>JAWNOO010000165.1:0-5000000 GCA_035045905.1 Drosophila anomelani
GTTGGACTAAAGCAATTACAATTTGCAATTTGTAAATGTTAATGTACATTTAAAATAGTATTTAAAAATGCCTCCGTGGAATAATCTTTCCAATATGTTCTTACATTTAACACGTATACCAATAGCAAGTATTTGTACATATTTACATATTTCACTCCTAGTAATTTATGGTTTAAATAAAAATGCTATGACAAAATTAACCCAAAATAAAGCAAAAACGAAAATATGTAATATGTACATATATATGATATAAAAATTTGTTCTCTATTTTAAATACGTTTGTGGTCCTGAAAAGGACCGATTTGTACAAAATGTATTGGCGCTTTAGCAACTTAAGCACGTTCGCCACGGATGCGACGGGCCAGCTGGATGTCCTTGGGCATGATTGTGACTCGCTTGGCGTGGATGGCGCACAAGTTGGTATCTTCAAAGAGGCCAACCAGATAGGCTTCGCTAGCTTCCTGCAGAGCCATCACGGCCGAGCTCTGGAATCGCAAGTCCGTCTTGAAGTCCTGAGCGATTTCACGCACCAGACGCTGGAAAGGCAGCTTGCGGATGAGCAGCTCGGTACTCTTTTGGTAGCGACGGATCTCACGCAGAGCCACAGTGCCGGGGCGGTAACGATGGGGCTTCTTCACGCCTCCGGTGGCTGGGGCACTCTTGCGAGCGGCCTTGGTAGCCAGTTGTTTGCGTGGCGCCTTGCCACCAGTAGATTTGCGAGCGGTCTGCTTGGTACGAGCCATTTTAAATTTTCCTTCTTTTCACTGTTCACTTCGCGAGTCTGAAAACACAATAAACGAGCCGAGCATTTGGTGCCTGCTTATATAGCAAAACGTGGAGGGTTGAAAAGAGAGAGAGGTAGCCGAAGACATGCCGTTTCATCTTTTCGAGCAAAGAGCGAGACAGTCGTATCGTTCGGGCTCACTCGTGCAATGCTGAGTTTTTGTATAAAAGGGAGCGTCGAATGAGCCCGCTGCATTAGTTCAGTGGTGACTTTCGAAGTGTTAAAATAAAAATAAAAGTGAAAAATGACTGGTCGCGGCAAAGGAGGCAAAGGCTTGGGAAAGGGTGGCGCCAAGCGTCATCGCAAAGTGCTGCGTGATAACATCCAGGGTATTACGAAGCCAGCTATCCGACGTCTGGCCCGGCGTGGCGGCGTGAAGCGCATTTCGGGACTCATTTACGAGGAAACCCGTGGTGTTCTGAAGGTGTTTCTGGAGAACGTAATCCGTGATGCCGTCACCTACACTGAACACGCTAAGAGGAAGACAGTCACAGCCATGGATGTCGTGTATGCCCTGAAGAGGCAAGGCCGCACCCTGTACGGTTTCGGCGGTTAAAAATCAGTACAGTCTGTACTTCGCAACAATCGGTCCTTTTCAGGACCACCAATAAATTCATAAAAGAGAAAAGTTGTCAATCTTATATTCTAGCCAAATAATAAAAACACCTTTGCTTCTTTATTTTAATCGGTTGGGGTTTTCGTTTTAGGTAGGCAATCATACCGGAGGTAACGTAAACTGTCTTGCAATCAGGGTGAATTTCCCAGTTTAGGTATTCTATATCAATGTATCTTTAAGATACACGCAAACTGTACCAAAAATATTTAAGAAAATTAACGCTTGTTGTATCTTTGTCGACTCTACGACTGTACTTTTTGTTTTCGCATCTGTCTAGTTTTCGTTTCAGAGTTTACAACAGAAGAACAACCTTACATATAAACTAAAACATTTGTTTAATGTTATATATTTAAACATAGCTGGGCATATTTGAAAATTGTAGTTTCTTTTAAAATTGTTTGGTCGTCCTGAAAAGGACGTTTTGGGTTTGAGTAGTTTTTGTATGTACAAGTCTGACGCTTAAACGCTTAAGCCTTCTTCTCGGTCTTCTTGGGCAAAAGTACAGCCTGGATGTTGGGCAACACACCTCCCTGGGCAATGGTGACACCAGAAAGCAGCTTGTTTAACTCTTCGTCGTTGCGGATGGCCAGCTGCAGATGACGGGGGATGATCCTCGTCTTCTTGTTGTCGCGGGCAGCATTGCCAGCCAACTCGAGAACCTCAGCGGCCAGATATTCCATTACGGCAGCCAGGTAGACTGGAGCGCCGGCACCAACGCGTTCGGCGTAGTTGCCCTTGCGGAGCAGACGATGAATACGGCCGACAGGGAACTGAAGTCCAGCACGGTTGGAGCGGGACTTTGCCTTTCCCTTAACTTTGCCACCTTTTCCACGACCAGACATTTTGTATTATTTCACTTTATTCACTTCACACACAGCAAGAACGAATGTTGGTGACCGCCTCGCTGTCTCCCTTTTATACTTTTGGTTCAGCCTGTGCGTTCACTTAGGGGTGGGTTGCCTTAGACCTGAAAACATTGCTCGAAAAAAAGTATAAGCGCGAACACAAAAACTCTGCTGCTCTGATCAGTGAATCGTGCAGTGAAGTGAAGTAAAGTGTAACAATGCC
The DNA here is from genome assembly GCA_035045905.1 of Drosophila anomelani. Taxonomy (NCBI): domain Eukaryota; kingdom Metazoa; phylum Arthropoda; class Insecta; order Diptera; family Drosophilidae; genus Drosophila; species Drosophila anomelani. The sequence continues at coordinate 2,469 of JAWNOO010000165.1, forward strand.
GCCGAAAACTAGTGGAAAGGCAGCCAAGAAGGCTGGCAAGGCCCAGAAGAACATCACCAAGAATGACAAGAAGAAGAAGCGGAAGAGGAAGGAGAGCTATGCTATCTACATTTACAAGGTCCTGAAGCAGGTTCATCCCGACACTGGCATTTCCTCGAAGGCGATGAGCATAATGAACAGCTTTGTGAATGACATCTTCGAGCGCATTGCTGCCGAGGCTTCTCGTCTGGCGCACTACAACAAACGCTCGACCATCACCAGTCGGGAGATCCAAACTGCTGTTCGCCTACTCCTGCCCGGAGAGCTGGCTAAGCACGCCGTCAGTGAGGGAACCAAGGCTGTCACCAAGTACACCAGCTCCAAGTAAATCTCGCGGAAGCGAAGAAACATTAAAAAGGCCCTTTTCAGGGCCACAAAAATATATATCAAAGAAACTAAATTTTTAATAAATGTAAATAAAGCTATCATTGCTGCGTTAGGTTTCATATGGTTAATAAAACGGCATACACCGAATAAAAAATATGTTTGAATTACAATTTACTTGGCAATTTAAATGATTTTAAATCTGTTGATGCTAATAAAGAATGTACAAAAGTTCGGAAATGACTCCTTCATTGTGATATGCCAATTCCAAGTCATAAGAAAATGAATTTATTGGCAATGGGCTATCCACTGTTCAATTGTTTAAAATAAATAAATAATAATAAATACTTGATATAATTGACAATTTTGTATCTCTCTTAAAAAGGTTTTGTAGCCCTGAAAAGGGCTTGTTTAAATCAATTTCAAATTTCAGATTTCGAAATCTAAAATTGTGATAATGTAGATTATCATAATTTACTTCTTGGACGCCGTTGTCTTGGCTTTCGGTTTCTTAGCGGTAGCTGGAGCAGTTGCTTTCTTCACCGCCTTCTTGGGCTTGGCGGACGCTGCTGCCTTGGCCTTTGGTGCCTTGGCTGCCTTTGGCTTCGCGGCGGTCGGCTTAGCTTTCGCTGCTGCTGGCTTTGCCTTTACGACTCCAGTTTTCTTAGCATCCTTGGCCTTTGCCTTCTCAGTTTTCTTCTTCTCGGCAGTCTTCTTGGTGGCAACGGCCTTCTTAGCCTTGGGTTTCTTCTCAGCGGCTCCAGCAGCTTTCTTTGCGGGGGCTCCAGCTTTCTTGGCGACTGCCTTCTTGCTTTTGACCTTCTTATCAGCAGCCGCAACCTTTGGCTTGGGCTCCTTTTTGGCGGAGGCTGACAGCTTGAAGGAACCAGACGCACCCTTTCCCTTCGTTTGGATCAGCTTTCCATTTGCCACTGCAACCTTCAAGTACTTCTTGATGAATGGAGCCAGTTTTTGGGCGTCGCATTTGTAGGTGGCAGTGATATATTTCTTGATGGCCAGAAGCGATGAGCCCCCACGTTCCTTCAAGTTCTTGATGGAAGCGTCCACCATTTGTTAAGTTGGCGGATGTGATGGCGGGACTGCAGCCTTCTTAGCCTTTGTAGCCCCTGATCCAGATGCCTTCTTGGCGGCCACCTTCTTCTCAACTGGTGCTGGTGGGGCAGCCACTGGGGAGGCGGATGTTGCCACTGCAGAGTCGGACATCTTTGCTTCAATATTTACTTTCAATAACTAACGAAAAACACACTTTTGGTGGTAAAAACGGTTTAGTGGCACACCTCCCTAGATAGCATGAGAATCGAGGAGGAGAGCACTTTAACTATGTGTTTGGCATCGCTCATTTACGTTGCCAATGTTTGAGCGATGTGCAATTTTATTTTCTCATTTTCCATGTGTTGTGTGCTTAAATGATACAATGTTTTTAATAAGTAAAGTTCTTAAATGTTTCATAAATCATTTTCATTTTTCAAATTGTGAAATAATACTTTGGGTCATTTTGTAGGGCTTTCTGAAGTTCAAGATTTACATTTCTGAGCAATGGATTTCGTGAAAAATCATCTTTAAAAATATTAAATTTTATGAATATTGTAAACTTTTTTAAGAAAAAGTGTAATTTGAACCTTTAACTTTTAGGAAAACGAAAAATATATGTATTTTTTACAAACTAGGGTATTTTTTTACCACTTCGAAATTGTCCCTTCTATAAATAAATTTACGGCTTTCTTGGTACTACCGGCTATGGTTTTGCCTACCTACAAATATTAAAAAATTAAAAATATATTACATTTAGTTGATTTTATAAATAAAATAATTGAGTTTTTTTAGTAACTGAAAGTTTCAAAAGAATTTATGCATTTGTTTTCTGGTTATGACCTATTATGTTAACCATACAAAGTTCATATAGAGTTCACTCGAGCCCATAGCCAAGCAGAGGCGAAAATAAATGCATTCCTTAATTTAATTTTGTAAATATTTAGTTTATTAACCCAATCTTAATATCTTAAATGTAGTTAATAACGAATTATGTATATATTTTTAAACAAATAATAAGTTCCTATTAAGCTGATTGCGAGCATTAGCCATTTTAATTCCCATTTTATTACGACCTCAAGAACTATTCCTTCTCTTGTTGGACTAAAGCAATTACAATTTGCAATTTGTAAATGTTAATGTACATTTAAAATAGTATTTAAAAATGCCTCCGTGGAATAATCTTTCCAATATGTTCTTACATTTAACACGTGTACCAATAGCAAGTATTTGTACATATTTACATATTTCACTCCTAGTAATTTATGGTTTAAATAAAAATGCTATGACAAAATTAACCCAAAATAAAGCAAAAACGAAAATATGTAATAATATGTACATATATATGATATAAAAATTTGTTCTCTATTTTAAATACGTTTGTGGTCCTGAAAAGGACCGATTTGTACAAAATGTATTGGCGCTTTAGCAACTTAAGCACGTTCGCCACGGATGCGACGGGCCAGCTGGATGTCCTTGGGCATGATTGTGACTCGCTTGGCGTGGATGGCGCACAAGTTGGTATCTTCAAAGAGGCCAACCAGATAGGCTTCGCTAGCTTCCTGCAGAGCCATCACGGCCGAGCTCTGGAATCGCAAGTCCGTCTTGAAGTCCTGAGCGATTTCACGCACCAGACGCTGGAAAGGCAGCTTGCGGATGAGCAGCTCGGTACTCTTCTGGTAGCGACGGATCTCACGCAGAGCCACAGTGCCGGGGCGGTAACGATGCGGCTTCTTCACGCCACCGGTGGCTGGGGCACTCTTGCGAGCGGCCTTGGTAGCCAGTTGTTTGCGTGGCGCCTTGCCACCAGTAGATTTGCGAGCGGTCTGCTTGGTACGAGCCATTTTAGATTTTCCTTCTTTTCACTGTTCACTTCGCGAGTCTGAAAACACAATAAACGAGCCGAGCATTTGGTGCCTGCTTATATAGCAAAACGTGGAGGGTTGAAAAGAGAGAGAGGTAGCCGAAGACATGCCGTTTCATCTTTTCGAGCAAAGAGCGAGACAGTCGTATCGTTCGGGCTCACTCGTGCAATGCTGAGTTTTTGTATAAAAGGGAGCGTCGAATGAGCCCGCTGCATTAGTTCAGTGGTGACTTTCGAAGTGTTAAAATAAAAATAAAAGTGAAAAATGACTGGTCGCGGCAAAGGAGGCAAAGGCTTGGGAAAGGGTGGCGCCAAGCGTCATCGCAAAGTGCTGCGTGATAACATCCAGGGTATTACGAAGCCAGCTATCCGACGTCTGGCCCGGCGTGGCGGCGTGAAGCGCATTTCGGGACTCATTTACGAGGAAACCCGTGGTGTTCTGAAGGTGTTTCTGGAGAACGTAATCCGTGATGCCGTCACCTACACTGAACACGCTAAGAGGAAGACAGTCACAGCCATGGATGTCGTGTATGCCCTGAAGAGGCAAGGCCGCACCCTGTACGGTTTCGGCGGTTAAAAATCAGTACAGTCTGTACTTCGCAACAATCGGTCCTTTTCAGGACCACCAATAAATTCATAAAAGAGAAAAGTTGTCAATCTTATATTCTAGCCAAATAATAAAAACACCTTTGCTTCTTTATTTTAATCGGTTGGGGTTTTCGTTTTAGGTAGGCAATCATACCGGAGGTAACGTAAACTGTCTTGCAATCAGGGTGAATTTCCCAGTTTAGGTATTCTATATCAATGTATCTTTAAGATACACGCAAACTGTACCAAAAATATTTAAGAAAATTAACGCTTGTTGTATCTTTGTCGACTCTACGACTGTACTTTTTGTTTTCGCATCTGTCTAGTTTTCGTTTCAGAGTTTACAACAGAAGAACAACCTTACATATAAACTAAAACATTTGTTTAATGTTATATATTTAAACATAGCTGGGCATATTTGAAAATTTTAGTTTCTTTTGAAATTGTTTGGTCGTCCTGAAAAGGACGTTTTGGGTTTGAGTAGTTTTTGTATGTACAAGTCTGACGCTTAAACGCTTAAGCCTTCTTCTCGGTCTTCTTGGGCAAAAGTACAGCCTGGATGTTGGGCAACACACCTCCCTGGGCAATGGTGACACCAGAAAGCAGCTTGTTTAACTCTTCGTCGTTGCGGATGGCCAGCTGCAGATGACGGGGGATGATCCTCGTCTTCTTGTTGTCGCGGGCAGCATTGCCAGCCAACTCGAGAACCTCAGCGGCCAGATATTCCATTACGGCAGCCAGGTAGACTGGAGCGCCGGCACCAACGCGTTCGGCGTAGTTGCCCTTGCGGAGCAGACGATGAATACGGCCGACAGGGAACTGAAGTCCAGCACGGTTGGAGCGGGACTTTGCCTTTCCCTTAACTTTGCCACCTTTTCCACGACCAGACATTTTGTATTATTTCACTTTATTCACTTCACACACAGCAAGAACGAATGTTGGTGACCGCCTCGCTGTCTCCCTTTTATACTTTTGGTTCAGCCTGTGCGTTCACTTAGGGGTGGGTTGCCTTAGACCTGAAAACATTGCTCGAAAAAAGTATAAGCGCGAACTCAAAAACTCTGCTGCTCTGATCAGTGAATCGTGCAGTGAAGTGAAGTAAAGTGTAACAATGCCGCCGAAAACTAGTGGAAAGGCAGCCAAGAAGGCTGGCAAGGCCCAGAAGAACATCACCAAGAACGACAAGAAGAAGAAGCGGAAGAGGAAGGAGAGCTATGCTATCTACATTTACAAGGTCCTGAAGCAGGTTCATCCCGACACTGGCATTTCCTCGAAGGCGATGAGCATAATGAACAGCTTTGTGAATGACATCTTCGAGCGCATTGCTGCCGAGGCTTCTCGTCTGGCGCACTACAACAAACGCTCGACCATCACCAGTCGGGAGATCCAAACTGCTGTTCGCCTACTCCTGCCCGGAGAGCTGGCTAAGCACGCCGTCAGTGAGGGAACCAAGGCTGTCACCAAGTACACCAGCTCCAAGTAAATCTCGCGGAAGCGAAGAAACATTAAAAAGGCCCTTTTCAGGGCCACAAAAATATATATCAAAGAAACTAAATTTTTAATAAATGTAAATAAAGCTATCATTGCTGCGTTAGGTTTCATATGGTTAATAAAACGGCATACACCGAATAAAAAATATGTTTGAATTACAATTTACTTGACAATTTAAATGATTTTAAATCTGTTGATGCTAATAAAGAATGTACAAAAGTTCGGAAATGACTCCTTCATTGTGATATGCCAATTCCAAGTCATAAGAAAATGAATTTATTGGCAATGGGCTATCCACTGTTCAATTGTTTAAAATAAATAAATAATAATAAATACTTGATATAATTGACAATTTTGTATCTCTCTTAAAAAGGTTTTGTAGCCCTGAAAAGGGCTTGTTTAAATCAATTTCAAATTTCAGATTTCGAAATCTAAAATTGTGATAATGTAGATTATCATAATTTACTTCTTGGACGCCGTTGTCTTGGCTTTCGGTTTCTTAGCGGTAGCTGGAGCAGTTGCTTTCTTCACCGCCTTCTTGGGCTTGGCGGACGCTGCTGCCTTGGCCTTTGGTGCCTTGGCTGCCTTTGGCTTCGCGGCGGTCGGTTTAGCTTTCGCTGCTGCTGGCTTTGCCTTTACGACTCCAGTTTTCTTAGCATCCTTGGCCTTTGCCTTCTCAGTTTTCTTCTTCTCGGCAGTCTTCTTGGTGGCAACGGCCTTCTTAGCCTTGGGTTTCTTCTCAGCGGCTCCAGCAGCTTTCTTTGCGGGGGCTCCAGCTTTCTTGGCGACTGCCTTCTTGCTTTTGACCTTCTTATCAGCAGCCGCAACCTTTGGCTTGGGCTCCTTTTTGGCGGAGGCTGACAGCTTGAAGGAACCAGACGCACCCTTTCCCTTCGTTTGGATCAGCTTTCCATTTGCCACTGCAACCTTCAAGTACTTCTTGATGAATGGAGCCAGTTTTTGGGCGTCGCATTTGTAGGTGGCAGTGATATATTTCTTGATGGCCAGAAGCGATGAGCCCCCACGTTCCTTCAAGTTCTTGATGGAAGCATCCACCATTTCTTGAGTTGGCGGATGTGATGGCGGGACTGCAGCCTTCTTAGCCTTTGTAGCCCCTGATCCAGATGCCTTCTTGGCGGCCACCTTCTTCTCAACTGGTGCTGGTGGGGCAGCCACTGGGGAGGCGGATGTTGCCACTGCAGAGTCGGACATCTTTGCTTCAATATTTACTTTCAATAACTAACGAAAAACACACTTTTGTTGGTAAAAACGGATTACGGATTACGGATTGGTTTTATTGTCATTCTTAATATACTAGGTTAACAGTTTTACAACCTATGTAACAAATTATGATTACTCAAGTTGACAAAGCTCGAGGAATTAAATTAAGGAATAATTCTATAGTGTCTTGTGCTTTATAGCTTATCCAGACTAATAACATTTGTGTGTGTGTGAGTATATGTGTATTATCTTACATTGGTTTGCATTAGAGTATACATGATATCGAGATCATCCATTTGTTTGCTTGTGTGTTTTATATACAGTTTCGGGAAAAAACTCATTATGAGTGCAAAAACCCGGTATTACATTGAGCGTGTGTGTTTTGTGTGTTTTTAACTTATACTAATTACTAACTACTAACTAATGACTAAGGGGTGGAGAGGGGGGGGGGGGGGTGCTAGGGAAAAATGAGGAAAATATAAGAAGAAATAATAGAACAATTATCTAATTAATTAATTAATTAATTTAGATATCATAATTTGCTGTAGACATAGATATATAAGTATATATATATAGTGTAAATAGAATAAATTCTGCTGAAAATAGATAAGTTGAAAGTAATCATGTATGTATAGCCAGTTTAATAATATTAATCGCTATTTATTGATTGACGTTGTAAATCAGCCTTGCTGTTGCATTTAGTCGCCTAGGGCGATGATAGAAAATGAGATTGCCATTGCAATCTCTAATTAGTCTTTTTAGTTTCAATTGTTGTATATGTTTAATGGTAAGATTATATGACGTTTGGTTTATTCGCATGGGGGCCTGCCTAACACTATCTGCAATTAGCTTATTGCTATGACTTTGGTTGTTTTCTATGAATTTTTCTATTATTTGAAAGGATTGCACATCCACCCGCTTGGTTTTGGCAATTTTGTAGAGCTTACTATTATTGATATAGTGGCGTGTATTACTGTCTCTGGCAGCATTCCCAACAGCTCTGCGTAGGATTTTGCGTTCAAAGAGTCGTATGCTTTCCATTAGATGGGATTGTATAGAGAACCATGCGATATGGCCATAGATCATGGTTGGTTGTAATAGTTTTTTGTAGATAAGTGATTTAACTCTTGTTAGCCGTTGATTCGGCGTTACTTTCGTTGTGTTCAAGGCTCCATATATTTTGCCCAGTTGCGCAACTCTCCCTTTGACGCGGGCAAGCATGTCGGCAACATGTTGCCGAAAGCTAAGCTTGTCATCATAGAGAACTCCCAGGTATTTCAGGGTGTTCTCATTCTTTATTTGTACATTTCCATTTATGTATATACATGGTTTGAAATACCGGGAGTTCTCTACAATGTCTTCGAGCCTTGGCCCTCGGAACATGCAGCCAACACACTTGTCCGCATTCAACTTCAGACGCCATTTTTTGAAATAATCGCATAGTTGATCCAGGTAGCAGTTCATGTCGATTTCAGTACTAGCACTGCGCGCACCCGAGGCCAACAGCAAAACATCGTCGGCATAGATAAGAGGCTGGATCTGTGCCGTAGATAGAGAGTTAGGGTCACGTATATACTGGGGGAAGTCCGCCAAGTATATATTGTAGAGGATAGGGGCCAGTAGTGAGCCCTGTGGCACTCCAGCCGTTATGTCCCTAATTAAGGAAAACTCTTCCCCATTTGGACTTGAAACAAAAAAGGTTCTATTTGTTAGATAGCTATATATTGTTTTGACCAGCTGCTGATCAAAATTGAATAGTGCTGCCATTTTATACACGAGCCCGTTTGTCCATACGGTGTCGAAAGCTTTTTCGAAATCGAGTGCGCACGCAATCGTTGCTTTGCGCTCGACTAGCTTATCGAAGATGAAGTTATTGGCTACAGCTAGGGCATGGCTGATTGATGAGCCATCTCTGAAGCCGAATTGATAGTCGCGAAGGATAGCATTCGTATCTAGATGCTGCTTTAGTTTATCGAATAGCATTCGCTCGTATAGCTGGCTGATGGCAGATAATATTGTTATAGGTCGAAAGTTCTTCAGCCCGTTCACTTGACTGCTATTGTTGTTTGGTTTGGGAATTGGCATAATTCGGCCACGTTTCCACTGAGTGGGAAAGTAGCCATTGTTAAGGCAATGGTTGAGTAGTTTCGCAACATGTTTTAGTACTGGGAGATTGCAATGCTTTAGAAGATAATTGCTAGTACTGTCCGGCCCTAGCGCCCTTTTGCCGTTGTTTAATCGGATGTATTCCAGCAATTGTTCAGCTGTTGTGAAGCCATAGCTACTAATGTCATCAGCACCGGCATCTGCAGCATGCAGATCACCGCCAGCATCAGCACCAGCACCATCGCCACTACCACCCCCACCAACACCATCATCATCATGACGATGACTATGGTGATGCTGCCAACGATGATGATGATGAAAGTTTTCATCACCATCGCTGACATCATCACCAGTGCCATGCCGATGATGATGATGATGATGATGACGATGACGATGATGACGATGATGATGATGATGATGACGATGATCCGAACGCCGACGATGCCAATCCCAATGGCCATCAGCAGTTCTGGTTGAGCTGAAATCAATCATTGGCCTGGCTGGTGCCTGTTCGTAGAGCTAATGCTCTAATCAAAAATAACAAAACTTTCGCCTCGTTATTTAACAACAATAACAATAATAACAATAATATTAACAATAAAAAATTCGCTGCTGCTACTCGGCAACCGATAGCAACAACAAACATAGCCCTACACAAACACATGCAAGCTAGGCTAGCATCTAACACAAACATCAGTTCTGCTCCATCCATCTCGTTAGAAACAATCAATAGGGATGCAATCGAGTTTTTTGGTGCTGACATCTTTCAATGTATGGCTACCATGAAGGATATACTGCGCAAATATGCTAATATCCAGGCCACCAATACGATCGATCTCAGACATCAGAAACAGCAAATTCTGCTAGACTTTATCATGCAAATGGCATTAACTTCGACTATGTCAACGCCATCTGCACTTAATGCATAAAATCAAATGCATATTTCAAAATTGCAACTCTCTCGTGTCTCTACAAAAGAGGCATGAGCTTAACAACTTCCTAAACTTCCATCGGCCAAACATTATGCTCATAGCCGAGCACAGATTGAGCCAACGTAACAAAATCGAATTAACCAGATATCAGTTCATTAGGCAGCAAACAAATGCGGCTGCCACAGACACTCGCATTGTGCGCAGAAGAGGCGCAACGGCAAACAATCCCGGTACATCTGTGGGCATCTGTATTCCCAACGGTATCCAATACAGAACAATTGAACTCAGACCCCTCAAGAAACTTGAAGCAATCGCAATAGTACTTGAATATCAACCAGTAGCAACAACAACAGCAATGGCAACTGCCAATAAAACAATAGTGGCTATTGCACTTTACAACAGGCCTAATGACCCTCTTCTCATCTCGGATCTTGACTCTCTCATATCCGACATTCAAAGTGATTCAATGGATCACCTCATTCTGATTGGTGGAGATGTGAATGCTAAGCATCCATCTTGGCATTTGCCATCCCATAGTCCGAGTCACATTAACGGAAATGGGAGAGTCCTATTCGAATGGCTTAGAGAATGGCTTCATTAACGAAGTCTTCAACAAGCACAGCATGTTGGGCTGTTGTTGAGTTGCTATTGGACATTTGATCATTTTGTTTGTGTGTTCTTTCAAAGTGCCAGGCAAGAGCATTGACCTTCTCAAATGGAGTCTCGAGGACTTCATGAGTGTCAATGTCTATAGCAGTTAGCTAGGTGTTAGCCTTACAGCTCGTTCAAAGCCGTCGCAGTTGGCGCCATCAGGGAGTAACTTTCTCAGGCTAATGTCATTCGGTCTAATGTTCATTGTTTGTCGTTCAATGAAATCGAGATGGCATTTTTCGATTTCATTGCCGATTAACAAGGACAAAATCGAAATCAATTTCCTGAGTCCGTTACTCTCGTTGGTCGGCAATGAGAGACGTCTACGATATAGACGTCGTCTCAGCATACGTCGGCATTGAACCAGCCGGAGGCAACGGTTGGACAGTTTGACAATCTTTCGTGGCTTTGATGGATCAAGAATGTGCCTAGGTATTGCATCATGATTTTCTAATGCCAATTTGAAGGCTTCTGAGAGTTGTGCAGCATGCGCATCAATATCAGCAATGCTTAGATTAGCATCGTTTGCTATCGGTGCTATGTTGCTCAAAATTATTGCATTCCACTTCAAATGGTCCATTCTCTTAAAGTTTAGAATGCTTTTTGGATCCATTTGAATTGGGCAGAAGCGTTCAAATTTCAGTTCGGCCATTATGCCGAAATGATCTGAGCAGAAATCTTTAATCACATTGCAGTGGTAGGTTCCATTCGCATTAAGAGGTAAATCAATGGATGAGATGAGAAGGTCTATGGATGTATGATTGTCATTAAGTGGATTATGACGTGTAGGTTCTATTGTTGGGTTTAGTATTAGATTCGGTTGGTCTCTAAGCCATTCGAATAGGACTCTCCCATTTCCGTTAATGTGACTCGGACTATGGGATGGCAAATGCCAAGATGGATGCTTAGCATTCACATCTCCACCAATCAGAATGAGGTGATCCATTGAATCACTTTGAATGTCGGATATGAGAGAGTCAAGATCCGAGATGAGAAGAGGGTCATTAGGCCTGTTGTAAAGTGCAATAGCCACTATTGTTTTATTGGCAGTTGCCATTGCTGTTGTTGTTGCTACTGGTTGATATTCAAGTACTATTGCGATTGCTTCAAGTTTCTTGAGGGGTCTGAGTTCAATTGTTCTGTATTGGATACCGTTGGGAATACAGATGCCCACAGATGTACCGGGATTGTTTGCCGTTGCGCCTCTTCTGCGCACAATGCGAGTGTCTGTGGCAGCCGCATTTGTTTGCTGCCTAATGAACTGATATCTGGTTAATTCGATTTTGTTACGTTGGCTCAATCTGTGCTCGGCTATGAGCATAATGTTTGGCCGATGGAAGTTTAGGAAGTTGTTAAGCTCATGCCTCTTTTGTAGAGACACGAGAGAGTTGCAATTTTGAAATATGCATTTGATTTTATGCATTAAGTGCAGATGGCGTTGACATAGTCGAAGTTAATGCCATTTGCATGATAAAGTCTAGCAGAATTTGCTGTTTCTGATGTCTGAGATCGATCGTATTGGTGGCCTGGATATTAGCATATTTGCGCAGTATATCCTTCATGGTAGCCATACATTGAAAGATGTCAGCACCAAAAAACTCGATTGCATCCCTATTGATTGTTTCTAACGAGATGGATGGAGCAGAACTGATGTTTGTGTTAGATGCTAGCCTAGCTTGCATGTGTTTGTGTAGGGCTATGTTTGTTGTTGCTATCGGTTGCCGAGTAGCAGCAGCGAATTTTTTATTGTTAATATTATTGTTATTATTGTTATTGTTGTTAAATAACGAGGCGAAAGTTTTGTTATTTTTGATTAGAGCATTAGCTCTACGAACTGTTCCGTTATTCTTTTGATTTGCTAATGTTTCCTTTCGTTGCTTAAGTTTTTCAACATATTCTAGTCGTACTGGACAGATTTTTGCGTTGGCAGTATGATCACCTAAGCAATTGACGCATTTTACATGCCTAATTTGTTTGCCATTGCTGTCAACTTCATTAGTTTTTTGTATCGCACACTTGCCTGGCAGGTGTGTTTCTAGACATTTGACACAGCGATGTGCCATATTACAGTTGCTAGCTACATGAGTGAAGCGTTGGCAATTGTAGCATTGCCTAAGTTGATTCTTATCCTTTTTTAGTCCCTCAATACTAATGCGACAGTTTAGAAGGGTTCTCAATTGTAATACGTGTTGTACATGATCGGCATTGCCGATCTGTATTAACCAAAAGCGGTTCTTAAACGGCTTGACCGTTGTTATATTAACATTTGGTAAGGCCTCCATAAGGGCTGATTTGATATCGTCAGCGTCATACGCTTCTATTGGCATTTTTTTAATAATTAAAGAGAATTGTTTAAGTTCGTCTGGGGTATATGAATAATAGTGGACTTTTCTATTTTTTAGTTCATCCTTTACGCTAATAAAGTGTTCTAGACAATGGACTTTAATGTTAATGAGATTTTTATTAATTATATTCAAAGTAAACTGGCTATTTGTAATGATATCTTTCAACATACCAGTGGTCTCTTTGGGTGTTAGATTATAAGCTGCAATAATTGGTATCCGCTTCTTCCTTGTTGCTGATGGAGATGAAGATGATGAAAATGGAGGGGGGGCAGCGGTGGGTGCTGCTGTTGTTGTTGCTGCTCCAGTTGTCATCTTCTTCATTGGCTTGATCTGCGTTTTGATTACTGTTGCTGCTGGTCGACGAGTAGCTGTGGTCATCATTGTTGTTCTAGTTGCAGTGGAGGGAGCAGCAGTAGTAGCAGTAGTAGCGGTTGCAGCTCCTTTCCTTGTTGTTGTTGTTGATGCAGCTGCTGCTCTCATTGCCGCAGCCATGCGAGATGTTGATGGACCGTTGAGGTGGCAGTCGTCAATAAGATCTTCTTCGTTGTCGCTGTCAATGTCCATACGCGTTTGCATGGCGTTGACGTTGACCTTTTCCTTATTGTTGTTATTGATGATGGCTTTGTTGTTGTTGTTTTTGGCCATCTTCTTCTTTGACTGCAGCGGAGGAAAGTTGGCTTGCAGTACCTCATCGATGCCATCGTCGTCGTTGTTGTCATCATCATCGTCGTCTTCAACGGCGAGATGAGTGAAGCGATTGTTGTTGTTATTATTGCCGTATAGCTGTCGCACATTTGTTTTGTAGCCCATTTCAGCAAGTTGATCGACAACGCGGCGAGTTCTGGTTGCCTCCGCCAGTTGTTGACGCAACAGTTTTATTTCGGAGCGTAAGATGTTTAGCTCGTCGTCGTTGCTCCTGCTGCTGCTGTTGTTGTTGGCAGGTGATGTGGCAGTTGAGGTGGGAACGGCGGTAGCAGAAGCATTAGTATTGCCCCCGCCGTTCTTCTTCTTGCCTTTCTAGTTTTTGTTCATCTTGTTGCTGTTGTTGTTACTGTTGCTGTCGCTGTTGGTTGTAGTAGCGGCAACAATATTGTTGGTAATATTGCTACCACCATCGGCGACGGCCAGGATGTCTTCCTCGACGTCATCATAGTTGTTATTGTTACTGTTGCTGCGGTGATCATCGTCGTCGTCGTTGTCAGCAGCAGCAGCAGCGGCAGCGTCATCATTATAAATACTTCTGGCAGCATCATTGTTGTTGTTGTCTTTTCCGTCGGATGCTTCTCCCTCGCTGCTGAAGAGATTGGCAGAGACGATCGATGATAGCGATGAAGATGAAGAGGTTCCAATATGTTTCCTCTTTAATGTTGATAGCAGCCCAGCCGCTATTTGGGTTATTTGAGGCGAAGTTGTTGTTGGCGTTGACTGCGCAGTTCCACCAACTGGCATGGCATCCGAGCTGGCCATGTTCTCCCTCGCCGCATTATTGTTGTTGCTGTTGTTGATATCAACACCGCCCTCCACTGTTGTTGGGGGGGGAGTAGCGGCAGTGGTTGTAGGCGCTGCTTGAGCTATTGTTGTAGTAGCAGCATCATCAATATCAGTAGTAGCTGAGTTGGCATTTATTGTAGTAGCCGAACGGCGTGCACTTACCCTTACACCTACGGCCGTAACGGTTGGGGGGCTCGTAGGGTGTTCAGGATTGTTGTGTGCTAGCTTCACTTTAACTTTGGCCTTGCGCCCCATAGTGGTGGATACGCAGCCAGGTTGCGGTTGATATTGTTGTTGATTTTGGCACTTTGTAATGTTTGTATTCGCTGTTAGTCGCTTTATGCTTATATTGTTCAGACTTTGTTTCACTACATACGTATAATTCAGCTTACGGTTTAAGCTTAGCTTGCGTTTGTATTGTTCAATTGTCACATTTGGTTCACAATCATGATCATAATCCCGAGATGCGACTGCGGTTGTAGTGGTTGTGGACGCGTTCGCGGTCACCGAAAGCGGCGCCGATGCCGCTAGCACGTCACTAAGCGCGTGTTCTGGCACACTCAGCTTGCCAGTTGGTATTCACAAAAAATGGTTGATAATCAATAGTTAATCGTAGTAGATATAATTTGAACTAGGCACTAGTAGGTTAATATGTTTCTTTTTTTTTTTTTTTTAATATATATATGTTTTTGTGTTTAATTGTATAGCTTTACTTCACTTTTTTGTTTTTTGCATATAGCTTGTATCAAGGAGTTTTGTGCATGGCAGTGGTGGTGTTTGGATGACGGAAAGAATTTATTTATTTTAATTCTCTTATTTGGAATTGAGAAATTCCGTTTTTAATTCTTCCGCCACCCTGAATTGGCCAACCAACTGGCCAATCAATCACACAAAAGATTTTAGTTCGCTGTTGATTGTATGTTATTCGTTGGCAACACGATCGCGAACTGACATCACGCAAAGTTTATATAGTTGGAATTCAGACAAAGCTTTCAGGTCTTAAGACCGCACTGCTTCTTCTCCTTCACTCTTCACTATTCACTCTTTCTGTCTCTGTCTTTTTTTCACCACTCTCGCATCACACTTGTCGCACTGGCCGCTCGGCCCAAACTGAGTACCAGAACTAGAGGTGGAGAACTATCGATGGCACTATCGCCACTATCGATGGTTTAGCACTATCGAGCCACCATCGATGGCAGCAGAAACCTTCGATAGTGGCCCATCCACTATCGATGGTGCCATCAATAGTGCGCTTCTTACATCCCTAAAAAAATTGTTCGCGCATTTTCTGTGTCGGCGTCAAATGCAAAAACGAGGAAAAATTTTAAAGCAAGAAACAATTACTTAAATTAATATGGATCGCTTTTTAAATCTGGGTATGTTTACTATATTATATACGTAAGTGTTTTGATCTATAATTTGTTAAATTTAAGGTAAACGTCGAGTGTCTTCATTAAGTGCCGACAAGCCGGACTGTGAGTGCTCCTCCAGCACAGACTCTGAAAAAGATTTGGAACCAAATCGACAGAGTAACAAAAAGAAGTCGAAAATTTCACATGTTTGGAAATATTTTAAAAGGTCTGACGACAAGAAATATGCCAAATGTCTCGATTGTGCCAAAGAATACAAGACAAGCGGCAATACATCTAACTTGCACGACCATTTAAAAAGGTTCCATCCTGGCGTGGAAGGAAAGAGCCCAGAATCGAGCACACAAGTTGTACGTGCTGAGAGGAACGTCACTACATCTACAAGCAGCAGTTGCAGATCGAGCATGAACTCTGTGGCGTCTTACTTAAAAAGAGCCGTCATGTATGATTCAAATTCTAAAAGAAAGACTGACATAGATAAAGCTCTAACTGAAATGGTTGCCAAAGATGTGCAGCCCTACAATATTGTAGAAAACGAAGGGTTCGTGCAATACACTAATGTATTGGATCCTCGGTATAAAATACCCAGCAAGACGCACTTAAGAGATGTGCTGATGTATAATTATTTTACCGAAACTTCTGCCAAGTTATCAGCAATCAAGTGCCAATGCTAGTTTTTTGACTGTGACGGGTCATTTCGTATATAACTACGAATTAAAAACAGCATCCTAATAGCATTATGAAACTGCAGCATTAATTAGTTACTTCATTAGAGAGTTGAAAGCTGTATAGGGTTTTACACAAGTGCGAGCAAGATGACTATATGACACTTCTAATGCATTAACTAATGCATTGACAATTCATTAGAGTCGAAAATTGATGAATTTTCATAAAATATACTAGATACTAAATTTTACGGACGACAATATACTGGAATAAATATATGTTTGCCAGCTCCTTAAAGGTCATATGTCAAAATGGTCACCCAAAAAAGTTTGTTATGTTTTGCCGGTCTCTTGCATTTATATGGATTATATATGCCGCAAAAGATAAATAAATCAAAGAAAAAGAAGTTTTCGACTTCATGGCTTCAATGCGGCGCAACGTAGAAGGTAGATTTTTATTGAGGTTCTCCGCAAATTGATGCCAAAAGGTTAATTTCAGGTTCCTGACCTTGCATTTGACATTTGTAGTTTTAAATATAGTCATTAAGTTAATACTTTCAATTAATAAGTCGGTCATTTCTTCAGTAAAAAATTCTTTCAGCATTTTAGTTTACCGTTGACATTTCAAAATCGGTGTGACCCCAGCCGATTTACAAAAGAAATCCGAGCAAAATAAAACATATAGTTGTCTCTTTCTAGGTTCTAATGAAGTCTCTAATTAATGAAAACTTCATTACTGTGTCATAATAGCTTTAGCAACAAAAAAACTTCTAAGCACAACTAATCATTGTTCACAAAACATTGCTGATACATTGCGGGACATTTTTATTGACTGGAACATTCTGGAAAAAACTGTATGTATTGTTACCGACAATGCCAGCTCCATGCTTAAAGCATGTGATCTATTGCATATTCGCAATCTGCCATGCTTTGCGCATACTATAAATCTCGTGGTGCAAGATGCTCTAAAAGTTGATGACCCAGTGCTTCAAGCTTTATTTACTAAGTGTAAATCAATCGTTCGATTTTTCAAGCAAAGCACTATATCAAATGAAAAGCTCAAATTAGCTCAAGAAGGCTCAGAATATACTTTGTTGCAAGAAACGCCCACTAGGTGGAATAGTTTTTATTTTATGATTGAGCGTATTATAAAAATGAACGATGCCATTGCCAAAGTTTTACTATCAACAACGAATGCACCGCAGCCATTTACTACTGAGGAAATACTTATGATGAAAGATATTGAAAAAGTATTGGCTTTCTTTCAGCAAGCAAGCGAGAAAATTTCTGGCGGAAAATACGTAACGATATCGCTGATTATTCCCATGACATATGGACTTTTTCGGAAAATCGAAAGTGTTGTACCTTTACTACAAACTCTTCAAGGAAAAACTTTAAACAAAATATTGATGGAATCAATCAAGCAACGTCTTTCCGTATATGAGCAGAGAACAGTCTGCAGGATGGCTACGCTTTTGGGTCCACTGTTCAAAAAAAGTGGATTTCAACATAGCTCAAACGCTGAACAAGCAGCAACATGTTTTGAAAATGAGCTGGCCAATTTTCCAGTTAAAGAGACCGCAAGTAATCAACCCGTAGCACCGGATTCAAGTTTACAGGGTACTTTGTTAGATTTTTTGGGTGAGCGTTCCATGAATAAATTTGTAAACTCAAGAGTCGATGCAATTTTAACTAAGAGGCAGTATCTGGAAAGGGCAATTGTCGGACAAGATATCGACCCTCTATTATGGATGAAGGTATGCCTTAATTAAAAGTGTCGAGTTATAAATTGCATATAATTAAGTATATTACTTTTTTCCAGGTGAATCAAACTGATTTCCCTGCCATTGGGAGCCTTTTCGCCAAATATCTTTGCATTCCGGCTACGTCCTCCACGGAGTCTGAAAGAACATTCAGCAAGGCGGGCCAAATAATATCGGAGAGGCAAACCCGGCTCAAAGAAAAAAATGTTAACATTATTTTGTTTTTAAATCGCAACTCTTGGCTGAAATGAAGCATATTTTATTGTATTCGTTTCATTCTTTTTTTTTTTAAATCGTAACTTAGTTAAAATAAAGCAGAATATTTTTATATTTGCTTAAAAAAAATTTTTTTGTTGGGTTACACTATCGAGCCACTATCGATGGCACTATCGATGGTTTAAAATAAACTATCGTCGACTATCGATGGCGCCCACTATCGATAGTTCTCCACCTCTAATTTTGTATTATTTCACTTTATTCACTTCACACTCAGCAAGAACGAATGTTGGTGACCGCCTCGCTGTCTCCCTTTTATACTTTTGGTTCTGCCTGTGTGTTCAGGTAAGGGTTCGTGCCCATCGATGTTTTCAAAAAAAACATCGAGTGAAACATCGATGTTAAAAAAAAAAAAAAAGAAAAGGAAAAACAATACAAACGATAACAATGAGGTTTATTTGAGATCAATTAAAGTGTCTATTTTTGTTGAGGAAAATAAGTTGATCAACAACAGGTTTAAGCCTTGTTCTGCGATCAGATACAGTTTGTCCAGCTTTTCTGAACACCCTTTCAGACTCACAGGACGAGGCTTGTACACAGAAATATTTTTGCGCAACCAATTTTAAATCGTTGACATCAGCCATCTGTAAAAAGTATTTTGATTTCACATGTTTGTCATAATTATTTTTAAATCATACCTCTCAATACGTTAAATTGCCTTGTGGTAATAATGGCATCGGCTCGGGTGGACTTCACTTTTGATTTGTTTTGCAAAAATGAAAATGTAAATTTTGCCTCGTTTGAAGTTGGTTCTGGTGGTGTTGGTGGACGTCGTGGAGTTGTGGACTTAAATGAGAGAAATTCCAGCTCCAATGCTTTGGCTGCTTGATCTGCATTTGAAGGTCTTAGAAAGCCATATTTTTTGAAGCGAGGATCAACGACAGTAGCGATGCGAGGAATTGTGCGCGTTTCAAAAGAATCCAGTCTTTCGACTAAGCGTTTCTTAACAAGGTCATGTATGTCTTTTCCTTCCTGTGTTCGACACTTTGGACTTAATTGATTCATTTTATGATGAATCTCGGCAATGACGGGAATGATTAGCGACACGGAAAATTTTGTATTGGTCGACACCGAAAGAGTCGCTTCCTGAAAAGGTGACAGCAAGTCCACCAGGTCATTCAAGACGTCGAGTTCTTCATTTGTAATCGGTGAAGGGCCATTTCGCAATTTTAGTAATGTCAATGTTACATATTCTTTTACCTGCAAAATTCTTTTTATCATTGCGTATGCACTGTTCCACCTAGTGCTTACTTCCTGAATTAAGAGAAGGGGCTCATTTGTATTCTGGGCTTCTTTTAATTTAGCTCTGGCTATTGTGCTTTGCTTGAAGAAAGTGACTATTCGTTTGCATTTTGAGATGATCACATTTACTGCTGCCAGTTTTAAAATTTCCAGAACAAGCAGATTTATTGTGTGTGCCAAACACGGTAAATGCCAACATTAAAGTTATTGTGTCTGCGATGTTTTGGGCGTTATGATTTGTAGGGGTCATCAATGGTGCTGTCGATAGCAGTGCAGACGTCAATTTAAAGTTTTTTGTAATAAAATGACAATGATTGTGATATAGCCTTCGTTAGCTGCAGATGTCCAAAGATCGGTTGTCAACGCAACATGCTTAACGGTCTCCAAAGCTGCACGCAACTTAAGGCTTAGCTGTTCATATTCCGTTGGAAGCATCACATCGCGAAAATACGTTCTGCTCGGCAACTTGTAGCGCGGGACCGCTTCTTGCATGAGTTCGACAAATCCTTCGTCATGAACGCAACTAAACGGACGCACGTCTTTGGCAATCATATTCATCACTTTTTTATCAAGTCTTTTTTTAATGGTTGAGTCACTGCCATAGAAGGGCTCCTTGTTAAAAAAAAGTTGCCATCGTTTTAGGCATTGGTTCCTTATCAGCGGTCATGCGACTAGGATGCAAACGCTTAAGATGGTCCAACAAGTTTGATGTATTGCCAGCCGTCTTTAGATGTTTTCCACAGTAGTTGCAAATGCCGTACGCTTTGTCCCTGCTCTTTTTGAAGTGGTCCCAAACCACCGATCGCTCTCTTTTACGTTTTGATCCTGACTCCGTCTCCACTTCCTCTGTCGGTTCCGCTCCTATTACACCAATAAATAAAAAAAGGATGTTACTAAACTGTATGTAATTTAAAATATTCATTAAACAACATAATCAAACAATAGCTACTTTATTTTAAGGCTTGCGCCAAATTTTTGCGGCATTAGTTATTTTTCGCTAATTTATGAATGTATGTGTGTACAGAGTCTGTGTGTCTGTACTACAGACACATACATGCATACATATCTAAGGCAAGCGTGGGCTTGTAAAGAAGATACATATAAAACTTACTTTTCAGGTAATTATCCATCTTGCCTTTGTCATCCATCAACGTCCACCAACAACCAGAAATCCTAAATATTATCGACAATATTGTCAGTTGTTAAAAAAAATTTTATTAATTTACTTATATTTTGTTTGCACCGAACGCAGAGTTGTTAGTGAAAACATCGATGGTGGTCGATGTTACGATGTTTTGAAAACATCGATGTTATCGATGTTTCACTCGATGTTTCTGCACCTCTATGCTGCTCTGATCAGTGAATCGTGCAGTGAAGTGAAGTAAAGTGTAACAATGCCGCCGAAAACTAGTGGAAAAGCAGCCAAGAAGGCTGGCAAGGCCTAGAAGAACATCACCAAGACCGACAAGAAGAAGAAGCGGAAGAGGAAGTAGAGCTGTAAAAACATCGATATTTGAATACATCGATAATTTCGATATTGATATTTCAAAACATCGATGTATCGCGATATATCGTATTTTTTAGGTAATAAACAAAAAGACACCATAACAGTTATGTTTTTCATTATTTTTATTATATTTCAAGAATATACATGGGAGATCAAGCTTACATTATCACATATTATGATTATTGTTGATAAAAAGGAGTTTATCAAATATGTTTGGCTTACACATGGCACGCATGCACACATTTGTTATAGTATAGCTACACGTTTTGAAATGTATTTATTTTTCTTACCTATCAGATATCTGTCCATTTCGCACTTCGGACCACCAACACCAGCAGTTAGAATTTGTCAACAGCTTTAAAAACAGAACAATTTAATACAAATTTGTACAAAACCATAAGTAAAAACTTACTTCTTATTCGGCTTTCTCGTACTTAGTGATGGTTGAGCACGATATATCGATACTCAAAAATATAAATCGATACTAACGCAAAAATAGATACATCGATACTAGTATCGATTCTTTTACAGCTCTAAGAGGAAGGAGAGCTATGCTATCTACATTTACAAGCAGGTTCATCCCGACACTGGCATTTCCTCGAAGGCGATGAGCATAATGAACAGCTTTGTGAATGACATCTTCGAGCGCATTGCTGCCGAGGCTTCTCGTCTGGCGCACTACAACAAACGCTCGACCATCACCAGTCGGGAGATCCAAACTGCTGTTCGCCTACTCCTGCCCGGAGAGCTGGCTAAGCACGCCGTCAGTGAGGGAACCAAGGCTGTCACCAAGTACACCAGCTCCAAGTAAATCTCGCGGAAGCGAAGAAACATTAAAAAGGCCCTTTTCAGGGCCACAAAAATATATATCAAAGAAACTAAATTTTTAATAAATGTAAATAAAGCTATCATTGCTGCGTTAGGTTTCATATGGTTAATAAAACGGCATACACCGAATAAAAAATATGTTTGAATTACAATTTACTTGAGAATTTAAATGATTTTAAATCTGTTGATGCTAATAAAGAATGTACAAAAGTTCGGAAATGACTCCTTCATTGTGATATGCCAATTCCAAGTCATAAGAAAATGAATTTATTGGCAATGGGCTATCCACTGTTCAATTGTTTAAAATAAATAAATAATAATAAATACTTGATATAATTGACAATTTTGTATCTCTCTTAAAAAGGTTTTGTAGCCCTGAAAAGGGCTTGTTTAAATCAATTTCAAATTTCAGATTTCGAAATCTAAAATTGTGATAATGTAGATTATCATAATTTACTTCTTGGACGCCGTTGTCTTGGCTTTCGGTTTCTTAGCGGTAGCTGGAGCAGTTGCTTTCTTCACCGCCTTCTTGGGCTTGGCGGACGCTGCTGCCTTGGCCTTTGGTGCCTTGGCTGCCTTTGGCTTCGCGGCGGTCGGCTTAGCTTTCGCTGCTGCTGGCTTTGCCTTTACGACTCCAGTTTTCTTAGCATCCTTGGCCTTTGCCTTCTCAGTTTTCTTCTTCTCGGCAGTCTTCTTGGTGGCAACGGCCTTCTTAGCCTTGGGTTTCTTCTCAGCGGCTCCAGCAGCTTTCTTTGCGGGGGCTCCAGCTTTCTTGGCGACTGCCTTCTTGCTTTTGACCTTCTTATCAGCAGCCGCAACCTTTGGCTTGGGCTCCTTTTTGGCGGAGGCTGACAGCTTGAAGGAACCAGACGCACCCTTTCCCTTCGTTTGGATCAGCTTTCCATTTGCCACTGCAACCTTCAAGTACTTCTTGATGAATGGAGCCAGTTTTTGGGCGTCGCATTTGTAGGTGGCAGTGATATATTTCTTGATGGCCAGAAGCGATGAGCCCCCACGTTCCTTCAAGTTCTTGATGGAAGCGTCCACCATTTGTTGAGTTGGCGGATGTGATGGCGGGACTGCAGCCTTCTTAGCCTTTGTAGCCCCTGATCCAGATGCCTTCTTGGCGGCCACCTTCTTCTCAACTGGTGCTGGTGGGGCAGCCACTGGGGAGGCGGATGTTGCCACTGCAGAGTCGGACATCTTTGCTTCAATATTTACTTTCAATAACTAACGAAAAACACACTTTTGTTGGTAAAAACGGTTTAGTGGCACACCTCCCTAGATAGCATGAGAATCGAGGAGGAGAGCACTTTAACTATGTGTTTGGCATCGCTCATTTACGTTGCCAATGTTTGAGCGATGTGCAATTTTATTATCTCATTTTCCATGTGTTGTGTGCTTAAATGATACAATGTTTTTAATAAGTAAAGTTCTTAAATATTTCATAAATCATTTTCATTTTTCAAATTGTGAAATAATACTTTGGGTCATTTTGTAGGGCTTTCTGAAGTTCAAGATTTACATTCCTGAGCAATGGATTTCGTGAAAAATCATTATTAAAAATATTAAATTGTATGAATATTGTAAACTTTTTTAAGAAAAAGTGAAATTTGAACCTTTTTCTTACAGGAAAACAAAAAATATTTTCATTTTTTACAAACTAGGCTATGTTTTTACCACTTCGAAAGTGTCCCTTCCATAAATAAATTTACGGCTTCCTTGGTACTACCGGCTATGGTTTTGCCTACCTAAAAAATATGAAAGATTAAAAATATACTAAATTTAGTTGATTTTATAAATAAAATAAACAAGTTTTTTTTAGTAAATGACAGTTTCAAAAGAATTTATGCATTGTTTTTTGGTAATGGCCTATTATGTTTCCCATACTAAGTTCATATGGAGTTCTCTCGAGCCCATTAGCCAAGCAGGGGCGAAAATAAATACATTTTTTAATTTAATTTTGTAAATATTTAGTTTAACCTAATCTTAATATCTTAAATGAAGTTAATAACGAATTATGTTTATATTTTTAAACAAATAATAAGTTCCTATTAGGCTGTTTGCGAGCATCAGCCATTTAAATTCCCATTTTATTACAACCTCAAGAACTATTCATTCTCTTGTTGCACTAAAGAAATTACAATTTGCAATTTGTAAATGTTAATGTACAATTAAAATAGTATTTAAAAATGCTTCCTTAAAATAATCTTCCCAATATGTTCTTACATTTAGCACGTATACCAATACAAATGTTTCAAAGAAACAACAGTTGATTGGCTTTGTTTTGTTTACATTTTTTAGGACACATAAGTGTTGGCTTTGTTTTGTTTACATTTTTTAGGACACTTAAGTGTCCTGTGGGGTGGGTGGTGGTATGCAGGCACCATCCGCTCGTAGAACAACAATAACAGCTGATTTGATTTCTCAACCACATAAGAACGGTCGGTGTTTTAAGTGACACCGCCTGCAATATACCCTGTTCCTATCTCAGTAGATGGATTTTTATTAATTCGAATACATACATATATACAAAACATTTCACTGCTGCCGCCACTGATTTGAATTTGTAAACAAATATGAAATGTATGCTGAAACATTAAGATGTAATATATAATATAATATATTTGTATCATTAAACCAATAGTGAATATGCCTATATTGTTAGGGTACCTGAAATGAAAAGTAGCAAAAGACCAAATATTCTGGCTGGGTCGAAATGAAATGATCGCACACATGCACCCGTGTACGTGAATGCATGTACACGCATACATATAAAGGAGAATTCAAGCACGGAGATCCTTCTCCAAGATGCACCTCTGCACTATGGGGCCGCGGACCGGTTTTGGTGGCCAAAAGTCATTTTTTAAAAGTTGTCAAAAAATTTTTTTTAAAATACTAATACGTTAAGAAAACATTAAGCTTCAATGTTGCATACCAGAAATTTCAACAAAACGGTCCAGTGTTGAGCAATCAGACGCCAAACTGCGCTGTTAACACTGACGTTTTAAGGGGCAATAAGAACACGCAATATAGGCCATTCTTAAAGTTAACAAAACTAAGGAAATAGTTGGTTTAAAAACAAGATTCAAAATGCAGTCGGATCAGAGGGGTTTGTACTAAGTGTTTGTGGGTGTAGATAGTAGGAGTTGATCGTAGTGTCTTTGTAATTGTGTGTTTTTGATAACCCTTCCACTTTTTAAATATTAAAGTGAAACCTAATTTTTAAATAGAGCAACAAAAATTGTTTCACCTAGTTTCACCATAATATTTATACTGTGTTATTAACCATTAAATTCTTGTTAAAATGAATGTAGTCTCAATGTGCACTTTTGCGCACTTTCCTTGTAATTTTGTTTTTTAGATCACAACCTCAGACTCAAAAATAGTGTGTTGTTCGACAAATGGAAATCAGTCGCAACGAAAAGCGCCAAGGAAGCGTTAATTTTGGATTGCTTTAAGGAGGGAATAGGTGACCCCATTTCTGAAGATGGCAATAAACAATTAATAGTTGAAAGCAAAAACTTTTGCTACCGCTTATCAAGAAAGTGGAGCAAGTGCAAAAGAAATTTTGCGCATTTTAAAAGAGTGCACACGGATTGGTTGTCTTCGGAGACTGTGGTTAATCTCAAAAAGAAGCCCAAATTGGCCAAGATTGGACGACCTACATTATCTTTTATGTTTAAAAGTCGTAGGAGCCAAAGAAGAACAGCATCAGGCTTTGCGGCCCCCACGATGGGCAATGTTAAATTACTAACGCTATCAGCAAGTGCGGCGGCGCGTAAATGTCGCAAAGGTGATCTCGCCTACGTATTGCGATTATTGGCTTTATGTCCGGAGAAAGCCACAGATATTCGGAAATTATTAAGTCAGTCAACTGCTAAGCCAGCGAAGGTCTCAGCAAATGAAGCTGTAGCTCTTCTTCTGGACGAGGGCTTGACAAAAAAGCAATATTGCGCAATAAGGGAACTAAGCAAAACTGATATGTTTCCTTCATACAAAGAGGTTGCTTTTAAAAAAAAAGGGTGTCGTCCGTCTGATTTGATGGTATCTGAAATAAAGGCAGAGGTCCCTTTACAAAGCCTCCTAGAACACACGGCTGCACGGCTCGTAACTTTACAGGAGGAAGTTGTGCAACAAGTAATGGAAAAGCAATGCACAGACTTTTTAATGACAGACTTAATATTAAGTTATGGGTTCGATGGAAGCTCGGGCCAATCAAATTACAGTCAAGGATTCTCTAATAAGCAGAATTTTAAAAGGGATTCTAGCTTATTTGCTACAACAGTGACCCCTTTACGAATGGTAGATCCATCTGGAAACATATTATGGAGTAACCGTACCCCGCAATCTGTAAGGTTTTGTCGACCTTTAAAACTGGAGTTTTTGAAGGAAACCACAGAATGCATTTTGAATGAAAATGAAAATCTATTGAAACAAATTTCAAAATTGGAAATGATCAAAATTATTTTACCAAATGAAAAAGCTGTTTATATAAAGTTCCGTTTGTATTTAACGGTTATAGACGGTAAAGTGTTAAACGCTTTGACTCAAACAAAGTCCAGCCAGTCATGCCCAATTTGTGGCGCAAGTCCATTAGATTTTCTCGGCAACAGAAATTTTAAATGCGAAAAATTTGTACCTATTTTGAGTAGCTTAAAATACGGCTTAAGCCCTTTGCATTGCTGGATTCGCTTCTTCGAATTTGTCTTACATGCCGGCTACAAATGCGAAATAAAAAAATGGCGTATAGCAAATAAAGGTGATAAAATAGATGTAAGTCGAAGGAAACGGACTATACAGGACTCTTTTTGGAAAAAACTTTCCTTAAAAGTGGACATGCCAAAGACAGGTGGATTCGGCAGCACTAATGACGGGAATACTTCTCGTCGCGCATTCAGTAACCCGGACATTTTTGCCGGGATAACTGGTATCGACTTGGAGCTAATAAAGAATTTCAGGACAATTCTAATAGTCTTGTCTAGCCAACTGCCCGTAAATATTATTAAATTCGAAAGCTTTTGTTATAAAACAGGGGAAATTATTGTTGACAAGTACCCATGGCTTCCAATGACGGCGACAGTTCACAAGATCCTCGTGCATTCGAGAGATATCCTTGAAAACACAGTTCTCCCAGTCGGATGCTTTGGAGAGGAAGGGGCCGAGTCCCGAAATAAACTGTACAAGTCTGATCGATTACATCATGCTCGAAAAAGCAGTCGAATCAACAATTTTACTGATGTGTTTCAAAGAGCATTGGACACATCGGATCCCATCATATCCTCAGTAAACCTCTCAAAGCGAATTCGACTTCATCACCAAAGAAGCCTTCCACTGGAAGTAACAGAACTACTTGATGGCTTAAGTGGCGGGCCAAACGAAAGTTTTGAGGAGTCTGGACATGAGCAAATAGATTTATCCTTTGATATGCAACTTGACACCGAAGAATATATTGAATAAAGATAGGTGCGTAAACACAATATATTATTTTAAGAATACTATAGACATTTTAAATATAACTATTTCCAGATGATCGATCCTTTAATTAAATAACTAGGCGATACCGGGGGGCGGGCCACGCCCTAATTTTTACATGCCATAAGTTCATATAAATATATTCAAATGTACAATAAATATTTGGTAAAAAAACTCATCCTACAAAAAAAAAATTTTTTTTTTATTAAAAAAAAAAGGAGTTGCCACGCCCATCTTCTCAAAAAATGTTTATTTATTTATTACTAACCCAAATCAAACAAGTAAGAAAGCTACAGTCGAGTGAGCTCGACTGTGAGATACCCGCTACCCATACATAAACCAGAAAAGCGTCAGGACGCCAGAAAAAACAGTTAATACAATTTTGAACATAACGGACAAATGCAAATGCTAGTGTAATAATCACATGCATACAAATTTACATACACATGTATCTATGTGTGTAAAAACGCGTCATATTATTATTACCATATAATTATTACCATTTATTAAAATTGCTTCTCGAATATCTTATAAGATTATTTTTCGAACACAACCAAGAACTGATAAGAATATTTAGTTGGTCTAATTCAGTGGTCGGCGCGTCGCAACCACATGTGGTTGGAAGAGCCTCTGCCGGCAGCGCTGCCAGCACACAGACAGAAGCATCAAAGCATCAGTTACATTGCTCTGGCTAAACTAGCCACTTTTAGCGGAAAATAGCTATTTTTATATTAAGAGCTATTGATTTTGCATAGAAAACCAAATGCTAGCTATGTTATTATATAGTTATATTATCATATCTGGACATAGAAGTCGTTTATTCACTCACACATATGCAATTTTGGATTGCAATTGTGATAGTGCCGACCACTGGTCTAATTGGTCAACCAAAGGAAGCCTGCTGCCAGCAGCCGTTTGTGGCCATACAAAATTATTTGTTTAATAACTTCGACAATTTTTATCTGATCGCAACCAAATCAGGGATCACACAGACTATAGTTCTCAATATACATACCGAAATTCGCGACTCTAGCTTTAAAATTATACGCTTAATACGGTTTTTTATGATTTGCGGGGGCGGAAGTGGGCGTGGTAAAAATTTGAAACAAACTTGATCTGCGTGCAAGCATAAGAAATACTGTCGAAAAAAAATTAGAGCTCTATCTCTTATAGACTCTGAGATCCAGTGTTTCATACGGACAGACGGACAGACAGACAGACAGACAGACAGACAGACAGACAGACAGACAGACAGACAGACGGACATGGCTAGATCGACTCGGCTGTTGATCCTGATCAAGAATATATATACTTTATAGGGTCGGAAATGCTTCCTTCTACCTGTTACATACATTTCCTGCCGGCACAAAGTTATAATACCCTTCTACCCTATGGGTAGCGGGTATAAAAACCAAACCGAATTCGGTCAATCCGTTCTCGAGTTATTAGTTTTGGCCACCAAAACCGGTCCGCGGCCCCATAGTGCTCTGCGACTAAACGAGCGAGCTCTCGCAATCAGTGTGCGAGCATAAGAATTGAGAAAGCGAAAAACCCGAGCGTACACGAAGCTCCGGGGCCTGTCGCTAAGAAATTTTTGTGTCCATTTTCGTTGTATGAAATGACCAGTCTATATGTTGTATGGTTAGTGGTACGAGCCATTTTAGATTTTCCTTCGTCGAATGATCCCGCTGCATTAGTTCAGTGTTGACTTTCGAAGTGTTAAAATAAAAGTGAAAAATGACTGGTCGCGGCAAAGGAGGCAAAGGCTTGGGAAAGGGTGGCGCCAAGCGACATCGCAAAGTGCTGCGTGATAACATCCAGGGTATTACGAAGCCAGCTATCCGACGTCTGGCTCGGCGTGGCGGCGTGAAGCGCATTTCGGGACTCATTTACGAGGAAACCCGTGGTGTTCTGAAGTTGTTTCTGGAGAACGTAATCCGTGATGCCGTCACCTACACTGAACACGCTAAGAGGAAGACAGTCACAGCCATGGATGTCGTGTATGCCCTGAAGAGGCAAGGCCGCACCCTGTACGGTTTCGGCGGTTAAAAATCAGTACAGTCTGTACTTCGCATCAATCGGTCCTTTTCAGGACCACCAATAAATTCATAAAAGAGAAAAATTTTCAATCTTATGTTCTAACCAAATTAAACACCTTTGCTTCTTGATTTTAATTGGTCTGGGTTTTCGTTGTATTTAGGCGATGAGAATGAATTTCACAGTTTAGATATTTTATATCAATGTATCTTTAAGATACACGCAAACTGTACCAAGATGATCCTCGTCATCTTGTTTGCGGGCAGCATTACCAGCCAACTCGAGAACCTCAGCGGCCAGATATTCCATTACGGCAGCCAGGTAGACTGGAGCGCCGGCACCAACGCGTTCGGCGTAGTTGCCCTTGCGGAGCAGACGATGAATAAAGTCGACAGGGAACTGAAGTCCAGCACGGTTGGAGCGGGACCTTGCCTTTCCCTTAACTTTGCCACCTTTTCCACGACCAGACATTTTGTATTATTTCACTTTACTCACTTCACGCACAGCAAGAACGGGTGTTGGCAACAACGCTGTCTCCCTTTTATACTTTTGGATCTGCCTGTGCTTTAAGTTAGGGGTGGATCTGAAGCGGCAAAAACGGCAAATAATTCTAGATTTCCTTTTGCAAATGTCTATGCAGAATGCATGAACTTAAATGCATTTTTCAAAACGTTAATTCCATCATCTCGTCACATAGGCGGCATGACCTTGACCAATTCTTACAGCTGTAGTAGAATTGATTCGCCGGCAGCTTGTCCCAAGTGAGTAGTCAGGATTTAGTTGTAGTCTTTAGTTCTTTATTGTTTCAATTCATCAGCTCTTTAGAGCAACCATTGTTGTCGCTCCAAAGTCATAATTGATAATCATCTTATCTAAATGTATTTAAAACTAAAGAAGGCTATGTCGTGTAGCTGCGCTGCCAACAGCGGCAGCGAAGAGACGTATATATATAATATTCTTAAATACATAGCTATGCTCGCTTAGACTGAGCGCGGAGGTATATGCACATGCATACGTAAGGTCCGCTCGTGGTGCAAATGCGCAACGAGGAATTCATATTTCGGCTGAGGTTTATGACCTGGCCTTGGGTTGTATAACCCTTCAATGCATTTAAGTATGTTTAGATACAATTTGTTGCGTATGTCAGATATATCTATATGTGCATATTACATCTCCCTCCTTTTGAAAAATAACGTAATATAATGAAGTTATTTTCTATTGTATGATTACGAATTTTTAAAGATATTTTTATTTTAATATTTTTTTTTTTTTTTTTAGTATTTGTATATATGCTTATTTTGTAGGTGTTTATTTTATGTATTTCCATAAATGATATATATATGTGGGATTGGGAGAAATTAGGTTTCTTGAAAGCCTAGATAATTGGGAGTGCATACACTGCTTTGTATTTCACCATAACCGCCAAGTATTTCATCAGCCAGATCTTAAAGTATTGCTATCCCATTCCAAAATCAGACCTCTTGCCATTACTTTTTCGCCCATCCAGAAATCAAATCATATTTTTGAATTGTCAGTCAGTCGTTGCAGATATTATTTGAACAAGACCAGTCGAAGTGCGAAAGTCGATGTTTTCATTTAACATTTATCTTTTATTATTAATTTGTGAACTTTACCCAATTAAATAAACATAATTTGCAATATCCCTACAAATTATTGGGGGCTCGTC
Organism: Drosophila anomelani; assembly: GCA_035045905.1. Classification (NCBI taxonomy): domain Eukaryota; kingdom Metazoa; phylum Arthropoda; class Insecta; order Diptera; family Drosophilidae; genus Drosophila; species Drosophila anomelani. Next base: position 33,421 of record JAWNOO010000165.1, read on the forward strand.
CGGGAAAGGTCCAAGTAATAATTAAAGAAAAGTGCGTTAACACAAATACTAAATGGAAAACTAGCCACAACGGAGGAAAATTAAGACGAAGTCACGAAAGTTTTGAAGCATCGAAGAAGGAAAACTGTTGGAAAGTGTCATCGAAAAAGCATTTTTTCAACTGAAAAAAACGAATTCCTGCATGTATTGGTGGCAGAAAATTCACAAACGCTCAACTTTGCACCACACAGACAAAAAACCATAGTGTGTGAGAGAAGTCACGAGAACGACGAAGAAGAGGAACTGGCGTTCAACAGAAATAAAATTCTACGAAACCAAACTTGAGCGAATTTCTCGACGACGCCATCGCAGGTAGCAAGAAAGAGGCCCTTTAGAAGAAACAGAATTGGAGGAAGTCGACGATTGCAACGACGACGTGAGAGCAACGACGTTCACAACAGCAACGACGAATTGAGAGGAGCAAAAGAAGGAGCTAAGAAGAGAAGTCGGCGAGGGAGCAACATCGAAGCAGCAACGATACAGCAAAGGATGCAGGAAAGCACACTACGTAAAGGCGAGAAAAGCAGCGAGGAGCAAGAAAACCAGATAGAGAAGAAGCCTAAAGACTTGCGAAATTTGAGTCAACAATTTTGCAAACAGCAGCGACGAGAACGACCCGGAGAGCACCATAAAACGTTAATTTCGACAAGGAAGCAGAAGACGAATTTCGTAAGGAAGAGGAGCAGTACCGACGAGTGTAGAACAGCAGACTACGCTGAGGCAATAGAGGAACGTAAAGCTAGCAGAAGTTGCGGAAAAGACGAATTTCGCAAGTTGAGAGAGCTTTACTACCAAGACTTTGAAGAAGACGAGAAGAGCGGCTGAAGAGAGTCGTTAGCACTGGTTGTGGGTGAGCGAGAGGCGGTGTTGATCGACAAATTTGTCTTGAAATTGTTTAACGTAATCTTATTATCTGTTTCCAATTTTTGAACTTTACAATTTATTATTTAAATTAATTTGTAATCGGCTTACGCACTAACATGGATTCCAGAACGATTCTCGGCTTGACAGTACCTCTTTTAAAAGAAAAATTAACGGAATTAGGTTTGAATGTAAATGGGCGAAAGAGCGTTTTGCAGGACAGACTGCTTGAGCACTATGGCGTAGATGTGGGCGGTGAGTCGGATGAAGAAGCAGTGAGTATTTCCGGTTCATCTAACTATCAAGAGGCTATTTTGAATGTTAGTTCAAGATTCACCCTACGCGATGTCCAGGACAGTATTTCATCATTCTCCGGCTCAGATCACGAAGACGTTAATCATTGGTTATCTGAGTTTGAGTACGTTGCCATAACTGTAGGCTGGGACAATTTGCAAAGATTTATTTACGCAAAACAACTCTTGATTGGGGCCGCCAAGCTTTATATTAAAAGTACTAAAAAAATTAGGGGCTGGATTGAGCTAAAGCAAGCGTTAACGGAAGAGTTCGGAAAAAAGTTATGCTCAGCTGAGATACATAAGATCCTGAGGCAAAGGCAAAAACAACCAAAAGAGTCGTGTATCGAGTATTTGTACAGTATGATGGAGATCAGCAAGTCGATAAGTCTGGTTGAGGAAAGTTTAGTTTCGTATGTTGTTGAGGGCATACCAGATGGCAAGATATATAAGGCTGGGCTGTATCGAGCCAAAACTGTCAGGGAGTTAAAGGATGAACTTTCTATTTACGAAAAAATAAAAGGAAAAGGAAAAGGAAATAGTAAGGAAATTGTCAAGAAAGAGGGGGCAGTAAAAACAGAGTAGAGTAATACACAGAGAAAATGCTTTAAGTGCAATAATGAAGGTCATATTGCCAAGGACTGCAAGGGCGAGATAGTTTGCTATCATTGCAACCAGAAAGGACATATCTCTAAAAACTGCGCGCAGAAGAAAAATAATATCGCCGTAAAAAGTGAGCAGGCGAATGTTCTTGATGTTAATGCTGGAAAAGGGTCAATTTATAAAAAGATAGAAGCTGAAGGTTTAACATTTGTAGCAATGATTGATTCAGGATGCGACTTGTCTTTAATGAGGGAAGACATTTTCAAAAGCTTCGAGGGTTTAAAACTTTAGCCTGTATTTAAACATCTTAGAGGTATCGGAAAGGGTGAGCTAAAAACGATTGGGTGCTTTGATCTCAGTCTTCAAGCAGATGGCGTATGCTTTACGACAACTTTTCATGTAGTCAAACAAAATGAGTTGGAGTACGCTGCCATTGTAGGAAACGATGTGCTACAATATATCGATGTGATGTTCAGTCTGAAGGGAGTCGTTTTTAAGGCAAAAGAAAGCGAGTTCGCTACGGCATTTAAAGGAATGCGAGTCACGGAAATTATCGATGCAGTCTCCGTCCTTGACAAAATCGATTTATCTCATCTGGGAACAAATCAGAAGCTAAAACTAGAAAATCTCGTTAAAGATTACAAGCCAGTAAAGTCATTAGCGTCACCAGTCAATATGAAGATTGTATTAGAAGATGACGTTCCAGTTTATCAACGCCCACGACGCACTTCGTACGAAAACAAATGTTTCATAGAAAAACAGGTGCAGGAATGGCTCTCAGAAGGAATAGTAGTACCGAGTTGCTCGGAGTATGCATCGCCGGTAGTACTGTTTTCAAAAAAGGATGGATCGAAGAGATTTTGTTGTGACTATCGGAAACTTAATCAAAAAATCAAGAAAGACAACTTTCCAATGAGCCTAATCGACGATGTTCTGGATAGACTGCAAGGGTCGAAAATTTTTACCACCCTCGACATGATGAATGGATTTTTTCACGTGCCGATTGATAAAGATTCAAGGAAGTTCACAGCATTTGTGACTCATAACGGACAGTATGAGTTTACGCATCTTCCATTTGGAATCTCAAATTCTAAGGCTGTGTTTTGTCGATACGTCTCAGCGGTCTTGCGAGAACTTATTCAAAATCAAACAATCATAGTATACATGGACGATATAATCGTGCCAAGCAAGGACGAAAACGATGGAATCGAGGCGTTAAGAATTGTATTAAGCGCAGCATCAAAGGCAGGCATACGAATTAAGTGGGAGAAGTCACAGATCTTGAAAAGAAGGATACATTTTTTGGGTTATACGATTGAAAATGGAACTATTTCACCAACTGACGAGAAAATAAAAGCTGTAGTTAATTTTCCAATTCCCCAGAGCAGGCAGGCTTTGCAGAGATATTTGGGTTTAACTTCATATATGCGGCGCTTTATCAAAGACTATGCCTCGACGGCATAACCTTTGAGTGACATGCTCAGGAAGGAAGGAAATCAGAAGAACGATAAAAACCTCGTGATGACTGAACAGGGTATCGCTTCCTTCAACCAGTTGAAACAACTATTGGTATCAGCACCAGTACTCAAACTGTTTGATCCTTTGGCTGTAACAGAAGTCCACACAGATGCGAGTAAATACGGCTTTGGTGGCGTTCTGATGCAAAAGAATCCAGATGATCAGCAACTTCATCCAGTAGAATTTATGAGCCGCAAAACAAGCCCTTGCGAGAAAAAAAATACAGTTCCTATGAGCTTGAGGTGTTAGCCATTGTAAATGCATTAAAAAAATGGAGAGTTTATTTGTTTGGAAAACCTTTCACAGTAGTGACTGATTGTAACGCTTTCGCAATGACCATTAAAAAAGACGATCTTCCGCAAGTTCGCAAGTCGCAAGGTGGGCCATGTCATTGCAGGAATTTGAGTTCAAAGTGGAACACCGAGCCAGAACAAAGATGAGACACGTCGATGCACTCAGCCGTTTGTCGTGCTTAATTATCGCGGATTGCACAAAGTCTCGTTTGATTGAAGCGCAAAACAGGGACAACTGGATAAAAGCGGTTAAAGTAATATTAGCTAGCAATAAGGAACACGAAGACTTTTATTTGCAAAATAATATCCTTTGCAAGGACCCAGTTAATGAACTGCTAGTCATTCCCGATTCGATGGCAGAAGAAATTATTGCCATAGCACACAAGGAGGGACACTTCGGAATTAAAAGGACAAGAGATGTGCTGGAGAAGTCCTACTACATTCCAGAAATTCAGGCCAAAGTAGAGAGAGTAGTTAAGGGATGTGTAGAGTGCTTGATTATAGATGTACATCAAGTTAGCAGGACAACTTTGGAAAATCAAACTTTTGATTATACCATAATTTGCCGTTAATTATCCGTTAATTATTCGTGAAAGAAAAAAATTTGCCGTTCAATTTTTTAACTTAATTTTTTAATGTCCTGCTAAGTTGATATCGAGTTAGCAGGACAACACCGGAAATCCTTCACATTTCCAAAATCTTTTTTAGCCATAATTTGCTGTTAATTATCCGTTGATTATTCGTGAAAGAATTAAATTTGTTGCTTAAGTTTTTATTAATATTTTTTAAAAACAAAAAGTTGCCCTGCTAAGTTGATATCAAGTTAGCAGGACAACACCAGAAATCCTTCACATTTCCAAAATGTTTTTTAGCCAGAATTTGCCGTTAATTATCCGTTCATTATTCGTGAAAGAATTAAATTTGTTGCTCCAGTTTTAATATTTTTTATTTATTTTTTTAAAAACCTAAATGTGCCCTGCTAAGTTGATATCAAGTTAGCAGGACAACACCAGAAATCCTTCATATTTCCAAAATATTTTTTAGCCAGAATTTGCCGTTAATTATCCGTTCATTATTCGTGAAAGAATTAAATTTGTTGCTTAAGTTTTTATTAATATTTTTTAGAAACAAAAAGTTGCCCTGCTAAGTTGATATCAAGTTAGCAGGACAACACCAAAAATCTTTCACATTTCCAAAATCTTTTTTAGCCAGAATTTCCGTTAATTATCCGTTCATTATTCGGGAAAAAATTAAATTGGTTGCTTTTCTTTTTTAGTTTTAATTCAAAATAAATGTTTTGATTAATGGCATACATAATCGTTGCCAACGCCGATATGCGTTTGTATAGTTATGCATGCATTAGTGTTCGGCTGGAGTTAGTCGACATTCAGCGTCTCATTTTATTTGACGTTTGAACATTTTAATACAATTATATAACAAGAAAGGAAGCTAACTTCGGCTCACCGAAGTTTGTATACCCTAGCAGACTTTAAACAAACAATTAAAAACGAAATTCTGAAATAATAATTTGTTGCCAAATCTCAAATTTGATGGCAATGGTTTGAAACACGGCTAAGCTATGGTTTTTTTATTTTCCTGATTGTTCCTATGGAAGCTATAGGATATAGTCAGCCGATTTTCATGAAATTAAAATCAAAATTCAGAAATACTAAAATATGGCTAAATATCAAATTTGGTGAAAATATGTTGAAATCTGACAAAGTTATGGTTTTTCCTTTTATTTTCCTGATTGTTCCTATGGAAGCTATAGGGTATAGTCAGCCGATTTTCATGAAATTAAAATCGAAATTCAGGAATACTAAAATATGGGTAACTATCAAATTTGGTGAAAATATGTTGAAAACGGACAATGTTATGGTTTTTTCTTTTATTTTCCTGATTGTTCCTATGGAAGCTATAGGATATAGTCAGCCGATTTTCATGAAATTAAAACCGAAATTCGGAAATAATACTAAATGGGCAAATATCAAATTTGGTGAAAATTGGTTGAAAACTGACAAAGTTATAATTGTTTTTTGAAAATTTTTCGGATCGTTCCTCTGGCAGCTTATGATATAGTGGTCCGATCCGGCCCGTTCCGACATATGTACGAGTGAGAGTATATAGAAGCCTAACTGCAAAGTTTCATTCAGATAGCTTTAAAACTGAGGGACTAGTTTGCGTAGAAACGGACAGACGGACAGACGGACATCGCTAGATCGTCTTGGCTGTTGATCCTGATCAAGAATATATATACTTTATAGGGTCGGAGATGCTTCCTTCACTGCGTTGCAAACTTCTGACTGAAACTAATATACCCTGCTAGGGTATAAAAATTAAGATTAGAAATATTTCTAATGGCTTAAATCTTTTCTCGACGAAAATTTGTAATATTATATGGCCATGCATGCATGTATTAGTGTTAGACTGCATATGCTTCCGTTTTGTTGGGAAGGATGGCAACGTTAAATAAGATCGACAGTCGACAAACATAATGCAGCCCTGGATGTCGACAGCACGACAGGTCTACCCAGAGGCAACGGACAAGTCGAGAGAATACATAAAATTGTCATTCCAATGTTAGGCAAAATGTGCCAAAAAAACCCAGTAAATTGGTATCGCCACGTAGACAGAGTTCAACAAATAATAAACAACACCGCACCTCGAACCACTAAGAATAGTCCATTTCCAATTTTGACAGGATTGAATATGAGAATTAAAGTAGATGATGTGAAGGAACTTCTAGAAGACTTAGAAATATAACAGTTGAATGATGAGAGGGATGAGATCAGAAAGAAAGCTCAGGAAAATATAGAGAAGGTACAGCAGGAGAACAGGAAAAACTTTAATGAGAAGAGAAAGGTTGAAACTGAATATGAAGTGGGAGAATTGGTAGCCATAAAGAGAACTCAGTATGGAACAGCAATGAAACTTGGGCCAAAATGTTTCGGCCAATATAAAATTACCAAAAAGCTTAACCACGGTCGTTACGAAGTTCTAAAGGAAGGAAACCAAGAAGGACCAAGAATTACTTCAACGGCAGCCGAATATATTAAGAAATGGAGTTCATTCAGGGGCGAATGAAAATTCAGGATGGCCGATTGTGGGATTGGGAGAAATTAGGTTTCTTGAAAGCCTTGATAATTGGGAGTGCATACACTGCTTTGTATTTCACCATAACCGCCAAGTATTTTATCAGCCAGATCTTAAAGTATTGCTATTCCATTCCAAAATCAGACCTCTTGCCATTACTTTTTCGCCCATCCAGAAATCAAATCATACTTTTGAATTGTCAGTCAGTCGTTGCAGATATTTGAACAAGACCAGTCGAAGTGCGAAAGTCGATGTTTTCATTTAACATTTATCTATTATTATTAATTTGTGAACTTTACCCAATTAAATAAACATAATTTGTAATATCCCTACATATATTTGAAAAATAAAAGATTGATTATGAAATAAAAGGTTTTAATCTATCTTTATGTACTATTTGTTTTTTATTATTACGGTTTATTATAGTTATGTTATCATTAGCTCCTATTTGTTCTACATTATAAGGCCCTGTATATTTAAATTCTAGCTTATGACCAGTTTCATTTCTCAATAAAACCTGATCTCCTATTTTTAAGTCAAAATCTAAACTAGTCTTGTCGTAACTAGTTTTATTTTTAATCTTATGCGATTCTAGCATTATCCTAGCTCTCTTAAATGCCTGCTCTAATCTAAATTTAGATTCCTTAGCATAGTCTTCTACATTATAAAGGGGTTTAATTACATCTATGCTATTGAAATGTTTTGGCAAATTTGAAGTTTTGCCAAAAACTAGCTCGTATGGACAGTAATTGTGTGCCATAGAGGGGGTTGTGTTAAAGCAGTGTACGAAGTATCGTAGCCATATATCCCAGTCTGTTTTGTCTACTGAGATGTAGGAACGTATGAACTCATTAAATGTTCTGTGGCTTCGCTCCACGGTACCTACAGTCTGGTGATGGTGTGCAGTTGAAGTCATGTTTTTAATATTTAAATATTTACATAGATCTTCAATAATTGAATTTTTGTATTCTGTTCCCATGTCCGTTATGAACGTCTTCATTGGACCGTACTTTAGAATAAAATCTTTAAATATAGCTTTAGCTACGGTATTTGCACTTTTATTTGGTATTGGTATTGCTACCAAATACCCTGCAGTACCGCTTGTCATCAATAGCCCTCTGTAATCAACAATTCATCAACGTGGCGACTGCGACGTCGGCAGAATCGGCGCTCTGCCGACTGCGACTTGAACCCAAACTTCTTTCGGGTCCGAAAAAAAACAAAAACAAATCCGTTAATTCTCGAAACTTCGACTGCATATTTTCGGAGCAGCGAAAGGTCCGTAAATTAAAGAGAGATAGTGATAGAGCGAAGGGAGGGGGAAAAAAATTGTGGCGAAAACGCATTTGAAGATGAAGTGCAGTGGAAATAAGAAGTGTGTAAATTGAAGTTTTATTTCGGGATATTTGAATATATAAAAAGGTGAGTAAAGTGATTGTTTTGTAATTAAATAAATTTATTTGCACCCTTTTCTTTTCAGACTGCAGTAATGGCTAATATATTGAAACGAGGAAAGAATATCTCCTTCTGCAACATGATAAAACATGAATCATGATAAGTTCTACGTGGCTCTTTTGGGTAATTTTTATTTAATTTAAATATTTTTTCCCTAGGCTAATTATTATTTTATGTCCATCAAGTTAGCAGGACAACTTTGGAAAATCAAACTTTTGATTATACCATAATTTGCCGTTAATTATCCGTTAATTATTCGTGAAAGAAAAAAATTTGCCGTTCAATTTTTTAACTTAATTTTTTAATGTCCTGCTAAGTTGATATCAAGTTAGCAGGACAACACCAGAAATCCTTCACATTTCCAAAATCTTTTTTAGCCATAATTTGCCGTTAATTATCCGTTGATTATTCGTGAAAGAATTAAATTTGTTGCTTAAGTTTTTATTAATTTTTTTTTAAAACAAAAAGTTGCCCTGCTAAGTTGATATCAAGTTAGCAGGACAACACCAGAAATCCTTCACATTTCCAAAATGTTTTCTAGCCATAATTTGCCGTTAATTATCCGTTGATTATTCGTGAAAGAATTAAATTTGTTGCTTAAGTTTTAATATTTTTTATTTATTTTTTTAAAAACAAAAAGTTGCCCTGCTAAGTTGATATCAAGTTAGCAGGACAACACCAGAAATCCTTCACATTTCCAAAATGTTTTCTAGCCATAATTTGCCGTTAATTATCCGTTGATTATTCGTGAAAGAATTAAATTTGTTGCTTAAGTTTTAATATTTTTTATTTATTTTTTTAAAAACCCAAATGTGCCCTGCTAAGTTGATATCAAGTTAGCAGGACAACACCAGAAATCCTTCACATTTCCAAAATATTTTTTAGCCATAATTTGCCGTTAATTATCCGTTGATTATTCGTGAAAGAATTAAATTTGTTGCTCAAGTTTTAATATTTTTTATTTATTTTTTTAAAAACCCAAATGTGCCCTGCTAAGTTGATATCAAGTTAGCAGGACAACACCAGAAATCCTTCACATTTCCAAAATGTTTTTTAGCCATAATTTGCCGTTAATTATCCGTTGATTATTCGTGAAAGAATTAAATTTGTTGCTTAAGTTTTAATATTTTTTATTTATTTTTTTAAAAACCCAAATGTGCCCTGCTAAGTTGATATCAAGTTAGCAGGACAACACCAGAAATCCTTCACATTTCCAAAATGTTTTTTAGCCAGAATTTGCCGTTAATTATCCGTTGATTATTCGTGAAAGAATTAAATTTGTTGCTTTTCTTTTTTAGTTTTAATTTAAAATAAATGTTTTGATTTATGGCATACATAATCGTTGCCAACGCCGATATGCGTTTGTATAGTTTTGCATGCATTAGTGTTCGGCTGGAGTCAGTCGACATTCAGCGTCTCATTTTATTTGACGTTTGAACATTTTAATACAATTATATAAAAATTAAGATTAGAAATACTTCTAATGGCATACATCTTTTCTCGACGAAAATTTGTAATATTATATGGCCATGCATGCATGTATTAGTGTTAGACTGCATATGTTTCCGTTTTGTTGGGAAGGATGGCAACGTTAAATAAGATGGACAGTCGACAAACATAATGCAGCCCTGGATGTCGACAGCACTAAATTATTAATAAATATATTCATGAAAACTAAGTTACTAAGTTTAATATAAACTATAAAAAATTTAGATTAAGAATTCTTTTAGTGATCTAAATCTTGCCTCGATAAAAATTGAAGATATACGATTTAAAAAAAAATATACATGCATTAAATCTTAGGGGCAGATTTAAAATTGACTATTTTTTCACGATCGCGTCGTGTTTGTATGTATGAGTGCAGTCATCGACGTCGGCGTCGATAGCCAAATATGGCTCATTTCTAGAAGTGAAGTTTCAATATGAAGTTTAAGTGCGTCGTAATTTTTGACAACATGCCTGCAGGTAGACCACCTTCAATTGCCAGTGGCGTAATTGTTGATGCTATTCTTAAATATAAGGACGAGCTAATTGATTTGAATGGAAACATTATTACCCCAAGCAATGTAGCTTGGCAAACTATTAGCCTGGAGCTTGGAAACAAAGTTCAACCTGCCACAATATACTCCTATGTGATGAACAATCGTTTCGATCTGAAAACGTATATAACAGGAAAAGTGGCGACTTCAAACAAAATAGTTAAAACTTCTTGCTCCGAAAACGAATCTGATGATTCTGAGAATCAAAATGAGAATTTTCGATTTATAATCTCCTTTACAAAGTCAGAGTTCGGTCAACTTATAATGGAGACATCAAAAAATTATAAGGACCATAAAGGTGCTGTTCGTCAAAGGGTTTTAAATATCCTGCAGCCTCAAAAATGGACGGAGCTCTTCTCTAAACGGGTATATGATGAATTTCGGCTGTCCCATGGTTACCATTTTGAAAACCATTATATAAATTCTGACAAAGCGACAGGAAAATTCCAAGGTATGTATTTAAAATCTACAGTTTACAAAAACCATCCAGAATCCAATTGGTAACACAATTTTTATTTCTTCTGTACATTTGGACCTCTATAATTGATTATAAATAAATATAATTTTTTTAATTTAGTGGAATGTGTAAATGACTGTGTGAGTTGAAACGCTTACATATGTATGATGTATGAACTTGTACGCAGGCAGTTAAAGCAATGCTTTAACTCACACAAACATTTACACATTTATGTACATATGGAACTTATACACATCCGTAAAAACTTTGTACTAAAAAGATTATCTGAAATTTTTTTTTAAACATGTAAAGTGCCTAACACCTTTTAGAAATATCATTATTTAATGAATAATAGGGATTTATTACATATTTATCCATATTCCTTTTCTTAGAAAAATACATTAGAACAATTGTAGAATTAATTAAAAAAGTTTTGTTTTTCCTGATTTTATTTAATTATAATGCTAAACTTTTATTTGTATACATTTTAATATTGGTATTAGCAAAACATTTATGTCCAAGAAGCTTCCAAATCTGACCAGGACTAAGTCAACTATATTGATTCATTTTGTAGGAAGCTTCTAAATCCTAAAACTTAATACTTCCTTTCCACCAAAATTGCATAAATATTATGTATTTTAATGGCTATTATTTTTTGAAAGAGTTTGCACCAAAACCCAAATTAAAGCAGTTGAAGTGCAAAACTGTTCCCACCTCAGGTCGAGCAAATCTGAGGTGAGAACAGTCTTTCAATTTTACTGCTACTTTTAGGTGTTTTTATGAAAACTTTTGAAAAAACAATATTAGTCATTAAAAACTATATAACATTTATGTATATATTACACAGAAATATAAAATTGTATGCTGTTTAAGCTTCTTAAAGGACTCATTTGGGAGCTTCTTGGCAACAAAAATTAACTAATATTAAACATAAATTGTATAATAAATTAAAGTAAAGCATCATGGATGAAAAATAATAGGACCAACTGAAATTTTCATACAAGTCAAATTTTTCTATTTATTTGACATAGTGTTATTTTTGATTTTTTTATTAAATTATTTTTAACAAAAACACAGAGAGATATTTTGCAAATCTTTATTATTTTATTCCAATAATTTTTCTATAAGGTTTTAGTCATATTTCGGCTTTAAAATATCGTTTGTTTATGTTTTTGTTAATGTAGATACTTTTTTTAATTCAAAAGTAGAGATAATTCTAAACCACAAAGAAAGCAAATTAAATATTTTACATATTTGCAATAGAGAGTCCATCTGAAGCAGATATTGAGGTAAAAATGTTGTCAGTAATTTTAAGTTAACTATATTTGATGGAAATTATACAATACGAACACATCTACCGCAGGACATTGTAAATGTGGAAGCACCTTAAAAGCGGAAATAGTGCCCCACCACGGTAATGAAGACATTATAAAAATTGTATGCAACGCCAGTAGTGGTAATGCTTCTTGTGGAAAACGACAGCTTCGAGGGGAAACACGAGACATGATAGTCTCCAACTTGGAAAAAGAATCCACTAATTTCTATAGAAAGAAAATAGCTTCAAAGTTAATGGGTTCTGATGATGATGTAGAACCACCTCTCCTATATGCAGCTTCAGTGTTTAGAAACGCAAAATACGAAGCCGCAAAGAAGCTGTATCGGAAAGCAGATCCACTAGACGCACTTTCCGACTTGAAACGAAGCCAAAGGGGTCACGAAATAGTGCGAGACATTGGCAAAGATCCCGTAAAAGTGTATATTTGGTCCCCACATAAAACCCGAGTATATAATAACCCTTCAGTACCGTTCAGACCTGATTCATAGAAGAATCATGTGGGACTGAACGTGATTCACGCGTGAATTCACGCTGAAAACGGGGTGAATTTTCATACAAAAATTTTGAAAAAGAGTCTCCAGGGGTGAATTCGAACTAACCGGTGAATCATATCGGAATTCGACGTGAATCAGGGCATGAATTCACCTTGATTTTCGAAAAAGATTCCCTCCTGAATCAAACGTGAATCAGGGCATGAATTCATCGTGATTTTCGAAGTAGATTCCCTCCTGAATCAAACGTGAATTTATAAGCGGAATCTGTTCGGAATCAGCTAGGAATTCAGTTAAGAATCCCAGAGGAATCACAAAAGAAAACCGAAAAACAGATTAATTTGTTCCTTTTTTTATTTAAATTTTATACTTTTATTAATATAAAATTAAAATTAAAATTAATGTAAAATTTCACGGGCTTCCTCCGCCGACTGCAGATCCTTCCGGGAATTTATGTTATCTGTAAATTTAATGTTAGAATCAAATTAAAAATTCCAGTTTGCATATAAATAAGTACAAAGATACATACCAGTTTTAACTGAAAAGAAACTCCGCATACCTAAAGAGTTTAGCATTTAAACAGTTTAAGATGAAGTCATATCCATGCTTAAGATCAATTCAGCAAAGGAATTTATTAATTGAGTAAAAATAACTTGACTTACCTTATAATATTTAAATTTATACGCAACTTTAACTACACAACCGAACACGTGTGATCACAACAGAAGAAGAAAATGAAAAGAGAATTAGGAGAAACGAAAATAAATCCGAATGACTTCGAAAACAACAACAAATATGTTGTCCGAACTTCGCGAGCCGTCGGCTGTAGCCGAATGCAGTTAGAATTTTGTTTGCCTACTTCTTTTCGGACTTCTGTCATTCGAAGCCCATACAATTTGTTTTTGTTTTTCGGACAGGCCGCGAGGAAAAGGCCGTGAAAGGAATTCTGGTACTGAAGGGTAATTATAATTATAATACACTTGCATTTGCATTTGTCCGTTATGTTCAAAATTGTATTGACTGTTTTTTCTGGCGTCCTGACGCTTTTCTGGTTTAAGTATGGGTAGCGGGTATCTCACAGTCGAGCTCACTCGACTGTAGCTTTCTTACTTGTTTATTATTTAAATACATTAGAAGATCATATTTGCATTTTAGAAAATAAAAGTCAAAGGATTAGTCCTCTGTTTAGAAGAAATAAGCAAAACAAAACAAGCCCTTTTTGGCCTTTTTCATCAAAATAATGAAATATTGCGATTGCTAGAATACATATGCTTTCGAATATTTTGAAATTTGCTTTAGAATATGATAAAGGCTATTCAATTTTTATCAATTGGACCATATTTTAATGTAACTATGTTGATAAAAATCATTTTAGAGAAGTTTTTCACTTTTGGTCCACCCATTCCCGGGATTTGCCCATATGGGACCCTAAATAAAATAAATATTTAAATAGTATTGTAATTTTTAATAATTAATTATGATTCTTTTATTTAAATAAATTTATTCATGTCGTTTCATCATTTTAGAGAAGTTTTTCACTTTTGGTCCACCCATTCCCGGGATTTGCCCATATGGGACCCTAAATAAAATAAATATTTAAATAGTATTGTAATTTTTAATAATTAATTATGATTCTTTTATTTAAATAAATTTATTCATGTCGTTTCAGCTTCGAAACACGCACAAAAAAATTTTAGTAGTGTGGAGTTCATATCCTTATCATTTGTTGTACATTTTGTGTGGCAAATATCTAAGGAAAGATAAAAATATATGTTATATTATTATAAACATTTCTAATTAATATAATAGTTACTTACACTTAATGATTGTGACTAAAAAACATTTCTCGGCGCTCGGCTTCGTGCTAGTCCCCTTCCAACTATAAGACGAAGCCAATTCGTCTTTAAATACTTTCCGTATGGCTGCCCTTATGAACTTTGTGGTCCTTCAATACCTGTCTTGCCTATAAATATTTTCTGAAAATTTATATTATTAAAAAACTAATTAAAATGATAAAATTTTAATACATATTATACTTACACATTTGTTAAGCTTCTCTACGAATGTCTTGATATTATTATCGATATTTTCAATATCATCAATTGTGTTAAATTTTGCAGAATTAAATAAAGAAATTAAAACCAAAATTCCGGAATAATAATAAGTTGCCAGATCTCAAAATGGCAGCTATAGGATATACTTGTCCGATTTAAATGAAATTGAAACCGAAATTCTAAAATATAAAATTTTTTGAAAATATGTTGAAAATTGACATAGTTATAATTTTTTTTCGAACACGGCCGGACAGACGGACATGGCTAGATCGACTCGGCTGTTGATCCTGATCAAGAATATATATACTTTATAGGGTCGGAAATGTCTTCTTCACTGCGTTGCAAACTTCTGACTGAAAGTATAATACCCTGCAAGGGTATACAAATTTTATGAAGAAATAAAAATATCACAATAATTAAATTGAGTTTTTATAGCCGCTACCCATAGGGTAGAAGGGTATTATAACTTTGTGCCGGCAGGAAATGTATGTAACAGGTAAAAGGAGGCATCTTCGACCCTATAAAGTATACATATTCTTGATCAGCGTCAACAGCCGAGACGATCTAGCCATGTCCGTCTGTCTGTGTGTCCGTGTGTCTGTCCGTCTGTCCGTATGAAACACTGGATCTCAGAGACTATAAGAGACAGCAGATCAAGTTTGTTTCAAATTTTCACAACGCCACTTCCGCCCCCGCAAGCGTAGAGTCGTAGAGTTTTAAAGTTTTAAATTTTGGTATGTACATTAAGAACAGAAGTCTGTTTGATTCCTGAAAATTTGGTTGCGATCAGATAAAAATTTTCGAAGTTATTATACCATGTACCAAAGGTACAAAGGTATTATAGTTTTGTGCGAGTGCGATTTTCTGTAACAGGCAGAAGGAGGCGTGGCAGACCCCCAAAAGTTACCTAAATATTGGTCAGGACCACTAAAGGAGTCGATATAGCCATGTCCGTCTGTCCGTCCGTCCGTCCGTTTGTCCGTCTGTCTGTATGAACGCCTAGATCTCAGAGACTATAAGAGACACCAAACTTGGGATTTAGACTTCTTATATCTGCACGCAGATCAAGTTTGTTTTAAATTTTTGCTGCTCCCCTTTTTGGAGGAGATATTTGAAAAAAACGTATAGCTCCGGAATTTATAAAGTTATGTAAACCATATTAAAAAGCTTAATGCATTTTATCAAAATACACAGACTGTCCAAATTTTATTGCGATCGTGCCATAAATATCGGAGATATAGGCTTTTTACTTTATACACATTACGTGTACAAGAGGCAGCCCAGGCAGAGGGCTCCAAATAAATCATATTACTATGAAAATAAGGTTACTCATTTTGAATTGGTTGGTGGCGCAGCTGGCTAAGCTGAAGTCTTTTTCAAATGTTAGTTGTCACGCTTTCGAATCCCGTCGGCGACGAGCGAAAACTTTTTTATTTTTAGCAATTTTTTTTTTTTTTTTTCCAGTACATCAAAATAATTACAGTATTTAATACTAAGAAATAAAAAAATGCAAGCAAAGAACTATACTTAATGTTTTGAAAGTGAAAAAATTCCTTATGCCTGCGGTTGATTCGAACCCAGGCCAATTGCTTACAAAAATGTATGTGTAGCTTTACCCACTGAGCTATCGACTTTGCTATTGAATGGGAAGACATTTGCATTATATGTAAATTTGTCTCAGTTTTTTATTCTTATTCTCTTTAATTTATATAATTTAGGGACGCGCCTTGTAATGGTACATGGTATTCTACTGTCGGGACACCCGACTGTATGTCCATCTTGTTAAAGAAATAATTTTGTATGCTCACGGCTGCTGGCAGCATGCCTCATTTGGTTGACCAACTAGACCAACTAAATATTCTTATCAGTTCTTGATTGTGAT
Organism: Drosophila anomelani; assembly: GCA_035045905.1. NCBI lineage: Eukaryota > Metazoa > Arthropoda > Insecta > Diptera > Drosophilidae > Drosophila > Drosophila anomelani. Next base: position 49,835 of record JAWNOO010000165.1, read on the forward strand.
CGGAAAAGAATCTTATAAGATATTCGAAAGGCAAAGTTAATAAATGGTAATAATTATTAGCCGCTTTAATGCAATAATAACGCGTTTTTACACACATAGATATGTACATGTGGATGTATTTTTACATAAATGTGCTTATATTACACTTGCATTTGCATTTGTCCGTTATGTATTAACTATTTTCTATGGGTAGCGGGTATCTCACAGTCGAGCTTACTCGACTGTAGCTTTCTTACTTGTTTTTTTTAAACAACTTTTTTTTTTTTAATTAATTATCTGTGCTCTAAGGGTTTTTGCAGCTACGAGGTGGGAATAATTTTTGGCTTATATCCGTTTTTTTACATGTTTCAGTCCAGACTTTTTTTAAATCAAATATATAATATGTACTTGTGTAATTTGGATGGGCTTATTATACAAAAACATGAATTTTTAAGCTTTTGAAGCTTAATAAAGGACTCATACAGGGAAGGCACATTTGCCTTAGTCCTGGTCAGATTTGGCACTTTTTGATAACAAATTTTGGCCAATTCTTATCATAAAGGGTGTAATGAGTAAAACGATACTAAAATTGTTGAATAACACAGGTCTACAAGAAAAAACACAGTGAATAAAACCTTCAGATTGTGAAAGAATTCGGTCTGTATATTGCTAGTTCGAAAATCAAAAAAAATTCTCACGTACCAATTTTGAGGAAATCGTCCTCAAAGTACCAAAAACGACCTTTTTTGGCACTTTTCAAACGCTTATAACACAGAAACCGCGCGTGTACCAAAGTTGAATTTAGACTTAAATGAAAGGCCAATCCTTCCCCTTTCAGATTTCAGATGGGTCCTGAATTTAAGACGTCAGGTTCAGGAGCTATATCGCTTTTTCTCAACTGATTTTTGAGCCCTTTTTTTGCTATGTTGTAGCCCCGAAACTAGAAACAAATTTTTTGGGAGTTACATCTGAGTCATCACATTTTGTACTGAGTTCCAGGGCTACAACATAGCAAAAAAAGGGCTCTTTCACAATCTGAAGGTTTTATTCACTGTACGTTTTTAAGGTCAATTTTTGTAGACCTGTGTAATTATTAAAACATAAGATTTTAATTTAAGTCTAAAATCATTCTAATTAGTTGGCAGAATGATATTTTTTTATTTTTTCATAATTTTTTTATTAAATTCGGGCAAGGTACTTAGCAAATCTTTATTATGTATTAGAATTTTTTGAATTTGGCAATTACCTAAACATACGACTGGAAAAATGTGTTTCGCCTAACAAAACAACAAAAAAATTATTATACCCCTTTCCCTTAATACATTTTAGAGTTATATTTGTTGTTTTATTATTATACATTACTGAGAATTTATTTTTGAAACGCTATACGTGATTATTTATTTTTTTTAGCACAAGGAACTGCGCACTGACATTGAGCCCCGGCGGCTGCCAGTATTACTAATACTTTGTTTTTTTGTGACAAATTCCTCCTCGTTGCAACTCAAACAGGCATTTAAATATATGATAAGGTCCTTGTTACCCAGTTTATTGGCAATTTTTTGTGCGATTGCAAGGGACTCCCTAGTCTGTTCAAGTTTGTGTAGGATTGCATTGGCCTTAACGATAACAAGGGTGCTGAGAAAGTGCCATATCTTGCTATTACAATTTTTCCCCTCTGAAAAAAGGAAAAAAAAGGTTACATGATTTTAAACATTGATTTTACACTGCCGCTCAACTGAATAGGTTCATGATCTCAGTGGTAGAAATTTATCTATAATTCCTAAACCAGTTTTCCGATTTACATATTTTTTTTCTCTTTAATTCTTAAATCATATTAAAATTGAAATCTGAAGAAAAAATTTTCAAAAACATATTATTTATGCCTTATATTTTTTTCTTCTGAAAGCTTAACAAAATCAATGATTTTTTTTGGTTCAACTGAATAGGTTCAGCTGAAAGATTTTTAGTTTGCAATTAAACTAGGAGGCTCAAAGACATATTTTTGATGCAAATTTTTAATTTCATATATTATCTTTAAATTAATTGAAAAATGGGACGCGAGGACCAATTATCCGAGTCTGAAAAAGGCCAAATTTAAGCCTATAGTGAAAATGGTCTTAGCAATCGCAAAATCGCTTAAAGAAATAAATGTATGTAAATCGGAAAACTGGTTTAGGAATTATAGATAAATTTCTACCACTGAGATCATGAACCTATTCAGTTGAGCGGCAGTGTATGTATAGTAAGGACCTTGGATAGCTTTGCGGGCATTGAAGCAGCACTCATCGTATCGATTTGTTTTAAGATGTGCGCTGGCAATTTGGTGAAGTAAATAGCATTTTTCGATTGGGTACTTTGCGAATACCATTCGCTTCTCGTAGCGGCTTATTATTAATCTAAAAGGGCAACGAAAACATTAATAATAAACAGGAAACTTAACTTAAGTTAAAAAAGTCAACGGTACCGTGATTTCAGCATGGTTGGATCCGATGATTCTGTATCCTGATGAGTTGTGCGATCGCCAAACACGAAAGTTGGTACATCTAATGATCTTTCCGTGGGAAAGTTCAGTAAGCGAAGCAAAGAATTCTTATCCATAAAACGGAAGTTCTTTGGAATTTTATACTGATCAACCAAAGCCAATGCCAATGTGTTGTACACCTCATTTAGAAATTCAAATTTCCATGGCATAGTTCGATTAGTTTTTTTAACAACATAGTCGCCCATCACTTCCTCTACATAACTGGACAGTTTCTGTAATTAATAATTAAGAGGAGAATAATTTTAAACTATGCAAAAGCCACTTTTTACACATTTTTGGTGTATATTTAAATTAATATTAAAATAATTTGTGTACTTTTGCAGGGTATTCTAGTTTTAGTCATAGGTTTGAAACTAAGTGAAGGCGTAATTTCCGACCCAATAAACTTTAAAAACAATTATACTTCGGATGATTTTTTTATACTATATAGCTGCATTAGAAACAATTGATAAATGTAAGGGAAATGTGAAACTGTGACAAAGAAATAGGATAAGTTTATATATGTTGCGATTTTTGAATATGGGCAAATCCGCGGAAAGGTCAACCACGACAAAAAGTGAAAATCTTCTCTAAAATGAATTTTATCAACATAGTTACATTAAAATATGGTCCAATATATGAAATTTAATAGCCGTTATCATATTCTAAAGCAAAATTTGAAATATTCGATAGCATATTCGCGCAATCGCATTTTTTCATTATTTTGACGAAAAATCCCAAAAAAAAGATCATGTTTGGTTTTGCTTATTTCTTCTAAACAGAGGCATTATGCTTTGACTTATGTTTTCTAACATCACTAGAAGAATCCAAATATTCAACATAAAATGCATATATGATCTTCTAATGTATTTAAATAATAAAAAACTGCGTCCAAAGTACGATGGAAAAATAGTACGTTCGCGACCCGTACGTTCGCGACCCGTACGTTCGCGACCCGTACTTAATTTAATTTAAAAAAACTAATGGAGATATTTAATTGGAAATAGACTCTATAGAAAGCTATATGCCTATTTTTTAAAAGAAAAGTTATTGCATTAAAATATTCCATTCCAATTCGCAGATTTTTTGATTTTGCTAGAGCAAGCCAAAGCCGACTTCCATTTCGCGTACGTTCGCGACCGCATGTTTTTTGTCAATATTATGAAAATGAAAAAAACTATTAGAACCATAATTTACACTAAGAAAAGAACTCACCAAATGCTATCGGAAACAAAAAAAAAGTTTCAGCAAATGTTTTTTTTTTTTTTTCACTAATTGCGTACGAACGTGTGTTCGCGACCTCCGGATTAGCCCATATTCATATACCCAGAGAAATAATGATTTTATAGGATTTAAAAATAATGTATTTGAAATTTGACCATAGCTAAATTATTACCTAATTATTTATAATTTTGTTATTTTTCCTGTTAGTTTGTATTTTTATTAGACCTATTTGATCGATCCAATTGCAAACTTCAAGGATATTCAACTTTCGGCGCGCCGAAATTAGTTCTGTAGTTTGTTTTCTTTTCAGTTAAGACATACCGATAAATTTTTGGTTTTCCGGAGGTGTCGAATACTTCGTAGAACTGAGATCATATTTCGACGAGTCTGGTACTGAACTCGAAAAAGGTGGTCCTCTCGAAATTTGTCCATTAATTTCTTGTTGGTGAACTTTTGAAAGCGGAGGTGGTACATTGGAGCTCGTGCTTGCAGCATTTTCTAAAATGACATTAAAGCTCAGAAGACTCCTAATCTAGTGTTAAATGATTGGCACTTACCATAAACTTTTTGATTTCGTCATATTTTTTTAAAGTTAGTGCCCGTAGAAAATATCTGCTGTTTTTGCACTGATCCAAAAGCAAATTCGGATTTCTGGAGAAAATAGTTTTTAAATAATATTTAATTTTAGCCCTAATACCGGATATTACTTTTGAATGTGCTTCAGGAATATTACATCGAACCATGACCTATCTAGAAACATCTGGTTAAACACATCGAAGGCTCGGCTTCTCCTCGCGATTTCAAGGGGAGACAGAATAACTTCCTAATAAGTTCAGGAATGGTATATTGAATTGAATGGAACATTTCTCGATTATATAAAGTGTATAGTGTATTTTATAAAGTGCATAGAGGTACACGGAGCCATAAAGTATACTTTATTGGGGACCTTAACTATTTAATTGCATTGTTTCGAGCGGGTAGGAAATTAATAAACATTTGCAGTATTCTAATTTAAAAAGCCTTAACTGTTTAGGCCACGCTTAGTACAAATGAGGAATATTACGGCCGCATCTCTTTTTGACAGACGCCACAAGGACGCAATTGAAAAGTTAAATTTTTGTAATTATACAATTTTATCCCAAACTATGCAAATGTATAATACACACTTTGATCTCCGGAATGCTCAAGACGTCGCATTCGTCTTGTTCCTTCAATATCTTCCAAAGAGGCCTCTCATCTATTTTAAAATTATTCCGAGCTTCAGCCAACTGCACTATAAGTTTTTCATTTTCAGAAATAAAATGAGTCATTGATTGATCGCACGCGTCTGCAATATTTGCATCGACCTACAGTAATTTAAAAGATAATTAAAAATATACACACTAGAGTCAATAAATGCGGATAGTCTTACCAAAATCAAACGCTCATCAAACATCTTTGTTTTATTCCCTCCAAAAAGGCGTGCATTGTCGTGAAGTTCTGCTTTTGAGTTCTCCAGCTTATTCATCTCATAAAGCGTATTGCAAATTTCCAAATTAATAGGGGCATTATCACGACCTTCTCTTTTTAAAATGCCTGAGAAAAGATATTAGATGCATCGTAAGTATAAGTTTTAGTGTTCCTTTGAATCATAGCTAACGTTGGGCCTCTAAGCTGTCCTTCAGGGCACTTTCAGTCAAGGCATTCTTGCGTTTGCTTTGACTCCGGTTATAAAGAGTCATCCAATCTTCTGGGTCGAGGCTCAGTGCCTTGTCATAATAGTGCATTCCAAGATTTTCCCGGCGCCGATGGGAGTAATAAGATCCCCAGTCCTTGTAAATGTCATGCTCTATTTCCGGGCTCCAGTCTATTTTCATCCATATTGGCACGGCTTGTTCCACGCCTTGCGCCGGTGCTTGTATAATTGACGCCATTTTCTTTAACTATTTTTTATTTTTATTATTTTTTTTTTTGTTCTGTTGAATATGTGGAGCTAACTGAAATTCATTTTAGTGCCAAGCCGACTTTTATTCAAATGGGTATGTGATTAGACAACACGATTTCCATTATTAAAGCGATGTTTTTAAGTTTACTAAAAGTGAACATACATAACATCTAAATGGATTTCAGAATTTGTTTACTCATTTATTTAGTTAGCACTAAGGTATAAGGGTAAAAGGTTACACCTTTATTTATTCTGATGATTTAGCTAACAACAGATCAGCTTTGAAATAGATTACCAAACAATTTATAAGGTTATTTTTACAAAAGTGTCAAAAGCTGCAAAAAAAAAATAAAACAAAGTTTTTAAGAATTAAAAATTCTCAAATTTTTAACAACATAATTACATTAGAAAATTTTCCAATCGATCAAAGAAAATGATTACATGTTCTTCCAAGAGTTACAATACAGTTTAAATCAAACAAATAAAATATGTTAATAAGAACAAGTTAAATTTATTTCAAAATAATAAAAAAAAAAACTATAATTTTAATTACATTGTTTGGACTATGCTTACTTCGAACACAACTCAAAATATGTTCAAATTGTACTAAGAGTAGGCTTACATGATTCTAAGACGTTTGGGCTTGACTCAGAGCCACAAGTGTATTCCGAAATTAGGTCCCACATGCGGCAATCAAATTCCACTAACGTGGCCGGTAAGCTAAGGAGTTCGACTTCAACGCCTGCGCAATAACCAACCAAGTTTCTACCTTACTCAAGTTGGTCAGGACATCTGACAAGCAAACAGTTGCTTTGCACCTGTCTATGTGGCAATGCATCCAGCTGGCTAATATCCGCGTTTTTCATTTAATTAAGAAATGTTTTCAACGAAATACGAAATTTGGAATACCAAAAGAGCAAAATTTAATAAGTGTTAAATCGTAAATACATACATATCTGTGAAAAGTTGAAGCAGTGGCTGAGGTGCAATTATTATACATAAAATAAAAATATTAATAACAATTAATATTCTAGATCATTATATTATTATAAATACTTTTTGTAATTTGTAAAATAGATTAAACTCGAATATATAATATAGAAACATTAACAAATTATAATTGGTGTAAATATTGAACTTACTACAACAATTACAGAAAACAGATTGAATCGAACTCATTTAAAAATAAATTAAATATCTAGAAATAAAATTTCGAAGGACAACAATCTAGAGTAATTAATAATAATAATTTTAAAAATCTAGTTGGCAATCTTTTAAAAAATCCAAAAATTGGTTTTTACTTAAAAAACAATGAATAATCGTGCAATTTTGGAATATTTGCATGTTTTTTAAGAAACGCAGCATACCCAAATAAATAAGAACTAGGCGGTATATTAGTTTACACATGGAAATATTTATGTATGCACCACTAAAAGCTTTCCACAGGTGCATATAATAATTCAATCTAAGGTAAACTTTCAGAATTGAAGACCCTAATTTACGGAGAACAAAATATTAGCATTACAACATGACATGGGGAAAACAATATTAGTGCATAAAAATTAATATTAAGGACACAATGAGTTATAAGAAGAAAATATTTATTTTCGTCGGCCGAGCAACACAGCATCGTTTCGGCTATTCATCTTCATTTACAAGTAGCACTCAATAAAGCCAATAAAAGCAAGTGGCTTGCGACTATGCCGTGAAAATTCCCATATGTCCATATATAATTATATTCAAAGTTAGGCGACACCTGCCATCTGCGAAACATATAAACGTACTATATGCCATCTTGCGGGCAACGTCGCACAAGTAATTAGCAACACGTGGCTGGATAAGTGGTAGGAGGCTATCAGAGGGGTTGCGCAGGGTTGGGGTTGTTGGTCACCAGCTAAATGTCCCTAATGACCAGATGCAGGATTGGATAAGGCGTCTCAAGAGTGCTCCGGGCTCTCTAGGGACCGACTCGGTTGATTTACAGATACCCTTGGAAGATGCTTCCGGGAAAGTAACTTGTGATTTTTTACAAATATTAATATTCGGTACAAACTCCAAACTGGCTTCCTAATTACACGTGTGTTCTCGTGCTGGCAAATTTTGACAAATTAAATTCACGTCTGAACGCACCTGGTTAAAAAGTTTACAAATGCGTAAAATAGTTCGCTTCGCTTAACCATAACCACTTTCAGTGCTTAGTTTGCTAGGAGACACATTCATAATAATGATAAATTCGGTTGCCAAAATACTGTATGCACGAACTTTTATTGTTTCGAATTTGTTCGTTTGTGTTGCTGTATGAACTACATCATAGTTAAGCCCATTCAACATGGCTTAATACATCTGGCCAAGAAGCGGCTGCTACCGACACCTACAAACACAATAAAACTACTCACATCTGCAAATGTCAAATTTAAATTAGTTTGGTTTTATTGTTATCCTTAAGTCTGAAGTATTTCTCCTCACTTAATTGAAAGTCTGTATAAGCCAACTGACAGCACTTAGTCTTATTTACTTATTGCCTTAATCACAAAATGAAAAATCTAACGGGTCGAGTATTCGTTGATAAGATAGCATCTGTATATTTATATTAAGGTTGACGTTATGTGTATTTTAGCTTCTTTGAGACGTGTAGAACAAAATGATCTGACTGTTCTGTTCATTTTAAAATGAGCAGCTATCTCCATAATTTGTACACCACCCATATATTTATTAAATTAAAATGAAGCTATGTGGTTGATATCAATGAATTTTAAAGACGACAACGTGTAAGACAACATTATAATATCCCGTAATGGGCTAAATTAATAAACAAAATGTTAACTGCGGAAAAGCTTGTATCTTGTAGAAGTATAGTTTATTCAGGCCTTTGAAAAACAAATTAAAACGTGATGCCCGATGTGACAAGAAATACGAGGAACCTGCTTCCCTTCGGTCGGGGAGGTTTCTTTGAACTTTTTATTTTAATGGCAATACCCTATGTTAATTAAGTCAAGGCTGGTATATTCGTTTTATTTGAGGTATGCCAGACATATTTTATTTCATCTATTACAGGTCTTTTCACAAACAAATTAAAGAATACATACATATACATATTTTGACAGTAATAATTAAAAGATATTGGCGCTCATACTTCAAGCAGCCCCATTTCGCTAATTAAAGATCCATTAAAAAAATAACAAGAAAACCTAATTAAGGTTTAAAATATTTTGGGAACAAGTATAAAAGTAGTTTATCCGATTAAAGTGATAAATGCATTTTCATGAAGTGATCTACTTATCTGCTAACTGAAGATTATATTTTGTTGCTTTTGACGTAAACAAAAAAATTACTCATTCTGCGGCAGGAACAGAGAGCCATATCTATATACATATGTGTATATGTATATCAGAGTACATACAAGCAAACTATATCTTATATAAGAATGTACATACATACATATATGTACATGGTGTGTATGTATTTATTTACAATTTAGCCAAAACCATGCCTTCTTATCTTTTTAGCGCTAGACTGCGGACAGTAATCTGCGAGCATCTAAAAGATACAGTGGCTGTATTATACGATAGCGAACGAGAATTTCTTGAATCCATAAAAAATTAAACGGAAATCGGCGTGTGCCATGGGTTACGCTAATATTAGCATCCGCCGATAAAATTTTCCATTGTACACGAGCTACAGAAAAGTAATTAATTTACTTCCACGATGAATTCATCGACAGATTCGTCATTTTTAGAGTTAAACACTAATTTAAGCAATATACCGGATTTATATGCAACGAGTGTTAATGAGGCCCCGTCCTACGGATCTGGAACCGAGGAGTATTATGCCTGCGTTACGTTCAATTGCTCGGAATCCGAGTTTGTGGCGTTTGTCCTTGGGCCTCAGACCTTACCACTTTATAAGGCAATTTTGGTAAGTCAATTCAAAGAAGTGACTTTAAATAATAAAATATAATATTATATTATTAAAAAAAACCAACCTTGGACAAAAATAAACAATGTAATTATTTGGTAAATTTATTTGATAGATAATTTTACTACTGGCTAATATTTTGGAAATGTAATTCCTATTTCTTAGTAAAAAGCAATCAAAGCCTAGGGCTTAACAATTATTATTAATCACCATCTTTCAGATAACCATTATTTTCGGAGGCGTTTTTATAACTGGAGTCATAGGGAACCTCCTAGTATGTACAGTGATAATTCGGCACTCGGCAATGCACACGGCGACGAATTACTATCTCTTCAGTTTAGCTGTCTCGGATTTGCTTTACCTACTCTTCGGTTAGTTAAATAATTTAACTCGGAACCCAAGTGCTTTAACTTTCCACAATATAAACATATTTATATGTATTCAGGACTACCTACGGAAGTGTTTCTATACTGGCACCAGTATCCGTATCTCTTTGGGATGCCGTTTTGCAAGATACGCGCATTTATTTCCGAAGCGTAAGCCTCTTTGAATAATGTTTTCGTTTTTAAATCGAATATAATTTCTTCACAGGTGTACCTATGTGTCTGTATTTACCATAGTTGCATTTTCAATGGAACGTTTTTTGGCTATATGCCATCCGTTGCATCTATATGCTATGGTTGGCTTCAAGCGGGCTATTCGTATTGTTACCGCTCTGTGGATCGCGAGTTTCATAAGTGCCATACCCTTTGGCCTACTATCAGATATCCAATATCTCCAGTATCCATTAGGTATGCAAAGACAAATTAATACATACCCTATTAGGGTTAAAGATGCTATATTTTAATTATTACAGATGATTCCCGCATTGAGGAATCTGCATTCTGCTCCATGTCCACTCAGACTGTGACCATGATACCAGTGTTTGAAGTTTCATTTTGTGTATTCTTCGTAATTCCCATGGTACTTATTATAATACTCTATGGACGAATGGGGGCTAAAATCCGATCTCGAACAAATCAAAAGCTGGGTAAGTATATTTTTTTCATTCGATATTTGATATGAAGTCATAATTATCTGACAAAAAAAAAAAACACTTAAGGTGTGCAGCATGGCACCAATAATCGAGAGACCCGCAACTCACAACTGCGAAAAAAAACAGTGATTCGAATGTTGGGTGAGATTTGTCATATTCAAAAGCTCAAAATTTATGCTAATCGAATGAATCAGTATAGCCGCTGTGGTGATAACGTTTTTCGTGTGCTGGTTTCCGTTTCACGTGCAACGGCTTTGGTTCCTCTATGCCCAGGATAATGACAATTATTTGGACATAAACGAAGCCCTCTTTTCGATTGCTGGATTTGCCTACTACGTTTCATGGTAAACAGAAATAATTCAGTTGGGAAGAAAACATAATTCAACTTCATTCTTTTATAGCACCATTAACCCAATTGTGTATAGCGTGATGTCAAGACGCTATCGAGTCGCGTTCAGAGAACTTCTTTGTGGAAGACCCGTGGGTGCATATTACAATAGTGGATTTGCCAGAGATCACTCGAGTTTCCGGGAAAGCATCGCGACAAGTCTGGGAAAGAACGTTAATTATGACAGGGTTCATTCTGTAAGTGACAGACATATTTATCCATTTATTGAAAGGATGTTTTTTCTAAATTTCCACTAAACTTATTAGGTTCACGTTAGGTCCAGCCGGCATCAAAATAATAAATACGAAACAGACTCCATTTCATCGAATAGAGTATTAATAAAGAAAACATACAGTCTGCCACTACCCAAGGTAACTAAATTAAATGTTCAATAATACCTATTAAGTTGGGGTTAGGGTTGTTTTATTTTGAGCCATTCAGATTGCCTTGCTTTTGGTTTTCAGAATACAAATTATTTAACAATGCCTTGCTATTTCTCTGCTCACGCTCAATGCTCTAAAGTGTGTTACTGAATAAATCAAATTTAAAAGTTATTTTTCTCTGAACAGTTCGTGTAACTTTCTAATTCCCAATGCTTACAGTTGCTCATGGTTTATCCTTGCTTTGTTTACATGTGCACCTTTGGGAATCTAACTTTTGCGGTCAAGTCGAGAATATCAAAGCAAATGTGCATTTATCTATGTATCTGTAAAAGGAACAGTGCCTAGAATAAGAGGGGAATAATACATTTAATATATGTACGAATGTCGTTTCGTTTTTGCACTTAAATCTTCAGAATGCGGACTCCACTGTTCTGAGTACAACTGACATTGTTATCGTCTTAGAAAATAACTCCACTGCTCGACAAACAGATGCCGAGGAACCCAAAGTGGATAACGACATTTGGATTGAACATGAGGAAACATCCATTTAGACCTGAGGCCCGAACAATATTTAAAGATCCATCGCAAAAAAGAGATTTCATTATTACAAAAACATATATAATAAAAATATCAGCTATAATTAAAAGAAATTGAAGAAGAATGTGTATTTACTGTGGTGGAAAACTTCAGGAAGGGAGTAAATTTCTTAACATTACTAAAAACAAAAAAAAAAACAAGTAAGAAAGCTACAGTCGAGTGTGCTCGACTGTGAGATACCCGCTACCCATACTTAAACCAGAAAAGCGTCAGGACGCCATAAAAAACAGTTAATACAATTTTGAACATAACGGACAAATGCAAATGCAAGTGTAATATAATAACATGCATACAAAAATACATACACATGTATTTATGTGTGTAAAAACGCGTTATTATTGCATTAAAGCGGCTAATAATTATTACCATATATTAAAATTGCTTCTCGAATATCTTATAAGATTCTTTTCCGAACACAACCAAGAACGGATAAGAATATTTAGTTGGTCTAATTGGTCAACCAAATGAGGCATGCTGCCAACAGCCGTTTGTGGCCATACAAAATTATTTCTTTAATAACTTCGACAATTTTTATCTGATCGCATCCAAATTTTCAGGGATCATGACTAGATCGACTCGGCTTTTGATCCTGATCAAGAATATATATACTTTATAGGGTCGGAAATGCTTCCTTCTACCTGTTACATACATTTCCTGCCGGAACAAAGTTATAATACCCTTCTACCCTATGGGTAGCGGGTATAAAAACAAAATTGTAAACATTAGCCGAATTTTTTATACTTTTTGAATTTGTAACATAAATTATGAAAATAAATCCATTTTGATCTAATTAAAATAAAAATTATAAGAGTTATAAAAAGATTTTTAAAAAATTCGAACCTTTGCTGATTTTTCTATTTTATCGCATAAATTGCGCAATTGTTTCTATGTCAGTATATGATGATATATTAGTTCGATTTCAATACGATTTTGAAAGAATTTTAAAATGACAATTAAGTAATAAATAATTAAATTAAGTTTTACATTACTTCGATAGTTAAAAAATTGGCGTGAAATTTAAATAAGTTTGTTCATATTTAACCAGCGTTAAAATGAAAGAAGCAAGAAAATTAAAACTTGCTGAACTACAAAATTGAAAGCAACCAAAAATAACAGGGCTTTTATGAACGAATACGAAACGAATGTTTACGGTTTCGGATACTTTGCATAACAATGATCGAAATTATCTTTTTATAGCTTGTTCTCTCTGAAGAAAAGCACAAGCAATGCCAAATTGACGACAAAAGCGAAAGTTGTACCCATTAGTTGTATCTATAATTATAATAAATTTTCACTTTTTCTCAAAGATAAAAAACCAAAGGTAAATAAACTCTTAAATTAAAAAATTGCTTATCAACGGATCTGACATTCTTTATCCGTTATGAGGCAATGAACTCCGTACCGGAGGTCTCCCATTACCTGAAAGGTTCCTAAAAATGTTTCTTTCTATGCTTGCTTGGAATTCCATCTGCTCTCATTTGCTTTCACCTGTACTTTAGGTAAGCAAATTAAAAAGTAAATCTGATTAAAAAAAATTTATTATTTCCGAAATTATACCACTGTGCTCCAGAGCTTCGGGGTCGGGTTCGAGTGCCTCAGCTTCTTAATCTCCGGCAGAGTTGTGATCTCTCAGCAGCTACCAGGCCACCACATCCACATTTCCTCTGTGGCAGAGGCTCAAAACTGGTTTAGTAACCGGCCATTCCGATGGATTCCAGCACACAGCTGGCTCAGAAACGTTCCATTTGTAACTCAGTGGCTTTCCAACCGACGACACCACCGAATTTGAAGAAGAAAGTGATCGGATAGTCGAGACCCTCGATTGATTAACGGTTCTTTGGTGTTTGTGGCCAAGTGAAGCGACTAGGTTTTGAATACGTAGATCGTTGCAACTGGCTCCGAAAACGAAGCTTTGCCATAAGCTAGCTGCATCGCCACGAGACGTTCCATTTTATTTGAAACAACTGGCCAGATAACAAAGAAAGTGAGATCAAGTCTGCAAGATCGTGGCGAAAGAAAAAGAAGCTTGCCAGCGAGCTGCGCTAAAAGAGACTTTTCGCTTTTGGCCTCCGCGGAACTGACAAATGTCAAATACGAATAGACTGTCGTGGAATTAAGACGCGTTGCTGCCACCGAACGGATTTCGAGCCCCAAAATGTCGCAAAGTGCCATTAAATCAGTACCCCTTTTGGGGGCAATATTTCTGTTCGCCTTTATATTTAAGCAAGTGCAGTGTGATGAAAACGGCCTGAGGAATTCGCGATTAATGCAATTCTTTAGTGAACCCCAGCCGCATTTCTACCACAACCGACCAGGTCCCGGACTGTTGCCCAGAATTAGGTCACGTTCGGATAACTTACCCCTACTCTCGCTTAACGCCAATAAGTTCCCGAAGGACTTCTCAATAAAATCTTCCCTACCTGCAACGGTTCAGAATATAATGCGCCGTGAACATTCCGGAAGTGTTCCTTCCAATGAACAGAACAGACGGTATCACTACGATACGAACCAGCCCGGGCGATTTGCTCATGTTAAAGATGCTCCGGTTTTGGATGTTGGAAAAAATCAATTTCCTCCACAATATTTTTCCGAGCAGTATATTCAAAATTTCAAAGCCTCCCCGCGATTTAATGGAAATATCATTCTGAAGGATCAGAAACCAGTATACGCACCTATTCAACAGCATGCAATCCCCGTACAGGCTTCTCAATATTTGCATTATCCCAAACTTCTTGGTCACCAAGGCAGCAGTTTTAGCGTTGTTCCCTCTCAACAGACCGCCCTCCAAAATAATCAATTCCCGCAGGAGCAGAAAATGTATTCGGTTCACGAAGAGTCGGATAATCTGTCGAAGCCAGGGTACAATCAGGGAGTAAACTATCACCCGGCTACGCCTCATCTAAAAGAGGCTAAGGAGGCGCAGGATTACTTGCAGTTTATGAGCACCAACGAATACTTTCTGCCCAAACGAGACCCTGATTATAAAAAGTTGGATGCCGAGCACGATCAACAGAAGCAGATTCACCCGTATTCACATCAGCAGAATTTGCAGCACCCACAGCAACAGCAGCCCCACCAGCAGCAGCAACATCTGCATTTGCAGCATCAACCACTGCAACATCCGCAACCACAGAAGCTACAGCCACATATTCCCTATAAATCTGTTGGTCTAGACAACTCGGTCTCCTCCAGTTACAATGAGCCCATACAAGTTTCTGATTTGTTCTACCAGCAAGACCCAGCTCCTGCGAATTCCGCAGTGGTTCGTGGAAGTTATCAGGCCGGTCAGGATGTGTTCGTGGTTAAGTCAGACGGCAACAAGGCAGTCAAACACGTGGTCTCAACTCCCATGTCGGTGCAAACTTCTACCCAAACTCCTCCAAAGGGTCAACATATTGGCAACAGCCACAAGACCTATACGCCAGAGCCAGTTAGATTTGAATTTACCGAACAGGATGCGATTAGAGGATCCATGAAGTACACTCAATCCCCACAGGCTAATCAATTTTACTACGAAACTGTCGCCCAAGCAGTCCGGGATCCAGTAAAAGCTCCTGCCTCTGCCAAGGAACTCGCTAAGCCCATCAAGGAATACAGCGATGATCCAGAAGACAGTGCCGATACAGAAACTGGAAAACAGGTGAGATTGTCTACCGATATTTCAGCTCATATATCATATAAAGATATTTAATATGGAAGTATCTCTTCTCGCCTTTTATCTAAACGGGAAACGATTGTGTTGGCTATCTGCGACCAACTGACATTTTGTCGGGCCGAAAAATACTTTACCTGAATTCTAGGTCCATATAAATGTAAGCTTTTACCTAGGCGCTCAAACTAATTAAAAACAAGTAAGAAAGCTACAGTCGAGTGAGCTCGACTGTGAGATACCCGCTACCCATACTTAAACCAGAAAAGCGTCAGGACTCCAGAAAAAACAGTTAATACAATTTTGAACATAACGGACAAATGCAAATGCAAGTGTAATATAATCACATGCATACAAAAATACATACACATGTATTTATGTGTGTAAAAACGCGTTATTATTGCATTAAAGCGGCTAATAATTATTACCATATATTAAAATTGCTTCTCGAATATCTTATAAGATTCTTTTCCGAACACAACCAAGAACGGATAAGAATATTTAGTTGGTCTAATTGGTCAACCAAATGAGGCATGCTGCCAACAGCCGTTTGTGGCCATACAAAATTATTTCTTTAATAACTTCGACAATTTTTATTTGATCGCAACCAAATTTTCAGGGATCACACAGACTATAGTTCTTAATATACATACCGAAATTCGCGACTCTAGCTTTAAAATTATACGCTTAATACGCTTTTTTATGCTTTGCGGGGGCGGAAGTGGGCGTGGCAAAAATTTGAAATAAACTTGATCTGCGTGCAAGCATAAGAAATACTGTCGAAAAAAAATTAGAGCTCTATCTCTTATAGTCTCTGAGATCCAGTGTTTCATACGGACAGACGGACAGACAGACAGACAGACAGACGGACATGGCTAGATCGACTCGGCTGTTGATCCTGATCAAGAATATATATACTTTATAGGGTCGGAAATGCTTCCTTCTACCTGTTATATACATTTCCTGCCGGCACAAAGTTATAATACCCTTCTACCCTATGGGTAGCGGGTATAAAAAGGGGGTTAAGCACACTTAAAAATTCATTTTGTATCCCCTTTAAAGCTTTTTTCACGTAAGTTTATTCGATTATGGATGATCCTATTTGGTTTCCAATGCTTTAATACAACGTTTTAAGAAATTATTAGAACAAACAGCATTATTGTTGGCATGCTTAAATGATTAAGTAAAAAGGATTACTTATAACTATATGACTTGAAATAAAATCTATTATGTTTTTTTATTTAAAGTAGTTAGGCACATAAAAGGGTAGCAAGCCGAGCTTTTAACTGAAGTCCCGCGTAGCTCAAAATGACCGCCGAACAACCTATAGGGTAAATGGCAAGCAACTCATTAGATATAAATAATTAATTAATATATTCTGCCCACCACCTTTTGCCCCACAGTTTTGTAACATTTTATTTATTTAAAAAATAATAAAAATAAAAAAATAACTTATAAATTCTTAATCATTTCAGTCGGAGGATCAGCAGGTGCGCACTGTGTCAAGTGTCGCTACTGAAGAGAATCAAAAAGATACGGAAAGTTACTGCGAGAAAATCTGTGCGAACGTGTATGATGAGAACGATGAAATAATTTGTGGATCTGATGGATACATGTACACTGGCGAAACGCAACTGCACTGCTATTCATCTTGTCTAAATATAAGTACGTACTTACTGATAAGAAATTTTCCGTTATTTAATTGATCCAATATTCTTTTATTCTAGGCGTATCTATTAAAAGCAAAGGATCATGCACATGAATATGAATAAACGATAACTTTAACTTAATTTATTTTAGTGATCATAAGATTCGGAAATTAAGTGAATTCTTTGGGTGGTTTATGTCACTGGCAATGGAATATTTTAGGATTTTATTACAAGTTTTTTTGATAAAATTTCCAAATTTATGAATTTAAATGTTTTTATCTCAATTTCCTATCTATTTATTACAAGGGTAATAAAGTGATACCAAAAACGTACTGTCAAATGATATGTACATTTCTTTGATACATTTTCGTAAATCCAAATTTTAGGATTCGACATTTTAAGTAAATTTACAATTTGTAATTAAAAATACATGCTTTACCTATAAGGCACCAAGTCTACTAGAGTTTCATTCTCCAATTCCACATTCTGAGAGAGAGTGTTTTCTCCCTTGTATATGGTAACGGTATTTAATGGCAAGAAAAAGTTAGCTTTGAAAATGAATGTATGTATGTGCAAATTACTCGTCTCTTACGATAGTCTAATTTATTGCCACCTAGCGAATACTTTTGTATAATCCTAGATGTGAACTGACGTATGTGGCACTATCGGCAACACGTCACATTTAATATTTATCGATAGCTTATATCGATGTTGATATCGATTTTAAAATCGATTTTTCGGCACATCCCTAGAATGCAATATTTTTTATTTCGTACCCTTGCTTTGTAAAATTTTTGTGAAAGTAATTGAATTTTCAAGCAATATACTCGGTCTTCTTGTTGACTGTTGCTCACGTCCAATGCAATCGACCGTCCCTGTGTAGGACTCAGATTCCCTTGTACTACTAGAAAAAGGCCGTGTCGTAATATGAAAAATTATTAACTCGAGATACCTTTGAGCACTACAATCACACATCGCAAATACTTCGATGCGAACGGTCTGACAGTGGTAGTCCCGAGCCCGAGTTTATCGCCATCCCTACGAGTGGATTGATTCCAGAGAAAGACCGGAGTGAGCTGAGTGGAGCGATCCGACCATGACATCATAGCCAGTTGTTGTTGCATATGCTTCCTGCCCCGAATCAAATGTACATAAATATGTATGTATAGCGGTCGTACCGCACAAGCATACACATGTACGCACAAGCGAAGCGCACATATGTACGTACATTTTCGCACACGAGACGATAGAACAAGTGACGTACGGTAGTGCAATCGAAACCCATGATTCATGGAAAGCATACACCTCAATCCCAATCCCAAGGAGACGGCACCACACAGCTGTAAGCGATATTTCAGGCGATCTGCCCATATACACTGTACTGCAAGTGGATGGAACGTGTAGTTACCAGTACTCAGATCCGCCTCCGCTTTCCTAGTAAACACAGGCAGGCCACGGCTCCACCTTAGCTCTATGCTGAGCTCACCTGGAGCCGTATGGATCACGTCTCACATGCCTTGCATTATTTAATTTCAGATTAAACGGTGTGGCTTGCTGCTAAAAATCTTGCAAAATTGGACAAACCCTTTGCGATTTTGTACGACAACAAGAGGTCGTACCTACGAACCGTGCTCGGAAGGAAAGCGCCATCAGCGAAGATGGTACTACTTCCTGCACCACGCAACCTCAAAGGTGGGTGGATATTTTAGGAATGCCCAAGAAATAACAAATTAAATGATAATAGTGATGTCTTGATTAACGAGTAGGCCTTTCTAGTATGTTTCTGTAATCTAACTTCATTTCCATTCATAATGTAAAGTATTTACACTTGCACAATAACAAATGAAATGAAAAAACAGAATGATAATGATCACCCATGTGAATAACTGTCGTACAACTTTACTCAACCGTCATTGGATAATGTAATTGTTTTCCAATCGAAGGCGTCTCTTAACCTAAGCAATAAAATTTAATTAAACAAAAAAACAAGAAAGGAAGCTAACTTCGGCTTACCGAAGTTTGTATACCCTTGCAGAATTTAAACAAAAAATTAAAACCAAAATTCTGAAACATTATTAAATGGGCAAATATCAAAATTGGTTGAAAACTGGCAAAGTTTTAATTTTTTTTGAAGATTTTTCCGATTGTTCCTATAGCAGCTATATGATATAGTTGTCCGATCCGGCCGGTTCCGACTTATGTACGAGTTAGAGTATATAGAAGACTAACTACAAAGTTTCATTCAGATAGCTTTGAAACTGAGGGTCTAGTTTGCGTATAAACGGACAGACGGACATGGCTAGATCGACTCGGCTGTTGATCCTGATCAAGAATATATATACTTTATAGGGTCGGAGATGTCTCCTTCACTGGGTTGCCAACATCTGACTGAAATTATAATACCCTGCAAGGGTATAAAAACTCTGATTTGTAGCAATAATTAAAATAATTTAAATATCTAGTATATATTTTTTACAACTACATTTTTTTTGGCTATTATAGAAATATATGTGTATACATACTAAAAATCGCATATCATTTACGCAAAACTCCACATTTCGTTCTACTTTTAGGAATACCTCCATTTCTAACGAGGAGCAAATTGTGCAGGGAGCTACTATACAAAAGTCGCGACACCGTTCGTTTAATAGGTCTGCCTCTTCTAGGCATAACTCGAACCCGACATCAAAACTAAAAGACACCCTGAGCAGAAAGCCCAATCGCAAGCAAGACGCACTTTCTGCACACACGAGCACCAGCGGCACTAGCAGCACCACCTCGATCCAGTTATCACCCATTGAACCATCTTCTTCTTTACCAACGCTTCACACCGCAAATACACCACCGGCTTCCAACAAAGGTAACCTATTTTTGCGGGTTTTGCGACGCTTTTCCAGCAACAGCAACTCCTCAACTGGCAAGACGGTAGTGAGCCCCAGAAACGAAGACGAGGCAGCGAAAGTCAACGAAAACAACAACGGCGCCAAGAACGATCGGCCGCAAGCGACCAATATCGATGTAGATGTGCTCCGTTCTCCAGTCCTCCAACACAGGGAACACAATGAGGACAATATGGATGGCAAAACTGAGACGCCAGCAGATGCCATGAGCCAAAAAGCTGGTGTAGGTTCTGGCAATTTAAAAAGAAAAGACAAGTCGTCGGCCAAGGGAGCATCACAAGCGGTTGTTGTCTCCGACAATAAAAAAATGGAGGGCAGGAAGTCCTCCTCGGACACGGTGATCGAGCCGTTAATTAAGCAACAGGCTCCACTACACTCGTCCAAAACGACGCCCACGACCCTGACCGCGAATTTCGTTCAAAACATTCGATTTGTACGGAAAAATGTGGAGCAATCGGGTAGAAACACGAATCCGCTGCAGTTTGTCGAGTTGGAGACGGAGTTTCCGCGCGACTATGATGACAACATCGAAATGCTGTCCCGCGAGGCGGAGCATTTGGAGGAACAGTTCCGGACGCCCACGCGTTCGAATGCCACGGATGCCACCTCTCACCAAGTGGCCGGCATCATCGAAACCATAATCACCGAGGCGTCACGGAGTCTGGCAATCGAAAAGACTGAAGACGATGTGCCATTAAAGTCCTCCACCAAGCACTCGAGCGGTGTTAAGCGCGTCGGCTTTCAGGTCGAGGAGAAAGATGACACCGAGATTTTAAGCGAGAAGCAGCCGAAGAGCATTGATGATATTGCCAAGAAGTTGGAGAGCACAGAAGCTAGTGCCGAGGAGGCAGCTGCCACCAGCGGCACATCCACTGATGCGTCCGCTTCGCTGATACCCTCTACAGCGGCGTTGTCGACCACTTCGTCGGCCACATCGATTACTAAGAGCAAAAGTGATGAAGACGATGACCCAGTGGCAATGTCACCATGCGGTCGGTTTTTTAAGTACGACAAGGAGGTTGGGCGCGGCTCCTTTAAAACCGTCTATCGTGGCTTGGACACGTTGACGGGTGTGCCAGTCGCCTGGTGCGAGTTGCTGGTGAGTTCAAAAATACACACGTACATGCCATATGTGCCATTGCCTTTTATTATTAAGATTAAATATTAAATAGAAAAGGTATTTAATTTCGGCATTGGATTCGTAATATAATAGTAGTATACCTTTCCTTACTTGTTTCTATTCGCATTCATTATTGTATATGTCGGTACCGGTCAGATCGAAACCAATATCAAATAAACAAAAACTAAGTGGAAAAAAGAGCAAAGGGAATATATATTTTGTATATACAATATATGAGCCTAGGACCGATCGGTCAATAAGCCTTAAATATCTATTATTCTTTTTTGTTGTTTTTTTTTCGTTTGACCAAAACTGATTGATTTTAAATGCTAATGCGAACTGCAATGGAGGTCTTACTATGGCTACCAAAAATTAACTTTTTAAAGTCTTTTCCCAATCAATAGAAGTCTTATTTACTGACAAATGTATAATTATTTTCAGGACAAGCAAGTAAAAAAAAGTGAACGCACCAGATTCCGCGAGGAGGCAGACATGCTGAAAAAGCTCCAGCACCCGAACATTGTGCGATTCTATACTTATTGGGAGTTTCCCATTGGCCGCAAAAAGAATATAGTACTAGTCACTGAACTAATGTTATCTGGAACTTTGAAATCGTAAGTTCAATAATAGTTTTATTTTAGAAAATATTTTTACAATATGTACACAATTTCAGCTATTTAAAACGGTTTAAGAAAATACACCCAAAGGTATTGAAGTCATGGTGTCGGCAGATTCTAAAAGGACTTAACTTTCTGCATACTCGTCAATTTCCTATAATTCATCGTGATTTGAAATGTGATAATATTTTTATAACTGGCACCACTGGCAGCGTTAAAATCGGCGACTTGGGCCTGGCAACATTAAAGAATCGCTCTCATGCTAAATCTGTGATTGGTACGCCGGAGTTCATGGCGCCAGAAATGTACGAGGAGCACTATGACGAATCTGTGGATGTCTATGCATTCGGCATGTGCATGTTGGAGATGGCAATCTCTGAGTATCCGTACAGCGAGTGCAAGGGCCCTGCGCAGATCTACAAGAAGGTAATATCCGGCATAAAGCCAGCAGCGCTGGCCAAAGTGGAGGATCCTAATGTGCGTGACATCATTGAGCGGTGCATTGAACTAAAGAAGGAGGACCGTCCCAGTTGCAACGAACTCCTGGAGTCTGAGTTTTTTGATGAGGACATCGGCATCCGCGTTGAACCCACTGCTTCAGAACAGTTCCTCTCTGATCCCAGTATCAGCATTATAGAGTTTCGGTTGCGTTTCATGGACCCCAAGAAACGTTCGTCACGACATAAGGAGAACGAGGCAATCCAGTTTGAGTACAACATCAAGCATGATGAGTACGAACAGATAGCTCAGGAAATGATGAAGGAGAACATTATATCAGAGGATGACTCACGCGCTGTGGCCCGGCTCTTAAAAGTCCAGGTTGTTTCGTTGCTTAAGGAGCGCGCCCAGCGCCAGACGCAGATCAAGCTGCAGAACGAGAAGTCCCGCTTAGAAAAGTTGGCGCTACAAAAGCAAAGGGAAAGTTTGCCCACAAACGTCGATGAAGATGAGGAGGACGATGAGGAGTCTGAGGACGAAGAAGATGGTGTGAAATGGAATCAACGCTTGCAGTTTAAGTACGACATGCTAAACACTGATTCAGAGACAAGCCTCGCTCTCTCTACGAACAGCGCAGAGCCGCAGATTCTCTCCACGCGGTCGAACACTTCCATCCCAAACACAAACCAGCAGCCCGCTGTGCAAGCGCAAGTCCCTGTGGCGGTTCCCCAGTTGATCTCGGTACAGCCACAGGTCCCAGCCATTGCCATGCAACAGAAGCCAACTGTGCACTACATCCAGCCGCCGCAACTTGCATCCTATCAAGGTTCGACGATGCCAGAGATGTCCAACAGCCATCAAGTTATTTCGCCAACGAGTAGCCAGCAAATGCAGCAGCAACCCAACGTGGCAGCATCAGCCATCAGTCATCAACAGCAACAGCCGGTTAACAATCAGCAGCCGTCGCAGCAGCAAATGATACAGCAAGTGCCACAGCAGGTACAGCCACACGCTGTTTTGTCTTCACAGCAACTTGAACAACCAGATCAGCAAGCGGGCCAGATTCAGATTCCCCTGCAGCAACAATTGCAGCAACTAATGCATACTACCGCGCAGCCACCGGACATGGCCCAGCAACATCAAATGGCCCAGCAATATTTCCAGCAGCAGCAGCAGCAAGCGCAGGCGTATGCGATGCAACAGACGAACCAACAGCAACAGCTTTCGCAGGCACTTCAAATTCAGCAACAACAGCAAATGTTACATCAACAACAACAACAGCAGATATTGCAACAACAACAACAGCAGATATTGCAACAACAACTTGCTCAGCATCAGTTGCTTCAACAGCAGCAACAACAATTCGTCCAACAGTATGCCCAGCCGATGCCACAGCAATTAATTTCTGGATCACAAGTAATGGCTGCTCCCATGCAAATTCCCGTGCAGATGCAAGTGCCACCCACTTCGGTGGCTCCGGTAATGCAACAATCATTGACTCAGACGTACAACCAACAGGCTCAGCAACTACAGCCTCAAGTGCCTCCCCATTCTGCTGATCCCCAACAACACCAGCAACAACAACAACATGCAGGACTTGCACCTATATCTAATCAGCAGCAGCCGCCGCCGGCCCAGCAACCTATACAGTTGGCCTTGCCACTAGAGCAACAATTGCAGCAGTTGTTGCACAATCAACCTATTGCCCAGCAGCAACAGCATCCCGCGATCCAGCCGCAACAGCAGGCAGCACAGCTGAAAAACGTTGTTCAGCAGCAGCAGGCACAGCCTCAAGTGGATGAACAGGGAAAGATGCCTTTGCAAAGCATCCAAATCCAGATGGAAAGTCACCAGTTGGGCCAGACTAATCCCGAGCAGCCAGCTACAGCATCGGAGATTATGTCAGTTAGCAACCTGGAATGTGCGTCGGCAGATGCAGCGGAAAAGCAAAAGCAACAGCAGCAAGGAAGCACGGCTGCGAGTCGTGCACAGAAACCGAGACGTTCGAACCGAAGCGGCAATGAACGGATTCCCAAACTGAGTGTTACCAGTGTAGACGAGGGCAGCGTCATAAATTGTCACATGGAGAACAAGCTGAAAACGATTACTTTCAAATTTGACATTGGAGACGTGAATCCTGTTGAAATTGCCAACAAATTGGTAAGACCCAACTTTTAATTAAAGTCATACTCAATAAGCTAATTTGCATTCATACATTATCTCTTTCAGATCGCTCAAGATTTGCTTTCGAATTGCCAAAGTACAGTATTTGTGGAAATGATCAATGAAATTGTTGACCAAGTCAAACAGAATCCCAACCAAATCCCTATACCAACTAGTTATCGCCGCAATATTGAAAAGGTACATCGCTATCCGCAAAAGTATATTCACAGAAAAATCTCTTTGTTGCTCAATGAAGACCATTCTTACGAGACCTTAGGGTTTTTAAAACGCAGACGCAAGGATACTTACTGTTTCTTGGATGAACAAGCACATATGAGAACCAACAACATCTCAATAATCTTAAATAACGTAAAAATGTCCTTTCAAAACAATTTCTTGTTTGGGAAATATTTGTTTTCCAACAGTCATCCATTTTTAGACAAATACATTTTTTATTTTAGTGTCCGATGGAAATAATAGTTTCCCTATAATGCATATCGTATTTAATATGTGCTGTCTCTGACGATTTATATCTAGAGTCGCTCTCTAGATCATGTAAATGGGCTAATTTTCTTCCCGTGTCCTGTTAAAAAGCAGCGATTCGATGTAAATTCCTTAAATACTTAACCAAGCGATTATAATTTCGATATCACAAAATCCATGTTTTTTGATTGTTTGATCTATCCCTAATATAAAAAAAACAGGTCCGACACGCTTCTCTAACTCGACAGCGTTCCACGTTTAGGTCACACCAAAGACATAGATCTGTAAGTGTTGAGTGCACTGGGCTTATGTAAACACTTATTTATTTCCTAGCTAAAATGTTTTTACTTATCAGGAGATTTTTTTATTTACTTTAAGACATGATTCGAAAATTACACTTATATTCCAGATTTTTTTATTATTATTTTCCATATGTCTATTCCTAAATAGTTTTAATAGTTTTCTCAATCAAAATTTCAAAGACAAGAGGCAGATCAAAACATATACATATAGTAAACAAAGTGTATAGCGTAAACGATTTTATTTACCATAAACCTTAAAATAACAAACATAATTACAAATGGCAAACGCTATGTTATCACTAAAAGTTTTGGATATATTAAAATTTTATTGAAAAGCCAGAGAGGAAGAGACGCAAGAATGAACGACAGCCTAGCATTCCCCTGTAGTTTCCTAAGACACTGTCTTAGCTCTTTTTCTATTAAAATGTCAAAACATTTTCTGATGCTGTCTCATCTATATTTATTAATTTGGTGCTTCAAATGTTGATGACAAACTCTAGTTGTCGGTAATGAACAGTGACAAATTCTGTAACTCTTTAAAATACGAACACTGATGATTAGCATCAACATTTTAGGCACAACATGAATCGATATTTCACGAACCTATTATTGGATTATTGATACATTCATTGATCATTGATCAGTTTATTGATAGCGCTAGACTATAACTGGTACTTGATCCCACATATACCATAATTTTTTCTTCATTTTTTCGCACTTCAACTGTGTATTAGCAAGACAGGCTCAACATTTTCGCTTGCAAAAAAATGTTATGTAGCTTGTTTTAATTCAATTCTTTGAGTATTAGGTATAATGTTTCCGGTATTTACATCTGCTATCATGGGTTCAGAATTTTAAAGTGTTTTTTATCCGCGATAACAGACATGTTGTGCCAGTTGTAAACTATGAAGGCACTATAAATCTAATAAGTTAAAAAAAAATAGGCAAATACTACACCTAATGAATTTGTCTTTGAAAGTATAGCCGAGAAATATTTTATTCGTCTTCTGTTCTCTCCTTACAATAAGAAGTGGATTTTATTTTTCAATTTCGGTTTAAGTTTGGAATTTTAATTTAAAACATCTGCACTTTTCCTTTTTTTGATTACCTTAACTTACGTATATCGCACTAATTTTAGCGGGATGAAACCGCCAGCGACATAACCAAGATGTTCGAGCCCACCATACATGGTGTTGAGAATCTGCCCTCCGGGGGAGGGGGCTCGGATCAAACGAACAGCATGTTGACCATCGAGGCTAAATCGCATGTCTCTAAATTAGCAAATACTCAAGAACCCCAGGGAAATGTTGGCACACCGCCGACCACCACTTCGACACTGTCATCCTCCTCAACTGCATCAAGGGACGCGGCTAATAGCAGCAATGACGTGACCATTGCATCCGGTTCCGTGTCGCGCAAGACGAGCACAGCCTCAGAATACACATCGCTGTCGATTGACTACATGCCCGATAGTAATATTACGCCAACGGGTGCGGAACCCGTACTTGATGAAATGAAGGATAAATCAAAGCCATGCTCTCTGGCCATCGCTCGGATGCAAAAGCTTCTGGAGTCAACTGGCAGCGGGGCTCCTCGGAGCCTCAATCTGCCCTTGAATCGGCACCTTAGGATCCAAGAAGATTTAAAACACACCAGAAGTCTGGACGACTTAACCGCAGTGAAAATCACATTCGACATGCCCAACAAGACCTCCGTGGAGTCTTCAGACGACAGTCAGCCATCGGCAGCCGAGAGGCCCAAAGATAAATCAGCCCAAGCACAAGCAGCGGCTAATCAGGGAGCTGGAGCTGCAAATACCTTGGAACAGCTGAAGATAGAGCTGG
Source organism: Drosophila anomelani (assembly GCA_035045905.1). Classification (NCBI taxonomy): domain Eukaryota; kingdom Metazoa; phylum Arthropoda; class Insecta; order Diptera; family Drosophilidae; genus Drosophila; species Drosophila anomelani. Next base: position 76,967 of record JAWNOO010000165.1, read on the forward strand.
AGAACATAACGCATGCCCATGCGTTTGCCTCCGCTGTAGTGGCTTCTATCAATAACCGAGCTCCTCACCAGGCATCTCCTGCCTTGTCATCGCTTAAGGCTTCTTCTGGCAATCCGCAGACACAAGAGGTAAGAACACAAGCAATAGTTTTTAGTGTATTATAATTAGAAAGCTTTAAAAAGAGCTCCCAATAGCAATTGTCTCTTTAGTTGTCTCAAAAAATCCGAAAATGATTATCGTGTCTATATGTCTATATGAACACCTCGATCTATACATCGACTATAGGACCGAAGACAATATTTAATAAAATAATAAATACAAATCAAATTGTTAAGTCACCTTTTATTCTGCTTAGCTTAACAAACCAAATAACACTGTTGGTGGCTCAGCATCCTCTGTGGGCCAAAACACTCCCAATGCAGCATTGACCTCAGCTAGGGGCTCTGGCTCATCGCTTTACAATTCTCGACGCACTTCAATCGACAACAGCGTGGGCTCTGATGTGCACTTGCAGACTGCCACCAATCTTGATCTTCCCGTCTCCAACACGGATGCGACTCCGACCGAGACTACACCAGGCAACGAGAATCAACTATCCAAGCAGCCCAGCCTGGAGAAACCACCTTCAGCTACTTTGATTTCGACCAGCGGCAGTGATGCCCCGCAACGAAATCCCAGCAACGGTTCACTCAATCAGAACTCTATAGCAGACTTGGAGAAGAAATTAGCCGCTTTGAGAAACGCAGATAACATCGAAGAGGTAAGAAGTTTGACGTGATCTTGAACCAGAAATCAATTCTACAATTCCGATTTATTATTTACAGCAAGCGACAGCCACATTGTCGGCAGTGCCTAAACAGGTTGAGGAGGCCGTCAACCAAAATCCAAGTGCTCGTAAAATTTCCCGATTTAGCGTTAGTCGTGTGCAGGAGCAAAAGGCTTCAGCTGGGGCGGAGGAGCCATCACAAGGTCAGCTAAAGATTGATCTGCAGGTGGCAGGCTCTGGTTCTGCTCCAATCCAGAGCAACAACTCTGTCCAGAACGGCAGTGTGGTGAACACACCAACCACTGAACTGATAAGCTCTCCAATTCAAACGGTTCCGCTGGCCATTAACGGAATCCAGCTGATTTACCAACATCCCCAGCCGATCCACCAATTGCCCGTAGGAAGCGGTGCCTCCTCCACCTCAACAACTGGAGCGGGCTCTCAATGCATTGTGGTGCCTCAAGTGGTCAATCAGAATGGATCAACACAGATGCAACAAATGCCCATTATGAAAACACAGCAGCCTCAACAACTTGTGCATCAAAATATGCCCCAACAGTCTGGACTCAATGGTCATCCAACTATGGTCACCGCCATTCAGCAGCAAGCCATTCCGTTGCAGTCAATTCAACCGCAGCAGCAGAACCAAATCCCTCTCATGCCACAGCAATCCATCCTGATGCAGCAGCACCAGCATCAGCAACCGGGAAATTCGCAGGCATTCAACGTGCCCGCTACACAACAGCAGCCATTCATCCAAACACAGTCTAATCAGCAACTTCATTCGCTCCCGCTTCCCCCCCAGGTAGTGAGCATGGGTCAGGGAATGCCCCACCAGCTGGCTCCCATGCCATCGATGTCTGCCCAACAGCAATTAATATCCCAGCAACAGCATCAATTGCAAATGCAATCGCATATGCAGCAGTCGTACAACCATCAGGCAGGAGCACCGCAAAACTTCCAGGGTGCCACTGTTGCCAATCATTTGCTGCAGCAGGCACCTTTGCTGGCCTCTCAGCAAACAGCACAGCCTATGCAGCACGTTATGCAACCACTTTTTAATTCAACAGCTGGCGAAGGTAAGCATATAAGTATATATATATTTTTTTAAATAGACTCAGTTTCTAAGGAATAGGACCATTATTAAAAAGACTAAGAATTATCGCTAGAGCTAAGGGTTACAATATCACACTTAACATTCCAACGTGGATGGCTTTATATTGCTTCTATATTTGCATATTTTTAGTTGTTTTTTGCGTTAGTTGTCTGGCCTTTAACTTGCCATTCCATGTAATAGCAACCTTGTTTTAATATTTCCTCATTTGTCTTGCAGTAACCGAAGAGCCTGTATCTCTAGCAGCTACACATCCTCATTTGTTACCGAGTGACATACAATCCGTAAGCGTCAACGGACATTCCTTAGTTGCCTTAAACCACAAAAATAAAATTTTCTCCGCAGGACATAAAGCACAACCTAGACTCTTTAGTCAACCAATTGTGCAACACGAGATTGGGTACGAACCAGCACCAAAGGCTGTTGCTGTTACGTCAGCGACAACTCATTGAAGAGGACGAGCTGCGACTAAAACATTATGTGGAATACGAAAAGTTTCAGAAGGCGCTGCGCCAATGTAAGACACTACATTCTTCCTAAAAAAAAGATATAACTCATTTTTATATTTTCAGCTATTAGCACAAACGTTCCAGCGACTGCCGCTTACTATTCACCCGCTGCCGCACAGCTTCCGACTAACTTGGCAGCTCCAGCAGCGCAGTCCTCAGCAAATCAAACATCGACGAGCTCCGCAAACACATAAACATAACACGCACCTTTGACAAACCATACCCACAGCACTACTCTATTTTCTCGGCAATATAATTCGCTCGAGTGTGAGATGTCGATTTTGAGGTATATTTTAAGCAAAAAGTTGTCGAATGTCTCGGGGCTGTCTGTAAATATTAGTCAAACGCTTCTTGTTGATATGCCATTTATTTTTCTTTCTCTTTATTTCACTTCCTTATTTCTTACTTCTTATTTTCAATCTTGGCTTTTGTTTATTTGTTTAAAGTAAATATTACATTTTTAGGAACTTTTTAAGAAAATTGTACATTTTATTAGGAAAAAAGAACTGTATATAAACATTTCGATAATGTAATAATATAACAAAGCATATAGGAATATTACACACTAATCATCATTTATTGAAAGTGATGTATAAATACTGCGTAGTTACTAAATAAATAACTTATTACCGAATTGTTTTCTTTATATATCCTACCACTTGACAAGACGAAAATCTATAAAATGGCAACGGTCTTCTCAATTAAGTTGTAGAAATAACCAAATTTATTTTCATTTTCCAAAGGATTGGCAATGATTTAAGAATAAATGTATGCTCTAACCTTGTTGAACCCGGCTAATAAAGCGTTTAAATATATTATCAACTGAACAAATAAATAACTAAACGCATTTTTAAGTTCTACGACTAAATAAAGGAATTCAATTATTGCTCTTTATAGTATTATTATACATTTAGCAGAAACCAAGATAAAGGTGAAAAGCTGCACCGACTTCCGCCAGTTTTTACTTAAAACGTAAATATTGAGTCAGGGGAAAAAAACTTAAGAGGCTCACGTGGGCTTTTGACCGAAAAAGGTTTTTTTGGAATCGTATTTATCTTTTTATTTACTTATAAAGTATGATTTAAAGAAAGGTAAAAATTTTACATTTCCCGATCGGTTGATTGGCAATAGTTCGATTTTCAGCGACATTTTGAAATAATTCTAAATGGTCATGTATTAAATGAAATTGAAATATGTTGAAAACTGGGCAAGTAAGAATTATTTTTCTAAAAATATAAACCCATGTGACAACCGTTTTTTAAACTTAAAAAAAAAAACAAAAAAAATTTAAAACGTTTTAAAAAAATCTTTATATTTAGTTGGAAAGACGTGGTTGCGACAAAATCGCAAAATAATAATAATTATTATTGCAGAAATAGGTTGCGCTAAAGGGTATTCCTTCTCAGTGCTTTAACTTTGTGACATCGAATATTGACAATTCCTTTTGATCAGATACAGTACATAAATCATAAGAGCTACTTATGTGCGGTGTATCTATTTTTTTTAACCGTCACATGAGCCAATTCCTTTATTATTTTATGCTAGATATATAGAATTTAAAACAAGAAAGGAAGCTAACGGCTCACCGAAGTTTGTATACCCTTGCAGATTACAAATTAAATCAAATTAAATCATACAGTACATAAATCATAAGAGCTATGTGCTGTGTATTATTTTTTTAAACCGTCACATGAGCCAATTCCTTTATTATTTTATGCTAGATATATAGCATTTAAAACAAGAAAGGAAGCTAACGGCTCACTTAAGTTTGTATACCCTTGCAGATTACAAATTAAATCAAACAAGAAAGAAAGAAAACTTCGGCTCACCGAAGTTTGTATACCCTTGCAGAGATTAAACAAAAAATTAAAAACGAAATTCTGAAATAATAATTTGTTGCCAAATCTCAAATTTGATGGCAATGGTTTGAAACACGGCTAAGCTATGGGTTTTTATACCCGCTACCCATAGGATAGAAGGGTATTATAACTTTGTGCCGGCAGGAAATGTATGTAACAGGTAGAAGGAAGCATTTCCGACCCTATAAAGTATATATATTCTTGATCAGGATCAACAGCCGAGTCGATCTAGCCATGTCCGTCTGTCTGACGTCTGTCTGTCTGTCTGTCTGTCTGTCCGTCTGTCCGTATGAAACACTGGATCTCAGAGACTATAAGAGATAGAGCTCTAATTTTTTTTCGACAGTATTTCTTATGCTTGCACGCAGATCAAGATTATTTCAAATTTTTGCCACGCCCACTTCCGCCCCCGCAAATCATAAAAAAGCGTATTAAGCGTATAATTTCGGTAAGTATATTAAGAACTATAGTCTGTGTGATCCCTGAAAATTTGGTTGCGATCAAATAAAAATTGTTGAAGTTATTAAAGAAATAATTTTGTATGACCACAAACGGCTGCTGGCAGCATGCCTCATTTGGTTGACCAATTAGACCAACTAAATATTCTTATCCGTTCTTGGTTGTGTTCGGAAAAGAATCTTATAAGATATTCGAGAAGCAATTTTAATAAATGGTAAAAATTATTAGCTGCTTAAATGCAATAATAACGCGTTTTTACACACATAGATACACGTGTATGTATTTTTGTATGCATGTGATTATATTACACTTGCATTTGCATTTGTCCGTTATGGGTAGCGGGTATCTCACAGTCGAGCTCACTCGACTGTAGCTTTCTTACTTGTTTTATTTTCCTGATTGTTCCTATGGAAGCTATAGGATATAGTCAGCCGATTTTCATGAAATTAAAATCAAAATTCAGAAATACTAAAATATGGGTAACTATCAAATTTGGTGAAAATATGTTGAAAACTGACAATGTTATGGTTTTTTCTTTTATTTTCCTGATTGTTCCTATGGAAGCTATAGGATATAGTCAGCCGATTTTCATGAAATTAAAATCAAAATTCAGAAATACTAAACTATTTCTAAATATCAAATTTGGTGAAAATATGTTGAAAACTGACAAAGTTATGAATTCTTCTTTTATTTTCCTGATTGTTCCTATGGAAGCTATAGGATATAGTCAGCCGATTTTCATGAAATTAAAATCAAAATTCGGGAATAATAAAATATGGCTAAATATCAAATTTGGTGAAAATATGTTGAAATCTGACAAAGTTATAATTTTTTTTCGTAGATTTTTCCGATTGTTCTTATGGCAGCTATATGATATAGTCGTCCGATTCGGCCCGTTCCGACATATGTACGAGTGAGAGTATATAGAAGCCTAACTGCAAAGTTTCATTCAGATAGCTTTAAAACTGAGGGACTAGTTTGCGTAGAAACGGACAGACGGACATGGCTAGATCGACGAGGCTGTTGATCCTGATCAAGAATATATATACTTTATAGGGTCGGAGATGCCTCCTTCACTGCGTTGCAAACTTTTGACTGAAACTAATATACCCTGCAAGGGTATAAAAATTAAAAGCAAAATTCTGAAATAATAAAAAGCGTTGCCTACTTAGCGGCGTGCGTGGAGAAATTGCTAGAAGCCACGCCTGGGAGAAGATATAGTCGTCCGATTTTCATGAAATTAAAACCGAATTTCAGGAATAGTAAAAAGTGGCCTAATATCAAATTTGATGAAAATATGTTGAGAAACAGCGGAGTTATGATTTTATCTATTATTTTCCTGATCGTTCCTATGGGAGCTATAGGATTTTCATGAAATTAAAACCGAAATTCGGAAATAATATTAAATGGTCAAATATCAAATTTGGTGAAAATTGGTTGAAAACTGACAAAGTTATAATTTTTTTTCAAGATTTTTCCGATTGTTCCTATGGAAGCTATATGATATAGTCGTCCGATCCGGCCGGTTCCGACTTATGTACGAGTTAGAGTATATAGAAGACTAACTACAAAGTTTCATTCAGATAGCTTTAAAACTGAGGGACAGACGGACAGACAGACGGACATGGCTAGATCGACTCGGCTGTTGATCCTGATCAAGAATATATATACTTTATAGGGTCGGAGATGTCTCCTTCACTGTGTTGCAAACTTCTGACTGATATTATAATACCCTGAAAGGGTATAAAAATTATGTATTTCAATGCTGCAGGACTTTCAAATCTAAATTTCAATTATAATATTCTTTAACTTTTATCACAGTTGCAACTCAAATCCATATCACATTGCTGTGATTAATTTTGACGAAAATTATTCTCTATCCATTTAACTCCTCCCCTTTTAAAAACCTCATTAAAAATTGCCATACATATCGATTAAAATATATTGAACAAGATGGAAATACGGTCGGGTGTCCCGACAGTAGAATACCCTGTACCATTACAAGGCGCGTTCCAAAATTATATAAAAGAAAGTGAATAATAATAAAAAACGGAGACTAATTTAGATATAATGCAAATGTCTTCCCATTCGAGAGCAAAGTCGATAGCTGAGTGGGTAAAGCTGCACGTAAATTGGCCTGGGTTCGAACTGCGAATCAACCGCAGGCATACGAAATTTTTGTAATTTCAAAAAATTAAGTATAGTTCTTTGCTTGCATTTTTTTATTTTTTAGTATTAAATACTGTAATTATTTTAATGTACTGGAAAAAAAAAAAAAAAAATTGCTAAAAATAAAAAAGATTTCGCTCGTCGCCGACGGGATTCGAACCCGTGACAACTAACATTTGAAAAAGACTTCAGCTTAGCCAGCTGCGCCACCAACCAATTCAAAATGAGTAATCCTATTTTCATAGTAATATGAACATAAGTAAAATGTTTAATGAACGTTTTGATTTATTTGGAGCCCTCTGCCTGGGCTGCCTCTTGTACACGTAATGTGTATAAAGTAAAAAGCCTATATCTCCGATATTTATGGCACGATCGCAATAAAATTTGGACAGTCTGTGTATTTTGATAAAATGCATTAAGCTTTTTAATATGGTTTACATAACTTTATAAATTCCGGAGCTATACGTTTTTTTCAAATATCTCCTCCAAAAAGGGGAGCAGCAAAAATTTAAAACAAACTTGATCTGCGTGCAGATATAAGAAGTCTAAATCCCAAGTTTGGTGTCTCTAGCTCTTATAGTCTCTGAGATCTGGGCGTTCATACAGACAGACGGACAGACGGACAGACGGACGGACGGACGGACAGACGGACATGGCTATATCGACTTCTTTAGTGGTCCTGACCAATATTTAGGTAACTTTTGGGGGTCTGCCACGCCTCCTTCTGCCTGTTACAGAAAATCGCACTCGCACAAAACTATAATACCTTTGTACCTTTGGTACATGGTAGAAAAAGTATTATTTTTCTAAAATATGTCCGATCATGACATGTATTTATCTATATATATACTAGCGGACCCAGCGAACCTTGTCTCGCCCCTAATTGATGTTTTTTGTCTTGGTTAAATTTTTTTGTAGCGGACCTTGCGAACTTTGTCTCGGCCCAATTTCACGACTTCATATAACCCCATAGTAATAATAGAACACTGGTTATTCAAATTTGTTGTTAAATTTTTTTTTGACTCGAAATCAGTGGAGAGCGATCTGATAAACAATATTTTTTGTTTTGTTATCTGGTGCAAAAATATATAATGATGACGGCTTTCCCACACGTGAACAGGCTACGTATAACTGTCCATGCGAAAAACATTGATATTCCAGATTTATCCCGCAAACTTCCAACGATTGGCCTTGCGATTTATTGATTGTCATCGCGAATGCCAATCGAACTGGGAACTGAATCCTCTTGAATTGGAATGGAAGATCTGTTGGAATAATCGGAATTCGTGGAATAAGAACTTCCTCTCCTTTAAACTTGCCCTTGATTATAGTCGCTTGAATCACGTTGTTCATTAGTTTCTTAACGGACAACCGCGTACTGTTGCATAATCTCGGATGATTTAGATTCCGCAGCATTATAATAACTGATCCCACCTTCAGTTGCACATTATGCGGTGGAGTTCCTGGCACATCCAGTGAGTTCAAAAATTCTATCGGATAGTTGGTCGCTTCATCCTCGTTGGTCACGCTGTCAACGGATCTGTATGAATGAAGTTCTCCAGCGATTTGACTTTGAATAAAGAAATTCAAACTATCTACGTCCTTATTCTTCGGTGCTAGTATTGCCCGCTCACTAATCCAGTCGATATTTTTATAATTTTCTGCAATGTCTGGAAACACTTTTGTGATGAGTTCCTCTTTCGATGATGTAAACTCGCAAAAATTAGTTGGGAACGATATTAGTCCAGTCGAAACATCAACAGGAATTTCACCATTTCCGAGCGCCAGCAGTTGTCTCGAGAATTCAGCAGCGGATGGATCATTCTGCAATGCGACTCTCATGTTCCTGGTCAATTTAAACTTGTTTACATATCGCCACAAAGAGGACGATTTTAGGCATGCATTAACTTCATCGGCAGCCGGTCAACGGCCTCTAAAGCTCGTTTATGCGCCATCGTGCATTCATCCCAAATGATGATTTTGCATTCTCGCATCAATTTTGCTGTCGCTGAATTCTTGCTCATCGTGCACGGTGGCTGGTCAACCGTCAGAAGATTCATGGGTATCTTCAAAGCGGAATGTGCAGTTCGACCGCCTTCCAACAATGTAGCAGCAATGCCAGATGATGCAACAGCCAACGCAATTTGAGATCTTGACCGAATCGTTGCCAGAATCAACGAAATGACGAATGTCTTGCCTGTCCCACCAGGAGCATCGATAAAGTATAAGCCTCCCGTTTCATCGTCAACAACCTTCATTATCGAATCGTACACTTTCTTCTGCTCGGCATTCAAAAGCGGCACATTTGTTCGAACTCTTTCGGCCAGGTTATCCTGATTGTAGTGTTGCTCCCGTAGAAATTCCCGATTGAATGTATCGTGCACTGAACGATTTGGCGCTGGCATTCCCAATGTCGATAGTAGACTGCCCCACATGAGCATGCATATGTCTTCGATCCGTACTAATGCTTCGTTGTACATATCTTCGTTAATGCCAATATTGAAATTAGAACTTGTCCTTCGTACTCTGTTCAAAATATCGTCCACCATTTGGTCCTTGTATATTTCCCACAATGCGGTCGGGTTCGACGGATGACACGTAGCTATGATTATTGCGAATAATGTATGGATTTGATTCATTGACGCAGATACAGTGGCATCGGCGAGCGTTGAGTCCCAATGAGTATCGTTTTCAAGCAAGTTCAAACGTTGGCAAGCCTCCCGAAAAGTGGCGCACAGCACACCATCCACAGTACGCAGCAAGTCGAAGGATGTAGGACCTCTAATGTTCACCAAAAGCAAGCGAAGATAGAAGCATTCATCTTGACTTGGATGAACTGTGTATTTTCGTCCGAGCGCATCAGTCGAATAGACATCAGCGAAGCCAGCAACAGTATCACCTCTTTTCCGGCGTTGAAACTTCTTCGATGCAGCGTTCCATGTATAATAGCGTGGCATCTCAGAATATAGTAAAGTCCTTGCGAACGGATCGCTTTCGCATGTCGAAAAGAAATTTGTCAACGTTGTCGCTGGTGGCCGTTCTGCTCTTTGCGCTGCGTTCGCGTCCGTAAAGTAGACACGCTGGCCGTTCTCTAAGTGAATAGATAAGTGCACGACAGTCGGGTGACGTTCATGAATCGGAAATGAAAATATCCTCCAAATGGCCTCGTTACAACTAACGTAGCGTCCAAGTTGAAATTTCATCACCTCGTCGTTTGCATTCGGATCAGCAATGCCAAACACCGCCATGTCGCTCCCTTTGTTCACATATTTGCAAACGTATTTGATGGATTTGATAGAGTTGCAGTACTCAACATTGCAATGCGTTGAGAATGTTTTCGACAAAAGCGGGCAATATGGAACGATCCAGCGGTTATCCACGATTACTGTTACGTTTGTTTCGTTACGTTTCACCATTAATTCAATCCATTTGCCGTTATCATCTGGAGAACGACGCCTATACAATGGATATCCATCGTTTCCACTGATGGTTTCAGCCGTCAACGGACGGGGAAATCGTATTGATTCTGGGTTGTGGACTCCGCAAGGGCCATGGATCATGGTCGTTGTCACAATGGAATACAGCTCAGGATCAGTTTGTATATCTGGTATTTTGGCTGAAATAATCGAATCAATATGATCTGGTCGGATCTTGTCGAATATCCAGAGCAGAATGTGCGCATGTGGTAAGCCACGCTTCTGCCACTCAACCGAGTACATCCAACAACGAACTGCGCCAAAAACCTTCTGCTTTACAATATAATCCATAAGCACTGTGATCTTTTTCTTGAATACTCGTGCAGTGATGTCAGGTCGATCGCTTGATGTTTGTCCTGGAAGCAATAGATTGATAATTTCGGGCCATTTTGGATTGCACGTGAACGTTATGAATAAATCCGGGCGCCCGTAATTTCGGACATACGTCATCGCATCTTGTGCATACTCATGCATATGGCGCGGGCTTCCAACATAAGTAGCTGGGAGAATGGTCAAACAACCGATGTTGGCCGCGTGTCCTTCAGTAGCGATTGCGTCACGCAAGTGGATGTACTTCGACTGATTAAAAGAATAAAATTTAGACGTTCCGTTTCTACTTTGACGTACATGTCGACACAGTACTGTTGAAACAAACGGCGGTATCTTAACAGATGATTGTCAACATCTTGTCGAATCATCAATCGATACGCATAAAAATTCATAGAGCTAACCTTCTTATTCGTTTCTTCTCCTAAAATTTTAATTCAAACTTAGTTGTATAATCAAAAAGAAGTGATGTAAGAAATGTATACAAACCTGTCATTGGATTGACCATCTTTATGTTGAAGTGATACCCATCTTCTCCACGACAGAACATTAACGGGTATTGGGGTAATAATTGGAGTTGTTCATTTTGATAATAGAGAGACGCCATTACCTTATAACTTGGATTGTAGCCTGGTTGATGAACAACCTCGGCTCCAAATGACGTCATTTGAAAGCATTCGGCATATTTTTGTGCAAGCTTTAGGAAACTGTTTGATTGGGCTGAATTTCCATAAAGTAGCAAATACAATGGCTCTGGTGGATGAGCCAAAACGGGCAATTTAATTTTACCACCTGCACAGCATAAGCCGGGGGTTTCCAATCAAAGCTTCAGTGCATTACAATGCTGACATACCACAGACAATGAACCAATAACAACGCAGCTATGATCCTTGTAGGGTGTTTCAGAATTGTATGCGAATGCAGCGCGATTCAAGTTTTCATTTGCGGTTCGACTTCTTCTATTATTTTGTCGGGCTTGAGGTGGGTTTTGTGCAGCGCGATGCTGTGCCATTCGAGCACGTGCCGATGCATTCAAAACTCCACTTTCCTCTTGCGTCCGACTATTACGGAAATTCCGACTACTTATTGCATTGCGCGAACGCCGTCCAAGTCTTGATCGTCTAACAGCAGGCATTATTTTGCTGACTGTAGGTATAGAACATATAAATAATACGTATAACCATCACTCCGAAGTGACAAAATTGCTTATCTGATTCGCAATTTTATTTCATGAAATTTTCTGTCTTGCAATGCTCAACTTTAAAATTCGACTTAAATTAAACATATATGTACACTATATTATGAATAACACCACATCGCCTTCTATTGTTCAATAACAGTTTTACATCAACTGTGTATAATTCTTGAGCCTCTAGCGACTTTTCCAGAAGGTTTTACCAAAATTTTCTTATGTATTTGCCTTATTCTGGCAATTACAAACAACTGGAAAAAATTTGATCCAAATCGGTCTAGCCGTTTTCTTGTGATGATAATGCGAACATTTTTGCCACCATTTTTATATATATATAGATAACTGTTCATTAAAAACTAAGAATCAAGGCACAGCAAAAACCACTTAAATGACCCTATTAAAAATTTTTACGATTCAATTCTTATACACTAAACAGATTTGCTAAGATTTATTTTAGCCACAAACATGCCCCCATTTTCTCCCAGTGACAAAAAACCCATAGTTTCTATACAAAAAAAAACCTGGAAGCCAAAATTTAGTCCTCTACATAATAAAGATTTAATTTCATTTAATATTGGATATTTTAATGTTTACTATTTTTTATCGCTTTTAGAAGTTCTGAAAATCTTCCCCATTTTCTTCTGATCTAAGTCAATTAGCCATAAGACATTTTTTCGAGGGAATCCTGATACTTACAGAATTCATATAGTGGTTTTCCTGAAGCTCTAGGTCAATTAAAAAAAAATCGTTCGCTTAAGGAAATTATCCACCGCAAGTAAAGCGTCAGGCTCCTTGCTAGTACTAAATAAAATTCGAAACATGGCATATAATTAACAAGAAAGGAAGCTAACTTCGGCTCACCTAAGTTAGTATACCCTTGCAGAGTTTAAACAAGAAATTAAAAACGAAATTCTGAAATCTCAAATTTGATGGCAATGGTTTGAAACACGGCTAAGCTATGGTTTTTTTTATTTTCCTGATTGTTCCTATGGAAGCTATAGGATATAGTCAGCCGATTTTCATGAAATTAAAATCAAAATTCAGAAATACTAAAATATGTCTAAATATCAAATTTGGTGAAAATATGTTATAATCTGACAAAGTTATGGTTTTTATACCCGCTACCCATAGGGTAGAAGGGTATTATAACTTTGTGCCGGCAGGAAATGTATGTAACAGGTAGAAGGAAGCATTTCCGACCCTATAAAGTATATATATTCTTGATCAGGATCAACAGCCGAGTCGATCTAGCCATGTCCGTCTGTCTGTCTGTCTGTCTGTCTGTCCGTCTGTCCGTATGAAACACTGGATCTCAGAGACTATAAGAGATAGAGCTCTAATTTTTTTCGACAGTATTTCTTATGCTTGCACGCAGATCAAGTTTGTTTCAAATTTTTGCCACGCCCACTTCCGCCCCCGCAAATCATAAAAAAGCGTATTAAGCGTGTAATTTTAAAGCTAGAGTCGCGAATTTTGGTATGTATATTAAGAACTATAGTCTGTGTGATCCCTGAAAATTTGGTTGCGATCAAATAAAACTTGTCGAGGTTATTAAAGAAATAATTTTGTATGGCCACAAACGGCTGCTGGCAGGCTGCCTCATTTGGTTGACCAATTAGACCAACTAAATATTCTTATCCGTTCATGGTTGTGTTCGGAAAAGAATCTTATAAGATATTCGAGAAGTAAGTTTAATAAATGGTAAAAATTATTAGCCGCTTAAATGCAATAATAACGCGTTTTTACACACATAGATACACGTGTATGCAAATTTGTATGCATGTGATTATTACACTTGCATTTGCATTTGTCCGTTATGTTCAAAATTGTGTTAACTGTTTTTTCTGGCGTCCTGACGCTTTTCTGGTTTAAGTATGGGTAGCGGGTATCTCACAGTCGAGCTCACTCGACTGTAGCTTTCTTACTTGTTTCTTTTATTTTTCTGATTGTTCCTATGGAAGCTATAGGGTATAGTCAGCCGATTTTCATGAAATTAAAATCGAAATTCAGGAATACTAAAATATGGCTAAATATCAAATTTGGTGAAAATATGTTGAAAACTGACAAAGTTATGAATTTTTCTTTTATTTTCCTGATTGTTCCTATGGAAGCTATAGGATATAGTCAGCCGATTTTCATGAAATTAAAATCAAAATTCAGGAATAATAAAATATGGCTAAATATCAAATTTGGTGAAAATATGTTGAAAACTGACAAAGTTATGGTTTTTTCTTTTATTTTCCTGATTGTTCCTATGGAAGCTATAGGATATGGTCAGCCGATTTTCATGAAATTAAAACCGAAATTCAGTAATAATAAAAATATGGCTAAATATGTTGAAAATATGTGAAAAACTGACAAAGTTATAATTTTTGTTTGAAAATTTTTCGGATCGTTCCTATGGCAGCTATATGATATAGTCGTCCGATCCGGCCCGTTCCGACATATGTACGAGTGAGAGTATATAGAAGCCTAACTGCAAAGTTTCATTCAGATAGCTTTAAAACTAAGGGACTAGTTTGCGTAGAAACGGACAGACAGACAGACGGACATGGCTAGATCGACTCGGCTGTTGATCCTGATCAAGAATATATATACTTTATAGGGTCGGATATGTCTCCTTCCCTGCGTTGCAAACTTCTGACTGAAACTATAATACCCTGCAAGGGTATAATAACAAATGTTCATTGATTATTATAATTTTTATAGTGGTGACCAATCAAGCTTATCAATCAATTTGAGTTTCAGTGTGGCTTCTGTATTTGCCCTTCTTGGTGTTTTAGGCAAAAGAACAAAATGTACATCATTTCTTAAAGATGCAAAGAAACCGCCTAGACCTAGATTTACTTAAGAAAAATATGAACAATTGGTATTTTACGAGTAATTGTAATTTATTTTAGGACTTATTTATTTCGGATTATTGGGAATGATCGCCATAGTTTTGCAAACACATGAATATATTACAAAATGTTGCCCTATCTTTGATTTTTGAAAAAGCTTCGAAACGTGGTAAACAATACATTTTATTTGTTACTTTGAACATTAAACTGAAATTAATAATACAGAATGCGGAAACATTCAAGGTAAAGAAAACAATAACAAAACACGTGACACGAATGCATTCTTATTAGACGGCGACATCCATAGTGTCTTTGATCTCATTGCCCCACTCGCGGGCCATAATCATGATTTCGGTCATCGACAACTTGGGTCCGATCAGAGGGTTTAGCTGCGTCATGTAACAGCACAGCCAGCTTCAATAAAAAAACGTCATTGATAAGTTAGGTCATGTGAAAGAGTGAGTGCGTATGGGACTGCACTTTCTGCTTCATACAGAAATTCGTAGATAGTACTTACAAAAGCCAGCAGGTCGATGCGGTGAGCATAAGGCAGCATTGAGTCACCCTGGAAACAGTTTAGGTGCTCAGTGGCAGGTTCACTAAATTAAACAATAACTTACCCCTTGTTGGGACCTCTGGCGAAAAAGGGGCAGATAATGCCTATGAACGCCCAAATACTGGTGATGACGATTGGAGGCACCCACTCGGAAACCATCTTGCGGACTCAAGGAAAGGACTCAAGGCACGAAGTGGTTTAAGGAAAAATAAAAAATAAGGAAAACCCTGCGATCACGAATCTTTTCTCGAGTAAAATATCACATGACAGACATGGGATTGGAGCAGAGCTGACAAATAGCGATGGTACTATCGAATACATCGATAGCAATTGGTTTATTTAAACTCGGCACTAGCATAAAAAATATCGAAAAGATAGACGGATACAAATTGAATTATTTAAATAAAATATATAAAACAAATCAAGATAAGCATCTAAGCAATTTCATTTAAAAATAAACCATGAAATGGTGTATTTTGGTATAACGGCTATTCTCGACATTAGCACGCTTTTAATGTGAGAAAATAGATTTACCGAATCGCATGCCTATTTGGTTTTTTAATTTTATTTAATTAAATGTTGTTTCTTCGTTTTATTGGTCTATATCTAAATGAATATATATTAATGGTACTTTCACTTCAACAGTTTCTGACAGCCGCGGAAACACTGTGAATAGCCTGTAACAATAAATCTAATAAGCAATATCGATTTTTCAGCTATCGATAACAAAAATTGTCCATCCATCTCATCACCAGCCTGCAACTTTTCAGCTTACGCCATTGATCTTCAACAGCATATTTTGACAAAAAGCAATCGTTAAAATGTTCCAAAACAGTGCTGCTCGCCTTCTGGTGCCCGCTATTCGTAGTGCCATGCAGAGCCGTTGCCAATCGGTCGTTTCTGGCCCACCAACGAAGCACGTCTCCACCGCCGTAAGTTTTCCTGGTTGCATAACGAGGATGTTCCCGAGAAGGAACTAATTTCCAGTTACCAAATCATAATTGCTATACTTTTTATTGCAGGAGAAAGTAATTCTGGGCGGCGGCATGTGTGCTGCGTCTCTGTTCATTCCCGCATGGGTGCTATACCACATTCGGGATTATAAGGGCGAGAAGTAATCTAGCGCCATCAAACAATACATACATAGTTAATACCCATGTGAAGTAAAAAATGTAAAAACATGTTTGGGGATTTCGAGAAATGGAAATAAACCAAAGTGGATTGAACCTGAAATAGACTTGATAATTTCATGTGTTTACGGTCTAATGCTATATCAAAACTTCAATCTACGTTCATCATAAAAAAATGAAAGGCCTCCTAAATTTGATTTTGGACAACTATTTCGTACATTCAAATATTGATCCAAGTATTATCCTCAAGTGAATAATAGATGATTGATATCTTAAGGATACTAATGGCCACGAATTTGTGAAATAAAATGCGAAGAAACTATACACATTTGTTTGTTTTTAATAAACAATCAATTTAGGATTTAACGATATTTTTTCGAATGTATGATTAAATTAAGCCAAATTGAAATTAAACCCTTTTATCAGAGGCTTGTGAAATTTTTTATGTATATATTTTCACTTGAAGCTTAATTTGAAAGGGCTTACAAATGATTTTAATGGGCATATAAAGGTTTTAAACGAGCTTATAAGGTATAATCATAGATGCGATTTATTTCTCCTGTGAGTCCTTGCCATCGTTCTTTTTATCCTTGTCCTTGTTAAGAGATCCGACAGCATCGCGCACAGCTTCAGACTGGGGATCAACACCAGGCAGATTCTCTAGCACACTCTGCAAGAAGGCCGGGTCACCAATCACTTCCGAATAGTCCTCATCCACGTCCATGGGAGCATTGGCTTCATCAGTCTTCGGACGCTTTGCCTGTTGAGTTACCGTATCATCGGGGGCATCCTGCATAGACATCTGCATGGCAAAAGCAATCTGTTCCTCCTCGGTCATATTGGCAAAGTCTGGCAAGTTGTCCTCCGGAGTTTCAGTGGACAAAGCCAGGGCCCGTTGGAGCATGGCCTCCTCAGTGTTAGCCTCGTTGCTTGCTGCGGCGCTCTCTGTATTGCCCTGACCGGACCCGCCACCAACATCACCGCTAGTAGGTGCTGCGTTGTCGGTATTAGCACGACGCTGCTCGCTCTCCTGGCGCTGGCGCTGCTCCTCCATAGACACGCGCAAGGCAAGAGCAAGCTCAGGATCCTCATTTGGATCCACTCCAAATTCAAAGACATTGCCTCCCAGGCCAGCACCACCCATTCCATCTTCGCCTTGGATAATTGGCGACGAAAGCAGAGCATCCGATAGAACGGAGCCTCGGGGTACACTAACCAAGTGAGAGCCAGTGCCCTCCTTCCCGTTTAAGGCGTTTATGAAGGCAGTTAGAGTCTCGTTATTGTTGCCATGATCGCCGAAACTGACAATATCCACGTTGACCTTCTCTTTCTTGAGACGCTTAGCCTGCTTCACCAAATCCCCTTCCTCGTGATTGATGGGCGAGCCCACAAAGACCACGATGCGCATCTTGTGATTCTTGCCCTGACGATGTTTTAGCACTAGGTGGGCAATACGAATTCCGGTTAGGAGGTTAATCTCACCCTTGGGTTGAATAAGATGCATTTTCGAGAAGATCCGTCCCACATCGCTAGTGAGCGTGGCCAGCACTTCCACGGTGCTAGAGGTTAAACAAATCAAACCATTATAAGCTTCCATATGGCTACAACACACTTACTTGGACAGAGTCATCAGCCCAACGTTGTTTTCGGGATTCGAGCGCAACTTGGTAAGGCAGACGAGATTGATGCCATCTTTCTGGACGTTCAGACGGGTGGGGAAGTAGTCTCCATTGCGCTGATAATCGCTGTTATCAAAGCTGGAAAAACACAAACTATAGACATAGGAAAAAGTTCCTTTGCAAGCAATACGCTAAAACGTGCCAGACTTTAGCCATTTTGCAAAACTAAACATAAATTTACCATATCATAGTGCTCTCCAAAACCATTTTCGTATTTTTGCTTGTCACTTTGCCACTGAACTGTGAATTTGACAGGGCTGCCAGATTGATTTTAGGTATACCTATCGGACGATAACTCTGTATATACTGGTATAATTCAGTATATTGACGTATCGCGATTTACGTTCAGGGAACGTATTTAAATATTTATATATGTTTAAGTTTATTATATTTAAGTCAATATTTTGAAGATATACAAAAACTCGGCCTCATTATAATGGTAAGTATAGTACATTTGGCTTGAATTATCGATATATACTTATTTACAGAATTGTTTGGAGGTACTTAGTGAATTTACTACTCTGCATCGTAAAACTCGGTACGGAGATAGTAAAACTTTTAAAGTGTGGTCATCTTTTGTTGTTTAAACTATATGCTTTCGCTTTCTCTCATTGCTTTAAAACTGTGTTTTACCCTCTCCGTACCGTACTTTACCGAAGAAAGATTCATTGCAGCTTTTTTAAACCCTTGCAGGGTATTATAATTTTAGTTAGAAGTTTACAACGCAGTGAAGACATTTACTTTATAGTATAAAGTATATATATTCTTGATCAGGATCAAAAGACGAGTCAATAAAAAACTATGTTTGTCTGTCCGATAATACGCAAACTAGTCCCTCAGTTTTAAAACTATCTGAATGAAACTTTGTAGTTAGTCTTCTACATACTCCCGTACATAAGTACGGGCCGGATCGGACGACTATATAATATAGCTTCCATAGGAACAATCGGAAAAATTTTCGAAAATAAAACAAATGTATTCTCATAAATTTTAAGATTTGGCAACGTATTATTATTATATTCCAGAATTTCGGTTTTAATTTTTTTATTTAATTCTGCAAGGGTATACAAACTTTGGTGAGCCGAAGTTAGCTTCCTTTTTCGTTAGAGTTGATGCAGATGTGCCTCTGAGTAAAGATTTGTTTAATTTAGACAAAAGCCATTACCACACACAAAAACACTTTTTAATTCTGGTTTTGCCTTTGTTCTTGCTTAAATGACGTCATTCAAAACATTAAATAAAGTAACATTGATAAAATTAAAGCACTTATGTATATTATTTCGGCTACGAAGATTACGCTAAATCCGGTCATTAAGCTCATTATGCCACCTGTGAGAGCTTAAAAAAATAAAATCGAATCAATATATTTAAAAATCATTATAAAAAAATGTCATACCCATATATTCAGTCGGCCCAGTATAGGAAGTCCTCACACTGCTTCTAAAATAATTGTCTGTGTGGTAAAAGTTGACTACTGCCAGATTTTGTCGTATATAATCACTTGACAAATTTTGCAAGTATTCGCTTTTAGATTTAATGTTCTTTTGACTAAAAGGGGTGGTAAAAGCATCCGGAAAGAAAATAAGATCGTGACAGCTGGTTAGACAGAGCTCTTTGCAGTGGGTACTATTACCGTCGAAGATCTCTAGCTCTGCCTTATTCAAACAGTCGAAATGGACCACATCACAAATTGAAGCATTAGGGTAAATTAGTGGTAAATAATACGGAATACAATTGCAGAACAGAGAGTCGCATTCTGATTCGCAATTTCGCCGAGTATAATATCTATAAAAGAGTAGCTCTTGTTCGTCGCTGAAAATACACTGCCTTTTAGTCCTATGAATGTTTCGAATATTAGGTAACGCTTCAGTGCTCCTTGCAATTATGCGGAAACTAGTTTGATGACCAATCATTATTGGCAATCCGGATTCCTTTAAACGCGGTTGGTCAATGGGGTTGTATAGAAGCACCTAATTTATTAATAAATATAAATATGTATTAGTTTCTTGCTGGACTACCAAAGACAACTGTTATAACCTTAAATCCCTGTCCATTTGTGGAGGAGCAATAGTAATCGTCGACGTGCCCGTTTAAAATTATTTGAAGACCCATAGCTGTTCCAACGCCAACTCCTGGACGGGGATAATAACTTGATGGTAATCTCTTAGGATATCCTGAAATGGGATCCCAATCGACAGCAATATCGGCAAACCTATTCGAAGATGTGTAGTCCCGAATATAAGGTGACCTACAATATATCATATTTTTATTAATGTTTGATTTCTCAATACTTAGTAAATAAATAAAAAATGTACTATAATATTCACTCCGACAGGTAAACATATATTTACATGTATAGTTTATTACATTTATTCTGAAAATAGGAAAATGTTATCTTTTAAACTAACCTGAATTTATATAAGTAATAAGGATGCAGAAAATTAAATATACAACACAGCCCTTCATCGACAAATATTTCTCTGAAGATATCGGAGCAAGGTATCTTTTCTTGGTGAAATGTGCACGATACTATTAAGTCCTCGCACTTCTCCGAAATATTTTGAATGAAATTGGGAAAGGTTTCATTCGAACGGCTTATCTCCATATACTGTGAGTAATTGGTGTCCTTATAACAAGTCTTTTGTAACATGGCGTATCCCAGCGACCCCCTTAAAGAGATAATTATTTAATTAGTTTCTGAATGTGTTTGAGATATATGTACTTACGGAACTAAATGCTCTACTTTCGACTTTTTTGCCTGGTTCATATTACAAACGGTTATAGACGGAAATGGAATCTGGTCTACGGGAGTCATAGTAGAACTTACTGCGAAAGTAATATTAACCAAGCTTTACAAAAATTATCTTTATTTCTCTTTACCTATCGCTCTATTTATTATTCTTTCGTCTTTGTCTTTACTATTTCCCATTATATGTACATATGTATGAAATATCTGTCTACACTTTTCCCTTTATTCATATTATATATAGTACATATTATATAAATCAAAAGAAATATATAAGCAAATAAAACTATTGTTTCGAAACCATTCACAAAGAACAAATAAATTTAAAACGTAAAAAAAAACGAACCCAAAAAAGCTTCAAAACAAGCTATATAAAGCCAAATAAGGCAATACTACAACGAAATTAAAAAATGTAATTTATTTTTAAGAACGGCGTACTTCCAATGATTACTGGGGTGTCGTCCCATTTATCGTAAATTCCCAATGCCAAGTTTATGGACACAAATATCACAACCGCGGAAATAAGTATAAAATACATTTTTATCCACCAGGCGAACTTGTTGCCACCAATAATATATTTTAGTACTTCCATTGATGTATTCCGAAGAAATCTTTTCTCTGTTTTTTGACGAATGTTCAATATCTGCACATGAATATCATTTAAAACACCCATGTCTGTATTTGAGTTCAAAGCGACTGTCTTTGTAGACGATTTAATGGGTAATGTGCAACTGTAGCTTTCGTCTTCTTACTTCACGCATTTAGATAACTCTGTTAAATTAGACCAGGATACAACTTATTCATTACCCAAATGAAAATGGACACTACTAATTAATGCACTGCAATTAGTGGAGCTATTAAGTGAATCGTGCCGCCCACATGGGTTAAAGTATAATGATTTGTGAAAGTAAAACAATTTGGGGTTGAGATATTAAAAAACACAGCACTTCGATAACGAAACAATTAAGAAAGAAAAATCCAAACTAATATTTTGTAATTTGGCTTTACAGTGCTCATGCTATGTATAGGCATTACTGAATATGACTGAATTTATCTATTTGTACATAAAATAATAAGGGTTTTGGATGATTGTTCCAGATTGCTATTAAAATGCACCTATAGCAGCCAGATTTACACTGTCATTAAAAACTACATTGTGTTTTACAAATGTTGAACAAAAAGTTTAAAAGAATGAGTCTTTTTGCGCCGCCAATAAATGTGCCCTCACCTTTATCGATAACATAGCTACTTTTATTGATTTTAACGGTTTGTTTTGTCTGTTATTTCCATTGTCGATCACTTTGGTCACACTATACAAGCGAAAAAAGATTTGTGAATGTGAGTGTATAAAACGACAAAACGAACAATTTGTAAGTGATTTGGGGTAAAAAAAGCTTAACCAATAAGTTTTTATTGTCGTTAAGCCATCGAATATGAAATTTCAAACAATGCCTACGGCTTATGGGCCTTTATAGATACCCACGTACATTAATCCTTGCATTGCCTTTAACAACTACATATGTATATATGTATCTATGTACATACCTACTGACTCGCATATTTTGCTAAGAAAAAAAAAACGTAGTTCAAAAGCCGTTCTTTAAATACATTTCATGCGGGCTTTCTTTTTTAATTTGCATAAAACGCACTGATTATGTTGTACACCAGTGCGTAGGTACGCAGTTGTTGTGTCTGTGCGTACATATGTTTGTACATATATGTACGTACATGTATCAGCCTTAAGGTAAGTACGCACAAGTGTACGTACAAACAAAATGCAGGAGCAAAAATTAGGGCATACTTTGAAGGAGATAAAAAACAGAGCTAATGAAGCGCACTGGCTTTTATTTTTAGGTCATCGTTGATAGTTGTCAGATTTGTAAAATCAAACCCTTTTGCAATTGTATAGCAAAATGAGTGCCGTCGCAAGCAGCGATCCTGCCATCAGCGGCATAACCCTTGGCCGGAGTCAGACTATTTGTCGCTACTACGTGCGGGGCATTTGTCGTTTCGGTGAGCTTTGCCGCTTCTCCCATGACCTAAGTCGCGGCCGTCCGGAATGCGAGGAACAGCGTACCGAAGTTGTCCCGGCAGAGAGCCCACAGCCCAGCACTAGCTGCAGCCATAGTATCAGCAGCACCCTCAGCCAACAGCGAAACTGGGTAAACGCACCAGTGTTTGTGCCCAGCCAAAAGCGAGTTCCCTCTGCCAAGGAACAGAGCGAGGTGTCAGAGGAGGGGGCAGAATTGGACATGGAGGCCGCTTCTGGCATTGTAGAGTTTCATCCCGTCGTCTCCTGGGCCGAAGTTGTAGGCGGGCCTTCGTCACTCAACAGCAAACGGGACTTTACATTGATCAAACCCGCTTCATTGGACGAGGTCTGTCCGTACGAGAGCCCATGCGTTTGGGGAGAGCATTGCCCGTACCGTATCCACATGGAGTTGTGCGAAATGTGCGACCAATATTGCCTGCATCCCACGGATCAAGCCCAGCGTAAAAAGCACAACCGCGAGTGTCTGCAGCAACACGAGCAGGCGATGGAGCTCTCATTCGCCATTGCCAGATCCAAGGACAAGACGTGCGGCATATGCTTCGACACGATCATGGAGAAGGCTGGTCGCGAAAAGCGATTTGGAATCCTGCCCAATTGCAACCACATATTCTGCCTGGAATGCATTCGCACATGGCGTCAGGCTAAACAATTCGAGCATAAAATAACACGGTAAGTGACAGAAATTACAAAGAGCCTTTGTCTTCAATATTTGTCTAAAATTTATATTTAATATATTTTTCGGTAAGGGGCCATAAAAATAAAAACAACTCTGCCATTTTGGAATATTTTGAAATGACTTGTTTATTTACAAAAGTTTATTGTAAATATACAAAGATATTTTGCAATAAATTGTTTAAAAAAAATTCCGAATGTAGAGAATAAATGGTATAACAATTTATATAAAATCTACTTTCTAAAAAAGTCGACTTTTTTATCATTCTTTCGGTAAGTTTATATAGATAGACATTTATTAGAACTATTTAATTTTGTAGGGCCTGTCCCGAATGCCGCGTGTGCTCGGACTTTGTCTGTCCCAGTGCATTTTGGGTAGAGACCAAGGAGGAGAAGGACAAACTGCTCAATGATTATCGTGTCGCCTTGGGAGCTAAGGACTGCAAATACTTCAAAAAAGGCGAGGGCAAGTGTCCCTTTGGTAATAAATGTTTCTATAAGCATGCATTGCCCAATGGAGATATAGTCGATGTGGGATTGCCGAAACGTACCCGGAAACTACAGAGCCAGAATGAAATAATCGACCTACTTGATGTGAGTACTATTTATGAGTGTATTTAATAGCGTTATATTTAATAACTACAATGTTTTTAATATTAACTTCAACTGAATGAAGCATGCAATAATGCTGAGCATCATCCTCAAGCAAAAATACGGAAATATTAATAGTGCTATTATACATTTTCTAGATTTATCTGTGGGACTATGTTGACAGGCGGGATTATCATTGGCTTGAGATATTTTCAAGTGATTTAAGCGAAAGTTCCGATTTCTCTGATGAAGACTAAGCTTCTGAAGTGAAATGATAAACAAAGAATCAACCACAAGCCGAAAAGCACACAAATTTGGATATACTGTCGCAGCAAGACGTAATCAATATTCAAACGATATATATAAATGATACTGAACCAAATATCGAAAGCGAAATTAAACAAAAAGAAGGTGTATTTGGGTACCAAATTTAGGTTTACATAAATATTTATTCTCCACTTAATGCAACGAAATTTACAGCAACTTTTCCGTACTTGTATTAAATTAAATTATATTTAATACCCTTAACAAGTGGTTAAACTTAAACGCCTAAAGGAACGTTGATATATCATTAAATTTGATTACACAATTTTAGAGATAAACAAGTAAAAAGCAAACAGTACATTTTCAAAATAGGTGATATAAAACATGTAAACTATGCCTTTCAGACTGAATTGTAAAGATAAAATACATTCTTAAATCGGTTTTCTACTCATTTTTTATCTTTAACCAATTACCAACTACAACTAAGCAAAACGCACACACCAAACGACACGTGTACGGGTGCGCGTCTATTTGTACGATTGCGGAAAGATAGACATTAAATCTCGAAACTATTCCCTTTCGCTGATAAATGAAATTTTTGTTATTGTTATGAACCCTTATGTTAGAGTATATCTATTGCCTACCTACATATAATTCAGTATATTTGTAATCGTTGGCCACGCGCATAATACCAAATGCCTTGCACACAAACCACAACACTATTTGTATGTATATCCTCTAATGTATGTATAGGATTTTTAAGTTTATATTTTCGAAATGTACCTCTTTAAAATGTTTTCGTTTTACCTTATACAAATGTAATGTGTTGTCCATTAGAAAAGCAACAATTGAATAAACTAAGGGATCTAACATATGTAAACCCAACATGTTCAAAATTAAAAGCCTAAAATCAATGAAGGAATTACAATTAAATTAAATGAAAATCTCAATAATTGCATAGAATCGGGTTCGCCGCCTGTCTCTGAAACCCATTTGTATGTGATTCATAGTTGACAAACGAAAAAAATAACAGATATCTTATGAGTAATTGGTATTAAGTATATATAGTTTTAAAAAGCAAGAATATGGTCGTTAAAATATGATATAGATTATACAGTTCAGCTTAACAGCTCAACAAATACATGCTATGACATTTCCTTTGTTCCCACTCCATCTTTGTATCACAAAAACGCGCTCTATTCACATAATATTTGCAAAGAAAATGGCTAAAATAGCTACATTGCTAAAAAGGGTGCGTAGTTTAGTTAATTAATAATCTGTATTTTTTTGTGAAATTATGAGTTTGTCCGTTAGTCCATCCAGAAGTGATATTTTTCTATAATTTTTGAACTGGATTAAAAATAAATTATTCAAGGAAAAACTCGTAAATCAAAACGTCTTCAAGTTACTAACATTTACTTGTCAGGAGATACAATATTCATGATCATTTAAGAATGGAATATCTTTTAATGCGGATTTATACCACAAGCCTTGAATCGAATACTAATTGTGCCATTTCCCATTTTTTAAATTGTTCAAAACAAAAAAAAAAAAAAAACAATCTGGCTGAAGTTGTACCTATGTATATTAGATTAAAAATACAATTTGTAACATTATGTTGATAATAAAAAGCAGGAATAATAAATTAAAATAAAACTTAACGGGTTCTGTCCTTATTATATAAATTACCCAATATGGATTTAATTTGCAATTAATTAATTATAATTAAAATAAATCGAGAGTTACAGCAATTCTTAAGCTCAACTGTGTTCGTTGGCCGATAGGAGGGAGAGGAAAACCTATGAACAACCAACTCCAGATTTATTTCTTCATTGTTTCCTTTTCTTTAACTACTTTTACTACTACTACTTTTTTTAACTGGTATAGAAAAACAAATTTTAATAATAAGATAGGAAAAACAATTGGTAAAAATTTAACGTTCGGCGCGCTATTGAATTGTTTTCAAATCGTATCGAAGGGAATATCCATAATTTTTCCAAAGCTCGGACCTCTTTCCTGATCTGCATTTTTCAGCTATCGGAATATGGTTACTCTAAACAGCTGATGGGTGTTTGTTTATTTACCGGATAATGCATTTACGTTGAGAGTACTTTAATAAGATGACTGAAAAAAGACGCTTTGTGTGCATTAATTGTGGCCATAGAATAAAGGAACTATACAAAAAATACAGCAACACCCTAAAAACAACCCAATGTGTAAGAAAACAAAACAAAATGTGTATTTATGTACATGTACATATGAACCTAAAAATCAAAATTTTGGTTTTGTAATTTTACAGGAGAAATGCCATCAGATCACGGATAAATACATCGAGTTTGAGGAATTTATTATTTTAATAGATGCTCTTTTGTTGGATTCATTTGCCTTTCGGCACATCATATATAATGGAGAATTTAAGGTAAGATGTGAAACCTACACACATGTCATAATGGTCGGTCATCAAAGATATTTTTCGATTTTAGATATACTGGAAGATTTCGTTGGTGGTGCTGCTTTTGGAATCCTTTGCACTCTGCCGACAAAAGGTCACAGATCCGTCACAAACAGACTTGCATATCCACGAGAAAGGTTTCTATACATACACGCTTCAAAATATAGGAGGTAAAACCTTTAAAGCTCCTGCCATGCGAAACCCTACGAATTTCTTTATCTATTGCAGACTATTTGCTCATGACTTTGCTGCTGTTAATGATCACGGCCACCCTCAGCATTGAATGGATGAAAAGAATGGGCGTTCGTAACTTTACATTGATTATTTTAAAAGTCGTTTTGATCTCTAACCTATCCAAGTTCTTTCTTTTGCCAATACTCGTATGGCGGAACAATACAACAGTGTTCGGAAGAAGCTTGCACCATCTTTTGGTCATGGGCCACCACGTTTGCTCACTTGTCCTTGCCTATGAAGCTGTGGGAGCAACTAGGAAAGTTTTCCTATGGTGGGCCTTAACATTGGTAGTTCTTGCATTTATTTTAAAAGAGACCACGAGGCATTTCGTCGCTCTCCTGCTGGAAGATAATTTTTCGTGACAACTATCATTTTAAAGGCTAAGTTATTCGATAAAAAACCTTCAGTCGGCTACCCTTTTAAATACTACTCATGTCAACTGCCAAATAAAGGAACATATTTACCATGTATACTAGTTCTAATTTAGTTTATTAAAATGCCAAATTTGCTCATCTTCGATTTTGAAACATGCCAATTAATACACTTGTCTCCCAGATTAAATGCAAACACTTAAAAAATAACCGTCACATATATTTTTTTAATTTTTGTTATTTGGTCATTCCCATAGCTTATCCATTCAATTAAAACCGAAATTCTAGATTCATAAAAAAAGTGCATAGCTCACATAGTTTCCAGTATTTTATGTTCACGATGAGAGCGATTTAGGAACCCACACATAACGAAAGACCATAAACATATCTACGGTCTCTTAAAAAATATGGTATTAACTATTATGAAAGTAATAATTCTGTGCCGATTTGCTCTGAAAATGAGGACACGAATTGAAATCCACCTGTAAATTATGAAATTAATAAAACTCCTCAAAATGTAGTTTAACGAGCCAAAGCATTTTTAAATTTGTATTTATTGATTTCTTTAATCCCAAAGCAGAAAAAAACAAGAGAAAAACGTCAATTGTTAAAAACATATATAGAACTAATTTTTATTGTGTCTGTTGGTTATGAAATACGTCAAATAATGTTACATACTAAATTTTGGAAACTGTATTGAACGAATCAAATGGCAATGAATTAAAAACCAAGCAGAAGTCGTCGATCAATCCACCTTCTTTAAATTAAAAGATCGAGAATTGTCAATAAAATATGTATGTCGGCCGAGGAAATATTAATTAGCGCGTTGCGTATCAGTACACACAAAAAGATACATATCTGAGAACGAATTGATTTCCTGTTGCAGCATAGGGCGTTGTAGATATGATGTAATGCCTCTCCTTTCGTATGAATGTACTTAAGTAATTAATGCTAATCGTAAGTCATGCTGCTCATACATAATGTTGTAATGGCAGTTTGTAGCAACGACGACACCGACGCGCAATTAGCCCTTACATATACCGAATAAGGGGCAGAGCGGGCGTACTATATAACTAAATCAGCATCCAATATCTATCCGTCACGCACATACATAAATTTGCTACGGTTTGCCATCTTTTTAAGTCATATTCCACGAGGACGAAGACGAACTAGAAGAGCTATCGTCGCTTTCAGTCGTTGCGTTGCTGCCGTTGGGCTTGGGCCCCCAAATTCTAACAGTAGCATCGTCGCTGGCGCTGGCGAGCAGGGACGGGTATACAGGGTTCCATGACACACAGTTGACCGTTTTAGTGTGGCCGGCCAGTTTCGCCAATGGTTCCTCGCGCTTAATGTGCCAAATGTAGACCACCTTATCCTCGCTGCCACTGGCCACAAAGCTCTCGTTGACGCCACCAAAGCAGGAGTGGATAGCAAAGTTGCTCTGCCGTATACCTTGAAAACGACGTACCAAACACTTGTCCTCAATATCCCAAAGATGAAGCCCTTGGTTTGAAACGTTTAGCAATGCCAAGCGGTCGGCGGAGTTTATGCTGAATGTCATGATGGGATGTGGCTCCCTCAAAATATCAAAGTCTGAGCGCGGGCTATCGAAGTTGTACCTAAATAAAATAGAGGGCAATCGGTATTAATTTCTATCTATGTTAGAAATGTACAATTTTTCTTCAGTTAAGTTTCTGGTTGTTCCTAAATTTAATGAAATTGACAGTCAAGCTCACCCTCTGATACGGTAGTGATTATCAGCCGCTAAGATCGTTTTGTTGTCCGCTCGAAAGGCTATGCTGTTAACGCGAACCCCCTCCCAGGAGTCAACAATGGTGCCGTTCAGGTCGCAGAGGTAGAGCTGACCCTTTTGACCGCCGCAAACGAAGCGAGCGCCATCGCGACTGAAGGCACCGCAGGCTAAGCTATCCTCCAGCGATTGCGAGAATTTGACAACCAGCTTGCCGTCGTCCACGTTCCAGATGTACAGTTCGTGCGAATCCTCTGTACCGCCAACGAGAATGAGCTTTGAATCGGGGCTCCAGCTGACGAAGCTTACGCTGAGCTGGGTCTGACCGTCAAGCACGCGACGGTGCTTAAGGGTTAGCTTGTACGGATCAACGTCCCAGATAATCACAGTGGAGTCCTTGCTGCCCGTGGCCAGCTTGAGGCCGTCGGGTGAGAACTTGCAGAACCATACTTCGTCGCAGTGATCAGTGAGAATCTGAATGGTTTGCATGGGAAAGCCGTCTGTGGTGCAGCAATGGTCGGTAAGAAGTGACACCGTCTGCAGATTCGTCTCCCACGCCATGTCGTGGCAGGGACAGTGCTGACTTTGCAGCTCAACGGCCTGCTGCAGCAGGGTGCGTAGGCGTCGAGGTGACATCATTACCGACGGCGGCATGAACGTTTGCAGCCGCTCCATTACCAATGCTCTGGAAAGGATGCCCTTGCCCTCCCACTTGGCGCGCTGATATAGGTCCTGGTTGGTGGAACACATCATGTACGAGGAGAGCTGGTGCACACGTGATATGTTGTGCTGCAGTGGCGTTAGCTCGCTGCGAAGAACG
Source organism: Drosophila anomelani (assembly GCA_035045905.1). NCBI lineage: Eukaryota > Metazoa > Arthropoda > Insecta > Diptera > Drosophilidae > Drosophila > Drosophila anomelani. Next base: position 106,996 of record JAWNOO010000165.1, read on the forward strand.
TGCAGTGCATCCAAGGGATTGCCATCGTCCAAATGCTCTAAATACTTTTGTTCCAGTAGTATGAACTTCATTTCGGTGATCGTTGACAATTTGCCATTATCTATCAGTGGCTCTAGGTCCTGCAACAATTGGAAATTTAGAAATGAAATTTAATTAGATTGCTTCTACATTCTGCCTGGGCTCCAGCTGTGTGTGTTGAGGGCTATCTCTGCAACGCACGCACCGAATTTTAAATTGCTGTGGTATGTGGTAACATTTTTATAAAGATCATTTCTTACTTTTCTAATATCAGACTTACAAAAATTTAGACCATAGAAAAGTATTAAGTCGGGTAGACATTTGAATTTTTTTTAAGCAGCAGAGCCATGGCTGTTAGTTTATTATAAACTTTATAAATATATGAATAGATATTTACCTTGAGGTCTGAGTCAGCTTTGGACCAGTCGCCCATTAGGACGTGCTCCCGGAACTTGGTGGCAGAAGGGTGCTCCAAATAGCAGCCTGACTCAGCCATTAGCGTCTTTACTGACTTGTCGAGACCAACGTCGTGCAGATACTGGCCGATTAGCCGGATGATCTCCTGGTTGGACTTGTCAAGCTGCACCCCACTGTAGCTGGTGTTTTCACGGTTGTTCTCTCCATCGACGACAATACAACCGCTACTGCCGTTGTTATTGACAGCGAATCCATTGTGTTTTGCGTCATGTCCGTTGGTAGCGGCGCTGCTGCCTGAAGGATTCTCATCCCCGATACCTGCGCTGTCATCGCCGCTACCGCTGCCGACGCCGTCGCGGGCCACGTTCTCGACACTGCTGCCAGAGTTTAAAGCAGAGCCTTCTATTGGCCTAGAGCAGGAGCCGCTCGATGTGGAAGTGGTACTCTGCATGTTCGATCCAGTACTGTTTTTTACCTCAGAGACGGATGTATTGCTGTGGCTGTTCCTGCTGCTGCTACTATAATCCCTTGACCTTTTGTTGGTATTTGTCGATTTGCGGTTTAGCCCTCTGGTGGAATTTCCTGATGTTTCCTCGCTGAAGCCAGTCGAAGAAAAGTTTACTTGCTGCTGTTGCTGTAACTGCTGAGCCGCTCTCGATGTGGATGCTGCCGCATCTACTGATCCAGCGGCAGTGGCGGGGGAAACGGACAAGGATGAGGAGCCTCCTGAGCGACGACCCCTTTTGCGCGGCGGCTGGTCCTCGGAAGAGGCACCAGTTGCAGCTGCCTTTTTGTTGTTTCTATCAATTTTGAGTCCTTTGCGAACCGCACAGCAGCAACAACCAGACTCTTCCCCCGGCGCAGCCTCTCCACAAAGTCACTAGTGAGTGCCTCCAACCTGGATCCGATGCCTGAGATGGGCCTAGGCGGCCTTTGTTGTCGATTTCACAAGGGGTATCAGCGTGATAACGGCTCCGTTTCTGGCAGTTGATAGCACTCACTGATTGCAATTCGTTCTACGACCTGCGGAGAAGGTAATGTTATACACATTACATTATATATCAGCAACTTTGTAAAATTGCAGTATATGTACATGCCATACATACATATGTACTTATCTACATAATATACGTAAACTTTGGTTGGGAACACAAAGCGAATACGTAAATCTTCCACCAATTCCCCACTGAAATGCATTTTCATCTTACCATCAGTCTCTTCAACTGAATACCTATCTATGCCTCGAAAACCAAATAAATGAATATGAAGCCACAATATTTTACATTGTGAAGGGTATTCACATTCGTATATTGTACTTTTTTAACATCTATGTACATACATACATATATACGTTGGTAAGTGCTTTTACTTATGTATTTACATACCTATGTATATGTACATCCCTAGCTGCCCGCTGCACAGTCACGTACAAAAGTATTGGTATTGTTCGAATGTTCTTTAAAGGAAGAAATTAAAATCTTTTGGCGTTTTATATAATTATAAAAACATAATAAAATTGTAATCATGGAATGTTCATTAAAAGTATGTTTTCTGCTATATTGTTTGTTTTTGTATTTTATGTGATTTTCTACTCTTTATAGTTCCTCAATGAAAACTGGTTCGCCCACACACACCACCAAAAGAAATGCACCCCCATATCAGACAATGGAATCTATTTTTCAATAGATTCCTTATTTTTAACGAAATATGTAGTTTGGGAAGCCAAAGAGATAATCAATAATATGTACATACAAATGCGTAGAAATTTTTAAATGTTTTTATATTTCTGCCAATATACACTAACGAAAGTGAGTAACCCAATTTTATAACGTACTAAAAAGAACTACGTCTTAAGAGATAGCAACCAAAAATTAACTATTCGAAAATCTATGCAAGTTTTAGAGATATAAGTAATATAATCTGAAACAGGAATACTTCCGCCCCCGACTGTGTGGCATGCATTAATCAACTTTGCTTTGTTTTCGGTACAAAGAAAATGTGAAACACATTTATTTACATACACGCATACACATTGTTGTTCTCCTTTCTTTCCAAAATGCCTGCTAGCATTCTGCACCCAGGTCTTGTGTCGAAGGATTTTGAAGCACTTGAAAAACTTGCTAATTTGTGCAACAACCCAGCTGTCTAAGGTTCGCTAATACACTTCACTTTCCACTCGCATTTCTCTTTTGGTCTCCCAAGTGCATCGTAATAATCATCGTGTAGGTATATAAACATATGTATGTACGTACATGTACCGTCACATATACCATAACAAGCATTTGCTATTGTTTATATCGTCGATCTAGTGTATCTAATCCTAGTTACCAAGAGGATTAGACACATTTTAAAACCATTTAATAATTGACAGGCCTCGCAATTAAAAAACAAAGACGAACTCACACAATATACATACAAATTTGATGATGAAACGTACTTAAATGCTGCGACTGCAGCATTTAGTGTGACCGGAGACAAAAACATATTTGGTTTGTTATTAACGCTAATAATACTAAAATTATACAAATAATAAATTTGTTTATAATAAAATTTTTTTATTCTAATGGGAATTTTTAAAGTGGTTTTTTTATTTGTAATAAAATGACATTTTTGAAACTAGCTTGATCATACTTTACATTACCTCATATTCTTCTGCCTCATAAAAAGTAAGTAATTTCACAGTCGTAAATGTACAATAGGTCATCTCTTTGATAACTTGTGTTCTGGTTATTCTGTGTTTGAAAAGGAAAAAGTACCACAAATGGAAAAACCCGTAAATATAATCTTAATCTTTTAAATTCAAGTTATATTTTTATTAACACAAAACATAATCGTATTCCGATAAGGGAAACTAAAATTCTGGGTTGGAAGCTAAACAAATAAAAAAAAACAAAAGAAATTCCTATTTGAATTGGGCATGGAAATAATTGAAATTAAACAACTTATACAAAACAATAATTCGACAACGCCCCCGATAATTTAGCATTTTGTAAACAACTAATTGATTTAAAATACAATATTTATAATTCATATTTATTTGAATAGGGCTTGAAGTTCCGAAAATGAATTTAGTCGATTTGATATTTCCATCTTGAGATATTACCATTGGTGGTCAAGCAGTAGTTTTTGAGTTGAAATATTCAACCTAAATATTTACATGCAATTTTCGAAATGAATCAATCGTTTTCAGTCTCACGCACATCATGCAGCTACATAAGTAAGTCTGATGCTGTGTGCGTTCAAACATCATATTAAAATATAACCTTATCAAATGCCTGCGCGTATGGGTAAATTAGTACATGTTTTTTACTTTAAATAAATTCATTTATAATTTACACGACTTATATACTTAATAATAATCTAAACTATTCAGTAGCCTATTTATAGTCTATTATTATATAACAATTTATTTATAATTAAAATGCTAATCTTTAACTTCTTCACTATATATTTATATATTATTTCGTAGCTTTGAAACGTTACCTACAAATTGTTTTCAGCTGTTCCTGATACGAATACGTACATACGATCTACTAGTTTACACTTTTGTCACTAGATCTATTGCATTCCTCCGTTCGTTCTTGCGCGATCTTCCTTCATATTGCCAGTTTTGGATTTAAAACATAATTAGATAATTGCTATGCGCAAATGATATCAAATTGAACATATAGAACCATTGATAAAAATTAGTGTTTGCTATTATTGATAACACTTTGTTTATACAGCACAGCGATCGATCGATTCAGTATGCCCAACATATGTATACAGCAATTTATAAATATAGCCAAGACTTTATTGATGCTGTCTTAGGGTCGACAGCGGCTAGAGCAAGTCAAAGTAAACCTATTCTGGCCCTGTCACAAGGATAACATAATCCCATTACTACTAACTACTAGATACGGCTAGTTGTTATTAGTTCCACCAGGAACACTCCTCCCCATCGCGCTCTTTATCAAGCAGCGAGGCGTATAGCAAATGCTAAGCATCTCCCACCATAGCAGCTCCGTGCTGTTGGTATTTGGTCGAGGCGATCACTGTCGGTGGCAGCGATTCCTGTTGTTCTCGCAGCTGTCGACGTCGCTTCTTACTCCACAGTTCGTGGCAATCCTGCCACGTGGGCAGTTGTGGCGTTGGCATTCTTTAAATTAAAAATAATATATTGTGATCAGATGGATTGGTTCTTTAAGACAAAAATTAAGAATACTAACTCGTCGGGGTTGATTTTCTTTAGCCACGGTGATCGGAGTGCGTCTTCGGCCGTAATGCGCTTGTCCGGATCCAGGTCCAACATTTTGTCGAGCAGGTCTAGTGCTGGAGCTGGCATAAATTCAAAGTCTTCTCGCAGACGACGTCGATGAGTCTTCTTTTGCTTCAGTGTGTAAAACAGCGGCAGCTTGATCACATTCGGCCACACAGCCGGAACAGGTGACCCGCAAATTTTCGATATGGTCTCTAATTGGGCCATTTCCGCATTGGCCTGGAACAGGGGGCGCTTCACGAACAGTTCACCGAGAATGCAGCCGCAAGACCAGACGTCGATCGAAGGTCCGTATCGCTCCTCACCCAGCAAAAGTTCTGGTGGTCTGTACCATAAGGTAATCACTTTGTTTGTGTACGGTCGCTCTCGGTCGTCAGCATTATAAAGTCGCGCCAAACCGAAGTCAGCCAGTTTAACTTCTCCCCTGCAAACGTTACAATTAAATATTTAAATATTAAATGTGATAACGTATCAAATTGAGCTAACTATTTGAGATAACATAGATTCATATAAAACTAATATTAAGCGATCGCAAAGAAAATCATGAATAAGCTTTGGAAATATAAATATAACTATTTTTTTCATAATTTCTGCCTTGTAGTCACTAATTAGGGCCTGTCCATATACTACGTGATCACCTTGAGGTCTAAATGGTTTTGCGAAATGATTACGATTATTTTATTATTATTATATTATATTTAAACACAGTTTTTAATCAATTTGGTTGATTAAGTAATCATTGGGCAGAGGGTTCCTTTAATGAAAACTCTTGATTATGTAGAAGGAGGGTATAAAAATCATTAAAAACGTGATTTTGTAATATATGGACAGCTCCAGATCCCCGCAAACGGTATCAGAATCCCGAGAATATAGCTTTTCGGAAATAATACCGCTGCTAACAGTTATATCTATGGAATCTTAGCCCCGAAGCTTAAAGCCGTAGCCTCCTAAAATTTCCGCACCTGTTGTTCATTAAAATGTTTGAGCACTTGATGTCACGATGCAGAAAATTCTTTTTGTGGCAATAATTAAGGCCATCCAGAAGCTGTTTCATAATGCTGGCGTTGTTTTCCTCGTTAAAGTCGACCATGCCTGACTCAAGCAGTCCCATCAAATCGTGGTCCATGTATTCGAAGACCAGGTAGAAAGAGCCTTTGTCTTTACGGAACTCCACGGCATCCTGCTTGTCCGTCACAATTTCATGAAGATTGACTATGTTGCGATGATTAAGTTGCCGAAGTATTTTTATCTCACGCACAGCCGTTATAGGAAAGCCTTCCTTCTCATGCTCTAGACGAACTTTTTTGAGGGCTACCATATCGTTAGTATGATGGTCCCGCGCCTTATAGACCTGCAATTATGTATATATTTCTTAAATATAAATATATTAAAAACAAGTTTAAGGCGGTATACCAACCTGACCGTAAGTTCCTTCCCCAATTTGCGCAATCATCTCAAACACGTCCACACATCGCTCGCCCCAGTCGCGGATGTTATTTCGCGAATCCCTGCGATTTAATATCACTGGTCGACGACGATTTGTTGGTCCGCCAACAAGGCCACTACTTCCGGCTGGAGCATCAAAGTCTTCGGGACTGTCAATGACGTCATCATCGCCGCTCAGCTCTTCGCTGCCAGGAATAACTGGCGGCATCGGAAGATTCAGTAGACTCTTATTGGTGCCGGCGCCGGCGCTGGGATTAATGTTCTTTTCGTCGGATTCCTTCTTCTTCTGTGCTGGCGATGGAGATCTTGCGTTGACCAGGTCGAGGGCATTCATCCCAGGTGGCAAAGGCAACGACGTTAGGCTCTTCGGTTTAAGGCTGTACTTGTTTGCTGAGACGGTAGATACAGGTAGCACTGTTTGCTTAATTGGCGTGGAACAATCGGGGATATCGGTGCTCAGACCAGGGTTTGAGACCAGTGCCGCGTTCTCTTTGTTTGGCATGGGAATGTTGTTGAGGTCCACATCCGGTTTATTGCATCCCAGGGCTGCAAGACCGTTTGAGACAGTTGTCGCCAGGGCTGCAGGGGTTCCACAACTAAGGGCAGATCGGGGGCAGTCACCAGTGTTGGGCGTATTCCCATCAACCGAAGAACTGTTATCGTTAATTGTAAGTGCTCCGTTGCTGTTGGTGGTGCTATTACTGTTTTCCTCCTGCCGCTCAATGATTTCCTTCAGAGCCTTTTGCCTTTTATGACGATCCTTTACAAGCTCCGCAAAGAGACTTGTTTCACTAATCTTCTTAATGTACTCCTCTCGTTTGTGTTTCAGATCACGCGACGTCGGCGACCTACTGGGAGAGGCCGAGCTGCCGCTGCTGGCTGAGCTTGGAGATCTGCGGCGACTGCCTCCTCTAGTCCTCTGGTGTAGCTTTGGTGAGCGACGATGGTGATGGTGATAGGAGCTGGAGGCGCCAACAGGTGAAGGCGATGATGTCGTTTCCAAATAGCGCGAACTTGTTCGCGGCGACCTTGAGTAGCGATCGGTAGCAGAGTTACCAGTGCCCGAAGACCGCTTGGACGACCTCGTCGTATGTGAAGGCGGCGATCCGGTATTCGTACTATACTTGTGTTTGTGGCTGCTGCCATGACGAAACGCATTTGTAGTTGCTCCACTGGACGAAAGACCTCCGACGGGGGATTGTCGATTGCGCGGGTGGTGTTGCACACTAGGACTCCTAGAAAAAAAAACGTCGAACTTAGAGTTAGTTGAAAGGTTAATACTTTTGACATCGAATTGGATCGATTCAAAAAGTCTTCCGCAAGACAGTTCAATAAATATGCAGTTACCTGGATGACCTCCTGGAATACCGATCCCTGCTAAAACGATCGTATTTTCCCGAGTGATGCCTAGTGTGTTCAAAGCTCCCGCCAATGGTCGCCACATCCCGACCATCGCTGAACTTCCGTCGCTTGTGGGGTGGCGTGTTTGGATGATGGTTGTAGCGATCCAGTTCTGCAAAAAGTTTTCAATAATTCGAAATGTTGTTTTTTACCTTAAAGAAACAAAAGGTACACTTACCCGGTGAAAGCCGCTTTACTTTTCTGCCATCATGACTGCTTGGACCTGCTGCAGAGTAACGAGACTGAAAGCCATGTTCGTGACTGGAGCGGTGGTGCGTAGTCAAATCCTCTTTGTGAGGACTGGGTACATATCGGGAACTTCGAGAATCTCTGGGCCCAGACCCACCACCTCCACCACCGCCGCCGCCGCTGGAGGAGGTGTAATGTGAATGTGGAGGTGTTCGCGGAGAGTTGCCAAACCTCGGCCCGTTACCACTGATGCGCGCTGAGGGCTGAGGGGAGCGATGACGGCTACTGATTGTCAGTTTATTCGTTACAGTGACCTGCAAATTGCTACCCAGGGCAGCATTAGCGGTTTCCACAGAAGTAGGCTCTCCATAATAGGTATTATTGCTGCTGTTGGTGCGACGCGCAGGCGGTGGAGTTGCTGGCGAACTGTTCTCCTTGTGGTTGTGTGGTGTGAAGGAGGACGGGCCCGCGCTTACCGTCCGCTCACTACTTTTGCTCGGGGCGGTAGGCGGTGTGTATCTACGGTCTAGTAAGGCATTGATGTCATCGTTATCAGACATCGAATCAATGCTAGAGTACGATTTTGCCCGCTTCTTTTTTCGCTTCTTTGACTTCTTTTTGGACTTGTGCTTGTGCTTGTCCTTCTTTTGCTTTTTGCGCTTTTGCCGTTTCATCTCCGCCTCCAGCTCGTCGGTGTCGATGGAGTCGCTGGACATGTAAATCTCTCGGCCCCACAACTCCCCTTTGGATGCGTTGGATACCTGGGAGGGATCCTCCCGATGGTTTGTGGTCTCACTGCTGGACGTTTGTCTCGATCCGGCCGGAGCGGATTTGTTTGAATCTTCCGGTCTTCTTTTCCTAAAATAAATTATTTGTGTTAGATAATTTTCCCATGCCTTATATGAATTGCGTACCTGTATTTATCATACCCCTCCTGATCGGGCTTAGAACCAAGACGACTTCTGGTGAATTGATTATCTGTAGCTGGCTTTGGTTTTTTTGTGTTTATGGTCGCCCCCTTTCCGGAATCGTTTGCGTCCAAATCGCCGGTCTCCGGATCAGAAAAGTCCTCTGAGCTGACGTCCGAGTACTCCACAAGTGCGGTCGCTGCGGCAGAGGATGCATGCATCGTAGCGTCTTCGACGAATCGGATCGGAACACTCGAAAGAGCCGCAGACACCCCTTTCAGCGCCCTGCGGTTCGTACACGTATCCTTTGTAATCGGCAGACTCTATATTTACTCGTTCTGCAACAAAATACTCAACCTCAAAGTTCGTAAAACTTTACTGTGTGATTTTCCACAGAAGCAGCAGTAGAAATTTTATTTACATCGCCGACAAGCTCTATTCGAGTGGCGTTTTTTTTACATGATTATCGCGGAGGTATAAGCCAATTCACAACGCTGCACTCGCACAGACGATCAAGGGGCGCGACACTTTACTGCACGCCTGGTTTAATAGTCGATTTAAAGTTCGGTTCCCCTTAAAATTAACATTAACAAAAAATATAACTTGTCATTTATAGGTTATAATGAAGTGGCGAGTGTGACCAAGTACGGCGCGAGGATAATCCTTTACCAGGGTGAAATGCAAGAGAACGCGTGTTCTCCTGCAACTGGTATTTTAAACCACACACAACATTGGTCACTTTGTCAGGAAACTAAATTTATCCTAGAAAATTTTAATCGAATTAATTTGTTTAACTCTGGTCAACTTCTAACTCAAACGAAATTAAATTGAAGAGAACAAGTTGTGCAGTTTTAGAAAATCATATGAATTTAGAAAATAGACATACGACTGAGTAACTGAAAGAATCGGCAGCTTGAAACAGCTGTAAAATAATTAAAGATTATGGAGAAGAATTCAAAAAGTATCACCATGGCTTCCGAATGGGACTGTGTTTAAGAATTTAGCGGTCGCTTCATATACATATACAACAAATAGTCATTTATTTGAATGGATATGCCAACATTTTTTTAAAATATGAATAAACTACTTGAGCATTAATTTATCCGTGGACATTTTCCAGCACTACTTTAACACTGTTGCTCGTGGGTGACGTATGTGCATGCCGAAGGTTGTATGCGTGCGAATATGTACAAGAGACACGCACACAACAGCATAATCATACAAATGTACGTATGGATGTGGGTCATTTTTATTGTTCTACAGACTTACCAGTTTCTTAAGTTCTGAATTTTGCAAACGGCACTATTTTGTTACTTTTGGTCACCAAGAAGAACGGACTTCACGATTCTTCGTTTTGCAGTCGGCGAACGCACTCGCTTCTGCGCTTAAATTATTAAATAACACGACTTTTGCCAGGCTAGCAGGTCTGTCTTGTTTACGGTTTTAAAACGAGTTCTTTTCGCGAAAATTGAGTCTGATTATTGCAGAATTTATGCAGATATAAGAAAGTTGGTTCAAATGCAAGTTACATGTCTCATTAGGCATTGTTTCAGCAGAAAAACCATTAGAATAGTTTAGCCATGATTTTCTTGCAATGGCAATATTTTCGGCTATTAATCAACCAGTGAGCTAGGGCCACTCTGCGTTTAGTATTGGAAAATTTTGACCAAATATCGATATTTGCTCAATGTTCGATATTTTCATAAAAAATAAAAGAACTAACGACTAAATTATTTTTAAATTAAACGCAAAATGTTTTTGTGGAAAAAATATAAAAAATATATGTAGATAGAACTACCGGATCCCACAGAAGTACACGTCAGTGTTGCTTAATAATTCTCCATTTTACTCAGTTTGAAAATTGCTCAACACTAACGGTGGCGTTCCCTTTAAAATTTTTTTCGACTTGTTTGTTTACATGGCTTGGGTTTACAAAATACTTTATAAATAAAATACTTTTATAATAATAATCAGGAAGTATCTACTAAGCAAAGCCAACTATGTTATCCAATCGGGCGTTTGGGGAAGCAATTGAGGTAGGTTTACCGATTCCCTCGAACTAGCGGAATTTTCAAGCGTTTGCATTGTTTGCAGGAGTATGAAGTACAGCACTTGTTAGGCAAAGGTGGTTTTGCTAGTGTTTATAAGGCCAGATGCCTCCGCACTCATCAGGATGTGGCCATTAAGATGGTAAGTTGCTCGAATGATTCATGCTGACTCTGGTCATTAACTTGTGTTCCGACCCGCAGATTGACAAGAAACTTATTCAGGGTACTGGTCTTACCAACCGCGTTCGACAGGAAGTGGAGATCCACTCCCGACTCAACCATCCCTCGGTTTTGCAGCTGTACACGTTTTTCCAAGATGCCAACTATGTGTATTTAGTGCTGGAGCTGGCCCACAATGGGGAGCTGCATCGCTACATGAACCACATAGCAAGGCCTTTTACAGAGACCGAAGCTGCGTCCATATTGAAGCAAGTGGTGGCGGGTCTGCTGTACTTGCATTCTCACAACATCATGCATCGCGATATCTCCCTATCCAACCTTTTGCTTAGCAAGGATATGCACGTGAAGATAGCTGATTTCGGTCTAGCTACCCAATTAAAGCGACCGGATGAACGTCATGTGACGATGTGTGGCACGCCGAACTATATATCGCCCGAGGTTGTGTCTCGAGTGTCGCATGGACTGCCGGCTGATGTCTGGAGCGTTGGCTGTATGCTGTACACCTTGTTGGTTGGACGTCCGCCTTTTGAAACCGATGCCGTGCAATCCACGCTCAACAAAGTCGTTATGTCAGAGTACCTGATGCCGGCTCATTTGTCTTTCGAGGCGCAGGACCTGATAAACAAGTTGTTAAAGAAGCTACCACATGAACGCATTACCCTTGAGGAGGTCCTGAGCCATCCCTTCATGCTGAAGAGAAGCGAATATAGTGCTAATCGCGGGTATACGACGACGCCGGGAGCAATAAATGTGTTTAGCCAGAGCCTGGAAAGTGGTGATAGTGGAATCCAAACATTTGCTAGCAGTGAGTATTCTTTGGAAAATTTCTTTCCAGGATTAAAGTCAATACCGAAATTTAGGTGACTCAAGGAACTCTCAACGTCTCCGCTCTGTGGATACATCAGCGCCTCAGGCTCTTCCGCAGATTCGGGAAGAATTCATGCAGGATCAACCTCTTCGACCAACTTATGAACAGCCGGCAAGAATATTTCCCCAACGTTCAAATGGACAGGCGGAGAAAAACTGGTCGGGAAACGTTATGTCGGCTCCACCACTTCATATAGACCTCGTGGAGAAGCCTGGTTTGGGTCAACTTAAGGAGGAGCAACTTTCGGTGCCACCATTGTGCACGATGAGATTGCTGCCGACGCGTTACAAGACGAAAAATGCTATAATGAGTATATTGCGAAACGGCGAGGTGGTTCTTGAGTTTCTGAAATTCCGGCCCAAGCTTAATGAAGATCGCGTCACTGATATTTGCCGTATATCTCATGATGGGCGACGTATCATCATTTACCAACCAGATCCAGGACGGTAAGAAGAGTATTAAGTTGGTAATCTTAAAAACTGTTGTATACTAATTTGTCGTATTTTTTCGTAGTGGTTTACCCGTAAGAGAGCAGCCACCAGAGCTTCAGATACCAAGTGAGGACTGCATTTACAACTACGAAAGCTTGCCTAGCAAGCACTGGAAGAAATATGTATACGCGGCCCGTTTTGTGGGCTTAGTGAAGAGCAAAACGCCGAAGGTAACCTATTTCAGCGCCTTGGGAAAATGTCAACTGATGGAGACGATGACGGACTTTGAGATACGATTTTATTTAGGGGCAAAGCTTCTGCGGTCACCCACTGAAGGCCTTAAAGTTTACAATGCTAATGGAATGTTGTTATCTGATCAAACTTGCCTGGAAGCTCGATCCTTGATCGAGCATGGTAATGAATGCTTCTCGCATTGTGTCACCGTTAGTGATGCCTTGGAAGTGGCTCAGACAAAGGACTCAACGTGCTTTCCAGTCACAATTGGGCGGCGGCCAGTCGCAGATGTTCAGCCAACTCAGAAATTTGACGGGTTACGGGATACCACAAACTTTGCATTTTCCACACCGAAATCAAACCAGGTAAGTAGACATTGAAATGCCTAAGCCTGTGATAGATCTGTAATTCTTAAAATCGATTATTGCAGGGTTCAATTAACTTCTCCGTTAGCACTCTTTCGTCGATTCGAAACACAACGGATTTTGGATGCAGTTCTTTGAGATCAAACATAATCGCTTCTCATCAAAACGTTCCAATCAAACGCATCAACATTCCCGACATTGGTGTCGCTACAGAGGTAGATATGGGTGTTCCCTTGCATTAAACTATTTTTATACCCTTGCAGTGTATTATAATTTCAGTCAGAAGTTTGCAACACAGTAAAGGAGACATCTCCGACCCTATAAAGTATATATATTCTTGATCAGGATCAACAGCCGAGTCGATCTAGCCATGTCCGTCTGTCCGTCCGTCCGTCCGTCTGTCCGTCCGTCTGTCGGATTATACGCGAACTAGTCCCTCAGTTTGAACGCTATCTGAATGAAACTTTGTAGTTAGTCTTCTATATACTCTCACTCGTACATAAGTCGGAACGGGCCGGATCGGACGACTATATCATAAAGCTGCCATAGGAACAATCGGAAAAATCTTCGAAAAAAATTATAACTTTGTCAGTTTTCAACACATTTTCACCAAATTTGATATTTGGCCATTTAATAATATTTCTGAATTTCGCTTTTAATTTCATGAAAATCGAACAACTATATCCTATAGCTGCCATAGGAACAATCAGGGAAATAAAAGAAAAAATCATACCTTTGCTGTTTCTCAACATATTTTCATCATATTTGAGATTTGGCAACTTTGTATTATTCCTGAATTTCGGTTTTAATTTTATCAAAATCGGACGACTATATCTTATACCCGGCGTGGCAGCCTAGCATTATAGTCACGCACGCCCCTAAGTAGGCAACACTTTTTATTATTTCAGAATTTAACTCTTAATTATTTGATTTAATTATACCCGCTACCCATAGGGTAGAAGGGTATTATAACTTTGTGCCGGCAGGAAATTTATGTAACAGGTAGAAGGAAGCATTTCCGACCCTATAAAGTATATATATTCTTGATCAGGATCAACAGCCGAGTCGATTTAGCCATGTCCGTCAGTCTGTCTGTCTGTCTGTATGTCTGTCTGTATGTCCGTCTGTCCGTATGAAACACTGGATCTCAGAGACTATAAGAGATAGGCTCTAATTTTTTTCGACAGTATTTGTTTTGCTTGCACACAGATCAAGTTTGTTTCAAAATTTTGCCACGCCCACTTCCGCCCCCGCAAATCATAAAAAAGCGTATTAAGCGTATTCATTTTAAAGCTAGAGTCGCGAATTTCGGTATGTATTTTAAGAACTATAGTCTGTGTGGTCCCTGAAAATTTGGTTGCGATCAGATCAAAATTTTCGAAGTTATTAAAGAAATAATTTTGTATGGCCACAAACGGCTGCTGGCAGCATGCCTCATTTGTTTGACCAATTAGACCATTTAAATATTCTTATCCGTTCTTGGTTGTGTTCGGAAAAGAATCTTATAAGATATTCGAGAAGCAATTTTAATAAATGGTAATAATTATTAGCCGCTTAAATTCAATAATAACGCGATTTTACACACATAGATACATGTGTATGTATTTTTGTATGCATGTGATTATATTACACTTGCATTTGCATTTGTCCGTTATGTTCAAAATTGTATTAACTGTTTTTTCTGGCGTCCTGATGCTTTTTTGGTTTAAGTATGGGTAGCGGGTATCTCACTGTCGAGCTCATTCGACTGTAGCTTTCTTACTTGTTTTTAATCTGCAAGGGTATACAAACTTCGGTGAGCCGAAGTTAGCTTCCTTTCTTGTTTGATTTAATTTATAATCTGCAAGGGTATAAAAACTTCGGTGAGCCGAAGTTAGCTTCCTTTCTTGTTATTAAATTCTTTTATTGCAAATTTCAGTTATCCCACGGAGTTGTCCAAGTGCAATTTTATGATGGATCCGTAATCTCTGTTATACCAGACAACCAAGGTAGCGGCATAACGTACACACAGCCGAATGGCAATTCAACCCATTTTGTCAAGGACGACGACTTGCCTTTCGCGGTCAGAGATAGAATTAGTCATTTAGCGCAGGTTCAATTGAGGTTGAAGACCGCTCCTTTACTAGGGAGCGGAAGGAAGATTGAGTACAACAATGCAATGACTCCCAAAACGACAACGCCTTGCTACAATCGCATGCTCATATAACGTATAATCAAATGAAATATATCCTCATAGTTGATAAGGTTTAATTATTTCATTGTATACTGTAAAATAAACGAAAATATATTTTTTAACTTTTCTGCTCAGCTCGTAATAATATTTCCTCAATTCTAAATAAAATTGTATCGTGAGGTCTGGCAGTTTTGTGACTAGGTGACAAAAAATGTCTTATAAATCCCAGCTTGCGTTTTGTAATCTAGGTCAAAATTAACATACCCTAAAAGAAAAAAACGATTTTAAAATAAAGAATCGTATTAATACTATTCAGACAAAAAAATTAAAATTATTAGGTTGCGAATTATATTTAAAACAAGAAATAAAACTAATTTCGGAGTGTCGATTTGAAGATTTCATCAACAATATAAGTTATAAATATTTGTGTTTAAAAAGCACTAAATAAAGCCGTCTTTCATTACATTTACTTATTTTATGTATCTATGAGTACAAAATTTACAGTTTTACATTTTCTGAATTTAACGATCGTTCCTATGGTTCCGGGGGGGTCTTTTCCTTAAATGGACCTCGAGTGGTTTACGCGGTTTCGAAGTCGTAGAGGATCGAGGCGCATTTCGCGAAGGCAAGTAGTTCTCCTTCTAGCGAGGCCAGTATTGGGACGCCTAAGTATCTTATTGCCGTTGTCGGTGATGCCCAGCTTGACTGCATGTGTCGCAGCGAGGCAGTGCAGTGCAGTCCTTCCTTCGGAGATGCAGCACGTAGCGACTGAGTTTCTCGTTGCGCTCTCTGCACATGATTTTCGATATTTTGTTGGTTCTAGAGTTTCTTCTCCATCTGCTTCTTCTCCATCTGCTTCTTACTTCGCTGCCCTCAGTCCACTGTCCATCGTCACTTCTGAGCTGACTCTGTATGGTGGGTTGCCTCTGAGCTTGAAGAGAGAGGTCCCTGTTCCACCATGGCTTGGTTGTCTTACTATTTCTTGATACCGGGCATGATGCATGGTAGGCAGTCCGACGATAAAAATTCCGAGAGGCAATCCACGGCTCTTGGAAAGCTTTATCGACGGACTCTTTCTCCATGGCTGTCAGGAGTTTCGCAGAGGCGAGCTTGCTTTTATGAAGGTTGAGGTGCAGTACCCTCAGGGTCATGAGCACCTTGTCCAACTCTGGACGGATTGACTATATCTGTCAGGTCACCGTCAAGACCTAAGTCCTTCTCCACCTCGCCTGCCTGTAGGGTGTGTGCTTCCTTGTCCCTAGGGTGGCGCTTTTTGAGTCGCAGGTAGGCATTTTCCCATACCTGTGGTACAGGATATCGTTCGCCTCCTTGTTGATGTGAAGGACTGCGCACTGGCCCCTCCTCTTTGGGTGTCGGTACCGGTCCGCGGTGGGAACGTCCGGGTTTTGGCGCTGTAGCAGCTTCAGCGTCCGGTCACCTTGGATTGCGATGGAGAAAAGTACCTTCTCCTTCGGTATGGATGGGATTAGTTCCCTGTCCACCACCTCGAGCTTGGTCCCCTCCTACAACGCCTCCATTTGGCTAATTGGTCCGCGTTTCCGCTCGCTGGAGCGTCCGTGGTTGCGCTCTGGTTGCGCTGGATCTCAGAGACTATAAGAGATAGAGCTCTAATTTTTTTTCGACAGTATTTCTTATGCTTGCACGCAGATCAAGTTTGTTTCAAATTTTTACCACGCCCACTTCCGCCCCCGCAAATCATAAAAAAAACGTATTAAGCGTATAATTTTAAAGTTAGAGTCGCGAATTTCGGTATTAAGATCCCTGAAAATTTGGTTGCGATCAGATAAAAATTGTTATTAAAGAAATAATTTTGTATGGCCACAAACGGCTGCTGGCAGCATGCCTCATTTGGTTGACCAATTAGACCAACTAAATATTCTTATCAGTTCTTGATTGTGTTCGGAAAAGAATCTTATAAGATATTCGAGAAGCATTTTTAAATGGTTATAATTATTAGCCGCTTTAATGTAATAATAACGCGTTTCTACACACATAGATACAACATGTGTATGCATTTTTGTATGCATGTGCTTATTTTAGACTTGCATTGGCATTTGTCCGTTATGCTCAGAAATGTATTAACTATTTACTGTGGGTAGCGGGTATCTCACAGTCGAGCTCACTCGACTGTAGCTTTCATACTTGTTTAATTTAGCAACGTTTGAAAATATAAGACGCGCCTTCCTTTGTACCATATAGATACAGGAACTAAAAACATTTTGTTTATTAAAAATCTTTTATTTCCAATTTTAAATACTACATGTAAACAACACTCTCTCATTATCCCACATTTTTGTATACTTGTTGGAAAGGAAAAGCGTAGTATAAAATATATTAGTATTATAATTATTGTGTATGTATGTGTATATATTAAAATCCTAATAAAATAATGTATTATTAAAATACAAGATAAATATATTTATACTTAGGTTAAAGCATTAAAATCTATTCGATTCTGATTAAACTCCGACCGTCGCATTTGAAGAATTACTACGGCAGTATTCATATTGCTTTACAATTGTAGATGCATGAGTGATGTTAAAACATGGTAAGGTAATTTCTTGTACAGATATTGATGGTAATAACGCACAGATACATTACACTATACATAAGATAGGAAATAAGTTCCAATTAACTAACGTTTTTGTATTTAATGCATTCGGCAATTCAGAAGAATCAATTTGAGCTTAAGCATGTGCATTTATTATTTTTGTATTTACTAATTTTGCCAGCAGGGTGATAACAAACAAACGGCAACAAATGGTAGAGTGAACTATAATTAGGTAAGGTATACTAACTTAATTTAATGGACGGAAATCGAAGAATGTACAGAGAAATTTCAGTGGGATTTTTTCTTTCGACAGTGAGATAGATGGAACTGATGTTAATATAAATGAAGTGTAAGCGACTCAGTGTAACTCATTAAAAAAAATAAAATGCATGAAACAAAACTTTATTCTTAAAGCAAGCCCGAGACCTAACTTAAAATAGTTGGCTAGTTGGTTTGTTGTAGTTTAGATCAGAGTTCGTTGTATAAGGTGTCATTGTCTCAAATAGCGGTAGGCTTGTCCTTTAGCTCAAATTGAATCTTCTGAAATATATCCTAGAATCGATCCTTAGACGTGGCGCTATACTCCAGCTCGTTGAGGTTCTGGATTTCCTGTAGCTCCTGAAACTTTTCGTGGTCCCGAATATGAGCATAATTGGCGGAGAGACACATTAAATAATGGACCAGACTAAGTATAACCAACAGAGTAGATAGGGTGGCCAATATGAACATAACTTCAGCGTTTTCGACGCCATCTTTGCAGAACGCCTTGATCTCGTATTTTTCGCAAACCTTCATATCCTCAAGTTTTGTGTTTGGCGGAAACATGAAATCTGTAAAATCAACAAACAATATAAATATATGTGATTTTCGCTGGCATATTATAATTTTTTTTACTACTTACGGAATTGTGTCAAATCAATGCAACTTTGCGAGTGCTCCACACTCGAGCACATGTTCCAGAACATCGTGTATATAAAGGTGACTACCACCAAAAAACACAGGATCAAACTCCATACAAAGTTGAGCAGATAGGTAATCCCCATAAGAACTGCACAGGAGATTCGACCGCCCACTCGCGATCGCCACGCTCTGTAAACCTTATATCTGGTGGATCCGGTGGCCAAGAACCCAACGAATAATATCATAAATCCGAGGGCGGCCATTCCAGCACCAATTATGACAAATATCATCTGCACGGCTTCGATCCTGTTAGGAGTGGAAGGGGATATTAAATCATGTTCAAAGTGTGCTATTGATTATTGCTTACCATATCAGCCGCAAGTGAAAGACTTGATCAACCATTATGACAGTGAGTGAGGCTCCTCGGTACATGGTGAAGCAAAAGATGCCCACGCCCAGAAGGCACATGAGTGTGGCTATCAGAGTGGCGTAAGGAATACGCGCCATGCACGATTGACAGCATTCTCCTAAAAAAATAAACAGAGATTGTAAGTTAAATAGAAGCAGAGACAAGAAGTTTAATGGTTTGTTTCCTTAAAACAAAGAAAGTTTGAAGTTACTTAAAAGTACTAGCATATCTATTTACTGCTTATTATTACGATTTTTCGATACTTCGAACCAAAAGCTCTCTTCCTTTTGCGAAAATAGCAATAATCCATAATTTGGGTTTTATGGAATATGTTTAATATGTGCATATTTTTAATGAATTTTGTTGAGAAAATTAAAGATATCTCAGACATTTTATTACAGACTTTAACACTAACAATTAATTTCATTTCAAAACAAGTTTAAAAGTGTACACTTCGACACCGATATAAGCCCAATTTCAGATATAAAATAAAACATTAATTTTCTCTTTTGAGATACAAATTAAATACATATAAATATATTTAAAATACAAAAACAATACCAAGGGCACATTTCCTATTTTGTGTATGTTTTATTTAACTTTTTGGTGATGGCAACATGAATAAAATAATAGTGTTTACGAAAATTAAAAAGTAAGAAATAGAAAAGAGGTACAGGTAGGCACAATTACTTATGTATGTGCATGGTATATCCAACAAATATACATATATATACATATATATATATATATATATATACTATATGTATATACATACATATATGTACATATGTTGTACCCAAGTTGCTTGTGCAAGCATAAGGTGGAAAAGACAGTGATAAGATAACAGGTGAACCAGCGACAGAACGGTTGCTGGCGTCCAGTGATTCACATAAAGCAATACAAGCGACAGGGTGTATACATACACACCTCTTTAAGAGTGAAGTGGTTTACTTGCACTATAGGAATGCAGTTTAGTGCGACAAAAAATTTAAAAGTCCTTGATTTCTGATCGTACCTTCGCCTCCGCGCTCTGTGTACCTGTCCAAGGAGTGATCCGATCGGTACGAATTTCTTCGCCTATTTTGGATGGACGGATTGTACGGATTTCCATTGTAGGCGCGCGTCATAACTCCGCCATCGTCCTCGAAGTTCGTCTCGAGTAGGATCTCCTCTCGTGGATCGCGGATGCGGTCGCGATTGTTACTCTTGCCCGGCATACTGCACAGCGATGTCTGAATCGCTTCGAAAGCTTTTTGAAATTGGGGAAAATGTTTTAGTCACTCAATCTCTATAGGAAGTGGTTTGATCCGGCCTATAAAGATGAATCACATATACATATGGTATATGGATGTGACAACCGAAAGCTACCAATACACTTTATAGTAAAACCAACGAACAACAACTGTTCCCGTAGAAAATTTAGAATTTAGAGAGCTATGAATGGGCTGTGCCTTCGTATAGTGTGACTCTCAGAGCGTTAAAAAGATAACTAACTGGCTTTGTTAAATGCTCACTCACTCTTCCCATGCCGATTCTCTTTATACAAAATGTGTACAGTGAAAGAAATGTTCAAGAAGAATTTAAGCAAAGGATGTTAATAAATTTCTTTTATTCAATTAGTAAGTAATTTTAGTTTAATAGTATATAATTATTCAAGTTTTATAATACGTTTTCTATTCAAGTATTTATTGTTTTAAATTTTTGGTATTACATATTACATTTTATTTTAGTGTATGGAAGGCGTATTGCTTCAATTAAGAGACAATTAGTACGAACTTTCTGAGAGAAGTTCAGTGCTACAGTCAGGTCAAAGAGTCACATCAATAATGGAAAAAATTAAATGTAAACTTTAATGACAAATTTAAGGAGTTTAACGTTATATTCTTAATTTGTACAAAAAAATATAATTTTGTATTAAATTAAAAAAAAACTATTATTCTCACTGTAGACCTTTCACAATATTAAACAATTTTTATAAGGTTAATAATAACAACTATAATAATATTATTATTATTATAATAATAAAAGTACAAAATATACAAGTTAATTTTAATTTTATGTATGTATAAAATAAATAATTTTATTATTATTAATATCACTTTCAAATGGTCACAATGAAATATTATTCATGTTTATATGAAATTAATTCTTGTTTAGAATTCTAAGAAAGTCTACTTCAATGCTCAGGAAAAACTAGCGGTGAACGACCCAAGAAAAGCAAATTAGACATCCAGAGGACGTCCTGCAACGCCAGCAACGAGCGACTGAAGAGCCATTTAGATGCATCCGCCTTTAAGGGATTCTCACCGGAACTCCCGCGGTGTCGGTGGGAGACGAAACGAAAATTGCTACCAAGACTCTGGCACAAATGCCTGGCTCGAGATGATGCCAATGACACCAAGAGACAAACGCAGGCTTGGAATAAGTGCAAAGCATTAATTCCGGTAGCGTGCAATGACTCTTAGAGACGAAAATAATAGTTGGAGCGTAGATAAAATAAGCCAAGAAGATTTGCTTTAAAGACCGACACCTAAAATACTCTAAGGGTCGTATTCTCTGTAGCACTGGCGGGTACCGGCTATTAACATTTTTAGCGTTTTGGATTAACAATCGGAAATAAATTAGATTATTTCAGATTAACTTATAAACTTTTTTTACGGATATACAAAATGCTTTCTTTTTTAAGGGCTTTTTTGTTTCTTTTTTATATGCTTGCTACATGGGTCTATTCGACCATCATTCCGTTTCTCACTCAGTTATTAAATAAAACTTCACAGATTGCATGTGGTCTATGTAAGTAAGACAACAAAGTCTTAAATTTACTGTTTATTTATAAATTATTAGAGAAACATCTGGTGTATTACTGAGAAAAAAAAATTTATTTACATTTTTATTTAACTTTAATTTTTAGGTCAATCAATGCGTACAATGCACGTATGTATGTATATACTTCAAGGTACAATTTAATTTTCATACAAACTTCAGGTATCTTATTTTGTTTTTGAGCCAAGTCCGAATTTTCACTTACCCATTTTTACGGCAGTTACTTGTACAGTAAAAATGTATTCATTTATATTTCATGAAATAGCAATGCAACTACTCCTTTTATGCAGCGCAATTCTTGAGTGGAGTTGAAATTTCAGAAGACTTTTACATGTATGTTTGTATGTACACAGTCGCACAAACACCTCTCCACTTGGTAAACTCAAAACTAGTTTTAGGGTGTGCACTTCTCAACAAAAGTCTAGCTTTAGCTGCTTGCACTGCACCAAAAATCTATATAAAACTTCGATTATAGCCAAACACAACGCAAGCTATTATAGTCGAGTTTTATTTTATTGTTTACGTTGCACCTATTTGGCGTCCTAGGACTTTTATCTTAAGTCACCCAACAACACAGAGTATCTATAAGATTTCA
This sequence comes from Drosophila anomelani, assembly GCA_035045905.1. Taxonomy (NCBI): domain Eukaryota; kingdom Metazoa; phylum Arthropoda; class Insecta; order Diptera; family Drosophilidae; genus Drosophila; species Drosophila anomelani. The sequence goes on from JAWNOO010000165.1 coordinate 129,231, forward strand.
ACTTGGAGCTGGGTTTTTGATAATGTATCTAAATATCGATATATCGATATATTTTTTATATAAGTGATATTTATTCCTTGGGCTGAAAATATCGAATAAGTAACTTGTTTGCAGTTTGTAGTTGAAATTCTACGGCCCACCACTAATCCGATAGTTCTGCTCCAAAGACTATGTTTTTGCATTAACGTTGATATTTCGATTCACAAGAGAACTGAAGACTTACAGATTTACACCATCGGCATTTCAAATGTCGTAAAACTTTCAAAGGCTGAGGCAAACCCGATCCCGATATCAGGAGCAGGAGTGTTTCAAGCGATGTCAAGAACGTAAGAACGGATTTTGAAACCGGCCTTCCATTTTCCGTATTTATTGTTGTTGTGGCACTGCAGTCCAGAACTTGACGAAACATATTTGCTGATGTATTTTGGCGAAAATCAGCGCATTGAATCGCCGTATTAGCTTACGCAAGCAACTGGCCGTCAGGGGTGTGCTCGATGACCGGGCTCTGAAAACCGGGAGTGAAATATAGTATCAGCATGCTTCACCTACTGCTCCTTTTTCTGGCGGCCTCGGCGGTCTCTGCCGAGGATTCGTTGCAACGCATACGGCGGGCCGCTATTGCCGAGGAAAAAGATCCAGCCCAAGCCATGCACAAAATCATTAACCTGGCCGATTGCCAGGACCTAAAGAAGCTCTGCACACACCAGAAGTCCACAGATAACCTGTCCATGCTGGAGTGCGCGCTTACCTTCAGCTCCAGTCAGCTGGAGGACCTACCCGAGGGCTGCCAGCACGAGCTGTGGCTGCAGCAGCGCCAGTTGCAGCTACCCACCTGGATCGAGAACAGTTTCCTTCCCGCATACTGCCCAGCGGAGCAGTCCAAGTTGGAGAGCTGTTTAAACTCTGTGCACATGTGGAGTTGCCTAGATCAGCAGCGGTTGAAGTTGCCCCAAAACAACGCCTGTCACCAGCACCTGAGAAGGGGTTACGAGGCTTTGGGTCAGGACTACAGCGTTGTGGATGAGTTCTATACCACTTGCGGTTCGCTCGTGGAGGAGCACAAGTGCGGGCGACTGAACATCGACCACCTGCCGTCGGTACTGGCCCAGCTTGGGACGGTACAATGCCTCCAGTCGAGTGCCGACAAGTCAAGCATTGAGCCAGTCTGCATGAGCGCCATTAGCTCTATCGAGCTGCAGCGAGACATGTTGGAACTCTTTCGGGTCTGTCAGAGCGATCTATCGTCCCTGTGTCCACAGGTAAAGGGATAAAATATGCAAGATTAGTATTAAATTCTTATAAACTTAGTCTTATTTTGTTTACTATCCAGGAGAAAGTCGGCACTGCTGGAGCTTTTAAATGCTTAGTTCGGCACAAGAACCATTCCGCGATGACTCCGCAATGTGCCTCTCAGATAACGCAGCGGGATCAGCAGATGGGTCGCGATTACCGAGTTTCTCACGGATTGGCCAAGGCTTGCAAGGACGATATCAAGCTGTACCACTGCCGGCGTGGCGTTTCCGAGGACAAGCACGTGCGATTGGCTCAGATCTTACTCTGTTTGGAGTCTGTTTCCAAGAATGGGACAAGGCTAGCGCCTGCCTGTCTTACTGAGTTAAGTGATCACCGTCGCATGCTGATGACGGACTATCAGCTGTCGCCAGAGCTTCTGAACGATTGCGCCGATGACATACCCAAGTTCTGTCCAGACGAGCACAAGGCGCAACTGGTGAATGGAATGTCAAGTACAGGCGGCGAGATAATCCACTGCCTACTCGAGCACGTCAAGGCCAGGCGGCAGCAGCGGCGGGTGACTGCCCAGTGCCAACGCGGATTAGAGACTCTAATCAAGGTGAGCGATGCCGGAGAGGATTGGCGTGTAGATCCAGTGCTCAGGCGAGCCTGCAAACCTGTTGTGGATGTGGCCTGCAAAGATGTGGAGGGCGGTGAAGCGCGCGTCATGAGCTGCCTTGTAGAACGCATCGGGACCCCAGTAATGCTCCCGGATTGCGAGCAGGCACTCCTTATTATCGAGTACTTTGTGGCCAGAGATTTCAAACTGGATCCCCAACTTTACAAGCACTGTCGCGATGACGCAGTAAAATACTGCCGAGCAAAGAGGCAGTGGGATGACGTGCAGAACATACAAATGGATCCGGAGAGAGGGCCTATGATACTGCCTTGCCTGCATCGCATGGCCTTCAGCGAGGATGAGCACCAGACATTACGAAAGGACTGTTTCAAGGAGGTTAAGCGTGTGATGCGTCAGAGGGCCATGTCAATGGACCTCATACCCGAAGTCGAAGATTATTGCCTTAACGATCTTTCGCTATTCTGCGCAGACTGCACGGAAAAGGGCAGCGAAATGGAGTGCCTGCAAAAGAACATGGATCAGCTGCAGGCAGAGTGTAAAACGGTTGTGGTTAAGTACACGGAGGAGGAGGCAGCGCACGTCGAACTTAACCCCGTCATAATGACTGTCTGTGGCGAGGCCATGCAGCAGCTTTGCTCGGATATCCTCAAGAGTGGAAAGGATAATGGTAAGGAGTAAAAGTAAATCTCTGAAAAGACAAAAATAGACATAAGTACTAATTTTATTGAGTCTTACCCAGGCGACATGATGGACTGTCTCATTGCGCACAAAAACGATGCCGATCTGCGCAAGGATCTTCGTTGCCGGGCTGCCATTGAACACTTTCAGATTATATCGCTGAAGAACTTCCATTTCACCACCAAATTTAAAGAAGCGTGTCGACCGTTCGTGCAGCGCTTTTGCTCCTCTAGCGCCACCAAGAACGAAGTGGTGGCCTGCCTTAGCGAGGTAATGAGAAACGATACAATCAAGGCGCAGCGTCATCAAATACCAAAGGAGTGCCGCCACCAGGTTAAAGCGCAACTATACCAGCAGCGCGAGAGCATGCAGCTGGATCCCAAGCTGGCCAATGCCTGCAAGCGGGAGCTGGAGCAGTTCTGTGAGGACCATAAGGGGCCCGGTCAGGTGAATGAAAAAGCAAGTTATCATACTCATCCCTAACACTACTTTCTCGCATTAACACAAGGGCAATGCTTTATACATCGTCACACAATCATGAAAAAAACAACTCCTTGATTACGCATGCTTTCCTATGTAACCATCCTTCTGCTTTACGAACCCAATCCAACACTTAACAAACACGACAATAATTATAATTCTTATTAATTATTAAATTATATAAATGCTTTCCTTCTTGCAAAAACAGCAACCATAAAATATGTTACTACCAAAGACCCTATAATAAAAACCCTTTTAAATTTCAGGCCTTGGAATGTCTAGTGAGGAAGACGACCAGTTTAGGCAAGACTTGCCACCATGCCATTTTCTTAGTAAAGAAATCTGAATTGGGCGATAGTGGAACCGACTATACGCTCCTTAACACGTGCAAAGATATGATCTATAAATTTTGCCCCAAAACTGATTCGGTTAAACTACTCGATTGCCTCAAGACGTACAAAGATGACACTCAGTTCGACCAGCGTTGTCACCTGGTGGTAGTCAATCGCATGATCGAGCAAAATACTGATTACCGGTTCAATCCTTCGCTGCAGAGCGCCTGCGGTAAGAATATTGATCGGTATTGTTCGAACATCGTAGCCAGTGCCCTGCCCAACGAGGAGCTCAATGGAAAGGTGAGTTCAATTACATTCGAAATCATATAAATTATTTATTTTAAGCAAGGTTCAAGATATTAATTTTTAATTTCTAATACATATTTTGTACAACTTATAAACAGAGGAAACATCAAACCTAAAATCCGACTATTATATAAACTAAGTCTTCATATTTAATTTTTTTTATGTAAATGTTTCATTCCCTTAAATTAAATTCATTACAAGTGGGATGGGCCATTAAAACTCCACATCTTCCCGATTAAGTCTGTCATTATCAGGATCATCAATCGCAGCTGTCAAAGATTCCAACAAATCGTCCCCTTTAGTTATATTTAAATTGAGTTTATTATATGGACCACTTGGAGTAGTCAAGGTCCAAAGACCCTTAGGCACGCCATCGGTGGCAAACGATGTCCATAACTCCACCATTTTCTGGGACATCAGTACGTCTTGCCCCTTAAGTGGATGGGTGGCGAACAGATAGATGTTGTCATTGGAATGGTGAACTCCTCCATTGAATGGATAGTGGGAGTTACCGAACTCGTAACCAAAACGAGTGAATTCCCCTTCGTACTCGAAACTATATACGTAGACCGGCGTGGTAGGCTGTTGGGCAAGGACTTTGCTGGCTAGAGCTATTACTGGGGACTTCATGTAGATTGTCGACGTGAGCTGTATGCAATTATGTTTGAGGATCCGTTGAAATATTTGTATTTATAAATCAATTAAATAATTTTGTTTAACTTACATCAAAGTACGAAGGCACAGCCAGTTTGTGGTCATTACTGTTAAGAATTGCTGGCTTGAAGAGCATTTTATTTAGTAAATTATCTGTGAGTCCGGTCTTATCGTCGATTAACACGTTATTAATACCCTGGGAAATTTGACGTACGCTCAATGAACTTACATTAGATATCTTTTCGGACAGAGCATCATAAAAGCCTAAAAATACAAAAAATATTAGAGTGAAAATATAAAATGAATAAGTTGAAATGAAATTGAAGTGAAATGAAATTCTTAACTTATCGACTGACAGGTATCTTCATCTTATTTTGAAAAAAAAAAAAAACAAAATATTTTATTGCTGCCGTGGAATTAAATGGACATGATACTTTTTTAACTCAGTGTCAAACTTAATTATAATCAATATAACTGTATTTACAATGCCACTCACTTGCCAGTACGAAAGATCCATCATGTTCTGTAAATCCTGTCAATAGGGGAATCTTCCTTTGATAATTTATTACCAATTCACATGGATGTTTTGGCAGGATTCCTTGTAAATCGCCCACAACTGGCGAAAATCTCTCTGTTGTCGTGGCTTTCAATATATCTACAACTTTGGCGTGCCGTAAACATTTAAAGATCTGATCATTTTCGTCGCAGTCAAAACAACCCAGCTGGCAACAAATTCGCCGGGCCTGGCCCAGTGGATCCTTGTTTATGGCCCAATGGGCTATAATTGAACCTGATTGCACAATCGCTTGCTGAAACAGATCCTCTCCAGTCTTAGGACTCAACAGCAAACTGCTGGCCACTCCGGCTCCGGCGCTCTGCCCAAAAATGGTTACTTTCTTTGGATTACCACCAAACCGACTTATATGCAGTTGGACCCACTCAAGTCCCATTAGAATATCCGCAATGGGGGCATTTCCTGGAAACTCTTTTGTGTAAGTCGACAACCAGCCCAAAGCTCCCACCCGATAATGAGGTACAACTAGAACTATATCCTTCTCCAAAAGATAGTTGGGTGGATGATCCTCGGCGGAGCCATTGTAGTAGCCTCCACCATAGATGTAGAACATCACGGGATGGTTGGCAGTAAGCTGTAATGACAGATAGAAGTTGCAATGTAGTTATTTAATTTGCTCGTAAATTAATAATTCAATAACTTACGCTGTGACTCCAACATTCAGCAAATACTAGGTACGTGTTTTATTGCAAATTTATGGCAAATTATCTACAGAGTTAGAATTGTTCCCTAATAGCACAATCATCGTGATATACTCACATTTTTTGTATAGACTGACAGGTTAAGACAATCTTCTAGTTCAGCATCAGACAACTGGCCGTCCAGATTGGTTATCACCGGGCAACGTTGTCCAAAGTTCAAAGCGCTGATGGTGTTCGTCCAGGGGGATCGGGCCACAGGTGGCTATCGTTGCCCAGAATAGAAAGTATAAGGCTTTTTAATCCGTCATAGACCCCCTTATCAGCTAAGACGACGTAAATCACAAAAGCCATTAAGGCTCAAAGGGTAACAAAATAACAATAAAATTTAAGTTTCCAGATTATTTTAAATACATACATCATATTAGAAAATGAGCTCTGTTTTCACCTTATATATTTATAGTTATTTCCCCATACTCTACAAAAATAGAACCCTTATAGTTTTCACTTACAACACACTCAGTTAAGTTTATCTGACTTTCTTGTGTTGTCTGGGGAGTTTCGGGACTAAACTTCGGATTGCCATGGAATTGACTTACCAGAAAACGCAGCTCCTCTACTGGAGGTTCGGCATAGGGAATGCCACGGAATTGCATAAAGGTCTGATCTGTCCAAGCGGTTCTCCCGTAATTTCCGAGAACTTTACCCTGGTTGTTAGATAAATCCACAGTCACCGTTTGAGCAATTGCATCTGCACCGCCGTAGTTGCCGGTGAGAGAGATCACCAGCACAGCGGTCAGTGCAGCAGTCACCACACCGCATAGCGTCAACATAACGTATACGCCGCGTCTACGCATAGCACTGGACTGATTTTGACTTTGAACGATAGCGAGAACCAAATGATTGTTGAACGAATGGTAGGCATGATTGAGGAAAGCTTTGCGCGATGACGTGCCTGAAACAAAATACGCTTCTTTTCTTGGCTACTACAGCGATGAGCAGAAGAATAGAAATAGAAAAAAACCGCTGTAGCGTTATTTTAGTAGATCTTTTTTAAATAACGCAGTATTTTGTTCAGCAAGGAATGCTTAAGGTATGCAGTATTTCACCAGTCCCAAGTTAGAGTCCCAAGATATAGATTAGTGAGAGATCCTGTGTTATTAAGGCAAGATTAAAATATCATGCTAAGAAGCGTTAGCTGTTCATCATTGAAGTTAGTCTGAGCTGCAAAACCCTTCAAATGCCAAAGTTACAAAGTTTGCAGCAAAAATGGAAAAGAAGTTATACGTCAAGGGTTCGCCAACATCATGCTTAAAGTCTAATAAAAACACAAAATTTAAATGGGCCTAGAATAAAATTGTAATTTGTATTAATATGTTTTCATTTCACTAATTTTTAATGAAAATAGTCACTTATTTATATTCTATTATTATTTCCATTACTGTATTTATTTTCGCTGAAAATAATTCCTAATCGTGATTGTTTTCTTATCTGCATCAATTTAATTCTTGTCAATTCAACAAGCGTTAAATAACAGATTAAATTCCAGGTCGAGACGATTCATTAACTATCTCCATTTTTCCTATAGTAATTAGTTATTAGCTTAATTAGCTCTTAGTAATCATTTCTAGTTGCAGAATCTTTTTTTTTTATAATAATAATGTTTTATAATTTAATAATTTAATGTACATATGTATTTCTATAAATGTCTTTTTGGACCTTTGAGTTGCACGTAATATCAAAAGGCGTACTATTTAGTTGAAAATATATTTTTATTGGGAATTAATTGAACTTTTAATTAAACAGTTATTTGTTCAATTGCTTTGCAGGTTATTCACTGCCTTAAGGACAAGTTCCGACAATCGGCATTAGACGAGCCATGCGCTCAGGAAATGATAAAAATTCTGCAGGATCAGGCTCTTAACTACAAGCTTAATCCCCTGCTACAAGTTTTCTGCAAGTCGGAGATCCAGCAACTGTGTAAGGCCAACATGGAGGCCGACGAGCACGGCCAAGTGGCAGAGTGCTTAAAGTCGGCCTTTTTGCAAAAGCAGATCATCAATAGGCAGTGCCAGATGGAGGTCGCCACACTGATCGCCGAAGCTAAAGCTGACATTCATGTCGATCCAATTCTGGAGAATGCCTGCATTGTCGACTTACTCCGGTACTGCTCCAAAGTGGCGGCCGGCAACGGTAGAAGTGAGTTTCTGTAAAATTGCCAAACTAAAAACGAAAATATTTTAATATAATAAAATATATATATAAATTTTGCAGAGCTGAGCTGTCTAAGAACGTTGTTGAAGGATACTCCAAACTCGCTTGAGGCGGACTGCCGCGAGAAGTTGGAGCGGCGCATCGAGATGTTCCACAATGCGGAAGATACGCTAGCTCTGCCACCGGAGGATGTGCAGCAACTGGTTCAGCAAGTAGTCGCATCGCCGGCACGCAAATTCTTCCTTGTGATACTGATGAGCGTAACGGGAATGGTCTTCCTTACCGGCATCTTCTTGGGAAGGGCCACCAAACGTGCAATGGGCTTAAAGAATAAATAATAACAATAATAGTCTTAGAACGTAGTTGCTGTGTGTAGCCGGAGTGTGTGTCTGTGAGCTTGTTGTTTTTCCATTTGGCTAACCCATGACCCGGATTTGATCATCCCCCACCCTCCTGTCACCGTCCCCTCACTCTGCCTGCCTTTTGAATATTTTTATAAGCAATTCGTGGCCTCATCGTGTATAAGACCAAAAAGTTAGCGAAAAAAAGATAAAATGATTAAATATGCTAGTTCCATTTTTAGGGCCTTCTTTTGTGTTATAACTCTTTATAAACTTTTTTCCTGTATATTAAATAGTATTTTTGTAAACAATCTTGCGTTTTGAATACTCAGTTGGGCTCAGTTGGAGACTGCACAAAAACATAACTAGAAAAAACAGTGGAAGTATAGTAATATTACAAAAATCAATTGATTGATTACAAAGTTTTGAAATTCAATTCGTCAAATTAAACATTAGAGCCTGGCACACAAAATTCCACAATTGGAGATTTGAATTCTGTGGCTCAACAAGTGGCTTGGTATTTTTTTGAGCAGGTTGGTATATTTTACGGACATCAGTGTAACCAGCTGCCGTGGAGAGGAATCATTTTTCAGTGGAAGTGTAGCACCATTGTTCGCGAGAAAAGAAAAACTTCTAGCAAGATAAACGTGTCTAAAAATATTCCAATAAATCGTGAATAGTGTACAATCAAAGGGCCCCGAAAAAGAGATGTTTTAAGAGTTTAATAATGGTGATGGCTAAATTCCTATAAGAATTATAAAGAGCCTAGTAAGCAGACCAATTCAATCACACCAACACATACGCAGCGAAAACGGGTTCTATTAAATAGCTAACGTAGCAGAAGTACACACAGTCGCGGACAAGATGAAAGCAAACAACTACAAAATAAACATTAAACATAATAATTAAACATTGGTTAATCTTTTAACCTTTCTTGCTAAGTCTAATACTACCTTTATTTATACTTAAAAACCAAAACCTTATATATTTGTTGTGGTAGTTGTAAACTTCTTTAATGCTTAAATTATATATATATAAATTTTTTTTTAAGTTTACTATTTATACGCCGGTTGCTGTACATACCAACAATGGACGGCGTTAAGGTTGAGGCGTTCATCAAAAGCGAAGGTAAGTCCGCACGTCCAGTCGCGGTCGAGTCAATGCACCTTGGAACCTAGTCTGACATTGTCATTGCCCTCTGACCTTGTAGAAACCCGAGGAGCAATGCCTCTGATTGGAAATAGCAGTGCATCGGGCGGCGCTCCTACAGTGGGAGTGGGCAGCGGTGGAGGAGCCGTGGGAATCGGAGCATCCGCTACGTTGAGCGTGGAACTGTGCCTGGTGTGCGGAGACCGCGCCTCCGGGCGGCACTACGGCGCCATCAGCTGCGAGGGCTGCAAGGGCTTCTTCAAACGCTCGATTCGCAAGCAGCTGGGCTACCAATGCCGAGGAGCAATGAACTGTGAGGTGACGAAGCATCATCGGAACCGGTGCCAGTTCTGCAGGCTGCAGAAGTGCCTGGCCAGCGGCATGCGAAGTGATTGTAATTTTCGTTTAAGTCGTCGTCTCAAGCAATTAACGAATCTCTGGCACAGCCAGAGTTTACGTGCTCCATCAGTGAAAATCCGTAAACGGGAACTCTGGGGATATTCATTTAAGGGAAGATATTAAAGTACGAAGTATCAGTAAATTCAGTATAAACATAAACATAGAAGCCAAAGTTTTTGTCGATCGAGTGTCCACATATCCATTTTTATGCGTATGAGATACATTTGTCTGTTTCAAATTTGACTACTTTTATGCAATGAAATTTATATTTTAAAATATCGCTGAACAAAAGACGTATTTGTTTCAACTTTAGCTTAACCTTACCTGGATATCCACTGCATTTACTTGCTCATCATATTATATTTACAACTGCGGGGGCACAAAAAACTTCCTAACTAGCACACACACACGCTAACCCACTCATATCCACACCCTCACTCTCACCCCGCCTGAAATAAATCATCGAACCGCATCGCATCGCAATCCTACATACTTCTTGCTCCAATTAATTACTTTCCGTTCTTGGCCACAAACATTTCTTTGATTTGCAGCTGTGCAACACGAGAGGAAGCCGATTGTGGACAGAAAGGAGGGAATCATTAACGCGGCAGCAGGCGGTTCATCCGGTTCTGGTGGGGGAGGAGGCTCCTCCACTTACCTGTCCGGGAAAGCAGGCTATCAGCCGGGTGGGCGTGGTAAGGGGCATAGTGTCAAGGCCGAGGCCGCAGCCACGCCCCCTGTGCAGAGCACCCCAGCCACGCCGTTCAATTTGAACGAGAATTTGTTCCCAATGGGCCTGAACTTTGCCGAGTTAACGCAGACTCTAAGTGAGTTTAAACTACATTTTTTTCGCTAAAGTGGACATTGCAAATTAATCGTTTCAGTTGTAAACTTACAAAATATTACAAGTTATTAGACACAGTTATTTTTACTGTTCTGTTAGAATTTCATTCATTTTTTTATAATATACATTCCTGAAATCGTTTTGTTTTGTAAGCTCACTTAGTAAATTTACTTCATCAGTTTATAAGCCTAAGTTGTGTATGTCGATTTAACCACTAAGAAACATATATTTTCCAGTGTTTGCTACTCAACAGCAGCAACAGCAACAACAGCAGCAGCAGAGCGGCACCTATTCCCCGGATCTTCCCAAGCCAGATCCCGAGGACGACGAAGATGACTCGATGGACAACAGCAGCACGCTGTGCTTGCAGCTCTTGGCCAACAGTGCCAGCAACAATAATTCGCAGCACCTGAACTTCAATGCTGGTGGAGAGGCACAGACAACCACACTGCCAACAACCTCGACAATGGGCCTCATCCAGAGCTCGATGGACATGCGGGTGATTCACAAGGGACTACAGGTGCTGCAGCCTATTCAAAATCAATTGGAAAAGAGCGGGAATTTAAGTTTGAAGCCTGAATGCGAATCAGAGGCGGAGGACAGCGGCACCGAGGATGCCGCCGATGGTGAACTGGAGCACATGGATCTTGACTTTGAGTGCGGTGGGAATCGAGGTACCAGCGCGGGCGATTTTGTGGTTAATGAGGTAGTACTTGAACAAGATCTACTTACTGATGCCCAGTGTGCCTTTAATGTGCAACCCCCGACATTGGTTCACTCGTACTTGAATATCCATTATGTGTGTGAAACCGGTTCGAGGATTATTTTTCTTACTATCCACACCCTTCGCAAAGTACCGGTGTTCGATCAACTGGACGCACATAGTCAGGTGAAGCTGCTGCGAGGTGCCTGGCCATCTCTGATGGCTGTAGCGTTGGCTCAATGTCAGAGCCAGTTATCTGTGCCCACTATTATTGGGCAGTTTATACAGAGCACTCGACAATTGGCAGATATTGATAAAATCGAGCCCCTTAAAATCTCCAAGATGGCCAATCTTACCCGCACCCTACACGACTTTGTTCAGGAACTGCAATCACTGGAAGCCACTGATCTGGAATTCGGACTTGTGCGGCTAATTCTTCTTTTCAATCCCTCCCTGTTGCAGCAGCGCAAAGAGCGTCAGCTAAGGAGTTACGTTCGAAAAGTTCAACTCAAAGCCTTATCCAATTTACGGCGGCAGGGTGGTGGAGGAGAGGAGCGCTTCCATGCCCTGGTGGCCAGACTTTTACCACTGAGCAGCCTGGATACGGAGGCCATGGAGGAGTTGTTTTTCGCCAATTTGGTTGGACAGATGCAGATCGACGCCTTGATTCCGTTTATACTAATGACCAGCAATACCAGTGGGCTGTAGTTAAGGCATGAATTAAGAATATGGGGGCGGGCAATGGAGCTGCGCCACGCCTACAAGCAAGACTGAAGATGGACCAAGGGTGGGCAATAGACGTAGAAATTAGGAAAATCCGTTTAATATAAATTTAATAAATATTTTATCAGACAATATTCAAACGAATAAGCCGTGAGCTTATTGTTATTCGCATTATAATTAAATGAAATAAAATATGTTTTTGAAACAATGTTTACAAAATTAAACATGTAAGGATTCTTATTTTGGGAACTATGGATCCTTTTTTTTAAGTTCATGCATAAATTTAATTTTTTATATTAAAATTTTGAGGTTTTTTTATTAAATTTATTATATTATTTTTACAAATCCAATAAAATATATATTTTCGAAAAATATCAATTTAAAATAACTTTTTTTGCGTCGTACCAGCTATTACATTGGTGGACATATTTGCAAAAATTCGTGCATGTACATAACTTAATCAAAACAGAAATATTTTAAATTTGCATACGGCTATACGGCCTATAACATTATTGGTAAACAATAATAGATAATTTTTTGAAAAAATATTTTGTATATATATTTTTTATTTCGATAGTTTTTAAAAAAATATATGTTTATTGAATAACCATATTTTAGCTTAAAACTGAGTGCCATCTAAAAAGGCAGTTAGTCTTTACAACTTAAACCAATCCTAAATAGTAGTTATTGAGCTTCTGCCTCATCCGGGATCTTTCGGGGGGGTTTGTGCTGGTTGTGAACCGCATTGTTAAGACCCTCACGGTTTCTGGCAATCTCAATTGCAAGAAACTGAACGCGGAACACGAAGATGGAGTTATCTGGCGAGAATTCCTTAGTGGCATCCGCACGCATCAGAGTGCCATACGAGTAGTCTTCCATTTTGTTAAACTTCTCGGCAAACTGCCGCCACTTGAGCTTCTCCACGGCGGATTTCAGGTTTTCATCGGTCAGCAGGCCCACCTTAAGGTCTGGAAAATCCTGACGGAAGGTGGTATATATCTGGTCGTCGTACGGCGTGAGCCTTAGTTGAGAGGGATGGACGCTGGTCAGCAACTGCGATAATACAAAACATCTATTAGCAAACGATAATCCATACGCTACAATATAATTCGCATCTCACATTAAAGTGAACTTCTGCATGTTCCAGAGCTTTCGCAGCCCACATTTCCTCCACCAAGGAATCATTACCAAACTCATCCGCAGGGCGCGAGAGCAGAGATGCTCCTTGCTGAAATATATGAATAAGAATGCTGCCTGGTCCTTTAACTGATTAAAACTTACCATCATCTCCATACTTAACTGCAGTTTATGATTTCTTTCAACAAATCTTTAAATATCAGCACGTTTCTTCTTTATCAGAGTATGTGACCAACCGCTTAAAATGTAAGTATGTTGTCCGGCTGTGCGGTCCAGGGCTTCGACCGTTTTAGTATGCGTTTTCTGGAGTTTTCGACATTTGAACCGAAAAAGGAAAGTAAATGTAAAATATCGCCTTAACTTAACCTCATTAACTTAAAAAAAAAATATAAGGTATATATGTAATGAGGTAATTGGACCGAATGTTTTTTTTTTAATGTATTTAATACATTTTAGTATGCATAAATATATGAAATTTTGAAATAATATAAATAACAATTTAATAATAAAAACTAAAATCAATATAATATATCTAAAATCAACAAATATTTGTTTCTAAAGTGTTTTTATTTTTTATAGTTTTTTTAATTTTTCGCTTGCTTTAATAATTTTCCACTCAACAGCTTTTTAAGAAAAAGTTGGCAACACTGCTGAGAGAACAGCGCGCAAGTTCAAAAAATTTCAGTTCAAAAATTTCACTCGGCGAAGACGGTTGTGCCGCGGAAACGGCTCAAATTTTCAAGGTGTAAATTATCTGCCGCGTCGGTTGTAAATTTTGCTATCTTTCGAAAAATTAAATTTTAAAATTGGTTTATAAATTATCTTCGGCTTGAATGTAATGTAAAAAAAATTAAAATTACTGTTCTTTCAGATTATATTATCTGCTGATCAAACAGCATATATACAAATTTGTATATGTTAAAATTTAATTATTAGAAAATTTCTTCCTTAGTTTTATACAAAAGAGTCAAACAATTATTGATTAATTGTGTTTTGATCAGTGTAATGCGGGAAATCTTAAAAATTAATTTAATGTAAATCAAACGGACCGCCAGAAAAAAATGACGAAAAATAGAAACATCGCACAACGAGATGAGACACAATTGATTTCGTAAACAAAAAAATATGTATGAGTTTTGGCAACACCGGTCGTTCAAAAATAGTGTTTTTTAAATACATAATTTTGGAAACTACTATTACTACTACTACTACTAGACACGAAACCTATGTGAATTTTCTGCCAAAACTGCTAATGAATAAAGACGCCGCTATGGGTATTGCGTTCTGCTTAGCTTGTTCAAACCACACGAATACTCACCTGCACGATCGCCGTGTGGCAAAAGTGCAACAGTGATAAAAACAAGTGCAAAAAAAAAAAAAATAAATCCAAGTCGGAAAAGTTTCCCAATACAAAGGCGGCTTATGCATAAAAATGTCCAATTCGGCTCTGTGCACTTGTCACGTCGTGGTGCAGCAAAAAAACCGCACATTTTTGCTGCTTTGTGTTTATTTTGACGCGCCCACGCATTTTTTGTTTTGGTGTGTATGATTTACGTTCTCTTTTAAAACAGACATTGTTTTTATTTTGTAAATTTTTAAAAATGTCGCGACTGCGATTGATGAACTTTATATCTATCTTGTGTATATTTATTTATTTACAGGTCAGAATGCCTAATATTTTGCTTTTTCATGCATCTTAATTAACAATTTAAAAAATGTTGATTAACTCACCCCAAACTAGTACATTTATTATATATTTAATAGTTTTAAAATATAAAAAGACTCATAAACAAAGTTTTACGTGTTGCCTGACGTCTATGAGCGTTCTTTTAGTACCGATAAAACACTATTTAGTAAACATTAAGGAATTAAATATTAAATTGAAAACAAACTTAATTAAAGAATTCATATAATCACTCGTCTAGCTAATGTATTTAGGACATACTTTCATTTATGATTGATGGATTTGTTTCAATCTTATTTGTATAAATAGAGTGCAATGAGATGTAATTTGTCAGCGTAAGACGAAAAATTTACACAAAAAGTAAATTTTTTTGCTGAATAAATGTAGTCAAAAGTAATATTTATATTATATAAATATGTATGCACATGTATAAATTATAGCTTCACAATATAAAGCCATGAGTCACAACCGCCAACTATTCGTTTATTGAAAAATTGGGCAAATACACTCCTCAACCGGGTCTTGCTGTACCCAATAAAACCGATCCCACTATTTTTTATTTTTTTTTTTTGGTTTGCATTCGACTTTTAAATAAGAAACCAATGAAATATTTTCTATGGCCAAAAATCGAATCGAGTATGTTTGTACCGGTATATCTGCTCTTTTGCCCCACAGTAATATTGAGTCACTCCAACAAGTTGTTGATGCAGTCTTGGGCCGATTTTTCTATTTCTTCTTACGGCTTGTTCTCGTATTCTCTGTTTTCCTGTTTCTGCTGCCTAATGCATAAATTACATTTTCCTTTTTGACCTTACCAGATTCGTTTAGCACCTTTTTAGCGAAAAGTTTCCAGCGGAAATTGTCAACAGAAATTGAAAAACTCCCATGTAAATACTCCGTACGAACATTCGCGCTCGTACAGAGAGGAATACACACCCACACACACAGGCGCAGCGCTTAATAAAGATTAACGCATTTCTTATCAAGCGGTGATAGCAGGCGAAGAAGATGGAAAGAGAGAGATGGAGAGCAGACAGGGACAGAAGGAGCGAGAGCGAAACCAAGAGAGCGTGATATCTTTTCTCTGCCTGATTAGCAGCGTCTAGTTTTTCTCGTATTATTTATTTGTTTTCTCGTTGGTTGCTGCTTCACCACCGTCCTCCTCCTCCTCTTCTTCTTCACAAGAGCAGCAGCAGCCGCCTACGAGCGTCGGCGCTGCCTGCTTTATTTTCGCGCCGCTGCTGATAAAATAAAGAACAATATTAATTTAAGTTTAAAAATAGAATTCGCTGCAGATGCCATTGCATGAATGTGTGCGAGCGAGAGATTGCCGCTCTCGCCGTCTCTTCTCTCTCTCCTATATCACACACATCTGTTGATCAATTACAGAGAGAGAGAGAGAATGGCAGATAGTGATGCCACAGTTTGATAAACAACATCAATTGGGAGCAAGAAAAAAAAAGCACAATATGAATTTTCTTATTCAAATTATGTATTTACATAAATTAGACTATTTTTCACCTACAATATTTTTATTTTTCATTTATATTATTTTTAATTTCTCTATGCCTATATAACTTTTTTATGTACGATTTTGGTTTTCCCTGATTTCCCGCTAAAGATCTGAACAAGACTGCCACAAATGTAGTTCTAACGGGAAAAAGGACAAGGCGACTGCACTAGGGGGCATGTGAAGTCGCACTCGCTTTCCGTTTGGGGCTTTCGGTATTTCAGTATTATTCTATTCAGCTGCGCGTCAAGTTGCCTTTTCGGATTGCCAAAGCCGCGTGCGTCGCTCCCCCCACACACACACTCTCGTGCGTACATACACACTGCACACATGGAAAACGATATTATGCATATGTATGTTTAATATATATTTTTCTGATTGGATTGGGCAAAAACAAAACCCAAAGAGTGCGAAAAAAAGTAAGGAAAAAATAAAGTAAAAAGCCGAACATCGTTTTGAATAATATTCTGTGTGCGGTTTGTGTTAATAATTATTGTTGAATGAAAAACAAATTCCTACAAATGTGTTAACAAGAGTGTTTGCAGCCGCCGCGTTATAAAGTTTACAACAAAACGGCACAAAAAATAACGAGAACTGGAATTTGTGATAATTGTTTTTTTGAGTCAGCAGACGAGCGATCGGAGCGGGGGGAAAAGTGCAAAGATAACAGATTAGGTTCGTTTTCTGATAAGCGACTACAACGCGCATCTTTATCTCGACCATAAAATTCGATGATACTGCATAAAAATTGTAATGTCTCTGTATTCCTATACGCGAACGTTGGAAGATTAGCTTGGTTACTCGAGTGTAAAGCCCAAAAAATAAACACAAAAGAGCATACTTTTTCATTATTTAAACATTTTGTTTTGCTCTAACGAAGGTCCATTGTGATTCCAGATTCTTCGCTGCAATCTCTCTCTCTGTTCGTCACTGTAATTTTCGTTCAACCTACCGTAATGTGGTGCATTTTTCTCTTCATTCTTCCCGTCGTTTCGCATATAATTCCCTTTCCGTAGAATTTACCGTAATGTACTTTATCTAGTTCTTCACTCTCTACCACTCGCTGTCTCTCACTCAACAACAACTACAACCACAGTTACAAAATTGTATGAAATGTATGTACATACATACATATATTATAATTAACCGCATTATTTTCCGTAAAAAGAAAACCGAGTAAATAATACCAACCGCTACAACAAAAGCACAAAGTGAACAATCGCAAAACAGCCAAAAAGCAAACCAATTTGAAAAAACAGTGCAAAAATCTAACAAAAATTGAGAGAAAAGAAAAGAACGCCAAGATCGTGTAAAAATAAAAAGTTTGTCTAGCAAAGCTGAGCGCCGACGTGGGAGAGATCGGATAAGGAAGGCCAGTCCGCGTGAGTAAACCCAATCTTTATATAAAACCTCAAACGATCTCTCGGAACTTTCGTAGATGTTGATTAAGACAATTATTAGCGAATGTCGGAATTTAAATTTAATTTCTTCGATTTGTGGTTTACTAAGAGGAACAACGAAAAAATAATTATACCTGTTTGTATTTTACCGAATATCACAAAACATTTTAAAAATATAGATTTTATGTTGAAATCACGAATCAGTTTGCAATTCGCGCTCTATCTTATCTTGATTAAAATCGAACCTTAATCAAATAGCTGTAAAGAATTGATTTGTATTTCAATTTTATCAAGAAAAATTCTTGTAAATTAATTTAATTGCAATGCATTCAATTTGTCTTTCAATCTTCGATGAAAACCAGAAATTTTTGCTAAACTGAAAGTCGAGATATTTCAGACACACACAACTACATATGTATGTATGTAGATACATTGAAGTGTGAGTGAGTATGTATTGAAGCCACTGCAATGGATCCAATACTTCGGTCAACTTGCCACCAGTACTTTATTTTCCGAGATTTTCTCCCCGTGGATCACACGGACAACTTCGATAAAAGTTGACCACTAAAATGCCGGCAATGAACCGCAACAAGTTGGCTTTCCCTAGCCTTCTCGGTTTTATTTTTTTCGAGTGCTTACATTTCCCATATACAATCTCTCGCATTTAGCTTTTTTTGAAACCAATTTCAGTTGTTTTCTGGCCGCTTTAAAATTTTATGGTGTGGAAAAGTTGAGACAAAAATCAAATGTACATTTGCATTTTTTTGATTTTTTGTATGTTTACATTATTCCCAGTTTGCTAATGAAATTGAAATGTTCGATGTGTCGGAAAGCGTTCTATATATAATTTTGTGTATTTATAGTGAGGCGCTGAGGCACTGCTTACGAGTGTGTGAGCTCGTGGGTGGTGGGTTTTCTGAGTGTAATTGACAGCTTCCTCGAGACCTTACAGAATATTATTTTTGGCAACTGGCAGAAACGCAAAACGTTCATAGCTTGAACTTTGAATTTAATTCGTTTTGGGTATCTGTTCTTTGTCAACATTTGCACAGAAATACAAATGTTTCCCCATTTTCAAGCTGTTTATTCGCAAAATATTAAGTAATAAATACTTATGTTCAGGCCGTTCGTTCGAATCGACTTCCCCATTTCTGTGGATTCAAAGCCATGGAGCCGTCGCTTCGACTACTCTGATTGAACAGGTGTTTTGTTTTTATTATGGGAAGTTCTAGGCAAGTTTAGCGAACATTTTAGTGCTACTTTACTAGAAATTTGATTATGTATGTCATCACATCTCACTACTGATAAAATATACTATCGTGATTAATTAAACAAACCGTTTGCTGTGTTTTGGTTAACTGTCGAAATAAAAAAAATTAATGCATTTATTTCTGGGTCTCATTAATGGTACAGTAAGCAATGATGGTTTACTTTGGGAAACAAATCGAAATGGGAATAAATTCCTTTCAGATTATTGAAAATCCTATCATTTCGGACAAATGAAAAAACGTTTAATTCGAGAGATATAAAAATGTTCGTTTGTCCGTTCGCTTGTCCGTGTTTACTTAAACTGATGTTTCAGTAATGGACCTATCGGACCTATCTATATTATAAAACTTACACTATAAACTATTGAGTCCAACAACTTAATGACGCAAATTG
This sequence comes from Drosophila anomelani, assembly GCA_035045905.1. NCBI lineage: Eukaryota > Metazoa > Arthropoda > Insecta > Diptera > Drosophilidae > Drosophila > Drosophila anomelani. Next base: position 148,535 of record JAWNOO010000165.1, read on the forward strand.
AAATGATCATTTTGGGAAAAAGTGGGAGAGCCTCAAGTCGCCTTATAGCAGACACATTCATGTGTACATACATATGAAGGTTGATAAGTCCATATCGACTCGCCTGATGATGCTTATTAACAAAAAATTGTATACACTTTATTGCGCTACGAATTTCAGTTTAAAATATGATCTACATTTCGAAAAGGGTGTTTATACTGTTCGATAAACTTGTTCTGCTAAAATATACACGTAGTTCTTGTGCTTCATTTTTCTATTTTCTTTAAATGTTTGTTTTGCGCTAAAACCGCAAAAAGTTTTGCGGTTCTGCCACGACACAATCTTATCATCTAATGTTCTAAAAATAAAGCCAACAACAATAGCAGAAACAGAGTGGATGGGGCCCCATCGCCAGTTCCGTCCCTGAGCCTCTGGAACTTGGAGCGAAAATTGTCGCCCAACCTTTTTCAGCTCTATCTCGATATCTATGTATCTCTTTCTCGATCTGTGTGTGTATATAGTATGTGGCTTGGGTGTATTTCTATCTAGGTATCTGTATCTCTATCTGTATCTGTATAGTATATCTTGCTATATACACCAGCATTGTATGGTTTTGCAAATTTTGCTAACAACAAAAATTTCATTTTCTCCTTCGTGTTGTGTTTTTCTTGTTTTCTTTTAGAGCGACCGTGTGATCATTTAGCGTACTGCTAATTCAATTTGTATCTTCTGTTCTTGATTTCATGTGGCTGTTTTTAAAGTATATATAAGTGAGTGTTTTTTTTTTTTTTTTAGTTTTCGAGTGCAGATTTAATTTGCTCAGATTGAACTAATGAAAAGTTTTTAATTCCAATGAGATTTGTAAGTTTTTTTTTTTAGAAACGATAATTTAATAAAATAATACAACAAATTAATCAATAGTTTCCCATTTTCGCACTCAGTATTCTATTTAATTCATATTTTAAATCATAAAATATTTATAAAAATATAATTTTACAAAAATATATAATAAACTGTCATTTGTCAACAAAAACGTTCACGCCTATAATTAAATTAGAAGTTATACACTAAATGAATCTAATAAAATATTCCCATGTTTTTGTAATCTAAAAATGCGCGGGAATCATACTCGTATGTACATATGTACATATATCCGATTAGCATATGAAACACCCATTAAGTTTGATGATAAATTAAGTTTGAAAAGTGGGTGCCTAAAAGGAAAAGATCCTTTATTCTAACCTTTATTATAGCCTTGGAGGGTATATTAGTTTCAGTCAAAAGTTTGCAACGCAGTGAAGGAGGCATCTCCTACCCTATAAAGTATATATATTCTTGATCAGGATCAACAGCCGAGTCGATCTAGCCATGTCCGTCCGTCCGTCTGTCCGTCTGTCCTTCTGCCCTTCTGTCCGTTTCTACGCAAACTAGTCCCTCAGTTTTAAAGCTATCTGAATGAAACTTTGCAGTTAGGCTTCTATATACTTTCACTCGTACATATAGCTGCCATAGGAACAATCGGAACAAGATGGACATACAGTCGGGTGTCCCGACAGTAGAATACCATGTACCATTACAAGACGCGTTCAAAAATTATATAAAAGAAAGAGAATAAGAATAAAAAACTGAGACAAATTTACATATAATGCAAATGTCTTCCCATTCAAGAGCAAAGTCGATAGCTCAGTGGGTAAAGCTACACATACATTTTTGTAAGCAATTGGCCTGGGTTCGAATCAACCGCAGGCATAAGGATTTTTTTCATTTTCAAAACATTAAGTATAGTTCTTTGCTTGCATTTTTTTATTTCTTAGTATTAAATACTGTAATTATTTTGATGTACTGGAAAAAATAAAAAAAAAAAAAAATTGCTAAAAATAAAAAAGTTTTCACTCGTCGCCGACGGGATTCGAACCCGTGACAACTAACATTTGAAAAAGACTTCAGCTTAGCCAGCTGCACCACCAACCAATTCAAAATGAGTAACCTTATTTTCATAGTAATATGAACATAAGTAAAATGTTTAATGAACGTTTTGATTTATTTGGAGCCCTCTGCCTGGGCTGCCTCTTGTACACGTAATGTGTATAAAGTAAAAAGCCTATATCTCCGCTATTTATGGCATGATCGCAATAAAATTTGGACAGTCTGTGTATTTTGATTAAATGCTTTAGGCTTTTTAATATGGTTTACATAACTTTATAAATTTCGGAGCTATACGTTTTTTTCAAATAGCTCCTCCAAAAAGGGGAGCAGCAAAAATTTTAAACAAACTTGATCTGCGTGCAGATATAAGAAGTCTAAATCCAAAGTTTGGTGTCTCTAGCTCTTATAGTCTCTGAGATCTGGGCGTTCATACAGACAGACGGACAGACGGACGGACGGACGGACGGACAGACGGACATGGCTATATCGACTCCTTTAGTGGTCCTGACCAATATTTAGGTAACTTTTGGGGGTCTGCCACGCCTCCTTCTGCCTGTTACAGAAAATCGCACTCGCACAAAACTATAATACCTTTGTACCTTTGGTACATGGTATAAAAATCTACGAAAAAAAATTATAACTTTGTCAGTTTTCAAGCAATTTTCACCAAATTTGATATTTGCCCATTTAGTATTATTTCCGAATTTCGGTTTTAATTTCATGAAAATCAGCTGACTATATCCTATAGCTTCCATAGGAACAATCAGGAAAATAAAAGAAAAATTCATAACTTTGTCAGATTTCAACATATTGTCACCAAATTTGATATTTAGCCATATTTTAGTATTTCTGAATTTTGATTTTAATTTCATGAAAATCGGCTGACTATATCCTATAGCTTCCATAGGAACAATCAGGAAAATAAAAAACCATAGCTTAGCCGTGTTTCAAACCATTGCCATCAAATTTGAGATTTGGCAACAAATTATTATTTCAGAATTTCGTTTTTAATTTTTTGTTTAAACTCTGCAAACTCTGCATTGCCATCAAATTTGAGATTTGGCAACAAATTATTATTTCAGAATTTCGTTTTTAATTTTTTGTTTAAACTCTGCAAGGGTATGCAAACTTCGGTGAGCCGAAGTTAGCTTCCTTTCTTGTTCTATTTATGTTTACGCAGTGTAAAAATGTATATTTTCTATATGTTTCCATTTTTGCCAAATAAAATATTCTAAATGAATTAGGAGAAGTCACCGGCTTTTTTTTTATAGAGGATCAATATTTGGTCAACAAATTAACAGGGAATTGTGGATGGTTTATAACTGTGATGTACAAATGGCCAATAACAATTGGTGTTTGTATTTTAAAATATAATTTTTACTGCGGTATGTGTAGCAAAAATTCCACTATAAATAATTTGACACTTGAAAGTCGTTGGCACTGCATAAATTAGACAGAACATGACAGACACTGAGTGACCGTGGCCCAATCAATGCCAACGACTGACTTGGCTTAGTTTCCTCTTCGTCGTAAGCATAGCAACAAAGGAAGACGTGGATGTCTGTTGGCTTTTTGAGAGGCCTCGATATCCTTGTACCTGTTATTGGATTTGCATATATGCAAATGCACTAGTCAAGCCTTAAATTCCTCCCAGAATCGTAATTGACGATGAAGGAGGCGAGGCTTCATTCCTGGAGAATTGTTAATTGTTTCTAGTGCAGGCGGCGTCGAATGATGGATTAGTTAAGAATTTTAACCATTTTCAAGTAGTCGTTTGTGGGTATAATTAAAAGAAGGTTATAAGTAATTTTAAGTTTGGGTTTTTTTTTTATAAAACCTGCCACTTTTGCCGAAAATATATAATCAACAAACTTTTTTAAAAGGTCGAGTTAGCTTAAATATATTAGCCAGATATATTTCTTATTTTGATTTGATATTCGCTTATCGTTATAATTTAGCTTAAAATATTGTTACATGTGCCAAATACCAAGTTTGAAATTCGGATATTATTATTAGTATTATTGAAATCTTATAGCAAATTTACACGTCCCTTCTGAATTTTAAGTTTAAGTTGGTTTCAGCCATATTCGTCGAAAGAGCAACCAAAGCCGGAACAAGAGCAACGGCCGGCTTCACCATTTTGAACGACAAGTGCATAAGCCTTATCCGCCGTAATTGTGTAGCGTGAAATGAGCGAACCTATAAATGCAGCCAGGATTCCCGTTGACATGGCGACGAGATTCCCTCTTATTATTCGCTGCAACTCAATTCGTCCTGTACTTATGGGAGCCACTTCTTCATTCAGGTTAAATTTCGCGATAAAAAAACCACACAAGAACGATAGATCGATAAAGCATTGGATAAGAATAAAATGCTAAAATATATTTCAGTTTATTGCCCAATTAAATTAAATTATTAAATAATTAAATTTATTTCATAACTAAAAGTCAATTCCCCACAGTACCTGCGGAATCTTTGTCCAACCAATTAGTAGAAGTCATAGCATCGTCCAAACTCTTGCGCTAACTATAAACGTAGCATGGAAAATTCATACATATGTACATACCACATAAACTATGCTGTGCAACCAACAGTCAATGAAAGAGCTTTTGTCCTTTATATACATATGTTCATCGATTTTCGTATAAATTTCGATCGGATTTTTAAAAAAATTGTATGGTACTTTCTGATTGAAAACAATTTTGATTTCATAAATTAAATTTATTTGTTTAAACATCAAAATGGGTATTTTATCGTGATTTAATGAATTAAATTTCAATAACCAATAATTCGTCCTTTATTACAAAGTTTGGGAGTTTGATTTGATCAAATTATTAGTTTTGAAATAAAATGGGGCTCTTTTATCGCGATTTAATTGAATTAATTTACAAATCAAGACTAGGATTTAGTCTTAATACAGTCAATGCAACTACATATGTTTGGGATTTAAAAATCGGAATTAATAAATGTAACATTTTAAAATCGTAAGTATGTAAAATATTTTAGAGTAAAAAAGGAGCCAAGAAATGATTTCATACGAAAATAAGGAACATTTTTATTTAAAGCACATTCCTTTAAAAATCTATTAGAAAATAGTTAGAGGCAAAATTCGTGAAAACTAATTTTCTGGCGCATTTCTGTGGGCTCCCAAAAGTTGGGAGTAATTTCATTTTGGCAATGCAAGGGCTTTTCCACTGCTGCCTTTTGTTTTATGGCTTTATTCAGGGTCCGGTGGGATATACCACATTTGACAAATAGCAGAGGAAAAGATGCAAAGGAACATTGAAACATACTCTGTAGGCATTAGTGCTATTAAGTTGTATCATTGAATTATCTTTAATTGTTTTGTTTTTTGTTGTTCTATTTAAGCCCAATGGTGAAGGAATTAGGAAGATTCTTATTTCATATATATTTTCGAGATTTTTACATACAACACAATAATTAAATTAAAATTTACAAATCTTTTATATTTTCTTCCCTTAGACTTTTCGCCGAGTTGTTTTACTTAGCAAGGGCTCAACAAGTTGCGGAGAAAAAGTTCTACCGACAAGCAGAAAAGTCACAGCCAAACTGAAATAAAAATAAAAATCAAGGTCAGTTCAGTTCATCGCCTAAGCTCTGTCTGGGCCTTCTTGCCTTATTTCTGGTTTTTACATTTTATTTTGAAGTAAAATGTGGTAAAAGTCAGGGGTGGAAAAGTTAAGGTTAAGTTTCATTTAATTGAATCAATAAAGCCACTTCTCAACTATCAAAAGAATGTGTCGATAGTGTACGCTTTTAAGAGAAAGCTAAATAGTTTATCTTTATCAGTTTTTAAACTGGGAGTAATTTAAGGTATGTGGAAATTTGAACTTAAGGACCTCAAAATGAACTATCAAATGTAGGATGAATGCAATTACACATATTTGTTTAAGATGCCATACGAAATCTACTATATATAACAGCAAAAGCTGGTCCTGTATAAAACTAAATTTACATAATTGTACCAACAAGGCAGCTAATCTAATCTATTGCCCGATTTCGGAACATTGTTACCTCGGCACTCTCCTAGAGTCTCACCTTGGGCAAGTACGAACATTTTAAGGCGCCTTTCAACGCTTCAGCAGCTCGGGCCGCTTTGCCAGGAAGTTGTTTATGTTTAGGCCCAGAGGCATAACACTAAATTATGTTGTTTTAACTTGGCAGTAATGGTCCTTTCCGGCTGCGGTGTTTCTAGGTGCTAAGGCAGCGGTGTCTATGTGCCCGGAAGCGATGTTTCGCATAGTTTCCAAGATGTTCCATGCCCTACCCCCTGCCACATTCATGGCTCCTTACGTTTCAGCAGTTTAATTTGCATAAATTAGGTCAAAAGATATCGTGTAATAGAATCTATGAGAGAATCCTAAGAGCTCATTGTGATTTAAAAATACAGGCATATCTCACAGAATTCATCTTACTAATAAATGCACTTACGTTGTATAAAATTAACTAACATCTATATACATATATACTATAAAAATCGTATTAAAAGTTGAGTTAATAAAAATTATATACCTTCCCAGGCTTTTATGTTATTTTCCTGTAAGGGAAACAATTTAAAAAATTGTCCCTTTCTTCGCTATTCAACCGTTAATTCGCCTTTGGGCTTTGACTGCGACACAATTTTCCGCGAAAATATGCGAGAAACACTTTGCCCTTTTCAGCGTTTCTGCCTAGCTGATGGACAGCTCTTCTCCCACTCGATCTTTAATTTTTTCCTCGGGTCTCCTCTATCATTGGCAATATATGTGGGCTTGCCTTTGGTGGCCAATTTGAGTGTTTTTGTTTATTAAACAAATAGGTAAGTAAAGTAGATTGGAGAAAACGACGCCACCAAGTCGGTGGAAAGTCTACAAAGGGTTTTTCTCGTTCTTGTTGCTGCGGCTGTTTGCCTTAATTTCGGGTGGGGCTCCTTTTATTAGCATTAATCGCAACCGGGGCAAGAGAAAAGGGAACTGCGACGTGTGAGTCAATATGCATACCTCCTGGACACCACCTACATATATCCACTCCATAAATTTACGACTCTTGAAGCTTTTAACAACTGTTTGTCCTGCAATTTCCCACAAACGAGAAAGAGAAGGAAAGTTTATTATTATTTTTACGGGCGCTGCGAATTGCTTTTCCTCATCAAGTTAAATGTAAGGAAGAGTCGAAGGAAGAACGGAAATGCGTGGAAAAAACAACATCCTGGGATACTGACAAACAAGTTTTTTAATATCTTAGCGGATCTCTGCGTTTTCTTGAAAAACTAAAATGAGTTAGTTAGCATAGCATACTTATGAGCGTACTCTCTGCTGAAAAGTAATTAACCGCGCACCACTTCCACTCAAAGATTTCATATACATCCTCCATTCTTGTTACTGCAACTACACTTTGGCGTAGGCGTATCTCCGCCCCCTTGGCACTTTATACGTTACCCGCGAAAATATTAAAAAAAAGGACCAGAGGCAGCTTAAACTCAATTTGTCACCGTGCTTTATACGATGTTAGTGGCTGTAGGGAAACTGTAGATAAAGTGGACCGTGTGCGTTATGATATGTATGGGTGGCCACCATGAGTGTGGGGTGTGTCTACCTGGGATTGATTTTGAATGTCAAAGAAGCTTTAACGCGGTGACCAACAGAAGTCAGATTGGCATTGCATTGGCGAGTTTCCTCTCTCTACGAGAAGTTGTTATTAGATTATAATTAAATGTATCTGAAAACTAATGCCGTTTATATGTATATGTATCCTAATATCTGTTGTAGACATAATATTTAATTTAAAACTTAAGTATAAACACACTTTTGTGGCAATTTATTTGGTCTTTGCGAAGCTTCGGAAATTTTTCAACCAACTTCCTACCCAATTTAAAAGTTATCTGTCTTCGCATATACATATGTATTTACCACTCGCAACTCACCCAGATTTAATTGGGACTCTTACAATTGCTCATAATAATCCTTTTGACATCCGGTTCTGAGTAAAAGCTACGTTTTTCGGGAAAATTCTTGCAAATAGTTTTCACTTACAATCACTGCATTTAATATTTAAAATTTGGCAAGTTCCTAATGAGACAAACGATAAAGATATACTTTTTTCAAGATGCAATTTTAAAGAGTAGTGAATAAAAAAGTAGTAGTATAAAAAACATGGAGTTAATTTATTTAGTTGCAATACAAATGAAAATGTTATCATAGATGTTACATATTTTTTCTTTCTCCTGAAATTTTTTTTTTCAAATCTTGAAATTCTTGTTAAGAAGCGTTCCAAGGTTGTTAAATTTGTTGTGGCTTTCTGCCACAATAGTCTTGAACGGGGGGAAAAATGGCTCCCATTTGGAAGCGCTTGTCCTCCGAAAAAATTCGTAATTGAGAATCTGTAAAAAAGAAAGATGCAGTGAGGGAAACGAGCTCAGCAGTGGCTTTATGCAAAAGTTTACCTTTCCGATTTTGGTGTTAAAAAAATAATTTTTACCATTGAATACACGCCCGATCGATACCAATTTGTTTGGTATATACTATTTTCACTTTTTGCATTTAAATGCAAATTCATTTTAATATATTTATTTTCCAATTACTTGTGATGGGGAAAAGCAAATGATTTATAATTTAAAATAAGTTGTGTTTATTTAATTGATGGGGAATTTATGAAGATATGTCAGAAGATGGGAGGAATGAATGAATGAAAGGCAAATTATGCAATTTGTTCTTCATATTGATGTTGAGGTTTTTATTTGGTTTGGGCCCTAAAAATACCCTCTTGAAAGTTAAAGTAAAAGTTCTAAATTCCAAAACAAACAAAATGCTTTCTAAAACAATACAGATTTAAAAATTTTTTTAAAACTACAAAAATAATATATACATTTAGTTTATTTATTTATTTACATTTTGTATGCTTAAAGTTAAAAACTAAAGCTACAGAGAGCTACAGCCATAGCTACCAAGGCTTTTGGCTGTAAACATTTAGTTATATTACTTATTTTTAACCATTTTCCACTTGTCTTGCTTTATCATTATCATTTATATTCCTTTATTTTTTTGTACAGATTCCGCTTACAAAGCATATATCTTAACAGACGAAAGAACTTATGTAAATGATTGCATCTGACACAGAAACCAGATGTGTCTATGTTATCCACAAATTGGCTACGGTGTTGTAACATTTTATCGACAGAAATAAGCGTTAAAGTCTGCAGAGCTATTTTCCTAACCCGAACAATTGTTGGGCAATATTAAAATCAATAAAAAACAACAACACAAAAATCGGGTGAGCTAAATTCTACAAATATTTTATTTTATTTAGATTTCGCATTTAATATAATATTTAACTGTCGTTTTTTAATAATAATAGCTTACTACAAATGTTTATGAAAGAATATTTATTCAAATAACTTATATTTTAATTTGATATATTTGATTTACCACATATCATAAATACAAAACAAGAAAGGAAGCTAATTTCGGCTCACCGAAGTTTGTATACCCTTGCAGAGTTTAAACAAAAAATTAAAAACTAAATTCTGAAATAATAATTTGTTGCCAAATCTCAAATTTGATGGCAATGGTTTGAAACACGGCTAAGCTATGGTTTTTTTTTATTTTCCTGATTGTTCCTATGGAAGCTATAGGATATAGTCAGCCGATTTTCATGAAATTAAAATCAAAATTCAGAAATACTAAAATATGGCTAAATATCAAATTTGGTGAAAATATGTTGAGGTTTTTTCTTTTATTTTCCTGATTGTTCCTATGGAAGCTGTAGGATATAGTCAGCCGATTTTCATGATATTAAAACCGAAATTCGGAAATAATACTAAATGGGCAAATATCAAATTTGGTCAAAATTGGTTGAAAACTGACAAAGTTATAATTGTTTTTTGAAAATTTTTCGGATCGTTCCTCTGGCAGCTGTATGATATAGTCGTCCGATCCGGCCCGTTCCGACATATGTACGAGTGAGAGTATATAGAAGCCTAACTGCAAAGTTTCATTCTGATAGCTTTAAAACTGAGGGACTAGTTTGCGTAGAAACGGACAGACGGACAGACGGACATGGCTAGATCGACTCGGCTGTTGATCCTGATCCAGAATATATATACTTTATAGGGTCGGAGATGCCTCCTTCACTGCGTTGCAAACTTTTGACTGAAACTAATATACCCTGCAAGGGTATAAAAATATAATATAAAATAAATACAGAGTATTATTTGACTTTATCACACATCAGATTTATGGATCGACGAAAATTAGCCCATTTTTTATTACTGTGTCAGGGTATGAAAATTAAAAGAAATACATTTTTTTTCTGGTATTATATCCTTAAAGGGTTTTATTATTTTTTTTAATCTTAATTTGAAACGCAATAAATGAATAAACAAACGAAATTTTTGGTAATTGTGTCTTTCAGAAACCCCCGTTTGAATCTGTAATAAAATATTTGCAAATTAATGTATAATTAATTTTATGTAAATTGTATAATTCATAATAATTATCTTATTGGTTTCTACTGTCAAATCAAATTTTTGATCCTATTTTCTACACTTTTCCATAACAACTGCCAATGTTTCACATACTCCGGGTTTACAATTTACTTAAAATGTGATAATTGCATATTTAAACACAACTGAAAAAATGTACGACATGTGCAAAATTTGTGCAATGGCCATAACTCGTTCGACTTTCTTATACAATATACTTCACACACATACATACATAAATCGTAAATGTGTAAAAATATAAGTTTCTACGTTATCTTTGAATTTTCAACGTCAACGGCTGGCTCGAATTTCTGCTACTTTCCATGCTAGAGGAATTTATTTAAAAAATGTTCGATATGGGCTAATCCTGGGGTCGCGAACATACGTTCGTACGCAATTAGTGCAAAAAAATTAAAAAAAAAAAAAACATTTTCTGAAAATTTGTTTTTTTTGTTTCCGATAGCATTTGGTGAGTTCTTTTCTTAGTGTAAATTATGGTTCTAATAGTTTTTTCATTTTCATAATATTGGCAAAAAAACATGCGGTCGCGAACGTACGCGAAATGGAAGTCGGTTTTGGCTTGCTCTAGCAAAATCAAAAAATCTGCAAATTGGAATGGAATATTTTAATGCAATAACTTTTCTTAAAAAAAAAAAAAAAATGTAGCTTTCTATCGAGTCTATTCCCAATTCAATATCTCCATTAGTTTTTTTTAAATTAAATTAAGTACGGGTCGCGAACGTACGATTTTTCCATCGGACTTTGGACGCTGTTTTTTATTATTTAAATACATTAGAAGATCATATATGCATTTTATGTTGAATATTTGGATTATTCTAGTGATGTTAGAAAACATAAGTCAAAGCATAATGCCTCTGTTTAGAAGAAATAAGCAAAATAAAACATGCTTATTTTTTACGGTTTTTCGTCAAAATAATGAAAAAATGCGATTGCGAGAATATGCTTTCGAATATTTTGAAATTTGCTTTAGAATATGATAAAGGCTATCAAATGTCATATATTGGACCATATTTTAATGTAACAATGTTGATCAAATTCATTTTAGAGAAGTTTTTCACTTTTCGTCGTATCTTATCCTTACTATTGGTTTTGACAGAAACGGAGTTAATATTTGTAAACTTAATCTAAAGTAAAATCACACAATTCAAGATTACACAATTCGTAATGTGAACTCAGACCAGAAAACCTTCAACTTGGTTTCATTAGCAACTGCTATAATAATTTACACAACTTTTTATTCTATTCGGTTACCCCTATTTTTTTAAGAAAATATCTCAATATTTCTTAAGCCCGCGTTTAGCGACACTAAACCACAAATCCACCCAGACATAGAGATCGAGCATTGTGCTGCCACGGAGAGCCACACACTTTATTATGCACGATAAATTAATGATAATTTAAAGATAACTTTTATATAAACAATAAATATCGGTCTCTCGACATTTTTCGCGGTCTAAAAATAGAACGCATACAGTTACAAAGAACGGCGATTAGTAATATGAAACGACGACTGGTCGGGGCCCCATTGATATAGCTATATATATTTATGTACATATATATAGAAATGGAAGTATATATCGAATCGAAACATTGTTATGAAAACAGGAAAAAAATGAGTATTCGTTGTTTATTCATGAGGCATAGCGGCGTGTGTGGTGGATAAAGCTTGAAATACAAATTTTAAGCTGATTAAGCCGAAGGTGTCAGCAGACCTCCAACTCTGGGATTACTCTATGTATACAGACAAATCTGTGCGAGCTATAAATAACAGCAGACTTTGTTAAATGTTTAATTAATTTCAATTTGTTAAGTTTGCTTGTTTTCATAATTATGCAAAGGGCACCCTGTGCATTTGACCATCTTCAGCAGTCTAGGCAACACATTGCTCTTTAAATAACTAATAGAACATAATAGCAATAAGAATAAAGTTTTCGCTTTCACCTATCATCATCCATCAACTCTCACTGAATTCAAAAACAGAATGCGAATAGGAAGTTGAGCAGTTTGGTTCCTTTTCTTCGGTTTATCTATTCACTTTCATCGTAATGCGGAACTCTCAGCTAAGCCACCCAATTATCATACAACCCGCTGCCGTTCAAAACAAACGAAAAAAGAAGAAAGAGAAGAAAAAAAAATCAAAAAAGAGCGAATAGAATCAAAAATCATTCTCTATATGGTCTACTGTTTCCATTCGGCTACTTCTTCCACCGCTTGACGAATAAAATCCAAATCTCTTGAAATGTATACAGACTTCAGCTGTCATTATTAGCGGGGAGCCAAAGGCAAAACAAAAGAAAACAAAGGCGTTTGGGGAATAAATTTGTTAAGCAGCAATTAAACGTCAATGGCAACACTTGAAAAGCGATCCAATGACGATGGATCGGTTATTTTGGCTCTGTGGAGCGGCCCAACCCGAGTGGTCTTATAACTGACATTTTCAAGTGATTATATTGTTCAACTTGGTTTTGTTTTCATTCACCCCCCCTGCCCCCAAAAACTCCCAATACCTTGGGTAATTATTTGCTTTTGTTTGTCGACATCGAATCATTTGGTTATCTTGAGGTCTTATCAAGTGCTTCGATTGTACTTATGTATATACAGGTACATATGGCCAGTAATTCCTTTTTGCCTTTCGCGGGGATGTGATAAATTTGATACATATAAGTAGTACTTTGATTGGAGGGCGAAGGCGCCGGGTAATTAGTTTAAAATTATGTATAAGCCCACATGAATGAAGAACATGGGAGAGCTACTGCTGTTGAGTCCATCAATCAATGACGACGAGCCCGCTCTTCGCTCTTCGCATTGTTTGTCGAAGGGGAACTCGGTGGCTGAAAGTTCAATGGAGCCTATCAATCAATGAGTAACTTGAGTCGAGTCTCAATTCAATTAGCCAAAGAGAGGTCAATTGTGTGTGTGTGTGGGAATAGGCTGGGAAGGCGATCGTTCTTGTTGCTCAGTTTCAAATTATATGTCCTAAATTGAGGATTTTTTAATACACAAGTTTTTTGTGAAATTATATTTTAAACAAAACTTGTTAAATCTCACCTCAAAGTATGAAAGGAAGCATGCGAATTGACCATTATTTAAACGATTTAACAGAGGACAACTCCAATTATACTTAAAGAGTATTTAATTGGACATCATCGTCAGATAATTTGGCTTTAAAATCCGAATGAAAAATCCAGACAAAACATTCAAACATTCAGAGGCATCAACAAAAGCTAGATGTCTAAACCACCGAAAAACCACATATCATAAAGTGTCAGATTGAATTTTTTTATTAATTAATTTTTTTTTGTAGATTCGATGTTTTTGAATGTTTGCCGTGTGACCTGGAAGTCAATGGCAATTGGTAGATTGAGTGGTTTCTGACGACCTGCGGCAGAAGAGGTGACGCCAGTTGGGCTGGGCACGTTTCGGGCAGATCTTTTCTTTTTGTGTAGTATTTGTTTGGTTTTTTATATGCCGATTGTAATCTTGAAAAGACCTCAACTGCTTAATTAATGCGTTTTCGCTTTCTACTTTTTTGGTTGTCGCGTGGCCAGACAGTGACTAATCAGAAAATAGAAATGTTTTTTTTGGGGCTTCTCAGCTTGCTGCCTTCTTTTATTTTATTATTTTTTTTACCCAGCAATTCTTCCTGGGTGGGGGGTTAATTGAGAGAGAACAGACCGCCTGCCTTTAGTTGGCCTGAGTTAAGTTGAGTAAACAAATTGCATTAATTTGTGTCTTATTATTTAATAACAAAATAAATAGACAACGACCGACAGCGAATTGATGGAGTGCTCGAATGAGAAGTGGGTGTTGTGTATTTAGCACTGCCGGCGCTGGTTACAAGCAATTATTTTAATCCTATTCAATTAGGAATCAGCCGAACCGAATGGCGTTGAACCATAAAACGTATTATTCGGGAATCCGCTTTTTGGTCATTCAACTGTGCCTAATCCCAGGTTTGTTTGATGCTGAAAATTATTCGACGACATACCATTTTCTTCGATTTCAAGTTCTTCAAGGTTTTCCGCAATTTGCCTAACCGTTAATCCTTGAGGAGATGAAAATGGCTTTCAAATCGAGAATTTTCTTAAGGAAATCCTTAGAGGTTATACCCAGTCATTTTAAGGCATGTTTGCCCTACTAGGAATCAACTTTTGGGGTGAAAGGTCAGGAAAACAAATTGAACTATTATTATCATATTTCTGTAGAAATCATAAATTGGTTATACAAAACTGGAATATTTTAAATTTCTACGTTGTTCTTTCAAATAAACTCCCACTGCTTTGCGTTGGGTGGAGAATCACAAACCCTTTAATACTTGTTTCTATTTAACTCTTTGACTGTAGGTTTTGATAGCTTATTTTTTTCTTAAACGAGAAATTGTATATATATTTTATTTATATAATTTTCTGCCTAATACCGAATGGCATAATGACTATTTATAATTTCCTGCTGGATTTTGCAGTTTATTATTGCAGCTCAAACCGCTGTTCGTTTATCGACATATTTTCATTTCAAGTTCGAACGGGATTTTCATACTCAACTGTTGCTCGATTATTATATTCAGGCAACCCATAAAACCATAAATTTCTTATTTATTATTGGGCACACGTGTGTGTGTTAACACAAACTGGCTGTTTCCGACTAAAGGTGCTAGTAACAAATCGATTTCGGCATTGCCAAATTGTGTATTAGGGGCTTTGGCAAGAAACTCCGTTTGCCGGCCATTATAATGAGAAAGCATTATTTGAGAGACGATTTTTATCGCACATCTACATGTGTATGTATGTATGCTCCATGTGTGTTGTGTTGTTTTGTGTATACTATAAATATATGATTTTATGTGCGAAAATATTCCAATCAATGGGGAGCAGGAGAAGGCAGTGGCGTTCTCCTTATCAGCCAACCCTCAAAATAAAATCGAATAAAAACTGAGCCGCGATAATGCCTGGGCGGGCACTGGAGTGCCCTGCCTGGTACACTATACATATGTATATTAGTATCGTCCATCAAGTGACGGCTACACGTCTTTTTTTAGTCGCTCGACCAGCCAAAGTTGGCATGTGTTGATGACACGAAACTTATTAATAAAACATCGGGCCTATCAGTGGCGAATTCAAAGTTTCCAATCTTGTACTCGTTTTAGAATCTTGGGTTTTATGCACGCTATATGTATATATCGGTTGGGCTTTGGGGATTTGATTCAGAACAAGTCCGACGTTGCCATTTGCTGTTTGCATATCGCTTTGCCATTAATCGCTCGGTTTTTTTTTTTTTTTTTTTGCTTTTTGTTTAAGCAAATAACAACAACCAGACGACAAATATCAACCAAGGCATACAACAACAAATGTTATTTTTAGCTGGGAGTATTTATAAATGGCCTTGGTGATCGACTCATGGTCCCAGAGGGAGGCAGAGGGAAAAGAAATTTAAATAAAGAGGGACAATTATTTAGTCTCAGATCGGAGACGTGCGACAATCATCCAAGTTTTATTTTATTTTTCAATGATTGAGTTGTGGGGGTTTAAGTTTTTATTGCTTATCTCTTTCACATGAATATTTTTTAACGATTTCTAAATAATTTTATTGGGGTTTATAATTGCACAAAAGAAAATCAACAGGCGTGTTGATCTACGCAAACAATTATCAATTTTGGAGTTGACTGCATTTATTTTCTTCTTTATATTGCAGACTAAACCGGCTAGATCAAACAACTATATTAGAAAGCTTTCATAAGAATACAAAAATTATTAGAAGAAATAGTAAACACCATTAATTTGCAAAGTATATATGTACATATAAGTATATAAATGTTTCATAGATCTCCAGAATCGTCTTTGTCATACGAAAGGTTTTTGCAGGGGCTTTCCGAAGATGGCTCCTTCCTTGTTCAATTTATAGCATACTTTTGGTGCTACATAGAGCGGGACTAATATTTAATATTTTTAATAATAATATTACCGACAAAGAGGCTAAACAATATTTTTTCGTAATGTTAAAATAATGGATTTTATTTGCAGTTCTTTTGACTTTAAAACCGTTAAAGCCACATAACATTAAAACATGTTTATTGCATGAATCGACTTCTTAACAAATCGCTTCATATTTTAAGCATTTTACAGTTAATGATGCTGTCAATTCAATTTAAATCCTTTCCAACATCTGCGAATTTCAATCGCAGACGTCATAAAAGTTTTTCCTTGTCTTCATTAAACTTTCTAGACAGCTGAAACATAAGGAATTCACTTCGTAAGTTTCTTCCCTTCCGCATAGGAAAAGTGTTGCATTTTTTGTCTGTGCTAAGGGATAAGAATTCAACTAATAATACAGAATAAAGAAAAATAATGGCATACTCGGCTCATTGCTTACGCATTCAAGGGAAAAACATTTGAAATTAGTTTTTGTGAGTTTCCCGGACTTGGAATGTCAACTCTCCGACAGAGAGCAGAGAATAAACTGGGCTGGAATGAGCCATTTAACTGGGCAGTCTCCAGTTGGCGTTACTTATAATAAAAAGAATAATAATAATACCAGTTAAACCACTTTGCGTGCAGTGGCAGACTCCGAGGCAGCATCAACTTGCATGGAACTTGTTAAATTGTTAAACTCATCTAGCCAGCCCAGCCCAGCCCCAAGTAGTCGAGGCAAGCATTCAGCCAGCCTGATACCCAGGCAGCCACAGCCACCCTGTCACCCAAACAAACGCAAACTGGCCAAGAAGGCAAGGACAGCTGAGGAGCAAGTGGAGAGCACACTTCCAGAAATGCATTGATATATATTATGACAGGAAGTTTCATAACATCGTCCAAAAAAAATATTTTAAATTATTTTAATAATTTCTAATTACCGTCCAGAAAAAACACAAAGTTGAATCTCTTTTTTGACTTTTGAATTTTCAAATAGTTTTTTTTTTGTTTTTGAGTGTATCAATCCAGATGTGAGGCTGCAACCATGAGGCCTCGTCGCGACGCATTGGCTGGGAAATACACTTGAGAGCCTGCGAAGGATCTCCATCGATGAAATAGAAAACATTTCTAATGGCGGGGGATGTAAAGAGGAGAAGTGTTGAAACTGGATAATCTTGATAGTCGAACTCTTTGGTAGCATTGATTAGCGCTGGAGGAGATCCAATTGAACTAGAATATTAGTTGGGGGACTCTAACCAGTTTGGGACAGGCCCGGGTGAGTTAGTTAACGCACTGAACAAAAAAACTACTCACTTACAAAGGACAAAATTCTGGGAAACAAAATGAAAAAGGAAAATAAATAGTAAGAGCTACCAGTTTATTTTATTTTCCCATTTTTGATTATTTATGTACTTAAAAACTAAGAAATTGCTGAGCACATAGATGACCCCTCAAAGTAGGCAAAGAGTATTTTTTGTTGTATTTGAAATTCCATTCACAATCGCTTTTGGGGCTAGTCATGTTAATTTAGGGAATTTGAATGTTCTGCTCTTTGACTTGAATTTGATGGGGAATTTAAAGTATTCAGTGCAAGTGCATCGAGGCATTCTATTTGCCAAGCAAATGGATTCCGCCTTTGACGCTGTTTTCGGGCGCAAAGGAAATTGTGCTTCCTGTTTGCCATTGAACCCTTTTTTCTGGCGGGCGCTGTGGACCGAAGGATGAGGACGAAGACAAAGACGCGGACATGGTTTTGAGTCCTAACAAGAGATGAGCAGAGCTTTGGGTCTCGTTTCTGCTATTCGCTTGATTTGTCTCTGCAGTTTTTTCTTTTTTGCATTTTGTTGAAGCGGTTGTTGCTGTTGTATCTCGAGCCTTTTGGCGGCCGTTGCACATGTGGCGCGTATTCAGGTATTTCCCCACGGTCTATTTTTAGAAAATCCAGTTTTTTGGCAGCACCAACACAGCAGCGGCAGCTCCCAAGTCTGCTTTGCATGGAAGCGAGACGGCGACACCGAGCTGCACCGGAGATTGCAGGCTTCTCCACTCATAACTCCGTCGCTCATAAATGTTTCGCGGCCGTTTTCTTCTCCGCAGAGTTCAAGCTTAATATTTTGGCAACGACCTCAAGAGTCACTGCTGCTAGCCCTTCACTTTCACACGACCCAAAATTGTAGCCGAGGCAGCTGGACCTGCTTCCCAGAAATGGACAAGCCCAGTCAATGTCCCTCACCCTTCCCTTGTGTGTCCTGCCTCCCTCTCTCTGCACTTGAAAAATGGTTATTTACTTCAAAATTCTTTTTGATTGCCAAAAACCATAGGAAAATACTTAAAGTGAGTAAAGGAAATACATTTCTTTGAGTGCACAAGTTTCAGTCGTTTTCTTACTCTATGAGGTTTTGGGCTGTGCCTCGCTTTTTAAATGCCAAAGCTGCCGTCATGCGTTGACTCCTTTTACGGCCAGAAAAACGGCGCCTCATAATGGAAGGAGTTAGGGAAAGGGGATTTGAGTTAAAGCTGCAACTGAAGCTGAAGTGGAAGCGGCTGTTAAGGCCATGGCATGCAAGGAGCCATTCTACGATTAAGTCTGCAGACAACACACAGCCCCGTCGCCCATCGTCATCATCATCATTATCATCAACAACGCTTTTGGTCGCTTTGAAAGTGAAATTTGTACACTGATAGAAAAAAAAGTCGTCTTTTAAGATTTTGTACATTCTTAAAGTTTATTCTTAATATAAGTACGAAAATTCTATAAATAAGTTTTTTTATGGTTTATTCAAGCCCAAAAGAACCTAGATTTAAGATTTTTCACATTCTTAAAAAAAAGCTTAAAAGAATACAAAATATTTTCAAAACAATAAGAAATATTCGTAAAACAATACCAAAAAAAGATTAATATCAAGAAAAAAATGTCTTAAATTAAGATTTTTGCATTCTTAGTTTTACAGAGAGATTACAGAGGGATTACAGAGGGAGTACAGAGGGAGTACATATGTACACATCGGCGTCCTATTCCAGGTTAGCTACTTGGCGCGTTGTGTAAGCGCCTGGTCTGAGAGACACAGAGTCCCAAGTTCGAACCCCACCCAGTTCAGCAAAAAATATGGAGATTAAAATTAAAATAAATTCAATTGAAAAAAATATATAAATAAAAAAATAAAAAACCAAAAATGCTTTAAAAAAATGTGTTTTTTTTTTGAATTGGTAATGTTTTAAGATTTTTTTTTTCACAATTCAACGTTTAATATTCTTATTTTAAACTCTTTTACCGTTTTAAATAAGATTTAAAAAGTCTTGAATTTAGAATGCAAAAATTCTTGATGTAATGAACAATAATCTCAAAACAAGATCGAAAAATTCTAACGCTACTATGGACCGAAAATTCTCAATTTTATGACCAAAATTCTTGATTTTTTCTATCAGTGTATCTGTAACAATGTGATAACAATGTGCCACTATATCCACCTCATTCCGCTTATCCAGGCGTTAACCATTTCTCAGTGTGGGCTGGAAATGCTGTTGTTAAACCAATGAAAGGACCACTGATTTCACTTCGAAACGATGAGCAATTAAAGTAGTCCTTGGCTTGAACTAATTCGAATTTAGGGGAAAGACATTGGCCGAACAAATTCAATTTAATTGAAATATAAAACACATTCCTTTGCATTCAGACGCAGGCATGTGTCTAATTTGGTATACTTCGAGGAACTGCATCTCTTGTTTTCATTTTAAACTTAATGATAGATTTCCTTGTGGAAAATGTTAAGAGTTACAAGCTTGCAACGAATAAAATTTTGCAGAATAATTCCGGTAAGGACCACCCAAAATAAAGAATCAAATGCACAGCTTCTTTGTAAACTCATTCATCAGAAAAAAAAAACACTTTAAATCACTGTTTCTTAAAAAAAAATTATTTATTATAGTTTTAATATTATATGGAATTTCAGTATATTATCCTGGAATAATCTATAAAGTTCCCTTCAAGTTGTTGTTCTGCTTATTTTTTTATCATTAGATCTGGTTCACTATACAGCATTTCCTGTATCGGATTCTTACCTTTATTCCCCATGGACATGGAGATTTTTTTGCCTCATTTGGTTTTCGTTTGTTTGGGGCCCATGAAATTGTTATTGTTATGGAGTTCCGTTTCAATTTCATTCAACAGTTGTACGCTGATTGTGTTGGGCTATAGATGCCTGATTTCGATGCGAATCACGAACCTCTCCACTAAGATAGTTTGTAGAGAAGATATTTGCAACAGTTGAACCTTTCGCTTGTATTGTAATTGCACTGACGAAAGGGAGGGGCTCTGATGATCAGGTAAATGTATTAACCCTGTAGACCTGTAATTTGTAAACCCCGAGAAATAGAATGTTATGCCACTTGTTTATATTTGAAGCGTTTTATTGAAGCGTATGTTCTCTCATAAAGCCTAATGTTAAATAGGTTTCTGCAGAACAAAAATATTTTGTTTAATGTCACATACATATGTATATAAATTTAACTTGTTAATGTTAGTTACCTCTCTGTGCCATAGGCAATGCAATCACGTCGCCTGACATGCCAAATCTCCATCGGGCTCGGTTTCCATGCATGTCCTTGTGGCTACGCAGCTATGTATCGGCAATGACCAGACCAAGACGACCATTCATTTTTCATATTCGTTTGACACACTTCCATCTTGTGCCACTTTGGCTCCATCGATGAAGTGAACACTGGTGGCACACTTTAAAGACGTATCCTTTCTTCATTTTCCTTATTTCTAATTAGAAATTATATTCAGGCAAAGATCCTTGCTGACAAAAGCTCAAAGGGCGATGAAACCAAATTACTCATTTGGGCCCAATAATCAAGTTATGGTGGCCACACATCATCCCAACTAAGGCCCATTTATTGCGTTCTTTGAACCCTCTTCCCTGTCTCTCCATGTGCGGGCTCTGTGTGTGTGTGGTGAGATAATGTTTCATTGTGTGACATTTTTATACCCGCTACCCATAGGGTAGAAGGGTATTATAACTTTGTGCCGGCAGGAAATGTATGTAACATGTAGAAGGAAGCATTTCCGACCCTATAAAGTATATATATTCTTGATCAGGATTAACAGCCGAGTCGATCTAGCCATGTCCGTCTGACTGTCTGTCTGTCTGTCTGTCTGTCTGTCTGTCCGTATGAAACACTGGATCTCAGAGACTATAAGAGATAGAGCTCTAATTTTTTTTCGACAGTATTTCTTATGCTTGCACGCAGATCAAGTTTATTTCAAATTTTTTCCACGCCCACTTCCGCCCCCGCAAATCATAAAAAAACGTATTAAGCGTATAATTTCGGTATGTATATTAAGAACTATAGTCTGTGTGATCCCTGAAAATTTGGTTGCGATCAAAAAAAAATTGTCGAAGTTCTTAAAGAAATAATTTTGTATGGCCACAATCGGCTGCTGGCAGCATGCCTCATTTGGTTGACCAATTAGACCAACTAAATATTCTTATCCGTTCTTGAATGTGTTCGGAAAAGAATCTTATAAGATATTCGAGAAGCAATTTTAATAAATGGTAATAATTATTAGCCGCTTAAATGCAATAATACCGCGTTTTTACACACATAGATACATGTGTATGTATTTTTGTATGTATGTGATTATATTACACTTGCATTTGCATTTGTGCGTTATGTTCAAAATTGTATTAACTGTTTTTACGTCCTGACGCTTTTCTGGTTTAAGTATGGTTAGCGGGTATCTCAAAGTCGAGCTCACTCGACTGTAGCTTTCTTACTTGTTTTTTTTTTTGCGATGGGACTTTGTTGGTTTGCCCTTTTGTGGGGTTAACTTGTTGATGATTGATAGCAGAGAAAGGATTTAAAACGGGGTGTCTCTGTGTGCTGTGTGAATGTCCTTGAACTGATTGCTGTCGAAATAAATAACAAATACTCGTAAATCGAAAATAAATGGAATCACGTAAAGGAATTGGAAATTGCCGAGTGGCTCGGCTTTAAATAGTAAGCAGCAGCTGCTACGTATTTATATATGTATTTACTAAGCTTCCTTTTGCATGCCGGTTTATTTGGTATTAAATGTAATTTGTTCACCCGGAGAAGTTCATTTTAAATATTTAAATTATTCAGGGTATCCTGTATCCTGGGTCAGTTATATGACAATATGGATCACATATGTACATATGTACTATATATGAGTATATTGAAACCCTTGCTCTTTGCATTTATTTAAATTATTTTGCTGCTAGTAGAATCGAGCATTGAAAGACATTTGAAGTCTGGTTTGGCCTTCATGTTTTTTTGAATTATTTTTCACTCCTGCCCCTTGCAGACTCATCGTATTGCTCGGAAGGCGCAGCTCGCTCCAGGAAAACCCCCGGCGGCGATGTCTGTTTGTTAAAATATGTAATGTCGCGTTGGTTTATCCACTGGCCAATGGATTGTCGTGTTTGCCTCTGGTTTCTATTTTTAGTTTGCGCGTTTTATTTTTAGACAACCAGACATTATTTAGTTGTACATACATATACACATGTAGTGCATACACACGTGGAGCAAGAAACAACTTGGACTGAAAAGTGCAACACAAGGCGGTTCCACGCCCAAAAATAAATGCAACCGCAACTTGTTGCGCGGCGGGGGGCAGACGAGGAAATGCAGCCAAAGAGGGGCACCGAGAGGAATGAGGGAGGGAATGAGAGGCAGAGCATGGAGAGTGGACAGAAAGAGAGCGGTTAAATGGCGACCCACGTTGCGGCTACGCGATATTTTCTGTTACACAACTTGAAGCTGTTTGTTTATTTGTTGATTATAACTGAGCTTTCTGTCTGTTCGCATTGACCATTTTCTCTCTTTCTTGGCTTGGCTCTCTCCGGCTTCTTCTCACATACATACATACATACATACTTACGTATAACGTTAAACGTTTTATCACGTCTTTTCGATTCGTTTTCCTATATTTTCTTTGATATGTGATTCTATTTTTAGCCCCGCTCTTTGGCTCTCTGTTTACTTTATAAATATTTAAATTGTTGTCACGTACGAAGTTCTTAATAGGTTACGTTATGTGTTTATTTAACTAATTTTGATTAGAAGTCGAGAAAAAGTACAGCGGAAACACGCGCGCCGTGAACTCGTCCTACATATTCAGTTTCCGTTACAAAGTTCAACTTCTACTCTTTAAATTGGAAAAAGTCAAACGGCTTTTTTGGTTGGCGGCCCGGCCAAAAGGCAAATAAACAACAACAACAACAAAGTCAAAATCCCCCCACGCAGATGTTCTAGTCTTTCAAATTAATTGTTTACTCAAGTGTAATTAGGTAACCGAAATAATAAATAAACAAATATGGACACATTAACACACACAACACTCATGCCTTCGGAGTAAATACGTATTCATAATTAAATAATTTTTAGTGTCATTATTCTCTGCATAAACTAGAAAGCTAATTTAGTTTGACTTCACCACCTGTGCAAAAGTTTCGCATAAAAAGAGGTATAAACTGCGTATTGGAATTTCAGATATTTAGTTCAGAATGAAAACTTGTATTATAAGTTGATATAGTGACTTGCAGAAACCAGAAGCTAAATTAATCTGAACAAAGGTGGATTATCAGAATGCTAAAATACATTTATATTAAATTGTATTTTTAGTATATTTTATACGATGTGAATGACATCTCAATTTTGAAAAGTTTAGAAAAACAAACTAGATCTGTCTGCAAGCGAGATCTGTTGTCTCAGAGGGATATTACTTAAATATTACTTAATGCTACAAAAAAATGTGTTTACTTAATCGAAGATGCATCCTTCTGCCTTTTTATAAAAACCCTATATTGAGTTCGTTATTTATTGGTTGGTGGTCTATTATAAATTTTGAATTCCTTCGTCTAAAGGCCTAAAGACACAAAGTAGGATATTATAAACTTGGAATTTTGATCCTGATTGTCCTTGAAATTGGTTCTCCCGTCTCCTCGAACGTTGGGAATGTGTACTGGATAGAGTGTGCATTTGCCCGCTGATTGGTTTCAAGACCTTGGAGTTTTCATCTTCGATTTCTTCATCTCCCCAGCGATCTTCCTAATGGCAGGCGGATAACGCTTAGACATCCCGGGCTGCGAACTGAGAAAGGAAATCTCAAAGAGCGACGGCCGGCTCGAGTAGACGTTGTGCAGCATGCTGACGAACCAGAAGAGCAGGTCGTCCATATTTTGAAGCGTGCACTGGGCAAATACGGCTCCCGCATCCCGTCCGTGTTGGTGCGAGTCGAAGAGGGCGACGATTGAGGCCCGGAAATCAAAGGTAACCATCACCGTCCGACTGTCCGCGATAATGGCGGCGAACAGGTGTGAGGGCGAGCCTGCCTTCTGGAATACCGGCAGCGTCGCCTGGAATAGCCGCGACAGCTGGACGGCCACGTTCCTATTGTACATCGGATTGGTAGGATCAGCCTCCATGTGCGTGTAAAACCACTCCTCTAACCGGAAGTTAATCTTGTGCTGCGACCGTATGGCCGCAATTGCATCTGGAATGTTTAGGTTGATGTTCCGGGCCTGTGGCGTGTTGACGGTGATCACATTGTGGTACACGTTATTCCCATCGTTCATCGCATTGCCAAAGAGCTCCCATCCTCGCATCGGCAGATCGGAGACTCTGTGGTAGAAGCGCTCTGCCTTGTCCACCTTGTCAGCCAGGATCAGGGATACCAGCGTACACGAGTTTGTACCACTCTGCTGGAACTCGCCAAAGCGTGACTGACAGAAATCGCGCGGAAACCACCAGATGTTCAGGTTGTCGATCTGCTCGTGGATGGCCATGACCTTGGAAGATTGGCAGGTGGTGGTTGCAACTTGTGTCCCTCGGGGCCGTAACCTCGGATTACGACTCCGGCTCCCGATCTTGCTCTTGACGATCCTGCTGCTCCTGCGGCCCAGTGGTAAGCCCGGCCCTGTCCCCGAATTGCCGCTATCACATAATTCACGCCTGTGATGGCTCTTCGGCCTTACAGCGTATGAGTTAATGCAGATCGGTATCCGGGGACTGCCTTCTGTGGCAGCAACTGGCTCACTATCTTGGAATTGAGCCAGGGTTCTATGTTAAACTCCTCTCCAGTACACTTTCGCGGGACGAACGGCCTCTCGATTTTAAGCAAACATTGAATTTTTAGTGTCTTTCGCCGGAGGAGTGTTAAACGGGTAAAGAAGAAATTTTCAGGTCGGAAAAACAAAAAAATTTTAGACCAACAACTGACAAAAAACGGACATGATGTTAGATTTGAGACCGAAAGGAATCTAATCATTTGTCAGAGTAAGTCTGGGACACAAATGGAAAAGCGAATACTTGATTAATTTACTTTTTCAAATTTTTTTTTTTCAAATAAATGTGACTTGTATACCCTTGCAGGTTATTTTAATTATATAATTAATAATATAAATAAGTAAATTGAACATTACTAAGCACTAAGCTTTCCGTCTGCTATATTCAGTCAGTAAGCAGATATAAACCTAGCAGTTCGGTAAACTATTCTTGAACAAGAAAGGAAGCTAACTTCGGCTCACCGAAGTCTTATATACCCTTGCAGAATAAAATCAAAGAATTAAAATCGAAATTTTTTAATAATAAGTTGCCAAATTTCAAAATTGTTGAAAATATGTTGTCTTTTATTTTCCTGATTGTTCCTATGGCAGCTATAAAAAAAAAATTGTCAGATTTTCATGAAATTAAAACCAAAATTCTAAAATAATATTAAATGGCTAGATATATAAATTCGGTTAAAATATGTTGAAAACTTACATAGTTATAATTTTTTTCGAAAAAATTTTCGATCGTTTCTATCGCAGCTATATGATATAGTCGTCCGATCCGTTTCGACAATATGTGCAAGGGAGAGTATACATATAAAAAACTAAATGCAAAGTTTAATTCAGACAGCTTTTAAGGGGGGGGTAAGGTTTGTGCGGTGCAAAAATGGCCGTTTTTCAAAATTTTTTTGTGGCGAAACGGATAAAGTTAGCGTAAAAATTTAAACACCATAAAGTAACACAATATTTCGACTATTTTATTAGTATTTTTTTGTTAAGAAACAATTAGAGAATTAAGAGCTATTAAGAATTTCGTAAGCCGCCATCGAAAAAAGGTGGTTTGCGGTGAACATCCTTACAGCCTACAGGATCACGCGATTTAAAAAAACTAAATTGCATTACTTAAGGGATAAATGTCCCGAGGTAACACCGAAGCGTTTTTTTTTTTAAATTTTTTTCTGATTTTTTATGCCATTTTGAAGCAAAAAGTCCGATTTTTTACTAAAAAAAAAAGATAAATTGTTAAAAAAAAAATACAATTTAAAAAAAAATTAAAAAAAGGGCCACGTGAGTACCTGTAGAATTAGTTAAACTATATTTGTGCAAAATTTCAAATCGATCGGATCAGTAGATTTTCTGTAATCGTGTTCACCGACTTGGAAAATGCTACTTTTCAGGAGAGCGCTTCAAAGTTTTGTGAGCACATGTAGTGCACACTAAGCGACCTCCATTAAATTGGCTATAACTTTGTTAATTTTAATTTGATTGACTTGCAACTTTTACACAATATTCTTTAGATTTTGTGCAATTGTAATAAAAAATAAAAAAAAAATTTCGAAAAAAAAAATTACAAACCTTACCCCCCCCTTAAACCGAATGACTAGTTTTCGTAGAAACGTTCAGACGAACAGACGGATAGAAGGACAGACGGACAAGGCTAAATCGACTCTGCTGTTGCTCCAGATCACGAATATATACTTTATACGGTCGGAAACTTCTGACTGAAATTAAAATACCCTGGAAAGGTATTAAAAAGACGTAATGAATATATTGTTTTTCGCTAATACTAGTTATCCATTGGATATATGTACATATGTATATGTGTAAGAGCCAGACTCAGTAATTGATTTAATTTTGTTCATAAGGGGAAGGGCAGTTTTTTTTCATCCGCCCTCCAACTACATTAAAAATAGTTTAGTTTTGCGTTCTTAAAAAAGCGTTTCGCATTGTGTCAAAATGCTGCGCAAATATTTAACTGTGGCACCCAAAATAAGTTTGCCCGGCCAAGAAGTTCTAATTTTAAAGTGCAACATTGGAAAAATAAAAAGAAAACGAAAATAAGTCAAAGAAACAAATATGTGAAGTGTGTCGGATTTGCTAATTTATGGTGGCGTAAGAACTTTTTATACCCGCTACCCATAGGGTAGAAGGGTATTATAACTTTGTGCCGGCAGAAAATGTATGTAACAGGTAGAAGGAAGCATTTCCGACCCTATAAAGTATATATATTCTTGATCAGGAGCCGAGTCGAGTCGGCCGAGTCGATCTAGCCATGTCCGTCTGTCTGTCTGTCTGTCTGTCTGTCTGTCTGTCTGTCTGTCTGTCTGTCTGTCCGTCTGTCCGTATGAAACACTGGATCTCAGAGACTATAAGAAATAGAGCTCTAATTTTTTTTCGACAGTATTTCTTATGCTTGCACGCAGATCAAGTTTGTTTCAAATTTTTACCACGCCTACTTTTGCCCCCGTAAATCATAAAAAATCATATAAAGCTAGAGTCGCGAATTTCGGTATGTATATTGAGAACTATAGTCTGTGTGATCCCTGAAAATTTGGTTGCTATCAGATAAAAATTGTCGAAGTTATTAAAAAAATAATTTTGTATGGCCACAAACGGCAGCAGGCTTCCTTTGGTTGACCAATTAGACCAACTAAATATTCTTATCAGTTCTTGGTTGTGTTCGGAAAATAATCTTATAAGATATTCGAGAAGCAATTTTAATAAATGGTAATAATTATATGGTAATAATAATATGACGCGTTTTTACACACATAGATACATGTGTATGTAAATTTGTATGCATGTGATTATTACACTAGCATTTGCATTTGTCCGTAATGTTCAAAATTGTATTAACTGTTTTTTCTGGCGTCCTGACGCTTTTCTGGTTTATGTATGGGTAGCGGGTATCTCACAGTCGAGCTCACTCGACTGTAGCTTTCTTACTTGTTTGATTACGATTTGGTTGAACGGCAAAACAGTAGAGGTCTTGTTACCATATACTCGATTTATGATTAGCTACAGTAAAGAGCATAAGCAAAAGTTTATTTAAATCTATAAATTTATCAAATTTACTAGGTTATCTTCAATACTGAAGTACAGTAGCAACTGAAATTAATCCGTCTAGAAAATGTATTCATGAAAGTTGATAATACTTTTAATTATCCGAGACAATCTCATTACTCTCACTTTAACGGAAGTCCCATTAAATCAGATTTTCCCCCTTACTTTTTTCATGGCTTCTGCATTTCTTTTATACATTTAATTAAATTTACACGTGAGTCAGTTAAAGAATGATGGGCAAAGTCGTCATCCATCCAACCACCCAGTTCTGTAATTCAATCCCCAGGAATAAGCTTTCCCTCCAACACAAACAATCAGGACAATGGGTAAAATCTGTAAATAGAGGGGAATGTTGACGTGGGCAGGATAATGGCAAACAAATGCCAGGATAAAGTAGCCAGCGATATATATATTTAATACCTCAAACAAAATTGCATAATGACAAAATCAACGCATGCATAATTAATAATAACAAGCAGTGTACACAACACTACGGGGGCATGGGCATCGAGAGGACAAACCGTGCTGCTGGGTTGGAGATGGATTCCGCAGTAAGCCACTTATAAAAGATTGGCCACTGGCACATGCCCAAGAACTGAAAGTACTTCAAAGGGGGAGAGGTACATATGGAACACTGAATTTTATTTAATAACTTAAATTAAACTTCATTTTAGATTTTTCGTTAAATGGCGAATGTAGCCTTATGTTGGTGGATAATATTTTAATTATCAGCTTGTCAGATTGTTGTGGGTAAAAGGCAGACACTCTTCCGTGTAATATATATTATTTAATTTCTTTTTTCTGTTTGTATATCCCCAGTTAATTAGAAATGTCGGAGCTCCATTTAGTTGGAAAAGTGAACGATGTTCGAGTTGACCATCGCAACATTTGACATTTGCTTGCAAGGAAACTTGCTTGGCATCCTGTTTCTGAAGCACTTCAACGACATTTTTTCTTCAACATCCTTGCCATTTCATAGCAGCTCCAGCTTATTGGGAAACAGAGAAGAAAAAAACACGGCATTGGTTAAGAAATTTAAATTAAGATTCTATTACCTATATTATATTAAATTAAATTCTTAATTACAATTAATCGAATTAATTTAATAAGAAGAATGGAAGCTGCTATCCTTGAAGTCTGCAACGGTTTTAATAAAAGCTATAAGAAACAACAATTTTATAATCAAAATTGAATGTTTGTGATGGTATTATTACGTATTCTGAATTATTATAATACATATTTAAATAAGCATCTATTTGATTTTGGGACATCATTTTTCTCTCTGTTTTGGTCAGGGGTCTGCATCTTTCTCAGTTTCGTTCATCTGATTCTAGCCAAGTGTCTGAAATGGGTTCGGGATGCTGTTTTCTATTTGTGTTTGCCTTTGTCAAACATGCATTTTTATTATGCAAAGGACGTCCTCGTCATTTTCAATTGCATCCTCACTTAGTCCCGGTCCTGGTCTTTGTCTAATCCCTCTGCTTTTCTCCTGTTTGCAGTGTGAGACTCGGTTGGAACCCATAGGCGTCGCGCTGAACGGCCCCGGCCTAAGGGGCCATGACGCGTTGGCCCTTTAATCTACTTCTCTTGCTGTCGGTGGCGGTACGCGACTGTAGCAATCATCGCACGGTTCTCACAGTCGGCTACCTAACAGCTCTCACTGGCGACCTCAAAACGCGCCAGGGGCTGGCCATATCCGGCGCCCTGACAATGGCTCTGGATGAGGTAAGAAATGGAGGTAACTTAGATTTAAGTAATGAGATTAATGGAAAGTTAAATATATACATTAAGTTCATTTTAAATTATTAAAAATTTAAATTATTTAAAATTATTTTGTGTTTGGATATTACAGCAATAAACAATAGATTTCTCACTATGCAATTCGAAATGCATTTATGACTTGAAGGGGAAAAGTTATTACTTATAACAAAGTTAAAAACATTTCCATGAAACATTGTTAAAGATATTTTTGTCAACAGGTCAACAAAGATCCCAATCTGTTGCCAAATGTGACACTGGACCTGCGCTGGAATGACACCAAGGGTGACACTGTACTGGCCACCAAAGCCATCACCGAGATGATATGCGACGGCATCGCTACCATTTTTGGGCCGGAAGGACCTTGCTATGTGGAGGCCATCGTCTCACAGAGTCGCAACATTCCAATGATTTCCTATGTACGTATTTTGAGTCCTACTCGATATACATAGACATGCACACATGCTATTTCACCCTGCCATGGTCACAGACAATCTCATACAACGCATTTTTCATTCAACTAAATTGTAAATTTCTGTTTTCACCATCATTCCCTTTTTTCTCTCTTTTTGATAGAAATGTGCAGAGTACCGTGCATCCGCCATACCGACGTTTGCCCGCACCGAGCCGCCAGACACGCAGGTAAGTAAACAGGTTGCAACAGGTGGCCAGGACGGGTGGGTGGTGGAGAAGCGAATAAGCTTTGCCTAGCCATCCTTGCGGTGTCTTTGTCGCTCGGCAGGGACAACTATTTAACCTTGGATTATCCTCATACACCAGGCACCAGGAAACCATAAGGAATGCTGAAACAAAACAGTTGGGGTCAAAATAATATGGCTTAACTAATTATGATAAATTAATTTGTTTCTAAATTTTGTCGCCTAAATTCCATTTGAATATAATTAATATGGTAAATAATATTAAAACTCCTCTATAGATAACATAATTAAATTTAGTGTTGAGGTTTTAATTAATCGTTAAAAAGGACCTTATGCAAACTCGATGATTATTTTACAAATTTTATAACTTACGTAATAATACATTTAATTACATTTGTATTTATAAATTGTTGGAACAAACAAAAAACTGTGACAGTATGTGCTGAACCGAAATCAATATGTCAAGGCAGTAATTCAAAATGATTAACTCTAGTAGACAATTAATAATTTTATATTATTCAGATAACAATACTTTTGTTTTAGTGAAGTTATAAAATGAAGAACTTTCTTTATTCGATATTCAACCTATATGTATATGTATTACGTTTTGGGATTAAATTGTCTACTTATTTGTATATTTACCCATAAACTAAGACTTAATCCAAGTCAAAGGCAAACTATAGTCATGTATATAGATAAGTTCATGTACGTATTAGCTACTACTGCACATTCAACGTAATCCGTTGGTATTTGTTTTGATATATTTCTTATGTATACCATCACATTTCATATTTTTCAGGTCGTTAAGTCACTGATTGCCCTGCTGCGCTATTATGCGTGGAACAAGTTCTCTATTTTGTATGAGGACGTTTGGGCTCCAGTGGCGGACCTGCTGAAGGATCAGGCCATGGAGCGGAATATGACCATCAACCATAAACAGTCGTTTATTGACAATCGGGCCAAATGCTGCGAGAAGTTTATGGACTGTTGTCGATCTGGGTATTGGTATCAGGTAAGTTCTTAGAAGTTTGCGTAGTGTTTATCCTTACAAAAATATTGGAAAACAAATTTAATTCAGTTTCTTTGAATCTTGACTAAGAAAACGAATAAAAATATCCCTGGTCCTCATGCTTATTAGTACGGAAAAGTCCGGAAACATCTCGTAAAATTTAATGTATCCAATTTTTATATATGAAAATATTTTGCACTTAACGTTGAAATATTAACATCGAAAAATATTATTTAATTTATTTGTTTCTCTCCTATATTGCTTCAATGTAACATATATGTATATTTTAGTAGATTTTATTTGAAATTGGAGTTAGTCACTTAATTAATTGTTTTCCCTATAGTTGGTGCAGAACACGATGAACCGTACTAGGATCTATGTTTTCCTGGGTCAGGCAAATAGTTTAGTGGACTTTATGAGTTCCATGGAGACCGCTGGACTTTTTGCTCGTGGAGAGTACATGGTGATATTTGTTGACATGATGGTTTATTCCGAGAGGTAATTTTTTAACTAAATATTACGAATTTAAATCTTCTGCTAAATACCGCACAAATCGATATTGATTCCAGGGAGGCGGAGAAATATTTGCGGAAGGTGGATCAGATAGCCCAAATGTCCAATTGCCACAGCACAGAGAATTTTAACCAACTGGCCCGCAGTCTGCTTGTTGTCGCCTCCACACCGCCAACAAAGGGTTACGCGCAATTTACGGAACAGGTGGAGAAGTACAACTCAAGGGATCCGTTTCATTTCGATATTCCAAAACTCTTTGTTGACAGTAAATTTACAAAGGTAAGTGCAAAATCTTAGAACAATATACCTGGTCAACTAATACCAAACTTGGCGTATAATATTAGAGAAATTTTAACCAACGATCTTAAATTATTATTTAGTTTATGGGAAATATCAAAAAATAAATAAAGCTTCTATAAACTTTTAATTTCTTGGCCTTTCAGTTTATTTCCATCTATGCCGCATACCTTTACGATTCTGTGAAGCTATATGCTTGGGCTGTTGACAAAATGCTCC
This sequence comes from Drosophila anomelani, assembly GCA_035045905.1. Classification (NCBI taxonomy): domain Eukaryota; kingdom Metazoa; phylum Arthropoda; class Insecta; order Diptera; family Drosophilidae; genus Drosophila; species Drosophila anomelani. The sequence continues at coordinate 181,435 of JAWNOO010000165.1, forward strand.
GCCAGGAGACGCGAGTACTGACCGACGAAGTCATCTTTGAAGTGGCCAGCAACGGCACTCGAGTCATCGATACCATTATAAAAAACCGTACTTATATGAGTGAGTTTTATTGAGCCCGTTGTGAAGAAGAAGCACCCGAAAGTCTTATTGATTTCTTTTCTACTTCTCCCCCAAGGCATCACTGGATCTACGATTAAGATCGATCAGTACGGTGACTCGGAGGGTAACTTTTCAGTCCTGGCCTACAAGCCTTACAAGTGGAACAACTCGAACGGCATTGCTTGCAATTATCACATGGTTCCTGTAGCGTATTTCCATCAAGGCGAAGAACTTCCAGTGAGTGAGTCGTCTTCTCTTTTTTAGTTCGCCTTTTTTTCAATTGGTTCCTGCTTATATTGCTGGCCCCAAAAACAACTAAAATCTTAACTCATAAAGTTTCGGCAATTTCCTTGTGCACGGCAGGAGTACAAGCTCATCAATGGATCCATAGACTGGCCCTCCGGCGGCGAGAAGCCCACAGATGAACCTATGTGCGGATTTGCCAATGAGCTATGTAAAAAGGACGACACTCACTACACATCAACTGTGGCCGCCGTTGTCCTGGGCGTTCTGCTCTTTTGCTCTGGAGTGATCACCATGAGCATCTACCGCAAGTGGAAAATTGAGCTGGAGATCGAGGGTTTACTCTGGAAAATTGACCCAAACGAGATTAAGGGTTATTCCGGTAACGAGATTGTCTCATCACCCAGTAAAGTAAGTAAAAATAATATAAAGAACTTTTAGTTATTATTAGTTATTATATGTATGTACTTTCGTTGTCACTCCTTTTTAATAAGCAACAAGAAAAATCTTTAAGCGCGATAAGAATACAGAAAATATCGAAATTACCAAAAATAAGCTTAGTTTAAACCTTCCTCGTTAGAATACGAAATAAAACGGAAAAATAAACAAATATAATAAATACCATTTTTAGATATATTGCTCACTCAATAGTTTGTACCACAAATTAAAACTATAAGTTGATAATAATATATTATATATATTTTTTTCATTGATTTAAATCTTTAGGTCAGTTTAATGAGCGCCCAAAGTTATGGTTCCCGCTGGACAAACCAGTTTGTGACCTCCTCTGGTCGTTTGCGCGGCGCTGTTGTTCGGATCAAGGAGCTAAAGTTTCCAAGGAAGCGTGACATATCCAGGGAGATTATGAAGGAGATGAGATTGCTCCGTGAGCTGCGTCACGACAACATCAACAGCTTCATTGGCGCCAGCGTGGAGCCGACACGCATTCTGCTAGTCACCGAATACTGCGCCAAGGGCAGTCTGTACGACATAATAGAAAACGAAGACATTAAGCTCGATGATCTTTTCATTGCATCACTTATCCACGACCTCATCAAGGTGAGTAGACATAATCTGACTAAAGGAAGAATATTCCGTTCTAAATCAAGGCTGACTTACTCCATTGCAGGGCATGATCTACATTCACAATTCCCAACTGGTTTATCATGGCAACCTTAAATCATCGAATTGTGTGGTCACCTCGCGCTGGATGCTCCAAGTTACAGATTTTGGGTTGCATGAATTACGCCAGTGCGCCGAGAATGAGTCCATTGGCGAGCATCAGCATTATCGAAGTAAGTTTTTCAGTTTGTCCCGTATAAAACTATTTATGAATTCATCTCACTTTCCTAGATCAACTGTGGCGTGCTCCGGAACTGTTGCGTAACCATACCCATGGCACCCCAAAGGGCGATGTCTACGCCTTTGCCATCATAATGTACGAGATATTTAGTCGTAAGGGTCCGTTCGGACAAACCAACTATGAACCAAAGGAAATTGTAGACAAAGTTAAGAAGCTCCCGCTCAAGGGTGAGGATCCATTTCGGCCGGAGGTGGAGTCCATTATAGAAGCCGAGTCCTGTCCGGATTATGTACTGGCCTGCATCAGGGACTGCTGGTCTGAAGATCCCGAAGAGCGTCCCGAATTCACTGTCATACGGTGAGTATTTTTACCTCATGTAATTTTAAAAATTAAATAATTTAATGATTGATTTACACAGTAATCGCTTGAAAAAGATGCGCGGCGGTAAGACCAAAAATATCATGGACCAAATGATGGAAATGATGGAAAAGTACGCCAATAACTTGGAGGACATTGTCACCGAGCGTACACGTCTCTTGTGCGAGGAGAAGCTGAAGACGGAGGATCTGCTCCATCGAATGCTGCCGCAATCGGTGGCCGAGAAGCTGACCATGGGTCAGGGAGTCGAGCCGGTGTCCTATGATTTGGTAAGCTAGAAGGGAAAAGCAATACAAAAATGAAACCCGCTGTTAATGCAGCAATTCAAAAACATACTAATTCTTTATTTGTTTTGTTTATTTTTCAAGGTTACTATCTATTTTAGCGACATTGTTGGCTTCACAGCAATGTCGGCGGAGAGCACACCGCTGCAAGTGGTGAACTTTCTGAATGATCTCTACACGGTGTTTGATCGCATCATACGTGGTTATGATGTATATAAGGTGGAGACGATAGGCGATGCCTATATGGTGGTAAGTATTAAAACATGGAAATTAAACACAAAGCATTTAAATAAATTTTTTTGTTTTTGTGTCTTTAGGTCTCGGGTCTGCCCATTAAAAATGGGGACCGTCATGCCGGCGAGATAGCATCGATGGCTTTGGAGCTGCTTCAAGCTGTGAAGCAGCACCGCATTGCACATCGTCCCAACGAGACGCTGAAGCTGCGGATCGGGATGCACACGGGTCCGGTGGTAGCCGGTGTGGTTGGCCTCACAATGCCGAGGTATTGTCTATTTGGTGACACTGTCAACACAGCATCGAGGATGGAGAGCAACGGCGAGGCGTTGAAGATTCATATTTCGAATAAGTGCAAGCTGGCGCTGGACAAGCTGGGCGGTGGCTACATTACCGAGAAACGCGGCCTAGTGAATATGAAGGGTAAGGGAGAGGTGATCACGTGGTGGCTAACCGGAGCCAACGAGAACGCGATACAAAAGAAGCCGGTGGACATGATGGACATGCCGCCTCCGCTATTCAGCCGCCCGCGAAAAAGTCCCAAACTGAATCCCGACTCTCGACAGCCTAGCATTCAGGCCATGCACTTCTGCGGCACCGGATCCAGGCGTCAAAGCATTGTACCTAGGTCGGCGGACCTGGAATCCACCTACAGTTTGCAGGGGTCTGTGCGGGACTCGCCACGCATGACAAGCAAAAGGGACAGGGATCGGGAGCGACCCTCCATCAATGGTCTGGGCTTAGGAGGACACTTTGTGGGCGGAGCACTCCTCGAATCCGCCCAGGCTTCGCTCAGCACACTGAATCATTCCGAAACAAACGAAACGAACTGTGATATGGATGGGGGATTGGGAGGAGGAGTGTCAGGATCAGGATCTGGATCTGGATCTGGACTAGTTCGTCAACCCAATGCGCTGCACAAGCCGTTGGCCATGGTCCGTCCGCACCGGATAATCAGTGCCGCCCAGTTACCACAATTGGCAGATCACGAGGATGACACCACCGCAGAGATGCTGTTGCGCGAATCCCGTTCCCTGGACCCCATGCCCATGCAGCACCTGAGGAAGCGGCACGACAGGGTCAAGTTGCCGCCCTCTAAGCTGTCCAAGAACAATTCGCGATCGCTGGACACCGGCGTATCTCTAATCAGTGGTAATCCCAATGGTGAACCAGAGACAACAAGTCAGGATATGGATGTGGATGATGAGATGTCCGCCAACCCGGTAGATGCAAACAATGGCTACGACGATGAGTTGGGCCTGCTTATGCGCCACGACAACGGACAGCTGCCCACGCTTCGCTATTCGGGCAGTTTTCCTAATGCCCAAGTCAGCATTGTTCCTGCAGGAGGAGGCGGTAGCACTAGCTCCGGCAGAACTAACTGTAACAAGCACCTGAACAACAACTGCAACGGCGGCGTGAACATAGAGGATGATTTGGAATCGCCGCTGCTTCAACGACAGGCATCGCTCTCGGTTCCTCCGGAGGAGATGCTGGCGCACAACAAGCGGTGGCATTCGTTGGAGCATATGGATGGACCCGGTAGCCATGGCGGCAATAGTGTCAGCTACGCCGCCGATATTGAAAACCGCCAACCTGGAGGCAGGGGTCTTGACTTTCTCAGCGAATCATCCTCCAGTCCTCAGCACAGAAACAGAGCCGGGGGAAGCAGCAAACTTACCAACTGGATGTCCAACTTTTTCAAGGGCAACGGTGTACGCAGTGGCGAGGCTAGGCGAGTGGGAATCCTGCCCAGCGGAGTGCAGGGAGCACGAACCGGATTCACTGACATGTCGGCGGCGGCATCGGCCACCCGGGATCGTGAGAGTATAGTGTAGAAAATAGCGACGAAGCAGAGTTATAATTAAAATAATGTAAGATGAGCATATGAATCAGCACGAGAGCTGGAATGGAGAAGGTGGTAAAAGTTACTCAGGAACCGTGTCGAGCAGGAAACGATCGTCTTTGGCTTATTTCTTTGTATTTTATGTAAATGTATTGTAGTTTGTATCGATCGAACGATTTGTGTGTCTGTGTTTGCGATTCTCCTTCATTTATAGGCGTAAGGAAAAGATTTGCTTTGCGATCGCGCGATTATATAAATGGCTTATCGACTCCAACTTACCTTATAAAACTCCAATTAAATCCTGCGATTTGGAAGATATACTATGTATGCAAAAGCTGAAGCGCAAATAATAACTAACCGAACTCTACATGCATACATATATTGGAGAAGCCGAAAAAACCGTCTAGTCACAAGGTCTTCAGACTAGTAATTGTTTTATATAAAATATACACACCCACACATCTAACTGTACGTTGTAAATGTAACACACACACATATTTATGTATATGACGAAGAAAAATCAAAATCAATTATTTTATGTAAATGAAAACGAAATTTTTGCTTTCTTACCAGAGATGCGCAGCAAATAAAATATGAAAAGGAATAACAAAACAAATTATGCTTAATACAGAAACTAGTTAATTTATATATGTATGTGTTGGAAAAGAAAAATGAGGGTGGAAAAAGTAATGTATCCATGTGTATCAATGCTAGTTAATAATTAGGTGCGCGTGATTGTACGTAATTTTTAAGTCTCTACAACTAAAATCATAATTTTAATGAATTAAATAATTTTAAACAAGAATTGTGAGCAGAGAAGTGCCAGGAAAGGCGCCCCCGCCCGATGTGGTGTTTTTTAGCTGTATGTATGTATGTATGTATATTTTTAAAAGAAAATTTGTTAAATTTGCCATATATAAATAAACACCAGAACTATTAAAAAACGTTACATCTCCTTTTCCGCCTTATTGATATGCTTCCGGTTTTGTAAAATTTTTTTACATGGGCTATATCAGCATAAACATACGAGCCGTTGATGTCCATTTTAGGTCAGGTTTCTCGTCTCTCTGTTAAAGTGCCAGATAAAGAAAGAAAGGTAAAAAAAGGTTTTCAAGTGACAATAATTAATCAGAGAATCCTGTAAAATTCGACAGGTATCGTTATCATTTTTTAGTTATATTTGCAAAACTCAAATGGATTTTATTTTATCTTTATAAATATTTTAGTAATCAAACTGCCATTTCTTTCCCATTTTTATCATATTTCTTTTACTAAAGCCCCGTGTATACTACGGTTGCACTTTCTAATTCCGCATCTTCCGCAGTAATTAATATTGATATATTTCCGTTTATCTATTTATTTATATATTAATTTATTACTTTTATTTTTGATTGTTTATTACATATTTTTATATCAATAATATACATTCTTACCATTATCTTTTGATCGTTTTATGGTTCGTAAATCTGCACCAAACTCCTGTGATGTACGTACATCGGAAGAATATCACCCTATAATTGATCTGTCTGTATGGGCTCACCCAATACTTGGAATACTTCCTATTTGCTTGGTAATCTTCCTCATCCATTGAGGCAATGATTACTGTCATAGCAATAGTACTTTTTATTTTCACGTTCATATTTTTCTCGACATTTTAAAAATATTCTTAATAAGCATGTGTGCCCGCATAATTTGCCAACAGACACATGTGAAAAGATTAAATTTATTTTCCGCTGCGAAACGTTTTACCGTCTGGATACTGTCCTTTAAAATTGTAAATTCTTGTTTTCCCGCCAAAATTCTGTGTGTCTTACTGGGCACACTGAATCTACTCGATATCGAAAAGTCTCACTTCTAGTATATTTATGGAACTTCTTTGGGTATGGCATATTTTTAGTACTGACCTACCGTCGCACTGGCTATTGTGGAAAACAAAGCAATTATCGTATCTTTTCGCGTTTTGGTCATTGTTTAATATAATTTCACTGACTAGAGTCGCGCCATAGCCGCTAATTATATATATATTTATACCCCCTCCCCGTTTGCTTGTTGCGTCTGTGCGGATTTTTCTTTTGCATGTTGAGCGACAGCGCAAAAGAAAGTTTGCACGGAGAACAACAACGCAGGTAATTGGACCTCGCGACGAAGGAGGAGCAGATCGAGATGCAGAACTACGGCTCCGGGGCGGCGGCAGCAGCAGCAGCTCCGGCCGTAAAACGCCGTACCGACAGCTACGAGGCCGCACAGCACCACCCGCAGTCGCCAGAGAGTGACGAAGAGTACGTAAACACAAGGGTGCTGCGGCGGCAGGTGCAGCTGCAGTCGACCCCAGTGGCCCCTGTAGTGCCCATGCCCAACACTAGTGCCCCTTCTTCCGTGGAAGGGCATGTCGAGCAGCCAGAGTTTCCAGGATCTTCCGCCGCATCATACCAAGAAGAAAGGATGCGCCGGAAGCTGCAATTCTTCTTCATGAATCCCATCGAGAAGTGGCAGGCCAAGCGCAAGTTTCCCTACAAATTTGTAGTGCAGGTGGGTTCGCTGACGGATCGGATTTCTTCGATTCGCATCTGTTAATTGCTGTCGCGTGATCCCGCTTTCACGGTGCGGGGTTTGGGGGCGGATCTCTCGGGTGACGCATCATTCCGCAAACTTAACCAGCGGGCTCAATTTACAGACTCGCTTAATCAACCTGCCCCAAGTCTCATTGTTTGCTTAATTCTTAAATGTAAAGTGTGTAGATACAAAAAGGTGAGGCTATTTTATGTGGAGTACAGCCAACCCACTTTTGAAAACAGTGTCTGCTCGCTATAGTGGGCCAATATATCTGAAAAGAGATTATAAACTGTACAAGGATATAATAATTAGTTCGTGACAACAGGAAATGTGTGAAAATGGACTGCCAAAGGCATCCCAAGCTCTTGGCATAATTAAAAAATGTGATTAGTTAACGGGTTAATAGGCGATAGAGCTACTGGCAACATTCTAATAAGTTCAAAACGGTTCTTCATTTTCAAAATTTGCTTCACCTACTGGAAACCTCCTTCATTAAATGCTATCTGAAAATCTGTAAATAATGGTGTTTACACTGTGTTCGTTCACCCTTTCGGTTGCTCACTGTATTTCCCGTGCATTGTTAAGCCTGCTCCGTTCTTATCGATGCGTTATCTATAAGGTCTAACTATAGTTAGGCAGAGTACGTAATAAAACCCGAGGAAATGTCGCGTATTTATTAGCCAGACACTGCGTGTGGGCGCACTCGTACAATTTTTTAACTTATTTAACAGTATGACACAGGTCAGCTTCAAGGGGACTTTTTAGGCATGATTAATTCGAAAATGGGTTGGGCTCCGAAATTGATATAAAGAATTCTCACAACTAAACATGATTAGCCCGAAATGATGGTAGATTTGCCGAAGATAAATATTAAATTATAAAATTTGACGCATGCCCTAGCACAGTACAGGTCGAAATTTATTTATAGATAAGCTTTCTAGATCACTGATCGGCCTACTTTACGGTATGTTGACTGACGCACAGATTTGTTTGCGACCAAATAAATAGGAGGACAACCTTAAATTATGTTACAATTAATATTTAAAAAATGTTAAAAAATATATAATATAATTGAAATTGATCAACTTTCACTTGTTACCATTTACAGATTGTAAAGATATTTCTGGTGACGATGCAACTGTGCCTTTTCGCTCACTCGCGGTATAATCACATTAACTACACAGGTGATAACCGATTTGCCTTCTCTCATCTCTTCCTGCGGGGCTGGGACTCGTCCCGAGAGGTAGAGAGCTACCCGCCTGCGGTCGGTCCCTTCGCTCTCTACCTGAAATCTGAGTTCTTCGACACCGTGCAGTATGCCGTCGATGGGTATGGCAATGTCAGCCGATCGATTGGACCGTATGACTACCCCACGCCCAACAACACGATGCCGCCGTTGAAGCTGTGCCTGCAGAATTATCGGGAGGGCACTATATTCGGTTTCAACGAGTCGTACATCTTCGATCCGCATATCGACGAAGTGTGTGAATCTCTACCGCCGAACGTTACCTCCATTGGGGTAGAGAATTATCTACGGCAGCGCGGAGTGGAGGTCAATTTTGCATCGCTCGTCTCCGCTCAGTTGACGTTCAAGATTAAGACAGTGAATTTCAAGGCTAATGGTGGACCTCTCTCAGCTCCCGATTGCTTTCGGTTCGACATAGCCATAATGTTCAACAACCGAGACCACGATGGCCAGATGCTGCTCTCGCTGGATGCGGAGGCAACGCGATTGAAGTGCCACGGAGCCACCGATTTCATTTCGGAGGCGAACTTTGATTCCATGCTGCGCAGCGTCCTTAATATATTTGTCCTACTAACTTGCGCACTGTCCTTTGCTCTCTGTACGCGAGCCTTGTGGAGAGCTTACCTGCTGAGATGTACAACCGTCAACTTTTTCCGGTCGCACTTCGGCAAAGAGCTGAGCTTCGATGGTCGCCTAGAGTTTGTGAACTTTTGGTAAGCTCAGAGTGAATTCAACAACTCAAGACTCTTTCTAATACTGGATCTGTTTACTAGGTACATCATGATCATTTTCAACGACGTCCTCCTGATCATTGGATCCGCTTTGAAAGAGCAGATCGAGGGAAGGTACATGGTGGTGGACCAATGGGATACCTGTTCGCTCTTCCTGGGCATCGGTAATCTGTTAGTTTGGTTTGGAGTGCTACGCTACCTGGGCTTCTTTAAAACCTACAATGTCGTGATACTGACGCTGAAGAAGGCGGCACCTAAAATACTGAGATTCCTTATCGCGGCCCTGCTGATCTACGCCGGATTCGTATTCTGCGGCTGGCTGATTCTGGGACCATACCACATGAAGTTCCGTTCGCTGGCTACGACGTCGGAATGTCTGTTTGCCCTCATCAACGGCGATGATATGTTCGCCACCTTCGCCACACTGTCCAGCAAGGCCACCTGGCTCTGGTGGTTCTGCCAGGTTTACTTGTACTCGTTCATATCTCTGTACATTTACGTAGTGCTGTCGCTGTTCATAGCGGTGATCATGGATGCCTACGACACCATTAAGGCGTATTATAAGGACGGCTTCCCCACCACCGACCTAAAGGCGTTTGTCGGCACCCGCACCGCGGAGGATATTAGTTCTGGGGTCTTTATGACCGACCTAGATGACTTCGATCAAACCAGCTTCGTCGATGTCATGAGAAATATTTGCTGCTGCTGTCGGCGCTGCAGGCCTGAGCAGGATCCGGTCCAGGCCAACAGCGGCTACACCAGCCTCTCTAGTATTATGAAGTAATTGGTTAAATACAGGTCATTCTGTTTTTTGTTTTGTTTTTCGTCAGCTTTATGTGTGTGTGTAGTCGTCGAACATGTTGTTAGCTTTTTTGTATTAATTTTTGTTAGTTTGCCAAAGCACGTGAACCAAGCAACCCCACAATTCCAAAAGCAGCTGCTTAGATCCCAACAATTCGGGCTTTTCCCGCTTTTCTCTTTCACAATGTTTATATTGCGCCTTGAAATGACTAGCTAATTCAGCATTGATCTGAATAAGTATACGGAAAATATTACATTCTGGGAAAGTGAGAACCAGAAAATGCTTGGAAGACCGGAAAATTGCGCCATTAAAGATGGCTAGCATTTGTGACGAAAGATATTAAGTGTGTGATATAAGGCGGGAGCAGAATCAGAGAACAATAGAACTTATAATAGGGAAGATATATATATATATTTTGCCAGGGAAATCGATCAAGATCTTCCATGAGATCAAATGCATCCGAAACGAGTTGACGTACAAATATTACCTATGAGTCAGTCACAACAACTAATTGTATAAAATATTGATACATAACAAGCCTTAGCCTAGAATACGTTAGGTGAATTTATTTTATGTTTACAATTAAAAGTTTGTATGAATATAACCAAAAACCGTGAAACCAATAAACTGTTTACAGAAAATATCAACTAAGGCTTTTTCATTCTCATCGAACAAAATTGGTAAACATTTTTTATTGATTTATTTTGTATTGTTATTTATATAAACTTCTAATACGCAATGATTTAATCGAAATAAAAGCAACGAAAGTGCTTTCTGCTTCACACGGTGCACATTGAAGCATTGACAATGACGTATTGCCTCGGCATATTACATGAGGACAATTATATCAGAATTATGCTCCTAATGAAATTTGTAATAATTATGTTTATGCTGTCACTTGATATCGTGTGAATATGTGAAAGTAGGATGCTTACAAATAAAAGTAGCCACACAACAAAATACTAATTTTTAATTTAAAATCTGATATAAAATTAGCATCAAATATATAAAGAAAACAAAGTCTTTTAGAAAGGGTGACTCTTAAACTTTTTGAATTTAACAAACAAGTAATCATATAGAGTGTGTTTCAAAAGTTGCAGTTCTTTCGCAAACTTTTAAATTTTAAGTATTAAACTTTAAATTACTGAAACTGTGCCAGGTGTAATAAATTGCAGAAGTATGTGTTTCGTACCTGGAAGTCTCACCATTTTAATTCAGCTTACCATCAACTACTGTCTATGAAAAGGGAAAGGAACAAAAGGTAGTGGTTCCCCAATAATGCCATATTTATTTATTTATTTACCCTATTCATTTTTTTTTTGGGTTTTAGCATGAATTTCATCGAACATTTTGCAAGAATTCGCTGAAACGAGCTGATCACATTTTAATGAAGTGGAAAACTGGTTCTCCAATTGACGTAAATTTCATCAGGCAGATGTTGTGCGCTTGCGTTGAAGCGGAAACAGTTCAAGCCAAAGACTTATTTTACTTAATCTTAATTGGAAATTCAAGCCGAGAGCCCAGGCCAGAAGCAAGAAGTAGTTGGCAGTCAGCCTTACTCCTCTATGCAAATGTCAAGAGTGGCAAAAACTAGACAATGACAACTCAGAAAGGTCTCTCGTCGAACGGCTAAGCACTTTGGCACACTTTAGAGCTGAAGCCACCAGCGGTGGACTGGCCAAAAAAGCAGAAAAACGCTCAAGTTGGCGGCAGTTCGTCACGCCTTAAGACGCCTCTCTGTCAGTTAGCAGTCGTCGCGCCACGGTGTATCACTCTGTGGGCCATAAATGGCTTTAATTTGGCTTTAAAATGATCAAGGTCGCGCCGGAAAAAAATAACAGCTTTTAAATTGGAACGATCAGACGTCAGGGGGGCGCTACTTAGCCATCAAAATAAAATGGGAAAGATGAATCTTTCGTTTGCTCTTTCTGCTTCGAACCGAACATGGGGATACTCTGTTAATTGTTTTCAAAATCCAAAAAAGACTGCGATTTTAAATATTTCTAAACCGTAGAATATATTGTAAATTATTTAATTTGCAAAAAGAGTTTTGTATTTGAATTAGTGTAAACAATTCATTTTTTTTGTCATGTTTAGCATATCCTTTAATACATATTAAACCAATAGGCTGCCACACAAATGAAAAGTTCTCAAATTTAATTTATAAATTTTCATAAAATTAGTAATAACCTAGTTTATAAATTAAATAAAACAATAAAACCCTTTCGCTTGTAATCTAATTAAGAATAAACTACAATGAAAGTGAAAAGTCTTTAAATTTCATTTATAAATTTTAAAGAAATTATTAATTATAAATAGTTAAAAAAAAAAACCCTTTCGCTTTGAATCTAATTAAGAATAAACTAAAAGATTTTGTTTCTTATTAATCATACGCACTGTTGCAGTATACAGCTGCGAGGGTGTAAGTACCCTTTGTTTGAAAGATTCCCAAATAAATATCCAACTTTAAAGCGCATACACATGATATGCAGGTATGCAGGTATAATTAAAAATACAATTTTTACGACTGTGTGGGCACGCCCAGACAGAGTGTTAGACTGGCACACATCCAACACTCGAGTCCCAGGCAGTGGGCAGCAGTTGAGAGGCCCGCAAGCCTTCTGGATTATGACAGCCGCAATACTATGGCAAAGAATTCCATTTGCATCATGCGCCAAAAGTCAAATGAGAGGGAGGAATCCGGGAGCCTTTCTCATCTGGCAGTCCGATAAGTGCCGAACTTTTCTCCGCTCTTCTTTCCGGCCACGATCCGGTCACGATTTCGAGCCAGAGCCCAAGCCAAAGACTTGTGCAACCAACCCAAAAGCCGGGCTGGGCAGTGGACCAGTGATCGGGGATCAGAGCGATCGGTGGATCAGTGCTCTGCCGGAGCTTTATTCGTGGCTGCGTGGATCGTATTCGGGTTACCCCTGGTGGAGACAGAGCTTTAAAAAACTCACCACAGGCGCTCGAAAGAGCCGTCACCGCCGCCGTGTAATAAAAGAAGCAAGTCTGACTTCGTCTGGGGCTTTGGTGTCAGAGAGGGGTTCGAGAAATTGTGCGCGGCTTCGTAGCAAACAGTGTAAATGGAGCTTTGATAGCGATCGGAAGGACAAAACTAGCTCTCCGTTGTCCAACGTCCAACGTCAAACGTCAAGTGTTACTTTTCCAAAGACAGTGTGTTGCCAAAACAAAGAAAAACAGACTATATAGAGGTGTAACAACGGAACGATACTGAACAGATCCCGTGTCGATCCTACGATGGCGAAACTATTCGTGGTTTTCGCCGTTCTGGCTTTGGCGGCCTTTAACGAAGGTAAGGTCTTCCTCCACAGCAACGTATATTTTATGCCTCTTGGCATAGCTTTCAGCTTAAGTTTTAATTACTGAGCCTGCAATTTGCATTTGGCTGGCGGAAGTTGTCAAGACATCAATTAAAACTCAACTCGTTTGGCCTTCAGACGAATTAAAAAACAAAGAAATAAAAGCGAAAAAGGTAGCAAAAAACAAAGAGGAAAATTAAAACGAAATTGAAAAGCCGTTTCCGAGCCACGGAATGCGTTGCGGTAACCTTGATTATGCAAAAAAAAGGACGAGCCAGGTGCAAATATGTAGCTCAGGAAACAACTTTCATTTCATAAAAGGGAGAAGTACCCGTGCGAGTACGGCTGGCTACCTTGAGCCGAAGAGAAACCCCATTCCGGTTGACATTTGAGCGCTGTGAATGCAGTTCTCTGATTCGAGTCGATCCGATTCGAGCCGATGCCGCGACTTGACTTTGACAGGCCATCGATCATGATTAGTCTCAACATAAATACTGGCTCGTTGCTGGTGCTGTCACTTGATGGTTATGCAAATACGGCGACTCCCTCGACAACGGGGCATCGAATCTCCATTGACGTGGACACCCAAGCTAGATGCTAGTCATTAGTTTGCTGTTGCCAACGAGATGCAAAATGTCAAAGTTATAGCGCGCAGGCGCAACGAGTTTCGGAATGCTATCTGTGTTTCGCATGCCGTGTATATATTTCTGTTTCTGCTCGGTTCTCTGGTGACATCGTATTTCATAATGGCAAACGTGTTTTCCTCGGCCAACACAACCAGCCCGACTGCATGCCATGTCCACGAGCATATGCACGAATATAGCCGCACAGATCCGCGCATATCTGTGCTTTTGTAAGCCGGAAGTGCCAGCCGTGGCGACATGGACCCAACCCACATTTGGTGTGAAAATTCTTCCGGTTTTGCAACTGCAAGCTGCAACTGAACCATTTATTTTTTATTCCGTTTGCAGCCAACGCCAGCGACCCTCTGCTGAGATTCAGGCGACAGGCCACCACCGAGGAGGCCAAGAAGGAGGAGTCCTTCGAGAAGGAGCTCTGCAAGGACAAGGACGCCGGCGAATGGTTCCGCCTGGTGGCCGGCGAGGGCGACAACTGTCGCGATGTCATCCAGTGTACCTCATCGGTGAGTTTGCATTTTAATAATATTTATCTAAACTAAATGGGTTTATTAAGAAATTAAACTTAAACTTTGCCAAATTATATTTAAATTTAGTGAAATTCATATATAAATACTTAAAAAATTATAATTGAATGAATATGGTAGGGTTTCAATATTAATAAAGAATCTATTTGTTAGTCCTAGTCCTATTAGAATCAAATTTAAAAGGGAATAAGATGGTTTAATTTGAATAATTACCACCATTTGTTAAACACAACATTATACAGCCCATAAATTATGCTTGTATTCATTACTAAGGCGTTATATTTAGACTTAATCGCCCATTTTCTTTTTTTTTAATTTTGATAGGGCCTGCAAGCCATTCGTTGTCCGGCCGGTCTGTACTTCGACATTGAGAAGCAGACTTGCGACTGGAAGGAGTCGGTGAAGAACTGCAAGTCCAAGAACAAGGAGCGTCGCGTGAAGCCTCTGCTCCACACGGACGAGCCCTTGTGCCAGGATGGCTTCCTCGCCTGCGGTGATGGAAACTGCATTGAGCGCGGTCTGTTCTGTAACGGCGAGAAGGATTGCTCAGACGGATCCGATGAGAACACCTGTGGTAAGTGTAATTCTAATTAATTATTTATTAGAATTTGAAATAGTTTAAATTAATAACGATCCTCAATGATCGATAATTTAAACAAATAAAAAACACACCAAAATTGTAGGATAAACGTTGCAAAATCGCAGTGGAAGAGTTATATAATTAAATATATTTATTTATAGATATTAATCATATTAAATTCACTTTGGGTGTGTGATGAGTGTCATAAATATGTGCCAATTCACGCTTCATAAATGCCATTTCATACAACCTGAATTTTTAGTAAATTAAAATCATTAAGTGACTTTCAGGCAACTATCACCAGCAGGGATAAGCCCCGTGGAATTACCAAAAATAATTTATGACAAACAGTGGATAGAGGATAGGGCTCAAAATATAATTACAATGAACACTGTTTCGAGTTTTGTGGAGCACTTTTCCATTATATTTGACATTTGACAACAATGATTCACAGTGATTCAGCACCAATCGTGTATAGAAGTAAGCCGCCGCCGATTGTTGCACATAGGATTGGCTTTTCCAAAAGCCCGCGGCCAAGTGTCATTACTCCATCAGCGTTAAAGCCATAAGTCTTCGAGTGTCTCAAACGTATATACACAGGCCTAAATTTTATTTTATTATTATTATATTATTTTATTTAAAAGGGGAGACGACAAAAAACTGACGATAACATTTAAATATTTAAAGAAAGTGGATCTTTATATGAATGTCATGTTAAATATCTTCTGAAATTTTTTGTTGTGTTTAATAAGGTTCTTCGTTTCATTTTAAGGTATCTAATTTAGCAATGAAATTATATTTTTTATTTAAATTTTGTATTATAAAAGGTGTGATGCTCAAACCGAACCAGACAGGATTAAATTCATATTTATTTAAAACTACCATCAGAATCATACATTTCTCACCGTGTGGGTGTATCCGATATTGATGTGGCGGTGTTTATCTTTGGCCGGGTGCCAATTCAAATTTCTTTCAGTTATTCCAGTCGCACCTTAAAACCGGCTTGCGGCATTTAAGAGACTCCGAACTCCAAACTCGGCTCTCGAAAACTCTGACAATAAGACACACTCAAGTGTCTTTGCTTTTTTCTGACTTTTCGGAGGGGCTTTGGGGATTCCAATGACGCCTACGTGCAACGGGCCAAAGGCTGTTGCACAGACACAGACCGGTTCCGTAGAGCCCTTAGCGCACGGAGCCAACTCGATGCGACTCCGAGCCGAACCCCATTCTCCGGGGATCGGATCTCGTCTTTCGGGTGGAAATGTCAAGTGTGAAATCGAATCAAAATGTCGGACGCAACACGCAGCCAGCACTAAAGGGGAGATAAAGCATGTGTGGAAAAATATTAAACCATTAATTAACAACATCGTAAGAGCGCTAACCTTGGACTTAATAGAAATCAAATCGAAGCAAAACAAAATGCCTCTCCATAGGTGGTTCATAGTCGATTCATGTGTAAATTAGCCTTACATAAGCGGCTTAAAAGACCATTCGCTGTGTTTGCATTGTGTATTTTTAGCAATTGCAAAGCCGCAAAAAACGGATCCAAAGGCAGGGGAGAAATAAACAGAGTCATACAAAAAATACAAAATAATAATAATAGTAATAATAACACCAAAAGGGGGGTAAACAGCAGCCCGCGTAAAAACCGCAACTAATTTATAATAATGCTAATAACTAACACAAGCGGTTAGTACTTACTTGCCAGTTTAGGTACAAATCTGCGCTCATAATTCACCGACATTTCCCAAGAGGCCGGCGCCTTAACGAGCTAATTAAATGCCAAATAAATCAAGCCATCAGACCTCTTCTATAACCTCGCTTCTGGTAGATCCCAGCTGCGACTTGCGATTACTATTCGCCGCTATCCACGATCCACGATCCGTGCCTCGCGATTACCAATCACAATGGTTAAATGCGAAAATTTGCACTTCTGCCTGCAGCGGCAACTCTTGAAATGCTCAGCGGAGCATTAAGCATCATGATCGTAAACAATTGAATAACACCTGCCCAAGTTTAGCCCACTTAATGCAGGGCAAAACAAGGAAGCTCACGTCTCCGGGAGCCAAAGTAAATGGCAAGCGATTTGAAAAGGCGATTAAATGGTCATACATCGTAGTTTTCGATGGCAGCGACAAAGTAATGAGGAAGACACCGAAAAAGTTGGTAACTAGTCCAGGATTTTTGTTTTGCAATAGCTTAAAAAACTCATAATGGCAACAATTACATTTCAAAAGAATATTATGAGTATGAGTAATTATTTCGGCCATTAAAGATATCAAAATGTTCACAAAAACTTAGACTGACTGAAATTTAAATCATTAGTTATTTATTGATTGATTATTTACGGTTTTAATAACAAAAAAACCTAACAAGAGTTCTTAGAATTTAAGTCGAATTTTTGACAAAGGTTCAAGTTTGACTCCCAATTAACCTTATGAATTCTCAGAAATAAGACAAGATCCTAAAACCTAGGCAAGTAAACAAAATTCCCCGCAATTATTTATCACCTTCAGTTGGCTTCTGCCTGACTTCATCAATCCAGAATAGGCTAAGATGCTGTGTCCTCTTCGGATGCTTACTTATTTGTATCTCAGCCATTCCCCCAACACACACAGAAATAAACAATGAAGTGAGCCCTACAAAATAAATAATGCCAGGAATCTGGAAAGCAGTGAATGCCAACCGAACGCTCAACCGGTCCGGGATGACATAACACTCGGCTTTAGCGACAGATTATTGGCAAATGTGTGTATAAAAAAGGAGAAAGAAAGCGGAGACAAGGCACAAAAAGGTCAACAAAAAGACAAGCGAGCCGGCAAAAAATTCAACAACTTGTGCCCGACAAAATACTTTGTCCGCCATTTCACTTCGGCCAATACCAAATGCCAAATGAGAGACGGAAAATATAATTACGGCAGATTTCTTTAAAAACTTTCGCAATTGATCGCCGGCAAGTGCAAGGCTTACCAATTTAACTGCGGCCAAAGCAAACAGCCATCATTTGCATATGGCCGATAAATGAATGGCCAACACCTTGTCGCTAGAGCGGGTCGTGTCGGAGGGAACTGGGCGGCTTCTCAGGTGGCTAATAGCCGAACGCTCCCTGCATTTCCAAGCAGCCTCAACAACTGAAAATTGCTCAAAACAAAAGGCCGAGAAAACACCAATAGCAAATTCAACGAAAATCCAATATAATAATGAAGGAAAATATATATATACATAAAAAACTGACTTGTAGATTGTGTAGACATTTTCCATTCACTTTGCGTTTCGGTTTTCCCACCTCTCTTGATTGCTTTTCCAGATCGTGTCGGTTCATTGAACTAACCCCTTCGTTTTCCCCCTCACCCAAAGTTCCACTGTACAGTTAGCTAATTGTTTAAATATTTATATGAAAAGTTGAGTGAACTTTTGCCGGCTAATCGAACGAACGCAGGCAGAATACAAATCATCAATAATAAATAAAGGCGAGGCGAGTCCCGGTATTTATCACGGATTTTATCGGAAAAGCTGGCAGACATGGGCTAAACCTACAGTTTCTGAGAGTAATAAGAACCAAGTAACCATTGAATATATTAAATATAAACCCACAAGCTCTGAATTAAATATAATTACTGAAGAATACAATTATTAAGAAAATACAGAATTATCTTTATAGGGGAAAGTCCGATATAACCACATTATAAATGTGAATTAACTTTAAAATATAAATTTAATCTTCATATTTTCTTAACTTTGCTGTAGTCTGAAGAATTTCTTAGATTTCCTAAACCTAAATCCTTATATACCGTGTTTCTCCTCTCACAGATATTGACAACGATCCCAACCGTGCCCCGCCCTGCGATCCCGCCGTGTGCGTCCTGCCCGACTGCTTCTGCTCGGAAGACGGCACCTCTATTCCTGGCGACCTGCCCGCCAAGGATGTGCCCATGATGATCACCATCACCTTCGACGACGCCATCAACAACAACAACATCGAGCTGTACAAGGAGATGTTCAAGAACCGCAAGAACCCCAACGGATGCGACATCAAGGCGACATACTTCATCTCGCACAAGTACACCAACTACTCTGCTGTGCAAGAGACAGCCCGCAAGGGCCACGAGATCGCCGTGCACTCGATCACGCACAACGACGAGGAGCGCTTCTGGTCGAACGCCACCGTCGATGACTGGGCAAAGGAGATGGCCGGCATGAGGATCATTACCGAGAAGTATGCCAACATCACGGACAACTCTGTGGTGGGTGTGCGCGCCCCCTACTTGCGGGTGGGCGGCAACAACCAGTTCACCATGATGGAGGAGCAGGCTTTCCTGTATGACTCCACGATCACTGCTCCGCTGTCAAACCCCCCACTGTGGCCCTACACCATGTACTTCCGCATGCCCCACCGCTGCCACGGCAACCTGCAGAGCTGCCCCACGCGCTCCCACGCCGTCTGGGAGATGGTGATGAACGAGCTGGATCGTCGCGAGGATCCCGCCAATGACGAGTACCTGCCCGGCTGCGCCATGGTGGACTCCTGCTCGAACATCCTGACCGGTGACCAGTTCTACAACTTCCTGAACCACAATTTCGACCGCCACTACGACCAAAACCGCGCTCCCCTGGGTCTGTACTTCCACGCCGCCTGGCTGAAGAACAACCCCGAGTTCCTCGATGCCTTCCTGTACTGGATTGATGAGATCCTGGCCAACCACAACGACGTCTACTTCGTGACCATGACGCAGGTGATCCAGTGGATGCAGAACCCGCGCACCATCAGCGAGGTGAAGAACTTCGAGCCCTGGAGGGAGAAGTGCGTGGTCGAGGGCAAGCCCGCCTGCTGGGTGCCCAACACCTGCAAGCTCACCTCCAAGGAGGTTCCCGGGGAGACCATCAACCTGCAGACCTGCGTGCGGTGCCCCAACAACTACCCATGGGTCAACGATCCCACTGGCGATGGTTTCTTCTAAGTCAGCGGCTAGACCCCCCACCCACGCTCACACCTAATCCCCCAGCCTCAGCCTCAGCCACACCTCTCACCAAACTGCCAGGTCTACTCCAACCCTAACCAACTATCTGAATTCTCTGCAAGACTTGGACGAGTATACCTTTATTGACTGACTTCGGGGCGCCAGGATATGACCACCGTCCCTTCGGCAAGTCCTTGCTGTGTAACGGCTACGTTAATTCAATATGAAAATTCCAAAAGAAACCCACAGAAGATTTTCTAAACTGCAAGCCACGACATCCACACTTGTGTTTACGCTCTTTTTGTAGTTTTACGTTAACTTGTACGTGTATATTTAAATGATAAAAACGAAAAAAATAAAACGAAAACCACAAAAAATTTGAAAAAAAATCAAGAAAACAAAACAAATAATGGATTTCTAAATCGCTCCCCCTTTGTTCCAGCAAAAACAAGGCACAAAGGCATCAAATTATTATCTACTTGGCCGCCGCCGAAATATGATTTCCAAGAAAGCAAGCCGAAAAGAGAGAAACGTATAGCCCCAAATTTGTATGCTATCTACCCACTGACTTACTAACCAGTTTTCGGCATTATTCGACGGGGAAAAATAAGACACGAATTTGAATAACAATAACGCGTTTTTTTGTGTTCAGTTTCGATTTCAGTTGAAGCCGTGTGCATTTCATATGTAAATTTCGCCCCTGCCGAGACTGGTTTCTTTCTTTGGCCACCTAGCACCGATCCGGTCTAGAATTAGATATATTAGTCTATATTATACGGACTCAAAGGTATAAAGTATAAAAAGCATCGAGATTTTCTAATTTGTATGCGCACAAATCAATGCAGAGGCAGATTTGGCTCTGATATCGCCGTGGAGATGGCAAAACAGGTTCTTCTTGGGCTTGGTTTATTTTTTTATCATATTTGTTGTTGCTTTCCCCTCCGATCGGATTGGATCGGATCGATTCGATTTGGTTCGGCCTGACTGGGCCCCGGGCTCTTTGCGCAATCCCAAACAAATCGCAAAAAGCTGCTAATTAATTTTAAGCATTGCAAATTTTCGGCTGGAAATACCAGGCCCAGACATATATATGCAGGTCTGTATATAACATATAATATTTATATGCCTTACACATTTTGCAGCCCAAATAAATAAATACGGATTTGTGGTATGTATGTACATATGTATCTTTCTGTACGAATTCGATGCATAAATAAGTTTTATCACCAATCAAGGTAAGCGGCTCTCCGCGGCTCCAAAAGTGGCCCAAAAAACGAGTTCCCTCCGCACAGGTGTGTGTGTGCGAGTGTAACTTGAGCAAACTTTTACTTTTGCGAGCCGAGGTAAGTGAACTAGTTGCAAAGTGGGCGATTTGCATAAATTGCACACAAGAGACGACAAACTCGCAGGTAGGCGCAGTCTGCACAGTGGGTAAAGCTTTGACAAATGTGATCTAAAAGGTCCTATGTGTCCTTAAAAAACACATTCTTAGTTTGCTTAAAAAAGTATCTATGTATTATGATGGTTAAATAAAAATTATTGTAAAACTTCAGCTTTATCTTTTAAAGTTTAAATTCAATGAGTTGATATACAAATTATAGCTGTCGATGGTTGAATTTACTATAATTCAATACATATTTAATCTGCTTATCTTTATTTATCTATTTGAAAATAATATTTCACTCAAAATTTGTCAGTTTGAGAATTATGCATAAAATTAAATTAATTAATGCTATTTGCAAGCTCTTAGCCACACTCAAATATGGAGTAACACGGAATAACCAGTTTCGTTTAGAATGAGATCGAAAGCTAGTGGAACTGGGCTGTTAAATATGTATATTATCCCGTTGATTATCCACTTAACGTGTTGCATATTTTTAACGCTGAATCAGTTCTGAATCTGACTCGTCCACATTTTTCAGGGTCTGAGCCCACTGTTCACCGCAGACGGATACTTAATTCTCGAATATGCTTCCTTGTTCTGGCAGCCGCAACTTATCTGGGTGGAGTCTGTGTGTAAGATATGGCCCATTCGGCTGACGTCAATGCGGCAAGGTGAGGCTAGCAGCTTCCAGGTGTCTGATATGTGCAGCTGGCAGGTGATCAGCCGAAGACATCGCGAATTTTGACAGGCCATTTGTAAGGAGTTCAAGATAGCTTCGGGACGGCTCAGCGAACCATAATTGCATAATGATGGAAGAGACCAAAAGCAGATCGCGGATCGCAGCTGATGAGTTTTTCAAATGGAAATGGAAATGGAAATGAAAATTGAAAGTCAAAGGCAAACACACTCGCACCCATCGACTGACTAAAAAGAAAGTCCGTTATTTGCTGCAGGCCTTCGGTGCTCTTGGCTCGCCATAAATTAAACGCTCCCCGGTGGATCGGATCGGAGCTGAAGATATAGCGAGATATAGGAGGAGGGACAAGGTGGATCGCGGTTATGCAACCCAGCTCGTGTTTTGGTATTTTTTTATGGTTATGCATTTCTTTTACAGCTTACAGGCTCATCTTCAACTTCGACTTCGGTTTATTGTCTTGACCACCATTTCCTTCATTAACGATTCCGTTTCGTTTGGTTTTCTCAAAAAGCAATTTCTCTTTTCCCCCCCTAAATCACTCCCTTGTTCACAGGCAAACAGCCTGTTTTGGTTTTTTATGATAAGGTTAGCTGATTAACTTAAGAAGAACATTCCTAAAACTAAACCTAAACCTAAACTTAGAGGGACTTATTATTTAAGCTACCTCAATTTTGGCTGTCGTTAATTTAGATCATTTTGTATTTGGTTATATTTGTTACATCTACATTTTCTCTCTAAAAAAACAAGAGTTCGCTGTCATTGATCTGCATCTAAACTATGCATTCGTTTATCATGATCTTACACCTTAAACATATATTTATTAAATACCAACTATCTTTGCACTTAAAAGACCAAAGATCGATCCGATCGCCACTTAACATTTGTAGGATAGTGAAATTTGAAACTAATGACAGGTTTCTCGCGAATCACAAATGCAGACAGATGGCCAGAGCTGGGCGCTTGGCTTTTCATTTCGTATGCAAAATAATTCGCGTTAATTGGCCGAAGGACTATGGAAAAGCCCATGGGCGTTGCTGATTTGACTAACGCTCTTTCGTCTTTCGGCTCTTTTCAAATCAAAAGTGTGTCATTCACTCGGCTAACTGGCATCGACGCTTCGACCTTTCCAGTGCCACGAACAGCTGCGAAAAAGGTTAAAACGCTTACAAATTTAAATCAAATCAAAGGTAACACCAATCACCACGGCAGTGGTCGGCGGCGGCCACAACTTGTACATATCGAGGCAAAATCGAGGGCAACTAAATTATGTAAATCCGTAAGACCAATGGAAAAAAGATGATAAAATAAAACGATTTTCACTCTTCATCTGGTCATCGCTTTGGGGTGCCATCATATCATCAGCATTTTCACTCTAATTGAAAAACCAGTTTTAACAGTTGATTAAACGGCAAGAAGCAGACTGAGCAGCGGAGTAATAACAATAATCAGTGTTTTTGTGTTGGCTTTCGAAGTGATGCGGTTGAGGGATTATATCACCAGAGCGCTGAAATTAATTGTAACTAAGAAAATGCTGCAATCAGGCATTTCGCGCTGGGGAAGGTGAACCGCTTTTTGCAGCATCTTCGTGCATCGTGCCAAGCGGCAGCCTTCACTCCAGCTGTACTCGATTGGTTGGTCAATCGCAATTAAAATATATTATTGTGATCCGATGCGATTCCAAGAATTTTCCACTGCAAAAAATCCCTCATACGCCATGTTGGCCATGTTTGTGAAGTCTCACTTGACGTATGTGTACTATGTTCTCTTTGGCGACACCACCACGAGCCCGAACACGAACACGAACCCGTTCTCAAGTTCAGGAAATAACTATGCACAATATACTGGAAATACTCGAATAAATTGCATTAACACGCCACCAACCGATTTCTTCTAGATTGGACGCGAATAACACTTAATTGACATTGCTCGGAGCCTTTTTTATGCAGCTGTCCGTTGGCCATTCTGTCGTTCAGGTGAAAAGCCAAGATGGAGGCTGCGATAAAAAAAAATACTTGACTTACGAGCCGAGTGTGAGACCGATGATCACTTGATCTTGGTAAGTACATACATACTATATAGTGAAGGCTATGCACATTTCAGCGAATGGATTGGATGTGGGCGAAAAAATCAGAGAACATTTACTGGTATTCTTGGGAGGTCTAGATGTTTTTTAATATTGTTCTATATTAATATTGGAAGAAATAGTTTATAAATAAATAAATCAGCTGTGGAGCGAGTTATTTCCCCTAAAGAACCAAATAGTAATAGTATCTAATTTTTAAAAATAATTTTGGAGAAGCATAAAGTTTAAGATTTCAGCAAGAAGACATTTATCTAAATGTTTTCAAAATACTTCACAAGTTTTAAAATGTTAAATATAAGAATATAAATATAAATATAAGAAAGTATTTAACTTAAATATATCCAAGTTGGGTCAAAGGGATCACAAGAAACTGCTTAAACAATTAAAATTTAACTCACTTTAAAGACCTATTAAAAACATATCTGCTTAAACTTTTTGAATTTTACAACTAAAGTCCATTGTCTTCCATCCAGCCAAGAGCATGGATGTTTACGGATAAATATTGACAGTTTCCTGTTGGTACCCTCGATTCGTCACAGGCTGTTTTGGAATCTGTGCCTGCTAGTTGTCGCCAGCGTTTCATATCCGCAAACATGCTCCGTTGGTCTGCTCTTTTTGCACCGCTTTTCGCGTTTCGTCTTTCGAATTACGGGTTTGGCTCCGTTTGGCCACCTTTGGATGGCTTATTGAATAACAGGCGGCATAGCAGCCGCTGGTAGGTTGCTCGGCATGCGGCCCTTAAGCCGCCTGCATCTCCTCATCTCCGGCTGCTTTACATAACGGCGACCTGGCGGTGCAAAAAGTAAAAATACTCGCAAAACAAAACAGTTAACAGCGGCTTCAGCGGCTTGCCATTAATTAAGAAACCGATGATGATGGCCGATGGTCGGCAGGGAGTGCAGTTAAATTTAACCACCGTGAGTCACCGAGTCAAGGGACCCTCTCCTGCTGGAACCCTCCATCGCAGTCCAGTTTTCCCGAGGTTTAATAACCTCCCAGTGTCTTAGCCACGTTAACAAGAATTTTATGCGACGCCCGCGACGGGCATACAAATCGGTCGATCCGATCCCAATTAGTATGCATCCAGCGGCCTCACCTCCATGCGATTGGGATTCTCTGCGGGCCTCCAGGTGAAAATAAAAAGTAACTATAGACAGTAAACGTGCGGGAACACACGGTTTGGGCAAAAGAATAACAAAAACAGTTACGAAATCGAGATTTCCGACAGTAGTTTTCGGGCAGAACCGAGGGACGACGCCGAGCCGCAGATGATCAGACAAGACAGACTCGCAAATTCAGGGTCAGTGGCAGAAAAGATTGATGGGCAGTCGCATTTGATTTATGTCTAAGCCGATGACTAACTAGCGGAGCTACCAAGCCCAGAGGTGCAGCAGCGCACAGGTCCCAAATCTGGTCTGTGCCCCACCTGCGCCTGCGCCTGTAAATGCTAATTGGGGCTTTCTTCGCGCGGCGAGAGACGCCTGCGCAGACGCAGCGCGCAACTCTTGGCATTTCGAAATGCGATCCACAGGGCTCGGGCTCCCCTCGAAAGCTCTGCGGTCGGCGCCGGCGCAGCCGTGGTAGACTGCCGCGTCCCATGGTGGCTACCGCGGAACTCACCACTCCGGCTCAGCCGGCCAAGACACCTCGGCTTAATAAATAGAACCCGCTGCTGGTGGCCAACACCTAGTGTAAGCGTGGCTGTGTATTGGAAGAGTGGCTCC
This sequence comes from Drosophila anomelani, assembly GCA_035045905.1. NCBI lineage: Eukaryota > Metazoa > Arthropoda > Insecta > Diptera > Drosophilidae > Drosophila > Drosophila anomelani. Next base: position 207,068 of record JAWNOO010000165.1, read on the forward strand.
GTTCACTCCATCACTGCATCGACCAACCATTCCCACCCAGAGTCTGGGCAAAAGTCAGTAGAGTTTCTCCAAGTTTCCGTATGTGTTGCTAACCCTTCGCCTCGTTTCCGATCCAGAGAGCTCCAGAGAGTCAATCATGGCGCGTTGGTGGCCAATTTTGGGCCTTGTGTGCCTGTGCCTGGCAGCGGGTGAGTACCGTAGTTAGCTTCTAGCACCTACACTTAGCACTAAGTAGCCGCCGCCGCGTTGACCTTTCCGCCGCTTTTCGCAAGGTTGTTGCCGCACAACAATTGAATCGCAGAAAAACCAAAGAGAAGCTCAGGCCACTTGGCTCCCCGCCTCGGTTGCTGGCCAAGGCGAATAAACTTGAAAAATAAGTGCGAGCCGAGTGGGGAGCCAAGTAATTAGCGGCACGCAATCCATCAAGCCTATCCTTCAGCCAGCCGATGATGTAACCGAGCGGCGAAGGAAAGGCAAAAGTGTGGCATGAGGACGAAACCGGGCTGGCCACAAAGTGGAATTAGCATAGGAAAACGGCCCGACGACGTCGCGACGGTTCCGTTTTGAATAGCCAGCCGCCGATCGACGACGTTGTTTATGCAATATCATTTTAATGTTAAACCAAAAACGGGTTTCCAGTCCGGCAATGCACAAACCCGTTCCAGCGGACACCTTACATGACGAGCTGATCCGATCCGTTCCCCATTATTCACCAGATACCCGAATCCGAATCCGAACCCGTCCGCGCCTATAAATGGGATCTGGCGCTTTCGTTTGCCCTTTCGATTTCATCCGAACGAGATGAAGCTGTCTCCGCCAGCTATGAACAAAAATGAGAGTTGTTTTGGTCGGCTAGAAGTGGTACTCGGTACTGGATTGCCACACAAATGGCCAAAACCGAGAACCGGTCGAAAGACATTCGTGTTGGCAGTAAATTAAGCATTAGCCCATGAGGTGCGGCCAATTACCACGGTTTAGTCAGCGATTAGCTTGCAGTTTAATTGCACAATTAAGGATCAGGCGGAGACATCAATGGAATATAAATGTTATGCCGAAATTGCACAAAAATAAGTGAATATCTTATAGCATTTTTGAAAATTATTTAAAAATAAGCATATAATCAACATTAAGTAAATATGTTAATTAGTGAATATCTGAAATATATCTGTTGAATATAAGCTTATATTGATATCAATGTCTATACTCTAAAGTATCTCAATCAGTAAAGTTTTGCTAAATAATGGTCGCTACAAGCAGTAAGGTGCTTTAATGGAATAATTCATTCAATTGCAGCACATGGCCAGGACAAGCTGGAAGGCGTTGATGTCGAAGAGGTGTGCGCCGACCGTCCCGCGGACGAGTACTTCCGCCTGGATACCGAGGGTGACTGCCGCGAGGTGTACAGGTAAGCCGTTCTCCAGCACTTAGCTCTCTGTCCGATCGCTCGGCCCAGGTGGCCATGTCCAGGCGGCGCCTATGACCATGCCTGGCATCCAGACACAACTCCTACAAACGTATTCTTGCACCTTCTTGTATCGGTATCGAAAGGTGCGACAGTGCCGGCGAAGATGGCAGATGGCGTCTGGCATCGATTCGCTGCGCCGGCGGCCTGGCGTTCGATGTCTTGCGCCAACTTTGCGACTGGAAGTCGAATGTGAAGAATTGCGATGTGCTTGAGAGTAAGTGACCGCCACAAAGTTCACTCTGCTGTTGAAGCGCGGCTCCAGATACTTCCCGGGAGCCACGATCCTCAGCCTATTACCCCTCTATCCCCCTATCCTACTCTCCGCCTCTCTGCCTGTCTATCTGTCTCTCACCTATGTGTGTCTCTGTCTCTCTCTCCCTCTCTCTGTGTGTCACTAAACCCGGGGAGCCCCCGAAAATCAATCGAGTCATTGCATAAAAACACTCCTGAGTCCCCCTTGAGCCCCCGAGTCCCTTGAATCGGCGCCAAAGTTCTCCTAGCTAGCGAAGCAACCCGAATTAGAACATGACCTTTATTTTGTAGATGTACCAAGTCTGGTTTGAAAGAAATTCAGTGTCCTTCGGGTCTGGCCTTCGACGTGCTCAAGCAGACCTGCGACTGGAAGGCCAAGGTGACCAATTGCGATGAGAAAGAGAGTAAGTGTGCCGACAACTAGCCAGAGCAACAACCAACCACCAACCAAGACAAACAACCAACACACCTGTACATATATACATATATGTAGTAGTCAGCAATGTTAGACTTCCGGAACTTTGGTAGATCCACAAAAAAAAAAGAAAAACTTGTAAAGAATCCTAACCTAACCCAGCTCGAAACTAACCCCGCCTATTGTCACCCATCACACTCATGTAAATACTTCTCATTTCAAAATTTAGACATTTGTTGTCACTAACCTGGCTTTACTAGGACTTGTAAAAGGCACCCAGCTAATCGACTTTTTCCCCAACTCACGCAGAGCCGCGCAAGGCCAAGCCTATCCTGAAGACGGATGAGCCCATCTGCCCCGAGGGCAAGCTCTCCTGCGGCGATGGCGAGTGTCTGGACAAGGAGCTCTTCTGCAACGGCAAGTCCGACTGCAAGGACGAGTCCGATGAGAACGCCTGCTGTAAGTGTAGCTCTTTTAACTTCAAATTGAGGGGCTTTCCTTATAAAATATTTTAGAGAATTAAAACAAAGTAAAAAAGTACTTTGAGCCATCCTCCCAGAGACTAAACTCGCAAGTTTATTTCATCCCCAGCCGTTGACGAGGATCCCAACCGCGCCCCTGAGTGTGATCCCACCCAGTGCGCCCTGCCCGACTGCTTCTGCTCGGCGGACGGAACCCGCATTCCCGGCGGGATTGAGCCCCAGCAGGTGCCCCAGATGATCACGATCACCTTCAACGGTGCCGTCAACGTAGACAACATCGATCTGTACGAGGATCTGTTCAATGGTCAGCGCCAGAACCCCAACGGCTGCTCCATCAAGGGCACCTTCTTCGTGTCGCACAAGTACACCAACTACTCGGCCGTGCAGGATCTGCACCGTCGCGGACACGAGATCTCCGTGTTCTCGCTGACGCACAAGGATGACCCCAACTACTGGACGGGTGGCAGCTACGACGACTGGCTGGCCGAGATGGCCGGCTCCCGCCTGATTGTGGAGCGCTTCGCCAACATCACCGATGGTTCCATCATTGGCATGCGTGCCCCCTACCTGCGCGTGGGTGGCAACAAGCAGTTCGAGATGATGGCTGACCAGTTCTTCGTGTATGATGCCTCCATCACTGCCTCCCTGGGCCGAGTTCCCATCTGGCCGTACACTCTGTACTTCCGCATGCCGCACAAGTGCAACGGCAACGCCCACAACTGCCCGTCGCGTAGCCACCCCGTCTGGGAGATGGTGATGAACGAGCTGGATCGTCGAGACGACCCCACCTTTGACGAGTCCCTGCCCGGTTGCCACATGGTCGACTCCTGCTCCAACGTGGCCACCGGCGAGCAGTTCGCCCGTCTTCTGCGCCACAACTTCAACCGTCACTACAATAGCAACAGGGCTCCCCTGGGTCTGCACTTCCACGCCTCGTGGCTGAAGTCCAAGAAGGAGTACCGCGACGAGCTGGTCAAGTTCATTGAGGAGATGCTGGGCCGCAACGACGTGTTCTTCGTGACCAACCTGCAGGTAATCCAGTGGATGCAGAACCCCACCGAGCTGAACTCGCTGCGCGACTTCCAGGAGTGGAAGGAGAAGTGCGACGTCAAGGGACAGCCCTACTGCTCCCTGCCCAACGCGTGTCCCCTGACCACCAGGGAACTGCCCGGGGAGACCCTCCGTCTGTTCACGTGCATGGAGTGCCCGAACAACTACCCCTGGATCCTGGATCCCACCGGCGACGGCTTCTCCGTCTAAGGCCCAAACTTCTCTCTTCCCACGCTCCCCAATTCCCGAATTCCAAAATCCCCAAACAGGAGAACAACTCACAGTAGTTCCACCGAGAGTCTGATAACCTAAAGCAAGAAAGTCCCTACAAACTTAACCAGCGAGCCTACGTTGAATTGTCTATACAAATACTCAAATTGTTTAAATCTTGTGATTGTGTGATCCTAACCCAGTTTCTCTGTCCGCTATTATTTATGTACATTTTATTTTCCGACTCCCACATCTCTCTGTCCTGTTTTCCAATTTCCACCTGTCTATCTATCATCTCTTTATCTACATCTTTATCTATACTTGCATCTGTATCTATGTCTTGCTTCGCCCTTCTTTCATTTTCTTTATGTTGATGATAAAGTGATTTGTTTTAATTTACTTCGCTGCTTCTTTGACCAGTTCAAAGACAATTTTCACAATCCAACAAAAACCAAGCGCCAAAAATCGCAGCAGCAAAATATCTTCGTAATTGTATAAGTATTTTTTATAAGAAAAATATAAAAAATATATATAAAAAATTAATATGAATGTTGTTTTTAATGTCAGGCTTCAGCGATTTTATAAACTTGGTGGGAAATATGAGTCAACATAATGTAATTAGATATGGAAGGAAATAATAGCAAGCCAAAAAATAAATAATCACAAGTATTGCTGTGCTACTTTGTTCATTTTATTATTGCACATGCAATCTGCACTCGCTAATTACTGGAAACTACGTTCTCATTATTACTTAATTGTTACAATAACGATTTGTTTGCAAATACAAATTTCACAAAGTAAGAAATAGTTTCTTGATCCAAATGACAAATCTTGACATTTACCCAATTATTATTTGCAAATAAATCGCGCGCATAAAAGTAGCAATTGCAGTGGACGATATGGAATGCTGATCAGAGCCGATTATAGCCATAGGCGCACTTGCTGATCCCAACTGGTGGAGGCTAGACACATTCCATTGGGGCAGAGGCTGATGCAAGTGATGCGGTTCTCGTGCCCAGACAGAGTGCCTAGAACGACAATGTAAATGGGGGAAAGAAGCCAAAAAATCGATATAAGTCAAGTGCCAGTCTGAGCATTAGTCCCCGCTTTGCCATCCCATTCCCACTCCCACAGCAATGGACACCGATACCCACCCGTGTGCCGCTGCTTCATTGTATCCCACGAATGCACATTGCCCTCAATGCCGGCGCACATGAGGTAGCGCCCGCTGGTCGATAGAGCTAATGGGCACACAAAATCAGATTAAAGCCTCTCAAAAGTCAAGGCGACCGAGAGCGCCGGTCAAGACGGAACCCACCGCACGAAGTGAAGCCCGTGTTCTTCTGGGGCGGCTCGTACAGTCCGATTTGCTGGTCCGCGCGCAGGTCGTACATACGCGCCGTCTGATCCTCCGAGCAGGAGGCGAAACCGAAGCCACTGGGATGATACTGAAATATAATAGAACAGAGAAGGGGGAAGAATCAGACAGTTTAAGATGTTCCATTTGGGGCCAAAAATACAGATCGCTTTTGAATCTTTTTAAATCTAATCACAAAGTATGCACAATATTTTGGAAATACCATACATTTTATACTTCAAAATTTATTGTTTTTATTTATTTATTTATTTATTTATTAAATGTTTTTTTTTTAATTTATTTTTTTGATTTCTGTGGCACCTTTGAATGATTTTCCATTACACTAAAGGATACAATTTAAAATATAATAAATATATTATAACTAATAATAATATAAGTAATATATAATATAAATTTTGTTAATTTTAGTACTCACGCAGACAGAGGATACATCCATATCGTGGCCAAAGAACATCTGCTTGTGGCCTTGTTCGCGTACATCCCATAGCTTGGCAGTTTTATCCACAGAACCGGTGATATAAGTCTTCATATCGGGCGATAGCGATAATCCAGCAATATCACCAGCATGTCCATTGAAATCCATTGTCTTGACACCCTTCTCCAGATCCCAATGGCAGCTGTAAGTGCGAAAAGGTTTTCGATATATATTCCAGGAATCGTATAAAACTTTCTTTAGAAAAAATTTTAACAAAACCCTTAAACCTTTGAATCTTACAGATAAGTTTAAAAATTGAGCGAACAAAATGAGCTTAAGATTTCCAACTAGCCATCCTCTCTTTGCTTTCCGACCACCTTTAACAGTTTTGCACACAAAATGCTTTTCTCTTGCTGCAGCAGCGGTCGACGACCTCGGATGACCGAACTGAGCTGATTTTTGTTTTGCACTGACCTATATCGACAACTTCCTTTCAAAATAAAAATAGTCAATCAGCTATTCGCTCTCTCTTTTGCTCTAGCAGGGGCCAACGACCTCGTACGAGCGAACAGTTGATCAACTATTTTTGTTTTGAAGGTCAGTTCATCATCATCAACAACTTCTTGAAGAAACAACAAACAACAACAAACAAAATTGACAACTAATTGTAAATATGTAGGTATGTTTATGAAAAAAACAAAAAAATTAAATTATTAAATAAACGAATTCATTCAAGGTAAATTCAGAAATAAAATAACAGATAAACGGAAGTGGATTACGGATTACGGTCCCTGATATATTTAACAACTTTAGGCGTTAACGTTAATCTACGGATTACTCACATTTTCATGTCACCCGAGCCGGTGATCAGGTGTCCATCATCAAGGAAACGACAAGAGCTGAGGAAACCCTCGTAGCCCATTAGTTCCTTGACCATTTTGGCCACTCCGGAGGCGTCTCGGTTGTTGACGTCGTACACGGTGCACTGGTTGTCCATTCCTCCGCAGGCAACGAAGTTGCCCGACGGCGAGAAGGCCACCGTCATCACCCATGCGGATCTCAAGGGGATGATCTGCACCTTGTTGGCGGTCCACGTGTCCCAGATGATCAGCTTGCCATCCAGGGATCCTGTGACGCAATGGCGCGAGTCCCCGGCGAAGTGCACGGAGTTGACCTTGTTGATGTGGCCCTTGAGGATCTTCTTCGAGGAGAATCGGATCTTAGGCACATCGCCCATATCACCACATTTGTCGGTTATCGAGCAATCCGCTTTGGACTTTTGGTCCTCCTAAGAAATTAGAAAACATTTCTATTAATTTTTCCCTTAGACTATCTGAAACGTATTGTGAGGATTCCTGAAATAAATATATTTATACTTTTTTGTTCAAAAAGTACATTAAAGAATTAATTAATTAATTAATTAATATTATTTAAATACTTTAGGAAATAATTATATATTTTTTATTTTATATTTTGACTTGATTTGCTTATAATCTTAAAAATACAATTAAGATATGAAATAAAATATCAGTTTTTTACAACAAATAATAAGTTATTTGAATTCTATAAAGCGTTGGTCATTTATAGGAGATATCTGTTCTAAATATACTTCAATTATTTATATTTAAAATAAGCTAAATATATTTTAAAAGAAATATTTTTGCGTATCATCTAACTGGACTTATTGGGTTATATATGAATAATTAATTTTAATTATATTATAATTTCCTTAAGTATACTACATATATGTGTGCTTATTTAATTATGATTTCCTTATGACTTGCATTATGTAACTAATTATTTTCAACTTCTGCCAACATTATCCTTGGTTTTGCTTAATACTATCGTTAACCTTAAATTTTTGTATCATTCCATTGATCTCGTCGTAGAGTTTTTGTGTTTCAGCATCAATTTTCGGCATGATTGAGCATTAATTAAAATGGACCGCAGCAATATTTGCAAAGGAAATACAATGTATCGTTATAAGCAGCACCGCGTCGCACAATAAACTAAGTTCTGAGCAATTTGTTTCGCTTGCATGTTATGATGTTTTCCTTTTCCCGTTGGTAATGCAATTAACTAATTGGATTAGCCGTTAAATTCGAATATATACAAAAAACAAATTTTGGGCGCCAAATCTCGAGATGAAATGGCGTTAATATATTCCCGGAAGGAAGGAATGGCCGGAGTGCGGTCACACTGCGCCCACAGCTGTTCGGTCACCTCATTTTTGTTTTTTGCTTTTATTTATAACAATTCGTTAAATGAACCACTAAATAGACCGAAGGCAGCAGAAACAGCAGCATGGACGCGAAGTAGGAGACACCATGGAGACGCTGCCATGTGCCATCCAGCTGCAGGAGCCCCAGCAGCCGCCACCGCATCCGCAGCTCGTGAATCTCAGCATGGAGGCGAGCCTGGGCGAGAATGTGGTCAGCATTCCCAAGGAGCTGATCCTCATCTCGCTGGTCTCCCAGGAGCAGTCGCTCTACAATCCCAAGCACCTCAACTATCGGAGCACCAAGGTCAAGGACGAGAAGTGGCTGGAGATCGGCAGTAATGTGGGCTGGTCTGGTGAGTGGACGGCTGGTTTCTCCTTCAAAGATGACCCCTAATCGTTTATCCTTAGATGCGCAGTGCAAGTCCAAATGGAAGGCCATGCGGGACCAGTACTGTCGAGAGCTGAAACGCGCCAAGGCTTGTGGAAAGGCGGTCAAGTGGAAATACTTCAAGGAGCTGGACTTTCTGCGTCCTTATGCGCTGGCAAGGAAGTGAGTGGTCGCGATGCAGGCAAACTTCAAATCATAAACTAATGGTTTTTCCTCCAGTTACAGGGGAAGATCTGGACAGAATGCCGCTGGCATTGTCTCCCCGGTGACCCCCATATCGCTGCCACTGGGCAATTCCTTCAGCAGCAACAGCAGCAGCCAGAACTTGAACCTATCCGGCAACATAAAGATAGAGGATGGAAATGCCACTACGCTGCTAGATAACTGCAACTTCAGCAGCTCGACCAGTGCAGTGGACAAGAAACCGGCCGCAACTTTCATGACCAGCCATATGGGTGCTGTGTTGCAGCAGTCGCAGCCGGAGAGCAACTGGAACTATTTGAGTGATGCCGGAGGTGGTGCAGCGCCCTCCATAATAGTACAGTGTGGTACGGCCAACACAACCACTGTGGTGGACACTCTCTACAACGAAATTGTGAATGCCGTTAATCAGTCAAGCTCAGGGGCAGCAGCAACGGCTTCCACTGCATCTGGCACAACCGCGCACAATCAGTCGGCGACAAATGCCGAAGAGGAGGACGACGATCCCATACACACCTTCCTTAACATGGAGAGCTACTTTGAGAAGGAACTGATCACGTTGATCCAGCAGGAGGACATGATCTACAACTACAGCAATGAGAACTATCGCAATGCCAAGCTCAAGATGGAGGTGTGGGAAGAGATCGCGCGGAAGTTAAAAAAGTCAGGTGAGGACCATTCTAGTAAAGGGAATATTGAAGAGTACTAATCCTACAGAATTCTTTCTAGTGAGGCAGTGTCGGCTAAAGTGGAAGGCGTTGAGAGATCAATATGCACGCGAGCATAAGCGATTGAGAACACTGATACACATGGACGCCACATCGCGGTGGAAGCACTACGACTCCCTCGGCTTCCTACAAAAGTACATCCAACAAAAAACGCTGTAAGTATATTGAAAACAAATACAAAACTTTAGTGAAACAGGGATAACATTTATAGTCTACATTTATAATAAAAAATTTTTATAGTATATATTATTATGAATCTATTATAATTCGCCATTCTATTATTTTCAGAGAGAACGACCCTCAACTTGGTATGCTGGCTAGGGGTGACCCGGGGAGGGAGCTGGAGGAGCACATGACCCAGTCCCACTCGCCACCCGCGCAGCAACAGAGCACTCTAGAGTCATCTTCGAGTTCCCAGCTCAGCATGCCCGCGCTGCCTCATTTAACGGGCCCGCACAAAGCCGAATTAGCCAACTCAATGCCAGCGCAACAGCAGGAGGAGCAACAGCAAGCTAGTGAGCTTTGCGTAGCCACTTATGACGATATGGACATTGAGAATTACATCAATGGAGGGGAAGCTCACCATGAAGATGAAGAAGAGGATGACGAAGATGAGGAAATGGAGAGTAGCACGGCGGCGGAACAAAGTCAACAGCAGCAAGAGCAGCATGTTGTGAGCTACGATCATGATGAGGGACCTGTTTACATGGAAGTTCAACGCGTTAGCAGTTCCATGACCAAGCAGGATCAGCTAACTGACGGAGCTTCCAACATGGATCTTCAGCAGCAGCCATCTACTGGGGAGTTCCAGCAAAAGTTGGAGATTCAGACGCCCACGACTCCACGCTATCAAAATGCTGCCAACACTCCCAGCTCCGCTTCCACTTCCCGCTATCATTCGGCGCCCATTACCCCGATCAAGCCCAACCACGTGGAGTTTCCACCCGTCAATGGCCACAATCCTGCCGAGGATGATGAGATTGGTGCCTTTTTCAAAGCTGTGGCCATGAAGATTCGAAATGCCCAGTTGGAGCCGGTTGCTTTTACCGATCTGCAAATAGATATTCTGCGAGTCATTAATGAGGCACTGAGGAATCACTAGCACTGAGGCCCTCTGTTTGCATACAGAAAGAAAATAAGTTTGAGCGGACCATCAATGGTTTCAGGGCGTTTCATTTTAGCTTGTAAGTGTTATTTCGAAAGTGTTTTCTTTTAATTTGTAATTGAGTTGATTTTATCGTCAAGATCTTTTAATTTTGTGAACCTTTAAAAGTGAACATCGATTGGCGGAGATGCTCAAAGGCGAAACTTTTTAAGCTGTTAATTGTACATAGACCAAAATCCAATAAAAACAAACTGAACGAAATAGTGTTTATTAGCTTAGAATGGTTCCGGTAGACACATCCTAGCTGGAATTAAAAATTCGAACTATTATATGCTTAAATATATAATATTGTAACAAACTCGTACAAGAAAAAAAGAAAAAATTTTTTAAAGAAAAGGATTTTAGTTTTTTATTGGAGAGAGTCATAAAAAAAGAGTGTAGTCTATATATTTTTCACACAGTTATTTACTATTGGATGTTAGCAAATATCTATACGATATTTCAAGCGCAATTCGATACATAAGTCGATATTTTAAAGTATTGTGCTTTTTATATTGCACCAAAATAAAAACAGAAAAGAAAACTAAATAAAATAAAATTTTTTTTTTTAAATTTTTAAATATTGAAATTTAACATATATTTTCAATTGAACTTCCTAAAATTTTTTGCAACTTTACATGTAAAAATTATCCATAATTTTTCTTAACCAAGTTTAAAATGAAAGAACATCATTTTAGCCAAAAGCTTGCAAGACAGTAACAGAGATATAATCTTGATCAGCATCAAAAGCCGAGTCAATCTAGCCAAACTAGTGTCTCGGTAAGAGTTATAAATAGTAAAGTATATATAGTCCTCTCTCCATTGAAATGAAATGACCCCTTCACTGTAAAAACATATTTTGAATTTGTTTGTAAGAACGGAAACGTCATCAAGCGGCCGCCATTTGAACTACAGCTCGTTGGCGAGGGAAAAGAGCAGGATGGATTTGCTTCTTCTATTTCTAACTTTAGTTTATTGCTTACACAATGCATATGTGTAAGTGGGTTTGTGATTTATGGAATCTAAAGTCTAAACGGGAATCGAACCAATGAACCTTAGGTTGGCAGTGCGATGACATAGCCACCAGGGCAAATGGCAAGCCGACCTCGGGGCGGCCGGATTCGAAGTTGAATCGACACATTTATTTGTATTAGATGTCCCCTCTCACTCTTTGATAATATTGCACACTATACTAATATCACATAAGACATAGTATTGCCTGGATTAAACTGCAAAAGTATCCAAACATCGCTTTTCGAATATATGTTCATTTATAGTTTTTATAATACAACATTTTAGCTTTCAGTGAATTAAAAAAAAAAACACCTGATTTTTATAGCACCCCTGAAAGGTAAGGTTTTTAAAATTTCAGCCCGTACTGCTGAAGGCTTGAAGATGATGGACAACCCCACCCTCCATTTTCGCGCCCTCTACCCCAAACAGGGTATGGAAATCAATGTATCTGGTAGTTAGAACTGGCAGTTGATGTAGCTTGTCTTTGTGAAGCTCCTTCCTATGCGTCCCCTGCCCCTAGGACACCTTCCGTCGTACCACCCACACTCATCGTAGCGGCGAACACAAACATTTAGACAAACGAGCGTAGGAGCAAAGGAGCAGCTGCCCCAAGTGGAGCACTTGGAGAGTCAGCAGCCCATCCCCTCGGTTTCAAGCACTACATACATAGCTGCGAGAGCATATTCCCATATATATATGAGCGAACCATTTACTTTCTGTATATAGCTCTCTGCTCTGAAAATGGCTTCCCTTTGGCATTGGGCAGAAACCGGTCCGCGAGACGCATCCAATGGGCGCTCAGTTCGAGGGAGACAACCGTAGTGCTGGCCGTACATAAACCCGTAGACGGGGGCGGTTCCCTGAAGCGGAGAGCCCTGGGTGTGGCCCGAGCAGATGGCACCAGCTGGTACCTGCTGTTGCTACTTCTCGGGAAATTTATGTAAAAGTGAAAATTTTTTAATAAACATTTTCATTTTCAAGCGGAAGTTGCGATTGCCGGGGCTAATCAGACGTAGCGAACTTCTGGATCTGGAAATGGCAATTGTTTGCCATGATGGGCTCCACGCCTGATTGATTCCTTTACGATGTGGCTGCAATTGGCATTGGTTCGATGGTTCCGGGTTCCGGCTCGCTTTATTCTGTTTGCTCTTGCAAATTAATTTCAATTCTTTGCTAAATGGTTGAGTGCGCGGCTTTTAATTAATAATTGTGTGGGTTTTGGGTTGGCAATCAATGGGGTCGAGTTGACTCATTGATGGGAGAGCTATCTGTGTTTAAAAAGTCTGTTGAGGGATGCTGAAAATTAAATTATAAACCTAATTGATGCCTAGTAATCTTCCAGTTCAGTTCATGGGAATATTAAAATAAAAAAGTAAATAAAATATATTGGTTAAAAAATCATAGTAAATTGACGGTTTTTGTAAGAAATATAAATTTTGTGTGATAATATCATATAGCAAAGCGAAATAATTACCATAATAATAATACAATATTTAAATAGCAATAAGATGTATCATATTTAATCTATCTTTTAGATACCATTTCATCTGTTTATGAAATTTCGACTACTTATGGTACTCTATTGTCCTGTATGATGTGTTTTGCATCTAAATCCACTCGAAATAAGAATCCAATTGAATAAAGCATTTCATTGTTTATTTAACATATTTTAAACTGACCATCTGCAGCACTCGCTTTTTCTGGAGAATGAAATTTACTTTTTAAAAACCGTACATTCCTATATAGTATTTAGGATATGCTTTTGGGTTTCCCTTGTTTTTACTTAAGAAAATGCCTTTAAAATTGTTCATTACTTTAACTGTCTTTATCGTTTTTTCGTCTGTTTGTATCATGGCATCATCCAAACCTTTAGCATTTTGAACCGTTTTAAGGGACACCTTCAGTCTGAGAGGCAAATCCGCAATAACATTTATCCACACTCACCTTATCGCATTATGACGCATTTTCCCTGCAATTTCCAGGACACGGAAACTATTTTCGCGGCTCATTTAACGGGTGCGGTCTATCGCAGGAGAGAAATCATAAAAAGCACATAAAAATACATTTTTATTGCCTGCGGGCAGCTTGTAAGTAGAGCCACAGACACAGTTAAACCAATTTGCAACTCATCCCTTGCCATTAAGTATATCAAATTTGCCACGATTACGGCGACGCCTCACCGCACTCACGCCCACGGGCTGGACCCAAAAAGGAGAAAAACACAGAACAGCGAAAGGAAAATATATATTCGAAACTCATTTCCTGCCCAGGAAGAAATATGAAAAAATTCAAAAAGCTGGAGCCGCCTGCAGCTTTGGGTCAGAGAGATCCCGAGATACAAAGACAAAATGCTGACAAACTGCTGAGTGAATGTTGTCCCCGCTCCTTTCTCAGGGAACTGTTATCATAAATAAGGCCAAGCCAAATGTCAGCGACAGGCCTCATATCATAAAGCAAATGGAAGTGGCGCAGTGAATCGGAATCGAGGCATCGGGCATTCAGTTTGGCTGAAACCATTCACGATTTATTGTCCGATATGCGATGCACTTTCCCCCGTTACCCGTTTGCCCGTTCCCCAACAGCCCAACTCCTTCTCCTGGCTGTCTCTCTGTTAAACTGAATTGTTTCCGGGAACTGAGGCTGCAACAATGGCAACAGCCAAGCGCTGAAAAGCTTGTAAAACATTTGTAGCAACTGCAACTGGGAGAGTTCGACTCGGACTCGGACTGGGACTGGGACTCGGACTTGGCCAGCTACTGTTGACCACGCTCGCCGCCGAAAATGTTTTATTCATAAAGCTTAGCGACAAGATCGTCGCCCGTTTGGAGCTGCTGCTGCCGGGATGTGGCGGCTGACATTGCTGCCGCTCTGCGATGTGGCAACGTGGCTGGTGTGGAGCTGGACCCAAAACCTATGCTAATTCCACATGCAACTTATCAGCCGACGCGCATCTTGTCAAGAAGCTTTTGTGTACGGCTGTTAGAAATGGCTCTGGACCCATCTCCATTCCCATCTCCATCTCCGTGTCCTTGTCCACATGCCCTTCCTTTTCCACATCCACATCCATCTGCGACTTTGAAAACTCAGCAAGGGGTGCTAATCGCCAAATTTACAACTTGATGCAAAACTTTGGCCCGCAAATGGGCCAGAAAACAAAACGACCGCAGGGCCAAGTGTAGGTGGGGTTGGAGCAGGAGCTGGGACATGTGGGTCTGCCGGGTTGTTTCGGTTTCGGGTTCGCCTGGCAAACTATAAAAATAATACGAAAGGCTGCCAGCGAGATTCCGAGCCGGGAAGTGTCCACACTTTCACTCGTCCCGCAAAGCTGCCTGCGGAAATATAACATTTGAAAAATGTACTTTTTTCACACTCTCCATCCGGAAATAGCGACCAGAGGAAGGAGAAAAGGAGTCTTGATGAGCATGGGATGATAGGGTACACTGGGATCTGGTATCACGAATTTATTAAAAATAATTCAATTATATTACTAGAAACTAATTAAATAATTTGAACTTATGAACCATTTTGAATTTTATTAAAATTCACGAATAATTCAAGGACATTCTAGTTTTTAAGAACGTAAATATCCGAAACTAACTCCTCTCCTTACATAAACGATCAGAAATCAAGCAAAGACTTTCATCTACTGTATAAAAATTTGTCCTTTTCTTTTATTAAGACAATATTATTTGGAAACCACAGAGCCCTGCTCGGGTTTGTACTCCGAACCAGGGTATGATTTTTTTCAGAGTTCGGCCGCATAGTGTTAGTTACAAGACACATAACACTTTGTTATGTCCGCTTGACAAAGTTGGGCAACGAGACAAGCAGCGGTAAAAGCGCTTAGTGCCTTAGTTTAAACCGAATCGCATCCTTTTTTCACTAGGACACCAGATAGAGGACACACAAGCCACTAGGTGGGGTGGAAAGTGGGGGATGTTGCCATCGAATTGGGTGCTAATATGGTCAAAGCATTGCATGGAACACCACCTTCCTTCCACTCAGCTCAGTGCTCAGCTGGGGACGGGGATGTTTGTGATTTTTTGCGATGTATTTTATTTTAAAATTTTAAAGATTTGCACATCCCGATAAGACGGCCCACGATGACTGCACATGGGAACAAATAAATCTCAGACAAAGGAAACGGATAACGGATATTTGCGGAATTTGTAGACACGTGTGTGGAGAACGGAAGGCATTTGGAAACCGTTTAGCGGGGTGACTTTCCCGCGTATGGCGCAGGATATTCCGAGATGCATATGTTCGGGGTTAGGGGGAGCCAGTAAGGGTGTGGGCTTGGAACCAAGCTGCGAAAGTGCCAAAATGCCAGGCGCGACAAGCTCCAACACCTGAAAGTGGAAACCTGAAAGCCCAGGCATCCGCCGAAGGAGACATCGCCGCATCCCTAGGCCCATGATCGCGATCCATGATCCACTGGTTGCAGACGCACAAAAACCAGCGGCCCTGACAAAATGTCAACTTTATTAAAAGAAATTATAAATTGGTATGCCAGTCCCGAGTCTCAAGTTTCCAGTTTCGAGTCCCGAGTCCCAGTCACCACTTCACAGGCACCGCGCGCAAAATTCCTGGCTCACACATCATTAAACGAGCAAAAAGCGGAGAGATCCATCCAGTCGGGAGTTTTGGGCCCAAGTCCCGCAGCTCCACTCTCTCGGCAGCCTTTGTCCAGCCCATTACAATTACTGACAAAAAGTATCAAGGTAGCAATAATAACAAACTCCTTGAAGGAGGGCAGAATAGGGAGTTCCAGATGAATTTTTCGAAGATTAAAAGCATCTTAGAAAGGGTTCCAATATTATTAACTAAATTCAGTCCGTGAGTAAGAACATTCACTTTAAAGTATAATTTATACGAAATTTAAATCGGTCTCAAAAGCCGATTGAAAAATATGAATGATTTATTCCCTAAATTATTCAAATGTTTAAATGTTTATTTCCATCTCTTTTAATTTTTTAATTTAAATTTTATGATTAAGGATTCCTTTTTTTCAAAATTAAACTTAGCTTTTCGTACATCTTAAGCCACCCTCTCTTCCAAAAAGATACCAAGAATCCACGGAATAAAAAAAGAGGCGAGCACAAAAACGAAAAGCTCATGTCAGGCCATTTAGAATTATGATAGAGTTTTGATGTTGTCATAAAAAAATTTAATTGAAATACCAAAAATGGCAATGAAAACCGACCAAATGAACGCGAAGAGCTGGAGGAGTCGAGGAGCCAAGGAACCGAGTGGCACAGAGCAGCAGATGAAGATGTCAACGCATTGAAGTCCGACTTTTAATGTGTGTATTTTTGGAAGGCATTAAGTATTTATTGCAGACAAGGCCCGCATGTATCACCACCTCGGTCCTCGCTGGCCGAGAAAGATGTCAAAATGAGGCCACTTAGGCGGGACATATCCTCCCCTCCGCCGGACTCTGCCGCGAAATCAACTCGCGAGGCGGCAATAAAGGAGCTGAAAAGTGAAGCGATCGGGATGATGGCTCAAAAAGTATACACAAAGACGAGTAGCGGACCGCTCGCTGGGCCATTTCGAGTGGAGCCCAACTCTTTGAGGTGTTGCCAAGACAAACAAGTTGGAGGCAACTGGGGGGAAAAAGGTGGAACTACGAGCAGCAGGCAAGGACTTTCTTGGCTTGGGCCTGGGAAGGGGCCACATTTCAATTACCTTTGTGGGCAGCCATTTAAATGAAAATGCCACACATTGCAGGCAGGCACAAGCCAAAGGGCCCAGGCGTCGACTCAGCGGGGCACCACACATCGCCACATGTGAGAATAACAACCTTTGTGGCTCAGACCGGCCGGCAGCAATCATAATCTTAAGGTAATAACAGGCACATTACATGTCACATTAATAAACGTCGCCGCATTGAAATTAATATCATAATTCATGCCGTTATAATTTAGCATGTGCCCACAACATTTCCCACTACAGCCAACAGACTTTTGGCCTGCTCCAAGGCTACTCCTTACAGCCTCTTTACATCCTTATTAATTTTATGTGACTTATTTTTTGCCAGGGGGTTGGTTTTCCACCTTCCGCGTTCAGTGGGAAAAAATTGCGAATAATCACAGTTCGCTTTGTGGGGGGCCACATACATTTACATGCAAGTCCTTTAAGCTTGATAAATGGACGGGGCTAAGGCGGAGAGAGGTCCTTTCGGTGGGTCAAAGTCACCGAACATAGGAAAACTATGAAAATTGGGTCATATGGACCTTGGGACGGATGCGTAATTTTTATTTGAAGTGTAATAAAGGCTAACTATAACACGAAGCAGGATCGCTAGATATCCTTGACCACAATAATAGAAACAGATTTTTTGTTTACTGCTCTAATTTGATAGGAATTTGTCAATATGGAAATGTATCCATAAATAATTAAAATAATATAAAATATTAAAGATAGGAGTAATAATCGACACGAAAAGTTTTCTATCATAAAAATAAACGTTTATGTAATTGACTATCTTTGATTGTATTGAAGTTGTCGAGATACTTTGTATTCAAAAGCGATTTCCTAGCCATAAATTCAGCTTAAAACCGGCAACATTATCATTAATCAACTGCAGCCACAACAACTGGCAGAAATGAGCAATTGAAGCTTTCAGTTCGATTTAGTTTATGATCACATCTGGCTGTGCCGAACTCTCGGCACTTGCATGTGCCACCGAGACGATTGAAACTGCCGCTCTCTGCTGCAACTGCTGCAGCAGCCTCAGCAGCTTCGACAAGTCGGTAGGCAAAGTACGGTATTGAGACGGCCATCGGAGATATCGCGGTGTGTGCATTTCATTTCATTGACAGCCTCCGCACGAACGTCAAAAACGATTTAAAATGCCATTTTTACATGACGATTTATTTGTTGACATGCCGGCAGTGCAGTGGCAGCAGTCCGAGACTTAACTGAAGGATTTTTACATGACCGGCAGCTGCGACTCGACCGAAGACAGATTGCGTGTGTTTTGCATGGACAGCAGCATGGATCCAAGCATGAATCCAAGCACAGCCGCCACTTGTCGCCAAACTATAAATCCTCGACGGACCTCTAGTTGGTGCTGTATTTTTTTAGTGGTCATCGCGGGCTCTTTTCCGTGGCTGGGAGCTTCTTTTAAAACTCAATTTGCGCTAATAAATCGCCGAAAAAGCATTCTGACAGCTTATGATGCGCAATGGCGCGGGCATAAATCTTGAAGCGTGTTTCATCCCCTCTCGCATTGATTTCCAGCGAAAATCGCGCGCGGCTTTTGCAAAAGCGAGTACCAGCAGCAACGTAAGGATGCGAGGATGGGGGTGAGGAAGAGGACGGGGACAAGGACGAGGATGAGAACGAGGACTACTGGACAACGTATTCGACGGCATTCGTCATTATTTGTTCATTTTTAGCATTTAACATTCCGCCAAAGTCCGCGCCCGATGCTTTCGATACGGCGAACTCGATAGGCCGGGGCCAAGCCAAGCTGTCTCGGATAGTTGGTAACAGAAAGGGGTTCCAGTAGCGGAAAACAAGAACCGAACGGGCACAGTGGGCCGAGTCATTCAAATCAATTGAATAATATAATTGTCTTTTAGTGTTCCTCAGAGTCCTGACTTGTAAGTTATAAAATTTCAGTGCCTGAACTCAGTTGAATATAAAGCTCCAGTGGGGACAAATTGTGTTTTGGTGTTCTTAACTATGGTTAAATGACGAAATAATAAATGATATAATATGGTACATAACTATCAACTATGTTATAATAATATTAAACGATTTTGATCAAACGGTGCATTATTTTTGAGACCACTTTTAAAAAATATAGAAGCATTCGGAGATTTAATGTATTACAAAGCTAAAGTTATAAGAGATATGAGGCGAAGGTATCGATGTAGCGCTAGTCAAGAGTTCGACACATTAAAACAGATCCCTTATATAATAAGTGCTATAACACATGACCAACATGACCCATTGTACTGGTCGCAGTTCAGTTTGGATGGCCTGTCTAACCATTTCACATGGGTGCTTGCCCCTCGTATTGTATTCAATTTTTGTCAACAACTTCGTTTGCCATATTCTCTGCACCTCCCGACCCTCTTCGTATGGTCATCCTGCGCCATCATCATCATCGTCTCTCCGTCTTGTCGTCAGACTGTCTGCCATAAACAGCTCCGTGGGGCAAAAGTGGGCAGGAGCAAGGGGGCGAGCGATGAAGCCTCCCTCCCCTTGGACTAATTAATTCCCCATGGGCGACACTTCGCTCTCGCCAGTGGCCAATATCTAGCTTAAAATCAATTTACATAAGCTCCAGGCTCCATTGTATGGAAAAACCACGACAGAGCCAAATATTGTTATTCGCTTTTCCCTGGAAAAATACGAATATAATCGCTTGCCACTACAAGAGCTGGGAAATCCACACAGACACACACAGGTGTTCGATAATAATTTTTCAAGTTGACAACAACTATGCCAATTCAATGCCATTCAATACCCTTCATTGCGACCCCCTTTTGTAAGCGGAACACTGGGAAAAACTAAACCAAATAATGTTGAAAGACTAATAATAAAATAGATTATATGTAAAGTAAATTGTAGTTATATTTCCCATCAAATGATCAAAACCACAAAACATATAATTCCAGGTAATCATTATTTTTGTAAGAATAGAAGTAGTTACTACTCTTAATAAATGTTTGAAAGTAGTAAAGCATTTTAAATAAAATAAATATATATATTTTGTTCTTCATTTTCAGTGCAACTCATGGCTCTGCTCCAGTTAGGCTGCAGCTACTGTGCCCGGCTGCGAGTCCTAAGCGATCCAAGGAATTCCAACTGTGCGCTCAATTGTTGCAGCTCGGCAAAAAAAGGAAAGAAAGAAAGACCGAATCCCGACCAAGCTCAAAGATTCTTTATAAGCGCAGGCACAAAGTCAAAGACAATCAAAATATTTGCATATTACCAATTTTATATGCAAATATCTCCATGTCAGTCGTGAGCCGACAACGACAACAGCGGCAAAGGCAGTGGCAGCAACAGTGGCATCGACGTCGCCTTGGCTAGGACTGTCTTGGCCAACTGCCCTCTCTCCTGGCGCCCCTTTGGCCCCAAAAAGCTCCCCTCTATGCCGGCCTTTTCGCTACTCTTGTTTTGGGGCCGCTTTGGCGGCTTGGAGTTTACATTTTTACTTTACACGAGTAGCCGCAGCGGCAACAAAGCCGCTTCACACAAAGCCCTTGGGGTTCCCAGGGGGTAGAAGAGGAAGAGAAGGCACTTGGAGAAAATATTTATAAAAATAAATTATTGACAAATGTAAGTTGTATAATGTTGTAAAATATAAAATATAAATATAAATCAATTCATTTGGTTTTTTGAATATAAATCTTAAACTACTACTCCACTAAGTTCACTATATTTTAGGATTAGATAGGATATTTTTTTAAACAATTTTCTCTAATTGTACAAATATGTCTCCTTTTAATTTAACGTTTTCTTATACCTTTATGCCGGAATTTTGCTAAAATAATTCATTGGAAACATGCAAAATTTAATCACGATCGATTGGGTAGCTTTCAAGTAATCTTGAAATTCAAATATTCAAAAGCATACTCAGCCCCTCACTTATCTAATCTGATAGCTATTTGAAATGAAATTTATTTTCAACGGTGTTTAATAAACAAGCTTCCTAGTGAAGTCGAGATTACAATAATAAGCACATTTCCCCTTTTCTTTCAGTGCAGGGTTCGGGCTACTTACTTGCCAGCAAGTGGTGTGACAATCGCACGTAAAAATGCAACGGTCTGTTTTCGGCTAAGTCAGCTCCAAAAAGGAAGGTGGAGCCAACGCACGACATCTTCAGAGGAGACAAGGTACGCGAACGAAGCACGGGGAAATTCAAGACGTGGGCAATGGGGGATGCTGCTGAGCCGAGGGCGGCATGGAGTTCAAAAGTTCGCTGACGGCTTCAAGGGGCTAGAAGTGAGACCCGAGGGCACAAGGGGATTTCTACAAATAGATATAGCGGAAAAGTGATATATTTGTGCCGAGACCGTATGGGCAATTAAACAATCGTTACTCAGGCTGAATGTATGGGCTGAAGGATGTGAGTGGGGAGATTCCTCAAGTCGTTTCGCATTCCAACCATATCAGTATCAGCTGGAGAAGCACATGGAGAAGATATATGCGTTGATATAATTTAGGAGGGACTCATCTTCTATGACGTGGAGCTTGCTGTTTGAGTATAGAAAATGCATTAAATAATTTACTCGTAGATGCAAAAATCTTCTTAGATTTAGAACTATTTTCTATAATAAATATTATTTTATATGAATATTATTGCCATAATTACAATCAGTCTTTGAGAGTATCTTTGTAGGCTTTCGTATCGATATCTTATTTCAACATTGTCATCTTGTAATATTAAAAAACATATTTTTAATCCAAGATGTTAATAAACAAAATATTAACCATTATTAAATCATATATGGGTATCTTTCAAGCCTTTTTTCTGATTTTTTAAGTTAAAAATAAATAAATTAATTAATAATACTTTTACAAGAGTCATCTTGCAGCATATATTAAGCTGATTGTATATTCGAATAATACAAAAATATTGAAGTTTCGTCTGACATATCTGCAGGCTTTTCAAAATATGCCAAATTTAACAATTTTATAATGGCTTTAATTAAATAAAACAAGGCAAATGTCTATGGATGTGCATATCCGCAATAGAAGAGATTGGTTGTTTTTCCATCATAACTCAAAAATATACTGAGAGGATTATTGTTTTTAAATGTTAATTAATTTAACTCGAGAAATATTATATTCTTTAAAAGTGACTCTTACTCGTTTTACTGAAAAACTTGAAAAACTTATCTCAAAGATAAAATCTCCGTGTTGGTATTATTTGTACAACACACTCCCAGTAATTGTAAACTCATCAATACCGAATTGATTGTTTATGAAACGCATTAACTTTATGCCATTTTTCTCCTTTTGTTCATAATAAATTGCAAACATCATAAATCAGAGCCAGTCCGCGGCCCGCGTGGCTGTCGGACCATGGATTCATTTATGCATTCATTCGTTTAATAAACACCATTTTTGGTTTGGCCGACCATTTTTTAAGCCATTTTTAAAACGCATTCAAGCAGGAGCGAAGGCAGCAGGCAATTAAGAATCCGGATCGAAACAAATCGAACGGCTGAACAGCTGGACGCCCCCTCTCCCCCGTTCTTCGTCCTTTCAGCTTAATGCGATTTATACGGACTGATGGCCTGTTCTCTTAATTGGTCGGCTGGCCGCAGCCAAGAAAATAAAGTACAGAATTGTACGACACGAGGGCCAACGTTGGTTGTAATGCCAATTTCATAGACAACTCAAAAACGTTGCGTTTAAACGGAAGGAGGCGAGGGTAAAATGGCAAAATGATTAATTAAAAATCTTTCCTCCCGCTGCTGTTTGCCTAAATTTTTAACATAAATTGCACGTTTTTTACATTTCAAACGCGTTATTTCAAGTTCGTTAGACTCTCGCATACCAAATGGGACAATCCGGCTGTCTGTCTGCGTTAGCCGCAATGCAAATAGAATCGGAGAAATAAAATAACTCGTAGACCCACTCCCAATCGGTAGCAATTTCCACTCGGGCATTTTTTCTCCTGCATTTTATGCAGATAAGTCAGCGATGACGGCAAATCCGCAAAGTGCTTTGTTGACTTACTTAATTTGCAAGTGGCCAGGGTGAAAAATACAGATACAGATACGGATACAGATACATACAGAGAATCGCCAGAGTTACAGGGTCCAACTGGCGGAGTAATTTTTAATTTCCTGCGCCTGAAAAGCCACTTCAGTGGCTGTGGCATCTTCAAAGATTTTGCCTCTCCTTTCGCTTTTCCCCACTTAATCAGCATAAAGAAGCGTCTTGCCAGCGAATTTAATTAAATCATGTTGAAGATGGAGAAAAAAATTGAGAATTCTTGGACAATTAGCTGGGGTTTCGCTAAATGAGCAGCTAAGCGGCAAAGTGGCAACACCTGTGGCATTTTTTTGTTGTGCTCAGACAGAGGCGTTGGCGGCGGAAAGGGGTTGCAATAAGGAGCAACCTTTAGGATAGACTTCAATACATACAGCTACAAATAGTTAATAATATTATCATTAGCAACTTGAAATTTTTTTTCTTTTTACACGAATTTCGTATTTAAAGTTAACCGAAAGGTAAAGAAAATTGGTAAATCGTAAAATTAAAAAACAATTGCTCTAAAGTTAAATGGTATAGATTTTATATAAGTTGTCATATCGAGAATTTTTAGTTCGTTATTAGATATAGTCTAAATAGAATAAAAATCCCATTCACTTCCCTTCGAATTGTCAATTCCCATCCATGTTCCGACCCCCCTTGGACTGCGCTCCGCTCCACTCGTTGCTTACTCATTTATAAAGTGTGAGCTCGCATCAAACTTCAAAAAGAAATCAAATTAAATGTGTAAAGCAGTAAAGATAAAAATGTTTGGGAAAAGCACCCGAAAAAAAGCGGGGAGAGGAAAGAAACTTTTGGAGGACATGGAGGAAAAAAGGTCAAAGCGCGTTGAATTTAAGGGATTTTCGTACATTTTTTACTCTTCGTTATCAAGGGCGCGAATTGTTGTCAGTTGGAGTTAGAAAAGCGCGAAAGGGTAGGGGAAAATAACAAAATCAGGGGGTTGGTGTTGAAAATTGACACTTGAAAGTGACCCGGGGTGGCGGTGTGGGGGCATAAGACCATTTACACTTGCAATCAGACAAAGCTGACGCCCCAGTGCAGTCCACCGAGGGAGGTGGTGGCTGGGTTAGGAGGCTACCAAACATATACCAAACTTCCCCACATACGTATCTCACGCAATGCTAATGACAATATAACAATAACGGCCCAGAGGCATCAACAATGGCATCGTTGCAGCAACATGACGACACGGGAGACTGACACATCGCTAATGTGGCTCCTGGCATCCGAGATTCTGTCGTCGGGTTTGAGGTTGCAATGGTTGGAGGACTGACTGCTGCCGGATTGCCACCGGGTTACTATGATTGCAGTCGGGCTGCGCTTTTGAATGCCTTCATGCCCCATAAACTGACATCATTTGAGAGTACTCCTGGCCATCAGACGTTATTAACTAAGCCGGGCAACGAGCAATTGACATAAAGTCAGGGAAATAATCGATGTAGACAGAATGGTGTCGCTGACTATTGTCAAGGAGACTTTGCTGCTCGAAAATAATGATTCTAGGCAGTAAATTTTCAAATTATTATCAAAAGTCAATAGTTTAATGGTTTTTTTTTTAATTTAATCTTAATTCGATAGTATACAGAATTAAGTTACATATATTAAAGAAATTAAGTATTTGCTGTCAATTTATTGTCTGGATTAAATTGAAAATTGTAAAATAAAAATATCTATCTCGGATGACGTTTGCAAAAATGTAAATAATCGACAGTTCTACTAATTTAAATAACATTATTTTCTAAAATCAAAGAGTCGTTCCTCGCGTATTATCAACAAACGCATTAGGATAAACAAAAAGCCAGCAATTTCAAAAGAAAACAAACATTTACCATTTGGCGCGATATTATCTAAATAGAGAAGTGCAGATATAACGACTCACCGCACTTCGGACTAAACACTTTCCATTATAAAAATCTCTTTAATAATCAAGCGAAAAAATAGCAAATCATATTTTACTAAATTCACAAAGTGCGAGGCAGGAGGGGGATACCCCCAACCGCCTACTTTCGACGCCCCTCGGCAACAATAACAAACAAAGGCGCGGACGTGTGGCCAACCACATTTTGTTGCCGATCGAATGAGCAGCCAACAACAAAAACATGAAAAATATCAATAAACCAAATCGGAAATCAATTCCAGCATTGAAAAATATAACTCACAGGGCAACAACAACAACAACAACTGCAGCCTCGGGGAGCGGCAAGCCCTGCCATATGGTGCCACCTTTTTTGAGGGCAACCAAAGGGAGCAACTTCAAACGGGCGCACGCACCAAAAATGAAGGGAGAAGTCCCCCTTATACACTAGAAAAAAGATATACTCTATTTCAATTATTAAATAATATCATTTTATTTCAAATTATTTAACATTTAATCATTAATTCTTTATACTATTTCTATAATAACGTTATTTCCGCAAAACAGGGGGTCTTTCCAAATGAGAATTTTAATGCGGTACAATAAAATTGTTTACTATTCCTCACCTAAAATAAATAATTTCGAATCTGAAAAATCTTAATATTAATTCAGAACTTTCAAATCAAATTTGTTTATCTTTACAACTTTGCTACTTATTCAGCACCTTCTTTATACAGTTTAGATACACAATTTCTCCCCGTGTACACAGAAGGGAAGTACGAGAGGTGGCAAGGTTAAGGGGATTAGTGAGTTATATATGGGAATGTCTTAACCCCATCTAAACAAAGCCAAATTGGCCAGACGGCGACGGTAGCGGTGGGGAAATATTTGAGATATTTAACACGGCAAAACAATAAAACGACAATTTAATTTGTCCGTCTGGGACAGAGGCAATGCCAATGGCATCCCAGAAACTTTGCCCGATTAGCGTAAATTTAATTTTACACTGACACACATTAAGTTGTTACAGAAGCCCCTTCGCCCTGCCATCTCCCTGCTAATTGCACTCATTATTATTGGTGTAATATTAATTTCAAGGGTGGCAGCGAGACGCAACCCTTTGGCAGTCGCAACTTGGGAGTCATCATCCACATCAGCATCAACATCAACTCGTCTGCCTGGCCGGCTGTTTGCATTTGGTTTTTATGTGAAATGCCAAAGACAGTACTTCGGATTTGCCTCACCACATAAAACTCCATGGCACATCCTTCGTCCACGGCTGATGGTGCCTCCTGTTGTTTAACTTTAATGTTTGACGCCACATAAAATGCCAATTTGGCGTGAAAATATAGCATGTGTAGTGACAGAAGATGTTCAACCTAACAGGGGGGTGTAATTTTGACCAAAAGTTCGTCACCCATCAAAGGCATTCAAATAATAATTGGCAAAAATAATAATTCCATTTATATATTTTTTAATTTTAGAAGAAATTCCCTTAAATAACCCATTCACTTTACGTCTTTGCCACAGCCCACCCTTTGACGAGGTAACGGCTGCTGCTGCCGATGAACTTTTGACCACCAATT
This sequence comes from Drosophila anomelani, assembly GCA_035045905.1. Lineage (NCBI taxonomy): Eukaryota > Metazoa > Arthropoda > Insecta > Diptera > Drosophilidae > Drosophila > Drosophila anomelani. The sequence continues at coordinate 233,623 of JAWNOO010000165.1, forward strand.
AATCAAAGAAAATTTTAACAAATTCATTCTGGCAACATATGGAGCCAGGCCAGACCGCTTTTTGTTTGGATAAATGCGAGTGTTAGCTCGAATGCATCAGCATACAACACCCCTTCCCCCACAGCCTAATTTCAACATGAATAATTCGCTTTTAATTAGGTTTTTACACAATTCCGGATTTTGTTTGTTTCGGTGCCACAGCAAGCACGCCTATATGTGCCATATTTGAGGAGACCAGGACTGCAGCCATTATATTATAAATAATTTTGTATAATTAGACACACTCGACGTCCGGTGCCTTGACATATAGAGCCGGCAAAGCCAACGCCAACAGCCTCCGTGGCGAATCGGCCGGAAAGGGCTGCAAATGGCCAAAGGACCCCCATCGAGGGGCTTATCTTGTTGGCGAAGGGAAAATCCTTCGGCTGACTTTTGCCACTTTGGCTGCTGGGCTTAGGCCAAGGGCAAACAAAGGCTTTTATCTGGTAAATGAGCCACAGAGTGCCATAAATTTTCCAACGACAGCGAGGACATTGTCAACAGGGCGGCCTCCCACACCCCTCGTCATCCTCGCTTGGCCACAAAACTATTGGCAAGTTATTTTAATGCACTAAGCCAATTAGTGGCCAGGCCGTCCTTTCTTGGTTCATTTGCGGTCCTTTAAAGATGCTACGCGCCCCACCCGGAAAGTTCGGGGAGATGTCATCAGGCACATGTGTGCATAAATAAAAGGCTTCCCCTTAAAAAAAGTTCATCAAGCCCCTGGACTAACACTAAACGTGTCAGAACTTTTATAATATAGTCGCTCTGCGTCACATATAGAATTTTCGGATCCATAAATCCTGCACGGATCCTTCTTCGCGACCAGAGACAAAGACAAAGGCCTGTCCTCCATAGGCAAAGTTTAAATTACTTCACAGGCTGTGACAAGGCGCACTAAGTCCTACGTACTACCACTATCTGGGCACATCTGTGGCAGATGAGTAATACTAGTTGCAAACTCAAATTAAGATGATGCATGTCACCCTCTAGAGAAGGACTCGGCGCTAGGCAAGAGCTCAAGGCTTGAAAGGAAACATGGAGCTCTTGGTGGGAACTGTGTCGTGACACGAACAGATAGTTTATTTAATAAGTAAAAAAGAATACTAAATACTTTAGGTTCATTATAAAGGAAATGCTATGAAGAAATTAAATGTTTAATACAATAACTAATCTCATTTAATACTAAAATTTTTAATTTGATAATGACTATATCAGAATGAACACAAATTTAAGAGAGGTTCTGGCGAAAAAAAAAGTTTAAGCCTCTAAAAAGGTGTTGATAATGAACGTAATAGTTTTACATCGTCAAAAATAAATGTACATTAAATTCGGCACCTCAAAAATTGCGTTGCCTAACCTTTAAATACATTTTTAAAGGGTTTTATACACTTAATGATTAACTGGAGCGACCTATGTATATATTTATAAAGATACAGCTAGAAAAAATATTATTTAACAATATTTGTTAAAAGAACTTCTTAGTAACCCTGATAAAACTGCCATCTCAAACCGACTCAAATACAACTTTAATGGTCTTTTCGTACCCTCCGGCCAAAATCACCAAGAAATGCTGGGTCTGGGGACGGACAATGCCCCATTGTCACTGGAGTGACCACAACAAATTGAGCTTATCATTGACGGATTAACACTAAACACACCCACAGGCACACACATTCGGGTTGCCAGGAGGCCACAGGATGCCCGATGTCCACTTGTTTTCTGCCGCGCGGTGGCCAAAAGTCCGCATAGATGGGACATAAATCTGCCACACGTATTGGGCTCAGAGGTTGACTAAAGCGCAAAATTAGCGACGTCGGGAAAAGCATATTGATGAAGCGTTAAGACCACATCACAACAGATGACCCAAGCCGTTCAGGAGGGCAGGGAACGGGACAGAAGCCTGGGGGTGGGTGCTGGTCTGGTTGGGTCGCAGGTCGTGGAAAGTGGAAAATCAATGCCGACGACAAAAACATGACAAGTTGATCCCTTTAAGCCGCAAGTTATGCCAGCCACGCACATCACCCTGTACACTGAGAAAAATATATGGCAAATTAAAAAGACTGTAATCAATTGAATAGAAATTGCAAAAATCCTGAAATTCATGCATTATTCTTAACGGTAAATTATGAAATTACTTTAAATATAAAACATAATTTATTTTAATTATTTTTAAGATTGTTTTAGTTTAGTTTTTAATTACATCTTAAACATTTTTTATAAGCTGTTTTCTGTGGATTTAAAGTGTCTTTTTTATGTATATTTCTTCAACTTTTTGTTAAATTATAATTAAAAAAATAGTAGGATTTTTATTTCTTTTCCTAATAAATAAAAACAATTTCTCTCTGTGCAGGGGTATGGGGTTGACAAAGTTGACTTTGTTGTTGCTGCGCTGCGTTTTTCTGTCACTTTGTGCAAATGTGTCCTTGCAAATCCTGTTAAAATTGCATTTGGAACATGTCAACATTGCGACTGTGTGCTACCGAAAGCCACAAAAAAAATGCCCCCACTCCCAAAAAAAAAACCGAACCCGAACCAAAAGCCATGTAAGCCCTCCCCTTTCCCGCTTAACACCCACTCTATGGCTTGTGGTCCTAGGTTTTTTACGGTTTCGCTTTGTTTCATGCAATTTTTTCGTACATTTATTTCGCTTGTAATTCATTTCCATTCATATTTACATGGGAAATGTACAAAGTATTGGTGAAATTTTATTCTCTTTCGCCAGCACATTTGTCTGGGATTTGCGAGGGGATTGCTTTCGGAATCCCACTCCTCTTTATCACCTTTTTATGTTGGACGCATCTGTGTTTTTTTTTTTTGTCTTCTAACTTTACTGGTAATTTTTTTTTTGTTTTTTTTGTCGAGGTATTGGCCCTGGCAGATTTGACAGCCAAACGGTTTTGGCACTTGCACTGCGGTTTCAATTAATTCGAAGGCGTTACCCGGATTTATTTGGAAGAACAGGTGCTGAGGGTGGGATAGCGATGAGGTATACAGATTAGGTAGTTCTGCATGTAGATCTATAGAGGATTACCGCTAAGGTATAATAAATCAAAAAAATCATCCAACTATATACGAAATAAATTTAAAAGTAATCATTAATTTGATTATTAATGTTACCTTAATTGTTAAGCTTATTCTGGTTCCCATTGAATGTTTAAATATTAAAAATAGTATTTATAAATAAATAATTCAATTTTAAATTAGATTATATTATTTTTTTTTTATTAGCGGTATGTTATTTAATTTAATGTATTTAAAAATTTACAATTAAGGTTTTTTAAGTAAATGAATTATGTAGAAGTTTTACAGCGTAGCTAACCTAGTACTATAATTGTATACTTTGTAAATATATTTTTGCGGAGTTGATACTTTACGAAATAAAGGGGCTTATTCTGAAAAATTAAAATGTGTCGAGAAGAAGAAGGTTTAGAAAAATAAAATGTAGCTTTCGTTTAGGCTTGAAGCAGAATAATTTTTTTTTTCTAATTAAATCTATGCAAATATAAACTAATCTAGAATGCAAATTGCATAGAGCAGAGACTGCCATAAATAATTTCATATTGAATCTCTATACAGGGTCAGTGGAATGCTGTACATATATTAGTAAGCATTTGTATAATTTGCAAATAAAAGTGGAAAAATTCCTGATCTGAACAAAATATAATTAATATAATTATACAAAATATAATTTTAATGGTTGACACCCGATTGGAGCAGTCTCGAAACAGTCTTAGCCGTAGAAAAAAAGAGTCTAACCTAAATATATAGGAACAGAAATATTTTCACCAATTAAAATTTAATTTGGGGGCTCATCAAGAACCCACTTATAGGACTTTATCACGCCACCTAGCCCCACTAAATTATACGAAATTGTTTGCCAAAATAAAAAAGCAAGATTATTAAAGAACTGAGCAGAGCTAAAGTTGTAGCAGCTGCTTTCGGCCACTACATAAATTAGTTGTCAGCCCAAAGTACATACATACTGGCCAGAGGAGGTGGAGCCGGAGGTGGCCAAGACAGACGACAGTTGGTTATATATAGAGCCGCACCCACACAGCCGAAAGATAACAAAAAGAAATCGGACCAGAGACAAGTATTTAATTTTGTAGCCGGGAAGCTGACAAACTGACAAAGCGAAGAATACGGCGCAGAAATAAGTAAAGGCAATCAGCAGCGTCAAGGCAGCACATAAATAAAATGAAAAATCTACTGCCAGCCCGAAATGCAGTACAAGTCCTGTACATGGCACTCGTCCTACGCTCTTGCCAGTTGCCAGTTGCCAGTTACCAGTTACGATGCTCCCAGTTACCACTCGCCAGTCACCAGTCGCCAGTCGAAGGAAGACTTAGTTACCTCTGCGTCGAGGAGAGAGGTAGATGGGGCTCATGCGGGGACACTCTTCGTTATGTACAAGAATTAGACACATAATGTAGGCTACCGCCAACGTCGGCGCATGCGCTCCGAACCCCTGAACTTCCCTCCAGGCTGTCTCATTCTCGCACCCAACAGCTCCCTCTTCAGCTCGCTCCCAGTCACCACAGCGGAGGTCTCCCTCTACCTCCCCCATATATAATTGATCAGAAATCGAGTTGTATACCCGAAGAAATAAAAAGTTTACATTACTGTAGAATTGTCCATTAAAATATTTTATTTTATTTATTATTCAGATGCTCTGAAATATGTACGGTAATTCAAGCAATGGATAAAAGATATGTACAGTTGTTCTATGTAAAGTAAAAGTTTGTTGAGAAACTCAGCAAAGGTTACATTTATTTATATTGGACAGATAATTTATAATAATACATTTAAATAAATAAATAAAATCGATCGATGCTAAAAATAATACTTTTCTAAGTAATTGAAATAAACCATGCATTTATCACCTTTCCAAATCATTTTATTAAACCTTTTTTGATATAATTAAAAATTATTTTAAATTGTTTATATTTTCTCTGTGCAATGTAGAGATCTCCCGCCCACTCTCACCCCCCTGAGGTCCGCCTCCCTCTTACGGACAGAGATGGATAATAAACCAAAAGGCAGGCTGCTGGGAATTATAAAGTGCAAACTTCCCTCTCCGTACAGGAATTCTTAAAATGTAAATTTAATGAGCAAAAAATTAGAAAAAATCTTCCCGAGAAGATCGACCGGCCCAAAGATGGTAAAAGGAAAATTTACTAGCCACCAATTAAGGGAGAGGGGATTCCTTCAGTGGTGTCAACTGCCTCGATTTGACGGACAGGGCCCCATAAACATGTCAGAAAGGTTTAAGCATTTTTTACGCGAATCTCATCGCCAAGTAATTGCAAGGAAAATACTTTATTTAGTTAGTCTGGCACATTGGAAATCACAACAACGGCAGCGGGGACGAAATAAAAAGCAGCAAGCAGATGGGTTCGACTTTTTATAGTGTCCACTGTGCGCAGTGGTTGTTGTAGGCTGCCTTTGGTGTTGTTATTGTTGTTGTTATGTTGTTGCAGTAATATTGTGTGGGACACAACTATTTCAGTTTGTAGGTAGTTGTTTGGTCAGTTTACAGTGGGTCAATACAGTTTCGTTAATAGAATAAGTTTTACCTGAATAATAATAATAATTATATTTACTGATGAGTTAAAAAAAGTTCTTGTATTACGTATTAATGTAACTTTTTGATACCGTAATATTACTATTTTTAAAATGGATTATAGCTTGCATTGTAACATTTTATTTTACAAACCTTTCATATCTCTTTCAAAAGTGGTAGCTCAACGATAAAATGGAGAAGTTTGAAAATTTCCTGCTCATTTTTAAAGGGATTCATGTGCACGAAAATCAAGTAAAGTGGACTATGAGGGAATCTTCTAGATTATCAAATCTAGTAAATATTTGTAAATGTTATGAAATTACTAATGGAAAAACATTTCACTTACAGTTCAGTAGCGAAACGAAATTCCCACTTAAATTTCAAATCACAATTCCATCAAAAACGCAATTGTATTCCTTTAAAATAATTTCCCCATTTGTTTCCCAATAAATACCACGGTAATTCGCTATATTAAGTGTCCTGTGTGCAAAAACCCAGCCATGGAGGCAAAAAAGAAGGAGAGGGACTACTTCCAAGATAATTTTATCCAGGACAGTGTCCGACCGACCCAACAAGGCTAAAAAAAACAACAGAAAAATGCCAAAGCCAAAAGTAAAAATCTTTCTCATACGGTTTATTTACACAAAATGTCAGAAGTTGTTGTTGGAGGACCTGCAAGACGGGAGAGGGAAATCCGGGGAAGTACCAGTGCTAGTGCCAGTCCCAGTCCCAGTGCCAGGCCCAGGTGCTGGCAGACAAACAGGCGTACAATGGCCAACAGACAAACATGCAACCATTTTGGAATAATAATGCAGCAGGCAAAAACAGAAGCTCGCACCAGCCAAGGAGGTGAACATAATGTGAAAGTACTCCGCACTGCGTCCAGGGAACGGGTGGTGTGAGCTAGAGCAGGATGGCTGAAGTGCAGCCAAACCAGTTGCCAGCGCTGGCCAATCAGGGGTCGCGAGGCGTTCCACAGCACCGCCTGCGCAGTGGCAAAGCGCGAGAAGAGGAAGAACGACCTACCGGCAACTGGTTTCACAGGCAGCCAAGCTGCCGCAGCCTCAGTTGGATTTCTGCAGCGCGTACGTGCGGGTGCCTTGTGTCGAACGAGAGAGTCAGCTGATCCGAAGTTTCGTTTTGCCGACGCGCCCAAATACACTTCCTCCCAGCCGCCAATCCAGGATATCGAGTGATCTTTGCATGTGCCAATATTATTGAAACACAGCGAATGTGCGGTTATGAGTGCCCCCTAGTGCCAAAATAGTTCAAAGCAAAACCAAAACAAAGCAAAACGAGCTGCAGATGGAAAGCAACGCATTTGGCAGCAGCCATTTGCCATCACAAGCGCTCGTTGTTCTCTCGGAAGCGGCTTCCGGTCTGCATGAGGCTCTGCGTGGACAACGTCCGTTTCCATCGAGAGTAAGTAAAATCATTGCTGGCGAAAACGGGCCGCGAACCATGGCTGATTGGAGTCGCAGACCGTTCAGGCGGGGCGGCGGGGACATATTTATGACAAATCATAAAGCCAGGGGCCGGTAGCCGAAATGCCGAAAGATGCCATAAATCAGCACACTGCTCGCTTCCCGCAGACTCAGGGGCGAAAGTAAGCCTCGGCCCAAAGCCAACAGCATCCGAGACAATGCTGCATTGTAAAACAACAAATCCAACCAGAAGTTCCAAGTGAACTCCAGTTGGGAGATGCGACTAGAGATGGCACCGTGCCGGGTGATCGCGCAGTTAATTAAGGACATCTTAAGAGATCAGAGTATGTAAAAGGAGCAAACCCTTAAACAATAAACTTTCGGAAAGATACGGCACAGCTTTGTATTTGTAATTCCCATCGCTCTCGCTTTCTCAATTCATTAATCATCATTAATTCAATTCAATTCACATCAACGTATTCAAGAATATAATAAACAAAATACAAATTTAAGATCAATATTTATTAATCTCTTTCTTACGAATTTTCTTAATACGAAATATATATTTTATACATTTGCGTTCAAAATACATTTTGGAATGATTTGTTGAAATTTTCAAATACATTGTGGAGCTCACCGACTGAGTTCCGAAAATACTATACTGTCAAATACAACGTTCTTGCTGTACTTAAATCCGATATTTAATATAAAACTGGGGATATCATCACGCTCGCATTCCCAATTCGCAGTCAGTCAAGAGGCAGATTCAGAGAGTCCGTCGTCGCATTCCGATCAACGAATGCGTTTGCAAACGCCCCATTGTGTGTAGATTTTTGCGACGAACAGATTTATGATAGCTTCAATTCCGAACTTCAACTTGGCCCTGATGGAAACGGGCAGCCAACTGCTGGCCCGAACCCACAGAGCAGTCTCCATGCGATAAGCGTAGAAGTGAGCTCCTCCGACGATTCCTTGTCAGCTCCAGCTTATTCCACTGCTGTCATCATTGTAAACATGAGCAATGATCTTGACGCTGATGCTACAAATGATGAAGAACTCGAGCGCTGATGATGTTCGATCAGAGCTCCTCTGGCCCAGTGAAACTGGTTATTCCAAATGGAGCTGGAGCTGGAGTCGGAATTGAAATTATATCTCTGCCCCTGCATAGCATTGAGTAGCGTTAAGATATGTTAAACATGACAACAATATGTCCTCCGCCTTTAAATGCGATTTAGGTTCGAGCTTCGAAGGATTCCGCGGAGTTATATGCGGAATTTTAAAAAGTTAAACTATGATACTGTTAACGGAATCGAGAAAAGGTAGCATGAAATCTGGAATATAGGAATTAGTATTATTCATTTGAAAACAATTTAATAATTCTGCTTTTAAAATTATTTTTATACAAACAAACATACGAAAAAAGACAAAGAACTGGCGAATTCATGGCTTAAACTATTTCGCACAATAAATACTTTAAAGTAATACAAATAAATAATTACACCTATTAAATATGTGTAAATTTATGTATATGGTTTAAAAACACAATATTTTACCGACTTTTTGAGCTAGTTTCGAATTTGTATTCGTTATTTCTTTTATAGTAAAAAAAATCAATCCTTGTGTACAACTTTATTCTTTTTATTATTTATTTATTTATTTTTTGTTCAAAACGGCTATCTTCAATTATCTTGTAGAAAACTAGTAACTATATTATGTTTTATAAATTTTTGAGGAGATATACATATATGTATATCGAGTTCCTTCCTCCAACAAAAACTAGCTCGGAACGCAGCCCCTCCATCCGCTTATCTACCATTATTTATGAAGGCATTCATAGCCAAGCATAGCGCAAGCAATAAAAATTAATAAAAACAAGCCAAGCAAGCATATTAAATGCAATGTCAAATGGTTTAATGTGGCCCTGGTTCTTGGGCCACTTTAACCCCCAACCTGTCTGGGTGGGTCAAAAGCAGCAGAGGGAAAAAACCACCGGGCACCATAACAATTTTGTAACCACAACAGCAGCAGCAGCAGCAGCAGCAGCAGGGGCAACAACAAAAGGTAAACAGACGGACGACCCCTTCGGAAAAAATGGAGAGCCGTGTTAGGGCGAGGAAAATTATGGGACTGAGGCGGGGCGACATATGAAAAATAATTCTTTTTTGTGCTACTTATTACCACAAAGTATGTGTAGGTGAGTTGTGTGTGCATATGCGACGCTGTGTAGCTCTGTGACTAAGTCTAATTTAATTTATAGCAATTTATTAAGGAGGCAGCTAGGGAACAGGCAAAAATATCGAGGCGTTTAACAAGGAGCACTTGGAGGGAGCACAATATAAACCCAATTGGTCCCTGCCACCTGAAAGCAAAGGTCTAGCTTCCAAACCTTTTTATGCACATTTCTTGACAATTTGGCATTGCATCTCTAGCGCTTATTAGTGTTTTCAATTGTCATTTTTTAATAGAATGGAAAAAGTGTTAGCGCAGCTGTTTGTCCAGAATGTACTTGAAATTTAAAAAGAATGGATGGAATAAAATAGCAACATATTGTGTTGGAAAGTATATCCTGTAACCCATATTTTAATCTTCGCATCATTATCCTCTTGAATTGCTTATAACTTCAACCATGTTTCAGAGTAGCTAATGGGTACCTAGGATCAAAATCATTATCTTTCGTTTTTGGCATTTAAATTCGTCACTCTAGAGAATATTAAGGAATTTTTCCTCATTAGGTCTTATAAGTCCGTAATCCCTCTGTAAAACTAAGAATGCAAAAATCTTATTTTAAGACATTTTTTATTTGATATTAATCTATTTTGGTACTGTTTTACGAATATTTCTTATTGCTTTGAGAATATTTTGTATTCTATTAAGCTTTCTTTTTAAGAATGTGGAAAATCTTAAATCTAGGACTTTTTGTACTTGAATGAACCATAGCAAATCTTATTTATACAGTTTTCGTACTTATATTAAGAATAACCTTTAAGAATGCACAAAATCTTAAAAGACGACTTTTTTTCTATCAGTGTACGATCTATTTTAAATAAAAATAAATGTAATTTAATTATTGATCTTATTATCAATCTATTAAAAATGTAATTTTGTCTCCCCAAGCGAGCAATCGTAACTGATAGATTCTATTACCATTCGTCGCTGAAGACTTGGTGAAAAAAATATGAAAGCTTTAGTTGGAAATCATCCTGAAGGTCTTAAATGGCTGCGTTTGATTGAGAAAAATAATGAGTTCGACGGCCCAAAATAAACATTTTCCAGGTGTTCCTTTAGTTTCACCACTGTTTTTCTATTTAAACACATTTGTTACAACTTTAGTAGAACATTTAAATTACATGGAAATGGATTTATTGGTTTTTAGAAGCCAACGAAAAAGCTCTCTCTCCTCCACTTTGCAGTTTTATTTTTCTGATTTACCTTACTTTCTGTAACCAAATTACTATGTTTATCAATGTAAGTAGTAGATGTAAAACAAAAGATAATTATTGAAAGTGAAATGGAATTCCTGCGCTTTTTAGACAGTAAAGAAAATATCAAAATTAATTTTTATTAAATAAAATCCTACAACATTTTTTATTTGCAAATACCAATCCTTCATATAAACTTTCTTTGCTATTAGTGAATCTGAAAGACGGTCCAATGTATGCTACACTATTGAGTTTCATCGCAATTTCCCGCCCCACCATTTCGGCCAGATGAAGCCACCAAAGAAAATGAAAAACAAAAAACAAAGACAAACTGGTTGAGGTCGGCCATAAACATTTAGTTTGCGAAAATTGGCAATTGCTAAACGTTTTTAGTATTACCAGCTTGTCCAGTTGCGGAGCTTGAGTTCGGTTTCAGCCTCGTTTACTCCGTGTTAGTGCCACAAATTGAGATTTATTTGTGGTGTGTTGAGGAGGCCGAGTTGTTTGCTTTGCCTTGTGTCTGCCCGTTGTCGCTTTTCCGTGCTTTATGGCCAAGTTAAGCGAAATTGGCAATTGTATGTAGACAATTGCTATTTGCCACTCGTTATCGTGTTGTTGTAATTAAGCTGTTATTGTTGTTGCCTGCCCCATGCAGCTGGGCGATGCACCGAGCGAGCACGAGAATTCCGAGGGGCGGGCTCACCGAACACCAATAATTCAAGTGTTAAAAGCAAACAGAACGAATTTATGCAAATCTGAGCCCAGTCATCCCCTCTGGCGGATAAGGAATGTTACAATTTGGGATAACAAATCACCCGCCCGGCTCTAATAGAAAAGCAAACAAAGAGGGGCAGGGGCTGCATAGCACTCCGCCACCCAACAGGGGGTGGAAGGAGCACCTGCTCCTGCACTGAAAATATAATTAAAGTAGTCATTCGATTTTTTGTCATTACTATTAATATATAAAGTGTATTATTTTATGTAATGATAATTGTTTGCTAACAGATTTTGAATCTTGACTATAAGAAATTATAAAACTGTTTTAATATATTGCTTACTTTAATATATCCTTCTGGAACATATTTATTTGGATGCGTTTCTATAAATTGAAGTGGATGTCAAAAATATCAAACTACAGAGGGCAGCACTATCTTATAGATTTTAGGGTCCTTATTATTCTAAACCATCCAATTACTTGTTTTAAAGACACTATAGATCGGTTAATCCATTAATTCTAGGCATTTTCCGAAGCTGGAACTATTTCATTATTTTTTATATACTGTTCATTGTTCTATATATTTATTTTTTTTATTTGTTTTATTTATTGATTTTTTTTATATTCTTATTAAAATTTAAAATTAAATAGGTCTAATAATAGCTTTCATTTAAATTTTAAATTTCTAAACAAAAATCATATAGAACCTGGAAATCATTGAGTTTATACATATATCAATCGGGTCCTCAATCTATCAATAAACCTTAATATTTAATGGATTTGGGGAAAATTTAGAGTTAGTTAATAATTCAGATTTAATAGTGATATTTCTCTCTCTGTGTGTTGCTCCTTTACACTGATTAACGGGCATAAATCAATAAGCTGAATCCTTGCTGAAAAGCCTTAAACACGTATCGCATTAAAAAATCATTGGGAATGGAAGTGCCAAGTGGTTGACCACTTTTGTTGGGGGTTACGTCAATCTGGCACAGGACCCCCCAAACAGCTGTTGACCAAACTGCAGACTTAGACAAAGTGCAACTCATGCGGTTGCAATTTTCCCCCTTTCACCCCTGTGACTTGCAGAATTTCACACCTAATGAGCTTGGGGATGATGCGAGGACGGATGATTATTCGGACCTGATACGGCAACATATGCTTTAACAACTCGCCCCCAAATTAAGGTGCTAATTTCTCTTGATAAGCCATAATTTATTGGATCCGTCTTGGGTCCAGCCATTGGCCGGGATTACGGGAGAAATTAACAATGTTCTGTTATTAAGAACCTTACAAAGGAGGCGGGATCTTTCAGTTGAATTATTGGAAATCATTAAGCTGTAATTGGATTAGAAAAAAAAAAACCATTCAGAAGTTAAACATGTAGAATAATATTTGTATTTCCAACAAATATTATATCCTTTTTTTAGGTGCTAAATTACAGTCAGTTTAGAATAACAAACTAGTGACAAAAAATAAACTCTTTGTTTTCAATCAATTTATATGAATAAATTATGCAATTAATATCTGTATACAAAATAACTTTATATTTCAAATCGTTACTTTAACATCATTTCAGTTCCAAAAATAAAAATTACTCTTGAAATGAGCATGTTTCTCCACTAATATTTTTCCTATCGTTTTCTCACACTTCTCGCTATTTGCTCTAAAAATATTTTCCTGGGCGGACAAATTTGTATGTAAATTTGCACATAGCAAACTTAGGGTTTGGAATGAATCGACGGTGTGGGTTGGGTGAGGGTTACTTAATACTTGTCACACATGTCGCCGCTTATGTTGTGCTCGTATCTTGTCTGGGTCCCAACCGTCGCTTAACACTCGTCAGCCTCAATTTGTTCTGACGCTCAACGTTCTGTGGGCTTATCTCCCTCCCCTCCCCGGACAGGGCACCCTCCCCATTTCACCCATATCATTTGCAAAAGTCTTTATGTGCGAGTTTGGGTCGGAGAAAGTGAGCATTTTTCTCGTTATTTTACACCCCATTGGAGTAAGCTTGCCCCGACCACCCTTCGGAATTGACACAGTTTATGGCACACTCGATATCGTAATTCTAAAATCTCTCAATTTAACATTTATTTGTCGTAAATTACAAATTTCTGTGCATAATTTGTATGAGCTTGTTTTCGATTAAATCGATGCAAATACTGGAGCACACTTTCGAGCGTCTCCCAACTCGTCCCGCGGGAAACGGATTAGGCTTTGCCATATTTTTATTCTGCATTTCCGCAGACTCTCTCCAGACCATATGTTGCCTATCCGGGATTCTTTTCCGTGTTTAGGCCTCCTTCCACCTTCCCCAATTGGCTAATTTTAACGCCAAGTCATGTAGCACACATAATTTCTTGTGGGTTCCGTTGGTTAAACATGAGTAACGCGGATGTTTAACGCTTAAATTTAACGCTTGCTTAGCTTTTCATATTGTCAGCTTTGGTTACGTGTCGTAACAATTAGGTGGCTCTTGATGGTTTTGTTGTGCGTCGAGATATTTCTTGTTTCTAAAAAGAAATTTACATTATAAGGTATTTAATATAATCTTTCTACTTGACTCTGTAAGCAATTTGTTTTTAAATTCTTTAATTTCGATGAAAGACTCCCAGATGATTATCCTTCCACTAGACGAATAGAATCAATCCAATAAATCCTAATAAAACGTTGATTAATACAATTTAAGCCAAATCCTGGTGAACATGGAAAATTTTAATTCTTCCAAATTCAGGTGTCCGTTTCAACCCCAGGCCCAATTTGGTAAAACTGTTTGAATAGTTGTTTCAATTTTAAGTTGCATTTTTCAGATATTAATAATAGCCTTTTCTTAAGATTTGTTATGTCTCTGAAACTCTGAAAGGAAGAAAATAATTCTTAATAGTTAATATGCTACAAATTGTAGTTGGGATTTACTTACTTGTTTTCTTTGTTATCATAATTCTAAAACAATTTCAATACTCTCATCCAAATGTGCCCTTTAGGTAATCCCTTTCGATTTCCGCCTTTTGCAGTTACCTGACGCCAAAGATCTCCACAACATGTCACTAGTCGGCAACTACTTCAACCCGCATCTGCTGCTCAACCATGGGATGCTGGTGGCCAATGGAGCGGCGGCGGCGGCAGCAGCCGCTGGAGCTGGACCCGCCGGCTACTTCGCCAGCGACCGTTCGCCGCTGGGGAAGCCATCGGTGCTGTCCAACTTCTCGCTGCCGTCGGCCTTCTCGCCTCCCAAGTACATCGGCATATCGCTAGATCAGGTGAGTTGCTCGTTCAAGGGAATCCTTAGGAGTTTGCCCCAGCGATGAGCTGATAATCGGCGCAAGATTGACACTTGTCATAATGGGATCTAACGATTTCGACAGAATCTGTTCAACGGCAGCGAATCATTTCGAACGGATTCGGCCAGCCCCACGTGCACATCCCACGAATCCATGGAGGGATCACAGGATTACGATGCCGTTGAAAAGGGTGAAAGTCCGCGCAGTAATAATTCTCAGGATCCCAGGGATTTGAGACGTAAGTAGGGTTGCGCACCGCATTTATTTATTTTGCCAATTTACATCCAACAAAAAATTTGCATGTTTGCGATAAAAGCAAAAACTGTGAGCTGGAAGTTTCCCTTCGACTGATAAAAATCGCCGGTCGTATTTGTTTCAATTTTACTTTTGCTGAGCAATTTTAACGCTTCAGTAGGTTAACTTTGACTGGCAGGCGTAAGGACAGCGACAGGACCGCCTCCAACTCAGACTCTGACTCCCTCTCAAACTCTACTTCACTTCACTTCACTCCGCTTTTATTAGTTTTCTCGACTTTAGATATTTTGCTTAAATTGTACATATTTACCTGGGGGTTGTTCCCGCTTTAATTTTCCATCCTGACAATGCCGGGAATGTAGGCTAAACCAATTTGGCTACAAATGCGTTGCTAATTGGTCTCCGGCGCTAAGCTGTTCGAGTTAAGCGCCTTATGACAAAAATCGGGCAGCATATGAAAATGATAAATATGAATGCAAATGAGCACAACAAATGGGCAAGGTGGAGTTTGATATATAGAGCAGATGACATGGTCGTAGTTGAGGGGATTGCAAATATTTATTCATTTGTATTTTGTAAATTCAACATATATGTATTCGAAGATGCTTCAGTAATAACTAGGTTCTTGAAAACTATTAAAAAGGTGTTTTAAAATGCATAGATACAGAATTGTTTGATGATGTTTTCCATTAATGAAATATTAAATGTTTAAAAGTAAAAGCAAAGACAGTACAATCACATTCCAATGTCTTTGGTTATGTTCATTTTAAGCTTGACTTTTATTAAAACCTTAGTAATTTCTGTATAACTTCCGATAGTTATATGTTACTTCAACATTTATATATCATTCGCTAAACATGTATGTGTTTATTAAAACAATAATTATACATTATAATTTACATGGTTTCTAAGCCAACCCCCATCTACACCGCCCCTGTGCAACACACTTAGGCAGACAACTCTTTATTTAACTTTTGCCCATTATTTGCTTTTCAACTTAAGCCGGAAAACCAGATTTCCCCCTGCCATCCGCCACCCTATTTCAACATGTGGGTTTGTGTTTAACTTTTAGATTATATGTCAGTAGTCGCGGATAGACATGAGCATATAAATTAATTCCTATAAATAATACACTTTTAATTAGCTGATTTAGACAGAGGCTGACTTCTTTATCATCGGGTTAAACTAACTAGTTAAGGCAGAAAGAAAACAGCAGCTCTCAGGCTAACCCCTTCTCGGCGACAAGATGCGGCAAAAGTCAAAAGGGCATGCCAAATATCCTGGCAAAGGGTGCAAGCATGCCGTGAGTGTTTTAAATGGCACAAGGATACTCCACTGAAGCAGGCTTATTGAAATGTTACATCAACCCCGTTCCCGCTTCCTGAGCCACTTGACTACAAAGTCAAACCGACAGCACATCCTTTCGGGCCGCGGTGTGCGTCGCACGAAGACGCCCGCCACTCCAGGGCTAATTACTCATCCACGACATCGCGGCAACTCTTCCAGAGGCAATTAAAGGCCACATCCACCCCCGGGTGTTGCCATAATGTTTGCTCATTTATTGTCGGTTTTTTGGACACACTTTTTCGGCTTATTTTATGATTTGTTCGGGCCAAGGATGCGCAAGTGTTGCCAATCGCTTTGATTGCATTGTTTGGCATTGTTATGACGAGAGTTATTATTGTTTCCCACTCCGCTCTGGTGGTTACTCCGATGATGTATTATATTGAATGCACACTTGGAATTTTCATATTAATTTCCGTAATATTAATGGCATCTACATCCATAGAAAAAAGCACACAAGTCAAAGTCATATTTCATATACGACGATATATGGAACGACCAGTTTTGGGAATGCCATCGTTCAGCACGTGCCATTAAAGGAAATTCAGGAGTTTCTTTTGCCCAAAATTTGAGGGAGCTTAGTACATATTTTGAATATTAATAAAATCATACATCAAACAGGAAAAGATTTAATTTGTTCTAAAAATAAAGCAAGATGTGAAATATTCTTTTTTACAATATAAACTTTAATTTGCCTTTTATTGAGCATGGTTTCTTTCACCAGAAAAGGTGTTTTAATTTTGCTACCAATCAAACCATAACATTTTCCCAATTATATTCTAGAATGTCACCAAATGTATAATTTTAAATTTACTTTTCCGGACTTCTTTCTTTATAATTAAAGCACAAAAATAAGTTTTAAGCTTTTAAAAGAATCTCAAAGCAAGACTCTTACTTCAGAAATTGACTGGTTTTAAATCGCCACCGATTATAACGATTGTAAAGCGAAAGTGAAAGGTAGAACAAGTGTCCAGCAGACCAGTGAGCTAATTTAAATCAAAGTCACGACTCTGATATATGTCTCTATTTTTATGTATGTACAAAACATAACCATTCGAGTGTTGCTGATGGGCGCGGTTAACCGACATATTTTGTTGGGGAATAATTTAGAAGGATATAAGTACATGTTCCGCCAGTAGTTGGCCAGTTGCGACAAAATTGCGAAATATTTATTGTAATATTATTTTAATTGCCGGATCACAGTCACGTGCACAACGGCGGACATATTTTGTTTGGTCGGTTTGCTACAATCGGTTTGTATTTATTGTGGTTGCCGGCGGATTCTTTTTTTACTTCTGTGGCTTTCGAGTTTCGTGGGGTCGTCGTGTTTTTGACATCAGGATTCCTGCGGCGCAGTCGTAGGTTTGCCGCTGCTTCACATTCAGATTCAAACTCACTCCATAGAATTTCGAGCTCCAATTAATTTCCCCATCGTGTGGAGAGGTGGAAAGAAGCAATTAGAAAATGCCTGGAAAATTTATGAGACAGGAATAAATTGGGAAGGTGTATATAGAGAAATGTACTAAGAATTAATAAATAAATACACAAATAAACAAGTAAGAAAGCTACAGTCGAGTGAGCTCGACTGTGAGATACCCGCTACCCATACTTAAACCAGAAAAGCGTCAGGACGCCATAAAAAACAGTTAATACAATTTTGAACATAACGGACAAATGCAAATGCAAGTGTAATATAATCACATGCATACAAAAATGCATACACATGTATCTATGTGTGTAAAAACGCGTTATTATTGCGTTTAAGCGGCTAATAATTATTACCATTTATTAAAATTGCTTCTCGAATATCTTATAAGATTCTTTTCCGAACACAACCAAGAACGGATAAGAATATTTAGTTGGTCTAATTGGTCAACCAAATGAGGCATGCTGCCAGCAGCCGTTTGTGACCATACAAAATTATTTCTTTAATAACTTCGAAAATTTTTATCTGATCGCAACCAAATTTTCAGGAATCACACAGACTATAGTTCTTAATATATATACCGAAATTCGCGACTCTAGCTTTAAAATTATACGCTTAATACGCTTTTTATGATTTGCGGGGGCGGAGGTGGGCGTGGTAAAAATTTGAAACAAACTTGATCTGCGTGCAAGCAAAACAAATACTGTCGAAAAAAAATTATAGCTCTATCTCTTATTGTCTCTGAGATCCAGTGTTTCATACGGACAGACGGACAGACAGACAGACAGACGGATATGGCTAAATCGACTCGGCTGTTGATCCTGATCAAGAATATATATACTTTATAGGGTCGGAAATGCTTCCTTCTACCTGTTACATACATTTCCTGCCGGCACAAAGTTATAATACCCTTCTTCCCTATGGGTAGCGGGTATAAAAACCAAAGAAATTACAGATGAAAATAGATATCTATAAGACTTCTTGTCTTAAATTTTTAAATTTGTTCATGGAAAGAATCTTCATAAGTTTGTGATATTTTTAAATGGGTCTAAAATAGATACTTAAAATATATTTTAAAATTATTATTTACTTATTTATTTTTTGTGAGTGTAACAAAATCAAGGCGGCATTTAGAATATTATTGCCACGCAGGTTGATTGATGATTGCGAGCTGGACTAGAATTTACCGACTTTATCGCTCTCCTCCCACCCACAGATCTGCACAATGCGGGGAAGGGGCTCCAAGCACTGGCCACCTCCTCGTCGGCGTCCAGTTCCTCGTCCTCCTCCTGCTCCACCAGTAATCCAGCCATCAGCACGGCGCCCAGCAGTGTGGCCGTCTCGATGGCCAGCCACCTGGCCGCCTCCTCGCCACACCACCACCCCCACACACACGCCCACTCGCATCCCCACCCGCTAGCTCACCCACATTCGCATGCCCACGCCCATGGCCACCACCACGGCCATCACGTGGGAGCGCCGCCCACGTCCACGGCGGTGACGACGCACCATCACATGGCCCACCCGCATCCACTGTCGCACCACCATGCCGCACACCACGCGGCCCTTGCCAGCCTGAGCATGGCGGGTCTGCGCGCGGTTCCTGGTGGCCTGAGCTTGGTGAGTGGACTCCAGGCAGCAGCCGCGGGTGGAGCCATCCCGGAGATGTGCCCCATATGCGGACTGAAGCTGAGCGCCGAAGAGTGGCACACGCACTTCCTCACCGAGCTGGACAGGCTGTTCAAGTTGAGTGCGGGATTCGAGAGGGCCAATCTGCAGGCCACCTACATGTTTGCCCCTCCTTGTCCGGCGCAGGAGAATGCCATTCGCACCAGTCACAACCGCTGGGAGGTGGGTATCCCTTACTTTTGGGTAAATGCCTGACTAATAACATTCCGACTTCCAGACCTTTCAAAGGATACGAAACAATCGACAGAACCGCCTGAGACTCAAAGTAAGAAAGCGCAAGTACGGCGAGATGTACATGATGGAGAGTCTCTACTGCAGCAGCTGTCCGATTTGTAAGAGGAAGTACGCTCTGGAGACGGGGAAAATACCGCCGGAGGTAAGTTTAAAGGGAAATTATTAAGGATTATTAAGGATGACGATGATGACTAATTACGAGCTGCAAATATATCATTCTTTGTTAAATAATTATCCCCAACTTCTGTTTAAAAAAAAAATAATAAAAATGAAATCTTATCAAATATGTAAACAATATATTCAAAAATAGTGCAGAAGAAAATAAATAAATTTAAATAATTACCTTTTTCAGGACGATGCCAAATCTCAAGAGGAGATCGAGACAGTTGACGTGGAGAGCTGCAATGACGATGTGCCCGATTCGGGCTCTGAGCTACCTGGACCAGGATCAGGGCCCTCGGGAGCTCTTCCTCCCTCTAGCATGCACAACAGCAATGCGCAGCCGGGCAAGCTGGATGGGATACTCTACCGGACGGCCTGTGTGATCAATCAGAAGGATCCGCATGCCGACGAGCAGGATGTGAGCACCAATGTGACAACGGCCAGCAGCAGCAGTTGGGCGGGAGAGGTCAGCGCACCACCCCAGGCACATATCAGTGGTGAGTCCTTAATTTACCCTAGCTACACAGAGAAAGCATATACATACATATATCTATTTGGTTTTAAATATTTAAAGCATATATGTATATTTATCTATATATTTTGGTTTACTTGTTTATCAAGTCTAAAATGACAAAAAGAAATAATATATGTATATATAGATATTTTTAATATTAGCCACTAAAATAATTTAATTGGGATTATCCTATTTTCTTTAAGTGCACAGTCCTATGCTAATTACGATCCCTTACTCATTTAACCCTCAGTGAAAACCGTCAGCGAGCTGTCATCCACCACACATCACTACTACAACGCCGATTCCTGTGGCGTGGGCGTTAATGACAACAACAGCAGCAGCAGCACCAACAACAACACCAACAGCGGCACGGGAGGAGGTGGCAATAACAAGGACCTAATGATGGACACGGCCTCGTGCCAAAATGATAGCGACGAGGATGTGATTGTAGATGACGACGACACCGTAAAGGTGCCGAGCAAGCTCAATTACAGCAAAATACAACGACGGCAGGAGGAGCAGAATGTGGGAAGCAGCAGGTCAGTTGGTCATCCGTAGCTAAAGCGGAAATATAAGCCATTCGAGAGGCATTTCTAAAAATATTAATAATCTAGGGAGGATAAAATATATCAACCGCTAAAAATGATTAATGTACTTCGGAATTCTGTTTATTTAAGACGAACACGAACTATGTATGGCTGTAGAATTAGAATTATAACTCAGTCGATTCATATAAATAGTTTTTATACCCTAGCAGGGTATATTAGTTTCAGTCAGAAGTTTGCAACGCAGTGAAGGAAGCATCTCCGACCCTATAAAGTATATATATTCTTGATCAGGATCAACAGCCGAGTCGATCTAGCCATGTCTGTCTGTCCGTCTGTCCGTTTCTACGCAAACTAGTCCCTCAGTTTTAAAACTATCTGAATGAAACTTTGCAGTTAGGCTTCTATATACTCTCACTCGTACATATGTCGGAACGGGCCGGATCGGACCACTATATCATAAGCAGCCAGAGGAACGATCCGAAAAATTATCAAAAAACAATTATAACTTTGTCAGTTTTCAACCAATTTGTACCAAATTTAATATTTGCCCATTTAGTATTATTTCCGAATTTCGGTTTTAATTTCATGAAAATCGGCTGACTATATCCTATAGCTTCCATAGGAACAATCAGGAAAATTATAACTTTGTCAGTTTTCAACCAATTTTCACCAAATTTGATATTTGCCCATTTAGTATTATTTCCGAATTTCGGTTTTAATTTCATGAAAATCGGCTGACTATATCCTATAGCTTCCATAGGAACAATCAGGAAAATTATAACTTTGTCAGTTTTCAACCAATTTTCACCAAATTTGATATTTGCCCATTTAGTATTATTTCCGAATTTCGGTTTTAATTTCATGAAAATCGGCTGACTATATCCTATAGCTTCCATAGGAACAATCAGGAAAATTATAACTTTGTCAGTTTTCAACCAATTTTCACCAAATTTGATATTTGCCCATTTAGTATTATTTCCGAATTTCGGTTTTAATTTCATGAAAATCGGCTGACTATATCCTATAGCTTACATAGAAACAATCAGGAAAATAAAAAAAAATACATAACTTTGTCAGTTTTCAACATATTTTCACCAAACTTGATATTTAGCCATATTTTAGTATTCCTGAATTTTGATTTTAATTTCCTGAAAATCGGCTGACTATATCCTATAGCTTCCATTGGAACAATCAGGAAAATAAAAAAAATACATAACTTTGTCAGTTTTTCACATATTTTCACCAAATTTGATAGTTACCCATATTTTAGTATTCCTGAATTTCGATTTTAATTTCATGAAAATCGGCTGACTATATCCTATAGCTTCCATAGGAACAATCAGGAAAATAAAAAAAAATACATAACTTTGTCAGTTTTCAACATATTTTCACCAAACTTGATATTTAGACATATTTTAGTATTCCTGAATTTTGATTTTAATTTCATGAAAATCGGCTGACTATATCCTATAGCTTCCATAGGAACAATCAGGAAAATAAAAGAAAAATACATAACTTTGTCAGATTTCAACATATTTTCACAAAATTTAATATTTAGCCATATTTTAGTACTCCTGAATTTCGGTTTTAATTTCATGAAAATCGGACAACTATATCCTATAGCTTCCATAGGAACAATCAGGAAAAAAAAAACCATACATAGCTTAGCCGTGTTTCACACCATTGCCATCAAATTTGAGATTTGGCAACTAATTATTATTTCAGAATTTCGGTTTTAATTTTTATACCCGCTATCCATAGGGTAGAAGGGTATTATAACTTTGTGCCGGCAGGAAATGTATGTAACAGGTAGAAGGAAGCATTTCCGACCCTATAAAGTATATATATTCTTGATCAGGATCAACAGCCGAGTCGATTTAGCCATATCCGTCTGTCTGTCTGTCTGTCCGTCTGTCCGTATGAAACACTGGATCTCAGAGACAATAAGAGATAGAGCTATAATTTTTTTTCGACAGTATTTGTTTTGCTTGCACGCAGATCAAGTTTGTTTCAAATTTTTACCACGCCCACTTCCGCCCCCGCAAATCATAAAAAAAAACGTATTAAGCGTATAATATAAAATATAAAGCTAGAGTCGCAATTTTGGGTTGTATATTAAGAACTATAGTCTGTGTAATCCCTGAAAATTTGCTTGCGATCAGATAAAAATTGTCGAAGTTATTAAAGAAATAATTTTGTATGACCACAAACGGCTGCTGGCAGCATGCCTCATTTGGTTGACCAATTAGACCAACTAAATATTCTTATCAGTTCTTGGTTGTGTTTGGAAATTAATCTTATAAGATATTTGAGAAGCAATTTTAACAAATGGTAATAATTATTAGCCGCTTGAATGCAATAATGACGCGTTTTTACACACATAGATACATGTGTATATAAATTTGTATGCATGTGATTATTACACTTGCAATTGCATTTGTCCGTTATGTTCAAAATTGTAGTAACTGTTTTTTCTGGCGTCCTGACGCTTTTCTGGTTTAAGTATGGGTAGCGGGTATCTCACAGTCGAGCTCACTCGACTGTAGCTTTCTTTCTTGTTTGTTTAAATTCTGCAAGGGTATACAAACTTCGGTGAGCCGAAGTTAGCTTCCTTTCTTGTTTAATCTGATATTTGCATGTATGTATATATCGTAGTCAAAATCTAGCCTCTTACCAATGTCACTGGTCTGGGAAATAATGCTCATGAATAGTCTAGCTTTCTCTCAAGTTCAATACCCAATACTTAGCTAAAGCTTCGTTAATGGATTTTAAATAAAAAGACAAATATCAATTTCTCCATTTCTCGGCTTACAGATCTCTGGAGAACATCTCGCCCGTGGATGAGAGACCTCGTTCGGAGCCGCAGGTGAGCAGCACCGAGCCCGGTCCCATGGACATCTCCCACAACAACGGCAACAACAATAATAACAGTAGCAGCAACAACAACAACAATCCAACATCAAAATATGTGGAGAGCATGGAGAACAGCCTGTCACAGTTGTCGTCAATGGGCGTGCCAGGATTAACGCAATTGGACTCAAAGGTGGGGATTAGTTCGGATTTAAAACCGGACGATGAAAACAAATGTTTCATTTGTAAGGTAATTTCTCAGTTTGCTTCAGTTTTCAATTTTACCCAAGTCTAAGCACGATCTAAGTCCCCCGTCAAACCCCCGTAACTTTTTCTTATCCTTCCTAAATTTGCTTCTAGCTTAATGCACAATTCCCTCCGAAGGTGGGCGCCTGTAACTGCTATCCTAATCTTGTCTCGCCTCTCTTCTATCCCCCAAGACAGGCATAAAGGATCTCAACACGGATGCGTTCCTGCGTGGCCGCAACTTTTACTTCCACCAGAGTTGTGCCAACGTGATGAGCAGCTACCGCCTGAACAAGGAGCTCCTGAGCCAGGCTCAAAGTCAGCAGCAGAGGGCAGCCGGGAACGGTGGAGGAGGCGGGTCGAACGGTGCAGGTGAGGCGGTGGCCGCCACGGCAACGCCGCGCAGCTTGTCGCCTGCCCAGTCGCCGCAGCAGAGTGTATCCCAGGCCATGGAGTAATGGGGGCAGGCGAGGGTCGACGGTCGAATTGATAATTGCAATCAAAGCGTGAATTTATTAAAATTAATTAATAAAATATTGTATTTGAGGTAGCTAATGAAGCGCGAAGAGCAAATTGATGTTTAATCAGGCATCCCCCAAAGTAGGCTACTCGCCCACACAAAAAAAAATAAAAGAAAAAAAGGAGGAGGCCACTGTTGTTGCCCTGTAAAAACTTGACATGTGTGTAGATTTCATATGCTTTCATTTTAAATGGAATTCGTTTTGTTTTTTTTTTTTTATGTAAAACCACATTTAGTGCAATTTTTGGGTTGCCTTCTCATCTGTCATATAATTACATATTTGTACATATATGACGTATGTACTTAATTATCAGTATGTATTCGTAATTTTCCTGAACGTGCTATAATTGTTAAATGTTTAATTGATAAAACATACGATAAATGAGAATTATCATCTCTAAGCAAAAATTAGTTGTAAATTCTTAAGCCCATAAATTATTTATGAAAAATTAAAAATAAATAAAAGAAAATGAAATCTAGGAAAGGTTTTCATTGGTGGAAATATTTGAGATACCCAAGGTGAGTTTCAGAAAGCCATTCGAATATAATGTTGGTCATTGTTTTATTTTTTTACTGTAGTAAAATTGGGTAAGGTGATAAAAATCCCTGTCTTTAAGGTTTTTCGTACCTTTTCAGAAATATAACAAGTAGAAAAGCTTTAGTCGAGTAAGACTTTTTATTAGCTACCCAATAGGTAAAGCGATGAAAGTAAAGGAACATGGAATTTTACATAAATTTTGTCTAATTATTCAGAAATAAGATGAAAACTTTCAATTTTACAGAGCTGATGGCAGAAATTTGTTGACAAATTAAGAAAAATGTTGATAGTTTTTGGGAACATATTGCACAACACCCAAAGAAGGACTCATGTTGCTAGGGACATGCTGCGCGACTCTCATTTGTATATTGTACATTAAACATATGCAGATTATGTACAATCTATACAATATTATATTTATAATATATTTATAAATATTACTTTAAAGTAAGTATGCACATTATAAACAATCTATACAAAGTTTTGTTTATACATATTACTTTTAAGTATAAATGTTCTAAAATTGAATTGAATCTTTAAATTAAACAACGAATTTTCTTACTCAATATATAATTTTCTCTATGTAGAAATATTGAGAAATTTACGATTTATTGCTCATAATGTGGTTACATTTGTATTTTTGTAATAATTGGGTTTGTAATGGCCGATAAAACCTTAAAAATATCTTTTTTTATATAACTAAAAAATGACCATCTAAGCATGTCAAAAGATAAGGATAAGATAATTAAAGAGTTCAAAACCTTTTCTAAACCTAATGAAATAACAACATACAGCTTTCTTTATTAATGATCAATTTAAGTTATTTTGTATTGGAGTAAATTATCTAAAAACCATCTTTTCAGCTCATTGTCATCATATCTTTTCTCATGATATTTATTGAGCCAATTGATTAAAAAATTCTGGACAGACGAAGCTTTCAAGTGTAATATATGGTATTTCTGCACAGAAAGCTTCGCTATGCTCTATCAATTGAGCAGTGGAAATTTTTTAGCTGATTACAAGCATAAATATGTATCTTCAGCTGCCATTAAGTACTCGAATTCGCGAAGTATCATATGGAAAATATAAATAATTGCATGTAAGTACGGATCGGTCTCATGTAATAAGATAAGGCAACAGAGAGCTCACAAACAGAATGCATATAGTAGTTGGAGAGGCGGGAAGAGATTGTTATGGGGTGAGAGCAAGCTCCATGGGGGTACGAGGCGCTACATAGCTACCGCTCCCCGATCCGAGGTATAAAAAGCTGCCGCCCCCGGCTAGCGGACTTTCAGTGAGCATCGATCCACGAGTGGAAGTGTCAGAATCCGAGGGATCTTAAGTAATACCATGTTCTCGAAGCTATCAACCCGTGGCATCGCCACTCGCCTGAGCTGCTTGTTCCAGAAGGCAGCCGCCCAGGAATCAACCACATCCGCCGGATCCCTCTCGGAGGCCGTCTACGCCCGTGAAAACAAATACGGCGCCCACAACTACCACCCCCTGCCAGTGGCCCTGACCAAGGGTGAGGGCGTCTTCGTATGGGACGTCGAGGGTAAACGCTACTTTGACTACTTGAGTGCCTATTCGGCTGTTAACCAGGGACACTGCCATCCGAAAATCGTCAAGGCCCTAACCGAACAGGCCTCCAAGTTGGCCTTGACATCCCGGTAAGTGAATGAAAGGAAATTGGGGCTACATATCGCCGTATAGCAATCAAAAATGGTTCAGAAAAGCAAGACGTGCCCCCTCGAAAGCTTATCTGTTAGCTCCAAGAAAGCTTTATCAGAGTGATATATATTTTTTGGGGTGGACTTTTTGTTCTTCATGGAATCAATTGGGTTTTCTTGAGGGAAATACTTTTAAAATATTAAAAAAAAAAATTCATTTTGTTATTTACAGTATTTCAATTTTATTTTGCTAAAAAACGAAAATTCCCTTCCTATATAGTATGTAGTACAAAAGCTAATCTCCCTAATTTTATGACAAAACAGTCCACGCTAATCTTTATAGATGTGTTATTTTGGAAACTTTTTGTTTACCCAAACTCAAGTGCTGACACAGTGCTCGCTTTATTCTTCTTCTGTTGTCAACTGAAAAATTAAACTCAATGATTCGTTAATAATTGGAGGTCCGAAATGCTAATTAAGTATTTGATAGTGAATGTCGCGGGTGTTTCTTTCTTAATGCGTCTAGCCCAGATTAAATACATTAAAATTAAATTTCTGGAACAATAAAGGCCTACATTAAAACTAAATTTCCAGACAAATAAAAACCTTTAGAAAGCAAGTACAAATAGATTTAAAAAATGTCACGTGATTGACTAATTTGAGTATTTTTCCTAAACTTTATAATTGGGAAAACATGCTGCTTTTGTTTACTTCCCAAGTTGAGTTATTTTTACCAAATATATACTCTGGACGGCGATAACCCCCCACGGATTATTCTGAAATCTTATCAGCCCCTAGTACATATATAGGTACATACATAAATATATAGAAAATCTCACTTCTCTGTCAGAAATAAATTTATTGAATTATTCTATTGCACTCGAGCTATTAACTAAGGTGACATCTCTCTCTTTGCCGGTTTTATTTGGTTTCCTTTGGGTTGCCAGGGCCAGATTGTCAGGGTGAATGGGGCTATAAAGTCACTTAAATTCGTTGATAAGAAATCGGAGATCGATGACTTGTTATTGTTAGTTGGGAATTCTATATTTAAAACACTGTGTGATAGCCTAAAGCCAAAATTATAGACAGGAAAGAGTTATTTTTGACCAATTTTGGAAATAATTATAGATAGTATTCTGTTGGGTTAGGACAATGTCTGTTATACATAGTTTGGGAATATATTTAATACATTTCTTCAATGCTTTGACTATATATTATTGACGTAACTTAACTTTTTACTTAGGTTTTATCTTGTATATGTCTCATATTTACATATATATGTATTTATTTAAGATAATCTTCAAGTAATATATTTACTTTCCTTCCTTTAGCGCCTTTTATTCGGATGTCCTCGGTGAATATGAGGAATACGTCACGAAACTCTTCGGCTTCGACAAGGTCCTGCCCATGAACACCGGTGTCGAGGGTGGGGAAACTGCCTGCAAACTGGCCCGCAAATGGGGCTATCTGCAAAAGGGCATTCCCAAAAACCAGGCCAAGATCATCTTTGCTCGCAACAACTTCTGGGGCCGCACTCTGTCCGCTGTTTCCGCCTCCAATGACCCCAGCAGCTATGAGGGATTTGGACCCTTCATGCCGGGCTTCGAGCTGATTGATTACGATAATGTTACTGCCCTAGAGGAGGCACTCAAGGATCCCAATGTGTGCGCCTTTATGGTTGAACCCATTCAGGGCGAGGCCGGAGTGGTGGTCCCCAGCGAAGGTTACCTTAAGAAAGTCCGGGAGCTGTGCTCCAAGCATAATGTTCTCTGGATTGCCGATGAGGTGCAGACGGGATTGGCGAGAACAGGAAAATTGCTAGCCGTAAACTATGAGCAGGTCCAGCCGGACATCCTGATCCTGGGCAAAGCCTTGTCCGGAGGCATGTATCCAGTGTCTGCGGTTCTCTGCAATGACCAAGTCATGCTCTGCATCAAGCCCGGCGAGCACGGCTCCACCTATGGTGGCAATCCCCTGGGCTGTCGGGTGGCCATGGCCGCTCTGGAGGTCCTACAGGAAGAGAAGCTGGCGGAGAATGCTTTTAAAATGGGCGCATTGCTGCGCAAGGAGCTGTCGGATCTTCCCAAAGACGTGGTTTCCGTAGTACGCGGAAAAGGACTTCTCAACGCCATCGTCATTAACCAGAGTAAGTGCCCACGGAATCAAGCATATGCGCCTTGCTTATCCCTGAATTTCCTTCCAGAATACGATGCCTGGCAGGTGTGCCTGAAGCTCAAAGAGAACGGTCTCCTGGCGAAGCCCACTCACGGCGACATCATCCGATTCGCTCCACCTTTGGTCATCACTGAAAGCCAAATGCGCGAGAGCATTGACATCATCAAGAAGACCATTCTGTCCATGTAGATTTGTGGACGGGAGCTCGTGTTAAGGCGCAATATTATAAAGCTAGTTTTTCGGTTAAGTTTCGTTTGGAAAGTCTGACATAAAATAAATTGTTATAATGCCTGCATATAAAGGCCTATAAATGTACAAAATAAAAGCGACATCAAAGTATATTATCAATTATGGCTGAGTTTAAACAAATAAATATATACATATGTATGTACTTTATTGGGATAATAAAGACTATATATAGTATGTATAAAATATCATAAATTTGGGTTCTGTCACTCTTACTACTGCGCCTATTTATTCATTATACCAATCATTGTCTTCGTTTCTATTACTTAATCCAAAGTCACATTTTGGTGATTTCTAGAGCATCTTAGTATACATTTTCTATAAAAAATTACCTGAAACCTTAAAATGTTGCATGTTTACACATATTTTTGCTTAAGCAATCTCTTGTCCCCTTCCCGTATCGAGTGGCCCTTGCCAACTATACCACGCCCAATATCCGCTTATAAAAGTCAGATGTAATCTAAGCCATTTCAATTTGCCCGACTGTCTGCTGCCTGCAGGCGCCTTGGGCAGACATTCAGAAGTCAAGTTCGGGTCGTGCAGGTTCCGCCCACTCCCACACATGTCAAGGATGTCACAGTTAACACCCTGAGACGCTCCGTCCCCAAGTCCCTCTGCTTCTCAGAACTCCCCTTGTTGTGTTTACCGCGGAGCACCGTCTGCTTGGTTCGGCGCCTGGCATATTGATTTTAAAGATTAAAATCAGCGCAAGGAACAACAGGTGACAAGGCAAATGACGCCCATAAGTAGGCTAAGTATCCCACCGGGGGTTGGTTGGCCAATAACAGCTATTCGATTTGTATTTGATTTTTATTTGAATCGCTTACATCAGGTGTTGAATTTGTTTGGCGGAAAATAGCGGGAGGGAGAAGCTCTTTTTCAGCTAATTAAAAGTTTGAGCATTAAGAAAAACGAATAAGACATAAACGCTTATCTTTAAAGCTATAAAAAGTAAGCAACTCTCGCAGCAGGACCTTCGTCTCCAACCCCTTGTCCTTGGGTCAAGTGTTAACGCTTAAAACTAAATCTTATGCGTCTGGCCTTTTGTCCGAACCCAATTTGAATGTGAAAAGAATGGGGAAAAAATGCTGAAACTGTGGCTTCTTTTTTTGCTTTTTTTCGGGGGTGTCAAAAGCCACACGACACTGGACCTTCCCCGAGCTTCTCCTTTGTAGTCTGTCCCATAATCTTTGCCTTTTTATCGCCGCCCATCTGTTGAAGTCTTTATTAAAAAAAAAGAAAGAACCGAGAGTAGCGAAAGTAGCGGAAAAAACTGGAGTTTTTAGCCCATTTTTTGTGGGTTTTATTGCTCATGGAAAATGAGGGAAAGCAGAAACGGCACTCCTTAAGCATTTTATTAGCAAACTTCAAGTTGTCTCGTCTGCACATAATTAAATAAAGCGTTAACATTAAAAATCAAGATTTTCTCCCTTTTTTGGGAGGTCCTACCTAAGATTCCAGGGAAAATATGTTTCGGAGAGCGGGACGGAAAAGGATACGCCGGGTGCTCTCCGCAAAGGACCTTTTCTCTCAGATAAGCATTACAATGTCGTTAATTCGTTTTCCTTTATGCCGCGGCTCGGAATTCCTTGGCCTAAAGTACCGAGGCTGCGATAAGGGGGAAAATGTTGCGACATTTTCCGCCTGGTAATTGTCCTTGGCAGGATGCGCGGTGTCCAAGTTTATTGCCTAACGACCGCGGAACGTTCCCTTCGTTTTTATATTTTAATTAAAAAGCTTCTCTGAAATTGGCGCGGCGAATGGGGAAAATATGGTGGAGGAGCTGTCAGAGGAAGGTCACTTTTCAGAAAGTAGTTCACTGATTGAACAGTGACATATTTTTTATTCAAGACTTTGGTACTTCATTCTTCGGACAGGATGTAGATTAAAATTTGTGATATAAGTATTTTTAATTAGTATACAATTAGGAGATAATAATAAATAAGTGTAAAAGACTTTTAAATGTAAAATATATACAAACGGATAAGAACCCCTTAACCGAAAAACAATTATTTAAGTTACGAAATTCATAGTAAATATACTTTTTTTAAAGCAATAAATAGCTGTTTTAATAATGTTTTAATCTTAGAATATAATTAGTCTTTCCTTCTGCCAATCTAGAAATCCATAATCCCTAAATATTAGTTTGCTTTGATGAAAATCATATCGTTAATAAGAATTTCTTGCGAAATTCCGATCGTAAATTTATTAGAGATTAGGCTGCACTGACACTGACACTTTCCCATATGTAATGCACACAATTTTCGTTTATTAAGGGGATTTGGCGACCCAAAAAAACACCGATATAAAAATGTTTTGGGGGAGAGAAACACAAGCCCAGAAAATGATAAAATAAAGAGCAATAGGCAAGATGCAAAAGTAGCTTATTACAAGGAGGGTGCAAAGTGAGCAGACATGAAATTTCATTTTTTCTCCTTTTTTAAAAAGCGAGATGACGACGTCTGGGGGATGGCAATAATTTTACGCTTATGACGACCATTGCGGCCCTCTTTTGTGTTAATAATCTTGAGGCATCCTTCCCTTATAAACGCTTGTGTTTTTGTTGCCCAGATAATTACATTAAGATTTGAGGTTTTCTTTTCATTTATTTTTTTATTCGGTTACGTTTTATGACCTTCTTTTTGTGGCAACGAGGCAATGAAGCAATGAAGAGCCAATCACATTTTCAGCTTGTTCTGGCCCCGCGATCGTTTGCCGCCAAATAAAAATTCAATTGTGCAGCGCATAGAACAATTATGACAAAAATCAAGTGCAAAAACGAGCACTCAGGATAAAGGGTTGAGTGCCGAGAGTTGAAGGACTTGCTCTGCATACTAAATAGTTCGAGTGTGCGAGTGAATGCCCCGTAATCGCAGGCAGAAGGGGTATATTGGAACTCAAGGGTTTTGTTTCTATATCTTGAAAATACAGTTGATTTTTATTTATGCCTAAAGTAAAATATATCTGCATTTTGCTTTAAGTTTAGTAAATAATTTTAAGTAATAAGATTAAGATGTTAAGTTAAGTTAAGATGTTCGATTTGGAACTCTCAAAAAGAGATGAATTCCTCTTTCATGAACTCTTGAATACAGATATTATTAAAAATGAATATCTGCATTAAATCCTCAGTTTCCCTCAATTAATTTAATTTACAGTGTGCCTCATAATTTCTTGTATTGAGATGATTGATAATAGATTCGTGAGGCACAGAATACATTAAATGAAAACATTTATACTTTTCTTTGCTTTGAGAAAGTTGTTTATTGTTTAAGTGTTTATTTGTATACCCCTGCAGGGTATTATAGTTTCAGTCAGAAGTTTGCAACGCAGTGAAGTAGACATCTCTGACCTTATGAAGTATTTATATTCTTGATTAGGATCAACAGCCGAGTCGCTCTAGCCATGCCCGTCTGTCCGTCTAGTCCCTCAGTTTTAAAGCTATCTGAATGAAACTTTGCAGTTAGTCTTCTATATATTCTCACTTGTACATATATGTATGTCGGACGACTACATCTGCCTGCCATAGAAACAATCGAAAAATGTTTAGAAAAAAATGTTAACTTCAATATTAACTCAGTTTTCAACATATTTTCATCAAATTAGAGATTTAGCCACGTTGTGTACTTTCAGAATTTATTTTTTATCAATAAAAAAAGAATATAAAAAATCATAACTTTGCTGTTTTTAGATATGTTTCAATGCTGTGTTTTTTACTCCTACCTGAATTTACGTTTCATAACCATTAATATGGTTGATTTTAATCAACCAAATAAACAAGTAATAAAAAAAACTTGATTCTGAATACAACGCTATGTAAATATACAGATCGTAGTGTGCAAACAATAAAGTCAAATATAAAGTTTTACCTGAAATAAAAGTGTCTAAGTTCAGACCTACAAGGTAAGTATAACCCTTTGAAAGCAACCAAAAGAATGTTCACTGACACCGACATTTGTTATTAGACATTCTGTGATATTCCATTTAATAAAATACATACTTAAGTTCACGTAACTTTACCTTGTTATGTACATCGTTTCACGCATCCGAAAACCAGGTAACCCGTAGTCGAATTCTAAAAATTGCGATTTCATGTACGATTTTTTGACTTTCCAAATACACACAATTCCCCAAGGCAAATCACGTCGAATCAGTGGCATCCCGGGACAGGCAACACATTTTTAAAACGCCCAGAGGGACACGTGCATTAAACAGCCCAAAGGACGACGCCAGGACACCAGGACATCAGAGCAGAACGAGAGTAATTTACAAAACTCGTCGGCAGTTGACTTCGACGCGTTTGTCCGTCGCGCAATTAGGCAATTGCCTGCGTCTGTGCGGGTGTGTAATGTAATTGACAAAAAATAGCATGCAATTGTGGAGCACAGAGTGGAGCGAACGCAAAAATAAACCAAAAATTGATTTCTGTGTAATGAGTCCGAAGGTCCTGTCCAGGCAACTGCAACTGTGCTTTACTTTTTGTACATTTTATTCCATTTTTTGGCCTGTCGCATGCCGGCTGCATATTAAAAAGTGCGTGATGCTTTCGCTGACCGAACGCTGGGCGCAGGGCTGTCAATTTTTATGAAGTTAAATTCTCGTCGGATTTTTCTGAGCGACGCGGCGGCTGGCGAAAAGGTGTTGCATGTAATGAAGCGCATAATTTTAATTGGTTTTTGTTGGATTTAATAAAGCGTTATTAATGTAGCAACGCCATAAGGATATGGGCGGCCTGCAGTAACAGTTTAAACAATAAGTACGAATAGTCCTTGAAGTGCAATTATATGTACGTACATGTTTTATGATTTCTTGGCAACGCATGAACATATTTATAATATAATATTTATCTTCAAAAATATTTTTGTTTGTTTTGTATATTTAATTTATAACACCTAAAACAAAACATGTTACAATTGCGCTAAATACATATTATGTACATATTCCCACTGTCCTTAAAATGTTAAACATACTTATCTATGATTGACATATGCAGATATGAAGGAATTACTCATTTTAATTATATTATATTTAAATAAACTCGAAGTATTACAAAACAATCAATTTTAATTACTTCTATGACGACAATATGTTTTCATAGCTACATCATAAAATATTACTAAATATTTCTATAAGAATATAAAATTAAATATATAGTTTTCTTTGCAAATATTAACAAAACAGAAACATTTTAAAATCAATTTAAAGAACTTATCCTAATTTTTGACTAAAGCTATTAACTTGAGTCTCAAGTATTCCAAAAAATAATTTAAATTAGGAAGCGCAAAGCTGGAGTCCATCAAGCACAGCCACTCCGAGACAGCTCCACGACAGGCCACTGCATTCCATTCCGGTCCGGACCAGTCCAGTCCAGTCCAAGTCCAGCAGCAAGAAAAGAAGAACTCCTCATCCTTCTCTGACAGCAGAGCCAAAGAGCCGAAGAGGAGGAATAGTTTAGTTTTTTATTTCAATATTATTTTTTGCGAACATCTGCCAGTGTTTTGCCAACAATTATGATTCGTTATTAATTAAACAAGCAGCAAAGTCAATAATTTGATCAGCGTCTATTGCCAATTTTCATTGTGGATATTCACTCTTCAGAAGACTAAGCAAATGTGACTAAGTCATAGTATAGACTTGACAAAAGTTTGTAGAAATACGGCCATATGGATGACACTGTTTCATGACATTTCTCAGCTTTCATACTGTGGAAGAAGTTACCTATTTAAATTTGGTGTAAACTGGCCACTTGGCTGGGACCATTGATCTGCCGGATAACGCTACACATCAGAAGTCTTTCTTCCAGCTGGAATCTACGAAGGTCGCTGAATTTCCGCCAGTGAGTTCTTCAAAGCGAAGTGCAATTTCTGTTTGAGAGAGCTGGAAAAGCATCATGTTAAATTTGATAAGTAAATTTTTAAAATTCCAAAGTGGCATGAATTTCAGAATATCAGCGATTTTCCCATCATGCCCTTCAGCAGATCTTTTATAAATAACTTGAATTTGCTTTGAATGCAATTCATTGAGTAAAAATCAACTAATTTTGCTGTACACATAATTCCGATAATCTTGAGTCTTCGGTTCAAAATTTCTCACTCAATTCAACTGAACAATAGCTTTTTCGATATATTGACCGGTTTTTCTTAAAAAATATATATATTTTGTTAAATAAAGAGTGTAATAAAGTTAAAAATGAAAATTAAAAATTTAATATTTATTAACTATTAAAAATTTGCTGAATTTAGAATCTTAATTTAAGATTGAACAAACACAAATATACCGAATTGTATGCATGAAAATCCTTATTTATAACTGTTTTAATTTATTTAAAACAAAGGCTAATTGACAACGATCGAGGAAATCCTTGTGGCAGGGGGGACAAGTAATACTTTTCTAGTCTTTTAGGGGATTAAACATTAAATTAAAATAACGGTCATTTGAGTACCTCGGGACATTTATCCTTTAATGATATCTGATGATCTGATATCGGAGGATTCTAGAGGCAGTCAGGGTGCATAATGCAAACCAAGTCTCCTTTGGTTGGCAGATTTCTAATAGCTCTACACCTGTAAATAATTTTTAAGAGGCATTTTTTTAATTTCTCAAATGTTGTTTTATTATGTGGCATTTAAATTTTTCAGCTATCTTTAGCCGCTACGCTGCAATGAATTTTTAAAAAGTGCCCCTGTTTTGCTGCGAATTAATATTACCCAATAACACAAATTCATAGCGTACAATTATGTTTTATTATGGAATTAACAAAGCTTTAAATAAAATCGAGTCTTAAATATTTATTGTACTGCCAAATTATCTTTTTCTGTGTTCCATCCAGCTCTTCCTTGAAGATAATAATTATTAATTTACTCAACCAGTTTATTTACCAATAATTGACAATACTTTCTGAAGTAAAGTAAAAATCGTAAAAATAAGTGGTGAATAACTTGGATTTGAATATGGAATTAACAGTAACATTTTTTTGCTTATGGAATCTAACAGTAACAGAGTTTTGTTTATGGAATTAACATTACATTTTTTGCTTATGGAATCTTTAACAGCAATCGATGACTTTATCGATAAACACTCATAGTGATGCTAAAAACATCGATGCATCGAATATCGATATCAACAAAAACATCGGTAAAACACCCATCTACTTCACATCCCTAAAATAAAAAACAAAATAAAAAACAAAATACGATTTCGAATCCACTGGTGCCTGACGTGCTCTTGAAAGTCCAAACATGTCGCAACAACGCGCCACAGAACATAACAACAACGACGTGGTTGACGTGGACGACGACGATGACGAGGACGTGCAATATGTGGGAATCGTCCACCCGACGACGACCACCATTGATCTCTGCCTGTCGCCTTCCACCTCCGCCGCCGCGGCTGCAGCTCGTTCGCTGACCGGAGACGGGACGGGAACTGTAGCAGGAACTTCGGCCAGATGTGCCGCAGTTGCCCCTCATCAGGATCCCCTATCTCCTGCTGTGACCATGCCCCCAGCGGTTGTCTCAGCCCCCACAACGCCAGAAGCAGCAGAAAAAAGCATCAACGTGGAAGCAGGTGAGAAGAAGTGCATTTTCCTTGCTAATATCACAGCATCAGCCTTTCCTTTAGTAACTCTTAAAAACGTTAAAACTTAATTCTTACTAATGAGCCACAATGTTTTTCATATTAATTTAATATAAAAAGAAAAAACAACATCAACAATTTTAAATACAACTTAGATAAATTACACTTTGTGATGATCTTTTTCCCCTGCAGCAACCGCTACTTCCGGAGAGGATTCCTCATTACCATCAGCTGCTGCTGGTGCCCTGGAGTGCCCCATCTGCTTGCAAACCTGCATACATCCAGCGCGTCTCCCCTGTGGCCACATCTTTTGTTTCTTGTGTGTTAAGGTGCGTAGTTCCAACACCCAACAGCGGAAGCGTCTCTCAGCCACTTAGCAATGCTGATCGCATCGTCAAATTGGGGGAATTTTAATTTTTGAGCAGCACGTAGTCAAGTTTAAGGCTGTTATCAACCCTTTGGTGACAACTCGCGCCTGACTGATTGATTAGCATGCCTGGCAAAGACGCAGACGCACTGGCATTATGGAGTTAGATTGTCTTCCGGCTGGCGACTTGTCTATTGCTTTCCGCCCGGACACATTCAACCAGTTTAGGCCAAAGACAAGTTATTAATTAGCACTAGATTGCTTTTTCCAGTTCCTAAACAAGTTTAGTTAGCTTGGGCGTGAGTTCTTTTCAATTAGAGGCGGTGAATTAAGGAGAGTTTTACAGCAAAAAATCCAACATTCTCATGTCCCATTCTAGACTTAGGAAAATGTTCATTAATTCTAAGCACCATTTAAAAAAAAAAAACGAACAAACATGCAGTTTAGTGGGTTCTTTGGGAATATAGCTCTGTACTACAAAAACATTTTTTAGATTAAGAAACTTCATTCAAATATTATTTAAATATAATTACTTTGGAACTATTTAATAGTCATCTGAAAGTATGTCTAAAGAACTTACGACTTTTCTTTCCAATGACAGGGTGTTGCCTATAAGAACCGACGCTGTGCAATGTGCCGCCGCGAGATTCCCGCCGAGTTTCTGGACCATCCGCAGCTGGTGAACGGCATCGAGGACATCTGTGCCACACGAGCAACGGAAGACGGTTACCAATGGTACTATGAGGGCAGGAACGGTGAGTAGAATTACGCTTCTGGTGTCGGCCGCCCCTCATGTCCCCATAACCCCCACCGAAAACACACACGCACCATGCACATCTAGGTGGCTGGTGGGCCTACGATCCTCGGACCAACGAAGACATCGAGATCGCATATGCTGGTTTTCTAAGATACAAGGCAGTCAAGCCATCGATCATCCCAGAGGATCACAATCCAGCGAATCCCGTTTGTCCTTCTCCTCCCGAGCCAACGGAGCCGGCTGTCACCGAACCAATGGCACCTGGCAATGCTGCACTTCATTCCGTTCCCGAATCTTCTATGGAGCTATACGTAGATGATTCCGAAGACGAAACTATTGAGATGGAGGATGAGGATCGTGATTCGATCTTTGGTGACGACGTCTTCGACTACGATGCCTCGGCTGAGGACGATTGGCAGAGCAGCGCCTCCGATGATCTCTCCGAAATTGGTCCGCATGCGGGCAGGTTGCATCAGCAGATCTGCGGGGAAGTGTACGTTATTGACTTTTTGAAAATGAAGCAATATCCCCGCACGAGTCCCGATAGGCGCCGCAATATCCTGCGATGCAAACGCACCGATGCAGTACCAGGCATAACCAAAGGCGTCGCTGGGCTCAGCAAGCACCTAAGATACAACTAAGCTTGATTAAATCACCCACCCACCTACTCCTAATTCCCTTCACATTCCCATTCCCACAACTATATCCTAGGCAGAAAAACAAACTGTGATTAAGAGGTTAAAAGGCGAAGATATGAGATTAGATCTCAACTCCCATTCCAAACATTTTTTGCTCTTGTAAATATGTATAACCGCAGGTTGGTGGCAATACGATGATCGCACTAGTCAGGATATCGAGGAGGCCTTCAAGAAGGGCGACAAGTCATGCACCATCCTAGTGGCAGGCTATGTCTACATTGTCGACTTGGAGCAGCTCGTACAGCAGCGCCAGAACGAACCCACTCGCTGTCGCAGGGTTAAGCGGGATCTGGCCACCATACCTAAAAAGGGGGTGGCCGGTCTCCGCATCGAGGGCAATCAGGTGACCAGTGACACCGTCTTCAGTAGGCCAACCAGCACTGCCTCTCCAGCCACCGTGGCAGCAGCTGCCTCCAGTTTTATATCGACGATTGCAGCAACGGATGCGGCCATTAGGATTGCTAGCGACATCATTGGCTCCACGCTGGCGCATGCGGATGAACTGACCCGTGGATTGGCGGCCAGCAACATAAGCGATGATCCCAGCAGCAGCAGCAGTAGCAGCGGTGAGCAAACCAATCCCACAAATCCACAGATCACAGGCCGCTCGCCTGCCTCCTCACCGTCCTCAAGTTCGATACAGGATCTCATCACTCAGGACTTGAGAAACACGCAGCAGGTGATTGCCCACAATCAGCACACCATAGATCTCTTCGAGCAGGCCTTGAACGACTTCCAGGCACTAACCATGCGCAACTACGTGGACACCAGCGACGAGGAAGATATGAACGGAGCTCAGGACCAGGAGCGAGAGCAGTTGGAGGCGGGCGAGCAGCCAACGTCCGCCGATAAACACCAGGGATTCTAGATATTACACCCTCTTGCTAGCTTAGACCCTTAGCTTAAACCTGAAGAAAAGATCAATGTTCCTTTCAGCAGATTTCACTATACGGGAAAGGGAATGTTAACTAGAGCAATGCAGCGCGTACCTGAGAATAAATATATCAACTAACATAAGGAGCGTTGAACAGGAACAGAGTAGAGAGGAAATGTCCATACAGGGTAAACCAGCCGCACATATTCCAAAATATTTCAACAAAATGGGAAGGCATACCAATAGTTAATTGTATTTTCAATTACAGTTGAAAATTCATATTGTTATTTAAGGTCTTTGGTTAACCTCACAAAAAAAAATAAGTGTACATCTTCTTAAACCATAACAAAAGACTCTATTTAATCCCATATATTCTGATATACAAAAATATTTTATCCCAAACTGCACTTTTTTCTAGCCTTTCAATAATTAAAATCGCATTACAGTAAACTCCGTTTAAGTAAACTCCCCTTCCCATTACTTAAATATATACGATTCCTCGAAATTCCCGCCTCGTTGATAGCTGACAAGAGATAAAGAATCAACCACCAGTAAAGCGTAGTGTGCAAACGACAATACACAAGGTTTGGGTTCCACTTAACAGGGGTGTAAGGCCTCAACTTGACAAATTTTCAGTGCGTTTCTTTAATGAGAATGTATTTTCTTTAGTTACAGACTACTTGCATTTACCAAAACTCGCACTTATAACTTAAATAACACACTACACTATAGTTTCGAAATTTTTAAATATTTTCGAAACGCACTGTCAAAATCGGAGAGAATCTGACCCAGTATTAATTATTAAGTCGCCGTTAAGTGCGTTAAGCAAACAAGTTCTGTGACAGTTGAATATATTGATATTTGCATTAAGTTAACATATAGAAGTATTAAAAAAAAAACGGGTAGTAGCAGTAGAAATGACCATTGATAATGCTTATGTATATTATGTGCTCCAAAGGATACATGCAAACAAACGCCTGAATTAATAATCTCAATTTTGTGACTACTATTTATAGATTCGTTTTCGATATGTACCCCGCCATTACTTCTAACAGCGAAATGCATATTCGTTGCTTCCCTAATATCTACGATATACCTAAAGCTCTACTGAATCAACCCGACTCCCGACCTCGAAACAACCCCTCCCGGTAATATCAACGATTTTTAAAATACTTACCTCTCATCTAGTGACCCAACCATTGCAATGCACATTCCTAAAACTATCCAAATCGCATTTCGCCCTTCTTTGATCTTGATAACGCTTCGCTATCGCATAACTGACAAAGAATGAAATGGCCTTAATATCATCATTAGCATCAAATAACTGGAACGCAGATATCATTTCCCTGCATAGTGGTGGCAAGCCTAAGAAAAACAATTCGTACTTATTGATCATTTAGCTTTTTAACAATCAAAACCAAAATGTGCCAAGCTACATTATTTAAAAAGCACTCGCTACCGGTTTTTGACAGCACTAAGAGCATATAATTAATATTAACAGCACGTAGCATCGTCTGTCTTTATTAAACTTAAATTAAATTTAATATTTAAGCATTTACAACTTAGTTGATACAAAATGTTTAAGAAATAGATTTTTGCTGAATCTGATTAATGTCGATTGTCGTAGTATAGGTCCTAAGACATGTCAATTGTGTTTTTAAGTCTGGTAATAAAAGCAATTCACGAGAAATGTGTGAAATATTATTTATGTACAAACTTTTTATTGGAGAAATAAATACAATACAAGTTACATACAGTTAAACAATATTAGCTTGATCTTGCTAACGTAATTTTTGTCGTTGTTTTATTAATTTTTAAATTGTGAAAATAATTGAAATCTGGGGAGGTTTGTAACACAGCTACGAAGTTAATTCAGACTCTGAAAAATATACTAGATCAGCATTAGGGCGAGTCTATCTAGCCATGTCCGCCAATTATTCTTTTCATCTATCCGAATTAAACTTTTTGCTACTTTGCTATAATTTATTGCAGGAATAAGTCGGAACGGGCCAGATCGAACAAATGATTATATACTCACATAAATGACTACATACAAGGTCTTAAAATAAATTTTTTAATTGGTATCAAATTGGTACAATTTTATAAGAATTTAGGAAAATAATATAAAGTCCGTTGTTTGTATATATTAATGTTTTATATATTTTCAGCAAACTTTTTCATTTAACCAAAATCGACTCATTCTGTTTTCAGAAGCTATCTCGCTATCTTGTTTTCTTATCAAATGTCTTACTTTAAACCAAAACGTACCTACAATCTACATATACATATTACAAAATGAAATAAGTACAATTGGTGAACGAGCAACCGATCCTAAAAAGATATGTATCTCGATGAGATCATTTTATCTGGACCCACCCCTAATACCCACTTGTTAAAAAACACGCTTGACTTGAAATCCTCATACTTACCTCTTCTTGTGCCACTGATTTGACGGGAATGGAACCTGCAACTTGGAGAGGGATCTGGGATCCTGGACCCTGGCCGTCTGCAAATACCATGAAACCTACCTGAAACCTGATGACTCATAGGGAATGGACCAAAAGAAAATACCTCAAAGGCACGCATGTAGCATAACAATTTATTGAATAGTGCACACAAGAAAATGTGTTGATCAAGTGAGTGTACTGGGAGGGGAAATGCTCTTACAAGGGAACCGCGGATTGTGGGATAGAGATTTTTCACAATGAAACAAGAAAGGAAGCTAACTTCGGCTCACCGAAGTTTGTATACCCTTGCAGAGTTTAAACAAAAAATTAAAAACGAAATTCTGAAATAATAATTTGTTGCCAAATCTCAAATTTGATGGCAATGGTTTGAAACACGGCTAAGCTATGGCTTTTTTTATTTTCCTGATTGCTCCTATGGAAGCTATAGGATATAGTCAGCCGATTTTCATGAAATTAAAATTAAAATTCAGAAATACTAAAATATGGCTAAATATCAAATTTGGTTAAAATATCTTGAAATCTGACAAAGTTTTTTCTTTTATTTTCCTGATGGTTTCTATGGAAGCTATAGGGTATAGTCAGCCGATTTTCATGAAATTAAAATCGAAACTCAGGAATACTAAAATATGAGTAACTATCAAATTTGGTGAAAATATGTTGAAAACTGACAAAGTTATGGTTTTTTTTTTTATTTTCCTGATTGTTCCTATGGAAGCTATAGGATATAGTCAGCCGATTTTCATGAAATTAAAACCGAAATTCGGAAATAATACTAAATGGGCAAATATCAAATTTGGTGAAAATTGGTTGAAAACTGACAAAGTTATAATTTTTTTTCGTAGATTTTTCCAATTCTTCCTATGGCAGCT
Source organism: Drosophila anomelani (assembly GCA_035045905.1). NCBI lineage: Eukaryota > Metazoa > Arthropoda > Insecta > Diptera > Drosophilidae > Drosophila > Drosophila anomelani. Next base: position 276,089 of record JAWNOO010000165.1, read on the forward strand.
ATATGATATAGTCGTCCGATCCGGCCCGTTCAGACATATGTACGAGTGAGAGTATATAGAAGCCTAACTGCAAAGTTTCATTCAGATAGCTTTAAAACTGAGGGACTAGTTTGCGTAGAAACAGACAGACGGACATGGCTAGATCGACTTGGCTGTTGATCCTGATCAAGAATATATATACTTTATAGGGTCGGAGATGCCTCCTTCACTGCGTTGCAAACTTTTGACTGAAACTAATATACCCTGCAAGGGTATAAAAAAACTAATTTCATAGGAAGCGAAAAAATGTATCTGATATTTAAACATTTAATAATACATTAATTTATATTTATATTGTATGACTGCAGATGATCTGCAAATCTGTACATTACACCTGTAATCTAAAATTAAAACTATACGTCAATTATTATCAATATTATTTTCAAATAGTTTTCAGTGTGCTTCTAAACAATTAAAAATGTATAATAAATATTATCTAAAAGATATGTATACTTCTGGAGGTCGATTACTTAAAGTAAACATTTTAAAAAGTTCTATTTATCACATTTTAAAATGTAAGCGTAAAACAATTCGACAAAAAATAATCGCAGTTTTTTTCAGTGTCTGGGGAAGCAGCAATGCGATCGTGTCCCATATACTTGGTCTCCCAAAGAATTCCCTCCTCTTCCATATGAGTGAGTCATCTTTGTTTACGTAGTAGAAATTATGCTACCTGCTGCATTATTTTCAGTTTCTACCTGTTGTACAAAGATGTTTCAGAGGGGGGAATGGGTTATTTACACGAACCCAAAGTCAACAGTTTTTTGAGCTCTTCTCTTGTATAACAAAACTTTGATGTCGGGCGGACCCTACTCTTATCAGTATCAAGTTGCATCACTTTCTCGGTACGCGTAGAATAGAACTTTAAATTCGGATTTAAAAAGAAACAATAAATACATATACCCATATAAAGATATGTAATTAAAATTGTAGTACATTTTATCAGCTCAAGGATATACACATATATTGATTATGGATCGTATTCAAAGGTGTCATATTTTAAATCATAATTAAATGTAATCTTTTCTTGTCTAGATTTAAACGGAGTGCAAAGTTTTCTCTCTTAAAATATGTTTTTCTGGCGAGGAGTTCTGTTGTGGAATCCTTCATTGTAAAGGATCATTGTTTTTGTAGATGGGTGCACAACACATTTTTGAGTATTTTAGCTCGCTTGTGAATCTAATTGGTAGCATTAGTATATATAGTACATATTTTAGAGGTTTGGCTCCGAATATAAGAGAAGTGCTTACGGGCGCCTGATTTTCGAATCAGCTCAATTCTTTGAAGTACTTTTCATTGTCAATTTCTTTAAATCTAATAACTTAGCTATTTTTCTAAATGAACGAAAATAATATAAATAATAAAACAATAAAGCCAAGATCAAATATCAAGTATTGAATACAACCATCATATCTTAGCCAATATTCGGATTTTTGTTATTAACTTATTAAGTTAATGTTCAATAATTTTTTATTAACTCTTTAAGTTGATGTTGAATAATTTGTTATTAACTCTGTAAGTTGAATTTGAATAAATTAAAATTTAAAGTATTATAATTACATTAAAATGGGACTACTTTCTTCTTTAAATCCATAAAACTGGATAAATTAAAAAAAGATTAAAGTTTTCTCCACTGAATAAAGACTTCTGCTGAAGGGTCAATTTGCAAAGCCTCGTAACACCCTAGAGGGTTTATAGTATTACCAATTTCCACAGCTTCACGACAAAAGCTTAAATGCAGCTGCAAAATGCTTTGAGCTTCCTGCACGTTTTGGAGCCAAGCTTTTCCACTAAGCCAGCTCCAGTTTGAAAAACAAAAATCTAAAAAAAAAAAAAAAAACAGTGGATAACAATAACAACTAAGGCGACAGCAGAGCGGAATGCCTTGCAAGTGTTTAGTGGGTAGGTTGGTTGGCCATGGATGCCTCTCTCTCTCCCTGAGCTCTCGTTCTCCCGCACACATGCGCAGTGCAACCTGCGCTCCAAACTGGTTTTGGGGGAGGAAATCCGTCAGAGAGCGCTTGAGAGCGGATTTGGTTTCGGCCCAAAGCCAGCAGCCAGGTTTTTGTTGTATTTTTCAGTTGATTTGTATCTACCTTTGGTGCGGACGGTTGGTCGGATTAAACGCGTTTTCATAAACCAGTCTTTAATTGTTTTATTTCAAGTTAAAATCAATTAAAAGTCCATCACCAGTAACCAAATCAATGTAAGAAATAGTGCATGCAATGCAATTCGCAATGGAAAATGGCTGGAAAAGTGTGCGATATCTGTGAAAATTGTGCAAATACAAGATATTCGGTTATTGATTTTCTTGGCCAAAAGAGCAAGAGGGAACAAAAAGCACAAGAAGAAGAAGAAGAGGAAGAAACAGCAACAGCACAAAGCTGCGCTGTACGGCTTCCAAGGTGTGAGTGAGATACCACGACCGAAAGAGTGAACAAGACGGAAATAGAGAAAAGTGAATTGTGTGTGTGTCTGTACGTATGGCAAAGTTTCAGTGTTGTTTTTTTTATGTTCTAGCTTTGGCCAAGTTAACTAAAGAGAAAAAAGAGTAGAAGTAGAACCACCAACAACAAAAAACATTTGTACATATATACGCACATATGTATACATTTGAATCTGTGTACCTCGATGTGCACTTGTGTGCTTGGTTATTCTTTGTGCAATTTACCTTTTAAAGGCATCGTAAAAATAGTTTGAAAGTGAAAAAACACAACCTTTAATACAAAACGAATAATTGAAAAGGGTTATTATCACCACTTTTTCCTCTCTTTGCCTTTGTGAGTGCTCATGGCTTTTGCGTGGGAGCCACAAGCTCTTCTTCCATCTCGTTTGCTCTTTCGCACGCATATCCTGCGCCTTTGCCATTTGACGTCGTCGCTTTCGTATTGATTTTCGCCATTCATTGATAAAGGATTTCCATTCTACGCGTGTGCGTGGGCGGGCTTGTGCTTGTGCGAGTGAAAGGAAGTTCCATGACCACCGATTGATTGATTTCACGCGTTACCTTTACATACCTACAGAAATATCGTCGTAAATAAAACCCCCAACACCCATGACCAGCATGTCGTAAGAGCGAATTAAAGGAACCAAATACGAATCCCAATCCTGGACAATGCAACCGTTCGGCGACAGTCTGAGCAAGAGTCGCGATGATCTGGTCAACGGCGCCACCGCCGCATCCCGGCAGCAGAATCAACAACACCAGCTCTACGGCCGGAAGCGTCACCACGGCAGCAGTCCCAATTTGTCGCTGGATCAAACGGATAACCTAAGGAGGAGGTGAGTGGTTATCTATCCGGAGTTCTCAAGACACACTCGCATTCATATACAAATCAAATGAAGATTTGATAAATTTAAGCCTCTTTAGCCAAGGAAACCTTCAATGCACTGTTCTTGAAAGTAGTCAACAGGTTGCACGATCAGTACCCATAAAAATCTATAATTGATTTAACTCAATGGCAAGCAAACCTGAATATCCGATAGGCAAGGGAGTGAGTTTGTCGGTTTTGGATTTGGGTTTCAGCTTGCGATAATTTCCGTTCAATTAGTCTAAATAGAAATCGGGGCAAAAAACCCCACAACAAATTATAAATAACGCTAAACACACGTGCAAAGCAAAAAGCTTGTGGTGAAATGATAAAAGTACAGTGGGTACTGGAAACTGATGAAGATCTTTAGGATAGAAAATAAAAAAGATAAGAGTTACGAATACTGCGCCGAGGTTATCAAGAAAACAGTTTGTTTTGAGTATCTTTGAAGTCGGAAAAGAAGTTTTATTTTGTCTTTGCCTTTTGTATAACAAAATGTTAGTACAACCCTCGGGCTATTACGAATTATGGCCATCCAACCAATATTCACTGTAACTGAAGCGGGGGAATAAATCTGCGAATCCCAACTAAAAAACTTCCTAGTCGCACTCCCAATCGCGCACACATGCGCCCATTCCCATCATGCACACACACCTGGCTGTATCTGTGTGTCTTGATCATGTGGCTCCAGTGATTGAAACTGGTTTTGAGTGTGACCAAAGGCCACCCTGGCTTAGAGAGGGCCCACTTGGCTGGCAATCCAGTGCAGGCAGTCGCCAATGCGGCCACTTTACCAGCCACAAAGCCGTGTGATAAGAGAAGATGAGAGCGGGAAAGAGTGCAACATCTGAAAGCTGTGCTGATAATGCGAAGCTTTACCGCTATGCTCCGCTCGCAATTTAGTTGGCGAAAATCAATCGTATCTGACGGTCGCTCTTTCCGCTTGAAATTCGTGGGTCTGATTGGATTGTCGCGCCCGTGTGTGTGTGCCAAAAACAACAATAACAACACGGCTTATCGCCAAATCAGGGAGCCATTGTGTGCGAAATACATACAAAGTGAAATTATTACATTTATTTTTCCACTAACACACACTTTTAAGAGCCGCAAACGAAAGTGTTATGCGTTGCGTCTTCGTCTTCTCCTGTAATTAACGCAGAAGTAACTACAAAAACTCTACCAAGTTACCTTGACGTCATTTTTTTGTTATTGTAGACATCGGACGACAAAAAACGGTCGCTGTTGTTGCTGTTGGTAACTGCTGGTGCTTGGCACGAACTTTTAATCAAAAGTGACCGCGCGTTGTTGTTGGCTCTGTGCGTAAACAAAAAACGAAAAAAAAGAAGTGCTGGCGTAAAAATTTGCATTAATGCAGTCGCGTCTCATGAATGAATGAAAATTCTCAGTGCGCGACAACTAATTACGAAAACAAACACAAGAGTAAAGGGAAGCCATGGTGTACACCATACCGTTTTTTGGCCACAATCAGCATGAGCCACCGGACAAGATCATCACCAAAGAAAAGAGGTAAAATGCCCGACAATATGTATCTCAAAGTGCACTGAGTCACAGAGAATCTCAGAGATTCACCGTTATGCGTTGCACCCACCAAGCTGACCTAGGCAAAAACGTAATAAAGCTGAAGCCAACGAACAGCACAAGAATGAAGAGAAGACGCCACCAAATTTCCTCGTTCTATGAACTACACACGTCAAGAGGTCAAAACGTGCTTGGCCGCCAGCTTTAAAATTAATACTTGGCGACCGAATTTAATGTTTTTTTTTTTCACAAATTCATAAATAAGCGAAAGGTTTTTGACATTTGCTCGTGCCGCTAACCGTACAAAAGCGGGACGGATATACTGTGGGCGATCACCAAATCTGCAAAGAACGATAGATGGTTAGGTGTGGGGTGCCGAGTGTGTGTAACAGGTTGTTTGGGGACATTAATGTTCTTTTTATCGTAACACGATAATAATAAATAATAGAAACAATTAAAAAATTGTATTTGCTAATACTTCCATAGGGGTTTAAGTAGCTCCATTTTCCTGATACTTATCAGAAATAACTACCAGCCAATTGGCTTATTTCAAACTATATTCGATTACCTCGACTGTCGGATTCTTATTTTCGCCTTATTAACGTCTGCTCCACATTTTAAATTTTATTTTAAGTTCTATAAGTTTTTTGAGCCCTTCAGAGTAATCGTTTCGAGTCCTGGGAAGATTTATCTCTTAAATGTTAAGTTCTAACCTTTAGTCACCGGGAATCCACAGCAATCAAACTCAACTGCTGCTTTCTTGTTTTTTTTTTTTTTTTCGAGGGATTTTTGAAAACAATTTATACCTGGTACTCAGTAGTTTGGCTGAAAATTAACACACACTTGTTCTTCAACGGCCAAGCCTTTTCGAAGTCTTGTCTGAGAAATTGTCTAAATCAAAAAATATATATTAGAAACGCCATTAAAATCGTTATTTTGAATTGTGTCGCCAAGTCTAAAAACTTTGAAAATAAATTCAGCTCTGCCATAAAATATTTTCTTTAAATAATCATTAATTACTATATTTTAAGCTTCATTTGCTTGGGAACTTGTAAGTTTGAAATTAGCAATCTAAAGAAAAATAAATTGGCGTTTGACATAACTGGCTATTTTATTTAATTACCTATTTTAAAGCTCTTAGAATGCGTTTTATTTTATTTTGCAGGGCGGAAGAAATCAATTGTTCAAAAAAAAAGTGTCCTCTGAGATTTACTGGCTTTCACGAGGACTGATGAATTGAATGTTTATACTTTGTGGGCTTGTGCTTTCTTCCTGCAGTTACTTATAGTTTTCTGTTGACACAAAGTTATAGTACCCTAGTATCCATCAATACGGGGTATAAAAAACCTGAATTCTTTCGTGACGTACTGCAAATGTTCGTCACGCGCTCACCCCCTATTTTCAATAACAATGGTTATCGTTCTGCGAAGAACGGTAGATGGCGCGAAATCTGGGAGCGAGTTGTGGTGCGGGTACGGGTGCGGATATATAGATGAATAGATACATATGTATGTGTGTACAACAGGTGATTTCGTCCATTAGACTTTCTACTGGAAAATTGTTGTTGTCACCGCCGTTCTGGCAGTGATAAATGTTTTTTCACCTGCTGCCGCTTCTGCATTGCCCCACTCTCCACTCTTCTATTGTCCTGTGTTTGTTTATCTTATCGGACAAAAAGCAAACATGAATTCCAACAGGAAGGCCCTCCGAGTGTGTGTGCGTGTGTGTGTATTTGTAAAAAGCTGAAATTCAAGCTATCACTTCTTATGTATATTTATTTGCACGGGCTTGTTTTTATCAAAGTTCGCGTTCTTTTCTGCTCGTTCACTGTGTCAGCACGAAAAATTATTATTATTATTATTATGGCGTGTGTAAACACAGAAATCGCGAAAAGGCACTTTGATTATAATGCAATAGATTTACGATCAGTAAACTTAAACTCTTCCGTCGCTTTCTATGTTTTCATTGACGATGCTAGGCCTTAAAGGGATTTCCATATCGCCACTATTGATTAGATTTGTTTTAGAACTATTTTAAAGTGATGCGTAATAATTCTTATTTATAGCCGTCTCTGTTGATTGACTGATAAACGCAGGCAAACTATTTTTATTGGTAATTGTGGCGCCAAACGATTTTTATAATTTAACAGAGAGACTTTTATAAACTTAAACGTAAGGGGATACCCTGTATTTTACTTCAAAGAATGTTACAGTGGGGATTTTTAATAAAAGGGTATTTTTTGCCATTGGGTGGTAAATTTTAGTTTTTCAAAAATTTAGTCCCCCAATAATAATTTGGAGTTTATTTAACTAACTTATAGTCAGTCAGTGAATGGAACCGTGAGCAATATCATAATTTAATTGTAAACTCTTTAAAATTGGTGTAAAGATCTACCAAACCTATTCATTCATTACCTATAGTATATGATGGTTGAAAGCTATACATTTATTAACTTAAAATATTGTTTATCAAAACTATCAAACTATTTTTTAAACAGATGTAATTTGCTTTCAGGGTGTCATAATTCATTATTTGTACAAATGATAAGATAATAATAGATATAAGTAGAATTGAATGTACCCCACATAAATAAGGACAAATGTTTCTGAAAGTATGCAACGATTTTTTTCGTTCCCTCTGATGATCACCATTCAGCTAAAGTAACTGTTACTTATTCTAAAAATCGAGAATGTTTAAAAAGAGATTTCATATTTATAAATTTGAAATTGAAATGGGTGTTCAAATGTATACTAAAGATTTAAGAAACCTGCAGTAATGGGCTTGACTGTAGGCTAACGCTAACCGTAATCTATAATCGTTTGACAAAATGTAAAATCCAGTTTCGAAAACCCATTAAAAAGTTACTTATCCATTTAAAATTACCAAAATGAATACGATTTTTTTTAATCTATTTGCAGCATGGCTTGCCTGCAAGATGAGTTTGGCCACCTAGGCCTCGCCGCCACAGACCTGCCATTTAAGTCACCCGATTTGGACTCTCCGCCTCGACTGCAGCACCACACAAACTATGCTGAGATCACGGACAGCAGTGCAGAAAACTCGTGCCAACAACGCTGGCCACCTCACGTCGGAGGAGCGGCGGCGGCCTTCGGTCATCCGGATAAGCCAATCGGATGGATGTATGGATTGCTCGGATGCATGAAGCCCGTGCTCTCGTTCATCGGAAAGAGTGGAGTGATCGAGGTGAAGAGTCAACGGAGTGAAGACTGGGAGATTCCGTTCGAGTCCATCACGGATCTGGAGTGGCTTGGCAGTGGAGCTCAGGGAGCAGTCTTTAGCGGAAAGCTGAAGAACGAGATTGTGGCCGTTAAGAAGGTGAAGGAACTGAAGGAAACGGATATCAAGCATCTGCGGAAGCTCGATCATGAGAATATTATTAAATTTAAGTGAGTAAACGATTCCTAAATTCATTTAATTTAAAGTACGTCCCTGTGAAATAAACTGTTTATGCAAGGGGATATCCAAAAAGATTCAATATTTCTCCTAATAACAGCACTTTTAAATTATTTTTCGCAGAGGGGTTTGTACCCAATCGCCTGTGTTCTGCATCATCATGGAGTTTTGTCCCTATGGTCCGCTGCAGAATATACTCAAGGAGGAGCAAGTCATGTTACCGTCCCGCTTGGTGTCTTGGTCCAAGCAAATCGCTTTGGGCATGCAGTATCTGCATTCCCACAAGATAATACACAGGGATCTTAAGAGTCCCAAGTAAGTTGATGCGCCCACTTCGCAAAAACCTTTTTACAGTAATCAATATATTAAAATCTCCTGCCAGCATACTGATTAGTACAAATGAGGTGGTGAAGATCAGCGACTTTGGAACGAGTCGGGAGTGGAACGAGATTAGCACCAAGATGAGTTTTGCTGGCACAGTCGCCTGGATGGCCCCCGAAGTGATACGGAATGAGCCCTGCTCCGAAAAGGTTGACATCTGGTCTTATGGCGTGGTGCTATGGGAAATGCTGACCTGTGAGATACCCTACAAGGATGTGGACTCATCGGCCATTATCTGGGGCGTGGGCAACAACTCCCTGAAGTTGCTGGTTCCGAGCACCTGTCCGGAGGGATTTAAGTTGCTTGTCAAGCTTTGCTGGAAGAGCAAGCCGCGCAATCGTCCCTCGTTCCGTCAGATTCTCTCGCACTTGGACATCGCCGGACCGGAACTGCTGCGCAAAACAGAAAAGCAATATTTTGAGACGCAAAAGTCTTGGAAGGAGGAGGTGCGCTCCCACCTAAAGGAGATCACACAGAATGGAACTAGTATTCACAAGTACGAGCAGGATTTGATTAAGCGCCGCACAGCGGAATGGCGCCATGCCCAGGACATTCGTATGGTCTACGAGGAAAAGCTGCAAAAGACTAACCAGCTGTTCTTTGAGCTCAGCGAGTGCATGTCGCAATTGCAGGAGAAGGAGAAGGAAATTGCCGAGTAAGTTTCATGGAAAGTAGTTCGTTTCTTAGCCCTACTAAATAATATCACATCGCTTTCTTAGACGTGAGCGGAAACTACCTGGCAGTGGATACAAGCCTACCCGCCGCCTAGGTAATACGCTCAGGAAGATGCAACATTATCGCCGAAGACTTAACGCTCCCACAGCAGCCATCCAGCAGCAGTCCACCACGCCAGATCCAGAGACAACGCCGGAGGTTTGACGATAATAAAATTTATTCATCTACTCTTATTTACTCTTGAAATCAATTTCATTTATAGTCCCCTGTAAAATGTGTGTTGTACGCCCAACTGGACAGCAATTGCCAGCCCAAATCATATTTGGAGAACTTAATACCGGGCCCTGGCATTGGCGGAACTATGCCCAACAAAAACAAGAAGAATTTCCGCCATCGACGCAATGGTTCTGGATCCTTTGGCGCTCCGCCCAAATACAGCCCTACACGAGATCGTCGCTACCAGAGTGAGCCAGAAAATCGCAAGGTGCAGCTGGTGGAGCGGCAAACCCAAACGGATGCTATGGATGTCAGTGAGACTGATATTAGTCCCAGCGCAGAGGTTCCTCGTTCGCAGCCCATCGATGTTCCGGCCCCAAATCATCGCCAGCTTCCACTGCAACTGCAAAGGGTGCAGAAGATGGCACAGGCTCAGGCGAGAGCAAGAAACGGGTCCACATCGTCCGCTGCAGGAGCAGCGGCGGGAGGAGTCAATCCCGCTAGTCCGTCAAACGGCAATTCGCTGAGCACCAGCGAGTTGACCTACCAAGATGCCTGCTCAAGTCCCGATCAGCTAATTGACGATGTCATGAACAGCAACGAGCGCCTGGACATAACCGACTGCTGCAGTGACAACGAAAATCTGGACCGTTTGGGCCGGAAAGTCATCGAGTTCATTAACGAAAACCGCCTGTCCATTCAGTCCAACACGAACTCGAACAGCAATACTGAAAACGGGAATGGGGGGAACTCGCCGCTGGATCTGAGGGAGGGCGGCAACAGTCCGTGCTTGAGTCGGTGCAGCAGCACGCAAAGCAAGCGGCGAAGGCAGCTCCTGGGCGATAACACGAACGGTAGTTCGATAAATAATGCCAACGGGTTGGCATTGGCGCATGAGCAGGACAGCTGGTCGGATGAGGAGGGCGAGACGACGGACTACAAATACGCCCTGAGAAGGCGAAGGTAACTTGACTAGAATTTAGTCAATGAAAATTGCTAATATATTTCCCCTTTTTTAGCATTGGCCGGTTGCCCATTGCGCGTGGAATGCGGCCGCGCCGAAGTTACAAGGCTCCGCTGGCACAAAAAATTGCCATCCACAAACGCAACGTGGTCATTGTCTCCGACGAGGAGAACACCTCCGAGTACAGTCACTCACCCTCGAGCCAACACTCGACGTTGGAGAGCAATACGGACATGGCATCGGCCATGAAGCAGACCCAAACCACATCCACGTCCACATCCACGAATAGCTGTAGCGAGCCGGAAGATGATTCGAGTGACTCCAGCGATGACGATGTGGAGGTGAATCGGGCGACGAGGGGTACGGCTGCGGGATGCCCAACATTGCCAATGGGCGCGGTGCGCAGCAGCGATATTATTTCCATACCCACATTTGAGGCTGATGGCGCCGTCAACATGGTCTAACCTAGAACGATATTTAGCCTAAGCGAGAACTCCTAAATTTACGTAACCCAAAACTATCTTCTATATACTCAACGAGAAATCGGCCCCAAATGTATGGTATTATCTACATATGTATGTTCATGTCCAGACCTGCTACATCTTTTCTCTAATTTATATGTATGTATATGCTTGCAACTGAAAGGGAGGGAGGTCGTGTCCAAACGTTGATCGTTGCAGACGTACCCTTAGGTTAGGGGCTATCTTTATCTTTGTGTCGTATCGTATCGCATGCATTTCCTATTTTGCTGAATATAATTTCGCATTAGTCCTAATTATTTTTACAATTATTCTTGTCCTTAGAGAGCTGCCTTTGTAATATACTTATTTAAAAATGCCCTAATTGTAGTATACATAAGCATAAGTTTATGTTTCGATCTTAAGAGCTTAAGAACCACCACCATAACAAACATGAGAATAAGAAACCATAAAGCAAGCATTGCAACAGAAGGCCTCAGGCATAAATGTAAAAACGAATGAGTAGAACGAAAATAGTCAGGGATATTTTTTATATATAACAAAATTTGCTAAAAAAATGAACGAAGAAGCGCGCAGTGTACGATAATTTTATAGTCGCATTCAAAATGGCGTTTCCCAATTATTGGGCGATTTGCTGCTTTGATCGAAAAATCTTACTTTCCATAAGCACAAAATTCAAAGCTTCAGTGCCTTAATGCAAACCACACAAAAAATACAAGAAAAGGGAATACATTTGGATAGGAATTAAAGGATAATATAAAATAAAAACGTAAGGCCACCAGTTGCAGTAAATAACTATAACATTGGCCAAACATCGCCCCTCTGGCACCCTGTGGAGTTGTTCATTAGCTGCAAGACGAATTACAAATCTAAATAATTATATATACACTCAATATATACATACATATATTCTATATATTTACACATTAGTTGGATGTTTAGCTTCGTAAGATGCGTCGGGCCCTCGGGTACGACATTTCTCTACATTATGTAAATGTACTCCATATTAAGTTTAAAATACGAACTAGCAATAATAATAAAATGAAAACAAATATCAAGAAGTAGTTACCTAATTTTCTTTTGAAGACTTTTTAAGGTTGTGAATTTTCCTTCAATATATTTTTATACCCTTGCAGGGTATTATAGTTTCAGTCAAAAGTTTGCAACGCAGTGAAGGAGGCACCCTATAAAGTATATATATTCTTGATCAGGATCAACAGCCGAGTCGATCTAGCCATGTCCGTCTGTCCGTTTCTACGCAAACTAGTCCCTCAGTTTTAAAGCTATCTGATTAAAACTTTGCAGTTAGGCTTCTATATACTCTCACTCGTACATATGTCGGAACGGGCTGGATCGGACGACTATATCATATAGCTGCCATAGGAACGATCCGAAAAATTAAAAAAAAAAATTATAACTTTGTCAGTTTTTCACATATTTTCACCAAATTTGATATTTAGCCATATTTTATTATTACTAAATTTTGATTTTAATTTCTTGAAAATCGGCTGACTATATCCTATAGCTTCCATAGGAAAAAAAAAGGAAAATAAAAGAAACAAGAAAGGAAGCTAACTTCGGCTCACCGAAGTTTGTATACCCTTGCAGAATTTAAACAAAAAATTAAAACCGAAATTCTGAAATAATAACACAGGTCTACAAAAATTGACCTTACAAAAGTACGGTGAATAAAACCTTCAGATTGTGAAAGATCTCGGTCTGTATATTGCTAGTTCAAAAATCAAAAAAATTTCTCACGTACCAATTTTGAGGAAATCGCCCTCAAAGTACCAAAAATGACCTATTTTGGCCCTTTTCAAACGCTAATAACACAGAAACCGCGCGTGTACCAAAGTTGAATTTGGACTTAAATGAAAGGCCAATCTTTCCCCTTTCAGATTTCAGATGGGTCCTGATTTTAGGACGTAAGGTTCAGGAGCTATATCGCTTTTTCTAAACTGATTTTTGAGCCCTTTTTTTGCTATGTTGTAGCCCTGGAACTCAGTACAAAATGTGATGACTCAGATGTAACTCCCAAAAAATTTGTTCTAGTTTCAGGGCTACAACATAGCAAAAAAAGGGCTCAAAAATCAGTTTAGAAAAAGCGATATAGCTCCTGAACCTTACGTCCTAAAATCAGGACCCATCTGAAATCTGAAAGGGGAAAGATTGGCCTTTCATTTAAGTCCAAATTCAACTTTGGTACACGCGCGGTTTCTGTGTTATTAGCGTTTGAAAAGTGCCAAAATAGGTCATTTTTGGTACTTTGAGGGCGATTTCCTCAAAATTGGTACGTGAGAAATTTTTTTGATTTTTGAACTAGCAATATACAGACCGAGATCTTTCACAATCTGAAGGTTTTATTCACCGTACTTTTGTAAGGTCAATTTTTGTAGACCTGTGTAATTAGTTGCCAAATCTCACATTTGATGGCAATGGTTCTCAACATATTTTCACCAAATTTGATATTTAGCCATATTTTATTATTCCTGAATTTTGATTTTAATTTCATAAAAATCGGCTGACTATATCCTATAGCTTCCATAGGAACCATCAGGAAAATAAAAGAAAAATACATAACTTTGTTAGTTTTCAACATATTTTCACCAATTTTAATATTTGCGCATTTAATATTATTTCCGAATTTCGATTTTAATGAAAATCGGACAACTATATCCTATAGCTTCCATAGGAACAATCAGGAAAATAAAAAAACCTTACATAGCTTAGCCGTGTTTCAAACCATTGCCATCAAATTTGAGATTTGGCAACTAATTATTATTTCAGAATTTCGATTTTAATTTTTTGTTTCAATTCTGCAAGGGTATACCAGCTTCGGTGAGCCGTAGTTAGTTTCCTTTCTTGTTTTAATTTAGCTTCGAATAAGTTTTGCAGTTTATAATATTCAGGAATATATTCCCGAGAGCTCCACTAATAGTATTTCAACCATTTAAAAAATGTTTATTTGATCTAGTTTAAACTGTTCATCAATCTTTCTCGTTACAACAATATATCTTAGCTGTCGGATCACTATATCTCCCAGATAGAGGAACATAATGCAAAGGCGAAAACATACCAAAAATCTTATTTACAGACCCCTTGAGCAAAGAGTCGGAAATTATCCGTTCTTTTATAGTAAGTCAATCGGTCTTTGCCGTTTTTGTTTAAGATGCGCTCAAACGAAGAAAATTAAATTCATTTTCGCTTGTAAGTAAATAGAAAAAAAAACGCAAGCTGAAACTTTCATTCTATTAAATTTATTCCAAGAGATCAAGTTAGTTTTAGCCGTATTTATGTGGAGCGATTTTCCTCGTTCATACGCACATCTTCAAGGCCTTTTTGTGCCTTAAATCAGTTATGTGGCATACTACATCCGATAGCTTTCGAAATGCAACTAATCCAGCAGTGCCTTTCGAGAGATCCAAGTGCCGGAATCGATCAATGTCACATGTACAGCCGTCGAACAGGTAGAACCAGGAGGCTGCAGACTCCTTAGTGTAGTTGGGAGTATGGCGGAAAATGACGTAGTTGCTCCACGGCGTCATCGCGAAGACTCTGTTGGCCACTTTGAAAGCGGAGCTCAGCATCCGGTTCAGACTCTCCATGGTTCCGCTCTCGGAGCCAGCAACAGCCAAAAGCTGTGGTACCCGATTGAAGCCCGGAAATTTAAGCAAGGATTCGTTTCTTTTCGACGGTTCGATAAGTTTTTTGTTCGATGGCATGGGGACATCTCCTATGGGCGGGTCGGATTGCTTTTCGTGACCATCTTTATGGATTGAGTTTCCTTCCCTGGTTACTATTCTTCGTTCTGATGCCTTTAAGCTGGCATTTCCCAATTTCAAGATAGCTAACTCCTTTGTAGACCACCTGACATTTCTGGACTTGCTAGGAATGGAGCTGGGCGGATTGACGTGGGAGCCACCTGATACACTGCCGCCAGTTTGTCTGCGGAACATAGTTGAAGCTACTGAATTAGGTGGATTCCTGGGCGACTTCCTAGATTTTTTATTTATACGCCTGGTGGAGTTTTGCTTAAGTATTTCGTCTGGTTCTTGAACAACGATTGCACTTTTTTTTCGTGCTGTGACGGACTTTAGCTTCGTATCCTTTGGATCCTGAACCGTAGTCATTGACTTCGTAGCATTTTGCCTGCGTTTTGCGTTTCTTACAAACCTAGTCTTTGATTTTTGGGTTTTCGTTGTAGCGATGGCGTCTTTCTTGGCCTCTATTTCTTTGGCACTCTGTTCCTCCAACAAAATCCGTAGCTTCTGTTCTTCTTCGTATTCGCTGATTTCCTTCATGAATTTTTCAGACACATTGACTCCTGGCTGGTCCCTAAACAATATGGCTTCATTCAACGACTCCACATCGAGGGTATCCACATCGTCTGGCAAGGGAGCCAGGGCGAAACCATCGGGGCACTCGGCGAGATTACGTATACGTACCACATGCAGATAGTAAGCAGACTGCCGGTTCGACTCCTGGAGGATTTGGTGGAAAACGCTAAGCAGAGTCAGCTGGTCACGAAACATGCGGAGCGTGGCCCACTTAGCGCCCTCAAGCTTGTCTTTCTCAGAGTGGGCACCTATCACAGAGTGCCGATAGGGATCGAGGAGGTAATAAAAGTCATCTTTGGCCCACATGGCATACATCTGATTGTTTATCTGGAAGACTACGTTGCTGTATTTCTTGAAGACCTCCTCGATGTGAGTCTCGAAATTCGTGCCATTGATTTCGGTACCGCACTTCCAATGGCCCGTTTTCACATTGGATAATAGTTTAAGCTCCATGACGAACTGCCCCAGTCGCAGTTGGGTGGGAAACGTATCTAGGTCAACGGGTCGTTGATTCCTCAAGCAATCTCGCCAACAGCTGCGGGATAACTCCAGTCCGTAGCAAACTAATCGATCCAGCATGTCGGTATTCCAGTTCGAAGGGTGGTAAACTTTGCTAGCCAGGATTGTGCCCACGGCCACCATCAGACTGCAGCGGTTTGTCATCGAATCATTTTGGCTTAGTGAGAGATCGAGGGACGCCTTCAGATACGCATAGCTCTTGTTCTCCACCTTGAGCTCGATAGGTCGGTAGCTGCAGTCCCGTATATAAACGCGACCATCAGGCGTCTCCAAGTGCACCACCACCAGTTCGCGAATCCTAAAAACATCCTTGGGTGTTATTCCAGTTAATTTCCTCGCTTGATCAACCACATGATCAATGGATGTGAGGCACATTAGCATGGTCAGTCCCATATTCTTACCCCTCTGTTTACCCTTGACGTTCATCACAAAGAATACTTTCCTGCGCCGCCATATGAGCAGATTACCCACTCGGGAAACAAGTATGCAATACCGGCTGGACGTGAAAAATTTCTGGAGAACGCGACTTAAATTCTTGATAGTATGCTTGGAGTGCTGCCCTAACGTCCGACCCACATTCCCGAGGTAAGGAGGTTCCAAAGCCAAGGTAAAGGTGTGCCCTTCCAGATTGAATTTCCTTTTGATCCGCTTCTCATCTGAATAAATCTCGCACTGGGAGATCTTGTTCTCCCCCTGATCGTCATCCATTTCAGAGCTGTCCTGGAATAAATCCGTACCTTCCGCTAGCAACATGTCAATCTTCTCCGCAGTCCAATCAACCTCTGGCAGGACATAGATCAGGGCAAATGCTTTCAAGTAGGTGGCTAAGTTTCTTTCATTCAGCTCCTCCTTGGGAGTACCGCTGCAGGGATGGTGCAAGGTGGTATTCGAGCAGACGAAATCCATAGTACCGCCTAGGAAATCGGCTTCCTTCTGGTAGAATTTCCAATGATCGCAGCTGGGCTCCTTCAAAGCACTGTCGAATTTGCTGCACAGATCAGTAAAGCTGAGGTATCTGGGAACAAGAAATCGGAAAGGAGGATGAGCTTCGTAACCTCCTAGTTGTCAATTTGCTGTTTACTCCTCACGTATTGCTCGATTCGCTTTTGGAAAACTGAGGAGTGTGGCCCTGATCCGGCGGGAGCGACATCATCGGCTTAGGTTGAATGCCTGAATCATGTACTTTATACAAATAATTTGGATGTTTGTATGTTTTGACTCTAAAAAAAAAAATTGACTATTGCCGAAATGAATTATTGATGATCACTAAAAATTTTCAACAGAGGCCAACTACTAAACCTATATATAATCGCAGAATTATTCGCAAAATCCTTTATGCTGATCAGAATTTATTTGTACCCTATAGCTGACATTTAAAAGTTTAGAAAATGTTTAGAAATATTGATAATTTTGTTATTTGTTGACTACATAATAAATCTGTCATAGGACTGAAAGCTGACTTCGGCAAGCCTGCTGTTACACTTATTTACAATAACACTGGGCTAAAGTTATTAGAGTTAAAATTATAACATTATTTCAGTATATTATCTTGGATTAATAAAAATAAAAAATAGACAACAAAACTATTTTTAAATCACAGACATGAGAGTTCTGTCGGGTCTATTTCTAAATGGAAAGTTTTTTAAAATTAGAGATTAGTTTGAATAGAAAAGATGGTACGGATACGGCTAGATCGACTTTACTTGTCAACACTAATCCAAAAAAAAATATTTTAGTTCTGATGTATGGCTGTATAGAAATAAAATGGGAATCTGTGTAAATGCGATGAGGTGTAGGTTTTGTTGTTCTACTCCTATTAAACCGTGTGTCCTGATAACTTACCTATACACAACGAAAAATACTCCGGGAGCAGAAATAGTCCCTTAAGAGCCAAAAATTCCAAACTTTTTACGGTCCGAACTAAAGGAAACTAAACTTAGGATTAACTTTAATGTATACATATATTAATAAAATTGTTTCGTTTAAATTATATTTACTTAATTAGGGGGAGAGAGAACTACGAGTCGTTTACTTTTCTTGACGGGGCGGAAATTCCTCAGGTCTGCGCCCATTGTAGCGTGTATTTGCGGGAAAGTGGTTGTGTTTGCATTCACGTGGTCATCCAGCAGCCAGAGTACCAGCAAGACCTTCAACATTCCATTGCTAACGAGTTAGAATTCTCGTTTAGCGCCTTGATTCCGTTCTCCATGGGCATGGCGAGGCTGTTGTCGTCGTCCTGCTGTGCCGCAACCACTCCCGCGCCCTCCGAAGTGGACGGGCCATCGGTCATCATTGAGTCGTCGTGGCCGTTTTCCATGCCGTTCCCATTCCCATTGATGTGTCCGTAGTCCCAGTTGATTTTGAAGCGGGTGACACGCGGCTTGCTGGCCAGAATGTTGCGTGTTAGCTTCTCGAAGAGCGGCTTCGGTGGCGGGTTCTCCCGCATCTCGGGATCCGCGTAGTCGTTATTTACGTAGTAACCGACGCGGACGAACTCCTGGCCGCGGTAGGAGCAGGTGAGCAGCACAATGGTTACCCCCACTGCATCGGGCTCGGGTATCTTGCTGACATCTGGCGGATCGGCTTGGAAAACGAATATGTGACGGCCCTCGGGAACGGGACCAACGTAGATAGTGTCGAGCACCTGGTCGTGCTCCTCCGACTCCGCCGATCCCACGTATATCATCTTCCACTCCAGATCCTCCTTCAGTTCCTCGATGCACTCGAAGGTGAGTTCGAATTGGAAGGGATTGAAGAAACTGCTCGGGTTGTCCAGCACCACCACATTGGTTATGTGCACTTTGGCCATGGCAGTGACTGTACCTTCGGGATCTTAGAAAATATGTGGAAGATTGCAGCGAGACTCCTTTGGCGGCGCGTTTTTTTCCAGCAGGTTCTATTGTTCTTTGCGGCAATTGCGTGTGCTCGTGAAATTCGGCAGCAAAACACTCGATTAAATGAATGTTTGCGTGACTTAGAGTGCTTTGATTGTTTGGATCGCTATCCGCCGCAAGAATTAATTGCTTTTGGAATCCTTTTTTAGCTTTTGTGTACAATTTGGTCGCGACTTCTTGGTTTTCGCACAATTTGTGGCGACAGCTGATGGCTTTCCCGCGCTTCAGAGTGACCGTTCTATAGCGGTGTAAACTAACTGCGTCAAGTGAAGGAATTCGAAGAAAATATCGAAATGTCGCGTAATGATCAAAATGATTTCTTTTTTCATTGTGAATTCTGAATATCAATTCGACTTGTATTTGTAAACATTTTTTTAGAAAAATATATTTGCTGAAAATCGATTTGGATTTGGATTCGATAGTTCCGCCCATCACAAGTAGTTGGTCCAGCTCTAGGTCCACCAATTTGTGGTTCAGTTTTTCTTTTGTAAATATTTAAAGTAATGCTGCACCTGACGGGCCAAAACTACAATGCGCGCGACGTAATCCGGAACATATTTTCGCCGCTGATCGGCGTGCTGGCCAGTCCACAAGCTGACGAGATCTGCCACCGAAACAACCTGTCCTTCGTGGAGCTCCTGCAGCCGTTCGCAAAGTTGCCCAATGACGGTGAGTGGGGTGAGGTAAACAAGGCGCAGTTTTTTTTATGAAAACAGCAGAAAACAGAGCCCAGCAACAAGCATAACTTCATTTGCAATTATAGTGGCGTTATGTTCATGGTTGCACTCCCACTACATGTTTGTAGTATACATACATACATATATGTATGTATCTTTAAAGAAATATTGCTAAAAAAAACTTATTCATTTTAAATAATAAATCCATTTGAATTCCTTTCCAGCACACTTTCGCGACGTCTCCGGCACGAGCGTTTCCGTTCGTGGACTCCGCCTCAACTTCTGTGATGTGGACTGGCGGCCGCCACAGCCCGTGTTGGCTAGAAAAATGCTAAACGAGTCGGTGACAAATGCTCACAATGACAAGATTAGACTAGCGACAATAGGTGGGAGAACCTTAAAACTAGACCACAAGTACTTAAGTGTCTCCCCCAAACTAACGCTGTTTTTCATTATTCATCCCTAGCTGACATCGACCTGGAGTTGCCGACGTCGGAACCTTGGTTCGAGCAATGGCGGGAGACCTTCTTGACCGTTCAATTCCCGGCGGAGCACGAGTTCACCCGCCATCTCCTTAGCTGCCTACTGGTGTTGTCCAGCGCGGATCCCCAGATTGTGGAGACGGCTCATAAGCTGGGACAACGCGTTCAACAGATGCAGAGCATCACGCCTCAGAAGCTGCCCAAGTGGTTCCATCCCACCGAGGTGCTCAACAGCTATGTGGTGCTGCACGAGGCCAGTCAGGGAGATTTGTCCAAGGCGCAGCAGGGATTCGAGCTGCTGAAATCTACTTTTGGGGACAGCAAATGCTTCCTGGTGTCCATCAACTCTCTGGATGGTCAAAGAGCAACTGACGCTCCCGATTACTGGGCAACTTTTATCAAGAGGCAACCAAAGGGCGATCCAAATATACCTTCCACGGACTTGAGCGCTCCGAAATCGCCGCAGGAGGCTGTCTCTGTTATCAGCATGCCCGCAATGCAAATGTCCCAACTGCTAGAAGGAGCCAACAGCACCCAGGACAGTGACCTGGCCATGTTGCATCCGCTGAGTCCCATGCAGGAGAGTGCAACGGAGGCCATTAATTCCAAATTTAGCATAAGCTGCGAGAGCATTGCCTCCCAGACCATCAATCCGAATGTATGGGCAAATGATTTGGATTCGGATGCCCCGCATGGTGGTTGCCTGACCACCCGCGATATCGACAACCTGCGCCATTTCGTGCAGGACTACGCTGTGCGTGCCTTGATACCCTACATTGAACACTTGGTAGCCATTCTGGCTGAGGGTGTGACTAACAAAAAGGGCGTGAGCAAGTCCCTGCTTAGTGCTACCAAGAGATGGTTCGTCACCAGCAAGCCGGGAGCCGGAGCAAACAATCAAAATGCAGTCATGTAAGATATGTTGAATTTTACGTAGTTCAGTAGCTATTAGGACGAGCTCATAAATAACTTAAAGATAATTTGAAACGTACGTTACGGAGACACACACATTTTTAGTCTACATTTTTGGAATACTGATCTATTTGTTTATGTTTAAAGCTACACCAACGAATCTGCTGAACTACAGACCCGAAAGTTGGGCGATCTCTACTTCATGTTCGGACATTATAACTTGGCATTCCAAGCATATCATCAAGCAAAGAGGGACTTTAATGCGGACTCGGCGTGGCAATACTATGCAGGAGCCCTGGAAATGGCTGCCCTGTCCGCATTCATGCTGGGCACCGCCCACCGAAAAACCTACGACTACATGGAAGACGCCATTATGTGCTATCTTACAGTGTGCAAGTGAGTTTCTTATTGAATCAAGTATATATAAGATCACTTGCGAATAATAATTATTTACAGATTGCAGCAGTTTGCCACTCGTGCAACGCTGCTCAGCATGGAATGCCTGAAAACAGCCCGACTCTATAGCGATGTGGCCAAGCAGTTAATACGCATGACTAATGAAGAGTCGGATCTGCGATCAGCTCTGTTGCTAGAGCAGGCTGCTTACTGTTTCCTGGTCACCCAACCGCCCATGCACCGAAAATATGCCTTTCACATTGTCCTAGCCGGCAATCGCTACTCCAGAGCTGGCCAAAGAAAGCATGCTTATCGTTGCTATCGACAGGCCTATCAGGTCTTTCAAAAGCGCGAGTGGAGCTTGGCGGAGGATCACATTCAGTACACAGTGGCCAAGCAAGCCTATATGTTGAAACAACTGGAGGAAGCCAGTCATTCCTTCGCCCATTTGCTGAGGCCTGGAAGCCTACAAAGTGCGCAGCAGCAAAGCAGCTTCCTTAAGGAGTACATTCAAACGCAGAACGTGAGTTGCAAACGGCAAATTTATTTTTCCATCGGAGTACGAATAAAATTCTTGTATTCCGTACTTTTTTAGGAACTTATCAAGCGCAATCCTGAGTTGGGACTACTACCACATGCCTTGCCCCAGGTGGTACAATCTTCCGTTCGTGTCCTCACCCAAGTGCAATCACCTGCGGCTCTGCCGCCGTTGGTGCCGGCAACCAACATTGACATCAATTCCAACCTGACAGCCGATGAGGCTATCTGGAACAAGATGGAGGAGATGCTTGTTATTACGGCTGCAAATAATAAGCCATTTGTTTTTAAGCCGTCTCGATATTTGTACACCAAGCAACAGCCGGCAACAGAAATCCCTGTGGCTGTTCAGGGTGAACCCATCGAGCTTGCTGTAACACTTTCTAATAGCGTTCGTTGTGGGATAGTGCTCACCGAGATCGACTTACTGTGGAAACTGACGATGGACAATAACGAGGAGGTCCTTTCAAACGCCTGCGTTTATGGGGAATCATCGGACAGCGCCAGCAAAATAGCCGTTGGAGCAGCAATTAAAACCAGCTGCGTGGCGTCCATTGAACTGGCCGAACAAGCTGAGGAGACGTTGCACTTCAAGCTCACGCCCAAGTTAACCGGGCGCTTGAATATTCTTGGAGTTGTTTGTCGTGTCGCAGCCATTGCAGAGCCAACGGCCAGCCTCCTCGGTTCCTTGCAGTTCGAGACGCAGCAAATCAGACCTAACAACGCCAAGCAATCCTCGCAGACGGTTCTGGATAATAGACTGACCATTAGATTGGTTCCCCAACAGCCCGCAATGAGTGTTAGCTTTACTCCCGTTCCCAGTCAACTTTTGGCTGGTGAAATCGTACCCGTTTCTGTGACCCTTCGAAATCTGGGAATTGCTCCGATTGAAGAAATCTATTTGGGCTGTGATAATCCGCGATGTGTGTCACTTCTGGAACGGCACAGCCAATTGCCGCTGGCTATGATGAGCTGTAAGTAAGCACTTGAAAGATATCAAAGCAATTTCTAAGAACCCTTTCGTAGCCATCCGAAATCTGTCCAATGAGAAGCTTGTCAAAGACAAAGAGATCCGTGGACAGCGTGTGTTCGGACTACTGCAGCGTCCCGGACAAGCTGCGTTGGATGCGCAGCAAGGTCATACAATCTCCATGTGGCTGCAGGCGCCCCACCAGGCTGGACCATTTACTCTTCGACTGCTCTTCTATTACTCGCTGCCAGCCGGAGGAAGTGCACCCATCAAGTACCGCCTAGTTCGCCACATATGGCAGCTTCAGGTGGAGAGTTGCCTGCAAGCGCAGGCTACGTGTGTGGTAAGCAATGTGGTGACGAATGAATTGGGTTTGGATGTGACCGTCAGGAATCAGCACTCGACGGAGCAAACGGAGGTCTACATCAACACGATTTCCCTGTACTCCAAGGAATTTAATCTAAATCAGGATAGGCTGTTTGGTAATTTATTGCTTTAATTACCATATTTCGTTGGTTTATTATTTTGTTTGTTTTCAATAGTTTTGAACAGTATGGGAGTCTGTGCGGGACAGGCGGGAGCACAGTGCCTCAGGTCTTCCATAAGCTGTAATTTCCAGAGTCGTCTGCTGGAGAGAGGGAAACGAGAAGAATTTCAAGACATTCCAACCGTCAAGACTCTGCTGCAATCGCGACTTTCCCACTTAAAGGTAATGCCAGCACAGCACGCGCAGCAGGTGGAGCAAGGCATGCCCGCGATTCATGATCCGCATAGCTTTCTCACCAATGAGGAGACGATGTTCTTCAATACCAATATATCCACGGAGGAGTTTAACGCCAGCATTGCCGGGTACATACCGCATGCTACTCTTGTTCTGAGTTGGAGTGCCCTGGTGGCCCGAGATGAGGGATTACGACTGGCCAGCGGGCTGCATTTCATTAAGCTTTATAAACTCTTCGAAACCGGTCACTGTCCAGCGTCACCAGTGGAGGCGTTTTTGCGGAGAAGGCAGTCCTCAGACGAGCCCCTGGATAAGCTACGAGAATTTCCTCTGCCCGATGGAGCTGTTGACAATGAAGAGGCGTGTGAACCACTGGCAGATGACGACGAAGAGGACTACTGGGAGCCGAATGATATCTATGTAGGTCAACGCTGCCTGCTGGAGGATGAAAGTTTTGTGATGGCGGTTAAAGCCTAAATTTGTTTGGATATCATTACATATATTACATTGTCTGTGTCTCAATCAGCTTATTTCTGCAACAAAAATCTTGTGTTTTAAAGCTTCGAATTCTGCCTTTCTATTTGGTTTAGGAAGTAACCGAACTTATTAGAACTAACTCTTCCAAGACCGAACAATTTATTTACAAATACATCTGGTATACAAATGTTTTAAAAACTAAATCTATTTCGCGAATGGGAGGAACTATGGCATCTTTTCTTTGATAACCTCCGTACCGATTAAAGTTAAAACCATAAAGAATCGTAAAACATTCCATCTGGGCATCCCTTTAAAATTTAAATTTAAAGTTTAAATATTACCAAAAATATCCTTACCGCTTGTGATTAAATTCATAATTTGTTAGTTTATTAGTTGATTGATTTAAAAAAGAATTCATTATTATTAGATTCTAATAAAAGGCTTAAATATATAACATTAAAGTATGTTAATTGCTTTTTGGTAGTTGCTAAGCTGCTGACTAGACGAGATGGATAAGATGACGTGGTTCAGTGCGGGTTTGTCTTTTGTGGATTTCAGTGGCAGCGCAAAGTAACATTTTTGGTGGCAGGATAGTAGCATTTATTTTTCGACTTAGGAGCGTTTCTTGGTCATATACACCCGGGCCGTGGCGTAAAGGACATGCGTGCAGGCGTAGATGTTGCCGAGGGCGCTACCCAAAAGAGCTCCGATCACGTTAGGTATGGGATAGGCCTGCCAGTCGCGTCCCCAATCCAGCGGCGCAACCACACTGCCGGCCCAGGCCCCCAAAATTCCGCCCAGCGCATTGTACTTGAACAGATTCAGCGCCGTGTCCTCGCACTTGGTCACAAAGTCCGGTTTCTCGCAGAAGCAAACTTGCAAGGCTCCACCGCCTCCCAAAAGAAACACAGTAGGCGACACTGTGAGTAGTGTCATCAATAAAGCTAGGACGAAGGTCTGCTCGTAGTTGCCTAGCACCGGTGCTCCCAAAATGATGCAGATAAACGCATATAGCAGTGTGCAGAGGAACTGGAGAGTAAGGCCTCCGAGCAGTTCCCGCGGTGTAAAGTACGTTGCCTTCTTCTGGCGCTGTTTCACAGTTAGGACGCCATCCTCAATTCTTCCGTAGAAGCGCGCGAGAACTACTTTCAGGAGCTCGCCAATAAATACAATTGGAACGACCAGCGAGTCCCAGAAGCTGCCGAGATGCGCCCAGTTACGACGATACTGCATATACGTCATGCATATTAAAATGGTGGCCAGGCTGAGGGACACATGGAAGAGCTGGTGCTTTGTCTTCTGTTGGTCGAATCGCGAAACCATGGTTAAATGCAGTTAAATACAATTTTCAACAATCTTTTCTGCTGCCTTTCCTGTCGCTTTGTTTCCACCTTGTCAACACTGGTTGCACAGTGTGTAAAGTAACAGTATTCGTAGAATACAGGGGTATAAATACTGAAATGTTTGACATGCTATGAACATACATACAGTTTGTCTAGATAAAATTTATTTCTATGTTAAAACAAATATTTAAAAACAATATTTGAAAAACGTAATACAATTTTCAGGTCATTTGCGAATATGTTGTAAAACAATGAAATAAGTGTTATTATTAATACATTTATCTTTAGACTATATATTTTACAGATATATTAAAAAATTGTATTATTACCAATCGTTCCTATTACAGCTACTAAATATAGACTACCGAAATTGATACAATTTAGAGCA
This sequence comes from Drosophila anomelani, assembly GCA_035045905.1. NCBI lineage: Eukaryota > Metazoa > Arthropoda > Insecta > Diptera > Drosophilidae > Drosophila > Drosophila anomelani. The sequence continues at coordinate 301,760 of JAWNOO010000165.1, forward strand.
TTATTTATTAATCATAAAATAAGGTATTAAGTAAAATATTTCTTAATACAAAAATAACAAATAGATCACAACGTAAAACGGTCATCACATCAACCCTCAAACTGTTTTTTAAGTTTTATTTTTAACTTATCGGTAATTTTCAATTAGTTGGTCTTCAAAGAGAGTTTGGAAGTGAAATAAGAATAGTTTTTTAACTACGTGTATTTTTAAAGTATTTCACAATTCCTCCACTGCGTTAAATCATTTTTACCAACTGCTGGGTCCACTGTGCGAGAGTGAGGCGCAACCGATATCCAACACTGACAGCTTCTGTCATTTTATTGGCCGCTGTCACATAATCACTCCTCACACATTTGGACTGCAAATTGTTTTTATATAGTTTTTGATTTATTTCTAAGTAAATTGCGAGTTAGAACTGTCATTAGGATGTTAGCTCGCGCTATCCGAGTGCGTCCTATGATGCGGGGCATCGCCTCGACCTCGGCATGGTCCATAAACCGGCCTACTCACAGCTCCCTGATCCATTTGTGCCGGAAACCGACGACGCACTTGCAGCGCTTTAACGGCGCTAGTCTGATGGTGCAACGTTTCTACAGTCGAAAGCGTGGTGACTCCGATGAAGAAATGTTGGCGGAGGGACAAGGCATAGAGCTAATGGCCGAGCGGAATTCGCAGCTGCCGGCCACGCTAGTGGTTCCGGACGTGTGGCCACACGTCCCGATGCTGGCAATGAGCAAGAATCCACTGTTTCCGCGCTTCATGAAGATTGTAGAGGTAACGTTTTCGAACATCCCTTATTAGAATATTAACTATAAATAAACTTCTTCAAAAGGTTTCCAATCCCATCGTCATGGAGTTGCTGCGACGCAAAGTTAAGCTAAACCAACCTTATGTGGGTGTCTTTCTCAAGAAAACCGATGGCGAAGAAGAGCTCATCCACAACTTGGATGATGTCTATAGTATCGGCACATTTGCACAAATTCAGGAGCTGCAGGATTTGGGCGACAAGCTGCGCATGGTTGTTGTTGCTCACCGACGCATCCGGATCACCGGACAGGTTATCGAGGATCTCCCGTCTCCCAAGCCCGGTAAGCGCCCAAGCATACACTAAGCGCCCACATGTTGTGACATACATATGTTCTTGATCTTAGTGAAAATGACAACTTTGCATTATCCACTATTTAATATTAAATTAAACATCCCAGCTGAAGATCAATCGACTGATCAAGCCGAGGCAGCGCCAGTGAAGCCTCGATACGAGTCAACCCGTAAGTCCCGTAACCGGGCCTCAAGGCGACAGGCTGGAAAATTAAACGAATCCGCAGCCCAGGAGGAAATGGTTCAGAAAGAGACACTAGAGCCGCCATTGAAGTCAGGCAAAGTCGAGCACGTGAGTGTGCCCAAGCCACCCACGGAAGAAAGGAAAGTAGAAGCCGAAGCCGAAGCCACTGCCGAGGCTGATGGCGAAGGAGTTGCCGCAAAAACAACGACGAGCCCACTGCCAATACTCATTGTAGAAGTTGAAAACGTTAAGCAACCGATCTACAAGCAAACCGAAGAAGTCAAGGCCCTGACCCAGGAAATAATCAAGACTCTCCGGGATATTATAACTATGAATCCGTTGTACAGGTAAGTCACTTTTCAAATTAAAACTGAACTGCAGACTCAGCACCTTTTTATATTATCTTCCAGGGAGAGTCTCCAGCAGATGCTGCATCAGAACCAACGAATTGTTGACAATCCAATTTATCTTTGCGACTTGGGTGCCTCCCTATCGGCTGGCGAGCCCGCCGAGCTTCAAAAGATCCTCGAGGAAACAGATGTAATTGAGAGTGTCATCAGCTCTGCAATTTATTTTCTGAAGTTTTATTTGATTTTCAGATCCCTGAACGCCTGCAGCTGGCGTTGACTCTACTTAAGAAGGAGTTAGAACTGTCCCGACTACAGCAAAAGATTGGTCGTGAAGTGGAAGAGAAAGTCAAGCAGCAGCATCGCAAATATATACTTCAGGAGCAGCTGAAGGTAATCAAAAAAGAACTGGGCATCGAAAAAGACGACAAGGACGCCATTGGCGAAAAGTATCGCGAAAAACTGAAAGATAAAACTGTTCCCGAAAGCATAATGACGGTGATTGACGAAGAGCTGACCAAGTTAAACTTCCTGGAGAGTCACAGCTCTGAGTTTAAGTGAGGATTTAGAACAATATTAATAGACATTATTTTATATCGCGTTATCCTTAATACGCAGTGTAACTCGAAACTACCTTGACTGGCTCACATCCCTGCCCTGGGGAGTCATTAGCACCGAAAACCTGTGTCTAGACAAGGCCACCGAAATCCTGAACAACGATCACTATGGCATGGAAGACATCAAAAAGCGCATTTTGGAATTCATTGCCGTCAGTTCTCTGAAGGGCACCACTCAGGGCAAGATATTGTGCTTCCATGGTCCTCCTGGTGTGGGCAAGACCAGTATAGCCAAGTCCATTGCTCGGGCCTTGAACAGAGAGTACTTCCGCTTCAGTGTGGGTGGAATGACGGACGTGGCCGAAATCAAGGGACACCGACGAACTTATGTGGGCGCTATGCCGGGCAAATTGATTCAGTGCCTGAAGAAGACAAAGATCGAGAATCCACTGGTGCTGATTGACGAGGTGGACAAGATTGGCAAGTACGGGGAAAAACAAAAAATTACCATGATATTTACCAATGTTTAATGTTAATATTTAAATTTATAAAGGGGTTATCAGGGCGATCCCAGCTCGGCTTTGTTGGAACTCCTCGATCCGGAACAGAATGCCAATTTCTTGGACCACTATCTCGACGTGCCGGTGGACTTGTCGCGTGTGCTCTTCATCTGCACTGCCAACGTGATCGACACCATTCCCGAGCCGCTGAGGGATCGCATGGAGTTGATTGAGATGTCTGGATATGTGGCGGAGGAGAAGATCGCTATTGCTCGTCAGTACCTGATACCGCAGGCTATGAAAGACTGCGGATTGACGGATAAACAGATAAACATCACCGAGGACGCCTTGAACATGCTGATCCGCAGCTATTGCCGAGAATCCGGTGTTCGCAACCTGCAAAAGCATATCGAGAAGGTAATTCGGAAGGTGGCCTTCCGGTTGGTCAAGAAGGAAGGCGAGAACTTCCTGGTCAATGCAGACAACCTGACGACATTCCTGGGCAAGCAGATCTTTAGCTCAGATCGCATGTACGAAACTACGCCGGTGGGCGTGGTAATGGGTCTGGCCTGGACGGCAATGGGAGGCTCATCGCTCTATATCGAGACTTCCAAGCGCCACATTCGTTTTGGAGAGAAAGCAGACTCGCCTACTGCTGGTGGCACATTACACATTACCGGCAATCTTGGGGATGTCATGAAGGAATCGGCCCAAATTGCGTTGACCGTGGCGCGTAACTTTTTACACTCGCTGGATCCAAAGAATCTGTTCCTCGAGCAAGAGTAAGTGTAACCAAAAAGTAATGGTAATATTACTCACAAACAATTTTATCCATTCATGGGTTCCTGATTCGCATTTCCTAAATTAAAATTTAAAATTTCTCGTGGTCTTTATAGGCACATTCACGTTCATGTGCCCGAGGGTGCTACACCCAAAGATGGGCCCAGCGCTGGTATTACCCTCATCACAGCCCTGGTCTCTTTGGCCACGGCAAGGCCAGTGCGGCAAGATGTGGCCATGACAGGTGAAGTGTCGCTGAAGGGAAAAGTTCTGCCCGTTGGAGGCATCAAAGAGAAGACTATTGCCGTAAGCTACAACAATAAATCCATCTTGATGTTGGTTTCTAATGAAATCTATCTTTTAGGCTCGACGAAGTGGTGTCAACTGCCTTATCCTGCCCGTCGATAATAAGAAGGACTTTGAAGAGCTGCCTTCGTATATTACCGAGGGACTAGAAGTGCACTTCGCCGCCACCTACGACGATGTCTACAAAATAGCCTTCTCCGATGCTACCCAATCGACGAGCAAAACCGAAGTCGAACATGATCCACCACTGCGAAAGGTTTCCAGTGCGGTCGCATCCAAGTCGGTGACTTGGCATTAACTATAGTCTTAGCTAGGGGGTTGTTCCGGGGTTCTGGTGTGCATATTTTTAATATTGACATCAATTGTTATCAGGTTAATTCGTGTATTTAGGTCGTAGCATTTGTTAAACATAATGCCAAGTAAATTGAATGCACTGACAAACTATTAAACAGTTCGGCTTGTACCTCAGGCATCCGCATTGGCCAAAATCCAGTCCAAGTACCGATCCACGCGGGTGTAGATACCCGGACGGCCACGCTGGCCGCAGCCGACGCCCCACGACACAATGCCAATGGTGACCCAGCGCTGATTGGGAAGCTGTACTAACAGGGGTCCCCCGCTATCGCCCTGACATGAGTCCTGTCCACCTTCAGGAAATCCTGCACACAAGGCGGTGTCTGGAACGTGCTGAACTAATGTGGCGCGGCATTCAGACTGCTTCCAAACTGGTAGGTTCACCTAAAAGAGGACGGATATTTGAGTATTGATTCTATATCCTCAAACGTTTAAAGGCTTTATCATATTATTATAAAGATTTTACAAATTGTAGTTTCTCGGTGACGTAACTGACATTTTTAAAGAAAACAAGAAAGAAAGCTAACTTCGGCTCACCGAAGTTTGTATACCCTTGCAGAATTTCAACAAAAAATTCAAACCGAAATTCTGAAATAATAATTAGTTGCCAAATCTCAAATTTGATGGCAATGGTTTGAAACACGGCTAAGCTATGGTTTTTTATTTTCCTGATTGTTCCTATGAAAGCTATAGGATATAGTTTCATGAAATTAAAACCGAAATTCGGAAATAATATTAAATGACCAAATATCAAATTTGGTGAAAATTCGTTGAAAACTGACAAAGTTATAATTTTTTCTTTTATTTTCCTGATAGTTCCTATGTAAGCTATAGATAGTTGTCCGATTTTCATGAAATTAAAACTGAAATTCGGAAATACTATTAAATGGGCAAATATCAAAATTGGTGAAAATTGGTTGAAAACTGACAAAGTTATAATTTTTTTTTTTAAATTTTTCGGATCGTTCCTATGGCAGCTATATGATATAGTCGTCCGATCCGGCCCGTTCCGACATATGTACGAGTGAGAGTATATAGAAGCCTAACTGCAAAGTTTCATTCAGATAGCTTTAAAACTGAGGGACTAGTTTGCGTAGAAACGGACAGACGGACAGACGGACATGGCTAGATCGACTCGGCTGTTGATCCTGATCAAGAATATATATACTTTATAGGGTCGGAGATGCCTCCTTCACTGCGTTGCAAACTTTTGACTGAAACTAATATACCCTGCAAGGGTATAATTACAAATAGCAGGAATAATTAAATATAAACAAGGGACAATACTTTCAAATCGTATGGCGTTACGCATGTTGATAATATATATTATAAATTATATAGGATACAACAAAATTTAAGAAAATTAATAGTGAGCTGTTGATTTTGTTTTTTGGTGCTTGTTTTTTTGACTCAATGCCCGACCGAACTCTTATTTTCAAGGTCTAAACCAAAAACAAACTAGGCAATAATATATGTTTACTCACCTCCATTAGTATGTTGGAATGAGGCCCACCGAACATCTGAGTTCCCCAACCCGTAACAATGGCGTTCCTCCCCGTCCAATCCTCATTCACCGGTGGCATGCAAACTGGCCAGATATATGTGTTGAACAAAGTAGCTCGGTCGATCCGGACAATGGCAATATCATTGTCATAGTTTTGTGGATTAAAATCAATGTGAAGGACCATATTAGCAATGCGGAAATCCCTCGCCCTCGTTTCATTCACCATGTGAGTGTTGTACTCGCCCAAACGGATAAAGATATCCTCCTTCTTCTTGCCGTGGATGCAGTGGGCGGCGGTGAGGACGTGGCGGTCGGTGATTAGAGCACCACCGCACCACACGAAGGGCAAGCCTTCCCTTAACAGAGCTGCCATCCAGGGCCACTCGTCCGGCTCGGCTGGCCGGCCACCAGTGAGCCTGGGGTACTGCCTAGTAGTGATTCCACAGCCACGCTGCTCCGGTTTGTTTACGATGCGCGGCTCATCCTGATCCTGGCTGGACACGATCTGCGGGCTAAAGCGGTTGCTGGTCATCTGATCAGTGCAGCAAATACCAATGGAGCTACGGATGAAAAGCAGTTAGGATTATGATACAGTAACCTCTTTATAAGTGCGTTCAATACTTTAAAAAGGCAGAGATAGGGTATTTTATACCGATCCGATAATCTCACTTTTATATTCAGCACCCAGCATACCTCTTCTCAATTATGCACAGTTGGGAGACTAGGCGCCATACATCATTCTTGAGCTCCGGCATGCGACAGTAGATGATGTGTCGACAGCGACCGGATTCACCCAGCGGAGTGCTGCATGGACCATAATCCTTATTCTCCTACAGATAATAAAAGTAGTTATCATAGTGGAGATTTGCAACTGTGCTTAGATGACTCACCAGTAACTGGGAGGTGGGAGCTTGCCGCTTGTTAAGACGATGTCGTGACAAGTAATTCACAACGCCATTTTCATCGCTGTGATTTCCTTGACTGTATAGTTGGTTTTCGGCCGCTCCCCATTGGAACTCATCATTATCGCTCAAGTCGAGTAGGTCTTTATAAAAATTGATATGCTGTATAAAAGCAGGCTTGAAAATATAAGCTTACCTATGTAATCACTGGTCACTGTTTTGGCCAACACCTGTTGGCAACTCACAAGACCCAGTAAAGCAAAGAAAGCCCAGAATAAGGCCCTCATTTTGAAATTTTTTGCGAATGATTTGGCTTTTTTATCGCGTGCCGCTTCCGTTGACAGTTAAACAAGCTCTGCTCTGCGCAATTCTCCAACGCTACTGATCCTATCACATATACCATATAAAGCTACTTAGTGTAGCTACTCTGCTTGGATCAGCTAGCTTATGTCTTACCTTGGGCCCTGTTTATGAACTTGATCGGTACGTTGGCACTTTTGGGTTTTCCTGGCTTATAACGCGACGACCAATCCCGACGCGTAGCTATAAGCTCGATTCCCAGACAGAAGCTCTCTGGGATAGGAACTGCCACTTATATACTTCGTAGTTATCATGAATGCTAAAGTACTCCGAGTACTTTCTGCGCTCGGCTTATCTCCGGCTTGAGGGAGAGAGAGCCCCAGTAATGCCGGTCCCCTTTAATGGTTATGAGGATAGACCCAATTTCGCATGGTATTTTATCAAAATGTTGCAAACTAAAACTGAGCAACGTCCAAGTATGACGCAACATGGCTCCAGGGGCACAGTTTCGAATTGATGATCCACTCCGATTCTCCAATTCCAGGCAAGGGAAACGTGATGTGCATTGCTAATGATCCGGTTCGGTGGGTTTTGCTTCCATAGAAGTAAGACGCTACGAATTCTCATTTTCTATAGATTTAATTGCCATTTGACGCTTGCACATCAACACAGTAATAAGTTACAAGTTGCATGCGAAAACTGGAATCAAAAAGATTCTGTCATATGAGGTTTGAAAACTATATACATTTGTATATAGGCATCGCGGCTTAATTATAATACATTTTAAAGTCTTCAAAAGATTAGTAATTTCCTGCAATATCCATATCGAAACAGCTGATCCATTGCTGTGATTTGGCTTAAATAGACCTCAAGTTAACATTTAAGCTTATGTAATTTTTGAAAATAAAGTAGTAAAATATAAATTCAAAAGATATATAATTTATAGACGTTTATTCTACTTCAACCATTATTAAATATTATTTAATTAATTAGAAAAATGCTTTGGTGTAAATATTTATACATTAAATATTTAACAAATGCTAAGAAATTCATAACTCATCATAACTCATTTGAATTATAAACTAGCGTTTATTTTAATATTTTTAAATTGGTTCATAATCTATTGATACGATTACAAATAAAAAACATTCAACAACAATAAAGTATACAAACCTTGATAAAGTTTAATTATCGTTGAAAGTTTAACAATAAAACTTGACACCTTTTAAAAGAATTTAAAAAAATCGATAAAAAATAATAAATTAAACTTTGAGGAAAAATGCGGAGTAGGCGAATAAAAAAACAAAGCTAAAATATTTTTATACCCTTGCAGGGTATATTAGTTTCAGTCAAAAGTTTGCAACGCAGTGAAGGAAGCATCTCCGACCCTATAAAGTATATATATTCTTGATCAGGATCAACAGCCGAGTCGATCTCGCCATGTCCGTCTGTCCGTCTGTCCGTTTCTACGCAAACTAGTCCCTCAGTTTTAAAGCTATCGGAATGAAATTTTGCAGTTAGGCTTCTATATACTCTCACTCGTACATATGTCGGAACGGGCCGGATCGGACGACTATATCATATAGCTGCCAGAGGAACGATCCGAAGAATTTTCAAAAAACAATTATAACTTTGTCAGTTTTCAACCAATTTTCACCAAATTTGATATTTGCCCATTTAGTATTATTTCCGAATTTCGGTTTTAATTTCATGAAAATCGGCTGACTATATCTTATAGCTTCCATAGGAACAATCAGGAAAATAAAAAAAAAACCATAACTTTGTCAGTTTTCAACATATTTTCACCAAATTTGATATTTAGCCATATTTTATTATTCCTGAATTTTGATTTTAATTTCATGAAAATCGGCTGACTATATCCTATAGCTTCCATAGGAACAATCAGGAAAATAAAAAAAACCATATCTTAGCCGTGTTTCAAACCATTGCCATCAAATTTGAGATTTGGCAACAAATTATTATTTCAGAATTTCGTTTTTAATTTTTTGTTTAAACTCTGCAAGGGTATAAAAACTTCGGTGAGCCGAAGTTAGCTTCCTTTCTTGTTATAGCAATTTTTAATATTTTCTATGATAGCCAGATGATAAGGTGGACCGACAAACATAGATACAATACTTCCTTAGTACAAAAATTTATCTGCAATGTTTTATTCAGCGGACTAGTTTAGTGAGATATGAACAGAGGGACAGAATGGCATGGCTAGATCAGCCAGTCAATCAGGAATATATATAATTTATAATATTGTATATATATCTGTTTTACAACGTTGCAAATCTCAAACTAAATTCATAATATCCTTTGCAAGGGTGTAAAACTGCCTTTTTGATTTCAAACCTTTTTACTCCTATCAGTAAACTTAAAAACTTAATTTGACATATAACACTCCTATAATTATAGGGTTATTGGCAGGTCTGTTGTTAAGAGTGGCATTAATTGCACTTTGAGGTGTACAAGGCGTGCATTTTCCTATAGGGTAATTCTTTTTTGACTAATTACTGTACCCTCCCATTTAATTGCCACCTGACCCGTCCAGTATATAGACCTATAAAGTCAGTACTTCCGAGGCATTTTCACTTATTTGGTTTCCGTTATTATGAAGTATTGGAAATGCAATTCGTCCGCCATATTGGCCATCGTCCTGCAGGTGTTAGGCTTTCTGCTGCCCGATCCTGGATTGGCCATGAACATGGATCAGTTTCTGAGCTCACTGGACATGATGCGAAATGGGTGTGCGCCTAAGTTCAAAGTCAGTGTTGAGGATCTCGATCGCCTGCGCGTTGGTGATTTCAATTTTGAGCCATCGCACGATTTAATGGTGAGTGCAATTTTATATAAACAGAAAAGGATATCTCTATATCGAAGAGACTAATGCGTATAGGGACAATTCAACCAGATAGACTTGGCTGTTGATCAGCACCAGGCTGCAAATGTCCTAGGGAGTCAGAGATATCCGTTTCTACCCGCAAACTCAGATTCGTTTGGCACTTAAATTAATTTCTTCCAGTGCTATACAAAATGTATATCCTTGATGGCGGGTACAGTAAATAAAAAAGGGGAGTTCAATGCAGCAAAGGCGCTGGCACAGCTTCCCTATCTGGTTCCAGCGGAGATGATGGATATGTCCAAGCGGTCAGTGGAGGCCTGCAGGGATGCGCGTAAGTAAAGCTGGCCTTTAAGCTGCCTATCCGATTTAATCAACTTGCTTTTTATTCGCAGATAAGGCATTCAAGGAGCCTTGTGAAAGGGTTTACCAAACAGCCAAGTGCCTGGCTGACAATGGAGAAGGATTATTTAGATGGCCCTAGGTTGATAGGAGTAGGTTGAAGAAAAAGGGATTCAAAAAAGCCATGGGAGTGGCATCTTCCAAATATTGAGCTGTCTTAAATATGTCTTTTATTCTACAATTCATAACTCTAAAAGGCAAAAGAGGCATAGATTTACATAATATTAAAGGAAAGTATATTTATTAAAAAGCTTTTAATTAATTTTTTTTTTTTGCGAAGACAACGCGGTAGGTACATAAGAGCTCTACACCATCGCATGGAGCTTTCGATATGATAACGGGTTGAAAATGGCGTGCAAGTGCGTTGCTTAATTACTGGAGCTGCACTGTGCCATTTAATTGCCACCTGGTCACCTCCATAAAGACCCTATAAAGGTTCCCTCTCGTAGAATAGTCGACATTTGTTGTTCCCGCCACCATGCAGCATTTGAAACGTAGATCATTCGCCTTGTTGGCCATCATCCTGCAGGTTCTGATTTCGCTGCAGCCAGGAAGGACCATGACCATGGACCAGTTTTTGTCCTCGCTGGACATGATAAGAAGTGGCTGTGCTCCCAAGTTTAAGCTTCGTGTAGAGGATCTAGATCGGCTCCGAGGAGGAGATTTTAATTTCGAGCCATCACAAGAGTTAATGGTGAGTAAGAAGTTAGCCAAGGAATAATTTCTTGTAAAGCTTGTTTTTTTTGTATATCTTTTTCAAATGCTTGTAGAGTTTACTTAAATTCTAAGTTAATAATAATATGTTTGCTTTAGTGTTACACCAAGTGCGTTTCCCTGATGGCGGGTACGGTGAATAAGAAAGGTGAGTTCAATGCTGCAAAGGCGCTGGCGCAGCTTCCCTATCTGGTGCCGACAGAGATGATAGAAGTATCCCGACGGTCGGTGGAGGCCTGCAGAGATGCCCGTAAGTGCTTTTCGATTTCAGTAATTAATTGTTTATTTTTAATTCTGGTTGTTCTCTGCAGATAAAGCATACACGGAGTCTTGCGAGAGGGTTTTTCAAACAGCCAAGTGCCTGGCCAACAATGCAGATGGAAAATTCATGTGGCCGTAGGTTAAATGGCAAGAAGGATTCATGGAAGTAACATTTTCGAACATATTTCAAAATTCGCAACTTGGCAATTTCATAAAAATAAATAAAAATAAAGTAATTTCTCGGTTAAATTACAGGATCATTAAAATTGCTGGAATATATGTATATATGTACATATTCATTTGCACCTATTGAATAGCGCACCATGTATTTTTTAAATGATTTGAAATGTTCAACATTTTTCTATACCTTTATAATAAAATAGTCTTGATTTTAATAATATAATAAGTAACCCGAAAAAAGATTTTGCTCGAAATGCATTATCCTTGAAATATTAAACCCATAATAAAGGAAGACACTCTTGAATTGATTCCAAACATTGTTACTCTTTATTGCTGATATTGTTAACTAAATACAACAGTGTTATACTTGCATTACGCATACTTATACAGTTCATAAATATTCACTTGGCTTTTTATATAGCAACACATTTAAACTCAGGCAGATTTGCATTTGGGAGGTTACAAAATAAATGCGAAATCTCATACAAAATTGTTGCCTTGCAAACACGTGTACAAAGTTCTCATTCTCCCGCTAAGCAATTTATTCCTCCTACTAATTGCCTTAAGTTTCGGATTCGGTATAGAATAGTGTCTTTATAGATCTCTTGTAAAAAGGGCCTCACAAAATATATAGGTATAGAGTGTGTTTTTTATAGTGGTTTTCGGTGACGTTGATGAGGAGGATCTTGGAGGAAACCTGTGCGGCATTTAGGAGGTGGCTCAGTGTAATAACTAAAGGTCTAAACATGTCCACATGTCATGTATGTATATAATAGTTAGTTAGTTACATTGTATATAAAATCAGTACACACATTTATGCTTGTATATTGAACCTTTTGTTAGCTTGTTTGAAAATATTTTGTAACTACTACACACCCATCTATATAGAATCGCGGCACACGCCTAGGTATACACATACATATATATTGGTATATCATTTGATATATCGTACAGTTATAATTAGGTGGAGATTGACAGGCCTGTTGTTCAACTTGGCATTGACACCACCTGGGATTCTGAAACGTCTACATTTGATTGTGTTGTGCGTGGGATAGCCTCGAAGATTGATTAAGACATGTATGTATATCCTATATACGACATTTATCGTTCCCTAACTAACCAAGTAGTGGCTTGTGCTTCGAGTTCTTCTGCTTAAATTTCCATCGGGGATCACATTTAGGTTTTACAATTTATAAAGTATAGAGCTAAAGCTGTCCCGTTTACCTTTCCAAGTCGATATAATTGGAAAATAATAACTAACAATATAAATTCTGCAAATAAACATACGTTCGATCTCATATTTTTGGGTACTAACCATTCTTTCTTCTATAGATAATATGTGTTTCTTCTAACCAAATAAATCGAATTGAAATAGTAACATATAATAGCTAATAAAAAACGTTTCTTAACTCTGTATGTTTTCAACTAAATATAAACCTCTGGACTTTATCAGATTTGGAAACGGTTCCGGGCTTAATATCTTATATGATAACTTAGGTCTTCAGGGGAAGACAAAGTGGAATTTTGTTTGTGCTTTGATTTTTGAGCAAAAAACTTTTAGGATTTAGGATGAAACAAGGTTAAGGTGGATGTTCAACAGAATGTGTTTGTGGGTCGGAGATGGGCAATGGTTATAGTTTTGATTATGTTAGGATCACTATCATCCCTTATTGCTATCCTAGTCCATTAGTCGAACTCCAGCTTGAACGTCATCGGCCATGCTGACGCCCTTCTTTTTCTTTCCTTCGGAGGGTTTCTTTTTGGTTAGAATCAGGGTCTCTGGCTCATCCTGGGACTGCTGTCGCTTGCCATTGCCAGAGGCTCCTCCTACTCCGCCGCCTCCTCCACTGTTGCTCCTCAGCTTGAAGCGCGTCGTGGCCGCCGCTGCATTGTTGTTGGCACAATTACAGATTGCATCGAAGATACGCACCACAAATCCTCGGGCACGGTTCACCACCTTGCCGTTCTTAAAATCTGGTATGGCGAAACCTGAGAGATTAGTGCATCATGCAGAGAGCAAAAAAATACAAAAAAAAGGAAAACAAAGATCAGTGAGAAGGCAAAATACAAGTTAAGTGCAACAAAATATGGTCATGCAATCGAGCTGGCACATTCTTTAGAGGGAATTTTTCTATCAATTACTGGACCTTGCACCCTTCCGAGGCGAATGGCATCTGCAACCTGATCATTGGCTTGATAGAGTTTTAAGTTTAAGGATCCAAAACTATGGTAAATATACTATCAGTGTATATTTTTTAACCTTTGTTTCATGCTATCCTGTAATCTGTTCGAATGACACACCAAGCTATGAACCCCGAACCCATCACGAACTCTGATCCTTTGTCAACGCACACAAAGGACGAACACTAAGCTTATTGCACTTGGACAGCAGCTTTGTATGTCTGCTTCGAGCCTGCACTCGATTCTTGGCACACTTTCAAGGCTTGGAGCAACCTTTCAAGATTCTTTGTTCGATTTTCATACACAGCCTACAAGGAGCCCATCAAGCCAAGATGCAACGGTCGTGGAAGCAATATCACAGAAGCTAAAAAGCAGTAAAAGTTATCGGACGCCAAGACGGGTACTTACTCTGTCGCTTTTCCTTGCCCTGAAAAAAGAAGTTACAAGTGTCTTAGTCATGTAGCTTGAATTCTGGTTAAATATGCGTAGTCAACCTGTTGCGATTTCTGGTTCTCAACAGCTCGCTTGTTGGCTTCCGTCTCAGCTTGCTGGACCACATCATCGAGCACTTCCCGCAGAGCGTCCATGTTATGAGGGTTCTGTTTGAACGCCTCAATTCGGGCTTCCAGGGAGTCCGTTTCAATTCCATCGGGGCCGTCCGGAGACGCAGGTTCGGGATCCGCAAATCTGGCATGCATTTTTTCTGTTTTTTTTCTTTTAGAGTTTTCCTATGAACGTTGAAAATTCCGCGAAATATGCTCCGTGCTGGGCCTTTGTCCTGCGATGGGTATCGGTATGTACTGTAAGGACTGTTGAGCAGAGGGCTCTTTGTACGTTTGCCGTGGAATGTGATGGATAAATCAATAGCCAGCCACTTGAGGGGCACAGGCTCGCACATGCGTGGTAGCTGCGTAGCTGGTTTTGCGAATGTACTTATGGACGGAGTGCACAGAAAACAAAATCAACCTATTTTGTAATTCAAGAAATACCTGTATATATAAAATAACATAGCCCCATTAACATGTGTTTGTTTCATGAAGGATCTAAACAAAACTCGAATGCACCTGAATCCTACATAAGAATCAGCCCAACAAATTAATGAAGTTACGCCATTTAAATTTGAAGGATAGGTGTATTTCAATTATATTAAAAACTATCTGTAAAGATCAAGTTTAAAATTATAATTAGTTTAAATTTTTTTTGTCTGTATGGTGCACTTTTGGGGTAGGTTTCCGTTGTATCTTTGTTTTATTGCATATACGAAATGTTTATTCAGACAACGCGCTAATGTGAGCTACTCCAGATGCGAGAGATCATCCTGCTCTGGCGGGGCGCGCACAATCTCCGTCTCAATGATCAGCGAGCTGGCATCTAGGGCGCTCTGAAAGATTCAACTATTATACCATCAACTGCTGGCGCTTCGCTACCGGCACTAACACACACATTATCGTTGCTCCGTTGAGTGGCGATGAGGCTGCCGCTGTTACCGCTCACACTGCCACTCGAATTAGAGTTCGAGTTGGAGGCATTGGCCCCATTGGACGCGGCGGAGAGGACAACACTGTGCGGGGAGCTGCCCCGACGCACAACTTTTGCCTGGCCCTGTTGCTGCGGCGAGTTCTGAGTGACTATGACGAACTTTTGTGGGGGCTGGTTGGCCTGAATGGCCCGAATCTGAGGCAATGCCGACACCCCGGGACTTCTGAAACGAAAATAATAATAGTAAATAGAGTAGGAACTAAGAGTTTACGGGCTTGAGCAATTTCCTACCCCTGCCTCTGTCCCTGCGTGCTGGGCATCGACACTCGCCCGATTGTGGTGGCTGTTTGGGCTGCACTCGTGATGGGCGCAGTGTTGATGGCGTTGGAAGAAAGGGTCACAATGCTCGTGGCTGGCGCGTTACGAACTTTTACCACTGCTTGGCACAGCGACGGTCCAAGGAAGCCAAAGTCGTTCTTGTACTCCTCCGCCGTATCAGGAGCGACTCGCATCTGCTTGAGGATCGGTGGACAGCACTTCTGCAGCATAGCACGTATATGGCCGGCGGCAGTCTTATCTGTGTTGCTGATGGAGGTGCCCAGGAGATGGGGTTCGATACGTTCTGATATGAACTTAAGGCGGGGTATGATGAACACCTTGATAACCTCGCCGCCCAGCTCCGAAAGTCCTGCAATAGAGCCGTACAGCGACGATAGGTGGGTCTTATCATTCTGCAGGGCCTTGCTGAATATGCTATAGAGGTAAGGGTATAAAAACACAGTAATTTGGATTGAAATTGATTGACGAGACGGATAGTTACCGCGTCACACGTGTCTGCAGGTTGTTTGTCAGGGTGTTGAAGGTCTTGCAGATCTGGGCCATTAGGCGGGAGGCAAAGTCCCGCAACGCCCAGTGATTGTCCAGTTCCGGTCTCATGCAAAGCTGCTTTGACACAATACAAGTCATCACAGAGGGTATAAGTTCGTGCAGCTATTAAAGGGAAAAGGAAAAGTTGAAAGATTCTTTAGAGTAAAGGTCTTAACCATAGATCCTTACGTATTTCTCCAGAAAAAGGGACGGATTGTCGAGCAGTGCTCGCACCATGCGCATAAGGTAGATGAGCAACGCCAGATTGTTCTGCACCACATTGACCTTGACGCCCTCCGCGATGAACGTACACATTCTCGGCAGCATCTCGTGCAGGCCAGGATCAGAGCCCAGCGACTGCAACGCCTCACCCCTTCTCGGCTCGTCGGAGCCCACGCAGGCCTCAGTGATCTCCTTATAGTACAGCTGCTGCTCCACAGACAACTCATGCGTGGCCAGCTGCTTGACATGGATGGTCTCGACATTCTTGAGCTTGTGGATCTTGCCTGTGGTAGGCTTGCCAGCCGCATCCTTGTTCAGGCCCTGGTCCAGTTTGATCACCGGATTGACAGAGTCCAGGAACTGGGAATCCTTCGAGAGCGGCGGCGGATTCTCCGGGACAGTTGGCTGAACGCCCTCCACCACAAACCAGTGGGAACGTAACGTGAGGTCTAGCGGTATCTTCACCGAGTTGCTCGATGTGATCTCGCTTAGGTCGATCTCCTTGTCCTCGGTGAAATGGAGTTCGCGACCGCCGCCGGACGCAAAGCGGAAGGGGATAAAGTCTTTGGACACGAATCCATACTGCGGCTCAACATTGCGCACCTTCAAGGACATGTCTATGTCCCGCACGGAGAGCTTCTGTCGCTTGGCGTGATGCATAAATTTCGCCGCATCCTGGACAATCCTCTTCAGTTTAATAGAGACATCTTCGGCCAACTCCTTGGCGGCGTCATCAGACAAAGAGCCCACACCGATGCTCTCCGCGATCACCTTCATGGACTCCGCCGATATGCTGGAGCCGTACAGCATGCTGCTGGACCCGCTGTTCGTCTTTGCAGGTTTTCCACTCATTTCCTTTGCTTTTTTATGAAAATAAACCAAAAACTGTTTGCGCCGAGCAGGTCGGTCCAGTGTGTACCCACTAGTTTTTAATGTGTCGACGTTAAATGTAGGGATGGTCTCATTGGTTGCTGGACTGTTGCCAGACTGTGAATTTTCTGGGATTTTAAGCGGATAAGCCGGCGGTCCCACTTAAATAGGCCAAAATAAATTTTATTTATGTTCGTAAATTTTTGGTTGTCTGGCTTTTTGTTGTTGCGCCACATTAACAATAACAATCAAAGTGCGCACCCACCGCTGCCCGCAACGCGAAATTGATCGAATTCGGTACCGCGCTCTTCTGTGCCACATGCGAAAGGCGTTGCAACGTTGCGTCGTCGTCGGGTGTCTCGAACAAAGCAGCAGAGCAGCAGGGAAAAGTGAAAACGGCGCCATTTTAGAAGCAGGAATATATCCAAGCCACGGTCAAAGGCGCATGAAAAGTGCAAATGCAATGTGTAATATAATAGTTCGCCCGCTCGCTAAAAACCCAACTCTCGTTTAAAGCCACGAGTGAAGGCTAGTGCCAAGAAAATAACTAAGCGTAAGTGGAGAATACATATGTGTTTTTTTTTTTGGACGTCGTCGCAGTGCGTGCTCTGACCTACTTTAAATGCGATTAAACGAGCAACAAAAACACCTTGGCTAATCTCTTACAGCTCCCAAGCGACTACTCCAAAATATGAGCAGTGGTCAAAATGAGACGGCAGCAGCAAAGGTTCTGGAAACGCAACGCGCACAAGAATCCGGCAGTGAAAATGAGGCAAGTGCACCTAGTAGTTGGTAATGGTTTATAATTTGTAACGCCTTTTACCCAAAAGGAAACCGACTGCATTACGGATCAATCGAGCCAATCGAAGTCCACGAAATCCGCCACTCAGTTCAGCGTGCAACGTTCGGATGCCGATGGACTGCGCATGAGAATCTCAGCCATCCGCCCCCTGCCCCAGCCCCTGGCCCCTACTGCAGCAGGAACCGCACCAACCGCAGCAAGCAAACCAGTGGCGACCAAGAAGCATACATTGAAGCCTAGAAAGATGTCCACGCAGGACACCGAGTCCGGCGGCTGCTCCGAGGCCAAGAACAAAGCGGCCAGCAGCAAGAAAGTGAAAGTCAAGCGCAAGAAGATTCCCAGCACGAGTGCGATTAACAAATTGGAGAGCTTGTCCAGATCTAAGATCAAGAAGCACAGGGCACAGGTCCCAGCGTTCTCCTCCGATTCGGATGACGACCTGCCGCTAAAAGTGCACCAGCAGAGGGCACCGCGATTGCTGCTAACGGCCATTACTCAGGCGGCCCAGTCCGCCAGCAAACCCGCTCTGGACATTGGCATATCTTCCAGCGACAATGAGCTACCCAACCTTGTGCAGGCGGCCATCAAGCGGGTGGAAAGCGATACGGAGGACACAACAGTGGAAGGAAGCTTTCGAAAGGCGGCCAAGTCCAAGAATGTACCCCAGTATCAGTCAACGCTGTTGCAGGATTTCATGGAGAAGACTCAGATGCTGGGTCAAAGTGGAAACGCCAAGCTCCCAGAAGAGGTGGTGGCTAATGCTAAAGCCAAAGATGAAACGATCCTGCAGGCTGCTAATCCCCGCAAGAGGCGAGGTAGACCGAAGAAAGTGATTCCTACGATTCCTCCCCCCGTGAACTCTGGGCCTGCCATCAATGAGTCTGCTGATTCCGGCGTGATTAGCACCACCAGCACAACACAAAGCACCACGCCCTCCCCAAAGATGCAATCGGAAAACATTGTTCCCACGGGAGCGCTGGTGCCAGCGGCCAGCAGTAAGCCTAAGATGGATATGGCTTACTTGGATAAACGGATGTATGCCACGGAGCGGGTTCTGTATCCACCGCCGAGGAGCAAGCGGAGACAGAACAACAAGAAGACCGCCTCCAGCTCATCCGCAAAAGAGGAACTGCAGCTGGATCCAGTGTGGCGAGAGATCGATGTAAACAAGAAGTTTCGGCTAAGAAGCATGAGTGTCGGAGCAGCTAGTGGACCTGGCCCAGGAACCACCATTTGCAGCAAGATTCTGGCCGCCAAGAG
The DNA here is from genome assembly GCA_035045905.1 of Drosophila anomelani. NCBI lineage: Eukaryota > Metazoa > Arthropoda > Insecta > Diptera > Drosophilidae > Drosophila > Drosophila anomelani. Next base: position 320,672 of record JAWNOO010000165.1, read on the forward strand.
CGGTTACGTGTCGGATTATGGAAGCGTGAGACATCAGAGGAGCGCCCATAACCACAATTCGGGCTACAAGTCCGACGCCAGCTGCAAGAGTCGGTATAGCACCAAAAGCTGTGTAAGTCGCCGAAGCAGGGCAAAGAGTTGTGGGTACCGCAGTGACTGCAAGGAATCCGGAAAGTCCGGCCTACGAATGAGGCGGAAGCGCAGAGCATCCATGCTTTTGAAGAGCGCTGCAGATGATCCGGTCGAGGATCAGGACATCCTGCAGTTGGCCGGCCTATCCCTCGGCCAAAGCAGTGAGGAAAGCAACGAATACATCAGTAAGCCGAGCTTACAGAGTCTGCCCAAGACGAGTGCCAGCAAGAAGTACGGGGAGATAAATCGGTATGTGACGACTGGACAGTACTTCGGTCGCGGCAGCAGTTTGGCTAACACGAATCCTGATAACTTCATCAGCAAGATGATGAATCAGCGAAAGGAGGCTCCAGCTCCGAGCAAATCCTCCTGCAAAATTAAATCCCGGCGCTCGTCGGCGGCAAGTATGTGCAGCAGCTATGTGTCCGGAGTGTCCCGGATGAGGCGCAGACATCGCCGGAAGAGTTTTAGCAACACCAAGTCATTGAATATTGATTCCAAGCTTCTCACCGAAATCGAGATTATAACGAGCACATTTCACTCGCGGTGTCGCATACAGGATGATCGGCTGACAGGCAGCAGTGGCAAGGAGAAACTAATGGCCGATGCCAATAAGCTGCAGGCCACGCTGGCAGCTCCGAGTCCCGCCCAGCAAACGATTTTGAACGGAGCAGGAGGGTCAGCGACAACACTATCAAAGCCCTTAAAACGGGCTTTGAAGAAGCGAAAGCTAAGCGAACCGCTGGTGGACTTTGCCATGCTTTCAGCCAGCGCTAGCGGAACGCCCAATGGCAGTGGGACGAGCAACAGTAATGCTAAGAGACGCCATAAGAAATCGCAGAGCAACGACAGCTCAAGTCCCGATGATCACAAATTACCCCTGAAGAAGCGTCACTATCTGCTGACACCGGGAGAGCGTCCTCCGGCGGAAGCGGCCTTTGCCAATGGAAAACTGAACGCAGAGGCTTGGGCAGCGGCAGCTGCGACTGCTAAAAGCACTGCGTCGACCAAGTCGCAGGCTCAGTTCAATGCTAAGAGTGCAAAATCGGCTCTGACACCCAAGAAGAGACATCTCCTTGAGCAGCCCACGTCTAGCGGAGGAGCTGCTTCCTCGGCCAGCAACTCTCCCCTGAGGATTGTTGTAGACAACAACTCCATAAGTGGCGGCAAACTACTAGACATCAGCCCCAGTTCGCTGTGTTCCCTTAAACAGCAAAGGAGAGGAGGATCGGCCAAGCAGAAGGTGGCGCCTGCTAAGGATTTGGCTCAATTTTCCCAACAGTCTCCAGCCTCCGGTAGCTACCCTCCCCCAGGTGTGTTTGAACCCTCCGTAGAGCTGGAAATCCAGATACCCATCGCCAAACTAAACGAATCAGTCATAACTAAGGCAGAGGTAGAATCGCCACTGCTGTCAGCATTGGATATTAAGGAGGACACCAAAAAGGAAATTGGCCACCGAGTTGTTGAAACATTACTCCATAAAACAGGGGGCAATTTTCTGCTAAAACGGAAACGGAAGAAGATCAACCGCACCGGTTTCCCGACAGTGCGCAAAAAGAAAAGAAAAGTCAGTGTGGAGCAGCCACCAGCAGCTACCACGTTGGAGGAGGGAGAGCAGGAGGAGTTGGATCCCGACGATCAGCCACTGCAGAATATGAGAGAAACCAGAAGCTCCAGTAGTGCCCAGGGGCAAGTCCAAGCCAATACGCCGATCGATTGCGAGAGAGTTCCCCAGACAGGTGAGGCCAGGGAAAACTTTGTGGCTAGGAGCAATCAGAGAGCGCCGCGTTTGTCGGTTGTGGCTCTGGAGCGCTTGCAGCGACCCCAGACACCTGCCGCCAGAGGTAGGCCCCGCGGAAGGAAGCCCAAGAATAAGAAGCTGCCTGCAGCTCTTCCTCCACCACCCATAACTCCTGCGACCCAAACCGAACCAGAAGTAAAGCCCGCTAGAAAACGTGGACGGCAACCCAAGCAACTACCAGTAGAAGTGCCATCGCCCAACCCAACCACAGCACAAAGAAAGCCAAAATTAGAACCGAACATCAAACTGCCAGCTGGCATTGATCCCAATACCAATTTCAGTTGCAAGATTCGCTTGAAGAGGCGTAAGAATCTAGATACGGGATGCAATCAAATCATAAAGGCTAAGGCGCCTGTTGAACCTGAAATTCCACCGGAGGTGCCCTCGACGCAGGAGGAGATCGATGCAGAGGCTGAGGCAAAGAGGCTGGACACTATTCCAATCGAGCATGATCCATTGCCTGCTAACGAATCACTATATCCCGTGCCACCTGACTACGCCAGTTGCAGTGATACCAGCGAAGACAAGGCGTCGACCAATTCTTTGCGGAAATTGTCAAAGGTAAAGAAAACTTATCTGGTGGCAGGGCTCTTTTCCAATCATTACAAGCAATCGCTGATGCCGCCGCCTGCGAAGGTGAACAAGAAGCCGACTGTGGAGGAGCAGCAGCACGCCGCGTGTGGAAGTCTTCTGCCACCGCCTCCATATTGCGAAAAGTATCTTCGAAGGCGAGATGTGGACTTTGAGCTGCCTTACGACATTTGGTGGGCATATACAAACTCGAAATTGCCTACTAGACATGTGGTGCCGTCGTGGAATTACCGGAAAATCCGTACTAATGTATACGCCGAGTCAGTGCGCCCAAATGTAGCTGGATTCGATCCTCCCACCTGCAACTGCAAGAACCAAGGCGAGAAAGCCTGCTTGGATAACTGTCTCAACCGCATGGTGTACACTGAGTGCTCGCCAACCAATTGTCCGGCTGCAGAGAAGTGTCGGAACCAGAAGATTCAACGACACGCCGTGGCTCCAGGTGTGGAGCGCTTCATGACGGTAGACAAGGGTTGGGGAGTGCGGACCAAACTCCCGATTGCCAAGGGCACCTACATCTTAGAGTATGTGGGCGAAGTGGTTACCGAAAGGGAATTTAAGCAGAGGATGGCCAGTATTTATCTGAACGATACTCATCACTACTGTCTCCACTTGGATGGTGGCCTCGTGATCGATGGCCAGCGCATGGGCAGCGATTGTCGGTTTGTTAATCATTCCTGCGAGCCCAATTGCGAAATGCAAAAGTGGAGCGTCAACGGACTGTCCCGAATGGTTCTATTTGCTAAGAGAGCCATCGAGCAGGGAGAGGAGCTCACGTACGACTACAACTTTTCTCTGTTCAATCCCTCCGAGGGTCAGCCCTGCAGGTGCAACACATCCCAGTGCCGTGGCGTCATCGGTGGCAAGTCGCAAAGGGTGAAGCCCCTTCCCGCTATTGAGAATAAGCCGGCTCCGGAGGGACCTTCAGGCCGAAACGGACGTCAACGCAAACAAAAAGCCAAAAAACACGCACAGAGGCAACCAGCGGGCAGCAAGGATACTGCATCTTCCGTGTCAGTAACCAAAATGCAGCCACTATCCGAAAAGGAAAAGAAGCTGGTCAAACAGTTCAACATTTATCTAGTGAGGAATTTTGAGAAGGTGAGTTTTCCTTACATTTTTCCCATCACATTTTGGGTTTATATTAATCTCGGTCTCCTTGTCAGATTCGCAAATGCAAAGCAAAGCGAGCTGCCGCTTTGGCCCTGTCTATACCTACGGCTTCCGGAACATCACCAGCACACGGTGCCACCAATGGAGATATTCCCGGACGACGACCCTCCACACCATCATCCACCTCCTTGCTGGCTGCCCAGATATCAGCGCTCTGCACGCCCCGCAACATGAAAACCCGAGGACTTGCGCAGGCCGTTCATGATCCCGAATTGGAGAAAATGGCCAAAATGGCGGTTATTCTCAGGGATATCTGCTGTTCCCTTGAGACCCAAAAGATGTCCGATCTCTTGACCACTGTCTGCAAGAAGAAGAAATCAATGAAGAATCTGAGCGGCAAAACGGCAGGAGTGGCAGCTGTAAACTCACGCGTGGAGTTCAGAGCCATTCAAGCTAGAGTGGAGCAGGGCCATTATAAGACACCGCAGGAATACGATGACCAGATGCAGCAGCTTTTTGTGGAGGCCAAGCAGCAGCATGGCGATGACGAGGGCAAAGCCAAGGCCCTGCAAACCCTGAAAGACTGCTATGAGCAACAGAAGGCAGAGAATTACGGTCCACTAATGGACATTCTTGGCGATTCGGGATCACTGCAAAGCTTCAAGCCGAAGGGAGAGATGGCTGAGGAAGAGGTGACGCCTAAACTAGTCCTGAAGAAATCACCAGGAGCTGGGGATAGGGCTTCTCCACTGGTGCCGTCGATACCTATACCTTCATTGCTTCCAATTGGTTCCCCCGAAGAGGATGTGATCCGTTGTATTTGCGGATTGTACAAGGACGAGGGATTAATGATTCAGTGCGCCAAGTGCATGGTTTGGCAGCATACGGAGTGCACCAAGGCTGATATTGACGCGGACAACTACCAGTGCGAGCGGTGCGAGCCAAGAGAGGTGGACCGCGAGATTCCTCTAGAGGAATTCACCGAGGAGGGACATCGCTACTACCTTTCCCTGATGCGCGGGGACCTGCAGGTGCGTCAAGGCGATGCTGTCTACGTCCTGCGGGATATTCCCATCAAGGATGAGGCAGGTAAGGTGCTCCCAACCAAGAAACACACCTACGAGACGATCGGAGCCATCGACTATCAAGAGTGCGACATTTTCCGGGTGGAGCACTTGTGGAAAAACGAATTGGGCAAACGTTTCATATTCGGACACCATTTTCTGCGGCCCCATGAGACCTTCCATGAGCCCTCCCGTCGCTTTTACCCCAACGAAGTGGTCAGGGTTTCCCTCTATGAAGTGGTGCCCATTGAGCTGGTCATTGGACGCTGTTGGGTCTTGGATCGCACCACCTTCTGCAAGGGTCGACCCATAGAGTGCGTTGATGAAGATCATTGTTTCATCTGCGAGTTGCGCGTGGACAAGACGGCCAGGTTCTTTTCCAAGGCAAAGGCCAATCATCCGGCATGCACAAAGAGCTATGCCTTTCGAAAGTTCCCCGAAAAACTTAAGATATCAAAGAGCTATGCGGTAAGTTCAATCCATAATTATAAATAAACTTGATGCTCTAACTTTCCTTTTTAACTACTTAGCCCCACGATGTGGATCCTTCGTTGCTAAAGACAAGGAAGCAAAAGACTGAATTAGATGTAGGAGTAGCGACAGCAGCTATGCAAAAGGCAACAGGAAGGCAGGAACAGCATCATCAACCGAAAACGGTAGGGAGAAAGCCTCGGGGTTATACTGCGACCTCAGTGGAAGCCCATGTCGTAACGCCAGTGGCCCCCAACAAACAGGTGAGTGCAGGCAGAGCTAGATAACAAAGCGAAACCTCATTTTCTATTTAATATTTGCTAATTTACTTATTGTGTCCCCGTTATAGATGATTAAGAAAAAGCGCTCGCGATTGGAAAGTGTTCTGAATACAATGAAGCTCAAGTGTATGGATGCACAGACAGCCCAGGAACAACCTATTGATCTGTCATATCTGCTGTCCGGTCGAGGAGCCCGGCAGAGGAAAACACAGCACTCCGGCAACACAACCAGCAACAGCAGTTCGAACACGGCTGTGGCCAGCTTAACCTAACAGATGTAGCCAGCGAGTTGGTTTAGCCCTGTATATATACTACATATGTGTAAATTTAGAGGCATTGCTTAATATTTACGAAACTTCAATTAAGAAACGGCACGTAGCCATGTAAGAAGTGATGGTGATAGTAGTAATTCTAGGTCGTACATTGTTATGAACAAATTTCGTGAATAAGGTCTGCCGAACCTGGCTAAGATGGAATGGATAATGATGATTTTGAATTATTTATACTTTAAGGATTTATTTATATGTATGATAGTATTTTAAGCCACCACATAAGGCCCCCATTTAGATGAATTTCTTATGTTTTTAGTAGTTTATCGCGTTTCCAATATTAATTTTGTTTTACACAACTATCGTCTTTTTTCAACCTTTTTTTAATTGAAGGCGTTTTAATTTTGCATTGTTATTTTAAATTATTATTGTATTATGTTATGGCTGCTAAACGGAACTATGTCCAACACTCATGTAGGACAACTCATCGCGCTATTAGTTTTTAATTAATTTCCAATTGTTATTAACTGCTAACACAAATTTAAAAATGAAATAAATATATATTTTCATTAAATGGGATGTGTTTGAATATTTGAATTGTGGCGCTTCTAATAAAAAGTGTTTTAAAACTTGCAGGTTTCTCCTGTCGTGGTTTTCTCAACACTTTTTTCATGGACGTACCAGAAGGGGATTGGTAGAGTTCACCTGAAACACAGGTTAGATTTTTATACCCTTTCAGGGTAATATAATTTTAGTCAAGAGTTTGTAATGCAGTAAAGGGTCGTCTACAACCTTATAAAATATTATTACAAATAATTTAAAGCTCACATGGAAACAATCGTAAAACGTAAATTGATGTTTTATGGATAAGTAAATGGTAAAACCTAATTGTTATAATATGTTGTATATTATTCTTATTAGTTTTTATTTTGATTTTAAAAATTGTATTAATTCTAAGTTTGTTTGTCATTAGAAAAGAAATGTTATAGATAATTGTATAGTCAGGTATAGATGGAGTCAAATTCCGTGAACATAGTTTTTTATTCGCAGTATTTTTATTTCCTGTATTTCCTGAAAACGCGCCCAACAGTTGTTGCCTACGCCTCTGCTTCAAACAAACATATGTTCAGTTTAACCAACCATGCTCTGTAATATTTTAAAACGGTCTTTTCAAGCGAATATAAAAAATGTGCAAGCCTTTAGTTTGTTGCGATGGAATAGCTCCAATGGCCCCCAAGGGGACATCAAGGATGCACTGGACATAGAGGCAAATCTCTTCGGCAATTCAGAACTAAAGCACGAGCCGGTAAACACGCGGGATGCTTTACGCAAGAATCGAACCAAATCACTTGGGGCTAGAAAAAACAAGGAACCCATCGTTCCACTGCGCAATATCAATGCTGTCCCTGTCCCACGGGCAGCTTCAAGTCCCGCCCCATTGATAAAGGATTGCGAGCTTAATCTGGAGTTTGTGCGCCTCACCCTGCATGATCCACTAACCAGCACCTTGCTGACCACAGTGCGCTCCCGGAAGCGTCGCGACAAAAACCGGCAGATCATCATTGAAGGCAGACGCCTTATCAGAGAGGCCCTGCAGTGTGGCCTGAAAATGGAGGCTCTTATCTTCAGCCAGAAGGATCAATTGGCGCTTATAAAGGAGGAAGTGGGCAAGTCGCAGCTGGAGAGTGGCTCAAAGATCTACAAGGTACCACAGCATGACCTGAAAACATGGTCCTCTTTGGTGACTCCTCCCGGATTGATGGGCATTTTCGATAGACCATCGGATAAAGGCCTAGAGCAGAACCTAGCAGAGCAACAACAATTTGGAACGAGGCCCTTGCCCATCACAGTGGTTTGCGACAATATCAGGGAGCCGAATAATCTAGGAAGCATCATTAGAACCTGTGCGGCTCTGCCATGCCGACAGGTCGTGGTAACACACGGCTGCTGCGACCCTTGGGAATCTAAAGCACTGAGAGGAGGATGTGGCGGTCAATTCCGACTGCCCATACTCGATGACGTTACCTGGGAGGAGCTCTCTTCAAGCATTCCCCGAGAGACTGCCGATAACTGTAATGTATTTATTGCGGAAAACAACCTAGAGAAGCGGGCCAATCACCAGGCAATCGATTATGCAGAGATCAGCGAAATTGGAGCGCACAATCTTCTCATCATTGGAGGGGAGAGTCATGGCGTCAGCGAGGAAGCATACAGGTGAAGGAGAAAAACATCTCCGGGCATAACCAAATCGAAATAACAACTTTGTATTTTTTCTTACAGTTTTATGAATTCAGTGGGTGGCGGCCAAGGAAAGTGCGTGTACATACCCTTGGCAGCTGGAGTCGATAGCTTGAATGTGGCGTCTGCACTGACTCTATTGCTCTTCGAGCTGCGAAGGAAGCTGAATCATCCAACTGGAAGTAGCATCTAGAGTTTGTTTTTCTATTCTAGTATTGTTAAAAATATTATAATTTAAAAGAATAAAACATCATATAATTTCGAAGGCCCATTATCGTTTCTTTGTGTCATAGACATAATATAAATTTATTGCTAGGCTGTTTCACAAATAGATAAATAATTTACTGTAATTAAATTCAACTATTAGCTTCGATTTCCTTGTAAACCTCCCGCTTGTATTCGTCCAGGCCACCTTCAATGGCTCTGACCGTGCGATTGCCACACACCCAGAGCTCTTTGCAAACGACTTTGATAAGGCGCTCGTCGTGGGAAACCAAAATGACACCACCCTGTCCGAGTAGAGGGAGAAAAAGAATGTTAAATATATAAAGTAGCATTGTTTGAACCTGAAATATGCACCTTAAAGGCATTAATAGCCCGGCCTAATGCGTCAATGGTCTCAATGTCCAAGTGATTTGTCGGCTCATCCAGCACTAGGAAATTTGGTTCCGCTATAAAGAGAATATACGTTGAATTATAAACAAAACAAAGAAAAAGCAAACAGCTTCTCACCCATGCACATCTTCGCTAAGGCCACACGTGACTTCTGCCCACCAGACAAGCTGGCAATGCTCTGCAATGCCAGGGGTCCAGATATGCCAAAACTGCCCAACTGCCGACGATACTCCTCGTCGGGTCGTCCGGGAAACAGCTCTGCTAAGACGCCCACACACGTCACGTTCATGTTCAAATGGTCCACATGGTGCTGCGCAAAGTAGCCAATACGCAAGCCGCGATGCAGCACAATATTTCCGTAGATTGTACTCAGCTGTCCAACGATGATCTTCAGCAGAGTCGACTTTCCCGCGCCGTTTTCACCGACAATACAAATACGCGAGTCCGAGGTAGCAGAGAGATTGACGCCCTTGAAGATGGGCAGTGGATCTTCGGGATTGTACCGGAACGACACCTCCGAAATGGCCAGCACAGGAGGATTGAGGGGCTCCACTTCAGGGAACTTGAGCGTGACAACGGTTTCCTTCTCCACCGGTTTTAGCTCGGGGCTGTGAAAAATATTACATTTTAATAAATGTAAAGAAAAAATTTTAAAAATGACTTACAGCTTTTCCAGCATCTTTATTTTGGACTGCACCGACGAGGCACGATTTGCATTATAACGGAAGCGATCAATAAATTCCTGAACATGTTGTCTGTGAGCCATTTGAGCCTCGTATTCACGTCTCTGAGCCTTTAACTTCTCCGTCTTTGTCTTCTCGAACTGCTCATAGTTTCCCCTGTAAAATTAATCATAGTAAAAGAATATGATTAAACAACGTTAGCGGCTTACTTGTAGGCCTCAAGTTCCTGTGAATGTAGATGTATGATGTCCGTCGGCACGGTGTCCAGGAAGTTGCGGTCGTGGGAAACGACCAGCACAGTGGTGGGCCATGTCTGCAGATAGTTCTCCAGCCAGATGATGGCCTTAATATCCAACATGTTCGTAGGTTCATCGAGCAGCAGCAGATCGGGCTTTGAGAACAGCGCACGGGCCAAGGCCAGGCGCATACGCCAGCCGCCAGAAAAGGATTTGGTGGGTCGCAGCTGCATATCCGCATCGAAACCCAAACCCTTGAGTATCACAGATGCACGGGCCACCGCCTTGTCCGCCTCGATATTCTGCAGGGCCGCATATGTCTCGCTCAGCTCGTTGGATAGCGCCGCATCCTGCACGCCATTGTTTAGTGCAGCCAGGATCTCTTTCTCCCGAGTGAGGAGCCTCGTTCGCTCAGTGTCGCATTCCAGCACGCTGTCCACAGCGGGCGTGTCATCGCCCACCACTTCCTGCTCCACATGCAGCACCGAAATGTGCGAGGGTATCTGCAGTTGCCGCTCAGCAATCATCCGCAGCAGCGTCGTCTTGCCTAATCCATTCCGTCCCACCAAACCGTAGCGGCGTCCGGCAGACAGCAACAGATTCGCATTTTGCAGGAGAACTCTGGTAGAGTTTAATATGAGTTATTACTATGTAGGCGGCTCAATTGTAAAACTGAACTTACTTCTCTCCGAAAGCGAGATCGAAGTTCTCGATTTTTATGTCCATGGAGCGGTTGAGGCCTTTCTGGTCCAGCTTGGTGTTCTTTTTATTGGTGACCTGCGAGGCTGTAGCTGTTTGTAGCTTCACCGCCACGGGAATCATTCCATGTTTGTTGACTTCCTGTCGCTTCTCCTGCTTCTGCTGCAGCTTGGCCTCCGCCTTTTCAAGTTTTTTCGAGTCCACTTTCTGGAGGAGTAGGAAGGTATTACTGCCGGTTTAAGGCCTCTGAAGTTTACCGAATCTACCCCGAAGGGAGACTTACATTGGCGCCATCCTTGTTGACCACCCATATGCTCTGCATATCCTTGTCCAGGCGCTCCATGTTCTTGGCCATCTCCTCGATGTTGACCGGCGCATTCAGAACCTTGCGTTCCACGTTGACCCCGTTGTTCTTCATGATGTTGAGGAACTGCTCGCACAACTCTCTTACGCTCTCCTCCGGCCGCTCACAGTCCACGCTCTGGAGGATGTCTCCCACCGCATCGAAGATGTCATCGCCGGTTTCGAAATCCTCCTCGCCTTCATTGAACAATGCAGAAAACATTCAATTCCAAGCTTGGTTAAGAATCGTAAGCCACTTACTTCCGGTGAGCACTCCCACGACATAGGTGAGCAGCTCGGAGTCGATTTTAGGAAACTCTCGCTGCAGAATGCTCGTGTACTCGCTCATATCGGCTGCTGTTGGGTTGCGTGGCGGGCAGTCGGATCCTACAGTTGACCTTGGTCGCTAACACGCTTTTTAATTAACTTTTCCGACTTTTACACCGCAAAACGAAAACTAAATGGGAGCAGTGTGACCGGGTCAAAGAGATTTAATTATACCTTCCTTAGTTTGCGGCATTTGCGCGGTCGCACGTCCATTTCCGGTGCACTGGAAATTATGTATCAACTTTCATTTAGATAGGTATTCTCTGAAAAAATGTAGTAAAATAAGGCATAGATTAATACATTTACCTTACCTTTTTACACCCTAGCTAGGAATAGTGTTCTTTTTCCTGAAAGGTACATTTCATGGTACAGCTGGTCAGACAGCTGACCAAAATGCAACGAAACAGCACTAGAGGGAACTCCCCTAATATGTTGGGTGTACCGTTCGTTTTTGTTTTTTAAATACTAGCTTCCGTTAAGTACCATTTTCGCCCACGCCGTGGTCACACTGACTTTTTAATGAGAGTTGCATAAAATTTCGTATTTCTGTCGACAGATTTCGGTTAACAACAATTACACTATGCTAAACAAGGCAACTTTAATAGGTGCTATAGTACGCCGCTCCCTCGGATCCTCGCCGATTATGCGCCAGGCGATCAAGAACCATGAGCCAAACAATCTGGAAAAACGAATGCTTGTGTGGACCGGAAAATATAAAACGCAGAGCGAGATACCGAATTTTGTAAGGTGCGTGTGGGATGTCTGTTGGAGGCTGCAACAGGTTAATAAACGGGAATTTTCGCTCTTTGCAGTCAGGACGAGATGGAACGGTGTCGCAACAAAATGCGCATCCGGCTGGCCAACATCATGATCGCTCTCACCGCCATCGGTTGCGCCATTATGGTTTACAGCGGCAAGCAGGCGGCTAAGCGAGGGGAATCCGTGTCGCAGATGAATCTGGAGTGGCACAAGCAGTTCAAGGAACCCAAAGCTGGCGAGGGCGCTGCTCCCGCCGCTAAATAGGAACCTGCTATGAAACCAAATCACTGTCTAAATGGAAAGTTGGATGAACACTTCACGACAAACATTACAAATGGTTTTGTTTCCTTTAGAATCGGTTTGTGTTAAAAAACGATTTGGTTAGGTATGAATACATGCCTCCTCCTTGATCGATATTTAGTGATATGTATAGACTCAAAGTTAGTTTCGATTGTATTACCAAAAACAATAAATATTTTACTTACAAGTTTTTCTGATTGAGTTATCGATTCCCAAGTATTTAAAACTGAACTAAAGCCGATGGGGAATCTATAAAACTCATACACTCATAAACGAATTTATCATTTGCCATTACATTTTAAATTGAATGAACAATTTTTACACGATTATCTTAGGAACTGCTACCATAAAGTTGAGGTAGGTTTAGATAAGATAAGATTAAGATTAGAATAATTGTTTATATTAGGCAACATAGTATGTTATTTCAGCTCCACATATTTGCTCTAATTAAAATCAGCGGGCTAAGTCGTTAAGCTTAATTAACTTGAAAACTGGTTGCTACATGAATGATTTTTTGAAGAGCGATCTGGTGAAATACATATGTATGTATGTTGCTTCGGTACTAAAAAGTAGTTACGATTAATTTATGTAGCTTGAAAAAGTTTGAAAGACATTTTCTAGCCGAAAGCCAGTTATATGGCCGTATCCTTGATAGAAACTCATTGAATTTTGTGTTATACGTTAATAATTTATCAGAGAGTTCATAGAGGCCCGCCACCTTGTTCGAAAGGCAACATCAACATCTGTTCCGATTCTGTTGCTGCCTCCGCTTTCAGTGACCACCACTTGCTCGGGCTAGTGCGCCGACTCTGTGAGTGCTTCGGTGCTGTCCCGGATTCTGGCTTGCAATACCGATGGTCGGAAGCGCTGGCGCTTTTTGCTTTTCACTTTCAGTTTATCGAGAACTGTTTGTCTGAACGCCCCAAGGAGAATCGGAGCGGATCAAACAGCGGGTCGTAGTTTTGGGCCAAGTTCTTTTGGCCATCGTGCGTGCAGAAAAATAGTTTTGAATAGTTCATTTTTCAAAGTTAAACACGGCTAGAGGAGTTTCGGAAAAGGAAAAGTCTCTAACCGAAAGGGGAGAAAATTTACACGAAATAGTGCGGAGAAAATGTGCGGCTAACTGAACGGCGAAGAAGTAGGCGGAGGAGAGGCCAGGAGACGAGCGGAGGAGCAAGTGTAAGAGGCGACAAGTGTAAAATGTAATAAACCGAAAAGGCCTGCATTTGTATGTGTTACTAGAGGAGCAGGCGGTAAACAAAAATATTTAAAAACCATTAAGAAATTGTTTAATCAAATATTAAGAAAAGCAGATTGCCTGCTCAGAAAATCCATAAAAAAAGAGAGATTTTTCCTGTCTGTCTCTCTTGTCCGTGTCCGTGCCCCGAGTGCGTATGTGTGGGTGTTCGCCAGTGTGTGTGGCAATATTCGTTTGCTTTTTTGATTTGTGAAAATGTGTGTATCCGCGAATCTTGCTGTTGTTGCTGCCTCTGCGTTGTACATAGTTGCTGTTCGCTCTCTAAAAATACAACAAAATCGGCCGCAAAAAATAACAGAGAGCAACCAAAAGAAAAAGGATAAAAAATATATAATATACAACCAGTTTTAACCACCAATGTCCTTGCTAAGCGGCCAAGGCATTAACAAGAAATATCTCTGTTAATTGCAGCCCATGGCGTGCATGCAACACAACAAGTAGTTGTTTTTGCATAGTTGGCCTATTTAAAGCCTCTGCCCACCGCCCCCTTTCTGCCGCACTTATGATATTATTTTATCCTGCTTAAAAAACACCATAACACAGCGTAGCGTGTTATTAAAAAAGCGTAGAATCAACTAAACAAAAAAAAAAGGCGGACAGCCGTATTAAAGTGAAGGTCGTCTGTAGGAGAGAAAGAGAGAATGAGGCAGCCAGGGGCAGCAGGACACTGGGAAAAACTTATTTCGGCAGTTTTTAACTTGCTCCAACTTTACTATGCCTAATGACACAAGTAAAAATAAGTGATGTCCATATGTACATATGTATGTACATAGTATGTATGTACAATGTGATGTTAAAAACACATAATTCCATTCAAATATTTGTCTGCCCTTTTTTTTTACACCTACATATAATAATATAATAAATTTCTGTACTACAACTGTATACTAAGACACGAATATGGGTAAATTGGCTCTTCTCTTGAATCTGAATTTATACATTTTAGAGAGTAGAATATGTCTCATTAATTGTTAATATAATAATATCCCTGATATTTATATAATGAGAGGGTATCACCCAATAAATTTTTTTTAAATATACATACATATATGTAAGTATAACGTAGAAAAATGTATTATACGATATGAACATAGAATGCACATTATGTTGAAAAACGATTTTTTTAACATTTACTGAAAATATGTACAAGATATATGTACTTATGTACACCCATATATTATATTTTTACCATATATTTAAGTGCATAAAATTAAATTAATTACCACAAAAATTAAATCAGCAATCCAGTAATAAATATATTTAACAACCTAATTAAAATATGAAAAATGTATTGGTAAATACCTGCTCAGTGCATAAGCAGCAGTCCATTTGCTGGCGTAAATGTGCGAAAAATCCTTGGCTTGGTTTTTGGCGCAACAACAAAGCCGCCACTAATACTACCAGCGCAGATGCACACGCACGCGTCCTTTGTCTTTGTTCGTGTATTTGTGTGATGACGCGCTTAATGCAGCAGTCGCAGCGCATCAGGAGCGCATGCAATTGTTGTTGTGTTATCATAGAACAAGAACACCAATTCCCTAATGTAGTTTAAAGCCGATGGGAATACGAGATTCGGTTATTTCACAGATTCTTAAGAATCTGTGGGAGTTTGTTATGTTGACATGCAGTGTTTTTAATAGAATTATATAATTCTGTTGCTGAAATGCTCAATGCAAACTTAACTTGATTTAAACAAATCACAGGTCTGACTTCTATTATTAACTAGCTTGTTTTTTTCTAAGAAAAACGTTTTGTATGTTTAACATTCGAAATGTATACCTTGCCTTAGTTTAAAAAACATTTATTAGCAATTTATTAATTCTGTGATCACTTGAGAGGTTTTCTTATCATTGTTAGGCTTAAATTTTCTGTTAAAAATATACGGAAAGATTAAAAGAAAATTAGGTTAAGCACACGGTTAAAGCACAATTCAGTGCTTAACAGCATTATCTTAGTTTTTTCGTTAGCATAAATTATAACCTCTTAGAAAACAAGTTTGCTTTTATGACAAGTTTAAATGGTCATTAACTATATCGGCCAGGAAAAATATAGAATGAAAGTGGAAACTAGATCTTTACATGCAAAATTTGATTTTCAATGCATGGAACCTTAATTAAAGCAATTGATTATAATTCTACTACGTTTATTTATTCTGTTTACTATATCTACATATTTGCTATATTTTTAGATTTTGTATGATGGTATATAGTATAGGGCCAAACCCGTACATGGTCACAGTTGTATGCGTATTTATATGTAGATATAATCACATTTCACGCATGGAAGGGCTTAGAGAGCCTACATAAATTACGCCATTGGCCTCAACCATCATTCCATCCCCGCCATCCCCACCCGCCCAACCGAGTGCCCTAGGATACGGCCGTATGGTTCTCTGGGTCACTTGCACGTCCTCTGGATGCCTCCGTGCCCCACATCCCCTGATCCGCTCCTGATTTTCAGCTTGTCACGGCCATCATGGCAAAAGTTTTTTCGGGGGCTGAGGATTCGGTGGACTGCAACGGCTCCAGCTGGCGATGCTGGCCCTCTGATAAGCACGACTCCCTAAAGTTTTTTACGAGTTTCGCAATTAATTTGAATAGCAGAATAAAACTCCCGGACAGCATCAACACCACTGCCCATCCTCCCTTTATTACGTAAGGCTGATGGGGATGAAAAGAGCGATATGAGTTCCATATTGTTAGATTGTGTTCGCTATACTATGATTCAAATATAAAACTAATTAAATTTATAAAAATTATCCGTAACTTGAGTTTAAAAAGAACTTAATTCAATAACTTAACTTAGCTACGAAAAAGACGAATGGTTTACCGATTTTGGTGACAGTATTACGGGTACATGTGCTTGAGCACATTTCCAATAACCCTTACTCCTTCGAGCCCCTAGCGCTGCCTGTTCCCCTTTTCTGCCAGTATGTGTTCGCAACACGCAATTTAAATAATAAATCAACTTGTAATCGAATTGTTGTGGCCTTTCTTGCTATGTCCTTTGGCGAAACATGACGTATGGGTAATGCTTTAAATTAATAATAAGTATACGCAGTGTGTTTCTGCTCTATAACAATAACACACGAATGCTGCTGAAAGTCTGGTCAATATTTGCTCTAGATTTCTGAAGATTGGGAGTAGTATTAATTGGTATAAAAATAATAATCAAATTAATACAGAAATAATGAGAAAATATACTTGTTTAAACCGATTAAATAATTGTCTTTTTATTGATGTAATTGGTTTGCAGATTACGAATGAGTAATGCTTCAAATTAATAATAAGTATACGCAGTGTGCTCCCGCTCCATAACAATAAAACACGAATGCTGCTGAAAGTTGGGTCAATATTTACACTAGATTTCTGAGGGTTGGGAGTATTAATTGTTAATCAAATTGATACAGAAATAATGAGAAAAAATACTTATTAAAATCCATTCAATAATTTTCTTTTTAGTTGATACAATGGGGAAATGTCAGAAATATTAATATTTACACCTGCTTTTATCAAAGGCATAAACATAACGGCCAACTTCAAATGCGCGACTACCATATGCACTGGTCAGAATTGCAAAGATATTTATGGCGATCCGGCGATTGAAAATAAATCGCTCATAAAACCAAATTAATTTCCATTAACGAAAAGGCGGCACTACAGCAAATTAGTTTCTTTGAAATGCTTGCCAAGTAGACACCTTACCGAGAGGAGGCACCTTCAATGGGTTCCTAGTGGGAGGATACCTAAGCCTCTACTTAAGCGTAGCGACAGACACACGAGGATAAGTAAAAAAGCGGCAACATGGAAAATTATAAAATGCTCACCGGGCCAAGAGACAAATGGCAAAATATATTTTTGATGTTCAGCCGACAGCGAGGTGAGCCCGAGCGAGAGCCCGAACCAAGACCAATCCCAAACTGGATACCAATGCCCACAGCCGCGCCCGTGTCCTGTGTCCCGAAACCAGGACCCAGACCCAGGCCCGTGCCTGAAGCCTAAGCCCAAGCCCATATCACTAACCCAGACCAGCCCCCAAGGGTCCTATGAGCAGGCGCAGAGACGAAGACAGACTCTCTCCCACTCTCTGCCATTTCTCTCGCATCTCTCTCACCGCTCATTTGTACATATTTCTCATTTTTCATTAAACCGATGAAACGAAAATTAAAACATACAAAAAATCGCTTGTAAACAATTGAAAAGCGAAGCGGGGCAAGGCGGGGAGCCCGAAGCACAGTCTCAACTGGGTATTTTTGGTCCGACTATGAGGCTGTTGTGATTGTTCGAAAATAGCCGAACACAACACACAACTGAAAGTAAACATTGTTAACTTATTGACAATAAAAATACAAAATTGAAATGCCCCCACCAGGCCATAAAATTGCGTTTATGATCTGGAAACGCTTCCATTTCTCTTTGTTTCGCATTTTGCCTCAAAGTTGCAATCGGTTTCAACCTGGCTGCGGCCCTTCCCGCCTCGTTTTTCCCCACAAATAGCTTCCGTTTCGCGAGGGCTAAAAAGAGAAAGTCAAAGCTTGGCCATCATGCATACAAATAATAATAACGCAGGCCCACGCAATGGGCTGCGATGGAAAATTCACAGGATTTCCGTAGATTTCTCGTGTATTTCTAACATTAATGCCTAACTAGCATTTTGGGGCTCCAAATTGAATGGAACGCTCTCGAGGGCCGGCTGGGTGGCCTGGTGTTCTGTGCTTTGGGTCGGTTCTGCCTGTTTGTACTTTTTAATAAACAAAAACAGAAACATAAAATAAAAAAAGCGAGCCGTCGGGAAACACAAACAAGAGTGGGAAAACGCTAGGCCTGGCAGCGAAGTTGATATGCCCTGAAAGGCGCATTAATAGATAATGAATATGTTAGCCATGAGGTGTAAATTGATATGGGTATTTCGAACCCGAAGGTCAAAAAAGTATGCTATATTTATATTACCCCCGAAATGCGTATTCAAAAATTAAAATTTCAATTATTGTATTCATTTTTTTTTTCTTAACCGGTAAATTTCGACTACACTTATTTCTACGTTACTAAACTACAGTAATAAATATAATAATAAATTTAATAACCTGAAAAAGGCAAATTTCGAATTTTGTAGAGACTATTTATGGGTTTTCTCGCTATAAATATTTTACGGCACACAAAAATAATATCTTGTGCACTTTTTTAAAATAGGTATTCGTATAATTTTGTTTAATTTAAAACGGATTATAAGTTAATTTGAATATATGTTTTCTTTATATTATTCAACAGCATTACCTATCATTTTTTAGATATTATTACCAATAATTTCTAATATAGCCCACGCCGGTTATATTCCAGAAAAATATTAATTCTGAGTCCATCGATTCACATTGTTTTATTGATTTTTTTAAGATAATCGTAAAAATGGGAATCTCAATGTTTGGAATGTTTTATATCCGGATTCGGTTGTTTATAGCCGGCAGTCATAGGGCATTATAAGCCTAATACCAAAATTTCATAACCTTCAGTCCAAAGATGATTTCTAATGGAATCTTAATATACTTTTGTTGGCTATAATGTTCTTATTGAATGATAAACTTATAAGTTAATATAATTAATGTAGTCCGCTGTTGTAAGGGTGAGCATTAGTTGAACTGTATGTTGCAAAATTTCAAATCGACCGGGCCAGTAAATTTTGTGTTATCGTGTACAACATTTTTAAAGCACATGCAGCGACATTAAGCGACCTTCATTCAATTGACTATATTGTGTAATTATAATAAAAAATACAATTTTGCAAAAAAAAACCTTATCCCCTCCTTAAATACTGTAAAAAGATATTATTTTAATTCTAAATAATTTTAAGAATGTACTTTTACTTAGTGTGAATTAAAGAATCTTGGGAAATATCTTCACTTTATGTACTTATTTCTCTTTTGACTAAATTTGAAAGTAGCTACCTTACTTGTTTTTAATAAATACGCTTTAAATACATTTTTGAAAAACATATTATATATGCATACGTGTGTTCAAAAGAATCTTATTTTAAACCAGAAAGGAAGCTAACTTCGGCTCACCGAAGTTTGTATACCCTTCCAGAGTTTAAACAAAAAATTAAAAACGAAATTCTGAAATAATAATTTGTTGCCAAATCTCAAATTTGATGGCAATGGTTTGAAACACGGCTAAGCTATGGTTTTTTTATTTTCCTGATTGTTCCTATGGAAGCTATAGGATATAGTCAGCCGATTTTCATGAAATTAAAATTGAAATTCAGGAATACTAAAATATGGGTAACTATCAAATTTGGTGAAAATATGTTGAAAACTGACAAAGTTATGGTTTTTTCTTTTATTTTCCTGATTGTTCCTATGGAAGCTATAGGATATAGTCAGCCGATTTTCATGAAATTAAAACCGAAATTCGGAAATAATACTAAATGGGCAAATATCAAATTTGGTGAAAATTGGTTGAAAACTGACAAAGTTATAATTTTCCTGATTGTTCCTATGGAATCTATAGGATATAGTCAGCCGATTTTCATGAAATTAAAATCGAAATTCGGAAATAATACTAAATGGGCAAATATCAAATTTGGTGAAAATTTGTTGAAAACTGACAAAGTTATAATTGTTTTTTGAAAATTTTTCGGATCGTTCCTCTGGCAGCTATATGATATAGTCGTCCGATCCGGCCCGTTCCGACATATGTACGAGTGCGAGTATATAGAAGCCTAACTGCAAAGATTCATTCAGATAGCTTTAAAACTGAAGGACTAGTTTGCGTAGAAAC
Organism: Drosophila anomelani; assembly: GCA_035045905.1. Taxonomy (NCBI): domain Eukaryota; kingdom Metazoa; phylum Arthropoda; class Insecta; order Diptera; family Drosophilidae; genus Drosophila; species Drosophila anomelani. Next base: position 340,621 of record JAWNOO010000165.1, read on the forward strand.
GGACAGACGGACATGGCGAGATCGACTCGGCTGTTGATCCTGATCTAGAATATATATACTTTATAGGGTCGGAGAGGCTTCCTTCACTGCGTTGCAAACTTTTGACTGAAACTAATATACCCTGCAAGGGTATAAAAACAAATTTTGTATATCAAGAATCTTTAAAAATTATTAGTAGAACTACCACACAATCTTTAATAACCAAAGCCTGCTTACCTAAAATAAGTTAAACAATTTAATTAAATTAAACTTTTGAACAAAGGACTTCTTTCGCAAAAACTGTTATAATAATTAAAATTTAAACACGAAGTTCGGTTTTCGCACCTTCAATTTCAGTTCAAAATTGAAATCTGTTGATAGAAATGTTTACAATTCCGAGCATAGTCCCCAAGTCCGAATCCTCCCACTCGAAAGATTCATCACAATGCTCGCTGATGAGAATGCGTTGTGGATGGATGGACGGATGGATGGGCACCATTATGACGAGAGATGAGAGGTGCACGGGCTTTGTTGGTGCTTCTGTTGTTATCTTGTTTTTCTGTTTTTGTTTTTTTGGGGGAATTTCCGAGCCCCAGCATGCTGCAACCTTGAGACGAAATGTAACTGAAAGCAGCCAACTAACTGGCAAATAATTAGGCAGCCCCTTGCCACGCCCAACTAAAATAAACTATGCAAATAATTAATGGAGGCCCAGAGCGCGGGACGACAAAAATAATGTACCATATAATAGGGACATGTGGCGCCTTTGCGGAAGTCACCGTCAGCACCCCAGTTTGGCGCCAAGGTGTTGTTCATTGGGCTGCTGGACGGTCGCCCTGCCTCCCACAACCACCCAGACCCACGTCCTGTCCGGCCTTGGCCCCCTCATTTGATGTTTGACAATTTATTTTGATGGTACACAACACGCACCGAATACGCCGCTCCTGCTTCTGCTCCTGCTCACGCTGCTGATGTTGAAGTTCTCCTTGGATTGCCTAACGACACCCAGACATCAACATCAACGTCAGCAGTGGGCTGTGGGCTGTTGGTGGATGGGAAACGTGGAAGGGGGATGGGGCAGAAGAGCAAAGCAAACGGCATTGATTAATTTCCAGTTCGTCCACAGCGAACAATAAAAGCAAGGTCAACGCCTATACCTGCAGAGAAAAAAATGAATAGCAAAAAGTAAAATGGAAATAAAAAATAGCCAATAGTTTATAAACTTTTGATAGTCCTAAAAAAGTAAAAGATATCCATTCTTTTATTCTCACTAGTAATTTCTTTAAAAGAATTGTTGTCTAGGTGCATTTATTTAAATATTATCCGTGTGAAACTTTTCAAATATATTCTGATAAATTTAATATTTTTATGAATCAAATCAAGGGATATCCCATACAGATTTTACTTATACTAAGCACCAGTACTCTTTGTACTAAGTGTACGCTTGGGAACAAACACAAAGAGCGTCAATCTATAGTGGAAAATTGTTGATAGGATAATATGGCATTAAAACATTAGGGCCTGACACCCAGCGAGTCCACGGCCCATTGTCTGCGGCTCTTGGGTGTCGAATAGTGTTGGGTGGTTGGGCGGTTGCGCCGTGTTAAAGTCGGTGCTAGTGGTGTTCCACCAGCTGGAATGTGGGTGCCGAAGAAGGTTGGAACTGTCAGTTTGTTTGACTCTTCAGCGCTTAATGGACGCAAAAAACTGTTGGGATAATGTGGAGATATATGTACATATAGGGTGCTGGGCGGTGAACAGGGCTAGCGTCAAGTGTATATAAAATTTAATGCCATTTCTAAAATTCGAGCCACGAGGATCTATTGTGAAATTTAACCTTTTAAATATAAAATTATAGCACATTATTCAGATATATAAAGAAGATAAATCGTATTATTTTTATGTGTTAAGAATGAGACCTTCTCAAAGGCTGAAAACTTGCAAAAATTATTACGCGATTAATATCACAAAAAGTTTTCAGAAAATATTTCAGCGTAAAAATAGTCTCTGACTTGGTGAAAAAAATTAAGATGTTTCTTCCAAAACACACCGTTGACACTCATCAATCACGCATAATCAATCTTGAAGGGTTAATGTGCATTTTGCATGTAATACAATATTCGTAAAACAAGCAAAGGCAGTCCTCCAGCTCCCCTCTAGCTCCCATCTATCACCTCAGCTAACCTTGTCTAACCTTAGCCTTCACCTATCGACCAGCTTTTGTGGCCATGCCATGTTTTAGTGGTTTCTATTCCCATTCAGCGAACTAATAACTCCTAATGGGTATTGTTATGGCAACGCCAAATGACAAACGCAACATCCACTTCACCCCCAAGCTGGCTTGGCACCTCCCTTGGAGACCCCTTTAAGACATATAATCACGTGAAGAAAAGGCACTTCAAAGTTTACCAGTTATTATTTTAGAAATTTATATATTTTGAGTATTTTCGAAATAACCCTTAAATTTTTTAACTTAAGCCACTTTCTCCTATTTAGTATGAATATTTTTCCACAGTGTGTCATCAGGCACTTGTCAGGCGCCCAAGCAGCCAAACGAAGTGACAGTTTCGGGCAGTGCAATCGATGTCCTCTTGGCAGGAATATCTGAGAAAGAGAATAACAATCGTGGCTCTGCTAGTGACACAACTAGAGGCAGAGCCATAAATATTGTATAAATCAAAGACACACATTATATAGTCTTCAAGAGCCGTGCCATGCCCTGACATTTATGGAAACAAATGACTTTTTGTCACAGTTTCCAATTGGGCGGTGGGTGGCGGCGGGTGTCAAGAACACAAGGCCGAAGGACAGACACAAAAACTTTTTGCGTTTTAATTGTTGTTTGCAAAATGACTTGTGGTCTAAGGAAAATTTGCAGGGTGTTTACTGTCTCTAGAAATGCACATAAATTTGTTGTGTGACTGGGAAAGCGGAGGGACCAGCGTCCAAGCAGCAGTGCAGGCACCAAGTGACACCCACGCATCTCGTCAAAGTATTTCCCATACACTGAGCCAAGTGATGTTGGAATTCCATTTTTTTTTTACTTTAAAAATTGAGTTTACTTTGAACAAATTAAACAAGAAATACGTGGCGAAGTATTAATGAACATTTTGGAAACAAACTTTTATGTTGTGCTAGCTTAATTGTTAGAAACATATATGTATATCGATATATATCTATAGTCATCTTATATACATATCTATAAAGACAATGAAAATATTTTTGTGTCAACATAATATTTGTCTGATAGAGTTTTTAATTTATTCTAGTTGACAAAAGTTAGGCTGAAATCAATTACTACATACGAATGAATTTAAAACAAAACAAAAATTGTATTGCATTTTCAGGGGCCTTGAAAAATCATAGTGGTTTCTGGATTATGCTATTCCGCTCAGTGTCTTAGTTCCGAAACAGAACTAGAAACAAAACCAGAACCATCCAGACATGGACGGATGGAGGACCAGTGGTCGTTCACTCCGTTCCCTCGAACCATTAAAATGGCCTGTGCTGCTGGGCCCTCGGGGGAGTGTATCCCCGTTCTCCCGCCAGTTGGTTGGTCGGTCCGATTCTGTGTTTGCCTCGTTTAAATATTTAGACAGAGCGCTGCTCGAAAACGCATTGAATGGCGTTGTCTGTCGACTGTTGCTGCTGCTGTGAATCATTATATATGTGCAGGGGTGTCGGGGGAGGGGATAAATTGATAATATAAACAAGTGAAGCGAGAAATTGAGGAGTGGGTCGATGTGTGTGTGTGTGGTGTGTCCGGGCGAGCGGGTTGTTCCCACCGATTTATGATAATATTTATGCTTTGGGAAAGTCGGAAAATCCGCGATGTGGGTCGTGGAGAGCCGGAGCGGGGAAGAGGGGCAGAGGCGAGGGTGGGTAGGAAGTAATATCGTTCGGGATTCCCCATAAACTTTAGAATTCGATTGAAGTGAATTTTAAACAATAGCTTGGGTCTAATTTAAATGTGGGTGTATTTAACTCTCCGAATCGAATGCCATTTATATAGTCTCTAGGAATTTGTGGGGGATTTAAGTATAATCGTGGGATTGTTTAGAAAGTTTAAGGAATTATTCAAGAAAAAATTCCACAATATTTTCTTAGGTAAATGCAAAAACCGAAAAGAAATCTTGACCGGAAATGCTGTGTCTTATTCAGTTCAGTCTCGTTTTTTCCTTAGAGAAATATAATTACGTTAATATTTGCATTTTGGATTCTTGATTCGCATCACCAGCCGGGTCGATCTGGCCAACATATCACAGAGCCTATTATAGCTAAGGTTATAAAACAACTAACACTTTGGTTGTAATCATCTTAAACCACGAAACATCAGTGTGATTTAAGCTCTGAAAAATGTGTGTCAAACTTTCTCCTGAAAATGCGCTTTTCTGGCTGTCTTTGTGTGCGTGCCAGAGAAACTTTTCGGCGAATTAGAGAACTCTTTCCGACTGATTTTTCTTCAACAACTTGTGCTTAAGCTTTGGCAACTTTTCCTCCTTTTTGCAGTGCTGTACATCAACCCAACTGGAGGGCAGAGGAATCTTTTCATATCCCCGAAGCAAAGCAAAAGCCGTAACAGCAAAAGCAAAAATGACAGCAATAAGTTTAAGCAATAAAACACTGCTAGCCGGACGTTGCAGAAATGCATTCGGAACACAATAAGGAAAGTCAGCGGGCAAGAGCTTTAAAATAGAGGAGCTCGACTCAGAGGCTTCCCTTTCGGCCAGGAAACCCCCTAAGGTCCCTCCCCTCCTCCATCAACTGCCAAATAATATATATATAGGAAGCCAGCTAGCGGCAACGGACGCAGCCAAGGAGCAGAGAAAGGAGCCACCACGAGAGTTGACCGGGACACTGAAACATTCCACCCCATAGCATGGCCTCGGTCGCCGCTTGGCTGCCCTTCGCCCGGGCGGCGGCCATCGGGTGGGTGCCGATCGCCACCCACCCACTGCCACCGCCGCCGATGCCCAAGGACCGCCGCAAAACTGACGACGAGAAGCTCCTGATCAACGTGTCCGGTCGTCGCTTTGAGACGTGGCGGAATACCTTGGAGAAATATCCAGACACTCTTTTAGGTGGGCATTAATTTATTAATTTGAAAGTTTTTTAAACACTTCCCTGTCTCTAGGTTCCAACGAAAGAGAATTCTTTTACGATGAGGACTGCAAAGAGTACTTCTTCGACCGGGACCCGGACATCTTCCGGCACATTCTCAACTACTATCGGACCGGCAAGCTGCATTATCCAAAGCACGAATGCCTCACCAGCTACGACGAGGAGTTGGCCTTCTTCGGCATTATGCCGGACGTTATCGGGGATTGCTGTTACGAGGACTATCGGGACCGGAAGCGGGAGAATGCCGAGCGGCTTATGGACGACAAACTGTCGGAGAATGGGGATCAGAACCTGCAGCAGTTGACCAACATTAGGCAAAAGATGTGGCGGGCCTTTGAGAACCCGCACACTTCCACCAGTGCCCTGGTGTTCTACTACGTCACGGGCTTCTTCATCGCCGTCTCTGTGATGGCCAACGTGGTAGAAACGGTGCCGTGTGGCCATCGTCCGGGCAGAGCGGGAACTCTGCCCTGCGGAGAGCGCTACAAGATCGTGTTCTTCTGCCTGGACACCGCCTGCGTGATGATCTTCACGGCGGAGTATCTGCTCCGCCTCTTCGCCGCCCCCGACCGGTGTAAGTTCGTGCGCTCCGTGATGAGCATCATCGATGTGGTGGCCATTATGCCCTACTACATTGGATTGGGTATCACCGACAACGACGACGTGAGCGGAGCGTTCGTCACGCTGCGGGTCTTCCGCGTCTTCCGCATCTTTAAGTTTTCGCGCCACTCGCAGGGACTGCGGATCCTCGGCTACACGCTCAAGTCCTGCGCCAGCGAGTTGGGTTTCCTCGTCTTTTCGCTGGCCATGGCCATTATCATCTTCGCCACGGTCATGTTCTACGCGGAGAAGAACGTCAACGGCACCAACTTTACATCGATTCCGGCGGCCTTCTGGTACACCATCGTCACCATGACGACGCTGGGGTAAGTCTGCTTCCATTCATCCACTGTTTATGTTTAACAAATAATAATATAATAACACTTGTCCTTTTAATATTTTGTTTGTTATTATATTTATGACTTATATTGCCTTCTTTCGGCCGTCGCAGATATGGAGACATGGTGCCGGAGACAATAGCTGGCAAAATTGTGGGCGGCGTGTGCTCACTCAGCGGTGTGCTGGTCATCGCCTTACCTGTACCTGTTATCGTATCGAACTTTAGTAGAATCTATCACCAGAACCAGCGAGCGGACAAGCGCAAGGCGCAGCGGGTAAGCCACTCCCTCAGTTACATATAGCACTTAATGTTGTATCGAAACAAATTTATATATTACAATTTTTTAAATCGAAATATATTTGTTAATGTATGTATGTACATTTACTTTTTGTAAATATGGCAACGCCATATAAAAACACAAATTTTCCCTGTGGAAACACGTACTGCCACCTAGCACTTTAACTGATTATGGTTATGTCCTTGCAGAAAGCTCGCCTGGCGCGCATCCGCATTGCCAAGGCCTCGTCCGGAGCCGCCTTTGTCAGCAAGAAGAAGGCCGCCGAGGCCAGGTGGGCTGCCCAGGAGTCTGGCATCGAGTTGGATGACAATTATCGGGACGAGGACATCTTCGAGCTGCAGCACCATCACTTGCTGCGGTGTCTGGAGAAGACAACGGTGCGTATACGCGATGTGTGCACTTCGCGCTCGCTCTCTCTCTTGCTCTCTCTCTATATATGCATATAGATATATGTATATAAATATATATACATATATACATACACATGTGATATAAATATTACAATTGTCAATCGACTGTGCGCTCAGTGTTTGAATTTTTAATTTTATGTTATTTATGATTTACCTATCACACTCTTTCTCTATACATTTTTCGTTTTTTTCCGTGTATACAGATGTAGCAACATTTGAACATCTCAGTTATAGTCAGATATTGTAAGGTTTGCCACGAGCTCGTTAGGCAAGCAATGACAACAGCCACAACTACCATAGCGACACTAGCAACAATAGCAACAGCGGCTAAGAGAGCAACAATGGCGGCGACGGCAATAAACATTAAACATCCAGCGGAAGGATTTGTTGTTAAGCATTTTTAAAAAACTATCGCGTCTTCCCATTAATCATAATCAAATCAAGAATCGGAAATCAGAAATCAGAAGAGTAAAAGAAATAGAAACTGAACGAATATATTCAACATCTTTTGTATGTGCATTTTTGTGTTTACAAATTTTAGTTTTCGTGTTTTACATTTTCATTTCGATCTGTTTTCCGTACATTATTGTCTTCGGTATCTGTATCTGTGTATGTCGGATCGGTTGTGTTACGTCCTAAGTTGTATGTTCTAAGTTCAACATTTGCGCCATGTTTTTCACACGATCTGGTATCGGTTCTGGGAGCTGAACTGGCTTTAAAATCAACCAAATATAAAACATACTAAACAAATAAGAGCCATGAATATCAATGTCTATACTCTGATAAACGAATATAAATTCGCCAAAGTAAGTGCCTTCGGTTTGTATTTGAGTTTCGTTGTTTCTTCAATCTCTCTCTATCCCTTTCTCTATCTCTCTCTATAACTTTCTATCTATCTCGTTCATGTTTACGCGTTGCAATTAGTTTTTATGATTTTCAATTTCCAATTTCGAATTTTCATTTTTTCTCTGTTGATTGTCGGTTGTTTTCCGTTGGTTCACGACCCCTTTGTTGAAAGAAAACGATTCGTGTTGAATGCTATGCGCTCCGTTCTGTTTTAAGTTCCCCGAATACATGGGTCATCACCGAACAGTATCGGTTCGAACGATATGAGAATGCTCCCCACATGCCATCAAGAATTTTCGAAGCGTCCATTTAGCCATATGCAATCGATTGCTGTCAACATAAAACCCAAAACGAAAATAAAATCTAACAATATCAAAATCCAAACAATTTTAATCGTCGATGAGGCTCATCAAGTGCTGCGAAACGAACACTTAAGTGGATATGAAAATCCCATTAGGCCGCACTATTTATGCCTTTTTAATTTATGGGGAGTAAATTCCTATGCTTAATGGTAGCCATTTTTCAGGGGAAATCATATAAAAAGTAATTATTTGTATAGACAATTTTCTAATTGAATAAAATTAGTTCTGGCAATGTAAGGCGTGGCCTTTATCTGATTTTAAATTAAACAAAACAATAATACATATATTTTTGTGATCGAAAGAAGCAACTACGTGTGGAAATTGATAAGCAGTGACTGCAAATATTTAATTAAAAATTTAATAAAATTTAATTATATACCTACAAAGTTTTCTTGTTAACTTAGGATTCATTTTAATGATTTGAGAATTGGTTCAATATCTAAGAATAAATCTTTCAATTAGTTAAATATTTTTAGAAAATGAGCTCCTGGATCACTAATAAATACTTATGTATTTACTGTCTTCAATTGTATTTAAATTATATTTTAAAAGTAAAATATAAATTACAAATTTTAAAACGAAATTCTTAAATAAATTAAGTACTATTGGGATCTATATGTCCTATATTTTTTCGTTACGAACGATAACCCTTCATAATCGTGACAATAAACCTGGCAACTTGATGAGCCCTTAAAATATCCACTTAAAATCACAAATCAATAAAATAACGCTATGCCATAAATCGGGAATCAGTCTTAGCGGCTATAAACGCGGCTGCTGACCGACGAAGTACAAAAATCGCACTCGAATGTCGCTCGCTGGCGCTTGCTTACCAATTACCCACGACCCTCCGCCCCTTCCACATTTACAGCTCTCTCGTCCTGCTAAGTGATCAACCGCCCGCCCGCTGACCGCCACCTGGCCCACTCCTCCCTCTGGCTGTATAAATAATAAATTGTACTCATAGTGATTTTGTCATTGCTTAGGAGCCGCAAAAAAAAAACAAAAAAAAAAACCTTTTAGAGCTGGATAAACATCGATAATATAAAAATAAATATAAATATAAATATTCTACATTCAAAAGCTTAATTAATTAAATTATATTGTAGTAAAGACATTATATGGTATCAGACAACAAAATGCCATTATGCAATATTTATGCAATTTGAAGAATAGATCGTCTAACGATATTTTACCAACTCTAAAACCCTAGAATATCCCTTTGATTAATTTAAGCGTTGAAATATTTAAAACTTACCCCCTCCCCCATAGAGCAGCTTAATGTTTTAATTGTTGTGTTAACTCGAAGGAGCCACCAACTCTAGCTCTTTCTCCTTCTCTCTCGCTCTGAGTATTTGTTTATGCGTATGTATTAACCCCTCCCGATGTCCTGTGTTTTGTGTGTGTACTTCCCCAGTCCCCTCCCCGATTTCTATATTGTAAAATTGTTGATAAAAACCAAAAAAAAAAAAGAAACATTGTACTCTATGTATTCTTCGTTTCTCTTTGTAAAATTCTTCTCTGGCTGTACACACCTCTCAATGCTCAAAACCAAACCGCAGGATCGAGAATTTGTCGAGTTAGAAATTCCGTATAACGGTCAGCCCAAGCGGCCGGGCTCTCCGTCACCAATGGCCAGTCCTGCCCACTCGACAAACAGTGCCGCCGGTCTGCTGCAGTCCTGCTGCGGCCGCTGCTGCTCCCAACGTTACCAGGTAAGCTATATCCCCTCCGTAGATCCTGTACAAAAAACCGAGCTGCACACACAGTGCGCCCACGGGCCGCACCTGGGGCTCCGGCTCGGGGACCTCGCAGGCACGGACACTGTGTTAGCAGCTCTGACGTAGAGTACGAGTACGGCCCCTGACCCCGAGAGTGCAACTGAGAACCATTGTCCGGCACTCGAGGGGTTGAGTGCGTCTGCAGGTGGGTCCACAACCGCTTTCCGTACCCCTCTGTCTCTCACTTTATTTCTCGCTGTGCCCTATTTGGTAAATGTATAGTTTGTGTGTGTTGCCTTATCTGGTTGAACTTGTATTTTTTGTACACTCACCGCCACCCACCTCATCCGTAGAACTACAAAGGCGACCTTGAGTCGGAGGCTCAAAGGCATCACTGGCAGGCTAAAAAGCTTCTTTTGCGGACTCAAACATAGTTTTGTTGCAATTAAAATCACATTTATATAACTAAAAGATGGAAACGTTATATCTGCATTTGGATCTGAGTTAAATTTGGAAAATGGGACATATTTTCGAGCAATCTGCACTACAATTACTTTTATCACTTTGAGTATATTTATAAAAGGATCGATTAATATCTGTACTACTCATATGGAGCTTTTGTAATCTACAATCATTTTATGGCTAAAGCCCTTTGTTCATAAAAAGTGTAAGAAAAATATCCAAGCACATTAGCACTTTAATTACATTTAATACGTTTACATTATTTGCCTTAAATTACTATTGCTATTTTGAGGGTTTGATATTTTCCAGTACGTTCTAGTGTTTATTCAAATCTAGAGTTTTATCAGTTAAAGATTTGATATTAGAATTTATTTCTCTGTAAAAATATATTATTGAAAAATTACCATTTCCTCTCAACTTGCATCCTTTTAAAAATCGTTTTATATTAAGCCCCTCAAGAGTATGCTAGGATTTTGAGGTTTGAAATGTAGAATACATGTAAAAACAGCAAATTAAAATCAGGTAAAAACGATTTTACACGGGATACATGTAAGATACATATATGTAAGATATCTTTAAGATACATACATATATGTATAATATATCGCAAAACATTGAACTAACTAGGTATACAAAACAAATAATTAATTTAATTAACTGTTAACTATACATGTTTTAAGACTAGAGAGAAAAGATTTAAAATAAATAGAAATATTTAATAAGCAATCTATAAAAGAGTAAATAAAAGAAATATCTAGACAAAAGGCTAAAGTAAAGTATTTTTATTACAGCTCAAGAAATAAATTATGTGAATTTACAAGACATTTTTTATTATCTTTATTTATTTAATAAGTTAATTTTTGGAAGCAATGATCTTCGCCTGCTAAACCATTTGAACAATTCATAATAACACAATAAACTCATAAAATAAATATGTATGTAGTATGTTTGTAGTACAACTTTGTAAGCACCCAAGCCATATCCTGCCTGATATGCCGTCCTTATTCCGGTTATGTCCACATAGAAGCTTCTGTTTTTTATTTCTAGCATATCATACTTTGCGTCCGCGGCGTCCATTAATCATCCGTAAAAACCCTAATGCATTCTTTGTCCCATTCTCTTCCTGTTTAGGCCTGCGGCAAGTACATGCCGGCTGCCAGCAATGCTCAAAATAGCCAAAACAATCAGCCCATGGATGGCACCTACCTGGTGGAGGCCTCGTTCTGAGCCGGCACCAGGTCCGCGCCCACATCCACATCAACATCCGCATCCTTGGCCAAGGAGGCGCTCGCGGCCACATCCCACATCAGATCGAGATGATTTATGTTTACGTTTAGACTAACTTAAAAAGTTTTTAAACTAAATTGAATTCGTTTGTAGAAATCGTCGTGTGTCTGTAGTCGCCAAAGAGAAAGGGGAAGCCCGAAAACTGAAACCAAAATACCAGTGTAATCTCTAAAATCTGATTTTCGAGTTCAAAGAAGACGATATTTAATTAAAGTTAAACACTTGCAGACTCCGATGCAAGCGTCTCTGGATGTGTACGATGTATAAAAAACATTTAAAACGAAACCAGTAACAAATTGAATGAAATAAAGTGCCGAACCCAGATTCTGTGGCGGCCAAGTCGGATTTGATTAGCGAGGACCCGTTAATGAAAAAAGCAAAAACAAAAAGGAAACAAGTAATAATTATAATAATATGCAACACTATTTACTTTATTTAGGGGACAAGACAACAGCAGCAACAACCGAAACCGAAGCATTTTAGAGGAATTTACTGTGTATGTTTTAACAAAGTGAACATAAAGTAGCATAGAAGGCAAAACCGTTTGAAAAGTTCAACCCACAGAAAGATCCTAGGGATAAATAGATATACCTATAACCGAAGAAGGTCGCTGGAAACTCAAGCAAGTCGCATTGGGTCCAAGAAACCAAAAGGCATAGAACATAAACCGAACACAATAATGAAATTTTAACTGCAGGCGATCATTGGGTGGCCAGGATTCGATCAATCGAATAGGAATCGATGGGATGATTACGAGAAATATTATTATGAATTCGTGTATTTTTTAAATGGTCCGTAGTTTAGTAGGTATGAACTTCATCGACTTCCCCCTCTATGGTTTCTCATCGGCAGAGATCTCTCAGCGTTTCGGCATTTCCACAGTTGACTAAATAGCAATGAGGTTTCAGTTCGTCATTCACCTTGCCCCCTCTGGAATATATGTATGTACTCCCAACATGAACTAATCAAAATCTATCGAATGAATCAAGAATTACAACTTTCTTCCAAGAACTAAGTTAGCAAGGAAACTATTTAAATGTATATGTGTGTGTAGGAAAGGCTTTAAAGAATTGGAGCATTAACTAACTAAATGAACTCTTAGCAAATTCTAACAGAAACTTAAAGTATATTAATTAATTCTAAATTTAAAAACATTTAAAATTAGTTCAAGTAAACACTTAAAAACCAACATAAATATGGAGCTTGTATGTATGATAAATTTATTATGATTACTCTAATTAATATTATGACGATGAAGAGCGCGATGGTAACACTTGTTTCTAATTCTCTAAGTTGCCTCTTAATTTAAAAAAAAAAAAAATAAAATCAAGAAATCAAACAAGCAAATGGACAAAATTCTCAAACTTTTGTTAAGCAAAACGAAGTAAACACAACACAAATGTTTATGATTAGATCGAAAATTTACAAAAACAACATCAAGAAGACAAACAACAATTTGGTAAATAATACCAACTCTCGTAGCGATATTCTAAAAGAAAACCAATCTATCAAGAAAAAGGCGTTGGTCTAAACCAATATCCGAAGGAGGAAGGGACTACATTTCTGTTTTCATTTTTAGTGATATGTAATTCAAATTGAGTAACAGCAAAAACGAATACTCTGCCACGGGTCTCTGAGAATGAAAAAGCTAAAGATTATAATAAATAAAATAAAGAAATCTGTTTACTTCCACCAAATTTAAAAAATATCTGGTCGATGCACACACACTCGGGTTGACCTTGTTGGTTATGTATCTATATTCTTTATTTTAGATCACTCTTTTTTGATGATTATTTCTATACATTTCCTGGGATAAGTCTCTTTAAATAATTTGTTTCAGCTTATAAGCTATAAAGTGTAGTATTCAACTTTGTTATCTATTAATTAAAAAATGTGGAACATGCAAAATGCCAACGTTTCGTTTTGTATGAAAAAAAGCGTTATTTAAACAACATGGAACGATTTTATATTTTTTGTAGAATCCCATATTGAATCACCCTAGTGCTGGCTTACACTGCTCTCTCGGAGGCAACACCTAGATTTACTTGGAGCGATCGGACGGCAACCAATCGAATGGCTAAAGTAACGGAAATTCCCACCATACATCATCGGCTATATATGAATCGGTAGGCCGGCGTCGGGCCAGAGATCGCCCCTATATCCACTATATCTATACTAACTAGTGTGTTCGAAGGTGCTCAGCCGGCGAACTCGACTCGTATTGCGAACGTGAATTTGCTTTTGGCCCCAGCTCAAACAGATGTTTTGCTGTTTTTAGATTTTTTCTTGGCTGCGATAACCGGGCATATGGCCCAAACTAAGTTGCATAACCGTCGTTAGTCATATGCCTATGGGTTGTCGAGATCTGTGAAGTTCAACTTGGAAACGAAGCTTAGTAAAGATCGCTAAAAGCAAAGCCTTCGCGTGGTTTTGCATGAATAAAAGTTCAACATTTTAGTATGTGCTTTTTAACCAAAAGATATATATCCTTATATCTTTAGACCTCAAGAAAGTTTCTCAGTAAAACGTTCACTATATATAAATATTAAATTATACATACAACCAACAATTGTTAAAAATAAAAGATTACTTTATTTTCTTTATTGTTTATTAATAAAGATTTAAATACAATATTTGGAATAGTTCAAGTATATTAATTCTTAAGTAAATTTAATATTTATGCTATTAACACATTTATAAGCCTGAAATATTTTCGCACTTTAGTGAATATTGTAGATTTAATTTCTTTTGCATTATTTTGTATACATTTATTTTTGAAGCCACCATTATTCTTATGTGAGACATCTTTCATATCGATTTCAATGAATCAGCTACTCATTAGCGACGTCATTGAGTGCGCTTTGTGGTGTCAGTTCCTTATCCACTGTGTCACCACCACCATCCTCTGATTCTCTTCCAACCGCCGTTCGCAGATTAAAAAAAAGTTCAAGTAAAGGTCGTTACCATAAATCAGAGCAAAACAGAAGACGAGTAAAGAAACATAAAACAAAGCTAAATGCTAAAACTTACTTGCTTGCGAGGAGTTTTTTTTTATTTTTCAAAGCACTTGGCAGTAAAACCAAACAGCAAAATAATAAACAAATGTTGGCATATAACACAGGGTTATAAAAATAATACCAGCAAACACATATGTACATAAGATACAAAAAAAAGTTAGTGTAAAAAAGTATGGCATATCAAAGTGTTTGCCAGGCCATTGATTATACAGCTAAACAGAAAAATATTAAATGTTGATGCAAGAATTATACTTTTGTTGATATATATATGTATACGTATATGTATATATTATATAATAGGATTTTCATACGAAAAAGTTAAACAGAGCGTACTTGCAACCTGCTGACCGCGTTTTATCTCTGTGATCTGACATAGAGATATATAATTTGTGAATATTAAATCAAACCAGGAGTTGGAAAAATAATAGTTTTCAACTAGAAGTTTATATTTGTAATATTTTTTATCTCTGGGTTAACTACAATCTAAATAATATATAAAAAATATGCATTTTATTTGAATGAAATATTTAAATAGAAATATTTGAAATATTTTGAACGCTGACGGAAAAGAAAACACACACACAAGGCTATCGTTTTGTTTTATTAAATTAAATTTATTGATTTTTTTTTCACTGTGGTTTTATGTTTTTTTTATAATTTTTAATAATAATTTGTTAGTATTTTTATATTAAGTTCGATTTCAGATTAGATTTTTGTTGTATTATTTCATAGCGTTCTGTAGTTTTCAAATTTTTTATTTTATGTTCTATATTTTGGGTTTCAAATTTAATGTTTTATTTCGTATATCTTCCCTACAAGTATTTTGAACACAGCTGAAAGGATTTTTCTTCATAAATAAATGTTTTATCATTGGTTTATAACTCTTGACTTTTCGCTGAACTGACGCTAATATTAACTTCGGTAAGCTAGCTTTATGACGTTATTTATCACTCATACAGCTAGATAACCAAAGACAACATAGCACCCTGTATTAAGTTGATGGTGTAACACTCCGCATTGCTGAAAGGGAAAGTAAAGTGATTTCCTCTCTTTTGATGAACGCTTATTTTTGAGTTTGTGCAATTTCGCTGATTTATTTCGCTTTACCTTTTTGGCCATTCAATTAGTCGCGCGCCTTGGTTTTTTCCTTTTATTTTCGTGTGCTTTTTCTTTTCTATTTCCAAAGTAAAACCTTAAAGCCCCCATGGACATTCACTCGATTTCTCGTCTCTTCGCCCACACAGACAGACACTCTTGACTATTTTCACACTGCCATATCTGTCGTCATCGTCGGCTGTGGCATTACTTTATTTTCTGTATTTCCCTCCGCGTCTGCGTTGTGTTTTTGCGCAGGCGTAGCCACTTTGAATGCATTGAGAAAGGCTACGTGGAATTCGTATGCATTTTGCATAGACAAACGAAGCCAGCAACGAGATAATGGTCGGAAAAAGGTCAAAGTTGGACGAGCGCGCGTTCGTCCAGAACCAGAAACAGAACGGATCCATGGGAAGAAGTGCGGGGCTGCAATGATTTCGTTCGCTTGGAGAAATATTCCCATAAATATGCACGCTACGACGATCAACAATTATGCCCACCAAAACGAGAGACCGTCTTATTCCCAGTTGACTCTTACTCTTCGTATTCTTAATGTTTCGGTTGGTCAAGTGACTGTAACTGGAACGACGAAAGACGCAAGACGTCGTGGAAGACGCAGGGTGGTGTCGCGGCGGTGGTGGGTCCGGACTTGGACCTGCATTGGCATGATAGCGCCAGGCCGGGCCGAGTCAGTAATGCCAGGTGAACGGCTGAGTGGCCTTAGCCAGGTCTACAGGTCTAGAGGCCTACAGGTCTACAAGTCCACAAGTCTACGGCCTGCTAGACGAGCGTTCCGTAACGTAAGTTCCCACAATTATGCGCCTCGCTCGACTCCACAGCCACAGCTCCGCGATTCACACACACCGCTCCGCTGCCGCTGCTGCTACTTCTGCTGTTGCTGCGAGTAATAATCGCTGAAACATAAAGCGGCGGAAAATGTTGAAAAGCAGCCAGCCAGGCAGGCGAATTTTCTGAATGTCTTACTTCACTTTACTTCACTTTACCAGTTTGCCAGTTTACCAGTTTTCCATTTTACCATTTTGTTCGCCTGCCACTGCCGCAAATTGTGCAATGGATATTGTGTGACGACAGTAGCCCAGGCACTTACGATCCATTCCAGGGGCCATAGGCAGATTTCCGCCGCCGTTCAAGTACTCGTAACCGCACCCGTACCGGGGCTCGGTTGGAAAACTTTTAGGAAACATTAAGAAACATTTGAGGTTTACCGTCCGCAAGTCCAGATCCATTCGAAAGGCTTACTTAATGGAGGGTTCTTAAAGCGGCTTACACAAGGCCTAAACCAAGTCTAAACATTAGTTTTCTATGGAAAATAATTAACAGTTACATCGTCTAAGAACTCTAACAAAATCTCATTTAATTTTTGTACTTTGAGAGGGATGTTGATCATGACCAGCTCTGGTGCCCTTAGTTTGTGAATATCTTTGTGACTTTGTATAGAAGCTCGAATTTGTAATCAGTCATGAATTTATTGTAATGTGTACAATTTCCCCGTACTTAATTAAAGCAATCTGCCATTGAAACATCTACTTACTAAAGCAATCAAATGATGTTCTCGTACACTGTTTCTAGATGAGATTAATCAACTGGGGATTTTTATTGTGATTTCTTCAGACATGCTATTAAGGTTAATTTGCACTTGAAGTCAACACACCTATGAGATAAATCCCCTCCATATATAGTATCTACAAGTATATAAACTTGCATACAAAACTCTCGGCTTGAACCGATGACGTGAATTACAAAATCAACATAATATCCACACCAAATATAGATATATTCTGAGGCCCAAGTTGACGCCTAGCCGCTGACCGCAAGTCAAATTCAAATAGTTCCAAGAACAAATCACACATCCCGCGAAAGAGAGGGGAGTACGACCGGAGAAAGAGACGGCCGGATGGATCAGCATATTCAAATGGACAGAGTGCGGAGATGCCGCCGCTGATTGGGCACGTAAAAGAGCCGAAACCGGAGGCCAGCTCGCCTAGGCCTAGATCACAGATCTGCGCATATATAGAGGAAACTGATTACCAAATCGATTTCGGGATGGCCCGAAACACGTTTTTTTCTCTGCCTCAAGAAATCAACAGTTGTCTATGCATACGAGATGAGGGCGATGACGATAATGCTATTCAAAATTCTGGAAGCGTGTGTCGCTCTTATAGAGCCGGATGTCTAAAGAATTTGCTCACGATCTACTACATGTACATACCTTCGATGCGATGCGATACGACAGAGTGCCTGTGCTAGTGCCTGTGAGGTTATATCGAACAGCTGCGAATGCAAATGACATACCCGGACATCTCGGAGTTGGAAGGAACTGGTAGCTGCGATTTGCGTGGTGTTGCCGAAGTGCTGGACTGCTGAGGCCGCGATCTGATCTCCGGAATTTCACACTGAATTTGGGCACTTAACTGCACTAGTACGGTTTGCCCGTGGACTGGCATTTTCGAGGTATGACTGACTGGCTAAGTGACTAACTGACTCTCTGGACTCTCCAGAGATTCAAGATTTTCAAGACTTTGGCCCTGGCACCGGATTGCTTTCGCACACACCTTCAACGCCGCCAAACGCTTCTAAACTAAATTCAGTTTTGGTAAAAATGCGACAAACGAGCTCCAGATCAGCTTCTTGAGACGTACAACGTCCACGTCGGCGTCGACGCAGCCGCTGGGTATATAAGACCTGTCCCAGGTGTGCGCCTGTGTGCCGTCCGTGTGAGCCGCTTTCTGCGTTGGTGTGCCGATGATCCGATCGCCGACGCCGCGCTTACCTGTGCTCGACGCTGACGCCAACGCCAACGCCGGCAGCAGCTGCGACTGCGACGGCAGCCGCGTTGTTACCTGATTTTCGGGTTTTTGTTTTTGCCTTACGAGCATCGAGCGAGCACCATGATTTCCCGCCAAATGAGAGGCATACAGGTAAGAGGCAAGTACAAAGCCCGTCCAGGTCCAGGTGCGAGAGTGTGTGTGGGAGCCTCTCTCCGGTCGACAGTGTGTGTGTGCGCCAAGGTGTATAGTACATAGGGTATAGACGGCTGAAAGATGTTGCCTAATGGTTGTCTATGTGGCTGTGACTATGGCTATTGATTTTAGATTTCAACAATGCGGGTGAAAAATGCTCAAAATTATATTGCACGAAAGCTGGAATTATAAAAGCTGGCATTACGGCGTATACAGGGTGAGCTGATGGGCTGATGAGCTGGGCTGCTAAGCAAAGCACCAAATATGAAACTATTTTTATCAAAGTATAAACTAATATCGAAATTTAGTTTAAGAGTTTACAGATTTATCTTCCCTTTACTATATTTATTAACCACCATTTAATAAATAATACACAAAACCCTGTTTAACACATAAAACTGGACGATTTCTGGTGGACTACCTCGGTGTCTTTGGCAAATTTGTTGTCCAGCAAGTTGACTTGCCAAAATATATAAAAAAAAGACCAAAAAACACAGGGCGAAAAAATCCACAGAAAATAAAAGACGACAAAAGCCCAAAAATAAAATGAAAGAAGCCCGCAAATATCAAGAGAAACTTGATCAAGAGTTAAGAGGTCGGCCAAAAGTTGCCATCCCGACTTAGCCGGGCTGGTGACTCCTCTATAAAGCGGAGTGTGAAAATGAACAGCTGATCTTCGATACGAATACGGTCGATATATCCACTTATGAAATGATATGATATGCTGAGGCTAATAAAAGCAAATGGCGAAGCATTTAAATATTTATTAAAAGGAAAACTAATGTATTTAAAGTTTTTTTATTAACCCACTTTAACTTAATACATATAATAATAATAAACAATAATAGTTGAACGAAGCAGCAACAGTTGTATCTAAATCAAAAGTGTACAACCAATACATCTAGTATGGGGTTACATTTAAAATACATTTATAGAAACAGAAACAACATTTTAGAAATAATTTATTGAAAACATAAGGTTGTATATTTTAATTTATATTTCGAATACAGGAAATTATATTAACAGAATTTGCAGGGATTTCACTAGATTTTTAAATGATGAAATTCAGAATTGCTAGCTTCATTTATGTTACACTTTATAATTTGAATCTAAAGAATATTTTTCAGTTGTTTTTTTTCATAAGAAATACTATAGCTTAGCTATAAGCTAGATAATCTCCATGCAGTCCATGTGATGCACCCGTGGAAAAATCCCATCTCGGATCATCCCTCGCTCTTGGCAAATCCTCCCCAAACGCAGAGACCCGGCTTGAGCACGTCTCAACGGCTGCTTGAGAACCCACGTACAGCACGCAATCAAGTGTAGCGCAATGGCCACGCAACAGCCAGCAAAGAATAAAAAAAATCACTTTTATGGCAAAGATCAAACTGGCAGAAAAACAACAGCGACGACGAAAAATACGTTACCAAGGTAGGCCGAAGACGATCGCTTCGGCTCGCGAAGTTGCCTGCTACAGAGAAAGAAATAATTATCTTTAGTATTTGTATTGAACAACATATTACTGCTAATATAAATTATTTTAATATTATACATTTGTTATAGTAACAACTACAATTATACGTTTATTTCATTTTTCTGCCTCGTATGTATAAATAATGTTTTTTTTAGTGTTAAATTGTTGTCGTTACAAAGAAAGGTATAATTATCTGAGATATTATTTTGAACTATATAAAACTGAAATCTATCTATAAAAAAAATGAATTTAAAATAATATTTGTCAGAATTATATATTTGATTAAATTTAAATCAAAATAACATGTTAAAAAGTATATAAAGCAATAATGCTAACTTTAAGCCAAATTTCAAATCGAAAAATACATTATAATATAATATATAAATATTATAATATTTGTTATTAAAAGTTATATCAGATTTTGTCTCAATGCCTTGCTGCTGCGTGGCAGCAGCACAAGCAAAAACGATAGCAACAGCGAACAGCAAAGAAATGGTCGTTAAAGTTTCCAGGCAAATGGCAAGAAGTCAGGGGCGTAGATCCATCCAGAGTTTGATCCACTGTTCCAGAAGAAAAGGCCAAGGAGTAACCCCCTTTCAAGAGCTACGTGAGCGGTTCCCTTGGCACGTTTTTCGGTTTTTTCTCCTTGTTTAATTTCAGTTTTTTTCTTTTCTCTTAATTTTTATTTTTTTGTTGTACTTTTTGGCGTGGCCGACGACGCCCGTTTGCCATCATAAAAGAAGTCAATTGAATTTAAATTTAAAGTACATAATGGCCAAGTGAAGGAGGTGAGTTGGACGAATCGAAAGGGGGAAAGGGGGTGAGCGAGTGGTGAAGGCAACGCTGCCGCCTTTCGAATTTCACAAAGTCATCCGTGTGGTTTTTGTTGCTGGAGCTGGCTTTTTGCTGTTGCTGTTGCTGTTGCTGTTGCTGTTGGGGCCTCCAGCTCTTTGTTGTTGTCGCTGTGTGGGATTGAAGACTATGTTTAGATATATGTGTACAATATATGTGTACATACATATGTATATATGTATATATTTCATGTACAAGGCCCAGGCACGCAAGGCTTTTGGCTTTTAAGCGAGAGATATATCCATGTGTATATTTGTGTCCGTTGCTCTTTTGATTTAAACGTGCTTAAATTTAAAGATCAAATTGCCAGAGCCTCGTTTTTCGGCGGCCTTTGGCAGGAGGTGGAGGAGGGGGTGGGGGATTTATCGATAGGCGCTGGAATTTTAAATTGTAGCCCAGCAAAACCGCAATAATCAGGCAGAAAATTGTACAGACTTCAGCAACTGACGCAGTGAGTCAGAGATTGAAATGTCGCTTTTTGCTGGCGGATATGGTAAGCAATTTATTTAGAAAGCCAGAGACTCGAGTGCCCCCACAGATTCAGAGGCTGACACACATATTTCAGCTTTATTCGCATTTCGCCCACCGTTTGGTTAATTTCGCTAGAAAAGATGATTAAGTGATTAGAGGGGCCGTCGTTCGGCGCTGACTAACGTTGGTAAAACGAAAGACTTAGGAAACGAACTTGCCCATAACCTATTGACATTATGACGCTGCAAACGGCAGACTGTCCTCTCTTTCACTTGCATCTCCCTGGTCCCGGCCTGGCTCGGAAATTTGCATTGTTTGCCAACAGAGCCACGCTGCGACCTCCCGATCCGTTGGCCTGCCAAGCAAACGTGAGATGAGTTGGGGTTTGCTCATTTTTCTGCCTTTCAGCCTCCGCCGCTGGGAACGTGCAGAGAAAATATTTGACTTTTTGCGCACACAGTTATGGATATATAAATATGTCAAAAGTTTTGTTTGCCTCTCTGTCGCGGCCATTGTGGGAAAGTGTGATGTTCTGGGTCCGCGGCTCTCTGACGACATTTTGGCGGAGATCTTATCGGCGGTCAGCGGGGACGGGTAATTAATTGTTAGAAGCCAGCGCGGAATCAAATTAGCGAGGAGATTAAATATGATTGGGAAATTAACAGTTACAATTAAAACTCTGTAAATTATTAGTTTAAGAAATAGAATAATCTCGTATTAAGAACTAAGAAAGTGGTATTCGTTGTATTTCTCTTAGTTATACAAAAAAAATAACACAATGTATATTGGTTTACTATATATTTCTGATCGAAGTGCCGTCCTTTAAAACCTAAACTAGTTCCTCGACATAAAGCCAACGAAACCGTTCACTTGGGGCTTGGACTCCAGTTCTATCGGTTTCCATATCAATTCACAATTCAAAGACCCGGCCTGGCCATTGTCCGAGATCCCCAAATGGCCAGGTTAATAAGCATAATCCAATGGAAACCAGTTGGTCCAACTGGTGTAGCCAAGCCCCTGGGGTGGCTGCCATTTACCCCCCTCCAAGGCAATACGCATGGCAAATGGACGGACTGGACCATATTTACCCTCGCTGGCCAAGAAAAGTCTATTGAGCCGGAGCCAGAACTAATAAAACTCATTAAACCCAACATGTTTGGGCTCAAACAAAGGCCTCTGTCTATACCCCATTTGAATAATCTCCAGCACAGAGATGTATGTATACCGAGCGAAGGGGGACCTGAAAAGAGTCAATAATCTGATTGGGGAGGCTAAGGAGAATGAGAACGAGAACGACGCGTCGTTCAATTAAAACCAAAACTCAAATTAATGAAACGAAAATAAAAATAAATTAGGTAAGGCCTGAACCCCAAGTCCAAACCCGAAAGAAAGCGACTGAGCGGCGAAACCCACCAAACCAGCAGCCTCCAAAGAAGAGAGAATCAAAATTATAACTTTTCAGTTCGGAGCGAAACTGTACCCCCCTGTTCGGCATCGGCATCGGCATTATAATGATCATCGTGGTCATGATGATGCTGCGTGGAAGAGGAAGAGCCGAAAACAGAACACAAAAGGTGGCTGGAACCCGAACTTCCACCGGCAAATGGCCAAGATCGATACAATTTTCGAGCAGCAGTCGGGTTTTTGGGCATTAAAAAGTCAGAGAACAGTAACAATGCCGGGCCACAGATACACGGGGCACAGAGATACCCCGATACATGGATCTGGGGAGCCGGGGAACAGAGACAAAGTCACCTTTTTTTGTTATACAGGGAGAGACAAAGGCGGTGGAATGAGAACAAGATCATTGCATTTTTGCTGGCTGCTGTCGCTGCTGCCGTTTTTTGTTTTTGTTGCAGCCTCGATGCCAGTTTCGCCCTAGCTTGGTAACAAGTTTGACTGAAAATTCTAAAAATAATGCCGGCCGGTTTGTCGTTAAAAGAAAAAGAAAAAAACAGGAGAATAAGAAATGAAAGAGTGGGCCCAACTCCAAAGACGCTGCTGCATCTGTGTGTGTGCGCCAGTGTTTGGGAGCAAAGGAAAAATAACAAAAATGGGTAACATTTCAAGGGAAGGGACAAAGGATGCCAGCACAGGGCCGTGTCGCTGCCAAGAACCAAGTGCCGAGTCACTCGATTTGGCTTACTGGCAGCTGCAATTGGTCCAGGGCTAGGCATACATACATAAGTCACAGGTGACTGCCTAGGCAGGGATTTCGTTTTTAAGAAAGCCGATCTTTCAAATATCTATATTTTATTTTGTGGTAAAGCGCTTTAAACGTTAAGAGGCAAATTTATTCGATAAAAATGGTATTCTATTTAAACGTTTAGAACCTTGCTTTATTGCCAGTAATTTAATTACTATTGTATTTACATTTCTGTAACGATTTTTTTTCGATTTTATTAGTCTTAATTGAGAAAAGTGATCCAAATCAGTTTTTATTATTACTCAACGTTTAATTTATAAAATATTTGTAAAAACTTAAAGATGAATAAACATTCAAAATGTTGCTAAAGTAAATGGTTTGAAAGTTCACATTTAAAATAGCAATTGAAATGTGAAAAATAATAAATAAAATATTAAAAAAAAAATAATAAATAAAAAATGTGTAAAAATAAATAAACTAACCAAAAATGTACGTATCAAATAATACAACAAATTAAATGTGAAATATTAATAAATTCAGAATTGACCTCCCAGTAACATTACCTATATTATAATTATATAATCGTGACTTTCTGTTGGCTTTGCAGCCCTGATGCTGCCTGATGTTGCATTTTAGACCTTCAAACTCTGCAGCAATCTCGGTCCCAATCCCAATCCCGGTCCGGTCCGGTCCTGGTCCCTACTCCCTGATGATCATGACGCTGCTAAATGTGGCCGGTGAAGCCCAGCGGGGCAGGGCAGCCGTTCGTTCGTTGGTAGTGCTGTTTCCTCGGCTCTTAGCGTTTGTTTGCAACAAGTAACGCTCATCTGTATCTGTATCTGCGGCAGTGTTTGCCGCGCCAAAGAGTTGCTTACCTGGCCGGTCGCGCTACCTGCGTAGAGCGGACAGGTAGGCGTAAGCATGTATCTGCAGCTGTATCTGTGTGCCTTTATCCTTCGCCTTGCCACGGATGCAGCGGTCAGCAGAGGCAGCGCAGCATCATCGGCAAACCATACATACGAGTATATAGGAATACATGTATAAATGTACATACATATGTGTACAGATTTTATATAAGGACCGGCGAATTGTGATTGTGTCTCCTGGTATGACTCGGCAACTTACTCTCGGCTATGGGGTAGCTAGGCGTCGGGGCTCTTCTGCCTCTGCTTAATGGTTTTAGGAAATCGAAAATTAAATAATTTATCTCGATTTTATGACGTTACAAGCAGGTTTTATACCCCTCGTCTCCCATCTAGCACGCGATAAATCTTCGGCTTACAATCAGAAGAAATGATGCAGGAACACAAAATACACATGCCCGGTGCCCGGTGCCCGGTGCCTGTAATTTGAATAGCCGCAGTTCTAATGCCGTAAAAAAGCGATGCTGCTCTTGGCCCCTGACCCTCGCCGTAATCAAAATCCCAACGTGAATCAACCGTGGAGGGGAGCTATTTTTAAAAAGCCCCATCTTGACTTGGTCATTATTTTCCACGTTTTTTGGATGGTCATTGCTCTCAAGTGGTTCGTTCGCGCCGAGATTGATTCGAAAGAAAGGTGCAGAGAAAGTGGTAAAGAGGCAGTGGCTCATCGAGCTGGACTTGGCTGAAGTGGGTTGTCACTGGGCCTTCGTTTCTACAGAGAGAAAAAGCTTACGAGCTGGATATTGCTTAAATTTATTTAATTTTATTTCATTATTTTTACAATCTGTTTTATATGTTATTTTTTCGATTCCATATACATACATTTTAAATTAATTTTCAGTTTTTATTCCAAAATTATAATACCTCACACTTTAATATACTAAATAAATGAATAAAAAAAATGATTTTACAGAAAATAAACTCAGCTACAGCCGTGAACTTGGTGCATTGGCATTTATAAAAACATAAACAAACTATTTTTTAAACCTTAATATTCTTAATACCTTCGGAAAATATTATTCTTGCAAAAATAAAAAAGATTTTATAAACACCTTGCCCGATTTTTGTAAGATAAATATTTTATTAAAAAATCGAAAATATTACTGTGCCAACTAATTAGAAAGATTTTAGATTTAAATGATAACTTTTAGTTTTTCCTATTATTTTTCGACTTTAATACAATAGTTTTATTTATTATGCTATTTATAATTGGAATTAGTTAACATTTGTCGCCAAGAAGCTTTCAAATCTGAACAGGAATGGGTTAAATACAATAGTTTTATTTATTATGCTATTTATAATTGGAATTAGTTAACATTTGTCGCCAAGAAGCTTTCAAATCTGAACAGGAATGGGTTAAATGTGGCTTTCCTGTATGAGTCCTTTAGGAAGGTTAAACACCCACCAATTTCATCTTGTACCGAACCGAAACATATTTTATACATTTCAACGATAACTATGATTTAAAAAAATTGTGGACTGAAACCTACAGGAAAAACGAAAAATTACGCAAAACTGTTTCCACCTCGTAACTGCCAACAACCCTAAGCGTGTTAAAAATAAATTCTGAAAAAATTTCTGGCGATGTTAAAATTTAAAATTACTATAATTCAGATTCACAATATCGAAAGGTATTACATAGTAAAATTAATTTCTGAACGGACGAATCTGTAACATATAATGATATCAGATTTTCGTTTGTCGTCTCCTAAGTTATCAATAGCAAATTCTAATAAATACTGATCAATTTATTGTTATTTAGTGATATCTAATGAGATAAAAGTAATATTATGCGTTTTTGGGTTATTTAAAAAAAAAGGTTCTTAGAAATATGTAAATTCTAAGAGTTAGCTATTTTGTCTTACA
This sequence comes from Drosophila anomelani, assembly GCA_035045905.1. Classification (NCBI taxonomy): domain Eukaryota; kingdom Metazoa; phylum Arthropoda; class Insecta; order Diptera; family Drosophilidae; genus Drosophila; species Drosophila anomelani. The sequence goes on from JAWNOO010000165.1 coordinate 366,872, forward strand.
TAAGATGTATAGATTCATCCAAAAATACTTTAAATCGAGTCCAAACCTTATATAATTGATTATTATCAATACAATTCGATGTTATAAATCTAAATAATAATAGTTTTTAACATTTTAACATTTCCAGGATTTTTGTAGAATTAATTTTCATTTCGCTCTTGTTCAGGTTTGGGAGCTTCTTGGCAAAGGTTTTTTGTATATCCTTTTTATTTATTAATGAATTAGGATTTTTCGGGTTAAAAAACGTTTATTTATGATTTAATCGAAGTAAATGCAATGAGCATAGTTGTCTTTCTAATTAGTTGTCAACGGCTGTATATTATATACATAGACGCTCAATCGACTTTACCCTTATGTATATTATGATATCTATTATGATATACATATCAAAGATAGAGTTGGCTGTTGGGGCTAATTAAAAATGTATTTTAGCAAAATATATTGCAAGCAAATTTTTCGATTAAAATCAAACGTAATACTATCTGTCACGATATACAAATATGTACATATATGAACTTAGCTTAAAAACGAAAACAAAAACAATATGGAAACCATAAACGATAAGCAACATGTTTAGTTTATTAGAAATGTTAACCCGAAAAGAATTATAATGTATATAGTGTACGATATTTTATAATAAGAACCGAAATCCACATTTTTGATTTGTGTAATTATAAATGAGTGATTTTCCAGTTCTGCCGCATGTGTTTGTCTCGTTAGGCATTGATGAAAAAGTTTTTGGTTTAATCTAACCCTGCCAGCTGGTACAGTTTTAAAAATAAAAAAACTTGCATACTCTGTGGTCACCTTGATGTGGTCTTAAAGCAAACATTGCATGAAAACAACTAATGACAATTTGGCTAAGATGAACATTAAATATTATTCGTTAGCCACTTGTCTTTTATTTAAACCTTTCATTTGCTGTAATATTTTTGAAGACACAAGCTCATATAACGTTAACGAGAGGCTAACTGAAGGCAAAAACAAAGAACCCCTTTAAAAAAAATTTATTTTGCTTAGATGCTCATTATTTTATCAGTCTCATGGTTGGGCTGTTTCTAGGTCTGAACCAAGACTTTATAATAAAATACATAATATGTATATTTTTATCGAATTATATATTTTATATATTTTTTTTTCGTTCTTAACTTTGTGCTATATATGTATGTATGTACATATGCAGCGAAACATAAGGGCACCATGCTGTTTTTTCATTTTTAAAACCTTGATGTTGGTGTTGATGTTCAAAAAATTACTAAATAAGTACATAATCCATAAAACCTATTTATTTTTTCTTTCAATTTTTTTTATAAAAAAAAATTTATGTTGCACTATTTGTCGCTGTTAGAAAAAATGGCATGCATTTGGCAATTCAGATGTATAGAAATTATTCTAGGCATTTTTATATCATATTTAACGTAATATACATTTTTATGTATGCTCGCTAAAAAGTCCAATTAAATTAAAGGAAAATTATATCAATTCACGTAAACTCTATATTTATTTAACTTAGCACTTTATAACAATCTTAGAGGAAAAGCTTAACAGTCCTTCATATTGTTGCTTAGTAGAGAACGACCTCCTCGATGCCATACCACGTTGTGGAATAAATGGGTTTCATCTTGCGCTTCTCAACAATATTCGTGAGCAGTGGAAGAATGTTGGCCAAGTCAAATAAGCTATCCTCATAGAAGGAGAGGAGTTGGGCCCAATTGGAGAGCGTCTCGAGTAAAGCTTCGTCCCTCGACACACTCAGCAGCGTAAAGTGGGAGGTAAGGAGGCAGCCGAACCATTGTAGAGCCTGAAGCTCAGTTTGAACCAACGAGTGGGTTCGATTCGGACGCTCCTCCAACTGGGCGCTGGGATCGCTAGCTAAATTATATAGGTAATCCATTAGGCGCTGCACGTGCAATAATTCTAGACGCTGGCGAAGGTGCTCTTCAATACTGCTGGCATCAAAGCTGCATGATAGCACTGCGTTCAGCAACAGATTGCTAGACTTTTTGGAATCCGCAGTTTCGTCCTGGGCATTGCCGTTGACGTGTGTTGGATTTGCACTTATATCTAAAGCGAATCGCAGTGACCAGGCCAGCATTCTCTCTGATATGTTGCTATAGCGGCGTAGGCACATCAGCACATGTTCTGTGTTTCCTGTTTTAATAAAAAGAGTGAGAATCTTTTCAATTATCTCCTCTTCGCCGGCTCCACTTCTCTCCAGCTGCCGGATCATTGCCTGAACAGCCGTGTTCATAGGTCCTGCGTCAAAGAAGTTTGTCATCAGAGTCACGCTAACATCGTCAAGTCCGTTTTCGCAGCTGGTGATCTCTCCATGGACATGATGCTTGATTATATCGCTTATCTCTTGGTCCAGTAACTCAGGAGGATCATAAGCTAACTCCCTGCCATCGGCATTCTGCAACTCCGGCGAAGATACAATTTTATTCAACTTGGATTTAGCAACCCGATAATTGCTGGGCTTTGTGCTACCATCGAACGTGATGACTGACTCCAAGTGCTCCTCTGCGTTGATATGATCCAGTTCGATGGGCGTGAAGTGGGTGTCTCTGAACTGGGAGCCCAACATGTCCACAAGAACTTCTTGGTTCATTCGGTAACGCACGGCGGCTATATTCTGACCCATAGCCAGCAGTATGTGCTCATCTCCTGCCCACAAGCGAGAGAAGTCCAGGTAGACCTTGAAGTACTGCTTGGCATTTACCACCTTAAACTGCGTGTTGTATACCAATAGAGAGGCCCCTTCCTGGCCATAGTTGGCCCCGTAGATTGCGGCAAAATTCCTAGAAACGCCGTGCACAGACAGCTTGCTTTCCACATTCAGCTCGGCCAGCATTGACACGAATTGTCCGGGTGAGCGCTCCGAAGTCCGGTCTGCCAAGTTTAGCATAAAGATTCGCTTGTCGGACCCTAAAATAAAAATCATATTCAAAGGATTGTCCTTAGGCAAGTCGCAACATAAAGAATGTTAAATACTTACAAATGGTCAATAACTGGGGATTCGCATCTCCCTCGATGACGGCGTAGCCAGTTAGCCGTACATCCTCCCTTTTAATGACGTACTCCCGCCTGGTGGCCGTGGCCAAAGACACCCGGATAAGCTGCAGTTCCCCAGTGGCCTTTGTCTCCTCGAAGTAGGTGAGCACTTGCTGGCCCTGTGGCATGGTATAAATAGTTGGCTTGCTGATGACTTTGCTTGCTGCCAGGGCCAGTTGCAGGGCTGTATCTTCTTTCTGATCCTTACGCGAAGCCAGTGCCTGAGAGAGCGTTTGGCAGTCGCCATCACTGAAGAGGACCAAAGCTTCCTGGTTGGTTTCCACCAAATGAGCAATACTTTTCTGGAACTGTTACAATCGAAAAGTTTTAATTATTATATTTCACTGATTCTCACATCCACCAAACCTTTAGTTTCTTGCACTTGGACACATCGCTGGTATCCACATCCCAAAGGCGCAGAGAGTGGTTTCCAAAGACTCCCACATATTTCTGACTGCTGGGATCGTATACAACCTTTGACGATAGCTTTTCTGGAAGGGACCAACTAAGCAACTGCTTCTGTGTGCTAATCTGCAAAGGATTGTATATAAATTAAGGAAAATTGTAAAAATTCGAAGACAAACGTTACATTCAAAACCACGACCACATTGCGTGCCAGTGTAGTCACCACGTTGCCCTTCTCCCCGTCCGAAGACATGCCCAAGAACTCCTTGGGATCCGGTATCGGAAATAGGTTATAATAAGAAAGGAACTTGGACATATTTTAAACTTTAATTGATAAATTAAATTGAAAACAAATTGCAACACGTGAAGATTGATACAGTGTGACAGTGATCTGACCGCTAAATTAAACCACTTAGAAAAAATACCATTTAAATCGATATGTTTTGACGACTATCGACATTTTTACCAGGACCGTTATCATCATATGTTTTATTCAAAAAACTTTAATGGTAATGATTATTTTTAGATTTTTGTATTTTATCTTTATAGATAATCAATAGAATAATTAAAAATTACAAATAAGTATTAGTTTTGATAAAAAGCATTAAATTCAAAAATAATGATTAATTAAGTTTTATTGTTTTTTGCTCAAAATAAAACTCAAAAGCAAATCATGTGTTTCGTGTTAATTTTTTTTACCAAAACCCATATATGTACCTACGTATTTCACAGATAAGCAACTGAGCGGACGGAATGAGCTTAAGATTATCAACCAGCTCATCCTCTCTTTGCTTCCCGAATCGCCATAACAATTTGTCACACAAACATATTTTCCTTTGCTGCAGCAGCAGGTGTATGATCTCGGATGAGCAAACAGCTGATCGGCTGTTTTGTCTGTCATATGAACAACCGAAAAATTAATACAAAAAATATATTATAAATTTGCTGTTTTTCAAAATATTTTCATTAACTCTGAAATAAGGCCATTTTGTATTAATTTAGAATTTTGGTTTTATGCAAATTGCAAATCGTCTAGATTCCTTGGAAATTTAAGGAAATATCATTGTTACTAAATCAATTTTGCTTAACATCGGCCATACATCAATATTTTTTTAAACATCGATGTCCACTGACATCGATGTGTCCTCCACCTCTAGGCCCTTTTCGCCACGTGCTATCGATAATGTGCATTCGCTAGAAGAAGAGGAAGATGGGTGGAAAGACAAAACAAGCGCCGCGAACCAAAAATAATGCGAAAGTAAGGCGTAATTGAGCTTAATTGCACATTCAAGGATGCACTAATATCCGAACATTTTCAGCCGTCGAGCAGCAGTCGCACTGCGGAGCTGCTGGGAACCACGCCGATCTTCGTGGGCTTCTCGGCGCAGGCGGATGGCGGTGGCCTGGTGCCGTTCGCTCCGGGATTCGCCAGCGCCGAACAGATGCCGGACAGCTTCGACGCGGCCATCAGTCCGCAGACGCAGATCATTCTGCGCAAACTGTCCAAGAAGGACCCGATGACCAAGAAGAAGGCGTTGCATGAGCTTCAGGAACTCATTGAGCAGTCTGACGTGGATACCTTGAAGAGCATCCTGCCCCTGTGGCCCAAGTACTACTTGAATCTGGCCAGTGACCCCGAGCACAATGTCCGGGAACTGACGCAGACGGTACTGCAGTTGCTCATGGCCAAGTGCAAGAAGGCGATGGCTCCATACCTAAAGCTATTGGTTCCCGTATGGTTAGGGAGCCGCTTCGATACATATGCACCAGCCGCCAGCATTGCGGGGCAATCTTTTCGGGAGACCTTTGCCGGTAGTGCGAACCGCACCAAGGAGGTGTGCATGCACTGCCAGCTGGAGATCTTGGAGTACTCAACCCGCAATCTGACCTTTCACACGGCGGCCACGCTTTCTATCGGGAAGAGTCTCACGGCCGAGGAGGCGGAACAGAAGTACCAGCGCGTTGTTATAAGCAGTCTGAAAGTTTTGTCCTTCTTCTTAGAACAAACAGCGCAGACGGAGGAGCTCAGCCAGGTCAAGGAGGGATTCGTCACGTTGGTGGCGCACCAAAAATTCTGGAGCTTTGCCAAGCACAAAATACCGGCAATAAAGTAAGTTATAACAACAGCATCTATATAAAAAACTAATTGGATTTGTTTTGTCTTTCCTATAGAGCCGCTTGGTTTGAGTGCATTTACCACATTTTGTCATCAGTTGCCCTTTTGGAAGTGATATCTTCGCAAAAGGCGCAGTTAATAACGCTCTGTTTTCAGTTCATAGACGACGCCGATCCCGTAGTAGCACCTCACATATGGGGCTGCATCTTGCTCCTTCAAAATAACTACGATGATTGGTAAGATGATTTGTATTACATTTTTAAAAAGTCCTTCGTTTTAAACAATTTTCCCAAATTGATAATCAGGTTCGTTCCCCTCAACATTCGGAAAACCCTCCTTCCAAAACTGTCGTCCCTGCTCCGTAATGGTTTCAATCGCAATGCCCAGGCGATCTGTCCAAACATCCTACCCTTTCTCTCCAAGATTACACCAACTGCCCTACAGGATCTTGATTTATACGAGTTTTATCAGCGCTTCTTTGACGACATAAAGCTGGCCGTCACCGGCAAGTTTGATCCTCCGCTTTCCAAATCAGATTGTACAGTAGTTCACAATACCTATTTTGAGTGCTTGCGATTCCTGATCCAGCAGATAAACAACATCAAGGAGCGGGAGCCGAGGGAGCAGGAATTTGCAGAGGGATTGCTTCAAAATAATGTACTGGAACCCATTGGCTGGCTGTTGAAAAGTGAAAGCGCACACGTGAAAAACTTCTTCCAGCATAGCTCAGCGCTGGTCGCCTTCTGGGACCGGCAAATCAACAATGGCCTAGACAACGGACTGTACGCCAAGTTGCTCAAACAGTTTTGGACGCGCATCTTTGAATTGGTCACTCAGGATCTGGCCGGTGAGGAGGTAAACGAGCAGCTACTCTCGCATGTCTTGCTTCTTGTGCACGACCTGCACATGGCCAATCCCAGCCTGGAGTCGCCCAGTGTAAAGTTTGTGGAGGAACTGGAAGGAAAGGCAGAGAAAAGTGAGCCTACCACACCAGTAAAGAAAGCTCAGGAAGCGGCAGCGTTTATACAGAAGGAATTGAAGCAATTGGTTGTGAAGCTTGTGAGGATCTGCCTAGACAAAGCCAGTGGCAGCACTTCCTCTCGTTATATTGAACAAATTCGCACTCTTACAAAAATGTTTACCGATGCCGCCTTCTACAAGAGTCTAACAGATTGCGGGGACCTACGTGGAGCACTCGATAAATTTGTGTCCCTGCTGGAAGCCTTAAATGATGAGGCCTGCGAATCGGTTGTAGAGATCGTATTTGAAATTCTGCTTCTATTAGAACCAGAGCAGCGCTTTGAATATATTGAAAACACTCTTTTGAAGGTAAGTACGAAGACATTTTAGTAACAACATGAGTAAACCTATATGACTTTTTTGTAATTGAATTTATGGTCCAGAGCTGGTTTCAAACTATCTTGCAAAGGGTTTCAAAAGCCTGAAAGATAGCATTCAATATTAAGCTCTTTTCGCAAACAACGCAATTGCTTGGTTTGGGTAAACTGCGATTTGTACGCTCTCAACGCTGGCCGCTAGCTACGCGTACTAAAAAGTGGTGAAAAATCTATTGCTTGAAAAAAATTGTTTGCACATAGGAAACTAAGTTATTAATCAGTTCATTAATACGAAAGTCTTACTAAGAATATATAAACATTTTGGGCGGATTGAATGACTTTCAAAATTAGTTGTAAATTCCAAATTAATTAAATTTGTTTTTACAGCTACGACAACATCAGGTACAGAGCCTTCTGCTCCATCGCCTTCTCTCCTATCCTCTTTGCCTAGAGCCCGCCGTAAGACAGATGCTTAGTTGTTCGGACACTGACAGTATGTTTGCTCGGATAGCCGCCGAGGTTGTGGTTGATAATGATCGGGAAAAGCTGAACCTGCTGCACAAGTGCTTCTTCCAAACGGACACCGGAGACATACTCATCAATGCTGAGACTGTGGATAAAATACTGCTGGCTATGTGCGCTCCTTTGGAGCAGCCGGATCTCGTCGATGACATGGTGGAGGTGTGCGGCAGCTTTATTGCCCAAATAATGCCTGTGATTTGCAGCAACAACAACTCTTCGCTGGGTGTGCGCCAACATATCTTTCTCACTCTGTTCAAGTTTAGCTTAAAGCATCGCCCGGAGGAGTATTTGTCTGAGGACACTCTCTGGGAGATTACCACGTGCTGGCAAGATGCTCTGTCCAGTAATGATATTGAAGTTGACTTTGTAACGCTAAAAAGCTGTGCTGGTATAGTAGAGGACTTGGCAAGGACCGTCGATCTGAAGGCCGATAATCTCGATGGAATGGCAGAGGCGATGGCCAAGTTTGTCATTTGCTCAACTGAAAATATTGAGGATGAGGAGAAGCGTTTGACTCGCATAGATGAAACCATAGCCGCTCTTCTCGAATCTCCATTGAAAACAATCGAAAAGGTTAAGCAATTTGAGAATCACTGCGTTCTCTTGGACGCTTTACATGGATCTGTCAGTGCGGGAGTTCCCTTTGAGAGCGCTTCGTTCGAGAACAATCAAATTCTCCCGCTTCTCCAACGTTCCACGCTCAATTTCTTCACTCTGTACAAACTGGTCTATCAATTCCCCCCGCCACAAGCGGCAAACGATCCTGAAGATGAGCTAACCGAGGACTACTGCGATCCGAATGCCGATGTTCTCACAAAATGGAGCGAGTCCTTGATTGCCGAACTCCTCCAGTGCATTCGAGTTGCTGGCACAGCAGAGAGTTGGCTGGAGGTGTCCGAGGTACAGCCTTCATTGCAGGAATTGGTGCTGGTCTTATCAGAGAAAGTCAAGAGCTTTATGGGCAACACTAGTGAGCTAGTTGACATAGTCAAAGATCGCCTTCAACTGTCGGCCACCCAACAAGCCAGTATAATTAGCTGCCGTCTTCTGAGCTATCTGACCTTCTGCCCGCAGTACGCGGCCTTCGAAGAGAGCGCCACAATTTTGCTTCACGAGGATCTCGCCGATTCGTTGGTTTCTCAAGGAGCTCACAAAACCTATACAATGGCACTGCAGGTGAGCAAAATATTACTTTTTGATTGGGCATGCAAAAAAACACAATATGGCTCAATCGAGTTTATATCGCTGTTGATTCTTTTCCTTTTTAGTATCTTTTGCCAAGGCTTTCGCAGAAAGCCCTCAGTCTCAATTCTGCTATAATGCGAACGGAACCACCGGAGATTTGGGTCAAGGCCGCTGTATTCCATGCTCTACTCCTTAACAATTTCGAGGCTGAGATCAACGAAAAGACGGATCGTAATATCATTGTGTCGGCCGTGCAGTTCATGACCAGCATAGGAGAAAAGCAAACCACCCAGAAGGATTTGCTCCATTACAATGTGTAAGAAAATCAACCCAGAGGACTTTTAGGCCTTGCTTATTTCATGATTAATTTTTAGGGAGCTACTAAAGCAGCCGTTCGAATCGGTTATAAATACTGTGGAGTTTATTAAACTTCTAACTGAAGTTCTCAAGCGGTTTCCCTACGAGCTGAGTATCAAAAATTGGGACGCCATTCGTATTGGACTTAGCTCTTGGGTTCTCACTGTTTCCAAATCTATAACTCAATTTGATGACCCAAAGGTTCGTTGTTGTTAAGATTGTTTTATTATTGAAAAAATGTTCACTAGTTTATTTTCCTTCCAAGACATGCCTATTCGTAGTGGCTGTATATAAATTGTTCGGCGCGTTGATCGAATTTATTCGGTCAGAGAAGCAAAAGAGTTCGACGGAATTACTCAAGAATGTGATCGACGAGTGGGACTCTCTGTTTGCCAAGGAAGTCAGTGTGGTGCTCTTCAAGGCTTACTATCAATTGAGCCATGAGGCTAGTGTGGAGCCAGGCTTCCAGGCCTGCTATAAGGCCATGTTGGAGACTCTGACGCCTGCCTTAGAGCTGCTGGATTACAGCTTTGTTTATGCGGTAATGATATATAAATATATAAATCTATAAAAACCATCCTAACCATTCTGACTCTTACTTTTAGTTCTGCAAATCAAACAGTAAAATCACCCTGGACCATCTCTGCAATTTCCTCTTCAAGCAGCTTTACAGCTCCCAGCACTCGGTTCGGCTGAGTGCAGTTAATGCTCTGCGCCAGTTAACGCCGCACTTTGTGGCCGACGACATTGAACTGAATGATAAGCAAAGCGAAAGTCTAAATGCCACCATCTCCAAGTGGCACTTCCTCAACAGATTCGAGGACTACTTGACACGCTACGATGCCCTGATACGAAGGTACCTGGATGAGTTCACTTTTAAATTGACCGAACTGGAGGATCTCGAGCTCATAGACAGACACGACGCGCTGAGTTACCTATTCCTATGGGACTGCATCATCAATGCGTGCGCCAAGTCTCCAGTTGCCCTGAGAGCCGTTTACACTAATTGGCTGAATGATAACAAATATGAAGAGGTACTAAAACTGTACTTGTGATTTGGGTTCGCACTCTAAAATTTCGTCGGCACATTACAGAATTTTCTACACTTCCTCTTCCGCGCCATGCCAGTGGATATACTGAAAAATCACGGGAACAAGGTGCACAGCAATGGTGTCTACAAGGAGCTAACTTGGCTTCAAATGAAGGGTAAGTTTGCGACACCTTAGTTAGGCTTCATCCGAACTGTCCATACCATAGGGAACTTCGGGGATATAGTCCTCGCCGTACTCGTGCTCTACGTAGTCGACACCCGGTTCGTCGTCGTCAAACATTTCTTCGATGCCCATTTCATCGCTTATCGAAATGTAATCCGACAAGGGGACGAATTGTTCGGGATCGTTATAGGCAATCATCGGACGTTCCTCGGGCACCTGCTGTTGAGGCGTCAAGTAAATGTTCAGGTTCGATATAAACTTGTTAATCCAAACGGTCAGATTGTTGGCAAGGATCCGCTGATATTCTCGTAAGTTACTTGTCGTGTAGAACTCTTGATCTGTCGAGGATATTAGGGATTAATTAAAGGATGACGCGAGGGACTTTAAACGGGAGACGTCTGGCTTGATACTTGCCTGTAAATTCTCGAAGTCTTTCAAGTATGACACAGCAGAGGGGCGAGTTCTCGTCTACTATGAACTGATCGTTAAGCAGGAAGTCCTTCATTTCCTCAAAAAGAACGCAAATGATTTTCTGCATTTGTTTCTGCTGACGCTGCAGGATGCGTTTCTTGAGACCCTTGCATCGACGCTTATGTACACGCTTGGCCGCTCTGCGTTGGCGCATCTCCTCCTCCATGTACTCCAGAGCCTTTTCCATGGTCATGGCCTCTACTGGAGGCTTGGGCTTCATTTGGTGTTCCAGGGCGGCAATGTGGCGTGGCGACAAATAGTCCTTAAAGTACTTAATAGTATCGCTCACTCGCAGCGGATGCGGATCGGCCAGACGCTCCACGCGGGCCGTGCATTGGTTGACAATGATCTTTTTGGTGTAGTAACGCGGCCGCTGCGCTGCCGCCGACAACTGCGGCGACAAGAAGTCCTTCTTGGGGGTGGCTAGGAAGCAGATATGTTCCTTCCGCGACAATACGTCCCTATCGATAATGATCTGGCCCGTAGGCTGGCAGGGTGGGTAGCATGGTATGTAGCGTGGGCATACGCAAATAAATCTGTGGGTCATTGAAATGTTTTGGAATGGTTCAGTTAGCTTTGGACAATTAACATATATTTTTGTATAACTAAATAATTAATTACATCATTAATTAAAACTTTGAAAAATCTGGGGGCCTCACTTTAATAATAAGAACTTATAAATATTAGTTTATCTTGGCATGTTTAGGGAGGCCAAGGCAAACAAGAACCCCAATCGATCTATCAAATAGCTTGCAACTTTTGCGAATCGATAAACGGGGTGGCATAAAATACCTTAATATTGATACTTCACCAATATTTTTAAGCAATATCTTAGAGTCAATCTCAATCGAGGCGATAAACCGATTTCATGGCCTATTTTTTATATCAGTATAAAGATAATGTAAAACAAGTGAATTCTATTATGTCACAATGCTTGAATATAAATAGTCTACAAACAACAATGCACACTAGGCATGAGGAAGAATGTACATATATGATAAATCCACGTTAAAATGCGATATCATAGAACAATCACAAATGGTACTTTGTTTTTTTTCGCATTATATTGACCAAAAATAACAAACAGCATAACTATTTATTGTATATAACAACCCTGGAGTAGCCCCCAAACGCACTTACCTGTACAAGCCCTGCAGCTCCTTGGTTGGGTATTTTACCAGGCGGCGAATGCGCTTAGCTTTTGACTCGCGCACATGGACCATGGCCAAGCGCGCATTAAGCTCGTCCGCCACCGTGGGTCCCTCTGCGGCAAATGGATTCACGGGCTTGTGATCCACTCGTTCCTCGCATTGCGTCTTTAGGAAGTTGATTGCCTCAGCAACAGTAACTTTTTCGCTTTTCAGCTGCATGCGTTTTGCGGGCGGCATTTCGGCGGTATTGAAATTAAATGGCTTTGCGGAAGTCATGGTTGTCAGTAGATTGAAAATACAAAACCAAACACGGAGAAAAGCGAGACTACGAAGTGAACGTTTACGGACGATCGAACAAACTACTTTTGTTTTTATAAACACTATTCGAAAATGAAATACAGCTCCAAACTTGACTTGGCTTGCCTTGATCAATCCCTATGTCGCTTTATTACAATTGCAGATCCAAAGCTGTCACTGGAGCGTTATGTTTGTCACCTGTACACGGAGGTGCTTCGCAAACTGCCGGCCGTGGTGCGCAGATGGTGGAATGCTACACAGTCCAGGCAAAAGAACTTTGTGGATAACCTTACCACCAACTACGTGAGCTCCCTGATCTGCAGCGAGGAGCTCAAGGCTATCGCCAATCGAAAGGAAAAGCACGAGAATATGCAGGCGAGTAATGATGCAGACACAGCAGCTTTTACTGGCCGTTAAAGTACTCGACGAAGCCAGTGCGAAGCGTAAATACAGCTATGGTGCTAATTAGCAGTAAAATAACGACAATAAGACGGAATATCTCAAGAACCAACATGGTGCTCTTGACGCGGCACAATTCTTTCGCTCAGAAAAAACGCACTTTTTTCTCATTTTTAGCCTAAAGGAACCCAGGCTACTGGGTTCTAGTCTAAATCAGTCTACAAATGTACATACCGCGATATCATCATCGTGTTCTGTTTTATTTATAGGTCACTGTTCATTCTTCCACCAGAGAAGTGCTGGCGGTCTATGCTATCGATGAGGCTCGCATGGAGCTGGTCATTACTCTGGCCCCGAATTACCCCTTGGGGGCAGTAAAGGTGGAATGCGGTAAGCAGATCGGTGGGCGGGCCTCCTCACGAAATGTGGGCATGCAGCTGACCATCTTTCTTACGCATCAGGTACGTGAATATTACTTATTCCTGCTCTCTGCTCGCACCGTAACAACCGAAAAAAATAGTAAAAAATCGGAAAATAAAAAATGTTAAGATATCTTCCTTGTTACCTTGTTTGTTTTAGAATGGCACCATCTACGATGGTCTAACGATGTGGAAAAACAACCTGGACAAGAAGTTCGAAGGTGTGGAAGAGTGTTATGTGTGTTATACCGTCATCCACCAGGACACTTGCCAGTTGCCAAAGCTTACGTGCAAGACCTGCAAAAAGAAATTTCACGGACCCTGCTTGGTAAGCGGATGCGTTTACTCCCTCTTATTACGTTTATTCATATTCTTGCTTTCAGTATAAATGGTTTACCACTAGCAGCAAGTCCACATGTCCCATTTGTCGCAACGTCTTTTAAATGGAATTTATCCAGTCCTGAGCTGACAACACGTATTAAGTGAATGCACAACCAAATCCATTCGACGTAGGCAATAGCTTCTGGTCTCTTTTCAAAATGTAAATCAGCAATAGCAATAAATTCCTGTAATGTTTCAATGTTCTTGATGTTGTGTTAAGTGAGGGGACTCAAATATTGTTTGTAAATAATTTTAAAATTAAATTTCAAAAGAAACAAATTATAAAACAGGCGCTAAGATAATGGGATTAAATGGAAGTATAGAAATTACAGATATATGAAGTTAAATAAAGGTAACAAGCTGATATCTTAATTAAATAGTGGCCACCCAAGTATTTATATTATTTTAAGTAAAACGTAGATTCGATAAGAATCGCAGGTGAAGCCTAGGTCGAAATGATCGTTGTTAGGCTCTGAACACTTCGTGACCTCTCAATATAACAGAAACAAATTTTTCAAAATAGGTAGCGCCTAGAAGTCAAGTGAAATCAACTTACCATAAGCCGGCCACTATCTACACTTTCTACCCCTTGACCCAAACGAAAATGAGCCCACTTTTCGCGCCTGCGCCTCGAGAAATAATTTCCTCGGGGTGGGGCCCGCAACACATGATGACTCGCCTTCGCTTTCGCCTTTGCGTTCGCATCGGTTTTGCTCAGTTGTGCAGTTTTGCAAGCTGCTAACTGGGATTACACACGCCATCGGCTCATCCAACTGGATTGTATGTCAGGTGCACAAAATGACGTAAGACACGCGTTTTAGATGATGAGCCCCCGGGAACCGAAACTTGGCCAGCGCGTTGAGGTAACGGGTAAACATCTGCAAGGTAAGGTCGCCTATGTGGGACGCACTAACTTCGCCGCCGGCCTCTGGTACGGCGTGATTCTGGACGAGCCGCTGGGCAAGAATAATGGTAGCATCCATGGCAATGTATACTTCAAGTGTCCCACCAACTGCGGACTGTTTGTGCGAGCCCAGCAGCTGGTGAGGATTGCCGAGTTACCCAAAGGAGCGGATAATCAAAAAACCGATGTAATGCAACGTGAGGGGGCCCGAGCGAAACTCACGAGGAGGACTGGTGGTGCAAAGTCCGTGGAGGAGCATGTGAGTAACGCCACAGTAAAGGTCAGTGTGGGATGTGAATTTTCTGTGCTCTATTTCCTGCAGGATAACCAAAAGGAGCAGATGGCCGGCACTTCTGGCAAAACGAAAGGGGCTCCCACAAGTCCAGCGTCACCGCAACACCGGACCAGAAATAGTCAATCTCCCCGAGATCAGACGCTGGCTAAGACTTCTGGAAAGTTTCTGGTAGTCCAGCAGCAACCCCTACAGCTTCCAAAGGTGACTAAAAACAATATTATAATTAGGTCAAAGAGCGGGTCATCAGTAGAAATATAAATATGACTCTCCTCGAAATAACACTTCATTAATTGTCTAAACATTAGCATTAAAAAAAGATGATAAGCTAAAAAATTATTTTCTCCTTGCAGAATTCAAGTGTGCCTGAAGTTGATCATCCAAAAGAGCAAGTCGTGGAAGTCGTGAATGGTTCCCCTAAAAATGCATCAGCATTACATCAATCTAAGGAGCTTCCAAGGCAGATGGAGTCCAAGAATGCCTCTGATTCCGTACAAAAGGTTAGCAGCCCGGCAAAGCCTGAAGAACCACAACAATGCAGAGAAACAGCCAAGGAACAGTCTGCCGATCCGCTACAGACTAGCACAATTGGAGAGTTGCAGTCTCAGCAGCGGGCTGCAACCAAACTCACACCGCCAGCAATGACCTGCAACCAGCGGCGATCCACGTCCTACACCCAGTTGAGGCCGACTAGGATCAGCCAACCAAAGCCAACCACAGCTCAGGCACAGAGCTCAACGGCACAGTTGACTTTGGCCATGCCGGTGCCCCTGGCCTTGGCCCCGAAACGCAGCAAGACGAGCATGAGTCCTACGAGTTGTGTGAAACGAGCAGCGCCTGCCGCCTTTGTGGAACCGGGTTTCCTGGAGATTTTGCGGCCGCAGTTCACCCCGGGACCTGCCCTGCGGACACCTAGTACAGCAGCTCCTCCGGGGGATAATCCAGAACTTCGACAGCT
Source organism: Drosophila anomelani (assembly GCA_035045905.1). Lineage (NCBI taxonomy): Eukaryota > Metazoa > Arthropoda > Insecta > Diptera > Drosophilidae > Drosophila > Drosophila anomelani. Next base: position 382,331 of record JAWNOO010000165.1, read on the forward strand.
AAAGGAGGAACTTCAGTTACTGAGGGTGCAGAAGAGCGAGGACAAACTAAAGCTGCTGGAGCTGGAACGGATGAGGATTCATAACGAGCAACTCATGGAGTTCAAGTCACAGATAATGACGCAGCAGGTGTTGCTGCAAAGGGAGCTTCAAAGGTCACGAAACGAACTAAGGGAAGCTCAAGACGTTTCTTCCAAATTTAAAAGGGAGCTGGATGAAATAGCCGAGAGCATCGAGTTGCTCACCCTGGACAAGGAAATGGCAGAGGAACGGATGGAGACTCTGCAAATGGAACTGGAGATGGCTCAAGAGCGGAACGACGAACTTAGCTTGGACGTTGAGATCCTGAAAGCGGAGCAGGAGGAGCAGATGGGTCAGCGTATTGAAAAGAATGAGAAGCAAGCTGGTATGGGTGCGACTCCGCAATCAACCGGCGAGTTCCTTAGACTGGAACAGTACAATCAACGACTCCGGGAAACGGTGGTTCGGTTAAGGGACACTCTCGCCCAGGAGAAGCAAAGCAGTCAACGCACACACAAGGAACTGGAGACGAAGCACTCGGAGATCAACGAGCTGAAGAACATCAAGGAGTTGCTCAGCAGGAGGGTAGACCACATGGAAGTGCAGTTAATGGATCTGAAGGAACAAGTAGACGCGTCTCTGGGAGCAGAGTCGATGGTCACGCAACTGGCTTGCCTGAAACTAGAACTGGAAGATCGTGTCAAGCTGCTGGAGGACGAAGTTTACGAGTTGGAAGCACTGGAACAAATCCAAGAGCAACTTATTGAAAGTAACCAGGAACAGGAAAATGATTTGCGCGAGGAAATCGACAAGCTGGGTGGTCAGGTGAAGATTCTGGAGCAGCAGAAGAGCGCAGCCATGGAAAGTCTCTATGATCGCGACGTGACCATCATGAAATTCCGGGACCTGGTTAGGCAACTTCAAGAGCAACTCCAGGTCCGGGCAGATGGCACTCTGTCCATCGAGGATTTCAGCAGTGCCAACGAGTCGCAGCAGGAGGAGGTCTCCAATCAGAGCCAGACGGATTACCAGCACATCTTCAGTGTGAGCAAGGCGTATGGCAGGGCGCTGGAGCAGCAGATTAAGGCTGTGGAGCTGAGGCTGCAGTGCCAGCACCTGGAGTATGTCCTCGCCTTCGTTCCCGAACAATTCCTTTTGCGGGGAGGGGAGCACGACGTGGTGCTGGTCATGCTGCTCCTGGAACGGATGAATGAGAAATTGACCATCGTATGTCAGGCCATCAGCGAAAAGTTTCCAGCGGCCTGCGAATTCGGTGAGGGTGCTTTATAGAAAATATATAACTTTCTACAAATTTAATTTATTTTAATTTTTTGAAAATGCTTAACGCTTACTTTTCTCGTCACAGGACGCGACGCGATATTTGAGGGCTATTCTGTGCAGCGATATATCTTCCGGTCGCAATGCCTCTACCTTCTAAAGAGCCTTCAACTGGTGCTTCAGCAGTTCCGCCACGGACTCAACCACTGCGACTACGAGCTGTGCACCCATGCGGCCATCTACCGGAGTGATCTGGAGGCCCAGGAACAGCAGCTGGACGAGTTTGTGCGCCTGCTGAAAACGGGGCAACTGGATGAGCACACAAACTGCGAGCCCATACAGAGGGTTCTTCACTATGTGAGTGGATTGCATCAGAACCTAATGCCGCCTCAAACGTTGGTGGAGCTCATGGACGAGCAGCAGCTGTACGGAACCCTCATCGAGGTGTATGAAGCCGGGTTGGATGCTGTGAATGCCAACGCAGGTCTGATGCACACCATAATCCAGCTGGGAGACGAGCAGACCGCCTCCTTCCACTGCATGCAGCTGCTGATGGAGACGAGCTGCGCCCATAAGCAGAAACTGAAGAAGCTGCAAAGGAAGTTGAGTAGCAGCAAGACTGCTTCCTGGACGGGAATGCAGTGTGCCAGGTACCAAAGAATCCTGGAGGCTAATGAAGCGTTAGGAGCACTTATCCGGTTGCTGGGCTCCACTGCTCGGGAGGCGAGCAAGGATTCCAATGGGGGTATAGCCCACGAGAAGTTATGGAGGGTGCTGGTGCTCAACTACCACAAATTCGCTCCTGCCTGTCAGGAGGCTGAGGAGCCCAAGGAAGTGGACGCCTATAGTCAGCGGTGCATGCAACTCCTGGAAGAACAACTGGACGAGCTCTTTGCGCTCCTAGAATCCACGGATGTGAACACGGAGTATGTGCGTCATCCCGTCACCAACACATTGCAGGAACGAGCTGCCCAAGTAAAGCGGCACTACGAGGACGTGAAAACCCTTGAGGTGACCGTTGGGGAGCGGGACAAGGAGATTAAAAGCCTCAAGTACATGGCCAAGATGAAGATGCAAGACTTCTCCGAGCTGCAGATCCGCAAGGAGATGGCCGAGAAGCAGCTCAGCAAGCAATGCCTTGTACTCGCCGGATTCGCAGAGGCTGTGGAGCAGCTGGAGCAGTCCATCCTGACCAAGGAGGCAGCCCTGGGACAGGCCTTGACTATATTAGCCGATAAGATCTCAATTCTGGAGCAGGCGCAGCAGACCTGGCGAGAGCAGCAGCAAGCGGATAGTGCGTGTGTGACCAGCTCTGCGATTAGTTCCAACAGGGAGATGAACATGCTGCACCAGGCCCTCCGTCAGGAGCGATCCCTGCGTGTTCAGATGCAAGGCAGCGAAATGAGGAAGACATTTGCCGCCTTGGAACCGCTTCATGTGCCCAAGACGGGAAGCCAGGAGCTGACCAACCTGGAGAAGGAACTGCGCTCCCTGAAGAACCAGTGGCTGCTGGCCCATCTGGACATGGGTCGGGCTGGAAGCCAGCGGCGTTTGGAGATCGAGCTGCAGGGCAGCCGCATCCTGCGACATATCTTCGAGACATATTGCACCCAGCATCCGCATCGGGCCAAGAGCACAGACTTTGGGCTATTCATAAGCGACGATCTGCGTCTGGCATTCAGTCCCAGTTTCTAGACATTAGTTAGTGTTTTTCGGTCATAACAAAGGTATTTGTGATTCGCTGCTTGCATATATATATACAAATATATAGATATATTCATAATTATTTGTACGATACTAGATATTATATCCCTACACTCATATACATACATATATATATGCAAAACTGTACAATTCTATAGTTCATGTCGTGTTTATCGGCCAATAAACCAACTTACTTGACTTAGACAAATTAGATAAATGCCTTTTATTCACCAAAGAAGCCTGAAACATCACAAATAAAGCATGGATAACAGGAGCGATCAGGGATTCAATTAATCTCATTATCGAGCAGCCCCGACTGGGGCGTTCTTAAATGTCGTTTATTTGAAATTAACATTTTACAAGATACCAATATGCAATCCTTTATGTACAAATAGTCGGGCATAGTAGGGGGCGCGCAGTTTGAGATGAGAGCAGCGCAAGCAGAAACGCTTATCACATGAGCACAGAATCGGGGATCCAAAATGTGAGGGGACGGATGTATGGTATAGTTGGTGGTTGGATATTGCATATATCATGGCGGCCGTGTGACATCGTGGTTGTGGTGCATCGTTGTCGTTGAGGGGATTTACATAAATACGTTTAATGTTTAATGAGAAGAAGGTTGTGGATTTGAGGCTATTTACAGTTGCAGAACGATCCAAACAATTGCGACCTGTGTGGAGCTAAATGAGATAGATTAAATAATAAAAGGTGCAATTTTAGATAAATATCAAATATTGATTTAAACATAGCATTTTTTATAATTTCCCACTCTTATACATCAGTTGATTATCCTTTAGAATCTATCAAATTAAGTTTTAAATTATATAGCGAAAGATTGAACTATGAAACTACGTAAAATTATTATTTTATTACTTATTTTTATACATAAATGTGTAAATTTTCCGATTAATAAAAATAATCTTAAAATATTAAAACAAGGATACATTAAAATATCCCGATACCAAAAATTAAATGATATATTTAAAATTTTATTAAATAGTAAATTCAAATTTAACATTTTTAACTCGATTCTGAATGATTTTAATATTATGAAAATATTAAATATTATAATTAAAATATAATAAAATAAATATTATTATTGCAACTGGTCATACTAGTTTATATGTTAAAATAAAATCTTAAAATAGAAATCTTCTAAAGAAACGCTCACCTCACGACTTGGCTGCTGCCTGACGTTTGGCCACTATTTTGCCCTGATCGCGACTGTTGATGACCTCGGCATGGAAGCCCGTCTCCCAGTCGGCGTAATACTTCACCGTGCGCACATTGCCATCAGGCTCCACCAGGGAGTACTCTCCCTTGACCACATCGCCGTCGCGCTCCTCCTTTTGGTGCTTATTATCGCCCGTGTGGGGATCATTTACGGCGTACTCGAAGGCATAGCGTGGATGGGCATCCTGAGGGACACTTCAGTATCAACATTTACACGCAAATGATGGCAAAATCACTTACAAAGTGCTCCAGATGCTTCTCGGGCACCACCTTCAGCAAGGCGGGCTGGGCCACTGGCGCTGACTTTAGGTAGGCGGTGGCCGCCACAGGGGCGTGGCTGCTCAGCGCCGGCACACTGGGAGCATAGCGATAGAATCCCGCTCCTAAGGGACCAATACCACCCACTCCGTGTGAATATCCACTGAGGGAGGAGTCGAGATGAGCCAGCGAGGAGGTGGCTGGGGCCAGACCAGATCCGTGGGTCAGCAGACCGTGATAGTTGAGGGCTGGAGATACCGCAGCGTGTCCCAGGGAAATGGCTCCGTAGTAGCCGCCATCGTGACCTCCAGCACCGTGACCTAAGCTACCTGGAGGTTGATATAGTATACGATTTATACTTTTACTATAAGGATCGTTCTTACCCGCATGGATTCCGTAGGCGGTGCTGCTGGCCAGCTTACCTCCCAAGCTGTAAGCCGGAGCCGAGGTCAACTTCGTCAGAGGAGCACCCAGCAGGGCGGCTCCGTGTCCGTGTCCACTGGCCTCGTAACCCAAGCCCACTCCCAGTCCCAATCCGATCGGAGAAGCGATCTTCGTGAGCGCAGGACCCGTGCTGTAGTGACTCACAGCTGGTGCGACATAAGCGGCCACCTTGGCGACCCCTGGAGCAGCTGCAATGGTTGCTACTGCGGGCTTCGACACATAATGATGGGACACAGCTCCAGAGCTATATCCGGAGCCACTTCCTCCGTACCCTGTGGCCACTTTTGCGATGGCAGGGCCGCTTGAGTAAGTGGCCAAAGCGGGAGCGGCGGCGATGACGTGTCCAGTGGATAGGTGGCTCACAGCTGGAGCTGCATAGGTGGCCACCTTAGCTATGGCGGGAGCTACAGAAATGGCCACAGCGGGCTTGGACACATATTGGTGGGATACAGCTCCCGATCCACTAGCTCCGTATCCATGCCCATATCCAGTGGCCACCTTGGCGACGACCGGAGCGGCAGAGATGCTGGAAATGGCAGGGGCGCCATACGAGGCTATTTTCGAGAGGGCAGGTCCAGTGGAGTAGCTGGAAATGGCTGGAGCTGGGTAGGTAGCCACCTTAGCTATGGCAGGAGCTGCTGAGATGGTGGCCACCGCTGGCTTCGATACGTACTGATGCGATACTGCTCCTGAGCCGCTGATACCGTACCCTGTGTCCAGTTTAGTGGGCAAGGCGATTGCCGGAGCAGCTGGCAAGTAGGCCTTGGAGAGAACCGGAGCCACTGGCTCTACTGAAATGGCGGGTTTCGATACGTACTGATGAGAGACGGCTCCTGAGCCGCTGATACCGTACCCTGTGTCCAGTTTAGCGGGCAAGGCGATTGCCGGAGCAGCTGGCAAGTAGGCCTTGGAGAGAACCGGAGCCACTGGCGCTACTGCGATGGCGGGTTTCGATATGTACTGATGAGAGACGGCACCATGGCCAGATCCGGCATAGCTGGTTGCGATTTTGGTGAGACTGGGAGCTGCATAGGTTGCCACCTTGGAGATGGCGGGAGCTGTGGCATAGCTTGAGATTGCTGGAGCAGCATAGGTGGATACTTTGGCAATGGCAGGAGCTGCTGAAATGGCCACCGCTGGCTTGGAGACGTACTGATGGGAGACAGCTCCCCCTGAACTGTATCCCGAGCCACTTCCTCCGTAACCAGTGGCTACTTTGGTCACCACTGGTGCTGCCGAGTATGTGGACACAGTGGGGGCGGCATAGGCGGCAATCTTCGAAATGGCTGGGCCAGTGGAGTAGCTGGAAATGGCTGGAGCGGCATAGGTGGCCACCTTGGCTATGGCAGGAGCCGCTGAAATGGCCACTGCGGGCTTAGACACATACTGGTGCGAGACAGCTCCAGATCCACTACCGCCGTAGCTCGCGGAAATCTTGGTGACGGCCGGAGCGGAGGAGTAAGTGGCCACTGCTGGTGCAGCCGCAGGATAGGCGGCCACTATGGGCTTGGAAATGTACTGGTGGGACACGTCCGCTGCTTGGCTGTAGGCCACCTTGGTGAGAGCAGGCGCTGCGGAGTAGGTGGACACCGCTGGAGCAGCATAGGTGGCAACTTTGGTGACTGCAGGAGCTGTGGCATACGTAGAGATGGCTGGAGCCGCGTAGGTGGCCACCTTGGCAATGGCAGGCGCTGCTGAAATGGCCACTGCGGGCTTGGATACATACTGATGGGAGACGGCTCCATGCCCATAGCCCGTTGCAATCTTGGTTACAGCCGGAGCTGAGGCGTACGTCGAGATGGCAGGGGCAGCATAGGTTGCTACCTTGGCAATGGCAGGAGCTGCAGAAATGGCCACCGCTGGCTTGGACACATACTGATGGGAAACTGCTCCGTGGCTGTATCCGGAACCACTGCCTCCGTATCCAGTGGCCACTTTGGCAACCACTGGTGCTGCCGAGTATGTGGATATGGCGGGAGCGGCATAGCTGGCAATCTTCGAGACCGCTGGGCCAGTGGAGTAGCTGGATATGGCTGGAGCGGCATAGGTGGCCACTTTGGCGATGGCAGGAGCCGCTGAAATGGCCACCGCCGGCTTTGACACATACTGATGGGACACGGCGCCCGATCCACTCACTCCGTAGCCCGAGGCAACCTTAGACACAACTGGACCCGCCGTATATGTGGACACAGTGGGGGCGGCGTAGGTGGCAATCTTCGAGATGGCTGGGCCAGTGGAGTAGCTCGAAATGGCTGGAGCGGCATAGGGTGCCACCTTGGCTATCGCTGGGGCCGCTGAAATGGCCACCGCTGGCTTCGACACATACTGGTGAGAGATGGCTCCCGATCCTGAAGCTCCGTAGCTGGTGGAGAGTTTGGTGACTGCTGGGGCGGACGAGTAGGTGGCCACTGCTGGGGCGGACGAATAGGTAGCCACTGCTGGGGCGGCGTAGCTGGCCACCTGGGCAACGGCTGGAGTGGCCACTAGAGCTGGCTTCGAGACATACTGGTGGGAAACAGCTCCGGCGGTATGGCCCCCATAGCTGGCAGCCACCTTGGTGATCGCCGGTCCCGGGGAGTAGGCAGCTATGGCTGGAGCTGCTGCCGGGTAGGCGGCAACAATTGGCTTGGAGAAGTACTGGTGGGACACGTCCGCCGCCTGGCTGTATTTGGTTATGGATGGAGCGTAGCTGGCGGAGTATCCGGTTCCATGGGAGGACAGCAAGGACGAAGTGGTGGCCAACTTAACAGCTGGAGCGGAATAGGTGGACACCTTGGCAATTGCTGGGGCTGCATACGCAACCGATGGCGAGTAGGTGGCTATTTTGGATATTCCCGGCGAGATCTGACCGTAGCTATAGCCTGGGGAGCTGTAGGTTTCCACCTTGGAGTATCCCGGAGTGGCCTTGGAGTAGGCGTAGCCGGGCGAGCTGTAGGTCTCCACCTTCGTGGTCACCGGTGGGGCATAAAAGGGAGCGCTTGAGGGACCCGGAGCCGTGTATGTAGCCACCTTGGATATTCCGGGAGTGGCCGAGCTGTAGCTGTATCCCGGCGAAGTGTACGTGGCCACTTTGGTGATGCCCGGAGACGGTGGCAAATACGAGTTGTCCAACTTGGGAGCCGTTAGCACGGTTTTGGTAATAGCTGGCGACACCAGGTTCTTGATTTCTATTCCGGATGGCACCACGGTCGCGTACTTGGCAGCCGGGGACTTTTCCGCGTAAGTAATACCCGCTCCGTACTCCGCCGAGGGTGTGAACAGAGCCTTCTGCACCGGAGCTATGTACTTATTGATCTGAGTCACTCCACCATGAGACAATCCCTCGATGCCGGCGGTGGACTCATAGGAGGCGCCTCCGCTGCCCACCGAGGTGTGGAGGAGATGGCCGTTCTCCGAGTATGTGGAAATGGCCGGGCTCTGGCTGTACTTGGTCACCCCAGGAGAGATAGAGAACTTCACCTCGGCTGGTGGGGGATACGAGTAGCCTGCAGTGGTAGCGTGAACGCAGGGCACAATTGGAGGGGCCAGAGTGGGTGATGGGTCAGCCAGCACCACGCTGAGCACGCCCAGAAGGGCCACTAAATGAAACTAAAACGGAAACGGTTAGGAATGTGGACCAATAATAAACACTAAGCTGATATTTTTGGAAAATAAGGCTCAACAGAAATTTTGAAAAATTTTAGCTTATCGAAAAGTACAAAAATATATATAGAATAGTCTATATATACATATATTTATAATATCTGATTTAAATCGAAATTCAACTAAAGTATTTACGAGAGTTATATTCAGAAAATAAAAGATATATTTAAACAAAACAAACAACAACTTTGTTAAAGGCATAAGGTATAAATTGAGTCAATTTAAGTTTATAATAAATATAAATAAATATAATAAAAAATACATATTAAAATAAATTTTAAGGTTTATTTTAGAACCAGAAGAAAATACATTTTAAATTTTATATTGGAACCAGTCTTATTTCCTCCCCAATTTATTAATTTACTGTCTCTAAAGCATCATAATAATGCTAATATCACTATTTATAAGAACGTTTCTTCTAGATTTATGCTGCTATTTGCTATTTGCCAATTTGTAGATAAAGCATTCTCCTTCATTAGTCCTTTGGGTTTTTAGGTTCAAATTATATTTAGAACTTACGGCTATACAAATTAAAAACTCAAATTAAATTTCAGAAATGTTAGAAAAAATGTACTAATATTTGATATTAACAGTTTTACAAATCTTTTTTATAGTTAAATTTTACTTGATTAGTTCTAAGTACTAAGCGAGTCTTGTTAATTAAAAAAAAGTCTATTAAGACACCTACCCTTGACTCTGCTAACGCGATGTGTAGAATCATATCCCTAAAAACACTTCCTATTCGATGGTACCCTTTAGGTACAATTAAAATTGCTATTTTTTCAATTTCTTGAATAAAATTAAAATTTAAGAAACATTTTAAAAATACCTAATTAAAAAAAATAGTTTCATAGTTTAAAAATAGATTAGTAAAGAATATTTATTTGATCATCCTTTTTAAATTCACTATTTAAATTGATGCTTGGCTTTGTTTCAAGTTTTCCGTTTTGAATTGTATTTTTTGTTGTTATTCTGTTTTATATTGTTGGAATAAAATTATTTTTAATAAAGCAATGTTTAAACCGCAAAAAGTTTTGTCACTTGTTCAGTTTAAATTCATTTTTAAGTTCTTAAACTGTTGTTATGTCCTTTAAATGTTCTCTTGGCACCGTCGTCAGTATTTTCTTGCAGGACCCACCTTCATATTTTCACTAATCGGATTTAGCACACTCGAGGATTGTTGAAGGATTCACAAACTATATAGATTCTTTGTTTAGTTACACAGCATTGGCACTTTCCAAAAAAGAATTCACAAGCTGGCGATCCTTGACAGTTCGATTGGAATTAATTCCTGTGCGTAATCCTTGGGCGACTAGATCTTTGCTGGATCTAATTCGGAGCAGCGCCTGGCTTGAATTATCCAAAGTGCGCTTAGGAAACGCTCGCGAATCGTATCGAAACGGATCGAATCGGATCGGATTGGATTCGGGATGTAGAGCAGAGCCACGCGACCGACTGGACTGGACTGTTGGCCAGCCCGGCCCTATAATCGCTTATATACGTTCGGTCAGTTGGCCAACACTCGCAAAAAGCTCGCACTCGCACGCATGCGCAGCAGCCACGCACCAGTTTGGCGACAAAGCGACAAAAAAGTGCCACTATATATGTAGCAGAAATGAACAGCCGAATCGAATCGGATCGAAATATAGATCTAGCTGCAAGGAAAGAGCCGAGTGAGTGAGTCGACTTTGGCTCGTGCAGATGAAGAATCAATGTCTGTTCGAGCCAGCTTTGTTCTCTCCCAACTGAAAACTGAAAACTGAAAACAAAAAACCGAAACTGCAACCTGCCCGGCCTGGCCAATTGTTTGGCCCCACCTTCGCTCGCAGCCTCAGTGGGTAACGTTAACGTTTTATTAGATCATAGTCGCGAACGCCTCGGCTCAAAAATAAACCGATCGCAAAATACGCGTGGTGCATTGTTGGCCAAGTCAGTTTTTGCAACAGTTTTTTTTTCAGATTTTTATTTTTTATTTTTTGCATACTCGCATGCTTTTTAAGCGACTTAATTTGATTTAGATTTTAATCGCACCATTGCGTGTAGCTCTGGAAAAATAAATCCATACGCAACTCGCCAGACCCCAAGCCGAAAAAAGTCAGCTAAAATTTAAGAAAAAATATAGAGAGCAATGCAGAAAAAAAAGCAAGAATCGTGGTATTAATGTCGCTATCAATAAATTGTGTCTGCCCATGTGTGTGAGAGTGCAGTCATGCGAGTGTATTTGGTGTGCGTGCCTTGGGCCTTGATTGTGCATTTGGCTAAAAGGCGCATTGCCACATCATAATGCGATACAATATGTGGCTAATAGAATAGCCGGGAGATACGGCCGAAGTGTTGACTTGTGGGCAATTAAGGTCACTATGCATCGAGTGTCACCCTCGGAGCGAGGGTGTGCTTAGATGTCGGGAAAACGGCCAACTTAGTGGGCCAAGAGGCCTGATAAATCGCATGGCTGACATAGCGATTTGAAGAGACAAGTCAGAGAACATGAAATAAATCTTGTGTATTCTGTTTTGTTCTGTGATGGAGGTGATTAAGTGCAGTGTTGACGCCATAATAAATATTCTTTTAATGGTTATAACATACTTAGATTATGCTTGGAGCATATTTCGAAAGGTTGTGAAAGGTATTTTATATAAAATTTGCTCTTTGGTTTTTCTTTAATATTTTTTAAATTCATAATTGACTTAGCAATACAATAAAAATATTAATGAAATAGAATAGAATTATTGACTCAACAACTAAAACCATAAGTACTCAAGCCCAGTAAGAATGTATATATTATCATAAATCCAAATTATTCAGTATTTCTGTACATAAATGTTTATTTTAAAATAATTAATTAATTGTATTAATATAAGAAAGTCACAAGGCCAAAAAGATTTAAAATACCTTTAAAGGTAAGGTGTAATAATAATAGTTTATAATAACAAGTAATCAAGTAAATGCCGATATCAAATTTATTTTCCGCAGGGAAAAGCACCCTATCAATTTCACACAATTATAATTTCCTTTCCCAGCCACCTTATGTAATAAAGCAATCCACAATCTGGCGATTACTAAACCATTTTGCCTTTGGGCCAAGTCCAGACGTCGCCCACGAACCACGGCTCTGACAACAATTTCACACAAGGTGCGGAAAATGCTTTTCCAGTCATAAACACAGGCCATTGGGCTACCTAAAGTCATAATTTTGTGCCTCGAAAGCGGTAGCAGCGGCTTATCCTGCAGCTTTTCGACTGCCCCGCTGGCATCACGCATACGCCATGTTGTGCGCCAGCCAAGCCCGTCGGCCTTTCTTAAAAATACACGCAATATTTGCACTCTAGTTAGCATTAACTAAAACTGGTTCGAGATATAGGCAAATATTTTCTGGGCTTGTAAATCGGAGCCTCGTAGAATTCTTGGGCGAGATCGGCAGATTGCAGAAACATAAAATCGGTGATTTTAAAAAATATGCATGGGTATGTGTATAAATAAAAATGTTTACGCGCGGCGATATTGAATGAGCGACAAACCATCTAGATATAGGATCCGCTGCGATACAAAGTTAAATGTAAATGATCTAGTCGGGGCGAAAATCAAGATTTTTCAATTAAAATCCCGCGGGGGGAGGCTGGCGCTTTGATTTCGTCATGATGCTAAGTAGGCATGGTCGTGGGGCAGCCATGGCCAGCTGTAAGCTGGATCTGTATCCATGGAGCTGGCTCTATAAGCCCGCAGATCGTTTCGTTTCGTTTCGCCAAACTTACGCAACCCGCGAGACCTGTGCGAGTGAGCATGCGTGTGTGTGACAAATGCGTGGCGCGGCGAACTAAACTCGTCCGGCGATCAGCCTGAAGTAGGTTAAAATCGGCGCAGCTGACTTTTCGGCTTGCGTTTGCAAATGTTGAAAAATTAAAATTCAATCAAATTGCGAAAACTGTTCGCGAAAAGCCCAAAAATCAACGAAAAAGGCTGCCCGACAGCCCGAAACATGTTTCATGTTCAATTAACAGCAGCAGCCCCTTCCCGTCCCCATCCAAGTCGGGAAATGTACGGGAAAAGTCGGGAACACTTTCGGACTTAAGGCTTCTGCTGGCTTTTCCGATATAAATCGCATAATGCAACACCCCATGGCCGGGGCTTAATTGGCCCACAAGGTTTATCGGCTGCCACCGGCTCTCGATCTGGATCGGCATTCTTTTCCAGCCCCAAAGCGATTGCGTGTCGCGGTCTGTGGCCATTTTGCTCTTTTTTCTGGTCTGGGCTTCTAATTGAAATGTCAACGCGTTTGCTGCTCAATCAATTTTCCAGCCAGCCATTTATGGTTGGTTTTATTTCGGCAAAACTTCGCCTAGATTTCACATCGCTAATCGTCTGGCCAGGAGTGTGTCTTGCCTTTTTTCCAGCTGGGTGTTTTTAATTGATTTGGCCGGCATGCGGTGTCGATCGCAAGTCAGGGACAATGTGGCGGCGATGGCTGATGGCTGCCACTGGCACCGAGTGGCAGACTTCAAGACTTTAGACTCGGCGGACAGCTAATTAAATGCGGTCATAAGGAGCGCTTAAATGACATCAGGTGGCAAGGGGACATGCTACATAATTAGGACCATCGAGACTTCCATTTTGGGTGCTTTTCAATTTACATTTTACACCACTTTTTGAAACCATATCGTTTGGGGACTATATTCTGTATCAAATCAAGCTTCTTTTATAGCAGGCGCTGTCACTTTGACGAGAGCAGTAGCAGAGCCGTAGCAATGAAATTGAAAACTTTGTGCTATGCTCTGCTCCGAGATTACTGACTTGCTACCTACATCCAAAGTCTATAGCAGAAAATTTTAGAAAATGCTCTGGGGACTAGTAGCCATAGTCAAAATTTTAGAGCAAGATGAGAGCAGAGCAAATATAATTTTGATATGTGCTACGGCTCTCACATGTATTTGTTTTTGTTAATTGTTACATTTTATTATTATGCAACGTTACTTTTATTTTCCTTTGTTGTTTTCTGCATAATTAGCTTGGCACTAATCCTCTTCGAGCAAGGCCTCCAATCCTAGGCTTCCTGATTGACTCAGGTTGGTACTGACTACTAGTAGACTACAGAAGGAGTGGACCAAAATGGAGCTCAGCTCTAATTGGAGGCGCTAGGATGAAGCCACACCACTTGAACCTACCTACCTTCCACTTTAAAGCAGCATTAAAAAATCGTTAAAAATATAATACATTTCAGAGCCGTAGCACATATCAAAATTATATTTGCTCTGCTCTCATCTTGCTCTAAAATTTTGACTAAGGCTACTAATCCCCAGAGCATTTTCTAAAATTTTCTGCTATAGCATTTGGATGTAGGTAGCAAGTCAGAAATCTCGGAGCAGAGCATAGCACAAAGTTTTCAATTTCATTGCTACGGCTCTGCTACTGCTCCCGTCAAAGTGACAGCAATAGGAATATGAAAACAAAATACTACGGGAGCAGCATAGCTTTTCAAACCCTGGTTTATATATTTTATACCTGAAAATCCAGTGGTTACAAACAACTAAAAGAACAGTTGTCATAAATGTCTACATATATCTGTAAATAAATAATTATAAGCACTGTGTTTAAAGTAAGGCTAAGAATAAATAGCTTATGTGTGCTTCTTTGCGCTGGCTATATATTTTGTATTTGTAATTAAATTAATCATAAGAATATCGGTAATAAAGCAAATAAATGCCTTTGAAACCGAAGTACCAAACAGAGAAATAAGTAAATATTAAAGTATGTAAACCAAATGTATGCACGCTACTCATCTTACTCATTTTATTGCTTTTGGTTATGCCAAAACCCAGCTTCATGATCATATTGTACTTGCCAATGCTGATCAAATATATTTTTCATTTATAGCTTGTTTTATTCATTTTATTTTTGCAATAAGTGCAGTTCAGAATTATCTGTTTTATATATAGATATAAGGTTAGGATTCTTTCCATATCCATAATTTTGGGATAAGCTTTGACTATTTTCTGGGTGTTTACTGTCCGTAGGTCATATGTATATTAGATCTGTCACCAAATTAAAACAAAGAACTTTAAAAATAAATGAAGTTTCATTTCCAAAGCTCATACAATGAAAAACTGACCAGTGTAAATGACTTTAGGTTTTGGTCCTTCGAGCCGGATGGCCTAGTATCGTTAAGGCAACTCCTAGAATAACCATTTAAATTTATAAAGTAAAATTCATAAATTGACCTGAAGCAATTGAATAGAATGTAAATGCACTGAAGTCTAGATAATAAGCCGGATGTCGCTGCATGCCATAAGCAGATGTAAACAACATTATTTACGGAGCATACTGTCGGGGGCCAATCGATTCTCACTTTGCTTAGTGCTCTCATATGGAAGGTTGACTTCATTTGCATTCGTGGAAGGTTACTCTAGGATCGACCCTCTTCGGAGCCACCTCAGCCACGCTCACATTTCGGCCTAGTAGAGTGTCGTAAACATTTGTCATAATTAACACAGATTAGGCACTCGGCATTCCTAATGACCGCTGCGCTGCATTTGACCAACACCGCGGCTAATCCAATTTAGCTAATCTCATGCATAACTAGTTCGACCACAGATCGGGTATTCTAATTACAGGTGCGATTTCGATTGCGATTGCGATGGCGAGAGTGTTAGTCTTGGGCACTCGCACTTTTGGCCACCGCGTAAATGCTGCGTATGGCATTGACTTGGATTTCGAGCGATTTGAGTGCGATCAGGGACCAAGTGCCGGGCTGCCAGGCGGCAGAGTGGCGAAAAATTGATTGCTTATATGCAAATTGCTCCCACATTGCGATCGCAATGGATTCTAGGCGAACCAGTTCCAAGCTCGAAGCCGAGCCAAAGTGATGGCAATAAAAAGCGATGCTCATAAACGGAGAGTGCGCTGCGGAATCACTTAGCGCGCTTTGAGACGCGTGAGAAATGCCTCAAAATCGCTGGAGTGCAATAGATTCTCAGACTCTCAGTGCAAAGCGATTGCAGAGGCGTGCAGCAGCGCTCCCAATTAAATAATTTACAATTTTCTAGATTAGGCGCCGCCTCCGTTCGCCGACATTGAATGTCGCTGCGGCTATGAGTCAGATCTGCGCTCATATTGCGAGTGGACTCGTATATCTGCGACTCTTGAGACTTAGATCCGGTTTGGGGCTCGCCGGAGTCGTCAGTGGAAAAGCTGCCCCGCTGACACGCACGCCTTTTAAGGATCGGGTGGGATCCCGAGACCAAGCCAGAGCCAGAGGCCGAGACCGATCCCTCTGCCTCTCCGCCCCAGTGAACTCTGGCCAAAAGCAATTAGCGGCCTAAACAAATCTGAGAGACAATTCTCAGAAGTGCCAGCTTGGCTTATGCATTGCATTGCATTCGCATAATTTGCTGTCAAATCGCACGCGTTTTATTGATATACCCTTACTAAGGGTAGTTTGATATGTATCAAAGCTAAAATAATGTTAATGTTAATTTTGGTTTACTTTAGGCAATCTTTTAACTGCCATTATCACATAATGCCATTTAATATATTGGTCTTCTCTCGCCAATTATATTTTAAACTTAATTTTGGTTATTTTTTGTATATTTATTTCGAACAAAGATAGTTTAAAGAAAAGATATTATTAAACTATTGTCACTTGGGACTCTTGCTGCTAATTTGTAAAAATATCTCAAATTTTCACATGTATCGTAACGATAAGAAAACGATCGATATGGCGATATTTTCTGTAATTTCTATTTCTTAAAATATATTAATTATTAAATAAGGAGTTCTAAGACATTGTTAGACAATAGAAGAGCATTTCAACATTTTTATATACACTTTTGGGGCGTTTTTGTGGTTGCGTTGTCGACTTGAAATAATTAATGCGAACTGGTGTTAATTTATGGTTGTCGCTTTCGTTGTCGGATGGCGTTGCTGCTGCTTTTGCCATTGCATGGCCTAATCACAAAACTCAATTGGAGGCTGGGCCCCGCTGGAAAGATCAGAAGTCGGGATCTTTGGCTGCTTGTTAGCAATTTCCTGTCAGCCCACGAATTTTCTGGCTTATTGTTTTGTGTTGGGCCAGAGCTCGATGATTTATGGATGGAAATCTCTGGCAAGTGCAGCCATAAATTTGATTCCGTAAGACTAAATATTGAACTGAGTATAGGGAGTGTGGGTTTCATTTTCCAAATTTTACAAAAATTAATAATTTTGGGTCCATTTGAGCAAAATATATACTTACCAAGATGGTGAACTGTCAACAATAGTTAATATTTGATTAATCAAGAGATACAATTAATAAAAAAACCTTTTGTAGGGTTGGGAACCCATGAGAGAAATTAAAAAAAAAATAACGCTTTCAGAAAAATTAATTTATTTAACAAACCATAAACTAAAGGTTAAACAACTAAGCAAATAAATTACTCATACAACAAACGAAATAAATAGAGGACGAAACACTACGGGCTGCCTACGGATCTAGACCCCCTCCAAGGTGCTATAGCTACCTGGCTGGAAACTGTGTCCCCCCGCGTACATGGGCACCATGTGCTTCTTGTCCTTGCGCACCATGCTCTGCACCAGGCTGGCCGACGCCGCTCCCTGCTCATCCTCTTCGGCATCCTCGAAGTCATCATCCAGGACATTTGGGAAGAGGACGGGACCCGACTTGCCGGGTCTCTGGGCACGTGGCTTCTGAGTGGGATGGTGAGGGCGTAGCTTCTTGGGCTTGCGGTGGAAGTAGCTCGAATAATCCGGCCGGGAATAGGTCTTGGAGACCCCCTTGTACTTGTAGTGTTTCAGGCCCGGCGTGGTGTGCACCACCTTCTTCTGATGTATGTGGTTGGAGAGCCCCTCGGGGGGAATGCTAACCCGGGGCTTCGAGGGCGAGAAGCTGGTGTGCAGGGACTGCTGAGGGAGCGAGGGTTTTTGCAGGTAGTTGTGGGGCACCTCCTTGGGCTTGTAGTGGTCGTAGTAGGCGTGGTGCGAGTGAACGGGCGCTCCTGTGGTGTAGTAGGGCCGATACTCCCGAGGTTCATTCACAATGACCGCCTTCCAGTCACCCTCCTGCACTGCGTAGGTGGGCTGCAGCTTCTGGGAGTAATCCTCCAGCTTGTGGGCCGCCGCTATCTGCTTGTAATAGGTGTCCCTGGCCTGCTGCAGGCGATCCCTTATGCCAGGGTCCATGTCCATGGGCACCTGCTTGATTCTCGCGTGCGGCTTGATCTCAATCAGGCTGGGAATCTTGGGATGCGAGTGCGTCAGGTCCTCAATGGGCTTCTTGAGTGGCTTTATGTCCGAGCTCAGGACGATGTGCTCCTGGTCCTTGCTGTAGTGGTTGATCTTCGACTGAGAGGTATCATCGTTTACGTGATTGCTGCCTTCCGGTGTCTCCGTGATCGGATGCGAGTTGGCTCCCACCGTCTTGACGATGGCATTGAAGCCTTTCTTGGCATCTGCCGTGTAAAAAACGGTGCGTATTGACCCGTCGGGCTCCAGTATGCTGTAGTGACCCTTGACCCCGTCGCCGTCGCGGGACTCCCACTGAGACTTCACATCGCCCGTATGCAGATCCTTAACACCGTAACTGAAGGCATATCCCGGATGTTCCTGAAAATATAAAGGATTTAGCCAAATATGATTAAAGGCGATCCAAAAATCACGCCTAACTCGGCTCCAAACCGCACCTAAAAAATCGTATACACACTTTTCGACAACCCCAATGGCTGTGTCAACGTCTGTAGAATTTTATATGTTTTCTTGACGACCAACGAAAAAAAAAGCCAAATAAAAAATGAAACAAATGCAACGTTTTTGTGTCAAGGCGAAAACGCGCGCTGTGCACAGTTTGAAAGCCACTGGAGGAGGCATTTGGGTTGCTGGGTTGGGTTTCTCGGTTCTTGGCCACATGGGATTGGGTTTTCTTTTGATCTGCAGCCGACATTGAAGTCAGAGTAAAGTAATTATTAATTAAGAGTACGGGTTAACCCTAGGAAGCTTTATAAGAGTTAAAAATAAATAAATAAATTTTACTACTAGGACTGAAGATATATTAATTTTTAATATATTCATTAAAAATATAGAAGTAAATAGTGATAAAAAATATTTTTAATGATAAATTGTCTCTAATATAAAAGAGTATCTTACAGAAATAGCTCCTTAAAGAAAGAACAATATAAAAAAACTATATAAATTATTATAAATAATTAAATGTTAGCAATTTTAATGACAGTGCATTTTGATCACCACCGTTTGTTAATAATAGTGTTAAATGCAAATGACTTTAATTTAAACTTAAATGACATTCTAGATTGTTATTTATAGCCATCACATAGCCACGCATTAACCCCATAAAGCCAACCACTAAATAAACCCAAAAATTTACATAAATTCAATTAATATAAAATGTAGAGCATTCGGTGTCAGCTGGACATGCTGGCTGCTGGTTAGTTCGAGTGCCTGTGCGTTTCCCCTTCTTTTTTGGCACCTTCAGTATTTCTAAGGCAAATTGCAAAAGTTTTTCGCATACTTTGGCGCTGGCTTCAATTAAGCGCAGAAGTCCATAAATGGCCACGCACACACACGCACCCAAACGCGAATGGTTTTCATTTTTCTTCTCTTTGGGTACTTTTTTTTGTGGATACTATTGGCAACTATTGGTTACTTTTCTGTTCGCTGCCTATCAATTTTGGCCGCAACTCCCTGCTCCGCTGTCGCTGTCCGGACGAAACAAATGATTACAAGCGAGTGTAACCTGAGCGGCAGCCGTCGGACGCACGTCCCTCTGCACGGACTACAGTCCAGCCCCTTAATATCGAACGGATTCTTGCTTGTATTTAGTTTGGATTGATTATAGAGCATAAAAGGTATTCAAATATGATATTATTTATTTGTGTCATTATTTTATAATTTCATTGCTTATGCAGCTATGACATTGGTTTATTAATTAGAACTCTTAAATGCTCGCCTATAGGAATTATATAAATACGAGTAAAATAGTATGCGGCACTTTCAATAAAAATGTTAAATTAATATTAAAAAAATTATAGATCTAGAAGAAAAATATTAGAAAAAAGTAATACCACAATTCATTAATTGGTATCTTAAGTGTGTTATAAAGTTTTATTAGAGACAAAATTGTTAAATATGTATTTATTTTTTAGTATTGTTTTGCAATTTTAATGTATTGTATAATAGTAATATTACTAATATTAATATAATATATTTTATAATAGTAATATTCTATATAATTATGGTAATATAGTATAAAGTATTTTTTTAGTATTATTTTAGTATTGTTTTGCAATTTTAATGTATTGTATAATAGTAATATTACTAATATTAATATAATATATTTTATAATAGTAATATTACTTCTATATAATTATGGTAATATAGTATAAAATTTATAACTTTAAACCAGTATAATTTAAATTTTGAAATGCCTTAACTTTAGTTTATATTTGCAAAATATTTAATGAAATTTTAAATAAAAAAGCAGAAAGAAGCTTTCAGGTTAGTTGTTATGACAATAAATATGTACAAATATGTATATACCTATGTAGAAGCTGTACTGTGGGTTATAAATAAATTTGAGCGCCTGGATATATGGAGGTTTTAATAAGAGTTGCATAAGCAACTGGCCATTGGAAAATGGAAAATGGCCACTGGCCACCCAAAGAGATCATTGGGAGACACTATCGCGGCTGGTGGCCAAATTCGCAGGCAGCTTTGTGGGTGCGTGTGAACTTTAACTCATAAATTTATGGGTGAGCAATTTATGATTTGGCTAACTGGGCGTATGCGCAATCACTCCACTCCGCGCCACAATTACATGCAAATTACGCATACGCAGCGATGTCAACATTTTGACAACAAATCGCCCGACAGATCGTGGGAGCACACACACACAGCACCAAATCGAATCGAATCGAATCAAAAATTTTGTGACAGTCGCGACAGTTTCAAAAAGGCGTCTACGACAGACAGACAGCATGGAAAACATTTTAGCATTTTTCAAAAACGCACCTTGCCGCACCAAGCCGAAAACAGTTACAAAAGGAAAGAATTCAATCTTGCCTTCGGGCCACCTTTCGCTTGCCTCTTGACTCGGATCGTAGGTGCAGCAGCCACAAGCTGAGCTATAAAGCCTTATATGGCGCCCCCAATCGTGTGCGCACGCAAAACGCATTTTCGCATTTTTGTATTTTTGTATTTTCCTACTTGAGCGTTTTCGCATTTTCGGCTACCTGACAGCTCTCCCCGCCCCTTCAGAGAGAAAAAAACAATGGATTGGAAGTCAGGTCGGGCCAACAAGTTGATTTATGTGGGCGGCGGCGGAGGCGGCTATAGCCATCGAAAAATATAGTATTCGAACATTCTGCACTCGCATGGACAACATTCACTTTCAATGGCGGAAAATGCGTTTTCCACAATCGCCAGATTTGCAGCGGCATTTATGCGTCCCCGACTTGGGCTGCCTTGATGTATTAATCGGTGGTTGGATCCGCTCTACTTTTTGATAGATCGATCAACTACGTAATTAATTGTGAGCCGTCAGATGATTTATTTCATTTAAAACTCGCCTAACGATCAATTTTTGTGGACGGCTGTCAGAGTGGGATTACGCTAAAATATGTCATTTATTTGCTAATCTCTGCGGTGGCGGTGGCGGGTGGGATCTAATAAAAATGAATTCTTGAAATCAAGACATTTTCTTTATTTCTTACATTTGAAAAGTCGTTTGATAGAATTATATTCTTGGATTTTCTAAAGAAAGAATAACTACTTGTGTTGTTTAGAGAGAACTAACCAAAAGTAGGAAAGCTATAGTCAAGTGTAAATAACTGATACACAGAACCCAAAGTATTGGCGGTTCAAATAAAAGAAACGAGGATTTAATTTTTAATTTCATTTACTTTTTATGATTATGCTCAAATGTATAAACAATTAAATTAAACAGAGCGGAAGACTGAAGGTAAAGAAGCAAATTAGAGCAAATTAGATTTCTATGAACTCTCTAATATTGAAAATGTAGCTAGGCACATGTAAAGTAACACCCATTGAACTTATTAAGATAATTATATATGTAAATGTGGTTTAATTTATTGTTTTATAACTCCACGCAAATTAAATGATCTTACTCAAATCAATCAATAATATAAACACCATACTTTGTGGGGTCGGAGATGGGACATTCGGAATTTTAGAAACCCACTCACAAAATCTAAAAAAGAATGCCGTAAACTTAATCTTTTAAATAATTATTGACATCGGGGATAAAAATATTATTATTGAGTATAATTGTTTTTTTTTTTAAGTTTTCTTATCTTATTTTTTCTTTTTTTTGCAAATTTTAATTTCGAAATTTTTAAGATTTTTTTTAATTGTTTAACGTTTTGTAACTAAACGATTTCTTTATCTAATATCTCCATTTCTTTTATTAAATATGTATTTATTTATTCCTTCCTACAGAATCTGCATGAAATTATTATATTAAAAAATTAACATGCTGATTCTGGGTTTTCATCTTAATTATTTTCTCTTTATAGGAAATAATTTCTTTAATTAAAATAATCAATTGAGTTTTCAATAGTTTTGCATACTTTTGTAGTTAAAATGATTTATTTTTTAAAATGGAAAATATATAAAATAATTTGTTATTGGTATATAATGGATTTTATAAATGGGACTCCTTATGGGGACTAGGTTTTACCATGGCAGATATTGGCAAATTCATAATAAAGTCAAATAAAATACAAATTTAGTCGCTCTGAATTACTTTACTTTTACTTTTCCTAAATACCCAAAAAATTATTATTTAAGATTATTAAAATTTAAGATTACTTACATATTGCGGGGCGTACTCCATGGTTTCATCATCGTCGTCGGCGACCACAACAGGTGCTCCGCCCCTCACAGCTTCGGTTGACGGGAGGCGGGTACCCAGGCAGATGAGGGCGAGCAGGATGGCTAAGAGAAGGGGCGACAGTGACGGTTGCGGCGGCAGGCGGCTCGTTATCTACAAAAAGGCATTTAAGCGGAATATGAATGCGCTTTTATCAGCGGAGCGCTTAATAAACGGAGCGATAAAACAAGTTAAGCCAGCATACCGAGCAGTTAATAAATTGCCAACAAAATTATTACGCGAGCCCAATAGGAAATAAAAAGCGCAAAAAGCGGGAGACACAAAAATTAATTGGACACCGAACGGAGAAGCGTGTCGGGGGATTGGCTGGGACATGGAACCCGATCCCAGACCATGTCATACAGCGTTGTGACAGTTGTCAAATGGTAATGGCAAAATACACCTTGCCGTCCGAGATCCGAAATGAAAAACGCCAAAAATCGGCGCTCCGAAATTAGGCAGACAGACAGACACCGGGCACATTTGTAGCGAGCATATGACAGCAAATGCCTGTCCGGCGAAAACTTTTGGAGATTGATGGCTTTGCTTAAGACCAGTAGCCCAAGTTTGCCACTACCCTGCCCCGATTTCGATTTCGATTTCGATTTCGGCTTCGGCTTCAAGATGGAAACGGGTCTGGCAGGATGGCGCGTACTCGCGGCGTACAATTCAATTTTGCCAATTGCCTCGCATTTGTTTCTTTGCAAATTGCCAAACATTTTTTGGACATTTTCGATTTTCGGCTGAGAGTTACGAGATCGGCCCAGACTCGCCTCGATTGGCATGTGTCTCTGCTTTGGGAAGGTATCAGTTTGGCTCTGACTCTTTGCCCGGTTTAATTAGCCTGGCCACGATGGCCACTAGCAGAAAGGCTCAAACGACAGGCCGGCCAAGTAAACGAAGCGAAATTCAATTGGGAACAGCTTTAAAGGCAAAGTCAAATTTTTGCAGGTCTTAAGTATAAAAAAATAAGAAATCCAAACTAATACCTTTGACTTACTAATTGAGGTTTTCTGAAGTAAAGTTCCTTTTAGGCTTATTTTCTATTATCCGCACAGGTTTGTGGAATATTGAAAAAGAAAGAGTTTCGCAGACCTAAATATTTTTTTATTATATATATATAAAATTTCTTTTAATTGTTTAAATTTGTTTCCAAATTCAGGCTGTTTAAGAAACTATATGACTAATTAAGTAAATGAATGAATTAGCTTATAAATGTTCATTACATTAGTTCTTACAAAGTCATATCCATTTATAACTGAACCATGGAAATTATGTGTATCCAATTTATACATAATCCGTACTCAAATATGAAATTGTATGGATTGTATTTAATTGAATAATTACTTTTTAGGGACAAATTTATAGGAAAACTATAAACATTTAAAAAGTAATTATTGTCATTATTATAAAAGTATAGCCGTGTTTAATTCATTTATTTAATGAAATACACAGTTTTCCAGAAGATTCTCTAGACACATTATCGATAAACTTTCTTATTTCAATTCTAAACATTATCTAATCCCTTAATTTGTGTTAAAAATGACTTTTAATTGCTCAATGTTCAAATGGTGGATTTGCATTTGTAGACATTTGCACGACTTTCACTCAAAGTGAAAGTTTTGTTTTCATAACTTTCGCTCATGATTGCCAATTGCCAAAAAGTTCAGGTCGATGCAAAATAAATGCCTGCTTCTGTGTCATTTCAGTCCAAACACTTACATAGAACCGCATGGTGATTATAACTTATTTAAATGATGCTACCGAAAACACGTCACTGATCTCTGATCACTGATCACTGAATAAACGCGCTGCAAACGCTCCTCCTCGAACCGCTGCCGTTGCCTCAATGTCAAGGACAAAAACGTAATTAAAGCGTTGGCGAGGCAATGCCAAAGTATTTATAGATGAAGACGAAGACCGGCACACGGAGCTCAGCATCGGTTTCGTTTTCCCGGCAACGAGATTTTCCGGCTTCACCGGTTCCACTTCCACTTCCAGTCCCCAGCGGCCACATCCAACTACCATCCGAGAGAAGCAACCAACTGCGATGAGCACCGCATTGCAGATTGCACACCGAAGATTGTGACGTGGGTATCGCAGCTGGGTTGCATTGTCGCTTCCTAAGCGCGGTCTAATTGACAATTACTCGCGTCTCGGAGAGCTCTCCGCCTGGCCACTGATACCGCCTCGCTATCTGGCCATGTGTCCAGGCAGCGCCGACTGCCCGATTTGGACGGACCGACTTTTGGTTTCAGGCGCCGCCGCCACTGCTGTTGCCACTGCCGCCGGGCGGCAAGTAAAAGTAGTCGGCGACGCGACTCTCCGTTGCAGCTGTCTAATGGCATTATAAAATTTATATCTGCCAGCATTACGTTTCGACTTTACATAAATTAATGGCGATTTGCTCTGCGAATGTGTCGTGTCTCCACTTTGCCAGTTAATCCTAGTAATCCGTATTAAAATCAAGTGGTGCGGACCACCACAGGCATCGGTGGTGCAAATTATGGAGCTTGGGAAATTTTCCCAGAGGCTTAAGTTTTGTGGCAGAAAAAAAACTTAACACACATATGTACGTAAATGCTATTGAACTATATATAGAGGGGACATATCTCATACAATTCTCGATTCTAGTTCGATTTCGTCCCGAAGTCTGCTTACCATTTGGCCTAGTGACTATGGCATCAGACTACCAACCTATGGTCCTTGGGTTCGAATCCCGGTTAGACTTAAGATTTTATATTTTTTTTAATACCCTTGCATTTCAGTCAGAAGTTTGCAACGCAGTGAAGGAGACATTTCCGACCCTACAAAGTATATACATTTTTTATGATCAGGATCAATAGCCGAGTCGATCTAGCCTTGTCCGTCTGTGCGTCTGTACGTTTCTACGCAAACTATTCCCTCAGTTTTAAAGCTAACTGAATGAAACTTTGCAGTTAGTCTTCTGTATACTTTCACTCGTACAAATGTATGTATATACATAGCTGCCATAGGAACAATCGGACATATGTATTTAAAAAAAAAATAATAGCCATGTCAGTTTTCAACATATTTTAACCAAACTTGATATTTGGCTATTTAATATTATTTTAGAATTTCGATTTTAATTTCATGAAAATCGGACGACTTTATTATTTAGCTGCCATTGGAACGATCGGAAAATTAAAAAAAAAAAATTATTTTATATTTTCATCAAATTGGAGATTTGGCAACATATTATTATTCAAAAATTTCGGTTTTTCTTTAATTCTCCAAGAGTATACAAACTTCGGTGAGCCGAAGTTAGTCTTCTTTTTTGTTTAAAATATGTTTTAACAGTGAAGGAGTCCCTTCCGACCCCATATACCATATGTTTTTTATCCGCATTATCAGAACCATGTTCTGACATTTTAAATGCCAAATGGCAAAATTGAAATACCACAACTTGGCCAAAAATACGAATTTATATTGGAAAAGCTATGATTTGGAATATTTTTTTTTTTAATTTAGTCATAATTGTGAAAAAAAAATACAATTTTAAATTTGATTTACTGGCTTGTTATACTATAACAAGCAATTCAAGATTTCTCCTCTATATAGTTCTATACTCTTATATATTTCTTTCTATTGGAGTAAATCTGTTCAAATAAGGAATTTTGAAAAAGTCTTTATATATCTTAAGGTATTTGTTTTTAAAATAATAAAGATTTTGCAGGATTTAATTGAATAAATATAAAAGTTATCTTAAAACGCCTTTTTACGTGTAACACCTGTCATGAAGGGATATCCTAGGAAACCAATAAATAATATTATAAAAGGAACACCCTGTTAAGATCTTAATATCCTCAACATCAACGAATTCATGTCCTCGGACAACGCTATGTCTCCCCCCCAAAATCCCACATGCTTCGATGTGAATAAAGTTATGCTTATGTATTTTAATATAAATACAATTTAAGATAAGTGAAATACTATATTCGTTTGCTTTTGTCAGGTAAATATGTTGCATCCTTAATTCTAATAAATTATTCATTTCATGTCATTTTCGTCCAGTCAGTCCACATCAGAGGTCCTTGAATCAGTGCAGTTGCTTTACGCTCACATAGCTACTGGCATGCCCGTGGCCGCCGTGTCCATAGCCCCCGTAGTGTGCCACATCGATGGGACCATAGCCGTAGTTGGATCCGTAGACATTACCGTGTTCGTAGCTCTTGTGGTAGATCTGGGGATGGTGGGCATGTCCCAGCTTCTTCACCACAGCATTGAAGCCGTTGTGGTCGTCGGCGGTGTACTCCACCACTCGAGTGGTGCCATCGGATTCCTTCAGGGAGTAGCTGCCTTTGACCTTGTCGCCATCCCGGGTCTCCCACTGGCTCTTCTGGTCTCCGGTGTGGGCATCCTTGACGCCGTAGTCGAAGTGGTACTTGGGATAGTGGTAGGGCTCGTGCTTATCATAACCATGGCCGTATCCCGCATATGCCTGGCTGGGATAACCGTGTCCGTAGATTCCGCCGTAGGTACTGATCACATCGTGGTCGTATCCATATCCATGGCTCTTATGGATGGGCTCTTCGTGCTTGACCACCGAACTGTAGCTGGTGGCATGTCCTCCATGGGGGGCCGCCACACCGACGCCCACTAACACGGCGAATACCAGACCTCCGCAAAAGGATTTCATTGTGGCCACTGCAATAGATGTTCTTCAATCGGAACTCTGACTAAGTCTGTTGGTTCTAAGAGGGCTCACTTAGCCGTTTTATAGCTGTCCAAAAGTCTGGGGCAATCAACCATCGGACAGTCATTCTCTTGGCCAAACCATTCACCATTCGTGCTAGCCGATTTGTTAATTACCCCAATAATTCATAATTATTATTATTGTATTCGGCCATTGAGCTCTATAGAAAATCGAATTCGTTTTACAATTTAATTCTGCTGAAAGTAATTAATTATAACACAAATGAAACGGTGCATACAAGTTCATTATGGCTTCGATACATTTGCACTGGGGTTCAAGAGAAGGGCGAGTCTGAGTCTAAGAACTCGATTGTTCAAAAGGGCAACAAGGAAATGTTTATTTTGTTAACTAGAAGGTCGTTGAAAAAATAACTAATAAAACTTATAAAATAATGAACTTTCTATAATTAGAACTTTAAGTTTAAATTGTACGATTGTTGTTGATAAATTATCAACAATATGCTTCGTAATACTTGGTGAATTAATAAGTGTCTGGGGATGGTATTAAAAAAAATTACTATTGTAATCTTTATAGTAGATAGTATCTACCATATAGCTAGAACTTTAATATTAATAGTTAAGACCTTTTCATAAAATTAATATCCCAACACCACCTGCACCTTAAAGTTGTCTTTAATTAATTAATGTTTTCATAAATTTTGAGATGATGAAGATTAACTTTGAAGTTAGCTTAAGTCCCTATTAAATCGACCAATTATAACGTATACATATTTATGAATTTCATTATTATAACAAGAGACAAGATTTGTAAGATACATAGGATTTTAATAACCGAAATTTAGGGTTGAAAATTTTAGTCTAGATGTACTAATTACTTATTAGAACTTGAAAATATAAAATTCCTAAGCGTAGTTATATGTACATTTAGACTGAAGACGATCATGTTATTAAATCAATTAATTTAATGAATTTCCTAATGGACAGTCTCGTTTATATTGCTTTATTCCTCCGAGCCAAACCTCTCACCTTGTTAATTTGAAGTATTTAGAAAACTAAGCTGAGCAATTCGGAAGCGTTGGCTGCCCCAAAACGGACCCCTGGGTCGAAGCACCGACCGATTGGACGTTCTGCCCAGCGCCACGCCGCACCTTTTCCCCCCCGCGTCAGCCGGCTCAAGGTCATTCGGAGTAAAGTCGGCGGAGCAGAGGAGGCGAATCGAAGAAACGCAGCGAGCCGAGGCGGCTATGGCTAAGTAATTTGAAAGCGGGCCACACTTGTTGATTGATTTCTAAGCGCCAAAGGCAACAACAAGTGTTGCGTTTTTACTTTGTTTTGTTTTGGTTTGCCTGTTGGGCGGTGTTCACGCCCCGCTTATTCAAGTTGTTGTTTTTTCCGAGCCACATTTAATTTGCCAATCGCCCCGCCAAGATTATGAATACGAATGAGGAAAAATGAAAATTTGCGAAAAAATTCGAAGTATTTTTTCGTGCCCGTTTGTTTTTTTGGGGCTCTTACTTTTTTCTAGCCTATTTAGCCTCGAGAGTAAAGTGTAATTAATCGATCCGTAGAATGGGCTGAAGTATAAAAGCGTTAGACATTGTTTAGCGATTATCACAGTAGGCCAAGCAAGTCGATCGGAAACCATCGAAAATGGCTCACAAACTGACCATCCTCTGCTGCGCTCTCCTGGGTGTTGCCGCCGCCAGCTATATCCCCCATGGCGACTACAACCATGGACATGGACACGGTATCGGTTATAGCATTCAGACCCACCATGAGGAGCCCAAGAAATGGCAGGATCATCACCAGGAGCACCACCAGTGGGCAGAGGCGCCCAAGGCCCACCAGTGGGCGCCGAGCCACGACACCCAGCATACCCAGCACCATTGGGCACCGGTTGCTGCGCATGACAACCACCATCAGTGGAGCCACCATGAGGAGCCCAAGCACCACCCCAAGTACGAGTTCGACTATGGCGTGAAGGATACCAAAACCGGTGACATCAAGCAGCAGTGGGAGACCAGGGACGGCGACAAGGTTAAGGGTGGCTACACCATGAAGGAGGCTGATGGTCGCACCAGGATTGTTGAGTACACCGCTGACGCCCACAACGGATTCCAGGCCACCGTCAAGCATGTCGGACATGCCGATCACTTTGAGCACAAGCAGCACGGTCATGGGCATGGATACGAGCATGAACATGGGCACGCCACCAGCTACGTGGATGTGAAGCAGGACACCAGCAGCAAGTGGCAGGATGCGAGCAGCAAGTGGTGGTAAAGGATATACCTCCCTGTACAACCTGAGAGCATTGCGGATACCAGAGATGTACCATCAACGATTATCAAATGTTTATGTTCCAAACGATTCGATCTAAATACTTGTAAATAGACACAAAAGATGACAATTAGGCAATTAGGCAAATAAAGCGAAGCAAAGAGCAGAGAGTGCATTAAAATATAATTTGTAAATATTTTTTTCTTTACCATGGAAATGTTAACAGGACGAAAAAGAAGCTACTGAGATATTTTAACAAATCCAATTCAATTAGGAAAAAAATGGAGAAGTAAATCGGTTTTGTCAAGTTCGTTGCCTAAATTATAAAATAAAATAAAATAAAAACGAAAGACTAAGGCAACAAACTTGACGGAACCGATAAACTGCCATATTTATACCCGCTACCCATAGGGTAGAAGGGTATTATAACTTTGTGCCGGCAGGAAATGTATGTAACAGGTAGAAGGAAGCATTTCCGACCCTATAAAGTATATATATTCTTGATCAGGATCAACAGCCGAGTCGATCTAGCCATGTCCGTCTGTCTGTCTGTCTGTCTGTCTGTCTGTCTGTCTGTCTGTCTGTCTGTCTGTCTGTCTGTCTGTCTGTCCGTCTCTCCGTATGAAACACTGGATCTCAGAGACTATAAGAGATAGAGCTCTAATTTTTTTTCGACAGTATTTCTTATGCTTGCACGCAGATCAAGTTTGTTTCAAATTTTTGCCACGCCCACTTCCGCCCCCGCAAATCATAAAAAAGCGTATTAAGCGTATAATTTTAAAGCTAGAGTCGCGAATTTCGATATGTATATTAAAAACTATAGTCGGTGTAATCCCTGAAAATTTGGTTGCGATCAGATAAAAATTGTCGAAGTTATTAAAGAAATAATTTTGTATGGCCAGAAACGGCTGCGGGCAGCATGCCTCATTTGGTTGACCAATTAGACCAACTAAATATTCTTATCAGTTCATGGTTGTGTTCGGAAAAGAATCTTATAAGATATTCGAGAAGCAATTTTAATAAATGGTAATAATTATTAGCCGCTTGAATGCAATAATATCGCGGTTTTACACACATAGATACATATGTATGTATTTTTGTATGCATGTGATTATATTACACTTGCATTTGCATTTGTCTGTTATGTTCAAAATTGTATCAACTGTTTTTTCTGGCGTCCTGACGCTTTTCTGGTTTAAGTATGGGTAGCGGGTATCTCACAGTCGAGCTCACTCGACTGTAGCTTTCTTACTTGTTTTTTCTTAATTGAGTAAATTTGTTTGATTTAGCCAAGACTTAGGTTGTTGGTTCAGCAGTCAAGTTAGTGCCTAAGTGTTTTGTTTTTTATTTTATATTTTATTTTATATTGACGGATAATAACAAAATAAAATATATAAAAATATAGAAACAAACGACTTAGGCAATGAACTAGACGGAACCTATTTTCATCTATATTTTGATTCTTAATTGAATTATTTATTTGTTTTATTTATTTAAGTTTTAGTTATTGGTCCCCAGTCAAGTTCGTTGTTTTGTTTTTTATTTGGTATTTGTTATGAACTATTTTTAACAAGTTTTGTGCTGAAATAAAATAAAATTAATTAAAATAGAATTATTGTGTAATGTTTTTTATTTAGTTTATCAAGAAAGGAAGCTAACTTCGGCTCACCGAAGTTTGTATACCCTTGCAGAGTTTAAACAAAAAATTAAAAACGAAATTCTGAAATAATAATTTGTTGCCAAATCTCAAATTTGATGGCAATGGTTTGAAACACGGCTAAGCTATGGTTCTTTTTATTTTTATTTATTTATGATTGTTCCTATGGAAGCTATAGGATATAGTCAGCCGATTTTCATGAAATTAAAACCAAAATTCAGAAATACTAAAATATGGCTAAATATCAAATTTGGTAAAAATATGTTGAAATCTGACAAAGTTATGGTTTTTTCTTTTATTTTCCTGATTGTTCCTATGGAAGCTATAGGGTATAGTCAGCCGATTTTCATGAAATTAAAATCGAAATTCGGAAACAATACTAAATGGGCAAATATCAAATTTGGTGAAAATTGGTTGAAAACTGACAAAGTTATACTTTTTTTTCGTAGATTTTTCCGATTGTTCCTATGGAAGCTATAGGATATAGTCAGCCGATTTTCATGAAATTAAAACCGAAATTCGGAAACAATACTAAATGGGCAAATATCAAATTTGGTGAAAATTGGTTGAAAACTGACAAAGTTATACTTTTTTTTCGTAGATTTTTCCGATTGTTCCTATGGAAGCTATAGGATATAGTCAGCCGATTTTCATGAAATTAAAACCGAAATTCGGAAATAATACTAAATGGGCAAATATCAAATTTGGTGAAAATTGGTTGAAAACTGACAAAGTTATACTTTTTTTTCGTAGATTTTTCCGATTGTTCCTATGGCAGCTATATGATATAGTCGTCCGATCCGGCCCGTTCCGACATATGTACGAGTGAGAGTATATAGAAGCCTAACTGCAAAGTTTCATTCAGATAGCTTTAAAACTGAGGGACTAGTTTGCGTAGAAACGGACAGACGGACAGACAGACAGACGGACATGGCTAGATCGACTCGGCTGTTGATCCTGATCAAGAATATATATACTTTATAGGGTCGGAAATGCTTCCTTCCCTGCGTTGCAAACTTTTGACTGAAACTAATATACCCTGCAAGGGTATAAATATTATAATTTATAATAATTTTGTTTAGTTTTAATTTAATGTTTACAATAAATACATTTAAACGGATTACAACATTTTTAATGGTGGATTTGGTAGTAAAATGTTCTGTACTAATAATTTTAACTCTGCCGAAGCAAGGGAAACATGATCGAAACAAAATATTGTTTATTAAATTCAAGTTTTTGTTTTTTCCTACTGTGATTTTTAGGCCCACATTTAATTTGCCAATCGCCCCGCCAAGATTATGAATACGAATGAGGAAAAATGAAAATTTGCGAAAAAATTCGAAGTATTTTTTCGTGCCCGTTTGTTTTTTTGGGGCTCTTACTTTTTTCTAGCCTATTTAGCCTCGAGAGTAAAGTGTAATTAATCGATCCGTAGAATGGGCTGAAGTATAAAAGCGTTAGACATTGTTTAGCGATTATCACAGTTCCCATTGCGATTTAGACCAAGCAAGTCGATCGGAAACCAACGAAAATGGCTCACAAACTGACCATCCTCTGCTGCGCTCTCCTGGGTGTTGCCGCCGCCAGCTATATCCCCCATGGCGACTACAACCATGGACATGGACACGGTATCGGTTATAGCATTCAGACCCACCATGAGGAGCCCAAGAAATGGCAGGATCATCACCAGGAGCACCACCAGTGGGCAGAGGCGCCCAAGGCCCACCAGTGGGCGCCGAGCCACGACACCCAGCATACCCAGCACCATTGGGCACCGGTTGCTGCGCATGACAACCACCATCAGTGGAGCCACCATGAGGAGCCCAAGCACCACCCCAAGTACGAGTTCGACTATGGCGTGAAGGATACCAAAACCGGTGACATCAAGCAGCAGTGGGAGACCAGGGACGGCGACAAGGTTAAGGGTGGCTACACCATGAAGGAGGCTGATGGTCGCACCAGGATTGTTGAGTACACCGCTGACGCCCACAACGGATTCCAGGCCACCGTCAAGCATGTCGGACATGCCGATCACTTTGAGCACAAGCAGCACGGTCATGGGCATGGATACGAGCATGGACATGGACACGCCACCAGCTACGTGGATGTGAAGCAGGACACCAGCAGCAAGTGGCAGGATGCGAGCAGCAAGTGGTGGTAAAGGATATACCTCCCTGTACAACCTGAGAGCATTGCGGATACCAGAGATGTACCATCAACGATTATCAAATGTTTATGTTCCAAACGATTCGATCTAAATACTTGTAAATAGACACAAAAGATGACAATTAGTTATAGGCAAATAAAGCGAAGCAAAGAGCAGAAAGTGCATTAAAATATAATTTGTAAATATTTTTTTCTTTACCGTGGAAATGTTAACAGGACTACGGAGATATTTCAACAAGGCCAATTCAATTTAGAAAAGAATGGAGAAGTAAATCGATTCCGTCACGTTATATATATTTATTTTATTTTTATCCGTTAAGAAAAAATAAAATAACAAATGAAAAACGAAAGACCTTGGAAACGAACTTACTGCGCACTCGTGAAGTTTGTTGGCTAAGTCTTTTGTTTTTATTTGATTTTATATTTTATTTTTACATTACACGTCATTATAAAGTAAAATAAAAAATAAAAGTCTTAGCCAACGAACTTGACGGTAGCGATTAATTTCATACTTGAATTCTTTTTGTGATTTAGTCAAGATGTTAGTTATTGGAATACATTTTTTTTTATGAATTATTAATTATGATAAACGGAAATACAATTAAACAAAATATTATTTTATAAAGATTTCGTTTTTTTGTAACATTATCCTTAGCTCGTTATTAAGTTAAAAAGTTTAATAAAATGAAATAATTTATTTGTTATTTTATTGTATTTTCTCTTAACTTGTCAATATATGACAAATAATGTTTGCTCTGAGAAAAGAAATAAAGAGGTAAACCGTCGATTTCGGCCATGTTCATGAATTAATTAAGTTTTGTTTTTTGCGCTAAATTCAAAAGGCTGCCACATAGCTAGCAGATTCAAACGTGAACTGCTTTATCAAACTAGGTTCCTCCTTACCGACCGTGCGTACTGCTTTCTTGGCGCGGACGCGAACCTTCCATCCCCGTAGGGAAATTCTTTTTATTAAGTGATGTTTTGTCAGTTTTTCTTTCTTTTTTTACTCGTACTAATGTTCTATTGATAAATACTATATACTAATACTTTTTGAAGTAATTATTTATTTAAATTATTTAAATTTTTTTTAATTCGATTTCCACGCTGGTTTTTCTTCAAATCAATTTATTCAACTGGCCAAAGTGAGAAAATCAGTTGGATAGCTTTAATTTAAGGACGAAAGCCATTCAAAAATAAAGTAAGCGAAATATTCAAATTTAAAAAAAATTTCAGTTATTTACTAAAAATATTTTTCAATTTTTTAAAAAAACGGAAACCACCGAAGGACACTTAAATCGGATAGTTCTGGTCTCCTTGTCATCTGTCCACACATTGATGGAATTCTGTACAATGAAAACCGGAGCATCTTGGACGCTTCGAATAAATTCATCAATTAAACATTAATTTATGCCGTGAAGCAAAGTTTTGCGGTCACATAAATCTGCGAGGGTTGTTTGCCCGGACCGCAATCGACGGAGTTGGCCCAAACCCGAACTGGATGCTGACCTCGGAGCCCGGGGACAAAATGATTGAGGCTCCGCCCTGGGAAAATTCCATTTGCAATGCTTCGAGGATAAGACTGCCACCAAAATGTAAATGATGTTGAAACATTTATTGGTTACAGAGAGCACATTTCCACGCCGCGATAAGCGACAAACTGTTGACAGTTGGGATTGGGATCTGTAAGGGATATGCCCGGATTTATTTGCCGAGCTAGTAACGCGTGTACGAGTGTGTGTATGTGCGCGGAAAAATACAGTAGTGGGAAAAACCTTTGCTTTTGGCTCATAATTTGCAGCTTCTCCACACACTGCCGGCCAGTCTTGGCCACCAGCTCCTCCAGCTCCGCCTCCGTCTCCACCTCCACCTCCAGCTCCATCTCCACGTTATTCGCCTTTATATGGTTTCATTAAAAATGCAAATGAGCAGTGGAGATTGCAATCGTGGCAAGCGGCCAGGTGGGGTCAACAAAAATTAAACAAAAAATGGGGAAAAAAGGAAAAGCTCACACAAAGACCGAAACGCTGACGTGAAATTTATGCCAAGGGTTCAGGGACTGAAATTTATTGTTGCCATCGAGGTACATCGAATATAAAGCGGGCTTCGTAATGAAAATAATTTATACTTTAAGCAAAACAACTATTTATGAAACAGTAGATAATATCCTATGTACAATTTGAATTGTCGAAAATTAGACGAAGAAAGTGTTAAAGATCAAAGTATGAAATTTGTTTATAAGCGAAATTATCTTGTTCTAGTATATATGGTATTTTCCTCTTAAAAGGTAAAACCTCTATGCCATTTTGTAACTAAAATACATTTTCAATTTATGCCCATTTTTAAGTGGGTTCTAGGTTTTTCTTTCTATGTTTTTTTCTACATCTTTTTTGTAAAAATTATTTCTAACTGGTGTACACGATATGTAAAGTTTTCTTTTTAAAGATTTAGCTTAAAATTTTACAACATTCTCTTCAAAATATGTATTCTCTTGGTGATTCCCATATGGTAAATACATAGTTGAAATGTTATTCGGGGGAAACCCACCTATTTTTCATTTTTCATTAGATCTTAATCTTAATATTAATAAATTAACATAATAAATATATTAACTTAATTATTATCTAAGCCAATGCTTCGCCAGATTTCACATAGCTAAGAGAAAGTGAAAAACGTCCTCTTAGAGAATTTAAACTGTATCTTAATTTTCTGGCAAATGCCTGCAGTTAGAGGCAGATTTTGGGTGTTGGTTCAGGCTTCTGCAGGTATATCTCAATTGCATTCTTTCCGTAATATAGTACTGTTTCCCCTTCGACCTTTTTGTCGCTTTTGTCGTTTGGCCAAAGGCATTCGCCAGACACAGAACACAGCATGGGGAGAGCTGAAACGGAAAGGCAAGGAAAGCAGCTCGAAAGCCGAATTAAATCGGCGAAAGTTCAAAATGAATGAAAAGCAGCTAGCGACGAATAAATGAATGAAACGAAAATGAATCCCAAAGGGAGGTTCCCGGGCCAAGTAAGGAGTGCAGCGGAAAAGAGCAACCAGCGCCTGGAAAAACTGTAGCCCTGCTTCGGCCTTCGTTCAGTCCTCAGTTTTCCACCGACTATTTGGCCCTGTTGTTATGACAGGCGGCCATGGCAGGAACGTGGCAGATGGAGGGGCACGGCATGGAAGAGGTGCAAGGACTCCCACGAAGGCTGAGGGTGGGAAGCGAAGTTTCGTCTGATTTCGGCGCCGCTCAAAGTATATTAATGTGACCCGGCGATCCCAGTCTCCTTCTGCTCCTGCAACTCCTGCAGTCCTATGCAGTGTTGCCGTAGACTGCATAGTTTATTGCGGGATGCAGAGACATTTTCAATTATATTTTATTTCAGGCTGGATGTCATTTTACTTTTATTATTTATAAGAAATTAAAGTAATGGTTTCCGATTTTCTGTTTAAAAAAAGGATACGTGTTCTGAGACATTTTAGATGCTAAGAAGATAGATACTTTCAAGTCATTCATTGCTAAATATCTGTAGTTTTTATAGTTTTCGTAAGCAGTATTTTAAATATTTTGTAAGAGTTTCGGGCCTTTGAAATTACGTCACCACTGTCGCCTTGTCGCGATGTGGGCGTGGCCAAGGCCCAGTGGAAAAGTGCAGCATGGCGGCTTGGCCTGCTCCAAGTGCACACTTTCTCATGGCTTAGCTCTTTGCTGCATGCCTCGTTGGCTTTTGAAAGCGGGCAAAACGGTCCGAGGGGGTGGGGTGGGGGGACTCAGGACGTGGCTTATGCAACAAATAATTTAATTTTATGCTGCATACAAAAAGGCGCAACTGGCATACAACCGAAAGAACCAACCGACGACGACTGAACGGGGAGGCGGAACGACAACGGAAATGCCACTTTACGGCCTGTTTGACGGAAAAGTGGACGTTAAGTTGTGAATATGATGATGGAGATGAAGAAAGTTGATGATGATGAGCACGATTATGGCCAGGGACCCACTGGCTGGCCAGGAGAGGGAAAGCAACAAGCAGAGCACTGTGGGGCGACAGCCACTCTTATTGGTCAAAAGCGAAATTTAAAATGAAAGAACGAAAATGTTAGGTTTTGATTCCAAGATTATTTCTGAAATTATGATTAAGCGTAAAATTAAATTCACCGAAGGTGTAAGCAATTATTTTAACTAATCTTTCTCTTTGGAGCTATAAGGTACAGTTGTCTGATCTAAGCCGTGTTCAACTCAGCATCTGAGCCGAATAATAATTTTTACACTTTTTAGGTCTCACGTTAAAACTAAGTTAGTTATTATTTTTTACCCATTGTGCAGCAGCTGAAATATGTATAGCGTTGACACCCCTTGGGACTTTGCGGCGCAAAAAGAGAGGATCACAAAACGCCATCGAGGTCAGCCATAAACTGGCCTAAATGTCATATCAACTGAAGATGTCGTACGAGCGAACGGGCAGCGCCATTAAAGTGAAGGATTAGGGCGTAAAAATGCCCGTAGAGGTTTCCATAAATTTTGTGGTTGATTATCATATGAATAAGGTAATTGGATTATTATTTGATTGTCTATGTTGTTTATTGGCTACATAATTTATCTAACTGGAGGAAATTTTGATAATACATATAAGAAATATATAACAACCTCTTTAGGCTTAAAAAAGGCTAGCAAATACTACATATATAGAAATCTTAAATAATTTAATCAGCAACAAGTTGCGAAAAATCTGAAAATATCGAAATACTCGATGTTTTTACCTCTAAGTTTTTATTGTTTCTCTTTCTTACGATAATAAATATTTATGCACACATAAACGCTAATTGTTGACCTCCTCTGAATGATATTTTCGTTTGCCTTGACCTGTGCACAAAGTCCTTTAAACACCATAGACACTCAGAAGTCGTGAAACCATCCACTGGCCACCAGGCTGTCCCGCATTTTACGCCCTTTTGGGCAGCAGACAAATATCTTAATAAAGCCGAGGTCGGCAATCAAATAGTTGAAGCGCAAAATATAAAACATAAAATATGATTAACATATCAAATCCAATAGCAGCATTTCTGCCAACGCAGACACAAAAAAATCAGACTTTTCATGATTGGGTTCAGCCGAAAAAAAGGCAAAAGGATAACGAAGCATGGAATTTGGGTCTGCAAACCGAAACTGACCGCCTCATAAATTGCAAAAACAACAGCAGCAACAAATACGATATTAATACGAAATTCAACGAACGAAACGGATCAACAAATGAGCAAATATCAAAACCTATAAAACCATTTAGTCAGATGAGCGTGAAATTCTCTATACATTTTTTCCGAGGATTTGTGGGCTTTTTTTTGTTGGTTATCCGCTTTAAACCTGAGGAAATAGAAAGGCGGCGAGGGGATTTTGCAACGAAGTATGGCCACAAATTTTGCAACAACTGTGCGGCATTTTATGAGTTTGCCTCGCCCACACCACACACTGGCACACACATGCAGCATCACACACAACAGTGGCAGGCAGTCATGACACTTCTGGGCCAGCGTTAAATAACATTTAAACAGAGGCCCAGGACACGTACAAAGCACCGGGCGGCGCAGCGGCGTCCGGGGACGGTCCAAGGGGTAGGGCGTGGTCATGGACATGGCATAGAAGGATGCGGGTACACATAGAGAACTATATATACTAGATTGCAATGAGATTGGGTTAAATGTCATGTCAATGCACAGACTAATAAAATATCATCGTGAAAGTTTAGTAAAGTATATATTTTTTATAATTATATTATTAGTATATTTTATACTTAGATTGGTCTTTATTAAAGAGTTCTGAATACAATAAACTTCTATAGTGTCACCGATGGTATTGATAGTACCATTGATTAGCTCTCCATCGATCCTGTCTTAGATTAACGAACATGGCTCAATCGTCTTCGCTAGCATCTAAAACCAAGAATAAATACCCTTATAACAAATATTTACCTAATAACTTGACGTTTCTTTCACTTTTCAAACTTATCTCACATTAAAACGAGGACCGACAAGCTTAGCTCTTTTCTAAACCATTTTTTTTCTTACTGTATGGACCGACATGACACAAGAAAGCCTTGCCAAAGCAGCGCCAGAAACATTGGCTACAGTTTTTGGCGGTTACCTCGACTCCCTCGCGACTCCCCTGCTCCTGGTGCTTGGTACTTTGGCCTGTCCAGCTGCTGTCCTGACTTGTCCTGGCTGCTTATGACGGCAGGAATTAAATTTCATTTAATGTGCCGAAACTTTCCACATAGATATATAAACACACACACACACACACACACATGAGGCGTCTGCGGCGGCATTTTATGATAACAAAAGGAGGTCAAAGTGGACCTGCTGGTACGCTGCCATCTCCATCCCCATTCCCAGCTCCGTCCACAAAAATCTCCACCCTTGCCAGTGCACCCAGAAAAAATGATTATTTTGCGTAATTAACCCAAAATTATACGTATTTATGTACTGTGTCAGGCGGAGATTCAGCTTGAAGGTCAGCGTTAATAGCCATTAAAAAGGCTTTAATTATGGGTCAAACAGATGTTAGCCCAAGACATAAGGAAAGTTTTGCTAATGGGAAATGTTCGGGGAGGAGGAGATACTTAGAAAGGAATCTCCTAGAGAATTTCTAAGAGTTTTTATTAGCATTATAGACTGAGAGATTATATATTTTATCAGCAAGACGTTTGTTGAGACTTGAAGAACTAAATATAACTAATTTGCATTTGATAGATTTGTAAGTTAGTTTCATAATAATATTTAATGGAGTTTTAATTCAAGCTTAAATAATTTTAAATACATTAATAGCAATATAATTTTGGTACCGAATCTCCTGAAGTACAGATTTTGGGTTCATTTGAGCGGAAAATAATAACCTTAGAATTTTAATGTCGATAATGCACAAATGATGAGCCTCTTACCGTCCATCCGTATTAAGCTCCATTAAGTGTCCACGGAGCTGACCCATTTCTTGTTGGCTTTTTTTCAAGATTTCCCGGCCAGGAGAAAAAAAGGAATCTTTTTTGGTAAGAGAGAACTGCAACGATGGGCTTAAAAAATAATGCCCTGCCGTCAGCCAGAAAATCAGCCCGCCACAAATGCCCCACTTAACGCTTGACTAGGCGCAAGGTCGTTGAGCAGAATCAACAAAAGCTGCGGCTCCAAGGGGCGGACTTTCGATAATTGGTGGGGAAAGACTCGCAGGACTCTCCTGGGATATAAGGGCCAAGAAATTGGCAAGGAACAGGGAACCGGCAGCAGGGAGCTCTGGGAGGAGGAGACGGAACTTCATCAGCGGGGCAGTTGAAGAGTGTGCTCAGGGCACTAAATTACGTTTAGTGGGTTAATAAAATGCCGAGCACTTTTATGCAAATTGAATTAAATGGGTCTAAGGTTTTCGGGGGAGGGTTCGGGGAAGTGCCAGCATCCTGGCTTCAAGCAGGCATTTAATGTATTATTTATAAAGGATTATCAGGCTTGCCGTCATGCATGACAGGCCAACAGGATAACAGGAAGTCAACCTCTGCCTAACGAGGACGTCTAATTGCCGCCGACAGGTTGTGTCTTGGCCCCATTGTTTCTGTCTTCAATTGTATGCATTATGAGCCGCTCATTAACAAAGCAAATGAAGAAAAGTCGAAGGGTTTGCCGAACCTCGAAGGACAAAAATCATACTAAAAGCCAACCACGGCAGCCAGAAATATTTCTATGAAACACCTCACCGTGTGTGTGTGGCTGTGGGTAAACATAATTTAAATTTATGAAGCCACAAGAATTTTCAAACACAAAAGTCAAATTGTATTATTTCGCATAATACACCCTGCGTACAAGAAGTGTTATCGAATTGAGATCCCTATGCATCTAATGGAAACTAATTTTATTTGTAAAAACCATTCATACAACCTGCTGCTCTTGTCCACTGACAATACCTATTTAAATGTATTTAGGTCTGGGCAGAAAAGATAATACATAATAGCCAAGATTTTACGAAAATTTCAAACATAATAGAGCTGAATTTAGCCTTGGATATCTTTGAAAGAAACCTGCCTTTAATATATATCTTTCAACTGCAATAGAGACGAGATAATAAAATTCCAAGAAGCAAACTAAAAAGGTTGAGAATTTAAAATATGTTATCAAAACTCACTTCCAGATAGAGTTAGGAACAGGGGTCTCTATATATCAAAACTGAACTCCAGAGTTCGCTACAATTTATTTCAATCCAAAGCACAATTATTAGGAACACAGAAAGGCCTCAGACAAATCATTATACCCCAAGGAAACTCTGACAACAGCCTTACAATTAGGCTTCCTGTCGCCGCACAACACACATACATACATATTTATATGCAAATCTGGATGTGCACACACATATAGTAGATGTGTAATGTAATCGTGGGCGTCCGTGTGTGTGTTGTGTTTTTGAAGTGAAAGCAAAGTCCTTTTATGCCAACATTTTTCCTTTTGGACCGCATACGCGAGTATGTATGACATTTTACATAATTAACTGACAATGAGTTTATGTACACAAACAAACAGACACAATACAGACATGCATTTACATATTTACATATAAATGTGGGCAGAAGGCCGTAACCTTTCCCCGGGAGCTCCCGCTTATTCTCAAAGGACTTAAGTTAATTATCACATTTTTTACACACAATTTTACTTTGCATTGATGCGTTGCACGACAAGAACAGGACGACCACCGGTCGGGGGTTGGGGTTGGGGGCGCAGTGCCCGAAGGGGGCGTGGCAGGGGGACTCGTTAGCAAAAGGGCGTGGGTAGGCCAGGCATTAAAGCGTAATTATGTGTATAATTTGTTGTAATTTGCTGTGAAAAGCTTCACAAACAGCCGCCACACATGAGATGAGCGCATTTAACCAGGCCCTAACCCCCCTTCCCCAGCCCGTCTAGGCCATCAATCGCAACGAAAAAGTTAAATAAACTCATTAATATGCGATAATCAGGCCAGGCATTAAACGCTCCTGCGAGTATATGTATTTACATATACATAGATATGTACATATGTAAGTGGGTTCGAGGGATAATTTCGACTTGCATGAATGCTACTAAAAGGGATATTTTTGATTGAGTGCAAAAAGTTTAATTAAAAATAAAAAAGGAAGGAGTACAATGAGGATCCAAATGTCCATAACTTGTATTTCTTTTACAATATTTCGTATTACTTTTAAATAATATTCTTTAATTAATCTTTAGATGTAGATGTAGATATTACCCAAAATATACTAACACAAGAGAGTAAAAGGTAGTTATATTTACTATAGTTTATAATTTTTATTAATTTAGTAGACTTTAAAGTAGTAGTAGACTTTAACTTTAAGTTTTGATGTTAAAATATTTATAAATCGTTAGATAAATATTTGAGTTTTATATTTAAATGTATTTATATTAATTTTTAAATAATTCTTTTAATGGTGCAATATTAGAGAAGCAAATAGATTTCTTGTAAGCAACAATAACATTTTTTAATAAATTAAGACGTACTTCACTTTAATTTTTAACATTTGGAAATATTGGAAATATATTGAAATACTTTAGTTAAATTAATTTGAATGTCTGTACCTTAAACCTATACATACCGAGATAAAAATTAAATTTGCTTCATATTTTTTTTAACATCATAATTAAATAAATATATATATTTAATTTTAATACTCATATATGTACATATGTATATTAATTAATCGTAACATTTCGCATTTTTCCCAAGTTAAATGTTAAACAACTATTTGTATTGTTTATTAAACAGATTTTTCACAAAGTTTTCTCTGCAATCATTTTCACACCCGTTTTTCCACTCTCTTTTCCGCAACTCCACATTTTCCCCAAGTTGGCTGCCATTCGAAATCTTTTCCTTTATGCCAATTGGCAGGTCACACCAATTGAACTTTAATCGCTGCTGACTTTTGTCATTGCTTTATCGTTTAGGCGACAACACAGGGTCCCAGGCCCGATCCCCGATTTTCCGACAATTTTCCCAGCACCCCCCTCGACCCATCATCCGCTCAAAATAGCTGCCAAAAAACGAGGTCCAGACGTAATCCCCGAACGCAGCCTTCCCCGGGTCCGGCGCTCTTTGTCTCATTGAATGGACCCCGCCACGCCCCATTTTCGGGGCCCAGTTTCTGAATGTGTCGAATTTTTATGCCCGTCAGTTAGAAATTTTCAGCCATTTCAGCGTAAAGTAAAAATAAAAAAAGCATTTGCGTGAGGAGAGGAGGAAAAATTTGTCGTACAAATCTTTGGAATTGCCCCACAGAGAACTATTTTCAATGCGTCGGAATCAATAAATTTTGGCCAGCTTCGCGGCAGCGTTTTGTCCGGCAATTTGGCGGAATTTCCTAGATTTCCCCCCGGTCCTCTGACCACTCCGCTTCATTATTCCCGCCGTCGGTTGTCGATAGTTTGTCTGTGCTGTCGGTAATCGTAATTGCGGGTCTGATAAATATTAATGCCAGCTGTGTGTGAGTTCGGACGGATCCGAGAGCCTGAAGACGCTTTTGGCCCCAAAAACGTTTTCCCATTTCTGCTGTTTGTCTAATGCACGTTTTATGGCCAACTTAGCACATGTACTCCTGGCTCCTGTGTGAGTCCTGGCCCCTCCATAGTCTCCAGGCTGAGCACAAATATATTATTTGAAAATATTTTTGGGATGCGCATACTTTTGTTTTTGCCCAGCAGTGGCGCAGTGTCCATAAATTTCAGTGAAAGTCATTAGCAAATAGGCTAAGGAGAGCCATTCAGCAATCTGAATATAAATTCCGAATGTGAAGCACGTATGCGCGAGAGCTGAAAAGCTAAAACGGAAGGGGCCCCCGGAAAATATAATAAAACATTCCACTATAAATGAGTAATCAGTGGCGGCCATCGGGTCAATTGGAAATACAAATCTTTATTTTTCGGAGGCACAATACCAATTAAATAATCAGTTTTGCGAAAAATATTTTTAATATTTTCGCAAGTCATATTAAAGAGAAATCATTTATTATTTAAATAAATAAACAACAAAACACGTGCCGGCTAAAATCACGAGAAAAATAATAACAACTCCAAAAAAAAAAAAAAATAATAAGTGAGTAATCAGCAAAGGTTATCAGCTGAAACTATTGGATTTTTGTTATTTTAAATATAATTTCTATAGAAATATTAAGTAAAACACACGAAAGCAAACATATGTACATTTGTATATTAAAGCGTTATTAGTTAAATAGTGATTAGTGACTATATTATATCTGAGTAAACACCGATGTTGCATTACCCTTGTCTATTATTATTCAGTATTTATATATTTATTTATTTATATATTAATAATATATTTTGTTAAATAAAAATGTAATATTTAAAAAAAACCCACTACAAAAATTAATTTTAAAAAATATGTTCATCCGA
Organism: Drosophila anomelani; assembly: GCA_035045905.1. Lineage (NCBI taxonomy): Eukaryota > Metazoa > Arthropoda > Insecta > Diptera > Drosophilidae > Drosophila > Drosophila anomelani. The sequence goes on from JAWNOO010000165.1 coordinate 426,989, forward strand.
ATTGGATCATACATACATATATAAAAGGCATTGATGAATTCTTAGGAAATAATGTTTCATGTTCATTATAAATAATTATTAATTTTAAAAAACGATAATGAGCAGTATATATATTTAAAAATAACATTAATATGCCAATGAGTCTAAAATTGTTAACATTAAATCATTGCTCACCAAGCAATAATATCGCAAAAGTATTGAACTCTACATATTAAAACAATGTGTTATTTTTTATAAAAATGTATTCATATATCTTAAACTATTTATTTTATAAATTTAAATAAATATACACAGCGTTAGAAAAAGTAAATGTTAGTCGCATATACCCATTTGAAGGTCAAGGTGAATGAATACTTTCTCTGGGACGCTATAAAGCTTGCAAAGATAAGAAAAATATAATAAAAAAAAGTCTTAATTGTCATTTCGGAGAATACACATATAGTTGTAAAAAATAAAATAAAAATATTACTGAATTACTCAATGCGGTGATAGGAAACTTGCGCTTTCTAGGAAACACTAAACGCAAGTATAACGCTTCATTTTATAAAACTTATTGCTGAGCTACAAGTATTGATTCCTAAAAATGTCTTTCACTCGAATTAACCCAATTCCCTTGAACTTAACTTCTCCAGTGCGCTGGCAAGGCGGTTATTTTCACTATCTGACTGTAAAAAATGTTAATCACCTTTTAGCTGATGCAATTTAAATGGCAATTGCGTTGCTCTCGTTCCAGGTTGCCATTATTCTGTGCCGTGTGTTTATAAATTATATTGATTCTGATTTTAGTTGAGCTGAAACTAGACGAAAGTTCAAGACACACAGACAAGAGTCACAGACAATCACGAAATTCTAGAGTACTCAGCACGCTGTCAACTTTTTGTTTATTTTTCACTCTGATTTTTATTATCGTTTTCGGCCGGTAATTGCACTGTTCGGAAGCTGGCTAAGACACCGTTAACATTAATTAGCGATTAAATACGTTTTAGACAACAATTAAGTAGCCGCACTGCAACGCGGCGCACTCTACAAACAAGGAATTTGACAGCGGATTATGTCGGTCTGGTCCAGTTAATTAGTTTTCTGACAAACAAAATAAAAACGAATGTGACTCCGAACGCACAAAGCAAACAAAGAGACCGAGGGATACTGTCGGTCTGGCTGTCTCTCTGTTTGCCAAGTTCTGACAGCCGTAGAAATAATACAACTCATTCCGAACCACTTGTTCAAACAGACGAAATCGCGAATAAGCAACTTAAAATTATTATTATCTCACAACAGACGCAGTGTCAATAAGAGAGAACAACGCAATAATTAGTGCACAAATGTATAACGTTCTGCTATATGTTGTCTTTTCAGGGAATTTAGGGGCAGACGAGTGGAGTTTCAAGTCATCTTGCGGGAAGAGAGGTGCTGGGAGGGAAATAGTTTTCAAATTAAATCTTGAATTGAAAACTTTATGAACATTGAACTACTCGTTTTAAATAATTGAAAACATCGGTTTAAAAGATGCGTAAGCTGAATTTTAAGGCCTACACATATTGCTTATTAAGAGAGTTAGATGGTTTGGAAAAGTAGTAAAGTAAAGTAAAGTAAAGAAGTAAATTTACAAGAGGAAATAATATTTTTCGTAAAGGACAGTCAGGCCTAAAGCTTAATTTTAACATTTACAGCTGAATATATCATCTGTGGAACAATTCATCTTAATCCATTTTTTATACAGATAAGTTAAGCAATTTAAACCAGCGCTTTTTTTTAAATCCTAAAACATAAAACTGACAGATAAACAAGCTATATGTATATGGTTAATGAATTGTTTTTTATACTTCTTCTCTGAGAAGCTTTTGATAATAAATAGAGCAATGCAATTCTGAAGTTATTATTATTTTAAGAGTAAAAGACGAATACAAAATGTACGTAAAAACTATACAAAATATACAACACAACAATTTTACAATAAATATCCATTTTATAAACATAAACCTATTGAAAAATTTATCTCAGCTCACAAGCACTCAACAGCAGAAACCAAAGCCAATAATACTTGCCAGGAACTGAATCACCCCAATACCAGGTAATCACTAACCTAAGATATGCCATACCGACCACACCGGCATAGGGCGTTTCAAGGCTAAAAATAGACCCAAAAGGGGTTGGTTGGTTGGTGGCACCGTTGTTTGCTACCAAAAAGCGACGTTCCGCAAAAATACTCATACAGCGCGTATACGTAATTGCCTGGTTCAATGAGAAACGCCCAATTAGTGGGTTTTTCGCGCTTTGTTTCAGAGCTGCCAAGCCTGGCTTGGAAACCCAGCTCGCTGCCGAGTTCGGTGGAAAGTGCCTAGCGAAATCGGCAACAACAACAACAATAACAACGACACGTGACGCAACTATGGCCGAATAGACGAGCGCTGATTTATCTCTGTTTTAAGTTCTCCGTATCAAGCTGTCAACGCGTTATTTTAGCTTCAGACGCGCTGTGAGTTGCACGCGCCTTGCAGCTCACCCGACACCACAAGTTGGATGCCGTAAAAATCGCAACGCATCGATATGTGCAATTAAACAAAACAAGTGACAAGAAAAAAAAACGTGACAAAATCTCAGTAAAATTAAACGAAAATCTCGTTTTCGGGTGCTTCGAATATCCGTTCTGTGTTCTTCCGTGTTGGGTTGTCTCGAGAAAAAGGTTTATAAAAGGTAATCCAGCCTCAAAATGATATTCGGACGCTGGACGCGTAAGCAAATACTCACGATGTTTGGCCTGGGAGCTGCCCTTCTGGGAGTTGTGATTGTGATCGGTGTCCTTAACAGCAGTGCCTCCTCCAAGGAGCTTCCCCGGAACGATGCGGCCAGGTCGAAGTGCTACAAGACCAGTCCCAATACCACGCACTCCACACTGGAATTGGTCCACATTGTATTCAGACATGGCATTCGCACCCCCGTCGACACTTATCCCAAGGATCCGTACCTTAAGGATGGCTTTAAGCCAACGGGCTGGGGACATGTGACCAATGTGAGTGCCAAAGAAGATTCTACTTTTGCCAGAAATAGTTTTGCTTTAGATTTTAAGTGACATTTTCTCCTAAATCTGCTCTATCTCTCACTCAGTTCAAATTTTATTTATTGGCCATGAAAATATGAAGTATTTTCACCAAGATTATAAATTTTATTGCTTTGTTTTTAGTCCGGAAAACGCGAACTTTTCGAAATTGGTCGTTGGCTGCATCGTCGCTATGGGGAATTTATGGGACCCTACTACAGACCCGATGTAAGTTACTGAAAGACCCGGAATGTGCGGTATTTAACATCCTTATTCCCTCAGCGACTGCATGCCCAAGCCACTGCCTCTCCGCGTGCAATGATGTCATTGCAGACAACACTGGCCAGCATGTTTGAGCCGCGGGGAACCCCGATGGAGTGGAATAAACACCTCAATTGGCAGCCCATTCCCATTGTTTCCGAACCCTTGGACGAGGATTCGGTGGGTTCTATTTGCATCAATTAATTACATAATTTTTTTCTAACAATAAGTCCTTTCTAGCTCCTGTTGGTTCGTACCCCTTGCCCCCGCTACTTCGAGGCTCTCGAGGAGGTCTTTAAGAGACCAGAAGTTGTTGCAGAAACGGAACCGTATGAGAAAATGTTTCGTGAACTCACTAATTTAACTGGCAAATTGGTCCTGAGTGCCGAGGACGTTAATTCCCTCTACATAACCCTGCTGGCTGAACAGGAATTCGGCTACAAACTGCCAGATTGGACGAAGGACTACTTCCCCGATCGCATGCAATTCCTGGCCGAGCAGAGTTACGTTTACAATGCCTACACGCCTGAGATGCAGAAGATCAAGGGCGGCCCTTTCCTCAAGAAAATGTATAAAGAGATGGTAGCCAAGAGAGCCGGCAGTCTGAAGCCCAAGGATCGGGGAATGTTCATCTACACAGGTCACGACTGGACTGTGGGCAATATATTGTCCGCGCTGGGCGTTTGGAAGCGTCAAATGCCCAGGTTCGCTGTGATGGCCATCTTCGAGACTCACAGGGACAAGGAGACGGGGGAATATTATGTGGAGGTAATTATCGTAATCATTTGATATATTTCTCTAGAGCTTCTTATAATTGTCTGTCTTTTCTCCCTGACCACAGATCTTCCTCCGCAACGACGAGCACGGGTGCGTGGAGCAGCTGAAGCTGAGGGACTGCGATCTGAGGTGTCCACTGAGTCGCCTGATCGAGCTGAGTGCCGACGTTCTGCCCAACGAGTCGATGGAGCAGAGGTGCCGACCCCATGACGCTAACTTCGTGGAGCCGCCACCGCGTATAATCGATCAGACTGGCCGCTAGCGAGAAGCATCGGGCCAAAAGTGAAATGTTTGCACTCAGTATTACCATAGCAGCGGACGGAGAGTTGCGAAAAATATATGCATATACTCTACGGAATAAAAATTCCCCAAAAATATACATATATAACAGACCAGGAGATCGTTGAGTTAATTCCTTGGGAGGGGGAAAGATTTTCGTGTGAAACTAATTAAATTGAATTTTTTGTGAAATGTTTGCTATTGTAGTTGATGATTGCGCTGATTGAGCGCTCGCTCTTCGCTGCTCTTATCTATATAAGTATATATATGTATATGCCTGAGCGACTACATAATCGAGACTTAAAAGCAGTCCGCAGTTCTATTGATGCAGTCACTCAACGCACAAGCCCCAGCGAAGCCGGTCCACTTAATTCCCAACGATCCGCACAATTTAGTTTGCGAAAATGCTAAAGTTCCTTAGTTTGATGCTTGTCGTGAGCTGTGGCCTAATGGTTCGGGGAGGTGTTATCGAGGTACCCGAGGAGGTTAGCCAGGCTATCGACGAAACTCCCAAGACTCCAGAGGACCCACACAAGAGCGGTGAAAGCAATTCAACACTCAGGCTGGTTCATGTGGTAAGTATGTGAATATATAAAGAGGTATTCAAACAAGTGATTAAGAATTATTGCTCATTATAAATTTGCTAACTAAGCCAGCCAACAGACCATATAATAACACCAAAATCTGCTTAATTGTTTTGTGGTGACAAATTGTTGTTAATTCGTTTAAACAAAAAATTCTCTTAAGTTAGCAGTGATTCTATAAATGTTCCAAACGAAAAACCAACAGTGTTCTCTTTAGAGCACCACTCGAGGCACCCCAAGCGAAACAAACTTGCAGTTCACGAGGCGTATACGTAATATTGCATTAAGTACCAAGAGGTGAAACCGGTTTAGTGGAACTTAAACTTCAAATTTATGGGGCAGCTGATTGTATAATTCTTTTCCCCCATTTCAATTTGCATAATTATAACTCAATTAAATTAAATAACCGCGCATATGAATCGATGTAGGTGCATAAATAATTTCTCATTAAAATCAGTATTGGCATTGCTTAATTAAAGGCAAAGATATAATTAATTACTTAAACATTACCTTCCCTGGTGAATTGTTTCTTTACGAAATACAGCTGGGAAATTTGAACAATTACTTTTGGTACAATTATTATTTTATACAGTTTACTAAGTTTAAGTTTAAAGATGTTTATTAACTTGTTTATTAATGTAATTATTGATCTTTAGAAATATTTTAATATATACAAGAAAGGAACCTAACTTCGGCTCACCGAAGTTTGTATACCCTTGCAGAGTTTAAACAAAAAATTAAAAACGAAATTCTGAAATAATAATTTATTGCCAAATCTCAAATTTGATGGCAATGGTTTGAAACACGGCTAAGCTATTGTTTTTTTTATTTTCCTGATTGTTCCTATGGAAGCTATAGGGTATAGTCAGCCGATTTTCATGAAATTAAAATCGAAATTCAGGAATACTAAAATATGGGTAACTATCAAATTTGGTGAAAATATGTTGAAAACTGACAAAGTTATGAATTTTTCTTTTATTTTCCTGATTGTTCCTATGGAAGCTATAGGATATAGTCAGCCGATTTTCATGAAATTAAAATCAAAATTCAGGAATATTAAAATATGGCTAAATATCAAATTTGGTGAAAATATGTTGAAAACTGACAAAGTTATGGTTTTTTCTTTTATTTTCCTGATTGTTCCAATGGAAGCTATAGGATATAGTCAGCCGATGATATTAAAACCGAAATTCGGAAATAATACTAAATGGGCAAATATCAAATTTGGTTAAAATTGGTTGAAAACTGACAAAGTTATAATTTTTTTTCGTAGATTTTTCCGATTGTTCCTATGGCAGCTATATGATATAGTCGTCCGATCCGGCCCGTTCCGACATATGTACGAGTCAGAGTATATAGAAGCCTAACTGCAAAGTTTCATTCAGATAGCTTTAAAACTGAGGGACTAGTTTGCGTAGAAACGGACAGACGGACATGGCTAGATCGACTCGGCTGTTGATCCTGATCAAGAATATATTACTTCATAGGGTCGGAGTTGCCTCCTTCACTGCGTTGCAAACTTTTGACTGAAACTAATATACCCTGCAAGGGTATAATTAAATAATAAATATATATACATATTATCACACTCAATCCAGATATAAAGGTTTCACAATATTTATAATATATATATTTTCCATAAGCTGTTTCGCCATGGCCCCCGCACTCCCGTCAACACCTATCCGAAAGATCCGTATATCAACGAGACCTATGAGCCCTATGGATGGGGGGCACTCACCAACGTGAGTATTTGGCAAACACAAGCCAGATTATCCAAATTAAAATGCAATTTACCTCTGACAGGGTGCTAAAGTGGAGCTGTATAAAATAGGCAAACAACTGCGTCAGCGCTATAAAGATTTCCTGGCCCCCTACTATCAGCCCGATGTACGATAAGTGGAGCAAGCTCAGGGACATTAAACGTAATCAGTCCTTTGCCATTCCAGATGATCCGTGCCCAATCTTCGGAGTCGCCGCGCACCCTGATGTCACTGCAAATGGTGCTCGCCGGACTCTTTCCGCCGGAGAACACGCCCATGGAGTGGAATCTGATGCTCAACTGGCAGCCCATTCCCATTGTGATGGAGCCCGAGGAAACAGATGTGGTGGGTATAAATTATAAATTATGGTGTATTTTTATTTAGAGGATAAAATATATTGTATTAAATATGAATTCAATTTGCAGCGCATAAGGATGAAGGCTCCATGTCCCCGCTACGAGGAGGCAGTCTCGGAAGTGATGAACTCTCCGGAGGTGAAGCAGTTCCATGCTGAAAACTCCCAGCTGCTGCAGGAACTGACCAAACACACTGGACTCAACGTGACCTATGCCCATGATGTCACCAATATTTTCATCTCACTGCTCTCTGAGCAGACTTATGGCCTGGATTTGCCTTCTTGGACCAAGGACTATTTCCCCGCTAAGATGCTACCCTTGGCGGCCAAGTCATATGTCTACGATGCGTATACGCCCGAGTTGCGCAGGATGAAGGGAGGTTTCTTCGTGGAGCTGCTTCTAAAACAACTTCAGGCCAAGATCTCTGGCAAGTTGGAGTCGAAGGATCGCAAAATGTTCCTATCCTGTGGCCACGATTGGACCATTACCAATGTACTGTCAGCCTTGGACATTTGGAGTGCTCAGATGCCAAGGTTTTCCGCCCTCATCGCCTTTGAGTTGCATCAGAAGTCCGAAAATGGAGAGTATTTCCTTGAGATTTACTTCCAGAACGATCCCGAGGAGGAGCCAAAACTGCTTCAAATTCCAGGATGTGACAAGCAGTGCCCCATTGAAAAGTTACAGGAGCTGATCAAGGACATTTTACCCAATGCCCCCTACGAAGAACTGTGCAGGGCCAAGGGCACCCTGGAGGGATCCAAGATCAGCTATCATTAGCGAGCAGAAATCCATGATTGATGATCATTGATCATTGTACAGTATTAAGATTATATAAACGGAAATATAAATAGCACTTAGATGTAACTTTAATTTCAGTGTTTGATTGATGGGCACGCAAGGGAGGTATATGTAACATATTTAAAGCGAACCTTTTTAAGTGGGAATTTAATTATTTTAGTGATGAAACAAACTTTTCATATTATCAGGAGGTGTTTTGAGAACTTTGCAAACTTGGACCAAATATTTTATTGCTATAAATATGGTTTGTAATATTATAATAAGTAAAGAAGGCTTCCTATTAGTCGTCTGAGTATTGTTTATTACAAAAAATATAAAAACCCTTGCAAAAATATTTGTTGATTCATAACACAAAAAACTACAATAAAACAGGGCAGAAAATAGTCTACAGCAAAGAAAATTATGTTTATTTGTTTGCCAAAGTTTACTTTTTCTATACTGCATACTTTTAGGCAAAGTAGATCCTAAAGAAGCTAGTTGTGTCTATAAAAAGTACTTTTATTTACATATTTAAGTATCCATAAGATTTTTTATCTGGCAGGATATATTTTAAACAAATAATAATAATACTTAAGAACTACCAAATGTAATGTTATAATTCCTAAACAAACAAAATTGAATTGCTCAAGTAATTTCCTTAGTAAATACTAACTATTTTTTGATGTAATTTTTTCATGAAATGTTTTTATAACCATTTTGATTTAAAAATGTTTTGTATATATCTTAAACCACCCTCTCTCCCATTGGGGCCCACATCCATCATATAAAAAGTGCTCAGTTTCACTTAAAGTCAAACAGTTGGCATTTGCGGCTTCACTCACTCGGATCGGAAGTAAATCACCAAACGGCAGACAAACAAATCAAAACAAAAGGGCAAATGGACACCACCACCACCACAACTCCACAAAAAGTTCCGGACCAGCCGCCAGCCCAGCCCCAAAAAGCGATATTCAAGTTCGGCAATTAAGCAACGCGAATGGATAATGCGAAATTAGCATAATGCTCGATCGGGAGGAACGGCGATTTATTACCGGGGTGCTTACACACGCAGGTTGGATGACAAATTCGTTGGTATTTCGGCGAGGGGGCGGCGGCGCCAGCCAGGAGAGTGCGGGTAAAGAATTAAGCGGAGCAAATCCGAGAGTTCATATAAATTAAAAGTCGCCTCAAACGCTTCGGCATTGTTGTCGGTGTCCGGGCTTCTGGTCTTCATTCCTCGGTCAAACACAGATGCTACTCTATAGTGTCCGGCGACAATAGACCCCCGGTCACAGTGACAAATAGAATAATAGTGATAAAAGAGAGCGGTGACGGTGACGAAAGCATTTGGCGATAATGGAACGATAAAAGAGTCAAACGCTCGACTTTTCGACTCTTGCAGTGACACTCATCCCGCAGTGTTCCGGACGATAGTGCTCGCGTGCCCCGGCCGGAAAAGTCGAACATTTGACTATTACTTTAGTGCTTTATCGGCTTAGGTCTTCGTTATTCGAGGGCAAACAGAAGATAGTGGCTCTACTCTTGGAGAAACACTTGTCGTCCGAAAACCCGTTGCCCGCTGCCTTTGTAAATTAGCTAGTTCACGGCTTCATTAATTCGTGGCTTGATAGACGCAAAAATAAATAAAGTTCGAGCGAACCGCGATCATAACAAGTTAGTCTTCGATCTGTCCCGAGACCGTTGACTCCCAAGAAGCGAACCCGAGACCGGAGCGCGGCGTAGAATTGACCCAAAGCGCGCAGTCGGAGAATCCGAGCCCCTGACAAAATCTACGAGTATAAAGCCCGGCCACCAAAATGCCGCGGTCGCATTTCACTCGGAGGCATTGTCTAGCGATGACTGGCGGATTAATTGCATCGGCGGTTCTCATCTGGTGCGTTGCTCACTCGACGCTCGAGTCGTCGGCTAAGCTCTACGATCCCGGCACTGATAAATCCACGCTCGAGCTGCTCCATGTGGTAAGTCCGTGCGCATCGTCACTCATCGAATCATACGTCTAAAGAATATAAATTTTAACAAATTATTATAAACAAAAGTCAGGAACACAAAACAGCTGTGCAGCTTAACGACACTCTCATAAAAACACAAAGTTCTGTGAAGCGTTAAGCAGTGGCTCAGAAGTTGAACTATTTCCTTTCTGTCAGAAAAAAGAAAGTGAAAATCCTGTGGCTTGAAGGAGTGATTTGTTTTTAAAAATGCGCAAAACTTAAAGCCTACAAAGTAAGGAGTGATGTACTGTTGGTAACAAAACATAAAATACTAAATAAGTAAATTAAGTGATTACGTCTACCAAACATTTTTGAATTTCGATTGTAGTTGAAACTAATAATATTAAAAAACTTACTAAAATATTGAACAACTAGATGCATTTGGAATTCTGATCGATCCGTTATATAAATTGTGATTTTTAGGCATTTTCCTGATATTTAAAAAGCTTAATTGGCTTATAAAATACCTCTGAAAAACATTAAAAATCATAAAAAAATTTAATGTGTAGTATCAACATTTGTAGAACTATCAGTGAAGGTAAAAAAATATCATAAATCGTATCACCTGGAAAAAAAAACAAGTTCACAGTGATGAAGCCCAGCAACAATGTGCTTATCTTTTTTAAGTCATATATTACATATCCTAAAAAAAAAATGTCTCACCAATAGCACCGCTTCAAATATTATTCCGGCGTCAGCAATAATTTGTTCAGTTCAAATCCAGCTGATAACAAGTATTATTACATTATGGCAGTGGCTCACAAACGTTTGTTTACCGCATTGAGAAAAACCGTGGCATTGACATTTACGTGCTCAGTAAAAACACACATTCTGTTGACAAAGCATTTGTTTATAAACAAGTTAAGCGAAAGTGCAAAGGCGGGCACTTTTTTGTAGTCGTGTGTAAAGTCATAATTATGATTGTACTACAATTTAGCGGTCTGTCAGCTCCGGTAGCAGATAAGACTCAGATTGGTCATTTAATCGCAGTTATCAGTACGGAAAGTGAACTTGTTTCGAATGCCAGAATACCTGGCGTTTATCACTTGTATTATATCAGCTGTTTGAGCCATCAATTCAGATAATGTGGAATTGTATAATTAATGCCAAGTGTCGATAAAAAAACACGATCGAGTGCAGCCAAGCGAGAAGTTCAGCTGAGAATATTTCCCAAGCGGCAGTTAATTCTTTTACAGCGATTTGAGTTAGAAGTGAGTTGGTTTTCTGCAGTTATGTTGACCTTGGAAAAATCAGTTGGCTTTTAATGGAAACCTAAGCGAAATCCAATTAATGAATGCAAAAAAGTACAACAACTTATCAAATTAGTTTGCATGATGCACATTTATTTATTCCAGCAATGTAATTACGTAAATACTTTTATTTAGTCGCGATAAAACAAGCAAACCTGTATATGCGCATATATTAAATATTCTGCCGAAATAACTCTTACTTTAATTAAGTCGATTTTAAACTTTGCCAGCTCGTACATCTTTGAAAGACCCACAAAAACAACACAAAAATTAATTACAAACCCGAAAAACCAAACAAAACCAAAGCAAAACGAAAAACCGGCTCCCCAAATTACAGTTCGCACAAAAAACCAGTCCCCGCAGTCAAACGTAAAATAAAATTATAAAGCAAAACTGCGACGCACTTTTGTTTTTTGTGCTACGGACTGGAAGCCCATTTACCACAGTCGCAGAATAATGCGCTAGAAAAGGCTATAGACGCAGTCCGATCCAGAGATCAGGGCTGACCTTCAAGCGCCACGCCGACTTATCAGCAATTAAACGGAATAGCGACTGCGAGCGTGGAAAATACTTCCGTGAAAATCTGGGGTCGCACGAGCCATTAAAGCGTATTAATCAGTCGCGTGTGGAGTGTCTTTAGATCTATTTATAAATATTTAAATTATATTTAACAAATCTCAATAAAAAATGAAATAGTTAATTGGCTTAAACATTAGTTAATATTTATGTATATATTATGAAGTGAAAAGAATCTTTAAGGTAGTCAAAGATTTCGATAATTCGTTTCATTTGCTTAAACTGGGTATTAATTTATTATACATTTTTAAATGTAATTAAATATCAGAAATAAATATAAACATAAGATTAGGGATAACTTTCACATTTGATGTTATGGGGTTTAAGCTGCCAGCTAATTAATGTGTTTCTGCCTTGCGATTGTCAGACACGCCTCTATTTATTTGCGTACTGCAGTATGGTGAATCCATTTGACTAATAAAAATTGTAATTGCTAAACTTCAGGTATTCCGACATGGACCACGAACGCCGGCGGATACGTATCCAAAGGATCCGTATGTAAATGAGACCTACTATCCATTTGGCTGGGGACAAGTAACAAATGTGAGTGCAGAAAAAGTTGGAAGTTGGGCAGCACAAACTTTTGCCTCGTCATCCCCCAAGCCCAAACCAGCTCCCATCTCCCCCAGCAAAGCATTTAAATAAATTGAAATGCAAATGTTTGCTGGTAGAGCCAAGGGAACAGAGGGGGCGGTGGGCTGAGGGCGGAAGGCTGCATTAACATATACACATGCATATGTTTATGCAATTGCAAAAATGCAAGGCATTTATTATTTTATAACACTTCTCTCCATCTCTGTCTCGGACGCTCGCCGGCTCTCCAATTCTGGGATTCCCTTCTTCTGGTGTTGTCTCACGTGCCATCCGTTCATGCCATGCAATAAATCAACGCTCCAGAATGGCAAACGCGAGCTGTTCAACATTGGTACTTGGCTGCGTAAGCGTTATGGCAAATTTCTGGCGCCCAACTACAGTCCCGATGTGAGTAAGCAGTCACTAACGAACCGACAAGGAACAACCCCTTGCCGCCCTACACAGAGAGAGAAAACGACTTAGTTTTCTGAGTTATGAATGCAAATGAATTGATTAAGTTTATGGTATTATTTGAATAATTTAAATTGACAAGCATTCTAATATGTATTTTAAATTATAAAATCCAGTAACAAGATATCAAATTCAAGCTAATTCCATTCTCTTGGACACCATTGCAATTAACTAATTTATGAATATTTATTTATTTATATTCTGCATTTATTTTAGAACTAAAAAATTAGAAAGCGTTTAAAACCATTAAAAAGGTGTCTAACCTTATGTTAAAAACTTTACATTTTAAGAAATTCAAATTTATGCTGCAATTTGTGCCTACAGAATATTATTGTATATTCTTATTTTAAGTGATTTAAAAGTAGTAGTAATATCTGCTGTGCTTAGGAACGCATTGTTTTCTCTCCGTGTACCAATTCCATACACCCTTAACAACACGTCCGTGAGACGGTGGCCTGATAGTGCGGACGTTTACAAATTGCAAAGCTCAAGCGCGCTTGGCTCATCACTCAATTCCTTCTTTGCTCCTTCTCCTTCTCCGTTTCCATATCCGCTTTGCCGCTTCACCACTTCCTCTTCCGCTTTCTTTCGCCTCGATAGTTGGTCCACGCTCAGGCGACGGGTGTTCCGCGGACTCACATGACCATGCAGACTGTGTTGGCCGCCTTCTTCCCGCCGAAGGGCACCGACATGGAGTGGAATAGTCGGTTTAATTGGCAGCCCATACCTGTCTTCTCCCAGGAGCTCAATGAGGACACGGTGCGTATACGTGATAAATCGAAAGTATCGGTTTCACAGTGAAGATCAATCTTACAGTGATGACAAAGAATTTTGATCAACTAAATGAAGTATAAATGAACATATTTACTCAGTTAAAAAATATAAAAATAAAACCTATTTAATATTTAACGTAAAATTCGTATACAATTTACAGTTGCTGCTCGTGCGAACTCCCTGCCCCCGATACTTTGAGGCCCTTCATGAAGTCTATGAGCTGCCTGAGGTGAAAGCAGAAATCGCTCCTTACCTGGAAATGTTCAAAGAGTTGGAGGAACACACCGGCCTGAGCTTTAAGGAGCCCGAGGATGTGCAATCCCTTTATCTAACCCTGCTGGCCGAGCAGGAATGGGGTCTGGAGTTGCCCGAATGGACCCATTCGTACTTCCCCGAGAGATTGCAGTTCCTGGCCGAGCAGAGTTACGTTTATAACGTCTACACACCCGAGATGCAGAAGATCAAGGGCGGGCCCTTCCTCAAGAAGATGTTCGACGAAATGCAACAGAAGAAGAACGGAACCCTGAAGCCCAGTGGCAGAAAGCTGTTCATCTACACGGGCCACGACTCGACAGTGGTGAATGTTCTCGCCGCCCTGAAGGTCTGGGAGCGACAGTTGCCCCGCTACTCCTCCATGGTCCTATTCGAGCTGCACAAAAACAAGGAGACCGGTGATTACTGGGTGGAGATATACTTCCGCAACGATCCCAAGGCTCCTGCCCAGAAACTGACGGTGCCCGGCTGTGAGTTCCAGTGCCCCTTGGATAAGCTCCTGGAGCTGGCCAAGGATGTGGTGCCCACGGAAGCGGATGCCAAACGCTGCGAGTCTCGAAGTGCTGGCTTCACAGAGCCACCTCTGCGAGGGCCATAAAAACCAGAATCTAGTCCCCAAGGGAAATTCGAAATGGTGCTACACTTCTCAGGGAGTGGGACTGCCACAGGCCCACCAGTAAGCCACATACACCAAGTTAGGTCAATAGTTTAGTCTAAGCCTAATAAAAGCCTTAACCCGTTTTGGGTTAAATCAAAAAATCTTTAATAGTTGCTTTAATAAATAATAAATTTATATATCAAAAAGCAGTCAATAACCAACGATCCAAAGTGCTTTAAGGTTCTTGATCAGAGCACGAGTTCGGCATTTGGTGTCAGATATTGTCAGCCGGCGTCATTTTCGCCCCATGTGGCAGCCAAGTTGGCTCATTTCCGCTCTGTGGCGACAGTAGACTGCCGTTGCCGCCATTGCCCAATAGGCCGCTTCCGCTCGGCCTTTGCCAGCGGCAAACGCAAACAACTTCCGCACTTGTTTAGCCAGTTGGATGCGCCCCTCCATCCCCATCTCTAGCTCTAGTCCCAGCTCCAGCTCCAGTTCAGTTCCATTTCTATTGCCATCGCCATCGCCGTCTCCAGACCCCTCACTGTCCCCTTGTCTTGCTCATTTTTGCCAGGAGGTGACATTTTTCGCATTGCGGTTTACCATAAACTATTTCATTGGGGAGTTGTGTGCCACCTCGACCATTTCTTTTGGCCCTAACCATCTGCTCGTTCGCTTGTTCGCCATTGTTTACTCGTGTGCGTTGCCATCTCTCTTGGCTCTCTTTCCGCCCCGTCTGTGTGTGTCAGCTCTGCCTCTGTGTCAGTGTGTGCATATCTGTAAACTTTATTTGTCAACGGGACGCATATGTTGTGTGTTTGCCAAAAAATAAACGAGTCCCCATGAATGGCACTATTCTCCGTCGAGGATTCCCCGAATGCAAACAGCTCGTGTTTTTGTTGCTGCTTTTAATTTTAGCTTAATTTGATTTTCCGGCGGAAAGGGTGTCTGACAAATCTATAACTGCATGTGTTGAGCTTTGATGATTAATGGTGGGTTCTCATAGGGAAAGGGTGCTATATGAAGTGGGCTTAAGAAGGGCGGGATTCAGAGTTTAAAGATTTTATTAAAGAAGATAAACCTGACTGAATGCATATACCAATTGTTCCATAAAAGGATCTGTTTTCCAAACAAACATAATCAAAGAAAAACACTCATTATTCTCTTACCTTGACAATATCCTATGCTTGCACCAGGCCAAACTTTACAAATCCTTCATCTCGCGCAGCCTCTTTCGTTTAATCAAATCATAAATAACCCGACGCTCATCATCCGTGGACTCCACATTCATAAATTTCATCATTCCAGACCCCTGCTTCCCAGACTAGCATAATTATTAACCCTATTATGCACTTACTTATGGCAGTCGTCCTCGTCCCCGACTGCCGTAGGATTGAGACATATGCCCGGGTCCACAAATCTACTTACAGCAGACTGAAGCTTCAGTTTCAGCTTTGGCCTCAGTTTCATCTCCGGCTCAGTGGAAAAAGTTTGCTCGCCTTCCCAAACTTTTGTGCGGGCTAAGTGCAGATCTTAGGGTGAAGTTGGGCATTTTTTGCTCCGATTGCGACTGCAACTGCGACTGAGACGAAAGGCATTGCAGTGTCCGGTTAGCCCCCAAGTTTCCACTGAGCCGCTGCACTTTCGCCCCACATATTTCTGCGGTCAGCTTACTAACGACTTTTCGATACGGACCGTGCACAGCCGAAACTTTTGCACTTGGCCAAGAAGATAAAATTTGCCGATTTGCGAGCGGGGCGGCGGATCGAAGGTGGCCACCTGCCACCTGCTCCTCCAGCTAATACCGAGGAGGAAGGAGAAGGAGGAGCATATTAATAAGCTGCACAAATGTTTGCCAGCAAACAAAGTGCCAGGATGCCAGCGCACAGAGTCGGATGCCGTGTAGTTTAGTCTATTAAAAGGCACAATAGACTTCCTCTCCCGAAGCCCAGGATTTGAGCAAGCCATGGGGCATGTGATGCTTCATTTCAGCTTCTGTTAAAAGTACACGGATATAAAATATACATACTAAAATATTTAAAAGGAAACATTATATGAAAACAAAAATATTCCTATATTAAGAAAGACTCAAAATATTATAGGTTGCTGTCTGTTGCAATTATTTCTCTCTGTGTAAAGAGAGTGAAAGCTTTCCTCACTCAAACTGTTTGCCGTTTAGTTTCGCATAAAGCGTAGTCTGGCCTGTAAAATGCATAAATCTTTGTTGGCACTGGAGCTCGGTTCAGTCCGGGGATTCCGAGCCGGGGTCCTGGGTCCTAGGTCCCAGGTCCTGCATCCTGGCACCCGAGTTTTCAGCTCTCGCCGTACTAGTTCTGCCGCCTGCAGCTGCTTGAGCTTCTTGTTTGTTGCACGTTTCATTTGTCAAAAAAGGTTTAGGAATTTTATTGCCAGTCCCGGCTTTCGGAACCTGCAACCCAGTGGGCCCAGTGGGTGGTGGCAAAGTGCCCAGGGAAAAGGTGGGTGGAATGCGGCTGAGGTGGCGAACTGCTGCACTTGTCGGCTGCCCTAAGTGGCAACTGCTGGGAGCCCATTGAAGTGCCACTGATAGCACAATAATTTGTAAACGGCTAGCCCCCGACAAGGATAAAGAAGTGCAAGGTTAACTAACTACCAGCAGGCAATTGAAATTAAAGTCGGTTCGCAGAAAGTAGATTCGGGAGCAGGGAGGTGAATGTTTTAAAGAGTTGGAGAATGGCTAAAAGCAACCACCAATATTAGCATTAAATTCTTGAAAAACTTTTGCTACCAAGAAATTAAAGGCAAAAGTATATAAGAAAAGGTGGCTTAAAGGTTTTTCTTTAGGAATTTTTAGCTTCAACAAGAAGTATTTGAAAAAGCATGTCCTGTCTTACGTACTAAAGGATATTGTGCCTAAACCTTAATGGTCTTATTTTGAAGAAACTCGCATTATTGCATATTCAAATAAGTAGGGACTCTGCATTCGAGTATGGGAGATACAAGGTATCAACCATAATATAAACCAAACTCAACTTAACTCAATGCCAAATGTAAAAAAAAAAAATTACATCAAATAACCCTCGATTTTAGAATAAAAAAAAAACCCTGCGACAGAAGGAGAAGCTAACTGAAATTGAGCAAGGTCCTGCAACAATATATAAAATATGGATAATCGGAATGACAGCAACGCGATTTTTTATCTGACACTGGCGATAGTATTCATATGCGGCGTGTTCATATGGTATTTCTCGGGCTTCTATCACGAGGTGATAAAGTTCAAATTGATTCTGGTGGCGTTCCTGGCAGTCATCATCGTCCACACCATCGTCATCACGCCCATCAAGTTCGCCATACTGGCCATCGATGCCGCTTCGTTTCCAGCTGCTCAGTCTGCTGTTTATCTCGACGAAAGAGCCAAGGCTGAGACGTTATTGGATAGCCTGAGATTCCGGCTTCGAATCCTGCGCAGTGAGCTGTTGATCACGGAGAGGCATCGAAATGAGGAACTGAATCTGAAGTACCAAACAATTACCGAGGAGCTCAAGCGAATGAGCGTGTTGTTTATGATGTCGTTGCTTTTGAACGTGGAGAGGTCTGAGAGTCAGTGGGTTTATTTTAACAACGCCAACATGCTGTCCCTTTTCAACTATAACCACACCTCTACGTTGGGCCTTTCCAACGCGATGACCCTGCCGAATGTATACGACTTCATAGAACTCTCGCTAATCATTCCCTTCACGGATACGAGTGATATAAGTGGTGGCGTTCCGTGGATACATGCGGAGGGGACCCGACTGCTGGGAGTGGTGAGGCTTAGGCAAGTGAGAAACAAGGACAAGGGCAGGGGACTGGTAAATCCCCATTTCGATGATGGGGACTACTCCGAAGGCTGGACATTGCCGTATGTAAGGGAATCGTACACGGGTAAGTTCTGGCCGATTTACCAGCCGTGGGTGGCGTATAGCCCCAATATTCAGGACCGTATTATCCTGAGTGTCACCCACCGTGGCGGCTTTATCTCCTATCCGGAAATTACGGGCTACGTGAACCTCCTCTGCGATACCCGCGCCAAGAGCATGATGGTTCTGAATTACCTGAGAGACCATAATTGGCTGGACTTGAATACCTCCGCCCTCTTTATGGACTTCACTCTGTATAATGCGGATGCGAACCTCTTCAGCGTCTGCACACTGTGGCTGGAGCAGTTTCCTTTTGGGGGAATCAAAACGCACCTGAAGATCGAGAGCTCCAAGTGCTTGGAAGGAATGAACGAAGTATCTGCTCTCGGGGTGTTGGCTCTGTATCTGTTCGTCGTCGCCTGGTTGATGTATGCCAAGGCCTTCTGGGTTAAGGTGTGGCACGAGCCCAAGCAGCTGAAGAATCCATGGATGCTGGTAGATGCCTTGATCCTGATACTCTGTTCGGTGGCGGTTGTGATCCGTGGAGTTCGGGACAACATGGTCAGAGGAATGATTCGGAGAGTGGAAATTTCTGTAATGGTCAGCTTTATCAATTTCAGGGAGCCGGCAATGCTGACCTACCTGTGCAAGATACTGGAAGGGTTTTCCATGTCGCTGATCACGATGCGTCTGTGGAAGGCGATGCAGTTTACCCGCACCTTTCAGCTCTTTACGACCACGCTATATCTGGCCAAGAACGACCTTCTGTGGACAATCATGGTGACGCTGATTTTTCTATTTGCCATTGGAACTGCAGCGGTCACTATCAATGGTAGCAACGCCATTCAGTTTAGCACTGTGATGAAGGGAATCATTTCTCTCACCTGCTTTGCCTTTGGCTTTAGTAGCAACGTCGAGCCGACCGATCTTTTCTACGGCGGAAAGTGCATTGGAATTGTGCTGTACGTCATTCTGGCCTTCGTAGTGAAGATGATCCTCATCAATATTATTGTGTCCATACTGGAGAATCAGATGGCACAAGTCAAAACGCAAAGGGACAAAGATCTAAAGAGTCAAAAGAGTCATTTGACATACTGTCAGTTCCTTCGCGTTGAGTACGCATACATAATTAATTTTATTCGCAAATTCTTAGCTTGGAAATTGAAATATGTACCAATGGATCGCACCGTTGCCGAGAATATTCAACTGGAACTGAATGAACGGGCAAGAACGACAAAAAAGATGCGTTCTACTTTTCACGTTGAAGACCGACGCAAAAAAGACGAGAGTCTGATTCAGCTTAGATATAGGGAGCGAATTGAGAGAACTATAGCCCTGACGGCCATCCTGCAGACCCAGATGGAGTTGCTTGAGCGGTTGATGTTTGGGGATGACGAAGGCAATCTACCTCCGCGCAGAGGCGACGAGAATCCTCGCACATCTGGTCAAAGTCAGAGAACTGAAAATCAATAATAACAAAAATGGATAAATGTAAACAATTGAATTCAAGTATATTTAATATGTTCCATAAGAAGTTGAATCATTTTTTAAATAAACGAAATGTTTATAATTTTTTAATGTTTTAAAATGTTGTTTTGTTTTATGTAGGATTTTTTTAGCTCTTTTATATATTTGAAAATACATTTACAGTCTCTAGTTAAAATAATACAAATAAATTCAATAATTTAAAAATTCCAATGAAACTTTGCTCTGATATATTTGTCGCCGATTTAATATCTTTAACTTTCCAAGATAATCAATTTTTTTTTAATTATTCCGACCTTCCCGCCCATCGTAAGGGTAAATAATCTTTTTTTGTTTATGTCATGGCTAAATAATTATGCGCAAACAGGCAAAACTTTAGACTTGAAAAGGCTTTTAAGGCAATTTGGCGCTCGCTTTGTTCGACTTGTTTGCTATCCAAGCATCCTGGCTGCGCTCCAAGTCTCCGAACTAAATGACTTGGCGAGGGGGCTGCACACCCCTTACTATATTTTTCCTTTCCGATGCGATGCCAATTCACTATTGTTATGAAGTAGGCAAATAAAAATTTAATACGCATGCTTTTAGGCCGAGCCCAACTGCAAACTATTCCCAGCGAAATCTGAGCTAAAAGCTAGCGCCCAAATGGACTTTACAAACATTTTCAAACCGATCTCCCGAGCTAAACAATTGCGAGTTAAACTCGTGCCGCTTCTCCGTCAGACGAACAGACAGCTAGTCTGGCAAGTGTTTTTCTATTTATTTTTTGTGGTACTTATGTCACCCAAGGGGACTGGGAAAACTTTTATAATTATTAGCAACAAATGAGCAGTGACGGAGCGCTTGTGCCGTGACTGTAACTTTGCAGTTTTCTAGCTTTTTATTGCCACCGCCCAGACGGCAGAAATCACAAATGATCCCCGCCCTCAATTTAAAAGTTTTAACAACCTGACTGTTTCTGGATTTCACTCTGCAGGCTTAGGAGGGACAGGTGCTGTGTGTGTGTGTGTGTGTTACCTGAAAACAAACGGCAAAAGAAATAGTGGCCGAATCAGGAGCCATGTGCACTGCCCTTCGATGCGTGAGTGTATGGGGGGAGTTAGCTGCCGCTGCCCCAAAAGTTTTCCATTTTTGATCTTTTTGTATGCAACCACAAATCAGTAGCTAAAAGTATGCATTACTTTTTGGTCGCCGGTCGGGGTTGCTCGTAATCAGCAGTTGCCTGTTATGACACCGACTCTGTGCAAAACTATTCCCAAAGGCAGGCGAAGCCAGTTCGATTCCTTGACCATCGTTTAGGTTTCCGGGTGGCAAAAATTGGCGATTTACATTTACATTACACTAGATAGCGAAAATTTCTATTAATTTGATCAGAAAACGAAAAGAAAACGTTCTTAAAACTATGAATCTTTAAAATAAATTAATACATTGTCTGCACCCCAAAAAGTTTGCAATCAGAACATTAAGAAACCATTTTGGTCAATAAAATCAAATCTTTTTTAGCTAACATGGTATGAAAGGGCAAAGTTCGTTTCATTAACCTTTGTGCAGTTTTCTTGGTGGGAAAAATTTGGAGAGGATCAGTGCATCCTAATTGGAGATTATTGCTCGTATTCCACTAGATAAGGAGAATTTTTCTTAATTTCATGGATCAAGAAATAAAAAACAAATATGCTTAAAATTATTAATCTGTAAAATAAATTAATAAATTGTATACTCTCTGAAAAATTACAATATATAAAATAAAATCAAACCTTTTTTTTTATTGAACATAAAAACTGACATGAGATTTTTAAAACCATTATACATACATACATATAATAATTCAACTTTGAATAATATTAAAAAAAATGTTAATTTTATAAAATAAGTGTAAATCAGGGTTAAAATATTTTAACAGAATATTTATAAATATATCAGCTGACAACAAAGTAATGCCTATTTTCTTTAAATTGTTTACTTATTATATTATAAAATTCAGCTATATTAGTATATATCATAGTCATACGATTTGCATAAAGTTAAAACAATTATGGATTAATAGAAAATGGTTATCTCATAGAAGAAAATATGTTAAACCAAATACCGAAATTATAATTTTATTCTATACATTTTACGACCGTTCCAATTACAGGAATTATACTTGCCCGAAATTTATAAAATGAAACCCGAAATTAAAAAATAATAAAACTTGATCATGTTTTAAAGTAGATATTTTTTCTATACATTTCGTTTCGATATTATATATACATATATATTACATATTTGATTCCAAGGTTTTTGCCAGGACTGGTTTAATTAAAAAGGACCCTGACTTATATACATATATGGAGGTCGCCATGTTTATGCTATGGAATATATAAATCCTTGAATATTTGACAACTATAATAATGACCACTGCTTGTATGGTTTGATTTTTATAAATAAACAAAACAAAAAAAGTGAAAATTTTATATCTGTGCCCATTTTCAGTCTTGTCTTTTGACTATTATTGAGATGGATATGAAGCAATTAAGTATGTTTTAAAATATTCTTGAAATAATTTATCTATTGATCCAACAAAAGCAAAAAAACTTTACAAATATCTAAACATTTCATTTTTTTTTTTAGATTATATATTTAAGATAATTCAGCACCTTGTCGACCGTCCTTTAAGAATACCCCACAAACATTTTTCCGGCCACTTCTGTGTGAGTTCTCTTATGGAATCCCTTCGCAAGCGGATTTCTCTTTGGGTCAGAAACTTCTCTCTGGAAGAGAACCTGCTGAATGGAAGCCGGAGCACAAAGCACTCTCTCCCATCCAAAAGAGGCAACTTCGACATGCCAGGCTTTTGGGTTAAAGTTTCCGCGGAGATACGAGTGGCTGTGTGTGAGCTAGGTATCTCTGCCGACAGGATTCGTGGCAGGATTTAATTCATAACTCGAGTGCCGTGTCCTCGGTGTACAGCCAAGGTTAAGTGCTGCTGCAGCGGCAAACACGTCACTCCTCGAGTCCTGAATTCCTGAGACCATCGATGGAGGCTATGTATGTGTGTGTGTGGGAGTTCTCACTGCGGCCAGGGACTCGTCTTTTCCTTTATTTTATTTTTATGTTTGCCGCTACTTGAGCACGAACACCCCACCCAACAGCAGGAGAAGATATTTCTTTATTTCCCAAATTTGAAAAAGGAAAATGAAGAGGTTCCATAAACAATAGCCTGAAAATACAACACATCTACTTTGTCTTTAATCCGCCCTGAAAAAAGGAGTCCCTTTTGATTGAAATCGCCATTTACTAAATGACATTGACTCCAGAAAAAGCAAAAAGACCACCGACCCGACATAATCAGACCTTGTCACGCCCATACACAAAAAATGTACAAAAAATGATTTGCATAAAACTTTGCTGGGAAATTTTAAAGCCAAACAGTGACCTTTGGCGTATTATTTTTTAAGCCGCAAAAACCCAAACCTTTTTAATTTACGCGACACGTTTCTATTGCCTACACCTTTTTTCCGAAATGTTTAAGGGGGAGGGTGGACCGCCGCCATAAACACACGATGGCCAAAAGCAATGCAAGAAATATTGGGGCAATCAAAAATGCAAATGTCACTACGTGAATTGTTAAATCGCAGGACGAATCCTTCCTTCGAAACTGCCCAGGGGCGGCAGGTTGCTTGGCTGGGCTGAGGGGTCAATAAATTTCCCTGCCACATTAATTCAAACGTATACATATACATATATTTTCCGCCGTATTTATCGCAAAAAGTTAATTGCCAGCCCGTGCTCTCTATTAATCATATTCCATAATTTGTTTAGCCTAATTAGCCATATAGATAGGCGCAGGGAGGCTTTGGAGGGATTTCCCTTCCCATTGCTCCTTGGGTTCTTGCAGGATAGGCCTGGATCCGGGATCATTAGCCAGGGCGCCAGGCAAAGTTTCCAAGATTCTTGTAGCGGGTGGTTGCGAGTGGGCGGCATAGATTGGATTTCAATGGAAGCCCCATTAAATTATGTATAATTACCATCAACAATTAGCTGTTTTTCCGGATTTTTATAAAATTTTCGTATTCACAAAAAGGTAACTGGAAAGCATTCAAAATCATTTTCAAGTTCTGAATTTAAAACAAGAATTGAGCGATACTTAAAGTTAATTTTTTCATACATAAATATTCAATGTTGTATAAATTGTGTAGATTAAGCCAATACTTATTTATAGTTACTCCTTAAATATTTATAAAATAAAAAAAAAAAAACATTTAATTTGAAAGCCACTTTAAGCTTGAATATAATATTCTGAGAACACAACGAACTCTGCCTGTGCATTGTTAACCCGAGTAATCCTTTCTCATAATCAAATTAAACGGAAAACAAGAAAATAATCTTAGCAAGCATACGCTGGCTCGTGTTGTCGTGTTTTGAAGCATCCTGCATCAGATTTCGTGTTGCAGCCAAGTCAAACATTAAGCGAAATGTCGTCGGGCCATTATTCAGCCATTTTGCGCCTTGTCGGCAAACAAAATTAACAGCCAGCGGGAAACATCTACCGGCAAACAAACGGCAGAAGGGAACAGAAACAGGAACAGCAAAAACAAGTCATAAAGTTTTGTAACTAGGCCCTGTTTCTTTTTGAATTTTCCGAATCTGGACCTAGAGCAGTACTACCTTTATTTTTCTCAACCTTTTTTATGCCCTTTCCTGTGGATTTATTGTTACTTTGTTAATAAATAAGTTCTTTTTGGAGCTATTGAAGTCTGAATACTTTATACGTTTTTTGTATAAATAAATTTGCTTTCTAAACTTTTCCATTTTATTTTTATTTCTACTAAGATCTTTATAAAAATACATACATAGTAAAGTAAATTAACTATTTGTTCCTTTTTATATTATTTAATTTAGTTATTTAACTAAATGGCAATAGATTGCAAATGAGAATTGCCATATCTTTATTTTTAAATGCAAATTTTGTTGCATTTATCGCATTTGCATTTGCTAATTAGGAAGAATAAAGGATTATATAGATATTTCATATATATATTCCAACATAACTATTAAGTAAATATTTAAAATTGTTACAATTTCGTATAACACCTTTTTCTGCTATTAACAATAACTTAAGCAAATAATTACAATAGGCCCCCGCGGTAAATATGGTAAGTTCCGTGCGCATCACAGAATAATTCAATTATTAATAATATATTAAAATAAATATTAAAAAAAATATACAAAAATTGGTACAGTCAGAGTTTACACATTCTTATTTTACAGCAATGTGTTTAATAAAGGGTATCTGAATATTTGTTTCCAGCATCAAGACACATTTTTTACGTCCTGACATGCGCCGCCTTTTTTAATGCAAAACTCGTGTAGAGTTGGGAGAATTTTCGTCCTGCCGCTCCCTAGTTTCCTCAGTCGAGGCTGTGCACTGTTTTGCTTGTTTTTGCCATTAACAGCAATTACAAAATGGCAAACAAAAACGTAACCGACAAAAAAAGGGGCACGGACGCTGGGCAAGGGCGAACTTTTAATTATTTAGACGGGCGAACGCAAAAGTCGCGTTCCCTCTTTTATACATTTCTCACTTCGCTTTAGTTCTTCCTTTTGTCGAATGCAGTTGCAGATTTTTCGGCCGGGGCGTGACGTCCACCTGACAGGTAACTTAATTATGCAACGCACTCGCCTTTTCCCCCTCCTGGAATTCGCTGTTTTTGTTATCGCAAGTTGTAACTAATCAAATTAAAGGCCAGCCCAGAGCACACAATTTGGCAAAACGAAAGGGAAGTAAAGCGCCAACGCGCAAATCCTTGAGAATGTGGGGCTTGCCAGCCCTGTGGCAGGCGATAACATATGCCGGGGATTTTTTCGGCTCTTCCTTTGGTTTCTGGCAGCTGCCGAGGAACTGCCATCTTCTATCTAAACGCGCGAACGCAAAAATGGCCATTTAAATTGTGCATCAATGCATGAAATGCGCCATGAAAGCGTTTTAGATAAGCGGAAACGCGAAACTAACAAATAACCACGGGCCCAAGGAGCAAAATTGGATTGCGGCACTGCGGAAAATAAAAGGCACAGTTCTCACATGGTCTTTGATGTATGCCTAAGAGTAAAATATATGAAGCTATATTCGATATGATGCTTTTCCCAAGTTCTGATTCATGTACTACCTTATACCACGAAATGAAATTTTGTGTACATGTCTAAGAACTTTGAATGAGGGAATTGCTAACCTTTTCTCTAAGTGCGTTAAAGGAGCAAAAAGCTTTGTCAGTTCAGTTGGTAATCAGTCGTGGTGAGTTTTATTTAAAGGCATGATGTGGCTTTAAAGCTTTACAGAACCAGAGGCGAAGAGAAGGCCAAAGGAGCCGCCAAGGGAGCAGCAGCGTACTTGGCAATCACGGGAGCAGCCAGTGGCGTGGCCACAGGAGCGATCACGGGAGCAGCTGCGATTCCATTGTAATTCCTGGCGAACACCTGACTGCTGGTGGCAGTCACCACTGGAGCAGGAGCGGCTACAACAGCAGCGGGAGCAGCGTACGCCAGAGGAGAACTGTATGCCAGAGGAGCGGTGTAGGCCAGAGGAGCACCCAGAAGTCCTGGCTTGGCAGCAGCGCAGGCAACGAAAGCAAGGACAACGATGGCCTGTGAAACAGAAAATATGACTAATCAAACTCCTTAAAGTTTCTTCTCCAGAGATCTTACGGATTTGAACATATTGGCGATATTTGCTTGTTTTGCTTCTTTGGAAGGCTGGTAACTGTTTGATGTCCCACTGCTCCGACTCGAGCTTATTTATACCCAAAAACCGTCTTCAGGCGTGACGCATTCAGTTCATTGAAATGCTCGATCGGTATCCCGTTACCATTTGCACTTTACCATAGTTTATGTGGATTCCCACTGCTGAATGTGGAATACTTGCTGGTGGCCACTGAATTCGTTACCCAGAGGTCACAGTCGAATCTCGCCTCGTCGCATTGAGGGTGTATAAATAGCTCCATGAAAGGTGCTAAACGGCATCAGACAAGTTCAAGTCTCCGAACTGCAAGCACCAAATCCTACCCACAAAATGTTCAAATCCGTGAGTTTTGAGTCTGGAGAGTCTTGATAAAGTGATCTAACGCATTTCCCTCCGCAGGCTGTTGTTATCCTGGCCATCGTCGCCTGCGCTGCTGCCAAGCCAGGGCTCCTGGGAGCTCCTCTGGCATACACTGCTCCTCTGGCGTATGCTGCTCCCGCTGCTGTGGTGGCCGCTCCAGCTCCAGTGGTGACTGCCACTAGCAGCCAAGTAATTGCCAGGAACTACAATGGAATCGCAGCTGCCCCCGTGATCGCTCCCGTGGCAACTCCACTGGCTGCTCCCGTGATCGCCAAGTATGCCGCAGCTCCTTTGGCGGCAACCATTGCTGGTTCTCTGAGTGCTCCAGTTATTGCCAAGTATGCTGCTGCCCCTCTTGCCGCTCCCCTGGCTTACTCTTCTCCTTTGGCATACAACGCACCTCTTAGCTACGCGGCTGTTTCTTCGCCCCTTCTCATTTAAATGAATAAACTGTGATCAACAATATAAATTAAAGAAACTTTATTATTGAAATTTACTTTTCTTTTTCTGTTCAATTTCAATTTGGCGGTTTTTAAAGTATTTTATTGCCCTCTGTATTTATGTATTCTGAGAAGAAGAAACATAGGAGGAAAACTGCCTTCGAATGTACTCGTCTGCTTGAATGCATAAAGTTAAAGGGAGGATTATCCCGTCATTATTAAGTTGTATATGAATATTAATTCGATAGGCTACTCCAGCTGGTTGAGTGACAAAATTACTAAATTAGTCATTGATGATCAGACATGGGAGTAGACGGATATTGATTGCGTTCAAAATTAGAGTTCAGCATACTCGGTGGACTTGGGATCAGCGGTTTGGCCAACTAGTAACCTTTGGAATTGTCATGTAAATAATTGAATGGAGAAATGTTTGCTATAAAATATATAGTGAATATATTAAAACCTTTTGAAAGACAGACAATTAAGGAAAGTATTATATTTTTCATTCGCTTAATATTTACAACTATAAGTTAAAAAAAAATCAAAACTATAGAAAAGAATCAAGGATAGGTTAACCAGAAAAGATATGTAAATCACAAGCCGACTACATGTTCATACCAAGAAATTTTATATACTTTTACAAAGCCTTTGATGGAAAATACAAATTATAAAAATATACGCCCGGTTTTCCAAATATTTACGAGTTTGGCGAATTATGTATGTATTCACAATATGTGTGGACATACCATACATACATATATACATAGATATAAATTAATTTTAAACAATAATGGATAAACTTTGGCTTTAATAATTAAATAAAAAAATTCTGAAAATTATAAAATAATAATAAGATGCGCAATCTCAAAATTGACGAAAATATGTTGAGAAGCAGCGAAGTTATGTTTTTTTTATTTCCCTGATTGTTCCCAGGCAGCATATTTAGTATATAACAATATATATATGTTTTAGAAAGGTGAAAAGTTAACGTTACCGTCGAGATTATTAATTTTTATTTATTAATACATTATTTATTAATTTATTTCTTTGTACATATAATTTTGTCTTGGTCTGGAAAATGTAGTGCAATTAAGATTGCTGCAAGTAGCATAATAAATTGATCTTATAAATGGTTAACGGAAATAAACGATCGTAAACATCGCCAAATAAACCAATGTTTCTATCATTTAAAAAAAAAACTGAAAAATCTTTAAGGGGTTACGGATAATCCTTCCATAAATACTTATACTGCTTTTATCAATGAAGTTTGCTCCTTTTTAGAGGAATTTCTTAAAAGCAATGAAACTTAACCAAGGTAAAACGATAATAAAAACAAGTAAGAAACCTACAGTCGAGTGAGCTCGACTGTGAGATACCCGCTACCCATACTTAAACCAGAAAAGCGTCAGGACGCCAGAAAAAACAGTTAATACAATTTTGAACATAACGGACAAATGCAAATGCAAGTGTAATATAATCACATGCATACAAAAATACATACACATGTATCTATGTGTGTAAAAACGCGTTATTATTGAATTTAAGCGGCTAATAATTATTACCATTTATTAAAATTGCTTCTCGAATATCTTATAAGATTCTTTTCCGAACACAATCAAGAACTGATAAGAATATTTAGTTGGTCTAATTGGTCAACCAAATGAGGCATGCTGCCAGCAGCCGTTTGTGGCCATACAAAATTATTTCTTTAATAACTTCGACAATTTTTATCTGATCGCAACCAAATTTTCAGGGATCACACAGACGATAGTTCTTAATATACAACCCAAAATTGCGACTCTAGCTTTATATTTTATATTATACGCTTAATACTTTTTTTTTTATGATTTGCGGGGGCGGAAGTGGGCGTGGTAAAAATTTGAAACAAACTTGATCTGCGTGCAAGCATAAGAAATACTTTCGAAAAAAAATTAGAGCTCTATCTCTTATAGTCTCTGAGATCCAGTGTTTCATACGGACAGACGGACAGACAGACAGACAGTCAGACAGACAGACGGACATGGCTAAATCGACTCGGCTGTTGATCCTGATCAAGAATATATATACTTTATAGGGTCGGAAATGCTTCCTTCTACCTGTTACATACATTTCCTGCCGGCACAAGGCAATGCAGATTTCAGAATTTGCCCACCCTCAGTAACGCCAGCAAGGTCTCTACCAGGTGATCACAAAGGATTAAATCTAGGGCTTTTGGTCACAGGTCACCCTTTGAACTTGACATAATTGCGGGCACCGCACTCAAAGCTGAACAATAAAATAGACGTAGAATACAAATCAATTTCGCGCAATTTAATGTAACAGACATTGGACGGCAGCTGCTGCCGCTGAGCTGACAATAATTTTTACGGCCTTTACGTGACCGGCATTTGGAAACTTTTAAATGTCCCATCAGCGTGCTGTGTGTATTGGAAGTGTTTGTTTGCAAGCGGTAAATCCAATTAGCGGACGCCCAAAAACAAAGAAGTGCTTGATTTCTTTTTAATATTTGTGTATTTTCGTTTAAAGCTTAGACAAGAACTGGGGCGGCATTGTAGGCCAGTGGAGATGTGTAGGCCAGAGGAGACGAGTAGGCCAAAGGAGCCGCCAAGGGAGCAGCAGCGTACTTGGCAATCACGGGAGCAGCCAGTGGCGTGGCCGCAGGAGCGATCACGGGAGCAGCTGCGATTCCATTGTAGTTCCTGGCAATTACTTGGCTGCTAGTGGCAGTCACCACTGCAGCAGGAGCGGCCACAACAGCAGCGGGAGCAGCGTACGCCAGAGGAGAACTGTATGCCAGAGGAGCGGTGTAGGCCAGAGGAGCACCCAGAAGTCCTGGCTTGGCAGCAGCGCAGGCAACGAGGGCAAGAACAACGATGGCCTGTGAAACAGAAGGTATGATTAATCAAACTCCTTAAAGTTCCTTCTCCAGAGATCTTACGGATTTGAACATATTGGCGATATTTGCTTGTTTTGCTTCTTTGGAAGGCTGGTAACTGTTTGATGTCCCACTGCTCCGACTCGAGCTTATTTATACCCAAAAACCGTCTTCAGGCGTGACGCATTCAGTTCATTGAAATGCTCGATCGGTATCCCGTTACCATTTGCACTTTACCATAGTTTATGTGGATTCCCACTGCTGAATGTGGAATACTTGCTGGTGGCCACTGAATTCGTTACCCAGAGGTCACAGTCGAATCTCGCCTCGTCGCATTGAGGGTGTATAAATAGCTCCATGAAAGGTGCTAAACGGCATCAGACAAGTTCAAGTCTCCGAACTGCAAGCACCAAATCCTACCCACAAAATGTTCAAATCCGTGAGTTTTGAGTCTGGAGAGTCTTGATAAAGTGATCTAACGCATTTCCCTCCGCAGGCTGTTGTTATCCTGGCCATCGTCGCCTGCGCTGCTGCCAAGCCAGGGCTCCTGGGAGCTCCTCTGGCATACACTGCTCCTCTGGCGTATGCTGCTCCCGCTGCTGTGGTGGCCGCTCCAGCTCCAGTGGTGACTGCCACTAGCAGCCAAGTAATTGCCAGGAACTACAATGGAATCGCAGCTGCCCCCGTGATCGCTCCCGTGGCAACTCCACTGGCTGCTCCCGTGATCGCCAAGTATGCCGCAGCTCCTTTGGCGGCACCCATTGCTGCTCCTCTGAGTGCTCCAGTTATTGCCAAGTATGCTGCTGCCCCTCTTGCCGCTCCCCTGGCTTACTCTTCTCCTCTGGCATACAACGCACCTCTTAGCTACGCGGCTGTTTCTTCGCCCCTTCTCATTTAAATGAATAAACTGTGATCAAAAAGATGAATAAAACAATGTATCTGTTAAAACTATACTTTATTGAATTCTTTTTTGGAATATTTTCTTAGTTTCAATATATTTTTAGCTAAGTAATTTACAGCTCTGCCATTGTACTTTATTTTACTCGCCTCCGATTTTATATAAACTTAGATTATATTTGATCGGTTGCCGATATTTGCCCACTTGTAAGAAATGTAGAAGTAACATTTGCCCACCTCTGAAACATTAAAATTAAACTTCCTTTTTTAAAATAAATATCTTTTATACTAATTCTGTCCTTTGTATTTGTATTTATGTGGGAGTGATTTGCCTAAAACTACTTACTAACTTACATTGACGACGCCCTTGACAACGAGAACGAGAAGACGCATAATAATTCCCCAAGAAGACGACCCAAGAAAGCTAAAGAGGACAACGAGTAAAAGATAAAAACGATGCAAAGACGACGACGACAATATAAGAGAAGATAAACGGCGAGGAGAGAATCCTGTGCTGACAGAAGACGAGTGAAGCCGAGACGAGTGATGACAAGAGGCAACTGAAGAAAGACGTATATTAAAAACGAGACGACGAACATTTAAAGTTAACCTATCTAAACTTGTATTACTTCTTTATATATTAATACAAACAAACTTAATCATTACCTTTAAATAAAAACAAATCCCACATTTATTATATTTAACTTAGAAATAATTCATTAGCTTCTTAAACTAAGTAATTATTTATTTATTATTAATTTATTTATTTATTATTTTATTTAATTATAGTTTATTTGAACACAAAACTGCTTAATAAATGGTTCCAACAATTAAAAAATAAAAAACAAAAGACTTAGGCCATTACTGCTTACTTTCTTTGACAGGGGTCTAAGGGCCAGCGAAATGCTATCGATGAATTTAGACTCGTGTATCTTGACCTGAAAGACCATTTCCCAAGACACCACAGGTCTATCTTTGAACTCAGATGAATGGTCGGGCCATTTCAAGAACCTTGTAAAAAATTATGTGTGATTTTCTTTTAAGTTTTTGGGTTTGCTATTTCTGGGGTCGTTTGACTATCCACCGGTCCGGGTCGAGGAACACCGAAATCCGATACAGCAAATCCCAAAACCTAAGAATTAACCGATTATTTATTTAATTGTTTTTATGTATGAGTTTTAAAGTACAATTCAAGGACGAAATCATATTTTAACTAGGGCTGCCTTAAAAAACACGGAACACAGTTTTCGAGATACAAAAAATTGCATCAACCATAAAATCTCAGAACTTAACTTGGCCGCCCACAGCATTGCCTACCGAATGAATGCTTAGAGATTTTCTTTACTGTTTATAACAGATATATCCCAGGGTATTGATTATCCATAAACTTCTGGTTAGCAGATATGGTATATAATATTTGTTCGTTCAAGTCTTCCCTAGGACCTTGCTTAGTTACATAGCTAAAATATATTGAAACTAAGAAAATACTCCAAAAAAGAATTCAATAAAGTACAGTTCTAACAGATACACTGTTTTATTCATCTTTTTGATCACAGTTTATTCATTTAAATAAGAAGGGGCGAAGAAACAGCCGCGTAGCTAAGAGGTGCGTTGTATGCCAGAGGAGAAGAGTAAGCCAGGGGAGCGGCAAGAGGGGCAGCAGCATACTTGCCAATAACTGGAGCACTCAGAGGAGCAGCAATGGGTGCCGCCAAAGGAGCTGCGGCATACTTGGCGATCACGGGAGCAGCCAGTGGAGTTGCCACGGGAGCGATCACGGGGGCAGCTGCGATTCCATTGTAGTTCCTGGCAATTACTTGGCTGCTAGTGGCAGTCACCACTGGAGCTGGAGCGGCCACCACAGCAGCGGGAGCAGCATACGCCAGAGGAGCAGTGTATGCCAGAGGAGCTCCCAGGAGCCCTGGCTTGGCAGCAGCGCAGGCGACGATGGCCAGGATAACAACAGCCTGCGGAGGGAAATGCGTTAGATCACTTTATCAAGACTCTCCAGACTCAAAACTCACGGATTTGAACATTTTGTGGGTAGGATTTGGTGCTTGCAGTTCGGAGACTTGAACTTGTCTGATGCCGTTTAGCACCTTTCATGGAGCTATTTATACACCCTCAATGCGACGAGGCGAGATTCGACTGTGACCTCTGGGTAACGAATTCAGTGGCCACCAGCAAGTATTCCACATTCAGCAGTGGGAATCCACATAAACTATGGTAAAGTGCAAATGGTAACGGGATACCGATCGAGCATTTCAATGAACTGAATGCGTCACGGCTGAAGACGGTTTTTGGGTATAAATAAGCCCGAGTCGGAGCAGTGGGACATCAAACAGTTACCAGCCTTCCAAAGAAGCAAAACAAGCAAATATCGCCAATATGTTCAAATCCGTAAGATCTCTGGAGAAGGAACTTTAAGGAGTTTGATTAATCATACCTTCTGTTTCACAGGCCATCGTTGTTCTTGCCCTCGTTGCCTGCGCTGCTGCCAAGCCAGGACTTCTGGGTGCTCCTCTGGCCTACACCGCTCCTCTGGCATACAGTTCTCCTCTGGCGTATGCTGCTCCCGCTGCTGTGGTGGCCGCTCCAGCTCCAGTGGTGACTGCCACCAGCAGTCAGGTGTTCGCCAGGAATTACAATGGAATCGCAGCTGCTCCCGTGATCGCTCCTGTGGCCACGTCACTGGCTGCTCCCGTGATTGCCAAGTACGCTGCTGCTCCCTTGGCGGCTCCTTTGGCCTACTCGTCTCCCCTGGCCTACACATCTCCGCTGGCTTACAATGCACTGCCAGCTGCCGGTCCTGTTCTTGTTTAAGAACTATAAATAAAAAAATTAAAATGAAGATCAAAACATTTTTGTTACTGGACTAGTGGGAGAAGACGCTTTCAGGGAGCCGTTTTAATTAATTGAATTAGCAACTGAACATAAACAACAGTAATGACTGTGCAGTACTCCACTCCATCGATTTGAATGCAACTCACGTAGCCGCTGGACAAGCTATTGGATACCGAGGACAGTTGCTGAATGCGTGACACTTCAGAGTAACCAAAATGGTTTGTTTGGAAGTTGAAACTGTCGGTAAAAATACGTAACTGTGTCAAGGTTGCAAGGCCATCGAGGTAAATGAACTTTTGAGGGTTAATAATAAGTAAAACGTGGAATTAGTTTAAGATATATAGATGTACTGTATTGATTTATCTGTTTTATTTTGGTAACACTTTCCATGTTTTTTATAAATGTTTGTATATAATAAATTAAATATCTAAAAGGGTTTATTAAAATTAATCTAACCCAATCTAATCTTATAAATTTAATCCTTATCCTTTCTGTTTTTAAGACAAGGAAAAATTTCTGTATTTAAAGAAAGCTTCGGTTGAAATTGGGTTGAAAAAAACTGCGCGCCATGATGACCGCTTTAAGGATTCGATTTATTTTACGGCGGATTCGAAAGCGAACGTGACGGACTGAGCACCAAGAAAATTAGTATTCGGTGTGTGCAGCTCGCCGACTAACTGTTATATGCGTAGCTCTACGGCAAATGCTTAAATGAAGCTGAAAGTGAAGCTCAATCAAGGTTTCTGGAATTTATTTCAGAATTATTCAAGAGTGAGCCAGTGGAAATCATGCCATACGACCTAGAAATGAAATTCGATATCAGTATAATTTATATAACAAGGAATTAAAGTGATGTGTGATGTATGCTTTTTAGATATATAAAAAGAAATGCAAATCGAATATGGTTCGGGGATTTATTTTAAGGATCCTCTAAAAAATTCAATTGTTTTAGCAATTTTTTAGCAATTGTTTGGCAAAGTTATAACATTGTTGTTTTTAACATAAATCCATCTGGTTGGATAATTTACCTTTTAATGACTTTAGAGTTAAGTTTTTAATGTGATTTGATTTATAAAGTAAAGGAAAAATGATGGTAAACATGCTGGAAAATTATGGCTTCCATTCCCATGAGCTCGGAAGTTCTAGCATTTATTTGAATATAAAATAAACAGGAACATGCTACCTTAAAGCTTGTAAAATCTTTAAAAATAAATATTTTCAAACCTTGACGTTTTGACTGCTTTTATACATTTAATTGTATGTTTCCAATTTCCTCAAAGGCGGTCAAACCTTGCCGCTGAGAAACGTAGCCACTGAGCCTAGTAATCCACAAGTGAACATCGAAATTGTTACTCCTGCAATTGCTTACTTTCACTGTCAATTAGGCAAGCCATTCTTTAATTCTCTAAACAAATAGCAGAGGTCAGTCAACCGCAACCGCCCCGCAACCTTGACCCGAATGGCCAAAACAATAAATGTTGTAATGTCACCGTCCAGTGGAGGAGTTCCAAAATCAGTCAGTGTGCGTTCATGTGTGCTTTCTACTGCCGGCCAAAGTCGGCACGTGCTCAAAATGCTTAATTGGCCGAGTGCCTGGGACCAGTCCACACATTCTCGTATTCTGTGGATGCCAACAGGTTCGCCCTGGAAATGCCTCTGGCCAGACACAAAGGATTCCGTTTATGTGTTGGAAATGCTCACTTGAATTATAGTTATCTCTATTTTTGCAACATTCCTTGCAGCCCAAAAATAAATTTCGAGCAGGAGCTGCGGTCAGAGGTCCAGCCACGTGTCCGGTTCGAAGCTCTGGCCCACAACCTATTGGCCAACTTGGTTTTTTGAATTGCTCCCCATGAACTAAATTGGGGTATTTTGCGTATGATAGCAAACTTGCAGTCCACACAAATATCTGTATAATTAGCCAGCCGGTGCAATTGGCTGCCCTTCGGGTTTTGTGCTGGCCCTCGAAGACCTGAAGCCCCAAGAGCTACCAACTAATATTTCTCAGACACTTATAATGGGCCAACGTCCGCCGCGCCTTCGGAATATTAAGTAGCCGCCGCGGTGGCCACTCAGCGGTATAAATATGCCAGTTGCCGCCTTCGATTGTCATCAGTCAGCTCTTTGCTTTCAAACCATCCGAAGCACAGCTTTAAATCAAACGCAAGAAAGTCTTCATCATGTTCAAATACGTTAGTTTCTCACTTGGATGCTATCATTGTGGACTTACCTAATCTTTGTCGCTTTTCCCGTAGGCCGTTCTCATCTGCGCCGTGATCGCCTCTGTCGCTGGCAAGCCAGGACTGCTTCATGCTCCTCTGGCTGCAGTTCCTGCACCGCTGGCTGCCCTTCCACCGCCGCTGATAGCTGCTCCAGCTCCTGTTGTCACTGCCGCCAGCAGCCAGGTGGTTGCCAGGACATTCAATGGCATTGCAGCTGCCCCTGTGATTGCCCCCGTGCCAGTTCCTGTGGCTCCGGCTCCAGTTCCCATTGTGCGGGCTGTGGTTCCAGCTCCAGTCCTGAGAACCTTGGCTGCTCCTTTCGCCGCTCCTCTGGCTGCACCGCTGGCCGCTCCTCTGGCTGCTCCAGTTGCTGCTCCTTTCGCCGCTCCTCTGGCTGCACCGCTGGCTCCAGCTCCCATCTTCAAGACAGTGGCTCCTGTGGCCGCTCCACTTGCAGCTCCCGTAGCTACCTCCTTCGTCGCTCCATACGCTCATCCCTACACTGCACCAGTTTTGGCCAAGTACGCGGCTCCCTTGGCGTATGCTCCAGCCCCGCTGGGCTATTCTGCGCCTGCCTTGTGGTAAAAGAGAACATATACATTCAGAGACCCGCAGGGATTAAGTAACCGCTTGTGTGTTCAATGACTGATAGTCCTTAATAAAAATTGTTTAAATTGGTAAAAAAAAATTGGCCTTATTGTTTGTTTGCGATATCAGGTAGTCAGGGGTTTTTTTGAACATTTTCAGAAAAGGGTGTACATATGTATGGATAATGTGGCAAGGCGTTAAAAAAAAATAAAATATTGTAAACATTTATATTTTTTTTATTCATCAAAATGCTGTCCCAAATTAAATATCTTATCTTGCCATGTAAACTTTCATATTATTATTAAAACTAGAAAGTCAGATAATGAAAGGGAAAAATGATGCCCTGCAATTGTTTGATTAGTTTTTGGCATAAAATAATTTATTAACTATCAGAGCATTTAATTTTGTAGAGCATTAAAGAATCCTCCTATAGATGTTCGAATGCTTCTATATTGCCTTTTCCGTTCAGTTTGCTCTGTATTCCGCTTGTCCCCTCTATGAAAAAGGGGGAACCATTTAGAGTCAATCGGTCGTGTCGCTTCGCCGCCTTTTATTCAGGTCATTTGTGTTTCATTGTCCCACATTGGCTTGGTCTTCGGTGCTAAGAATTATGGCACAAGGATGTGTGCGGTTTTTTTAGGGGACTAACCGGTAGCTGGGTGCTGGAGAGGATTTGGATTTTTATTTGCCATCCATTTGGCACCTGACTAACAATGCCAGAAGCGATAAAGCAATGAATGACCAATAAATGCTGAAATTATTTTTCCCCCGATTGTTTAAAGCCTAGAAACTAGTGTTGATTTAGTGGCTTGAAGCTAAAGTTTGCCCGCAAACAGCGCAACAACAGAAAAAAAGGAAATTAGGAAAGTAATGCCGGGTAGAAAGCGAAAACTTAAACAGCAAAAGAGATAAGAGGCAAACATACACGCAATTCCTACACTAGTAAAGCCTCTTTTCCTTCTCCTACCCCCTAGCGCCGCGAACTTTTCCCGGATTTTCCCTGGGATGAGGGAAATTTTCCATGTCGACGTTGGTTGATTTTCAACAGCAGCGCAAACGCAGCAAAGTTTATCCTCAATTAAACTTTTTGTTGTTGCGTAAAATTGCGCTTGAAGTTGGCCCCGGCATCTGTCTCTGTGTGAGTCCTGCGTATGGGGTGTGCTCGCATGTACACAGAGAGAAATTATAATAAATGAACTTTATCTCATACCTCTTAGGGCAGCCAAAGGAGTGGTTGCTTTCAGTACCAGAACAGATAGTTTCTTTAATTTAAATGCTGAAATAAAATTAAATTAAGCTTTTCATTGAAAGATTTCTATACAGAATTGAATATGTGGTATAATGTGATTATATTTTTAAGATTTAATATTTTTGCAATACTATCTTCTCCAGATCAATGCATTTCTTATGCTATCATGCTGGAATTAATTGTTCTTGGAGGAATATTTTCAAAGATAAAGGAAATCCGCACTCTCTGAATTTTTCCCCAGTGCATGTAAGTATGTATGTGGGATAGGCCATACGTCAAGCTCAGGATCCCTGCCTGCACTACCCGTTCGCATCTACCATCTCGTCTCCCTTTCCAATCCTCTTCGCATCTTATCCGATTCCCACTCCCATTCACCATCTTCATTTGTTGGCTTAACTTTTAACTCCACTTGCCTTAATTTTTCGGCCCAAGTTTATTGTTGTTGCTCATCTGCTCGGCACAATTTTTTGGTAATTTCCGCCCTTGTCTGCAGATGAAGTAGGAAGGAGGCCCCCCGAACTCTTAACAACCACTCTTTCGCTCTTTGTGGGAAGTGGTTTTCCTAACCATTCGAGCCTTAGAATTTCATTAGCTCGCTTCGTATGCGTTTTAATTTGTTGCATCATTGCCTTGTCGAGTTTTTCTTTTAATTGATTCAATATCAAGTTCTATGTCCGCCCTCCCCTTCAGAGTCTGCTTTATTATCATCGGCTGCCGCTGCGGGCAAAAAGTTTTTAATGCATATTTTTAAGTAATTACCAAGACTTTTCCATTAGGGTTTGCGAAATGATTAGCGCGTTCGAGGGCTGCGGTGCATTGTGCTTCATTAGGCAGAGCTTAAATAATATAATAGTATTTTTGTAATTTAAAAATACATTAAGAAGGTTACCGTAATATATGGGATTCTGATTCAGAAGGTTGAATAAAATTATAATGAAAAAAATATTCATATATCTTAATGCAGCGAGCTCAGAAGTATCCCTAAATAAGGAAGTTCCTTTTTAACCATCTATTTCATGGTTCTTTGATAATATTTGCTGCTCTTTTCGATATTTGCGGTACACATGTATATATACAGCTGCAGAATACATATGCCAAATGCTGCACTAAATTCTTAAAGGACTCAAATGTCGAATCCGACAGGAAATGAGTGTGTCTGTGCGAGTACATCGCTGAAATCCAAGCAGACAAAGCGAGCGAGGCGTCTGGTCGGACCCGTTTCCGGTTGCGGTTGCTTAGCCCCCATGGATCCCGGATCCAGGAGACTGGATCCTGGTCGGGTCTCGGAAGGGGGGACTTGGCCAAATAACGGCACTCAGTCACTCAATGCGGTTGCTTAGCCTTTCAGCTACAGACCGCAAAAATCCAGCTGCCTTTTCTGGCTCTTGATATGACGACAGCGAATCGGGGGCGAAGCGCATTGCACGGCGAATACGCAATACACAGAAAGAAATTTGGGCGATTTCTTATAAAAACAGTATTGTAGTTGTTAAAATCATGTAGTGGGTGTTGAGTTGAGAGGATAACATTTTTTAAATTACAATTTAGAATGGTCAGAGTAAACGTTTTTTAAAGTAACTTGAAGTTCTAAAATAAAATACATTTTAATAATTTGAATGTCATTTTAAAGCTTATTATTAAAACTACGACATAAATAGTTTGATTCCCTTAGAAAATGAACGTTTTATTTACTATTTTTTATAAGCAAACATGCTTTTAGGCTATCAAAATTAATTTTTAAAAGCGAAAAATGCTTTACTATTGAAGACTAATTTTTTCTTCAAGTGTAGGTATACGTGATTTGTTTGCCAGAGCAATTTACATGCCCCTCCGATGGATGAGATGTGCGACAGAGATGGCGCTGCCAGATGCCAATGGAGATGGTGGGTGAATCGAATGGAGATGTCGAACGTCGGATTCTTTTGCGTGTGATTGTGGGCAATGTGGGCGATATCTGGGCACGGTGGCTGCCGGGCGGCGGGGCGTGGCTGCTGGCACTTTGACATTCGCCACCCTCGCGAAATTTTCAATTTCCGTGCGCGCCAGGTGACGCTCGAGCGCAGCTTTAATCGCCAAGCCCAAATGGAAATCAAAAGC
Source organism: Drosophila anomelani (assembly GCA_035045905.1). Taxonomy (NCBI): domain Eukaryota; kingdom Metazoa; phylum Arthropoda; class Insecta; order Diptera; family Drosophilidae; genus Drosophila; species Drosophila anomelani. Next base: position 466,991 of record JAWNOO010000165.1, read on the forward strand.
GACGCGTGGTTAAGCGGCTAAGTAATGAGCAGCTGTCGGATCCCAATTTGCATTCGCGCCAAAGCCAACGCCAAATGCAATTGACAATGGAACGAATCGACAAAAGCTTAATCAGAACTAATAGAAAAAAGCATCGGGTTGGTCTGCTAGCAAAAAAATAAAACAAGATAAAATAGCTTTGCCATGTCGGTTTCTGCATGCCGGCAACGCTTCGGTTTCTGTCAATTGCCATGAGCTGGGGGATTTAGCTGAGCTAAGCCTTTTCCATTGAATGCGGATTATTACATTGATTTTTCGCCAATATAACGTATACGCAGGGTAGACGAAAGGTGAGCTAGGAAACAAGCAATGGGAGGTAATACAAATGACTTGATTGAAGATAGAGATTTTCGAAATTTAAAAGTCTTAATTCCACGGCTAATTAGCAGGAATTGTTCTGGGACTTTATGCTCTAAATTATTAAATCACTATAAATGTAATCGTAGAAGCAGAACTATAATTCCATAATATATATTATATTTTTAAAATATATAATTTCATTGTGTGTGGCTAAAAATGTTATCGAAAGTGAAATAAAAATTTGTTCCTGACTTTATTCCTGCAAAGGACATTGTACGAGTAATACCAACGCTTTCAACCATTTCCATACTCACAAAGGCCTAAACAAAGGAAAGACTTCCTCGGATTCCGTCTTCCGGTTAATAACCACTCCTTTGTACTGGCGCTGTGGAGGAGAAATGAGGAAGGAGAAAGGAGAAAGTTTTCCCCGAAGTTTGTTTTCAGGGAAAGGGTTTCCTCATCTGGCACTCACACACACACACATACGAGCACATGTGCTGACGCAGCTCCTTCAAATCCGCTTTGGGTAAAGAAAGCAAAAAATAATTAATTAAGAAGTGCAAATCATAGCAAAATTATGCGGGCTGCCAAATTAAAACGAAAGTAAACGCCACCAACAGAAACATGCGGCAGACAAAGGGGGAAATTGTGGGATGTAAGCAAAATTAAATGCTTGGCGACACGAGATGAAAGATACACGGGGTGGAAATGGGAAATTATTTGGGGAAAGCTCACATAGGTAAGTAAATGAAGGATTGGCGGGATGCGCTGATTGGCAGGTTTGAGGGTTTCCTCTATAAATTACATTGACTGACATTGACCCCAACTCTTCTATAAATATGTAAATGTATCACATTATTATTTGTTATATGATTATTTTAAGTAATGATTTTTTTTTTGCATATAAAACAAGACATATATATATTTTTTTTTATATTTAATGCATTATTTAACCTTGAAGTACTTAAATATTCTCTACAGCTTTTACCGGGTTCATTTTTCAATGAATATTAGAATTGAGAAACCAAAACTTAATACAATTCACCTGTCGAACGCTCACTGAAACTCCCTTCCCTGCCACATTTCTTGATTATAAATTCTGAAGAACACTTAGTGGTCTGATTGTCTCACCTGCCCCCACCACCCACTGGCTGCGACCTTCTCCCATTTGCCACCCAATTCTGGGCGAGAAAAAAGCGAAACTGCTTGGGGGAAGACTGTGGTAACAACTGCAACTGCCAAGGCTATTTAAAAGCTTCAACTCGAACTCAATTCAACTCCTTGAGTGTCGCTGGGATCCCGTCTGGTTGGCCGCCCTTTCAGACCATCTCACCTGCCAGCACGGAAACCTGTGGGTCGGGTCGACAAGCAAAACTCAGTCACATCACCTGAGGGCAATGGGCGAAGGCCCGGCACTATAATCACAAGAGGCTCCCAGGGTCGACTCGGTGTGTCTGTGTATTTAAACTTTTGTAATAATCTACGGCAAATGCGCAACGTCAGCGTCTTCACTTGCCTGCCACTCCGTCGCTCTGCCTGCCGCACTTGCTCCCCGGAAAAGTTGTTGGCGCCATTTTGCTTTTGCTATTTGTGTTGCGACTTTTGTTGACGCCGACTCCAGATGCAGCTCCCGGCGTCCAAACTTTACCTTTGCCCAAAAATTCATTTTCAAACATTCCGGGAGAGACTGCAAATTGACTGTTTAATTGCAGCGAACTTGCATTCTAGATGTCAGCGACAACATGTGCATCGGGCAGCCTTAGCCTTTGGGGTCTCATCTGGACTGTCAGCTTGGGTTACTAGAAAGCGATAGGTTTAATTAATACCTTAATACCTGAGCATGTCTTAAAGTGTTTCGCACTGAAGTTAATAAAACAAATTTCTTAAATAATGGAGCTTTGTACACCTTTGTTTAAGTTCGTCAGACAAATTTTGTGATTATTTACTCAAGATTTTAAATTATTTATAAATACTTATTGTAAATGAAACCCTTTAAATGCATAATCTATATGTCTGTGTTTTATCATTTCTTTCTGAATTTATCTACATTTTTTATTCAATAAAAAATCAAAAATCTGCTTTCCAGAGTGGATTTCCTGGCTTTACTTTGAGTCAAAAATATATTTTGGTTATTTATAAACTTCTCCTGAAACTGATTTAGCCAAGGTGACCTTTGAAACAGGAAACCATTTTGGCAAGTCCTGTGATCTTCCGCGTCATTCTCACTCCCTTGAGGACTCCAACTCACACTTTCCTAAGATGGTGGTGAGCCAATCATTTCACTTACGTTTTCATTTTGTCAAGCGTCAAAAGTAATTTGCATTTAGCAAATATTTGCAGGCCCCCTGAAGCCCCCTCATCCAACCGTCTCCGGCAACCACCAACAGCATCCTTCTTGGCGGACGAACATCAAAGTGGCGTCCCGCCATGCGTGTCAAAGGCGTCGGCATAGCTTTAAGTGTGATTCGCTTACCGTTGCGACTGTCAGGCGCTGGAAGCCCAAAAGGAATAGATGGGGATTCCCCTTACATTTTTTTCATACCCCTGGCGCTTTTGCGGTGCGAAGGCGTCAAAAGTGAAGCCGTCAACAGCGGCGACGACGTGGCTAAAATGAGTTTTCAACTCAAGTGTTGCCAGGCCTTAGCCTCCGGCTAAGCAGAGGGGCTAATTTTTTTGATGGATTTCAAGGCATGTCCTTTTTGTGAGTGGGGGAAAGGTCCCACGTGGAGGGCCATCGCTTATGGCTGCCCTATCGTTGTCGTTCATTATTTGCTGAGTTGGCAAAACTTTACAATTGATGCAAATGCAGGCGACAATTCAAGATACAGGAAGAAATTATGTGCAAATTTGGAAAAGATTTAGTTATTTCAAAATTATATGAATTTTTGAAACAATGTTGGGGCCTATTAAAAGCTAAGAATCCTTATTTATTACAGTTTTTTTTTTTTGGCTTGAGGTGGCTTTCTTCAAAATATAAGTTAACAAAAAATGGGCATGGACAACTGGTGTAAATCCCATTACTTTCCCTGTGCACCCCCTTTCAACGTGGGATTGATCGGTCTTCGAGTTATTGTTTCGTTTCGTGTGGGGAAGCGATAACTTGGTGTGGCTTTTAAGCTGGCTTTCCCGGGGAAACGGGCTGGGATTCGGCGAGCGGCAAGTGCGGAAGCTTCGCCGATGGTCCTTGTTGTTTGCTTTGAATTTTTCAAATCGCCCGTCCCAACAACAACTATTTGGCAAAGCTGTTTCCCAGCCACCGCCGCTCCAGAGCTCCTGTGCATTTTGTTGCACTTCCACGGTTGCTGTCCCCGCGGGTGGATCCATAAATAGTGCAATTGATGGGCGGAGAGCAATTCCATTAAATACTGATTGGACCGAAGTTGGTTCAGAAGTTACCGGGGCCTGGTCAGATTTCAGTACGTAAAATTTTATTATTTTAGGAAAAGAGTTAAGATTAAGGTATTCCATGTTAGAAGTGTTCAAGTTTAGTAACAACTTTTAATATAATATGATTAATTTACAAACAATATTATATTTAGTAGAAGTTCAAAGCTTTATAACTTATAAATTATCTTTTTATTATTCTTTAAAAATATATTTTATAAATTATTACACATATTAATTTGTTACAATTTAATTGTCGTCATTAGATCGTAATGAATTAATCAATATTTTAAACAAAATTGTACAAATATTTTTTGTTATTTTGTAATATAAACCACATCTAATTTTAAATAATTAGTTTATAAATTGCCGAAATTGCCATTTAAAAATCAACTAATAGTTCAAACCTCTTGTAGATTAGTTATGCTTTTTCGCAGACTTACATATTATGACATACTTCCTTGAAACTTTCAATACAACCCTCTGGCACCTTTTACGCTCACACATTTTGTTGCAAACTTTTTAGCATTTTTAAGCATTGGAGCTGTGCTGGGAAAAACCTCTTTGTTTTGCTTTTGACGATGGCTCTGTCTCCGCTCCCGCTTCCTGCTCCTGGTAACCCACCCCCTCTACCACCTGACACACGTTGGGTGCACAATGCGCACGTGTTCAATAACAATTGTGTTGCATACCTTAGTGGGCCAGGACAAAAGGATGGCATTAAATTTTAAAGCTGAGCTCACACAGGCATAGCGGTGCAACGCGTCAAACGATTTACAGCAAATCAATTAGAGCTAAGAACTTTTCCAGCGCTAATTGCAAGAGATTTCGCCGTCTTCTGCTGCTGCTGCTGGTCCTTCTCTTTTTTCCCTCAGTTTTCCCGAATTTTCTTGTTGACTTGGTTGCTAGAGACGAAAGCGCAGCGAGGCGGCCAAAAAACGGAGCATGAAAATAAAATAAGTTCCAGATGGACAAAGGAAACGCCTCATCCCCAGCTCCCGAGGAGTTGGTTCAACAGAATTGCTGGGGATTTATCATGGAGCGCTTTTGTAAGGCTTTTCGGCCATGTCTGCATTGCGTATTTCCTATTCGTGCAGTCTAAATTAATGTGCAAGCCTTTTAATTACACGACAAATAAGCAAACAGCCCAAAAAACTTTTGCTCACTTTGTGAGAACTTCAAGATGAAAAGCAGCGAGAGAGCCATGGGAAAAATCACAGAATCTGAGGGATGCAAGGTTTCTAATTTGTTTTTGAGAGGAGAAATGACATCAGTAAAAATTGTTATAAATAAAAATAATCATTTTAATAAGTGTTTTCAATATATATATTTTTTTTTGCAAATTGGCATTATCCCTAATTAATTATTTTTATAAATTTAAAGTTGTATGGTTGTTTGGTTTTATTAAAATCATTTAAAAAAGTCAAATTAAAGGTGTCAATAAACTAACAAAAACATATCTATATCATATCTTTTGAATTTACTTTAATAATAATATTTTGCTTCCATATAATGTACAAGCCATGCATAAACTTTCTCGTAACAAAAACTTTATTTCTCTAATTAAATGCTGTATTGATTTATTCCCATTGTTGGTATTTCGAAAGCCTTAGTTAGTTCATTAGCCTAAATTGACTCGCCATCCCTGATTAGCCTGCAACATTAGTTTGGTTTACAAGGCTCAGTGTGTGTGTGTGTGTGTTGGCCACTAATTAATTTGGCTTTGACTGGGAGAGTTGAGAAATCGCCGCATGCCTTTGTTGACAAATATTTCTTGAGGCCAGCGGCAATGCGGTTGATTCACGACTTTTCTTTCGCCATCCTCCGTCTCTCCGATCCGCACTTTAAATGTAAAATCGAGGAAAAGTTTATCAAAATGCTGCTTAATCAGCTTTATTTACATTGATAGCATTTCCACTGCATTTTTGCAGGGAGCAAAAAAATAAAGGCAGAAGGAAACCAAAAAGGAGTAAAATTGGGTTCGGCAAAGAGATGGTGGAAGCATGGCGTAAAATGCATTAAAAGCGAGGCAAACAACTCTGGGGGGAACTGAAGCTCTGGCAGGACTTTTGCCACCGCACCTCATTCAAAAGTTATGCATTTTCAAGTGTCTGGGTGAAGGTCCTGACACTGGGGAAAATTGCAAGTAAATCATAAAAATTCCTGTAGAAATAACAGTTTAATAATCTGAATAAAACTAAAATTTCTTAATGGAAATAACAGAAAGTTTGACATATAAATTGGTAAATTTTGTTAAGTGTCTTTTTACTTTGCAGGGACGCTGTGGTCCGATATCGGGATCGGAATTGGTCCCTGTTCCTGGCTGCTCCTGTGGCAGCTCCTCCTGCTGTTTACAAAGCTACTTAATCGAAGTGCTGCCGATGCCGCCGCCGCTGGCATATCCTGAATTTCCCCGCCGATGCCCCTTCGCCTTCCGCTACTTTCTGTGTACATTAAATGCAAAAATGTTTTTTACTCTCTGCTCTGGCTTTTTTTTTTGCGGAGTTGTGTGCATCCATTTGCTTTCTGTTTGCTTCCGGTTTTCATTAATAGTCTTAACATAAAAATACAATTTGCTGACGTTTAACTGGTTTGGCGGACGTTAATAAATTTTTAAGCGTTGTTTGATTTAATTTTTTCGCCACCATTTCTGTGACTCCCCGAAATATTCCGGGCATTGATTGATTGACCTGCCCCCTGGGAAGGGAATCAGCCGGAGGGGAGGCTCTCCAGCTGGGCAAAGGTGTTGGTGCTGGCTAAGTGTGTGGCCTGGAGGGTTTTCCGCCTGATCACCCTTCCAATCAATCTGTTTACGCTTATGGATTTGCCAGCCGGAGTAATTGCACTGGGGAGTACTTGGATAAACACCAGAATGGCGAAGTGTTTGTTTGGGGAGGCCAAGATTTGAATCAGCCTATTGGGTTAATTTACTTGGTAATGCTCGGGAACAGAATACCTTTATATCGAAGGCTTTTATCCTTAGCAATAGTCTTTTTCGAACTAAAATTGCATTGAGCAAAATTGAATAAATAGAAGCTCAAACGCCTAGTGCAAGTACGTTTTAAAATTTATAAATAATGAACATATATTGAAAATATATGAAAATATGCTTGAAAACAAGGAAGCTTTAATATACATATATCATTAATTTCATCTATATACTAAGTTTATAATCCTACATTAGCCATTATATAATATAGTCGCTATACAGAGTGCTTATTTATTGGCATATTTTTAGAATTAGTCCCAAACTAGTAACTACTAATCACTGTCTAGTCGACAAAAATAACATGAATTATTATTTAATTTTTATTTTAGTTGTAGAAAAGAGAAAAATAACTAGCCATGAATCACATTTTGTTTGGAAATTAGAATAACAATAAATGATTTGTAGTTCCCATTCTCAAATTCCCATGAATCACAGTCAGCATTTACCGAGTAAACAACTAAAACTATAATATTTCGTTACCTGGTACATAAATGCAGATAAAAAATTGGCAGGAATGACCTATATCATGTGTAATATAGTACTGATGACTGTCATCAACCTGCAATGGAACTCTTGCAATTTTTAATTAGCACAATAAACTGTCAAATGTTGCTGTTAATTCGATTAAATTGTGGAAACAACGTCCTGATTGTGGGCCAACTGGCAGCGCTGACTATGGCAGCGTTTGGGAAAATCGGGAAACTGTGGAAACTGGGTGAGTGGAGAAGTCCTGCACCTGTTACTGCAGCCGCTTGAATTTCCCAGTCTCCATGATTTCCACACCCCCCACCCTGCATCCGGCGTCCCGTCAGCCTTTTCATTTAATTGCGGTTGACTTTTGGGGTTTTGACTTACACAGACGAATCAGGGAGGGAGGGGGGTGGGTCCGGGGTAAAGCCCTCTCCACTTGGCAACAAAATGCCAATCATCAATCAAGGTGATTTGTTTCAATGCCCCCCAGCCACACATTTCACGCTGTTGTGCATTTCGGAATGGACAGACACCGATAGCGGTCGAGGGGTTAAGAGGGGATTCTGGTCGATGCTTTTGGAGGAAGCGGAATGCGGTGGGGTAGGGGCTGCGGAGGTTCATTCGGACAGGCACATGTGGCCAATCACTTGCATACACTTCAATTGCTGTGGTTTACTCACTCTCCTCCGCCTCTGGTAACAAGTTTATGCGGAGGATGCCAATCATTAAACATGGTTGGGTCGGATGGAGCTCAACTGTCACCATGAGCCGTGCTTAAGGTCAGTTCGAGGGGATTGGATTTAGAGTGGAAAAACTGCTAAAATCGTTGTCAACCTACTCGTCGTCAACACTCGTTTAATGAGCAGAGAGTGGGCCTATCCTGCCATTAAACTTAACAAATAATAATATTTTTACTCCATTTAAATTAATTTTTTTTTTAATAATATTTATCGTTAGATGCCAGTTCCGGGTTATTTTCTACGCATAAACGAAGTAGCCGTGTCTTTCGTTCGAGTGTTGTTGTTCATCAATGAATTCAATCACGAAAACGCTGCCCCATTTGGCCGAGTCCCTTTCTCCGATGTCTATTCATACACACTAGAACACTCGAACATCCCAACACTCACACTCAGCTGACAACACTCCTTGCCACACTCATCCATTCGTTGCATATTCATGAGCCAAAGGCTGGCCGCCTTGTTTGAGTTACTGACGTCGCTTTGATTTAATTGCCTTGATTTTGTCTATAATTTATTTTAAGCCTCATCCTCTGCCCACAGATCTGCCAGTTTTTTTTTTCACCGCCAAAGGTTTTTATCCCAGAATATCAGTATTTCCTGTACTAAAGGTTAAGGTAGAGTTTTCAAAGCTACAATTGAATTTGATGTCCTAAAATTAAACAAAAAATGTTAAAGAAGTATTTTTTCAAACCTGCCTAGAAGGGGAGACATTTTTACTTTTATCCCCCAACCGCCGATCCCTCTGGAAAACCGCAAGAACACATTTTTAGCGCTTTAAAAAAAGCTGCGAGGCTACCGTTATTTTCACGCGCCGCTCACACTCGCCGCCATTCCGTGCACGCCAAGAAAAATAAGAAGGAAAACTTGCTGGCTGCGGGTATCCTCCGCCGCCTTCCGCCCAATCCCCACCCAATTCCCACCCACCCACTCTCGTTCCCTCGCTTGCAGCCATGTTTCATACTTTTTCACGAATATTTTTTTAGCACTCTTTTTTAAATTCCGAAAGAGGTGTGCGCATAAATTTTTGCGTGCCCTGCAGCCGAATTCTTTATGCAGGATATACCGCAGTAGCAAAAATGGAAGGTTAAAGAACGCGGAAGAAGCAAAGAAAGTTTGAAACTAAATTCGGATTAAGGCCAGACTGATTGTAATTTGATTTGGCTTTCCCTCCGCACCATCTACCGCCGTCTACCACCGACTTTGGTTATTTCATTTTCCAGGCGACAACAAATGTCATTTCCTGTCGCCGTGTGATTTGTGACCCGAGAAATCGTAATCGCACTTTATCTATTAGTTACATTTTCTTGCCACGCCTCCATCGAGCTCCCTGGTCGTCCTTTAATGAAATTTACTCGGGTCGCCCCGTTTTCTATTTACTTTTGTGGCATGAAATTAATAAAGGACCTTGATTCCCCTTCCCGTTTCCTTTTCGGTTTCGATCGGTAGAGGGCCAAGTGGAAACTTAATCCCCAAGGAAATTATGTGAAAAATGTGCGTTGGGTTTGGCTTTTGTCCGGCATTTTCCTTTTCCTCTCAGGTTTTGTATTATTTTCTTGTGTTTTTTTTTTGGTGCTCTAAGTTGTTAAGCGGCGAATAGCAGTAAATATTTTTGTTGGTTGGCTTAAAACATTCAGCGTATGGCCGGAAATACAAACTAAGAGAAGGGAGAAGGGGCGGTGAAATGAAGGGTATATCAACAAAAGCAACGAAACCCCTTTTTCATTTCGTGTTTGGGGCTGTCCTTTGCCTTCATCTTCTCCCGAATTGGAGGTTCATTTTTAAGCTGCGCAATTATCATTAAGTGGTTGCCGCTCCTGAAAGTCAGGGGCGTCGATTGCGGGTTAAAAAGAGGGGAAACGGAGCTAAAAGTATGTTAAATATATTTTTAACTGTATTAAAATATTATAAAATTTTTTTGGTTATAAATCATATTGCTGGAAAAGTAAAAATATGTTTTATACAAAGATATTCATATATTTGGAAAAAAAATCCAATACTCTATGTACGTAAATATTTATTTATTTATTTAAATATTGATTTATTTACTTAGTATTGAACAAATAAACTTAATATCCCCTCTTAATGTGGTTCGAATAAGAACGACCTTCTCTGACTTCTTTACAGCATCCTTTTTTTCAGGGCCTCGTGGCATGTTTCCTCCTCTTATTTTTTACATGGTTCGTTTTAGGTTTTTTTTCTGGTAATTGTATAAAGGTTGCCGACAATTTTGTTCAATTTGTATGAGTCCCTTTTTTGCTGGCTCTTCGTGCGGATATTTTACGTAACGGATAATTTGTGCGCCACACTGCGTATAAGTTATGCGATGACTGCATAATCCGTCTAACACATGGACGTAGCACAAAGGGAGCTATGTACCTCCGTGTGATAGATAGATTTACTCCATTGGGGGGCAGGGAGGAATTTCGTCTAATCAGAACAATTGTCTTTGGTCCTTTGTAGAGCTCCTCAGACGGCCCAAAGTGTCAATTACATTCGGCCACGTGGACGGATTGAGTGAGGGCGGTCAGGTGGAAGTTATGGCGAGACACTGGGATATGGAAATTCACCTAATGCTTATGTAATTGTCAGCTCATTGTTTTGGTCCAGACATAACATACTAATTAGGCAGCAGCAAACGCAATTAATTAGCTGAAATTTAACATGAGACTAAAATAGAGACTAAAATATAACATTTTCATAAAGTTGCAACACTTTAATTTGACTTTACACAGGGAAAACTGCTAGTAATTAGGAAGATTCGTAGTTAATTAAAAAATATTCCATTTACTTTCAACATTACTAAGTTCTCACAAAGAAGTCATTTAGTTTCGGAAACAAGTCAGGCCTAAAAATATAATTAAAGGAAACGTAATCGGAATTAAGCCATCTAGAAATTGACTTGGCCATTTGGCATTGTGTAAGATAATTAAATATTCCGAATTAAATCCTTAAGCTGGCCCTCGAATGCACCAGGTCAGACACCCTCCACCTGGAATCTGCATCACTCTTTCACCTGCACTCGGCACCTGTGTGCAAGCTCTGTTTCTGTTTTCAGTTTTCAGTTTTCTGTCTTTATTTCATTTTAATTACATTGCTTTTAAATTTAACATTGCTTGGGGCCATTTGATGGCTTCAGGGCTCTTGCAGTCAAATCAGGCGTATGATAAATTGATTGCAAACGCATATACATATGAACATAGGGACGTTCTTATTCATGCATGCATTTATGTGTACAGATATATATATTTATATGCATAGTGAGGTATTTATAAATGTATCTTCTGTGCTTGTTTGGCATTGGGACTTCTGTGTTTCAGCCTGCTGGATCGGAGCTTTAATAAAATTGTATGCATAAATTGCCTTTAATTGAATTACATTTAATTATTCCGCCAGACATTTTGCTGAGAGTTTGTTGCCAGAATGGATTCTGTTTCTGTTCCTGGCGCCTGTCAGTGGTGTCTGATTTGATATAGCCAATACCGTTGTTCAAATTAATGTCCTCGGCCTGCTCCACCAGTCCTTGTTTGCTTCTGTCTTCGGAAACGACTTAATTTTGAATAATGTTGTTAAGCAGTTAATTTATTAAGAATGCTAATACGATTATTTAATGTCTGTGAAGGGATTTAATTATGGTTGGTTTCCGTATATTATGTCTGTTATTTTTTTAGGCTTAATAAATTTATCAAGCATAATAGCTTAATGTCTACATAAACACTTTTTTAGGACTGAAAATCATTCTTAGAATATTAATGAAATCAGAAAATAGACGTTAATACACTTAATTGTAATTAAAATTAAATAAATAATTTAATTATTTCCTTGGATATAAAACATAACATATTTAAGTGTTTACAACTGAATCTGAAAGTTTAATTAATTTCAAGTTTGAACGTTAAAGCTCTTCCCTCGACATCGAAGTTTTTGTTTATCCCAAAACCAAAAAGCGGCCGCAGAGCAACGGACCGGCAACCGCCGAAACATTTCAAAGACAAGCCACCAACAGCAGAAACACCGTCAACATTCACCAACACCGCCAACACCCCCACCAACAATACCAAGGACACCTACAACAACGACAACAGGACCATCAGCCGCGCGGATGACGACAATGGATTAACTCAAACTCAAACCTTGTAACTGCCTGACCGCACAGACACTGGAGGAGTGGGCACCCTGCGGGGCAGCCGGTGGATTGGCGGGCAAAGGAACTGAGGGCCAGTTGATGGCCACATGTCACAGACATTATGGAATCATGAACTTATGTGCACCTGTGCGTGTGTCTCGGACCTGCGTGTGCAGAGGGGGGCTTCGGACTCCATTTTGGTTATACCAGCGAGGACTTGCGGTCAAGGAGAGCGTTTTGTGGTCCAATTAGAGATGGCAGCGTGACATTGCAGGCATCAATATAGGGGATAAATCTCAGCCTTATGGATATGAGACAATCCTTGTATCACAACTATTGAATATAATCTATAAATATATTTATAAACGTTTTTAGGTGCAGCTACCGCTTATATAAACTTTTTTTTTATATTGAGAACTCAGAAATCAAACAATTTAAAACAAACTACATTAGCCTAGCTGCCTTGTGTCATTTAACTTTCAGTATTTGTACAACCTCTAGACAAACCATCACGCCACCATCCCTAATCCCGGTCCGTGGTATTCCGATCATCAATCAAAGTGTTTTGTTACGACTTTCGTACGTCATGTTCATGCCCGGAGCCACCGCTCTTTGCATCCCATCCGATTTCGCTCCTTGCACTCCCCATATCCCCTTCCCTATCCGGGGACAGGGCCAGTCATGTGGAGGTGTGACTGCGACACAGGAGACGACATTTATGGTGTCGTCGAGAAGGATTCCCATTACAGCCGGCAGACAATCAATCACTCGAGCACCAAAATCAATTGTCGCAGCTCCTATTTTCGTTTTCAATTCCATTTCGCCAAGTATTTATGAGGCGCCTCGATTTGTAATCCTAATGAGGCGTAATTAGAAAACATTCGATTTCATTTCGCTGGCATCAATCAATGAAGCTTTTTATCAGTCCCCTGACACTCGGGCGAAACTTTCACCCAACTTAAGTTTCAATTTTCCAGCGCAATTTTCCCATTGGTAATCCCCCTAATGCTCGCTCCCCTTCCGATTCTCTACACACCGCCCCGCCTCCAGTCTCTGTTTGTTGTCCTGATTGCTGCTTAAACTTTTCTTTCGCTCTCGGCCCACTTGTTTGTGATTAAGCTTTATTGTAAAGAGGTTTTTGTGCGCCTTTTGATTTATAGATATTGGATCATAGCACTCGCCCTCCGACAACCAGAGCAACTGTTGGCAGTCCTTTGTGGACTTGTGGAGAAGGAACTGGCTAAATGTGGAAAAACTCTCATATAGAGAGTGAGTAACAAGATAAGATTATGCACATATATCAGACAAATAGGGATAGCTTTAGATAGCGGGGGAAGTCGTTTTGGTTTTATGCTCAGTAAAGAGTTAAAAATATTTGAAATTACCTTTATAACTTTGCTTAATTAATAACTAAATACCAACCAACTCACAAATTGTACTTTTCTATAGATAGTGCATTCCCTATTCGGTGCAGATCGGCATCTTTACAATTCTCACTACTGCTTTTGTTGCATACTCTTAGGCGCGCGGCTGAACTTGTTTACAGGCAAACGCCTGGTCTAAGGACCCTGGGCCCAGGACCCTGGATGCTGGACATTGGCCCAAACAGCCGCCGTTCGACATCCTTGACAGCCGCACAATTTGCTGCTGCGTTTTTGTATCTCTCACAGAGCTTGTTTGTCTGCGCCAAAGAGCGCTTTGCTGGCTACACAGAAAGAAATCGAGATTTATCACAAGATTTTCTATACAGCTTAAACTTGAATTAAATTTTAGGAATGTTGGCCTAAATCCAACCGAGTATTCCATCGACTTGGCATCAAAAGGATTCATTGGGATGATTGGATTCAATTTGGAAACGAGTATATTAGAGTCCATTGTGTGGTTGAAAATATAAATTAATCCGGAGAAGGATATTTTTTTCGTTGTGCTTTCGGAGAGTGTGTATACTGTTGTTGGGCAGCAAAAAGTTTGCGCACTGATTGCAAACTTGTTTCAATTGTTTCGTAAACCAAACCGAAGGGAAGCGCCCAGAAGAGTCCCAATGGGCGGGTGCTGGGGGGCGCCTGGACTTGTGGGTTGCTTTTTCCGCCATGAAAGTCAAGGCAAAAGCAAAAGCAAAAGCGTCTAGTGCCGAGGCCAAGGCAATTCGACTGCATATTGGTGTAGCTTAGTTTCCGTTTCACAAACGAAACGAAATGAAACGAGCGGCATAAAAACCCATTGAAAATTTGCATACGAAAATGAAATTCAAATAGGTTTTCCATGTCCCTAGCAATCAGTTTTGGAAAGTCCCATCCGAAAAAAGAAAACAACAAATAGTGAAGAGAAACTTTCGCTTTTCCCCGCGCGCTTAAGCTAGATATTTATGATCTAATTCAATGCAAAGGATATATCATCTTTGAGGTTTAGCCAGTTCGCAGTTTTAATCTAAATCGTTTGGCTGACTTTGTTTATCGAGACTTTTCTTTGGTCGCTTTCACCTCCGATTGAGACTCGAACTCTAAGTGATTTTTCATTGACTTTGTAATGCAAATTGCCTGTCTGTGCTTCTGGCTTTGTCTTCTGTCGCCCCGCTTTTGGGCCTTTTATCACGAAAGTCCTGGGTTACAGCCCCTCAACGCTTCGAAAGCCAATAAAATGCAAATTTTTCCAACGCGTAAATAAAGCCTAGGTGAAAAAGTTCTAGAGGTGGAAATTTAGAGTGTCCGAAATCTATTCAGTTTAAAATAAAGAAAATAAAAATAAAAACTTTTAAAGTTGGATTAATTTAAGAAGTTTATATATGTGGCTAATGTTTCACCTATTCGATAGCTCCTCTTTAAGACTTTTAAATTAAACCCCCTCGATCTCATCCCCAAAGGGCTGATAAAACCAAAAACTTGAAACCCAAACTCATTTCCATCGGCATCAGACTTGACTTGAGCCGGGGCCCTCGACTCGCATCCATTGATTTAATTGTAAGCTGTTGAATTTTGATGGCTTTTAATTGTCTTAAGACCGGTTCAGCAAAAACCCAATCAGGGCTCCTTTGATAGCCCCCTGACGTGGGGGACGGAAGTCGGGGAGGGGTGTCGAGGGCCTCCTGTTGTCAGCAGAATAGTTGGAAATTCCACTCAGGGCCGACTACTGACCCACTTATTGGTCACTTCTGGGTCTGTGTTTCCGCTGGACACCCATCCATCGCCCGGCCGTCGTCCGAAGTCAGCCACTTGACTAAACAGCACTCAAATTTGATTTTGATTTATGTTGCCCAACAGTCCGCACCGAGCTGCCTCCCCCCTGCCACACTTTGCCGCCTTCGGCTTTGCACTTTTCACATTCCCTTCGGGTCCTTGTAACTCCTTCCCATAACTACAATTGCAGGCTCATAACTTTGCCATCTATCGCCGGTCGCCTTTCATATTTACATGCTCCTTACACGCGCATTGGCCCGAAACGGAAATTGAGAAGAGTTTTCACGCAGCGAAAAAAATTTTTCCACTTTTAAAATTTACGAACATTTTTTTAAATTAGCAAATGTAAAAGAGGATTTATTATGTGCTAAATAAAATACAAAGGAGAGTATACATTTGTATAATTATCATTAGTTTCAGTGTTATTTCTTGCTGTGCAATATTTTCCGTTCTGAATGAAGGGTTGCCCCGAAACCTATTGAGTGCTTGTGAAGCAAACGGTTTTGGTATTTTCCCTTTGTTTTCCGCCTGCATCCTTTGGCCAGGACAAGCACCCACCACTGCCCCCGAATAGTCTCACAATGGAAAATACAATTTTCGCAATCTTTGCTTATCTTTTCATCTCTCTGTGGCTGGCTGGTTCGTTGTTGCTGCTGCTGGCCAACCAGAAAATCGGTAAAAAGCTAAGATCTAAAGGGGGCGGCAAGTGGTAAAGGCCCTGCCCAGGTCCAGGATGTGTTGGCGGTGTATCCTTTTGTTTGTCGGCAATGCCGGTAATACCAAGTTGGTGCACATAAGCACATAAGCATCGGTTATGGGCGAGGTTCGCTGGAAAATATTTCGTAGCTAATATTTCATTTGAAAATGTTGTATCAAAGAAAAGCTTGCAGGAAGCCGCAATAAAACAATTAATTATGAATATATTATTCATATAATATTCCTATATTGTGGCTAGTGAAACCACTTAAAGGATTTGAAATTTTAGATCCTTCCCTCGCCATATGTCAATCTTCTCTTATTTTTCCTTGTACTTCTCATTGCTGTTCTCTCCGCTTTATTGTTGTCATAATGTGGTGGCTTGTTGCTGTTCGTCTGGCTTTGCCTTTCTCCCGACTTCTTGTACTACTTTAGAACTATTGCCACTATTGACTGCCTCCTCGTTCCTTCCGCTACCGTCTCCGTCCTTTTTCTTATTTCTGCATTTTTTACTACTTAATGCCAGGACATGGACGCAGAGCACAGACATATACCAGATCCGCTTTACGCCCAGCAGTTTATGCCTTCTTGCCCGCCGCTTCCCTCGGAACTTCCACTCTTCTCCACTCGTTTGCCGCATTTTTTATAGGCAAGACACAAAGGTGTGTTTTACTTGCCATAAACAAGGACTGCATACATTGTTCCTGTTCAGTGCCCTTTGTTTTTGCTGTTTCTGTAGGTTTATGCGTCAAATGAGGATATTCAATTTGAACTTGATATGCATTTTATATTGTTGCCCGGAGTAAGGCGGATACGCAAGTCGGAAAGCTCAACAAGCGTATTGCAAATCAAAGTCTGCAGGAGAAGGGCCTTAAATAGATCGAGAATAAGTGTGATGGGAAATGATTTACATCTGATATACTTGGAATCTGAGTGCCTTGAAATCAATTCAGATAAATAAATGGTTTAATAAATGAAACTTTATTGTCAAGAATACATGTTTATGGTTTTAATATTTCATATAACGTGTATTTAACAACCCTAATATATATGTATATCTCATCGCACAGATCAAAAACTATGCTTCCAATCAAATACCAGACTGCAGTAAATGCGCTGCAAAATAATTTCTTTACTTAAATTACACCTGCTATAGCGGCGATTCACAGAACTTTGCAACTCACGTTTCGACTGCATTTTTCCTTCCCCTAACACAACACACCAAAAAAGGAAGAAAGTCGAAGGATCTCGAATGCCTTCGTCTAACAATACGCACGCAATTACCGCAGGACGAGCAGCTGGAAAAGGCCAAAACTTCAACTCCCCAATGCTTGACGAAAGTTTCACAGTTGTCCTGTTGATGATGATGACGACGAAGATGATGACGCTGGCGAGGCGCTGGACAAACTTTAGCAGGGCTCTAATTGCCCAAGTGGCTTTCCAGTTCGAGTTCGAGTCGAGCGTCGCCACGTAATGGAGAAAGGAGACCCAAACTTTTGCCCAATACACCAGAGCTGAGGGCACAACATCTTGTTCCACTTCCATTTCACTCGAAAAATGCACAATCAAAGCTGACCTTTGGCGTTATTAACCAAACTAGAAATTTGAAAACAAACCTAGTTGCAACTAAGAAAAAACTTGCAATTGCAATTTAAATATAGAAATTGCAAGAGACTTTAAATCATTCTAAAATTAAAGAAATGTCTCGCTTTCTCAGTAAAAAAGAAAAAAATGAATTTATAATGTGGTTTATTTTATCAAGCCACCAATATTATTTAGATCTTTGCAATTTAAAGCAGGAAGGGTGCCTAATGTAACCTGAATTTCAATTAAGTAGAGCAGCGCCAGAGAAGACCACTTGCACTAATGAAGTTCTGGCTTAGGCGGAGAGTAACTAGAAACTCCCACAAACTACGGTTCCTTCTCACATATGCAGCCAGGACAAAGGCCAAGGCAGGTAAGCAGTCCTGTCTGCTGCATGCATATTTACATTTTACGTTTTCGCTCTTTTTGGAAGGAGCTATAACATTTAGCAACCTTAGCACTTAGTTCTTTGGCTTTTTAAGCAGCTTCAGAGTTAGGAGCAAGCGGAAATCGGAAGGTTAAATAGGGGGCTAATTTTAACTGGGTGCTAACTCTAGTATATTTAGATTATCTAGGATGCAAAATGAGGTCCTTGTAATAATAACTATAAGTAAGTCATTTTATATCACTATTCTACGGCACTATGCTACTATCTCTGAGCTGACATTATTAGTTTTAGCCACGCCAAATCAATATCATATATTATAAATTAACTTAATAAAATCATTTTAGTTGTTAGAATATTCACTACAAACCAAAGCACTTAAATTAAACCTTAAATTTAAAGAATAATTTGCTTCCCCTTCCTAGTTATTCCAATCTGCCACAAATGGAGTCGGCAGTCAACAGCCTGGGGTTTATTTTTCTTAGCATCAGCAACAGATACATACATATATACGAATTCTTGTCTGGACATTCCTCGTCTCATTTGCATCATCGATATGAAGGACATTTTCAGTTTGGAGATGAGGAATTCAATGTTGTCGCCCTGCTAATGTCCTCGCATTGAATTTTTAATTTAATTTAGCTGTAAGCAAACAGCATACGCAGATGGAAAATAACCACAAGAGATTGTCGGGGAAAGTGGGGAAACCCAATTTGTTTTATTAAACTTCGCTGGCGTTGATTTTCGCATAGAAATTGTCTAATCAAAAACAAATTTCATTTGAATAGTGTTTGATGTCGAGACGTGACTTTCGCCCGCTTTCCACCCCGAAGATTTCCGCCAGGTGATAACCAATAATGAAGGGAAGATTTCTCCACCAAGAGAGTTTTAGAGGCTGTGAAAATCTTTCTCTCTGCCTTCCTCTCGCCATTACCGCAGACATCATTTTGCTTCCCGACTGAAGCATTTTTCGGCGCCTAAAAATTATGCTATTAAAATGTATTTTTTTCAATTAGCCACAGACGCCGTTTCTTCGGCTGTCTGTCAAAATATAAACGCACACTTTTTCGGCGGCATTATTAAAAGGTCTGCGCTCTGCGTGGGACTTTTTTTTTATTTGGAAAGGGAACGCAACCCTAATTAGAAAAGACCAGACAAAAGCGGCAAAAAATATCAGGCTTTGTATGGTGCAAACAAATTTTAATTAAAAACCGCAAAATTAACTGGAGAAAAAGTGCCGAAATGTGAGAAAGTTGAACCGCAAAATGTTGCCAAATTATGTGGTTGCAATATTACACAAAAAAAGGGTTGGGTTAAACTTTAATGGGTGCTAAAATGTGACGTCCATTTTAAAGAAGTTTGATAATGGTTAGTTTAGAATTAAAAATAAATAAGCAAGTAAGTGTGAAATAATAAATAGGTTTGTTATTTATTTACATTTCTCAATTTCTGTCAAATGCAGAAATTTCCAGAGAGCCTGAAGACAGCTTTCAAGGTTTTTATTAATTTATAAATGATATTAACTTTTTAGAGTGCTAAGAGTTGCACTGTTAACTAACTTGTTTTCCAAATTTTTACAGAATATTATTAATATTTGGGGTATTAAGTTGTGGTTACGATCGCTAATTGTAAGCTGGTCATGCATTTTCTGAACCATTCAACTGGGCACTGACATCGCAATTCATTACGAAAACTTCATTTACAAAGCTTGACAATCGGCGGGTATTTGATATTCGGTATTTTTTCATGGCTCGCACTCGCTGCCATTAAATTTCGAGCGGAACTGTTTGCCACATAACAACAGGCAAACATTTCTCTCCCCATTTATATCCATCAGCTGCCAATAAATCATTACAAAAAATCGTTTTGAGCTAAAAAATATACGTGAAGGGGTGTGTATACGTCCATTAGTCTTGTGTGCGGGCATGTGTAGGGGGCTGTGGAAACTCCGCAAACAACAAGAATTGTTAAATATTTGCCAACAAGCATTTTTTGGTAATGTTTCAATTAACTTGAGCAAAAATATTTATGAGCCTGCCATATAAAATTTGTTGGGCATAAAAACGCATCGAACGAGCCACACACAGACAGGCAAACACACACACATACACACATGTCCTTCCTGTCCTATGCTCCACTCTCTGTTTATTTCTCTTACGCTCTCCCATCAGCCGACAACATAATTTGCGTCTATTTGAAGCGTAGCATACTTTTGGCCCTGAACCCACAGGACCAACACAGAAGCAAAAATAATAATTCGAGTTGATAACTGAACAGTTAAATACTCTAAAACCAAATGTTTAGTTGTATCTGGAGAACACCTTATTAAATAAGGAATTATCTTATTTTGACATAATAATTTTTTTTAATAAAAATCTTTTGATTTTCTATCCGGCTCGAAGGACCAAAATGTTATCAGGTCAAACTAAAGCAATTTAAACTGATTAAGTTTTTATAACAAACATAGTTTACTTTAAAATATATTTGCTTTAAATACGTTACTTGAGAAAAATAATAGAGTAATTACTAATTATAAATACGAAAATTGCCACAAATCTAGATATCAGTGATCAGTGATATAATAATTGTAAACATACATAAAATCATTTCTAAATATGCTTGGTAGATTTTTAATGGAGTCATTTGTTACCCAGTTTCTATGCTTGATAACCATTACTAACATTGTATCTTATAGTAGGTAATACAAACATTAAATACTTACATATTTAAGGCTTTCCAAAATGCGTTTCGAATGGGTGGAAAATGTAGCAATACCTTCATGTAGGGTATCCCAATCTCATCGGCATACTCACGCACCCGCAAAGGCAATCAAGTGTCGCTGAAAACAAAACACATGAAAAATATGAATAAGGGGGAATGGTAGTGGAGCGGAAAGGGGTAGGGAAAAGGGTGAAGGGCAGAGGTCAGGGGGCAGCAACGGCAGCTTATGCGTGACAAGCAGCAAAGGCAACATCAGAATATCGTTAATGTTCTCAGGAGCTCCACCCTCCGAGATCCTTTTTCCCCTTCAATTCGTCAATCAATTGTGTGACATTTTAGAGCGTCCCTTTCATTGGCAAAAACGAGAGTCCTGGCTGTGCTTTGAAACGCCCTAAGATGGCAATTATTAGAGGCTTTGCCTAAGCCTATAATTCTGAATTTCTCGAACTTTGCCGCCTCGTTTAGACTTTGGAGAATTTTATTTCCGGAACACCCACACACGGGAAATGTCTATGGCGACTTCATCAGCAACGGCTGGCAGCCCAAACGACCGAAAATCAATGGGCTGGAAAATATTTATGATGCCCACACACAAACACACACATATGAGTATTGAGGGAAAAGCGGAGAAGGGAGAGTGGGCTGTGTTTTTCCACCACCCACCGAGCTGGTGTGAAGTTTGGCGAAAATGGCAAAAGTTGACAGTTGCGTATGCAAAGTGGCGAAAATGTTGCGGAAGACGGGAAGGGGACAATTAACAGGGCATAAAAAATAAGTTTATGCATCTGACGAGTGCCCTCTCGCTGGCTTTTATGTCTATCTGTCATTTTACAGGGCGGAAAATAATATTCAAAATATATTCTTACATTATGTAGAGCGTATTTATATAAATACAAAACTCTTCATCGTTTATATATTTGTGTTAGGATAACTACAAATATTTTATTTATAATTGAAACATTTAATTATTATATTAACCATTCCAAACATTTTATTTATTTATAATTAAAACATTTAACTATTCTATCAACCATTCCAAACATTTAATAATTCTGTTCTTATTTGTTATGGATTTTCAAATAAATAAGAAATCGTTGTTAAAGATTAAATTATGACCTTAAAAGCTAAGTTTTTGCAAGGCAAAAAAATTATTCTTAGGAAGCATGTCATCGAAAAATTATTCAAGGTGCATATATTTTTTATTAAAAAATCAAATCTATAAATAATTACACTTTTTCTCTGTGTGCCAGTCAATGAATATTTGGTGCAACATTTACCAGCGGCAGCTGCAAAAGAATTTGCCGCTCCAATGGGCAACCAAAGGCATTTCAGCTCCCGTTTCCCAAATATACAACTATATAAATCGAGGCCGAGACTAAAAGAGCTGCCATTTTGTTTGGGGTTTTTGGTTTTCCTTGTTCACTGTCTCTACATTTCCCTTAGCCCAGCCCCCTCTCAACTTCCTCCCGCCTGTCTCTGACAATTTTCTTTTTCGATTTTCCCTTATATTTTTTCTGGTTCGGCTGCTGTTGCCACTCGTCGAATGTGTTTTGCCTTTTGTTCAAATTTATTGTCTATGTTTCTGAGCGGGGGGAGAGAGCAGGGACCAGGGGTCTTATGGCATACAAATCGCTTGCTCCTACAAAAGTTTATCGATCTTTGTTTGTCTGCCTGTTTTTTCGGTGCCTTTGTAGCCAGTTTGCTTCCGGTTTTGAGTCAAAGTAATTATGTTTTATCGGAAATGGGTCCCGACAATGAGCACAGACTTTAAGGCTCTAAGATATTAATCGCTGGAGCTAATTGAGTTGCTGTTGGGTTCAAATATTTAATTTTCTCCTCCATTTCCTGACATGCATGTGTCATAAAGACAACGCTAACGACGCAGTGAAAACATAGAAGGAAGATTTGAGTTCAGTTTTGTATTTGCAACATCCTTTTATCTGTCCGTTTTGCTGCGTGTTTTTGGGTCATAAACCAAACAAAGTCGCAGGCAAATATAGTATGTATATAAATTTGGAGTATAGGCGTGGTATGTCCATGGGCGGGGCCCAGAGGCATATATCAAATTGACAAACGCTTGACATAACTGATTGATCATGCTCGTATTTTATATATGCGAAAATAAATCGAGAAAAATGTTTTTTTCGGGCAGATGCTAGATTAAAGCTAACAACCTTGAAGGTAAGGCAACTGAGTGCTTTTTACAAGATGGTTATATGTTTTTATTATAACCCTAACGAAAAACGTAAAATATCCTTTGGGAACTAACAATGTAATTAATAAATATCTAGCGCTGTCCTGATATATGGTATCAATTATACAATTAAGAATTGATTTTTATTTAATATTTTTAAACAACGTATGGCCATAATGATAAAATTAATTTATAGCACTTCGCACACTTTACTTAAATGTACTGAGCTGTAAAAACACGCATTCCTGTGTTCCTTTAATCAGGATAAAACTTTTCCTGCATACATAATTTTCCCTTAGCGGTGCACATTTGCAATTTTCCTGTGCGCTTGGGCAGCGAATTACAAGGCAACTTTTTCTTGAGCTGAACTCCTTAAGATCTCAATCAAATTTACATTCCCAAGTCACCTCTGGAGCATATCCTTGCGCCAGATCCTGAATCCTTGCCGCTGCATTGGCAGTTGGCCGTAAAATACTTCCATTCCGGCTTCCGCTGCACATTTCCACAAACAATTGCTGAATCGACCGCATCCTTTTCGTCCTCGTGCTTAATGGTCTGGGCTATTTCGGTGGAGTCGTCCCCGGAACGGGGGAAATGATTTTTATAAATGTTTTCCACAGGAGCCGCGGGTCCTGAAAGTCCTGAACGAGCATCGGACCTTTTGCAGCGTGTGTATGTGCGTTTTTCTGCTCATCAATTGACACGGCAACATGCATTTAATTTTTTATGCATGAAGTGTAAATTAAAATTAAATTGACTGTGCGGTGTCCAGTGTTTTACGTTAGAAAACCGTTCCCAGCGGTCGCCGTTGCGTATGAATAATAAAAAATTATCATAGCGCAGAACTTAAAGTTGCCGGCGACCTCAGGAATGCTTTTTTCCCCATTTATTTTTCTGTATATCTTTTTTTCGCTGCACTGCTGCCACCGTCGGTGTTGTTGTTGTTTTTAATTAAGTTATAAAATATTAATTTGCCGTGTTTTTATGGTTGTTTGTCCGCGTTGTCGCTGTTGTTGTTGCTGCTCCTGCGGTTGACATGCATTCTGTGGTTGTAATCGCGCAGTCCCAATCCGGAACGCTTTCCTCTGCATCCAACCTGCTGCTCCGGTGCTAAAGCCAGAGGAATATCCAGGCCGTTTCGGGCAGGTTTATTGCGACTCCAGTTACGAAGGCCCAGAGCATGTAAAGCCTTCTATCAATTACACTCGAAAAATGCGTAAAATAATATTTAAGAAGAAATGGTAAAATTACTTACGACTCCTTAACTAAAGTCTATATTAAATTTTACTAAACAGAAAGAAAAAAATAAACCAGTCTTTTGAGGCGAAAGCTTATTAACTTGATTTTAGATAAATTTTAAATATTAAACAGTATTGATTAAATAAACAAATAATATAACCAAATGTTCAGTTTTAAATTTTTCCAAGTGTTTTCAGCTCAGCTCCGGCTGTCAGCGGATGCCTTTTAGCATTTTACGCGTCATTTAACCCGCTTCGATTTGCTGCCTTTTTCCATCATATGCAAAAACTCTCAGATTTCCAAGGCGCCCAGAGTTGACAACTGTTGCCCGGATGCTTGGATACCGGATTCGAAATGGGGCTGCTGCTGCTGACTATAATTTGTGATGGCATAGTTGGCTGCGTATTGGATTTCCCCCATTGGAGAATGTGCTGACTGCGTTTGGCTGGCCATGATTTGATAAACCTGGGGGAGATACGAGTCCCCTGCTTACAGCTTTTAATCTTCCTGCCACTTTCTCCCACTCTGCTAACGTGTGGGGTTAATACTGGATTAACCCCTTCTTTTTGCTGAACCCTCGGGGAAGCTTGTCAATTGAATGGGATTTTGGCAAGGAATGGAAAATATTAACAGAAATACTACTATAGATTTTAAAAATAAATATAAATATTACATTTTACTCCATTTATAAGATTCATTTACTCAAGTCTTTATATTGAACCTCCTCTTATTTCTACTTACCATAAATGAAAATATATGAATATTCATTATGATTCTTGGACTGTTTTCCAATTAATTTGACCAACATAACCACTGTTTGCCTTTGAATTGAGTTGATTTTAAAATATTAACCCAGGTCTTATGTGATTCCATTCGCCGCAGTCGCAATTCATCATCTCCGCAGAACAGCAGGACGTTTAATAATCCATTTAAGACGCTTCCTGTCCGGTTTATCTCTTCATTCCTTTCATTTGTTCATTGACAACTTGATAATCCTCGCCTGCAACCGTTAATCCCGCTTCACTTTTTCAGCTTTCCTGCCATATCTGCCATCATCCACTTCCGACTGTTCAGTTCTAATCTCGCAATTCCACAACCTAACCCAACTTTCATTGCTGTTGCTGCTAAAGACTGTAACATGACAGCTGTCATATGTTGCCATTCCTATACATGCATGATTCCTCGGTGTATACGTATGTATTTAGTATCTGTGTGTGGAACATTTCATAGCATATTTTTTATTCTACAATCCTTTGTCCTCTCTGTTTTGTCCATTTCTCTTTGTGCTCGCCATTCAGTGATTTCACGCACAAGCACGTGCTGTGCGCTCTCCCGCTCCCATTCCACTTTCCCTCTCTCGGAAAATTCAGCTGGCGAAAGCTTTTCCTTTCCCTCGCTCTCGGGCCAGCTGACTGGAAATGGGGCTTAGGGTTTGAATAAAACATAAGCTGGGATAGAAACAAATTCTCTCAGCCTTCTCCAAGTCTCTCTCAGAGTCCTTTAATGGTATTCTGGCTTTTCTCTTCCCAAAGATTTTCATTTGTGCTGCTCCACATTCGCTCATTGCCTTTGGCAGCGTGTAGAGCTCAGTTGTGAGTGGGAAAATCCATGCCGATATTTAAGGCTTTATGAAGGAGGTCCAAAATGCTCAAAAAACTTTAACTGATGACGCAAACTACTGTCAAGGGCTTACATTTTTCTAATAAAGTTGATGGGAAAATGGAAGATTTGGAATTCTTGGAAATGGTTTAATAATATAAACAAGAATAAAATTCGATTAAAAAAATAAAGGTTGATAAAGTAGAAAAATATAATAATCCCTCAAATTTGAAAGAATATTTTTAATTGTAAACATAAGTTTAGGAAGGTAAAATCAAACCAGAAAACACTGGGAAATTTTTATCATTTCACAGATCTTAGATCTTAGTTATTTAAATACACATATAAAATCAATCTTAGCAATCTGTTTGACTAATCTAATAATAAACAATTCTTATACTTTCCCAATCTAATTTATTTTATTTTTTGTGACAGCAAACAAACAGCTGTTTTGGCCAATATTTTCTTTTCATTTTAAATTACACGAGAAATCACAACAAATACCTATTAAATACTACAATTACCCATTCTAATTATAATAAAATAATAGTAGTAGTAAAAGGTAAAACCCCCAACCCCCCACCTTTAAATGCGCTTATGAAACACAACACAAAGTAAGCGACTGTCGTAATGTGCTTTAGAGGACAATTTAATAAGGGATGGTGGCTTAAAAGTCGGGCGCACTTCATAATAAATAACAACATAATCATAATCAATACCTGTCAAATGCATAAGCTGCCAATTTCGAGCAATCGACAAAGAAGAAAATACAAATACAAATCACAATGGCTGCAAAAGCGACCAAAACAACAACTCGACATCCGTTTTGCTGGCCCTTCAATAATGTCATTTTCCACAGGGCCGAGACAAAAGCCAAGAAAAGCGGAAGAGCGAGGCAGCGAGCAAGCTCATTAATGTTGTTTTTTTCCTCCGCTGTCCTCCTCTTTTTATATTCCGCTTTTCTTGGCTGGCCAAACTACTTCAATTATTTGCCTTGCTTTCATTTTTGCCATTGAATAGAATTTAACGCCCATTGTTTGGCTGTTCCGCCTCCTCCTCCTCCTCATGGTATTTCCTTTTTATTTTATTTTAGCCACCAACCAACCCCATCATCATCAGCACCGTTTGGTCCGCCTTTGTTCTGCGCTAATTAAAAGAATTTCCAGCAGGTGTTTGTGGTTTGTCCAGTGCAAAGATAGAAACGAACAGAAAAGAGAGAGTGTGGAAAGTGCAGGGAAAATTTGCTTCTGCTCTCAATTTAAGCCACCTGCAAGACCGAAAAAAAAGTTATTAGCCCCGCCATTAGTGTTGGCTGATTGATTTGAATTGACTTAACTCGCGGGCGGGCTATGACCCATGAAAGATTTATACTTGTCCTGCAATTTGTAAGGTTAAATTATCCACCCATCGCGAGCTGTTTAGCAGCACTTAAAATTCCCTTTATCCCCGGCTTTCCCCATTTCCTTTGTCAGGCTGTGGCCCAGAAAGTGTATTTCTTTTATTTTCCGTTTCTTTTTACATTTTTGGCGCTTGGCATTTGCATAAAATGCTTTTCGGAGAAATACAAAATTGTGAGAGCGGACCGGGCGCGCTTTATAAATGCCCATCGTGTGTACTATGTATGAGTGTGTGTGTGGGGGAAATCCCCCTCCAGTTGCGGTGGATTTAATTTTTCCTTTGTTGTATGCGCATCGGGTATCTTTGACAGCTAACGAAGTGTAAATATTTACATAGAAGCATCTGATAGGAGTGCTTTGAATTTTATTTGAGCCGCAATGATCTATTTGTAATTTGTTTTTAATGTGTGTGGCGGAGAAGTTTGTGTTTATTGCGGAGGTGATAATCTTCCTGGTTCTTCAAGGTTGCATTTGTGCCTAAATGGATTCGGTTTGTCTGTGATGGATGCGACTGAGATGTGAAAGGTGATATAGATTTTCATTTTACATTAAAAGCTCCTGAATGATTATAATTTAACTCTGGGCTTGTTTTTTGCCAGCTTGAAAATGTATAACAAACGGAGTGAAGTAATTATTAGGTTTACAATCTTTATTTATTAAATAAGAACTGAAAACCACTCACTTCCACTCCTCACAGGCGCTTCATATCTCTCGAAAACCTCTGAATGGCTTACTTTCAATTAATGCTTTGTAAGAAGCCCTCGCAAGTAGCCATGTTAATAGCCTGAATTACCAACGTGACATGTGAGTGGGTTTTCTTTCATATTTATTTCAAGTGCTCCATCCAGCCGTTTAATGAGCTCAGCGACTAGACGACTTGGGTGAAACTCGGGCCATGACCCGCCTCAACCTTGCTTCTTCGGCCACTTTCACACCTCTTCCCCTGGCGACTTGCGGATTTTGTAATTTCAATATAATTTCCTTTCACGCACACCGACACTCCGACACATTACGTATTCGACCTGGTGACGCAGTGCGCTTGTGGTGAAGCAACAGAGCGTTCGTGTGTGTATCTGTGTATTTGCTGCAGCTGCTTTTGTTTGCTAATAAAATATTTTGTAGCATACTTAACAGGGCGGTGCGGGCCTGATTTCCTCCTCCTCTCCTGGATCTTCCTTTTCTGCTTATTTGTAAGCCTTTGCAGTTCACTCAACTTTTACTTTGGCCTGGTCGGTTACCTGTGCAAAGTCTAGACGAAACTCCGGCGCACACACACGCTGCCAGAAATACCCCCATAATATGATAGACGCGCTAAACCCCTTTTACTTTATTTCATATTTCTTAGCCTCTGCGCTCCTCCCCCCTCCTCTCGGGACTGCGTTGCTGTGGCAATTTAAGCAACAAACATTAAAACGATAACAAAGTTCCACATGCCAGCGCAGAGATTACAAATTACGACACAAAACACAGACCATGGTCGTGGCAGAACGGGGGTCCCAGGGGTGGCAGCGATGGGTGGCATTAGAAGGCGGCATCATAACTTCAAAACAGTTGCAATTATATAATGAGGCTCCGAGTTGGCGCTGAGAGTTACCCAACATATGTTGGCTGCTGCCTTGTGTGCTTCCCTTGGAGAGGGTTGATTGAGAGTTTCAACGAGATGAGAAATCGAATTATGGTGTTTTAAATAGACTTATTGAAAATATTTTATTTACATATTAATATTTATATTTAAAAAGGAAAGAGTATTTTTTAAGAACCACCTTTGCAGATTGTCCACTCACAATGCATGACTGTAGAATGACTTAAGGAATCTGGTACTAGAATGAATATAGTTTATATTAAGACAACATTTAAAATATTCTATTTTAATAAATGAATTTATTATATACTCTATATTTTATAAATCTATAAAAAAAACCATGAAAGACCTTAGTTCGCCATAACTTAATGTCCCTCCCTCTTGAGTTCATGCATGTTTGCTTTTCTTCTTTTTAGTTTATCAGACATTTCCTGCGGCTCTTTTGCGAATCCTTTTTCAAGCGCATTGCTAGTCAGGTTGCGAGGCACTGTGGTCTTAACTTTTGCAACTATCGGAAGTCGTTAACGCTTTCACACAAAGCAGTCATGGTGGTAGTGCCAGCAGTGGATTCAGTAGATGAAACAGTAGGACAGCCACCCCATCATTAATGGGAACAGCAGCAGCCTCTTCTGTGCCATATATACGTCTATATATGTATATCCCACACTATGCCAAATCCTTCAACTTCCTGGTCAGGGGCTGCCATGTTTGATTTCTTGCTTTATATGTGGGCCAACTTGTGTTTGTCGCTGTCAACTGCCGAACCTCCGCCGCCGAGTCCCTTTTCGCTCCCTGAACCAGGCGTCCTTCTACGCCCACAATGTTGGCACATTAATTAATTGAAATGCTGCCGGCCATCTGCGGAGAGAGAGGGAATTTCCAGAGAAAACTGGGACAGGCCGGGGAGCTGGCGAGCGGAGGGAGAGGGCGAACATAGTGCACGAGTGTGTTCTGCTTGTTAGTTTAACTAGCGCCTGGCAATTAAACGAAAATTAATTATGCTACCTCGGAACCGAGCCGGAGGAGGAAGCCCGCTGGCAAAAAAGCGTTAACCTTGAACTTAGCAACCGCAATTTAATTGAAACATTTATGTACATACACTTCTCTGCACAGCGATAAAATACTCTTAACCCTTGAGGGTTATGCAAATCTGAAGGCATTTATAAATTAGTTTTTACATTACTTGAAAATTAGAGTACAATTTAAGAGAAAAATGCAGGAATTTAGGTAATTTTATCGATAATGGATAAGAATTCTGAAAAGATATGTACAGTGTATTAGTTAGATCTGCTTTACTTGCTTCACTGTCCTAGTCTAGTTCTGGTGTTCAGACACGGGTTAATCTTGCCAGTTACCTGAGAGTCCCTTCCTGAGGAAGCCAATCAGCGGGATTTTCTTGGCTGCCTAGGCCAGCGGAAATGAGGCCATCAGCCGACGCCTTCCACAGGACCTTTCCATCTCGCATCTCCCTCTGTCCCTTACCTTTATCTGGGATCGCCCATCTCTTATCTCTGGCTAATACCTACTTAACTTTGACTTTGGTGACAGGCGACGGCTTTAATCAATGCCACGTCCCTGCCACCAGCGCAAGGTTAAAAAGTTCGTCCTGGCCATCCGCTTTCCGTTCCTCCTTCGCCGCTCTCCTCCTTGGAAAAGTGAGATGGATGGCGGGGTCGGATGTCTGGGGAGGCTTGAGATCGAGGGAAATTCATAATCCGCGCAAATCATTTTTCATTTTTTCGCTAGTTTTCGCAGCAGCACAGAGAATTTTGGCCATCAATCAATTTCATGCTGCTTGAAGATGTAAAACTGCTTAAGTTACGTTGTACTTACATTTCACTTCACGGACCTCCAGCGGTCCAAAGTTTTTCCTCCAGCCGCCCCTCCACTAGCTTTTCATTTCCGACCGCCCTGCGACTATATTCGTTTTCTATATTTTCCTTTTGGGCGTGTGGGCTAGTCTAAAAGGCCAAGAGTCAGGCAAGCATAAACTCATTTTTATGCCCACTAATGGGTCAGGGATGTAAAGGGTAGTTTAGGCTGCAAATTGAATGCGAGATAAATAAATTTTATATTTATTTTATAAATATTATCTTTTTTATTTCTAGAAAAGTTTTGTAAATCTTTCAAGACGTAAAAGTGAGTTTTAAATCTTTTCATTTTTAGTTTTCAATGAGGATTTTTCAAAAACAATAGGAAGTGGTACTTCAATATATTACTCTTCTATATTATTCTTATAACACTCTTGATATTTAAGTAGGAAAAGCAGTAGCTTTGTCCAGAATATTGGCCAACCTTCTAGGGCACTTCTTTTGGCCATCATCCATCACCGCTTCCTTCACACTTGTTAAGTTTTCGCTTGGTCGTTACGTTTCGTTAGTCTCGTCTGGCCAGCTCCTTACCCCCGGCTCTGATTCCGGAACCTTCTCCGACCCGATTTCTGGCCCGATCCTCCCACGTACTCCAAGAGTGCCCCGAATATTGGTACTTTTTTTTCAGACTCTTGCCTGCATTTTCGGTGCTTCCAGCTTTCTGGGCCACCTTGTGTCGCTGCTGTTACATTTTTATGATTTATGCCTTGGCCGGCAGTGTCATGAGCCCAATTAACATTTCGGTCCTGTCCGGCGGACCAACATTTTCTGGCTTGTCAACATTTTCGTTTCTCGTTCTCTCTGGCTTGTCCCTTGTCCTTCTCTGGGTTTTCTTTTGATACTCGTAATTTGATTGCTAACTGAGCTCTATTGCATTTGCCGCTGCTGCCTGCTTTCTGTGCCAAAAGTTCACAGCAATTATTTGCATATGGTAGGTCCCCCGGGGTGGTGTGGACAGGGGTGTGCCAGACACAGGAGTGTGTCAGGGGGGGTGCTTTAGAGGGCTGCCACGGTGGAGTGCCTCCAACTCTCTTTGCTCATTTGCTTTTCACAGTCGCCGCACAAAGTAAATTTCTGCGATGAGGGCCGGCGGCTTTTATCTTCTTTTTAATATTTTTCAAGTTTTCTACTCTGGCTTAATCAGCAATTGTCCTGAGTGCCGAGGGGTGGTTTTACGATCATTTCCGGTGGCAGCGAGTGCTCCGACACGTCAATTAGCTGGCTGCAAAGTTTTTGGTGAGCAGATTTCCCAGGTGTGGACTCGCCTGTCTTTCGACTTATGCACTTTATGCTTGTAATCGCTAACAGCAACAAGCCGAACACGCATGCATAGCTAATAAAGTCTAACAGGGGGGAAATGGTAACAGAAAATTGGAAATGGGAATGTCAGTGGGTGAACTTGTAGGTGGATAGAGATGCTCAGGATGAGAGAGTGTCAGCTAAGATTAACGGAGAAATTAATACAAATATTTGATAACCTATAATAAAGTTAGATATTTGAGTGTATAAATCTACGAATTTTAAGGTGTTTAAATATCCAGGATTTCTGATTACATTCTTTCGCTTGTATAAGTTGAGGATTTTGGTTTTTAAAGAATTTTTTGACACACCTCTAGGTTTGTGTCTACCTATAACAATTGATGATTACTTGATCCATTGGCCTCACAAATCCCTTCATAACTTCGTGGCACGCTGAATGTTTTCACGATCCCATCACTGGGTAACGCACATCCTGTTTAATCTGCCGTAAAGCCAAAAGGCTCTGGCTTCGGGATCCCACTGTCTCGACTTTTGGCAATTTAGTTTATTTATAGCTTCGCAAAATATGAGCTCATGTTCGAGCTCATGTCGGCCCTGTGTGTAAGCGAGATGGCGACGCTAACATGCTCTGCTGACACATCATAATTTCTGTCAGTGTATGCGTGTAAGTGCGAGTGTATGTGTGTCATCGTGTTCATGTTTCCAGTTCATGTTGTAATATTTTAATGTGTGAAGCGACAACTGCTGCCGATGTCGTTTTCCAGGGGGAAGCTGCTCCAAGGGGATGGTTAGCCCCCGAAACCTCCTCGAAACAGAATTAGGTATAAATCAAACTAAGATAACATTAATTTAACGTTTTCCCAGGGCCCTATATCTTCCACAATATGCTGTTGAAATCACATTCTAAATATATCGCAGAGAGTGGGCATTGCGTAAATTAGCAAAAAGATAGGGGAATGTCCCTGTGCTTTTTATAAGCAAGGGAAACCTGTGCAGATCTAGGTCAACTACATGGTTTTAATTCAATCCAAATACAAATTGAAATCCTAAATCGGAGTAGAAGATACATTGCAATGTGATTTTCTTTTTCTTAACTACTCGAACTTCTGTACGTCATAATTAACCCTGCTGATGGGCAAGACTCAGAAATTCTTTCCTCAAGCGACAAAATCATTCAATACTACAGCATTATAAATGCCCTAACCCAGCAGACAAAAGCTATCATTTTTAATATTAAAAATGATAGTTTTGCGGATTTCAGGCGGACAAAACGTCCGATTTCGGACTCAAAAACGATAAGAAAGTAAATCATCTGCCATGGGTTTTGTGGCAGCAAAAGCTATCATTTTCGGAACCCGAAAATGATACTTTTTCGGACCTTTTTTAATATCAAAAGCGGGTCGATTTCTTATCTTTAAAGATAGTTTTTTAATATTATTTACGATACAGATTTGGTATTTTTTGAGATAAAAAATCGGGGATATTTTTAAAAATTAAAATTAATTAATTAAATTCAGTCCTAATTATTCCTTTAACTCTTGAAGGAAACTTTATTAAACTTCGTATAAATCCCAAATTTGACTTCAACTTAACTAAGTTTCGCCTAAGCTACGGTCTGAAAGAATATATGTTATTTAAATCTGTAATTATAAAGATATAAATTGTTATTAAATCATATGACTAGGAAATAAAACCCAAATAAAAGCTTACTTTCATTTTTGCGTGCGGGATTTGAACCCGGGACCCGGAATTCGCAGACCGTCTGCTTACCAACTCGGCTATTGAGGCAAAGCTAACTCACATATCGAAAGGAAGGGGAATTACCGTTGAATTTTATTTCGATTTTGTTTCGCCTGCTGTACGTTTCCGTGTCCGCCAGCGGGACATTTGCGACACTTGCACGGGTCCGATAACTTGTCCGTTTTCGGTCCGTTTTCGGGCCAGGTTTTGATAATTTGGCGCGGTAATTAGTGCGGTAAATCCGCAATATGCCCGCTTACTGTACGTTTTAGTGTCCGCTAACGACACTATTTCGCCCCGTTTACGAGGGACGGCATAGTTCCGATTGCCCTTCGTTTTAGTGTACGTTTTTGAGCATTTAGCGAGCATAATGCGGAATATCCGACTCTATGTCCGTTTTTAATATCTTTTTCGGACATTTTTCGGATCCATCCGATTTATGTCCGCACTTTGTCTGCTGGGAAGGGCTGATTGAAATCACCCTTTCTAAACAGAAATCCACGAAAAAAACAAAATTGAGACCCTTTTCAGCACCAAAGTTCATTCATCATCATCGTTTGGCACTTGGCAAATTTGCACAAGCCAGGGATTTGGACAGGGGAGTCAGAGCCGAAATACAATTAAAACCCAATCTAAACTCAAATTTAAATCACAAAAGTTATCAGTTACCTTTTCGGCCAGCAGCGGCAGCCGCATGTAAACTTTGCCCAGAAACTGTAAGTTGGCAGCCGAATCTTTGGCCAGAATACACCCCTCACAGACGCACCTTTCGGCAAACACACTCCATTATAGATACAGGCAGGCCCACAAACTTTGGTGGAAAACTTCTCGGGCATTTGGAAAATGAAGCGAACCGAGTCCGTCTGCATTGGGCAATCCACGTTCGACTCCTGGCAGTTGCTGTGCTCGGCAAAATGCACTTGCCATTCCAAACTAGTTCCAATTGATTAAGTTTCTGGTTAATGGATTGTTTACATTCCAAAGCAGGCCGACTTGGTCGAGAAGTGCAGTGCAGCAACTTTTGGCAGTGCCTCCTCCAGAATGCTAATCAGAAATTCAGTACCTGACTTAATCTTCCGATTAGGTCCGAAAGCAAAATGCAGTTAGTCCTTTAGGACTCCCAAAGTGTCCATATGTAAATGCAATGGTGCACAGTAAGCATAGTGCAAACCTAGCACGGATTTGTTTAGTTAAAGGTTCGATTGATTTATTGCCATCTTGGCAGCTGATACGTAAAATAAATTTCATAACGAATTTATTTGTTAATTTAAAATAATTTTGTGAAACAACTCTGATTGCTGTGTACTTCTCTCGACCTTTGCCCTCTGAAAACTGTAAAATTATTTGCTTTATGCCATAAAGCAGATTAAAAAACTTTTGTTTTTAATTAGAAGAAGGTCTGTTTCGTGCAACAAAAGAAGGCTTGAAACTTGATAGTAACTTTGCAAACATTTTTTCTGTGCGCATATAAATTACACGGGAAAAGAAAAGCGCGAAAAGCGCGAATCGCGAGCAACATTCTTGCCAAAAAATGGAATGAAATAAAACCAGATGAGAATTAAAATTAATGCAAAGCCTTCTTATGGCAGACAATGCGGCGTATGCGCAATGAGCTGTGCAATTCTTGGCGAAATTACGCATACGCACTGTGGGACGAAGAAGTAGCAGAATTAATAATTAAAACGTTTGCCTTTCGTTGTATTAAATATTAGTAATGTGCATAAATTCACATAGTATAAAGCAAATTAGATAAAGATGGCTAAATTCTTAATGCTTAAATATTCGAATGTATATTACTGAATTAGTACAATTTTTTTAATACATAATAAATATTGCAGTGGATAATAAATAATTAAATATATGTGCTGGGGTACCTTACGTCAGATTTTTACTATAAGTCAGATTAAATAAAATTTAAATCAAATTAAAATAAAATTGAAACGGATTTTTATTTTAAATCGTAAAAAAAACTATATAAAATTAATATTTGCGTTGTCACCAATATTTTACTTTAAAACTCCATTTAAAAATTGGTTCACCCCTTTGCATTTTTCAAAGCTCGTTCTAGAGACCCCACAGTGAGATGCGTCCTTTCATGCGTGCATATTGCGGGTACCCTTTAAGTTCCTCCAGAGAATGTGAATTAATTTCATTTTAATTAAGTTCGCATAAGTTTATTAAATTTAACAAGCGGCCCAGAAAATACGCCGAGAACCACCGAAACTCTCAGCACTGCAAGGACCAAGAACTACGAGGACGAAGAGATGACGAGTACGACTCTTGGCACATAAAACGTTTCAAAATTAATTAACAACTTATTTACATAGGCATTTTGACGGCTTTCGAGGGGCTTTGAGTTGTGGGCGCGTATTGGATTATAGCAAGGACCTAGTCGCACATCCTTTGACACAATTTACAGTTTTGCAGAGATCTTAAATTTAAATTTAAAGAGAGTTGCCGTCAGCTGAAATACTATATTTATTTAGAGAGGAGAATCTAGCCCAATCGAAATTAAAATCAATATTTACTGGATAAATCAAATAAAGATACATATAGCAGCATTCAAACTTGAGATAATTTTAATAAGTAAGCCTTAACCCAAAGTCGTTTTCCACACACTTCGTTCTGTTGCTAATCTCCTCTTTTATACATTTTCAATAAACATCACTTCGTGCAAATTGGCAAAACCCGTTCAACCGAATTAGTTGTTCAATTTTCTATCCGCCCGTCGGTGTGCCTTTTCGTGAGTGTGTTGGGCGTAGGCCAATTTTGTGCTTATCGTTTCATTGTTTATGTTAATTTTAGCTCATTTAATTTTAGTATTTTACAGTGCTCTCTCTGCCAGCCCAGCCATCGCCCTGAAATGTTTTGCGGTCCGTTTATCGCCAGATGCGAGGCAGCAAATGAAATGCGGTATGCAAATTGTGACGTTTTTGTAAAACACCAAATAAGCTTCTAATTAAGTTTTCATGATTGCCGGCATAACATTGTTACGGGGTTGGATTCGGGGGCCGGACCTTATCGGGCGGTGCACGGATTTAATTTCAAATATTTGCCCAGAGAGCTGTATGAAAATTCTCGTTACTGCGAAATGTATCTGAGAGCAATCGTTGTGCAAATTAAATATCCCAGCGATTCGGGCAACTTAATTTCTGGCTTAAAACGAGTAAACTTAGAGCAATTTATCTCCTCCGTCCTAATGCCATGGAATTCACTCATCAACTGCAAATCGCCCGAGGAATATATTCCCCCGCCGGGGGAGCAGCTTTTTGCTTTCACTTTCCTCCGGCCTCCAATGCCATTAACTCATTTTGCATGTCAGCCGATGCATTAGGTTGACTGTCTCCCCGCTTTTTCCATCCCACCCTGCGTTTTTCCTCGGAGACTTGACACTAAAAAAATATGGAAAGCAAGGCAGAGCATCGAAACAATGAAGGAAAATGTCGTGCATAATTTAAAAGAAATTTCTGCGGAAAACGATGTCAAGGTATTGCTGCATGAGTTCTGCTGGGGGCTGGCACGAGGATAATGATGCTGCATGTTCCCAAAAGGATTTACTTTTATTGCATTAGCTGAGAGTAGTTTAACTTTTGGGGCAGATGTTAAAATTTAACAAATATTGAGAAAATTGTAAAGACCTTGGGAAAGTGAAGTAATAATTGACCTTGGGGTCTTTGCTTCTTAAGAATTTACACATCCTAAAAATTAGGAGCAAAGGTTTTATTTAGTGCATTTTTAATACATTTTTGTAATGAAAATTATAATAATTAATTTGTTTCAATCCTAAACTGGCTAATTAATTACATTTTCTTTAATTGGATTATATAGCTTATTAAAAGAAATACTTATTTAGTTTTTTTTAATTCTCTTACTTTAAGCTCTTTAAATAAAAATTTCTAAAGATTTTCCATTCAATTTCACAGTTAACTTTTGTGTATTTAAATAGAAAAGTTTGCGCTTTTTGTTAGATATATTCTTTTCTCTCCTGCTCGCAGTCGACCTCCACTCCTTTCATAAATCTATTTGCCATTCAAATGCAAACGCTTTGCTCATAAAATTTTGCAAGCTCCAAATAAAAATATTCCAAAAAAGTCGGTATATACATAAAGCATTTGTCAACGGTTCCGTTCAAGTTTCCCCTTTTCCCCCTCAGCATGCGCTTTCCCCCCATGCTCTGCCGCCGCTGCCTTTGGAGAGTCATTGAGGCAGGTCCTGTGCTGATCCTGTTCCTTGTTGAAAGCTGCATTTCCGGTCACTAATACAAGTCAAAGTACAAAGTTGCTTGGCTGCCGACTTCCCCCACTAGCCCACTTATCTGTGCACAGGGAGAAACCCTTACGCCTTACATTAATGTATAAAAAGCGTTAAAAAACGTTAAGATAATAAAACAAGGATCTAATTGTTTAAACGCTAATAATTCCGTTACAAATGTACCATCAATATTTGTTTATCCTTTAACCTTAGAAATTCAATTTGAGTTGACAAAATCAGTTTTTTTCGGTGTACAAGCTTCGGGTTCATCGCTGCTCTCTACTCCCTGCCACGGCACTTAGCCAACGCCATTTTGGGCCGCCCCCGCCTTTCCCCTGTCTCATCCTTCGCCTCTGTCCGATTCCCGCCAACTCCCTCTCTTTCTAGCTTTCTATATACTTCTCTATCTCTCTGTATGTCGCCGTGCCTTGCTGATGATTTAAGTGCACTTTGATGCACATTTTTCGTTGCTACTTGCAACAGAAGCAGCATCAGCAGCTGCCCCAGATAATTTAATTAAATTATACGCTTCCTTACGTGCGTGGGGCGAGCAGAGGGGAGTTGAGGCCGAGGGGAGGGTAGGTCAGGGAGCTATGGGTTAGGGGGGCAGCTCGCATTTTAATAAGGTTTGTTGGTTAGCTAGTTTTGAGGTTGAGCTGAGTGTAGTTTTGGTTTAGTTTTATGCGGCCAGCCCCAGCCTCTTTGTGCTTTTCGGGCTGCCAGCCATTTGGGTTGGAAAACTAAAGAAAAGTGGGAGAAGCCAATGGGAAATGGCGAAGGCAATGGCAAAGGCAAAGAAAAAAGAGATAGAGAGAGAAAGTGAGAAATGAAGAGCAAGAGCTCAAATGGATATTTCATCAATTTGTTGTATTTTATTCTATGCCTTTTTTATATTTATAATGTTAGAATTAACTACTTTCGGCTTAGTACCGCCTTAAACTATTTACTTTATTTATTTTGCTCAATTTCTTATTTTCCTATTTCACTGTTCAACACTTTTTAGGTAGCTAAATAAAGCACAATCATTCTTGTCATATTTGCATAGCATAAATCAACGTACTTGTCATAAATACCACCTCTTCATCGTAATAGGAATGTATTGCATTCCCCAGGACTTTTTTCGGCATCATACTTCATCCTAACTATATTAAAAAAGGAGGAAATTCCCTGTTGCGCTCGCAAAAAAAGGTTTGAAAGTTATTCGTCAACGTCAACGTTGTTGATGCGACATGCCACATACGAGCGTCGACACTAGCCGCAACCGACATAAGATACAGCAGCCGAAAATACAAATAAAACATAAAAACACCAGGCATAACACATTTTGTGTTCATAAAGTCATCATGTTTCCACATTTCAAGACTGCAGCCACCACATTTGCTGTTTGCTTAAGTTCTTAAACTGGGAACTGACGAAAAAAGGCGGTGCAGAAAAACTTCCTGGACGGCAAAGGGTAAACAAACTCTCGCAAATTCCTGGCAAACAAACTTCAACTTTAACACTCGCACACGGACACACCCGAAATGTCTTCATTTTTACCTGCTCTCGACGGCTGCGCCTCCTTTTGCCTTTCAGGTAACGCCTAACACAGTTACAAATGTGCAGGAACATCAACATGTACAACAACAACCGGCCAGCCTCTGGCAGGGGGAAAAACCTCAGACCCAAACATATTTGCATAAACAGAACCCCACTTTGATGGTTTTGCGGGGCCGAGACGGAAAGTCAAAGGTGTTTTCACTATCCCATGAAGTTGGCGCCGAAAGAGATAACTTTTTATGGAATATTTATATGAATATTTCAGGTTGACTCGCAGTTTTTATTTGCTGTTTGGACAGAATTTAAAGTGGTAAATTATGTATTATTTACAGAGCCCATTTTTTGTTTCATTTTACTTGTACAACAGTGGGAAGGAGAGATAATTCTTAATTATTAAATCTTCTATAAGTAATATCATTCACTATTTAAAATTTTTCGTGACATTTTATTCTTAAAATTGATGCTTGCGACTCAAGTTCAATTACAATCAATTATATTTTCAAAGATATACTATATCCTACGAGTATTATTATTAAAATGTATATATTTATAGGACTAAAGAGTATAACTGCTTCACTTTAAAGTCGCTCAAAGTCCTCTTCACATTTCTTGCTGTTGTGCGGCTGTGCTTGGCATCATCAGGTTAGTGTTTAACCTCTGCAGAGTGCTGCAGTCCACTCAAAAAGTCTTTGACTTGCCATTCCACTACCCCTTTGGCCCAACTTTGGATCAAGGCAAAAAAGTGAGGCAACCAACCAGTAAACCAAGGCAGCCAGTCAGGCAGAGTTAACCAGTCGGCGTAGTCCTCATCATCGCCATCACCATCATCATCATCATCCGAGGCGTAATCATCGCCGTAGTCGCTGCTGCTTGGCATAGCTTTTAACCACTCGGCTGGCTCTTTAACGCGTTAACGGGTTAAGTTGCCTTTTGTGACCATGTTTTTGTTTTAAGCGGTGCCTAAAACAACAGACATGCACAGAGGAAAGAATATTCATACAGGGAAATATTGTAAAAGGGAGCACAGAAATAATCTAGCTGAAAGTTTAGCAGCGCAAAATGTAATAAACGAAGGATTCACATCTGAAAATATATTTTACACGAAATATGTATTTGAAAAAACCATTTCTCCCAGTGTTGTGGGATAAGTAAATTTAAATGAGGCGGTTCATGTGTAATTAGTCGCGCAGACTTAGTTATAATCTGACGGGCAACTTGTTAAATGCCTTTGTGGCCACATTTTAAAGTCAATTCTGAGGTGGCCGAAAGGCGCCGCCGCGGCAAACCACTAACGATTCATCCCATCCGAATCGACATTTGCAACTCCAGGAACTTAATTTTCCCGGCGCGGCCACTTCAATTCTTCGACCGCGCATTCATCTCACTTGCAGGCAGAATGGGAAAAAAGGGGTGAAATGTTGGTGAGTGACAGTGGCTGACGGCCCCCTCTGTAGGCGTGGTGCGTTGTCTAGGCTTTCCTGCTGGTATTTCCCCTCCGCCTGTCGCACTAGCTGCGGTTTTGGGAAGCCTTCATTTTCCGGCAGTTTTTTTTTACGGAAAAGTGCTTTATTTTTGAGGGATTTGTTTGGATTTATTTTTTATTTTTTACATGATTAGGGGGCTTGCAAACTTTTATTTAAAGCGGTTTTATTTCAGGAATTATTCATATAAAATATTATTTCATAACCTACTGATATTATAAATTATTATTTATAAATTTACTATATATTTTTTAGAGCATTTATATATTTTGTAGGCTATTGTCCTTCGCAAAGCTACTGGATTATTACTTTATCAGCAAAGCATATCTCATGCATCTTAAAGGGAAACAAACGCCTAAGTTTCCTGTCCGACAACGAACCCTATTTTCTCGTTTTCATTCCCGAGCATTTTTTCCACGCCCTCCGAGGCATTTTTCTCCCGCAGAACTTTGTCATAATTTTGCAGCGAGGCACGTCGACTTCTCCTGACTCCGCTGACTCCGCCGAGTCCCCGGATCCTCTGACGTCCTGCCCCTGCCCCTGCCCCGGGGCCTTGGCTAGGCTGTCAGCGTGATAACTCCTTTTCGTGTTAAACATTTTCAGCTCGCCTTGAGTGCGAGGGCGTGTGAGTGTGTGTGCGAAAGCTCTATGGGTTATGCAGCAGCTGTCGCCCGTGCGGACGCACACAAACAAAGTCCTGCACTCACATTCACGTGCACTGCACGAAATGTTTGAAAAAATAAAAGTATTAATCCCAAAACTAAAATATAATTACATATCAAATTACCTAAGAAAAATCGAAAAACGAAAGAGTTCTTAAAGAGGACAAAAGATATAACGAAATCACCATTAAAATCCTTTAATAATACCTAAAGAAATAAAATATTATTAAAGTATCGAAAAAAATGATCTAAAAGAAATTTGTTAAGATTTAAATTATTTTAGAATAATTTTATTTTGTGTTTTTTGATAAGATTTTAAGCGAATTTCTTCGCTGTGCAGCGACGCTTTCCTGTCGACCTCGGTCACACTCTCGCCTCTCGAGCGTCCATTGCATGGCAGGAGGACTGGCAGGGGTCTCCATCTCGTGTCCTGCGAGGCTACGACTCTTTTGGAGTCAACTGCATGCCAGTTTTGTTCGCTCCTCCAGCCTTTGCCTGCTTTTGATTACAATGCTGGTTATGTTCTCACCCTCGGCGAGTGTGAGTGCGAATGCGAATGCGAGTGCCAGTGCGACTTTGTGTGTGTGTGTGGCAGCCGCATCCTGCCGGATCCTGGCATCGTTCGCCCCTGATAACACGTTAAGTGCGCTTGTTTATCCAGCAAGATAATTTGGACAAGTGTCACCTCTCGGATTTTCACGCGCCGGCTAAAAAGTAAAAAGTGTCCATGGCGAAAATGTCGCAACTTTTCTGAAATATGTATGCATGCGCGCGGGTCGCCCGAAACTAACTAACTAGCTGCAGTTGAGGGTTAACTGCTGGATCAGGTGCACCCTCCAACGCCAGATCCAGGTCCTGGTCCTGGTCCTGTTCCTGAGCCTGTCTCATTTTATTTTGCGGTCCTTGCCGTAATTTCGCCATGCAACGGCTTTCGTGGTACATATATTTTTTTGTTTTCGGCAGAGAGGAACACGCGTAATTGGTGTTTGTGGTTAGTTTTGGCTGTGGCCTCAGCATAAGGCGGGGGTCACCTGCTGGAAGTTGGCTGAAAGTGGGTGTTGGCACTTTAATGTTGGTTAGAATTAGTAAGTTAAGTCACCTGCATTTCAGCTGTGATGTTGGTTGAGAGCATTTCGGGTTTAAAGGGAAGCATTGTGCAGCGGAAGTCACAAGATCGAAATGGTAAGTGGGATATCCCACGTATAAATACAAATTGTACGAGGAGAAGAGATCAAAGGATCCATCACTGTTGTTTGCAGGTTATGATCCGGAATTGGAGCTCTGGCTGTATTCGGTAATCCTGTTCAAAGGACAAGATTTAACCTAGGCAGGTGGTTGCTGACCTTTCTAAAGGCAGTTTTAAAGTCAAATGTTAATAATTTGAAAGATTTTAAAATTAATATTTCAAAATCATACTGAAATTTATTTATGTATTTATTTTTTTTTTGTAAATTTAATCATTCTAAATGAGAGGTTTAAAAAAGAAAAGTAAGGCAGGTATTAAGACGAGTTCATATTTTATTAACTGACCCTTTGTCTGTTTGACAATTATTGACGGTTCTAAGTCTAAATATAGAACATATATTATTCCTCTGAGATCGATCCCATCTCAATGTCCTGCCACACATCCACCCATATTACCTAGAGCGACAACCTGAGACCAAGGACTACAATGCCGTCCAAAAAATGCGCATGTCCAACCGAATCCCCGACACAAGCCACATTTTTTGACAGCAATCAGATGTTTTGGAATGTTGGCGCCCAGACACACACTCACACACACTCGGGCCAGGGTGTGTGTAAGCGCTCACACAGACAGAGAGTGCTTTGTTTTTGTTAACCTTGCCTAACGACGAATGGCGAAAACAAAACAAAAACGTGAAGAATCCAAAGCGAGAGGCGAAAAAGGGGAGCACGTGCAGGGAAAACAGAGCCCAGAGAGAAAATCCCCACCGGGCAGGCGCAGAAAATCCGCTGAATGGAAGCCAGAGAAGAGTGAAAAGCGGCGAGAGAGACAGCTCTCTGATGGGTGAAAAGCTCATTTTTTGGCCAGCCTTTCGGGGGCGTCCAGGATTCCGAGTCTGTGGCCAAGTCATTGCGTTCGAACGTCAGCAGTTGGAACAAGGACGCGTACCGTGCAGAATCCCAGCGCGCAACCATAAAGTGGCCCGAGCGCGATTTAATTTATTAAAAAAAATCATAAATATGTGAGCAGCACACAACAAAAAATTATAAATTCTGCTGTTCAAATAAACGAGTATTTATATAGTACTCCAGTGCAGAGTGTGCATGTGTTTCTCGCCGATGCAGCAAAAATTGTGCCAAATCAGCAGTCTGTCGTTACGTATACGCAACGTGTGCGAAGTGTTGTTTTATTGATTGCCAAGCAGCAGTTGCAAAGCCACATTCAAACAAAAAGGAAAATCGAAAAGGAAATGCCGATAAAACAGTGAAAGTTTAAAGGGCAGCCTCTACTCTGAGGCTCGAGCAGTGAAATGTGTGCAGCTGACAGTCAAGGTCGACGTCGCCCCATGTCACCCACAAAAACATAAGGATCTACGCATAAGGAAAAAGCAAACAAACAATAATAATAAAAGCAAGCGAAACCCCTTTGCAGGCAGTTTAAAGTCACCAGCCGTTCACTAAGACAGCGAAATTAAAGTAAGCCCAATTTAACCTCAGCCTGACAAACGAAAATCGAATATTCCTTGCGTGTTTCGTGAAAAGTGGGGGGAAATTTCGGTGTGGAAAGGAGGTAATCCTGCCGAGGATGGCATCCATTCTTAGTGTGTGTGCACCGCAAGCTTATCTCTCGGTTTTAGACACACACGGATACATTATATACCACATATAGGGGGATATATGCGGAGGGAGAGCAGTCCTTAAGCCGGCTACAAAGACAAGTCTGCAGGCAGCCTCTTGCCGCAGGTCCTTCCTTCTTTTCCATTCTGTTTGTAGGACAACGAACCGAGTATCAACTGTTGGATTATTTTTGGTATTGGGTATTTTTGTGGGGCGCCTGACATAGTTTTTGGCCTTTGTCTATTATTTGTCGCCATGTTACCCGACTGCATTACAGGTAGGCCTCCAAAGAGAACTTTGAGGCAGGTCGGGTCACAGTTTTCCGAGCTCGAGTGCTTGAGTAATGAAAACATGACTATTGTTCTTTGTTTTCCACTCTATTGCAGGGATTACTTAATCGAATTGAGTGTCTACACAAGTGATTTGCAGGCTAGAAACAAAAAATATTAAGGCAGAAATATATTTAGGGATTTCTTATTAATAAATAAATGCAAATTTAAGAGTTTAAGCGTTTTCCCTTCCCCTTCAGCACCTGGATTATAGTTGCTTCAAATTCATTTCTGTATAAATTTGAAAAAATATATAAAACACATACATTTTATAATTCTCTTTGAATAAAATTTAATTTTTTGGAGAGAGATTGTATGTACTTTGGTAAATTTCAAGTAAGCAATACTTAATAATGGATGAGTCTTTTCGAAATTTGCTTTTTAAATTCTTTTCTGTGAAAGCATCAGCAAAGTTCCTTAA
The DNA here is from genome assembly GCA_035045905.1 of Drosophila anomelani. Lineage (NCBI taxonomy): Eukaryota > Metazoa > Arthropoda > Insecta > Diptera > Drosophilidae > Drosophila > Drosophila anomelani. The sequence continues at coordinate 511,963 of JAWNOO010000165.1, forward strand.
AAATATATGAATATTTGATGTACTCGAGTCAAGTTACTTTCCAGCTTATCAATGTTAGCTCAACTCGAATCAAGTTAATTTCGGTTTAAAGATTGTTGATGACGTCCCATTAGGCGTTATCTACATGCTCCCTTTTTAACTTTGTCATCGCACAAGTACATGAAACAGGAGGGGAAACAGCAACCCAGAGCGAGTGGAGAGCCCCGCCCACATGGCGTATGAGTTATGCATTATGGCTCTGCCTCTCGGAGACCTTTCCCCAAATATATTTCCATCATCTCCGGCACTCTGTTTGCTGTACGCATTACGACAAATATTTGCCCATCGGACAACATATTCCTCTGTTGTCTTCTCGGTTTTTTTCGATTGTACTTTGTTTGGTTTTCCCAACTTTTTGTGTTTTTCTACTTGCTTGTTACTTTGACTTGTGGGCCCGGCGAAAACGAGGTCAGAGCTGAAATCTAAGCCGTAAGCTGTAGCCAAAACAGCTGATGTCAGCATAAAACGTGTGAGAGTTACGTGTTCTTTGTTTCAGACTCTCTCCTGAGAATACCACACAGAGAAAAAGGTTAACTTAAAGGTTAAGAATATATCAATTTCGGATATTCATCTTGGCATCTTGAAAGCGATTTAAATGAAAAAAGGGTAATGCTATGAAAAAATTAGATAGTATATTTAAAACGTTTTAAATGTTAAGTAAAATCAATCAAAATAAATGTGTTTAAATGTATTATTATTTATTTATTAAAATTAAAAATTACTTTAGTATTTTCCAAACAAAACCACTGATAATTATATGAATTAAAAATTAAACACATTTACCATTTTCTTTTATATTTCCGTATTGATTTATTTTTATATTTTTCTGTGGTTGATATTTTCTCTTAGTGGATGGGCAGACATAAAAGTAACGTAAATGGGCGTGGTCATGGGGCAGAGGTAGCTCTTCGACAGCAACTCGACCATGGCCGAGTGCAGTGTCAAAGACTTTTTGCGGGCTTTGATTTATCAGCAATGCACCCCGCAGGCGACCATAGTACACATACACACACTCGGAGGCCAGGCCAAAATAGTTCTGCCTGCATAAATTAAGTGTTTATTTTGGCTTCAGCTGGAATATCGTTACATTTTATGCCGAACTCCCTTAGATGGTCACCATAAATGTGTTGCTGCCTTTTAGGCGTTTCTAGATGGCACTGGATTTGTAAGTGAAAAACAGAAGTGTTTTATTCGGAAAAGGATATGTTAAGAAGTACTTACATCAATTAAGCTTGGTTTAGATTTTCCTTATTCTTTATTTGATAATTTATCTTAAAGATACTTTCAATTTATACTTTTCAGATACGAATACGACGTCCTATACATAATTTTGTAAATAAAGTCCAGGAATTTATAATTTCACTGCGATGTATGAAGTTAGCAGACAGCCCCTAATGAAAAGTCTTTTTATTTAAACTATTAATATAGCCGCATAATCAAAGTGTTCTCTAAATCGACTTAAACCATGTGTTGTTGCTGAACAATATTTTTTAAATTCATATCCATATCTTAATATTCGGAATATAAGGATATATATTTTCAGTATAAGAAAAGTTTCACTGCAAAATGTTCCATGTATTTTTTGAATAACAAATTAAAGAAACCCATAAAATCTGTTAGGTCTTTTTAAGAATACAAAAGATATTCAAAAGCCATGTCTTTAAAATGGAAACACCTTCCCAGCATTGTTCACAGGACAGGACACAACAGCGGAATATTCTATATTTAGCACGAGCAAAAACAACTCCATTTCCATGACTAATAAACATTTTCGTTACCACTTGGCTGCACACACAAGATTCATGGTATTTATATAAGCTTCTTCTATATTTAAAGCTAATGCCATATGCACATTTCAATCTCGAAACTCGGCGGAAAAACTAAAAAGGGGCGAAAGGTGGCGGTGGAAAAGCGGAAACTCTCGCTGATTTATGTGCTAGTTTTCCTTCGGTTTTTTTGCGCTTTCCTTTTTCGTTTTTGCCTTCGCTAACTAGTTTTTGAGAGTTGCGCAGCAGCATTTTACTCCAATTAAATTTTCATGCCATATGAGCATTTCGCACTGCAACTGGAAAAACAAGGACGAGAGTGGCACACAACGCGACGCTATTTTCAATTTCCGCTGCACAGAAATAGAGAAAGGAATGCGATTTTTAACACAATTTCACTTGCCGGGCGAACAACAGACTGCAAGAGAGTGTGTGAGTGCGAGTACTTGGCATAGAAACTGTCGACGACTAAAAACAACAGGCCAGGACCCATACACACTCGTACTATGTATGTACCATATATAACCCCCTTCCAATTCCGGCGGACTCGGAGCCCGACGACCCGTCACATCGACCCAGAAAGCCCTTCGCCTTACTCACCGACTGACAGTTCAAGTCAAAATGCCCTTTTATTGGGATTTAAGCATTTTTGGGTCATTTCCGAATTGTGTTTGCGCAACAGAGACAGACTCGTCCGGCGAGCGAACGGGCGCGACCAGTGTTTAAATATTAAAAACCTTGTGCCGAAACTACTAGGAAGCCCCCAAAAATCAATAACCCACAGCGGCCAGAGTTGAAGGCTAAACGTGGCCCTACAAACAACAAAAAAGAAAAAATAAAAAGCCAGCGGAAAAAAAGCAACATTTAGCCAACAACGAAAATGGGCATTTTGCATGCATAGATACATGAGGGCTGCGAAGGATAGCCACACACGATGAAAAAGGATACACGAGGCCTGCGAAAACAAAAAACGGGAAACAAAAAACTTGGTTAAAAGCTTGTTTTATTGGCATTTAGCCTCATCTTGTTTGAGAACACAATATAACATGATATTGTAATGTAAATTGTTAAGCCAACACTGTTTTTTTCAGCCTTGGCTTTGAGTTGTAAAGTCGGGATTTCATTACGAGTGGATTTTATATGCAAAATGCAAGTGATTTACTGAACATCAAGTCATTGAAGACTGATTGTGCATAAAAAAATAACTTTTTGATATGACTAACTAGTTACTCACGTTACTCATAAAGTATTCATACGATCTTTGTTTCCAATTAGAACTCTATAATAAAATGCCGCATTTTATATATATTTTTTCCAAAATAAAATGTTAAGTAATTTGTTTAAATTTAAAGTTAAATGTCAGGTTTCCTGGCTTAACTCTATTTTTAACTTGTGAAGGCAATAAAAATCATATTAATTTTTGTAAAATTAAGATATTTTTGAGAAAGATATTTTGGAGAAACTTTAAATGTTAGAAATATAGATTTATTTTATTTTATTATTTTTTTTCTTTAATGCTAAATTTCCATCGAAAGATAATGTGTCGGCTAAGATATTGTCTCTCTTTCAAATGTAATATGGGAAAATGTGGACTCCCAGTCAAAATTTTTGCCAGCGAATAGGAGAAAGCAAGTTCTAAAAATGTCAAGAGGAAAATGAATCAATACGATAAGTTTGTGGTTATTATCCTTCCCGGTAAGAAAGCTACTAGTATTAGAGTCTTTGATAGTCAGGGTATAAGGCGAACCTTTTACTTTATTAAATTACAAATTAAAATCACTAAGTATAAGGAGACGATACGCTTATTTCACATACTAAAGAAAAAGTAGGCCATTTTAATAGCAGCTTCGTATTCGCACAATACGAAATCGATTCGAATTCGGATCCCAAAGCCATTATGGCCACGAATACCCTCTATAACATCAATCAAATTTAAGTACCAGACATATGTATCACACCGTTATCCAAATGCGGAACCGACTTCCATTTGCTGGCCGACATATCAAATATAAATTACCATAATGCGACCGACATTTTATTCGGGGTTTCCGTGATACTTTCACTTTGACTTTTCCCCTCCGCCGGCTGTTTTATGGCTCCCTCCTTTTTTGAGCGAACTCTTCTCCGAGCCATTTTCGCTGCTCTTGGCCCTCTTGCGTGTATGGGCTTAATATATCGCGGCCGTATAATATATAGAACGGTTAGTACCGCTGTTTGCCTTTGCATTGCATGATCAAAATGGAACTCGGAACTCGCTGGGCAAACGCAAATTACATATGAGTTTAGCCCCCATTTCCCAGCGAACGACCCGACGCCACGGCTTGGCCTTTTTGCACTCGCTTCAAGGCCACAATAGTGGTCAGGCCGTAGTCGGTCAAAGTTGGTTTCTGTTTGGGTTTAGCCCGGCAATTACATTGCGCTGGGCTTCCCCTTTTTGAGGGAGGTTAACTCTCGGCTCTAATGAAAAATGTTTTGAGCAGCCTTGCTGCTGCTGCTGCTGCCTTCCATGTTTTCATAAATAATTAAATTTCTCGTTTTGTTTGGCCTTTGTGAGCGGCGCGCGGGCGAAATAAAACATGAAATTGAATCGGGCACAGGGTCGCCACTAATTAGGAGCGTATTTCATTCGGACTTCGTTCAACGAACGGATGCATTAAATTTGCAGAGAATTCGGGGCGGAAGGGGGACGAAAGTTTGAGGGTCCGTCGTCAAGTGGCTCCGTGTCAAGTTGCTGTTGCCAATTATGCAAAGTTTTGGACGGCAGGCAGCCTGACTGCCCAATGGAAAGCTGAAGCTTGTCCTTTTTCTCCTTCAGTTTTATTAAATACTGAACAGAACTTGAAAGTCACTCTAACAGAACTTGCTAAATAAATAAGGGTTCTTGTTCGTACAACCGATTTTGCATTGTTAATTTTCCACTACACGTAGGTTTTATAACCGAATAGTTAAAATAGTTTAAAAATAATAATAAATAATAATATTCATTTCAAGAATGTTAAGGATAAGCCAACAAAGATGTTACTTAACTAATGTAATCGTCACAAGAACTTAAAATGGGCAATTAAAAATGGTGTACATAATTTAGACCATGAAAACATGATTCTTTTTATTGTAATAATTTAAAAATAAAACTTAGTAGATTTAGAAAGAAAATAAATAAGAACCCCCTCGAAAGGAAATGAAAAATATTCAGAGTCTTGACAAAATCCTGGACAATTTTTCTCGCCAGTACAATTTTCACTCTGTCAGCTTGGCCACAATTACCCGAAAAACAAGTGAACAATCTGTAGGGGAATAATATAAATAAAACTTTGTCCTGATTAAATCGATGACAGCCTTTTCTGGCAAGTTTCGTTTTTCTTCTCAGTTCCTTTTGTTTTCTGTTTGATTTCTTTCTAAAACGAAATTGAACTGTGCCAGTGGCAGGCCCAAGAGGGCTGTTGTTTGTTGGCTGTTATGGCCCGGCCACGCCCCCTTTTTCGCTTGGAGAGATGTAACTTCTACGGGCTCTCGGTGTCTACGTGTCCGTTGCGCTCTGTTTGCGTGAGCCGGTGCACTGCAAGGACCTCCGAGCTCCGGGCTCCGACTCCGTGGTTTTTCCACTCACATGCCATTTCGTTTTCTGCTTTTCTATTTCATTTTATTTCCATTTATTGTTGTTGCCAAAGTTTATAAGTTTCGCAGCATTTCTTGCTGGGCCATCGGTTTTGGCCGTTGTCCCAAAAGCCAAGCATCAATTTGATCAACTCTTGGCGCCAGTCTTTAATATCTTTTCAATTTTTTCGCTCATCTCCTCAAAGACTTTTGCAGTTCCTTCATATTTGGGAAGGAAAGCCCTAGCCGAAGTTTATTGTTTTTCTTGCTCGAAGCTGGTTACACGCCATTTAGCTTTAACTCTGCATATGCAACGGGAGGAAAATGTTTGCCGGGGCCACAGCAGAAATGAGAAAATATTCCGAGTTCGCTTAAAAATATTCCTGAAGATTGGTGTATTTCCTCGCACATGGCAGGCCAAGTTTCCCATTCGCAGACAAAGTTGGCTGGGAATCGAATTTTCTTGGTCGCAGCAATTGCTTTTTCGTGTCTAGTCTTATTTTTACAGCTCAGCGGCTAATTTAAAAGTTTTCCAGTGTGGAAATCAAAAGATCCTGTCACAATTTGTATTCCTTGTTGCCAGACCAGACAAATAGTAACAGCAGAGGGTTAATAAATTTTGTTTCATTTGCAAATTGCAAATAATATTCTAGCTCGAGTTGTTCGGAAATTTTTTTCCGCTATTTATTATAAATCTTTGACCTGTCCCTCTGGTTGCAAGTGTTATCTATCGGCCTCGATTTGTGGCTGTCACGAAAATGCCATCAATTAATTTAAAAACTGAACTCTGAATATAGAATATATGGACATGCAACTGCACATAAGCTCGTTTAAAGGTATTTTAGCATTTAAATTGAATATGCCGCAGAGCCGTACAGCAAATATGGAACTGTTTTTATGAATTTGTTGTTTGGCGTAATTTGATTTGCATAAAACCCAAATAAATTGCCAAGATAAAACTTTGCAAGCGCTTTGACAGCCCGGGCCTAGACAAATGAAAAAACGAGAGACGTGACACACTCGGTTGCTGGCCACAGAAAATCAAGTGCCAATAAATACCAAAAAGTTTACAATAAACACGCGCCTGGCCAAGAGCACAGGGCCATGTTGCAAGCTGAATCAAGCGGATATCAAACATTGAGTCAGCTCATAAAGAATTGAATGAAAATAGAAAAAAAAACAACGAGGGAATAGGAGCTCTTGCAAAATGTATTTGCTTGCCAAGGCCTTTATGAATTGAATATATGTGACAAATAAATATTTATTTTGAATATTTGAAATTTAAAAGAAAAATAGTTGTAAATCTCTACGTGAATATCGTGTAGATTTCTGCATTTTTAAATAGGTACACATATGTTTTGATTTGTATCAGCAGAACAATATTACTTTATATAAAGTGTTGATTTAAATTATATTTATCAACTAGCATTGTTTTCTAACCTAAATAAAATGTAAATGCTTTGTATTTAGAAAGTGACCTAAGAATATATTCAAATAAAACTTCATATAGTCAAATAAGTAAAGATTTATATTATAAATAACATGAACTTCTTTCAGCTATACCTTCTCCTAGTAAATTAATATTTTTATATTTTCCCCAATAATTTTACGAAATAAATCAATCACTGTTCCAGGTGTACCGATTCCTTTGTAAAGCCCCACAAAAGCTTCTCATAAATGGTCCATGGAAATTTATGCCCTCACCCAATTACAAACTCCCCTTTCACCACTTTTTTCCAACTTCCTGCCTCCGAGGGGAATTTTTATTTTCTAATAGGCGCCAATACCGCTTTGATTGCTTGCTCCCCGAAAACTAGGCCACAGAATACAACAAAAAGCAGGCGAAGACAAAAATTGAGAAATTGAGGACGTCGCCGCTCGCTCCTTGCTCCGCTTTCTCTCCATTTTCCGCAGCGCATTTCCCAGCGCTTTTTCCGCATTTTCCCCTTTCTCCTCGGGCCGGCAGCAGCTTGTCAAGTGGCTGCTTCAGAGCTCACTGTTCTGAGCAATGTGGGCTAAGTTGAGCTCTGCTCGTCGTCTATTGATTGCATTAAAGGCGGGAAAACTGGGAAGGCCGAGGAAATATAGCGTATACGCACATTAAAATTCAATTTACGTCCGTTCGATTCAGTCGCTGCCGTCTGACAGTTTGAACTTTAATTAAAGCCACCAACGACAGGGTGATAAGGGTCATTGATTAGGAAAGATGGCCCGGTAGTTGGCAGGCACGTGTGCACGTCCCACGGCTTGGAATGGGAAAAGGCTACACAACACATCCACACATCGAGTAGGAGGACATAATGAAAAATCAACAGGGAAAAGTCTAATGTTGATTATGTAATTTATTGGGCCAGCTGATGCCACAAATCGGGACGACACTTTCTTTTTGTCGATAACGTTGCTGGCTTAAATAGCTGATTCAATGAATTTGATAGAAACTCGATATAAATAGCTTTAAATTTACACATTTTCCTTGAGTGTTGCTCTATTGAGTTGATACTGTGTATTAAGGTGCAAGACATTGCCAAAATTTTTGACTAATTAAGTCATTCGACGCTGGGCTGAGCAGAGGTGAGGAGCTAGCTTCGTGGCTGGCTGACATTTCTGGCCGTAATGTTCGGGTGACACGCAAACACGTAGACAATCAACGCCATCAACGGCAATGACAATGGGGATCCAACCCATTCCGAGGCCCAAACAGAATAATTCCCGGAGTAGGGCTCAGCATATTTGAAAGTTTTGTCGCAACACTCCGAACGGTTGTTACTGCAACCGTGCCATTATTATAGTTATTTGTCAGCATTAGAGCAGTTGGAAAGTGGCGCTGACTAAACAAATTAGCACATTTTCATGCTGTTATGCAATGGAATTGCTAGTTTCTTGGCCGCAGGTGACAGCCAGGTGAAGTGTCCTAATGAAGGTATGAGGGAAAAAGACTGCAAATGGGCTTTAGCCATTAGTTGGGCGGCGTGGATTTCGGGCCACTTAATTGGAGGTGGAAATCTGGGAAAATGGGGCTGGAATTATCTCAATTTGGGATGCCGTTGCTTATTTCCCAGCTTATTTGGGATAAATTGCCAAATTAGTGGCTGGTGTTTTGTGTTTGTTAAAGTCCGAGAGTTTTCCGGGAAATTACAATGCATGAATAAAGGACGAATTAGCCTTAGTTATGAATTCATGTACAATTATTCAAAAAGATATGATTTTTATTATTGAAAGCTTGAATTTAATTTTAAAAAATTATTTTATGGTTTTGCAGGAGAATAGCTGCAGAAGTCTTCCTAAGTCGGGAGAAAAAATTAAAGATTGACCGATTTATAAGCATCACTATAGTTTTATGTCGAATTCCCTATTCTTCTGTTGATCACTAAGAAAAATTTAATTAAATAAAGTTGTTAAAACTGTTGTTATCGGAATAATTGCTGCAGATTTATGGCTGAAACTATATTAAAAAGCATGCTAACAAAGTAATAAACTTTAATTTCCACTGCCCATTAAATTAAGAGAAAAAATCATTCCTTCAAACTAGCTATGCACATTTTACGGTCTTTGTTTTATGGCAGCCACCAGTCCAAGTCACAGCCCCCCAGCTTCCCTCAGGCTTTGCGTTCTGCCACTTTCCCCTTCCCCGGCTGCCTGGATGCCTACACATGCTTTTAATTAAAGCCACCGAAATGCAGCACACAGGAGAAAAAGAAGAAAAAGCGACACGTTTTACTGCAACCAATTAAACCATAACGCATACATTATAATTTTATTTTAATATTTATGTGTTTTTTGCCAAGTGCCTCCCCCAGTGTATTTCTGCCTGTGTACGCCATAAAACGGCGCCCAATTACTTAAAACTAGCAAAAAACCTCCCACCAATGTCCCAAAGTCCCCGAAGTCGTACCGTTTTCCTTTGGTAAATATAAATATCACACCTTTTCACCCACCTGAGCATGCACACCGTACATATACTATATAGTGTATCCATGGCTTGGTGGAATATATCCCACTTTTGCTCCAAGACAATGAGAGCTAGTGGAACCTCATAGTTCAGCCAGTCCTGGCTGCGTGTAGTGTAGTGTATTCCAAGTAATCAAAAATGCAAATCGAGCCCATGAATTTCGAATTAGTTTTTAGCCCGGCAGGACACGGACTGCGGGGGTGGGGCTGAGTGTTTAGGCCACGCGGATTTTAGGCTAACGAACACACGTACGCGGCTCGGCCGTATCTCTTGCCGCCCCCGCAGATGTACGTGTAACAAATTTGTATCAGTTAGGCCGTGGCCAGGAGTATACGCTCCCCGGCGGCGTTTACCTGGTTTACCTGTACCAGCACAACCCAAAGCGGCAGAACGAAAAAACCGAAAAAGTACTGGAAAATAGTTCACGGTACTGCGCGTGAGGCAGCCAGGCAGAGATGGGCGCGTGAAGCCAATTAAGTGTTTTAGTTGGTGATTCAGGAAATCCTAGTAAAATCCTGACTCCGCTCGAATTGTAAATTAGTAAAATTTATGATACTCCAGGAGAACCCTTTTCATGACATTAAGAAACTACGAAGTTAAAACTATTGTTACACAAATACTATTTGATTTCTTTTCAAAATTTCCTCAACGTTGAAAATTACAATGTTAAGAACTACGTTTATAAATTATTTCTATTGTAAACTTACTAAAGCTTAATAATTATCCTCATAATAATTTGTGTATTTGTGCATTTGTGTATTATCGTAAAATATTAAAAAGTTGATTTGATTTTGTATTCTAAAAAATATCACGCTGTCAACTCTATGATCCAGAAGAAGGCTTAGCTGCAGTGAGGCTTGTGATTTGTGGTCTCTGTTGGTTTTTGACTCGGGCTCATCCTCGCCCCCCTATTCGCTCAGTGTACGTGACGCGCATTTTTGCAAGTCTGCCTATCAAATGTAAAGTGCCGGCAATTTATATTTGAACGCAGCGGAAAGTGGAAGGCGGCTGTGGAATTCTGGCCGACAAAGCCAGGCAAATCAATGTAAATATTTTTAAGGAACACGCCGCAGGAACGGAGAGAGGGGAAACCTCGAAAAAGGTTAAAGCAATTGTGGAGGGGAAATTCAGGCCAAGTCAGGAACTGCATTTGTCGGCTTCGGAAAGATTTCTTTCAAATTTTTCTATTTTTCCGATTTCTCTCCTTTTGGTTTTCCGCCTTAGCCCGCTCCCAGTGGCATTTTCAATTTTACTTTATATGCAAATTTGGCATTTTGTAGCAACTGCTGCCATTGATAGCTCCCGGCCTCCCTCGCCCCGCCTCCTGGTATCTTTTTCAGTTTGTTGCTCTAACCCGTCCGAAGAGCGGGTCTTTAAGCCAGCTTTACTTTCGAGCTCGCATTGCATTTGAATTTCTATAAATTTTTCATTTTCCATTTAGTTGCAATGCCACACCGCAAAATAAAAACGACCAAACAAAATCCCCTAAAATTCCTGCAACGTGTTTACGGCTGTTTTTCTTTCATTTAAAATGTGTGTTTTTGGGCGTGGTCTATGAATTTGCAACGAATCATTGGCACACATTGTGGTCATGCAATGAAAATAGATTAAATATCTTCAAGTGGAGCTGAAAATCTTCGTAATATAATTTTTAAGCCACCTCAGCTGTTGTATTTTTAAAGTAATCTCTTTTTGAAGAAAAGATCTAATTAAAACACATAGATTTTACTCTGGAACGTTGAATATATATTATGTATAGGAGCGAAAAGTATGCACTCAGGCACGTCGTCGAGTCTCACATCCAGCCAAAGCCCAGCTTTCTCGCCATTAATCTGAGGCACTCCCCTAGCCGTTCCTCATGTCAGGAGCTCCTCAGTCAGGGTGACCCTGAGACACCCCTAACCACGCACTAATGGCACTCTGCCGCTGCTAACAAAGTCTAAAAAGCCGGCCGAAAACTGTTTGCCATGGTTAGACACTGTCGCCGCCGCTGGCGATGGGCAAAAGTGTCAAAGTGCTAAAGTATGTTCAAAGATTCATAAGATTAAACGCAAAAGCCCATGTCGCCCTATCTCGTTCTCTTTGCACCGCCATCTCTATAGATATATGTATATCTCTGACGTATTTTGGTTCAGCGGGCTATAGCTTAGTTCTGTCTATAAAAGGTAGACGAGACTTTCAACACAGACTTCGTTTGCATGCTCGTAGTTCTTTGGTTTATTCTTTGATGTGTATATTGGATCAACCAGCAGAATATTTATTTCGGGACTTCATTATACGATATATATATAGTAATTGATTAAACCATAAAGCACATATTTGAATTAGGTAATACATATTTTTAAACAAATCAAGATTGATTTGTTAAAATGCTATTTAACTACCTAATAACAATTCATTGCCTCTTAACATTCCACTGGAACTTCACTGAAAATATATATTTATAATCAAGAAGATTTTTCTACAATATATATACAAGTATTTTTGTACCAGTTTACAAGATATTTCCTATGTTTTCTCTAACCGTCCAGTGTGCGATGGGGCGTATGCGTGATGTGTGTGTGTGTGCCGCTTGCCAAGACGATGAAACTCATTATGCTCAGCTCGTAGGAAGCGAACGCAAAGAAAAGTCTAGTCCTGGCGCCGAAGGCTACCGACGACGTCTGGCCAGTCCTTGAACTCACCTCGAGATTTTCATTTTGCCTAGGCCAATGCGTTTCAGTATTAGCTTCGCCCAAAGGTTCAACGCCCTGCGGTTTTTCTTTTTAAAGAACTTAAATGCAAAGACAGCGTGAATTTCAACTTCTGCCAGCTGGCCGCCTCCTTTCTTTCTCCGCCTGAAAAGCCAAGGCGTAGGGAGCGCGAAAAATGTAAATTGAAAATGCAAAATGCTCATATGCAATTTGTTTGGTAGCTGAGCTGAGAGCGAGTCGGTTTCGGCCTTTTTTACAGTTTGCCGGGCATAAAAATCCACGACGGTCTACATTGTTGTCAGTTTGTAGCTTGGCTACAATCGCTTGCTTTACGACCACGCCCACACATACACACATGGTGGCAGGGCCAAAGGCATTTGGCATTTTATGCGAAATGTTTTCGCAGGGAAGGAACCGTCGGGATTCGGCATTATAGTTGTATGAGCTCCCAGCTTCTCTACCGCCTTTTCTACCAATTCCAACTTCAACTACAAATTCCCGCCATTCCACTGCCGGCTGCCTTGGCTTTAAAATTAAGTTTACATTTTTAATGTGGCGAAAAGAGAGCTGCGTCAGAGTTTTATGTCTTCCAACTTTAATGGTCATGACTTTTGGCATTTCTACTTGCAAGCTGATGAGAAATAGTACAAATATTGAGAGATAAAAAGGGAGGAATATGTGCAAATAAACTAAAAGTTAAATGATATGTGGGAGTTTTTGTGGATATAACTTGTGTCAGTAAAGTACGGAAAATAAAGGACAATTTACTCCTAGTTGTGGATGAGACTATTTGGCATATGCATTTGTGAATAATAAAACAGATTTTATTAATTTACAAATTTACATTCAGGAATCACAGAAATCTCTATAAATAGTCAAGTTTATTATGATTTCTTCATTATTACAAACAATTTATTTTCCTTTAGTTTATATTTGGTTCAGCCAATTCCCAATTGTACATATATTACTCATACGCCCCCATGGTCGCTGTTCATCAGGGCGGGCAACCAGGATGCGTACTCCTCGATCTTTCCCTGGGTCCTTCGCCTGGCTTGATTGAGCTGCGTTGGCCAAATCACGTTGCAATTGCCACAGACGAAGCTGAATGGCAAACGAGAGGAGAAACGAGACTCATTAGACCGAAGCGTGATGCGTGACACCAACTTTAAATTGTGGGAAGACAAGCGGCAGGACCTCACCCTTGTCCCTGTCCCCCCGTCCCAGTCGCTCGCCGCGTATTTCGACCACCAGCCATTTCCCATTTCCTCCACATTGCAGCGTAATCTTGGCCATTACTCAAAAAGTAGCTTCGCACGTAGACTGCGACTGAAAAAAAGGCCAGCGGAGAAATGGCAACCCACAAAAAGCGGCGTACACTAGAAAATGTTGAACAAAATGTAAATAATATTTTTATAATTATTTAAATTTCATCTACCGATGGCAATTAAATATTCAGCAGAATTTTTATTTCACCTTTTATAGTATTAATAATAAGGTTTTTAATTAATTAATTAGGAAGTTTCAATTTATGAAGAAAGAACAAAGGCAGACCCATGAAGGTGGAAAAACATTTCTTTATTTCTTGTCGATTATGTAAATCAAAAATTGACTTACTCGACTCGAAATACTTACATTTTGTATTTAAAAAGGATTTTGTAATATTTCAATAATTTGGATTATCGACTTAGTAGTTTTTAAAAAACATATGTAGAATTAGAAAAAAATCGCTTTCATTTGTACTTTTAAATGTATTTAGTTTATATATTAAATGTATCCAAAAAGCTTTTAAGCATTTCTTTACTATTTTTTTTTTCAAGTGTATCGAACTCTGCGGGTGACATTCGTAGTCTGTTTGTGTTTGTGTTGCCGTTTTCCCCGGCAGCTCCAGCATCCCATTTTCCACCCCTCCCAGCATTTCCGACCCCTCGGCCTGGCGCCTCTGTCATTGCCACCGTTCGCTGTTCTTTCTGCCTTTGAAATCAGAATCCAGTGGAACTCCCTGCGCCTCCGTTAATGGCTTTGTTATGCTAATTTTTTGACGCCTTCTGGCCATCGGAGTCGCCTGTTGGCCCTCGTTGGCTTTTGATGCTGTTTCTTATTAATTTAATTATAAATATTATTTTTTGTTCTGTTGTTTTTCCTATGAACACAAATTCAGGGAAATTAAAAACAATCACGGTCTCTACATTATATTTTAATAATTTCCGAGCTGAGAGTGGCTATAAAGTTTAGGTTGAAAACATTATTATCTTTTGCAAATTAAGTTTTTATGATTATATTATATTATATTGCTTGAAATCTTACAAAAATAATAGATTTAAGCTGAAACTACTTCCATCTTTTTTTGGCTTTTACTGACCTAGACTCGCTTACTTACAGATGTGCGACATAATGCCATCGGTTTCATTGGGTTTCTCCATTTTCCAGCACATGGTGCCTCCTCAAAAAAAGTGAAACTCTGTCATTTGGTGAAAGGGTCTTAGCTGGAAAGCCCCTTTCATAAGCATCGCATAAATTCTTTGTCAATTGTGGCAAATTTTTAGCCAGCCAGATTGTCAGTCGTCCTTTTGCCTGTGTAGTTTTCCTGCTTTCTCCTTCCCAATCCGTTTCCCTCTAATTGTGGCATGTGTGTGTGTGTGGATGTGAAGTCCTAGCTGTAACTAGAATTTGATTGTGCGAGCCAGGAGAGTGCATTGATTGGATTATCCCTGCCAAAGCGACTGCCGGCCATGTGGTTGGTCATAAATGAAATGAACCTGCAGACTCGTAGATGAAATGGCAGAATGGAAGCTCTGACACATTGCGGTAATAGTAAAAGAATCGTTCACAATATAGGGAAAGGACAACTATTTCTGTTTGTTTTAACGTATTAAAAACATTTTATTAAGCTGTTTAAAAATTAATCAAAGTTAGGTGGTTTTTAAACATCTTTAAATATATTTTATATTAAAATATTATTATTCAAGAAGAATTCAAAGTTAGTTCTCAGCTAAGTTTCAAATTTAAAGGTTATATTTACAACATCTCCATCAATTGTATTTTTTTAAAACTTTTTAGATTTGTATTCATTCTTCTGGAGCTTCCCACTCAATGTTTCTCCTTTGGAGCTTCTTGCTTTGTTTTTTGTTCAGCTTTCTTGGTTGGCCTGTTTGCTGGCTTGTGGCTTTGGAATGGCTTACAAGCTGCTTCCTTGTTTTTTGCTGGCTCTCCTCGTGACCCTGCAACCGATTATCTTGCAAGTTTCTATTCTCTCCGTCTGCTCCTGCTCCTTCCTTATTTCTGCATTTAATCCTTCCAGCTCACAGTGGCCTTATTCATGATTTCCAGCTGGTTGTAATGGCATTCTTAAGCTCAATCAAACAGGAAGTGAATACGCATTGAATTAACAGTGCAATATTCGTATTTTTGTGAACGCCTGTCGGAAAATCCAGTTGAGTTTTATAATTAAAATTCCTCGAGTCCGGAGTAATCCCCTCTTGCACATAGATGCAGTCCGTGTAGAATTTAAATGGCGTTTTTGTGGAGCGAGTGTGTGTGCTGAAACTGAAACTTTAGACATAAAAGCCAGACCCCTTGAAATTCTTTTTTCCCTGTCCGCCCCTTCGGGCTTTATTGTTGCTGCTCGGCTAAAACCGTGCAGACATTTGGACGCAACTACTTGAAGTTTTATGCCCCGTTTCTGCCCTCTTTTTTCCATTCTTTCCTCTGCCACATGGGAGGACTTTATGGCTCATACGTGTGGGCTCCTCTCGGAGCATATTGAAAACCCAGCATTGTTATGACTTTGAAACAAACTGAGGGCAAAAGCATCCTTTCTCCTTAGCCCTCAACTTAATGGCAGGTGCAAGCAAAAAAAATGGTCGGCTGGAAAAGAAAGCGAGAAAAAAGAAAACTGTTATCGGTCTGCGTGCTCAAAAGCGCACTTGATTGCTCAAATCCTTTGTGTATCCCCTTTTAAGCCTTTTGTTTTCCATTATGCGCCGGAAGTGTTGTAAACACTTCAGCGCAGGACACGGGACAGCAGCCAAAGCCACAATAACAGTAACCCGAGAAAGACCAAAAGGGCAAGGAAATTCCAAGTCCAAGACATCGTCTCAAGCGGCGACGGGACTTCCTTTGGATTCTTTTCTCTACACAACAAAATATTTTCTACATCTTTGTAATACTTTATTCTAAATAATATTTTCTAAGATATAAGGGTAAGGGGAAAATAGGGAAAATTTATATTTAATGACAGAAACTACAATTCTTCAATTTTTATTTCTTATTCAGTTTAAAAATTTAAAGATTCTAAGAACGATTAGAGAGTTGTTTCCCGAGTGTAGATGTAAATGCTCCGACATTTTTAATATAAACCAAGCTGGGATAGGACACACGGAAATAAAGCATAATAATGTGGCACGACAATCAGAAGGAAGAAGGGAGACGGAAAAGGGGGCGGGCAGATCGGGAAAAGACGACGCGTGCCAAACGGGAAAACACTCATAACGCTTCGCTCCCTTATTTTCCAGCTCCCTTTTCTTGGGAGAATCAGACCCTCGTGGGTTTTCTCTTGTCAATATGCTTCCCGCTCGACTTGTGCTATAATTGTGACTTCCCTCCCCGGAACTATGTGTGTCAGCGAGGGTTAAGGAACGAAGATTATGCCAGCCGGGACACTTTCAGTTACTTAGCTGGGGAGCTTCTGCTGCTCGGGGACCGAAAGACTAAAGGGCTGAAGCACTGGGTCTGAGAGGCTTCCTTCCTTTTTTTCCCGGCTCCGTTGTTTTCAGCAACTTACAAGTGGCCAACGAAAAGTATCCCAACTGAAGCTAAAATAATTAGCTGGGGAAGCTAAGCTGGAACTGCGGAAAAATGAGAAGGCCACAGGGGAAAGCTCAAAGAGATAAAAGAGGAAAGTGGGCTGGGGGAAAGGGAATAAATTAAAAGGAAAGCAGGCTAAGGGATAGGCTAAATGCTCGGATATATTATTAGAATTGATATGGAATTGGACTTAAAGGTCGTTGGGGGAAAAGTTATGTGGACTATAGAGTACATTATAGAAATACATTCCAAATTGTTCAAGAATCGAATCTTTAAAGAAAATCCTACTTATATTTGCTTCGTCATTCGTGCACTTCCTGATGCCGAAAGACAACCCATCAGTTCGCACCACTCATCTAGGTCAGCCGGTGGTCATTTCCTCCGACTCACCGCCAGCTCATTTTCCGGTTGACAGGACCGCTTTGATTCCAGCACATCACCTGACAATTTGTTGACTCAACTAATCTCCTTCTCCGCTCCATTTCCGCCCACTTTCAGATGCCCGGAATGGGGAGACGTCACAAACACTACCATCATCGGGTGTGCGGTTCATCTTCATCAGTGCTGCAGCGGCTGGTGGAGCTACAGCTCCTTCTGCCGGCGGTGCTTGTCCTGCTGCTGGCCACCACCCTCGGGCTCGCCTGCCGCGTCTCCGAGTTCTCGTGCAAGGGCAGCGGGAACAGCGGCACCATTTGCGTTCCACTGGACAAATACTGCGACGGACGCAGCGATTGCGCCGATGGCAGCGATGAGCCCAAACATTGCTCCGGTGAGTAAATCCTACCAGCTGCTGTTATCGTTTCCCCCTTCCTCTTGCGCAAATACAGTACAGTAAACTATCGAAAGAGGAGACTCAATTGAAGAATATTAGGATGGTTGAATCTCTATTACAAATTTAATATTTAGCGAAAACTACTTTTAGAAAGAGGAAAATGCATAATCAGATTTGAACTTTTAAAGAACTAAATGTATTTTCTCTGTATTATTTTTCTAATAACAATTTTAATGGCTTAGAATATTTTATATTATTAAATTAAAAATATATGTAAATAATATTTTATATTATTAAATAAAAAATATTCATTATTATTATTTTTTCGGTTTGCTGTCTTTAACTTTTGTGTAACTTCTGCTCACATTGCATATTTTTATTTATTTTCCGACGACAGTCTGCAATCGGACATATTATGGCGATATTGGACGGACCTACGCCATAAAAGTGCCAACGCCACAGTGGAATAAATTGCCGTTCCTCTGTCACTTGACATTCACAGCATCC
Source organism: Drosophila anomelani (assembly GCA_035045905.1). Taxonomy (NCBI): domain Eukaryota; kingdom Metazoa; phylum Arthropoda; class Insecta; order Diptera; family Drosophilidae; genus Drosophila; species Drosophila anomelani. The sequence continues at coordinate 530,086 of JAWNOO010000165.1, forward strand.
GGTCATGATCAAGGCGACATTGTCCAGGTGCGTATGTGGGCATGGGATATAAGTGGCAACGAGTGGGGTTACTGGTTGCCAGTGTTGGGTAATTGTATGAATGTACTAAGTAAGTTATTTGTATCCTTTCTTCCTGAGATCTTTATTTAATTTTTTAATCGTTAAGGGAATATTTTGCAAATAAACTTGGAATCATGATTTACAAGTAATAATAACTTATTTCTAGCCGCTTATAAATAGAGTCCTTACCTATTTTAATGAATTATATTATTATAAATGAGATACTTAAGTTTAAAAATCACTAAAAAGTATTAAAAAATTTAATTTAAATGAAAAAATTAACAGGGTATATTGTCTAAAATATATGTTCCTCATGGATAATAAGAACCATCTATAAATAGTACATTGATACCAACAGAAACTTTAGTAACGCTTTTCGCATCTCAAAAGCTACATAAGTCCTGCCCCATCCTGTAAAAAAAAATTAATGTATTTATGCTATTAATAAAACTGTTCCGATATTTGAACCCTATTAAAAGTGAACAATCTATATTTATTTATACTTTATTATTTCATTTTAAACAAGAAATAGAAAAAACCTTCAGAATTTGCAATAGCGTTCCAAGTTTGTAGCAACAGTTAAGTCTTTATTAATATATAAAAATATAACCACACTCTTTATTTAAATCGAACCTAAATAAATTTTCTCTGCAAGAATGCATACATTTTTCCTGGTGTATACATTTTCGCCACTGTGCTCTGGTGGTGCTGAGTGCGTGGAGTGTTTGCCCGGCTTGTGTTGTTGTCCGCTCCTCGTTGCCCACTCGTCCCTCTGTCGTCCGTCTGTTGGCTTTAGTCCGCCGTAGGCCAAAGATTAGCCGTGCGTCAGCGACATAAAAGTGCAATGCACACACACACACATTCACTCGAGTGGCCGGAGCGGAGGAGGCGGCGCTGCCGGAAGAGGGCACTCTAACGAGAACCGAGAGCCACACACACACTCGGCCGCGTTAGGAGCCATTGTCAGGAGACAGCGACACGCACAAATGCATCGCCGTGAAACATTCCGAGACACATCCGCCCAGGTCTGCCTCCGCCAACAATAGCCAGCCCCCGATTCCTATATATGTATGTATGATATGTACATATCGCATGAGAAGCTGTCTGTGCCGGCCATTCGCACGAGGTAGTGTATGGGCTCTGTCTGGGATTGAGCCGGACTGATTTGCTACCAATGGCTTAAAGGAAAAAACATTCGGGAATCGGAAATAAAAGCATATAAAATATGTATTAAAAAAGATTTAATCAAAAGCAAAAAATCAAGTAAATTTCTGTTACTTTTTAAATATATCAGAGGGATTTTTTAGGTAATGAATTCTCTATTATTCTCTTAAAAAGAAGATTACATTTTCCTAAATGTCTTGAATATAATAACCATTATAAATCTTCCTGGTAATGTTTCCAAAGCACTAAAGGGTATTTAGAAATAGCCTATAATTTCAGGTCTAGTTAGATGAAATATCTTCATTACTCGCCTCGTCGGCATATCTCGGACATTTTTGGGATTCAGGCATTTGGTGCGTGCTTAATTAGGACTCCCAGTGATTGCAACTAAAGCCTGGCCTTCCTGTCCACGCGTATTATTTAAGCGGAAAACTGCTCTTTAAAAAGACCTCGAGGGCTTTGCAGGAAACGGATGGACAGAGGAGCTGTCGGGGAGAATAAGCAAACAAATCGAGCAGCAAGGCGGAGCGACAGAGCCACCCACGTTGACAATGAAATTAGACCCGCTTCAAAACATTTTTGGCGAGCTGTCAGAGAAACGTCAATTTCAATTTCGAAAATAATTGATTTCCCTTGCAATTTGCGTAAACATCGCAATGAGCAGTTGAGTCCCAGGAAGTGCTAGTCAGCAAACTCTGTTCGCCCAAGCCCCTGCTACCCCCTTCTGCTCCTTGAATTCCCCCTTCAATCCGCCGCGGTGTCTCGCATATATTTCTGAACAAGTATTTGGAATGATATATGCAAAATGTTCCTCCGTGGGCTTTGCACCTTGCACAAATCTGTCAGGCATAAGTTATAACTTTTTATTTTGTGTTTCCGCATTTGTAGACCACATTTTTGGCCAGAACGTGGTTACACTCGGAACAATAAAATATATTATTGATTTTTGCTGAGGAGTTATGAATTTATTAACACTGTTGAAAAACATTTTCGGACAAGGTTTAATTTTAAAAGAATAAATAATAATCATTATATCAACTACAATATGTTGTTTATAATTTCGTAAATAAAAAATGATATGTAATAGTTATAAATTTTTTAAATAAAAAAAAGATTAAAAACCCATCTTAAAATTTAAATTTAACAATTTATAGTTTATAATAAATACCGATGTATATGGTTTTCATTTTAAATGCTTTCAGTAATGTTTTAAAATCTATAACAGAAATACACACTTTGTATGTAATATAATATAATTTTAAGTGTACCATTTTCCCTTCAACTCTTCATAGTACCATATAAATCATGCGGTTGGCTTTCCATGGTCTCCACCCGTTTTCCCCGCCCTCCTTTCACTTTTTTATACATATATATTTTTTGCTGCTCACTCTGGTGCGTCTGTGTGGGAAATTGCTTGAAATAATAATGTTAGACACTGGGGAGGACGAGGCGATGCGATGTTGGTGGGTAGGTGCTGCTGTCTGTTTGTACATATTGATTGATGATTGTCAGCCGGAGTCCCAGACCTTCGGAAGGGAGAAGTTTAAATTGCCTGGGACTCCGCGTCGTTTACCCAAGGGCTAATTTTTAATGGAAATACCTTAACCCAGACTCCGCAATATGTTTACTTTAATGTAGGTGCCGTTAGCGCCAGCTATTTTCGTAATTTAAGCGTGTTTTTCATGCCCTCTAATGGACGGGAAAATACATACAACAAATCAACCAAAAAGAAGATTTTTTGCCTTGTAAAAACAGACAGTACTTTGCATAAATCACGTTTTTTTCCTTGTCATAATTAAACAGAGTTTACCAAGCACAATTTTAATTTTTTTTTTGTAACCCTTTGTTTATTTGTCCGTGGAAATTTATGTTCACCAGCTATGTATGTTTTTTTCTTGACTTCAACAAATTTAATTTTGTCTATATTATCTCTTTATGTTTAAAACAACTAAAATCAAATTGATATGATTTCTGCTTTGTTGGGTATCTCTGATGGAGTTTTATTTAAAGTGTGACCACTTTGGCGGTGGGGTTCTTAATGGTTTTATGATGTAAAAACACTTAAATGAAGGTCTAATTTACTGTCACAAACATATCTAGCAGGTGCTCTTTGCAGTAGATGAAAAGTTTTGTTAAGGATTCGCACTTTGTCACAAGAGCAAAGGGGAAAAAGAACTTCTGGAATGGCATTCAGTGCACATAAACTATGCTTCTTCGTTTTCCCCGGAGAGTTTCCAGGTTTCCAGGTCTGAATAAAATTTGCAAATTCAAAAGTTTTGCCAACAATTTTTCGCTCCAGTCCAGTCTTCGTTTCTAATGAAGCCACAAATGCCATGTGCGATGTGGGGGCCCAGCCTCTCCTCAGTCCTCCAGTTTTTCGTCGCTGTCACTTTTGCCTTTGTTTAATATTTCAAATTGGATGCGAAAATCTCTTCGGGTGCGTGGGAGTTGGGAAAATTCGGCTAAATGAAAAGCAAGTGGCTGCCAAGTGAAACCCGAAGCTGAACCCTTTTATTGGACTTTTCTTTCCAATTTTCAACACACACACACACACACATACGCATTTATTTGCATATTTTATTAAGAAAAATACATGCGTACACGGGAGTACATAATGTACATATTGCATACCAGATTAGACACTTGACTTTCTGCCTCACAACTTCCTCACTTTGACCTTGAGTTGACTCTCCGTCGGGGCACTGTGAGTGTGGTATTTCCTTCTTTATGGCCAATCAAATATGCAAACAGTGGGCGGGCACAATGAGGCATGGCAAGGTCCTTTACATTTTTCGCAAATGGAATTTCATTTGCATAACTTTAGGCAAATATAAAATATAGTTTTAATACCCTGGAATAGCGGGCTAAACTGGGCTTTACAGGATTTCGGGAATGCTCGGAAATGATTTACTTTCGGCAGAAAAATATTAAAATGTTAAGTCTTTGGGAATTGTAAATATTTTCCACTGTTTTAAGTGAATAAATTATGTCTTAAGGAGAACGGAGATTAACGTAAGTATGTTGGATGTAATATTCGATTTTTCTTTCAGAGGAACTTTCATAACCACTTATAAGCCATTCCGGACGGATTCAGAATTGCATCTTACCCTCAAAGTCAATTTACAAATTTCTTAAGACGAACTAAGAATATATTTTCCAACATCTTTAAATTATTAGCAGCTTCATTTTTTTCAACACTTTCCCAATTATTTTAAAATGGTTTACAACCAAATCTTAAAATAGAAATGTTCTTATATTTTACTGCCGAAAATAGTGTTTTAAACTTTATCAATATATAACACATTTTAAATATATATCCTCTTTAATTCTTTCAGATAATCTTCGATGGCTTTACAGTGGGCAGGTTCGATGAGGGCATGGTCGATACGGACGTGGATGGTTACGAAACGAACCTCAGTCCCACGGGCGAGCTGCCCGGCTGTCCCGAGGGCTTCATGCAGGTGAGAGCGCTGGAATTCCATTTATTAAAATTCATGTTACGTGATAATAAAAATAGTTTGAGGGAAATTGTGTCCGGGAGCTGGCACTCCATTTGCCTGCGTAGGGGGGCTGTAATTTTATGGCCCAGTAGAGGAGATGGGAGATGGGGGAAAAGTGGGCGGCCTGGCTGGGTGCTGGGTGGTAAATCCCGGCCAGGACTTTGGCTTCGTCGTCGTTCGATTCAATCAATGTCCGAGTAATTCTGTAATTTTCTGTTTGGCTCTCTGTTGACAAATACCACATTAGCCCGGCAAATTGAATTGAATGGTGCGCCTGTGTGCGTGTCCCTGCCAATATCTGTATCTGTCTCTGTGTGTCCCGTCGATCCTGGGTCTGAGTGCTGTTAGTGTTGTTGGGTCATATCCATTTGCTTGTCTCTGGCCAAAAAGGAAAACTATTTAACATGTCCTGTGAGCTGTGTGGTATATATTTTTATCGCAAATTTTGCGGACACATTTAGTGAGGAATGGCGATGCTGTGCTCAACCCAAAATCCTGGCCAAATAAAATGTACGAAAAAGCTCACTAAATCCCTGTAATTGACTTGTGCAATATGTTCGAAAGGCTCCCTCCGTTTTGCTGCTGTATCTGTATTTGTATCTGTATCTGTATCTGTTTCTGTTTCAGTTTTTGTTTCAGTTTGCGAATCTGCATCTGTATCTTTATCTCGGTTTCGGGTTGACTGGCTCGGCTTGAATCGCTTTTGATAAACTTCAGTCCGTTTGTTCGTTTCCCAGGATATCTTAAGCTGTTTTAATTTGGGTCTTAAACAAAATGTTCGCACTGGAGTGCTGAAATGCAAATGGCGAAAATATATGTAGTTTCGCTTAATCTTGTGCTCTAAGTAAATTCCTGCCAATGAAGTTGGCCAGAATATATTATGCACACGTTGCCTGCTTTATTGAAATGAAAATGAGACGGACTTGTTGGGGTAAATGTTAATTTGATTGAAATGATATCCCAAAATTTGAGCAAAAGAAAATTAAATTGAATAAATAACAAATTATTTATTCCTTATTCATAGTTAAAAGTTGTACTTATATATGGTAAATATATAATTGTAAACGAATAATGCACAGTGGTTGCTCTTGTATGGAGCGAGCGGCCATAAATACTTCCCGTTGAGATATTGGTGTGAAATTTTCCCCAAAAATCTAAAAAAAATGTTTAACAAATATACTAAAAAAATTGGCTCCATCGGACGACTATATCCTATAGCTCCCATATTACCGTAGTTGGGCTTAAGATGCGCAAAAATACTTCCAGTAGAGTTGAAGCGCTGAAGACAGAGAAATTGCACTTTTGAAAGTGTATACATAAGATAATTTAAATATAGTACATGTCTTTGATGCCAATGATAACATTTTAGCGCTTCAACCTTTGCGCACCTTAAGCCTTATTACGGTAATATGGGAACTATACGATATAGTCGTCCGATGGAACCAATTTTTTTTATATATTTTAGTGTATATTTTAAACATTTTTTAGATTTTTGGGGAAAATTTCACACAAATATCTCAACGGGAAGTATTTATGGCCGGTCGCTCCATACAAGCGCAACCAATGCGCAGTGTGAATTGCACCGAAAATTCGAACCAGAAAACAGTAAGACAGCATGAGTGTATTACTGAATACAGACGAATTGGCAAATATATGCAGCTACATTTTATATTTTTATTACCTTAAAACATTAACGAATACACTGATATCACTCTTAAAGGGGGAATCGGGGGTAACATATTTAAAAGTCTATTTAAACCTGAAAAATTCCGTTCACATAGTACACAAAAAAGGCATAATCATTTAAAAATACACAAAAAATAGAAAATCACTCAAATTATTTTCACAAAAACAGTTATTAAAGTAAATACCTATAACTTTAAAATCCATTTTAAATTGTTTAAATCGGATATCTCTAGCACATGTTAGACCACTTTGAAATTCAGTTTTGTTGTGACGAAAAGCAAACAAAGCTCCGCTGCGCTGCAAAAAATTAACAGATGCTTGCTCTTTGCATTCTTTTTTTTGGATATCTCATTAGATTTTGAGACAAATCGAGTTTACCATAAATTAATTTGGACATTTTAGAAATAATTTGGCTACTTTTCGCACCCGTTTGGAAATATTTTTTTGGCCTATTGGCGCAACCACAGTGTAATGTATTTATTATATATTTATTATATTCTTTATTTATTTACGTTATTCCATTATTACAAACCCTATTTAACCCCTATCTATGTTAACAACTATGTTAACCCCATTAACAAGTCCCCTTTTAAGCGGAATTTTCAAACGCTGTCGCATAATCTCTGCACTTTTCCGGGGACTACAGATTCTCATTGGATCCATTTTCCTCTGCTAACTAGAGAGACCTTTTTTCGCCCGACGGCAGGTCCGTTGGAAAACCATAAACCTCTATTAGTTTAGCTCCGTAGGCTCGGGAAACCCCCCTCGCTTTGCCCCACGGGCCGTCCGTGTATCTCCCGGTCTCTCTTTGTGCAACAATAAATTTTAACAAGCGTGGGGCGTGTGCCGACATTTTGCGGTGCTCGTCCCAAAAAACTGGGAAAAACGGGAGCTGCAATACGGGATATGGAATAGCCATCCAGTGCAGTCGCCTGCACTCCTGGGCTGTCCTGTTGAGGTTTCATTTGGCGCTTGACATGTGTACGGCGTTGAGGGATTTCCGCAAAAGGACGAGGGGCGGCCGAGGGGCAAGCCTCTAGTTTTTATTGGCGCCACAGTTTCCGAGAGCAACCGTATCCATACCCTTGCAAAGGGTATTTATGGATTGTATTATATCGGAATTTATATTCTGGGAAATAAATGATGAAATTGAATATGTACTTAATTTTTTTAAATGTATTTTTAATCAATTATATGAATTTAACTGTGAACAAATGTTTTTTTAGACATCTGAATCATATTTGCAAGTATACAGTTTTTTCTGGTAAATATTTCTGATATACAGTTTTGTCTGGTATACCAATTTAAATACTAAAATTCTGCATAAAAAATGCATAATAAATGTCTAATATAATATATTATATTTATGCTCGGATAGCCAACATTAAACAAAAAACTGATTTTAAACTTAGTCTTAAAATGTTTTACAGAAACCTCATGATTTTCTTTGCCTTTCTTTTGATTTTATAAATTTGTAAACAAATACAGTCTGAATATTTAGCTTCATAGAGTATTACAGAATTCAATTTGACAACGAAACTCTTTCTTTTAGTTTCATTTTCGGTTTCCTTCTTGTACATTTTGTTTTTAAAACTAATTTAAATATTTAAAATTTTTTAACGCTGCCCGCGCACTGTTGTTCACTTTTATCATTGCAGTTGTGTATAGACTCGTAACTAACCGCAGGTTTGTGTTGTGTTTTCTCTCTTCAAAAACTCCATTTCCATCGAAAGCTGGCAGTTTTTTCGCCACTGAAGGCAATTTTAACTGCTGACGCGGTTTTGTAAACTCCCTCCCCCCCGGGCCCTCGATCTGTATAAATAATGCGTGTCATGGCCTGGCCACATAAATTTTTGACCGAAACGGAAAATTTATATCCGCTGCCTTCCCACATATACGTTTATATATGATTTACCCGGCACCAGGCCGGGGTCAGGTCCAGCGCCCTTGTCGGGCCCGAAGTTTCAGTTTAATCATTTATTCAATTTAGTTGGACATTCTGTCTCATGCATTTTGTAACAGGCCAAAAAGGGGAGCAAGCCGGGCTGTCCTTATCTTGACCTTTTCGGAATTATTTTTAATAATTCAGCAAACAATCTTTGGCTGTAGGAGGGAGCGGAGTGAAGGTCCTTAATATAGGTACAAATCCTCTAACTAGCATAAGTTTAGCTTCTCCTAGTTCGAATTTATTCAAATGTATTCAAATGCAGATGGTACAGACACGGCCAAGTTGATAATTCAACTGGAATCAATTTCAAAATAAATCTTTTTTTCGTACATTAATTAACTTTGGTTAATTTAGGAGGTATTACTACTGTCCTTCAGGCCTTTGCCTGTGTTCCTTGCCGCTTAAAACTTTTGCCGGACCTCCTGCTGAACCTCTTAGATATTTGCTAATATAGATTATCATAAATAATAAAGTTTATGCATAAACGTATTAACCTAAATCAACAGCAACAACAAAAAGCAGCAGTAGTGTGGTGCGGAAGCCTGTTATCCTTGAGTGTCCTTGCAGGAGCAGCTTGGGCAAATGATTCAATATTTGACAATCATAACAGCCCCAGCCCCTCGACTTCCGAGCAAAGGACAACGACGGCAAAGGAGTGAAAGCAGCTTGGACCTGCTTCGGTTTGTCAATAGTTTTTATTGGCCCAAATATAATACGTATACATTGTCTAACAACTTTGGCTTGGTTAAGCTCATAACTCAACATTGACCACACGAAAGTTAGGCGAAATTTACGAGTTTTGCCGAGCAAAAGTCTCTCAAGTTTCAAACATTTCCTATGCTTATTTATTCGCTCGGCCCCCGTGGCTCTGCGTTGCAAATTAAAAGCCGTCACGCTTAAATAATGTATGTGTAATATGCCGAATGCTTTAAATTGCTATAAATCAAACCGGCAGCGGCGACAGTGGGACGGAGCGGGTATTATGCGCTTAAATTGTTTCACAATTAAGTTGAAGCCTGCACGACGGCTGAGGGGCGGCATCCTGACAAGCGTTGCCCTTTGTTTATTGTTGGCAGATTATGAGGCGAGAAGGATTCAGCGGATGCCAGGACATCAGCAAATCAGATAAAACTTTTATCGCACTCAGTGTGTGTACTGCACATAAGCGATATCCCTGAGCTGCAAACAATGCCTTGCAGATATGATATTTGTGGGAATTTATCCAAGCGAACCATTAAATATTTTTCAGCTGAACTGTTTTGGGTTAGTTAATAGTCTACTTAACTGAAAATATTAATACTGACAAGCTAATAAAAAACAGATTCAATATTAAATCAAAAAAAAAAAAAAAAACGAAACGACGGATCCAAACTGATCAGTGATTGATACCTTGGAAGACTTATTACCATGATCATAATTACACTTTATAGTTTTGTTATGTATTATTTTAAATCTATTCAAATCTTAGTTTTTTAATACAGCAGGACTTTGAATAATTTTGGTCAAGACGCTTTAATAATTTCCTATTATTTTTCCATTACCAAAGTGTTTGGGTAACTGACCTCGTTCTTCTCCCAACTAAATGTCCTCTTTAGTTCGGCCATCATGTGACTATTCCGACTGATATGTGAGCAAATGTTTGGCCAAAAAGTCGGCCACTATTAGCCTTGGCCTAATCAAATAAATTTACTGTATAATTTAACCAGAGGGCCAGATGCGGACCAAAAAATATCCTGCTACAATAATAATTCAATCAATTTAAAACCAACACAAAACGAGGCAGAAAAAGCAAGAGCAGATAGGGCAACGATTGAGGAAGCGGGCTAAAAGGAGAGAAAAAGGCACACACACAAGGACGAATATCCAATAATTCGTTATGAAGTCGATGCTAATAACGCTCCAGTGCACACAATGGACATGATGACGATGATGAAGAGGAACGACCAATGGGGTAAGATGGTGGCCAAGCCGTGAAGAGGGCTAGCAGGCGGATGCACTCGGAGAATTTTCTATAAAATTAAGTTCAAAAATAGGCTCAGTAAACATAAGTCTAAATATCAAATATTTAGCATAATATTTATTTTAACAACTAAAAGTCATAAGATCATAAAAGCTTCTTAAAATAATTTACCAATACAATAGGTAATAATACAATTATTGTATTTTAATTGGTTATTGTAACACTTTTCTCCGAGTGTAAGAAGAAGAGGCCTGTGTCCAGGACTCGAGCAGAGCCTGCAATGAATTTACACAAAATCGAAATCAGAAAATTACCATTATGCCGGTCAGTCAAGCCTGCCTGTGGCCATCGGGTCCTGCTTCTCCTGCTCCTGGTCTCCCTTCTCTCCCAATCCACCAGCGATCCCCATTCATCCTGGCTGTGAGCTAGAGCAGGATGGCCTATGGACTTGCCCTGGTCATTCAATATGACAGCAGCAATGGACCGACTCGACTCCAGTGCAACTGCAACTCTAACCAGTTACAAATATTGGCCAGACCTCGATTGGCGACTTTGCAATTACAGCAAAAATTGTTGTTTGGGTTTGGGGCAGCCGCAGGACATGTCCGGGCAAAAAGGACCCACAGAAGCCCTAAGGCTTCACAGGGCTGCCTCCTCGTTGGTCGTCGGTTTAGTTCAAATAACCCATTAACTAAAAACTTAATCAATTGGAACCTCAGTGTAAATGAGCTGCCGTCGCCGCTGCCGCTACCGCTACCATTTTCCAATCCCCACATTTATCGACTGGTGGCCACTGACCCAGGCCGCAGGCTGGGGAAAAAAATATTGGAAACAGGACCTGCCAGTGTCCTCCGCCTGCTATGTAGTATAGGCAATATTAATGCTGCCTATGCGACCAGGCTCAATAAATGTCAGTTGTCCTGGGGCGACAAGAGGGCCAAGTATGGGTAAAGGATTTGTATTTAATGGGTTATGCTGGACATATAGAGTGCACGAAAATGTGTGGAAATATAAATATTATATTTGATTTACCTTTGATTTTATATATATTCAAGTTTTATGTGCTTAAATACCTATAGGTATTTGCTTAAACTTAATAAATAAAATACAAAAAAATACCAAAGGTAATATGAATATTTAAAATTGAAAAACGATCCAACATAATTTGATATTTATATTTAGTGTACTTTTATTATTAAATTTAATAAAGGGTTCTTTCTTTTTTAAATTAAAATGATCTACTATAATGTTATAATATATATTAAGTTTACTTTTAAGGTATTTTAAGTTTATAAGTTTACAATTAGAAAATTGTATAATTAAATTCCTAGATGACTTACAGTGTTAGGGTTTTCAAGTGAATAGTTGAATAATTTTCCTATTTTTTAATATTTATAACTATATCATTGATAAGCCTCGGGATTCGGCTGTCAAATATTCTTCTCTCTACTAAAACTCCCGCTTACTTCTGGCTCCTTTCCCCTGTCCCTGTTAATAATTTAACCACTATGCGATTGGCTAGCTTTGGGGCCCCTTTTTGGTCAAAATGTAAATACATTTATGGGCCAGCACTTGCAGAGGCAATTCGCTTGGCTTGCTCGGTGCTGTCGCGGTGTTGTTTCAGCTGCTGCCGCACACCTTCGACGATGGCCACCAGTTCTCCGCATGCATAAAATACCTGCCCAAATGCATGCTGCAGTTGTTTTTGTCCTGGGTGCCAAGTGCCACGTTGCGGAGGCAGGGCAGGGAAAACAATCAAATATTGAGCGGAAAGAGTGGTCGTTAAAATACAAAAAAAATTACACTGCCCAACACGCACTCATAATCCATTAGCCCAACGCCAGATGGCCACCCGTAACGCGCGTTTATTAATTTTGTATGCGTTTTTCACTTACCCACTGCCAATAAAATCAATAAGAGTGTACGAACTCTATAACTTAACCCAATTTTTTAATGTGCCAGTGTGTGTATGGCTTTAAACGTTGCGTCACAGCCCTTTGCAGGGCCGGGGAAAATTGCTTTTAGCCCTTCTGTTTGGTTGTCTGTGGGCGGGTGACCAGCGAAATAAACTTGATTTTTAATTAATTAAATTTTTATTTATTTACTTGGCAGCTCAGCGAATTGGGACGCCCATTCACCGGCGGCTCCTGGTGCGGCAAGGCCACGGGACCGCAATTGTACTTTAGCGAAACATCCACGGTGACAGCGTCGGTGAAGGTAAGTGCGAGTGTGAGCGAGTCAGGAAACAAGGACACACAACAACTTGGAACTTGAATATTTAAAATGATCAGAGTTTTTAATAAAATTTTAACAGTGCCCAAACACAGAGCTTCATTTTAGACACTTTACCAATTTGTCACTATCCTTAAATGTAAAGTTTCCATCTTACAAAGCAAATACTAAAATAATTAGTTTGAATTTCCCAATATAGTTCCCCCTGTCATGACTCAGTCTGAAATCTCCCTGATATTGTTCAGATTTTTATTTTAATTTCACCCATTTTACATACTTTACCTCTTTGCCTTAAGTACACAGCAAAATAAAGAGCTTGCAATGTCCCATTGTAGCCATATCGACAGATGCGTTACTTGCTCCACATTTCCATTAACATGCCTGGGAAGATCTGCTGCCCATTCAATTATTTCTTCAGAGCAGAAAATCTCCTGCTCATCCAAAAGTTTACATGTCCTCCTTTTCGTTTTCATTTAATATTGAAGAACTCTTCCTGCGCGACACACGGCGTATGCGTAATGTTTACTTGAGGCAGTAAGGCGATGAAGCAATGCCATTGCCACTTTTTGATTAATTTTTAAATAAACGCGTTGCCATAAAAATGGGCAAATGGACAAGGAAGCGTAAAGGACACATGTCCGTGGGAAGCTGCAGGCGAGATTCTGGTTTCAGTTTCTGCTGTCGAGTTGCCGCGCATAAATTATGAAAATTAATAAAAATTCATTCGGTGTGTGTCAGAGAGCACTCCTTCGGACACTTCTTGCCGTCCAAAGTGTTGATGAGCAGTTGACATGGCAATGGAGGAAAATCAAAGGAAAATTCGCAGATTGCACAATTAAAGGGAAATTGTGAGTGTAGGTGGAACATTTTAAGTGGGAAATTCAAGCGTTCAAAGTAAATGCTATTTAATTTTTAGATTGACTTGCCATCTTGGGGAAATTTTTATTAATTATGAGTAAAAATGATTAACAAATGCAAATGTAAAACAATTAAATGGGTATCGCTCTTTTAAGCTTGTTAAAATAACATATTGTTTTACCTTCGACTTTTATCAAAGAGATCGGTATCAAAAGATGGTTAATTTTATATATATTTATTTATACCATAAAGAAGTATAACCTTCACTAATATGCTTTAAAAGATAGGGAAGTATAGAACTCATTAAGCATTAACTCCAATTGTTTATCCTCACAAGGAGCAGAGTAACTTCAGTCACGTCTGCGCTGGAACATTTTCACAATGATTGCACTTTTTGGCATTTTAACATTTGAAATTGCATTTTCTTGCAGGTATTTCATCCGCCACGCAATATCCGAGACGAGAAGCCCTTTGAGTTCAGCATAAGATATAAATTTATAAGCCAGTCGGATGCAGTTGTGAGGTAAGTTGCTGCCCGGAAATTCCCAGCAAACTGACAAATATCTGTGCAGCTTGAAAAGTATTCAATTGATATTGGTTCGCTGCATTCTCCCCGGTCCTCCCCCCTCCTTGCCAAGGTAATGTCATCAGTCTGTTTCAGCTTTTCCCGCTCCGGCTTTCATCTTTCTGTAGATGTTTCTATTCGAAGATACTTGCTTAAAACTTAAATCGTTCTACCTGAAAGAACAATGCCACTTGGTTGCCTTGGGGATGGCTTTTCGGGAAAATTGAGAAGGAGGAGATGGGGGGCTGCCTACATAAAACATGAGCTTCGTGAACCGACTGTCTAGTTGTTCAATAGAATTGCAAAAGCATCCTCACCTCGTGTATTTGCCGTGCAATCCATTTGTGCGCTGTGCTTAGGCATGTGTCAAATTTGTTCCTGAATTCTAGGTCCTTTTCACTTACTTTTCCATGTGTCGCGCTTTTTGTTTGCGCGTGGAAAATTAGAGAGCGAGCAAAATAGAAATGGAAATGTATTCCTACGGTTCAATAGTTTTCGCACAATTTTCAAACCAAAACCAGGATGAGTTTGGAACTAATATTCATAGAAAACTCAAAATAAAAATACATGTTTGTAAAAATCCTTAATGTTGTCTTTAAAGCTTTAAGATAATAGATTATTAAATATAAATATACCTAAGAGGTGTTACCTGGGCGAATGTAAATTATTATTTCCATTTAAATTCATTGAAACACTTATTCAGGGGCCAAAATTATCCAAATTTATATATAAGTTAGTCCCCTGGTTTTTGTTCGAGTGCGAGCATCGTGTGCACACCATTAGCAAACTAAACAATGATGGGTGTCTTGGTTTGACCATCTATACAAAAGTTGGGTACTCGAGTGGGGGATGCGTGTGGAATACCCGTAGCACATTTTATGCAAATTTCTGGTCTTTGTGCTTTTGTTCCTGCCTTAAATACCATTCAAGGGATACACCCACGGACCAAATGCTAGCATGAACTCACACGACACTTGGTGAACTCGGGAACTGACCCCTCGGCCTCATTTTCACCTTTTCCAGGTACGGACTGCCCGATAAGCCGCTCGAATTGGGCCGTGTGACACCTGGCACCTATTGTACCAGGCAATTCGATGAATGCTATCGTAACAAGTGTCGCCTGCAAAGTCCGAATTATCCCGGAATGTATCCGAGGAACGTAACCTGCTACTGGACGATTCGGCAGAAGGAGGTCCCGACCAGCAAGCACGCCATGATTGCCGTCAGCCAGGAGAATCAGCACAAGGCCTTGGTGAAGCGGTAAGTGCGGGGACTGGATTGCACGGGGACTCTGCGAGTGTTCAAGAATGCCCAGCAGAATGTCGAATGACTACCGAAAATTCTATGCCACCTGCATTGGAGAGCATTAAATAAGCATTACCATGCCGTCGTCCTGCCTTAAAAACCCCATCCCCCAGACATACGATACGATACACAACATATCCCGGCCAGCCGGGCGAAGTGCATCTGTGTCTGCATCTGCATTTGTATGACAAATTTCAATTTAGTAAATTGCTAAGCGAAGTTCCAGTTGGCAGTTTGTTAACTGACGGAACAAATGAAACTGTTTCGTGTCCGAGGATGTTGAGCACTCGTCGCCCAAAAAGTTTTGTATATTCCAATTAAATGCAGCAAACAGCCATCCGATGCCATTTGTATGCAAAGCCGTATTAAAGGCCACAACGTGCAGTTTCTAATTGTATTAATGGGATTAGGTAAATCTGTTTCTCATAAAAGCTTTTATTTACGAATTTTTGAAAATAAAAACTCGTTTGAATAAGACTTGATACATGTACAAGTTTTAAACAAGTTAAAGCAGTCAATCAATAAATAATAATTTAATATCAGTTTGAAAAAACTATTTAATATTGCCCTGAAAGAGATAATGTTGTCTTAGTTCAACAAAAATATAACAACCCATTTTCTACTATATCAAATACAACAGAACAAAGGATTTATATATTTAACAATATATTTATGCATTTAATTAAAAATCATTAATAATTTTATTTAAACAGCTCGATTGCCAGCTTCAACAAAACCTCGCGGTCCATCCGAGCCTGGTCGGACTGTACAGGTGAAAGGGATCACCTAATTTTCTATGACGGCAGTTCCACCAACGATCCTGTTTTGGCCAAATACTGCGGCGGAGATTGGCTGCCACGCGTGGTTTCACGGTGAGTCCAAAAATATTTCACATTCCCTAGGATTCCACGATTTTATGGTTCTTTAATATAAATAATGGATAAGGGAAAGGGACAGAGGGGCAGAGAAGCAGCTAGACAGACGGAGGACATTTATTTAACGCCATTTCTTTCCTTTTATGAAAAAGTTAAATATGAGCTCGGCAAGGCTCATAATACATTTACAAGAAAAGATAGACAGACATTTTTAATGAGCATGGGTGTGTGGCAGTGTGCCACAGTGCATTTGTGTGAGTGGCGCCCATAGTGATGCGACAAAGTGAATTTAAAGTGAAAACACATAGCTTAACATTACGAATATTTTATTATGTTTTAATAAGATTTTGGAAATAAATTAAATGTGGTATTTTAAAGCCTTAGTTTTCTGAATAATTTTGGCTTTGAATCACCCAAGTTGGAAGCCATTGTTTGAAACTTCACTAAAAATCTGGAACGAGATCGAGATGGAAATAGAAGATTCTTTTTGTGAAAAAGTAAACTTCTAGTTTGAATAAAAATAATAAAAAACAGATAAAAAATGTGGTTTAATAAATTTAAACACAAAACCCTCTTTTCTGAATTTCATAAACCAAAACAAATATAAATAAATAAACTATTTTCAATTTTCAAAATTCATTCGTCATTTTTGTATAGTGATTTTTCAATCCAAAATTTGTGATAGAATAGGCATTTTTCCCCATCACTGGCTGGTTTTTCATGCGACTATGACTGTGACTGTGTATGTAAGGAAGGACCGCAGCCTAGTGCACTGCACTGCAGTTTTGGCCCGGGGCGCATGTGTTCCAATTCAGTTACATATAGATACAAAGCCGCACAGAGATACACACATGGATACATGGCCTGGCCGCGTGTTGGTGCGCCTTACAATTGTGCGCAATGCTTAAGCAAAACCGGAAATTGGGTTGCTCGGCAGACAGAAGCCGAAGGACGGACGCTGAAAAGTGAAAAAGAGATACGAAACTCGAGATAGAGATACATTCACACATGAGAACGCATTATGGGGCAGGAAGCATCCTGGCGCACACATAGAAACAAATAGATTTATGCTGCCGTTTGAAACTTTGCTTGTGCCATCTATTGAAAACATTTTGATGCATGTGATTTATGCAATGGCAAAATTTTGCTCATTAGTTGCCAAGTTGCCAGCACTTAGATCATCAGCCATAAATTCTTAAAGACTCCCCAGCCTTTCAAAAGCAATTTCAAGTTTTCCAACTCCAGCGGTCGGCCACACACGCACTCGGTTACCTGCTGTGGCTTACAGTTTGGGTTTAAGCAATTAAAATGCAGCTACTAATCGTGGTAGTTTCAGCTTAGTTTTTCCAACTAGTTCTCTCATTAGTACGATCCTTCAAAACTTGTGTTAACTTTATGGTCTGGCGAATTATTTAGGATTTTATTTGGCTAGCAGAAGCCGGAAAAAATATAACTAATATAAAGAATAGTGCTAGCTGCGTAACATTTTTTAAAATTAAATTTAAATTGCTTAAATTTTAGACAATATTCATGTTTTTTCTCTTACACATCTACATCTTTAAAAATGTTTATTTAATTTTTAAGGCATCTTTACTACATTTCTTTGAAGCTCACCAGGTTACCTTGAATAATTTAGAAACCATAAAACAAATAGCACATTTATCACTTGAAATCCGGAACCACCAGTTCATTTGGTTTAGATTGTCATAAATTCTTGTGGGTCTGCTCTCGAAGCACTTAAAAACACTTCCAGGACATACCCGAAATGCTCGAATGCAGCTCTCAGCCACGCCCACGCCTCTACATGGCATTCAAGTGGCCCAGTCGCCTCCCCAGCCTTCACATCCCTTCACATCCTTAGACACCTTGGCTCCCCTTGCCGACGCCTTTGGCCATTTATCTAGCACTCAGGAATTTGTTTTTGTTGTCTTTCTGTCTTCGGTCAGGGCCAAAAGTTTGCACCCCCGCAGGGTCTCCTTCGGCCACTCGGTGACCTCTTGAGACAGGCACATAAACTTTGATTTTTTTCGGCGGTCTTTTTCTCTGCCGGCTATGCAGCTGTAAAAATATCTACGAGGCGAAATCAGTTGCAATATAATTCCAGCCGAAATTTAAAGTTTTTATTCGGATAATTGCTTAAATATTACATCTGCTTAAATTACTATTAGGTAAAAGTGTTTAAAAATGTATTCCCTTGCAGATAAATATTTTTCTTGCTACTAATTTCAAAGTGATTCAAACTTGTAGTAGTACAAGCAGAAAATCTCTCTTAAGTATTTTCAGAATTTCCAGAAAATACCAAGTAAAACTGTTTCCTGAATCATTTATTTAGTAGCTTCTAGCAAATTATAACTGGTCGTTTATAAAGACGGCGCAATGACGATGATCGCTCAGCCTTGTGGCCCTTAATCTCTTAATGAGTTGCACTCTCGCATTTATTGACATCCTTTCCGTATCCTTGGGAAAATCTTATAAGCGTGTACAGGTGCCGGTGAGGTGGTAAGGGGGCAGAGGGGGCACATCAAATATGCATAGAGCGTAATATGCACATGAAGGAGAAAACGAACGAAGCAAGAGACGCTCAGAGAACTTGATGGAAAAGTGGGCGCCCAAGAAAAACGGCATTAAGAAGCCAGGACCATAGCTCGTGCAACGCTTTCCTCAACCCCCCACCAATCCCTCTGCTGCTATGTTTTCTTTTTTTCCATACACTGAAACACATAAAGTATTCTTGATGTCTTTAAAAAAGGGGGGCAAAAGAGGTTCAGCGCTACGCATACATTACATTCAAATTTATTTATTTATTTTAAGCTTAAGGTCCAGTGACAGTTTTAATAAAAATCCTTTTAAAAATCGTAATCTTAGCATTCAAAATATAATAATTTGTTTTCTGTACACTATGTCAACGTCGTACGCGACATGAGCATACGAATTATAAATGCACACATACACGTGAGGGGGGAAAGCCCCTTCCCCTTCCCTCTGCCGGCAAACATCTCTCGCTTTACTTCTCACCTCAGACATGGTTCCCTGACTTTCGGGAAAATCGCATATGCACACAGGGGCGATGGGAAACGGGGAAACGAGCGAGACAGAGGGAAAAGGTGGAGAAAAGCTTCACGAAAATTATTAATTTCCCAGCGCAACTTAAAATTGCAACAAGCTAAAGGTGCCGTGAGACGTTCGTATTTTATTGGTTTCTTTTTCTTTTGCTCCGCTTTTTTTTTGGGGGAGGGATGGAAAAGCTGGAAAAGTTGGGTTTTCCCCCAACTGCAGCAGGGGCAACAGCAGCTGTTGCTTTTCCTCTAAGTAAATGTTAATTTTTGTTAGCCAAGAGAAGAAAAACTCAAAGTGATAACTTTTTAAATTGCATATTAATTTTTTATGGCAAGACTCAACGCCCTCACCGGCCCAACCCCCTTCTCCGCTTTCCGCTCCACCTGTTTTTTGCGGTTGCACTTTGCGGATTAGGTTGCCTGAAAATCGGGGCGCTCAAGGGGGAGATGTTTACTTTCGGTTAATACTAATTTTTGGAAGGGGATTTTGTCTGGCAAAGGCTTTGCTTAAAGAACTTAATGCCTTAGAGTTGAATGCAAATTCATTTGCTATGTACTTCAATATTAAATATGCATTTATCTATATTAATATTCACATAGTATAGATAATAAATCAAATTTGATAAAAATCTAAATAGAATGAGACTAGAACGAAGAAGAAGATGCAATGATAAATAGTTCTTATCTTATATGTTTAATGGTAATTTTATAGCTAAAGATTAAACTTTAATGTCAGGGTTGTGACTCAACTTTAAGGTTGAAAAACTTAAACTCAATGATTAGGTTTATAAATTAAAGTTTTATTTCCCTTAAAACTAATTAAAATTACGCTTGAAACTGGCAAACAGCAATCCTATTCCCCACCAGCCAACTAGTTTTTTTTTTCTAAATCGAAAACCCTCCTGATGCGGCATCCAAAATTGCGTATAATTCACTTAGGCTCCAGTCCTTTAATCACTTGAAATTCTCGTGCACTCCGGAGTTCACCGCCAAACACCGGGCATGCAGAAGCAGCAGAAGCCCCCGGGGAAACCGCAAGTCCATAGAGTTTCGGGGGGGCGGCGGTTCTGGGAGGATACAGCGCTGCCATTTGCGGTCAGGACACTCTGACGCTTCGGAGAAGTTTACGTGTATTGATAACCGACAAAGGAGCGGCGTTTTTGGGCAGGGACGGTGGAGATGAGCAAAAGACCAGAGAAAGGAGGGCCCTTGGCTATGGATTCGTGTTGATTTTACGACACCCACAAGTGTGCCGCAAGCCATAAAGTAACGAAATGCCACGCAAGTACGCACATTCAGAAACTGGGGCTCACTGGGGAAAAATTGTTGCAAAGTTTAAATTGGTTTTAGATCTATAGAAAATTATTTACTTCATAGATATGCAATTTAACGCATACATTAAACAAAACAAGAAATAATAGTGTTTAGTTTTCAAATAGCAAATGAAGCCTTACAGATTTTAAAACCAAATTATGATCGTATATTAAACATTTACAAATTCATCAAATAAATTTTTAAAGTGCACCGCACACAGAGAACAGGCGAAAAGGGCATTCCAGAGTAACCAGGACATCCCCCTGGCGAATTTCTGGGTCCCAGAGTGGGAACTGGGACCCGACATTTGTGTCGCTTTATTAAAAATTAATTTACTTTTCATTTGCAGTTTATTGCACTTGGCACTGACACAATCATTGCAGCTGCTTCACAAGCTCCGCCCACCCGCACCAGTCCCCTCTAATCCAGCGGGCCCGTCTAAGGACACGTTTCGCTTAAATAATAAGGAGCTTTGCCACTCACACTTGGCCACACTTACACGTATTAAAAAGCCATTTCGTTGGCCATGTTTGATGGCTTTTGACATCGTCTGCGTGTGCGTTTCCTTTTAAGTGTTCCAAGTCCTGGCTTAGGTGGCTGTGTGCGTATATGCGAGGGAGTTCAGTTTCTGTTTTATTTTATGCCAAGCCATATTACGCATACGCCGTATGGGGCCACCTCTTGCTCGGGCAATAAAAATTCAATTTGATGTTTAAATTGAAAACTTTGAACGTAATTTATATGGTCATGAATGCGGCATGCTAACGAAATGGAAAATAAAGAGCGGATACCTGGAAATGGAGTTCGATATTATCAGGCGAATGTTGAAGTTCATTAGATCGTACTATATACTCAACTCCAGGCTATTTGCATTTGAAATTCACTAAAATTATCCGTTTCGGCAGATTTCCTGAAATCAAAATGAGAGATTGATTCATCGATTGCGATTCACTCATTGCTGCCAGATAATAAATTTAATGCAGAATATTTAAATTGTTATTTCAGTCTGGAGAATTTTTATTATTAAAACTAAATTCAAGTTGAAATGGAAATTGTCCTCTTGGCTGTTAGTATCCAAATCTTTACGAGCTCTCGATGTCAGTTCCATGGCCGCTGATTCACCTCTTGTACCCACACCCACGCCGCCTCCCTGCAGCTTGGATCCGCCCACCATAAAATCTGGCGACGCGCCGTCTACTAATACAGACAGAGAAAAAGGGAGCGGGAGAGCAATGCTTTTGGTGCAACACCCACAGGCGACTGACATTTCATAATTTTTGGCCAGAAAAATCAAAAGACAAACGGCAAAATTTTTGGCCCGACTCGACTCAGTTACTTTGTTATGCCAAAAAATTTGCCTAAAACTTTTCGCACACCTCCCCAGCGGCTCCCACCCAGCCCAGGCGGCAGTCCTACCAACGAGACAATGGCGAAAAAAGTTAATTTGGCAGCAAAAATGCAAACAACCAGACGGAGCGGACACTTTAAATAGCCCAAAACAAAGCGGGCGAGCACTGCGTCATACTTTTGGGCGTTGCTCGTCGGCATTTTGGCAAAACGCCCACCAACGCCGCTTGTTTGTGCTATTTCGGCGGCATTTTCGGATTGTTTCGGGCTGTTTTGGGTTTGTTGCCTCTTTCGTGGGCAAAAAGTTTACGACTTTTCTTGTTTGCCGAATTGTGCAAATTAAATTTATGTGAGCTGAAGTTTTTTCACGCCTCTAATTGGAGTGCCAGTGGCCTGGTTATGGACAAACATCACGACCATCGCCAGCCGACCATACAACGGGGCGTATGCGCGATATTGGGCAAAACTTCTGAGATTTCTTTGAAAGAAAACTTCTCAAGCGCGTGGGGGCGAAAGCCACTTATTGGCAAGTTTTATAGAATTTAAAACAAATAAGTAAGCCAATATTGTGTTGAATTTAATCATTTTATAAGGCAAACAATGCGGAAAAGCTCAAAGGGACTCTTTCTTCTTTGTTAAGCGGCTTTTAAGGAAAAGTCTTGGAAAAGAGTTGCATCTCTTTTTATTATTTATTGTAAAGGTTTATTAATCTTTGAATTTGCTTCTATAATTACTAGATTATTAACATACAAATTTAAGTATAAATTAATTAATTTCAATTGAACTCTTCCTTTTCAGTGGCCCTGAAATGTTGGTGGCTTTCCACTCCAGCCCATTTTCCGCGCCCTTGCAGCAGGGTATACCGAATCGGGGCTTCGAACTGGATGTGGACATACTTTTTACCGATTCTGATTCGTTTGATTTTGCTCAAGGTACCAAGAACGTGTGCGAATTCCATGTAAATGCCTCGAATCCAGGTAAGAATAACATTTATTATATTTATGACAAATGAAAACCAGATACAGTTTTAAAGGTGTGGCTTTTAGGAATTATGTTAGTTCTTTAATTAAAAAAAAAAAACAAGAAAGGAAGCTAACTTCGGCTCACCGAAGTTTGTATACCCTAGCAGAGTTTAAACAAAAAATTAAAAACGAAATTCTGAAATAATAATTTGTTGCCAAATCTCAAATTTGATGGCAATGGTTTGAAACACGGCTAAGCTATGGTTTTTTTATTTTCCTGATTGTTCCTATGGAAGCTATAGGATATAGTCAGCCGATTTTCATGAAATTAAAATCGAAATTCAGGAATACTAAAATATGGGTACCTATCAAATTTGGTGAAAATATGTTGAAAACTGTTATGGTTATGGTTTTTTCTTTTATTTTCCTGATTGTTCCTATGGAAGCTATAGGATATAGTCAGCCGATTTTCATGAAATTACAATCAAAATTCAGGAATAATAAAATATGGCTAAATATCAAATTTGGTGAAAATATGTTGAAAACTGACAAAGTTATGGTTTTTTCTTTTATTTTCCTGATTGTTCCTATGAAAGCTATAGGATATAGTCAGCCGATTTTCATGAAATTAAAACCGAAATTCGGAAATAATACTAAATGGGCAAATATCAAATTTTGGTGAAAATTGGTTGAAAACTGACAAAGTTATAATTTTCCTGATTGTTCCTATGGAAGCTATAGGATATAGTCAGCCGATTTTCATGAAATTAAACCGAAATTCGGAAATAATACTAAATGGGCAAATATCAAATTTGGTGAAAATTGGTTGAAAACTGACAAAGTTATAATTGTTTTTTGAAAATTTTTCGGATCGTTCCTCTGGCAGCTATATGATATAGTCGTCCGATCCGGCCCGTTCCGACATATGTACGAGTGAGAGTATATAGAAGCCTAAATGCAAAGTTTCATTCCGATAGCTTTAAAACTGAGGGACTAGTTTGCGTAGAAACGGACAGACGGACAGACGGACAGACGGACATGGCCAGATCGACTCGGCTGTTGATCCTGATCTAAAATATATCTACTTTATAGGGTCGGACATGCTTCCTTCACTGCGTTGCAAACTTTTGACTGAAACTAATATACCCTGCTAGGGTATAAAAATACTCCTGTCTGCTTCTTATAGTATTAAAGATTTCTGATTGGATTTTTCTAAACAAGGATGTTTCAGGAAAGAAAACTGAGTCATTCCTATTTCTAGCTCCCATTATAAATGGTTCTTGGTTGGGCATTCATTTGGCTGCTTAATTGCCAGAAAAAGAAAAAAAAAAGCAAATGCTAAAAGGCTCCCTTTATCATGGAGTGTAATCGGAGTAGTTTGGCACAGGAGGAGTTGCTGAGGTGTTTGTAATTTTATGGGAGTGAACGAAACTATATAACCTCGATTAGCCTTTGGCCTAATCTAAGCAGACTAAATGAGATTTTAATTAAATTCAAGGCCAGACGATGAAACCCCCACGGAAACCGAAGGACTAAGCCGGCCAAATGGCTTTTTAGGCTTGAGTTGATGCGGCCGACAAAAAGAAAGTATGAGTAATTGCTTGGGCAGCAGATAATGTTTGAAACAAGTAAAAGAAAGTTGAGGGGATATCCATTGGGAATGGAATAAAATGATAGCAGGAATGAGAAATTTATTGGATGTGGTCTTAACTTCATTTTAATTATATAAAGATTTAAGGAACAATCTAATTTATTAGATTATGGTTTGCATTGCTGTTATTTTATTAAATTAGTAATAAGAAATAGGGCGTTTAAAGCAAAAATTGTAAAAAATGTATCATATATAATTATGTCTTTTTTTTCACAATATATTTTTGCGTTAACTTAGACTTTGATTGAGTGAAATATATTTTCCACAACTTGCAGGTCCTTGCCATTAATTAGTATACCTCGTTAAGTAAATATTCTTCTTGGAGATGTGCTCTATTCTGAGCTTGTTTTTTCCATGACCCTTAACCCCTCCCCTCCCCTGCTGAGCTTTTCCGCCCGGCTTCTGCTCCTAAGCTTTCCTCTTGGCTTGGTTTCTCCTGCAATTTCATGCTCCTCGGCCGGCAGTCAGCTGCATTTAATTGAAAAATTATTAAATGAAATTTCAGACTGCCCTTCTGTCCCTCTGGAGCCCGCAGAATCCTGAAGCCCCGGAACTCTGGCACTCCGGAGCCGCACCATCAATTTAGTGCAGCGGCCGCAGCGGTGGCCAAAAGAAGGCAACGCCATGGCAGCCGCTAATGTTCATTAATTTGCACTTAATAACTTTTGAGTAGATTTTATTTTGCTGGCCAAACCAAAAACGCTGGGCATTTATTATTTTCTCCTACGCTTCTTTATCTTGCAAAGAAAAAAAAAAAAAGAGAAGAAAGCGGAAAATTGAGAGAATTCCCATTTAAAATTAGTTATTTGCTTCAGCTGGCAATTTCGGCGCATAAAAGTATAGAGAAAATCAACTCATTCCCTGTTTATTTTTCCTATTCCTTACACAACGGCTATTCTATGCCTTGTTGTTGTGCTCATTAACTTCCCAGCTTAAATATATATAAATTTAGCTGTTGTTGTTTCTGTTTGTGCTTAATTTTTGACCGTTTAACTTTTGTGAAATGCCTTTCGTCCCCACTCTCCTATCCTGTCCTTCTCACTTTGGTTTTGGCTTAATGCGTTGGCTGGGAAATTGAACAGATGTGTCTGCCATCATTAGCCGAAATTGTTGGGGAGAAAGGGCCATTTTGTGGCTATATCTATCATAGTTATAATCCATTCCAAGTACAAGAAGGCTGAGCTTTAACGGGAGAACTTTAATAGTAATTATTATATTTTAAAGCCTGAAAGATAAATATTATCAATCACAGTGGATAATATTTCTCCTTAATTTATCAACTAAAAATCAATATAGACATTCATTAGTTGGCTTCCAGCATCGATAAATACTAATCGCAAATAACAAATCACATTCCGTTGCAAATGAAACTGTGGCAGAAATATCAAAAATGCCACAAATTCCTTCAATTCGTGCAAAAATATTGCGGAGCGTTTAATTAGAGGACCCCGTCCGGCGTATGAAACATTTATTTATAATGGCCAAGTAGCCACACAAGGCGGGGCCAGAAGGAGTTGGCTAACATTTCGGGCAAACAAAGCGCTATAATTGTTTTGTTATCGACGCACACAAACACGCACCCCGGGAGCCACCCCGAGTGGCGACCCTCCTGTGGGAGGGGCAGCAGCATTGCGCGCTACAAATAAATTATTAGGGGGGTGCAGCATGATTTTAATTAAAGTTTTAACGAAAACCAAATATTTATCGTTTCATTTTGCTTTCATTTGTTCGATGTGTGTGTGTGTGTGTGGTTTTGAACCCAACACCGCTCCCGCTCCTTTTTGCCATCATTAAGCATGTGGATGCTAAATTCAATATGCATTTGTGTTTGAATATTTGAAATTATCAACAGGGGAACAAGGACAATTTATTATGTGCGGCAAAGGTCATGGCAATGTTATACATAATCATCATCAGCGGGCACGGTCCTTCTGAAACAATCAATGCAGAGAGTGCCCCGGACCACGGGGCGTATGATTAATAAACTGCAAATGCAAATGCTTTGTGTGCCGAAGTTCGCTCTCTTCGCTGATTGCGCAACAAAATCTGTTGCATATTTAATTCGGTTTGATTTGGCCATAACTTTTTCAATTAAGTTTAATTAAATGTGCAACTTTTCGCCCAGTCGAAGCAAAGAAAAGCCCTCTGGGTTTGTGCGGTGTGTGTGTCGATTTTAATTAAAATTTGTTTGCTTGTTTTACCCGCTGACAGCCCCTGTAAACTCTGCGTTTAAAGTATGTTTCATCAATCGCCATCTCTCTCTCTTTTCTGACATTAACCAAACGGTCTTTCCGGGAACTGATTGTCATAGCTGCCAATTGCCGAACCAATTATATCCTAAAAGGATTTCTCCGTCAGCCAGGCGTTATCTGACCCAATCAATATCCGATTCCGTCTGGATTCCCTAATTAGTGCTAATCAACTTCAACCCAACATTCCACATGCAATAACCGTCCACAAATGCGGAAAAACTTCATCGTGCGAATATTTGACATGTCCATTGGCATGGCAACTTGTTCCCTCACATCCACAGAATGATAATTCCGCCAATCTGAGTCGGGTAATAAATTACCCCGTATGAATCGCTGTAAGATTCGCCTCAGATCATTTATGCCAACTAAGCAGGCACAAGCGGAATACACAAACGCCGATGGAAACCTGGGGGAAAATGGATGAGGGCGGAAAATGCGAATTGCAGATGCTGGAAATTTATGGCCTTGCAAACGGAGAAACATTTCCGGTTTATTCCTTGGCCTGTGGCCTACGATTGTAGCTTAAAATATTGAAAAAACGGGCATCAAAGTGCTTAAAATTTTTTGAAAAATATTTATTAATACTCAACGGATGAACAGTAAAAATTATGTTATATATAACGATTTTCTTTGGTTTTCTCTGGTCTTTAAGTTATATTATTTTTTGTTTTTGTTAATCCTTTCTATCTATGACTTCTTTCTAGTAAATATTATTTCAGAATACTCTTAATATATAACTATTAATATAATCAATATAAATTTCTCACATTTTAGAATTATTAGCAAACCAATGTAACAGTCTCGCATCTTCAATTGCCAATTCAGTTGAAGTTGTTTTGACGTTATACTTTTCATTGATTTACGGATTAAATGCTGATGACACAGATGGGGGAAAACCACCAGTATGCCTTCGTGAATCAGAAGTTTTCTGCGGAGCCCTAGCCAAGAAGCTCAAACCGTTTTTACAACGCCGTTCTCAGCTGTTGTTACACCTAAAGTTTCGCAAAGTTTTTCTGCAAACTTTAAACAAAACCTTTCAATTTTGTTGCCTTTCTTCTCTCTCTCCTTTTTCTTTCGGCACGTTTGTGGAAATTTTCCTTTTTAATTTCATAAAGTCAACAGACGAAAACAAAGAAAGGGAAAGCAAACAATGAGGCGTGGAGAGCGGGCAAAGACAATGGAATTTATATTTAATATGTTGGCGGGTGGAGTTTCGTCTCGGTGTAATATGTAAAATTATAGGTATCCTGAGAAATTATGAGGGAAGGAAATGCTAAGCGCATTTTATAAATTAAAGAAAACGAATTTCCACCAAGGGGTTTTATTAAAAAAAAGTGGCTTTAAGGTTAAAGTCATAATTATTGTAATTTGTTTCTAGATTCAGCTTAAACCCTATTAATTGTACTTAAATATTTCTATATATATTTAAATCTTTAATAGTTCCCTAATTTATTTTCTCAGTGAAAGGCACATAAAAATGGAGATGGGTTGTTTCATAGAATGCCAAACAATTATAGTTTAATGTGGTTTTGCGATACATCTGCAAGCCAAGCATATTAAAGCGGTCGATATGGCTTTATTTCTCCGATTTTCGATGGTGGTCCATAGGGTGTAAGGGTGGATGAATATCCAACCAGAGGGAACTGCTATACTATAGAAGCCGGCGAATATTTGCTGTTTAGTTTGCTTATTGAGTTGCAATTTTGTTTGCAATCAGCGGATGGGCAAGAGGAAGCAATAGGAAACAACAACTGCAAGGACGAAGAGATGCCGGCGGATGAGGGGTCGCGGGAGAGGAAATGATTGGCAAACAACAAATTAGCATATTTGCACATAACGACACACATTTTATTTGCACTCCAGTGTGGGTGTGCATTGGAATATGTGCGCCCTTATGTAATATCAATATTTAAACGTGAATTTGTCAATGGAAGGCAACATTCTAGCCACTTTCTATTAACTGTGTGCCATTTTTTGTGGGATTTGATTGTTAGACAAATATTGAAAATATTTGCAGCTTGTTTATTCACAAATTTATTCCGATGAGCAGCGATTTGTTTTAAAGAGCGCAAATCAATTTTATGTGGCACACTTTGGAATTATCTGAAACCTTCAGCATTAATTGGCTGAAAGCTTTGGCAACTTCATTTTCCATGGAAATTAATTATTAGGGCAAACACACAAAATACGGCATTTTCCATTTGGGGACATGGGGCATGCCGCTGCATATATTTATTAAGCCACTTTCAGCCGCCAGCTGAAAATTTTGTAAATTTCGGTCCGGACGCCGCACAAAAACATAATTAACTTGCTCGATGTGGTACGTATTCGTATGACCAGCAAATGTGTTGGCAAAACTGGCACTGGGGGCAAAAGAATTTATGTTTTTGTTTGTTTCTCATTTACTATTTATTACGTTTAATTTACTTTGTTGGCCGGACCAATCATATTTCTCTATTTGGCTCGGGTCGTGGCACTAATTTTGGTTATCGGTCAATTTGGAAAATATTTAGTGTGGTTCAGCTGTTTTATGTAGATGAGTATACACTCTATGTTAAATTCGGATAATCTTATTAAAAATGCATTATTTTGATTAGGTTTCCTGATGATATAATTAAATTTCAATTAGATATTTATTTGTAGTGGCTACCGTTTTAAAATTAAGTAAATTAAAACATTACCTCAATAACTTTCAAAGCAATAAGCATCTGTAAGTGATTTTTCTGATTTTCTATTTATAATATTTGTTGGCTATAACCTGGAATCCAATACTTAAAAAACTTAATGCAATAACAAATAAACACAAATCAAAACGTTAAACAATATTTATCTTTATACTGAGCTCTTTCGTTATTAAATTAAATTAAAATTTTTGTAGTTCCAAGAAAAAGGTTCCTATTTTCTATACAGGGATATTTTTTGGTTACACTTTTTTACTGGAATTAGACCCGAAATGGGAAGTTGGGCATTAAAACTTTATGTGGCTTAATTAGAATTTAAATCCTTTTTTGTCAGGTATATAAAAATCCTATAAAATTTAAACAAAATCCACACAACGAATATTATGATGTTTCTAATTTTGTTCAGTTTTATTTTATTGAAAAGTGAATGTATATTTTGTTAAAGTAAATTAATAGCAAACAAAAGAAGTAAAGCAGACGAAAGTAGTATAGAAATAGTCGACAGATCCCGACGTATTTATAAATTTAATGTTGGATTGCCATTAGGCTTATGGCGATTTACCGGCAATTCGACGAAAACCAATCCAGGGCCATCAAATATGCGTGACAATCCATTAAGTGATATATGCGAATATAGACGGCCTGGTGCAGCATCCAGTTGCATTTTAAATCGCACAGCATGGAAATGGTCGCAGATTCGGGCTCGGTTTCTGGCCCGGCTAATTGTTTGAATGTGTTAAATGTAATGCAGCATAAAATGAAAATAAACAGGTAGAGCTGGGAAACTCGCCATGGGAAGATTCAACACACACATACGCATAACAGCCTGCAGGGAAAATTCTATTTAATTTGCGCCCGGGCTTGGCCCGAAAATGGAAAAACAACAAAAGCAGCGGCAATAAACAATCAGCGAGGAAAAGGGCTTGAATGGAAATGGAAATGCTACTCAATCAGCAATAGTTAGGTGTTCCAGGGCCCCCCCTTTTGGCCCTCTCCCTGCCCACCTGAGCAATCAATAAGAGTAACACCCCATAATTTAATGCCCCACCAAATGTGTTGTGACTACATTTTGCGGTTTTTGGCCGAGAGGAAAAAATACAAAAGCCACCGAGTAACCGTTACCATCATTTCGCCACCGCCGGCGGCCCAAATGCACTCTAATAATAAATCGCAAAATAACAATTTTATTGCCAGCGCTTGCGGTTTCACCTATACCTGGTGCTGGTCCTGGCCCAGGTATACGTAGGACCCTCCCTCCACACAAACACACCTGTCTGCCCAGTGTTGCCACTCGATAGTCACACTTTACGGCCAGCTGATAAGCATATTATTATTATTGCTGCTATTACGCACCCACACAGCACTGGGCTTGAATTATTCCGAGTGTGTGTGTATGGGGATATATATAGCTATATAGCCCATAGGTATGGCCGAAGGAACTCTTATTGTTGTATGGCCCACGCAGTCAGCGCAAATGTGTCGAAGCGAAATTTATTACTGCGAACTTGGGCAACTGTAGCCAGCGGAAATTGGTGGTGTGCTCGTGAGATAGTTTTCCACGATTTTTCTTAAGAACATATTCGTTTTTATATTCCATATTAAATATTTAAGAAATCTTAATTGAAAGATATAAAAAATACTTTGAAAAATACTTAATAGAAAGTTACTTGCTCACTTTCTTACGTTGTTAAGCTTAAAGGCTCGAAGGACCTAAAAGTGGTGTACACTTGGATGACATCACCCCCAGCCAGCTATTAGATTACCAATGCTAATATATTTATTATCTATCATTAATACAGATATTAGCGGAGTCTACTTACACTTATTTGACCCGATTTCGTTCCTTGTTTGGGGTTTTATTCGAATAATTCAAGTGATTCCTTTTTAGTTGAATATTTCACAGGCCTAAAATATATTTACATCCGAAATATATATCGATCTGCCATTTTCTATTCCTCCATATTCCATCTCTAGATGTGAGTGCTCCCGGCCATCTGTTAACTAATTCACATGCCATGGCAGGAATGGCCAATGATTACATTTCATGTGCCATATGCAGGACTCTGCTCGCACTCCCATCCGAGTCCCTGCGCACACCTCTATCCACACCCAGGCTATGCCATACCTATGTGTCTGTACATAACATATATGAATCTCTCATGTGCGGAGTTGTCGATTATTTTGAGAATTTTAGTTGATATGTGAAATCACAATTCCCCAGTGTACTAAAAAAAAATGTTATTGAGATTTCTGTTGACAGTTTCGACTGCAAATTTAATGAGTGTTCACTTCGGTTGAGCCACTCCGCACAGAAGGGCCTGAAAAGCCGTACGCTCATGCATTTGAAATATGAGTTAAATTTGATTTGTATATTTCAAACGACAGAAATGGAATGAACAATGGATTTGAGGTTTTTGAAACAATGTTTTTATTATTCCTTCCCCGGCCTCCATCCCAGCCGCCAGCCCCAAATGTAGGCAACACTTTTTTAAACTCTCATTCAGGTTGCACTGCTGGGATGGAGCAGCTCATGTTTAAAGGCCACTTTACTTTTATATGCCACAACCAGCGAAATGTGACAATAAAAATCTCATAAAACCATATTACTTAGCTAGCACTCACACACATTCGGGATACGGCGGAAAAATAATACAACGCGGAGTCGTTACACTTGACGAACTTCAGGGTGCAATGTCTGTAAATTAAAAAGGAAAAGTTAAGAGAATAAAGTAAATAAGTGGCTTTTAAATCATATATTTTTAAGAGGAAATTCCAGAAGAATTTAGAAAAATTTGTTTTTATTTTAGACACCTGTTTCTGTGGTAATTACCAAATATTTATACTCGTAAAATAGTGAAAAATAACAATACTACTGTTATTACCTAGGTTTACTTTTCTTAGTCATCAATGATCATTTAATAATAACATACATATCACTAATTTACTCCAAAGAAATATAATGTAAGCGTAAGATTTTCCTTAATTCAAGAATTAACTACATTTTGTTACGTGTGTAAACGACTGAGGGAGCCGCTTTCCAGCCAGCAAGGATCTTTAACTTCTGCGCTCTCCCACCCAAAAAAGAAAAAACGGAGCCCAACGGGCCGACAACTTTTGCCTTGTGGCAGCTGCAGCAACTTTTCCCTTCTGTCTGCCACTCGATGCGGCACGGCACACATCAAAAGTCTCCGGCCTCCCCCCCTTTTGCCGGCAAGTTGGAAAAGCTGTCGCAGCGGCTAGAATCGACGCAGGTGTTATCATCGATACCGTTGACGATTGTTTCCTTTATATCGACTGGCACTTCAGCCAGCCGCCTCGTCTTTTCCATTTTCCCCACCGGCTTTTCCTCCCGGCTGGCGCATTGCTACGAAACGTGGCGACTTTTGCCAATTGAAACGCCGAGTAGATGTTGCTTTTTGCCGTCGCTCCTCCGCTTTTTTGCGGCAGTGTTTTGCTCCCGTTGCCTTTTTTAATTTGTCACTTGAATCAAAAGTTGCCAAAGTTGTCCCGGGCCGAAACTCTGTAGCTCTGGGTTTTGGTTTGCACTCCGCGTTGTTAGCCCGTTTCGTTTCGCCGCTTCTTTGTTGCCTCTTCCCTTTGGCAACTTTAATTAAAGCCGAGTGCCGGAATTGCAACATTAGGCAGCTGAAGAGAGCTTTAACATTGTATTCGTAGCCAGAGTTTCACAAAGTTGGCTCTGGAGATGGAATGCTACAACTTAGTATGAAATCTTACAAATTAAAGGAATTTTAAAGGAGACAATTGCATATTTTAGATATTATTTTCCAGATATTATTAGCTAACCACATACCAGAAGTAAAAACAAAGCGAGAAGTCACTCCACCAGCCACAGATTGTAAATTAACCTAAATCGCATGTAAGCTGTTTGTCATACAACGTTCTGAGGACATATTAAAACGCTCCGACTCGTCGCTGCAGCGTACATAAATATCTATATCATATATGGGGATATGAATATTATAATCTCCGCCTCGCACTCACACCCCCCTCATTTTTTCCGCTCTTTACAGATGATGTGCTATTCTCGCGTCGCGGCCGCATGGGACGCATTGTGAGTCCGCGTCACACGCTTCCGCCGAATACGACATGCACGTACCACTTTCACGGATATCCTGGTGACCTGATTTGGTTATCGTTCACCAGCTACAATCTGCAGATCCTGCAGCAGGCGATACACGACAACAATACGCTGGGACGGGTAAGTTGGGTTGAGTTCGGCTCGGTGGTGCGGGGCTGACTTTAGTGACTGTGTTTCCACCATAAAATGTTTAACCGAACGACTATTGGGGGTGGTCATGATGCACTTGGAAAAAAACTAATAATAATAATAATTGTTTTAAGTTAGATAATATTGACAGAAATTGATTACAAATATATAGAAAGAAATATAATTATTATATCCAAGATATTTGATTTAAAACTCTGTTCCTTCATAAAGCCATAAAAGATTTTAAAGGAAACTTTATCTGACCTCAAAGTTAAGACAGGAAGGACTGATTCTTAGATCAAACTAAACTACAGAAAATAATTTGTGTAGAGGTATAGATCTGTGAATAAATTCAAACGATTTAAATCAAACTTTTTATAATTTTTCAAATTTTTTCTTATTTCTATTTTTATAAGATTTAGTATAAAACTTGCTTCTCTTTTCCCTCTGTGTAGCCGTTCCGCTGCTGTTATAGTTAACCGTTTACATAAATGCATAAAGTGTATGCCAAGGGAAGGATAGAGATGATGGGAGGAGCTGACTGGGTGGTCTTGGGTGGCTTTTACAGTTTGCCGCTTGCATTGTCCTTTAAATGCATTGCGTCTACGCCAGCGGCGTCTCCTCCACATTCCATTCATTGTCTTTGGAGCTCTTCTCGCTCCCTCCTCGTGTATATCTCCATATTCTTTTCTAGATGTTTTGCTATTAGTGCCAGTCGGTCGACACTTTGTCTCTGCTGGCCAATTAAAAATGCAGCCATAGAAATGCAACATATAAAATATATAATTAAGTGAAAGCTTACGCAACTCCTAACGAGACATTTTTGAGTCTGAAGTCTGCCCGCCGGCACAGCAACTGCGTCAAAATGTGGCACTGGCAAGCGACCATAATAATGTCCTGCCCTCTCCTTCGAAACTCAGCTCAGTCTCTGTATAATTTGCACAGCAAAAACAAAACAAAGAACTATACTTCAATGAAATTTCCCCTATGATTTCAAACTTTTTACAACGGCTATGAATCTGCAAATTAAAAGGTATCAAAACTTTAAGTAGTTGGGAAACATAAATTGTATTATCTATAATAAATTAATAACTAATATAATTTAAATAAAATAATAATCAACCAAAGGTACATACATACATTTATAAAGAAAAGTCTAAGGATAATCCTTTTAAAAGAATTAAATTCATTATAAATATTCATTGGGACTAACAAGAAATCATCTTGAAGCTTTACAAAAAATATAGATTTAATAGTCAATGGAGGCAAATCTTTTTCACAGTGTCCTCATCATAGTGGCGTGTGCATTTTAAATGTTCGTTGTCGCCTGCCTAACGGTCCGTGAATTGTGTCAAGGTAGAATGTTGAGTTGGCCTGGACCAGCGACGATAGCGCGTAATGTCGGGTCAGCGGGTGCTTCAAAGGATGAAGTGCCTCCCCTACTCCATACCCCCCTTGTGTCCAGATAACTGAATGGTCATTTAGGCTAGGCCAGGCGAAAGTTCATTTGATGCGGAGGGGGCAGGTTCTGCGACAAGCTCCATGATTTATGTTAAGGAGCGGTGATTTATGCCCAAGATATGGACGGAATAAAGCAGCAAGGAAAGTTAATAGAAAGAGAAACAATAGGGGAAATGAGTTTACTTTATTATTCACATCTATATTTTGTTGTATTAATACATGTGATGGATTTCGCACTTGAATGTTTAAAGTAACTTAGACTGGGTTAAGGGAAACATTGCTTAAGAATAGTGGAAAATTATTTCATATGCATTATGTTGTGTAATTATTAAAAAACTATTGGAAAATTACAAAACTATTTATTATTTTTTTTAGCTCTTAGTATAGAAACAAGTAAATTATTATAATTTTAGCAAAGTTTAGCTATCTTTCGCTAAAAAATACAGAGATTCCGATATTAAGATTTTTTGTTAAGATATAGGGGACGTCTGATTTTAAAGTGACGACTTTAAAGTGACAAGTTGCTAAGTTCAAACTCTTGTCGAGTTCTACAGCTGCTGGCCCAAGTGCTTGAAACTTGCCAACAATTCCTGCATTTACGGCATGGCCCAAAGATCATAGAGCACAACTGGGGCTGGATATAATGGGAGGTGTTATGGAACGATTCGGGGGACATGTCAACGCTTGGCGTGGTCTCATAAATGTCGTCGCATTACAAGTATTTCCAGCAATTCTCTGCAGCCACACTCCAATCTATCCCTCACCCTGCATTGTTGTTATTTTTATTTTTATTTTTTTTGTCGGCGAGTTTTAACTTTGCTTCTTAATTTAAAAAGTTTGTTTTGCCCCGCTTTCTGTTGTTTGTGTGTGTGTATATATGTTTGTTTTTTATATTTTTCATTCGGTTCTTTTTCATTTTAGAAAATTCGCATTCACTTGTTTGTGAGCTTGTTGTTGGGCCCCCACAATCCCCCCGAAAAATGGCATCGCCCACGTTCCAATGACTTCAGTTCAGCTCCCTCAGTACCTGCCGCTGCTGTTGTTTTTGTCACTTTTTCCTGGCTGTTACAAAATTCATGAACTGTTTTTGCCGTTTCCACTCTCGTCCATCCACCGCCCACCGGAGTCGCCCGTTTTGTGTTTTATTTTACACATATTTTTGTTCTGTCACTTTTTATTGTACTCCCGTTTGTAGTCGCTAAAGAGTGGGAAGTTGGGCGTACAGTGAGAAAATAGGAAAAGGACTTGGTTCCTTGTAGGGAATGATATTTCGTGTGCTGCACTTCTTTTCTGACAAACGATCTATGGGAGCTGACATAATGGTCGAGGTTTGATTTCTGTCGAATGTAAACTTTAAATAGGTGAATATAATACAAAATATTATAGTAGCTTTATTAATGCACAAAATATAATTGGACAATGTTTTTAAAGCCCAAAAAGTGTATGTTAACGTAAGTAATGCAATTTTGAAAATACCAAATTCTGGGTAAATATGATTTCTATGACATTTTCCCATATAAGCTTGTATTTCTTTTTAAAGGGCTGACAGTAATTCGGATATATCGTACACCTTATGGGAAAATATTCGAATTCAAAAACTCCATTGAACAACATTTATTTTCCGTGCAGAAAATGGCAGAGTGGGCGGTGGGTGTACGTGTGTACAGTAGGTGTTACTGCAAAGTTGTTTTGCTTTATTTCGCTCGCTGCCCCTCGCCATATTTTTTTGTTTCCTTCTCTTTTTTTGTTTATTTGTGTGCTTCTGGCAGCTTTTCATTTTTAGCAATTTAAAGTGTAGGTGAGGCAACTGCAATTGACACGGACAGAGGGAGCATCCTGCGCGGGGCGTAGCCCCGAAACGGAAGAGACAATTGTGTGGGTGTTGGCTGAGAGTTCAGTCACCATTTATCTGCTCCCGTTTTTATTTATTTATGCTTTTTCTTTTTTCCACAATGGGGTTACCAAATTAATTGGCAGCTGAATTTTACAAAGACTCGGGGAATGTGTCTGCCAAAAATAAATTAGATGCCTCTGTTTCATACGGAA
Organism: Drosophila anomelani; assembly: GCA_035045905.1. Taxonomy (NCBI): domain Eukaryota; kingdom Metazoa; phylum Arthropoda; class Insecta; order Diptera; family Drosophilidae; genus Drosophila; species Drosophila anomelani. The sequence continues at coordinate 567,237 of JAWNOO010000165.1, forward strand.
TTCACGTCTAGACGGAGAACGACCTTGAGCGCCTGAAAGGCTGTTGGCAATTTATCTGATTAGGCGACAGGTGAAAAGTTTCCACAGCCAGCACAGCCTCGTCCCGGGTCCTGCAAAGATGTCCTGGAGAATGTGTGAAAGTAATCAAGGTGCAGCACGTGTGGTATGCCTTTATGTGTGGTCCTTATCGGTGTGGTCTGTGTTGTCTGTGGAATTTATTAAAGTGGAAAGCAGCGAAAGTGATGGGGATCCGGGTATTTCAGGAATTTAATATTATTAAGCACAGATGCTCACGAATACTTGTGGATGCCAGCCATTTGGAGGTCAAATTTGCAAGGTAGAGAAAAGAGTAGAGGAATTTATTAAACAAATTAATTAAACTGTTTCTACATATTCAAAAATTGTAGTAAATTTATACGAAGAAAGTAATAAATTAACTTATATCTTGCGAAAGTTAAATTTCCTTCCAAATTAGCCAAATTAAAAGGACTTGGTACCCGGGCTTAAATAGCTGTCAGTTAGTTTTCTGGAACGACACTTCGAGCCAGACCCGGGAGTCTGTTACTTCAGTTCCTTCTGTCAAGCCACAGCTGTTTGCAACTGTCTTTTTCATTATTAACACAGTCAACAATAATCAGGGCCTAGGAATGGCATAGAGCGCGATGCGAGGGGAAAACATAAACATTGTCAGCCAAGGAGGCGTCTCGGAAAAATATTTAATGCCGGCAAACAACAACAAGGAGACTCTTCGAAGAATGTAAAGACTGCAGGGGATGGCACAGGGCGGGGGACGTCGTAGACGGGACAGTGAAAACGACAAATAACTCACACTTGGAACTGTTTGAATATGACATGTGACAAAGGACGGAGAGGGGGAAACTAACAAAGGAGAAAGCAACAAGCCAAAGGGAAAGCGTGAAAAACTCGAACAACAAGAGAAGCATGTTCATGGAGTTACAATAAAAATATACAAGTTTTAAGCCAAAAGTGTTACCAAGAAAATCACATAAATAAATACGATTAAGATTTCAAATTCATGTGAAAATAAAGGTTAATTTTTATAAGAGTTTATAAAGCTATAAGTTTGTTATTAAAATATATACATTTAAACTAACTAAACAATAGCAAATATTAACATAAGAGAAGTTCCATTCCACCTGTGTAATTTGTCTTTATATATTTTTTTATGACTTAATAGAGAAGCAAAGCAACATTTTATGTAGGTCCTCTAACTACCGAGTTTCCCAATAATTTAACTGTTTTGTTTTTCCGAGTGCACACATAAAAATAATGTCAACAAGAGAATTAAACAATAACAAGTCTTCGCCTTTTCCTTTCTCATATTATCTTCCCCAGAGCGATCTGCCGCCATGGATAACACGCCTGAGGATGTGGGACAGCTATGGAACCTATGTACCCATGAAATCGACAAGTTCAACCACCGGCCAGCCGCCACCACCTCCGCCCGTAGCCTCCTCGGCGGACGGGGGCAAGCCCACGCTGCTGAATCAGAGCAACTACGGCAGCTACTACTATAGTGCCAGCAATCCGAAGCTGAATCGGAACCTGCGGGTGAACATCGACAACGCCTGGAATCCGGTGGATACCTACATCTACGGACCCACGCAATCGAGTGTCTTTAATCAGGAGAACAAGTACAGTGGCTACCAGGGCGGAGGACCGGGCGGATCATCAGGAGGAGCAGGAGGCTCCGCCAAGCACTTACCGGGAGTCAAGGACAGTCTCAACTTTATCGCCACCGGCAAGTCCCCCAAGGAGGTCTCAGCTGCCGCAGTCGTCAGCTCGGATCGGAATAGTGCTCTGGCTCTGATGAGCACCAAGGGAAAGCGGCGACTTATGCTAGAGATCTACGACTATGAGACCCCAAAACTCTGTGATCACACGGCCATTGGAAGCGGGGTTAGTGGCAGCAGTGCCGTTGTGGGTGGCAACAAGCAGAGGCCCTGCAGTCCCTTGGAGAGTTACGTGAGCACCGGAAGGGATTTGGTGAGTTTTTTTGGAAAAATATTTCTAGGCTAAAGTAAATTAAGTCAATATTAAATTTTTTATTACTTAAAGAAATCTTTTAGAGCTAAAAATAAAATGAAAGTAAAAGTCTAAAAAATTGCAAAAGAATACGCACCAATTTCGCTAAAAATTGTCCGTTTTTTATTTTAATATGTATTATTTTGTATCATAGTTTTGGATAACTTTGAAAAATAGTAAAAACTCCTAAGGATTTCCTTAAAATTATAATTTTATATAGAAAATATAAAACTGCCTAATACCCCTTTTCATAATAGGAAAATTTAATTATTCAAGTATTTACGGTTTTTTTTTATTATCAATCAACAACAAAGCACTTAAATGACACTTCAACTCCTTAATAGCCAACTTTTGTAACCTTTCATATCGAAAACTTGCTCGAAGTTTTCTTTGTAACTAAAAATCAATGCTTCACTTGGAATTTTCATCAACTTGGAGCATTTGAAGATAAAAAAAATAATAGTCTTTCCTTATTAGTAATTAAAATATATTTATAAAAGGTTGTATAACAAATGCATTAAAGTTGATTAAGTTTTGCAGAAATAATACGAATATTATATTTATTGAATACAATAACTATAACTTTATATCTGGTCCTTACGATATCGTGCTACTTTCTTTCAAAATATCGTAAATGTTTTCCATCCCCGCCAAAATGTAGGCAAGAGCCCTGACCCATCCAGTGCGATGCCAATCAAAACTGTTGCCTACCTTCGGGCTTCGCTTACTATCACAACGACATGGAAACGAAAATAAGAACTTAACCAAAGGACTTTTCTAATTTGTCAGCTGCCGCTGTGTTTGTTTGTTCGCTTTTGCGCGTTTGGCTTAAAAAAATAAGAATGAAGAAATAAGGCAAAGCGACTTTGTGACTGCACCTTGCCTGCCGGCGAGTAACGAATGCCGAGTGCCCAATTTGGCACGCCCAAGGGCTCTCACAACAAATAAAACGCAACTGGAGTTGGATCCTGGGAACCGGGGAACCTGGCAGACCGGGCTCCTGGGCACTCGGAATTTTTTGGCAGAGTGCAGAGCGTTTCGTGTTTACTTTAAACTTGACAAAATTAATCAAATTAAACACTCGACTGCATCGCCAGACGTGCACAAATAACGAAGGAGCGAAGCGAATTTCCCAGAGGCGAGCGCCAAATTCAAATTCGCCAAAGCACTGAACACACACCCACACACACACCCGTCAGCGCACAAAGGCAAATACGGGGCGGCACCGAGGGGCGGTAGGGGGTGTCGGCAGTGGGGGTGGCTCCGTGGGCGGCATTGGCGGCATGCACGGACAAACAGACAACCGCAATAAGCTTGCTTAGCCTTTTTGACGTCGCTCGTCGTTGACAAATATGAACTGCAAATATTGTGATGCCAAATTGAAGCCTCCGCCCATTGTGCAATGCCACACTCGAAAATGTCCTTTAAGTTACACAGTTTGCTAAAACGTATCCTTAAAGCATATGTAAAATGAAGTATTTTTTGTGTCAATCTTTCTGATTTTAATTGAAATTTTTACACAAAATATTAACCTACAATTTTGGAAAGCAAAGGAATAACTTTAAAATGCATTAATAAGTTTAAAAAAATAACAAAACATTTTAATTAAAAATCAACAAAATATAAGAAACGCTTTCCCTATTATTATAATTATAATTAATAATTATTTAAAATCCTATAGAAAGTTACGTTTTAATATTATTTATTAATTTGTAACATTAAGCTTTAATATTATTTTTCATAGGTTACAAAAAAATTTCCCTAATTTGGTACATATTCTTTGAATTATATTTTACTTAGAAAACTCTCTCAGTGTAAATAATGTCTCATACTATCCCTTCTCTTGCAGAAACTGGAGTTCCACACGCATACGGGCACCGCTTTATTCCCGGCCCAGTTTGCCCTCAACTACGAGTTCGTGGACACGGAGCAGGGCGGGGAGACCTGGACGGGAAGGCGTGGCGAGGACCCCGTGCCGCCGCTCTGTTCCAGAGTTTTCCGGAAGCGCAAGGGCAACATCCAAGTGCCGAGAAATGTGTTCCTTTACGGCAGAGGTGGTGCTAAAAATATAACCTGCTTGTATCGCTTCGAGGCGGGTCCCTCGGAGAGGGTTAAACTGGTGCTACACAATGTCTCCTTCGGCGAGGGTACGGCCTGCACCACGGACTCGGATTTGCATACAGGCCGGCCTCGCTGCAACCAACTGGATCCGGAGGGTCGAATCACTGAGCTGCGACTGTTCGATGTCCCATTCAGGGATGTAAAAATCCAGTTGGGCTGCTTCTGCGACAACTCCAGTGCTCTGTACAGCAATGCACCGCTGACCTTTGTCTCCCACTCCAGGATAATGGAGCTCTCCTTTACGGTCACGCGGCTAAATATATCCGAGGACTTTGCTGATGTCTTCTTCTCGGCTTCGTACGAGTTTAAGCGGCAGCCGGACTGCAGAAAACAGTTGAAACTGAAGGGCGCCGGAGGAGAGGATGATCTGAAGTATCCTCTCAAGACTCAGGATGCCAGTTGCGAGGGTTTAGCCTGGTACATTGAGGCCCAGTCCGCAGAAAGGTCACTGTTTGTCCAAACCTGGGGCGCCTATTTGCCGGTGGACCCCACCTCCGAGGATGCCATGAGGTGTCACACAAAGAATCGCCTGATGATATATTCGGGACGACCCCTGCGACCCATGAGGGTTGTGTGTCCGGCACAGAGTGGGCCAAGACCGATGTCCTTGCATATATTCTCCGAGGACTGGACCAATGGACAGCCCTTATTTATGAACAAGTAAGTTCTTTGCAATTATAATTACGCTCTACAAATTTATTTTTAACCTCATAAATACAATAATAAAAGTAACTCTACCTCGATTTTAAATTGAAATAAATTGACCGTATAGCTGCCAGTAAGACTGAAAATAAAGTCTCTCAGTTCGTCCACCTTTTCACGACTTGCCCTACCAATTACCCACTCTCGTTGCAAAGACCCAACATCTGTCAAATAGGAAATGGAAAAAAAAACAGGAGAGACTAGAAAACATTCATGCCTTTCCATTATCGAGTGCATGTGTGCCAGGACTACTCGAACCACTGAGCACTACATGGAAAGCCTCTTAGCTTTTTACCCAAAATTAATTGCATTTTAATAGTTGCTAATATTTCAAAAAAATAAAAAAAAGTTTTGCACTAAATGCACTGCGACCAGTTATTTCGAGCCGGGAGAGGAAGCTCTCCCCTGAGCTCCATCAAAGAGTTCTGCTTAAAAATGCAATAACAGGAAATGGCTACGACGGCAACAAAATACAGGAAATTGAGCGCAAAGAAATATGCTATATACGAGAAAAAAAAAGAAATCGTAAAAGAGACGAAGTCCAGGCAAACAAACATGGCCGTCAGACATGAAAACATGGTCACAGTTGTGGGGGAAATTATAGGAGCATTGGAAACATCCAAAATTAGCCATATTATAATGACATTTCAACTTTTGACATGGGGATGCAAAAGCAATTACTAGTAAATTCTTAAGGTGGTGTAATATTCTTAAACAAAATAATTTGGTACTTTCAAGAACATTTTAAAGGATTTTAAATACTCTAATTACTTCTAAAGCCACCCCAGCTTATTTATGTTATGAGAACTCATATGCATTAGCCCTAAATCCATTTATCCAAATTAATCATTAAAAAAAAAAAACTAGAATCATTTCATTTGAGCCACTAAAGTATACCCATAAATCACAAATAAATCCTTTAAAAATTTATAACCTAATGAAAATAAATCCAAAATTAAATCATAAATAAATATATCAAAAAACCAATAAATAATTTCTAAAGTTAGATTCTATAACTTCAACCTCTGTCGTTTTGGGCACCTGAAAACATGCAAAACGAACACAGGGCAAAGACAGGTGAAACATGTGTGGGGGGGTAGGTGGTCTGAATGCAGGTAAGGGAACTTGGCCGTATGTGCTCTCTGGCAATTTATGTCCAAGGTGCGTGCCACCGAAATGAACCGTTGAACCTGGAACGCCGGACTCCTTTCTTGGGGAAAACTCCGGTCAGTTTACCAACCTTGTGTCCGTTTTCCTGGTCCTGCATTTAACGTGTCGCCATTAAATTTTATGGCCAACTTTTTCCCCTTTTTGCCCATGTTTGCATTTTGCTCAATTTTGTCACCGCAGAACATAAAAAAGAAAGGGAGGACGTATGGGAAGCGACAGAGAAAAAGGACGAGAACGAGAACGAGAATATTGCATTGTGGAGGACGACATGTGAAAACATATTTTTATGGGACCCCAAAGGGTAATTGGACATTGCACTGGATATCCGTGCAGCCTAATGAGTGTGTTGAGCCTTTTTAGATAATTAATTGCGAGCTTTTCAACTCAGTTGTGAATTAAAATGACCGCAAACCAAAGCTATAGAAAGTGCAAAAAAAAAGTGTTAGTGAACTGGGAAATATTAGTAAATGTTACATTAAAAACTACACAAGGAATATTTTGAGATTGTAAGGTTAATGATCTAATAGGGTGAAATTTATTACATAGAACTGGATAATAAAAATGTAGCAATCTTTTAAAATATAAAATAATATAGAAGAAAAGCTATATATACATATATTTTTAAGATTTTACTTTCAATTCCATTCAATGAATTCAATTGCCTTAAAAATCCTATTACCAAACTGTGATGGCTAACTCTCTTAAGGCGCGACTTAAGCCAACTCTGAATAAGATATTTTGTCTATAGAAACGAGAAAGTTGCGCGTAATTAGTTGCAGTTGAGCAAGTACTAGGCTGAGGAGATACCAGAATAGCGAAAAGGATAAAGCCAGATACCATCCTCGAACCCACCCATTCCATGGCGAAAAAGTTGCAACAAAAGTTATGTAGAGCATGACAGACGCGGTGAAATTAAAGGGGTTAGGGGAAAGACTTCATCCCCTAACGAAAATGTTTACGACAAAGCCGACTACTAAGGCTCTTCGTACACTGAAAAAAATTTAACTGCTATTTAAAATGGTAAAAAACAAGTAAGAAAGCTACAGTCGAGTGAGCTCGACTGTGAGATACCCGCTACCCATACTTAAACCAGAAAAGCGTCAGGACGCCAGAAAAAACAGTTGATACAATTTTGAACATAACAGACAAATGCAAATGCAAGTGTAATATAATCACATGCATACAAAAATACATACATATGTATCTATGTGTGTAAAACCGCGATATTATTGCATTCAAGTGGCTAATAATTATTACCATTTATTAAAATTGCTTCTCGAATATCTTATAAGATTCTTTTCCGAACACAACCATGAACTGATAAGAATATTTAGTTGGTCTAATTGGTCAACCAAATGAGGCATGCTGCCAGCAGCCGTTTCTGGCCATACAAAATTATTTCTTTAATAACTTCGACAATTTTTATCTGATCGCAACCAAATTTTCAGGGATTACACCGACTATAGTTTTTAATATACATATCGAAATTCGCGACTCTAGCTTTAAAATTATACGCTTAATACGCTTTTTTATGATTTGCGGGGGCGGAAGTGGGCGTGGCAAAAATTTGAAACAAACTTGATCTGCGTGCAAGCATAAGAAATACTGTCGAAAAAAAATTAGAGCTCTATCTCTTATAGTCTCTGAGATCCAGTGTTTCATACGGACAGACGGACAGACAGACAGACAGACAGACAGACAGACAGACAGACAGACAGACAGACAGACAGACAGACAGACAGACAGACAGACAGACAGACAGACAGACAGACAGACAGACGGACATGGCTAGATCGACTCGGCTGTTGATCCTGATCAAGAATATATATACTTTATAGGGTCGGAAATGCTTCCTTCTACCTGTTACATACATTTCCTGCCGGCACAAAGTTATAATACCCTTCTACCCTATGGGTAGCGGGTATAAAAATTATGTTAAAGTCACACGAAAATAATTCTTATAAAATAAATTAACCCTTTTTTAACCGTACTCTAACCATCTTCCTCTCTCTCCCATTTCCTTTCAGACCCATCAGCCTAGTGCTGGAGCCCATCCTCAAGGAGCCCGGCGACATAGCCTTCACGTGGCTGGAGATCCATCGCACCAAGAACGCCCTGCTGCAGCAGCTGGACCTGCATGTGAACGCAAGCGTTACCACGGGCATGGGTGGCGGCAGCCAGACCTCCTCCCAGTCCTCCTCGTCCGGCTCCAATACGGGAATTGGCGGACTGGGTGGCACCAGTAGTGGGGCAGGATCCCCCAACTCCGGGGGAGCAGGAGGCTCTGCAAGCGGGGCGACAGCCAACGAGACGCTGAACGAGTTCGGTTTCTTTCCCAAGGAGTCGGACTGCGAATACAAATGTCCTGAAATTGATGCATGCATTGCGGCCAGTCTGTGGTGTGATGGTAAGTACAGATTGCGATTTTGGGGCCAAATGGCATTTTTCGTAGGGTAGCCGAAGGATTCTTTAAATAGAAAGGAAGATTTCTTTCTTCTTAGTTCATCTTTAATTCTCTTCGCAATTTTTTGCTCAAACTGATATATCCTAGAACAAACCAAAACTAGGTAATAAAAACTCCTTTAAGTAAAATATTAAAAAGGATATCATAAACCCTTAAACAACAGATATATTAGCTATACATAAAAGTTCTTTTAAACCAGTATTTTTGCATTATTTGTACGTGATTTGGCGGTCGGCCTTCGACTTTGATCCTTCAGAGATCGTGCGTCCGGCAGTAGGCAACCGAAATTTCACTTGTGGCTGGCTTGTCTGTTAATTTCAATGCAAGCTGTCCACGTTTTCGTAATCAGGCAAAGTTTCCTGACAACTGCACACAGCCTGCAATAGTCCTGCTGGTTGTTAGTTGCCTTCGCCGTCGCCGTCGCTGTCGTTGTCGTTGTCGTAGTCGGTGGTTGTTGGCTGCCGGCGGTTGCTGGTTGCCTCGTGGGATGGCCGCTTGTTGGACAAACCCGCAGCACAAAACCCCAAAATGTCTTGTGCAAAAAGTTTGTCCCAGTCCAGCACAGCCCAAACCAAATGGCCGCAACAGCTGTGCCAAACTTATTTGCGATGCACTTGAGAGATGAAGAGCGGGACATAAAACAGGGATCATTATAATCAGTGTTATAGTCGGGAATACCCTCTTAGAGACAATAGTTTTAAAAATTAATATATATTTATACTTATTTAAGTAATTAAAAAGAGTTTTATAGCATTTTCAAAAGTGCTTAAAAATTGTAATTACTTTTGGCAACTTAAAACTATTTCGATACAGTTTTAATGCCATGAGGAATTTGTTTATTAAGCAACTTAGGATAGGGAAATCCATATACAGAAGTACTTAACCGATAGCCCCATTTACACTCTTTAAACTCTACTCTGCTTGCTGGTAAAAAAAATACAAAGGCTTCTGGCCTGGACTCTGTCTTTTTAGCTTCAATTATTTATGGGCAGCCAGGCGCGTCTGCATCTGGAGCTGGTTAACCGCAAAAGCCAGGGCATTAAACAAGCTTTCGGACCCCACGGGCCACTCAAGTGACACTGCATTCAATTTGTAACCTTAGAGTAGGCCACCCAGAAGCTCTGCAGCCTCCCCGAGACCCCAATCTACTTTCAATTTTTCAATCAGCGCTCTGCTCTGCCTCTATCTCGGTAGCTAAATCTATTTGTGCAGTGGAAAAAATGTACTGAGCTTTATAATATTAAATAAGAAGGATTCACTGCATCGGACAATTTAGTTCTAGATTCTCTTATAATCTTAAAGCGAATCTTAATGGGGTTTAAAGCATTTCACATTTTTCATGCAGTTTGGCCATGTTTTCCCTATTAATTATATTTTAGAATATTTTTTTCTTTCAAAATTTAGGCTTTTTCTCACTGCATCCTTGTGCTCCATGCTTACAGGTCATCACAACTGCCCCAGCGGGTTCGATGAATCGGAGGAGGAGTGCGGCACCGCTCGCAAGCTGCTGGAATTGCCGGGCGGCGTGTTCGCCGCTCTGGGCTGCATTGCGGCCGCCCTAACAGCCTGCCTGATATTCTGCATGTTCGGCCTGATGAGGAAGCGGAAAAAGTCGGTGGTGCAGAAGGGCGGCGGAGTGGGTGGCGTTGGAGGCGTCGGCGGCATGGGCGTGGGCATCGGCTTCATGAACGGGGCGAGCAATGGCAATGTATCCGCCGCCAGCATCGGTACGCTGAAGAAGGACTTCAAGAAGGAGGCGCTGTACATCGATCCGGCCTCCTGACACGGGCTCCAGCCGGTCGAATATATCCACGTGGACCGCGAGACCACCGTGTGATATGTTGCCGCCGGCTGTGGCATCACCTATGATCATGTGGAGCTTTGCATGGAGCAGGCCTGACCGTTCAAAATCTGGCCTGGGGATTTTAAAGACACAGGCTTAACGCCTGAAGGTATGATGACACTAAAAGAACCTACATTTTAAGTCGATAACTTTTTCTAAATGCTTCTGGGAGTCAAAAAAATCGGGAATTAAAGCGAAAGGGTGTGTGTTTACTTTAGACATTCGGCAGTTTAAAATGGAATGTTTATGGATATGAGCCTTTAAGTAGGTCTTCTTTGGTTTTCTGATCAATTTCGTATTCACTAGCTTGTCTGTATATAGTTATGTTTGGATAAAATCAGTTACAAGGAAGTAATGACTTGGAAATAGGTATTTTAATGACTAATAAATTCGAACAATAATTTAGAAAGGTTTTCTTACCCATTTATAATTTATTATATAAAATGAAATTTAAAATTACAAAGATCACATTTTAGACAAATATAAAAGCGTTTGTTTGGTTCTTATTTTCAATTAACTTAAATTACCCAGTCTTGACTTCTACATTATTCAGAAATGGTTATCCTCAGTATTCCTTTGATTAAGACTACACACAGAAAAAAGCAGGAGATATAGCAGAGAAAACTATTGTAAATTAGGTACCTTTAATACAGTTAGAGATCAGCTAGAGAGCAAAAAATTCGTGGGCAGTACGTATGTAGATGCCTTTGGCATATTTTCCACATAGCACATAGCACCCATTAAAAGGAAGGTAAACAAATTACATTTAGCAACTAAATGGAAAAGATCATAAACTACAATGAAATTGTATAGAGAGAGTAACTCAGTAAAAATAACAGAAAAGCGGACCCCTCTTCGCGGGGCCTTCTGGCATTATCTTCTAAGTGATTAGACTAAGTATGAAAACTGTTAGCAGCATTTGAAAGCGAGTCGGGGAGAGTCGAGGGAAATCTCTACAGTGTTGTGATCTAAGGCATGCACATACTGAACTATGTTTAAACACAAGCAAGTCGAAGCATTTACATGATTAACACTCGGTATGATATACATACTTTGGTTTAGGCATTAGCTAGTATATAGTCTATAAATATTGCAGCACTCTTGGGTTTTTATCGTATACAGCACAGACACACCAGCCGAGAGCATCACTTAGTGGTTTATTATATACATTAAAATCGAAATGACACATTAAGAAATGCAATTGTTATTAATGGTTAAGTAGGACTCCAAATCAGAGATATGTTCACGCTTTATCTTGACCGAGAAAACTGCCAAAAGAATTTTAAAGCTAAAGGAACAATCATATGTAAATATTTTTGTCAAGCAATTATTTTTTTTGTGTTAGTAAATTTAACACAAATTGTTTTCCGTAATTAGCTGCAGTAAATAATATTCCTAACGTTTGTGAAAACTATAAGCAAAGAAAAATAATGAAGTGTACTCAGAATTCTACCATTTAAGCCATGTCCCACAACCCATATAAACAATCAAACTTTTGGCAGTTGCTAGGATTAAGCGAACACCAAACCAAACCAAAGTTAAGCGAATAAACAAGACATAAGTACTTTATTTTATAGACGCTAAACTAGGAACAAAATTATGAGAATGACAAAATGATACAGTAAATAATAGATACAACTGCCTGCAATGCGAATTTTAAAAATTTAAAAACCTCTGGCATATGCAGACAGAATTCACATCTATAAAAACCCATTAAAATTTCAACTTCAATCAAGTTTTACTGAAAGCACGTGTATAAATAAATATATATATATCTGATTTAGTCGCCATGAAAAGGTAAAAAATGAATACATAAATTAAATCAAATATTTCATTTGGCATTTTTTGATAGCAAATAACCTAAATATTTATAGCCAAAAAAAGATGGGAAAAAGAACCACGCGCACTTTGTACAATTTGATGAAAAACAAAGAACTATTATTTCCAGACACACAGGCAAGCAGCATACATATAGGATATTTTACACACATCCACGTAAGAGATAAAATAATACCGAAAAACACATATAAAAAGGGAAATAAATTAAATTAATTAAAAATGGCGTGTAGGCCTGGAAAATGCATTTTAGCTGCCGGCAAAAATATAGCGAAAGAACACGGCTGGCAGTGCATTTAAATAAGTAGCTTTAAGACCGGCTGGAGCTGGATGGCCCCCAGCCGTTACTACTTCGTTGGCCATTACTGTCACACACACGAAAGCCACTCACATCTCAATCACCAGTTCGGTTCAGTTCCTTCTCTCAACCAAACCAAACTATGGAAATTTCTGTGCCAACTGTGTTTAAAGTAGTATTCGAAGATAAAACTCGAATAAACGGAACGAACAATGGGAGCGAAGGGAGAAATTGAATTATTACCGCGCATAAAACATTGCATGTAATTTATTTGAAATGTTCAAAAATAAATAACCCAAAAAAGAGAGCAGAACCGTGCGCGAGATGGAAAATAATAACAAAATACATACAGCTGTGTAAATAGTCAAACTGCGTACAGTCAACGCATATTTAATTCAAGACAAAGACAAAGCAGAAACCGAATGGAGATCAGTTTTGGGTTCCTTCAGTTTCCCCTTAAATAAGTTTCACTTGTATGATAAATAAAAGTAAACCAAATATTTATATAGAGATATTATACGTATATGGACAAGGAAATCCCTAACATAATGACGCACTGAATCAAATAGATGAAACGAGTATTTAATAAAAACCAAGACAATTAAAACCAAAAACAGAACTTAAGACAAAATAAAAATGCGAAAAAATTCAATTTAGCCTGTGCCACCTGTCTTTACTGGGGGCATGGATGCTGGGTGGCGGCACTGCTCCCTGCGACACTTGGGGGAAACCGTTGGCCAAACTAAGGCTAACTGAAAATCGTGCTCAAATAGCTGGCAGTCAAGTAGGCCACAGATTTTGATTGCCCGCATCCGGGCGGCCATCGGTGGACATCCTCGGAAATTCGGGCCATCGAACGAGATGGTGTTAAAGCCAAGCCGGCTGCTCCAGGCGTGTGTTCTCACCGGTTTGGGATTGGGATTGGATTTGGGTTTGGTTCTGGGTTTGGGTTTTTGGCCTGGGCTTTGCCGGCTTCTGCCTCCGCCATCGCGACGTCCTTCGTTAACCCGCATAAAACATAAGCCACGGAGCCCCGTGTTGTGTGCTCTGAATACCCCGATGGCCACCTGCACTCCTGAAAACCAACCGTTCTGTGACTCTGTGTTTATGGCCGGCAGCTCTGTTTCTGTTTCTGACCCTCGCCCTGGACTGGGCCCGGTCCCTGGCACTGGCCCTGGCCACCCCTGCCTCTGGCATTGGCGAAAATGGCTTTGATAAGCGTAGGCGGCAGAAAGCCTGGAAAATTCCCACGAGGTGCGGTAAGGGAGTTAAAAAATATGTATTGATGAATTTATGATTAATTTGTTTACTTGAAATTAAAATGGAATTTATTTCAAACTTTAATTTGGTTATTGGAAATATTAAAAAACATTAAAAATTTAAAATATATTATATATTTTATGGTAAACCATATTTATTTTAATGAATATGAAAATGAATATTAAATAAAAATATGCAATGAGGTGTCGTGTTGTAGAGGTTTTTTGACAGCTCAAAAATAATTCCTGAAAAATTTATTTTATCTCATTTTAATATTTGAAGATATTAAGATCATTGATGTAAAAAGTCATATGTCGGTGAATTTGTAGATATCATCCATAAAGAGTGAGCTTTATACAGAAATGGATATAATTTATATGGCTAACATTAAACAAAAATAACTATTAGTTTATAGCCAATATTGTAATTTTTAGCAATAAATACCGCAAGTGTGAATTGTAGAACCTACAACAGTAGTTAAACTGAATCCAACTACCTGAGAGACCCTCGCTAGTAAAAACACACGCACACACACGGGTTAATATATAGGCACACCTGCCACAAACACACACACACACACATCTCCGCATATTTATATTTGCACCTAGGGCCAATTGCAGTTGTTTACAATTGAGTAGCCAGCTCAGCACAATTGTCCAGCCTGACAGCAACGACAACTACACGGAGAGCACCAACAAAAGGCACAACAACCATCAAGCAATCGGCAGCAGAAAAAACAATAACATCGGGCCAGAGATATAGCCGAGCTATGGTGAGTAGCCGCTGGTGGACAGCTGATAAACTGAACCCGAAATCTGTCGGTCGGACAAGACGCCAGCTTTCAAGTTTTGAAACCGGAGAAAGAGTCCAATCATTTCGATGTCCCATCCATCTCAATCGATTTAGAAACTCATCGATGCAATTCCCCGCAACTTGGCAAGTCTTCAGGAGGAATTATGCATTCTGCAACTCACTACATGTATATCTTTCAGATAGTATGCTTTCTTATGGCTAAATTACCATCTGCACTTTGGGCATGTGCCGCCAACGACATTTTCGTTTCAGCTGCATTATCATATATTGTCTGATTTATTGTGAACGTTAGCACTTTTTAGTTTTTTGCCTTTGTTATCGAGAAATTTACACGAATTTTCAGCTTGTTGATGAAATATAAAAAAATATGGTAAATATAAACAGTCCGTTTTTTTGTCAGTCCAGAAAATGTGAAGCTATGCAGATAGTTGTGGGTAAAACGCTTAACTCTGGCAGCCGACAGACGCCAGTTGGCGGATATGTGAGCCACAGTTAGTCGGATAAGTAAGTGAACAATGAAAACTAATCGAGATAATAATTGTTCTAAACTTTAGACCTTTGAATACATTTTTAAGATTATACACTTATACACTTCTACACTTATAATTAATCCTTATTATTGTCTTCTTATTTTTAGTTGGCTTTCCAAAGGGGCTTAACAAAATAAATCAAGCAAAATATATATTACATTATAGAATTTCGTATTCAAATGTAAAATTATTATTATGTTTAAATCTTAATGTATCAGTAAAGAATTGAAATAAAACTAATAATAACATAAAAATATATGGTTTAAAAAATTTCCTTTTTTAATGTTATCTCAATATGAAAATTTTGCAGCATTTTAAATAATTATTTTGTACAAATTAAGTCAAGGAGTAGAATGATTTTATAATTTTTTTATTTTTAATCAGTGAGATGTTTATACATTTTTATTTAAAAATCTAAGGAAATCTGTTTAACAGATATTTGAAGTGAAGAAAATAAGCATACTTAAGCTGTGATGATTTGATTAATATTTTATAATATTCGTTAAATGTTATTTATATTTTTGTTTTCTGTAACGAAATAATGTTTTATATATTTTTTTTAATGATCAGTTTTATATATTAAGATTCTTAGTTTACTTTCAATATCTTCCTATTATACTTCCAACCTTGAACTAATATTCTATATTTTTAAGTCCGCCTGCAACACACTTCTTAGCCTTAAGTGCCCAATAAAGTATCAATAAACTTGCGTTACCCACTGTGCCCCAAGTGTCTTCAATCGAATAAAGGTCAATGCGCTCTGTGGACAGCAAGTGCGGAGGCACACGGAACCAAACTACCATAGAAATTCGTGAAATCAACTCTGCCAAAATTATACACAGATCCCGACCTGGCGGCTAGCGTTCGATGCCGAGAAGAATCTTGTATTTATGCAAAAACTGGCAAAAACAAATCGATGGAAATTACAAAAGCGGGAAGGTCAGCTTTTCGACTTGGCCATTAGGGAGTGAGAGAAGTTCAAAGGTAAACCTGTTTCTTATTCTAATTCCCTTGTCCAAAAAAACGAAATTAGCTGAGACAATCTTCTGGTCTTGGGTTTCTTGTTTTTGCCAACGTGGTCGCCAACCCACGATGCTTGGCTTTCTGGTTAAAGAATCCATTATTATAGGGTTGGCTGGCCAACTGTTCCAATAAAGGATATTTGGACAAGTGGCCAAAATTAGATTCCTGGCCGAAAGAACTAAGCCACACGACTGTTTGAACGGCCTAAATAAATATGTCTAAGTAGATTAATGTCAAATGCCGGGTAATAATAAAAATGTTTCCACAGACAAATGGGCTACAGTCACGTCCATAACTATGCTGTCGGCAGCCACATAAAGAGCGGCGAAGAGAGCGAGCAAACAGAGGCGAAGAGTGCGATCGTGAGCGCCGAAGAAAATGGTAAAAGCAAACAGGCAACAACAATGAACGCGCCACAAACACAAGCCGCTGCCGACGTCTTAAAGTTGGCCAAAAAGGCGGCCAAGTGCCCCAAGGAACATTCAGTCAAGCCGCGATCGCCGAGCTCTACGGACGTCTATATCTCCCCAAATCTCGAATCGGGGCTAGAAGTGAATAAAGTGCTGACCGGAAAATTCTTTCGGTCAAGAAAGGTCTCCGGAAAAGATCTCAAGCGTTTGTGTTTTTTTGTGTAACTCCCCTCTGGATGTCTCTGAACGCCGAACGTTCCTACAAAATGAAACTGCGCGATGTGGAAAATGCCTTCAAGTATCGGCGCATACCGTACCCCAAGCGGTAAGTGTGATCTCTCCAGAAGAGATTTCATTTCTTTCACCCGAGAATGGGGCTCGATGCTCGAGGAGGAAATGCAATCGAGTTCCAGTTTCAGTTTAATTGAAAACCGGTCATAATTGCTTATGGATCGGCCTGAGAACCGAGCTGGCAGACCGACGAGTGCGTTTGGTCCATCGGCGGAAGATTAAAAAAGACTTTGCTCTCGATTCTCCATCGAAGGCATTTAACTTTCCGTTTTTCGCAGCTGGCTAAAAAGTGAAAGACGTTTCAGGGTCGCCGCATTTGATAAATATAATTAAAAACAAACTTCAATTGCTGGCTAAATCAGTTCAAACATTTAAGCCGGACTTTAAGTACTCGCCAGCAAGTGAATTAATTGCAGCTCATTCTAAGCACTGAAAATAATATAAAAATTGGTTTACATAATTAGAATTTAAATAAAAAAATAATTACATTTGTTATTAGCTGGAAAATTAGGAAAACTATAGAAAAGTACATCCTAAGGACTTCTTTCAGTGATATTTTTGATTAGAGTTAAAAATTACAAGAAAACCTCTGTACGACAGCTCTAGAATTATATTGATATTTGTATTGATATTTTTTTCTGTGCACATAGTTCACCTTTTTTATTCTTGATCTAGTTATAATGCTTAAATTTTTTGTATTTTATTACTGCTGTTTTTTCTCTTTCAATTCTTCTCATAATTCATTTGGTGTAGCACCTCGGGGCCAGCTTTACAGAGATGAAAAGAGGGAAAACCGCAAAAGCCAAACTCAACGTCAACTATTTCAAGTAGCCAAAAGAGCCATGTCTTGCCAGCTTCCCCCACGCTGGCTGCATTGTCTTGGCCAACATTTTTCAGTGTTTATTCTGGCCTTTTACAGAACCCAGCTCCAGTTCAGTTCGGTTCAGTCAAGAGTTGAGAGCCCGCTGACTTGACTGCCCGCTCATTAGTCGATGGTTGATGGTCGACGGACGGCCGCCCATAACAATTTTGGCCATTAAAAGGTGTTTAGGCCAGAGATCTGAGCCACTGCGTCCGCTATTGTGCAAGTTTCGCTCTTTTTTATGTTTTTGTGGCCAAAAACACACCGAAATTGTTGCAACGAGTGCGTCGAGATGTAAACTAATGATAGGCCGAATACACATGTTGCGGACTAATTGGCGTTTGGGAAAAGATTTCTCAGCGTTTGTTGGTTTTTCAAAGAGGGTGTGAGAATTTACTTTGCGCTGTGTTAAAGTGATCTGGAGATATGATAAATTGAAATTTTAACACAAATAAACTGACAACGTTTAACATTTTCGTTGCTTTAGTAAAATAGTAATTTAAAAAGCTGAATATACTTTGCAATTATACAAAATATATACAGTGTTAATAAAATAATTATTATAATTATCTAGCCCCTCTTTTATCAGCCCATTTCCCTCTTATTTACAGAACAAATTATTACATTTAATATCTGAATTACTGGCATTAATTAAACACATGATTTAAATGCAGATTTATAACTCTGCAGTGGCACGAATTTCACGCTCATTTTGACAATTTCATGCAACTGCAATTCTCATTCAATCAGCTAGCCACTCAATCAGTCTGTCAATCAATCCCACAATCGGTAAACATTTATTTTTTATTTGCAGCAATTTAGTGAAAGGACAATCTTACTGCGAGGGCAGCGGAATTATGCAAATGTTTAAATATGGCCGTGATTTATAGCGGGTGAAAATATTATCCCAGAGGAAAGCATAATTTCCCGGCCATATTGATGTGCGCACTTGTTGTCGTTATTTGCACATCTCTTTTGTGCATTCGCGAATTGATATTAATTAATTAAATTAATTGGTTTTGCTTAAATAACTCTCGGACACATGTTTGGCAGCTTCATTAAGCAGGCACGCGATGCATATGCAAATGGAGAAAATGAGTTCAATGCACTTGTAGCTGATGGACACCCCTCAAAAGCGATTTACAAAGTCAAAATAGAGTAGAACCCAATACAAGGTTATGCAATCTGGCTCACTTTCGCATGAATTAGCATAAATTACGTTTCCCAATTTGTTTTCCGAATGGATTAGGGCTTACCTAACACTAAATTTACTTTTATTTTCACTGCAAGCCGAAGCGTGACAGAAACTATTTAGAACGTCCCAAAAGCGGGTCAACGCAGAGAGCGGGAGAGAGCTGGCTTTAAGCCGGGTTTAAACGAAGAGCATGCTGGTGCCAACTCTTCGGTTTCCCTGGCTTTCTTCTCTCCGTGTATCTTTCTTACCAATTTCTATCTATGTATCTTTATGGCCCCGGGTGCCGAGACATGCAGTTACTCACATTCGTGTAATTACCCCCAGTGATGTGATTTGTTTTTCTTTGGTTTGTTTTGAGTTTTGTCTTGCGTTTTGTTTTATTTTGCTTGACGCATTGCAATGGAAATCATACATATTGGGAATTTTACACGCTGCTGGTGGGCCATGGGAAAGCTAATTATTGCTGTCTGCCTGCGGCGGGTGGTACATTAAAAATGTATTAATAATAAATTTAAAAAGTTATGGGTTTTCATTTTAAAAAAATCCGCATGCAATCTGGTATATGATTTCACTTTTGTATGCAGAAAATATTATTATATATCCTTTTATTACGTATAAATGAAGGGTTTAAAATGAATACACTAAATTAGTAAAAATTTAAAAATGGCTGACAAAATTTTAGAAAAAAATAAAATAGCTAGATATTATTTTATATTTTTGAAAATTTTTTAAATTTATTTATTATAATAGATAGAGTAGTTTACAAAACTAAACTAACTTAAATAGTATAACGCTGGCTGCAGGGCCTATGGCTATGTTGGTTTACAATGAATTTTCGAATTTATTTCTGTGAATTTCATTTTAGGAAAGCAATTAAAATGAATACATTGATAAATAATGTAATTAACACAGGTTCATGGCTATACAAATAATTATAGTTAAAGCCACCATCCTCTGAAACATTGGGCCTTCGAGATGGATTCTTAAAAATTCTTTAAAAAATTAAAAATAACAGAACCTAACATCTGCAATAGTTTTATAGCAATTCAAAATTACCTTTGTTCCCCTTTCAAAGCCCGCATTTTACACAGTTTTCCCAAAAACTTCACACCTAGCCCGCATGATCAGGTGAAACTCTGGGCCCTGTAGGCCAACATCCCTCCCTTTTTCGATGATAATTCGCACGCAACTTTTGGCCAGTGAAAGCCCACAAAATACTCGCATGTTTGTATACATTATAGCAATATAGCAATATATGACCGCAGCCGTTTAGCACATTTCAGAAGGCGAGGTGACTAACAGTTTTACTGGGCCAATTTCGGAAGGCAACAAACAACAACCGTCCGCCCACTATGCAGCAGCCAGAGAGATGGTCTATAACTATATAGCTGTTATTATTAGTTGGTCACAAAAACAAAAACTTTGGTTATGCCTGTGTGGACACCAAAAACAACGCCCCCTCCCACGGGTCCGGGGATGAAAGAGCATTTCTACATTATGTAAAAGCGGTCAAATGTCGGGCCTGGATGCGAATGAAAAATAACAAAATTCGCATTATTTTTAGTACAAGAAAGGCGAACGCTGATTAACACAATCATGTGAAAAATGTGCAAGGCTTTTCGACTAAAAATAAAACAAGTGCAAAAAAATATACATAGACGTAGAGACTGAAAAGTGGAAATTATGTGTATAGCTTTCACTTGATATACAAATATGGGCTCTGGGGCTAAGGGGGCGTGGTCAGCAATGCGTAACAGCCAAGTGATGATGACAATGATGAATTTTTTGTCTTCCGACGGGTTTTCAGTCTGAAGTTGGCCGAGCAAAAAGTGCAAATTGCTCGACAAAAGGTGACGCTGAGCGGAAGGTGGAGTTAGTGGAAAGGTGGATATAGTTCAAAGCCACTGAACTAAACATTAAATGGAATAATCATGGCTGAAAAATCAAGGGTGGGGTTAAGGATTTAATATAAAGAAAGTTGAAGGGTGCTAGTAATGGTTATGCTCAATGTTTGTTTTTAGCAATTAAATCTGCTAAAAATGAACTTATTTTTCTTTAAATACTATATGTATGCAATTTATAGGTGTGCTTAAAATTAATTACACATTTTTTGAGAGCTCATTTAGCTCATTAAGATTAAATTATCATCCACTAATTTCCCTTTCACTGCCCTGATAATAATAATGAACACAACTCGTTAAAACCCCTTCAATAACACATTTCCCCAGATTTGTTTTGAGCACTTCCCCGACTTTCAAACGATGATAATGATCTTTATGCAACGCACAAAAACCTTGCAAAAAAACACACACTTAAAACCTCCTTTCAATTTTCATTTTTCCCAGAAGAGCAAAGATTTTTGTCAGCCATGTTCCTCTTACTTTGGCTACAATTTTATTGTTTTTGATCAAATATGCATGCAAAATGCTATAAATAAGAAACAGAAAAAGTTAAAAAAAAAGTAAAAATTGTGTTTACTTGTTTGCAACAATTTTTCTGTTTTGTTTTTGTTTTTATGTTTGCTAAATGCAGACGAGGCAAATTTCAATTTAATTTCTTCCCTGCCTCTTCGCTCCCGCACAGCGAAAGTGAGTTAACGCTCAGCTTCAGATCCAAAGTCGCGGCTTCCTCCAGTATGTAAATCACTTTTTTTAACAGCCAGCAAACTGCCGGAGATTTATGGGCGCCAGCTACTTAGACGAGAAGAATATTTTACGCGGGACACGTATGGGATCCAAAGAGCTAAATTCCCAGGTGGGTGGGCGCTATTAAGCATTTGTAGTATGTTTCATCATCAAGTGAAAGCATTGAACTGCAATTAGTGAAGCGTATGTGGAGTGTTTGTGGATATTTTCACTTTTCTGGCAGTCAATTGGAGAACTTTTAGGCGATAATTGTCAGCATAAACAAACCTTTTATTGGTTATAAGCTTAGGAACCGAGGTGCTCAAATTCCGAACCATTTTTCCCTTTTAAGAAATTTAAATTTTAGAATTAAATTAACATGCCTACAAACCTGTTAAAAGCTATTGAAAGAAATTTTTTGCACTTGCAAATACTCATTTAAAATATTAGTAAAAGATTAGTTGAGGAGTTGTAGAAAATGATTTTATATACAGATTTTTCAACATGTTTTTTACGTTCTTTAATAAAACACAATTTAAATATGTCCCATAAAATGTTATGGCTATTATTATTATTATTCTCTTCAGACTGCCTAAAAACTTCAACTTAAATTGTACAACTTCCCCATTTCCATTCCCACTCCCTTGCACTTGAGAAGTCGAGCTGGCGGCTGCTGGCTAGAAAAGGCCATTTCATCAACGCTTAAGAAAACTAGTGAAAAAACCGCAATAAACCAGTTTGATAGTTGGCAAATATTGGCCAAGACCGAAACAAATGCACTTTCAAATGCAAGCCAAAGCCGAGTAGTGGCAGTCGACACAAAGGGGCGAAGGCGACGCCTAAACGAATAGGCGAAAAAATAAAATAAAACTACAAGATTCCGTGAGCATATCAAGAGTGGAGTCTAGAAACCGACCCCCAACAATGGACCAGGCCAAAATTGAAATTGTAACAAAATGCTCACGACAAATATGCGGTTTTTGTCTGCCCCGCAACTGGCAAGTTTTTCCCCATTTTCCGCTTCCCCGTGCCTTGCCTTTTGGCTGCGCCACTCCAAAAGCTGCATCATGACGTAATGACCACATGAAGCCACCCGGCCCGGCCAAGTCATGTGCCTCTCGCTGGCTTTTAGGCCAAACCGCATACGGAAAATCGGTCCACGGCTCAAGGAAGATCCCGAGACTTACCATAATTAAATATTTTTATAATTGCGCTCTCTGCGGTCTTTTAATTGCCAGGGGGATTGGCTTGGGCATGACAAGTATGTGGGGAAAAACTAGAAATCTTGACTGCATTTTCTCGAAGTGGTCATTCCAGATTTAAAAGCCAATTGGGACGAAAGATTAAAGTTATTAAAGCCCATAAATACCATAAAACTTGAAGTTGAGCAAGTCCGAAATAGGTGGAAGATAAGTGAATTAGAAGATGGTAGCTTATGAGCTTATGGTCCCATTTTGGTTTTGATGAAAATTGAATTTTAAAGCACTTTACTTTTATTTGATTTTTACAACTAAAAACAATATACTTTTATTAGCAAACAACTCGAAATAATCCATTAAACCCAATCGGAAATAATAGTTCGCTAGTTTCTTTCAAGATAAGAAAAACATTACATTAAACATTAGTGTCTTTAAAACTTTTAAATTTCTTAGACACCATTTTTTAGGTTTTAAAAACTCAAGTAGTAATTTCTGTAGCTCCCCCGATACAATCTTAAATTTCAATATCATTGTCGTAATTCAATAAAGTTCATGGACTATTAAAGCCCAGATTTGATTGCCTCAAATTGCCGGCCCCAGAAAGAGTTAACGAATTGGAATTGGCCTGTAAAGGAAAGTTAAATGGATCCCTAATGAATGTCGGATGTTGTAACTTGCCACTGAACACCCCCAATAAGAGTTGTAATCCAATTTCTCCCCTCGTGGAGCAGCTGTTACTCGGAACCCGGTGAAAGGAGGAGGTTGGCTGGCGAATCAAAATTGATTTTAATGATGCCTTCGTTTCGGATCGCTTATCGGACATGTACCGAACATCATGTTCGTAAATCATAAATCTTGCTATCATTTCGTATTGTTGCCACCTGAAGGGCAGGCAGGCGGCAGGGCGCCTTTTCGCCCAAAAAATGCTTCATGTCCCGGGGGCCAAACGGATGATGAGTATTCGATCCGGATTCGGTTGAGGAATGACTGGGGAAAGATATTTTGATGGGGTCGCAAGCTGTGCGTGTACTTTCCACAGCAACTGTTTTAGAGTCTTGAACAAATGTTTGGATATTAGGCGGAGCCTTCGACGGGCGGCAGGTGCAGCAGGCAGGCACTCACCTGCCTTTCACTAAACAAAAGGCAATGATGCCAGGTGAGTTGAGCTTAGCTTACCACTATTGTTTGCCTTGTCCGGCTGCATTTGGATGCTTTAGATAATGGCAGAGCTTAAACGTAATCCCTCCCGGACGTTGTTAATATATATTTTTAATTAGCTGGACCAAAAGTAGCTAAAATTAATTTTTGGGGGGATTTGCTTTCGAAATCGATGTTTAAATGAACATAACTAAGGAAAAATATTAAAAGATGTAGGACCGAAATTTGTATTTTTCAAGAGGAATATAAAACATTACATATCAGTAAAAACTAAGAGAGATCAGCTAGACTAAAATATGTTGCATTTCTTTCTTTATATTCCCACTGAAAGCCTATATATAATTTCATAAACTAAGTGCATCTACTTCCCATATAACTTATAAAGATCTAAATAGTGACTATAACGAACACATATTTTATTCTCAAGATTATATCTGATGGATCAACATCAATAAATAAATACCAAGAGTGCTTAATTGCATTTCCCCGTACGGTTGATTAGAACACTTAAGATAAACTTCCTAAGAGTTCAATTTCTTAGCTTTCCTGGCCAGATAACTGTGCCGTTAGATATCTAGCCGACATCCTTTTCCTATTCCCCGTTGCCTTTCTTCCAATTAACATAAATGCCATTGCAAACATACGCCAGACAAATACCTGCAAGGGAAATTGAATTGCTTAATTAATTTCCACACTCGCTTCCTCTTTTGCGAAAACAAGAGGCGCGGGGAGCTGCTGGGAGACAAATAAAATTGGAAAATAAAATTTAATTTTAATGCAGCTTAGTCTCGTTTAGTCAAAGATGTCCCCCAGGATGCATATCCATTTTTTTCTTCCTTTTTCTGTTTTTTTATTCCTTCTCTTCGAGATTTTTATGTGCGAGCAAGCTTTTCCTTCGGTCGCCGGTTAAACGAGTTGCCGAGACGACGATGGCGACCCACTTTTGGCCCCGCCTGCGAGTGGGACTGCGACTTGGATTCGGACTGAGACCGAGACGGGAGCTCCCAAAAACACCGTGATCTCTGCCGAAAAAAAACCGAAAAATAGCAGCCACGCAGAGAAGAAAGTTTATATTCAATCGATATTATGTTGTATGGGGAGATTTATTACATAATATTAATTAATATTGATAATATTAATATATATTTAAAATTTCCATCATTTCTTCAATTAGTCCATACCGAAATCTATGCCTAAGTCTTTTGTTACAAATTACTTGTATACATTTTTCTCTGTGTACCTTTTGCCTGCTCGGTGGCGCCACTTTCTTTGGCGTCCAGATGACTGGTTGACACCAATTTGAATGGCAAGTCTCAGTCAGTCGGGCCGCTCTTTTTACATCACAAATAAGCAGAAAATAGGATCAGGTTCGCCATGTGAAAGTCAAGGAGTGATACAAATACTAAATACTTAATGCCACCCTCCACAGACCTCCAGGAGGTTTCAGTTAACGCCAATTGGCGAATGTGGCCAATGTGCACATGGCAGCTGCAGTGGAAAAGGGATTCCATTGTGGGTCACTGCAATCACGAAAGAAATATTCAACAAAGCTTTGATCTAGTTTCTTTGGAAAATTATTTTCATTATTTAAAGATTTAAATTGTTTTAATTAGTTAGAGTAAATATTGTGGTAGGTAAAAATATTGTAAATCCTTAAGGAGATAAGATTCTGCGGGAATAGTTATAATTAGACTTCCCTCTAAGTTTTTAAAACAAGTAGAGTTACTAATTACTAATTATTAATTCCATATCCTACCTCCCAGCAAAAGCCCATTTACCAAGTCTTTGGAAAATTGCCTTTAAACTCTCTTTGTCAATATCAATTTTCTCAGTCGGCAGAGCCGTCCTCTCAGGTAAAATAATGACAACAATGCAAATGCTTATCATGGCCATGGCAGCTCGGAAAAGCTAGCTCGAATTTCCAGGGCAAGACATAATATTTTCCCCAACCCGCCTGCACATTGGAGACCATGCAGGCGTTAAATGAGAAGCGTTTGACAACTAAGCAGGCGCCATGCCACCCTTCAAAGTTGGTTGTTGTTGCAGCCAGGGATCAGAAATTAGTGTGCCAAGTTACTTGGCCCAGGAACCACCCACCTCGATTTCGTATTTCTTGTACTGAGAGAAAATTAGCTTCATCATCATTAAACTAGGTTACATATACGATTTTTATGAAGGGTTGAATGTGAGGTTTACTTCGGTTTGATTTCATAAACATGCATAGTTTGATCCTAGATTGCTTTCCAAGATCACACATATATCAAGGACCATACAATTTCAATAATTCTGTATTTGTTTTTCTCTCCGTGTAACCCTTGCTCCTCCCCCTTCTCCCATCCCCACCCACACACGCACACACGTAAACGGAAAGCAGGCAAAAATTAATTGCAATGCCGCAAATGACAGCGTCAAGTAGTAAAAGTAAGCACCCACGAAGAAGAAGGCGACGAAAGAGATGGCGACTCCCAAGGAGCAGCCTTTCGAGCCTCGATTCGGGCTGTCTCTCCGGGATGGGGGCGTGGCTGCGTGGGCGTCACGTGCGCTGGTTGCAACAAGGATGAGCTCGTTAAAGGAAATGACAACGATGGCGACAGCAGCAGCAAATACCGAGTCGCGTTGTTCGCCTCTGTTCTCGAGTGCGTAAATTTTGTTTGTTTCTGTTGTTGTTGTGGCCATGGTTGTTGCTGTTGCTGGAGTTGTTGAAGCAAAATGTTATTAACATTTGCTGCAAGTTAAATAAGTGAAGGAAGGGGAAATAAGAGAGAGGCTTACAGCTCTTTTCCTTTGCCTCTGGCCCAAAGCTCTGACTCGCAAGTCTACAAATTTCTCTGCTTCAACACCTCTAACTCTTGCTTTTTTAATTAAATTAGTTTTATTATTAGTTTATTATTTATATTAGCTTTTTTTATATGCAATATTAAAAGAATATGTGTTATATTACTCATACAATTGCCTATCCCCTGACTTAAAGGTACCATTTCCAAATGACATTGAAAGGCATTAATCCATTATAAAACCTAGACTTAAATGACAAATTATTTTCATTATCATTAAGATGACTCTCCAAGCTTAACCGCCTCAAAAATTCGCCGCTCTCATTGCTCCATTATAGCATTAAAAATAAACCTTCGCGGCGAAATCCGTTGCCATAACAGTTAATTGTTTACAATTTGACCCACAAACGCAATTTGGCACAAACACACTACACCGTCATCCTGCTTGCCGAGGGCCATTCTACACTCCAGCGACTCGGGCTGATTTATGGCCATGATATGAAATTCGTTAATTGTCAACACACATCCCATCGCCTCTCTCCGTGGACAAATTCTAGACCGGCTTCGAAACAAATGACAATTGGAGTGTGTTAATGGACGCCGTCAACATCTTTCGCTCAGCACTTACAGCTCGCCTGAACAGCAACACCTTCTTCAAGATATTTGGCTAAATGCCTGGAAAAAATAGTGAAGGGAAAGAGAGTTAAATGCGGAAATATAAACACAAGAAATGTGTACACTTTTAATAATAATCAGTCTGCGATAAGGATATATTTTATATAAAGAGAAATATTTTGAAAATAATACAATTGAGTTAAAAAAATGTTTCAGAAGTCAATTCGTTAAGATTAACAAAATGCATTCCCAATTATTAACATAAATAGCCAAAATTCAAAAGCTTTTAAAATATATGCCAAATTATAAACATTTTTGAATATATTCATAAATGTATTCCTTCCTAATTCTTAGGAAATATTAAATCACCAATTAAATCAACCAATTAATTTCTTAGCACTTCGTTTTTCAAATGTGTTAAAGAAAAACTAAGGCAGCGCTTAATGAATTTCCAGTTACATTTTCGCCACAAGCTTGCAACTCCACTGTTCACCCACATTCACGTTGTGTACTTAGGACTTTTATATGTGGGGGCCAGATACTTGAAAAGCCCGCACGTAGGTTTTACAACTTAATTACAAGTCGCGTTAATCTAAGCCAAATGAAGCTTCACCTCACTCGTTCACTTTGCATTTGACATGCACATGGCCCAGGAATGGAAAAGGGAATTTAAATGGGAGCACAGAAAGAAGACTAGAACTTGCTCCACCAAGTGGGTTGGCATTTTAATTGGATGGTTTATATATGTAGAGAGCTAAGCGGTTTTTAAATGGTAAAAAAAAAATCGAATTCACCTACAAATCCAACTTCAAAAACATAATTTATAATCATGGATATTATACAAATATTACCTAAAAGAAATAAAAATATATATTGGAATCCTTTAAAAACAAATCGAGTTAAACATTAAGCTAATATTAATTTTATTTATTATGCAACAAGGGACCCCCATTTATAAATTCCAGAATACAAAAACTATTCAGTAAAACATTGAGTAAATATTACTAAACCATAGTATCTTCAGACAGCTGTCACTTTTGTAAGTTACTTTCCATTCAATATTTCGCGCTCACGTTTTTTGTCTTGGCCAAAGCAAAATTTGAAAACAAAAAGGCAAATTGTCTTGCCACTAATAATGATGAAGGCGATAATGAAGATGTTGTTGGCCTGATTGACACTTTTATTCAACGACCATGACTGTGACTCTGACTTTTAGCCGCTGCTCGATTTGCACATATATCTCCATCTATCTTTCTATCTATCTATCTATCTGGGTACAGTAAAAAAAATATATAAACAATTTTTGTTAACTGAAATTTTGTGTGTCGAATTTAATTTATTTTATTAATTTATTTATAATTTATTTTACTTTTGTAACTATTTTAACTGTATTTAAAAGTCAATATGTATGTCATTTTCAAGTAATAAAATACACATTTCTGATTCGAATGCAAGTGAACCCAGTCAATAACTTAATATATTTATATTTATATTTATATGTTTTCTTAATACTCCATAGAAAAAACCTATAACTATTTAAGTTTAAAAATGCTAGACTTAGAGCCAATATAAGAATGTGACCTGTGCTATTCACATTCCCCTTATATGGTACTCTGTGGCGGTAAAAGCAGATACATTTTTGAGCTTACAAGTCGGGACCTTGGGCAATCAATTTGGACTGGCAATCAGTCAGAATATTATTTTAAAATAATCCTCTTTAAGGGTTTTAGGAAGTTCCTAGACTTTTTTAAACATTTGCGGGTTTTCTTAAACGATCCTTCATTCGGTATAGATTTTGATTGAACCAAGGGACGCTTGACTGTACCTATCTGTATCTGCGTTTGTATTGGATGAGGCGAAAACAATTTGTCGTTTGGGCGGGGGGAGTGGCAGGCTGGCAGATTTGCAGCGGAGCGTTGCAGTTGCACGTTTCTTGAAAACGCCGCACAATTTGCAATTGAAAGTTGAGTTGGATTTTTCACTTTTTTACGTCTTTTACACAGTAACCGCAGTTAGCCATTTGATCGAAAAGAAGACCTTTTCGCAGCGCAGAATGTTGTGTCCGGTTCGGATTTGGTTTTTCCTCGTTTTCATTTTACTTTTTTCATTTTTAAGTCCGCTCTCTTTTATGGGATCACGTTCTATTTGAAACGTGAATTATTTGCAACAAGCCAGCTGATGGATGGTAGTGAATCATGGAAGAGAAGGAGGATAGAAATAGGAACAGAGAAATGGAGAAATGGAGAGATAAGAGGAGGATATAGAAAACGGGGGGAGGAGTACAACCCATCCCGCGCATTCAACTCAATTTTCAAGTGCGTGTTAAGCGCCACTTTACAACACACGATATGCGATATGCGATTTACGATATTCGATACAGGCGCGAAATGCCTTCGAAAATGTATATATTCCTTTTCTCCGCCAGCATCTCCGGCAATCGGTTGTGTTTTGATTATTATTTTGCGGCTGTTGAACGCTTCGGCTGGCAAAGTCATTAACTTTTATTTTGTTGTATTATATTACACTTGAGCGTGCCGAAGAAGATTACAATAATTTCGGGCAAGTCGTCGCTTTTGGCTTAATTGTATGTGGATTTTGAGGCTGCACTCATTAAATTGCGGTGGCTAATGGCGGTCTGGCATGGAAAAGAGGTGAAAATATTCAAATATTAGGAGTAAAGGAAGAATTTAGAATAACAAATTTGGATTACTTCAGCTAAATTTTTAGTTTTATGTATTTAAAAGAAAACGGTTGGCTTTATTTAAAGATTACTTTGATAACAGTTTTTGCTTAAGAATAAAAAGAATATTTATTTGTTCAGTGTTCAGTTGCATACAAGACTCTTGAAGTTTCATAAATATATGTGTTATAAATACTTATATATACATAAAACCCTAATATTTATTTTACTATTAAATAATTTAAAACCTTAAAATCTGATAGGAGTTCAATGTAATTCAATGCATTATCTTTTGCCTAAAACACTGCCAAACTCTTAATGGTGAAAGCCACTACCGAAATTCCATTAGGGTCCAAGCAAATTTGCTAGACCCTCGCTCGCCCTGCTTAAACATGGTCTAAAAGCAATTTTGTTGACCCAACTTTTTTTGGTTCCGTTCGCTTGTTTACTTAAAATTTATCACAATTACTTTGCCACATAAAACGCAATGAAAAACGAGAAAAACTGTTTTTTTGATGAGTTTTTAAATGCTGACAGAGTCTTGTTATTAGAGTAAACAAACCACAAAAAAAATAACGAAATAAAAGAGCAGCGGCGAATGCAGAAAAAATAAAGAGAATAATGGTAAAATGTAGTTCAAAAGTGGCATAACATTTGTGAAATTAAAATAAACACAGTTCCAATCTGTGGATGGTTGTTGCTACTTTTGTTTTGTGGCTTCAATTAAATCATATGCCAGGCTTTGCTGGCTTTTCGTGCTGCTGAAAACTGTTGCTATATCTACGGCTATAGCTACTTATACAATACAATATCAACCGCCCCCAGTGCCAGTCGGGATGGGAGACGTGCAAAAACAAAACCGAAAACCAAAAACTGAAAACTGAAAAGAAAAACAATTGCATAAAAAATTCACATGACTCGAATCGTTCGCGCTCGTCTCTTTTCAGATTATACAACTTTCTAATCAAAATATTATTTTATTATTATTACCTGTGGCGCATTTTTCGTTATTTTCGAACATTGCCTTACTTCACTTTTCGAACCGTCACTAAATTCAATTGCTCAATTGACTCAATCAGCAGAAACTGAAAAGTACGTTTCGATTTTCCTCGGTTACATTTTCGAAACATAGCTTCCGCCACGCACTTTTCGTCCAAGATTGCTCCGGAAAATACTCCGAAAATACTCGTAAATGTGGGTCATCTGCTGCCAAAGTAAAACCAAAAATCATCGACAGGGGCACGTAGAACGCTTTAATTACAATTGGCCTAGTTTCGCTCCGAGCCCAGATTTAGGAGCCGTCTGAGCTGTGGCTGTACCTGATGGCTATCTGGAGATAAGTATATATGCCAGCCCACGTCATGGAGCCTGCTATCAGATCAGAGTTAATAGTTTAATTGGGAGTGGGCCAGAGGGAACGTTTCCTACGGGCAAGCCCTGGGGAAATGTGATTAAATGTGTCGAAATAGGTCTATGTATATGGATTGAAGCCTGTAGAACTTTATCTATGCATATAAAAGTAAATGTGTATATTAATTAATATATATTTTTTTAAGGAAGTAGAGAACATTTAAATTAGTATTAACACACTATAAATACCTTAGGAACTAATTAAGATATTTTTGTTTGCAATAATAAATCAATAAATGTTAGGATTTATAAACAGTACAATATTCTTATTTTAACTGTTCTTTGGTAAAGCAACTCCTCACAAAAATACATTCATCTCTGCTATTAAATCATCAACTTATGAACTCATAGCTGAAAATCGCAATTAAATAAAAAAAATAAACACAAAGAAGTCCAACTCTGTACAACTCTTTGTCTTGGCAAACATCTTAAGCAGATAAAATCCCAAGAAATTATCTCAAAATGGCTTTCCTATGACCTCAACTGGGTCGCTCTTTTTTTTCGGTTTCGTCCCTAACGGAACCCGTCGCCTCAGAGCTTGAACCCTGACCCAGCTGACCTCATTGCATCTCTCTATGCGCTTCTCACACACTTTTCCTACGGGCTTACACAACCAACTCGGAAGGCCTCATTAACTGACCTTAGTTGACAATTTTAATGGCTGTTTGAGCCGGACCCACGAAAATTGCCTAATGAAGTGCTCATGGATTGCGAATGCGAGCCAAAAGTCAAGCGAAAGGTTCCCAAAAAAATATGGTGGCTGAAAGTTTGTTGAACTTTTACTACGTCCAAAAAATAAAATTAAAAATAAGTTTCGGGAAAATATTCAATTTCTTTGCATATTAAATCAGCCAAATCATTGTGTGACCCGGGGCCAAACTAGTTATAAAAAGATCTGCCGCCGAGCGGTTGGGTTATGTCATGGTGCCAGGCATTTCCTTCAAAATGCTAATGCTGGCCAAAAGAATATTTCGCCAAAGTCAGGGCCAGAATCTGTGGCCCTGCTCTCCGATTCCATGATTTCATAATTCCCCCTGCCTTCACGTTCTTACCAACTTGCTTGGCCACTTCTATCACTAATACCTGTGCCCCGGGGGCATAACTGGGTTCAAACACCTTTCGAAAACTTGCCTAATGCGTGTATTGATTGGAGTGTTCGGCGGCTTCCAGCCGCTATTCGGATTTTTCATCTTTAACGCGGCTCCCCCACGGAAATCGGGGCCCATTGCGAAAGAAATCTTCATGTCTCGAACAATTTGTTGCGCCTGCTCTGCAAGTCAACCAAGATGGAGCTCTTGGCGGGATCTGCGACTGGAGTTGAGGTTGCTTCATTGTATATCACCGAGGCATATTTTGAGTGCTTGTTTACAGTGCGAATTCCATAATTCCAGCCAACGAGAGTGTGCCGCATAAAACGTTGTGATTTCAAGAATTTTAAGTCAAATTATTTGTATTCATGAATAATTTTTACTAATTTCAATGGTTTTAATTAACAAGTTTGAAGTATGAAGAAGTGAACGTATTGACAAACTCAGAGTAGTAAAACTCAGCTTAGAATTTATGTTCTTGCTTATTTAAAATCTTAAAAGTGTTTAAAAGTTATAGAATAGGTTTTTTATATGTAGACTATTTTTTCTTGTGTGTCGCACATTTTGCAATTTTCATTTCTAATGCCTTGGAAACTGCCTGCAATTTGTTTGGTCGCTCGCCGCTTTACAGTTTGATTAGCTGGAAAATTTTCCATCGTTTAATTAAATTATGTCTGCAGTCTGCAGTCGGGAGTTGGTGCTTACGTGTATGGGCAGTCGAATGACAATGAGCGGAAATGGCGGGCAATTTGCATGCAACGGCAGCTGACTTATCCATTTCCATGCCCGCATCTCCCCCTGCCGCTGAAGTGAAAGGTGCGGTCCGTTGGCCAACCTAACGCTGCAAGCATCTTGGCCATTGAACTCTCCGTTCTAAGGCAACTTCTCGGTGATTCTGTAATTTCTCCACTCCGAGATGAAAATTGAATTTGCTAAAAAAGGAGGAAAAAAACAATTGCTGGATATGCATGAACCGTAGAAATCATCTAAACAACCATAATGTACGTACAGTCATGGCCAATAGCTTTACCTGCTAGAAAGATACAGTTAGGTGGAGAATGGAATGTTAACCATTTATTATTTTAAGCGCAAAGATCTTGAGTTAGTTAGTATGAATAAGTTGATAAATATAGATCAAAAGCCATTAATACTATGTGGTTCAGAATAGAATAAAACAGAATAGAAAATAAATTCTAGAAACTAAAGTAAACTATTTTGAAATTATTTTTTTTAATAATTAAAAAATCATAAATGAAACAGATAATACAAGTAAATAAAGAAAAGTCTTCAAACAAGTGTTTCAAATAAAAATCCAGCTCGGCTAAAGTTTTGCCTAAATCCCAACCTCTCTTCCAACCTAAACCGAATTTCTTGCTACAAAAAGCCAGTTTATCTTATAAATTCGTATAACTCTCCGTTCCATTTCACTCATTACCAGCATGCACGCACATATTTCAATCATCTTGATGAAGTTGCAGCCAACTGTGCCACTGTGGAAATCGAGCTCCAAGCCATTACTCTTGGAACCTCATCACTTCCCACTTGCCACGCCCAAACGCCCCCTCAGAGCCAGGGAAATAGAGCCCGTATCGCATATAGTATATAGGATATATGGTAGTGTGTTGAGACTGCCGAAAAAAATCGCTAACGAACCAAGTGTGGCCGAGGTCCCTGGCTCTTGGTCCCTAATGGCCTGCACATGTGCTACGTGGCGGCAAACGAACTGCAGTCGGACCCAGGCGAAATACACCCCCCTAACCCTACAAGTCACCGTCCTAGAGCCCAGACTAGAAATGTCCAAAAGAAATCGACGCAGTCACGTAAAATTATTTTAATAATCACATAACTTTCGGCATTTACACGCCAGGCGATCCAATGGGAGTAGCAAACAAAATGTCAATAAATTTCTGACTTTTTGTTTGAGCTAAAAAAGAATAAATACGAGAACAGCAGCAAACAAAATAATAGGGATAGAAAAGTACTCCATTTTAGTTTCCATATTTTCGTAAAATAAAACTGGAAATGGAAAAATTATTAATTTATTAAAATTATAATTAATTTCCTTTCATTAGTCATCTCACATTTACTTTGATAGACAATCAAATATTATCTGACGTCCATAAAATTTATTAATATTGATATTCTTTTTTAAAGGTTGAAAGAAAAACAAATATTTACCATATGTACAATCAGCTGCTGGTAAAAAAAAAGTTAAATACATTTCAATACTCAAACGGCTATTGTTTCGACCACATTTGTATTTCACAAACAAAGTTGGGATATGCAGAAGAAAAAGTATAAGTTTCAGCGGGCAGAGCGCTTAAGTGGGATTTGCGGGGCACTTTAGTGTCAACTTTAACAATAAGTTGGGCGAAAAAAGAACGTGGCGCATAAATGCCGAGCAAAAACATTCGCTTGCACATAAGCCGCAAACTTTTGGCGGCCACTGTGGGCTAATGAAATGAAGCCTCCCCACAAAATATATACAATATATTTATTTGTACTGTATACTTAAGAACTTGAGCTGATTCCACACAGCAGGTGACCGTCTGTGTTTTTGTTGGTTCTTTTTCTGGTTAGCCCCTGGTCAGTGTTTCAGCTATCAATTGCATCTGTCTATCCGGCAGATACATTTCACTAAAGTCAGACCTGGGATTTTTCCAAGCGGTCCCCCGTTTTCCCTCTTTCGTATTCCACCCAGCTGAGCAACTTCAGTGCAGTCGTTTGAGATAAATTACTCTGTGCACCTGATGACAAACTAAACAAGGCCCCTCTTCCTAAGCTCGAGAAGAGGGGGAGGTTGTTGCTTAAAGGGTATTTTAACAATTTCAAAATTCTAGCAAAATAGGTGCACATTTATAATGAAATAATAACAAAAATGGCTATAAAAAATAAATTAATTAAAATCGAAATATGTAAAATTGTTTAGATCACTCAGAGGTAGGGACAAGTTCTTTACATAACTACATTTGTAGTTTTTTTATTTTATTTTTCTAATTTAAAACTATTTATTTCCAAAGTTTTCCTAACACTATAAAGTGTATTTAAACTTGCGACTGCTGAAATCGACCCGTGCCCTGTTTATTTCTTGTATTTGTATTCCCTTCTATGGCCGCATTTATTGTCATTATTATTTTGATACCTTTTTTAAAATTTTCTGTTGTTGTCTGCACAGTTTTCCTGCTATCTGCCGGTAGATTTATGCCAACAAAAGCCAACAATAAAAAATATATACACTCTTCTTTTGCTTTTAATTTTGTTTCTTTCTGGCGCTGTCCAGTTGGAGCGGCGGACAGCTGCATTAAAAAGTTGCCAAAGAAAACAGTTTGCATTGCAATTTTTCCCTGGTTTTATTTTTCAGCTCTCCTTTCGTTTGTTGTTTTCGTTATATTTCTTTTTGCTATCAACGTTGGGCAAAAGAATACAAAATAAAAAGCTAAATAGAAATAGATATATATATATATGTATTATATATTTCTTGTGTGTACATTAGGAGTGACCAGGGCCCACAAAAGGTTGTCCGGTCTGTTGCAACTCGGTTAAGCCCTGCCAGCATCCAACATCCAACTTTCAACTGGGTCATTGTTGTCCGCCCTGGCTTACCGACTCGAGCAGAAATAATGCCAAATCTGAATGCTGCGAATTCAATTTGATATATAAAAAATATATGCAAAAAAGAGAACAATCGAAAGTAGTTTAAGCTGCTATGTGAGCTTAAATAAAGTAAAACTCGAAATACGTATGCGGAGCTGAGATTGGTACATGGATCTCCCAGGAGCGGAAAATCTCTTTATTGGATTTAAATTGAAATAGGGAATATTTAATACGATTTAAGAATATTTTTATTGTATTAGGGATCTTTGAGACCTCCATATCTGGGTAACTATTTAATATTATTTAATATAGTATTGAAATGGGAAAATAAATCACTGCAAATTGCAGTTTAACACGATCTATGAGATAGTTAAAATACCCTCTACCCTGTACTCTACCGCTCACCTGACAGGTAACCCTTGGAGCAACTGCCCACAACTCATCCCTCTTTGTTTGATAATTTCTTTTATAATTTTTGCAATTTTTCTTTCTTTTCCTCTCCCTTGCCCCCTCTCAGTCAGTGCAATTCTGGCGTCCCTTCGCCGATTTTTGCTTTGTTGTTTCGTTTCATTCCGTTCCAGGTTTTCAGAACTTAATTAAATGTTGTCACAGCGCACACTTTGTAGTCCCTGTGCCTGGACCTTTGCCCCTATGCCACCATTTCTTCCTCATGTCCTGGGGGTAGAGGAGCGGACCGGTCCGGTCCATTGGCAGCGCTGGCTGTTTGTGACAGCAATTCGAAGTGTAAATGAAATAATAGCTGCTAAAAACCAATTTGGCGTAAATTATAAAAGCTTAATGGGCTTTGTAAGCGGGGATGCCCCTGCCTCGTGGCAGCTTTCATTGAGCAACCTTTGACTAACAATTTATTTGCTTGTTCTCTTGCAGTTCGGTGGAGCTGATAGCCCTGCTGGCTATTTCGTGCACCTTCTTCCTGTTCATGCACACGAACAAGCTGAACAGTCGCCTCAAGGAAATGGAGGTGAAGCTGCAGCCGTCCGAGTTTTCGGCCCTCGGACTGACCGGCAATCACATCAGCGGACATGATGCGGGCAGTAAGTCACTACTATATATCCCCCAGATACTCAGATACTCCCATCTCGGCAGCCATCACACAGATGCAACTCGCACCTCGCCTCCTCTCATTTCCATCTCGCAACAATGGACACAAGGCCAGATTGTGGGCCAGAATTTGCGCTCGATTGCATTCGCGTTGCGTATCGGAATAAGGCATCGCATTCAGACAGGAAGTTTAGCAAAGACCAAGTGCTAGTAGGAGATAGGATACGACTGAGGGTTATCTAGGAAATTTTTCAATCTATGTCTTTACTTTTTTATAGAAATTTAATTTCAACGAGGAATGCTAGTAGAAGTAGATAGTTCTTCATTAAATAACAATAGGTGTTTATATTGCTTTTAAAAAAATATTTTTAATAATTTAATAGAAAATCTAATATATTTTTTGTTCAAAATTTATTTAAATATATTTAAAGAACAAATTATCTCTGAAATCACAGCTTCATTTCTTGCTATATTAAAAAAGCAAATAAAAAGTTTGCAAAATATAAAACCAACGCCCATATTTTCACATAAATATACATATAACACATTAAAACATATTTTAAAAATATAATTAATGGAAATATGTAACCGCAGGTGGAACTAAAATTAACCGATATGATAAATGTGTCTAACCCACCCCTCCCAATAAGTGCGATACCGCGTTTGAAAGTTGGCTACGCCCAATTGATTTTTAATTACCACATTGACCTGAACCTCAAGCCTCGAAAAAAGAAGTAACAGATAAAAAAGTGAACAGCCTCCCTGTGAGGCCTTTGTTAATAATTTCCGTTGGCGTTTGCCATAAAATAGCTGATCGTTTTAAGCCAAATTAGTGCACATTGCTATTCGCTTTAATAATTAATGGCATATTCTCGGGAAGGTCCTAAAAGTAAATATAAATAAGAGAGTATGCACATTTATTTCTCTATTTGTGTGCGCTTTTTGGAATAGCACTAATAAACTGGCAAATTAAAATCAACATTATATATGGTCGATGCATCCATAGATTGTTGGTGCGGCGGCTTTTTAATTACAATATGCATGTGTTTACATATTAAGCATATCTCTGCACACAGAGAGTCTTTTTTTGTGTCAATATTATAGTGCATTAATAAATTATTTAGGAGCGACAGGTCAACGGGGCACAAAGGTTAGAGGGCATTATCGGCGTGACTGGGAATTAAACCTCATGACATTGCTTTAAGTGCACTTTTGTTTTTTTGTGGTTAAGCTAAATAATGCAGCATATTGATTATTATATTATTAATTTAATTAGTAAATATGGCAAAAATTATGAAAACTCCAAGAGAATTCGAGGATTAATTGGTGTGGAATATAATATTAACTTGCTGGAGTATGCAAGCCGAAATCGAACAAAGCTTTTATAAATTTTACTATCGGAGATAATAGGAATTGGGTTTATATCTTTATTATATTTCAAATAATATAATCAGGTTGTATTTTAAACATTAAATTTTATTTAAAAAATAAATTAATTCTCAACTTTAGACTATGAAAAACATCACAAAAACATTTAAAAAACGAGCTAGCATTGAGGGCGCCATTCTCATTATAGTTTATTTAGAAAAAAAAGACACTTTGTTCGAAATTCCCTTCAAGTATTTGAAATACTCCCATTAAGATCACATTACCAGAGACCGCAAAAGCCGTCACTTGACACCTTTTGCTTCACAATAATGTTTGTCGAACGCACTCGAAATTCCAGTGGACACCAAACCAAAATCCAAACCGCACTCCAGTGCACAAACAATAATAATAAAAAATGCCCTAAAAAAGAGCGTACATAATTGCTGCCAAACGAAATTGAGCATTTTCTGGAGCGTCACTTGAGATTCTGCCACTTAGTAGCCGTCAGCAAGAAAGCCCGAATTAGGCCGCGGCCAACTACTAACTAATAATGCTGTCGTCATTAGGCAACAGCGGAAAATCCGAAATCGAATCAAAACTCTCTGGAAATGCAAACCCTAATTTCCATGCCGGAAGTTTTGCGGCTTGCCCGGGCCGTGCCATTCCACTTGCAAATTAGGCAAAAGTTGCCCCAACATCAGCAGCAGCAGCAGCCGCACAGCTGTGCCACCAAGTGATCTCCACTTGGCTGCTTTTCTTCGCCAGGGGAAAAATGTGAGCCGAAGGGGCCGAGGAGTGGAAAAACAGAAGACTTCACGCCTTACTGCGGTGATTGCCAAACAACAACAACGGCAGTCAGCTGACGCCAGTTTGGTGGTTATAGTGAAAGAAGGAAAGCCTCTCTTTGGGTCGCGATATACCCTAAACACCCAAAGAGATATATCCATATATCCATTTTCATACTCTTTTTTTAATACAAAAATAAACAATATTTTGTGCAATATTAATATTGCCTAAATTATGTATATTTAATGTAAGATCAATGGTTTTTTTGCAAAGAAATATTATAATCGTTGCTAAGTATTGCGACGTAATTTCTGGCGTTCCTCAGGAAAATTGTGCCATTTGAAAAATTCTAAATAAATGAGATTTTTAAGTAAATAAATCGTTTAACCGGAATATTTTTTAGAATCATTATTACCGACCTTATATTCTAATCTTATGAAAGTCGTTAAATTTTAAGATAGCATTTCAAGTTAATAAAAAATAAATTACACATTTTACTAAAACCATAAAAGTATTAATTTAAAAATGCATGTTTAAATCGTAAATAATTAAATGAAAATATATTAATGGTAAAAGATCTTAATTAAGTCAAGTTTAGTTGAATATTTATAAAATAAATCCTTGCTAATCAGCTTCTTTAATGTAAAAAAAACTTTCTTTAGAAACATTTATTACAAAGTTAAATAATTGTTTCGGATAGATATCATAGAGAAATCTGGAAATTTTTGAATTTTTAATAAGCACTCATTTTAACAAAAATAAAAACACACTCCGATAGCTGTAAAAAAAGGGTAAAACTCTGCGACCAATTCGATTTTACACTGTGCAGTGAGTAATGATGATGATAATGATGATGTGGAAGCGGATAAAGTCGGGCCAGATGCACCATAGAGTCCAGAGTGCACTTGTGCGCCGTGTTTGCCACACAGCTGGTGGCATCTTCATTGTTGCCGCTCTTGCATTTGCGTCTGCGCACGCGTCAATTGCCGACAGTTACAAATTGTTCCCGGTTAGCCCCTCTTCACGACACAAAAAAACCCAGCTAATGGCAAAAAAAATACGTACATATATCTCCTACACAAAAACAACAAAAAAAAAAGAAAATATTTGAGGAAAAACATTTTAGAGAAGTTGATGCATTTTTCTTTGAGCAAAAGACAAAACGAAATAAACAGTGTGAAATTCATCAAAAAGGTTCGTCTTAAGCCGTTGATGCATCCATTCATAAATATTTCATTTAATTGACTCACACGACTTGGGGTCGAGTACGAGATAAAGATACGAATATGACGACGTACTCAACATGCTCGTTTAAGCCATAATGATGATGATGACACCGTTTGTCGGCCGTTGTCGGTTTTTTGGTCTGTCTGCTCTTTTTTGTATTTATTTTTATATACACATATGTATTTGTCTGGCAACATTGAACTTGACTTAAGTTAATTAACGGCGCTGAACGCTGCAAGCCAACTTGACTGGTGGTTGGTTGATTTCGTGGTCTAATGAGCAAGTGGAAATGTGCAGAGAAAGGCATGGGGCCTCAGATCTTTTATGCTAATT
The DNA here is from genome assembly GCA_035045905.1 of Drosophila anomelani. Taxonomy (NCBI): domain Eukaryota; kingdom Metazoa; phylum Arthropoda; class Insecta; order Diptera; family Drosophilidae; genus Drosophila; species Drosophila anomelani. The sequence goes on from JAWNOO010000165.1 coordinate 608,019, forward strand.
TCTGGAATGGATAAGTATTTAACAAGTGGGGTAACCAAAGAATTAATTATCCAATGATTAACCTAGTTTCTTTAACGATTTCTATTAAGCCAAAATATAGATATTAAGATATCATATATACATATATGGAATTATGAATACTTTAAAGCTTATGATTGGAAACTTTTAGACATTCATTATTATTATCTGGGGCCTTTTCTGACTGTCTCTTCATATGATACAAATTGTTTTTTGTCAGAAGCAATAGTCTAACGATTAATTTAAAAAATTTTAATTTCAGTTTAATTTATAAGAACGTTTTATACAAAATGTTTACTTCTTGAATATAAATGTCGGAAATTACGTTAAAAAATAATATTCTGTTATATTTAATATTGTTCAAAAAAAAAAAAAATAAACTTGTGTTTAAATTGGTTTGAACTGTTAAAGCTGAGGCAATAAAACTGGTATAAAATGCATAACATTATAGAAATTTTTAACTAATTTGGATAACTCCTTTGGTTACAAAGTTTAATAAAATAGGACTTCCTATTGATAAATAGTAATACAAATTAGTATTATTAATCATTCCGTAATTATTTAAAGAACTATCCCATGTCAACACCAACCCTCGCCGTAAAAGATCAACCATCTTAAGAACCTTTCGGCACTTTACCCTGTCAGAAGCCATTGTCTCTTGAGTTAAAATATAAACCCAACAATTGCCTGCACCTTTAACTGGAACAACGAAAAGGAAAAAAATAAAATCTTTGAGAAAATGTAGCAATGCCAACTTTGCCCCTGGCTGAAATGCATAGCAAACCAGTTTTTCGCGCTCACTACCGAACCGGGCAGCTTTATTTTCAATTAGACAGCCACATAGACACGAACTAAGACACGGACCCAAACACCCATAAAAATAGCACCAACGGCAATAGCAGTACCTATACTTACACTGAAAATAATTGTTTGAAAATTACAAGAAATTTTTCAAGTTGACAAAATGTCAAAAACAAAATCTTAACCTCCCAACCCCTTTGGAACTTGCTATCAAATTTGATTACATAAATAAAGGATTTATTATAAATTTCTCACAATTCTCACAATCAAAGTTTCTACTAACTCCTAAAAAATTTAGGTTAAATAAATCATTTTTCCAAGTGCACCAAGTTCGTTAGCTGGCCAAACTAAGTGTTTAGGAGTTGAGGTCCAATTCGGTTGGAAAATGCAAGTAAGCAAGCAATTTGTGTTAGCAGAGGCGGTACCAAGGGGCTCGGATAATGTTAGAGTCAGATCTTGAGATAGGGCGGGATAGAGAGATTGAGAAGTGAAACATAACATTAAACTAATGAACGAGGTTTTGGGTGGGTAAGTCTCAGAATTCCGGCTTAAATCGGAGCAATTGAAGGTTATTGTTTGATACGGAATAAGGAAGAACGAAGTTTGAAAATTGTAGGATTAAATAAAGACTTGATTTATAAACATTTAAGAGCAATAAGGTATAAGAAAATATATTTTAAATAGAGAATTAACTAAGTTTAATTAATTACAGATCACATAATCGTTTTAAACTAGTTTTTTAGTAAACTGTGTGTGTGCAATAATGTATTAGAAGATAAATTTGAAATAGAGAAATAACTACATTCAATAATTTAAAGATCACAAAATTATTTTAAACTAGTTTTTTAATAAACTGTGTTTAATTAACTAAACCAACCTTCGACTATTATGACAAATCTGAACAAAGTTCTTAAAGAAAAGTCTTCACTTAAAGCTTTTTAAACTCTTTCTTTAGTACATTTAATAATAATCGACCTAAAAACACTTACTTTTCTCCTCTTTAATATTTTATTACATTTATTTCACACGAGCCACCCCTTTTCTTCTCCAACTTTAAAAACCAAAAACATTGACCAAGCCCCGCCACAGAATAAATACACCGAGATATTCATGAGTGGCTCATATTCTATGGACTGCGACATATGTTATGTCGTTCACCTTCAACACAGATGACAGTTCAAGTGGCCAATAACCGGAGCTAGGCTATGGCGATATTGAAGGTCGTCATAGAACAATTCAGAGAAAATGAAAAGCCAAAACCCAATCAGAGTAACAAACTGCAACTGGGATGTGACCCAATTTCAAAACCACACACACAAATCCAAAAAATAAAAGAATTCAAGTTAAAAAGTGACAAATAAAAGAGAAGAGCTGGAGAGCAGGCTTCTATTTTAAGGTTTCGACCGCAAAATGTATTTCACTCTTGGTTCACTGACTTTGTGTCGGCGGTTTTTGTGCAGAAACTTGGAAAAAACCAGTTGGGGCCACACTTTCATTCACATTTTCCAGCGAACTGCCCAATTGACCAAATACAACGGATCTGGTTTAAAGGCAATCGGACTGGATATGCGTCGATGTGCAGACTTCCTTGTTTTCTGTTTAGCGGCGAATTATGAAATACTTGGCCATATAAATCGAAGTCAAGACAAATGTGGCCTACACTACACTTGAAAACCAAGACGTTTTCCGCATCTCTCCGTCCGAACTGATCAATTGCAGTCATTTACCAGTTGGCACTAAACACTGACTGGACAAATGTCTGGCATCAGGATTTTAATTGACCGCACGACACGCAGAAGTATCCATTTGCATGCGTTGGCTTTGAAATTTTTGGGGGAGGGGGGGAGGAAACCTTTCAAAAACCCACCGGGGATGATCCCTATCGCATCCGAAGTGAGCCGGAAAAGTGAAAGGAGTCATCATGAGCTTGCATATTTATTGCACTCGTCTTTATTTATTTATCATAGCTGTAAATGGCCCCGACTTCGCCTTCGTCTTTCGAATATTGCATAAACACTTTTGGGCTCAAGTGAAAAGTAAAAGTGTTCGGGTTGCTTCCTTTTTTGGCGTCAGTTTTTAAGGTCATCAAATATTTCAATCTAATTGGGGTCGAGATAAAAGCTGATATTAGTAATCGAAGTAGATTGCGATAAGATAATGGTGGAGTGTCTAAGGAAGTGATTTATTTACTATGACGCTCTACTTTCTATTCGACTTTATTGATAATTTCCTTAATCAACTTTTGCTAACCCTTTCAGAGCACGATGACATCAACACTCTGCATGGCACCTACCAATATCTGAAGAGTACCGGACAGGTAAGCTTGCGTTCCATAAATCTGATATGTCTTACATTTGCCATCTCGTCGTAAACATTGTTGCATACATTTCTGGTGGCTCATAAAGCAGAAAATAAAAGAAACCATCAAAAGCGACCGACATGTGGAAAGGTAGCTTCAGCTCCTTGGTGTTTGATACTGCATTTAGCCTGTAGCTTATAAAGCATATAGCATATTGCCTGCCCTAAAAAATCTCACCCATTCTGTATCTCTCCGTCTCGCTCATGCGCCGTCTTTGTCGCACTCATTATGTCAAGCGTGGACTCTCATAAATATCTGTAGCATTCTCCTCCTGAGACCTCACTTCACATACAACACAAACAACACCCCCTCACAAACACACTAGAAATATGCAGTTTAGCCCTCTGGTAGTCTATTAGCTATCCCTATATCTGTACCCTATACTATACCGACTCTGACTCTTGCCTCTAGCTCTCCTACACTATCCCTCCTAACACTAACCAAACTACGAAAACTACAAAGACACTTCGACTCTGTCTTGGAATTTTGTTAGCTCAGTTCGAGAGGCGGCATTTTTTGTACGTTCGTTAGTTAGTTTGCGACATAGACGCGATAGAAAATCGATTTATAAAGATTAAATAGCAAAGGTAAGTGTCCGTTACGAGGAGGATTATTATTTATGCCCACGTACTCCCGCTGCGAGAGTTACGCTCACCTCCTTGCGAAATTCCCTGAAAGATGGGACGCCTCCAGGTGCCTTGTTTGTTGCTTCCAAAAAATGAAATCGCCAACCGCTTAAAGTCTACTCGTCTTTTATAAAACTTAAACTATATGTTGTTGTCCTACTTGTGTTTGACTCGTTTATGTACGTGTGCTCTCTGTGTCTCTGTGCTGGGCGCCCACCACCACCACCAATGGCAGAAACCTGCAAGCTGAAAACTACTCCAACTAGCACTCCCCACTTTTGCAATCCGGCAGTTAACCCACCTGACCGCCGCTCAGCTGAACAACACCCCGCGGGCCCAGCTGGAGACGGTGTTCTTCAACCGCGTCACCAAGACCGGCAGCGAAAAGATGATGGAGCTGCTCAAGATCCTGGCCGCACGCAATAATTTCGAGGCCCGCCGCGATGTCGAGGGACTGTACGAGGTGGTCATAATGCACGACGCCTACGCCAAGAATTTCATCCACACCGACATCCTGAACAGCACCATGGCCAACACCTACACCAAGCATGTGGCCTTCATAGACTTCGACCTGCTGGACGAGCCGTGGCCCATTTACATCAATATGGTTCGCGATCCTATCGAGCGGCTGGTCAGTTGGTTCTACTATGCCCGCGCTCCCTGGTACTTGGCTGAGAGGCGGGAGACCTTCGGGGAGGCCGTAAGAATGCCCAGTATCGAGTGGCTCAAGAAGGACTTTAATCGCTGCATCGAGGAGCAGGATCCCGAGTGTGTCTATGAGCAAATGGAAATGGGGAACCTGGGCGATCACAGGCGGCAGTCCCTGTTCTTCTGTGGTCAGGTCATGGCGGTGTGCATGTGAGTAGCTGTGCCAGAGGGCGTTGGAATGAAGCTATGGGTGGGGCTAAAGGATATGCTAATCAGGATAATTACAATTCAAAATATTTTGACTAAGAACTTGGTGAATCTTCAACTTTCTTCAACATTTAACTAATGGCACTTTGGTGCAACCCAAAATAGTAAATCAAAGTATTTAAACTTTCAAGATTATCTCAAAATCCTTAAAGAATATTTAGAGGCATTTGTATAGCAGCCCCACCCAGGCCAATATTCCACCACAGTTAAAACATACAGCAAGTGAAACCCACTTATCCTCAGGCCATTCAACTCCCACGAGGCCATGCAGCGGGCCAAGAAGAATGTTGAGGAGCACTACGCAGTGGTTGGAACCTGGGAGGATACGAATACCACCCTATCGGTTCTAGAGGGCTACATACCACGCTTCTTCGCCGGGGCCAAGGACGAGTATTATATTTTGAGGAAAAAGTTGGGAGATGTCAACCGGAATGCCTTCAGACCCACTCTCAGTGACAAGGCGAGGGCCCTGCTGAGCCGAAACCTCACGCGGGAGATCGAGTTCTATCAGTTTACTAGGCATCGGCTGTACAAACAGTATATAGCGCTTCAACTGGATGCTAATCCCAAGCTGAGGTTGTAGTCGTTAAGGGTTCGTTGAAGAGAAATAAAAATCTATGCTAACTTTCGTAATCCTTCGATCTTTTCCGGTTTAATCCTAACTACAGCTTGGTGGATTTTTTTGGTTGCTAGCTTGGGTAGATTACGCACAGATTTAGTCTTATGCCGCCTATATCGTCTATGCAGCGTATTGGACATAATGTTCACGCTCGTCGGAGCAGCGAGGAGGAGTATGCGGATTCTGGCAGCGAGGGGCATCATCACGATCACCACTCGCACCACCATCATGTGCATCATCAGGCAAAGCTTGGTGATCCTGATCACAAGGCAGCACACGATAAGCAGCTGGCTATTCGCGAAAATAAGCACAAAGCGGATAAAGTTATTTTGGAGGACGAGGAAGACGAAGAGGAAGAGGACGACGATGACTTGGCCGATGGGGTGGCAACACAGGATGACGATGGCTTTAATTTCGAAGCCGATCTACTGAACAACACCAAATTGGCTGAATCGGACTTTGTGTTCTTCAACAGAGTCCCGAAGGTGGGCAGTCAATCCCTAATGGAGCTGATGGCACGATTGGGCAAAATCAATGGATTCAACCATGCTCGCAATAAGGGCGGTGCCCATGAAACGGTCCTGATGAACAAGCAGCGCCAGGGTGAACTGGTGGCCGATCTTCTGACCCGGCCAAAGCCGCACATTTACAGCCAGCACATAGCCTACATTAACTTCACTCGCTTCCACCTGCCCAAGCCTATATATATTAACTTGGTACGTGACCCCATCGATCGCATTATTAGCTGGCACTACTATATCCGGGCGCCGTGGTATTATCGGGACATGCAGGCCAAGCTGGGCGACAAGGCACCGGCCATGCCCTCGGATGAGTTCCTCAACCTCGATCTGGACACTTGTGTAAAGAACCACGATCCGCACTGCACCTTCACCCAGGATCAGATCAAGAACCCAGTGGGCGATCATCGCCGGCAGACACTTTTCTTCTGCGGCATGAATCAGAAGCTGTGCATGTAAGTAGGAAGCCGACAGGAATCTTAATAAGCTCATCACCGCCACCCACCCCCTCGATAGGCCCTTCAACTCGGAGGCAGCCATGCAGAAGGCCAAGCGAACGGTGGAGTCGGAATATGCTGTAGTGGGGACCTGGGAGGATACAAATATCACCCTAAGCGTCCTGGAGGCCTACATACCGCGTTTCTTCCGCAACGCCAAGGTTGCCTACTACCGTAAGAAACCCCTAATGCATCTGACCTCAAGCTGAGGATAGTCTCAAACCGTGTCATATTTTCAGTGGGCAAGGATCGTTTGTCGAGGGTTAATCGCAATAATGTCACTCGAGTCGTTAGCGAGGAAACTCGCGTTATTCTGAGGAGAAATCTCACCAACGAGATCGAATTTTACGAGTTCTGCAAGCAGCGTTTGTATCTGCAATATGCCGCCTTGAGCCATGGCAAGAAATTCGGGGATGATGACTATGTTTTGGTGCCAGAACAGCAAAATGATTACAACGAGGAGTATTAGCAGGGAATAACTTCCATAAGAACAAACTAAATTAGTGCTAAGAAAATGTGAAATGTAACTCAACTCAGGATGCCACAAAGAATAAACCTAAGTTTAATTATTGCCAATGAATTTCTAACTTAAAACTTTCAATCTATAGGATAGATCTTAATAGGATCTAGGGGACCTCTTCAATTTTCGAAATGTTCGAAATGTAGATAGAAATACTTACTCTAGATCAAGTTTTGGTTGCTGTAGCCTCAGATACACTCAGTATTCGTTTGCTTTTCCGTACCTCGCCTCGAGCTTTCTGTGTGTATCTGCATCTGTACCGATATCTGTGCGTCTGTCTGTGATTCGATCTCGTTCTTACACCTGTCCCCTGACCTTTGCAGCTGTGGCGCTTGAACCCCAAGTTCCTCAACAACACCAAATTCCACTCTCGCGATATTATATTTTACAACCGAGTGCCCAAGACAGGAAGCGAGACCCTGATCGAGTTAATGATACGTTTGGGCGAAAGAAACGACTACCAGAACGAGCGGGCGCCGTTCTCTAAGCCTGTGGGAATTTACTGGTCCGTGGAACGTCAGAGAACCGAGGCGCAGCGAATTTTCGATTTGCAGGAGGACTCCGCATTCGTCTATGTGGAGCACATGAACTATATGAACCTAAGGCCGCTCCATTTCCCCCAGCCCATCTTCATTAATTTGGTAGGAACAATACTTTGCTCTTCTAGGGACACCCACCGTAACCTTTATCCTAAATTTACCAGATTCGGGATCCTGTCGAAAGAGTTATCAGTTGGTTCTACTATAAACGCACACCCTGGAATTCTGTGAAAATGTTCGAGGTCACCGGAAAGTTTCAGAATCGTAGTCATTATGTGAAAACTTTTGAGGAATGTGTGCTCACCCACGATCCCGAATGTCGCTACGATTTCGGACTCAAATTCAAAGAAGACTCCGCCGATCACAAGCGTCAAAGTTTGTTCTTTTGCGGACACTCTCCCATTTGCGAGTATGTAGTTCGATTTTCCCTTAGTTTCATGACTCAACTATTGGGCTTCCTTCAGGCCATTTAACACGCCAGGAGCCATAGCCAGGGCCAAGCAGAATGTGGAGCGCGATTATTCCGTAATTGGTTCCTGGGAGGATGTGAATGTGACTTTGACTGTGCTTGAGCACTACATACCTCGTTTCTTCAAGGGCAGCACTGATGTTTACTATGGTAAATCCTCATTTACTTCTAGCATTTTTGGATAGGAAAATCCTACACAATTCCCATTTCCCCGTAGAACCCATCAAGGGCCTGGCATTCAAGAAGCGAAATACAAACCATTGGAAGCCCAAGATTAGCGAGCGCATCAAGCGGATAATGCGGGCCAATTTTACACAGGAATATGAGTTTTATAATTTCTGTAAACAGCGCCTGTATCGGCAATATTTTGCAATAAACAGACACTTGCATGTCTGAGGATCCAAGAAAGTCTTTCTTTCTTTTTTTTCCACTAACTGTAACCCTCGTTTTCCTGTAATTAGTTTTCTGTGTTGATTATTTTGAATCTTTGGCTGAAGAGGGGAGACTTATCTATCTCAACACTTTCAAGCTCGAAAATTTGGATGCCGCTCAACTGAATAATACCCCCCGAGCGGAACGAGACTTTATTTTCTACAATCGTCTGGAGAAAACGGGCAGTCAGTCGATGACACGACTCATAAATCGCCTGGGAAAACATAATGGATTTGAGACATTTCGGAATCTAAGGAGACCCGCGAAGCCGATATTACACTCTGACGAGGATGAAGATGATCTGGTGGACCAGCTGTCCCAACTGCCATCACCCTCCGTCTACGTGGAGCACTCCAACTGGGTTAACTTTACCAAGCACGACAATCCACGTCCCATCTACATCAACATGGTGCGCGATCCCATCCAAAAGGTGATCAGTGCGTACTATTACCAGCGTCACCCTCTGATCTTCTCCCAGTCTCTGATGAATAACCCCAACAAAAGAATACAGTCCAAGAAGTATTTCGATACCACCTTCAACGATTGCGTTAGACAGCGGATAGCCCCTCATTGTGTCTTCGACTCCCACAATCCTTTCAACGGCGACTGGCGGAGGTTTTCACTTCACCTCTGCGGAAATTCGGAAATTTGCACGTATGTTTTGCACGAAGTCCACAGAAAATTAGTAGTCCAAAGCAATTACAAACGGGATAGTTGTCTGAGCAAAGTTGGGATTTCTTAACGCCATTTGGTTGAGCAATTAAAGCCTAGGTATTCAACTGTAACGAAAGCTGATTTTATTTAAATTAAAATGGTATATTCCTATCCCCTTAGTACTTGGTTTTGTGAATGAACATTTTCGTTGGGCTTCAGTGAGTAACTGAAATGTGATTTTGGATACTTTTACGTAGACATTTCAACTCTGAAGTCACTACGCAAATAACCAAGATGAATGTGGAACGTGAATACGCAGTGGTGGGCAGTTGGGAGGATACGAATGTGACCTTGGCCGTTTTAGAGGCATATATACCCAAGTTCTTTGCCAATGCCAGGGAGGTCTACTACAGTAGGTTTACGCCATAATAATTCCATTATTGATCCGTAGCAAACTCAGACATATCTCTGAACTCTCTTATCTAGACGACTCGGAAAACTTTAACATAAACAATATATCGCATGACACCCATCTGGATGAGGATGTGGAGGCATATCTGAGGACCAGTTTCTCCTTCGAAATCGAGCTGTATTTGTTTATTAAGCAGCGACTCTACAAGCAGTACATTGCTGCACATAAGAATGAATTTCCCGCAGTTTAGATATAAATAAAATAAATTGTACCGTGCCAAAATAGTTTTACCAATGATTTTACAACCAAAATTTCAAACCGTCTTTCTCCTCCTTTCGCTACTAATCATTTTTTGGGTAGCTTGCTTGATTTCACTCTCCGCCGCACCACCCATCCAAGAATCCAACTCAAGGGTATACGAAACCTTTGCAGATCCTCCAACTTAGTGCTGCGAAACTGAACAATACCCCCAAGGCGGAGCTCGATGTGTTGTTTTTCAATCGGGTTCCCAAGACCGGCAGCATGCAGCTGATTGAGCTGATGAGGCAGCTGGGAAAAGTCCATGATTATGAGGTGGAAAAGGATCCTCAGAAAGGAGGTGTCATTCCCATCTTAGAGCCCGCCGCAGAGAGCGACTTGATCGATAATATTGCCAACCTAGAAGATGGTACAGTATATGCCAGTCACGTCAATTTCCTGAACTTCACCAAGCATGAGCAGCCAAGGCCCATTTACATAAACATGGTCCGGGATCCAGTGGAGAGGGTCATTAGTTGGTATTACTACATTCGAGCGCCGTGGGTCTTTGTGCCCGGAAGGAGGCGTAACAACCGGGAAATGCCAAATCCCAAATGGGTTAACACCGAGTATGATCAGTGCGTGGAGAGTGGTGAGAAAGTTTGCACCTACATTGAGAATTCCCTGTTGGAACGAGTGGGCGATCATCGGCGTCAGACCTTGTTCTTCTGCGGCCACAATGAGATGAAGTGCACGTGAGTTAGGTAGCTTTATCCCCATTTCTGTCATCCCTCGAATCCGTTCCGTAGGCCCTTTAATGCTCGCCTGCCCCTGCAATTGGCCAAAATGAATGTGGAGCGAGAGTATTCCGTGGTGGGAACTTGGGAGCACACAAATGAGACCCTGGCTGTTTTGGAGGCCTACATTCCCCGCTATTTTGCGGATGCCTCCAAGATGTATTACTGTAAGTTCCGTTGGGGCTAACTCTGAAAAGGGATATGTTCAAAATCGATCAATTTTTGAATTTATTTCTTCCAAGTTCAGAGAGTGTAAGAAACATAGTTAATTAGGAAACCTTTTTCACAGCGGGTCTACACTCCGATCACCAGAATACCAATCCCATGAAGCCGCACATTTCGCAGGATATTATCGATATGGTTCGCCGAAATTTTACACGGGAAATCGAATTCTATCAATTCTGTCGCCAGCGCTTGCACAAACAGTATCTAGCCCTCAAGCTGAATGATCTCAAAAAGTTTGACAAGGGTCTGTCCCAACTCAGTGAGGCCAATGAAATGGCCATTAGAGACTAACTTAATAAGAAATTTTACATTACATAAAATCCTATTAATAAATAAATATTCCTTTAAGAGGATAAATCAATCTTAATGGAAGAATCGTTCAAAACTATTTTTAATTGTTAAGCAATTTAGGAAATTTAACTGAATATATCCCATGGTACGATATAATTTCAACTATCTGTTATATAAATATCTTATATTTCTCTCCTCTAAAGCTTCTTTTAAAGATCAGTTCAATAATATGCTTTGAACTGAATTAAGCACTCTTAAGAACTAAAAACTATTGCTTTATAACCCAAAACAAATAAAGGAAACCACTCTATCGCTTCTCTCCCTGACCTTCGCTACACTATGAAAAATTATATAGGGTTTTATCTATCGCTTAATAATCCGAGAAAGACAGGAGCTTTATTTATCGCACAATAACCCAAGGATAACATCTAATGGGACCTTGAGTTTGACCGAAATGCTGATCTTGTTAAACTCACCTTTAGCTTGCCCTACTGAGCGCAAATCGCCTCAACAATACAAAGAACGCCGATATCGACGTTTTGTTCTTTAATCGAGCCGCCAAAGTTGGCAGTGAGTCTATGCTGGAACTGTTCATAGCCCTTGAAAAGTACAACGACGACCTTACCCTGGACAGGCGCGGATTGCATACTAAAACTGTTCGCCAAATGGATAGACCTACCAGGCGAGAGTCCGCGGAATATGTCGCCGATTTGGAGGAGGGAACCATGTACATAGAGCACATCAACTGGTTGAACTTCGATGAATTCGATTTGCCCAAACCTATTTACATAAATCTGGTCCGAGACCCGGTGGAGAGGGTCATAAGCTGGTACTTCTACGCACGAGGGTCCTACAAAAATGCCATCGAGTACAAAAAAAAGCCTGACCGAAAGATAAGGCCGGAGTCCTGGTACAAGAAGAATTTCAATGAGTGCGTTCGGAGCGGAGATCCAGAGTGCCAATATGTGCCGCATACTGTCACGGATCCGGTGGCCAATTTTAAAAGGCAATCGTTGTTTTATTGTGGTCATCACGATGATTGTATGTAAGTAGATAGGAAATTCGTGAAGATTAAGCGCTTCCGGCGACAAAATGTTAGCTAACACGATCTTTTAGTCCCTTTAACTCGCCAACGGCTGTGCAAATGGCCAAGGAACATGTGGAACGAGATTATGCGGTGGTCGGAAGTTGGGAGGACACCAATGTAACCCTAACCGTACTTGAGAACTATATTCCGCGATTCTTTCGCGGTGCCAAGCTGATGTATGAAAGTAGGTCTCCACAATTCGTAGCACTAAAGAAACTATTTCGTATTTATAAATATAAACCCCCCATCTCGAAACAGTGCACAATGACAAGATCACCAATCGGAACAAGAACAAGCGCAAGCCATATATTGAGCCCGAGGTAAAGGCGATGATTCGCAAGAACTTCACCAACGAGTACGAGTTTTATTATTTCTGCAAACAGCGCTTGTATAAGCAGTATCTGGCCCTGAATCTCAAAGAGTTGGAGAAGCATGGACTTTTGTACTAGTTGGGTTATAGCCTGAATATTAGATTGTAGTCGGTGATATATTTGTGAACAAAACTTATCCTTCCAATAAATAGTAAATCAGTAAATCAGTAGACTAGATTAGACCCACACTATCCGTACCCGTACACGTTGAACCCATCTCAGTGTCTCATTGTTCGATGTACTGTGTGGCATGCTGCCCTCCCATGAAGCTTTTAAACCCTTACCCTATCCCCCAATCAGTTAGGTGACCTCTCACCCCGTCGCTTGAACAACACAGCCAAGGCCGAAATGGATCGTCTCTTTTTTGCGAGATGCGCCAAGGTGGGCAGCGAATCGCTAATGGAGTTCATGGAGCATCTGCAGGATATTAACAACTTCCGCGTGGATAAATACGGAGTGAGCAGGAAATCGAAAAGGCAACTAAAGCCGCTGGCCCAGGCAGAGGTCGCAGGCTACGTATATAACATGGAGGAGGGATCCGTCTATATAGAACACATACCTTGGATCGATTTCAACGAGTATAACCTGCCCAAGCCGATATTCATTAACCTGGTGCGAGATCCAGTGGAGCGCATGATCAGCTGGTATTACTACGTCCGCAACTCCTATAGGAATGCCATATTCTTCCGAAATCATCCCCTGGCCCCGCTGAAACCCACGGCCTGGTTCAAGAAGAGCTACAACGATTGTGTGAGAAGTGGGGACCCAGAGTGTCAGTATGTACCATTGGCAGTTACCGATAAAGAGGGCAACTTTAAAAGGCAATCTATATTCTTCTGTGGCCACGATCAGGACTGCTTGTGAGTGCTGGTAGGGGAGTTAGGTTATGAGAACCGAAGCCTAACCCTAAACCTCTTTCAGGCCCTTCAACTCCCCGCTGGCTGTTCAGATGGCCAAACGTAGAGTCGAATCGGAATTCGCAGTAGTGGGAACTTGGGAGGAGACCAACATAACTCTGACCGTTCTAGAGCACTATATACCACGTTATTTCGCTAGAGCTAAGATGATCTTCCACAGTAAGAAAATCCTAAAAGATATATCATGAAGTTAGCTCACACAAAATCCGTTTCCAGTGTACCAGAAGTCCCTCCAGAATCGCAATCGCAATAATCGAAAACCGAAAGTGGACGCAGATGTCAGGGCCATGGTCAGGCGTAATTTTACCCACGAATATGACTTTTACTACTTCTGCAAGCAGCGTCTTTATACGCAGTATATAGCCCTTAAACGAAAGGAACTGGAGGGACTGATTCACCACTAATCGCATAAGACTGACCTCTTTAGTTGTTTTTTTATGTAGTTCTTTCTGTAGCTCGTTAATAAAGTACTCATTAGTAATTGTAACTAACCTGTAGGAGAGACCGTGGGGAAAACAAGGCTAAATCAGGAACCATAAATAAATTTTCATTTTGTTTTTTAAATATAGAAATTAAGTAAGATTATGATTTTCTCTTGTCATCAAAGGTAAAAATCATAAATTTAGTTGATTTCTATATTTTAAAAATAAAAATAATTATTATTTACGGTCCCTGAGCTAAATACAATCCCAAATCCCAAAATCCAGCTCGATTCGTTGCGGAGTGAACGTTTAAATAACACTCGACATTCCCGACTGGACGTGATCTTCTTTAATCGTAACGCCAAGGTCGGAAGTGAGGCTTTAATGGAACTTACCCAGACAATGGCGCCCAATAATAATCTGACAGTGCTGACCAAGGGCCCTCTGAACATTAATTCTCGCACCCGATCGCCTCCAGAACAAATGGTACAGGCTCTGTGGATTAACGAGCTAGAACCGGGCACTATATACATCGAACATTGCAACTGGCTGAACTTCCGCAGATATCAGCTGCCGAGACCCATCTACATAAACCTGGTTCGAGATCCGGTCGAGCGGATGATCAGTTGGTATTACTATGTCCGCAGCGGCTATCGCAATGCCATCCTCCATCGTCGATTGCCCAACGCCACTATCCAATCGGAGAAGTGGTTCAAAAAAAGCTACAACGACTGCGTTCGTACTGGGGATCCCGAGTGTCAATATATCCCTGGAAGTGTTAAGGAAGCGGAGGGTAATTACAAAAGGCAAACTCTCTTTTTCTGCGGTCACAGTCGAGAATGCTTGTAAGTAGTTATCGAAGCAGAGGGCTTGCCGTAAGGAGATCTTCATTTGAAAGTACATTTCAGGCCCTTCGACTCTCAACGTGCCATACAGCTAGCCAAATTAAATGTGGAACGAGATTATGCAGTTGTGGGTACTTGGGAGGAGACCAACATAACCCTAACTGTTCTCGAGGCCTACATTCCAAGATTTTTTAAAGGAGTCAGGAATATCTTTGAGAGTAGGTTTCGTCATACTTTCAATTCCAAATCTAAAATATTTTAAGGGGGCTTAGATTTAGAAATGAAAGTGGGGATATTTTGTTTAAATCGGTACTTGAATACTTTAGGCACTGTTGGCCCCTGGGATAGTTAGGAGAATATACTTACACTCCATACACTTCGTGTCTCATCAACTCGCATTTTTGTTAAGTTTGGACCTCTGCTGAAAACAAAACCAATGATCTTACCAGCTCGGACGGCTGACCCTAATGAATTTGAATAATACCCGATTCGCGGGTCTTCAAGTGGTGGTCTTCAATCGGCCTACTCGAGTGGAAAGCGAGCAAATGATGCCACTTTTCCGGCAACTGGCTGCCATGAATGATATCAACGTGGTGCTCAATGGACCCGTGAGAACGATGAATAGGACCCGCACTGAAAAGGAACAGTTCACAGAACTGGAATGGGCCAGTGAACTGGAGAATGGATCCATATATATGGCACACTCCAATTGGCTGGACTTTGCAGGCTTTGGCTACAAGAAACCTATCTATGTTTCCTTAGTGAGAGATCCCATAGATCGGGTGGTCACTGATTTCTATAAACGTCGCTCTTGGACGAAGAGAGCTATATTCAGAAGGATGTATCCAGGGCGTCGGGAGAGGCCAGAGGAATGGTACAATCTAAGTTTCAGCAAGTGTGTAAGAAGTGGAGATCCCGAGTGTCGATTTATCCAGTATTCAGTGTCGGACTATGTCCAGGACTTTAAAAGACAATCCCTTTACTTTTGCGGCAATGAAGCCGATTGCTTGTGAGTAGGCTAACTCTTTCTGGACTATAAGATTTTAATTTAATCAATCTGTAGGCCTTTTAATTCCCACCATGCTGTACAAGTAGCCAAACGTCGAGTAGAAAAGGAATATTCCGTGGTGGGAACCCTGGAGGAAACCAATATAACGCTCACTGTTTTTGAAAAATATATCCCCAGATTCTTCAATCATGCTCGTTTCCTCTACAAACGTAGGTAGTCCCAGGGGCTTCAACATAAAACCAGAGTTCAAGTACCCCCCAGACAATACAAAATATTATATGAAAAATATTATTTTTCAGTGAATAGCAAGAGAATTCGGAATCGGAATCGGAATAATCGTAAACCTCGCATTGACCCTGATGTTAGGGAGATGGTAAGACGAAACTTTACCAACGAATACGAGTTCTACTACTTCTGCAAGCAGCGTTTGTATAAACAATATCTGGCACTCCAACTCGAGAATAATCTAAATTGAAAATAATATTGAAACACTGACAATATAAAAGAGAATTTTGCAACTGAATAAAAATACTAATCATGAATATTACATACTTTTCCATAATCGTATTTATGTTTTACAAGCCGTACAGAATTCTCCTTATCTTAAAACAAATAAGTTCTTTAGGATTTAGTTTTTAATTAGGGAAACCATATTCCTCTTTAATTCTTTAGGATTTTGTTATTTATTAGGGAAATTTTACTCCCCTTTAATTCCCAAAAAAAATGCGTATCAAACCCCAAGGACTTGAAGGTAACGAATAAATTAAAAACTCCTAATTCCCACTTCTACTTTTGCAATAAATTTATTCTGAAATTCCCCCAGATGTCATCCCTTAATGTGCGGGATCTGAACAATACCCGCAAGGCGCAAATGGACTTGGTTTTTTTCAATCGAGTTCCAAAAGTGGGGAGTCAGACGTTCATGGAGCTCCTGCGCCGACTATCAGAGCGTAACAATTTCCAATTCCATCGAGATGCTGTACAAAAGGTGGAGACCATTCGGTTGGCGGAGGACCAGCAGCAAGAGATGGCTGAGGTGATCAGCGAGCTGCCAGAGCCTTCTGTTTTCATCAAGCATGTGTGCTTCACAAACTTTACCAAATTTAACCTGCCAAAACCCATTTACCTGAATGTGGTTCGAGATCCAGTGGAACGCGTGATTAGCTGGTTCTACTATGTACGAGCACCTTGGTATTTTGTGGAGCGTAAGGCTGCCTTTCCCGACCTTCCACTGCCCCATCCGGCTTGGCTTAAGAAAGACTTTGAGACATGCGTCCTCAGTGGCGATCAAGAATGTACCTATACACAAGGTGTTACTGTGGAGGGCATTGGCGATCATCGGCGACAAAGCTTGTTTTTCTGTGGTCACGACTACGAGTGCACGTAAGTGTTTTGTTCGAAAAAAAAATTATTATTTCATTTATCCAATGAAAGTTAGATGGCAAGTTTTAAACAAACCCAAAATATAACATTTGAATGCTTATTTTAGTCCCTTCAACACTGTGGGTGCCCTGGAACGAGCCAAATTTGCTGTGGAGCAACAATATGCGGTTGTTGGAGTGCTGGAAGATCTGAACACCACACTCTCTGTGCTCGAGAAATATGTACCGCGATTCTTTGAAGGCGTTCGAGATATATATGCAAGTAAGTAGCCAAACAAAATTCAATTGAGATGTTTGCCACTGCCACTTGAGTTTCATTGGTGATACTCTGCAAGTTCCAAACTCCCTCATAAGCTATTCCCGCTAATAATAACATATTACTATGTATTTTGCTTACATCGTCTTACAGCAAGCGCTGAATACTTGACCAAGATCAACAAGAACAACTTTAAGCCGCCGGTCAGCGAGCATGTTAAGGATATTGTGCGCCGTAACTTCACGAATGAGATCGAGTTCTATCAGTTCTGCCGCCAGAGACTGCATAAACAATATCTGGCTGCCCACTTACCGCAGCGAATTATCACAGATTCGGCACATCTCCCCGCCCTGATAGGCAACTGAAGCAGCATTCGAACAAATGTAAAGAACAAATATGACAAACAAAATCATACTCGAAAATGTAGTCAGCTAAGTTCCCCAATAATTTTTAGCAAATGAATTGTTTTCTCTTGTGTATATTTCAAAATGGTTATCAAAAATGTGACAAATCCTTCTATATTTATATTGATTAGTGAGTACTTAATGTTAGAAAGACCTGAATTTGAATTGTGATGTCTTCAAGTGAACTGTTGAAATTTTTGTTTTAGTATTTTAGGCTTAAGATTCTTACGATAATACCATGTATAAACTAATAAAAGAGTATGTTAAGAACACTTTTTCTTTGTACTATTTGACTTTTAAGTGGCAGTGGAAAATAACAAGAAATGATTATGATAATATTAACTCAACGTAACATATGAAATCAACGACCTTTAACATAGTTTTAGGTAACATAATGTTAACAGTAGTACAATACTATATAAACGCAACAGCGGGACTCCATAATGTCAAAAAATATACTTTAATAAAATATAGAAACCAAAATAAGAGCTAAATAATAATGTACGTTTGGTTGACTGCAAGAACTATTATATGAACTGGATTTTCTCTTGTCGAGACTTATTACTGTAACTTATAGCACTTGTTGATTATAGTCGGTTTCTCACATCGATTGATAGGCTGCTTCTTGCTGTGAACAAACCGATGTAATTAATTAAAGTTACAAAAATGGATTAAACAAGGATTATATACACACCGCTTGTTGCCAAAGAAAGCGAAAGCCTCATCTGATTTCATAGCCTGCAAAGGTCCAGGTATAATTCTCTGCACCCGAATTACATTCGATTCTGAGCATTCACTGGGTGATATCTCTACAATTCTTTGCGGTTCGTGCATATAAATCGAATCGGGATCCATCTTAATGGCATTTAAAATATTTTTATCATATAGTTGCAGCCAATCTGGGTTTTCCGATCTAAGGTTCAGTAGCTCAGGAGCCAGCCTTCGCACAGCTTTGGAGAAAATAACATCCAGAGCACACGTCAGTGGGTGCTGATAGACAGCAACATGGAGGCGCGATCTGGCCTCAAACAAACGATATATACGATGATAGTCCTGATAACGATACTCGATGTGTTGACCATCGGCCGATATGCGTGACCGAAGAAAAATGTCGTCAAAGTCCATTTCATCGGAGTTAAGGACATTAACACGCTTATTATCCCTTCTAAGATAATCCCACTTGTCCACATCTAATCCGCAGCGCTTATTGTGAACGATATCAAAGATATAGTTGTGTCCCAACATGGGAAATGACAGAGAGTCGCTGCTGCCGAGAATCAGAGCCTTAACTAATTGAACTCCCCGGCCACTAGCGTCATCTCTTAAAGAGACCAGCTCCTGATTATGGGCGTCCTTAAAGATGCGATCCACGCAGGCCAGGGCATTTTCCTCGTGCTTTAAAATAAAGGAAATAAATACAATTTTCTTTTAGATTTCCTTGATAAAATTATACTTACATCAAATTTGTAATCGCAAACAGATTCCCAGCAATGTGACATTGGGCCGTGGCCTATGTCGTGAAGAAGGGCAGCTATTTCCACAGCCTGGCGACACCAATCTGGTAGTTTAGGCTCATATTGTGAATTGCGTTCGATGGCTTTTAGATGATCCTGAGCACTTTTGTAAGTCCTAAAAATTTCATAAATATTTGTTTGGTTCTGATTTCCAAAAAAGGAGTTTCTATAGCTCACCCCAAGCAATGATCGTATCGCTTATGATTTGCCTTTTTACCAAGGGCCCACCGTACGAGGCCTAGTTGATGAATTCCCTTCAGTCGTTGAAATAGTGAATGCTCTACGATTTCCTGAATGTAACAGGGCAGCTCGATTGTTCCATGCACTTCGTCTTCAATAAGCATCTGTAAATTGAAAAATTGAAATAAACGCTAACTATACTTTAGTTTTCTACAGACGTTTTTAGGATTGATCTGATTTGACTTTTGTTCCATTTTATGTTAGTTTCACTTTAAGCTTTTCTTAATCTTTTAATAAAATTATGAAATCAATACTACTTACTATAATAAAAAGGATTATTAAGCACATAAAATACAATACGAAAACAAGGATTTTAAACCGGCTTGACCAACGACCGCTTTCAACAACGACCAAACTTCAACTGAGCATTTGCAACGCCCAAGCTTCCCTCTGGAATTTAAAATTTCATATATCCCGTTGGCCATTGACTTCCGGTGTTGGTTATGAGTGAGTCCAAAGTAAAAATTGTGAAATTTCATATATCCCGTCCTTCATTGCTACGTAGATATATGGAGGACGGGATATATGAAATTTTATAATCCAGAGGGATTCATATATTCATAATTCATAATTTAATGTCCAAAGTAAAAATTGTGAAATTTTCATATATCCAGTCCAGGACGGGATATATGAAATATGAATCCCCTGGTTTATAAAATCATATATCCCGTTGTCCATTGTCTTCCGGTGTTGGTTATGAGTGAGTCAAAATAAAAATTGTGAAATTTCATATATCCGTCCTCCATAGATCAATATGTATGTATATACGGATATATGAAATCTACGTAGATCAATGGAGGACGGATATATGAGGACGCATATATGATCTACGTAGATCAATGGAGGACGGATATATGAAATTTCACAATTTGTACTTTGGACTCACTGATAACAAACGCTGTACAGCGTCCGCCATTGATCTGCAATGGTACCCAAAGGTACCGATTTTAATATCGATACTACGATTATTTTGATTACAATTTCAGCCATTTCAGTAGCAGTACTATATCCTTTTCACAAGATGCCAAGCAGATGTAATTTAAACAAGATATGTATTGTACTACATACATATGGTCATCTTTGATGCTCTTTAAAGTACCTGCACAATGAACTCGGATGATTGGATATATGCTCAAGTGTGGATTGGTAATCAGTTTAGGAAAGAATATGGTATGGCATCAGTGGGCCATTAATACATGTGTACTCCTTTCATAATTTGAAATATGTAAAGGATGATATACCGATATTTTTCTAAAAGTATCCTTCAGCTTATACACCTTTTCCTAACTTAGATACCCATAAATGAATTAAAATTATGTATGTTATTTCAATATATTCATAATTAATATTTAAATAATTCATTTTAATGATTGCCTCAAACTTTTCTCAGTGTGGCACACAGCTGAGCAACTGAGCTGTCTCGTTGCCCCAGCAACCAACAACAAGGCGTGTAAACTTACGGAGTGGCGGGCTGGTGGTTGTTGTATCCCATGTTGTGGCTGTTGTTGTTGTTGCTCTTGCAGAAGCGGGAGATTGGCGTTTTGGGGCTCACGGAGCTTGCGAGGGAGGGAGCGAATTACTGCACTGGCTGACATTCTAATTGGATTCCTGTTCGTCGCTCTTAAGAGTCCGCGCCCAACATAAAACCGAAAGGAAGAACAGTACGACGTTTTGAATGTTTTAATACGATAACATCAGAACTTTTGTTGATAATTTTAAAGGCGCTTTTTAGTTGTCTTGTTTACACGTAACCTCAAACGCACACAACTGTAAATGTACGGCGAACAGCTGATTGAGCCTATCGCTTATCGATATCGAAAAAGCTGCTCTAAAATATTAATTTTTTCAGTTACTTATTCGTATAAAGAATACATTGAATATTTGTTTTCCATTTAATTTATGCACAAATGTTGTGAAATAACTTAGCAATGTAATATATTTGTTTATTCCATATTTAAAAAGTTCCTACGACTATAGCCCAAAAGTATGAAAATACTTTTATACTGCTTGATAGTTCCAAATGTAAGCACGTTGGCGCTTTTTTTGTGTTGAAAATACATTTCATGTAAAATATTTGAAATGTGTTAAAAAGAACTTAAAGGACATACATTTAATTTTATAAATATACAGATTATAATCAAATACTGTATTAAATGTTAAGCTCCTTAAATGGGAATTTTTACAATAAAAGAAAAATAAATAAAAGTAAATTTTATATTCGTAAACGTCGAATGACAAATTTTCAGATGCGTTATATAACTAATTCTGAAAATATTCAGCATTAACTGAATGTATTTCATTTAAATAATAAACCGAATAAAACATTTTGTCAATTTAAAAAAATAAATAAATAAACTATAATTTTTCAAAACTTTGATTAGTTTAACTGCTAATTATATTTTGAGGTTGATGTTTAAAAATACGGAAATAATTTATAATAAATTATGTATGTATGTACATACATACATATATATCATATATGTATATTTTTTAAAAATACTGTTGCAAAGCTCTTAACTCGCATCAGAATGACTTCATATAAAATTGGTCCATTGACTAACTGACTAATTAGACACCGAAATTCAAAATTAAATTACATTTAATTTAATGTTATGTGTTAAACAAAGCCGATTTAAACTAAATAAAAAGAGATCCGCTTAGCCCCCTCTTTCGACGACTATCCCTGTCTCATGTAGAATTTTCCCGAGGTGATGAGGGGGGCGGAGGTTGGCACGTGGCTCAGTTAGCATGGAAATTGTTTTTGCTGAGAGCGCCGTCCATTGAAATGAAAGCGAAAGTTGAAAGCTGAAAGTGTCACAGCGAAGAGAATGGTGCGACCACTAAGAGAAGCAAAGAGCGCCAAGTGTAAGAGAAAGTATCTGCACCTTTGTATCTTTATCGTTAACCCGAAGAAATTCAATTTCCATTAAAGTGGAATTGTAGTTTATGTCCGACAGTCAATGCACTATAAAATAACAGAGAGAAATTTACACAATTGCCACCAGTTCCACGCCGGGATATACTTTTTGATCAATGTCTGTGTCTATTTGTAGCATTATAAGATAAAGAAGCGACTACTTGCAAAAAAAGCAAACAATTAATTGAATAATGAAATAAAAACAAACATCAGGCAAACAATTTAGGTATGCAAATATAAACAAAAAACAGAAATGTTGAAAAAGTGCCGGCTCCACGACAAGTGGAACGCTGAAGAGAACAAGAATTGAGAGTGGAGCTGAGATAAACTGGGAGACCAGGAGAGAGCCACAATTCAAACAGCAAACAAAAGATGCACAGTGTTATTTGGCAAATAAAATCGTATCAAATTGTAACCACTTTTAACATATTAAAATTAGCACTAATTATAAAAAAAGCCTAAATCTTAATTTGAAAACATGTTAATTGAAAAGTTTCCAAACATTTTTTATTTTCAAATACGAAATAATATACTGAAATACTAATTTTTTTAATAGTAATTCAATATTCTGCAGAATTTAGAAGTTTCTTATTAGTTTTGTAACAGTTTATACATACGTTATAATAGACCCAAAAATAATAAAAAACTACAATATCTCTACTATAGTTGACAGTCATTCTCTGCGAAATGAAATAAATGAACTGATAAATTTATATAAAAAAGCGACTATAAATCAGGTTAAATATACTGGCATTCAGCCACCAAAACACACAATAATAAAATAATCTTTAACTGTGAATAAACCTACATAAATCAACCAATTTCAGTAACTTATTTCTTATATTTTAGAAGGATCTCTTCTTACTTTTCGTGATAATAATTTTATTTATATAATAAATATATTCTGTATTATTAATATATAGAATTTAATTTTATCAAAATATGGTGAAAGAAAGAAACATTTTGAAACCTACATACATGTGATATACTTAATATAAATTTATTCAGTTTTATTTAGAACCACTGTGTTGTGCCTCGTAGAAGCATTTTACTCTCCCAATTGTTTGGCTCTCTGACTTGACATTTAGAGCCCAGCAGTATCTAGAAGTACCTCCCACAACAACCGCCCAACGCAAGAGTGTTGTGGTAAGAGGGGGCAGAGAGGCGGCGAGTGAGAGCGAAAGTGAGAAGCGGTTGCAACTTTTGGCGAAACTTGCCTCAGTTGCCACACGACAGGACGGCCAAACGGGCGAACTGAGAGATACGAGCTGGAGGTCTGCACCAGAAACGTATCCCCGAGATACAGCGATAGGCAAATTAGTAAAAATTAAAGCACTGCGTCCGCTTTCACCCTCCCTCGCCCCTTGGCCGGCCTGTCTCTCGAAATCTCTCTAATTTTTCGCTAAAAATTTATAATAAACCAAAGGAAATAATTCTCAAAAATCATTGTATCTGTGTATCGGAGAACCGACTAAAAAGAGGCCGCCATGTGCGGTCGTCGTCGTTTGGCGCTCTCGCATCTCAGCGGGCGAAAGACCCAACTGCTGCGACCTTGCAATGCCCTTGAATGACACTCTTATTGCGACCAAGTCGCCAAGTTGCCACTACAACGGGCGCTGCTGCCACGGCTGCCTCTCAGCGCTGGCTAAATAAATAATAATAAAAATAAAAATAATTCAAAAATACTTGCAAAAAATCAGTAAATAAACAAAAACACGACGCCGAATAAATGTGAAAATTTTATTGAATTCAGAAAGTTTTCGTCATCCTTCGTGGGGCAAAAGCCGAGCAATCCCGACGGGTCCTTATCACAGCCTTAACCCAAATCAAAACGAGTGTGTGGAAAATAGAAACGAATCACAGAAAAATAATAATTTAGTAGAATATAATTAAAATATTTGTTAAATATTCGCAAAAAGAAATCCGGCAATAAAGCGAAACATATCTTAGAAATCCGCCGAGAAAGTGTTATCTAACTAGCGCCCCCCGGCGGCCAGGTGATTGTGTGTGTGTGTGTGCGAAAGTGAAAGTTCTCGACTGGCCGACTATATCCTTCGGTAACCTTTCCCTCCAAACACTGGGTCACCGTCACCTCCCACATAAACGGCATCCGGGCACGCAATAACCCCAACATATATTAACTACGAGTATATATATATACATATATATCCACGAAATATATATTACAGTATATGTAGGCGATATTTATGCCACGACTTTTGACAACTAATTCTTTTTATTGGTTGGCCGACGAGCGCTGGTAAAGGCCAAAAAGGGAACGCCTTGGAATAAAATAAAAACATCAGGTTGGTTAATCAAAATTATTACAACATACATATATTTATAAGCGACAGAGGAATTAAGTGCGTGTTTTATATACACTGACATGGCATGCTAATAATTATGTGGCTTCAATTGATGCTGCTGCAATTAGTATGTGCGTGCGTGTATCCATCGGATACATTTGACTTTGATTTTGCCATTTAAAGTCAAAGCTGAACACGTAGTTTTCGCAATTTATCGGCAACATAAATTCAACCTAAAAGACGAAACGAGTTCAATTGACTGCAATTTATCTAATGTCACTAAAGTTTAGTTAAATGCTGCTATGCTCTACATATATCAAGCAGTTTTCTTTATATAATCAAGTGTTTTAAATCGTTTTTGAAGTAGTTACAAGGAATTAAGGCGAAGTAATTATTTCCCTTTATCAAAAACCATTATGCTTATTAATTATGTTTATTCTTAAAGCACAAATATAATTGATAAAATTTAATATAATTTTTTAATTATTATTTGAATACTATTTTTACATAATTTCTATATGGCTCTCTTTCACATAATCAACAAAAACCATTTTTAAAGTCAACCTTTACTTCAAAAAATATATTTTTTATATGTATTTACACATCAGAAGTATTCTCTTTCGCAAAACAATTTGAATCGTAACATCCCCTGGCCCCACTTTCTTGGCTATCGCAATCAAAACAAACCCATCCAAATCTCGTTATCATAATAATCCAAACAAGGCAAGGAACTTGTAACCATAAAAAAAGGAAAGCGAAAGCCAGTTGAAAGCGAAAGTATCTTCTTCCACCACGAGTATCTTTGTATCCGCAACTGAGTTTTCAGCAAGGCGCAAGCGTTTTTCCAGTTGTTTTTTTTCTGTTCACGGCACTTGGCTTTGTTTTCCTTTGACATTTCGTTCGATAGCAATGTCATACAAATATAAAGAAAAAGCACGCGCTAGCCGAAAAGCCAAAAAAAAATTAAATAATATGGAAGCCACCCACATCCCAACACACGCACTGACACACGCACGCAATATATCTGACAGATACAAAGAATTAGTGAGGGAAAATTAGCGCTTCAAACGAGGCTCGTGTAAGCCACTTGTTTTATATATATTGATAGCGGTGGATTTCCGATGCAAATCGATTTTTTTGGGGGGTCTGGGGCAGGGGATTCCAAATCAGAAGCCCCGGGAATGAGCAACATGCGCCAGCCTGAAATTCAGCTAATTTACCATAAAGAATATATATTATTAATTTTCGTTTATTTATAAATTAAAAAAAAAACGCCAAAGCCAGTCAACCAGTCAGCTGTTGTGGTTTGTTGATGGGTAGAACAAGTATCTATAGCGCTCTAACCCAAGTGTGGGCGGCACTTGCCGGTCTGAAAAAAATGTTCTGAATAGAATTTATGCTAATGATATATGCGACAGAGAATGACAGCGTAAAAGCAATCCCGAATATTTATTTAGATTTCTATAAGCTCAGCCAATGAAGTGAATTCCTAAGATATTCAAAGGATTCAATAATTGAAGTTAGTTTGCTTATAAATATTGTTTGACATAAACATTAAATAATATTTAAAAATAATATATTTAATACCTTTTCTTTTTTTTGTCACTCAAAACAGTCCTATTCCTATTAAGTCTATGCTTAATTGTTTTCATTATTTAAAGTAACTTAAATAGTATCTTATCTCCGCTGCTTGAAGTGCAGAGGCAATTTCCTAATTAATTGCCTGTTAAGACTTTAATTTTCTAAGCATATTTGCTTTGTAGAACAGTTCAATGATCCGCTTAGCAATCTTATCATCTTCGGGGCTCTGCTGTCAGCCGTCAATCCAACTCGAGTCACTGAGTAGTGCTAAATCAGGATTACAAACTGTTCCGGCGCCAAATTCAAATAATAGCTAATTAGTTACCTAATCTCTTGCTTAGCCCACCAATGCGAAAAATGTCCACTGATTAGGCGCATATTGAATATGGCCAAGTTGATATATCCCCTGTACTTATAATATATAATCCCACAATCACAGCGGGCGGTCCCAAAAGCCCACGGGGCTTAAATGACAGCAAATACAGAACGCTGATAGTTTATCTGCAGGTAACCCTGCGATATGGCTAACATTATTGTTGGCAAAGCATTTACCAATTTATTGCCATAACGGGACACAGTTCGTTGAATCGCTGATAATACCCTGGAATAGTTATTGACATTTTGAAAGTATTTAAAAAATAATATACATATATTTAAGTTAAAAAACAACTTAAATAGGGATCCTTTAAACTGCTTCCCTACCTGAACTGATATATTTCTGCTGGGAAAACGGACTCTTAAAAGGAAATGTGGGTAAGATTAATATTGAGGCAGACATCCGAGGCTGCAACGTCACTGATCACGAGCATTTGTATATAGCCTGCATCTACCTTTTGGGATGCACAGCTCACATACAGATACAGATACTTGGGCACCGATACAGATACAGATACCAGATGAGGCGGATGCGGATGCGGGGTGAGTGCAATCAGCGTGAGGGCAGTGCTTGGCTGCGATTTGCGATTTCGCTCCGCAGCGCAGCGCTGCGCTTCGATTTCGATCCGATCCGATCCCATCGCATCCATCCATCCCATCCCATCGGATCCGATCCGTTCCGATCCGATTTTGCCTTATCAATCAGGGTGGATTTGCTGAATGCCAAAAACACAACAAAAAGATCGTTTGGTAGTCAGTGCACGCCCGACACCGTGACGCTGCAGACGTGGTGCAGTTCGAGGGCCATTCGGTGGTTCGCCCAGTTGGTTGTAAATAGTTCCAGAGACCCAGGGAAATAAAACCCATTATTGGCTCAAATATAGTACAACCTTGGGTTACAACTGCCTTACATCATTGTCGGCTAGTGTAAGTGTAAAATTCGCGGAAAGTGTAACTGTGAGTGAAGCGTTCTCGGTTTCGCGGTTCGCGGGTCAATTCTGATTTCTATAAATAAAATTGCAAATTCGTTATCACAAGCCATAATCGAGACGCCGCCGCAGAATGATTAAGCGCCTCCCCCGAGCCGGCTAACCACCCACTCACCCACCCATCGCAAGCACTGCAAATATCATGTGGGGTTCAGGTGATAAGCCGCCGACCAGCAACAAAACCTAAAACACTATATATTCCGGTTGTAGGCCTAGAAACATCGAATCGAACTATTTAAATGGTGTGAACAGCTAATGGCGCATCCATCTCTGGCCCAGTGACTAACAAACCGAACATGAGAAGTGCTACTGTGAAATGTAAATGATAAGAACGTTTGTTGTGTCTGGCGATCGAAGCACCTGTAGATGCATTATAAAATCCAATACTACTAATTGGTATTCGAATTCAAGTTCATTTGAACCTAACTATTTATCACTATTATTTTATTTATATTTACTTGGTTACTTGTTTAATTGCAATGCTCTATTTTGTTAAATATTTTTTTTCTTTCGAACTATGTATATGCCAACTTATATACTAGGAATAAATTTCACAAGCAATATTGAGCTGTAAATTAAACTAAGTTCTACAAAACCCTCCCTTCGATCTATTGTTCAAAAGTTATTTCTTATAACTAAAATATTTCACAAAAACGTACCTTAGTTAAAAGCATATTTTATTAAATTAGAATTACTTTATCTTCCTTAAACTATTGCCGCTTTCTTGGTCTAAATTGGCACCTCAACAGCACCTTGACTTTATTTCACAAAAATACACCAAAAGTGAACTAATCAAGCATAATTCAAAGTTATTTCTCATTGCGTTTGTCCACTTTAACATCAATTCCGTACATTTTCCCCAATTTAATTCAATTAAGCGTCTATGGGTGGTGTCTTCCCGCTCAGTGCGTGTATCTACTTAGGTCGATTACTTGGAGTAAAAGTGTCTCACAGTTACGCAGTAACAATGTGTAAAAAGAACAAACAGATCGCAAATAAAATGCAAAAAAATATTAAGCAAGAAACGGAAATGTTACTTTGACCGAAAAATAAAAGTCAAAGACATATGTTGTCTTCGTTTTATTTTTAGATTTCGTGATTTTGTGTTATTTATTTTCATTTCTTTCTTTCTGTACATATATTTTATTTATAAAATGTGAGCTTGAGACACTGCATTACGAATTATTATTTATATAGAAATGATTTTTGAATTTGAAAGCTGTTTCAATAGAATATCCGTATAATATTAATGATTCTTTTTTAGTATTTTATTTATTTTGTTTGAGCTTTGTATTTTGATTTGATTTTGCAAAAAGGTTAAGATTATTTTAATTAATATTTATAGACGTCAATTTATTTCGAAGTGTTTTTTAAATTTCGCAATTAATGAGGACATGCTCAATTAAACGTCAATGAATTTGAATGTATATATTATTCACATGTATTTTAAGTGTATATGTATATTTCATTCTGTAATCTCTTTCTTGACCCAACGTCATCAGCGCCCAAAACGCATTTAGCCACTTGGCTGAAAGCCAGCAGAAGAATCCATTTATCTGTAAAAAAAAATGAAAAATGAAAAAGGGTGCAACCGCAATGGGAATCTTCAAGGGATATATGCATGAATCATGAAATATCTGCCATAAGTGGCATCACCTCATTTTTCTGCTGATCTGCAGAGCTTTTAAACAAAATTTTAAGGAAATTTCAAAGAGATCGGCATTCTGACCTCCTTAACCGATTGACTGTCAGACGATCGTTTATTTATTTAAAACTTTGTCGACGCCATTTGGCTGCTCAGTTTTTTACTTCTTTCTGCTCGGTTTACTGCTTAATTAAATTTCCTATGCATGCTGCCAAAAATAAAAAGTAAAACATATACCCACCAAACAGAGACGGAAAATCCGAACAGACAAAAAAGAAATGCCGCGAAAAGTTCAAGGCCAATTGACTTTGTCTCGTCTCGATTGGCGCATCTAATTTCGAAAATAAAAACTCTGATGTCTTCATTGGGCGGCACTTCCTTTGCTAATTTGCTTCCCATCGCTCTCTCCCAGTATATAGAATCTATAACTGGGCGTGGCCAGCCACTGCACCTGATCAAAGGTAATGCACGTGCTGCTGCCACCGAAAGGAAAACAATAACAAAGCCATCTGCCAAGAGCAAAACGGGGAGGTGTTAACAATTTGTTATGGTCACCCGGTTCATTCTGGTATTTCACACAGACATGGTGTGCTTTTTTTTGTAAAACCATCACGGGTTTTCATCACCTGATATAACCACAAAAAGGCAATAATAATATGTATTAATAATAATAAATAATAATTATTTTTTGAACATAAATTACACCAAGTTTGATATAACTTTGAATATTATGTTACACTAAGAAACAAAATGAATACTTAAAATCAATGTGACAGCCGGGAAATAATTGACAGCCGGGAAATAATTGAAAGCCATTACAAATTGCTTTAGTTAGTTTTAAATACAAAATTGGTAGAATTAATAAATTATTTGGATTAACTCTGGTGCAAAATTGTATCATAAAATAACAGAACGAAAAAAGTTTCAGAACTTGAATTTTGGTGCTATATAATATATAAAATAATAAAGTATGCGATTATTTTTATATTAATATTTAAAAAATTATATACACCTCCTTAAACAATTATAACAACCGAATGTTTTTTTAAATAATAAATATTAAAGTATACTAATGCTTTGAGTTCACATTATGTAATAAATAAAATTGATCATAAGATAAAATTTTTGCCTGAAAAGTTTTCCAAGCTTGTTGTTAAATATTATTTTCATTTTAATGTATGTACATTTTCGTTAACATTTTCTTGAGTTAAAACTAATTAACCCCACAAATTCTTTGAATAGTCTATTTAAATTTAATGACAACCAACTAAATCATATGAAAAGGCAACACAAAAGCGCTCGAAAAATGAGAAATGCGCCGGGGCATAATAAAAGCAGATATACTGCATAATATATTTTCTCAGCTGTTTTTAAATGCCACCGAATATACATGGAAAAAAAACGAAAAAGGGAAAGTGATGAAAAACAACATTTCGAGCGAATTTATTTGTTTACTTCAAGCTGCCTCATCCCGTTCCAATATATCACTCACGTCATATATCCCGATGGTACTATATTTGCAGATATTCCGCCAATCGACTGCACCAGGCACGACTGTGTGGTGACGTGACGTAAATGAACGATCCCGGTGATATACCACTGACACACACAAGCACGCCGGATAGCAGGCCGCCCTGCAGCATTATTTCCATCATACCAACCATAGGGATGTCCTCATGCCGCGGAAGAGCCGAGGCCTTCGCACGGAGTCTGTCCTCCAAGCTGCGCACCTTGGGATCACAGGTAAGGTAGAAGTGGGAAATGACAAGGTGTAGAGATTACTTTTTCTAGTATTTTTAAATAAATTAATTTATAGTCTGATTGAAAATTAAGCTACATAAAAGGTCACAGAGCCGCTTGCTTACATTTTGAACATCTGCAACAATCAATGTTTCTCAACATGTTCCCAGCAATATTTACCTTTATTAGTCAACATTTCCTAAATAAATTTGAGTATAATTGGGCAAACGGAATTACCAATGACCACGGTTCTTTTAATTTCACCTAATATCTATTTTTTTTTAAACCAAATACCATAAAAATAAAAAACCGGTCTTAAAATTTGAACTTTATTTTGCTACTTGAACTGAGATTAAAGAACTTAAAATGGCTTCTTAGGTGGCGTGCTTGAAGTATTCCTCCATACCGGCTTGATTAGTCTTCATGGTCCTGGCACCCGGACGCCAGTTAACTGGACAGACCTCTCCATATTCATCGCTGAACTGGAAGGCCTGCACTAGACGCAGTGCCTCATCCACACTACGACCCACACCCATATCATTCACTGTTATCTGACGAATGCGTCCCTCGCGATCAATGATGAACAATGCGCGCAGAGCTAGTCCTGTGCCCTCATCAAGGACTCCATAGTCTCTGGCAATCTTCATGGACTTATCCGCCAGCAGTGGGATGTCCATTTCGCCGAGACCGCCTGCCTTCCTGGGCTGATTCATCCAGGCGCAGTGGCAATAGTGGCTATCAGTGGAGCAGGCCATCACGTCACAGCCAACATTGCGGAACTCTTCGGCCCGATCGCTAAAAGCCTGCAATTCCGAGGGGCAAACAAAGGAAAAATCTGCCGGATAAAATAATAGCAGGACGTATCTTCCACGTAGATCCTCCAGGCTTAAACTTCGCATGTTTCCATTCGTCACAGCCACTGTCTCAAAATTTGGGGCGACTTGGTTTATGTTTAGCATCCGCATCTTGGCGGTTTTCTTATTGTTTCGTTAGGGAGTTTGTTAATGTTTCTTGTTGTTTGGTTCGTTAGTGACTTTTTGTGTGATTCTCGGAACGTGTTTGGTTCAGTCTGTTCGTTGTATAGGATGTGTATAGGATGTAGTGCGAATGACCGGAACTCAATACAAACAATGAAGTTTGGCAGATCAGCCTACTTACTATGAATTAAAATTTAAAAACTAAGAAAATCAGAAAAGTCGAGTGAAACTTTTTTTTTCTTCGATTTAAATACATTTTTAAATTAGAATATGACATTAACACGTTTCGAACCTTTTTTAATGAAAACTCATTGCCTTACAGACCACCGAGGAAGGCGAGGGCACTGCGGAAGATGAACCCATTATTAATGGCACCAGCACGAACACGTGGGTCAACTCGCACGACTCGGAACAGACAGTGACGGACCTCCAGCCCCTGCGCCACGAGTCCGACTCCTTCTTCGACTTCGACTGCGAGCTGGAGTCGCCCGGAAGTCCTGTGGATGAGTGCGAGTACCTGCGCCTAATCGAAACCGCCTCAAATACGCCGCACAACTCAACGGCCGAGTCGGGCTACGCCTGCGCTTCAGTTGCCAGCAGTCACAGCAGCAGCACCGATGGTCCCTACTTCGATGCCTCTGCATCGGGCTCCGCTTCCACATCCACAGCTGCAGCTGCCCAGGAGCCAAAGCTGCCGGCCTCGGACCTCAAAGAATATGTGAATACCCTACAGTTGAACGGCAGTCACGATCTGCTGAACGGATTGCCGGAGGAGCAGCCACCTAGCCAGGATGTCGTTCCCGAGGATGAGGCCTTCCTGCAGGCCCAGATCCTCAGTGAACTTCAGCAGCATAGCATCAGTGTAAGAGCACAGGAGCAGCCAAAGCTCGAGGAGGAGAATCTTACCAATGGCCACCTTGGGGAAGAGGTGGAGCAACTAGAACTCAAGGGGTTGACGGAAGTCCTGGACGTAGCTGGCACTACAAACAGAGCTCCAGAGGTCGTCTCCAGCGAGAAAGCACTGAAAGAAGTCCCAACCGATAGAGTTCAAGAGGCAACCTCCACGGAAAGAACTCAGGAGGAAACTCCCTGTGACAGGGTTCAGCAAGAAATTTGCCTTGAGAGGGTTCAAGACGAAGCCATCAACGAAAGGGTTCAAGAGGAAACCCCCAACGAGAAAACCGCCACAGAGGACTCCATCTTCCCCGATCGAACCCTCCAGAACGAGGAACTGTCGCCCGACAGTGGTGTAGACGAGACAGACAAGTCGGCCAGCAATCTCACTGTAAACGTGGAGCTGGCACAAATCGAACAGGCCAAACAAGATGTTGACAACGCTGTGGAGAAGAGTGGTGGACACAGCCACGGCATAGATACCACTGATGATGAAGATGACTGCAGACCTCAGCGGGTCAGGCGCTGTTCCTCCCTAAAGACGGGAAAGACACCGCCCGGAACCCCCGGACGAAAAAAGATTGTGAGGTTCGCTGATGTCCTCGGCTTGGATTTGGCGGATGTTAAGACCTTCCTGGACGAGATACCCACCATACCAAAGTCGGCGTTCGAGGATCTGGAGATACTGGAGTCCGAGCCGCCTCTGCAGCTGGGTCCCAAATCGGACAAGCTGCTGATGCCCCTGTTCCAGCAGCCAGGTGGCCTGGCCACATTCCTCGATGCCGTCAGGGAGAAGCAGGTATCGCTGGAGAACGCGGCCGTGTCGGATAACATAAACCAAACGATAGCCGGGTCGGTTCGCGTGCGAAATCTCGATTTCCACAAGTCGGTGCACATAAGGTATTCGCTGGACGGCTGGAGGAGCTATGCTGACTTGCAGGCCAACTACGTGGAGAACTCCTGCGATGGCTTCTCCGATAAATTCACCTTCGTGCTGTTCGGCAACTCGCTGCATGTGGGCCAGCGGCTGGAGTTCGCCGTGCGGTTTCAGTGCAAGGGCCAGCAGTTCTGGGACAACAATTACGGGGCGAACTACTGCTTCCAGTGTCTGCCCAGCTCGACACATGCCACCGGCAGCACAACGGCATCGCCTCCGTCCGTGGCGACTGGCGCCGTAACCACCGGCCATGGTGCCAGTCTGGTCGGAATGCTAAGCCCCACGGCGGGCGATGCCTGGTGCAGCTCCTTCTACTAAGCGGTGGAGTTGGGTCCGCACTAAAGGCACTAGAATCCATCTCATCACCAGCCCCATGGCACGACACCAAGGACTGGGACTCATCCCTGCCCTTGACGTTGTGTGTCCCCCCAAAGTCCCCCTAATGAAATCGAATTCCCTAGATCATGGCCAGTCAGAGATCACAGATCAGATCGGAGTTGTCACCCTCATCCAGCTCCCTCTTAATTAGGGTGTGTCGATTCGAAGAAACTAAAGTTTGAGGCGGTGAGAGGTAATATTTGAACAGATTATTTGTGTTGGAATATATATTTTATTTTACATTTCCTAACTATTTATTAAATTTAATTAAATTAAATAATTATTTAAAACGCAGAAAACTTGATAAATGGTAAGGAAATGTAAAATGACAATAAATTTAATAAAATATAAACAGGTTTGTTAAAAGTAAGTGCAGCAGGCAATTAGAAAACAATTCTAAAAATAATATTGGAGAAAATATTTTGGAAAATAAAGCTAAACAGCTTAAGACTAACAAATACCTGAATTAAATGCGCATTAAAAAGAATATAACATATTAATATATAATATGAAACCCTTCACTACTGTTCATAACTTACTTTCTTGCCCTCGAATTTTATAGTTTTCTTTAAACACCAAATAATCGAACCACCCTGCCCTTCCAATAACATGGAAAAAATTGTTTATATTTTTATAATGGAGTGGACAGGCTAGAGAAAGGGGCAGAGGAGCTGTTAAAGCTGTTAATGCTGTGAAGGAGCGCCACAACAATAACGATAAAAAAATATACAAAGCAAAGTAGTGCGAACAAAAGGAAGAGCCAGCAGAGTTCGAATGAATCCCAAAGATAGTTGTTAGTCGTATCTTATAAGAAGAGCAAGTGATAACAAACTAAAAATCTGATGAGTTTCTTCAATGTTTTCTTCTGTTTTCAGTTTGCAGCCCAATTTTAACTATGGTTTTCTCCTAGGTTTGTTTGTTCACAGTTGGATCGGGTTCGGGTTCGGGCTCGGGTTAATAAGGTTGGGTTTCTGCCAGAAATAATTCTTTGTGAAGAGATTAACTGCGGTTAATCGAAAGTTCAGCAACACTTCTGATTTAATATTTCATGAGCTTAGCACCATTAACTCACTCTTTGTTTAGTAAGAGCGACTAGACGATCGGCTCATACGTTCTAAAGATCCATTCGAGCTCAGAAACCGAGTCAAAAGTTAACTATATTAACATCCATTATCTAGTCAATTCGAGTTTGCTTTTGAGACCTTCTTGGCCAGTCCCTCGATCTTCGTTCCCCGATCGAGAAGCTCGTCCAACCATCTGACAAGAAACAGACAAACCTCCGCTTTTGTTTCGCCTAAATGTTGATATTTTTCTGTTTGATTATTTTCAAATACCTTTTAATTATAATTTAAACGATTTAAATATTTTTTATGTATATGTTGATGCGTAATATATATCTTAATATTATATAAATATATATATACAAAATAAAATAAATATAAAATGTAGTAACTTTCGTTGATTCTTTTACTTTTCTTTTGTGTTTATTTTGTGAAAATAGTGAAACTTGTGTTATCAACAGCGAACTCTTCTTCTATCAGGGATTGACAAGCAACATAAAAAAAAACACCTACTTGTAACAATTAATTAAAACGCAGCTACCTCAACACGAAAAAGAGAGAATAATAGTTAAACAAAGTGTATGATTAATATAAAAATACTATAAAATATGTTTATTGCATAGCAAACATGTATGAAACCCCAAAAAAGATGGAAAACCACAAATAAAAGCTAACTTTAAAAGTTACAACTATTTACATATGTTGACACAGCATTAATATTACAAAAGTCCCCCTAAAACCAAATGACTTAGACTGAAGCATGAGTACTATATTTCGCTAGGAGAGCGAAAGATTTGTTATGAGATCTGCCCAGAAACCAGAATTATGTTAAGGTCTGGGTGGGCGGGGCTTTTGTCTCAGCGTGAGACTTCCACTTCACTCCAACAAAAGAATAAAGAACCCACAATAAAATAATGATTCGAAACCCACGGTTGTTGCTTATATCTGGAAAGTGTTTTCTTTTGTGACTCCCATCAAAGTGAAGGGAACATATTAAATTTTGGCAAAGAGGTACAAATTCCAACAGGTAAGTAATTATAAAACACTTATTTAATGTCTTGATTATCCTAGTAAATGTCACTGCTCTGTTTCCATCTAATTTTAATCTTTTCTTGTTCATTCGACATAGAAGAATTCACTTTTCATGGCCCAATCACAAAGTCCAATGCCAGTTTAGTGTGAAAGTTCTCTACTCATTCATTGATTTTTATGCAAATTATGCACACTTTATAAATAGTTGGCTTAGTTTATTAAACAAGAGGCATTTGCATAAAATTCGTATCTAACCCAATCGTACGACAAGGTATATAAATCTAAATGAGCCATTTTAACGGTAGTTTTGAGTGATTCTTCGCATTTGGCATTCTTCAGAGCTTTGTCCCCATATAAAAAGATGGGACAATGATCTGATTTTAGTTAGTTGTCATCACGATGGAGTCGCGATTGGAAGTTCGCCTTGCGAATTTCTTTGTTTTTGTGTCGGTTTTTCTGACAATTTTGTCGGGAGTTAGGACCCAGGATGATGCTTCTGTGGGACGTCTTATTACCCTGCAAGCCGGAAATCCAGCCCCTGCTCCGCCGCCACAGGAAGTGATCATCGAAGGCGATTACGACCACCATCATCACCATCCTCCGGCGTATCCACCAACCTATCCATATCCACCACACCCGCCACCGTCGCACTGTCATTGCCCGCCGGGCCCACCAGGCCCACCAGGCCCCCCCGGACCTCCTGGAACACCCGGACAGCCCGGTCTAAAGGGTTATCCTGGCGCCAAGGGCTCTAAGGGTGACCCCGGCGAGAAGGGAGCGCAGGGAGAGAAGGGTTATCCCGGAATGCCCGGAATGCCTGGGCCTCAGGGTCCACCCGGATACCCCGGAGGATATCCTCCCTATCCCTATCCACCACCAAAGCCACCTGGACACGGACATGGCGGGCACGGAGGGGGTCATCATCGCCACTACGAAGATCAATACTACGAAGAGGACGACAATCATTATGGTCACGAACGCGCCTTTAGTATTATAGAAGAGGATCAGCTTGGCAACCAGCCCCTCATTTTGGCCTTTAGCCATCAAAGGAATCCACTGACAACAAGATTAAATAAAAGACGCAATTAAACAGAGTTGTTTTTATAGAAAATGTGGGAATAAAGGGAATTTTTATACCCGCTACCCATAGGGTAGAAGGGTATTATAACTTTGTGCCGGCAGGAAATGTATGGAACAGGTAGAAGGAAGCATTTCCGACCCTATAAAGTATATATATTCTTGATCAGGATCAACAGCCGAGTCGATCTAGCCATGTCCGTCTGTCTGTCTGTCTGTCTGTCTGTCTGTCTGTCTGTCTGTCTGTCTGTCTGTCTGTCTGTCTGTCTGTCTGTCTGTCTGTCTGTCTGTCTGTCTGTCTGTCTGTCTGTCTGTCTGTCTGTCTGTCTGTCTGTCTGTCTGTCTGTCTGTCTGTCTGTCTGTCCGTCCGTCTGTCTGTCCGTCTGTCCGTATGAAACACTGGATCTCAGAGACTATAAGAGATAGAGCTCTAATTTTTTTTCGAAAGTATTTCTTATGCTTGCACGCAGATCAAGTTTGTTTCAAATTTTTACCACGCCCACTTCCGCCCCCGCAAATCATAAAAAAACGTATTAAGCGTATAATATAAAATATAAAGCTAGAGTCGCAATTTTGGGTTGTATATTAAGAACTATCGTCTGTGTGATCCCTGAAAATTTGGTTGCGATCAGATAAAAATTGTCCAAGTTATTAAAGAAATAATTTTGTATGGCCACAAACGGCTGCTAGCAGCATGCCTCATTTGGTTGACCAATTAGACCAACTGAATATTCTTATCAGTTCTTGATTGTGTTCGGAAAAGAATCTTATAAGATATTCGAGAAGCACTTTTAATAAATGGTTATAATTATTAGCCGCTTTAATCTAATAATAACGCGTTTCTACACACATAGATACAACATGTGTATGCATATTTGTATGCATGTGCTTATATTAGACTTGCATTGGCAATTGTCCGTTATGCTCAGAAATGTATTAACTATTTACTGTGGGTAGCGGGTATCGCACAGTCGAGCTCACTCGACTGTAGCTTTCATACTTGTTATCATTAATATCAGGGAATCACAGAAATTTAGGTTTTTAGAAGAAAAGAATAAAATTAAATATATTAGGTACCAAACTTATTTATTTTCTTGGACGTATAATTTTTAAGTTTTATTTAACTTGATGTTTTGAAAGGGAGCACTGTTTATAGTATTTTTAATCGATTGAAAATATTAGCCCTATCCTAAAAGAACTATATAAAAAGTTACTGAGCCACTTGCTTTAAAGTTGAAGTTTCTCAACATGTTCCTAGCAACACTTATCTTTATTAGTAATTTTCCTTTAAAGTTTTCAAAATTTGAGTTTAATTAGACAAAGAGAATTACCATGGTTCTTTTAATTTTACCTTTTACCTACTTGCATTAAAAATAAATACCATAAAAATAAGAAACCGGTCGTAGAGTTTGAAAGTAAACTTTATTTTGCAGCTTGAACTCGCATTACAGAACTTAAAATGTCTTCTTAGGTGGCGTGCTTGAAATATTCCTCCCTTCCGGCTTGATTAGTCTTCATGGTCCTGGCACCCGGACGCCAGTTAACTGGACAGACCTCTCCATATTCATCGCTGAACTGGAAGGCCTGCACTAGACGCAGTGCCTCATCCACACTACGACCCACACCCATATCATTCACTGTTATCTGACGAATGCGTCCCTCGCGATCAATGATGAACAATGCGCGCAGAGCTAGTCCTGTGCCCTCATCAAGGACTCCATAGTCTCTGGCAATCTTCATGGACTTATCCGCCAGCAGTGGGATGTCCATTTCGCCGAGACCGCCTGCCTTCCTGGGCTGATTCATCCAGGCGCAGTGGCAATAGTGGCTATCAGTGGAGCAGGCCATCACGTCACAGCCAACATTGCGGAACTCTTCGGCCCGATCGCTAAAAGCCTGCAATTCCGAGGGGCAAACAAAGGAAAAATCTGCCGGATAAAATAATAGCAGGACGTATCTTCCACGTAGATCCTCCAGGCTTAAACTTCGCATGTTTCCATTCATCACAGCGACTGTATCAAAATTTGGAGCAACTTGGTTTATGTTTAGCATCCGCATCTTGGCGGTTTTCTTATTGTTTCGTTAGGGAGTTTGTTAATGTTTCTTGTTGTTTGCTTGGTTAATGACTTTTTGTGTGATTATCGGAACTGTTTGGTTCAGTCTGTTCGTTGTAGAGGATGTAGTGGGAATGACCGGAACTCAATACGAACAATGAAGTTTCTCAGATGAGCCTACTAAAATTAAAATTTAAAAACTAAAGAAATCGGAAAAATCGAGTGATGCTTTATTCAGGAAATTTTTATCCCTACTTCGATGCCTTTGCATCGGGATCCGCTTCCACATCCACAGCTGCAGCTGCCCAGGAGCCAAAGCTGCCGGCCTCGGACCTCAAAGAATATGTGAATACCCTACAGTTGAACGGCAGTCACGATCTGCTGAACGGATTGCCGGAGGAGCAGCCACCTAGCCAGGATGTCGTTCCCGAGGATGAGGCCTTCCTGCAGGCCCAGATCCTCAGTGAACTTCAGCAGCATAGCATCAGTGTAAGAGCACAGGAGCAGCCAAAGGTCGAGGAGGAGAATCTTACCAATGGCCACCTTGGGGAGGAGGTAAAGCAACTAGAACTCAAGCTACACTACAAACAGAGCTCCACATAGGTTTACTTTTGAGAGGAAAAGAATAAAATTAAATATATTAGGTACCAAATTTATTTATTTTCTAGGATGCATAATATTTAAATTCCATTTAATTTGATTTGTTACGTTAAAACTGAGCTAATTTCAATTAAATTATTTCATAAATACATGTACGCTTATTTTATTATGAACTTAAAACCTATTTTCACGCCAGAAAATAAATTTTTAACTAATAATTGTCAAAATGGTATAAGTTTTTTAGTTTATTGATTGATTTAAGTTTATGGATTCAAAATAAATATGGCAGTTAAGTGGTTTTATAATTTTAATGTTAAAAATTCCACGCCGTAATTCTTTAGGCACTATATTAGTTGTAATTCATGTACATGTTTAGGGACATTTAGAATTAAACACAAATAAAAAAATACTATTTGCCAATAGCACAGGTCATTTCCAAAGTAATTTTCTACGTAGAATATTAATCCTGCATCAGAACACCATTGCGTTTGGTTTGGACATCAAGAGATCGAAGTGATATATTAAATTTAAATTTTTGGTTGCAAGTCATAGAATGCCAGAACCTTTCCTTTTTGTCGTTGCTCTTTAAGTTTTACTTGGTACTTCATTTCTGCAATTTCACTTTGAAGCTCATGTTTAGTACGTAATAGGTGATCCTTCAGAGAACTTTGAAATTTGCCCAGCAGAGGATGGTTCGGAGAAAGAAAGGTCAATTGATTTGATGCTGAAGCCAATCCAGGATCAGACTCCGAAAAATTTGCATTATCACACATACTTAAAGCGATCTGTCTTGAATAAGTTTATATTTAAGAATAATAACTTGAATATTTCAGAAATGTTTGACAATAATAATAATAATTCCTGTGGTTGCTAAGGGAGTTTTTAGTAACCTTGACTTCCATATTGGCCATTTTAGCTTTTGCATAAAGCCGTTCATTCGTAACTTCGAACAGTCATTACTTTGTCAAAAAATATTTATTTATCTTTTGAACTCCTACATTAAGGGGTATGAATTTTACTAAATAATGCACCTAAAAATATTTAAAAAAATGTTTGCGGCTTGTACACAATATTTTCGGTAAATAAGTTAATCAGTTTTTGAAGTAAAGTTAAATCCTCGTAAATTGTAACAATACTTTCAATTAAATTAGTAAAAAATTAAATTAAAACTAAAAGGGAATCTATAGCTTCGGAAAGCCGACATTTTTATAAACTTGCTGCTTGCAATTGAATCATTGATTATCATCCCAATTCGGACCCATAAAAAAATATAAACCTAACAGATGAGATATAAAACTCCTAGCTAAATTTGGCAATTTTCTTAGGTTTTCATATAAATTGACATATATGTATATTGTAATTTTATTTTTGTTAAAATTTTGATAAAAACTCAAACAAAGGCTTAGTGAGTGCAACCATTCAATTGAAACCTTTTTACAATGCTTACGTTATTAGACACTTTTAGGGCAAACATTCGTCAAAATAAGAACCAAAAACAGATATCTTAACTATTAGCAAACATCATCGTCTATAGCTGGATGATTGTCATCGACCTCCTCCTCCGCCTCTTCGTCGTCCAAGGCCGCTTGCGAAGCGTTAACCTCCGCAAAATCATCCTCCATGTTATCCACAAAGCTGGAGACCCTATCAACACAAAACAAACAGGCATTAGAAACAAATACCAGGCAAGTTTCCAAGTTTTCCGCCATCACTTTTCAAAGTCGCACTGCGGCAGGAGGCCTTCGTCCTTCGAGGGGCTGAACCGAAGCAGCGTGCAGAGTCTCAGCAGGCCAAGGAGTATCAGGAACATTCCGGCCACATAGCTGAGCCAAAGATTGTGTGGGTACAGGATCAGGCACACGCCGATGACCGCATAAACGGGCGTGGGTCGCCACCCGCCGCAAATCGCTGACAGACGCCAGCAGGCCAGGCAGTTGCAGGATGTTCGCTGATAATTATTCCTAAAACAAAATTAATATCATAAATATAGACAAGGAAATATTATAGTTTGATGATATTGAAATAAATAAAAATGAAATAAAAATATATTTTAGGCAACTGAATTTAATGTCTGTATCTTTTGCTGAGAATATTCTTTGCATTCTGAAATTGGTTTTTATATAATAAAACTGGAAATAAATTCATGAAATTTTTCAGTTAAACTACATTTAAAATTAATATATATATTTTCAATCTCATTATTATTCTCATTATTCTTAAATTAATAAATATAATTGCCATTCTAATTTAATTCACTTACTCGGAGCACTGCAGCTGCAGGAAAATTGTCACCAGCCATTTGATCTCAATAAACATTACCAGCACGGCTGAAAAACTAACCACTAATTAGCTTAATTCTGGGCTATATTGGATTTAACTTACACTATATAAAGGCCAGCCTGATAACCATGCATGTAGACATCAACGCCGACGCCGCAGATAACTGAAAAGAAAAATGGTTAAAGCATTTTGTGGGTGCGGGGCGGAATGGAGGGTGTTATCCTTGAACAAGCCTATAAAATAATGTGATTTCGTCTGGGCGAATATATTTATAAGCATATTTATTGAGTTGGGGCTTTTTTGTTTACCAAGATGGGGCCATAAAATGTAATAGGAAACCGAAGAAAATCCAGCGAGGTGGGAATGAGAAGTTTCTAGCCATTACACAGTCATTATAAAGATTTATTGTTCAAAACATTGTCTACAAAAAGTTGGTGTATGGTTTAAATGTTAATATTATGTAAATAATAATATTCAGTATTTACTTAGAAATAGCTCTGCTCCAGCAAGGAAGATGACGAGATGATCTTCGGCAAAGTGCAAAAGCAGGACGAAGAGGTGGTGCACTGCAAGTGCTTGTACCTGAGCTCGAATCTTATTCAGAATGGAAATGAAGGAGAAAGCCTGCAAGTGCCAGCGCAGCTTCCACACCTACATATATCTTCAGTTTATTATGAGAAGTTTGCCGAAGTGGTACTCTTCTTCCAAACTGCAACGCATCCTGGAAGTTGGACATAAAGTTGCAGCGGGCACAGCACTATACGTCGCCCTTGTATCCCATAAACCTTAAATAATTACACTACAAAAAGAATTTCTTCGTATGATCTCTAAAAAGTTGTTTCCAATTAGCTGATTTTCGAAGTCATTGCAATTTTCAGTGAAGTATAAAATAAAATATTTATTTTATTTACAAATTTATTCCAAAACAACAGATTGCAGTATTATATTTATTCTATTTATTTAATTTTAATTTTAAATTTATAAGTAATATAATTTATTATTTGTTTAATTAATACATAATACAATGCTTTCTTGAAAAAACAACAGTAAAAAGAGAGAGAAATAAGGCTCTGGGGTCGGAAATGACTCCTTCACATATTTTGAAAGACTCGTAACAGCGAAAACGCCATCAA
Source organism: Drosophila anomelani (assembly GCA_035045905.1). Classification (NCBI taxonomy): domain Eukaryota; kingdom Metazoa; phylum Arthropoda; class Insecta; order Diptera; family Drosophilidae; genus Drosophila; species Drosophila anomelani. The sequence continues at coordinate 651,371 of JAWNOO010000165.1, forward strand.
GCGGCCGCAGTTTGACCTACAGCTTGTTGGCGAGGGAAGTGCGTTTATTTCGCACTCAGTGCATATGTGTAAATGAGTTTTGTGCTCTATACATGTGTGTGAGAACGCGGCTTAGCGTTCGATCGTGGGTTTTTTTTTATCATTTAATTCTTTATTTCATTATGAAAGGAATTTTTTTTAATTTAGTCTCTTAGGTCTTAGAGCTTAAAAATAATAAATAAAAAAGAAAAGCCAAATGGGAAGCAGGCCTTGGCGGCGACCAGATTAGAAGTAGAATCAAGCATTGCGGAAATGGGAAAAAATAATAGGAAATGTAAAATAAATTTATATAAATTATATTAGTTCAATATTATTAACGAACCAGATTGAGTTAGCTAAATAAATTTTTTATTCCTAATGAGTCCAAAGACAACTTCTTTTATCACCCTCCTCATACCATATTTCTCATACTCCCCCCTAAAATATTCATATTCTAACCACATTATGAGTCCCCCGATTCGCCGCTAACAAATCCACTTTCAATGTGTAAAATATGGCAAAGAAAAGCCACCACTCCTCTCTGTCCCCTCTGCGTAGAAACTCAATCTAATTAAGTTGTTTTTATTATGCCAAGCCGCGAAAAACAAATCAGATTAAACCAGTTAGATATATGTGGGTATTTAAATGGCACTGCAGAAGCCCAAAACCAAACCAATTACATTAAAGGCTGCAAACGGGACAAAAATCGAAAAAGCGGAAATCGAAAAACATGCAAAAATTATCTGGATAATTGAAAGCGATGGAGAAAAAATAGATATCGGTGGATATGGAGGGGAAAACTTGGCGAATGGCTGGCGCCAAAAGGCTAACAACAAAGCTCATTGTCGACCGTATGGAAAAGTTGAGCTGATAGAGGGGAAATAGGGAAGGGGGAAAGGGGAAAACGATGGTCTTGGCACAGGATGCGAAATGTGAACTGCAAGCTGCATAGAGGCCAATGCCTTGTTAATGGCTCTGAAAGGGAGGATTTCCTTGGAACCCCCAATTCCTCCTCTCCATTCAGAGAGGGGTTTATGAACTATAACAAGCTTTTATTCCTTGTTTTTCTGCATGGCTCAAAACAATTTGTAAGGAAATTAGTTTGAACTTGACCCAACGTTTTTGCTATGTTCTCCCCACCAGCCATTTATCAAAATTCTGTCATTCTTCTGGCGAGTGCACTATTTTAAGCGCATTAGGGAAATCTCGCTTGGTGGCTGAAAAATTGTTGTGATTGGCCGTGATAAGCGTTTAAGCCAAGTTTGATAACTGCACCAGATGGCCGAGAAAATTCCTTTAAAAAAAATGGACTCAATTTTTGTATTTTTTATGCAGATAACAAAAGTTTAGATATTAAATTTATGAAGGAAAAAATTTACATACCGTTGCAATATTGTTGTTTTGATAGAATTTAAATAATTTGAAAGTATTTTTTATTGGCTGTTATTTAAGAGGAAAAAATACAATATTGGCTTCAAAGAATAATCAATAATTAAATTCAGAAAAATATGTAAATTACAATTAAAGAATTGTTTCTGTTTTATGTGCGTTAGTAATGGAATTTAATTCGATTTGCCATTTTTGTTTGATAAAACTTTATTGTCATAAATTTAATAGCATTTACTTTCCTGAATTTCCCTTTGAATTAAAATTTAATACAATTTATTTTTCCTTTTTTTATTGCTCAAAGGAAAAACGTCTGGAAGGAATAATGGTTTTTATTAAAGGAAGTCATAAAGAGATTCCAAGAGCACGCATTCACTCAGCAGCTTAGCTTTAGAATTCATATTGAATGGCAAGAAATATATAATAAGCCACAGCACTCAACATATCCCGAGGCTAGATTTCCATGCACAAGCATTTCCTACGATTTGTCAAGGGTAAACATTCCGAAAAAGGGACAGAAGAGCAATGCACATGCATTTATTCATGCACATCCATCTAACCCCATATCGTGATTGGCATTATCTTGAGGAGGGGACAGGGAGGGTCACCTGTCCTGAGAGTTATATTATTTTTCCTGCATGGATTTCCAAGCACTTGAGCTTACCGAATGAAGTCAGCAGACCAAAAACCCTTATCACAGGACGTAAACACTCGCACTCGGCGGACTGAAGGCGATGATGATGTCGTCCTCGACGATGGCGTTGCTGTTGCAGTTGCATTTGGCTTATAATTAGTATTATTTTTAAATTATATAAAATTATTTTTTAGCTATTTTAAAGTTTCTATATATTTGAGTTTGGATTTATGTTTAATATTTATATTTTGCTTTGACTAACTAACTGTCTCATATTTTGTTCTTTTTACCAAATTTAATTTTTAGTTTGTATTTATTTGTTTTATTTAAAATATTCTTTTCCACTTTTATTATGTTGATTTTACTATTTTTATTTGATTTTTACACTCGATTTTTAGGACCTTAGTACCATCCAAGAATGGCTAATAAAACAATCAAAGAGCCGTATCCACATCACAAAAGTCCACTACGTGCTTGGCATACTGAGGGGTCCAACTTAACGACAAACATTTTCAATTTCAGCATGAACAGCTCATTACGCTTTTAAATTTCTTTTTTAAATTTGCAGCATTTAAGTCGGGCATACGCTGCGTATGCGTAATGTGACACTTTTCGCACTTCCCTTCCACCGTATTTAATCACCTCTAAATGGTGGTGGTGTGTGTGTGTGTGTGCGAGAGCTAATGTCTGCAAATTACCGTTACCATTCGCACTTTACCCCCGCACGTTTCATGTCCTTTTTTTCGGTTTCAATTCTTCCTTTTTTATATTTTTATATTTTTTGTGTTATTTTTTAGGTGCCACTCTTGCCCGCCTTGGCACTTGACTTTATGACCGTGCTCTAAACAACGAACGTCCGCACGCTTCCAGCAGCGCTAGCCGAATGAAACTGAATGAAAGGACCTAGCAGGGAATCGTTTCTATATTCGGAGTCAGATCCAGAGTCGCCGCTGAGGCTGCTTTTCCTACTGCCACTGCTTTGTAGCCAAAAGGCCAGCCAATGGGGCGGCGCTGCATTGGAAGTTGCTGAGTTGATTTGTTATGAGGGGACGCTGGTGTTTATTTCTTTTTAAATGCTTACATCCAAGAGTTGAACAAAAAGTGGCTTTTAGGTGGAGATTTATGGGAACCACAGGGACTTTTACGCTGTGATTATTCATTTAGAGCGGAATTATAATATGATATTTTTTTAATATTAAAAAAATACGAGAGGAAATTTTGCATATTTTGATTATTAAATTATTGAATCCAATTAAAATATTTATTATATTAAATTATTAAAATAAAATCACCAAGTATAGATTTTCTATTATTATAATTAAAAGGCTTTATTAATTTCCCCAAGAAATTGGCCAATACTTATACAAATTCTCTTAAGAAATATTAAACAATAATTTCTTTACGGGTATTTCTATTTGTATTTCCATAAAAATCTTCGGAAATAAAGTGTTTTTGCTGGATTTCGGAAGCATTCATTAAAGGTTGAGACTAGGCTTTATGTTATATTTATATATTCATTTTTTAGAACACATTTTATGCAACCGTTTAATTGAAATATTTTGAGAAGAAAATATTTTCTTCTTGAGCAGGTTTAATTGAATTCTTTTGAAAAGAAAATATTTTCTTGTATTAGTATTTTGAATTATGTAGAAACGTTTCTTGAAATATTTAAGGTTATTATTTAAGGTTATTATATTTTAAGCTAAGGTAAGTATAATTTGTTTATATTTTAATAATTAAGAATAGTTTTGACATGAATTTTGCAAAAAAATATGATTTTTATGGTAAAAAAAAACTTTGAATAAAATATTTTTGATTTAAAATAACTAGCTAACTTTAAAGCTTTTATATTAATTAATTTTCAATATTACCTAAAAGTAGCGCACACCCAAAGTCACTACCATCCCGCTGAGTCTCTTTCCAATTCAAGCTTGATTTTATTTGTCACGTTGTCCTGTGTGAGCTGCTCCTCATGTTGTTGCTATTGCTGGCGTCTCCCTGTGTGTGCGTGCCTTCGTCCTGCTGGTCCTGCCATTTTTTCCTGCCCGCCTCCTCTCCTTGGCTACGTTTCAGTAATTTTCATAACTGGCTGAATGAGGAGTAGAGCAGAGCGCAGCGACAGGAGGCGAAAAGAAGCTCAAAAGGCGACCAGGAGCAAAGCTGAGCAATTGCCAAGTGCCAAGCAACTACGCAGAATGTGGACAAAAACATTTTCAGCTGCTGCCGGCTTCCTTCTATATATATTAAGCGGGGAAAGGTTCAGTGAGAAGCACGAGTAAATATTTTTTTTAGCCTCTCCGCTTATTGTGCTGTGCATTTGCTAAGGTGCCTATCGTCAGACTTGTTTGCATTATGCGGCGTTAATGACATCCAAAGTGGGAAGCCACCCCCCCCAAGGAAATGCTCTACTGTCGCCAGCATCTACGACATAATTTACAGCTGCCTTACACAGAAAATTTCATTTCCTTAAATTACAGCGAATTACATAAGAAAGAACCTATAAAGGACGTCTTAAGCATAAAGCTTATCATTGAAGGCTCGGGATGCTTACTTTAAAAATTTAAATTATGAATAGATAACTTTAAGAGTTGGTTTGTATTTAGGCAAGCATTTTGATTTAAATTACTTTTGCTTTGAAAAAAAAAAATACAAAATAGTTCTTAGCATTAAATAACAATTACAAGATTTAGTTTAAGTTCAAAACAAATAATGTAACTTTTAAATTACCGTTTGTATTGCGCTCGAAAAACTAGTACAAACGGTATATATCTTTTTTATACATTTATAAATTCATAATTTCGAATCGGTTTGAACAATAGATTATCCTTAAATTATTAGGTTAGGCTAAATAGTTTATATTTCAGAATATTTCAAAAGCTGTTCCCATAAGTATCTCCTTAAACAAAAAGTATAAATCATTAAATTAATATTTTTCTTCCAGTGAAGTCTTTCTAATGATACTTCCCGGCCAGCTCACTTGGGGAACTCCTTGCGCCGCTTCATTATCTTTGTAATACCGGCGACCATGGCCACCTCGGGCAGCGCCAACTTGGCATCATCCTGAAAGTCGCAACGTCTGGTTAAATGCAGCCAGGTTCTTTCCGGATTCAGGGACAGCGGCATCTGCAGCCAGCTGACATAGTCTATTTTCAGGGATCCCGTGAGCAGCTGGTCGAAGGGTGTATTCCCGATGAAGAACATAGATCTAAGCACCGAAGTCTTGGCTTCCTTGATATTCTGACCCTGGACTCCTTGAAACGGACTCGGATCATTGTCCCCAGTGCCCAGTTGCTCCAGCAGCCAATCCTTGTTAAATTTTAAATAATTATAGACCACCTTGAGGGCTTGCTTTCCTATATTTGTGGTTAATATATCGCTGACAAGGACCTCGGCAATATAATCAGCAATGCCCACATCCAGCTCCATGGCGTAATTGTTTGGCGGACTATGGCTAAGGCGTTCTGATTCCGCATTTGTCAAGGCCAAGTCGTCCATTTTGATGGTACTGACGGCACTCATGCCACCTGCTCCTCGACAGTTGCTACCCACGGTTCCCTCAAAATCGGTATCCAAGTTGATACTCTCCTTGGCCTGTTTAAGGAATAATTCAATCTGATCCGTGTGCTTGTCATCCTCATCGATTGAGCAAATAGCTTCTGATATGGAATAGCAAATGGAGGCCTTGTCCTCGTTTTTGCCTGCAAAATAAATGCAGTACTTAGAAAATATGAAAAAATATCCTAATTTTTTTTTGTAGAAAAATAAGTGTTCATGAAACATTAAGATTATAATTAAAATTTATTAAATATATACTCACTCTGTTCATACATTTCAGCCGTCTTGATTAGCTCAGTATATAAGGCGGCAAAAACCACCTGTAGGAGTACCGAATCCCCCAAGGGCCGCGTGGAAACTGGAATGATATCCTGCAGCAAGGAAGCTATCTTATACAGTCCCTCGGGAAGGCAATCCCAGATCTCAGAGACACACGTGAGTGCCAATGACATGGCCTGATACATGCTGGCTCCATTTTCCACCGCATTCACCAGCATCTCCACCACACAATCCAGAACAGGGTACACGAAATGCATGATGGCCTCCAGCCAAGGAGTCCTCTTCTGGTTCCACACCTGTCGCTTGTCCAGGCAATCGCTCCACCCGGCAATAGAATGTTCCTCCAGCGTTTTGATCAGACAGGATTTAATATCCACTGCCTTGCCAACAGCCACAACTAAGTAGGTGAGTGAGAGAACTATCTGGTAGTTGGACTGGCCAACAGGATCTAAAAAAAAGAGTGAGATATTAAAATAATATTGTGTTTATCAGAAAAGAAAGAATGTATCCAATAGTTTTTTAATTACCGTAGAGTGTATTGTACCATTTCTGTCGCCTTTTTACCACTAAAATTTAGCGACAGTCTTATTAAAATACAAATTAGTAAATTACAAAATACTCAAGGAAAATAATTTAAGAAAGAAAGCGCTATCCATTTTTTACGTTATATTTAATAGTATTTAGTGAAGGTAAACAATACCTTTAAAATTTTAAAGTAACTAAAAATATTCCATATTATTTTTTAACTTGTTGAATTCTTAGGTTTAAAACTTTACTTTAAGAGGAGTCCTTATTAAAATTATAGTACGTTTAACGTATAATATTTTTTAATAATTGGAAAATGTCATTAAAAACGAGATAAGTATTTGACTTTGCTAAAATACTTTTCCATATATAAAACGTTTACAAAAATCGGCAAAATCATAAAATAAATCAATTAAAATTTCCTTTACGATGCCTTTAATGTATCACTACCACTTATCTCTATTCTATAAAAGCAAATATCTAAACTTACCTATATCCCCGGCAATAGATTCGGTGACATTGAAGCATTCACCGCGACACAAAAAGGCCTCGCACTTTTGAGGAGCACCCTCGGCGCTGGTAAACGAAATTTTAGCCACGTTCTTAAAGTTTTCCGATGATGGCAAATGCTGCATAAGATGACGCATTATAATGCCGGTGAGATAGGCATCTCGCATTAAAAGAATTTTCAAAAGATACGACCAGTCTGCCTCGGGAAAGGCGAGTAGAACCCTCAAATCCAAGGAAATGGCAGTATTGGTAGAGAGATCGGCGAATTCGGTAACCCATTGACAGGATTGTTCCTTCGGAAAATACCTGGGTAAGGCAAAAATAATCCAAGCACTTGGTAGACCATGGCGAGAGCTAAACATTTCCATATTGTCAAGACCTTTCCGGAAAACCTACAAACATTAAATTTAATTATAATAATAATGTACGAAAACTGAGGTCACCTTCGTTAGAACTCCCAGTGGAGCACCCCTCAGGAGGAGGCAATAGAAAAGCTCCCGGCACTTGGCATGGATATCCCTCAGGATGACACTCTGGTTACTCAGCTGCAATCCCACATATGCCTCACCACTCTCACAGATATGGGGTAACAGCTCAGCGATGCAGAGCAGCATGTTGCATATATCCACCAGATGGAGTGTGGATCGAGCCACACTGGTCACTATTTGGGTATACCGTACAGTCAATACGCTCAGCGTTTCGTTAAGCATTCCAGCAAAGATTTTCTGTGCCATTTTAGGAGGCACCGAATTCCACAAATCATTCTTGGAACCCCTCATGTAATGCCACCACATCTGAACGGTGTAGGAGCCTCGTTCGGACTCAAAAAACGGTTGTGTATCCTCCCAATGTAGACAGTCGGCATCTTGCATGATGTAGAGTAATAATAATCGGCAATGTAGATCCAAAAGTCGTTCGGCCAGGGCCTCAGACATTTGGGAATACTGCTTGAAGCTCAACTTGAGCGCTCCACCCTTTTCATCTCCCTTCGGGGGACAAATGGTTGTGGTGGCTGCCTGCATGTAAACACTCAGAGAGTTCTTGACGAGTGAAGCCGCTCCAATTGTGGCAGTGAGTACAGATAAATCCGCATGATCCAAGGACTCCTGGGAGAGACGATGAATATGCTCTAGAAGAAGGTCCGCCGACTTGGTGACGAGCTGTACAAATTTATCAGGATCAGACGTCTTGACGGTTACACTGGTCTAGAGTGAACAAAAAATTATATACATTTCTAAAATTTTAAAATTAAATCAGTAAATTCGTACAAAATCTCCTTCATTCATTTCCTTTTCAGTGTGCAAAAGCCCGGATGGCTTTCGATAAGATGCAAAATACTCATCTTCCCACCTTTAAAATAAAATTTAATCAATAAAATATTAAACACTTTATATAATTTACAGATAATTACCAACGAATTAGTTTAATGGCAGCAAAGGATGCATAACGTGGAAAGTCCAGTTTTCCACCCACGACTCCTGAGCAAATTGGTTCCTGAAGCACTCGTTGATGGGTCTGTTTTTGCGGTGATTTAGTTTAAGAACTACTCAAATAAATGTAATGTTTCTTTTCACCTGATAAAACTCCAGGTCTCGCTGCAGCAAAATCGGAACTCTATCCATTAAATTACCTTCTTCAAGTACCTCCATTTTGTTTAGTTTTTCCTTTAATGATTTTACTTCAGAGAGCTTACTATGGTTTTGCAAAATATTTGCTAACGAACAAACAATTGATGTAGTTCTCAGGTTGTCAGGGAAACAATGGCAGTAGTTTAATCGAAGTAATATGCTTGGGATATCGAATACAAGGCGTTATCAATTAAAGATCCTAATCTAAAATAAGATAGATAAGAAAATTTTAATAAAACAACTTTTAAAGTCTTTACATGTTGTGATTAAAAATGCGCTTTTAGCAACACATTTTAACAGGGAAAAAGTCATTTAAAAATGAAATATTGGAGTCCTAGGTATAAAAATGGATCTTAAAAAAATTTTAAATTAAATTTAAACAATAGTTTTGTATGTCTTTTACCTTTTTACCTGAAAGTATACAACAAATAAATTAAGTACCCTGCTACTGCACTAAACCTTAATTTCATAAAAAATGATTGATAAGACGCCAAGAGCTCCCCACGCTCTCTCTTTGAATTAAATTCAGTTTACGCCGCGATAAGCTGCAAACAAAAGCCGGTTGCCCTGCTCGTTCAGAATTCAAATCTGTCCTCAGTTGATAATTGACTTGTGGCTCGGGCAGTCGTGAACTCTCAATCCGGAGGCAAACAAAGTGAGTACGGACTCAATGGAGATGCTATCAGTAGATCCGCGCTGCTGGGGATCTAAAAAAAACTTTCCAGCCAGCAACCAGAAAACAGACGGAGCAGTTATCGCTCGATAAGAGTGGTATCAGGGCGTAATCAGTAATCCATAAATCTCCTCTCGCTCTTCTACACACAGACCTAAAATCTTTCATAAATATGCACTTAAATTGGAACATTAAAAACTTACAACTGAATACTTACATTTATGTTTTGAAGCTCCGCAAGTCTCAATTTAAAATTGAACATAATCTTCCTTGCAGCATGATGGCACATTTGAGAAATCTTTCGAGGCTCGCCACGCCCCGCCGACTGATCACCCAAGCCACCTCTAGCCGCTCATCGTCCACATCCTTTCTAATCGACCAACCCGAATATAGTTTTCTCAAGGAATTGGGCTTGGAGAGGGATAATCCTGGTGTCTATTCCGGCCACTGGCAAGGTCGTGGACCGTCCGTAACTAGTTATGACCCTGGTACCGGTCAACCGATCGCCACAGTCCGCCAGGGAAATGTCCAGGAGCTGGAGCAGACAATCGGCTTGGCTGTCGATGCGTACAAACAGTGGCGGCAGGTGCCAGCTCCAGTTAGAGGAGAGATAGTCCGCCAGATCGGTGATGAGCTAAGGAAGTACAAGGAACCCCTCGGCAAACTCGTCTCCCTGGAGGTAGGAAAAATTTACAGCGAGGGACAGGGGGAGGTACAGGAGTTTATAGACATCTGCGACTACGCGGTGGGTCTCTCCCGGATCTATGCCGGTCAGCTTATTAACTCCGAGCGAGCTAATCACTCAATTTTGGAGGCCTGGCGTCCATTGGGATTGGTGGGCGTTATTTCTGCCTACAATTTCCCAAATGCTGTCTTTGGCTGGAATGCTGCGATAGCTCTTACCACTGGCAACAGTGTCCTCTGGAAGGGAGCTCCCAGCACGCCCTTAGTTTCGGTGGCGACCACCAAAATTGTGGCGGATGTGCTACGCAGAAACAACCTCCCGCCGGTGGTTACTCTCTGCCAAGGCGGTACCGATGTCGGCCAGACTCTGGTGGCTGACAAGCGAGTAAACCTGGTCTCCTTTACGGGCAGCTGCCAAACTGGTCGTGATGTGGGCGTGGAAGTCCAGAAGCGGTTCGGTAAAGTGATCCTTGAATTGGGCGGCAACAACGCCTTGATCATTGATGAATCGGCCAACGTGAAGATGGCCCTGGATGCTGCTCTTTTCGGTTGCATTGGCACCAGTGGTCAGAGATGCACCACCACCCGAAGGATTATTGTTCACGAGAAGCTGCACGATCAGTTTGTAAAGGCTTTGGTGGGCAAATATAAACAATTAATACCCAAAATCGGTCATCAGCTGGAGGCACAGACGCTTGTTGGGCCCGTTCACACCCAACAAAATGTGGAGAATTACACTAAGGCCATCGAGGAGGCCAAGTCCTTGGGTGGAACTGTGGCCTTTGGTGGCAACGTCATCCAGAGAGCAGGTCACTATGTAGAACCCACTGTGATCACAGGACTGAGTCACGATGCCAGCGTTGTTCATCGTGAAACCTTTGCGCCGATCGTTTACGTTCTCAAGGCCAAGAACGTAGACCAAGCCATCGAATGGAACAACGAAGTAGAGCAAGGTCTCTCTTCCGCCATCTTCACTGAGAACATTGGACAGGCTTTCAAGTGGATTGGAGCCAGCGGTTCCGATTGCGGCATTGTTAACATCAACACCACCACCAACGGAGCTGAAATTGGCGGAGCCTTCGGAGGTGAAAAGGCCACTGGAGGAGGTCGAGAGTCCGGATCGGATGCCTGGAAACAGTACTGCAAGCGGGCCACCATCACCGTCAATCACTCCGGCGAACTGGCCTGCGCCCAGGGAGTTGTTTTCAATGTGGAGTAAAAACAGAATTTATACTTTTAAATTCTTCCCATTTTCTTTAATTTTAAATATACAAAAATAATGTCCATAAACGAAATGCAACCGAGTTAATTACTTATCATTGCTGATGTCGAAACGCCAGAAGTCCACCTCAATGTCCTTGGACTTGTGCTTGTGAAACTTGTAGCTGGCCTCGATATTGTAGCGAAGTTCGGCGACCACTGAGCCACGAGCACCCCACTCCTGGGCCTTTTTCTGAATGTAGGCACTACGGAGGGGAAAAGAAAACACATTGTAAAGGTCATGACCGTTGTTAAGAGAACATCTTCATGTGACATACCGTGTAGATGTTTTGTGAAGTGAGTAAACTGCTCGGTTTGCCAATCGCAGTGCCACTTCCAGGAACCGCATGTCCATCCCAGCATTGTGCTTCGTGCCAAACGGGGGATTCATCACCACTGTGTCAAATGTCTTCTCCCACTTGCTCCCCGTCAGTTGCAGCACATCCGCTCTTACACAGTCCACATTGGGCAGCTCCATCTCCACCACATTGCTCCTGAAGGTGTCTACCGCATCGCCGTCCAATTCGAAGCCGACTGTAAGCTGGGCGCCGAGGAGAGTGGCAGCAATACTGAGCATTCCACACCCACAGCCCAAATCACCCACCAGTTTTCCGTCTATATCTTCGTGTTGAGCCTGCATGTGATGCACCATGCAGGCAGCTATGTGCGGTGGGGTTGGATATTGCTCTAGGAGAATCTTCGGCTGCTCGAAGCCATCAACACTCTGTAGATACTCCTCCAACTTCTTTAGCTTTAGACGGGCCATTGGCGTGCCGTCTATTTGCTGATGTTGTGGGTGGCGGGGGCGTTCGGAGTGGTGGGGGTGTTCGCGGGCGACGGCAGCGGCTCCAGACGTGGCAGCACGGGTATAAAACTGTTTCCAAAATACGAATCCTGAGGTATAAAGAAACCCAAAGTTGTAGAGCTCGTTGGATTAAATGCAGAGCGGGCGGTAGGCGTGGCATTAGTGCCTAAGCCCAGCTGAAAATCTGGATTCACGGTCGTCGGCTGTCCCAGTAACTGAGGAGCGGGCATCTACAAGAAATGAAGGTGTTGAGTCCCGAAGAAATCCAAGCTGTCCACATGCTCCACACACTTACCTGACTCGTGGTGCTCAATCCGAGATTAATGATGCCGCCGGCCAGCAACTGCTTCTTCGTCTGGATCTCCTCTAATATTTTGCGGTTCGTCTCGGCTTGCTGGGAACTTGTGGTGGGAAAAGACATCCCGTTGACTTTCGAAAGAATATAAAAACAAGCAACAATTGTGGCAGAAAAGAAAATGATTATAATCAGTGTTGCCAGTTCAGTCCGAATGAAAAGTCTGGCAACGTAAGCTCCCGACACTGAAAAGTCGGACAGTGCACATCGATAGTATCGCGAACGCAAGTCGAGGATTGTTGTTGTCTAGAACGTGCTGACAAATATAACTAAAACAATAATTGTAAATAAACACTTGAATACATATACTTTGTATTCTTTTGCGACACATAAACTATCCAATTACTTTGCGGAATCATGAGTATGAGCGACGACGACAGAGACATTGATATCGAGAGTGACGTAAGCAAATAATCACAGTATATACATATATGTACTTGCGTTTATACTATGGTTTTAATACGAATTTAATCCCCTTTGCAGGACGATGGGGACTCTGATAATGGTTTGGGCTCGTCGCGACACACAAGCACAGCGAACTTCACCCAGGTGAGTGTACACATAATGGCATAAATGGCAAGAAAATGCTGCACACGTTTCCTTTTGTTGATAAACACAGAGCGCACGTGTTGTTGTTGTTATGAAATCTTATTTACGTATTGATGAACGAGCTTACATATATGTATGTATGTATATATATTTATTTGTATTTACTTGAAGGCCGAGAAGCGCGCGCATCACAATGCCTTGGAGCGAAGGCGGCGGGATCACATCAAGGAGAGCTTTACGAATCTGAGGGAGGCGGTGCCCACGCTCAAGGGCGAGAAGGTAACGGAAGTCAACAGCTGATCCTGGAGAGATATAGTGGGCATGACAATGTCAGGGATAAAAAAAGACAATTGTTCGAAAGCAAAAGCCATACCTAATGATTTACAAACCATTTCCACTCCAATTTGAAAATAAACATTTATATAATCCCAATATTTGATCCTTTTAGGCGAGCCGAGCTCAGATATTAAAGAAAACCACCGAATGCATACAGACGATGCGGCGAAAGATCAGTGAAAACCAAAAGGACATCGAGGAGATCAAAAAGCAAAACAGCATACTAGATCAACAAAGTAAAGTCTACAATAATTTGCATTACAAACAAATTTTTCTAATACGATTGCTTTCTCCCACCTCAGTTCGAGCGCTGGAGAGTCCCAATGCCGGCGATCACTTCGCTGAATTCCTCAGTGAGGACGAAGTGGGCAGCGAAGATATTGAGGATGAGGATCTTGACCAGCCCGACTTTAGCAGACGCAACAAGAAAATGAAGACCTTCCACGCCTAGTTGGTTTGCCCATTCAGAATACGCACAGGAATGTTTCGGTTTTCATTTTCACCAATTCTGTGGATCTTTTGTCAATTCAAAATATGTTTCATTCATTTTTCGAGGGTTGTATTAACCGAAAGCAATAGCCTTTAATGTTGTAAAAAAAATTAAAGTTCCGAATTCAGTTAAAGTAGAAAGAACTCTGTGGAAATGAAAGCTGAAACATGCCCGTTAATCATAATCATCATTAGTTGTAAGATCAAAGTGTAGCCCACCCTCTATACCTTAATTCGTATGCGTGTGTCGTTTGTACTCAGAACAAATCACAACTCTCTATACGCTAAATAATAAAAGTTTGTAAGTTTATATTTAGAAAAAATAATGTCTTTCAGTGGGGACATAGTAACAGATAGCATATAAACGGTTTGAGATCGATTTGCTAAATGTAATTATCAACCTAGTCCCTCCTAGACTTCAACCTATATTAATATTTTCCACACTATATGGGATGCCAAATATGAGTCATTACCAAAGCCTGTACTATGAATCTCTGGAATCATATTCCTTGGAAACGGAAAGAAATCACAACTCTATTCACTAAACAAACTAAAAGTTTGTTGGTACATATATATTTTACACAAATTAGATACAACTACTTAAACTTAAGGGTCAGCCAGAGGATCAAAAAAACGACGAGGACGAAGAGGAACATGTAGCACATCTGGCGAGCACCACCGCCTTGTTTGGCTAAGCGCAACACGCGGGTCATGGTGTTGCCCAGGAAACCACTTGTCCGATCCATATCATCGTCGATTCCGCGCAGTAACTTGTCCTGGTAGCGCACCTCATTGCCTATATCGATGGTAAGCGATTTCAGCGCTCCAATTTTCTGTTTAAGCTCCTCGGCGGCCAGCTCATTCTCCGCCTCCAAGGAATCATGACTCGCCGGTGCAGCTCCCGATCCAGATGGCTGTTGGTTCAGGGGCTGATATGGATAGTTATTGCGGCGCATGCTGCTCCCAGTGTGTGCCAGTTTGGCATTCGGATTGCTATAGATCGGTACAAATAATATATTTGGAGTTAATATAAATCCTCAAAATCACAGACATTCAAGTGACACGTAAACGTAAACATTGGACCTCACCCAGCGGCAAAACAGCTGTTGTGATGATTGTTTTTAAGCTCAACCTCTGTGGTTGAATTGGCAGTGACCCTTGACCCTACCTTGGCACCTTTAAATTGGCTGAGTAATGCTTGAATTAAATAAATGTAACTTTTTAAAAACCTATGCAATTGTTGGTCGTCGTGCTGTGTGACCAGAGCAAGGCAACAAAATTGGGTTGAAATAAGCTGATTAAAATAATTTATTGTATTACATGATATTTCTTAAAAGTTTATAATATTGTGGCCTTAGATTTATAAAAGTACATGCTATAATGCTATTATTTACTTTTTATTTCATCAATTTGAATTTTAAAACAGAGGACAAAATATTAAATTGCAAATGCCTTTTTATATATGTATGTATCTCCAAAAAATGTTATTTTTGTTATATTTGTTACTATTAAAATCTTAATAATTGCGAAAATGTTCAATGCCTTGTTTATTTGTGATTGTAAGTGTTTTTTGTTGGGTTTATATATCTATTTTGATTTAATTATCCTCTTAATCTCTTTCCCTTTATATACAGGTTCAATTCAAATATTTTTGAAAGTGCTTTATACAATTAAAAAAAGTTCTACAACAATCAATTAATATATAGGTAAATTAAATGTAGTTTATTGAATTATCACATTTATTTTATGAATGTTGTAAATTAAATAGGCGGCGTATCAAAATAATAAAAAAATATATATTGTTAGAGCCGTATAACGAAGATCACTTAAGTATATATGTATATAAACAACCCTAAACTAACCAAAATATATACAAATTTTATTTATTATTTCAATTTAAGAATAAGTTAAACAAAATATTTAAGCTTACCTACACTATTAAATGTGTTAAATGTGTGCTTTCTGGTCGGTGCAAAAACACTCACCTGCCCACCCAAGGGTTAACAATTCGCACTATTACTTATAAACCTTGGTAATTTCTTTTCTGGCGCCAACAGTCACACTGCTCCAGTCGCGTCTAGTGTTCAATAATTTTAGGTAATCTTAGCCAAAATTTTAGCTTGGCGCTGTCGTTTGTTTTTTCCATTAATTTTCGTAGCCCGACCGTGAAATCAATAACCATCAAATATTTAAAGCCGTCTGGGCCACAAGTGCGTCATTGAATTTAGTGGTTCCGTGGCGTATTCCACATTAGCAATCTCATTGACCCTGACCAAGTGCACTCGTTTGTTGTGGTTGTTGTTATGCGTGAACTCTTCTTCTTTCATTATTCCCCTTCACTTCCCTTCCGTTCCGAGTGTGTTGATCAAAAAACAATCAGTTTGCGTAATAATGCGCCAATAACAATAACAACAATTACTAAGTGATAAGCCCTGCAGAACGTTGAACCATCGAAACACGCGAGCTAAGTGACTGATAAGCCTGTAACTCTTCCATTTCCAGATTTAGCATGACGGAATTCACTGAAGTGTTGCCCCACAGGGGTCTAATGGATGGACTCGCCTCGGGAGTGGGCGTTCCCGTGGAGGCCCTGCGATTGCTAATCACAATTTTGGCAGGTAAGGCCTGCATATATCTACGCCTACTTCTACTATATATAAATATATACATATTTAGACAGTGCATATCGGTTATATGTACAGCTGTTCCGGACACCTGCTAATTTAAGTTTGTTTCATATGCAAATACTTATACATATATCCCACTTTTCAGGGTATCCCGTGGCTATATTTTATCTGAAGTCTATCGCCGGCATAAGCGATAAAAAAGTGCACCACCTGTTCTTTGCCGCAAGTGGCGCCGGATTGTGCTACTTCAACTATGGCTCCGATACATATCACTCCCTGATTGGCATCCTGACCACATATTTCCTGGTACTCATCTTGCGGAAAAAGACACAAATGTTTCTGGCCATCAACTTCATATTCCACATGTCGTATCTGCTGTTGGGTTACTTCTTCACCTCCAGCAACGATTACGATATCCTCTGGACGATGCCCCAGTGTATTCTGGTCCTTCGAATGATTGGATTTGGCTTCGATATCGCAGATGGAATGAAGGCAGAGTCTGAGCTGTCCAAGGACCAGAAGGAAACGGCATTAAAGGAGCCACCATCGCTGCTAGAGCTATTGGCCTTTGCCTATTTCCCCAGTGGATTTTTGGTGGGGCCACAGTTTCCATATCGCCGATACCAGGCCTTTATCGACGGGCAGTTCCGTGGCCACGAGGGCAGCATTGAGGCCGGCGTTCGTCGCTTCGGAGCTGGCGCGTTCTACCTAATCGTGTGTCAAGTGGGATTGAGTTATTTCCCCGACTCTTACTTCCTCACCCCGGAGTTTGCAGAGAAGTCATTCGTCAAGAGAATTTATTATTTGGGCTTCTGGGCAAAGTTCAGTCTGTACAAGTATATCTCTTGTTGGCTGCTCACCGAAGGAGCCCTCATAAGCATTGGTCTCACCTATAAGGGAGAAAACAAGGATGGTGAACCAGACTGGTCCGGCTGCAGTAATGTCAAGCTGATGCTCCTGGAAACTGGCAACACGATGGAGCACTACGTGCAGAGCTTCAATGTAAATACGAATCAGTGGGTGGGTCAGTACATCTACAAGCGGCTCAAGTTCCTCAACAATCGCACGATCAGCTATGGCGCGGCTCTGGGTTTTCTAGCTGTATGGCATGGATACCACAGCGGATACTACATGACCTTCCTTATGGAGTATATGGTCGTGAGTACTGAAAAGCAAGTGAGTATCAATTTCGGAATGATATTATCCAAATGCATTGCATGCGAGTAGAGCAAACTTATTACTACGCAATAAAATATAATGCGCCATTCTCCCCTTTTTATAGATTACCCGCTTCTACACCAGCGTAGTTCTGCCCAAGTGGGGTGACGCTCTCAACAACTCTGACATCTACAGGCTGCTGTACTTCTTCGCTCTGAAATCGTACAACATTTGCTTCATGGGCTGGTGTCTGACTGCATTTGTTTTCTTGAAATACGAGCGATGGATCGTGGTTTATGGCGCAGTTAATTACTATGGCTTCACTTTCCTTATCCTCTGGGCTGCCTTCTATCACACTTACCGAAGCCTTTTCCGGGGCAGTTCGCGAAAGCCAGCTGGCGAGGATGTAAAGCCAGTGGAGAAGCAGACAGAAGACAAAAGGTCACAGGAACAAATTAATGAAGAGAAGAACGCAGATGACAAGAAGTCTGAATAGCAAGGAGAATGTATGGGAAGGAAGATGGTAGTTTGAACCTTTTCAAAATTTTAGTTACTCCTTGACAATTGTTTGGAATTGGTATTTATCATAATCTTACTAACCAAATAATAGGTTTTACCAAATAATATGCCACTGTAACTAGAGATTTGTTAACTAGCTGTCGAAAAAAAGAACCATTTTGTACATATAATTCGGCTGCCTAGTCAATGAGGAGTCATCCCCAAGTATGCAGTGTGTTTTATGGCGATAAGATACTGGCTTATCTGGCCCCAAAACAGCACATTGTCAGTCGTATATATGTATGTTATGGAATTGTAAATTGTATAAGTGTTAAAATCATTTTAGATCAACTAGTAACTACGACAGATCACATACAAGACTTTTAAGAGGCCCGGGTCTATGAAAATCAAATATTTCTGTAACAGATTTCTTGTATTTAAAGAGAGAGTACCATTCACGGAGATGTAACTAAGCCATAAAGACAATTTTATACCAATGCAAAGATGAAGGAATGGAAAGATATATTTTGATATGCTCACATTAAGTGCAAATTTAATTAATGGAAACGCGAAATAAATGCAATGAAGTTATTTTTAGGTAATGGTTGCATTTGATTTATTATTTGGGTATGGAAATTAAGTAGGGGGTCGTGGGGATCTATTAAATTTCCTTGATCGATATATAAATAATCTAATAAATGCAACTCTTTTATCATAAAAACGAACTAAAATAAATTAAATATCATATTATATCATAGCAAAAAAAAAAGTTCGATTTGATATATAGACAAAAATAAAGGATGCAATATCATATCGGAAATATTGTTAAATTGACCGAAGATGGAAATATCGGAAAATATCGCAATTGTAATGAATCTATATTTTCGAGCAAATACTTTGTTTTTTTTTTAAATCATATTTCTTACTTTAAAACTATATATTTGATTATTTTTGCTTCGAAGAATGATTCTTTAAAATATGTTTAGTCTCTCTTGTTATATGTACAGGTGAATAGTTCTGATTTATCGCTCATAGTATTGATAAAATATCGATATTTCTATCTTTTGCTTCCCCACTATTAACTTATTAAAACGAAACCTTTTCAAGTCATAAACAACTTATTTATTTTTATGATCAATAAAAATGGTCATGAGAATGTATTCGGAGATGTTATAATGTACTTTTTAGTGCTCCATGGGCTGGGCATCGCCGCTGCCGACGTCCACACGGCGCTTAGCTCCTCCGCTAGAAGCTGGATTTTGCTCCTCCTGTTCGTTGATCTCGCTAAACATGTAGTCGTCTTGGTACTCCTTCAGGATCTTGCTGGAGCGATTCTCGTCTAGGAAGAGCGAGTACACCTTCTTTACATCCTCTGTGTTCACCTCTGTGGCCTTGCGACGGCGACACACCAAATTGGCGGTGGTGATCAGCTGGATGGCATAGCGCAGACTCGTATCAGTGGCAATACGCGTGAGAATGGTCAGAGCATCTGGGTGCATGATGCAGTCCTCTTCCTCGCAACGAATCTTCAGGATCTCCTTGACTTCCTTTTCCGAATAGGCAACCGTGCGAATGATGATCATGCGATCGAGCAGATCGATCGGAATACCGTGGGGACTGCGGTAGTTGGTGCCCCTGATGCGAGTGATTCCTCTGTTGGTGGCCATCACAACCACGGGAGCCATGTCCGACTCCAGAGCCCGATTGAGGAAGGAGAAGCACTCGATATCCAGCATGTGAACTTCATCGATAAAGAGAACTCCCGGGTTTATTTCAGCTTTTCCCTCCTCACGCCACTCGAGGACTTTGTTGTTGATCTGGTCGCGTACTTCCTGCTTGATTTCACCAGTATCGCCGGAGAACAAAGCCAGGAATCCGTGGGTGCGACTGTTGATCACATCGATCTCGTGAAGGGTGACAGTGTGCACCACCTCCTTGCGTTTCTGGAGCTCACCCTCCGGGCACTGAACGAATCTAGTTTGGGCGCCGGTAGCATCGTAGTCCCTGGCTCGGGTGAAGCTTCTGCCTAGCTTGTTAACTTTTCCGGATGCCTTGTCAATGGTGATGACATCGCCCGCCTGGATCTTTTCCTTCATGAAGCACTCAATGATCTTGTTACCCAAGTCGTAGTTGGTCTCCATCTCCGTGGTCTTCAGGGTAACCTTACCCACTTTTTGGCCAGTTCCCGTGGCTGGACGCTCGATTTGTATTTCCACCACCTCTCCCTCGATAATCTCAGTTTCCTCCTTGATGCGAACGCCAATACTCTTGCGCAGAGCCTGTGACAAGGCCTCAGTTTTGCTCATCTCCAGTGAATATATCTCCGAGCCCGACATACTGGTAAATGGGGTCTCAGTGCCCAGGGCTTGAGCCATTCCCACGGCGATAGCCGTCTTGCCGGTGCTGGGCTCTCCGGCCAACAGGATGCATCTTCCGGCGATTTTACCTTCGCGCACCATTTGGACCACAACTCCGGCGGCTCGGCGGGCATCCTTCTGGCCCACCATGCCCTGGGAAACCAAACGTGCCTCCAGAACATCGTCCAAACCCAAACCGCGAATGTGAGAATGGGCGCCAATGCGTTCGATGCGCGTTATGTCGCGAACTTCGATTTTCTCGGTCTCGGCCATTTTTGTGGTTCTAAAAAATATTTTAAATTATTAGTTTAGCACAATTCGGACGTTTTCGACGACTCACTACTTGTTTATGGAGCTTAAATAAGTTGCTAAGCAAATTATTGGAAGCAAAACGCCGGGCCTGCTTTTTAATAGTAGTGTTGGGAAACGACTCAACGGACAAGGCAGCATGCTGTTAGTGATGAAGCATGGGAGGAGAAAAGCTAAAAAATAGCTAAAACAAAAATGTTTCTTAAAATATTATAAAAGTTTATTGTAAAATACTTTTAGAACTTAAAATTAAATATGTAAAATTCAAAATCAAATGGTTTTAGATTTTGGATGCATTGTTTTTGATCAATTTACCGCTCATGTTAACTCACTGGATGTAAACACAGCTGATGGTCGCGTTAGTGCTTCATATTTTGTTGTTTGCAAACACTGCCCTGGAGTTCTTTGATTTTGTGCAATTTATTTATGTACTTTTTGAGTTAAAAACTGCATAAAACAATGTCGTTTCTTGCGCAAACTGTGCGCCAGATGGTACGCCACATGCCGAATCGCACAGCGGCCCTCACAGGTTGGTGAAGCATCAATTAAAACCACATAAACAATGTGACATAACACTGGGTCTTTCTAGGTGGCATGCGTTCGCTGAGCATTTCCCCGGCCTTTCTTCAACAAAACAAACCGGTGACGGAATCGGTCGATATATCCGCTATAAGCAAGGACCAGCAGAAGGAGTGCTCCAATATATGTGAACGAATCAACCAGCAGGTGGCCAAAGCCGAGCAGGGACGTCTTTTCGCTGTGGTTCATCTGTGCGGAAAACAATTCAAAATAACTCCCGGGGACATCATATTAGTCGAAGGCTATTGGCCACCAACGATAGGCGATGAGATCAGCTTGGACAAGGTTCTTCTGGCTGGAGCCAGGGACTTCACCCTCGTAGGACGTCCGATTCTGGAGCCTGGCCTCGTTTCCGTTAAAGCCACCGTGGTGGAGAAGACACTGACCCACACGAAGACACACTTCCGGAAGAAGCGCAGGAAGCAGTACATGCGTATCAACTTCCAGCGATCTCCCAACACCATGATCAGGATTAATTCCATTGAGCTAGCTCGTCCGGTGGATGGGAATAGCGAGGCGGAGGTGGAGACCTCGAAGCGTTTGTTTTAGTTCAAAAAGCTGTTTATCAAGAAAAAAAATAAATCAAATCGTTAAAAGGTAATTAATAATTGACAAATGAATGAACTATGGAAATTAATGGATCAATGGAATGATCGTTGAAAACTACCAGCAACTACATTTCTTCTCTGAATAGTTTATTTAATTGTCAAAGAGTACAACGAGTTTCCCAAGTTTCAACTGAGGCCAAAGTTTACTTTTAAATCTGTTACATCGTCTGCCCTTAGCGATCTAATAGGTTTCTTTAAAATGTATTTACATACCCAAAATATTGTTGAATCTGATTTGAACACATTTTGAATTACAGCCAAAATACGTCGGCAGTGTCCGCCGTGGGAACGAACGGGTCATGATACAAATGGGACAATTGTATAATTTTATGATGAATTGGGCAAGCTTTATTGATAAAGGATAAATTTTATTGCAACTAAGGTATATACTATATATATAAACAACGGCTTTCCTATTTTTATTTAAACTATGAATGTTACAGTCCAGGGGGCTTGACTGGTACCAGGAATTTAAAGTTAAATTAAATTTTAAACCTTTGAGAATGAAACCAAATATGTATGTTTTTCAGCGCTTAGTATCAATGGCTTAAGGCCAGTATCTTATAGAACTTTGTAGGTTTCAAATAATATGATAGATTGCTACTACTAGATTTACAGATATCAGATTTAAAACTTTATTTTAAATTGTATAAAAGAGCTATATCTGAGGCTTTGCGAATATATGTTGAAAATTAACAAAGATATTGCATCCTTTCATTACATTTACCTTAAAATTTGTATATTTTCCAAATTAAAAAAATTGTTTGTTTTGAATTTATTGAAAAAGCATCACATTAATTAATAAATTAATAATACGGAATTACTATTATTAATTTAATTAATATGGGATTATTATTATTAACTTAATTAATTAATATTTTTAAATTGTGTTTCGTCTCATCTTTTACTTTATAGGTAACCCTTAAACAAAAATTTTTTAAATAGAATATAAGTCATTTTTTGTTGTAGTCCTTTGACCAAAAATTCTATTTTAAGGAAATTGCCCTTCTGACGTTTTTGTTTTCATTGGAAATTCCACTTTCATCTTGATTCAATGACGTTTGCCCGCACACCGCGATGCATGACTGGTATTTACTCAAAACGGCAACCTAGTTTGGACTATGAACTACCTGGCTCCCATCTCCGGTAACCCAGCAAAGAAGAGGCGTCGTCTCTAATGAAGCAACCAGCGGCAGCCGCTGCAATATTAATGACAGCCTTTTATCGCCTATGTTGTTGTTGCCATCTTTCATTAAAAGACGTCGTCGCCCCCCTGGATGCTTCATGGTTCCTTCCATCAAACCGCCGCCCTTTGACCAAACTCTCAGCGGGTTAAAAACTGCACGATATGTATGTATGTACATATGTACCTGTAGTGGCTGTAAAGGATGCGTGCTGCTTTCTTTATCAGCAGATGTAAGGTGCTCCCCGTGTCGACGGCTGTCGTATTTGTTTACGCTGCTCTTTCACTTTTCACTAACCAAAGGCGTTTACTTTTTAGCCCATTCTTTGTACCTTGATTTAGCTTTTGCTTTTCCCTGGCCCCAATTTCAAATTTGGCCTTTCCGGTTTCAGCTTTGCTTCAGGGGAAAACTCAAATTGAAAACATCATCTGAGGTTAAAGGAAGAACTAGCTTTCAGTTGGTTATAAATCTCATCTCTCATTAAATATGTAAATATTACTAAAATAGAAAATATAAATTTAGTAAAAATTGCCATGATTGTGATTGTTCTTTATTATTAAATCATAAGCTTTTAAGTTAAGCGCTAAATTGGCGTAGAAACTAAAGAATAAGTCTTTTATAAGACGGAAAGTGAACCACAGAAGCCCTTCAGTAACCTTTTGATATACAAATAAACTTAATAATTTCTTGATTTTCTTTTAGCTAACTAATTTTTTAAAACATATTTTTCTTTAGTTATTTAGTGTTTATTTTTTATTTTACAGATATCCTTGCAAATAATAATAAGATGGGTAACTCCATACAATTTTTTTGCACTTGAATTTTTCGTGCCCTTTGCAGATTTTTGTATGTTTCAAATGAGAGAAAGAAACTAAATTAAGGATTTAATATTTTCAAGCAAGCTAGATCTGTGCGCACTTAACTTTTTACTAGGTAGAGGAGGACACATTTGTGGTTTGCATCTTCTTATTTAAAGGCCTTTACTTCTAACCAACATCCTTCCGTATCGAAAGAGTAAATTCTTCGACTCATAGCTTCTAGCAGCAT
Source organism: Drosophila anomelani (assembly GCA_035045905.1). Classification (NCBI taxonomy): domain Eukaryota; kingdom Metazoa; phylum Arthropoda; class Insecta; order Diptera; family Drosophilidae; genus Drosophila; species Drosophila anomelani. The sequence goes on from JAWNOO010000165.1 coordinate 675,424, forward strand.
CACCCAAAATAAAATCACTTTTGCTCCATATAAAAATGTCATTAAAAATTATGGTTTCACCTCACTTGCCTCGTCCTCGGCAAATAGGAGCCGACGCGCGATGAGTCTAATGGTGCCACATCGAATTTCGCAAATTGCACAAGCAGCACAAATTCAATTGTCGACACTTCGGGCAAGTTCTGCTCAAATATCCATCACAGAATGTATATTCCTGGTGCACTTTGCCAGCGCCAAATCAAATTTCAATATGGGTAGCGCAAAATGAAAAATAAAAAGAGTAACCGGAAAATAGAAACACAAATTGAAAGCATTTTGGTGTGATAAAATTTCACCTGGCACACAGCTAGGCACTGCTTGGCAGCGGTAGTACTTTTGGCAGATTTCCCTCACTACTATTTTGGTTGATTATGTTATTTGCCTAGGAAAATTGCATTTGATGTGCGTTAAGTGACAAAACGGAAATTGCCACCAAGCGGATGCTGGGTTTGTTTGTCTTCCTATGGCGTTCCCCGCCTGCCACCCACCCACCATCAAGCGTCCATCTAAGCCACCACTTTCTGGCGCCCCGCCCTCGCTTTCTTCTCGCCGTGGAAATCCCATGTAAATGCGGCTCAAGTTGGGCCAAATTTCGTAAATTTATGCGTAGAGGCGTGTGATGTATGAGGCGAAAAAGGGAGTAAGCTGTGGAAAGGGGAATGTGGACACAAGCACTAAAAAAAACTGGTGCTGATTGAAGCATGGGAAAATCCAGGGAGCAACTTTTCCATCATAGCTAATACGGGGTATTTTTGTCTCACATCTAATCACATTTTTAAAATCATATTTTAATTTGTCATCAAAAAATGCAATATATTTAAAACGTAATTCGCAAATGCTCAAGAAAATATAGGAAATTACAGTTTCAATATAATTTGTAGAAGAACTTTTAAATATGTAGGAGAAATATCTTATAAAGAGTTTCAAATGCATGCTTTGCATATAATTTTTTTTCAGTGCAAGGACGATGGTTACTGTATTATGATCAGCCATCCATCATCAGCATCACTCAGTTTTGACATATCATTGAAATCTTATGCCAACGTCGTCATCATCTGTGACGTTTCATTAACCCAACTCCCCCTCATCCCTTGCCACGCCCATCAATCTGGGGGTGTTGATGGGTGGAGATTGGAAATGGGGGGAGGAATGTGTTAATATCAACAAGCGGCGAAAACTGTGCGAACGCAATCTACCGATTTCCGCTTAACCAAGCCAAACATTGCATTTTTGATTAGACACCAGGCCCGTTGAGCCCCCAGGCTGGTCAAAATCCCAAGAACGAGGATATAGCCAAGCCTTCCAAGGGAATGTTTGCAGGGGTGGCTTTTTGATGTGACTTGATGGGCGCCTTTGGTCAGGATGCGGGGTTGGACTTGGCGGGCAATTGATTGTAATTCCACTTTTATTGCCGTTTTGCACACCGTTTTTTTTTTCTCTTTTGTGAATCTTTAAATATGTATCGTTGAGAAAAATAGATAATTTCTATATTTATTTTTTAAGTAGGAAAGTAGAAAAAGAAGATTCCTTGGTATTCTGAGGTTTGTTAGCTTTGGCAAGCTATGTGCCCTTTTTATGAGGAAGAACCTTTGAGGTAGTGAGAGCAGTCCTTTTTTCCTCTTAAGAGTTTAATAATCACATAAGATAAGACTTATTTATACATATAGCTTAGTTTACTTTCAATATATAAATATTTTGAATAAAAACAGTGAACCCAACGATGCCATAATTTCTACTTAAAATAAGTTTTCAGTTTTTACAGCCCCTCAACCATAGTTTTCTTTTGGCTTCGATTTCAAACCTGGAAAAATTGTTCTCGCATTATATCGATTCCTTGCCAGATACCCTCGTCACCATCACTTGCCCTAAGCATATTACATACGAATTATAAGACCACATATCATTCTACGATAAGGGGATGATGATGATTTCTGTCACCTTACGCATAACTTGGAAAAAGTTTTTCTTGAAAATTATGCAAAAATGTCGAAAATGTTGGTGTTCCTCTCTCCTTGGGGATATTTTTCAGTTCACTGAATTGTTGTTTGCAATGCCAAAAAAGTGATTTCCAGCAGCAAGGGTTGTCTTTGGGGCGGGCGGCTTTTTGATAACCTGATGGTGATATGACAATCTGCTCGCTCTTCCCTGCACGTGTCAGAATTCGAATTTAAATAAGTTCGACGAGCAGGAAAGTTGACAGCAGCAGTTTGGGGACGTTTCCCCCTTTTGGGCTCTTAATGATGAAATTTCAATAAATGTCATTTGGACTCGGCAAAGTGTCAACATGGCACCTACCCGCCCCTATTTCCTCGTTTTCGAGGGGCTGCAACAGCTGTCAGCGCCGCGTTCAATGCGTTAATAATGACAGTTTTCCCCCAATATTTTTTTTTATTTTGTTAGCCTAACTAGCCGGGAAATCGACAGAGAGTGGAGAACAGGACGGACACAGGACACTCCACACAGTTCTCGTTGCAGTGCCTGGTAAATTTAATTACTTTTCCATTGCTCATACGCACTGTGAGCCCATGCAAAACGGAAAATAGTGGTGACACAACAACAGGGAGGCAAAAAGCTTAAAGGCAACTAAATATTATATAATTTTAAATAAAATACTTGGTAATTTTTATAGAAAGTTCTTTTAAATTATGCTGTGCTAGACTTTATAAAACCTTTTTGAGTCCTTATAATAACAAGATTTTAACAACGATTTTTTTAAATGGAATCTCAAACTCACTTAAACTTTTGTTTTATAATTTAGTTACAGCGAGTTCAAGTTCAAGTTCGGAGTCAGTTTAAATGGAAATTTAATTTAAATTTTATTATAAGGTCTTGTTAACATAAGGTTTGGTTTTTGAAGTTTAAATTAACTTAACATTTCATAAGCTATGGTTTTTAAATAAAATATAATTAATTGAATTTGGTCTAACAATATTTTAAGAGCTTAGTTTCCAGCTAATCAAAAAATTTAAATGCAATTCCCTATACTATCTTTGCTTTAGGATACTTAAGTGAAGTCTTTAACTAAATTCTCCTGAAGCCCTTTTTCATTTAAAAACCCTTATTTTATTATATATTTTTTATTACAATGAGTTACGTTTTTAACGTTTTTTTAGGCTTCAAAATATTCAATTTAATCGCAAATGGGCATTCATTTAATTAACAAAAAAATAATAAATAAATATAAATGATCCTTGTTTCATACTTAACTATACATCAATGCTCAGCACTGGCAATATGCCACTGAAAGGACTGTTGTGAGTGTGAAGTTGTGATTGAAAATCGTTGAAATTTGCATGTTACACGAAGAAATTGCCAACTGCGTTTGTCACGCCCTCTTGCCACTATTGGCGCTTACTGATTGCAAGCGGGGGTCTATTCGATTTGGATGGCTGAGGTCCTTTGGTCCCCGGTGGCCGGCTGCAGTGCGTCATCAACGGCATCGATAGTTGACAGTTTCATAGCCAGTTGGCGGCGTCTGTCACAATGGCATTTAATATTTGGACACTGGCAAACCCCATTGCTGCCGTCAGGAAAACGTTGGTCGATGCAAAATATTTGATCAGGTTCTTGTGCATATCATCATGGCCACATATTTGTGACAATTGAATACAGTGTTTAACTCAGTTCTTAAGACTACAATGTTTAAGGGTTTTCTCGAGTTATTTTCTGTTATTTATTTGGCAGGCATTTTGTTTTCGTACTTGTACTTGAAACACGTGTTGACTTTATAATTGGATCAAGAATACAAATCGTAACAGATTATTATATGAGAAGGGTCAAGACTTCAATACAATCATTAACATCATATTTTCACAGCAAATGGTTTTTTTTCACTTTGTATTTTAGCTTATTGTCTGCTATTCTCCATTAGCAACTCCACTTTGTTTTATTATCTGTAGCGCTTCCTGATTATGTTGATTTATGTGTCTTGTCGCTTTGATTAGTTGGCTTTTTTGTGGTTTTTTGGGATCTCTTTGGCTTCGGGGGAGTGTATGCTTTCTTGTAGGCGCGAATCAATTTGGCAAGAATGTTAATTTCCCGCTCCAATAGCTGAAGACGCCGATTGAAAGAAGGTTCTGGTTTCGGTCTTGGTTTGCGTTGACCATTTGGCTTCCCATTATTTACAACCTTAAAGTGTTTTATTAGTTACATGTTTCATACTAACTTTAGTTTGCTTACCATCTTTGTTTGATATTAGGCACTTGGCAACAAATAGAATTTCCGAAAGAAGCTTATAGAACGGAAGAGCAAACAAGAATTCCTACCCAACACGTGCAAATTTTAACCAACACTAAAATCAGAGTCGCATTTTTTCTGTCGATAGTGTAGCGTGCTTCTGCAGAAGTTGTGAAGTATTTTAGATATTAATTCGGATACCTAAATATATATATCCATCTATTTTGTCTACTATTATTAATGTATCTAAAAAATGCACTAAAAAGTATTTGGCTGCCTACCGTGTCAAGGGGCCGTTATTTCATGTCAAGTATTTGTTGAAGTTGTGTGGCACCACCGAATGATATCTGATTAAATAAGGTGGTCAAGCGGCAAGTGATCATACAAGTGAGAAAATTCCCTGCGTACAGTTAAATTAAATTTAAAATGGACGTGAAATCAAAGGTATTGTATTGATCTATAGCTAGATGATGATGCCCAGCTAAAGGGCGAAACTAATTGGAAAATATAAAAATATTTGTTTCTTTAAAAAATGGCTAACTACACGAATGATACACTTTTATAAGCTTTACTAAGTTGTGTGTGGTTTGGTTTTTTTGTATTCCATATTCATGTATTCATGAAAACAAGTAGTAAATGTTACGTTCAGCATTAATCAAAGAGTTTTGGGAGTTCTAAAATAATCCTTAAATTGCCCTAGGAATAGTTTGACCAGAAAATAGTTGGCTACAAAATTCAATTGTAACACAAATTATATTTTTCTGTCTTGTCAACATTTTGTATTCTGAGTTATCTAGCAGGGACTTTAACAGTAATGTAAACGTTTCTTTCACATTTATATAAACTAGCTTGTTCTTATTAATTAATTTTATTATTATTATTATATGCATAATAATAATAAAATACTTACCTCCCAATACCACCCATAACAACAACCATAACAGTGTTATTCCCATGCCTTGGATTAGTTACTTTCTGGGTAGGATTTAAGTTGTCCTGAATTTAATGCATGATTATCCATTATGTGACCGAAGTTGGCAACAGATTTCCATAATGGCTATTTCATTGGTCAGTCAGCGCCAGACACACAGGCCATCCTTTATGGTCACTGGCCAGAAACCATTCCGCCTACTCTTCACATTTTACTTGCGGTTTCGGGTGGATTTCAAAGCCCTGCTCCCTACACCCGCCATGTTGCCAACTTCCACTTCCGGCTGTTGAGTCGTGTGTGAAATATTAAAATTCAATTAAAATGGCGTTAATTCCAGCAGTAGCATCCGCAGCAGCAGCAACAGGGGGCATCGGCGAGCGAATGTCGAATGCCTGCCACTGTCATAATTGTCAACTCCTGGGAGCCCTCTGCTGGACAAGCAGCATGTTCTTTGGCATAATGATGCTCATCAACGGACAGGTTGCCATCACGTCCGGATGTCCTTCTGTCCGTCTGTTTTGTGTCCACATCTCAATGGCATCAATGGCCGGCGCTGATTTCCTCTGCCCCAATCCCTCCCTCACCACTTTTTTTGCGCCGTCACTCCCTTTTTTGTTCAGCTCGCATGCAAATTGCTCTTCAGACATCCATTTATCATCGATGCATCAGAGCCAGAGCCAGAGCCGGAGCCGGAGCCAGAATCAGCAGTCAGCCAGGGTCCAGTCAACGATAATGGTTAATTAATAAATATTTCCCTACAGGGCGATCCCATTGAACTATAAAAAAAGGGTAGCCTTTGATATAGAAATTGTATGGAATTGTATGGCTTTTCCTCTGGGCTCCAGGACGAGTGCCGACTTATTTGGTGTTCAACTGTTAAGCCATTGACCCACTCAACTTGTCTGCCCAACAGTTAATTATTTATTTTATTAAGAGAGGAACCATTTTCTTTATAGTGAAAAGTGTTAGGATTTAAAGGAATTCAATTAAAAGCATAAAGATAATTCCATAGGATGAGGACTAACAGGAATAATTAGTGGGAATTTTATTCTACAATAAAGTTAATTAAGGTCTGTTTATACAGATACAATAAGATGCGTAACGCCATACGATTTTTTCATCATTGTATCTAGAATAGTATTGTATTTAGAAACCAAGACTTAACCCAGTGGAATCTTTCAAGGACTTGGATCAATCGTAAAAGCAATTTAAATAAAAGTATTTATGTACATACAACCCTTAAGGCAACACCAATCCTCGCCAATCGGGAAATTGGGATGCATCTTCTCCCTTTTATTCCATCTTTACTCCGATACACACACACACACACACCTTCTGGCTTTAAGGATTTCCCTTTGGAAGCACCCAACGCCGCGCTCAACATTAGTTGTATGTTGTGTGCTTAAGCAGCCCTTCAAGTACCCTCCTCCTCTTCCTCCTACTCCGCCGACTGTTTGATTAGGCATTCCGGCTGTCGAATAAATACCAATAAACAGAGTCATAGAAGGGGATTCCAGGTGTCAACTGTACACAACAACACCCACTTGAGTCGGAGTCGGAGCCCAGGAGCAGGGAACTCCCCGACACGAGTCAATATTTGATGTCGTAGCAGAAAGTTTGACTAACAACTTTTCTTTTTTTTCTCCTAATTTTGGCATGTCTGCCTCCTTTTGTCGGAGGTCAAGTTATTGGCTCGTGTTTGTTCAATTTTTAAATTTTATTTCCACTCAGTTTTCCGTGCCGAGTTTTGCAACAAAACCTCCGGTGGAGGAACGCCTCATTGATTGCCCATTTAGAACCGCAAAATTTAATTTATCTGCCATCAGTTGATGTTCTTGCGGTTTGCCAATACACAGGCACTGTCCAACTGATATCGAAAGAAGGTCCCACACATACGTATCCGTATCCGGATCCGAGCTGCCGCCCCCTTCCCAGGTTGGTGGCCCTTTGTTTGGAGTAACCCATGTCAAAAATTGTACAACAGTTTTGTATTTTTTTTTTGCGTGTTTCTCGTTTTCTGATAACATTTGGCCGGGTAGTCATGTGTGATTGTCTGAGTGTGTGTGTGTGTGTTTAAGATATCATCTGTCTCTGACGATACCCAAGCAGTCCCCCACAGACCCTCGGGACCCCAGAAAGCAAACCCCAAACCCAAATCCGTTTCCAAACCCGAGCCCCAGTCCGCAATCGAAGGACGTCAGGCACTTCCGTTGGCTGCCACTGCCACCTGCTGTTTGACACCTAAATTCGCTTATTGTTGCCTGCTTTGGATTTACTTTTATGAACTTGTTCGCTCATAGGGGAAATCTATATCTACATGTATGCTGCACTTAAAGAAAAATTAAAGTTTGACGCCTTCGCTTAGAAAGTTGTTTTTCTATTTTCATTTCAATTCAGCCTTTTCGAAATTAGAATAAAAATATAAGGAATTTGAGTAGAACCAAAAGCTTTGATTGCAAGTTGTTCAATGGATTTTTGTTTTAATTACAGTAAGCTTAAAATTATTATTATAATATTTTAATATTATTTTTATATAGTACATAGCCCTTAAAACATACAGGTTTATTTATTACTTTAAAGTGTGGTTTCTACCCTCACTGTCAAAGTTCCTGGTAAGTATTTAACCCAGAAAGATAGTACGGAGATAATCCTATAATAAACTAAATCGATTATCTACTAAAATTATTTAAACGCTACGGTACTCCCTGGTCTTTTGGCAGCGAGTCTGGGTGACTGTCTAACATTTATCCGATAGTCAATCAAATTCTTTCATCGGGACATTATCTGAGTAAGCCAGCATTAAAAATTAAATAAAATCGACTTGATACATTCGATCTTTCTTATTTTTAAAGAATTACGAATATTTGATAAGTTGTGTTAGTTATTATCTGAATGTATTTCTCATTCTTATATTGGGAGAAAATTTTATAATTATTCATTAGGTTAATTTTAATTTAATTTGTTAATTTGTTTTTCATTTAGTAAATTTTCCCGAGTGTATGTCCCTGTATCTTCTGGCATTGCTGCTGAAATTTCAACACTTCATTCAATTCGCAATTCGTTTCAACAATTGAAATGCGATTAGCGCCAAGGTGCACACGGGGAAGCGAATAAATGATCGCAGGGAAGAGGATGGGGCTCCGGGAGCTGGTTTGGGTTGGCTACATTTTTGATTTATGTGAAATTGAGTTAAATTCATCCACACACACACACTCGGCCATAAACCATACGCCGTACAGCACTCACATCCTGGCCCGCAGGCTTCTGTGTCGGTTGTCGGTTCTCATTGTAGCGAACGCGTCCTAATCAAGGCTATTCACTTGCCATAAATCAAATTAAATGGCTGTCACATATCGCCGGGCGCCAGTGGGCCTAAAGCCCCTCCTCAACCTAATCCTCCCCATTGTCCTGTGCTCCTGCTGGGGCGCTATCCCTATCCCTATCCCCGTATTATTCCCCTTTCTGGCACTGGGTCGCTATTGTAGTTGGCGCTGTCAGCTAAGCATAATTAAAAGCGGGGAAAATTGTGAGAAAAATAAGGGCTTTGGATCGTTCTTGGGCTTGGGATATTAGACGCCATGATAAGCTTTTTCTGTTGCTAACAAAAGTTATGCTTTGATTGGGATTTAATATAGTTTTTTATTCCGAAGATATAGTAAAATCTTAAGGCTTTTTTAAATTATTAAGCGAATCAATTTAGATTTCAATGATGTTGTATTTCATTCAAGGAAGGTCTTGTCCGTAAAAAATGTATATCTTTTAATAATAAACAAGAAAGGAAGCTAACTTCTGCTCGCTATTAAAAGAATACGTTTTAAATGTTTTTCCAAAATTTTGGTGTACAAATAGAAAGCTAATAGAAACCATGCTCAAACTTTTAATATAATGTTTTTTGTAATTATAATTTCCTTTTTTCATTAATAGCTTAAATGTTTTAGGTCCAAAAGCTACTCACTCGATTGACAACTCCCAGAAATATGGCACCACTCACACCCCCATTAATTTTCCACCTTGATTAACTTGCCATCCGGCAGCTGTCACGTGAATTTTAACTCGTCCGTGCTGGAAATCCTTTGTTCCCTTTCCCCTGGGCCCCACAGCCGAGTGAAGTGTACCTAATTTACTGTGCCTCCGATTTTCGCTGCAGCCTGGAAAAAGTCCTTTTGACTTCAAAGAAGAACTGTTGCTTGGAGTGCGCGCGCTGGGGGGAGAGAGTCCTGGAAGGTCCAACAATGTTGCCAAACACTTCACGTGGTAGGCTCTCTCGCTGCCTTGGTCCTTTGACACTGTCAAACGCGCTTTCCCTCTAGCCCATTCCCTGCGCTTGAAGTGCATTTGTTTTTTGGCTTTTGTTTTAATTGGCTTGTGCCGGGGCTTGAAGGAGTCGTGATCCTCTACTCCTTTTTAGCAAACTACATTCCCCGCTCGCCTCGCTCATTAAACATTTACTCTCGACGCTTTGTCGGCGTGAACTTTGATGTTGACTTTGGTCCCCATGTCCCACAGGTCCAGAGGGCCTCGCTCGCAGATAACCACTTGAGATTGCATCGCATCCTCCAGCTTCTGCTTGGAGCTCCAACTCACTCGCTTTCTCTCTCTCGCTGGTTTTGTCTTTGGAAAAATGCATTCTGCCGCAATTTGTGGCGCTCGTTTGGACCAACATTTGAGTCTCATGGCATCAACCCTCCGTTTTTTTTTCTGTTTTAAGCACGGCCGAGTCCTCGGCTCTTCTGCACTTGCATCTTCACTTGGTGTTTGCTCCTGTTATCCTTCTATGTGGCATGCTTTTTTCAGATTTCCACAAAAATGTACATGCGATTTGTCAGGTGAACGGGGTTTTGGTGCGTTTTGTAGTATATAAAAGTATATAAAGTAAATAAAATAGAAAATTAATGAGGCAAATTATGAATTTATATATACTTAGAAATATTATTAGATCAGATTCCATAGAATTATTGTAATTTCGTTATAAATTTTCAGTTCTCACTTTACCTTTCAATTAGTTGAGTTTCTATTCAAAATAATCTTTGTTAATTCCTTAAACCGTTTTGAAACAAGTTCAGTTTCACAAGTTCAATTTTCAGTTCTCACTTTACCTTTCAATTAGTTGAGTTTCTATTCAAAATAATCTTTGTTAATTCCTTAAACCGTTTTGAAACAAGTTCTCAAGAATTTCCCTATAGTCAAGTCTAATAAGACCACACAAACCACAAAATACAACTCACTCTAACTCCCCCGCAAACCTTTAACTTTTCACCGCATTGCCAAACCGCATACAATCCTGCAACAATCCTTGCTATTGCCAATTAATAGAAGAGGCAACTGTACCAACATCGGGCAAACTTGAGCTAAAAAAAAATAATCAAACTTAAAACGCACATGTCATAAATCAAAAGGTCTTTGCAACAGGGGGAAACCCGGGACTAGGACTTTCACAAACTATGCACAACGCAATTGCAATGCAGAGAGGCCCATTGTCACGCAGTCGGGTGTGTGTGTGTGGGTGTGCAGTGTGTGCGGCAATTCACTTTGGGATCCTACTCCAACTCCCACTGCAACTCCAGATCCAGTTCCTGTTCCATCCCCTCACTTGGCATCGTTTACGAAGCTATTCAGTATGCGACTACCTGTATTTATGGCCTGAAGTCTCCTGTGCCTAGTGTTGGTTGGGACCAAGATAGTTCCTGTTAGTTATAGTACTTAGTTAGGTACGAAGGTATTTTAGTCAAAATATTCAGTTCTTTTGATATGTGGAAATGTTTAATAAATAAACTTTGAAGTTATACGAGTCCATGATTTTATTTAAAAATATTTAAAATAAACTTAGGAAAAATATTTGTACAGTAATTTATATGATATATGTATATGATAATATGATATGTATAATTTGTTATATATTATATATTATATTCGATGTTATATTTTATAACCTAGATCACTCATAGATCTTCTAACAGAAGAAGTTTCACTATTTTTTAATGATTATATTTGGAACTGTTTAAAATAAATCACAAAATATTTATCAGTAAACTTTGTACCGATGATTAGAATTTAACAGTTTACATAATTTTAAAAACTTTACTATACATATTATTTTCATTATTGTGACTTGAAAATTTCTAAAATCAAATAATACAACTTATTTATATTTAATAAATATTATTTACTTAAAAAAGTCACAAATATATTTCTATAAGTTGAATTTAGTTAAAAACCTTACAACTAAAACCTCGCAAAAATTCGTTGGTTTAGGACAGGTCCTTTAAGGGAAATGATAACACATGACATATAATCTAAAATTTGTGTGAAATATTAAATCTTTTCTTCTTGCCTTGAATATAAAATTATGAACGAGATTATGATTTATCCAAACTATAATAGAAAACGTGTATTACTTACCATTTGCTTTACATAAATCAAATTAAAAATTTAAATGAAGGGCACCTTTTGGGTTTGTTAGGCACCAACACACTATAGTTTACCTTGATAAATACCAATAAAAGTTACATTTAAAATTATAGATTAAATTAAATAGTTTTATATTCGGACCAGGTACAAGACTATGTCCTGCCATCACTGCCTAGGCCACGGCTTTTATCTGCCAGCGGTAGTTACATTCCATTCATAAATATTTTTTCATTCACTTATTCGCTGCGGCTGCCTTCCTCTTTGCCCCCCCACAAACCATTTTTTCTGCGTTTAGCTTTCACCTGGAGGTGCATTTGTTATTGTTGTGAGGCCGCGACTCGTTTTAAGCGTTCTATATGTACTCTATATGTTCGTGGGAGGCTGTGGCTTCGTCCTCGAGTGGAGTTTGAGCTCGAGGAAATATCTATGAGGCAGCCATTGTTAGGCATATGTTTGCCGCTTGCCTTTGATCTTTGGCCAAAGTGAAAGCGATTGCATCTTGGGGATAGTCGAGCCTCCACTTGGAGCTGCCTTTGCCAAAGTTAATTGCAAAAAAAGGGGCTAAGGATGGGGCATAGGCCTCAGTTTTTGCTTCTAATTAAAAATATTTGTTGCACCGTATGCTGCCTTCCTGCATATATATTTGGTTTTTGGCTAGGAAGTGCAATTAAAACAGACATCAAGGGAAATTCGTTGGTATTTTCAAGACTAATTAGGATTTGCAGGCAACCAAGCGAGAGTTCAAATTGAAGGGCAACCCAAAAAAGACTTCATAGGTTAACCTACAGTTTTTGAGGTTGCTAGAGTGAAGTTACATAAATTTTGACAACCTGGTTAGTTGGGTTTGTGTGCATTTTACGCCTAAAAAATGTTTTTTTATTAAAAAAATTACATGTTTTACTGTTTTTATGTTACTATAAAGTTTATTACATTTTAGATTTTGAATAAAACTAAATTGTAATTGATAAATATCATTATAACTTATGCTTAAAATCCCCCATTGCACAATTCCTTACCTTTTAAGGTAAACCAACAGTTTGTGCCGTAATTGTAAAATGTCTGCCTCAGGCTTAGGCAATAAAATTCTTTATTGCTTCCTCAAAACTCCAAGGATGAAAGTTGTGCAGGGTAATGCTAATGTTAGAAAAGGACGAAGGCTCAAAACTCACAGACTCTCAGGCCACCACATGGTTACTTAATCATTCATGCAGACCCTATAAATTTTCATTAAAGTTTGATACCAAAAATTGGCTGCTCCCAAGCAGATGTTTCAAGCAACACACAACACCCTCCCTCCTCCAACTCATCCTCTAAGACGGGCCGCTGTACCATCTTTTGCAGTGTGTTGTCAGTCAGTGATTATGTAAATATTTCAACACAAATTAAAATCAAAATTAAAATTACAAAAAGCTGCCACAGGCAACACATGTCTGTTAGGGAGAGCGGCTGCAAACTCCGGCCTAACACTTTGCTTAGGAGGCTCCTTCAACACTTGGTCCTTCCCCCTCCCGCCCAGCATAACCCTCCACACTCCCCTTCTGTCCACACCTTAGCCTACACCCACCGACCACAGCCTCCCTCTAACGTTAGTCTTCGTTCATGTGTGTCTTATGGGAAATTTAAATAAAGTCAGCAGGCAATTTATTTGCATTAACATTTTGTGAGTCTCCTCACCCAGTGCTCGTGGGTACACGGAGAATAAATCAATTAATTTAATTCAAATATATTTTAATTTTTATATATTTCAGTTTAATAATTTAATTTATTCTCCTTATTCTCCAAATAGGTAATTTTTACGATGATAAATTAAATGTTTGTTATATTTTGGTCTGTCACCTAATTAAAAATATATGAATTTTGGCAAACTTATAGAAAATATATATAAATCGAGATAAGACTTTATAAAAGATCACAAACCGATCGTTAAAAGAATAATATTACTTTATTATTAAACATTTTTAAGGATTGGACCTGAAATTTACATGTCTTAATTCTATTACGGCATTCACGGAATTCAGGCTTGGGAATTTTTAGAGAACTTAGCCATAAACTTTTGTTAATGTTTTCTAAGTTTCTTTTTTTAGATACATTTCTTTCTTTAGATAATTTTTTTCCTTTAGATAAATTTTAGCATATAGTAACCCAAATTTACTTAAAATTCTAATAAATTTCTAAATAAAACTTTTATTTCTGTGTATGTGTTTTTGAGCCTTATGTTTTCTGACTCTGCCTGTGTGTTTGCTGTTTGTGTGTGATGCAAATTTCTCCGTGTGCCTGCTGTCGGGTTTTTGCTGCTGGAGATCCGCTCTGCTCCGGCGTTTTGTCGCTGCTGGTCGCTTCATTGAATTTTTGCATTTCCCATGAAATGGTTAAAAAACAAGCGGTGCGGCGGCAGCAACAAAAGTGCATCCATGGTGACTGCAGTATAGCGCGTTGTCGCCCACTTTTACCATTTACTGATTTATAGCTTTTCACTCCGGGCAGGAGCATTTTCCGCAACTGCCCGGAAAAACGCCCCGAAAAGTGTGCTACGCCTTTCTGCATTGCCCACTATAAATCAAAAGCAACAAACAAATTAATACGCCGTTGTTGCCTCTGTTGCAGTGTGTGACGCTTTTGTTGGATGGCCACTGTGTTTAATCATTACCTCTCCTCCTCTCACTTCCCAATCCGTTTTTATTGTTATTAATTAATCAGCGAAAATTGCTGCAAATAACAATGAAATAATAAAAAAAGGGTTTTCGGTAAGCCAAATGCCGCACGGAAATAGGTTCAACGACTTTTAGTATGCACTGTAGAATTGGTCATAAATTACGGGTTATCCAGGAGCTGTGCTCTTATCTCTGCTTTTTGAAAATTGCTGACAAATTTCCGCGCTCAATTGGCATTTTGTTTTGTTTTTGTTTTATCTGTAAACCAAACAATTGTAAATCCAATGAAAAGTCCACATTAGCTTTTCATTTTATTGAATTAGTTGAAGTCGAGTAATAACGTAAATCATTTAAAGTCCTGTTTTAATTTTAATATTTATCTTTGACATGTAAAATACCCCGAACTGCAAAACAATTTGCATATATAAAAATAAATTCCCTATTTAAGAATTCAATATTTCCATCCTTTTGTTACTCATATAATGCCATTTAAAAAATTAAATTTAACTTGATGTAAAAAATTGTTTTCATTTGTGCAAGTCCGGTGGCAGAGAGCGACACATTGAAAGCCCAAAAGTAAACACTTTATTCAACTGTCAGTTAACAGATAGCAAGGCAAACACACGCCCACATATAGAGCACGTAGCATTGTTTATAATATTTATAATTTTAATTAAATAACACATCATGGACTTTGATTAAAAGCGGGAATGGAGAGGCCGACTGATGGCTCACTTGGCAGCCGTGCGATTGAGAGGATGAGGAAATGGCTTTGCCTGAGTGAGTACTGGATCATCAGTTTCAATTTGGTTCTCGGGACAAGCAAGCACTTCCTTTTTTTACACTAGAAAAAATATTTACCTAAAGTTAAGGGAATTTTTTAATAGATCTTTGAATCAAATAAGAGTTTTTAATGTATTTATAAAAAAGGCAAGAGGCATATACAAAGCTGTAGAAAATTAAAAGTATGGATAGATACATACCATATATATATGTATGTATATAGATAAATAGTTAAACACTTTTAATTAGAATAGTTAAATCTATCATTAAATAATAACAGTGTCAGGTATCTAGAGTGCTTAGTTGATGTTTTAAAACCTCTAAGAAGGCGTTTAAAAGTATGCAATGATTTTTTAGGTATCAAGTTCGCTGTTAATTTGTTTATTTTTGCGATATTACACTTTCTACCTTAAATATTAAACAACTTTTAAGAATATTAAAAACCTATACTGATTTCTGTAGCACCATTTTAAAATTCAATAGAACTAAAACTCCCAAAAACAATCCCCAAATGAATTGAATCAAAGACTTCTAAATTACTAACAGTGCGTTTTTCTTTCATGTGCACAAAATTGAGAGTAGATGTGGTGGCGGCACACTACGCCCACTCTGGCATTAAGGTCACTTCAGTTTGACAAATGTCAAATGGCATTTAACGGCATTTGCACAAATCATTACGATTAACAAATGAGTGCGCGCTCCACAAAAATTACGAATGAACGCATAGTAAATTATTCTCAAGAGGGACACGAGGACAGTTCTCTGGCGGAGAGTCCAGATCCGCCAGCATGATGGTTAACTTAATTCCCGCTGATTCACTCCACCCACAGCCACCCTGTTGATTGTTTACCCCTCCGACACACCGAGATGAATCCACACGAAATATCTTGTGGGCTGTTTTCAATTCGCTTCCGAGCGCCCCATAAAAATGGCAAATTGAGTGCCGCCCCCGTTGCGAATCTGACAGATATAGTAAAGACAGCCCCTCCCCGATCCACGGCTTTTTAACTAATTGCCCCAGCACGCGTGCCATAATTTCTGGACGATGTTTTTTCTTTCAACTCGCAGGTAAACAACGGCTCTCGACCATCTTTTGTTTTGGCCATAAAGTATCGCTCAGAACAACAGCATTCTTGGAGCTCTCTGGCTCTCCGGGGACCTCTTGAGCAAAGTTTTTCCCAAAAATTCACCTCCCACCAGCAATAATAAAATTTCTAATTGCAACGAAAACAAATTCTGAATTTCAATGCACTGCAGGTGTGCCCATTCGAAAACAAACCCCCCAAATGTGTATCAATGAAACTAATTGTTATGAAAATATTGTGCCAGTGCCGATAGATAGACTGAGTGGGTGGGGGAAATTGGGAGATTAGGACTGTCTAGTATGAATAATTAGAAGGAATGAGTCATTGATTGATTGGGGGATTGGAACAGCTAAGAAAATAAAGTTATCTTAGAAAATTTTACCTTAAAATTGCAGTTTTAAGGTAAAATAATAGTTAATTAAAAGTTAATTTTCTTGTCTATTAACATTCGAAAATCTTGTCTCAGTAGCTTTTTAAGAGATGTTCAAATTGATATATTTATTATAATATATCAATTAAATTGAATATTTAAAGTAAAATACAATTTTGTAGATAGAAAAAAAAACTGATTGACTTAAAATTCTTCAAAGAATATTATGCATTTTCTTGCTACTGATAATGAGTCTGATAATTCTTTGTACGTCACTCCATCAGATAAGGTAAATTTTCCCCCATTTTGTCACTTAAGTAAAGTGTTATGAAGGATATTCTGATGTACAGGAAAAATATAAAATACTTTTTGTTATTATTTATATGGCTCTTAATGTTTGCCTTATATAACTTCATAGAGTATTTTATTATTTTATGGATTTAATCTTTAAACATTACAAATGAAGCTAAATAAATTAAATATCTGCAAAAATAATAGATTATTTAACACCAAATAAAAGCCACAAAAATTATTCCTATATATTTCGTTAATTGTTATTTATTATTCTTATTGTATATTTTTTATCTGCTCTTTAAAACCAAGACTCATGTACTGAGTGTTTGTAACCTCTTTTTATTATCTTTTGGTAGCAGCCCGTTAGGTCCCAAAACCTAAATTCAGCTCAGCTTTTGTCAACGCAGCTGCAACTGCAACAGCAACAAATGCAATAATAGTGGCAACAACAACTGCAGCAACAATAATTTGATCCTTTCGGTGTTCCTGCCTCTTGGTCACTTGGTCCTTTTGGCTAACCGCATTCAGGTGGTGGAGAAGGCCGGCCGGTAGTTCTTGTTTCTGCTTCTGCCATTAGCAATATAGTCATATACAGCCGCACGGTGGGTGCTTTTAACCCCCCCAAGACCCCTGCAGCCCCCCTGTTAGAGAAACCCTCTCCCCCGGCAGACTAACCCCCTTTTGGCCTGTTAGCCAGGCTTTTGTTTTTGTGTACTTGCGAGAGAAGTCGGCTGAGAAAGGGTCCTGCGCAGTTTGTGTTTCATTCTCGTATTTTGTGAAAAACCATCTTTGTTGGCCCGTTCTCAGGTTCCGCGTTTTTGAAATCAGTCAAAAGGATTTTATCTCAAAATGGCTTTTTATTTAGTTACATAAATGCCAAATTTTAATTTATTTGAAAGTCCAGTTTGAACCATTTAAATTTATCAATAGACCCCCCAACTAATGTAGAATAATCTAAATAGGAACCTTCTGTGAATTACTTTTCGCTAATTTTTTCAAATCTAAAGTTTCCCGCTTACGTTACGTTACGTCATTGCTGGATGGCTTCACGTAATGCTGTAAGTGTTCCATTTGCCAAAACGTTTCGCGAGCTTTCTCTCTTTCTCTTTGCCGCTCCATCCCCCGGCTTTCTTTCTCTTTCACTGCCGCTCTCTGTGCATTTTGCAAAACAAAACTTAGCTTGCCGCTTGGAAAAGTCGGAAGAAACGCCAGTTAGCAAGTGGAAATCACCGGAAAAACTACACAACGCGGCAGAAGGAAAATCGTGAAAATTCACACATACCGCAAAACGGGAAGTGCAAGCAGAAAAAAAAACAGAATCCCAAAGGCAGCTCTGTCGGCGTCGCCAGCGCGGAATGCTGATAACAAAGCGTGCGACGCGTTAATAACAATAACAAAAGCACTGCCCGAAAAAAAGAACCTACATATGAGATACAAATAAAAAAAGAAACAAATGAAAAATCGCGCGTTTAATTAACGGACAACGACGTTGGCAGCGCAGTCGAAGCTGCAGTCGCAGTCGGCGTCGCGGTCGTCGTCTCGTGTACGTGTGTGGGTGTAGTTGTGCGATTAGTATCTGTGTGTGTCTGATATAAAACTGCAATTGATTGCAGTTTCGGCGGCATTTGCGGAACAGCAAGCCGGCGAAGAACACACAACACCAAGAAATCGATAAACAAACATACTAAATAACAAGCAAAAAAGTCAAACAAACAGCAAATAAACCAACAGACAAAAACTACAACAAAAACACCGACTAACAAAAAACAAGAAAACAACGAAGCAGCCAAAACGGTAAAGATACAAAAAGCTTCCACATACGTACAATATGTTTGTGTGTATGCGTACATATCTAAAAGCCAACAAAGATAATAGCGGAAAAAAGAATAAAACTTGCATTTGTGTGAGCGCAGCTGTTGATGAAAGTGAAGGAAAAATCATTCACATTTTCTACGGGAAAATGCGAAAAATAACAACAGCAACACACACTCGAGCCCTCGCACTCACACAGTTGCAGTACAAAAGAGAGCATAGAGAGCTAAAAACTCAGACGACGCCAATTTTTTTGTTTTTTTTTTCGTTGTTTGCATTTTATTTTCTTGTCTGTTTTGTTTTTGCACAGCAAGAGGGAAAATGAGAGAGGAAAATATTCATCTGAAAAATCACGTTTTCGTTTTAAAATCTTACAAATATTTTTTGAATATTTTCAAACTAACAAAACTGATGAAGAACTTAGAAATGCAGGTTTCTATAAAATTTTCCATTTTTATATCTTCCAATGATTATTTGATATTAACTTGCAATAAATTAGTAGAGCGGTGCTAAAGTGGAGGAATAATAAGCTTTAATCTTAAGATTGGCCTCTTTTTTAAAATAACTATTTTAAATAATAAAGAGATACATTTTAGAATGATTTTAAACTTAATCAATTGAACTTTTGTTGCAAAAACTAATAATTAATAATACATGCGCTAAATGCCCTAACTTTTAAATTTAATTTTATTTTTATAGTAAATATATTGGATAGTTTATTTAAATCTGTATAAATTCAAATCAAAGAGTGCTAATTATAAATTAGAATTAAAGACTCTTGAAAAATGTCGGAAATTAAACAAAAATGCCAGTCTTTAGTAGTTCTTTATTTTAGTAGTTCTCCTCTATTTCTCTCTCTGTACTTTTAGAAGCCGAGTTTACAAGTCCCGACATCGCTGTTGCTTTTACTGTTTTTGTTTTTGTTTCGAAAGTATCTCTCGGCTAGCAAAAAGTATCTAGACATTTGGCAAGCACTCTCAGCTCTTGCCGGCTGTCTCTGTTCATTGAGTCACCTCCTCCAGTTGGGGTTTCCCTAAACTCTCAACGCTTTAATTCCATAAATTTGCTGCAACCGAAACATTTTCAGCTGTTTCAGAATATATTTATTTATTTCTTCGCACTCGCATGTTGGCCGGCAGTCAAAGTAACACTCGACTTCAACTTCTGTCTGCGCTCTCTAATTGAGTTAGTCTGGCGTTTGAATGGGAGCAGCCAGCACACGCATCACTCTGGTCGCAGGGGGGCGGCGGAATTGTATTAGCAGGAAAAGGGGGCGGGCCGGCCAGGCCAGACCAGCGGGGTTGCTGGAAAACCCGAAGGATGGGTGGGTGGTGCGATGCGAGCTTAACGCGTGTGTTAAATTATGCAAAATGTTCAGGGAATGCCGGAGCAATAAGTGCAGAAATTTTTACAGAGTGATACAATTACTTGTACGAGAGTTTGGTCAGGAGAACATATAGAAACATTCGTAAAAAATTTTAAAGTAAATTAAATTCAATAAAATAATTCGATTTACTTAAGATTAGTAAAATGTATTTATTTTCATTTTGTATGAATTAAGCACTTAAATTTAATTAATTTATTGGAATATATAATCGATACAAATTTAGGGAAATCAAATGCGATTTAGCAACAATTAATTAGGAACAGCAATGTAGGAAATCCAAATCAAAAATCAGATTCATTAATGAAAATAAATCCCTAAAAATAATACCTTAAGTGAAGCCTGATTTTCCCCTAAAATATTCAACTTGCATTAAATCATTTTTAAACTATCCCCTATATCAACTGGTATCGTATTTATATCTTTGCCAAGCACGTTCATAAAAAAGGAGCCAGCCATACCGATTCGAACAAGTTTTTTATCTTTCCTCTGCCCACGTACAACAACCAACACACACACACACATATTTTTTTCGGCTATTTTAAAGGGTTAACACACGCTTTACGACTGACAAACTTTTTCCACGTTAGCTTTTTGTGCCGGTCCTTTTATTTTGTGAAAATGTTTGGCATTTTTTGTATTAAATTGTCAGTGAAACGAGCGCCGGTCCGTTTCCGTGGGGCATGGCAACAATTCAAAACGTGAACTGCCACTAAAACATGCCAAAAATCTGCGCATTTAAAATATTTGCCCCAGAGCCCATTGAAAGTCAGCCAAGCGAGGGGAGGGGACGTGTGGGGGATGGGGTGGTGTTGGGAAAATCCAGGCATTTTCCTGCGATTTGATTTAGTTGTTGTTGGCCGGGCTACACCTTTGCCCTCACACCTATCCTTACTGTTCTTCTAGCATTTAAATAACGTGTATATTTCGTTGTTTTTAGTTGGTTAATTTTTTTAAATAACGCGTTCATCGTCTGGCTTTTTTATTGCCCATGTAACATTCCTTTGTTTCCCATTTAATTGCACTTTACGCCACTTGTTCGTCAATAACTAATCTGAAAAATATCTTCTTTTAGGTTCGTCAAATCAAACCAGCCAGAAATTCATTTTACTGTCCGCAATCCCACGTTGCGAGCGCAAAATAAATAAATAAATATACGAAAATGCAACCATTCCGTTCCGTGCCGTGCTAAAGCAAAAACGTATACGATCCAAAACCGATAAAAATATATAGATAAATAACTAAACCAAAGTGAAGTAACAATTTCGAAATCCATAAAAATAACTAGATAATCGAAGGAATCTTTAACAAGGAGGTGAGTTTCTGCAAACGAATATTATACAAATTCATAAACTATATTAAATATAATTTAAATATTTCTAAAATAAACTTTAGGAACTTTAGCTAAAGATGATAAAAGATTGAAGGAATATAAATTAAAGTTAGAAATCTTTATTGACAGCCTTGCACTATTTGTGAATAACTATTCAGATAAATCCAATAAAATCTTCAAATCCTTTTAGCAATAATATTTCTCCTCACACACACAGATATAGAAAGAAATTTCATACTTTCTCTGGCAAATATCATCCTCCCAACTCTGCTTCACAGCTTCGTGTTATTATTTTCATATGTTGATTGCCTTTAGCTTTTCCTGGACTTCTGTTTATCGACTTCAATTTGCTCTCAAACACCGGACCCAAAACTCAATTGGAATTGCAGAGAAAAGCAGGAAAATAGACCTACAGTGAGAGAGAGGAAAAGCCTAGACGAAAACAGGCAGGGAAATCGGGAGAGCAGGCGGAACACAGGGCATAATCCAGAAAACACCATTCAAGGGCAACTTTCACCAGTTTGCTTGATGGGTGACTGGCGAGATTGTGAGGGAGATCGGGAAGGTGGGGGGACGTGGGGCCAGGGTGAGAGGTCAAACCACCCGACTGAAACACCCGGTGGCAACTGCCCATCCATCGCTTAACATTTTCGTCTGCCATTTTCATTTCGACCAGGGAAAACTCTGCCGCAGTGGTCGGCCGCATTGGCAGTTTTGGGTCTCCACAGACATCGGACATACATCACAAGCCCAAGTTCAAATTTCCTACTTCCTCTAGGCCACCTCACCCACCTCCAACTTCACTTCCCTTCGCCCTTTCCCTTCTACTTGGTCTATTGCCTTTTTTATGAGTGGCAAAATTGTTGTTATTTTTGTCGAGTTTTCCCCAAAAAAAGAACCGAATGGATAGACCCAGCAAATGTACTGTGGGAAAAATTGTCATGTTGCTAATTTCAGTCATAATAATATGTAAAATTATATATTGGTTTGCATTAATACAATTAATTTGTTGGTAATATAGTATTTTACTTAAAAACTTGTGCAAAATCGAAGGGATAATTGCCTTAGGATAATCTAAATCTTTTTTTAACTTCGTAAAATTTGATAAATATGAAACTGTGGTTTTCTTTGTTATTTTATAATAATTTATTAAGATAAATTAGACGAATCTCAGTTCAAAATTTTTTTAAATCGTAACAAAATTACTTTAATTTTTTATGATGCTCCAGAAATCTATTGAATTTTTTAAGCCCCTAAAAAATAGTCAAATTTATAAACGTAAATTGATAGCATACGAAATTCAGTTTTAATTTATTTGCTTTAACGATGTAAAATTCTGTAATTGAATTTTCGATCTTTTTTTTAGCTTTTTATAAATCTTAGTGCTTTCTGTAGCACTGACTACATTTCTATACGTTTTCTGATCGTTTCCATCCAACTTTACTTATTTTTAAAATTAAAATCTTCTTAAGAAAGTATCCCCCATATATGGAAAATGTTTAAAGTGTTCTTCTATTATTTTATTTTATTGCTTTTATGAAAGATAGATATACTAAACACAATGGATATAAGAATATATGATGACTTTAATCGAAATATTTCTAAGACTGAGACATTTTTTTGCGGACAGACAATTGGCTAGATCAGCTTTTGTTGCCTTGAATTCGTTGAATTTTATCTGTTAAGCCAAATATGACTACCAACCATTTTACATTACATTTTTATATTTAAATTTGTAATTTTTTGTACATTTAATGTAATACTTCACACAAATGCTCACCAATATAGCATTTTTTTCTGTGCATACGGAAAATAAAGAAGGAAATTTTTTGAAAATGCCTGCCAGCTGAAGAAGCAGCGGGAGCAGAAGACGGAGGCAAGGACATGGAGTGAAAACAGTTGCCGCCGTATTCTGTCCTCCAACATTTGTCGTCCTTCGTCCTTTGCCCATCGTCTGTCTTCTGTCGCTGTCGCACCTTCCATTTCCACTTCTGCGAGCTTCAAGCTGCGTACTCCCAACTCCCCATTTGCCCAACGCCCAACAACCACCCCAAAACAGCAAAGGCGGCATCTATCCAAGTCCGTCGACCCGGGTTTTCCCCACATAACGATGCAGCACCATCGGCTGCCTGAGAGGCAGGCGGCATTTTCAACAATTTCCACATTTTATCTAACCACCCCCAAAGTGTCGACTGCAGAAAATATACGTATATATGTATATACATATATAAAAAAGGGAAAATCCTGCGGGGGAGAACCAAAGCGGAGAGCGAGTCCAGAGCAAGAGAGAAGAGAGTGTACGGGGAAAGCGGGAAAAGCGGGGGAAAGCAGACAAAGAGAGCGTAGACGCTGTAGATTTTGCTCTAGTCCTCTGTTGTTGTTATTTTCCATAACCTTGGCGAAAAGGGGTAGAGCTACTTTGTTATTATTTTCGAATAGACCTCGACTCTTTTAATTAAGATGCGAAAGCCTTGAATATTCTTTGTGTTAGATAGTTGGGGATTATGACATTAAAATCTTCAATTATTATAATTAAACTTCTTAAAAAAATATTAAACCAAAAATTTAAATGTTATTATTCTAAGAAAAATTAAAAATTGTCACAGCTGGGAAATTCCTATTCTAGTAAATCAATTATTTAAGTGAACTTGCAAAAAGAAGTTCAATAACAATCCAATAATGAAATAAACAAATAATAAATAGGTGAAGAAAATATAAAAATACTGTAAATAAAACTGATATCTGTTTTCTTACAGAAAATTTATAATAAATACATCATTGTTTGTTTTAATAAAGTAAAGTAGGAACGATTTCATATATTTTATTTGTGTATGCTTTGAATTTTTATTATTTAAGCTATAAAATAAAAAGATAAAGAATTTATTACTATATTTATTATATTAGAATCTCAAGCTTGTACTATTAATCTACTTATATATTTATAGCATACATTTAAATGAAAGGTCATTATTTATTCTGATCTTCACAAAAGAAAAAAATATTAATCCAAAGATTTCCAGACCGTTTGGATTAAAATGCACTCGGGAGATTTCCACATAGCGCCTCACTTGAAGCTTTTCAACTTTTCCATCCAAAAAACACATTCCAACTTTTTCTCCAACTTTTGTTTGTTAGTTTTCCCTTCTGGTGTTGCTATATTTCCTATTCTTTTCACCTCTTGCACCTAGACAAATCACACAAACTGACACGAGCCAAATAAAAAAAAAAAAACGTAGAAAACAATTCCGAAACGTGTTTAACATTTTCATCTTCATTTCGCATTTTAAACAATTTTTCTTTTGCGTAACTTTGGTCTCCAAAGATTTTCTAACCCTTAAAATGGGGCTAAGAGAGGAAAAGAGAAAATTGTTTTTCTTTTTTGCTTTAATTTTGGCAATTTTTCTTGTGCCAGAAGAAAAATCGAGTTGTCGTTTGAGGGGTTCCGGCTTGCGTTGGGTTTTTTTCCGGCCAAAAACCCCCCGCGTTGAAAATTGGGGGTTGCTTTTCTTGCTTTCTTTTAGGGTTTTCCTTTTCTTGTTTTTTTTTTTAGTACCCGGTACTCAAGGTTTAGGTGGGGTATATTGTTGCACTCGGGGAAATGTAGAATTCAAGTTAGGACAACGGGTCTTATAGTAAATACATCATGTGGTTTCTTAGCTTATTAAAATATATGCTTGATAAAACACTACTTATTAATACATTTTTAAATGTAATATTTCAACGAAAGAGAAGTTTTTAATTAAACGGGCTAAATATATAATTTTGAAATTATTGTTAAGAAAGGTTTTTTAGTGCAAGACAATTGGATACCATTTGGCTATAAATCATCGGTTCCCAAAGACCAAACTCTCGAGTCTGATATAGATTTAGATTGTAAACCAATAAACATCGGGTATCTCATAGTCGGGGCACCCAAATATATCGTTCTTTCTGTTTTTTGGTTAACTGCTACTGCCTTTTGCCGTTGTACTCTCTACTTTTGTTGTATGTTTATGCGCTACGCGTTTTTCCTAAGATTGACTTTGACATTAGCCTCACAAAATACGCACACACACATATAGCTTTCGACACGCTTGGTTGTTGTTGCTCGGGTTGTCCGCCATGTTGTTTTATTTTAGCACATTTACGTCATAATGGCATTTCCTTCCGCTACTTTTTCTTTGGCTTTCCTTTTCAGCCCGAGCCTTTGACTTTCCTCGGCGTGTTGCCGTAATTTTCATTGTGTCTGCTGCTTTAGAAAATTTATCTTAGTCCCTTTGGTTGCCTTAAATTTTCGCCTCATCTCCGAAGTCCTTTCTCTGGTTTTATCGTCTGTTCGTTGTTGTTGTAATTGCCCTGCTTTATTGTTGCCATTCGCATTCTATTTTCCTGTTTCCTCCTTTCTGTTTGTTGCTTGGCTGTTTATTTAATTTGATTTCATTTTGATTTTTATTAGTTTTCATGCGTCGCTGGCCTAGTTTTAGTTTAGTTTTTCTTTTCAGGAATCTTTCATTTGTTTGACAAAAATTGGGGCAATATTTGAGGGAGACACTTGCTACAGATATCGAAGTCATCATACTTTTAAGCCCTCCAAAAAGAATTAATAAAATAAAGTAAGTAGGAAAGCTACAGTCGAGGGTGACAGACTATTACACTCAGCATTGTGGGTGAATATTGAAAAGAACATTCAAAATGTTATTCACTTTGTCTAAAGATACTCGAATTAAGCCTATATATAAACAACTTTAAGCAAACAGAACGAAAGGCTGAAGAAATGTTGCCAAATGAAGGAAAATGTTGAGCAACATTAAAGGTAAATGTTGCTAGGAACATGTTGCGTAACACACCACGTTGCGTATGAGTAATGGCTTGATATTTTTCACTAAATATATTTATTTTGGTATATTGTCAAGTGTTTAATTCCTATACTATTTATAAGTCTAAAAACTGAGACAATTCGTTTAACCTTATTTTGCTCAGTGAAGATGTAAGTAATTTAAGTTTGGCCTGGGCATCCATCCACCCATCCATCTATCCACCTATCCATCCATCCACCTATCCAACCCCTGTGGCATGCAGACCGCAGCATTGACAGGGCATTGACAATGATTGATTACCTACCCGAAAGTGGAAACTGTTTTTAGGGCTAACCAACATTTAGCGTTACCACCCATCACACACACAATATCCCCTCCAACCCCTCCACAAAATCACCCACACACTGCACACACACCATCAGTGAACCTGCCACGCACAAAAAATTATTTCATTATCTTTTAGCTTTTCCCTCGATTTTCTTCCCCCATCCAAGTTAATTGTAATTACATGTAGATAGTCGCACGATTAGATTCAATTTGTGGGACTCCTCGCTTAGCCTCAGCCCTAGCTTTTTATGATTCTGTTCCGAAACTGCGGCAATCTGAATCTGATTTAATGTTGTGTGCAGTACAAATTTAGTTTTCAGGTGATTTTGTAATTTTAGTTGTACACTAAATTAAAGACACTTGAGGGGAAACACAACTGCACCTGGCTGGTGACTCTGATAACTCGGAAAAGGAGAGCAGTATATAGGAATTGGGCAAGAGTGACATCGGTGGTCGAGATTTATGAAGAGGCACTCATTGAATTGTGCCGTAGAACGCGCTGCGTTGACAGTTAGTTGAGATTTACGATGACGACAAAGGCCACTCGGGATGTGAAATGTGAAATGAGAGTGCTTCGAGTAATGGCTCTATCCCGGCGATAGTGCGGCAAAATTTATATTTATTGAACGTAATTTACGGCCACATATGTGAGCAGTGATAAATATACTTGTTTCAATATTGTTTTAATTCGGGAATAAAGAAAATATAGTACAATGTTGTATATTTAAATAAATTGAAATAAACTTTACTTGAAGCTTTTAGGATTGTTTTTTTTATATAAAAATATTAAATAAGGAGTAGTTTTCACGAGAAAAGAAAATGTTTTGGTCTAACCTAACTTCTAATATTAAAAATTTAAGAAAACAAAACACTTATGGTTCCAATATTTCACTTTAAAAATACAAATTGTTTGTTTTTGTTTTTAAACATTTGTCCTTATTTATTTTATTTCTTTATTTAATTTTGTTCCGTTAAATTCATTTAATTTATTTTAATTTGTTATTCATGTTGTTAAGTCATTTTTGAAGATAATAGCTCTTACATTTTTGAAGTCTAGGCTATTTCACTAAATACCTTGTTTTGAGGATTTCAATCAATTTTCAAGACTGATTATAATAATTGTCTAAATACACTTGAAAACAATATCGTAACATACTTTCCTATAGACCATATACCATGTATATATCCAAATATTATATTATATTATATATATATTATATTATATTATATTATTTATTACATGACTTAATACACTTTTTTATTGTTGTAATCGAGGTATTTCCTAAAATGTTACCTTAATTACCGCCATCAATGCATATTTATGCTTCCACAACTCCAATTTTCTGTCTAAAGACATAAAAACAAATAAGAACACCCCCCAATTCTGGACCCTCCTTGAGAGCCATAATTATTTCTCTTCAATCCGCTCATTATCAACCCCAAAAAAAGAAGGAAGGGATCCCCGTAATTGCGTAGTCCTACATCTGACACCCATCTGGGAGTTAGGGAACCCTTGTCACTGCACTGACGTGCGAACGCCATTTATTCCCCACCAAAAACTGAAACTGTTTCAGTTGACAATCTTTATTAATCAATTAAGCGGATGTAGGAGTAAATGTGTCTTCGCGTTGGCTCCTTTCGCCGCTCGGATGCTGTAAGTAATTAAATTAAAATGCGAGCATGTGTTTTTTCGTTCGTTTTCGGTTTCAGTTTTCTGTTTTCAGTTTTGGTTTTTGTCTTCCTGGAGGCTGGATCCAGCCAGGATCCAGCTGCAAGCCCTTGGGGGATTTACCAGCAGACGGTTGACAAAAGCGCTGACAGTTTTCTGACAGGGGGAGAAGCGACGTTGAAAAAATGTCGGAGGAGTTCGGTTGACAACGGCATTTAATCAATCAATTTTGAACGGTAATCAAGCGGGCAGCTTAAACTAAAGTAGGGGATGGACAACACCGAAGCCTGGGGACCGTAAGGGTCTGGTCTAGGGAACGGACTCTCCTCTGCTAGCTTTGATTGATTGGTTTTCCCCGGCTCAATGGATCACGCGTGCACTTCTCGCCCAAGTTTAATTTGAAATTATAAATATGCAGGGAGTCCCGGAGAGAGAGAGCTGGGAAGAGTAAAATAAGAGGAGGCAAAAACATCTGGCGATTGGATAAGTAATTAAGTGATTAGCATTGCCTCGCTTTTAGTTTAATTAATTTTAGTCCTTTTTTTGTTGATGGATGAGGGGTTTTTCGCAATCATTGGGAAGCTTATCAAGCTGAAATGATGGATAAGATAAGCTATGGGAAAAACATGAATAAGATTTGGATTTCTGGGATATATAGCCAAATAAATTGTGTGCGATTTGGTGGATAGGAAAATGATTCTTAAGTATTGAATATATATTGTATACACTCTATAAATAATTTTAAAACCCTCTTTATGTACGAGTTATTGTGATAAACTTTCCTTATTTGTATTAAATCCGCTAATTTGCTAAACGGTAAAGCCACCTCTTCACTCATTTTCCTCGATGCTACATTAAATATATGCAAAATCCGATTCGAATGCTCCATAATTTCTCAATAATTCCCATTTGCATACAAAACCCGTACCGAAAGAAGCCAGAAACCACAACCGAAAACATTATAAAGAAACGAATTCATTTCGTTGGCACCTTTTCAGTCGCGCGGCAATAAAAATACCAAATAGATAATTAATAATGGGCCACAAATAATGGCAATAAAAATTAATAAGCATTAATTTGAGTTATGAAATGTCTGCTGGCAGAGGCAGTGGCGGTGGCAGTAGCACCTAGAAAACCAA
The DNA here is from genome assembly GCA_035045905.1 of Drosophila anomelani. Lineage (NCBI taxonomy): Eukaryota > Metazoa > Arthropoda > Insecta > Diptera > Drosophilidae > Drosophila > Drosophila anomelani. Next base: position 704,618 of record JAWNOO010000165.1, read on the forward strand.
AAAACTTTGCCGCATAAATTTTGATAACCTTTTGTGAGTAACAAATCAGGGTAACTGCAGTTGGGTAATTATTATTTATATTTTTTGTTCCCTCTGCTGCTCGCCCAGGTGCCAAACGGAGAACTTTTGGGCCATGGTATTCATATTCCTGGCCAACTATTTTGCTTATCTTTCTGGCTTGGCAAAAAAGTTTTCATGGAAACAAAATAGACACAAATTTTTACAGCGTCGTCGTCGGTATTTCCCTTTGATAGCTGCCACAACTTGATTGGAATTTCGCTGCCAGACACACATACACACACACAAAAGAATAAAAACAAAAAAAGCCTGAAATAAAAGCCAAATTGGCGCTGGGAGATCAAAAAAGGTGCCGCCGGTGAGTGTTAGACGACAAATAGTCAATCGAGGGCTGCCCTTATTATTTATGCAGATGTCGCTTGCATAACGCAGCGTTTGATAGCTCTTTAAACTGTTTTGATCGCTCTTTATCTTCATCAGCTGATTGTTAAAATATTCCAAAAAATGTTGTCTCCTAATGAAAAAGCGTGAAGCGAATTATTCAAAAATGTTTAACAAATTCATATTTTTTAGCCGATGTGCAACGGGTGTTGGGCAGCTGTTTTATTGCCCTCTATTTGTCTCCATTCCTGATTGATATCCATAATTAACATCGGCAGCAGCAGATGGCCTCAAGTCCTCGAAATCGAAGTGCAAGTGAAAACATCAAGTAATCGAGTGCAATATGTCATTGAAGTTGAGGGGGAAGTATCGAAAAATACGAAATATTTGTTAGCTGGAAAAGCCTCAGAAAATATAAATGACTATGCTTTTTTCTTTGAATAAATTACGACACAGGTGCCAATTGGTATTAGTTATATATGTAGATGCAAATACTGATGACTCTTTAGGTTATAACATATTTTCTAAATATTTAATGAAGCTCAAGGCTTTTATGAAAACTCCCTTAATTCAAAGCAAAATAAATTATCTTTACTTAATTATTTTTGTTTCTTTCCTTTACAGGTAAGCTATTGCAAGAAATTTATAAACTTCAATATATTTATTGAACTCAAAGGGAGGTAAAGTATATTTAGTCATCCTGCAGACATTTCCAGGGTTTTGTAATTAATTAAAACTGTGAAATATACACTGAATTACGCTAGAAAAATATTATTGTTGTACAGTCGTAGAGACCTTCACCGGGCATTTTAAAATTCATTGAATTTTGAAGGAAACTTATTTATAATTTATATACAATTTTATTTTACAAATTTATTTCTAATTGTTACTTTTGGTATATAAAACATATCGGAAATTACTACAGTGTTTCTAAAATTTTTATGTGAGAAAAAACCTGCCATCAAATTTGGCTAAAAGAGTTATTATATTTTTATACCCATATACCCATAGTGTAGAAGGGTATTATAAGTTTGTGCCGGCAGGAAATGTATGTAACAGGTAGAAGGAAGCATTTCCGACCCTATAAAGTATATATATTCTTGATCAGGATCAACAGCCGAGTCGATCTAGCCATGTCCTTCTGTCTGTCTGTCTGTCTGTCTGTCTGTCTGTCTGTCTGTCTGCCTGTCTGTCCGTCTGTCCGTATGAAACACTGGATCTCACTATAGACTATAAGAGATAGAGCTCTAATTTTTCTTCGACAGTATTTCTTATGCTTGCACGCAGATCAAGTTTGTTTCAAATTTTTACCACGCCCACTTCCGCCCCCGCAAATCATAAAAAAGCGTATTAAGCGTATTAAGTGTAGAGTCGCGAATTTCGTATGTATATTATGAACTATAGTTTGTGTGATCCCTGAAAATTTGGTTGAGATCAGATAAAAATTGTCGAAGTTATTAAAGAAATAATTTTGTATGGCCACAAACGGCTGCTGGCAGCATGCCTCATTTGGTTGACCAATTAGACCAACTAAATATTCTTATCAGTTCTTAGTTGTGTTCGGAAAAGAATCTTATAAGATATTCGAGAAGCAATTTTAATAAATGGTAATAATTATTAGCCGCTTGAATGCAATAATAACGCGTTTTTACACACCTAGATACATGTGTATGTATTTTTGTATGCATGTGATTATATTACACTTGCATTTGCATTTGTCCGTTATGTTCAAAATTGTACTAACTGTTTTTCTGGCGTCCTGACGCTTTTCTGGTTTAAGTATGGGTAGGGGGTATCTCACAGTCGAGCTCACTCGACTGTAGCTTTCTTACATGTTTTAATCTAATGTTATAATTGTTAGGCATTAAGATGTTCGAAATATAACCCTACTAAATCTCTAGTATTCGGAAATTTTAGGGAATTTTGGATTATTTTGTTCACTATATTCTTGGCTGTATAAAACTGTCAAACGCCTTTTTTGGCTGTCGGCAACCGTAATACAACTTCCTTTTTGGCCAAAAAGAAGGAGCAGTCGGCTACACAATATGAAGTAGAAACGTTGACAGCTCGATGAACACAGAATACTGCACAGAAGGCACTTACTAGTATTACACTGAAAAAATATATTACGTATCAAAAAGTATAACTAAAATTAATTAGCATTTTACTTTTATAAATGGATAATTTTTTTGTAAGTTTACCAGGGAGCATTTTTCTTGGGAGGCTATATCTGCCTCCATTTATTTGGTGAATTAAATATAGCATAAACTTGTATTAAGTAGGTTTTTAAATATTTTTATACCATGTACCAAAGGTACAAAGGTATTATAGTTTTGTGCGAGTGCGATTTTCTGTAACAGGCAGAAGGAGGCGTGGCAGACCCCCAAAAGTTACCTAAATATTGGTCAGGACCACTAAAGGAGTCGATATAGCCATGTCCGTCTGTCCGTCCGTCCGTCCGTCTGTCCGTCTGTCTGTATGAACGCCTAGATCTCAGAGACTATAAGAGCTAGAGACACCAAACTTGGGATTTAGACTTCTTATATCTGCACGCAGATCAAGTTTGTTTTAAATTTTTGCTGCTCCCCTTTTTGGAGGAGCTATTTGAAAAAAACGTATAGCTCCGAAATTTATAAAGTTATGTAAACCATATTAAAAAGCTTAATGCATTTTATCAAAATACACAGACTGTCCAAATTTTATTGCGATCGTGCCATAAATAGCAGAGATATAGGCTTTTTACTTTATACACATTACGTGTACAAGAGGCAGCCCAGGCAGAGGGCTCCAAATAAATCAAAACGTTCATTAAACATTTGGCTTGTGTTCATATTACTATGAAAATAAGGTTACTCATTTTGAATTGGTTGGTGGTGCAGCTGGCTAAACTGAAGTCTTTTTCAAATGTTAGTTGTCACGGGTTCGAATCCCGTCGGCGACGAGTGAAAACTTTTTTATTTTTAGCAATTTTTTTTTTTTTTTCCAGTACATCAAAATAATTACAGTATTTAATACTAAGAAATAAAAAATGCAAGCAAAGAACTATACTTAATGTTTTGAAAATGAAAAAATTCCTTATGCCTGCGGTTGATTCGAACCCAAGCCAATTGCTTACAAAAATGTATGTGTAGCTTTACCCACTGAGCTATCGACTTTGCTCTTGAATGGGAAGACATTTGCATTATATGTAAATTTGTCTCAGTTTTTTATTCTTATTCTCTTTCTCTTTCTTCTTCTCTTCTTCTTTTTCTTTTATATAATTTTGGGACGCGCCTTGTAATGGTACATGGTATTCTACTGTCGGGACACCCGACTGTATGTCCATCTTGTTAAATTTGCATAAATTATTTTTCATTATTGAAATATATTTTTGGAATTAAAAATTTTACATAAGCAGAAAATACATTTTCAGAAGTATAAAATATATTTCAAGAGGGGAAAAATATAATTCGATTCTTTGTCATTTGTTTGACTACAAATCCTGTGATTTTTTTTAGAAAACCATTTAGGCATAGGTGTATTTTCTTTCTGTGTACGGAACAGGCTTTTGGTATTTCCAACTGCCCAAAAAAATAAAAGTGAAAAGGGGAAGATTCGCAGAGAGGAAAAAGTAGTTTTGAGTTCGTAGTTCGGGCAGTCGTTCAGGAGGCACCACTTGCTGCCAAATTATTGCAATAGACGGAGGTTGCCATGTCGCCCCATGTGTGTGTTTGTGTAGGGCCACGCCCCCTACCAAACACACCGTTTCACCCTTTTTGGCGGCACCATCATCAACATTATTGCCACAAATGTCGCGCCACAGTTGTGTGCGACTCCGCTGTCGCCTCTGCTGTTGCTCGTGCTGCTGCTGCGTTAGTTGTGGCACTTCATTTAAAACTTCATTACATGACGCCATCGTTATCACTGAAAGAAGTCTCGGAAATAGGGTATATTGAGAAAATCTAGATATATGTATATCTAGTTACAAAAGTTTAATGTCTGGAAAAATGAGATGTAAACTAAAAGCTTAAACTTTAAGCTTTTTTATGAAAAGTATCCACGATAAGAAATTATCTATTTAAAAATAGGGGTTTTTATACACATAAATCAATTAATAATTCGATTTTTAAAGTATAGATTCAGCTCTTTTTACCATTTGTTCTATCAGTTTGTTTATAAGATCTTTGACGTACTTATGATCTAAAATGGATTTCTTGTTTCACTCAAATATTCAAACATGTTTTCATGATCAACTCCCCATGTTAACGATATGATAGTTTTATTTTTCCTCAAAAAGTATTTAAAACTTTTATCTCTTGCTGTTGGGTTTCCCCTCTTGGTTACCACTTTTCCGTATGGATTCGTTTTGTGTACGATTGCGAGTTTTTCAACAGCCGTTGTCAAGTGGCAAACCAGTTGCAATCCAAAGCCTTAGTCTCCTTTCGTTACCGCCAGCATAATTGAAAAATTATTTTTATGGAAATTCCACTCACACAAACACAACACACTCCCAAACAGTAACGGGGGAAAACTTTAAAATTTAATAAACTTTTTACGCACCATTTGTAACATTGCAGCGGCGGCAACAAAAATATACAGAAAATCAACCGCGAAACATCAAAAGTCAATTTGTGTGTATTTTAAAAACTTTTAATGCACGCACAACAGACAGAGGAGGGCGGCAATGGCAAAGGGAGGGGGGAAACGACATTGCAGGACATAAATGTGGCAATTTTACGCTTTTGCGGCGTTAAATTTTAATAACGGGGCAATTCTGGTAACGAACCAGCGATACCAGGGCCAGGACTATCTGGGGTTTATGCGCGAAGCTTAGTTTGCATATCCCCAGGGTTTTAATAAAAGATTTCTGTATAAAGTATACAAAATTATTTTATTTTATTTTGTAAGTAGTTTTTATTACAATTTAAAGATAAAGATAGATTCAGTTAATTTAATGGTTAATAATTATATATTAATACAGCTTAAACTATATTAAAAAACAAAACATTTATATAACTATATTCCTTAATAATTATTACATTGGAATTGTGAATATTATTTTCGTAAAAACATTTTTCGAATGCCAAACGTCATTCTGTCAATCAGTTTTTGGCCAGCATTTAGTGCGTTCGTCAGTGTGCGATGTTTGGTGCCTGGCTAATAGTTGTGCGGTTCGCTGTTGGTTTTTTGGCCAATTATGAAAATGACAGCCTGCGTCTGGCAGCCAATAGATAGACAGTCCCTCCTCTGGTGCGGTTCCTAATGTGATTAGCATAACTGGCAATAGAGACGACAGCAGCCGCTGCCGCCGCCCAAATTAGTTTGATTAACAAGCCCTTAATCGGGCTGTGTTGGAGGATGGTTTAATTCATGGCCTAAAAGCTTGACAGTTTTTGTGCAAAATGGTATTTTGCGAAAAACATTTATTCAATTTCCATAAATTTCACTTCACTCGAGTGCATTTGACGTGAACATTGTATGGGGATTTATTTATTTATTATGTTGTTAAAAATCCAAAAGCGTTGAACAAACAAATGCAATTTAAATTCAAAAGCGAAAATATCAAAACTGAGGGAAATTATTTCAGAGCTGCTTGAGTTTGAGGTGGAATAACTGAAGGGTGAGGTGGGGGTGTTAGGGATCTGTATTTGCATGTGTAAAATAAGCAAAAATATGTTTTTCCATCATTCAAGTGGCCTGTCAGTGAGACTCTCGAGTCTGGGCAACGACAACGAAATGCAAATTTCTTAAAAACAATAACTGTGCGTAATTAAAGGCACGTCAAAAGTTGAGCACAAGTGCAGGAAATTGTGAAAGAAATAACAGCACAACTCTGCTCTGAAGCTGCATTAAAAATTATTTAACAAAGCTCTTAGTTAAGTGGAGAAAATTGTTTGAAGTTGTTGCATTTATTGGTGACTTATAGTTTGATCTTTTATCTTCAGGTGGTTTTTCATTGGTAAACTTAATTAGAAAATACGTTTTCTGATATTTTATATATTTGATTTTTAATTTTTGTTAATTTTATTCGGTTTCTAATTTATAAGAATATCTTATATATTTGGTAAGCTGGGCACAAACTGGGAATTTATGTGACTGACTTACATTTTCTTCATCTGCATCACCAGTCAAGCAGATTTAGCCTTGCCTTTCTGTTCATCTGACGTTACTTAACATATTTATAGAAAAAATTGCCTCTATTTGGGTGTTTGCCTTTATTTTTCTTTATTTGTCAACAGCTTTATCTGTCTTAACCCATTTTAAAGCAAAGTTTTTCATTAATTTGAACATAACTATACAAGCTGAATTAGCCATACCCCTGTTTTCTTTAATTTCACCCACAATGGCACCAGAAATTTCGCATTTGATTTTAGCTTTCCCAAATTTCTTACATCATTTTTTGAGCCCAATTTTCTGTACGACTTAAACTGTTTCCTGAATGCTTTCTTTTCGTGTCTCCAGTAGCTATTGCCCGTCTTTATTTCGCCCCCAAATTTATTCTCCCTTCTTAATCCATCGCTGAGATGTCCCACTCCATCGCTCGGATATCCATCCATCTCGGAGACAACGATGCGGGAGACACATTTACAGCTCAAAGTGTTTCCTTGGGCAAGTGGCGTGACCAAACGCGGAGCAAGTGGGTCATCAGCGCCAAAATAGTGGGCCAGTCCATCTCATTTGTCATTAGGATCGTTTGCCACTTGCCACAGTTTGCACATTTGATTGCAGCTCGCCCGGCGATATATTTGGTCAATTTTTGCAACTCGCTTTCGCGTTTTAATAGACCCGACACGTTCTGGCCAAAGTTGGGTGTGCGAGTGTTTATAGTATATAGTAGCTTAGCCTGGCGAAACAGGTTTTTATGGCATTCGCACCTAAACCGAAATTGGATGGAAAATAAAGTCATTTATTTTGTGGCCGGCTGGAAAATTTAATTGAATCTAGAGAGTTTGCGGTGGTGCTTTGGTGTGGGCACATTTCAACAGCTTTTGGCTTAATTATAAGCCCCGAGACCAGCGACACTTGAGATCTCCCTCTTTGATTGGACGGACAATACAGAAATTGAAAGAGTCAACACAAATTATGCTTTTCTGTTTTTGTTGGGTTATTATTTTTACGCATTATTTACACACACACACACCTTTCTGGCCATGTTTACATTACCATGAGCCGGGGGCTCATGGACTTTACTTTTAAGCCCCAGCTCTCCGACCCGCTCACGTTTTTGTTTTCCGCGGAGAGGCTGGGAGGGTGACCTCGGCGTTCTACAATTTCAATTTCAACGCCTTCTCGACACACCGGTCTCTGGTTACAATCGCAGAGAGAGAGGGGGAAATATGGTGGGGATTTTACCGAATTGGAGGCAGATCAATTGACAGCGGCTCAATTTTGTCATGCCTCGTTCGAAACTCGAGTTCTCTCATTTGCGTGGGCAAAATGTTGTCGATAATTTCTTAAGAGGCTTTTTTCCCTCGTTTCGCTGCAGGAACGCCGTATTATTAACTTGAAATTGAAACTTTCGTGGGGTGTATAAAGCAATGGGGGTCTTTGGCATTATTAACGCCGTAAAAAGAGTTGTCAAAGTAGGCGACGGAAGTGGTTTGAGCTTTAAAAACTTTTCAGGGTCCATTGGCCAATAGATGAAGCTGGGAAAATGTATATTGGATTGGTAATAAATTCGATATAATGGGTAAATAGTAGAGGGCTTTAAGCTATTGATACTTAATATTTATATTTAATGGTGGAAATGATGATACCCTTTAAAATTAATGTTTTAAAGTAAGTCAAGTCAGTCAAGATAGGCTCTATGCTCTTGCAGTTTATTTAAGTCACAAAATCTCCACTTCAGTTATTTCGTAAATGTGAAGTAGGCAGTACACATCACTTATCTTAAACAAAAACTTCAAGTGGACTTTCACATCCTTAACCCATTTACATCAGTTAACATAACAACACTGAACCCGATAGCCCAGGATTAAGGTGACTTTGGCTGCTTCACCTGTCTCAGCACGAGTGACCTAGTTCTAGCAAAGCTCAAGATTATCGCAAACTAACGTTGACACAGGCCAACAACGATATTATTTCACTTCCATTTCATGTTCATGTTTTCCTTTTGACAAAATTCAACTTTCCTGCCTGCCAAATCCGACCACCCACTGCCCACTGAAGGTCACTGGGGGCCATCTTGGGCATATCAGTGCCTCAAAATCGTCAGCCATTAAAGGCGCAGTATCCATTATAATACACAATAGTGCCATTGCCCAAAGATCTGGAAGGAGAGGGGGCTTAGTTACATAATGGCGCCCAACAAAAATGGTCACAAAAAATGTGAAATATTTAAGGCAAAGTGTCACATAAAAATGACTTATCTGCTTGTATCGTAGGCCGGGCTTGGGGGAAAACCGCTTCGCCACGCGCTGGAAAATTACTAGGCAGGCGAAGGAAAAATCTGGGGTGGGCCAGGGGCGCTAGAAGATTATTCGGATGGAGCTTGGAATATTGCCCTCGAGCAGCGGTTGCGACAGTTGAGAGCTTCGCAGTGCTGGTCGTCATTTTATCTTTATGCCAAATCCAGTTGGGATTAATTGGTGGAGGCGAACGGGAGGTCCTTTTTGGTAACAGAGAAAATGAGATGGAAAGAGTCCCTGAGAAAGGAAGAGAGATGGCACAAGAATCGTGAGTGTTTGTAATTTAATAATGTGAGGCAGGCCCAGGCCAGATTTGCCAGACTTTGCCACCCTGATATCGTTATCATTGCCAAAGCGGCACTAACTTGTGGTTAAGATAGGGTATAATAGGTACTGCAGCCTGTTTCATCAATCGTAATATATAAATTCAATATTATTTATAATAATTTACAAATTAAGGAGCTTATGTGTGGCAATTAATTCATTTGATAAAAATAAATTACAGTTAAGCAAAAAAATATGAAAGCCATGAATAATCCCCCAATATTTACACTTTTACATTTAAAAAATACACCCAAAATGGCTACTTTACAAGTAGCAATAGTGTCCTGATGTTATCCCTAAAAGTATTGAAAACCATCAATGGCGTCCCTGTCGATATTTTTACTGTTCTATAAGCCAATAGTTGAGAGAAGAATATATTACAATTTCCGTTTTAAGTTTCAGGAATTAATAAAATATAGATATCTAGGGTATCTTTTAGTCGTTCCTCAGGAAGCCAATTTTATTGTCATTTCGTTGGAGAAGTCAGCCATGCAACTGGGTCCATCATTCATTCATTCATTCAAGTGGCTCGCTCAATTTGCGCTGCTCTTGCTTAAATCGCATTAAATTGGGCGCCTGCCTCAACGCTGTGTCAGCATACAATATCAAGAACTGGGCATACATATATATAATAGATATATACATACGACACACACACATTTATATATACATAGTATATATGGAGATATATAAAATTGTACTTGTATCCGCCTCTAAATTGAGTTTTAGTGCATGTTTACCCACGCAAATTGCTCGACTGACTTTGCCATAAATCTAACTAAGTGCGATTGCCGCAGAGCTTCGGCTATTGTGTAAAAAAAAAACGGGGGGAAGAAGGGGATAAAAGATATAAGGGAGAAAGTTGATCCAGCATCGTTCATATGCGTTCGCCATTACTTTTATATTTCTCATTTTTATATATATGCATAATAAATTATAAGTATTATGTACTTGACTATTTATTGCTGACAACCAGACTTCAGATAGTCAACCGATTGATGGAGAAAATCTCTGAAGAGTGGGCCGGGGGGCAAACACCAGTTTATAGAATATGTAAAATGTGGAGCAACTGCAGCGAGGCACAGTTTTGCAACAGGCGCCTTCTTAATTGCCATTTATTGGGGCGTTGAAAGCTAATCAATCTCCCCATGTCGATGGCGTCAGCTTTAACTAAATGGCATATGCAGTGGAGACTGTAATTAGTTTACAGTCTTCAGAGCAAGTCCAAGTCGAATTTTATACTCACTTAAATAAATTATGATATGATTATTGATATATTTTAAATAAATATTTAATATTTAATATTAAGGTATTAATTTTTTATTGTATAGAATAAATTCTCTTCTCCATACAGTTTGCTGAATTCATTTCTTAATTTTCTGTAGTAAAAAATACACTTTAAGGCAGGAAAATATAAATTTTTCTGATAGATCATAAATAAATAAATAAGTAAGATTTAAAGCCTTCAATAAATTTTAATTTATTCAAAATATTATAATTTATAAGATATTATAAATATCTTTAAAAACATTAAATCCCAAGAAGGAAATTCTTATTATGTAGTCTTTCCCTCGCTCAGCTGAATTTCCCAGAAGAGCTCCATGTCCTGCCATCACATGACTAGCCAGAACAATTCACCGATTTCCTTTAATATTTAATTTCAATTTTATTTACCAAAATATATATGTATGTCAAATGTCTGGTTCCAGACTTTAGCTTCATTATAGAGTAAAAACCTTTCAATCGCTTCAAGCAGACCCGACTTAACTAATTAAAGCGACTCGGATAAATTGTGTTTTCTATACAAACTTCTGTCCCGCCCCCTCACTTAGGATCTAAGCAAATGCAAACGCTTTGGCCCATAAAAGGCAATGGGCTAATTAAAAGAATTCGCCGACTTGTTCAACTCACTCACCCAGAACTCCCTCTGTCTGTCTCTATCTGGCTTTGTGTTGCTGTCTTTTTCTAGTGCTAAGTATCATGAAGAATCAGTTGAAAGAGAAATGCAAATGGATTTCTATGTCAATTGAGACTCTGATAACTAAGAGCAAAATTGCACGCAAAGAAAAGTTTAATAGTTGAGCAGCTAAATATTATTTTTACTTAAAAATAAAAGTATACACATGATAAATAATAGAAGTTTAAGTGAGGAAGAGGGATACTTATTCCGAACTTTAACTTTGGTTAAGCTTAATTATTATGCTTAATAATTAAATTTATGAAGTTTCTACCTCAAATTAAATTTATTGTAAAAAGAAAACATATATACTGTATTGCTATAATTATTTCTCTTTGCGACCCATATCATCATCAGTATGAAGATGCCTTCAAAAGTCACTCGTCAATGCACTTGACTTATTTTTTCCGCCCGCCCAGAGGCAGAGAGAGAAGAGTATGTAAAATTGTTTACGACTATTTTGCATACAAATTGCTTTAGTCAAGAACTGAATAAAAAAAACCTCATAATATATAGACTAGAGGGAGATACACATAAAATGTGTAAATGAGTCCAATATGTCATTGTCAGCGACAGACTTGCATTTTCCATCATAGTCAGCAGCAGAAGCTCAAAGGCCTGGCCGCCACTGCGTATACTTAATCTGGGGGGTGAAATCAATATGTCCTTTGTGCGCCAAATTCAATTTGGAGTAATTCGGGTGGTGAAAACTTAAGTTGGGCAATTGCGGGTTACACTTTCGCACCACCCGCTGGCCTGGTCAGCTCATAAATAACACCCAGGTCTACCCCTAAATAGAGATTGACTAAGATAATACCACCACGGAAAATCAAATCAGGGCCTGGGGAGACAGCAGAGCGACGTGACTAAAAAAGAACTCGCTTAGAATTTGCATGTAAGAGTAAAATAAAATTTAATTACGCTTGTCGCCTGTCAGTCCTCATTAAACGAAGGGCGAGAGACAAGGAAGGAGAGTAGGTGGAGAGCTAGAGACAAGGAAGAAAGGAAGGTGGAACAGCGGAAAGGCAAATCGCCGGACGAATTACACGAATTCAATTAAGGACCCCAAAGTGAAAGAGGATACAAGGTGTGAGGCTTTGGATTCACAGCGAAAGAAAAGTTAACTCAATGAATTGAAATGGGTCCTGGTAGTATATGGGCAGGAATTACTGTAATGGAAGTTTAATAATGAAAATGGGGCTTAGTAAATGGGGGAAAACCAAGGAACACATTACCTACAAAATATAAATAAAACCATGTACGTAAGAAGCATCCAAAAATATACTATTTTTGTATATTAACTTATTGATAGTATATAATTACAATTATAGAAAATGTTTCAGAAATTACTTATAAAAAAATACATCATGTAGTACTTATTTCATGTTCCTATACTTATCACGCTGCTGCATAACTCACTAAGGTTTTCAAAATATCTAAGAAAGTATCAATTATACATACATTATTTTACATCGTAAAAAGTAAAGTTTTAAAATTCTTACGTCTTTCTAAGTATATAAAATATTGGAAAATACAAAAATATATTAAAATTTAAGCCAATTTAGTGTTTTATTTAATATATTAAGCAATTATTTAATCAATTAGTGTCCGAAAATAGTTCTCCTAATGGATAATAAATTGACTCTACTGAAACATAAACCAGAATATCCTTTCGCCCATTTGAAAATTCAAAAAATGCCCCAAGTAAATTATCCGAATAAAATTCCCCAAAATGATAAGCAAATTGATAAATGATAGAATAGCATGGAAAAACTTTTTAGCAAGAGCTGAGCACATAAAATAAAATTGCAAATTAGTTGCATATCAACTGGCCATTAGCATTTCGTTTTTTGGCATTTTAATTGAAATTTCATATGCCTATGGTGGTGGTGGCGTTTTTAGGGAGCGTTGGCGGGAGTCCCGACACAAAAACTTTCTGTCAACGGCGACCGGAGACGAATGATGGGAGAAATCTCGGCTTGGCTCTCGGCTCCTCCTCTCCGCTTTGCATATCAATCTAAAAATCAATTAGAACTTGCCCGGGCCGCACAAAGAGCCAGGTCCCCGTTGGGGTAACTTTTTTCATTAAAAATAAGCGCCTGGCCGGGATTGGTGGGCCAAAAAGTCGAACCTGGCAGCAGGAACTTTTGCAAAAATGTATAATTACTGGCGTTTACGTAGCGCTCTTCTATCGACCCCACCACATTCCCCTCGGCGTGCCATCGCCACACCATGTTGAATATCTGTTTTTTAAAAGCAAAACCCGCTTACAGTTTACATTTCAAAAACGCAGCACATATACGCATATTTCCTTAATTGCAGAGAGAAAAAAAGAATATTTCCTATTAATATTTTTCATATTGTTTATAAATATTTATTTCTTTAAAATAAATATACAAAACTAAATAAATTAATAGAGTATTTGGATAGAAATTAAAAGTTTTTAATGTTGAGCTTTATTAATTTTCACTTGGGATGCCAACAAATGTCTCTAACATTTAGGGATTAATAAAGCGTTAAATTTATTTTTATAATATTAAGAAAATGAAGATATATACATAAATAATTAGTTCTAGAATAAACTGTATTAAACAAAATTTGCTTTATTCTCTAGACAAACCTAAATATTTACTTGCTATTAATTTAAATAAATTTTCTCAGTGCATCACCGTTGGTTGGTTTATAGAAAAAAATTTGCATAAAGTGCGCATAAATTATGCCGTGAAAAAGTTATAATACCATACTTACAGGGCGAGGACGATGACGAGGTCTGGGGCCAAGGAGGAGGAGGCGGCGTTTTGCGCCAGATACTCATTCTCGGAATACGAGTATATCCCTCGGCCCATCCTTTCGCCCAGCACTCTCAGGTGTGTCCGGGTGACACAAACTGAACAAGTTTCAAGCTGAGGAAGGAGGAAGCTTCGTTTCGCCGGTTTCCCCCCTGATTCTGCTTACATTTAAGTAAAACAGACAAACGCAAATGCAAACACCAAGCTGGCAAGCGGGCAACAAATTTGTTTAACGAAAATTTCATAAAATAATGCAAAAGTTTGTTGTTGCTATAATTCATTTGAAGGAGCCAACAGGACCCTGTCGCAGCTGTTGTCGCTCAGTTGGAGTTTAGTTATCTAGAGGAGGGAAAACATTTCGCATTATCAATTCAGAGGAAATCCGGTAAGGGGAAGTTTCGTCAGGCAATCGAGAAAACTAATGAGGGGCCTGGAGCGGAAATAGTTGGGTTAATTGGGAAGCCAAGATGAGTTGAGGATTAGTTTCGTATAAAGATTAACGGGTCCGGAAATGCCTTCTCTATTACTTTATCGCGGCAGCTGTCGCAAAGATGAAGCTTCAAATATAACTTTTTGATAAGTAAATTGTTTTGTGTTAATCGTAGTGATAAAGAAGCGATGGTTTAGTTTTATAGTTATGGTTATTAATCAAAGTTTTAGTTGGATTTGTTGGTTATTTATTAAAACCGAGAAGGAGAGGTCTTGGTAATGACCTTTCATTATGCATATCTCCGTTCAATATGCTTCTAGTTGGTTCATATTAATTGGTATTCATATTAATTACTGTTTTCCTTTGGGAAACTTCATTATTTACCACAATTAGTGGTTTTCTCCGAGTTCCCATATTTTCCCATAGCTTCATAGACATTATTTGCTTCGAGCAACCCTTAAACCGACTTTAAATTCTTTAAATCCCTCCCCCTTCGTACATAGTTAATGGCCCTGACACTGGCGCTGGCTCTGCATACTCTCCATATCTATTCAGTATATTTTCCGAATAAGAAAAGGACTTGCGTTCCGCTTACCATATCCGTTTGGGATTCGCACCAGCTGCACTTTAACTAAACTCTAATGCAAAATTCATGGCCAGGCGGAAAAATAACAAGAGCTGGTTGAAGAGGGGAGGGCGGGAAAAAGTCTTCTGCATTTAGTATGCAGCCAGAGTGGAGTTGAGCGGAGTCCAGAAAATGACCATCCAGACAATGGTGCCATGACCACAACAACGACTCCACCGAACAGAGCCAAAACTATCGGGGATACAAAGAGCTCGGCAGGAACGGAACCCAAATTGGAGTGACTTGTAAAAATTTAATGAAGAAAGTGAGCAACGACGGCAAGACACTTTTATGTCTCTGATTGATCGTTTAATAATACAAAAATGTCGGAAAACAAATGATATCATAACTGTGGTCTTACGTAAACTGAAAGAACAATTGTGGTCACTCAGGTACTCACTGTTAAATAAGGTCTTATTCTTAAGGTTCCTGCTAAGTTTAAATAGGCAGGCACCCAGACTTTCTGTCACGTTTTAACACAGCTAAATAAAAAAGAAAATAAAGCATTATTAGTTATTAAAAATAATATATGTTATATCTTATTTAGTGCTTATTTTTTGTCAGGAAATTTGACAGCGATTGTGTGGCAAAAACGTTCTTAAATAATGTTGAAAAATAAAGATTTACTATATTTGGATTTAGCCTCTCAGGTAATAGATTAGACTGAAAACTGAAAAACTATAATCCAATCCTTAGTTAAAACGAAAATATTTCAAAATATTTTTTTAACTCTTACATTTTTGTTTTTTGGTTCTTCGATTAGCCTCAGTTTTCAATTTTAATAAGTTAAACAATTATATGTTTAAAAAATGATTAATTTAATGCAAAGCAAGACATATAAATTTGTATACAAATTACAATACAAAAACAATCGCAGCCATAGCCTTTTAAAGCTTTCTGTATCTCTTACTTAATGATCCCATAACTCAAAACTTGAGAGAACCCCAATTCTGTCTCTTTTTGCATCCTCTGGTACATAAATTCCAGGGAACAGGAAAAAAAACTAACCGCAAATTAGCTTATTTGGCATTTTTACAGTCATTTCATTTAATTTACACAAACAAATTTGCGCCTGGCCAGACAAACAGCCAAACAGCCAAACAACCAAACTGGCAAACAGACAATGGCGAGCCAACGAAGCGCGCCGTCAGCTCCATAAAAGTAATGAAGCTGTTTAGGCGTCTCTAAGTAGTCGTCGGAAGTTGGAAACGATGGCTCCTCCATGTCTTGTGTCAGCGGGAAAATGCCCTCGTCCTTAGTTTTCCTTTTTTCCTTGGGAGCTGGCAGAGCCGCCGTCGGGTGCTCCCCCAGCTTTTGCTGGCATTAGTTTCTGCCCTTTACGTTCATTCAAAATTCATGAAGTTGGCATCGAGTTGGCGCCGTTTTTATATGTATATACACCCTCACTCTTTGGGAAAGAGGTTTGTTCAGCGGCTGAAAGCCTTCCCCACATAACGCTATATTGCCTAACCAAATTGCCCCATACTTGAATGCAGCCAATTGTGTTTGGCTTGAACGTCTCATTACGATTTTTCTTACACCTTTACGGTTGATGATGTTTAATGGTATTTGCCGGATTTACCTCCGCCCCTTTCCCCCCCTGCAGTTTGAGCCAATTAGCGAGCGTCTTGAAACCGTTTTAGTTTGATGGAATTTCCTTTTGTCTTTCTGTCCAAGTGCTTCGGTTCCTGAATCCTGAAGAACGTCGAACTATTTTGCATTAACTTATTGCCCGTCGCCATGGCATCGTCACCTGTCCAAGGACTTGCTGGAGGCATCAAAACTACTTCTCTAATTGGAGATGGGAATATGGGTTTTTATGAGCTGTAGATTTTATGGAGACTTGTTGGATTTTATTAACCAAGTATTTAAATAATATTTTATAGAGAAAACTCTAAAGAAATTCCTTTTAAAATATATGAAAAGGGCATTATTTAAATCTTAATTTGGGGTTAACCTAATGTTATTATGGCTTAGAAATTTAAACTTGATAAATTTTTTTTAACTTGAAGTTAAGTTTTTAACCGATTTTATTAAATCGAAGCTTGCTTAAAAATATAAAAGGTAACATCCGAATAGGATGATTCTTAACCATATGATAGTTTTATGTTCCAAATATCTTTGTATAATTGTTTAGCATTTTTATAAAATACAGTTTTCTCTTTAATCAATTTTGGGGTTATTTGGAAATGTGTTCTACTTTTTTCATATTAGAAAAAAAATGAAAAGGACTATATTTCTTATTAAAAAATTATTTATTCATATCATAAAAACCTTTACCCGATAATAGAAATTTCCACAACTCTACTGCGAATCCCGTCAAATCTAGCCATCTCTGTTAGGCCACAGACAAGTCCTCCCGGATAAATGTCTTTTACTTGCCGTATTTCACTGCAGCCAACTTCTTTTTAATGAAATCCACTTTCATATGTAATTTTGCCATCAGGAGAAGCTTTGGTGCTTTGCCTGCCTTTCTGCCCGGCGATACCACTTCCTTGCCAGACGGGCTGAGGAGCAGTCCTTGTCGAGGATATTTTCCTGCTGGATGCCGTGCCGCCCAAGACAAAAGCCGCTCGACGTAGTTGACGACGCTTTTCGCTTTGTGTCTGGCCATAATTTCCCCCAAGAGCTGCCTGAATAAAATGAAGGAAAAAAGGGAAATAGGAAAAGGACGAGGACGAGGAACAGGACGAGGATGGGCTCCAGGAGCTAGAGGAAAGTTAAGCAAAACTTTGTTATTTGTTTTAAGTGGCAGGTTGTGAGACGCACGCTAGCTACTCGCTGGCTGCCTCCGAGGGTTGTTCTCGTTCTCGTTTCATTCAACAGTTCATAAAGTTAATTTTACCACAGAAATTATGTTAAAACGATATATGGCGAGGCAGGGATTTTTGGCGAATGTCTCCGTTTTTGCCATCTTCTTCGACTTTTCCCTCAATTTTGTGGGAACTGCAGCAGAAGTTATTGGAAATGGCATTAGGGCGCAGAAGGTTAAGGAACTTTTCCGGCAACTTTTCCAACCCCTAAGACAGCGTTGCGTATGCGTAATTAGTAACCCTGCGCCCCCAGGTAGGTAGGTAGGAACTTTTTTGTTTGCGGCGGTTATTTATGGATATTAAAGAGAATTTCTGCCTTATTGAACTGTCAACCCTAAGCCAAACAAATTGCCAGGAAAATCAGAGAAACTATTTCGGAAAAGTTGTGTGTGTGTGTGTTTTTTTTTTGTTTGGGGCCATAGAAATCAAGGCAGCAGCCAAGTTTTGATTATAACAAATGTCTTGCGGCTCCTGAGAGATGTGGAAATGATTGCTGGCGGGCAAAAAATATATATAGATATATCTGGATTTGTGGGCGTGTGTGGGCCTCCGACAATGACACTTGATAATAAATCTCTTTTGGCCAGTCTATATATGACTCCGTGCGTCCATGCGCCATTAGAAATGTCTAGGGACGCGGCCAACAATATAGCCAAATAAGATACGAGTACCAGCAACGAATTCGGGCCAGATAAATGTAATTTCTGTTTGGCACGAAACAACTTTCGCATAAGTTACTGCCGGTTTGAAATGGTCAGTTCAATTTGAGGGCTTGGCGGAAAGATTTGCGATAGGTTTCCAGAAGATGCCCAGTTTAATGGGAACACTGAAAAATTGTTTAAAGATAATATAGTGTGTTCTAAGCATATTACATACAACAAGAACTTATGATTGGCTTAAAAAATATTTAAAAGAAGATAGTCGCTTCTCTTTGAGTATATTCTGATGTCAAAAATATTTATTACTGCAAAAATATTAATATAAAGAATTTAAATATTATATAATATTACATTTTTTTAAAGGTGTCTTCAATATTTTTAATATTTTGAAAGGAAACAACATTTTTTCGTAGTAATTTGTGTAAAAAAAAACTGGACTAAAATATTTATTAGTGTGAACTATATACAATAATATATTAACTATTGAAAAATACTTTTACAATTTACATTTTGATTCTAGAATAATAAAAAACAATTATTATACAGTTTAAACATTTTTTTGTAATATTATCTCCGTTTATGAATGAGTTTTTTTTTACAATGAAATACTGAAATCATTTTTCTTTTTGGTATTCAATACCTACGTGGTTGTTTTTTTAAGGTACTTCCACTTTTTGCATTTTGCCCATTCCCGATCATTTACTTTTATTTATTTCAATAAAAAACGGAGACCAAAGTAACTGCCTGTCACAGGCCATAACTGGACAAGGCTCTTCGCTCCTTCTTACCACTTTCTGGGGCTGGTCAATGAAAAACTTTTCCATTTCCTCTAGTCAATGACAGACTCTTTTCATTAGGCAAAAGGCACTCGACGCAAAGTTGGCGGAACTTTTCCCTTGTTATGGCTGGTTCTTGGGCTCTGGGCCGGGTCTTTGGACCTGGACTTGGACCTGGACTTTGGCCAGTGGCTGGGAGGCTTGTGACATGGGCAGACATTCCACAAGTCTGCACAAGTAGTATGACCATGTAATGGCATGTGTTTTGTCGGCTTTCAGGAGTCACTTCACCTCGAACTTTGGACTAACAAACATTCGTTTTCCTCTTCTTTTTCCCGTTGCAGACATTTCTCGGGAAGCCTTTAAGCCACCGAAAAACAGGAACAACGGTAAGTGTAAAAAATGGTTAGTGATACCAGGGAAAAGAGGTGGACACTGTGGGGGTTTCCCTTTTGTTTTGAGTGAGTGAGTGACATTTGCCAGAGCGCCTAATTGTAGGCAATTAATTTCTGGCACATCAAAGCAACGGAAGGAAGTTTAACCGACAGGCAGAGCAAACAAGGAAGACAGCAAAGCAAATGCAGCTGGTGTCCGCTCTTGGGGGTTGGTTCTCTACGCTTCGGTTGGGTTTTCCCTGCCCCCCAGGAACCGCGGCTCTCGGCTAACCGCACCTTTTTAACCCTTTGAATCCGGCTTGGGGGTAGAACCGGAAACCCCATGCAGCTGTAATGTGTTGGCCAAACAGAGAAACAGTGGGAGAGGGAGAGAGAGCCTGGCCGAAAAGCAATTTGCTTGCCATTGCCCGGGCGTTAAGTAATAATGAAGAACGGAAAGCGGCAAAGGCCATATTAGATAGTCATGATGGCGTATACGCAATATCAATGACTCGGTGTATTTTTTGGGGCGGCACAGTGAGAGATGAGAAAATGTAACTCTATAATTTTGAAATATGAAAAAAGCTTTTTAAAATGGATTTCTTTGTCTTTCTCATTTCTTAACCTCTATTATAATAATATATTTTGTCATTATAAAAGGTAAAGATAATGACCTTTTATAGACTATTAATACAAAGGTTATAATTAATTTTAATAATTAAAGTACATATTCCCTACATTTATTTATTCGAGTTATTTCCTAAATTCATGTATTTTATTCTTTATTGTTATTAATATGTTGACCTTAACTGTATTTTGATATTCTCTGGGTTTTTTTTTTCTTGGAGTCCTGACTTATGGAGCAGGTCAAAGGGTGTGATGGCCAAATAAAATATTTATGAATTGCCCAGCCAACGACGAACCGAACATTTTTGGGGAGCGATCTAATTGCATTACCCGAGATATCTCCCAGTTGATAAGTCCTAGGAAATAACCCGCCCTTGCTCCCTAAGTAGCACACGGGTGCGAGGGATTGTGTGTGGGTGAGTGGGCAAGGGATGGTTGTGGATTGTGGATTTGGGGACTGAAATTGGAATTGGTTCGGCTTTTTGGGTAATTGTGGCTACAGGGCAAAAGGCATTACAAGTGCGGAACCTGTATTCCCGCTGCTTTTCTGGGGGGGGTAATTTTCCTGGTTTCGGAGGGGGTTGTATTGCCTGCAGACACTGTTGCGGTGAAAATTTGCGAAATCAATCGTGTGGAAATTGTACAAAATGGCTTTCCGAACACTAAATCAAAAGGAGGAGGGAGAAGTCGAGCCAAGTGGCAAGGCGCTTAACAAAGGATAACATAAAAAGGGGATTAAAACAAGAATAGATACAGAAATTAAATTGGAACACCAAGAAATATTTGAAATATTTGATATTTGAAAGGTATTCTAAGTTAACAGATATTACAAAAATTTGTA
This sequence comes from Drosophila anomelani, assembly GCA_035045905.1. Classification (NCBI taxonomy): domain Eukaryota; kingdom Metazoa; phylum Arthropoda; class Insecta; order Diptera; family Drosophilidae; genus Drosophila; species Drosophila anomelani. Next base: position 725,619 of record JAWNOO010000165.1, read on the forward strand.
TTTCTCTAATATGCAAGGGAAAAATAAAATATGGCTATAAATAAAGCCCTTTCTTAAATGTGTTTAAATGTAAACTTATTCTGTATCCTTAAACAGTTGGAAGTAATTAATAGTATGCCATAAAAAATGTATTAAAATTCAATTTAGTTGAAATAACACTCAAAAATAACTGTAAAAAACTATATAGAAGTATCTTAAAGCTTTTACACCTTATAAAATTTTCGTTTTTTCATTCCCAAACTCCTTTTGTAATTCCTCGAATTGTATTTGCCTGACTCTTTCGTTTGTTGTTTTTGTCATCAAATTCTATTTCAACACATTCACATGTAAATCGCTATTGCCTCTTCATTTCTTTCTTCTTCCATTCCATAGCTTCCTTTCCTTTCCTCCCTTTTCGCTGTGTATATCTCTAAGCGTTAATGTGCTCAATTGTTTGTTTGCCTCGTGCCTCCATTCGCTGAATTTCCTCCCGTTTTCCAAATTTTCCCGCCCCGTCCGCTTCATTGTCAACGCAGCGCTGTGAAAATTAATCAAAAAAACTTTCGCCAAACAACATTTTCAATTGACAATTTAAACTTTTATCTTGAAAGACATTTTACATAAAAGTTTTGTGTTAAAAATTTGCCCAACTAAAAATGAAAAATGCCGACTGAGCAGAGCCAGTTCTCCGTTGCTTAAAGAAAAGCAGGAGCGGAGCTGAAGCTGAAGCCGGGGAAGGGAAGCGCCAAGTCACTTGAGTAGGCAGCTCACAGGCTATCAAAACTTTTGACGCTTAACTTGGCAGCACCAGGAATCTAAGGGGGAGGTGGGAAAAGGGACTCCTTAAGGGGGGCTTTTTGTCTTGCCATTGTTGTTGTTCTCTGGGCCTGATGATAGGCTGCGTAAGCAACGCACAATGCTCACAAAAGTGGGCTCTGAAAATAGGTAAATATTTGGGGGCAGTGCCCAGAACCAACCCCTTTGGGGTTAGCAGGAGGAACCAAAAGCCTTCGCAACAAGGCGCTGAAACCAGAAACCAGAAGATACCGCACAATACTCCTATCCTAAAAGCACATTTACTTTATAATGGTTTATGCGGCGTAAAACGAGTAGAAATTCATAGGAAAACTGGAAAACTCTTTGAATTTAAACAGGAGAATGTTAAAATCTACTAATTTTTGGCCTAATCCTTACAAAATAACAAAATAACGAATAACTGAAATTATTTTAAAGTACTCTATTTTTTCAGAAGTCTTGTAATAAATCAATCAATTTACTGTATTCAAAGTAAATCTTAGTAATAACGTTAAAGTAAAAGCCTAACTTTCAGTTTTAACGTTAAGAAATGACTTCTAATTAACAATTATTGCCGCATAAACCTTTCAAATAATCCAACTACCAAACAAAAGTGATTTGCCTTTTTGGTTGTGTCTCTTCGTATTTATTTACATTTTACAAGTCCTAACCAAAAACACACGAGCTCGTGAAGACAAGGAGTCAAGGACTGTGGAGTAGGAGTCCTGAAACATGACAACAAGGCGCAAAATTATGCACAGAGTTGCCATTTGGCGTCTCCCTCATACTGGTGAGGTCCTTGGGGCCGCAAAACGATGAAATCCCAGCAGCGTTAGCGATGTCAGCGATGATGTTGCTCCTGTGTGTTGATGTTGCTGTTGCTCCTGCGTTGTTGTTGATGTGTGTGCGACAGGCAGGCAGGCAGCAACAAGGTGGTATGGAGTCAGGATACACACACCCGGGCTTAAGGAGGGGCGGCCCCACATGTAGGAAATTCAATATGGCGTCAGAGCTGCTGCTTCCGACTGCCAACTTCTGACAGATGACTGCCCCTGTGACTCTGTCCACAAAGCAAGGCAAGAAAAACCAGCAGAGGCAGCGGGAAAGGCAGCGACAGTCAAGTAGAAGCGGGTCTGTGGTGTCATATGCATGTCTAAGGACGAAATTATACCCTATTATGTGATAGTCGTAGTCATATTCATATTTTGCCAAATATTGTATTGGAGATTGTTTAGTTATGAAAGGGTTTTTTTGTTAGGGGAAAGATATTTATAATTCATTCTTGTTTTAAAATCCTTGTCAAACCTATTAAATAATATTTATTCCCCATATTTTCCAACAGTTCATCAATATACCTTCTTTCCCAGCCCTTTCATCGCATCGACAATATGGTTTTGATGAGGTTTTCCCACCCAAAACATTCCCTTCTTGTCAACATCAGCAGTCGCTCTGATTTTATTGTAAGCATTATTTGGCGAATTTGTGCTGATTCCGATTTAGTTTGATTTCGCTCTGAGGCTGTGCAAACTTTTCAGCATCTCAAACTTTGAACATAAATTGCTTATCGCATTCGCAATTCTCCTCAGAGCATATATACACGATAGGGCCTAAACAATAATTTTCATTTATGCCGAATGGGAGCCGGGGAAAGGGAAAAGTTAGGCAAGTTTGCCTGTAATCCAATTTACCTAACAACAATTACGGAAAAAGGCGAGCGCAAATTATGTATTATAATTTATGTTAATTACTCAATTACATTTGGGCCCCGAGAAGTATCAGGAGCAGCGGCCGCGAGGGGTGCTCCTCCGACTCCACCCCCCAATTATAAATTCCAAACACAAATGCGCCTCATTAATAAATATGAAACGTCAATGGGGGCGAGCGACACTATCACCGGAAAGAAAGGGGCGGGTTCTGAGAGGTGAGAGTGGGCGTGCCGCAAAGATTACGCAAGAAATCAATATTCAAGTGGGTCGAAAAATGGGGTTGAAGCACGTGGAGAAGGATACTCCAAGACTCTCGACCCTCTCCGACTCTCAGCCGGGGCCCTTAAATTTAAATAAATTACACACGTTCGACTTTTTCAGTTCGACTAACATTCTGCTTCTTACCTAATCTCATGGCTTTCTCCTTTCTTTTCCTGTGGGTTGACATACGAGCCGGTAATTTTTCAAGGGCAACTTCCAGAACTCCAGAAGGTAAAACAAAAGGGAAGTCAGAGCTGAATGCACCGGGAAAATCCAGGGAAGGGTTTTCAAAAAGTGAAAAAATAATAATAATATGCATTTCAGCAAAAGACTAGGATTTTTTAAAACTTAAAAAATTTGTAAAATATAATCGATAAAAAAATATACAAGGCTTATAAAATAATATAATTTTTAATTTCAGCTCCAATATAAACTTCTTAAAATGCTTTTAATTTATTTGCAACTAGAAAATCGAAAAAAAAAAAATGTATTTCGAGTGCATTGAGCTTCCATAGCTTTGGGTGTGTTTTCAGGGGAGTCCCCCTCATATTAAGCAATTTCCTCGTATGTTTTTTTATCCTGCTCCATTTTCATGCCATTGCCAGGCTGGGAAAGATTAATGAGGTTTTTTGACAGCGAAAAATTAGGCAAAATGTGATTTAAGGGTTGCTCGGGACCAAAGCCCACCTTTCAGCCATTTTCCCCATTTCACTTTGCTGGTGTGGCCAGAGATAAGCTCAGAAAAAAGGAGAGTGGTAGTAGATTGGTGGAAATGGGAGTTAGGGTTGGATGGGAGGGAAAGCGGAAAAGCTCTAAGCAATTTATTTTATTTGCCAAATAGTTATATGGAGCACGGCAGTCAGGCAACACTATTTATTTGATGATGTATTTTTATTACGAAAGAATTTATTAGATCGTGTTTGCTTCGCTCTCGGACTTGTGTTCCGCTGAAACGGAAAAAACAGATGTTGGCCAAGCTCTTTGTTTCACTTAAGTGGGCTAGATGGAATATTTATGGATTTCTGGTTTATGAGCGGCCATTTATGAAGAGGATTTCTGTTTTTAGTTGGACGAAGAAGCATAGATGCAGGAAAATTGAATGGTTTTAGATTTCATTAGCTTTTCGGTTTTTATCTATTTCAAGAATATTTTGTAAATTATTAGTTTTTGCTTTTTTACTATTTACTAAATTGTATTTGAAACATGATAAGTTCTCTTTAAAGGTAACTTTATAAAGAAGAACTTTTATTTATATTTTAAAATAGATTTTACAACAATCCTTTTCTTAGATCACGTTAATTTTTTAACTTTACGTCAACCTGCCATATTTACCAAGATTAATTCAAGTTGAAGTCAGAAAATTTACTCATTAAAAAATATATATTCAAAAATTACTTTACAAACATTAAATCTGCAAAAGAAAAATTGCTTAATAATGCATATTAAGTGAATGGCCTCAACTCGAATGATTTTCTTGGTCGGTCAACCACGCTTTCCCGCCTTTTGATAATTTCGCCAGGGCTCCCTTTAAAGCCGGCATGGAAAATCCATCAAAATTAACTCGCTTGGAGTGCGATTTCTCTCCGCTGAGATGTTTTTCGCACGACGCACTCTGCACAAACTTCCTGCCTCCGGTCGGGCAGCCTTTTTTCCATTTTCCGACCTAGGCCATCTTCTTCCCTTTGGCTCACTTCCGTCCGAACAACCGCTGACAGCTTAATGGCCGCCTGCTCAAACATTTAAAAATGAAAACGAAACGAAAGAGACCGTGGGGAAAATCTCTTATTTCCATTTGAATATGAGGAAAGTCTTCTTTGTAATCATATGATTTACAGACCGCCAACGTTCTGCCTTCGTCATCTTTTTTATGTTCATTTTCCCTGGCGTTTTTTACGCAATCCGCCAATGAAATTGTTTGTCAACGCATTAATTCTTTTGCCGGCAACAATCTCGATGATTTAATAAGCGATATATTTATGAATTCATTTGTCGATTGAAATTTCTTGAGCATTCGAAAAATGTTCTCAACTGATTGTGCAATTAATCAAAAGTTTGAATTTTTTGAAAATTTATATCAAGAATATTTTTAACTTTGTGCTCTCCATCAGCGCCAACAAATATATTTCCTAAACATATACATATCTGAGCTCTCAGTTGATGGGAAATGGTCGAAGTCGCTGAGTGCCTTCAGATCAAAGGCAAAATCGTATTGCAATCAATTTCTTCGTTCCGCTGCTAATGAGCCAAATTTGATTTTATTGAGTTGTGCGTTGGGTTGAAGCGGTTTTTGGTTTTCGGTTTTTGGCCTGGCTGAGTGTAAAATGACGTCAAGACATCCTGGGGAGATGATGACAGACAGTTGTGTGAGGCAAGGAAAATCAGGGGTTATTTATTTCCATTTGCCTAAGGTTAAATTTTTAGCTAATTACATTAATCAGGGAAACTGTGGGGTTTTCTTTTAAAGTTAAGTGAGAATGACTACAAACTTTTTAAAGCTAAACTAAGAAAAAGACTTCAATGATAACTCTTTAGGCACAAAAAACACATAAAGTCTAAATTCACCCTTTAATTTCCCTTTTTTTTTAAATTATTCATCTGATTTTTTAATATATATAACCTTGTTTAGCGGTTTCGTGTCTTTTCTAATTTCATGCAGCCTCGTTCGCAGCCCCTGAAGCTGAAAAATAAAATGAATGCTTGTAAACATTTTCGGTCCCCATCGGTGGTCCCTTCACACATTTTTTGGGGGCCCTGGCGAAATTAATAAATTAACTTCCTTGTGTCATAAATCATTTCGGTTCTTCTTCACCAACTGCGAACATTTTGCGCCATTAAGCAGCCGACGGCTTCCTCTGGTTGCGGTACTTTTCACTTACCCTTAACCAGAGCAAGGAACCCAAGGCTCGAGACCGAAAGGAACCGCAGAGACCCCAAGCACCATTATCATCATCATCGTCCACATTCCAGGGATTTCATCATGAAGCTTGCATAATCAACGTGTTACAGCTGCTGCTGTTGCTCCACTTGGTATATGGATAGGCCTAGTTAAAGGGATGGTTAAACAATTTAAGTTAACGTAATATCAAATACAAAGTCCAAGTTGAGCTTAATATAAAATAAAATATAATAAAATCACTAATAATATAAAAAAAAGTTTTCAAAAACATAAAGAAACGAAGTTTACTGTAAGTTTGGTAACTAAAACATTTTAATGCATCCTTCTAAATATTTTATACTTCTAGGGAATACATGAATAGAATACTCAAAACTTTTGGGTATTATTTTTTCAAGGGTTTTAAAACCATTAATTTAAGCCTCAATGCCGTCGCAAGAAGATAGAAAATCTCTCATATGTATGAACTATCAAAGATACCATGAATACAGATACATAAATGCGATAAAATATGCATATAAAAATGTGCAAATTGTCAATACTTTAAGCATCAATATTAAATATATTTAAATATTATAAGGAAGAAATTTAGTTGCTTGTTCGATATTAATCCATGATAATTTTTTGTTTTACCAAGCATTGCAAAATAACACTAAGGAACTGCTAATATTATATTTTTATTTTCCCTGTAGCAGCATGACCACCCAAATTTCCCAACACCCCAATCATAATTTGTGCTTTACATAAATTAATGACCCACCCCCTGTGCGGAGGTCTGTTTTTGATTTCATTCCGAACAAAAAATGCTCGCACATAAATTTCGTGAGATTGTTTGTGGTGGGGCTGGAACGCGAGGCAAAAACAGATTCTTAAAGGTGTCCAAAGGTTTTTGCCCCACTAGATTTCCACTACTTCCTGTTCGGTGCTCCTGGGAACCCAGCTCCCCGATAGCACCCTCATCCTGAGGCTCCTTCTGTTATTTACACACTTCTTCATGTGTTTTATGGCATGTTCTCTTGGATTTTGGCGAGGGGCAGGAGTCCCTTGCAAAGATTTATGAGTTTGTCCTCGGTTTGTTTCTCTTTGGGCTGTGGGGTTGAGTGTGTGTGATTGTGGCCCCTTAACCCCATACTGCCTGCTGGCTTTAATGTTTCAGTTGGCCGAATGTCTCCATAATATCAATGAGGCCCACACTAATTTGCTCTTCAATATTCAACCTCGAATTGAGTTGTTGCCTGGGTCAAATCAATATTTACGACATGTACGAGATTTGCTTGCCTTTCTCCAGTTTAATTGCCACATTCCCCCCGCCCTTAACAGTGAGTCCTCTCACCCACACTCGCTGTAATTGTCGTAAACTTTTCCCCAGTAAAAATTAACGATCATAAAGTAGAGCCATGAAAATTATACCGAATGAAACAGAAAATACAAAGGAGAAGGGCAACAAAAAGCGAGCTGAAATCATAATAAAAATGCATTCATAAACATGAAATACGATGTGAGGCAGGGGTGATGTTCTAAGCGTGAGTCTATTAAAAGCGCATAAAAATAACTTCCCGATTTTACGAGGTCTAAGCCCAGGCATAACCCCGGGGAAAGAGAGCTGCAGGGAGGCAGACAGTGATACCCTCATCGCCGTCATAATCATCATGTGGTCGCCGTGTGCGGCAGGGGTTAGCATTGCTGTTCAGACCCCCTCCCCTGCACTGGCGGGTTAATTAAATGACGCCAGTTTAGTTTTCGTGCCGCACACGTGTTGGCAATTGTGGACGAGACAGCCCAGAGAGGGACTGTGTAAATGCATTTTCCCTCGCCCAATTCACATTTCCCTTCTTTCCCCCATTTTCCCGGCTCGGTTGCTCCACTGATGGCCAGTGTAATGGATGGTATTGAATTAGAATATGTCTCGTAAATGGATTAGAAAAACTGTTTTACGACAGAGTATATATCTGGCAACATCTGTATTCGGATGGATACACTCGAAAAGAGTCTGCAGATGAGTTTTATGGATTTTCAAAGGCGATTAGAAAAGCTAGTAATTTATGGCTAGGTGAGATTTAAATTCAATGTTTGTTCTCGATTCAAATAAACTTTTACTAAAATCTATGTATTATCATAATTAGTTAAATGGATTAATGCATTTTGATGGAAATACTTTAAAGTATCTATTGAATTTTTCTATACAGAGATGAGAACTGACTCTTTTATGATAAGTAAAATTAAAAGAAAAGAAGATACCTCTTAAAGGCTTCTTTATTCTCTCTACAAACATCGCTGCTTTAATAGAACACTTTTGAGAAATTGGTCTTACAAATAAACAAAATATCGATTTATTGTTAAAGTATCCTTTTTATAGTGCACTTGTATAAATTAATAGACAATATTGATATATTCTGGCTTCCTTATTAAACTTACATCTTGAGCCTTGACTGCTGTTGAGTTATTTATTTATGCGCTGCTAGTTACGTCGTCTTAGTTTGATTTATTTTGCTGGCCCTTTCGTTCTTTGATTTTTTGTTTTGCACTCTTCTTAATTAGGAAAGTATTTCTTTTAATTTAAAAGCTGTTCGTACATTGCAGGCTGCAAACCCTCTCCTGGTTCCTGGCCCTGACAGCTGTCAATCTGGGCAGGAGGTCCGTCCCATGACGGCACCGCCCCCTTAAATTCCCTCAAAACCCGCGACGGCAAAATAAAACAAGAAAAGCTTACTGGCAATGTCCAGTGTCCAATGTTGTCCTCATGTAGCCAGCCGTCATAATTGATGAATTTATGGCATTTCTTGGAAACGAATCGAAACGAAACGAGCCCCAAGTCTGGGCCTCGCCATCAATATGAAACGCTACTCGAATTATTTTCTGTATTCCGAATGGTTCAATCTCTTTGTTTTACTTTGTTTCGAGCGAGGCAAACGTGCGAATTGCTCAATTCCTCAATTCCTGGCAGCCCGATTCTTGCCACGCTTGGAAATCTTGGCGCGGCGGCTTTTCATTGACCGCAACCGAATGGCAGAACAAGCAATGTACTCGTACTACAAAAAATAAGCGAGTGTAAAACCGACAAAACTCATTTTCAAATTGTTCGGCGACTACGTGACTTCCGCGAGAAATAATCTAGAGTGTGTTGTGTGCTGTGTGTGTTGTGTGGAACCCTTTGATGACTAGAAGTGCAATGGCAATGGAGTGTGTGGGTACCACTAATAAGGAAAACGGTTGACAGAGTCAACAAATTTTTAGAGTTCCTGCCTGCACTTGGAGAAAAGAAACCTTCGAAGGGGGTCTTTAAATGGAAATAATAAAATATATCAAGAGGAATTTTAAACCCTACCAAGAAATCATTAAACATTTTTAAACCAATCATCCTTTTTTTTTGGTTCTCGAATTTAACTGAAATTTAATTATTTAAAAAACGATACCACTCTTAACTGCTGTGTAGCAAAACTATCTCATTCCCTCCCTCCGGTCCACAAAATAGGCTATAAATTTCATATATCAAATTCAGACATCAGACATGAGTTAATTGCATTTCATAACTGCCCAACTCTCGCCCCCATCGTCAATTAAATCGAACACAAATCATTTGTGATAATTATCGTTCCGATGATCAGAGCCTTTATCTGTCACTTATTTATGGGTTTTTAAGCATTCAAATCGAATTGTATTTATATATACTTATTTAACGGCCAAGTAAAACATGAAATCGAAATCGAAACGGATTGAAAACAAGGCAAAATTAAAGATGCCTTTAATTAAAAACGGGTTTTTCGTTATGGCAGTGATGTCTCCTTGATTGGTGATTATTTTTTGTATGGCCAAGAAAGGCGAAATATAAGTCTCATTAAGGCGGTGAAAGGACGTCAAGAAGAAGGTGGCCAGACGGCTGTAAAGTTGTCAAGTTAAATAGGAGCAGACTGCCAGAAAAAGGAAGAAAAAGGCAAAGTGCCAGTTTGATCTGAAAGTTTTTCCTTTTCACCAATGCCAAACACGTGCTTGCCTGTTTTGCGGAAAATTCTGCCTTTAATTCCACAGTAGGGCAGAGCTTTTCACTCCCCCGAAAAAATATCCTAAAAACCAGAAACTTTTTCATTCACTTGTTAAGCGCAGAGCAACTTTACGGCCTCTCTAGTTTCGTCTCATTTTCAAGTGGACCGGCCATAAATCTTATGTTAATTTATGCTAAAACTAAAGACCAAAACAAATTTCTGTTGTTACCACATACAAACACACAGAGAGAGAGAGAGAGAGACGCCGAGATCCAGCCATATAAATACAAATATTTTGTTACCAGTTTTTATGCCTTTTGTCGTCGTTTGCTGTGGCTGTTGATGACTCTTTGGACCGGCTCTTTGGAGGAGCTCCTCCTCTCCACTTTACTCCGAAAACTTGCTTTTGGCCCCGACTCGCTTGTCATAAAGAAATTTTAATAATGTGCGGCGCCAAAAAAGTTTTTTTTCGTTCGTCGTTGTTGTTTTTACGAGCCGGCGACGCTTGGGAGTTTCATATAAAAGTGTTAAATTCAAATGAGTTCAGAATGGGCTAAAAAAGCAGAGCGTCAGGCGAAGGCAGTGGGCAAATGGCTTTTCCAGCTGGGGCCAACAGTGCGTATGTGTGGTATTTGAGGCATGTCAAGCCATCAATAAAGCATTTATAAAACTGATTACATAATAAATTTTACCAGGAGTTGGGCCAAATAACTTGCATAATATGAATTTGATTATATTGTATTAATGATACAAATAATAAATAAATTGTTTGCTTTGCTAATGAAAACTTCTTTGTTATCATTTCAGGATTGTCTTCGTCGTATGTTTAACTCGTAAGTAAATTTGGTTATATAATATTAAAGTGATCATATTTATCTATAAAGAAGTTTTTCTTTTATAATCAAACTTCGTGTTTGAAAATATTTATTTTCTACATTACTTCCCTTTAGAAACAAATTAAAGCTCACTTTAAAAATCTCCCAAACCAATCAAATATTTTTAATGTGTTTCCCTCCATCTTCCCAACCAAATGTCAGGCATTTGCTGCACTTTATTGAGGTATTTGCCTAATTTGACTTGGCACCATCGCTCATTCTCCTCAGCTTTGTGATTCCCCGGGCCAGAGTGACCCACAAATCAAGAGGCATTAAGCTGTCTGTCTCTCTGTCAATCCCCCTGAAAGGCATTAAACTATCTTGGGCATTTATCGCATCGCTATGGCCGCATATTTACATCAAAGTATACTTATATACATATATCCGGAGAAGATCTCCCCTCTCTACTTGCTTTAATGATGCGCATAAAATCCACGAAATCATTTACACAAATTAAAAGTTAACTCAGGCATAAAATTACCAACTTAACACCCGCTGAAACCTGAGAGAGGAGGGTCCATAATTTTTGCGGACCGAAAAACCCACCTGACTAGGCCACTTCCAGTTCCCCTTTCGCCTCACAGCTCTTGGCATTTTCCTTTCGTTAAAATTTCCGCCACCCCACCTTTGTTTTTCTTTTTATTTGTCTCAGAGCTCACTCTCGGTGCCATTACCTCCATGTCTGTCTCCATGTAATTTGCAAATTTTCTAATTGTCGTTTGAAATTCAAGCCTTTGGCCCACACTTTGGAGAGTGACGTCCGGCACGGTTCGGTCCGGTCCGGAACCGGCTCTAAGAGTGTCCAGGTGTCCAGGTGTCCCGGTGTCCAGCCGTCCTGCTGTCCGGTTGTCCTGGTCTCCGGTCTTCAGACTAGGTGTGTTTTGTGTGTTTGCAGAAAAGTAGGTCGGTCGGTGGCTAACGCAAAACTCAATTTAATTGAGGGTGTTCATTCCGCGGCGTCTCGTTGCGTTTGCTCTCGCTCGCTCGGCTCTTTCCTTCAGCACTCAACTTTAATTGCAATTAAGTTTCAGTTTCAATTTTATAACCATATTTTTCTGCTCTTTTTTCTAAGTAAATTGAGCACAAGGCCTTGGGGGCATGCAAGAAAATCCAATTTATGCACGGAGCCTCTCAACTATGTGGTTTGATTTTTTTTCTGCATATTTTTTCGTATTTAATATGACGTGTATGTGGAAATTGTAATCACAATTTTTGACATTTAATTATGGATACCCTGTTGACCAAGAATGAAACCAGATCATGTTGGGTTGTTGAATCAAATAAATTGCTGCAAAATTAATTAGTCATTTATTTATCCCAATTTATCAGCTCTAAATATAGAAACAAGTATTTTATTTCTTTTTTACATTAATTATTTAGACTTTCCTATATTGAAACTCATCCAGGACAGAGCCTATTCGATTTCAAAAGACACCCCTTTTCATCCTTGTAATTTATTTATCTGCCTGACATTTTTTCCTGGGTTATACCCCATAAATAATTCACAATTCATTGACATATTTTTATGAATATAACTTCCGATCGTTAAACAAGGCGCATAAAAAGCTGAGAGGGCAGCAACCGACCAACCAGCCAACCAACCGACTATCAGCATCTGTCGGCCCCCCAGATCCCCCTCTGAAAAAACCCCGACTTTATAGGGAGGCCCATTAAAACAACATGAACGCATAATTTAATTTATATTTTTTCAAGCGTGTTCTCCACTCTGGGGCGACACTTCATTGTTGCTGAACAAACAAACTGGGGGAGTGGCGATGGAGGCTGCCCTGCCACATATATGGCACCCCTCCTGTACCCCTCATATATAACCGAGTCATCGTCAACCTTTTCGGAAATATAATCACAGCATAAAAATCAATTCCAAACGCGTGTGCAGAGAGTAAACAGACAGCGTGGTCCAGAGTCGGTGGGCAGACGGGGGTATACGCACACATGGCATCGCCTGTGCCCCCCAGAACCCCCAATCCTGTTCCCCAATCGCTTCCATGCCACCGCACAAAAATGTCACACATTTGTTAAACATTCGTGAGTCTCAGTCTGTAACGGGTTGACACCCCTTCCCCTGCTTCATTTCCACCAAAAAATAAAAAAAAGGAAAACCCTCTTGTCTCTTGTCTCCGATTCAGCATCAGCTAAGTAAACAACACTGCACTGCCAAACTGCGGACGGGAAAATCAGCAGGCAGATAAAATAAAATAAGCAAATGGGAAAAACAATCAAATAAATGTGGCAAAAATTATGGAGGGGAACTGCAATGTACCCTTTGTGATAATGAAGATAAATAAAATTAAGAAAACTTTAAGAAATCCTTTTCAGTACCAAATTGTGGGCTTATTTTTAGATATTTCTTTGATAATCGTAAGATTTATCAACATAATTTGTAGAGATTATAAAAAAGCTCCTATTTGTGGGTTTTTAAAACCCAAACGAAGCCAAAAATTAAAATACAAAATTGTATTTAAACTTCTTTTGAGGGGTTTAAAATTATTGATATTGAAAGTGATTTCTGGGGTAACCTAGAGAATTCGTTGTAAGCTTCTTATTAGAGATTTAGTTAAATATGTATTCTAAATTATCTAATCTACATTCATATAACTTTTACAATATCTCCCTACTAATTGTTTTTGATATGGTTTGGGCAAATAGACTTACACTTTTTTAGGGATATATAAAAATGTTTTATAAAGTTTACAATGTTCATTCCTTAAAATGTTACTATTATCTTGAATACCGTTAAATATCTGGTAAAATATTTATCTTCTAAAAAATATATTTCTCCGTTATGTCTAGTACCTATATCCCCGCTGTGCCAGGGTATTTAGCTAAGCAAATCCGAAAGGAAAAAATGTCGCGCGAAAATCATAAATAGCTGGAAAACGTAGTCACCGACTGGCAGGAGCCTAGCCAGGAGTCGGGCTGTAGGCTCAGCTCCTGCTGCCGGATTTTCCTGCCGGCGACGAGGCGCAAATAGGCTGTCAGCCGCATACCAAATGTCCCCCAGAACACCTCCCGCACCCAAAGTCGCAGATGTGTGTAGGCGCATTAATATAGCCAGAAAAAATGCTATATATATACGTATATATGAGAGGAAAATGGGAAATACTTTTTTGTGATTTATGGGAATGTGTAGAGGAGCCCCGGAGATTTGCTGTAAATGCGTACAGCCCGCTGCATACCGCCCTTGCCCTCCCACCTTCTCAATGTCACACACAAAAATGTTTTACAAGCAATTTTCCAGCTGGTTTTTATGTGTGTTTGTGCATTCGTTTAACTATTTGGGCATAAAATATGACAACGATCCCCCGCACATTGTTCCTTTTTCCTCCCAATCTATAAGCTAAATTGTTTTTGCCTGTCGCCAGTTTATGGCCACGTGTTGGTGTCCTTCTGGCCTGGCTCTCTCTCCCGGCATTTCCTCCTCTTGGCTCTTGGCTTCTCCCTCTTTTTTCCCGATGGCTCCACTCTTTTGTGTTGTATTTGAAGTTGAGTGTGGAAAATTTTTATAGCCAGTTGGCAATTTTTTTGAGCTCAAGGCAAGCGCCCAGCAAAAAGTTGTCATAAGTGCTAAAGATACGGTGCATATTGGCTATGAGTGATGATTGTGAAGAATTGGGAGTTCTAAGAAGGCTTCAAATAAAATATAATTAAAATAATTTATTATTTATGTTTATAGAAGAAATGTTTAGTTTCCTGACAGAGTTTGGGCTTTAAAAATATTTTAAAAAGCTCGAAAATATTTTTCTTTCACGTTTTAATAATTTTGAATAATTAATTAATTAAGTTAATAGTTTGTAATATAAATACATTTGTTTAGTAAAATATTCTATTCAAATTTGTATTCTTAAGTTAATTTTCAAGTACTCTTATTCAATATTTAGAATGTCATAATCTGGGCACTCGTAGTATCCAAAATATTAAAAGTCCGCAAAACGAGGAATATCCTCTAAATTTGTCTTAAATTATTTATGACTTGTTTACTTTCCAAGTATTTTATTTAAAATTTTTGCTGGCCCTTTTAAATATTTAAACTGCCTAGTTATTACTGTTAAGGTGCTTCCCCATGAAGTTGTAACTTTTTTTAAGTTGCTACTGGCGCTCTCGAGTGGCATAAATCTTCAAGACATCAACTTCAACAATGTATCGTTGTCTCTTGAGGCTGCCACAGTCTCTCGCCATCCCCCGGTCTTTCTCCAAACCGTCAAGTTCAAGTGGCACTTGCCGCGTTTTTTAACAACTTCATAGATACAATGGGGCAGAAGAAGAAATCCGCGGGCGAAGAGGCGCTGCCACAAAAAGTTTGCGTGTGCCACTTGTAAGCAATTTCAGCTGTCAATAGCTCTGAAATCTGAATACGGGCGAACATAAACAAATGAGCGGAGCGAAAACTGCTTAGGTTGACACCCGGGCGGATCTAATAGCTCAAAAAACCGCCGAGCTGGCTATGGAAACTTGTTTTCTGGTCCCCGAATAAGGCATGTTGCGGCTTTGGAATTGGCAAACCCATTCTGCTGATTTGGCAAAACAAAGTGTGGCAAAAAGTCTCCGAGATTCGTATCTCACAGATGCAAAATGGGCGCCCAGTGTTGATGCCACTCAGCCATCCATCCATCCATCCATCCATCAACAACTGTGACAAATGTCCATCCGACAACCTTTGGGTAGCCACTCGAAATCAATTTGCATGGCATACTTCCCATACTTCCCATACCCGAAAGCCATAACTAAATTATAATTTATAGGCCCTAACCCCAGCTGCTGCCCGGCGAATTCCTTCCTCGCCGTCGCCCACAAATAATTCCATTTCTTTGCGTTTCCCTCTCCGGCCAAGGGAAAATATTTTCAACAGTGGGTGGAGCTGTGAATATTGGCCATTAAATTTATGCCCAGAGATAATAACGCAAGCGGCAAGTCGTTATAAGTACAGGGGCGCAGAGCTGGATGGATGTTGCAGGAGCCGGGCGAAAGGAGCGAGGAGCGAGGCACTGAGGATGCGATGCGATGACTAAAAATAAAATTATTGCTTAGCAAACTCGTCTCGAGATGCAAAGGCTGTGATAGAGAGACGGACTCGAACTCAGCTCCAGGTGGCGACGGCAGTGCCACTGCTGCCTGAGAGATGGGGAGGGGCCAGCAGACCAGAGGGAGCCCTGGACCTGGCCGAGAGCTGGACCCGGGCACCTTGGCCAATTACCCAGAGCTCCGCGCTTCGCCTGTTCCTTGGTTTTACTGCCAACCACAGTACAGTGGGGCCACAAGAGATAAACGATAATCAATATTTTAAGTTAAATGGGTGAATAAAGGAAATGTTTATTTTATTTATTGTTAAACCATTAGTATTATATAAATCATTATATACGAAATAGAAAAACCAAAGGAAACATGTATACTTCTAAAGAAATTCATTAGGGAAAATCAAATAGATATACCATAAATAGTGTAGTGTAGTGTCTAAAACTTAAAAGTAAAGTGAAAAGTAAAGTGAAACAAAAATGAAAAGTTTTGCCTTAAATTCTGAATAAGGCATGCCCAGCTGAAAGATTAAGACTTCCGTCCTGTTCACTTAAGGCTGCAGGCTAGATATTGTTTGCATTCAAGATGAACTCTAGAGCCGACGATTATATAAAAATTTAAATGTGCGTGTGATGCATCTTAATAATACAACGTTTTTCATATGAGCAGGATCATCTAAAACTAGAGCAAAGGCTTATACCAAAATAATTTGTATCTGAAACTAAAGTTTTTGTATCTTTTCTACACAAAAATAATTTGTAACTATAAATATTTTTTCATTTACCTTTAATACAAGTTCGTGTCACTGTTTCATCCTATCCCTTGTTTTGTTTCTGACTGCAACAATATTTGGTTGCCAACTTTGCCAATGTATCGACAGCGTTTAGGCTGCTGCTGCTGTTGGCTCTTCTGGTGCCCCTCCAAGTTCTCTCGATTCTGCTTCTGTTACTCCAGGTTGTGGTCGGTATCGTTTGGTTTGTGTCCGTGTTTGTGTTTGCATTGGTGCTCAGGCTCAGGCTTTGGCTTTGGCTCTAACTCTGACTCTGGCTCGGACTCCAACTACAACTCCAACTCGGACTCGGTCTCGGGGCTCAGTTTTGGTAAATATGTGTGGATGGGCCCTTGGCTAGCAGATTCCCCACTTGTAGGCAGCGACTAACAGCCAAGGCACACACGACCACAGTCCCGTCGTCATCCACGTCCTGTTGCTTAGTTAACTATGCAGTCAGCCAGCCTTTCGTGTGTTTTGCCCACTCCCCGGACCTGGTGCTCGTATCTGATATAGCCAGCAGCCCACCTTCCCCCCTGTCCCCTTGTGTGTTGCTGTTGTTATTGGCTAACATCGGATCCACAAAGTCATCAGCATCATCATCCTCGCAGGCTGCAGATGCTATGGCCCAGTGGAGAGCTGTTTAGCTGTTTGACTCACCCTCACCCGCCGCCCGGCGGCAGTCTGTTTGGGCTGCTAATATGCAAACAGAGCTGCCAACTTAATGAAATTGAAATGAGCAAATTAGACAACGTTTGTGCAATGGGCGACGGGGGAGTTGGCTGCGAGGAGAGTGTCGCCAAAATGTTCCCCAAGTTGCAACAGAAGCGCATAGGAAGGTTGACATCGCCGACTTAAGGCACTATGATATGTTGAATAAATATTTTTAGAATAGTAGAAAGTAAAGAAAATAAGAAAATCAGCTTAAACCCAGCTTAAATAGAGACATTTTTATATTATAAATACATCTTGTTAACACCTTAGCTAATAGCAAAATGATATCCTTTAATAAAGGAAATACATATAAAAATGTAAATAAATTATAATCATTTATATGGCGTTGCTATAATAAAATTTTAAAATATGTATATGATATAAGTTAAACAAAACCTATAAATTTATAATGACAACTTCCATTTGTAAAGAAAAATTAAAATTTTGGAGGATGGGATATACACTTGCCAACACACAAAGACAGGGATTAAAAAATGTATTATAAATAATACATAAACAAAAATATACGGAGAAATTAGTATGTTTTAAAATCTTTATTTTTAAATAAAGAGTACTAGATCCTAGTACTTTAACTTTATTAAGACTTTTTTTAGAGAATGTTTAAAGACTTACATAAAAAAAATATCCCGAGAAATAAGTATATTGTAAACATTAATTTTTAAATAATTTGTTAAATCCTATAGCTTTAACTTTATCAAGACTTGTTTAGAAAATGTTTAAAATAATACACTTTAATAAACTTTGGAAATATTTATTAGAGTGGCATAGAGCTAAATTATAATTAACATTAATTATTTAAGGAAGTGAACAATAACTGTATTGTTTCAAGCAAAACAGCACAGTAATTACTTTAATTTTTTCACTTTCCAAATAATAATGCAATTCTAACACAAAAACAATGACTAACTTAAAAGATCAACCAGGAGATATTAAGAGAATCCCCAACAAAAATGCATCCCATTTGCATTCTTCCTGCAGAAAAGATAAAAGAACCGACATGAATCAAACAGAACGAATGCCAAACTTGGCTGCAGCAACTCCCCCAAGCAAAATGATTTCAGACATTTCAGCAGTAGCCAAAGCCCATAAATCTCTCATCTCAATTTCTCAAGTTAACAGCTGCTGCCCCATGGAAAAACTAGTCTAGCCATTAGGACACTCTCCAATAAAAATGCAACTCCCACAAATAGCACAAAAAAAGAGATTGGAGAGTGGAGAGTGGAGGTGAAAGGAGACGCAGCAGCTAGAAACTCACATGTCATGGACTTTGGTGAAATGCAACTTCGATACCAAAGCAAACTGATAGATACAAACGACGTCATGAGGATACAAAAGAACTTCGACGATGATGATGATTTGCACAAAAAAAAAAACCCAGAGGGAGTGGAAATTTATTTTTTCAACTGTCTGCCTCATTGAATTGGCTGAGCAAACGGACGTTTCATACGGGAAACTTGATGAATCGCCAAAGCTCAAGTGGCAGCAGTTTGGACCAAGGAGGACTGCGGCTAGATAAATGCTGGGAGTGGAGATTCAACTCATTAACCCTAACTCCACTCAGCCCCTTTTCTTTTGTTTATTGAAGTTTAGCATAGCGCAAAGTTAAACCGTCATGGTCTCTCTCTCTCATAAAAATTTATGTTAATTTCATTTAGAGCCCCGGCTGCAATCTGTGACTGCATGCGTAATGAGCTGGACCGAGTTAGGTAAACACAACACACGGAAAAGAGAGCTCCCGTCCCCTCCACTTGCAGCTCATTAAAACATCACGAACAAATCAAAAATTTAAATAATGATTAACGCCGGCAGAGTCCCGAAGAGTTTGGATAAATCCACCTACAACGGCAGAATCTCCCTCTTCGTAGAAAACTTCATGCAACAATTGAGAATTTCTACGAAAGATGCTCGTTTCGTGAAAATGCAGTGTAAACATTTAGAGTAAACAGAATATATCTCGACGCCGACGTGAGTTCAACAAATTAACTGCAGTCGTATTCGAGGAGACAACGCGTCGTATGAGCAACCGTCGAAGCCTTTGTGTTGCTTTATTTGTATTTATTTTCCAGTCAATATAAACTATGTGAATTTTTACTGTACATAAAGGCAGTGCGAACAAAAAACGACCCAGCCGGGGCAGATGTAGAAGCACCCGTAGATGGGGCCAAGTAAATAAATCAAATGCAACAGCACACGATCCAAATAGTTGAGATGACTTTAGTCGCATCGTCTCCGGTTGGGTTTTTCAATAGCATTTCCCGGGAAACGCAAGCCAAGCTGGCTGGGTAAGAGTTTTGTAAATAAACAAAGCTGATAAACTTTGAAATAAATTCTGGAGTTTGAGTTGGTTATCTCTCCATTCGAGGGGCGATAGATTTCTCTATCGATTAGAGTCCAAAGAGATGGGGTAAACGATTGATTGCGTTGCCTCTTTTCTTGTGGAGATAATCTGGGAACTATGAAAAGAAAACTGATCTCCAGTTGAATAAGAGCCTCAAAAGACATAATTTTCAATGAAAGGAAAGCTGAATTTGAAGTTAAAATAAAGGTAATTAATTAGAATAAATTAAATCTGTACATTAATAACATTTGAAATTGATTAAGTTTCAAAGTTCAACTATTAAATTAATTTTAAAGTCTATAAGCTGTTCATAATAATTAACTTTTTGTAGATAAAATATTTGCTTTTCTTTAAGATTTTTTAATAATTCAAATATTTGTTTTATAAAAAGTATGCTAAATCCTTCACACAAAAATAAAGCCAAATAAAGCTTATTTCTTATCAGCTTAACATTGAATTGCAAAACGTTTCTCCCTTTTTTGGGTTACTTAAAAACACTTTAAAATATAAATTGCAACTAGCATTAATCTCTCCTTCTGACCAAAAATTTCCATCCGCTTATAGAAGCAAAACCGCCATGAAATAGTTTTTGTTGTGCATTAAAATTCCTTGAGTGTAATCTACTAGAAACGTTACGCTCTTGCAACCTGCCAAACTTTTGTTCGCCACACAAACTCAGCCCTGTACATGTATGTATATAAGTGTATATATATTTACCCGGGGATCAGGACCTAATCTGAAACCCTGGCAACAGGAGAAGCTGCAAAAGGAGAAACCAGGGGATTCCCCATTTCGAGTCAAAGTCATTTGCCAAAAGCTGAGCAACAACAACAGCTCATCAACACCTTTAGTCAACCATTTTTCAACATGGCGATAATGTGGCCTCGCAGGCACACGGGTAGTAAAAAGTACATACACTGAAAAAATATGAATAAATTTTTAAATGAATTGAAATTAATTGAATTAAAAGTAAAGAAAAGTTTAATGTTATTTAAATATAGAAAGTAAATAAGCATTATATCTTTCCCAAGAATATTCTCTGTTTTTTTGCTCAGTGTAAAGAAAGAAAGGGACTGCCAGAAAGGCAGAGGAAAAGCGAGGCAAATACGCAAAACGCGGCGCACACTAAATCCACTTAAATTAATTGCAAAAGGTGATTACGTTGCTGTTTTGCCTGTGGAGTGCGGACTTTTTGCCTGGCAGCCAACAGACAGCGAGCAGACAGCTGAGAAATGAAGCCGGGCCAACGAAAGCCCCTCTTGGCTTCCTTTATCCCTCTCTATATAGCCCACGCAGGATATCAAGAAGCTGCATAAGGGACTTTAGTACCTGCGACCGGGCAAGCGTCGCCATTTCTCTAATGCCAGCGGGCAACGGCAAACACTCGACGACAGGCTGCGAAGCTGTGGATAGATATGCAGCGAGTCCTTGGTCCTGGCTTAGGGATCCTACCCATCCCGACACCCTCCTCCGTCAAATAGCCTTGCATATCTGCACTGCGGCAAAAAAAGGACATCATTACATATTGTAATTGCTCCAAGTTAAGACATGTGACAAAGCCCTTGAGTAAATATGATGATATGATATGTTCAAAATGTTTATTAAAAGCAACATTACAATATATTATTATGTTATATTTTTGGCTTTGAAATTAACTACATTTTTTTCACTATATCCCATATTATTTCGAAAAATATGGCAGAATTTAATGAGAATTAATGCTTACTATATAACTTATGATTTCATTATTTGTCGCCGTGCATAATATGTTGCAGGTTTTCACCTACACCGACCGCTGTCTCTTCATTTTTGCAAAGTAATTTGCAAAGAGGCAAGCCGAGAAAATGTCAGTGGGGGGAGGCACCAAAGGAAGAAAAACAGAAAGCAAGTGCCGCCAAAATGCAGTCAAGGATAAAACAGCAAAAGACCCGAGATGCCGGGATACCAATAACAGGAGATGAAGGCATCCTGCCTCGCTCAAGGCTGCACACTGCTCACCGCTCACCTGCTCCTTTGCTCCGTTTCTTGTTCTGGGTGCTCGGTTCCGTAGTTGTTGGGCGACAAGGTGTTAAGGTGTCTCAAAGTCGTTAACTGTCAACTGCGTTTGCAATTTGCGTATATGCGGGCCCGTAAATTACGAAGTGTTGGAACGTAAAATTGGGAGTATAACCGATAGTAATACTTGAAGCTCAAGGCTCTATAAAAGCTCCCGAAAAGCAGAGAATTAGGATATAAAATTTCCAAAATTACCATTTAGTAAAGATAATTCAATTTGATAATATTAGTTAAATTTAAAGTACTATAAAAGATAGTTAAATCATAGAAATTCTAATTAGAAGATGCAAGAAATTTTTAATACCACTATGAATACTAATAAATTTGTATTTTATAACTTAAAAGGAGTAACTGTTTTACAGATATGAACTATACCTTAAATAAATAAAATATCGAATTTAAATCTCAAGAAAACAAGAGTTTTAGATTTTTTTTCGGGTTGAAAGACTTACAACTATTTCAGTTTTTATTTATTTTATTTCTATAATTTTGCAATATAATTTTAATTTTGGTTTTTATATAAACTATGCTCTGCATCAATTACTAAAATTAATATTTCGGCATTAAATATTTATTTAAAGTATTTTTAATATCTTATACCAAAGAACATTCATATCGTCGATACCGTTGACCAAGAATTTTCATTATATTTCCTTCCCCAACTTCTCACTATATTGCCATTTTTTTGCATACGTGCGTGTTTGTGTGCTTAAAATGTCATTAAAGCACGAAAGGGGCGTGACTTCCAGGACAATTTCAGGACGAAACCAGAAGAGGGAAGACCGGAGACTGAATCCAGCCAAAGACCAGAAGCCAATCGAGCTGTGTGGGCTGGCAAATATTTGTGGGAATATATGTATATTCCCCACTCGACAGTTCATAAAGACCATCGAGATGTCTTCGACACGGAGATAAAAGCCAAAACATCCTTAATCAGCGTCTGGAGGTTTCGTGCTTTTTATTTTTGGTTGCTTTTGCAGGGGGCGTGGCGTCAGTTGAATTTATTGATAATTGATTATTGCTTCGTTAGGTCGCATTTAGGCGGCGCTTTGTGGTTCCGCGCTTATCTTTTCGCCCTCCCCCTTGTTTGTTGTTGCAAATTGAAAATGCAAATTGCCCAGATGATTGCTCCACCGGATCCCGTTCTCGTTTTTTTCGGTTCCCAGCTTTTCCTTTTTCCTCACGACTGCAGTTTGTTTTTTGTTGTTGTGTCTTTTGATGTTTGCCGGCTTCCTTTGGCTGAGATGCTTTGGGGAAAAACAAATTTTCATAAATTTTTAAAACAAACATACGAGTTGGAAGTAAAGAAAGGCAAAGGAAAAACTGAGCCAGGAACTGAAAGGAAAGCAAAAGCTGAGAGCCTCGAGTGGCGGCATTTTAGCCACCATTTTGCAGCTACCCTGTAATTTTAAGGGGTGTCATGTTTGGGGATTTAATTTTTGAGATTTTTGATTGTTTTTTTTTTATAAGTTAAAGCCTCATAGACTGGGATCACATGTAATACACTACTTCCCAGATTAAAACGCAATAGATCCTGAAATATCCAGCACATATACCATGGACATTTTCCATGAAAGGGTATCCCATTATTCATCAATGTCGTCCATAATAAATACAATTTTTGCAGCCTTTGTTGGTGTTTTTGTCATTGTTGCTGTTGTTGTTAGGACGTGCCTATGTGCATTGCTTTTCCTCACCTTTTGAGCTTTTAAATTATTTTCCAAGCACGTAGTCTCTGTCGGCTGTTTGCGTATTTAAACATGGCCAACATGGGTGGAGGTGGGAGAGGGGGTCTTCCCAGGGTTTACTTGGGGCGGGGGTGTCGAATGAAAAGCGCGTACCGGCATTCGCTTTGCCATTGCCTTTAAAAGGATTTGCGCAATTTGCGTTTTTCAGGGGTTCCAGGGCTTCCGCTTTTTTTTTCTTCTTTTTTTTCAGAGAGGTTTTCATGGGGTGGGGGTTTTGGGTGGCATTCTGAGGGTGTGATGGGTTCGGGTTGTTGACAAACAAACAGCAGCGTTGAGTGACGCCGAAGACAGGCGAAGTGAAGCGAAGGACCTAGGATATGCTGAACAGGACAAGCGGCAAGCTTTGTGTTTGACAATGTCCTTGCTGATGTCGCGCTTTACCCCCTCACCCCTAGCCCCTAGCCCCACTCGACCCCCTCCTCGAACGTGACTTGCATTTTATTTTTTACCAAGCCCCAACCCAGCCCATCCGCCCACCGGGAAAACTCGTTAGTAATTTAGCAACGGGAAAGGGGCGCTAGAGATTCAGCCACAGATATAGAAATGCGGAAAATCATGAGATTCAGCCGAATGTTGTTTTCAAAGCAATCAAATACTCGTCTATATTCACATGGGCATAGTTTCGCTGCGCGCGAGCTAACTAAAAATATAAATCCCCCCAAAAATAGGTTAAAGTGCCCACAAGTCTATACTTTTTTCGTGTATGTGAAGTGCAAATAATTCCATCATCGGAACCATAAAATGTTGGTATTTAATAGAAACAGAAACCGGCAAGGGCAACGAGTGATAGCCACTTGAAGAGCAGCCTCTGTTTTTCTTTTATTCTCAGGTACACTGAGAGGTTATATGTTTTTGAAATACTATTTGTTGAAGTCTAAATAGTAGTTTAGATATCGATTTTGGAATTAGGTCTTCAGTAGAAAAATATTATTTTTAATTTATTACATATTCACTGAAAAAATCATGAAGTTTTAGCTTGTTAGTTGTAAATATATTACTTTACCTTTTATTTTAGAGTTTGAAAATATATTTTGATAGTTTATGGTTTTATTTTTCTCTGTGCGTTCACTGATGTTGCCCAGTTGCAGTGCGGCCAGAACTCTTTTGGGTGGGCTCACTCGGGCACAGTGGGGGCACAACGAGGAGCACACTCTCCTACTTACTACACACTACTGCTTTTGGGGGATCCCAGCGTGTGCAGTTGAAAATATTTGTCGGGTTTCGGGCCTGGGCGGTTTTTCGGGGGGTTTATTCAATCCTTAATGGCCTCAGTTGCAGCGCCGAAAGAGTTATTGAAAATGTTTTATTGTGTGCATTTGATTGCTGCAAGTGCCGAGGTTACGGGCATGTGTGTGTGCCCGGCCTGGTGTCTAACTTATAAATATTTCAATACCATTTGAAGAGCGCCCGCTGGCGCAGCCTAGCAAACCCCTCGTCGCACCGCCACCTGAAATGTAAATGCACTCTCCATTGTGTCCGTGTGTCTAGTGCTTTTGGCACTCCAGATTCAGATCAGAGGCTATAGCTGGCACTTGCCATATTTGGATTTTCAATCCGACAAATCAAAAAATACAAAATGCACTCAGATTTGGGGTGAAGTTTATGGGATGGAAATGGGAATGTTAGAAGTGTTTCTAGATTAAGGGGAAACCTAACAGGTTAACCTAAATGGTTAAATGACCTAAATTTCAATTAGCAGTTTTAAGATTAACTTATTTTCAAGACAGATTAAAGCAGTTCAAAATCACATATTACCACTTTTTTAATTATTCCTCATTTTCTAGACAATATTTAAACAAAAAATTTGAAGAACTACTTATAGCTTATAGTATCTTCTCATTGTATATTTTTTTAAATCATGAAAACCCCTTCCCAACTTCACCAACATCTTGATCCTTCAGCCGCATAAACGCGCAACTTCTGACCCTATTTGAATGGGCTTTTGGCTTGTGTTGTTGGTTGGCTGGCGTTTGTTGGCTCGCTAGATGAATTCTATGGCACGTTCGATATGGTTCGATATGCACACACTCTCCTCTCACACACAGCTGGCAAACACTTTCAATTGCCGACCTGAGTGAGTGTGTCTATGTGGGTTTTAAAACTTTCCACAGGCGGCCAAGAAGAGTTTCGACCCATCGACTGATGCAATCGCCGGGGCTCACTCCATTTCCTACCGTCACGAAAAAAAGCCTTTGGGCCTGGCCTAGAAAAGTTTAACTCAATTACGGACCGAGTCGACACACGTGACTAACTGGGATTCTGTATCAGATGAGGTAAGGTTAGTCGGTGTTATGCGAGATTGGACGGCCTGGAAGTGGCTGGGAGTGAGCCAGAAAGCTGGCCAAGCATTAAGCAGGTCGACACAGGCCACCTACAAATCCCTTTTTCAAAACTCATTAGCACAAATTTGTGCCTTTCAATACGAGTGGGGAGTGAGCAGGGAGCATTCTGGGGAGGAGGACCCCAGACGTTCCTGGCTGCCTGGGAATTTCTGAGGCTAATTTGGGCTAGCTGACAAAATTTATGCTGATTGTGGGGCAATTTACGAAAATTCCTCCAGTCTACAGTTGGAAAATTGGCCGCTTGCCTGCCAGCCCTGAATGTAGATGAAGCCTTTGCCTAAAAATACAAAATGTTCAGTTTCTGTTTTGTATAAGAAGTACTGGGCACTCAGCCTTGAAACAATGGAAATAAAAGAAAAGGGACCTTTAGCCTTTTCTTTTACAATTTCGGTTGGCCTTTAGCCTTCGTGGATGGGTTAGTCGAAGTCAGTTTTATAATTTTAAGAATTATATATAATAATATATTTTGTATATTTATTTACAAATGAAGAGTTCTCCTAATTCTATTTTATTTAGTATCCACTCCTTACACACCCTCCTTACTAATTTTTCACTGTCTTGTTGCTTTTTCAGATCCAGCTTGACTTCTGTCTAGTTTATTGAGTGCAGTCGCCAAGGAGAAGGTAAGCTGGAAAAAAAGAAAGAGTTTAACCCTTTTCTCCCAGGCCAGACTCTTTCTATATGCAAAGTAGAGTTAAATGATAAATGAGGGTGGGGGTGAAGTGGCCTCAGCCGACTCCTCGTGCATATATAAATTGTATAAGACCCGAGGTCTTTGGTCGTCGCTTGGTTTCCGTTTCCGCTTTTGGCTTTCGCTTTTTCATTTCCGCCTAATAAACTACATAATTAAACTGGCAGGCAATGGGATTAAAGGATTCGGCGGGCGAAAGCCCCGAAGGAGTCCGACTTGAATGTGTGTGCAAGTTGGCAGGGCTCCTGGCTTCTGGCCTCAACCAAAGTTTCGTGGACGAATTAAGCTAAATTAATTTTTGCTCTCTGCCGCCGTTGTTGCCAATGCTACTTAAGTCCTTTGACTTCTGGCTCGTTTGATGATGAAGCTCTTGCCGTTAGTCCTTTCTTCTAATATATGTGCTGGCCCCGTAGCTCCGTCTTAAATTAATGATGTGTTTTATGCCGTCCTCGTTGTTGTTGCTCAGGGCCGAAAAAAAAGTCTACATATATATAGGGGAAAATGAGGAGGAAAAATCACAGTAAATGCGATTTAGACGTCAAAAGCGCAGCATTAGCAGTAAATAAAATAGGATAATGCGGCAAGTCGACCGCATGGAAGAAGCTAACTACCCGGGCCAAAATTAAAGCCAAAAAAAGAAGGTATGTGCCAAGATAATTTAGAAGGATTTCGTCGACTAGAAGATGAACTTTTTTTGTGAAAGTTTAGTAACTTATCAGAAAATTATTTATAAAGTATATACACTAGGGATCTTATTTGTTACTTGTTTATATATTTTTTACAATTCAATGAATTTAATATTAATTTCAAGAATTTAGTAATGACAAAAGAATCTTTTGAAAAGGTACATTAATTTATTAAATTGGTTTAATTTAATCAGTTGAAATAATAAACTTAAAAAGTCATTAAAATGTATCTCTTACCTTTTCCAAAAATTTCTTTAAAGCATAATCTTTTGTTTGTAATTCTAAATTATTTAAATATAAACAAGTCAAACTAAACTTTCATAGAATATATATTTACTTGATTTATATATTATTTAAGATTCGGTTTAAAGATCGGTCCCAGCTAGGCAGCTACCAAAAGAGTATATCAAACAGGACAGATGCTGCAATGCAGGGAGCCAAAGGATAAGATTGCTGTGACAGGCCAAAGGATTATGTGCTCTTGGGTCCCTGCTCTCAGGCGCATTCATCTGTTTTTCTCTGACTAAGCCAGACATTTTTCATGGCCAGAATAAAGCCAGGAAGCCGGGGCGTTACACCTGGACATTAAACCAAGCCACAGATCCAGGAAACTCTTTCTCCTGGCAAATGACTTAATACAATCTGACTGCTGGCATCGATAAGGACCCAGAGACCCACAGAGACGGGTGTGTGTAAACAATATTCCGGGCTACAAATCGGTCTCAGAAATCTGTTTAGCTCCGAATGTGGATTGCTCTGAGGTCTTACACAAATATTTTGACAAAACGCCTGCTGTTTTCCACATAAATATTTATATTTGCTTGCACAGACACAGGCACACACAGGCACTCAGAGCCCAGACCGAAGGATACACGCAGTTTGTCTTATCGAGGCATCTTTACCTGCCGCAGACTTCGAACCCGAACCAGACCAGCATCATCGTATCTGTATCTTTGTATCTTTGGCATCACACGGGCGCATTAATCCGTCGTGCGTATACAAATTCTGGGCCCCTCTCGCCGTATCCTCGGAAATCGAATCCACAAAAATGCAGTTAAATAAATTACAAACGCTCTGTCACCCAGCGGTCGAGGGCTTCACATACCCAAGGCGGTTCGTGTTGTGCAAGGGTATATAAGTTGGGGAATATTTGATGTATATTTATTATTGATCAGCATTTACATCAGAATTTTAGGAAAATATTCCATATTTTTGTAAGTATTATATTTCTTTAAGGCATATTAATTTATATTTTATAAATTATAGAAAACTTAGATAAACTTTGATATTTACTCTTAAAGTAAACTAAAATGATTGGGTTTTAGGCAGTATCATTATATTATGGTAATATTACTGGGTACCTCAATGGTCGTGACAAATATTCAATTTATTCGCTCTTATTTGGAGTCGCATGTCGCGGGTTTATCGTTCGCCGGGCATCGTCTTGACTTTTCTTATTCGAATTTTTCTCTTTAATGAATTTCTTGGTTCTTGGTCTCTCCTTTTTCCAATTCCACATCCACATCCACTTCTCCTTTATCCTGTCCCCCGATCAGCGTGCTAATGAAATAAATGCCCGGACAGCCGAGTCGTTTTCGAATAAGTTCTCAAGTTACCCGCTGCACTGGAACACGAACATGAGCAATCTGTGACATTGCCCACATATGGTAAACGTTCGCGGCCGATAAAAAAATATATATATATGCATACTAAGGGGACTTTAAAAATACGATACAGAACAAAATGCTCACAGAAATTATGAGACAGTCATGGCACATAAATTCCTCAATGTGTGTGGGATCCAGCCAGGGAGTGTTGTTTCGTTTGAGCTTGAAAAAATATAATCTTTGAGGAATCTTGTTGGGCTTTTGTGGCTTGGGCTAACATTATTATTAGATTGATTTGTCTGCATATTTTGTCTGGTTTCAATAAAGGGTTCTGGATTAGATTAGAGTCTAAAGATTATTTGATGGCTGAATACAAAATTGGTTCGTTTGTAATTCATTTTGTGTGGTTTCAAATTCGTTCATGGTTCGAACTATATAGGATTAAAGTATATGTAAATATTTATCATTTATTCTAATAATAATTTTTGCTATATTCTGACTCTTTCCCTTTACTTCTCGGGGGCAATCCATCCCCCAACAAAAATGTAATCACACTTCGTCTACAAACCAATTGACATGGGCAATAAATATTCCCAAACTCCCAACTCCTTGCAGTTGTGTCTGCTTAATTATTAATTTCGCATTTACCGCAAAACGTTTATTGGACTTCGTGTTCCGTTCCTACCAGCCACATCTACATCCCCCCCTTAAATGCCACCAAAAACACCCAATCCTCAAGCAATCCAAGCCGGGAGAAGCCACAACCCGCAAGCAATCTTGCTCAGTCGTCGGACTTATTTCCTCAATTGCATAAATCGAACAGAAATTTGTGTTTTGGCGCGTGTCACGAATGAGCAAAAACAAGTCAAAAGACCCGAAAAAGACGACGACGACGTCGGAGACAAGAAACCAAAGCGGCAAACTGCTTCTCTCTAATTTTTCCCGGACCGGGCTTTCGAGACAATGTGACAAGCTCTGTCCGACGGCCGCCCCCAAATAGCAGTCTGTAGTCTATAGTCTGTTTGTCACCCAAGTCATTTACATGCTCCGCCCGGCTACGTGACTCACATATATACATAGTTAGACTTTGGCAGCAGCAGCGGCCCTTCTGAGATATTTCTGTGGGGATTTCTGCGGCTGCCAGCGACTTGGTCCCGGCCACATTTGATCAAAATGCGAACGTCCGTTGGGAGAGAGAAAGCCCGGCAGTGGGACTCAAGTGAGTCACGAACGCCGTCGATAAAATATTTAAAATTCATTTCTAACGTTTTAGACCGCTCTACTCGTCACCAACATCGATTACTCATGCCACCGAAGATGGAACACAGCACGGCTGCAGTTATATGCACTCGGAAAAAAGTGGGCCTAAAGTGGAAAAATATGAAATCAAGGAGAAAATTAAGTTACAGCTTTTCTAGCCTTTTCTAAGGAGTCGTGAGCCTAAACTAATGTTACCCTCAATTAAGATTAAGCGTGAATCCAGCTTGCAGATCTCTAAGGCTCTTCCCTTGTAGGCTTAAGATAGCCCGAAAATATTAAATAAATTATTATTATCCGTGGGAGTATCGACAAGTTATTTCTTCCTGTGCATCTTTGGTCTAAAGGAAAGCATTTAAAATAAAATCAACTTGGCAGAGTCAACGCTATAGGCAGAATGCTCTAATCTTAACAATGGTTTTTACATTTTAGAAAAATAGATTATATTTAAAATATAATATAATTTTAAAATATTTTAATATAATTGTTTGATTAGTATTTTATATGTTTTGTTAATGCCTCCATTCACTTCTCATCGTGTAGATAACTGTTGTTTCAAGCTGCTAGTTTTATGTTGGCTTTGCCATATCTTGATAAGTCTCAAGTTGTGCTTTGATTTATGCCCGTGCCGGTTGCACTCACCTGGTCAAGATTGTATCGAAGGTAAATAGTGCAGGAATCGTTTGGCATCGAAACGCAGTGCACCTGGGGTGGTCGGTCGGTCGGTTGGTCGGTTGCCTCAATAAAACTCGCACTCGCCTTCTCAATCGCAATTGCAGTTTATTAGTTTTGCTATTGAATTACATATCAATGCATTTCTCATTCGTCTGGCGAGTGTGTGTGTGCCCAGGTACAGATGGATGGAGTGATACCCCTGGATCGATGGCTCCATAAAGTAGTTTGGCTACCGAGTGTTGATTGTTTGTCATAAATATCTGACAGGGATTTTATTGCGTACCAAAAGGCGACTTGCCACTGAAGGAGGCTTGTTGCAAATTGAATTTAAATAAGGAATTCCCTCTGAGATTTCTATAAATCTAATAATAATCCAGGTTACGATTTCTGGATCTTCCTCGTGGATAAAGATATGCTTTGCTGATAATATCCTTAACAGTCAGTTTATCCCTGGCAAATATTTACCCCATGCCGTGGCCATAAACATTTCACATATTCCTCCGAGCCTTATCAAAGCGAAGGGTGCCCTCTATCATATTTTATATACATATATTTATTTCTTTTTCTATTTATTATTACATGTTATAGGAGGTCTTGGGCACCGGAGGGGTGCCTCACTCCGCATTCCGTTGATAAACCGGGCTGCCACTCACCTAAACTCACTTCAGTTGAGTTCGATTCCTTTGTTGATTTTTCTAGATTCGAAGCACTGATTGTGCGCATTTTATAACCGTGCCCGTAACCATAGTACCTCCGATTCCCCGCCGGCCCCGGACTCCATTTTCCGGGCAAGGTGTGAATTGTGGTGGAACTGAGACTGCAGTCTGCAGTCTGGGAGTGGAACTGGAACTGGGTCTGTCTCCCTTTTGCTTTTTTGATCGACAGCTTGCCTAAAACTGTCAACGCGTTTCTTTATTTCTGTTTCGATTTCGATTTCGGCACCGGCACCAGTCCTCCATCCCCACATCCTGTGTTTTATGGCACATTTCTTTCGATTTCCAGCGATTTGTTTGAGTTAGCTGCCGCTTTGTGTTTGCACGGCTGCACCGTGGATTGTCGGAGTAATTGTCGTTGTCATCGTGTGGCCTATTCGGATCGGAGGGGTTTATATCACAGTCGGCTGAGCGGATCGAACAGACGCTTGGATTAAGATTAAGGGCGTCTATTGTCGGCGTTAATTTCCTACCTTTGGCCTGTCAAAACATCAGTTTGGTAATCATAAATCAGTGGAGTTATTAATGGCCCAATATGGCATTGGAAAGGATTAATTTTGGAGTCAAAAAGTAGTGTCAAATTTACTAAAATTAGTGCTGAGATATATTAAATATTTTGAAGCATTTAAAAGATTATTTAGAATATTTTAAAGTATTTGATAGCTATTTATTATTCATTTTTGTGTAAAGTGAGTTCCTATAAAATACGAAATACATTTCTATAATTTAATTATTAACTCCATAACCTAAATTCTCTACTATCTTCTTGTTTTAAAGTTATCCCTTTTCACAAAACCATATTTCTCTCTTCTTTCCACTGAACTCTAACCACCAGGGATAGCATTTAATCAATTTCCCATAAATCACATGGCAAATCAGCTCCACGTCAGGCTACTTGAAGGGTTCAGTGCAACTTTTCATCTAAGCTCCCATGCTCCCACACTTTTCTCTATATCCCCTGCATATATATCATGACTGTAGAAAATTGCTTAACTGTATGGAAAATTGACAAGTTTTGATGGCTGACAGTGCGGTTGGGCCGCATTTCCCTCGCTGCGCCATGCATGATTTGCAGTGGAAAATGCATAAATGGAAAACTTGATCTAAAATTGCAGGCCACCCAAACGGTAGTTTAACAATTTTCCCTTCTGCAACTCGTTTACTTTTCACTTTTGACATGGCGTGCTGCAGCACATTTGCCATTCGGAATTATTTCTACGTTTCTGGCCAATTTTCGAAATAGAAAAAGTTTTCCTCTTTTTTTCCACCTTTTTTGTTGTTTTTTTTTTTTGGTACGATGATTGACTGACAAAAGGAGAGAAGGGAGAGGAGGTCAACGGGAGTGGAGAGTTGATTGAACCTCGGCGACATTTTCTCCTTTGAGGAGCAAGGAGTCATCCATTGATTTGCAGGAAATGGGTAAACAATTTGTCAACGGTGGATGGCATTAAACGATCCATAATATTGTCTAAACAGAAAGTAATTTTCAAAGCGCTGAACCTTAGATGTTGAGACTGCTTCCTGTGTCCTGTTTGGTGCACTCGGAGAAAATAGTTTGCATAAAATCTAAAATAGAATGCAATTAAAGATCAAATTTCTCTTATAGTCATTCACTCTTAAAAATCTAATGAATGTTTGAAATGTTGTAAATAACTCAAATTCACTTTATTCACATTAAGGAATTGTTGTAGGTTCCACATAATGTTTCAAAAAATAAGATCCGATTTCAAGCACTTTTAGAGTAAAGTAAGCATATTTCTCCGAGTGCAGATTTTCCTCGCCCGCCCGTAGGGACCAACCGCAGTCGCAGACGAGACATGTCAACTGCTAATGTCACTTAAATGCCAGTGCCGTGTCTATCACAGCTACAGTCCTCCCTCTCTGTCGCCTGGCTGGTGCATGTGTGTCCTTTGGCTTCTTTTGTGTCGTTTTCGAGAAAATGCGAGGACTACATCCGCTTAGGCGTGCTGGAAATTGGATTTTCACAGCTGCCAGACAGAGACGCATTGAATGGAACTGGACGAGAGCGAAGGCCATTGAGGGACCCTGAGATTTAACACGCTTTAGTTTTCTCTCCGCTTTGTCTCCATGGGAATTTCGCATTGCCCACCTAATACCACGTCCATTATCCTTTTTTTTGGGCAATTTCAAGCCTCATTATTAACTGACTGGCCAGCCAAACAATAAACCAAAACAAATTTCCCCTAATTGTATTGGCAATAACTCACTGGGATTGAGTTTTCAGGGATTTGAATGCGAGTATTTGGAGGGAAGTGTGTAAGGAATTGTCACTCTCAGGGGAAAAAGTAAGGATTTACCATTGAAAAAATGAAAAACTTCTGAATAAATGGAATTTTTTGGATTTAAGGAAATTAAAACGTTTAAACTAGTAAATTATGATCGGTGTTTTTGGACCATCCCAAACAATTTCCATTCGACATTTCAACGACTTGGGAATCCATCACGCAGCCACCTGCACCTATCCATCCATCCGTTCATTCATCAGTCCACCGGGATAACCATGGCCAAATCCAAATCCATTCAGCTCGACCAACTTCCGGCGGCCATTTTGCCAGAGTCGGAGATCCAAAGTAATTTCCTTTGCCACTAAACTGTGTGGTTGATGACAGATAAGCCGAGTCCTGGATTCCGAATCCTGCATCCTCGTGCCCAGGGCCGAGGTCCGCTTCCTTTTGGCCGCAGAGTCCCCATGAATAATTCGCAACTTCTCCGGAACTAGCTCCCTCTCCCTCGTTCCTGCTCCCCTCCCAGCGTATTTCCATCTCCCTCCGAGACTCCAAAATGGCAAACGCATTGAATGATTTATTTGGTGTGATTGCTTCACACACACGTACTCAATGTGCATATATGTACATATATAGAGAGGATATACTCCCAGTGATTCCCCTTTGATTTCCCTTTGGCAGCCATCAAACAGCAGTTGCCGTTTGCGGTCAACAGAGGGCGCCGAAAGAGCACACACACAAAGGCACAGTCCTTCACAGGACGACGGGAGGGGGGCTCGGTTCGGTTCGGTTAGGCTTTGTGGACTTTTGTGAATTTTAATTGCCACGTTTGTTAAAGTGTTTTGATTGCTTTGTCATTGCACTAATCAGCACTTGTTCTCAGTGCCTCACTTGGGGGCATTTATTAATTATAAATTCCCTTCGATTGCTCAAAGCGCAGGGAGCAGAAAGCGACAGGGGGCTCCATTCAACCGTTCGTTCCATTGATTTCTTTCGAAGAGCTTCAAGAGTGAAACAAGTCCTCTCTCTTTCCCCCCAATATGCCCCTCTTGCTCACACTGCCCGCTGTAAAAAGCATTTTCAATTGAGATTTATTGTGGCGTGTATTGGTTTAGGGGGCGTGGCAGCTTCACTCGCTTTGCATTTTCCAGCGCACTACTTTACAGAGCAGTTCCGATTTGATACCCTTTCAGAGGGTATTTTGATTGTGCAGCAAAGAAGGGAAACAAATTCTTTATCAGGAAAATTGGTGACTTGGGGTTCCCAATGGTTAGAGCATATTTCTTTAATTGTCAGCTCTGTGATGGTTAATGTCAGAAAATGTTAATGTTTTGATACTGTATCAATAACTTATTCAAAAATTGATATCTGGATATTAAAGTGGATATATATAAATATTTGAATTTGTGGGTTTCCCCAATGGTTGAAGAATATTTCTTAAATTGCCAGCTGCGAATTGGTAATGTCAGCGAATAATAATGTTTTGGTACTGTATCAATAATTTATTCAAAAATTGATATCGGGATTTTAAAGTTGCTATAAATATTTAAAATTTTGCGATATATGAGCGAAAACTCGATATTCTGGTCTGTACATATGTTTATATATCGGTTGATAAAATCAGAAAAAAAGAGACAAAATTTAAAATCGGTTCCGAATATTTCAAATATATTATATTGATCTCTTAATTAATTTTCGGATTTAAACCTTCAATACATTTTCGATATTTAATTAAAAATTCAATTCTTTGCTGTATTTTTCTACTTTGGATGATGGATGATAACTAATTCAATAAAACGTAACAAAAATATGAGAATAAATAATAAATAAATAAAATAATCTTTTGAATAATAAATAAAATTACAATATTTTATAAAATCTAAAATGTATCCTTCTTTTATTCCAGGTAAATTAATAAGGAATAATTGCACCCTTACCCTACAGTACTAACGACAAAGCCAAGTGAGCAACATTTTAATGCTTTAAAAAATACATTTTTCTTTCCTATTACTTTCTAAGGATAAAATCTATAAAAAAAACCTATATATCGACCAATTAGGGTATTTAATAATTCGACATTTAAAGCATACAATTCAGTCAGTTTTTTCTTACTCAGATCAGAACAGAAGCTCTGCTCTCGGGTGCCTTTAGTTAAGTTTTTAGATTGAAATTTATTGTGGAGGGAGGTCGCCCCCTTTTTTCCGCCTCTACTGGCAAAGTCAATTCCTTTGATTTGTGGCGCTTTTGCGTGCAATTTTTTAAATTGAAAATCACTGCCTGAGCGCAATTCTTTTTACATCCTTCGCTTGGTTCAAATGAAATCGTTCCTTTTTTCCATTCGATTTTTTGTGTGAAATATGCAGCACTCGTATTTACTTTTATCGAGATTTATGCGCCACAATTGATATTGAGGTTAATAAATTGAAGGCTGAGCTGTGCCAGAAACCAAAAATCCGAGTCCGAATCAGAACTCGCAACTCGAGCCATCCATCCAATCACTTTTCAAATTGAGTTCAAGTGCAGCCAAGGCGAAACGTAGCTCGGTTTTATTTTTCTAAAGTTCATTTTAGAGTAACCCGAAGGGGTCACTTGACTAGTTAACCCTTTGGCACGGATTTCGGGTTTCCGTTCGACTTGACCTTGACCAGCCATTGTCTGACTTTAACGGCGTTTCCCAAACGCTTTCGAAATTCCCCGGAATCTCTTAGTTTATTTTCGGGTTTCCTTTTTATGGCTAACGGAGATTTTACGACTGCCAGCGAGCTCCTGAGGTCAAATGCGCAGTTTTCGTTGCCTATTCTGACGGTTAGGGGCATGAAGGTGTTAAGTAATTTTCAAGGGAGGCGCAGCTGCTTAACGAAAGGACCGAACTTAAAACTGGAACAGAAATGTTAGAAGTGTGCTAAGACTTTTTACATTTTTTGGAATTTTAGGTATCTGATGAAGCAACTGTAAATGTAGTATCTTCATTTTATATATTTATTTACCATTCTTAAGTCATTCTAGAGGTTTTTTTAGTACTTTAAATATTATTATTTCAACTTTAGAATTTTTAAATTATCAGAAATAAATTTATTTCAATCTCCCATCGAACTCTCAAAGAAGCGTT
Source organism: Drosophila anomelani (assembly GCA_035045905.1). Taxonomy (NCBI): domain Eukaryota; kingdom Metazoa; phylum Arthropoda; class Insecta; order Diptera; family Drosophilidae; genus Drosophila; species Drosophila anomelani. The sequence continues at coordinate 762,110 of JAWNOO010000165.1, forward strand.
GAGAAAAACATCCTGTAAACTTTAACTTTAACTTTTCCGCAGGAAAAACTTTCCCAAATGACACGCACTTGCAGAACTTTGCTCCCTGGGCACCTCATAAATATGATTTTAATCGATTTCGCCACACTCACATTTGTGCCCGATAACGTTCAAAAACCCATTCGAAAACAATGAAAAAGCAATCAAATCGTGTTCCCCTTTTTTTCAAGTATTCGATGCTGAACTTAACCACATACACGGTCGCAGAAGCAAATGGGAAACTTTGTAGGAAAAGTTCGCCGTAGAAAGAAAATAGGAGAGAAATCCGGAAAGCAAATGACAAAATTTTGCGCATATTTTTGCAGTGAAGTAAAAACTGCGAGTACCAAACTACGAGATGGCAAACAAGTTGAGTTAATGTTGCAAAACAAAAGAGCACAAGCCAAAGTCAAAGTTTGTTGTTTTCCCGGCGTTCTGTGTAGATTTTGACAGTCATCTAGCCCGATATGTGTCGATAAACTATCTCTACAGTGTGTGTGCTTTTTGGTATTGTGCAACTTCGGGTCGCTTGGTCTTTGGACTTGCCATTGTTGCTATCTGATTTCGGCAACTGCATTTGGCCCAAGACCTGACCTCACCCACTGGCCACGCCTCCGGCCCCGATGGCCGCCCCCTTTTGTCACCAGCATATCGGTTTTGGCCAAAGTTTCTGGCGTTCAACTTTTGTTTAGTGGAGCAACAGCCAAAGCAATGAACCAACCCAAAAAGTAGTTGTCGCTCGATTTGTCTTCCTTTGCTTTCCTCGAACTACACAGAGCGGAAAATTGTGTTCTAAAAGTTAAAAGTTATTATACAAAATAGATTCCTAGATTTTAGTTTACTTTTGTTAAACTAAAACTTTATTAAGCAACCAACGAGTGCTCATTTTCTTTAGATTTGAATTTCAAGAGAGCCCTTAGTCTGAACTCAAGGCAAGAATTGGAAGGGTTTCATTTGAAGAACATTGTTTTTAGGCTGTGTTTTTTACTCCAACCAAATATATTATTTATAATTTTTATTTCTTTCTCTGCTTTTGCTATTTTTCTGTCTCCCCCTAAAATGCTTTGGCATGTTGCACATTGTTTGCCGCACTGCAATTGTTCCGCTCAGTTGATCCGGGAATTCCCCGATCCCCCTTTAATCTGCTGCCCCTCTCGTTGTTGAATTTTTATTTTAGCAAAGTTTTTTCATTTGCCCCCAAAAGCAAGGAGAAATTCCTTCATGTCAACTACGGATTTTCCCCACTTTGGCTTAATGAATTGGAAGCGATTTTCAGCGCTGGCGACATCTGGGCTATGTAATTTTTGGAGCAAAAGCTAAGTGAATATATGTTCACATGTTGACCATTCCCGTAATTTACAGGCTCAATTATGCGGTAGCCAGAGTCATATATACATAGTTATAGTTAGTTTTCTGTTTATGGAACCCACGCTCCATATGCGAGTACATATTAAGTCACCCTTCGCAGCCCTCCTGTCAATTTAGGTGGGTAATAAATTTCAATATAGTACTCGTTCCTTTTTTCGGGAACTCCGGGGCGATATCTATGCGGGTTATCTTCGGTGTGACGTGCGGTTATCGGAGGAATGGAATACGGCCTGGCTAGGCCATCATTTGCTTCAGAACGGTGTGAATTATTTGTTCGTTTCTGTCTGGATTTCGTAGGGGCCGGATTGTTATATCTTAATTTTCTTTAATGGTTTATTATGATCCGACGACTGCAGTTGGCCTTTTGTTTGCATTGCGTGCCAAACGCTCCGGCACCTCTCATCCACAATAATAACACTGATAATTTCGTGTGATTGACAATTGTTTTCTTCTTTTTTTCACAACAGCTTTTTGGTTCGTTTGCGATAATGATAATAATATGTAATAATATTTATTTCGATGCCCCGCAGTCGTTTGCCTGTCATAAATCGTGCTTATTTATGGAAAATGAGATTTGTAGTGGCGCGTTAATTGTCCGTCCGTCTGACTGTCTGAATATTTCTATATCTCTGTCGGAACGATTGGAATGCTGAGCCCCGAGGCCTGAACTCATTGCGGAGCGATGACATTGATATTGGCTATATAAAGTGCAATATTTAATGGCAGATAGAGCAGCTAAGGAGAGATTAAATGTGTTAATTTTATTGTTTACTTGACTAAAAGGTAATCTTAGATTATGTGCAGGACTTGGTTCTAGGAAAATCGAACAGCTTTAACTTTTCTAGGTTCAAAGATAAGAAAGGTCTCCTGGGATTCCCGAGTTTTGTTTTAAAAACAAATGATCGTACAGTTTAAACAGGCCATAATTTATATTTATAATTAAAGAAGACAATGCCAAGTGATCTTCAATTGTACATTTGTACATAGCTCAACGAATTCCCCCTCCAATAATTCAGCTTACTCAGTGAGATTAATGATCCCTCAATTGATCCCGAAGATTTATGAGCATTAACTTGATCAAACTCATTTGTAAGGCGACGGCTTACGATATTGTACTTAAGTCTTTAAGTCCTTGCCACCAAATTGATTTGTCAGTCTGCGGACTTGAATGAGGCATCTCGAGTTAAGCGAACCTTAGACCGAAAACCCAGCAGGGATAGCGAGGCCTCGCGAATGCTGTGAGCGATTCGATTCGATTCCAGGGAAGTGAGCTGTTATGGGATGTTTTTAATGCCCATTGACAGAGCGCCGGGTGCAGTCCAGCCGGCGAGGGCAACAACGCCACTGGTTGTCTAGTTAAAGCCAAAGTTAAAGCGAAATTCCCCCCTGAGAAACAAACAAAAGCGCAGACGATCGATCGACAAAGTACAAACAAAAGGCATGCCACAGCGAAAATGCCAATGGAGGGGGGCCATAGCCAAAGGGAAAAGGCGGACGGGAGGGACTTGGTACCACCCAAGAAAATCACGATGACGAACCGATGCCCGGCCAGATACGGATACATGGCCTGCAAAGGGAACAACGACAGAGGCAACACCTCTTGTTAGTTTTACTGATCATGATCATGACAGCGGTAAAGGGATGTGGGCAATGCACTGCCCAAAACCTGAAGATTTATACTGATTTATCGATGATAATCTATACAGAATTTGAATATTAAAGGGGTTTGGCATTCAGGATAATTAATTTCAATAATCTTTATAACAAAGTTAACCCTTTTTAAGTGGGTGAAATATACGATTATTGTAAAATATTTAAATTTATTACTTGGATAGTAATAATATCATCAAAAAGTGTATAATATATATCATTTGGGGATATTTTTCCATATCTGTGGTGGATTTATTTTCTAAGAATAATTTTTTAATATGGTTTTTAAACATTGTTAATATAAATAAGAGATTATTTTGGTTCCCAAACTTTGTTCCTAGTGCATACCATTTGAGCCCTGCCCAGTGGACAAACTGATTGAGGCACGAACAGGCGAAACTCCTTCGTGGGTCAATCATTGGGTTGCACAAGTTGCAACTCTGGGCTGCAGCTGAAGCTGAGTCCGAAGAATCACGGTCCGAGTCGAGTTCATGTTTCACAGTTTGCAAATAACTCTAATCGGAGCTTTCTGCATCTGTGTGTGGGGGTGCCTTCCGCTTATAGGTCCCCCGGCCAACCATCCTGCATTTTCCTCTTCTTTTCGGATCTGAACAAGCCATGCATTGTAAGTTCATTAGCGGCCCAAGTGCACGATCCGCTTGTTGTTGCTATTGCTTTTTTCGTTGTTGTTGTTGTTGTAGGACGGTGGATCGACTATAGTGCCTCCTCCTTCGCTGCCCCTTGAAATGCATATAAACATGAGATTTTTCTGCACCTTCTGGCCAGACTTTTATTTTTGGATACTCTAGCTGAAGGTACTATATAAAAGTAGATGGGAGCATTTTCAGATAAAAGTACATTTTTTAAAAATATATAAACTATAATTAATATAATATTTTACGACGTGTCTTTGTCATTATCTATTTTTCTATTTATATTTTTTTTTAATAAATTGTTGAGGGTAACACAAGTTTTAAATTGATATCTCTAACTCGAAATACTTTTAATATTTTAAAGATAAATAAATAATTTACATTTTCACAAATTGTAAGGGAATTGAAGATTCGACCAGTTCAGATTGTCATCCTTTCTTGTTTACTTTTATGTTGCTTTGGCATACCTGGGAGCTCCTCCTAACTAACTAGGCAAAATCACTCATACTTGCAGCCACAGTGCACCACATGTGGTCTGAAGAGCCGAGAACCGGCTTGCCAGGAGCACATGAGGATGGGGCACGGGTAGGGAACGAGGAACGAGGAAGAGTGAGAGGATGGAGAAATCTTCGAGGGGCACCCTGCAGCTAAACGTACAGGGTGTATTGAACCGCAGAAGAAAAGCAGCACAGCCAACAATAAAAGCAAAGCCAAAGCCAAAAGTCAAAACGTGAGCCTGGATTGCAGGCGATCTTGTGTTTTCCTCTCTCTTCCGTGCCCCCCTCTCCGACGCTATCCCTCTGCCGGGGATCTGGAAGTTTTTTTCGTGTTCTACCTTTTTATCGCTCTTTTAGCAAGCCAACCGGTGACGCTAACAAGGCAAAAGATACAACAACATATCCGAAGAATTGGTGGAAGAGTCGGAAGAAGAGGGTTAACTAGAGGTGCGGGCAGAGGCCAGGAAGGGAAGGGAGAGAGCCAGAGAGACTGACGGCGTTATCTGGTAACAACGTGTTACGAATTACTTTTAACAAGACCCTTAGCAGATAAAAACCAGAAAACCGGTCGAGAGAGAGCGGGTTTAATTGCGAGAACAGCTAAGAGCGTGAGTCCCAAAAAGAGCGTGCGATTGGAACGTGCGCTCATTAGCGAGGTGAGCATATAAACAGGAAGGAATTGCAATTAAAGCCTGTCTCACTTGGTTCCCGTGATTGCAAAAAAGAGAGAGTACCAGAACGGAACAGGGGGGAGGGCGGGCGACACAGACACCCTGTATTAACCCACCACCGCCCGAAGAAAGTTGAAGAACTTGCAGATATTTCAGGCAGGGTGCACTGGAAAAATCAGGGAGCGCGGTGGACGGTGAAAGAGAGAGTGAATGGAAAACCTGAAAATATTGCCAGACAACAACAGATGCCTCTGAAAAACTGGAAGGAAGAGAGGGCGCCTTTGCGAGGGGGTGGCAGTGGTAGGTTGGCATGCGAAACGCAGCACATGTGCAGCTTGAAGAGGCAGAGAAATCAGGAACCGGGTGAGGCGGCGTGGATGAGGGGAGTCGGAATGGGAGTGCTGGTGGAGGGGGATACGGTAGCTGTCACTCTAGTCACAGATTTGTCACCAAAAGAGAGGGAGAGGGAGAGAGCGAGAGTAGTTTTATTCAGGGGTTGGGAAAAGGACACTGGGTTAAAAAATACAAAATAAATTATTTAGCTACCAAATTTGGAAATACGAAATAAGCCAGAGACTAAAATAAAAAACCATGAAATAAAGTTTGTGTTGGATATGATTTTCTTAAAGTTATACACTTCATAGAGTCGGTAATATTTCTTTCATAATACCCTATAATGAACCATAGATGTTTCTTGAACAAGAAAAGTACAATTTTCCTAACTTTTCCAAACACAGATGACTAACGATAAACGGGGATAAGCATAGACTATCCTTTTTTAAAAAGTTTGCATTGCTAAAATTATTTTAAAATTCTGAAAGACAAATAATGCATAATATTGCCCGAAAAAAAAAACAAATAAGAAATATTGAAATATAAATTAATAAATTATTATAGGAAATGTGGCTTAAATAAATAGTAATAATTTAAACTACCTAATAAAAAATATTAAGATTCGAATAAAAATATTTAAGTAAATAAAGCAGCCTTGCAATTATTTACTCAAAACTAGCGCAACAGGAAATCGCTGTCGTAAAGCAGATTTACATCGATGATAACTGGGCCATTAAAAGCACCTTAGAAATGCCAAGGGAAAACAAATGCAGCCAATAAAATGAAAACTTCTGCCCATATTTATTTAGTTTATGCAAAAAGTAACGAAATGCGGGGCAAAGCAAACAGCAAACAGCACAGAAAACCCGACCGTAAACAAAACATTTATTTAGCTGCATTTAACGTATGCTACTATCCGTCCGCTCTCTGGCGCTCTCTCTGCCACATTCAACTTCAACCTCCGCCAGCAACCAGCCTGGCATTTTCTCTTCCTCACAACTCTCTGCGGCAGCGAGCGAGCGGACAGCTCTTGCTGGGCCTTCCAGTTCTCTTTTGACGATCGATGCGTTCGGTTCAGCGGACTTGCGTCGCTCGAGAATCCAAAAGATACAAAATCGCGGCGCCTAATTACACCTTCCGAACGCCAATTAATCAATGAATATATATAACGGAGTGCTGTATGAATATAAAGCTTCCCTTTGTGCACTAATTGTGAGCAATAACAATAGTCGTTAATAAGAAAGAAGTTCCATAAAGCAGCCACCAAGTGGCGTCCTCGAAAAAAGCGACAGAAACGAGTTATGAAAATACAAATTGTGGCCGTGCCATGTGAGAATGTGTGTTAAAAATTGCTAAAGAAAAAATAAAAACGAGTTGTTATTGTTGCTATTCCGATCTGTGATCGGTGATCGACAAGCGCCAACTAAAATTGGATTGGGAATAAGCCCCCAAACAAGATTGTAGAGAAACATCCATCCAACGACACCCTAACACCTGAGATAGCGACAACATTTGGCGCTACATGAAATTTTAATTAAAAATCTGTCCCAAAATAAAGTAAAAATCACTTGCAGCGGCGAAAAGTTTGCGGGTATCCGTGTATCCGTCAGATACTCGTTCGCTCGCTCGCTGCTCGTGCGTGTGTGTGCTCCTCCAGGTGTCGCCGTTGCCTGTGTGTGAGTGTTTGATGTAAGCAGACGTGAAATTGGATTAACTTTGACAGACGCACGCCGGTTTTTAATTACCACCAAAGACTTTTTTGGATTAACAGCGAAAAGTTGGACCATCTCTCCGAGGTAAATATCATCCACAAGAAATGGGGGACTTGCATTACACTGCGAGTCAAAAGATCAGTTGCGGGAGATCCGTATAATGGGATATGTCAGTCAATGGGGATATATCTAGATGAGTGCGCAAAGGGGAGAACTGATCTCGCCAAGGGGTGAGCAGCATCATCCTAGCATATGGAAATCATTCCGAGGAAATTGCTTTAGCCCAAGTTAATTGAATAGATTTTAAGCTTCTCTGATCTTTGTGGGAAATTATCAAAGGATTGATTTTAAATAATAATAAATAATGCAGAGTATTTATTCACTTTAAAGATGATATAATTTAATTTTAAAAGCTGACTAAACGTTGAATGAAAAATGAGCTAATTAAAGCTATAGATTTAGCTTTGTTAAGAATTTAACTAAATGTATTATTACATTACTGAAAAATAATACTCCTATAATTCTCAGTTCTTCTTCTTATTTGTAATTATTATAACAAGTTCTTTAACTGATATATGCTAAACAAAATACAATGAATGACCGTTAAGCTCAGTGAATCTTTGTGGGAACTTTTGACTTGATCCCTTTGAAAATACTACGAATCCGTAGGGCAAAAAAACTCATTGAATATTTAACCCCAACAACAACAGTTACATATAGCTATTTTTACCGTTTTATTCGTTCGGCTCGCCACCTTATCTCTGCTCAATTTCTGTTCGGCTCCACTGTTTGTTTACTCAACAACAAAAATTGCGGCAGTTGGGTTCTTTTTTTCGACAATTTTCGTTTATTTCATTCGAATCAATATTGCCGTCAAATGAATGGAGAGCCACGAACTGAAATCTTATCTCCCGAGGGGGAAAAGTGGGGCTCGGAATGCGTGTGTGTGTCTACATTATTTCATTATTTGTTGTCAAAGTTTTGGCTGCCGAGGCAGCGACTACCAGAAATACTACCAAGCTATCGATAGAGTAGGAAAATCAGAAAATAAAGTGGGAGAGAGCCCGATAGATAGGCAGAGCGAGAGCGGAGATTGCAGGTGCTGGCTTTACCTGGAACCACACGGCGGAGTGTGTCTCCGACTCTTCAGGTTAATCTCTAATCAAGATAAGCCGTTGCATGTCGATCGTTTCGTGTTCGAGATGCGAGATTCGAGATTCCCCCAGATAGTTTTTCTCTTCTCTACTTTTCTTTTTTGTTGTTTTTTTTTTCATACATTCATGGAAAATTATGTTTCTCTGCGGTCATAAATTATGCGTAACGTGACACCTTCGTCTACAGGTTTCCAATGGGTCGTTAAATATTTTATTTCATTTTTATTGCTCTGCCATTGGTTTTTCGCATGGCGAAGGACCTGGATCGTTGAGACGAGAAATGATTTCATTAAATTTTCAGTTAACAGCAGACGCTGCCAAGGTTAGGCCCTGGACAAAGAGTCCGCCAGATCCAGCAAAAAATATCAATTTACATACTGAGACGCATAGGGACATCATGCGGTGCCTGCCTGGCTCTCCTCCGGGTTCTCCTCGGGGCCTGGCCCGCACTTTCGCAATTCAAAAATTCGAAAAATTGCGCTTTGTCACACAGCAAACGACTTTCGGCCGCCTGCTGGGGCGACACTCAAATGCCAGGTTTTGCTGTTTGCCCAGCTCTGCTGGTTGCAACTCCAGAGTGTTGCCTGTGGCACAGTGGCACAGTGGCGAGATGTCTTTAAAAATTCGAAACAAATTAAGTAAAATATTTATTTAAAAAGCCATCTTTATTCAAGAAAGTTTCTTAAATTTTGCAGATTCCAGATCAGACTTCGTATATCCTACTTGAATTTATTTAAACAAATAGGTACGAGCATCGATTGAGTTTCGATCAATTCCTTAGAATTTTAGTAACACCCTTTTCGAGGACTTCACATCCTGGACCACTGTGCCCAGTGACCTCCCGTAGCTTTCCGGCATGTCTGGTTCTCTGTCTTCCCATCGCTCTTCGCGCCTCCTCCCTGTCTTCCGAACAGGTGATCATTTTACAAACGTTCCTGACTACCTGCTCCCGCTGTTCCCGCCGATCCACGAATCCCGAAAGTCGGCCATAAATTATGTTTTGTTTGGTTTTGGTCGCTCTTCGCTTTTTTGTCTCCTCCATTGGGCCCGGCTATAAATTTCTCGTTGACTTTTTCCACTTGTCAAAGGCTCTTGATTTTCTTGCTGAATTTTTTTGTGTGGTTTGGTTGGGTGTCTCTTCTCCAGCTTAATTGTGATGGCGAACGGATTATCTCGTTTTTTAAGCAATTGGCTGCTGCGAAAATTTATTGACAAGCGCATTGACACTCTGCCAGCGAGTCAGTCAGTCAGTCACTCACTCAATTCAGTGGGGAGATGTCAGTTGACTTGTCACTCGCGGCGGGTTTGTCAGTTTCGTATCCTGTTAACCATTTTTTAGCCGTTTTGTTCTGATCAGCCATGATGGAGCTGTCAGCTTAGGCGCTAATGTGCATACTAATGTCGGATTCTGCTGACGTATGGACTGCGAAACTATATTGGAATGTTTTTGGGATCTTATTATGACTGCACAGCAACAAAAACATGGCTTAAACATTTCAAGAATCAATAAGCCACCAATAATAACCAATATTTGGTACTCGAAATTATAATTTCTAGGCTAATCATTATAGATGTCACCTTGCGCTTTGAGTTCCACCTTTTGCCTGTTCCACCTCCGATTGTAATTAGTCCGCAGGCAGTGGCATTATGTGCTCCCAGTGATCATTTACCGATCTTGTTATAATTATAAAACCCACAATTGTCTCATTGCGGGTATCGTCTGCCCGGGTCTAATCATGTTGAGGCCCGGGCAACTCCTCCAATGGGCAAACCGATAATTTACGGACAACCTGAGCAACGACCCTCGTAATTATAAAAACGTTTCCCTCTTGGTTGCACTCTCTTTTCCTCGCACATTGCTTCTTGTTTAAATAACAACAACATATTGATTAATTTTCGAGGCAGAGTCGAGGACGGGACTTGTCGTGGTGGTGGTTCGAAGCGGGAGCCGAAAGCAGGTCTCGAGTCGTCCATCAAACTGGCCAAGTCAACGCGGACCCCGTGCTGCAATTCATCAAACTGCGGGCCAGAATGTGTGTTGGCCTTCTTCTGTGTCTTGGGGCACCGAAAGAAATCGTTTATGTTACTGAGCTACTTAATGTATATAAATATGTTTAATAAAAATAGTAAATAAATAATTAGTTTAATACATTTTGAACAATTCAGTACCTAAACTCACCATCTGGTTAAATGCAAGCTTATTTCTTATAATAGTAAAAGATATGCAGATTTTGTTTATCTAATAAATAGTGTTTTGATTGATAAGATTGATCAAGTTAAAAAAATTAATAAAAAATACCCAAATGTTCTTAAAGAAATGTTTTCCAGTGTGCTCTTGTATTTTGTTTTGGCTCGTTTTATTTGATTTATTTTGCAGCTCCTTCAATTTTCCCCCATTCAATCGTATTATTAGGCCTGAGGCTCTCTCTTTCCCCGACTTTTTCCCCCATTGTGGTTAGCGGAGGAAAACCGAAATCAATTTGACATGATTGCCATGGATCATAATTTTTTCTTTCTCCTTTGTTCGTTCGGTGGGTTTCTTCGACGCTTTCTTTGGAGCCCGTGTATTTTTTTTTTGTGTGTTTGTTTTGAATATTTTGTTTGCCGGCTATTAGGTTTTGATTATTTATGAGCTGGACCCGTGGGGCACACACATGGCTCGTTGGAATTGGCCCGGCAATTAGCCAACACAGACGCCTCTCCAACCGAAAAACGATTATTTGTTTTTAAATGAAAAATCACCAAAAATGGAGGAAACCAAAGAGGAGCAGCGCTCGGCACCTTAGATCCCTTACTTTTATTATTATTTTAGCATGACTCCAAACTATTTGTCTTTGGCCAACAATCAAGCCAGAAATTGCCTTTTAATGGCAGTTTACTTATTTATTTATTTGTTTATCTTTAAATATTTCAAAGGTTTGCCAACTGTGAAGGCACCAAAAGCTAGCCAGCAACCAACGGACAAAAAGATCTCCCGACTCCCCAGACCGATTTATCTTTTATAATTTTTCAATAAATTTATTGTTTCTCGTTTTCTTTTTTGTTTGCATTTTTTGGCGATTGTTTACGAAAAGCATTTATTATGCATAGTTTGGTTAGACAGGCGAGCAAGCTATCAATTTTTCACCTCTCGTATCTGGCAGATACATCAAACAAAAAGTCGAAACTTGTTGCTGGCTTCGCGTCGCGTCGCGGCTTGCTAACTGTGTCGCTAAATGTGCTTCGCCGTGTTGTTGGGGAGATAAATTCCATAAAAATCAACAGAAACTACAGCAACACACTCTAAAATCGACGACTACCTCTAACAACAATAACCATGAGAAATGACAAAGGCGAACGACGACGACGACGACGACGCTATCTGAGGGAGAACTGATGATGATTTATGAGCGTCAGAAATCAAGTAGAAAATTACGGTAATAGAAGAACACAAGGCAGACTGCACACGCACACTCACAGATACTCGCCCATACAGAAATAAAATCGACGTAGATACACCTTCCTACCTACCTAGGCTTCCAACTTCAGCACCGACCACTGAAAATACGAACCAACATCGACATTGGGCAATTTTAACTGGAATTTATTTCGTTTTAGAACCCAAAAAGAAAGAGCCAAGAAAACACGTTCGCCAAGAGTATTATTCTTTGGGGGAAAATACGTTTAATATGCTAATTGGCAATGTAAATATTGATCATACGCCTGGTTGGAGCAATTTGCATTTTATCCGAACAAAACTAAAAGTGTCGGGGTTATAAATCTAATGGCAAAGTCACACATGTGGGAGAACACCAGATACAAGAACACTTATTTATGGGGCTTTTTCTCTCTCTTCGCTCGCCTCGAGTCTAATTCATTTAGCAAGACGACACCTTGTTAGAGCCCTGACTTATGACGGGATGCGGGGGATCTTCTCCAGCTGCCATGTGTGTGGGTTTTAGCTGGAAATGTAGCGACTAGGTGTTAATTTTGTTTGTTAGGCGACCAGTCGCCAGTCCCCCAGTCTCAGTGTTCACTCCCAAGGAACAAATAGTTCACAAACATGGTTCTAAAATAAAAATTCCTATTTAAATGCACAAGACATGCGGGCGGAGGTGTGGGTATTTTGGGGAAAAATTAACGAAGTTCTAGAAACAAGTGAATAATTTAAAGGGAAATTTAAGGGTCATGGATGGGGTCATAGGAGATTATGGAATAAGTTGATAGGTTTATTTTAGTTATAAAATTGTATATTCTCATAGTTAACATATAATGTAGCATGGGTATATGTTTCACGCTTTAATTTATTACTTATAAAATACATAAAAAATTTGTATATTCATTAATTAAAGCCTCTTACCAAATTCCTTTGATTTTATTACGATTTCTTGGCCTTCTTAGAAACTTACCCTTCGCACGTCCTTCCGATCACAAAAAGGAAGCCCAAATGAAACTTATTTAATATGCCTTATAAAGAAAGCAGTTAATTAAAACGACCCTGTAGGAGGGCGGCTGTTTCTGGAGCTTCCCTTGAAATCAGTTAACAAAAGCCCAAAGATAAACAGAGCCCGTTGAGGAGGATGCAAACCAAAGGGGCAGGGAAACCGCGGAAAAAGAAACGATGAACAAAATAAAAGAGGAGCGCTGAGTGTATAAAAATGCCCAAGTTTAAACAGAACTCAGATCGAGATCCGCGGCAGGAAGGGCTGCTCGCTGCTGGCTGCTCAGGAGATGGGATGAGATGGGATGGGCAGGCATCATTAATTCTCACCCAAGTGTTGCACGACGACTGCTTCGGACCGCTGTGCATATTTCCAATTAAAGCAACTTGCAACTCTAATGAACTTGAAGATATCAATCTACGCGCTGTTAACCCTAAAAAACCGCAGACAGACGACGGTCCGAACGGCACGAAATAAATGTCAAGCTAATTAAAAGTCAGGCGAAAATCTCCTCTCTCGACTCCTTGACGGCGATCGGGCATGCAATATTAGTCATAAATATTCCGTCTTGCCCCTCGCAGATGCAACTTTGTTTGGAGGCAGTAAATTAATTGAAATAGTACCAAAAATAGAAGAACTGTTGCTGCTGCATGTATCCCACAGATACGCATCTCTGGGATGCATCTACGCACATGTTTCAGTCGCTGTCTCTCTGCCTCTCTTCCTCTCTTCCTGTCCCTCTCCAAGTGAAAAGGAAGCGCTCGGCTCGCGTTAAAACAAACAAAAAACATATTTTTCTTATAAACAGAACTCTGAACAAAATAATTTTATTTTCAGCCAGCAGGCAGCAGTCAGGTTCTCTTGTGTCTTTGTATCTTCCTTTAGCTACACCTCTCCCTCTCTCTGATTCTCGAATGTGCAGTGAGAACAATGGGATATGCAAAGGGAAAAGCCAACTTTCACTTCCTCTTTGAAGTTAAAAAGAGGTCTAGCAACTCATAACAAATATTAAATAGTTTAAACACGTCACTAAAATTACAAATATGATATATAAATAAATACTAGTTCTATGAATTTAAACATCATGAAATCCACAGGATCTTGACTACTTTTCTCTCTGTGTACGAATATCTTTTTTGGGCTCTCGCATCGAAACATAATTAATTTCTGTTTGTTTAAGGTCTGCGCCTGCGACTGACTGTTGTTTCCTGCAAACAGTCATGACGATGGCGATATTTGCTTTCTCGGCGAGCCGAGCCCAGGGAACCAGGAGCCGAGAAGGGGGTTCTGCTCCTTGAGAATCATTGGAATTTCAATTTTGAGAAAAAAAGAACGATACTCCACACAATACATATTCATTGTCGTCGCTCGTCGTGTTGGGCATTTAAATGCTCGCTCATAAATTTACTTTTTTTGCAATGTCATAAATTAAACATTTTGGAAACTGATACGTTTCGCCCCTCCCTGATTCCCAACTGCCTCTTTTATTCTTTTATTGATCGTCAAGTTGACATTCGCTGGGGAGAGAAGAAAGGGCGAGACAGTGGGAATATTTTGCCATAAATTATGCGCTTAATTAATTGGCCTACAAATTCCAACTCCACTCTGAATCTTTCCCAGTTAATTAGTGAGAGACAGAAAAGCGAATCAAACGAGTCTTGAGACTCTCAAGAGCTCCGAGATTCGATAAACTTGATACAGCAGGTTCTTCGAATTTCTAAGGCTTTTATTCAAATGTATTTGTGTGTCGCAGATTTATAACTCCGAAGTCGCATTCAAATTGGAATTTTCTTAGAATTGGTTTTTGTTTCAGGCTCTTAAATCGAATAAAGAACAATTTCCCAGATTTCTGAATACAGAGATTTATAATGACAAGTCGGGATTTAATGAGAAATATGAATAGATAACGATTTAAATTAAAAAAATGTGTTTCCCCCATAAATATGATACTCTCTACCCTTTTTAAGACATTGGGAAATTCCCATTCTGGAAATAGCAAAGCCAAGAATTCAATTACCAAGAAAACATCCCAACTTTGCTAGACATTCCGCCATAATCTCGTGTTTTATCTCAATTAGGCGAGCCAACCAGCCACCAGCAAGCGGTTATAATTAAAAAATTGTCATTTTCTTGTCGTTTGCTTAACTTTATCTGCAATTTGTTACAGCAGAGATTACACCTGGCAAATTATGAGGCGAGGGCGAGGGATGTGGGTACTCAGGCACACATATATGGCGTGAATCAAAGGCGGCAAGAATAGAACACTGCATTGTGGCTCCTCAGACTTATCTGAGTTCTCTTTGGTTAGGCAAATCTTTTGCAGAGCACACCCACGCCTGCCTGCAGATACAGATACAGAAACGGCAACAGATACGGATACACGGAGCCAGCGACTGCCGCAGATACGGATACGGGGGCAACCTCTTCTGCGGCACTTTATTTGTCGCTGGCTGATTAAACTTGCATTATATATACACATAAATATATGTACAAAGAGTGCCGTTAAAGCAAATAACAACAAGGCGCGTTCTTTAATAGGAAAAAAAAACAGTCCAAGTAAAAAAAAATAAGGGAAGGGGGGGGTGGCAGGGTAAGGGGAAAAGTTAATTAAATTGTAAGCGAGTTGCTTCTTCTTGGCTTCCATTGGCATCCACACGCGACTTCTTCATCATCCCGGCGAGTGTCTGGCCCCTTAATCCCGTGGCGTGATTAAAGTAGTCCACTTTCGGCTAGGCCCAGGGATACAAACAACTCCCCGGCCACCTCCCAATTTTCCACTTTTCCCCCCTTTTCCTGTTTGTTTTTCGGGAAACCGCTGCCTCTGTTTTTCTTTCGGGACTTCCCGCTCCCTCTTTGAAGTGCTGCCGCAGAGACAACTGCAATTGTTCTTTAGCCGCCCACAAATTTACTGGCCAAATATTAACATATTTGCCTGGGTCCCAGGGAACATAACTCAGGCCGCAAATTGCGGCAACTCTTTTGGCCGTCTGCCCCGTCGGACAGACTGTAAATTGTGTCGCCAAGTAACCCCGCATTTTTTCCAGCCAAATTTCCTTCCCCGCCATCGGGCATAAATCCAGTTTTATGCTCATTGCATAATTAAGTTATTTGGCCTTTAATAATATTTTCTAATTATACAAGATTTATAAACATTTTTTACGACCCGCTTTGCGATAAAAGAGATTTTAGAGATCTCCAGTGGGGGGTTTAAGCTTTATGGTAGTTGCTTGGTTTAAGCTTTTATGGCCAACTCTAAAATCGTCACTTATCAGATAACTTATCAGTCGTTTTCGTACCTCTTTTTGCATCTCATTACAGACCAGCCATAGGAAATCAGCCCAAAAGCAACTCAGCCAACGGAATGGAAAAAATGGTAAGTGGAGAAATTTTTGATGAATTTTATACAAAGTTAGGTGCCTAAAAATTGAGTAGATTGATTCCTTCAGATATTCATTGACTCTTAAATTAAATGCGTTTCGTCTGTAGAATTTATTAACTCTTCTTTATTTCGTGGCTTCTTCTCCCTTTTGCATATAAGAAGACATCAGCTAGACGTAAATATAAATAAGAGGCTAGAGAACTTGACCTTTCCCCCGCCAAACACTTTGCCCCTTGGCTACTTCATTGCGCTTAGTTTGCCGCACAATGGAGAGAAAAATGCCGGGGCGACCCGACCCTGGGATGGCAGCCAGTGCAATTGACCAAGGAGCTGGGAGCTCCGAGCTCAGAGCTCAAGGAGCAGGAACCTCCTAGTAGTCCGCAGCCAGCATTCAGCATCATCAACCTCGTCTTCGTCTGCGGTTGTCGGCAGTTACTTTTTAACGCCAATTTTGCTCTTCAAAACGAGCCAGCTCTTGGTGCACAGAGAGAAACATTTAAAACAAATTACAAATTTGTATTTAAAAGTCGTTTTAAATGATTTAAAAATAGCAAATAAGTCGCCAGATCCCTAGAGCGAGTCAAACTCATTGTTCATCTTGTTATAGTCATTATACTCATAGTAATTCTTACACTACCTTTTTCCCCCTGTGTATTAGCCAAGTTTTGGCCTGAGCCTGGTTTTCTCGTTTTTGATGCCGTGGGCGATGCATCTTCAGACGCGACTTGTTGCCCCATTGTTGGCTTACCCTTTTGAACGTAGAATCTGAGAACATGAGAATGTGGCAAGGGAGAATGGCCAAGAGAGAGAGAGCGCGAACTGAATCTGAATCTTGGGGCATATCTCTTGCCACTTTAACGTTAACGAGCTGTTGACTTCTTTCTGCTTTAGCCGGCAGTTGAGTTGCCAAGTTTCCCAGTTCTTTTTCCTCCATATCCATCTTTCTCTCGCATTTCCCTTTCAAAATGTCCTTCCAGTCTAGTTAGCATCGAAGCATTTTGTTGATAGTATTTTTATTTATTTTTTATGGCGTTTATAAACCAGGCTTTTGTTGTTTGAGGCTCATTTGTTATGCGAGACATTTCGAAATGTTCTCGCATGCAATTAAAACATGAGAATATTTCCATAAATACACACATTGATTCGGCCAGATGGGGCAGGCACTGCAATGACACATCATGATCATCGTCATCATCATAATTCCCAATCCGTTCGCCCGATCTTCGTGTCTTTTTTGTTCTGTTTTTTGTTTACAACGTTTTTGTTTGAAATTACAAATAACTAATTTAATATGCCGAGCATGCAACGTCTCCCTTCGCAGCATGTGGCGCTCGACTGCGTCGGGGAAAAGATGGGATTATTCGGTTAATTGAATTATAATTGTAGACGGCAGGCAGGCAGCATTTCCCCTCTTTTGGCCACTCCCTCGGCGCATTGATCACGTCGATCATGTCGAGCAGTCAATCAATTCTCCAAAGATATTTTCATATTCTCAATGTCTTGCGGGTGTATACATATAGCATGTTCTGTCTATATTCACTGCGGCTCTAGCCGAAGGCGAAGTTCATTAGGAATGCCAGTGCAGCGGGGGATGAGTTACGTTATGAAAGCTGATTTGTTATGATATTTCGATTTTTAGGAATTCTTTTGAAAGAGAATTTATATAGTGAATTTTATGACAGTTTGAAGGATGAGTTAAGTAACTGTAAGAAGAATTTTAAACTGAGAAAGCGTTGTATAATTATGAACAATATTTACATATGGCACTGTAAACCTTTAAAATTCGAGACTCAGGCTATTTAAGAAACTCCAGACACCGAGCTACAGATTTGAAAAACCCTTATAAAGGTAGCTAAAGGCACGGGATTAACCGATTCTGCAACCTAATTACCGAAATCTTATAAATTTCTTATAGTTTTTCAAAGGGAAGAGCTAACATCATTTACACTAAATTGATTTGGTTGAATAATAAGATAAAGACAGCTAACTTTATACCAAATGTTGTTAATGGCAACCAAAAAGAGAATCGTTTTTGGCCAAATCAGTTTGCACCTCTCTGATTCAATTCAAGTCAATTCAATGGAATCGAACTCAACTTTTCTGGCACGTCGGCAATGGCGTCAATGTAAACAACAGTAGATATCCACCTAAGGCGGATCACGCACCACTGGAACCACAGTGGAACCACCCGTTGAGTGGGACGTGTGGGGAGTGGATGAGGTTGGAGTGGTGGTACATCATCCGACATCCCTTCGTGCTGTTTCCTGCCCGAAAAACACGCGCTGATTGCTTTGGCTGTTGAAATGCGCTTGAAAAAATAAACCAAGAGCCCAGGGAGAAAGGCATAAATTATTTGATGCAACAAAAACGCTCACCGTTCACCGACAACCGCCCCCTCCTCCTGTGTCTTGCCTCCGGGAAAATTAAGGTGACCATATGTGGCCGGAGGGCACCCGACTGAGAGCAAGTGAAGCAAGAAAAACAGTTCATAAAATCAACAAACAGCAGAAGCCAAGAAATGGGATTCGGAATAGAAGGAATCTCGAGCAGCATTTGGAATGCCGTGCAGGGAATTCTTGGGCCGTGTTGCTGTTCGTGTTTCAAATAAACTTCGAAATGCATAAATAGTTTACAACAATAACAAGCAGCGATTCCACGAGAAGCTAAGAAAAACAGGAACAAGTGCG
Organism: Drosophila anomelani; assembly: GCA_035045905.1. Lineage (NCBI taxonomy): Eukaryota > Metazoa > Arthropoda > Insecta > Diptera > Drosophilidae > Drosophila > Drosophila anomelani. The sequence goes on from JAWNOO010000165.1 coordinate 780,653, forward strand.
TTGATTGCAGCCAGCCGCCTGCACTTTGCAGTGGGTGTGGTGCTGGTGGTGCTGGTGGTGGGAGGTGGGAAATCAGGCAGAAAACTCGGAAAAACGGGAGGTGGAAAAGCCGTGTGGGTTGGGCTATTTTGAAAGCGTCTGCTGAGAGGCCGAGAGTGCAGAATGTCGGCACATTGGACAAGGAAAAACGAAGAGAATGCTGAATGCAGAATGCAGTTGCATCTGCAGCATACCAAGAGTTCATTGGTTTCTCTGTGCCCCTCTCCGCAGCCCTCCACGAATTTCCCCATTTCATTTTGCTCATTTGAATGCTTTTTGTTGTTCAACTCATTTGATTTCCTTGGACCGGGGGGAAATCAAACCTGACCAGGGGAGATTAGTTGGAAAATTCGCTAGAATAATGCCAAGTATGAAGTTTTTGCAAGCTTCGAGTTTTTTAGTAAAACTTTTATTTCTAAATTTTAAATCAAAGCAGTTTTATCTCCCTGGCAAATCGTTTTCCGTCAGCGAAATAAATCCTCTCAACCATGTTTAGCTACTTCAATTTTCCTGCTACAAGTGCAACATTTTATTAACCTTCGCAGCAATTTTTTCCTACATATTTGGCGCTTTGGCGTCGTAAATATTTTTATTGCATGGCCATAAAAAAGAATAACAGAAACGGGAAACGTTGGAAAAAAGTGCAATAGACTATCAACAGTTTCACGCCTTCCTCGGCCTTTGCACACACAAATATCGGTTGATATTTTCTGTCCGTTTTGTATCTTTGTATCTTTGTTTATGCCACACATGTTACGCCTACGAAAAAAGTCGTATAAACCGTTGGGGGAAGTACGGAAAACACACACACAAATCCTGTCGCATGTCCCGCAGGCCTATTGTCTGGATCCGAGTCGAGTTGTTCCTACATTTGCCAGCCATATGTGGCTTGGATATGCTAATGGCGAAACTTCGTTTCTACCTAGAGTTTGCACAATGAAAAAAATGGAAAAGTCTTGGGGAAAATGTGAATTATGTTGCTTGAATATTAAATTGGAAAATTTAGTAATAATTTTGTACTTTTATACGATTTTTATAGTGCGATTTTACTGTGTTTAAGGTTCTTTAAACAAAAATAAACTTGTAAATTCAATTAAACTAAATTATTAATGTATTATTTTGATATAGGATTTGTACTCATCAATAAAATAAGAGGTGATAGAAGCTTTCCTTAGCATTGAATTAATTTTAACATCATAATTACCTCCCCAGTTTTGATATCAACTTCTGTAAATCGTTGGCCATTTCCCCAAATCAAAATAAAAATATTACGATTATAATTTAAAATACTCGAATCTAAAAAAAAGTTGACCTATTTGGCCCTTAGAATATTCCTACATTTTTTGGTGAACAAAAAACAAAGCCACTTGATTTGTGGTGTACAAAGTTCATCTGTCAGCGGGCATCCGATCCGAATCCGGATCGGTATCAGGAGTCATGTGTGCTGTCCACTCTCCGAAACTTTTTTCAGGGGAGCGGCATTTCCTCTTTGAAATGCCACAAAGTGCCACAAACGAAAAACGCGCTGATAAGCCCCCGATTTATTTATGATTTCGTTCGATTTTGGGGCCTGATGCTTTCATAAATTTAAATTCTACAGTGGCCCTGGCGTTTCAATTAAGCAATTGTTGTAAATTGTTTTTCGATTTTTTCTGGTCGCGTATCGATATTGGTATTGATATTGATACTGATACTGAGTGATATATGACAGCAGCCGGTGTCTCGATAAGATTTCTGAAAGAAATTAGTCAAAGTTGAAGGCGCTTGCATGCAAATTATTGTTATGGTCAATTTGGCCATTAGCCACAGGGCCATAAATTATTAACAAGAGGCAGGCGCAGCCAAAGATGCGAGATGCCTCATTGAAATTTTCCTCTAGCCAGAAGGCAAAAGTCCAAACGCCAAGACGACTGCTGGGACATGTGCTAAGCATTTCAAATTTACATTTAAACATATATATACAGAAAAATATATATGTATATGCCCGAAATATACACAGATTGAATTCGGTAATTTGTGGTCTGCCGTTTCATTTGGACTGCATCTTTATGACTTCAAGAGGGTGCTAAATTAGTTGGAAAATATTTGAAAATGTGTATTTTTTGGGTGAGAAAATCCGGTGGCTATTTATAGAATATTTTAAATTAATCAGATTTTCTAAATGATATCCATTTGTTTAACAAAATGATTAATAGAGGTGGTTAAGTTTATTTATTGGAATGGTTTATCTGTGGCTAGGATTTAGAGATGCCGATTTTATCAACAGCTTTCACATTTTTGATTAGTGTAGCAGTTCCTTAATTTATTGTTATTGTGTTTCATTGGCATCTTTCGGCTATTTACCAAACGCATTTCATGGCTGTTTTGGAACCGAAATTTACGCAACTAATTGATTTCGATATTTATTTAAGATTTTTACAAGAAAGCCAAGAAAAACAAACGCAGCAGCAGCAGCCATGCCATTAAAAGCCATTAACTAAAAACTTAAACGCATGCCAGAGACACACAGAGAAGGGGTGAATGACGGGAAATGTGGGGTGGTGGTGGGGTTGTGGGGATGGGCGGGGAAAATCGGGAAAATATGGGATGGGTAGGACCCGGCGACCGGCGACGGTGGCTGCCGCGTGTTTATCGCTTGGCGTCGGGTCGCGCACGCATGCCAACAAAATAAACCCAGCTAGAAATGCCATTAAATACAAGAGAAAAATACAAAAAAATACGAGAGGAAAAACATAAACATACACTCGCACATATAATACAAAGCAAGCCAAAAAGAAGCAGGGAAAATATAAGAGAAACGGGGAAATGGTAGCGTCAAACAAGCATAAAAATCAATGCCGGGCGAAGGAAGAGCCACCCACCGGGACACCAGAGACCCCCGAGGCGTATGCGTAATATCGACTGAGCAGGCCAGCAACGCGAGTGCAGAGCGAGAGAGCGGCGACAAATTTATAGCATTGAAATAGAAACCAGACATCGAGACGTCAAATTGCCCACACAAAACACACACAGAACCCATCGAGCGAGCGAATTTTCAAAGTCAAAAACTATACGAAAACCACTGCGAAATACGGCGCTTGGCCAAAACAAATAAATAAAAAATCCTTTTTGGCAGGCGGCCGGTCTCTAAAAACGGAAATTTATGAGGCATATGAATCGTTGTTTGCATTGCATTAAATTGCATAAATTAATTGCCACCAATCAAGACTGAAGCCCGAATGCGTTGGCGTCGCCTAAATAAATAAATAAAATAAACGCTGGCAAATTAATAGCGAAAATTCGAGTTGAGCAAGCAAATCGTGAATTATGTTGGACATACATTTTGGTCAAATTTTTAGTATGTTTGGACATCGATTTGAAGTGATACACGGGTAGAAAGTATTGCTAAAAATGATACTTATTCTAAAATGAATATGATCATATATAATTACATTCTAGAGGTTATTTAAACCTATCCAAAATCTTACGTTTTACCTTAAAAATGTCATCGCACACTTTTGGACTCATTATTAAGGGTTATATCAAATTTATAAAATATAAATAATATAATAATAATTTTATTTCATTTTCTTTTCGTGTGCGAAAGCAACTTTTTGTGTTGAAAGCGAGTTTAGTGCCTAATTAAAAGTGTACTCATTTTGACCCAAGCTCAGCAATTAAGCACCTTTCGGTGGAGGTTACACCCACACAGAGGCACGGGCACCAACACAGACACGACCTCTAACCCGATGCCACCTATGTGTGTATCCTCAACCTCACCGCCTCGTAGCTCACCATTAATTATCCATGTCAGCGGCATTTTGTCACACAACAACACGGGCTAGGAAACATCCTCGCATTTTCCGGGAGCATGTTGCAGATATATTTCACTTAATTTCCACACTGACATTAATTAATACTCGTATGTCCCCGTGCGAGTGTGTGTGGTGGGAGTGGAGGGGGTCAGGGCGAGAGCCTGGGCAGAGGTTGTTAGTTGACAACAAAGGGCACTAAAAATGTTTGTACGCTAAATGGGGAGGAAGCCTCTAAGCAGGGACATGCTAGATTGTCAACCTAGAACTTCAGGCATTGCAGGCATCACTCAAACATGTACGAATACGTATACGTACATGTATGTTGTGTAAGTGTGTGTGCTATAGGGCCCCTTTCCTGCCCTCTTGACGCTTTCAAATGACCATAAAAATCATTTTTATTGCATGTGTCACAACAGCCGGGAAAACTCTTACCATAATAGTTTCTTCCTCGCTCTTTTTGTATGTCAATGTCGCCGGCAGTTGGTTATTTTTTTTACTGCGGTTCCCCTTAATTGCCGTGCATATGAAACAGCCACCGGGAAATGTGGCCCACAGACAAGCCGGCGGCAGCGGCAGCGGCAGCGGTGGTGGCAGCGGCAGCGGCAGCGGTGGCGGCTGTCGTTAAACCATCTCTTCCCTCTTTCCCGCAATTTCAATTAGTTTTCCATCAACAAATATCAGCATATTTCATTTTATATTTTTTAGTGCCCAGAGCTGCATTTGTGATTCAATTACTTTTATTACCAAGTCGGGGTGTAAAATGTGCCGTCATCGGAATTAGCCATAAAACGGTCGATTATCAAATATAACCATAAATGTAAATCGTAGATAAATGCTAATAACAGTATTTTCCTTTTCGAAAGTTGAAAAACCAAAAAATGGCAATAAAAACATAAATGATGTGGGAAAGAAAAATCGTTAAATGAAAAATAAATAAACGTCAATTGAATAAAAAGGCAGTAAAGCGTTCTCTCACCGGATTTTATGCAATAATAATAAACATTTTAAAATAGAAACAATAATAGTAAAAATATAAGTACTTGCGAGGAACTGGACATTTTTATTTAACAAAGTTCATTATAAAATCTATAAAATTGTACATACATTTTTACTATTTCCCATTGGTCATTACTCAGCACTCAATTTATCTATGTAACACCTCAAATACAGGGGAAAAGCCATGAACACTTTTATAGTTCCTTTCGCGCCCGTGTTTTATGAAGCCTTAAAGTTGCCCCATAAAACGCCTTATACCCCTCTTTTTTCCTGCCGGAAAATTGTTATTTTATAAATGTCCCACATCCTGAAGCAACAAAAATTTCACATATTTTTGCTTTATTCTTTGGGGTATTTAATTTGTGCCCCACAGAATTTCCCTCCGATGTGTGTAGTGTTGTGTTCCCATTGTCACAGGAAAATAAGGGGGAAAAGGCAATTCGTTTTTAATTGTTTTTCTTGTACCCCCTCAACAGTGGGCGGGGGCGTGGCAACAACTGTCAAAATAAAAACGCTGGCTCATGCTGCAAAATTTGAAATGGAAAATAAAATCTGCCAACAGGACAACCACCCAAACATGAAGGATATACGTGCACATTTTTCGCCTTTTTGCGGGGAAGACACTTGACACTCTTTTGTATTTAGTCAGCCAGCCGACAGTTCACACCCCCTCGAAGGCACCCACCCTCCGAATTCCGTTTCCCAGTGCAGCTGCACTTTTGTCTTGTTATTAGCAAAATTTACCAAAGCAAAGAAACGGGGGCTAAAATCGGATATTTAATTTTATTTTCATGTTTTTGTTTCCCCTCTGACCTCTTACTCTTTTTTGGATTTTACACTAAAAGAAATTTGAGGTATTTTAGAATTACTTTAAGAATATACGTTTTATGATTTTATTTAGAAACTTTATATATTTTGTAATAATATGAAATGTATCAAGTTGTTCAGTTGTTCATACATTATATTCCCAATCTGCAAAGTTTAGGAATCAAATATTTTTTCCCGTGTATTGTCACCCCTCTGGCTATGTCCTTTTGCCTGTTCCAGTCGCTTTCTGCGGTGTCATTTAGTCCGCAGTAAGAGTTTTGGCACAAAACAAGGACAACGACACAACAAAATAAAAAGAAGAAAAAACAAGGACAAGAAATATTCAATAATAGAAAACCCTAAACGCTAAAATCAACCCCTCGTCGAAACAAACCCTTCCCTGCAGGGTGGTTTCAAGTTATTCCGGACACAAAATTTGACATTTGCAAATCGTTTTGCGTGAAGGCCCACCGGATTTACTCGATCTCCGAGGATCTGTGATTTATGCAGTTACCATAATTCATCAAAGGAGCCAAATGAAGCCCCCAGGAGGGGGGCAAAGGGACAGCTAGATAATCACAATCAGCAAAGTCAGGATGGCGTCCACTTAATTAAAACTTAATTGTAAAGGACTCGCGGTGGTTAAGCCCGGCCTGGGATAACTATGCAAAAAAAGCATTTAATGACGGGCCACATGCACAAACAATTTGCATTCTGCTAAAACTTTCACAAAGCAACAAAAGCCGCCGAACATCAAAGGGCTCAAAAGTCAGGAAAGAGTGCTCCCGAGCCCGAGTCCTGGGCACGAGCACGAGTCCTCTTTGGAAAAATGTTGCAAAAGTGTGACAGCAAAAGCGGGCTGCTGGTAGAAAAAGAAGCACGTTTAAATGTCAATGATTTTAATGGGCGGACGCGCAAAAATCTTGAGCCAGTTTTGTGTTTATTACGTTGACAAAGCTCCCCAAGGGAAAAGCTCACAGGAGACCCGAGCGAAGAGCTCCCTCCGTTCCCATTTTCCCATTTTCCGCACCCCTTTGCTTTTTAACCATTTGAACTCGCTGCGTTTGTAAGGTCATGGAACTTGTCTGCATTGACTTTGAGTGGAGTGAGAGTGGGTGTGGGTGCGGGTGTTGGGAGGGAAAACCCCCTTTTGGTTTGGAAATAAAAACGTTGCCATTTGTCCTCTCTTTCGCTCCGCAGCCATCTACCTGTCTCTCTCACTTGGACCCTACCGTGTCGACAAACTGTTTTCATTTTGCGCCGCTACGCGCTTTTTGATGCCGCCGCCAACAAGGCAAACAGTTGCTCCTGCTCCAGCTCCAGCTCCATTGCAGGCTCCTCTCCCCGCTTTTCACGGCGAGTTTTTCAATTGATTTTCGCGGTTTGCTTTTGCCAAGGCCACTGCTTGCGGGGGAGGGAAGGGAGGACTGTTGCACCTGCGAGCCCTTCGAGTTTGTTGCTGCTGCTTCAACGCTTCTTTGTGTGCTGCATTTTGAGGGCTGGGAAAGGGGATCCCTCCCAAAAAATATATAAAAAAAATCCTACAAAAAAATGGAGGAAATTTCCTCCATAGAAAGTTTAAGTGCTTTGTGGTTGGCAAGTTTTTCCTTTTGACTTCTCCATGTTCCGCTTCTTATTCCGCCAACAATTTCGACTCGATTTTGCCCTTTTTTTGTACTTTGCCTTTGATTGATTGATTGGCCTCCATCGGGGCGATAAGTTATCGATTAGCATTCTCCTTTTTGACTCTGAAACGACGATGGTTTTTCGTTGCTGTTGTTGTCCCGGTCATTGTTTGGTTAATTGCTCATCATCATTATCTTGAGTGGAGCCCCGGATTTACTTCCTCCACTTTAGAGTCTCCGGTTAAACTGTACTTGTAAACGATATTAGCTGTTAAATGTTTATGGCTTAATCAGGAGTGGGTTGGGGAGTTGTTTCCCAGATTTGGAAAGTTTTTATAGCGTTTTATCTGGGAAACTCTTAAACTCTCATCAGTTTCATGGAAAGGTTTTAAGAATATTTATACAGTTACAATTAATTTTCTTAAGAGTGTGTCTTAATTATTTAAAAATACAACAATTTACATTATTCTTCCACTGCAAATGAGAGCATTCCTCTTGGAGTTGACTTGATGTCACACCTTCCTGGAATCGCGCGCCTTATGCGGTTTGTTTGCCATGGGTGTTGACTGTACCAGCAGCACTTGCTACTTATTTGCTCGTTGGTGTCGTCTTCCCGCTGTGTCTTCAGCTTGTTTGTTTAATTAAAACAGTCAGGTTGTAGTTGTCGTTGTCGTTGTCGTTGCTGCTGATGCTGATGCTGTGCTACCAACTTTGGTAACAGCTTCCGCCCGACGAGGCAAGACGAGACGACCTCTTTAGTGCAGTGAAGCGCAGCCATTCACCGATCAGGGATCTCTCCACACATACACACAGCCTAACATATATGTATATGTATCTGCATTCTCGAGTCTTTGGCAAACATGGCCAGGAAAGTCAGAGCCAGATCTCTAAGCCATCTCGAGAGCTGGAGAGCTTGGGCAAACATCGTTGAGACTTGTTGGCAGCGTGATTTTGTATAAATTCTCGCAGCACAATGATTGGCAAAAATACATGCATTCGGTGCGAGTAATAATTTGTTACTCGTAACGAGCTTGTAGCGTCTGAGCCGCACACGCTTGTTAACAATTAAATAAACAATATGAGTCTGCACTAAATACGGCCCAGAGAAACTCAAAATCATTAAGCAAACATGGCCAAGTCGATCGGCCCAAAACAAACACTGGGAGACGCAGAGGAACGTGGAGAGGCGATCTATTCGTCACCGCCACTTGAGACATTTTTCTCTATTAAAAACAATATTTATGCATTCTGGCTTTTTATTTCTTCGGCCTCCACTCGAGAGGAGCACGTTTGCTATTATTTCCAGGCCATTTCCCATGAACACAATCCACCTATTAGCCGTACTTGTTGGCCAGCAATCAGAACAGGGCCCTGGGACCCGGGCTCCCAAAGAGGACCCAAGATCCCATGTGCCGGAGCATACACTCTGCCACTTGAGGCTTTAATAACAAGAGCAAGTGCCACGGTGGTTGCCTCTCTCCACACCACTGGCTAAATGTGGAAGCAGTTCTGAACGTGAACGTGAACGTGGCTTTTCCATAACCAAACACATGTACATATGCACGCCTTTTCCCTCTTTTCTATTTTCATTTCGGTGCGGTCCGGTTGGGTCTGCCATTTTAGTCACGTTCCCTGCATTTCAATATGATTTTCCTGCGTCGGACAAACCAATTAGATTTTCCCCCGTTCCTTCCTCTCGGTGATTGTCGCATTGTTTTGGCTTACGGCTAATTTTCACTCTCGGTTTGGAGAAAATGGTAGTTCCCCGGGCAATACTCGATTTCCTGTAAAGCATTTTATTGCCTTTAATTCGGGGAATGTTTTCCGACTCCAGGATTCTTTTGAGAATCTTGTATCTATCATTTTTTTAGCCATAATAGTTTTGAATTTCAAATTATGGCAGTCAAACCTTGACGTATGACAGCCAGCGGATTCTTTTCGGTTTCCATCTGCCAGCTGAATTTTGTCATCCGAGTAGAGGAGGCCATTGCGCAACCGATAGACGCCTCCATCATCTACTATACATATGTACCCACTATATACTATATACATATATATATATACTCTCTGAATGCATTTGCTGTAATCGATAGCCGAGAAGTCGACTCACGCCTGGCATTGTTTCTCACGATCCGATTGCCGATTGCCTGCTGCCCACATTTCGATATTGGATTTCAACGTTTATTTTTGGCGCTACCCTCGAGTTGTAATCACAACACTTGGGCTTGGGCCCGGGCTTTTGCCCCACCCCCGTCCTGTCCTAGAAACATTTTCCGTGGCGTATTTACTTAATTATTTTCAAGTGCTTGGCAAACATTTTAACACGAAAAATGTTTCATCGAGAGCCGGCGCACTCTGCAACTTATTTTTCGGGGTGTTGTATTGGCCAAAGGGACCTCCGGAGCTCCGGGGGGATGGATGATGGACGACGACGACTAACGCACACAAATGTTATTAATTAAAATGTCATTCATTCAGAAAAACAATGGAAGGACTTTCAGCTGCGAGAAGTGTGTAAAGTGCGAAGTGGGGGCGAGGGCAGCACAACAACTATACTTTATTCGCAGCTGCCGTTGACAGTTTTTCCAAGGGCTGTGCATAAAGCTTTAAAGTCTTCAGTCTTCAGACTCTCGAGACCGGACTCTGGACCACACGCAGCTGAGATCCAGAACTGAAAAACTGAAACCGAGCCGAGATGGCCGCAAAAGCCACAAATATGTATGTCACTTGACACTTGCTTAAAACTGTATCTCGTAGATAAATTCGTGACTTTGAGCACAGAAGCTGCTGGCAAGTAAATTGCCCTTCACTTGGCTCTGTCCAGCTGTCAATTTTGGGAGCGAATATCTCTGGGCATCTACGGGTATCCCTTTTGGCAGTGGGGCAGCTTGGAGCAGCTGCCAGGGGACTCTCGACCACAAACCGCTAGCATCGACACCGGCAGCTGCCACACCGTACATAAAAAAGGTGTCACCCATATATGTATATAATGCTCGGGAATGAGCCGAAAGCGAGTATCGACTTGATGGGTGGCTTTGCAGCCTCCATTTTGAGTGCGCCGCAAGTGAGCAATTGTCTTGAATTAATTTCTGCCTCATCACATCCAATCCATCAGCGTTTCACACCCTTCTTCAGATGGAGAGCCAAAGCAAACACTTTCATCAAGCACACACTGAGGGAAAATAGAGTAATTTTCAAATTCTAAAAATTATTAATAAAATAGAGATAATGAAGCTGAATGTGGAAGTCTTTTTTTAAGATATGTACATGTTTCAATGTTTTCAATTAGCAACAACTTTGCAACTAATAAAACTTTATTATTTACAGACTAAAAATTAAATGAACTCTATCAAAATAATAAATTTATAAAATGTTTTATTCGCATATAAATATTTTAATAATACATAACTTATTTGTAGTCTTTGTTAGATAATTTGTTTTGTCTCTTTGTAAAAACTAAAGTATATTTTCCAGTTAAAGTATTTGGATTTTAATCAGCTGTCAGTTCAGAAACACGAATTAAAAATATCTATTATTTTGTTAAAGATGCTACATTAGTTTATAATTTGAAATTTTACAAAACAATTGAAGCATTTTCTTTCTGTGCACTTTAACCAAGCGCATGCAGCCAGCAGACGCCGTCAAATTTAATAAAAATCACTGATTTTGATTGATGCGCCTCTTGGTCAGCATCAGTTCCAGAATGGGAATTGGACTCCGAATCAGTACCAGAATCATCAGCGGGGACAGCCCGGCAACGTCAGCAAATATTGGCAGAAGGGTTGACACTCGTTGAGGAGAAGCAGGAGCAGTGAAGAGGGGTGCCGGGACGGTGGTAGTGATGCGGGGTTGGAGTGCCGAGTGCTTGACATGTGACATGGACGTGTCGTCCAAGTGTCGCTGCGCTCAATTGAAACAAATGAAGCGCAAAAGTTCTCCGGAGAGAGACGAGAAACAGGAAAGAGCAGTTACCACTTGTCGCCGGTCCATCCGCGATCCATTATAACCGCTATTGCTATTCCCCTCACTTGCACTCTGACGTCTGCTGGAAAATCTAGAAATGAAAATCAGTTTATTTTCGGCACTCAGACAGTTAAAAGCTAACAGCAATTTCAGATTTATCAGGATTTAAGTTGCATTAAAATGGTGGATAATAAATTTGTATAATATTAAGGATTGCTTACCTCCTTTCAAATAACTAATCTACAATTTTCCTCCTTGCTTAATTCCAGCTAGGCCACGCCGTTCGTCGAGCGTTGACGATTTGACGCTGAGCTGTGTCTGAAAGTAAGAAAACTCGTTTCTCCGGCTCTCGAGGCGCCTCCACGCGGAGCGAGGTGCAAGCGAAGAGAAGGATAGAAAGGTGGAACTCGGCACCACCACCACCACCACCACGGCACAACCCGAGGGGTTCTGAGTCACCCAAAAAGAACTACACTAACACGCACAAAATGAGCCACAATCGACTGAGGGTCCTGGGACAGGGACACGCCCTCGTACTCGTACTCGTGCTGATCCTGACGTCGTGCAGAGCGGACGGACCGCAGCACAGTCCCGACCATGGCCTGGGCATGGGCATGGGCATGGCCGGACACGGCCTGGATGCGAGTCCGGCGCCCGGCTACGGAGTGCCGGCCATTCCCAAGGATCCCAACCTGCGATGCGAGGAGATCACCATACCCATGTGCCGGGGCATCGGCTACAACATGACATCCTTTCCCAACGAAATGAACCACGAGACCCAGGACGAGGCCGGCCTGGAGGTCCACCAGTTCTGGCCCCTGGTGGAGATCAAGTGCTCGCCAGATCTCAAGTTCTTCCTGTGCAGCATGTACACTCCCATTTGCCTGGAGGACTACCACAAGCCGCTGCCTGTCTGCCGCAGTGTGTGCGAGCGAGCGCGCTCCGGGTGTGCGCCCATCATGCAGCAGTACAGCTTCGAGTGGCCCGAGCGCATGGCCTGTGAGCACCTGCCACTCCACGGCGACCCCGACAATCTGTGCATGGAGCAGCCATCTTACACGGAGGCGGGAAGCGGTGGCAGCTCCGGTGGATCGGGAGGTTCCGGCAGCGGGTCTGGTTCGGGCGGAAAGCGAAAGCAGGGCGGAAGTGGATCCGGAGGAAGCGGAACCAGCGGCAGCGGTGGCTCCACCAGCAACGCCAAGTGCCGCGGACGCAATTCAAAAAACTGCCAAAACCCCCAAGGAGAAAAGGCAAGCGGAAAAGAGTGCAGCTGCTCGTGCCGCTCCCCACTCATCTTCCTGGGGAAGGAGCAGCTCCTGCAGCAGCAGGCGCAGTCACCAATGATGCATCATCCCCACCACTGGTACATGAACCTCACTGTGCAAAGGATCGCCGGCGTTCCAAACTGCGGCATACCGTGCAAGGGTCCGTTCTTCAGCAACGAAGAAAAGGACTTCGCCGGCCTCTGGATAGCTCTGTGGTCGGGTCTGTGCTTCTGCAGCACGCTCATGACCCTAACCACATTCATCATCGACACCGAAAGGTTTAAGTACCCGGAGCGGCCGATCGTCTTCCTCTCCGCCTGCTACTTTATGGTGGCCGTCGGCTACTTGTCCCGGAACTTCCTGCAAAACGAGGAGATTGCTTGCGATGGCCTGCTGCTGCGAGAGAGCTCCACAGGTCCGCACTCCTGCACCCTGGTCTTCCTGCTCACCTACTTCTTCGGCATGGCCTCGTCCATTTGGTGGGTCATCCTCAGCTTCACCTGGTTCCTGGCAGCGGGCCTGAAGTGGGGCAACGAGGCCATCACCAAGCACTCGCAGTACTTCCACCTGGCAGCCTGGCTCATCCCCACAGTGCAGTCCGTGGCCGTGCTCCTGCTGTCAGCCGTTGACGGCGACCCCATTCTGGGCATCTGCTACGTGGGAAACCTCAACCCCGATCACCTGAAGACCTTCGTCCTGGCCCCGCTCTTCGTGTACCTGGTGATCGGAACCACCTTCCTGATGGCTGGCTTTGTGTCCCTGTTCAGGATTCGGTCGGTGATCAAGCAACAGGGCGGAGTCGGAGCCGGCGTCAAGGCGGATAAACTGGAGAAGCTCATGATCAGGATTGGCATCTTCTCGGTGCTGTACACCGTCCCAGCCACCATTGTCATCGGCTGCTACCTGTACGAGGCGGCCTACTTTGAGGACTGGATCAAGGCCCTGGCCTGTCCCTGTGCCCAGGTGAAGGGACCCGGCAAGAAGCCCCTCTACTCCGTGCTGATGCTCAAGTACTTCATGGCCCTGGCCGTGGGCATCACCTCAGGGGTGTGGATCTGGTCCGGCAAGACCCTGGAGAGCTGGCGGCGCTTCTGGAGGAGACTCTTTGGGGCGCCTGATCGCACGGGCGCCAACCAGGCGTTGATTAAGCAGCGTCCTCCGATCCCGCATCCCTATGCCGGATCCGGAATGGGCATGCCCGTGGGCTCGGCGGCGGGCTCGCTGCTAGCCACACCGTACACCCAGGCGGGCGGCGCCTCGGTGGCCTCCACCAGCCACCACCACCTGCACCACCATGTTCTCAAGCAGCCGGCGGCCAGCCACGTATGACATGGAGAGTCGGGGGGAGCATCGACCATGGGCGGCGGCACCCTCGGCGGCGGTGGCGGCGGCAGCACCATTGGGGGCGGCACCCTAGGCGGCGGCAGCGTGCTGGGTCACGGCACAGCGATGAGCAGCAGCACGGTCGGCATGGGCCCCTGCCCTCCCCCCGGAACCATGATGCACGGAGCCAACGGTGGCAACGGCGGCAATCCGGGCAACGTCTACGGCAACGGCAATGGCGGCGTGGGCGGTCAGAACACAGCACCGGGCTCGGTGATCGATTCACGGGCCGTCTCCGTGGTGGTTACGCTGCCGGGCGGCCCGGGTGCCCAGCATCCGGGCCAGGCGCTCAGCGACTACGGTCCCATATAGTTAATGGTACGCCCGGACACCGCGCACTGGGTCTCGACCAGCAGCTTCAGTCAGCTGTAGCCGCTGAAGGTCGTCGAATCGCACGCCCGACCTCTGTCTCACTCGCACACTTAGGCTCTCGCTCGCACACTTTCTCTCTCCATCCCTTTCTCAGTCTGCATTTTGCCCATCTCTCCGTCTTTCTCTAGTTAGCAAAGGTTTGAAGCAATGCCATATTATTCGTGTAGCCGTAGATTGTTTATTAAGTGGAAAATGGGACAAGGATTCTATTTTTATTGCCAATTTAAAGTATATTTTCGGGAAGTTTATTTTAAAAAAAATATAACTTCTGGGAATATGAAAGTTCATCTGGTTCTCAGTTGGTCCCGAGTAGGATATTCATTTCTAATTCCTTCTGAAAATGAAAGTGTTCTTGGATTGACATTAAAAACAGGGTCAAAACAAAGAGTTTATAATAAAAAGATGCTTTAAGGCTCATACTTTGAATTACAATCCGTACAGATCAAAAATTAATAGATCTATATAGATCAAAATTTCAAAAACGCAGTACAGTACGATTCAAGTGGCGTTACTTATCTTGTTATTATAAAGTCTTTGCTCAAAAGAAAGCATTAAAGATGAGATAAACATCCATTCTGCATACAAGATTCTAGTCGAAAAAACCTTTGTCTTCAAAAAGCAGATGAGCAGAGCTTAGGCGTGGCGAGTCGGAGATTATCCTCCAATATTGACGATGAAATCCAGTTGATGAAGCGCGTTTGTTCCACCTGCCGTTCGCTGCTTTCCTATTAATGAAAATAATTTAAAAACACAAACACCCACATTTTTTTGTTGTTATTCCCCTTCTACGAACACATTTTCCTCAACGAAATAGACTGAGAAACGCAAAACCAATTAAGTAACCGCCACGTAGAGAACTCGGGGGGTAAAAGTAAGGAGCGGAATCTGCCCACACTGCCAAGTCAGAGCCACGAGCCATATTTCGAAATTACAACTAACTTTTAATCAAACTAACTACACTATTAACCTTAACCTAAATATAAACATAAGCATAACAAATGCAAGAAAAAAGAAAGAAAACATAAATACAAAAAAAGGAAACACATTAATGCCCGTAGAAAGTTAGTTGCGATTTAGGGTTGTCGCATTATCAAAGAGCAGGCGGCCAGTGTTGCCAGAAACCATTTGTAAATTTTTAACCTAAGGCATTATCGAACACTAGTTTTTGTAAATATTTTCCAACCGCGCCTAGTTTGTAGTCGACTTTTTTTGTTGAGAGATGAATTAATATAGTAACTTGCATTTCAGCATCAAAAGCAACTCTGCATTTAAGCTCAAACATTGAATTTAATTTTTACGAAAACCCAAAAAGCAAAATCTACCAAATCCCGTACTCCCCCTCTCCAAACTAATATACGAAAAAATGAAATTGCCAACTTTTGCAGCCAACGCAGGGCATTTTGTGCATTTATAAAAGCAGCAAAAGAAAAAGAAAATTGTATAAAGTTAAAACATTTATATAAGAGTATTAAATTAAATGTAATCCTAGTGGTAAACGAAAACAGAAGAAAACGAAATATCTATCAAGCATTAAAACTATTGTCTTTAAATTTAATATTTATATTACGTGGTAAAAGCAACAATTTAACTGTTGGCATTTCAAACCATTTCAATACGAAACAAAACAAAAGGACGACAGTGGATGTTTGGAAGTATATATATTATAAAGAATACGATATAGCTACAACTATGTGTGTAATGTTTTAAGCACCTATAACTACTTCTATAAACAAAATAAACAAAAATACGAAAAGCTGTAATAAAAACAATTTACAAAATATTTATTTCTTATTTAATTTCTTATGGTTTCAACTTATGATTTTATGCATGACGAGTAAGTATTTTCCGTTGGTTACTTTTGTGATTCTTTGGTTGATTCGTAGCCTTTACAAGAGACAAACACTTATACGTATCATTAAAACGAAGCTCTCCAAGTTAAGCAAGCAGAAGATATTACCAAAAAGAGTAACATTTATTAGCAAATTTTTCTACACGACGTACAATGTTTAATATGCAACACATTATACATGCGATCGCAACAAACCGCAAGTCCCATATAATACAACCACTTACGCGTACTACTTGATGTTGTTAATAAGCTTAAATAAATATGCTAGCTAGTAGCGTTTAGTTTAGTTCCCTAAGAAGGTGCAGGGGGTCCCGGAAGGACCTCCGCACTTCTCCTTTAGTTCGTGGCGTACATAGCAAACGCTTTTATCTATACTTACCAATATCTAAAGGCTAACGAGTGTAACGAATATACGTAAATGGAAAACCAAATGAAGTGGTAAATGTAAAAATAATTAATGCAAACATAGTTCAGTTTAAGCGACTCGAAATATTTTCCGTTGATTTTTGTGATTGAGAATTCATTTACTAAATTGATGAACAGAAATTGATTGCAATTTGCGAATGTATACGATTTTTAATTTTAAAAAGAAAATATTTCATAGCGGAGTGGATTTTAGATTGATAGGTCAGGATAGAGCCGGATGGAAGGCTGCAAGGCTGGAAGGCTGGACGGTGATTGATGGATTAGTGGAAGTTACACGGAAACCAGAAACTTGACGTCAAGCGTAGTTGTGAATTGTATTTTGTGAAATGTAATTTAATAACAAAATAAACAAAGCCCAAAGCAAATATATATACAATGCATATTTAAATGAATCGAACGTGCGCACAGAGGAACTGGCAACAGAATTCTTTAACGAAAATTCATGCCGACATTATTTTATTTACAAGGAAAATGCATTTTAAAGATATAAATCAAAACAGAGCGAGGTAACGTTGTTGATTGTGAATCCACTTTTATGCACACGTAAAAACTTATAGCAGCAACAATACAAGTCGAGAATCAAATGCGTTAACAACAACAACAACAGAATATACGAAAAGCAGCCGCAAAAACAATAATATTAAATACATTTGTAATTGAACAAGAAAAACCATTTAAAATAAAATTTAACAACATAAGAAATGGACTTTACTTTGGTGGGCATGAAAAGGGGAAGCTGAGCAGAGCCTTGGTTTGGATCCGCGAAAGGTAAAAGTTATGTTGCTTACAGCTAAAGTGTTAAATTTAAATTCATTTTGGTCTAAACTATGCATTTTTTATAATTTAATTTGTCTAAGAAATTATCATTTTTCTATTGATTTAAATCAGTCCTTATCATGGGTATAGTTCTGGTCTTCTTTGAAGCTTCTGAAAAAAGGAAACTAATTGCTTAAAGACATATCTATTCCGTTTCGCTTTTAAAATCATAATTATTACTAATAAAATATTGGGGAAAATATTGAAAATGTACTCAATTTACTCAATTTTTTCAAGTTTCATTTATTATTGAAGATTTTAAAGCAATGCTCTGAATTTAAGCTTGATTTGCTATGGAAAATTGCTATGTCATAACGTCTAAAGCTGGCCCAATAACTCAAATATCATATGATAACACAGTTAATAATCATTTTTTTAATTTGCTATTGGAAACAATGTACAGGTACCTGAAGTTATAGGAATTTCCCGAGTCAAAAAACAACTGACAAAAATTGGAAGAAAAAACCAAAATAAATAAGTTACTTTGTTAAAACGAGATGAGTTAAAAAGCCCGCCTTAACCTTAGAATTGGTTAAACAAGTTATGTGCCAAATTTCAACGATTGGTTCTGTATATTTTGAATTTTAAATTAAAATGCGTGCAGCTTACAACCTGAAATTCAAATTATATTATTTTTAATGTAATTGTATTATTCATAGAGATAACAAGTAACTGTTTATCAAGCCTTAAATTAAAAAAAAAAAAAATTTTAAACGATTTTATAATTATTCATAATATTGGCTAAAATATTGTATGTACAGATGTTTGAGAGCTCTGTGATCTTTTTTTAAAACAGAAATATTTGGTTTTACTTTACTTGTTTTTTGTGTTTGGTATATGTAAAATGTAAAAGGATGTGGTTCAAAAACACGATATTGAACTAAATCATTTAGCACGTTTTTTACGGTTTATTTTTTACATTTACATATGTCGGTAAGGTAGTGTACAATACTTCACATTTGAAAATGGTTAGCAAGCAGTATGTTCAGATTGACAAGAAAGCAGTTTAAATAAAGCAGTAAAGCACTCAGTTCAGAAACCGGAAATCGGTAAGTGAGTACGAAATACGGCAGACTTACGCTCCAAATTTAAACATTATTTTTATTTTTTTTTGTTAATATATTTAATATATTTTCATTTTGCGGCGATCGTTGAAGCAAAATATATTCCTTGGAAATGTACGTTAAGTATAGAATTAATAACAAATAATATATTCATATAATTCTTAAAAAATTCGAGTCTAATTCTTTATTTCTATTAAAATGTTGGCAAAATTACCCAAGAACTGTTTGAATCATATTGACCTATAGACAGAGAGTCGTAGCCAATGCGATTCTTATGATGATGCTGATTAAAAACATGTATAATTTATAGGTTAAGAGTGGCTTCCATATGATACAAACATTTTTGATTTTTAACAATTTAGAATACCCTTTACTTCTATACCATATCGGGAATCAAAATACTCTATTAAAATTCACCACCTTCCATAAAGACATTTAGTGTAAGAAGTTGCCCCCCTGGAAACGATGCAATACAAATAAACAAAGCGGTGAACTGGACTTGTTGAACAGGTGCAACAAGTGAGATGCCCTAGCAACGCAGCGCAAACAGCGTAAAGGAGCTCAAGTTCAGCTGTTGCATTGGCAACGGGCGTGCGATGGAATGTTTAATCGATAGCCACCAACGGACAAGGACCACGCCATAACAAACAGCAAATTCCAAGAGCAGCCAGTTCCTCCAGCAATGTCGCGCTACAAAAAGTGATTGGTAAGCGGAAAAACCCAGGCTAAACTGAGAGCGCAAGGATCAGGACCGGAGCATGGGGAATACGGAGAGCAATGTGACCAGTGGGGTGAAGAAACAGGCGGGAGTCTCCACCCAGGCCCTCTACAAGTTCGTGAACCTCAAGGGCGGCGGCCTGCTGGTGGACATGATGAAGAGGGCCTGCCAAACGAAGCAGTTTGCCGAGATAGATCACGCCATCAAGACCAAGGTGGAGCCCTTTCTGTACAACAAGGGCGCCGGACGATACTTCCCCATCTCGAAGCTCGTCCTGCTGCGGAACAGGGATCGGCCCCGCACCCGCCAACTGCCAGAGATTCGAGCCCTGGAGAATCCCGATGACGACTTCAATATCCACGACTACTGCCCCGAGGTGTCCGAGGCCGAGTACATCTCCAATCCAAGTGCCTATCGATTCGTATGCTGGGATTTAAATGTGAGTAAGCAGGGAAATCTTTGCAATGCCTTGAGTTAAAATTAAAGCAAGGTTGTGTGATTCGAAAGTGTCCTATATTGATTAGACGAAAGTACATAGTTTCTGGCTTATTATAATACAAAAATGGAATGAAATCAATAACGTACATAACATTTCATTACGTAGTACATAATATATGAAAGCTTTAGGGGAACATACATACAAATTCCATAATATTCCAAGAAATAATTCTCCCGAGAAGTCAACCAGCTTGATCATAAACAAATTTCAGCAATGCCCAATAAAATATATATCAATTTATTATATTTAATATATTTTTAGACAATCATTATCCATTATCCATACTTTATATTCTCATAAACTCTTATTCGTTTCAGATGCGCGGTGCTGTCGGCGAAACCATCCTCCATTTGTGCCTGTTGAATGCCTCATCGCTGCACGCTGATCTCGCCAAGCGACTGCTTAAGTTCTATCCAAAACTCATTCTGGATATATACATGAGCGATGAGTACTACGGAGAAAGTGTGCTGCATATAGCCATTGTCAATGAAGACCCGGCGATGGTGAAGTATTTGCTGGATGCCAATGCAGATGTCCAAGAGCGGTGAGTTTAATAAACAACTTTCTCAGTTGATCAATGTTTTAATTTAATTTCTATTTACCTTCTTCCAGCTGTTGTGGCGCCTTTATGTCAGCGGAGGACACAAAGTTCTCACGCACAGATTCCCCAGATCATGAATACGTGGCCCTGTGTCCCATGACCAACTACGATGGCTATGTTTATTGGGGGGAATATCCCCTTAGTTTCGCCGCCTGCCTTTCGCAGGAGGAGTGCTTCCGGTTGGTCTTGGCCCGCGGAGCCGATCCTGATTTCCAGGACACCAATGGCAACACCGTTCTCCACATGCTGGTCATCTACGAAAAGATCGAAATGTTCGACGTGGGCTACGAGGTCGGATCGAATATCCACGTGAAGAACATACAGAATCTCACGCCCCTCACCTTGGCCGCCAAGTTGGGCCGAGTGGAGATGTTCTTCCACGTGATGAGCATCGAGAGGGAGATTTACTGGCAACTGGGAAGCATTACTTGCGCCGCCTATCCCCTTCTGATGATTGATACCATCAACGAGGAGACCGGCAACATCAACAAGGATTCTGTGCTCAATTTTGTGGTGTTCGGGGACAAGCTGGAGCATCTGGAGCTGCTCGACGGCGTGGTCATTGATCTGCTCAAGACCAAGTGGGATACGTTTTGCAAGTCGCGGTTCTACAAGCAGTTCTACATGTTTGCCTTCTACTTCCTGATCTCGCTGTTCAGCTTTATCCTGCGACCAGGTCCGGACAACAAGGACGAGGAGGAGGACGGGGCCAACAGCACCACGGTTAAAAGTGATTTGTACAGACAGAATGGCTCTGAGTCCCTTCACCGTCAGACCAAAAGGGGATCTCTGAGCACGGAATATAGTATGTTCCGTGGAATATGTCCTAATTCGAACCATAATAATTTTACTACTTTCAGAAACCTTTTGGCTGAACTTTACTGATTACTATGATCCCTCTGAGGTAGAGGTCCTGCCTGCCTGGTGGGAGAGCTATGCCCAGTGCCCTTTGATGAATCTCGAATCCGATTTGGCCAAACTCAGAATAATGGCGGAACTAATCAACTTTGTGGGAGCTATACTTTATCTCCTGGTGGCCCTTCGTGAGGCTAGATTCTTGGGCTACAAAATGTTTATTGAGAATTTGGTAAGTGCATCTGTAAGATCACTTAAAAATGTTGTGTCTGTAATGCTTTCTTCAGATGACGGCTCCTTCGCGGGTGATGTTTTTGTTTTCGTGTGCTTTGATGATGACTATTCCCTGGCTGAGAGTGTCCTGCCTCACGGAGATCGATGACCATGTGACTGTTGTGATAATGCTAACCACTGCTCCCTACTTCCTGTTCTTCTGTCGGTGGGTTAACTACTTTATATATAAATAATTTATGTAGAATGTAATTATATATCCAATTATATTGCAGTGGCTTCAAGACCGTTGGTCCCTTCGTGGTGATGATATACCGCATGGTGATGGGAGATCTGCTGCGATTCGTCTCCATCTATTTGGTGTTCGTGCTGGGCTTCTCGCAGGCCTTCTATATAATTTTCCTAACCTTCGACAACCCATCGACACCGGAGGACCAGGATGCTGAGTCCAATCCAATGCCCTCGCCCATGGAGTCCATAGTGGCCATGTTCCTGATGTCGCTCACCAACTTCGGGGACTACTACGGAGCGATGGTGTCCACGCAGCACGAGTACGAGGCGAAGATCCTGTTCTTCCTCTTCATGGTGATCGTGAGTGTGCTCCTGGTGAACATGTTGATTGCCATGATGGGAAATACCTACCAGAAGATTGCCGAAATCCGCAACGAGTGGCAGCGCCAGTGGGCGAGAATCGTGCTCGTGGTGGAGCGGAGTGTCCCGCCCGCCGAGCGGTTGAAGAACTTTATGCACTATAGTCAGCCGATGTCGGATGGGCGAAGGGCCCTGGTCCTGCGCCTCAATATGACAGTATGTCTAAATTTATCTTTGGAGAATTATGGTATTAATATAACGCCTTTCAGGACGAGGAGAAGGAAGAGATGAAGGAGGTGCAGGAAATGAAGCGCATTCATCAGCGATTCTCCAACAAGCGGCAGATGGAGAGGGAGGCTCGTGCTCGTCGGCGCCAGCAGGAGTACGAGAAGTTCTTTGGAGCCGCCCCCAAGTCGGATAGCTCCGAAAACAATAACTTTTAACGATCTACGTGTAACTAGAGAAGCCAGAGTCACTTAATTAGTTCAAGTTTTATTGAGCCTTGTTGAAATGTATTCGTTTTATGCAATAAATTAAGAGTCTACATTGCGTTTCACATTCAAAGCCAGGAAAGGAGATTGTTTTATTCATTTTAATTTATTTTTAAATCATCAAATTTAAGTTTGGAAGCACTTTCTGCTTCCACAGTCATTGACACATAATCGATGACTTATTTAGGGAAGCAGCAAAAATCTGTGGCACAAGTGTCGATGCATGCGAGTGACAGGATGCCAAACAAACACATATCAACATCAAATTCACTCAAAATAACATTTAACAAAATCAATGTGCTTAAAAAGTTTACCCCCCAAAAGAGAGGAAGGCTGGAAAAATGTACAACAAAGGCCTCGAACAATCATCCATTTTCCGGTGGGTACTACGCAAATTTGCATTTCCCTGTGGAGGGAGTGGAGCCATAACTCAACGACTCGCACACTCTTCCAGCTCTCATGTGCGTTGACAGTTCTAAATCAAAGAGTAAAAAGAGGAAAGCACAAGTGCAAACAGAGCCCACAAAGGTCAAACCCGAAACTCGACCCCCTTTATCGGCGAAATAAATTGCAAACTCTGCTTTCTTTTGCACTTTGATTTGCATAAATAATTTACTTTAAACAAACTCTCGAGTATCGGGAAAAGAAAGCAAGGAAATTTCTGCCCAGAAAAAGGCAGCGAAAAAATGAGACGGGCCGGAGAAAGTTGAGTTTCCTTTGAGTTCACCTGGGAATGGACCATAATTCTTATTTGAATATTTGTTTAACCATTTCCCTCCTCCCAGAACCAATGCTCAAGGGGTTTCCTTTTCGAATTTTCGCTTTTTTCCTTAAAGAACTTGGCCGACGAAACAATTACGATACTTAAGGCCAAATCACAGACGGCATTTAAAAGTCATTTGGCGAACGCCCCTCACAGAAATTGCGCTATAAACGATGTTGCTCAAGAATCATAAAGCAGCCCGTTTTCCGGGAATACCTGCAATGTGAAAAACTGTCCGTTCGCATTACCATTTCGCATTTTCCTCGTCCCATTACCTTTCAGCGCTTTTATTGTTATTGTTTTACAATGTTTGTGTGTGCCGAGGGCGTAATTAAACAGTTTTCTCAGCCTTTTTTATGGCGGGAAATTTCACAAATTCAGTGGACAAACAAGATGAATATCGCGGGACTCTAAAGTGTTATTACCTTTAGTTTACAGTGTATTTAAATACTTAAATAAGAGTAAATTAAATATAAAATTAACCCAAATGAGTTGTATTTGTATTGTACCATAAAAAGTATTTAAAGGATATTCTTGAAGTTGTCAAAAACCATTAGAAATCACTTCAATTCATCAGCTAGTGAGGCTAGTGAAAATATTTACATTCAACAATTAGGGGAAAGAAGGCGTTGACTCGGCTCTGTGGGCGTGCCCACACCATTGACAGCTGCCGGTGAGGCTGCGTCCAAAACATGTGATTACGCAACGAACTCGACACCTAGAACGCAGAATCAGACTCCGAGGTGTGTAATTACATGGCCAGGACACAATGCAAAGCCAATCGCCAGCGCTGGGAACGTACTTTCTGGCCACACTGTGACACATTCAAATGGTAATTGTCCGCCAAGAACGGGGTGACTGTGTGTGTGGGGCGGTGGCGAGGAGCTAAGCTAACCCCTTGTGTTGTGATCACGAGGGGTGGGACACCATATCATTAACGCCACACCAAGGGAAAACAATTTTTCCAGCGGAACTTCGCTGAGAACTTTTGCGCAGATCGGAGAAGGAACGAGAGTCCCGATCGCAGCGGGCACTAAATTGCTCTATTCAAACTCAATTAAAGTCAAGCTGAGAGAGCTCCGATTGTGAGTGATCCCTGCCCTTTAACACTTTCAGATGCCGCTTTAACCCCCTCCGTCTTCCTTTGTCCGCGACTCGCAACAAAGACGGCTGCTAAACGCTTCCGGTGCAGAGACGGAGAGAGATCGGGAGACGGGGAACCTGAAGGATCCGAACTGACACCGTGCGGATCATCAAGGTCCCGATCCCGATCCCACGCATTATCCAACAACTCTCCCATTGATGTCAATCACTGATATCCCTCTCCACGAGGCCAACAATGCAAGGTGTCGGGCCTTTGTGTGTCCTCCTATCTACATCTCTTCCTTTCAGCCTTTCAGAATTCAGACTCCGGCCTTCATCTTTTCTCTTTGGGGCTTTGTGTTGCTGCTACAATTGCAATTACGTAATCGTTATCGTGATGTGCAAATCGATAAACGGATGTTGTTCCTCTCCCGACCCATTAGACTCCATCTTTATTGGCCCAGACTGGTCGCATAAAAGTTGTTTGATTAATTCAAATGGCCGCCACTTGCCGCGAATCTTTTCTGTTTGCCAACTCATAAAGCGGAACTTTTACGGCTCAAACAGATGGCTCCGGGGTGGGTCATAAAGAAGCGACAAACCGGATTCGAAGAGGACATTTCAAGTCTGCAACGAGCTTTTGGGAAAGGGAATATCCTGGCTCATAGTTATGGCTAGATTATTAAAATAAAGTACTTTTTATTGATGAAGATATTTTTATTTATCAAATATAATATAATTTGGAAGCAATTTCTTAAACTAAATAAAAGACAATCAAATGAAAGCTCTTTTTATATATAAAGAACATTTTATTTATTTTTAATAAATGTTTCCCAACAAATACAAAATAACAAACAAAAGACTTAGGCAACGAACTTGACTGCGCATATGTGTAAGTGAGTTTGGTGTTTCATGTTGTCAATTATGGAATCGATCGAGAAGGATCTAAGGAAAACAAAAAAAGGGGGAAAAAAAAGAAATAAATTTTTCGCCTGAGCTTAAACCTCAAACTTGTCAATCTTAAGCACAGTTGCTTACTTGAATCTTGACTTGCAAAAACGGCTTGGGGATTCCGTATCAAGGGATATAGAATATATACATTTAGAAAAATAAGAAAGGAGCAGTCTTTGATCGTATATAAGAATAAATGATATATAAATAATGGATGAATAAAATAAGATTAAAAACTTTAATTTATAATTGTAGCAATTTAAAAGAGCCTCGTCTATCCATCAGAAACGAGTATAACCCTGTGTTAATCAATGATTTAAGCAAATATATTTTTTAAAGCCCTATAAATGCATGAATTTTAATAAAAAGTAAAATTCAATTTATTATAATTTATTAACTATCTGATAAACTGGAAACTAATGAACCTGTTAACCCTAACTCGTATAGACTTTAAGGCCTTTTGGTTAAGGTTATGCTGATCAAGTATATATTTATATGTATACCCCGAATATTAAATAACTTTTTAAAATCGAATTCTATTCTAAAACAAACATACGAGGCACATATGTACTATAACCTCACCTTTAATGTATTGATCTAATGCTCGTCAACATCTTCCCCATCGCCTCAATAAAACTCCTCGATTTGATTGAAAACCACTTGAAATTCAATGGGAGGGGAGGCTGGAGAGCAAAGGAAAATAAAAACAAAATTTGAGCAGAAAAAACCGCAAAGTTTTAATTGAATTTACTGAACAACATAATGTTTTGCCACTTGAGTCTCGCGGGAGGACGCTAAGCAAACAATCAACAACGGCGGCCACAAAAACGTTGACGGCGACGCCGGCAAGTCTGAATGACTGACTGACTGATTGACGGCCAGATTGAATGGGGCCGAGATGGAGGCGGGGGCGAGCATTCTGCTACGCCTTGGTCTAGATATGCATACACACTCGGAGCGAGAATTCAATTCGCCAAATCAAATCACTTGAGTGAAAATGTTGCATTCAGCCAAAAAGGAAATACATAGAAAAATACACAAATAAACGAATGGAAAGGGGGGCGGTGGTGTCAAGGTGTCTTTGAATTGCTTAAAGGCCGCTTTGATCTCCGTCAGCATTAAACGCGCTCAATCAAACCCTTTGACTTTGAGGGAAACCATTTGGCAAATGACTAAAATTAATTACGCGAAGAAGCCGCAGGAAAATAAAGAGTACCAAGGTGAACACCAAAGGATAATTGAAATGGGACTTTGAAAGCAGCTAAGCGATGCTTTAATTGAAGCAAGATTGGAGGGAAATAAAATATTTAATGCTATAATTCCAGGTAATAATTTAGGTAACGAACCTGCTAGAAATCAATCTTTTATTAGGGAAAACAAATAACTAAATGAGGGTTTTTCTATATATAAATAATTTAAAATGTTTATTAAATTACAAGCACACGAAATTAAGACAAATTTTTAACTATTTGATATGGAGAAGAATTTTAAATGATGTCCTTGATCATTACTTTATTCTAGAGCATCCAACATGCAGTCTCTAATGAAGTTAAATACCGAGAAGGCGTACCCCATCAAGGCACAAGATTGCAAGCTGTCAAAACGATTCGCATCGTCACATCCTGCGGGGTTGGAAAACTGCCTTTGACAGCCTCTTCCCCTCCATCAGGTGGAGTGGACCTCATTTAGCTGCGGTTTCACAGCGAACACGCCCACCACGCCCCTGAAAACATTGCTGATTTTTTGCCCTCGGGCCACAAAGACCAAAATTTGGACACAAATTTCTGATTTTTCGGCAGCTAATCCAGGGAATCAAGCTGTACCCAGGCTCGCGGAGTCTGTTCCAACTGTGCTTGTTGGTCGTAAACACACACCGTGGGATTCGGCACGTCGGCCTCGAAGGAAACTCACCTCTTCTCCATTCGGTTCCAGAATCCTAGGCACTCCACTCCGCTGGCCCGGTCGGGACCCACTTGAGCAGAAGTCGCCTCGAGTGGGCACTTTGACGGCGACGATTTGCTCGGAGAGGAGCGACAACAAAAATTATGCCTACACTGGAGGAAAATCGGATTGAAATTGAAGAAAATAATGAGTTAAACAAAGAAAAGTTCAAGCACTAAGGCATCATTACAAATACTATTTAAAGTAATAAATTTATTTTATGAATAAACTTCTTATTTCTCGGTGTATCGAGGCTCTTATTATTAAAATCCTTGCCCCCTCTCTGCGAAGTCAACCCCTAAAATGGCAAGGAGAAAAATATGCAAAAAGAATGGAAATGAAATGAAATATGAAAACGAGGCATAAAGAAATTTGACTCAAGGATTGCGGCGGTTCGTTAAGTGGCTCGTTTCGATTACAAACGAGTGAAAAAGGCCTCGGCAGGGACAAGATCCCAGGCAGAGTCGTAAGTTAACCCCACCGGGCCGCCACTCGAACTTCGTTTAAGAAATTAACATCGTTTAGTCCAAGTGGCATCGCCGAGGAAGGGCCAAGAACAATGGAGGCTGGGAAGGCGGCGGAGGAGGTGGGGGAAATGTGTGAAGGTTCCTCGGTTAATCTGTTATGACATCTAGGACCTGGAACCGCAATGGTCTCTAATCGAGCATGGATTATGAGTGGCCATCGAAGACCTACGCTCTGACAGCTCCGACAATTGGATTTGCCTGGCATTTTCCCACATTCAGCCAGGGCTGGGCAACTCGAAGCCGGGTTTACACATGTTTTCCACAGCAATTATCCTTTTGGCAAACACCGCAAGTTGCCGGTGAATTGTTTTTCCCGGGATGATATTGCGAAATATTATCAGTTTGGTGCAACAATAGCTGACCCCGGAAATAGTGTGCTGTACAAATCGGTAAACAACGAGATTGTTTCCTCGAGTTTTTCTGAATCGAGGCAGGACAATGGGTGCACAGAGCGGATACAAAAGTTGTAGGGATTGTGCAACAGCCATGACACTACGAGAACCGGTTTGCATCAGGTGAAGCCGAAACGGAAGTCGACGGCACATGTGGGCGTCCTTCTTTCTCGGGAGTCCTGAATAGTCCTTTTCGCCGAAGAATGGCCCGCTTTGTTCCTCTAATGATCTGAGCTTGGGATGAGCTGAGAGGCAAAATTCCTGGGACAATTTTGGCCATTTATTGTAACAAATCACGCCTGGTTCTGGAGAAGGAACTCACAAGAAATGGGAAAAATTATATTGTAATCCAATTTCTTTCTTTAAAATAAGTCTATTTGGTTGCCGTTTTCAATATTTCAATTTGTTTATAATATATATTTTCTTACTTATCTCATTTAAACACTCTAATCAAGGACCATCAAATGATTCACCAGCAAGCACGTTTTTATTATCCCCAGCAGGACTCCCTGAATCTCTCCCTGCAAACGGACATCAAACGATAAAAGCGCCATAATTTTTCATTTTTCCAACCCAAAACGAAGCGGAGAAGAGCAGCAGAAATGCAGAAGAATAGAAGAAAAATTCGTGAGCATGCCAAAAATGCTCTTAACTGCAATGACATGTGAAAAGCGTCGAAATCCGTGAGGCAATCAAATGGACACGTACAGCGGCAGCAAAAGGAAATCAAAGGGAAGATCTGGTGGGTGGAAAATGGAAATGCAAAATGTACAAATGGTCGAACTAAAAACGTGAGAAAATCCAGCTAAAACGATTCATTTTCCATCTGCCGATGCCAGGTGTGAGACGATCTGAATTATGCAACTAGAATATAACTCTAAATCAGGGTAAATCGAGTATAGCTTGCAAAAATGATACATATTCCGTATTAATAATTGAACAATTCAATCAGGCGAACAAAGGTTGGAATGTAACCTCATTTGGTTTTTATGTTCGTTTCATTTTTGTCATTATCATTGATGCTCGCCATTCTGGGTATTGTTAAGCCGCACATTTGCTCGATTGTTCCTGAATTTAATTAAAAAAATATAAATAAAAAAATTATATTTGCGGACTACAAGAACAACAATAAATGAAACCAGCTCCCAAATGACAATTGAGTGACAACAACAATAACAACGATCAACAATCGAAAGCAACAACAATGCAGGAACAAACAATAAAACGTGCGTCTCTCTCTCTTTCTCCACAGAGAATCGGAGAATCGAGACTGAGAATGGGTTAAGCTGGGGTTAAGCGGGACCGCCTGTGAGGGTGGTTTCTGGCGACAGAATAATGGTTAATATTGTTTTCGGATAATAGTAATCACAGGAAGAACTTGACTTAACTCTCACCTGTCGTCAAGCGATAAAATTAAAATTGCAATTCGCGAATGCAGCTTACAGAATGGAAATATTATATAGCCACAAATTGAGCACTCCTCCGAGTTGAGTTCTTTTTGCATATTTTAATGGAATTTTGGATTGCAAAAGCCCCAAAAGATAACATAACTTAGAAAATAAATATATGTTATACAGCAAGAAGAAAGGATCCTGACTTCGGAAAAGCAAAGTTTCTA
Organism: Drosophila anomelani; assembly: GCA_035045905.1. Classification (NCBI taxonomy): domain Eukaryota; kingdom Metazoa; phylum Arthropoda; class Insecta; order Diptera; family Drosophilidae; genus Drosophila; species Drosophila anomelani. The sequence goes on from JAWNOO010000165.1 coordinate 810,313, forward strand.
TACCATGGCAATTCAAACTTGGGCTATGAAATAATAATTATATAAATAGACTTCTATAGCAGACTTTAGTCAAATTATTTTTTATAAAATTAGAATTATTAGAAATCCGATTATTAAATTAGAAAAAAAACATTAAGATAGCTATGTGTCTATCTCGGAGATAAAAGTTTGAGGTGTTTATAATAGTTTTGAACCGGTTTCAATAATACGTTTATTATTATTAATTCCTTATAAGTCAAAGGTATTTAGCCAAACATTTAATATTTAAAATAAAATAGTAATCCCAGGATTTTTAAAATAAATAAAATGTTAATGTATTATTCCAACAATTTTCGGAAAGAAAAATTGGGGTTGTGACCTTATAAAAACATAATTTTTACTGAAAGTAGTTCTATCTATCATAAAATACGACTTGCCTTTCTGAAAAACATCTCTTATTAATTTTAAAATTAAGGTGGCAAAAATATAGAAATAATGAAGAATTTAATTTGTCATTTCAAAAGACGCCCTTTTAATCAACTATTAATTAATAAATAAAAATTAAACGCTGTTTTTGATTTCTTGCTGTAGATTTAAATAATATTTTACACAATTTTGTTAATAACAGTATCAAAAACAGAAAAATGTTGACATTTTATGACGTAAATAGACATATTTGTTCGGGGAAAACACAATACATTTCGCTGAAAATGGGAAATAGGACCACAGATTCAGAAAAAAATCTTAAATGGCATACAAGTCGCAGAAAGCAAAAGCCGCTATTTGTATATTTTCGTGGATTTATCTCACTCCCTGCGCCATTATCACTCACTTAGTGTCCTCGTCGGCTAAGTGAAATGCTGAATACTTAGAAAGGAAATGTGGCCCGAGCAAAACTTTTTCCATTACACAACGTACAACAGTTTTTTCTTTCATTATTATTTCAGTCTCGTTGTTGTTGCCGTTGTCCTTTCGTCCTCTTTCTTTTTTTCTTTTTTTGGGAAAGCAGACACAAAGGAACGTTGAGAACGCTGAAAGCTTTTTATGCTCTTACGCTATGTATGGGCCAGGTATAAGAGCTTTGTAAATGCAATTGGAAATTGCACTAAGCTCGGCGTGCTAGTGTGCGTGTGCGAGTGAGTGGGTGGGAGAAAAAGAAAGAGAAAGGAGAAAGGATAATGGGTTGGGCTAGCTTTGGTTTTAAGGTTATGGTGTTCCGGATTTTATGGAATACAAATGAAATGAATCTCTTTAAAAATAACAAAGGAAATTCTATCCATTCTATTTTCAAATAATTATTATTATTTAACTAAAAAGGGTTTAGGGATAACTCCAAATAACTTTCCCAACTTTTCATACGAAAGAGTTAATATATTTTTATTATATTTAAAGGCTTTTGTGCCGTTTATTTTAAATAATAGGGGCCACACGACTTTTGTAATCAAGCTCCTTTTAGAGGGCTGTACGTGCATCTGGGTGAAGATTCGCCTCACTTCCACTCCTTCTTTATTCTCGGTCGCTTTTCTATGGCCAAATAAGTAAATAATTGCAGTAATATCCTTTTTGGAGCGGCCAGGAAGAACTGAAAAAAAGGGAACGGAAAAGAATGGCGAAGAATGGCGGGCGAAATGAAAGAATGCGAGAATGGAGAGCGGGGCGAGAGAATGGAAAGCGTGTTTCCATGTCCTTTTCACAAACTAAAAAGTCCTTTCACACACACACACACCCAGGCCGAGGAACACGCGCACAGTCCACATAGAGAGCTGTATATAGCCGAACACAGACACCCACAATGGACAAAAATTCACACCAAGCGCCCATTGTGATTGGCCCAACACACACACTGGCACTCACACACTCACGGGGAGGCAGACTCGCTCTCCCTCTCTTGCCCGCTATCTGTCTCTCGTTCTGGCCGCATGCAAGTTGCGGAAGTGCAACGTCGCTGTGCAAAACAATAACGGAAATTGTGTGCCCACTGTGCGAAAATCAATGTGCTCCCAGGCTCCCGCTCACTTTCCCTCTCTCTCTGTCTCGCTCGCTGGCAGGCGATCCGGATCCGGTCCCCCTCCGAGGTCGCTGGGATGAGAGCAGCAACAAGAACGACCCCAGAGCCAGAGCCAGAGCCGGAGCCGGAGAGAGCAGTAAAGTAAATTGAACAACACGAGCAGAGCCGAACGGCTGCCTGGCTTTTGGCTCTATTCAGCTCTTCTATTGAACACACCCTCAATGCGAACAACTATAACCGAAATAAAGGAGCCAATGGAACAAAGCCAACAACCGGGCTCGAACAATGGCCCAAACCAAAGAGAGAAGGAGCGATGGTCGCCAGCGGGCGAGAGAGTGAGTGCGCGCGACGGCGCAGCTCTCTCCCAGGTAGCAACCCCAGCATCCGTCCCGCTCTGGCGCTCACCACTTACCTGGCCAGTTCTGCTGCGAAGAGAGCGGTTTCGATTTGGCTCCGGCCGAGTCGGTCTCAATTGAGCGGCATAGAAATCATTCAGAAAATAACCGTTGAGCCGAGCAGAAGCACTACCAAGAGCGCAAGCAAAGCAAAGCAAAGACAGTTGATCAGAGAATACAGCAGCGGACATAGCGATAAGGCCAGTTACGCGAAATACAGAAAACAGAACATTAGAACTGCAGAATTGCAGAACCACAGACATTGTGAGCGAAGTGAAGTGTGTTAACCGAGTGAATACCGCAAGGAAAGTGTTTCCAGCCACAGATATGGCCACCTTATCCACGCACCCGAACTACGGCTTCCACTTGGGCCAAGCCCAAGGTCTGGAGCTGCCCGCGCCGGGCGACTACGCGCCCCAGGGCCAGCTGCAGCTGAGTCCCGGCATGGACATGGACATCAAGCGCGTGCTGCACTACTCCCAGAGCCTGGCGGCCATGGGCGGCTCGCCCGGCGGCAGCAACGTCGGGTCCAATATGGGCCATCACATGTCATCCGGCCACATGGGCTCACACCACATGCACCAGGCGGTGTCCGCCCAGCAGACCCTCTCACCGAACAGCTCCATCGGCTCTGCCGGCAGTCTCGGCAGTCAGAGCAGCCTGGGCAGCAACTCCGGCTCCGGAGCCGGCCACCAGTCCTCCGGAATGCACAGCCTGGCCACCTCGCCCGGCCAGGAGGGGCACATCAAGCGCCCGATGAACGCGTTCATGGTGTGGTCCCGCCTGCAACGCCGCCAGATCGCCAAGGACAACCCCAAGATGCACAACTCTGAGATCTCGAAGCGTCTGGGTGCCGAGTGGAAGCTGCTGGCGGAGTCCGAGAAGCGACCCTTCATCGACGAGGCCAAGCGCCTGAGGGCCCTGCACATGAAGGAGCACCCGGACTACAAGTACCGCCCGCGCCGCAAGCCCAAGAACCCACTCACAGCCGGACCGCAGGGAGGCCTCCAGATGCAGGGACAGCAGATGATGGGCCAGCAGAAGCTGGGCGCGGGAGCAGGAGCCGGCGCCGGGGGCTACAATCCGTTCCACCAGTTGCCGCCTTACTTCGCGCCCTCGCACCACCTGGACCAGCCGTACCCGGTGCCATACTTCGGCGGCTTCGATCCCTTGGCCCTGTCCAAGCTCCACCAGTCACAGGCAGCGGCAGCGGCGGCGGTGAACAACCACAACAACAGTCACAGCCACAAGGTGCTTGAGGCCCAGGGTCAGGCTCCGCCCCAGCTACCGCCCACCTCGCTGAGCAGCTTCTACTCGGGCATCTACTCCGGCATCTCGGCGCCCTCTCTGTACGCCGCCCACTCCGCCAACGCCGCCGGATTGTACACATCCTCGTCGACATCCTCCCCGGGCTCCTCGCCCGGCACCATAACGCCCAACGGCATGGATGGCTCCATGGACAGCGCCCTGAGGAGACCCGTCCCGGTGCTCTATTAGGGCAAAGCAGCTCCATTAGGGTAGAGTACAGAGTAGAGTACAATTGTTGAAGCATTCCCAAAGTGATCCACTGGTTTTAAATCTTCAAAAGCTCTAAGTAAGCCAATCCTCCAAGCACGCAACTCCGCTTAATCCTAGTACAATCTTTGCGCACTTCAGACCTAGGACATAAGACAGACACGCATCATTCCTAGCCAATATACAAACTAAAGCTATAATTTATTTCGCGCACTCACTGGACTTAAGGCAGCACCACAAACATAATTGTAAATTAATTTTATTTAGTTTTAAGCATTGAGAGAGCGCCCCCTCCTTGTTGTTTTTTTCAGCACCCACTTAAAACGTAGCTTCTAGTTTTAAAGCTTAACCCTCTCAAATTGTAAATATCCCAGCCAATTTCGTTATAGTCTCAGTGTAGCCCGAAATGCGAGAAAAGGAACGTACATCAATGTATTATTGTATTATTAATTGTATTAAAAGTAAACGTTATTATCTAAGCAAAAAATGGTACATGAACAACCAACACAAAGCAAAGACATTTAAAAATGAATAAAAAAACAAAATTATCTGAGAAAACCAAAATTTCAAACCGAGTCTTATGATTTCAAACACTTTACAGGTTTCGGGGGATATTTGAAATTAATTGAGAATGTATTCTCATGATTGTTAAAGGATAGGGATATTTTTTGACAATTTAGGGATAATCTTTTTACTTCTCTTGCAGTATTGTATTCTCAATCTATATATGCCTCTGAATTGTATACCATATTTGTGAACCTTTTCATAATGTAAATATCTTCACAATTCAACTTAGAAATGTTAAATACTTTTCGCCTTCATCGATTTCTTGATTCGGTTTTCAGAAACGTGTGTTTATAATTGGATTATCATGTTAGGTTATTTTATTTTCCTCATTTCATATTTTTTCCATAAAACTTTGAACCAAATTAGTTTATGTTCTCCAATCACATCGAGAGTGTCTTCAGAAATTCATTATCAATTTGAATATTCATGAGGCCATTAACATAATATTCTCAACTCGAGTGAGTGAGTCATTCGAATAAGCTTTTAAAAAGCACTCATGCCATCATCATCACCGTCTTAATGCGAATGACTTTTCACCTTTTCGCCGTGTGGATCTTAGCCTGAATTCCTCTCCCTTTACTGAACAAATTAACCTTGTCTCAGGGTTTCTTCGCTATTATTTTACTCATTTTTGTGGGTTTTGGTTTTTTGTTGTATTTTTGGTTAGCCTACACCCGCTGGGAGGCGAAGAAAAAACTAAATTTGATTTGCCATTATACAACTATTTGCCGTTGTGTATTAATTTCTATTGATTAATGCGCTGTTTATTTTGCGCCTCCAAGACAGAATTCGATAGTTTGAACAAAGGGTCGTCTCTCCGATCTACGGATGGGGGTCGCATTGTGTTTTGCTTTTTGGAGCAACGGGGGGCCCTCTAAGACCTCACTATCCGGAGTGTAACAGAATCCCCTGCCGAAAGAAATCAACGCGTGTTTTCCGTTTTGATTTTTGGCTTCTTCTCGTAATAATAATAAGAATAATTGCGGTCATTAATAAATCCACTTGCATTGTCTTCCCGCGATCTCCAGCTCTCCGATTGCCGTTTTCAACTCTTCGACTTGGATGGTTCCTATTCACCTTGCTTTACCCTTCTCCTCCTCTCCCTTCCCTCTGTGTATGTCAAATGTGTTAAAATATCAAATATTGATTATTGTTGTTATTATGCGTATTGTTGATATTGGTCGTTTTGTTGTTCGGCTCTGTTGTTGTTGTTGCCGTGCCGTGTTTCTCCGTTCCTCATTCGATATCTACATTTCACAAATATTTACCCAGCATTGACGTGATACTGAATAATTATATAAAGAGATTGGATTCTTTGGGTTTAGCTCTTTGGGACAGTTTCTGAAGTTGAAAATGGGTTAGTTGATAACAAGAAAGGTTGAGAGAATAGCTAGTGATTGCTGATAAATAATGTTAAAATAAATTGAAAACCACAATTAATATTTGTTATATAATTATACTTTTATAATAATGGGAATTATACCATAGTATTATTACATCTGTCAGATATTTGTCACGCTGAAATAAAGTAAATTCTGGCATTATTATTGTAATGCTGAGAATAGTAATACTAACTAAAAATATGCTGCTTATGTATATTATAATATTCTATTATTATTATTATTATATTATATTATTATATTATAATTAAATTCAATAAATTCAATAAATTTTAATTATTATAAACAAAGATACATAGAAATTAATATAGTCATAAATATAGTCCCAAGAAGTGTTTATTTTTTTGTACACTGAACCCAAGCGGAAGTGATTAGCCTGAGCCAAAGCCTAATCCAGTCGGATGATTAAGCCAAGATTAAACATAAAACATATCTCACGCCCCTCTGATCCGTAGTTCCCCCTTTCCTAGGGGAAGTTATCTCTCAGATCCCCGTCAAATAATTGAAATTCCAGTTCAACTCGTTGGGTTTTTAAGGATTGTCGAATACATTTTATGGCCCGACTCGCCGCCTACGCCTCCTACTCCCGAAAACACGCCTCGTGCGACCCATTTGGTCATGTCTGTATACAAATATAATTTGCAGTCTCGGGTGCTTCGATTTTTTTTACGACTTTATGGCCGGGGATTAGCGTCCGGTCCGCAGAAAGGAGTGTGCAAAATGTCGCGAGATTTTTATGCATCTATCGGCGAGTGTTTGGGTTGTTGTTGCTATTTCTCCTGGTTCGATCGGCTACCTGAGGCAGCTAAGACCCGGATTAGCGACGGCGACGGACTCTTGATTTCCTTCGCGTTTTCCCAAAAATCCTTGCTGTTTTTGTTCACTTTTTTAGGTGAAAGATGCGCTCGCTAATCCGGGGGATTAGCGACAAAGGACCAGACGGATTAGCATAACGGTGATACAATTTGCCGGCAAAATGATTGCGACGACCTCGTTGGCAGCCGACTCCTCTAGCCTCGTTTTCCAGCTCTTCACATTTCCAAATAGCGTTCCTACGTGGAAGGTCCAGTTTATTGGCCATAAACCATTAACTCTATGGAAGATCGGCCTGCAAAGGGGTCAAGCTGTTGTCTGTCGAAGGGAGCTCGTTCCCTATATATCTGTCCCATCCCAGGATATATCCGCAACATGGCGGCGATGTCTGTTGCCTGTCAATTCCTCCCACTCCCCGCCTCCATCTGTTTTGGCTACCCTTTCCCCCTGTTGTGTCACTGGTTGTGCAGCCTAATTTGTGGGTGGTGGCTTTTTGTCAACTGTTTCATATTTGCAACGGCTTAGCAGGGATGTTTATTGGGCTACACTGTGCTACAGGACTGAGGAACTTTAAAATTTGAAAAAAATATATAAATATTACGCAAAAATTCAAAATTAAACATCAGAAATGTTCCTCTACAATGTATTTGAAAAAAGGGTAAGCAACGGAAATGAATTCTTAAGACTATTGCAATTAATAGCCTAAGTATTTCATTCATTCATGTATGTAATAACATAATTCTGCCTAAAATAATATGTTTTCTAGCTTTTTGTACTATTCTTCTACATATGCATTCTATACAATTTTCCAACTTTATTTAAACTTTTGCTGCCTAGTGTCCTGTCTCATATTTCATTCAAAATCGAGAACGACTACCCACTTCCACTCCCTGAAGCACCACCCACGAACTACCCCAAAACCCCCAACTCCTACCCCGACCCTTCCCACTCTCCCGTACCGTCTGGACGTGAAACATATTGTCGAGGGTGGCTATAGCAGAGGCTATAGCTTTAGCTCTATGCCACTGCGACTGCGGCGCGTGGTTGACAAGTAGCAAAGCGTGGCGGCTTTTTAAGTGCTAGTTTGACATTTTTTCTCTGCTTCCACTGCGACGGTTTCCCGTCCACTGCCGCTGCTACCTCCCTGCGCTCCTCCTGCGGCGCTAACCAGCCAACCAGACCGTCAATAAGTCGCAGGCTAACAATTAATTAAAAGCCTCCACCGCACAAAAAGCACGGCGCACTTAGGCAAATGAGCAGCGACGGCACAAGCGGGCGTCCCAGGTCCCACGGGGCGTATGCGCGATGCCAACTGGGACATAATTTGTCAGCGAGCGTCAGGGCGTCAAAGCAGCAAGGAAATTGCAGTCGTAAGTGCAAGGATAACGCTGATTTGCCTCGAGTGAAGTCGAGTCGAGTTGTCGTCAACTCAACAGCGTCATTAACATTTGGCACGAACGCCAAATGGAAATTAAATGATGATAAATTCGCAACCAGCCGCAACTTGACAACTGATTGCTGCATGCAACTGGAGTGGAGTGGCGGCAGAACAGGACCTACCGGCGAAAACATTTGCATAAACGGCGGCTGTTCGGGGCCCATTCAGTTGTATCAAATTTGATTAGGTGCGAGGCATTTGTCAAAGCAGAATGTTGGGAATATTGCGCCCCGACCGGGCGACAAATTTGTGGTCTGCCTCGCTCTCTCCCATCCAACCCTCCGAAAGCGACAGCGATTGATGAGCTCCGTGCTCTGTCCTCCCGTCTCCAGTGTTCTGTATTTCAAGCTGGACGCTCGGAGTCGAGTGCCAAAACACTTACGCCCTGCATGTGAGCTTGATGGGCTGGAGAGTTGATGATCGCAGGCTCAGAATTGAAAAATCACACATACGATTAATTAGCAAAAAAGGGTGAAGAGCGGACAAAGGATCATCGTTATTATCAGGCAAATAAGCTGTGAGAGCAGATAATTAATGAAAAAAACTTATATAAGATCGCGGGCTTTGAATAACTATAACAATATATATTTAAAAACAATTGCTTATATCAATCTCTCCCTCTATTAGCCCCATTTTTTAATTACTCTACTCAGAAAATAGTTGTTTATATTCTGTAATTTGGTCTTTGATTTATCTGACATACCTTTTTCTACCTCTTCTCAAAAACTCACTGAATCGATCTATGTATAATATACAATGTACAATGTTTCTAAGCCAACATAGAGCTCGGAAGAACTCTTTTTACAACTTTTACCAAAACTCTTTTGGGTCTTTCAAAGCCAAATACCTTAAAAGGACGCTTAAGTTTTAATAGCATAAAATATAAGCTAGTTATTTCGTGCGCTCAATTATTTTTACGGATTCCTGCTCTGAATGAGATACTATTATTTGATGCCATCAATTAGCTTATAATTCCTTTTTAAAATCTCATATTTTTTCTCCTCAAAAGCCGACTATTATGTGTCCAAGTTACCAATAGAGCTCACGCTTTTTTCGTAATTATTTATGGGAATATTTATACTTGTTAACATTTTATCAATTGATCCCAGGGCTCTTCTATATTATTTGAAACTCTTGGCGGGCGTCCAGCGTTCGCATGACAATGGGCCAGCGAACTGAAAGGATTTTTATGACGCGAGCCGAGTGGAAAACTTCCGTCCTTTGCTCCTGGCCGCTCTCCTCACCACGTGTCAGGAGAGCTTGGAGCAGGGGCCGGCTTACAGAGACAGGGATTGGAATTAAACCCCGGGACGTTGCCGCATTGTCTATTTCATTCTACACAGTAACAGATTTCGCCGTATTTCTTGTACATTTTAGGAAAATTATTAATTCAAAACATTAAGAAATTTTGGGAATGGCTTTTATTTCTATATATTGAGGGAAATATTTCTCCTTTATTTTGATAATTGTTAACTTCAGGGAGTTCTATTTAAATAATTACAACGTATGAATATATTTATATATTCTATCCTGTCAGAAATTAATCCTTTAGTTCATGGTAACTAAAAATACATAATGATACCAGAAAGACTTCTTTGACATTACCGAATAAAAGAATTAAGAGGCTCCTTTCTGTCAAATTTTGCTCAGTGTATACGGATGTGATCCATCCTTGCGGCTGCCTAATGCAGTATTGTTCCTGTCCAGTGAGACGAGGACAACAACAGCAGCGGGAGCAGCGGAAGAAGCCGGAGTCGAGGCACAGGAGCAGCAGATCCGGCAGATCCGGGAGTCTTTATGGCATTTCATAACTGCTCTCGAGCGTAATTTGTTTCCTGTTTACGCGCAGCAGGACATCGCACATCGCGTGCGCATTGGCGTATAAATTATTGCCCGAATCATGGGCTCAACGAGTACGGAAACCACCACCAGATCCATGTGACCCATCGCCAGTGCGGTGCATCTCGGACTCGGATTCGGATGCGGATTCACAGTCAGCTTCAGGCTCAAGTGTTTGCCCATTAATTTGCTTAGGCCAGGCCAGGCCAGGGTGCTAGGGCGACCACTTCAGCCCTCCCCTGCCACGCAAATATTTGCATAAATTTGTAATAATTTTATCGTCAATTTGTGTTTTATTAGCATGTTCCGAGGCCCTCTCGTCTGGCCTGAAGCCTGCCTTTGATTTGTGGCCAGTTGCGGGTGTCTTTCGTGGCTGGTTTTTAATATTTTTTATTAATTTGTTTAAAATTTGTCACTTCTGCCGTGTTGTTTCTCAATGGCCACTGATTATGATAAATGGATGCCGAATGATGAAAGCGGGCAGTCGGTTGGAAATTTTTGAAGAGCTGTGAAAATTTCGCACTTCAAAAGGAAAAGCACCGAGCTGAGAATCCTTTAAAATTTTAAATTCAATTTATTTATATAAAAATATGCTTTGGGGAAATTAAAATATTATCTTTAAAAGCAGCCCAAACCGATTTGAAATTTCTATAAACCAACTATAGAAAATGTATTAAAATAATTAATAGAATTCCTAATAAATTGGCGATTAACTGGTAACATCATAAAAAGTATTTACAGTTCATTAAACATATATTACCTGAATTAACAAAAAGAAACTCATAGATTAGGCCAATTGGTACCAACAAATAACCAAATCCCTACAACAAATAGGGAAACCAACAAAGGCAACTAGCAATTATCCCCCATTCCGGTTAAGTCCTTAAAAGGATATGGCTTCATTCTGGCTTGGTTAGCGCATTGATTTGTCCCGTGTCCTGGCACAAAAGCGGAGTTACAGAGCTCCAAAGGAAAAGCGGAGTTGAGGGTGCAGTTGGCGGATCAGAACCAGCAACTGGCGCAGGGCAAACAGATGATGAGTCAAAGGACCTAACGAGTTGGGTTCCCGGCCTCTATTATGACATAATTAACTCCTCGACGTGGCCCGACATGCGATTACACAACGCTTACTAGCCGGAGGGCGGGGGGATTAGGCAGCCGATTACGCAGAGAACGCAAACGCAAACTGTTTACATTTTTGGCAAACAACAAGCGGAAATGCAGGCTCCCGGACAAACAAATAACCCGTACACCGGGTACCAGGAACAGGAACAGGAAGGGAAGCAATGGGGCGAGCAGGACAATGGTCCGTCGGCGCACAATGGCCGCATCCCATCCATCCATGCGCCATCTGCCCGATGTCGAAGCCACATAGTGGGTCTATAGGGCCCAGAAGAAAGCCTGAAAAGAAAGCAAAATGTCGCTAAGAGCAGAGAGACAGCAGCCGAAACAAAAATAGAAACAGAAAACAGAAAATAGAAAAATAGTCTTTACTTTGATAACTGCATTTCGCCCATTGTTGGACTTGTTCGATCGGCTCAATGGGTTAAACGCCACCAGATGGCCGGGCCCCGGAGTCTGCTAACTGCCAATAGCTTAGGATTATAACTGTAGCCCCGGAGAATACACTTGGGCCAACGGAATTGTGCTCTCTTTCTTCTCGGACACTAATCACATTTAATAACAATTTTTTTTGGCAACAGCGCAGAGGGGCTGGGGGTTGTCGGGTGTGCTCAACTCATCAACACCTTGACGAATCGCAAACAAAACCAAATTTGAGTAATCAGCTTCATTCAACAAAAGTTGAAAAGAGCTGAGAAACGTGTAGCAAAAACACAGGCGGACAGAGAGACTAAATACAAGGCGGAATAACGAAAATGAATTATGGAATAAATATATATATTTTTTAATGAAAAGAGGGGATACTCTTTAGAATTATCTTTAAGGTTATTATGTTTACAGCTGTAATATGGCTATTGTTTTTAATTGTTTAAACTTAACACGGATTTCACTCTCCATGCTTTAAATATAAAATATGTTTAATGGATTGATGTAAATAGATATTAACTTTTAAAAGCCATGTATCTATGGCGTTGAATTTCATAAATGTTGTTCTTAAGGAGTTTACAAATAAAATACAATTATTTCCGAGAAAGGATTATTCCTTTTTTAAATTATTTCCAAGACTTTATCTCTCAAATGAAAATAGAACCTTAGACCCCAAGCTCTCGGGAGGGTATCCAAAGCAAGGTCTGCCCAACGCTCTTTCCCACCAGTCAACACCGTGGTAGGATCTGGGAGCGGGGTCATGTGGCGGGGGTCATCGGGGCTGAGCTGGGGCCCCACAATAATAACAAAACGCAAACAACAAAAGCGCTTAAATGAAACAAAGCCCGCGGACAATGGGTGCGCATTATTTTCTAATTTATAGGCATTGTCTGGTGGAAGCCCCTTGGTTGGGATCGGATCGCCGGCTCCGATGGGATGGGATTGGTTCCTATATCGCCATACTCGGGGCTTGTTCGATTTTCTGTTTTGATTTGGCCTTTTTCTCGGCCCGAAAAGCTCATTGTTGTTGCTTGTTTTCATTATTGATTTAAACAAATCGAACAGCAAGTGAAGAGCGGTATTAATGCGGTTTTAATGAAGTAATAAACAACAGCGGCGAGTCATCGCGATTTCTTTGAGTCAAAATCGGACACAAGATCTGTGAAAAAAAAAAACTCCCGAGTTGTAATTAGTTTTAATCTCTCGAAACCCATCGCTCGGACAATCCCTGCAATTAATTGCATTTTGTCATAGCAAATTATAGAACAGCAAACCGAGTCTGAAAAACTAGGCAGATAAACATTGCTGGTTGCAGTTTGCACGCAATTTTACTTGGCCCAGCACTGGGTTGGGTTTTGGCAATGGGAATGGGTTTAGAATTGGGATTGGGATTGTCCGGTTCTGTTGGGTTGGGCCAAACACTTTCGCCTCGGGCCGACTCCATTCTCTGGCGGTTTGTGTGACAAATGTTACGTTCCAATAATTATGTAAAGAGCCAAACGAAGGTTTGGCCAGCGAGTGACCCAGTTTATTTTGGTCATTTATGTCGAACTACTGATGTCGATGAATGGATGTTTTTGGCTTGTAAAACGGATTCTAGATACGATCGATTTTTACGAAAGTTTCGATGTATTGAAAGTATGAGAAAATGTGACGCGCTGCACATAAAATCTTTAATCTATATATATGTTGCAAGTCATCTTAAGTCCCTCGATTATAGCTTTCAAGAAAGTAATTTTAAGACAGGAAATTGCTTTACATTTAAGGATTCTAAATTAGTCTTAAAACCCTAAATCTTTATTCTTAATTCAGGTATCTTTAAGTTTAAATCCAAGGCATTTACATGACCTAACAAAAGTTATTTAAGTTACGGTTTTATCTATAACTAAATTGTGTTTCCACACGAAATAAATTTCCAAATTTTAAAGCAAACTTACCAGTCATATTTTTGTAAATAATTAAATAAATATTTCAGTGTGATTATATAAACTTCATTAAACGTTGCTAATGGATGTATCTGCTGATTCCCATTGTTTACTCCCGCCAACGAATTTACATATATATTTCATAAGAATATCGAGTGGCTTTGCTAAATAAAATTCAATTAACAATCAATTTCAATTCAAACAAAGCGAGATGTTTCAAATTCAAATGAGCAGTATAAGGATTCCCCACAGAAGGGTCCCGAAAAGGATTCAAATATTTATTCAGACCGCGTTTGCATTTTTCCACTGCCTTTGCACTCCTGTCACCGAACCCTGTTATTACCGGGAAGCGGTAAGCTGTCTCCCCAGAGGCCAAACAAAGTCGCGACAAAACCAATTGACAGAATCCTGTCGAGCCTTGGCGACTTGGCCCAATGTTAATTACAGAGATGACTGAACCGTCAGACAAAAAGCGAAGCGACAAATTCCAGTTAATAGTCGAGAAGAGAACAACGCTGTCCGCGTGTGTACATGTCAATTAACAATAGTTTGCGATGGGACCCAGCTCACGACTCCTACAAGGGGCAACTACTGTGTGGATCTGTCCAATATAAGCCATATTATTTGACTTGACTGCCGGCCACTAAACGATGGCAAACAGAGGAGCAACAGGCCCGATTGGCTGCCAATCGACTGTGGAAGCGTCAACTGGATCTTGCAACTGCAGTTCAGAGATTTGATACCGAGTGCATTGTGGGGAGGAAGGTATATTGTATTGATGGTCTAGAGGAAAAAAACATGTATTTTATGACAGGTAAACGCCTGTTTATTAAAGTTGTTTTAGATTTATTATTCACAGCCATATGGGCTTCACTAACTTGCTTATTTTAGTTCTTAAGATTATCTCTTTAAAATAAGAAATAAAGTGTTTTCAGTTCTTTATTTAAAGATCATTCCAAATTCAAATTCCTAAAACGTAAAGAAACTTAAATTGTATTGCTTATTTCCACCGTATTAAAATACAAATGCTATACGATTAAGATAGGATATTAAATGATTTTATAACATAACATAAACTTGAAATTGGTTTGCAAAGAAATACAACAATGTACAATGATTGAGAAAGAAAACTCTTACTGGGTACTTTATAGTCGCCACACTCCTCTCCACCATTATTAGACGTTCTCTGATCTTATATGCAAATGAGCCAATACAATGGGAGTAGTTTCGATCTGTTTGTTTTGGGCCATTTGTAGTTTGACTTTGTAATTCGTAGCTCCGCTTAACACTCGATTGGTTTTGTTGTTTAGCACGAGTGCCCGATCAGGGCTACCTATGGTCCAGAAACCCTCGACACCCCACTCCAGCCAGCTGCCTGGGTGCCCCTCTTCGATATCATTAGGGTTCATTATGTTCGATGTCCAGGGGAAAAGGTGTTCTGTTATGTTCCGTTCAGCTCTCCGCTGCATTTCGTTTGATTTGGCATGTTTATTGTTTGATTTTGTTTTTGTTTACGCTCGATACCATTGCGAATTCTATGGCGCAAACTCTGTTGCGAACATAATTACGTTAATTCTTTGTGCCCATCGTCGGGCATGAGGGTAGCGGTAGCAGCGGATCCGATATCGCTGTAGGTTCTCCCCCTCCCTCCCCAAGTATATATATTTTGCTTGATTTATGATGTGACGGAAGTGTAGTGTTTCGGAATTTATTAGACAAAACATTGCTTCTGTCCGGTCTCGGGTTACGCAACATCAGAGGGATCTCCGATTTTCTGCTGTCCACTGAAATGCACATTCAGCAGTTTGAAAAATTGTAATGATTGAAAAATAACAATATAAATAGCATAATGGATATTATAACATAATATCAGACTTAGCAAACTTTAGTTTTTGATTTTTCTAAATAAAAATTTGTTTGTTTTTATAATTTCTTTAAATAATATATTATAAACTTATATTTTCTAAAATTTATTTAAATTTTAAGAACAATTTCTTTTAGTGCACTGCATCTACTGGTAGCTGAAAAACTTTTACAAAAGGACTCGAAACTGTCACAAAAAGGAGCAGCGGCCTGGCAAGGAGCAGCCATTCGGCAACTGCTGTCACAGTCGAAAAAGGCTTTGATATGGCATCGTATTCAATCGAGTGGGACTCGCAGGCGAAAAAATTGAGAGAAATGCAAACTTTTGGCGAGACATTTTTCGCTGAATTCAAATACGAAATATGAGTACTGTGGGTGGCACAAAAATGTTCAAAATAATAGTATAAGACATACATTTTATTAAACATCATTGATGCATATTAAGAATTATTTAAACTATGGGTTTATAATCATTTTAATCTTGGCTTTCTATTAAATTAATCTCTGCAAATACGAGTCAAGATAAAATGAAATATTTATTTTATAACATTTAAGATTAAAACATTTAATTTAAAAAGATTGAAATATGCAAAATTAAAAAATATAATTTTTCTATTCTTTTTTTAGATATAGATTTTTAACAGACACTGTAAATATAAACCTGTACCTGTAACATAAAGGATTGCAGCTTATTGGGGCGTGTAAACCAATTAGCGGCCGTTCAAATTGTTGCTATGGCAAAGGTTATACAACACAAATTTTAATTTGACGATATGCAAATTGGCCTGAATGACTATAATATGTCCAATATATAGCTGGCAATTGTGGATATACCTATACGTTAAAGACACATGTTTTCTTTATACATTTTATAGAGTGGTTTAAAATTTAAATGGGAGTGTGATAATTGTAATACAAACTTAAATAGCAAGTATTAAAGTTTTCCTTTAAATTTACTAATAAGAACTATAAAAGAATAGCATTATTCTTATTTTTGTTGATATTTTCATTGATTTGGGAAGTGCACCTGTACTCAGTTTATTCACGATTTAGTTTTAAAATAATTCCTCTTTTTTTGTATTTTAAATATTGGCCTAATCCACTGACGAAAGTAAATTGAAACAGATGCCAATGCTGAAACTTTAAAGGAAATTCCAGTTTAAACTAGTGCCAAGAGCGAATAAAATTGTTGCTAAACAATTGATAGTAAGAAGACAACGTTTATTATTACCTAAGCACACTTTATGGATAATTTTGGAAAACCCTAGGAATGTTTCAGTCTTGAAGAGTCCCAGAAACACAACCAAATTCCTTTTTGATTATTTAAAACATTGATAAACCTTTAACCCAATTCTTTAAAATCCTTTGTGAAAGCTCATTTGCAGGAAATTACCCAAAAAGACCTTGTTTTCTTTTCGCGATAACTGGTTCAGAGTGGGTTAACTTCTGTAGAGGCTTCGGCTTCTGTAGACAGTATTACGCAATGAGGCGGGTAAACAGAAAAAAATGGGTAAGAGCAACTGCGTCACTCTATTGGAATGGAATGGAGCAGCAACTGGCGATTGCACAGGTGTGTCTATATCGGTATTTCAGCTGAGGTGTACGGCTTACAGCGCGGATCGATGAGGGTTTTTTCGAGGCCCGCCTGTTGCCGCTGTTACGCATTTCCATGGGTCAAAAAAATGAGATAAATAATAGAAAAGAAGTACAATTAAATCGAAACAATTGCGATTACAAAACAAGTTGCCATTGTCTGCTCCATGATCGCTATTTGTGTTTGTTTCATTTCTGTATTTGTTCCATTTGTTCGGCGCTGTTCTATTGCTCAAATGGTGCGAAAACTGCGCTTTCAGTTCTATGTTTTCCACCTTTGTGTTCCGATTCTTTATGTTTTTTTAACCCCTAGCCAAGTATAGCCTTAATAAATTTATTTACACTTTGTTGCGTTTTTATTTCGTTTTTGATTTGGGGCGCGAGTCGTTTGTTCGAGGATGATTTCCGGAATCCGGCTCTTCACTGCAACCCCTAATTGCCGGCCACTTGAGAGAGCTGAGTCCGGGTTTCAGCTGCACTTATCTGAGCCGGGCCATCAGTTGCTTGGCTTCTCAAGCTAATGCCAAGGGTTTATCGTGGGCCTCATCGAAATTATCCAGTGGCCAAGGGGCGGAGTGTGTTTTAGCTTTTGCGGTATGGTGGCCATAGCATCGCACACACTCCCCGCTAATTGGTAAAATTCTTTTCACACGCGCCCATCGCCTCCTCTCGCCGCTTTCCTAAACGATTAATTTGGCTTGTTTATTTGATCAGTGATCTGGTTTCCTGAATGGGCCAGTAGGCATTCGGTTAGTCCCCATTGAGCATCTGCTTTTTTCATTCAGAAAATCGCATATTTTTGTGTCTATTTTGGGGATTTGAATTTATTTTCTACATCTTTTGTTGGCCTTTTTGTGTGGTGCCTTTTGTGGTGTGTTACCAAAAGCGCTAATTTCTGGTTAACTTCTTTTGTTAGCATAGATGGAGCTATGAATTCGTTTACTCACATAATTGATTGAGGTGCCTGCTTTGCATTTAGGGCTAAGGGACTTTAAACACACAAATATTTTAATATTATTCCAATCTAAGAATACTTACTTAATTGCAAAACTAAAATTGTATTCATAAAATAATTATTTTCAAAGAGAATTCAAATTGAAATTCTTTCTCTACTAAGTCAATACTTTTTGTAAAAATCCTTAAAATTTAAGATAGTCCCGGAAACGTGAATGATCTTTTAATTTTCCCTTTCTATTAACGTTTATTTATCATTTTAATATTCCCTCGCTAAGAGCATGTCAAATTCGATTTGTTTAAAATATTCCATCGCTCAGTCGATCATCACTTCCCAATTGTTATTGCCGATTGTTGCATTTAAAATTTTCCATATTGTGTTGGCCAACGATTGTGTTTGATATTATGACGATCGAAATTTGCGTTGCCAATTAGCGCTGGTTTTGGGCCGGAATGCCTTCAAATCGATGGCGACAGTTCGCCATTGTGGCTGATAGACAATTGTGCAAAGTGTTTTTTGGGCAACTATCAGTAACTAATTTCCAACTGCGACAGGTACACTAGCGAACTTTCATCTTTGGCTGAACTTTTGGGCACGGCTTACTCGGGTTACCCAAAGAATTTGTAAGTCTGGATGGGAAATCTTTTCCCACAGGCAGCCGCAGGCTCAAGTGGGCGGCCTCGTCTGCGGCCCACTTCAGCTGTAGTCGCACAATGAAAATGTTTTGCCCCGCTTTTCCACCCCGCCTTTTACAAACGCTGCCAGAGTGGCAGCCACGAAAATCGCTCGCCCATTAGAGCATGTTTAATGTTATTTATTCATTAGGCTCAAGTGTGCGCGAAAAATAACAATTATAAAAAAGAAAAGGAAACTCACCATTTTTTCGGTTCGCATAAAAAAGTACAAATCCGGGCCGGGGTCAGATTTCCCGAAAAACGATAATTGAGAGGCCAAGTGAAGTCGAGGCTGTGAAAACAGGAGTGCCTTTCACAGGGGCGGAGGTGGGATTTTTTTCAAAGGATATCGTTAGTACAATAGCCATCGGGATGAAGTTAAATGTTTAAACAGTGATTTAACTAAAGAATATCATTATTATTACCTCACTTTTCTTGCAACTTTTTTTGTATTCATATTTTATATAACATGGCAATTGCAAAAAGTCTGTTCTCTGTATTACGAGTATAATCTTTTAACAAGGGAATCAAGTTATAAATTCAATAAAATCTACAAATTTTCATTGACATCTATAACACTACAACAAATTGATGATTGTTCTAGTTGTTAATTGGCTTTATAAAAATGATGATACCCCTTAAAACTACGCTCCTGGAACAGTCGCATTGCACACTCTCGTCTTTATCCACTAACATATTTTTCGCGTTTCGGCGCCGCAACTGTATTGCTGCCAGGGGAAGGGGCTGGCGAGCGGGTGAATTGCAGGATGTGAATTTCTATAAGGATTCTGTGGTGTTTTTTCATGGGCTGCGGCTGAAAAGTGCTTGAAAACTTGAAGGGGGCCAGCTGTGGCAGGCACAATTAGACAGACAATTGGGCTTACTCAATCGGTTAAGCTATAGAATCGTATTTAAGGGTAACATTAGGCTTTATTGTTGCAAAATGGGAACAAAAAATAAGTTTCGTTTTACTGCTAATAACTAAAAGTGTGCGTATATTTTTCTATATACTTTTCTGGGATAAATAAAAATGTACTTCAATGCCAAAACAATTTTTGTATTTATTTTTCGTTCTAAATGGGCGCCTAAAAATAATGTATAGTTTTTACACATGCTAATCAAAGCTATGGCTTAAGTGACCTGCCTTAACTTGACTTGCCAGCATTATGTTGAGGTGTTGGCCACAAACCCACACGCAGGAACACACTAGCCGACACAGCACATCCATTTTAGCCATTTTAGCTTTGTGACCTTTGACAATTATGTGCCCCTGCGAGCGGAAAACAGCCACCAAGACGGCAGGAGAAGGAGAAGGAGGAGCAGGCTCTGGCCTTTTCTCCACACAACATGGCCAGGAACAACTAGCGAGAGTTCCAGCACTTGACGGGCTTTCATTTAATTAGCCACAGCTGACAGTTAGCCAAAGAAAAGAACAACAGCCTCGGAATGGGGGACGTCGCGGGCACAGTCGTCGCCAAAAGTCGACACATGTGTGTTGGTCGCAACTTAACCCAACTTGACTCGAGTTGCCGTCGGCAATATATATTTCTGCACCGGAGTGTTGTGGCTGGTGGGGTTTTCGAGCTCGCGGAGTTGAGTTTGCCATTTTCGCCCACTTGAGTTGGCAGGCGACCAGCTGGCAGGGCAAACTCGCAACCTTCGACACAAAAACTCAAACCAAGTTCATGGATGCACTGGAGAAAGTGTAGGGTAACACGAAATATGAAATAAATAAATAATAACGAAGTAAATTGATATATTCTGGGGCTAAATAAAACACTTCTCAAAATTACAGAAAATTTTGATTTAAGAAAGATTCAAATACTTCCAGAAAATCAAAGGATACCTTTAAAACTTGATGGCATTTGTTTGTTGCAAACAAATTTATTAAATTATTTTATTGTTTATACTTAACAACCTCGTTTTTTGTATTGTGAAGGGCTTTAGCTAACTCAAGGTCTGGTCGACTTGATTTCATATACATATTTCAAGACTCAAAAATATATGCATATATCATTTGATTGTCCATTTGTGTTTCAAACTATTTGCAACTCTTGATCTCGTCGGGGGACATTTTACTACAATTAAACTCCTCACATTTTAATCCAGAATTTAGCATTTCTTGGACGATGTCTCAGAAGTCAGTCATGAGAATTACTGGGCAACTCGTAAATATTTTTGGCGGTACTAATATTTAAGGACTAATTTTATACTAAATAATTGATAAGTGTTTTTTCAGATTTATTAATATTTATAATATTTTTATGAAAAATGTTTTTGGAGGAGTGGTGTTTTGCTATTTTTTCACCTATTCTTTAATGTTTAATAATACAATAATTGCATTTAAATTAGCAGCTTATTATTTATTTAAATATTTCAAAACTACTTTGGTTTGTAACACCTCCTGAATACCATTTCTGTCAGTGTATCATTGCGGTTCCGGAACGGGCCGAAGCACTTGACGCTGCTTCAATGGCTACAAAATGCAATACATAATGACATTTCACTTTGCAATTACAATATTATATTGCGCGGGCATTAAACGGCTTCAACTCTGCGCCTGAAATGCACTCGAAAACATTTCAAGTGAATGGCTGAGTACAAAAAACGGAAAACGAAAGAATTATAAATCAAAAATGTAAAAAAGCGAGTCAGTAAAATTAAGATAGGGGGAGAGAGAGGAACGATAAAGAGGTGTACTGAAAGCAGTCAAGCATTAAAAATTAATTATGAATTTCTGAAATATTCTCCTTGCACTGGGGCAAAGGAATTTCTATGATTTATGGAGTAGGTAGAGGACTCATAAATTTGACTTATTGAAGATGAAACCTCTGTGGTTCCTCGAGAGGAAAACACACCCCATTACCAGCCCATTTTCCATTACCATCCGCTGGAAAATTTTTCTTGAAGGCGCCAAATGTTTTGGCAAACAAAGCGTAAATTATGAAAATTATGAATTGCCCTCGGCGTAACCATGGATATAAACCATTTTTATGGCTCGCACATAGATCGCCGTCTACCCGTTTAGGATTGTGTTTGTGTCTCCCAGTCCGATTGTCTCCTCTGGCCAATGACATCTTTATTAGTTTCCACAACACTGCATCGACGAGACTCGAAAAAATGTCAAAAATATTTATAATGAATTATGATGAATTGCTTTTCGTTCTCAGCGAAATCAGAAGTAAAGAAAAACCCCGACTTGAGGCCAAGCCAGGCAACAACAATGCTCCCATAACAAAAGCCAATTAAAAACCAAATTTAAGCTTTTGCTGGTAAGACAGAAAACGATTTTAGGTCGACGTGTCGATTAGCAGAATACTCTATAGAGGGTTTTTTTTTGATAAATTAAATGATGTATTATTTTATTGACATAATTTATTCCTAAGAATTCATTTGATTTTGATTTTAATCTTAAGAATAAGCTACTTCTACGATTTATACTGTGACAACAGATTGAGATTAAAAATATGCTTTATCTACTCTAGCTCCAAGTTTGGATTATTCCTTATATTTTACGTTCGAAATAAATTAGCAAAAAACTAGCTTTATATACAATGAATTCAAGTCTACACCAGCTTCTGCTTAGAGTGAATATACCTCAGTCAAAGAGGACTTATATAGTCCCATTTCGCAGATGACTCAAGGATTGTCTTCGGGTTGAAAACTTTAGGCCAAGAGTAATATCAGATCGCAAAGCCGCCCGCTGTGATTTAGCTTGGGGATCAGCCCGGTAGCCGCCTGGGCAGTAGCGATATATAGTTTTATATATTCTTTCTGGGACGGCCATTTTGGTATCGCGATTGTGTGCCCTGACATGCTCAGTGACATTTGAAAGCGCTTTAAGGCCCCAATATTCATACATACATATGCATTCGAATAGCTTTTGACATTAATTGTTTGGGTTCCTTAGCCCTTGACAATTCGAAACTCATTTCCGATCGATGCCATAACAATTGCGTCAAATTAAAAAGTGAGCCCCAACCTGGCTCACTCGGACACCGAATGTCTCTGTGTGTTTTGTTCGGATATTTTTTGTGTCTTCAAGTGGCACGTGCTTTTGTGATCGGTGAAACCGTTGCTCGCATTTGTTTAGAGAAAGGTTTCTTTTCAAAACCAATCTTATAATATACATAACAAACTGTGACAATGCAACCGAATGTTTGGAGATTGATTGGGCCCTGAAAGTGGGCCCTTATTTACGGATAGATTAATGTTAGGAGCTGGCTTCAAAGGCGGATAGATTAAGGTCACAGGAACTTGACAATGTCTCTTGCCTGTGGCAGTTTTTCCAAAGATAATCCCTAAAATCATTAGCATTAATTAGCTAAAATCATTATGATCGCCGCACAACTGACCCGCAAATGGAAAATATTGAATAAACCGTATGTTTCCCAAGGCATTCCATGGGATCCTGGTGACCATTCATTAAATGCTGGTACTGAGATCATCAATAAACTGATTGAAACCATGCTAATGACAACGATTTTTTGCTATTGAATTCGATTCCATTTTTTCCTCACATCTGACACTATTGCAGATGCGGGAGAAAACGGCAGGGAAAGGGAGTGATCAACCGCTGACCGTTAAGAGATCGCATCGAAAAAACGAAACCAAATCGATCGATTTGTAACGTTCGAAATGAATTTTTATGGGACTGCCGCGCCCCTTTTGGCTGCATAAATTTCAGGCGGGAACAAAAAATATATTTTTCTGAGCCGAAAAAGGTAGCGAGAGCACCGGCAATAAAATTAACATCTTTGACACTAAGCTCTGATTTACTTTTGTTTTAATGTCGCGGGCTCCTTTTGTTCACGTGGCCCGAACTTGATTTTTATATGATCCGATCGCCGCTGAACCTAACACGCCTACCTGTCTTGATCGCAGCCCCGTCGAATCGGATTTGCATAAGGCATAAAATTGGAAAATATCTCTCTAGTTGGGGCCGATTCGGCCGCCTTGATTGGCCAAGATCGAACTGGAAAATTAGCCCAAAGTCTGTTTAGTAAAGTGGATCGCAGTGACAACTGTATTATGCGATCAAATATACTCAGATTTCATTGGATTATCTGATTTAAATAGACTTGCGATTGTAATCATTATCATGGACATTAACTTTAATAGGATAATCTCATGGCCTTTGGCTTAAAATATGGAAAAGTATTTTTGGAAAATAAAAGAATGCTTTTTGTAAAAGGTAAAGTTTGTAAATAACCATTATGATTCAGTAAGTATTTAAATATACTTAAGTTTTAATCAAGAGAATTGTATTTTATTATAAAGTAAAACGTAAAACTGACGCTTACTTTTAGCTTTAATGTCTTGATTCAATTTACAGGACTCCAATTAAGGACTCAGAGCCCAAAGCCTTTGACCAATCAGAATAATGGAAGCCCCTTGCCAGGAGCATAGAGACTGGGCTCGGGTAGACAGGGCTTAAGAAAACACGGCAAATCCTTGTTTAACCTTTGCCCCCTGAGCCGGTAGCTATTTAACTTTGGCAAACACATAACATGTCCAAATTTTCGCACCGACAAAACTTTTCGCACAGACCGGGTTTCCCTGTCGCCCCAGGCGAAGGTTCGCCTCAACCCCAAAGGAAGCAAGAGGGAACGGGTTCGACTGGAATTTGCATGCGGCAGGGGACGTGTTGCTCATAATCTTCACGCAGTCCCCGGATCGGGGATAATGGAACATTGATTATTATTTTGATACCACCACTCAAAAGTCTTGCAAATTAAGTACGCATTTATCTCAAGTAATTTGGGTTCAAATGTGCCGCAACTGCGGTCAAATTGTTCCACATACTTTGAGCGTTCTCAGACGAAAGCCCGATGACGTTAAATGTATCTACAAGATACTTGCCGGCCAAACTGGCTGCCATCATAGGGCCACTTTGGTCCTTTTGCTCCTGCGGCTCTTTGTGCGAGTCGCCAAATGCTCTTCCTGTAGCAAATGGGCCGTCATTGGGTTCGGTTCGGTTTGGTTCCTATGATAAATGGTTTTTCAGCAGGACTCAAGCAGAAACATCGCAAAAAGTAGTAACATTTTTCTGCTTTTTTATTCTTTGATTTTATGCTGGTTGAGGGTTGCCGCTGGTACAGATACAATTTGGGATTTCGTGTTAATTACTCTTCTATTATGTTTACGGGGTGGAACCGGAAGTTTGGTTTTGGCAGCAAGGGGCTTCCTAATGGGGGAAATGGAGAAGGGGTTGGCGACAATGGCTTGTATAGATGCTTAGAAATACAACTGTTTCATATTTTATTGCCAACGTAGAGATTTGAAGCAAAGGTATATATACAACATATCTTGTGGGTTTTAAGATAAAACTTATTAAAGAATGAAATTAATATATATTAAATTTATATAAGCGTTTGTCAAAGCAGCTAGGATCATATTTCTTTGACTTCAAAAGAGTGCTGCAGTCTTCAAATTGAGTGAATAAATATTTGCTTTTTCATTTGTTCAGTAATAAATACATAGTTTTTATTCTATATCCTAAATTTTAAGTAGTAAAAGCTGATTATGCAAATATATACCCTGGTTTTCTTTTTATGTCCGGCTTTAGTCCCATAAACCTGTTCGTAGTTCGTCCAGCTGGCAATTATTCAATTAGTGCGGCGAGTGACGCGTAAAAATAACGCGTTCTAAGCCCCACAGCATCAACGCAAAGGTAAACAAAGATCAGCCAAGAGGATGGGACGCCGTGGTGCTGGAGGACTTATCCTCTCCAGAGCACATTGAACGCGGGCTCTTAATTGCGTTGGAATCATACGCTTATGCATGGGAGCCGACATTGGCAAATGTTTCCACATGCTTTGGCATTTCCGCTTCCGCTTGGCGCCACCTCGCATCTCTCTCACTGGAGTCGTCCTGCTGCCAAATCGTTTTCAAAACTCAAGTGGCGTAAATTAATTACTGCCCTGCATGTGTGTGGGGCCTTCCTGATATATCTGCCTTTGTGGCTTTGTTTTCCTCCCAGCCAACATTCTGTTGCCAAGGCCTTCTAATTGCTCTAAATGCTCAGTGGGCTTCGTTTCGTTTTTAAATCGGACTCGCCGAGGTGCCTGGCATTGTTTGAAAAAATTTAAAGAATTGTTTTCGTTCAGCGGAATCATGGCGAATTATTTTAATTGCATATCTAAGAGGGCGGCGGGATGATATAATTAAATGATGCTAAGTAAATAAAGGTTTTAAAGGGGTAGCCCCTAGTTAGTTCTTTAAATGGAAAACACAAGAGCGAAAATTTAACACTTTTTCATTAATTTATAATTTGGAATTAAAAAATCTTAAAATATTTTAAACATTTACTTATTTAGTTTTGTTTAACTCAAAGCTTCAAAATAAATCTCAATATTTTAATAAAGAATATTTAAATAATTCCTACATTTTTGGCGCACTGAAAGATTATTTTCCATGTGTTTTTTACTGTATTGAATACATATGAAATTTTATTATAATAATTATTATTTCTGATTTCCCTTATCGTTCAATTACATAGATTGAGAGTTCTTTGCTGAAAAAGTTTATTTCATTTCCATAAAAGTTTAGAAAAGGACACTTTGGTTTATTCCAAATGGTTTTAGTGATATTTTTCTTTGATGACCATGCTCTCCAATGCTCGCTGTCTATTATTAACTGGGATAATGAAATCTTTATAAAGACCAGAAAGGACTGAACATCTGGCCACCGTATACAAGTGGCTTAGAAGAAAGATATGATATTCCTTGGTCTATTTGGGTGCACGCTTACCACTAAACGCTGTCCTTTGTCCCTTTGCTACCGAGGACCTCCCAATATGACTTTCTGCGGTCTCTTTCTCCTCCTTTCTACTTGTGAATTTGCTCTTGACAAAAAGACAATTCTTTAACGCAAAATTAAAATTTTAAATACGCAATTGTCCTTTTTGTGTGATTGTCCTGCCGATGCCGATCCACTGTCTCTATTCCATGGCCTTTTGAAGCGAACCGCGCAGCACAAAACAAGCAAACAATCATCGACAATGACAATTGTCCTGGCCCGGAACCGAGTGCCGGGGTTCAGTTGCGTCTCCCAGAAATTAGCATTTTTCGCCCAACTTGCGCTGTGCCTCAGTCCATCATTCCCTAGAAGTAGGGCCATAAGAAGCGAGGAACTCAGACTGAGACCCACCGCAAGGCTGGAATGAGACTCATAAAACTCTGCAACGAGACGAGAGTGAGGGCAATAAAAGTAAACCAGCTTGAGAATCGCGTGCCTTGCAGCAATATTTGCATTGCCTTCCTCGGCCAGCCATCACCATCACCGGCCAGGGCTAACTGTTGCGAGGTGTGATTTATAACGTTTGTAAAAATATGACAGACTTGTCGTATAAATTTTCATATTGTTAGCAGCAGTGCAAAAATGCCACCAAAAGCATCTCCTCGAGCACCTTTTGTGAGCTCCACCTTTCAGACAGTATCCTCCCTTGAATTCTCAATTCCCGATCAGCTTGGCCGGCGGGGTCACCAGCTCTTTGTTCGCTTTACCGGCTGCACGTGCTCTCCCCGTTGGGTAATAAAGCATTCCTCATTGTTTCTCCTCAACGCCAAGTGCCCCGAACTGAATGGGTCCATAAAATATACCACATATATGTATGTATGTACATAAATATTCTTGCTTAGATATTAATATTGCATCGAAGGCAAGAACGAAGGAAGTCGAAGCCTTTGGCAAGGGCCTTGCTTGGCAACACCTTTAACAGAAGCTGAAATTGCTTTTCCCTCAAGCAAAAACCAAAGTGTAAATTTCTTCTTGTATATTTGGTTATTAACATAAACATAGAAGTAACTCTTAAGAAAGACCTAGCGGGTATATGAGGGAAATTAGATAATAAAACTTGTTGTAAACGATTTATGGCATTCATCAAACAGTCAGTTACTTTTTATATTTCATATATTTATTTAGCAATTTTGGCTAAATCTTAAACTCAAGTTTATTATGCATTCTCGTGCTCATTCCCGACAATAACTTGGCACAATTTCGATTAGTTCTGGTCCTCAGAGCAAGCCTGATGACAAGCGGAAACAGAGCCCACCCACTTCAGCCTCCCGCCATAAAATCAGCGATCCCTGGCAGGCCAGACGTCCTTGACCAGGCCGTGTGATCACCAGCAGTCAGTGCTTCGTGTAGGAGTGACGGCGAGGCGTTTTCTGTGACCTAAAGTTATTAGGCAAAGAGTGTGACCTTTATGACGGCTCAGCCCTCGGCCTTTTCGGGATCTGATGGATTGGCCATCGAAGCTGTGAGATCAGCGATTTGAGCCTAAGTAGAAACAGACGCGAGAGTCGCGCGATCTGTTGTGGGTATTTCCGTTTTTTCGGGTGGGTGGGAAGGTCGCGTGTCCGCAGACAAAAGCTAAATGCCTGGCCCATTCCATTGTCGGGCTAATGCTAATGCCTTTCGGCCAGGTTCCCTGGCTGTTTGGCCTTATTAGTGTGCCGTTTTATTGAGGAAGGAAATTCCGAAATTAACCCAATCCCAACTTCCGAGAAGGCGGACGATTAGCACCAGCGCTCCTCTCTCTGTCGATCGGTCTCTGTGAAAATTCTGCGGAAATTTCACACGTCCCTGCGAGGGCGGAGATCAAGGCTGGGCCCTGGATGGATCAGATTTGGCGATATACAGATGGCTAAGTGTATCCGATACTTGATACTTGATTGCGTAATCTCTGAACTCCTAAGTCCCCACCCCGTCGGATGAATAATGTATCCTGACATATTAGACAATCCCGGATACAAAAGGTAAAAACGCAATACAAAAACATTAGGAAACAATTGAAAATGTTGAAACATAAGTCCCCCAACCCCCTCCGCCACTCGAGACTTTGTGGATATCCTTGTGTATCCTGCGCAATATGTGTTGTTGTTTCTCGTTATTGTTGCCGCCTTTCATTATTGTTGGCCAAAGGGAGAGAGTCAGGGATGCGCTGCTAGGAGGGAGCGAGGGAGAGGGCCAGAGTCAGCGTCATCGCTATATTTTTTTCGATTTTATTCGCTTTGTTCGCGTTCCTTATTTTTTGTATTCACCGGCATTATTATCCCCGATATTTCCTCCACACTCAATGGGAATTGGAAAGCATTAATGTTTGTATATGGAGCAATAACCAAGTGCGCATTATGACAGCATTTGCCATGGGTTAATTGAGCGACTACCCCAACTTACAGCCAACAAGGCAGCACTGCAAGAAACGGTTGGTAATATTTGTTATGCAAATATACGTAGGATATTGTAAGATATTTTCCTAAAGTCATTGGTAGCCTTAAAGTGCTTGCATATTTTATTTAGGAATATTAATAAGTAAACTTGACTTGGTTCTTCATGTAAATTATTTTATTTTACCTAAAATAATTTCGTAAATATGTTAAAAATATATATTTAGTTCGCAGTGCACCTTAAAGTAGGCATAACTGTACCTAATCAATCGAGACTGACACTCATCCAACAATGCCATGTCTCACACTATAAAGGTCGCTCTCCTCACGATGACCGGATGTTCTGGAGCATGGTCCATGCTGATCTAATCTGACATTTGGTAGACAATCAATGCATCGCTGCACAGATTTACCAATAAACAAATTTGCACATGGAATAGATACACGCACTCACGGATGCAGGGCCCGAAGATACACAGACATTCTGTGGCGGAGATTAGCGTTTTACGCTCGTTTGAATTTTTATTATACTAAGCTCGGGGATTTAAAACTCGGCATTGTCTGGCAATTGAAGAGGGGTTGTCCTGTCGATTGTTTCCGGGGGAGGGGTTTTCCACTTTAGGGTCGCAATCGGGAGGGTAACTCGCCGAACCAAGTGGCGGGGTGATGCGTCAAAATGTAACTGTCAGCAGCGATAGTAAGCTCTGATCCAGAGCTAACACCTGAGACCGGCCTTGAACAAGTCTAAACTATTTTGTTAATTGTCATGATTCCTAGACACAAATCGTTTAACAAGCCGAGAAGGCGGGGCTCACTAGGTGCCTCGCACCAGTTGGTCTCTGGATCCTGCCAGACAGTTTGTCGCCACTCCAGGGCCCATTGAACCGGCCAGACAGAACCCGAATGCACATAAAACATTTAAAAGAAAATAGATTATGCCATGAATGAAATGAAACGAAATGAAATTTCAGAATGATCTCAGCAATTCTTTACTAATCTACGGAGCAGGGCCCATTGTTGGCCCGAAATGCTGATCTCGCCAGACATGCTGGCGACGGCGATCGCCCAACAATGAACCATCGGGTGGCAGGTAGGTTTCCCGACACCCACTCCCTGTGCCTCTGGAGGAAAGGAAGTCCATGCGGCCCTGGCCATTGTCCACAGATCATAGTTTATGCGCTCTGCCACGGATCCGATCCGAGGCGATCCGAACGATCCATGCCATCCGAGCCGAACGGATCCCATCCGATCCCATTGTTGGCCACACGCTTTTCGTAGAAAAGTGTGTGACAAACAGGGGAACAAGGGAGACATTGGGACTCACCGGGAGACACTGGGAGAAACGACTTCTCCGTGTCTTTCTATTCACATTTCTCTGTTTCAGCTTTCTGTTCATATTCTTCCATTATGGGCATTTATTTAGCTGCCTTTATGCCCAATGTGTTGCTGCTTATTAATGTGGAAATGCCTCTCCAAATTGGAGTGTCATTTGGTTTGATAGCCAGGGCCAGAGACAAAAGGATCCACCGTCAATAGGCCAATGCTTGGCGGAGTTGTAAGGGTAGAACCTCGGTTCACATTGTAGCGCTCTATAAAGTCCCCCGACCCGTAAAAAGAGTGTGAAAGGAAATATTCAGCTTGATCACAATGGGGGAATGGTTACAATTCAAAAGACGTTCACTTTATCGAGGTTGACATGCTAAAAGTGCCACTGATTGAAGGGAAACCATGATAATAGAAAACTAATATGAATGTATGTACAAGTCCCTTTGAAGTTGAACTACAATGACAATGAAAATGATCGAATGTGTTTAGTTTTTGGAGCTGTAAAATAAATAATATATTTATTTTATATAATAAAACATTTATTTATTTAGTTTGCTTTTCATATTAACAATATATAAAACACACCATATAAGTTATATTTTACAACAAATATTCCAAATTTATTTAAAGCTTTATACTGTTTTCATATTTAACTTAATTTATAAATCATTATTTGGGTTTTAGAATACTTATTTAGGCATTGTTCTTCCGAGAAACAATTAATATAATATAATATTATAATAAAAACTGGAATGTTGAACAATTTGAAGTTTTTATACCCTTGTTATTCCGAATTTCTTTATCAATATATTTTCGATGAATAAATTCAAAAGAAATTATAATATAATTTATATTATAACCTTTAATGCTATTCATTTTATGGCAAGGCATTTTTAACATGATCGGAAAACATATAAAGTACAAATATCTTAAAATGGCAATTAAGATGGTTCCAGTTTCAAGTCTATTGCGTTTAAGCTATCAATATTTAAGTAGGACAAATTCTGCCAGTGATTAATGAAATAAGTAAAATTAAATAGTATTATGACTTTAATCATTAAAAGTCCATTATGGCAGTTTCATTATATTTCTACCAAGGACAATCTTCTCTTCCAAAGATCTGTTTTATAAGGAGATTCACCCATAGTTCTATTATATATAACATTGCTTCAGTTAACAATTGAAATACAATAAACAATATCCAGCTCAACTCGGAGAATAGTTAGCAAAATACAATTCTCATGGATATCTGTGAGTGCACTCGAGTCTGTATCCATAATCCCTGAATATAAATGATATATTATGTCAGATCGAAAAGAAAAGAGTCAGACACAGATAGAGAGGGACGGGACACATTTCCCTATGTAAACCCTATGTATGTACATATATAAGAGATCAAGCACACTATGATACCCTGACGCCGACGCGCCAGACAGTTTGTCGCCAGAAGAAAACGATGAAGAAGAACAGCCAGAGAGGAGAATAAGAAAGGACAAAAGAAAGAACCAAAAAGTAGCAGACGATCCACAAGAACACGCACAATGAGAACGGGACAGAGATATGAGCACTGCGCGAGGATCACTTGCATGACCAGCGGGAGGGAACGAGATGCAGCACAAGACACTGCGAACAATGGCCACCTACTCAGTGGTGGTAACTGATCTCGTTCGGATCCCGGGTCTCAGCTCTCCGATCTCCCCGAGAGCTGTACACAGTTCCCTGCCAAGCCCGTGCCCCGAAGCCATTTGACTTTTGTTATGCCCTGCACTTTATTTTCATTTGTTTTGGGAATTTCCCAAATAAAAGGTAGTTAAAGCCAAGACAATGCCCACAGAGAACAGGTAGAGGCTCGGGCGAGTAGTACAGTCGTAGGATGACATCGGCAACACCGAATCCAGAAACACCTGAAGCACGCATCGGACTTTCCCAGGCTCGATTCCAGTCCAGCTGGTGTTCCTGCCGCAAAGACAACAACAGGAAGGAGTAAGCCGCTCCCTAAGCCGGCTTTCACTTATCAGCCCAGCGACAGATCCCACAGATAGAGGATCGTTCGGACAGGACAAGTTAGCCATGGCCGGATTTAAATGACCACAGCTAAGCGGCGATTTGTATAATTAGAAGCCGCATGCAAATTGTGGGAATTTCTGCCTTTCTGAGCCACCGATTTTTCGGAAAGATAAATGTAAATAGAACCCGGATATAATACGAATCAAATTTGCACGATGCTAATAAAATTTAAATTTATGTATAAATCATTAACATTTTTGATCATCTCAGAGTTTTGAGTTTTACATCTGATTATGTAGGTATCCAACAAATATTATTATTAATTTTAAAATTTAATTATAGGTAAATATCATTGAGGCTTAGACTCCATTAAATAAAATAGCTTCTAGATTTACTTAATTGATCAATTAATTTAGATAGAAATTAATTAAAGGGGGCTTAAATATATTTGAAGATAATTGCGCTAATACTTGCGTTTTATATATAAATCTTGTATTTACATATTTATAAATACATCATTTTATATATTAAAAATCTTTTATTTTTATATTTTATTTTAAATATAGATTAAAATCCGATATTAGTAATATTTTTAATCTTCTTTTTCAGCCGAATATTCTTAAGTGCAACAAAAGGTCACATTGCTTATAATATTCAATGAGAAGTTACTACTTAATCCTTTAGTAAATTATTACTCAAATTAATAATATACCGTAAGCTTCAATAAATTTTTTAATTTAAACGTTTATGTAAGGACATATTTTTTATCCCAATAACCTTCTCAGTTTTAAGTATTGTAATATTATATATTAGATTAATTTAATTTCTCTTAACATTTAAAATAATAAGAATTAAAAAGATATATGAATTATAATAATAGTTTTAAAATATTTACATCATCTAAAAACGTAGTCCTGAAATCTTAGCAATTTTCCTGATATCTTTGATCTTCTTCTTTGCAACGAAACCGATAAGAATGATTTTCAAAAATGATTTATGAGATCCAAATCGAATTCAAAACTATTTCCAGAAAAGACACGATAACCCAGAAATTCCAGGACAAAATGTCAAGCGAAATTAAAGAAAGTTGCGAAATTCGCCTTCGTTAGGGAATCAATTGTAAGAAAAAGGTCGCGGGTCGCAAACCCCTTTTCGACATTCGTACAAATCGATGTGCCCTGGATCGGGGCAACCCCTCGAAAGATGTTCGGCAATGGTAACCTCACCTGCGCAGTTGACAAAAATAATAATGAAAAGGAAAAAGGGTCACGCACCTTTTTGCATTTGCGAATAAAACGCAAAGATGGCAAAGGGGTTGGGGTCGAGTCGAGGTCGACTGATTGAGTTTTGCGCTCGCTGATCTTCGATCGCTGCTCTTGCCCTTTCGATCGGATCAAAAGGTCTGAAATAATTGAGTTTGAAAGGTTGCGAACAAAAAATTTGCAAGCATGTAATTGTCAATGCTATCCTCCTAAGATTTTTTTGGGAAAGGTCGCAGCTCGAACGGAAGAGTTGAATTTAACTCCTTTGTTGTTTATTTATTGGCATCAGACTTTGGCGCAGCTTCAAAGTAGAGCAGATCAGTCTGAGAACTGGCAAGGGGTTTGATTTTTGCATTCGAATGCGAACAATGAATTCGTAATTGCAATAACATGCAAAGCGAAAATAAGAAATCGAAATTTTGTCCTCGAAAAAGGCGCCAAAGAGGGAATTATGATGTACTTTGAGATTTTGAAAGGAGTAATAATTAAATTTGATTTCTTTGTATATTCTATAAGCAATGCTGATCTAAGCTTTATGTCTAGGGTTAATAGAAATTAATAATACTCATTTAACATACAAGATATTTCACCATCACTTACGTGGGAAATTTATTGTGGGAATTTTATTTAATACTTATAAAACGCTACATTTCTTTTATATAATTTTTGTGAAAACATTTATGCTTAAAGAAATTCGTCTTTACTTTGCGACAGAATGAATTGTAAAGAAACTCAATTCAATTTAAGTCCCTCTAAGCGATCAATTTTTTCATTCAAAATGATTGCGAAATCTGAGAGACTTTTAAGTGCCTATCTCAATCACGAAAGATCTCTGCTATCATTTTTGCAATCACTTAAAATGTCGTTAGTGGTTTTCCCCCCAGAAATGAGCAATCAGAATCAGATGACATTCTCACCGAAAGATCACACAGCGCCTCCGGAGTATCGCAAAAAAAGAGCAATCCTAACTAACAATTCAATAAAGTATCGCTTTACCCCCAGTCCGAAATTTGCATTGATTTCTATGACCATTCAAAACCAATCAAGTGTGAGGATTGTGCGATCTTGTGAGCGATCTATATGCAAATACGGCGGAGAAGTGTATTCAAAGATTGAGTTTCATTGCCCAACAAAGCCGAATTGCAACCGTGGCGAAAATCGAAGAAAGAAAAGCATCGCAGGAGGCAGGGAAACTACCACCCGTCATTCGTTTTGAATCGGGGATCGATCGTGTGACATTTGAACTCGATGCGTAACGAAGATGCCTATTTTCTTTTTGCGAATGCGAATCCAAGACAATTGGCATCGGTGCGCTCCCATTTGCATGCATCTCAGATTCATTGACATCGATCGTCTTGACTACTGTTTGTTGATTTTTAATTTATTTTTTGATTTTTTGCGCAGCTGGCGTTTGCCAATTGCGGTTTCCTGAAGTGCTGCAGGAGCAGCACACCATCAAAGTGTCATCCATCATTTTGATGGGTTTCTGCCTTTTGCGTAACTC
Source organism: Drosophila anomelani (assembly GCA_035045905.1). Classification (NCBI taxonomy): domain Eukaryota; kingdom Metazoa; phylum Arthropoda; class Insecta; order Diptera; family Drosophilidae; genus Drosophila; species Drosophila anomelani. Next base: position 845,096 of record JAWNOO010000165.1, read on the forward strand.
CTGTGTTTTTTCTTGTTTACATGTTGTGCCTACTCGACGCGAAGTCACACGGATCTCTGTAATTGAATCTTTTATCCTGCCCGCCAGATCGCTGGGAAAGTCTTTTGCATATTCCTCAGGACAAGGAATATAGCTTTAACCGAAACCTCAAATGCCCTTAAAATTTAGTTACTATTTTAAGATATTTCTATTATATATTTAATAATATTTTAAAAGAATTTTTAAATTGAGTGTGATGATCATTCAGTGCATTATTTAACCACTTAAATATAAGTAGTGATTTAAAATTGAAGATTAAACCTTTTACAAGCCGTTCCCCTTAATACTACACCTTCAACAAGGGCATGCCAGAGACACAAATAAATTTGCATAAAATTCGCTTTGGGTTTGTGGATGCGTGGGGGTCTCTTGCCACAAAGGCCAAGGAGCAGCCTAATGGGGCAACTTGAATAATAATTTTCCACTTATCCAAGTCGCGCCGTGTGCCATGGCCAGGCTTGGGGATCGGTGCCCCAAACTAATCAACTGTCAGGGCCAAAATAACTCAATTAACTTTATCTCGCCGGCGAGTTCCACGGAATTTCCAAATGCAACTGTCAAAATTGTTGTCGTATGTGCTGGAAATTCGAACGAATTTCGAGATCAAAACAATATGGAAATGCATTTCTCAAAGACAAGGGCCAGACCGAAGCGATCCGGCCATTGATCAGCCCCACACATATAAAGTGGCGACTGTCATATCCACAACGGCCACGATGACTTTGTATGAAACGCATTTCGATGGCAGTTAAGTGGAGTGCACAGCAAACTATTTTTAAGAATTCGAAAGAAATTTTAGAAGTTTAACTGGAACTTCATTTGGGAGAAGTAAATTAGAATTAAGTTAAGGTAGTTGGTCAAAGTTATAAAAATACATTTATTTTAATTGTTTATTCTTATAAGACTCTCATATAAGTCCAGCATATTTTTCCCTGTGTTCTTCGCTGGGTGATATGAGCCTCTCGCACTCGCACACAGCTGGTGGTTCCAGCCTGTCTGGTCTTAGCCAGACCAAGTGGCGACCCGTCCACTGCCAACCACTTGTCTTGGAATGTTTTCATGAGGGGGAAAATGATTTCTTTCTTTCTTCCCGTCGCTTGTTGCTGCCTGCCTCGAATTAAAAGGCAGCACCAGCAATCAATATCCAATAATCAATAGAGCAGCCACATTTCCCTCTCCATTTTCCCAGCCGATATCCATATCCATGCATCTGCATCCACACGAATGACAAAAGCGCATCCACAGTTGTTACTGTATCCGTATGAGCAAACAATGGCAACAGCAACAGCAACAACAATCGGAGTCACTCCTTCCCAGATACAACAACAATAACAATGACGTTGCCGCAAAAAGTTTCTTACGAAGGCCCCCAGAAGAAGAATCGAACCTAATGAGTTGGAGAGCAGCACTTCGGGGACCGATCGACTCAGACCGGTTGCTAAAGGTACAGTGGGATGAAGCACGAAACTATCGAGAAAAAAGAAGGACCTAAGAAGCTTTGAGTAAAAATGTATTTAGAATACCAGGAGCTATGGAGGTCGGTTTGATTTAAAATACGAAATCAAAGAAACTTATCACTCTTTCAATTACAATTACTATACCAGGTATGTAGCTTTTACATTCGACTGCAAAGATATATTTTCTGATACAAAACATGTGCCCAAACGTATTTATTTAGTATAATGTTTTTGTATGTTATGATGATATTTTATAAAAGTATGCCAGTAAACCCCTTAAGGATGATGACAAATATAAATTGATTAAAAAGGGGGCACTTACAATAAATTTTTTTAAAAAATTGTATTGAGTACTCCCTTGTTTTATTATCATTGTTTTCGGTATTATTTTTGCAAGTTTTTAATGTTATATTCCTCCTAAAATAAGTTATTAATCCCATGGTGCCTCATGAACTCCGCTGCTCCGGCTGTCTCTGATTGAATCCACTATTTATGCGCTTAAGGTTAATCAAAGCCCATTCCGGCCATGCCTTACACTTGGACAGGGAGACAGAGACAGAAACAGACTCGGATTCAGAGACAGGAGAGAGACAGGCAGGCAGACATTCAGACAGTCGGACGGACAGACTAACAGACAGAACGGGAGGCCGGCAGAAACAATTGGAATCTTTTTGGTCGTGTCATAAATGCCAATGAATATATGGGGGAATATGAAAAGAACGGCCGCAGGATATGCTGGCCCAGTGCCATCCATAAATAATCAAATTTTATGTCTTTCGCGGGCTCTTCTGGGGATTAACCAAGAACAGAATCCAGAATCCGGTATATACAGATACATATATATTAATATATGGGGCACCATGGGGCGCCAACCGATTGTCCGTACTCAACGGCCTGTTTGTTCTTATTAAGAAGAAGGCGACCGCTACACAAAAATCTAAAAAATTTTAATGAAAATCCACTCCAGCGAGAGGTATGAAGTTATGCATGCCTAAGTCCCTCTCAGACACCTTTCTTCCAGGGATGGGATATGAGACATTAGTATCGGATATTAGCATCCAGAATATTAATAGAATCAAATAAGTCTACGATTATTTAAAATCTAGATAACTCCTTGAAATCATTCGCAAAGTATCTCAAAATATGTATATCAATTCAACCTAAAAAGATTTAAATTATACACATTTTGTTTGAATTAAATAATGTTTTGGCATACCTATAATTATATAAAGTAAGCATTTTAATACATTTTTCAGAGACAGGTAGAGTACTCTCAAGGTATTTTAAATAATTAAAATAAATGCTTAAAGTGTGATAAGAAAATGTTAAAATTATTTAATTGAGAGACAACATTTTAAAAAGATGTTTGGACTAAATATAAACTTAATTTCTTTAAAATAATTTCAATGAAATAATTACCAATTCCTTCCTTTTACTTTCGACTTAAAATATTAATTAGCTTTTTTCCACAATCTTATTAAATGCTTGGTTTATATAACAAATTCAAGCATTAAATAATATACAGACTTTCCGATAATAAATTTATCTATTAAGATGCATATTTTTGTTATTTTTACTATTATTCTATTATTCTTCCCCTCTTCCCTTCAATATCTACACTTATCTATTGGTAGAACTATAGGCTGCCACTTATTTATCACAACAAATCAGTGCGAGCACCCACACAAAACGCATTCGCCACGCGCCCAAGGTGGCCTACCCCCCGCATCTCCTCCGCCTCCTTCCTGGACTTAGGGCTCCGCTCCTCCAGCCTGTCCACACGATCAGTGCAATTAAGAGTCGAATCGGATCGGATCGGATCGGGTTCGGCTTGAGACTGGGCTTTTAGTTCGCGCCTGGACTGGGGCTGCTCTGGGCTTGCACTCCTTTTTCGGGCTCTGTAACAAGGTGCTAAATCATTGGCACGACATTAACCCCAAGCTACGGCACACTTTATCAATGCAAAGAACCAAAAATGTTGCGCCTATCAGCGCCAAAAAGGATAATGTCTGACGGCAATAACAACACCAACAACGGCAGCATCAACAACAGAAGAAATCCGGGCGGCCTGGATGCTGCCCATTTGGGTGAGCAGCTAATGAAAGCGAAATGGCTGAATTACGACTGCCACAGAGTTCACGGTGGGCGTGAACACAGGGTTAAATCTGTAATTATAGCCATAACTGCAATATATATACAAATGCAATATATTATAATATATTGCTATTTACTGGATAAACAATGATTAGCTAACAAGCTAAATTAACATAATATTTATAGGCAGTATGGAGTGGTAAGTATGTCACTTTATTATCATACAACTTTTTAAGGTACAATAATTTTATATAATTTATAATCACAAAAATTTTTTGTAAATTATAGTCTTTAAACTCATTTAAAACAATAATTTGATTTATTGTTTTAGTTGATTTGCATTTGGACTTGCCTGGTTAAAAATATATCTTAAAATATATACAAAGGCCACGAAATAAAAGAATATTCATTGGTATGTTTATATAAATATAATAAAGTTTTTAGTACACAATGTTAGGCTTAGCCCCACTGTGCATTCCCAGCTCCCTCCTGACGCAAAGTGCGACAAAATAAAAATGCGCAGCCAATACACAGCACCAACAACTTCAACGGAAAAATGGCTAGAAAAAATGTGTAAAAATTGTTTGGATTTTTCACGATGCCATTTAAACCGCTTTTCCCCATTCCCCATTAACCACTCCCCGCCCTTTCCAACTTTGTTCCCCGCTATTTAATGGCCGTTTGTAGTTCATATGGTGACCATCGGTAGTTCATTCAGGGCAGCAGTTGCCAGTTGGCAACATTGTCATGGCCAAGCAGGGCTGTGGGGCTATATTGTATGCAGAACAGAACCCTTTGAGCCAAGCCAACTCGCTTTCAGCTTCTCAGCCATTTATTTCTTTTACCAGGCCATGCCTGAGGTATTTGGAAGTCGCCATTCAATGCCAAATGTTGCCATGAAATTGGGTCAAAAAGCGTTTGCAATAATGACTGCCAAAAGAAACAAAATACAAATATATAAAAAATAAATAGTGATTGAAAAGTAATAACAATAATGAGAGCGGACGACAAAATGATCAAAAGATATGCGAAGAAAAAGAGAAAAACACATATAACCATTTATAACAACTGTAACAACATTAACAACGGACACCAACAACGAACAGTGGCAGCAGCACGAGAAAGCTTAAAAAAACATAACAACAAATGATACGGAATTCGCAATCAATCAAATATTGCTTAATAATTAAACAATTCAATAAAATCAACAACGAACTTCAAGAAGTCGCAAAAGCGAGATAAAATGTGATCCAAAATTGTGTTTGAACTACGGACGCTGGGATACTCTTGAGGTGGTAATTTAATTAGATACATTTTTAAATAAGTACGAAATAATTCAAACAAAATGAAAGCTACGTAATTAAACTGTATAAATATTAAAAAGGTTTGTTGGGATCTATATATGTAACTAACAACAAAATGCTGTATTTACAAGATCCCCTGTTCTTTCTTGAACAACTAAATCGGTTTTATCGATTTCCTAATTGAGCAAACTACTCGAAAGTAAAAGATCCGATAGATGATAATGCGGAAGACACCGCTATAGAGAACGGAACCGTTTTGGGAATCAGTCGAAATCAAAAGTTGTTGCACCGCTGCTGCGGACCGTTGCTTTGAGGGGACCCCGGAGATGATATGCCCGCTCTTTGGGGGCTCGTTTCTAAGCAGGGCTTTGGTGGCATATTACCGGGCAAAATGACAAATATTTGTTGTTTAGTTATTGAACGGCATGAATAGGCTGCCCTGGGCCGCAATCCGATTTGGGGGCTTTTGTCACTCGATTGCTTGGCTGTCGCTGTTTTGTCTCGCCTTTCTCTGCCGCCCTTTGTGGCATTCGTTTCGCTACTCTTTCCGTCCGTTTCTGTCCATTTTCCTCGGCCTTTGTTTGGGCCACGAAAATTTTAATTATAAGCAACTTAATATCGAGAGAAAAAGCCAATTGTCATTGTCGCTCTCGCAGCGGTAAGCTCATTTATCAGAGTGATCGTCGCTTGAAACTCTGGAAAAAGGCGAGGAAAAACTCTATACTATGGGAAAATGTGGGAATATTATATATGTATCTATCGATACTAATATCTTTTGATCTCTTCATGGTGCTCACATTAACAAGTATAGTTTTTAGGTAGTCTCAAATGAGCAGAATTATTCCTAATAGTATACATTTATTAATTTAAAAATATTTATTGTAACCCTTTAATAATTCACACGCTTCTCTTTGTTTCTACTTTCCAAAGAATTGTTTCAATTTGATTTCTAAGCCATCAAAACCAGTCTGAGTTTCAGGACCATTTACAGCATCTTTCCTGTTAGATACACATGTTCCACCCCGCTTTATTCTGTATTTTATGTAGAAAATAAGCTGAGAGAAAGAAATTGTTAATTCACAGCAGCAAGCCAAGGCAAATCCATTGAACCCTTTCCTCCCTTTCCGCGGGCAAGAGGAACGCATCTTACAGATACAAATCACTTTTGCGCTGCATCTTTCAGCACGTTCGTACGCATCAATCACAACTACTTATACAGAATATGAAAATATGACCAAAAAGACAAGACAAAGCCCAGAAACAAAAACCAAACAAAATATTTACGACTTTTTTGATGGGTTTCACGCCTTTAAGCCGACAGATACAGGAAAGGGAAAGAATGAACGAAAAAAATGAAAAGAAAAAACGAAAGAAAAGCCCTCAAACAGAATGCAAATATCTTTTGTTACATTGAGGCGTAAGTTTATGTTATCTTTAACGAGAAACAATTGTAACATTTCCACAACGTAATTAAGTTTTCACCACAAAAAAAAAGAGAATAAGAAATATATAATGTAACATAAAAGTAGACTAAAATTACAGAAGTATTCATTAACAACTCCTGCTAAAGTCAGCATTATAATTTCTAGTTTGTAGAAAAATTCCCTTTAACTTACTTTAGCCCATAAAAAACCTCGGTAAGCATTTAAAATTAGCTATGCAATTTTTTTCAGTTCCTTCCCTGTAACATTTTGAGGCCGCCATAAAATTGCTACAACTTTCCTTAACAGTTTTTATCCCTTTTTTTTAGCAAAGATGTCAACGGGCCCTTCGGGTCAGTCAGCCAGTCTGGTTATTGTCTTGTTCGAAACTAAAACTGGGCTGGGCAGCAGCCACCACCGAGGGAAAACACATTTTCTCAGCTTGTAAGTTGAATTTTATGGGCCTTGACTTGGGGTAGCTGCGTCATTATCATTAAATTAGGGTAAAAGAAAGGAAATTTATGAAGGCACCGCAATGGGATGCGCTAAATTTTCCTTTGACTCCTTGCGCATCTCGCCTCCTTTTTCCTGACTTTTTTGAACATTGGCAAACTTGTAATTTATGAGGCTGAGAACGGAGAAGGGACGGAAAACTGTCTCCTTTTCCAAGGTGTGGCCAATTAGTGGCGGCAAATGGCAGCATCGAGGCAAAGGGTCCCAGGCCAAGGACGAGAAGGTATTTTCCGAGCCCAGCCACCCACAGAATCCCCTTCCTCACCGCAACCTAATTGAATTGAGGACAAGTGCCAAAATCGCTTAGGGCTAATCCGATTTTCGGTGAGATTGGGGATGTGGGTGCAGTGGGGCATCTGGAGAACCCTCCAAGGAATCCCCGCCAGACTGGACACCCGCAACATCTTGGCTTCTGCTTTGATGGCTCAGGAAAGAAAAAAATTGGCCATCACACAAAAAAATAATAAAAAGAAACTGGACAAATACTCATGTGCACTTGAGTTTCCTTTTTTCTGTGGCCCGTCCCTTTGTGGCAGATTTTTCTTTCATATTTTTCCGTTTGTTGTCAGGGGGACTCGGAGTTGGAGTGTAGGTGGAGCTCTTTCAGCTGGTCAGTCAGGCGCAAATTATAAAGGAATTAATGACAGATCCAGGCAGAGAAAGGAACCACAATGGGCACACGAAAACCGCGAGGACAAAGGAAACTTTGAGGTTTGGGAGGGATTACGGCCTGACAATCTTGGCATAAAAATTGCCATTTAAATATGCACATAATCGTAATGAAGCCGAGGCTATCCTATTGCGGAGCTAAGCTGATTGATGGCTCTGGCCGAAGATGATGTAAGGACCCCGAGCTATCCATCAAAGGCTGCCACATCCACTGCCTCGAATTTCAAATGCAAATAACGTGTGTCTCCCTGTCTCCGTCTGGGAGACTAACCCACTTAAGACTGTCATTATGATTATTATTGATCATCAGCCGCGGAGAGAGGTGAGCTCGGAACTGGATCGCGGATTGTCTTCATTTGCATGGCGAACGAGTTCTGAAGATTAGCTGGCCGATGTTTTGGGAAAACTTTTCAGCAAACAATCCAGCCAAAGGCAACACCCAGCTCCCGACAAATGAAAATGAAATTAAAATGGAAATTGAAATGGAAATGGATAGGACATGACACTCGGAACTTGCCATACGATGGGATTAGCGTTCTCGCTTAATTTTTTTCTTCGAACTCGTGCACTCGTACGCTTTTTATTGCCAACCATCGCAAGAGGGGACTGCCAGCTGTCAGCTTAGATGGCTAACTTGATCTTAAGCTGTTTTGGTCATGTGAAAATTATGAAAAGCAGCCAAACAAACTTCGGACCCCGGCGGCAGACAATGGGTAACGAAAATTGCACAAGATTGCAGCGATCGCGTTATCGCAGAACGATCAACACTCGAGTTACGGCCCCAGGTAGGAGTCCACGAGGATTCCCACACGGGACATCGCTGCGACTTGAAGTGGTTCAACTAATCAAAACTGACAAGGCAGCAGAGCGGTTCGGGATCAAGTCCGGATCCAGACGAGGCGAGGGTTGCAGGATGCAGGACCTTCTAAGACGCGCGGAGGCTGGCCGGAAGTGCGAGAGGAGTTCATCAAATGGTTAGGTGACAAAAGGGTTGCTCCAGACTTACAGGGGCAACATCCCGACGACCGAGGTCAGGTATAAGACAAAGACAAGGGTCAGAAGCGGTGCCCCCGATTGACAGGCACGGGGCCAAAGTTTAAATTAAATTAAATTCATGGGCTCAGCAGTTGACAACGAAAATCAAGAGCAAGGCCAAGCACAACCTTAATGAAGCTGGGATGAACGATGGAAACTGGTCAGAATCAGATCAGCCGATATGCTGTAATGGGTAAGAAGGAAGGTCCTGGGAAACTTGTTTGTTTCCGAATATAATTGAAGGCACATTTTAAAATTTGACGCGTTTTTTACCTCCCAATTCCTATTTACTAGTTACGAGTGCAGCCTAGTTTGCTTTTAATATTTTATGCTAACTGATAATTTGACACATCTTTATGAATTCGCACCTATTTGCTAAAATAATAAATATATTTAAGTAGCTAAAGTCGTGTCTGTCCAAGCTTTTGAGTAAGATTTGTTTTGATTGCTTAACAAACGAATGAGAATTTATCTCAATTTTAAGGAAAATAAATTATTGTTAATCATCATAAAACCACCTTAATTCAAGTCAGTAGCTGTATTCTTTTTAAATTAAACCCTGTTATTAGATCCTTAACTTAAGTTCCATTTGATATATCGATTTAATCGATTTCCATTTTAATTCAGCAACAAAATGCCATTAGGCATATGTCGCAAATAAAAAACAGGGTTTGTTATTTTTGTTATGTGGCACAAGCCGCAGTCATTTCATATTCAATTTCAATTTTGATTCTTTTTTCCGGAGATGCGTATCATAAATTCGCATAAATTATGCCAAGGGATGGCAAAATCGATACGCAAATTTTCCAGCAATGAAAAATTTGCAAAAATGAATATTGTTTAGAGGGAAGGGGCAGAGAAGCGAGTAAAAAGCGACACACGCAGACAAATGGAAAACATTTGTAACGGCCATTAATCGATGTTTGTTATAACCAAATGCAAATCGTATTAGAGAAGGGGTTACAGCCGAAAGGAGGGTGGGGTTGGGATGGGGTGACAGCACTGGAGGGGAGTGAGTTGCCCGCTTAATGGCTTCATTAAAAGATTTTTCCCGATACCTGACATTTGTCAATCGCTGGGCGTTGCCCGTAAAATAAAAATTTGTGAAATTTGAAAATTGGCAAATTTTTAATGGGCTTCCATGACACGCCTTCTAAGGTCGCTCGATTTATAAAGAATATATACTGGGCTATATATTCGATTGTAGTCAGCGTGGGGTTGGTAAAGGGTTAAATGTTGGTTACGGCTTTGGCTTCTGTTCTTTTTGTGATTTTCTTTTTTTCGGCCGCGTGTTCATAATGACAAAGTTTGGCCATTAAATTTCGCCATGCCCCCGTTTAAAAGTTTTTGGCCTTTGTGGCTTTATAATTGCTAAATCTTGTCCGAAATTGTTACAAGGCATCCCACACTTGTTCACTGATTTTGGACTGAGGAGGGAAATGGAAACTGGAATTGGAAACCTGAAAAAGAACTTAAAAAGCCGTTGCAACTTTAATTCGTATTCAATCAGAGACCTTTTTCGGGTTCAGATATCCGCGCTCCTTACGGTCACTTTCCCGCGAGGAAACTGGGAACAATCTAGGCTCATCAGCATTCGAGGAGCCTTGCCTCCTTGATTTGCATATGGATGCACCGATGATGATGATGACGATGACCCTCCACAAACAAATAAACAAAGAGTCGTCGCTATTGCTACACTTATGTCGCCCTGGGCAGTTCATCATTCTGCGGCGATTGGCGGCGAGATGATCATCCAAATCGGGATTGAGGTGATCGCGATCCGCAGCTGCTGATTCCGCTGCTGCTGGGGGTGAGTCAGCCTCCTCTGAGTGTGTCTTGTCCTTCGCCTCTGGAGTCCTTCCAAGGTTCGCGCGCTGTCAGAAGCAATCAAGTCGACACACTCTTGACACAAAACGATGCGTAACTCTTCGAGAGCGAATTCATCATCATCGTGATCATCAAAAGGATCCGTGACCAGGGCCGAGGGCGCGCTAATTTACTTGACTTGATCTTGCCCTGCTGCTGCCCCCTCCTCTCGTCTACTATAGATCCCCGCTCTCCCAATCCTGATCTCGATCTTGATCGCGGTCTCTGGAGTGGCCTTTGGATGGCAGCTGCCCGGTGGGTTCGGATCACAATGGGGCACGCTAATTGCTGACTAGTCATTGTGAGTTGCCCAACACTGAGGATTGAAATGTTAACTATGTTTCATTTTGCGGAACCGGAAAGGGGCTCTCGAAGGGGCTATGGAGATATCCTATTTACCATATGCTTTGTACATCTCAATGAAAATAAATTAAATAATAAACATGACCGTTACATTTGGCTATTGCATTTGCAGGGAAATAGAAGTTGTCCAAGCAAACAATTATATTATAACTTAGTCGAAAAATATAGAGAGCAAAATAATTCAGCTTTTTTATATCTTCAGTTTTTAACTTGAAAACCTACTTGGCAAAGAATTTAACGGTCAAGGGACAGAGTGGAATATGTACATAGCTGGATCGATGTGGCATTTCATGCTGAATTTGAATACTTACTATAATCCTAAAATTAAAATTATAATCCTCTTAGCAAGGGTATGAAATTAATAAATACAAAGAAGTGTAGCGGGTCGATTGGAGATACACTGCAGCTCTAAGGCTCTGGGGAGTTGTGTAAATATTCCATTTAGGGAGCACACTTCTGTATACTTAATATATTTTTTAAATGATTAAAATACGTTTGTATTCCATGAAAGTCAACAACCAACTTTTTGAGACGCTCTGTTAAAAAAAATATATTTATTAAGAATAGGTTGTGCATTAATAATGCCAAATCGAAATACAATGTGGTTGTTCCTTTAGTGTGTTTAGAATATAAGCCGAATTCTTACTAAATCCTTACTCTTGGCATAAAAGAAACAAACTCACGCAGAATCCTATGACATCTTCAAATAAATAAAAAGAAAACAAATTTCATAAAGAAGAAAAATAGATTAGTATATATATATATGGTATGTGTCATAATTCTTTTTCTATACTTCTCAACCATTTACACTTTTCCCAAAGCTAGTCAAGGATACAATTGACACTTAATGCCTAATTCGTTTAATCCCAATTTCTGTTAACCAACTCCCAGATAGAACCCTCTTCAGCAGGTTGCAGCGAAATATCACACCGAAAAAAGAACAACATTTAACTCAGACAACCAGTTAACGCCTCCGGCAAGAAGATGAAAACCGAGTGACAGACAAATCATATTATCGCCGAACCAAGAAACCCTTCAACTTGCAGATTGTAAGGGAAACTCAAAGGAAGAAAAAACTGAATAGCAATTCAAAGAATCCGATGAAAAGCGCAACAAGACACAAAATAACAAAAATCTAACAAAATATATAATACCTGACCGGGCTGCCCGGAGAATGCATGTAATTGACTTTTGTGCCCGGCATTCTTCCTCCATTCATGAGGAGAGAGTCCAAGTCGGCGGCGACAATTCATTGAGCATCATCCAGACAACCTGGCGGCGGTACCATCAGACCCAAGGGAACCCACAGACCCATCCCATCCTGCTCTTCTCTGTTCCTTTCAGCCGGACTCTGTTCTTCTCGGATCCCGAACGAATCTCTCAATGGCGCAACGTCTTCGCACTCGCACTCGCACTCGACTCTCGGCCAAGGATACGCCGAAAAAGTGTCAAAATTCCTATAATCCGCTTTAAGGTGTTTTAATGCCCGAATACCCGGGTCGAGACGTGGTCGTCGTCGGTCAGCCTTCCACCTTGCTGGCCGCCCGAATGCCTGCCTGCCTCGTTTCACATGAATGAATTTTCAATTTGCTGCATGTCCATTGTCTTGGCAACCGGCAAAACAGCCCGCGTCCTGCCATTCAGGCCATTCAGGCCATTCGACTCATTCTGGCCATTCGATTCATTCGGGCACGTAGGTGTTTTTTGTCCTCGTCATTGTCTCTAACCCCGCTGCCCGCTGTCTACTGTCCGCTCTCAGGCTTGGAAGACAAAGGCCCAGCGGGCGGGGGCCAACGGCAGCGAGCGTTGCGAATGGCCGACAGGATAATGCGCTTCGCGCCGAAAGGGGAAACAGGGAACAGCTACAGATGCACATCACTTGTGTAGATACTCAAAGAGCGCAGGAGCTGGAAGACAGTCCAAGAAGAGCCACCAATAAAACGCTAACAAAAGTGCGGCCGACGCCTGGCATTAGGACCATCAGCTGGGGCAAGGTCAAGTGGCCAGCGGCCAAATAAAGAACAGGACACGAATTTCCCTATCTAAACAGTGAATGAGAACTTAGGCAAGGAGTCGTGGAACAGCTGCCATTTAAAACATTTTAAGACAATTTATTTACAAAAGGCTTCTTAGAGGGGGTAATATTTTGGAATTTACAAGTGAATGTGCATGAATCAACCCATAAATTAAGGGCTAAAAAATATGACATAATCTCTAGAAATAATCGCACCAGACTTTAAGATATACAAATGTATATATTAAGGTTCATTTAACTCAATGTTTTCTATTGAGCTCCAATGCATGCAACTTCTATGTAAAGATACACTATTTTGTTTTCTAAAATATTTTTAAAGTATTTAACATCAAAATCTTTTATTCGCAACTTAAAACAACATGTTATTAATATGTTTTATCATTTTGCAAGTTCTTTTACAAGACATATTTGATTAAAACTGTGAAATCTAAAAAAAATGCAAGCGATTCATTTAAAAATATCTTAAATCAGTTCCCAGGCCTCTGCTCCAAGGTAATCGTATCCTTTTACTGCCGCGTAATCGTCTGCATTGAATGCGATCGATCGACAGGCAGTCTGTCCTGACCAAGGCTACTACCCCAGACAACCGACTGGTTGTCCATTAGTAAAGACCATTCCACTACCATTTTTCTTGTTTTTTGTACTTTGTCTGGGACATTGACCAACTGAATTTTTGTATTTTTTTGTTTTGTTTTGTTTGTAAGCCTGCGAACGCCATGATTTAGCATTTTGATTGAAAAAAGGTTTGAAGGTAGCTCCGCTAATCAATTGGTAAGCGCGACAGGCTGTCTGCGTCGATTATGAAAGGATTCGATGGGGATGGTGAGAGAAACCTCATAAAATTTTCTTGTTAAAATCAATGCAGTCTGAGGCACAAATTCAGTAAATTAAACGTAGTTTTCCATGACAAGTGAATTAAAGTTTACCCACAATTAATACACAAAAGTAAAACTATATAAGTTAAAGCATAAATCAATATTTGGCAATAACTTGTCTGTATGAAAGTATCAGTCCTTCCTTAAACAACCTATTGAAAATGTATTTTATTTTAGTGTTACTTATTTATTTCATTGAAAAGCTTCTGCCGGGCTCATTTTAATTTTGGTTTATGATGCAAATGATTTCCAATTTAATACTTTATAATTTTAGAGGATTACATTTAATTTAAGTGTTGATTTCATATAACATGAATGCATTTGAAGTATTTTACTTTTAGAGAAAACAATTCTTTTTGCAAATATTCAATTTATGTACAGTTGAAGAAGCATATGTACATCTGAGTTCCATCTGAGCACCCTTTTCCCCAGTTTCAACTGATTATTTCTGGAAGCATCTATGGTGTACCTTTTGTGGTCTTCTGATGAAATTCTCCACTTTTGGCAGACATGTCCCATCCCAAGGACGCAACCCCGAAGCCGTACGAGTTTCGGTTTCTGGTTATCTTACTATCAGGCCTATCAATCGGTGTGTCATAACTGCATTTGGTTTTGTCAGTTTCCGTATGGGTTATTTTTTTCCTTCTTTCCGCTTATCAATTTGCTGCAAATCTAGGCTTTGTCTAGGCCGTGTCTCTGGAAGGATTCGCAAGGATTAGGCGCACTCAGGCCCAACGATTGCAATCTCATTTGTTTGCGACAATTGTTTGGCTGTCGATGGATCGATGCTGATTTCAATGCTTCGATCGTTCCGAGCCAAATCTGTTTGCCTTGTGGCCTATGAAATTGTATCTGATGTTTATCCGAGGGGAGTGGGTAGCCGCACGGGGAAGGGGAGAGCGGAATACCTTCCTTCAGAAGTCCCAAGCGGTTGCCAAACACAACCGAAAATTTGAATGATTTTCCTCGAGCCCTCTGCTTTTTGATTAACATTAATGAGCGACAAAAAGTGCAAAAATTTACATGGCAACGGCGGCAGAGACGGCAGTGGCGGCGGTGGCGGCTTCTCTGCCCCCATTGTTGTCCGGGTCTTTAGAAAAATTTCCATTCAAAGCGACAGGAGCTCGTCAGGAGTCGGACTAGTAGGAGTTGGAGTTCAAGTGGGAGGAGTGTGTGGAAGCCCTCTCATCCACCTCGGCAACCTCGGCAACAATAGCGATTTGGGCATTAGAGCTCCATTGAAATATTTTTCGCTGCGATTGTCGAGTCTCCTTCTGCCCCAAGACGGGCCCAACCAGATGGTAAATCCCCCATCGGCCTGCTCATCACATTATTCTCTATCTAACTTGCAGTCGGTGCATTGTCAGCGCTTTTTGTCTAACTACTCATTAACATTTATTTGCAAGTGCAGAGAATGCCAGAATGCCATGGCAAATGCAAAGCAACTGCCATGATAAATATGACAAACAGACAATGGCCAGATAGACAAACAGAAAACAGAAACACACACAAAGGCGAAAATGCACTGCGAAAAAAGTGAGTCGAGGGGGAAACTGAAAAAATGAGTGGTAAGAGAAACATGGAGATCCTTTATAAGCAGGCTGAGTAGAGGCATGGCTTAGAAAACGAAATACTCTAGGATTGTATGCATACATTTGGTTTCATGCAATTGTGTACTGAATGTATTAAATCTTTTATTTTGGTATACAAGTATACAAGTGTACAAGAGTGTTTAAACAATGATAAATGTATATTTATTTCCTATTATTTGTAGTTTATGATTAAAAATAACATTGGCTTTGCTCTTATTAACATTAGTAATAATAAAAGTGACTAGGTTTAACGCATTACAACATTTAACTTTGCTTGAAATGTTGCTAGGTGTGGCTAAAGAATAGTTATTTAACTATACAAATGGTTTTATTTTGACCCATAATTAAAGGTTAACACCACTGGAGCTTTGTTAATATTAAATGCATAGTAAGATGAATAAAAACGATATATTCCATAAATTTTATGCACAACTAGGGAAAGAGTCCTTTACGATATTTAAACCTATAAACTAGTACTGTAAAATCATATTTTCTATATTCTCCCATTAGGTTCACATGTTTCAAACACCTAAAATCCACTCGTATCTAATTATCCCCTCCTAACAAAATATCTCCCCCGAATTACAAACCCCTTCCCATAGCGATTACGGCCATTTTAGGCATTCAGGTGAGTGCAGTGTATAATTACAATGCCTGACTAGGGGAGAAAGAGAGCGATAGAGACAGGCAGGGCGAGGGAGATAGAGATGGAGACAGGGCGGAGGACAATGGGCACAGCCAAGTACATAAAGTGCGGGAGCGGAGGTAACAACAGGGAAGCAAGTAAATGGAACAGTTGCAGTCCATCCATCCATCTGTCCGTCCCTCCGCTGTCCCCTCGTCACTCGCTCAGCTCGTCAAGTTGGAGCTGTGGAGCAGGCAGAAGCAGAAGCTGCAAAAATGTGCGCCATTGTTTTCAACTTGCAATTGTCGACTGACAATTGGCGAAAAGGCAGCAAGTACCCCATTTCTTGCTGCCTTTCTCCGGGCCACCTTCATCTCCATCTCAGAGCTGTCGCTGCCTCTCGCATTTTCTTTGGTAAGAGCTTAGGTCATTAGAGCCAAATTAAATTAGAGTGTTAGAAGGTAGCTGCTGCTGCTGTTTGCATTTGTCATTAGTTCGTTGTTAATTAAAATGAAGCCCAAGTGCTAGGCGACATGGCTCGACTCGCCGGAGTGAATGGAAATCAAAATGCGCTAAAAACCGCCCCAAAACAATGGCAACACCTGCGTAATGCCCCCGCCCGCCCAGAGCCACCCACAAGCCGTCATTCAAAATGGCCTGAAACAAAGCCCAACCGAATGCGGAGTGGAGTTGGTTGGGTGGCGTCCGTCCGGGGGCTTCGAGTCGGGTGAGCGTAGTCCCAAGCTGTTGTCCTGGCAACGAGACCAACACCAACACCAAAGCGAATTAACAAACCCATAATGTAGACATGAGAAATGCAATGGAAGGCACTTTGAGGGACTGCGGGCTGTGATATAAGGCTAATACGAAGCTCCAAAGTTTGTGGTTACTTTATTAAAAGGAATTTGTGGTATTAAATCAACTTATATAATAAGTCCAGATCCATGTTAGGTGCTAAAGTAGCGTCTCATTTCCTATAATAATAATATACTAAGAAAACTATGTACTTAAATTTGACCTAATGAATTTGTCGTTTGTTTACAATAAGGAACCACCATTATTAACATTAATAAGTTATTTAAGCCTAAACTTTAGCTTAAACGCCTCTTTAAGCTTAAATTATAGCATTATTTCTAATATTTTATAACCATTGCATTATATTTACAAAACATTTATACATTTATAATATATTTAATATAAATATATATTTATATATATTTAATAAAGGATAATTATAATTTAAATCATTGAATTATTCTAAACCTCAATTTAGGAGTTTTCAAAAGCTTAAATACATCGAATTGTAGAATTACTTCCATTTTTACCATTTATTATAATGAATTAAAAAGTAAGATAAATAAAACTAACAAAAACTGACCCAAAAACACCACTCCTCAACTCCAACCCCAACCATGGCCAACATAAACCACCATTTTGTGATCAGAAATTAGCCGGAGGCGGATCGCAGTGGCGGGCTAGGTGTCAGGCTCAGATCTGCAGAGTTCGATTCAGAAATAAATGTCCATTAAGATTAGTTGACTTTGGCTTCGATAGTTTGCTTTTCCCTCCTTTTTTTGAGCTCTCTCCGCTGGTCTCTAAGCAAATGCGGTAAATAAACGGCAAGCTCCCGAAAAGCTCACTCCAACGGGCCGAGTCCCCGGCCCCCACTATCAAGCCACGATTTTCCACTTGGCATTTAATGTAACACGAAGCCTGCCCCAACCAGAAGCCTTCCAATTGGAAACGCCCATCATTGGACCAAGCGGGTCAGACTGAAATGGAGGTCGCCAGCAGCTAGGCTGGTCGTCTCGCTCGCACGCCCACGCAACACCTGCTGGTGTTGGTTGCTTTCCCTCTCGGTCTATTGGCTGCTCCTTCTCTGTTGCTCTAGTGGTTGGGTTCTTTTTTCTCGTGGTGCGTCAGTTTGGCTTTTTTTCCGTTTTCTTTAACGAAATGTCACCTGGCAGTCGGGCCTCTCTCTCAATCTCACAAATACAAGGAATTGTAGGCACTCTCTTTGGCTTGTTGTGGATGTAGTTTCTTTATGAAAAATATTTAACAAACCAATAAGAAAGAAAGCTCTCACAAAAAATGTTTTGGCCAGAACGAGAGAGAATGCAAGCTTTTGCGGAGAGGATTGGGGTGATTGTGTATGTGTATGTGTTTGTGTGGAGCGAAATCGTTACATAGCAGCTGTCTCACGGCCCCACCTGCCACGCCCCCGTCGCCCGAAATACCCGTTTTTGGCTCGTGGGTCTCTGAAGAGAGCGCGCGCCAAGTTTTTAGTTACGCGTCGGAACGTATCCGTTGAATAGCCGCCAAAGCGCGCTTAGATGCAGCCACCAGTACCAGCCACAGCCAACCTGGCCAACAAGAGCCGATCAGCCAGCCAGCTTAACCGTCGCTAGGTTAAGCCCCCTCGTGGCAAGAGGCAAAAATAACAGTAGCAGCCGCACCGCAAAGAGACACAATCAAAGCGAAAACTTTTCGCGGACTAAAAGTGAAAACTGACCACCATCACGAATAGCATAATCCGGGTATACCTAAAAAACTATCCCAATAACAATATCAAATAAAGTGAATAAAACAGTGTGCTTAGAGGATACATCAACTGAAGTGCTCACAGAAACCCACACGAATTCGAGTCAAAATAGTGCTTAAATCTAGTAAATTAATACCCCGTGAAGTCTTAAAAACCTAAGCTACTTACTTCCCTCGTTAAACTTCACGTCAAACCGGCCCCATTGTCTGCAGAAGCCAAGAATATAGCCAGCTGTATGGGTACCTTATCAATGAATGGAAAGCAAACAACACAAATCAACATAAACTAGTGATATCCAATATGTAAAGTGTTCGGTTACAAAACGGCAACGGCTCAGCATCGTAAAAGTCAACAAATTCAACATTTTATGGCGGATCGGAGAGTGGAATTCATAAACGCCAGCAACAAACCATAAACATATATTAACCAGATGATTCGGTAGTATATTCCGTATATACATTTATAAATGCTGCCATCGAATTTTTGACTTCAAACGCCGGGAAACGGAAAAGTCTAAGGAAATGCAGAACTTTTCAAGGTGAGTTACGGATAATAATAATAAGGAATAAATAGCAATTACCAAGGGATAAGAATATAAGAATACTTTATTTTATAATCAGTTAATATTAAATATAAACAAACTTTATATTTCGCAATAAAGTACCAAATTTATTTGTGGTTTTTTGGGATTAATCAAATACGTAAGGAGAACTCATCCCCGAATAAACCCCCACTCATATTTAAAAATTGATTTATTTATTTTCATAAATCAATAGTAATCAAAATTAATTTGCTTGTAATAAATCAATTATAATAAAAACCCTGCCGCCTTTTTAAGGCTGGACTTAATTTACCCCCAATTCGTGGAGCAATTTAAGCAACCTTTCTCGACCATCAATTAGGTAAACATGGAGAGAGCAGCACAAAACGCGTCTGAGTGCCTAAGATACAAGGAGAATCAACAGATTTTATTGTTTGGATAATTTCAGGATTTTCCTCTCTTTATTTTCTGCCCAATCATTGTCGGAATCTTTATGCCGCCACTCGACGTGTGTTTACTTTTGCTTTCGATCTTCCACTTGAATTAAAGCAAGCTCTTTTTCTTTTTCCGAGTGGGAATTGAGGCATTCAGAGTTGTTTGGTTAACTTAATTTCGAACTATAACTGAAAACTGACTTGAAAAATGTGAAAAAGCTGCACTGAAGAGAGTCGAAAACCCCAGAGAATTGGAAATGACGCAATTAGAGCAAATAGGAGTCGCAAAAATAAGGGAAAACAAAGTATGTTTATTAATATTTACCCAGCATTTGTGACAACATTTGAATTTGTTTGTGACGTGCCCCCCTCATATACAAACCGTTTATATATAATTCGACTTTGGACCAGAGCACACAAAAAAACTGAGGCAATATCTGATGAAGGCCAAACACAATTGTGCAAACAGAGTTTTGTGAAATTATTTTGCTACCAAATGGAAACAGAGCCAGATGTCAATCGAATATTTTTACGCTATTGTCTCGGACATTTTATTTATTTATTAAATTTGCACAAAACGGCAAACAAGAGTGGGGTTGGCCAAGAATTCTAATTAATATTCGGTTGTATCGGACTTTTGATATACCTACACATACCAGAGGTATTAAATTGATTACAATTTAAAGGAACGCATAATTATATACAAATTTAAAATAATTTTCTTAAGATTTTACAATTCGTGAAACAATGTTTAGAGCTCATTTAAGATACATTTTTTAGCTTAGGCTCTTGATATATATGGACAAGTTTTTAAACACCTCAGGGAAATGGTGCCCAAAGACCTAATTAGCGAGAGTTACTATTACAACAAAGATTAGTATCGCCATGTGATATATTATTGCTGTCAAAAGACAGAGTGAGTGCTCTAGATCATTTATGTACATATCTGTGCATCTATATCTTTATTATATGCATTATCCACTCTCTATTAGGTCATTCATATAAAATTATTTATTTTGGCCACCGCTTTCTTGGATGGTCAAAATGGTAGTATTTCCAATATGGAAACAATTCTCTATTTAAATTGTGGATCATTACTTCCGTACGATAAAATCAATATCTTTTTAAGCGCATTGAGTTGTTTTATTTAAATTTTAGAAATAATTACCATACCTGCTGTAAAATATTTAAAATTTAATGTTGACGATTGCGTCCCTGAATGTTTTATCTAAAAAATTTAATTATTAGTTTTATACCAAATTAAAGATTTGAAGTTAAATCCAATGATATTGTAGATATCATATATATGTGACCGTCTCAGAATTTGGTTTCTGAAGACTTCGCTCTATATGTGGCTGACTTTGTAACATTGCCTCTGCATTGCCCTTGGCACGAACTTGACACTAAACCGGGAAAGATGCTTGGATATATTCGTACGTTTACGAGGCGATTGTTGCGAGTGTGAAAGTTCTTAATTACAAACATTAGGGGGCCCAGCGGCTTAGGGCCCTGAGAAGATCCGATCCCAGCGGGCGGCCAAGACGACACTTTTGAATGGAGCAGCGGCTGGAGCTCCGATGGGGATTGGATTCGATGGATGCCCAGAGACGCGATACATTTCAACACAAAGTGGAGACACTTAAAGCTCTACCTGTATTGAGAGCCCGAAGATGGGAGACCAAAGACAGCGGAGACTGCAGACTTCGAGACTGCAGACTGCGAGACTCCTCTCCTCCGGCGAGGAATCTGGCCGGGGGAGAGATCTCGGGCTCAGCATGTGGCTAAGCCGATCATAATTCTTGTTTGACACACCAACAAACGGATGAACAAATGAACGAGGAGCAGCAACAACAAGGCCAACTGGGAGGGGGCTGCGAGTGGGCAGGGGAATGCATGGCATGGCCCCCGAATCTCAAGTGGCCGGCGGGTTAATTTCGCTCCTACTGCGATACGAAAGCAGAGGGTCGGATCGAGCCACAGCCACGGGCAGAGATTTCCATGAGAAAGAGTCGGACATTAAGTGTCTGGTGGGTTATCTATTAAAGCTACTACTAGATTAACACCCTGAGAAGACCCACGCGCTTAAGGCTTAACGGGTACGTTTCCGTTACGAATAAATATCTGGGAAACATTTTGTCTATATGTTGGAGGGACTGAAGCCCGAAGGAGGAGCTGCCATATTCACAGCAAATAAAAATATCTGGAGTGCAATTTGTGCACAGCTGGTGGTGCAACCGTCGAATCGGATGGGGGCCCTGTGGTGCAAATGAAACTGCAACTGCCATCAGATACTACACTGGGAAAAATATCAGTTACAAACCACATAACCCTTAAAGGCAATTGAAAAATGTACTTTGACGAGTTGTTACTTCATAATATTAGTTTCACAAGAGTTATAACATTTATTGATTGATTGAAAAGAAGTCATTAAGATCTTGATAAGTATACTTATATATATATATATATATATACACATATATGTAATTTTTTGCTATTATTTTCTTAAAGGTATAGCATAATTTTGGTCTGCTAAATATATGTATTACTGAAACATTAGCGATAGCAATTAATAATTATAAATTAATAATTTGAGTGGAAGTAATAATTGTAAGTTTCTAAGTTCAAATTAATGGTTGCACAAGAAAGACTATTGGAATGGATGTTCCAAGTCAAAATCAAGATTAAATTTTAAATGCATATGTATATTCATCATCAAGAGATAAATCATATCAACTTCACCTGCTGTGGGAAGATAATAGTTTCTCTCTGTGCATCAACCTCAAACCGAATTGAAAAAGAGGAGCAAAAGTAAGTAAGGCAACTTGACAATACAGAAATTTGTTTGCACTCCATAAGGATTACAAATATGCGTGTCCCTTTCCGCTCTGCTCTGCTCCTCTCTTTATTTTAAAATAAATTTCATGCTTAATACGCATGCCTGGGCAATTTTTACTTTAACACCAAGTGGTTAATGCCCGGAAGCAGTGCAGATGTCGCCCTGCATAGTGCAACGCAAGTTATTGACCACGATGCTTGGACCAAGGATGCCAATAAACAGGGCCAAAATGGTGTGCTTTTTTCGGTAGAAAAAGCACGGAACCTGGCAGCAAAATAAGAGTAGGATCTGAAAGCTAAAGATAAATAAGTTCAGTTTCTAAAGTGGGCAGGTAAAAATATATAAACTCTATATTTCAGATAAGCCAGAACCGAGACGCTCTTACTATATAATTTTCTATATAAGGAAATCACGTTTTAAAGTTAAATTTTGTGACACAATACATTTAAAACCCCTTTAAGGTATATTTATTTGTATGGATTTATTAATTTATGAATTGTAAAAATATCTCTCCATTTGTCTGAGCAAATATTGAGTCTAAAAATACAATGCATTTAATTAAATTTATTACAATTTATTAAGGTTTTGTTCCGAATTAAAAAAGAAAGAAAAAAAGGAATACCTAAATGAATGGTAAATAATTTAAAGAGTAGCTTTATTTATAAAACAGATGTATTAAATATAAAGCCATCAGTTATGTCAACTGGGTTTTTAGAGTTTAGGTCTTTTTTCTCATAACCCCTATTAAAATATGTCTAACAATTAAGTTATCCAAACGTATTTTAAACACTTGGTTAAATTGGTTTATGTGGTTGAATAAAACACTTGTTAGGAATTTTTGTGGCAATATAAATTAGAAAATGGTTTTTGTTTTAAGTAATAATTGAAATATCTCCTTCAATACAGCTGAAAACTTTGATTAAAGTAATTGGCTTTCTTCAAATGCCTTAAAGGCTACACACCTCTTCAAATCGCCTTTAATTAGCTGGCTAGCCACACTGAAATAATTATAAAATTAATTATTCCTCGACAAGTCGCTGCCGCTCGACCCCTTGTCTAATGGGGCATTGTTAATCAATTAACTAATTGATTCGAGCTTTTAAAAGTATGTCGTCTGTCCCCATTCTTCGGGGCAAAAAACAAAAGGAAAACAATGCCGAGCGGAGTCGTGGACTCCTGGCCCAGAGACCACTTGCGAGCAGCGCTGGCGGTTGCCACCTCAACTCGACCGAAATGGAATTCGAAGCCAACACACTCCACACCATCAGGAACTGGGCCCATTGTGTGGGCCAAATGTCAACCCTTAAATCGGGCGGGATGCACAATAACAACAACAAATGAGACGACTACCACGACGTCGTCCATCCTTTTCATTATGCGACGGAGCACTTGAAACCCATTTCTTTCCCATTTTACCATTTTTACATTTTTGTGTATTTTGTTTGCACCCCAGCCGGTTGTTTCGGACACCGTGGGATGAGCTGTGGCGGTCATGTGGCGGTTCAGCACTGGGTCCTTTCAATACCACATGTGCGTGCATTATAAGCGGGATTTACGTGTTTCACTTGATGCCCCAGCTCCTTCCGCAACGTGTTAAATACGGCGAGGCGAAGCGAGGCCAGGCCAGGCAGGGAAAAGGGTCAAGAAGCCAGCGTCCGGCTAAACGCTTTCAATTTGTTTAATGGTCCCCTTCGGTTTCAGCTTCAGATTCGGATGAGGCCTTCCCCCGTCTGGGCAGGATCTCGAGTGCAATCGAGTGCGGGCGTGCCGGGGACATATGCCCGATGTGAGTCCGAGTACTTCTCCCATATGAACATACTCCATTTGGGTATTTGGGCTATTTGGCTGGCATTATCCTCGGCAAATGTGTCATCTGCAGTGGATATTTGCATGGTTTCTATAACGCTGGCCTTTGGCTAGATTTCCGAGCCATTAGGTTAGCGGAAAGATTAGAAATTCTATAGATTCTGTGGAGAGTGGTTGGGGTGGTAGCTTACATTTAAATAGAAATGTATCTGGATCTTAGTGGATCTTATAGATACTTATTAAGAAGATTTGCTTTTATCCGTTTAAATGAATATTAAATAAAATCTATTCCAAATAATAATCCAAACTAAAGTAATCCTCAAACCTCCTTCTTTTTTCTCCCCCAGCTCGACGCACCGAAAACTTAAAACCAGTTCCAGCTCCACAAGTTCCAGCACCACCCAGTCCGCCCACCGGCTCGAGGGCCACAGATTGAGCCACCGAGCTAGCCAGGCTCCGTCTCCGTCTGCAATATGATGGAACGTCTGTCCACGCACCTGTCGCTCACCGGCCTATCGCTCGCTCACCCCCTTCAGTCGCACCTGAGTTCCGGCAGCGGAACACACCACCTTGGACAACTGGCGGCGGCGGTGCAGC
Organism: Drosophila anomelani; assembly: GCA_035045905.1. Taxonomy (NCBI): domain Eukaryota; kingdom Metazoa; phylum Arthropoda; class Insecta; order Diptera; family Drosophilidae; genus Drosophila; species Drosophila anomelani. The sequence continues at coordinate 869,740 of JAWNOO010000165.1, forward strand.
AGCACCACCAACACCACCAGCAGCAGCAACAGCAGCAGCAGCAGTCGGAGCAAGTCCTTGGCCACTCGCATCACCTGCACTCAGGCCAGCAGCTCTCGCTGGGCCATCAGCACCACCACGCCCACCAGTCGCCGCAGCACCAGCAGCAGCTCCAGCACCACCCGTGCAGCAGCAACAGCAGCAACGGGTCGCCGAACGGTTCCGCCGGCCTGAGCCTGCACCCGCATTCGGCGCTCCACCTGGCGCACCACCACCCGCAGCTGCACCAGCATCACTCCTCGGGTCAGCAGCCGCAGCAGCAGCAGAGCAGCCAGCCGGCGGTGTCGTCCTCCTCCGGATCGCACCACAGCCAGTCGCTGTCGCTGTCCCACCAGCCGCACTCCAGCAACGGAAGCTCCCAGCTGGGTGGCATAGCAGGCGGTGGAGCGGGCACCGGCTCTGGTGGCTCAGCCAACAGTCACCACAGCACTCCGGCGTCCAGCAGCGTGATGGCGGCCGCAGCAGCCGCCCATCTGCACCACAATTCGCAGGCGTCGCCCATCAGCAATCTACACCAGAACATGGGCAGCCTCATGAACAGCGGCAGTAGTGCCAGGTAAGTGGCAAGGATGAAGTGCAAATGAAGTACTATATAGAATTTCGATCAGCAACTCCAGGCGAGTCTATTTAGTCATTTCCAAGAGTTTGTCTGTCTGTTTGTCCGTATGAAATATAAGTTCCTATGGATTATAGATCTAGATCTCCAAAATTGGATGAAACGATTAAATTTTTTTAATGCAAATCACCTTTATTATCATAATATGTACATAAAAATCGCATCCAAAAGCTAACCTTGTTTTATTAAAAAGTGAATAATATGAATAAATAGTGAATAAATAGTAAATATCGGATTGGAGTAATTTCTAAAAGAAATCTAAGAAGAACTTTAAATGGAATATAAAAACTTTAGGCACTGCGTATCTCAGAGTCGACTTTATTTCTTCCTTTTATTGAAATCTCTTTTATTATATTTCCAGCGATGTATTTTTCAGTCTGATGATCCAGAACACAACGAAACGTCAGAACGAGGAGCACATAAAGAGACCCATGAACGCGTTTATGGTTTGGTCGCGACTCCAACGACGCAAGATAGCTCAGGATAATCCAAAAATGCACAATTCGGAAATATCCAAGAGACTGGGTAAGCTTGTATGATTTATATAATATTACTGGAAGCTCTTGTCATAAAATTTCCTTTATAAGCTTTATAATATTTAAACATAATTATCCATTTAAAGGCATAAAAAATATTAAAACAAGGGCAAAGGCTTATTATACCCCTGCATATAATACACAATTAGTTTAATAAATAAATAAAAGGCCATTTAAATTAATATGATAATTTTTGAAGTGATTAAAATTAAATCAGCTTTTTAAATATTTATTTAAACAGAAGTGTAAGGTGTTCAGTTAATAAATTGTGTAATACAACCATAAATAATTTATGTATCTTCTAAAGATAACCTTATCAGGCCATTTAATAATTTATAAACTATTTTTATATTTTCTGTATTTATTTCAAAAGTCTCTCTACAGTGAGACATGAGATGATGGTTAAAACAATTCCAAGTTGCAGTCTTATTATCCTGTTAAAAACTTAACCATTTTCGGCAAGTTCCGTTGTTTAATAAACAATTTATGGGGTTCATAGGCTTCCAAGGAAACTCAAGCAAAGACACATAGTAAGTGCCACAATAGCTTCCTCAAAAGCTGTTATATTCCCTGAACAAATAAACTATTCAAGTCCCATGGAGGCCCACTTCAGTTTCTCTTTTTGTGTGTTTTGTGTAACACAAGCCACGAAAATCTCGGTTATCTGGTGGCAACGTTCCATTCGGAATGTGTATAATCTGGGCACAAAGGATGGGGCCAATACGAAAGTACAAAACGAAATTAAAATGCGGCACACGACCTGCCAATCTCTCGCACCCACTCACTCCCTGGCCCGCGCTCCTCCATCTTATGCAAGTTAAACTAATCAACGTAATACCCTACTGTACAATGACAATGACAAACCAAAACGCCCGCCACTCAACGCAACTGTCAAAAGTGACAAGCGGCTGTCAAACAATGAGCAGGAAGAGCCGCGCAGGAAGCTGTTGATTACGCCCGAAGAAGAAGGGGTTTGGCCTTGGGACTGGGCCTGGGCCTGGGCCTTGGCCCAAGTTCAGGCCACCACCCACCCGATTAAGTTGATTCGCCAAATCACGGCCGGCTGTCTGGTGGCTTTGTCTCTCACCCGCTTAACTAGTTGCAAAGTTAAGTAGTTTACTTTTCGGAGGGCTCACAACAGCGTCGGATAATCCCACGCAAGTCTTATCGGCTCTTTGGGTTCGGGCTTTTTGGTCTTTGAGCAGAAACACTGAAAAAAATGGTTGAAGCCGACAGTAATTGAAAGCTGTTGATAGTTTCCTAAGGGCGGAATTGCTTTTGAGTTATATTAATTAACCATTTTTTTAAGCTGATTTTCTTAAATTTTTGGATGCACAGAATTAAAAATATCTAGACATTTGTCCTGGAAATAGGACCATTTCCATGTGTCTACAGATTTCTCTGCTTTTCTTAGCAGCACATGTTTTCTAGTAATTTTTAGTCACATTGCTTCAATTCTCACACATTTCCGTACTAACTCAGCCTAAACTCCAGCATAAAATTCTAAAAAAATGGTTAAATAATAAAATCCGGAGACCTACAATAATGTTTTTTCCAGTGCCATGATATGTAGTAAATTCAATTTCGATGCGACTCCCCGACACGTGGCAGCTGACAGGCAAGTTCTTTAGCATAACAATGCCAGTTCTTGGGTCTACCTTTTCCGATCGGCTCATGCATATTGGATGAGAGTCCTATATAGCGATTGGGGGACTAATCAGTGGCTTCTGTCAAAACAGTGATAGCAAAAAATCAAAACCAAAAGACAAACTCATCTTGGCCATTATCGATCTGAACTTTGAGGGTTTTTCCCATCATTTCTGTGCAATTTTTTAATAAAAAGCCAGCAGGAGTTACCTCGCCAGCAATCCGCCCACAACTCTCCCCCAAGTCAAGCACTCGTTAAATGACTTTTTCTTGCATTTTTATTTAGCCATTGTTTGCGGGGAAACAAAAGCAAATTAAATGCGACTCACTTGCCATCCAGTTGAGCGAACCAAAGAGCAACAACGGGGAAACTCGCTGCATCTGAAGGATGCGAACAAAGAAAGGGGTGTACTTTTGGGGGGGTTTTCCAGGACTCTCTCTCACCCCCACTGGTCCGTTTTCACTTACCTTTGGCCTTCTTGCTTTCTTTGCAATGCCAGGAGCTTGAGTAAACATATCGATGGGAGACAGAAAACTTAAATACAATTTAGAAGTAAACTTGAATTTCGAATTATTTTCCTTCGATTTTCCCTCCGCCGCTGTTATTGTTGCGCTGAAAAGCCTTTGTTCGCCTTTCACATTTTTCTTTTTAGTCCGCTTTTTGGCAAATCCATTATGCGAATTGACAGCTCCTCCCCCGCGTCCTCTCGTCCCCAGTAATATTTGCTGTCAGTTGCAGTCTTTGTTAAGTTTGTTTAGAGCGGGTGGAAAGTAGGGGCTGGCGGGGACGGGAGCCCGGGAAATTCTATTGTGGACAAGGTGGAACTGGGGCAGAGTGGGACAACACAGGATTGGCAGCCATTCGCCAGGATGCTGAAAATAATAAGAGGGGATTGTCCTTTACAGGTTATGGGTCTATTTTGGGTATTTTTATTTCATATTTAACATTGTGGCTAATAATATTGTATTTCAAATATAAACCATGATGGGTTCTTGAGATAGATATATTTACTCCACCATAAAGTTTTGGAAAAACAACCCAATCACCTGATTTTACACTTATTCTAGGCCATTAATAATCCCTAAAAGCATTTTACCAACTTTCATTACACCACAAAAGCAAACAAGGGCAATTTATTTAAATAAACAAAGCAAACAAAATGGAAAAAAACGGAAAGCAAAAGCAAACATTTGCCACATTCGCCGCATTTACACAAAATGTCAAAGTTTTTTGCACTTGAAAAAAGTTAAGCCAACATTCAATTAAATGAATAATTCAACGGCAACAAGGGCCGTGCTCATTATGAGAAATTGCCAAACAGAAAAGGCACAAAAAGCGAGAAGATGATGGCCGTGGAGGCGGAAGCGGAGGAAAAATAATTGTGGCATAAACAAAGGCGCCACAAAAAATGGCGGCGCGAAAGCTACTTTTTCACCACGGCGAGCGCAAGAGCGATAGAGACGGAGCGAGTGCGCCCGAGAGAGACGGGTGCAAGCGGGGGCGCGACAGGGACTGTCGACTGTGGCAACTGTGGAGAGGCTCTTCAGTTTCAGACGCCGTCGCCGCTGGCGTTGCCATTTATTTTATTCGCCAAACAAAAAACAAAGGCGGAACAAAGGCAAACAAAAGCAAAAAATCCTATATATATATATATATGTATGAGTGGGGAAAATAAATAAAATAAAAGTGAATGTTATAGAAAACAATTCTGGGCTGCGCGCGGGCTTAATTGAAATTGTAACTGTCATTAATTACTGTCTGGAAATTTGAATTACCAACAACACAGAGCGAACAAAAGGCGACAGCAACAACAATTAAACTCGAAGCTTTTCGAGAAAATCTCTCCTCTGCCGTGTTTTGTTTTGTGTTTTTCAAATAATTGAAAAACCTGTCGAATCGGCAATGCTCCTTATTTTTAATCAAGGCCCCGCGCCGATCCTGCGGGAATATGAAATAATGGCTGACAAAGCCAAGGAGCGCCGGATGAATGAACCGTTAGACTCCGCGGAACAAAAGGCACAACCCAGTCGGACTTTGCTTCATGCCCATGAACTGCTCAGGAAGAAATTCTGCAGCAGCGGGGATGTCATTTTAGTTTTATTTCCCGAAAGGGAAATTTTGTTTTTTCTTTCGTGATTTTTGTTTTACCAAACAGCGCGCTGATAAAAAAGCATTATGCATCTATCTGCATATAAGCGTTGTTAATCAAGTCAACTGCGTGGCGCATTGTGTAAGCGGCTGGACTGAGAACCGCAGAGTCCCGGGTTCGAGCCCCAGTCCAGCCGAAACTTTTTATTTTTATTTTTTTGTTTCATTTCCATGTTCCATGTTCCATTTCCCCATGAACGTTGCACATGACTTTCACACGGAAAGGAGCAGCGGCGTGGGGATCATGAACTACCCCGGCCGCCCATGTATAAAAGCGAATGAGGCTTTTCAGAAATGGGGATGGCATCCCCCATGAACGATTCGGTAGGAAAACCATATAGATTTCCTACCTCAAAGTCCGACTGGGAAGGAGTTGCATGAAAGAAAAAAAAAAAACAAATACAAATCACAAAAGGTCGAACTCAAGCCTTTTCCCACCCCCTCAATCACCTTTTGTTGCTCAATAAAATGCAAACAATTGATTAGTTTGCAATTGGAAAAGGCTTTCGAAAGGAGTTTTAAAAAAGAGATTTGAGAGGGTGTGGAGGGGGGGCTGGGAAGTGGGCGTGGAGGTTATGCCACCCACTGGGCTTGCCATTGACAGGTGTGCGTTCGATCTGTGTGTGGCGGTAAACCTTGACATGGGCGAATCCTTAAAAGTTTAAAGTAATAAGAGAGTATAGAAAATATATGTCGAATTGCGTTTTATTTTTCATTTGCTATAAAGAATTTAAAGTAGGAATGTGAAAGTCAAGTTGGATATTTTTTCACAAGTATGATATAACTAAAGCGTCCTTTCAAATTTTCATAACAGAAATTCGTTAAATTTGGGATAGAAATAAAATTTAAATTTGCAATTTCCCTAATCCCCAATCCCTAATAGTTTTAATAGTCTTCATGTAAAATTGTCTAATCTATCTACTTTCCGAAAAAGATAGTTCCCAAATAAACTTATTGTGAATGATCTCGAGTTCATAATTTACTAAAGTTTTTATAGACTTAAAAAAATAACAACTGTATTATCAATTATAAATGTTTTCTGTAAAGCCTAAATGTGATTGTGTTATGAGGGAAACCTAACTAATAATTGCTTTGGTTTCTGAAACCACTTCACTTTACTTGGCTATTTAAAATTTATATGTATTTTTATCGATCCAGAATAAGTTACAGCAAGTTTAGGCTACTATCGCTTTCACGACAGACAACCTAATTTTTCTTGACATTATCTAGCCGCAAACTTTACTTAAACTTTCTTGGAAAATATTTTTTTGTATAAATTATTGTATTTTATTTTTGAAATCGTTATCATTTTCTCTATAACAAGAATCGCATTGACCAGGAATCGAATAAACACGAGCCTGTCGAGCCTGTAAACATACTTAACCAGTGTCCCACTTCTGATTTAGCCATTTAGAGCTAGAATCTTATCCTGAATCTCTGTCTTTTTCTGTTAGCAAGGTTCTTCTCACGACTCGCCCAAACCAAAGCTGCGCAAATAAGCCAGATTTCGTCTGGTCAAGCACTTTTTCCCATTGTGAATGGGAAATCTCCCAGCGCTTCAACTGGGGGCATTAAATTGCTGAACAAACAAGTTAATCTCTGGTCGAGTTATGAGTGGGCTCAAAGCCAAACGGAAGCTAAGTAATCCCATAAGTAGCACGATTGTGTCCGAGAGAATGTGGAAAATGTAACTGCAAACCCCAAATCCCAGAAAGGAAAGAAAGAAAATCCCAACAGAACCAAGTAAACTGCAACTGTTGCTGGCCAAATATTTGCTCTGCGGGTTAGGCGAACGTGCAACGTTTTCAGGCCGGAAAAACTTGTTAATTGTTCCAGAAAGAGTCTCGGAAACATCTCACAACTGCCAAGTGCTGGCTTGTTTTTCCTATCAATTATTAAGGAGAAAACTCTCCGGCTGCCTCGGTTCGATGTGCCCTGTTTGGCCAAGGGGCGCCAACAGCATAGACATTGGGCAAACATAGACATTGTCATTGTCATCCCTTTTGTGGGTCTGGTTTATTCAACTGCTCAGCTTGTACTGCTGTCTTGTTTATTATTATGTCCAGGGCACCTTTCCACCTTCCCCCGATGGGGCTCCATTCTCTTGAAGGTGTCGTCCCCAGGAGGAGAGTTGCTCATTTGCCGGCCAGCAGGCCAGAAGGGGCTCTGTCAATGTATCTATAAATTAGTATTTTACCATTATGAGTGGGTGGAAGTCGGGGCTGGGGCAGCAGAAGCTCTGCCAGTCCCATTGAGCCTTTGTATTGGCCTTATTGTTATAGTTTTTGTGGCCTGTGTGGGCCCCGGCCAGAGTCTGGCTCTGACACTCGATTCGCTTCCTCTCCGGCCAACAGGGAAGTTGGAGTTGGAGTTGGAGCTGGCCCTGTCATCGTTGTCTGTCACAACAATAATAGAGTGGCTTTGTGGCCCGGTGTGTATGTGACATTATTCCGGCTTTGTGTCCGCATGACAAGCCACTAAAATTACACGTTATAACTAATTAGCGACTTGCCCCCCTTCACAACCACTCTCTGAGCAATTCATCAACTTACAATATGTCCACATTTTGTGGAGTTTTCTTTGGTGATTAGGGAATTAAATTACAAAGATTTAGGTGCTTGAATTTATCCATCTAAAACCCCTCGTAACCCCTCTATTCACCACACAATAATCTTCATAAAATAGTTCATCCAAAGCCAATGGCTTTTATCATAAAAGCTCCCCAACTGAATAGAAGATCCTCATTATTTTCATAAATCATTTTTGTTGGCTCCCATCCCATCAAAAGCCTTCCGACACATGTCATTATAACATTTTACATTAACTTAAAAACATTTGCAATTTCCAAACACACAATGGAGGAACCAGCGGCAGAATGGAAGCGAAAGCAACCCCTGTGCCACTTATAGGATGTGTCCTTGCTGTGTATCCTATCTGTGTGGCACGTGTATTTGGGCCTGTGTCTCTCTGTGTGGGAGTGCCTTGTACACATCCTGGCCAACGCCCACAAGAGCGTTCCTCCCGCGACCCCTAAACCATTCCGAAAAGTAACCCGATATCACCTGCTGGGGCAGGGCTGAAAACCCGTCTGGATCGAAGGGGAACCCCGAACAATGGCGGGGCAGAAAGAGACGGTTTGTGGGGAGTGTGGACTGAGGGGTGTACAGTGCTCGACGACAACGACATTGTTTGCTGTTATCCTTCTTGCGCAGACAAGGCAAGACAACAGTTCCTGGGGGACCGGGGTAACCCCCATTTTGCGACAGCTTCTCGTGAGTGCACTCCAATGGTTGTAGCCAGATTTTGACAAGAGCTCCGAGTGCCCCGAATGTATCTAATGGATTAACGAGAATAATTTCAATTTCCAGGTGCCGAGTGGAAGCTGCTCACCGAGGAGGAGAAGCGTCCGTTCATAGACGAGGCCAAGCGCTTGAGGTGAGTCTTTGGAGCTTGATTCGGGTGCAGGTTTCTATAAGGACCGTTTATCCGCAGGGCCATGCACATGAAGGAGCATCCGGACTACAAGTACCGACCCAGGCGCAAGCCGAAGGCCCTAAGACGCGATGGCTATCCCTACCCCATGCCATATCCTTCGGTGCCAGTGGAGGCGTTAAGAGCAGGTAAGTCGGTTAATAGGAATACTTGAATGAAAGAATAAATAAATCTTACTTAATGTCGCATTAAGAAGAACATACATATAATAAAATCATTAAATAATAAATGTGTTTGTTAAATTTCGACTTAAATAAGTTTTACAGTCGAAACACGTATTATTATATTTATTATTTTCAAAAAAAAAATCGTATCCTATCTGTGGTATTATAAATATATAATACGGTTTAGGTAACAATATATATAAGTTAAAGTATATATGGGAAATACAATTTTATTCGAAAACAAAGAACAATTTTTTAAATTATTGGATATAGCTCGTAAAAAAAAATAAAGAAGGAGTTTTATTTTGGTTAATTTTAATTTTTTTCCATAAGAATATTGCAAAAATAGATTTAATAATAATTAGATTAAGAATGTTTTTTTTTTTTTGTCTCGATTAAGTTTCCTTAAATTCAATATTTTTAAGAAGCATTCTTAGAACCAATTGTTATATTCGAAACCCAACTTATTCCCCTTATTCACTCAGCCTAAAAATATATGCAAATGCAAATGTGTATTCTTCCTGAAAAATATCTTTGAAAGCCCTAATATACCACAAGTAACACGCAAATTCCTTGGGTTAAAAGCCAATTCCAAACCGGGACCCTTGAAAATCCATAAAGCAAAGAGCTACGCGAAATAATAATCAAGTTTTTGGGGCATCAACTCAAGACAAATGCAAATGTGACACGAAATAAGCGGGAATTGGTGGTAAGAGCTAGAGGAAAACAAACTATCCCCCACCCATCCTCCGGTCCTCCTTAGCCACCCAAAACGGGGAACCACCCATCTCTGGCTGACAAACTGTGAAGTCATCATCCTGGCTTAGCAACTCATTCGAGTGACAGGAGCGGACCCCGGAGTGGAGGAAGCCAAGCCAATCCAAGCCAGACGCCAGGGAAGAGCCATCAGACATGAGCCCGCGCAGGAGCATAAGTTTCCATTCATGATTTTCCATGGTCATGAAACGGGGAGTGGATGTGGGTGGTTGTATGTAGTTTCAGTCGCTGGCTGGGGGTTTTAAATTAGCATTTGTCACGTTTTTTGTCTTTCACCCCGAGCTATCCTGCTCGTGATCCCGGGCCCTCAATTTAACGCAAGTTTCCTCGGCTTAAGTTAGTGCCAGGACCCTTTTCCCTGTGTATCCTCTGTCCTTCGCGGAGCAGGATGATTTATGCTAGCCGGAAATGATAATAAAAATGCTAGGAAATGCGTAATAAATAAACCGAATTAGTCTATTTAGCTTGCTGGTGGCTTTCCCCTCACTGCACTCTCTGAAAGGAAAGGGATTTCGAGAGCAGACAGTGCACTCAACTGTGGAATTAGTAAGCCGAAGGATATTTTAGCGATTTTATGGCAAATATCGGAGTGTATTAAATGCAAGGAGCGTGTGTGCTTTAAATATATTCGAAAATTAATTGGATTAGCGGGGTGTAGAGCTGTCTAGTGAGTTAGTTGGATATAAAACATAAGCAGAATGGTTTATTTTTTTTTGAGGAAGAACAAAAGGTTATAGAACAGGAACCTCTTCTCTGAACTATACTATATATTAACTCTCTATATACATCTGTTTATAAGGCAAAAGACATTTAAAATTTTCAAACCCAAGTGAGCTTCCGTTTGTTTACTACAACCGGTCATTACAAAAAGATCCACAACAATGGATCAACTGCCTAATCCGCTATTATAATAATAACAATGATGATGGCATCCGAAACCGTCGCTACTTGAAATCGAATAGAAAGCAATCTTTCGGTTAAATAAATTGTTGTTTTTCGTCCATAGAAACTTTGTTGTCTAAGCGAATTTAATTGCTCCGCCGAAGATCCCAATTCGGCGGGACTCTCAATCAAATCCGTAGCGCCATCAATGAAATAAATGCTGAAGTTTCTCAATAAGCGGCGCCTGTAATTATCAACTTGGGCACAAAAGGCCGCGGGAGCAGATGGACGACTACCGTTTAGGGCAATTGGTAGTGGCTTCCAGGCATCTATCAGATACACAGATACTCTCTCCTCGCTCCGCATAAAATAGCTGATTCAGCGCCCAATTAAATAGCGCTGGCGACCCCGAAAACAAGAAATTATTATTTAAACGAAATGAAAGAGTTGACCGAACAAAGAGCGCAAATATTTCGAGTGGCAATTACATTAAACACACACCAAGGTAAACTCAAGTCAAGCCGGATCGAAGCTGCAGTTCATGCCCCGGAATGCACAGTGGTTTATGATCAGTTGAATCAAATGTTTTTGACAATGAAGTACAATTTTGTAGCTACAAATTAGGTTTAAATTGTTTTTTTAAAGAATTTTTTTAAGCATAATTTTTAAAAGATTTGTAGAGGCTTAATTAATAACTAGAATAAGCTTACTTCCTACTCTCTTTAACTCTTTTATATATTCAAGTAACTAAAACCAATAAAAATATTAATAATAATATATTTTTTAGAAAATAAATAAATATTTTATAGCTTAGAATCCATTAGGGTTTTGAAACCCTTTACTAAGGTGTATAAAAATATGGCATGATTAAATTCAGTTGAAATTTTATTTATTTATTATTTATTTAATTTAATTATTTATAATTATGAAGTACACCTTTTATGTATAATTTTAAGCATCTTTTTAAGGGTTTAAAGATCCGTAGTGACTTCTGTGGCACTCCCAATTGTATTAAAGTTATTAAATAAAATATAAAACTAGTCTTAAGTTTGTAATTTGATTATCTTCACTCCCTCCACACCACTGTGACTACATTGCAGTGTTGTAATTGTTCTAAACTCTAACCCTTTGATACCCCCACCGCCCTAAAAAGAACTTAACCCCACTAAAAATTGAAAAACTGAAAACTGAACACCACCGAACTCATCTCATCTCCCTTTGTCGTTCGCTTCACTTGCAGGCATTACGCCAGGTTACTTTGCTCCCGGTCCCACAGCGGCTGCCTATCACCTGGGCAGCCATCTCGGCCAGACATCGACGCCGACCACGACGCAGGTGAGTGCCATCATACCCTTTCCACCTGCCCCTTGCTCCCTGTCCCACTACCAGTCTCAGTCCCAGTTCCAGTCGCTGTCCATCTGAGGCTCAAGTGCCAGTACGTCCATCAAACAGGCTGAACGGTAGCGCAGACCAATTACAGGCGTACATATATACGTGTGAGCACATGGGCGGAGGTTACAGCGGGGTCACCTTAATAACATAATTACAAACTCCTACGGAGGACGCCCACTTTAAAAGGCGGAAAACATTCAGTTTGTTACACAGAAAGAAATAGGAGAACCTTTATAATTAATATATTTACAAAATTTTCAGTAAATGATTTAGAGGGAAATCCAAGACTTTAGAAATAATTAGAAAATATAATGTGGACGGGGAAAGCGTCGATAATACAGAAGATATTTTATAAATATATTTCGGTTTGAAAAATACTTTGAAAGTATTGCTCTTTATAAATATAAAGATTGGAAAATATATTCATTATGTGTAAATAAAAAGGTTATTAGAAAGGAAACCAAATTTTAATTTTATTTAATATTTTCATATTGACGGTTAATAGTTTTCCTCCGAGTGATCGTGACTAAGCGACAAGAAGTGGCAGATCCTGGCCCAATTGAATTTTCTGACATGTCATGCCAAAGGATTTGGCCGGCAAGTTGTCATTACATGTTTAGCAGGTCGCAGTGGTGGCGGCACAGCCCCCTCTTCGCCAGATCGAATTGATAAACAAGGGCAGGACACACACAAAAACAAACAGAGCCGGACAGGTGGGACTGGCTGATCGAGCCAAAAGAAAATGTCCTTAATGCGGAACAGCTGCCCGGCAAAAAGCTGCAGGGGAATGGTTATCAAGAAGCGAAAGCCCCGGGCTTTGTTCCTCCATCAGGTGGTCAGCTACCCAGGCGCAGCACCAATTGATTAACAAAGCCCATTAAAAGCCATGACTCTCGGTTAGCGGCCATTGTGCGCCCTCTTCAGGGGCACGTAAGTCCCTGGACGATGCCTATTTGGCTCCGTGATTGATGTGGCGTTGCAGATGCGATGTTGCGGGTGTTGAAGACCTGGCATTAACATTCGCCCGATAATAACACACCTCGTGCCGCGGCGATAATAATATACTAAGTTTTGAGCCAAACACCATCTCGATTGAGTGATGGAACGAAGGAATGCTTGGAGCCTACAAGAAAATTGCATAGTGGGCGGGATTCAAGCCGCTGACAGGGCAAATTGCTGACAGCATTCCTGCCCAGCCCCGGCTTTTGTTCGGTAGCTTTTCACTAGCCTTGGCTTATCTATTTATTGAAGACCATGAAATTATAATTCAACCTGAGAATAAGTTTATAGTTGATGCTAATTATGACGCACTTCAAATAAGCTTAACTTCTTAATTTACATTCTTTAAAAGCTGCAAAAATCAAAGTGTCTGTTAGCCATCTGTCAGAAAATGTCATGAAAATTTCTAAAAGACTTCTTGGCTTCTTGTAAACCCAACTTGACTTTTCCAAAGACCTGTCCCATTGAAACCGCTGCAGGATATATCCAAACATATTTTACAAATAATAAATAAGATTCCTCGTTCGTGCAATTAACTGCATCCTCGACAATTGAAAAAAAATATAAATGTTGACACAGCTGCCGTTGAATCCTTAGCTAAACATCGTTCTGTGTTGTCATCATCATCCGCCACCTGCCCCAAATGACAACATTGCATAACCCACTCAGCCGGCAAAGGGGTTCCAAATCAATTAACAGCCACACGGATAAGTAACCGGAACTCAAAGAACCGAGACAAACAGACTATCCACTCGTTAATGCGATGGATCAAAATATTTACGAATCCGCACTAATTCCCAATTGGGCGCAAATCAAATCAAATTGTAATCCAAAACGCTCCCGGCACCGGAGACAAGCCCAAGGGATGTGTCGGGGGGGCCAGGTCGTCATCCTTGCAGCCTGATGGTGATGGCTATGGTGATGATGATGTGTTAACAACATAATTATAGCCCTGAGCAAAGTGTTTGCTCCGGGGAAAAAGGGGAGCGCACAACCCCTCGGCCGAGAGCAACCACTCAAAACAAAACGGAAATGAAGCAAAACAACCCTCTGATGTGCTTAGTACCCGTTAACATTCCCATTCCCCCTCCGACTCGTTTTATTCGAATGAATAACAAGAACTGGCAACTGGTGTAGCAATGAAAAACGTATTGCAAATCAAATAAAATTAAATTGAGACGGTTTCGGCTTGCCATACGGGGGAGTTGCAACAGGGGGTTGTTTCTGTACTCGATCCTCCTCCTCCTCCTCAGCCGAATCCACAATTAGTTGGTCAAATAAAGCCGCAAAAGTGTTAAGCAATTTGCACTAATCAGAAGGTTAAGTCACTCCAGGACTTTGCGGTTGAGTTCAAAGTGGGAGTTGGAGGGTTTTAAGGGGGTGGCTTGGGGTTACCAGGGGGTTTACTGAAAATGTAAGTAAACGTTATCGTTAAGGCGTAATTATTGAGTGATTTGCTAAATTTGTAAACTCGTTTAAATGGAAAATGGAGTTATAGATACAGATAGCTAACAGATATAATGGATTACAAAAGGGTTTATATAAATTATTATTAAATTAAAAATAAAATTCATTCGGTTAACTTGAGAAATTACTCTTCTCTCTCTCTCTAAACAGGCCACCCTGTCAGGTCAGATGGACAAGTTCGCCTTGGAGCGCAGCTCGTATCTCAGCAACTCGACGCAGGCAAGTGCAGCTGCCTACAGCGCCTACCTGGATCCCAGTGTCCTGACCAAGGCCTACTTTGACTCCAAGATGTACCAGGATCGGGCGGCCAACTATGCCTTTGACATATCCAAGATCTACGGTGCCCAGCAGCATGCAGCCGCCCACCACCAGCAACAGCAGCAGCAGCAACAGCAACAACAGCAGCAGCAGCAACAGCAGCAACAATTGCTGCTTGGCGGAAGCGGAGGAGGCGGTGGCGGGGGCAGTGCCAGCTCACACAACAACAACAGCAGCAGCGGCCTGGACGACCGCGACGCCACGCCCCAGCTTGAGGCAGGCGGCAGCATTGTGGTGGAGGCCAAGCCTCACCTGCACTCGCCCAGCGATGTGGGCCTGGACTATGCCCAGTATGCGCAGCAGTATGGCGGCCAATTGGCCACAGCAGCGGCGGCGGGTGGCACTGTCGGAGGAGTAGGGGTGGCTGCTAGCACCGGCAGTGGGTCAGGCGGTGGGGGCGGAGGAGCCGCAGACTTCCGGCGACCGCTGACGGTGATCTTCTGACCACCATCTTCCAATGGCAGCGAGGAGTTAAACTTGTCCATGACCTAGGAGAAGCTCACAGAAAAAAAAAGGTGGCAAAGGCAAGCAAATTGAAAGCCCAACCTTGGTAATCAATTTTGATCAAATTGGGAGGAGTTTTTGAATTAATGATAAATTCGTTATGTTTGATAACAATTAAAAAACACAATAAAGAAACTTTAAAAATATGTAAATTCAAATTTAAAATCCTTCGGAATCGGATTGATTCATGTTGTTGATATTTAAATGCGTACTTCACGCTTTCACATTTCAAAAACCTAATTTTTTTAAAGATTTCCAATAACAATTTCCATTATTATATATCTTCCATTTCCTCCAATTTGATTGAAATTGAAAGCCTTAAATGGGTTGAATATCCCTTGAACGGGGTATAATGCAGAGGGAATAACGAATACAACCGAAAACGCGAGATTAAAGTTAAACGTAGCCAACATTTGCATGTAAGTCTCCAGTTGTAAACTAACCGTAAGCTTTGTTAAATTAGAGGAAGAAGGCAGCCACAGAGAAAGGAAGAGAAGAAAGAAAGTAGGAAAAAGGAAAAGCAAGGCAAAACCACTTAGCGAAAGAAAACAAAACAAATTTCCAACAAAAACAAATAACAACGAGCGGTGCAATTTTTTATGTTTTAAACGCAGATCGAAGTGCATAGCATAAATTTAAACTTAAATTTAAAATGTATTTAAATTCTACACTAAACACACAAAACAAAAACACACACACAAGATACATATATAAAGCAGAATAAAAAAAGAAAACAATTGGAAAATCAAAAATAAAAGACACGTTGTCATAAGCAGCAAATTGTTTGGTTTAATTTTAGATGTTTTTGTGGTAAGTAGAAAAAGCAGTAAGTCTGCCTTTAAGTATACATTTATTATGACATAATTTTGTTATATAATTTAAAGGCATCCTGGGATACTGGTGAATGTAAACTGTTAAATGAGACTGTTATAAACGCTAGGGTATAACAGCAAAAATGGTGAAAAGGAAACAAAGCAAATCCATCAAAAGTATGCTACACAAATGAGATTTTAAAACATTCTTCAGAACCAGGACATATTACATCGAATAACATGCTTTTGGGGGAATTTTAAATACAAAATTAAAAAAGAAAAAACTGTAATAATATAAATAGTAAAATTTTAACTTATTCCTAATCTTTAATTTTTTTTAAATGTTAAAAGCACAATCAAAACGTCCTATTTCGATTTTTAATTAATTCGAAGCCTTCTTTTCGTCAAGAGCGTATGGAAGTGAGAACGAGTAATTGCTCGTTGTGTCCTTAAACTGGGCTGTGTGGGTGGCAGAAGCCAAAAACACTGAACACTTCCCAACGACAGCAACTTCCGGCCAATCAGGTTGACAAAATCCAGCAGAGCGAGCTGAGATTGCTCAAGAGCCGCAGCAACTCGACGCTCAGCTCGATGCAGCCCGTGGCGAAATTACCGTTGGCCACTAATTAATGGCAGCCCAAGTCAAGTTGAGGTGCAAAAATCCAAGTAAATTTAATTAATTTTACGCTCTCTTAGGCGCCGGCAATTAGCGTTAATTGAGAAGGTCTGCTTTGGGGGTAGGTTAATTGCCAGAAGAGTTTCCGTTCTTAAACTTATTGCCAAAATTCTTAAATTTCACTTTTCTTAAATATTTTCTTTAATTATAAATTGTTAACAATAAATAATATAACCCAGGCAAAAATTAACACATCCGAGATGGTAAGAATATAAGTTAATTTTAGTAAATTAAACTGCTAAATAATGTGAAATTATTCTTAATCAGTACCCACATTTAATAACAATTAATTAAATAAAATTAATTTAAAATAAAAACAATTTGTTTTAATGCACATGATAGCCAAGTTTTGACCCTTCAACTAAAGGGTCTGTGTTGAACTGCTTGTGCATTCCCGATTTAACCGGTTGAGGGAAGCAGTGTATATAAGCAGTTTAAACAAGTAGTAAATGTGCTAAAGCAGTTTTCGATATAAAGAAAGCAGAGCACAACTATGTTACTTTCAGGGTCTGGCAGCACTCATATTCCGTCCATTTTATTACAAATTTAAAATTATTGTGTTTGGTAACCAGTTTTATAGGTTTTACGCTAATTGTGTTTGATTTAAATGGACACCCTCACTACTAAATACACAAATTATTGAAAACGTGATACTAAAATAAACAAATGTAAATATAGATCCATCAAACCAAATGTTTAAACAAATTATAAACGCATTATTTTATTGTTGAAACATTCGTCACTTCAGTAGCGCCAAGATAACTTAGTAAACGAACATCATTTTGTTTATTAATGATTTCTGACTCGGTTTTTTATACACAGGAGGGCACTTTGAAAAAACCTGGCTGGCAGTATATCTTTTTGGACAAAAAACAATTTCAACCAATATTTTATCGGCATGGCACTAAACCTTTTAAAACATAAGCACTCCTGAATCCGTTGTTTAACCACACGCTGTCTCATAAAAATTCATAATCCATTTTCAAATGGATAATATTATATTACTACATATTATATATATTATAAAGAAAAAGTCTTAAAAACCGAATACTTAACGGCTTTAAAGTTTGCGAATAATGATACAAATACGAATTTTACAAAGATTTCTTTTAATTTTCACATCCCCTGACACATTATCATTCTGCCTCCTTATCAGCCACCAACTCACCTCCCACCTTCCTTTCGGCCTCATTTAAAACACAAATCACGATTAGCGCTACCGCATTTTCACATTTTTGGTCGAACCAAATAGAAAGGAAACGAGGAAGCTAACAGAAGGAGAGAGAAATATAGAGAGAGACACAGACATAGTAGGGGAGTCCCCGAATATGCACAAATTTTGTGCCACGTTTGGTCGTTAAAATCCCCGCCATAAATTATTGCAACTAAACGCAGCCAAACAATGCTCCGATGGTCTATGGGGGTCACTTTTGAAAATACCCAAAATGATGACGTCGGAAGCGTTGACAAGATGAACACCAGCAAGGTGGTGTTAGTGGGGATACGTTTCTTGTCAAATTTGTAGTACCAGAGAGAATATTAATATTTTATTTACTAGTTGTGAAGTAAAACAATATGTTGAACAAAAATAAATGTATTGATAGCATTAATCTTTCCTTTTAATGTACAGAAAAATATTTAATTTAAATAATTCAGACCCCATTCAGTGTCATGCTACATAAACTATGAAATTAATTAAAGACTCGATTTTTAAATTAAATAAATATTATATTGTACAAGGTAAAAAGATAATATAAAATAATATAATGCCAGAGAAAATGAATAAAATATATATGTATTTTGAGGGCTAAATCCACTAAATTAAAATAAATTTAAGCACAAAAGAACTTAAATAGAATATAAAATATAATATAACTTTGGCCAGCACTGTGTGAGTTCTTAACTCTTTGACTGACTGTGATTTCTACTGCCACCCATGGACTGAGCCACATTGTGCTTGTGGATGACCACATAATAAAACCAAGCCAGCCATAATGTCCATTAAGTGGGAACAAATGCAGGAATGCCGGGGTCCTGAACTCACTATCCTGTCCCTGTGACAACAGCAGCAGCAGCTGAGAGCCGTGTGCCCTGCCAGCCGACGATAAGGCGCATCTCCAGGCATATCCTCTCCAAGGACCAAGCACTTAGGACCACCAGTTGCTGGCGCCTTTGTTTTGGCCCCGTCTGTTCTGGCTTTCGGCCAATAAAATGCATTCAATTCGCATGCAAAACAAAAAGTGATAAAAAACGCGTCACCATTGAGAACGCTTCTAAGCAACAGCTCCCCGTCCGCCGCCCTCAAATCCTGGGGCATTGTCTACGCCATTGGTCCACAGAGCCCGACATCGACATGCGCGCAGAAACGTTAGTGGGAGGGGGTGGCGGTGGAAAGTTGGGGGCTAGGGGTGGGGTTTCACACACACACACACACTCACTCACTCTTGGAGCGCTGCCATTTTTATTATTGTAAGGGGGATAAATGGGGAAGACAGTTGTTGTAGCCACTAAATGCGTTTCCTATTTAGCATTTGTTTTGCCTGACGTGGAAAGAACAGGTTGGGGAAAGGGGGCTTGAAAAGTCTACAAAAGTTACGACTTTTTGGAGAGCGGCGCCTGCGCAGAAATTGGGAAACATGTCCTTTTTTATGGCGCCAACAGTTGTTTTTTAAAAATGTAACCAAATTGCTAAGCAAATAATGTAAATCTTGTGATAATCTTTTTATTTTATTTGGAAAATAAAAACTAATTTGAGTTAAAGCATAGCTATAATAAATAATAGAAATAAAGAAAAGTTGAAAGGCAAAGAATAACCAAAAATAAAGTATTTGCTGTTTGACATAAAAAGTAAATAATAATATTTTTGGTTGGCGCCTTCTTCATTTTATTTCCTGAAGTAGAATTTAAAAAATGCAAACGATAAGATATGGAAATCAACTATGTAAATGCGATAATTATTCTGCGAATTTTTCTATCAACATTACGCTGAAAGAATTCTATAGAATAAACAAAGTAACTAAAAATATTTCTATTATCAAAGTCAATCTTAAATGACATTAAAGTATATATAAAATATAATTAAATATTTGAATATATGTAATAAGTACAATTAAATTTAATAAAACACAATGTAATGTAATATAATATTACATATTATATAGTAATACACTATCTTTTTCTGATATAAATATTATGAAGCTATTAAAATTCCCATCAGCAGTTGCCAAAAGTATAAACAGCTTTATGGAGTTACCTTATAAATTATCTTGATCTTGGTCACTAATCATTAGCAGCTGAGCTTAGTCTTAAAACTAAAACTTTCTCAAAAGAATCAATAAGAATTGATAAAGGTTTACAATATATTTAAATCTAATGTATGTATTTATTATGAAAATTATTAAAATATAAATAATTATTGAAACAATTTAAACAATTAAACCCAAAGTTGTCTTCATTTCCTGTTTCCTAAATATATTCGATTGAATAATGATTACGCCTGTTAAGTTAATAGATGGCGGTGTGACCCCCTCTTTATTACATAGTTTCTTCTGTTTACTCTGGAAAACCGAATAGGGTCGACCCTTTAAAAAGTGAGTTAACATGAAAACGGAAATTTGAACCAAGCAATTATAAAGAGTGTCATTTATTAGCAAGCCGAATAAAGTTTGTTATATTAAGGGATTATAAAAAATTGTTTTTTTTTTAGTGTAATTTTACAGAAATCTATATTAGAAAGAGAATGTGGAATTTCCTGTATGACAAACAAGGACGTCAATTGAGCTACTCAATAACAAAGAGGTACGAGAAACCTTACCTCACCGGAATGTTTGCGGCAAACATAAACGATCAGCGGGCAATCGATTGCAGAAACATACGGAGCACGGTAAATGTAAGATAAACAATCAAATCGATTTACCATGAAGTAATGTAATCTTAGTTTAATGTGTATTTGTATGTACTTAATTTTAATTTACGTTTAAGAAGACGATAATGATTAATTTATGTGTAGTATGATTTATTCGATTAATTCTAAAACTATATTTTTGCTGGAAAGTCATAAATACCAGGAGGGAATAATTCATTAAAAACCCCATTTTTTTTATTTACTAGATAAATAAAATATATCTATTGATTAAATATAAAGTTTATTAGATAACAACAACCTTAGGTTTAAATAATTTCAAAACTTTATAAAGACCACGCTTTACCATTAGCGTTTATAAAATCTAAAAAAATATATATGTATTTGCTTAGGGTATAAATTAGGTGATCGAAGACAAAATTATTCTTTTTTTTTTGGTCAAGATAATAAGTATTTGTAAGCAATGCAGATATTATCAGTTCGCGGAGAGCAAAATTAACAGCGTTCGGCAAACAAGTGAGCAAACACGCTCACACACACCGAGGAGAGGAAGAACCAACACAAGGCGATTGTCAACAAGATACAAAATGCAGATACAAAGATACAAAGCAGAAGCGGCAGCGAAAGTCATATCACTCAGCCGCCACGTTGACGCGTCCTCCGAGGGCGCCGTAAAAAAACTCTACAAAGCGTGCGCTCTCTCTTTTTCTCTCAGGCTCGCCTTCTCGCTTCCACCCTCCACAGCACGCGCTCCCTGTCGCACTCGGTCCTTCTTGTGGCAGCGACGCAGCAGCAGCAACCAACCGAGCAAGCAACCACTACAATGACACGCACACCCGCTCCTCACACACGCACACCTCTGCTGCTGCTTCTTGCCCTTTTTGTCGGGTTTGTTTGCCGTTTTTGTCGCAAGTTTTCGAATGCCACAGAATGTGTTTTCAAATCCAAACTGTCGCGCACTCGAAACGGACGCATCGTTGCGCTTGTCTAACGGTCAATAATACCTGTCCCGTATTCGGCAATAAAGTTGATAGTTCTTGAATATATATTATTTATATATTTTGAAAACTCACAGCTGTGCTATTGTGTATTTCGAACGATCTATGAGGATCACATGTGGTGTTCTTAAATAGTACTTATTCGTGATTAGTTAATTGCATAATGAGACCAAAGATCGCTTTAAAAGAAAGCGCACATTTGAATTGTTAATTAAGTGCCATGTGTCAAAGGGAATACAAACTAAACCTGTATTAAAGCCAAACTTATTTCTTAGGTAAGGTAAGTTCTGATCAGTTATGAACATAAAATAAACTCAGCAACTTAAATAGATATAGGAAATTGTAGCTCAGAACTATGAGTAAATATGCCTTACAATATATAGGAATCTTTTCATACAGCAAAAGGTGAAACTATTTAAAATAAAATATTTTACATGAAATGAAGCAGATTTTTCCCCTTTCTTGATATGATATGGTAAAACTAAGGAGCAGACTAGACACTAATCTCTAGAGAACAAATAGGCGTTCTTTAAAATCGAAGAATGCTTGGAATATGAGGAGAAGTTAAAAAGATGATTTTTTACTTTGAAATTATGTTCTCTAAATTGATTAAATATAATTTTTCCATCGCTTTATAGAATCTGATAAGGAACAACTATCAGGAGAACTTTCATTGCAAAGAGTTAAAATGAATGTAAATATAAGTAATATAATAATTGAATTTGTAGGATATGCAGTTTTTATAGAAAAGCAACTCAATCTCTTTAACTATGTATATAATTTGTTTAATAAACATTTAAACCTCAAACGAAAAGAAGAGTTTAACATAAAGTACAGAAGGATATCTCGGGAAATCCCCTTTATTGAATGTCAAATTTTTCGTTAATCCGTTATCTCAGACACCGATAAATATTTACACTTTAGTGTCATAAAAATAAAACCGCGCTTGAGCCCCCATTTAACACGAATTGAAAGGAGTTAAAAGAAGCAGCATTGTGCTTCTCCCCGAACCAATCAAATGGGCAAATGACTCAACGGGCAGCAGGCAGACAGGCAGGGTCCCTGAGCTAACAAGGCATATCTATTGAATACCATTTCCGTTGGCATTTCAGGGCTCGAGGAGCAGCAGCAGCACCACCACTTGATAATTACCACCTGCCCTCTCTCAGAGTCCTAGTGGTGCCCCCATTGGCATTCCCTCGGCAGCATCATGACGAGCATCTCCGCGCTCCTCCATCGCAGCCACAGCCACAGCAATGGCTACACCAGCAGCGGGAGCAGCAATCACAGCCACAGCAGCAGCCTGTCACCGCAGTTGCCCGGCATCAGTTTGGGCCTGGGTCTGGGCATGGGCATGGGAATGGGCGTGGGCGTGGCCACTGGCACGGCCACGGGTAACTCCACCCCACCGCCACCGCCGCCAACTGACCTCGCCGTGCCCTCCGCAACTTCCACGCCAGTGGCGGCCAAAATGCACCACCATCATCACCACTCCAACGCGAGCTCCAATGCCACCGGCAACGCCAGCGCCGGTGCCAATGGATCGCACCACAGCCACGACCACATCAAGCGGCCCATGAACGCTTTCATGGTCTGGTCGCGGGGACAGCGTCGAAAAATGGCCCAGGACAATCCCAAAATGCACAATTCCGAAATATCGAAGCGCCTGGGCGCCGAGTGGAAATTGCTCACCGAAGGGCAGAAGCGTCCATTCATTGACGAGGCAAAGCGATTGCGGTAAGTACTTCTCACCGGGGACTCTGTCCACAATGCACAGAGGGAAAAGAGCAGGAAAAACTATTCTAATAAGTGTTTAGGAAAGCCAAAGCTAGGAAGGATTTTAATTTTAATTATTTATATTATAAGAACAGGAAGGACAGAAGAAAGGAAAAAGAAGTAAACATAAACAATTTATATAAAACTGATTTTCTGAGTGAAATATATTTAACTTTTTTTGTATAATTTAAAAAAGAACCAAATATGTAGATTTTCTTTCATAGACTGCCTTAAAATTATTCTTTAAATTTCTAAGCCGCAGCTAAGAAGTTTTATAATTTTAATATAATTATAAGATGGGAATGTCACAGTTTTTATCTAAAAATTTCAATATGTAATAATTTATTACATTACCATTTAATCAGATGCAATTTAGTTTAGAAACAATTAAGCAAGACTTACATTTTCTTTCGGTGTAATTATATTCCGGAGCTTAGGTGGTAGAGTGGTTGGGAAATTCTGGCTAGGTTTCAGTTACGGCTTTTCCCAGTCGTCAGCTCATTCGGTCTCTCAGTGCTGTCTGGCCACAAAATTTGATCGATTAGCTAAGACAAAGGCTCACATTGTGAGGAGCTCCTGGGTGCATTGTGGAGCTCCGGAGCCGAGGATTGTGTCCGCTCTGCTTAGTCACAATTTCATTGGCATTGGCATATCTTGGGTAAACATTTCAATTGAAGTTGTCACACAAAAGAGTGGCAACAACACATTGCATGAAATGCTTCATTCATTTAGCATTCTTCTTTAACTTATTTACTCTTCGGCCCTATAGAAGGAGTTGAAGCATTATAAAATGAATAAAATGTTTTATAAAAAAAAAAAAAACAATATTGAAAGATTTAAAAGTAAATTATTAGATCAAAATGAAAGATCTTAAAGATCTTAATTGAGAAGTAATAATTTTTAATTAAGTGAAACTGATTCTCCTTGAATTTATACTTATTAAAATGGAGATTTATAAATTCCAAAAAATCAAATGATACACAATTAGAGTATAGACAATCGATTACAAATAAATAGGTAACCCTCTTTTTTAGCGTTCCTTCGATAGTGGGGTCTTTGACGATGACGAACCTCTGTGCTTGCACTGTCATAATCCTTTTATTGATTGGATTGGCCTGCCAAAATGAAATTTGAAATTTTATGTACATTTTATGACATTTATAAATGAGGCGAGAACCGTCTGAAGGGGCTTATACTAATGGCTATTCGGGGTTTTCGAGCGAGCATATCGAGTGAAAGGAACCACGAATTTTGTTTAAATATTTGCCAATGCGCGATGATAACGAAAACAATATTTTTTATTTTCGGGTCCCGCGATAACGCAGGCATAACTGACCAAAGAAAGGAAAGCCAAATAAAGAAAGGCGAAAGTAAAACAAGAGCAGAAGACACAGAAAACACACACCTTTTATCAGGTTTTATCGTTTTGTCAAACAAATGTCAACAATTGCGCATTGTTGCAGCTGGGAAACGGAATCGGAATCGGATTCGGACTCTAAAGTGGAAAGGGAATCGAAGTTGGAGTAGGAGACGGACTGGGTTCTTTGCTAAATACATAAAGAACGAGTAATCTTGTGCATTTTGTATCTATATGTATTTATATAGAAGGGTTCCGATTCCCCTGGAGTTTATGATCTGAGGCACAAACAAAGAAATTGGAGACAATCTTATATAAATTGGAACATTTTTAAAGATCAATATTATATCAAAGTTTTGATCAAAGAAAGTAGTTGGAAATGTCTTGCAAATTTAAAGGGAAATTAAAAAAATATAATTAAATATTTGAAATGTTTATTTAAATATTATAAAAGTTTAAAATTAGAAAGATTAGATTAGATTAGATCAGATTACACAATATTATTTCCCAGACAATAATTTCAAATTGAAACCCATTTCAACCCAACATTTTTCTCTGTGTCGCGTGTTTATGATATCATCGCTAACTCGTTCGATCTTTTGATCGGTGTTCCAACATTTGTTCAATTTACAGCGCCCTGCACATGAAAGAACATCCCGACTACAAATATCGGCCACGCCGCAAGCCCAAGACGTTGAACAAGTCACCGGTGCCAGGTGGAGCTGCCAATGGCGGTGGGGCGGGCAGTGGAGCAGCTGGTTCTACTCTTCCCGGCGGCTCTGGTTCAGGTGGCTCCTCGACGCCGAAGGACATGCAGCCACAACTTTCGCCCCTGGGTCAGACAATGACGCACCTGCATGGACACCATGCACACGCCCACCATCACCCGCAACACCCGCATCATCCACATGCCCACCCCCATCCGCACCATGTCCACCTGGCCGCCGCCACGCTGAGCGCCAAGTACGGCTTCGGATCGCCGCTAGAGTTGTCCCTGCCTCGTCTGCCGAATGCCTTTCCAGGCCTGGCGCACTACCCCCTGGATCCCACGCTGGCCCTGGACTTGCAGGCCCGTCTCCAGGCAATGTACGCCGGCAGCATTTACCATCCGTGGCGCTACCTGCCGCTGATCAGTCCGGACACACCGCCCTCTCCGCCCAGCAGTAGTGGCACCGGCATCTCCTCCTACGGCTGCGTCAAGTCGTCCAAGTCCTCGCCGAATCCCAATCCTGCAGTGGGAACGCCACCGAACATTATTTGACCGACTCCATTGCGCTTCGGCGCCGGCACCGCCGCTGAGCACGCGGTGTAGGATAATGGGAGCAATGCATTCAGATTCGGATTCAAATACAGATCCAGCGGATCCCTCCGGTAACTGGTCACTTGATCACCCCGCCCCGAAAATAGAAAACCTAATGTTAGAGCCTAGTGTTAGTAAATATCTGCGCGTGTCTTTAGTTTTGTTCCGGATTTTGATTTAAGGTCAGTCAAGGAGGCAGAAGGCATATAACGAAGGAGCTTAGAATAACAAGATGAGTAACGCCATGCAGGTTGTTTTATATTTAAAAATTTTGTGCAGGTTGTAGTTTTATTTTTTAATTTTATTTAAAGCTCAGAGGGAAAAAAACGAGTTTATAGAACGACAACTGACTCACCCAAGAAAGTACATTTCATTTTGTTAGTTCAAATGTATAGCACTGTGCATCTTGTTGTTATAAGGTCTTTGGTATTAAGAAAACCAATTTTAAAATAAATACGTAACTTAAATTTTTTAGTGTTTTAGTAACCTTGTACTTTATACTTTACTCTTTGTTTGAAGAATAAGCTAACACATAAACAGTACCTTTAAATTTATAGGTTGCTCTTCATTTGCATTTAAATTTCCAAGCTTACAAAATGTATTTTCGATAATATATTTTTCTTCCTGCTGACCTGACAGTGTCTCCCATAAATAGGCTGTATTTTTGTTTTGATTTAATTGTAGGTTTTACTTTAATTGTTATTTAATTAAGTAAAGCTAGTTTAGAGGCAAGAAACCCTTTATGGTCACTTATTTCTAATTCACTTAATCCTCTTAATTTCATGCACATTTAAAATGTTTTCCCAATATTTGTTATTTAATGAATGAGGTATTCCTGAAACCCAAAAATAAATGCTTTTTAAGTCTTTAGTGCACTAGATCTGTTAAGGCATCAAGGCAGTGTCCACCTTTGTGTAATATGTATATGATTGTAAAACTATATATTTTAATGTGATAAATGAGCGAAAATTAATTAAAAAACTGGAAGAAAATAAAAGATTTTTAAACAGCACACCGGCATTACACACATAAATGCATACGTGTCTTGGTAATTGTGACGGATGGCTGCAGTAGTTGAACATCCCATCATCCTGAACATCCTGGAAACGTGAATACAAATCACAACTCGCAATCTGTCAGGAGTCACTGCCAACGCCAGCGGCTGAATAATAACGACAATGTTTGCTGATGCGTTGATTATTAGTTTAAATTGCCGACACGCCGCGAGGGTGAATCTGTTGGATAGATGGCCAGGATAGCCGGGATTTTCCAAGAAGACGGCAGAAGGGTGGCGACAGTCCTTAATGGGATTCCTTCACGCCCACTTGTTTGGGCGACCGACTGTGAATAGGTTACCGCTGAGGCGTGTCAATAATGCTCAGTCCAAAAACAATTGTCGCTTTTTTTGTCTATGGCCAGGAAAAACAAAGAAGCAACCACCGTCATAGTTAGTGGCAGCGGAATGGGAAATGGTAAATGGTTAAGGGTGGTAAGATGGGTGGCTGAGGGGGGGGGCGGGACGGAGCAATCGCGACAGCATCGTAACCAGCTGAAAAGCCGCACATAAAAGTCACACAAATGCCACGCTGCAGCCAACGAAACTGCTGATAAGGAGCGCCAAATGCCGAGGAGGCAGCACCGCACTCAGCATCCATAGCCCACTTTCACCTCTTCTGCTCACAGCTTCACTGACAAAAAATAAGAGAAACCCTTTTAAGGCCCTAGGAAAATTCTCAATAATTTAATATTTATTTAAACTTGTTAACAGATTTTAGTCATACAATTTCTATCAACCTTTCGTTTTTTTTAACTATAGAAAAATTATATTTACAAATATTTCGGACCCTTTCTTTTAGATATTTGAAACATTAGGCAAAAGATTATATACATCATTTTATAATTTTGTATATAAACTGTAACCGTCCTGTATATATATTAAAATTCAAATTAATTAAAAGGAAAATCCAGACGCAATGGTTAGAAATATATTCAAATACTGATTGAAACTGATTGAAACAGTAGTTGCAGACAAATTCAATTATTGTTCTTATCAATTTTGTAAAATGTTTTATTTTCTTTTTAATTTAATATAGTTATTGCTTTCATTTTATTTCTTCTGTTCTATTGATTTCTTTCTTTTATTTTTTCTAGTGTTTATGGTCTTGCAGAACACACGCACACCCAGGACTTATGGGGTGGTGTCTGTGCCGCCTTTTGTTGCCCGCAAGGTCGTTTTTATAGTGTCCTGGCCCTAGTCACAGGTCCCCCGAAACAGTCCCAGGCTTGAATAAGCATTTAATGTTTGCATTTGACCTCATCTCCACACAGACAAAGAAGCCGGCGGGCTGAGGGGGCTGCTGCTTCCATTCCGGCCAAATCACTTATGCGAAACTCTGTGAAATGCTACAACAATATTTGTCCAATGAAATTGTAAAGGCAGCGAAGGGCAACCCCCAAGAGAGCAGTCCTCGGACTTGGTCGACTGTGGGAACATACAAATTACCGCAGAGAGATCTTCTTTTAGAGATCACAAAGCGGTAATTGAATGAAATTGGGGTTTAAATGACTAAACCCCATAGAGACCCCTTTATTCTTTGTTTGTCTATTAATTCTTAACTTGAAAAAACAATATTTTAAATATGATAATATGTGCCATAGGTATGTACATATATAAAGGGTTTTCCACATCTCACTGAAAACTCAAAATAAATTGTTTTTAAGGGCTTTACAAAATGATAGTTCCTTTAAAAACTTTGATATTGATATTAAGTTAAAAAAAAAAACTGTTCAATTCAAAATTTTAATAAAAAATTGTTAAATGAAATAAACATTACCAAAATCCACTAAGTTAAAGAATAACAAATGAACCTTTTGCAGTTTAAAGAGTCTTAGTAGTAATCCTACTCAAAAGTATCTAAATATTACAACACAGATCTCTTTCATCGACTTGAAAACTTTCTAATTAAATTTTTGATAATTTAATAAGATAAAGCCATTCCCTAAGAGTATATCCAAACATTGGTCCCTGTTGCTGCAATTATCAAAAATTTAACGGGTCAACTGCTTGGGTGCGTTCCAGGAGCGAAGTCAACGGGCTATCAAAACTAACAGACACGCGTAGCACGTGCACCCACCGACCTCAGACCCCTGATCTCATCATCATCATCTAGCTTCACTCACTTGTTTCAAGACAAATAAAAACATTGAAGACGCAGTCAGTGAGGGGGAAAAATAGCACAGCGAAAACGTGTGAAATAAAAGTTTGTTTGATTTGCTTTGTGTGGCGGAAGTGGGTGAAATAGAGGGGGTGGTCTTGAAAGGGGATGCCGAAGCGCTAGTATCGCGGTGACAAAAGCACACAGAAAGAAAATAATATAAAGTTTTAAAACAAGCCATAGCCGATGTTAAGATACCTTGAACTGAATTGAGACAGGGCTTGCTTGGTATTTATGATTTGTTTAAAATTTAAGTAATCCTTCCAGAAAAAGGTTCGAGTCGTAATATTCATATTTTAATCATAAAAAAATATATTAAAATATTTCAAGGCAGTGAAAATAATCCTCTGACAAAATAAATTAAACTCCTTAATTAATGTTTCGAAATTTTTTTTC
The DNA here is from genome assembly GCA_035045905.1 of Drosophila anomelani. Classification (NCBI taxonomy): domain Eukaryota; kingdom Metazoa; phylum Arthropoda; class Insecta; order Diptera; family Drosophilidae; genus Drosophila; species Drosophila anomelani. Next base: position 899,114 of record JAWNOO010000165.1, read on the forward strand.
GTCCAATTTACATTATTTGCACACGGTTTCAAAACATAATTTACTTTAAAAAAAATATCCTAAGATCCTATAAAAATGTCCTATTTTATATCATAATATTTTTTTTACTTTATCAAATTGTAATACCCTTTTTTTCTGTGTGACAATAAGACAGCAAGGTTTCCCCATTCTTCTCACCAAACCGAACCCTGGAAACACTACTCAATGCAAGGAATTTTTTGTTTTATTTTGGCAGGATGCTGGATGCTGGCGGAGGCGACCCCACACCCCACACCCCCTTGACTCTATCAACACTTCCAGCACACGACTCCTGCTCCTGTCCTGCCTCCATCCTTTGCTATTTCAGTCCTGGCACACTCACATCCGTTGTGATAAAAAGAAATATTTTCTTTTGGCAGCAGACTTTGGTCTTTCTTCTTCTTTTTGCCCCAATGCTTCATTATTACTATATTTATATTTATTTGCTGTACTTTTTCTTTCATTCCCGGGCACCATTCACATTCCATTTCATTTTGCTGACTGCTTGCTGACTGGCGACTGTTTAAGGTGGCCCAGAGAGAGAGAGAGCCCATTACGCAAAGGATATTGTGTGGCCATGAATCAATTGGCCAATGTCCACAAAAAAAGTTATGCCCGGAAATATGTTGAACCGCCAAAGCGATGACATTCCATTTGCATTTTTTAGATTATTTTTGGGGCAGAGGCCCGAGGCCAAGGCACCCAACTTAATCGCATGTAATAAATTTTAATTTTTTAAGCATTTGTAAGCACTTTTATCAGCGCAACAAAGGACGCTTCATTTTTTTAATGCCAAGGCAGCCGAAAAAGAAGGAAAAAGCCAAAAAGGATATAAGATTAAGACGCCAAGGCGAAGTTGAGACATAAAAAACAACGCCGAGCAAATTAGCCACCCGAAAGGGGAGCGAGGAGTGGTGCTGCTGTCGGCGACAGGGGGGAGGATGCGGTTTATCACGCCCACAGCTCGTCGAACGGATATCCGACGCATGGAAGACAAACAAAAAAGGCATTAAATCGCATTTAAGTCAAAGCGCCGAGCGGCTACAAAGCCAAGAACGAAACCGAAACCGAAACCAAACCCAAAACCCGCCACGAAGACAGAAACATCCACCACTTCTTCTTGACTTGGCTCAGGAATCGCAAGAAGAACAAGGACAACTGGCACTCGAGTCTGGAGACAAGGATGTGTTTTCAATACTCAGGAGCTTATCACAGAGAGTTCTCTGGAAAGGGGAAGGCGTTGCCGAACTGCGTATTTAATGCCAAAAAATAATTGCGAAGACTTCAAGTTTCATATTAATTTCAATCCATAATAAAATTGGCATAGCTTTTAAAATAAAAAAGAACTTTAACTATACAGGTATATTGAAATATGTCTAAATTAAATACTGAACTTACAGCTTTACGGATTCAAAATAAATGTATAGTTTTCTTAAAAGATCGGAAAAGTGGGTAGATCAAGCAAATCTCTCGCGCTCTTTCCCTCTCTTTCCTATTGCCCACAAACTGTAGTTCAAACTGTGTCCGCTTGGTGGCGTTTTCTTTCTTACGACATTTTCAAAATATGTTTCTTCACACTAATATATTTAAATAACTTAGGAGATAATAAAAATCAACAAACCAATGCCCCAGTAGGGATCTAATCCTTTAAAAATTATTTTAATCACTAGTGTACTTATTATTTTGACCACCCCATTTCAATAGAATAGAAAACTTACATATATTCAAAATTATAAATTCCTTGTTATATATTTGTATTACCTAGTATAGTATAGAAAACAGAAACTAAATTGCACTTTTTCATCAAGCTTATTTACAAAGTTTTACGACGCTTGAAACAAACCTTCTTTTAGGAAGTACGTTCCAAATATATACATATGGTATATCATTATATTAAGAAAATAATTTAAATAAAATATTTGTGTGCTTAAATATAGTATGGTTATTCTTTAACTGAAGAATAATGAACTCAAGACTAGCAAGGGTTATTTGACTACATTCTCTTCTATATTTGTTAGTTTATTAAACCAAATATTTCGAAGGCATTACGTAGTATATAAACATTCCATTACGACCCCACACTTAATTGGCCACACAAGGCAGCATTTACTGCATTTCAAGAGGTGAATTTCGACCCTAGATAAGGGGGCTAGGCTCAACTGCCTGGCCTTATTTTGATAGCCTGGAAACCCGGCAGATTACCTCGATCGCTTGGTAACAGCCAAATTGGGAGCAACGGACAAGGAACTGCATTTAGCATATGGATGTAAATTATTCATATTGATATACTGCGGGGGAAAAAATGCAGCTTCAACGGGGAGAGGAACACAAATGGACGAGTGAAATTGAATGCAGAAGCGCTGCAAATCGTGGCACAATCCGCGATGGCATTACTATGCACATAAAGCGCATTCCAGCAAATGTCCTGGGCCGGCACCAATTAAAACGAGCAGCAGGACTTGCCGACAGGACGCCGTAAATGCAGCCGCGGCTCACAATGTCGGAATGTTTTTTTTACTGCGCTTACAGTGGCGCAAAAAGTGCGTCCCCGCCTGCGACACAAAGGAGCAATTAATGCGAAATTGTAGCTGCATAATTGCTGAACATGCAGCAAGGGGCAAGTGGCATAAAGAAGCAATTAATGCCGCACAAATGCGCTTGGCATGCATAAAAATGGTCAGTCGCAAAAAGCGGGTAAAGTGCAGCAGAGGCAAATCATAGCCGCTTTTTACGGACCATTTTCTGGCCGCTCCGGAAGCTAAATTCTGAATGCCCGGCCGGAGCTGGCAAACAATTGCAATTACATTAGAAAAGACAGAAACATTGGTGCGATGGAACTTAGATTTTGGCTTGGCTAGAGATGGCAATAACATCTTAATACCAATTGGGCTTTGAAAACCACTGTGACAGAAATATTTAGAAATATTTAAAGTAAATTCAATTAATTAATCAGTAAACGCTTTTTTACATACATTTTATTAAAATTTATTTTCCTCTAAAAATATTTTTTCATTTAATTTAAACTCTCCAACTTTCACTTTGGCTCTTTTAAGACAATGTGATTTCATTGTTGACTTTGTATTATAGGAACATTTTGCAATTCGATATATATTTTCTAGTTCATCCCTAGTCAAAGCTAAGCTAGGGCCACCCACGTAGCGATTTTCACTTCCGTTGCATGCCAGGCACGTTGCAAAATTGTCGCAGCGCAGACAACCGAAAAAAGGCAGCAAAAATCGCTCCTCGAACACAAAAGCCACGGACAAACGAATTGCCAATTTAAATGTGAATAGAAAAATTGCATCGACGCACCCGCTCATTGCTCACACACTCGGCCCGCCCACTCCCATCGACACACTTGCACAGCATAACACAGCAGCGGTCCTGCCATCCTTTATCCTTTCACAATCGCCAATCACTCACTCACGCGAACAATGACGCAGCCAAATGCTACGTGGCCTTCATTTTGGTCCTCCGATTCCGCATCGGTTTGCTTTGCGACTGCAGTTGATATGGGGGTTCCTAAGCTTTCTTAATTTTACAAAAATAAACTAACAGATTTTGGATCATAAGGCTCTAGGAAAGGCATTACAAATTATAACACTCGTAACCCCTAAAATAAAAACTTTTAAAAGTACTTTTCAGGGTGACTACCGAGCTTAAAAACTCGTTCTAATTATAATAATTATAATCTCTAGGCCTCATTTGGTGGGCCCCTAAGGCTTAAATATTGGTTTTAGTGTATATAATTTACTAAAAGGGAATCTAACGTTGTTTTTTTTCTATTTATTAAAAAAAATAAAATAAAACTTTAGGAAAATTTAAAATAGAAAATAAAAATAAATAAGAGAAATGAGAGGTTGCAAAACACAAACAATATTAAAATAAATATGAATTACATTTTACAAACATTTCCTTATTGCTGCTGCATTGTTCTTATTTCTAAGCAAACATCAAACATGCAATTAGTAATAATTAATTAGCTAAGACATTGGCAATTAAAATAGGTCAGTCGGGTCTTATTTTGTACACATAAACAGCATCGAGAACATATATTATTATCAGCATTAATGCGAATTTTTCCATGCTCACATCTTGGCTTCCTCATCCTTATCAGTAAAACAATGGGAATGATGAAATTCATGTAATTTTGTTTAACAAAAGTTTAAATTTAACTAATTCTTTTCATTCTTAAAGTAAACTTTGTGGCTTGTTTGTTGAAAATGATTATATTTTTTATATTACATTTTGCTCGCAAACACATACGCCAAACAAATGTCGGAAGATCGGGCAGTGGCTTGGGGATCAATGGACCGATTGAGATAGATTCAGCAACCAACCGGAGTTTGCCAGGGGAAGAGGCCCAATGCCCCCATCGATTTCGGGAACAATCTGTGACAACAACAACTTTTTAATTGCATAATGAGCGTGCGGATTTCGCGGCCTATGGACTGATAAACATATTTTCGCCCAGCGAGGGAGGCATTCAACCCAATCGACTTTGGGATGCACTCCTGGTGATAACTCGCATGGGTATAAAAGACGCGGCGATCTGGCTAGAAAATGCAGTTGCCTGCTGGTCTGTGTCTTAGCATTGTGCCAGGAAGAATCTCCCGAGAATCCATTAGAAAAATATCACTCCAGACTCTCTATAGTAGTCAGTGAAAGGAGAGACATCAACATGAATTGGATTCTGTTGTTGGTGGCCTGTGCGGCCAGCGCTGTGGCGGCAGGAAGGATTTCGGTGAGCCCGGAGCGGGTTCAGGGTATTGGTAAAGTTCAATCCTAAGAAATAATCCCAAATAATGCAAGCAGTTAAATTTAACACTCTATCCCTTAGGCCGCATTTCCCTGGAGGACCTGCAGCGTCAAAAGTTCATACTCGACATTGTGCAAAATATTCGCCAGCCGCTGCAGCAGAACGATCTAATCCAGCTGGACCAGGGTCTGATTGTGGATAGCCAGCGTTATCGTGGTGGCATTGATGCTGAGATGCAGCGAGTCATTGAACTGGACCGCCAGCGACGACTACTGGACGAGCACCAGGTGTACACCGTCGGTCGTCTGGAGGATGTGCAGCAGTTGCGCGGCATCTACCGCCTGCTTGTCCGCTCTCAGGACTTCGATACTCTGCGTCGCAACGTTGTCTATCTGCGCCGCAACATTAACCCCGTTCTGCTGGTCAACGCCTTGGTCCTGGCCATTCGGGACCGTGAGGACACTCGCTCTCTTGTCGTGCCCGCTGTCCAGGAGCTGCTGCCCGAACTGTACTTGGACGAGGATGTGATTGAGCAGGTCCGCGGCGTTCAAAGGGAGCAAACCCAGCGGCCTTCGCTCATGGACATTATTGGTCTACGTCAGCGCCAGCGCATGATGAATCCCGTAATGAACATCCTGATGCCCTGGCGGGAGATCCACATGCAGATGGCTTTGATGAGGCAGCAGAATCGCCAGAACATTCTGGGCAAGAATCGTGTGGTTATCCGCGCCGAGACTCAGGGACAAATTGATGGCACCTCTCTGCTGACGGACGATATTGCTCTGCGCAACTTTGTGCAGAATCTCATCCAGGAAATGGCTCTGCTGGAGGAGGACTCCCAGGAGGATGATATCCGCAATGTGTTGGAGCGAGACCAAAGGATCATAAGGGACGAGGAAGAGCAGTGGCTCGGCCGTAATCGGGAATGGAACAACAGGGAAATGGAACTGGGACAGGATCAAGACAGTGGACGCCTGCTCCGTGTCAATCGCCGTCGCCAGCAGGAGGATCTGGAGGATCAAAGCCAGATTAACCAGCGCGAGCGCTTCCAGCGAATCCTCCGACGAGATGATGATAATGATGATGACGACAATGACGATGATGTTCGCATGGGCCGTGTGCAGGGAGGTCTCCGCACTGGAGGAGTGCGAAATCTGCTGCGAGTCAACCGTCGCCGTCTGCAGGAGGGACAGCGAGATCTGGCAGAGGATTTAATCCAAGATAACGATGACGATGTCCGCATTGGCCGCGTGCAGCTGCAGCGTGGAATCAGCCAAGGAGGAATCCACATGGGAGGAGTTGAGGATCTGCCCACTGTTAACGTAAACAGTGACCGCCTGCTCCATGTGGGCCGCCGCCGGATGAACAGCATCCTGGAGGATCAGCCATGGGGACGCCAGCGATTCATGGGCGTAATGAGGGGAGATCGCATCAGTGAGGGACGTCGTGTGGGCCAGCAGGAGGATGTGCGTCAGAACGACTGGCAGATGACCCGTCAACGCCAGCGCCTGGCCCAAAATGAAGATGAACGCGAGCAGGGACGTCGCGTGGGCCAGCAGGAGGATGTGCGTCAGAACGACTGGCAGATGACCCGCCAACGCCAGCGCCTGGATCAAAATGAGGATGAACGCGAGCAAGGACGTCGCATTGGCATGCAGCGAGAGCAGGGAAGCTATGCCGATCAGCTGGAGAGCGTGAGCCGCGATGATGAGCGATTGGTCCACGTAAACCGCCGTCGCCTGAACCAGGACATATCGCAGCAGCAGCAGAGGATGACTCCCCGTAGAGTCGGCTCCATTGGTGAGGGTCGTCGTGTGCTCGGAGAGCGCCTCATCCAGGATGAGGATATCCTGAAGCTTATCCGAGGCGATAACCGCCTGCCGCTGATGAGCGACGAGGAGATCTTGGAGATGCTAAAGAGGAACCGCCAGCAGCGTCTGGAGAAGATGCAGAATGACAACAACGATGATGATGATGACGACGAGGATGAGATTCGGGGAACACGAAGCCGTCGCAGTATCTCCAATCTGCGTGGCGAGAACGCGCGTCGCAGAGAAATCCTCCTCCACAATCTGCGCCAGCTGGTGGCCCGCCTTAACCAGGAGAGCATCTCCCAGGGTCAGACGATCAAACAGCAGCTGCCCTGGCTTAACAATCCCCGCCAGTCGCAGTCCGAGAGCTTGACCCAAATCCGCATCGATGCCATGATCGACGAGATCGAGCAGCGCCTCCAACAGGCCTCCAACCGGCTGAGCATCAACTCGCAGCGCGGACAAATGGAGAGGCAGCGCCAGCTGGAGTCCCGAATTGCTGACATCCTGCTAGGTCGCCGTGGCATCCTGAACATCGTCCGACAGGTGGTCAAGGACAACGGCCAGCAAATCGACCGCTCCGGCCTGGGCATCCGTCTCAGCGATCCGGTGGTGCAGCACACCCTTCGCCGCATCGTGAGGACTATCGACCAGCAGCGAGAGCAGATGCTCGAAAGCTACCGCCAGGAGGAGCTCCAGATGCGAGGCGTGGCCATAAACGATGTGCGCGTGGACAAACTGCGCACTCGCATCGAGGAGCACGACCTGGATCTCAGCAATCTGTTGGAGCAGAACCAGCAAGGCCAGCAAGTGGTTCTGGGTCGCCAGCGTCGCCTCAACAACAGGCCCTTCACCATTGACATGGACATCAGCTCGGACCGCGATCAGGATGCCATTATTCGTGTGTTCCTGGGCCCCGCCGAGGATCAGCAGGGCAGGCAGGGTGTTTCCCTGCAGCAGCGCCGCCGAGACTTTGTGCTGCTGGACGCCATCAATGTGCAGCTGCAGACGGGTCGCAACCGCATCCAGCAGAGGTCTATCGACATTCCCTGGACCACTCGCGATGTTACGCCTCTGAGCGAGATCTACCGCCGCGTGATGCTGCAGCAGGGCAACAAGGGCCAGCAGGAGCAGGAACTGGTTGGCGAGAACGGTGGCTTCCCGCAGCACCTTCTCCTACCACGCGGTCGTACCGAGGGTCTGCCAATGCAGGTGCTGGTGATCGTCTCGCCTGTGCTGGATCAGGAAGATCAAGAGATCGTGCCAGAGATCGGTGTGGGCATTGGCCGTGCCTCGCTGCGTGACGGACGCCCCTTGGGCTATCCTCTTGACCGAACCATCGTCAACGAACAGGAGCTGCTGCAGCTGCCCAACATCCAGCTGCAGGACGTGGTCATCATCCAGGAGAACTGAAGTAAAACAAACAGCAGATCGACAGACCCATTGCCCGCTGGTGGACCCCTCTGAGAAACCCCGAACGAATCCTAGTTTAAGTCCTTCGAACCTAACTCAATTTATAATAGCCAAATGTTAAATACTCTTGTAACCGTTTTATATGTAATTCCTATTAAAATCTTAGCAAGCAATGCAAACAAGCATTAAGACTCGGTGTTTTTTAAATATATTCATGATAACTGATATGTTTCCAGCAATGCATCATATAAATCCTTTTTCGTTTAGACATCTATAGAAGCCTCCTTCTTTATATAGGAAAACTCCTCAAAGTCCCTTAAGCCAAACTACATCCAAGCTCTCAACTTTTCCTTATTGGAAGTGCCACTTTCCTCAATTTTCCAACCAGAGATGATGGTTAAATCATCGTTTTATCGCTTCTCATACTGCACTCACGTTCACCTGACTGGCTTTTCTAATTTCGAAAAACAATTTCAATGCAAATTGCATGTCCATCGGGAGCGGGAGTGGAACAGGAGCCGGTAGGGATTACAGGCATCTGCCACGCCCCCAAACAATGGATGCCAAGGATACCAGGATGGCCAGACAATGCAGCGTCAAAATAGCTGGCAGGCAACCCATCCTGAGACTATAATAGACTTTTCTTATTCCAGCCACACAACTCAATTTGTATATATACTCAGTGTACCCGTGTATATGTTCATGTCTGTATATCTGCCCTGCTGCAGACGCCCAGCGAAGCGTCAATTGCCAAATTAATTGGCCGTAAAAAATTGAAAATGAAAATATAATCACACCTTCCGTTGTCGAGCTCTCACGTTGTCACTGGCTCTGGCTCTGGCTCAGGTCCAAACGGCTCTGGCGTTTAACCCCTCTATGTATAGCCGCTATAGAAGCGTTTTCTCATCAGACCGGGCTATACGCGCAGATTCTGGAAAGAATGGGGGAGAGCGGGGAGCGGTGAGCCACCAAAGGGCGTCAGACATTTCACCGCAGGCGCTTAAACGTTGCATTTTTCCAGGTTGCCCTGCGCTCTCACACCTGAGATAATACCCTGTTGATGGTGAATTTGGATGAAATATTTGGTTTATATTCGTGGATTATTATTTCAAGTGAGTTTCCTAAATAAATATTATTTTCTTGACGGAATAAATATAATAAATACAAAAAATAAAAGAATGTACTGTAATTGTAGTTTTTATTTTGTTAGATTTACAGTAAAAATATCAAATATCAATATCAAGTGTGTTCAGGAACTCCTGTTGGATCATTTATAAAATTTGTATTAAGCTTTAGAAATAAAAGAAGAAAGTACATACTATACACGAAATAATAAATTAAAGCTAAAAATTACAATAAATAAGCAATTAAATATTTTATAAAATCACTTTTAAAAACACTTTACTTTAGAATGTTCAAATAAATACATAAACCTTTTAGCAATCTTGAGTTATACTTTTTTGGAGACAAGAAATTAAGTTTTTATTAAGAAAATGTCTATCATTATAATTCGAATGATCGGAATAAATTCTAAGTTTATATATATATATACATATTTGCGTTGGGTATTGTGGTTCATTACTTGGTTATTTCAATTAAAAACTAAACTGAAAATATATTTAAAATATTTGTTGCTATTTTTGATAATAACTTGACTACTCATGTTCTAATTTAATAAATAGATTTTAATTCCGCAAAAACAGACCACTCACTCTTCGATATCTTCCTATACCCTGCATTTTTCAAGCTCTCCTTTATCGAGGTACAAGGAGGAATGTGGCACGTTGCATAATGGAAAAATTTTCGCACTCGACCTGATACTGTTTCCCCAACTCGTGCCGCCTCAATGCACTTTCATTATCTTCGAGTGGTTTGCCGTTCATTTCATTTCATTTTGCTGCCATCGTTGTTGATGTGCCCTTTTTGTACTTTTCGTACTTTGCAATATGAAATTTAAAATGTTGTTTTCTTTAGTTTTTCCAGCGTCTGACGAGCTGATTAGGGGATTCCAGGAGTTGGGGAATTACACGAGCTATTAGGCAGCCGCTTAATGCGAAAGTAATTATGTCTTGTTAATCAGACTAAGGCTGTGCGGGGTCAAAGGGTATTTAACCCGTAAGTTTATCGGGGGAGCACCCTGCGACTTGAAGGTAGCTGAAAACCGAAAACTTTTGTGATTAGCAGGCGCCCTTTGCCGCGATGCAGATAGCGTCTTGAGAAAAGCCGGAGGAGTACACACTTTAAAAATTTATATTTATTTTAATATACCAATTATAACTTATTTAAATTTATGAAAATAAAACTAACATAAAAGGAAAATTTATTAAATAAACATAATAAAAGAATAAATATTTAAAAGACAAAGTTAGTCGTACTTCATCGAGATAGAAGTGCTAAATTTTTATAAACATTAGCTATAATTTATAATGAACTTAATTTTTTAAATTCTAAATCCAATCTTATTCCAGTGTAGCTGCTGCGGAAATGCTCGTATAATTTATGTTCTGGCTTGGCGCTGTGCAACGGAAATGCCGGCGCGTAGTTTTGCCGCGCCTACAAACTCCTTCTGATGCTTGCACAAATTTCGTAGCATACTATTCAGCGCCAAAACTTTTGGCACGCAAATTAGCGGCCACGTTTGTTTCGCTGCGGAAAATAGTCGTGGAGCAGGAGACGGGCCTGGCTTGTTGCAAAAACTTTTTCAGTTATGAATATAAAGTTTATTTATTAAGCAAACAAGTTGGCAGCCTTATCTATGCCGTGTTCTCTGATGGTCCTTTCTCCGTCAGTTCTTTTTGTGGTTGCCAAACAATTTCGCAGTTGGTTGAGCATTCTAGTGGGAAATGGTAGGAAAAGTTGTGGGTGAAACGCAAAAATTCGCCTGAATGGTGAGAGGAATTAACTGAACGACTCTTTTTCAAAGTTCTGAAGAATAGAACGTAAAGGGTTCTTGTGCCGCTTACTGATAATATTTATGCAAAGATATCTAATGTAAGAATAAACAAATTCTTGAGGTGAAAATGTAATAGAAAATCAGCTAAAACAATTATACCTATTTACGTAAATCCATATAAAATAATTTCTTTAAAAATTATCGAGATCTAAATTCCAATATTCTAGGTTAAAACTACTTTTAAATTCTTTCTTCTTTTACAATGTGAACAATACAGTTACATAACTTCGTAAATTCTTTTATTTAAAAATTACGAGAAACCCAATTCTTAAGAAAAATAATCTTGTTAGTACATCCATAATATCCGAGCTATAGGATTTAAATAAAATATTTTATTAATACCATCGGTTTCAATAATGTTTAGAGTGCAGTCTTTGAAAATAAATTTTGTGCAATTACAAGAACTTTGACTTATAGACAACTTAAAGACACATTTGTGGCACACTTTATCCCTTTTCCAACTCTACAACACCGACAATACTTTAATTATTGAATTTAGGAGGATAGAAAACATACATGTGTATATGAAAGACTTCAATTCCAAATCCTTTGTGGCATTTGTAAAATATTTAACACACTATCCAAGTGGATGTGGGGCAATCAATCCGAGATATTGGGCTCCGACCACCTTTTATGCGTAGACGTGTGGAAAATATTGGACGGAAGGGAGGCGTGAGCTGGCTCCCAAATCAACTTGGGCCAAACCCTTCCTTCCCACTCCAAAACGGGGCATTCAAAAATGTACAATAAACATTTTCACACGCCTGCTCTGGTTATGGGGGGAGGAGAGTTGTGGGGGCTATCAAGTTGAGCAGAAAACTTTTCGCTATTCATGCAGATGTACACGACAAAAAATTGCTAACAAACGGAAATGTGATATACGCGCGGCAACCATAGGACACACAAAGGCTAATGGACCAGGATGGGGCAGGGGAAATGGTGGAACCAGGGGCGTAGAAAGCTCTATATAATAAATTTACTATTCAATAATTCTAATATTACAAGATATATAAATATTTTATAAAGCCACATAATACTTTGTTAACTTTTTTATATTCTTAAATCTTATTGATGACAAGAAGTATAATTTGAAACCTAAATTCTTAATAAATATTACTCATTTGGCCAAGTTACATCAATAGATCAATAGTTTGAAAGTTTATGGAACCCCTCTTGATGACATCCGCGTCCCTGCTTAAAATAGCCATGCCGTTCCAGTTGCTTTTGAAAAATGTATTCAGAAAATAAACATTCGTGCTGTATAGGTGAGATCTATAGCTACGTGGCAATCGCCTTGTATTCTTCTCGCCCTTCTCTAGGCTATTCAATTTGGTTGTGAATTAAAATGAAGAAGGAAAAAATGTGGGACCGGCGCAAAGAAAATACATTCATGCGTTGCATTGTCAAAGGGATTTTTCTCTCTTCCCTGGCTTTTGTATGATTGAAAGACACCCACCTCAGGATTTCTCAGGAATTTCCCCCGCCAACCCACTATATTCCGTCTTAACTGACACGCTTTGGCGCATCGCTTGATAAGCGCGGAGGGTAAAGGAGTGTTTACGGGAGAAGGCTTTCCTTCGAGTGGGATTAAAAAAATATTTACATTGCGAGGAGCGCAGGACAGTTTAATGCCAATGGGGAATATGGGACAGCAAGGGTGCAGCGAAAGCAAGAAGTTGTAACTATTTAAAGGTTTTACTATTTACTATTTAATTAGTTTTACGTTTCTTAAAGTAGAAGTCGTAATATTAGTAATAATACAAATTTTTAAATATTAAACATATAAATAGGATTCAATAAATCCATTACTAAACGTAATAAAAAGAAACTATAAATATTTAAAATTGATTGATATAAATATGTATATTAACCATTAAAGTCAATAAGCATTAATTCGTCGAGCCCCAAAAGTAATGACACTACCGCATTTACCTTGACATAACAGGAAGATCCGGATCCTGCGAGATGCGTGGCAGATTAAGGGAACCGGAAGGGACAACACGCACTCAGGATTGAGGAGAATGATTGGCGAGAACTTGTTCCCGCTTTGAGTTGACAGAAATCCGATGGCAAACTAATAGTTAACAAAAAATATTTTCAATTACTGTTGCTGTCACAGCAAAATCAATCAATTTGCAGCCACAGACACGAAAGCCATTTAATTTCTATTCCCTCATCCCTCCATAGGTGATCCTCTTAGCTCCTCCTGGTCGGTGAAATATATTTTAAACGCAAATTGATTTTGTGGCCACAGATTGCAGCGGTAAATGCATTTTAGCCAGCTTTTCCCATTTCCAGTAAACGCTTATTTTTTACACTTTATGCGGCTCTCTGTGATTTTGCCAACTAATGAGGTGTGAAAATGTGGAAATACGATTTCTGCTGCGTTGGCTCTCTCTGGCTTGCAATTAGAGTAAATTTATGGGCCGGAGAAGCGAGTGTGTGTGTGGTGGAATCGGAGTGAAAAGATGTGGCAAAGTATGCTATAAAAATGGGATTTGCCCGAATTGGTTGCGGCTTATTTGCTATTCACACCACAACAATGTAAACAATGCCCGGCCCGAGGACATCCCACCCCCGGCCAGGCGGCTACCCCTCATCACACCCGGGCAGCTCGCACCCAGAGGCGACAGTGGAAAGCAATAAAGCGCTCAGCCCACAGACACTGGAATATACTCACAATGCTGAAACAAATTTGTTGCAAATCAAAACAAATTCCAAGCCGGCGACACGCACACAAAAAAGCCAGAGTTCTCTTGGTTAACTCACCACGAAATGGAAATGCTCTTGCCGTGAGATTAATACAAATATTATTATTTATATTAATATTTTATGACTTATATATTTTTACTTAGAACCGCAATTATAATTAACTAATTTAATAATTTACTAATTTAATAAAGCAAGGACTCATTTAAAATTTGTTATCCCAACTCAAACAAAATAATCTGATCTCAGAACAGAACATATTATTAATCTTTTTATGTAGGCCTTGACTTAATTTATTACTTATCCATAAATATTATCTGACAAAGGTAAACAAATGCATTTCCCAATCAGGATTTTTATTTATTTTAACAGTCAATTCTACCCAATAAGCCATAGATACAGATATATAAAGTTAGCTAATTATCAAGATATATAACTATTCCGTTGAAATATAGAAATATATGAAACCCTAATACCAAGCAATCTATGCATAATGTCGTATAATATTCTTTACAGAATTTTCCTTAATATCCACTCTTTTACAATCTAAGAACGATCTCAAATAGACGACATAAATACACTTTTATAGAAGAAAACCAATCTAACCACATCTTCCCGGCGTTCAACCCCTCCGATACGACTTCCTCCATAAACTTGATGAAATTCCACAACAATTTATGCAATCAGTTGGACACAACAAAACAGAAAAAGGAAAAAGAAATAGTACAAATATGACGGGTCCAGAAACCACTTCATGCTGCAGTGCGGCACCAGAAAATCCCCTCCACCAAAACACAATCTCTCTTAAGCCTTTTTGAATATTTTTGACACGTGCACTGCAATTATTTTATTACACAAACCGCCCTTCGCCGTCCAACCCCTCGGTCCGCCCACCACGATATTGGGTCGTATGCAGTGCGCCACGCCCACTCGATTGCAGAGCAGGATAAAAAATAAAAGCATTCGCATTGGGGGAGCACCAACAATGGACCGGCAATTGATGCAATTCATTGAAAATTTTGATGGCAACTGTTTAGACTAAAATTGCATTAAGTCTCCAAAGGCCTTTGTTGGCGTTGTTACGGAAAATGGTAGCCCAAACAATTGCCAATCATTTTCGCTTTCGCGCAATTGCATTCACGCATTTTGAACGTGCCCACGAGTAGATGAAATAAAAAATAGAACCGCCAAAATGTTGTTTTAAATACGCGCCTAAATAATCCACCAAAATTATGGTCGGTGTGTATGCATATATACGGGTAAATATTAATAATGATGCCATTTGTTTGGCCATAGAATTGTTGTGGCTGTTTGTGTGGGCAATAAAATTTGGCTTTGCCACATAATTCAAATTGTTAATCGCGTTTAATGGCGGGCATTTATCAATATTTTCTTCATGTTGTTGCTGAATGCAAATTTCTGTGCGCCACCAGAGGGTAGAGGGAGCGAGACGAAGGCCTCCTAAAGCCACCCCAAAAATGGGGAATCCCACTCCAGTTCAAGGGGATCCTTCATTTTGGGCTTCAGTGTTGTGTTGACAAAGCAAGAACAAAAATGGCGGCTAATATGGCCACAAATGTGGGGCGAAAGAAGGATAAAAAGGGGAAGTTAAGCTCGCGAATCGGAATGGATGAAGTTCTTTAATATTGTGGCTTTATAATTTTTTTTTTGTTTTTAATTTCTTAATTTATAGAATAAATATATCTTAATGACAATTTTAAAATCAGTATAAAGTATATTTCATTTCTATAGATTCTTTTCCCTTATTACTAAGATTCCATAAAACCTAAACGTCGATTATTGGCATATTCCTGGATAAATAAAGTCCTAAAATGGGACGGAAATAAAAGCGCAGCAGCGGTCATAACTGCAACAGATCTTTGGGGGAGTCCCACTTGCTGTCCTTCGAAACCGCCCTTAACATTGAAGCTTTGCCATGCTCTAGAGAAACCCCCTGCTCCTCGTGCTTTTAATGCGCACCATTGTGTCAAGATAAAGAAACGGAAATTAGCACGATAGCAGGAAGTTGCCATCGTCGTTGGCGTTGTCCTTGTTCTTGTCCTTGTGTTCTTTCTCGTTCGCCCCTCAAAAAGGCGTGGACTGAAGGCCAGGACAGCAACGATAATAAAAAAGGAGCAGTGGAGACAACAGCAGTAACAGCAGCCGAGAGCAGCAGCCACTGGGAATCGGAATTGGAGTCAAAGTCGGACAGCCACAAATAATAATGAAAACGGAAATGAAATACAATACCCAAGGAGCCCCAAAAGAATGGAAGGAGTGGTCAAAATGGAGATGCCAACGATACCTCCAGAGGCAGGTCTCAGTTTGATATTTACTGAGAGTTTATGGAGGAGTAAGCTAAAAATATATTTAGTCGGTCAAAAAATGTGTTCGACTTTTTTAGAACACAAAACTAATGAATATAAATATATACTTTGGTAAAACAAATAAGAATTTGTTTTAAAAATAATAAACAAAATAGATATATATTAAATATATACTGTATTAGTCAATTAAATAAATAAATATCCACTACTTCAACCAATTCTTTGAGCTCACTAGCTTTAAACAGCAAAAAGAAAAACATTCAAATAATTTAAAAGATTTTATTATTTATTAAAACCTTTAGTCAGCGAAATTCCATTACCATTTAGCTAAGCCTCATCGTAACCCCAAACCCGAACTGGTTTTAACAATTGTAAAATTAATAAGCCATAAATTCCGAGAAAAAAAACTTTTCGTCTTTCCTTTCTAATTGTGGGGATTTCGGTGGGGAAAGAGATTTTATTTTTCTGTTTATTTTTCTAACCACACGCAAATTAGACGCAAACAAAATGGAAAGAAAGCCCAAGAAAAGCGAATGCTGATTGTCGTCTATTCAGTTAATTTTTTCATTTACTTTTTTTTGGGTCTGTGGATAAAAAAGGAGCACAAAGTCAATTAGGCAAAGCGACGTTGGCAACAAAGTGAAAACAATTCACAGTTAAATTTGCGTATTCTTAGAAAATTTGCGCCGCGAAGGCGGGGATGAGTCCTGGATGCTGGGTGGCGGTGGTCATTGGGCGGGGGTGTGTGAAAGTTGCCGTAAAATACGTGCATATTATTGCGCTTATCTAGGAACAAACACGCCCAGGACTCCATTTCCCGGCCCGGACCCACAGATGAGGCCTTCCACTTGATGACGATTCCCGTCTCTCTTTTCTACGCTTTTTGTTAGGGGAATTGAATGGGATTGTTGCTGCCGTCTTCGGTCGTATTGTGTGCATTTGTTTTTATGCGAATGTGCCAGTGACAAACCAGCCACATCCACATCCTCCACCACTTCAAACACTTTGCACCCGCCTAAGCAACACATCCTTCCTTAAACGTTTCTTGGCTGCCAAATGTTGCCATCGCCTGCACTGAGAGCAAAACATGATTAAGTCAAGGGTGTTAAAGTCGAAACTCGGAGGGAACAAGTTTTTGTGTCCAACCTCTCATGACACATGTATCAGTACGGTTAATATACTTTTTTCTGGCAAAGCCAATTTTGTTTTGAGTTGAATTGTTATTTCACTTTGTGATTTTCACTATTATTAAAAGTTAATGCAAGAGAGAAACGTATTTGGCCAAGAAAAGGCGTATAGATACATAATTATAAGGCCACTCTGTTCCTTAACAAAATTAGTTATAAATTATATTATTTATGTATCACCATACGCAACTACACAATGTGATTATTAAATAATCTATCACCACCTCTTTTTGCCTTTTTTTTGTAATTCAATTTAATATATAAAATAGTAATTATATCATTAGGTTTATTAACATATATGTATATAATTTCCGAATATTATCTAGCTACAAAAACTTAATATTAATAATTCATTATTCTATTATTATATTTTACTTGAAATTTGTATGTAAATAAATTTGATAGAACAGTTATTATATCGTAAGGTATAACTGATATAAATCTCCAAAGCTGAAAAACTTAATATTTTTTATTCTTTATATTCATTTTACACAACCTTTCTTCTGCGTGTGACATGATTGTATACTTAGCTCCTGCTTGTGTTGGTGTGGGAATGCGGTTTTATGTTTGCTTTGTATTGGCCTGGCATAATAGACACATTTAATTTTACTATTATGCCTTTTTGTTGTCATCGCATTCGTATAATAAACCGTATTCGTTCATTTTCAAGTTTCACTTGTGGGCGGGAAATTCCCCATTCCACTTTTGTCCCATTTTGTCAGTCATTTCATTTGATTTTCTCAAAAAAGGATGCGACTCGGCTTGAGTGTGTGGCCAAAGAAATTATAAATGAGCGCTTGGGAAAGTTAAATAGAAATGTTTATTACTTTTGAATTGTGTAGAGTATTTCAATACAGCTAAAAATAACAACATATTTATTTTATATCAAGGAATAATGACTAAAGAATAGATTAAATACAAAAAATATTTAATCAAAAGCGAAATATTAAATATAAGTTAATAAAAAACATAGCAAAAGTAAAAAAGAAATATATTTTCTATTTTGTAATTTATTTTCAAATTAATTTTTGTATATAAAACCCACTCCATACTATTCAGACATTTGTTATTCATATATGTATGCACACGAGAGAGCACTCAATTAAGAAGTTTAGCCATTTAGCATATATTATCGCATAATAGTTTTAGGCCTGGCGATGAAAGATTATCACATCCTTCAAACTTTTTGTTAGAACAGACGACGACGCCTCCTCTTCCTCCAGCTCCCACCCAGTCCAAAGGGAGAACTCTACAAACAATTGAAGTTTGAGTCCTTCTCGGGTTCCTCTTGGCAACAAGAGGTGTGTGGGGAAACGCCTGGAACTGTCGGATGTCGATGGGTAATCGGCCTCATACAGTTCGCTTAGAGTGGGTTCCGTGAGGGCTGATGGGAAAAGACGTTCGAATTGATTAAAACCCTTCTTCAGGGAACACTCGAAGGAATCTAGGTGAAAATGGAAACTGGATTGATTCGGTTGAGCCAGATACATCCTGGCTTGAACAGTTATATCTGCAGGGGCCTCGACATCTAGGGTAATGCTGAAAGGTTCATGATTAAGTCGGTGTTGTCTGGCCACAAGATGACGCCGCAGAAACTGCAAGTTATTTCGCTGAGATTGCAGCAGTTGCTGGTCAATAAGGTTGATGAGATCGGTATACACGGTTTCCTCGTAGGTCAGCAAGTTACTAACAGCGACATCCTCTATAGAGGGCAGCATTCTTGCTCCTTCGTCCTGGGTTGCATTTCCTTTGCCATAACTGTTTATAATTTCCTCTAAGCGAAAGAGTAGCGATCGGTAGATGGGATCCCTTAGGTTGGCCGTGGCCAGGCCCAGCATACTAGGCTGATCTACTTTATGTCCGTTGATGGGCAAACTCAGGTGACGGCAAATATTTAAATAATTATTTGCTACTATTTTTTCCGCTATTAGTGAATTCTCTAAATAATCGTTATTATGACTAACCGCCTCGTCAATTTGTCTCTTCAGGTCTTCTATGGTCAAGTCTAAGACGCGCCTAATTGCCGTGGTATCCAAGGTGGTGCTGTGGTAGGGAACTCCACCGGTGGTCATTAAAGGTTGATCAATTACTTCTGAAGATCGACGGCCAGTAGCCAAATCCTCCATGCGCAAGGCAGCCAAAAATTGCTTCAAATTGAAAAGATATATTTGGGGATTGTGAGAGTGTAATCCCATCGCTATCTGTCTTTTGTAGCTGTCCTCATCCCCGGGTCCTCGAAACGCCACGAGGCGATCGCCATCTATAATGACGTGTTTCCGTACCCCCTCATTTGCTTCTTCAATAGATATAACCAGTCGATTTATCAGGTTGTTCCAATGCGAGTTCAGTTCCAAGTCCATGCTCAAATGAGCCAAATCTCTGATGTTATCAATGACCAAAGGATCCGCTGACATAGGTTCCTCTTCCGCCAAGGGCTCTCTGGGACTGAGATACCTCAAGAATATATGCTTCCAGCTGCGCTTAGGTGTCACCAGTCTAATGGGTGTCAACTGATGCCAGGCAATTTCCTGAGCAGCCAGGATCACCTCCTTTTCGAAATATAATTGGGGCAGCACTTCAAACATGGCTTGCAGTCTGAGATCCTCGGTGTCTTTTCGTTCCCTAACTGCTATCTGCAGCGCGTTCACAAAAAGTATCGGATGGAAGTGTATTCTGGCATAACAAGCGTTTCGTTGGAAGGAATTCCAATCCCTGGCCAGGACCAAAAAGCGATATACTCCCAACAGGTTCTGCGGCATTTCCTCATCCAGTTGATTATAAATTGTAAAGGGTCTCGGCACTCGATTCTGATGCACACGATCCAAGAACTCCTTAATAAATCTCCAGGAGCCCTAAGAGCAAAAAAAATTATAATTATTATTTATTTACAGACATGAAAAAAGCGGAATGCATTTACTTCTTTATAGTCCCTTGGATCATCGTTAAGTTCACTTCCCATTTCAATGAGCTCCTGATGGAGCAAAGGCTTGTGCACTTGGAGCATCAAATCCAGAAGGAAGCGTTGACGCGTCTTCCACTCGGTGGGTGCAATTAGAGGTTCTGATGACCCCAGATGACTCCGAAGGGCTGGCAGTTTCCAATTATTGTCAAAACTTGATGTCCCATCTCCGAGAATGAGACAACAAAGGCACACAAATATTAATCTCAACATTTCGACGCAGACTGATCCATGGCTTGGAGCCGCTTTTGCTTATTAAATTTAGTACATATATTCCATTCTGATCCAAAGGTTGTCTTGGTGTTTGCAGATAAGAATTGAAATTGGTATATAAATGCAGGCATCGTTTCTTAAAGAATTCATAAATAATTAATTTATATAAATAATAACGTGCTGAAAATAATTAAAATTTAGAATTTAAAATGCAACTAATATAAGGAACCATCCATATATTATACATTTTTATACAATAAAATCTAGAGAATAAATCTCATAGTTCTGAACAATTGTTTTCAATTGTTTCATGCTCCTACAAAAATGTATTATCAATTATTGGAAGCCAGCATTCCAAAAGGCATCACATATTATTAAAACAAATTCGTTTTTATTGGCTCAACAATAATATGAAATATACAAAACCCAAAGCTGTACGCCTCCTAACATAACGTGACCGATACACAGTTACAGATATATGTATGTATAAAGTACTTCTAATGATAATGCTAAGCTTATTAAGTCTTTGTCTTTAAGCCAAAGTCGCGCGTTTGGCTACAAACTCCCTGGAGGTCTTCTCCTTGTTGGTAAAGCGAGCATATCTATAATGAAATATATATATTTATATATAAAATAAAGAAAGAGATGAAATGTCAGTACTCACGTTCTCTGATATTTGGCCACATCGGATGCGCTAAGGGACGGTCTTGTGGTTTGGAAGGACTCGATCAGGTGTTTCTGCCTCAGCGAGATTTTCTTTGGCAATTTCTGGGTTTGGAAGGAAATGAAGAAACATTAGTGCTTAGCGATATTTCGATGGGATTGCATAGACTCGTCGGAAGTTCTTGGTTTCCTAAATCTAGGGACTAATTAAACTTATACGTATAGTGGTATCTAAGCGGAGAGGTCTCCCGGAATGTCTCGCTGTAGGAGCCATCGTCCTCATCCCCCGATGAGGGCGGAGTCTCCAGCATGGGCATAGAAAGATCTAAATAAGCATCATTCGGATTGCTGCTCGCCTGCTGCAGGATCCCGTCGAAGCTCTCCACCAGCTCCGTGAACGTGGGCCGTGCACAGGGCTCGAAGTGCCAGCACTGCCGCATCACCACGTAGATATTCAGCGAACATTTTGGCGGCTTCTCCATGCGCTGGCCTGTGATCAGGTAGCTGTAGAGCTCTTCGGCGGACAGAATTTGCGGATACGGCTGTTCTCCGTACGTCATGATCTCCCAAAGCAGCACCCCGTAGCTCCACACGTCGCTCTGGGAATCGTACTTCTTCTCCTGCAGCGACTCTGGTGCCATCCACTTGATGGGCAGCCGGCCATTGGTGTTTTTCCGGTAGTAATCTGTATCCTGGATATCCCTCGCGAGGCCAAAATCAGCGATCTTCATAACGTAGCCATCGCTGACGAGCACATTGCGCGCGGCAAGATCGCGATGAATGCACTAAAAACGAATTGCCAGAAATTTAAGTTGAATATCCTTTCCTAAGGCTGCTCAATTTTTATTCAATGATTACTGATTGGCAGAGCAGAAAATATATTTATTTGTATTGCTCCTATAGATCCATACAAATATATACAACATTATAAAACCTTCTTCGAATTCGTTCTCTGCCAAAGAGTATCATTGTTTTAAAACTAAGTTCGACATACCCGTCGTGAGGCTAGGTACTCCATTCCTCGAGCAATTTGAAAGGCAAATTTGGTAAGCTCCTTCTCGCCCAGCTGCTGTGGCGGTATGAGCGGCTTGTCATCCAAGTAGCCATCGCTGCCACTGCGCCGTTGCGGAGCTCCCGGTCGATTCTGTTTGAGGAAATCCTTGAGGTTGCCGTGGGGTGCATACTCGACGATCACCCACAGCGGTCCACCCTGACTGCAGCAGCCCAGCAGGTTTATAATGTTGATGTGCTTGCCTATCATCTTCATCACTTCCATTTCGCGCACCAAACTGGCCATGTCCGTGTCCGTGTGCTCGTCCTTGACCATTTTGACGGCCACAATGGTCTCGGCCAGTTGGGGGCTTCTGGGCAGACCCTCCGCCTCCGCCATTACCACGCGGCCAAAGGCGCCCTCGCCCAAGATGGAGCCTAGGCTGAGCTGCTGTCTGGGTATCTCCCAGTTGGAGTCCAGCGGAAACTCGTATTCATTGAAGGCCTGGGCAGGATCAGCTCCTCCCGTTCCGGTGGTTGACACTGTCGTGCGTTGCTTTTCGATCTTAATGACTGGCATCTGCAGGTCGCCGGAATTGCAGGTGTTGCCCTCTTCCCCGACCGGGCGATAGATGATCACCTTCTTGGTCCACTGATGAACTGTCTCGATGCGGAGCTTTAGAAGCTTCTCCCGCCTCATTCGGCGGAGCATGATCGTTATAAAGGCACTGCCCAAAAGAAACAAAGCCACGACTATAATGGCAGCTAGCGTAAAACCTAGGGGATTGGCACGCAGCAGAGTGTATATCTCCAGGGGCGGCTGAGGGTTCCTAACCCGCAAATACACACTGGAGTTGCTGCTACCCAGGGTATTTATTGCCACACAGGTGTACCAGCCCTCTTGCTCGTAGGTCACGTTCCGCAGCTCCAACACTACAGAGTTGGTTGTCACGGTGAAATTGAGGCGGGTGAACTCCACTGCCCTGGAGCCTCCCAAGGAGTCCTTCCGCAAGACAGCGCGCTCCCATCGGGCAGTGGGATGCAGATCGGAGAGGACGCTGCACTTGATGTCCAGGCTTCCGTTCACATTCACCGTCTGGTTCTGCGGCACCACAATAATGGGCGAGGATCGGGTGCGTTCGTTGACTAAAACGTCAAAGTCGAAGGAGATGCACCCGAATGAGTTGCAAACTTTGCAACTGTACTTTCCCGAATCCGCGCTGGTGGCCTCCACAAAGCGTAGGATATAGTTTTTCTTTACATAAACCCCAAGTCCGCGATTCAGGGGATTGCTGTCCTTTGTCCAAGTAATGTTCGCCTTGCCGGCAACGGGGCAAGCGAGGGTCATGGTGTTACCGGCCACAGTGTGCTGGAGTCGTTTCAAATCCTTTTTGAATACGGGCGGGCCCTCGCCGGCAGCGGCATCCGCAGACGCGTTGTCCGCCTCGTCGTCTGTATCTTCCGGAACGGGTGCTGGTGGTATGGGGCTGGCCACTGGGCTGCTGGTGTAGACACGGGCTGTGGTTGTGTCTTCAGGACTGTACAGGTCCAGATAGGCGGCACCAATAGTGCGTCCTAGTTGATTCTCTGCTATGCAAATATACCAGCCAGAGTCTTCCATCAGAACATTTCCCAGACGAAGAACCTGAGGTTCATCCTTTTGCGTCAACATGGGCTCAAAGCCCTTTGGGAGCTGGGACTGCTGCTTCAGTAGCTGCAGTACGCCCTCGATGTTAACACCGCTCTCCTGGTGCAGCCACGTTATTTTAGGCTCCAGTGGGGAATCCTCTAACCGACACTGGAAGCTGACATTATCCTCGAGTGCGACGCTGGCGTTTTGGGGATATCCGGGCATCAAGACAGGCACTGTATGAATCCCACTGACCACCTCAAGACGGGTGGGATTACTCTTCTGGCATTCCTGCTCCACACACAGCTCACAACGATAGCTTCCCGCGTCATCCGGCTGTAGTTGCATAATGGTCAGAGACCACCTTTTGATCTTAATTCTGCCGCGCCCGCCGAGGATTTGCTTGTCATTGTGCCACCAGGATATATTCACTCCCGTTGCTTCCGGATTTTTGGGGGTACAGCTCAGCTGGAAGAGAACACCCGCAGTGCGCTGCACGAACTCGGGAAGTGGTTGCAGCAATCTCAGGGATGCATTTGCATTCAGCGGCTGAAAAAAGAGATCCGACTGCGGAATCTTCTGGGTAGTCTCCACATTGGCAAAGCTGGCTATATCATTGCCACCGGCCTCCTTGTAGCCAATTATCAGGGAGACATTAAACCATCTATTCTGGCCATCCAAGCAGCCGTAGTTCCCCGAATGCCAGGATTGGGCTCGTTCCAGTTGCAGCACAGTGGCCCTGAGCTGAAATTTATCTTGATAGAACCATTTGGCTGTGGGCCGGATGCACTGCAGCGTGATGTCCATGTCGGCGGGAATGTGGCGTTGTTTGAGACTGTTTTCCGCGGTGACATCGATGCGGCAGCTGTGATGAGCAAAGTCGCAGCCCAAGTCCGCAGACGCCGAAACGAGCGCAATGATCATCAGCGTGATCGGCACTTTTGCCATGGCTCAAGTGGATTCTCTCAGAGTTCAACAGCAGCCAAAGTGATTGTATCTGGTTGGGTTCATACGAGTATGGATATACAGTTGCGGTCAAAATTTTAGCAGTAGGTTTGGACATAACTTGATTGGTTCTATCCTTATGTATTTGTATGTAGAAAAGGAATTGAGTAAAATAAAATTTTAATTTATATAGAAGAAGCCAAAGTAGTTTACTAAATGCAACTGAAATCTAGTATGTTTTTAATTTATTATTAACTATGTTGCAAAATATAAAATATACTTCAGATATCACTAGGGTTAGTGCCATTTTTAGGATACAAAATTGTATATTTTTCTGAGTTTGCTACCCCAAAAATAGCTTAGAATCTTTTAATATGTTATTTTTTAAATGTTCTTAAAAACAATGCTATTTTTTTGCACCTTAGATACACTAAATTCAAGGTACTAAACTTTTCATTGCACACTTAAGTATGACTTTTAAATAATTTTTAAAGCCCCACTGATTTTAATACAATCTGCTAAGGTTAAATGAAAATCAATAAAAACAAACTAGATTGAAATAACGAATATTTTACATTTGGTAAAACAAATTGTGATATAATTTTCTTCTTCTATATCTGAATTTTATATCTTTTTTGACCGCAACTGTATAAGTATTAATGTGTATTGCCAAAACTCCGTTTCTCTCTCGCTGTCTCCCTCTCGTGATCGCCGCTCGGTGTCATTTTATTTATTTATTATTATTGTTTAATATTTTATTGCCAACACGGCACACAGCCCAGCCAAGTCTGCCCAGCACCAATATGCAAAAACTCGAAGGAGAAAAAAAAAGGCAGATGTGTGTGCCTTGCCTCCGTAATGAGCTCGAAGACGTGGTCGTAGCCACTGAATTGCCGGACACACTCGTTGCCACCCACTCCCTATTGGCGTTCCACTCCCGAAGGGGATCTCCACTATAAGTTTTCTATATTCGACACTCGCCAAATGCGTTTTTCCATTCAACAAAAGGCGTACAGTTAGAAAACCGATCTCAGATCGGTTGAAATCATTCGTTACAGTGGCTTGACACTCTTTAGTTATTTTTAACCACAAAGCAAACAAAAAATGTACTAACGAATTGCAATCACAAATCAAGAAATACCCCAATGATGATGCTAAAAATAGCAGAAATAACACCTTAAGGTACCCTGAAATACTCTAAAAACATGCAAGTCAATTAATTTTATAAACTATAATTTGGTTTAAATGTATAAGGAGTTAAAAACTCAAACTGTGCAACAAAACAATAATTAAAAAACATTCAACTTCGTATTAGACCTCCACAATAAGCTTACGGTGAAATATGTTTTCCGCCCACTGACTTTTATGAACTGTACATATTGCAGCTTTAAGGGTATATTGTTTGCCTGGACCTGGTCAACAAATCTTTACCAAGTAAACAAAATAAAGATGTGTACTATCCAGTTTAATGATTAACGATGATATGCAAGTCTAGGGTAAATCCCAAAATGTGTTGGCAGCTTGAATTCGAGTATTTCAGAATGCTTATCTCATTCTATTTATCACCGCTCAAACGTTGGTAATTTTTATCATAAAATAAGTATGGATAAAGAATAAATTTATAACATACATATTAAGTACACTTAAGGACTGGAAGAAATCCCTTACTAACGAATTTTAAAATCAGATCCAATCTTTTAAATAAATATTTATAAAATTATAACTAATTGGCTTTGCTTTTCCCCTTTTTAATCATTCAATAACCAAGACGTCTTCAAACCACTGTGCAGCTAATGAAATTTATTTTATTGTTTGTAAGGCATGCGACAACCGTTGTGATTGCCGTTGTTGTTGCTACTAGTAATTGTTGCTATTGTTGTTGTTTTATGGTTGCTTTATCGGCTTGACTTCAGGCCCGATATATGTATGCACACGCGTCGCAGGTTTTAATTTATTCAATTCCTTTTTTCTCAGTTGTTGCCAAATACGAGTCGATCGCTGTATTTGAAGTATGTATTATTTTTCTTTTTTCTATTATTTTTTTTCTCAGTTTGTCAGTCGTTCAATATTATTCGATTTGAAGCCAGCAGGCGCGCACATGGCCAAAACCGTTTAACTCACACCTTTTTATCTTGTGAATTATTATCGAGCGAATGAATCTTTCGCATACCCGATTTGACATTTCAACTTGGTCTCTGCGCTATTTTGAGAACGGGAATTACTTGGCGAATTCGGCACTTGACATTCTGCATATTATTAATGAAATTATTTTTCTGATTTCAAGTATTTCATATGGTCTGGGTATTTGGAATATTTTTATAGAGCTTAAAATTCATATTAATTTAATAAGAACTTTTTTTAAAACGTTTAGTATATATTTTATAATCACAAACGATTGTTTTATATATTTTTTTACATGATTCTTAATATATTTTTTATTATTGTATTAATTTATTTGCACTAGAATTGCATTTTTATTTGCATTAAAATCAGTGGTGCACTGACCGGAAATCGGTAAATAATATACTCATAATATACATAGTAAATCAAGTCAATGAAGTTTAAATTTAAATAAATTCGCTTCTATATTGTTTCTCTGGCAAAATTCGATAAATTTGAAATATTTAAACGATAAATGAATGTTCTTTTTAATATATCAAAATTAATATTTTCGAGATGGAGGATAAAATACAATACTTTCGATATATACTTGGAATATAATATTGACAAATTTAATATAATCTATAGGACTTTTCCTCTACTCAATTCTAACATGGATTTTGTCTGACCACCACTGTTTCCAACTCATACTTAATATTTTGACTTCTTCGGTTCTGCTTATGTTGATCTTTCGTTTTTATTTTAAACTTTTTACTGCACTTGACATGATTTGTATTTATTTGACTGCTGGAACATTTCTCTCTTTAAATTTAAATCTGTTTCCTTTTTTTGTTTTACTGCTGCATGTCAGCCCCGATGGGAATACGTATGTATAATTGTTTCCTTCCACGCCACAACCCAAAAATCTTTGACCAAGAAATCACGTTCTTTGTCTTTTATTTGCACGGAGCTGGGGGGCGTCGAGTTAAGACCGAAAATAATATTGTCACAATATTTAGCTGGCTGTGTTTATTTCGCTGTCAATCGAGGATGGAGGTTGGATTAAAATTTTTTTATTTCTTTAAGGCGACTTTAGGCGTTTCCGCTTCGTTGCCAACTTTTATTTCCTTTCAAGAGGCACATGAGAGATAGAGAGACAGAGGGAAAGAAAGGAGGAGTGGAGGGCCCATTTCCGCCACACCAACCGTAATCCGTAAAGTTTGTGGAAGGAACCGAGCGAAGCCAACCGGTTGGCTTGAAAGTGCGCAAACAACTAACTGACAGTAACGATCGAACGGAAGAAACTTTTTCAACAATAATCCGAACGTTCCCGATTGCCAGCCGATTGCCGGCCGATCGAAGCCCATTAAATCCGATCCGAGCTCGGTAAAAGTGTTTGCTCAGATCCTGACGCAGGGTCTGGGACTCAGGTTCGGGGCTAGCTACCTGTTCTCCCTCCCGCATGTTGCAATTGTTTTCGCCTGTACTTAGTTTCCCGCAGCGGGTTCCTTTCTTTTTATTGTTGTCCCTGGCTCTTGTTGGTTTTATTCTAAGCATGTTTGCGGTGGCATCGACTCGTTGAAATTCTTTATTATCTGCCCTTCGGGCTGCTCTCCCTCCAACGCTCCCTCTTTCGTTTTCTGTTTGTTTGCTTGGCGGCTTAATTTATGCAAAAGAAAATGTGTCCATTGTCTTAGTGGCGAGGTGGTGCTGTGCCTGCAGTACGTGCGCATGCGCGGTAATCGCATATCAATAAGGAAATATCCGTTACGTGACTGATATCTAAAAATCCCAGCGGCTGGAAGTGGCAGACACAAGCGCTGGCTCCCGCATAGATCCCCTGATTCTGATCCAGATGCCAGGCACGTAAACTACCCAAAAATAGTTAAATGCATTTTTGCTGCACTTGCTGCTGTGATGGGAAAAAAACCGAAAATCGAGACCCGAACAACGGAAGGGCTTCTTAGGTCTAACAGTCCAACACTGGTTACCAAGAACTTGCCATAATTTAGGACCGTTTCCGGCAGTGAAAAGAGCCACTCACCTCGTGTCCAAATTGAGCTAGAGCCTCCTTAACCGCCGCCATGTTCGCCGAGGTCAGAATGCTCTGGAGATCGGCGCCAGTATAGTTAGCAGTTCTTCCCGCGAACCACTCGAAATCCACACATTCATCTAGGCTGATCGTCGAGCTCAAAGCCTCCAAGATGCGTACCCGAGCCACGGCATCGGGCAGGGGACACTCCACCAGGCGATCAATGCGCCCGGACCGAAGCAGCGCCGGATCCAACAGTTCCGGTCTCGAGGTGGCAGCTATTACAGTGACGCCCTGCAGTCCCTCCACGCCATCCAGCTCGGTAAGCAATTGGTTGACCACCCGATCCGTAACGCCGGTGGAATCATGGCCGCGCTTTGGGGCCAAGCTGTCGAACTCGTCGAAGAAGAGCACACATGGCCGAGCACTTCGGGCGCGATTGAACAGGTTCCGGACGTTCTCCTCGCTTTGGCCGATATATTTGGCCAGCAGTTCCGGGCCCTTTACTGAAATAATGCGCAGGTTCCACGAGGTGGCCAACTGGGAGACTAGGTAGGTCTTGCCAGTTCCAGGAGGTCCGTACAGGAGCACCCCGGCCTGATTTCGCAGCGGTGATGCATTGAAAATTGTGGGATACTGTAGAGGAGTAAGGAAAGGTTATAAGCTAAGTAATAATAATAATATATACTTATATAAGCCAATAAAAAAATATTTTAAATTAATGTCCCTATAAGTTTTTGCTGAAAAATATAAATTAAATTGTACAACAAAAATATTAAAGGTTTCCTAAAAACTTAGATCGCCTCGCAAGTCAGAGAGCGTATGCGTTGCTTTTGCAGGCCACAGAATTATATTCCTTAGGCTTTATACAAATGTCAGTCGCCACCAAGCAGTTGAAACAAGTACTTTAATGGTAATCTCCCACAGCGTCACACACATCTTCAGCTGATTTTAGCGGCAATGAGAGGGTTTTATTCCCAGAGATATGGAGTCACCGATTTCAAGAATTCTTTCACCATGGGAATGCTACGTTCACCAGCGGCTTGCTGATAATAAAGTAAGAAACTCGAAACGCCTGCTCGTGAATTTAGTGTCGAACGATTGCAGCGACAGACAACAAAATTCAAATCATACTCTTACTATACAAATTTATAAACAATATTAATGTTATGCAATTATGCATAGCTCACCCGTGATGGCCACATAAGAACCTCCTCAAGAACGCCCACAACAGACTCCAGGCCAGGCAGTTCCTCCACACGCATCTCATTGGCCTCCGCATCGCTGCCAGTCTTCTGATTACTCTGGATGCCCTGCAGGCAGTAGGAGTTAGTGTGCTCCAGGGACTCGATAAGCTGGTCATTGGTCAAAACCGGCTGCGCCTTGCCTGGAAACAGAAAATGGTAATCAAATTTAATTTCAGAAACACAAACAATTTACTTTTACTCACTTATGCGGTAGGCATAGAATATGGCCCGCTCCACGAACTGAACAAGATCACACTTCCGGTAACCCTCGGTCAAGTTGGAAAACTTGACTAGATCGAGCTCTTTGGAGGCGTCGATATGACTGCAGAGTTCGCGCAGGATAATCTCACGGTCCGGACGCTCGAGGCTGGGTAGTCGAGCCACCGTCTGGAAGACATGCCTGCCCCGCGGAGAACTCAGTCGCTTATTAAGCGTCTGTAGCTCGTTGACTGTGGCAATCACTGCAATGGCATTGCCGGTGGTGTACTGGACGATCAACTGATGCACTGTATCCGCCATGCGGTTGTAGTATTCTCCATCCTGACTGGACTGCTCCCCAGCTGAGTGGGCCAGAACATCAAGGTTCTCCAGCACCACGATCGCAGGGGCATGCTGCAAGCAGCTGGTGAAGATGTTGCGCAGATCCTTCTGGATGGACTCTGTCTTGCGGCCCTTGCTCCGTGACCCGTAGAAGATATCGAAGTAGCAGTAATCCGGTTTGCGCGACAGCTGGTCCAGAATGCGCTCAACCAGCACGGTTTTACCCGTACCGGAGGCCCCGGTGATCAAAACATTGCACTGGCGCATCACAGAGTTGTCTTCGTTCAGACAGAGGTTGAGGCGCAACTCCCGAACCACCTGATCCACAATCTTATCGTACTCGGGCAGACGTATCAGGTCCTTGACACTCAACGGCGACGTAACTGGTGGCTGCTCTTTTATGATCTCGTTCACAGGACGCACCAGATCAGCGGCATAGATCTTGGACTCCTTTAAAAACTGAGCGTCGACGACGCAGTACCGAAAGTGTTCTGGCAATATGCCGACTGTGACCAGTAAGTCATCCTCTAACCGCACCACCTCCTCTTGGTTAAACAGCATCGGCTTCTGCTGAGTTCTCTCGATGACGAACCGCTTAAATGCGTTTTCGATGATCTTGTAGTGCGTCTTCTTGTGGGCAAACAGCTCGATCTTCTCAACGAAGTTGACCACAGTCGTCTTGAACCGGAGCACCACCCGTTCCAGCTCCTTGATGCCCAGCAACTTCATTAGGTTGGCATTCAGTTCGATAGATGGGTGAATGGTACCGGGTAAATCGTCCTCCAACTCCTCGTCCACTGTGCGCACTCTCACATAGTAGTCCTTGTCCCCGGCTGTGTGCATGCAATAGAACTGATCTAGATCCAGGAACTCGGGCAAATGTTTCCGGTTTACGAAGACATCCGACTCCTGGGCTTTTTCTCGCCAAAGGCCACGAATCACCCGGAACTCAAAGCACCTCGAGCTCTCCCTGCGTAAATCCTTCTTCAAACGCTCCATATGATCCTGCCGCTTGTTGCGTTGCAACGTATTCTTCACGTTCGAGACCGTTGAGGAGTGAGTCAGAGGTGTCTTTGGCTTCTCAACCAGTTCATCTTTCACCTGGGCAGTAGTTTTACTCCTAGAAAGTTTCGTGTTCTCCTCATTGACCCCATTGGTAGTTCCGTTGGTCAGACCCTTGTACAAATTGGGGGCCACAACCAGTTCGGTATTGTGGTCTATTCGTCCATAGTTCGTATGCGGCTTCAGGCGATCTGATGAATATTAAATATTATTAATGATATGAATATATATATTTCAGTGCACTCATTTACCCACTGTCAAGGCCACCTGCATGGACTTATTGACCCAAACAATGAGAATTTGGGTGGAGTTCACAATGCGTGTTTGCTCCAGCACGCTGCCAGATATTTTCTCGGTGCTCAGCTCCTGCGGAAACGAAAGAATATATTTGAATTAAAATAAATAAAAATATTCTATATATATTATGTGTGACAAATTAATCTTCATAGTATACAGCACATGCTAGCGTTTGTAGTATTATCTTATGAAGCAATAATGTGCCAGTTTTTATGAAATATAATATTATGATGTCATTGAAAATAAACAATTATTTACATCGGAATCCATGGAGTTTTAGGTTGATATAATTAAAATATAGCTTTAATGCTAGCCGGAGGGGTCAATGGCAATGCCGGCCAAGCAATGGCAGTATAAATAAAGACCAAGCGCACGCCCGCGCCAAATGCTAATCCGATATAAACAGAACTGTCTATTTTTAAGCTGGCGACACGGGCATGCGGCAAGCATGCGAAACCATCACTCACAATGATCTCCCAGTCCTTGGACGAGACGGGGGTAACGTGGACGCTGCGCAGGTTGAGAACGTCAGCGATGAGCGCACACTTGACCAGATCATTCTCGTGCAGACCTACGGCAAGAAAGGGAAAATATTTAGATGAGCACGACGGGGTGGGGTAGATGGCCGGAGTCCAATATTACGGCACATTGGCAAGCGATGCACATCCGGTTAAGTAATGGGGCTTACCGATCTCCTTGGCCGCCCTGGCATTGATCCCAATCTCGGTGTCCTTAATGCCCCCGCCGCCCGCCTGTGGCGCCCAGGAGGCGTAGTGCACCCGTCCATTGTACTGCAGACTCAGGCAGCCCGTGTCCTAATCAGAGCGGTTAGCATAGCCGGAATAATCTCTGGGTAATCTTATCTGGACGGCGGATTGACTTTTGGACACTTACATAGGTCGAAACGACGCCGTAATACTGGTCCGGCAGCAGCACGAAGTTGCTCCTGATGGGCCGATAAACCACCTTAAATGTGCGCTTGAACATTTTCGACGTGGGCGTGCGCGAACTGAGTTATTGCCCGGTTAATTAAATTTCATTTTTGGCTAAACTTGCGCCGCCCCACAGCTGTTGCCCAAGAGATGGAAAACTTGACGATTGTTCGACCGATATCCGCAACAGGTGAAGCAGCGGCTTAGGGATGAGCTTTGAGCTGGAAACAACATTGAAAAGATACAATTTTAATTTTTATTTTCCACAAGTATTTTATTAAAAAAAAATATGAGAAGTATCAAAATTTCTGCAGCTCCAGAGTGTGAACCAATATATAAAGAATAGTTAACTTTACAAATAAATATGAATTAAAAAATAAATACAGGACAACAAAATATATTCAAATAAAATTAATTAGTTTGTTCCAGTAAATCAAAAAATAAATAAAAACTGAATATAATTGGAAATTAACGTGCTGAATTTTTGTTAGTATTTTATTATTATCGATTATTATTGTCGCTATCGATAATTTATAATTCAAATTATTTCAATTTGAATTTTCGGATAAATAAAAAAACATATTTTTCCTTATTCTTTTTTACGAGCTTCATATCAGCAAACAGCTGGTCTGCTCTTTCGCAAGTCGCTACGCTTTAAGAGAAAAAAATTCCCTCGTCTTAAAGAAAAAAAATAATTCAGAATATGTTAATAAATAAATGCATTCAAGATAAATTAAAAAATAAATAAATAAGTAAACAAAATATTATTAATTACTGAAGAGAGAGAGAGAGAAAAAGTTCTACTGCTAAAATGAAACTAGCTTTATCTTATCGCTTTCTTGCATAACAACAATGCGCATTGGCCATAAATAGATTTTAATTTTAATTTTTATTTCCCACAAATATTTTATATCAATGGGCCAGTTTTTGAACAATAATAATAAAATATAAGAGGAATAGCCGTGAGTTATTTATATTTTACCTTAATTCTTTCTTGTATGTTTAAATTAATTACATCGTTTCCGTTAGATAAATATGTACGTTTCTTTGTCTTTCCCCTACAATTTTTTTGTTTTTTGTATATGTATTATGTGGGTGATACGGGGATATAACAAAAAATTATGAATAGTATATAATAAAAAATAGTTAACACAAATAATAAAAAATATATATCCTTGTTAAAAAGTGGAAAGAGGACAACAAAATATATTCGATATTCGATGGTTGCCGATAAATTCGCATTGCAATGCGGCACATGTATCGAATGCTCAGCCATAATCGATCGACTTATTCTCATTAAAGGGGAATTTACTTTTACTCCCGTTGTTCATCTGCTGCTGCTTCCAATCAGAAGAAATCAAATAAACTAATCAGAGTAAATAAGAACTAATAGTGCTTAAATAAAATGGATTTATAAAGTTATATATTTTAGATAAAGCGATAAATAAAACATAAAGTAAATAATTTATCTGCAAAAGGAATTTCGCATGTACTTGTAATTCAGAAGCGCTTATCAAAAGACTACAATAAATGAGTAATCACCAGTTGCGACAGAAAGTTTAATCTTAAATTATAGGAAGGAATAAAAACCTGAGAACTAAATACAAAATAAATCAAAATGGAAACAAACCAAAGAAATGAGTTAAATATTACAGCCTACAATATCAGAGGTCTCAAAAGCAAAGTTGAGAACAACGATTTTATGCAATATTTGCGAGCCTTTGATGTTTTTATTTTAATTGAAACACACACGCTTCCCAATGCCGATGCAGCCGAGAACTTTAAGGATCAGCAGCCGGAGTTCGAGTGTTTGCATTGGAAGGATGCAGAGAGAGTATTTCGGTACGGCCGAGGAATCGGTGGCTGCATAATTGGAATAAAAAATTCCCTCAGGGACCTGGACATTGGCCATTCCATTGTGGATTTCAACGGATTCAAAGTACTTCAGCTGCGTGTCGGCAGTAAGAAGCTGCATATCGTTCCGCTATATATCCGTTCGGCTGACTGGAATGCGGAATTCGAACCAGTGACTAAAGCTTTTGAAAATACGGAAATACCCATGGAGAATGCAATTGTAATGGGCGACGTTAATGTCCGACTGGGAGAACTTAAGCAAGAAGTTGAACAATCCACCTGCGTTGCCAACACCAATGGTCGCAGATCTTTAGACAAAGAGAGGAACGAGAAGGGAAGAAAGTTTTGCGATTTCTGCGATGCCCAATACCTTAAGATACTAAATGGTCTCACCCACGGTGACGCCGACGGTAGCTTCACATGCTTCGGGGGCAGAGGGAATGGCAGATCAACGAACGACATCTGTGCAGTTAGCCGGAACCTTATGTCTTCAGTTGTGGATTTCAAGGTGGACAGTGTCGAGCACGGATCCGACCATTTGCCCATATGCTTGACACTGAACCTACAGTTTTTGACGGAGCCACCAGTACCCAGAGTTCCGCCAATCCAACAGAACAATCATAGTTTAGCTTCGTTGAGTGTGACATATGAATCGGAATTAGATTCCGATGTTTCCGTTGACGAAGTCTTGGGTGTCCTTAAACGGGTGCCCTTGCCGGGTTTTTCGAAAACAGCACTGAAAGATGTTGTCGGAGAAGTAACAGTTCGATGTAATGACCTTTTTAATTGTTCCAATACACATAATGCACCACACTCGAATATTATCTCACAAAGAAATTTAGAAGAGATTTTACAATATATAGTTAAACGAAGGTTAGTTAAATGGTGTGAGCACAAGAATATCCTAAGTGATAGTCAGACACGATTTTCCTCAAAGACGCCGAAGGTTGACACAGTTTACAACTTGAATGCAATCATCAATATCCGGATGATAGAAAAAGGAACGAAGGTCTACGCTTTTTTTGTGCAATTTAATTCGGTCTCTTTGGAATATTTTTTTCAACATTTATGGAACAAACTTCACAATGTAAGAGTGTCCTCAAAAATAATAAACCTTTTAAAATATTTTTACAAACAAACTTTTCATCGAGAACAATTATTGAATTACTTTCAAAAAGGAAAGGGAACGTTATCAGAATTGATGTTTTCCCTTTATCTAAACGACCTTCCAGAGAAACTGGCGGGAGGCATCTCCATCGATGATCGCCAAATAAATATGCTTATGTATGCTGACAAAATCGTACTTCTCTCGGACACCGTCAGCGGGCTTCAAGATATGATCAACCGGATGGAAGAATACTGCCGCAGTTGGTGCATTAATGTGGACCTAGCCCTTTCCGAAGTAATGGTTTTTAAGAGAAGTGGCAGAATTTCAGGAGTGGAAAAATGGTTCTTTACCGGGAAAAAGATCAAGACCACTTCCCAGACAACTTTCCTTGGGTTCGTACTCACTCCGAGGTTCTCTTACAAAATACAAATCGAGAAAATGATTGCAGATGTCAAGCCTCGCCTCGAGGACTTTCGCAATGAGTCTCATTGGACAAAATTGATGATTAGTTATATGGCTCCATTGTGGGGAAGTGACGAAAAGAATTATCGAAAACCGATCGAAACACTGCAAAAATCATGTTTAAAAAGGGATAGCAATAATTTTACTAAGCTTAATAGTCTTGCCCTTGATCTCCACCTTATGTACATAGGACAAATTTATTTCTCGCATAATGAAAATTCCATGGTTCGGTTTTTAACTCTTAAAGTGGCTGAGAAAAATATTATGTGGGCTGAAGGACTTAACGCCATGTGTAAAAAACACCCACTTCAGTGGAAGGAAAGCATTTTGAGTAACGAACTTTGGGCTGAATTCTGTTCGGTTCTTACCAACTTGGAAAACTTATAAGTTTTAAAATTTGTTATTGTATTTATGTCCCTTAGATTAAGCTTTAAAATAATATTTCTATTACTTGTTTTATGTTTAGTCTTTAATTTTAAGATTGTTGAAAAATAATAGAATGAGATAATAAATTTAAAAGGATTGTTTTCAAATTAAATTGCTTATGGTTGTCTTTCTTTTTTAATACAGTATACAAAGTATAGAAATGGTTGCTCCTTTTTAGTTTTTTACAATTTTATTAAGGTTATTGCATTGGTAAAATTCTGCAAGGAAGTACTCACATACGTTCGCTGTTAAACTAAAATATTCTTTAAAATATTCATCTACGAAGATAGTGCCCTCCCAAGTATTATTTTCCTGCTGTCTGAAAAACCACAATTCCAAAAAGAAAAACTGCCCTTTTTTTTGGCTAGTTTATTCGGTTATAATAATTCATTTAAAATAGTTCGAGGGTTTATTATATTCGTGTAAAAGTGTGTACAAAAATGCCGGAATTTTATATTTATATATTTGTAGTTCCTTTGTCCTGCTTCGCTTGTCGTATACCATGCTGGCTTCTTATTAAAATAAATAACACAATATTTAAAAACTAACAATGGAGCGTGCTAATCGTGAGCTGCGACCTCTGCTCAGTTTGCGCGAAATAAAGAGAAGACTTTGAAAGGATATGCATAAGGATGCCAATGGCACTTGTAAATATGTAAATACAATAAAACTGTGCTTATAGTTCAACTAAATTCGTTATTGCATTTTTTAATATATGTACTATATATAAATATTTCTTAGTATTTATCAAGAGAAGACACTATCCAAAGGAGTTTATAAAAGCTTTTCTGCGTGTTCGGTATGCTGCGTCGTGTTGAACTGCTTCCATATCAGTCTTCGTCAATTTGTTGTGGCTCGTGGGAATAAAACTGTCTTATATAAATGGAATATCTATTCATATAGTTTTTATATATTCTTTGTATAAAAATTCTCATATAATTTTAGAAAATGTGTTGTCTTTTTTAAGTGTAAAACATTCTAAAAATGTTAAAAAATGTTTTTCTGGCATGCAATATTTTGGCGGTATGAGTGTTTATTTATTTTTTTATGGCTTTCTGTGTGCTTGGAGTATAAGACAAGGATAAGAAATAACAAAAGAACAAATAAATACGAAAATATACACAATTTTAATGCTTTATACTCTTTCTTTCCATACATTTCATCAATCAATTGGCTTATACAAAAAATACAATTATTTAAAATACGGACTTGGGTACTCCATTTTCGTGCGGATTTGCCATCTCGGATGGATGCAGCAAGTGATTCCAATTTGGTTAAAACTTAAGCATACAAGATATAACTAAATAGTACATATATCGATTGATATATATGTATATGTATATACACAGGTTAAAATGTAAATCAATATTTAACAATTACAGTTTTGATAAATACACCATTCGAATTTTCAAGTTCAACTTAAGCTCTAATCAACCAAATAAAAATGTGTTTTTAAAAACATAATTTTGGCGATAAACAATGTCTCACAAAATATAAGGAGAGATTCACAAAAGGGGTGGGTGTGGACTTAGGCTTGGGTTATTCCACTCACGCTTTCACGATAAGTCGTGCCCGAAGAGGATTGAAGACGGTTGCGTTTATAAAGGGAGAGCTCCGAGTAATTCGAAAGTAAAAGGATTTTGTGTGGAGGGGAATGTGAGTTTGTGTATGTGTGCGAGTGTGTCCAAAACAATTTAATCGCCCAATCACATATTGCAGTATTTCTAATGATCTCTTTTCTGTTCCAGTGTAATTTTGATTTTCGGTTCGTTGCCATCGTCTTCATCATCTCGATCGATTTCACTTAGCAATCCATTTCCTCCAGGGTGCGCGAAAGGCGATTATTGTCGATCCTGCGACGCTGCGAGCGACGAACCGCATCCGCCCGCCGATACGGCTCGCTCTTCAGCCCGAGCAGGATGTCCTCAAGGGCTCCATTGTAGACCTCGTCCTGTTGCAGCAGCTTCTTCTCGCGCACTGAGTGAGCCTTGCTCTTCAGCTCGTTAATGACGGCATCCTGCAAGGAGAGCGCGCAGGTTGAGGCCAGCTGTTTGCGTTTGGTTTTTGGAAGCGGAGAGCAAGGCCGGGCCGGGATGGGATTAGAAAGATAAAAAGGTTAGCATTAGACAGGGAAACCATCACCAAAAAGACACAGAACCGTATAACTAAAGGGTTACTCGGAAGCATACTCTAAATTCGTCCAATTATATTGTTTGTTATTTTATACATATTTCAATTTGTTATAATTTTTTTAAAGGGGAAAATACATATAGAACGTAAAATGTTGACATATTTTTTGAATGTATGCATTTCTGACTAACATTTTCAATATGCATACATTCAATATATATTTCCCCCTTGAGGGCTTTCGCAAGCCACATTTTTTTAAAATAATAGTTTAATTTAAGTTCAATGATATTTTAATAAGTTCAAATAAAAAGAACACCTTAAACATGAAAATCATTTTCAAAGTGCCAAATAATGGAATGACACATACATATTTATGTGTATGGTATCACAGCCAGAGTGGATTAGCAATGGAATTAGCGCGGATTAGGCAACACAACAGTGGGGATTAGTCGGAACCAAAACAATGTTAGGAGACAAGTAGACACAAGCCGGGCGACTTACACTAATATGGGGAACTTTACACAAAACAAATCCCGTGACATGCCGCCGCCCCCAGAGAGCAACAACTAGGTGGTAGAGGATGGTGGTTTCGATTTTTTTTGGTTTCTTTGTTTTTTTTGTGGTAGAGGATGTGGCTGCGATTTGGGACACGGGCGTATAACCCCGCTTCTTGACCCCCGCAGACTGCCATCCCCAGTTGAGTATTAGACAGAGTGTGGTGCGTTTTGTGTGAGTCAACCAAACAACCAAGTTACGTGCTAGGATTGAGGAGATGGCCGGTGGATGGATGCTACGATTGGTAGGTCGAGCAGGCATTGTATTGGCTGCATAAATCAAATCAAACGAGATCAGAACAAAGCATAGCAGGTTACCAGGTTCTTAAAACGACAAGTGCACTTAAGGATTCGAGGAACTTGGCCACCAGAGACTGAGGGCTTCCGTGCGTTATCGATGTCCGTCACTCACCTGTTGCTTTTTCTGGTTAGCTTTGTTGCGTAAATGCACTTGGTCGGTCTCCTTTTTGGAGGCGGCCTGCTCCAGTCGACGTCGCTGCTCGTTCTCCATATCGTGTTGCTGAAATTAAGACATAAACTGGGCTGAGATACCAAGTCTAAGCGGGAACCTATAGCCTAGTAATTAGCTCGGAGTGTGTACCAACCTTAAAGGCCCTTGTAAAGCGAACGATCAGCGCAAAGAAGGCGGCAGCATCGGCATTGCGTGAGGATTCGCCAAAGTACTCCACGCACTCCTTGAAGGCATCTTGCGCGTGACGGAGATCACTCTTGATCTTCTTCAGCTTATCCTCGCTGTTGGTGAGGAAGTCTTTCAGGATGTGCGTCTGTGCACCCTTCACCCGCAAATCGGCCTCCTTGCGCACCAGCTCCATGCCCTTGTCCAGCTCCTGAACATCGGCCACCACGTTTTCCAACGCAACTGAAGCCGCTTTTTCCGTTCCGTAGAGCTCGCTGTCAAAGTTCAGCAGTTCGTCGAACTTGGAGCGAATGGTGGCCACAATATAGTGGAGCAGCGACGACCGTTTATCCGTGGACTTTGTATCGATCAATGTGTCCAGCGACTGCAACTTAAAGCCGTAGGCCGGTCCTCGCTTGTTGCTGTTGAGATAGTTTCCAAAGGCCAGGACTATCTCCAAAACCGCCTTAAACTTTCGCGATTGTTTTAGTGAATTGGAAGCAGCAGCTATGGATTGCACTTGCTAAATTAGGAAAGCAAAATGTTAATAATACATTTAACGTTAAATTTACTTAACTTTAAAATGTGCTCAATAAAGTGAAAATTCTAAATACAAATTTCCTTACCGGACTAATGAGATGCACGCTATCGACAAAATTGCCCATGTAGTTCATGATGGCCAGCTTCGAGGAGATGCGCTCCACACGCGATAGCTGCAGCATGAACTTGTCTTCCTCGGTTAACAGCTGCTGGTCCTTGCGCGCGGCTATATACTCCCTGTAGGCCTTGGCTTCGGCATCGGTGGGAACCATCTTCTGCAGCAGCTCAACGTTCTCCAGGGAGAGCTTTTTCAGGTCCAAACTGTGGATGGCAGCGATGACATCGTCAATGGGCATGCCCAGCTTGCGACGGGAGATTGCTGAGAAAAATTATGAAATCGGTTAATTTTAAGGTGGTTTAAGGCAGTGAATCTCACTCACCAATGTTTCTTAACCTCGTGTGCTCCAGCAGCGAGACATTGTCGGGCCTCTTGAAGCGTTTACTGGACTGCAGCGAACCATCTACCTCGGTGCCACTGCTGCCATTGTGCAATGCGCCCCCAATGCCGATTTTGAATCTCTCCTCAAATTCGTTGAAGTCAATCTGCTTGAAGATCTTCTCGTCATCCAGCTCGTTGAAGATTGTCCCACGAACCTGTTACGGAGTACAGATGATTAGTAATCCCTATATACTATATATTTTCAGATATTATTACCTGGTTAGGCTTCAGTGCGACCCAGTTCAAGGTGGGCAACTTGTACTTGGTGGGCACTTTGCGTTTGATGGTCATGGCGCCATCGGGAGCTGGCATGAAGCCGGCCGCCGGCGGTGGTGGTGGCTGGAAGGAGCTTAGCATAGGCGGGGCATGAGGCGGCGACGGAGCCGTTGAGGTGAGGCTGCCGTTAGGACTGATCAGTGGACTGAAGCCCGGCATCATCGGCGGCGGAGGTGGCGCCGGTGGTGCTGGCGGGGGTGGTGGCGGAGGCGAAGCTGACATTGCGGCGGGAGAGGCGGGCATTGGCGGCGGAGGTGGGGGCAACGTCAGAGACGATGCTCCCAAACTGGAACCAGCCAGAAGACCCCCATTCACGAGAGATCCATCGCCAGTAGAGACAGACCGGGGCAAGGAGCGGCTGAGCGTCTGCAGCTCCAAGTTTTTGGTGTGCAGCAGCGTGTCCCTCTTCTTCAGTTCCAATTCGTTGTCCTGCAGCATGCGTTGCAGGACCGTGAAGTCCGCCTCCAGTTTCTGGCGCGCTATCGCCATCTGCTCCCGCTCCATCTTTAGTGCTGTATTATCCGACTCCAGCTCAGCGTACTTGTACATGAACTCCGAGTTCCGGTCGACCTCTCGCTCGAGCTGATCCTCCAGCTCCTGCACCCTCTCCAGGGCAGACGTCTTCGTTTCCGAATCCTCCATCAGGGCGGCCACATCGAACACATTGTCCAGATAGGCCGAGATCTGCACCTTCAGCTCTTCGGATTCTGTCAGTCGAATCCGCTCTAGATACTTGTCCAGGCCCAGGGCGGTGAACTCGTACTGCAGGTGCACTCTGTAGTTCATATCCTCCACCGAGTGGACCACTATGTTCATGAACTGCATGCAGGCGACCATGAAGTCGATGTTGAATGCCTCGAAGTTCATAAAGTACTCCATGAGAGTCTGGAAGCGTCGCTGCTCCTGGCACACGTCCTTAAAGTTATCGAACGATCCCAGGATGATCTCGTGTCCCCCCTTGACCAGGCAGATGGCCGCCAGAAGCTCCAGGACCAGAGCCTTCGTCCTGAGTGACTTGTGGATGAGACTCAAGGCAATGCAATTGATTGCCTCCCGGTGCTGGATGACCATGTTGAACCCATATTCTAAAAAAAAGTAAACGAAAATTCGATTACATTCGATACTATAAAAATTAAAGTGCTCCAGCTTCTTACTGTTGTTCATGATGGCGCGCAGACACATTATGGACACGTGGATGTCATCCGTTGCGGCGCCCATGTTTAGCTTAGCTATGTGCCGCGATCTTCGCTTCAAGCTGGGACTATCCAAGGCATCGGCAATGGCGGGACGCAGGAATCCGTAGGACAGGGAGTGCTGCTGTTGTCTTGAATCCACCAGCATGGAACCATTGGCGAGGCCATGACCTGCACTGCCGCCATGAGTTAGTCCAATACCTCCACCGCCGGGACTTATGGAGCTGCTGTTGCCCATCACCAAGTCTCCGCCATCCCCGCCGTTCGTGATATTCAAGCGCTCCTCGGAGGCACACAGCGCTCCCTGGAGACGCTGCTCGTGACGCATCATCTGCAACCGAAAGCTGAGATAGTCGACCAGAGCATCCAGCCCCTGGTTCGTATCGTCAAGGAACTCCTTCACCCACTCGATGTGGTTCGTGCGCAGCGAGATCTCTAGATCCCGGAGCACCTGGGTGGATGTGGACTCGCCGACCATTTTCCGTTTCTGACAAAGAAAGTAGAAGAGGTAAAGCTGTAAGTGTACAAAGAGAGAGTGGAGTGGTGGAAAGGAAGACGGGAGACCGGAAACAGCAACAGGATAGGGATTGAGGATCGCGTCGGGGCAGTGCAGGTGCCAGGAAGTAAACAAGGAAGAAACAGGTAGATAGAAAAGTTGGGAATGTGGATCGTGGTGTGTTGTCAGTGTTGTGAGTAGAAAAATTAGATTTACACATTAATATCGGAACAATAGATTTCGATTTCAAGTAAGGTTATTAAATTGGGCTTATTATTTCAGCTTTGGCCTGATAGTTGGTTAGCGTTATGGGTTTTTTGTTCAAAAATATTTTATTTATGGTACAACCAGAAACCACACTACAGAAACAACTACAGAAAGCTATATATGGATGGTAGAGGATATAGAATATGGCGTACCCGATGACTTCGCGATGCTTTCGGATCCAAATACGTTCGCAGTTTACTCAAGTAATGTGAGGGCGGATCCTTGGCCTGCACCATTTCCTAAAAACAAATATAAGTATTCATATTAATATTTTGTATAATAAGGAACGGGTTTATTATTATAAAGAATTGGATTACGAAATAATAAATAATTCAAAGAATTTGAATCGTATTTTTATAAAAAATGTTATACCCCCTGCCTATAGCTTAGTGCCAAACGAGAATGAATATAAAAGGCGGGAGGAGGCATTTCTAAAGTACATATGCTTTATCATCTTCAGCAGCCGAATCAATTTAGGCAAGTCTCATAAAAACCCTAAATAAACTACAATGGAGAATTTTCGGTTAAAGTAAATTTGCATCAAATATTGCGGATATACTTAAAAAAAAAATCGGATAACAACAAATAACGTATTTGATGAGACGATCAATAAATAATGAAATATGTTATCGTTAAACAAGTAAGAAAGCTAGAGTCGAGTGAGCTCGACTGTGAGATACCCGCTACCCATACTTAAACCAGAAAAGCGTCAGGACGCCAGAAAAACAGTTAATACAATTTAGAACATAACGGACAAATGCAAATGCAAGTGTAATATAATCACATGCATACAAAAATGCATACACATGTATCTATGTGTGTAAAAACGCGTTATTATTGCGTTTAATCGGCTAATAATTATTACCATTTATTAAAATTGCTTCTCGAATATCTTATAAGATTCTTTTCCGAACACAACCAAGAACGGATAAGAATATTTAGTTGGTCTAATTGGTCAACCAAATGAGGCATGCTGCCAGCAGCCGTTTTGTGGCCATACAAAATTATTTCTTTAATAACTTTGACAATTTTTATCTGATCGCAACCAAATTTTCAGGGATCACACAGACTATAGTTCTTAATATAAATACCGAAATTCGCGACTCTAGCTTTAAAATTATACGCGTAATACGCTTTTTTATGATTTGCGGGGGCGGAAGTGGGCGTGGCAAAAATTTAAAACAAACTTGATCTGCGTGCAAGCATAAGAAATACTGTCGAAAAAAAATTAGAGCTCTATCTCGTATAGTCTCTGAGATCCAGTGTTTCATACGGACAGAC
Organism: Drosophila anomelani; assembly: GCA_035045905.1. Lineage (NCBI taxonomy): Eukaryota > Metazoa > Arthropoda > Insecta > Diptera > Drosophilidae > Drosophila > Drosophila anomelani. The sequence continues at coordinate 943,624 of JAWNOO010000165.1, forward strand.
GGACAGACGGACAGACAGGCAGACAGACAGACGGACATGGCTAGATCGACTCGGCTGTTGATCCTGATCAAGAATTTATATACTTTATAGGGTCGGAAATGCTTCCTTCTACCTGTTACATACATTTCCTGCCGGCACAAAGTTATAATACCCTTCTACCCTATGGGTAGCGGGTATAAAAAGTATTAGTTTAGTTTAAACTACCAATATAGAAAATAATCATAAAGAATTGATAAAATATGTAGTTTAAAATTTGTTTTAAAATTGTTCAAAAAATTTTATTTTATATAAAACAACATTTTGTCACATAATCTTACGTTAATATTGGTATTATCGATATTTTAAGATTTATGCGACGGTTTTTTATATTTAATACTTTGATATATAAAACATTCCGATATTTTCGAATGAAATTGTATAATAATATTTATCCTCACGAATAATTCCCTTTTGACATAAATATTAATTTGTATATGATACGGCATATGTATAATCCTATCGAATATTATATCTCGGCGGATTAATCTAAATATGGCAAATTCACTCATTATAATAATAATAATTAACATTCTACCAAAAAATCGTAAAACGATTAGAGTTAATTTGATGGACAAATGTGATTTTTACAGTGATGTTGAGCAGAAAAACTTGTTGAGCGACTGAACTTTATATAAACTTTATTCACACAAGCTGATTGGTGATAGATTCAGTATCAGAAAAGTCAAGGTAATCAATTCATTCTATTTAGCTCTATTTTGACACATGATCTTTGTTTTCCCAGAACATTACAATATGTTATGCTCATAAACACTTTTGAGGGTTAAGTTATTTAATCTAGTTCCCTAGAATAAAGTTTACAAGCATCAGCTGTTATTGCGAAATATTGTTCAGCTGCTTTCGTCCAACGATTCCAAATAAATCTCGTCATTAACTATTATTAACAGCTTTATAGAGCCATGCAATACGATTTATACTTTAATTTTCGGATAGCTGATCGTCTTCTAATTATAAAATTGCTCTGTCTATTACACTTGTACTGCTGCTGTGTTTAGTTAATTGCCACTAAAATCATCTTCGCCGGAGTTACCCAAGTTGCTGTTCAATGAACTGAGCTTGGCTCTCAAAGAGATGGAGATGGAGAAACCGGCGGATGGAGGGGTTACTTTAGCGATTTGATTCCACATGCATTAACACTAGACCGAGGCCTAGCGGCTTTTACTTTGTTTTTTTGTTGTTTCCCCCGTGTGCTTAACTGCATATTTGTGTACATGTTTATGGTACCGCACACCGCCACCCCTCATAACTCCGCCCCGCCGCACTATCTGCGATCCCCCGATCACATAAGCATCGATGGCTGGCCTAACTCTAAACATTTTTAAGCATGAAGCGTGGTATACTTGTTTTGGCTTGAGTCCGCTGTTGTTTTTTTCGGTTTGGGGTTTGTTTAACTATGCCAACAACTAAGGCAGCCACCAAAAACCACAGAAATAAAAACAACGCCAACAAAAAGGCAGCCAACGCATGACTACAACTTAAACTATGTGTGGGTTTTGGTTTTGGTTTTGGGTTCGAACTGCAGCTAGAGAAAACCAGTTTGATTCTTTTTCTCGGTTGAAGAGTGCTGGCTGAGTATCGGCATGCACACAGCCACAGATATTTCTCCATGGGTATGGTATACGGATATATATAGTAAGCCGCTGCTGCAAGCGGCTCCAGCGATTAAAAACTGCAATTTATCGCCGTCATAATAATTTGCATTTTGTCACTGTGAGCACGAAGAGCGGCCGAGAAACGGAGACAGGAAGAGAGCGAGTGCCGAGACTCCGAATGGGGATTGCCTGGCCTGGGCACCTCAGCTCTGTCGAGCCGAGGAGTCGTCCTCGAGTGGCTACCTTCGCCTCCACCATCATCGGATTTGTCTGTCCCAGAGTCTAGTGGTGGGTTCGTCTGTCAGTGGGCTGCGTTTTCATTCATTTTCATGACTAGACTAAGTTTGAGTGGAACTGTGGGAAAAGGCCACACAAATTTATGATTAGGATTAGTTTCTTTATAAGCCACAATTCAATTATTATTTTAATATTAGCTTCTAAGGGTTCAACATTCACAAAGTAAGTCCAACCTTAGCGAGAGATCAATCAATCACATTTCCTAATCTTCCGAAATCATAGAGTTTATTCCTTCAACGTTTTAATGTTTAAAGCATCGATTAATCGAATAAAACTTGCGTTTGACACCTTTCTCCTTTTACCTTAAGCTACAGTTTTCTACGCCTTTCAACCAATTTTCATTGACCAATTCCCAATGCCTGGCCCACAGTGCGTTGGGGCCTGAATTATGGAAAACAGGTCTGGTCTGTGTGTTGCAGGCATGCAGGCAGTTAGGAACCGGCGACGACGACATGGACAACAACAATAGTCATAAGAACAATGGCAGAAAATGCTTGACGCGAGTCCCGGGCTTTCAGAGAGTGTTAGGCATTCCTTCCTCTGTTTTTCTATTTTTTTTCATCTTTTTGAAAGCCACTCCACCAAAATGCCGATGGCGAATATATTATGATTTTCGTTGCCGTTGTTTCCGTTGTTATTTTTCTAGGTGCAGCTCTTGAAAATTCAGTGACCCAGTTACAAGCGAGATGGATAGATAGCTGGATGGACGGATGGATGGATAGAATCCACCAAAAAGGTGCACGCTCTGTCGCACACGTTAATAGTTTCGTCATATTCCAAAATCAGAAGCAAAAAGCACGCAATCCGGACTTTTGCATATATAATATATAGTATACATTTTACTGCCCTATTCTAAAGCAATTTACAGTCGCTCTCGTTGCCGAAATGTTTCAGTTTTTTTTTATTCAGACAGCGAATTTAAATCATTAAACATTGTTGTGTGCGAAGCGGCGAACAAAAAACATCAAAAAAGCGCTGGCGACAAAACAGCACGCACTGCATAATGATTGTCAAAGCTGAAACATCACGACACATACATATGGACATATATATATTTAATTATCAATCTAAACAGAGAGATATGTATATATTTGAACACTTGTCCTACAATTTATTTGTGGCAGTTCAGCAATCATCGCTAAACAAGTGTCGGATGAAAGCAATGTGAGATATTTCTCAAGCTCAGCTCAATGTAAAGTGTTTAAAGGTTGAGATATGCTATATGTGGGTATATTAAATAATAATAATAATATAATATTGCAGAAATACAGGCTACTCTGCTAATATTTGAGATAAGAATAGCGGATCCAAGTTTTATTCTTATAACAGCCAGCGTTATTGTTAAATTTTTAACTAATTCCGGTAGCAAACTAATATTAACTTCGTTTAATTCTGAGAAAAGCTAGCTATCAATTATGGATCAAGGTATATATATTGTATATTAAAGGTTTATATACTGATGCCACAGTAATTGATAAGGATTTATTGGTAAGAATTAACGGTGAAGAATTAAATTTAGAACAGTGGTGGCGCCAATGTCGTGACACGCGAGCTAGCTCATTTTTCTACTCGGCATCATATATTGTTAAACAGATATTTTATTATAATAAATATATAGTATTTTTAGATATAACAATGAATTAAGTAATTTTTATTTTTTTTGCAGTATATTAGTATATAAATTAGCCACTTGGTTTTTTATATTTTACTTACAAACGGCAATTATAACTTGTCTATTTAGTAAATTTCATGTACAAGACCTTGACTAGACAATTAAAATAATTAAAACAAAAATTCTATTCGACTTCATGTTTATAATTTAGAAAAGTAACCAAAAAAATGAAGATATTAAAAATTTTTTTTAAATTTTTTAAAGATATTAACTGTTTATTTAGCTTTGGAGTTTTACAAATGTGTAAGATTATATCTTTAAGATTTTCCAAGCATTGGCCTGGTCATGCTGTTGGCAACCCAGTTGGAAATTGCTAATTGAAGGAGAATTTTGGTTTGGTTGCACAACACACACACGCCTTTGGCATTCCGACTGGCCTACACACAGCCGATTGTAACAATTTCATTGCGCAAAACCATTTGGTATAGTTTAATTAGAGCTGCCACTCCACTTGCCCCTTCGCACAGCTGTGCAGCCTAAAGGTCAGCGTTCAAGGTGTCGACACCAGTAGAGAGTGGCTCAAGCTTGACCTAAAGCCCTCCAAACTCTTAGAATAACCTTCTTTGAACTGCTCCCATGAGAGCAGTCCAAAGTGCTCAGATGGGAATGGAAAACAAAGGAACAGGAAATTCGCAATCTGATTAGCAACGAGTTTTTACCAAAACACATATTTAAATGGCAATTATAATTCATAGTTCTGTATTTCCTGAAACCTAACGAAGTCCCTATTTGAAAATAATAATAAAAATAATAGAAAATATGTAAAGTTTACTTACTTGATCACATATCATGTCCCATTTCTTCTCGTCATCATAGTTACGAAGTAGCTTTGCTTTATCGGGCGGCAAGTCCATCGAAGCCTGTTGAAAAAAAGATACAGGAAAACAAAAGACAATTAGTAAGTCTGAATGATTAAGAGAACATATGTATATTTAAGCAAAGATAGGAAATGACATTCAGCCAATTGGAAAGCTCATTAAAGCCTAAATACATCCCATAGTATGGCCCATTAAGGCAGGCAGTCTTGCATCTCTTGACATATTCAACACGGAGCATTGTTTACCAGCTCATGCAAATATTGAATTATTCAGCTGCTGATGGGTTATCAAGAGATTACCTGGCGTGAATCACTAAATCATAAAGAAAAGTAAACAAAAGAGGAAATTGTGCGTTGACAGGGAAAACCCACCCTCCCAAATCCTACTCACCCAACACTTTGCTGCAATCAAAGGGATCGTAAATATTGATACAAATAATTCGAGTTTATAAGTATAAGTACAATCTTAAATTATTCCAAAGTTATTCGTGGCATTTATTCCTGATTTTAACTACAGATCACTGAACCACAAAGCAAACTCAAATATGCAGAACCAATTTACCTGCCAACGGCAGGCGGTTGTGTAAAATGGTTAAATGTACAATTTAACGGGAGGGAATGCACCATAATGAAATCGGCAAATATGCTTACGTGACTTCAATTTAATTTTTCCACTTTTTTCTCCTTTTTTTAGGGTGCAGCAGCTGCAGTTGGAAGTTCTAATTAGATACACACACAATCATTTACGGGATGAGAGCAGGAAAAGGGTGTGTTGAAGATGGAGGGGACAACAAATAATGCAAAATAAAGAAACATCATCGAATGCACAATTTAAGTTGAATCTTTGGCATGAAAAAACCATACAATAAACAACAAAAATTAAATAAACGAATGGAAATGCGGAGAAACGTAACACTGATTTGTATCTCGATGCCTAGATCATCTATAGAATTAATTAGACAATTTCTTTAGAGGCATTCCAATAGCCATAACAAGTATTCCTTATATTTTAACAATGAAATTAAAGTAAATCATATACTATAAAAAGAGATAATGGAGAATGTATGTATATGTATTACTGGTCAGCATCAACCGAGCTCATGTATTAGTTTTAGAAATATCTAAAAAAAAACTACCTCATAGTCTTCTTCTTTCGCTTTATTAAAAAATTATATCATAAAGCTATACAAATTTAATTTTAAAAATGTTCGCGTTGATGTGTTTTATATTTTATGAAATATTGCCATGTTTACGACTTTAGAATTACGTATTTAGTTTTTAAAACTAATTGGTTGGTTATGTAAAAAAAGATCCTCTATCTATAAATTACTTTACAGTCGTAAAAAACGTATCTTATATTTTGAAACTTTTTAGTCATTATTCTCAAGATCACAGTAAAGATGCTTTTTGTTCCATGTTTTCACATTCAATTACTGCAAATTTACATTGAACTTAGCAGCTCTATGCGAGTGTTAATTAAGCCTAACAATTATTAAAATTATCATCACTTCAGCCTTTGTTATAATTTTGTTTTTGTTTTATTCTTTTTAAAACGTGCTCAATGGGAAATACATATATGAGTATGTGCAATATTTCAACCATACCCAGAGAGGGTGAACAAATGCGAGAATGATTGCAAACTTTATTGATTAATTAATTGTAATGTTATGGGTGAGTCGCTGAGGCCCTCCCTTGGTCCTCCGAATTGGCTCCACGCCCAGTCCATATACATATTGTTCGTTACGGTCTGAACCCATCAAACCGAGTGATTTGCCTCGACGCGCTTTTTATAATAATAAAACAATAAATAAGTAAATAAAAGAGTGCATAAAAGGAGGGAGATAATAATAAACAAGGTGACAAAGACGAGCACTCTCTTCCATACTTATGCCAGCGCAGACCAGGCTCCGAAGGCAAAAAGTGCGCGCTACTTTTACTATATAAATTGGACATGATGTATGTATGGACATATACATGGGTACATAATGAATTACTTGACCGGCACACCGGATACGCATTTTAAATTTGTTTTATTTTTTGTGTCCCTCTACCGGGGGTGGTGTGTCTGTGTGTGTGTATGCATAATGGGGAGTTCCGAATTGTGACCCACGATCCCCCTCTGTCTACGCTCATTCCCAATGAGTAAGCCCCAGCGGGTATTTATTACAAAAAAAAAATATATATAAACAAAAGTAATATACAGTCACATTATTTTATAGTTGGAATTAAGTGATAAAACAATCGAGAGCTGCCTCTCAGAAAATGTATTAAAAACCAGGAATGATTAAGAAATTTATTTTAAGCAAATAAGCAAAGAAAACTTTTCGATCAAGAATTTATATATTATTATTTTAAGACTTGTTTGCTTACTTATTTTTTTACCTATTTACCTATTTTTTTAATATTTCTTGAAAAGATAATATTTTTAGATACGTATGTTCTAGGTTTTAAGCCATTTGCAACATTCTTTCAGTGATTTTCATGCGTATAACATTTATAGAAATATAATAGCACATGTGCTAAGTGATTCAATCCATTCCGTGACTCATTTTAATTCATAGAATTTCAAATCGTTTATGGGAATTTTAAAATAAAAAAATTATAAACCCTTCCACAATGTATTGGAAATAAAAAAAAAACTCGAAAAGTATTTTTCAAGGCATTGATTTTCAGTCATTCGTGATTCACAAAAATATTGTGGAAATCTGCTGAACAATGTGGAGGTTTTATAACATACACATATGGCGTGGTGTGTATTAGAAACAATACTTCCAAATTTCTAAGAAAGTGCAATTGTTTGTTATTTTAAAAATATAGAAAACCGATAAGCAGGCACGTGAGAGATACAAATACTAATATTTAGCCAAGTAAAATGTGGAATGGGATGCGACTCCTGTTTGCCATTTCTAAGACGATTTTACTTCCATTGAAATGTCACATACTGTGTAAAATTAGTTATAGCCGTTTTATGTTTTTTTTGCGAGAAACTTTGAGATCAAAGAAAACCTATTTCCTGTGGATCTGTTAATTATCTTCCATAGGGTTCCCAAGAAACCTATAGCAGATTTCCGATTACCCACAATTGTCCGCAAAAACCAGATGGTCTTCTGTTTTTATCATTACAGGGCTTTTTTTTATTGCTTTATGGTCTTTTTTGCAGACCGCAAAGGAAATGGCAAGCAAAGATAAACAAATGTTTGCCCTACAAGGCAGATAAAAGGGGTTCACATCATTTAATTTTTTATTTGCGATCCAAAGCTGCCGTTAGATAAAGCCAAGCTAAATGGACAACGCTTTGAACAAAGCCATCAAGTTATTGCCATTGAATAAGTATTCATGGAACGAGGGTTGTAATAAGTTTATGGATGAAAGTAACAACAAATAACTTTTAATACTATAACTTTTCTGTGTACAAAATCATCAACACTCAAATGTTATTCTAACAAGTGATGGCAAAGACAATTGCCTAAATACCACTTACTTAGAACAAAATTAATTGCATAAAATTAATTTAATATACATAGTTGTTATTAAAAGATACGGCTTGTATCTGTTTTCAAAGACTTCAAGCTACTCTCGCTCAAGCAATGAGTTCCTAACAATATTAACAATAACAGTTGCGGTTGACTGCCTTGTGGTTTGTCAGCCATTGAAAATGTCATTAGGAGAGGCGGCTAACTCCTCACCACTGCATTTCTACGCCCCTTCAGGCAATTGTTTACAGATATAGGTATATTCTAGGCTTGAGACTTTGAGACAACGGAGATGATTAAGCGAGTGAAAGTCTGAGAAAGTTGGTAAGCAATCGGTGATGAGGATTTTCTGCGGTTTAGTCTTTGTGTCTCTTTGAGTATTTATGCTCATGTCTGTGAATAAAGACACCCACAACATGACCACAGATGAGCTTTCAATAATGCAATCAAATTACCATTTTTATGTATCTTTATTTAAAACTCCTTGGCGTTAAAAAATATACACTGTTAAGTAAATAAATTCTCTGAATTTTATTGTTCACAGGTTGCCAGTTTAATCAATTAGTCAGTAAACATACAGCCTGCGTTATCCAATAATCAGTAATTTAAACAATAAACAACATTTCTGGAATCTAGTAAATAAACTTCATGAAATATATAGAGGTTAAAGTAATATAAACAATCAATAGCTCTCAGGAATGAATAAATTAAACATAAATAAGAGCAAAGAACAAAATATAAAACTTGAATAATATAAATTTTGAATTATATTTTCCCACTGCTAAAATGTCTTAAGAGGATTTCCTCCCTACTTGACATCCTTCCCTCTGCCACAGATCTTTATACCGACCCTCCACTATTCTCTCAGTCGATTGTTTGATCAGCTTGAATTTGAATGGTGTTCTATGCCGCGGAATCCATAGTTCAACACATTGACATCGACTGCACCCTTAGTGCATAGAATATCTTCTCTCTCGCGTATTCAAAGTTCAATCAACCCGCGCGGGTCGGTTCGTAATTTAACCGGAAACATCTGCACTGACTGCGTCTGATTAGATCCAGCCAAACGCAAATTATTAGCGGCAAAATTGTTGCTTTCGTGTTATTTATAAACCATGAATCAGGCAAACAATTGCTTTAAATCGAAAGGCAACCGACTGCATGGACATTGGCGCAGTGGGTCTGGCAGTCTCGGGTCTGTCAAGTCCACTTCAATGGCAATGGGCGAGTGAGCAAGAGCACTTTTCGACTAAATTAAGGTAAACACGAATTAGCCAAGCCGGAGACACAAGGCAAGGGCGAGGCCGGGCACAGCACCTCCATGAGGCTACCGAAATGGCAAACAAACAAAACATCAAGAGGCAAAAAAATACCAACCAGGGGTAAACACACGAAAACATAATACACATACTTTAAGTGCGAAAAGAAGGCAATGAATTTTGAACAAACAATAGTCCAAGAATAACAAATGTTATCTAAGGTCTGTCAATATCTCGGATACCCTTGAATCGTTTATTGGATTTGACTTCAAAAACCATATCAGGGCATACAGATGAAATGGGTTGTTCCAGTTATGAGAAAGTATTTTAAAGGTGCTCTTATCTTTTTAACAAAGAATGGAAAACCAGATAAATCAACTCTTTGTTTTGCTTGCTTTAATCTTTTTACCAACATTTTTACACAGGTTTAAGAATCTCGATCTCTGCCGTTTATAATAATTACATAACTTGTAAAAATCATTATTAAATAATTTAATTTGAATTAAAATATTTATATATAAAAATATATAAAAACTATAAAAATCTTTCAATTGTAAATCGTTTAAATGTCATATTTTTATCTTTTAAAATTTAACTCAAGTCTTGAATATCAGTTGAGATTTAAAGCAAATTCCTAAAGTAATGCAAAATATTAACGAACGATAATGAAAACCCAAAAGTAAGATTATGGAGAACCCACAGTATTACATAATTTCAATTCAAAATGGAAAATGTCATCATTTATTACATAAGGATCTTAACTTCAGCCTTATCGAGATGCTCAGGACCGTATTTACAGCCTTAAGATCAAAACAAAAGATCTCGAGTATGGGGTATATAGTGCCAAAAACGAGCAGAGAAGTCGGAAACCCGTTGGAGGAGCATTTCTCATGTTACTGACTGACTGCCGATAACTGAGAATTCGAGCTGCGCATATAAATAAAGATTTCTGTTTTCGTCTTCCCCTTTTGTTCGGTTCGCCCCAAGAGATAAGCCGAGATCTCAAAGCCATTCAGCAGCCTCAGCCCAGCCTCAGGCCGCAGCCGCCGGAGAGTGCGGCACAGAGGGGAGGGCCAAGCGGTCGATCGGCCGGGCGGTACAAGTGAGTCAGCACTGGAGTGCGACAGAGAGGGCGACAATCGATCAATTTGCTTTAATTGCCATTAGCATGCCGAATTGGAGTGGCTTGAGGGGGAGGGAAAGGGAGGTAAGGAGCAGCAGGGGGCGGGCGGAGAGTGGAGGGCGAATCAAATGACGGCTGTGGGTCACAATCATTTGTTACGGTTTTATGACGGTCAAAGCTAAGAGCTTTTTTCGCTCCTTTCCTATTTTTATTTTACTTTTTGGCAATATGTTTACTCGTAAAAATCTTAATTACGCGGTCTTGTTCGGAGAAAAAGCCGTCTAGTGGGATGACAAACGAATTCAGTTGGCAAGCGTACACGCCCTTAGCACAGTGGTTCTGCCACAGATGCGGCTAGAATAATAGCAAAACTGTCTTATAACACGTTATTAAATAACAATATTAAATATCGAATATTTCAACAACTAAAAATAAGGCAATGTGTTTCTGTAGTTGCTAAAATAACTGATAAAAGTTAACTAGTAACTAGTAAAGTTCAGTGAAAATATTTTAGTTCTTTCTATTTCTAACACTTTCAAATCAAATGCAAAAATTGAGTATTAAAAGAAAATTTAACACTTAAAATTATGTAATCTTAGCTTTAGATATATTTCTTTGTATATCATAAATAAAAGTAATAGGAAAACCTCCCCATCCGTAACAAATTTAAATGCAATTTGAAGTTATAAATAAAATATGTGACCAAGATTAGGTTGGGTTTTTAGGTCAAACTCTGTATACTTATGGATTAGAATTCGAGCTCCTTTTCTGGCTATCTCAAATAAAATCGTATTGATATTCCGAGGCAACTCCACTGTTCCTTGCAGGCTGAGTTGAGTTGGAGTGCAGGCCGGAGCAGAGAGCCAAGCAGAACTGGGGAGAGGTTGTGCCGCAGATACAAACTCAGAGATACACACGCACACCACCAAACAAACGAACAACACTCGCGCTAAGTGTGAGTGTCTCAAAATTCAAGCGAACAAGTCGCCGCACACCCGATGAGGTCATCAATCACATGCAACAAATGCGAGGGCGGAACGAGAAGATGGCAGCGGCCGGGGCAGGAAGCCAATCCTTAAGCCTTTATATTTCCACTTCTACATTCGCCTAATAAGCCTCCTTTTTACACGTATTTATAAATATAAACAAACTCCACTTCTACGGATTTTCAGAGAGCAAACGTATAGACGAAGTATAGAATTCATAGCCTTTGTTTTATGTGTTCTCTTTGTGGTGTTAGATAAAATCATCTTAAAGGAGATTCTAATGAATTCCCTTATAAAAACAAATATTCTAAAATTATTTACGAAAATAAAGATTAATAATTAATTAGTTCTAATTGCCGTATATTTGTATATTAAAAATGTTCTTAAATACTCTTGCCAAATATTGCAATTTAGTCTTGATCAGCGATAGTAAAGTCTCTAGAAATCATGCACTAGATTATTATATAATTATTAATTATAATTATTATATTATTATATACAGTTATATATCACAATTTAATTTGCACGTTTAAAGCCATTTTACAATTGAACATAGAAAATAGTAGTATATCATTTAGGACGTGATATTAGAAGTAATATTTTTAAGTTGTTTTTTACGATCTCAGTTGTATCAACTTTTGCAAAACTTTCAAAATGTTTTTAAACAAAAGAAATGCATTTATAGATTTTTCCATATAAACATTAAGAAGTTCCGGCAAGACTTAGTAAAAATTTAAAAGATGTCAAACTGAATAAAGGCTACAATTTTCTTTTTTATTAAATATTTATGTTGCTTTTATTTACTCACCAAAACTTTAGCGAAGCGCCGGTCCAGCTCGTCCGCGGTGGGCATGGGCTGCTGACTCCGGCTGCGCAGACTGGGCTGCCGGACGTGCTGGTATTGCGAGCTGCAGCCAATATCGTAGCGCAGATCCTGCTTCTGCAGCGTGCCGGAGGTGGAGCCGTTGTGGTGGTGGCCATTGCGCATCGAGTGATGGCTGTGATGGTGGGGATGCTGCAGCTGCTCATCGGCGTCCACATCGGCACTGGTGATGGGGCGCGACTTGACGGCGCCCATTATGGTGGCAAAGCGACCGGAGCCAGTGCCGGAGCCGCACCCGCCCGCGCCTACGCCTCCTCCCCCTGGATCCACTAATCCCCCGGATCCTCCGCCGCCGGCGTCCTCGATGCTCGCCGCTTGGAGCGCTGTGCTAAGGGACAGCGACAGGGTACCCCATACAGTCCGGCAAAGGGCGCGGGTGCGTTCCGGGCAACTTGAAAGTTGCTCTTTGATTCCGTTGAAGATATCCAAAGCGGCTGCTGCTGCTGCTGTTGTTGTTGTTGTTGCTGCTGCTTCAGTGGTTGCTGTGTTTGTGCGGGCGAGCGTCAACAATTGGCCAATCGAAAATTACGTTTTGTTGGGGTTTTAGGTTGAAAAGAGAATAAACTGCTGTGTTCAAATTTTGAAAATTTAATTTACTTTTTTCTGACAATGTAAGCAAAAACACAATTTGTTGCTGTTGCAGGTTCTGCGGCGACGGCGGCACTCACACAAGCACAGAGGCACTACACACGCACACGAATGCAGGCACAAACACAGACAAAGGCGGATTTTATTGAAAGGCTCCTGCGGCAGGCGACGACGCCTTTTGTGCTTTGTTCGCTGACCCTTCGATTGTAGCCGTGTCTTCCTTTTGAGAATCGATTCGTCGGAGCATTTGATTCGAGCCTGGGCCGAGATTTCGGGGAATCGAGTGCCCTGCAGTTGAATGCAGTTTTTTGCCGATCGACCGCGCGACGTCCGCGCTTCACAAAAATTTCGAACAGTGTGACCGACGTTGGCAGAACTTCAAATATTGAAGCACGATAGCGATTTATGAAGTTCGAGGAAAAAAGATTGGATTTTCCCTTACACGGCAACTGGTCACGTTATCTTAATACGTAATTAAACTATGTTACGTTATCTTAATACGTAATTAAACTTTGGACGTTATCTTGACACGTAAGGGAATTGTTTTTAGTAAACAACTTTTTACAGGACAAGGCCATTATTAACCTAAAAACCTTAGTATTTACTAAAGATTAAAGTTTCTAGGATTGCTTAGCATTGTAATACCGGATTATTGTAGACTTTAATTAATTAATTTAATTTAATAATTATTTAATACAATTGATTTGGGTTTCACCAATTGATTTGGTTTTGGTGAATGAGATTAAAATAAATAATACATTTTGGAGAGCCAAAAATCATGGAATATTTATATAACTTTTCTGAACAAAAAGGTGTTTGCGTTTTTACGTCAATTTCAATTTTCTCGCGATATTTAAAAAATGTAAATGCACTAAATGCTACCTTGAATAATTTAAGATCAATAAATAGGATATTAACAAAAAGTTGCGAGGTAAGTAAATATTATCATTAAATCTTTCTTAAAACCCACTTTTTAATCCGCACCAATAAATTATCGTGAGAATATTTAAAACGCCCAATTGCTTTGGCACCTTTAGAAAGGTGCGAAATTATTTATTGTTAAATACGCCATTTTGAAAATATTGAATTATAATAAAAATATAGCCATACTTTTTTTTTAAATATGCCTAGTACTTGCATAAAACTCCAAGTTCTAATATTATTTTATTGTACATTCAAAAGTCCAATAAAACATCAAAAAACTTTTATCAAAAAATATAAATATTATCAAAAATATATATTTTGATTAAATATTATCACAGAATTGTCCTAGACTATACCTCACGATAGCTTTAAATGATCGATACTGCACTTTGTTCTACGAACGAAAAGATAGCCATATATAGATACTTTTTAGCCATCTATATACACCTTTTGAGCCTTTTAACACCTGTTAGGTTGAGAGAGATTATAAAGTGAAGTGGGCGCAAGCGCGAGCGAGAATTATTACAGGTCCCCATAAAGCCGTATGGCAAAAAAGTGGCAAGCGTTAGTCACCGAGTAGCAGCAGTTGGAGGAAAGTCATCTTTCGGGAAAGTTAAAAGTACGTGAGTATACCTTTCAGCGTTTTAACCCTTGTCCTATTATCATAAGAATCAGCTCACCTAGAATCGCAATTAGATTTAAGAAAAGAAAATCCGTTTTGTACACAGTGTGCACGGACCATTAAAGACGCAGAACATGTCCGTATTGTCTGTCCGAGATCCTCTGCTGATACGGGAAGAGCTTAACTTGGGTGTTGGGATATCCTACTAAGCTCTCAAAAAAAGAACTTTTTGCGTCAAGCAACACGGCAGCAGAGACCATCAAATCCTTGCGTCGCGCTTAAAGAAGCGCACCATCATTTTCCTAACACCTAATGAAGGCTTTCAAGCCATCTCCCCCTGGTGTGACGGAGTACTTAACATTCACACCGCAAAAGGGAAACGGAGAGTAGGTGGGTTTTTAGTGGGTGAGGTAATTCCAAGTCCCACACTTATCGGCTTTCAATGCTTTTCCCCCTACACAAAAAAAAAAAAAAAAAAAAAAAAAACGCCCACGCATCAGGTGGCATATCAGGATAAGGGAGACTATTTGTAAATACATACATACACATTTTCACCATTTTAACACCTGTTGGCAGAAAGAGAGTTGAATGCGAGAGCACCATATGGTAGAAAAGGTGAAAGGTAAGTGACGTCACCGAATAGCAGCTCTACGTGAGAGGCCAAAGCCACAATCCGGAAAAAAAGCTAAGGTCAAACAAAGTTTCCCAAATATTATGACTTGTTTAAGCTTATACAACTTCAAGAGTGACACTGAAATTTTTAAAATCAGTCTTTAAAATCAGTCTTTAAAGTCAGTCTTTAAAATCAGTCTTTAAAATCAGTTTAAGTTGTAGAATACTTTACTATTACCATTAGAATCAAGAAAATATTATATGGCGTAATATTTTAAAGCATTATTTAGCGATTTCGGCAGAAAAAAACACAGGGCAGGGCGTGTAAGAAGTTCAAACACCATGTACGACTCATTAAGGGCTTTTTTCAATCTCCCCCCAATTTTGTTACGAGAATAAAAGAGGGAGTGGAAGGTGGGAGCCATTTGGTGGGTGGTGACTCCAAGTCCCTCGCTTATCAGCTTTCAATGCTTAAAAAAAGAATTTTGCAGTCACGCACAGGTAGCTTTTTAAAGACTAGAAGGTCGGGGTAATTGCCTCCATAATTGGCTGTCTGAGGAAGCTGCTTGAACCGTATATAGATTTTAAAAGGAACTTTTGAAAAATCCTTTTCTGTTAGGCAAGTAGAGTTCATCCCTAGTAAAGGCTTACATTCTCGTTTATTATGCCCTTGAAATTTTAGTCTGAAATTTGCAACATCGTGAAAGAGTCATTTCCGACCCTGCAAAGTATATAAATTTTTAATCAGCATCAGCAGCCTACTAGACTATCTAGCCATATCCGTCTGTTTGTAAGCTAGTATGTTGTTCATCTGAACGCATAATTCTTTGTAGTCGCATAACTTATAAACCGTAATGTTTAAATATTTGTGCGTACCCGGGAGGAGTCCGAGTGCATGTTTAGCAAGGCCGGACAATTAGTCACCGATCGCCGAATTCGACTGAAGGAGAAAATCATTAATATGTTATTGTTTCTCAATAAGAACTCTTGGCTCTGCATATCTATTTTTTCCAAAATATTTTATTAATTTGTATATTACCAATAAGCTACATGTGAAATGTAATTTTATTTTATAGGATTCCCACATATAATAAAGTTTTGTTTGAATTTCCTTTTATAACTTTTTCACATTTAAAGGATAGTATCCAGACAGTAAAAGTTTTACAACGAAAAATTTTGTAATTCTTTCAAGTCTGACCTCTGATTTTACTAGCAGTTCGGCATTTTTGGCCAGCAAATGGGCGGGCATACATGCTTGTTTAATACAAACTAAAAAACTAAAAACTATTATTGCTGTGGCAGTAATTATTGCAGTGTTGGATGAGGAAGATTCTCAACCAAATAAGTTTTTAATATTTACTAATTTATATTAGCATATAGTAAATACAAAATTGATCAATTCTCGTCCATAATTTCAACAACTCTTACATCATCATTATCAGCATTTTTATCATTATTATCAAGATTTTCATCAAAATCTTTTTTTTAATATAAGCTGTTTATTTTCGCCGGAATCGTTCAGTACCATCTGAACATAACCGGACGTTTAAAGGATGGGGAGGTGGGTATGGTACATAGGGATATGGGCCTGGACGAGCAACTATAAACAATTATTTACAAAATATTTAAAGAATGGTTAGTCATTATTGTATAATTCGGGAAGACAGATCGCTGGGGTGGAATCGCTTTAGTCTTCTAAGATATTGCGGGTCGACAGCCTGTCCGAGTACCGTCTACATTGTTCCTTTAGTAGATCGGCCACAGGACTCACCAAATTCAAAAACTGAAACAATAGGTCTATGGGTCTATAGGTTTAACTTTAGTATGGTATAAACTATGGTTTGAATTGGATGAATTCATGTGCTGTGTTTATAAAGGTGCGGTGATTTTCCTCAAATCCCGAAATTAATAAACGCTGGTCCTCCAGCATTTTTTGTTGGTCTGTTAGCATTTTAGCCTGCCAATCAATTTCAATTCAAAGAATCGGATTTCCTTTTTATATACAAAGGTTCTGTTCTTTCTTACAATTGCCACTCCTCATGCGTGAAAATGTCAAATAGTCCTGGATTTTTAAATTTCATCATTCGAATTATCTTCTTCACGTCTTAATTATTAATAATTAGTCCTTTCATTGTGTTTTTTTCTTTTTTTTTTACATTTTAATAATTGTTTTGCAGTCTCTGCCTTATAATTGCATTTGTCGCAGTTAAATGGGTTTTCGTAAATTATTAAAATCGTGCAGTATGTTGCTTTTTTTGGGTACTTCCCGTTGAAATATTGGTGTGAAATTTTCCCCAAAAATCTAAAAAAATGTTTAAAAAATATACTAAAACAAGAAAGGAAGCTAACTTCGGCTCACCGAAGTTTGTATACCCTTGCAGAATTTAAGCAAAAAATTAAAACCGAAATTCTGAAATAATAATTAGTTGCCAAATCTCAAATTTGACGGTAATGGTTTTAAACACGGCTAAGCTATGGATTTTATATTTTCCTGATTGTTCCTATGGCAGCTATAGGAAATAGTTGTCCGATTTTCATGAAATTAAAACCGAAATTCTGAAATAATATTTAATGGCCAAATATCGAATTTGGTGAAAATATGTTGAAAACTGACAAAGTTAGAATTTTTTTCGACGATTTTCCCGATTGTTCCTATGGGAGCTATATGATATAGTCGTCCGATCCGGCCCGTTCCGACTTATGTACGAGTGAGAGTATATAGAAGACTAACTACAAAGTTTCATTCAGATAGCTTTGAAACTGAGGGACTAGTTTGCGTATAATCGGACAGACGGACATGGCTAGATCGACTCTGCTGTTGATCCTGATCAAGAATATATATACTTTGCACTTTTGAAAGTGTATACATAAGATAATTTAAATATGGTACATGTCTTTAATGTCAATGATAACATTTTAGCGCTTCAACCTTTGCACAACTTAAGCCTTACTACGGTAATATGGGAGCTAAGTATAGGATATAGTCGTCCGTTGGAACCAATTTTTTTAGTATATATTTTTAACATTATTTTAGATTTTTGGGGATCATTTCACACCAATATCTCAACGGGAAGTATTTATGGCCGGTCGCTCCATACAAGCGCAACCACTGCGCAGTGTGAATTGCACCGAAAATTCGAACCAGAAAACAGAAAACAGAAACGCTCATGTTGAGCGTATTAATGAATACAGACGAATTGGCAAATATATGCAGCTACATTCTATATTTTTATTACCTTAAAACATTAACGAATACACTGATATCACTCTTAAAGGGGGAATCGGGGGGTAACATATTTAAAAGTCTATTTAAACCTGAAAAAATCCGTTCACATAGTACACAAAAAAGGCATAATCATTTAAAACTACACAAAAAATAGAAAATCACTCAAATTATTTTCACAAAAACAGTTATTAAAGTAAATACCTATAACTTTAAAATCAATTTAAAATTGTTTACATCGGATCTCTCTAACACACGTTAGACCACTTTGAAATTCAGTTTTGTTGTGACGAAAAGCAAACAAAACTCCGCTGCGCTGCAAAAAATGAACAGTTGCTTGCTCTTTGCATTCTTTAAATTAATTCCATTCCATAAATTAATTTGGACATTTTAGAAATAATTTGGCTACTTTTCGCACCCGTTTAGAAAACTTTTTTTTTTTATTTTTGTGTATAAAGCAATAGCAATTTTTTTATCTAATTGAATTGCTTTTCTCCAGTTGGTGTCCTTTTTTTTAAACTACCAACCGATCTACCAAAAGTAAAAACGTACTCTTTGCCATCCGGAAATTATCTTTAAAAAAGTCTTCATTGTTTTTTGGGACTTCCTTCTCCCAGAAAGTACCGAATCGCTTTTTTTAATATAAAATGAATCCTTTTTAACTTTTCTTTAAAAGAATTTGAAACTACATACTACACGCTTCTTGGCATTTGCCAAAGACCTTCTAAAGACATTTCTAAAGACCTCTTTTACGTTTTTTATGAGTGACAGCTTTCGAGAAGAAGTCAAATCGGATGGAGGATTGAGATGTTGCTCTATGGGAATACGAGTTTCACATCTGTTATTTTCCAATATTGTTTGTCCAGTGACTTGAGAAATTAGGTTGCGTAGTGCCAACTTTGTTAATATTTGGCAATGAAATGTAAAGGTGGAACTCCTTTTTGAGTTTGCTGAATGCTTCGATTGTGCCTTTGCCATTATGATATGCTTTATTTTAAATATAAGTTTACATTTTCTCGAAATAAATAATGTTAGGAATGCTTATTATTCTACGGTTTTCAATTATTTATATTATTTATTCAAATTTCAATCAATTTGCTGAGGTTTGAAACCATGCTGAGAAAAAAGTTTTGGAAATTCTGGCATCACTGATTTCGGAAAATGGTCACGAAATATCTGGCAGCACCGGCTCCACCGCCGACGGTCACATTATATAAAATAAATTTGTTTACTTCGCCATTTAGAAGAAATGCAATTCTTTAAAGTTGAAGATACACTTTGAAATGGGAACGCCTCGCAAGAACTTCAGTAATTTTCCGCCCTTCAACCCGCGGGCGGGCCAGTATCCGTCCCAGTCCGCCGACTACAGATCGCAACAGTTTGGTGGACAACAGACGCCTCAGCAGGGGAACTTTGGCTTCTACGAGGACAAGCAGGGCTCCCAGAAGTCCCAGCAAAATACGCCGCACTTTTACCAGAACAAATCGCCACAGGAGCCACAAAGGCACCGCCCCTACGGGCAGAATCGTGGATTTGGACGCGGCGGAGGCTTCAATCGCCGGGGACAACAGAACCGAGAGCACGGTCAGAGACACCACCAGCAGAACAGCAGAGAAAGCAACCAGAGCGGGAATGCCTTCACGCAGTACTTTCACCCCTCCATGCTGGAGGATCCCTGGCGGGATTTGATGGAACGCCACGAGGCCATTCACGGGTCCAGCACAAACCAAGCCCCAGCCAAGAACGTAGAAGTTAATTAGAGCTAGTTAATTACCAGTTTAAGCACTCACACTTCTTGTAAAGCGGACAAAAGTCAGCTATTGATATCGGTTAATCCAATTAAGACATCAATAAAACACAAATTGCCATGTCTAAACCACTTTAGTAGGCCCCAGCGGTCGCTATACTCCTATTGCATTGGATTTACAGAGCTCAGAGATAAGGGAGGAATTGTAAGCAGTAGAGCACCACTTCCGATAAAGACGATCGTTTTGATTGTAACGTTTTATACATTTAAGCAACAGTTCCCAATAAATGAAACTTGTGTATACATTAATAAACTTAAGGCTACCGCTTCACTCCCCTGGCAAACCGGGGAGCTAGAAGTGCTGCTGCTGGAGGTGCTTCCTCTCCAGATACTTTTCCCAGTCGGTGGCGATTCGATTGTATATACCCATGGCGGCGCGTGCATCCTCCACTGAATTGTGCTCGCCAGTCTGTATCTCTTGTCCCAAAACGGCCATTGTCAGGCGCTTCAGACTGGGCGTATGGCCGTTGGAGACAAGCTTGCAGAGCGGCTTGTAGCGCGATGTGTCTCGAATTTGATCAAACGGGTGTCGAATTTTCAGCACGGCAAGATCGTTGCGCAGGGCGTGCCCGACAAGAATCCGGCCGTGCAGCAGCTTCACCACCTCATCCTGCACCACGTCGAAGTCCTCACCATTGGCGATATCGTTCGGGCGAATACCAGAGACCCTGGTCCGGTAATCTGTAACCTCCATGCGCGGCTTCACATGCTTGTCCAGCAACACCTCGCCCACTCGGTTCACGATGGACACTCGAGCCAGCATGTCGTCAACCCCATTGTGGCCAACGCCAACCATTTCACAGTCCATAGCCAAAAAGCGGTGCGCCTTCTTTTTGATGCGCGTGCGTGCAGACTTCGTCAGCGCGGGAGATGTCTCCTCCGTCGACTGGTTTTCGCTACCCGGACCGGGCTCGGGGACTGTAGCCGCCGCGGCCATCCAGTTGGAGCCCGCTGCACGGCGACTCACGTTCGGCTGCTGCACCTGCAAACGCTCCATCGATGTTTGAAGTTTGCGCTGTCGGGGGGAAACAGCATTTTTCGAACCGCCACTGTTGTTATTGTTGTTGTTGTTGTTGGGGGCAGTGCTGCCACTGCCGCTGGTGGAATTGCGCGGCGCTTGTCCACTGGTCCGACTGCGGTTCAGGTCGAACTGCTTCTGACGTTGTGTAGCGGACATAGCTGCTGGTCATCTAAATATTCCACTTTGTATATATATATCTCAATTTCCGACTGAAATGTGTTATTTTGACGTAGCTCGACAGCGTTTTGCGATAGTGTGACCGAAGCGAACTGCTCGGGAAATACCAACTGAAGGCTTATCCGCTCGAAGAAAGAAATTTCCTCTTCCAGACGTGCGTTTCACTATTTGTTTATATTACTGTTGCAATTTTAAAAAATGTTCGCAATGTAGACTGCGACCCCTCGTCGCCAGGCCGTCAAAGGTTGTACTACAGCCCCACGGATTGAGTAAGTGCAGCGCCAGCCGCCGACAAGCCGCATTCCTTACGTGTGCGGAGGCCAATTCAGAATTGATTTATACGGGAAGAAGCACCGCTTTGGCAAATAGGACTGGATAAAGCGGCACCGGAAGAGCGATCATGGCCGCCAGGGAGGCGCAGATGCAGTCCTTCCACACGCGTTGCGGCCGCTCCATCCGGCTTTACAATGGCAACCGGTCGGCGCAGCGGTCAATGCGGGACTTCAGTCATGCTTTGGTATTCAGCGCAGAGCCACTCGAGGACGATGTGCTTTTTGAGGTGGTCATTGAGAAGAAGGTGAGTAATAGATGACTTCCCGGAGATCCATTTCTAATGCGCATCCGCCAGAACACATCCTGGGGCGGCAGCATCGAGATTGGAGTGACCGCCGAGTCGCCGGACGATCTGGAACTGGTTGCCTGTGCCACCGCCATGCGAAATGGCACTTGGGTCATGTCCGGCATCGATGTCCGCAAGGACGGGCGTCGCCTATTCGAGTTCTACGGCACCGATCTGGAAACGCTGAATGAGAACGATCGTGTTGGCGTCATGCGCACCTCTGGCAACGATTTGGTGTTCTACGTGAACGGCGAATCGCAAGGCGTGGCGGCCAAGAACATGCCCAAGCCCTTGTGGGCGCTCGTCGATCTGTATGGGCGGTGTGTGCAGGTTTCTCTGTGTCCCCGGGATAGCAGCGGCTCCGGAGAGGTGACTATCAAACCATGCGGCGGGATCTCTTTTTTATAAGGTTTATTTATTTGGTTTTGGACAGCTGTTGGACTCACCGCTGCAGCAGCCACTGCAACAGGTCGTTCAGAACCTGGATGTGGCCATGAACGTGAACATTGTCGTAGATTCCGACGGATGGATGCACGGCACCGGCGTCGGTTCTGAGGATCGATTGTGCTTTCACACCCGCTGTGGTTCTCTGGTCAAGCTCTCTCCGAACTTTCGATCCGCTGAACGTCGCCGACCGCTGGACGAATTCAACAATGGCGTGGTAATGACCCACCGACCGCTGAGGGACAATGAGCTGTTCGAGATACGGATCGACAAGCTGGTGGACAAATGGTCGGGTTCCATTGAAGTGGGCGTCACAACGCACAATCCGACGGTGCTGCATTTTCCGGCCACCATGACCAATATGCGCTCGGGCACTATAATGATGTCAGGCTGCGGAATCCTGACCAATGGCAAGGGAACTCGACGCCAATACGGCGAATTTAATCTGGACGAGTTACGGGAAGGAGATCGCGTTGGGATGATGCGTAAGGCAAATGGCAACCTTCACAACTACATTAACGGTCAGGATCAGGGTGTGGCCGCCACCCGGGTGGCCTCCACCTTGTGGGGCGTCATCGATCTGTATGGTATGACGATCAAAGTGACCATCGTTGACCGTGACGAACGTGAGCAGCAGAATCTCGTGACTAGGCGGAACAACATTGTGGCGGGAATGGCAAGTGGTGCCTGCTCGAGTGGCTCCGGAGTCCAGCATTCGCAGCAGCATCTGTCCGGCACTCCGACCCTCAGTCTTTTGAGTCCGGAGAGCGAGATGAACGTGGCTGGGGCTGCTGGTGGACTGAGCGAGACTATTTCCAGCACCCGGGCCATAGCAAGGAACGATGATCGTCTAACCTTCCATCACATCTGCGGCACTCATGCCACCGTCACCCAAAGCGGACGTACGGCTCTGCGCCCCAAGTAAGTGCTGTTATTTTGGTATATGGTTTATTGGGACCGATTTAAAATGTATATATACCCTGCAGCGCTGCCGATGACTTCAACAATGGTGTGGTGCTGACGCGTCGCCCCCTTCGTCCCAACGAACTCTTCCAGGTGCGACTCGAACGCGTTGTTACCAAGTGGGCTGGCTCCGTGGAAATGGGCGTGACTACACACAGCGCCGACGAACTGGACTTTCCGTTCACCATGACCAATGTCCGGTGAGTATGCTTTTCCGTCTTCACCAATGTTAAGTTAAGACAAACAGATGTTTCTCAATAGTTCCGGCACATGGATAATGACCGGCAACGGGGTTATGCAAAACGGCTTCACCGTAATCGAGCAGTATGGCCAGAATCTGGACCGTCTGCAGGTGGGCGATCGGGTGGGCGTGGTACGCAAGGACGACGGTACTTTGCACTTTTGGGTGAATGGTGTGGACCAGGGCCCGGCTGCAAGCAATGTGCCGGAGCGCGTATACGGAGTTATCGATTTGTACGGGCAGGCGGCGCAGGCGAGCATCGTTGACACATCGGAGTGCGGGAGTCCAGACACCGGCAACTCCACCATCTCGAACACAACCTTGTACAGCGAGGTGCCTCTGCGCTTCCACAGCATCCATGGCGCCAATGCCGGCATCTCGAACAGTGGATTGACAGCCTCGCGTCCCAATTCGCTGGCAGAGTTCAATGACGCCATCGTGTTCAGTAATCGGCCGCTGAGGCAACGCGAACTCTTCGAGGTGGAGCTGGAAACGATGGTTCGCCACTGGTCGGGCAACATAGAGATCGGTGTGACGGGCACCCGGCCAGAGGACATCCAGCTTGCACCGAACGCCACCGATCTGGAGGCCAACGATACCATCATTCTATGCGGTCCGATGATCTTTCATAACCGCAAGACTATACGTACCAATATCCTACTGGACCTAGACACGTTGGGTCCCAGCACCAGGGTCGGCGTGATGCGAAATGGAGACTTTATCCACTTCTTTGTGGATGGAATGGACCAGGGACCGGCTTGTGAGTGCCATGCACCCAATATCTGGGCCATCATCGATTTGTATGGGCAGTGCGCCCAGGTGAGTCTCACGCAGACACAGTTGGATATCCGGGCGCCGTATGCAACCAGCGAGAATTCGCAGAGCTGTCAGGCCACCTCGGTTATCCAGCACCCGGCCATGGAGACAAAGCATCGCTGGACGTGCGTATCGGGAAATGTCAGTCTTACCAAGGACTGGACGGAAGCGTCGCGGTTTACGGGAGCGGCGGCACCGCTCTCCCACTGTTTGGTCTTCTCCGAACACCCGCTCAGCGTGGGTTCTCCCTTTGAGATTAAGCTGACATCGATTAATTCCATGTTTGCGGGTAAGTTCAGCTTTTATTAGTAATATTTAAACCTACATTTTTGTAGTATTTTTGGAATTGAATTGTTTAAAGTTGAACATCCTTCACCCTTACACAGGCTGCCTTAGCATCGGCGTAACGGATCTTAATTTGAGCGACGAGAGCGTGCGGAAGAAGCTGCCCACCAGCCTGCGACGGATCCCTGCCAACGTTTGGTATGTAAGCGGAAACGAGGTACGTTACAACTCGAGCTGCCTGCAGCGTTCATTGGCCTCGCTGGAATGGCTAAGGGTGGACGATCGCATCACGCTGGAGCGCGTGGAGAATTCACTGAACATGCTGTTGAATTCGGAGAACGTCAACATCCAGTTCCACAACGTGCCCAACGATGTCTACGTGGTGGCGGAGCTGCGAGGGTCAACAATGGGTATCCAGGTGATATCCGCCCAGGGTCCAGCCTCGCCTCTACGGCCCTGCAGTCTACGGCTGCAGGACTCCATGGACTTCGGCATGGATCCACTGAACAAGCAGGATAGCTCAATGCTGGAATCTATCGATTCGGAAGCGCAAAACTATGAGTTTGTAGACGTAGCACAGAAGAATGCACGATTGAGCGAGGATCGCCGGAGTGTCGCCAGGGTCAAGTCGTATAATCAGGCCATCGTTTACCTGAATAAGCCGCTGTGCAAGGGCGAGAGCATCAGCATTAAGATTGACGGCATGAACAACAAATGGAAGGGTACCCTCGGCTTGGGCGTTCTTTCCGCCACTCCGCAGTCTGTGCCCGTTTCCCTGCTGGACTTCAAACGAGGCTGCTGGCTAGCCACCCACGACTATGTTAACATCAACGGCCAGGTTATGGCTTCCAAATACGGCGAAGCTCTGGACCAGATCCAGATTGGAACTGTCATCACTCTGACCCTCACCCATGCCGGAATGTTAGGTTAGTTACGCCTGTGTGAATATCAGTTAGGATTTAACATGTATTTTTATAGTTATTATGGTTGGTTCAACCAATCTTGAGGATATGGCCAGCGGATTACCCAGCCACGTTTATCCAGTGTTCGATGTGTACGGAAAGTGTGAGAAAATAACCTTGATAACAGGCAGTGATGCCGGACGCACTGGCAACGCCAATGGAACGCCCATCCTGGAAGCCCCTGAGGCCTTAGAGATGGACAATGGTATGCCGCAGCAGTGCGAAAAAGCGCATCTTGAGATGCACGAGAAGGAGAAGGACACGGAGCAAGTGTGCGAAATTTCAGCCAGGGATGGTCCATCCACCTCCGGTGCTCAATCGAATTCAATGTAAGCGACTTCATTAAATTTCTATTGTTCGCCACAGTTTTTAATCAGTTCAATGGTTCTAGGACCCGTTCGATTATGGAAAGCGTGTCCGAGAACTTACTGCTTAATATTTCCATTAAGAATCGGACTTTAGAGCAGCAGCGCAATGACCTAGGTGGATCCTCGTCGACCTGGTGAGTTTGCGTTATACTCGTAACTGAAAACTGTAATTACAATCTTTACATTTTCCATTACTCTCAGTTGCCTTCGCGAGTCCCTCCAACTGCAGCACAATACCAATTTGAATATACAACGCAGTCAAAGCACACAAAGATTCCAGAACTCCTTAAACACTTCGGCAACGGCAGCGGGAAGTAGCTCGAATGTCAATGTCCAGCATCTGAGCAATTCCGCAGTGTATGACACGAACAAGGAGTACGATGAGCTGCCCAATCCCCCAATTACTGCGGCAAACTCCGTAGATGAAGCTCCAGGAGCCACCGCCGCCATGGTAAGCACAACGAACGATCACAGCGAGAACAATGCGGCAGCAGCGTTGGAGTTGAGCGCCAGCAATGACCGCGAAGCGTCCGGGGAGCCAGCAACCAACGACAATGTCCTAGAGGACGACGAGATTGACTATATGAACCATCTGCTTTTGCTGCAGCAACTGCAACAGAACGAGTATACGCGGCACCACCTTATGCCCGACCAGGCGTCTCTGCTAAATCTCGACCTGCCATCGCTCAACTCGCTGGAATCGGACACGAACTCGGCTGGCCAGGTACGCCCGGGTGGGGGAACCGACTCGCTGCGCTCAACGGAGCAGAATGACTGCGAGTACCTGCGGCAGGTGAGACGCTTCTGTGCTTCGTTGGTTTTGCCGCAGGCCTTCTTCGACAGTCGACTGGAGCCGGTGTGCTTTTGCCTGAAGTGCAGCGGGCCCAGCAACGGCGGCAATGGTGACAAGCTTGAGGGCTGGGTTTATTTCAAGCTCAACCAGCAGACAGTCAATGTGCTGAGCACTTCGGCCACGACTGCATCGGCGGGCACCGGCGTTTCCTCGTCGACTGTTCCACAGGTGCACTTCGATCTGAATGGCGACTGGCTGCCCTTCTATTACATGACACGGGTGGACAAGATACGGGCCATTTTGGATCGGGGCCAGCCGCTTCCGCTGGAAACGGACCCAGATGAAGAACCGGCAGCTGCTGCGTTGAAAGATGAGCCAGGGACCCGTCTGGAGCTCTACTACTCACCTAATGCCACCGTCATTGAGCCCGTACTGCCGCAACATCATTTTGCCTCCGAACAGGGCCTGCATCGCATCTCCACCTCCTTCGAGGTCTACGTTCGCCGCCAGTCCATTTCAGGCGTAACTACGGGCAAAGCAGCTGCCGAAGCCAAGCGGCGCAGTCTAGGATCCGGGGATCATGACAATAGCAATACCGTTCAGGGGGCCGAAGGTGCGGGCGCTACTTCATCGGCCGCCCTTAACGAGTCGTCCGTACATCTCCTAAATGATCTCTGCTGGTTCACCAAAGAGGCCGGCGCCTGCATAATCAACGCTTTGATAATTAAACTGGACAGGATGGAGGATCAGGAATCTCATTGAGCACATGACAACACATCCGCACTGGGCACTGGACTATAACCCTATAATCCCCACATTATAATCACGCTTAGCAGCTAGCCACACCAAAACGCATTCGCATTCCCCTTTGTAAACGGATTTTTATTATATTGCAAAGTTGAACAAATTTAAATATGAATTGAGCAAAAAAATCTCAAAATTATTTGTTGTCATTACTTGTTTTTTTGAATTCTTGGCAAAGAGGGTTAAATCCAGAAATCCATGAAGGTCGGTCCGGTCAAAGGTTGAATCTAGAGTGCTTTCTGTTTAAACATTAAAAATTTAAACAATATTTGAAGACAGCCAAAGCCAAGCTCTAGATTCTAGAGTCTAGAACCATGACAAACAAGAAAGGAAGCTAACTTCGGCTTACCGAAGTTTGTATACCCTTGCAGAATTTAAACAAAAAATTAAAACCGAAATTCTGGAACAATAATTATCTGCCAAATCTCAAATTTTATGAAAATGGTTTGAAAACGGTTAAATTATGTTTTTTTTTCCTGATTTTTTTCCTATGGAAGCTATAGGATATAGTCGCCCGATTTTCATAAAATTAAAACCGAAATTCAGGAATAATAAAAAACTGCTAAATCTTAACTTTGATAAAAATATGTTGAAAAGTGACAGTTATGGTTTTTCTTTTAATTCCCTGATTATTCCAGTGGCAGCTATATGATATAGTCGTCCGATCCGGCTCGTTCCGACCTACGTAAGACCATCAGCAAAGTTTCATTCAGATAGATCTAAAACTGAGGGACTAGTTTGCGTAGAAACGGACAGACGGACAAACGGACATGGCTAGATCGACTCGACTGTTGATCCTGATCAAGAATATATATACTCTATAGGGTCGGAGATGTCTCCTTCACTACGTTGCAAACTTTATACCCTGCAAGGGTATAAAAATTCGAGCGCATAGAAAAATCGTAAGGCGTTAATCATCTTATTACATTTGTACGCTATACGTTTATTTTCGGTCAAGTTCAGATGCGCATAAACAGATCAAGAAACGGAATAAGACTTCTTGATAGATATAACTAAACCGGCGCCAAGGGATTATAGAAAATATCGATAATGGAAGCAAGTCCAAAACTGCGACCCGCTAATATTTGGACATGGAGTTAATAAGGATAACCAAAGGTATGTCTAGCTAATAGTTAATTGGTACAATAATACTATCAAAAATAAATAAAATACGTTTCAAATTGGAATCATCATAGTTTTTATTTGATTATTTGAATTCCATTCTTTTAGTGTCGCTTGGTTGGTTTTGTTATTCAAATATACGAAAAATGGTCGATTAGAAATTGGTTTAGGTTTGTTTCTCTTCTTATCGTTTTTGCATAGTCCACTCAGCAAGCAGCAGCAGCAGGTGTGTTCACTCCCCCCTCCCCTTTCACTCCTCCAGTTTTTCTAATATTTATCGTTTATTCGGCCCCCATCCTTCTTTTCTGGATCTACCAGCGGCTGCATTTGCTTCTAAACGAATTACTCTTACGCTAGTTGGATTGGTAGGTGTTGGTTGGTTGAATTTTTACTTTTTGCCGTTTGATTTTGTTGGATTCTCGTTTACTCTGCTAGTCCTGAAGCCAGTGGTGCATATACAAAGGTCGTTTCTCATATATGTTTACCGTTTAAGTTATCGTAATTATTATTATTATTATCATTAACGTTAGGCCAATACCGTGGATAGCCGGACAACCGGGTAGACGGAGGGGAGTCGAAACTCACTCCACATCCATGGAGGGATCGTTTCCTGCCGCACTCTGCGCATTGTTATCCACGTCCATTTTGTCGCCGGCGGCGTTTGGCTCACCGCCATTCTGTTCCGCATTGGCCTCTCCATCCTTGGGCGGTGTTGCCGTCTTCGGAGCCGGTTTCGGTTTCGCCCGGTTGATCACCGAGCTAACGCAAGCATTCAGAGTTTGGACTTCATGACGCACGGCGGAAACCTGGACAGGGCTGTCGGCGGTGCGTGGCGACTGTGTGAACTTGGACAGATGAGTATCCAGCCACTTTTGCGCCTTGTCCGCCGTCTCCGAGATGTTGATAAACTCGGTCTCCGTTAGATGATCGTATTTGGGCACGCCCTTGCGGAACTCGGCCACCGCCAAGCGCGCAATAGCAATGCTGCCCTTCAGCTCTTCGAAGACAGCCGGGCACTGCTCATAGTCGTTGGCGCGCACCTTGATGGGATCCGTCTTCTGATGCAGTGCCTGTAGGCGGCTGGTGTAAGTCTCTCGCTCGCAGTCCTCGCCATCCTCGTAAAGCCAGTTTTCGAGATCATTCAACTGGGCAACAATAGCCTCGCGTTCCGACTCCACCACAAAACGCTCCAAAGGTCCGTCCTGCAAAGCAGAAGTGAAAGATGTATTATTATCATTTTTAATGAGTCGCAATCACCAAGTGGTTTCTTACCTGCAACTTATTGCGCATATCGTACACGAACTCTTCCAAGGCATTTTTGGCATCGATGCGTTCCGTCTCCTTCTGATCGTTTCCAATCATTTTCGACTCCTGCTGTGTAAAGTTGCCGAGGTCAATGGGGCTGAAGCCGTGTGTGGTGCACTCCAGGGGCAGTTCGGTGGCCTTGGAGGCTTTCTTCTTCTTATCAGTGCCCTAATTAGCGGGGGAAAAGAGATTGAGTACTTGATTAATATCTTGGAATCAACTGTAACTGGCGTAGCAAATCAATTCAATTCAATTCATCCCAATAAGAAACGGAAATTGGAGCAGCAACAATGTGACATATCAACAATAAAGCGAAGAGGGAAAACAGCTCCAAGCGACAGCCTACAATATGAGCAGCACATGGAATTTCGTGGGTGTTTGTAGGGATTTGTAGAACATTTCATTACTATAACACTTGTGGCAAATTTTTGTTTAATTTTGAATTTTGAACAAGGGGCGCGCATTGTTTTCTCAGGTATTTTGCACAAAAAATAATAACAAAAAAGTATATTTGTGGAAATCATAAATCACTTTGCAAATTGTGTAAGCTTGTTGAATTACTTTTTACGTTGGGAGCACATAGGGTAGGCGGCTTATGAGCGGTCTTCTTCATTCGTTTCATTTTTGGTGGAAATGAGAGATGTAGACACAAAAATTTAAAAAGCCACACATTTCGTTGTTTTTATTGTGTGCTTTAAATTTAGGTTCTTTTCACCCTCTTTCGTTAATTAAATTATCCAATTTTTTGACACTCAAATTTTGGGAACAAAGAATTTACATTATTTGGTGTATTTTGTTTGATGTTTTCTTTTGCTTTTGAATTGAAATTTGAGAAATTGTGGAAAACGTACCGAACTAAACCAGCCCTTGACCCGCTGTGCCCACCCTTGTCCGCCAGGTGATGAGGCTGTTGATGTATTATTATCATCCTCATTCTCACAATATGCCTACGAGAGATCAAAACGCGCCCGTTCGCAAGCAAACATATCCAAAACAAACGAACGAAAACAAATATTGGAGTGGTATATTTATATATAGATATATATATATATATGCGTGATTTATATCAAAGACACATCCATGTGTGTCTGTATAAACACTAGTGCGATACAGCTCCGGTTTTCATATGCCTGGTTATGGGTAAAACAATCAATAAATTCGATTCGAACAATTTATGGCCCTGGCAGACTGGGCCACATTTACAAATTTGATTTAATGCTCAATTAGAGTTCGCTAGCCAAGCATTGAAAACCGGGACCAGTACCGAAATTTTAATTTGAAATTTTAATTTAATTTTAATTTTAATTAGTCGATAAATGCGAATCGGCTAAAAGATTGACCTAATTAAGCTAACCTATTCAATATTAATTCAGATGGGCAAGCACCATGAAACTACGAAAACCAAAAGAAAGGACAACAAAAATATATATTTGGTTAAAGCAAAAAAGTTATGTATGAAAAAATTACAAAAAGCTAAAAGTATCTGTTTAAGTTGCTAATCCTAGTGGCTAGAGTTAGCCGCAAAAATATACTGCTTTGGTGAGATGCACCAGATGGCATAGAAATTTACAGACTTGGGAGTCCAGGGCTTATGTAAAACATAATAGCAGAAAGACTGATTGTAAAAGATAAATAAAAAGCGATCTTTTCTTTGCATACACCGCTGAACACTTATTCTCAAGGGTTCTAGAACTGTACGCACGTTTACGCACTTGCTTGATCCGTTTATGCTGACGAATGGAAAAGCATTTTACATTTTGATAGCCAGAAAGGCGTAAACTGGTTAGTTATATGCGAATTCTTAGAAAAACTGTTATCTAATTGTAAACTCTAAAGCCCTTAAACTCTTAACCCTTCTATAAAAACAAATTATAATTGACTGTGGTTAGTAGAACTCAAAGAAAATAAAAATTATAAACAGCCTCTCAACAGCAAAATATAAAAAAAAGATAAGACTGAGATAATAAACAAAACAAATTACTAAAAAAAAATCATAAATGACGAACAGCAGAACAATGCCTATCCACAACACAATATTATGATGAGACTGTGAGCAGGTTTACAAAATTATTGATGGCGGACTCACCTCCTGCTGGCCGTCCGTGGGTTCACCGGCAGCACTGGCTCCTCCGGCCTGCTCGGCGAGCTTCTCATCGCTGGCAGACTGCTCAGCAGCTGCAGCCTCTTCCGCCTCCTTCTTTTCCACCAAGGTGGCCGAGGAGATCAGCACGATGCCGTTGTTGTTAATGCGCACCTTCAGTTTAACATCCTGGCCATCACCGCGCTCCGTGGGCTTCACATCCTTGACCTTCCACACGCCAATCGTTTGATCCGGATATGGCACTTGCTGTCCATAAACAATCGAAACGTTGAACGGCCCCTTACGGTTGATAGTCAGCAGGCGGCTGAAGGGCGACGCATGGAACTGCGGGAAGATCTCGATTTCTCCCGGAGCGGCGGATCCCTCACTGTCCCAGAGCACCTTTACGGCGTAGTTCTGTATGTCTGTGACGCCAAACTCGCGAACGCGTACCGCCGGCGACATAATGGCGCACTGTAGAGCAGCACCGCGGGACACAGCCTCGTCCTGGTTCAAAGTAGTGCTGGCCGGCTTGTTGAAGACCTACGGAAGACAGTGAAATGATATAAAAGTATTTTATTTTAACCGAAAGGGGTTGAAACTCACCTGCTCAATTAACTGCTTTACGGCTGGAATGCGCGAGCTGCCACCGACAATCTCCACCGAGTGGATGTCGTCCAGCTGCAGCTTGGACTCGGCCAGCAGGCGCTTGAACGTCTGCTCGACGCGCTGGAAAACGGGAGCGCAAAGCTCCTCCATCTGCGAACGCTGCATGGAGGACGAGACATCGATATCCTCCAGGAAACATTCAATGTTCAGCGGCAGCTTTGTGCTGTTGGCGGACATCTGCTTCTTTAGCTTCTCGATCTCAGTGAGCAAACGCAGATTGGCACGAGCATTGGTCTTTGAGTTGATCTTGTAGCGCTCCTGGAACTCCTTGGAGAAGTAGTCGGCCAAGGCAAGGTCGATATCCCGACCGCCTATCTGGTCCCAGGTGCTGGCCAGCATCTTCAGCTTGCCCTTGGTGAAGGTACAGGCACTGACCTGCAGTGACGAGTGCCCAAAGTCCACGAAGATCACGTTGCGCGGCTTGTCCTCGAACAGGTCGTTCTTGTAGAAGCCGTAGGCCAGCGCCGTGGCCGTCGTCTCGTTCATCAGTCGCAGAACGTTCAGTCCAGCGATCTGGGCGGCATCCAGAAGGGCTCGGCGCTCTGCGTTGGTGAAGAACGCGGGACATGCGATGACGCAGTCGTTAACCTGCGTCTGCATCGCAGCCGCCGATGTCTCCTTCAGCTTGGTGAAGAGCATCGCCGTCAGCTGCTCCGGCCCAAAGTGCTTATCCTCCCCCAGGTAGTTCACCTTGATGCCGATACTGCCGTCACCGCGCGCCTCCACGCGCGCTGGAATGCTCGTGAGTTCGTGTTGTACATGGGGATCGTTGAATTTACGGCCGAGCAGGCGCTTGAATCCGCCAACTGTGTTTTTCATGTTTGTCACCTGCTGGTTCTTAGCGGCCACGCCAATGATCCGTTTCTTTCCATCGAAGGCCACAAAGGAGCTGCAAAACGTAAGGTATTAATTAATCAAGGCGGAACTGAACAGATCATACTAAATATGGATACAAAGCTAAAAGTGTGCGTTCCTCTCTAGTCAACATTCGGGTTAAAATAAATATACATAGTGGGAAGCTACCAAGGCGGCAGCTGTCCACAATTAAATGAAATATTGAATAAAGTTGTATGAAATATAGAACAGTTTTTTTTTTACTTTTTTTAACTAATTAAATATTAGATAAATGTAATTGTATTACAAAAATATATTGTACATTTTTGAAAGAATATAATTATGAGTATTATTCATACAACCCGTGGGAGTATGAAAAATATTAAAACGAAAAATTCCTTAAACGGTTGCCCAACATATGGGGGCTCCACTGTGTCTGTATACGCCAGTCGGTTCTTATGTGTGCTGTCTGTGTTTGCCGGCTTTGGATTTATTTTTGACAGCTTTGCACGTTTTTTTCCTTTGCCGTATCTCTGCTTCTTTGCTCTCTTACGCTCTTCACAACAGCTGCTGGTCGCTGGCTCTCGCCTCTCACCTTTGATGCTGCCTTTTTGACCGCATGACGCATGCAGCGGCCGCTTTTTGCGTGTGTGCGGGTGAGTGTGCCAAAAAAGTAAATTCGGACAAGTACAGAAAGTGGAAATCGGAATCCCACGCATCCAAATCAAACGCACACAGGCACCCATACTGGCGACCGATTGTGTTTTTAGGCAGGGCAATAAATTGGAGAAGAGAGATGACGAGAGCGGTGCGTTGGAATTGCAATTTGCAACACTTTTTATGGAAGCGCAGTCGTCCAAATATAGGCCGCCCCAACCAAATACATAATGTATTGTACACATATATGTATGTACGAGCATATGCATCAGACTGGGCTGGATACACGTTTGTTTTTCGGAGCGTTACCCATAACAACCATGGAATTTTCTAGGCGCGCTCTTTTACGGGCACACACACACAGACGTGAGGCATGACTTACAAACTCGACATAACCTCAAAAGGCAAAAAGTCGAACGATTATGCACACGGCGAGCTTATCAACATAACTGGGCCAATGTGAGGCCCGGAGAATATAACCGGAGTACTTACGGCGTGGCCCGGAGACTGTAGTCGTTGGCCAGCGTCTCAATGCCGCCGGACCTGGCCGCCGCCACATAGCAGCCCTCGTTGCCAAAATCGATGCCAATCACGGACATTTTCTGTGCCTCCTTGTCGTCTGGCCGCTTTTCCAATTAAATTAATTTGGTGGTGTTGTAGCTTGGTTCAGATTCGGGGGGCGGAACAACGCGATTGCTCAGTTTTCTGTTTTCCAACAACTGATACTGCAAAATATATGAGTACACAGATAGAGAGACGGGAATTAGATAAAATATGTTTTAAACACACAGGCACGCACGTGTCGCCTAGCTATCAGGTCTTTTTGTTTGACAATTAAGTCCAGAACGTTCGATTCGATATATGCTTTTCACATTCACATTAATTATGGATTTCGGTTTTCGCCTGAGAATGGAAATTTCTAGCGTCCGGCCTTCAATCTTCCCTCTCGCTTGCACGCTCAAACACCGCAGGGCAGGGGAAAACTCGACCAGTATACCGATTTTCAACCAGTTTATCAGTTATTGATTGCGGAGGGATTGGTTACGCACGTTTTCGCTGATAATGGGCTAACACCTCTTGGTTCACGGTAAATCCTAGCAATTTTAATTCGACACCGCACGTTTTTTTCTAATTTCTGTTCCACTAGTGCTGGCAAAACATCGGAGCGCTATCGATACTACCGATGTTACCGATGTCGATTTATTTTTTAGTGCTAATAAATTAATAGTTGTACAGCACTGGAAATATCAACCGATAGAAGGAACCTAGCCCGCAATCGTATGGCTAAGAATTAAAATTAAATATGAAAACATCAAGTGCAAGCAATTTCCTGGAGGAACATAGTGGATCATCGCCATCTACTGGCACAAATTCCGTAAGACGAAATAGCATCAGTGATTCCAAAAAGCCTGATTTCAAATTTCAGATCGACGGCGACTCTGGCATAGACACAGTTTGTGCAGTGGGCGTTCAAAATCAGATGATTCAAGAATTTAGGAACACGATTAAAAGGAATCTGAGCCAAATCTCGGACCTCGAGCGCAAGTTGAATGTTACTAAAATTCTTTGTAATAATGATAACTATTTGCAAAACCGAAAGGATTCACTTGAATCGAATACTTTAAGGGATGAAATGAAATCAATGGATCAAGAAAAGAAAGAAAGAATTTCGGCGCGGAGCTGCTGGAATTAGAATGCCAAGCAGAGGATATTTTAATGAAAAATTAGTCTCTGGAGTTGACAAATTCTGAACTCAAGATAAAACTGCACCAATTGAAATCTAAAAGGATTAAATCCCAGAAGATTAAAGACGATTTAAGGAAGCAAGTTTTTGAAAAAGAATATAATTTTCTCAAGTTGGATGTTTATTCAACGCAAAAGCGACGATAAAATATTTCCGTTTCGTAGATTTACAGAAAGTCGTTAGTCCTTTGGCTAGGCACTGACATAGTACACCAATTAACTACTAGCCAATTGCATGAGTTGTACATTCAAGTTGTAGATCTTGATGGCGTAACTGCATATGCTAGATATGATCACTTTGAAGTTGGAAGCAAAGATGAAACATTAAAAGATCCAGTATCTTGGTTCATATTCAGGAACCGCTGGTGATGCTTTCCAGAGTCTTAAGAACGCTCTACTTGTGAAAAGGCTGTATACAGATAAATCATTTATTTGCTGGTGGGGCATCGAATGAATCGAATCGAATGGTAAGCAGATAACAATTTAATTTAATTATTTTTTACTAATTTTTTGTACATTTACACATTTAGCAACTTAAATGGCCAACATGGGTCTGAGGAAGGGTTCGATTTTTATTGGGCCGAGGTCCAAGTAATCAAAAAATCTGACAAAATATTTCTAACAATTGTTTGCAGTAATTTCGCTTTAGTCTTTTAAGTGCCATAAGTGAGGTTAAACGTAACGTTGTCCCCAGCTTTCAACAACTAACGTGCCATTGCCAACGTGAAATAAGATAAATCATTAAAACCCATGTCTAATTTGTACTTGAATAGATGGATATGAATATTAATTTACTTTCGATCGATATATTTAAAGGCAAAAGGCGGATTTTAGCCTTATAGCGGATATCCTGAAGATCTCATTTTTGTTTTAACGATGTATCTCCAGATCGTTGCTATAAGATTGCTGATTGCTGATTGATATGATCCGATATGATCCGTTCCTACATATATCCTATTTAAAATGAAGGGTAAAGAAAATAACTAAAAAAAAATCAATATTTTATTTTTTAATCAAATTTTTAATTATAATTAAATTCTGCAAATTCTGGTTTACCTTGAATTTAAGAAAACTAAATGCATAGTTAAACTCGTTTAAATGTGTTACAAAAGCGTTAGCCACCTCCCACATAGTAGAATTTACTATTATTATCTCTTAGCTGGGACCGGGTCATCCATCGTCTCCTCGATCAGCAGCGGCGAGCTCCAGCGCATCAGGAAGTACGCGGATCCAGACTTGTCGTTCGTCCCGGACAAGCGGTTGCCGCCGAAGGGCGTCAATCCGAAGTTACTGCCAGTGCAGCGCTCGTTTACATAGAGATTGCTGGCCGACATGCGTAGCTGGTTGAGGCAGTAAAGGATCACCTCGTCTCGTTTGGCGAATATGGAGCCGGAGAGAGCGTACTTGGACTGGTTGGCGGTCAGTTTGAGGGCGTCTGCGAATGAGTCGTCCGGGTAGACAAACACCGGCAAAAAGGGTCCAACGAAGGGTTCGCACAGCAGCTGGTCCAGTGGATCGTCCACTCTGACTATCGTCGGCTGGACGAACCTTCCTTTGCTGTCATCGCAGATGCCGCCGCACAGCCGCTCCATGCTCTCTGTGCGCTTCATTAGTTTCTGCATCTGACGAAACCCCTCCACGTTAACCATGGCCCCCATATCCGTTTCTGGCTCGATGGGATCCCCGATGTGCAGACTGTTTGTGGCCTCTACCAGCTGATCACGGATTCGCGGCCACAGGGATGAAGGCACGTACATACGAGACAGCGAATTGGCATACTGGCCGGCGTATCCGAAGGCCGCCTGCACAGAGGCCGAGACCACGGTGTCCACCTTGGCGCTCGCATGAACGAAATGAAAGTTTTGACCGGGACACTCGGCTACCAGGCGAGGAAAGCAGATGTACCGCTCCAGTTTGTCGCCTACCATTTTGTGCACATGCCTGTATTCCGACGCACTGCACTGGCAATTGAGTCCGGCAAAGTGTACGGCATCCGTGATGGTGTCCAGGAAGAGCCGTTTGTTGGCCGGCACAAAGTTGATGACTCCGGCGGGCAGGCCGGCTTCGAGGAAGGACCGATGGATAAGAAAGCTGACTGGGGCCACCTCCAACGAAGGATTCCACAGCACAGTGTTTCCCATTAGAGCCGGGCACAGGGCCAAACTTGCAGATAGCGCCACTGATTCGAAAGGAGCCAGAGCTGCCACGAAACCGTCCATGGGCCGCAGGTGGAAGCTAGGGAAGACTTTCATATCCCCCTGGATCTCGAATCGCAGCTCAGACAAGTGCTCCAGATAGTCAGCGTTGGCCCTCAGCGATATGATCAGTCGCCTAATGTCCCGGCTTGCGTCATCTAATGTTTTGCTCAGACTCAGCACAAGGAAACCGAGTAGCCGGGACTGGTCCTCCTCTATTAGATCCGCGGCTCGACGCCAAATGGCCAGGCGCTGAGGGGTGGGCACCAGGCTCCAAGTTTTCTGCGTCTCCAGAGCCGAGTTAATGGCACTCTCGATTTGCTTGCGATTTGCGCAGTACACCTGTGCCAGGGTCATTGTCAGTTGGTGGGGAGAGGACACTCGCTGGTTGTCCATGG
The DNA here is from genome assembly GCA_035045905.1 of Drosophila anomelani. NCBI lineage: Eukaryota > Metazoa > Arthropoda > Insecta > Diptera > Drosophilidae > Drosophila > Drosophila anomelani. The sequence goes on from JAWNOO010000165.1 coordinate 982,055, forward strand.
TATACTCCGGTTCGTCGCCAATGATTGTGGGCACCTCCAGCGGCTTGCGCTGGATATCCTGAATGATGTGGCTAAGCAGCACCTTTTCGTTCTTGCGCCTCCTTAGGACATCCTCCTTTGGGTGCGAGTCCACCTTAGGCAATGATTTCTCCAGAGGGTTCCTTGCGTCGCCGGTTATGTTGGCCAGGCGACGGATCCGGGCGATACATCGTGCTTGGGCCAAGGATCTCAGGTTTAGCATTACGCGGTTGTTGTGAAAAATATCAATCTGAAGCTTTCAACAGGAATTTATTCTACATCTGCCAGTTGTAAGTATTTTTGTATATATATGTATATGCATAGACTTAATTGTAGAAAAATATATGCAGGTAGGCGTATAGACATGTGTGTTACGGTTGGGGAAAAGGCAGCTTGTGAATGAGAACGACATTTTGTAAGTGGGCATTACGACACGCATCGTTCGGTATCAAATATGAAAAAATAAACCATCCTCTAGAGGTCTCAACACAAAGCTGCTTTAAGCTCCCTAAAGGCAACACACATGAAGTTTTTGTTTAAAAAAACACATAAAATCAAGTGCAAAAAACAAATTGCAAGTAGGATAGGCAAAACTAATACATATATATATATAATGTTAATATTAGGAGGTTTCTTCAAGACAAAACAAATGTACATTCATATATGATATTTAAATTTTTAAAGTATAAAACTTTGCGTCTTGCTATCGTAAGGATAATGTTGGGGTAATGCCCAAATTTTTTAATTTACTCAAGTTCATGCTTTTGTGATTAACTGTTGACTTAAATAGACATATTTTAATATATTAATTACCAAAAGCAAGGCCGCCAATTGTCAAGTCTTTAAGCCTATTATAAGTAGATTTCCGAATCCATCTTCGAATTTTTTGTAATAACATATATGTATGTATGTACCATAGGTACAATTTAAAGCGAGACATAAATTCAAAACTGTCTCTTGATTGCGCAAAAATAATTTGGCAAATTAGTAGGAATGACGTTCAGAAGTACAAAATATATGCAGAATTAATGATTAACGTAGGACTAGGTGGCATTCGTTTCTGAATTTCGATGCTGTTGCGTTAGGAATAATACGTAGATGACGATGAGTGGATATGTCTCGGGTCATGGGAATCGTTGTTGAGCATTTCGTCAAATTTCTGAGTTAGAAGGTAACGCGTTTCTAAGGTCACTAAGGTGCTAAGAATGCCGAGTCCATCCTGCGGGGGTGGGGATGCTTCGGGGTTACATCCTGGCTTTCTATTCGAGTCTTGGATTTCAGCAGGTTTCTAGTTATACTAAGCAGTCTGGTCGGACCGTCGCCGCCTCTACAATTGTGCCGCCAGTCCAGAGGCGGAGATGTTGTCACCTGCGCCTGCCGTTTTCCTGGCCTCGCGGCACACTAGCACTGGCGCCACACAGATCTCGACCTCGAGACGCTGCCGCTGGCGGCCGTACTCTATGTACTCACTCCAACATGGGACCGGACTTGCAGCGCCTATTCTCATGCGAGGAGCGTCCTCCTGCGCCGACGTCGCGAAGCTATCGTCTAAAACCTGCAGCACTGCCTCTGGATTGATCTGTGAAAGGTAATTTGGTAAATTCAATCTTTGCATAACAAATAAGGGAAACTCACAAACTGCGACTTGCAGACGTAGCGGTGAGCGGTAAGGGCCGCCTTGGCCGCCGCCGCCCGTGTATTCTTCCACTGGGAGCCGGCTGTGGTGAGGATGGCCTGGTAGGCTAATGTGTGCACATGGATCCGTGAGATGCGCCGCCTTCTGGGATCAGCGTTGCTACGTTCGTCAAAGTCCTCAAGCAGGCTGATGAATACCTCTCGCATTTGATCAAGGGTGTGGGCAATGCGCGGATTCCAATCAGTGGCCAGCGTAGTGCGTCCGTGGGCCATCACCTGCTTAAGGTTGGCCAGCTCCTGCTCGTTCATACCCAAGGAGTCGACGTAGGGTAGGACAAAGTGTCGCAGTTGCTGCAGCAGCCGAAGCTCCACGTAGGAGGCCATCTCGAAGTGGTTAAGAGTATCCAGAGGCTGGCTGGTCAGTTGCCGTTGTACTTGTTGTAGGCGACCCTCGCGTTCCCCGGGATTAAACGTGAACATGTCCATCATTTGCAATCCGCTGACCACTAGCAACTGCGGATGATAGACTTTTAGGGCGTCAGTCAGCTGCTCCAAGGCTCTGAGATGTGGATTGTTCCGGTCGTTGTGCAGGATGTAGCGATTGGCTCGTGGCGCCACATACGAGCCCCAGGTGTCACCAGCCTTGTACTCCAGTATTAGATGTATATCATCGTCAGGAATCTCGTCACCAGCAAGCCTAATCTCCTTTGGCAGTAGCGGGCGCAATCTGTGGAGGATACATTTTTAAATTCTAGGGCAACGAAAGCCGTTTGGACATGAATTTCTCACTTCTTTGACATATGGGCTCCTAGCAGGACGTCTGCTCCTTCCATAAAGAAGCGCACGGCCATGAGTGGTGCGTTGCCACCCATGTACCACTGGATGCCACTAGTGTCCTTGCCCATTAGTTTTGCGTAGCCCACAAGTTGCTTGAAGAGCGTACTATTTCCCATTACTCGTCTATAACAGCGTGAATAGATTAAAGTTCTCATTCGTAATGTACCCTGACCCATGTCCCGTACTCACTCTGCAGCGGCTCCGTTTTGGAAATAGTAGGCGAAGGATTGCAGAAGCTCGTCCTCGTTGATGACAACCTCTCGGGACCCGGTGGTGGTTGCGGGGATTCGCCGGCCGTAGTAGCGTACCAGGAATTCCGTGGCGTTTATCTGCAGGTCAGTGCAGGCCCCGTAGCCAATGGCCACCTTTGGCGCTGGCTGCACGGCAGACCGTTTCAAGGACCTGGTTAGCGAGACGGCGACAAGGACTAAAGGTAAAGCCAGTGCAGGGTAATATATCCCCAAATTCCTCACCCTTCGATGGCCAGCAGACCGGTGAGCAGGACCGTCGTCCTGTTGAGCGCCTGGAGTGAGAGAAACGCCTGCCAAATGATGGACACGAAGGCCGTGAAAACGGAGCAGCCGGTGAACCATCCCATGTACCGCAGGGCCGTCATCTTGGGCGTCGCCTAGTCCTTGATTCCAGTAAAATTTATGTTCCGGCTTTCTTATCAAACTTAGAGCTGGGATTAGAGTTGCCATATTTCAGGCTATATCTGGCATATTTGATAATGGAAAAGCTTACGAAAATACCGATAGTTTATACGTTTCAAGTCACTATTTAGTTACTTTTTTAATGTCTTACCTTTTGTAACAAAATAATTGTCCTAATTTAAGATTGATATATAACGACAAAACAACAAAATAGGAAGAACAATAGTCCCTATTTATATTTTTTTTTCGAAAAAATCCTCTGCGTTTAGCCTAGTTTTTAAGCATTTATTTTTATATTTAGCCTGGTTTTTATTATTTTTTAACATATTCGTGCCAAGTTTTCTAGTCATAAAAAACCAAGCAGCATATGAAAAACGGTAATAACCGCCAGAAAATTTGGATGAAAGCTAGGTTGGTGAAACGATATTTTTATCAGCGGTATTTTATTTTCGAAGACAATTGGTAGACCGGACAGTATTTTTATTTTCTCATTGAATTGCTTTTTAGTGTATATTTTTAAGGCTTTATTCTAAATGTGTGCGCGCTTTACTAGCTAATCCGTTTATCCCCTAATCTCTATACTGACCTATTCCTACAATATTTACAACTTAGGACTATTTATATACATATATATTTACAAAAACAGTCAAACTCTCATATATACATAGATTAGTCGTGCCTTTCCCTACTGTAACTCCGACACCAAAACAAATTCGATATTCAACATAAACTACCAACAACTCCAAACGCTCTTCCTAGTCATCAGTTCAAGTGCATAGCAAACTAACGATTAACATCAATCAACGGTAGAACACAGCGGCGTAGTGTTGGGGAACCCAACAAAAGACGATCTCCTGAGATTCCCTGGCCCCAAATACCTTGTCATCACCAGAACTGACCCCGGTCACAACCTAAACCATTTGTAAAAAAACAAATCGACCTTGCCTGCGGCTGTGAAATCGAATGAAACTCCGCAACGGCACGCTCCTAAATCAAACAAAAACAAGTCTTCAGGCCTGGAAGCTGATTTAACCCTATAAATAAACAAATACGAGCGGTGGGCCATAGCAGCTAATGCTCTATTACATTAAGTTAGCTTGTAGTTTAAACTATACTCTTAGCTTTATTTAAATAAATAAAAAAATATTTACAAAAAATGTGATTCCTTTCACCCCCCGTTACTTCCTGGCGGGTCGAGGAAACACCAGCACCCTTCCGTCCCTGTTGAGCTGGACGCGGAAGCGCTCTCCCTGCTCCTCCTCCAGGTATCGGTAAGCACGCCGTCGCGTTCCTCCCAGCCGGGTATTGATCCGATCAATGAGCCGGGATGGTAACCTGCCTCCGAGTACCGTCCACCCGCGTGGAACGAGGACCCAGGGGTCGAGTGGACGTGCCTGGTTCTCCTGCGTCGGGTGGTCCGGGTGCGGTGGGTCCAGCTCCTCTGTAGGATGGTTCACCGAGTTGACGGTGCCACTCAAGGGGGAGTTCTGCTCCGGCGTGATCTGGAACATGATGATCTGGACATGATCCTGGAAGCGTACACGCTTATTGGAGGTGCGGAATGACGATTTCTCGGGTCTCCCATGACTGTCCTGACCTGCTTCCGTGACGGTACTCGGGGGTTGTGCCCGAGGCGCAGGGGTCGGTGGTCGACTGGGTTTCAAGTGCGGCTCCTGTGATGGTCCTCGATGGCCAGAGCGTGGCTCTGCTGGTTGTCCTCGATGTGTAGCAGCTGGTCCCTCGTGGGTAACCGTGCCGGATTGTGCTCGATGATTGGGACGCTGGGTGGCCTCCGTGGTGTCTTCTGTCCTGGCAGGGGTCCACGTCCTTGCCTTGGGTAGCTTGGTGTGTTCGTCCGGCATTAAGCTGAGGGCCTGTCTCCCAACCTGGATGGTGGCTCCGATCCCGCACAGGAAATCCATCCCCAGAAGCACGTCGCCCAGAACATCCTTCATCACTAGCAGGATGGTCGGCGTGCGTCGATTCCCGCAGTGGATGATGGCTCCCAGTGCCCGCGTCAGTTTCCGGCAGGTCCCATCGGCGAGTTTGACTTGCGTCCGTATGTCCCTCATGTTGAGCTGGTTGTCCAGTTCCTTGGCCAAGTCCTCGCTAATAAAGCTATGAGTAGCTCCCGTATCCAGGATGGCCACGAATTCTCGTCCTTCCATGGTAATGGCGGCTCGGATGAGTCCCTGGTGCTGATGCAGGGTGTTTCCTATTGGATTCCCGCTCGTGCGTGCATTGCGATTGACGGTTCTCGTGTTGGGCGTCGGCGGTGGTCGGAGGGCCGTGCGGTCCGCACTCATCGTAGTGCTGGAGATGGGCGTTGCTCGCGGATTTGTGTCACGGTGATCCTGGACTCGTCCGCTCCGGCTCCGGGTCACCTCGTACTTGAGCGCTAACTGGGTCAGTTCCGCCAGTGTATGGAAACCGTGCCTCCGGGTGAACAATTGATACTCCGGGAGCATGTTATCGTACACTCGCTTCAATTCGCGCTCCGCGGTGAATCCTGCCCGACGCATCTGCAGGCGCAAGTCCACTAAGTACTCCTTGAATGGCTCATTTTCCCGCTGGAAGTGTGTCCGGATCTTGTCCTCCAGTCGCTGGTAGTACCGTGGGGGCAGGAAGAAATCCAAAAACTCGCGGCGGACTTCCATCCAGGTAGCTTCCCGTAGGCCACTGGTCCGGAACCAGCTTTCGGCGCGGCCAGTCAGCAACATCACCAGAGCCTGAGCCAGATACTTCTGGTCGATCTGGCAGATATAGGCTCGTTCCTCGATGTGCTCGATGAAGCATAGGGGATCCGTCGTCCCGTCGAATGAGAGGCCCCACTTGGTCACCCGATCCAGCAGGGTGGCTCCCGTGTTAGAGTCGCAATGGTGAGTCGCGACGCGTGGCGGATCTTCGGCTTTCGGAGGCAGGCGTCGCCCTGCGGCAGGAGAGGCGATACGGGGCAGCAACAACGTGAGCGGTGCCACCGGCGCAGGTGCCGTGTGTCCAGGGGATCCGATCTCCAGGTCTAAAAATCTCGAATTTTCGCCGGTGGATGGCGAAAGCAACTTGGGATCACCAGTGGGAGCGTTCCCGAAATTACGTTCGAGCTCGTCGAGCCGTGACTGTATTGCCTCGGAGTGATCCTGCTGGCGTACGAAGGCGATCAGGCGCGCGCGCTGCTCCTCCACGGTGCCGTCGCTGTCGAGACCAAAGTCAAGGAGGATGGCTTTCAGCTCGAGCTTTTTACAATAGCTTATCCAAGTGACGGTCATGGTTCAAGTGGATGCGTGGTACAAGAATTCGAATCCTGCTGGTGGACCGCGTTTGTCAAAGATTTTGGTAATAGGGCAGGATTTAATTTTGGCCAACTATCGGTTGTCGTTCTTAGCTGGATGGGCCAACTAAAAAAGCCAAAAATAGCTGAAAATTAAAAAGAATATATCAATATAAATATCCGTTATTTTAACACAGCAAAAGTAATATTTTTATTCATTTTTAAACTTAATATTAAAGAATACACAAATTATATTTATTTATCCATTAACGTCCCCAACAAGTCCTTTGTATTATTTCCTCTGCACTTTGGTATGCTTTCAGTCTGCCAATCTGCCGAGCCCATTTGTTTGGGACGTCATACTCGTAGCAACAAGTTGCATTACATATAAGCAAAATGTCTTTGCTTTATCTGTTAAGTCCTTTTTTGTGCAGTCTTTAGATTGAGGAATTCGAATTTTCGTAATAATGAATGCATATAAGCATTATGTTGGCAAAAACAAGTAAGAAAGCTACAGTCGAGTGAGCTCGACTGTGAGATACCCGCTACCCATACTTAAACCAGAAAAGCGTCAGGACGCCAGAAAAAACAGTTAATACAATTTTGAACATAACGGACAAATACAAATGCAAGTGTAATATGTGTAAATGAATACAAATTTACATACACATGTATCTATGTGTGTAAAAACGCGTTATTATTGCATTTAAGCGGCTAATAATTATTACCATTTATTAAAATTGCTTCTCGAATATCTTATAAGATTCTTTTCCGAGCACAACCAAGAACGGATAAGAATATTTAGTTGGTCTAATTGGTCAACCAAAGGAAGCCTGCTGCCAGCAGCCGTTTGTGGCCATACAAAATTATTTCTTTAATAACTTCGACAATTTTTATCTGATCTGTAGTTCTTAATATACATACCGAAATAATAATTTTTTTTTATTATGATGGGGGGGGGGGGGGGGCGGAAGTGGGCGTGGTAAAAATTTGAAACAAACTTGATCTGCGTGCAAGCATAAGAAATACTGTCGAAAAAAATTAGAGCTCTATCTCTTATAGTCTCTGAGATCCAGTGTTTCATACGGACAGACGGACAGACAGACAGACAGACGGACATGGTTATATCGACTCGGCTGATGATCCTGATCAAGAATATATATACTTTATAGGGTCGGAAATGCTTCCTTCTACCTGTTACATACATTTCCTGCCGGCACAAAGTTATAATACCCTTCTACCCTATGGGTAGGGGGTATAAAAACCTTAAAATTAACAAAGAAAAACGCTAATTTGCCATTTAAAGTACACAATTCGGTCCCGCTAAATAATAGATGTAGGGTATTTGTATTGTTATTATTAAAAGCTGAACAATGCCTAAAAATTATTTAATTGTTGACATATGATTTAGTTATTTAAAGTAGCTAAAAGAAATAGCACATTTATTTTGTAAAATACCCAAAATTACTGGCTCCTGCAAATTTGAGTGTTTTCATGTTTTGGGTCCTTCGAAATAGCCGAGATGGCAACACTGCTGCATATGCAGCGACGGTGCGCTCCGCTCTGCCAGCGTCGGCAGCGGTGCAGAGCTTGTTTACTACTCATAAGAATCTCGAGGACTATTTGGCGCGACTGTATTTGGATCGGGAATGGAAAATTTTATTGCTATCTGCTCTTCCCTTTTTCTTACGTTGCGGACCGAAAAGTTCCGTTATGGCGGCTGCACGTGCGCTGCAAATTTGTTAGAAACTACGCGATTTCTGGCCGATTTTGACCGCTAAAAATATCGACTTTAATCCACCTAGATGGGGATGTTTTTTTTATGTCCCTTATGTCCTGACGGTCCGTGTTCTCGGTCGCCATTCTGTAAGGAAGTCTCTCGCCGGAGTTAACCTCACCGGCCCAGAGTCCCTTTCCAGAAAATATTTATTTTTAGAAACGCCAGAACATGGAGGTACCGTTGTCGGCGAGATTTTGTAAGGGTGAGTTTTTTAGTAACTTAGAGACTGCAGAATCTTATTGCCCACTCTGGGCGGGAAAGCGCTACCGGCGCGGGAGTTACCCAGCGGCCGATCCCCCCTCTAGAGACTGGAGAAAAGGCTCGGGGTTGCCCAGTGCCCGCGATCCTGATCCCAACCACGGCCTGGAATAACCCAACGGCCGCGGCTCTGCAGCTCCGCCTGGAGAACCCAACGGCGGGCTGCTTCCCCCAGCTACTGTCCCGTGGCTCGCAATAGCCCGTGGCCACGCCTGGGCTGATCCCTGCGGCAGGCCCCTGAGATTGGACCGACGGCTTGGAATGACCCAACAGCCGCCGCCCGCGCCGACGCCCGGAATTAATCTCAGCAGCGTGGCGCTCCTGTTCCCGTCCTGCCAAGATCGGTGCCTGGAATAACCCGACGGCGGCCGAAGTGGAGAGGAGGGGAGCAGTGGGTCACGTGATTTGTTTAGACGGATTTAGGAAATAACATGACGGGGTATTTTTGCTTAATCTGTTTCGTGTCTTTTATTCATTGCGTTTTCTGTTGTTTCTATGTTTTTTTTTTCTATTCCCCTCCGCCTAGCACACACACACTCTCGTAATTTAAAAGTTATTTGGCGGCCTCGCCGCGCTCACCCGCTACTGTTTGCTGGGCAGGATCAGGATCTGCTCCTTGTCTTCGTTGTCCTGTCGTTATCCGGGTTTCCTCGATGTCCTTCGTTGCTCGTAGCCCTGGTCGTTGTCTTGAACCTTGCTGGGTACTGGTTGTCACACACTGGAGTTATTATTACGTGTTCGCTTGCTGGTTAGATCGAGAGTGTTCGCTGCTCTAATTGTCAGTTCGGCCGTGACCCAATTCTGCCGCCACTTTCGCGGCTGCACTGCCGCGATCCATGGCACGCGCCGTTCCTCATCCATACATTCTTTGCATTCTTTGTCTTCCTTCTCGCTCCCTCTTGATCTCGCAGGTGGCCGTTGCGAATTATGTTTCGCATTCCGGCGTGCCGTGGACGCCTGCGCCGTGTCCTCTGCCCCTATTTCGCACCTCTGCCGGTATCCGATTGGCGGCTTGTTGCGAAGTCCAATGTTCCGGTCCTTGGGCGGCGGCACTGCCGTTCCGTCCCGTTCCTCTAGCCCTATGTTGTTGGCGAGGTGACCGATGTTGCCCGGCGATGTTGCTGGCGGAGTGGCCAGTGATGTCCGGCGATGTTGCTGGCGGAGTGGTGTGTACTTAGCCTATCTAATCCCTAAATCCCAAACTATTCTAACTTAAAACATATTATTTACAGGAGGTTATTTATATTATTATACCCGCTACCCATAGGGTAGAAGGGTATTATAATTATAATTATTATATAATTATTATAATTTATTATTTGTGCCGGCAGGAAATGTATGTAACAGGTAGAAGGAAGCATTTCCGACCCTATAAACTTTATAGTATAAAGTATATATATTCTTGATCAGGATCAACAGCCGAGTCGATCTAGCCATGTCCGTCTGTCTGTCTGTCCGTATGTCCGTATGAAACACTGGATCTCAGTGACTATAAGAGATAGAGCTCTAATTTTTTTTCGACAGTATTTCTTATGCTTGCACGCAGATCAAGTTTGTTTCAAATTTTTACCACGCCCACTTCCGCCCCCACAAATCATAAAAAAACGTATTAAGCGTATAATTTTAAAGCTATAATTTTAAAGCTAGTCGCGAAATTCGGTATCTACATTAAGAACTATAGTCGGTGTGATCCCTGAAAATTTGGTTGCGATCATATAAAAATTGTCGAAGCTATTAAAGAAATAATTTTGTATGGCCACAAACGGCTGCTGGCAGCAGGCTTCCTTTGGTTGACCAATTAGACCAGTGGTCGGCACTATCGCAATTGCAATCCAAAATTGCATATGTGTGAGTGAATAAATGACTTCTATGGCCAGATATGATAATATAACTATATAATAATATAGCTAGCATTTGGTTTTCTATGCAAAATCAATAGCTCTTACTATAAAAATAGCTATTTTCCGCTAAAAGTGGCTAGATTTAGCCAGAGCAATGTAACTGATGCTTTGAGCGTACTGTCTGTGTGCTGGCAGCGCTGCCGGCAGAGGCTCTTCCAACCACATGTGGTTGCGACGCGCCGACCTCTGAATTAGACCAACTAAATATTCTTATCCGTTCTTGGTTGTGTTCGGAAAAGAATCTTATAAGATATTCGAGAAGCAATTTTAATAAATGGTAATAACACAGGTCTACAAAAATTGACCTTACAAAAGTACGGTGAATAAAACCTTCAGATTGTGAAAGATCTCGGTCTGTATATTGCTAGTTCAAAAATCAAAAAAATTTCTCACGTACCAATTTTGAGGAAATCGCCCTCAAAGTACCAAAAATGACCTATTTTGGCACTTTTCAAACGCTAATAACACAGAAACCGCTCGTGTACCAAAGTTGAATTTGGACTTAAATGAAAGGCCAATCTTTCCCCTTTCAGATTTCAGATGGGTCCTGATTTTAGGACGTAAGGTTCAGGAGCTATATCGCTTTTTCTAAACTGATTTTTGAGCCCTTTTTTTGCTATGTTGTAGCCCTGGAACTCAGTACAAAATGTGATGTTCAAAATTGTATTAACTGTTTTTTCTGGCGTCCTGACGCTTTTCTGGTTTAAGTATGGGTAGTGGGTATCTCACAGTCGAGCTCACTCGCCTGTAGCTTTCTTATTTGTTTACATAGGGTTTTTGTGACACAATACGCCGTTTGCACTCTTCATTTACGGCCGTTTTTTGGACCGTTTTAGGAAACATTTTCCTAATGAGCGCTTAAGACTTAGCAGTATGAATTTTTCAGCAGTTATTCGGAAAAACTATGAATTATTATTTACATTTTTTGAAAAATTTGATTTTTTAAACCACCTACCTTAAGTCGTCCAATCAAAAATGCTAAAAGATGATGTAACACCCAGCTTTCATTTTTGCATTTTACGAAACAATAGACAATACGTTGAAGGAAATGACATCATAAATAAATAAATAATTTAAAAATTCGTATTAAATATCTTAATAATAATATAAAATATGTAATCAACAACAAGAAAGGAAGCTTAATTTGGCAAGTTTGTATAGCATGGTTTAATAAACCCATTCAAATCGAACATAAACCCACATAAGATTTGCCTTTTAAAATCGATACACAAAAACAATCAGTATATATTTTCAAACTAATTTTTGTATTGAATAGCCTCAACATTATATATTCCTCACTCGGAACATATGAACATATGTATATGTATGTTAGCAGATTTCCGTCGAGCCAATATATTGGAAAACTGTGAAAGTCCGATTTTTCAAAGGCTTTTTTAATAGATCCACTAGTCAAATACCCAAAAACCCAGTAAAAAGATTAGTAAATTCGTTTGTTAGCATTTATAAACTTTATTTTGTTCGATTTAGAGCCTTATTTACGAAATAAAAAATATTACAACATCTTTCCGTGTTCCATTTTTCAACCGTTCTTAAATAAATACAAAAAATAAATATACAAAAATTAAACATTTTACATAAATATGTTATTAGACAAACAGGTAAATTTTGTATTTACTTTACATACCTCTAGATGTCGCCACACTTGCTGTCAAATAGTCTGGGGATAAATGAATTTATATACATATTGTTAAAAAATTTATATTGATCAGGACAGAGTTTCGAATCATTAATCAAAAAATGTATTTCAGTCACCAAGTCTTCTGTATTAGATAAACAGCTGTAAAAAGATTTATTCTTTTTATTTGACTGCTATATTGTCCTTTTAATGCTTTGGTGCAAAACTAGATTCTTAGATAATCGAAAAGCTACTTCCCCAAGGCTTGTTAAATTACTTTTCCAAAGATTGATTTCTATTCAGATGTTTTTAAAGAAATAGTTAAATCTAATAATTCTACTATTCTAATAATACTAGTATTTAGTTTCCCTATATTTAGTAGTTAGATTATGTGGTCTAAGTGAAGTTTTAGTCCGATCAAGATTTAAACGGTTTATATTCTATACTGAAAAAAAATCAAATTATATATGAAAATACATTTGATGTTTAATTAATGCAACTTTACGACTTGGACGAACATGTGCTGGTGCCTAGATCTGTCCAAATAGCTGCGAAGATATCGTTATCAGAAAAATAATCCCACCCATAACCATCTGTCTTATAATCCGCGGAAATTTCAGAGTTATGAGGTAAAATATCTGCGCTTTCTTGTACCTGTAAATATCCCATAATCTCTAAGACTGATTGTTGTTAAACTCCCAAATAACTATTACCTGTAATTATAATAAATACAAAAATATTAAATATAATCTTTTTAGAATTTCCACAATATTTAAGAAAACATTTTAATTTCTACGATTTGTGGGAAAAATGCAAATGAATGAATCGCAGCCGGTCATTTGAGTGATATCATGCTCAAAGCACGGTTTTGGGATCTGAGATTATCGTCGGCACTTGCTTGGATGATACGATTATCATCCTCCAAAGTGACATCCAGTGTACCTTCTTCATGCTGAGGCGTTCTTAACTCTGTCTGCCTACGTCATAAATCTGACTGATGTTGATGTATTTCGCTGTCTTTTGACGGCTCCTTCTCAACGATTGGGCTCGTTGATTTATAACAAGTTGTTTCTGCTTCTTCTTTGGATTTGGATTCGGTGTTTCGCATTAATTGCTTCTTGCCGTTATTATTGTATCGATACAAGGTTAGCCAATTGCACTGCGAAAGGTACCCAGGCCGGACTTGTATAGGAAGTGTTTTTTGTGCGTCTTCGGACCGGATGGGAACAGCTAGTTACTACCCATCCCCCGTGTGGAGGGGAGCCTCTCCGAGCTCCATGGCAATGCAAAATGTATATTTATGGAAGACATGGCATTTTATAGCATTCCCGACTATTAAAAATCCCCATCGGCCAATTAGCGTCTATAAACGGCAATCGCGTCTGGACCAAAGTCTGAGCTCTTCTATTTATAACGCCGGCGAGGCAGAGTGCTCGATTTCATCCCAGACCGCAAGACACGATGACTGGCCGCTTAGAATCGAGACCGGAGGACGATACGCATGACAGGTGTAATGCCTGGAAACTATTTTTATTTTTATCAGCCCAACGAAAGTGAACATCGCACATTAAACGCCTCGCAGTCGCCGCTGTGTGTGCGGTGCCGTGCTGTGCGTGTGTGCCGGGTCTGCCTGTGACAGCCAATATATTTTGTTGCTGGCTTATTTTATTTCACTTTTGTTCTGTTTCGCGAGTCTCGTATATGTGATTATTGTGGTTTTGTTTTTAGTTGTATTCCATTCCGTTTTATTCTATGCGCAGCCGTCCGCTGCCCACTGGGACTCCGTATAAAATCAGCATAATCAGAAATTCTACCGAGCAGTTGGTTCTAAGCCGTTGACGGAGCTGGACGAGCTCATCGCGCCTCTGGCCTGGAATAATTGATTAGTTACCCATTTTCACTGGCCCCGTGTAATTGTGCAGTTTGTGTGTGGAGAAAACAATTGCAAGATTTACACATCAAGAAGTGAGATACTCTATACTCGGTGAAGTGAGAAGTTATCAAGCCACGCTATATACATATGTATATAGTCTCCAGGTCATAATTATAGCTCGTTTGGATTGAATTCGTATCTACATAAATATACATAAGAAGGTATGTCTTTGCGCTGTTCTATTTATTCGCGTTCGTTTCCTAAGTCTTTTGTTTCGCGTGGCGCTGAAAGGAAGCAAAGTCGCTCGGCTAAATGAAATCGAAATTTAAATCAATCTTTATCACAACTGGATTTGGCACGCTCTCTAGTTGTCTTATTATATGGCTCCGTTTCGGTTTCCCTCTTCCTCGACACTTCCGCATGCAGTCCAACATAATTTAGATTGAGTTTTAAGCAATTCTTCGGCGACTCTCTGAACTTATTGATTTTTGCAATTTTAATCAATGTCGCTAGAGTTGTGTTGTGCATGCGATACACAAGAGATTTATATTTGAAAACTGAAGCTGACAAGTGGCATAAATTGCAAAGACAATTAAAAATAATGGTTCGAGTGTAATTGTTATAATAGCTTTCAAAATAATTTAAAGCATTTATCATTGGATGAGTTACTATAAATAAATAAATATTAAGTACAATTAAATTAAAAATTGTTTGTGTATCTGAATGTTTTTAATAAATGTATTTAAATTTTAAATCAGAAATTATAGCAAAGTGTTAATAACAGATAATTTAGCAAGTGTTACTTTAATCACCTGCCAACACATTCTTTGAATGTTCCATAGAAATTCTTAAACGTTATGCGCCATGTGGAGGTATTTCGTCAAAATACAATTCTCGCTTAGCCAAAACGATTAGTCATTTCGTTTGTTTTCCGATAGGTTTTCTGCCACGGCAATAAATTAGCATAATTTGGTCAATATTATTTAATGCTAAAATGTTAAAATTAGTCGTCTCCGTTCGCCGCAGCCAAAACAAAAGCCAAAATGAAAAAAAAAAAAACAGCCAAAGGTGAATAAACTGAAGAGGCCTGAGCTCGGCTTCTGTGTAATGTCTTGGCCAGGTATGGGGAACTGGTTCAAAGTCGAGGACGTCATCAACGAAACTGAGAGTGTTGCGAAGATTGGAGAACTCCGACCTCAAGAGCTTAAACTTACATGACTCTTATCTTATCTTTTATCTTTTTTCGTCTGGTTTTCCACTCAGCAGCTGTCTACCGAGATGTCGTCGCCTGGTCTGATTTGCTTTGGTCTCCTCTTCCTGTTCTCTGTCACCCTTGTGACGACACAGCGCACGTCACTGGACGTGGCCTTAAAAAACTCCTACCGTCCGCTGCGTCTCCTGGGCCTGGCCTTCACCGGCCGATCTGGCGATGATCCACAAAACGTGCAGCGCGTGCGAATGGCAGGGGTAAGTCCAGCATTTAATGCAATCATTGATCCGGATTCGATTGGCTGACTTTCCCATTAGCATTGTCTTTTATTTGGAATAAAGAATTCATACGAAATTCGGTCAATTAACTGTTGTTCTTTTCACTGCAGAGAAATAAGCAAACAAAGTGAAGTGCTTTAAAACAAAATTTAAAATATATTTTAAAACTTATTTGAAATAATTTTGTTTGAACTAATTTATAACGAAAATAAATCCCTTTCGATCACCAACAGAAAACCCAAAAGTCAAATCCCCGCACCCGAGCCCTGTTGGAGTTTTGCGATGCGGAGCACGGACCCGGTAGACGCAGCCAGGAGAGACCCACCAGCGTGCACCGGCTGCGGCCCGGAGACATCGATGTGATCGGTGCCATGGGCGACTCGCTGACCGCCGGAAATGGTATCTTCGCCACCAATCTGCTGCACGTGACTGTTGAGAACAGGGGAGTGGTGTGGTCCATCGGCGGGCAGTATGACTGGCGCAAGTACCTGACGCTGCCCAACATCCTCAAGGAGTTCAATCCGAACCTCTATGGGTATGCAATCAAAGACGGCCTGTCCACGGACCGCACTTCCCGCTTCGATGTCGCCGAACTCGCCGCCATGTCCCGGGACATGCCATATATGGCCAAGGTCCTGGTGCGGCGCATGCAGCGCGATCCCAACGTGAACATGACCGCCGACTGGAAACTGGTCACGATCTTTATCGGCAACAATGACTTCTGTGCAGACATCTGCTATTATCCGGAGCCGGAGCGAACGGTCGAGTGGCACGAGCGGAACATGCTGAAGACCTATCGCTACCTCAGGGACAATGTGCCCCGCCTGGTGCTGAACGTGGTGCCCGCCCCCAATCTGCGGTTCCTCACTAATCTGTCGGGGCTGCCGCCCATTTGCACCAGTACCCTGCGCTTCGAGTGTCCCTGCCTGGTGGGCAAAAGCAAGTCCAAGCTGGACTATCTGGAGGGCATCATGAAGCGTTGGATAGCCAAGGACATGGAGATAGCCAACAGGGAGGAGTTTAACACGGAGGTGAGTGAGCTCGGAGATTTAGAAATTAGTCTTATAGCTTGATTATTTCAAAACAATAATTAATTTGTAATTTTCAGACCTTCACGATAAACGTGCAGACGTTCTCGCAGTTCCACGACTTTCCCCGCACGCGCTCCGGCCAGACGGACACGAGGTTCTTCTCGGAGGACTGCTTCCATCTCAGCCAGCGTGGCCATGCCGCCGCGGCCAACGCTATTTGGAACAACATGCTGGAGATGCCGGGCGAGAAGAGCGGATTTGCAACGCAGCTGTTCGAGACCTTTCGCTGCCCCACCGCGCAGCGTCCATATCTCATCACCAGGGAGAACAGTCGGCCGGACTTTGTGATATAACGTAAAGTGGGGCCTGTTCTCCCCTGTGAATTACTCCCTGTGATATCGCGCCTAAGTCTTCTTTCCACGATTTGCGTATATTTTTGTAGCTTAAATTAGCGAGATGTTAAGTGTAAATATTTGATGATAATCAGAAAGTCAAATAAATAATAATCATGATTTTATGTGAGTGAATGTTGTATGTGGTGGGCAGGTAAAGATGGGGCGTGGCAATTCGCTACAAGTAAGTTTTCTCAGCATTATCGCACGTGGATTTTTTTTGGCAATTGACATCGATTACACGCCACGCGATCCATAATAATGAGTAGTTATTAATATTCCCCACTCAGAAATATCACAAAATGTTAGCTCATAAATCAGTAGAAAAACATCAGTTAATCATAAAAAGATAACTCCAAAAGTAACACGTGGAGTCATAAAAATTATTTTTTGTTTACATTTTCCACACGAAAAATAAGTTAAAATAAAGATAGACATATAAACTATGGAAAGTTTTGAAAATATATTCAAGAAAAATTATTTTCAATTTATTAAAATAAATGAAAAATTTAAAAAAAATTGAATACTTTTCATTAAAATTTTAATAAGTGTTCAAAATAGTTTTTAAAAAGTACTTTTTATGTATTATCTATTTGTATATTAATCTAACTTCGGTTAATATTAACACAATTAAATAACAATTAATGGTAGCTTATCTGTTAGCCAAAACCAAATTTATAATCCATTACTGCAAAACGATACTATAAATATGTACATAATTAATTGTGCTAATTACGTGATGCCTATTAGTTTAATCGCTTTAACAAATCGTTTCATTTCTGCCTCCATCCGATTTTATTGTTCCGCTTTACGAGCAGAAATAAATAACCCCTTAAGTGCCGGCAATAAGGCAGTCATATTTTTGTTAAAAGTCTCAAAACTTTAATAACAAAAAATATGATTTGTAAATCATTTATACGACTTAAATGACTTCTGAGAGAATATTGGAACCTTAATGTCAACTAAGAGGCTGTTATAGGTTGTAGTTAAAAACATCACCTGGATTAAGCCTAAAATAGGAATATATAAACCTTAAAAAGAGTATAAGAAAAATGATAATCCTTTATACTGCTTATAGTGCCGTAGGGGATCCTACCTTCACTGGCAGATATTTAAAAATTAATAAACCATCAAGATTCTGGCTTAATAGAGTTCTCACCTCGTTAACAAGCTGCGAGTCACCCTCATGATAAGAGATAGGCGTTGAGCGTGTGATGACACACGGCCAGCAGGCCGGGAATGGGCGCGTCATGAAACCTGTTACAGTTTATAGTATATAATTATTTCCCCAGTCATCGTCGGGGCGCACGCACCGTCGAACATCAATAAAGCCGGATCATAATTGTCGTTTAATTCGGTGGCTGCTTTTAAAAATAAATTGCTCGCCGGCGTGTACGTGTTGTTGTCCCGCCCAGCTCAACCCCCTTGCCTTGCCGGTCTCAAAAATCACCGCTCAACGGTTTCTCGCCAGCCAGTGCAAAAAAGCAACAAAATAAATAAATATAAAACAAACAGAAACTACAGAAAAAGAGAAACATCAATTATCGCATTTATTTCGAGAGCTTATTGCAGCATTTCAAAGCCGGCGCATTGTCATTGACTTTGAACTTGGGCCCCGTTCTCGTTCTCCCCCGCAAGTCGGTCAGCACATTTTTGGGCTCCGATTTTGGTTCTACGCATGCGCAACCGAGGCACGGTCGACGAGTTTCTCGCATTTTTCATTGGCACATACATATTCAGTTTTTTAGAAAATTCTTTATCGCCGCGCTGTAATATTGAGAAAGATGTCGCCAAAACTGGTTATCAATGCCAGGTTTTTATAAGTAAAGCTTTGAAAGTTGGCGAAATAGTTGATTATTACGTAATCTGCGAATGTAATCAATATCTTTAGAAAGAATACTTTTCTTAGGGATTATTTCATTATATATCAAATCTATATAATATTAGCAATGAGAACGGGAAGAATAGCCAAACAAGCACATGATTTATTTTTGTAAATTCAAGGGATTGAGTTGGAATAATAACTTCCGAAAACAATTAACGAAAAGAGCCTCGGCTTAGATAATATTTCAACTGGAATATATAGATTCTCTATTCTATATTGTATAAAAATGACTTAATCAAGTGAAAGTGTTTCAATGCTTGGCCGACTAATAAATATTCAATTTAACAACGACCGATCTCGTAAAGATCTAATTTCAATGGCAACAATTAAAAGCGAGGCCTGGTTCGCCATGCTAATGAGTGTGAGCTCGGTTCTAGGCGGGTATATTCATAATATATGTGATGGAACCCGGACACTTCTTTACCAATCAAGTATTTATCAATAATGTATCATTTGATTGACTCTCAGACAGTTTATAATAAAGTAACTATGATGCTAATTGCGTGGCTGCCTCAGCAACATTGTAGAGACCATAAATTCAAAAACTCGTTTGCTTGCCGCCATAACGCGCGCCATCTTTGGGAAAAATTATGAACTTAAGCAAAGTACGAAAAAGTGTGAATGGTAAATTTTCAAATTTATTTTCGGTTTCTTGCAACATTTTATTCTATTAAGCTACAAGCCAAGAACTTAATAATATAAATTATTAAATTAATTTTTAAATTAATAAATATACATTTTAAACTCAAATAAAAAATAGGAACAAGTCAAACTAGAATATCTAAATGAAATGACTTTAAAATGGGTTCTTATTTTTTTTATTTATTACTTAAAATTTTGGTGTTAATTTCCTAAGACCTTTGGCATAGCTTAGGTATAAAAAATGGTTTCAGGTGTTTCGTTAATGAAGCGAACGACCAACAGAATTAAACCAAGAAAACCGTTGACTAAGAGTTCTTGAAATTTTGTGCTTACCTCGCACTCGAAAAAATATAAATTGCGATGCACTTTGCCCCGAGCTGAGCATTTGCGGAAATTTTAAGCCATGAGAGACGACAGACAACGATTCCGGCTCACGGCAGTGGCAATAGTTTTCATATTGGGTAAGGTTCATTAATGTTATATTTAAAAAACCTTTAGCAATTATATATAAATTTAACGAACTTAAAAGTATTGGTATGAATTTATATAAACTCTGCTTTAAATTTATCCAAAAACGTTTGTTAAATTTAAGTTTTTAAATCTAAATTAATTAGTTTATATAACAGACTTTAGAGAAGTGTTCTTATACATACAGTTACTATTTTATTAATCTATTTTATAATATATTTCTTTATAGCTCTACAGCCCTGTGTTGCTCTACCTTTTGGCTCTAATTCTGGCAATGATATTGACATCGATGGCAACTATCAAAATTCGAGCGGCGGAAGGCCTGTGGACTATCACACGGTTGTGGGCCACTTTAAGGACTTTTTCATGTATCTTCCCGTTATGATGACCACAATTAAGGAAACCATGTCGGGATTCCCCAAATTCGCCGAGGGAATGCGCATCCTGACCTCAGGAAAAGGACGGGTCGATGGCGAGGACTGCAAGTGCAGCCAAAGTGGACTGACGAGTAGTGAAATCCTGGACTCTAATGGACGGTTCGGCAGATCCTAGCTGAGAGCTGAGCCAGCACAACTGTAGATATTGTAAATATACAAATGAATGTGAAAAATAAAAACAATTGTCGAAGAATGTGGAACATATCAAAGGGTATTTTGAGGTTGAGCATAGAGTATCCAATTGGCTTCAGATTTTCAGATATATACGAGGTAACATTCAGATTTCATCGGACTATTGTGTTATAAGATTGTTAGCCACGGATGTCCAATATATACTGATGAATGGTTTGAACAAATCTATATAAACATTGAACATGATCTTACTTTTAGTTTAAGGCAAGCAAAAAAATAAAGATATTCAATAGTTTTAAAATTTCTTACCTATCAACAAATTACCATGAAGCTAATGGCAAAGTATCTAAAATGATATAAAAATTTCCTGTTAGCACCTGGTAAAATCTATAAGATATGAAAGCAATTATTGTTAGTTAATAGACATTACCAAGCAAAAATCCAAAACAATAATTAAGAAATTCAATAATTTGTTTGCCATTGAAAATAGAAAATCAATTCGAAGCCCTCAATTAGGGACTTTCCCCTTGATGAACTCCCGTATCTCGAGAAGCTTCCATGTCCTTGACCGGCGAAATTGGTTATCCAATGACTATGTAAGATATAGCCCACTTCGGCTGGTCTTGAACTATATTTCCACGTATTTTCTCAAGCTGTTGTCCGACTTATTAGCCATAGTAGTACGCCTGGGAATGCTCACAACCTGTCCCGGTGGTTGATGGAACGGCGCCTAATCAGAGCCACCAATCTGCATACGACGCGCGTAGGGGCTGGAGGGTTGGTGGCATGCCCACCCAAAGGCACCTGCCGACTGGCCCACTGTCATGTTTGCACTTGTCATTATTGTTAATTGTATTTGCTGGGTGGCCGAGCATGCATGGTCTATATTTACATACCAATCCGGGTCCCTTGGCCGGGCCAACAGGACAACTGTAATCCAAAGTTTTCACTTTCCGTTTCAGTAAGCCCCGCGGCGTTGGTAGGAACGCAACTGTACCCGAGAACAGCATGCCCAGGAAGCGCAAAAAGTGGACTTTCAACTAGGAACCACTCTTAAACAGGAAGATCTGCAGGATGGTCGCTGGCATTGAGTTGCTGGTGGCCGCCGCCCTCTGCGCCACTTGTCCGCCGCTAAACGAATCCCTGCCGCCGAACCTGATCCAGCTGGGCGATGACAGCGGCCTGTCAACTGAGCTGCCCCTTGATATGGAAGCCTCGGACGCTGGCCTGGATGTGGATGCCCCCGCCGAGACATTGGAAACCATTATTGGCAAGAAGTTGAAGCTGCGAGAGATGCGCGAGTGGATAGGAGGCAAGCATCTGCGGATCGCCACGCTCGAGGACTATCCACTTAGCTACACGGAACTGCTGGAAAACGGCACCCGCATCGGCCATGGCGTCTCCTTCCAGATCATCGATTTTCTGAAAAAGAAGTTCAACTTCACCTACGAGGTGTTTGTCCCCCAGGACAACATCATCGGCTCACCCACCGACTATGATCGCAGCCTTATCGAGATGGTCAATAGCAGTGTAAGTAACTGCAGGGGCTTGGATATGTTTGAGTGTACTCAAAAGTATACTTTTCCGATTCGAGTATAGGATTGTCTCGAGCTAGCTTTATCTCTCGAATTACTAATGTTAATTTTTGGTTATGGGATATGATTGCTAGGTAAGGGTAGTGCTTTGATACCTATCTGTAGAGGTCATTATACATAGCAAACTATTATTTCTTTTAATGAATGGTTAAGTTTTTCAACACCAACGATAACCATAAATATAAATGTGATATTTTTATGAACTTTCATCAGTGATTATTAAATGCAATTCGAAAGACCTAGTCATTTTATTTAATATTGATTATTATTATTATTCATTTTTGTTAACTTTCAGACTGTCACTGATTATTTATTATTGTAATATTATTATATTGCATATCAATTATATCAAACAAATATGATTACAATTTACAGAAACCAAAATTTCCTTTTCGAGCTTATAATTTTAAAATACTTATACATTATTTCATCAGATTACAAAACATAAAAATGATTGGGCCAAACTAAGGCTAACTTGTAGTTATTTATGAAAACGGATGCCAATCGAAGTGTATTCAACAGGCAAAAGAAGGCTTCTATGACCCCTTAAAGTTGTATCTTTTTTAACAGTATCACTTATTACATTAGTCTGTCTCCCTCCATAAAAACAGATTTATGAAATTTAAGGATCATTAAAGATTGTTTCAAAATTGGCCCACGTTTGGTACCACTTTTATAAAGAAAGCTATATATTTTCATAAGTGAACTATCTCACAGTCTTGATTTTATCTAATTTTACTTTTATAAAAGATCATGAAATTTAAATCGTTTAAATCGTTATTGATAAGATAGTTCTTCTTTAGGTTGTGGATTTGGCTGCGGCCTTCATACCGTCGCTCTCCGACCAAAGGAGCTTTGTTTACTACTCAACCACGACGCTGGACGAGGGCGAGTGGATAATGGTGATGCAGCGGCCGCGGGAATCGGCAAGCGGTTCAGGCCTACTGGCCCCGTTCGAGTTCTGGGTCTGGATATTGATCCTCGTCTCGCTACTGGCCGTTGGACCCATCATCTACCTTCTGATTATCCTGCGGAACCGGCTAACCGGCGACCGTGAGCAGCTACCCTACTCCCTGGGCCATTGTGCTTGGTTCGTGTACGGGGCACTGATGAAGCAGGGCAGCACCCTGTCCCCCATCGCCGGTGAGCTGCAATTAGGTTAAAGTGCAATCGGCCGATTAAGATACCAATCGGCGAGCGCTAATGTCCTCTAGGATTGTCGCCCTTGCATGCGTTTGCCGTTTCATTAAACTCATTAAAAACCATTACACAGACTCGACCCGGCTGCTTTTTGCCACTTGGTGGATTTTCATCACGATACTGACGTCCTTCTACACGGCCAACCTGACCGCCTTTCTCACCCTCTCGAGGTTTACGCTGCCCTACAACACGGTCAACGACATTCTGACCAAGAACAAGCACTTTGTCTCCATGCGAGGCGGTGGGGTGGAGTACGCCATTCGCACGGTGAGTGCGACCGATGCGGATATTAACTAATTATCCACTCAAAAGTATTGGGTATTGTCAAACGTAATGATCTCTTCTGCCATTGCAGACCAACGAGTCTCTGTCCATGCTAAATCGGATGATTCAGAACAACTACGCCGTGTTCTCCGACGAGACCAACGACACTTACAACCTGCAGAATTACGTCGAGCGAAATGGTTACGTATTCGTGCGAGATCGGCCAGCGATTAATATAATGCTGTACCAGGACTATCTGTACCGCAAGACCATAAGTTTCAGCGACGAGAAGATCCATTGTCCGTTTGCCATGGCCAAGGAGCCGTTCCTGAAGAAGAAGCGCACTTTCGCCTATCCCATCGGTTCGAACCTAAGCCAGCTCTTTGATCCAGAGTAAGTGAGCCCGAGTCGTCCTCCGCACATATGATATGACTTTATCATTTACAGGCTACTCAACCTGGTAGAGTCGGGCATCGTCAAGCACCTTTCGGCCAAGGACCTGCCCAGTGCTGAGATCTGTCCTCAAGATCTAGGCGGCACTGAGCGACAGTTGAGGAACGGCGACTTGATGATGACTTACTACATCATGTTGGCCGGCTTCGCCACTGCACTGGCCGTATTTAGCACGGAGCTGGTGTTCCGTTACGTTAACAGTCGCCAGGAGGCGAACAAGTGGGCACGTCATGGGATCGGCCGCTCGCCCAACGGTCAGTCAGTGGCTCCCTCTCGCTGGCTTCGCGGTTGGCGGAATTTGGACGGCGGCCACAAGCAGCTGCTGGGTGCATCCACCCATGGTCAGAATGTCACCCCGCCGCCACCCTACCAGAGCATCTTCAATGGAGCCGCCCACGGGGAAGCGTTAAACCGTTGGCGGCGACCCCTTGGCAATGGAAACGGGATCGGAAATGGAGTCCTACTTGGCAACGATTCTGAAGGTGGCGTCAGGCGTTTGATCAACGGACGTGACTACATGGTATTCCGGAGTCCCAACGGTCAGAGTCAGTTGGTACCGGTGCGATCACCCTCGGCGGCGCTCTTTCAGTACACTTACACGGAGTAGGGATTACCTCAAGGGGAGTAACAAAAAAAGAACCAACAACGCAACGAATTTCTTAATTCTGAAAACAAGTTTCAAAGGAAACCTACAAATTCTTAAATTTTATATTTAACAAATGTAAGAGTGGTAAGGAATGTTGTGAAATTACTTAACTATTTGATTATATTTATAAGGAATACGAATTTCAGACATTAAGTTAATATAAAAACTCTGAAACTGTGACACCTGTAAGCACCTGAGACGTAGACATCCCGAATGGTATTGGTTTACAGAGTTATCTAAATAAAGTGCACTTGTCTTGAATAAATTCTTGAAATCCAATTCTCTTTTTTTTTATCATTGTATATATTTCAGGTTTATATAGTTGTATGTTATATATTCAATGCAAGTGGCACTTTGGACGCTTTTTCGTGCAACTAATATCGTCGAAGGATAATCCGTCTCTCTAAGGACTACAACTTACACACTAAGGGTGAATGTGGGTGCGGGTACGGGTGTACTGAGAGCTGGCTACACGCTTTAAGTAAATATTTACAAATTAAAGGGAGGCTGGTGCACACTTTTTTCTAGTTCTTTGACAATTTATGCCATTTTGGGACAAAAAAATAAAACAAGCAAAAACATAAAAATTAAATTAAGAAAAAACAAGAAAGGAAGCTAACTTCGGCTCACCGAAGTTTGTATACCCTTGCAGAGTTGAAACAAAAAATTAAAAACGAAATTCTGAAATAATAATTTGTTGCCAAATCTCAAATTTGATGGCAATGGTTTGAAACACGGCTAAGCTATGGTTTTTTTATAGGATATAGTCAGCCGATTTTCATGAAATTAAAATCAAAATTCAGAAATACTAAAATATGGCTAAATATCAAATTTGGTGAAAATATGTTGAAAACTGACAAAGTTATGGTTTTTTCTTTTATTTTCCTGATTGTTCCTATGGAAGCTTTAGGGTATAGTCAGCCGATTTTCATGAAATTAAAATCGAAATTCAGGAATACTAAAATATGGGTAACTATCAAATTTGGTGAAAATATGTTGAAAACTGACAAAGTTATGTTTTTTTCTTTTATTTTCCTGATTGTTCCTATGGAAGCTATAGGATATAGTCAGCCGATTTTCATGAAATTAAAAACGAAATTCGGAAGTAATACTAAATGGGCAAATATCAAAATTGGTTGAAAACTGACAAAGTTATAATTTTTTTTTGAAAATTTTTCGGATCGTTCCTCTGGCAGCTATATGATATAGTCGTCCGATCCGGCCCGTTCCGACATACATATGTACGAGTGAGAGTATATAGAAGCCTAACTGCAAAGTTTCATTCAGATAACTTTAAAACTGAGGGACTAGTTTGCGTAGAAACGGACAGACGGACAGACGGGAAGACGGACATGGCGAGATCGACTCGGCTGTTGATCCTGATCTAGAATATATATACTTTATAGGGTCGGAGATGCTTCCTTCACTGCGTTGCAAACTTTTGACTGAAACTAATATACCCTGCAAGGGTATAAAAAAGGACTACCTAACATGACATTGCAGACATTGCAGTAAAGGGTACATCCTGATATCAATGAGAATAATCCGATGCTTTTCTGGAATTTCTGAGGAACAATCGCGCTTTACAGGATTAAGCCATAATCCTTTCAAAATGTGTCCCTCTTAAGCCCAGAACTGGGTCTATGGGAACTTGCCCTTATTTCTAAATCAAAGGCAATTAATTTTTAAAATTATACACTTACCAATTTCAAGCTGAGGAATTAGGTAATATTAAAAGATGATTTTTTCTACTCACTTACGATATATAGTTCCTACACATTTTATATCAAATATTTGGAATTATTCATTATAAAAGCTTTTAATATTCGCGCAATTTGAAATTGGCGAAGAATAACCAGAAAATACATAATTTGTTTAAACATTTCGTTTTCCTACATGGTCTAGTCCAGCGTGGATTGCGGGTTGAAGGCGTAGGTTGATGATTGCATGTCCAGGCTGCTGTTGGAGGAGCAGGAGCTCACCGATGGCGCACGGGTGGACCTCTCCGAGGAGGCGGATGACGGTCCACTGGATGCGGAAGAGGAAGATGAGCTGACCCAGGCATGGCCACTGCGCCGTCGCCGTTGCCGCACCAGGCCCAGAACTGATCCAGCCACTGGAGTGGATGTGGAGTTGGCGGAGAGCTGACGCCGTATGCCGACATTCAAGGAGATTTGAGCGGGAGTGGGCACTGGGGCTGTTGCCGGTCTCTCAAGCGGCAATTCTGAACTGCCCGCCGATTCGGGCTCACTGGAGGCCGGAGAAGGGATTTCTTCGATCTCCAAAGGCGCAGTGTTTAGTGCCCGTCCGTCCAGCAGAAGAAGCGTGGGAACACTGCGTGCTAGAAGTGAGCGGTAGAGGGGCAGCCGACAGACAGGATTGCCCTGCAGCTCCACCTCCTGCAGCTGCGGACACATGCCGAGGAAGGAGAGCAGTCCCAGCTCACTGATCCGGTTGCCGCGAGCCCTCAGAACCCTGAGGTGGACGAGTTCAGCCAGCGGATCCACGCGCTGGATCATATTGCCATCAGCGATGAGTACCCGGATTCCTGGCAGCCCGCTTGTGCCGTCGAAGCTGTTCAGACCACAGTTGCTGATATCCAGCTGGGTCAGCTGGACCAGTCCGTAGCCCAAGTCGCGCAGCGAACTCAGCACGCTGCCGCTGAGGTCGAGCGTCTGGAGGCGCGGCAGGAAGAGCGACAGCCGGGACAGGCTAATAGTGTAAGAGATCACGCGCAGGCGCACTGATTCCACCGCCTCCAGGTCCGTGCGCTGCGTCACCCGCCTCTAAAAGGTAATGATTAAGTCCATCTTCATATTTATAGTTTTTTTTTTGTTAAGTAAAACTCTTATTGTGAGGCCTACCAGTAGCTCATCCAAGGTCGGCTCCGGGGCCTGCTGGGGCAACACCACTGGCAACAGATGCACAAAGGCTGGGAAGTGTTGCGTCTCCTCGGCAATGGCCACATCCCGGTCGAAGGAGTTTCGACGAGCCAACTGCCTTCGATTGATCTGAGCCCGCTGCTGTTGCTGCTGACCGGGATTCTGCTGGTTGAGTCGCACCTCGGGTGGCGGCATTCGAATCTGTGCCAGGGCAGCCGGACCCGGCGGCGCCAGGAGAACCGGCAGCTCCGCCTGCAGGGAGTGATCCGGCGAGGGCTCCAAGTACTCGGCAGGCGCCTCTAGCAAGGGCATTCTTGGTCTTACAACGGGTATTCAGACGTTCCCAACTGCACCAACCTGTATTTTGACTGAATTCATTGACATAACAACGCAATGGTTACCATGGGCAACGCTCAGGGGTAGTAAGTAAGTCTCTCACCTTTTATTTAGCTTGTTTATTTATTAACTTATTATAATAAGGCCAGGAATGTCGTGGTTAAAAAGCTCTCATTTGTTTTTAATCTTTATCTTTACATATATTAATTTGAAGACTATAAATAGCCAAGTACATTTCAGGTCCTAGGGCAATATTAAAAAAGTTGATGATTGCCAAATGCCGCTATATACAAAGAATTATCTCCAATTTTCTCAGGCGCAACCTACCCTTATAAGTCGGCAACAGTTTTCGCTGGAGGTGGGATAAAGATTTTAACGACAACGAAAAATATAACATAATATTCAATAAAAAATATAATTATTATGAATATTAATATTCGTTTTTATTTCAGACAATAAATCTTTATTTTCCACCCCAAAATAGTGTAAATTATTTAATTTAAAATTGCTTTTGGGTGAATAAACTTTTCGAGGACACGTCTTTCGTTTTAAAAGCCTGGTAAAAATGCTTTAGTTTCACTTATGCCTTATATCGATCTGCCTTTTTTTTTTTGCAGAATTCCGTTGGACGCCTTCTTTACTCCTCCATAAATTTTTTGGCAATAAGCCCGCTGACGTCATGGTCGTGACGTTCGCTGAACGGCTCTCTCTCGGAATCTCCCTGCCTCGGTTGGGATGTCTGTCTGTAGTGGGAGAGTGTCAAGAGCCAGGACCGGAATAAGGGATGAAAACGCCCCTAAAGTATGTCGAAAATATAGTTATGATTGTAAACCATATTGAAAAAAAATCAATTGAAGTATTTGTTTATCAATGATTTTAATTTATATATGTATATTTTAAGCCTGTGTCCTTTAATATTAATAAAATATTTGCCATAAAGGAATCGTATCATTTTTTGTAGACACATAATTTTTCCAGAAAAGCTCTGGAATTTATTGATCTTTAAATTTATAAAGCATTTATGTTGATCGATAATAAGACTTATAATAATTTCTTACATATGACAACTTTATTTCAAAATCCGCCACCGCCTGAATGCCTTTTGCCATTTCAAGGGCCATTAGCTTGAGTCCCTTTTCAGCTTCTCTCTTTCTCTTGCGACCTTTCTCTTCCTGCATTTCTCTCGCTTTCTCTTGCTTTACTATAATCAAATTTGCCTGACGCCTAACCAGCTTTTGCCGGCTTTTGTGCATATTCCGGGTGGGGGAGGGTGTGGCTCCTTGGGGAGGCACTGTTGTTGTTTTGGTTTTCGGCTGGAAGCTTTTTCCATTGACGTCATCAGAGGCGAAAGCTGCGCAGTGAGGCTGACATTACCACGCATTTATCGATTACACAGGCGAGAGCGCGGCAGAATGGGAGAGGGATGAAGCAGGGACGAAGATGGGGAGGGGAAAAGGACAAATGAGTGGGCGAAATTGTTTTTTGCCTAAAATGGCAGAACACTTGCAAAGAAATAATACAAGAAACCATAAAAGCACAATAAAATTCATTTCATTGCACTCTTAAAATGCCAAAGGAAAATATTTATTAAAGGAAAGCAAGCCAGTAAAAGGTTAACCTTATTAGCAATCTTCAAGATCTCAATTTATTTAGGTTTTACACACTCAAGTCACACGACCTTTTCTCGCAGTGTAGCCGCAGCTGCTTTTCGAGTTTGGGTTCAGGTGTTGCGAATAAAATCCCATCTTCAGCTCGCACATTTTTATAGATGCCTAAAAATAGAATTTGTCAATAATGCCAACAAACACAGACACACACCCGCAAACCCCTACACGAGCCGAGCCACACACACTTTCACAGTGTGTAGGTGCAGGAACACGCACTGTTGACGTCATTGTCAGAAAAGCTGATGCTTTCTCTTTATGGCCCGTTACTACGTTACAAGCCAAGTGAGCTTTCTTCTAAATTTCTCCTCTCTCCTACGCTCTCAAAGATACTTTTTGTCGCTGACGTCGGCGTAACAGTCGCTGCCGGCGTCAGCGTTCCTTAAAGCCTTAACAGCGGTTTGTGTCAGCGCTTTATACCTAAATTCGGTTTTGTGTTCTGACAAAAGGAAGAAAATGTTCTACATTATGTCTACAAGGTTGCAGTTACAATCTCGTTCTTAGTTACTAAAAAAAGGCACAGTTTTTTTAGCTTTGAAAGATCATCCTCAATTAAGTTGGTAAGATATTGTCAAGTTTTCAAAGTACAAATTAATTTCAAACTAAATCTAAAAATTTAATTCGTACAAATGAAATATGTATTTGTGTTTTTTATAATTAGAAAATACTACACCAAACTTAGACTTTACAAAATTCCAAAAATAGCAAACAACATTTAATATTTTAAATCTAAAGTGTTACATCTTCAAACTCAAAAATATCCCATTATTTTTTATGTCATTTGATATGTGAATATCTTAAAAAATATATTTTAGCACTCGAAGGCATAACCAATTTATGTCATGCGTAAGTCCATAGCTCAATGTAAAAAAAAAAAACGTATTTTCTCTAAAACAATTAAATAACAATAAGTAATTTACCTCAAGTCCCTTAGTAGAATAGATGACATCAAGAATCAGTATATGAGCAGGGAGAGTGTCAGAAGCCAAGAAAGGAAACCTCAAAAGGCAAGGATGGTAATCATAGAAATAAATAAAAATTACAAATCTGTAATGCCTTTTCCCTAGAAAGATTTACTTTTTATGTATAAATTCATCGCAGACAAAAACCTTAGTAAGGTAATTGCTAGGAGCAAAAGAATCTTTGAGTTACAGCGCTTGAATTCTGTAATCATACCCTTTAGCCTGAAAAGTCAAATGGTATTATGTATTTATGCAAACACATCTTCATCTCAGAATCGGCGAAAGCCTTAAAACTTGCAATTTCTTAAGGAAACTTATACATTTAGAATATTAGCGATGCCTTATTTAAGTTTTCTTTACTAGAAAAATATATAGGTTGACGATACAAGAAGAAAAGAATTTTTAGGGCCGACGGTATTATATAGCCGAGACCTAAACTAAAGCAATGTATCTTGTTCCTTTCCCTATTAACAGCGGCAGCGACGCGTACGTCGACGTCGACGCAGGAGAAAGCTCGCCGGAGAGAGCGACGTCTATTTAAGTCCGAGGCAACGCTCAAATCGTTGTTATTGCAGAACAAATTCTGACGCGCGCGGCTAGTGTTTCCGGTTCCGTTCGCAGTGGAAAATATCAAAGAATATCCCAAATCGCCATGGATAGCGCCGAATAGGAATAACACGCTTGGCCATCGAATATTTATTGACATCTGGATATTTTGGGTGCCCTTTAAGAGCGTTGCAAGGATCGAATTGAATAGAAAATCGAGTGGAGAGCCTTGAGGATATGCCACCAGCTCGCAGCTGAGTTGCATTCGCTTTTGTTGTAGTGCTAGTGCTCGCGAGTGTGTGTGTGTGGTAGAGTGTGGCTGTCTGGGTGTGGGTGTAGCTGGCAGTGCACTGTTATTTGGGTCAAAAGCTGCAGCAGCACAAAGTTCCAGGGGTTTTCCACCTGTTATGCAGCTTGCCTAGGAGCGAACGCAGTGCGGAGTAATCCATGGAGGCGAAGGTACATCGCCAGCACCAGCGGCAGCGACGGACAGAGGCGCGTCAGCGGCGCCTGGAACGCGAGGCGGCTGCGACAGGGGCGCCACCCGCTGGCAACACCACCACTCCGGAGCGGGAGGAGCGCGAGGAGGCCCTGGACTGTGCCACGGCCCTTAACGAGTCGTTGGCGGACTTGGGCACCGGAGGAGGAACGCCCAGCAGCGCCGGGCGCATTAGTGCCCAGAGCTCGGCGGACAGCATCGAGCTGGTGGGCTCCCCCAGCCAGACATCTCAGCAGACAGTGGTCCTGGTTAACGGCCATGCCCCGCCCACGCAGGAGGACGGTGCCCAGGAGAGCGCCTCGCTGGGTGCCCGTGAATCGCCGCCACCGTTGCCGCCCAAGCAGAGCGACGGCAGCCGCAACTCTTCGGGCGATGCCATGAGTCTGCGGGAGACGCTGCAGCAGTTACCGGCCACCCATCACCACCACCATCGCTCCCGGCGCACCCACTCGCCGCAGGCACCGGCCCTGGAACCGGACGCCTCCTTCCACCGCGGCATCCTTGGCTACATAGACCGCGAGCTCAAGCAGAGCTCGCCCACGCCCTCCAATGGCACCGCAAACGGAACTGGTGCCTCTCGGAAGCAGCAGTCGCTGTCGGATCCCCAGGCTAGTCCCGCCCAGCGATCCTTGCGCTCGCGGAGCAGCTTCGACAAGAGTCCGCGGCGGAAGCGCAGCAAGTCAGAGTCCAGGAGGCGACGCGAGCGGAAGCTTATAGCCGCCGGCGAGATGGAGGTGCGGCAGGCGAACGAAACCCTGATGCGGTACCTCAAGCAGTGCTCCGACATGCATGACGCCTCGCTATCCGGCGAGCTGGAAATTGACCAAAGCTACGAAGAGAGGCGCGTCCACAGAAAGACCAAGTCGCAGCGGGACAAGCGGGGCCAACTAATCAGTAAGTGAACTTTTTAAAGTATGATATTTGGGTTTTATTACTTCATTAAACAGATGGTATAAGTGGGAGTAAATATATTTAATTAAATTAAAAATTTAATTAAAAAATGAACTAGAAATGTCATTTAGTTAATTGTATTTACCGAACTAATTTGACTAGAATTTGAATTTGAATTAGAATTTGAATGCATCGTTAGTCATATTGAAATTGTTAATTAAAGATTACTTAAAGAAACCATGTTTTCTATTTTATTTATTGTTTTTATTTAAATTTTCATTTGATTTATTTTTGTACGTTTTTGAAAGAAATTGTAACTGTTTTACCATTTTAGGAATATGAATGAATAAATTTCCTGCCTTATAATGTAAATTTGAATATATACTGATTAAATTTGATTTATTTAATCTAAATAAATAAATTAAGAGTTCTATACAGTAATTGAGTAAGTGCACAGATCGACTAAAAGTCCAGACTTAACGATAATTCTTCGTGTATCCTCCATGCTTCCCAGTTTCCTGTTCCTAGTTCCCATTGAGTAAAGCCAGCTGGCCCAAAAGCTCGTTCTGCCCACCTGGTCACCCACTCACGCTAACCCCGATTCTGCGCACTAGCCTATATAAGGCACTTGGATAAAAGGCATTAGAAATTATCTTATTAAATAGGGATTTCTCTTTTTGTATTAAGCTGTTTACTATTAATCATTAAATGGTTATTTATTTCTTAATAAGATTATAGTTAGTTGATATTTCAGTGTTTTTTCTAAAAAATGCCATCTTTTGAATTGGTCTTTTCTATAGATTTATATTTTCTGGAAAATTCTTTGAAACAACTGATTCTCATTCACTATCCCCTGAAACACTTACGACATTTATCCAACATTCTTATTTCTTTAGGTGCAGCCATATAATGCCTTTCGCTTTTGCTCTCTCCCTCAGGCAAACTGTATACGGCTGGCGGCATCTCCTCTATTCTGAAGGAGCTGGCCGACGACATTGCCCCGGCCGAGGGCGAGGAGATCTACAACCCATTCACGCCGGTGGTCTCGCCCACGGACGATGCGCCCGCGCACATCGACAAGATGTTCCTGCAGACGTCATCCGGCTATCGACCGGTGGAGCACAGCTACTATAAGCGCTCCTTCCTGGGGGCCGCAGCTCGAGGTTCCGCGGGCGGTTCGGCGACAGATGGCATCTCTGCCGCAGAGCTGGGAGGCGCTGGTCGTCTCTTCCGCTCCAGTGGTAGCCATGGTGGTGGCGGAACTGTCGGCGGTTCGGGCAGCGGGCGGGGCAGCTATGGGGATACCCGTTGCCTACTCGATGCCGACTTTAATCGGTAAGTCTGAGGTATTCCTCGAATAACAACTTGTTCTTTTGATATTAGTAATCCATTGAATGGAAAATAAAATATTGAAAAATATATATAGTTTGGAATATAAATAAATATTTGTGTTTTTATTTACTTTACATTCATCCAACTCGTTGCAGCAATGGCATCACCAGCAACATACAACTAGCCTGTGTAGTTCAACGAATCTGGCTGCTCATCTCGAATATATGCCACGGCCTGCTAGCCGGCCTAGCGTTGGCCCATCTACTCTTCGTGCTGAGCAGTCATCCCATGGATTGGGCCAAGGTCATCAATGGCATGAGTCTTGCGGGCGAGACAATGTCATCCACCACATCAACCCCATCCCCGGCGACACCATCAATGACGATGGATTTGCCCACAGCGGCAACACTGGGCATCAGTCCCGGTGATCGGGGTACGGAGCCAAGCGGAGCTCCAGCTGGATCGGGAAGCAGCGACGCTCTGGCGCTAATCAGTGATTATGCGGGATTTGCAGAGATCTACTTGAATACCTTCTATTGTTTGGCCATAATCTGTCTGGTTTCTGTTTTCGATCGGTAAGTAGGAAAGGTTATAGTCATTAGCATGTTTAAAATATTCGTTTTTTGGGAAGGTTTCCATAATATTTTTTTAATTCAATCATAACTAAATAAATTCACCCTTAAAAACTCTAAGAAGGTGCTTGGTTTGAGCTGTAATTCCACTCAATTAATTTCAGTACTTAAAATTTTGCGTGCCTATCTAAGCACTTGAGCTCCTTAGTCTTGCGATGTCCTTTGCTTGATTAAAAGTCAATTTGGGCTACGCGCAACCTTCGTAAATATTCTACTAAAAATAGAAACCATTCGGTTACACAGCCAAGGAGTTCGCCTCGAGGACTCATTGACCTCAGGCGCGTGGGCCTCGCTGCGAGTTTCATTGAGCTGAAAGTCAGCCGGATGTGGGTAACCTTCCCACCACCTGCCCTACCTGCTCCTGGTTGGGCATTTTATTTCGGGCTAGAGTCTAGACAGGGACCCCATCTGGACCCACTGTGGAGGGGCTTGAGGGGGTGGGTCTAATTGAACTGTGACCTCAATTCAGGAACTTGGAACTTGTTCGGCTTCGCGGTCGCATAGAAATAATTTGTATGGCTCTCATTGCGTGTCGCTTTCATCAGCCACAAAATATTTTAATGCCCTTAAACTTTGCTCTTTTTGCATGCCAAAGTCGCTGCCCACACACACAACCACTCGGCCCCGTCGTCGTCTCTGCCTGCACTCTTGACCTTTAAAGGCTGCGCCAGTCGATGCCATAAGTGTGTGGGTGGCTGTGGGACGACGGGTGTGGGCAGGCGGCGGTCGTTGCTGGTGGTGCGGCAGCGGCCACACAGCCGCCGTCTGTCCCTCTGCTCGGCATTCGGATCGTCCCGCTGTCGGGTGGGCACAAGTGTGAAACTGTGTATGACATTTCGTTTCGTTATCCCAGCGCCAGCTGATTTATGTGCGGGTGTAACTTTGCTAAATGTTAAGCGGCTCCTGGCAACGGAGTCTGTGTGCTGACCTTTGCCCCTTGCCAAATGGAGTACGTCGCAGGATTTGCTTTCAATTAATATGCATCCTGGTAAATGTCAGTCCTTTACTGACATTCCCGAATTGTGTATATAGTTTATGGGTCATCTGTGAACACGAATTCTTTCTTAATAAATAATAATGTTAATGGAGAAGGGGTTTATGTTCTTGGTCTAAATTTAGAAAGCTTAATTTTTTATAATCAATTACTTTTCCAAAATTAACCCCTCTTTATTTTTTCTCCCTTCAGCATGGACATCTGCCGCTGGAGCTTCTCGAATGCCAGCGAACTGATATCGTTCCGCTGGCTCATCATAACCATGATCTATGTGGCGACAATAATCCTAACAATTTGCTCCGATTCCATCGACGAGAAGCTATACCTGTTCAACAACAATGCCAACATTACACTGACCCAGCAGGAGATGGTGAGCGTGGTATTCTTGTTATTTAAACTGCATTATATAGACTAATTCGTCTCATCCCACAATTAGCTAAGTAACAGTGTGCAGAGCGTTTGGAGTAGCCTGTCGGTGACGCGAAGCATTGCCGCCATATCGGGATGGATTATGATCGGACTGACACCGCAGGAGGATATGTTGTATGAGCATCTGGTGGACCTCACCAAATATCAGTTGACAAATAATTGAATTTAAGGCGTACGCAATACATATTTCGACAAGGTGTAAATATTTTTGTAGTTAAACTCTTAGCAGCTGTTGTTCAGTTATTGGCTTTTTATATGGCATAATCGAAGCGCAATAGGACTCTTACGTATACCCAAATCTTAAGCTTTAAAGTCGTCTCTTAAGGATTCACAATGATGCCCTTCGCAGGCCGCTAGAACAAACCGAAACGAACATGAAAACCAATTATTAAACAAACAAGAAACCAAAACGGTTACCTTAAAGCTAGTTAACTAAGACATATAGCAAGCAAAGTATAAAAATGACATTTAGAAATACATACCTATATATACCAAATAGTTGTATCCGTGTACTTATGCATACATATATATACAATGTGTTACCTATATAGATATACACCTAACTATACAAATACTGATATACATTATATATGCGAGTATAGAAATATTTACAGTACTTGAAATCATTTTTCGTACACATATCGTCTAATGAAACCGAATCCTTAGTTAATTCATCATTGCGGCAATTTCAAACCAAACGGCTTTCCTGAATGAAGTGAATAATACCTTAGCAAATGTCTTTTGTAAAAAGCTATAAATCGTATTTATGTACATACAAATAAATAAATTCCTAGAGTGTAATAACTTCAGGAAAGCATTATATGAGAACTATCCTTTGCTTTGCATATTTTATAAATTCCCTTTCGTTTGAAATCATTATAAAGACAATTTGGAACCTTACCTGAGCTGTACATAAACCGAGTGCAATAAAAAACGAATATTAATGTTTTCTTATAAATATAATAAAGTGTATAGTGTATACACAACCAATATACAGAGGCAAATGTAATGAAATTAAATCGAATTATAAGCTAACGAATCGAGAAAAGCGAAAGGGCAATAACTCTTATTGTAAACTTGTACATAAAATATATATAAACGCAAATAAACAAAAATAATGTATAAAGGCAAGGTAACATTTGTTTGATATGAATAAATTTTTTCTGCTTACGGGAGGGGTGATAGCGGAAGTTCATTAATGAACTAAATGGCTTCATTAACGAACTAAATATTAAAATCTGCAGTATTATGAACGCAGAAAAGTAAGTATGACCTTAAGAAGTCTTTTCCCAATTACAAGTAAGTGCTTTTTTCTTTATAAAATAGGATCCTTTTTCCTTATCTATTGCTGTTTGGCAGCATTGACATTTGGCAGCGAATGTGTTACACAAATAAAGCCAACCTAAAAAAACAAAAAAAAAATTAATTCAGCAAGGGCATAGCTTTTTTTTTATTTATTTGTTTAATCTTTGGCATCGCTGCTACTGTATTTATAAACTGGATCTAAGCCTAATTCGTGGTCCTTAGACCTTAAATTAAAATGTTGATTTCTAAATTTTAATAGTTTTCGTTTCTACTGTTTCCTTTTAGCTAATTTGTATTTTGTCTTATTATTTTAATATTTAACTGCCCTTAGTTTTTACCTTCAAGCATACAGAATGTAAATTTACAAAAACATTCAAATTCAGATATATCGATAGTAACGCGCCAGTCGCAGCGGTCGTCAAAAAATGTGTAACATGTATTTTACAAGAGATGTAATCATGTAGTGGCGCCGTTTTTACAAAAACGGCACTCGGCACCAACTTCTTTCCTATCGAAATCAGCCATCATTAACGTCTAAAGTCCCTTTTAAACTTTAGAAAAATGACAAAAGACAAAATGTAAACAAAACCTTAAAACCAACGTATGTATCTAACAGATACGTAAACGAACTGAGCTAAAATGAATTTAGATACGAAACATAGGCTTAGGACAACCAACCAGCTTATCTTCTCTTCGCAAAAGCTTGTCGTTTGCTGAAGCATCGGATAAGCGAACAGCTAATTGATTTTAGTTTTGGCACTAATCTTCATTAACAACATATTTCTCATGAAACATACGGTCAACGACCTTTAGATCTGCAAACAGTTTATCTGCTCTTTCGCTGGTTGCTGAGCTTTAATACATAAAACAATTAGGAATAAGTAAATAAATAAATTCATTTCATTCATGATAAATTAAAAAAGAAATAAATAAAGAAGCGGAAATATGTCAATATTAATTACTGGACAGAGAAAATAAGAGATCCGCCCAAAATGCGGAATTAGGGAGAGCGATTGTTTTACTAGAAACGGGGCTTAAGTAATAGAAAAATAATAAAAATAGAATCAATTGCAGATTGATTACTCAAACAACGAAAATACAATCTGCTGATTTTCAACCAAAAATGTAAAAGTAGCAATAGCTACTTTTTTATTATTTTTCTATTACTAAGAGTACTATTTTCAATTCAATCATATTGTTCACGTGTTCATTGCTCGTTTGTTATTTGTTCAGCTCATTGTTCATATGTAGTACGGCTTCCAAAGGATTGAAAAATACCTTTGAGGTGTTAGCTTTGGTTATATGCAATGATTGCACTGGTCTTGCTGCTTTTCCCAAAACCTTAAAATAGATTCAAATGTCACTGAACTTCCCTATGAAATAGGAATGTCGGACCCCAAAAGTATACATACTTACATATGAATATCCCTAATGAGCATCACCGGTCAAGTCTATATTCATTTCATTCCATTTGAAGCGAAAGATATCTCCATATAAAATTGTTTAACTCAAAATAATAAAAAAAGTACAACTAAGTTAGAGCCTTTGAAGTAAAGTAAAAAGTACTACGACCTGTGCAGATCTTTATTGAAAATGTTAGTATAATAGGAAATAATAATAGGGATTTGGATAAACATGGTCTTTTTTGAAATTATATTATTAAAATATCAATGCTTTACTGCGTAAAAATATATTTTTGCGTTTGAATATTATTGGTTGGTGAATTTGTTCATATTCATCCATTTCAATTTTCTGTATGATACAATTGAGAGCTAATTTGTTGTTAAATCAGACTTCCCGCACGCAACCCATAGCAGCACGGGGCTGAGTCTGTGTCTGATCTTTATGTTCCTGCAGACACCAAACCCGGCAGCTAATAAAACTTTTAATGGGTCGCTAAATGGCTTCAAAGCGAAAACAAAGCTGTTAAAATGAGCGCCTCCCACGTCGACGAAGGGGATTCCCAAGAGGTGGGTCCGAAGTCCGGCGCAACCAATTTCAAATTTAAATGTTCCACTTCATTTGCAATTAATTTTTTGTTGCTATTTCCCCATTCGAAATTATTGTCATGTCATGTTCTCGTTGTGATGTAAATTTAGAATGTAAAAATTTATAATTAACAAGGGGTGGCAACAACACTTTTTGAAGTTTGCTGAATGCTTTTTCTTGGATCTCGTTCGAGTTTACATAAATGATTTTTAAACGTTTTTGTGTTCAGGATAAAGTTTCAAAAAGTTTTGGCTGTTTGTTCTGAGGGAGCGAACAATTTCCATCGATGCATAAATCTTAGGTGTCATTTAACAAATTTGGGATTTATTTTTGAGTTTGTTTATCCAATTTTGTTTTAATGCATATATTTTTGAAAATGCCATCAGCCAGCCAAAATGGGCATTTAGTATGTTAATGATGTACACTTTGAGAAAATTGAGCCCGCGTAATTAGATGGTCTCAGGATGTGGCACAAGTCATTGCCATCCAACGTTATCGGCGTAACCGCATTATCATCATTAAACACTTGCTGCAATTATGGCACTAATTGAATTTCTAAATGAATATAATGACTCGACAACAACAAACGCAAGCGCAGCAGAATAGACCAGGATATATGATACTTTGTGGCCTAGCATCCCCGCTACAGGACCCACAGGCGTGTAAATTATAAACAAGATGACGATCAAATATCGACTAGCTGATGCCCCTTGATTTACATTACATCGCTGGCTTACATTCAATGATTTTTTTAGAATTTAAACGATTTTACCAAGACAACTTGTAATTAAAATATTTGGTTTTAATTGAAAGGTAAAATTGTTTAATGAAAGGCAACACATTTATAATAAATAAATTAATTAAAATTAAATAAAGAATGAAATAAATAACTTCCAATTTCGGTAGCAAACCAAAGGCAGAGTCCAAATACTCCCAAAATCAAAAAGCATCCTGAAAGCAAGCGCTGAGTGAAAAGGACGAGTCTCCTGTAATTAGGTTAAACACACACGTGGCTCCAAGTGCCTGGCTGCGGCTGTGTGAGTATGTGGCCAGGCTGGAGATAAAACGCTGCAAAAATGAGGTGAGAAAAGGAAATAAAACAACCAACGGCTGGCCCAACGAATAAAAATGGCGCGTAATTTGCACGTTTAACCGCATGACAGCGGAAAAAATTACACAACCCATACACAATAGACGAAGCCGCAAACACGTACGGATATTGGCAGTGGCGTAGGTTGGACCCTATATAAAATAACACCACATCAACATTAAGGTTAACATTCTGGGAATCTACAAGGATTTACTTAAAGATACATCCTTAATACAATATCCTAATGAGGGAAATATTTAAAAGGAATATACTTAAAAATATCGAAATGTTATGCATCTTGTAAGAAAATCTTAGAATTAGGAAGGAAATTAGAAGAAAAAGGTATTTACAAAATATAGTTCTTCTTTTGGAAACCGGTATAAATAAAACAAATTTAATTTGGGTGCAGTTAATTTCCATCATATTTATATACTCCTTTTCTTTGGGTTAAAATTCCCATGATAAACTTTAAAACATCAATCTTAAAAGCACTTTGAAACTAGCGAATAACAAACAAAATTTTTAAGAATATATTGCCAAACCCGATTGATAGCTTCTTCTAAATATGAT
The DNA here is from genome assembly GCA_035045905.1 of Drosophila anomelani. Taxonomy (NCBI): domain Eukaryota; kingdom Metazoa; phylum Arthropoda; class Insecta; order Diptera; family Drosophilidae; genus Drosophila; species Drosophila anomelani. The sequence goes on from JAWNOO010000165.1 coordinate 1,022,668, forward strand.
CCAACACCCCTGTGACAAAGTCCTGCTGGCGCCTCTGTTCACTCCTGTGAGCTTGTGGCGTCTAAATTACAATTACATAGCAGCAAAGGCTAGAGCACTCAAGTCGCACAACTGGCCTTGGGTGGGCTGCTGTTGTGGCTCCTGGGCTGGACATTTGAGCATATGGTCGAGTAATTATCCTGTTGCTCTGCCAACATCTCGGCTTAGCCATCCGCCATCGCTGTGCCCTACTTGAGCTCCGCTGCTTATCGGAATGCCCATCAAGCTGGCTGGTCCGAGATGACTTGATTAATTGAAATATTCTGAGCCTAAGTTCGGGGACTCATTGTAATAGCTCATTGGGAGCATATGTTGGCCCGTCACTTGGGTATTCAATGATAATAATGTCATTACGAGTATCGTATTAAATAATGCACATAGAGTAGTGTTTTCTTTCGAATTGGAACCATAAACTGCATTCTTATGAAAATCAACATTGTTGAGCTACTTATATACATTTTTGTTTAAGTTTTCTGTGATTAAAGAATAAAGAAAATATATGTATGTTATCCCAGGAATCTAATTGGTTATCCTAACCAAATTTTAATACTGGCTTTTCCTTAAGAATGTTTCTTTGCTAACATTTAAATAAAATATCATGCAAAGACTAATGTGTCCCAGTAAGGGTATCCGTGTGTCTTTAGCACCGCCCTCTGGCTGGACGAAAACTTGTTGCCTTAACTTTTAATTAAGCCAAGAGTTTGTGTAATGTATCTGGCCGTGCGTCCTTCTGTGCTTCCAGAGAGTGTGTGCGAAATTAACAAATAAGCGTATAAATTATGCCACAACACGCTGGCAGCTCACACACAAACTCTTGCACAGACGGGGATGTCCTGGGAGAGCCCGGAGGCCACCAGGAACAGGGAAATATGAGCGCCAACTGTGGAAGGCCGACATTGGCAGCTTTCTCGCCAGTTGGCGTCATTGTCATCGATGTGGTAGAAAAGGGGGTCAGGCGGTACATCGCTGTCCATTGCCAGTAGCCCCCATATCCTGCCAGCCTCGAATTACATTGGCTTTAAAACGCAATGCGTCCTTCTTTGTGTGTTCGGGCCAGTGTTAGTGTTGCTGCTGGTCAAACATGACACTTGCCAAGACCCAGAGGCACTTCAAACTCTAGGCAGCGACTTGAAGATGACCATTAAAGCTTCGAGGCTCATTAAGTGATTGAGTTTGGGAATCAAATTTCTTGTAAATAGAAATTAAATATTATTGGAGCCCTTTCATCTCTAGTAAAATATTGTTATGTATTTGATTTGAGTACATATTATATTATGAGTGCTTTTGATTTTTCTATTATCAATAACGTAATAGATCACAAGAAGCTGTTTACAACATATTTTCCTAAAACTGAATTTAATATAATTTAGAGCCGTTTTGGTAATATTGAAAATCTTACAGCTATTATTTAGCAATACCAAACAGATAATAATTTGATTTGTTTGATTAAAAACTGTTTTGAATTCTGAATTTAGCATTATAATAAACATAATTTCGATAATTTAAAAAAAGTTATAACGTGATGGTACTTTTTTTAATCCTAAATGAATAATAATTACATTTGGAATGAATGGGATTTAAGTTGAAAATTAAACTGCTTATTTAATTATCTCTTATTTTTAGAAGGTATATAAAATATGTTTTTGCTAATACTAAGCAGCTCCTTAAAGCTTCCTAGTTGGCTTTTAAAGGGTATCAAAAATTCTGGCGCCATTACCAGTTCCGCACGTTGCGTTTGCGTGATATCGAGATCGGGAGCCAGAGAGACATCGGACGAAGTCGGAAAACCACACATACTCGTACACCTGCCTCCTGTTGTTGCTTTGGCCCGAAATCATTACCACGGAACCATCTATGCTGGCCAAAGCTTGGCTGGAAGCGATAAGCCGCATTTGTCGGACACGGAATGGAAATGGGTAACGACTCGCTTTATTGTTTGTGTTTCGCTGGCCGAAATGCCGCGGAACTGTCCGCCATCAGTTTGGACGTAAAGATTTTACGATCTCGGATAAACATGGCGTCGGCAGCATGTCCAAAAGTAGACATTCCTTAACCGAAATTTCTAAAGATTCATTCCCTTTCCCACACGCTCTTCTTCCCTCATAAAATAAAGACAGAAAATTGCAATAAAGTGACCTAAAGGGCAGAAATGATTTTGTGAACAGATGAAAGAACATTTTGAAAGGGACCGCAAGCTAATGAAATGCACTTGATTGTCTTCAAATGGCCAAGACATTTAGGAAATTTATGAAAAATGTTGTTTCCTTGTAAAAGAGAGATTTAGCTAAAAATGATTTATTGCCTGAATATTTTACAAGTACTTTGTGGAAACACAAATTAAACAATTTAGAAAGTAATGAAATAATGCGAATATATATTTTTTTGTGTTAAAAATCCCAAACTTTGAGTTGTGATCGTTCAACTATTGAAATATAAAATATTTTCAGCAATATTAATAAGTATAAAAACCGGACTCAAAGTTTCCTTAAATATATGGGAATTTATATCTAGATTATCTGACTCAATTTCAGTTTTTAACTATTTACAAATATTTTTATATAAAGAACAGGAATGTTGGCATAAGCATTTTCAAGTGTTAGAAATTATGTCCTTTCAACTGGTTTTACTACATGCCAATTATTCTCGTCTCTCCACCTCGACGTGGGTACTACCGCATTGACTTTGATGCCTCAACGTGTTTCTTTTTCATAATTTACGAGCCGAATGTTTCATTTCATGTTTTATGGGAAATAAATTATGGCCCCGCCCAGCACACTTCCCATTGACAACGTCAACGAAGGAAGGCCGGCTAAGCCGGCGATAAGAGCTTCTGCCCCGGAAAAACCAGCACCAGCGAACCCGAAACACAAAAAACGCAGACACGAAAGATGCCAAAATAATGGAAGAAGAACTGCAAACGGATAGAGGGAAATTTATGTGCGTTTATTGATTGCCGAGCGGGAGAAAAACAGCAAAGGATGAAAACTTGTCCAAAAATCGAGGAGAATTTATGTAAATTTCCCTTTGGTCCTCAAAGCGACTTTTATGAAGACAAAGTGCAGCTGGGTCTGGCCAGAAGAATAAGCAGAAAGAGAAGCCCCTAATCAGAGGGATTCAATTCTGGTGTCCTTTGGTGTCCTTAAAAAGTGCACTGTCCGAAATCAGTTAATTTTTTTCAGCTTAGAATCAACAGGTTAAAGTTCATTGATAGATGTTTCCATCATAATCATAGTGTTACTAGTCATTAAATATAATAGTTATCTAAGTTAAATATTATTGTTTTTAAAATTTTTGTTTGTTTTAATATTATTATTTAAGAACAATTTCCTTTTCCCTGTAGTCACTTGGTTATTTAATAATTAATTAAACCAATTCATAAAACTAAACATATTTATATGTGAATATTTTAAATCTAAATATTTTAATGGATCCTATGGACAACATTTTAATAAATTTATGATTACGTATTTTTAGGAAAAATATTGAAAAGTTTTAAATTATTTTTTAACCACGATTTACTTACTTTTCGAGCTATGTGCACTTCTGTAGATATAAAATATAAAAACTAAGCTCAAACTAGAAGAAGAATTTCAAATTAAATCCTTATAATTGCCAGAATAATATGTTTTTAAGATATACTTCCATTTTTCGGCCAGTGTATGGTATCACAGTCAACGAGGCCTGAAAAGGCAACTCCCAGAAAGTGGCCTCTTAAAGTGACCAGGCCAGGAAAGGAACTAGACCGGGACTGGTTCCAGCTGAGGGAGACTAGGCTTAGGCAGTAACTTTAACGCCACATGTGGGCCATCACGAATGTGTATTGTTCGGGTGTGGGTCATTTATATGCAAAGCATAACCATGGCTTCACAATATGTGGACTCTAATAAGCCGGCAAGTCGGGGACCCCGCCACAATCACGTATCCCATCCCGCATGCACCACTCAGGTAGTCTGGACTATAATTTGGTCTCGTATTGAACTGCTCCAGCAGCAGCAGCAGCTGCTATAAATATAATTTCAATAGAAAAAGTTGCCAATATAAGTGCCAAGTATTGTTCGTGCCGCGCAAGAAGCTCTCGAACTTCCAGCAATTGTAGTAGTTCTTCCCCCACGTCCATTTTGGGGGAAATTCTTTGCTCCTTTTAGTTCCTAATGTTAGTGTGCAACTTGCGACCCCTTAAAGTTAGGTTCTTTGTGCTGAAAGCTGAGTTAGTGCTTCGGGGCACTTTTCTTTCAATCACACATAGTTTACCCTTCTAATTCATAAATGGCAACAAATAACAGCTAAAACATTGGCAATAACCCAATATATTCTTAGAAAAGTCAGAAAATATAAAGGTTTTGAATTCTTTGAATGCAATGCCTTTGTTATAACAATACACTTTCAAAAGTAAAATTATTGGTTTTTAACATTTAAAAGATTCACCTTTAAAATAACAAAATGTAAGAATTCTTTATAAAAATTATAATTCTGTATTTTTGAAGTTCGTTTTAATTCATGAAATGTTTGATACTAGTCTAAAAACCTAGTTCCTCTCGATTCTTGGGCATCAGCGAAAAATCATTAAACGAATTCTTAAATTAAATTCCAAAAATAAACGCGTCGGAAGAGATGAATATGTATGTACATAAAACATATGTATTTGTACCTATAGATATAGATAGCAAAGGTCAGCGACAACCAGAAAGAACAACTGCGAGACAAAAATACGATTTCGATGTGATGGGAAAATGAGAAAAATTGGACGTGAACGTCATATTTGTTTTAGCTTTAAGTAACTTAGTCTTTTCAAATTATTAGCAAACTAAATCAAGAAATAATGCTTCTGAGAAATTATAAAGTTTTTATATAATTTATTTCATAAAAGATGAGTGCCAATTAAACAGAATTTGAGGAAGTGCTTCAAAAGGCAGTCTTTGCTCTGTACTTAAAATTTAACTAAATAAAAGTTTGCCTCAAAATAAATACCGAAATATTAAGTGAGAATTAGGCAAATGGCTGGCCTGTGGTTAAATGCAAATAGTCGACTCACACACACGAAATTGGCGTTCTGATTTGCTTGACGTTGTCATTTTTTCTTCTAAACGCTGCATGGCATACGTGGCGTATGCGCAACCCGGATTTACCTCACAATGTCAACAGAGCATTCGTCTGGCTCGCATACCATGCATGCACGTATGTATATGCTATATGGTGTGTGTCGAGGCGAGGATGCCTACCAAGTAAATAAAAATTCATGAAAGCAGCGCTTGAATATGTTACACAAATTTCCCCTAAGAGGCTGAGGCCCGGACTGAAAATAAGGATGAGCCGTCTCAGGTAGAAAGTTGCCATTGTTTATGGTAATCGGCTAAAGGGGCGGCATGAAAGTGAAGGAAGGGAAAAGCGGCGGGAAGGGTGGTATTCCGGGTAAGCGGCCACTATTCACTTCACTTTGGCCGGAGCATAAAATGTGTCAGGCTTGAGGTGCTTAAAAAATATGAAGCGTAATTCCCGCGCGGTGGGAAAAGAGACGAGTCCCGGGCTCCAACAGCTTCCCACCCGAAGTGGAGTCTGTGTGCCGACTTGGCTTTAATAAATAAATCGCAGCTGCATCAGTTGGCACATCCTCCTGTCGCCTGTTCACAATGCCCTTGACTGCTTGTGATTTCCTGTGGAACTTTCCAGCGACAGATAACAAAACAAACAAGGATATAACGTGTGCGACTTCGACTTTGGGATACCTGTTATTGCGATTAAGATGCAATATATTTAAATATTATGATAATAAATATTTGTTTCCAACATTTTAATTTATTTATGGTTACATATTTGTTGAAAGCAATGACAAACAAAAGATTTAATGAACTAAAAGGAGACAAAGTTACTACGGAGGGACAACTTTTTTAGGGCTAAAATGTAGGGTATATAAAATGAAGAAAAGTGACGGAATGAAGTGTTAAACGAAAGAAAGTATTTTATATACAGGTACGAGGAGGGTAAGCTAAGGCTAATGGCCTTGATTGGATGAGATAAATTTATGATTCCTCTGGCTGTGTGTCTGAAAAAAAAAACGTAAAGCTTGATTAGCTAATTGGTTGCGGATATTAAAGTCAGAATTCAAGAAAATGTGGATGAATAAAATTATTCCTTTTCATTTCATTTAAAAAATTAAATTTATTTATAAATGACTAATAAGTGAGCCATAAGCATATCGTTCTAAATATTTATAATTATTTAACTTAAAAGAGTGGAGATTCATTAAATACTTATTCTTAATGATACAAATATTGAGAATTACTAGTACAAGCTTGTATTTAGATAATAAAAATATTTATTTAATTACCACCCCTCGGGGTTTTGCTTAAACTTTAAACAGTGAATCGAAAAGTAGCTAGTTATTTTCAGAATTCAAGCTAAGATAACTTCTTTTGACTTTCAATGCCTTAACATGGCATCAGCATCATTTTTTTCAACCGATTTATGAGGCTCGCATTACCCAATCCATCGGTTTTCGGCTCATTTTCGCTTTCCACTCAGTTTCCTGACAGACATCGCTCGGCCCTTGGGACTCCAGAGGAACTCACTCAATAACGGTTCGCCCACTCAGCTCCCTGGCAAATGAGTGAGCGCAACACTGCGAATACGTAACGTGCGGACACCGATGCATATCGCGTATACGCAGCGTGGAAAACGACTCAAGGGCCTCGGGTGAGCCCGAAGTCTTATCAGCAGCTAACCTGTTGGTCGGCCGCTCCGACGCACGAAGGCGGACCGTTCAGTTGCCTGTGATTCTTCGTTGGCGGCGGACGCGAAAATCGGCATTGACTCGGTGGAAAATCTGGGAGGAGCATTCTCGAACAGAGGGAAAACTGTCTTCGGCGGAAGGCTACAATATTTTCATTGTGCAGTGAAGAACTGATAGCGAAAGTGTGAGAGTGGAAGTGAGGAGGAGACCAAACAAGTGCCGGAACGTGCTCGAGTGCCTCCATCCTTGCGGTTTTTGGTTTTGTGTCTCGAGCCCCGTCCTCCCCGTATTTATATAGACCCCGCATAAGCGGTGTTGACACGTCGGCGGTCGCCAGTTTTCGGTTTTTATTTATACTCTTGTTTGTACTTTTTCCCGTGGTTAGCCCGGCCGAGAACTTTTCGACTTTCCGCCTCTGCTTCAGGCCCCGCAATAATATTTAACGGCCCGAGTTAGAGTTAAAGTTTAACTGGCTGCAAATAAACTCGAAATTAAATCAATTTAACAAGCCAAGCAGCCGGAGTGAGCGGTGAGTCTGGTTGGAACACCGAAATGTATTTGTTAATAAGTTTGACATGTTTTTGGGGGTCGGCCAAAGTATATCCCCGAGTATACTCATTATGATCCGAACAAATTGAATTCCAGTCAACTTTTCTTGCGGCCTTTTTCTTTGCCTCGCTCTCCCACAAAGAAAAGTTTTATTCCGCTGCCAGGAGGCTGGGAGAGGCCTGCTGGAGACCCGAAAAAGCATTCAACTTTTATTTTGTTTTGCGACAAAACAAATAAGTTAGCTGAAAAAATTCAAGAATGTTAAAAGGAACCAAGAGAGAAAGGAGATAACATTAGGGAAAACCCAATTGCATTTAGAACAAAATGAAAGCCGTATGGAGGGAGACACGTACTCTGCTTACTTTTTATGGCCAAATCAAATGGCTTGCCCGTGACTGTTCCTTAATTAAAAATGCAAATTTCCCTTTAATTTTAATGGGGCCCTCGGGTGGGATGGGGAGGCTGAAGCAGCGTCTGAAGACGCTCCGAACAACTCTAGATTGATTCTAATTGATCCCCTCTGACACGGCTGCCAGTCATCCAGCAATCCAGCCATCCGTCAATTGTTGATTCAATAAACAAATGCATTGATTGCTCTTGCCTTTGTCCGCTAGGGCGAATGCTAATGACTGTGTTGTTCAGGTGGGAATTGGTCAAGTTTACCCGGCGTATACGTAATGTTAATCATTATTGCCCGGGGACCCAGCCTGCATAAGTGATAAGCGTGTGGGAAAACTCGTTCACAGATGATTGATGGCTTGCTGCGCATACGCTTCTCGGGAAAACGTATTAATGTGATTTTGATTTGCCATTGAACTCGTTGGAAAACTTGAGTAATTAATAAGCTTAAATCAAATCAAATCTTGCAGCAAAATCTTTAGCCAATAGAGTCGTGTACGTGGTTTGTACATGACTGAGATACCAATAGCCTCGGGGAATGCATAGAGCTTCGAGGGGACACTCAGGAGGAAGAGGAAAGGAAAACGCATTTCAATTTGCATATCAGACCGTGGCAGCTCTCGCTGATAGCCAGTGAAATGGGTCTTTGAGGCAATTTCAGGTTTGCCGAAATTCCGCAATTGGGGCGAAAATTGCCAAGATGGTGGTCTTGGATGTCCTCAGTCGATTAAGATAGTTTCCCATTTCTCGTTGGTCCAACCTCGACGCTTGCCTCCTCTACATTTGCATTTAAGTCAACTTTTTGGAGAGCTCTGCGAGCTGCAAATATTTATGTTTTACTTCTCTTAACCCATTAAAGTGGGGGAGCGAGAGTGTAGTTAAAGTGTCCACTTACCAGAAATCAAGTTGAGCTTCAAAAGTGACGCGAAAAGGCTGCAGACTCAACCATTTGATATTTATTTTAAATAACCATTTATTCGCTGAAAAATATTTACATTTTTTGCAGTAAAAAGCCAAAAATAAATATTGACTTTGAGTCAGCGAAAGCTGAACATTCCGCGTTTGTGGTTGATGTCCTCCAGATATATTTTCTGAGCTATACAAATATATTCATTGTCACATGGAAAGGGAACCTTTAAAATGTTCAATGAGACCCATAAACAGTTTTTAAATTTCGTATCTAAAATTCTACATATTATCCCAAAATATTTATTTATTTCTATAAAAGGATTTCAAGTCCTATATTCTATATTCTATGTGTATATCAAGCCTAAGGTTATTTTCAGCCCACGCTTCTTTGCATACTCAGTGAGTGTTTTCTTACATCTGTTTTTTATGTGCTTTTTAACGCCGCTTTCCTTTTTTATTGGTTACTAAGTTTTGCATGAATTATGCACAAGTCTGCTGGTGCATGGGTAGACAAATCCTGGAGCTCCAGTATATACATACCCACATACATGTATAGCGTCGTGTGTTTATGAGTGAAATGCCTTGATAAGGAATGCGTAAGGGCAGCAAGAGCGGCCAGCTGCTTGAATTTATTTGATTTCTCACAGTCGCAAGTCACAGGTGACATTTTTACGGCCAATCTGAGCGATGGAGGCCCCGGACTCGAGGACTCCTCGATGCTGAGTGCTGAATGCCAGAGCCCCGGCCAAGAACCTGGGGAACTTGGGAGCTCAGGCCACGACACGACCATAAAACGATTGCCATTCTCAAGGACACCAGCCGTTGCCATTGGCATTGCCGTTGCCGTTGCCGTTGCTGTTGCCGTTGCCTTTGACTTGGTCTTTGGTCCGAGATCCCTCTGCCGCAATGTAATCTGGGCCCAAAGGTTTGTGGCGAAGTGCCAGAAGGGGCAGAGCAGGCGCCTCCTATTGACAGTCAGTCAGACATTTGTGGCTAGGATTTTCAAATTTCTCCAGAGACCAGCAGCAGGCAGGGGCTCCACTCCATGTTGGCTTTCAATTTACCTTCACGTCTGGTTATGATTTCAGTCCGTGCAGTTGCTCACTTAACTTTAGTCAATAATTCAGGGCCCACTGGGAAGCACACAGGATGGAGGGCCCCCTAATGCAGGCCAAAAAATTAATTGCTTTTCAATTAAACGACGGACGGAATAGGGAGGCCAACAAAAAATCACTTCACTAAAGCTTCGTAGACCCAGAAACCGCACTTGGGGGCCTGGGGATTTGGATTGAAGTGAAGTGAAGACCATTACTGGCTATAGAACACGGCCTATACCCTGCGGCCAACAGAGTAATTAATTCTCTATTCGCAGTGGAGTTCTTTGGTTCTGTGATTGATCAAAGTTTACCGATTTGACACATCTTGAAGCGAAGCCTAAACCTAGGCAACAGAGAGGGCTAAATAAGAATGGAATCCTTGGAATCCTTTTAGTGAGCTCGGAGGTCGACAAAGTGAATTTTATATCTCGCAAGTTAATAGAGTGTAAAGTTTCTTTTCCTACATAATTCATGAAAAACCCCTCATTTAAATACAAATGTACAAGAGCGACAAATTCCATTGCAAAGTTGCGAACGAACTTTTCGCCTTGTCATTTCCCCGAAACATAACCTATTTAGAATAATCTATGCGAGGGCAAAGTTTTTCTCGAAACAGCATTGTGTGCTGCAGAGTTCGCTGGAAGAGTATTTATCGATTCATTATCATATCGCTATCAACTGGCCAGGGTCTCCACCATCGCCACCGCGGCCGTCATCGTCGTCATCGTCGTCATCATCATCCTCGGCAACGGAACGCGAAACCATCCCCACTCCCATCCGGACTCTCGAGCTAACCAAAAACCCCAACTCCCGGACTGCAACCCCATATCGGGTCGACCCGTCCACGGCCGCACCGCGGTTCAAATATCATTAAAATGCAAAAATTGACGAGCTACGTGGAGGAGCCACGAAGGATGGGCGGTCTTTGCTCGGTGGCCGCAAGCCCTGGATAGAGATAGCCGGATAATAAGTGGGCGGTGTCCGGGGACGCCCCCGCTCTGCTCTCTCTGACTCTGGTTTAGCTGAGAGCCCGGCCATGAAGTGAACATTTAATTAATTTCGTTTGTTGTCTTGGTACGTTGATTAAAACGCCATTTACAACATTTTGCCTGCATTTAATTCGGCGCTAAGTGAGTTGCTTATTAATTTGCATAGACCGGGCCAAAAGCTGCACTGCCTGAGTGCTCCCTTTTGATATATATCGATTTCTAAATGAACATATTGCAGACATAAATCTGCATAATGATAAATGGAAATCGAGACGAACTGGCGAATAATCCGGTCGAAGGTTAGCAGCTGGCAGGAAACGAGGCGAAGCCAGGATAACTTAATCGCCGTAAAACATCTGCCACCGAAAAGGTCAAGTCTCAATTTGTGTGAGTTGTTTCTCTTTTAAGATTATGGCCTGCTTAGCTCACAGATTAATGTTACAACTTTTTGTGAGAATTTTTATGGTGGTGTCAGTTCATGTGGTAGGAGTTAGTATTCCAAAGCTGGATTAAAATAACATTATCATAATACGAGGACGCTTTCAACCAAAATGTTGACTAATGAACGAGTTATTTCGTTAGATTTCGTTTCCAATAATAAATAATAAGTTGTCCCAAGTGTCAAGTAAAGGTTTAAGTCGCATATTTTACTATATTTTTTCTAGCTAAATGAGAAAGTATTTAGTTATAGATTAATACTGTAACTAATATCTACACACTGAATTCATTTTAAAGTTTGAGGATTTATTTAGAATTTTTCATCATTTTATTCTTCCCCTGAGACTTGATGGTTTGAAAAATATTTTTAATAAATAATTTTCATAAATATAAACATTTTCTCCCCTTGTTTGTCCTCCCCGGACGTTAAGTTACCAAAGTTCTTGTGTTCTCCCCAGTCGCCATAAAAGATTTACGCTTCCACGCTTCAGTATGATTTATAATGTAGATGATTTCCGCGTTTCCCCCTCACTTCTCGCCTTTCATGGCTTCAAGACTTTAGACATTGCCCAATTTGGGTTGTGTCTCCTAACAAGGATACCCCGAATGCCAAGGCAATTTTCCATTGCCAAGACTTGACTCTGTTTCGGGCTTCTGCTGACCAATTGTTTTGGGTCCTGGGTTTCCAGAGCGATGCCTGCCAAATGGCCGGGATCTCCTCATTATGACTGACGACGGATGAAGATGTCTTCACAGTGCACCATTGCCTTCTGATAAGGACAGTGATAAAGACAAAGGCGAAAGGGGATTGCCTTATCGCGGGCAGGACAACAAACCCGTGGAGCGTAGAGGAGGGAGCGGCACTTACCCGGTTGAGATTGCGCTCCTAGAGCTGAATTTATGAAGCCATTGTCTCCTGCTTAACCGCCAACGGCTTGCAGGGGAAGCTGCAGTAAATGGCCAATTAATTATGGTCACTGCCCCTTGAACCAGCCGCGCACACATGCCAGCCAAGTGCAATAGGGATGAGAGTTCTGAAAAAAGCGGCCAAGGTGATCGATTTAACTAATAAAAAACAAATCGAAGATATTACTTTAAAATTAATAAAATATTAATAGTATAAAATTCATGGATAGCCAAAATCAATTCAATAGCCAAATTACTTGGAAATTAGTTATTATATATTGCGGCTTAATCGAAAATGTAAATTTAATCTTAACACATTTCAAAAATATATATTTAAGGGCAAATCCTACCTTTTATTTTTAATTTTTAACATTTAATATCGTGAAGACTTATCGATTTTTTCCGCTCATCCCTAGAGTGCAGTCTTGAAGCAGCCCGTGGGGTCTGCAATAGAAAGCAGATACGCAGGACTTGAGGCCAAGACAAAAGGAGAACGGGAGCTCCACGTATAGTCGCAATAAAATTCATTGATTTTCATTCGGTTCGAATATTGGTCGGGCTTGCCATATGTGTGCGGGCCGCCGACGTCGCCGCCGCGTGTTATGCAAGGACACTTGTACACACAGGGGATGGGACACAGGATACAGGACACGGGCCGGGACCAAGGTTGTGCAAACAAATGGCGTCAAAAGACAAGGGAAATTGGTTTTGTTATTGTTGCTGTGGCGGCAGCCTGAAAAAGGTTAAACGCCTAAACAAGTGAGCAATGCCAAACAAGGAAAAGGCACAAAATGAGCCATACAAACAGCGATAAAGGAATTTGGCAAAAAGGGTTAACGCTGCGGTAGGGCGGCGCATGGAGTCAGGAGACAGGCAGAGGGTGGTGCCGACTTTGAAATATTCTGATTATCCTTGAAGTGATGGAATATGAAGGTCTATCGGGGAACTCTATTCAGTTAACCCCACACAAAGATTTGAACAAGAGATTTTTATAAGCACAAAGGGAATCCTTACCGTCGAGCTTTAAAATGTATCTTTAATCATATCAAAGGATAAGGATGGATACAAAAATCCCCTTTATATAAAACATTTATGCATTGAATGTTTAGTTTTTATACTTTGAGTGTCATTTTTTTCCCTCATCTCTTGCTTCGACTTTCAGTTATTAAAAAATGTTTAGGACAAAACCAATCTGGCCAAAAATCTTGGTCAAATTTACAACTTGCTCATTTCAACGCCCAACCCAATACACACATTTCAGGCTGCCGGAGATAATCTGAAAATACGAACAGCCTTTATGGACTCGAAAGGCGAGTGGTAAATGAAATTATTGTCCTTGCATATGCAAAATGAGAATTGTGAGTAAACAAGCCGAGGAGGGACAGCCAGACGACAGTGGGGCAAACAGTCTGACAGAGAGACAGACAGGCAGGGCGTAGAGGGGCTAGTGTCCTCGTTAGGCACACCTCCTGTCACGGGCCCTGCTCCTGTAAACTAAGGCTGCGGCTGAGCTCGGCCCGCCCTCCGGCAAATACGCCCCATATGTCGCTCACTCGAAAGTTCAACGCTGCTGCCCTGTGGCCTTGGCATTTGCATTTTTATTTCAGCTTCAACTTGCGTTTCGGTTATTACTACTGGGATAGGGTTGGGGAGTGGCATTGGGCGGAGTGCCAGCTCATGACAACTGCGACTGCACATAATTTGCAAAAGTTCCAGCCGCTTCAGCAGGCACTCTCCTGCGAAAATGCTTATGGAAAATTATGATTAAACATTCAGCCGACGCCCCCGACCAGGGAGATGGCCAGAAAATTTCAAGGCGTTGTCCTGTTAAGTTGGACTGGTCCGGTTAACCTTATCTTGAGGTTGCAGGCAAAACAGGAAAACTGCTTCGTTAGTTCTCTGGGACCCATGTTTTTTGGGCTGCTACAAGCGAGGGACTCGTCTCGCCACCCGAAGGAAAGCTGGCAGGGAGGAGATACCTTAACAAGGTTTAACCTTTAACCTTAACGAAAAATCACAGCTCATATTGTTTTATTATTTTTTCTGAGAACATTACATAAAAACTGTGCCATTTCAGCATTTACAAAAGATTTTAATAACTAACCAAATCGGTTTTTGTAGGGTATTACATAAGGGTTTTGAATTGTTGTGTAGGGTTTTAGCATTATAATATATGAAATTTAATTTGTATTAATTTTTATTTAAAATTTAATTTAGTAATTAAACAGTACTTGTATGCTACTTAAATGTCGATGATAATAAATTTATAACATAAAAGTTAAAATTAAATTAAAATAACAAAAATGCAGTTAAGGAAAATATAAATATTAACGACAACTTCTTAAATTTAATATACAAACTTGTCTAAAATACGGAGCATATTAATTGGATTTAAAATACTTAAAAACTGCACAGCAAAGTCCCCTTAAAATGCTCTTTAACCGCTTCCCCAGTGGCTCGTGTACATAGTTTGATGAGTTTTTAATAAAAACCTCAAATTTGTTTAGCTTCTGAAGAGCTTAGATTGCCGGCAATCAAAGGAAATCGCCTTTTATTGTTTGTTTTTATTTTTGTGCGCAATTTTCCACGGATAATAATTGGCCTAACCACGTCCCGTGTATTCGTGTGGAGTGGAGACTCCCACTCGTGGCAATTGTAATTGCTGCCATATTCAAATTGTGTTTTTTTTTTGTCGAGGGATTTTAAAGCTCGATGGGAAAGCACTTTCCACCACTAGCACACAGAGACACAGCCCGGTCCGTTGTGAGAGATGCTAGGACTCTGGATCTGATGGCTCTTTGGCCGCACGCCTCGTTGAACTTTAGCCAAAAGTGGCCGTGTAATTTGTATGAAATTCGTTTTGGTCTTTCTCTATTTTTTCGGCTCTCTACTTTAAGTGGCTCGTGTTAGCAAACATTTCAATTTTCGAATAGACTGTCAGGTCTATGCGGAAAAAGCGGGCAAAAAGAGCGGGCAAGTCGAGGGAAAACGCACGCCCAACCGGAGGGAAAGCCATCGAAACGGGGCCATCGGTAGGCTGACTTGTTTACATTTTGGCTCGACTGGGCTGTGTTTGCCCTGGGATCAGAGGAGGGAGCTGGCCCAGAGTGTTGGGAGGGGACTGGGTCAGTGGATGGCCCGCCCTTGGCCGTAAATTCGTGTTAAAACAATCTTATTAATGGCTATGAGGGCCCTTCCTGTCCCAATCTTTCTAATAATGTTTAACTGCGATTTTTATTTGCGATTTCTGTTTTTCGCTTTTTTGATAAAATATTGCCGCCTGGATTTCCTGTTGCTGTTGCGTGCTTTTTTGCTGCTTGCCAATTTTAGCCATTTAGTTTGATTTCGGTGTTATCTTTATGCGAATGCCGCTGCCGCTTATCGCCCGGTCTGTCCACACCGACCTTAATGGGCTTAGCCCGGTGGAGTCGGGATGGGGGATCGGTGTCCGGGTAGTTCCACAGGAGGAGAGGGAGAGCTCCTCTCTTGCCTAAGCAATTTGCTATTTTTGTCGATTTTATTTAGCATTATATTTAGTCTGGGTATTTGTCGAGCACAGATTAGGTGGGCTAGGATCCAATAGAATCGAATTATATATGCTAAATAGCTTCATTTCGTTTAGGTTGTATGCTAAACAAACTTAGCGAATCTAAAAATATAGAATAATAATTTCAAGCTTAATTGATTGAGTAAATAATGAAGTTTTATATTTAAGTAAAATAGAATAAAATACTTTAAAGTCTAACAAAATCATTAAATTAAAAACGATCAAGTGGAATATAAAATAAGTTCCATAACTCGATTACATTTAGATATGAATTAAGTATATTTGTTGGTTTTTATTAATAATACGAAAAATATTGCAGGGTTTTTCAACAAGCATAAAATGTACGATAAACCTTGATAAATCACCAATTAAAGGGTATTTAAACTCACTGTATAAACGAAATTAGGTTTTATTTTTGCCCCTTTATGGCATATACATTGTGATTTTGATATATATATAACTCGATATTCGGTATTCTCATACGTAATCGAATATTTATGCGTGCTTCGTAAATGTGAGTCAGTTTGCTGGGCAACTTGACTCGCTTCGAGTGCATTGTGAGACCAAATGCGAATAACTCCCTTCTAATTAGTTGTCGGGCAAATAAATCAACAAATATATTACTGCGACGCAGCGGTTATAGGAATGAATATATATATGAACATATATCTTTATGCGTATGAATAATTCTCTGTCCGGCATTTCAACAACATGCAAAGTGGCTGCTTACGAGTGAGGGCAACAATTTAAAGTGCTAGGAGCTATGGCTATGGCAACGGAAAGCCGGCAGAATACATATGTATATAGCGGAGGCGAAATTTTAATTAAATTCCGCGTCATCAGTCGATCCATGACACTGACACTGACACAGACGCTGAACACATGTTCCCTTCGAGGCCTCAACGGATTGTATCCGTTCGTCTGTCTGGACTCTAATCTGTTGAGTAATTTCTTTGATGGCGAATAAAACTTTTCTCCGCTGGCAGCCTTTTTTGACGCGAAACTAACGTCAAAGTTGCGCGGGAACTTTGTAATTGATTATCGTATAAAAAAAAGGCATGTTAATTAGAGCAAAACCCTGGTTGCGAACGCGGAGCACTCCGGCATTGATCGCTGGCCACTCCGGCCACATCATTAGTGGATGGAATTTATGCGCCTGGCTAATGGCATAGTTTCCATCTGCACGGGACTCAGATTTTCCTGAATATTCGAGGCCAAAAATGCTTAAAAAGTAGTTAACACCGACTGCCAGCACGCAAAGCAGCTTAACCAAAGTTTATTTCTGCCTCTGGTTGTGCAAAAAAAATATATATTTATCTCCGGAAGCAGATCAAGTTATGGCTGTCTCGAAATAAAGTGCACTCTGAAATGGATTTAATAATAATTTTGAAGCATGTCAAAACTTCGAAAAGCTACGTAAATAATTTAATGGAAGAGTCCAAAAATGTATGTGTTGGCAAAGCCAATAAACACTTGTCATAATCTAAATTTAAGTGATATTTAAAATATTTAAAAATTAATCTGATTGCTCTTCTGTGGTTAGTTAGTTTTGTTGTGCATTTGCAAGCAATTATGCAAATAGTTTTTGAATGGTTTTGTCATAGATAAGACCTATATAAATATCGCACAAAAATATTTATATAATATTGATTGATTATTGCTTTGAAGTATTTGTGAGCATAATTTATGCTTTACCTATTTATCTCTATACTTAGCCAAGATTTTCAGTAATTCAGTCAGTTCTGTGAATCCCCTAAACATAAACGTACATACTTGAATGTATGTATTTTGCTTTTTATTTTTGCTCTCGTCTTTTTTACTTCCGCACCTCCAGCGTCACAAAATGGTAAATCGAAGGGGCTTTGGGCGAATAAAAGACACGAGAGGTCCTTTTCCCTATTCACTTTTTTTAGCACTCTGTTTGACTATCCGTCCTGCCAATAAACCGCCCTGACAGTCCATTGAGATACGCTTTAACTGCATCTTTAAGCCCCCGAGCGATGAGAATTCATTAATGGTTTTTGCCCTCTGGACCGATGCATGCACCTTGCGGCCATAAAATTCCCCAAGCGCCTATAAGTAGGCCATATACTGGGCGACGTGTTGTTGATGTTTTTGTTGCTACTGTTCCTGATATTGCGGGGAGCAAAATAAAATCCCATTAAAGTGAGCGTTTGTTCTCGCCTTGGCCATATCGCCTTGTTTCATTATGTCACGGGCTCAAAGATAAATCGTTGCTGAGGAAGAAGCTCAAGCAGCGGGAAGTTAATACATTGAAGAAAATATTGCAGGCTTACGGATCAATATTCTTAGTCGGAAATAAAAATTCAAATATTAATGTTAGCATTTATTTTAAGGCTAAATTAAGGTAATTAATATAAAACATAATTTCACAGCTGTTTAGAAATATTTATATGTTATTCTAATCAATAATTTGATGAGAAAATTATCCTTTAAAATCAATACGAATCTAAAAAAGTCAACAACTCGCAGAAAACCTACAGTATATCTGCTAAAAATAATTATTTCTTCCCGTGCAGGCCATAAAGGCGAACAAAAAATGGTGACAAATGCATCAAAATTAAAATTACGAAGTGCCGCAGATCGGAGGCAGGGAGCAGGGACTCCTCGGGACAGACAGCAGGATGACACACTCAAGCTGCTTTGTGCTGCTTGTTAGTAATGATAATGGGAATGCGGCGCGTGAGCCTTGCAGGAGGACTGAGGGCGGGGCTCCGGGGCAAAGATCCTGGCACCCGGAACCAGCAAGATGCGGATGATGGCGATGATGATGATGTTGGCGACACTCGGGCATGCCAACGGCGGCTGCTGGTAATGATTTTGATGAAGTTTACGGCTCTCACCAGCCAGCAAGCGATGGATAAATGCGTTCATAAAAAAAAACAGACAAAACAAAAAATTGTTAACTGGCAATTTTTCTTGTTTCTCACGTTGTCGCTCTTTCTTTACACAATATCCGGCATTCGTGGCATCTTTCCTCCTGCCATAACCTGGCCCACAGTTCCGTCTATTAATTTATCAAAATTATTATTCTTTTGCCCTTGGCCCGCGGCGTTGAAATATTTCTGGCGTTCTTCCTGCTAACCGGGTTCCGGAAACGCAAAACCTCTTCGACTCTGCGAAACTTTGCATAATATCTTGAGTAATATTCCACATTTCTCTTTGCCTTTGGAGAATTATTCAGTTTATAGCTGGAATAAAAAATGATAATAGATAGTCCAGACCATCAGGTGATTGAGTTATATATATATTCCTTCATTTATTTGGATTGGGATTATTGTGTCTTGGTTGATTTATGATAAAATTTATATAACTTTCAAATTTAAACTTGGCTTCAGCTTTAGCCACACTTTCATTATTGGCAAATTTGTCCTTTTATTGCATCCTTCTATGCTCTAGCAGGATTTGAAAAATTCTGCTGAAACTGGCTTCCTTCTTTTAGTGACACACAATGGCCCGTTCTAATTGAATTTTGCCTTGTGAATGCACTCACCTTCCCCAGCTGAATATTGGCCTTGTTATCTGTGGCCCGGGGTGTTCAGCATGTGTTCATTAAACGCAGGATTTCAATTTGTGGCCTTGGCAAGTTTCCCCGAACTCCCCGAAGCCGGGGAAGTTGGGTACTTGCATTATCTGGGTTCGCCCCGAAAATTTTACAGCTTAACTAACGGCATTCGGGGCTGGCGTGCACCTGCACATTTGGCTTAAGTTTTCCGGAGCGTTGTTAGGCGAATCCAATTAAATTTGCATTCAGTTGCCGAACGTGATCAGAAGCCATCAGCTATCGGCATATTTGCCTCGTTGGTTTCTGGTTGCCTGCCAAAACTTTTGGCCTTCTGGGCAAGCAATAAAATTCCGACCAACTTTTTCCATTGTAAACACGGGCTTAAATGCTGCCCTGAAGGATTACCCTCGGTCGGGTGCAAGGTCACTGCTTGGTCCCGACAGGTGTGAGGCAATTATCCAGAGTTCCGATTGGCTGCAGCGTCTAATTAGAAGCTTCGAAGGACAATGGCTATTTCGCCCGAAATCAATCTACGCAATCATGTTCAGAAGCTGCCATTCAACCGTTCAGGGTCTGGACTTGATGACCTTCCTCCCACGCAAAGAATACAGAACACAGGGAAATTTGATGTACTTTGGATCAGATGGCTACAGTCACAGCCATTGAATTATGTACATGTATCAGTGGTTTTTGTCATGCTACCATGACATTTCAGTAAGAAATTAGTATATGAGAAACACAGAACTACATTTTGTTTGTAATATTGCATAAATTGTAGCTATGAGTATTTTGTTGTTTATATTTTGTGCAAATTGTAAAGTGTGAGACAGATACTGGCTTTGGGAACAACTGAAAAAATAGAATATAAAAAAGTATATATAAAATATAATATAATATAAAATATAATCGTGATTAACCTATGACTATCTGTCTGAACGATTAATAATTATAAAGTTGATTAAGCTTATCATTTATTATTTATTGCGAAATCGTTTATAAGGACAGGTCTGTCCGTTTAAACTAATTTCTCAATGTTAAAGCTAACTAAATAAAATACTGCAGTTTTATTTAGTTACGTTTTAATAATAAATACAAACAGTGATAAATACAAGCACTGATCTTTAGAAAAATCGATCATCTACAGTTTCGGTTTTGTGTTAGTAGTACCTAAAACTGATATATTTCTTCAAACATTAAACCTTTTTGTTCAGTGTATGTAAGACAAATTTCTGGGGTTTCAATATTCAACTCAGCATAGGCTTAAAGCTGTCCAAAGAGCATCTAGGATCAAAGTTTCTGGAGATTTCCGACTGGATGAACAGTCAGAGACAGAAACTGTCGCATTGGCATTGTTTTTAATAAACTCGGTTCCCCTCCGACCCCGTGGTACCCAGTCGAAGCTCAAAGTCGAGGGAGCGTGTCTGACAGCAACTAAAAATAAAAGCCAGTCAAGGCAACAACTTAATCCCTTTTGGCCAAAAAGCAGAAAAACAAAAGGCAAAACGAGGGAAGTGAGACGGGGTAGAAGGAATGGCTGTAGCCAGCAAAAACTTACTTTTTAAGTCCGTTTAAGAAGTATTCTTCAAGGAAAACTTTGAACTAAGTTTAATGAAAGTAAATGTTATGCGTATCCATCACGGAGCATACCAACTGTTATAGTTAACCAAGGTTAAGGCCAAATATCTGGCAAAAACTAGCGTAGTACAATAACAACTGCAAATAGACAGAAACCTAAGACATTTAGTAAGCCTTTTCATAGAAAAGGAGCTTTATTTGAGGGATTTTAGGTTTATTAAAAATTAAATATAAACACAAATGCATTTATTTGAAGCTGTAAAGCAATGCTAAAGCTTGAATACCAAAACTAAAATCTCTTCCATTTCTGTGCATTTACAGAACCCAAAGGTCGAGTCAATTAGCGATGAGCGTAATGTGGCATCCAGCCTTGTGAATAGCCAAGAGGTTTTCGGGCAGACCATCATCCAGCAAGGAGCTCAATTCCGGCGGCGACGGAAATGGCTGCTTAAGTGGTGCGCATCCGGACCGGAACCACCGGCAGCAAGTCGAGCACTTTCTGCCATCCAGCACGCACTCCAACCCAGCACTCAATTCATCAGCCGGATCGAGAGATGGCCAACTTGAGCTGGCTGGCCACCACCACTCAGCTGCCACTGGTCAGCACGAGCAACTGGAGTCTGACTCCGCCTGGGAGCACGAGTGTCAGCCTGGGAGATGTGTCCGCAGCAGCTGCAGCGGCTGCGGTGGCGGCGGCTGAGGCGGCGGAGGACGAAAGAACTGGCGGGATTATCCACAACCAGCTGGTGCAGATCTTCTTCTACGTCCTGTACGCCACGGTCTTCGTACTGGGCGTCTTCGGCAACGTCCTGGTCTGCTACGTGGTCCTGCGCAATCGAGCCATGCAGACGGTAACGAACATATTCATCACGAACCTGGCCCTCTCGGACATCCTGCTCTGCGTGCTGGCGGTGCCCTTTACGCCGCTCTACACGTTCATGGGTCGCTGGGCCTTCGGCAGGACCCTGTGCCACCTGGTGTCCTTTGCACAGGGCTGCAGCATCTACATATCGACCCTGACCCTGACCTCGATCGCCATCGACCGGTACTTCGTGATCATCTACCCGTTCCACCCGCGCATGAAGCTCTCCACCTGCATCGGGATCATAGTGAGCATCTGGGTGATAGCTCTCCTGGCGACCGTGCCCTACGGCATGTACATGAAGATGACCAATGAGCTGGTGAACGGCACCCAGGGTGGCAATGAGACGCTTTCGGAGGCAGCGCTCATGCTGAACGGCAGCTACGTGGCCCAGGGATCGGGCTTCATCGAGGCACCGGACGCCACCTCGGCAGCCGAGGCGTACAGGCAGGTGATGACTGGCGGGATGGCGGGTCCGGAGTTGCCCTACGTGCGGGTGTACTGCGAGGAGAACTGGCCGTCGGAGCAGTACCGGAAGGTGTTCGGCGCCATTACCACCACGCTCCAGTTTGTGCTGCCCTTCTTCATCATCTCCATCTGCTACGTGTGGATCTCCGTGAAGCTGAACCAGCGGGCCAGGGCCAAGCCGGGCTCGAAGTCATCCCGGCGGGAGGAGGCGGACCGTGACCGGAAGAAGCGCACTAACCGCATGCTGATCGCCATGGTGGGCGTCTTCGGACTCAGCTGGCTGCCCATCAACGTGGTGAACATCTTCGATGACTTTGACGACAAGTCCAACGAGTGGCGCTTCTACATCCTGTTCTTCTTTGTGGCCCACTCGATCGCCATGAGCTCCACGTGCTACAACCCCTTCCTGTACGCCTGGCTAAACGAGAATTTCCGCAAGGAGTTCAAGCACGTCCTGCCCTGCTTCAATCCCTCGAACAACAACATCATCAACATAACCCGGGGGTACAATCGCTCCGATCGTAACACCTGCGGCCCCCGGCTGCATCACGGTAAAGGTGAGGGCGGAGGCGGCGGCAGCTTGGATGCCGACGACCAGGACGAGAACGGAATCACCCAGGAGACGTGTCTGCCCAAGGAAAAACTGCTGATCATCCCCAGGGAGCCGACCTATGGCAATGGCACGGGCGCAGTCTCGCCCATCCTCAGCGGTCGTGGCATAAATGCCGCGCTCGTCCACGGTGGTGAACACCAAATGCATCAGCTCCAGCCTACGCACCATCAACAGACGGAGCTTAGCCGACGCATTCGACGGCGTACGGATGAGACGGACGGGGACTACCTGGACTCGGGCGATGAGCAGACGGTGGAGGTGCGATTTAGCGAGACGCCCTTCGTAAGCACGGACAACACCACCGGCATCAGCATCCTTGAGACGAGCACGAGTCAGTGCCAGGACTCGGATGTGATGCTCGAACTGAGTACAGAAGCCTGCGGTGGCGGAGGAGGGGATCCCGGGAGGAGATTCAACTGAGATAGGGTGAGTACTAAGTTCGAGGGGAATTTTGCGGCAAAGATGGGGGAATAGTAAAAGAAATACAATTAATTTTGAAATATAAATTATTGTAAACTATTATTTATTGTAGATAAATTTTATCCTTAATAGGGATAGTCTCTAAGGAAGTTATTTAAAGGAATTTATTATATTTTTGTGTCTCTTTGATCAACAACTTTTGTTCAGAATTGTATTTTTCATCCTTTATATCCATTTATGATATTTTTAACTTAAATTATCTTTGGCTTGCTCAGTTATTTGCGAAATAATACCATTTCTAGCTATAAATATATAAGCATAAATAACTTTATGTAAGCCTGGCGAAACAAAGCTTATTTTCTTATTTCCTTATGGCCCGCGGCACGCAAAAGTTAGTACAGGCGAAAAGTTTCCTGGCAATATTTAGAAATAAGTTTAATAACGTCCGCTCACAACAAAAGTTTGCTCTCGGCAAACCAACAACATCAGCGCTATTTTATCAATATTTCAACGGAATTTCCCCATATTAAACATCCTTTTAGTCGGCAGAGTCAAGCGGATTGCAAGCTCATCGCAGGATTGCGACTGTGCAGAATTGCTTACCAAATCACATCGAATTTTGATGAAGAAATCATCCTTTGTCCCGGACAAAGAGCAACCCATTAGTGTGAGCAAAATCAGAGCCAGCCTGCATGAATTTTATAAAATTTGCAGTAAGAGCAGAACGAACTTGCAATCTTTATGTTTCTGTGCCCTCGCCTTTGCCACAAAGGCCAGCATCTGGCAGCAGATTTTCGCAGCGTTTGGGCCAAATTCCATTTGTCGGAGCTGCACTCGGGGAGAACACTCACCTGCATGGCTCGGATACTTCCCATACTCCCCCCCCCCCCCACTGAGCGAGCAGTAAATCAAATGCCGGCGGTGCGAGTAGCAACTGCCATGAGTCAGCCGAAAGTTGCTGCCTGTCAGCGCACAAATCTCGGTCCGGAGAAGTTGCTCTCCTCGAGATGGTAATAAAAAGAATGTTTTTAGCGTAGGGAGGGAGTCCTGTAATTTCGTTTTCAGTGCAACATTTCTGGCAGTTATTATACTCTGCGAAGATATACGACGGAGAGTAAATAAAGGATGTGTTTTCAAGCGAGAATATGATTTGTGGAAGTGCAGGTCCAGGAAGATGCTTCTAATACAATCGTGCCAGCAATTAGGAATTTTTTATTATTTTAGATTTTTAGATTTTCGTTGTCTAAATTTAGGCACAAGTCTTACACATTCAAGCTAAATTTATCCATATTTGAGTTTATTTCTGGCTTCTTGGGAATATCGTCTTTATTTAAATTGGCTTATGTCCGATTTCACAGGCAGAAATGCCAAAATAATTTTCAAGGGCATTTCAGCTTCGATGTAAGCGGCTTAGTACGCACCAGAAATACGTTATGCATAAAGTTTCTTCTTTAAATGGCCAGTGGAAGAGGAACTTTTGAAGGCGGCCTGCGGCTGTTGGCCGGAACGGACTGGGTCCTTGACGGATGGCCAAGACTTGGTAATGGATTACAGAAATATGAAAAACGTGCCGACAGTAAAGCGACCCTTTGACTTCCAAGACTGGACAGGTGTGCAGCAGCATTAACATACATACATAAACATGCCTAATATATGTACACAAATTACCAACTAAATTTGGCCAATAAATGCCAAGCAGAATTTACATTATTTCGAAGTCCATTTATATTTATAATCCTAACAGGGCAGCCGGCGCTATGAAGATGTCTAGCCAGAGTATACGATATGGTCGGTCGTAAAGTTTAAAAATACATTTAATTCGATTAAAAGCAAAGAGTCGAAGGCAACAAGAGCCAAGGAAATGGGCCATTTTTAAAGAGCATCGTTTATATTGAAATTTAAAGGAATTAATCGGATTTTTGTCAGAGATTAAAAGGAAGCTTATACTGAAAATCGAATAAAATACAATTTTGTGGGATACAAATAATTTAAATAAATTTTTGTAAGCTGTTCAGAATATAAAAAATTTCTTGTAAGCCACAAAAAGTATACAAATTTATTATTTACAAATCTTACTATATATGAAATACATTTATATTAAGAAGGTGACACTTGCATCCTTCGAAACAAATATAATTGTGTGTATCTTGGCGGTTTTCCTCAATCTAGGCCAAAGTACACACTCAGTGAAATATCAACTAGCCAGAGGATGTTCTTGTTTGCATTCGGGTTATGTTTGCGGTTGCTTTTTGAAAGCACAGCCAGATCCGAAACGGGAGCAGCATGTGGCAAGTGGTAGGCAGTTCGGGGAGATGGAGGCGGATGCGGATGCGGATTCCGGCTAATGAATTATTCAGGCGGGTCGTTAGCTGAGCACAATCCCACACGACTCTCTGCCTAATTACGCTGGCGGACCGAGAGGCCGGACAGTAAATAAACGGCGCTCCTGTGGCCAGGACAGCTGCAGGGGGAGGGTCTGAATAGATGGACGGATGGTTGAAGAATGCCGGCATATCTCATATACGTACGTATCTGGGAAAACGGAGACTGGCTGTAATCTGTTCACCGAGATAGCTGCATGTCCAACCATATGCATTATGCATGAGTTCAGTGCTCTGCACTCATAGCAGTCTGCTCCGGACTCCGAGAATCGTTCTGTAAGCGAGCGAGAAACTTTTATTTAACAACTCTATTTGTTTTTTATTCCCTTGTTGCAGCACTAAAAACAAAAAGTTTTCTAAAATATTTATATTTAATTTAATTTGATTTAAATACCAAGTTAAAAGGAAGTGTAAATCATACATTTTGGGTTTTAGTTTTTTATTTGTATTTTATTTCAAGTAGTTGTATTTTTATAATTGTAAGCCCGATTACAGGCGTGGTTACGTTAAATACTTTGTTTTTATGCAATAATTTTTCTATATATTATTTAATTCTGAAAAAAGCCTTTTCTCTCGGTGTAACTTTCCCTGTCTATTAATGGCAAATGGTTGCAAAAAGTTGTCTGTGACTTCGATCCAGAACATTGTTAGCCAGACTGCAACTGATAACTGCTGGAAAGTTTGCAGACCAAAAGTGTTAGGCACAAACTTTTCTGCTTTTATTTAGATCAAATTGCAACAATTTGAAACACACACCGCAGTAAGTTTTCTGCCGCGCCCGTGCTGCAGCATTTCAAAACCAATGACAACCGCAGAAACTGCTAATGGTTTAATGTAAATAAAATTCCTCTTTCGTTTAATATAGGGATTGAATAAATGTGTTTGCTAATTCGGTGAATAAGATTGTAAAAGTATCTCTTTAATAAGTAGGATTTATATTCGGATACTTGTAGTTCTTAATTATTTAATTTAAACTTCATTTGAAGTCTATTCCCAATTTGTTCTCTTAGGTAATATCTTTCTTTGCTCATAATTTGAAGAAGTACTAAGATTAAAAATGATATTATTTTTATAGCTTAATATTTGTATTGTGCCCGACTTCAAACATATAAAACACCTTTAAAAATGATTTCAACAAGAAAGTTCATTGGGCAGCTCCACAATTATTTCGCTTGCATTCGAATGTGAATATTTTATAGACGACCTCGATACGCAATCGATTGAAATTGCAAACATTTTTCGGGTAAAAGTTTCACAAGTGCGGCGAAGATTTTTTCACTATATAAAAATAGAGCGCGTATTAAATCTATATATTGTTCTTTATGCCAGCTTGTGCACAGCTATGATTGCTTCTCGTTAACATTTTACGCATTTTGTTTTATTCTCCGACCGAATTTGAATTCGCAATCCGCATTTGGAGTGGATTGAGCTGCATTTCCCACTTTCCAGGCCCCCCAATCAATCACACTAAAAGTGCATAATGGTGTTGTAAAATCAAAGAGTCTGATTAAACCGATACTAAAGCGATACCAAGGGCATAAATATCGAGAGTATGGCAAACATGCCACGCCCACAGTCATTCGGAGGTTGTGTGTGCCGTGTGTGGATTTAACGGCTACAATAACAAGGACTTTGGCTGCTTATCAGACAGACATGGGGGGAACAACATTATTTCAATATGTACTTACACTCGATGTGAAATGCTTTCAGCATTGCCTGGCCATAAAAAAATTATTGCCCGGCATTTACTTGTTCACGCGATCGTCGCAGTCCTCGAAATCGGGGATTTTAAGTGTTTTGAAACATGTGTTCTCTCTTTTTGGGCTTCAAAAGGGAGTTTAATGCATACGTCACACAAAAAGGTTTAGAAGAGGAGGTCCTTCTAAATTTACCATAATCATAATAGTTAAAAAAAATTGTAATTTATTCAAATATTTATTCTTTGCACTGACTCGTTAAGTATTTGATTGGCTAACTTAACTTTTGCCCTTCTGCATATTCATTCAATGTGAACCCTTGTGTCCGCACCTCTGGCCACCAAGGATACTTGAGCTCCCGTAACTTGGGGCACTTAAGGCTAGGTATATCAAATCGTATTTATTCTGTCGGCAGATGCTGAATAAGCCAACTTGAATGACAGACAGATACATGTGCTGGGTGTGTGTGAGCCTGTGCGGAAATAAATGCGTTTAATGAAGTTCCCTTTGGCCAAATGGCACAACTGGAAGTCTCTAATTGATGCCTGTGAATACGATTCGTTCCCCACTCGTCTGCATGGGATAATCGATAGTGTGGCAGCTGCCGCAGGGATTTTCCCACAGATTTTCCATTTATCTGATTGGTTTGAGTTTGGCTATAAATGCAATAGAACGGCTTAATTGAGAAATCTGTTGAAGTCTGTATGTTGAGATTCTGGGGAAATCACTCAAAGCCACAAGAAATCTTGGAAATTTGAGTAATTAATTAAAATTTTGCGAAAAACTACAGATTTTCAGAAAAAGAAAACTGCATACTTTTAGAGAATTGTAAAATAGATTCGAAATACAAGGAAGAATTCAATTACAATTACTACATTCTTCTTTTTTGTGGTATAAGTTACAAGCTTCATAAGTCTTCCT
Source organism: Drosophila anomelani (assembly GCA_035045905.1). Classification (NCBI taxonomy): domain Eukaryota; kingdom Metazoa; phylum Arthropoda; class Insecta; order Diptera; family Drosophilidae; genus Drosophila; species Drosophila anomelani. The sequence continues at coordinate 1,050,731 of JAWNOO010000165.1, forward strand.
TTCATTTCTTTAGCTAAACAGGATCTCATATAATATATCTATAGCAATAACATTGATCCACAAATCGACTGATGGAGCTAATCTAACCAATGCAATTACGTCTTCATTTTCGCACTCAATTCAAAGTGGTTGGGCAGAAAGCCAGCAATTTAATGTGCGGCCTGTGTTTGTCCGCCAGAGTGCTGGAGCCCACATGGTCATCGGCAAACATGGCCATTAGAGCGAGGGATGCGGCGATGGGACCCGAACTTGGCCAATTAAGCAATTACGCTAACAAGCTTTATTATGTTGAGTAAGCAGGGCTGAAACCAACAATGGCGGCGGCCCACCCAGGAAACTAGCCAAGGTGTTGGGCAAACAATTAAAACGGAAAGCGCAAAGGACAACAGCAAGATGGAGCTCTGTTTCCGGTACTAGCCTCCTAGAGGGGATTTAAAGTGGATCAGATTAGGTGCTAAGGACAGGCTGCTGGAAATTTATGAGCAAAAAGTTTACTTTCCTGTTCCGCCCGCCGGCATAAATTATAGAAAACAAGAGACCCTACTCCGTCCGCAGGACCCCCAGGGAGTCGCCTGTCCGCAGAGGAATGCTCGTGGAAGAAAAGAAGGAAAACTTTCGACACATTGAAATTGATGGTCATAAATTTTATTGACTTGTTGTCGGGCTGCCGGCGGAGTGGCTTTTCCGTAAAGTGTGCATACATATACTACATGCGTATATTCATCAGTTTGTTGCCTCTTTTTATGTGGCCAACGATTATGGGGCGCCCAGACATGTTGGACTAGGCTTAGTTAAACAGTCCCAGCGTTTAACTCACTTGTCCAAAGTGCCCCATGACAGTTGACGAGCCCAACGGCAAGGGGTTAAGATATATATATATATACTATATATATCTCAGGCACGTAGGACTGGCCTGGCCGCTGGACTTTCTAACTGACTTGGCAGCCATTCGATTTACACTGGGTCGAGCGCCGCTGATCAAATTAAAAGATTTTCAATATTCATATTGATTGGAGAACAAGTGAATAGGAAAACATTCTTATTATTATTATTCCTTTGAATTCAATAAGAACAGTTCATGATTTATGGGCCAGAAGTGATTGAATATCGATATTTAAGGCAGGAAATTGATTTACTTTTCCAACTTATTTCCCTCTTTATGAAACACAAAGTCCATTTTTTGGTGGCAGAGCTTTTCGATGATGATATTTTTTCCAGTGTCCATCTGGCTAATAAAGGGAAAGTGCGTCAGTGTAACAGCTTAATGTTCTGTCTTTGTTATTGATGAAAATTGTCTATAAAAGCGAGCCCAATTTATGCTCCATTAAATGCCATAAAAGGCGTTTGCCATGACTTATATGAGAGGGACGTGGCCGGTAGTGGTCAGGCTGGACAGCTTTAACCAAATGCCCACATGGAGACGTGTATATGTATAAACTCGTACATTTAATGTATGCTCCAAGTTTTCCTTTTGATCCCCAACTCATACACTGAGTCCTGCCCCCCTTTTGCTAGTCTCCTGCGTTGACAGCGAAGCTTAGCGCCACTTAATATGAGCCAAAGGCAATATTAACTTGACAGTGGCTCATCCGGTTGGGGAAATGGGACGGGGTGTGGCGGTGTGGCGGTGCTGCCTCCGGAGCTGTCTTCATTATCTGCTTTATTAACAGTTAATTAAATTTTGTGTTTAATGATTGGCGAGACAAAAGTCAAGAGGGCGGGCGGACCAAAGCTAATATTAAAAATGCTTGCGGCTTGGCATTTATTAAAGTCCCCAAAAAGGCAATTTTGACCAAGGGAAACTGCGTTGCCTAGGCTGCCGAGCCAACAATTACCAGTTTAATGAAACGAGAAATGCCTTTTATAATAATTGGCCAAGCAAAAATACCAAAACACTGGCTTCGAGTACCAAACAATTTCTGCACGAGTAATCTTCTTCGGGAGAATAGAGCAGGAAATTTGTTATTATGGGCCCAGCTGACCCTCTGGCCTTTGGCTCTTGGCAGGATAGGACAGGACTCACAGCTCAGACAAGTATGAGTGGGCCATGAAATCCTTTGGCTACGCCCTCATTTCGATTCAAAATAACCGAAATCTAATTACACATTCTGTCGGCACATTCTCGGATTGGAATTCAGTCTTTCATTCCTTGAAGCGAGTGCCAGATGAGAGCCTATGCTTTTCAAAAGGCTGAAATACATAATTATGCAGCTCAGAGTCTCGAATGACAACCGTGTAAAAATATGAAAGCCCACGGAAAAAAACCGGGGAAAACAAGGCCGACCAACAAACCGAGCAGAGAGGCAGTCGGGCGTGGTAATTGCGTCGGAGTCGGGCGCTGGGAGGTCGTGGGAGTACCTGGTATCCGAGGAGTACACGGGAGTGTCTAGGAGGACTCCACCTGTCAGCAGGTGGTGTTGCCAGGGACTTAAAGGGCGTCAAGAAAAAGTTTGCTTGGCTGGAGAGAGCCTGCCTCTCAACGGTGGGCCAGAGACAGGCTTTTTTTTTTAGCCATTTCTTAATTTATGTGCGAGCAAAAGCAAACAAAATCTGAATGGTAAAGAATAAACAATGTTGCCCATTATGCTGATGGGCCTCTGAGAAATGTGTTTCTTAAAGATTTGTACTTTAGTGCTCTGCGGCTCTGCAAAAACATACGTCCCGCAAAACTGTAGTGAAAGCCACGAAAAACTTTCATGCTTAGGAAAAGCGTAAAAGAAAAACTCTAAGAAAAGTAAATGAAAGTGGATGATCCCTCTCATGGAATAGCTTAATGTCCTGGTTTAGGATATAAGAAGGGTTAAGCTGTGCGAGTGGAAGTCGAAATGTTTGAATTAAGAAAATAAAACCCAAATCATTCATTGCTTTCAAAATAAAATTACAATCTTGAAAATGTCATGATATATATCGTCAGCAAAATCTCAATTTGGAAATGCACATAACTTTGCTTTCGTCGTATCTTTTGACGATGCTTTAATGCCTACAGCCTGCCATGGTCTAAACCTGTCATCGTGAGACAAAAATCCTGACAAATTTTCGGCTCATAATTCATGGGGCTCAGGTAAAAACAAAAATGTGCCACAAGGTAGAAAAATTGAGGGGAAAAAATGTGTCATGAGATGAATTTCTTTTTTTCTTCGCATTTTTTGTATTTGCAGCAACCTCAACGTCGCTCTGATTCGCCTCATTAGATGGTTTTATTTTTCTGTCAGAGAAAATTCTAATTAAAGCCTGGACCAAAATCAATCACATTAAACCAACAATCGGGCAGGAAAATAAAAAGGGAAAAGAAAGTGTCCTACGCATTAGCCTGACTTTAATCAAAAATGGCATCAGGAGCTGCATCTTGATAGATACCTCATCCTCTGCTTCCTTTTATTTATTCTCTTTTCTTTTTTTTGAGACAGCACTAAAACGTCCTGCATGTCATTAAGCCACAGACATCTCATCCTAACAAGGGACAGGGGAAAACATCATTCATTTTCGCCAGCGTTTTCCGTCAATGACAATCAAGCTGAGTGGGCTGTGAAATTGGGCTGATGATGAGCAGACACCGCGATCCAAATCAATCGGTGCATGGACAGTTTTTAGCACGAGCAGCTTTTAAATCAACTGCCGTTCAATACTTAAAAGCGAGATGGATGGGTGTGTGGCAGCCGTGATGGATGGCCCCCCCAGAGGGGTTTAATTACGAATAATTCCTTGTACAAGTCTGAAAACACTTATTTTTACTCAGCAGTTTTGACAAAGTATATATATACATATCTCTATAAAAATGTGGACAAGATTGTAAAGTGTTTACTAGAAATTTGGATTTTAAAATCTAATTTAAATGTTGAAATTTTTCATTACAATGGTCCCAGGCTGCGGACGATTTAATAAAGATTAGTATAAAAAATTGTAGTGTTTCAAAAAGCGGTAAGGGAGTTACAAGTGAGGTACATATATGTAAGTGAACGCTGAAACAACATTCAAAATAATTTAACATCCAGGCCCAAACAACTATGTACCTACCCACCTCCCCATCCTTATGTTCAGATGGTACTCAACGATTCCGGCGAAAAATAAACAACATAATATATTATATAAAAAAAAAATATATAAAAAAATAGTATATACATATATACCATTAAAACAGCAACTCAAATGTTAATATATAAAAAGCTACTATTATAATTAGTTTTAGTACAGACGCAATCACATTATTCCTCTTATTATTATTCCTCCACACATATCCCTGAAATTATTCTTAAAGGCTCATACTTTTAAGCTATTTCGATGTTTTAATAGTTTTCTTAAATAATTTTCAGTAGATTTTATAACTAGCATGATCAAGGAGGATTATTTTAGGACTTGAAACTTCCTTGATCATTTTCAGAGAAACCGTCTAAATGATGCAATACATTTTGAAAGTCACAAAAATCGATCGACCACAAGAACGACAGCCAAATAAATTTAGATATAACTGCGTGACATGGTCGTACATATGTAGAAAAATATAGCCTGCGAATGTTATCCTTCAGCGTAAAACAAACAATGTGATATTTCTTCTCCGCAAACCAATAGCTCCGGCTAGTTCCACATAATTTCTTATCGGAGGTTCATATTTATTTAATGGCTTCCGGAATTGAGTGAACACTCGCTTTTCCGCGTTCTGTCTGGCTCGGCGTTTTGTTTTGATTTGACTGTCCGCCCACAATAACAATCACCGCCCTACGTGCCCGGCATGTGAATGAAGTGTTGGTCCTGGGAACTGAACGCGGCGTTTGTCGTTTGACAATTTCCGACCAGCCTAACTTATATATTATTTAAGCGCGGAAAGTGAATTAAAATTAAATTTTCGGTTTGTTCCCTGCGCATGCTTAACCCCGCCCGAATGCCCGAATGCCCGCTTCAGGCAAATTGCTTTTATAAACTCTCTGACAAACCACAGCCAGCGAAAGTCCTTCACGATTCCCCCGGGAGAGTTGAGTGTATGTGCTGTAAGGGGGAAATATTTGAGAAATTTAATTTTGTCTAAAATGCGACGAGGAGACAAAAAAAATGTGTAAAAGTTCTTCCCCCTCAAATAGCTGCTATCCGCTTATTGCTCTCATAATATTCTCTAAGTTCAAGTTAATATTTTGAATAATGCCACATCGTTTGAGCGTCTAAGTGACTCGCTGGCCGCCGGATATTTATGACTGCAGATATATCACCGCCAATGCCAAGCAAGATATACATATACAGTGGCTGAAAAAGAAAACGTAGCATAATTTCCAGCGGCACTCCTCCATTTCTCTCGCGCCTTTGTCCATTATGGCGTGTAGCGAGGCGTGAAAATGGCCGAAAACAAGTTGAAGGAATCAGTGTCGGAAATGCTTAGGAGGACAACTTTGTTAACCAGAAAATGAAGGGGTTTTCTGCTACAAGAACTCGATTTATTGCAGGCTTGTGTTACGATAATGCGAGTCTGGAAATGTGATGTGACACATATTTTCAGAGCCATAAACTTGTTGCCCTAATATGGCCCTAAAGTTAATATAACTAATTTAATTGTCAACTTAAATTTTTTACATTATTACATTATTTTATTGTTATCATTCTAAGCCATTGCAATGGCATTTACCTTATTTAAAAATTCAAATGGCATTTTCTGTGAAAACTCTCAATTTATACCTTGATATATTGTCTCTGCTTTATAATTCGTCTCTGGCTTAAATATTCAGAAATAACTTATAAGCCCGATTACCCGAAATAGAATTATATTAAAAGTGCATTGCCCTAGGCGGAATATTAAAATAAGCACGTGGCTCAAGTGCTCAGACCTCACTTGGCCCAGCGACTTATGGACTTGCCGCACAAGGTCACTGTCCATCGCTCTGCGTTGAGTAAGCAGAATTTTCCAGGGAGATTTGCATGGATTTAACCAAGATTGAACTCTGTCGACCCGCCCAAAGGGAAGGCCTTTTCCTGACGGCGGCAAATATTTGCATGCGAGCTGTCCACACACTGACTTGGGAATCCTTTTTTTTGGGGGGGGGGGGGAGTAGAGCACTTCCACTTCCACGTCCCACTCCCGGGACGATGCTCTCTTTTCGGCTCACTCTTGTAATGTAAATCTATTTTAATGTATGCAGCAATTAAAAATACATCAGTTTACTTTCGGAGCGCCTTTGACAGGGCCAACTTCCTGGGGCTGGAACTGGGCCTCGTCCTGGCATTTAATGCGTCATTTCGGGGTCATTAAATTTCATTGCGTTAAATGTTCCCATGTCATGCATACATTGAGTAATTTTTTGCAATATTTAAAACGCTTTTCCTCCTTCGGCATAATTTAAACATCAAATAAAAATAATGAAGTGCCGAGAGGCCTCGGCGCAGCGCTGATAACGTTCCATTAAACGGTGATGTCAGTGTGACACCTTCATTTACATAAAGACCGCCACGTGTCGGCAACTGTCATTGAACTGTCATCCGATCCCGTTCCGAGTCCCGTCCTCCGATTACGTCCTTCCGTCTCGTCACTTCCTGTTTTGCCTAATTACTCGTACTGCTTGTGCAAAATTCATTAGATGCCCCAACAACACCCTAATCAGCCGCCGTCCGTCCCTCCGTCTGTCCATATCTGTGGGCTAAACTTAGTTCACATCGCAATTCATTAAAAAGAACATCCTCGTCGAGTTGTCAAGCCGGGGTCCTTGGGATCTGTGCAGCTAGCTGTCGGGCTGTGGGGTCCGTGGCCTCCTCCTCAGCCACTTGACATATGTACGGGCGGCCCAGAGTTTGTTTATGTCGCCACCTACGAGTAATTGCGGCCAACTTAAAATACACTCGAGCCAGGATATGTCATAAAGGACAATCCATGTGGCTGACATTACAAGATATGAGCAATCCGAGGTACAAGTGCTCGGCTATTGACAAGTGTGTCGGGGGACTTTCTGTTGAATGGGGGAGCTCTCTGTGGGAATTTCTCTGCAAATAGAAAGTCTGGAAAAACCACTGAACTTATTGATTTTTTTTAAAGAGTGCAATAAAGAAATTAACTTGTACGAGGCCATTTTTACGAATTTAATGATTTAGTTTCAATGAATTCTAAAAAAAAACATGTTTGTTGATAAATGTCATTCTATTAATTCATCCGCAATAAACAAAAGGATGCAGCAACGCCGAGCAACAATTTAAAAAAAAATTCAGAAAATCTGTGAAAAAAATAAAATAGATGTGGCATTATAAATATTATATTCGGCTGATTTCGGGTGAAGATGCTTAGTAGAAGTGAGGGTCAAAAAAATCGGATTTATAGTAAATTTAGCTCTTCAGTATTAACAAAAATACATAATTAATAACTGTCATTAACTTATTCTAATATCAAACTAAATTCATGAAATAAAATGTTCTATTTTTATTGCTTTAAATTAGAGTACACACGGCAGGGGTGCTTGAGTTGTTTTTATTTGTGGACTGCAGTCCCTTATTGATTTATTTATTCTTCTGTTTTGCTAAACATTTTATTGCCGTACCGTATTGATTTTGCAGATACAACTTTTCGAAACTAACCCATATAAAAATAATGAAAAAGTACAAATGTGCCATCACAAAAACCCATCTCAGCACAAATACGAACAATGGCAAAGCAATAAAAGCAAACTTTTGTTTTTGGGAGCCACATTTCGGGGATATCTAGGAACGAAAACAGGCGGAAAGTACAATCATTAAAATTAATTACACAAGCCTTAATGTGCCGCTGGCAATTAGGGTCCAAACTCATGGAGGTAGACCTCATCGTACCAGAGATTCTACAATTGCCAACTTTTTCCTGTCAAGAACTCCAATGGCTGACCACAACAAAGCAATTTCTCCACGCACCCGAAAGCACTTTGGAAAATATAGTACAAAGTTTGTTTATTTGCTTTACATTAAAAGAATTGCTTAATTGTTTTTTAACTATAAATAATTCGACTTTACAAAATAAAAGCATTCCCAAAACATCAACGTTTGGTCTTGGAATTGTAAAGCAAAATAAATATCAAATTCTCACATGAATAATTTTATAAATATAGTTAATGCCTATCATAAAGATATATAAAAATATGTTTGATTTATAATTTTTAATAAAAAGTAACTAAGCTTGGCTGGCACATATTGGATCTTTGATCCTATTTCGTCCTGTGCACACCCACACAGTGGAGCCCGCAGAACACCCACAAAACACACACAATCACAGGCGACCATAATGAATACTTAATAAAGCGACATTCAAGTTGGTCGGACCGTCAGTTGACGACAAACAAAGGCGGCCAGCAGGCCAAAGACCATGGCTAAGGCTGCGGGCAAAGTTTACCTTTGTTTGGCTCCGCTTTCCACCTCGGCCCCCCCTTGAACTCGGTCCGGTTCAGCCCCTTGTTCGGTGTTTGTATTCTTTTTCTCCTTGTTAGGCGGCAAATTTTATTTCAATTATCAACGCCCAAGCGGGCGGCATTTAGCATTCAAGTTGATTTAATTTGTCAGCGGCAAACCTGTCGTTAAAGGCACGCTAGCCAGATGGGTCAAGCAATTTTTTATGCGCATTTGTATCGAACTAAACAATTAAAATACCAGCTGTTTTTACGCCTTTAAGCAACAAAAAGGAATGGAATATTAAATGGATGGTAAATCGAATTGATTAAACTCATAAAAACAAACTGCTCTTGTAAAAACCCACTCGCGGGTTATATTTTTTGCAAATGTTTAAAGAACTGTGAGCTATGAAAAACCATTTTTAAATTTTACAAAAAATATCGGGATACTAAAATTTCAATTTAAGATTTTGTATATAATCCGTACCGAGTAACTCACGCGAGTTTATGGCTAAACAATCAACGGAAATCTGACGGAAGCCCAAAGTGCAAATTGATAGCTTCATCACAATACAAAATCGATACATTGGCTGTGTAGACAGATAACTGAAATTTGTACATTATTTTTGTGGGAAATTCCCCAGGTTTATTTTGTAATTTTAATTAAAATGTTCAAATGTCAAAGGGGGTGGGTGGGGCAGTGGAAATCACAGGGCAAAATATTAAAAATTCAGAACTCACAATCACAAATTATGCGCGGATAGCTGTTTTTGTCAGCTTTAAATGAGAATTCTAAAAACAAGGCTATGATTGGGTATCAAATTTCTCTTTAATTGGATTTTTGTATACGTTTATGAATAATAAAATAAGGCCAATTTCCGCTTTAGCTTCTGGGAATAATATTAATATAATAGAGGTTTTCGTAATAAGGAATAATATTAATCAACTCTAATATACTTTTTTTGTTCCTTCACGGGTTAATTTAATTGATTTAATAATTAAGTTGCTAATTTAGATTCCTGACATGCAAACCACGTGTCACCTCTGCGTATACGTAATGTAAATGCATTTTAGTGCCAGGAAAAAATGAAGGAGCGTTAATGCTTCAGGCTACAAGTGGTTACTACTAATTAGGACTTACAAGGACATGCCAATGATGATGACGACCACACAATGTGGTCGTCGATGTCAACAAGGACAGGCCAGCAGTGACAGAAGCATCAGAGACAGGGGCTTGGCTCAAATAAGTATATTCTTCCGCCAGAACCAACGTGCAATCTGATGCTCCTTTAATTAGACAGACGACTGGAGCCGAATGATGATTACGATGATTTGGTCCTAGCAATATTTAAGCGCAGTAAATATCGTCTAAAGGAACAACCATTTATGGTTCATTAATTTTTTTGCAGAATTCTAGGAAATAATTTTCATGGAAATATGATCTCTGGGATATAACATTCAATAATAATAACATAATATTTATATATAAGCTTACTGTTTTTACCATTAAATCTAAATACACACTCTGAGCCTTGATGAATGCCTCTGTTAAGCTCATTCAAAGGCGATTTGCGATTTGTAGACGTAAGATGGCAAACAAATTGGCATAAGCAGCTTGCGTGGGAAAAGGTATTACGACATCCTTAGGGTTCATACAAGTATGTATTCGCTAGATGCTACAGATTTATTTTCTTCAAAAAGTGTGGGTGAAAATTAACAGAAATATTCATTTGAAATTTGCTGCCGAATATTTTCACTTTCACAATTAATTTAGTCCATCAACCTGTCAGTCACTTCTTCTAACTCTTTTCTGTTTCTTTTCTATTTGCAGATTTTCGAGACGCATTTCTAAGCATTCCCATGGACGGATTTGTAATTCAAGCCAAAATAATGCAGGGAAACGTCAACTGGATTTTGGGAGCCCTTTCGTAAGCCACACTTAGAGGGAAAGGAGGAATGGTTGAGTAGAAAAATGCTGATAAATGCCAAATCAAGTGACAACGATGTGGGAACTGGTGGCGGGGAAGGTTGTCTAGCAATTGGCTGAAACAGCTACACAAGTCACTGATATCAAATGTGTGTATATATAATATATATGTATACTAGACGTGGGTGTGCTTCGGCTTGTGCGGGGGTGTGACTGAGCCTGGGGGCAGATCTGCCTCTTTATACTGCTATTTTTTGCTGAATTTTCTGCGGCAATTGCCGGGCCATTTCGCATATTTACAATGCCTCGAAGGGTGAATTCACTCGCAGTCTGCCTTTGTCGCATTCAATTTGTACCTAACAACTGTCAGACATTTGTCGTTTCGGTTTGGCTTTCGCCAGTCGCACGGAATTAAATTTCGTGCGCCAGTTTTTGGCCCAATTGTGTGGAAATATGTCAACGCAAGGCCCACACCCTATTGCCACCCCAAAGCAAAAGAAAAATAATTTTCTTGACTTCAAAAAAGCAAACATTTCCATGGCTGATGGGGCACTATATGGCGAGACGAGGCACGGGAATGAGTAAGCTGACAGTGATGAGATTTCCACGGCCCCAAAAAAACCAGATGGGTAAATGGAATGGTTGAAAAATTGGCCTGCAAGCATTCAACTTAACCGGAAAAGTTTTAAAATTCCATCCAGCTTAAATCAATGGAGGCTCAATAAAAAGATACCCCTGCATCTCAGGCTCTCTGGGGAAAGCCAAAAAACAATTCGATTTAAACGCAATTCGTTTACCTTGGCCTGTGGTATTTCGCCTTCTGTATATTATTTTCGTTTAAATTTAAAAAGTGACATGGCAGCTAGAGGTGAAGAGAGGAAAAACCTAGGCTTCGGTTGAGATGGCAGCGGCTTGTGTGTGAGCATAATAAAATAATTAACTTAACTGCTGGCAGCCGTGCGCATAAAAGTAAAACTATTTTATCACCGAATATTTTATAGCAAATAAAACGTGCTAGGTCTAAGACAGCCAAAAATGGCATATGCTAGGGTGTAAGGTGCTCGACAAGCTTGTAAAGTGTTTCCGAGCATAGACGTAAATATAAAAAGTATATCTAGCCATTAACGCAAATACCTTTAGCCTTAAGGTTGTCGGCTAAGCGCATCAAATGCTACAATAAGCCGAGTTTGGAAATGGGTGGGAAAAGTGTAAGCTAAAACCACAAGTACGCAAAATTGTGCTGACCACGAGCCCCGCTTTTGGAGGTTTATGCCTGGCGGCTTGAACTAGGCTTCCAAAAGCAAGTCACACACTTTAGAGTACTTTTGGTTTTTCTACCGAATCCCCGTCGTATACGTAATTATATATATAGAGTCTATATTGCTAAGATGTATAGAATACTCATGGAACGATCGAAAACTGAAGGTAATTCAAATTGCATTGCAGCGGAAAAAGGTCTCATTTAAGTCCTAGGAAAACCATATAATATATAATGTAATTAATATAGGAACATTTTATGAACTCTTAACTATGATTCAATGTTGGCTGTTGTATCAATGTATTACAAACGAATAGGTATGGAAACACGGAAAGGCATTTTTATATATATACGTATATGAAAAATAAAAGTTTGGATAGGCTATCGAAATTATAAAATTGTTTTAAGCAAAATCTAACCAAAAACTAAAGTGTATAGATAAAACTCAAAGTAAGATAGAGTAAATAGTAAAATAAACTAATATATGTATTACAAAATTATATCGATTTAGAAGTAGGTACCGAAAAACAAAACAAAAAGTTGTTGATTCAACTACCCACTAGTTAAGGGTTGTGTTTGTAGTCTGTAAAATGTTAATTCGATTAAGTGGCAAGCATATACAGAATACCAAATAAAAAGTGCACAAATCCATGATAAAAATTAAAGCAAATATTAAATGAAATAGACAGATGAATGTGAACCTTCTTGATTTAACAAATATGGAAGTACTGCTACAATTATACGTTGAAAGAATTACAAATACCAAAATTGCATAAACTAATGGAATGATTCTCAGCTGAATATCAATCCAAGAATAAAGATCCTACATGTATGTATCAGAGAAAATGTTTTAAAATACGGATTACCGACACACGAAATAAATAATGGATGTTGAAATAAAGACACCGGCTGTTTAAATTTGTGGATATTGCTTGGTCAAACTACGCTTTAGGAATTCTTTAAATCTATCAAATCAAGCAAAGAAAACTTTATAGTTTCTCGATTTACCTAAAAGAATCCTTAAAGTATATCCAACCAGCAAGTTCAAGTTAAATTCAGGGTAAACTAATTCCAAAGAAAATGGATTGCTCCATCTTCGCAGCATGCGGTGGGGCAGAGTTGCCTGTCCTGCTGGCAGGCTTTGATCAAATAAACAAACAAATGACAAATAGGGACAAAATGTGGAGACAGACGATTTGTCACTAGGTAATTTATGTACCCTGTTTGTCCTGCGCAGGGCGGAGGGAGGCGGAGGAAATTAACCCTCAACTGGGTCAACAGCACTCAACAAGCAAACATGCATCCCACACCGATGGCCAGTGCAAGCAACAACAGCAACTGGTGTGTGCGAGGTGTGTTCCTTGGCTTCAATTAAACTGCTGGCATGCGAAAAGTTCGATAAGAAAGTTCATAACAGGATCGAACATAGTGCAGGACCCTTCCTTAAACCAGAAGACAAAACGAAGGCAAACTTTTATGCGCCAAGTAAAGTTATGAAGCTATGCCTGGCTCTCTGGATTACGAGAGTTCCAAATAGTTTTGCCAACGTTTATTAAACGAGTATGAATTCCTGGCTCCCACATCAGGTAAGAGAATAAATATAGTACAATTATCCATTCATTTGGTAAAATTGAAATATTTTTTAATTTAATTTACACGGAAGGTTGAAAGCATATGTACAAAAATAAAATACTTGTGGTGTTGAATATTAATAAAAATGTAACACTAAATGAGGTGGAACATCTTCATTGGAGGTTATTTTTAATTATATTTGCATTCATTTTCGTGCTTGTGTATTTATTGCGCAATTATCGGCTGAATGACCCTTTGATTTTGATGATTACTTTTTGGCATTTATACATAAAAATCCTGGCTAACCGCAGCCGTCATGGAAACATGATTATTTCGCAAATATAGCAAATGGTAGACCAATTGGTAGCCCGTTAAATATGTGGATGAGAAAGCAGTTAATAAAACGACAAACACAGAAAAAAATACACAACAAATACTTACTGTGTGTGGTCATTTTTTAAATATAGATTTTCTATTTAATTTATTATAATTGTATATTAATAGTATTAATATTTCTGATAACAAGTAAATCAATTTTTTCAATTAATCTCAAATCACCTTATTATTCATACATATAAATAGAAATATTTACAAATTAAATATAATTATACTTATTTTTGTAAGGGAAATAGGCCCTCAAGTTTTCCTATATAAATCTGAATTTTTCCCATTTTATCAACTTTTAATACCAGAAGTATTTTAAAACCACAATCCTTTATTTTCTGGGTGTACAACTGAAATAAATTCCTGTCAGAAATAATTATAGCAGAGTCAATGTGTAAATTCGATTACTTTACTAATTAAATTACTGTTCATTTTGCTATTTATTGACTCTGTAGTCTGGTTGAAAATTTCAAAATTAAATGATAAAATGAACAGTTTTATCCACTGAAAATATATTCATAAAATTTCCCATTCTAGTTTACGTCCAAGTTGCAAAGTAATCCGATACTGCTTATGTCTCGTCGTGCTCGGAATAAGATTGGTACATTTTCCTGACAACTAATGCCGACATACTGGGACCCATTTCAAAATACCTTTTAAAGAGGCAAACTAATAAACTGTCCAAACCAGAGCACTTCATCATGATGCCCCAGGCCCCTGTCCGGGCGTGCTTACCTGGCCTGCAATTTAATCGTTACGAATGTGCGGTCGTAAGTCATAGAGTCCTCGGACAGGCGGCTCCTTCCGAACGCTCCCTGGGAAGCCGCATTGAGGTAAGTGACATTATTCGGATACCCATCTCTAGACGAGCTCTGCCGTGACTATGACAGAAATTACTGAAATAAATCTTCTGATGAAAACTTATGACTAAGACTACCTAAAAGGGATTTTTCAAGATTTTTATTTCTTGGCTTTCAGCTTTGAGTAACATCTGAAACCTCATATGAACTTCTAAAGAAACAAGGTATATTATATAACAATTAATTTATATTTACACAACTCTAAACAAACAGAGTTAAAGTAAAAACGTTATCAACTTTTTAAAAGTTCTATTTTATCTCCACCTGTGTTAGCATTGAAACTACATAAATTGTTATTATGTGTTTGCGTTTGAAATATCTCGTATTTACTGTTCACTGGTTTCGTTGCATTTCATGTGGCTGCCACAGGAGCACTGCTGTCCTTTTGTAATGGTCAAGTCCTGGAAACTATTCGTGGCTCTAACCACTGGCCACTGGCAAGCAAAAGTTATTTGTTGGCGGATTTCTTTTTCATTCTTTTTGCTGCAATAAAATTTTTGTGTGACATGAATTATATGGGGGAAAGCGAGGGGAAAATAAGCAAAAGGCAGAACGATAAAGCAAATGAGACGTCAGTTGAGAATAGTTTACAAATTTGAGTTTTATCACAAACCGAGGATGATGGAAGACCGACTTCGTTGGGAAACCGTAGAAGGACAATTGTTAAGGGGGCTATAATAGCGTACGTAGAGTGATGTTCTGGGGAATATAAATACAGTAATAATACGAGTGGGGGAAAAACTTGAACAATGTGGAAGCAGAAAGCAAATAAATTCAATTAAAGTGAAGCGACATTCTGACACATGTAAGCAGGCACTTGCAACCTCGTCTGGAGCCTAAACCACTTCACCAACACATTCCGACCGCGGGAACAACAGGAACAACACGCAATGTCCCCGAAAGTTTCCTTTGTCAATGTGTCTGTGGGTTTTTCAAAACTTTCGGCGTGAAATGTGTCACTCAACGGCAGTAGCGCAAAAACAACAGAACTTGGGCCAAGTCAAACAACTTGGGTTCGGTGGGTTTATCTAACGAAGAATACAATAAACAAAAATTGAGAGAATTAATCGGTGGATGAATATGAAAATTGGTTTCTTAAAGTAGGAAAACTGAAAGCTAGTCGGCAGCAGAAGCGATGCGAAGGCTTTATGAAGCTTTTTAGTGAGGTTCCTCCACTTTCTTTTTTAAATAAAGGCCACAACTTGAATCAAATATACTCAAGTTGAAATACCATTTTCATTTATAACAAGTGCAGTTAGGGAGAAATCCAGTAGCTATTTTCCACCAACTGCCCAAGCCAATTACCACTGCCTCAAGGAAATGTAACTGCTTTTCAAGTATGTCTGCAAAAACCTAATGAAATTGTCTCCGGCCAAAGCTTGCAAAACACTCGCTGCACAAATGGCAAATTAGGTTTCGAAACTGGTTTCCACTTACGGCAACGACAGGATGTTGTTGCCATCCCTGTTACCAAACTGTCGAGCCGGGAAAAAGGAGAGCTAAATGGCTGACAAGTGCATGCTAGGCGTTGCCAGTCAAGCTATTTGACTGTTGAGATGCAGCTCCCTCTGGCCAGGATCTGTTTTCGGGTTGGGTCGTTGTTGTCCCTGCAACTAGTGTGCTCCTGGCAGTCCCCAAATGGCTTCCAAACTAGTTAAACTGGCAAAGGCTGCCAGTCCGAATGCATAGAAGAGATTGTCGTTGTCATTGTCGTGTGTGGCCCGTGGAAGTGCACCATTATTCCCAATTGAATTAAATGCTTAGGCTTCCTGTTCAGTTCACTTGTTTGGAGTTAGTTTGCAAAATCATTAATAAGTAATTTAAAAACTTTTGTTTTAAGGTCTATAAATAATGAAGTGACACATTAGTAAATTAAAAAGCGGACTGCAAAGGAAGATGACAGAAGAGCAAAAAAACCATGAATTCTGAGATATTAAGAGTCATTTCTAAATGCTTGGGACCATAACTTACTCTTTAAATAAACTTTGATTCTTTATTTTGCTTCAATGAACAATTTAGTTTGCAATTAAATATTTTAAATTTGAAGAAATTATCTTAACAGTTAGTTTAGGATTTCCTATTTAGTTGTCAAATATACAGACTAAATTTCACTAAATTAAATCAAATTACTAACTTTATTCAGTGCATACTGCAGTCCTTTAATATTCAACTTTTCTTAGATTAAATTTTCTTTATTAAAAAGATTCTGGCACAACAAAGCCTCGGCAGAGTATTCGTATAAAGTATCCACAGGAAGCACATTCAGCGGAATCGCCAAAAGAACTCCCTTACGTGGAGTCCTTGCCCGAACCCAAAAGTCCTTCCCGTCGCAGCCCCCTCTCTGTCCATCCATCCTCTCCTTTTCCAGTGTCTGCCGGCCAGCCCTGTGTTTACATTTGCAGTATCTAATGACTTTTAGCTGGAGGCTGCCGCTGGCCCTGTCAAGGGAACAAAGAGTTCCAGCACTTAAGTGCAATGCAATGACTGTCCCCAAAAGGGCGAGACAAACAGCAAAAAATAGAGAATGTGAATCCAACGACTGGGTTATACTCATTAAACAATGAGTTTCATTTTCTGATGACATAAAGAACTATTAATATGCTTTGAAAAGCTTTTCTTCTGTCAGAGTTGTTTGCATTTTATAATTCATAAATTTAATCGGAACTCCAAATAGCAGTGACTTCTTACAGATCTGATTCTGGTAAACTTTCTGATGAAATGAAGTACTATTAATATGCTTTGAAAACTTTTCTTCTGTCAGAGTTGTTTGCATTTTATAGTGACTTCTTATAGACCTGATTCTGGCATCCCCTTTCTCTTTCTTAAATAAGATTTAAACAGATATTCCCCTTTAAGCACTGGGTATAAAAAATACAGTCAGGAGTCAAAAGGCGGCCTGCCTGAACTTGGCTAGCAGTTGGCACACACATTTGACGTTTGGGCCAAACCGAAAGCTGTGTACATTGCCAAACAGAAAACAGCAAAGCGAAGGCGACGGTGACAGAGGGAGGGGCCAGAGTCAGAAACAGAGACCAACGCATAAGTAATTGCATCTGTGCCGCATAAAACACTTCCGGTTCATTAAACCGGCTGGCCCTGGAGCACCACCGGGCAACGGTCTCCTGGAGACTGCATATGCATAAACATTTGGTCCACTTGCAAGGACCCTCTGCTCCGCTGACTTGGCAAATTTTAAGGATAGCGGCAAAGGAGAACATGAAAAAGGATTATGAAAATTTGTCACAGCATTTTTAAACATATTTTCCTAGTACTTGGTAGTTTTAAACTACTTTTTGTTACTTAGAAATACTTTTGAATTTGTAGCAAACTTCCGATGTTCGTTGTTTCTTGTGCCTCTTAAGTAATAATAATACATTATGTAAATTAAAAGCAGACAATAGTTACACCCACTTAAATGCCTGGGGTATGTTTTTGTGATTCCTTTTTAATGTGTCAATTCCTTGGGAATACCCGCAATGCTTTCCAGAGCTCCTGCAAATATTTGCATAGACGCCCAGAAACAATGCAAAGAATTTGCCGGAAGGAGACAGAGGCAGAGGCAGAGACAGAGGCGACTGGCAGCGGAAACTAAGTTAGTTTGTGTTCTTTGCTGCTGAGCAGTGTAAGCAGACGTAACTAAAACAAACAGCTCCCTAAATTGTATAAGCTGCTGGGTAATTAGCAGAACTTAAAACCCAAGGCGAGTGCAAAGTTTTGCTTGGAGTTTACACTTGGGCAACCAGACTTGACGGGATTTTCAAGCCAGTTTCCCCCGGCTAACTTTTTTCCACTGCAATCTCGGATTCAGACTCGGAATCGGCGCCTAGCTCGTGTGCCATATGGAAATTTAAGCGATTTGTTTAACACGAGCATATGCTAAATGTTGATTTTTCATTTGCCACTGCCCAGGCGGGGGAAACCCGAAGGGAGGCTCCTGGGGAAGGCACTGGCGACAGCGAAACCAGAGAAATGGCAGAACAAGCAAATCAAATGAAACCCTTCATCAAGTGCAAAACATTTTTGGGTGCGACGAGTGTCACAAAAGGAAGACAGTTTCCCACAAAAAAAAAGATCTGATTTGATAAACGAACGAAAAACGTGCAGAGGATTCTCTTTTCCTTTTTTCCCCCTCCGTTTTCTGTTACTTGTGCTGCTTGTGTGTAACTGCCAACTTGGTTACCGGGCTTACAACATCGACAATAACAACAACAACAACAACGGGGAAAAGGCTAAAAACAAATCTCCCTCTGCCAATGATTGTCGACCATCCGTCTACATGCATATTTGTGGGCTCTGCGGTTTTGTGTTGTGTGCTTTTGGGCCAATTTTCTCCGGGACCGAAAAAAAAAGAAATGGAGGCTAAGCTTAGGGCCAGGAGACATCTGGGCTAATCTTAAAGCTTACTGAACTCAATTCCTGACCTGTTGATGGCTTTAAGTAGATTCCCGAGGGCAGTGGCTGCTGCTCAATCAGCCGAGTTGTCTATATTGCGTATGCTTCATTGATTTTGACTTATTTTCCTTTCAATTCAAAACGTGGCAGGTGAAGCCAGGTGCGATAATTGACAGCGGGACTCTTTTAAATATGCTACTTCAAAGGTAAAGTACATATATACAACATCAAACATAACGTGAAAGTAAATAAACAAACTAGCTCGAAATGAATGATTAATTGATTGATTGATTGATTCAAAGTAATTAGACATGAACCAGCTATTTATTTTTCGGTTGATTAAGCTACCTATTCAGTTTTCTAAACAATATTATTATAAGAAATGTAATCCATATATCCCTTCTTTACTTTTTAATCAAACTACATTTATTGATTGGATATCCCATTTGAAATATTAGTTTTCATTTCCCTAAACACGCAATCCAAGGACATCCTTGGCCAGCGCGCCAGTCAACGAGTCAAGTTCACTTTTGTGCTCTCTGGTTTTTCCGCTGAACTAACCCTAATGAACACGGACAGCAGTGGACAAGTCCGAAAATGGCCATGGCCAATGTCAGCTTCTGATATTGATTGCATTTTGCACTTGCGGCCAGTGGCTGTCAGTCCGAGTGTTTGCCCGCAGATTGATGGAGATGCTCGACACTTTTCTCGCAGTGGAACCAAGGAGGACTGGCCGAAAATGGGATTTTCAGGATAACAGAAAACCCGGTTTAGTGTCGCGCTGTATTCGACTCAAAGTCAATGCTAATAAAGCATAAGCATCCTTCAGTGGAAGGAAATCAGAGGCCATATTACGCATACGCCGGGTAAACATATTAATTATACGCCCTCGACATTCGGCACTCGACGCTCGGCTGGCTGTAAATTGTGCGGAAATTTCAGCGCAGACGATAAATCAAAATATTTATTTACGATCAGTGTCTATAGGAAAAGCGTTAGCAAAGGCTGCGTGCCTCTGGCCCATTCCCCTTGCAATATTCATAAGCGACATGGCTGTTTGTGTTTGAGTTTTTGCTGCTGCTGTGTCCTTGTGGGTTGGCTGGCGGTGCTGCTGGGCGGAGCGAATTCCCACCCAACCGCACGCGGCACAAGCAAATATTTATATTCGTGCAAAATGTGTGGCTGGCGGTGTTGGCACTGGTGTTGTCGCAGCCTTCGCATTTCAGTGTCATTGTTGCTGGCTTGTGGATGCCTCTTGTTTTGTGGCAAATAACAAAACTATTGCCGGAGGCTTTAGACTCTGTGAATACCCAAGTAAATGTTTTTGAAATGGGCAAAACTTGGCTTGTGATTTAACTAACAGAGATGGAAGCCTATAGTCTAAATAGGGGACATAAACAGAGACTAAAAAAATATATATAATAATTTATATTTATTATCTAAGAGATTGCGGCGAGTTTAAGCACTAGTAAAGCTCAAGCTCAAATTAAAAATATTCATATCCCGCGCATATGCTTCCCTCTTCCCTCGGCAAAGGGACTATAAATATTGTGTCAAAAAATGCATAAATTACAAATTCAATTTCACAAAAGACTGTGACCGCAGCTTAAAACCAATTCCCAAAGGCTGAGGCAGCAATAACATTTTCCGCTGGGCCTTCAGGATAAACAAACTTTAATAGTTAAAGCTTAAAACGCATTGATTCAACTAATTAAACTCAAAGCCTAATAATATATGGGGAAGGGGCAACTGATTACCTGTCGAAATGAAATTAACACCTGATGGCACAAATTTCAATCGAATTCCTTGAATTACTTACCACATCGTGTCAGGATATCGATTCACTTTCCCATTATATTAATTTCAAATACAAAGGAGGGGAGGATAATACAAACTCAACTAGACTTGATGATTAAAATTAATCTGACACTTGCGACTTCATTTGGCAGTCAGAAATGTGAACTTTTAGCTTTCCCCAACGGCAAAGCCAAAGTTATTCAATACTGGCGACCAACTGACGACTGTAAATGCATTTGCCACTTTCTGTTTGAGTTTTTCATAAATATTATTCGGACACTTTCCACCTGTCCGTACCTGACAGCGATTATTGAGCCGTTCCATCGGCTGTCACCCCTCATTCAGAGCCAGCACTCGTCACTTCGGTTTACGCTTCAACAATTTATATTTCCACTTTTAAAATTGACTTTGTACAGCACGAATGCCGAGCAGTGTGAAAAATCAAGACGTTGCCTTCTTTTTAGCGCATAATTACTTCAGGGATCTTGGGCAGTCGTCATTTTTCTCTCGACAAGATTCGTTGAATTTTGTTGAAATTTAAAACCATTTGCTTGAGTTTCTCCCTTTTAGCCAAAAGCTGTTGGCAGTTGGCAGCCTTTTTGTGCTAATTAAGCAAAGGGAAGAGAAGGCCGAACAAAATTTACTTAACTGGACGAAGGCAAGAGATACACTAATGAAATTTGGGATACGACTTGGGAATACCCACAGCGAGGGAGAAAAAATGTACCGAATGTTAAAAGCAAATTTCGATTGGGCTTTTAGTGTATATTTTTATGTATATTTTAATGTTAATAATGTTGTTTTCTATAAGTCTTGAGCACTTTCCTTAGAAAAATTAATGAACTATAAATTGAAACTCAACTTGGGCTAGTTTATATTCTCGTCTAGTTTTCAGGAAACTTTAACAAACACTTTTAAATGTGTTCACAAGGCTCTGCTATATTGGAATTTTCATTAAATAACTGGTGTTAAGGCTGGGGCCAAGCGTCCTTTTCGCATTTTCGGAAAATAGGAGTTCAAAAGTTTGCAAAACTTTTGGGACCGACATGGTTCAATACTTAGCCGAACTTCCGGTTGCGTTTCATTTGAAGTTTCCTACTGCGTTTGTTCCGCTCAGTTGGGGCAGTTGGCCAAATGGAAAAGTAAATCAAAGCGATTACCATTTAACACTAGATCAAGGCCGAAACGAGACCAGACTTATTAATTACTCGGACAAGCTGATTAACTTTCCCGAGAGAGCGTTATTAATGAACAGGACTCTGCGCGGATAGTCCAAATTGAATACGAAGTTGCGACAATAATTTAAACTGGAAAACATCAGCAGAGCCAAAGCCAAAGTTAAGCAATTGAGGCTGAGAGGATAAGAGCCAGCAGTCGGCGAGGGATAAAAACATAAAAATAAAGCTGAAATGTTTCATTAAAAAGTTCTGACACAGTTTTAATTAAAAATGTTTAATAGTTTCGTTGGCGAGAGTTGACAGAAGCCGCCACAATTCATCAAATAAAAGGGATTGGCTGGTACAGAAAAACATGCGAAAAAGATGAAAAATGAAAAGCGCAAAAATACCATAAATATGATTTAGTTTAGTAAAATAATGCAGCCATATAAGTTGGTTTTTATACTGTGTCTTTTATCCTGATAAATACAAATATTTGTCTTTAAATATATTAAAAAAAACAACTCCTGGTTTAAATATTTTGATGCATTTTGTAGTTACCGTCTAGAAATAAAAAGGTTATCCGTATTGTTGACCAATTATTTATGCAGATAATAAAGCCCAAGGCACTTATTTACTTAAAATAGAATTTAATATTACGTGTTAGTTACGTGGACAACATCAATCAACTTGGAATAAATTGTTGCTAATAAATTGATACCCGCTTTTTTTAAGAGATTCTTGAATTCGTTTTTAAGTGCCTGCATATTCAACCTAGAATTTCAAATGAATGCTGAAAATAACAACGCCCCATTTCACGCCAGGAATTAACAAGGACATGAACACGGGCACCTGACAGGTGAGTTACTAATATTTTATTGCTCTCACATATGTGTAATATTCGTGTGTTTTTTGCATGCGAATGCAGAAATAAGCTGAAAAGCGCTTGGGAAATTTATGGGCAGGCACGCTGATAGAGAGGGGCGGTGCGGGGTAATGCAACATGATACGTACGATACGTGTATATATGTACCTTAATGGTTACCAAGCGCCGCCTGCATTCCGATTGCCAAGCAACCGGAAACGGAAAACGGAAGCCGAAAGCTGAGGCCCGACGCCATTTTGGCGCAAAGCTCTGTCGCCTGCCAACAAACACGTTCGCAGGAGCAGCCACAGCAGCTGCAGCCTTTGCAGCTTCCTCGATTTGGCCATAAAAACACCAACGCCCAACGTCAGCATCCTTAAGTGCAGCTTTGTCGGGCTAGGAGCTGGGATGAAAGACATGAATATATATCTAAATGGATTTCCTGGGAGACATTGACGGCGCTGGGAGTGCGACGCTTATGCGTCGAGCGGTGACATTAATTGCATAAGTGCAATCAATGCCACAGTCGCTAAGAAAAATGTCATAAATGCTTTTAGCATGACAACTTCATGGGGAATTCCCACTCTCCAAGGAGGAAGTTAGGATCCTGTCTGCTGTTCTCAACTCGCAAAAGCAATTTCCGCTGTGTCCTCAGCTCCAATTAAATTGGGTTTATATGCGTGTTACAAAGACATTTTTAGTTATACGATTCGCTTCCCTCGCAGTTATTATCGAGCGTTTTTTAATCCTTTAGATGATTTCCCATCTGTTGTTTCTTAAAGTCAGATTCCCAAACAATTAATACACTTTCATTTTCCCCTGCCATAAATTAAACGCTATAAACTTAATACGTTTTCTCAGAAAGCACTTTTCAAATCAAATTAATGTTCCGTGGCTTTCCACGCCCCACATCACCAATCCAATAGTTTCCACAGTCTCTTTGGCTTAGGCTCAAGTCAAGGGATTTCGCGTGCTCACCCACTCAGTCACTCATTTCGTGGCCCTAATTTCCCCATCGGATGTTTGGAAAGCCTTAGCAACGTTTGCACAATCATAACCGCTGGCTGTCACAACCGCAGAACCGAATCGAGAACTTAATTGCTCCACCTTCAAGCGCATTCCCGCAGCTCCTACTCCTTTGTGTCAACAAATAGGGTTCAACTCGTTGGGTAATTAAAATTAAATTCCAACAAAAACATATAATATATTAGGATAAAGATCATTACCCTTACATTTAAGAGTATTCTATAAGTATTAATTGATTCAGTGATATTATCTTGTAAAAATATAAAATCGAACCTTATTTTCGAGTTTATTATAAAGTTTGTAGAACAAATGTTCTCACTTTATTTAAAATTATTCCTTCAAACTTTATATTCTTAATTTAAGAAGCTTGCTTAAATTAATTATCAATTTGTTTACATTATTTTCGAATAAATTAATTTCTTCCCGTGCACCTACGGCATTCTTGGTTGGATTGTGACTCCAAATGCTGTTGAGCCTTGCTTTTCCGAACACCAAACACCGCACAGACGTGGAACATTGCCGGCTTAGTCCTCGTTGTTTGTCATACAACGCCATATATTGCCAAGCCGTTGGCTGTGGCTCCACATTCAATATGATGGGCGGTTTGTGTGCTGTCTTGGCAAATGTCAGGGGGCCCTTGAATGGCAGCCTGCACTTAATTGCCAAGCGAACAAGAGCACGAAATTTCAATATCGCCGTAGACTTGGAAATGTTATTAAGGAAATGCATATTACATGGGGACAGTTAGTGAGTCAGGATGATGCACTTGGCATTTAGTACACGTGCCCCTTAATTGCCATCTAATCCGCCAGGCGCATTAAATATGCAAATGTAAAGTGCATAAATCCTGTATGCAGTCAGGTCCTATTAAAATTTAAGCAACAAAACACGCAAGGCTCCTGGAATATCTACAAAAAAGGATGAATATGGTAAGTGCATTGGGTTTTGGGTTCTTAAATGCTTGGCCCTTGCACTATGGGGATTTTGCCCGATTTTGTGGAATAAATTAATAACTCTTGAACTATCTAAGATATTTTAGTGGGTTTTTTTTATAGTGTTCTACATAATTTTACACACCTTTTGGAAAGTGAAAAGTACCCCCCACCCCCATAATTTTAATTTTAAATTAAAATTTTTTATTTAAAAAATAAATAAAATTGTTTATACCCAATTTTAATTTATAATTTTATCATTTTGTTGAAAAACTGTAAATACCACAGCACCCAAATTTTTTATTAAAGAAAAAAAAAATGGTTTAATTAAAAAAAATTTTTTTTTTATTTTTAAAAATAAAAAATTTTATACAAAATTTTACTTTATATGTTTTTTATTAACAATTTCAATGTTCTAAAAAACATAAAATCATAAATACAGCATCTTTTTTTTCTGGGAAACCATTTTGCCTCGCCACACTTCCAGCAGGGCTGCGTTTCTGACCAAGAGGTTGGTTCCTAAAAAACGATATTACGCGAAAAGTCGCGCCCAGCGCACGATAAGACGATATGTCCTGAATTCACAATTAATGACTCTACAACATGGATATAGTCACTCACTGAATTTTTGAACATTTTTTTAAAACTCTATTGAAAGTTGAACTTTCTTCCCAAAACCCAAACGAAAACATCACATGCTACATTTACAAATTGTTAAAATTTGTCGCACATAACAAGAAAAATATTTGTATTTACATAAAGTACATACTTGAAAAATTCAAATTCAAATAACCTTGTTTGCTGTAATTTGAAGTGAGAGAAAACTATGAAATATATTCTTAAAAGTGGCTTAAGAAGTTAGTTTTATTTATTACAAATATTCAGGATTAAAATTTTATTATATCCCAGATTAAAGTCAACAGAGATGCTCATAAAAACCACCCAAAACAGATTATAAAATAAACACTACATTAAATGAACCTTGTTGACATCACTCCAAGTGTTTTTATTTTTAGCAAAACACCCACTTCACAGAGCCTGTAAGGGGAATGATCCTTTGTGGCTTTCTGTCTACATATATAGCCTCTTGGTCTGCGGATGCGTGCTGCTATATGCGACATGCGTCAATATTAAATTAAAGCGATAACAAATTGTAATTACGCAGCATGTGGCACAGCGCAGAAAACACTTCTCGGCCCCGAACCGGGGAGGGGGGGGCTAATGGAGTTTCGGCCGCACCGCAGTGCGGCACATAAATATCCAAATTGACATAAATTAGTGGAGATTGAAAAAATAGCTGTGGAGCAGCCAAGTGGCCCCTGCCGCTGTTGATGCTATTGGCTTTGTCTTTGTCCCGGTTATAAATGTCGGTTTCGAAGTCCTGATCCCTTGGAGTCGTGTAAAGCTGTCGGGTCGCATTAAATACTCGTATGCTTGCTCTTGGGCACACGTCCTGCGCTGTGTCCTTTATCCTGCAGCATAAATAAGAAGCCAAATAAGGTCAACAGATAAATTTCAATTTGATTGCCTCGGGCCACGTCAGGTAGCTGCAGTGCACAACCAACCAGTTGCTTCTGAAGCATGGACTAGTTCGAAGGAAGGGTTAAATTACCATCTAGTTGATACTCAAACAGATACACTACACTATCCCTATAATATTATTTGGCTACAATAACTATTTAAATACCTTACCAATAAATACTATATCAATAACTATTTATACCTTAGTTTCAGACCTCTCCCTTCCATATGTGTTTAGAAGCTTTAAGAACTACATATCTGCATCACTCTCCTAAAAATAAAAAGACTTTTGTGCTTCATATTTATATATAGACTTAGCCTGGGCTATGCTATTTGGGTTTTCAATTCACGACTCACGACTCTCGGCTCCTGGCATGTGTTGTGGATTTATGGCTTAGCATTGAAATGGGGCGTGTGCTCATGAGTTTTGTAAGCTATGCAAATGAGTCTAGGGCCCGGCCTTGGGATCTGGATCGGCTCTTGACAAGTCGCCTAAGGCGTATTTAAATTGCAAACAAATATTTGCCCTCTAAGTGCTATTTTTTGGCAGGAGTCTGGCGGTGGAAGCTGCTTTGGCGTGGCCGTCAAAGTGCTGATAACATTTTAACAAGCTCAAAATGTTTTGTAAGTATGAAATGAAATATTTGCCAGCCAAAAGAACTTAAATTGAAAATGGCTTTGTTCAACGCGGACAAAGTTCAGGGTCTGTCCATGTCCCTCTCCCCTCAACAAAGAAAAAAAAACCCAAAACATTGTCAACAAATCGAATTTCATTTCCGTCCTGCCAATGCCAAGGTGTTTCCAATTATTTATGGCACCGAGCTAAGATTTCTCAATGTCCTTTGAAAGCAAGATGGCGTGGGGCTACTCAGGGTGAATATTTGCTACCCAGGGAACTTAAGGTAGCTTACATAAATGTGATGAAGTGTTTGTTTTTTTGAAATGGGTAATCATGCCAAATTAAACAAAATATATGGTGATCTTTACGAATTTGCATTTATATTTCAATAACTTTAAAATGTATCTCTAATTACAATTTGAATCTAAATTCAATGTATAATAAATCAAATTATATATTTTTAAAAATGTATTTAATTTGAAAACATTTAAGATACTCACTGAGAACTCTCTGATTTTGTGTATTATATAACCATCACCATGAACCTCCACCTGTCCAACCACTCAGTGTGAAAACACATTTCCCCTTATTTTCCCCCTCTGCAGGAAATGACCAAATAATTTTTGGCCAACACACTAACACCCACTGTTGATTAAGCACCTGTGTGTGTGTGCGATATTTGTGCGTGGCTGGGTGTGTGTGCTTTGCATTTCGAATGATTGATTGCAATTTGATGCTTGGCTCTGCAAATTGCTTTTCGGTGGCATAAAGGTAGCAAACCAGAGAATTACACAGCCGAAATGCAATGCCCAACCAAATGAGTTTAAAAATCCAAATTCGAGTGCGATTTCGGTGTAAATAGAGAGGGGAAACGCAAAGAGAATATTTGAACAAAATAGGTTTTGACTGTGCTTTACTTTCCAAATATTAATTTCCACGCTCCTTTTAATTGAACATAATTATATTTATAGATTGCCTCCTGTTTTTGTTAACATGTTGATAACAAACTTAGTGTAATAGGACAATTATTCATCAACCCACACAACTGTCTAATGGCAGCCCACGCACTCTGTCACCTTGGCAAAACTTACACAGGGCAAACTCATTAGCCGAATTCCACGAAGGGTTCGATGGCATCCCGAGAAGCACGGAAAGGACGAAACCATCACCTGACAAACGCAATTTGTCAGCGAGCAGCCCAGAAAGACAAAAGAGTTACTTCCTAATGAATATCACAACAATAGAGTGGGCGAAAATAACACACAAAAAATAAAATCCTTTTTATCCCTTACCCTATTGTGTTGGCCATTTGTCCTGGCCGTAGGCTATTTCCAACCAACAACTTCCTTGTCGACTGCGGTCCAAGCAAATGCCGCGTGTTAAAAATGCTTTAACTTAACAAAAAAAGTTCCGCATAAAATAAATGGCTCTCCTTGGATGCCAATAAAACCAAAGTTCCATTAGGGCCCATTAGGAGTTTGTCTTTAGGAAAATAAATTAATGGCTTTCGTAATTAAATACAATTTTTTTGTTCATTAAATTCGAAGCAATATTATGAGATTTACAGCAAAAAACAACCATTATAATTTCAGTCTCATCATCGCCGACAACTTTTCACTTTTGCAGTTGAAAGCGCAATAAAAATGCATAACCGACTTTATAAAGCATTTTCAGAGCAACAAAAAGGAATATTGAAAAAAGAGGCAAACAAAGGCGAAATAACAAGAAGCTGATGCAGCAGAATAATAAGCCAAATCCTGGACAGGACATTACCGACAGGATGCTGAAAGTTTTGCATAGAACATCACAAATACATGGACAATTTATTGAGAGAAGTTTCCCTCTGACTCCACTTGTCCCTGACTTGCCATGGAATTTGAGTTTTATGGCAACGCATTAGAGCCCAGAAAAAGCACAAAAAAGGACACCAATCCAACAATGAAACTCGCATTTAAAAACAGCTCGATGTCTCAGTTCAGGACCATGAAGCAAACACAACCAAATCTGGACTGTCTGTCCTCTTGGTTGTTCCTCTTGCCACTCGAAAGGATAACAAGATACTAGGATACAGGCATTCCTCAAGCTTAACAATCCGTAGCCTTTGTTTTTGGGCTCCCTCTTGACCAGCTTGGTGTACTTTAAATAAATAAAAAACAGAGTTAGAAGTACTAGTAAATTGTTTCTGTGTTTGCCAGTTTAAAAAGTTTTTTCTTATTATTTAAATTTATTAAATCGTTGGCAGTAGTTTCGTTTCAATACTCCCATCGCTTCTGGTCCCGAATACAGTATTCTTTAATCCGTACTTACAGTCCCCTTGTTTTCATAACAATAAAGTTCCTTGAACCGTACGCGTTTACATACTCATACAAGCTCCACACACACCGAACAATCGCCATAAATTATAAGCCTCTATAAAAAAGGTCGCAGGAAAGATAAAAAGCATCTGAAAAAGGATACATTTAATTAATGTAATAGGCAGGCTATCAAGCGGGCAGTTATTAATGTGCAATAAACTGTGAGTTGCAAATGAAAACAGTAAATAATACATTTGTCCGGGACTTTTTAACAACGTTGTTTACTCCGCCAACTAATTAATTAGCCAGCGGCAAATGTGTACATTTAAATTATATTTTAAATTTAAGGCAAGCGACCAAACAGGAAACCTCCAACTGGATTCAAGACCCCAGAATAATCAGCTCAAGGAGTGTGAAAGAGTCGTTTCGGGGAATCACCACGGCCCATTCGGGCTGAACTCTTTTCACATAAATCACGACCGGGAATCTGCGCCAGAGGGGATAACGCCACCGGATACCCACCACAAGAAATGTCAAATTAATTTAGCAGCCCTCTAACTTTACCTCTACCACTCGAGCCCGTCGCTTTTGCCTTTTTCAATCAAGGTAGACGCCGTGGAATCATTTTGCATTTCTTGTCACGTTTTATGAATTTGCTGCGACACACAAACGCCATTCCAGCCTTGGAGAAAGTGGCTGGAACCGAGCAAACACACTGCCCACACTCGGAAAATGAAATTAGGCCCTGAAAAGGTAACTTTTGGGGTTCAAAAGTTTTAGCCTTTCACCCAGAAAATAATTGGGGAATTTTAAGTCTTCCAAAAAAAAATATACAAAAATATACTATGAATTAGAAAGAGGGTTTTCTAAATTCAATACAAAAAACATATTTGTAATTTTCGAATAAAAAAGAATTCTAAATTAAAGCTAACATTGCAGTTGACTGGAATTTAAATTTCAGTGTACACAGGATCCAGCTGACTGGCGAAAATGTCGCCGGCATTCGGCATAGATAACGCGCCGGCGGGCTTAAATGGCTTTTGCAGGGAACCGGGGATTCGGGGCCCTAAGACAGAGATGCCAAGGGTCTGCTCTTGGCTCTGGTGGCGGAAGCGTAACGACAAACACGCATAAATTACTCAATTAGTAGGCGGGATGCGAAGCGGCGCGAGGCGGCCTAACAAGACAGCCGGAAGTGGTGAGCCATGCTCCCCACTTGACTGCTCTCCCTCCGCTGCTTGGCTTGTATTGAGTAATCAAATGACGGGATATTAAACACGCGTTCCTCGCCTTGAACATGAACCCAAAAATCAGAGCGTTCTGTTTCTCTGTGCCAGAGAATGCCATGGATTTCTAATTACAATGCGTGGTCCGCTCAGAGTCAGATTGGAATCTCATGGAGAAATTAGAAGAAAAATATTTAATGTGAAGGGTACAAAGAAATTCAACAAGAATTCCTCCAGGTAAAGTGGCTATTTGATGCCCAAAAAAGTATGCTTTAAAAATCAGAGCAAACTTTGCACTTCCGGGTAAAAAGAAATGTTTACCTAAAAGTTGTTGTTTGTTTAAAAGATTGTTCTGTGATTTTACCATGTATTTTCTATCTCAAAAACTTTCTGGTAAATATAATACATTTTTTCATAAATTTCTCACCTTGAACTAGACAAAAAATCAAATCAACAAAGATTCAAGATAACGTTGCCCTTTAGGCCGTCCCTTTGGGCCCTTTCACACTTTTGGCTCCACCTGCTCCTCGATATTGTTCGTGCTGTTGTTGATAATTACCAACATAATTTGTTTGCTCGTGGCCTTTGTCACATCCCACTGACCGTGTTGACGTGTCCGAATTGCGATAATGTGGCTATTTGCTTTGTTGGCATCGTCCTTAGCCGTCTGTCGTTTCAGCAAGCAATTACAAAGTGCGCACAGTTATTATTAGAAGCGTCGACGCAATTTGCTCAGCACAGTGCCGAGGGCCTAGCCCACACAACTGCTGATGGCTATCAGCTTACTGGGACTTATTAGCTTGATGAATTGTGATGAAAGTGAGCAATACCTGCTGAATAAACACGGTGTCGAGGTGTCTCAGAAGAGATACTAGCCGAACGCGCCGAATGCATCAATTATTCAGGCTCAAGTAATACATTAATTACAGCTTTGAGTAATGATGAGTTTATGCCATGGACATCGTATACAATAAAATCTAAAATAACTATTTACACTTTTTATATCTTATATTTAGAATATTCTTAAGAAAATATTAAATCTTACAATTAAATATTTTAATATTGACCATTTTTAAAATTTAATGTTGAGATTTAGGTAACTTTTTGCTATTATTTCCCATAGTTACCTTGTCTTTCGAACGTTTTAAAGATAAATCTTCTTGAAATGACTTCGCAAAATGAACTCCACATAAACTGCGAGTTCCTTGGAGCAGAAGGACCTCGCATAACTTTGTCATATGTTCATCCAGAGAATATGTAATTAATTGCAATGCTATATGAAGGGTGTGCTGGGCGTGGCACCTCCCCAAATCAAGGTCACTTCAGATGCCATTAATCAAAGCATAAAAAAACAAAGTGGCAACAGGCAAATGGACTCTACGCCCACCCGAAAGCAAACCCGACCCGGGATCCGGATCCTCATCCAGATCCAGATCCAGTCCCAGCCCAGCCCATCCCCTGGGAGATGTCAAAGGTGGCCACAGCAAAGAGATTGGAGTGAAAGGCCCGCCTCAAGGCACGTCACTCGCAAGATGGGGGACTCGATGTGCCGAGTGTACCGTGGCGCACAACAGTGCGTATGATTGATGTTGTTCAATGCGCTTCTGACAGCACCATTATCTGAGGTGTGTGCGCGGGTATACACACACACACACACGCATGTGACTGCTGGCACGTGACAAACAACATCAACAGCAACAACAGAGGGCAAAGCAAAAGCGTTGGTAACGTGGCTATTTTCTGGACAATAACTAATATTTTCACCCACAGGAAATAGCCAGGAATGACTCTACACTTTTTTTTTATACGATTTTTTAAAGGCTTTCCCGATGAATAAAGGAAGCTTCAACCACTTAATGATTATTGAATTAATATTATTTGCCCAATTAAACCAGCTAATTTCGTTTCTATAAGTTATATAGAGTTGCCAGCACTGATTAGCAATAATGTCGAGTCCTGGAGGCGGTTCTGCTGGGGAAAAAAGAAAAAAGAACCGAAGAAACTTCTACTCCGAACCCGTTTCACCTTATTCCTGACGGCCATCTGGGTCCTTGTTTCAATTCCCCCTGACTTTGACAGGCGTCCGACAAAAGTTGAGCAAAAAAAGGACCCGCCAATGGGGCGAAGTGAAAAGAAAGAGGAAACGAAAAGAGTGCAGGTCGCCATGCACCACGGCTGCCAAGTTGCCTTAATTAAGCTGCCAAGCTGCTATCAAAAGTCATCTCGAAAATAAAATGCCCTTTAAAGGTTTCGAAACACGAATTCAATTAAATTTTAGTGTTTGCGTGCAGATTAGATAAACAAAAAATAACTTTTATCCGGTGCAAGTAAATGATGCTAAAATGAGCTTAAAATGACTGTTTTATATTCATTTATTTTCACAAAACTATAATTTATAAAAAAAATGAGAATGGTCAGTGGTCTTACCTATTCCCGTTTCCTCTGCAGTAAAGGTTCTTGTTTATTTATATATATATTCAGTTCGTATGTATAATTACCCAAGGCCATAAAAACATCTCGGCTCCAGCCACTTTTTGCGAAATGAAATAATCAAGAATTAATCATGTCTGGGACAGTGGGAAATTAATTCTCTTTTTGCCATTATTATGCAACTATAAGGCTGACATAAGATGCCACCCAGCTCCGGGCTCCGTTAGGGGTGGATACACTGGAGGTTGAGGTCGTGGAGGAGCTGGAATCAGCGCCAGGACGGCGGACTCATCCGCAACAATCCCATTTTAATCAGGCAAAGCCTGCGATAATTGCCGCCAGGGATCACGTGCCGGCAGCCCGCAAACATAATTGAACCTATCGATGGCAAGGACCTTCCCTGAACCGAACCTGAGGGTCCTCCACATGGTAATGCAATGCAAATTAAACGGCTCGCTTTGTTCGCGCTGTGCACTTGCCCGCCCGAACTTTCCCGACTGTTTTCCACTTCATTACAAAAAGCGGTCGACAGCCGCAGTTATTATGTATGGGAAAATAATAGCAGCGCGGAAAGAGCATTGTGTTTGCCATTGCTTGTTTTAAGCTCGTGCGCGTGCAGATCCATAACAACAATTAGCGCCAACAAATTTTAATACAAAAAACATTCCAAGGCAATGCCAAGGGCCATAAAAACTGGATACAATTTGGTTGTTCATTTATTTATTGCATAAAAACAATTCATTCCACGGATGTAAAGCTGATTTCTGTTGCTGTTAAGCTTGTTCGATTCCGCTAAAAAAAAAAGTTCCTGCCAGTTCCCTGACTTTCTAAATTTTAAATATATTCAAACAGTAGGTAGGAGAATCCTTTAAAATAATAGGAAATCTATTGAACACTTGTAGGATTCGAAAAAAGTGGGAAAGCTACTCTTAAATGTGACTAAATGTGAGATATTTGGTATTCAAAGTTGTGTAGAAATTAGAGCAACATAAAACTAATAAAATCTTTAAAAAATCTTGAAGTAAACTGGCAAAAAAGACAACATTTGAGACACAAATGTTTCTAGAAACAAGTCTTTCCTCCAAAAATGTTTAATTTTCATTTCTAAATTATAAATCATTATAAATCCATCGTAGCTTTTAAAGATAATTGAATTATTCTTGGTGAGCTAATTCTTTATTCAACACATTATTGTGGTTAATCATTTGCTTAATTTTCTCTAAAAATTCTCAGAATTTGCGTCTCTATTGAACCCACTATTGGATGTCCTTGATAAATTATTTTTTGGTTTGTCATCTGCAGACATGAATTATTGAATCAGAGCTGTAATAGCCACAAAGGCGGTGGACACTGAGAGATTTCCCTAAAAGAGAAGTGCAGAATAAACTGGAGACGTGGAAATTTCCACTTTAAGCCGAGAGCTGATCAAAGCAACAAGTTGCACGGCCGCGGGCAGTCTGCCACTTGAGCAGAGCGATTTCCCTGGAAAAGCCGAGAAGAAAGAAAAATAAATCCGAGTGGGCGGCCAGAATAAAATTCCAACTTGGTCCAGTTTATGGCCCTTGGCAAGAGAGCTGATCAAACAAAATCCTTTGCAATTGTCCAGTCCGAGCAAAGGCGGGCAATTAGAGAAAATATTTTCCTTACACAAAACCAAGTTAACTTTGAAGCAGTCAGAGATAATTGCTTTAAATTGTCTGCATTATTTAATATGCCACAATCGCATCTTGCTCCCTCTCTGTGTGTCAAGGAACATGCAACAGGTTTGCTGATAAAGAAAATCTCGAAAGTTTGCCAGGATGTTGGGGCGCCACGAAAGAAGTTAGAATTAACGCATGCGCCCGCTGGAGTCACTCAAAATGGGGAGAAACACTCCGTTAATGAGTGAGTTTAAGCCTTAACTGCAATGTGTTTGCACACATTGCCCTCGAGATATTGGTTTCCACCCCATTAAAGCACCAAAATGGAGCCAAAAAGTTGGCCAAATGTCTCGGCATTCCCTCAGCTATAAATGGCCAAGACTCTCGGACACTGGGCATGTTTCGTTTGGTTCTGATTTCTTCTATATTTCCGCAAGAAATTAAATTAAATGTGGCTTGTAATATGATTGCAATTGAACCGAACAATCGGATGCGACTGGCAAACTGCAGGAAGCGGGCAATAAAAGGACACCCGACGATTGCTGCTCCACTTGGGTTTGCCGCCGTTGGCGTCCAGGAAACGGAAGCATCAGCCGGAGTCCTCCCTCTCCGGTTCAGTCGGACTCCTCTTTAACTTCCTATATACGAGTATTTGCCATTGTCAGGACAACGAAGAGTGTGGCGAGAAGTGAGGGGACCTGGCCAAAAGAAGATGACTTCTTGCACGACTCCCTCCGCACTGTTTATTGAAAGTGCTTTCTTTAACTTCTCATTCAATGTGTATGTTTTGATTGTGCAGTGAAAATAAAAGTATAACCTAATTGGGCTTTGAGAAGAGCAGGGCCCACTATTTCGTAAGGTTAACAGGATATTACAAAAAATGTCCTAAGAAATACAACAATTTACTATCCAGAATATTCGCATTTAACCTTTTCCTTCAAACACCTTTCCCTCAGTGTATTTATTTGAAACTGGTGTTGTTTCTTGGCGGGGTTTTATTGTTGCCGCTGCCGTTGTGCATTGTTCTGTTTGCTTTCAGCGCACGTGTCCTGCCGCTCGCATCCTTACGGCTCCACCCTCCTGTTATCGCCCGGGTGCGAGTGTCAAGCGATGTCGCGACGACATTGCCAAGTCAAGCACCCGCAAGACTCGCAATAAAAGGTGTGCTCTTTCCTCAGAGATGCACTGCCAAGTCATTAATATAAGTTCGAGCATTTGCCGAGTCAGTCATTGGCAACAGCACCCTTCAGTTCATGCAAGATTAATGCGAAGATTTACGCTAAATCGCTTTCCAACATAAAGCGGAATAAATATCGAAAGATCACTTTTCGAGCGAAGAATTTAACATTTGGATAATGGGACAGAACCTCTTGGAACTTTTCGAAGGAAAATAAAAGCCAGTTTATACAAATCAAGGTTTAGTTTGTGTCATTTTAAATGGCAGATTGTACAAGTTTGTAACTCTTCCTTCTAAAATCTATTACTATGCACGTTTATGAACATCAATCGAGACGAAACTATATGTCAGATCCCGCACAGATGATTTTCTTTTGTTTGTAAGTATATTTTCATTCATTCAAGCTGCATTACCAACCTGACATTAATATTTGCTCTGATCTATATAAATTATAATTATTATTGAATTATTTGTCATTTAATTTTTAGCTTAATAGGTTTAAAAAATCTAAATTTTTTAAAGAATATTTTCACACTTATAAGATCTTAAAAAAAATAACAAATAATATATTTCGTGATTTTTTTACCCATCTCTACTGCACTTGTAATATCCGCCTCCTTTTCCTTAGTCTCACCTTTCCCTCTCTAATTTGGAGTTGAAGAGGATTCCGACTTGGCCACCCCAAAATGCTTCCTTCCACCGGCAGTTAATTGCAAGACAAATTACTTCTGTACAAGTGGCTGGAGCCTTTCATATTTTTATAATTGCTTATTGCCATGTGAGCCAGCAGAGGGAATTCTAGGAATTATTTCAGAAAAGCAAAATGGTGAACGTATAAGTACTATATATATATTAAAGCATACACCATATATTTCTGGGGTAGAGTTTGCCCTACGGCACAAAGGATTTAATCCTTTAACAAATGC
This sequence comes from Drosophila anomelani, assembly GCA_035045905.1. Taxonomy (NCBI): domain Eukaryota; kingdom Metazoa; phylum Arthropoda; class Insecta; order Diptera; family Drosophilidae; genus Drosophila; species Drosophila anomelani. The sequence continues at coordinate 1,087,052 of JAWNOO010000165.1, forward strand.
AATCATTGTGCAAGCCGTTTTCAGGGTAAAGTAAACCCCAAAATTGAAAGCAAGACCACAAATTTACTGTCAAATAAATGTCACAACAAAGGAATAAATATAAACATGAATGTGAAAGGGGAAGTACTATATGTACATATATAGTATGTGCGGACCTACCTCGTTTACCCATATTAAATAGATATTTTATTTACTCTGAATGCATTTCATGTAATAAAGGGATTACTTATACCACATCATATTTATCACATATTTTATACTATAAATATAGTTATTATTATACTTTAAACACAAAACAAAGCACTTTTATCCGTAGTACAATCATTCATAACTTCAAGATGTCCAATCTCGAGCATTTTGAGTCAATTGAAGAAGAGAAGAAGAGAAATTCAACCTCTTGTGAAAACAAACAAAACGATGGCGTCACATAAGCGCTCATAAAATTATTATAAAACATATTCAGCGCACAACAAAAAGAATCAGGAGCCAACGGTCCATAAAAATAAATTCGCATAAAATGAGATCGCAAGGGCACGCAGCCATATGAAGCATCAATATACAGAAAGCAATAAAGCGAAATGGCCACTGGCGGGCGAATTGGGGAGTGACTCGAGAGGGGCGGTGGGCGGCTGGTAGGAGAGGGCGTGGTTGAGTGGTGCAATAATGCTGCACTTGCCAGAAGCTAAGGGCGCCATCAAAGAGTTCCGCGTAAAAAGGAAGGAACCGACATCGCTGAAATCACTTACAAGTTTTATTAAGCCGTGTGGGGCATTTATTAAACGAAATACAGTAAATCATAAAAAAATAAATATAAATCAAAAATAAAAATACAATTTTTAACAAGTATATATTAGAAAGAGTAACACAATAAATTTGATATCCATTGTTTGCTGTGTGGAGTTTAAACCTGCTGAGCCAGTAAGTGCAACATCAACAATATCAGCAGGACTACTGCTCCCTTTATGGACTTCGGGACTGACAGCCAGTCAGTCAGTCCATCAGTCAGGAGGTAGTCAGGCCAGGCGGTGCCACCTGCTCCGCATGAAATTCCGGTTGCACCGAACGGAAATTGCATTTACACGGTTGCCTACCAACGCCCTGCCCACGTTCCCGGCCAGGATGCGGGGCTTCCTTTGATTTTTGGTGCCGACATTCGAATACAATGCGAGCCCCGTTGCCCCTACTCATAAGCTTCAAATATGCATGAAGCCTGTGCAAACAGCACAATATCAAAAGGCTTCAAACATGGTCGTGTTGTGGAAACTAAACCCGCACCGAGTCAGCATGCCTCAGGCGCTGATTGGACTAATCACCTGGTCGGGAAGACGTGATACGAAAGCCAAACGAAAGGCTGGGGGAGCCAGTCGGTTGGCGGAGCAAACTAACTCATTTGAAAACTATCAAACCAACATTATGCACAGGCGATGATTTCGCTTTAGTATAAAGGATGAAATATAAACTACAAATTTGTTGCTGGTTCGATTTAAGCTCATATAAATTATTTATGAATTTATAGTTAATGTAAATTATTTATTCTAAATACAATATACTTAAAATTAAATAGGCAACTCGTCAGCTCAACATTTTATTGGAAATCGTATCGATTATTAGTATATTTACACAACCCCTTGAGGAATAACCATCGCCAGGACTCGAGCTCGACCAGAGGCGTAAAATTCAAATCGAAAAGTACTAATGCAAACACAGGCGAAGGGAGAAAGTCCTGGACACATTATCAAACCAAACTATAAAAGCTTGTAGAGTGCCGGAATATCTATTTTCAAACTGTGGGCAAACACAGTCCCGCCCGGCCAACAGCAAGGACTAAAGATTAATCGAGGGGAACTCAAGTGGTCCGGGGGCAGGAGCATTCAAATAATTTGCGGCAAACTGAACAAACAAACCGGACTAACCGTCGGGCTAAGATAATGCAAGGGGCGAAGCGCACAAAAACTTGCTCCGACAAAGTTTTCTCAAAAATTCCCCAACTATAGTCCGGACTCCGGATCAGGGAACATTTTTCGGGGGCAATAAAACAAATCATAGCATACATCAAAGCGCAAACGAAGCGTGTGACGACATCGAGGGTCGAGAGGGAAAAGCGGAGGGCGACGGCAGGCGCAAGACGGACCAACCGTCAACAGCTGTCGGCTTGTTTGATGGCCAAAGTTTGGCAACAAGTTCAATTACTTTTCACCTGCCCCAAAAAAACAAACACTTCGCAATTTGACTAAGACCTGACACGTGGTTTTCCTTTTTGTTTGCTGAATCCTTCAGCAGTAGTTCTCGAAAAAAAGTTTGTACTTTTTTATATACATATATAGAAGTTTCCCTTCCTCTTTATTACATAAAGTGTTATTTATTACTTAAGATACGAAATGGTTTTAGAAATATATGTCTTTATATGTATACATATAAATATCCATTAAAAATTAATAGTAAAAAACAATAAATTACTTACTCAGAGTTGAGCCATTACTCAGCCTCTATATTTGAAACTATTTTTAGAAGCCACCCTTGCAGCCTTTATTTGCATTCTGTCCCATTTTAATTAATTTAGCTTTTCATTGACTGTTCAACCCGCAATCCAATGCTGTAATTTGCCTGCAAGCTCTGTGTAAATAAAATTTTAACATATTTGCTAGTGGTTCGACAGGTGGGGGGAAGGGTCTTCGTACCCTGGTGAATCGATTTACGTGGCAAATCGAGACAATTGCAGGAACCTACCTAATCCACAGCCAATATCCAAGTGTTATTGGAAATTAAGCCATGCCAAAGTGAGGGTAAATTGCTCGGCGGAACGTTTTTGCTAAATTAAGGCCAACGATCCAACAATAATACCATTCGAAGGCACTACCAAGGACGCGGGCGGACCAAAAAAGGAAATTGAATTGCATTCCAAATGCATTTGTCGCATTTGCAGATGTCGCTGGTAATGCAGTTCACCGGCAGCTTAAACCCGGTGGAACAGCTAGTTTATGGATTTTTCTGGGATTTATGACAGCTTAAACGAGGAAAATGGGGAGAATGTACGGGTATTCCACATATTCGAGTTAGCAGGAATCGATATCTCAGGTGGAGTTGTTAAGAAATATTTTCAGGATTTTACTGATTTCATTTATGGATTTTTTAATGATTCTTTAGAACTGAACCCCTGATTACCGAGAAATTAAACCAAGTAAGATATTTTCCCCTTTAAATGTTATTCAGATTTATTTTTAGTACTACACAAATGAATACCGTTTTGCTTTATAAGCTTCTTCTATTAAAAAATAAAATAGAAATGCATTATAAGAGTTACTTAACTAGTGCAACCCTTGTGGGTTTTTCTTACCCATTTCCATTTGATCATTACTTTAAATATAGCCGCATAACCAGGTTAAACTTAATCGCCTCGCTTGACGGTAATGGCTTGGTGCAGCGAAGACTCGCCGGCTGGCCAAGAGCTAACCAAGTCAACACAAACAATCAAGTTAACGGGAGAAGAAGTTGCTGGGGATGCAAGATGCAGTATACACGGAGAAATATTGATTGCCTTATTTTATCGAAATACGAAAATATATATTTTAAAAACATGAACATTGTTAAATTTAATTTTCATAGAAGTGTTATATTTTCATATTAAGGGTTTTATTAAATAGAAGAAGACTAGAATATAGGGAAAATAAAAAATGGTTCGCTCCTTTGCCACTTATGATTTTTAATAATTTTGTTGCTCACGTTCGATGAGAACGAAATTCCCATATCGATCCCAGCTCACAAAATATGTATTGTGCCAGCAGGATGCAGGATGCAGCAACCGAGTGAAAAGGCCAAGTGTTGTGCATAAAAATTGTGTTTTTTCTGCTGTAAGTTTGCGCCGCACTGTTTATCCGGAGAAGTGAAAGTGGGCGATGGACGTGGGCGATGTTGCATCCGGATGGTATCCGCTTTGCATATTAAAAACGCTGCCGGCGCACTCTTGCGGCTGGGATGCGGCCTGAAGGGACTTTGCTCCGATAATCCCCAGCTATTCTATGTAAATTGGGTTTTCTTTGTCGATGCAACAATGAGGCGAAGGATCCTGTACCGAGGGCGTGGCCTAATGTGCGGCCGTTAGCGGTGCAAGTCTTGTTTAGGCCCAGATAAAACACCAGCTGAATCCAATCAGGCAGGACTAGACCCGGGCCGCAGGCAATCAAGTGGCAAACTGCTTCGTGGGGGTTCATTAAATTGTTAATGCGGTTGAGGTTTTCTTTTCGCACAGTCCTCCGCGCGGGAAGCCGATTCAGACCAATTGAGCTAGCACAAATTGAACGGCAAAATGCCATAAAATTAAATAAATGCATGGTGACCTTAAAGTTGCTATATGAGTGACTTTGATTGCTTCGTCATCCGCTATTTAAAAGGCGGTTTCAGCTTAAATAACTTAAATGAATTACAAAAGGTTAAACATTTTTTTAAGTATGAATCACGTTGTATTTATACCTTCGAACCCTCTTTTAGGGCAGAATAGAAATCGCCGATTTCCAGATAACCAACCACAAGCATATGTATGTCTTTAGATGTACTCATCGATATCCTCTGGGGCCGCGAGCATGCCAAGGATAATTGAATTTGGAGTGAAGCTGCTCCTTGTGGCAGTTATGAAATTTCTGGCCCGGCTTCCGCTGCCAGGGAACGGAAACAAAAGCTAAGAGCGTACCCGGCGAAATGAAGTTACATGTTTCAAGCGAGTGTGAGACTGCGTCTGTCCCAGCTCGACTCGATGAATGCGATGGCAGTGGGAGATGGATTGGGGGGTGGAGCACAAGGACGAGAACAAGGTGAGGGGAATCACTGGAAGCACAAATCAGTGATGCCGAGAAGCCTATTTGACAATCAAAGCAAGTACAAATTTAGCGTAATTTAATCAATAAATAACCGATTACTAAATTAATTCGGATTCAATAATAAAAAGTTTATTATTGGAGACTTAATCATTGAAAGATATTTTAATGGGCATTGAAGAGTCTGAACCCTGACGTGAATTGAAATTGATTATCTTGATTATGTCGTCCTTATATTATTAAATTGTTTAAAAATAATTTACTTTAAATAACATTAAACAAAGTCGTTGAAAAACTGGCAGATCTGCTCGGAGAAGAAGAAACACTGCCAGCACTGGAACAGATGCTTTCCATGTCTTGCAACCTCGGCAATGAATTTGCGTTTCCGCCTCGCTGCTTTCGCCATCATGGTTAACCGCATCGTTGATTTAAGGGCGTGCCATGCGTGGGGGTGGAGGTGGAGGTGGAGGTGAGGGTGATGTATTCCGCTTCTTCGTCCTTTGACGCGAGCGACACAATTAAAAATGTGCAGCCGAATTCATTTGATTGGCACGAAGGCAGAATCGGGATAAGCATCTTCCTTCCGTTGGCTGCAAGAGTGATATCTTCATGAATCAATATTGTACATATAATTTGTCTCTGTGTTTGTCTGATATTGCCACGGCGGAATTAATAACTTTATTGCAATGAACATATTTAAAATACACGCCAGTTCGTATGCCTCATAAAATCAAATTGCCTAAAAGACTTCAAGCAGCACAAGTAAGTAAACCAAACACTTGTACGAAGTTAACTTAATTTAATTTTAATTAATCGGCGGCTGACAGCAATAATTAAAAGACTGGAAACACAATAAGGCTACAGACTCATATAAATCATAGATTTGTAATATACTAAAGGTTTTGGTTGAAATTTAAATGTTGATAATTTAGCTGGTGTATCGGTGAGCTCGGCGTTGCTAATACCAAAGGATATAGATCTATGTATATGTAAATATATCGTTGATTCAAATATATATATTTTTCATTTATAGTTTTTATATCGTATATTTGTGGTACGTAAATTAAACCTCCATATTTAATAGATTAATTTGCACCGCATTTGTGCCCCGTCATTAATTTAATCATGGAAGTGCATCACAATTAACAACTATAATTATTTAAACAGACATTTTAAAAATTCGTTGCGCGTTGTTGGTTGACAGTGCTGGAGATGTCTCCAAAGTTATTGATGTCTCCAAAGTTATCAAAGATTGAAAACACGTATTCCAATTCGAAGAGAAGAAAAATACAAATAAGAAATTGAATTGAATTGAATTGAACTAGTAATTGCAATGCGTGATACAGGTGGCGCCATGAACCCAAAAATATTAAAATAAATAAAATTCAATTACAAAATAAGAGCCTCCAGAGCTAATTAGTATTTTCATTTCTGTCACTTTCCATTATTTTTCACAATTAAGTGACCAACCCAGGGTAATTGTTTTAGGATACCTTAAAAAAGCACATTACGATCACATATTTGCACCATACCACATTTCTTCAAGATTTGAATTTGAATTTGAAGCAAATCCATAGCCCTTGATTTCAAGTTTGAAGCAACTCCGTAGCACGCCCCCTTGATTTCAAAGTTTGAAGTTTAAGCGAAATGTAAGTTAACAGATTTTTGCAGGTGAAATCTTACATTACAGCGCTGTTAAGACAGACAAAAATTAAAGTGTGGCCGAAGCGGGATCTTTAGAATATACCGTGGAATAGAGTAACCGATATATAATCGATATAAACAAAAACATCGATGTTCGATGCATCGATGATTTTAAGGCACGAAATCCCAATCGGTAACTGGGAACAGATTTTGTATGCAAGTGGGAACGGGCATGAATTCCCAATCGGTAACTGGGAACAGATTTTGTATGCAAGTGGGAACGGGCATGAATTCCCAATCGGTAATACACCGAGTCATCAAACATCGATATCAACAAGAACATCGAAACGTCGAAAAACATCGCTAAAAATAAACAATCGATGTTTGCATAAAGAACAATAACAATTGCATTTATAATAATGGATTACGTTCACTCCGTTTGGAACTATTTCGCCTCGATCTGCAACTGTTGGCAGTGCACCGAGGACCCTGGTGCTCAGGTAGGTAGCTGGTCCGAGTTTGCCGGCGGAGTAACTTGTATTGCGCATTTTGTCCGCAGCCCAATGAGCCGAACGAGAGGACACACCTTCTGGTCGACCCCGTGAACCACAGTCCTGCACTCAGGAGGAGCAATTCCGATGGCCTTAGTAACGATTACGCCCACTCACTTCCCAAGAAGGACGACCAGAACGCCCTCTCCAGACTGGTGCAGAATACGGCTATGTATGTACTCCCTGTGTAGTTTGTAATTGGCTACAAGAACTTCTGGCAGTCAGCTAAACCTCAAAAGGTCTTGAAAATAACGCTTTTACAGCTGCATAAATCATATTTAAGTCAATATTTATAGCTGTCCATTTAGACCCAAAGGTGTGTAGGCGTGTTTCCAATTTATATCACAATTCCTGATACTACAAAGTACATGTTTATCTGTCCATATCCGTCTGACTGGCTGTCCACAAACTAGCTCCTAAGTTTAAGAGAGATATTGGAGTTAGTTCCGCCCGTTTTCAACATTTGTTGATATCTACTATATACTGTTTTGTTTATAAATTAAGAATTTTGATATACAATATTCGGCGTCCCGAAGTTAACTTTCTTTCTTGTTACATATTAGATGAAGCTGTATGAGGTGAAGAAAGGTCCATGATCTTCCATTAAGTTTAACATTCCAACTTGCTAATTATACATCATTTGTTTACAGAAACATGATTAACGTAGGGGCCATGGATTGTCACAGCTTGGAACACCAGGAGTACAATGACAGAATAAGAGTGTACTCGCAGCGGTTGCATCAGCAGTGGAACAACGTTCAGCACCCGAGTATCTCCATGAAAGGTGCCACCTTATTTGCACCTAAATGCAATAGTTTTCTTTAATAGTTTGTATTTGTTTCAATTTTAGGCCTCCTTAAAGATGTCCCCAGTCACCAATTCTATTTGTCCAAGCCCCTCTCTGTGGAGGACACAACTCAAGTGAGTGTAGCATTCAATAGGTGCAAGAATAACTTAAAATAAAAACTCCTAACGTATTACTCTTGCAGATGAAACTCTTCACTGAGAAAGCGCTCCTCAGTGTATCACATATTCAGATCGACCACAAAGAAGCAGTGGTTGTGCCGTTCCGGATTCCCTGATCATCTTACTTTAAGTGAAATACAGTGATAAATTTATACAAAATCAAAAGTATATTGGTACTAAGTAACCCTTGAATAATCAGGTAACCGATATGTTTTCCATTCAGTGTACAGAGGATACAAATAAATACAATATATATTCGTACATTAGCCAGACTTATTTGTAACACACACACATATATACACAACAGAATTTGAAAATGTCTTTCGACCTAAATCATAAGTATTGGATCTCTACCAGAAAAGAAATTTCCCAGCTTCTCAAGAAACAGAATCGCCTGAAGAAAATTGAGCCGCCCGAGGAAAAGGCCATATCATTTAAAATATTCTCAGAGCTGTACGTTTTGTACGTTGAACTGGTCAATAAATTAGCTTTCATTTACCACAATACGTTCCAAGTGCAAAAGCGAGCAGTGGTACGCACTTTGGTCGAAAGTGCTACCCAGCAGTTAATGAAACTTAAGGAAGAGCTGAAGCAACTGGAGATAAGCGAATATATATATATAGACAAGGCACTGATCGCTCGGAAGCTTACGCCCCGCGACCTAGTTATATGGAGATCCCCACAATTTCTGTACCGCAGGCCCTTGGATGTTCAAAATATACTCGCCGAAAACAAATTGTATATGAATGATGAGGAAAGAGAGGAGAAGGCTGCCAAGGACTGGGTGCCTGTGACTGAAGCTGTGAAACTAATTCAGGCACAGGAAAGAGCTCGTCAAGCACGCGTATATAAGGCCAACATTAAGTATGATAAGAAGTTTCTCAAGGTCTACCAAAGGAGCAAAATCAATTATAAATTCACCTTCAAGCCTGACCAAGCGATGAGTATTCCTGTCAAGAGGACCATCTTTTCAGCAGATTTCATCAAGTCCGACGAGTCCTGTGAAGACCTACGAAGAAGGGATGATGCGGTAGATGGTGTAATGGAAGAAGGTAACAATTTATTGAGATTTTGTTAAATACAGTCATTGCATACTTAAGTAAAGAAGTTTTCTTTTTAAAATGTCCTCTTAATTAATGATACTGTAAATAAAATACGCTTCAAAAAATATCTCTAAAATAAAATCATTAACAAAGTATTCATAACCTCGGTTTTTAGACATAGAAAATCTAAATATGCTGCGGAATAATGCTGCCTTGAAAATCCAAAGCTGGTGGAAGGGATACAAGACAAGAAAAATTGTTAAAATAAAAAGGAGGTTTAAGGAAGAACTATACGGCATGAAGAAGGTCAGGAAACTGAAACGACCGCATCAAAATGAAAACGAGATTGAGGATATGTACAAGAAGGAGATGTTAAAAAAGAAACTGGATGAGGATTTTATTAACTTGATTAATAATGAGCGTACACGGCTCCTTCAAGTTCGTTGTCCCTGGATGATGGAAGACATATCTGACCATATTCGGGCCTGGTTTAGGGAATTGTACGTTCTGTTTTTCTGAGGAAACAAATAATGATTGTCTTTTTTTTAGCTATGACAAGACAGCAAACTTTCACCCGTATCCCGCTCCAGTAAAAAAAGGAACCGTATTAGTTGTCATCGACGAAACAATGGACCCTATAGAATTTCAGCAAACCCTTGGCAAAAAACCGATGACCAAGGAGGAAAAAAAGAAGCAAAAAGAAAAGGAAAAACTGGAGAAACGGAAAAAGAAGGCCAAGCTTAAAATGATCAAAATGAAAGAAGCCAAGCGCAGAAAGAAACTAAGAGACCGAGGAATTATTGATGTTGGTTATGAGTTAGCTTCAAGCCAGCCTATAAGTAAGCAATGTTTAACTATCACCAGATGTAAAGACAACCCAAAACTATAGTGATTTTAAATGTTGTCTTTCAATCCTAGTAAATATGGAAGAAACAATGGCAACATTTGCGAAAGACTGGAGGGATGTTGACGAATACCTTAACAAGAATTATGACCCAATCGTAGAATGGGTCACAGAGGCGGAGCTGGCAAAAATCCACCAAGAAGTCAGAGGATTGGTCGACGAGTATATGAGGTAAAAACTATTTCAAGAGGATTATTATAATATTAATACATACGCTTCTCATTTGTTATATTTTAGGGTGGAATATGAACTGCTTCGAGAAGCTTTAGCTAAGGATAAAAATGAAAAATACAAACGCCAAAAAGTGAAGTATCCCAAGGAGAAAAAAAAGAAGAAAAAGAAGGTGCCCAAGGATATGACGGCTGATAGGACTCTGGAATCCTTGTTCCAAGAGTTAAAAGACGAAGGAATCATAGAAGATGTTGCTCATAAAGATTTTAATGAGTTTATTGCCGACTTTAACTTCGTGGCAGATGACACACGAGACGAAGACGCTTTGACGTAAGTATTTTTAATCATTTACTAATTTTTATTATATATGTATATGAAACCTGTTTTACTTTTAGTACATTGGGTCCAGCCAAAGGAGACATTAAAATGGTCGTTCAAGAGTCAATGATGGGAATGGGTGAATTCGATATTCCGAAACCGAAGTCAATTTTATTGATCGGACCACTAAAAAGCGGAAAGAAATTATTGTGCCAAATTATTGCATCGGAATTAAGTAACCACATTTTTGTATTTTGTAATATATGTGTGTTAGTCAATATTATTCTATTTCAGACGCAGTTTTTATGAATCTCAGTCCCGAGAAGACATACAAATATGCAGATGATCTAAAATATTTCCTGCATGTTATATTGAAAGTTGCAAAGGCTTTTCAGCCTACTATTATGTATATCGAGGAGGCACATCGCGTGTTTTGGAAGAAAGTTCCACCTGAGGCCCGGGCCATTTTGCCCAAGCTCCTCGGGACCTCCATAAATAAAAAAATCTTAAAGCCTTTAAAGAAACAGGATAAAATTGTACTCCTCGGCACGAGCAACATGCCCTGGGCGGCCGCAGCAGGCATTAAAAAAGCGTTTCAAAAGGTTTTGCTAATTCCAAAGTGCGACTATGGCACGAGCTTCCTGCTCTGGCTAGAACTGATGACTGAGAACGCCCCAGATGACATGAAGGAACACGCGTATTCCGCATTGGCGAGAGTCCTGCAAGCGTATACCTCTGGCGATATTACAGGGAATATAGAGCAGACATTAAATGTCGAGCGGAAGATGCGACTTAAAACTGAAGCATTGGACCCCCACGAATTCTTAGAATATTTCCTCAGCAAGAATGATCCACCCATATTTCCTCCAGAACAGAAGGTGTGCATAGTTCTTTTGAGCTTTTTTACATTTTAACGTATTTAAATATTTTTCAGATCATGGACAAGTTTAACAAATGGTTTGGCAAATCCAACAGCCTACAAAAAGCGAGAAATAAATTTACAGCTGCTAAGATAGCGAAAGCAAAAAAAAAGAAATAAACGCAAAATAAATTAATCAAATAAATAAACGTTTTTTTTATTGAGAAACGGAATTAACGAGACGCTTATTTTCTTTTTTTCCTTTTGAAGTAAAAATTATTTTTATATATGTTAAACATATTTTAGAAGCATCTTAAACTAAATACATTTTTATTTATGTTACAAATAATAAGCACTTCCTTCAACTAATTAGGTACTTTGCATTTATAAAGTTATTTGATTTATAGGCTTCCTAAACTAAATAAAACACATTTACAATTAGGTTTTTTATTTAATTTTAGTATATTTTAACATAAATTTTCTTAATCAATACAAATAAAAATAGAAAACAAAAAAAAGCTTGACTAAATAAAAAAAATAATCCAATTAAGAAAAAAAATAATACAGAAGAATCGGTTCCGTCAAGTTTGCTGTCGAAGTATTTTGTTACTGATTTACACCCCACGGAAATTTTTTTAAATACCACCGGAGATTCCCTATAAATCGTCAAGCTGTTTTATTTTAGAAACATTTTCTAAAATTAATTTGCTATTATTATTATGACAATTTAATTATTAAACAGGTAAAACACATGATCCTAACATTGCAATTTTGGGCTAATATCTAAATCGTTGTATAAATAATTAGGAATAATGTTAGCTTAGGACCAAATAGACTCGGCTAAAAAGTATAGGAGGAAAAGAGGATTTCATGATTGTTTAAAATATTTACAGATTTTTTAATCATATAATACGTAATATATATAATTTTATGGAGCTCGTCTTATTGATATGTTTATTTCTCTCTAATATAAAGAAAGTAGCCGAAAATATTTATAAAAAATTCACGTATTTGGAATCTTATGACTGCTTTTATTTACGAATTAGCAAAAATTATAAAATTGCGACTTAAATTTGAAGGATGAATATTTGCTTCGGCAAAACTTTTATTCGAAGAATATAAAAAATTATAATTAAAATAATCCATAAAATCTGTTAAAAAAGAAGAATAAAATCTGCAGTGCGCAAAGAAATGAATATACAAATATTTTCTGTACTAATACTATTCGTGTTTTTATTATTACGTTCAGACGCAACCTGCATCTGAAGCACAAAATAGGCACAAATAGCAATAAAAAATTTCTAGTAAGCTTATTTAAAAATTCAAAACTTCATTGAACGTCTAGAATGATAGTTGAGGACTGATAATCACGATAATTGAAAGAACATTTAAAACAAATTTATTTAGTTCCGTTTTTGGCTATAGGGCATTATTTTTAATGCGCCCCATCCTTATCTTATAGAAACTATCTACTGCCTACTATCTACTACCTAATGGCCTTGTTGGCCTTGCCAACAACAACATCCGCCTGAGTGAGGTTCCGAATCAGAGACATTATGGACATATTGAAAATGGCCAATCACTGAAATGTCATCCTTATCTATCTCAAAGCAGATCAGAGGGACACCCTTTATGAACTGCCGCAACTCCTTGACACCGGAGCAAAGATAAAGATTCTTCTAGGACATCTTGGCCCTTAAAAATTGCCTATTCTAAAATCTGCTAACTCAGGAACAATAAAACGACTTTATTTAATTTTGCGACTAATTGTAAATGTATTTTTAACTAAAACTATAGTAACGATCAAGGTTAAGAGAATTGCATTGGGTCGTTTATCCAAATCCTTTTGGGTCTGTTGGGTTCGAATTTCATTGGTTTAGTTCCGGGTGGACCTCCTGCGGCGCTTGGCATCGGTGCTTTTGCGAGCACTGCGGTTCCTTCTAGTATGCGTTACAACGGCCGGCCTCTTCCTTCTAATATGTGTTTTGCGTGTACGTTTCTGGCGTGGCTTCTTAGTAGTGGCTGCAGTGGTGGTGGGGGCGGCGGCTGTGCTGACATCTGTTGTGGGGGTGGCGGCGGTGGTTGCTGTGTCAGTTGTCGGGGCCGTGGTGGGACTGGTCGCAGGATCCGTCGGAGTGGTGGGCGAAGCTGGCGAGGCTGGCGAGGCTGGCGTGGCTGGATCTGTTGGCGTGGCAGCTGGGTCAGTCGGAGTGTCGGCTGCCAAGGCAGTCGCAACGAGGGCCACAAGGCCGAGGAAGAGAGCTAGTCGGGAATGCATCTTGGAGTTTGTGGAGTGTCTCTGGCACTGTTGGGACTACAACATGTATTTTCTGGTAGATGCCGGTGTATTTATATCCAAAATCGTTCGGGTTCGAAGATGTTTCGCATTTGTTTGTCCCTTGCAAACAGAACAATTTGTATTTATTTGAGCTCAGTCGCGATTCAAGATGTGCCATCGAAATATAAAACTGGGTTGTTGAAACAGATACAATTAGAAACAATTAGATCAAATCTTTGGTGACAGCTTGGTCGATATTTGATGTACAAATATTTACTTTAACTCAAGCGAGCTGCGTTTAAATTGGGAAAAACCAAAAATTTGAATCGTAGATTAATACGAATATGTTTTCTTGTCTTAGAATATCTCTAGAATCGTCATTCTTTTTGTCATTTTCGGCGCATGGGAAATAGCCCCGAGGTGGATGTTAGAAATGAAGCGGGTGCCAGTAATATCCTGCAGGTGGTGGTCACTAGCTACTACATATGAGAGACCACAAAAGTTATCGGTTGTATTCGAGCTTTTTTGAGTTGGAAAGTGTTGTTGGTTACAATATAAGTGCTTCGGTGCCCTGTTTATATGTATCAAATTACTTGATCCCTCACGAAATTCGTAGCTTGAAGGAGCTGGGTTCGCAAATTTCGACAATATCGAAGGATGTCAATTTACATCCTTTTTCGTAAAAGTGAACTTACATTTTTTTTGTCCACCCTTTAGAATTTTGAAAACAATGTAAACTTTACAAAATATGGAGCTTAAAAAGATTATTTTTCCTCTTGCCCAAAAGCTGTAGTTCAAACTGTGGCCGTTTGATGGCGTTTTCGTTGTTTCAACCCTTTCATAATGTATTTCAAATTATGTTTCAAAATATGTTTCATCAATAAAGGAGTAATTTCCGACCCCATAAATCCTATATATATTCTTGATCAGCATAAACTTGGGAATCGATCTAGCCATTTTCTGAAATTTTAAATGTCAAATTGCATAAATGTAAATCATATCTTGGGCAAAAATAATCGAATTTTAATTCGGAAAAAATTGCTGTGTTCGTTTTTTTTTATAGCTTAATAAACCAGCAAAGCAAATTGTTCACAACCGGGTTAAACAAACTCATAATAATAAAATAATAAATAAAAAACAAATGACTTAGGCAATGAAATTGACGGAACCGATTTACTTTTATATTTTTTCCTAATTTAGTTTATAGTTTTTTTTTTATTTAGTCAAGATGTTAGTTATTGGTTCTGCAGTCAAGTTCGTCACCATTGGTTTGATATTTTTTATTTATTATGATTAAGAAGTTTTGTGTTAAAATAAACTAAAATTAAATAAAAAAAACTTAATTGGAAATGTGTTTTAGTTTAAGACGCTTGTATATTATTTTTAAAATAAATAAAAATAACTTAAAAATGCAAAGGATCTTTAATTAGTTTAAAAAGGTACTAGTTAATTATTTTAAACATAAATAAAAAGAAATTTATAAAAAAAAAGTAAAAAAGGGCAATCGATTCGAAATTTCATATTAAAACAAATTTGCGAACCCACCTTCTTTAAGCTGATTTCCTGTGTTAAGCGATTTTTCTGCACTGTGAACAGTTAATTAATTAAAATTTCCCTCCTAAAATAAATTTAAAATTGTCTTTTAGTCATAATTAATTACCCGTTTATGAAGAAACAACCTACACAAGACAAGTCGAAAGAGTTTGATAATAAAAATATTCCTGGAATTTCCTTGTGATCAGAATTAGCATTTTTTGCAAAAGATAAGAAGGATTATAGGACACAACACAACTCTTTTTAACAAAGATTTTCAGGTATAAAGGGTAATAAAACGATGACCTAAACATTATGATAATATTTCATATTCAACGATTCAAATATAGTCACGTATTTTTTATTGAAAATATATAACCAAAGTTTTTCCTATGGAAAATAGTATATAACGAAATGAAATATTTTGTGTAAAATGTAGTTCTTATATATTTAGCATGTCATTTAATTGTTGGTTTGTGGTTGTTGCGGTAAAAACTCCTCCAACTCAGAATCTTCAATTTCGCACAGTCGAACCGAAATATTGCTATTTGAGCCAATTTCTCCGACAGCACATGGAAATAGGTATGCCTCCTCTGAATTTTCTGAAAGAACACAAAGCAAAATCAATATTTTCAAATTATGGATCAAATATGATATTGTACTTGTACTTTAATTTAATATTGTACTTACC
Organism: Drosophila anomelani; assembly: GCA_035045905.1. Classification (NCBI taxonomy): domain Eukaryota; kingdom Metazoa; phylum Arthropoda; class Insecta; order Diptera; family Drosophilidae; genus Drosophila; species Drosophila anomelani. The sequence continues at coordinate 1,102,818 of JAWNOO010000165.1, forward strand.
ACTTATCGTCCTTCTGGTTTTTATTTCCTTCCTTGAAATCGGCCCTTCGGTCATTGAGCTCTCCCCATCCGTTTCACTTGGAAAATGCATCGTAGGTAAATATGAATCAGGATGTCTTAAATATACTTTGCCTGTTAAGTAAATCAAAATGGAAATTTGTTAAATATTTTCTAGTTTTGTTAACATTATTTTGAGAAAAACTACTCATTGTTTATGAATAATTATTTAAACCGTTTTGCTGCTTATGTGTAAAATAAAATAAAATACATTTTCGGTCATTCGAAGTCAATACCACTTTAACAAGATAAGGAACAAGGAATTAATAATATTTATTGTAAATATAAAACTTACACGAATGACTAACTTTCGACGGTAAAGGCACTGATTGCATGAAATGAAGTTGTTAATTATATTAGTAACAGATAGCATAGTGTTGGATAGTCTAAGAAAACAATGAATGAAATATGTATAGTTATTTTGTAATGCTACGAAGGAAATAATTATATAATGAAATTTTTATTACACGTGACAATTAAAATATGTGGACTTTGGCATATTGTTTTTATTTTTAAGTATTTTTAACTAAACATAAACGAAACGAAATTACTAAATTATTAAACATGTATAATGAAAACAATATCAATGTGTATTTCCCTCAATGAGTGGGACTTTTGTAATTTAATTCCCACTAAAAAAACTTAAATTTGAAGAACTTTAAAAATATTTTAACAGCGTTGTTAGTTAAATTTTATTTAATAAAGAATTTTGAGAGAAGAATAGTAGATTAAATAATGTCGAGGTATTTTTAATGAATAGTTCAGATTAAACATCTTAGTGTTGTGTAAACAATTATAAAAAAAAAAAACAATAAAATGCTAATATAACTGAATAAGAAGAGTATTTACCTGTATTTGATTTATAGTCTTCATTCTCGATATTATTAAAAGAACTCAGTCTTGAAAGCGGCTGATTATTTGATATCGGCAACATGAACGGCTCCAAACAGCTCTCTGCCTCCGAGTCCAGATACTCCGATCCAATATCTTCATTTAGAGCAGCTATATCCCTTGTCGGATCAACATCTCCATCTTCCCCTAGTGATGAGTACAAGCATTAAGATAAAACGGCCTAGAACTTAATTATTGTATATACTTACTGTGAACGAAGAACGCTTTCTTGGACTTGGACTCATTGCTATCATTGCTGTGTAAGCTTGAAGAGTCAGCGATTTCGGCTCCGGGAACTTCTGTGATATCTGGCAAGGGATTATGGCTTTTGCGAACCCAGTCGGAGCAGTCCCAATGATATTGGCCATTGGCAAGAGCCGAATAATCAACAAAATTCGCACTGGAAGAGTGGCACACGTTCGGCATTTCAACTTGGATTAATTTACCAGTCGAGAAGCGACTAACAGACGGTCCGAAGTCCCTCTTGAGTTCTGAAAGATTAATTAGTTTTATTTTTTAACGTTTTTTGATTTCAAGCGATGCGCTTACCATTGTTCAGTTTATTTTCACTAAAGGTTCTCAGGTGCATCTGTTCACACCATTCCTGTTTATAGGCGGTGTTATCTGCGTCGGCGGCGGAATGACAGGAGTTTATGTTGACGTGCTGCTTATTTCGGTTGACCTTCTGATACTCAAATGGCACATTTTCAAGCTCATCGCCGGCTGAACCGTAGCTCCGAAGTATGTCTAAATTATTAACGAAATTCCTGTTACTTAGGAAGAGGTGGTTATCATTTGGCGCTGCTGTGTAGCTAATTGGCCGCTGGTTGACTTCCAAATTGCTCAACTTCACGTTGGGCTTGCAGTAGTTGTCCTTATCGACCAGAGAGTTCAGATTCGCCTCCTTGTACGACGGCTTGCTTTTGTCCTTTTCAAGCCTATTCCTTCGCTTCGAGGAGGAACTCCTTCTAATAACCACACAGCAAAGGGCACAACTAATGACCACTAACACCACAGCTAAGCCGGATATGATGCCGCTTATGTGTTCCATTGAAAAATTCTTCAACTTTGTGGAAATCGAATTCGAATACAGGGGATCTCCGCAGCTGGCTCCGGTGAGATACGATGGACAAATGCAGCGGAAGCTTCCAGGCTCGTTAATACATGTAGCTCCGTTTCCGCAGGGCTGATTCTCACATTCATCCACATCGATCTCACAGGTGGGTCCTGTGTAGCCTCGGCACATACAGTGTGAAATGCCATCGCCCTCCTCGCAAATACCGCCATTCTTGCACGGATTCGGTGTGCAGAACTTTCCGTATTCGCACCTCTTCCCGGACAAGTGGATCGGGCACGTGCAGCTGTAGTTGTTGGGTCCATGATAGTCGCACCGCCCTCCAAATAGGCAAGGCCCCGAGGAGCACGGATCCAGATCAATCTCGCATTGTTTGCCCGAATATCTGGGCTGGCAGGCACACTCGAAGTCGGTAGCCCCGACTTCCTTGCAAATTCCGCTGTTGGAACATGGCTGTGAGCCGCAAATCCCCAGAACAACCAGCACATTCGACGGATCGCACTTGAACTCGACATTCGTGAATCTCTTAAGAGCAGCTATGGTACTGCCTCCGGAAATGTACAGCGGCAACGATTCCTTGGCTATTTTGATGTTGGCCATGCATCCGATAAACCCGCGCTGTATATCCTCATAGCCAATTATCGACGGATGCGGCCGAACCTCGGCGCCCACGAAGATATCATTTGACTGTATGTTCAGAATTCCGTTCACACCGGGAGCGCTGCCGTGCGAGACGTGCTTATTGTCCACCATTAGCTTGGCACTGTTGAGGGATCGCTCCAGGCTGATCACGTGCCACTCTCCGTCGGAGATGTAAATGCTCGACACGCTTATGACGCCCTCGCCGGAACCCAGATCGAATCTGTACTGTACAGCCCCATTTATGATCTCCAGTATGTTGTAATCAACCTTACCGCTGGCGTATAACAGGGTTCCAGTCTGCTGCACGGTTCTTATTTGCAGAGAATACGAGAATTCGTTTTCCAGAGCGAATTTTGCCTTCATTTTGTTGATCTTATAGTGGGCATAGCTCTTGCCTCCAAAGGAAACGGCCGTGAAAAGACCGAGATCACAGGATTCATTGTTGCATTTCGTTGACTTTCTCTCGCAATATGTTCCCGAAAATCCCTTGGGGCAGACGCACTGGTAACCCAGAACGGAGCCAGATGGCAGGCAGATCCTTTGCGGGGAGCAGGGATCCGAAGAGCAGGCATTCACTGTCTCATTGCAATGCCTTCCATCAAATCCTGGCCTGCACACGCATCTGTTAACCTGGCTGTACGAGGGAGCTGCAAAGCTAATAACATCCGTAAACGTCGTGGTCACATTCTTCTTTAGAATCCGCAAGATTTGCTTGCATTCCCCATGAACACACGAGTTTTGCTTACTCTGACAGCTGGATGGAAGTATTTCCTCGACTACCAAGTTGGTTTCGTTCTCAATCTCATTCTTTTTGTCAATAAGGGTCTGTCGGATTTCGTCGCTAGTGAAGAATTCGTCGGAATCGGGTATAATCTGCTGCTTCCGGACGGCGAACACCACATTTAAATTTGAGTCAATGGATCTTGCATGACGCGTGGCAGTCGCAGAGTGCTTGGGGGCTTCCGCTTGCAGTGTGATCAAAATGACGTCCTTCTGGCGACATCGCATGATGTTCCGAATGGAACGCATAAAGGTCTTCCGGTGGCTGAGCAAGAATTCAGACGCTGAAACTCTACTGAAACGGATTACAACTGATTCCTTTAGCATGTCGTTCGTGACTAGTTCCACATTGATCTTGACTATTGTGAAGACTTGGTATTTGCCATCAGAGACGGAGATGTTCAGTTTGTAGAGACCAATGTCAAGGTTGGATATGGCATAGATCTTCCCCGATTTTGTGGAAATGTTAAACAATTTCGCGTTCTGATACATGTCTTCGGGGCCGGAAATCAAGCTGAAGGTCAGTTCGTCGTACTTGTCTTGGTCCGTGGCATAAACTTTCCCGATAAATGCGCCGGAGAAATCATCTTCGAATGAATTGATTGTTACCTCCAAGGGTGTGGCTATTGGTGGATATTGGCTTTCCTCAATTATTTTCACTACGACCCAAGCATCGGAGTACAGTGGCGGTGTGCCGTTGTCAAAAACACGAACTTGAATCACGAATTCATCCTGCAAATTGTGATTGAACCGCGAGGCCGTACTGAGGGAGCCATCTTGTTCCAGGCGAAAGAGCCTCGCCTCGTTCCCAGACCGAATATCGAATGTATATGGCGTAGTATTGGGTGATTCGTCTGCGTCGGTTATTTTGAATGTAAGGAATATATAGCCCAGTGGTCGGTTTTCCTGAAGCATAACACTATAATTTGAGCTGGAGAAGGCGGGGGCATTGTCGTTTGTGTCCAAAATATTTACGTGCACTGGCACACTATTGCAGCGTTGAGGAGTTCCCTGGTCGCAGGCTTGAATTTCTAAGCTATAGTGCGAAATTGTCTCACGATCCAGAGGACGTGATACACTTAGTGTTCCGTTTTTAGTATCGATCGAGAACTGGCCAATGTTATCGCCTTTCTCAATGCTGTAACTCACCAGGCCATTGGCGCTGGAATCTTCATCTGTGGCCTTGACATCTACAGCGATCTTAGAACCCACCGCAATGTCTTCGTTTACATTTATGCGATACAAGTTCTGCAGAAACTTGGGGCTATTGTCATTAATGTCCAGAATGGAAACGTTGACATATGCATTATTGCTCAGGGGTGGTGTGCCCCCATCGATTGCTTGTATGGTCAGGAAGTAGAACTTCGACATTTCGTAGTCCAACGTTGCGTTCAGGGACAACACACCCGTCGTGGAATCCATTTGGAACTTGCCCTGCTCATTGCCACTCATTATATAGTAGTGAATGTCCGCGTTTACACCAATATCTATTGAGGCCGCATAGACAGTGCAGACTTCGGTGCCATGGGTAGCATTTTCGAGAACTTTACAGGAATACTGTCGCATACTAAACTCGGGTGGATTATCATTAATGTCCAATATGTTGACAGCCACGGTGGCAATGGAGTGTAATTTCGGTACGCCGCAATCCTCTGCCTTGACAGTCAAGTTAAATAGGGAAATGGTTTCGCGATCAAGATTCTTGTCCAGCTTAATAATACCGGTTGATTTTGAAATTTGGAAATAGTCATGATTTTCGCCCATCAAAAAGTATTTTATTTGTCGATTGACACCGAAATCCTTATCCATTGCATGTACCTTAGTGATCAGAGTATTTAATTGAGCATCCTCCGGGACACTAACCCTATACTGAGCCATCGAGAAAATGGGATTATTATCGTTGATGTCATTGACTGTAACGATTATTTCGGAGAAGCATTCTTGGGTGAAGTCTTTTCCATCCTGGACGTGAGCTACTAACTTGTACCTAGGCGTGCTTTCTCGATCGAGTGCGTTGGCCACTTTCAGGATTCCACTATCCTTTCCAATGGCGAAATCGTCAGCACCTTTGCCAGAGAGATAAAAGCGAAGTTTGCTTTGCAAATCAAAGTCAACGGCTTTAATTTCAACTAGGACAGTTCCAATGGCGATTGATTCGTTTACGGCGATATGGTAGCGGGGTTTTAGGCAGTAAGGCGTATTGTCGTTGATGTCTTTCACGTCTATCTCTACGTTTGCTTTGGCAGTGAACTTCCCATCGGTGGCAGTTATAGTTAAGTTGTAGAAAACTATTTGCTCGCGATCTAATGGCTTGGCAATAAATAACTCTCCGCTTTTACCGATCTGAAACTGTGCCTGCTTGTCACCGGATACGATGAAAAAGTCCATCTCCTGCTTCTCGATATCCGGATCAATTAGGATTAGGTTGATCAGAACAGTTCCGGGAAGGGCGTTCTCGAAAACAGACAGTCTTTCAATAGGCAGCTTAAATGCAGGTGCATTGTCATTGTAATCGACAATCTTGATTGTTACAGGTACTCTGGCATCGTGTTTCGGGTGCCCATTATCCGCGGCAATTACCTTAAAATTATACTCGGACTGAACCTCGCGATCTAAGGAGGTCAGCAGAGTTATCCAGCCAGTGTAAATGTCAATGTCAAATATATTTTGGATGTTTTCTGTATCCCCTTCTAGGTAGTATCTAATATCGCCGTTCGGCCCACTGTCAGCATCTGTTGCCGACACTTTTACCAACGAAATCACCTTTTCGCTATTTTCTGCCACACTAGCACTGTAAAACGTATTGTCAAATTTTGGGTAATTGTCATTTTCGTCCCTCACATCGATCAAGACATCGGCATAAGCAAAAAGAACCGGGACAGTGGCTGTTTCCGCCACAACAATCAGATGATGTGATTCTCTTTGCTCCCTGTCCAGTGTTTGCTGAAGGATTAGCTCTCCGTTGTCCGATATCATGAAGTTGTCCTGTTCGGCTGCTATTGCATATTTAAATGTAAAGTTCCCAATTGTGTGTAGCTTGGTTAGAACGGTTCCCGGTGGCGTAGATTCTATGATCTTAAGCAGAATTGATGGCTTTTCGAACAGTGGAATGCTGCTTGCATCAGTGTCAATTATTTCGATTGAAACTGGTACTTCAGAATGAAACTTTGGGTCTCCATGGTCGGAGGCGCGAAGAAAGAATTGAAAAGATCCAACGCCAAGGATTGCTGCATTTTGTTTGAGTACAATATCTCCTGTAGTTTCGTGAATTTCAATTAAATCTTTAGATGCTTTATCGATAGACTTTTCAACAATTTGGTAGCTCACAGATCCATTATCGTCTATATCATCGTCTTTTGCCTTTACCTAAATCAGAAATATGTATTGATGTACATTATGAAATACAAATCATAGAAAACATATTGCAAAATTATAAAAGATATATTCAGAAATTTACTCTATTTAAAAGGATGTAAACATGAGTCATAAACGCCCTTGGTTTGAAGTCGCAGGACTGACTAAGGTAGCAGATACTAACTTCCAGTAGTTACAAATCCGACTGCTTATAGAACCAGTAGCTTGGCTAAACTTCTTGCCGCGAAATATCCCTTGAGCTTCATTTTTACCCAAACTTTAGCGAACTCATTTCTTACTTAAAAACAAGAATATAAATTTAGACCAACTTACCGTTAAAATAGTTTTGTTTGCTTCGGTTGCTGTGCTTATAACAATTTTATATTCCTTCAATAGGAAATATGGAACGTTATCATTGATATCAACTACAATGACCTTAACCGATGCGAATCCGAATTTTCCGCCGCCATCTGATACCTTCACTAGGACCACATACTCATCCCTTTTCTCACGATCAAACGTAACTCTTGAGGTTATCACACCCGTTGCTTGGTCGATAAGGAAGAACTTTTTCATTTCCTCAGAAACTATCTCATAATAGAGATTTGAATACGCGCCGAAATCCGCATCGGATGCTTTCACCTGCAAAAATACATTTGCTCTTTAACAAGACAACTATAAATAATATTAATTAACACGCACCGTTATTATATTATGACCGTGCAAAAGATTTTCTGGAATTTTCGCCTCATATGTCATCTGGTCAAACTGCGGGCTGTACATGTTTTCCGGCAGTAGAGATATTTTCAGACGTGCGTAAGCCGTATGAACTCCATCCGAAACCGAAATATTTAAAACTGTGCTGCTTTTATCGGTGAAATTTAGCATGTTTTGTAGGGATATTACGCCAGTTAGCTTGTCAATATTATACGTTTGCAGTTCATTTCCGTAGACGATTTTGTACTCGAGTAAATCAGTATCGGAGATATCTTTGTCGTATGCCTTAGGTAAAGCAACAAATTGGCCACGAATGGCTGCTACGGATAGTTTGGTGAAGTACGATGGTTCCACAAAGCATGGGGGGTTATCGTTCAAGTCTTTGACTGCAAATATGTGCAAACAAAATATAGGATAATTTTATAAAATTGCCAAGATACGTCTACAGTTTAAAAATGTATGCTAAACATTTGTTACGGACTATGTGGGCTCTATAATTTGTCATTCATACCTGTTATGAATATATTCGATCTGGAGCTAAGTGATGGCGATCCATGGTCCTTTACATTAACAACAATGTGGTGGTATTTGATTTGCTCGTAGTCCAAGGGAGTCTTCAAGTACAGATTTCCATCTGTGACATCTATGTAGAACAGGTCGGAGTTGTTTTGTCCATTAATTGATTCGATATAATAGGAGAGTTTCGCATTGGCACCCGAGTCCTTATCGGTAGCATTAATTTTTAAAATTTGTGTTCCAAATGAGGAATTCTCCGGAATGGTTATGTTGTATATATCGCTCTCAATCTCCGGATAGCAGTCATTCACATCAATAACGGACACAGAGAGGACGACTTCGGCGAAAACTCCGGAAAGGCTATCGGTCGCTCGTATTGAGACGTCGTGGCTACTCTTCTCTTCGAAATCCAGTTCGTTTACCACGAAAATTGATCCTGGAAGCAAGCGAAGATGTTAAAGAAACGATGCCAATAAATTATTTAAAAATTTACCTGTGTTATAATCAATTTCGAACGATTGGTTATCAGATGAAATTGTGTAAATCAGACTCCTTCCCAGCGGGCTTTCGGCTTCAATGGACACGGACAGGGCTGAATACATTTCCACATCCTCCTTAACGCTCACAGTGTAAAACTGCTTCTCGAAGACTGGCATGGAACGGTCAATAACCTACAAAAAACATATTTATTGTACCAACTGAACCAATTCTAGGCCTTAGGACTCACCTTAACCTGAAGTGGAGCTTCGGAAGAGCACGGAGTTATCGCGCCATCATAAGCAGCGACAGTCAGTTCATAGTGTCGGTTATGGCCTTCAACGTGCTGTTTTATGGACAACTCCCCCGTCTTTCGATCCAGTTTAAACAATTCACCGTTTCCCTTTTTCAATTCATAGCGAACCTCGCCGTTCTCGGCACTGTCCAAGTCGACAGCCTTGACCTGCATGATAATCGTTCCTTTTGGGTCGTCTATGGAAACAGTGGCATAATAGGGCATATTGACGAATAAGGGGCAGTTGTCATTTATGTCCAAGACGGATATGTAAACGGAAGTAACTGCTCGACGGACACTCGCATTCAGTCCGTCAAGCAAAACCACTGACTTGGCCTCCACAAAAAGTCTGTACAAATCCTGTGCTTCTCGATCGAAAATAACTCCTGTGGTCTTCAGAGCTCCCGAACTAATTCCAATATTGAACAATTGGGTTGGATTCAAGATTCTGTATTCAACATTTTCGTTTAGCGAGTTTCCAATCACATTAACCAGTCCGATGGTCGCCACCTTGGTGTTATTCTCAAATGCCGAAAATCTGTACGACTCTCTCTGAAATGCAAAGTTTGAATCCTCGGCTGATACAATTCGTATCTTTACAATTAAAATGGCCGAGTATATTCCGTCGGAGGCACGAACATGCAAGTTGTAATCATTGGGATCATTCTGATTATTTAATATTTCAAAATTCCTGCAAGAAGAATGTTAATATTAGATATTTGATGACCCTCCTCCCACTCAATTGTTTGCACTTACCGCGTTGTTAAAATCCCAGTGTATTTATCAATTTGAAAGCATTCATCGGAATTTCCATCCACAATGTCGAACCGTAAGGTATCATTATCAGCATCCTTTGCATTAATCTGTGCCACGAACACGTTTTCAAAAGTTGGCAGGAACAATGTTACATTGAGTTCTCTCTCGTTAAATACTGGCGGACAGTCGTTGACATTAAGAACGCGTATTGTTACGTGGGCTGTTGTAGTGGAATGTAATTTGGGTTTGCCCATGTCACTAACCTAAAATAGAAATATTTTCCTAATTAAATCTTGGTAAGAAACTTGGTTTGATCTTAGCCGTACCGTAACATCGAATGTATAGCTAGACTTCGTTTCATAATCCAAAAGTCTTAACAATTCTATAGCGCCAGTTGTCGAATCTATTTTAAACACTTTCTTTGCGAGATCGTTGTTTATGTGGTACTCAACCATTCCATTCACTCCGACATCGGCATCCTTCACATGTAATGTTAAATGACTAAAAAGAAAATTAATTTTATTGTCAACAATTTTATATATATAGAAAAAAATACTCACTCTTTTGTGGAATCATGTACTTTTAGTACGTAAGACCCAACTTCGGCGGATTCAGATAAGGCTCCCACATATTCATTTTGAACGAAATACGGAATATTATCGTTGTCGTCTAGGATATGTATTATTACGTTTTGGCAGGCGGACTCAGCTGCCATGTTGGTACCTTTAACAGTAAGGTTAAATACCCTGGAAAAAATATATATACTTAAAATTGAGTTTCAAGCTCTGACCCACATTTACTCACTTGATTATTTCGTAGTCGATATTTCCGTTAATAACAATAACTCCGGTGGATGGGTTAATACGAAAGCTGTCATTTACGTTGCCAGAAATAATATTAAAGAAAATGGATGAAGACGAACGAGCGGAAACTTGGGTTACAAAGGTTCCAATGCCAAGGTTTTCGAATATTTCAATTGCAATGTTGTTGGTCGAGAACTTTGGCGGATCATTCTCTGACATGGTGACAATGATGTGAACGGGTATCTGCGACGACAGAGGTGGGCTGCCCAGATCTACGGCCTTCACTTGAAGCATATACTCTTGGATCTTGTTAATGTTCAAGCTGCCGGCCAGAGTTATCACTCCAAAGATTGGGTCGATCTCAAACACGCTTCCCACATTCCCAGTTATAATCGAATACTGGATCTCGGCATTGTGACCGCTGTCCCGGTCGATGGCCCGCACTTCGGCCAGCTTGGAGCCCACCGCTGCACTCTCTGGTACCTTGCTTTGAATAATTTTCGACGTGAATTCCGGATGATGGTCGTTGTGGTCATGGACATTTACAATGATCTTGGCGTAGTTTCTTTTCCCAGGAGCGCCCTGATCTTTGACAAAGACAATCAGGATGTGTTGGGCGGTCTTCTCAAAGTCCAGCCTTTGCGTGACGATTACATTTCCACTGATGGAATCGATTCGAAACAAGGCCAGGGAAGACGGATCCTGTGTGGCATGCAGGTGATAAAATAGCTTCTTATCTTCGTCCCTATCAGTCGCGTGCAGCTGCATAATAATCGATTCTTCTTCAATATTCTCAGAAATATTCACGTGGTATACATCCTTTGCGAACTGCGGCGTGTTGTCATTGATATCAATAACCTGAACCAGGAGATTAGTAAGCGATGTAAAGGTCCCATCAGTCACACTTATGGTCAGATTATAGGACTTTTTCGTTTCGTAATCCAGATACTTGGAAAGTAAAATGTTTCCGTTGTCTTGGCCAATATAAAAAGTGTTGTCTTCATTGCCGCCTGCAAAAATAGTTTTTTATGTTTAGTCTTTTGCTAACGGAAAACAAATACAATTTTAAAGATTTAAACAAAAAACTTGTTGTACTTACTGGAAATATTGTACCACAGTTGGTCGTTGTCGTCATCGACAGCCAGAACCTGGGTCACCAAGAAGCCTGGCTTATCATTCTCCGTGAGATCAACGATAGCGTTTTCGGTCGACTTCTTTACTATCAAGGGTGCCGCCTGCGAGTTGGGATTAATAGGAACAACAACTATATTCACTCGGGCGGTTTGACTCTTTTTAGGAATCCCGTTGTCTTCAGCTTTAATGTGAATTTCAAACTCATTGTCGGACTCCAAGGGTTTAGCTATATATATGTGTCCCCTTTGGCCATCAATTCGAAATTTATTTTTACCCTTTCCGGACTTGATGGAATATGTAATACGTCCATTATCACCATCATCGTTATCAATAGCATGAACCTATAAAAAATACAAGAGCAAAGAAATTTATTTTAATATCTAAATTATTAAACATTGCATTGACAATATTTACCTGAAATATGGATTGGTTCACAGTGGCTGAAGATGGAACTTGGACTTTGTACACCCGTTGGTCAAACTCAGGACTATTGTCGTTAATATCCAGGACTGATACTACGATTCTCGAAGTAGATGATAGCACTGGCGATCCATTATCTGAGATACCCACCTGACAAGAATGAAGTGTGAGTTAATATGGCACTAAAAATTAGGCATAACATTTGCTCACCTCCAGAATGTGTTCTGCCTGATTTTCTCTGTCCAATTTGCGCTCAGTGGTCTTAATTACTCCTAAAAATTAAGCAAATAAAAATAATATTATTATTTAATTTAGATGTGGTGTTATACATGCGATCTTTCTTACCTGTTTTTGAATCGATTTCAAAGTAGCCGACCAGGTTTCCAGATACAATACTGTAGGTAATAAACTGTGCAGGATCAATGTCTGGATCTACCGCATTCAGGGTAATGATCTCAACGTTCTCCTCACTCGCTTCCGTAACATTTACATAGTACACTGGCTTGCTTGTCAGCGGTATGTTATCGTTTTCGTTCTCAACTTCGATATAAACCTAATTTTGACACATATTTAACACTGAAATTTAAATAAATTGTATATAAACTTACTTCAACACAATTGCTAAGGGGAACAATGGCACAGTCCTGAGCACATAGTGTCAGCCAGTAGAAAGATTTTGTCTCCGCATCGAGTTGTGATAATGATGTTATTGAACCTGTAATATTTATAAATACAGATTTTTGAAATTGTTCAAACAAGATAATATGAACTTCATGGAAACATAATATAAGCTTTAAAATGCATTTTTAAGGATTGACTTCAATTTATAGCCTATATTTAGTTCTTGTTAAATTGCATTAAAAAGAAAGCGAAACAAACCTTGATCATTGACTGCGAAAATGCCAAGGCCATCGCCACCGGTGATAGAATATGTGATTTTCGAGTTGAGATCAATTGTGTCCATGTCCCGTGCAGTAACATTCATTATAAATGTTCCCTTTGGTCGGTTCTCCTTTATTTTCCCTGCATACACAAAGTCATCGAATTCGGGAGCGAAACGGTTCTCGTTGACATCAATGATCATGATCACTATGGGCATATCGGATGTCAGGGAGGGATCGCCGCCATCAATGGCACTGACAATCAGATTATGCACTTGTTTGTTCTCATAGTCCAGATTTCCTTGTGTTCGTATCGCACCCGTGTGCTTGTCGATCCTAAACAGCTCCTCATCCTGCGTCTCCTCCTTGAGAGAGAAGAGAATGTCGGCATTCGGGCCAATGTCATCGTCGACTGCTTCAATTACGGCCAATACGGTCCCTCGGGGAATATCTTCGCGTACTTTGAATATATATTCTTGGACTCCGAAAACCGGGGCGTTGTCATTGACGTCATCGACCAGAACGTAAACAAGAGCTTCTGAGGATAGAACTGGATTACCCCCATCTTTCGCCGTTATATGCAGGGCATAGTTGTCCTGCCTTTCGCGATCGAGTGGCTTAGTTAAGCGAATGCAGCCTGTAGAGGCATTGACCGTAAAATCACTACATTCAACAGATAAGGCATAAGTGACTTGAGCATTAACTCCCGAGTCCGCATCCGTGGCATGTATGCAGTGCACCACAGTGCCTATCCTGGCACTTTCCGCCAGACGGAAGGTGGCTAAAGTCTTTTGTATGACTGGACGATTGTCATTCACATCCAGGATCGATATTGGCAGCATTTTTGAATTGGACTTGATGGGGTTGCCCAGATCGTAAACGGTTATATTCAGGACATATTCATTTTGACGCTCTCTATCCAAATAACCAATTATCTGCAGCTCACCGCGGTCGGGATCGATTCGGAAAACGGAATCATAGTCCCCGTCAGAAATGGCGAAAACCAGTTTGCCATTGTAGCCCAGATCTCGGTCCTTAGCCTCAATCCACGCCACGGTTTCGCCCAACTGAACACTTTCGTTAATAGACAACTCCAGCGGAAAGTTTACGAATTCAGGTCTATGCACATTTTGGCCATATCGACTGGGAGTCAGGGACAAGTCGCTGAACACCGATTCCGACACACTCTTCACGTTGTTCTTTTCCGCCAATGCTATTGTTTCGGCTAGCCTTCTGGCCACTCCTGTCTCGCGGCACTCGAATGATCCGAAGCCATGCAAAACACTGGCATCTCCGCCCAAATCTTCGGGCATTAGGTGTACATTTATGATCAGATCATCGGAGAAATGAGTTCCATCCGTGGCAGATACCTTAAGAACCCGATTCGTCAGAGAGGTTTTCATGAGATCGCAGGCGATGGACAGGGCACCGGTGGAAGGGTCCAAGCTAAAGCAGCCGTCCTCGTTCCCGTCGCTCAACCGATACGAAATAATGTCGCCGGCGTCGAAGTCAATTGCGGAAGTAATGAAAACTTCCGTGCCCATCTGGGCCGACTTAGAAACCTTTCCATAGCAGTTAACGCGCTCGAACTGAGGTCTGTTATCGTTAATGTCCTTGACGGCGATGGAAAGTTTAATTTCCGTCTGCCTCCTGTACGGCAACCCCCAATCCGACGCCCGTATTATCAGTTCATAGTTCCTCTTCATTGTTTCGTAGTCAATGAGAGAGGTGGTCTTAACAATACCGCTGAAGTGGTCAATTTCAAAGGGCACCGTATTGAGGTTGGCAATACTATAAGATATGTACGAGTTCTCTCCAGAGTCCCTGTCCTTAGCTGTGAGCTTCACAACGAAGGAGCCAGCCAAGTTGTTTTCGTTGATACTAATCATTTTATTTACATTCTCGAAAATTGGGTCATTGTCGTTCATATCCTGCACGCTAATTTTCACCTTCGCCGAGGATTGCTTACGCGATCCCACATTGGCCTGATCAATGGCCGAGACGGTAAGTGTGTAACTAGACTTCTTTTCGGCGTCGAGCTGCTTGGCGGTGTACAGCATTCCGGAGTCTGGATTAATGCGGAATTCGTCGCCCTCGTTGCCACCAACGATCTCCAAGTAGACCAGCGCATTCTTTCCCAAATCAGGATCGCTCACTTTCAGCCTTATCACAGGCATGTTAATGGGGGCCGTTTCCGGAATGGAAACTTCGTAGATTTCTTGTGTGAAAATAGGAATGTTTTTGTTCTCGGGCTTAATTTGTATTGGAACAGATTTGTAGGCGAATCTGCGCGGAGTCCCCAAGTCCTCCGCTCGTAAGGTTAAATTGTAAATAAAATGTTGCTGACTTAGGTGCGCAAACTGATTTAATTCGATATAGTACTCGTCTTTGGTCTCTGCGGATCTTAGGAGAAACGTGCCATCCGGGTTGCCATCGACTATTTCCAGTCGTCCAATGTTTCCATTTACCCCAATGTCCTTATCATTTACTCGAATAATGCCGTATATCAAGGGATTCGATGTTGGCGTCACGCTCGAGAATGTTTTTGTAAAGATTTCCGGGGCATAAAAATTAACCTGTTTCACCGAAATGCTCACCTTGGCCTTGCTCGCCTGGTGGTTCTGATGGTTCACCCAGGATCCCCTATCATAGGCGAGGACCGTGAGCTCAAAGTGCGAGTGCTCCGCATACTGAAGTGGCTGTAAAAGGGTAATTTCACCAGTAGTTGGATGGATGGCGAAATACTCGCTATCTATTAGCAGACTGTAGTAAATTTCCCCATTGATGCCGAGATCTGCATCGTCCGCGGTGACCTTTAGAATACTTTGATATTTTGGAGTGTCCTCTGGAATAACTACAGTATATTGGGTTGGGTAAAATAATGGACTCAAGTCGTTGCGGTCCAATACTTTAATGTGAATATTCGTTTCCGCCTCATAGCTGGATATATTTCGATTGTGCAAATGTACATGTGCTTTTACCCTTATTACGTATTCTTCAGTTTTTTCTCTGTTTAGCACAACGTTATTTGTTCGAGTTCGAATAGCTAAGAAGGCAAAGTCTCCAACCAGTTTCTCCTCAGCTTTAAATAGCTTCTCCTTGTCGCCGCCCACTATCCTATACTTAACTTCTGAGTTCAAGCCAACTCTCATGCCGGCCAGTCTTTCATGCAATACTCCCTTAGCGTAAGTCTTACCCAGACTATTTTCTGGTATGGTAACATTATATACATTGTGGCTAAAGCGATATAGATTTTCCAATTGGTTCTCTAGGCTATATTCGAGGGTCGCTGTGTGCTTGTCATTGGCTTTGCTCTGTACAGTTGGAATTAACCATAGACTACACAGCAGTGAAATCCATTGGAATATATTTAAATCTTTTCTTTTTACAGGCGTTACATATTTTTTAATCTTCATAGTAAACATATACTGCGCCTATTTCACATAATATCCTGTAAGAAAAACAATAAGAAACCATATATTAATATAATTAAATTAAAATAATTTTTGTTTTAAATTTAAAGATCTCTTTGAAGTAATTCACTTTAGAGTGAGCCACTTAATGTGGGTGAAAACAACAATTACACATCTACCATTGAACGTTACAACCAAGAGGAATCTCTTTATATTGAAAATAACTTTTTAAAAATAAATAAATAATACATATAATAAAAATACAAATATAAAAATATCTTTCGGTGATAAAACTGTAAATCGTTTATACACACAATTAGTGAATACTGGTATCGTTACTTAGTAATTCCGGCGCTGTTTGGACCACACTTGGACGTACACAACTCAAATGACACCAAAACTGAACCTACATATATAATTATTTGGGTCGCATTCATTCGACCAAACTGATCATCGACCGAGGACCCATAGTTATACTCAAAAACAACATTCACTCATTTTCAAAAAATTGTAGCATATCTTCCTTGTCGAAATAAGTTATAATTAAAATTATAATAAATAAAATATTTTTTTGACAGATTTTTTCGGAACCTAATGCTAGCACTTTAAACGGCACATCCTGTATTATTACCATATTATTGTATTAAATCATTCAATAAGATATTATTATATTCATGTTAAACTATAATTAGGTGTTATCCGTTGAAGATGTTTTTATCAAATGATTTTATAATACCTAAGAGCGTGGGATTGACACTTTCTTGAAAATATACCTGCAACCAAATTACCTATAACGTATCATCTGAAATTATGGTTAAAATCAAATTTTTAAAAATGTTTTAAATAAGTTTCGGCAAGAATTTAAACATTTGTTGGTGTAACTAAAACCTGAAATTTTATAAAATAAATATACCTATATATTATTAGTATATCTTGCGTAAAAAATCAGTGGAGTCTTAATATGAATATATAATAATATTACTTCTGTATTTAAAACCAAATTTAATTTAATATAAATATGACAGATATTATGCCCGTCATAAAAACATAAACAAATGGATGTAAAAGCATCAACATCTGTAATCAAATCAGAATGTACTCTAACTTAAATAATATGTATATATAAATAATTGTTGGCTAAAAGCAAAACCATTTGAACAGTCATTATAAAAAATAATTAAATTAGCTGTTTTAAAACATTAACATGTTTAACTAGTTTTGCCTTTCGGTCGGGTCATAAAAACCACTTCTTTTGCGAAGATTTTCCTGTGTTTACCTACTTTAAATTTCAAAAATAAACAAACGCACTGAGTGAATTAAATGAGCTTAAGATATCAGCTGACCTGACCTGCTCTAACAATTTCTCATACAAACAGCTTCTCTTTTGCTAACAGCTAACGGCTGATCGATTGTTTTTATTTTAGCACTGACTAAAGTTATTGATGTAAACATTCGAACAGCGAAAGAGCGGATCAGCTGTTTGCAGATCTGACAGATCGTTGACTGACAGTGCCAAAACAAAAAGTGGCGATCAGCTGTTCGCTCATGTAAACCCTTTCTCGTTTACATCAACAACTTCAGTTAGTGCCAAAACAAAAACTTTCGATCAGCTGTTAGAGGTCGTTATCCTCTGCTGCAGCAAAAGAGTAACTTCTTGTATGAGAAATTATGAGGGTGGGGAAGCAGAGATGATGAGCTGGTATCTTAAGCGCATTTTCGTTATCTTTCGCATATGTTTATATGTATATACATAGAAAACGAAGGAGCTTAAAAATACAGAACTAAAAGGTTTGGTTTTAAAGTTTTGGTAGTCCGAGTATTTTTAGTAAAACTAGCAAAAAGTTAAAAATAGGGTGAAATTATGATTTCTTTTTAAAATATGTCTCAAAAAGTACAACTTGCACATATAATCTGATTTCAACAAGGAAAACATGGGGCTGTCATTTAAATAATCACTCTTTAGCAGGTCAAAAAGCTGCGAAGACGACCTTAATGTACATCTTCCAAAATCGATTTGACCCAGATTATACTTGTGAAGCATATGCTCGCCTTGCCTTATCAGTGTCTAAGCTACTATTTTAGTAAAATTTTAGTTCTTACTTCAATTTGATTTATTTGTTGTTACTTTATACATTCTTATGAATAGCGCTTTAATGGAGCTATTTTAAGTGTGAAAAAGTTAATAGGTAAAGCGCAAAAAAACCTCTTGAGCGAAAACCGATCTGATCAAAAATATAAATGATTTATAAAGTGACATTTTTACTACGTTGCAAACTTTCCAAATCAACAATGAAAGTAAACTTTTATGATTTTTTTAAATTAATAATATATGCAACAATATTAAGTGCAGATAACAGCATATGAAATGAAATGTATGAAATTTAATTAAAAAGCACCAAACCCATTTTTTTTTAACATCACCTTTAATGTTTCTTACTGTTTAGCTTAATTAATTTTTGAATTCTTTTACTAATTTAGAACATTTACAAAATTGACCAGAAAAGTGAGCAGATGTATAAATATAGATAATTATTTAAATAGCTTAAAGGACTTCTTAAAAATGTTTTAAATTTACATTTAAAAATAAATGAATTGAAACGATATTTTCCAGAACGCCACCTTGTAAGGAATCTTGTTAAATAAATTAAGTCCATCAAAGGCTCTATCATAAATTTACTTTTCTAAATGCTGAAGTATTTTGTAAAAATCGTTGTTCTTAGTGGTTCTGTTTAAAGCCAAGAATCACTTATATTTTGTTTTAAATTTGATATGAAGACACGGGATACGTGTCTATATCGTAGTGTATTATTTTTCAATAAACAGAAATGTGTAACATATTTATTTGTAAATAATTTAATTTCACGTTCAATTGTAAATTATCTTCTGTTTATAAAAATATGTATATACTGCCTTTTTCGTGCTAATCAGAACCTAAACATGTAGATAAACATTTAAGAGTATATTTATTTATTCATAAAACTTTGTAATGTCAAAGAAAGTGAAAAAAATTAATTAAATAGAAATTAAATTTAGATATATTTAACTCAATGGTTCTTAAATTTCCTCAGTTAAAAAACATTGTAACTCAATTAATTAATGCAGATTTTTTTCTTGAAAACAACAACTAGACGCTACTAGACGATTGCGGGCTTCGAAATTATACTATTCCCAGAAAGTGCTTCAAGATTTTCTTTCGTTCTGACAAATACATATGTATATGTATGTATTTTTACCATTAATTCCACTATTGTATTCGTATTGACTGATAATAAAAAACACTTTATTTTCCACTTTAACGTAAAAAAAAACATTTTATTTTCCACTTTAAGGTCCAAATATACTCATGGGAAAAAGATCCCACTTTTGACTTTATTTTTGACACCCTTATCAGAGAAAGAAAATCTTTGTTTCACGATTCACTGGAAGTGATTTTTGTGTAGAAAACCGCTTTGCACAATATTTCGCCTTCTTTTCATTGACGGTTTTCCAAAGAAACTGTTTTTAATACAGAAACAATTTTTAATTGATGCCACAGAGATTCTCATTGCGTCATGTGTCACCATTAATTACCAGAACAAACTACTTGTTCGTGGAAGGAGTTTCGAAACAATTTCACTGTCAACCGAATCCATGAAATGTAGAGGTTCGGCCTGAACCGCATATATATTTATGTACATACAGCTGTGAGTAATAAAGCCAGTAATTTATAAGAAAGAAGCGAACGGCAGCACTTCAGAAAGGGTGAATCAGTCAAAGGTAAAACTTGTTATTTATCCCAAAACATAACGACTGGTTGGTAATTCTGCAAGTGGGTTTGAGTGAACTACATATGCATGTAAATACACACATATACACACATATTATATACTATATAGCGCAATAGGGCGCCTACGCAATTCGAATTGAAACCCTTTTTCAACTTGTCTGGTTTCTCACTTTGAAAATCAATCCACAAAATCACAACCACAATCACACTTTGGCCAACTGCTTTTCTCGTAAATTTATATAGAAATGCAGAGTTTACATACGTATGTAATGCTCGCTGCATACATACATATATATATGTATAGCGATGTACACAGATAACATGTGTCTCTTTTTTCGTGGGCCTAATTTTCGATAAGGTAAATAAACACACGGACCGCAAGAACTGTAGGTAGCACTTTGAAAAAACTGAGTTTAATACATAAACTTGGAGCTGAGTCTTCAAAAATCGTTTGGCCAACATACGAACAGATACATTTGTATGTGTGAAAAGGTATACCTTAACAATAAAAAATGCTCCCACTGCGCAAACAACTTCGGTGGAAGTGGGTAATACTCGGTGTTTTCGTTGGTTGATCGTTAATTTCGAGTCGCACACATGCATAAAGTTATATTTTCATTCATCACAGAATTCTGGAGCACTACACGGATTTACACATAAATTTCCAGCTGCATTTAACTACGATCCCGTCCCGCTCTCTCCCACAAACAAATAGGGTTGTTGATATTGTATCGAAATATCGATCTAGATCGATTACAGCTCGATTGCGATCTTCAACGGGCTCTTTTAAACGTGCGTACGAAAGTAAATGTAGCCCTGGTTACAGTGCTGAATGAAAATATTTAACAATACACCCATAATTTTTCCAAATACATTCAAACTGGACAGCCTCTGCTTTTAAAAGTTTTATTTTTACACCTCAATTGTGGGAAAACTTTGCATTGCATCTAAGTAAAAAAAATAAAAATATATAAAACAGAAAAAATATGAATAATAAAAATTTATATTAACATTAAATATTAATATTAATTATTAAAAAAAATAAATAAATTAAAATATACATTCTATTTTGAGTTAAACCCACAAAAAGTAAAGTACATTTTATTATTGGACTATCTAGGTATTTAAAGTTTAGGCAATTTATTATAAACTGTTCCTAGATATTTATTTTCAACAATGGATTAATCGAGAAAGTCCTGGCAAGACACAAACTTGGTATCCTTCATTCCGTATAATCCGTATCGTAGTGGCTGCGAGTTTCAACAAAAAGAACCATCATAATTTGTTGCACACTTTGTTTCTTAAAGGTATTCTTTATTGTTGCACAATCCACTGGTATTTATTAGACTTAACGGGTTTAGGGGATTTACCCCAGCACTCACGATTATGCAATCTTTAGGCACATTTACACTTATTTTTTAAACCATATTTTCGTAGTGAACTGTACACACAATACGTACGTACATATTTCTGTATTTCGCAGGACATCCACATCACTAGCACTGGAAATGCGTGTTGGCATAGAAATATTTATTGAATCGCATTCTGACGCGTATCCTCGCAATCATATTAAAAGAATAGCTCGGCTTTTGATTGAAACATACATTTCCTTCCTTCAATTACAAGCTACCGACGTACACAATACCGCGATTTTAACCAACATAAACCGCAGCCAATGAGAACAGAAATTCAACTGTTTCGCTATTTCGCAAACGCGACTCTTCTAAGCAACGCAGGTCCTTTCGGGTTGGGACTGAACCTAGAAGTATGACATCCTGTTGCAACATAAAACCCATACACTGTTGACTGACGGTTAAAAACCCGGTATTTCCCCTCCTCAAATTACAGTCATACAGCTGTGTAAATGTTAACTCATTCTTGTATTCAATAGGAAATGTTTTATTATTTTAACAGCAAGGATGTACTCCTTAAAATCTGTATATTACCCGTTTTCTTAAGTCTAACAGAACGTCGTTCAAGTTAAATTTACCTCTTGCTTAACATTTTTTATAAAATGTATGATGAAATAAAGATTACACCGAGGTAAAAACTCTGCTCTAAAAATATTGCCTTTGATTTGGTTAATATATGTACATATTTTCAGCAAAACTCACTCTCGACTAAGAATTTAAGAAAATTAAATGTTACTTACTTACAACTTACTTACAAATAAATCATTAATTTGATAAATCTTTTATTGGTAATCAGAAATAAAATATATAAACAAAATAATCAAATTTAAAATAATTTCGAGGAAGGGAGTACATAAAATGAGGGTTTACAAAATTTGTTTTCATTTAAAAATTTCTTAAGAAACTTAAGCAGTCTTAAATTTTTGTTGTCACTTACCTGCTTGAATTGTATAAATATAATAATTAAAATATCCATATTTATATAAGTAAAAGTTGCCAATATATGTAGTTGAAAAATAATTTTAAGAATTAACAAAAATTTATTTATTTATATATTTTTAAGTAATTATTTTAACAGCAAAAGTCATGTTAAATATATATATAAATCTTTTATGAAATCTTTAAAAATGTCAGTATTTCCTTTCGATTTCATTAATATATATTTTTCATTTTATCAAAAAAATTATCTGAAGTTATATTACAAATTTATTTAGAAGAAAGGTGGGCATAAATTCGCAATCGGTAATTGAGAGAGTATCTGCAACTTAAAATAGTCAATAGTTAATAGTTAATAGTTAAAATATAAATATATTACGATTACAACAAAACCAAATTTAAAAAATTTTCGTAAGTATGGCTTTTACTTTACCATAATCTAATTCACAACAAAAATATAAAAGCAAGGAATTACGAATATCGTATAATCCTTTAATAGTACTATAAAATTGCTATACAAAGTTTCATACAGCTCATCACTTTGTCATCTAGTCGTACGTTGATTTCACGATTTCTTAATTTCTCGATAGATGGCTTATTTTAATTTCCAACATTTTATAAAACCAAGGAATTGCGAATATCGTATAATCCTTTTATAGTACTATAAAACTGCAATAAAAAGTTTCATACAGCTCAGTAAATTGTCATTTAGTGGCGCCATACTTCGAGAATTGTTTGCCATTCCTTATTTTCTCGATAGATGGTTCTAAAGTACCGGTTTAACTCCGAAACAATATTTTTAAAATGAAAGCAAAAAAAAAACTAAATAAACTAAAAAAAAAAATTAATTTATATACTTAATGGAATTGTATTTTAAATATAACCTCAACTTGAAAGATTTTTTTCAGACGTTTTAAGACTCATAAACAGTTTCATGATGAATTGTTTTTTTTAAATGTTTACTATGATTTTTGCATCTATATAAATTTATTCATCCATATATATATTATATTACGACTATGGCTATTAATATTGTTATTGTCTAAATAATATAATATTTGGCCGCATGTTTATGTTTATCAATCTCGTTTTCTGTCAAACAAATAAAACCTAGGAAAATTATAGATGCATTTAGAAACTTTATTTTATTACAAATATATAGGGTAACAACATTTTCAAAAATAAATATACATATATAGTATGTACATACATACATATATCAGACGTATCTGCGATGTTTCGATCTCAAGTAAGAATTTATAATAACCATTCATTTTAATTCTTTCAGATTCCAGCTTAGGACTGACCCTGAACCCAATGGTGGCATTTGTAAAACCAACGAATGTTGGGTTTTATCAACTATAAAAATAAACTGAAGCTCCGCAGTAAAAATATTAAGGACTCTGGAAAGTACATCTGCACTGAATTTCATATAAACTCACTTTGCAAGGTTTTGCAAAGCACCACCGATAGGATAATGAAGTGGTTTAAGAACGGGAGCCATGCCCAGCAGGAACTTAGGGAGCTCACTACGCTCAATCTCAAGAAGGTGCTGGCGGAGGAGGTCAACGATATGGATGTGTTGAAGCCCGAGAATGTTATAGGCCAACGGACGCAAGAACAAAAGAAATAGAAGCCAGTGGTGATTACCTGTCATTACCTGTAAATAGGTAGCCACAAGTGCTTGCGTCGCACAAAACCATGATTAGATGGTTTATTTATTAAAGATCTTACTCTCCTACTCCAAGACAAAGCTTCACCCTGTTCCAAAGAATGTCCAGCTGTTCTTATCATATATTTCTGGATAGTATTATGGATTTTTAATAATATAATTCGACAAATGAAAGCCATTTGTATTTTTTATCAACATTTGCTTAATCTTTTATTGTTGATACATTTGTACATTTACAAACATACCCAATGTGAGGAGGAAATGCCTGGCTAAGCACAGCTTCTAGGGTTCTGTCTCTCAATGTGCAGTTCAAATTAGTTGGATTGATAACGATTAACATTTGCCATACTATATTCAAGTAGTAATTTTCACCGTTCATTGAGAATGTGTGAAGTCGATCTTTAACTTTATTAAACGTAACAACCACACAAAACAGATACGGAACACAGTCGTTAAGTGTTAACAGTTTACGCATATTTATTTTTATGTATTGGGAACATTCAGAGAAATCAATATATAAAAAGAAATATGTGGTTTATATATGAAGCCCTTAATTTCTACTGTTGAAATTTGTATTTCAATTTTTGTAGCCATCTCCAATTATTATTCAAGATCATCGATAATTGCACCCGATGAGCTTTCTATTATCTTAGCGCCCTCAAGCTGTTGTCCCGAGCTCTGCCCTAAGGAGATGGGGCCGTCGTTCCCCTCCGACGCCCGATTTCCAAACTCTTGCATTTTGACGATCAGCATCGCGAATACTTGAGCTGGAAGGGAGGACTGCAGCACCTGCAGCAGGCGTGCCGGCTGGCCGCACACAACGATGGCATTTGCCAAATGCTCAACACCGCTCTCGAAGTCTCCGCTAGCGATCAGGGTTTCACCCAGTTGAATTTCTTGCACGAAGTATCTGAAAAGGTGTAAGTAAAAGAATTATTATTTGGTATTTCATTAGCGGCTACAAATATGAGTTACATATGTTGAAAGGTTAGTCTAAAACGTGCAAAAAGCGGAATGTTTTATAAATGTATTTCAAATGACATTGCAAATAAAAAATAAGTGCAGCTGGAGAGTCTGTTCTGTTGTGTGTTTGTTTTTTTGTTGTTAGCCTTCAAACATTAGACATATGTACATATAATTTATTCTAGTTCTTTAACATTCACGGTATACATGAGTCATTAGAAATACTCATAAAAGTGTAGTAATGAGATATGTGATAGCCAACTGATTCCACCTAGATAAAGAAAGAACACAGGTGTCTCTGGAACTTTATCACAAAATAAGTAAATTTAACGACAGAGTGGGATCTACATATGTACATACATACATACATATATAAACGATTTCATTGGACGGGCCAAGTACGAAAAGAAACCCTTTCACCTATGATTTTCTCTAGAGAACCAAAGGCAGGTTTTTCTGTTATTAAATATTCCATTTGCATTTTTAGCTAGCCGATAAGAACATGAATAATTATAGATTTTCTATAGGTTAAGGTAAACACTACAAAAATATGTTTCGATAGTGATGTAAAAAACATGTGTATAAATGGACATATGTACATATATGAATTCATACGTCACTGGAGTACGAAGAGCAACTTTTTGTATGAATGGAAATGTTATGAATCGGCGAGAACTACACGTGCCGCATTATATAATGATTTTAGTTTAAATATACCTACCTTTCAATAGCTTCATGGTCGTTTAGATTTGGAATTCCAGGCTTGGCAGTGCCAGTTTTTTTGTTGCGGCGACGACCTAGCATGTGATGAAATGTTGAGTTTCTTTCATAATTAACTCTTATGCCAAATATTCTTACGCTCGCGGACTTTCTTCTTGTACTCCGGGTCATTGCGACGCTTCTTATCAAAGTAGATGCAGTATCCTATGAATAATGTTCCAGCCACTCCAGCTGCAATTCCAATTGCAGTTTTGTTCATTTCAATCATATTATGAAAATTCTCTCTGCTTTAAGTGTGTATTATTTTACATTCCTTAGATTTACATAAAATAAAAATCGATAGGTCGTCGTCTTGCATAAAAAAACCATTTAGGTTATTCTAGTATTTTAACCCGTATTGAAACAGTGGAAATGGAACATTGATTATTTAATTTTATTCCTAAAAGTTTTGTTAAAAAAATAATTATCAAATTCATTGTTTTTTTTTACATAAATTTTAGAAATTTGTTTTATAAATATAAACAAACTTAAATCAAAGATGGCCGATAGGATATAATAGATCAGCTGTTTTTTAAAACCTAAACAGCCACTTTAAAAAAATTGAAGGAAAATACGCCTCAGATAGACTTTTTCCTTCACTCTACCGGTTAATGTATAAAAGCAGTTACGTGTTTAAAATATTTAGTTAATTTCCCAAGTCAAAATACTTCAAAGCAGCAGATTTTTCAAAAACAGTATTCAATATCCATCTCAGCTAACACATTAAGCACTGGGCAATTTTCAAGTTGCTGAATCTATTTCATTATTTTTTATATTTTAATTGTTTTAAATATATAAATTCAAGAACATATTTTTGTTTTGTCTTTTTTTATTTATTTAGGTTAGGTTAGGTTATTTTATTTAAATACTTAAATACCGCCCAGAACATCAAAGGAAATAACGGTATTTTTATTTATTTAAACAGAACATAATATTCTACTGCCCCTTGAAGCCATCCGTTCCTGTTCTCTTAAAAATTTACATAATTTAGGCTTACACCAAAGGAATCCGTTTATTAAATAATTTGAAAACTTCTTGTTTGAAAAAATGTACAAAAATTTTAATAGTTGTTGTGTAAAATTAAAAAAGGTAAAATTGTATAAAAAGGCAAGATCCAAATGAAGATCTAAAAATATCAAAGGAATAGAAGAAACTAGTTTTTATTTACTTTAAAGCATACCACATTAAAAACAATAATAAATTATATAGACTTCTATAAAACTATAAAAATATATATTTTTTTTAACATATTCATCCTGAATAGATATATATTTATAAAAGAAAAATTATATATACATATGTATTTATGTAGTTATTTGAGTCTTTGTTTAAATGATATATTAATTAGGCAGCAGAAACTATTCAAGACATAAAATAATATAAGTTTACTATAATTAATGAAAATATATATAGTTTAAAAACGCTTTATATTGCCCAAAAAATATCTTGTGAGTTTGTCTGGACAGGACATGAGGGATATGTAATTGACGCAGAACCATGAGGAATTTTCAAAGCTAAATTGATAAGTTCCAAACTGTGAGTGTGTGATTGTTCTTAAGTGTATGGATATACATATGCATATGTATAAGCCCGCATACATAACCAGTTGTATGTTGTATTCTGTAAATATACATTTCTCTTTAACAAATAAGTATAAGTGATTCGTTAGTCTTCCTATTGAACAATTCCTTCACTTAACCCCGGAGCACTCGAGAGTAACCATGCGGAGCTTGTGGCTGAACACGCTTACCAGGCAAAGTAAGTACTTCAAACATTCAAACTTTTCCAGTAATTATAACATTATTTTTCTTAGGCCTATGTCGGTTGAGTACCAAAAGGTACTCCACCAACAATGAGCCGAAGGAACCTGTGGTAAGGACAAAATCAATACCTGGCCCGAAATCAATTGAGCTTAAAAAGCACCTGGATTCTGTTCAGGTAAGTTTTATTGTTGTTATCAGTTTGCTGATAATATAAATTGTATTATGTTATTTTATTACTTAATGCACTTATCTAAAGTATTATTGCCTTTATATTTGCACATCAGACCACAAATATGTATATGTATCATATGAATATTTTTGGTCAACAAAGGCCACCTATTAATTAAAACAAATTGCTTTTTTATAGGCCACCGGAACCATCCAATTCTTTGCTGATTACGAAAAGTCCGTTGGAAACTACATCCACGATGTTGATGGAAATATTTTGCTTGATGTCTACACTCAGATTTCCTCAGTGCCCTTGGGTTATAACCATCCGAGACTATTTAAAGTCTTTAGCAACGAGCAAAACCTGAAAAGTAAGTCAATTTTACGTTCTTTTATTTTAATTAAATCGGGTTTCGGATCTATGAATATTTGTTTCGTAGTTATCTTTTATTTAAACGAAATTGTCGTTAACATTATGTCTATTTCGGAATATTTTTAGCTCTAATTAATAGACCAGCACTTGGTGTCTTCCCTGGAAAAGAATGGCCGGATAAATTGCACTCTGTCTTGTTGAATATCGCACCGAAAGGTCTTAACAAAATTACCACGATGATGTGCGGCTCATGCTCAAACGAAAATGCCTATAAGAGTATTTTTATATGGTGTGTTACTTCATCGATTTTTATCTTTTCCAACTGACAAACAAAAATTGAGCGCAGCCCATTAAAATGACAACTTTTCTATTTCCCTTTAGGTACCAAAACAAACTACGCGGAAATGCTCCTCTTACAGAGCAAGAGAAAAACTCTTGCATGATCAACATTCCTCCAGGAGCTCCTAAACTTAGTATTCTCTCATTCAAAGGAGCATTCCATGGTCGCACCTTAGGGGCACTTTCCACTACACATTCGAAATATATTCACAAACTAGACGTTCCCTCTTTCGATTGGCCGATTGCCTCATTCCCTCAGTACAAATATCCTCTGGAAGAAAATGTAGAGTACAACAAGAAGGAGGACGAGAAATGCCTAAGCGAGGTGCAGGACCTTATTGAACAGTACTCGAGCAAGAATCCAGTCGCCGGAGTTGTGGTCGAGCCCATTCAGAGTGAGGGAGGTGACAACGAGGCGTCGCCCGAATTCTTCAGAAGCCTGCAGGCCATTTGCAAGAAGAAGGGCATTGCCCTTCTGATCGACGAGGTGCAAACTGGAGGAGGAAGCACTGGAAAGTTCTGGGCTCATGAGCATTTCAACTTGGAGAGTCCCCCGGATGTTGTGACCTTCAGCAAGAAGCTGCAGCTGGGAGGCTACTTCCACAACGATGACTTTATTCCCAATGAGCCGTACAGGATTTTCAATACTTGGATGGGAGACCCGGGAAAAGTGCTGCTCCTGGAGGAAATCGTGAAGGTAATCCAGGAGGACAACCTCTTGGCCAACGTTAACGTGGCCGGAGAGGTTCTTAAAAATGGTTTATTGAGCTTGGAGAAGGAATTTCCACATATATTGAACTCGACACGCGGGCGTGGCACATTCTTGGCCGTTAACTGCACCAATACTAAGGTGCGAGACCAAGTAATTGGAGCATTGAAGTTGCATGGCATCCAAACTGGCGGTTGTGGGGAAATATCCATTCGATTCCGCCCAGCTTTAGTATTCAAGGAATACCACGCAAATATTGTCCTGGACCGCTTCCGCAAGGTTCTGCAAGCAATCTAAAGAACAATACAACAAACTATTTAACGAAATGAATGTGCTTTGAAAATTGCGATCGCATGCAAATATATATATATATATGTTACAAAAATGAATAATAAAATGAATTTATTTTTCCTCGTCTTAAAAAATAATAACAATTATTAAAATCAAACAAAGGATAAATCTATTGCAAGGCTTGAAAACGTGTAATGAGAAATCAGTTCACTGAGCTATCTGCAAGTTGTCAGAAAAATAAATCAATAAAATCAAAATAGGTAGTAGTTGGGTTTATAAATGTGAGATTACGTTAATTTCCTTTTTTTTTAATGCTAAAATTTTTATCAATAATAGATATTTTATATGTTAATCGGTAATTAACTTTGCCCTTCGGGTTTTGCTCTGCACATCTTTAGATTATGCTGTTCTGCTATATGGATACTCTGGATACATGGTCCGTTTTGTTGTCTTATTACCCACATTCTCATGTATCGGGTATCCAGCAAACGTTTACCATTTTTTTCCAGTAGGTCTAGTTTTATTTCTAGGAATCCCTCTGGAAGATATCGCATTGATCTGAGCTTGTAGGTGTGCTTCCGCTTTGAAGGTTGTCTGAATGTCACGTAGGTATTAATTACTAAACGAATCTAGAAAATGTACAATATTTCACAACTCGTAAAAACTTCTAAATGTGCTACAGCCCAAATGGTGGTACTTACATTTGATTAGTTTTTTAATTTCCAAGCATTTTATACGATAAGTTTCCTTTATGATCATTTTATTATGAAAAATTTAAAACCTTAACATGGGTGTTTTGGAACGGTCATAATAGATATTATTTAATTTAATATTATAATTAAATATTATAAGAATTGTTTATTATTAGAAAGAAATATACATAATGGCCATACTGAAACAAAACAATTCAATTCGCAATTACTCTATACACTGTTAAATGATTATTGCTTGCATTTCAATAGTATTTAGTTAATGGGACTGCGGATCACACTGTAATAATCGTACTATTGATGGATCACTTTTGGCTCCTTCTATGAACTCTTCCAAGCTTAATTTGCCATCCTTGTTTCGATCCATTTGGCGAAAAATCTTATCGGTTCGTTTCTCAGGAGTACTTTCATCCTCTGGCATTTTCATCACTGACCCCACCATTTTATATATTGCCTAGGAATAAATAAATAAATATAATAAAATGAAATTACTTTAAGAAAAAGTTAAGTAACTTACTGTAACAATTTCAAGCATTTCCTGCCGCGATATGTATCCGTTTCCATCTAAATCATACATTGAGAATGCCCATTTTAGTTTTTGCTCGAGTTTACCTCGAGATGTGACACTTAGTGCACACAAAAACTCTCTAAAGTCTATAGTGCCATCGCCGTTTGCATCAAATGTCCTAAACACATGTTCTGCAAACTGAGGAAGAAAATGCACAAAGTCTTACAAGAACGGAAAATCAAAGGGATTAAATAAGTGTCTTACCTTGCTGGCATCGCCATATGGAAAAAAGTTCCCATATATCTTCTTAAACTCCTCTACTGATAAATGCCCGCTTGGGCAGTCCTTTAGAAAGCCTTTATACCATTCTTGGATTTCAGCATCTGAAACATATAAACAATTATTTAACCACCGAAAATTGTTTTGAAAATAATATTAAAGGGGAACATACCTGTGAACTCTGTGTTTTGTTTGAGGTCCTCCAAAACTTCAGGTTTTAGTTTACTATTTTGCTTTCCCATTGTTGCAGAACAATTTCATTATACAGTTATCTTAAAATGCAATTAATTATTAATGATCACCAACTATATATATATATAGAAGTTACGGGAAAGTTTCCTTCGGATACCGAAGATTTGAATACCCTTGCAGCCAAAGTTTGCAAATAGCCAATTAACATTATTTTACCATCGTACATTTGTTGTGTAAAGCCTTATAAGTAATTGCATATTATGCCCAAACAGGCATATTTTCCTATAGAGTATAATTATTTATAATGTACCCAGGAACAAATCTACATACATACTTTAACAAATAAGCATTTCCAATTTGGTCTCTCATAATCATAGAGATGTTGGGCTAAAACGGAATAGAAGTTTTAATGTTGTAAATGTCTAACTCTACCATATACCTAAAGAACCAAATATTACATATATTTAGACTATATATATTTTTAATAGATGCAAAGTTTATATAGTTCCCAAATTATATCCATATACCACAATTCGTATAATAAAACATGAATAATGCCACGATGACTTCAGGCGCTCTTAAAATTTTCAGCAGCTGCAACAAGAGCTGCATTAAAAAACCAATTACCACCTGGTACCACGATTCAAAGAAAATATTGATATACGGTATAAGAAAGTATCATTGGTAAAGGAAAAATTGTGAAAATAAAATTAAAATTAGTCAATCTAGGTCAGATTCTACCATCTAGATTGGCGTAAAAAAACTAATTATGCGTTTACTGGTTACTAATCCCTAATGCTAATAACATTCATAAATCTTTTGAGTCCATTTCTTTTTATCACGAAAAAGGTAACATTAAATATACGTGTATAAAGATTTCCAGTCTTTTTATGGGTGATTTTCAAATAAAGCTTACATGAAGGATGTAATTAAATTTACTGGGAAATCAAGGGGAGACATGATTACAACTAAAATTATCGAGTAATTTTTAATGACGCACACTCAAAATAGTTTAATGATTTCATAGTTTTATAGTAGTTTAATTTTAGTATAAGAAATATAAATTAAATATTTATACATTTCATTACTGATTTCATCAAATACACACATATTGTAGGATATAATTGTTTATGGTGCCAGCATTTTTGACAACTCCTCATCTTGCAAGCATCCTTTTAAGAACTCATCTTGGGTTAATTGACCATCGTTATTTTCGTCCATTTTTGCAAAAATATTTTTTGCTCTTTCTTCTGCTGAATCAGCTGGACGATTAGATGAGCACGCTCCTAGCATGTCATAAATTGCCTGAAAATACATTAAATGTTATTTAAAACCATAATAGCTTCACAAAGGAAATATTCTTCAACGAATTCTAAATGATATGCTTATTTTAGCTTAAATTAAAAACTAAAAGAAAATGAAATCATACCTGAACAATTTTGGTCATTTCTTGTATGTCTATGACACCATTGCCATCGACATCGTACATTCGAAAGGCCCACTTTAACTTTTCCTCTGGTGTTCCGCTTGAAGTTACATCTATTGCGAGTAAAAATTCCTGGAAAAGATTTTTTTTAAATATGAATAAGTATGTTTTATATTGATTTAGTTTGATTTAATATTATTGAGTGAGTATCATGCGTCAAGGGAGTCCACATATTGACATTCATATCTGTACAATAATAACACAATATGCATTCTCATCACATATACAGTATACGTACGATCATCCCAGGCCGAGCGATCGATACCCAAATATGTAAAAAATAATCTATTGAAAGCTATTGGAGCTACGAAAGACTAACCAAATCCCTAAAAACATTTTAATTTATATAAATATTTTGCGATAAACGTTAAGTAAAATTTGTATCTATATTCAATTGACAGTCTTTAACCACTGAGATTTAAAATTAACTGGCACGGCGATTGTTACTCTATTTCGCAACATTTAATTCCTTTTAGTTGTGCTGTATTACGTACTCGTTGGCCCGAAGCATAGCCTTCGAATTAAATTCTGTATCTGAAGCCGAGAGAAAAGTGAGTAATGGAGGAATAATTACCTTAAAGTCAATATATCCATTTTTGTCCATATCGAATGTACGAAAGACATGGTCGCAGAACTCTTCCGCATTTCCGGATGGAAAAAACATTTTATACATATCGACAAATTTAGCTGGCGTCAATCGGCCGTTGGGACAATCTTGCTATACAAGGAGAAGAACGTACATATTTTTGAGACTTTTCCCATTGGTGTGGTAATATTTGTACTCACCTTAAATCCTTTATACCACTCTTTAATAGTAGCCTCGTCATATCTCGTATGGGTTTTTAAGAACTCCATGTCTTCTTTGGTTAAACGGTCTTTACTACTCAAGCACCCCATATTTTTCACTGTTTGTAACTTTTTTGGAGCTAAATTGTGTGTATTTAATTTTTTCCTTGTTTAAATTGCTTCGCCAGGTGTGTACATTTGACTTAATTTTACTTCTGGACAGAAAAACTCCTCGAAATCAATAATTTTGCTTGTATAGCATTACGTTAACGATATGTATGAATTGTGGCACGAACAAAATGATGGTTGAACGAGCGACTCATTTATAAAATTTTCTTGATAATAATAAGCAAAGTTGTACTTGACTATTAACTTGTATATTTCAAACCTGATGTGTACCGAAGGACTAATCAAATGGTTGAGGCGCATGCGCGGAAATTGTCTCTATACAGGACGATTATTGGTTAACCATATTTTCTGTACACGGTAGGACTTTTTTAAAAGAGAAATAGGGTTGCCAACGCACACCAAGGACTATTATTTATTCGTTCTCGTTATTAATTTAATTGTTTTTTTTTTTTTCAGAATGCTAAAAAAACAGTTTGAATAAGAAAAATCAGTTAATTGTCGTTAAATGGTTTTCCTAGTGAATGTATATCATATTCCAGCGTAAAAGCTGCTTTATTATTCTAGCAAAATTTGCTCATTTTTTCAGCTTTTTAGATTAATTAATGTAATTAAAAACCAATAGATTTTAAGCCAAGATCCGTTTAAAAACCATTTTTTATTGTTGTTAAAAATTATTTATATACAAGCAATGCAGAGCTGCAAATTAAAAGCTTATATCAGTTCGTTCCCACGTAGAAGGGTTACCTCTTCCGTCTAAACAAAACGCCACATAAAGTAAAGGACAATACCGTCAGAAAGCTAAATGCCGTTCTGCAGAAAGCTTAGATCATTGATCTAATAGTGCAAACGAAGAACATCGG
Source organism: Drosophila anomelani (assembly GCA_035045905.1). Taxonomy (NCBI): domain Eukaryota; kingdom Metazoa; phylum Arthropoda; class Insecta; order Diptera; family Drosophilidae; genus Drosophila; species Drosophila anomelani. Next base: position 1,137,129 of record JAWNOO010000165.1, read on the forward strand.
TTTTTGGACTAGAGACAAAACGTTTTATATATTGTTTACGAAGACATTAACCTTTTCTAATCACTTTACCAAAAAATAAGCAAAGTACGATACAATCTTCTGCAAGGGTATATAATACTTTAAAAAGGTTTTCATTATATTTATGATTTATTTGTAGCCCCGTGTCATGCGATCGCACGTTTTAGGTTACAAAATTCCGTTTTATTATAATTATTAAATAATTATTATTAGTTCATAAGTTTGATTATTATAAAGGTTTACACAAACTGTTTGAATGTATTTAAATAAAATAATGTTTGTTTAATTGGCTGCTTAAGTATTTAGTTAAACATGCATTTTAGGCTATAATTAAGCTAGGCACGAACATTATCGATGCGTTTTATTCTTTCTTCATAAGAGATGTTTTACTTACATCAGATAGTGTTCCGTCGACCAAGTCAAATAGCATTATTTACCTCTCGAGGCTAATAAGCTGCAAATAAAAAACAAAAGGCAATCAGTTTTATGCTTTTTTATGTTATAAAAAAAAGAAAATTAAAGTTATTATAAAATATACTAGAAAGTGATAATATTATCATAATCTGAATGCTTTTGGCAAGCTTATAAATATTTTTCAAGTTCTCAAGAAACCATAAAATCCATAAATATATAAGATATGTATATATTTATACTGTGTGATACACTCATGTACCGAAATCGTCTTCACATCTCAACGAATTCTTTCAAAAAGTCGATAAAAAGATCCAATTATTCGAAAACTCAAATGTAGGAAAACAGGCGATACAAGCAAAGTAACTCACTGGCCACCATCTGATGTTTTCTCCATCTTTGCAATAACCTAAATCCTATTTTAAAATGTAATTGAGATTCAGTCCATCTATTATTATTATTAACATTTACCGCGATCTCAGGTTTTTGTTACTACTCTTGGTGGCACTCGAAAACAAAAGCATTTCAAATCCACTTTAATGCTGAATGCGCTGAGCGAAATGGAATTTTGGCATACGCACACGCCTGCGTGTCACGTGGGGAAGCACGACCCGCGCCTATATTTTTTCTGCCGCAACATTTTCTGCTATGGCCTTTTAAATTTTCTTTAACTTCTGTTTATTTAACCAGCGAGAACTGCACTTTCCAGCCAACAGAAACTGAGTATTCCACTTGGTCTAAGCTGGACTTATTTCCAATAATCGAATGGCATTGGCCACCAACTGACCACACGTCCTCACTCCCACTGGAAACTCCATACACCTTCTTACATAAATTGACACTATTCCAACCAAGGAATTTAAATACATTAATATAACCGGCTCCAAAGATGTGGGACTTTCAATTTAAATTAAGAAGGTTGTTTGCCCATACGTACATATGTGTGTATGTATGTATGTATGTTTGTATATACGCAATGAATTTGTTTGTCACATAGGCAAATGCCCTCAAAATAACAATGCAAAGCGCAACTTACATACGCATTTTTATTTCCATTATAAATTCGTCCTAAATTGTTATTTTTGATATTTATATATGTATTTATATGCATATATACATACATATGTACACACAATATATGCAAGCAAAATTAGCGCAGTGTGTATATGGCACTCTCTCACTCGGATTTTGCATGCTTCCAAGCCCGTATGCAATTATTACCTGAAGAAAAATGACACATTGATTGTAGGCACATTGCTGCAACCTGCTAAATTAACAATACCACTTTTTTGCAATTGCAATAAACGTTTTTCGACCAAAACACAATCAATACAACAAATTTAATGTGACCAGTCGCTATTGTTTCAAATATAAGCCCTTTTATTAGGCGTTACGTGAAAAACGAGGCAGTCCCATTTCTACACTCTACAATTTGTGGAACAAAAATCCCAATCGTTCCGCAAATAAAAAATTTTTAAATTAATATCAAAATTCTGAAAAAACTTTGCTACTATTTTGGCGTTTTAAATTTATTTATTTTTTAATTAACTGTTAAAGATTTGTATATTTTGGACAATGGACAGTAGATTTACAATTTCTGAATTACTCCAAATGGCTAACAATAAAATCAATTTGCGTGTTAATTTTTAAATAAGTTTAGGAGTTTTTAATTTTATTTCATTTTAACAAATTCAAATTATTTGAAAAACTATTTTGTATTTACATTTTCCTACTCATACTCTTTATTTCTGTGGCAGATATGATATAATGGGTCGATTTTAATTAAATTAATTAGTAGAAATAAAAATTAATTAGGAAGTAAAAATTAACAAATATTGTCAACTAATTTTCATAAATTAAATTCTGTAATTCTAGAATTTAAATAATATGATCGTATTAAAATAAAAAAATATATCAAAAATAATAAAACAAATTAAATAAAATGTTACAATTTATCAATTTTGTTTTATTAATTTCCCTATCGGGCGAAATTATAATATATTTATGATAAATTGCTCCCTCAACCGCGTTGCGACTTACATGTGTATATTTATATATATTAATGGGAATATAAAGAAGATCAAAACCCATTCAATTTTATTCAGAAATTAAGAAATTAACATTCATCACTGCGTTCCTATCATCTGATTTAAATTTTAATATTCTATTCAAGGTTATAAATATAAGTTTAATAATGACTTTTGTTTTATGTTGTGTATTAACTTGTATTAATATTCTAGTAGTAAAAATTAAATACCTGGGATTAAGGTTTTAGTAATGTTGATCCTATACACCTGATTGTACGGCTACATAGGTGTTAATAGTGTTTCGCTCAATTAAACTAAATATGTATGTATGTCAACAATGTATATAGTTTCTGCTTCTCGATATATTTAGATTAAGTTTTCTAAGTGCATTTGTTTCGAGCAGCAGTTTGATCAATTAGTCTTTTTTCTTTTATACCAGTATAAACACTATTGTAAAGGTATTATCGCTTAATTTTCAAGTGAACCAAATATCCTAGATACCTCATTAAGGAATTTGAAAGAAAACTAAAGTGATATTGTTGAAAACTAATCAATGGCAAGGACTAATATTTAGTTTTTAGCCATCAGTATGACTTATTATTTCATCCCATGGATTAACTTTAATGGTTTCCATTGAATGCCAGATTGTGTGCTAATAGTCTTAGGTTAACGAATGCTGTAAGCCTTTTATCACTTCGGGATAAAAATAAATTGAAATAGGTGCTAAAAATACTAATGAAATCAATAGAGTTTGTCCTTAATTTGACCAGTTTGTTTTTTAAATTTAAATCTATTATTAGAAACTGAGAACTGAGAAATTTAATACATTAGCACCATAGAGGGAAACTAATTAATCCGTAATTGTTCCGATATGTTATGCAAGTCCCAAGTGGAATAGAAATTTAAATAAAAATAAAATAATAAATAGTGTATGATAAATTGATAATTATTTCTTATTTTTATTATATTGCTGAATCGGGTTCTCATATTCCGGAGCTCTTGTTTTGGAAAAATAAATATTAGAGTTGTGATTGGTTATGTTGCTTGCAGTAATATGGGAGACGAAGAAGATCCATGGGGTTTTGACGATGGCGGCGATGCTGAGCCAGCAGCAGCAGCTTCATCCTCTAATCAGGGAACTCCTGCTCCACCCTCCAAGGCACCGAGTGTGGCTTCCGACCATAAGTCTGACAGTGTGGCGGTCGGAGGGACTCCGGCAAACGAGGAGGCGGCTGCTGTAGAGGAAGAAATTGAGTTCAAAGCGCCTCCACCTCCGCCAGAAGACGATGGCTACAGGAAACCAGTTCAATTGTACCGACACTGGGTCAGGTTGGTGCCTTTTAATTCATATCGCCGAATTTAGCGAAACTTATGCAATGCTCTATTTTCAGGCCGAAATTTCTCCAATACAAATATATGTACAACTACAGAACCAATTATTATGATGATGTGATTGACTATATTGATAAAAAACAAACTGGAGTGGCACGTGACATACCTAGACCCCAGACGTGGGCGGAGCGTGTCCTGCGCACTCGAAATATCAGGTAATATTTCCATTACAGAATACTCTCTTGATATTCGGAGAAATAACTTTAATTTGGGGTGTTTTTTTCTTATATTTCTAAATATTTAAATCAGCAGCAGTGGCATTGATTCGTTTGCTCCATCGGCAAAAAGGGACAAGCAATTAATTCAAACATTGGCGGCCTCGATTAGAACTTATAATTACCACACCAAGGCATACATTAACCAAAGGTATGCTAGTGTGCTTTAGTGAGCGCACTTTAATGTAATAATAGAAACGTTTTAAAAGATGAACTCGTAGTCATAAAAATATGATCTTTTTAAATGATCTATACATATAGTAAGTCATTAGGCGTCTGTATAACTGCGCATCTCCACACAATATTGACCTTATGTGTAGAATGAGGTTAATACTGCTCGGTGAAAATCTCTTCAAGAATCCAAGATTATATTTTGTATATTTTCTTACAAGCGTAATTTCTGTTAATATATTTTTATGTATATTTACGTATATTAACACAACTTACCTCTTGATACATGGTATTTTTAAGATTATTTACTTTATATCTAGCAAAGTAAATAAACTAAAAAACTGATTTATATTGGTAAGCTAAAATAAAAAAACTGTGCAATAAATAAAAGTAACAAAACTTATTGTTTTATTTTGGGATATCATAGGTTTCTTGGCATTCCTTAAAAAATATTAAAAATGTTAATGTAAAATGTTAAAATGTTAATTCACCTCAGAAAAAGATACATCCACCTCTGTCTGCTGTCAGATCAGAACTGTTCTCTATGTATTATGAGAGATTGGTGCAATCCAAAGTCCAGCAGCATATAAAAGATACAAATACAAATAAGCTCAGCCTAAAAAGTCATAATAGATTAAATTAACGTTTTGTGTGTTTGTGAATTAGTAGAGCAAAGAGAGTGGACTAGTGACAAACTGTGAACTATGTTTTAAATCAGTTCGAAAATGCAAATATAAATGAAACTGAACTTCTCATATAAAACTACCATAAATAAATCAATCAAATATTTAACTATTTTGAGGTATAAAATAAATAATTTCCGTCTCCTTGGTTCACTCTAACCACATCAATGTTGTAACAAAGGTGCTCGCAGTTTCTATATTTATTTTTATTCAGATGCGAACCTTAAAACAGAGCACAATGTTGTTTATGAGACTTGCAACATGTTTTATTTTTATGCTGTTCGTTGTTAAAATAGATTGTACAGATTTATGGTAAGTAACTTTAATAAAATAGTAGTTTTTTCACCATAGCAATACTTATTTTCAGTTTAGAAAACGATATTCACGCCCTAATTCTAGCTAGAGGAGGTAGCAAGGGGATAAAACTTAAAAATCTGGCTCAAGTTGGCGGATATTCATTGTTGGCCCGTACAATTAAAACAATTAAAAACTCCTCTTGTTTTAAACATATATGGGTTTCAACAGACGATAAAAACATTGCCATTGAAGCACAAAAGTGTAAGTGTTTTACCGAAGAAAAAAAGGTTTTTTTAAAGCGTTAAAAGGCTTTAAAATTTCTGAATTTACAATTGTTGCTATTTAAGTGCCATATTTTATATTTTAAAAATTGTATCTGAATTTATTATTTTATAAATTGACTTGCAGTTGGAGCACTGGTACATCATCGTCCACACAAATTTGCGAGAGATGATACTCCGTCAATCGATGCCATTGCTGAGTTCCTAGATTCGCATACAACCATTCAAGACTTTGCCCTTTTTCAATGTACATCCGTGTTTCTGAAAACTAATTATATTCAAGAGGCTGTGCAAAACTTCCAGACACACGACTGTGTTTTTGCTGCCAAAAGGTAAGACTTTAGTTATGTTTGAAGTATCTTTCTCTTAATGCAAGATACATTTTTAAATCTTAGATCACATTACCTTCGATGGAAAATGGTCGACGGTTTCCTGGTACCTGTTGAATTTAAATTAAATTCCAGACCAAGACGCCAGGACTGGAAGGGAGATATAGTCGAAACGGGAATGTTTTACTTCTCAAGACGGCGGTTAGTGGACATGGGTCTGCTGCAAAATAATAGGTAAAACTATGACTTTTAAAGACAAATTTTTAAAATAATTTAATCTAATTTTATGATGCGATTTTAGGTGCTCCATCGTGGAAATTGATGCCAATGATGGCCTAGAGATAGACTCAAGCCACGATCTTACGATGGCCAAATATATTTTAAGTAGTAGAACGAAAATTGATCTATAAATTAAAATGTTGCGATAATTAATTATAGTTAAAGTATAACTAATTAAAGTTACATTTTTAGTTTAAAATTATTGGAAATGAAAATCTTGCAATTATCAAATGATAAAAGCTACGTAGATCCTGTTAATACTAAAAATCACTTTATTGCTTCCGATATTATTTACTTTGGTGCCATTATCACCGATGTATAGCGACTGATTCGTCTGGTCAGGAGCCGTGGCACCATGGCAGTAGCGGTGGGTCTCAGGATCAGGCAAGTTCGTCCGGATCGAGCTGCATACAATGCAGTGCTATTGAAATTTCGTTTGATTTGCGCGGCACCCCCCACAGCTCTAGCTGCTTCCGTAGAAGATTTCCCTTTCATGGTTTGCTCTTGATGATCTAGATCCTCGGATAATGGCTGGCTTCTCGCTGTCGGAGGTACTTTGGAGACGACATGATCCAAGTCATCTCTGTTGAATCCTTCATCTCCACTGACTTCCGACGCCAATGCTTTATTGGGTTGCTTATTCAACCTGCAAACGCAGGGGGCATGATGTCCCAGTTGTGGCAATTGCCCTATCTGCAATTGGTACGGCTGCCCCATATGCAATTGATGTGACTGTCCCATCTGCAATGGGTACCGCTGCCCCATCCGCAATAGGTGCTGCTGCTGCTGGTTGCTCAAGAAGCCAGCACAATTGCAGTGGGGGTAGTGGTGGACATTCATGGGGCAGTGGCCTAGACAGGGGTTTATGCCAGAATAAAATCTCCCGCCGGGCGCAAAGCCAGTCGATACGACAGGCTGAAATAAGTGGCTGATCTGGTTGCTCACCACCATGCCGCCTCTGTTGCAGTGCCCGGGCAATCCCAGCGACGACTGGTGCTGCGGACTTAATACTGGCCAGCAGGATATGGAGCGGCTACAGCAGCAATAGGGGTATCCGTGGGGAGTCAGCAGGCAGGAGCCCAGATTCGGCGGCGCTGCCAGCCCCGGGAAGCAGCAGGGCGTCTTTGGCATTTGGCAGACTTGTGGAGGCCTTGGAAGACAGCAATTGGTGGTACAGAAGGAGCAGTTCGATGCGTTGCTCGCTGCTGCACTCGGGAATTGCTGGCAAGGGGCCACAGAGCTGCCACACCGGTTACCTGTTTGAGGCAAGGGCGCGAAGCTGATGGACACAAATGGCGCAGGGCTGTTGGTTAATTGTTGTTGCTGTTGCTGCTGTATAATTTCAGGTGGATGTTGCTGCAATTTGGCTTGGAGGCTTGAGGACTCTTCTGAGGACGCTTCCATTCGGGTTTCTTCGATACATTGGGTTTGTTTTGGACCCGCATTCCCTAAGAAAGTAAAAATATTTAAAAGAAAAGGCTAGATTAAAGCTATATTTAACTATTGGTACCATAACCTTCATGACCGCTGTTGTTGCCTGATGCCACATCCACTTGGGAGCAGATATCATCTGTCTGACTTGCGGCACTAAAGCTAATCACCGCAGGCAAAGCATTCTGCTGGGCATGACTGCTCTCACTTCGGCTTATGTCAGAATAATCCAGATCTTCTTTTGTTTGATTTTGGGTCGAAGCGTCCTTCAGAATCAGAAAGGAGGGCCTATTGGCCAGAACCCTGTTACAGACCGTTATGAACCGTGGCGGACTCCCGGCGCTCTGAATTTCATCTAGCCCTTGAATTATGTTCATGTTTATTGTGTCCATACTCAAGGCTGCACTACTTTCCCCGGACCCCACATGGATGTCTTTGGTTTCTTTGGAATCCTGCCGGAGCGAAGCCATGCAAACGTTGGGAATATTTAACTTTGGCTTCGCCTTCGGAGGACTTTTACTAATGCAGAATCTATCTTCCGAAGTTTTTGGACCGGTATTTGCCTTTTCAAAATTATTTTTACCATCCTTGTCTACGGTGATCAGGAAACAACGCAAGTCCTCGTTGGCATCAAATTTCTTGGAAGATATGGCGTTGTTCCGAGCACTCATCGTGTCCAACTACTACTTGCCTTGAGCTTGGCAAATTAACATTCAATTGTTGTTGTCTGTCTCAGAGCATTTTAGATGATTTTGGTAGCATAAATTTCGAAATAAATTTTTTCAATGCCTTAGCGATGTAAATTTCTAATAAAAACAAGTAACTTTCAGCTAAAAGATTAAAAGATATACGTAATTGTTGCCAAAACAAGAGTTTCTCATTATCCTTGTTACGTTTCTCGGACAGATAAAGACACTGCCAGGAAAGTTTGATTAACTACCAATGCCAATGTAGGTTCCTAAACTCCGTGTTAACTTTTTTTACGGCTCAACAAAACAACTGATAATACAATTTAATAACTTATTTTCATTGGCTTTACTAAACACTATTCTGATTATAGTTACCTATCTCAATCTGAATCTAATGCTGGAAAACCGACTCCAAGTAAGCAATCCAATTTTATCCACTCAACTACTCATTTCAACACAATCAGTTTGACTATAATGTACAAAATTTGGAAATCGAATTGTTGAAGATGTTCTGCACGGAGAGCTGTGAGCATGGCTGCAATGCAACGACTTCGGGAAAGCTGATCTCTGGAAATGTGGTGCCATCCCAGACTCAGCAGCAATTCAGCATGTGCTATGCTCCGCTGTCGATGCAGACGCAGGAGCTGGGTGGCAAGTGCGAGGCGGAGCCCCCCAGGGTGGGAATGTGCCTGGTCACCGAGGGACCCGAGGGTCTCAGGTAGGAATTGCAATATGGTCTTTACTAGGAATATTATGATAGGTTCCGTGTTGCCCATTTCTCTAAAAATTACCTTTGCAGCATTGACTGCAATGTTCCCTTGCCCAACTCCTTCAATTTGGACGAATATAGGAAGCAGATGGTCTCCTCCTGCGGTCCGTCAGTGAATAACAGTGGCTACCTTGATGGATACTGCTTGCCGCCACAACCAGCAACAGCGGTTCTCAATCCTATCCAGACGCCGGGCTGCAGTTTTCCGTGCCAGTGTTGTCCCGCCGAAGCAGCTTCTTCCTCGGGGTTCGACACGCGGTCGATGCAGGCCACAACAGCTCCAACGTTGGGAGCGTATCCCCTGCCCAGTCTTCCGACGAGGACTTTCAGACCAGAGCAGACGATGGCGGTGACCCAGAAGGCTCTGGAATCGGCCGTAGGGCAGCAGTTCTTCTATTTGGCTGCCCCCACCTCACCAATACCTGAGACAGAAGGCAGCTGCTTTTCGCCAGACCAGTTGCCATCTTACTTATACAGCATGATTCCGGTGCAGTGCATTTCCCCCGTGTGGAGCCCTCAGGCCATCAGCCTGGTGCCAGTGGGTCTGCCGGTGCCACAGCCGCAGCTTCTGCAGCAGCAGCAGCTTGTGACGAATCCTGCACAGAATTCGCAGCTGCCGTCGCAGCAGATGGTGCGCTACGACCTACCCCTTCCCCGCCTGTTAGCGGAGCTCCGACAGGAGCGGGGCAGGTCCTGTTGCGAGTCCTCGACTCCGGTGCCACTGTCTTTCCAGCTGTATGCACCCGCTCACGCGTTGGCGTTTTACGACACGCCAGTCACCGCGGTTAGTCCAAGCCTGGTCAAAAGGGACGTTCCTGCTGCCACCGATCCCATGTCAGTTCCTACTGCCCAGAAAATACCATTGTCATCACCGCCAGGTCCAACGCCACTGGTCCCTGATCCCTCCCGATCTACCAAAGCCCAGTCGGACAGCCAGAAGTGCAGCCGTTCCTGCCAGCGCAGCAAAGATCAGTGGGACGGCAGTGGACCTGGAAACGTTTGTATGAAATGTGGCAATTGCTGGCACTGTCCACGATGCAGTTGCTCCAACTGCTTCTGGCATCCCGGCCTGGTGCGTGTCCCGCCAAGGGACGCTCGATAGAATCGGTAGAAATCAAATATTGGAAGTACATTTAGCACGAAAAGTCTGAAATTAATTATTATTAAATTCTTTCAAGAAACTAAATCCGAGGAAAATAGTTAAAATTTTAGGTATAATGTAGAAATCCTGCTTTGGGGTCGCAATTGCTATGGCCAACTGGGCACCGGATCGTCCAGCGAACAGCAAGCTATACCCATTCCACTGCGCCTAAAGCTTTAAATATTAAAAAAAAAATCAGTTTTTGTATACATATGTATATACAAATTGTTTAATCGTGTTGAACACCTTGCCAGAAAAATTGTTTAAAAAAATAACAAAGAAAAGTTATTATTATTGACTGTGTTACTACTACTCTTCGTGGGGCAGTGACTGTGGATCTTACGTCGTACTGGTGGTAGGTGCGCTGCTCTTTGGTTAAATTGTTAGACATGGGCGATGGCGGCACGGGTTCCTGGGGGATGCCGAAACGGGATTAGTAGGGTTCTTGGGAGATTTTAATAGATTATGCATTGAGAGAGTATAAATAAAGGACAAACACAATTGGAAATACTATAATAATTTTTGTAAATAAATTGCTATAAATTCAAAAGGTTTTACCAACAAAACCTTACCAAATATCTAATAACTTTAGACTTAAATTTTCATCTAAATAAATAAAATGTATACAAGAAAGGCCAGAAGAACATAAATAATAAATTCTAAACAATAAAACGTAAGAGTCCCCCTCTCTAATTACAGAAAAAGGATATCCCTTAATAATATGTAATAACTCTTATCGATATCGCTCCAGATGTACCCCTACGCTACAGTAGCTGCCGGAACTTGTTAAGTTGGCCGTTTACTAATGACTTCCTGTTAGTGATGGAAGTTCGAAAAACTTTAAAAAACCTCGGAAAATATCGTTTAAAAAAATCATCGATGTTCGATGCATCGATGATTTCTCCTACTGGCACGCTTGCGCAGCAAAACAAAAACAAAACAAAAATTAAAAATAAGGCCCTGAAGAAGTAAGTAAACCCGCAAAAATAAGTATTTAAATAATTAAGTTTTATCATTTTCAGGCTGCCAAAGATTTTCAAGAAGGAACACCTGAAGATTCGCGTGTTCAATTCGATCGATGCCCGGAAGCTGCTCCTGGATCGTGTTGAAAATGATGCATTGCTCGCCGTTCATTATGATGGAAATCATCCAGGACCAATCCTCACGCTATGTCTTCGAATATGGAAATAATACTTCGGTCACAAGTTTGGCCATGAGGCTTTCGTTTTGTGGGTAAGCGAGACCTCGGAGGAGTTTGAAGAAAAGCAAGCTAGTTTTGATAGTTCTGCTAGATTTAAGGGAAACTACGTTATTTAAGTTTCATAGTTTGGTTAGTAATATGAAGATACATCCACATTTTTTTTTAATAAAATTAAGATTAAATGTTTTTCTTTTAATTTTTCTTAACGCATTTAAAAATAAAATTTCAAATTATAAAGCAGTATTCTTATATTTAGAAAATATTTTAGAAAATATCTTAAATGTTGACAAGCTTTGGAAAAATTCCTAACTTCATCAAGTTAATTGTTTTCACAGCAAGTGGAGGAGGAGCGGGCTGCTGCCAAACGAGAAAATATGTTTGTTTTTAGTTATTTTTACCAATTACGCGGCGGGGACAATAGGACACGCCAGGGCCTATATAATGCGGGGCCCCTGCCATAGGATCATTTAGCAGCAGCCGACAGCGGTCGGAAGCGGTAAGCCTCTAGCAGCACCTTCCAGTAGTCAGCAGCTGAAGTCTTTTTTGGGTGAACCGAGTCTCCGGATTTGGTTTGCAATATAAGGAAGCCTGTGGCCGACCGTCACAAAGCAAATATAAATATAAATATAAAAAAAAGCATAATTCTTCTTTTAAAACTATATCACGTTGAAAGTCACTTTTCCACTTTCTTCCGCACCACCCTGGAGGTGAAGTGGTTTGCCGCGTTTTTTTTTTTTACGTGGTGTCCCCAGTAGGCCTAATCCACTATGTGCAATGTCCATCCACTGTTAGCCTATAAGAGAAGTTAAAAAAGTTCATTATTATTTATAATAAAGTGCACAGGGTAATTAGCTAAACGATTGCAATAATAATAATAAAAAATAATACCTTGAGAAGAAGTTAGTAAACAGTGTTTCTCAAGCAGGGCTCCAATGAGACATGCTTTCTTCATACTGAGCTCCTCGTACCAATTGGTTAAGGCAACGGCCAGATGACTCCAGGATGTCATTGTTGGCGGTGTGGAAATCTAACATTTCGTCTGGTTTTATCGCAAAGAAGCGCTCACAGACCTTCTCAATTTTCAATAACTCCTCGTTACATAACTTGTATGCAGTTTCGGACAAATCTCTGATTGACTTCTGGGTGTCCATTTGAGTTTTAAAAAAATTGAGCGACGCACTGTAGGCGTCTTTTGAAAAGTTCGCGCGCCTATAAATAGTGCACAGAACTTTTTCAACCGACGTGTGCGATTTAGAAATGATGTTGTCGAGGTGCGCGTAGTCCCAAAGGACTGGTGCCTCCACGTATGATAGGAGATCGTTGACTTGTTAAAGTCAGCAATTACTGCCATCAAATTAGATTTGTGCGAATCCAATGCGCGGAGGCGCAGGAGATGGGCAAATAAAGGCTAGTAACTTTAAAAGGGGCGCAGGAGATGGGAAAAAAATTCTACTCTTGGAAATGAACATTTGCTGTACACACTTGTCCCTTCTCCTCCAGTAGCATGATTATTGCACTGATCACGCTCTACGACCTTTTATTTGCACTGATCGTGCTATAGGAAGAGTTACGACCTTACGATACTTACCTTCAATATTTTTGGCTGCCTGAAGAATAGCCTTTTTTTTTATAGGTTAGCTTCCTCTTTCAATAAGTACACATATTTGTTTAATCTTCAATAATATTTTATTTTTCAGCCATATTTACATATTCTTATTTGTTTATTCTTCAATAATATTTTATTTTTCAGCTATTTTCAGCTATATATTCTTATTCATATTCATGTTCATATTCTTATTTTAAACTTTCATTTACATTTACATTATTATTTTAAACTTTCAGTATTTAAATTTAGATTATTGTAAGTTTTGTTGACTTATTCTATGTCTTCTTCTTATAATAATAAATTTTGAAAAATCTGTCGTTGGGATCCTAATAAAATTAAAACTGAATATTATTCATTCAGTCATTATTCCCTATCGTTTGACATACCGTGCATTCGAATTCGAAATCTCGTATGGGGCGATAGCGGCATATGACGTTAGAGTCAACACGGGTTGAGAATCGGTTACGACAATTGGCAGTCCGGCTCCCCATCGTATGAAGCCTTCCGTTTTTCAAAGTGCTTTAGGGGGAGCAATCTCCAAAAAGGTGGAGCCTTGATTTTTCAAATGGATATTTAAGGTACTTGCGATGCTCAATTCTTCCCAAACCCAAGAAAAACTATTAGTAAATTTAATTCTCAACATGCTGGAAGTTTATTTTGTTCAAATTAGTCGCTTATTTACAAAATAAATAAAATATAAAAAATGTCTCCGTGTTCCATTTTCCCACCGTTGCGTTTCGACGCTAATTTGACGCACATCACTGTCTGGATACTGTACTTAAAGATTGGCACGGTAATTCAATTTAAGTTTTTGATTTGTGCCTGTATTTATTAAAATTAATTAATATTCCACGCCCTGCCCTGCCCTTTTAATGTCATTTGTTCTGCATGATTTTTTGAGCAGCCTCCTGATCCGTTGTTGACTGTGTTTATTGTTCATGGTGCAATTTATTTGCAGCTCGTTGGATCGTTGCCGCTGGGTAGCTGGTAATAATGTGGTACATCATTCCACGGCTGAGCGAGACAAGTGCGTGCCCAGTTCATTACGATGAGGCACTGAGAAAGTATACCTATATCTTTTATATCCAATAATCTGCATTTAGTTTAAAGACTTAAAAGTAAATGTTATGGCAACCAAAGCTGTTCTTAAATCCTCAAATCTCGCATTTTAATTCCAATTCCATGATATTATTATTGTTTCTGTGGGGTGGTTAAATAATTATTTGGCGATTTAAGGGAATGAAATGTAATGAACAAATAAGTGGGACTAGCAGAGAGTGAACGAAACTGAAAGATACATAAAGAATTGAGTAGTTTTTGTTAAAAAAAATTTGTATAAAATATGGTTTTTGTGTTGCAACATCCCCTCATCTTTCTTCAACAAATATCTTCTTTATATATCCCAGCTAGTTCCCCTCTGATCGATAAAATTTCATATCACCTGCCTTTCTCGTTTTTAACCCAATTTTTTCCATTGCTCGCCAAGAAAAAAGAAAATAAATAAATGTAGCGCTTGCTCGTCTACAGATACTTTCATTAGCGCAATCTGTGGGTTGGTTGGATGTTGACAGGCTGCAGGGCTACTATGGTTAGAAAAGGTAGCATTGGCATGGACGAATAGCTACACTCTGTATCATAATGATACGACACCCCGAATATGCAAGTTTCGAGCGTCGTAGGATAATGGGGAAGCATAATACAGCAAAACCAAGTATACAGAATGAAAGATAAATTAATTCTGCTTTAAATAAAATGTTCCTATTTACCCCCCTCCCCCCCGTTTTAAAGTAATCGTCGAACAAGCAAAAGAGTACGTTTTTTTGCGTGCCTGCAACTGTATCAAAATGATACGACACATTCCAATTATTCCGGCTGGAGACATTTATTTGCTTTCCAATAATTTTTTTTAAATTTCTATCAACAAATTAATTAGTTTGTAATAAGATTCCGCTGCGTCGTTTGCTTTCCGACGAAAAAATATAAGAATAAGAGCCTAAAATGATCCTGGCTCAATATTCTTAAAAATTGACCGAAAACGTTGTGTTATCCTTAAATTTTTAATCAATCCAGAAAAATATGATGCTAAGGATAGCTGTGGATGAAATTCAAATTTGTCTGACTGCGGTAACATCCCATAATTTGGTTTGTTTGCTTCGGGCTTCATACTTGCCACAAGTTGCAGTAAGCCTGTGGCACGAAAGAAAATTCGGGGGATGCTGCAATTACTGCAGTGCATTCCCAGAGGAGCCTTAAAAAAACCCCTTACCAAAAATCACACTAAAAAATCGAGTCGTTACAAATAATAATATATATGTTAAAAGGGAGTAATTGGGGATTGATAAACTAAGATAACCAAATAACTTTAACTTCCATTCGATTAAAATCAGATGTGTACTATTTTATTGTATCTATTTAAATATTATTAATATTTAGTTATATATATAAATCAGACCTCAAGGGTCCCATCTTATTTGTCACAAACATTTTTAAGTCGTCACTTTAAGATTAATAACTTTTCTTTGGAAATTCCTCAGACTGAAATCACAAATGAGCTGAGCAGTTTAAAGAAGATACTCCTCCACACACTTAGCTGCCTTTAGGCACGCCTATTCATATAGTTTGCGACATAATTAGCCATTGCAGGCGCAACTTCCTGGTCGTGGCTGTTTTCTGCTCTTGGGTTGATGTGGGGGTTTATCGGAAACTGCAAGTACTCGGCTTGGGGTGGTGCACTGGGTGGTGGTGGAGCTCTGACTGGGACAGCATATGGCTCCGAGCGGTGATCTGTGGTTAGGCGGCGATGTCGAATTTTCCTTGACGATAAGGGGGCCTCGCTTAGGGCTCTGCTGCTGCTCGGGCAGTACGGCGGTGGCGGCAGCAAGATTTGGTGTGGCATTTCGAGTGAGGACCTAATCGTCCCAGAATGGGATTGCGCAGAATTGGGCTGGAACTGGTCGCTATATGGCTGCAAGCCATGCTGATTCATATTCGATTCCTGGTAGGTAGGTGAATATACATATGCGGGCGGATCGTACAGCAACGCGTGTGGCGGGTTCACAATTTGCTGGTGCTGAGTGAATTGCTCCTGGCTTGGCTGAGATTGAATATATTGCCCTTGAGTTGCCTCGATCCCTTGGCCGTGCTGCTGATGGTGCATAAAGTGGGGTTGCTGATGTTGGGGTTGCGCCTGTTGTGCCAGAAGTTGTTGGCGCTGCAACTGCAATTGCTGGTGCTGCCAGGACCAGGACAAGGCCTTCTCCTTCTGCTGGCGCTGCTGGTCGGCAATTCTCAGCTCCAGAGTCTTAAGATCGGATCTCAGATGTCGAAGCATCTGTTCTTTGTCTGACCTCAGCTTTTCCTCCAGCTTTCTACTTTGGTCCATTTTGACCAGAAACATGCGCTTCTCCTCGGCATGCCGGCGTTCGCAGGCGAGCCGCTCCTCTTGGAGTTTCTTGAGGGATTTGCCATACTGATGCACTTGCTCCTCCTCGCGGCACTTGATACGCTGGTACACTAACCTCATTTCCTGGACCTTCTTTTCTATATTGTACTGTTCTTGGTGGTAGAGGATGAGCTGCTGCTGCTGCTGGTGTTGCTGCTGTTGTTGCTGCTGCTGTTGCTGATACTGCTGCGTGTAAAGATATTGCTGCTGAAGGTACAACTGCTGCTCGTGGAAAGCTTGATCAGCGTAGTTCTCAGCACTTGCGGGATTCCACTGGCGGTCTATTTCGGGGGGAAATGTGTCAGGAAAATAGGATTGCCTCAGGTTTTGGTTGATTCGATTGTCGGCGTTGTTGTTACAGTTGCTGGATTGAAGTAGTTCCTCGCTGAACGTGGCCGGCTGGACGATGTGATGCATTAGTTGCTGCCGCAGCACCGAGTTTGTTGACTGGCCCCCCAGACCAGGAGACCTGGGTGCTGCTTCAGTGGAATTATCGGTGGGTACTTCAGCCACCACAATGTGTGGCTGCTGGAGCTGCATTTGAAGCGGGCCCTCGTCCTGGGGTAAGTAAATGATTGTCGGTGTGTTCTGATACTGGGATTGCAGTGGATTTTCCTGTCCACTTAGCAACTGCGGTTTCATCTCCTGCTCCTGGACACCCTCCATACGCTCTGTCATTTTATTGCAGTCAGTACTAACTTCCATTGGGTTTGCACACTCTGGAAACTCACTGCAGCTCACTGGATCTTCCGGCTCCGGTTCAATCTTACATGACACCTGGTCTGGCTTGTGCCAGCGCAAATAGGGATAATGCTGTCGTCTTGAGGTGTTTGTTATTATGACACTTTGCCGCTGGCTTTGAAGGATCTTTCGGTTCGTATCCTCGTGCGACTCTTTTTCGTCTATTTCCTTTTTCACCAAATCAAACAGGATATTGCTTATCTCTTCATCATCAGGCAGTTGGTTCTTAGCTCCATCATCCACCTCCAGGTTGGGCATATTATGGGGCAAATTGCATGAATCTTGAGGTTCCTCATGCACAATGCCTTCCTCTTCATGTTTGATACCCACATCGTCCTCGCTCAATTGCGATTCATCCAACGCCTGTTCGGAGTTCGGCTGATCAATCGCTCGAGCTTTCTTCATCTGCTCTGCAACGAATCGAGGACGTCCTGATCCTACAGGAAACTTGAGCATACGAAGGTGATACTCCCGGTTCTTGGCGTATCTGCTCAGTTTTCGTGTTCGCTGCTGAAGTTCACTGCGCGCCAGCTCCTTGGGGATGAAAAGCAGTTCGTTGGAGTAGATGCTTGCTCTGCGCTTCTTGGTTTCTGCTCTAAAAGTAGTTAAAAGATTATTGCCATATCATTTGATTCGAGAAGATTGGGCAAACTTACATTGATAGCGAATGTCGCTCTTCCAGAACGAGAGGTCTGTTTATATCTTCCCCCGTAGCTTCATTCTTCTCAGGAGTCTTGGGTTCAGTACAGTTTTGGTTATGTTCTTTGACGTTTGCGTCCTTTCCCTTCTTCAGCTCCAATTCCTTTTTGTCACTGTCACTTAGGAGAAGCTCCTTTTTAGCGTTGAGTTGTTGTGCTGAATCAAGTGCACTTTATAAAAAAATTAAACTATAAAAATAACATTTAAATTATGCTTTTTACAGAGCAGCCATACCCGTCTATGACCGGCTGGTGTTCACTCATCGGTCGAGACTCAAAATTGGGCAAAACCTCGGATTCTGATTCAGACACGACCATGTCGTGCCAAGAACTGCCGCTGGGCAGCCTTTCCTACCCTTATTATAGGTGAAATGTGTATACAAAAGCCTAGTTACTGGCTGGCTTTGGTATCGAGTGGCATGTCGCTGAGTCTTACTTACGGCTCTCTGTAAATATAAAGTTAACAAGAAAAAATAAAGTTTACAATAAAAAAGTTCACAATAAGTGACTGAAGACCATAAAGAAATAGAATCCTACGAGATGGCGTCTCGTTTCGTATATAAAAAGTGTTGCTGTCTATAGACGTCCAAAATAATAATAAAGCTTAGTCTTAACGCTGGTTAAAAAATAGTTTGGCTGATTTTGTTCAATTTTTAAGGAGGAAATCAACAAGATGTTTTAGTAATTAAAATAAGGAGGAAGTTACTTCATGAAATTCAATTTGTTACAATTATTTTAATGCACCAGAAACAAGAAAGGAAGATAACTTTCTTCTCCGTAATGCAAACGTCTGCCTAGAATTTAAATATCCTGGCAGGGTATAAATATATTAATTAATATATTAAGTTTTCTGATTTCCGCAGAAAGGTAATAAAGAAAATAATAAAGGTACCTAGAAAGTGGCTAGAGTTTTGGGGACTCTTTTAAAAAGCTGTTTACAACTATGCTAAAAATGTTACTTCATAAATTATAATTTGTACCCGAACATACTTTAAGAAACAATTTAAAGATTCATTTTGATACAATAAAAATTTAATTTGTTGCAATAAATATAAAATAAACATTTTAAAATAAAAATTAAATTAATCAAATAGACACAATCAACATTGAGCTCCTATTTTTCTTTCTTAAATTCCCACTCTCATTCTCCTAGGGTGGTTAGTAATTATATTTATTCATCTGATTTGATTTGATTTTTACCTTTGGCCATATACTCCCGCTTAGTTTTTTTGTCGGTAAATTTAATAAACAAAGCCTAATGTCGTGTATTCCTATTTTTACAAGATTTAAGTTACTAATTTACAAAAATAAAAAACTCTTGCTGTCATATTAAATAATGCATGCTTACTCATTACCCTCTTACCCTCTGGAAGGATGTCGAATTTCCTGATATCAAAGCCCAGCATAATTTGTAAATATTTGTAAACACGAAGCGAACAGATAACAAACAAATCTCCATTAATTAAATAAGCCCCCTTTCCCCAGGCTTCCCTATGGTTTAGATTTCAACTAGGAGGTCCGCCGGCGTCGCGACGAAATCCAATACGATGGAGAGCCGACCGAGCGTCGAGTTGCACATCCGAAAACTGAATGAATGCAAATGAAATTTGCTAATAATACGAGAATTACATGGCCCGCAGGGCGATAACAGCGGCGACGGCCCCACGAGCTCCTGTCCGGCAATTATGGGGCATTGAAGGGGCTGGCAGAGCGCTTCTCCCAATAGATATCGCCTGGCAGATATAACTAAACCACCTAACCTAAACCAGAGTCTAAATTCACCCTCCCGCATAAGCTGGGCTATCCTGGGTGAACGCACTAAGGACACGTCAGCGTCAGCGTCGCTCATGTGACGTGGCCAGGTACAATTCCTTCACTTATAATTGGAATTCTGACTTTATTTTTATACCCCAGGCTGCCTGAAATGCCCCTGCATATCGTTAAGATATATTAGTGGACAGTCCGGATGAATGCGACACTGACTTTGACTTTTAATTACTGATATCAAAGCCATTGGGTTTTGGGCATAATTATTAAACGTTGTTGCCACTGAATATACTATAATACAGCGTTTGATAGATAAATAATTGTTTACGGTTTTCATTAAAAGTTTTCGTTTTAATTTTGAGTTATTAGGACAAATATCTATTATTAATTAGCAATTAATAGTCTCGTACTTTTGATATCTTAACTTAAAAAAAATATTTTGTATATATAATATAAATATTGAAAATAAATATAAAAAGAATCAACAATTTAACAAAAATAACGATTAAAAAGATATTACTTCTAGTTTTAGAAGATTATTTCAAATATTAGGAAATACATATTTTATATACAATAAGAATGTTTAAAACATGGTAAAAAGGTAGGTGAGTTTATAAAATAATTTATTGAGTACCACCTATTTATTAGTATTTTTAATTAAATAAAATTGCCACAGACACAATTATGATTTAAAAATTGATATGCTCTGGCGCGCCTTTAGCTTTTCTGAACTGACTCCAGAAAAACTGGTTCGTTTTATCGCTAAACCCACCACCTTGGTATAGCAGCTATCGAAGTTGTGCCATCAACAGAAACACAAAAACAGCTGCCAGAATATCCAGAAATTGTTTTTCTTTTTTTACATTGCATTTACTGAAATGGATAAGCTAACGACAATTAGTGCAACGCTATTCATGGCCGCCGATGTGTTTGCAATCGTGAGCCTGGCCCTGCCAGATTGGATAATCACGGAGTCTGGAACTGGTAAGAACACGGAAGTGTCCCAAAGAGCACACAGTAAAATAACGATTAAAATTTGGCATTTATCAAATGTTTCATTTTCTTCCAGGTGACATCCGACTGGGCCTCATGTGGACCTGTATGACTCTATATAACCGACCCCAGGTGTGCTACACCCCCGATCTGCAGCCGGAGTGGCTAGTCGCCCTGATTTGCATAT
This sequence comes from Drosophila anomelani, assembly GCA_035045905.1. Lineage (NCBI taxonomy): Eukaryota > Metazoa > Arthropoda > Insecta > Diptera > Drosophilidae > Drosophila > Drosophila anomelani. The sequence goes on from JAWNOO010000165.1 coordinate 1,157,897, forward strand.
TCACAGGCTGCATATGCGTGACCACCACCGTCATTCTTCTGGCCTCATCCTCTTGCAATCGAAACGTGATCCCCTACGCCCGCTGGGTGGGATTCACGGCCATGGTGTTGTTCTGCATGGCAGCGGTAGTCTTCCCGCTGGGCTTCCACATTGAGCAGATCGGCGGGCAGGCCTACCAACTACCCAATACCTTCAAGATTGGCATCTCCTACATCATGTTCGTGCTGGCCCTGTGGATTACCGTGGTGTCGGAGCTGTTTGCTGGAAAAGTCTGCCTGCCACACTTCTAGAGGCGCGAGGACGGCATCTCTGGCTTCCTGATATCGTTTGCAGTTTGCTCTGTGATTTGTTATACCTTCTGTTTCTCCTTAATTTCCCTCGCCTTGGATTCTCTAAAGTCAGAATCCGATTCGAAGTCCCCCTAGCAATTAAGCTCTTTTGGTTGTAGCGCCCCAATAGAAACGACTCATATCTGGGATGAGAACAAGGATATATGCTTGACACCCGTTCACCCCGAATCTCCTTAGATCTTAAAAAGAAACTAATTTCTTGTATACTATCCATCCAGGAAGATTAGAAATAGCCGATGAAGATTTGTGTCACCTTTTAGAGATTTTTACTCCCACGGAACTCTTTCTAACCTAAAGATAGTTCAATTTTGTTTACATCCATACGTATAGCAGGAGTTATATGTATATATAACAGCAGGCATACATATGTCATGCATCGAACTCAAATGTCCCTAGATTTTAAGATTCATATTATTTGTTTTCATAAGTATTTAGTTGAATTTTTAACAGGGCACACTCACTAAAGTATAGATAATCGTTAGTGAAACCTACTATGCAGACACTTCATTTAAAGGGTTGCGATAAGTTAGATTGACATAAGCTCAACTTTCATTTAAGGTTTTATATTCATTGAAAAAATATAAACAAAACGTAATTGCCAAGCTAATATACAAAATTTACACCATTACTGAACTGAAATTATTCGGATATATTTATGTGGAAAATAACAAAATATTAGAAGGTTGACATTAAGGCATTTATGTGAACACTGCTCGACACTATGTGGGGCACGCGAATATCTTTGATCACTGTCACTTGCAAGGCCGCGACGGCAACTGAAAGGCAAGACAGAGCCGAGTAGGAAATTCGGCGGAGACTCGTGGGTTTGCGCCTGCGTCGTCTTTATGTGCACATGGTTATCCGAGATCCGAGAATGCTGACCACGCTCCAAGGCAAAGAAATTCTAACATGGACTGCGATATACATAATGTGAAGCGAAGTGGCTGGAGAAAATTGCTGACCTCATCACACATTAAAGATTGCGGGCCGGGGACGGTATCGGATCTGCATTGCTTACAGAATTCTGTTTGTAATCTGAGAAGCACCAAAACACTTTAGTTCTCCCTTTCATCAGACGGTCATATAATAGGAGTCCTCTAAATATTTAAAGTACTGCAACATGATACAGCCGAAATTCATGGAGGGGAATTTTAATTTATTTTTAAATTTAATTTAAGCACAGATTATTTTTTGTGAAACCAGAAACTTTTACATTAAATATATATTAAATGTAAAGAACACCAGATATAATATATTCACACGTTTGCATACTAGTATTTTAAAATGTTTTAAAAATTAATTGTTCAAGGGCTCAGAACCTAATCAACCGATAATAATAAATCACAAATTATTATAGATTTGTGGTTCGACTTGTGAATGTTTGATGTAAAATTGACGAATTTAAAATTTTCTAAAATTGTATCAAAATAAAAATAGTGTAAGAAAAAGATTATTTTAACTGGACTATTATTTTTTAATTTTTTCCAATATATATATTGTTTAAATCAATAAATCAGGAAATTAAAGGAAATTAATAAGGTTAAAAAGACTAAAAAACGATTTTAAAATATATATATAAATTATTAAATTGTGTAATTTAATGATGTGACCCTGTATTCATTGAAAAGGTTTATTTTTCCACAGAAATGCGATGTTTAAGCTGATCAAGAATTTATTTTATGGACCAGAAATAATATCTTCATTGCTTTGCATCATTGTGGTTTACATTTTAATACTCTGCAAGCGTACAAATTTTGTTTTTTTTTTAAATATTAAATTTTATTTAATTTATTTCTTTATTTTTCGATTAGACTATTATTTGTACTATTATATCAACCAATAACGATTTCGGTGGTGTCATCCAGATAGTGTAAGCCCTCGGCTAGATCGTCTCGGTTGTTGACGCTGGCTAAGAATAGATAAAGCGAATAATATCTTATATCGTAAAACAACAATAAATACACAAAAGTCACTTTAATTATTCATTGTAATATCTTATGTATTTCCTTTATTTATCATTTAATATTCAATTAAATCGTTTAATAATATCAAATATTGTTCAATGCAACTACTTTTAAAGCTCCTGCTGCGGGTTCAGGGTCTGTTTGTAAACATTTCATTTAAATATTGTGTTGTATTCAAAAACAGTGTCAAAATATTGATAGTTCGATTGAAATCCATCGTCGAAGCAGGTCAGTTTTCGTAGAAGAGGTATTGTGTAGTTTGTTGGGATATGTAAGGTACACAGGATGCTGTTGTTGAGCTTTGATTTCTCTTAAAAAGTAGTTCGCTTTGGTGGCTTCTTTCTTATATAGTTATATACACACATACATATATCAAAATATGATGCAGTGAATTGTTTAGTAACAGTAAAAAACGTTTGAGTAAAAAAATATATAGAGTTTTAATTGATTCTTCTCAAAGAATTTAACTAGTGTTGCTTGAAAAAATAGTACATTTTTAACAAATTAACTAAGACGGTGCTAGACTGGGAGCGGGGAAGGGTAGTAGAGACAAGTAAATTACTTTTAAAATTAAATTGACAGCCTCGGATTTAATTTAAAAAACAGGGCGTAGAGTAACAAAAAGATATGTCAATTAATTTTTTGGACTAGGGTGGGTTAAATTGCATTTCTTTGTCTACCGTATATTTAATTCGAATCGTATATAATTATTCGCTGTTTAAGTGATGACTACGCATAAGATTAGCTAACAAATTGTACGAAATAGTCAATAACTTTTATATTCTACTAACTAACTAAAAAACAAACCTTTGCTAACAAATACTTAACATGTGCGTATGTGTGGGTGATGAGCAACGTATTTTAAATGCCTGCAAATTCATTACAACTAAATGAAAAGCTCAAAATAAATAAGAAGATGCTTCGAAGTGACTTTTGGCCTACGCTTGGTGTACATGATCATAAATATCCATTAAATAGTATCAACAGCAATTGGATAATTTACAATTTCCCATCGAATGGTGTCTTAACAAAGTATGTGACTAGATTGCCCTTTCCCTTGACATAGGTCAGGCCTCGGCACTCGCATTCGTAGCCGGCGGCCATTAATATTTTCGCCGTATTTTCTGTCGTCTGTAAAAAGAAAAAAAAAGTTTGAGTGTGTTAACAAATTGTTTGGCTACTATTATGTATTTATAATTTCGATTTGAATAATTTACTTGGGGTTAAAATAAATCTTAGTTCTGCGCAAAATTTAAATTCCAGTTAACTTTTATTTAAGTGTACTTGATGCTCGAACTATTTCTTGGTTTATATAAATACGAGTAATCTTTTTAGTATATAAACTTTTTCCTTCAAATTTTAATGATGAAATACTATATTTTATTAAGTGTTAACATAATTTTTTGATAATCCAAGTACTCAAATCAATAATTACACAGTCGAAAAGTATTGAAATGCCGAAAATATATTTTTAACTCATTTTAAATATTTAAATTGCTGTTACAAAAGGTAGCCTACCTAAAAATATAAATATAATATAGCAAAATTTCTGCAGACAGTTTTGGGAAATTGGATATTGGATTTTCCCCAACTCCCCCATTACTTCCACTCACCTGTAGCCGTCCCATCACGCCGCAGGAGTCCATGCGTGAGGCCACATTGACTGTGTTACTCCAGATATCGTATTGTGGCTTTTGAGCGCCAATCACGCCGGCAATCACCGGACCGTGATTGAGCCCGATGCGGAGGCGGAAGCGTTGGAACGACTCCCGATTAATCGAATCCAATATGGACATCAAAGCAATCGCAAACTCGACCAGTATGACCACGTTGTGCTCCTCCGTGCGCTTCTCATCCTGCGGGCAGAAAGAACATTGAGAATTGCGTTAGTCCCGATATCATTTAGTCCTTATTTCCCCGCTTCCTAGAAACCAATTGTCCCAGCTAATCCCAATCCCACTCCCACTTCTATTACCCTCCCACCGTTCGACCCTCATTTGGCGACCCTTTTTTTTATCGTTCTTCCTCCGACCTTTGTTGGGCCAATGTGATTTGATTTCCCCTTTGTTTGGTAGTTGTAAAAATTTAATTAAAGTGCTAAGCAGCGATTAAAAGGCATTTGAACAGTAAATAACATTCGGTCGATTGGGATTTTGCTGGGGAGTACAGGGGGAAGAGGTTGGAATTTAAGTTGAATTCCGAAATTTTATATTGGGTCGAATCTGGAGCGTTTAATTTCCAGCTGATAGACCCGGTCAGATAATTTTAGCTAATTTATCATCGCCTTTTTAGAATGTAGCGACTTTAAGGCAGATATTTTTCAAGACTTACCGCAAAGCTACGTGACTAGATTGGGCAACCGAGTCAGGATTGTCAATGTTGTTATTTACAGGATTAGTTAAATGAAAGCATTAAAGAAACAGGCATTAGACAGATAGGAACAGACAGAGAGCGCAGGATAGTTTCCATGAAGCTCCACTTACCGTAGCGCCATCCTCTTTGCCTGGCCTCAGGCCCGAGGCACACATGTAGGTGCTAGCTATGGTCTTTATCTTCTCAATTCCACTGAACTTGGGCTTCAACAGCAACTGTAAATCCAAAGACAGAGATTAATTCCAATACAAATGTAATATTTGTATTAAAAATAACTGCTTACCTTATCGAAATCACAAATAATTTCGTTCAACAGGCGCAGGCACTCCAGGCCCTGCTTGTTCACATCCGTCTCGTCGTAGAACTCCTTGTAGTTGGGAATGGAGGCGAACATCACGGCCACGCACGAGTAGCTCTCGTGGTAGAGCTCCGTGGAGCGTTCCAGGTGCAGGAAATGGGTGGCCACGTGAGCCGGCAGGATGTTCTCCAGCAGAATCTGTAAAGGAGGTGCACGGTTTAAATTAACATCGAATTGCTTTTATTGGCTTTCGACGTGGATCTTGCCTTGTTGATGCCCCGCATGGTCTCCACTTCCTCCTGCTCAACCTTCAGCTTGGCCTTCCACAGGAAGTCTGTGCGAGCCACATACTCGCCCTGGCGATCTAGAGTGTGCAGCACCAGAATGATGACCAGGAGCAGCAGAAAGCCCTTAATCTCAAGGGGTAAGCTGGAAAAATAGCAATAAATTAGGAGGTTTTCTTATGGGTAGAAAGATTTATTACTTTCTGTGTAAACACTCACCCATGTTCGATGTTTGTATTGTATATGTCATTGTATTTCTGAAAGAGATCGCTGTAACCCAGCACTGTGACCTGTCCAATTACGGCCACCAACATGGCAATCAGCTTGAGGATGAATCCGGATCGCAAGAAGGCCGATATCGCGGCCAGACTGATGGCACAGCAATAGAGGAACACGGGAGCAATGGGAATGGCACGGCGTATTTCCCAAGGTACCATATCCTCAAACACGGTGGCGTTGTTGAATTCACTGGATGAATTGCTGGCCAAGTCGGTGGCATTGGTTGGCTCAATGTGCTCCTGTTCGGGAGTTGTGAAGTAAATCTGAAGGATAAATTTAAAGATTAGTTGCTATTCCAGAAGTTGGTTTCCGTTTTCATCATTCATCTTTTTCTTTTTAAAAATTTTTAGAAAAAGCTGAAAAGGATCTTCTAGCTGCTGGTATATATAATTATACTTAAATATTTATTTAAATACTTAATTACAAACATACCAGCCAGAATATTTAAAGGAAAGCACACTTACCACACTAAACACCGCACAGGACGAGATGAGGATATTGACTATGACAAACATGGCCAGGCGAAGATAGCGACTGCTGGCCACCACCTGTCCGGGTCCGTTGCGCTCCGTCGACGAGGCGTGAACATCCGGCACGGACATGTTGCTCAGATAGAGGAACAGGGCCAGGGACACGAAGCTGGCCAAGAGGGAGCCGAGCAGGGCCAGGTTCCTGATTCCACGACAGACAGAGCCAGAGACAGAGGACGGGAAGAAGGGCCAAGGGTGAGTCTACGGGCTCGTTAATGCAAGTTGATCTCACCTACAATTCGATTACAATCAGCTGGACGATGGCCAGCGAGAGGAACAGGACGAAGGCGCATATCAGGTCGAAGCGGAAGTGCGTATCCGGTTGGGCGCGGTACATGGCCTCCCGGGGTGTGTTGCGGTACCACATGGTGAACGGCTTCAGCTCCGTGGGCGGTCCAAAGAAATTAAAATTGAAACATTTACGCTCGGGTGGCAGTAAATTTGATTCAATCATGGCGATGCTCTGCAGCCAGCAGAAAAGGGGCGAGAGGGGAAAAAGACACATTATAGTAGAGTTTACCCCGGGCGTAAATTTATTTACAGTAGACACTACTTATATATATGCAAATTGTAGCAAATAAAGAAATTTATTTAACCGGATTTTGGCATTACCGAAGTCTGTGCTGACTGTCAATTTATTGTTAAATTTACTAAAAAACTCTTAAAATAAAATATAACAAAGAAAGCATTTACAATTTTAAGATACTTTAGCTATTACTCTTTTTGTTTTATTTTTCTATAAGCTAATCCTGGGCATGTATCAAAAGACCACTGTTTATAGCCCAAGCAATCTAAGGAAATTCTCCTTGCATCCAATTTGCTGAGCCTTTTAAATTTAATTTCCCATCCTTCAGCCTCCTAAGCCAAACCCATCACCCCATCCCTTTCGGCTTCCAACTTACCGCCAACCCGATGTTCTTCACCAGCTTGGACTCGGCTATATTGGCAAAGGGTCGATCTGCGCCCCAGCACTCCACATATTTGGTCATCTTCGATGAGGGGCGATTGCGGGTGACATGACCTGGAAGGGTTCAACAGTTATTTTATTAAAGTTTGTGAGCAAGAGAGATTAAACTAAAATGGCATGTATGGGGTATAAAAATCCCTAAAATCGACACAAAAATGTATATCTTAAAATATAACACATTTGTATTAAATTCTTTGCCTAAATCATTTTACTATGTACATATTCTTAGGCAAATATGTATTTATGGCATTTTAATAACTCAGTGGTAATATAATTGGTATCTGTATCGGAATCTAAAACCATTTCAAAACCTTAATGATAATAAAAATGGCATCTTTTCACTAAAAATCGGCTTGCTATTACTAAATATAAATATATCTTTACGTCAACCTTGTAAAGTTAATAATCCCAATACTCTCTCAGCGGTATAATATGTATATTAATATTTTAAGGGTCTTCAAACTCTATATAAAAATAGTTCGATGTGTAAAAATATCAAGAAAATGCGCATTTGTAAGAAGCTGATGATGAAACTTTGTTGAATAAAACACCTTGTAGCACCTGTAAATTGCTACACAACATTGTGATATTTTTATACGAGCCAAACGGATATTCCAAATGGCTGTATCTCTTTACGACATCCTTACGGTCCAGTACAATCTCATTAATAATGAAAAATCTGTCGCAAATCGCTTGGCTTATTACACCCCAAAAGCTGCGGAGTTTTCACAGTTCAGCTAGTTGGGGGGAGACGACAGACCAGACGACAAGCTCATTAAAAGTCACCCATTCGCATTAAAAATGCCATCAAAGTGACTGTGCCACATGCCACACACAACACTCAATGTCCTTGGCAAATTAAAACTCATAAACCAGAACAAAACCTCATGGCTTCACGTGCAGTACCCCCAATGCCTCAATGCTACCACCACCATCGGCACCATCCAAAAATATTCCACTAAAAGGGCCACCGAAGCCCAGCTGGCTGTCAAAGGAGCTTAATTGCCCCGGTTCTGGTCCACCGTCCTCGGTGCTGTGTGCTCGGTCCATGGCCATGGCTAAAGTTATCACAAAGGCCAATCCGCAAACAAATGCAAGCCTGCGATAAATTTACGATGCAAAAGTTGCCCGGCGAGCGATAAAATTATGCATAACCTGAGCTCATTTGTGAAAGTGATTTTCAACTGTTGCGCTTTCCAAGGGGGGACTTACCCGCATGGCTGCGGAAACTTTCTCCGCTGTGGATGGACAGCTTGCGTCCCTCGATGAAGGCTCCGGAGGAGCGGCGTCTGTCGGCGAAGGACATCAGACCTGGCGGGCAAAAAAAAAGGAGGTGGAGAGGCGGTCACATAAATAAAAAGCAATCATCGCCAGCAACGCAGAAGTGTTAATGCCCTTTACAGGTCCTGATTGATGGCTTGTGGTGTTAATTATTCTGTCGAAGTTCCCTTCCTTGACATTTCAATTTGCAATTAAATTATAATTGCTACCAGAGCTAATTATAACGGCTTTTAAAACTTTCTTTAGGTAAATATTTCTTTAATATTAAAATATGGATTTTCATTTGATTCTAATTAGCAATAGAACAAAGACCTTGGAGTAAGTATTAGTAAGTATTATGAAAGGAAAGAAAATTATTTTAGAAAATATTTAAATAATTTTAAATAATTCTTTGCCAATGCCTTTCGAAATATAAATTATTCTATAAAGAGCTTTTAATATTTTTGAATTCTCATTAAGCGTTCGATTTTATAAAGAAAGTTTATAATATACATATGTATAGAGTCATATCACAATTTTATTTAAAAAATAGAATAGAATAAACAAGTGTTTATTTACTTTTTAGTGACCTTTAAAAATGTGTTTAAATATATGCAATGATATTGTTAAGGATAATCGGATACAGTTTAAATTCGTTTCTCTTGGAATGTAGCATAATTTTGTATATTTTCTTAAGGCTTTGAAAAACTTGAACAATATATTTTTACTAAAAACCAAAGCTGTCACTTTCTCACCTTGCACCGACAACTTCCTGCGGGATCGCTCCGGGGCCTCGGCCACTGTCAGGCTGTTGCTGGCCGAGGATGCTCCGGCTGGAGCTGCTGCCGTGGGCGTGACACTTGCCGGGTTCGAGGACGGAGCTGGGGTGCCGCTGTTGGAGATTCCACTCTCCGATCCACTCATGCTGAGCAGATCCTCCGCGGGCAGGGAGAGGGCAGCCGACTTCGCCGCCGATTCGGAGGCGGCGGAATCACCACTGCCGCGATGGCCGCCATTGGGCTTCAGCTCCTGGCTATTGTCTTTGTTGTCCTGGTCCTTGACCATCAATGGTTCTGTGACTGCCGTTGCTTCGTCGGCCTCCTCTTCCTCCTCAGACAACTCCTTGATTGACATAGAGGCGGCCGAGGCAAGGGGGGCGTGCAGAGGAGCCTCCTGGCTGTTTGTCGAAGTGGGTGACATTTTCTCGTCGGTTAGAGGAGGTGGAGGTGGATCCACTGTTACCGGGAGTAGCTTTTCGGTGGCGTCGCCGGCATCATTGGAGTGGTCCACATCCTTGGCCTCGTCCGTGGGATCGTTGTGCTCGATGCACTCCACCACGCGTGGAACGCTGTAGGTGTACGCTGGCTTTGGGGGCACGATGAGATAGGTTTCTATCTTGTGGTCCGCCAAATAGGCATCCCTGTTGCCGCCCTCGCCCTGCTCCACCTCGAATTTGTCGCCCAGGAAGTCCAGAGTCTGCTTGGTGATGTGGACGCGCCTGCAAGAGGAACAGAATAAGCACAGATGACGATGAGAAAGTTGAGGAATAATGATAAATGCTCGTGCGGGTGACATATGGGTCGTATGAGTAATTTACTTTTATTTTCATATCACCGAAAGCTGGCTCACACAATTACACCGAAATGAAAATTGTTTTCATAAAAGAAAGAAAATGGTATTTAAATTGATAGCAATAAGTGGCTTATGAATATTTTCAAATATTTTGAGTCATTCTAATTGAAGTCTTCGTATGTGACCGCAGGTAAGATAAAAGAAAACATTTGAATATTCTCAGCTAGCATTCATCTGAAGGACTTGAGCGTGACTTAAGTACGCGAAATGAATAAAGCCAAAGGAAATTGTTTGTTTGTGCATAAAAGTTAAACTGTTCTGGGAATTGGTGGGAGGTGGAAGGAAGAGAGTTTTAGACTTTGGCATTTGCAGAGCCAACATTGCGAACTTTCCAGAATTAAGCTCAGCGGAAACATATTTTAAATTTAATTATACAAAAAGGTTACCTAGAGCAATGAACATATAAATCTCGTTATTATTATTGTCATTATTTTATACTTCCACAACCCAGCCAACATTTTAATACAGAATTAATTATGGGTTTCTTTATAAAATGCCTCTATTGAATTCTCATTCATACTTGTATAAAATTTAATTAAGAGCTCAACCTTGGAGCATATGGCACATAGGAATTCTGTAATTTGGAATTCTTTGTTAACTTCGGTTCTTAATTTTTTTGCTGCAGCTCTTCGTAACCTTAACCTCTAACCTCCTTTCAGTGTTATGCTGACTTGAACTGAAGCCCGTTTAATTGCGACTACACCGAGGCTAATTTAAATTGCCATTACGACTGCTTGACTCGTTTTGTGCCACCACCGCCATTAGAGGAAGCACCGCGGCCTCCCTAGCCCCCTTCTGCGATTCTCGCCCGCCGGTGGCGCGTTTTGTTTATTTATTTTTATTCGCCTCGCTCGTCATCGTTGTCGTTGTCAGTCGTACAAGCATAATGGCGAAATGAGGGAAAACTCTCGCCTACACAGAGAACATTTTAAAAGTCACATATTCCTCCATTATGTGAAATTATAATTTGTAAGAAAGTAAGCTGTATGTATTGTATTGGATTAAGAATTGTTTTTATCGCCCGGTTTTAATTAGGCAAAAGATTCGTTATTTAAGAAAATTGTATTATTAATAAATGAATAAATCATGAGAAGAATTATTAAAAGCTTGTATACGGTGTATATCGCAAGCAAAATGTACACTAAATTCGGCATCTAAAAAGTTGCATTTAGTATATTTCAAACATAAGTGATTTCTGAAAATTTTAATTAATTCGTATTCAGCCTTTGACTGCAATAACCCTGCCAGTATAATCCCTATTTTTTTTCTCAGAAATAATAATATGAAAAATTAGAGCCATATGGTATATGTAAAATGACAATCTAAAGTTAAAGTTAAACCATCAATTATGTTTTAAAAAAATGACCAATTTCGATTAGACTTTTGTCCGAGTGAACACAAACACTTACCCGGCTACACCGCCGCTCTCCATGTGGTTGGCCAATGTAACATCGTCGCTCCAAACATCAAATTGCCACTTTCGTAGGCCAAGGACGCCGCAGAGAACGTTGCCCGTGTGGATGCCGATTCGCATGTCGACGTTTATGCCGGTCGCCTCACGCACATGTCTGTTGGAGTAAGCGAAGGGCAAACAATGAGCAGGACACAAAGCAGCGCCTCGCGCATATGTATATATATATTATTAAGGATATACGAGTAGGTACACAACTGCAGGCTAGTTGTGCCGTCGTCGTATTAACAATTTTATGGGCCATAAAGCACAAGCGGACCAGGTCGACTCTGGGCCGATGGACGACTATGAGACGGGTGGGAATCGCCCAGGGAGCTAAGGACCACCAAGCACTACACAAAATAAGCACTTGGAAATGCGAGGATTCAAGTTGTAGATCAGACTGGGAAGGTATATATATGATTTCGAAAATTTATCATATTTTATAGAACAAAATTAATTTATTTTTTCAATATCGATATTATCGAAAAATATCCACAATATAGAAATTAATTATTATTATTAAAAAAAAAAGAGCTTTAAAAACAACATGTTTGATAACATTAATCCGCCAAACAGAAAAATAAAAAAAGTCTTAATAAATCGAAATTAAAGTTATCGAAAAGTTTCAAATTTAATTGAATTATTAATGAATTATTTTCGATAATTAAAAATCTGATTTAAATTCCATAGAAAAGAAACAATAATGAATAACACCCAGGTATATTCTGATTAATATTTTTTATCCCAATTAAATGCATTTTTTGTTCTAAAATTTATGTAAGTAATCAAATTTAGCTTTAGGTTCCACAAAATGAGGTAGCACAAAATTGTGCTGAGTGTCAAGCCTAGTGTTTCCTTTGCAGGAACTTTTGTTCCTGGGTAGACATTGCCACAGCAAGGACCTCACAACTGAAGGCTGGTCAACAAGAGTTCTTGAGTTATTAACGTTAAGCAGCATTTTCTGTTGGCCTGAATGCCGCCGAGGTCAAATGAGCCGCATCGAAGGCCAAATCACTGGGGAACCCTTCGGGGTTTTATTTGCTTTTGGCCCTTCCTGGTCATTTGGCTAGCAGAGAGGATATGGATATGGCCGCAATGGCGAGAAAGGTATTGGATTTTTGTGTCCGGATTTTGGGATTGTGAATTTGTAAGTGCCCAAAGTTTTCAAAACAAAAAGTTGAAAAATTTTGATTGAACTGCATAATTCATGTAAATATTTCCCAAACTAAAAGCCATAAAATCAAGATGGCTTGGCGCTCAAATCCATTGCCTACACTTTGGGGCAATCGCGGGCAATCCCTATTAAAGTTGCCCCATTTTCGGTATTATATGACAGAGAATATGCAATTCATAATTAAATCTTGTTTGCCTTCTGCTGAAAACTTTTGGCATTTCCCCGGCTGCCTCTTAAGCTGCCCGAAAGTCAACAGCTCACGAGTGCGAGTATCTTTTCGAGCGAGTTTGTGGCAGGAACAAAGCCAGATTCTGGGCCAACTTGGGGGCATTGGTCGGCGCAAAGATTAAAAGGCCAGAGTTCGAAAGGCACCGAAATAAGGGAAGGCCAGCACGCAAAAATAAACAATAGGAATAAGCACAGAGTCCAATAAAAAAGCAGGGAAAAAGGCAAGCGAAAGCCAAAAAGAAACGAGAGGCTCCTTGGTCCTGAGGCCACTTGTGCATAAATTCTCGCGTGTAATAAAATGGCCTTTGTGTCGATATTGTTTATTGTATTTTATGATGTTTCTGTTTGGCATTCTTTTATTCCCCATCTCGTTCGTGCGCCTTTATAGCATAATACGTTTTTAATGGTCCCCCATAAAGCCGGGGGTCTGAGGCAGTGACTTCACCGGAAATGTGAGGATTTCTGGCAGCAATTAAAACCTCGAATCCGGTCACAGATGAAAATGGCAGATCAAATGCGTTGACACGACTCTAATTTAATTCAAAATTGGAATAACGTACATTTTAAATTTATGTTTTTAATTAATTTTATGCTTCTTAGCGTTCGTTACCTTAGAAGAATTTAGGAAAAGCAAAAGAAATATATTAAAAGTTATAATTTAATTTTATTTTTAATCCTTGAACAAGACCTAAACTAGCCAAGCAGAAGGACGCTTTATGGCTCAGTTAACTGTGAATGCAACAACCATTCTCAGCTAGCCACAAACCCGACAATCACGGTGTCAAATGGCCTTGGCCAAAAAGAGCTCGGAGTGGAAGTCAAAGGCTGGCCGGGGGCGAAAGACAAACAAGACGCACACCCACCCGGTGACGGGGCCAATGCAAATGTTGACCAAGAACCAACAGACCTCGACCAAGCAAAGCCCTGTCTCGGGCCCGGACCCGGACTCGGCCAAAATGGGTGGCTCACTCACCTGATGGCATCGATCATCTGCAGGCCCATGTTGACGCAATTGGTTGCATGTTGGGGCCGGGAAATGGGCAGGCCGGATACGCAGTAATAGCAATCGCCAAGGATCTTGATACGAAGGCATTGGTTCTCCTGCCGGAATACAAATAATTAATTACTATTAGGAATTTGCTTAGTCAACTCCCTTCGTTTGTTGCAACGCAACAAGCAAACGAAGAAGGGCTGAAAACTTGGACGTAATTTTGTTTATAATCTATGGATTCCATATTTTTTTATACAGGAAGTACAATTTAAGCTAAACCTATCGAATTTAATTATTAATATTATTAAAATAAATATTTTGAGCTGTGAAAATTATAGTAATTTATGGCGTTTAAATTAAATATTTATATATTTATGTTATAGCTCAATTAATTAAGTATTTATACAATTTCTTAAATATTACTTTTATAATTCTTTTACACTTAATTTACCTGTGCTATCTGATCGAAACGACCAAACAAATCGTTGAGGGTCTTAACCAGATCACTGGCCGTCAGGGAACTCGACAGGGGCGTGAAGTTGACGATATCAGCGAAGAGAATGGTGACATTTGTATGGCGCTGGACATGCAGTTCGTGGAAACGGGTGGCCGAGGTGGAGGCCTGTCCTCCGGCTCTCTGGCAGGCATCGGCCATCTTCAACATGATGCTGCGCTTCACCTGAGAATAAGAACCAACAATGAGATTATTCCCAGTAAAACACAGCTTATCTGTCACTCTGACATGGGATTACACTCGAACAAAATGGGTTTTATATTTGATTTCACAATATTATAGCTAAGAATCGCATTTGGAATATTTTGAATATAGATTTTTAAACGTAGTCATTAAAAAAGGAAAGCAAAAAATGTATAATTATTTGGCATTAAATTTTACAGTTCTTTATACCATTTTGTTAGCCTCTAAGCTTCAATTACAAAAACGTACAGAACTTTAAACTGACCATATTAAATCCCAAAAAATTTCTCTTAGTGTCCTTACCTCTGCTGCAATGTAGGCGGGTATTACGCTGAGCAGCAGCTGCTCCTGCTGCTCCCGCTCGCATTCCAGCTTCACGCGCTGCTCGATGCCTGTCCGGGTGCCGTCCACGGTGCGATTGTGCGCCGCATCCGACATGATGCGATAGTAGAGCCCGGAAATGGATGCACTGGCCAGCATCACAATCTCCCCAAAGAGCTAAAAGCGCCACGAAGAGAGAAAGGAAACAGGGCACGTTCCATAAATAATGAATGTCTAACCCGGAATGGCAATTACCAGCCGGCACAGAGCGCATTGTTGTCCTCGCCGCGCGGCAAAAACACGATGCAACCTAATTAACGAATCACGGGTAGCGGGGGGAGTGCATTGGGATTGGGAGTGAACCGAGATGGAGATCCAACCGCATCCCATTAGGGGTGTTAGGGGAATTGAAACGAGCACGAGCCGGATACAAATTATTTCTCGCCCAGCTAGGGCGAGGGTATTGAAGCTCTTGTGCATAAAATTAGCAAAAGGATAAACTGCGTTTACGGGATAAATCTTCATAAAGAAAAATGTAAATAAAATCCAAACGAATGTTGATTAAGAAGGGGAAATTTGTGAAATATTGTTGAAATAACTTTAAACTATAATAAATGAAAAGCACTGCATAGGTTTTATTTATAAATAAACAAAAAGGATTAAAACGCCGATTTATTTTTGATTTTACTTTAGTTTTTATATATTCTTCGTTACCATCTTGTTTATTAATATTTTTGTCAACGATTGTTTAAGTGTTTAACGAAAATATTATGTCATTACGTTATTTATGTATTGATACATTGGGACTATCAAATATTTTTAAAACAAAAACTCGTTTACTTATCATTTGGTTTAAAGAAGAAATAAACAAAAAACAATTGTCAAAATAAAAAATTAATTTATAAAGGGTCTATTAAAATGTACGAATTTATGTTAAGCTTTTAAAAGAATAAATTTCAATTTAAACCTATATCCTGCCATGTATTCCTGACAATTTGTAATAACAATTAAAAGTAACAAACAAACAAAACGTGTCACTAGGTAGACCCAGGACAATCCCACTATAAAAGTGATATTAATTCGGATGCCATAAAATGCTCGGGATTATAACAGCAAACGCTCTCAAACTAATTGCGCTCTCTGATCCCCGGTAAGCCCTATTTGGCCGTTCCCACAGCACACTCGTAAGCCCCAATCATATGGAAACTAATCCAATCGCCTGTGTGCGGCTGGCCATTGTGGGGGCTCCATGCTCCACGTGGAATGCAAATGAATGACGGACTCACCATTGGCAAATCGGGCGAGTAGTCGGGACTGGCGCCGATCCGGTAAATGATGTGAATGGCGGTCATGAATAAGGCCAGCACCACGGAAACGGGCCACGAAATGGGCAGCATGGAGTGGATGCACTGTAAATAACGCTCGAGATTATAATCCACAGGAGGAGCAGCGATGTGATACGGGCTTACCAGAAACAGGGCGTACATGGGCAGCGGGGCCAGTTCGTCCCCAGTGATGGCCGCAATGGTGCCCAGCGAGAAGGTGGTGACGATGGCGAAGGCCAAGGCGGCGGCCGGGGAGCTCAGCACTGCCGGAAACTGCAGGGCCGTTAGGATGGAGCCCGAGATTAGGGCGGCCAGTACGAGCAGCAACGTCTGCACCAGGTGCTGGGAATACAGGGAAAACAATAATTGATTATAAACCAATAGTTCAATCTTGAAAATAAGAAAACACTTGAGCCTCAAAAACAGAGAATTAAATCAAATGCATTATTTATTATTATTATTTTATTTAGAATTCAGAAAATATATAATGTCATAGTATACATATATTTGGCTTAACTTAAGATGACAGTTTTTAGTTTTCGAAAGTTAAAGATTCAAAAATAAAATTAATAAAATAATGCATGTAAGGCATCCGTATTTTTTTCCTGTGTCTAAACCTTAGCGGTAATCTACTTGGACCAAGTGCTCACCTGTTCGTAAACGATGCCAATGATTATGGACACGACACATGCCAGCAGTGAAGTCAGCAGGCCCGATCTGAACAGCGACTTACGCAGCCTCTGGCGGTAGCGGGTATATAAATCGTTTAGGTGGATGTCCTCGGCTGCAAGAACAGAAGTTGGGTTTATAAGTAACCACTTAAAGAATAACTTTACTCCACGCATCTCTGTACTTCTTAAAATAAAGAAGCTCTGAATAGACTCTTCCTAATTCCAAAAAATTCAAATAGTATACAAAATAATTTGCACACCATTCGCTGGTAAATAAGTCCCTTGGCGACCAATTTGAATGTCCTTATTTCCATGACACTAATGTGCCACAGCCATTTCATAACGTTATTAAAATTTGCATAAATCCGTAGACTTAATTTGATCATTCCGAGATAAAGTTCAGCCGCCTCCCGGCAATTTCGGGACTCGTACGTGATGGGCATCATCTGGAAGCGAATTAATTGACCACCCACGGAATCTAAGGAAGCTCGTCCACATTTCTGGCATTTAAATTTGACATTTAACAAAGGCGCACATTTCGCCGGCGCTCACGCAAAGAAATTGTATACTCCGCCAGGACTCCTGATCCGATTTCGTTTCGCCTCCATTCAATTTCACAGACAATTGTCTTTGGAAAGCGACTTAATTGAGCTGTCAGGCAGCAGCCGCAGGGGTGTTGTCGAGACTGGATATATGAACGCACAAAAGTGAAATCAAATATCACCTTTGGGTAATTTGTGAATTAGCCTGAAGGCGGTCGATATATAGGGACAATAAATAAATCATTTCATGGAAGTTAAGCCATAATTGTACATTCAATGCCGGACTATTTCCCACTTTACCATAATTGCTGCAAGCGAAATTGAAATCAAGGCAGTTAAACATTTATACTCGTATCAACATTTGCATAGCTGCAATTAAGTGTAAATATCACTCACACACAGTCGCAGCTTTCATAAATCATCAGGCAAACAAAACCCACGCGCACAGTTGCCTACAAAAGTGTACGCCGAACATGAAAATTAGCATAGAGATTACCCTGTTGATATTTTTCCCTCCTTGCACACAATTCGTAAATCGATACGCACAGATTTATAGCCCGCTAATTGACTGCGGCATTTAAAGTGTTTGATTTATTTATGGTCGTAGACATGCCCGATAAGCCGTGCTCGTTGTCGGCCATTTGGATATTTGGTGGCAAGTTTAGTCTTTTTCCGTGGTGGTCGCCCCTATTTATAGATGCGTTCTGGTAACTTGATTTTTTGTCTGCCGGTTAAATTGATTTTTCTCCTCGCACGCGCCCCATTTTTCAGACCTAACAAGCTGACCCGATAAATCAATAGACGGCCAGTCTGAGTCCTCTTAACAAGCAGGACTCGAGAGCGGTCTGAGTGGTAAGGTCAAGAGGGTCTGTCTAGTGGTCGGATGTCTGGTTAATTAATGAAGGAAAATACCGCAAATTAAGCGCACAATGGCATGTGCAAACATTTTCATGGTGGGGGCTCATTCTTGCATATGCTTTACGGCTTAAGCTAAGCTGGCTTCAAGGTAATTATTATCCGTTTAAGCTGTTTACATTGTTGATTAATTATGACACATTTAAAGCTTTTTTAGGAGTAATAGAATAACTAGAACTATAATTTTTAATTATAGTTTGTTTTAAACAAATTATTTTTGCCATAACTTTTTAGCTAACGCGAGTATTAAAAATATGATGATGAGCATAAGCCGTAATAAATTCTAATTAATTATCAAAATACATAAACTGAAAGAGGCAATATTATTTTTTACCCTTCTTGGCTGTAAAAATTGTAAACTGGAAAATCACAAGCGTAAAAGGGGGCATAAAAACCTCAGAAGCCATAAATGCGCTCAAAATGCATTATTATTTATAAGCAGGGGTTAAAGTATGAAATATATATTACAATTGCTGGGCGGGGCATAAAAATTGAAACCGCAGTTAACCGCCTTGTCGACATCGCATTAAGTCCTGGCTCCTTCCAGTCTAAGTGAAAAATTCAGGGAAAGCCGCAGGCGGAAAAGAAATATAAATCGAGAGGGACACACCGACAGCAGCCGACACCCACACATTCATCCATCCAAATCCGCACTAACACATACATAGGAGCTGCCTTCACTTGTTTATTCTCTGCAATCAAACAGAAATTCTTTTGACACGAACCAAGAGTATGCGAGAGGGAGTGTGTGTGTCCTTATAAGCGCCAGGACAAACACCAGCGCAGAAGGACAGATGCTGCCTTTTTGGAGTGTGTGTATGTGTGTGTTAGGGTGGGCCGAGTTACCGATTTATAGCTAAAAGCTGAATAATCTATGACACATTCTATGGAATATTGGTTGGGAAAAGGTCTTAGCAAGGATTTACTAAACAAAATTATGAAAAGTGGTCATCCGACTAAAGAATATCCTGTCCTGAAGTTGTTGCATACTTTTTAGAGGCACAAAGAAGAAGATAAATGCACTACCAAATTAAGAGAAAGCCAACTTTTATTTACGAACGGTCTTTTCTTTACAACAAATGCAATTTTACATGATTTTAGTTAAGATTATATATATTAATATATAATATAATATATAATATAATTTTTAATTTAATTTTTAATTTCTCTCTCCAAACCAAATCAGAGCCACCTTAGAGCTGGTATCTGCACGATGGCTCATAAAAAATAAAGCGGCTAAAGTGAAACAGTTGAAGAAAACCTAGACGAAGACACGACAACGACAGCGCGACAGCGACATTTGCCGAAGCTTTTGGCATAGATTTTATTTTATCTCGGAGCTGAAGCGCTGAAATCCCCAACAGCTTCCCTCAGCTCTTCCCCATATGATTAAGTATGTGCGGACACATTGTCAAGGCATCCTATCCTCCTGGCATCCTGGCGAGCAGTTGAGACGAGAGGCAAGCGATTAGGGAGATTGAGTTCGTTGCCAACGAAATTTCATGCGGTGGGCCGCCACCGCATTAAAGATGCAGAGCAGCCCCGAACAGAAGCAGCAGCCGCTGGCTTAAACCCCATGCCTCGGGTTAAGCTATTGGGTAACCGGCTTAGTGGCGAAGCTGCTTTTATTCTCCCGCCCAAGCAAGTGCATCCCAGAACAGAATCAAGGAGGCGGTGAAGGAAACCCTAGACAAAGTAAAAATTCGATTCAGGTAAAGGTAAGAAAAGGGCTTACCAAATATCAAGTAAACTATAGTTTCGTTTTTTAGCAAAATTGCAAAAGAGGCAAAGTCAAATTACCTAAATCATTAGGAAAATCTATAAATATAAATTAAATTAAAAATATATATCCTGCGTTGGAGAGATTTCCACAGCAAAATATGACTAGATTTTGTTTCTATAATTTCTATAATTTATTCTGAGCTGACAGGTACTTATCAACCAATTATAGTTTAATAAATAAAATAAACTAAGGCTTTCAAGTGCACACTTTAAAAATGCATGTGTTATGTTTTTGACAGTTTAAACACAACTAATAGATGTGCCGATGAATATTCATTTAAAGTTTAAATACCTGTTCGATGGTAAATTAATTTCAGCTCTTGCCACTTAACCCCTGCCGTTTTTCATTTATTTACCAAACACATTTCGCACAGGTTTGCTAAAATGTTCAACTTCTGACTATTCTCTTCCACTCTCTCCCTCGCTGGTATTAAGGCAGCCTGAAAATATGCAACAGCGTTCGCCCCGTGGCAATGGAGATGCGAAAAATATTGCACATACGACCTGTCGGCCCAAGCCGACAACATAAAATGCAACAAAATGGAAGCGGCAAATGCCACACTTGCATGGCAGCCACTCCAAGCTGCAACTGCCACCTGCTGCAACATTGTAAATTACATCCTTCGGGCTGAGACGGGAATTACAAGCTTTTTGCGCTGAATCGTGTGCCGCATGGCAAGCAGTTGGCACAAATGGCAGGCACCATCCATGCCAAGGCTTCGAGTGTTGGTGCGATTTTAGCGCGGAGCCTTGGAGCGGATTGGTGATGTAGGCACCCGCATCGACCACATTCTGAGGGGCTTAGTCGGACGATCTACTCGAAAGGCGTTTTGTCTGCATTCACTTTGATTTTTTATAGCCCTTTCAATGCACAGATATATTCAAGGGATTTTTGTATTTATATTTATCTCATAGCACCATCCGCCCATGTTAAAAGGAGCCATTATGTGTGATGTGGGTCAAAGGCCCAAAGAGGCCCTTCATGCGTTTGGAAGTGAAATCCTTTACACCAAATGTTTCCGGGTTGTTACAAGAACAGTAAGAGCTAAGTAAACACATTTATAGCAAACTGATATTATCTTTTGACAAATTAATACAGCTTTATTATTGCAATGTGGAATTAAAATATATTATATTGTTATTTAATAGCATTAAAACTTTTTGTATGTATTTGATATTATGAAATTAGATAATGTACGAAGTTAGTATTTTTTCCTTGAGAATAAATATAAAAATCATTTCTTATTTATCTGATTTTATAATACAAATGTCCTTTTCTTACACTCATTATTTATGGTGTCATTATGAGTATACCTTTATCCTGTTTGCCCCACCCTTAGCTTCAGATACATTAACTTCTCCAAGAGAACAAGTAGTCAACACCTAGCTCGCATGAATAATGTGGGATAGGCCATCGCATCCAAGAAAGGAAGAGACATCCTAACAAATTGGTGACAATAGGACAACGGAAACGGAAACAATGGAAATGCTCGTAGCCACAGCATTTGCTAATGGCAGAATGGAACGAGATGGCATCGAGCGGTGGAATGGGAAAAAGAGTGTCCTGGCAGCGCATTAATCAAGGTGCAGTCAATGCGAACCTCCGGAGCCTCTGGCCATGTGGGGTGGCAAAAGGAAGCCAAATTGGCAACAGACGCTTAAGGTAATAGACGTGCCAACGAAGTCGACCCTGTGGGGCACGTATCCTGCTAGTTTTTGCGGCTGAGAACACGGCTGCCCATTTGCCTTTCTGTGCGTGTCGCTGGCACGAAGCTCGTAAATAATGTCATGGCTAAGACAAAAGCCAAAGCCAGTCAACAGTCTGCCGCTGACATTCGCAGGCGCATTGAGAACTTATTTTCAGAAAAGCTATCCCTTGCCCATTTGCTTGAGTTGACACTTTTTCCTACCAAATACCCAATGTGAAAGGGGTCACTACTTTGGCAAATAGACATGTAATCTGGATCAATAGTTTTTAAATTTAAAATAATTATGATCGTAAAATTATATTATTCTAGATTTTCCAGTAACTACAGAAATCCTAGTCAAAGGACTTTCTAAAAGAGTGATAAATTGACAAGTTTTTAAAACCAAACACATTTTTAGGCATACATTTTAAAAGTCAGCTAACAAAATATTACGTAGTATTAATAGGTATCTTGTAGCCAGGACCCCCTACTATTTTGTATTTATTTTTGCTTGACTCTGCATACAATGTCTTTCCTTCGCTACCTTCATTTCGGCTCTGTGGCACGCAAGTCAATCAGCTATTAGACCCAAAACGCTTAAGCTTTCAATTTCCGAAATGGTCCCATAGTGTGCGTAATCCCAATAGGTGTCCATGGGCTGCCCTTATAGCAATAGGAGAGTAGAATCATAAGATGAATCTTTTTTTTTTTAAGTAGGCTATGAAAAGCAAAGCTTAGAAGGGTATCCTTTTGGGGAAACATAAATCATCAACAAAAAAAAGAGGATAAGAGGTAATGAACAAAGAACGTTAAATTTGCCAAAATAAACATATTTAATATCATAGGATGCGATTTAAAATAATATTTAAATGTTTACAACGTTTGGAGTACCTTTACTTAGAGGTTTCAAGATACAAAATGTATACAAAACTGTACATATTTATAAAATAGTTTAATATTATAAGACACATCCTTTTTAAGGCACTTGCCAAATAGCTAAACCCTTAAGACACTTGTTAGCTTCTCATGAATATTGAATTGCCAATGACTCGCTATCAATTTGCTCTTAAACGATGATTTCTTCAGCTATTCCGAGCTAGCTCGAACCTTTCCCCCGAGCAGGGCAATCAACAGCCTGATCCCACAAATCTGGCATCGTAATGTGCATATTTTAGCAATAAAACGCTGACACTGCTCCGGGCGCATATTCACTGTCAAAGCAATTTGCATACATCTTTTGTTGGTTGCCCGGCTTTATCTTTGGGGGCCAATTTCGCGGAATACTCGCTTTTCCCCAGATGGAAGCCCGGGGAAATGGCAACACAGATCGCTGCCACCTTCAACCTTCAGCCCCAGCATGCAAATGTAGGAGGGTCTATTGTCGGGGATATTTCGTCTTGTGTTGAGTGGCATAAATCTCATATCGGCTGAGCCGCAGATACACACGTGTGGCCACATGATGAATGCAAACTCATGAGCGGGCGGAATGGTCGAGGACCGAGTTATGTGTATGGGGCTCGCATAATAAGCCAGACAGCCAACAAAATGCATATATAGCGCCAGATACATTTACAGATACAGCTACAGGTACAGCTACAGATGCTGCCATTCCGCATCTGAAAGGTGTGAGCACAGAATTCCTCATTTCGCATGCAAGTTGCATTCATTTGAATTTCTATTTGTCCGATTCGCTTCGTTGCTGACAGATTTTTTCACCCGGCTTGCGATGTTTGTGGCACATTTCTACATTAATTCAGGATTTTTTTGTTGTAATGAAAAGACATGGCCAGGTACAGATATTTCTGAATAGAAAAAAAATCAAAGCGAAACGCTTGAAAGTACTATTTTTTATATAAAGAGAACACCATAAAACTTGAAACAAGACCGTCTACAATTAATGCTCACAAAGAGTGATAGGGTTCAACATTTTGGTGGTTTTCTATTGCTTAACTTACTTACCACCGCAATGGGTTCGTTTATCTCGCAATGGGCCGCACTTACACTCACTCGAATCAATTTACAACTTTTCAGTCAATCACAAACCAATCAGAGTGCAAAATATGAGCGCAATCACATCAAGCCAATTGTGGGTCGTTTTAGTACACTTTAGATATCCACTGAGGGAAAATTGTGTTTTATTATTTCGAATATAATTGAGCATTTTTGGTATTTGATAATGTTGCCCACGAAACGAATTTCTTTTGATATCTATCCATATTTTAACGATACGATTATTCCATATATATCTTAAATGCGAAGCCAGAAATTAGTAAGATTATTCACAGTTTATTATTGGTTAATGTTACTCTTATTCAACGAATCTTTAGTTTTTATTTCACCTCATAAGAAAGAAATTGCTGCTTACAAATTTTCAAATACGCATGGAGTTCTTTTTTAATGTAAATAAACAAAATACATCTAAAATTTAGAAAGTATTTAAAGTATCAAAAAATATCGTACTTATAATTTAAAATGAAATTAAAAATATCCATAAATACAAAAGGATTGTCAATAAATTGTATTTAATTTGTTTGTAGTTTTTAATTTATATAAACTAAGATTTCGAAAGCTTTATAGAAAGAATGAGTTTAATATTTTATACATAAAACCAGAAGAAAATGTATCGCAACTTCAAAATATACAATTTTATATCGCCATTAAGATATATGTATATTAACTTATTCGAAATATAAAAACAATGATATACAAAAATAAAAAAGTATATCTTATTGAGTATCAATTTTGATTATATTTAACCATACTTTCCGCTCAGTGCTTCTTTACAGGCTCACTCGGGCGCTTTGTGGCCTGGACGGCGCCATCGAGAGCCAGCCAGGCGGCGCTCAACTGCCAGCTGAATAAACAGCATCAACAACAACTGCAGGGTGCAGGGTGTACTGTCACGAGGGGAGCTAGCTGGGGATGAGGGATGGCTGAATACCGTTTCATCGACACTTTTTCATTGAATTCAATTAAAAGCGAAATTGAAAATTGAAATTCAATTAAGATGCTATAAATACGCCAGAGCCGGGGTGTGAGGGTGCGAACAAGTGGGGGAGCTATGGAGTAGAGTGGAGGATACAGTAAAAGCATTCCCGGATAGAAAGGACCTCTCACCCGGGCACCCGGATACCCTGGCCAATGCCGATACCAATACCAATGATGATAGATGAGCTGCCCTGGGTGCCGGCGGTGGATGAGAGAGATTGGGAATGGCCCTGGCATCGATTGATCCACGAAGCGGTGCGCAAGCCGAGAATCAGGCACATGATATGTGACCGAGCCTTTTTATTTAACCAACGCTTCTATCTGTTCTTTGGGCTGACATTTAATGGGCCATCAACACGTTGCTTTCTCAATTCGATGTCGGGGTATTAATGACAAATAAATTGATGCTGCAATCAATCAAAAACGAAGCTGCCATATGTTGGCCCGAGGATAATGAAGTCTGGGAGCACACAATACACTAATCAGATTAGCATCATTAGTAGTAGCTCGCCTTATGGCATCAGTTCCTAGAAATGGTTCTATCCAGGGACAAAATTAATTGTGTTTTCTATTTAAAAATTGATGGTATTCTGGTTAATTGGAAAGTATTTGAAAAATATAATTTTACAAGTAACAAGCTAGTTAGTAAGAAGATAAAGAATATTTTTATTTTACCAGTCGATTGGTAGCTTCCTTTTAGGGACGGCTGCTGCTTCAATTAACACTTTAAACAGGGAAAACCAGCAGCAGACAGCATTTAGCTTAACTCAGCGAAGGATGAGCAAAAAGGCCAAAGGACTCTGCGTAAGTTTGTATAAGCAAAGTTAAGAAGGGAGGGACAACTTTGTTCAGAAAGATGAACTTCACTGACCTAAAGCCAAAAACGACACAGCGATTGGGTTGCCCAATTTAAATCTGAAATTCCAAAAGGGTTCTTCAGCTTAAAGTTGTGAGATTTAAACGTCAAATATGAAACTTCATTGGCATTTATATTTACAAAATTGTTTACGTTCTTGATGTCATTATTCAAGAAGCTGATCAGATTCAAATGTTGCCGCTTTTTGTCATTGAAGACTGGATGCATTATAATTTCGTTCTACACCGTGTTTTTCGGATTTATAAATGCAGGCACTATCGTCGATGATGCAATATTTAAACAGAGTAAGTTGGAGAGTCTTTTGTCGGACCATTTGAACGTACCTCCTAAAGTATTTTCACAGCCCAGAAAACTGATAAATCGATCAAATGGTTCAATGTTTGTCATGTCGCCATAATGATCGTGGCCGCGGTAGTCCTGCTGATAGCTGTTCTGGCGGTGAGCAAGGAATCACTTCGTTTCGATCCCTTTTGAACTTTTACTTCGCAACAGAAACTGATGGAATTCGTTATCCTTTGGATGACAATGTTCATCATCCACATTATATCCTACTACATCGTCTTTCATGCACTATCGTACAGTCGGAACCCATACTTCCGCAGCGCTATCTCCATTTTTGTCTATGTCCTGTTAATGCTGATATCCCTGGGTAAGGTCATAAAATAATCTTGAGCCGCAGTCTTCGAGTAATTTGTTTGTTCCTGCAGTCATTGACTTGTATTGTATCCTCATTGTCTATTTTTATTACTATGTGACGAAAAATCCTAAAGAATTTCGACCACCATGTGTGGACAAATAAGACGCTTGGCAAAGGAGGAGATACGATATGTAGAGCTCAAATTTATCTGTATTTTAATATTCTTTTTATTACATATATATATATATAGGTATGTATATTCTACACCACCTGTTCATCAAGTGAGAAGACTGCCAGCGTGATGATAACAGCTTGGACCGTGTTAATATGGCAGACTCAATTTTCTTTATAATTTCATTAGCATCTTGATGAGAACTGAAAACGATTCCACGCGTGCCAGACACACACACACACACATCGAGCGGGAAACTCTAGGCTAATGCTGATGCTAATGAGGCCATAATATAAATTGCTTAAATTCAAATTATGCAAAAAAGTTAATACTCCTCACATCACACTCAAGAGGACATGGCGGCGTGGAGGGAGTATAATTTCGCTTGACTTTGGCACCAACAGTTGGCCAGGCAATATAACAAGATTTCCCGAAGACTTCCGCTATGTAAATAAATTACGTATACGCCATGTGGTGCATAGAACATTATATTGTTTTATTTAACTTACGGCAGATAAATTTTTACTTAATCTTAGCAGAGAATTTTTATTGTGAACTTGTTTTTTAAATTTTGAAATGTACGTGATAATAGTCAATTTTGCATTAACTGTCAACGACATTTTATACAAATATTTATTACTATTTACTATGAATCGGGCCAAAAAATGTTGCTTTTGTATATCGTTGAAAATTGGATGTATTATATTTGCGCTTATTGGACTATCTTTGTCCATCACGAACATTGAGTATATTATGCTACTGCAAAATAGTAAATAAAACCTAATTTACTACTATTTTAACGATTTTATTAAAGTTAAGATAACAATTAATTTGTATTCTCATTATATTTTAACAGGGATTTACTATACGGAAACCAAACATAGGTTTCCATGTAAGTACATTAAAAATTTATGAGAGTACGAAACATTATTAAATTTCTAATTGACTTTATTTGATTCTTAAAAGATAACTATCTGTGAAATTTTGTTCAGATTGTTTTTTATTATTACTGGTAAAAAATTTGTCCATTAAGAATCCATTAGAAATTCGTAAATTGGTTATAAAACTGCTCATGCAAAAGTCAAAAAGAAAGTGAAACTGAAATAATTAAAGATGTTTGTATTACCTTGTCTAATCTTGTGTGGTTGTTGTTAAGACTTTAATGAATTATAATTATTGGTTTAAAATTTACTTTATTTCAGCTCATGTATTACACGCATGTCTACAAATTTTCGCGGAATTATTATCTTTCTTCGGTTCATTTCTGATGATCTTTGCAGTTTTGTCAGTAAGTAACTCACAACATAAAGACAATAATTAAAAAAAAGGATCAACCCTTAGCAATATTTTTGCATTTTTTGGACAACGATTATCATTCAAGTGATTAAACTTGTGTACCTAATCTCATACAGTATTATTTCAACTTCGATGGGCGAAAATATTATAGTAAATGAGAGTCTCGGGCATAATATTGTATATTGGGTGTACATAGTTATTATGCTGGGTAAAAGGTTTAATTATCAAACGATATCATATTTAATATCACATGATATTTCAGCCAAGGGCTTGTATTTTATATATATAACCTGTTCGTATCATCGAAAACTGAAGGAGGAAGAAACTGAAAATATTGTTTAATTATTTGGCTTGTAAGTTAAATTTGGAAAGTGCACAGTTTTTTAAAATCGTATAGCATTGGATTTGTCGTCAACGAAAAATAAGAAATATATGAAACGATTTTGCTGGTGTCTAAGTTTACGCATCGGCTGTATCATTATATCCTTTTCGACACTTTTAATCGCTTTCCTACACATGGCGGAGTTCTTTCGTAAGTTTGACTCTATAAAGCTCTGATATATAATTAACATACCTATTAAATTCAGGATTGAGGGAATATCATGATCCTGCGCAGGCTACAGGTAACAAAATATAATCTGAATATTTCCCCATTTTGTTATTTATTTTTGGTATTCAGTCTGGCCAAACCTCTTATGGGGATTATTGCATTTGCTCGCCTCTCTGTGCCTGTCCTTTTCAGTGCTTGGAGTAAGCTATATCTTTCATATATAAGTAGATATCGTTTATGAACATTGGCCAATCCACAGCTAGCGGTCATTCCCATTTTGATTTACGCACTAATAGAGGCATGTTACCTGATATACGCTCTCGTCTATGCCTCGGTATCCTACGCCTTGAAGATAAACGTATATGCAAACCTGGGTATAACCTATGGCATATTATTCTGGACGTATGTAGTCTCCGTTTACAGTAAGACAACTGCATTTTTCAAAGTTTAGCTACTTTGCTGATTAAATTCTGTTAATAGTTTTAACGTTCTACTTCCTTCTAACGGCCATTTCGTTTTATTTAATGAAAAGACGCCAACGCAACAATCGGGAACTATAATTGAAAATAAAATAAGTATTTTTTAAGAAGGAATCTCAAGTTTTATTTGATCCAAATGTAAATCCTTAAATCCTTAAAGCACTGTTGCTTTTCCAACCTCAAAATCTTTACTATGTTCATCTGACGACATGTTCAACAAGTAGTCGAAGGGACCAAAGGTTTGCTTTTACAAACCCCTCATGCATTGTAAATATGCAAAAAAAAAAAAGGGGGGCTTATTTTTATTCTACCTCCAGGCATTGTTCCTAAAATATGTATATTTTTATGTATCCATAAGATGTTACCCTTGTCAGCCGAAGACAAATTAAGACAAGTATTAAAGACAAGTATTTATATTATTAAAAAATGTATATCCAAGGTTTCATAATAATAAAAACAATAACTTTAACTATAATAGCAACGGAAAAAGGAGCATTTTAAAAACTTGTACGATTAGTCCTGGCTTTTTTTCCTGCTTTTATTAAATTAAACTAAAACCAATTTATTGTATAAAATCAGTACTTTATCATCTGTCTTAGTAGGATCTGAGAATCCATTTAAATTCCACTGTTTTTCAAACAAATTCTAAAATGTGGAAGTTGGTTCTGCTTCTACTTATCAATTTGGTTCGCAGAAGTACACAACAATTACCAGATTATAAAGATTCAAATGGTAAGTGATTTACGCCACAGCTCAGTGATGAATAACCGGACATTGTTTTTACATGTAAAAGACGACCCGCTTTATAACCATTGTGGAGACTGCTCAGATATAAAGATTACTAAAACATTTTTTAATACTGGCCACTATTGTCATCCAGAGGATCAAAACGTGCTTGGGAAGAACTATACCCAGGAAAAGAGTCTCTACCCAAAGTGCGTGCCCACTATATATCAAGTAACTGGTAATAATGCATAATTATTATTTTGTGCCTCATTTTGACCGTCCAATAACAGTTCCCATCAGTCATTATTGCTGCTTTTGGTCCCCGCAACTGGGATGCACGGCAATTATGGGTGAAATGCACTACAAACGTTTTGGAATAAGATGTACTCCCTGCATCCCATCCTGTACAGAAGGGAAAAATAATGCGTTTCGTACGAATTATGGAAACCGGGCTACTATATCTTTGGCTCTGCCTTTCCTGGCTCTCTTGAAAATTTTAATTTCTCTCAATCAGCTAGGCTACCATGATGAGTGGAGAGTTTATGCTGAAGCTTAAACCCTGGATTGCTTTTAGCTTGAGCATAAAGTTTAAACTACTTCATTATAACTTAGCCCACACCATGCAAGTACAAAATCCTCCCCTTTGACTTTTGGACTTAGCCGGCGTTGCGCGGACACAAATTAATCAAAAATGTATAGTAAAAGAACTGTTCTATCGTCATTATTACGATTATGATTATGAAAGGCGCGCGAGTGGGGTAAATTTAATTAAAACAACAAACGCGCCACGCTGGAAACGCAGAGAGCCTGATGTTATCGTGACAAGCCCAAATTAAGTAGCGCTCGGGGTTACATCAGCCGGCCAGAGGGATGGAGTGAGCTGGGCCGGATAGGGATGGGACTGGTCGGTGGGGACTCGGGAACTTGGGCTGGGCAAACGGGCAATTCAATTTAAAGACCAAACCAAGGCAACCAGCCAGACTGCTGGCGATGAGCTGGCTGAAGGATGAATGGCAACCAAGCTCGAGGCTCATTTAATAGACCAGCGCCAGTTTCGAAAATTTTAAATACAGTATTACTTCAGTATCTATAAAAACCAACATCATTTAACTCATTGGAATAAAACAAAGACTTAATATGTTAAAAACTGGCAACTGATAATGATTGCAGTATTTACGATTTATTTGCCACATCACGAGATATACCTTAAATATCATGAATAAAAATGTTGATAATTTGCTTTCATTTTTAGGTAATTGCTTTCACAAAAATTTTGATTTAGGGAACCTTGACTGTAGAAACATATTTTTATAAAACTAATTTGATTCAAATAAGCGGATTTCCCATTCAGCGGTTTTTCGCACTCACCCGTGGTTCCATTTTCGTGTTCGCTCAAATCCGCCAAGGAGGCGGACAGCGCCTCCGCCATCTTAGCCGCCGATGATGTCATCGTCCTGGGCTGCGCTGCATTTCCGTCGACTTTAACAATCAGATTCGTTGCATTTGCGGCATTTCCGTTTTCCGTTCTTGCAGTTTCCGGATTGTGCTCTACCATGGCGAACGGCGGCGGCGATAAGCCGGAAGCGGGCACTCCTCACAGCCGCCAGCTGCGCGTTTCGATTGCCTCGCCCTGCCCCGGGCACCGCTCCGGGATGCTCCTCCTCGGCCTCAAGGCTGGCACACTTGTTGCTCCTTCCCTCCGTGCGGAAATTGACACAGAGAGCGGGAGTGTCCTGAAGTGAAATAAAAAGGAAGTGAAAGGGGTAATGGTTAGTTCGAGAGATTTTCATCATGAATGGTAATATTTTTTTTTATAATATAATTTATAATATTCTCAATTTATATTCTTCATAATATAATAATAATTTGATTATCTCCTTTTTTCAATGATAAAATTTTAAAGCACCATTAAATTACCAAACAAAATAAAACGAATTAAGTTTCTACTATCTGATGTTTCCTAGTATCCATTCAATATATCTCAGCTTCTCTCTTTTCCAAAAGGAAATTCAAGATGCAAACAGCAGCTACAAGTGACAGCTTCTAACTTGTTGTTCATCTTGTTTGATGTTGTTAAATTGTTTTCTGGGGACAGCATTTTCCCAACGCAAGTCGCTCTTCTTGGCTGTTTTCTGTATCCAGGAAACGTATGTGTTTCTCTATGTAAATACACTGGCCTTCGCTGACTCGAAAGTGTCTATGCAGCAATTAGAAAACTTAGAATTAGAAAACTTCAAGTTTATTTTGTTCCATCAATTTTTTATTTCAATAAAATTATAAATATTTTTCTTAATTTAAAACAACATTTTCATGAAGCGTTAAAGTTTGAAAAGTAATTTTAAAGAGGAGAATAAAAAACAAAAGGCCGTTGCAAATTTGGTATAAATTATTTATTTAAGTTCAGTATATAAAAGCAACAAATATATATCCTGTGATCTTTCAAGAAAGATAACCCTTGGATACCCAGGTAGAGGCAATCATAAAATAAAATAAACCTTCAGCAATATCTTATAAAAAATATAACATTTTCCAGATAAGTAGGGATTCTGGCTTCAAAGGTCTTAGGTTCCAAGATCAAAAGACTATATCAATGAACGTAAACATTAAAAAAATGCAAAATATACCTACTCATAAAAAACAATGCATTCATTTATAATACATGTCCTTTTTTGTTTTCTTAATTTTTAAAAAGTATAATTCTATAAAGGAACCTAGGGAAATATTGTCACCAGCCTTACAAATTTTAATTATCCATAGAAGTGTGATTAAAAAACCTTTTTACGAGTCCCTAGAGCTTTGCTCCAGTGTTCAAATGTCAGTATGTCAAGCGAACTCGACTAAAGTTCTCGCATATCCTTAAGGCATGCGGCATGCGAGATGCGGCACTCCACCAAGCTGTCCTTTCCCATCTCACCACCCAATGGCTGGGACAGAGACAAAGTTTTTTTTGCCTTTTGTCAAGCCACCGAAGTAACTACACTTTGGCACCACCGTTGTTCATTCAACTTGGTAAAAGTTTCTGCTACCCACAATTGCTCAACATTTTCGCTTTGCTGTTCACGGCTGCATCTTTTGGCCAAGTTAAATTGTGTCAGTTTAATTTGAAATTGAACTCCCAAAAAACAAACTCGGAATGAAAGCAATCCTCCATAGAAGTCGATAGAAACAATATAGAAATTCCTTGGCTTGTTACAAGTTATTTTTTTACTCTTTAAAAGACTGTTTAGAAATGTACAATTTTAATTTATAACTAAAGATAGAAATTAAAAGAATTTAATAAATAAATAATAATGAAAACTGAAATGAGACATATCTAATAAATAAATAAAATATATCTAGAAATATATATTCTTAAACAGGAAGGTTACAAATACAAATTTAATTCCATTTTTAAATATTTTGTTAAAAGAATCTACATACTGGGCCTTCTCAGTATAAAACATATACCTCAAATAATTTTAAATATTATAAAATTTATATTTTCCACCTTCTTCTTTGAAAATAAGTAGATTTATGCATCAAAAAACTTTAATAATCCTTCCTACATCCTCTCCGTATAAAGTTTATTTTCAATTTATTTGGCCTTGTGAAAAGACCTTAGATGGAACACATAATGGGTGCTGCTGATAAGCTCCAAGTCCAACTCAAATTCATTGTCATTTCCAGCGCAGTGTCGCCTTATTGTGGCCACTTGTAGATTTTTCGCATTTTTAAACAAGCAGCCAGCGAAAGGCGACCACGCGTTTGACCCGCAAAAAAACACACACAAGGAACAAGAGCACTCGCTGAAACTACTCATAAATAAATATACGGGGCTCCATTGTTCGGCCGCATTTAGTTGGACTCGGATGGGTTCAGCTCTCTTTTCAGAATTGTTTTGTTTGGCTTTGCTCGCCGGTCCGTGTTTTCGCTTTTTGTTTTCCCCTCTTCAAGGGGGTTTGTTTACGCTCCGCCATAGCCGAGAGGGGTGCTTCAGCTTAGTGCAGCGGCGTGGCGGTGGAAAAATATAGCGAAATGAAAATAAATAAACAAAGCGTTTTGCAGGTTGCTTAAATTCATATAAAGATTAGGTTCAAGTTTGTTTATGATTTTCGCAAATATTCAATTGCATTATGTCGTAGAAACCCAGTAGATAATTCCAGTTAATTTATTCCTAATGGCTAAATATTAAACTTGATTAACTGGTTATAAATATTTTTAAAAAGTATTAAGTATTTAATGTTTTCCTTATTCCTTATTTAGGTTGGGGTTTGGCTTTTCTAATTATTTATTCTTCTTTTCAATATGTTTCCCTAAAATGAAATGAAAGAAACACTAAAAACTTTGCCCAGGTAGCTCGAACTTAAAATAAACACAAAGTTTCAGATTGTTTACAAATTTTGGCGCAAACTCAATTAGATATCTATTTATTTGTACTACAAATACGAGGAATCTTCGAACTTTCATTTAGAAATTCGAATGTATAAGCAGAGTAATTATCCTTCAATCGAAACCTATGAACAAAAATTTCTCCCTTAATCGGCTTTAAAATTACCGAAATATTTCCCATTTTCAATTTGGTCTTTGGCATCGTGCCTCCAGTTTCCTTGGCCATCTTATAAGTTATTTGTGCAGTTTTCTATAAGCCATAAATATGGCTGTGTAATGTGCATTTCCTTGAATATCCGGCATTGCCATACTTTTATAGCTGCCCGGCCAACGTGGCGGATGAGCAATCTCATTCGCGCTTGCTAATATTTCTGGAGAATGCACTGAAAGCGAGGGCGTAGCTATCTCGTCGGCCAATTATCATAATTTTTGCATTTAACTTATTATCATAATTATCGTCTTTTAAGCTAGCGGTACAAAAGCACGCTTGACGGTGGGGGAGGAGGCGGAGCGAAGCGTCATAAATTTTCCGCTTTACTTTTTTATTTATTTAAGCATTTCGATTGCCGCGTTTATTGCAATTTTAAAGGTGTGCACTCATAAAACCCAGTACATATAGCTGCGTGTGTGAATATTTTCAATTTGGCAAATATGACGTCGTCTGTTTGCTAGCCGCGAACATTTATCACCCGAAAAATCCCCATATTCCCGTTTGCCGCCCGCAGCAATACATCTTTCTTTCTTTTAATAAACATTTATATACAATAATATTTGCCCAAGGAACCTTGCGTTTTTTGCAGCGATGAGGCTCCAAGTGTTCTGGGTTCTGTGTTTGTTGTTTGAAATTGATTAAAGTAGCCCCCAAGCATCAATCCAGAATAACGACGCTTGTTCCCCAAACAATTGTACACGGTGAGAAAATGCTGTGAATATTCTTATTTATAGGTAATGACTAGCAAGTTTAAATAATTAGGGGCTGAAATCTATAATCTTTTAAAGTTAAAAAGATATTTGTTGAGTCTGTTACATAAATTGTTTTATATTTCCACTTTTAAGAAGCCACCATAAGTTACAGCTGAATAGAAATTCAGCTATTCACAAATGGAACTCTATTTTTTCTCAGTGACCAATTTAATTGTATTAGTATTCGTGGACAAGTGGGTTTCCCTGAGTGTATCTGTGTATCTGCTCGCACGTATGTGTATCTGTTTTTTGTATCTTTGACTTTGATCGCGCATGATTAATGATTACGCCTGTGTTTATTGCCTTCGCCACTCCAAGGGGTTGTGCGAGGTGGCTGTGAGGGGGACAGCCAAAGTTTTCTTTTCACTGCTTTCGGGCGATTGCGATGCCCAGCGTGTCTCTCATATTTCAACTTGAGCACCTCAGCCTGGCGGGATGCTGGGTGTTTGTCATCATTTACGATTCATAATGGGACAAACTTTACGAATATACATACTCCTCCTTTTTACTGAATATGAAAGTATTAAGAATTTTTGTGTAAACAGGATAGCGAACAATAAAATGTAATTAAAAACCTTGGCTTTGTTTAAATGTTATATTTGTAACGACTCTACTTAGGTTCACTAAGATCCCCTTATTTATTTCAATTAAAATTGCATTCATTTCAATTTATATTTCATTTACTAATTCACTTTTGTTCCCCATCATCCTTGAATACTATTCACACTTGCTCATCTGTTTTATGTTTGTTTTCAACCTCGGGTCATCTCCAATTTTCCCCTGGTGAAGCTTTTATTGGAACACTCATAAAAGCGAACATCTGCTTATGAGTAAAGCTGAGCACTAAAAAGAAAATGTCAGCTTGAGATCCCGAAACGTTAAATACTCTACATATAAACAGAAAAAATTACAATAAAAGTAATACTGTTATATATAACTTGCTTGGCATTTCATTTTCTTCGCCGCTTTCATTCATTAAGGAAATTCAATATAATTTTACCCTTTGGCAGGGCAATCAAAGCACAGTAAGATTGAAATTTCTACTTTATTTTTGCGGATGGCATGTACTGGCTTATGTCAGGCCAAGTCCAAAATAAAACAAGCTACAAATTAAATTAATGTTTTAGAAAAAGCTTCGAGAGAGGAACAAAAGTGTGAATTTAAAACTTGCAGAGCTCTGGGAAACTTTTTTAATTGAAAGCCCAAAAAGGTCGGCGCAGAGATTTCGGTTTCAATGCAATTAGTCTGAGTGCAGGTCCTTGCATCCTTCATGCGCAATCGGGGCCCAAGTGCCCAACCGCAACGGCATCGAGTATACGCAGTGTTGGACCACAGCAGGGCAAGACTCCTCAATAGCAAGCTAATTTTTGTTTTCTAAGCTCAAATTGCTTTCCAAAAAAAGAAAAAACAAATGAACAAGGAGGTCCCCGGTTTGTATGTATGTACGTATGTACATACTTACATACATAAATTTATGTTGCTCTTGGCCCATGAATGCTGATTCATTAGCCAAACCTTCCCGACCGCTGCCAGAGAGCCATTTAAATGCGAATTAGGGTAACCGCCCTTTGGGTAGATTGGGTGTGTGTGTGTATGATGGGTGTGTGTGGGGTGTGGCTGTTGTGGTTTGGGTGGCTCTTGCGGATTCGAGCCCCTAGTTCTGTGGTTTCGCCTTGGCACGTCCCAGCTTGCCTTGGATTGCAATTGGTGGGTGGATGCGTGACTCTTGCCGTTTTGCTTGATGGTGTTTAATTTGATTTGGCACAGAATGCATAAACTACTTATAGGGAAAACATCAATTAGGGCCTGGCATGTAGTTGAGCTAATTAAGAGGCGGTACGCAAGGATACGAAGGAAAGCATGCTGTGAAAAATGGCTAATACGCTGCTGCGAGTTGTTTAAAAGAAACTATTTATTACAGTAAAATACGGTTTATAATTATTAATATAAACGGTTTTAAGCCCTTCAAACAATTCGAAATCATCTAAAATAAGGACAACCTCTAAACAAGAAGACCTTTTAGCTATAAAGTTCATTAAAAAGTCTTATTAATAACAATTTTTTTAAGCAATAAAATCCAAGTAAAAAGAACAATTGATCATATGCTTAAATGTATTAATTTAATGATCAAAGACTATCAATAATTTATTCCTTTAATTTCTTTCTCATTCAGTTTATGGCTTTATTAAGTGGTATTTATTTTCCTATTAATTAATACTTCAAGAATAATGAATCGAGGCTCATTCCACTCATTAGGCGTCAAGTAGTTGGCATTTTGGAACCAATTCGAACCGGCTTGTCCAGTTCCATAGCACATTCGCATCCCATCCCGCTTTTCATAAGCAAAAAGACCTTGAGAGGACAATTTAATAAATGTCTCTCCAGCACCCGCTAATCCATTGGAAGCTGCATTCCATTGGCCGGGATGATCGCATTAAGATAAGCTTTAATTGCTCATTTATGGATCCGAGAGAAATGTTTGAAATATATGTGCTAAGCGATTTTATTAGCTACCGCCGCAGCCGGCCATAAAAGCCATCGGACATCAATAGTCTAAAAATAAGCGTGGCCAAAAAATGCGAATTATCAAGGAAACGACGGGCCAGCGGCTGCCAACGCCGAAACAACAGGTAATTAAGAGCAAAAATAAACAATGGCAAAAGATGGGGAATTCGCTAAGCCCTGAGAGAATGGAAAACGATTTTCGGATTCAGATTTGAGTGCTATGCAATTTGGATTCTGAAATACTTGTGTGTCAAAGTGAAATATTTGTGCAATGTGCAAGACAAACCTGATTTGCCATAAAATTAAATTTCGCGCCCATTTGGCGGCGACCAGTGGAGCGGCCCAGCCCAAAGATTTGTGCAAATGCTCTCGACCATACACACAGTACGGACAAAATCAATTTTTGGCTTCTGCGGCCCCTGCGTTATGGCCAAATAAATCAATTTCTGCCGAGATCTGCTAAGACACGCTGCACGATCATTTGACATTTTCAAGTCGGACAAGTGTGAAAGGAAATGCCTACAAATCTGTGTGTAAGAACTTTCGACAAATTCGCTGCACTTAAATTATTGATTGCAATAACTGACAAGTGTGTAGGCAATATATTTCAACAGACATACATCAAACTGAGCTGAAAATTATTTACGTCAACAAGTCACGCCCCACGCCAGCGAACTTGAACTGACAACAGTTAAGTGCATTGATTTTCAGCCAAACCCCAAACTATCTAATTATAAGTTAAATATATTTGGATTTATGTAGATTTATTAAGTTAAAAATAGATAATGTATCTTTTTCTATTTTCTTGGAGATAAAACACCCATAATATCTTTTCGTACTTTGTATCTTAATAAGTTTGCAATATTCACGACTTAAGTCCATAAAGCTTCTTAAAAAATACAAATACTTTGCCATTTCCTGTACACAACCAAATAAATAAACCCATTTCTCTGGAGTTTCTAGCACAATGGAAAATTTATTTGTTCAATTTTCCACCGATGTTAACCATTCAATAAATAAACTCGGTTTATTACATGAAAAACGTAAACACATGTTGAGCATTTTTCTTAAATAAAGAAAACCTTCTCAATTGAGAAAACTGCAGTCTGTTAAATAATCTCTCTCAGTGCCATTCGAAAAAAGTTTGAACATTTGTGATGTTATCTTCTCCATTCAATTTAATGCTTTCCTACAGCAATTTAAAAACACTTTTTCACATTATTTTTCAATTGCACAGACAGTCTCTTGATTAAGTATTCAGATTACGCTTTATTAAAACGCAACCTGGATTGTTTTTGTAATACAAATTTTTGATTTTATGTCGGCGAGGGTAAAAATAAATCCCCTGAGAACTTGTTTAAAAAATCCCTCTAGTTTCTTTTACATATATGTTATAGTTTCCCTTTCGTGTTTTTATTTGTTTTGTTTTTATTTTGATGCGCTTTACTCTAGTCCCTGTCATTACACATTTTTATTATATATTTGTGTTGTGTCTGTTTTTTGTTACATAGAGAGAAATGTCAGTTTTAAAATGGATCTTAATAGTTTTTTAAATCAAATAAAAATTATTACAAATTTATCATTTAATGAGTTGTGATGTGCTAATCATAAACATAATATATTATTATATTATCTTGTATTATTATTTGATAATTTAATTTGAGTTAATATTAGCTTAAATTGTTTTTATACATAAAAGCCTCATTTCATCAAATTTTCTTTCGTTTTCTTTTCTGTGTGTATGTAGGTTTGGGAATTTGGCTGCTTTTGCTTTGATTGTTGTTCTTGTTGTTTGATTAGGCGTCTAGGTTGACACATAGGGGGCACACACACACATATACACGGAGAGGCGGACACGTAGACAGACAGATCGGCCGACTGACGGATAGGCCCTCATAGATACACACACATACTCAGGCACAGCACGAGAGATGGACGCCGCACCGGCACATGTGTTGGAAATTTAACACAAATGTGCAAATTTAATTAAATTCAAACGAGAAATAAATATAAATACGCTCCGTTCGCATTCATATGTATTTATCTATATATACGGATAATACTATATAGTCGCGGAGATCTTGTGAAAATAAGAAACTATGTGATGTGACCTAAGGAAAAGCAACAATGCCCCAAGTACACACACAGGCAACGCACACACTTGCATCGGCCGCTGCACTTGTGTGGGTAAATAAAAACGCAATTTTCACAAATTTTTTTAAACTTGACAAAGTCACAGAGGAAATGGTGCGAAACATACAAAAACACTAGACAACCAATGTGAACAACCCAGGGTTAAAAGCTATACATTTTTGTTATATTAAAAATTCGACAACAAATAACTTTTTCTATATTACTTGTTTAGTAATTCATAAGTTTATTATCAAGTTTTGTTAACTAGTGTGAACATCCGTTGAAAATGTTGAATTTTTAAATGTTTTAAATTAGCCAAATCACCGAACCGAATGTAGGATATTCTCAGTCGTAAATTGATTCAAAAATTGTAAGGAAATGGGGCGAAAGATATAAGATATTTGATAAATATTCCTGCCATCCGTTGCTAATGACTCACTTAATGTTTGGAAATATTTAATTTTTTCATTAATGTTAGCCTGCAGCAAGGCCCAACCTTTGTGACAACTCAAATACTTTATTGCATTTAAGGCGGTTCTGGCCATAACTGCCATTCGATTAGGAAAGATAAAACAAATTTGGCAGAAATTTAAAATACAATTTGTCTCATTGGACTTAGTGCCGGCTTCAATAAAGTATTTTATCGGCGCTATCGCCATTTGATAATGTCGAGAACCCCCAAAAAAATATCGCCGCCCGGTCGCTTCTTCAATTCCTTATCGAAGGTAGCAAGCAGCATATGCCAAATGGCTTTGATTTAGTTTTATTTTTACTTTTTCATATGCTTCATATTTATATACGAAGCATGGCATTTTTTATAGAATCTTAACTCGGTTCTCGGCCATAAAGATAAAATAGAAACTGGAAAAATAAGCAATGCTGAGTGGGGGCGTTAATTTATTAATGCAGAGCCGTGAGCCAAAACAAAATCTGTGCGAACACTTTTATAACTTGATTTATTTAGAGCCAAGCGAATTGGGTGAGTTGGTGTTGTTAAGTGTGTGTGGTTAAGATTTAAAAATAAATCGAAATTATGAAACATAAACAGAAGGACATTGGCTAAGGTCATTGTTGATGCTATTATGCGGCAGCATAAATAAAACTAATTAATTTAATTAATTTTATTTTAAAAATTACACTAAGCACAACAGTTCTGGGAACCCTCGAATCAAAACATTCATTCTGGCATTCACTTTCAACTACGAATTCTTTGAATCAATCCATCGACCTAGATCGTGAATTATTGGGCGCAAAATGTATCTTTTAATATGCAACTAAAAATACTAATAATGCCAAAGTCAACAGACACACACTCACACACACTTTAGATAATAAATAAATGTATGGGAAAATATATTCACTATATGTTTTTGTTTTTGTTTTTGTTTTTTTTTTGTTTGTATCACTTCTTTCATCATTCAGTCACACATAGGCGATGATCAACTGGTTCGGCTGTTGAAAAAATTGCAAATAAAAAACACAGAAAAAACAGCAACAATAACAACCAGAACTGACGCAGAAATTTGCCACCAGCTGCCAAGTTGAAAGCAGCATTAAATTATATTTGCCATTTCATACAATACACACTCAAATTGGAGACACTTGCCGGCGTTGGCTTTGCGGCAAACGGCCGTATTTAATTAACACACAGCTAGCCGAATTTTAAATGGAAATAAATATTTAATAAAAAACAGAAATCAGAAATCAGATACGATTAGCGCTATCAAAGAGAGCGCGAGAGAGGTCGCTGAATATACTTTGCGATCCGTCGCTACCCATTCAAATTCGTTAGATCGCATTCTCGCGCCGTATTTTTGTATTTTCTATTTATTTTGTTTTTTGTATTTTTAGCTAATTTCAGTCGCTATTGAGCTTGGCAATTAGTTACACTTGATTATAGGAAAGCAGATCGTGCTGCCGGTCGGTCCCCCAAGTTCAATGTTTATTTTCTGTGTTCCACTTTGTTCTTGAATTGGCTTGAGGTTTTGGGAAAGAGGGAAACCACTTATGGATGTCATAAAGAAGTTGAGTGATGCTCAAACTTAAAGGTTTATCTATGTGATTTCATTCAAACAACTTGCACCATTTAAATATTTTCAAATTTTCTTAACTTTGTATTCCAAAATAAAATATTTAAACTTTTTCGAAAATAAAATATTAAGCTTTAAATCAGTTCAATGATTTGCTCAGCAGTAATTATACGGTTCGTTGGAAGTGAAACTTTGGTACAATACCTAATGCTTAGATGTGACTCCTTCGCCAGTGTTTACTTCTAAATCATTTATATCAATGAATATACTCATAAAAGACACATTGCCCAATGGCAGATGTTATTTAAAAAATGCACATCAACACCGTCACACACACACACACTCGCACTGGCGCTTCGGAAAGCAAGGAAAAGCGCGAAATCGCGTCAAAAATCGCCTGTGATCCGCCGGAAAACCGCTAGTAAACCGCACCCGTATAAGTTCCAATCAGAACTGAGAGTGAGCAACAAAAGTTCCAATCAGAAACGAGAGTGAGCAACAAAAAGTCCAACAGGCCGCAAACACAGCAACATGTTGCCGACCTTGCTGAGTGAGCGAGCAACAAATCGTTTTCAAAGAGCGAGGAAGAAAAAGAGAACGCTGCTCTGTTTGGGTTTCATGTTTTCATTTTGAAAGATAAACCGGAAGTGCCGGTGCAAAATACAAAATAACAAAACAACTGACATTTTCAAATTTGCAAGCTTTGCTTTTCTTGCTTTTTAGCAACGTTTTGACGCTTGTGAATGCAAAACAAAACAAACAATAACAAACATTCATAACGAATTGAAACAATTGAAACAACCTGAACTAAGAACAAGTCCAAGAAAACCCAAGATCTGAATATGGACGGATCTGACTTGGACTTCCGGCTTGGCCACAATGGCTACACCCTGGTTTCCCGCAAAGTATTTTGTTCATTCGAACACTTTTTTATATTACTATAATAGCTTTTGGCATCAAGTTGGCACATTTCAAGTGCCTTGTTTTAATCAGCTTAAAATATGGACTCATCAATGAATTAATCATTATAAAATCTGACGAAAAGCAATCATTATAAAAGCAAATTTTTTGTTTTAACTCATTCAATATAATCTTTTCAAGTATGTTATTGAAAGTGCAATCCAATTTTCTTCTTAATATTCCCCCGCCTTAGTAGCCAACACCGTTATCAAAGCAATCCAAGTTCTAATCTAAGAACTTAACTACTTATGATAGTTACCTAATGATTGAATGATAATTGAATGGATTACACGAGCCATCATAAATATATTAGTGCCCAGCTCAGTGCATTGCAATAGATATTGATTCTATAAGGTTTGGGGAAGTGTTACTATTGGGTTGATTATTATTTTAGCAATTAACAAATGGTGAGATTTGCTATTCAATTTGTTCAGCTCGATATGCAGCCCCTTGCCATTGACACCAGGCCCACTTCAACCTCAATTTCCTGAAATTAAATTACTTACTAGCAGCTCAGCTCAGTTCGTTGCTGTTCCTGTTAATTTGAGCTTAGAAGGATATTGTCAGCACTCGTTCCCAACTGGCTGTCGTCCTTCGCCTGGCACGAGTGTGGGAAAATGTTTGAACTGGTCTGTTGACACACAAACACCTGCTCAAAGTGGGTACTTTGGTTGCAGTGTGTTTGCTGACTTGTGCAATTTCCGTCGGACAACACGGGACGTATACGTAACGGACTTTGACAGAGCTTCGGCAACAGTTGTCCGCAAATTTAGAAATTATTTTGCAAGTTTTATGTGCAAAGCCAGGATGCGTTATCGATTTTGTAACTAATAGAAATTATCGGGCTTTATTATGTAAATTTATAGGCATTATTTTAATTATTTGCAATCCAATTACAGATATCCAAACCTGGCAATGATGTGCTGAAAGCCTAAGGTCTGTTATAGAGTTACAATTTTTGACGAAAAGTTCAGAACTATCTGTCAACCTTTGTTTGGTATTTATTTAATTAATTTCTTATCCCAATTAAATGTTGTGATATTATTTTTAAACCCTCTTGAATTAATATATTTATAATTAATTGCTTAATTTTAATGTAGTAATTAAATGATTGTTGACTTACATTTCCCCAATTAAAAATATTTTTCAATCGAACACAATTATTATTGCACAATAATACCCCACAAATATGTGGCACACACCTCAGGCAGCCTGCATTTCCGTGGAGCTCCTGCCGGATTCCGGATTTGCATAAATAATAATGAAATTTCAGCCAGTGAATAAACAAAATTGAAAGCAGCTTTAAGCATCCGCAGCCATTAAAAGGCAATTTGGAATGTGTAAAGCCGCCGACCGGAGTACCCGGGATCAAGGCAAATTAACTAATTGAAGGCTCAAATGGACTTTGCATATATTTGTCGGCCGATAAAGGTGTCTCGCCTGCCGATAGATTAAAGATGCTAAAGGTAACGGCCAGCCCCCAAGGTCACTGTGGCCTTCTGATGCCAATCCAGTGGGTGGCATGCATAAAACATTCCGAGATCGAAATCAAAACATGTTTACCTTCGCACGCCGCCCAGCAAAGTTAGTCCGGGAGTTCCAAGGATGGCCACTTGAGACAGGAAGGCGACAGCTAGCCAATGGCTCAATACCCACGGGGGGAGGCTTTCTCGGAAAGGCGGTGGCTTTTCGATTTGAATTTAAAATATCTTTTAAGATTTAAAATTGAAATTTGTTATAGACTAATATTTTAAAATTAAAAAATGAAAAAGCCCGACAAGCTATCTGCTGCTTAAGATAATTTAGGAAATTATTTTATTTTTTTCTGGATCTAAAGAGTACATTTCCATTTTTTTAACAACTTTTATCATATAAATTTCAGCTTCCCCGCTCTATGATAATTTTATTTTGTATGATTATAATTGTCAGTTAACTATTTAAGCTATAAATAGCCTGGGAAAATGTTAGTTCCGCCTGAACCACTTTCTCTTTTCAAGGTTCCTCCTCCTTCGGCTCCGTGAAAGTGAAGCAAGTAAATGATAATTTAATGAACGGCTATTAAATGTCAGTCAATGCCATTTGTTGGGGGTCACAGCCAATATAGCCACTAACGTTTTTTGCATTCTTAATGAACTTCAATCCCCTTGAGCGTTTTCCTGTGGCAGAAAATCAATTTCAACGCAGGCAAGGCCGGAGATTCTTTAAATTTTGCACATACTTAGGGACGAGAATATATTGCTAGTGTGTCGACAGTTGGCAGGGACATAAAGCCTAATTACGAAACGTTCTTTAATTAGTGCGCTCAACTTAATTACAAAACTGCAAACTCAACAAAGGCAGCAGCAAAAATCTGCAACAATAACGAACT
This sequence comes from Drosophila anomelani, assembly GCA_035045905.1. Classification (NCBI taxonomy): domain Eukaryota; kingdom Metazoa; phylum Arthropoda; class Insecta; order Diptera; family Drosophilidae; genus Drosophila; species Drosophila anomelani. The sequence continues at coordinate 1,202,673 of JAWNOO010000165.1, forward strand.
CGGGCTGCTGCCCCAGGATCCATGCCCCCTTGCTAGACAATTAACTGGCTCTGAAATGTGTATGTATGTGTTTTTTGTGTATGTGTTTGCGGCAACAGCTTGTTGACATCGTCCTTTAAAACGCCCGAAAGTATGCTTTGTCCCTGGGCATTCGACACATTCGCAAGTTGGAGCGAAGGTTTGAATAAGGGTTAAATTGCCTGAATAATGTTACATTTTTGTTGAGAGCCCTCGTTAACCATATTAAACGCAAGCTAAATAAATTATTTAATACATTTTAGTCCAGCTTACAGATACAAAAAAAGCAGGTACACGGTGGAAACTTGTAAATAGTGTTAAATTTACAAGAAATTTATGTCAAGTATTTGTTTTTGAGAAAAATAACTTTAAATAAGATTTTTAAAGACCTCATTTCTTTATATTTTTCCTAAACATAATTCAAAATTTTCAGATGTACTTTTTATCTGTATTTTAAAGCAATTCACTTGGTGCAAAAACTCACTTTATTTTACCTTACAGTCCTGATTTACCCATTATCATCTTTTGGGAAAAAAACGGAGGCGCACAAAAAACTTGGATTGCTAATAGAAACAATCAATGTCGGAATGTAAATTAGGGGCCCACCGCAAGGCCGTTTGAATAAATATATTCACAAATCATGCAATTTCCCGCCAACTTTGACTGAATCTCCAGCAAGAAAAAAAGCGCAGGAAAAAAATAAATTCAATATAAACGCAAATTATTTGCTGTCCAGTGGGGGCCAAAATCATAAAAAAATAAGAAGTAGAGCTTTGGAAAAAGTGTATGCCATTTGTGGCTGTTTGCGTTTGGTTTTTATGTCCTGCCGGCCACGCATAAATCTGACGGCCAACCCAACAGTTTCCTGACGTGTTCGACACTCCCCTTTAAAGCTGCCTTACCTGCATGTGGGTCCGCTTAAAGCCAGCAAAAGAGTAGCTTTTTTCTATATAGGAATTTATTTCATTAAACGAGAAATATTTTCAACTCTCTACATGTTTTTTTTAGGTCTTGAGCAAAAAATGATGTTAAATTCAACCACAACCAAAGCAATTCGGCTTTTACAGATTCTGCCATTTATTACAGAAAATGTAATAATGAAAACAATAAGTTCCCCTCATTTACTACCTGTATCTATTTCCACCCTCGCCACGAGCTAACGTTAAATAAAATTCATCATACGCCACGTAGCCGCCCCTGGCTGCAAACGAGAAAAAACTTTCGCAACATGGTTTGGTTTTCTGACCCGCATACGAAATTAGAGTCTGGCAGAAACCGAAAAGTTCCTCAAATCTTTGGTAGATTTAATTATGTTCAAATAGGCTTAACGAAACTCATCCATGGGGGTGTAGAAAACCCAATAAAGACGGTCATTTATCAGACCCAAAACGAAACTAATTGAAATTTAAGAAAAGGGCAACATATGTGACAAAAACCTTTATTAAATATTACAAGCAGCTGCTTTGTGGCAATTTAGAAGACAGTTTAAATTAAATTATATAAAAATTGTAATAAGGATATTCTGTTGGCAGGTTAAAGCTTTGAGGATAAGCGCTGAGGTGCAAAAGGTGCAATCCGTTGCAAAAATAAAAAATACATAGCTTAACAAAGCTCCCTATTATTTTTTAGATATATATTTTTTTATATTAAGTATTGTATTATTATTTAAAAAATATGAAGTATAAAACGATCGTAAACTACTTAAAAAATACACAGCCAGGAACGCAGGTCAAGTCTTTTATTTAACAATATTTCCCTTTTCAAGCCAAAATGGAAACTGTAACCCAAACGATTCAAACCTATAAATATTACTCCACTTTTGCCTTTCATTTTATTTATATAAACAAATGACATCACTGTCCTTACATATGGACAAAATGGCCGCCAGTCGCATTTCCGGTGTGTGCATGTATATGTGCACTTAGCCTGTTGCTCTTCGTTTCCCTTTTGATTTCATTTCTACTTTATTATACCCACTTTTCGCAGCTATTGTTTTTCCATTCGTTGGATTTTTTCTGCAAATTTCATTGAACCTTACAGCCGGATGCAATGGACCATAAAGGAGGAGGTGGACAATTGGCAGCAGCCGGCAAAAAGGCCACAGCGACACCCAATCCGCTGTCGGAATGAAAGGGCGGGTGCGTTGGCTGAATGGCTATAATCCGACGGACCGTCTGTCAATCAAAACATCCTCGACGGACAGAGATGGACGTGAATGCTTTATGCACAGACATTAGCAGTTCACAGAGTTTAAGTTACGAGTAGGAGGAATTTTATTGGATTCCGGGGGCTGAACTCCTGAATCAAATATGAATATAAAAGTTGAATGAATGGCCGCAATGGATTGACAGTTATGTTACGTTATTGTTATTTATTTTATGCTAAGACAAAGGATATTAAATTAATTTTTATACCCGCTACCCATAGGGTAGAAGGGTATTATAACTTTGTGCCGGCAGGAAATGTATGTAACAGGTAGAAGGAAGCATTTCCGACCCTATAAAGTATATATATTCTTGATCAGGATCAACAGCCGAGTCGATCTAGCCATGTCCGTCTGTCTGTCTGTCTGTCTGTCTGTCTGTCTGTCTGTCTGTCTGTCTGTCTGTCTCTCTGTCTGTCTGTCTGTCTGTCTGTCCGTCTGTCCGTATGAAACACTGGATCTCAGAGACTATAAGAGATAGAGCTCTAATTTTTTTTCGACAGTATTTCTTATGCTTGCACGCAGATCAAGTTTATTTCAAATTTTTGCCACGCCCACTTCCGCCCCCGCAAATCATAAAAAAGCGTATTAGCGTATAATTTTAAAGCTAGAGTCCCGAATTTCGGTATGTATATTAAGAACTATAGTCTGTGTGATCCCTGAAAATTTGGTTGCGATCAAATAAAAATTGTCGAAGTTATTAAAGAAATAATTTTGTATGGCCACAAACGGCTGCTGGCAGCATGCCTCATTTGGTTGAACAATTAGACCAACTAAATATTCTTATCCGTTCTTGGTTGTGTTCGGAAAAGAATCTTATAAGATATTCGAGAAGCAATTTTAATAAATGGTAATAATTATTAGCCGCTTGAATGCAATAATAACGCGTTTTTACACACATAGATACATGTGTAGGTATTTTTGTACAATCACATGCATATTACACTTGCATTTGCATTTGTCCGTTATGTTCAAAATTGTATTGTTTTTTTCTGGCGTCCTGACGCTTTTCTGGTTTAAGTATGGGTAGCGGGTATCTCACAGTCGAGCTCACTCGACTGTAGCTTTCTTACTTGTTAATTCTATTTTTATTCAAATAATTGAAGGAATCACGCCGAAAGGCTCACTAACATTCAACTTACTGGGCTTTTCTTTCCAATTCGTTGTCTTAAAATTGTATTGAAACTTTTCACACTTCAGTTTCTTGTTAAACTTTGAAGTATCCCAATAAATAAATTGGAAAAAAATATCAAGCAAGCTTTTTTAATACACAAACACAAAAGTCAGTTTCATATTGATATACATAAATGTGGAAAATGTTCGATCGTAGAAGCGTCTGCATTGCAATCAGCATAGCCTGTTTAATTTGTTTCTTTTTTATCTTCTTCCTCAGTAAGTATTAGAATGAACAAAATTGGATCGTCATATATATGTAGATTTACGTTTCACCATGTCAGCCGTGATTTTAAAAGTATATATCCAACTGGTGTATGTGATCTTTGGATTTTCAGCTACGCTTTTCCTCTTGTATGGAGCAGGTAGGGTAAGATTTTCATTTTCGCTTTCCTCGGATACTAGTAAATCCGACTAAGTTCGTTTCCAGGAACTACGCATTTACCTCTGGGCTTGGATCTGGCTAATAATACCGGCAATTCTTTGGGGCTTCGGAATGTCTATCAGACGAATCGCACGCAATACTCAGACTTATATTTATGATACCATAATAGCAGTTTCCGCAGGTAATCTAATGAAAATGTTAAATCATTATAAGTATAATCCTCACCTCAATTACTTACATACCTAGTTGCTTTGATCCCGTGTATCTATGCCGTAGTCAGGTTTTCTTTGGAACTAAGTCGAATGTCTACCATTATAAATTTACCGGAAAATATTTAAAGTACTTGAATTTTGCGGATTTCAGGTGAGAGTTTCTATTAAAAGTGTGTCTATTTTGACAAAAGATTATTTTCTAGCTTACTAGAATTCTAAGCTGGTTTTGATTCCTGGTACTAGCTGATGAGACTAGATTATACAAATGGTTTAACTTATCAAGGTTGAGTTAAGATGTTACAATTTACTAATCAAATCATTGTTTATTTCTTATAATGAATAAATAATCCTAAATAAGGCATTCAACAATATTAAGCTTTTATCCGTTTACACATTTCTCATGGTAATGTTTTTTATGCCATTTTTAATTACTTTATTGAACCACAATTCGGACAAGGATATTTCGGATTTCTTATTGTTCAAAAAGGAAAGCAAAGTTTCTAATTGTTTTCATCCCAAATAAAAAAAAAAAAAACAACAAATAAGCATTGTTCTTATTTTTCAGCGTAATATATCTCGGGATATGACAGGCTCAAAGAAGACCCAACCACCTGAATGCCTCGGGTTATCCCCCAAAAAATAATCTTGTTTTTGTTTTTCTTACATTTCGCGATTTTGCTGCTGGCAACCGACGCAATTTCCAAACAAGCAATTTACTTATTCATTCAGTTGTTATTCGCGTTTTTCAAGACAAATGTGCGTTGGAATACTTAATGTGGTTATTATTTTCTGCATTGAAGTAAGGCTCCCCATGTGGGGCAACAAGTTGAGGGAGCTTGAGTGCAACAGGCCCGGCAACATGTTGACTGAGCCAAATGTAAACAGAGAATTTACCTCCCTCTCGCGGACTTTTAGATTTCTCTCTTCCATCTTAGACACCTGGCACAAATTGTTAGTACGAGGTACGCGCATGACTAATATCTCTGGGTCTTTGGCGCCAACAATTTATGACGTTTACTCTTTGCCAACGTCAACTGATAATGGCTCAAGTGTAAAAAGGCGTTAATTATCTTCGCCTTGGCGCATCTCATACAATATATCCCGAAAATACATTTAAGACACAGAAAAATGCATCTCCAAAATAAAAATCGTAACAGTTTTCATTTTAAAATATGTATATTTTATTATTTATTGCTCTTCGGTTGCATTCAATCAGCATTCGCATAACTTTTACACATAAAATACACAGAGATAGTTTTTAGTTAGAATAATGTAGGCTTCAGTGTGTTTGACGCTTTACAGATATCAAATGCATTATAAAGTATCAGCTTTAATTACGTTTAACAGTTCTTCGAATTGCTTGATTAGAGGCATGCTGGATTACAGTGAGGAAATCATCTTTGGGTATTGTTTCCTTTAGTTCGGGGACTTGAGCTTACATTTAACATAAACACTGTGACTTTCATTAATTTTAAATACATAGCGAAATGCATACAACTTAAAGTTCATTACTCCGTTAATTATCTGTTTGAAAATGTATGTTTAACATAGGCAATGGCATTTGAAGCCAAACAAACGAATGACTGACTGGCCCAGTGACCTGACTTGGGTTTGACTCGACTGATCGACGGACACACATTCAATTAGCATTGGGTATCAAAAATACTTATCATGGCTTTTCATTACACTTTAGTTACAAAAATAGTTACAATTTAATACCATTAACAAAAATACTTGACGATCGATCAATTGCATATTTTGGAAACTCTTGCTTACACCCTTTTGGAACAAAAATCAACTCATTTACAAGACATGTTTTGGGGAAAACAAAAAGCGTATTTATGGGGTGTGTGTGTGTTTTTGTGTGTATGTGTGCATCTGGTATTGTCCTTAGGCCCAGTCCTTTTTAATCTCAAAGGTCCAGTCCCACTCCAGGTGTATATGCTTGTCGTCATCCGTAAAGACCGAACTGACCGAGTAGGTGCCGCGGGAGAATGTACCGGAGGGCGCCTCCTCGGCGGGCGTCAGATAGAATTGAATCTCCTTCTTCGGCGGATAGGAGCCGACCATATGCTTCATTTTATCGACTAAATAAAGAGATTAAAAATATCTGGTTATTCTCAGTAGATATTACATTGGGGGCTCTCTGCCACAATCTTCTTACCCACAACTTAAATCCACGTAAAATAAATTAACCGAAATAAATGTTTGGCATTGGAGATAATAATAATAGGACATTAACAAATTACGTTATTCTCAACACATGACTATAGTTAATATCGCAAATGTTAAAAACACAATGTAAACAAGACCACAAAATCCGTACAAAAAGGTAGTGCCATTGAAACTAGCGCTCCCCATTACGATCTCAGCCCAGAATGCGACTACTCTCTTTAAGCAACAACCGCGAACTAAAGGCAAAAGCTGCACATTTGCATGTCGCAGCTACTGGAAAGGAGAAGTCTCAAAAGTGCTGGCACCGACCTAAACACAAATACCTGATTTATGGAGGTCTTAATTAGGGGTTATATCGAGTAAATGTTCGACATACTTTACTATAACGCAATTTTTAATGTAAATTTAATTATTTTATATACAAATAATTACTATACATATTTAACAAATATATATTTTATTACGAAAAATGATTTACAAGATATTAAAAGTTCTGATCTCTTTTTGGGAAAATATAGGTCCAATATAGCAAACAGAATATCGACTTAAGCGAGATATTTAAATAAAATTTCGATAAATGGAAATCTTCTGCCATTCTTAGTAAATTAGAATCTGATTAAATCTATTTAAATGTTTCATCTTTTATTAGTCTAAAATCTACTAATTATTAAATCATTTCAGAAACAAACAAATCTTTCTCAAAATTATAGTAAAATTAAGCCTTTTAGGATTTTGATTTATTACTAAATAAACCATATTTTTCCTGATCAATATTTGACATTGAACTAAAGGGAATACTAACAATATCTAAACACACTTACCGTTCACACCCAAGCGAGAAGTCTTTTGCACATACTTAAGGCCATGGACAATTTCACGCTGCACAATAAAATCAATGCGCACCTTGTACTGAACACCTTCTTTGATCACAAAAAGCTGCCAACAATTAAAAGACAAGTTAATGGCTGTGCAAAAGAGTTATCTGTTTTTAATTACCTGTTTTTTCAGCTGACTTAGGTCACCGGTAAGATCCAATTCCATATCATCGCGACCCTCTACAACGAGTGCCAGTTTCTTCACAATCACCTTTCGCGGATCATTGGGTTCTTGCAAATAAGCGCGAAAAATTAATGAAACTTTGAATTTTAAATGCAAAATCATTGAGTCTCACCAACGACAATCTTTTCGGTCTGAGCTGCACCCAAAAGGGCCTCTTTATAGCGTCGCAGGCTCTCGTCCTCCTGATCGGCGGCCATTATCTCCTCGATGGTCTTCTCCGGCGGCGCCTGGTAGTTGGCATCGTGCACATCCTCATCGTGATGGTCGGGGTGGGTCTTCGTCTCTGTTTCGGCCATGGCTTCCAACCTAGAACTGTCCAAGTGGATTTGTTTATTTATCAATCAATTACATTTAAATGTGAGGCACCGTCTTAATTGCTGTCGATGCTATTGTTTTATATGTTGCTCGAGATTTTGTTTAGTATTTCTCACTTGCTTTCAGTCTCTCTTTAAGAAGCATATGGGTCATAGGCATATTTTTAGGAGTGTGAGTAACATGTTGACGATAATGATATTGTTTTATATATGTGCACGTTTTTCTACATATATAACAGCCTCCATACAAAAGTACATATTTGCGTTTGCAAGGCGCCACATCCGATAAAGATATTCCTGAAATACTGAAACACGCTAAGCCAGTTCTACGAATAACCTTTGAAAATTGACGTGTTTATTACATAAACAAGGCTTGAAAATATGAATTCCTTTTCTATATGTAAGCCAGTAGATTCTACTGAGTAGAATGTCATCGGCCTTTAAAGAGGTTACCCCACAGCAAATGGCCATTTGACTGAATTTAAATAGAAGAATAAATTAATTAAACTTTGACATGTTTTTAGGCGTAAATTAAAGAACCAATCCTTTTTTATAGGCAAAAATATCTACTAGGGTGTGCCAACAAAGTTTTTTTCCAGCGTCAAGTTTTGACCAAGGACCTCCACACGGCACGCATTAAAACTTGACCGAAAGTTAAACCAAATCTTTTCGACTTTGGCCAACTGACGATTGGATTACTTAAAATTGCTACAGCTTTGGATATAATCTGAATTGGCAAAAGGATTCTGTAAACTATAACAAATGGATGATTCAAGATAAGAAAAGGACTTCACAAATGGGATGTTGACCTGCCAAAGCCAAGCCCTAACAATTTTTAGATATACTGCTTTTTAAATCAAATCCCCAATTAAATGTTACTTCGTGATTTCAATAAGATACATCCCCTGGTTGATTAGCTTATCATTCCATTAACATCGATATCTTTTTTGGCAACAGTAACATCATTTGTGCTGCGACCAAACATTGGCCACTTCATATGCACGTTCAATAATATTGATTAAATTCCAATTATTAACGCATTGATGAACTGACGGGTTGATTGGCAGATGGGGCTGACGGCGGCGGCGGGGAAGGGCAACATGCAGCTGGCCAGGGTGGGGAAAAAAATAAAAAGGTCTAACCAAATACGGAGGAGCCACTGTGGCAGATAAGGCAAGAGCATGCGATAGACAGAGAGAGGGCGGATATCGGCATTGAATAATATTGAACAGAACGGGCGACAAAAGCACAAACCCCCCGCTATCGTCCCACCCACCGAAGCCTTTATTATTATCTTGCTTTGTTTTTCACTATCTAAATACACGTCGGTCGGCTGGTTGCCTTATGTCCATTTTCAACGAGTGTTGGCCCAATAATAATTCTCAATCCTCCACATTTGGCTTTATATACACGGCCAGCACAAGCTATACACATGAAATTGAAATGTTATTACTTGACATCAGGTTGTTGCGAGATAATTAAAATGTATCTATATAGACGGACTTCTACACAGGAAAAACAACAATATCTTTTCGGGAAAAATATGGCTAGAATATAAAAAATGTTCCTTTTTTGTAGTTTGGACAAACATTGCGTAATCACTTACGGAGAGGATCAAAATGATTAGCACAGACAATATAAGATGCATAACGCCATACCTCTGCTTTCAAATTTTCTTGAAATTTTGTGGTAAACCCTTAGTTATTTTGTGCTGGTTTTAGAAAAAGGGATTATTAAACACCAGTTTTTGAAATTGTAACTACCCTCTCTTCCTTCGTGTTAATTTAATGCTTATTTGTTCCGATTCTAAGAAATTTATATGTATATTAATATCTCTAAACTATTTCAATTACAATTTAATAAACTACAAAAAAGCTCAATAATATATTTCAAAAAATATATAAACATAAAACTTATGTTTCCGTGTAGAAGCAAGAATAGCAAAAAAAAAATAAAAATTGTGAGAAAAAAAAAGAAAATAATAAACATTTTCCAGACTAACAACGAACGAAAGTTTGGGCCAATAAATACAATCCGAATAATTAAGGTTGAGTGAGAAAAGGTAATTTCAAGAACAATCTGACCAAGAACTGAAATTTCGAATTCCAAACAAAAATTCGGGGAAGCGATAGAGAGAGCGAGAGCAAAGGAGAAGGAGGCGAAGAGCCGACCCCCCGTCAGACCAGAGTGTGGGGATAATTTAAGGAAATGAACAAACCATGCCCGTTTTTTTTTTTTTTTTTTTTTTTTTTTTGGTCTTGATAAAGAAATGTGCAAGAAGAATGTTAAGACCCAGACGTATGTATGTACATATGTATTGTATGTATGAATCACGCACACCAGCTCGCACACACACACACACAGACGCCCACACACTGAGACCGGCACATCATGAATCGTCATTGTTTGCAAGTACGATTTTTTGGGAGTGGTGCCTTGGCCCGTACAGATAACCAAATATTTGTTAATAATACTAAGTACCAGTACTATGCTTAGGTTCACGTATTAATTACGCGGCATGCATGGGAACGCAGCACTCGCACACACTCTCACAATCCAGAAACGACGCGCACTCACCTTTTTAATGTGCCAAGTTATATTCAAATCTAACAGTTTCAGTGAGTTTTTAGGAGAGTCACGTGGCCTGGTGGTTACACAGATTCCTCGTTTTACTTTTATGTTTTTATGGATTCGTGGCTGACTAATTTTGAAACAAAGCAAAATACAACGAAAAACACTCGGCGAAACAAGAAAGAAATCTAAGTGGGGCCAAGCCAAGTGTTGCCGGAGAGATGTGAAAATACTGATTATTTCCCTTTCAGTTTAGTATATTTGGTTGAGAATCCTTCGGTATTTTGTCTTTGTGGTGCGTCTGTTACACTGGTCAACAGCTGTTTATTACTTCATCGGCCTGTTTTTATGGAAATTTTGGAAAATGACACAGTACTTGAGCCAACTGAACACCGCCGATAAGCTGGCCTCTGAACCATGGCCCGAAGACGCCACTATCTACCAGGTGAGTGCCCGCTAAACGAAACCCCGGTCGCTAAATAATATGTCTCCCTGAACCTCTCTGTCACAGCCGTACGAGGCGGAGCAGATTCTGCTACCGGAGAACGCCAGTTGCCTGGCGGTGAAGGCGTACCTCAAGATGTGCAACCTTCCCTTTGGTATCCGATCCTGCGCCAACGCCGAGCACATGTCCCCGGGTGGAAGGATGACCAAGTTGCCATTCATCAGGGCTGGCGCATTCATATTCGCCGAGTTCGAGCCGATTGTAAACTTTGTGGAACAAAAGGACATGGCCATTGGGAGCTGGCAGGACGAGGACGAGAAGGCAGACATGCGCACTTACGTTTCGCTGGTGGAGAACATCTTTACCATGGCCGAGCTGTACATCAGCTTCAAGAACGAGCGGGTATACAAGGAGGTGACCGCGCCGAGAAACGGAGTCGTCTTTCCCTGGCCCCTTAACCACATGCAGAACTATGGTAAGCGGCGGAACGCCCTGAAGCTGCTGAAGGTCTACCAGTGGGATGACCTGGACATCGAGAACGTCATCGAGAAGGTGGCCAAGTGTTGCGAGACGCTGGAGTATAAGCTCAAGGAGTTCCCCGATACACCCTTCTTCTACGGCGATCAACCCTGCGAGCTGGACGCCATTGCATTCGGACACCTCTTCAGCATCCTGACCACCAATCTGCCCAACATGGCGCTGGCCCAGACTGTGCAGAAGTTCAAGCACCTGGTCGAGTTCTGCCGGTTCGTCGATGAGACATACTTTCAGACCAGGTGCCTGCAAGATTAGTTTTAATGTTATTGTTTCGATAAAAAATGCTGGTATAAGTGCCAAATTACAGATCAAATCATTATAATTTCAATTTATGTTATTTGTTTTTCGTCTGCACATGGTTCAGTTAAAGCTTGTAAAGTAGTATTAGTTTAGGCTTTCGTGGGAACGTTACCCTCAAAAGCAAAACCTTAATTTCCATTATAAAAACACCTAATATACATGTCAATTATTTGGAAGCTTTATTTTGTACATATGTTGCACAAGTTTCACTGTATACAGTAGGCCATCGATCTATGCTTTCTAATACGTATGCTTCGCTTTAAATTATCGCCAAAGGTATCCAAAAAGCTTATTTCAAATAAGAGGCGAGGTTTATTTCGAAAACCATCTAACAAAGATTTTAAACATTTTTCTTTCAGCAAAAAATAATATTTATCACTTGGAGAAATTAAATAAATGTTTTGACTGTTATTAAATATTTAATGTTTCATCAATAAATTAAATATGTTTTTGTGGCCTATGGGATACAGAATATAAGAAAATAAAAATCATTATAATAATTTTAATCATAAAATTTTGAACATTTAAATTAAATTAATGGTATTTTAAATTAATTTGAAGAACAGATCACCCCAGCTGGCTAGTATCTTTTAAGAGAATAATACTAGTGGCGTGGTCACACTGCATGAAATGTAAACAAACCCAAGTCAGCTGTTGTAGGCGCGGAATAAATATCGTTAAGCAAAATATATTTTTATAAATTCAGTAAAAAGAAAGAACTTCGTGTGGACGTCTGAAGCTACAAAATGGATGTCTGGGAGACCAATCTGAAGAGCTTGTCCCTTACGACCCCATCTCCGACCGGCAAGGTATTAGAAAAAAAGCTCAGAATTGCTGTGCTGTTTTAAATGTGGGCAAAGAACTCCCACTCTTAAAGATTTAAAATCGCATAAGTGTATAAAAAAAACATTTAAATGTAATATTGATTCACTGTAACTGTTTTATTGTTTAATATTGAATAAAAAATATAAATAGTATATAATTTAAACTTATTTCAGGCACATTCAATTTGGAGGGATTTATTAATGGGTCCCCATTAAGAGAAACACCCAGCGAAACCCCAACCCCATTTTTGGTCAAAATGAAATGAGAACGACCACCCGTAGGACTCCAGGGGTTCAATGGAGTGGTTGTCGCCGACTGGCGTCTGTCGAAAAAATAAGATGTGGAATACAATGCTTTTGGCGAGTAATATTAGTTTTCCCATGCGGTAAAAAATTCAGCAAATCTGCAAATCTAAATGAATACCTTAAAAGGGAGGGCAATGAATAGGCTCCAGTGAGATCATACCTGCGTAATCACTGGCGCGCGCGAGCATTTCTATTCAAACGTTATTTCTGGCGAAGGATCTTTCCATTCCTAAATGTTTATAAAATAAGTCTGCCGAAACGTGCTTTATAGTTTAAATTAGATGTAAATAATCGCATGTGTTTTTAAGACTAGCTGAGCATTTCTTCTTTATCCGAGCGCAATAAGTTTTCATTGAGGGTAAATAAACTAAAGGCACTGCTGAGTAAACCCGTTGGCACAACCAATCAATAATAAAGTCAAGCACTTACATATAAAAGCCTTAAATACATTTATATTTTTATTTATTTATTATAATATTTAATTTAGGTTATTGTTATGAATGCAATGTACACATTTTTGCATGCAGCTCTTGCAGACATTTGATTTTCGCTATCGCAATCATACAAAAGAATCGGATGATACTCGCAGACACAGATACAGATAAAAGCCTAACGACAATTTGTCCAGTTTAGCAGCCGAGTCCAAGTCTCAGTTTCCGGCTGGCTGGCTGGTTGCCGGCATCGACGGTTCGTTGTCCACCGCTGGAGCAGTCGCGGGCGGTGGTACCGATGGCGTGAAAACGTGGACCATCTGCGGGGGCAACGGCGTTGGCTGCGTGGGAAACAGTCCGCCCATGGAGGGCTGCACCTGCGGATACGAGGGTACTGTCTGCGCGCCGGCTGGATAGGAGAGAACCGATGGAGCCGACATATAAGCTTGCTGCGGTGCAGAGAACATGGGCACAGCCGCTGGTGCTGCCGTGGCCTGTGGAAACGGCAGCTGGGCTGCGGGTATGCCACCTACAGTTGCGTTGAGTTGTGTGTTGGGATCAAACACACCGGGTATAAAGATGTTAGCTGGCGGCGGCAAGGGCTGAGCCGGAGCCGGAACTGGTGCTGCTGCTGCTGCTGCTTGAACCGAAGTTACAGCCACGTCAGTGCCCAGAGCTGCAGACGGAGCATGTGTGGCAGCTGGAGCAGGCTCAGCAATATTGGCCTGCGTCTCCAGTGCCGCAGTAAGGGCATCAGTGGCTTCATCCGGATTGAAGTAGGTCTTGAACAGGCTTTGGGCCGGTGGTTCTACGGTTGGTGGTCTGATTTCCGCATTCGTCGACCCAAAAGTGTTGGCCAGCGGCGGTATGTAAGGCAGCGTTGGTGAGACAACCGCAGACCCAGCCGCAGTCGCAGACACCGGGGCACCAGCTGAAGGCACTCCGCCCGCGGTCAGCAGGGGAGCAACCGCCTCAGAGGCAGTGGGAGCAGGGCCGACGCCTCCGCCAGCAACGGGAGCCGCCTGAACAGGGATTCGGTGAAGGTAGCCGAAGCCAATGCCGCAGCCAAGAGCTCCCTCGCCGCCCCAGGCAGTGTTCGGCTTGATCGTTACTTCGCGGCAAGCGTCATCGTCCAAGTTGTAGACGTACATCTTCAGCGGCTGCTGCTCGTGCGTTTCAATCAGCGTAAACAGATCGTCGTTCTCGTGGCGAATGGCATCTGCGCCGATCACATAGTCGCTGTAGGCGCGCAGACCGGCCAGCTCGGCCGGAGAATTCGGATGCACCTCGAGGATGTGCCACACGCTTTCGTTGGCCCCCTCGAAGGAACAGAACCGGATGCTGACGCCGAGCAGGCCCTGGCCGCCCCAACTGTTGCTGGGCGTGAGGGTCAGTTCGCGCACCGTCTGCGTCTTGCTGGAGTAAACGGTGAGGCGCACCGGCTTGTCGACGTTCTGGCGCAGCAACTCCTTTAGCATGTCATTGTCCTGGTCGAGGCGGGTGCCGGCAATCGCCACGATGAAGTCAAAGAAGGCCTCCAACCCGGCCTTCTGCCCGGGCGAGTTGTCCTGCACCTTGAGTACGTGGTAGCCTGTGGAAGATCTCACTTTACTCTAGTCATGTTTTCTATTTACATTGGGGGAACAGGTGTGGGTGTTTTCGTCCATTCTGATTGGACACCCAACACAAGGTTTACGTGGTCCGTGGCGAGAAATCGGCTACGGGGATATTTTACCTTCGGTGCCACCGCCGGGGACGTGGATGCTGTGGCTCGAGCCCATCGTTCGCTTGGGTCAACAACCTCTGTTCCTTAACCTGACACTGGCTTTTGCGGCGTTGGAGTTGGTTTAAAGTTTGTCAGCAAATAAATTCTGTTCTTCGTGGCAATTCTCGTAGGTCGTATATACGCAGTGTGGCAGCATGTGTCCAGTGTGTAAATACCAACAGAAAGGCCGCGTCAGCCTTTTTAAAGCTAGGTCTAGCCATGCGACAAGTTTGACCGATTTCGAAAGGGTATTTCTTTATTCAGTTTCTAAAACCAAAAATCGAGTTCTATTAAAGCTTTAAAAAACTGAGATTGCAGGGTAGTTTTCTCATATTGAAAGAGTGTACCATTTTATTGATTTCAAGATAAAAAGGTCGCGCCAAGTGAGTTATTAAATGCCATCCAGCTATCCAAGAATAAGTAATAAGTTAATTTTGTGCGTGTCCAGAAGTTTACTTCATTGCTGCAGCCACCTGCCACTGCTGCTGGTACTTGGCCACCGCTTCGCGGTGTTTCAGCATGTCCTTCTCCCTGCAATTGAGAGAAACCGAGACAGGTCATCTATACCGAATGTTTTCCAGCCAGGAGATACTCACATGTTCTCGAGGGTGTCGCTGGAGCTTTTCAGTTCCTTGGAGATGTATTCGATGCGCTTGCCGACGTTCTGGCGGGAGTCCTCCAGCTCCTGCTTCACCAAAACCGGGCCGAACAGCTTGTACACCTTGTTGTCGGGTCCCAGCAGGTTCAGTTCGTCCAGCACGCACTTGTTCTCGTTCAGCTGGCTCTCCAGCAGAGCCCGCTGCTTGACCATCTTGACGCAGGCTGCCCAGGAAGACGAACAAAATACATTACAAACATATATATACATTAAGTTCAATGAGCAGATGGTGTCCTCCAGTTTACTCACATTTTTGCAGGTTCTGGTATGACTCAACCTCGGCCTGCATCTTTTTGTACAATGCTGCGCTGTTCTTGTCCATTTCGATTGATTTGCTGCAGGCGATCGCGGTGAATTTTACCTAGTTTCGAGCAGTTGTTTTACCGGTTGTTAACAATTTTAGCAAATTTCGGGAAAATGCATGTGAGAACTGAACAGAGTGACCGTTTCTATCTTTAAAGTTTCGATAGGTTGGATTCTTTTACAGCACTGATACCAAACAGCTGTTTGGCCATCAATCAACACATAAACAATGACAAAACTATTATATTTTTGTTAACTTTTAATATTATCATACAAATTTTAGCCTTACATGATGTATTTCCAAGCGCTTATTATATGTAGACTTTTGTCATACTTCATTCAAATTAGTGTTGGTAAACGTGTATAGTTGTATGAAGAAGTCAAGAAGAAGACGAGTTGATAATTGCATTCTGCATGATAATGATAATCAACAATCACAGAAGCAAGTACACAAGCGCTTCGCTCTGTTAATCAGCAATTACGAGTGTCTTAAAAACATACGAAACGCGTTAAACGTATGCAATTTAACCGCGGTATGCATTTTAGTATAATCTAGTCAAGTTGTGGCAAAATATTCATTCGGCCGAGGCCATCATGCAGTCGTAGCGTTCCACCGCGCCTATAATAACGCTGAGACAAAAGCAAAAGGTTTCGCGCCGAAAAGGAAGACGGCAAAAATACACAAAGCGGTGCGGAAAAATAACAAAAACCGACTCTAAATGGACTCTGCGACGGGGAGAATGTGTTTGAATTGATTGCAAACGTGGATACAGTGCGTGCGCGCGTGTGTAAGCGGTAGTAATTGTGATCCGTCGACCGTCAACTGCCGCCGCCCCCACCCTCCCCTTGCCAACACAGGCACACAATGGCTCCAGCGAAAAAACGCGAGAAAGACAATAATGCAGATGGCGGTGCAGCTAATGGCCTCAATGGCATGTCCAACGGAGCGGCGGATGCCGCCACGGCAACGGCCACTGCCACAGCAACTGCAGGTGCTACTGTACCGCCGACGCCGGCCGAGGGCCAGGTCAAACTCAATGGACACCAGCAGGAGCAGGAACTCTTTTTGCAGGCGTTCGAAAGTAAGTGGGCCGACGGAATTACCTGGGCGAGGGTCGGCAGGGATTAACCCGCACATCCCTAATGGTTTTGTTCTGCTTTCAGAGCCCACACAGATCTATCGCTACCTACGCAATCGGCACGAGACAAACGTGAGTAGTGGGCAGCGGCCCAACGTCCTAGAAGACGGTGCTTTACTTAGAAATAATTATTTATGTTCCGTGTCCGCAGCCCATCTTCCTGAATCGCACGCTTAGCTACATGAAGGAGCGAATGTCGCGAAACAACAAGAAGCGGGCCAGCTTCCAGGTCGACTCCATGCTGGACGGCATTGTTCAGAAGTCCGAGGCCGTCACCCAAAACTACCTGCACGTCATCTACGATTCTCTGCACGAGAAACTGAAGGTCGCCACGGCCGATGGTGGCGGCGACGATATGCTGCAGGAGCAGCTGCTCTGCGAGGCGGGGGAGTCGGTGTGCGTGGAGACGACGCTGTACAAGATTACCCGCAGCAAGCGCAAGGACAGCACACTGGACTTCCAGGAGCTGCTCAGCAAGAGCTCGCAGATCGTGTACAATCCGAAGGATAGCATCGGGGAGCACGCCACCATCAGCATACCGTTGCAGACGATGCGCCCAATGGGGGAGCAGCACACATTGTACAAACTGCTCTTCCGCATCAAGGTGCTGGCGCCGAGCTCGTGCAACGATGAGAATGCAGGTGCGTGTAAATCACTGGGGTTAACCCTGAGACGGTCTTTGATATCTTTCATTTCCCTGCGCACAGAAACACCCCCCAACAAGAGGTCGCGTCGCAACGAGAAGATGTTCGGCTCGGAGCTGATACTGTACGAGAAATCCAGCGGCTTCATCACCGAGGGCGAATACGAGGCGATGCTGCAGCCCCTGAACTCGACCAGCATCAAGTCCTTCTCACCAAAGAAATGCACCTGGGAGACGATGCCTGACAGCTACATTCCGCTCTCGCTGACCTACGACGTCTATCAGCAGAGTCCCATGCTCAAGTTCCATTTGACGCTCTCAAATGAGCAGCTGCCGGAGATCATTTCGGCTCCGGAGCTGCAGCGTTATGTCCAGCCTTTGGATGCGGCGGCCGAGATGATGAATCACAACAACAACAACTATAGCAACAACAATAACTGCAGTGCATTGAAGAACGGTGGCGGTGGCGGTGGCGGTGGCAGTGGCGGAAGCAACAGCCTGATCAAATCGACGCCGGAGCACATCCAGATTGTGTACAATTTCATGTACAGCAACAATACGCGCCAGCAGACCGAGTACACCCAGGAGCTGAACTGCCCGTGGTGCGGACTGGACTGCCTTCGGCTGTACGCACTGCTGAAGCACTTGAAGCTGTGCCACGGTCGGTTTAACTTCACATATCTGCCGGCAGGGAGCGGGGCGCGCATCGACGTCACCATCAATGATGGCTACGATGGCTCGTATGCCGGTTCGCCGTACGATCTGGCCGGGCCGTCGGGCTCATCCTTTGCCCGCACATGCGGCCCGGTGCGACGTACTTCGGTCACCAGCCTGATGGTGTGTCGGCCCCGCCGGCAGAAGACCTGCCTGGACGAGTTCCTGGAGCTGGACGAGGACGAGATCAGCAATCAGCGTTCTTACATAACGGGCCACAACAGGTGAGTGGTTGAGTCGTTGACTTGCAGAAGGCACATGGTATTAATCAGAATTATGCTCGGTGTCAGGCTCTATCACCACACAGAGACCTGCCTGCCAGTGCATCCCAAGGAGCTGGACATCGACTCGGAGGGCGAGAGCGATCCCCTGTGGCTGCGCCAAAAGACCATCCAGATGATCGATGAATTCTCCGACGTCAACGAGGGCGAGAAGGAGCTGATGAAGCTGTGGAACTTGCACGTGATGCGCCACGGATTCGTTGGCGACTGCCAGCTGCCGTTGGCGTGCGAGATGTTCCTCGACGCCAAAGGCCATGAGATTGTGCGCAAGAATCTCTACCGCAACTTCATCCTGCATATGTGCTCGCTGTTCGATTACGGCCTGATTGCGGCCGAGACCGTCTACAAAACAGTCCAGAAGCTGCAGGGGCTGCTGAGCAAGTATGGCGCCGGGCAGGAACTGATGCAGCGTCAACGCGAAGCCCAGCTCAAGTTCTGGCTGGACGTTGGGATGCACAAGAAGCAAGAGGATCCCAAAGCCCACAAGTCACCGCAGAAGCCTGCTCCGCCGGCGGACACCGGAGCTGCATCCTCCGCCACTGCCACCGCCTCCACGTCCTCTAACAGCTCAGCAAGCTCGAGTGCCATGCAGCCGCCCAAGCGGATGCCGGCTCATATGAAGCGGACCAGTGCAGCCGCCGGCGCAGCAGCTGCAGCTCAAGGTAAAGCTAACGAAAATGGCAACAACAACAGCAAGAACGTGGCCAAGAAGAGCGCCGACCAGCCGCTACCCACCCTGGCCAACACAAGAGAGCGACGCTCCGATCCGGGTGTAAAGCGCAGTGTCAGCGGAAACCGACTCGCAGGAGCTACAGAGTCGCGTACTGCCTCCGCGCCTGTTTCGAAGCGCAAGCTTAGCGCCAAAGGTAAGTGCTGCATCGCCTGACAGGAACCACTAGTTGAGCATCCCAGCTTCATCTCCTCCATCGCAGTCATTTTGCTTCGTCACTAACAAGGCTAGAACGGGTCTCACGCTCCCTCAAGATCTTTACCGCACATTTACAGAGGGTTAGCATTTGGGTGTTTGGTTCACTTGATTCTATTAATCCCGATAGTTGCACTTTAATTAATGACAATATCACAGGCAAAGCTGGAAGATGTTAATACAAAAATATGGTATAATTTGGTGCCTAAAGTTAAGATTTCGAAATCCATTCAAAATGTGTCCAAAAATGTACATTGAAGTATTATATTTTGTCTGTGAGACAGACTATGGTTCATCCAAAAAAATGTTAAATTTGAATTGATAATTAAAAGCTAAAATAGTCTTTTAGGAAAGTAATTAATTTAAAGACAATATTTGACTATGTTTTTTTAGGTTTAAAATTTTCTGAAGAATTTAACTTTTGATTTGGCTATTAAACTTTTTATTATATGGGAAAAACTTTATTAAATCGATGTTATCAGTCTCTATTTTGTTTAGTCTTATTATAAACTTAGAGGCTAATCTTATAAATGTTATCGACTAAAATATTTTATTGAAATTATCAGTAATTGTGATATATCGGAACTTTAAATATCGATATCATCGACGATATATCAAGAAAAGTTCTTTAACTTTATTGTGTTTTATCTAAAATGTATAAATGTTGATTTTTGGTAAACGGTTTACATTTTTGAGTTGAAAATAAGTTAAGGCTATTCTGTGGCACAATCTATATATCAAACATAATATTTATTTATCGCACATATCTTTATTTAGAGCTACACACAACAAGTTTATTTCTTAACCGTATTTTATACATGGAAGTTAAAGTGAAATCTATTCTATATTAATAATGAACTCATTTCCTTATAGTATCCCTTGCTGATAATCGTTATATAGCAGTGTTAAAGACTAATATGCTTTGAATCACCATCGCAAAAGAAAAAAGAAGAGTTAAGAATTTAAAAGCTTTTTAATTGTTTCAATTATTTAAAATAATTTAACTAAAAACTGATTTAAATCAATCGGTACATGCATCTCATATGTACATTTGCCAACCACCTCCACTAAGCATCGATCCATCGTCATGAGTTCACGATGAAAGCCACCACACACAAAATTCTTCAAAATTTCTATCAAAATTTATGTGACACGACGTCCAACCTCGGATGTGGTTTCTCTTTCTCTTTGTTTCGGATCTTCCCTGAATTATCTTTCTTGCTCAATTGTGAACGCGCGGTCCTTGGCAGATGATGTGGAGCAGGCGGCGGATGTGCCCGAAGTGGTGGCCCACAGCGATAATGCTGTTGATGTTGGTATTGATGATGAACGTTATGGTGGTGCTGTCGTCAGTCCCCTGGGCATTAGTGGCCTTGCAATCCCAGTGGACGACAATTGTGTGGGCAATTTGAATTGAAGAATAGTAACTTGAATCGAATATCGCCTTGGAAACCTATTAATCGAAATCCTTTTGGAAACTTATACAGATAGCACAGCAGCGCTCACCAAGCGGCAGCGCTACAGCGACAGTAGCGCCGGAGCAGGAACCGGAAATGGGACAGGAACGAACCGCAACAAAAGCAATAACCACACACTGCCAGCAACCAGCGAGATGAACAACAGCAGCAGCAGCAAGCGCTTGGTCGCGCGACGCCGCTCCACCTCGGAGCGGACCAAGGCGAATGCCTCATCGGGAGCTGGCGGAGGAGTCCGCACCAGGCTCTCGGTGCCGGCCAAGTATGAGAGGCGCTGACGCAGGCGCCGTCGACGTCGCCGATGCTGCTGCTGCTGCTCCTCCTCGACCTCATTCACCGCCTCCCATTGACCACGCATCGCCAGGGCTTTATTTGTTTAATTTGTTCAATCGATCGGGAAGCTAGAGACATGCCGCGCCAGGCAACGCCTTTACCCCCCTTCTTATCATTATTGCTATATTATATTATGTTGTGTTATATTTTAACTGATCTATTATTATGTTGGACATTTTGTAAAGTCTCGTGTCGGATCCGAAATTGACCTCAAAACCCCGAAGACCCGTCGACCGTTGTTCGTTGTTTGAAATAAATTCCGAACACTCTTCAGTTACCCACATTTATACGCCAGATACTTAAGAGTACAGAATACAGGGCTCAAGGCTAAATCGCTACCGGGATTTATAATAGTTCAAAACTAATTTGAATTATCTTGCTTGCATCTAATCTTTATCAAATTCGGGACATGTAAGTCAACGTTTTGTGGCAAATGTGAAGAAAAAACGAAAGCATCAATTGTAATTAGTGCAGATTGTATACAAATATATATATATATATATATTAACAGCCATAAGCAAATCTATTTTTAATGTGAAAGGCGTACTGGACAGGCAAAACATAATTCCAAATGCACAAAAAATAAAATAAAAATAAAAACAAGCTATCACTAAGAGCATACACATAATTTTTAAACACGCGTACATAAATAAAAACTCACTCGAAACACACAACAAAATCGCTGAATAAAGTATACATATATATTTTTACAGTGCATTGATATACTCTTTTAATTATATTATTTATTGGGAGAATCGGTATTGGATTTAATAGGAACGATGGTTTATTGGGATAAACTAAAATCGGGGAACGTAATAATTGTGATTTTAATTATTTAAATGGTGGAGAGAAAAGAGAAATTAATTACCTAATTTTTAGTAGGTTTTATATTATTCTGCTAAAAATAAAATAGATTTAAAACTTGGAAAATAAAACTGTCAAGACATCCCTAGTGAACCCACTAAAACAGAATCTCTGCTTCGTAAAAAAATTGGATATTCATTAAGTGAATCGATTGAGGCCTTTAACTTTAATTATATCTAAAAAATTAAAATCTTAGATAATGGTTTAGCTTCTTAAGAGTTTTTCAATCATATCCCCAACATATTTATTTCATCCTTGCAACTGTCGCTCAAACTAGGAACGTGAAAATTATTCACAAACTATTACAAAAATTTAATACATATTTTATTTTTTATAAGTAGATATATATTTCGTATTAATGACCTTTGAATCAATTGCCAAATAAGGGGAAACAATTAATTATTTGGAGTTAGTTTACTGAACTTCAATTTCTCGTGACCTTAAACGTTAGATGGTTGAATGCAATGCACTTTCCTACTTCACAAAGTTGGGATTCTTTTTCAGTATGACAAATCCCTCCATGACGGGCGTCAGCGCCAGATACTCGTCGGTGGCCAGCTCGGCACGCTCGCCGATGGCCAGCAGGACGGGCGTGGTATGGGTCTGGAAGCCGGTGATGGTCTTCGGCTTGCCAGCCTGTCCGACCACATCGATGGCAATGCCCACGCGGACAGGCACCTGCAGCTGGTTGAGCTCCTCGTCGAAGGTGATCAACATGCGGGCCTGCATCGCTGGCACCAAGGTGTAGAGCAGATAATGGGAGCGGTTCAAGATCAGGTTTTTCACGTCCAGCAGCGAGACCAGAGTGGCCATTAAACCAGCAACGGCCATGGGGTTCATCAGCTGGCGATCGCTGTGGTAAGGACTCAGCGAGAGGGTGCCCTTGCCCAAATGCGTCAGGCTCTGGGCTATGCGCACCATAAACAGGTTGCTGGGGTCCTTGGAGTGGTACTGGGCGAGCTGGCGCAGCATAGAGGCCAAGCGGGCGTTGTTAGTGCCGGCGCCCACCAAGCCCATGGCGAAGATCGCGTTGTGAGCCACCTCGGCATCGCTGTCGTGCGAGAACTTGCTCAGCGTGTCGAGGATGTTCAGCTTGGGATTGGAGGCGGATATGAGACCCAGGGCGAGGGGAACGGAGCGTCTGATGGCCGGCTCGCAGTAGCGCAGCAGGTTGCCAAAGGAACGGTAGGCCATCTCGGCGCCAATGTCTTCGCCCATGGCGATAAGTGCGATTCCCAATACGGCGATCGCTTGGGTTGCCGAAAGATCCTTCTCGCGTTCCTTTTCCTTCTCCTTCTCCTTCTCCTTCTCCTTGTCCTGAAACCAATGGGACGAGATGAATATTTCCTTTTCGATTGGATTAAGAACCATATTACCTTGTCCTTGCCCTTGTCCTTCTTGCTCTTGTCCTTCTCGTCGTCGGCATTGGCAGTCTCATAGTGATCCGAGCAGATGTGGAGCAGGTGCTGGATCTTGAGCACATTGCCAGTGCCTGCGTAGGCGCAAATGTCCACCATTGTGGTGGCCATGCTGCGGTACGGCTCCTCCAGTACTTCGAGGGTCATCATAACGGCTTCGGTGGACTTTTGACGGCCCAAGTAAAGCAAACCCAAGCCCAAGAACAGGAACCTCGAGTAGGTGTCCTTCAGATCCGACTTGGTCAGCCCCATAATGGTCTGAAGAAGGATCTCCGTGATCTCGGCGTTGCACGAACCGACACTGATCAGGCCCAGCGACAGGGCCGTGATTCCAAGGATCTCAACGCTGGCCGAGCTCTTGTTGTTGCTCCCCAAGGAGAAGACGGTCTTCAGAGTGTCGATCACAATGGAGCGATTGGAGCCAGCGTAGGCGATGCCCAGGCCAAGGATGGCACCAACACGCATGCACGAGTTCTGGTTATCGATGTAGTCGGAGAGCAGGGCGTGAGCCGGATCGACCTCGTTGCGGATGCCGCAGTTGACGATGCCGCAGGCCAGCAGAGCGCCGGACTTGATATTGTCGTCTGTGGAGTACAAGTACTTGTCGATCATTGTCAGACCGCCATCCACGTCCCACAGCAGGATCAGGCCCAGCGATGCGGTGGCCGACAGCATGCCGTGCTCCTTGTTCTTATACAGCCACTTGTTGCCATCTTCGGACAGCAGCTTATCCACGCCGAAGCCGGCGTTGACGAAACCATTGACAAAGCTGGCGGCCAGGTTCTGCTTGGCCGAGTCCACCTGGATGGAGGCGAAGCGGGACCGCGAGTTGTCCAGATGCGACTTGTAGATGTCCTCCGGCGTCTTCGGCTCCATGATGTCCAGCTCGCGGGCCAGATTGAGGAAGTGCTTGTTCAGGTTTGCATTGGACATTATCTCCATTAGGTCGTCGTAGTCCGCCACCGACTCGTCCAGCTCCAGGCAGATCTGCTGGCGGGCCAGCATGAAGGCCAGCTGCTTCTGCATGGCCGGCTCCTTGGGGGCCCGGAAGATCTCACCGATCTTGTCCATGTCGTTCAGCATCAGGGCCAGCCGCATGGCCTGCGTGTGCTGGGTGAACTTGCGAGCCAGCTGCAGGGCCGTCTCCAAGATGATCGTGTTGTCCGGCTCCGGGACGTAGGGGTAACACGACTGCAGGTAGAGGCAGACGCGGGGATAAGCAGACTCGTCGACATAGTCGCCAAGCAGATGGAGATGATCAATCTCGATGAGCAGGTCGCAGGCATCCGCCTCAGCGTTGTGCTCCATGTTGTAGGGTATGATCTGCTTGACCAACTCGATCAGTTGGGTGCGGAAGTCGCCCGTCGTATCGTGGTAGTGGGCCGATATCTCGCCCGACAGATGACGCACATACTCGTGGCCCCAGTCGCCAATGCGCTGCTTGCGGTCGCACAGGAAGCGGTAGGCCAGGCAGTCCTTGCCACTGCCCATGGTCATCGACAGCACCGAGATGATGTCCGCGCACAACTGGCGCGTCTGCTCGTCGGGCATGTGCTTGTAGACCTTTTTCATGGTGTCGTAGTGCGGACGCATGAATTTGAGCGGCTTGGGCACCGAGGTCATCGACGTGGTGGAGGCCCTAATCAGCTTGGCCATCATCTCCAGCGCCGGCTGGTACAGCTTCTTGTCTGACTCCTGCAGGCGCAACACCAGCAGCTCTAGCTCCTCCTGCAGCTGCTGGTCCTCGTCGGACAGCTCCTGCTGCTGCTCCTTGTCCTTGTCCTCCTTCTTGCCCTCGGACGCCGCCTGCTTGGCCTTCAGATCCTTGGCATCGCCGCCGGGAGCCGCCGGCTGCGGCTTCTTTTCCTGCTTGGTCTCACCAGTCATTTTTACAATAATGCGGTGCCGCCTATTTTTCTGAGTACAAAATCTATTTTATTCCTGCTTTCAACCCAAAAGTCATGCAGCGTTCACTTTTGTTCCTTTTTTTCGTTGTTTCACAGCAGAATTACACAGCGCTTTTTGATGGTGTGACCGAATGGCGAACGCCACGACATACACAGGGCTGGAGGGCAAAAAAATACTAAATAAAGATGGCGATATTATTAGGAGCCACATTAAAAGCATTCCAGAGGTGCCACATTTTTAAATCAAATTCTGTAAAAAACATTTAAATAAAAAGTTGCGTCAAAGTAATATAATCAATTTATTTGTATTTGGAAAGTATCTGAAGGGGAAAGAAATTATTTTTATACCCACAAAGTAAATATATCTTTTTCCAGTATCAACAGCAGAGTCGACCAAACCACTTATGCCGATGCAAACCCCATAACATGAGTGTAATAAAAAAAACACGTCGATTTGATCTAGGGTTAATGCGAAAACACCATTTTATAGAACCTCAAAGGTTGCGTATTAACCTAACAGACCACAGGCTATGTATATGTAGAAGTATGTATATAATTTGCATTTCTCCAATAGGTAAGTAGTGCTAAATAGAGTAGTTCGGAATTGGAAACTCCATAGGCGTGTCTTCCTCTAAATAAGGGGTCCATCCATCAGCCGATTAGATCTTGGCGATGCCAATGACGCCGCAACCAATCCTGGCACCAGCGTTGCCGGTGGACTTGCTCAGCTCATGACCACCCTTGCCCAAGTCATCGGCATCGGCATGTACCACCACGGTGCGCCCGATGATGCTGTCGGCGCCAAAGAGCGTAATCTTCGAGTCGGTAATGTTGACCTTGGTGGGGCAGGTGCCAGTGGCATCGATGTTACCAAGATCGCCCAGATGGCGGTTCTCGTCGACAGGAGCTCCATGCTCCTTGCCGTGCGGGTTGAAGTGGGGCCCGGACGACATGCAGCCGTTGGTGTTGTCCCCGAATTCGTGCACATGGAATCCGTGCAGGCCCTTGGCCAGGCCGCACACCTCTCCGGTAACCTTCACGGGAGTATCGCTGCTCTGTGGGAGACAAACAAAAAAAATATAAGAATTAAACCGGTGCAAAAGATAATGCTTCTCGCTGATAAGGCTATATAGTTGTGTTTAATGCTGACAAGTACTTATTACAGTGCTCGTAGCACAAGCACTCCCTTTATCGCATATTCGGGCCATTTTTTGTTTTGCGATCAAAAAGTGTAGATAATATGAAGTGTAATAGTTGGGCTTGATTTAACCTAAATTAAATTAGGAGTAATTTATAACGTTGCTAAATAAATCAATTTATGACAGGTTTACATGGAAGAAGGAAAAACATTGGTTTGGTCCTATGTTTTTGACCGCTATTGTATATACAGGAGCCTGTCCGGCGCAACGTTGTTGAGCTTATATAATTGTGCATTTGTTAGATGACTCGGCAGAACAGCAATCGCACTTAATTGAAATCATGAACGCAGAATTTTAAACAGCTTAATGCAAATGGACGCGGGAGCCCCGGCAGGGATAGGAGGCAGCCGGCGATCCGACCTTTAGAACTACTTGCTTTTGCGCGTCGGCCATTTTAGCAGGCATCTTAAGACGAATGTTTCATGCTTTCATTGAGTATACTTACATCCTGTTCGAAGAAAACCGTGCCCTTGGCATCGCCATTAATTACGCAGACAGCTTTGACCACCATTTCGACGATTGATTATTTTCTAGAATGAAAAGACTTGTAAACTTTTTTCACGTATCTCGCAAAATGTGACCGTTTATGAGTCGTTGATAAATGCCTTCATAACAACTACGTTGTTCACACTTTATCTGTATTTTAAACTATTTCCTTCTTTTCTTTCAATAAAGGCCATTAAGCTAGTTGCGCAGTTTTTGAGTTGAACTTTTGTAAAGTAAATATGGAAAGTTGGTAAGTCTTCTAAACTTATTCCTAAACATAATATTACAAATCTTATTTCTGAAGGCTGGCCAATTCCTTCAAGAGCCTCACCGAGGAGGACGAATTTACTGACTGCTGTATACGCGTTGAATCGAAGATATTCCGGTGCCACAAAGTTATATTGGGCGTAGCCTCCGATTTCTTCAAACGCAGCTTTCTGTCCGGCTTCAAGGAATCTTCCACCGGGGAAATGGTCCTTACCAATGTCAAGGCGGATATCTTTGAAAAGTTCCGGCTGTACGTCTACACCTACAACAAGCAGACCTTGGAAAGCTACAGCATCAATGATGTTCTTAGCCTGAAGGAGTGCGCCAACATGTGGATGGTCGAGCCCTTGCAGAAGGCCTGCAATGAGATCATTAAGAGAAGGCTGCCTCAAATGACATTCACCGATCTGCTTCTCTGTTTTGAGTTCGCCCACCACGTTACCGACAAGCAACTCATCTTGGATACTGGCATACATATAAATCAGCGACGTCTAAATGTTATCCCAGACGACGTGTATCAATTGGGCTCGGATGTGTTTAGAGAGTTTATTAACGTAATAAAGACAATACGGGAATTAACTCGCTATCGGATGGTGGAGAGGTATGTGGCCATGTATGGATTCATACTAAATGAACACGAATCCCAAAAGTGGGAATTCAACGGCCTCGCCAATAAGAGTAACAAACAGGATTCGGGTGACTATGCGAACCCCAATCCTTTCAAGGTCGAGAAATTAAACTTGTCTTCTGATGCGGATGGACCGCCGGTATCCCTAGATCCCAGGCGTAAAACAATCAACATCGAGTATGTAAAGAGCCTGCTAAGTCTTATAAACTTTAAAGAAATGACACCAAAGGAATACTACGACGGTCCCGGTAAATCAAAACTGATGACCTTCGAAGAAAAGTTCAATACGCTTTACTTGATAACAGAGTATAACAAGGTATATTAATGGAAGGCCTTGAAATAGTGGGTTCCCATGATTATATGGATTAATGAATATGAATTAAAATTAATAAAAAAAAAACACTGCTCCAATGCATTTAAATGTTTCTAAATATTAGTATTATTTTCCCATGACCTCAAAATATGTCAGCTTGTTGCTGATATCCTGTATATACTTCGACGGACCCTAGAAATTATATGTAGCGAATTTAATTAAATTAAACAAGAAAGAAAGCTAACTTAAATAATAAAATATTTGATGAAAATATGTTAAAAATAAAAGTTATGATTCTTTCTTTTTTTATTATTTTTCGGATTGTTCCTATGGCAGCTATAGGATATAGTCGTCCGATCTGGCCCGTACGAGTGACAGCATATAGAAGATTAACTGCAAAGTCTAGGGTGTTGCTCCTAAATATATATACTTTGAAGGGTCGGAGATGTCTGCTTTCCTGCGTTGCAAACTTCTGACAGAAACTTTAATACCATGAAAGGGTATAAAAATAAAATTATTACAGTTTCGTAGCCGCCACATGATTCCTTTTTTATAAATTGAAACAAGAAAATGTACATTTGATTTTTGTTCTCTTTTTTTTTTGTTTTTTTAATACACAATTTGTCCAAACACTTAAATGGGATTTTCTTCATTAATAAGAATAATAATGTGTGCAATCATTTCATTCTTTATATGTTGTTATTATTGTTGTATCCGTAAATTTGTAGATATTACTTATTAATGTTCATCCTTTTGTTTTTATGTGGTATTTTAATGTTTTGTATATATATTTATATATATATATATATATTATATTTAAATCGATATAGGTAAAGGTATGTAGATAGGTAATAATATTCATTCGCCTGTTTGTTTTGTTTGTTACTTGTGTGGTTTGTGGTTGCTTGTTGCTTGATTTCCCCCCAACTATCTCATGCTTTCGGTCACATAGCTATAACATCTTAAACAATCATAATCATCAATCATTACAATATAATCAATCGCATATATCTATGTATATAATTTTGTTTGCTTTGTTTGCATGCTGCTTTACCTCACTTTAAACTTAAAATGTATTATTATTACTTAGAGAGTAGCGTCATCGAGCATATTGAATTCGTCAGATCTAAAAGGGTTTTAAGGGTCGTAACTTCGAATCGGATTTCGAATATCGAATTTCGAAAAGTGTGCACTTGCCATGCAGAGTTGCCGCCGTTGAACGGTATATTTTAAGCACAATCTCACAGTTGCCATTATGGTAAATGGTTCCATATTAATTTTTATACAACTTCCCTTCGTTTGCCTTGCTTTGCTTCGCTTGCGTTCTTCTATGTTCGCTTTCGTAATGGTTTTGATTCTGGATTGTGGTATGGGTTTAGGATTGGCAAATTCAATATACAAGATGGAGATACTTTTTGTTTTGCTTTCTAATCGTTTCCACCCCGCCGTGGGGCCCACTATTTGCCCTTGTTCTGCCGGTGCTTCTGGATCCGCACGCATCAGAGCACCTCGGACACGTACTTGGGTCGCTTGGCCACGGTGGCTTCGGTGGCAGTGGCAGTGGTGACGCACTCCTCCTCACTGGCCTCGATATGGCCACTATAGTCGGTCGGCAACTCCTCGTAGATAATCTCAGAATGCTGCTGCTGCTGTTGCGCCACCGCCTGCTGCTGGTGCATCGAATGCTGCGATGCCCCGCCGGCCATTACATGGTTACGCTTTAGCGCAATCAAAGCTCCCACCCCGCCGCCTCCGCTGCTCGCGTTGCTGCCTTCAACGCCAGAGTTTTGATTGGTTACATAGTACGGGCTGCCGCTGCTAAAAGTCAGAACATAGAAATTAGTTTGCAATGACGATGGGCTTTACTCCTAACCTGTACTGATTGGAATTGTTCGACAGCGTCTGCTGCTGCTGTTGCTGTTGTTGTTGCTGCTGGTGTGCATTTTGAGAGTTGTAGATTTCTGGAAGGAATTTCAATAATCAAATTGCTTCACTTGGCTGTCTTCAAATGTATCCTTACCGGCATCAGCTGCCCGCTGCTCCAGCGACATTCCCGGCGAGCCAGGAGCGGATTGCAGCACGATATCTTGCAAAGGTGAACTCTCGCGAGAATTATCTACAATGAATGATAAAATGGATGGATGTTTAAATAGAGAATGAATGCCGACTGGGAAGAGTCGTTAGCCAAACACCTACCCATGTGACTGGGCGAGACCGGCGCCGACCGGGGCATTCCGTAAGGCGGGCGGAAGCCCTGGCTACTCCGCTGGCGGCGCTTCTTGTAGCTATGATCGATAAGCTTGGCGCCACTGTCCGGATCGATCCGCCAGAACGAACCCTTGCCCGGCTCGTCCTGGGAGCGTGCCACTTTGATGAAATACCTGCAAGATTAAGCGAGCACATTAAGTAAATATTTATGAAAAATATGATAACCGAGTGAAGGTTTTAAATTTGAAAATGCTACAAATATTTAACCATCATCATAAAAGCTTCTTTCGATTCTTCATGTCTATAATAATTGGGGTTGGAAACAAACTGTTTTCCAACTATATTTTGTTATATAAAGAATCACTGTCCATCCATGGATAACAGTGAATAATGCTCACCTATTCAAACTGAGATTATGACGTATGGAATTCTGCCAGCCCTTGTTTGTCTCCTTGCGGTAGTACGGATAGTGCTTGACAATAAATGAATAAATGCCCGAGAGCGTCAGCTGCTTGTCTGGAGCGGCCGATATTGCCTGAACGATCAGCTGGGCGTAGCTATACGGAGGCTTCTCGTTATGATTGTAACTGGCTGTGGAGGGAGTCTGGAACAGATCCTGCTGTAAATGTGTAATGAAGGATAAGTTTCATGCTGAAATTTATATTTATCGGATTCCGCCAGTTGCTCACCGTGTTGTTGTTACTGTAATTATTGTAATTGTTGGGCTGATTTTGTATGAAACCCTGACGTGGACTAGCCGGACAACTGTTGGCAGCGCTTATTGTACCTGGGAATAAAGAGAAACTGTGTTAAAATGGGGAATTGATGGTGATAGTGTTTAAAACTAGCTCATAAAACGATGAGATGACTTGCTTAATAAACATTTCATAGAACCTAACTGAAGTGTTCTCTGGAAATATTGTAAATAAAAGGAAATTCCACTTGCCAGTTGGTGACAGGTAGGGGCTCTTTTGCTCCTTCTTGGGTATAGATATCTTGAGCGGTGAGTAGATACCGGGTCCATCACCGGCGGCTATCAGGTGAGCAGCTGCCCCCGCTGGTGGCCCCACAACGATGTTACCGGCGCGTTGCTGTTGTTGCTGCTGTTGCAGAGCTGTGTGGTGGAGCGGGTGGTGTGGCGTATGCGGGAGTGGATGGTGCGCCGTCTGTTGTTGCAGCGGAAGGTGCTGCGCCGACGGGTGGTGGTGGTGCTGCTGCTGCAGTTGCTGCTGCTGGTGATGGTGTTGGTGTAACTGATGCTGCTGCTGCAAATCGTCCCTTGGCGGCGGGGTTATGATGACATGGGCGCCCCCGGCACCTACGCCACCTACGCTGCTCACGACCAAGGATGGCGAGTGAGTGCCGGCAGCATCCGATGGAGGGGCGGGCATGTAACTCTCAAACTCAATTCGAATCTCCGTGCTAGGAAAACGAAAGTAGCAGCTGCAAAAAACAATTCAACATCAGCATAAACATTCAAAAACAAAAAAGGAATCTTTCTTCCAATCTGGTGATTCCTCTTACCGTTGTGGCAAACGCAATGGATCAACATTACGGCGCTGCAAGAAGTCGTCCACGAATATACCATTCTTGCTGAGGCACTGGACAAAGAAGGCGCGCAGCTCCACGTCGAACAGGACCTGGAAGTGCTTGCGCGACACCAGGTTGTTCTCGGCCACGTTAAAGTGGACCAGCGATGTGGAGGAGTTGCGTCCGATCACTGTCACCGCGTCCGTGATGGGCAGCACCTCCTGGTTGAACCGTAGCTCTCCATATGGCGGAGGTGAGGCGCTGGCGGTGGCTGAGGCGGAGGGGGTGGTGGTGCTGGCAGGTGGGTGGTTTGCTGAGTTGTTGTTGATCAGCTCGGCGCTGCTGCTGTTGCTGCTATTGTTGTTGTTATTATTGTTCAGCGCCGCTGCGGCTGCTGCTGCTGCGCCATGGTGCAACTGCAACATGTCCTTGGCAATGGCAACAGTGGCTGCGTCGGCTGCGGCAGAGGCAGCGACGCCGGCTGTGGCAGCGGCTGCAATGCTGGTGGGAGTGTTCAGAACGGTGTGTACCGTTAGAATATTATTATTATTATTGTTGTTGCTGCTGCTGGCACTGTTGATGCTGCTGTTGTTGTTGCTGCTGCTATTGCCGGTGGTAGTTGCTAGTGTTGTGGTTGTTGATGTTGTAGTGGCGGCCATTTAAAAGGAGAATCCCACTTTGTCCAATGTTCTCTTAGTTGTTCTTGTTGTTGGCCTGTCAGGATTAAAATTAAAACATTTAAAGTTATTTTTACAGGATCCTTGAAATCAAAATAAAATAACCATCTCACTAAAATAATTCTTTAACTTTTTTTGCTTGCTATTCGTGGAGCATTTATTTGAAGTTTTTAAATTTATTATTATTAATTTGGTCACGTTTTTCAGCTATTATTACTTAGCTTAAGTAATTTCCCCAATTTTATTTTTATTGGTACATATGTACATACATACATAAATACACTTATACCGTATCTACAGTAACTGTTTTCTTGCTTTTAGCTGGGCGAGTTTGTTTATGGAGCCTTTTTTGGAAACCCATAGTCGTTGCCGTTTATTTTCATTAACGTTTGTACATCGAGTGCATTAATTTTTTTATCTTTTGATTTTTTCACAGCTTTTCACGCGCTTTTCGCTCTCTTTTCGTTTTGGCCCCAAGGTTTCTTCTTTTCGTCAGCCACAAATTATTTTCCAAATATATATGTACGTACATTCACACACACAGAAAGAAGAACACTGATACAGCGACGTCGATGCCTGATTCTGGTTGCCCTGCTGACTGGCAGTTTGTCTCCCTCACACCTCACCGCACCATCGCTCCAACCCCTCCCCCGCCCACAAGCATTTCGTTGCTGTTTCGGTTTTTGCTTTACTCTGTTTTGCTACCGCAGCCGCGCACACAGAAACGCATATACATCTGTACGTACATACCTCGGTCGGCAACAAAAACAAGCGCCGATTGAAGCAACAACAATAATAATAATAATAACACAACTACTACTACTACGCGACTGGCACTACGTGAGTAAACACACACGCACACGGCGGACCAGAATAGAGAGCGGCAACACGCTTGCGCTCTGCTCTCTCGTTTTCCCGGGCAATGTGGTTGGAGCGGAGCAGAGAAGTTGGCATATTGCCGGCGCAAAGCAACAGCAGCGCCGATGGAAAAATCTCCAACTCCACACTCACACATACACCCTGATGTATGTATGCCCCATTCTCTCCAAAACGGAGCTTGCGGCCAGTGTTGCCAACAGATGATTATATGCCGAATAAATCAATCAAAAACTCTAACTTCAGCTTTAATGTTAGGATATATGCATGTTATTATGTATGTATGTAATATATAAGTGCATATCAAACGAAAAGATTTGTTTTTTTTGGAAAGGTTTAAAAAAAAGAACCATAACGTCTACAAAATACATATGTACATAGTCTAAGATGCTTAAGGTACACAAAGTTTGTTTATTACTCCAACTGACTTAAAATATCGTAGAGATAAAACAAAGGTTTCATTTGGATGAACCATGGATATTCAATCTGGCTTTTCGTTCTAGATGTCTACAGGCTCCAGTATATAAGAACGATATTAATATTTTAATGAAAACAAATTTGCAATGAATTATTTTGGTTTGATTTTGGGTACACCCCGTTGTTTTGCACCTGTTTTACGGATTGGAGGTTTTAGAGATTGCAACAACAAATTTAATTTCAAAATTAAACAACATATTTAAATACATGCGGGGCTATGTATTTCCATGGCTACTGAACCTTTTGAAGAACGATCTGCATCTTGTGGGTTGCAGTGAGAAAGGGGGAAATCAAATAAAGCTGTTTTTTTACGCGTTGACAAACGGCCGTTGGCAACACTGTTTACTGTTCACTCTTTGGCTTGTTTGGCTCCACACACATACACTGAAACAGATTGAGAACTCTCGCACTGGCAGGCCCCACATGGCTCCCCATCAATCGATCGAGCTTGCATGCATAAACATGCAAAACGAAACCAAAATAAAATTAACGAGAACAACAAAAGGCAAACAAACGCCCATACATACAGTCATATAAATAAACACACGCATACACATTCGCGTTACATATATTTGGCGAGTACATACAAATGTGTGCATGTGTTAGGTCACTCGTAACGGCAACGGCGGAGGCACCGAAAGAGAAACACAATAAATAAATAAAAACACCAAAATACACACACACACGTACACACATACAGTTGGCGTATTGGAAATGCGTAAAAATGCCGCTCGTTGATTTTTCAGCTAGCAACCGACTCCACCTGCGCATACATACAGACGACGGATGTCTTGTTTGTCTCTTTGTAAACACACAAAAAGCACACTTTTCACAACGTAGCTGCTCTCTGGTTTTGGCTCGGCGATTGCGTAAACTGCCGCCCGCTTTTTTCCCACCTAACATCAAAATATGTACACACACTTGAGGCCACCCATACATAAATACGTGTGCGAGTGTTCGGCCTGTGTGTATGTGTGCATCACTTGAGCGTGTTCCAAAATAAAAACTTAATTTTTATTTATATGCGATTGTGCTGGTTGCTTTTCCGCTCGCTCTGCTATTGATTCTATTATTACTATTTCGCTCTCTTTCGCTGTTTATATTTTCGCCGTTGGTTATCAAACTCGAACTGTTTTTGTTGTTTTTCCATTTGCCTTCCTTTTTTTGCACACAACACGTTTTTCGCTGCGTGTTTGTGTGTGTATATTATTTTTTGTTCGCCTTGTTTATTTTTATTTTTTCGTACCTTCTTGAAAAAACCTTCCGACCTCGAAATTCGATAAAACTCACGAAATAGGCGTAACACTAGTAATTTGGCAAATATTTAAAGCCGATTTGTGCACTTTTTCAGCGATTTTAATGCGGTTTTTTCCGATTCTTATTGCTTGCAGCGCAGCGCGGTGAAGGAGAAGAAGAAGACACTTCACGTCGACTTCATCATATGGCAACGCGAGCCTCGAGCGCATGGCGATAGGTGGCAACGCCGCGCTTCAGCTGTTCGCCGCCTTTTGATTTTGTAACAGTTTGGAAATTCAGCGAAAATGCAGAGTCTGACCCGTCTGCTAAACACCGCCCTTACGCTGCAGCCCCCTCAGCGGCTGGGCAATGCAGCAGCCGTGGCATTGCAGCAGTGGCGCAGCAAAACCAAAGTAGTAGAGAAGCCCAAGCCAGGCGCCGGTCAGCAATTCCGGCGCACCGTGCACTTTCCGGAAGAGTACACGGTGGAGCCACTGAAAATCACCCACCTGGCAGGCCGGGATCCTGTCTCTGGTCGTCTGGTGGCCAAAGGCATTGGCGGCGGCGTCAAACAGCAGTACCGCTGGGTCAAGTGGGTGCGTGACGGTCCGGCAGAGGGTGCGCCGCGGGAGGAGCTGGTGCTGGAGGTGCTTCGCGATGGCTGTCGAACGGCCAAGGTGGCCTTGGTGGCCGTTGGCGACGAGCTGAAGTATATTCTGGCCACGGAAAACATGAAGGCGGGCGACATTCTGAAGACCTCCCGAGTGATCCCGAGGATTCCGGGTAAGTCTGGGATATCAAATATTTTTAAATCAAAGAAAGATAATATTTGGTCTTAAAGTTTGAGTTAAAATATGTTAATAGTAGTATTTATCGTTA
Organism: Drosophila anomelani; assembly: GCA_035045905.1. Classification (NCBI taxonomy): domain Eukaryota; kingdom Metazoa; phylum Arthropoda; class Insecta; order Diptera; family Drosophilidae; genus Drosophila; species Drosophila anomelani. The sequence goes on from JAWNOO010000165.1 coordinate 1,238,827, forward strand.
TAATTAATAGAGAGATAATTGAACTTTTTTATTTAATCCCCGTAGTACGTCCAAACGAGGGCGATGCGTACCCGCTGGGCGCTTTGCCCGTTGGAACCCGTATTCACTGCCTGGAAAAGAATCCCGGCCAAGCGTGCCATTTGATTCACGCCGCCGGAACCTTTGGCACCATCTTGCGCAAGTTTGATGACAAGGTGGTGGTGCAGCTTCCCTCCAAGCGCGAGTTTGCCTTTCAGCGCACCTGCATGGCCACTGTGGGGCGTCTGTCCAACACTGAGCACAACAAGGAGCATGTGGGCAGTGCGCAGCGAATGCGGGAGCTGGGCAATCGTCCGCGGTCCGGTCTGTGGAAGCGAAAGGAGGGTAAGCACGGTAGGAAGATACGCCGCCTGCCGCCCATGACCACGATATCACCGCCGGCACCACCCAAAGAAGAAGCCATCAGGCTGACCCTGCCCCTGTGAGGCTTTCATTTAATTTCTATGTTTTACACATTACACACCTAAAACTAGAGCTATTTGCGCGTTTTCTTCATTGAAAATCCAGTGCCGTGGAAGCTTTCGGCATCGGCTCCGTCCGCGTTGCCGGCTCCGGCGGCGTCCTCGCTTCCCCTGTCGCTGATGGGTCGAATGTTACGGTCGAAGCGGATCAGGCCGAACTCAAAATCGTAATCGGGAACGCCGCGAGGCAGAACCTTTTTGAGAACAGGCGTCTCCAGCTGGCTCTCCTTCTTCTTTTTGCCATCTAAGCGTACGCCAGAGCCCTTGAAGGTTTCAACCACCTCCTCAAGTACAGCATTAGTGCCGCCGGAGACTTCACCAGCAGCAGATCCCGCGGAGCCCTTTTGCCCGGAGCCTGAGGCCTGCGTTTCCGAGTGATCCTTGTAACCCACCGGAGCCTCAAACTCCACATTCATGTCGCACTCGATGATGCTGACCGCATTGCCAGGCTTCGTCTCCAGGACGCACAGCTCGTAGACCTTCTTGTTGTATTTGATGGCTATTACATCGCCCTTAGTCAAGCACGCGAAGTTGCGGAGCGCGTTCTCCAGCACCGCTTTTGGATTGGTGATGTCCAGGAAGTCAGTGCTGTGCGGCTGAAATTTGGAGAACGTGGCCACCGGCAGGGAGACGCTTTCGATGTTGAGTATATCGCCCTCCTCCAGCAGCAGATTGTCCATCATCCAGTAGGGCAGGTAGCACTTACCCTCGTCGGCGACAAACTCAAGGACGCCGGCGTGGGAGGAACGCGACTTCTTGCCGTTGGTCAGCTTGAACAGCATTGGGTACTCCACATTGAGGCGAGTGAGTGTGTCCAGCGCCGAGGAGGGCATGATAACTGCAAAAGAAGTGGAAACGTTTGAGGTTATTAGGGGCAGGATGTCAAAAATCCGGGTGAAACTCACTCTTTCCACCCTTTTCCACGTCGGATCGTTCGTTTCCGGGCAACATTGACACCGAGAAGCACTTGTACGTAGCGTGGAAACTGCGTCCCTCTGGGAACATCATGTTGAAGCCGCTGAAATGGAACATACTGTGTGTGCTTGGCCTTTCCTGGCTCGTTCAAACTGGCTTAATTTTCTACTGGATTCCCCAGTCTTTTTATTTTTTTCCCGACTGTTTATGTTTTTTCTTAAAGTCACTGCCAGAGAGACCGTAGTCGCACAGGCAAAACTAGTCTTTGGGAATTCCTGGTAGCTTAAATACCAGAAACTGATCACTTAACATATCACTGCTATTAACCGTTATTTAAATTAGCATACTTAAGGAATTTGTAATGATTATTCTGCAATAGGAGCCTAGAAGAAATAACCTTAGTTTAGATTGCACGAAAAACTGACCGTTAATAACTGACCGTTAATAACTGACCGTTTACCAAGACTGGTAACATCTGCTTGCTATTTAGTGTATGCGCTGGGTGGTATATTTTATTGGCCAGGGGACGATCACACTATTTTATCGGTGGTTTGCGCGCGACATACTTAGTCCCCAGGTAAAAATATATTTCCAAAAACAAGGACGCTGCGGATTTCGCCGGATTTTTACAGCTGCTATTCAAGTGAGTACCGAGAAAAAAATCGAATGGGAAAACTCTTGCAACTTTGTCCCAGCTGTCAGTGGACAATTTCTAGCAGGAATTGCTCCCTGCAATCTTTTCAGTGCGCGCGTGTGTGGGTATATCCTTGTGTATCCTTGTAGTCTGGCTGGCGCCGCGTGTTTTCGCGTGGGTGTGTGTATGTGTGGGTGAATAGATTTTCGCCAATATTTTCTCCACGCCAAATATGAAACAGATCGGTTGTACTTGAGTCTTGAACACAACAAAAGGAGAAAATCTATGTCTAGAAAAATCAATAAGCTGTGAAACTGATTGGGTGCGAAAGAAAACGGGCGGTGCTAGGGGGAAGGTGGCGGTGATGAAGTGCTGGCGGCGTTTCCCAGTTTCAAAAACTTTTAACCAAAATGTAAGGTCTTTTGCTACTGCGAGTACAGTTACAGTTACTTTCGATATTTTGCATACAGTTTGAGAGCCGATGCCGCCATGTGCAGCTGTTTTCAAGTCTCTGTTGTGCTCGCTCCCGTTCTCTCCTTCTATTTTCGCCAAACAACAAGAACAACGCAACTTCCCCATCTCTCTCGTCCTTTGTATCTTCTTCTCTGGTGTCACTTTCTTACTGGAATATAGGTTTTCCAATGAAAGGTTCCAATAAGTTTTTTATTTCACCATAAGAATTTATAAATAAGATATTTACCCAAAGTGTTCTGGTGAAATCAAATTGTGAAATTACTTCTTTGATATATTATTTTCCCCTTCACGTATCATAAATTTCATGAAATAATTGCAAGACTTTGAATAATATTGCACCTTTACAAAGTTAAGCCTTTGAATTTTTGACCCAACTATAGTATCTTATTGCATACTTTTGGGATAGTTTTGAAAAATCCAGATTTTTCCTAAAAACCTCAAACGTTACTACTTCTCAAAAAATTAATTGTTAAAAAATGTATACTAAATTATTAAATTGTAACTTGGTGTTATTTTTCGTAATTCAGATTGAAGTATAATTGGCAGACGTGTTCCACTGTCCAGCCATATATCGTAAAAGAGGGAAGCGTGCAATTTTTGCGTCTGAGAACTAAATTTAACAAGCAGAAGTGAAACAAAATAGACCAACGTCCCGCAAAGTATTTGAGTTTGAAATAGCAAAGCCGCAGTTCCTCAAAAACTGTGCACGCACGATGCAAAACAAATCCAAATAATATAAATAATATTCCCAAACCAAATTCGAAACTCAATTCGGGTTGCTTACGTCAAGCAAACAATTTTAAAATTGCAAGAAATCGGCTTTTTTCTGCGCGAATGATATCATGACTAAACAGATTGCTCCGGGCCACAGATGAGTTGTGGGCGGGCGTTGGGGTGGCATCAACCCTGCAAGGTCATAGCGTGTACACACCCGCTGTCGGTTGAAAGGTGTGTGTGTGTGTGTGTAGGCGAATACTCCGACTCGCTGGTCTCCTTATTGCAGCATGCACCGCACAAGTGACTCGCAAACTCTTATAATCCTCTTCAGGTATTACCAGCATCAGTTTTTCGAATTTGTTCCTTTGATTAGCACAGTAATGAGTATACTTCGGAGCACAATCTAAAAATGCTTAAAATTGCAAAATAAAAAAAATTACAAATAATACAAAAACTAAAAACGGCTAAAAAATTGTACAATTTTGAAATAATTTGAGCAAATCCGGGTTACAAGATTATCTAGAGATAATAAACGCAAGAAAGGCTGCTCATTTTCTACCTTCATATCTATAGGAAAGCTACATATATGAGGTTTGTTCTTTCTAAAGTTAAGACCAGATCTGTGAAAATATAATTAAACACTTTGAAATATAATCAATTTAAAATATTTGTGAAATACTTGTTTCATGATGTGTTGGGTTGAGATATCTAAATTACTCTAATATCTGCTAATATCTGCTAACTATAATTAAAAAATATTATTCGGAAAGTTGTTCTACCCAAAAAGTTCTTAAACTAAGAGGCTGATCAAGAATAATTATCTTTATAGTGCTGGATAAACCTGCTAAACTAAGGACTTCCAACTAAACTTATTGAACTGAAAGGGTATAAATATTAAGAAGTTTTATGAGCCTATAAGTCTGTTGCCAGGGGCCCATAAATTTACTATATAAATATGTATGGAACAGTAAACAAATCCACTCTATGTTTATACATACATACATATATAGTATATACAGCCCAAACATACATACATACATATAAATGTGAAATTCAATGAGGCGGCAAATAGCGCCTTTGGTTGTTTTTGTTTGGAAATCCCGGCAAAATTGTTTTTTTATTTTTTGCTTTTGTGTTTGTGCACACGTTTTAAATATCAGCCGACAAACTCGTGATTTTATATTTGAAAACAAAAAAAATTCACAACCGCTTCAAAGTTCAAACTCTTGGGATGAATGTTAAGAAGGTTGAAAAGAAAAGAATTGGGGAATCAGCATAATAAGCAATAGGTAAAAAAGGCAAAATGCCACTCCCAAAACAATGCTTACATTATTTTGCTCTTTCCTTCCTCAAATTTGTACAGACAGCAGACTAAAAAATTAAATAAAAATGTATTACCACAAAAGTTATTGTTCAAATTGTAGGAGGTAAAAGATTTTAAAAGGCTTTTTTATTTTCTTCTTTTATTTAATCAGAGTTTTGAGTTTTTAGTGATTATCAGAATTAATATAAAAAATATTTAAACAAAATCAATTCAAGCTATATATTTTTTAATATACTTTAAAGCTTGTTTTTTTCCAATGGTTTATTGCACGTGTTTGTTAATTATTTGTTTGTACGTCTTTCACACTTGAGGAGACACTTTCAATTGGATTTGGCCGGCTTAGTGTTACTTGGCATCGAAATGACCATTTGTCTGAATGCATCGTGTTGTGCTTTTGAGGGAGCAAAGAAAAACTCACTGTAGCGAGTTTCCCTCAAGTGAAACCACTTATGAGCCAACGACACCAGCCGGGACTCGCCTAGTTTGACAGCAATTGGATGAGTCGGTGTTAATTTAAAACAAGTTACCCCGGATTCAGCGGCGGCACGACCTTGAACTTGCGGCAACAACCACCCCAATAATGTGTAAAAGTGAGCCCACCACCGCAACGCCAACGGAGAGCTACTACATTCACCACCAACAACAAGTGGAAATTGCTTTAAGGGTGGTAGTGCTCGGCTGTGCATTGGGTCGTCTTGGTCCGCCCTGGGAACGCCCATAACAGGTCTTTATTCAGGCTGTTTTGGTCTGATCCGTCCTTGGAACAGTGCGGCAAATTAAATCAATATTAAATGCAGTTTACCATTTGCAGCGGCCGTGGAAATTGCAGTTGGTAGGCGGCAGGCAATGTCAAGGCTGTAGGCGATGCAGGTGCACTAAGAAATATAATGGTAAAAATCTACATTTTTAATTTAAAGAATAAGATTAAGCTTAAAAGCATGGTACATATATTCTTTTATTTAACTGGTGACTTTTCCATCTTAAAAGTTATATATAGACGTTACAGTTTTATAGCGATAGTTATCGTTAGGCATAGGCTCCTCACATCTGGCACTTCTACACCTCTCCCCTCTACTGGGTATACCTTTACTTGGGCCATCTGTTGGTATTTTGCACATGCCATTCAATCCAGTTTAATTCCATTTCCATGACATGCAATGGCAATAGCACAACCTGAAGCCGCCACCCCCCGCCCATTGATTGACCAGCTTACCGTCGACCTGCTCGGTCTTAAGGGTTCAATTTAATTATCAACTCTGCCCATCTACCAGGCAATAACTGTTATTTCTCATCGGACAATGTGAGTGAATTGATTTATTGTCAAAGGGTTATACCACACAATGAGTTTACTTATTAAAATTAAGTTACATTTTCTGAAAACAAAGTAAATTAAATTTATTCTTTGTACTTTACAATGCACAGAAGTTGCTTTACATTTACAATGAATTACTTGTATTAATAATTATTAATATTTCAAATCAGTGGAAAAGTTGCTAAATAAGTAGAATGAGTTATATAATTTTATCCTTACTTATTACTTATTGGATCCTCATTTTTCTCTCTTTAAATGTTGTTAGATTGTTAAAGACTGGAGGAAACCCGACCACTTTGCGTGCTTTGCTTATTTTTAGTTCAAAAGTTGAAAATACGCAACCAAATTGGAAGCTATTACCATAAAACTATGATTGTTTCCTTCCCTTTCCATTGTGAGAATGGGAAATGTGCCTTTTGAGTGGGGGGCAGAGGGCCGGTGAATGTAGCACGCAAATATAGAAATTTCGCGACCATACGTCATGGCATAAACTGTATAAAGCGTTGTGACCTTGCCAAGCCGCGGTGTCAGCCATTGTCCTGGTTACACTTGCCCCCGCCCCGGCTTCTACCCCCTATTTTCTGACCTCCACGCAGCACCCTCTTGGCGTCATTTGTCTTCCATTTGTTTTCTGCGAGGGATGTCCGGGCTTCTGGACTCTTCTATTCGCGTCAATGTCAATATGTTTGTTCTTTGTTTGTTTGTGGTGAGTGTGTGAAAAAGCGGCAAATGTTTATATGCTTGTTAGGGACACCGATGTGTAATTTCAGCCATATTGTACATATTTAATATTTCAGGTACTTAATACAAAAGCCTAATAAATACGAATGGCTCTATAATATATTAAAGAAATATATGGGGTATATTTTTGACTTGATAGTGTATTTCTCTTGATTAGATACATAGGTAAATAATAAATTTAAACAGCAGTCTTTGATCAACAATGATCATTGTAAACAATGAAAATTACATGTTTGCTTCACTCACACACTGATGGCAAATACAATCTGAACAATAATAACAATAACAACGCCAGGCTACAATTACGAATTTTCAATTGCGATTTTTCATTTTCATTTAAATTGTCGCACAGCTCGCCCTACCATAAGATCCGGCCACGTGCTTCTGTTTGGCTGTACCTCGAAATAAACAAATTAAGGAAAAACTGGAGAACACACACAAGTCAGTTCACATAGCAAACAATTCAATTTCAATTGGAAAACCCATTCATTGATCGCTTGTGTTCCGCTTGTTACCGGTTTAAAGTAGCTCAAAAACGATGAGCGCACACGCAAATCGAGTGAAATTGAAAATTTAGTGGGTGCATCAGCGTACAGTGCGATTCATTTGAAGCGATATACACAAATTTCTACAGATCAAACTTTGACTCCACTAAATGGTAGCTAAAATTAAAATATATATAAAATAAAAATGTGTTTTTTTTTGTTTGAGTAAGAAAATAAATGCTGCATTAAAAATATCTATGCCTTTAAAATAAATTGCGGAATAAATTAAAGTTAAAGCCTATATTTCCATAGTTAACATTTCGAAATATTTTGACAATACTTTTGAAATTACATTGAAAGCTTTATGTTTGTCAAAATGCCAATTGCCAAATGCAAATCGAAATGCCTTTCGATATACAACCCTTCATTTGGCAAAACTTATTCTGACACTTGCGAAACGCACTGTTCTTTTGATAACCAAATTCCGGCCGTTTTGACCGGTTTGATTTGATTGTTGGAATGAAAACGGTTCTAAACCCAAACTCGGCTCAAAGAGATTTTAGTGGTCAGACGCATCGGTTGATCTTGTGATTGTTAGTAAATGTCCAAATGTCCTGTCCTCATTGAAACAATTTTGTCGTTTATTTGTTGCAGACATGGTGAATAATTTTCTATGGTGGAAACAACTTTGCTACCCCAAACGTCAGGTAAGTCTGGATTATCTATTTAAGAGGTTACACATACATATGTTTGTACTTTAAACAGAATAATTTTTAATTTACTATCTACCTTATTCCCTTTCAGTTTGCCAACTCGACAATTTTTAACTCCTACTCAACATAACAAGAAACTTATTAGTAATAACAACACACAACAACACTATTATCCACTTACTCAACAACATCAACAACTGTCGTTTAATTCCAAAAATCGCTAGAGGAGAGTCATCCGAGGATTAAATGAATGCCAGTGGAGTTGATGTTGTGCCTGTAAACGATAGCAGCAACAATACCAGCAGGGATTCGTCAGGGCGAGGAGGTTTTTAATTTACGAGTATATTTCTTTTGTGTGTTTGTTTAGTCCGCGGTTAATTGTAATTTTTTTTGTATACTTTTTGCATACTTTTTTTTGGCAGAGCTGGTCCTCAGCTTTTGAAGTGGGAGGGAGGAGATTATTCAGGGAAATAAATAATTAAGTCACCCAGGCTTCGCACCTTGCGAGTTCCAAGCGGCGAGTTGTTGCCCAATTTTCATTATGAAAATAACGACAATGAAGTTTAAGCGCAAATATGGCTGTTTAGAGAATATTTGAAAGGATTTTCTCACTTATTAACCAATTTGAATTTTTTGTTTCGACCCTCATTTGTTACTCGTAGTCTTGTATTTTATAAGTTTTGAACAATTGTTTTGCACAATTTAAGTCATTCACAACCACATCACAGTTTAATTCGCAAATATCCCCTTACACACAAACAATACATAAAGTTCTTGAGTTTTAGTTTTAAAGGAGAAGAGGAAAAGTCAGGGAAGGTAATCAGTATTCAGTTAGAGTTGCAGAGTTTAGAGGCTTAGACAAAAGACAGAGACAGGAAGAGAGAGTTTTCAATTACATTAAACACTTAACAACATAACACCGCAAACGGCAAAATGGAGAGCTTTTCGCCGGATCTATTGTGGATGGTGGTCATCGGCTTCATGATAGCGTTCATTCTGGCCTTCGGAATCGGTGCCAACGACGTTGCCAACTCTTTCGGCACTAGTGTCGGCTCCGGGGTCCTTACCATCCGTCAGGCCTGCGTTCTTGCCACCATATGCGAGATATCAGGGGCCGTCTTGATTGGTAAGCCATATTATACATAATAGTTTAATTTACCAAAGACCTTCTTTAATGTTACCTTGCGAGTTTACTAAGATCTGTGTCCCTTGTAGGCTACAAAGTGTCGGACACCATGCGCAAAGGAATCCTGGAAGTGGGCTTGTACGAGGGCGCCGAGGAGGTGCTGATGCTGGGCTGCGTCGCTGCTTTAGCTAGCAGCGCAGTGTGGCTGCTGGTGGCTACCTTTTTGAAGCTGCCCATTTCGGGCACGCACAGCATCGTCGGCTCCACCATCGGATTCTCGCTGGTGGCGCGTGGCGTGCAGGGTCTGAAATGGTCCACGCTGGGCACCATCGTCGGCTCGTGGTTCATCTCGCCAGTGATGAGCGGTATTGTGAGCATCCTTTTGTTCCTAGCCATAAGACGCTTCATTTTGCGCGCCCAAGAGCCGCTGAAGGCGGGATTCCGCTCGTTGCCCATCTTCTACGGCGTGACGTTCTTCATCAATGTGATCAGCGTGGTGCTAGACGGACCCAAGCTCCTTTACATGGACAACATCCCAACTTGGATAGCTGTGGGTGTCAGCCTCGGTCTTTCGTTGCTTGTGGCTCTGCTCACGCAGCTTGTGGTCGTACCGCTGCAGCGCCGAAAGATCGCCAAACGATTGCGCGCCGAGAATCCGGTCAAGTTTAACTTCGAGGACTCTGTCGGTAAGTTGATGACGATATAAATGGACATATCTAAAAGAAAATCATTGGAATTAGCGTAGGAACAGGCAGACGTAGACGCAGTACTCTGTAAGCAAAGAACACATAATTATGATAAATGAGTAACGCCATAAGGAGATATACAACAAAAAAGTCTGGCATCTTATTATTAAGTGCAAGGATATTTAATATAATTATTAGGACTTTCAGCCACATTTTTGAATAGTATTGAAGACAGAAGAAGAGCCGTTTGACTTTGAAGCTCTTGCATTGCGAAATCTTTCCAAGTCTTATTGTTGCTAAAATGTGTTCTGCAAGACAATGGTAAGATGATGTCGATCTTTGTTTTCACAGCCTGTATAATTTTAGACATCAAATTTTAAATAGCGAATTGCAAACACCAGCACAAGACGTTTGCTCAGAACAAACAAGTGCGGAACATCTCCTAACCAGTACGATTTCGACTATAAATACCCCGGCTTCTATTAGAAAAGATATGTTGTGCCAAAGACTCACTCCAAGATGCGATTCAGGCTAACTTTCCTCCTCGGCTTCATGGCCCTAGTTGCGACTGTCTCGGCAGCCTCAGCTCCCACCTCGCCGACTTCACCAACTTCTCCAACTTCTCCCACCACGCCTACCAGCCCATCGGCTCCAGCATCGACTGCCACCCCGGCCCCGACGAGTAGCGCAGCCACCACTGCTGCACCGGCTGCCGCAGCAGCCACCTCGGAAGCTACTACAACCACTGTAGCTACCACTACCACAAAGGCATCCGGCAAAACGAAGCACAAGTATCACATCGTCAGAAGGGTTAAGAGACCGGCCATTAGGACAACTCATCGTCGTACACGTGAAAGAAGCCGCAATGGTCGGAATAACAGCACTCGCAGAAGCACCACTCGTAGAAGCTCAACTCGCAACAGCCGCAGGAGATCCAACCGAAACTAACAAGGCCAACAAAATGAGTACTCCAACGACACGACAGTTTTGCTTAAACGACACCATATATTTGAAATTATTTTTTGTTTGAATTTTTATCTGCAAATATTAATTGGTTAAACAATACCATTAACATTCAATGGTTTTTTCTTGGGACTTTAGAAGTTTTATATTTATGTTACTTAACATTAGAAAATGTAGCCTTATACTATACTCGGAATCCTGAAAATTGTTGACTAATCATATCGGAAAGTGTCCGTTATAATTTATGGACAAAACTATCGCAATCGATATGATATCGAAAATATTCTGAACTTTGATATAGCGAACTTTAAATATCGAAAAATATATATTTTTCCTATTATAATGGCAAGATTTATCATATAGAAATAGATTTATCGTAATTATATACAAAATGTCGCGGAAAATATCGGCACATTATTGATATTTATTCTTAAAAAACTCAACTTATTTTAATTGTTTCTTTTTTCAGAATCATCGCCTTCGGGCAGTCCCAAAAAGCAGCGCCGCCCCCTCTCGTTGGTCAGCGAGGGTAAGCCCTTGCCAGCCATTGCGGAGATTACCGAGCTCGTGTCGCTAAGCGATAATTCGCCCAAGACCTTTAAGCTGGCCCCCTTCGGCCTAGCGGCCAAGAACAACAATGCGCCCGGCGAGGAGTACAAGATCGATCCGCAGTTGATCAAAAAGGCTGAGGATCTTCTGGGCAAGGCCAGCCTGGATAACACCGACCTGACCATCACGAGCCTGAACTTCATCGACGAGCAGCAGCAGCAGCAACAGCAGCAGCAGCAAAACGGACGTAAGTTGCAGGAATGCTTCAAGAGGGTACAGTCGCCCAAAGAGGAACCAAAGGTACAAAATCTAGAATAAATATATATAAAAAAGCCCAAAATATATACTCGTACTCCCTTTTTTTCCAATTGTAGCACAAGGGAAACGTCGCTGGAATGGATGTGGGAGTTGGAGCTGGTACCAAGGCCACCAACAACAATCTGCAGGTGGTGGAGAGCGGCGGGAGTCTGGACTTGATGATCAGTTCCACACTATCGCCAAATTCAAGCAAGGTGCCGCTGATCGAGAGCAAGGAGGCCCTGAATGAGCAAGAAGATGAATTTAAGCGGGCTGCGGCTGCGGACGGACGAAGGAACAGTGGCGGCGAGGAGACTCAGGAGATCTCAATGCTTTTCTCGTTCCTCCAGATCCTGACGGCCACCTTTGGAAGCTTCGCGCACGGCGGCAACGATGTGAGCAACGCCATTGGCCCACTTATTGCCCTATACATGATCTACCGCGAGGGCTCGGTTATGCAGCGAGCGGAAAGTCCCATCTACATTTTGATTTACGGCGGCATCGGCATCTCCGTAGGTCTCTGGCTCTGGGGAAGACGTGTCATCGAGACCATTGGCAATGACCTCACCAAAATTACCTCATCGACGTGAGTTCCCATTGATTTTTTTTATCTCTAAAACGGGCGAGGGGTGTTGCAAAATTAATTATTTATTTTAAAATTAATTATGCTGTATTTAAATTTAAAATTAATTTAAAATCATTATTCATTTTAAACTATTTAATTTTTTACAGTGGTTTCACCATTGAAATTGGAGCCGCCATTACAGTACTGCTGGCCAGCAAAATTGGCTTGCCTATTTCGACCACTCACTGCAAGGTCGGTTCGGTGGTTTTCGTGGGTCACGTGAGTGCATCTGGTCGCAAGAAGGGGCAGCCGAACGAGCAGGACCAGATGCATCAGCCCGGACTCGAGAAGGAGGCGGGGCAGGCCCATCCAACTGCAGCGCCCATGGAAGATGGCAGCGTCGATTGGCATTTGTTCCGGAATATTGCCTACGCCTGGATTGTGACAGTGCCGGTTACGGCTCTGCTTAGCGCCGGAATGATGTATGTGCTCTGTGCCATCGCTGTGGACGATATGGGCCAGGCCTAAAGACGGGATCGAGAATGCGGTCAGAGTGTGCCATTCAATTATTAATTGTAGTTGGAAAACTAAAGTAACGTTTCGTAATTGTACAAGTTGGAAAACACAAAGCTTAAGATTAAACACGCAAGAGAAACACAAAAGGAAAAGTGAAAAGTCTTAACAAAATTACTAAACTCGCCTAACTAAAACAATGTAATTAGGTCATAGAACGTCTCTGAGCCTAACTGATATTATTATTATTTAATATGTAATGCCGTGATTTGATTTATACTTTACCCGTCGAATTTTTTTCGTATCCCAACTCCACTGAAGATTTTGTAGACCTGGTCCGAACTCACTCAATATATTTTATAATTGCAATTATATCCATTAATAGAGCAGAGCAAAACACTTGAATAAAATACAAACTATGTACAACAACAAAGATTGTTTATATAAAACACTGAAGACCAGCTTAAACTCAAGTGACTGAAGAGTCTCGTAATGCGACTCGTTCGCTCGTTCGTTGTAACATGTCCTTGTTTAGTTCGGTTAAATATTATTCCAAAATCCAACTAACGAGGCTCTCCAGTCCGTCTTAAATTTACATTCCATTGGGAGCCAGTTCGTAAAGTATTTCACTATGTAGATATACGAAAAATAAATACAAAGTTATGACACTTAACAATCTCTTTATTCGCAGCATAAGGATGCCTCAATATATATTTAATATATTTTGATCATAAATTAGATTGGAGAATGTCTTAAAGTACAGCAACAGGATCTACGGGGACTCTCTTAAAGGTCGGTGTTTTTTATGTATTTATCTTGGTTTTTAATTAAGTAAGTTGAGATTTTGCCAAAAGCAAGGTTCCCTTATCCAAAATTATTCAATTGCATTATTATTTTTAATTTATAAGCGACTATGAAGCGTCAAATATAGAAGTTCTATAATAAGAATATTTATTTAATATTTCCGTATCATATGAATAACATATTTTTGAAAGGGAGTCTTTGAATCAATTAAAATACTTATATTCAAATACTTCCGTCTATTCTAGATAAGTTTTAACGTTTCACATCTTGGAGATTTTTTATGGCCAATTGACAATTTAATTTTATACATAATCTATCCGACTTTAAATTTAGCTTGTCCTCGATCTTTGTTTTCACAAGCTGAATCAATTTAGATGGCAAACAGCGAGCAGCGAATAAGCAAACAAAAACCTGGAAATTTAGCTTCGGACAAACAAGTGTGCAACATCTTCCAATCCTAAAGATTCCGTCTATAAGTGCTCTGGTTTCCGCCATTAAACAGTCCCATTGTTTTAAGACACACAAAGAGTTAGTATACAAAGCTATCGAAATGGCCTTAGAGATACAGTACACAAGAATATTTTTTATTTGATTTAGTATGCAGAGACTGTTAACGGTCAAAACATGAAACACCGCAACACAGGAACAATAAAACGACTTAATTTAATTTTGCGACTAATTGTAAATTTGTATTTGTAACTAAAACTAAAGTAACGATCAAGGTTAAGAGAATTGCATTGGGTCGTTTATCCAAATCCTTTTGGGTCTGTGGGGCTCGAATTTCATTGGTTTAGTTCCGGGTGGACCTCCTGCGGCGCTTGGCATCGGTGCTTTTGCGAGCACTGCGGCTCCTTCTAGTATGCGTTACAACGGCCGGCCTCTTCCTTTTAATATGTGTTCTGCGTGTACGTTTCTGCCCTGGCTTCTTAGTAGTGGCTGCAGTGGTGGTGGGGGCGGCGGCTGTGCTGACATCTGTTGTGGGGGTGGCGGCGGTGGTTGCTGTGTCAGTTGTCGGGGCCGTGGTGGGACTGGTCGCAGGATCCGTCGGAGTGGTGGGCGAAGCTGGCGAGGCTGGCGAGGGTGGCGTGGCTGGATCTGTTGGCGTGGCAGCTGGGTCAGTCGGAGTGTCGGCTGCCAAGGCAGTCGCAACGAGGGCCACAAGGCCGAGGAAGAGAGCTAGTCGGGATCGCATCTTGGAGTTTGTGGAGTGTCTCTGGCACTGTTGGGACTACAACATGTATTTTCTGGTAGATGCCGGTGTATTTATATCCGAAATCGTTCAGGTTCGAAGATGTTTCGCACTTGTTTGTCTCTTGCAAACAGAACAATTTGTATTTATTTGAGTTCAGTCGCGATGCAAGATGTGCCATCGAAATATAAAACTGGGTTGCTGAAACAGATACAATTAGAAACAATTAGATCAAATCTTTGATGACATCTTGGCCGATGTTTGATGTAAAAATATTTAATTGAACTCTCGCAAGCTGCCTTTAAATTGGGAAAAACCAAAAAGATGAGGTCATAGCTTATTACGAATTGGCTCTATGTCATAGAATATCCTTTGAGTCCTCGTCCTTTTTTTCAATCGCCTCACAAGCACCGTTGGAGTGGATTACGAGGTGGAGCGGGTGCGAAAAATATCCTGCAGTTGGTGGGGAGCTGCGGCAGCCCTAAACGATGGACGTATTTTTGACATCTCCACATCTAGGAACTTGTGGTCATAAGCTACTACATATGAGAGACTACAGAAGTTATCGGGTGTATTGGTGCTTTTATTTAGTTGGTTACAATATATGTATGTACTTAAGTGCCATGTTTGTAAGTATGTATCGAATTACTTGATCCCTCATGAAATTCTCAGCTTGAAGTAGCTGGGTTCCCAATCAAAAGTTTGCAACGCAGTGAAGGAAGCATCTCCGACCCTATAAAGTATATATATTCTAGATCAGGATCAACAGCCGAGCCGATCTCGCCATGTCCGTCTGTCCGTCTGTCCGTTTCTACGCAAACTAGTCCCTCAGTTTTAAAGCTATCTGAATGAAACTCTCACTCGTTCATATGTCGGAACGTGCCGGATCGGACGACTATATTATATAGCTGCCAGAAGAACGATCCGAAAAATTTTCAAAAAACAATTATAACTTTGTCAGTTTTCAACCAATTGTCACCAAATTTGATATTTGCCCATTTAGTATTATTTCCGAATTTCGGTTTTAATTTCATGAAAATCGGCTGACTACATCTTATAGCTTCCATAGGAACAATCAGGAAAATAAAAGAAAAAACCATAACTTTGTCAGTTTTCAACATATTTTCACCAAATTTGATATTTAGCCATATTTTAGTATTCCTGAATTTCGATTTTAATTTCATGAAAATCGGCTGACTATACCCTATAGCTTCCATAGGAACAATCAGGAAAATAAAAGAAAAAACCATAACTTTTTCAGTTTTCAACCAATTTTCAACAAGTTGATATTTGCCCATTTAGTATTATTTCCGAATTTCGGTTTTAATTTCATGAAAATCGGCTGACTATATCCTATAGCTTCCATAGGAACAATCAGGAAAATAAAAGAAAAAACCATAACTTTGTCAGTTTTCAACATATTTTCACCAAATTTGATATTTAGCCATATTTTAGTATTCCTGAATTTCGATTTTAATTTCATGAAAATCGGCTGACTATACCCTATAGCTTCCATAGGAACAATCAGGAAAATAAAAGAAAAAACCATAACTTTTTCAGTTTTCAACCAATTTTCAACAAGTTGATATTTGCCCATTTAGTATTATTTCCGAATTTCGGTTTTAATTTCATGAAAATCGGCTGACTATATCCTATAGCTTCCATAGGAACAATCAGGAAAATAAAAGAAAAAACCATAACTTTGTCAGTTTTCAACATATTTTCACCAAATTTGATATTTAGCCATATTTTAGTATTCCTGAATTTCGATTTTAATTTCATGAAAATCGTCTGACTATACCCTATAGCTTCCATAGGAACAATCAGGAAAATAAAAGAAAAAACCATAACTTTGTCAGATTTCAACATATTTTCACCAAATTTGATATTTAGCCATATTTTAGTATTCCTGAATTTCGATTTTAATTTCATGAAAATCGGCTGACTATACCCTATAGCTTCCATAGGAACAATCAGGAAAATAAAAGAAAAAACCATAACTTTGTCAGTTTTCAACATATTTTCACCAAATTTGATATTTAGCCATATTTTAGTATTTCTGAAATTTGATTTTAATTTCATGAAAATCGGCTGACTATATCCTATAGCTTCCATAGGAACAATCAGGAAAATAAAAAAAACCATAGCTTAGCCGTGTTTCAAACCATTGCCATCAAATTTGAGATTTGGCAACAAATTGTTATTTCAGAATTTCGTTTTTAATTTTTTGTTTAAACTCTGCAAGGGTATACAAACTTCGGTGAGCCGAAGTTAGCTTCCTTTCTTGTTTTTTGTATATCATTGAGGGAATAATTATACATATATAGTGGTATTTAACATTTTTAAACCTAAAAATCAGTTCAGCCGGTTTAAAGGAGATTAACAACTGAAAAGCTATAGATTTACCCACATATATATTCCAGGTTTACGACTAGAACTCGCCAATAGGAACAATAAAAAGACTTAATTTAATTTTGCGACTAATTGTAAATTTGTATTTGTAACTAAAACTAAAGTAACGATCAAGGTTAAGAGAATTGCATTGGGTCGTTTATCCAAATCCTTTTGGGTCTGTGGGGCTCGAATTTCATTGGTTTAGTTCCGGGTGGACCTCCTGCGGCGCTTGGCATCGGTGCTTTTGCGAGCACTGCGGCTCCTTCTAGTATGCGTTACAACGGCCGGCCTCTTCCTTTTAATATGTGTTCTGCGTGTACGTTTCTGCCCTGGCTTCTTAGTAGTGGCTGCAGTGGTGGTGGGGGCGGCGGCTGTGCTGACATCTGTTGTGGGGGTGGCGGCGGTGGTTGCTGTGTCAGTTGTCGGGGCCGTGGTGGGACTGGTCGCAGGATCCGTCGGAGTGGTGGGCGAAGCTGGCGAGGCTGGCGAGGCTGGCGTGGCTGGATCTGTTGGCGTGGCAGCTGGGTCCGTCGGAGTGTCGGCTGCCAAGGCAGTCGCAACGAGGGCCACAAGGCCGAGGAAGAGAGCTAGTCGGGATCGCATCTTGGAGTGTGTGGAGAAGTCTTTAGCACTGTTGGGACTACAACATGTATTTTCTGGTAGATGCCGGTGTATTTATATCCGAAATCGTTCGGGTTCGAAGATGTTTCGCACTTGTTTGTCCCTTGCAAACAGAAAAATTTGTATTTATTTGAGCTCAGTCGCGATTCAAGATGTGCCATCGAAATATAAAACTGGGTTGTTGAAACAGATACAATTAGAAACAAGTAGATCAAATCTTTGATGACAGCTTGGTCGATATTTGATGTACAAATATTTAATTAAACTCTAAAAGCTGCGTGGAAACACCCAAAAAGACGAGGCGGTAGATTAATGGGAATTGGTTTAAAATCTTAGAATCTCTGGAGTCCTCTTCCTTTGGCAGCATTAAGGAGCGGAATAATTCCTTATTTTTAAGTAACAGGTCCCGATATAAGTCCTTAGCTCTGCTCGTTGAAAGCTCTGAATCTAGTCTCAATCTGCTGGCACGTCTTGCGCACTGTTGTCACAATGTACTAAATTCGGAAATAACTCATAAAATACCCTAGAATTTTTTTAATGTGAATGATGAAAATGGCACTTTCAGGTGCACTATAAGTTAGCAAAGCAATTTTTGTTTCTAGTTTCCTTAACTATTTTAGGGTTTGTTTCATTATACTTTTTATTAAAGAATACTTTTAATTATTGTAGTACAAATCTAAGTTTTATCTTCACACTATGATTAAAAAAAAAAAAAAAAATGAATATGAGTAACTCCGGACAGTTGTTTTTTAACTTATGCATTTATTTTTGAGAAAATTAGGATACACACCACGGATTTTTTTAAATAACACGGGAGATTCCCTATAATTCGTCCAGCTCTTTTATTTTAGAAACTTTAAATAGTTAACAGCTTAAACACATGATCCTTACATGGCAATTTTAAGCTAATATTATCTAAATTTTTCTAGAAATAATTAGGGATAGACTCGGCTGAAAAAGTAAATTAGCAAATTATTTAGCAATTAGCAAAAATTTAAAATTGCTACTGAAATTTGTAGGATGAATAAGTATTCAATAAATGCTACTGCAAAACTCTTATTCGGAGAACAAAAAAAAATTATAATTAAAATAATCCATAAAATCTGTTAAAAAATAAAAATAAAATATACAGTGTGCAAAGAAATGAGGATGAAAATATTTTCTGTAATAATACTATACGTGTTTTTATTATTATGATCAGACGGAAACTGTATCTGAAGCACAAAATAGGCACAAATAGCAATAAAAAATTCCTAGTATGCTTTTTTAAAAATTCAAAACTTCATTGAACGTCTAGAATGATATTTGAGGACTGATAATCACGATAATTGAAAGAACATTTAAAACAAATTTATTTATCCGGCATTATTTTTAATGCGCCCCATCCTTAGCTTTTAGAAACTATCTACTGCTATTCTTTTCTCACTATTGGTCCAATGGCCTTGTTGGCCAACAACAACATCCGCCTGAGTGAGGTTCCGAATCAGAGACATTATGGACATATTGAAAATGGCCAATCACTGAAATGTCATCCTTATCTTTTTCAAAGCAGATCAGAGGGACACCCTTTATGAACTGCCGCAACTCCTTGACACCGGAGCAAAGATAAAGATTCTTCTAGGACATCTTGGTCCTTAGAAATTGCCTATTCTAGAATCTGCTAACTCGGGAACAATAAAACGACTTTATTTAATTTTGCGACTAATTTTAAATGTATTTTTAACTAAGACAATAGTAACGATCAAGGTTAAGAGAATTGCATTGGGTCGTTTATCTAAATCCTTTAGGGTCTGTGGGGTTCGAATTTCATTGGTTTAGTTCCGGGTGGACCTCCTGCGGCGCTTGGCATCGGTGCTTTTGCGAGCACTGCGGCTCCTTCTAGTATGCGTTACAACGGCCGGCCTCTTCCTTCTAATATGTGTTCTGCGTGTACGTTTCTGCCCTGGCTTCTTAGTAGTGGCTGCAGTGGTGGTGGGGGGGGCGGCTGTGCTGACATCTGTTGTGGGGGTGGCGGCGGTGGTTGCTGTGTCAGTTGTCGGGGCCGTGGTGGTAGCACTGTTGGGACTACAACATGTATTTTCTGGTAGATGCCGGTGTATTTATATCCGAAATCGTTCGCGTTCGAAGATGTTTCGCATTTGTTTGTCTCTTGCAAACATAACAATTTGTATTTATTTGAGCTCAGTCGCGATTCAAGATGTGCCATCGAAATATAAAACTGGGTTGCTGAAACAGATACTATTAGATCAAAACTTTGATGACAGCTTGGCCGATGTTTGATGTAAAAATATTTAATTGAACTCTCGCAAGCTGCCTTTAAATTGGGAAAAACCAAAAAGATGAGGTCATAGCTTATTACGAATTGGCTCTATGTCATAGAATATCCTTTGAGTCCTCGTCCTTTTTTTCAATCGCCTCACAAGCACCGTTGGAGTGGATTACGAGGTGGAGCGGGTGCGAAAAATATCCTGCAGTTGGTGGGGAGCTGCGGCAGCCCTAAACGATGGACGTATTTTTGACATCTCCACATCTAGGAACTTGTGGTCATAAGCTACTACATATGAGAGACTACAGAAGTTATCGGGTGTATTGGTGCTTTTATTTAGTTGGTTACAATATATGTATGTACTTAAGTGCCATGTTTGTAAGTATGTATCGAATTACTTGATCCCTCATGAAATTCTCAGCTTGAAGTAGCTGGGTTCCCAATTTTTTTTTCTGCCCACATCCCGTTTTAATAATATCGAGTAATGTAAAGTTACATCATTTTTCGTAAACCAAAAAATGAACTTTTTCAATTTTTTTTTGTAAATCGCAATAACATCGTTTGTCCACCCTTTAGAATTTTGAAACAAGTAAGAAAGCTACAGTCGAGTGAGCTCGACTGTGGGATACCTGCTACCCATACTAAATGGTTAATATATTTTTGAACATAACGGACAAATGCAAGTGTGATTATATTATATTATATACATGCATACAAAAATACATAAATGCTATACAGCCACGCCAGGGATAAGATATAGTCTTCCAATTTTCATATAATTAAAACCGAAATTCAGGTGGCCAAATCTCAAATTTGATGAAAATATGTTGAGAAATATGTTTTCTTTTGTTTCCCTGGTTGTTCATATGGCAGCTATAGGATATAGTCGTCCGATTTACATGAAATTTAAACCGAAATTCGGAAATAATATTAAATGGCCAAATATCAAATTTGGTGAGAATTGGTTGAAAACTGACAAGGTTATAATTTTTTTTTTAAAGATTTTTCCGATTGTTCCTATGGCATGATATAGTCGTCCGATCCGGCCCGTTCCGACTTATATACGAGTGAGAGTATATAGAAGACTAACTACAAAGTTTCATTCAGATAGCTATAAAACTGAGGGACTAGTTTGCGTATAATCGGACAGACGGACAGACGGACGGACAGACGGACATCGCTAGATCGACTCGGTTGTTCATCCTGATCAAGAATATATATACATTATAGGGTCGGAGATGTCTCCTTCACTGCGTTGCAAACTTCTGACTGAAATTATAATACCTTCAAGGGTACACAAAAATAAAGTAAAAGGTGGGCAAACATGAGCAAACGATGAGCAATCGATTCCAGCTGTAAAATTAAAAAAAAATACACTAGATTTGTGGACCCAGCTTCTTCAAGTTAAAATTCTTTACATTTTACAGTTAGTCCAAAAAGGACAATAAATGATTAAATATTTATTTTCATTATACCCTTGCAGGGTATATTAGTTTCAGTCAAAAGTTTGCAACGCAGTGAAGGAGACATCTCCGACGATCGAGTCGATCTAGCCATGTCCGTCTGTCCGTCTGTCCGTTTCTACGCAAACTAGTCCCTCAGTTTTAAAGCTATCTGAATGAAACTTTGCAGTTAGGCTTCTATATACTCTCACTCGTTCATATGTCGGAACGGGCCGGATCGGACGACTATATCATATAGCTGCCAGAGGAACGATCCGAAAAAGTTTCAAAAAACAATTATAACTTTGTCAGTTTTCAACCAATTGTCACCAAATTTGATATTTGCCCATTTAGTATTATTTCCGAATTTCGGTTTTAATTTCATGAAAATCGGCTGACTATATCCTATAGCTTCCATAGGAATAATCAGGAAAATAAAAGAAAAACCATAACTTTGTCAGTTTTCAACATATTTTCACCAAATTTGATATTTAGCCATATTTTAGTATTTCTGAATTTTGATTTTAATTTCATGAAAATCGGCTGACTATATCCTATAGCTTCCATAGGAACAATCAGGAAAATAAAAAAACCATAGCTTAGCCGTGTTTCAAACCATTGCCATAAAATTTGAGATTTGGCAACAAATTATTATTTCAGAATTTCGTTTTTAATTTTTTGTTTAAACATTTTTAAACCTAAAAATCAGTTCAGCCGGTTTAAAGGAGATTAACAACTGAAAAGCTATAGATTTACCCACATATATATTCCAGGTTTACGACTAGAACTCGCCAATAGGAACAATAAAAAGACTTAATTTAATTTTGCGACTAATTGTAAATTTGTATTTGTAACTAAAACTAAAGTAACGATCAAGGTTAAGAGAATTGCATTGGGTCGTTTATCCAAATCCTTTTGGGTCTGTGGGGCTCGAATTTCATTGGTTTAGTTCCGGGTGGACCTCCTGCGGCGCTTGGCATCGGTGCTTTTGCGAGCACTGCGGCTCCTTCTAGTATGCGTTACAACGGCCGGCCTCTTCCTTTTAATATGTGTTCTGCGTGTACGTTTCTGCCCTGGCTTCTTAGTAGTGGCTGCAGTGGTGGTGGGGGCGGCGGCTGTGCTGACATCTGTTGTGGGGGTGGCGGCGGTGGTTGCTGTGTCAGTTGTCGGGGCCGTGGTGGGACTGGTCGCAGGATCCGTCGGAGTGGTGGGCGAAGCTGGCGAGGCTGGCGAGGCTGGCGTGGCTGGATCTGTTGGCGTGGCAGCTGGGTCAGTCGGAGTATCGGCTGCCAAGGCAGTCGCAACGAGGGCCACAAGGCCGAGGAAGAGAGCTAGTCGGGATCGCATCTTGGAGTTTGTGGAGTGTCTCTGGCACTGTTGGGACTACAACATGTATTTTCTGGTAGATGCCGGTGTATTTATATCCGAAATCGTTCGGGTTCGAAGATGTTTCGCACTTGTTTGTCCCTTGCAAACAGAACAATTTGTATTTATTTGAGTTCAGTCGCGATGCAAGATGTGCCATCGAAATATAAAACTGGGTTGCTGAAACAGATACAATTAGAAACAATTAGATCAAATCTTTGATGACAGCTTGGCCGATGTTTGATGTAAAAATATTTAATTGAACTCTCGCAAGCTGCCTTTAAATTGGGAAAAACCAAAAAGATGAGGTCATAGCTTATTACGAATTGGTTTTATGTCATAGAATATCCTTTGAGTCCTCGTCCTTTTTTTCAATCGCCTCACAAGCACCGTCGGAGTGGATTACGAGGTGGAGCGGGTGCGAAAAATATCCTGCAGGTGGTGGGGAGCTGCGGCAGCCCTAAACGATGGCTGTATTGTTGACGTCATGCCCTTCCTGACCACCTAGTCCTCTGTTGAGTGCTTTGCCTCATGGTTGATGTCCAGATCTAGGATCTTGTGGTCACTAATTATTATGTCATTGTGATACTAAAAACAGACAAAAGAAATACAAAACGGGATAAATTTACTAAACTTAAATTTGCCTTCGGGCCAAACTCGGTTTTTCTTAAATTGATAAGAATTGTTCAATAAATTCATAATTTTATTTCGAGTTGGCATCAAATTTGAAATCATAAAATTCTTCATTAAAACTCGAGTTGGATTAAAAAAAATATAGCAAAAAATTATCAACCAACCAATAAAAATTAACCAATTGATCCCAAATCGTAGTTAAAAAATTATATTTTAAATTCAGTGTTTTATATAAAAATAAGACTGTATCGTTTTTATTACCTCTATTTGAAGAATGACAATGATTACGTTGACTAAATGATTTATTTTTAAGATTTACAAATTTCAAAATTTTATTAGTTTTGTTTTTCGTAATATTGAAATTTTGGTTTTTAATTATTAAAATAATTTACTTTCTCCTAGAGTCACGAATTCAGTAGGCTAAAACTTAAGCTTTCTTGCCTTTTTTTGTGATTAGATTTATTAGCTTTTAAAAACGTTCTACTAGGAAGTATAAAAAGATCTTGACAGAGTTGGAGCACAGCAAATGACATACTTCTTGGCTAAATTCAAATTGTTAAACTTAAAGAAAAGTTAAAAGCTGGTTAAAGCTGGCCACTGCTGAGCTTTGAGGGGCTCCCATTCCCCACGGCGCGTACGCTATGCCACTTGGGGTTAGTTGAGTTTTGAGCTTCGATGCGTTCGGTTGGACTTGGAGCCGCTGTTCCCGACAACTCCGCGTGATTCTAATACTCGGTTTGGTGCAATTTTAACTCGTAACGCCTGCGCATTCTCCGTCCCCACAATCCGAGATTCGGAGTGCTAACTGTTTGGGTTTTTTGACAAAAACATATTCATAATTGTGAGAAATTAAAAACTTGTTCTAAGTCGCTTAGCTTTTGGATTTACGCATTTGGATTTTTGCCCTACTTACTGCGGCTTAAAGGTGAGCAGAGAATTACTGAGTTCGAAGTATCGAAAAATGTATAATACTTATAAAAAAATCGGAGCATATTACTTCCGTTCGGCCTTTCTATTTCCGCACCTTTGTGGGCCCCCACTTCCAGGGGAATGGATATCCACAAGTACTACAAGTATTACTTAATTTCTTTGCTTAATCCGATTTGCGAGCATTGAACTTTTCATCTTTGGGTATTTTGTGCCATTGTTGTTATTATTGTGGTTATTGTTGCTTGTG
The DNA here is from genome assembly GCA_035045905.1 of Drosophila anomelani. NCBI lineage: Eukaryota > Metazoa > Arthropoda > Insecta > Diptera > Drosophilidae > Drosophila > Drosophila anomelani. The sequence goes on from JAWNOO010000165.1 coordinate 1,263,232, forward strand.
TTGGTCTTTAGTTTTGCACCAACTTCTTGTGGTTTATTGTTGCGTCTTTTGATTGTTTTTATTTTGCTTCTTCTGCGGGCTCCTCACTCTCCGCCGCTTGTTCTCATTTTATTTAATGAGTTCTCCGGTATTTTTGCCTTTGTTTTGCATTGTTCCAACTTCGAAGCCCTGTTTGTTCAATATGTTTAAAACGTTTTAGCCAATTCGAGCGAAAACAAAATTATTAGCAAGTTGATTTGGCTTGTATGGGTATTTCCGTTGTTCAGTTAGGCGTTTGCCTTAATGAATGGAATTGTTTTGTAAAAAAATTGTATACTACAGCTGCTTTTGGTTGTTACGTTTTTCAGATTGGCATGTTCTTTATTTTTGTATTAGTTAAAAATATATATTAATAAAATATGTAAAGCTTTTACAACAAATATATTTTACTAAATCAAACTGTTTTCCTCCGTAAAAAATATTTATTTTGAAAGCTTCAACTATTTTATTAATATAAGTATATTGGAATAGTTTTTGCAAATACCTACATAGATTCCAATTAGCACACAAATTAGGAGATAGTTTTTAATTAAAACTGTTAAGTTTTAGGTAAAAGTTTATTAAAGAAAGTTTATTACAGCAAACAAAAAACAACAAACTTAAAAAAAAAACAAAATTTAGGTACATTTTCGATTTGTATTTATATATTTTTTATTTGAGGAAAAAGGTTTAGTTTATGCTGACGGAAATTTGTTTAATTTTAGTGATATAATTGTTTAAACAATTTAAATAGAATAGAAGAACATTACAAATATATCAAGTCTCTGGATTGAAGCTGGGATCTTCAGGTCGCAGATGTTGAGTTCCTCCTTGCACCATTAACAAAAGTTGGCCTAATCTGCCATTTCAGTTTTGGCTAGCATTGAATTTTTAATACTTTTGTTAACTTATATATTTAAATATACATTAATCTATATTTACATATACATGTTTTAAAACTTTATGGAAAGCTTATCTTCAAATGATGAATACATTTCTTCCGATCTATGAACATCATCATTAGCCTTTTTTGGCAAATTAATAAACTGTTCAACTCTAGCAAATCGTTAATCGGTGTCAAGATTCTGTGCCCAGCATGTGCGACCCATTTCCCCTAAAAGAACCGCCGGAACCGAAACCTAACTCGTACCCAAATCCGAACCCGATTGCCCTCACGGACAGGTGTTCGATCTGCCGGACAGATCGCCGGGCTCATTATGCGGCCCGGCTAGCGGTATTGCCCTCAAAAGCGATGCCGCCACCCGAAGATAACATGGCAAACCTACTACAGCAAACAAAAAAATAAAAAAAAACTTTAAAAAAGAAAGAAAACCAAACCCAAACTTACTTGCGAAAGCCACACAGACAATTCTGTGCAGAACAAAAGCCAAACGATCGAAGCCATTAAGCCGGGCTCCAACGGCTCCAATGGCTCCTCTATAGCTCCAAGAGTCGGAGTCAAGCCAAAAAGTCATTAAAGACAAAAATCTATTGAAAACGGCAAACAACACGCCTTAAAAAATACTTTGGTGTCGGAGCGACGGGGGCAAATACCTCAGCTGTGCACATGGGAGTTTCCCAGGTGGCCAGGTGGATGCCATTCCATAGTAGCGTCGCGTCGTCCCTGGCCACCAATATCCACACTGGCCATGTTAATTACGCGCTTATCAGTTCATTACAAGGCCGCAGTTTCTCCCCAGCACAACTGGCAATTACCTGGACACACTCCCCACTAGATCCAGTCGGATTCCGATGGCGTTCTAATTTCTTTGCTCTCCTTCGCCGCTATTAATCAAATCCGCACGAGTATCTATCGGATGCCAGGCATCCACAGTGCATCAGCGAACTGTAATTACTACATTCTGGCTCTGGCAGATCGCCAACAGCCTTTGCATATGAGTACATAATGATAACCCTCGGCCTGGCTCACTTTCTCCTTCTCCTCCGGGAGTGGCTGCTGCACTCACGATTCGATTTGACAATCTATATAAAAATTATTGATGATAATATTCAGTTAGCTTGAGAGTTAGTTAGCAATTAAGAAAAATGACAGTGGAGATTGCTTTTCATACATTTTTCCAGCGCAGAAATGGAGCTTTTCCTATCTGAGAAACCAGTTAAATTTTTCGTTCATTAATAATAACGGTCAACCGATCAGAAAGAGTTTTCAATTAGACTTTTGTATATGGTTCATCGTTACTGATGGATAATTAATTTTGTATCGTTGCTTAGTTAGCACATTTTTTAAATCATTTTGAAATGTTAATTTTTAATAGCTAAAGTTTATGGATTTGTTTTAACATTCTTCTTAAAAATATAAATTAATTTTAATAATTTTTTGAAGGGTTCTTTTGGAAAGTGTAAAAAAAAGATGAAATATATTTCTAAAAACAACAATTAAATTTACGATCATTGGACAGTTTTAAATTATAATTTGTAAGTTTTTAAAGAGCAGTTTAAATGCTTTGTAAATTATAGTAAATGTTGAGTAACTTGTAGCATTCTTATAAATTATTTTTTCCATTGCAAAAAACACAAAAATTGCATCAGCCTGGCCAAAAGAAATCAATAGAAATGTCACCCGAAAAGGAAAACGAAATGCACATTTTCCGCTTGCGTAACATCTCCAAGAAGCCAAAGAAACACAAGCGCATAAAATTAAGATGGATGCGAAATGTCGAAAATGTGAATTTGAGACTTGGTGGAAAAAGTACGAATGAAACACCCAAATAATGACCACTTTCTAACGTGGCCAGGCGGTTTCCTGATGTCCCATGGTTTTCCTAGGATTTCCTTTTTACATTTTATGGATTTTGTATGGATTTTTGGTTTTTGTTTACTATTTTTTTTGTCATGCACATTATCGCCCGAAAAACTCACTTGACAGCCGGAGTCAGGCGGCTCGGCCCCCCCATACCACCGTCCTGCCCTCCGCGTCATTGTCATTGGAGTCGACGACTCCACGCGGCCACGACTGCATTTCCCCCTCAAGACAACATTTCATAAAGTTTATTAAACTTTAACCAAATTGTTAAAGCGTCGATTTGCCCCCCTCGCCATTCACTTTTAGTGCCGCAGCAGCAGCAGCAGCAACGGCAGCTGCTGTGGGCGCTCCAAACGAGTCCATCAACTCTGGCCAGGCTCGGAGCTTGCAGCTCGCAACTTCGACCAAAATAAACTGCCACATTGGCCAGAGCTGGCTCGGACTGTAATGGCCAGGGGGCAGGGGAGACCGTTTTCTTTGAAGTGGCAAGCATTTTCCTTGAACACCACCACTCGAAACATTCAGTGCCACTCGCACTCGGCGTGTCCCCGCCCGAGAATCGCAAATTAATTTTCATTTTGCATAAGCTGTCAAAAAGTAAAATCTATTAAGCGATCATTTCCTTTCGGACAAAAACGCAACGGGGAAATGAAAGAAAGCACTTTGCTTTTATGCAACGTAAATAACAGTGCGGCTAGATTGAAAGATTCAAAAATAAAATAATACAAAAAATGATTATATTTTAAAGGTCTCTATTTATTTAGTGTTCAAAAAAACATTTATTGTATTAATTTAAAGCTTTATTTAGTGAACAATTTAAAAGGAAATCGGTTGGAAAGGTTATTAAAGAGATGTTAAGGCGGTTAAGGGAAGGGCTGTATAAACAATCTGCTTTACTTATCCTCTGACAAGAAGAACTACTATCTTGAGTAGGATAAATCTTTTTATATATTATATATAAATATAATTTCTAGCAAATTGAATGCGTAATTAAACTTTATTTCTATGTACTTGTAAGTTCTAGTCTAAACTAAAATGAAAATAATTGCATTCCTTCATTGAAAGTACTCTAAGGTAGTATAAAAACTTGAAAATAAGTGTATCTTTGTTCACCAATCTGTGGAATAAATAATTTCTAATGTGGTTTCAGTTCAGGGAAAGTTAAACAAAGAAAAACTGGCTAAAAACTGAGGTGCTTTCCATTGGGCTACAATAAAATTAGTTGTTTAATTTCGATGTTTTGGCACTTGCTGTCAACTAATCAGTTGGGCACTTGAAGCCAAGGTGAATTGGCAGTAAAGAAAGTTAGGAAAGCGAATAAGTTAACACTGGAATGGTGTTTTTGTATGGACTCCATAACAAAGACTTAGTTCTCTCTTGAATGCCAAGACTCTTGTTCTTTTCCGTAGCCAACAACATGGCTTAGACACTTTATTTGCAGTTGTTTACCCTTCAAGGTCGATCCTTTCACTTGCATTCGGTTAGATCTTCATGTATACCTCTATAACAAGGCTACAGGTTGAATATATGAACATAGGTATCTGTAGTATCTTCCACCTGGGAGCTGGCAAAGACCATAAAAACAATAACTAAACATGTCAATGCGCATTTGACTTAATTAGGAAATTGTACAAGTGCATGAGCTGAACCTTAAGGCTGCAACGGCACTTGGTATTAACCACATTAACCGCATTTTTCCATCAGTCAGTCAGGTAAGTCAAGCGATATGTCGTTACTCGCAGTGTTTGCCTCTGGGCACTGCATTTGCATTGAAAGTTGTTTCGGTTTCGGCTTCAATTGTGGAAATGTGGAAATTCAAGCTAGGGAATCGGGCAAGGGAGTTTGAGCGTTAAAATTGTGTTGATATTTTTGCTTCGTTAGGTGGAATTTCAAGCATTGGAAATTACGATTGAAAATCTATTTAAAAAAAGATATCAATCGACCCGAAAGACCAAAATAACAGATCGATCTTAATAATAAGACTTCTTTATTGGTTAAGTGTTTGTAAGAATTTGATTATATCTATTTTATTCCCGAATATCTAAACAAAGAAAGCTATTGCCATTTAAATAAAGAAATAATTGTAAAGAATTACATTAAAATCAATAAAAAATGTATAACAAAATGTATAACAGATTCTAAGAAACAAATGAAAATTTCTCTAATGGCCACACAGTCTGAATGGAGTCTAAGTTTCAGTTCAGTTTAAAGCAAAGTCTTCATAAGTCCATTTCTGATTTCTGTAATTTGATTTTAATTTTCTATATTTATTTATTACCCCATTTCGGGTTTCTCTCGGCGTTCGCTAAACAAGTTTTTCCGTTTCGATTGAGAAATCGAAAGCATTTGCCATATTCACTGTGGATAGCAAAGAATGCGGCAATAATCGCCAGCAGCCAATAAACATAATTGCCCGACTATTTCGCCAATCAGCTCGTGGGCGTGTCTTGGTTTTTCCCTGGATTTCCTTAGCTGCGATTTATTTCATAGAAAATCAATTCAATGCGCGAACGGTTCGGAACGATCATTAAAAAATGCCAAAGCGTCTGGGACAATTGGAAATTGCGAATACGCCCTGTTGGCCACCATTTGATTATGGAAATGCCATTTTATCCGTTTCCTCGAACGAATATTGTGTGTTATTTTACTCTTTATCCAACACGCCAAATAATAACACGCATCTCGTTCCAAATTCAATACTATCTGATCGGCAAGTGGAACAAGTTTTGGCTTGATCCAATGACCTCAAACCGAACTTAAATCGAGCGAGCTAAGTATAAAAGTTCACACCTAAAAGGCTTTGCTGGCAACACCACAATTTATTTGGGCCAGGCAGCAAAACGCAAACATTCCGCCCGATATGCAGGTGAATGAGCCCACGAATTAGCCGGAGCTCAGTTCATTTCGGCTTCGGTACAGTTCACTTCAGTTACAATTTCAATTTCAGTTCCAGTTTCTGTTTCAGTTTCTGTTTCTGTGGCTGTGGCTGTGGCTGTCCAGCCTTGCCTTGCCGAGCCCAGCAAATCGACTTTTGTGCCAATTTTCAATGCAAATCGCATTAAGGCAAATGTTGCAAACGGCAGCCAGCTTTTGCACACACGCCACAGGTAATTTGTAACAATTTCTTAATGACCAAGGCAGCGCACAGCAAAAGCGGGCGAACGAGGAGAGTCGAAACCGGTGAAATGAAATCAAGTTAAGTGTAATCAATAGCCAATAGAAATGATGGTTAAGCATGCCAACATAGGATAGAGCCTTTCGTAAAAAACCATCTTCAAAATATTTAAAACATTTAAAAAAGACAAGGAATTTAAATTGAATAGATCTTCCTCTCTCTTAGATCCTCTTCTCGAATGATAAACTTGAATTGCTTTTCATTTCGCTAAATTTTTGAAATACCCCCTGATATGCTTAAAATTTAGAATGTTCTTAAGTTAGGAAATTCAGGAAAAATCAGAGCAATAGAAAAGAACTCTAGTTTTTTTGGGCTAGATATTAATTATTAGTTTTATTTGGTTGTTTTTAGAACTTAAAAGTGCCCAGTTTTAAGCTTATTTTGACTGTTTTTAAATAGTTTCCAACGAGGCAGAAATCTAATATGTTTAGCTAACAAATTCAATGAAATACAATGTCAATTAAAATTGCACAATTTGTAAAAATAAGTTGTGTGATTGTAAGCAGTCATTAGTTAAATAGTTGCTCCACTCGACTGTTATTATCTGATTAGTGTGGCACTTATTTAATTTTTCTCCGTTTTTACATCAATACCATGCATCAGTCAGACGGACTTAATTGCCTTTCGGTTTTATTAAGTGGCTAATAAGAGAGTCTACATACATGGGTCGCTTGGCTAGCGCCGTGAAGCTGCTAATGCTTATTACGCTCAATTTGCGTTGCTAAGCTGCAATTGCAGCTGAAGTTTGGACCAGGAGTAGCTCGGTTTGCTAGCTTTTGTGGAGTTTTCATTTTGCATACTACCCGCATTCGGTGCGAATCTCTGGCCAAATAAATCGCATCGTTTGGGCCATCATCTTAAAGTAAAAGTGGGGCCATGTACTCCTCAATTGGGTTTATGCGTTTGCAAATATAAAAACTTTTGTTTGAGAATAGTTTATGCTTTCAAGGAGGTTTAATCAGTGAGTTAACAGTGGCCATTAGAAGGGAAACTTTCACGAAAGCCTCTGGGGAAAATAAAATCAGGGGACACCTGAAATATTTTAATTGCGAATTAAACTTTATTTTTGGGGGTACGAAAGTAGGAATGACAATGAATAAATTTATTCTGCAGCATTAACCCGGATAAGTTGTTCTTCTTTCCTTTTCTTTGCTTGATCATTAATAACTTTTACGATTTCTGTTCTCTTGCAGGTTAGTACATTACTGCCACTCCCTCTGATTTTTTGTGAAGCGGATGAGCTAAGCCTTCGTGAGCCTATGTACTATATACACCAGGTATCTCTGCGCAATTTCTATTTTTAATCGCGGGACTCAAGTATGTGGGCAGGGAATCAAATGCGAATCATCAGCCCCAACAGAGAGACAGACAGACAGACTTATTCAAAAATGCTAATTACGCAGGTAGAAATCAAAGTTCGGATGGTCAACGAGAAAAAGGCGAAAAAGGAAAGCCAGAAATTGGCCAAGTCGTCGCGTCGCGTTGCCATCGACTGCCAATCAATGCGACTATTTGCCTAATGGAAACTGAAATTTTCGGCCAATGCACGGGAATTGAGATTTATGCCGATGTCTGGCGAGAGAGCCTTCAAGTTCAATGCGATGGGAAATTTCAATTAACGAAAAGAGACGTTCAAAAAAAAAAAAAGCTGAGGGAAAAATAGAAATTGGCCACTTGAAAGCAATTCACCGACGCTGTGGGCAGACCAAACAGAGGAATCGACAGATCACCGGCTGGCTGCAAAGATATATATAAAGATATATGTATAGAGAGATACTCAGATACAAAGATACGCCATAGGCCAACGGTCTTGTCAACCAACCTACGCTTTGTGCACTTGACCGGCTAATGGCTTTTTTGCGTTTCATTGGCTCGGCTGCGTCCAGCATCTTTTCCTTTTCACAATTTGGCAGCTTGTTGAAAGTGAAATGTGTGAAAATGGCTAATTAAATGCACGAACCTCTCTGCTTCTTCGGGCCAACTTCTTTGGATAATGTGCTTGGCTTGGCTAACGTCGCGGGGTTTCACTGCGGCTAATTATGAAATTTCTGTTGGTCCAAGAAACCAGTACTCGCAATAGAGAGCGATCCGCATGGAGCAAGTCATTTCCGTCGGTTTATTGAGTGATTTTTACGAGTGCCGGCCGATCCCCGAACTTGAAAGCGCCATTTGTGCACAGCGTTTTGTTTACTTCTGTTTCGGGTTTGTTGTTCTGCCCGCGGATCAACGAAATGTTTAATAACGCTCAGCACGTAGCCGTAATTACGCCTCGAGTTTGTTGCCAGAGTCTTTTGTTTTACGACTAATTTAAGCAAGAAAGGTTTAACAGCCAGCCATAATTGGGGTTAGTCTCTTCAAAATATATGAGTTTGATTTAATGGCCTTTTCGTTTGTAACACAGACCCACATTTTCTAAGCGACTGAGAGGTAATCTCAATTAATTCTTCATAAACTTCATAATATTTGAAAGGTGTTTTTATGCAATATTCAGAATCATACAAAGACTCGCCTTCTCCAAATTAATTATGCAAATTGTTTGAACTCTGTTGCCAACTCTGTTGAACTCTGCGTTATGATGAATACGCTGAATAGAAATCAAAATCCCCTTCAAAATCTATTCAGTGGTAAGTTTTCAGATAATGAAGTTGACAGATTGGCAGAAGCAAAGGAAGGGAGAAATTCAATGGATACCAAATGCAAATTTCAATTTGCATAATGTAAGTTTAGCAGAAATTATAGATTCTGTAACTGGTTAGGGAATGCCAGGTTGAACAAATATAAATTATAGTCCCACGGCAAGCCCACGAATATAGTGAAACATTCTAGCACAAATTGAAAACAGGTTTTTCCTAATCAAAACTGTGTCAAAGCATCAAGAATGCGCCGGCGAATTGCACAAATATTTCGAATTGCGACATAAAATATTTGTTTTAATCAGTTGGGCATTTGTCTCGAATAATTCAGCAGTTTCAGTTCGGCTTTTCGGTTCGGTTTCTTCGACATTCTCGCAACTAATTGGGCCTCCGACTGCATAAATAAACGCCAAGCGGTCACCGAAGTTCATTGACTTGGATTCTAATACGATTTCATGGTTTTGGGGCTTATAACTGTGCCACCATATAACGATCAGGGCAGACTCTAAAGCCGCAGATTTCATAAAAGAATCATCAAAACATGCGTAGTGGGAAAGTCTGTGGTGAAAGGGCGAAGCCAATCTTAAATAACACCTTGGAATTACATCAATACTTACTTTTCATGCACTGATTACAGCCTTGAGATCGGTGATTAGAATTTATTTGTTTAGCTGGGTTAATAAATCACTTGAATATTTTTGGTGAATCAATAATATGGCCGCTATACAAAAATATAAATAATTATTTGCGTCTCGCTTGGGTCTCATTGTGGAATGTTTTGGCTGCTTACGTAAATATTGTGTCGCTATTAACTGGGATTATAATATGCCAGAGAATGATTCCCCCGAAATGCAACCATTTGCTGGTGTTTATTCAAGTAATGAGCGAATCGTTTTTGGCTTGACAAATGTCCGGGGCTTGGCTTGACTTGGGGTGGAGTAGCTTCGGCAATGGCTACTAACTCTGAGAGTTTCTAATGGAATAAATAAACTTGGCCACTGAATGGTACTGCCAGATACAATTCCTTGGCTGAGATATAATTCTCGCAACTGCCGCAGCTCCGCCTTCCGTTCTCCACTCAGTTGGAGTTTGATCTTTGTTATTTTGGCTGGTTGTGGCATTTGCCTGATCGCTGTCTCGTTGCGGTTAGTGCGGTTGCAGTGCTGAAAATAAAAGTGAGCGCCGTCTTCTCAGAGGCTTTGGCTGCGGTTGCCATCTATAGTACGTATGTACGTACGTACGAGTATCTGACAGATATTCAATCTTCATCTTTGCCATCAAATCGTTCGCAAACGTGTTTTATTGTACGAGATACTTGCGCTATTTTCTGCGTCTCAAGTGGGTTCTGAACCCCGCAGTCCGCTCCAACTTCGATCCTCCATCAATGTGTGCCGGCCTGGGCCGATCTGGTCGTGGTCTGGGCTTGGGTCCGGGCAGTCACGACATCTGAACAACGGCCCCATACGGCGACAGCTCAAGGTCGCATTCCTTGCAGGTGACGCAGTCGTTCGGCGATTTGTTTCACTCCGATGCCCCGGCCTGTTGGAGTATCTTTGTGTCTTTGCGAGTGTCTCTATTTCGATGATTGGTCGGTGGGCGGACAAATGAGTTTTCGGCTTTGGCTACCGATCTGTCGAGGAAGCTGTAGTGAAACGCCGCCATATCCCATGACAAGTGCCACTGAATCAATCAACAGTCAGACACGTGCAAGTACTTGCCAAAGCTTTAGTTCCGCTTTTAATTAGTTTTGAGATTCCAAAATAAATAGATTTCCTTTTTGAGAAATTCGAGCGAAAAGGTATTTCATCCCATAAAATAATCCAAATGGCGGTGGCTGTTCTAATTTTAATATTTAGTGGTCATGAAATCCGTATTTAGTTACCATTTAATTTGAAACGTAGATTTAAAATCAATGTTTATAGAATTTACGGATCTTAAAACTTTTTCCAAGTTTAAATTATCTTACAGACTAATTTTGAAGTTGCTGGAATTATCTTTTAACAATAAAAACCTAGTCAAGTCCCGATTTAATATAAAGGCGACTTGAGGCAGAGATCGCTCATAAATTTCCAGAACATTAAATGTAGCTAAAATACTTAAAATAAAATTGAATTCTTTTTTAAAAGTTAGCCCTTATATATACATATGTGATTTATACCACACAACACAACTTTAGTGATTCTTATTTGTAATAGCTAAAGTTTCTTTTTATTTCATATTTAATAATTTCCAGAAAATCCATTTAATTTCTCTATTTAGTAATGTAAATGTGGGTGTAGTAGGCTTCATGGCCAGTTCCTGTTCAGAGATATAGGCATTGCCATTAACGCTCCCAGTGAAAAAGGCAGGCCAACTAGAGTCGGCACTTTGAGATTCCATCTGCACCTAATTTATGACGGGGAGAGCTTCTTTTTCCCGCCAGCAATGGCAGCGAACAGGAGATGCCGGTACGTGAGCAGTACTGCTAAACGAAGTCACGATTGTGTTTATACACCAGAGATGTGTGTGCTGAGGTGTGTGTGCGCCAGCCATGTTGGGTGTGTCCGGTGATCAGCCTCCAGCCTGGGGGATTCTCGAGAGGGGGAGTGTCGGGTGGTTCAGTGGGTTAATGGAACAGCAAAGTGAGAATGAGGAGAAGTTAAAGTGACTTCCAAATGATGAAAAGGAGGAAGAGGATTTTAAACACATTGCACCTACTATTATTTTCATTATAACACTTTGCGTTTTCCAAAAATCAAATTAAAATAAAACAAATTGTATAATTATGCAAAAAGTTAATGATTATGGCCGATCCCATCATTATATTGAGTGAAAACTCACCTTTAATCTTTCTCCAAAAAAATAGTAATTTTCTTTCTTTCTTCATTACCGAAATATTTGTAGATATTTACTGGTTAAAAGTTAATTGCAAATGGTTTTTGGGCGAGCCAAGGCCAGCGGGGGCTCGACGGTGCCTCGGTTCAGGGCATGAACCCTTACCAATAATATACCATATACCATGGACCACATCTCTTTATGGCAGGCAAGTGTCAGGCGAGATGTCGGCCAGTCGTCAGCTCGAATCGCTTGGCTTCGGAGATCGGTCTTGGTACGTTTCAGCGGCTTTGGTTCGACAGCCCAGAGAGAAAAATAACTTAAACTTTTACTTTCACTGCCAATTTGAGTGAACGAGACGTCGGGCGGCCTCCTCGTCTCCGGATTTGCATGGCAGCAGTTGGCCATGCAGCGGGGGCCAGGCGGGTCTCGGTATGGAATGGCTCAACAATGTTATTGTGTGCTGTGTGTTGTGTCTAAGACTCATTTGCAAATGTATCTGGCGGCAATTTAGCGCACAGATACACGGATACATGCGAGCATGTACATATCTTCTCCCCGGCGCATTGTCTTCGGCCTTTAGTTTAATTTCATTTTCACAACATCTTCGCTGGCATTCACGCCCCCTTTTCAGTTTTCCGATCCCCAACCCGACACACACGTGTATTCACATGTGCTGCAATTTGATCGTCACGTCGAGATTGCAGCCGCAGCCGCGGCAGGCAGCAAATGTTAATGACGAGCATTTGATAATAGTAACTCCGACGAAGACGACGACGACGACGACTGCTCCGACTTGGACTCATCTGCCGCTTTTTTCCGCCGACTTAACTGATGTTGGACATGCTGCTTAGAGTTGTTTACCCGATTATTCGCATGTATTTTGACTGTCAGGAGAATGGTCGTTGGCTGCTCATCAGCTCTTCGATTCGGCGAAAGTTTTTCCAGGTGCTTTTGGCCATTTGCAGATAGGGAGGATGCAGGCACTCGGCTCTGCTGGGAGCCATCAGGAGTTTCCATCACAGAAAGATATAAAGATAACCGGGAAATATGACATTTTTATTGGTGGTTTTAAGAGGGATTTCCTCCATTGACTGAGTTATGTAAACACTTTTAAGCTTCAGTAATCTCTATACATATACATTTAAATACTTTTAAAATAAGGGCAGTTATTTAAGTAAAGTTGGAAGAATTAATAATATGCTATCTATATTTGTGGTTTTAAGAGGTTTTAAAAGAGGTTTTTATTTTTGTAGTTTAATACAAATATGCAGTTCTAAGCTCCTGTGATCTCTGAATATTTTAATATTTCATTGCTAAGTATTTAAAGATGTTTTTTATTATTTGCTACTTAATATATGTATATACATCAGCTGGCTTTATCCATATACATTTCTAAAAATATCTAAATATCACAAACTATTTTTAGTGTATACAAATTCTTTCAAGTTGCTTTACCAAATAATTTACTTCTTAGAATTCTAACAAAATCTTTATTTAAATAGTCAAAATATTGTCTCTATAAATATTCCTCAATGACGTTTTATTCAAATCTTTAACATTCTTGCTGTTTTTTATTTTAAAGCGAATTTATTATAACTGCACCTTAAAATTCTTTGAGGCTCTAAAAATAACCAAATACTAAGGTAGCAATTAAAAGCCAATAATCATACCGCTTAGTCCGAGCTGAGCAATGCAATATTCGATTTACTCGGCACAGCATTGGATGGAGTTGAAGCTGACTGGCGATGCTGGCCTTGTTCTTAATAGACAAGCGCTGATTTTGCATACATTTCCATGGCAGATGCATAATTAAGCCGTCGTCCACTGGGCCGATATCGGGTTCCAGTGCTGACCGCAGAGACGAGTGGCGAGCGCTAACCTTGCAGTGGCCGCCTGAAAAGAATGCAGCTGCAAGGTTCGTTGCCTAAGTCTTTTGTGGGAGGGGCAGCTTACGATTCTGGCCAAAGCTGGGGGCGTGGCCACTGCCCAGGCCAGACATCACGTAGACGAGGCCCCCATTAAAACGCGCTTTAATTCATCTAAAAGGCCCAACTTTCTTCGCGCCACTCTCACTTCGGCAGCTTATCTGGAATGTGTTTATCTTGCATCTGCATAAATATCGAGATGCGACATCAAGCATTTCGTAAGATTTGAATGCGTTTCATCTCGTTTCATCTGAGGCATGTTTTCGTTTTCATTTCATTATGATGGTAATGGAAATGGAAACTTCCTCGGAAGACGCGTGTGTGTGCCTACGTAATCGACTTGGCACGGCCGCCGTTCAGGTGAAAGACCCCGCGAGAGATACGAAAGTGGCCCGGGGCAAAGTGCTGACATATTGATGCTGAGGCTGACAATAACAGAATTCGGATTGAATGGTGTGTGTCACACTCGATTCCACAATTAAGTTGGTAAAAGTCAACAGTCTAGGCTGATCGGCGGAGTGAGCTGTGCCACTATGAATGGCAGCCATGAGGGAAGGGGAAAGCACACTTCTGTTAGAGGAAGAAAAGCATGGACCAAATTTATAATAATTATATTTTCAAGACTTCTGAAGAGTAACTTAGCTAAAAAAGCAATAATTCTTACTTTTTCTGCTTGCTGAAACTTAAATACTTTCAAAATTCCTAATCGAATCCGGCATACTCTCTTTTCTTGCACATTCTTCTGGTAATTGCAAGTTTGTAAGCTGTAAGAAAATCGAAATCAAATTAAGATTCCAACCAAAGCTTCGCCTTGGCTCCCGGCTGCGTCCAGCGGCTATAAATTTGATATTCAAAGTAAATTTTCAATTTCTACGCGAATAGATATTTCCATAAATAAACCGCATAAATCAGAGCTGAGACCGCGGCTGACAGCGCTCAAAAGCGAACTCGACTCATTAGTAATCAAAAGCTGTGCAGCTCCGGAGACCGCGAACTGGAGAATCTGAATCGAAGACAGGCTTCGATACGCGGCCATTGAATTCTCGCCGAGAGCGGAGACTTGCACAAATTGTTGCACAAGCCGGAGCCGAGCGGATCGTGGGCAGTAAGTGGCTGGTTGCCACTGGAGCGATGTCGCCAACGCATCGACATTGCCTCCGGCGTCCTTCTGTCCCATAGGTAGCACTGGGAAAATAGCTTTAACTATTACACAATTATAACATAGTTGCTATAAATTAATAATATAATAATTTTTATTTTTTAATTGTTTTAAAAGGAATTCTGTAATAGAAATTGTATTGAAATTGTGGAAAATGCTGAACTAAAAATCGGTTCCATCATAAAAATAGCTCTGAAATATTTCAAATATTTATCTACACCAGTTTTAAATTTGTTTTTAATGTCTTATAAAGCAAAAACATATCTTTCAAGCATCTGTTAATAAAAATACCTCTGTCCTAGGGCCACATTTTTCGGACAGTGTTGTTGTCTTCGATTTCAAGACTCTCCAGACCACCGAGCGCAGAACCCCTGTTACCTTGTTGACTTTGCCTTAATGGCTATTCGGCCGTGTTGCTCTCTGTGGCAATTTAAATATTTTAGCCATTTCATTTTGAGCATAATGCTGCCAGTGCCGCTGACCTGTAAAAACACTCGAGTGTCGCTTGTTGAATGGGGAAAAAAGATCGTAGAAAATTTCTACTATTTTGCATTTGAGTTGTGATCATTATTTTTGCAGTTTACAACATTTTTTTTGTGAGTTGTTTGGTAACAGCTTTGATGTTGAGTGGCATTCGTTAGAATGAATAATAAGTTAAAAAGGCATATAATTAAATGGAAATATTTACTGGGTCGCTTAAAAGAGTATTTATTATTGAAGATATTTCAGGTTCAACTACTATTAGTTTAAAATTTTATTATGATTTTCTTAATCAATGAGCGGTCTAAATAATATGAAATGTTTACGTTTCGTAGGTTATATATAAAGAATTTATTTTACTACAGTTTATGGTTTGCTATTAATTAGAGCTTAGGCTTTTTTTAGTTAGCACCTTTTATATATAAAACCATGTATGGTATTTTTTATTTAGCATCATAATTAAATGCTAAACAAAGCTTTAAATGTGTACCCAAAATCGAAACTTTGTGTAGTCTTTTAAGATTAATAAATCAATAAATTTTCAAAAAAGTTTAGGTTGAACTACGATTTTACGTAAATCCTGCTTAATTTAAGTGGTTTTGTTTGAGGATTTCTTGACCTTGATCTTAGTTCCGCCCACGGATGACTTCTTTCGACCATTTAACTTGGCCTTGTTGGAGGACAATGCAGCGGGCTTGGGCTTAACCACCCTGGCCTCCACTCGAATGTAAAGATCATAATTAAAGTCCCCACAGGTCTTGCCTGAAAAAATAATGTAAGGGATAAGGATAGGGAAAGAAAATTCTAAATTATGGACTTATTACCGCAACACATTTCCTCGCCACAGGACTCACAGGTCATTAGGCGGGTCTCCACAATGCCCGACTTGTTCTTGATTTTTTTCACACAGTTGTTCAGGGCAAACTCCCTTCGATCTCGTGCCTCTGTCTTAAGCTCCAGCTTTCCCATTTCGACCATCCGGCTGAAGTACTCCTCCTCCTGCTTGTTCTTGGGTCTCAATGTGGTCAGCATTTTCCAGTCGATGGGCACAGCACACAACTCCATGAGCACAACATCCTTCATCTCGCCGGGCACGGGGTCCGCATAGGTGTAGAGCGCCTCCCGCTCGCCATTGGTCCTCATGAGCTTGCGCATCTCCTTTTTGGGCATCTTGAAGGCATAGTCCTTTTCCCGGATTTTGATTTCCTCGGCTCGCACTTTGACTGGACGCATCTTGTAGTCGGGCACTTTCTCAAATAGCCGCTTGAACTCCTCGATGGTCTGGATGTTGCTACGACTGAGGTCCAGGACGGGAACCACCGTCTTCTTCTTGGACAGCAAATCGTCGAGTTTGCTCATTTTCACAAATTATTTTCAAGGGTTTTGCTAGTAAAAATAAAGTTCAAAGTGGCTTTTAAAATGTTTGAAATGAATATTGACAGAAATAATGGACTTTCTTTCCGCTTGCTAACCAGCTTTTAACTCTTAATATCAATAACCTGAGGTCCTGGCAATATGAAACCTTTTTGAGAGAAAAACGAATATCGATTAAATATGAATGGTTGCCTAGCACTGGCCTTCCTCGGATTCTAGGAGTTCTTTTCACCATCCTTATCCTATATCCTGTATAAGCTGACTTGTTGTTGTTGTTTATTATTTATCCTACATAGTCGTTTATATATCCTCCTGTACTCTCTCTCTCTCTCTCTTTACAGAAACAACTCTATCACGTGTCGAAGCTACAAGTTGTTGATAAGTCGCTGGGCAAACAACGAACGAGACCCGAAGACCCCGAAAAACCCGTTGAGAAGTCGGCAGCCAGAAAGCTGAATACAGAAACAAATAAACCCAAATCCAAAATCCCAAAAGACCCAAACTCAAACCCAAATCTCTGGGCTGGCATTTCATTTACCTGGCTCGCGTTACGTGGTGCGGTCGGTGTCTCGTCTGCCCGCCAAAAAGAAAGTCACGACGACAGAAACGAGATTTCCAAGATTCTGCAACGAAAGTCAAAGTTACAAGTTTACTCCAAATTCGAGTCTTTCGGTTCGGTTCAACGTCTTCTGTCACTCCGGTTCCATCGCAGCCCGCAGCCCGCAACCCGTCTCCGTGCTTTTTTCGGCGGTGTCTCCTCCGTGTGTGCCACTTTAGAAAGTGAAAATCGAGTGCAGTCTGTGCCAGGTTTGCCTCTGGGCGCTGCAACTGAAAGTGAATTCGGACTGCAAGGGATTTCGGGTGACGGACGTCCAATTCATCATTAACCATTATCCACCGGTAGCCCGGGAACTCGGCTACTCGAAACCACTTCTCATTCATCGGCAGGAGGGCCCGGCATAAAGGTCCAGCAACAATGGAGGCCGAGGAAGTTACAAAACTCGTCGATGGCGTGTACAGGGTAAGGTTTCTATTAAAACTTGAATTATTTAGTGTTTGTTTCATGAATGAAAATAGAAAATGGGGGTTAAGCTAGTTCCCAATCTTGAAATTCATACCTCTTAATATGTTTTTCCTAAATCGAAATATTTAATTTGAAACATAATTGTACACCGACTACTCCACTTAGCTTGAGGTCACAACCACAACTTATGCAACCCCACTGACACCTAAAACGCGAACGCAGGTTTTGGCCGAAGGCCGTTTCTATTAGCCACTTGCGACTAATTCCCAGTTACGTTCATAACGATGTGTACCCTTTTGGAAAACAATTTATAACGTTAAATGTTTTCTTTTTGTAACTAAATTTATCGCCACACGCGATCTCCATAAGCGGCAGCCAAACGAAAGCCACCAAAAATTAATCTACAAAATGAAAACAAAGAGCCGTGACTTGAAAGTTTACCTGGGATACCCTTGAATGTTCACAAATATTTTAAAGTCTTCAATTTTTTTTTATTTTTTTAAAGATACATTAAATTGTTGGCTTTTAGTGCTAATATGTAATAAATTCTGGATATATTACATACAAGTAGCCATAAAAAAAATTCAAAAGTGTACTTAAAACGTTGATGACTTAAATGAAAACTTTATATAGAAATCTTAATGGTTTTTAGTTTTTAATGTGAGTATTATTAAAATTTATGATAGTAAAAATAAACCGCCGAGACATCGTTTCATTCTTAAGTTCGGGCCTTTAGTACCCCTTGGGAGGGTGTTTAAGCCTCGGAATCATAACCAGAAACACACAAATACTATATTTTAAGATAAAAATGGTAAAATACATTTGATAGTGAATTTTTTCTTGTCGGTTGGGCTGCTGTGTAAATTCATAGCCAAATTTGGTCACGACACATGGGGCTTGTTTCTCGAGTTTTATTTTTTTTTTTTCGGCATACATTTCTGGCCAAAAACATCTCGCTTAGGCCTCTATATCCCGCAAAGCAAACGAGTTCAATTGGGGATTTGATTTGTTTGTCTGCAATTCCCCACAAACTGCTTGGAGAAGAAAAAACTCTGCAAAAAGAAACCGAATGCGACGACAGCCGCTACGTCGACGACTCCGCCTTGAGAGTTTGGCAAGTTTCGGCTTCTCTTTTCCAGAGGTTGCATCTGCCCGAAGTTGGCGGCTATTGCACATTTCGCGCATCTATTTCATTATGTAACTTTCGGCAGTTTTTTTGTCTTTCTTGGAAAACTTGCTGCTGCCGCTGGTGTTGTGGTTTCTGCCGCCTGAAAATTGCGGAAACTTTGTTTTTGGCTTGCTTCCTTGGCTGTTGTTGCACATGGCTGCATTTTTGCGACCGCCATTTGCATTTTTCCCGCTCGTGTTTTCTTTTTTTTCCCTTCTGTTCGCACTGTTATTGTTTATTTGCGACAATGTAAATCGAATAAATGGGTGCTGGCTGATTTAATTAGCGGCTTGCCTGCCGGGCACTTGACAAACCCGAGTGCAATCGAAAGACTCAGGAAACGAACTCGCTGCTCCGCTGCGGCAGGAAAACAGATCGGAATTGGAATCTCAATGGCCGGGCATCAATCAACTGCAGTCACTTCCTCCTCGAAGCATACCAGATTATGACTTAATTCCCACTGATTTAGCCGCAGCCGCCTTGGACCAGTCCATCAATCGATTTATTATATAAACATTTGATTTGCACACTTATATTTGTGTATGTGCTGCATGTAGTTCGCCTTGTTTCGCCTAATGGATTGCCTGCCATTTGCCTTTCTGTCCGGGAGTGTGTGAATTCACTTCTGGGTTCGGTCCGTGCCAGTTCTTGAACGGGTTTTAATTAACGCGATGCCATTTGGGTTTCGGCTCTGTCTCTATTCTAAACTCATTAGCAGACCGCGTTTGCTTATCTTTATTTTGGGTCGCGATTTGGCCTTTCTAAAATTGGCACACTTAACCGTTTTAAAGGGGTTTCTCTATGAAGCTGGAATGGGAATTTTAGGGGCAGTTAGCCAAGCGATTGACGCATTTCAATGCCAAAAATAAAGTCTATTTAATTTAAATCTAAATAAGGAATCAATACGGTTCGATCTGCGAATTTAATAAATGTTCTTTTAGCTGCTATCATTCAGTTTTATTTATTGGTTTTATCTTTATATATGTAGGTTTAATCTTATTTATTTCAATCCGATTATTTTAAACATTTATTGCTTATTTATTTATTGTTACTACACTTTTACGTTTCCATTTTAATTTCCAAAAAAATGATTAAGCTTACAGTTTTAAATAATTTTTTAAATGCTTTTATAATTCCACCAGCGGCATTGCAAATTTATGAAACTTGTAGTTGGAGTTTTTGCTCGCACCCGTAATAAATCTTTTACTCTTGTTAACGATAAATCTTGGATGAATGGCAAACGAGTAAAGTTGCCTGAGAGATGTACTTAAGAGATGATTGCAAAAGCTGCTTTCACTTTTATTTTTTTAAGTTATATCTGGAGTTTATCTGAAGACAGAAATAACTAGAAATTCTCTTAAAATAAATATATAAAAAAATTAACAGCAATTACAGGAAATAAATTCAGAATTTTTAAATGCTTTATCTTTGTGTGCTTAGCTTGATAAATTCATTTACTTAGCTTTATGGTCTATAAACCCCTGGAACAGGTTCCCTTCTCCTTCTAGCTCAATATACATACATACATAACAATATGTTCATTTTTTGTTCAAATAAAACCACAAGCTACTTGAACACTGGCCCAAACTTGCTAGGCCGTCAAGTTGATTTCAAAAACGCATTTCAAGCAAACAGCTGCCGGTGCCAACCCGGTGGCGATGAATGCCTTCGGAATGTTTGTCACTTGCTTAGATTTATGGCACATTCTCCGCAACATAAATCGAAACCGAAGCCCCTGTGAGAGCCTGCCGCCAGCCGGATTGGATCAGAATGACATCCAACTGACCACACAAAAGCCAACCTGCCTGCCTCCTCCAGACGTTTGGAGAGTGCAAGGAGAAGGTGGTGAAGAAGTTGAAAGAGAAGGTGATGGGGAAGGAGGAGGCGAAGCCCCTCAAGAGTTGGCACCCAGCACGGTGCCCCTGCCACATTGTGGGCCGAAGGTGTCCGAAGTGCTGAGAAAAAGCGGGGAAATAAATTAAAATTGCAGCCACCTAGTGTCCACAGACAGTCCGGGGGATCGAGGCTGCCAGTGGCGACTGCGGACTTCGGACCACAGACTGCAGCTGATTGCCATGTTGAAGGCATTTCTAAGGCTGCTGTATTAGAGGAGCCACCGCCACTCGGAACGATGTCACATCCCTGTGGGCTGGGGGGAATCGGTGTGTTGGCTTGGCATGACCATGGCGAATGGAACTGGGTTAACGTCCGACTCGCCGGTGAGAAGCCCTACCAATCCCACTGGGTCCATTTCCCAGATACCCTATTTGCTTTCTGGGATGGTGAAGAGCTTTGCTAAATATTTAGATGCGAATTTTCTTAAAAAAAATAGGTCATTTAAAAGAAGTGCCTAATCTTTTAAGTTATAAGAAAACACAATTAACTTTAACTTTAATAAAAGCCCTTTTACCATTGACCAAAACAATTAGCGAACAAACAGAGTACATTTATATTTGTCATTGTTATATTGTCTCAACTTGGCATGTCCTATCCCTATATCCTCCATATCGTCAAGGACATCTAGTCTCCGCTAGCAGAAAATTACAATTTCATTTGAGCTCGCCGAAGAACCAAGCCTGGGAAGAAGTCACGCAACCGAGAACTATCCGCATTTAGCATTTTTCACGCACTTTGCGTTCATCTGTCCGGGGAGTGGATACTGTTCGTATGGCGGGAGGCAGGAGGAGGAGGGCGTGACTCGTTGCGCCTTAACGCCTTCGTTGAGGTTTTGTCAACAGCCGAGTTTGAGTTTGACTTTGTGTTTCAGGCTGAGTTTGAGGTGTTGTTGCCGGCAAACCTGTTGCGTGTTGCTTTTTGCATTTGTTGGTTTCTAATTGGCATAATTGCGGTTTACTGTTGCTGCCCCGGCTACGTGCTGCATTCCCGCATGCTCTGCGGTGGGTGTGTCTCCTGAGTTATGGCCCAACCTGAAAGAGGCTCTCCAACGCCGTAGCGCCTGCACTCCTATACTAAACAAACACTGAAAAAAACACTATATATATTTGCTTTTCAAGGAATATAGCCTTATGTATTCCAACGACCTTCTGCACCTTTCTTATGACAAAATCTGCCTTTGTGCAATATGAAAAGAAGTCTATTTTTAAAGTTTATAATAATTTTCGATGGGCTTAAAATATGTTAAAAACTTTGTATTATTTAGTATCCATAACTAAGGAATTTATACTACCTTTGAAATTAGGTCTATCTTTGAAATGATTTTGTTCTTGATTTTCTGTTAGAAAATTTATAGAATAAATAAGTTGATTTTTCTCTCTGTACGAGTGTACCGCCCAACATTCCGCCTTGTTGCTTGCCTAAGCAAATGGGAGGCTTTCGTGTTATGCTTTACATTTAGTATCTGTTTTAATTAAAAAAATTACATATGTGTGGCGCTCACTGCTGGCGATTTATGTTAAGCGACGATTAGAGACCAAGTCACATGGGGTTGGGTCTGGGTTTAAGTTCGGAACTGGGGCTTGGGATCTGGATATACCAAGTGCTGGGCAAGACTACCTCAATTAATTTTGGGTTAAGTGTTGTCTGTGGGTCGCAGATTCGCGGGCGTGATAAGCGATTGCGTCAGCTTTTGGACAAGACTGACTGAGTACCCAGGCAGAAGGTGGTTAACTTGGTTAATTGCTGGATCGAACGAGCAGGAATTTGCTAAACAGTTGGGCCAATTACACAAGGCGATAACATCGCCTGAAAAAGGGAACTTGTTTGCCAAATTTATTGTTGAAAATTAAATGCTTGCCGAGAGGTGCGTTGGTTTGGTCTGCAAGAGAGAATAATTTCCAGGACATTTTGAATTTTATAAAGTTTAAATTAATTACAGGTTTCTGCAAGCTTTCGAAAATAATAAAATTGTGCATTAAATATATAAATTTTTGCAGACTTTTTAGAAAGCAAAAACTTAACAAATATAATTGATCCAGATTTATTCTGCATGAAAACTGTACAAACTAATACTTATATAATTTTGATTTCTTAAACATGGCGGTATGATAATTTTATTTTAACCAAAAGTACATAAATAAAAGACTTTCAAGGGTATCATAATAATACAAATAGTACGAAATATCCGAAATCGTGTGCTATAATGGCCTACTCCAAGATCAACTCCAAGAGATGGATGGCAGCAACCACAAAATGAGCTGGCCACAAAGCGTGTGTACGACAACAAAGCAATTAACATTGATAAACCCATAAATGCTGTATCGCAAACACACTTGAATCTATCAAGATATTTGGGTATCCGTGTCTATCTAAACAAAATGTATCTTTATCTAAGCCAAATAAACTGCACTGAGGTCAGTCGCGACGAGCTAAGAGATGCAGGCGAGTGCAGATGCGACTATCTCACACTATATAGTAGATCATAAAAGCAAACACTCGGGCGAGCGAGTTGAATCGTTAAACTGCGATGACCTTGGGGGTCGAGTATCTAAGTATCTAAGTAACTCAGCCCGACTGCTGGCCCCCTATCCATTCCCACGCCTCGCCACCGCATTCGCAGCCAATAAATTGACTCGTAGAAAAGCAAATAAAGTAAAAACCGGGGCGTAAACATTTGGCAATAAACCGCGGCACAAGCGGGGCGAACTGTTCCGCGCAGAATGTGTTGTTTACATACGGGCTTTTTGACATTTTGTTGCTAATTGCTGGACTCGGCCAAGTAACTCGGTAGTTGGTAGTCGGTAGTCGCAGACTGTGAGTGCTGGGCTTTTGATCCGCTCTTTTTCTGACGGAAGTGATTGGCCGTCAAAGAATTTCCTACCTATCACGGAGAACAGTCATCAATTAAGCTTAGAGAGATGCCAGATGCCAGAGATCTGGCTTTCAAAGAGCTGTTGTTCCTCGGCCAACAAGGCAAACGCTTTGTGGCCAAAAAGAACTTTGAATTTGGGTTTTTGTTTTGGGATTGCGTGTTAAGTGCTCGGCATTGTCTGCTCGACAACCGAACTTCAGGCGGCCAAGCCCAGGACCAATGTGTGGCTTTGTCATATTTTAAGGTGTCAACACTTGCCTCTCCGATGAGGTCACCTCCCTTCCACATTTCACATGACAATCGCTTCACGTCATCCACGGTAATGCAGCATCAGCCCGAGTCCCAGTCGTGAATTGTATGCAAATCTAATCCGCACTCATGGGCAAAGTTGTTAATTAATTGTCGTTTGGCTGTTTATCGCTTAACGTTTTCCGCGGCCCTAGCCGAGATCAATTGATCGATTATATGACTCACATCCCAGCTAAAGAAGGTGTAATTCATTTTTAAATAGACTCGGAGATGAAGGAGTTCTGGCGATAATAAATCACCAAGGTGCTAAGGCCAGAGAAATATGTGTAGGTGATTGATGATCTTTCAAGTTTTTAGCAAATGCTTATAGTAAGTTACATATAATATATATGCGAAAATAGTTTACATTTTAGGTATGTTAGGTCTGAGTTTACTGCTTTCAAACCATTTTTGATAAAGCTAAAGCCGGTTGGAGTACCATCTGCACTAATTGACTGGTATTAGACATAATTATGTAATAGCATTAATTAGTTTTCAATTGGACAAGTCTCAAAAGCAAGACACTCTTCTTACTCTTTATATACACAATTTTAATGCCAGACTAGATAAGATCTGGTTAAATCCAGTCTGCAACTACTTGAAAACGGGTTAAAAGCTAAAACTGAATGGATGAAGTCTTCCTCATTTCGGGCTGAGTAAAAATTTTACTACAGGCCATAAAAGACTGAAATCAATAAATTGCAACTTTATTTTAAGTTGAAATTTCGTTGACAACCAGGTTTAGTAATGTAAAGGCCGTTCAGTAGATGAGTTAGATTTAACTTCAGACATTTAAGCAGAATATATTATGTCAGGACTTAATAAAAATCATAATTTTTAATGGCGTGTAAGTTCGTGTCTATGTGAACTTTTTGCTTAAATAATTAGGTATTTATTTATTTATATTTAGGTGGCTCAAATATACGAAAATAAAGCTTGCAATTAATACATGAAGTAGGCATTGCCTCATATACAATAATAATTGAATATAGTTTTTTCATGTCTAGTAGGCCATGCCTCATTTTTGTTTGTGTTTGCTAAGAATATTTATTTTTATCGTTCACTTTCAGGGGAAAACATCTCTTACTTTCTTCATTTTTTTTTTACTTATTTACTTTTTATAAAATACTGTTTGTACTGTTTAACGTTGAGAAACGTTGAGAATTATTTATTTAATTTTTTATTATGTATTTAGTTTTATTATTTATTTGACTTCTATTTTATTTTATTTGAACTGTTGAGATAGTAATTATTTTTTTAATATTTTTTTACTGTTGTAAACGAATAGATTCATGGTGGTACTCAATTGTTTTGAAATAGTATTAGGACTCATTTAACTTATTAAACAGAAACTTACGTTGGACTTTTTTTTTATATTTTTATTGTGCCATGACAAATTTTTATTTAAGCAAAAATGATTTATCGATTATATTATTTTTATTTACTATTTCTGCTTCTTCTGTTTCTTTTGTTTCTTACTAAATTCATCCAGACAGATTTAATCTAGATATATTAAAAAAAAAAATTAAAATTAAAACAAAAATGAAATAAAATTCAATATTACATATTCCACGAATTTTATTTGATTATTTTTTATTGTGTTTTGTTGCTGTTAACGTCTCCAAATAATACATAGTTAGAAATTTTCTTGTCGCTATCCTAAAAGTACTAAGAATGTCTTTAGTTTCCACTTTCATTTACATTCACCGCTAAATCATAGATGAGAGATTGCTAAACGAGCAATTAGCATTACGAGTGCTGGGAGTATGTTAGGTTGGCTACACGGAACTAATGATGTCGCTGGCTCTGACCACAACATTGTCTCGAATTAACTTATACAACAGACTTTTACTGCCGGCGGCCGGCGGGGAAAACCATTACCAACTCGGGCGGGGTAAGGCGGCGGGGTGGCTGCTGAGGAAATTGAAATGTTGGGGCCCGCTGGTCCCTCGTAAATTACATTTAATTAGCCTTGCGATAAGCAGGCATATGGATATAGCCGAGCTAACGACGCCATCGATCTCCGATCTCCTCCATTGCAGAACATACTCGACCGATTCAATCCGGGAGCCAGGCAGCTGATCGCGGCGGGCAAAAGTTACCTCAAGGCGTTGCACGGTGAGTATGAGTCCAGGTACATATGAGTGGCAGTGCCAGTACATACTGTACTATAACACCATAATCGACTGCTGCGAGTGGGTACAGCTAACTAATTTGCAATGCATTCCATGCCATTTCATGCAACAGGTGCCGCAACCGCCTCGCGTCTATTCAATGAAGCATTGGCCAAGATTGCAATGAACGCCCAGCAGAGCGGAACGGGCGATATTGGTAAGAGTTTCTGGGCCAAAAGCAAATGCAGGCTTCTTATCCCTCTGACTTTTCGCCTTCAAATTAATTTTTATCCTGAAATGTTGTTGCTTTTTTCGCTCAGGTTCGGCTTTGATGAGCGTTGTGAATGTCAACAAGGAGATACAGGAACAGCAAATGAACATTGTAAGTATATTACGATTTATATACTAAATAAAGTTAAAGAAAAATCTAACAAAATTTTAATTTTATGATCAAATTATCTTACAAACATAACTAATGAATTAAAACTTAATTTTTCAATGCAAGTTTGCTAGAAATAAAGTAGGAAGTTCAAATAATGTTGTTAAATTTTATGTAGGAAATAGAACAGTTCATTAAATCACTTCACAACTTTAGATCACTGGCTTAATATTACAGATTTTAATTCAGGAAGTAATAATTCAACCACTTTAAAATTTGTTGTTTAAATTATTTTCCTCTATCTCCATGCAGCTAAAAGCCTTCTACGTGGATCTACTGGTGCCATTAGAGACGAATCTGGAGAAGGACACAAAGGTGGTACAGCATGAGCAGAAGAAGTTCCTGCAGCAGCACAAGGTGCGCATGGAAAGCTACCAGAAGGCCGTCTCCACCATGAAGAAGCAACGCAAGAAAAAGGCCACGCCCGAGAACACCGAAAAGGAGCTGAGGGTAGGCTAAGGATAATATGACCATGCGATATTCAGAGTTCCCTAAAAAACCATTTTCCCACAGAGTTTGCAAGTGCTGGAGGACCAGAAGAAGAAGCTGGATACGTTCTGCGATCAGAGCTACAAGAATGTGAGTTCCTTTGCTGCACAGAGAAAAAATAAAAGACTGTTAAGATACGAAACTCTTTTCACACTAATAATCATTAATAACATTTGGAGTTAAAGTATTAACTATTTTACGGTACAGATTATTCTCTGGCACATTTACAATTTTTAACCATTTCGATAATTTAAAATAATTTTCTTCTATGTATGCATTTTTGCTCTTTCCCACTTCCGTTCCGGCGAAAAGGCCATGACACAGGAGCGGCGACGGTATGGATTCGTCTTGGAGCGCCAGTGCTCCATCGCCAAGCACTGGATGGCCTACCACACCACCGGCAAGACGGTAATTGATAATAATTTCGAAAATTGGCAAGAGATTGCCGCTTCTCGTGAGATCATTCCCCCGGCCGCGTACGAGAGCGGCTATGGCAGCAGCAGCAACGGCCACCAGAACATCAGCGGCAACATGCGACGCCTGGTGAGTCATCCCCGCCCATCAGGGCAATCCGATTCGATCCGATCCTAATCAAATTGGGCGCTAACCACTGTGTTAACGGCTTTGAAATTTCTTATTCACGATCTAAATAGGCGGAAATATTGGGAAAAAAAACAACGTTTTAAGGGAAATTTGGATTAAATTTAAAATAATTTCAGACGAAACATGCTTGAAAAAATTACAAAAAAAGTTTTCAGTTTTGAACTAAATCATCTGCAACAATTTAAAGAAATTCATGTTAATATTACAGCTTAATTTGTCTTTTTTATATAGTAAATACATAACTTTACTTGTCGTCTGACAAACTATCAGTGGAAGATCTTAAAAATAGTACAGATTATTACAGAAGTGTGTATAATAGTACAGAAATAATTACACAGGCCAAGTGATTAAATTTCTTACTTTTACTGCTGCATAAAAATAAAAAAATTATCCTTTTATTTCAACTAAAATTCCTTATTTTTCAGGAGCGGATCAAGGACGGAGACGATGAGCAGCTGCAGGGCCACGGCGCTCAGCTAAAGAAGTCGCGCAGCATCGACGCTCCTTATGGCGACATGCGTACTCTGCACGAGCGGGAGAACATCTCCGGAATGGGCGGACCAGGAGCCTCGCACTATGCCCAAAACTCGCTGCCGCGCGCCAAGTCCGACTTTAATCTGGCCTTGGTAGGCACTGGCCCGAACTCAGGTAGGAATTAATTAATCAATCACTAAAAAATTTCCCTCTAAAACAGAGTTTACATGCCATTATTCTCTTGAACAAAAAGCCCAGAAAATGAATTTAATCAAATTATATTTGAAAAGTAGGTATCCATATTTTATTGTTATTAAATTGTTTTCAAACTATATTTTTATTAAAAAGAAGCAAGAAATTAAATCTTTTGGATCACGCCTATTTTTTTAATAATATACAAAAAAAGAAACAATAATTTTATAAAAATATTTAAAATTGTTTTGTTCGTTATTCTCTCTCATAACTCACAAAATAAGGGATCTATTCTTCTTAAATCAGACTCCTTTTTTTGTTTAATCTCTTTTGCACATTTTCTTAGGATTTATAATTTATTTTTTTTTTAATTAACAAAAAATATAAAATAAAATATATATACAGAATTGGCAAATGATTTAAAAGTTCTTTAAAATGACGTCCAAAAATATGACATAAAATATTTAACCGATAACCAGAATATTTTATTGTACATATAATTTAGCGCGTCTTTTATATTGCTTTCATATTTAGAATAAATTCCTAAAAAAAATAATAATAATAACTAATCAATTTTACTTAACAGGCAACAAAGATAAGATTATAGAGGAGCAACTGGTGCCTTTGGGAGACGATCAGCGCGGCGATCAGCGGCCACTGGTGAAGGCTCTCTACGCCTACATGCCCTCCGGGGAGAACCAGCTGTCCTTCGAGGAGGGCGACCGCATTGCCCTGGTGGGCGGCAAGGCCAAGGGCTGGCAGTTCGGCGAGAATCTGCGGACCCAGCACTTTGGCTGGTTCCCGGTGGCGTACACCAACGCGGAGTCTTCCGAGTCGTCGGCTTCCGGCGGGCGGCGCTACGAGAATATGTTGATGAGCTACGAGCGGAACGGCGGCGGATCAGGATCCGGTTCCGGGACAGGCGGTCTGCGGAACTACCAGCAGCAGCAGCAGGACTACGAGGCCCAGCTGGAGCTGATGGAGAGCCATGAGGCCACGTACCGGCGACGACGCAACCACAGTGCCGAGGAGTCCTCGCCCACCCGAATGTTCGGTGACACTATCAAGCAGCAGAAGAAGTACCGCGCCGGCTCTGGAGCTAATCCACGTCCGGGTCCGCCACCTACGCTGCCCGCTCCCGTGCCAGTGCCCAGTGGACAGCAAAGCCAGTCCTCCCGAATGCTGAACAGCTCGCAGAGTTTTTGCGCCACCAATGGAGGCGTTCCGTCGGCGGTGGAGAGGCGCAAGCAGAAGCTGTTGAACGGAGTCCAGGTAAGGACAATGTTTGCATCAAACTGAGAGAAGTCCATCTAACATTTTGCTTCGCAGAGCCATCCTTCGGGCAAGTCCGGAGTCGCCGCGAAGACCTCGCTGCACAGCAGCAACGACAGTGGTTTCGCTAATGAGCCACCGCCACAGCCGGAGGTGGATTACTCCGATGAAGAAGCTGCCACACAGAGAGTTCCCATACGGTAGGTGTAGTAGGAATAATCACGGCTTGGAGAGCAGGAATGATAATTAAATCACTTAGAAAAATAATCTTTTATTAAAAAAAAAACTCAATTATACTCTTTAGTTTTTTTCCAAAATTATCAACTAAATAAAATAATAAAGTCTTTGCTCTTTAAGCCGAGTCGTAGCATCCCGCTTTCGCTCCCTATTTGTTGTGACTAATTTTAGCACTTAACATTGCCATCCTCTTTTGTCCTGATTCTTGCCTGACTTATAGTACCATTAATTAATTAATTCAATTAATTTTCATTTGCTTTTTCCGTTCTGATTTGATTTCATGTATCGCCATTTATGCTCTGTTGCCATCCTTTGTGTTAACCACCCAAAAACGCATCCTGAAAACACACACACCCGAAACACACCGATACCACCGCCACCACACAACCCAAAAACACACAACCGCGTACCCCCGCGAATCCACAATAACCAGACGACGGGCGGACACCAATTCGCACACCCACACGGTGCCCCGGGACGTGGCATCGTGGACGTTGAATCGCAATTTCCGGAACAGCGTGGACAGTCAGATTGACGACAAGAGCCTTCACCGTCTGAGCCGACAGAGTGGAGCCGGCAAGATGCGTTACGACTTGATCGCCTCGGACGACGAGATCCTGCAGGCTTCCAGTGCAGGTTTGAAGCGCACAAAGTCCTTCTGGAAGTTCGGTGGCGGGCGCAGCGGCGAGGATATCCTGGCCGGCATGTCGTTGTGGCAGCACCGCGATCTGGTGGCGGCCCCCAATCTCGAGGACATGCGTGACAGGGACGACTTGGAGCGGCGCTCTGACGAAGAGCGCAACGGCACGCTGACCAAGTCCCACAATTCCAACTCATCGCAGGAGAAGCAGGGAAGGGGGCGCAAGGACAGCCTGACCAGCACCGAGGCCTATGGGGATGAGGATGAGAACCTGTACGGCGTGAGTCCACAGCAGCCACAGCAGCTGCAGCCGCAGAGGAGCAGCTATACGCCCAAGTCGCGCATGAAGATCATGAAAACCATCGAGATAGACATCGAGGAACCCACGGAGAGCGAGCGGATGAGCACCATGCGCCGTGGCCAGTCGCAGGAGCAACAGCAGCAGCAGCAGCATCGCAAACTAGACAAGCAGGCCTCAGCAGGATCACAGCACAAGTCGCAGACTCTGAGCCGCTCCAAGCCCACCCAGCATCAGCAGCAGCAGCAACAGCAGCAGCAGCAGTTCCCTCAATCCACGGACGAGGGTGAGAGCGATGATCACGGAACCCTGAAGCTCAGCGACGTGAACAACTTCTTCGACGAGGGCAAGGGTAAGAGCCATGGCCATGGCCATGGGCACGGGATGGTCATGAAGACAGTGAAGCGACAGGACATACTCAAGCAGTACTACACCAGCGAAGACGACGAGGAGTCGGATGCGGAGCTGAAGTCAACTAGCTCAGACCCGTACGACTGCATTGTGATCAACGATCATCTGGTGCGTAAGGACGACAAGCTGCGACGCCACCACCAGCAGCACCAGCAGATGGAGTTCCATACTTTCCGCTCCTCCACGTCCACCACGGCGACCAACACGCTGAAGAAGGGCTCCTCGAAGGAGCAGGACAGCACCCTGACCCGCAACTCAACCGCCAGCTCGGGCGCCCCAACGGCCACCATTCTGCCGCGCACCCGCCTCCTCAAGTCATCCGCCTCCTCCGGCAACAATATCAACAGCAGTGCCACCCTGGAACGGAACTCGAAGAGCCTGGCGGGCAGCAAGAGCTACGGGCCGTGGTACGATTTTTGGGATCAGGAGCAGCACGGGATCACAGGCCAGAAATCATCGAGTGCCAAGCTGAAGTAAGGATCGGCACAAGTACAGGATGACAACGGAGTTTCGCCATCTTCTTACCGGATAAGAAAATGAGCAGAGAGTGAGAAGGAGAGAGAGTGCGGGATGTGGAAGAGCTGCCGCGGAAGTGTTGACAGGAAACCCATCACCTTATCCCAGCCCCTTTCCAGTTGCCTTGTATTTTTTTGCTAAACTTAAGCCACAGTTACCCTGTAAGTCAAGCTATGTTTCGTTTTGTTCTATGTACATATCTTATATTAATTTTAAAGCGTACCTAAATACCCGTGTGGGTAGGCGACATTAGCAGAAACTGACTTGAATGTCGGAGGAAACTCCACAGAACGAGGACCTCCTCTAGCAGTTACCTGCCCTCCATTGAGTTTCGGTGCCTGAACCCATACAATATACACAAATCATTAAATTTAATTTTGTTAAGAACTGAGCTTGCGCCCCATTTCATTTTCTGCCCGAGTCCCCGAGTAATGCGAATGCAATTTGATTTTTTAGCAGGCGCGGTATTTACCGCAACTTTTCCATAGGTTACTGACCTGTAGCGAATCCGTGTCTCCCAGCTAGCCCCACCATATCCCGAATTAGGTTGAGCTTCCCGCCGTAAGTAGAGGTGTCCCGTCGAGGCGATTAGGAGCCACCAGGACAACACTGCTTATCAGGACGAGTCCTTGATCTTTTGCAGAGCCTCTCAGTTCGCCACCGTCAAGTTGCGGCACACCAAGACCAACGATCGATCGGCCCCGATGATCTATCGTAGCGTGAACAAGTAGCAACGACAGCAGCGGAAGGTGGAGTTTTCCCTGTGACCAGAATATGAGGAACCCAAAAGGAACCCAACCACAACCATGCCACGACCCTCCGCTCTCCACATCACACAACATTTTATATAGCGCCCATATATATACATATATATAGTAAAGACATTATCAGTTAGTACTTCCAGCAGCTGGTGGGCCTGGATTTTGGTAGTCATTAAGTCGTACTGTTTGTTAAACATTCTGTTTTGTATGTACTTTTATGTTAAAGTTCGAAATGTATGTATATTCAAATAACATATTAATGAATAAACATTTTTTCATTAAAACTGAAATCATTATATGTATGGGCTGCATGGGAATCGGAGGATATAGAAATCTGAAATCGATCATAAATTTCAATTCTGTGTTGACTTTTATTAATCTAAAAAAAAGCATATGCAGTATAAAATTATAACATAAATATGTTATTTGTATTATTTTTCAATATTAAAATATTTGCAATGTTTTTTATAATTTATTGTTTAATATTTTCTTGGCGAATTGATGTATATATATATATTTGGCTTTTGGCCGTAAAGAAGTCCTAAATTATGTGCATTGTATGGAAACCGAGGCATTACATTTTGTTGATTAAGTTTACAAATCTATTTATTAATCAAAATTACATTAAAAGTATGTAAATATGATTAAAAAATTATTTAAAACCAAAAAGTTTTTTACATTTGAAAAGCTTTTTAACGATAACGTTTTGACGTTAATTTGTTACTTTTTATTAAATTGTTTATTAAGATATATTGAGATCAATTGCAAGTCCTTATTATTTACTTAAGAGTGATATTTCTCAAAAATATTAGGCACGACAAATAGATTTTCTATCCTTTAATGCCAATGCACTGATCATAGTCGTTTTGTTAATATATAATTCCAGGATTATAGTCTTAATATTAACACAGGCTCATATATTTATTATAATGGATCAGAGAATTAATATAACAAATTTTAAATACAACAAATATAAAACTTGGTTATAGAACAGCGAAATTAATAACAGACTTTAATATTCTTTCTTTATATTTATTTTTATTTTGTTTTTTTTTTTATGTTCCCATATTATGGACCAGATAAATAATAGAAATATAAATAAATACAAAAAAAATTAATCAAACTTTGTTGTGAAACAGTCAAAATGAAGGGTTTATAGGGGTTATATACCCCATAATCCCGTTATTTTTTCAGGGACTACCCCTAACGTATTTTGGTATTTTCAGAGACTAAGAATGTTCCGAAATACGCGTTAGTGCATTCCCACGTAGCGGTTGGCTGGGTCCAAAAATAAACAAACCCAAAAAATAAACAAATGCAAAGGCAATGAACGGATCCTGGAAGGTGGTGCTGCCGGTAGGCTTTGTGCTGTACAGCCTGCCGCTGTTCCTGCGGGTAAACGGCACCTCGGACTACGTGATCGACGAGGAGTTCCACATTCCGCAGGGTTTGGCCTTTTGCCGCAAAGAGTTCGATGTGGTAATAGGAAGATTGGGTCAGCAGATATTCAGTTGATAATTCGACGTTTTCCTCTTTTAGTGGGACCCAAAGATAACGACGTTTCCGGGCCTGTACCTCATTGCCCTCGTTCTAAACCCCTTTAACTTGTGCACGGTGACGGGGCTGCGGCTGCTGAGCTTGGCAGGCGCCGGATTCAACATCCTCCTGCTGTACAAGATCCGACGACGCGCCCTGGCCGGCTCCGGCGGCAACTCGTACGCAGCTCACGAAGCAATCACCCTCTCGGTGCTCCCGCCGCTCTACTTCTTCGGCCACTTGTACTATACGGACACTCTTTCGCTGACCATGGTCCTGCTCTTCTATAACTACTGGCAGCAGGAGGCGCACCTGCCGGCGGCTGTTTTCGGGGCAGCCAGTGTACTTATGCGCCAGACGAACATAGTGTGGGTCTGCATGGGCACCGGTATCACCGTGCTGGACACGTTAGTCCAGCAATGCGCCCGCACTCGTGCCGTGCCTAAGGACAAAATTCGGCTCTTAGGCAAGGAGGTGGGTACTACATTTGGTCTTATTGTTTTCCACTTTTAAGGGACTTTTACTTTTTTAGATGTGGCTGCAACTCTTTAGTAGCCCCCAACTGCTATGTAATTGCATCCTCAGCATCTTGGCCAAGTGCTGCTTTTACGCCTCAATTATTTTGCCCTTTGTTGGATTCCTCTGCATCAATGGATCCATTGTGGTCGGCGACAAGAGTGCCCACGAGGCCACCGTGCACCTACCGCAGCTTTTCTACTTCGTCATCTTTGCAGCTGGCTTTGGGATATCCAACACTATGCGTCAGATTCGGCCGGCAGTAGACCTAATCCGGCGAAATCCGGTGCGCTCGGTGATGGCTTTACTGCTGATCCTGCTGGTGGTGTATCTAAACACCGAAGTCCATCCCTATCTGCTGGCCGACAACAGGCACTACACATTTTACGTGTGGAGCCGGCTCTACGGCCGGTTCTGGTGGTTCCGCTACGCCATGGCCCCGGTCTACCTGCTATCGATCTGTGTGCTCTTCAGCGGACTGCGTCACATGCCCGACAGTTTTAAACTGATGTTTCCCCTTAGCCTGGTGCTTGTCCTTTGTTTCCAGCGGCTCCTGGAGCTGCGCTACTTTCTGGTGCCTTACATCCTCTTCCGGCTTAACACGCGTCACACGCGAAAGGGCCTCGCTGAGTGGCTTGAACTGGGCGTGCACCTGCTGCTCAATGTGGCCACCTTCTACGTATACTTCACAAAGGAGTTCTACTGGCAAAATTATCGCACTCCTCAGAGGATCATCTGGTAACTATAAACATTCCCTGTAAAGTCAAAATAAAGACGCGTCGGCATTTTCAATATTGCTTTTATTTCGATGCATTGCTACTTGAGTAAGAAATCGCTCTACGTTTTTGTTTTCGTTATAAAATTAGAGCCGAGTTCTATTGATATTAGATATTAAGGTGGTTTTATTCTTGGACTTTTTGCAGTCTGATCGAATATTAGACGTATGCAGAGGTGCCACAAAAATCGTCATAGATTTTAAATCCACTGAAAATTTATCAAAATGTAAGCAAGAAAATACTGTAGTTACAATTTTTGTGCAATATTCAAATGGATGTTAAGTACATATTGATTATTTCTGTGGCACAACATGTACTCCCTACAATTTCCTGGCCAGAAATCTAACCACCTTAATAGGCAAGTAAATATATGTATAAAATGAGTTAGTATAAATATGTAAATACTTAGGAGCTAGCAAATTGGACTTCAATAGATAATACTGGCGATAAAATACAATTGATAAACACTTTGAGCATGCTGAGAGAGACCTACACAATATATAAGTAAGGACAATTAAATAATGCTGATCGCGTTGTTGTCAAAAAACTAGGCAAGAAATGCAATGCTACTGACTAAATCTAAAATGCTAATAAAATGAGCACACTCCTGGAGCAAAGACCTTATAATAAGCACCTTACTATACGGTCTTTGCTTGGAGCGTTGCTGAGCTGGCAAAATCGGAATCTCCGCTTGGCATACAACCCAAATGAAACGTCTCGCCTAATCGAAGGCTACCTTGCGGGTGAACGAGGTCAGGGATGAGATTTCGCTGGGATTGGAATCGGATGGCAGGTGACTGAACTCGATTTCTTCACTGGCCGCCGATGCTACAATATTCTCATTGGACTGCGTGGTCTCGTCGCTGTGATGCATTGTCGGCCACTGCTTGTGGCTGGGGGCGTATAAGATGAGCAGGGCGAAAATGTAAATGTTCCACATGCCGTAGACGCCGGTCAAGAAGGCGGATGTCAGCTGGATCTCCACGTTGTCATTCCACTGCCATTGTCCTTCGGCCATTTGACCCATTATGAATCCGGCTACGGTCAGAGCAGCGCAAAGCAAGGTGGCCAGCATCAGGAATTTGAATCGATAGATGAGACCTAAAGTTGAATACAGATCTAAATTTTCGCAAAATAAAAAATATTTCAAGAGTATTTTTACTCACCCTCATAGTGCAATCGCCGGGCCTGGGACATGGATGGCAGCGAGGTACGTTTGTCCCCGATGTTCCTAAACACCTTCCAAATCATGTAGCACAGGAAGAGGAAATAGATGGCCGCGGACACTCCAGCCAGGACGATGAAAGTCATGGCCACCTTGGCACCCAGCGGCGTAGTCCAAATAGAGTAGAAGGGGTTGCGCAGCTGC
Source organism: Drosophila anomelani (assembly GCA_035045905.1). NCBI lineage: Eukaryota > Metazoa > Arthropoda > Insecta > Diptera > Drosophilidae > Drosophila > Drosophila anomelani. The sequence goes on from JAWNOO010000165.1 coordinate 1,299,468, forward strand.
ACGCCCCTCTCGCAGATGTCGAAGACAAACAAGGAGATGCAGCCGACCACCACAGCCGAGAGGTGCTTCCAGTATCGTGATCGGATCGTGGACTTGTTGGGCGCATCTTGGATCAGCATGTGTTCGCCGGCGAAGACCAGCCAGAAGGAGAGCAGCATGGCGTAGAAGATTCCCTGGCGAATGTCGCTGAGCAGCAGCATGTAAGGCATCTCCACGGCCAGCGATAGGTACTCCAGCGGCAGGTTGAGGAAGGTTAGGGCACCGCCAAGATAGATCAGCATGTACTCAAGCAGCGCCGGCGAGCGCTGCAGCAAGTGGACGCGTCTCCAGAACCAGATCATGATGCCCACCACAAAGGGAAAGAGCACCGTTTTCAGCATCAGCCAGATCTGGGTAAAACCTCCGTTCTGGTGGATAGCCGTCAGCGTGAGATCGTGCATGTGACCAAACTGCAGGTTCATCTGCCGCGGCGTGTCGAGCGGGAAGCGCAGGTTCAGCAAGTAGAAGCTGTGGTGCAGGGCGCCCAGCTCAAACAGTGGGATCATGTCGCAGGAGTATATCGTCTCTGTGGACCCCACATGCTCAGTGACACAGTCCAGGTATCGGTGCTCCACTCCGTGCGCGTACAACTTCCAGGCGTTGTCGGAATCCCCCTTGTTACGGTAGGCCAGGCGAATATCAATGGTCAGCTGAAGCTCCTTCGGCGGCTCGCGCAGCTCCGACGAGGAGTCGTAGCCGAACTCCACCTGCAGCACCCCGATGAGATTCTGCTGCCATCGGGAGTAGTCCAGGTCGCGTTGCTCGCGCGGCAGTGGCATCTGAAAAACGTGCACTAGCTCGTTGGCCATCTTCATGGGATCCTTCTCCACCTCCTCCCGCGTGACCGGGCTGCAAGAGCCTGCCCCGCGCGAGTACAGTAGGAAGCCGGTGTCGTTCTGACGGGTGTGATCCTCGCGACATAGCGATCCCAGCACGGTCACATGGCCGGCGGGTAGGGGGGCGTAGAGACCGCCCAGCAGGAAGCACAGCACTTGGCACAGCAGCAGGCTGGCCACCAATATGGACAGCTTGCGGCCGCTAAGGTTCTCCAGTATGGTGCCCGACATCCTGATCACTTCAGCGCGTGGAGTGGAGCTGTCTTCTGCCTAGTTCGTTGCCCTTCGCTGCGTTGCGTTGGTGAGTCCAATGTAAACAATTGATGCACTTGTAAATAGAACTTCAAAAGCGCCGCCTCGGTTTTGTTTCGAAAAAAAATTCTAAAATGGTCTGGGTTTTTGCTAGAGATGTGAAAGATGCCGATACTATTGCAAGACAAAGGAGCTATCGAATAGACTGTTTGTGGAAAATATACTAAACAGTGGCATTCGAAATATACCGCACTTCAACCCGGCTATATAGCGATTATATCTTGTATATTTTTTATTTATCAAATGTTATAAGTATAATAAATAAACATGAGCCATAATTATATAGCATTTGAAAGTTAATTATCTGCCCATTATAAGGAGTCTTGTATTTTTTATACTTTGCCATTTACTTGGAAGAACGAGGCGATTTAAAGAAACAATTAAATTGGCTTGGAAAAAACCCATGTTTTTCTTCACTTTCCCACCACTACTAACAAAATTTAAAAAAACATATTACACTGCACTATGGGGCACTTTTGCGCACTTTCTCCAAAATGTAACTTTTAAGGTTCTAACCTCCAAGTACGGAACAGCGAGTTGTTCGTGGAATGGAACTCCGAGACAACGAGCAATGGGAAATGTAATGCAATTTTCAATTGTTTAAAAACAAAAATCCGTGGATCCATTTCTGAGCAAGATGAAAAAAATACACTCTGGTGATGTAATAGAAAATACCATCCTGCCAGTAGGATACTTTGGAGAAGAGGGGGCGGAATCAAGAAACAAATTATATAAGTCCGATCGCCTGCACCATGCAAGAAAAATTAGCCGGAAGGATAATTTCTCCGATGTATTCCATAGAGCAATGGAAACGTCCGACCCAATTATTTCCTCTGTAAACTTCAACGGGAGAGTAAAAAGAAAGCTTTGCCTCCCAAATGAAGTTACAAGATTACTGTCTTGTGAATATGGCACAGAGGATTTGAACGAATTGGACGAAGAAATTGATCCTAATGAAAACTTATTGGGATAATGCTGGAGTATGGTGCTGGAGAATGAAAGCGATGACGATGAAAAATAGGTTTGAGACATAAAATATTAATTAAAATAAAATTCTAAATTTTTAATTTTCAGTTTTTTTGGGAATAATTACATTTTCTTACACAATTTGTTGGGAAAAAATTTAATTCAAAAGAGTAAACCTTCGAATTTATTTTAAAACAAGGTAAGACAAGCCTCATTTAATTTTTATTGTATTATTTTGGTAACATATTTTCAATTTATTGGGTTTAAAAATTTTTAAATAGATACACTGAAAAATTTTTTTTTTTATTTGAATGTAGAATCATGTTTTTTTTTGTTAAAATATATTACTATTCTTACTAATAACCTTAATCAAAAAACAGAACATTAATATCTTGCTTCGTTTTAAAGATATTAATTAATGCCACTTTTAGTGGTCGTTCGCCCCATAGTGCACTGGCCGCCGATGCTACAATATTCTCATTGGACTGCGTGGTCTCGTCGCTGTGATGCATTGTCGGCCACTGCTTGTGGCTGGGGGCGTATAAGATGAGCAGGGCGAAAATGTAAATGTTCCACATGCCGTAGACGCCGGTCAAGAAGGCGGATGTCAGCTGGATCTCCACGTTGTCATTCCACTGCCATTGTCCTTCGGCCATTTGACCCATTATGAATCCGGCTACGGTCAGAGCAGCGCAAAGCAAGGTGGCCAGCATCAGGAATTTGAATCGATAGATGAGACCTAAAGTTGAATACAGATCTAAATTTTCGCAAAATAAAAAATATTTCAAGAGTATTTTTACTCACCCTCATAGTGCAATCGCCGGGACTGGGACATGGATGGCAGCGAGGTATGTTTGTCCCCGATGTTCCTAAACACCTTCCAAATCATGCAGCACAGGAAGAGGAAATAGATGGCCGCGGACACTCCAGCCAGGACGATGAAAGTCATGGCCACCTTGGCACCCAGCGGCGTAGTCCAAATAGAGTAGAAGGGGTTGCGCAGCTGCACGCCCCTCTCGCAGATGTCGAAGACAAACAAGGAGATGCAGCCGACCACCACAGCCGAGAGGTGCTTCCAGTATCGTGATCGGATCGTGGACTTGTTGGGCGCATCTTGGATCAGCATGTGTTCGCCGGCGAAGACCAGCCAGAAGGAGAGCAGCATGGCGTAGAAGATTCCCTGGCGAATGTCGCTGAGCAGCAGCATGTAAGGCATCTCCACGGCCAGCGATAGGTACTCCAGCGGCAGGTTGAGGAAGGTTAGGGCACCGCCAAGATAGAACAGCATGTACTCAAGCAGCGCCGGCGAGCGCTGCAGCAAGTGGACGCGTCTCCAGAACCAGATCATGATGCCCACCACAAAGGGAAAGAGCACCGTTTTCAGCATCAGCCAGATCTGGGTAAAACCTCCGTTCTGGTGGATAGCCGTCAGCGTGAGATCGTGCATGTGACCAAACTGCAGGTTCATCTGCCGCGGCGTGTCGAGCGGGAAGCGCAGGTTCAGCAAGTAGAAGCTGTGGTGCAGGGCGCCCAGCTCAAACAGTGGGATCATGTCGCAGGAGTATATCGTCTCTGTGGACCCCACATGCTCAGTGACACAGTCCAGGTATCGGTGCTCCACTCCGTGCGCGTACAACTTCCAGGCGTTGTCGGAATCCCCCTTGTTACGGTAGGCCAGGCGAATATCAATGGTCAGCTGAAGCTCCTTCGGCGGCTCGCGCAGCTCCGACGAGGAGTCGTAGCCGAACTCCACCTGCAGCACCCCGATGAGATTCTGCTGCCATCGCGAGTAGTCCAGGTCGCGTTGCTCGCGCGGCAGTGGCATCTGAAACACGTGGACTAGCTCGTTGGCCATCTTCATAGGATCCTTCTCCACCTCCTCCCGCGGGACTCGGCTGCAAGATCCTGCACCGCGCGAGTACAGTAGGAAGCCGGTGTCGTTCTGACGGGTGTGATCCTCGCGACATAGCGATCCCAGCACGGTCACATGGCCGGCGGGTAGGGGGGCGTAGAGACCGCCCAGCAGGAAGCACAGCACTTGGCACAGCAGCAGGCTGGCCACCAATATGGACAGCTTGCGGCCGCTAAGGTTCTCCAGTATGGTGCCCGACATCCTGATCACTTCAGCGCGTGGAGTGGAGCTGTCTTCTGCCTAGTTCGTTGCCCTTCGCTGCGTTGCGTTGGTGAGTCCAATGTAAACAATTGATGCACTTGTAAATAGAACTTCAAAAGCGCCGCCTCGGTTTTGTTTCGAAAAAAAATTCTAAAATGGTCTGGGTTTTTGCTAGAGATGTGAAAGATGCCGATACTACTGCAAGACAAAGGAGCTATCGAATAGACTGTTTGTGGAAAATATACTAAACAGTGGCATTCGAAATATATCGCACTTCAACCCGGCTTGATATATTTTTTATTTATCAAATGTTATAAGTATAATAAATAAACATGAGCCATAATTATATAGCATTTGAAAGTTAATTATCTGCCCATTATAAGGAGTCTTGTATTTTTTATACTTTGCCATTTACTTGGAAGAACGAGGCGATTTAAAGAAACAATTAAATTGGCTTGGAAAAAACCCATGTTTTTATTCACTTTCCCACCACTACTAACAAAATTTAAAAAAACATATTTTTTGTTGACAGGAAATGTAACAATTAAAAAAATTGTATATTTTCTAGAACTTTTCAAACTGTCCCGCCAGCCATATGAGGGTGGAGCAATGTTGCCCCATCATCGTCACGCGCCGTCACAAACAGCAGTTCCCGATCGACAGGTGGCCAGCAGCTGACCAGGAGACTGCAAATATGCGACATTTCCAGGTGAGTCGGTTTCGCCGATATTGGAGTAAATCCAGTAATCCTTGGCATTCCTCTGTCCTTCTACAGCGAGTGCGACGGCTGTTGAGCCCGGGGAGCAGAAACCTGGTTAGAGAATTCAGTGTTAAGAGCGAAGAGCCGGCTAGAAAACATGGCCTTCCTTTGGTGCGGATTGGTCTCCTGGCGGCCGCTGGTGGTGTCATTGGCTATGACGGGATCGTGAACGACTTCACATACTGCGGCGCCGGCGTTCGATTTGTTCGCTCCCTGAAAACCGCCGGATTGATTGCCTTCGATTACATGCTGTTGTCAGAGGACGATGAGAAGTATGCAACGAAGCTAAAGGCTATCCACCAGAAGAGCGCCGATCGCCTGCTGGAGACGTGCCTGCTGAACGGCGGCCTGTACATCAAGGTGGGGCAGGGATTCGCCGCCATCAACCACATTCTGCCCGTGGAGTACACCACCACGCTGTCAAAGCTGCAGGACCATTGCCTGCCGACTCCCAAGGCAGACGTGCAGAAAGTATTCCGCAAGGACTTTGGCAAACTGCCCGAGGAGATCTACCAGGAGTTTGACTACAAGGCCGTGGCGGCTGCTAGCTTAGCACAGGTGTTCAAAGCCAAGTTGTCCACCGGCGAAGAGGTGGCTGTCAAGGTGCAGTACAACGATTTACAGAAGCGCTTCATTAGCGACTTGGGCACCATCATCTTCCTGCAGGACATTGTCGAGTTCTTCTTCAAGGACTACAACTTTGGCTGGATCTTGAATGACCTGCGCAAGAATCTGGTGCTGGAGATGAACTTTTTGCAGGAGGCGAAGAACGCCGAGCGATGCGCCAGAGATATGAAAAAGTTCAACTATGTGTGCGTTCCCAAGGTCTATTGGAGGCATACCAAGACGGTAAGAATAGAGCTAGAACGATGCCTACGTACTTATTACTAGTTGATTTTACCTTTCCTCGTTTAGCGTGTGCTCACCCTCGAGTGGATGGACGGGTGTAAGATCAGCGATCTGAAGACAATTGCAGCACAAAAGCTCAGCCTAAGGGACATCGATGTCAAGCTCTTTGATACGTTTGCCGAACAGATCTTCCACACGGGCTTCGTGCACGCCGATCCACATCCAGGAAACAGTGAGTCATCATGTTGTGCTTGAATTTCTGCAACCAAAAACAAGCTAACAATTACTCCTTTTACTTTTCAGTCTTTGTGCGGCGCAATAAAAAATCTGGGCGAGCGGACATCATCCTTCTGGACCACGGCTTGTACGAGGAGCTGCCGGAAAATGTGCGTGGACCGCTCTGTGAGTTTTGGGAGGCCACCGTGCTGCGCAACGAGGCAAAAATGCAGTTAGCCGCCGTGAAGATTGGGATAAGTGATTACATGCGTTTCGCCGAGGTGCTCTTTCAGCAGCCCATTCGGATTCGAGGAGGCCGCATCCGGGGAAAGCTATCGCAGGAGGATATTGATCACATTCAAGAAATAGCGAGGAAGAACTTTGAGCACATTATGGGCACCCTCAAGGAGATGCCCAGAAGTATGCTGTTTGTGGTAAGTCTTCTGTCCGTGCCTGCTGTTAGATAGATTTTAATATTTCAATTCATCAGGTGCGCAACTTAAACACCGTAAGAGCAATTAGCCATCAACATGGAGATTTGGTGAATCGACCCCAAGTAATGGCCCGTTATGCCCAAAGATGTGTCTACATGCATCACCGTCGTCGTTCGCCGATGCAGTACATCCGATGGCTGAGTCGGCGTATATACTTCGAATACTGTCTGTTTCTGTCCGACGTCAAGCTGCGTCTCCTAGATTGGTATTTTAACGTTCTTTACCTAGTGGGTCGTGCTCCTGCCTCGGCCAGGACAGTGATGCGCGATATATTGAAACCACCGACCGACCCGACTATGGCTTGATGATGCCTTTTGTACCTCTAAATTATGCTTTGTAGTATGTGATTTTATAGGAAAATTGTCGCATTCAAGTATTCAAATTTTGTTTAATAGAGAAATTTATTAGAGGCTAAAAATTAAAGTTGATTGAGGATTTGTAAAATAGTATGAGATTTTTAAAAACATAATGTTTTTCGTATATAAATTGGTGTATAGATTTGTAATATATTTGTATTTAAGGTATATAGTCGTACATATTTATAAGGTTAATTGGAAGTAAACTAAATGACAAGGTGAACTGTAAAAACTATAATCTAAAGGGAATGATCACTCCCCAATCCCCGTAGACTGCGGTATTAAGTTCAAGTGTGCATGCCACGTCTGGAACTTTAATAAAATTGCAGGTGACTTGCCCAAGGTTATAACCAGCCAGACAGCCAATCAGCCAGTTATTGGGCCACTTTCACTTCCATTTAGGCCCTCCCAAAAATTCAACAAATCAATCGGGGAGCATGAAACACGAGTGCTGTCTAAATTTAAAAAAATTACTCCTGAGCCGTACTGCGGTGGCCTCTGGAATGTCATTCCTGGTGTATCATTGGAATATTAACACCCAGTAATGCACACACGAAGGCGTAGGTAAGTACAGCTGTTCCTGCCTCGAAAATAGGCACAAATGGGCGTCAACTACATATTTCCGGTTGTGTGGAGCCCCCTGACAGGCTGCAACAAGCCAGATTCCACCTATGAGCTTATGACCAAGCCCATGTCCCTTTACCCTATCCTCTGTTCCCTCTGTTCCTCTAGCCCCAATCTCGCCAGCCCGCCGTCACACTTTCGCTTCTTGTGCCACATACATCGAGTTTCGTGTGCCGCACACAGAACTAAATTCAATTCAATTTCATTTAAAGTTACTTTCGCTGACTGACAGACAGCGAGCGACCCTCTCAGCCTAAGACCGAGGCCTAGGTACAGTGGGGTGCAATTCGGAAGGTCCTTTTAGTTGTTAGCATTTGCAGTAGGCTTACAATTTGATGAATGATGATTTGATTCTATAAATATTGCATTATATTAAGTGTAATGATCAATGACGCAGCAGATTGTGAGCTCGAGTCCGTCCTTCAACGCACCTTCCTTTTTTACAGAATCTTCAAATATAATTCTCTTATACTTTTTTTATACTTGAAGGAGGAAATGTTTAGCAAAATGGCGTATACCTTTTCATTTCTGTGTTTACCAGTTTATTAAATGCATTTTAAATTACAAATTCAAAAATAAATATTCACCTCCCGCATCAGGATGTCATTGTATAGGTTGGCTTATTCTTTCTTAGTTGCATTTACCAAGTTCCATTTGCTAATAGTTGGCACTTTTTCGTTTAAACGCTCCACTGTGCGTTAGTGCCACCTGACTGGCTTCTGCTTAGTTGCGCATACGCCCCGTGCGCCCACGGCTAAATATGAAATTAAAAATCCATGCTGAAGTGTGAAATGCCTTCGAGCTGGTTGACTGGAATGGCGGCTGTCTGTCGCCCCCTCTACCTCCGATCCCGGCTAAGGCTCGAGGTAGAGCGCGGAACCGTGCTCGATGAGAAATCATTCGCCGACGAGTCGCAGAGTGGAGCAAAGGTGCCTAGCGGAAACGGAGCTCAGTGTCTAATTAAAAAAAATGAACAAAGAGTTCATCACGCAGGGCGGCACGCCTATTACAGCCGACTTGGCAACGGTAACCAGAAGCTATTAGAGCTCCAGTTCCGGGCGCGATCTGATCCTGCACTTTTTGGTTCCGTTTAGGATCTGCGCAATCTGGTTTTCGGCACCGCTGCCATTCCCATGCGCGCTGAATGGCTGCAGACGTCCTTTATCTTCGGAGCCCCGAAAGAGGAGCTGGCCTATGGCCTCCGTTCGCCTCGGAACGCCACGCGAGGTCTGCTGTCTGTAATCCAGGGATTTGTTCTGAAGTATCTGCTTTTCGCCCGGAAGACCAGCCGCGCCGCTTCACTTACCGAGTGCGTTTCCTGTTTGGCTTTTCGAAAACTTCCGGTTTCATTTCCGGTTTATGTGCGAGTGCAAGTGTGTGTGTTCTCCTTTCAGTCCGCTCTTGGCCACCGCTGAGATGCAGCGTGAGGCTCTGTTCTGTGCGCTGCTGGAGATCCTGCGCACCATCTCGGACAAGGGCAAGGTTACGATGGTGCTGCCGTCGGAGGATGAGGTGTTCGTGGACCACAGCGCCTGCTACTTCCACGATTCTGTCACGGAGAAGGTAAGTGTGCTGCCATTACGTAATGGGAAAACTATCTAAAACTGTCAAAACTTAAAACTAAAAGGGAAATTCATTTGCTAGTAAGAAATATTTTTGTAGTGAAAAGGGATTCATTTATTAACATTTAAAAGTAATACTTTGCATTTGCATATCCCATAAATATATATTGCAGCTTTATGTTTTCACCCTTTCACCCAATGAGGAGCTGGAATATTTTATGAAGCGAAATTTCAAATACGTAAGACCCAAAATATCTCAATTTCAGTTGAATAGCAATTCAAGCCAAGAGTTTGCATTTAATTCGCCTTAAAGTTTACAGAGGAGGAGACTCCGGGCACCCTGCTGTTCCTATACAGCGCCGTTCTCACGCGATCCATGGGAAAGTAAGATAAAACCCAAGTGTCTGTGTATGCGAAGGCATTTCGCGTTTCAAAAATTATTTTTTATTAACCCTTAACGTTTACCATTGGCCGGTGAATACTTTCGAATGCTTTGCAGAGTTCGCACCGACCTGGACTGCTCGAAAGGCTCTCCCCTGACTTCGAGCAACCACGAGGAGGGCTCCTTGATGATCGTAACCCTGCTGTTGACGGGACGTGCCACGCCCTACATCCACAACGGAGTCGTCAATGTGGGCGATGAAAGTAGCTATGTGGGTGCCTAGAAGCAAGGGTTGCTCGGGGATTAAGATCCATCGATGGCAATGGGGTTTGTTTTGTGCTTCCAGGCGGTACCACAGTATGGAGTTCTTAAGCGCTGCATGATTGGTCTCTTGCTCTGGGACATTGAATCCGCCAGTGTAAGTTAGTTCCCAGGATAAATTTTGATAGTAATTTCACCAAAGTAGAAGTAAATAATTTCTTGGCATGCTTCCATTTTTCCATCCGTGAACAGGCTGCAGTGAATCAGAGTCGCCAGCCAGGCTCTCGTCTGAAGACGCCCAACTATCCCATCTGGATAACCAGCTGCACGGGACACTACGGCGTGATCTTCAACAAGAACCCGGACCTGCTGCGCAACTACCACGCCGAGTCGCGCTTCGATGTCAACTACTATAGCTGTTCGGGCCACCAGATCCTGATGACGATCGACAATCGCACATACAACGAGCAGGCATTGGTCATGTTGGAGCGGCAACCAATCACGCCGGAGAGTACCTCGATGTCCGGCAAGCCGGCCGGAAAGGAGGCGGAGACGGTGGTGGTGCCGTCTGCTGGCTCCGGAGGAGGTGCTACTGCCGGCGGCGGTGTGGGTGGCGCTAGCGGCGGCGCTGCTAGTGGCGCTAGCGGTGGTAACGATGTGGTCGCCAAGGAGGAGTCAACGCTCAACACGCCGTTGCAGCGTCTGATTCGTACCAAGTGGGAAGAGGCAACTATAAGCTTTCACGTGCAGCCATCGATGTTGAGTTATCTTTTTAGTACCACGCAGTAGAATGCAGGATCCGTAAGCGAAGCTCATGTCTCCTTTGCTCAAGTTAGACCGATGCATATTCAGGTCCAAGAGATATCATCCATGGGTAGTTGGTGCAATAAGGATTTATTTTTTTTTAACCTGGCTTTATTTTTATTTTCTATAAGTTTAATTGAGCAATGAAGACATGTTACTAAAAGGAAATTCTTTAGTTTGATAAAGGAAACGCAATTTAGTTATATTTGTAAGAGTCTCAAAAGATATTTAAATGCAATAGAATCATAATTTTTTTATAACTTTTATGGGTAGCCAAGAACTCCAGATTGTCCCTCTTTAAGTTCAGATAAATTAGATATAAAATTAGATATTAAACATTGGTAAGATATTATCTTGCTTTCGGTTAGTTTCTTTCCCTTCCGAACTCATGTAAGCATGTAAGCTTGTTATGCTGTCTCTTGATCAATGATATAAATCGACTTTCTTGGCGAATGACCAATGCACAAAATAATATATTAACTGCTATCACATCTTGAGGATATATGTATGTAGACAGCTCTTGTTCACATCGAAAACAAGTAAGTTCCAACACCAAGTAGCAAAGGCTCCTTAATTCAGTTAAATACTTTCTGCTAAAACAATCTTAAAAGTTACTTTTAAATATAAAGTCCAACTAAAATGCTCAAATAAATTTTAAGTAGCTGTTATTGGTACATAATTTCCTTTAGTGGAAAGAGATAGGAATTCCGAAAATGTCTTTACCTAGATATACTTAAATACTTACCAGATTAGTGCCATTTAATGTAAGCTTACTAGATGATGCACCAGTTAGTAACTATTTTAGTGCGCACCGCCGTTATAGAATTCTACTGTTGCTGTCCAATCGATGGAAACTCTGATTGGGTATTGTAAAAAGATACAAATGGTTGAAAATCGAGACATCGAACCGAAACAGCGATGGTAAATACACGTAAAATATTCCAAGTATCTGATCTAAAGCGCACTAGCTAGGGCAGAATTTTGAAAGGTTGCAACACCTTCACAAATCTGCCGGGATTGAGGCCTCTCTCTATACGAGCCGAGCGACTGCAGGACGACTCTAAGCCAGTTGATTGATGCTGCCGCCTGCAGCCACTAGACGATATGATCATTGTCAGATCTTGTGTAGATCACCAACATGCAAGCCGCACTCTACTTTCAATTTCGATTATATTCCCAATAAACGCCTCTGTAATACTTAACCGAATCCAAAGCAGTTGTCATTTTTTGGGGGGTGGAATAAGGACTCTGCAGTTATTTTGAAAATTGTTAAGAAATGTTTATCAATTTATTGAAAGGTATTTGTAGTTTGTTGAAAAATGATTGAAGTTCCTTGCTACAAGTCCCGTCAGGTTTAAACATTGTATGTTGTAATTTACTTGAATAAGAGAATAGTTTTAGACGTATTTCTGTATCGTTAGTATTCATTGAAACATTTCGAGTTATTTGGAAAAGGTTTAAGTTGATTTTCGTAGGAATCCAGCCCAGATTCTGTTGTTATTTTGAATATTTCTTGTAAGATTTTGTAAGTACCTAACTAATTGCTTTGCGGCTTATTCCGTATGCATCCATATTCCATATTCAATTGTATAAATTGTATAAATTTCGTAATACCATTTGTCATTCCCTCCCTGCGATCCTGCCTTTCTTTAGCGGGACGTGTAAAAATTTGGTTACAATATTTTTGGTGATTATTATTTACATGTTAGGCGACTTCAGTGCAGTTCAAAACTTGAATATAAATTTACTTGTTAACCTATCCTAGCGTACTTAGGCGTAATATGAAAGGGTGTGGCCTTGGAAACCCGTTTCCGAAACTACACGTAGATCTTAGCCATGCAGAGAGTTCTCGTTCAACGAAAATCGCACGGCTTGCCGTAGCAATGATTTAGCCAAACTTTTGAGCCATCCAGTTCCATTAGACGGAGCCATTACATTGTTTAAACTGTGTCCCCTGTCGTCGTCGATGGCGTGCAATACCCGTCCATCACGCGATTCGGATTCCCAGCGGGGAAGGGGGGCCCGCCGCCGTATGTATATATCTGTGCCACATCCATATGTCGGCATGAATTATTGAAGCGTTGGCGCTGGCTCACAATTCGGGAAAATACGTTTTCGTTGACACCTTGCCCTAATTGATTGTTGATGTGACTCAGGCCTTGACCTCGCGCGAGTTGCAGGTCCTGGCCCTGGCCGATGATTGCGCTGGAGTCCTCCTCCCAAGGGGAATGTGGAATGCAGAACTTGAGGGGAGTTTTCTTTGGTCTGTAGGAACATCTTATCCAATTCGTTGCCGGAGCTCACTTTTGCGGCTGAGAAATCCGTTTCAACTTAGGCGTTAACAAACTTAATTGCGATTGCATTGCGATTATGTACAAACTAGTCGAGGACATTGCGATATGATACATATGTTGCTTAGGATACGATTAGGCGTGAGTATGGGGTCAAACAAGTCTACGGTGCGCATAACTGCAATTATCGTAGAAGATTGTGCGCTTAGAGCCTAACTACTCGTATGATTAGGGTAATAATGTACACCGACTATCGCTGATCTGATCAAATCTGATTGGTTGCTCCGTTTGCCCCGGGTTGTACCTGTACAACCCGTTCGAGCCACGGTCAAGATGGGGAAGAGTGGTTCCTCCGACTAAGCCTAACTAGCTTTAGCTAACTACTGACAGTATCCCTATGGGCGCACCAGCAGCTTGTCTATGTGCTCCAGGTTGGTGTTCTTGTACCGCGTCCTGTTCAGCGCCTGCGCCGGGGCGTTCTTCTTCGTCTGCGTATGCCACGTGAGAATCTGTGGATTGGATTAAAATTTGACTTTGCCTTCGATGTGACTTAAATCGCTTTACTCACATCCCGGCACTCGTCAGCCAGCAGCTCAATGTCTGTGTTGTCCAGCGGCGCCAGGCTGCGCAGAAAGCCGTCCTCCTCGTAGCCCGGCTTGAAGGGCATCTGGGCATTGGGACGCTCCTTCAGGAATTTGACGCTGACCGCAAAGCCGGCCATGTCCACAGGATACTTGCGCCCACCAATCCAGCCGTCATAGTAGCCCACCAGTTTTCCCTCCTGGATTATAGGGCTGCTTACACCGGTCTTGGTCACCAATCCCACTGGCCACATGCCCACCTTGCTGATATAGCGCATCTGAATAAACGAAAGATTATGTGGGTTAGTAAGTCTAAAAGATATAGAAAAACTAGGGTGGGTCTGTTCATAAAACATAACTGAAGTATTCGATATTTAATGGCATTACAACAACATAAATTCCTACTTCATTGATATAAAATGGGTTCCCATTGAGCCGAACTTCGGTGTTAAAAGCCTGTAGACACTCGCACACCTGCGGTTCCTGCTGCCAACAGGATTCAGGTCCTTCCCTAACATATTTAGTATGTACGTAGTCAATCCTACCTGCTCGAATATGCTAATGTCGTAGGTGTTGTCGTCGTCGGCAAAGTAGAGCACGCCCTCGTTGGCGTGGTGGCGCAGATACTCGAGGCCTCGATTCCTATTGGAGACACCGCGCGGCTTCGCTCGCTTCGTCTGCTTGTACTTCTCCGGCATGGGAGCTGCGGGGGAAGGAGCGACTCGTAAATATCACTTGAATGTGTCCCGGACATGACACGGAACGGAACGAAGAGCAACGGACAATACTTACCCACCATGTACTCGTAGGGCACTCCGATCCGGTCCAGGGTGTGGGCCACCAGCGGATTCGTGTGGTTGGCATCTTCGATGACCAGCCAGAGCAGATTCACCACATGCTTCAGCGTGTAGCCCAGCCGGGTTAGCTCCGCCAGTTGCTCGGGTCGTCGGTAGGTGGGCGTGATTATGTACAGGGGCGGCTGCGGGGCGAGTGGATTTAGGTTGAGTGTCATTGGAATATCTAACTGAGTGTTACGCGTGTTTCAAGGGCCGAGTGCCCTGCACTTGTGCTGGTTAGTGGGAGGTTGTGGGGTTGCAGGAGCAGCTGAGTGTTAGGGTGACTGGGTGGCTCGTTAGGTGCCAGTGGGTGGTGCGTAATGCGGTGTGAGCATCTTTTTATGAGCAATTATGCAAATTAATTTACAACCCAATGGCTTGACTAGGCGAGCGGACCACATCCGCCTCCCCACATCGCCGTAAGTCAGTGTGTCTGTCGTCTAACTAGGCTCTTCTGGCTTTATGGCAATATAGGTCGCGTTTCGCTAGTCGAAGACACTTGGGGAAAATGTTTAATGATTTTCTGAACTGATTATACACTTCTTCTGACTTTCCCCACAATCAGAATAAACTAGAGATTTTAAATCACATTAATATATGCTGAAAGTATGCAATAAAATTAAACCTAGGGCACACTTGTTTTTTTTTAACTATTTGTATTCTTAAAAAATACAATAATAATGAAAAATTCATGGGAAGTTATTATCCAATTTTTTGAAGTGCTTATACCAACACACTTGCGTTAAGCACCCATTCCAGATATAGACTACGTTCGTGTAAAGCAATGTCCCATTGAACGACTGACGTTGAAAATAAATAAACTGGCGCACTCACTTTGCAAATTGTCCATTGTTGACACACAAACATACATACACCCATAGTCCACACCCACCACATGCAAGTCAAAGGAAAATAAAACCAGCTTTCAAATTTATTCCTTAAAACAAACTCAAATATTTAGGCAAGGCAGGATAGGATAGTCGATAGATATGCTACTGTCCTTTATAATAAGTTAAAGTTTTACATTATATAAATAAGAAAAATTTATTTATGATAATATATTAATCGTTTCTTAAATATCTGCAGTAAAAATGTATTAAAATTAAGAAAACTAGCACCGACAAAATTCTAGTTTTCTTTTATTGTCAATTCCCAGAAATCTAGTATGCTATTATCTAAGTGTTTATAATAATAATAATATTCCTTAAGGATTTTTAAATCTATTCTGTCAGCAGAAAAACTAAACAGATTACTACAGGATAGGAATCTGTTAAAAGGGTGGCTTATGTATGTACAAATTTTCATAAGATATTATATTCAGCATACATTATTTAATTGACACTTTGCAGCAAAGTTTTTGAAATCAAATTCAAGCGTTTTCAAAGCTCTTAGTAATACAAATGTTTCAAAAGCAATAATTATAGTTCCAAGTTAAACTATCTAGAAATTAAATTCTTATGAAAAATTAAACGAGTTTGTGTGAATGTCAAAAGGTTCAGGGTTTAATCTTCTGTGTAAATTATCCCATCTGCCGATGTGCTCCATCTCTGACATTGAGCAGTGCTGGGCATTGGAACCGCTGCTAGTACTAGTTGCATCTACTAAATGACAGACGCCAACAGATGCGCGTGAATCTTTTCAATTGGCTGGCATTTTGTGTTTTGCATGAATCTGGAATCTAGATCACAACCACCCATTCTGCGGCCGCCGCTTTCAATGCTAGTAATTTTTCTATATACTTTAGTGGCCGCTGAATGCGGTTTCGGCTCTTGCGTTCTGCGTGTGTGTGCGGCCGAGCAATTTTCAAATTAGGCTCATGCAAATGGCAAATGAGACTCTTTTTGTTTGCAGTGGCGGCACGCCCGCAGTTAGGGCGCCGGTTGGTTAATATAATGTGCATGTGATTAACCCAGAAATCGTGATACGGATAGCCGGCAACCAATTTGCACATGCTGGTCAACAAAAGTTGGTTAGACAAACAGCCTCCCTTTGGCAATGTTTGCTTTGCGTTTCGGCGGAGTCGGCTTGTAATATATTCCCATTTAGGAGTTTAATGCGACCATAATTAACGTCCGAGTGGCAAAGTTGGTCCGGCAAATGTAGAACAAACACATTTATCAACTGGTCTAGATTCTTGTTAAATAATAATTTGCAAAATATGCACTTCATTTTGTGTTTGTCATAAAAGGAGAGTTATGGATGAGTTTAACTGCAGCTTCAACAAAACGTTGCTTCCCGTCTTAATTACTTTTTTTAATGAGTTTGTAAATACAACAA
Organism: Drosophila anomelani; assembly: GCA_035045905.1. Taxonomy (NCBI): domain Eukaryota; kingdom Metazoa; phylum Arthropoda; class Insecta; order Diptera; family Drosophilidae; genus Drosophila; species Drosophila anomelani. Next base: position 1,316,027 of record JAWNOO010000165.1, read on the forward strand.
ATGTCGGTCAGTGCATTTAAAATATGCTAATAAGTTTCAAAAATTAAATATGGTAAGAAGGCTATAGACGATCTTTGTTCGTAAATCTGAAAGGCAAGTCTACAAACGTGACTCTAGTTTAAAGGAAGTAAAATAAGCACTCTAAAAATATAATATAAAATATAAGTAATAATATTAACACCCACCAACTACTACCTCCTCTTAATGTTCGACGGAAAACTAACTAACCTGCATCGCACTTGTGCCATGGCAATTAGGAAAATGGGAATGCCGAGCAAGAAAAGCGATAACGATGAGCCAGCAGCAGTTCGCAATGAGTATGGAATATTAAATTAATGAACTATTGAAGCAGGCAACAAGTGTGATATTCGGTTCTCGAATAGTGACAAGCAACCCCCACAAACATTCGACAGTCAACACACAACACTTGATACTGACATGCACACGACAAGTGAAAATAATATGCAGATAAGCTCGAAATGCACTTCCAAAGATTAAAACAGAATAAGGGAAATGGGGAAAGAATAAGGGTTTTACATACTCTTATAGTAAGTGTGATTAGTTGTGGTACTTGTAAACTAGAACTCACTGACCAAAAAATAGTTAGGCAAATTTAACAAAAGGTTTAAGAAAATCTAAATATAAACCATCCATTTTTAAAAGATTTTTTGTATTCAAAAATATTCTAAATTCTTTTTAGATTTTGAAGATTTTTTGAGGATGAAGCTATATGTTTCTTATCCAACTTCTGCAATTCATCCTTGCTACTTATTTTTTGCCCAGTGTGTAGTAGGTGAGTGGGGAAGGTGGAGGTGCTGGGCTAGGATTACGATTACGTCAATATATTTACGGGGTCGAAGGCGGCAACAAATGTTGTTCGAGTCTTGTGGGCGTTTTCCGAGAGGGCGGTCGCGGCTGTCTGTGCGGACTGTTTGGCGCTTGTTTTGGCCATAGTTCTGGCCGTTGTTGTTAGTTTAGTTGCTGTTAGCGTATAGCTTTGTTTGGTAGTTGCAGTCTTATGATGGCCACCCACAGATCCTGATCTCAGTAGCGCCGTTCCGAAGGACGTATGGAGTGTGGGCCTGGCGGCAGCTAATGAAACCGTCTGAAGGGAGGAGGCTGAACCCACTTTTTCACCCGCACTGCCCACTGTGGCCGCTGTGGTTTTTATTGTTGTTGTTAATGTGGCTGTAGTTGATGTTGATGTGGTTGTTGGTGTGGAATTATTGTTGGAGGAGCTATTGGCCAGTAGCAGGGAAATGGGCGACCACAAATATGAGGCGATATATGACGATGATTTCTCTTGGTGCTATCGAGTCGAGTTCAGTTGACGATGATTGGATTAAGTATGGGGTTAAAGGAAATAGAACAAGAACACACATAGAAAACATTACAACAATATGAAGTACAAAATCTAAGGTTAGTAATTAGGACAGGCAGGATGGATATCTAACACAAAAATATAGTTTCAAAAAATTCCATTTTGTTGGTTTATTCTACTTTTAACTCAAATCTAATTTAAATACCCAGCTCTGGCCTAATTTCGTGTTTCGTTACGATAGTAATTCTATCTATTTCAGAGAGTAAGAAAAAAGAGTGGTTTTCCAGAACACGTATAATTTCCTGTTTCTCCCAATGTTATGTCTGGGTTCTCCAAGTTATTTTTAGTTTACTAGTTTCTCAAACAACCTATTTTGCTATCTACCTATGTTTGAAAACCCGGACTTTTATCAAAATTGGAATGACTAGAAAACCATTTTCGACACAGATTGCTAATTAGCATTGACTTATCTTTGGTGGGTAAAAGACCTTTTATAAAGTCCATTTAAATGAAATATTCTTTATTAATTAGTTCAGTGACCTTGACTGATAAGTATTTGATTATTGACCAACTGGATTGGATTACGTTTACCTTGACACTTAAATAATGGGTGAAACACACACATATATGTAATATATATATATAATATATATATATATATATATGGGAGAAAAATGTAAATGTAATGTGCAAGTTCTGAGATGTAAGGAGTGCGTTCATTTAAAAGGGAATATCGATTGCTTATTTAATTAATTAAGAAATTCTATCTAATTGGACAATCACAAACTGGCCAAAGAACTCAAAGTGGAGGAGAACAAAATTAAATACATTTCTTATCACTTCAAAGAGGGAATAGTCCGATAAAAATATAATGTAGGTTGAAGTTAATAGAACTTTCCGTTCATGGAAGTATCAGAAACGAAGTAATTGTCTAAATAAATCCTATAAATTAAGTGCAACATTTAAAGTTAAAATGTCATTAATCACTTTGCCAAGAAAACAATTTTTTTTCCATAAAAAAGTATCTCAATCTTGTACTGCAATAAATCCTTATAGGTATACAAATGATAAATATTCAAAGTTAATTAATTACTACTTGAAATCTTTTGAAAAGTATATTTTTTTGTATAACTTAACCCCTCACTCACCTTGACAACCTCGCCGGCGGCAAAGGGTTCCCGGGATATGTGGTACTGGTAGAGCACCATGTAGATGCAGGTGGTGGCTATGAAAATGGTCAGGTACATTTTGATGGACTTGCCCAGCGACATCTTGCTGCCGATGCTGCTGCTCCCGCCGCTCCCACTGCCACCGGTGGCGATTCCGCTGTGCGTGCCGAGACTGATGTAGTTGATCTTCATTCTCTGCGCAGGACCTCGGAATGCCTTGAGTTGCTTTTACTGCTGCTGCACCTGCAATTTCCGCTGCTGCTGCTGCGGACTTGTTGGGGTCTCTGGTATTTGAATTTCATTCGTTATTTTATTCTACGCCGGGCTTCCTCCGCGACTCGCTGTGTGTTTGCTTCGCGAGCGTTTTACTGATTTTGCGGTTTTGACTTATTCATTTTTCACTCCGTTTCCCTCGATTTCTGATTTGCTTTCACGCAGAGCGGACCGGAAGGGGTGGGACGGAGGCGGGGGGGCGGACCAGGGCGGGACGGACGACAAAGGGGCGTACGAGCTGCTACGCAACGAGCTCTGAAATGGTATATAAATATATATGCTTATTATGTTTTTATCATACTTTCTGCCCCTATGCGTCCATATGTAGATATATATCATACTTATATACATATATGTATATACATACACATATGGACTTCGATATCAGCTTGGTGAGTTAATTCATTTGCTTATTTCATTTCACATTTCGTTGATAATAGACGCGAACTTACACTTCACAGAGCTATTCGTGGCGTTGCAAACCTGGAATAGAAATAAGGAAACATTATCCTTTATTGTTAAGTTGGTATGATTTTGAAATAAAATTTATATCAAATTTATACAAGAAATTATATTTTTCCATGATTTTTTTTCATACTGTTTTTAATCAATTTCTTGAAAATTATATATATTTATTATTTTACAATTGAAATTCTTTCTTTCTTTAGACTTCTTCTCTCTGCCACTTCTTGGGACAAACTGTTTGCAAAATTTTCCATAGCATTGACATTTATAGGTTACTGCTTTCGGTATCTTCATGTCCCAAATTTCGTTTCAGCTCAAATACAAAATGTTCTCCATGTTGCTAAATCACAAAAAGACAACAGAAATACCCTCAACAAAAATGATTGCATGGAATAGAAATGATAAGAAGAAATTGCCACAATATATCAAGTTTATGAAACCTTAACCTTAAGAATATAAAATCTTTTATACATGAATTTATCAATACTGGGATTTAGTTATCGTTAGTGTTCTTTGAATTTATTAATGTTTGTAAGTCAAGTTTATATAGGAAGTCTTTTTATAAAAAGCTTCAAAAGCAAATTTTTTATAATATTTTGTTTTTAATTTAATAAAAATGAAAAATTACTTTAAATTTTAAATTTATTTTGCACGAAAAACAAATTTTCACTGTAAAATTAAGTAAATTTGGCTGGACTTTATTTACTGCCTCTGCTGACCCACTCACAGAATTTAGAGGATTCTCATTTGTGATAATATTGTACTTTAGTTCATAGTCAAGCCACTTTTAGTGATAAATACTTTGATATTATTCTATTCTATTCTTTTTTTATTTCAATATAAAAATGTTAACTATTTTATTTCCCAATTCCCATTTCATTTCTGACTTACTTAAGTGCAAGTCTATATGGCCTAGTCCCCACTTCACCTATGAATTGTGTGTTGTATTTTTATGTAAGCCCCTATCAAGCTCCAAGAGTAGTAGTTACAATTATAGAGTTTAAAGAAAATTTGCTTATTTGCCATGTACATATACGTGATATTAATTGACCGCATTTCCGATGGGTTCCATGCACGGGGGCTAATCACTTGTGCCTAAAGCCCACGACCTCCTAAGCACGGCGACTGCACTTTCCACTTTCCCATTGTGAATTGCGCCAAGTTGTTAACAACTGCCCGGGGGAAGTGCAGAAGGAAGCCGGGAAAGGGCCTATCAGCTGGTAACGGAAGTTGTTTTCCCCCAGCCACCCCCCACATGGGAGGAAACACACTGCCTGTGTGTGTGTATATGCGGATACATCCATTCATGTGTGCGGCACTTGCGATTCTTACAGACTTTTCCAATTATGATGGGGCGCGGCTGTTGGGTCTCGCGTGTTTAAGCATTTTAAAAACCATTTTCGCCGCCACTGCCGCCGTTTTGATATGAAAGTTCAATGGCCAATTCGAAATGTGCTGCGCTTTGCACGATTTCAACAAAGTTGGGTGCCGTTTTGTTCTTCGGTTTAGTTTTAATTTGCCATTGTTTTTAGTTCAGTATTGTATTCACTGCGATCTGCATGCAATTAAATGGCACCAGCAGGTCGCAGAGCCCTTTTCCCAGAGTTGGTTAGTTGGGCATATTTATTTACAATTAAAGTGATAATCTCTGAGAACGCCCTTAAATATGTTTACAATTAAGATAAATATTATGTCAGTTTCATTAGGTCTCTCTTGAATGTAATAAAAAATGTAAAATAATCTCTTTAACATAGTGTTAATTATTAATTTTTCATGTATTAGAATAGTACATGTAAATTAGTAAATGAATCCCAAAAGATCAACTAATGAATGTACAGCATTACAGATAAGATAAATTTATGACATCTGTCACCATTATCTAACTACATTTATGTACAAGCAAAAGATTGTTTACTTAAATACATTAGCTGTAATTTTATCGTAACTGTCATTCTCGTAAATGTTTTATGGGTTCATGTCAGCGACAAGAAAGTCTCAACTTTGAGTGCAATGCAAAAGAAGAATTGTGACAGAAAGATAACATTTGTAATATCTTACCTTAAATGTTTGTAATTTCCTAAGGGTATGTTTTGCAGAAAATTATGCGTAGTGTTTGCTTTCTCTTGCTTTGTTTAAATTAATAAAAAAAACATTGTTGAGAATAAATATTTATTTTGTTCAAATCAATAAACAAACATTGCTGAGAATAAATAATTATTTATTATTTATGTATTTCATTCAGTTAATATAAATAATTCCTTTTCTTTCCCAATCCTTAACTTAAATTTACTGCTTTACTGAAAACTTAAACCAGCATAGATTCATTTTATTTAATCTTAGATTTTGTGGTAATTTCTTTGCTTCTGGCTGGCTGAAAGTTTTATTAAAATAAATGCCGTGCTCAAAGGCCTGACCGAAACAGACCAATGCCCCAAATGCAATTATCAACAAATGCAGGAAATCTCTTTATGGCCTTTGGCCGCAAATTGCAGACATTGCTCGGCTTTGGTTTTAATGAATAACCCGGATGACCGAGGGGCTGTGCAGGATCAGGGACTATGACTGCGGCTGTCTGAAAATGGGAAATCATTTTGGCCAAACGTCAAAGCAAGAGCACAACTGAAAAATCTCTGCGAGAACATTTTAATGTCAGAACTTAACCCATTTACATGACAATTCCAGCACACCGAGGCCAACAATAAAGCCGCAACCGAAAAGGAAACAACGGAAATAAATGCATTCCAGCCAGACAGACACATCAACTGCGCTTCAGGGGATGCACTAAAGGAAATTTTGACGAACGAAAAAAGGATAAATATAATAAAAATAAATACAACGAAATAATGTGCTATAATATTTCATCAGATGAAAGCAGAGAACATTTGACGGAAAGTAAAATAAAATTATATTGGGAAGATCATCCAACATTTGTAAGGGTTTCAGGATATCTACATTTGTAAATATTCTTATTGGTTTTTAATACTTTGAAAATAATTATTAATATGTAACTTTATTGAGCCACCAAGATTAATGTTTATATTAACTTTAAATGGAATTACTTTCTTCTATCCAAAACGTTTACTGGAAGACTCGTTAAAGCTACCATTTTTGCCCCATGACTATAACCTATGGTATATGCATATATTTTCTTGCATATTTCTCTGTGTGAGCCACCGATGTGTGGGTGGTGCAGAGAAAAACAAAATACAACCCAAGTGGGTGCCAAGTGCTGACAGAGGAAAAAGCCAGAAAGAGCGAGCGGATTGGGAGTCGGCAGCGGGTCGCCAGCAGAATGGCAATGGAAGTGGAACACTCTGCCATTGCCAGGGCCACGTACGAATGAGTAGAGCGGCGTCGAGGAGCTGCTCCGAACACCAGGGCTCTTGAGCACCCGGATGCCGTTCTATAGAGCGGTGCCCAGCCATGTCCTTGAATGGATGCGAGCCCGGAACCGAACCCATCCGGCGCACAGTGGGTGGCACGGTGGGGCACAGATGTCGGCGGCCACATCAAAATATTTTATATTGCTTAATGGGAGCGCTAAAGAGGCTGGCGTTTGTCACGTCTTCTTGGCGTTGAACATGATGATAAAGTTGGCTTCAGACGTTATAGACAGCAAGTCATATTAAATTCTTAACTAAAAGAGTTGGGCAAAATATGATGAAAAGCAGGAACCAACTTAATAATTTATCAGAGTTTATTAACTAAACAAATCATACATTTTGTTTACTGAAAGTGTATTCCCACTAAAATTGCAATTAAATTATAGTGCTGAACATTTAAATTCAATATTTTCCAATTCCGTTGATGCGAAACATTAAAAGTGAAAACACGCTATAAACAACAGTCCAAGAATTTTTGTGGCTTGGCGGAATTCAAAGTGCTTTCACAACGCTTAACCACTGGCTCGTTTTGTGGCAAGGACACGCATAGAGGGGCTTGCTTCCTAATGTCACTGTCCCAGTTCTATTTTATTTTTCCGAGCTGACTGCAAATGTCCCACTGTGGAATGCCATCAAAAGTGGCGCCGGTATCGTCCTTCCTCTGGTCGTATCATTGTGTTTGAGTTTAAGGGTTTCGACTCTGTGGGTGCTTGTGGCCAAAACAATTGCATAATTTTAGGGACTGACTAACAGGCTTTTTTGGGGGTAAACTGGGAAAAATTTGAATTTTAGGAATTTATCCAATCATAACACAAGTGGAAAAGAAAGCATATTTTAAATTTTTTCCCAAGAATTGTTATTAAATAATATTTTGGAAGTTAAAGCTTAAAATGTCTTTAGTTCTTTTAGAAAACTATCTACTATTTTTTTGTTGGATTTTACCTATCTTAGAACACTTTATCAGTTCTTAGGGCCAAGCAAAAAACGGTTCTTTTGAAATTGAAAAATATGCGCTTTTAAATGGAAAAGGTGAAGGTGATTTGTGTTGGAAACCCTTCGAGGAGCTTGAACCCGGACTTGACACATCGACGTTACCCAAGCGTCGGCCACTTATCTAAATGTGAACTGGTTTTGCAGGTTTACAGGACTCCTCCGCCCACTGGCCACTCGCAAATACATATTTCAAATTTAATGGATTAACGAACACTTCTCGGAAGAATTTGGGGCTGTCGGTGGGGGGTATCCGAATGCCTTTATGGCCGCGTGAGTTATAGTGCATGGCTCCGCCATATATACTCGCATCCGGCTCGGTGGCAGCTCTCAAACGCAATCAATGGGAACGTGCAGCAAATACTTGAAAGCTGTGCTCCGGCCATCCTATATATTTTCTTGAGACTCCTGAAGTTCGTGCCTGATGAAGTGGGAAAGTAAGTGCAGCAGATAATCCATCATTATTGGCGTATATATAGTATGTGCAAATGCTTCCAAGCGCTGAGCACTTCTGGCATATATCAAATACTATTTAAGATTTAAAAAAAAGCGATATGATACTTTAAGGATTTTCTTAAAGTTGAAATTAACGAATTATGAGGCTTTATTGAGTATAGATTACTACATTGTTATAGCTTTATTTCAAGCCGTTGTCGGAAATATCAAAATTTTATTTGTTGCGAAGATATAAAAGTCTCCATTATTGGTAAAAAACCTAACATATTTACCCAATATTTTGCCATGGAATCGCCACCTGCCAAAAGTATTGTTGATAAGATAATTCTTTTCCATGAAACCCCCATTTTATTCTCACTTTTCTTATTGTTATTATTTTTGCCAAAAAAAAACAGCATTCTTTAGGTTGTCTTATCTGAAGCCTATAAAACGATAAACTAAATCAAAATGAACAAAAAATAGCATTATAGGTTTTGTCGTTTGCCAATAGCCCACAAAAGTGTTTAATAAAACAGATATTTATCACATGGCATGGCTAAGATTTGTTACTCTAACAAAGATAATTCATTTTCTACTTTCGATTTCTATGCGTATATATAGGCTCAAATATGGCACGAATAAAAGGGATATCGTGCGCCATATAACAGCAATGTTACAGCAGATCCATAAAATTTATGACGACAAATTAGTTAGGTTGGGCCCTGGGTTCGAACTGGAAATGGGTATTGGCTATTAGGCTAATGTCAATTCTAGGCACAGTGGAAGGATTTACTTTCTGCAATATTAAAAATTGAATAAATATGTGACCTAACTTTCTCAGTTATAATTGTGCTCTCATTATAGATAACTTTGCTATCGCAGAAATTATTTGGCATTCAAGTGAACTTATCTTTTATGTTTTGAATTTGTTTGTTAGGTTAATATATGCACCAGAACCAATATATAAATAACTATTTAACAATACAGTAAAAGTTTATATAATTATTATTTGCGTCAAGCCTAGGACAACAATTATCCGAGGTTTGATAAAGAATAATATTTAGCAAGGCAATGCCATTAATAACATCTGCCAGATCTGGTTTTAGTTTAATTATGTCTTCCATTTCATTTCCAAAGTAAACATTGGAAAGTGCTGTGTTATCAGTGGATCTTACAGCTGTCTAAATTCAATATCTCTTTGCTAACTTCCCAAAGCCCCCGCTTAACCTAGGCCACTTCTGGAACCCCCAAGTTTCGTGGCGTTCCACTGTTCTGCCATGAATGGAATTTCCCAATTCGAGGCCCCCACATAGCACCAGCGAGTCATCAATCGTTGGCTTCATCAATCGAGCTAAGGAAGTCGCAGAGGTGGCAGTGGGTGGTGGAGTAGTGGGAGTGGGTGGGTGGGGCAACTGTTGCGTGGCACTGGGTGCGCCTCTTCCTTTATGGGGGCGCAACAGTTGATAGATTAACGTAAAAGTTCTTCCCGTTCGGCGGGGCTGGGCGCCTTGAATCGTTAGGCAAACTATTCGAAAGTTATAATCAATGGTGCCATCGGAGCATTTGGCCAATTTCGCATGTTGAATCACCGCCGCTTTTCTTTATCACCCGTCGGATGGTTGCCTATGTCACTCATTAGAGCAGAAACTAAGCCCAAAGATTGATTCTCACGTCAATTAATAATCGTTTCGTAGGAATTTCTTTATGAGGTCAAAGCACGTGAGGGAATGATGATTTTTTAATTGGCTTATGCCAATTTTAAACGTGCCTTTTGATTTATGATTGGTCTTCTGTTTTTCCTGCATTCGTTTCACCCAATAACTCGGTAACTGACCTCGTCCAAAGTGTGACTAACTCTGTCTTCCGTTTTGTTTGTTAATAATTAACTGTAAGAAAGAGTAATAGCTAACAAATATCGTGGAACCCTCTCCCATCGAAACTGATTTAGTATGGCTAGCACATGGTAGAGACTTAATTATGGTATAATATCGTTTGCCGATAAGGAGGAAGTGTAGAATACGATGATGAATACGTGAGGCCAAGCAAAGCCTTCTACAAAACGACAATTTAATTATTTTATAATTTCTTTTTCTGATAAGGGGCTAAGTGATTAATATTGTTGGTATAGAATTATTTGGTAAATTCAAAGAAAAATACTTTAGTTAGTTTACAGAGTTTTCGTAAGGTTAGATTCTTTATCGTTATGTTAATTATTTATTTTCTGCTTTGATTTAAATATTTTCTAAATTTTAGTTTTTGATTTTAGCTGAATTTTTGTGATATTTTGGCTTTCGAACTTCAAGTTTAAAATCGTTTAATTTAATTTAAAGTAGGGGCTTGGATTTTGTATGCACTTCACTTTTATAAGAACGTTGCATCGTTAAAATATCGTTACAAACATATATTAACTTTCAATCTAGCTGGCAATTTCCTTCTCTCTTGTTTTAAATTAAAAATACTGATTAAATTTCACAAACGATTTTCCTTAAGGGGGGGGTAAGGTTTGTAATTTTTTTTTTCGAAATTTTTTTTTTTTTATTTTTTATTACAATTGCACAAAATGTAAAGAATATTGTGTAAAAGTTGCAAGTCAATCAAATTAAAATTAACAAAGTTATAGCCAATTTAACGGAGGTCGCTTAGTGTGCACTGCATGTGCTCACAAAACTTTGAAGCGCTCTCCTGAAAAGTAGCATTTTCCAAGTCGGTGAACACGTATACAGAAAATCTACTGATCCGATCGATTTGAAATTTTGCACAAATATAGTTTAACTAATTCTACAGGTACTCACGTGGCCCTTTTTTTAATTTTTTTTTAATATTTTTTTTTTTAACAATTTATCTTTTTTTATTAGTAAAAAATCGGACTTTTTGCTTCAAAATGGCATAAAAAATCAGAAAAAATTTAAAAAATAAAAACGCTTCGGTGTTACCTCGGGACATTTATCCCTTAAGTAATGCAATTTAGTTTTTTTAAGTCGCGTGATCCTGTAGGCTGTAAGGATGTTCACCGCAAACCACCTTTTTTCGATGGCGCCTTAGGAAATTCTTAATGGCTCTTAATTCTCTAATTGTTTCTTAACCAAAAAATACTAATAAAATAGTCGAAATATTGTGTTACTTTATGGTGTTTAAATTTTTACGCTTTATCCGTTTCGCCACAAAAATTTTTTGAAAAACGGCCTTTTTTGCACCGAACAAACCTTACCCCCCCCCTTAAACACGTTTAATTTTATGCTCTAATACTCTGTATTTTGGGTGTCCCCTAGAAATGTTTCTACTATCTTTCCTTGGGTGAAAAAATATCCACTAAATAAAATTTTGTTCCTGTTTGCTTTTCATTACCTGGCAAGAAGCGCTTTATTTCTCCTTTTTTGTCAGTTTCTCCTTTCAAAGCGTAGCAGCGATGGGAAAATATGGCCAGCAATCTGGGATGTGTCCAGTGCATAATCAAATTGAGTTTACAAAAGATTCCATCCTTGCTCAAATTGCCAAAGGGGAAACGAATAAAAACATTGTTTTCATTTGGGTTTGGCCAAATTGAGATTGCGCCAGACTCGGACGAAGTTCATGGCTTTTGGCCAAAGGAGGAGGAAAGTGAAAAACTGTCCAAATTGCCAATTAAATTACAAGGCAGGGCGATGCGGCCAAAATCCAAAGTCCGAGAGAAAGGAGTTCAAGGAGGGCCCGTTAAAATTGCATTTTCCGGGCGGGGTGGCGACAACAGCTGAGCTGAGAAAATCGCAAGCAAAACAGAAGAAAAAACCCATTCAGGACAAGGAAGATTGTGGGGGAAAAGCACATGTGCTGGCCAAAAAGAAAAAGTAGACTTAGAGGCGCCGGCACTTGGCGCCGGATTTCCTCGATGATGACACACAAAAAAATAACAAACCGAAACTTGGGTAAACTTTCTTTTCAGTTTGTTTCTCGTCCGGGTGATTTTGTGCTGGTCGGCCGCACAAAACTTGCCATTCTTTGCCGCAAATTCAATTTACGTTTATTTGCGAAAATATTGCCGCCGCTGTCCTTGGTGTCCTGGTGGTGGCCGGCCGACCTGGCGTCCCTTTTTGTTCCGCCCCGCGAATCTCCGTTTCTCGCTCTGGTTTCTATTTTCCGGCCAACACACACGCACGCACACTTGGCATTTTTAATTTGCACTGCCGTTCGAAATTGCTTTTGAAATGGCATTTTAAAAATTTAATTGCCAGCTGTGTCTCTTCAGCTCTCTCTCTCTGCCCTGCTCCCTCCCAAGGAAGATGCCTCGCAGGGGCGTCTGAGTGTCCATTAAGGCAACTGCCAGGCCGGCAAGTCCGGCAAGTCACCGGACACACGGAGGAAAAATATAACAGATTAATTTCTCGGTCCTCAAATAGTTTTTTGTTTAGTATGTGTTCTAGCAGAAGCCAGTTTAAGCACTCCAACCATCCCACATAACCGGAATTGCCTTCATTTCGGACTTGAAATAGAAGGGTTCCCCTTTTTTCAGCTCTAAAGCCGGGAGTAAGGTAAACTAAAGTTGAAAATGTCTTGAATTTCAATAAGACATTTTTTTTTCAAACATTTTATTACCGCATATTATTTAGTATCGCATAATACCATACTTAATTTTAAACTACTTCAAGTATCTCATTTGTGTTTAGAAAAATACATATTTAAAAGGTAATACTACTAAAAAATATCTGAGTATAATTAAAAAGCTTGCTTTCTATTTTTCACATTTCAAAATAATTCCACATAGTCCTGGAATGTAAATGTAAAAATGGCAAGGTGAAAATCTAACTAGAGGCTACAAATTTAAACGGTTTTGATTAGGACAAACAATTAATAGTTCATTGAAATCATCTTGTTGATTTTGTTCCGTGCAGAAGACTGTGGGCGGTGAGGCGTTCTCGTTTTCGTTTCTGTGTCATGTTTGTCAAATTGACTGAAGTCCTTTGCTACTGTCCTGCTGCTGCTCCTTCTCCACTAGAACTTGTTAACGTCCTGTCCGCTGCTTGTCGCTCCTGTTCCGTCCTGTTTACGCAGTTCTTAGCTTCCTCTGGCAAGAGCTCAGGAGCCGTGGGAGCGTTGGGAGCGCAGAAGGAATCGGAAAAAAAGAACAGGATACAAAAATGCAAGCCATGTCTATGACATTTCCGAGAGGCTGCCAAAAAAGTGGCCGGTAACTATCTAGGAAATACCACTTAAGATTAATTGAAAATGAGCCGACAAAAAAAAGATTTACTCTCTTTTAGGGGACTTGCCCTCGCCATTACTAAAAAAATATTTTTTACCCATTTATCTTAGCTCGCCAGATCAAATTTCTTTAACAACTTTCTGAGGCTGCTGCTTAGCTTGTCTCAGAGAAAGAAGGATTTTCTTTTCTGAAGTGCGTCTTAGCCCTAGCTGGGGAATCGGGGCTAATGGTTCATGACTTTCCGCTGACGCATTTCGACCGACTTTGCGTCGTGTTGAGCCAACCACTCGACATGGTGGCTGAAAAATTAATATTCCAATGGCAATTACGGCCCAAATTGATTGATATGCAAATCTATCCAATTACCACGATGACATATTTTTTAATGCATTAACCAATCGATTGTTAAATGACAGATGTAGGAGGGTGTAATCAAGTGAAAATCAATTTAAAGAATTAAGCTGCTAGTAAAGTATTTTTAACCGGTTTCTGGACACCACAGAACTTCAAATTTTGTTCTTATTTTATATTCTGAATAATGTTATTCACGGAGGGGGAAAAACAGATGGCCTTTAGAGGCGGCCAGATTTAATTGCGAGCCGCAAACATAAGTTGAACAAAAGCTCCCCCGGCGGGACTTACACAATAAACCTTTTTAAATACGCGAAACAAAATAACCGAGACGGAATCCAGCGCAATCCTAATTGTCATAATCACGGGGGGAGACACTTGAGCGTCCTTTGCGGCGTCAAAAATTAAAACGTGACACAAATTACTCGGTTGGTCTGAGTCCGCCGCCGGGGATCCTTTGCTCCTCTCCTCGGCCAAATGCCATTAACCAGGACAGTGGTGGCAGCTGGCTCTAGGGACTGGGGTTTTCTGGGAGAACGCGAGGAATGGGCTGGGTCCTGTCGCACTGCGCCTGCCCCGAGGGGTGAGCCGGTTCCAGGACCTGTCCCTATGTCCCTGTCTCAGCCAGTGTCCGTGTCAGTGGCGAAGGATGTAATTCCTCATGTGAGTACACACTGAGAAAATGGCTAACAAACATCCAAAAAAATATCAGACAGTATTACGGTTTATATATTTTCCCCTATTTAATGTATTTATTTAATTTATTTAAAATATTTACTGAACTTTCTGAAGTAAACTTGTAGGATTCGATGAGTTTAAACTTATGTTTAAAACTATATTTTTAATTGAAAAAGTATAAAATATTTGAATATATTTAGGTATATTTTCCTTTTTTCAAATATTAAACCGCAAAACCCTCCCCAGAGACTTGTTCCTTGAACTCTTAATTTCGCCGAGTGGAAGACTTGTACAATTTTTCCTTCCTCCACACTCCTGCTGCTCCTTGGTGCCGCACCTCGGGGAGCCTTTGTTAATCATTTTCCCTCTACTCGCAGATTTCGCACGCACGCACATGGGCGTGGGGAAGAGGCTCTGGGTGGGGGGCACTGGGCCATCATTTGCATATGTGTGTACTCGGAGAGGTGTGTGGAGAGTGTGTGTATGGACTGTGTGCGGAGCTATCCGTCTATCCACCTGCCCCGGGCCAGCTGAGCTGCTTTCTTTTACGATGATTGCCGGGATGTAAATTTGATTTAGGGCTTTAGGCCCATAAAGAGGTCCTGGTCCTCTCCCGAAGCCAACGACTCTTTAAGAGCCAGATCCGCTCTTTCTTTGGGTCATCCAACCCATGAATGGCCAGATGCTGACTGTGTTTAATCGTAGAAATGCAACTATCGGCAAACATATGGCGAGAAAAAAGGTCAGACGGAAACCACACCAGTTGGTCGGAAAACTTTAAACAAAATTTAATACTTTTTGCGATTTCCACACATGTAAGTTCTGATTTTATTTGTTTGTGCTAAAAAAACGAAATGCAAAATCGTCAGCGGGAACAAGTTTTTTACACAAATTTCAGCAAAGCAAACATATGTGAAAAAAGACCTAAATTATGATGAATGCAAATAGATTCTGGTGTACATAAGGGAAATGTACAAAAATTAGAACATAAAAAGTATTCATAAAATATTCAACAATTTATAGTTTTGCTTTTATGAATATATTTATCTTTATTATCCCTTAATAATCAAATGCAATATAATTATAAAATTCTTTTTCGTTAATTTTGATATTGATGTTATTGCTTTGTTTGTACTATTTATTTATTTCAGTTTTTCACGTTTCTTAATTTAAAAGAATGACTGTATAGTTTACTGGCCTTCAGCAACATAATTTTAATTTATTTAAATGCAAAACACTTAAATGGACCATAAAATGGAGTGCTACAAAATTAAGTGTGGAAAGTCTCGTTCACTAACTCGGAGGAAATGAACTTGCCGCCATATGTTTTCCCATTGTGAGTAAGTTTCACACATGCTTAGCAATTTTCCCTATTTCCCAAAGGGCTACGTCCCTGTCTCTCCCCCATCCGTTCTAAGCTCCGTCAACTTTTCGCCACCTGCAGCTGCTTTTCTTTTCGTTTCGTTCGCTTTTTTCACAAGCCATTAGCAGCTGTTCGGGAGTGACGGTGAAGGAAAGTCTAGCAGCCGCTAATAGAAAATACACACATGCGAGCAGCTCCTTGCACGTCGGAAAAATATAATTGATGATCGTAGTATATATCGTATTATTTCCATTAAAATAAGGATAATAATTTTGTTTGGATAACATTAGGAAATTTAACATGAATTAAAGGTCTTATATTTTGGGACTGAAATAATTCTTTATTTATTTATATACAGTTTTAATTTTCCTCACTGAACTTTTTAAACATGTTTTGAAATTGACTGTTATTAGCCTTTATTAAGCATACTTTTTTAATTTATTAATAGTTTACATCAGTTTATGTTACTAATATTCTTAAGCAATCAACACAGAGCATCTCAACATGAAAAAACCATAAATTATTAAAATTTTTTATTATTTCATTTTTTAAAAACATTAATCCCATTTTCTGCTTGTGCATGTTTTTTTTTTTTTTTAAGGAGAAAATGTGTGGTCTGTGGCACTCACCTGGAGCGGGGAACTCCTCCATGCCATTTGGCTGGATGACGGAAATCTCTGTTGGCTGCTCATCAAAAGGGGGATACAGCCACTTTCAGTTTTAGTGCCGGCGAAATTTGTGTTTTTGTGTGGACTGTCTGTCTGGCGATTTTGATTTTCGTTTTCCTTCTTTTTAAAAAGAGCAAACACTTAAAAATTAGACTCGAACGAAGCCTCCCCCGTGTTTATGGCTGTTTTTAGCCGTTGCCAGCGCGACTCCTGATGGAAAAACTTGGCCAGCAGGAGCAGCTAGAGGCAACAAACGCAGGAACAACAACAACAACACCAAGCAGGTGTGAGATGTCAGCCGCCCTTAACCGCTCTCACGCACACAACAGCTCACACACACGCGGAAGGAGTCGCCAAGTGTAAATAGAGTAATAAAAAAAATGTAGGGAAATGAAACAGGAAAAGCTGGCGGAAGAAAAATCGAAGGAGACCCGTCCCGAGAGAGGGCGAAATGGAAAGAGAGAGCCCGTTACAGACAGGACGAGAGAGCAGGAGCCCGACAGAGAGCCAGATCCTGTGCGAGAGCCAATAACAAACTTTCGCCTTTTTGTTTATTTCACATTCAACGCACTAACACAGACACTTTTCCAGGATGCGGCTTTTTAAATGGCCAAAACCAATAAATTTGCATTTCGCTTTGGCATTTATGTATATATTCCCTTCCTGGTCGCACATTAAATTGGAATTTTGTATCTCTTATTTTTCTCCAGCGTCTTTTTCTGCTATTTTTAACACTCGCACTTTGCGCAACTAACTGTAAATTTACCACACTCCCGCACAAGAAAGCTGCCCAGTGGGCGGCCAAAGTGTATTAAAACGTCGGAGTCCCCTTATGTCTTATTGTTAATTAAATGGGTGTTTATTGGAATATTTTCTCTAGACATACAGCCAATATCCATATTTATTGTTGATATTATTTAAATATTGTGTCGGAGAAAACGAACCAGCTTCGCGGTTGAAAATCAAGCAATAACAAAGAATGTGCTTTGCCTGCTGCTTAAATAGCTTTTGCTTCAAACATGCTGCAAGCATACTGGGTTGTCTCGTCGGGTGCCCAATCGTTCAGGACTAGTCCCTTCAGTCCCTTCTTTTGACGGCAAAGGATATGTAGTTAATTTGTTTGTCAAATTAATTAAATTGTTTAAATGTAAAAAAAATTAAAACTATTGAGAGGTAAGTACGCACCTGGTGGCAAACTATATAAGAATTAGCGATCCTAACTAAAGAATGGGTAAAAAATAAATTACTTTAAAATTATTTTAAATTGAATTATAAATAAAAAATGTAGCCAATAGTTTATGTTTTTTTAACGACTATATCTTTCAATGAGACCACATTTTATTTTATTGTGTATTTATAATACGGTCCCAACCAGTTCGCTCTGCACGTCGAACTCTCTGAGGTTCGAAGACTCAGGTTCGATGCCGCCTCACTGTTCAAAATTTGTAAATGTTGAATGCTAGTTTTTATACTTTATAGCATAAATAACCAAAACATTAAATAATATATAAATATAAAAATAACAAAAAACAAGAAAGGAAGCTAACTTCGGCTCACCGAAGTTTGTATACCCTTGCAGAGTTTAAACAAAAAATTAAAAACGAAATTCTGAAATAATAATTTGTTGCCAAATCTCAAATTTGATGGCAATGGTTTGAAACACGGCTAAGTTATGGTTTTTTTTATTTTCCTAATTGTTCCTATGAAAGCTATATGATATAGTCAGCCGATTTTCATGAAATTAAAATCAAAATTCAGAAATACTAAAATATGGCTAAGTATCAAATTTGGTGAAAATATGTTGAAATCTGACAAAGTTATGGTTTTTTCTTTTATTTTCATGATTGTTCCTATGGAAGCTATAGGATATAGTCAGCCGAAATTCGGAAATAATACTAAATGGGCAAATATCAAATTTGGTGAAAATTGGTTGAAAACTGACAAAGTTATAATTTTTTTTTGAAAATTTTTCGGATCGTTCCTCTGGCAGCTATATGATATAGTCGTCCGATCCGGCCCGTTCCGACATATGTACGAGTGAGAGTATATAGAAGCCTAACTGCAAAGTTTCATTTAGATAGCTTTAAAACTGAGGGACTAGTTTGCGTAGAAACGGACAGACGGACAGACGGACATGGCGAGATCGTTGTTGATCCTGATCTAGAATATATATACTTTATAGGGTCGGAGATGCTTCCTTCACTGCGTTGCAAACTTTTGACTGAAACTAATATACCCTGCAAGGGTATAATAATGGTCTACTGTTTGGCATTATTTATTAAATAAATTATAAAACTCCATTTACTGTCCGTCCTGTCCAACAAAATTAGCTTAATGAATATTTTTTTATAACTTTTTTTTTCTTTTACATTTTTGTTTAAATCCATAAAAATGTTTACAAGTTTATGTACATATTTATATCAAGCGAAAAAAGAAATTTTTTAAATATTTATCTCAATCTCAAGTAAGTTTTTCTTGCAAAATAAAATTTTTTCCACTAAAAAAATGAAGCTGAAGGTAGTCTTATGTTAAAGCTTTTTGATCTTGCTTAAATAAGCAAAAGCAGTTCCCACAATAAAAATAAGACAGTACGAGAAATGAGTATAGAAATTACCAATTTTATCAGAAAACGCTTCCTTTTAATATTCAATTTGTGTACACATTAATTTATTTATTTAAAAATTGAACACTTTGCACTTGGTAAAAAATCTTACAATTAACTTAAGGCTGCAACAGATTCATCGTGGGACCCTAAAGCTATCGGTCTCAAAGTAGTATGTAAAATCATCAGAAACTTTGGGCCGAGGCCCCGTCGTGTTTCCTTCGGTCCAATCCATTTGTTTGGGCTTAGGAAGCAGTTCTTTGGAGTGGCCAATATGGCAGTTTAATTATAAGTATAAGGAGTATAACTACGGATCAATGAAGGATATCATGATGTAGCGAGTGCCCTTGGTCACGAGCAGTCCCTCGTGGTAGTGAGTCAGGCGTCCCGGGTGCATCAGCATCCATCCCTTTTTCGTCTCAGTCACGGAGCAGTTGTATCTCAGGAACCGGCAGCCACCGCCCTCATAGTCAATGCCCGCTCGATTCATAGCAATGTTGATGGTGTACGTGGAGGAGTCGTGGTGGGGCCGGAGAGAGGGCTGCTCATCCGGGCGGTAGCGCACCATGAAGTTCATCAGTGAGCGGGGTGGCTGTGGACAAAACAGAGTTAGATTATAAAATGTTTTTGTAAATTGAATGCTATTCGAAATTAATTCTAAATGTGTCCAGAAGTATGAAAACACCTTTTCCAAGAACTTACATTATGGAAGTAACCGGTGAAGACGCGCTCCTGCAAAGGACGTACGAAGAGCTGGAGGAACTTGAGATATAGCTGATCCAGGCCCACTTGCTTCATGTGAATGTCCCGTGTGGGAACCGCCTCGTATCCGCCCTCCAGCCGGGCATCGCTGTTACTGCCATCCGACCAAGTATTGTGCGCCTCCATGATAGCCACCAAGTCGTCGCAAAAGGCGTCCGTGACGATCTGGAACCAGTAGACATCCGGGCACGGCTGCGGAATCAGGTAGCTTTCATTGAGCTGCACCGAGTAGTTCGGATGTATGTACTTTTGCACCCAATCGTATCGGTTGGTGAACAAAGTGTGGAAGTCCGGTCGTGTCACCGAACTGTTAAAGTTATCGGCGTTGACCAAGTGTCCAAAAAAGCGCTGATTGGTTATGTACATAAAGATGCCCTGCAGAGGAAATCACCAAGTCACAAAATTTGTATTTATTATTTTCAATGCATTTGAACTTACCGCATTCCGAAGAGACTCACACATGGCCATGTCGGGATCAAATTCTTTGTGCTTGAAGGTGATGGCGTCGAAGGCACTGTGCTTCACCAGATAAATGCTCGTAACATGGGGCACGTTGAAAATGCCTCTGCGAATGGAATGGAATAAATCTGATAAATGAGGTGGCCACAACATTACGGCCGATGAGCGGATTGCAACAGTGTTGCGAAAATGGAAAGTGACCTCGCAGAGCCTAAACCCCCAAATAGAATTAATTCAATCACAGCGTCGAGATTGGATTGGATGGACGTGGACGTGTGGAACGTTCAGATGGCGAGAGAGCGCAGTTTGCAAACAACATTCCACGTTGGCGATCGGATTTACGGCTCGAAAATAATGCCTCGTGGCATCTGGAAGCTCGACTGCATTGTTCTCCTCGGGATCTGCTTCTTGCTAATCGGAGATACTATCCATGTGGCAGCCCAAAGTGAGTTTTCCCTTCGACTATGGTTAGGTGAAGATGTAGAATATCGCATTACAGGAAGCACTGCGGGAAAGACCGAACGACGCAACTATACGGGCAAGAAACCGGTGGTCATCCAGCATCGATCCCAGGATGCCGTCAACTACTATGATCACGAGAATGTGAGTGGATTAACGAGGGTTTGTTGCCTCCTAAAATATAGTTTATATGCCTTTTTTAGGGAGCCAAGATCATAAAGTCGTCCCATTTTGAATTGGACTATACTCTGGGACGCAAAATCACTTTCTTTTGCATGGCTCAAGGTGAGTAACGAATATTTTCTCACAAATTCAGTTCGCTTGAATACAGCTTTTTTTCTAGGCAACCCAAGACCCACAATCACCTGGTTCAAGGACGGAGCCGAGCTCTACCAGCATAGATTCTTTCAGGTAAGCCCAGAAAATAAGTCTCCAACTTTTAATATAACAGAATTTTTCTTCTTTTTGACAAGGTTCACGAGTCTCACATAGAAACGAATATCGTTAAATCGAAAATGGAAATTGATCCAACCACACAAATGGACGCCGGTAAGGAGCATCCTAACCTTGTAATAATCTAGCTGGCTGATTCTTCACAATTAATCGGTTTTCAGGGTTTTACGAATGTCAAGCGGATAACATCTACGCCATTGATCGACGAGGCTTTCGCACGGACTATGTTATGGTTAACTTTTAGGACAAACTATACCACAGAAGACGATTTTTCCTTTGGATAATGTACATCAGAAATGTAACGAATAAATTTTGAATAAAAAATATTTATAAAAAGTGATTTTCTTCCGTCTCGATGGAAATGTAACTCCTAGTTGAGCCCGACCTTTGTGCGTTTTTGTGTGCGCGCGCAAAGCCGACAAATTGGCTCAATTACCCCATTCAAATGATTTTTTTGCATTTATTTTATTAAAATGTGTGGAAAGCAAACCAAGCAAACCGAGGCTTTTTGCTTTTTTAATGTGAACCTCCAAACCACCACAGTGGGCCAAGGGCTAAGATTCGTAAGTAAATCGAGAGTCAAGGACTCTAAATATTTAAATTATTTATTCTACGAAAATGTTTTGTTTAATGTCTTTAAATTTTAATGTTGCCTGAGTTTTGAATAGTGGATTGTCTTGCATTCTTTAAAATATTTTCAAATTTTAGAAAGGAAATTTAATAGTTGTATTCCATAAACCTTTGAAATCCGCTTTTGAGCAATATTAAATCATGCGTCATCACCTAACCCCACTGTGCACTGAATATAATCCCAGCCAGATTTCTCGAAAGGGGTGCTCCATGAGCTCCCACCGCGATCAGTGGTATCAAGCTAGCGTCCAAATCAAATAATGCGATGGAATTGAGCGAAATATGAAAATGCGGCGCGATGAGAAACCCATCCCAGAACAACAACAAGCAGCGAGCGGGTGAATCTCGAGAGCACAGCATCCAACGGATTAAATCCGCCGGACAATTGTGGCAAATTAGATGCGCAGAGCAGATCCGCAGTCCCGCCGAGTGGATCAGTCGCCAAGCAGACGAGATTTGCACAGCAACGCCACCAGAGTGTAGCAACATTATCCATTACCCGGAGAGTCATCATGCAGGTCAAGTGCCTGATCATCTGCCTCGGATTGGGGCTGCTCATGCTAGCCACGCCCATTTGCGAGGCTCGGCGTGGACGTGGCCGTGGACGCACCAAGTCCAGGGTTCAGATCGGATTGCCTATAACGGGCAAATATCGCGATCCAGAGTCCGATCAGTATTACAACAACAACAATGTGAGTGGATATTAAAAGTGATAATGTGGGGCCATAAGATATATTGGTTTCTGATATAAAAAGTGTTTTCTTTTGGCGAGTTACCTATCTAAGAAGAGATACAAAGTTTATTTGAAATTGTTCCATCAAAATGTTCTAATAAATTTGCATAAATAAAGTTAAGCTTTTGATTTTACCGAGTGAAGAAGAGTGTTAAAAAATTATATTTTTTGTTTTTAGGGTGCCAAAATCCTGCAAGCCTCGCACTTCGACCTTGAGTACGTTCTGGGTCACAAGATCGCCTTTTTGTGCGTGGCCAAGGGCAATCCCCGACCACATATAACCTGGTACAAGGACGGAGCGGAGATCTACCAGCATCTGTACATGCACGTCCACGAATGGCGCATTGGCGACGACAAGGTCAAGTCGAAGATCGAAATCGACCCCGCCACGCAGATGGATGCCGGTCTGTATGAGTGCACGGCTGACAACATGTACTCCATTGATCGGCGCAGCTTTAAGACCGATTTCTCCATCGCCTTCGACTGATCAAAGTCTCGACCTCAACCTGACAGCCAAAAGGTTAAAGTAGTCACCCGGAAATCGAAATTTATACCAGAAATAAATCTGAGAGTCATTTTTACTATTTTGTCTTGGGAATCTATAAAGCTAACAAGTTTGACATTTCCATTTATGAAAGGAAAAAGGAGAATATTTTTTATCTTCGAAAAAATATGTAGCTAAAGATTTTTCAAGGGGTGTATACTAACTGCTATTCAATAACGATGTTCTTATAAAATTGTTGTAAAATAATAATAAACAAATTTAATTATAAATTACTATTGAGAAACCCTAATAAAAACACTAGTTTGGACTCAGGCTCAGTATTTCATTTTGATGACAAACTTATTAACTTTCCATATAGAAATTATTCTAATATTTTGGAATATTTAAACCCATTAAATGTCTGAGTTTTTTTTGTATACTTACGTCAGATCCCGTTTCACAATATCCACATAGTCGTGCGACCTGGCATAGTAACCGCCCTCGGACAGGGCGCCCCAGAAGTTGCTCCACAGCTCGTGGTGTTTAGTGAATAAAGGGGCCGCAAATTGCCTGAAATTTGACAATGAATCCAGGTTAGTTTGGTCGACCTAAAGACCTTATAATGACAAGATGAATAAAGCCATTCGAGATTCCGTTTAAGTATTATGCATCGTTGTAATTATAAGGTCGTTATGCATTTTCTAATTTCTAACATTGCTTTGACCTACTTGTTCAGCCTTAGTAGCTCTCGGAGTACCTCGCCATCATCGATATGAGCATCTGCATCCAGGAAAAATATGTAATCGCTGTCGTGCAGTCGAGCCTTGTCCCTGAAGTCGGAATTGCAAAAAAAGTTGTTTATTAAAGTGAAATAAAGAAAGCTTAAAAAATAATAATAAATAATACAAAATAAATAAAAATAATAATAAAAAATAAATTAAAAGTTACTAATTTAAGTAAATGTGCTACTTACAGGGCCAACTGCCTGCCTTGACGTTCATCCAGTTCATCCGTGGAGAGAGTGTACTTGGCACTAGCGTACTTTTCACCATATTTAGTCACAAATTCCCGGGTGTCGTCATCGTAGTAGGGCACACCACTATACATGAGCAAGTGCAGCTTCTTCTTGGGATAGTTTAAGCTCGCGACGCCTTCGAGGAACTGGTCGAAGAAGGGCACGGGTGTGGTGGCGATCACAGCTAGAGAGATAACCGGCAGATCGTTTTCCTATAAACAAATATTATATTAAAATCTTGGAAGAGAAGTTTACAAAATGACTCACATCCAAATCTAGTTGATTCTCCTGGCACACCAGGCATTGGCCATTAAAAGTCTTGGCCAGATAGTTGCTGTAGGCATTTAGATCCACTTTGCTCAGACCATTGCCATGGATGATGGCCGGCGTTGTCATAAAGTCCACATTCTGCAGAACACCCTGATTGGTATCGAGATCCACTTTGAGTTTCACGTCGTTTTTAGCCCCATGAAGGTTTTGGAACAGCCTGGATTGCGTGTCCAGCTTCATGCCCAGCTTGGTGCGTTTGGTTTCATCGAGGAAAACCTTGGTGAAGTACAGCTGGTCATCGGCGGTGTCCTCAATTGGATCCTCCAGCAGGCCATAAACTTGCGGCGCATAACCGATAAAGGCACCCGAATTGAGGAATCGCGAAGCCTTTCCCTCCACTTCTGGATAATCGTTGGCCAGGCTTCTATCCGGCCAACAGAATTTCTCGGCGGAGACGAGCAGCTTGGCTCCCGATTCCTTGAACTTGTCCACAATCTCCTCCAGTGTAGCTGTGATCACCACATCGTAGCTGAAAGATTTAAATTTAGATTTAACATCTTATGCTGTATGTTGTACGAATCTCTTACCTGTCCGTGAAGAGTATTATCGCCTCTGGATCGTTCTTAAAAGGAGCAATGGCTTCGCGCAGAAGATTCAGCTTGAAGCCGCCGCCGGGATGCTGCATATCCCCGCCCTTCCATTCCTCTCCCAATCCCAGGGTGGTCACCTGAATAAATCATATTTGTATCATTAATATCTCAGTTTCAGTTTATGATCTTAACAAGATTTCACCAGTTTCAAGTTTGAAAACTTGATATATAAACTATTCAGCAATAAAATACTGTAGCAAGTTTTTATGAATTTAAATTTTGAGCCGGTTATCCAGTGATAATAGGAATAAAGTGAAGAGTAAAGTATAGAACTTTATACTACAAAGATTACTAAAATCCACGTCTTGGAAAGTAAACTTTTTTAAACATTTAATGTATTATTATTATTATTACTAACTCTTCGACTATTAACGACTGATTACGAAGACTCAAGAAAAGGTTCTAATTATGTTTTATTATTGCATAGTTTTTGGTTTATAGAATTATAATGAAAAACATACAGGTGCAAACGGTATATGTGTAATCTAAATCCCCTAGAGAGTATTAAAGGTTCATTCAGAAATCGCTGCAGATCAAGTGACTTGGGTCGCACAGTTCTCTGAATACGAAACCCAAAACAAAAAGGGAAAGGGATCAGCTTGAGCTAATCAAAAAAAAAAGAGGAAAAAGAAAAAAAGCCGGCTTATCAGCATATTTTCTTGCTGTTAATTTCTTTCCAAACTGGAACATACACATATTTTGTGACATCTTCGGGACCTGATAAGCGTGAATCTGCCGCAATCAGACCGAGTGAATAGAAAGTTCCAGAGCTATCAATAGACTGGGAAACAAAATCGGACTGTGTTGTGCTAATTACCCCGGCAACTGCACCCGATTCAGTCTGGAAGACTACGTGACTCCAACATGTGTGCACTATATGTTGTCGCTGCCCCACAGTGTCCAGCCAATCTCCGTGCTCCACATCACAAAATCGGACGCCAACGCCGGATGCTCGGGTAGCTGCGTACACTCACATAAACATATTATATTCCATATACCGAGCAGACATTTATTTAGACAATACATTGGATGCTAAAGTGTGCCAAGCTAGCCGGCAAGCCTCGAAAGTAAATAAAATACGAAAACAAAACTATATTCTGTATTTTCTCATCTGTCTTATATTTGATGAGGGAAAACATAGAATGTAAGACATACATATAGGTTTTTATGACAATTCGACTGCTTGTATAGGCATCAAATTAGAAATTCATCAATAAAAACAATCAATTCTAATTTGCATAGAAAAAGCTCGTCAGGTTTGCAAATTTCGGACATGGACATAACTGTATTTAATGTGCTGACTTAGATTTAAAGTGTCTTTCCACTAACATAAACCTGTTTCCATATATAATTGAAAATAAAAACACATTTTAAATTTTTGATATTTATGAAGTAAAAAGATTGTACTTTGATTTGTTTCTTTGTGTTACTAGCCATGATGAAATAAAAAATTCAAAGCTGAAATCTGTTCCCTTACATATTTTTTTTTAGTGTAAAATTATTCATTAAGAAACAAATATTTTCAACCTTTTCTTAAATCCCCAATGATTCTTCGTAATCCACAAAGCTTATAAAGTTCAGATTTTAGATATTCAATATGAACCCCACGAAGCATAGATTTTTGTAATTAGTAAGAACTTAAATTTAGTTCAAATCTCACCTCGATGTCGTTGACGCGTGCAGATCTTAGATATCGGGCATAGCCATCAGTGGGTTCAGTGGCCACAGTGAACACTTTGACTTTGTCTGCGGAGCATTGAAAACGGTGTTAATGATTGATGATATATGTATGTAGAATTTATTAGGGAATTATAATCTTTGTTTCTAGGTTACTGACATGCTCTTTTTATCTGATGTAGTTTGGAAGGTTTAGTTTCTTTTTATTAAGATGGAAAAAAAAAATCAATTTGAGATATTTTGAGGATAACGTGGGGGAGTTTAAGATTGAACACTCTTAATAGGCAGATAAAATCTGAAAGTATTTTAAATTTAATTATCCCATGTAAGGCAATTCTAATACAATCCAATAATTTTCAAATATGTTTAAACAGTTTTCCAAGAGACATAATTATTTAATTAAAAAAAATATATATATAAATTATTTGTTCTGTTATTCATTTGTTAGGCTGGCTTAAATTAAATCTTCAAATGACATAAATAATCGCTAACTAAAGGAACTTTGATTGTAGCATTATCAGTTAATTGGGCCAGAAAGTCAAAATGTTAATTGGATATACTAAAATTAATCAAAATAGAATATCAAAAAGCTATGTCTATTGTCTTAGCAAGCCAATAAATTATATTGCAAATTAACTGGTCATATGAATAAGGCAACAAGTTGAGCAGGTTTCAAGACAATAATTTGCCAAGATTCGGCGTTCCAGCAATTTGTATCTACATTCTATTCGACTTTGTGCCTGCATCTGCATTTGTATCTTGTATCTGCATCTGCATCTGCTCCTCTTCCGGGCATTTACAGAGTAAACGAACCGCGCACGTACATCAAAGCGAAATAAAAACACAAACAAATTTTTGGAAGCGATAGTGGAAAGTGGAAAGGGGAAAGGGGAATGTAGGATATATGCACATGTGTGTAAAAACAAAAGCGCAGATTTTTAGCGGTGGCGTGAGTGCAACGATGCTTTATGAATGCAATGCATAATTTTCTATGAACGTTGATGAACTCATTCTAACTTAAGGCAGATACTAAAAAACACAAATACAAACCATTCCAATTAATCTCAGTCGCTGCAACGACGTTGGCGTCGCTGTCGGCTTCGGCGCTCGCTCCTTGCGACGTCACAGCCAGCAAAAACAGCAACACAAACAAAGCGCTTTGTTGTTTTCCTTGCATTGTGCTGGATATTTACTCCTTCAGGCACAGATTTCAAGACACTCTTAGAATATTCAACACAGCACACTCGACGTTATAACAGCAGCATCATTCGTAAAAATCTCGGAGCTATACTATCCACAACGAAGTGTTTCGCCGCCAGAAATTGAACTTCTGAAATTCATAGATTGATATACTGACGGTGGCAGCGGCAGCGACGCCCGATGAACAGCTGACATGACGATTATACAATCGAATAACCGATTTTTTGCAATCTCACATCGATATACATTTTCAGAATCGAATCGAACAGTTTTATTTAAATTTAAAAAAGTATATTAACTAGATTTCACCAGTCTCAAGTTTGGCCACTTGATATTTAAACTATTTAAAAATTAAATATCGTAATAAGTTTTTACAAATTCAAATTTTGAGCATGTTGCAGACTGATAAGAAAAAGATTGCTAAAATCCACGTCCTGGAAACAAAATCTTTTTTTGCATATTTTTGTAGTTTTTTAATAAGTTGCTTTAAGTTTTAGTTTCCCATTTTTATAAATATCGTGTTTACACAATATCCTTTTAGAAGGAGAATTTGGAAGTCAAGGATAAAGCTAATGAACTTAAAATTAAAATCCAGAAGGGAAGAAATCCGTTTAAGCAAGTAAAACCACTTTTATTATTAAGAAATAGATTGTTACGAAATAGAAGAAGGAAACTTGTCAGAGCATATTATATTGTTGAATTAAATTAATCCTGCAGCAAAAGTTACTATCAATATAGTAACAGAATGCTGTAAATATATAACTGAAAATATATTATTAAAAAAAATAATAATAATAAAAAAATAAAAGATAAATCCAAGGGGCTGAATAATAGCTGTAAAGATAAATTATATTTTTAAATTATAGCTACAGCTATATTAGGTGGAAAACTTCGGTAGAGGGTTAGCGGTTTTTCAAACCAGGTAATTTGAATTTAAGAAAATAACAACTAACAGACTATTACGCGATTTGTATGCAATTTATAACAATATATTTAAAAAAATTGAATGCCTTACATCCCTAGCACCAGAAATGCACCTTACAGATGCAATCTAAAAGTAACACCTTGATAATTAATTTAAATACCCAAAAAATTACGTTATTAATTAAAAGACGTATAAAAATATGTTTTTATTTGGTAGAAAACTTAACAGATTACAACTACATGTGTACAACTAAACCAACATACTGGCATTGTTATCGCAAAACTCGTAAATATTATCAACAAACTGCATTTCCTGCGTATTTTTAGCAACTTGAGGTGTAACTTTTTGTGATGGTTGTGGTAATTTTGGCTTTTCCGCCTTGTTCTCCTCAGTTTCCTCCACGGTCAGACGTTTCAAATTATTGATCAATGATATATCGTGTCTGATTTCATTTTTCAGTTCAAGGAGTTCATGTTCCGTTTTGATGATATCCTCCGCGTAGGCTTCAATATTTTGCTGAAGCGTTCCAACGGATACCTCCATTTCCGGTCCCTTGTACCGTTCGTTCTGCAATCTGTATAACCGACACTTTTCGGATAGCTGACGGGTGAGTGCGTACTCCCGTTCATAGCGAACGTTCATATCCGCGTGCAGGGAGGCCAACTTATTGCGAACACTGTTGCGCAACGGCTTATCCTTGCGCCTCCTGATGCAATTGTTATTAACATTATAATTATTATTGTTGCTCTCGCTGGGAATGGCCGTCAGGAAGGTTTCCACGGATACCTTGGTAGGTTCGTGACGGCTGCGCCTTCGATGTCGCTGCTTGGACACTCGATTCTCTGCCAGCTTATAAAGCTTGGCCTTGGCTGCATTCTCCGTGCCCTTATAGAGTTGATCGGGCATTATAACCAGGACGAGTTCATTTGACACGGTTTGCTGTTTATCCTTTAATTTATTGGGTACCTTGGGTGGCGTCTTGGGGTGTTTTGGCATATTCTTTTTGCTTTTATTGAAATGAAGCAGCTTCTTTAACCATTTTATCATGGAAAAACTTGAGTGCGGCTGTGAATGGGCCACTAACTGCATGGTCAGGGGATCTTTGAAGTTATCTCGATGTTTGAGGGATATGCGGAGCTGTAAGTAAAAAGGATAAGTATGGATCATTAAATATATATCTGATTATTGGTCTATAAATGGTACTGGGGTGAATTAAATCATTTCGTTAAATCTTAAGAAATCAAAAACGCTTGAAAATTAATGAAAATAATCAAGACTTTGAGAATGACTTTAAAATTAATTTCCCACTGGGACATCAAAGGAAATGCCAGAAAAGGCTCTCCATTCCATTCCAGTCTAAGCTGAAATTATTCCATAATCAATAGCCGAATGAGAACTGAGTAATAAGTAGCTATAATATAAGAATGAGCATTCTAATATTCAAGTATATAGCTCAATCTTTCAATGAATTCCTGCTAATGTTTGCCCCCATTTACACAACTCTTTCGTGTCCATTAACTAGATACGATCATTAAATAACAATTAGTAATATATGGTAGCCAAAGTTGTCCCCAAAGAACTAACGGAAAACATTAATCCCGCTTCTAATGGCGGAATTCATAAAAAATTTACAACATAATTAAGCCGAAAACGAAAACATGAACTTTAATACAAAAATCAATATAGGCAAATTGATTTCATTTGGTGCGTCATAAACAAATAAATACGGAAATACAAAAAGGCAGAGGAGAGCATAAGTCAACTGCGAGTACGGCTGCTATATACACACACGCGGGGGTGTGACTCGAAAGAGGAGGAACGGGTTTCGAGAACGACATGAATTTCACATTTCTCGGCTTGCGTGTGGCGCCAGAAAAAAGCGCTTATTATGCAATCACTGTAGACTTTTTTTGGGCCTTCTGCCTCTCTCTCTCCCTTTTTTTCTTTTCTGCACGCCAGGTGGGATTCCCCCGGTCCCCGATTATTGCCATTACCTCATTGTGTACACGGCTCCAAGCGCGCCAAACGGGCAAAATGGCCATGTTGCCATCGTAGCTCCGCTCAACGCCGCCCCAACTTTCCGTTATAATGTAATCGCCGTAGTCACGCGATGCTGCTACCGCCGTATTCCTCTGGCCGCCATCTTGTTTTTCCGCCATACGGGAAAAGCCGAAACGAAAATGGAAAGCGGGCCGAAAAAAAAACAAGAAAAAATAAGAAACAAAAGTGTAATTGTAAATAAGAAGCATAAATAAATAAAAAGCCAAATTGTGATGTATAGAAGAGGAGGAAAACGAGCAGTCACGACAGGATCGGCTGAAAAAATAAATTATTGACTTACCTTTTGGATTATTGCCGCAGTAATTCCCGACGTCGCCATCGTCCTTCCCATTGTTCAGTTCGTCATCAATCAGGGCCTTGATTATGTCATCGCAAGTCGTTTTGTTCGTCACTCCCGATACGTAACGCGGCTCACCATCGTCCATCCAAATGGGGATTTCCTTGTGGCCCTGATCCTGCGCGAAAATAAGAAAACGGGGAAGAACAGGGAACATTAGTGAGGATTGCCACACACTTTAAAGAGGTTGGGTATTTTTGTGCGGACATTTTAAATTGTTTAGTTTGCTTTAGAATCAAATTTACCCCTCTTATTTGTGTATATATTTTATTGATACTTCTGTGTTTTTAATAAATGAAAAGGGTTGCCGATTCCCAAGGTTAGCAATTTTGTTCACAAAAACTTAAGCTTCAGCTTAGGGAAAATTTAGTTAAGTTAAATGCAATCTAAATTAAAGTTACAGACCAATTTACTTTAAAATAATCTTTGGATAATTTGGTCGCTTAAATACATATCCTTACATATTATTTATAGTTTAATTTGTTGCAACTTTACAGAACCCTACATTTTCCCCTACCTTATATTCTATTTTATTATATCAGATTAAGAATTTCTAAAAAATTGTATAAATTTCTTCTTGAATATGGCCTAATTGTTAGAAGAATTTTGCTTTATTGAAGTAATTAATATCCAGTCTTCCCTATAATTTAAAGTTTCCAGCGATTTCTTATGCAATCGACGCATACTCAGTCTGTATTTGCCTCCCCTTTTCCCTTAGTTTTCCGTGGAAAGTACAGTGCATGGTGGCAGGTTACCTCCTAGTTTCCCTGTTTGTGCATACATATGACTAACGCCCAGAGTTGGTGCCGGAGCTAGTGCCTCTGCCCACCCAATTAGATGATTTGTTTGATTTCAGCGGAAAAGCCGCCGCAACCGAAATGCAGGGAAAGGGGTGGCAGGTGGCAGGTGGCAATTGTAACGTAAAGGGGGTGCAGGGTTGGTGGCACAAGGTGAGGCCTGGTGTGAGGTGGCACTTACCACAGTGCTATTAACGCCGTAGAGGGAAATGGAGCGATGGCGACGACTGGCCTGGCCAACGTTTCCGTTTTCCCTGCCGTGTTTATTTTTGCATGCGACGGGATTAGGCGCTGGCTCCTCGAATGCAGTCCGCTTATTATTATTATTATTTCTATTATTATTATTATTATTTTTTTTGTTGCTGCTGGTGGTGTCTTGATTTTGACACCGACGACGGGTGGGCAGAATGGGGCTCTCGGGTAGATTCAATAGCGATGGACAGCTGTCCAGATTATCATCGATGAATGTCGAGTTCTGCTGTTGCGGCGCCATATTCCTTATTCCGTATTCGTATCGAAGGTAAAAACCTCTCTCGCTAATTGGCAACTGCAAGGAGTAAAAAATGAAATTATATATAGTATACAGAGTGAACATGCAATATCCTTGTTAGACATTTTGTTGGTTCAGCCGGCTGTTCGTTCGTTCGTTCGCCTACGCTTAACGATCAATTTAGATTTTCTGCCCGCGATTAAATAAATTATGCAGGACCTCTTGCCATACACACACCACATGCTCATATATATATGTATATATAGTACATGGTACTGGCATATCGTATAAGGTTGCACCTCACATATCCCGCAGACAGGACGACGCAACCCCATCTAGATTCCTAGAAAATTGCCTACAAACGTCAGTCGGCGCCGGTGTGCCATTATTCAGGAACATTGCCGGCGTTTAGCCTGTCGCACTATCCTCCCCTCTTGGAAAAGGCCTACTTTCCCCCATTTTCTTCATTTTCGATCCCCCAGAGCCTCCCCTTAATTTGTTGTTCGGGGGGCGTTGTCCGGACCCTGCAGTTTGTATGCAAATTCTGTTTTGCAGCCGAAAAACATTTTCCTTTCTAGTTCAATTTTCCCTCTGACTACATTTTCTTTTTTTTCGTTGCAATTGGTGGCCCGACTGACTTATGAATTAATGCTAATTTATGCCGCCGGAAAATGCAGCGAAGGAGCCCAAATTATATAGATTGCTTGGGGGAAAGTGCAGAAATATTTTTGAGTAGGAAATTACGGAGAATATGTGCAGGATCTCAATGTGAGTTAAGCAGGATTCGTTTTTTGAGGCCTGAAAAATATATTTAAATTTAAAAGCTTAAATTTAAAGTGTTAAAAATTGAGAAAAACGAAAACCTTTTTTATCAAAACCGATTTGTTTTCTTTAAAATATTCATCAATTGTTTTACAAATAAAACAAAAATTAATATAATTCCCTGTGGTTTTGATTAATTAAATTTGAATTTACAATTTAGGTTTTTACGGACTTTTCCAAACAATTTCGAGTTATTTATTTCATCATATTCATCATATTCTAAAGACATTTAACTTGAACTGAAAGAATCTCATTTGAAATAAAAATGCGCCAAAAAATCGATAAATTAATTTTAACCTCTAAATACATTTCTGCTATTAATACATTCGACATAAATCGGTACCTTTAAAGTTTTTAAGACCCTGGAATTTCATTAAAATAATTCGTTTAATGAATACATAAAATAGTTTACAAAACTGCAGTTAGTTAGATCCCTGAAGGCCTTCAATTGTGGGTCTAACCTTTGCTCTAGCAATTGCAGTTGAAATGGAATCCAGAGAAATTTCAAGAATTCCCTCATAAAATATTTAGTTGCTCTCCGGACAGGTGCCTGAGGTATGGGCCACGCCTCCCCGAGTCGGTCTATTAGAGAAATGAGTTGTGAGTAGGGCAATTTGCAAAAGGATTTCCATCTGCCACCACTCAGTCCACTCACTCCTGTCGACAAATATCCTTCACTGTGTCTGTGTGTGCCCTGTCCTGCCTTTGATTACGCTGGACACCTGGACATGCCAACCAACATTCATTTAAAAATGTAATTTCCAATCAAGATAAGTTCAAATGTAAATTTCCTTTGGCGAGGTCAATTACTGGGCTCAGTCCCTTCCTCCACCCGCACTGCACTTAATTGTTTTGCGGCTGGGAGGGGGTGGGCTGACGCCCCATCCCTTATTACACATTTATGGGACTGGGACTAAGGGTAAGGACTACACACATTTGACCCCAAAGGTTCAATGTCTCGCGAGTTTGGCCAGCGATTAGGTTTCACTCTTGGAATATTATATTTTTAACTGTTTCACAATTTTAGCCTGGCCCCAATTAATAGTTCCCCATGTGCGTGTTGGTCAGAAATTAATTTTGTTTTGTTGGTACTGCGCATTGGATTCTCAAACTGAAATTAAGCGCGCAGGACTCACAACGCAATCGTGACGTTGGCGGAGGGATTGGTAATGGGAGGCGTATGAGTAATATTGCGATGGCTGTGATTTGATAAGGATTTTCGAAAAAGTAAAGCTAGAGTGGCTTTAAAAGACACTTTGCTACATTTGGTGAAAATTTTAGTGCCTAAATTCTAGATGAGATCAAAGTAAACATATATTTATTAGGTTTTTTCATAATTTCGTTCATAAAAATAATTAGTTTCAAAGGGAAAACAACGATTAGCAAAGGTTATAGAAAAATAAAAAGTGTCCCCATTTCCATTAGAAATCTTTTATTTCTTGCAAAGCATTCTTTAAAATGTTGTTTAGAATATCTTAAACTCAATTTAAATTCTGTTTTCTTCCTTAAAAACTAATTCCGTAAACTGTTTTATTGGTTTATTTAAAATCCCATGGAAATTCCCTTTAACCAACCCTTTCTTGAGTTTTCTCTAACCAATTTTTTGTAAGATGATGTCAAGGCCTTTGCTTAAATTTTGGCACCCGCAGAACCACAGAATATTGAAAGTCAACTGTGAATTCTCCCAGTGCCAAGACTCAAAGAGGGCAAAGATTTGAGGATTCAGATATATCGGATATGCACAAATCTGAACAGAAGATCACGGAAGATCGCTTACCTTGGGTCTCTGACTTTTATTCTCCAAAACTCGACTGCAATGTTTCACTTTTTCAGGTTGATCCTTTTGGCTTTGCTTTATTCAGTTTTTTTTTTTTTTTGGCAATTGTGATCTATGGATGGTAGTTTCTATGGTTCACTGCCGCTTCACACATGCTGCAGCCCGCAAGGACATGCTAATCCTTTGAGCTTTGACACTTGACTGAAGTTCAAATTTGAATTTGCGGCTATGTAAGGTGAGTCGACGTCAACGCCGTCGCTGGCTGCGCTGCTTGGCCGCCTACCGGCCGGATAATATAGGAGAGAGTATATATAAAAATTTGTCTAGATCTAGACAGGTGCTAGTGCTGCCGTCCTTGTCGCGCCTGGCACTCTAGACTCGAAAGTCGCTAGCAACTAGCATTCAAATTCGCCGCACACGGCACACAGGTCCTGCTCGGTTCGGAGGTTCTGGTTGCCAGGAACAACGTAGCACAACAAATAACTGAACGGCGTATCCTTGGCGACGGCATGTGACTAACTAAAATTTTATTTGCTACCACACAAAACTTTAAAGCAGAAAAAACGAGCTCGAGGAAACGCACACTCACACACACACAGCCGCACCTGGCGCTGTGCGACAGAGAGGGAGCACCGCCGCCAGTGCCGCCCGCGAAAGAGAGAGCGTCCGAGGGTAGGTTCCCCTTGGTTCCTGTCCAGTCCCAGTCCCAGTCCCAGGTCCCTGTGTGTGCTATGCCCGTCCTGCCCCTGCTGTCGTCATCGGGCCTGAACGGCTGCCACCGTCTTTGGCCAACCACCAGCCACCACCGAAATCGAGTGGAATATAAAATATAAACGCGGCGCAGCAGAGACTTCCTACCAATTTCCACCTAGCCCTAGCCTTCTAGACCTTCTCACGAGCACAACCACTACCAACGCCACAGCCAAGAGCACGACCACTCCCTCCTCCGCTCTTTGTTGCAGTTTCAGCTATTCCGTAACCGAACTATAGCGTGTGCTACCCGCCAGCAACACCAGCACCAACACCAGGACACAACAGGAGCAGCACCAGCAGGAGTCACTGGCAAACACCAACACAAGAATGCACTGTTCAAAAAAGGGGATTGATCATATAATATAATATTAACCCTCTATCGATTAATGCTCTAAAAAGTCTATTAAAGTGCATTTTCATAATTGTTTTTTCGAAAATTCTCACCAACCTAATCTCATAACCATGTCATCTTAAATTCCTGGCGATTAATATTGATGGCCAAAACTAACTAGACTTCTACCTGTTTGTATGCAATATTGGTTTTAGTTGGCACAACTTTATTAAATAATAGGCCTTGTTCATTAAATCTTTTAAAGGTTAGGAACTTTGATATTCTAAAATATATTATATAATATTAACTAATGCTTTAAACTTCTTTAAATATTGATATTAAATAATTTCCAAATTAAAAGAGTAAAATATATACACTAATAAAAAGTATAAAACAATTTGTTTTTATAATAATTACCTTGATAGTACTGCTAGTGTTCCCATTGTTCTCAGTGCACCCATGCCATGACGCGCACTTTGCGTTATTTGGTAAAACGAGATTGTTGATAACGTGCCACCAACAACAGAAACAGCCAACTATAAAAAAACTCGCGGTACATAAAAAACGAATTTCTGCCTTGTTTTTATCCTTGCCCCGTACTGCCACTCTCTCCCCACCCCCTTGACGCCGTATATTATGCCACCCCCTCGGTGTTTTTTTGCTGTGTATTTTATTGTTAATGGGCAGCATTTGCTTTTCGATTCGATTTTGTTGTTGTTTCAAATTTTTTTCCCTTTTGTTGTACTTTTGTTGCTAACAGACTTTTTGGGCTCTAAAACACTATATGGAGTTAGGTAGGGATACGATTTTTGGGGTAAAAATGGCCCAATAATGACATCGAAGGAATAGTGCTAATGGTTTTAGCAGAAAGCTTAACTAGTTAAAAGGATAGGGGTTGTGTGAAAGTAAAAGGAGTTTTTCTGTGGAAATGTGCGACAAATAATGTATTAAGTGTATAGTGATTTTATTCTGATTCCTGTTTAAAAGGGATCGAAATTATAAGAGATTCAAATCTTTATATAAGAATCTTTAATAAATAATGATAATGCATCATAAAATAAATAATTTTCATAAAATTCTACTCTTTATGCTTCCCTCTAAAACAGGTAAAAGGCTACCTCCTGTAAAGGTTCTAACTTGTTGTGAAATTAGCTCGAAAGCCAACTTAGTTCAACTCAGAAATGCAGAGAACAAATACAGATTGGATCCGACTTTGACATTTGAATATATCTGCTTTGCCTTGCCGCCCTATAATTTCCCCCAAACTCATTAGGGATTGGGCAATATAAATATTCAATAATGCTCAAGCTCATTAGAAATCGATTGGTCGGAAGACCGCCTCTTAAACTGAACTAGAGTTTGGTTCCACCTCCTGCCAGGCCCAAGGCAGGTGCCAACTTATCTGTGTAATATGACAAATTGCCACTACTCCTTGCCAGTCACTACAACTTTTGCTGGGTAATGCCCGGCAATTGCATTAGAAAATATATTCCAACGCTCAAGCCACCCACACAAAAACGAGAAAAAAGAAATAAGAAAACAATTAAAAACACGCAAGTTGTCCATTTCAGAAGGAAAAGCGCGTGAAATCCCGACGCGGCGGCCACCTCGATTATGTAAATGATTGATTTTGGAGCTGGAGCGGACCAGGCTGTACTTACTAGCCCTCAGTGACTACCGGGTAGACACTAGTGACTAGGGGTTAGTTTAGGGGTGGCTAACTTCCCCGTTGCCCCGCTGCCCCGTTGCGGTTCAGCGATTTCACGGTATGGCACCGTCCTCGGAATAAACAAACATAATGCTCGTAATATCCTTATAATGGCACCAGCCAGCCACTTTCTTTCTCTCAGCGGGGGGATTATTATAACGATTACAATTCGTATTTTTTAGTGTGGGAACCACCTCTGTGCCAACCAGCGATTGCTGGTGGTTATTAACTCGCATTTGGATGGATTTTCCCGCGACTAATTGCCACGCCCCCGTCGCCTTAGCTCCCTAATTTGGCAAGTCCTTTTATGTCCAGTCCCAGGTCCACATGCAATTGCCCGCGCCACGTGTCGTAGGTGGAGCGGAGAGGGTGTTGGAGGTCCTGGTAGGGCGATCCTGGCAAGGCAGCGTTGCATGTGTCGTATATATGGAAATTCCTTAATGACAGGGGGCGGACAACCCCCCAAGTTCGTTGTGGTGCCAGAGTTCAGTGCTCAAGCATTGATTGAGTTTTATTGTTGATTGTTGAGCGCAGATTGCAGGTCAGCCGTACAGGGTTAGTTTTTTATAAGGTAAATAAAACAGAGGCTCAGCAGGATGAATTGGAGATTTAAAATCAATAGTGATATATATTTAAGGTTTATTATGAAATATAAAATCAACAGTTTTCTTGTGCCATTCTTGATAAATAATTATATTACATACAAAAATTAATAAAATGCATATATTTAGGGTATAATAAAACTTGTTTAGGGTATAATAAAACTTGTTTAGAATTGGTAGATGATTTATATATATTTTTAAAATAATATTTTGTTTTTCTGAAATCTATTATTTCACTTTGTATTTATCTAATTTTTAGTCATACAAATTTTAATAATGTCTTTCTCTCTTGTTTCTCTGCATCTTTAAATTGATGACATCCTGGTTAATAACTTCGAATCGAGCAATTATATATTTTATTTAATACGCAAGCATCAGCTGTCTTCCACCTTTTGTCCCATTGTTATTGCCCAAGCAGAAGGACATGTGTGTGTCCTTCTGCCTCCCAGACTGACCCTGACATAAATATTTCCTAAGATCAATTCACATGTGTTCGATCTCCACAAATTGTAACGTATTTTACCCGCCGAGAGAGAGGCGAATATAATTCGTTTTGTATCCAGCTATAGGGAGGGGCGACTGTTACCTTTTGGGCCACTTACTCGTAACGACTGAAAATAATTACAAGTGGCAAGTGGCAGACGACAATCGGCCAACTGCATCCAGCATGTTGCAGGTAGAACCTGCCCCTGCCTCGAAATATTGTTACCTTTACCTTTACCGCGTGCCATCATCGCCGGCTGCTGCTGCAGGTGCAGGAGTCAGCGAACCGTTTCCCGATCCCAGTTAAACTCACACTCGCACAGTGAAAGAAATATGTATTGAAGTTTTGCACTAATCTTGAAAATATTTCGTATACATTTTTATTAATATTTATATTTTTATTAAAATTTTATATATTTATTTTTTTTAACAAAACACTAAAATTTTAAACAATGAAACTGAGAGAACGAATTGAGCTTTTGTTTATCAACCAGTTCAAGATCTCTTTGTATCCCAACCCGCTTTAGCAATTTATCTCACAAACCAACAACTTTTCCTTCAAAACAAAAATAGTTGATCAGCTGTTCGCTCATCCAAGATCGTTACCGCAGCTGAAGCAAAAGCGAGAGAACAGCTGATCGACTATTTTTGTTTTAAAGGGAAGCTGTTAATGTAAATGTAAAATAAAAAACAATTGATCAGCTGTGCGCTCATCCAAGGTCGATGACCGCTGCTACAGCAAAAGAAAAAATATTTTTGTATGAGAAATTGTTAGGGCCGGTTGGGAAGCAAAGCGAGAATGAGAACTAAGATATGACTTAAGCTCATTTCGTTTGCACAGTTCGTATCTGTAAGATATGTAGATCTAAGGGTTTTGTTTAAAAACATTTATAAAAAATGTATTAAATAAAATCGCGGTCAAAATATGAACCTTAAATATTTTCTTGTTTTAAGTATGTTTAAATTTTTTTATTTTGAATTTCGTTAGGTCCTAATTTAAAATTTTTGCATAAACCTCTTGTCTGTTTGCATTTATTATTAATTTTATTTAGGCATTTTAACTCTCTGAGACTAAAAGATGTTAGATGCATTTAAATGTAATAAATTATATGTAAAGGTTTATTTTAATTTACAAAAAAGAATTAATGTCGGAATTGTTTTCCGTGAATACTTCTTTTCGGAGCCAAAATACAGTTGCCTTTGGTTAGGGGCGGAAGGAAGCTGTTGCGCGGGTCAAAACACTTGTCCTCGTTCGCCGGTTTAGAGTTTGAACCTTTGGCTGAACCTGTTTTCTGGTTTCTCCATCAACGGAGGGCTGTAAGAGCTGATCAGAATTTAGTTCCTATATGCACACTGAGCGAAATTGGAACTATGTTTCAAATAATAATAGGAAAATATGCTTATCTTCTACAATTGTAGAAAACTGTCGTACATAGATTGTGCTAGTCAGATAAAACTTTCTCGATTTGTTCTTTAAAAACACTTCAAAACCTGAAATGTAGGTAATTTAAAATGTATTTATTATTAAATAAAGTGCTCCCTAATTTATTTATAATTGTGAATCATTTTAACTATTTGCATTTTTTAAAATTGCTCTGAAACAACTATTAGGTGTGGCTTTATTTTAAATAATTACAGGCAAGAATGTTTAAAAATGTTCTCTTAGTGTATTATCAGTTGTAGCCGAGTGCATTCAGTTGTCATTCACCGGCAGGTTGTTTTTCTTATGTGGCTCTTTTTAGGGGTTGTCTGGTCTTAACGGCAACTGCGACTAAGTCTGCGGCTCGTGTGCATTGACCTGAAAACCCGCGCCTTTTCGTTAAGTTTACTTTGTTATTTTTTTGGGAACAGAAAATATATACCATATATTAAGAAACCTACTTGAATATAGCTGAAATTTAAAGATATTAAAAATAAAACTATAATATTAAGTATTGTAATAAGAGGCCTAAGTAGGTAGCTGGTTTCATCTGACAAATCAATGAAATTTGATGATACGAAACAATTTTTATATGTGTATATACATACATTTGTTACCCTATTAATACTTTTAATAACTTAGCTTGCATAATAAAAAAGAGTGAAGCATTTTACATAAGAAAATCAACTAAATTCGGTATGCCAATGTTTGTATGCACTTGCAGAGGGGATCATTCGAATATCGAAAAAGGCGTTTATTTTAATTCTAAGAAGTGTTTTGTGAATTTTTGTTTTTGGTTAATTGGCCCATCAAATTTAGAAGTTATAATATACAAAATATTTCTTGAATTTTAACAATTTCATAAAATGTTTAAAATTATAATGAAATTTGGCAATCTTCCAACTGAAATTTGAATACCACGTTAGGGTTTTAAAATAACATGTATATATTTTATTCAAATACATTTCCAAGCTATCGTTCTCCCCTCCAATAAAAAACATCATTATTTCAAATTTATTTAATAATTCTTTTTCGTTTTCTGTTTGAGACGATCTTTATTAATGCGAAGCAGCTTTGTTTATTAGTAGTTTTCCGGGTTTTTGTTCGTTTGTTTTGGTTGCTTTCCATAT
Organism: Drosophila anomelani; assembly: GCA_035045905.1. Lineage (NCBI taxonomy): Eukaryota > Metazoa > Arthropoda > Insecta > Diptera > Drosophilidae > Drosophila > Drosophila anomelani. The sequence goes on from JAWNOO010000165.1 coordinate 1,357,329, forward strand.
TTCGCTTTTTCCATATTTTATTATATTTTCTGGCTTTTATTACTAATTATCTGAATTGGTTTATGTTCCTGGTGTGTATTTACATGATGTTCGTTTTGGGAATGCAATGTTAATAAATTGGGTTTTATTATGCTCAAGGTAGTGCATTATAAAAAAGTTTGTATTATAAATATTACGTTTGGTAGCGTTGTGGGGATTTTGGATTTTGTAATTGATCTTTAAGAAATCTACTCGTATGTGAAATAAATTGGACAACAGAAATTGCCCCAATGGCTTAATTTGTTTGCTTCGTTTTATATTCTTGAATATAATGTTTTCCATTCTTTAATGTTTTTGTTTTAACAAATCTTTAGCAAACATTTCAGTTTGACTGGCGTAGATTTAGCAAATTTTATTTATAAATAAATTGGTTTCAAGTTATTGGATAAAATTATGTAACTTCTAACTTTAGTTATTAATATTTACACTCTGTCCTTAGAATTTACAAATTATAAAGCTATTCGGTATTGAGAATTTAAAAAGTGTCCTGTGATCTATATTATTATCCATCAGTTATGGGTGATGCATACAACAGATGTTTTCAATATTAGATTAATCGCTTGCTAATTTAATCAATGGCTTTTATGGCTTCATTTCAGATCTATTTCGTTTTAGATATATTTTTTAAGTGTGTTACTGGTCTTTGGTTTAGCTTCTACTTTGGTTTATCAGCAGTTTAGCTTGTGAGGAGTTCGAATAAATTTCAAACTGAAGTCGCTAAAGGGCACTGGTTCCTAGTCAAAAACATAACTGAAGAAGTGTGTTTCGCATGAAACCATTTCACTTAAGCAATCCATAAATATTAATTCTCTGAAAGAAGGCACCTTTCCCAAAAATGTATTTCAAAATGAATCGAATATAGTTTCCTAGGGTTTATCCTGCTCTACATAATTTATTTGTACATTCCTTATATTGGCCACATATTCAGCAAATTCTCCTCACATTTTCTTACCCTTTCCTCAATCGTTTTGCAAACAAAAAATATTTTTACTTGGACGCGATGAATTTGGATATCAGCTTTTCTGTGTTTTGTGTACTTCGTGGTCGATATAAGCAGCTAATTATACAAAGGGATTCAGAACTATATTCGGCATTGCTTGTTCAAGAGTTGACTCGTCCTTGTTTTTGGGTTTTGTAAATTGCAAAAAGATTGTCCTTGTCTTTGGTTTTCCTCCTCTTTTCGTTTAGTTGTAGTTTAGTTACATATATATTATATATATTTTTTGTATTATTTTGGTAAACGAGAAATAACTGCGAAGAGCTTGCAAAACGGCGAAAAGAAAGTTTCCCAAAAAATCTACACTTGTCTAAATCCATAAATTTATATATTTGCAAAAAGCATTTTGTGTGTAAACGCGTATTGTGTTCTCTATAGGTAATATTGTTTAAACAATTGGTAACGGTGGCCCTCAATAACCTGCTCTCAATTAATTTCAATAAAATTTCGTATGCAAAGGTTCATGTAGATTTAGTTTTCGTTTGTTTTGGTTTCTTTGTGTGTTGTTTATCACAAGGTTTAAATTTGGTTTTGGTTTAAGTTTGTTTGAATTTTAGGATGTGCTTGTTTAGGTATTATAATTATGCTTTCGTTCGTCCGACATACATTTTATCTAAAATACTTGGGTGTTAGTTTTGTGAGTTTATAGTTCGGTTGGCATATGCTTCATAGCTACTTATGAGAGTTTTATAAAGTTTTTCTTGTCATACATTATTTGTTGTAAATATTTTAGTTTGCTTTTAGTTATGTTTCATCTATGAGCCTTGATATGTATTTTAATAAAACTTTTTTAGGCAATTCCTGTCGCTACTTATAAAGGCTTTGATGGGGGAAAAGTAAAATGAAATGATGATGATGAACTATATTTTTAATAGCATTAAATCCAAATTGTTTCGTGTGTTTTCACCTGAATTTTAGTTTAGGAAAGCTTTTTCTGTGGTTTACTTAACGGCGGTTCACTTTTTAATAAGTTTCTGTGATTCGAAGGACTCAGTTTCTGCTTTATAAATTGAACATTTATTGAAAAAATAAACAGAATTGAACTAAACATGTAAATAAATAGTATATACAGTATAGCGTAACATAAAAACCGTGTGAGATGATTAACAATTTGTGTGATTCGTTTGTTTACTCTTTGACATATGCGGAGGCATTTCAACTCATTGAATTGAATCGAACAGAATTGGACTTGGATTTCATAATATTTGACTAGAGCTGCTTGTAAATATATAACATCTATATATATGTTTGGGTGTATAAACAGGTTTTTATCATTTCGACTACTCAAATAGGTAAAGCCTTAAAGCTGTTTGGTTTGCGTTTCATATTTCATAATTATAGGCTAGGTCTTTTATCTTCTTGGATCGTGTGTTTCCTTTTGTTTTTGGTACTTTCAGCATTAATTTCTTTGCTTAATAAATTGTTAAATATTATATATTACAATTGCTAGACAGTGTTTCTTTGGTTGGTATAATTAACTAATGCATTTTCGAGCATATGCAAAAATTTGCAAATTTAATTTAAAGTTTTTTATTTGTTTTTTTTTTTTTTTGTTTGTTTTGTTTTGTTTGTTTCTACTATTTTTAAAAAAGGCAGTCGAAAATGTTTCTTTCGTATGTTTTGCTCATTTGCATAAATTTAACTTTCGTAAATATTAATTATTAACAACTCATTCATTTTCTTTTGGTTTTTGTTTTGGTTTTTGTTTTGGTTTTTGTTTTCCCCGTTAACAACTCAGTTTAAACTAATTTATTCATTTTGACGTTTTTATCACTTGTTTTTGTCATGTTGTTGCCATTTAAATAATCGTTAATTAATAATTAGATGTACTTTGTGTTTCCCTTTGTTACATTAAAATTAGATGACTTTGCAAGGCCCTAGAACGTAGCAAACGAGTGTGTTTATGACAGTTCGCATGTCTCTCTACAAATTACTTTGCGAATAATGCATTCGAGTCGGCTTTTCCGGCATTGCTTCGGCAATTTAGCGTGTTCAAGTATCTAAATACGTATGTTTATGCATTATCTTTTTGGTTTTGAGTGTTTTTTGCTTAGTTTTACGAAAATCCTTTATAGTGTACAAAAAAGAATATCAGGAAAATGGCATAAGCTGTTGGAAATGTTATTCTAGCGATGACATCGATCGTCTTGGCCACTCGAATTGGATGCGGTGGCTCCTTTTTCCGCACTTGGACGAAGCAGGTCTGTAAAAGGGATGGAAAGTGTTAATATTGGCTCTAAAATTGTTTCGAAAATTAACTTCTCTTTCGGCAAGTATTATTTTATTATGCAAACTTTGAGAAAAAAACAAGATGGAAATACAGTCGGGTGTCCCGACAGTAGAATACCATGTACCATTACAAGGCGCGTCCCAAAATTATATAAAAGAAAGAGAATAAGAATAAAAAACTGAGACAAATTTACATATAATGCAAATGTCTTCCCATTCAATAGCAAAGTCGATAGCTCAGTGGGTAAAGCTACACATACATTTTTGTAAGCGATTGGCCTGGGTTCGAATCAACCGCCAGGCATAAGGAATTTTTTCATTTTCAAAACATTAAGTTCTTTGCTTGCATTTTTTTTATTTCTTAGTATTAAATACTGTATTTATTTTGATTTACTGAAAAAAAAAAAAAAAAATTGCTAAAAATAAAAAAGTTTTCACTCGTCGCCGCCGGGATTCGAACCCGTGACAACTAACATTTGAAAAAGACTTCAGCTTAGCCAGCTGCACCACCAACCAATTCAAAATGAGTAACCTTATTTTCATAGTAATGTGAACATAAGTAAAATGTTTAATGAACGTTTTGATTTATTTGGAGCCCTCTGCCTGAACTGCCTCTTGTACACGTAATGTGTATAAAGTAAAAAGCCTATATCTCCGCTATTTATGGCACGATCGCAATAAAATTGGGACAGTCTGTGTATTTTGATAAAATGCATTAAGCTTTTTAATATGGTTTACATAACTTTATAAATTTCGGAGCTATACGTTTTTTTCAAATAGCTCCCCAAAAAAGGGGAGCAGAAAAAATTTAAAACAAACTTGATCTGCGTGCAGATATAAGAAGTCTAAATCCAAAGTTTGGTGTCTCTAGCTCTTATAGTCTCTGAGATCCAGGCGTTCATACAGACAGACGGACAGACGGACAGACGGACAGACGGACGGACGGACGGACAGACGGACATGGCTATATCGACTCCTTTAGTGGTCCTGATCAATATTTAGGTAACTTTTGGGGGTCTGCCACGCCTCCTTCTGCCTGTTACAGAAAATCGCACTCGCACAAAACTATAATACCTTTGTACCTTTGGTACATGGTATAAAAAAAAAATATGTGAAAGGAACTATGGGACGTTTATCGGTCTACACGTTTAATATCCATAAAGTATGATATCAATATCTTCCCTCTTCAACTCTCAAACAAAAATTAAAATTGTAATTAATTGTAATAAATAACAATATCCTTGTTAACTGTGGTACAAAATATAATATTTTAAATAAAATACATAATAAAAGTAGCTCCTTTAGAAATACAAAACCAATACTGCACAAAGTTTTCATATGATATACATATGAGCCTCTGATTGGATGCATGCAAATACCCTTAAAGAAGCCTAAAGAGAAGTTATTTTCGGTATGTCCTTTGAGCATTTCTGGGGATCCTGTGGATCCTGTGTGGCAAGTCTCACCTCCGTGGCGCAGCCGTTGTTCGCTGAGTGGGTGCACGGACTGTTGCTGCCGCCGCAGGTGGTGCAGGCGACGATCTCGTTGGGGGCGCCGGCATCGCGTCGCTTCTCGCCCTGGTAGACGGCGGTAAATTTAAAAAACTTATACGTTAGTTTCGGGTTATCGGCCAGGTGATGGATTGCAAACAAGTTGGCGCGTTTACAAGTCAAATTCAATTGGTAAAAAAGGAGTTATTTACACATACATACATACAGACACAAACGCATACGAAAAAAGGAACGGAAAATTGGTTTGGCAGTTGCAGTTTGGTTACATTTTTTTGGTTGTTTGCATTTCGTTGATGCAAAAACCCAGCAAAAAGCGTATAAGTATGTAAAAAATATATGAAAAAAGGTAGAAAAATATTTGATTTATTAAAGTTTATTTAGTATATATATGTGGCACAAAAATTCTAATGGAAAATTAACGCAAATAACACTACGTAATTTGTATCACAAAAGCGCTCGAAATGCTCTTTGCATCGATTAATTTACAAATGTAACTACGGAGAATGAATAAAAAAAGTAAAAACTGTTTAATATTTATTCGGTCAGCATACTTACGGGCTTTTTAATGTTATTATTATTAGTTTGCATTCGTATTTATGTCAGTGGCAGCATTTGAAAAAGCAAAAAAGAGCAGAAACGCGTTTAGTACATGGCACACTAGTTATATCCGCAGCGCAGTTTAATCGAATTTATTGAAAGTTATTTCAAATTTACTAAATTTCTTTGCACGTACAGTAGTTAAATCATTTGTTATTTGTTTTAAAGCTGTATCAATTTGTATAGAATTCTTGTATTTCGATTGACATGAGAATGGCATGAGAATTTTGCTGTGTTTTTATAAAAATTTCTCTTAAATAGGATTAACTGAAAATCGTCACGAATGGGATGAGAATTTAAGTTTCAAATTGAAAGAAAAATGGTAAACGCTTAACAAAATGCTTAGGTTTGGCTATAAAATTTATAATTGTGTTAATTGTAGTTTTCAGTGTGATGTGGGATGTTTGTTTTTTATGAACACGAATATATTCGGTGCGTGGGAAATGGTTTGTAATGAACACATACGGGTTTAGTTAGGGTTTTGTGCATTTTATTGTGTGGTTTAAAGCGTGCTCAATACTGGATATTTCTAGGCTAAGGTGTTGGGGCTTAAACACAACAAGGCCCATAGCTTATATATGTACACAGGCTGATAACTCTCTAAGCACACATTAAAAAATTTAACTAAAGTGTGTTTAATATATTTTACAAAAAGGTCAGTGTATATCTATGCAGTGTTAAAAACTATGCTTCCCTTTCCTTTCTTCCGCTTGCTTTATAAGAAATTGTAAGCATAATTAACATCAAAAATTTGTGAACGATATAAATAGTCCAATGGGTCGTAGGTGGCAGGCAGGGAAATTAACTGCGTCCGCTCCCAAGTATGCTACAATTTATTGCAGCTACAGTGGCACGTACACCCGAGTTGCATCCGAAGCAGGGGGAGGAAAATCATGGGGATTTTCCCGGGCACAGTCGTGGGGGAAGGTCGCCGGGGGGTTGGCAACTGACTTGTCTTTGTTTGCCAGCAGCTGGCGGCCATTTTCCGAGTGCACAAATGCAGCCAAAGGTGGCTGCACACGGGAGCGCGGGAAAGTGCGGCAAGTGCGGAAAATGGGGAAAATGTGGAAAATGGGCGGGAGGAGGGAACAGTTACTTAGGTAAGATGTATTATGCGGGTGTGTTTAAGCAGCCAGAGAGCCGGATAACGTGGCTGACCTAAATTAAACACGGGAGTTGTACTGAGTTAGTACTTTGTTTCACGTTAATTTTCCCTAAAATCAACAAGGTATTTTCAACGATATTCAATTCAGCAGATTGTGAAAACTGCAAAAACTTTAATTTAAATAAAATAAAAGAGGTTCTAGGCTATATTTTTATATAGAACCGATGATACTCATGTTGAAATACGAGTTATAAATCTATTTGCTGTGTAAGGAATTATACAAATATTTGTTAACCATTTTCCATATTTTTGTTGAGGGAAAAGGATATATTAAATTGTTTATACTTTCAGTGGTATTTTAAGAGCAAAATATAGGACATTACTCAAGATTTAAATAAATCCTTTATCCATATATATTTTTTTAAGCAATTTCATTGCATACTGTTAATAATCTATTTTAAGTCCCAAGGGCTCAATAAAACTGTTAGTTGAAAAATAAAATATATTAAATACCCTTTTAAAATTTAAATTATATCAACCTAAATATGAAATGTAAACAAAAACCCTGCAATATCTTAAAGCAAACAGTTATCTGCCGTCGCTTACGTTAAGTGGTCCCAAAGCTGCTTATTTTACAATTTAATTTTATTAACACAATACTGTGAAAAACACTTGAAAAATGTATGACAGGAAGCGAAGATTTATATGCCCAGTGCAATTAGCATTGGCGGGAAAGTGGCGCGGAAAAGTATTTTCCCCCGTGAATTTTCTCCGAGAACTTTTTTCGTATTTGCATAAGACCCTCCTCCTCCCAAAATGGGAGAGAAATGCCTGGCTCAAAACTTTTCCCGTTGAAAATCCTTGCGCATCCTTTCAAGAACATTTTGGCGGCTATTATGATGCATGTACCTTCGTTTCGTTTCGCTTTCGTATTCGTATTCGCTTTCTTGTTTCCAGCTTCGGCCACATCCTTCGCGGCCATTTGTTTGTGTTTCATTTCGTGTCGTTGGTTTTTCCGGTGCTCTCGGGCTCATTACGGCATTTTCCACTTTGGGGCGCTCATGAATAATTATGTTGTCCTGTTGCGGCGCAGTCATCCTGCTGTCCATGCCCATGTCCTCGTCCACCTGGCAGCCAGGCGCCAATTTAAACGCGTGCACCATTTTTAATTTACATGCTAATGGCGGAGAGCATTTTCCCAGCCACCTTGTTGTCGACGGCTTTCCGTTCTGCAACTCCTTCTGGAGCCGCGCATCCTGGAGTGGCGTCCTGGTTCTGTCGGAAGTCGTCGTCGTCCTCGTCGTCCTCGTCGTCCTCGTCGCCGTTCGCGTTATACATTTTCCCATAAAATAGTTTGGCTGGAACATGGTCTTTCATCACGCCCACTTGAGTCGGTCTTATTTGCTTTATGCGGTTTGCATTCCTATCTTGATGGCTGGCTCCTCCTCCTGCCCCTCCGCTCCGATAAGTTTGATTTACTCGAGCACTTTTCGGCGGGGAGAAGTTGAACGATTTATGCCCTGGCAATTGGCTTGAAGTTCTGACAACGAAAAGTTGTGGGTTTTAGGGGTCTTGCAACGAAGCGGACATCTTAGACAAAGTCTTCCTAAACTTATTCTAAAAACCTATACCGATGATCAATTATTTTATAATATTGTTTTTTAAACAATTGTTCAAAGGTAATGCCTAAAAAAATATTATAAAGGGCATTGAAATCGCTAACGTTATAGCTTGAAAAATGCACAACTTTCTTGTGAAGGTGTCAACCTTCTAACGAGGGGGACTTAAGCATTAAATCACTTCGTTTAGGGGCAATTACTTGAGAAAACGTTTTGATTGCTTTTTGCCTTTGATTTGGCAAAGGGAACTTTGACTTGCTTTTAACCCTAATTGCTTGGCCTTTTGTGCTTCCCCTCTGGCCTGCAGAAATTCCTCATGTCTAATGCAGTTACTCTCAGAGTTGCTCAGTTCCTCAGTTGGTTAGTCTTTCATTTAAAGTTCGATTGCAAGTTGGAACGAAGAGAGAAAAGAAGCCAACTTTTTGTGTGCGTGTTTGGGTGCATTTCTTGGGTGTTTGCTGTGGGTGTTTTGGCAAATGGCAATCAAAATAACCGCAGGCAATCAAGTTCTGTGAAGGGAGGGACGAACTTCGGTGTTCGCCTTTTGGCCAACTTTTCCCTTGGCTGCTTTTAATGCTTTTTACATTGTTATGGTTAGTTATTAGTTGAACCGTGCAAACAACAACAAGAGCGAATTATTTTATTTAAACTATTTTCAGGGGTGCCGCGGAAATTGATGAGGATTCTCAACTAATTAAAATGCTGCCAAAATTTGCAGTGCATTTGAATTGCATTGCAAACTTTTGTTTTCCGCTTTTAATTAATTAAAAACCCTCTGCAATTTTCGCGACACTCTTGTGTAATTCTTCTTTGGATCTTTGGTTAGTCTCTGGAGCGATTCTGGTGTGTCCGCTACTCACGGTGGTTTCTGCGTCCACCGCCTCATCCATGGCACTGCACTCGCCGTAAACGGAGGCCGGTGAAGTGGAGCGTGAGGATTTCCGGCGCGGCGGCTTTTGCGGCATTGCCAGCTGGCGTTCCGTCATTTCCATGTCCTGGACGGCCTTGGGCTCGACTTCGGCCTCGATCCTCACCACCAGGGCCGGTGTGCTGGTGGCCACCGATCGCCGGAGGGCCGACAAGGTCTCCGTTGGCTTCTCCTGCTCCTGTTTCAGTTCGTCCTTGAACTTCACCTTGGTGACGGTGGGGACGGGCTCCTCGTAAACATGCTCCATGGCCCTTGGCTGCGGCAATATGGAGCTGGAGGGGCTCCTGGCCGCCGCCTTCCGCTTAATGGAGCGCGCTCGGAGATTTTGGACGGCGGCTCCTATAATGCCGCCATGCGCCTCCTGCCAACGCATTCCGCCGCCGAAGAACTCCTCCGGATCGGCAGTCCTCGGGGTACCCGGCGTGGCCACCGAGGAAGAGGCGGCCGGGGTGGTTCCGCCGGACAGGGGCGTGGCACCGCCCATCATCGACATGGCCGGCGTGGCCGTGGCGCTTGCCTTTTCAGAGTATTCGGAGGACAAAAGCGGCATGAAATTCGCGTTCGATTACAGAGCGGGTTGGTTGAATGGGGACTTGGTTGGTTCTTGGTTTTCGGTTTCGATTTGTCTTGTCTTGGTTTCTTTGGAGTGTTTTTTGTGTATTTTTTGTGTTTGGTTTTATTTTATCGAACGCGGGGAAGAGAAAGACAATTTTCGGAGAGAGACACACAGGTGGTTTTAGTCAGGATATTCGAAGGCCACACAAGTAATTGGGGTTAATTAATGGGCATTATTCTGGACAATTCAAGCTGGTTTCCGGAGGGTGGAGTTAGTTAAGTTTACTGAATAACAGTATATAATCGGGGGAAAAATGGTTTTCCTATTATTTATAGTATTCATCTCTTATCGTCAATTGTGCTCAGTTTCCTCTTAGAATTTAAGGGTTTATAGTAAAAGCATAAATGTTTGACCTCTATCATTTTACTCTTTATAAAGTGGGAACACGAAAGTGGCAAAAATCTAAATATCTTTAAGGATTAAAAATATGTTTCGAAGTTTTTCAGAAAACTGGAATATATTTAAAATGTAAAAATATTTCCCAGTTTTTCAACCAAAATAATTTTCCTTCGAAAACAACACTTTTTGTACTTTGGAATCTAAATATTTTTATAGGTAAATAAAAATTAATAATTAGATTGTGGCAACTGGAATACATTTGAAAAAGTACATCAACTGTTTATAACACACCAACCCTTTTTCATAGGTACACTATTTTCGAAAATTTCCCAATTTTCGAAATGAAATATCCCTCGAAACTGTTTTTACTGATTTATCCTTTATCAAGGACAGTGTCAACTCACAACGAACCAACAGAGTTTTTCGTTTTATTATTTCTGCAGGACACGTAAAAAGTGTACTCAACGCCGTTCTTCTTTCTTGTGTTTTGTAAATAGTAGATTGCATGAGAGTGTTTTTATATTTATCGAGTAACATACAGATGCACAAAATGCACTAGAACTATACGCCTAAACAAAAAGCTTTCAGGCATTACACAGACAACACAAAATAACGAAAGAAAACACGAATGCTTCAGCTACAACTGGTTAGGACCATAAATAATAGTGGCCAGCGTTTCCGGCATCATTTCATATTTTTTTTTTGAATTTGTTTCATTGGTAGTTGAGAGGGCGTGTTGGGAAAATAAATCAATAAAGAACTTAATTTAATGTATATTTTTTTCGATAGCAAAATTCGTTTAGTACAAATTATAAAATATAAATCAAGGGCAAAGAACAAAATTGATTTATAACATTTCCGATATCATCTTTTTTCTTTTTGCGTTTATGTAGGAGAAAGAATATTTTCCATATTATTTGTTAATTGGTTTTTTCGCTTTTTTTGTTACAATTTTCTTTCGTAACATTTTTCCCAATTGTAAGTGACCTTAAAGTGTGTTTTATTGATATTTCTATATAAATATTTTCATTTATTTTTCATCATGAGGTTTCTATATGTTGTGCTTGTTGTTGTTGTCGTATCTGCGGTTGGTTGTTGTTGTTGTATTCATTAGTGTGGAAATAGATTCTTCAAAAACAATTATGCCACGCATATTAATTATGCATAGATTTAGCTGTCAGGTGTTTAAATACCTTAAGAGTTTGTTTATGGTTTGTTGGATAACAACGTAAAAAAGCGAACGAACTTAAATTAATAATGGAAATAATTAATTGTATTAAATATGGAATTATATACATTGAAAGCGAGTGCGAATCTACTGGGTAATTATTGAAATTTGAGTTATATTTATTGGTATTTTCATTGGTCTTCCGTTCGGCTCGAAAATCAAATAAAACAATGTTTCGGGGAAACACAAAAACCAAAATCGAAACAAAACTTTTTCAATGCATTTCATCAAAGCGAAATTCGCATGCCATTTTTTGTTCTTAGGTTTACTTTTCGCTGTTTTTGTATTCGGGAAAGGACTCTCGGGCAGGTTTGGGAATAGGAGGGTTCGAGACGGTGTTACAGTGTTGATTTTTGTGTGTTTTTAGTAGGGGATTTTGCTGCTAAATTGCTTGGTTATAGTTTTCGGGCGGGCTTGGGTCAGGGCAGGGCATGGCGGGTGGTGCATGAGTTGTGGTTGATAGCTTACCAAAGGACTTGCAAGAATTACTCCGATCCTGCTTAGTACTGCTGGAAGACGCTGCAAAAATGTACACAAAACAATGTTCATACTCAAAACACACTTTAAGTTTGGTTGGTTGTCATTTCTGTTTTGGGTTTAGTTTTGATTTTCATAGTTTTTTCTCTCTTTTCTTTATTATTGGTTATTGTTATTGCTGTTGCTCGCTAAGCTGCTAATTTTTAGATGAAATTAAGTTTTAGCTGGTGGTTATTCGAATAATCGCATATACATATATATCACTAAAATTGGGAACAATGTTCGATTTTTTTTTTCAGTTTCGCTTAGGCCTCTTTCGACGAGAGACTTTTCTTAGAGGAAAATAAAAAGCTCTATGATGCATGGGACTGGGAAATGGAATTGATTTAAGTGGCATTTTCATATACACATTATTCAGAGATGGAGATGGTTATAATTTTCCTTTTATTTATTTAGAGAAGGTAAACATGCCACTTAAACGGAGTTCCACACAAAAAATGTAAATCACATCAAACAAAAATGCTTAACGTGCATTATAAAAACGTATCTTGTTCTTAATTCGTAATTCGAAAAGTGCCTACGTAAAAACAAAATGCATATTTCATAGGTTTTCGATTTTGTAAAATCAATTTTAGTTTTTATTGCTTCAGTTCAGTTTCGGTTTCGTTTTCGGTTGAAAATAATGAAAACATAAATAAACATACCTACCTACGGGCATGAAAAACGCTTCAATTGATTTGTTTATTATTATTAATTTTAGGCTTTGGAGTTTTGTTAGGATATTTGCAAACTAATTGGAGATGAATAAAACGCTTGTTTTCCTTGCGAATACAATTGTATTATACAACATTGAGAAATTAATTAAAACATAACAGAAATCGGAGGATCTATCACAAGGACTTGTCTTTTTTCTCAAGGGAAACATAAGTTGATTGGGTAAATATATAAGAGAAATGCAAACAAATAAAACAACTGAGCATCAGCACAATAAATACACATACATAGACAGTATCCTTTGTGAAGGATTAAGATTAAAGAAATAAACAGAAATAAGTGTGGACAAAAATCAAAGGGGGTAAAATCGATTGCTTAAATCATTTCGTTATTCGTTTTCTTGCTGTATTATAATATATTGGACACACAAATTTACGTTTATTATATAGTTTTAAAAAGTTGTTGTACAAAATGCTAAGTTCGGGATAATTGGAGTTCAACACAAAGTGAGTTTTTATAGCGAGCATTTCGTTGTTGTTGTTGTTGTTGATAATGTTGATATGGTTATGGATCTAGGAACTAAAGACCTTTAAATAAGACTGGACAGTACACGGATATAGGTGATCAAAAAGTCGGGGAATACGTATAGAAGGGAAGAGAGATAGACAGATAGATAGATAGATAGAGAGAGAGAAAGGGGACGCAACACAATGGCAGTAATCGAATTGTTTTTGACTGAGTTTTCATATATATATATATAGGTATATATTTTACGGCTGTACGAGTATGACTTGGGCTCAGGTGTTTCTGGCTTCTTAAGTAAGAAAAAAAACAAGAACGGGAAAAACAAATAACTTGAATAACTTATATAGTACGAATGTAGGTTGGAGTGTTCGTTGTGTGTTTTTATTATATTTTCTTTTAGCTTTTCTCGCTGTTGTACGCTCATGTAAAATTCATATTTAATTGCTTTCAAAATGCATACGAGATTAGCTCTTTGTTTTTGTTTTACTTTCTTTTTCGGGGGAATTGGGGCTGGCCTGGTGTGAATTGGATTGAATTATTATTTAATTTACCTGTGTTACGGGATTCTCGCCCGGCCGATAGACGACGTTGTGCAGCGGTCGCTTTCGCCCCACGTAATTGACGCAGACAAACTCCAGCAAGGAGGCGTAGATGAAGCACATGCAGACCCCGTCCCACACGTTCATCGCCGTCAGATTGGAGACCACGGGCAGGGTGCTCCGGAAACCGTTGGAGGTGGTGAAGAAATTCAGCATGGTGGTCACGCCTTCGGATCGTTGGAGTTCGTTGTTGATTGTGCATTGTGTGTAGATTGTAGAGAAAGTTGCATTAGCCATTTGACACGTAATTAGTGAAGCACTGCACATCATTTGGGGGTCGTGAACAGGGGAAAAGGTCTTAACAGGGGAAGTATGTTCTGTGGCGTTTAGTTGAGTTGTTTTAATTAGTTTCGGCAATATGTACAAAAGTTTTTAATTTGAGTTTTATTGTCCAGGACTCGGGCAGGAGTCGTTATGACTTAATATGTTTGTTTTATTGGATATTTTGTTTTGTATATTGCTTTAGCTGTTTTAGTAAATGTGCATAAGCTAAAGAAAACAACGAAAACTACTAAGTTGATGACTGAAAATATTAAACTAAACTTTGAGTTGAAGGAAATCCATTGATCTCTGGGCATTCCATTTATTTTATTGTTTTATTATGGTCATATTATATTAAAGTTTAATATTCTGGGGCTTAAGGATATATCTAAAGTCCCAGATTGTATTTTTGTTATATATTTAATCAGCTATAAATTGATATAATTTGTTGTTATCTGTTATTTTTAAAAGCTTTCTTAAACTGTTAATAATTAAACTGTACTATTATATATTTATATTGATTATTCTTAAATTGTTATATTAAGTGTCCAAATAAAAATTCAGCTTTAATTTATGCTAATTAAATGCAGCTTCCATATTTTATGTATGTATATGTGTCTAAATGCCAATGAAATGCTTACAAATTAATACTTTTCCATTAAAAAGTCAGCGTTGCTTTATTATTTATGATATCCATAAATTAGCTTATTGTTGTATTTAACTAACTTATAATTTAAGCAACACATTTAAAGTAATAATTTATATACCTAATTAATAACCATTATATGGTAATCGTATCGAAATGGAACTAAAGTGAATCTACCAATTACTAAGGGTTTCCCTCCATTAATCATATTTTTTCCACCTTTGTTGAATGTTTTGCCCGCCATGTAATATCAATCATTTCTGTTCTGGCCGTTTGGCAGGCTACATTATCAATCTTATGTTGTTAGTTGCCTAATTAGTTGCGTCAACGAGTCGCAGGCGGAATTTAACTGGGGCTTTGCCATCCTGCAACAAGGAGCACTTGCCGGATTCGCCTCGCTGCATTCACGAAACTGCATCGATTTTCAATTTGCCAGCGTTTCGGTATCCGCCCTCTAGCCCAAAAAGAAAATAGGAAAAATGTGATAAAATAGGGAAATCTCGACGCTGCACTCTGCTGCTTAAAATGCTGCTAGGAAAAGCTGCTCGAGAAAGTCACAAATGAGGCAGGAAGATGCCGCTGCGATCCCCTTGCAAGGAGCTGCTGATGCTGCTCCTGCTGCTGCTGCTGTAAAATGCATGCAATGTCGGCACTTTGACTAACAAAACGGCATCGCTTGCCTTCAGCCATTTGCCATTTCGCCGCTTTTTTCGACTATTTATTTATTTAGTTTCCTTTTGTCATTGAAATGTCGTTTGATTGTGTTTGCTCTGGGCAGACAATGGCAGCCAGAAATTGAATTATCCTTCCTCCCCGCCATTTTTTTATTCGATTTCTGCATATACTATACTATATACAGAAGAAAAGCATTTGCTGTCGTTGTCGTTTACATAAATTCTGTCAAAATAAGTGACATTTTATCAAATGTCTTTGGGAATTTAATAAAGAGTTTTAAAAGTCTTGAAATATTTAAGTAAAAATCTAAAAGCATCGCTTTAAATATGGCACAACATTTTTCTTACAAAACCTAGGTTTTTCTCTGTGCAAATATTTTCCTGCAGCTTAAAGCCAAGTCAAGCTCTAAGCCTTTTATAATCCCCATCTGCCGTTTTTACATCTCTGGCCGTACTTTGTAGTTTTTGCATTACACGCACTGAGAACTGGAAGAGCTTTCTGTTCTATTTGCCTAGACCATGTTGCCCATATGGCTTATGCATAAATCATCATGTATGATGTGACCACCGCTCCACGTCATCATCATCATCTCGTAGTCCTTCTCATCCGTCGTCGTTGCAGGAAAATACCAGTAAAGGGCCGTGTCCGTGTCGGTGTCTCCTGTCCAGGAGCTGGAGCAGCTGCCAACGACGTATGAGTCGCAGGACATTTCGGTTGACATTCCCTTTGCATTGCTCCCATGCCATTTATTTCGTTTTCCTTTCCCACTTTGGGTCCGGGGATAGCGCATAATAATTGCATTATCCTTGGTACACTGGTTAAAAACAACTGCGGCCAAGATAATAGCAGTGACCTTTCTTTAAAATTAATTTAAATTACAGTAAACTAACCTAGTTCAAAATATCAATAGAAAATGTACTTAGTTGTATGATTAAATATGTATCTTTATAAATTTAATACATTATAATAAGCGAAAGATGTAATATCAGTATTATATCAGCTTTGGACTTTTGGCTGCATACAAATTATTTTATTGACATCGCAGTGAAGGATGTTTTCACTTCATTTTATTTTTTAAAAGGTTTTTAATACTATTATTTTGACCTGTGGTGTAATTAAGTAGTAAAGGCAGGTAATTCCGCTTTTCCATGGGTTAATCTGTTAATCTTCTGTTACAAAAGAAGAATTTCCCAGCAAAAAAATCTCCAACAAAACCAGACTCTATCTAGTAAATGTATTTTTTTATATACATAGTATATATCTTTTCTTATATACTTAAGCTTTCAAACTGTATTAAATTATTTTTAATAAATGAATTAATTATAATTAATTATATGATTTATATATTTTGAAATTATTTTTAAAATGTCTTTTAAATGTAAACTATTATTTGTCTAAAACATTCGAGTAGCCGTTTTAGCATGATGTTTATGTGTAAAATGCTTTAGTTCATTTTTCGTATATGGTTTTACCAAAGCTTCTCAACGAAAATAAAGGTCAAAAGTTGCCTAGTTAAGGTTAAAAATGTCATGCAATGCATTAGGTCTCAGGGGAGATGGACAGTTTACCAAATTTACGAGTGCAGGAAGTTAGAAAATACAAAATGAGGAAATAACTTTCGAAAGAAAATCATTCCAAGTAGTGGATTGAAATGAAAAAGGAATCCATTTAAATCGAGCGGCTAGCTAAATTGAATTTTTAATGGATTATATGGTCCTAAGCTCCTCTACGCTATATATAAATTTATTTTTGGCCAATTGTGTCTCGTGGTTGCGTTTCAATTTGGACTAAAACTCACTAGAACTGCGCTTCACACACGGCTACGAAGAACTAAATTGAGATTTGGATTATTTTTTCATTGATTTTGGAGTTGGAAGACTACGATTTTTGTTTGTTTCCTTCAGTGAGAGCTTTGACGTTCTCTGGTTGTTTTGGGTTTTGGTTTTAGTTTGCTACGTACCGATCATAACCCGGGCTGGGACTGCATTCCATTCCAGCCAAAATGTGATAAACGACGAGGTGACCAATATAATGCCAGGTATGAAAACGGTTGTAAAATAATACGCACGATCTCGGGTAAATGTCAACTCGACCTGTAGGCAACTGTAATTACCTTAAGAAACAAGGCCGGAATTATGGAAATTCGGCAGAGGGTTAACACACGCACAACACACAGAGACAGACAAAGAAAGAGAGAGAGTTACAGATAGAGGGAACAGTGCTGCCAATATATTCTTTTTACCAGGAAGATGCATTTATTAACGGAAATTTCTATGATATTTTCTGGCCTTTTCTTTTTGATATTTTAAATATAATAAATAAATAAATAGATATTACAAATTTTTTGATAATCAAATTTAAGGTACTTTTGACAACGGTATTTTTTCAGTTTTCAGAAGATATTTATAAGACTTTATTTCAGAGCAAAAGTAATCACTTGAATTTTAAAGTGAACAGTAAATATAAATTTATTTTAGAAGATGAAATCATTTACATATTTTTTTAATTAAAAGAAAAATATACAAACAAATTTAATTATAAATTAGTAAGCATTTTTTAAATATCCTTCCTGATTTGTAAATAATTTTTTTTTGGCAGCACTGATGTAGTTGAAGGACGTAGCACAGATTGCTATAAGAAATTATTTGTTTATAATTTATTCAAGGTCCTAGCCTAGCCTAGACTATATCCCTTTAATGGCTTTTGACTGGCTCAACTATATAGTTTGGAAAACTAAAAAAAAAAGTTTATATTGTTTACACAAATTTGAAAAACTAAAATAGTGGCTTTGCTTTCGAGTCGGGTGGGATTTGGTGGCTTTCATACAAGGAACAGAATCCATGCAGCAAACCTTAGATGAAAAAACTTAAAGCTAGGATCTTTTGGTGTGGGCATACTTTGGGTGTTTGCTTGGTCTTTTTACTTATTTTAGGTATTTGATTTATTGCTACTACTTGGGCCGCATTGAAATGAAGTGGAAAAGTGACAATCAGAAATCATAAA
Source organism: Drosophila anomelani (assembly GCA_035045905.1). NCBI lineage: Eukaryota > Metazoa > Arthropoda > Insecta > Diptera > Drosophilidae > Drosophila > Drosophila anomelani. The sequence goes on from JAWNOO010000165.1 coordinate 1,375,437, forward strand.
ATTGTACAAATTACATTACAGAAGAAGGGCAATCGAAAAAGGCAAATGCTACGAAAGGCGGAAAGTAAATCAATTCTCAATGGCGTACAAAATTGATTTTTGATTCGGTTAATTTCTTAAAAGTACGTATTTTTATTAAGAATTACATATTTATTGGGTTTTTATTTTGTTTAGTGTGAGAGATAGAGCGAGGGCAAGAATTGGTAATGGTTGGTAGGTTGATTTGATTGGTATTCATTGGTTTTGTTACCTATCATCGATCTAGCTGGCACGGCATTCCACTCTAGCCAGAAAGTTATAAAGGACGACGTCACCAATATAATGCCGGGTATAAAAACGGTGGTGAAATAGAATGCACGATCTCTGGTAAAGATTAAATCGACCCTAAGACAGCTGTAGTTCCCTAGGGGGCATTATTTGTTTTGTGTGTTTTGTTTGGATAGTTTGTAGCGTTTTTTGTTTGTTTTTTATTTAAGAAAAAGGGGGAAGTGGGAAGGTAGACAAAGATTAGACCATTAGATTGGCATTGGATACTGTTTTTTGTTTTTATATGCGTATAAAAGCTGCAAAAGCGAGTCTAGCCGAGGTCTGAGACTACGAAGTATACGGAAATCAAGACAAAATTAACTGTAAAAGCCAAGCCAAATAATGGAGTCCGCTCGCTAAAAACCTAAATAAAATCAATCGCTCGAATACGCCATATTGTATGTTGCTTTTGGTTTTAATAAAGAAAATACCATTTTTACCAGAAAACACTACGGTTACTAAGGAGCAAACAATTTTCCCAGCTGAAATTTCTTTTTTGGCTAAGTATAAGCAAATGAAATGATTGGCATGGAGTTCCCAATGACTTACCTCTCCAGCTATTCTGATCACAGGCCGTCGTTTGATTCTTGATCAAATATGCATTCAGTGTGGTCAGCGAGGGACTCTTCCGCAGGGTGTCCTCGTCGTTTTTCCACACGTACTTGATTTGTGCCTCCTCGTAGGAAACTGTGGGCGGGAAATGAGGAAGAAAGTCAAAAATAGCTCTCAATTAGATTACGTTCGTAACCCTAAAATAATCCCATCTCCACACACACACACTCACTCACTCTCACTCTCAATCATCTCATTAATGAATTACATTAAGTAAGGCGGGAATACCCAAATACATATTGTCTCCGGCACTCAGACCCTGGAAATTAAATCATATTTGACAAACAAGCCATGACAAGCTGGCAAAAGGCAAAACACTTCGATGGATGTACCCCCATCATAGATGAAAATCTCGGCAGGAACCGACATCATCATCCTCTCAAAGTAATTTACGATGTCGCTCACGTTCTTAGCCGTTGTTTTCAGGAGGGTTGGAAACCGGAAACGACTTTCGAAAACAATGTAAAGACGGTGGTAAGGCAAACCGAACTGTCAATGTCCTTGCAAAAAAATATAATGTTGGATAAATATCACATACAAGTTTGTGATAGTTTGTTTTCAAATTTAAGTGGTGAATATCAACCATTTTGTATGATTAACAAAACATTTTGCCTGCTAAGTCGCCTTTTTCACCTTTTAATTATTATAAAAACATGTTATCAATACTCTGGGATAATTGCAACTTAATTGGCAGTTCTTGTTTAATTTTTAATAGTTTTAGCTCCGATTTGTAGTGTATATTTAGTACATATTACCACGCCTAGTGAAAGGGTATAAAAGGCCCACAAACCCGGCTCTGATTCTGTGTGTGGCATGCTGTGTGGCAGGCAGTCAGCCTTTTTAGTCACTTTGTCAGCTTTTGTCGTTTACCCCTCCCAGCAGTTGGCGCTGCCACGCCCCTTTAGGCCCCAACCGCCTCTCCATTGTTGCACAAACACAGACAGACACAACAGAGCACACAAACACACACAAAGAGACGAATGCAGATGGAGGCAAAGATTTCCCTTGAGTGGCAGTCAACACGCTCGCCTGCCCATCTTTTTATCATCACAGAGCATCAACATCTTGAGGTTCATTTTCAACACTCCGGAATTGTCGTATTATTTATACATTTCCTCCTACTGGTCCCGCTCTTTTATGTCATTACTTTGGGATTTTCAAGGCAGCAGCAGCCGCCTTCATTTATTTTTCAATTAATCAATTTAATTTCTTGAAATTCTTGGGATTTCTCAAGAAATTGAATTTGGCGTCTTGAAATGGGTAAATAATTATGATTAAATAATGGGGACAGATAATCTCCTGCTGGATATTCTTTAAGGAAGTCTTTATGTTATATTTGCCTTTAAGGAAATACTGTATTTCTCTAAAGTATTTACAGATTAAGCCATCAAGGCCATTTTCTATTAATTGTTTTAAAAAATTCTTTAACTTACTGCTCTCCATGGAGAAGGAACACTTTGGATCATCGAATGGAAATATATGCAGACTTCCCTGACAGGATAATATCAGATGACGTCTGGAAAGAGAAAAAAAGTATTGGAAAAGTTTTTATTAAAATAAAAAAAATAAAATGAATTGTATATTAATATTCAAAATGGAGATAAGAGAGAGACTCCTCCTAGATATACCTAACTGCCTTTTAGGATTCTGTTCTAAACTTTCCTATTTAAGTTCCTTCTTGTCTTTTTGTACGTTATAAACTTCCTTATTTTCCTCTCTTAAATTTCTTCTTTTAATTCCTTCTTGCAAAAAGGCAAAACTAAAATATTTTACAACCTTTAAATCTCCTTAAACTTTTATTGCGCCACTGGGGTTTTAATTACCAGTAAAATAGCAAATTAAAAATTGTGATTTTTTTTAAGACAGCTCTTAATTTTCCTGCGTATTATTACTGCTGTTTTGATGTGCATCTATCGAAAAACATGGCTTGACCTTATAATTCTCTGGACTTCGTCCTTCGGCAATTTAATGCTTGTCTTGGCCACTTAATATCTCGCTTTGTTCAGCAGCATCAATTCATAATAATTTTGCAGGCCGTGTCGCTGTCGCTTTTCCAGCAAGTTTTCACAGTTTTCCACTCTCCGGACATTTCTCCTTGTTGGCTGTGCAAACACAGCACAGGACGAGAAAAGCTGGGAAAGTAAATGGCAACTGCAACTTATTTTAATTGCTGGACGACACTTTTGCGCTATGCAGTCAATTGGAAAAGTTCTGTTGAATTAAAAATGTAGACAAGTTGTGAAAGGGAGGAAGGGGGAAGGGGAAAGGGGAAAGGGGAAAGGGAAAGCGGGAAATGAAGACAAACATGAGCATCCAACAAATGCCGGGCATATTGTGAAAAGTTCTTCTCCGCTTTTCCTTTCTCTCAGCAAACAGCGCACGAGCCTGAATTTTTCACCTGGCCAGGAGTTGGCCTATATGTACGATATGTACGCTGTACCTGGCCAAATATTTACATACCTACTTTTTTTTACTCACTTTACTCATATTCCTCTATTTCTTGTGCTATTTTTCATTACTGCCTCGTATGTTTGCCGGCTAGCTTACATATTTCGTGGACCCTTTCCCTCGATCTCTTTTTTTTTTTTTTTGGCCTCAGTGGAAATAAAAATACAACAAAAAAACTGGGGAAAAATTGAGCAAAAGAAGCAACAGCAGAAAAATGTGCTGGGAGAATAAAAAAATATTGCCGCTTTGCCTGTCATCTTGCTCTCCCTAATGAATATGAACTTTGAGCGAAAAAATTTGCATTTTCTGGCGCCATTAAAGCCGCTTAGCCCGGCCTCGTCGCCGGTTTTTGTATAAAAAATTCATTCATATTCAAATCGGGGCAACAGAACAGAAAAGCAGAAGCACAAAACTGAAAACTGAAAACTGAAAAGCAGCAGAAAACAGAGAGCAGGGCTGATAGGACACACACCTCATTGCGTACGTAATGGTCCCGTTCCGAAATATTCTTAAAGCGAAATGCATTGGTATGATGGGATCCTTGAAATCGCCATGCATAATGAAATACGTATCCGGCGTCCAGATGCTATCATGATGATGCAGGGCGTTCAAGAAGTCGTAATGAGACTTATTGCCATACTGCAGTCGCGGGTCATTCCACTGCTGGTTCAACAGGAACTCCACCTCGTATTTCTGCGGAAAGTATCGAGAATTTATAGAATGCCATACATTAAATATATGTTTATTTCGCACTCACCAGGCTGCTTTCATCGGGCGATGCTAAACTCAGGAGCAACACATTCACGTTCACCGTCAGAGTGCCTATAAAATGGGATTTAAATGTTCAGTGATTGCCTGCTAAAATTGTATTTCATTCGAATGCTATTTTAAATCACAGAAAGGTGCCAGAAGAACTGAAAATCTAGCTACTAAAAATCCCAATTACGATTAAAAATATGTATATTTTAGAGAAATGCAATAAGAAAATAGTATTGACAGAAAAAAGAAAACTATCAAATAATGTTTGTGAACATCCTACTAAGGAAATAAGTTCTTTAAATAATAATAAGATAATTTAATCTATCTTAAAGGTGCATCTATAAAATGAAATTCTTCCAGAGACACCAACCGCGATTATGTGGTCTCCGTGCATTTTGATTTGTTGCCATATCGGGCGATTGCAAACCACAGCAAAAGTCTTCATCTGCAAAATTGGTAAAAATAAAGAGCTGAAGAATCGTTGAAGGTTTTTCAGTGGGAGGTTTATATATAAAACTAACAGCAGATAAACACATTGAGATTATCCGATTTTTATGATTACAGTGCAGCATTGAAATTTTCTCTCTATATCTGTGTGTCGGGAAATGAAAGCCCAGCCATTTTTTTCTTATTTACCCTTTAAAGGAACTTAACTTTTCTTTATTTTCTTTAAATTATTTTAATCCTCTAGAAGGATTCCCTGTGCCCCAAGTCTTTGTCTCTCTTGAAACACTAAATTTTTCTCATTTTTCTCATAGTTCCTTCAATCAATATTTATCTTCCTTTTACACATTGTCATCTTATAGTTCTGCCCTCAATAACAAAGCGTAAAATTTTACAACTGGCCAAAGAATGTAGCGTAATGATTTCCCAGGGCATAAACATATAGAAAGTAATGTAATTGCATTGCATAGATGGCCTGCTCAAGATTGTGGTGGTTCCCAAGTCAGAGACCTCGTGGCAGTGGTCACTTCTTTTGTGCATCGCATCCAGGGCAGTGGAGCCATTAAGTTTAATTGATTTTATAGTGTCCATACATCGTGGCCATGCTGCTCCAATTGTTGTCATTTGGCGAGGACTGAAAACTGAAAGACTGAAAGTATCCCGATCCCCCGAGCCCTCTTAAAGGCAAACTAAGTATGAGCTGGAATAATTGTTCTCCCACACCCACTTAGGAAAATTGGAAATTTAATCAGGAACCTCTTACCATTCACCGGCGGCAGTAACCGTTTGTCGTAGCGCTTCTTCTCGAGCAGTAAATCTAATATCTCCTTATCCGAGCTGGACTCGTCGAATCTGCGAGGAAAATGTGCAACGATTAGTTTTCTAATTATTAAATTCCCTGAGCATTGCAATTCATGTTAATTAGTGTAAGTAATTGTCAAAATATAAAATCGTTGGTTACTTTCCCAGGGACTCTTTTATGTACAACAGTTTTGTGTGCTGTTATAAGTAGATGGGAAGATTGTTAGTTTATGGATAATAGATAAGTCGAACAAGAAAACCAATTCATAGATAATATCGTATAACCAAAAAGTAGGAAGCAAATTAACTTATTTCCCTTTTGCATGGAATTTATTTGATAAACTAAACCTTTTATTTGGAAAGATCAAAAGTGAATTAAGTTTTTGTTGTATTAAGCTTAAAACTAAACAAGTATTTAGGCCGCAAAATAGTACTTGCATTTCAGTTAAGGCACAAAAAAAAATGTATTTTCAAATCACATGCACAACGTCAGCGGAACGAAGCTGAGAAAAATCAATTACTTCAACGGGAAATCAAATGAAAAACTCAAAATAGTATTATTGTGCACAAAACGAAACTTTATAATTTGATTAAATAAATAAAACCGAAAATTCTAGTTTGCTCTTTTTCCAAATATTCTCCGATTTCGTATTTTATTTTCGAGATTTTTAGAGAGAGAAATAGAGAGATAGGGAAGGAGGTGTGCAATAACTTACTTCGACCAATCGATGCCATGACTGAAAGAATTTCAAAAAGGAAAAAATAAATAGAAACATTTTTGAACGTGTTGTGGAAAGGATTGCCAGGCGATACAGATTGATGGATATATGGAGAGACAGAAAGATAGTTACGAAGATACGGAGGCAGTGTGTGTGTGTGTTCTGTGTTTGTGTGTGTGAGATCAGGGATAACAAAAACAAATGGATGTGTTCCAGAATGCTATTTGGGTTTTTCTATGTCACAAGTTCACCTTGATTTTAGATTCATTTCAAAATCATTAATATATAAATGTTATTAATTTTGACAGAATTTAAAATCCTCTAAAATGTTGCTAAAATTCCAATTATAAACAATTTTAAATTCAGCTAAGATTGTTAAAAACTAGCACAGAAAATCTTTGATTTCAAATTCGGTCCCCTGATTAAATTTCAAACAGCAATGGAAAACTTCCTTCCTAAAGTTAACTCTCTCCTTCTATCCTTCTTGTGGCATGTAATCCATTTTCATTGCATACTTTTAAAGGCTTTTCTTATTAATTTTGTAGCTTCATATTTCCTTTAATTATTTATCTTAAAATCAAGGTGAATTTACCAAAAATATATAATTAAATGCACATTTTGGGCTGCTACACTCCCACAGCTACTGCACTCACATGGGATGCTTGTCCAGGGCACCCGTCTCCGACTGCGTGGCAGCAGCCGTAGACGTGGTGGTCAGATAGCACAGCATCAGGATGACGCTGGAGGCGGCATAGAAGCTGAACGACTGACTGTAGTGCTTGTAGTGCTGGCCGAGATACTGGAAGGCAGCCGTCGAGGTGGCCGCCGCCGTGGCGCTCACATTTGCAATGATGGCCGCCGACATACTAGCAGGCAGGCGGTTGGCCACCTCCTGCTCCTGATCCAGATCGTCCTCCTGCGCCTGCCAGGGCCGGTAGGCTAAGTCCTGTCGTAGATCCCTCCGGGTATCCTGCTTCTGCAGCATTCTCGCTAGGGCGGCGAGGGCTTGGAAATGCAGGGAGAGCGCAGAAATGCCAGCGGCGGCTGATCTTGGAACCTCAGAAATTTGGGCCTTTTGACACCTCCGCCGGTGGAGGAGAACATGGTGCTGGTGCTGGCGGTGTGGCTCCTCATCGTCCCCTTGCTCGTTGGCAATATCGATTTCGATTCTGGCTCCTCCGTGTGTCGCCAACTCGTCCTCGCCCTCACCCTCGTCCGCATCCGCGTCCTCGTCCTGGTCCTCGCCTTTGTCCTTGTGCGTTTCAGCCACTTGACTACCACAACCGCTAGCACTAAAGTCCTTGTTGTTCTCCTGATGTGGCTGCCGTATCGTTAAAAGCACTTGAGCCGTCGCTTTTAGATGTTTGGGCGCAGTTTCTGTTTGTGTTTCTGTTTCGGCTTGCGTTTTATGATTTTGTTGATAGTTATCCTTGATTTTGATGTCCTCAGCTGGTTTGCCACCGGCCCTGCCCCTCCTTCCCGCCGCTGTTCCTGCTCCGGCTCCTCCCGCTCCCGCTCCTGCTGCTTTTCCACGGCATTGATTTCGCCTTTGTTGCTTGATTTTTGGTTTGTGGGGCTGCTCTTTGGCCGCTTCAAAGGCGCAGCCCATGTTACGACAACTGCAGAAAGAAAAAGGTTAAGGACAAGCATTAGGAAAAAGAATATATACAAGGATTAAGATGCCTTATAAATCGACTTTTTGAGAGCCCTGACATTAATTCAGAACATTTATAGTTTATTTTTCGTTGAAATATTCAATTCTTAAGTTCCCCTAGATTTATTATTATTTCCTCCTAAAAATTAGGTCATTTTCTATCGTAAAAACTCCTCTAAACTGCTAAGCGCTGACGCCCCCATAAAAAAACTAATTAACCTCGACGAAAGCAAAAGCAATCCGCCCGACGTACTCGCAATCTAAAATAAAAATCTATCGTCACCCACTTGACGCTCGTTTGCAGTGACTTGGCCACATCAACACTGACTTTTCCGCTTTTCCGCCTTCCAAATGGCGTATACTCTATATACTATATATACGTTTTGATTGATGTGGCGATATCGGATTGTTTCTGGCCCCTCGCTGGGCCACGCCCACCTGCGTGCACGCCCAACCGTAAATGTCAGTTGCCAAATAACACGGTTCCTGCAAACCGATTTACGATTGCCAATGAAAAACTTTAATTTTCCCGGTAATTTCCAACCCAAGTTTTCGATTTAGTGAAATTCCATAACATTAGCTGACTGGCGGTGTCACCGAGAATTATAGTGACAAGTGTCGAAGGTTTTATCCCTTTTCTGTTTTTGTTAAGGTGGAGCGATTTGTGGGTAAAGTTGGTATTGAGTTTGGTAATAATAGTGGGTAATTTTGTATTATTATCATATAAAAAAATTAAGGGAATTGTAATTAAGAATTAGTAAAGTCTATTGTAGGTCATATTAGCGTTATATTTTCTAGAATTTTTAATTAGTTAATTTAAACACTTGACCATAATATTATTAAATTATGGTTATATCGCATATTACAACTTTTAAATTAATTGTTACAGTATCTGTTCAGGAACTATAAGCTTAAAACATTAAATATTTTTTGGAAGTAGAACTAATTTTTAAAGTTTTAAAGTCTTTTTTATATTTATACCAATTCATGACCTTTTGATATATATTTTAGAATGCTTTCTAAGCTATATTCTAAATACTTCAGTCTTTTGAGTCCATTTTGCTACCCTTGGCTTAGGCCACAGAGCCCAAAACCGAATGTCAGTCAGCCAGTCAATGGGCCAAACGAATTTTTATATTGTTGCATGTCAAAGGCTGTCTTTTGGCTGTCTTTTCCGGGTAGCTTTTGTTGTTAGTTCGGGTTTCGCCATTATAGTGTTGCTGTTGCGGTTGTCAGTTTGTGGCCAAGTCAGGGCGAAATGCAATTTTCATTTCGACCAGAGAGTAAATGTATTTTTCAAGTAGCAGCCAGCTTGGCTCTATATTTTGACATTTATTTCAACATGCAAAGGCTCGAGCGGGCATTGCACCATCGCCGAAATGAATTCGAGCCACAGGAATTCAATTTCCTCTGTTGCTCCAAATAAAACTGGCGTATAAATAGACATCCATTGAGCCGAAGTGATTTGGGTCCGATTAGTTATGTCCGTATGTCTGAACACATGTTGGTTGTTATGGGTTCGAATGCCATAATCGGCTTATAACCCTTTGTTTTCTTTTTTGGTTTTGTTAATACTTTCAAACCAAGTTTAATGATGAAAAAAACCGCAGTCCAATTCAAAGTTGATTGCCTGCACAGCTTATTCCCCTGAATATGGAAAAGTCAGTGAAAAACTTTGGCATCCTTTTTGCCTTTGAGGAACCGCACACACAACACAGGCAAACCCAGCGAAAAACCAAAAAACAGGCACTCAGTGGCTTTTGTGGCTCTTCCTCCTACGTATTCAGGGTCTTCATTATACATTTATTCGATTTTTACGTGACTTCGGCCATAAAGCACAAAAATAAACCCCAAGACGGCAGATACGAAAAGTAATAGGCGCAGGAAACTAGCAAAGGCCTAGGAATGGGCCATGTAAATGGCTCTCATATACAAATTGGTACCGATATGTGTGTAGTCTTTATGCCATACGTGTTTTCGTTAGCCATCTCCCTCGTTCTCTCTCTCTCTGTTCCACTTACATGTGCCAGGACAATTATTGACCTCAATCTATTTTAAACGCTGGCTTCTGTGACTCCTTTTTTCTGTGCCAACGAAAATGTCAAAAAACTTTAACGGAATGGCAACTTTTCGGTCTGATTATTGAGTGAAAAGGGCGGAGGGAGGAGGGGAAAGGGGTGCAAAAATAGCTGACCATAGATCAGTTCAACCAGGGCTTCCTCCGAGTCCTTCCCGCTGATATCCTTTATGCCTTCCGGGGCATAAATTTGCACAAACCGCTGCGCTGCAGCTTGGGCAAAGTTAATCCTCCGTCGTCTGGCGGCCGGAAACGGCGCCAACTGACAGGCCAGGCCAACAACTAACCCAAAACACAACCAATCCCCACTGGTTTTTCCTACATTTCCCATTTTTTATATACGTACATCGTTCGCATCGTTGTGCATTTCATTTTTCGCTCTCAACTTTTTCATATTTCTCTACTGGACGGAACAACTTTTCAAATTCCGTGTCTGTGTATATTATGCATTCCTTTTTCTTTTCTTGTTATTATTATTATTATTTTTGTATGGTTTTTGTAGTGACTTGTTCAGTCAATTTAATAATTTGCTGGCAGTTTTTTTTGCTTCGCCACTGAATTAGTTGACACTTTCCAGCAACATTATTTGCATACTTTCGGGCGAGCGCTGTTGTTGCGGTCGGGACCACATGTCGGATACTTAATGCCAAACATTTCAAGCACGTTTTGTGTTGGATCAGCTTTAATGGCCTAATTAGCAATTTTACCCAAATCAAGCTATAATCCAATTAGATGCTAGTCCAACACTTTTTGAAGCCGAGCCAAGCTAATTGAAAATTCCATTACATTTTTGTTGTGAGCGAAACTACATCCCAGGATGAGTAATTACAACTTTCACAGCTTTTGGTGATTTGACAGGACTCGGCGAGGGGTCATTATTATTAAATTAAATCAAGGACTTCCAGGGAACTGATTAAATACTAGTTTTATGGAAAGTTAAGGTTAATTGGTGTTTATTTTATACTTAAAAACTAATATAGCTTTTACTTTACATATTTGGTTTATAACAAGAAATTATCTTTTTTATTTAAAGGCTTGTAACATTTTTTGTACCAATTCTCTTTAGAAAATTTGCTTGAATTTAATGCCCACTTTTAACGAACCTCTTTTTGGGAGAAATATATTTTAATTTTCCATTAAACGTCCAAGTTTCGGTCACAGGCGAATGGGTAACCTCAGTAAACAAAATAACAATAAAAACTTTAGCCACAACAACAACAAAGGCAGCAGCAATGGCAAAACAAAAATTGCAAACAACTTGCTATCGATTTTTTGGGCGTCAGTGTTTGCCATTGTTCGGAGTCACGAACTTTCCAGTGACAGAAAAGACAACAGCAAAAATAAAGTTGATTAAACCCATTGAAATGGTCTCTGGCTTTTACCGTGCATATACATATATATAAACCCACGTATATATAGTAAAGATTGCGGGCGGGATGACAAGAATGGCTAAATGGAGGCATTGTTGTGTTGAAAACAGCTCAACAAATTATGTATGCGGACAACTCAACAAATTGTCAATTACTTCATTGTTCTTACCATGAAGAAGAAAGAAAATATATAGCACTATGATTATCTATTTAAATAATACTTATTTTTAAGGATACTCTTTTAGGTTTTAACTTATGCTCAACTATTTATTTATGCTCAAAATAATATTGCGACACTAAAGCCAACCTTATTTTCTATTATTATATTTTATCTCGACAGCCTGCTGCGTATTCTAATTAGAGATAACCCCCTTAACAACTGGTCATCCTGAAATTACATCAGCTTTCCTGGAAACTCAATCAAGTCTGTGCAAAATGAAATCCATAATTAATGGGCCTAGACCCCCCGCTGGCCATAATAATAATAATGGACCATAATCTGTTGCATTAAAAGTTATTAAAATGTCATGGCATAGACCAACGAATTTATGGCCAGGCAAATGTGGTAATTGAAGAAGGCCACTTGACCCAGTTTCTCGGCCCGGACTGGCTGCAATTGGAAATTGGTAATGCAGACACTGTGAGAGCAATCTGCATGCCGTCATGCCTAATTAAATAACTCGACGGGGTAGGTAAGTGCATCCAAAGTGATCTGGAGTGGAATGGAGTCCGGATGTGGAGTCGGAGGAGTCGGTGGAGTCGATAGAGTCGTACTGATGCAGTTCATTCGCATTTCAATTAAAAGGCGAGTGCAGACAGAGACACAAACACTCGGCAAATGGCAAACCACTCAGAGGGACGCTAAGCCGTTTAGGCTTAAGTCAGCTTATTGCTCGGAAAAGTGGAACACGCGACGACATAGTTGTCACACGACGACGACTTTACCGACCTGTTGGGATACCTGGGCCCGGGAATTTTCCAATAATCGAACGCACAAGTTTAATTAATGCCAGCCGAGAAGTGTAATTGAATAAGAGGTGTTTCCGCATCCTGGCATTGTGATTATTTGATTGCAGATCAGAATTTGGTTATTTTCAATTTGAATTCTTAACTTAGCTTAATGAGAGCTTGCAAGTGATTAACTGCAGCATAAATCAGTTATAGATAAAGGTATATTTTACATAAATTAGCATAGAGGAGAAGTTTGGTTTTGAAGGTGTACGAAAAATGTTAATACACTGATTGGCTTTATAAAGTAATTAAATTTAAAAACCTTGAAGTTAAATATTAACTTTTTTTAGACAGTTGAAGTAAATATTAATTTGCTAAAAAATAATATAAATGAATTACAAAAGTGTAATTAAATTATCAGACTGCCGCCATATTTATATTTGTTTCATCACCAAATTGAATTTGCATTTTAAAAAATTATAATTTTATGGCGCCCCCTAAACTGTGCACATTTTTGCCAATGAGAAATGCTGTAACCAAAATCGACTCTACTATATATGCCATATATATGATTCATCGCTGAGGTGAGCCATTTAACCCAGCTAATTGCACATTTTGACAGTTTGCGGTGCAAACGTTTGCGCAAAGTTAACACAGAATGACAAAGTGCAAATGTGCAACGCTCGTGTGGGGAGATAGAGCAGGAATTGCGGTCTGACTTGGGGATGAGGACGACCTGGGGAGTTAGTAGTAGCGGCAGGAGGGGTTGGCAGGGAAATTCCTGTGCTTGGTATCACATTCTGTTTACAATAAGCTTCGGTCAGCTCGATGAGAAAACACATAGCAGTAAAGCCAACATGTTTTTTCTTTTTGTTTTTTATTCCCCAGACAGAAATCGAACAGCTGCTGGGTTTACAAGTTGGCTTCGGCACTTTGCGGTTACTTTCCCGGTTACGCAACACACACACATTCCGAAAGAGGTGTACTTCGATATTTTTTATTTATAATTAAAATGAATAAATGGCGGTAGATACATGCGGTGGTTATACCACGACCACACAGTCCCTTAAATTGAACCGGAAGTGTGTCACATACAGTTGCGGTCAGAATAATGACGCTGAAAATTTAACACAATTGACACTTTCGTGTGATACTCTAGTTTTAAGAGAGTTACGTATTAATTTATAACAGAAAAATATTAAAAATTAAGCAACAATTAATATAAAATATAATAGCTCAACTTATATTTAATTTAATAGATAGAAACGTCTACAAATAAATAAGTGAGCAAGAACTCGACTTTAATTTTTTGTCCTTGAAATATATATTAATTATAATAACAAAATTAGGAGCTTCCCTTCATCAACGGGATCTTAGCAGGCTCTATTCAAATTCTAGTAATCTATATCTATTTATGTATCATCAACATTGTCAAATGCTATATGGCCACCACTCGGTGCCCTTTCCCTTGATTGTTTAAGTAATTAAGCAATCGAAACGAGCAATCCCTTGATCCCAATTTTCAGATCGAACTTTTCGAGGCTGTGTCCTTTTCAGTTAATACATATACATATATCCTTTTTTGTGCGCCATCGAACCCGAAAGGCTTTTGTTAAAGAGGCTTTAGTTGGATTTGTTTGGGGCCCGAGGACGAGAGCCTAAAATATCTAAGGGAGGAGTTGGAATGCTCTTGGTCCTGTCAGTGCCACTTAAATGCCATGCATCATGGAAATTTATGTGAATAAATTATAATCAAGCAAAGAAAAAACATACAGAGCGTAATAATTCAGATTAAAAAGTATTTATACACATGACACACACACGCACACTTGGTTGGGGGCGATGGCGGGATGGATGGCTGGAGGATGCTCCTCTGGGAGGGGCTGTGTGGCTTTAAGCTGCCCACTGGTCGCGCGTGTTCGCTGCGTGTGTCCTGCGCTGATTTCGCTATAATAAATTGACATTTTTTGGACATTTCTCTTGAAGTGGCCGCTGCTGGAAAAACTGGGGAGCTGCCCGTCATTTAAGCTGCTCTTTGCGATTTTTCCCCTCTGTATTTTTTGGTTGCTGGTTTTATTTGTTGGGCCAAGGCAAGCAGCTTATGGCTCTATAGGGTTAAGAGTTGAATTGCAGGAGATTCGAAGGACAAGCTCTTGGGTAATTTTAACTTTGCGTCTTAAAGCAAGTTATTTTAGAAGAGTCTTAAGTCTTAGTTAAATTTTTAAGTGGGGAGTTTTGTAATAAGAAACTTGAAATTGAATTTACTTATATAATTGTTAAGTAAGCACTATCCATGCCAATATAACTGAAAGTATCTGCATAATAAAGTTTATCTTCCATTTGCAGAATAAAGATTATGTTGCATGTTTTTCCTCCCACCAGAAAGCTGGAAAATCAAAACTCTGGAGATTTCCACAACCAAAAACCAAAAATCCCCCTTAAGAAAATTACAGGAAAAAGCAATAAGCATTCAAATAACAAGTACGAGTGGCAACATAAGAAGAGCGAACAAGCAGCGACAAATAATTTGGCACAAAAGCAAATAAACAAGACAAACAAACAAATAAAAAAACAAACAAACAAACAGACAGACAAACAGGCGGAGAAACAAACACCAAGCGAAGACGTAGAAGACGCGACAACGACAACAGCGAGGAAAGTAAAGACAAAAACAAGGCAAGCCAAGAACCAGAGCACATAATGAGCATAATGGGCGTGTTGAGAGGGCGGGCCGTGGGCCTGTGGCATGCCAGGGGGTCACATTGCCCCCCTTAATTCAGACCCCTTCTTTTCGAGACGAGTGCCAAAGAGCTTTTTGTGTTGGTTTCTCTCCTTAGTGCCAGAATAAGCGCCACTTTACATGTAGACACACACATAAGCAATTCATGCACGCACACACTGACATATACACAGTGAAAAATAACATTTTAAAACAATAAAGGTTCTAAATCAGAGAAGAAATAGGATTTTTAGGACTTTCCTAATGCCAATGGTAAGCTCTACATACAAATAATTTGTATTAAAAATCGATGACTTTATTAAGAAATGTTACATATTTCCAGAACAAATAAGTTTTTACGTTTTAAAAATTTAAAAAAAAATCTACAGATCATTAGAAATCTCAGGAAACAAGAACTAAATTCCCGCTAAATATTGAGCCTGGTCAGGATTTACTCATCAAATAAACAAAAAGAAACCGCTCTTCGATCTTAGATTTTCCCCCAGTGTATCCATGGGTGGACTGGGGCCAAAGGAGGGTGCTTTAGGGGCACGTCACCCCTTCTGGCAGGATGCAGTTACCAGCTGCAGCTGCATCTGCAAAACGAGGGCAAAGGCACGTCGCCAACCATTTAAACTAATCTTGAGGCAGTTTATTTATATATCTCAAGGGTCGTTTGTCCTAACAATGTGTCCTGCTTATATGGGAGCAGATATATATACACAGATATGTGGATATTCGCATATATAAACCAGAACTAAGCTCAGGTAAGCCATAAAAAGGGGAGCGAAAAAGGGGATTTTATAAAAGCTAACTTTCCCCCAAAGCAGAAACTGGAGATCTACTATATATATTCTTTGAAAATGCATTTAGGGGACATTTATATAAAAAAAGATAAGAGGAATACTGAGATGATTTTCAGTAATAAGAAAATATGTTTTTATCAAAGGGCAAATGGGAGAATACTTTCAAAATATAAATAAATTTATGTTTACCTGTTAGATAGTAAGTTATTTAAAAGTTAAAATTGTATAAAGCTCTCCGTTTACCATTTTCTATTCTTTAACAGGAAAAGCGTAAAAACCTACAATTGATTTCCCATGTTTGCGCTTTAGTTGAACCTTCTAATCCGCCTCAAAGGTCGTCAATTACATGAATTGAATAGATTACTCGGTGCTCAGGGCACTCCCTCTTGCCTCGGAGGCCGTGGACGCACACTTGACTGACCTTTGCCTTAAGTAATACCCCGTTTTGAGGCTATTTAATTTCTATATAAATATTTTGCCATAGACCACAAATCTGCGGGTCATAAGCCGCAAGGACACGCCGCCACAGGACATGCAGCTCCTTGGAAGCTTACGAGTCCAAGCCTCGGGACTATGCCCCACTGAACTTGGACTAAAGCAGCCGGAAATTAAACACACAAAAGTTTCCCAAGACTTGGCCCGCACCTTCACAAATACACATGTACACAGATGCACTGCGGGAATTAGGAGGGTACTCGGTTAAGATGTTACAATTAAAATAAAAATTTAATTGAAACCGAAACTTAAATTTATACTCGGAATATTTTGCGATATATATTTTAAATAAGTTCTTATTATATTCCTAATTTTAAGCATTCCTCCTTATTTCTCTCAGTGCCCATGCAAGGACTGCTTGTTAGCGCTTTGCATTTTTTATAGCTGCCATTTCGCTTTATTTTCGTTTCGCCGGAGATTCCTGGCAAGCGAATGCATTCAGCGCAGATTCTGTTTGAGCTGCCGGGGCTCTGAGCTAGGAAATGCCGTCATATTGTGACTGAAAGGCAACGTGTTTTCACTCCACTCACCAAATTTAACTCCGCAGCCAGTTCAATGGAATCCGCAACCGCTCCGTGTCCGCATGGGCTGACCTGCTGGAAAAGACAAGAATAAAGATAAACCAATTAAAGCAACCAATTATTACGCAAATATAAATATCAACACCGAAGGCCCGCACATTTTCGCACTTGCGGATTATTTGCTCTCGATGGGCATTAATTCCCCATTGTCCTGGCCCCAAAACAGCAGCTTTTAGATGAAATTGAACATATGACACACTGGCAGGAGGGAAGGAGTAAATGGGGCTAAGGCCTGAGCCAACTAGGAATTCCCCAGCATGTGCCGGCGGCGCAAGTGATGGAAATCACTTAACACGGAGCGGGAAGAGGGCAGAGGGAAGCTGGGTGACGACAAAGACGGCCAGGATATGACAGGACACGAACGGAGACGGGTGGGAAGGGTGGTCTGTGAATGGGGATTGTGTCTGAGTTCTTAATGAGCTTTTGTCTGCTGCATACTTTTCATCGCTGTGCTCTGGAGACAAGCGAGTGCGTCTTGGGCTTTGTTCAAATATTTGACAGGCGAACGGGAGGCGGGGCATGTCCTTTCTACCATTATTGCTTAGTTGCTCAAAGGAAAGGGGGCAGGAGACTAATGAGAACTAGGAAAATAGGAAAACTGAAAAATAAAGCTGGCAAATCAACTGAAAAGATTCCGCTTTATAGAGACATCTAGGATGATGTAGATCCTAAAACATATTCAGTTCGTACCACTTGTTTATAAATTTGATTTATAATATTGCCAAGCATGGCTGAATTATGCTACCATTAATACGAAATATATATCCTGCTGCCATAACCATATCAATATCTTGTTTATGGCCCGCACACCATGTTGAAATTTTCGCCCACTTATTTAATGCACTTAAGCCATCACCTCGGACACTTAGTAAATCACTTAGGGGCAAGTTCAATCAAACGAGTTAATAACTTCCGCAATGTGGCAGCCGAAATTAACCATAATTCACATGCCACGGCCAACTAACCGAGCTATTAGCCTTCTGGTCTCAAAGCTCCGGAGCAGGATATCAGGCTGTGTGCGCCTGAATGGATGGTCCGAGTGGGCCAAGACAGCCGAGGAGCAGCTCTAGGTCGGGGTCGGGATCGGGGCAGGGTAATATGGTAATTTTAGCGCTTGTCTCTCCACGGACTCACACGGCAATCAGCACACACACGGGCCCAGGTACACAAAGAATAAAAATGCCGGAGCACATGTCACATTTGCCACATGAGTTAACGTAGCTCATTTATCATGGCCCCTTCTCCCTGCCAGCGTCGCGACTCCGTCCTGCGTTGTCCTTCATCCTCCTGTCTCCCTGAGGCGCTGGTTCAAGGTGACCAAGGCATTTGCCGGCCAATCTGTGGTCGTGTTTTTACGGTGGGCACTCGGAAAAATCTACCTAGGTTTTAGCAGGTATTTCTATGTTTATATGAATTTATTTTTATTTAGTTAAAAATAATATTAACATTGAAGTATGTAAGTTGAAAGGATAAAAAGGATTGAACCTAAGAATGCAAATATTCCTTAAAATTATTCGTTTTTACATATACAACTCAGAGATAAATAATTCCTAATCCCTTCAACCTCAACCCTATTTTTCTCGATGTATTGACTGTATGCTCAACACCGAAATCTAATTGTAGCCCAAAGGCATGGGCACAGGCAGGGGCTCGGATGGTGGCACAACTTTAATTACGGTGGCCACGACTCCTCGACTGAATGGACTCCATTCCCAGTATCACAATGCAATATTTATTAGTGCGTGTGCTGGGGCTCCCTGGCCTCCACTGGGTGTATATAATAAATACAAGTATATATGCCTGCGACCATACGTTGTGTGTGGCCTGGCATTATATGTCGCCTGACTAAATTTAGATATGCAAATCGATAAAAAAAATACCAAGGCACGCACGCATTTTTAGTGCCCAAGTTTCTGCCTCGAAACGTTTTTCCAGGCAGACCTTTGGCACGGAGTAGGAGTCCAACTCGGAGAAATTGGCTGGGACTGAGAGACATGTGTGCAAAGGTCGCGCTTTTGTTATAATTGTATACAGATAGTAAAAGCCTTAGCCCATCAAAGCGATTTACAAACCTGCCACGAGCCCTCGCCCCCAACAGAGGCTTAAGATTTAGGCTGCCCCGATAGCATTTCACATGAAATGCCAACCCATTTGTTTGCATTGCCGAGTGGTTGGTTACTAAAGTCGAGCACAACTTATTTAAATGAATTGTTTTACGTATATATATGAATCATGGGTCTCGGCAGTTCAGAGAATTGAATTATAAATGAGAGAGCAAAAGATAAGCAAGGGGGTTATATGATAATTACATTTATTTAAAATCAATTGATAAGAAAATATTGTTTGAAAGTGTGAAATTATTATTAAATTAAGCAAGCTCGAAAATCGATTCATCAATTAAATAATCATTATATTGACTAGAATATTGATTAGTTTTGGGAAATCATAAACTCCTTTCAAAAATTTAATATTATTTATGAGCTTTGTGTATTTAATACCGCTTTTCTATTCAATAAATTATTAATAAATATAAAAAAGATACCTCCTTGCCAGAAAACTAATATTTTTCATAATTTATATCTTTGTATAATTTGCTATATATTAATAAATTATATCGGTTAATACAACTGTATTTTAATATCAGATTTCTATATATAACCAAAAAAATTTTAACTTAGCGATAAAACATCTCAAATTACTTTATTGCTTTCAAAAACAAATATTTTCAACATGCTTATTTCTACGTCGAACAAAGTTAATACCCTACCATTGACCTACTTCCATTAGAAGTTCATGCAATATAGTTTTGAGTCCCATATCCTTCATTGAGTTCCATAAATACAGCCTCAAATCGCTGCCAGGTGCAAAAGCTTTCAGGACCCGCCTGTCTTGCTTAGCCGTTTACCTTTAATTATAATGCTTGACGCCTGCCCCAATGTAATTGCGGGGCTCCTGCCTGAAATATCGTAGTCCTTGCAGTTTAGCATCGTGGGAACTTTAACTTTTGTTTTACTTTCACTAATTGAACCAATTGGGGCCACACAAACACAGCACTTTGTGTGTGTGTATTATACATTCATATATCTTTTTCCGATGCCAGAGAGCTCTTTGCAATATTTATGGGCATATATTGATTAAATAATTAGGCCTCTGCAAGAGACCAATTCACATGGATATAAATGAAATTTATGTCAAATGCCAGGGAATATAAATTTATACCCAGTGGGTCGGACAAAGGCGGCATAGTTTCAGTTGCACTTCATTTAATAAAGAAAATTGCACCGACGGGGTGAGTGGAGCGACTTAATTAATAATTTATACGCAGCTTGTTAACACTTTTTACCCTCCGTCTCCTTTAAATTTGTTTTCTTTTTTACCAACATTTTCCGTGTTTGTTTCTCTTTTGTATATATTTTTGCCGTTTTCATTGTCGGGCTGAGGCACAGAGCCGCTGGTTATGTGAACTGGGCCCGGGGAATAGGGTTAAGTTTTTGAGCCAGACTGAGATAGACAAAGTGAATGGGAGAGGAGGGGCGAAACTAGAGCAGACTTAGTCAAGGTGTTTGGGGTCGAAAGGTATTACAACATTTTGTTGGGATTTCCTTTGAGGCTGTCTCTCATAAATAAAACTTATTGCAAGAAATTCTGGGTTATAAAGCCAGTGATTTCCAGAATTTATGATAGTGCAGCATCAGTGGAAAAGGTAAAAGTAAAGAACTTAAATTTTTAGAGTGCAGCTTGATCTCATAATTAAAATAATGCAAAAAGAAAACTTTGTAGAATAAATACTAAAACTTAAAGTGTGTGTTTCCTATTGCTTTAATATTGTAGGGAAATTTCTATAAACAGAGAATAAATATTTATTATCATTTCGATGCAATTAAAAACCACAGTAAATAGAAAAATATAAAATCCATGAGAATCGGTTTTGATTTAAAATTAAATGGAAACCACACGAAAAGTGATAATTCGCTTAAATTAGAATCATAGACTGCACACTTTAATTTGATAAAATCTATTCCACCATTTGTGCAATTAACATTGCTATTCGCTGTGCCACAGATGGGATGCCGATGTGCAGGCCCCCATGTGGGCTATCTCCGCATAAATATATTAATGGGATTTCCTTTTTTGTGTGTTTGTTCTCACAGTCAATTCGCCCCGGGTGGCAGAGCAGAGTTCATAGTTCAGAGAGCGCTCACTCACTCACATATTGATGGATATTTATGGCGTTCGTGGCTGGAAAGCGGAAAAGCTCCAAAATACGTGCATGATTAAAATCCTCGCAGGAGCATACGGCTATGCGGCTTGGGCCAGCGGACACGGCTCAATCAAGCCGTCCAAATAGCCGGCAGCGGATGAGGGCATCTAAATTGGCTTTGTAACTGTTTGAATTTGTTTATCCAGCATTTTATTTGGCCACATCTGCGGGCCCACGGATATCGATGTGGCGGCGGGGTAATCTATCGATTTTCCCCGCGCAGCTTCGACTATTTTAATGCTCCTCCGCTTTTCTTATTTTTTTTTTTATTTCGGTGCCAAATATTTGCGCCTATTGTGTGCCGTTTGTCTATTTACGAAAATATTTATTCTGCATTTGCCATCGATGTGTTTAGCCTGCGTGGAAAATAATTTCCGCTAATTGCTTGCAGGGGATAAACTTAATAAAATTGTGGCAACGAGGCTAATGGTTTGATAGTGGCGACTATTTGAAAATCAACAACTCATAGATCTCATAGTTCCTTTGGGAATATTACATATGGTTTTACTATGGAAACCTATTTACAAAGCGTTTAGTCGTTTTTTATGTGCTTCAACATTTAAGTGACATTTTATTTAAGCATTTTACTTAAGCTTATAAATTAATAAATGTGTAAACAGTCTTGTACTTTGCTTTTAAATACTCAATCCATTTGTAACATCAAAATATCATTGACCAAATGTCACTGGTATATTTACCTTGTGTCAACTCTCCAAACGAGAAATTTTAGAGATCGTCAGCACTTTGATCAGTTCAGTTCTCAAAACTGTGTTCAAACTTTTTGTGTCGCAAACCAAGTAATCAAAAATATATATGTCGAAAATAATAGTTCTCAATCCAAAATATAACAAAATATAAAATATTTTAAAATAATAAGTGGTACATATATTCGGACTAATGTCGCAATATAGAAAGACTTTTGATGCTGATGCAGCTAATAAGCCGAAGGCCAAAGGTCAGCCACAGAATGACCAAGAAAATCCAGGATGGGGCGATCACCAGAAAGTAAAAAATGGTAAAACTACGGAAGATCAACATCTCTGCCAGCTAATCCACCCTCAAAATTTGCTTATTTAGATGGATGGCAGAATGTTGGAGGTCAGCAGAAGAAATTTGGAGAACAGCAGCAGCAGAAGGTAGGACCACAGCGGAAGTTCGGAGAACAGCCGCAGCAAAGGTTTGCAGGACAGCAGCAGCAAAAGTTCGGGGGACAGCAGCAAAGGTCCCAAGGAACTCAAGGATGGGGCTGTCGGCAAGGACCCCAATCTACTCAGACTATGGATAGACAACAAAGTTCAGGATCAGTGCACAGTTCGAGCTCATCAACCTCTTCTTCGTCTGGATGGCAGAAGGCAGAAGTCCAACAGCAGAGGACCCAAGGATGGGGCGGTCAGCAGGCCAGGCAACAAGAGCAGCATGGCCAGGCCCAATCATGGAGCAATCATAACTCAGGTTCTCAGCAGCATCGTCCACAGATGCAACAATCACAAAAACAACCCCTGCAAAATTCACAAGGACAGCAGATACAACGTCAGCAAGGACAGCAGCAGAGGCAACAATATAGCTACCAATCTATGGGACCCGCACCCCAGAATAGCTTTACGCCATATCCAGTTGGACAGAAGGATCCAAAGCCACAAGATTTACCAAAAGCGCCACCTTATCAGCAGCAACGTCCACAAGGACAGCAGATGCAACAATTACAAAAGCAGCCGCTGCAAAATTCACAAAGACAGCAGATCCAACATCAGCAAGGACAGCAGATCCAACATCAGCAAGGACAGCAGCAGAGGCAACAATATAGCTACCAGTCTAAGGGACCTGCACCCCAGAATAGCTTTACGCTATGTCCAGTTGGACAGAAGGATCCAAAGCCACAAGATTTACCAAAAGCACCACCTCATCAGCAGCCCGCGGAGCAACTAAAAGAGCAACGATCCCAGCCTGCTGCCTCCCTGCCACCACAACCCGCGGTCGTTATAAAACGGGGCACAATCGGAAAACCCGGACAGGTGGCTGTTAATTATCTGGACATAAACATGGATAAAATGCCCGAAAAAGCCTTCCACTATGACGTCAAGATAGAGCCAGATCGACCCAAGAAGTTCTGGAGACAAGCGTTCGAGCTGTTTCGCGTTAATCAATTGAAAGGAGCGATCGCTGCCTACGATGGCAGAGCCTCTTGCTACTCCGTGGACAGGCTGAACACTAAAACGAATAATGGGGAAGTAACTGTAAGTAAGGGGATACTACAAACAAATCAAATTGGAATGTTAACTAACTAAAATTCGAATCCTGTTTAAATTCAAATGTCTTCCAAACGCTCGTTCCAGGTCACTGATAGATTTGGTCGTTCCCTTCGATATACTGTGGAAATCAAGGAGACTTGGGACCTAGAGGTCGATCTCAACTCTTTGAGAAAGTGAGTACATATAGCTCTCTCTCGTCTTTGATTATTAAAATTCGATTATAACGCAGCTACATGTCCGAGAGGATCTTCGACAAACCCATGCGAGCCATGCAGTGCCTAGAGGTAGTAATGGCCGCTCCTTGCCACAACAAGGCCATTCGGTCGGGACGCTCCTTCTTCAAGATGTCCTTGCCGGGTAAACGTCGGGAGCTGGAAGATGGCTATGAGGCTCTGGTCGGCCTCTATCAGGCCTTCATGCTGGGCGATCGCCCCTTTTTGAATGTTGACATATCGCACAAGTCCTTTCCGATGGAAATGTCGGTGATCGAGTACCTGGAACGATTTGTGCTGAAACAGCAAATCAATCAGAGCACCGACCTCGGCCAGTGGCGTGGTACCATCGAGTCGTTCCTGAAGGGCCTCAATGTGGTTTATACGCCACCAAAATGTTTCAACGCTTCGCCGCATTGCTGGAAATTTTATGAACTTTCGCCCGACCCGGCCAGCAGGCAGACTTTCGCGATGGAGGACAAAGTCCTTACAGTGGCAGACTATTTCAGATCTCGCAAATATATGTTGCAGTTCCCCCAGCTTCACTGCCTGCATGTAGGACCCCCAGCAAAGAATATAATGGTGCCCATCGAGCTATGCCACATCGAGGGAGGGCAGGCCTTGAATGTAAGATTGCTTCAGACTTAAGGAGGCCATTTTTAAGCTTGAATATTTTGCAGCGCAAGGATGGAGTCACTCAAGTGTCAAACATGATCAAGTTTGCCGCCACCTCGACCAATGAACGCAAGGCCAAGATCATGGACCTGATGAAGTTCTTTGAGCACAACATGGACCCCATCATCAGCCGCTTCGGCATCCGCATTGCCAACGAGTTCATCATGGTGCACACCCGCACTCTCGTGCCGCCGCAGGTGGAGTACCAAGGCAACAAGAGCTGCTCGGTTAGGAATGGGTCGTGGCGCATGGAGAATATGCGGTTCCTTAAGCCCAAGCCGAAGCCGCACAGGTGGGCGATCTTGTACTTTGATCCGCCACGCGGCCGCAAGATGCCCTACAATCAGGTGGCCGACTTCGAGCAGAAAATGTTTCACCAAAGCAAAAGCGTCAACGTCAGCCTGGACAAACAGGCTGAGATTCGGGCCTACAGGGACGAGCGTCACCTTGATCAGTGCTTCGTAGATCTTCGGGGCCAATGCGATCTAGCCTTTGTGATTATTCCGCAATCTGGGGTCACGTACAGCAGTATTAAGCAGAAGGCCGAGCTGCAGCACGGAATTCTGACGCAGTGCATCAAGCAGTTCACCGTCGAGCGCAAGCTCAATCCCCAGACCATTGGCAATATCCTGCTGAAGGTTAATTCAAAGCTGAATGGCTTAAACCACAAGCTAAAGGACGATCCCCGTCAACCGATGCTTCAGAACGCCATGTTCCTGGGCGCCGACGTCAGCCATCCGTCGCCCGATCAACGCGAAATTCCCAGCGTTGTGGGCGTGGCCGCCTCGCATGATCCCTTTGGCGGTGCCTACAACATGCAGTATCGCCTGCAACGCTCGACCCTGGAGGAGATCGAGGACATGGAATCAATCACACTGGAACATCTGCGCGTGTATCAGAAGTACAATAACGAATATCCCGGCTACATTATCTACTATCGCGATGGCGTTAGTGACGGCCAGTTTCCGAAAATCAAGAACGAGGAGATTAAGGGCATAAAAAACGCCTGTCGACAGGTGAGTTTGTTAACGACAATCCTTAAATATTCCTAAATTCTTCGCCTACTTACAGGTCGGAATTAGACCGAAGATTTGCTGCATTATTGTGGTGAAGCGTCACCACACCCGATTCTTTCCCATGGGCGAACCAACGCCCTTCAACAAGTTCAATAACGTGAGCCCCGGAACGGTGGTGGACCGCACCATCGTTCACCCAAACGAAGTGCAGTTCTTTATGGTCAGCCACCAGTCCATTCAGGGCACGGCCAAGCCGACGCGTTACAATGTAATTGAGAACACGGGCAGACTGGATATCGACCTCTTGCAGCAGCTAACCTTCAACCTTTGTCACATGTTTCCGCGCTGCACTCGATCAGTTTCGTACCCAGCGCCAGCCTACCTTGCCCACCTGGTGGCAGCCCGTGGGCGTCACTATCTCGCCGGGTAAGTCATATATCGTTTTTATCGTTTCCAAATGTTTATTAATTCTTTATTACAGCACTGAACGGTTCCAGGACCTGAAGAGGGAATACGACAAACGCAAGATTGTTGCGGATTTTATGAACACCAATCCGATGTTCTTTGTATAAATAATACATTTAGCCAATAAGAGGCGGTGACAAAATGGGATCCTGTACTTGAATTTTTATATACTAATACTATAGATACTGTCTTGCATCCTTTAGATTCTTTAAATGTGCAAGTTCTAATCTGATTACTCTGACCAAATAATAAATTCAGCAGGAACTCAAGCCTTCCCCTTGCGTTTGGCAAATAGCAAAGTTAATTAGTTTTATGCACAACCTTTGTTTGCACAAAAAACTAGCAGACTAACGGAAGGCAGAGGAGAAATCTGCAAAAAGTTTTCACATTTCCGTGCAAGGACATGCGTGACGTAGTCGGGTGACCCCTCCTTTTGGTGGCAAAGCTCAGCTTTCACACTTGCCACGCTCTCACACGTACTTTTCTTTTTATTTATTATGTTTTTTTTTTTTTTTTTCGCTCTCTCCCCCGAAACTCAAGTGAAAAGCAAACTTGCACGAGTTGCCTGAGGAATTAAGAAAACGAACGAAAACATGTTACGTGGATATATACACAAAGGACATTGCTATGATTAGCATTTCAATAACGTATAGGGCCCGAGCCCTGGGCCCAGGGATATTATTCATAAAAGGCGATTACTTTTAATGCCCAGGCAGGCCTCGTGTGCCGGTATGCAACTATAATTAGATGGTCAATTATGGCGTTGAAAATTGAAATTTGCGGCAACTGCAGTCAATTTGCCACACAAAAAAGAGAAACAGCAAAAAAAATGAAACAATGTGGATGATGAGGCCGCGTCCAACACGGCGTATACGTAACTCGTGCACTCGTTTCAGTGGACCTCTTAGTCACGCGTTCGCATCTCGAAATCCCCGGCCATAGTTTCGTTAGCAGGTGCTAGCTGAGCTAGAAAAAAAAATCGTGTCATCCTAGCGATTATCCTTGCGTGTCCACGGATTAATTTTAATGCTTAAAATGACGCACGATCTGGCCCCGGTCCCTTGATGTGGGTCACACGGCCCAGTGCCCTGATCACGAATCATACTTGGGACAAGCCTCTGGGACGTACATTTCCCAAGTATTTTTTTTTTTTTGTAACTCCCAACTAATCCCTACCAAAAACCATACGATTTAATCAACTCTGCACTAACCACATTACGCTTTTTTGTTTACTGTAAATATTTTACATTTTCTAGGGTTCACTCTGATTGAATTTTAATTAAAAAACAGCCGCGAATCAAACCGTAAAAAAAGGAAAAGGACACGTCAAACTGTTTGGTAATAAAGTCAACCGGTTCATTTGGCATTTAAGGCAATTAAACAACAATGTTTGTATCAATTAAATGGGCTTTCCACCGGGTGTCCGCCATGGACTGGTGCACCGAAATGTTTACATAATAAAATAATTAAATGTAATTGTGCTGCATTTAACGATAATGAAAATTCGATGGGTAAATTTCGCTGCATTGACATTAAAATGGATGTAGGAGAGATGATAAATGAAGAATCGAATTAATAGTTACAATATGTTAAAAGTTGATTAAGGCAAAAATTCGATATTCAATTTAAATAAATGTTTCCTAGTTGGAATAATTTCGTAAATATTTACAGTTTCCACCCGAAACCAAGACTTTAAAAATTCCAATCTTGGTTTATCTTTGACATATATGTAGTATAAATAATAAAAAAAAATCCGACCCCTATTCCCTTCTTGATTTTCTAAAGATAACAAGAAATCTTTGCTCGAATGCTGAGTGGAAAGTCTTGCGCAAGTCGGTGAGTGCAACATCAAAGTGCGAATAAGAATGAAGTCGGGGAAATCTTTAAGATATTCGCATACATAAGGGGACGCGTGTGTGTGTCTTGCACTAACTTATTACCATACAGCATTTTCCTTGTACGCAGCAAAAATTGTTGCACAGCATGTGGCAAGGAAAATAGGGGCAGGAAACAGGGGCAGGAGTTAGGATGCCCGGCTACAGAGAGCATATTTGAGTTTCCTGCTGCTGAAGTCCTGCATAATAATCCTGCACACACACACACACACACAAGCTTGTGGTGTTGAGATGTAAACGAAATTTGTTGTATTGACGGCACGGCTTGGTTTTCAACGCCCTGCAGATGACACGCTTTCCCCATTTCCCGCCCTGAATGCTCAATGAGTTTGACTTTTTACCTGCTGCCGAGACTGTTGGTTTTGTCCCCGATTTTCGCATATGCCAAACCCAAGATTAAAGGGGCATATATCATATTTGAGTCAATACGGGCTTGGGGCCATATTTCAATAAACGCCACCATTCAACTTGTCAACGTGTCGCCTGCCAAAGTGGCTGTAAAATGCAACTCCCTCTCTCCACTCTCTCCTTTATCATTTCCCGCATATTTTCCCTGCACTCGAAACTTATTTTTCCACGCAAATTTCCTTTGCACCGACATAAAAAAAAACGCCGAGGGTAGGGTAACTCATTTGAGCCGTGACATGTGATGCCTGCCTGCCTTGTTATGTGACGGCCAAGGGTGAAAGTTTTGCATAATTTACGTTGAGCGCGAAAGGCGAAAGTTTTGCATCCTTCTGCCATCGTTCTGCAATTTTTTTTTAAATATATTTTTGTAGATGTTTGGTGTTGGGCCCCCAAGGGCAAAGAACTCGTAGTTAGGGAAGTGGAAATATTTCGTTTGCCTTAATTGAACTTATTAAAAGTTTGAGGTATAGTTGGCGCATTGAATTGACGCGATTTGTTGAAATGTTTTCTATTGAACATATTAGATATTCCTGTTAAAAGAATATTTTTTCTATTTTAAAGCTGGGATTAAACTCTGTATGTATTTTATGTATTGTTTTGGATTTATTTGGCATTAATATAATCTTCCTGCATAGCTGGAAGTTATTTCTGGAAAAGGAATTAGTATTCACACTTGGCCAGGCGTAAAAGGGGAAAAATTAAAAGTAAAATCTATTCCTGTTCATAAATTAAAGCTTCAAATTGTATGCTGCACTTTAATTAATTCATAAATGTTGATGAACAAAGTCATTTCCAATTGTTTCGTATATCCATCTAAAGCCTCTGCAGGACACTGATATTTCCATTTCACTTCACTGGATTTGCGTGCTTTTGCTTATTTGAAACTCGGGGGATTTGATATGTCTTTATTGGAAAACTCATACAGTGACAGTTGTATATCCATCTCCGTCCAATGCCGACTGGTGCTCGGATTTGGCAAAGGAAAACGTGGCATACAAATATCAAGCAAATATATATATTTGCAGGTATAGGTATATAGAGATATAGCAGCACAAGGTAAACACAACAAATCAATTTCTGTTTGACCAACCGCTCCACTGAGCTGGACAGCGAGCTAACTGAAAGCGGCAACGACCAGCGGAGGGGCCAATCCAATGCATTCCACCCAAGAACCAATCCTCATCCTTGTTTCTATAACTACTTACAGCAATATATAAGCAGGATAAATATTTTTAAAATAATATTCAAAATACTTTATAAAATATGAAATACTTTTTTATTTAATTTCTTAATCTATTTATCTGCATTACTATTTTTATATTAAAGTTCAAGATATTCCCTTTATATTTTTGTCGGTGCATTTCGTAAGTTTCCTGATTTGGTTTATGCCCTTTTCATACCTGCAAATAAACTTGGCTCGCTTTCAGGACCTGTTTCTGGCTACGGTTCCGGCCCCGGCTTCGGCTCTGTTTTAGTTTCTGTTTCTCGTTTTAGCCCGTGGCACTGCCACTGACACTGATTGCTTGTGAGCCATATGCCCGACTTGACTGCAGTCAAGACGGCCATTATTCACTTGCACTCGCCACTTCACCCAGGAGCCAAAGGATCTGCGGGGAGTGCTGAAAAGGGGAGGGTTTAGGAAGAGACAGCGAAACTCTTGTGGAAAGTTTACTGGGAATGGGCGCTCAGCCACAAAGGAAAGTAACTGGCAGCCAGCAGTTTGCTTTTCCATCTTTCCATCACACTCCCACACGGAGAGAAATAAGTACTATACAGCTGTGATATTTATAAAGCAACAAAACAGTTTAATTTAAGATAAAACCTATATAAAGAACTTCCAAATATAAACAAAATAAACCTTTAGTTTTTCTCTTTAATTTCTCAAAGAGATTTGACACAGAGAAAAAAATGTACTATAACATTTTTTCCTCAGTGTCAAATCCCTTTGGGGGCGGCCGTAATAGTGGCCGTGGTGCGTTTGAAGGCTTGGCCACCGCACCGGATGTCCTGGCATTTCCGCCCCGCTAATACGAAGTCGCCATGAGTCAGCCATTGTTGGCCATGTTTGCCTTTCGTCCGGGCCGTGGTTTTCTTATTTTTTCATTAGCATTTTTCTTGCAACCCTATGGGGAAATATTGTCGTCAATTATGTTACACAATCAACACAAAACAAAAATGTAACAATTCCGTTACTTTCTCAGACTTTGACACGGTTCCATTTTCATTTTGGACTCGGCTTTATTTTTGGGTTTTCCCCAGCAGCAGATTAGTATTAATGATGTTAAGTTTGCACGCGCCCAAAACTGGGCCAACTTTGTATTTGGGTTAATTTGGCTAATTTTCCGTAGTTTTTGGCACCAAGACGAATGGATCAGGAAACTAGACCCGAATTACGCAATTATGGCTTTAGCAACGGATGCGTGCCAAAATTTGTGCTTAATTTCTGTGAGAGCAATAAGGATTTTTAGCCTTATGGCATTACGAAAAAAAAATTAGTTATTCAGCAGGCAGAAGTGTGCTAACTTTGTAGAAATTTCAACTTTTCCAAATGCATACTTTATTCTCTTTAAAAACGATTTCAGTTCAAAGTATCTTTTGAATATTTTTCACTCAGAGTTATCATAACCTTGTTTTTGCGCCGAGTTGTTTTTGCTGTCTGCAGAGCTAATGAAGCCGAATTTATTGCCAAGGCTTTATGGACAGCCACACAGTTTGCACATACTCGTTTTATGGCCAACAAAAAACAACAAAACAGAATAATGTGGCTGAAAAGCAGCCAAAAATCGGCTAATGTATGCAGACGAAAAGAGGGATGCTGTACATGCCGACGACGAAAAAGTTGGTAACATCTCGGTGAGCACACAAAATGGATTTTGTCTGCATTAAAATAACTTCTAGATAAAGCGAGGAAATTGCTTTTGAATATTGCCATGCATATAGTATATCTCTGAGTATAGACATTTACATATATGCCGCCGACGCCGCGTACAAAAATTGAGACATTTTCTGTGGCATTTTTCAAGTCGTTAAGCGACACTCGCGGCGTATACGCAATTTTCCGCATTGTTTACCCAAAGCAGCTCTGAATTTAACTTAATTTACTTATGACTTGGCTGGAATTTGCATCGATGTGAGCGCCAGTGCCAGCTGAGTCAGAGCCAAGTGAGAGAACTCCCACATAGCAGCTCATAAATCTCGGACCAAGTCCTAGCCGCTGAGCTAAAGACAAGACATAAATCCGAATTTAGCAAAGCAGAAATCAAAGTTTCCGAGCACGCACAACAAAGGGCCCAGATCCCGGCCATAGTTTCGGGGCCAAATGAGCCGGCCCACTCGATATGCTCCGATATCTGGGTCAATTCGGAAGCCATGAAATATGAGCTCCCCCGCAGTCGTAAGCCGCTTAAAGAGTTCTCGGCAAACATAATTGTAAAAATAAAATGGAATCTCAAGCGGCGGTCCTTTCGGAGCGGAGCCGTAACCTTGGCCAAAGTCTAGTTTGGTGCTTCTGGACTGGCCTTAGCCACACGCACACATAAATAATTAAAATGACCTCATAATGTTTCGATTTTCTCGCTGGCTTTTCTCCTTTGGCTGCTTCCTATTCATTGTTTTTCCCTGTGTGTGGTTTTTTTGTCTGCCCGGTGGACGTTTTTTTTGGCGCTTTTTCGACTTTTTTGCCGCAGTCATTAATGTAATGGTCTGCATTATTTGCGAACATTCAGAGTGCTAGTGTCCATCTCCGTCTCTCTATTTATGTGTCTCCCGGCCGCGACCTTTGGGCCTAGTGTTTGCTTCTAAACACTCACCATATTCGTGAATGACACGCAACACACTGGAATATCCTTTTAAATAAAATGACAGCGTTTGAAGATTGAGGTTCTATATACTGTCTAGCCTCGGCAGCTCTTGAGTTAAGTTATATCGAATTTGGGCAATAATAATAAGTTTAAAGGGAGAGTCCTTATGCGTTTTTATACCCGCTACCCATAGGGTAGAAGGGTATTATAACTTTGTGCCGGCAGGAAATGTATGTAACAGGTAGAAGGAAGCATTTCCGACCCTATAAAGTATATATATTCTTGATCAGGATCAACAGCCGAGTCGATCTAGCCATGTCCGTCTGTCTGTCTGTCTGTCTGTCTGTCTGTCTGTCTGTCTGTCTGTCTGTCTGTCTGTCTGTCCGTCTGTCCGTATGAAACACTGGATCTCAGAGACTATAAGAGATAGAGCTCTAATTTTTTTTCGACAGTATTTTTTATGCTTGCACGCAGATCAAGTTTGTTTCAAATTTTTGCCACGCCCACTTCCGCCCCCGCAAATCATAAAAAAGCGTATTAAGCGTATAATTTTAAAGCTAGAGTCGCGAATTTCGATATGTATATTAAAAACTATAGTCGGTGTAATCCCTGAAAATTTGGTTGCGATCAGATAAAAATTGTCGAAGTTATTAAAGAAATAATTTTGTATGGCCAGAAACGGCTGCGGGCAGCATGCCTCATTTGGTTGACCAATTAGACCAACTAAATATTCTTATCAGTTCATGGTTGTGTTCGGCAAAGAATCTTATAAGATATTCGAGAAGCAATTTTAATAAATGGTAATAATTATTAGCCGCTTGAATGCAATAATATCGCGGTTTTACACACATAGATACATATGTATGTATTTTTGTATGCATGTGATTATATTACACTTGCATTTGCATTTGTCTGTTATGTTCAAAATTGTATCAACTGTTTTTTCTGGCGTCCTGACGCTTTTCTGGTTTAAGTATGGGTAGCGGGTATCTCACAGTCGAGCTCACTCGACTGTAGCTTTCTTACTTGTTTTTGTAATAATTTAATTGAATATTTTTAATACAGATATGTATGATGGATGTAATGCATAAATATGGGATATTCTTTTAATTAAATTTACTTTAATGATAAATTATTTTTCTTTGAATATTAATCGTTTGAATTATAGATAAAACTTTACTTAATATACAAAATCATTCACAGTTATTAAAATTATTCATTATATCCTTTATAGTTTCTTTTTTCGAGGTCATATCAATATTTATGCATTGCTCAACCTCAGTTCAAGCTATGGAAGTTTGACTGTGAACTTTATTTCCGTCCATGTCCTTCTATATATAAGTATGCATATATGTACTTGCATGTTCCTTTTAGCATTTTATTGCCGGTCACTTTTATTTTCGTTCTGCTCTCTCCCCACACAACCTTCGATGGCGGAGCCGCCTTTCGGTCCTGTAAGCTACCGCTTTCCTCAGCAATTTCCTCCGTCGAGCGGTGGGCAGTCATTCATGACGTGGCCACCATTGCTCCGGCGTAATCCTCGACTGCCGCTTTGCCTGCCAAATCGGCTGTGCCATCAAATTAAACGACAACTAAATTGGCGCACATTTTGCGCTATTTGGCAGGCTTTTGTCTGCGTTCCAGAGGGTTTACATAAGCGAGCAAAAAAAATAGAACAAAATAAAAAAGGAAGTGCAGAGTAAAAAGCTAACAATGACAACAGCTGACATTGATTGGGGCTATGATGGTCGCGCGGGAGGGGGGACAAGGGTCTAATAACGGCAATAATAATAAGTAGCTGATAATTTGACACTAAGCCACAGGGTCGTATACGTAATGCGTCGGAAGAGACCCGGAATTGGTTGCGCCCACCAATCAATTGAAGTTTCCATTTGGCTAAAAAGGTGAGCACACAGAACGAAATTGGATCGGAGATGCAATATGAATGTGTGTGAATTAATTTATATCTAGAATATAGTTTAAAAACGAACTGATTTTTAGAGGAATTTACAAACAATAAAATAGTACTAAACTGCTACCTTTTTATTAGAATTTCTATTCGATTATATTCGAATATATTACTCTTTGCTACTCCAATTAATTAAAGTGTTCCTTCCCTTTGCCAAAAAAAATCGAGTAAAAGTAACCATTTTTCAGGAGCAAACATCTCCACTCCGTCGCTCAACTCCAGCCGACACCTTTCGCGTCGCTCACCTCGGGAAATGTCGAGTGCAATTTCCCGACTGACTTAATTAGTTGCTGTCACATCTTCTGGCAGCCTGCTTGGCAAGACGGAATACCCGAAATGCCCGCAGCCCGCAGTCCGCAGCCCAAAGCTGGGAAACCGACGAACACTTGCAGGCACTCCCTTGGCGCACATGGAAAACTTTCAGAATAGATTAAATTTGTTCCGGGAGGCAACTCACCGCAGCTTCTGCTGTTGCTGCTCCTTCTCTGCCCCCCAAAAGAAAAGCGCCGAATTGCAAGAAATGGCTAAATTGAGTGCACACAAAAGGGTGGGAGGAAGCATGGGGAGCGGCAAGAAAGGAGCAGATAGTTGTTGCACAAGTGCAGTTTCCTGCCGTCGTTGTGGCCAGTTCAAATATAAAAAGGATAACACATGCAGCTGCCACAGCAAGGCCAATAAGTTGGGCGATAGTCCTGGCAACAGGATGAGCCCCGTTTTTTTCAGATCTCCGCAGCTTAAACATACAATGGATGTCCAGTGCTGGCAGGTAGGGATTACGAAGTCATTTATTCTCAAAAAATTAACACATATATTTAAAGTTTTAACCACTTTATGTTTTTGAAAATTTACCATTTTTTGTTTAACTTTTTATTAAACTTAGATTTAGTTATAAAAAGAATTCATATCCAACTAGAAACTAGCCAAGATGTCATTCATGTTTGTCCTGCTCGTCCAGTTATGACAACAAAAGGATGGCCCCGGCGCGAAAGCTGAAAGGAAGGATATAGCGAGGAGCGGTGGCATAGAGGCTCTCTCTGTCGACCGAGCTAGGGAAAGGCCAAACCAGTTGGTGCTGCCTCTGGGCCATTCGATTGTTTGGCCTGATCCCCGGCAAGGAGAGACGCCAGTTAGCCCCCCTCTGAATCTCATCGTCTTATTTGCCTGCTGGCCTTTTCATTCTCTTTGCTGTGTTGATTTTCCATTTGGCCGCAGCCACTGCCGCCTCCGCTTTGGATTTTCCCCAGGCTCAGCAGCTCCGCTTAATGCTTTCGGCTTTCAGTTCACCTGTGTGCTTGGATTTAGGTCAGAATTTTACAGCCAAAACACGAATGCCTAGCATGCCTGGGTGTAGCGTGGTTCCCACAGATATTACGCATACGTCAGCGTGTACACGGTACACTTTTGTCTTTACCAAAAGCAAACAATGTGCAAAATAGAAATGGAATTTCACTCATAAACTATTCGGTTGAACTGAAAATATTCGTGTTTCTGGGATTACTATTTTCTCGATATTTCTGGTAGCCAATTCTCGCTGGTCGCTGTATAATAAACCCGATTTCGCATTTGACAAAAAAGGAATGCCTACAATTTCGGAACACAATCACCCAGAATTTATGCATCAGTTAAGAAAAAAATACAGCTCAAACGTATGCAAAAAAATGCACATAACCAAATGTTCGAATGGAATACCAACTAATTGATACCCACGGAGGCACGGCTTAAATACAGGGCAACCAGAAGATATGAAAGAGAGTTCCAAATAAATCGAGAAATATGGAAGACCAGAGTTACCAATTTAGGACACCAAATTGACAATCATTGAATTCAATTTATCATGCAGTCATAATGCAAAGGATGATTCTATTCAGCATTCAACGCGAAATGAAAGCCAAACATTGCAGCGTCATTTCACCTGCGTGTATGATTATATATGGTATATCCCCTGGATTGCCCCAACCCCCGCAGTGCTGCATTTTAACCAGGAAATTCAATTTAGCGCAACGCGGTTGATCCAAAATGAAGAGAAATCGGTTTGAATGTGTTTTTTCATTTTCGTTCCGTCTGCATCATTCGATTTTTTGCTGCGAGCAAGCAAGAGGTGCGAGAATATAATGCTTTTCAGATGGAAACTGGACTCTATTGATGCCTTTTTTGTCAGCACTTGCTGCACTTGATTTGCCTTAATATGGCAGTTTAAAGTTTTAAAGCACATTTTGAAGAAATAAATTTATTATAAGGTTACTTAAACCAAGATTTTTAATACAGAAATTTATTTACTTATCCAGGATGAAAATTATGGCCCAAATGCTTTTACTTCCATTAAGAAAACTATTTAGTTTTAGTTTATATATTTCTTTTGTATATTTTGTATACCAATTTTGAACAATTTTAATTTTTAAATTTAGGAAATTTGGGTAGGATTTGAAAAAAAACATATTTATTTTAATATTTAAATATTTTACTTTCGACAATCAAAAGTACTTGATATATTAATATTATCTAAAAAAATTTTTTTTTTATATTTTATAAAAATGTAAGCATATTTTAACTTAACAAAAAAATCATTTTTCCGTTATCTTTTGTAAAACTAGTAAACATAAAGTTAAATAAGAATAATCCATAATTAAAAAATTATCATAAATTCAGCAAACAATTTAAATAGAATTAGGAAATTATTATTTACTTATTATTTATTTATTTATTGCAAAAAATTTATTTATAACAAAATTGTATTCAATTTAATTTAATTTCATTTTTCTTGCAACCAGAAAGCCAAGAAAAGTGAAATTTTAACTTGTAACATGGACACGTGGCGTATGAGCAATATTTTGCAGCACTTGACTTGCAGCCTGACGACGACGACAACGCAAATTGCCATAATTACGGCTCGGCAACGAAATGAAATAATGTGCAGCACGCGGACAGCACCAGCTTTGACCAAAGGCAAAGTGCGAGCACACAGGAGGGATACACGGGGCTGGGCTGGGCGACTTACCTAATTAGCGACAGGATTTCCAGCGGCAGGACGAGAAGCGTGGCAGTTGTTCAGCGGCTGGCGGCGGCGCCACCTAACGGGCGACAGACGGACTAGCGCTAACGTTCATTTGGCCCTTTAGGCGGATTGTTGTTTGTGGTTCTCGTTGTTGTAGCTATTGTTTTATTGTTGTTGTTGGCCAACAACCATCTGGCAACACCTTTTAGGCCGTTGTTTTGGTGTTTTTTGTGTGTTACTTTGGTTGTTGCTTGCGCCTCCTGTTGTTACTTGGCTTGTTGCAACTTATGTGCAATTGCCGTTGGCTAAAATAAAGGACCAAGCTGTGAGTGAGAGGGATTGAGAGTGCGAGTGAGCGTGAGGGGCTTAACCGAAAGTTGCAAGGACACACACAGACACACGCACGCAGGACCTCGAACACGAACACGAATGCGAACGAACGAACGAACGTACGAGCCGCCGACGACGACAACAACGAACGACACTTTGAAATGTATATTTTTTCTGTTGTTTTCTGTTGTTTTCCTTTTGATTTTAGTGCTGCTGTTTTGCTGGTGTTGGGGTCCTTTGAAATTACACCCCTCTTTTCGCGTTTCATCGCCTTATTTGGCCAACTTTTGACGCTTTATGTTTCGCCATGTGATTCGCTTTATTTCGCTCTGCCTTTTTTATACCTATTTCACGTTTTCCCCTCCACATTCGCACTCCTCTTTTACGATTGTTGTGTTTACTTTGAAGTCTTAACTGCCCTGCGATGTATGCTAAAGTTTTCCAATGGTTTTTCTTTTATTTCCGCTGCTCATTTGGCGCCACAATTTTTGGTCAGCACATTGTTGGGAACATTTTTGTATATTTTGTATATGTTGCATATTTTGTATTTCAAGAAAGTAAGCGTCGGTCGAGCTGCTTATATAAGTGGCAGCAATTTGCCAAGTAGTTAGTCGGGAAAACACTTTCCGGGCGGTGAAAACTTATGGAAACTTGGGTAAAGCACGCCTGCGACAGGCAGCGGTCTCGGCAAAATTTATAATGGGATCTAGAAAACTTAAAGAGGTCGAGAGCAAAGATAAAGTTTGTTTCAAAACGAAGGTAAATGCGGGAATCCCCGCTTCCCAAGTTTTAAAGTTGGGATCCACAAAGCAGGCTTATGATGGGCAAAGAAACTAAAACTAAATTTGGAAAAGCATTAAGCAAGGACTTAATTTATAAATAACAAACATGGAATAGTTTACAGTTTAAAGAAGTTCGGGTGCCGGAAACTAAACTAATTTCATTCTAGTAAATATTTTTGCCTCAAAGTTCCATTGGCCAAACATTTTTCAATTATTCATTTTGTTAGAGCTCAACCGCCTTCCATCCATCACTCATTTGTGCACTCGCGTTTTCCCATGGCGATTCATTAATAAATAATTCCTGCACTTCCTATACCGGGCCATATTTACACGCCTCTTGGCCGCCGCCTGCTTACAGCCGACGTACCACATACATATGTACGATCCGAGGAATGGCTAAGGCTGTAAAAATCGTGTTTGTCTTTCGATCTCAATGAACTATTTTTATTTATTTATGTAGTAGATTATTGCCAGGCGAATGCGCGTGAAAATGGTGCGCTTAAATAAAATGAAATTAAATAAAAATAAAAATAGCGTTAGTGCCTGCCTTCGGGGCACATTGGCGATGTGAATGCAAAATCGCATTGCCATCTCGCATCTCTCAAGTAATTACGCCTAAATTTTACACATGTTTTAGCCTTAATGCGGTTGTTTTGGAAGTATATTTTCGGAAGGTCGTCTAGTGTGAAGGAGATCATGATCATAAATGATATCTAGATATTTCCTATATTCTTATCACATTTCTGAAGCAGACATTGTAATGAATAGAAAGCTACAGAACTTTCACACGCTTTTGCGAAAATTTGTTAAAAATAAACCAAAGCAGCGCAAAGGGAAAATGCAAAAATGCGAAACATCAGACCAAAGCAAAACCCACCAAAAATATACCATGTGTGTGTAGAAATATATTTCGGTATTCAACAAGCCAAAAAACAAGGAACACCCGCCGACGCTTCACACTAAATTAAATTTAATTGTGTTTTTTGTTTGTTTTTTTGGTTTTTGTAAAAACAAATTCATTGCTGCTGAGTATATTTTGGTGTTTTTCATCTCATTACTGCGGTCAGACGAATGCCTCGGTTTCAATGTCTGTCCTTAACACGGCATTGGAATGCCGGGAATTTCGTTGAAAACGACATTTTTGTCTAGCAGCCAACACGCCCAGAAATATGCAACATGTCTTCCTC
Organism: Drosophila anomelani; assembly: GCA_035045905.1. Lineage (NCBI taxonomy): Eukaryota > Metazoa > Arthropoda > Insecta > Diptera > Drosophilidae > Drosophila > Drosophila anomelani. The sequence continues at coordinate 1,414,420 of JAWNOO010000165.1, forward strand.
CCCTTCCGCAGTATGTTTCCCATTTACTCTTTCTCATCGGAGGCTCCACCCAAAGGCACGCAAGGTTCGACAAGGACTTTGCACTCGAGGAAAAAATTTATTGTTTGGGGAATAAATAAGATAAAAATAATGTATTTAAACGAGATTTTAAAATACAGAATAAATTTATAGCAAATTTATAGTAAAAACAGTTTTGAAAATAAATAATTTCTGATATTTTATTATCCTTTGGTAAATCTCTATAAAGATTCTTAGAAAATCCTATATATAATCTGAATCTGAAGCTATAAACTGGATGGCTCAGATCCCTAAAGCAGGACCTACAGATTTTGCCAAGTGTAGCTTATATACTGGCTGACTCATAAGGCATTTTGGCTAATGATTGACTGACTGGAGGAACGACTGACGGAATGACGTACTGACAAACTGACAAATTGACAAACTTACTTACTGACTGACTGCCAGAGGAATGACTAACCAGCGTGTGTGACTTTTCCCAGTTGTGTGTGGGCTTTCGGCGACTTTGCGTGTAGTTCGTAATTTAAGTAATGTGGGTCGCCTGAAACCTGAAAGCTGAAACCAGAAAACCAGAAAGCTGAGTCCTGCGTATCCTTGTTGTTTTTTTTCTTGTTGTTGCTAACGCGATTTACCTTACCGAGCGAAACACGCGCCACGGCTCCCCCATCGTTACGCTTTTTGGTATTACCTATTCCTACGACCTATACCTATACCTATGCCGTTACCTGTGCCTTTCAGCGTTTCAGGCGTTACCCCAACATACTACACTATATGGCATATATACCCCCCGAGACTCTGCGGCTATATAGCAGCCTAATTGTCATTGAAGGCAACCCACCCAAGACATAAATTCAATTTCTTTCTGTTCGATGTGACAAGTCTTGAAGGAGCCAACCCACTCGGGTGACGGGCGGGCACCCCCTAATTTGCCACCACCCCCCTCGGTGGCCTGCTCTTCTGCAGTGTTTGTTGTTGTGTCTATCTGTTTTTGTTGTTATTATTTTTTGATAGCCACCTTTTCGTGTGTTGCTTTCTCGCGATGTCGGCGCCGCCCTCTTGCGCTCTCCGTTCCCTTGGTTTCTTATATGGAAACCTGTACCAGAAGGAATTCTAGACTATTTGAAAGAAAAAGGCTTGATTATGGGCGGCTAAGATAACGTATTATTAATACCTTTTGCAGAAAATATTTTATCTAAGCAAAGTATCGAATAAAAGATCAAAAATTACATTTTTTTCCTAGGGTATCTCATTGTCGAGTTAGTCTACCTGCCACATTTCTTGCTTCTTCATTTTCGTGTCTTGTTCTTTTGGCTCCGCGGCCGCCCTCTCTCTTCCTCAGACTCTATTTCCATCTCTCTTTCTCTATGCACTAGCTGCACCTTGACACTAATATTGAGCAAAGTAAAAAAAAGAACTTGCAACAAAAACAAGAAAAAAGGAAAGCAAGTGCAACTAAAAATAGTCGGAGAGCGACCGCTAAAAGCGAATTGATTGGTGTGTGCGTGTGTGCATGGTGTGTGTGTGTGTGTTTTGGGCTCTTCATGCGGACACTTGGCGATTTTATTGTCAAGTTATAATTGGTAATTGATGCCGATATACCCAAACTGATTGTGTTATGATATAGTCCACCTCTCAGCGGGCTGATTACGAGGGATTGAAAAGACTCAATGGCTTTTGATTGATTTTACTTAACATAGTTTGGGCAGTACTTAAAGGTTTTACATAAGCTTTATTTTCATTTTAAGTAATACTTTTTATTTAAAATTTACTTTTCCTTATTTAATAATTTATACAGCTTTTGTTTGCAGCCAGAATTCTTCCACTTTCACATTTTTAATGTTTATTTTTCACTGAATGAACTAGTTTTTCCTCATCTTAAGCTTTGATATTGTTTGTAAATTCAAAACTAATTTAAATGCCTTTTTGATGTATTTATTTTGATAATTAAACAATAGTCACTTTCTTTTTTTGCTCTTTACTTGTAGTCATTATTATAGTAGGCCACTGATGGTTCCGTTTAATGTTTTTCTTTAATTATTTAATTTTTAAATAAATAAATTTTAAATAAATATTTAAAATTTTTTTATATAAATACTTATCCACAATTAATCTCAATTGTGTTGTCATAAGCCTTTAAGGATCATCATTTCATAATCACTCTATACAAGCCTTTATTTCATGGTGTTTTTCTTCACATTCATATATATATTTTATTTAAAAAACTTAATGCTGATTTCGAATTATTTTAATTACTTGGTTGATGTTCATTGGCCACGCATTTAGCCATAACTTTATATTTCTATGCATATATCATATAGTTACGGTGAGCCACCGGTGCGTATACTTAATGCTGTCTGCTTTTTTACGGTTTTTCATTAATGTAATATATATTATATTTAAAGACTTAATGCAGTTTTTTTAAATATTTAAATTACTTAGCTGATAGTCACTTGGCACGCATTGTGCCATAACTTTATATTTCTATGCATATTTATTAACGGTGGGTCACCGGTGCGTATACTTAACAAAGTCCCTGCTTTTGAGTCCCCTGCTTTCTGCTTTCTAATTCTCTCGCCTTTAATTTTTAATTACCCTTTCTTTTTTGAAGCCACTCAATCTTGCAACGCTTATTGTCGCTTCACACGCTCCTCGTTGGCGTTTTTGTTGCAATTCTCGTTGTTGGCATTACGGCTGCTGCTGTGGTTATTGTTATTGTTGGCGACCGAACACCGAAAGAACCCAACACCGAAGCTTTACATAACTCACTCGCTCACCACTCACTCACTGCACAAAAAATGGTAGTAGAAGAAGACGGAAGCACGTTTCGGTTTGGGCCTGGTTTTGGGTTTGGGTTTGGGGACGTTAAAAATTCAAAACACAACTGCACACTTAATATCGCACATTGCAATTTCCATGCGTTTTTCAATCATTTCCCGGAGCACTCAGGCTACCACTTGGGTTGGCATATTAATTCCGATTCTTATTCCGATTTCTTACTTTTGGGCACCAATATACGATGATGATATATACATATATATATATCTCGAGAGGTGAAGTCGATATTACTACGCTGGCTGGCGCTTATTGTTTGGCCCGTGTGTCGACGTGGTCGCAGTGGTGACGAGCGAATCTATCCGCCTTCGCAGTGCTGTTGAATTGCAAACCCGACCCGAACTGAGCCCTCAACTGACCAAGTTTTCCTCCTCATGCATTTTCTTTGCTCGTTTTCGGACTCACGGAACGGCAGGATGACGAGGCGAGGCGAACACCGAAAGGTCTCTGGTGCGCCGCTTGCTTTTCGATGTCGCCCATTGTTCGGGTCTTTTCGGAGCCAAAGCTATTTGCTGGCTCTCCGTGAAGCTACATTTTCCGAACATCAGCTTTTCCGAGCGAGGAAAGCTCCACAGCTGATTGCCGCAAAATGCATGCGGTGTTTGGCCCACATCACCACCCCCCAGACATGCCCCCGACAGCTGTCTGTCCTGCGCCCCTAAAAAAACAGCTGACGAGCCGAGAGGGTCAGCCTCCGTTCCGAAAGAGACACGGCGCGGCAAGTGACGCAATCCATTGCGGATGCACAGTGGGGCACAGTGGGATGTGGGAACGGAAAAGGTATCACAACCAAAAATTCAAAACAGGTTAGAATGTGCAGATATTAATAACTTACTAATTATAAGTTTAAGTATACATTTCTTTGATGGATAATTAAAAGCATTTAATATAATTTGCCGTTGTCTCTTTTCATGTCATTACTATTAAAAGTAGGATAACTTAGGATGCGTGTCACATCTGAAACAAGTGGTTTCATATTGCAACATATTGAAGGTCTATAGGTAAATGTGCAGAAAACTATACTTTGCTTTGTTAAAAAATTATTCAATAACAGGATGAGAAGCGATTATCTGGCAGCCAAAGTTTGTACAATACTGGTCAAAATAATAAGTACAGTAGATAAAGGTTTGTTTTAAGCCTAGTAGAACCTTTTTAATAGGCTTAATGAAAAAATTATATTTGGTTTTTATAATAAATAATACATATATTTAACAAAAGAATTGATCAATCCCAATATAAATACTGAGGGTGGTCAAAATTTACTACAAATTAAAAGATTAAAAAAGTTTGTTGGGCTTTGGTTTGTTGATTTTTATTAACTCCTATGACATTTATTTTATTTTATTTATTTTATTAAAATAATATACAAATTTAGTGGTCAAAATGATAAGTATTTAATATTAAAAGACTAACAAAATTTTTTAAGGATCCCTACTGGGTATTGGTTTGTCGATTTTTATTAACTCCTAAGACATTTTAGTCCTCAACAAAAGAGACAAAGGAAAGGAAAAGTCCTTACAAAATGGCAAAAAGCCTTGGATGCTTTCTCAGCTTTATGTCTTTTAATGACTTTTAGCCAAATTTGGCAATAAACAAATAGAAAAGGTAATTGAAATTACCGAAAACAGCTACCGAATGCTAGTAATTCCAGCGGAAAAGGACCTACATATTCATGTAATTGAATGTCGTTTCCGATTTCCGATTTTTAGCCTTTGAACCATTCTATGAATAGCTAAAAAGTATTGAAAAAAACAAAGAGTATGTTTTTTATTATATTCCCAATTTTTGCAAAGGCAGCTATAGGATAAAGTCGTCAGATTTTTATAAAATTAAAACTAGATTTCAGGAATAACAAATTAAACCCCTAATGCAGTTTTATAAATATTAAATAACAGTCACTTGGCACGCATTCCTATTTATATACGGTGGGCCACCGGTACGTATACTTAACACAGCCCCTGCTTTCTGCTTTCCAATTCTCTCGCATTTAATTTTTAATTACCGTTTATTTTTAAGCTGCTCTCTTTGTGCAATGAAAATATAAAATTTGTCCGTTATTTAATTTATTTTAATTTAAATTTTAAAATTAAAATGAATCTAAATAAAAAGGTTAAAAAACCATAGCTAAGTTATAAAAACATTAAATTCATTCTGAAAGCATCTTTAATCCTATACTGATTCCAGTTTTTAACCATTTTATTGATTTTTTACATTTTTCAGAAGTATGTTTTATTATTTTTTTTAACAGATTGACTTTGCTGTTGATAAAGATTAATAATATTTATGGTTCATAAGGTCTGAATGAATCCTTCACAGCGTTGCAATTGTCAGACTAAAATTTAAGTAATCTTTATTATTATCCCAAAAAAACATCGCTCTCTTATTATTTGAAATATTAATTTTATTTTTAAATTGCAATTACAATTTGTTGTTTGTTCACTGTTTGTTTTTTTATGCTAAGTGGTATATTAATTTATATTTATATATATATGTATATATATATATATATTTCACACATTTTCTTGCAAACAATATCAATAATTCTTTTAACCTAATAACAGATGCACTTTTGTTTGTTTTCTTCTTATTTGGTTTGTTGCTTCTCCTAAACGAGAATGTGTTTTGGTTTCAATATTAATCTCTTGTATGGTTCATCCGTGAATCCGGCCTGACTCCGCGATATTCCTCGAGCTTAAAATTAAATTACAAAATACAATGTATAACTTATATATCCGAAGATACGAAAAACAAAGCGCACAATGCAGTATATAACTTAGCCTTAATCACTTGCAGAACTAATTACAATATTACAGTAATAATATGGTGGAACCTAGGGGAAACCAAATCAACAACATAAAAAGCGCAGTACAATACACAACATTGCCCTCTAAATTTATTTTAATAAGTATTCGAATCGTTTATTTCGTAATGAGTAATAAACAGCTCCTCCATTGCATTTGCATTTGCATTTGAATTTGCATTTGAAGTAAAGCGCTTGCTCTGGTGTATAATGCTGGTGTATATATATATAGGGGTGTATATATATACTATAGATAGAAATATATGTATACGTGGCATATAAAATTATCTCGGCGCAAATATTCGCTGCTGAAGCAGTTAAAATGAGTTAGTTCTTGGGTTTGGTGGTGATTATGTTGTTGAGTTTCGAGTTTGAGTTTGAGTTTTGAGGATGAGAAGAGCGCGAAAAATTGGTAGTATGTATAGGCTTCAGTTAAGGTAAAAAGGTAGGCGTGGCAGCAGCATAATGCAGCATTGAGTATTGGGCTTTCATTTTGTATTCGTTTTGGGTACTTCCCATATAAAGCAATTATCCTCTGACGTATATCCTCGAGACTACGATCGGTTTCTTAGTATGCAGAGCGTTTTTGGTTAAGTTAAGTTAAGGTTTAGTATTTATAATTCGATTTAGTATCAAGTGAAAACTATGATTTTTACATTTTTTATGATACAAAAAACGAATGTACTTGCAACTCGTATTAAATGCGCTTGTGTGTAAATATATATATTTTTTGGGATGTACGAATGGGGCGACGCATGGTATAAATGTATACTTCGTATATGTGGGTATGCTGGCGGACCTTGTTCTTGTATATGAAAGTAAACACGGAATATAGTATATGGTATATGTCGTATGTTGTATATATAAAGAGTTTCGAGTCCCGTGATCGGTGTGGTGTATATGATATATGCATGTATAAATATATGAATGCCATCTCTATCTCTCTTCAAGTCGGTGAGCTTAATTTTGAATGTATGTTCAGCTTAAATGCGTTTTCTGAGTATCCTTCATATGATGAGCGATAAATAATCTGATGTATCGTAATTAATGCTAAAAAGTAATTTCATTTCAATATTATTGCATGATTTCTTGTGAGTTCTTTTGTGTGTGTGTGTGTCAATACTTTTTAAATAGGTTCGTTTAATATATATATTTGTTAGATTTACGCGACCTTACTGGGTTTATCATTAAGCATTTATTAACTCGTAATTTGTGGTTTAATATTTGTTCTAATCACGTTTTAGTATCGTACCGCCCTCACATCTTACATCCTTCCTCTGACTATTTTGATATTGCTGTCATACACAGTTTCAGTATATAGATCTATATCCTTTTACATTATACACATACATTATTCGGGCTCCCTTCACACTCCACACCGATTCCACAAATTGCTGAGTTGCCTTTACATTTTGTTTGTTTAGCTTTAAGTGGATAAATGGACGGTTTTGTTTGGATTTCATTAGCTTTATGTCGATTTCTTAAGTCTTTTAGTTTCAAATTATCGTATGCGTTGTAGAAAGGACTCTCTGATTGATTGGCTTGGGTGTTGGCAACAAAAAACTAAAACTATAAACTATGAAAACCACTCAAAAGTCGGGGTAGGTAGGGAAGGAACGATTCAAAGTGATTGTTTTGTGGGGTTGCTTTTTCGACTGAAGGAAACAGTATCTGGCTTAGACGATAGCCCTGCGATTTGTGCACTTTTGGACAGCTTAGCAAGCCTTTTCCTTTTCAATAAAAATATACATTCATACAAATTCCAATTGAATTTCTCTCCTAGGTTTTATTCTTCTTGTCGCTGGTGCAACTCAACAATTTGTACAATCCCCGATCCATTCTATACATAGATATATATTTCGTCCCAGTTTATTTATACAAGTATTTGGTTAAGAAAGCTTTATTTCATTTCATTTTTATGCCCATGCAAAATATATATGGTTTTCCTTGGAAATTTCGTTACTTTAATGTGCTGTATATCATTTATTAGCCATTTGCTGTGCCTTTGCTTAGTTATATTCGGTATCCTTATGTACATTATAAATGTCTGTCAATATCAGCTATATCCCGAACTCCTCTAACGCACAACACTCTTTTGATCGTCATATATGCTTGTCTGAAGTTTGAAAGTTTACGCGTTTTTCATATAGTATTTCTTTGTTATTTAGGAAAAATAGTTTTTGCGTTTCTTGTCTCGCTAGCAAAATAGTTGTATCAATTTTTGTTTTTATTTATTTACTTGTATTTTTTTAGAAAAAACAGCAACGCTAAGTTAATGCAAAAGTTATTCGGTTTGTGAAGTGTTATTATATTTCTGTTATTTCCGTTTCCGTTTAGTTAGTAGTCAAAGATCAGTGCATTTTGCGTAATATCCTTTATACATTCTATACAAATCGTCGGCGAATGTTCATGAGTAGCAACCCCCATTTGCGTAGCTAAATTTGAGGCCTAGTCTAGGTAAAGAAAATGACTCTAGAATAACTGGTTGGACTTAGGCTAGAGCTAACTTGATTTCTTGTATATATACCATATATTTTTATATATTTTTACACGGTGTCTTTTATTTGCAAGCTTTTTAGGCGCGGCGGCAACAATGTCCATCAAAAAGAACATTACGAAAAAGTCACTCAAAAAAATCAACAATAACTCGAAAATCAGGTTCGATAAAAGCTAGAGCAGCTAGCAAAGTTCTGTTCAATCGATCCGATCGGCATTCAAAATTTCTGATTTACTATATATGCCAGTGTATATAAATTCCACTATTATTGCTTTGGTATTATTATTCGGGAGTTTTCGTGTGTTTGTGTGTGTTTTACTTATTTTTTGAAAATCTCTGGCGGATGGTGTTTATAGGAAAAATACTGTTCGAGTTGGGGCCAGCGAATGCTGCTGATTCGTCGTCCTCTAGTTGGAATACAATATCTGGTTGCGGTTGCTGTTGACTAGTGCCATATCAAAACTAAGATCCTGGTGAAAAATGTAACTAAATCAGAGAAATAATTCTCATGCGATTGCACTACCGGACATCGTTGTCGCCTGACGCTCACTCTGCAGTTCGCGGTTGCGTTCGTGTTCAGCGGTCTCAGAGCTGCAAAAAATAAGAGAGATTTAATTAGTATTAAAAATTTATAAGATAAATCAGTGTGGAGTATAAAATTAAAAAATATATTAAACAACAAGTACCTGTTTATTTATAAAAAAAATTTTAATAATTTCAATTTAATAAAGATTTAACTCTCTTAATGTTAGTTGTCTTACATACTTGGATCGAACTGCAATGGGACTGCCGGGAATGTCAACAGGATTGGCATTATTATTGTTCGTGGTCGATGCACGTCGGCCGTTGCCCGATTTGTACGAGAATATAGAATCGTTCTCCATGTCGCTTTCGATCTGAAAGGGATTCAGTTAGTTTTAATCCATATATATCCATAAAACCTTAAGAAATCGTTGGAGATTTTAAATGCAAATTCCAAAAGTGTCTAAAACTTTGATACATGATTTACACTTGTTGTAAAACTATAAAATTAAAGTGACACTTGTTGACACAATTTTATTAATAATATAATTTATTATTTATACTTTTCGACACATTTAAAATTGTTTTCAAACCCACTTCGATTTCTTTCCATCAAAGGAATTTCACTCACCACCTGCCGCTTGTAGGATAACCTCTCACTAGACACCGATCCGCAGGATGAGCTCTCGGACACGGCCTGAGTGACACTGGTGACTGTTGGCGGACTGCTGGGACCCGGGAATCGCTTGGAACACACCTGCGACTGAATGTGCTCGCAAATGCGACGGAAACGCCGAATATTACCTGTGAAAAGGGGAATAGGGGGAGTTCAATTAGGCTGTTTACCGAGTGCGATGATAGCACACTAATTGTTTACCTGATAGCAGCGTAAATGTCAAAGCAAACAACATATCTGCAATGTCGCCCTGTTTGCAAATGGCACTGATGTCAACCTGCAAGGTGTTCAAAAACCATTAGCACACCGTTCCTCCACAGGAGCCGAAAGAAAGCTAAGCCACTCACCTGAAATTTGACATGGCGCTGGAACATGACGGGTCCATTGCCATTCCGCTTGTACTCCACCCGAAACGAGGTGGGCGAGACCACGCTATGCGATAGTTCAGCCATCTGGGGGGAAGAGCGAATTCCATTACTATTTTTGAAAGATTTACAATCTTCGGAAACTTACGGATAAAAATGCGTGTATCAAATGCGCCTTGACCGTGGCAATGGGCTTTCCCTTGACTAAAATAGTGAAGGTTTCATCCTTCTCGGTTGTTATGAGATTACCGAACCAGGAACGCTTGGTCAGCTCCGGTGAGGACTCGGGCGTTAAGTGCACCTCATCGGCAGAAACTAAACAAAATATTATTAATTATTAATACAAGTTTTTTAATTGCTTTCAATATTCTACTTACCCTGCATTTTTCTGCGATGGAAACGCGGACTGCCCAGGAAACTGTTCTTGATGTTGGTGAGTCGCGTTTTCCACAGCTGACCACCAGGTGTATTGCAAGGTGAGCCGGGCATTCCCGGACTGCTGTTGTTCATCATGGGCGAGCCATTGGGATTCACAACTGCAAGAAAGGTACAAAGATTATTATACATGCACAAATTTTCACAGCATATTAAAGATCTCAAGCGAAAGCGATGTGTTCTTAAGGTAAAACTATACTTTTTACATTTTACTAAATATAAAATAGCAACTAAAATGAACAAAATTTAATGAAATATATAGCTTTATCGTCTTTTGCTTTCACATGATCTCTTTGGACTTCTACAGGGTTTCTAAGGGGCATGCACACACCACTATTCGACTCTGGATCGTGGAACATAATGGCAATTGTCGGACCTGAGTTGGCACGATGGTGCACCGACGGCGAGGCGGATTGGGAACCGCTTGAGTTGCCACCCGGACTGCCTGGCGGCATGCCGCATTCTCCTCGATCCCTAGGCGATCCTGGTCCTCCTCCACCGCCGCCGCAGCCGCCGCCCCGCTCCTGACGTAGTGAGTCCCGTCGCTCAATCCTTGGCTCCCGCACCACAACCACGTCGCCCTCGATGCTCTTCTGTGAGCTATGCGACGGCGTCCTGCTGACGGATGAGTGATGGCCGCTCCTGTCTCGATCGCCATATGTGGAGTGTCGCGTTCCCGCTGCCGGTGAGGATGGGCGAGAAATGGCATTCGCCTGCTGCTGGGCAGAGCTCATCGGAGAGTTGCAGCGCGTCGGACTGTGATATGAGGAGCTCCGCACCGATGAGGACACTGTTGTGGGCGATCGCCTTTGGTGGTTTCGTGTGCTGCTGTACGAGCGGAAGCTGTTGGGGTGTAAAATACTTAATTAAATTCCTCAAGTTGCCAAGATACGAGACTTACTTAAAGGCCTGTCGTCTGGGGGTGAGCGGTGAACCCTCTGAGATCTGTCCATAGCTGGGTGCATTGGTCCCATTGATGCGACAGGTGTCCAGGCGCTTCCGCGGCGGATCGACAGCATCCAGTTCACTGCGGGATTTCTGCGCAATCTCGTCGTCATCCTCCAGCGCTGGTCTTCTCCGCTTTCGTTCCAACAGAAGGAAATATATAACCTTTTCAGTATTGTGACTGTGGCGGAAAAATTAAAAATAAACATTAGATACATGGAAATATATTTTTACTTTGGTTAATTAAATATTTGATTCAAAAATACCGCAAAGTTTCCTAATTTATTCAAACCCACCTCGAACTGAGCAACTCCTGGATGAGTTTCTCCTTCTCCTTGAAGCATCCCAGCGAGCAAATGGCGTTGAGCACATCCGGATCCACCGCAGTTGCTGTGGGAATGACATGTGTCTGCACCACCTCCATCATCGGCAGCTCTAGCTCCAGTTCACCTTTGCCACCGGCCGTGACCCAGGGATGTCGGTTGATTTCGGCCAGCTGGATATATATATATATATGGTTATTCGGCGGACGAGGAGCAGGGAAAAAATAAAGCAAAAACTTGTTTTTAGGGAGGAATTCCAAGGGGGACTGGGTAAATAGCCGGGCAACGTGTTGACCCAAAAACCAACAAAAGCCCGGTGGTGGCTACAAAATGACTCACCACCCCAAACGCAAAAAAGTGTACACTGATATTTTATAGTTTGCAATTCCCAAAAAGGAAATTAAAAAAAATAAATGTATTCTTTCCTTCAGTTGTGGTTAAATTAATATTTAGTTGGCGAACTTTAAATGTTACTTAGGCAAATAAAATAAAATATAAATACGAATAGTTACAGATTTAATTACCACCAAATTAGGTAGCGTTTTACTCGATCAAAGAAATCTAATGAAATAACGATTTTTACATTGAATAAAATATATCGAAATATGAGCTAAAATTTTTAGTTGTTTATGTTATACACTAAGGTTGTTCGAATCGATATATTCAATCAAACAATTTATTTAAAAATCGATTTAAATGAAAAAAAATTTGTAAAATATATCAAAACTTAGCTCAACAGTTGTTTCATTGTTTCTGGGAAAAACAAAAGTTTTTCTTCGAGTGCAGTCAAAAAAGGAATTGCCCGAATTGGGCATTGTTGGGTCACCGCTGCACTTGGCCGCGGGCGTGGCTGCGGGTGTCGAGTGCGGCGAAGGATGTGTGTTTGAATGGGGATGTGTGTGACTGTGAATGACTCACCGTTAGCCGCCGGTCCGGATTCACCTCGATCATGCCGCGGAGCAGCGTCTGACAGTCGGGCGGCACAAAGTGCGGTATGTGAAAGACGCCGCGCTTGACCTTCTCAAGCAGCTGCCGGAGGTTGTCATCGTCGAAGGGCAACGCACCCACCAGCAGGGCGTACAGGATAACGCCGCAGGACCAGACATCCGCCTTGCGGCCATCGTACTTCTCGCCCTGGAAAAAGAGGGAAATGTAAGAAATGGAGAAGGAAAATCAGAAATTGAGACATGAAGATATTTCTTTAGGGTGTCTGTCTGTTTTGTGTGTGTGTCTGCCTGTCCATTTGTTTGTTTGTTTGGTTGTTTGTTTGCCGGGGACATTTCATTTATGTTTGCTTTCAACTTGATTATTTGGAAATTCGATTGGCCATTGTGCGTGGCCCCAAATCGTTAGGACCTTTCACCCTTTTTATCGATAAACCATTCCATTCATATGGGAAATGCTATAAGCGACCAGGGGTAAGGTTTTGCCAATTTAAAAGTTTCTCCTCCTATTCTATTTCTTTTCTATTTAAAGACCCAGAAGGGGGCAGTCCAGTCCGTTCAACTCGGTGACGTCCATTGGCGTGTCCATCAAATGCCAAGTTCCCAGCCATTCCTCTGCCATTTCCCGGGGGACGGTTATTGACTTGGCAGGTAAATGGCACAATGACTCGCAGTTTGTTGCCCACCACACCACACACAAAACACAATATGTAATTGCAGCACGACTGTAAATTACAGACCATGTGATTCCAATTCCCCCTTTTGCTTAAAGCTAAACCTGCTAAATCTTTAAGCACGAAGGTGAGGGCTTTATAATAAACGACATACGAGTTGGCAAGGAAAAGGTTTTATACATTTAATATAAATTAATGTTTATTAGCTTTGCTTGTATTAAGATATTGGATTCTGGACGAGCACTGCTTGGAGGTAAAGTTCTTGCTGGGAAAATGGAGCTAGAAATTAATTGCAACATCACCTAGCAACATTTATAGTTTCTATTAACATCATTCCTTTTTATTCCTTTTATGCTTTCCCATTAGTAACTGAATAGAACTATGACCCTTCTATAAATACCTCACGTATTTTCTCTATCAAAACCTAGAGTTTTCCCAGTCCAGACATTACTCATAAACACATTTTTTCCAATTACAGCTACTCTCAAAACTCCAATTTGTAAGATTATACTCGTTGTGTTCGCTCGATTACCCAAACCCAAACCGATTCTTGTAGGTAACCCTAAACCAGCCTGAGGCTTTGCTTCTGGCTTAAACCCCCTGATACCACCATCTACCAAAGATTGATAAACGACCACTTAAGTGATTGAGTACATGGGCTTTCCACGCAATTTTCCCCTACAAATTGTCAAGGTTTTTCCCCTTGCATAGCGCAGATTTGGTTAGCAGACATCAATTAGGAGGTGGGGCGAACTACCACAGCTGAATATTTATAAAAGAATGTACGTATATAAGTAAAGATAAGCTAAACATCACGTAGCAAGTCAGATTTATAGCTTGGCCGGGCTATATATGATAAGACGGGACGAGAAGATATTTTAAAATTCCCCTTATGAATTTATTACGGGCGCAGGAGCATGAAGCTTCGCCAGAAGCTGCAGCTGCAGCAGGTCCTGCATGAAGGAAAAGCAGTGCAATAGACACTGGAAGAATAAAATCACTACAATGCCCTTCAAATATATTTAGATACTTATTTAAACATACTTAAAATCGATACTTTGCTATTGAAAGCTAAAAAAAACGCCAAAATGGCTCTTAAATGCAAGGACATTCAATGCATAGACACATTTCCCTTAAAAAAATAAGAGTTAAAGATCAAAATATTTCCGGATAGAGTATCACTCTATTTTAGGCAGAGTGTATGCCAGGATGTGTCGCAGCCAGATATGGGAAATCATATGCGCACATGACAAGGATGCATTTGCATAGAAGGGAGCCTGACGAAAATTTGCATGGGAAAGCGACTCCAGGATGCTGCCACCTCCACTGATTCCTGCCACTGCCGCAGCCATGGCTGCATCTGAAAATGTGCTAAAAAGTTCGCCTTGATTGACGTTTATGCGTTTGTAGAGATCTCGGGGCGACAACAAAAGGAAAGAAGGGGGACAGAGCTGAAAGCAATTTTATGGCCATTATTCACCCAGGACTCACCCGTATGACCTCCGGGCACGCGTAGTGGGGACTGCCGCAGGATGTCTCCAACATGCTACCGGCCGGCTGCAGTGAGGCCATTCCAAAGTCCGCTATCTTGATGTTGTTCTTCTCGTCCAGCAGCAGATTCTCCGGCTTCAAGTCCCGATGGCTGGAATAAATAATCCGATATTGATTGCTGTTCGACTTTGGGAGTTTCAGAAAAAAATAGAAGACGACTTACCATATCGAATGCGAGTGGCAAAAGTCTAACGCCGAGATGATTTGCCGGAAGAACTTGCGCGCCTCCTTGGGCGTGAGCCGACCCTTCTTCACCAGGTAATCGAAGAGCTCGCCGCCGGATACATGCTCCAATATCAAATACAAATACTTCTTGTTCTCGTACACGTCGCTCAGGCCAAGGACGTGCGGATGATCGATTAGTTTCATTATGGCGATTTCACGTTCAACCTTTTGAGAGAAAGTACGGCGGAGTGGAGGGAAAACCCGATTTTAATCGACTTATCGACAATGTTGTTGAGCTTGATCCCCATGAAAATGCACTCGGAAAAAGGGTATATTAAAAAGGATATAAATAAAAATACATACATAGATAACCCTGTTTAAAAAACATAAATTGTTCAATATTTTTCACTTAAATTATATCAAGAGAAAATGGTTTTACAAGAAATAAAATGAATATTTAGTAAATAATTAAATTAGGCAGTCAATATTAAATTTATCTAAATTGCATATTGAATTTACAATATGAATTACCCTCCCTCTATTGCTTATTTTTGATTGAAATTTCAGCTTAAATATAGTTTTGTTTTTCTTTCTTAATCCTTAATCCTTAATTATAGTAAGTACGTTTTTCCTCGTTTTTTCTAAGAGTGCGCCTCTCGCTTTACAATGCATTCAAAGTGCTTGGTGCTTGGTCGGCCATAATGGCCCATTGTTGTCCTCCGAATGGCGTCCAATTTCTCATTGCGTGTCCCGACCAGCTGGTCCTACAACATGGACACCGCACGCAATCATCGACGGTCCTTTATACTCGTTTACACCCCTATGCCCACCAGCCTTCACCTCATCAGGCACCTTGTGCATTCGATTGTCCTACATGTCTGAGCTTTAGTCACCCTCCCCCCGGAAAACTCTGCCCCGCCCCGTCCCAAAAAAGCCAGTCAATTTTGTTTTACTTTGTCGTCGCACGCACTAATTTGTCCCATGTCCTTTCAATGTCCTACAAAAAATGCACCACATTTTCGGTATATCTCTCTATGTACTATTTAGAGAAGAAGGGCGGGAGTTTTCCATGGGTTTATTATGACGGCAAAAGAGGAAAGAAGAAAAATAAATAGTTGGAGCTTTACTTTGACTTTTATTGAAACCGAATTGAATGGCGGCGAGTCCGAAATTCTATTTGGAGTAAGGACTTGGTCAGGTATTATAATAGATATGGGGGGTGGTGGATTATGGCAGAAAATCGATTATGGGAATAAATGAATATTTACCAAAGATAATTTGTAGTTGAATTTGTAAGAGGCAGTAATTACTCAGGTAAATTATGGTAAAGGTCAGCTCAGAGGTAATGATATTTCCCTTAATTTATTTATAGTGAAACTATATATTCTCTACACAAAATGTGTATCATAAATATTAAGCTTCCCAGTATTAACAAAATAACTTCAAATAAATTGTGTGGCTCTAACTTTATTTGTTTATTATTTAAAGGAATTTTTTATTAATTTTCAAATAAATATAAGAAAAAACACCTGGCACATATTTTGTACAATTCCTAAGCTTATGTTTCTACATTTTTTCATGTTTTAAAAGCATTTCTAAAATTCTTTCTAGCTGAAAATGCGTTTAGGTATCTTCGACTTAAAGGGAAAGCCGCTTGCCTTAAATAACCCAACTCTAGGATACTTTAAGAATCAAAATATCTTTGTCTTTGACTTACCCCGACTTTGGCACACTTAAGTTCCCAAAGCAAGGGAAACCGCGAGCCCGAAAAATCCCCAAAAACAATCTCCCCTTCCACAGTTCGACTGCACTGTTTCAGTCCTTACGTCAGCCCCCACTACACTCCGTCACACTTTCAAGGAGCAAAAGGACAATAAAACAAGGAACCACAAAACAAATTTTATTGTCACAATTTTTTATGACTCGTACGCCACAGCAGAAGACAAACGGAAAATAAGTAGAAAAGAAAAGGAATAGGGGGAAAAACAAAATCATAAAGAGAGCAAAGCAATAAAAACAGAGGAATAGACGAGAAACTTTTCGTCGAGTCATGACCTTCGACCCCCCCCCCCGAAAACTACTTACCTTCATTAGCACCGATTCGCTGAGTTTCTCGCGATTGATTATTTTAATCGCAACCTTTTTGCCAATCACACAATGCACGCCCAACTTGACGAGACCTGCCAAAGGATAAATGGATGATTGCAGTAATGATAATGAGGGTTTTTTTGCACAAAATATAGATAGAAGTAAGTATGATAATAGTAGTGTGTTCTTTGCTAAACGATTTCCTAATTAAAGTCAGAAAGTTGCAGAGGAGAGTGTATATTAGGAAGGATAATTGGACAAGAACCTGGCTAAATGCTGGCTTTATTTGAGTAACTATAGTGCTCTACATCTTACTTTTAAAATGTCTGACAATTGTTTAATTTCTGGTATTATTTGGCATTATAAAACATGCCTAATTCTATTTAAAAATAATTTCTAAAGATTAATTTAGTGCCATTATTTAACCTTCTACTAATTCAAAAGCTAGCTAGCTACATTCGTCAAGATAAAAATTATCAGTAAAAGTAATATTATTATTATTTTTATTGTAATAAAAATATAGAAATTCTTATTACAATGAGTGAATTCAGAGCGACTAAGGCCTTCAGGATATCTACTAAATTATTAACTACTATAGTTCCTGACAATAATTTACTTTTTGTCCTTATTTATCATTCTTAAATATGTTTAATTCATTTTAAAAATAATTTCTAAAGTTTAATTCACTCTACAATAAACATTCATTACCACAAAAAGCCCCTAACTATTTGTGTCAAGTTGCAGAACAAATCAAAACAGCCAGCTTAAGTAATTACAGTAAATGAGGGTTCCAAGCAAAAAGACCATGTTATGTCCATATGGCATTTTTCCTAATAGATATATTGATGGTTTCCACTCGATACAGCCACTTGGGCCAAGTAAATGGGCTTTGGGTCTCCTTGCACTTACCAGTCTGACCCTTGCCGAGAGTTTTCTCCAGGCGATAGGGCCCCACAAATTGGCAATTCTCCGCCGTGACATTGTTCTCCTTCTGCATTTTGCTGGCCTTCTCCGTCTCCTTCGTCGTCCTGGGTCCTGCCTCCTGCGGCACCTCCTCGATGTTAGCTGTTAGCTGTTTGCGGCTGGCAGCGTCAGCTGGCTTCTGGCCATGTACAGGACTAGCACTCCTGCCACTCCGCCGCTCGCCGTCCTCCTCGTCTCCTTTTACCAACTTTGTTGTCGCATAGCGTCAAGGCGGCGGAAGGCGGCTCGCTCGGGTTGCTGGTTTCGTGTGTTGGTATTGGTATTGGGTGCGAGGTCCTTTAATTACTTTTGTTCGACAAAAGTTTTATTGCGATTGTTAAGAATTCCCTTTTGCAGTTTGCAAATGATGCGGCATTTAATTAAGTTTCGACTATAATTGTACGCTCCGTGTGGCTGCTACATTCACATGACTTCATCACAAAATACTTTCCTGCAATAAACAGAGACACAGAGAGAGAGAGAGTGAGGTCAATGTGATTACCAATGAATATTTATGCTTGTTCCCCTTTGGCCAAACTGAATTTTTAATTGAAATAAATGGAAACTAACCGTATTACCGAATAATGTTTATGTGTGTGTATATAGAAAGGTATCGTGTGTGTGTTAGTTGGCCAGGTGTTCTAATTAAAACCCCTCCAGCTGTGCTTGTGCGCTCCCGGCAGCTCTTAGCCATTTCAGCAGTGAATTTATGGCCCAGACAGCTTCCTTCGAACTGAAAAGCCATGGAAATACACACCTGTACAGGTGCAAAGCACATGTATATATATTGAGAGTGCATGTGTGTATTTTAGTTCATTTAAATTTGTAATAATCTTTGCGCTTTGAAGTGTTTCGTTTTCAATTATTTGCCTATTAAGTTTAATTAAAGGTTAAATTCTCTGGGTTCTAGGTAGAAATGTTTGTCAATTATGAAAGGGAATATTAGATTATGCATTTTGAGGATAATTATAATTATTGAAATTTGCATTTGTATGTTAATATGGGATTTACATTCCTTAAAATCATTTGAAATTCTTCAAATATATTTTCGTGAAAATAGCTAAATATTTATACAGTTTTCTAGGCAATGTCAATTATTCACATACTCTTAAAATACCAAAAATTCATGAATAAGGATTTTATGGTAATGTATTTTTATGTTTATTTTAAATTTCTCCCCTACTTGTTTGCCTAGTTTATTGAACTAACAAACTTTTGCAAACTTTATGTAAACAGATCTCGGCGTATGGTTATGTTTATTTGTTTAATTTATTTAAAACGTATAAAAGTATTGTTTCATGTTGGCTTAAAGACATTTATTAAAAATTTTAGTTTACATAAAACCCAATAAAATTCCCTAAGAGAAATGATTTCCCAAAAATATCTCAACTTCTTTATGAAATCTTTTTATATTTGCTCTGGTTTCTAGCCCTCTCCGTGCCGAGTAAATTAAATCCAATTAAATCCAACCTTGTAACCATTTCTCAGGTCAAGACAGGCAGACAGAAAGCTACAAATAATCTTCTCGGGAATTTTCCTCACAGCTTCGCTGGCAATTCGCACTCTTCAATCTGCTGCTGGCCCTGAAGTGAGACGAAATCGTTTAAAAATTTCATTAGGACAGCACTAAAAGCATACTGCTGCTGCTCCTGCTCCTGCTCCTGCTGCTGCTGCTGCTGATGTTGGGAACAACAATTGCTTAACGGTGCGTGTTGGCATAAAAAGCGAGCATAAAGCCTGGCCAACTACGAATGGCCAAGAGATGGGCAAGAACAAAGGCCAAACGGGGATTCTCGCCGAGAAGGTGGGCATTATATTTAGATGCTGACGCAGTCGCTGATAATTCTCGGAGATGACGTTCAAGTGCCAAGTCCCTTCATCTGGGATGGGTTTGGATGTGACGCGGAACTGACAGGACGAAGGATGCTCACGCGCACGAATTGAAAAATAAGTGCACATCAAAATAAAACAGTGCGCAGATGTTAAATCACCGAAAAAAAGGGTTTCTCGGTGATTTATATACATATATAGAATTTTGAAAGTATTGTGAGGGGTTTTTGTGATTTATAATAACAGAAAACGGAATAAATATTAAAAAAAAATATATATTTCTCTAAAGACACTTTAAAATAATTTTAAGTATAAAAATAGCAATCCAATTATTTTTATATTTTCCAATTCAAATCTTATTTAGAACGTAGGTATTATTTTTGAATACTTTTCAAGGCTATAACATTTTTTTCTCTGTACTTGCAGGAGTGCGTGGGTGTCAGGGGTGCGGTTCTGGGTTAGCCCAAAACATTAAGGTTAAACGGGCAGCAGATGGTGGGCTTTTTTGTGTGCAGGAAGCGCAGGAAGGAAGGATGCTAACAAGCCTACCGCCACCAAGCCGAGCCAGGCCAAGTCCTTTCCCTTCCGCCCCGAAACAATAAGAAAACTTTCACTGGGGCCAACACCATCACACCCTAACATTCTTACGTTCTAACATCCTCCTGCAACCTCCATCCATGCCTCCATCCGACCTCCAAACATCCTCCGTCCCCAAGCCACGCCACTGTTCCGCTAACCTAATTTGAAAAATGCGCTAAAAGTTGAAAACTGACATTGTTTGGCAAGTGCCAACAGAAAAAAGAAAGCTGCGAGATAAGGCCACCAAATTGAAGCCACGAATGGCAGATACTCAGCATAACTTAAAGTTAATTTACAGCCCTGCTCCCATTTCCACGTACTGTTCCGATTTTATCTATATCTAATGAGAATTCCATTCGCAGGGCTGCGTGGCATAAGGAATAGATATTACGACATGCCAATAAAGGTGAAAATACACACCTTTAATTTATTTTGAAATATATTATATTATAAATATATTAAAATTAATAATATATTAGTAATAATAATACACTTTTTATAATTATTTCGTTGAGGACTTTAATGTATTTATAAAGAAATACATGGATTTGAACTCAAAAACCCGTAACATAAATGGTTTTTACTCATAATTTTTAGTATTTCAGGACACTTTCTTTTTTTTATTTTTTTAAATTATTATACAGCATACATATTTTTAAATAAGAAATGTATTCTCTTGAAAATTGCCAAGGTTAAATAATCTTCACCATTATTTTCAGGTAATTCTCTATGTGCCCCAAAAAGTATGCTATATTTTGCGTGCAAAACAGCTTCGCTCAAAAATTCTCTTCTAAATAATGCAAAAATATGTAGAACGGCTCATCAAAGGAAACCTAATGAAATAAACCAAGTGCTCGCTCGCCTTCCATATAGGCAAACCAAAAAATATAAAATATAAAAGGGGCGTGGCTGTCGTCTGCCATAAACAAGTCATCGGCAGGGGTAGCCTTATTTTTTCCCTTTTTGCAGCTTTCGCACTTAAGGCTGCGGCAAAATGTCTACACAGTTTTGTATATGAAAAAAAAGGAAGAAGAAATTTATATATACATACGTATATATGTTTGTATATCTGAATAAGATTCTGGCTTGTGTGCGTGCAATAAAAATCATAAGCAAAACGTTTAGAGCATTTGGCGTTGATTTTGGCCTAGCCACGGGAAATTTATGCTTTTAGGTCGTGGCAGCTAGGGGAATGTGACATTCAGGCAAAAAAGGAAGTGGATAGAGCTTAGGGAGATGAAAATGGAGACGACCGCCATTGATGTAGGCCCAAAAGGAACCGTGGCCATGGTGGCCGTTTTTTATGGCTCCATGACCCAATAAAATACCAGCAACAATAATTAAGCGATTTGCAAACAATGCACAGCCATATAGGGCCAATGAATAGGGCTGAGATATATCGAAGCTGGAGATGGCTTGATATCCCATAAATTACGTTATTGACAACATGGGGAAAATGGGCTGGGAAATGTGACAATGTCGGGAACTTTAAATAATTAACATCCAAGCTATAAGAAGAGCAAAAATATAAGTCTTGCATATTAAATGGTAAGATATCCTGTACAAAGGAAGATATATTATTTAAAAAAAAAAATCCTTTAAATATATTATTTATACAATACCTACTTTTGAGCAATTAAAAATCTATTACCCGTCAATTACGAAATGAATTAACAATCAAAGCTATTCTTGCTACCAATTAAACCATTCCCCACTCATAATTCATAGGACGGACGTCTTACAACCCCCGAAATTCCAATTAAAAAATCCTCCAACCCCGCGACTTTCCTAGTTTTCCTCGAATTTACATCTTATTAATGTTCACTCAGCGATTTCAAAAACAATTAACAAGCCAAGGCTCAAACGCAGCTGTCAGCTGCCGCCCGGGCTCCATGTTCATTAGCCTTCTCGCACAATTAACCCCGAGGGGCAAGGAGCCCCGGAAAATACATAGTCAGATGTGTTATCTAACCGAGAGGAGCGAAGGAAAAAAATGAGCAAAAGTGACTTTGATTTCTCGGGCACACACATTTGCATATACAGCTGGCTGAAGCCAAAGGAGACTGTGAAGCCTCGAGGGCTAAATTGCCTTTGCAGCAGCGACGTGAAAGGACCCCAAAGTTTAACCAAGTTTTTTTGCTGCTTTGTGCAGGGTGGAGGTAGTGGGGCCAATCTAAGAGCCAGAAAAACTCAATTTCAAAAACGACAGTCAATAAACGCACCCAACTCACACGCACACAGCATGCCACTGAGCTGCTCTCTGTTATGGCAGCGGCAACGTGGCGTATGAGTGTTTTGCCTGGCCCTCAACCTCAACCTCAGGCCGGCGCTCTTAAAGTGCAATCAATAAAATGCTTTTGAGTTGTGAAAATTGTGCGTAAGTGGCTTTTCATCAGGGCCTCCGTCCTGAGCTGAGGAAATTCAGAAACAGAAACAGCAACAGAAACCAAAAAGGGGAACAGCAAAAGGGCGTTGCTGTCGAGAGAAGAAGAACGACCATTCCTGGCACAGTGGGAAATTTAAAAAAGGGGTGAACATTGAGTAAAAGCTTGGCAAATATTTGGAAATTATAATAAACAATCTTTTTAAAGCACAACAAGCTTTTAAGAAAGATTTTAGTAATTTATTTAAGGTCCTTTTTTTGTCGGTTTTATATTATAAGTATGATTTTTAAAGCGTATCTTTTAATATCCTTTACTAAAATCCTGATAACTTCTTAAGTCAATTAAATATATTATTTATATATTATTATTATATATTTTTTCTATCTATTTTTTGCCACTGTGGCTGCTCAACTCGATGCTCGAATGGCTGTTATTGCCTCTGTTCCTGTTTTTGATGTTGCCCCGACACCATGTTTAATCAGAATCAGACTCGGATGGCCCCGGCAGCGGCAGGATATGGGGAAACAGGACTGCAACAGCTGGAGCTCCACATTCATCAACTAATTGCAATTATGTGGAAAATGTAAATCAATATTTAACTAACATGCCTTTGCCTTCCCTTCCCCGCAGTTGTCATTTGTCATTTAACATTGATTTCAGCTCTCACTTGTGTTGTGTCAGCATCAGCAAAAGTATTTTTTTGTTTGCTGATTGCTTCTGAAGTGAACATTTCAAATATTTGAATGTCATGTCAATGGGACGATTGAACAATTCAAATTAAATGGAAAATAAACGTAAAACAAAGAGGGATTATAAAGTGACAACAGTCACAAAAGGATTGTTCAGCTCATAAATTGAATAAGTTTTGCAATTTAATGACAGGAACAATCGAAATATGCCTACAAAAGTTCAAGGAAACTTGATTTACTTTAACCTTAATGAAGTATTCCACTCGAATAAATATATACCAAGAACTAAACAAACTGCCAAAGGGCTATTAAGCTCCCCTGAGTACGTCAATTAATCATTTATAGAGAAAATCAATCAGCATATTCAATGAATTCGTCACTTTGTCACAATAGCCACCACAAGTTGATAAATACCTTGCCTTCAACGAAAAACGATGCCGAGAAAACCAACAAAAGTTTCCAAAACTGTCAACACATTAAATTGTCGAGCAAGGCCAACAACTGCTTGGCCAGGACAAACAAAGGCAGAGCCAATAAACCGACGTACCAAGTCCGCATCCTGTGCCAGCAGGATATGCCGGCTTTAAGCTCCCAGCTTCAGGGGCATTGAAATAAGGAAATGGTGAATGGTCGGGAAGATGAAGCCCCGCCTCGCTTTTCATTATTAAATAATGGCCAGCACGGTGCGGGCCTTGTTAAGCAGCTTACTTGCAAATCGGGGCTAATAAACCGCTTAGATCAACACGCAAAATGCAAAAGCAGCAAAGCAGAAAAAAACCTTTAACCTCCCTGGTCAAACGGAGGACCATCCTCACCCGCAGCAAAAATTCGATTAAAAGCAACCAAAAAACTAGCATGCTGCCGCAAGGAGGAGGCACCTCCAGGACCAGGCCACCGCACCACCGCACAAATTAACTGGATTCGATAGGGCTAAAAAGCCAGGAGCATCCACAGCAGCAGCTGCTTCTGTTCACAGCAAAAGGGACAGGCAGTACAAGTACAGAACAGGACGAAAAACATTTGGTTAAAATTTAGGGATTTACTTAAAGTTAATAAATAACGGTAGGAAAAATTAAAAATATATAAAAATGTACTACAAATGAGTAGCACATTTCAGGACGACAACCTTAGGAAATAATTAACCCTTTTAAATACTTTTTCGCGTCTTTAACACTTTCTTTAAATATTTTTCTTTTCATATTCGAGGTAATAAGATCTCGAAAAGCCCTAACTATTAAACCTTTTTCTATGAATATTTTCTAATGATTTTATTAAGTTTATCAAACTGAAAATTTCTCCAAGTGAAGCTACAACTATGAACTCATGTTGGTTAGAATTTTTGCTCGTTTTTTTTTTGCAAAACCAGCATCAAATCAAGTTTATATTTGCCTACCGAGTGTGTCCTGTCCTGTCCGCCTCCCCTCGACCCCAAAAAATCTGAAAGCGGAAAACATTTGCCAGTTTATTTGCACAGCCTTTACCGTTGCCATTTTGGCAGGACGATTTCGATTACCAAACACACAGAACAGACTAACCTGGCCGGAAGCTAAAAAGATGAAATGATTAAGGTCGCAATTAGATGGCTAACATCCGCACCGAACTCTAACCTGGCCGTTTTTGGCTCCCCGGCCTGGAAAAAATTCAATTATTTCTCACGAGAGAAAAAAGAGTGAAAAATGCAAACGCGAAAAATAGTTGGGGGGAGGAAAAAAAACTGAAAATTGGCAACGGGATAAAAGAGAATGGCGAATGGCATTGCTGGAAAAGGCAGAAACTATGCAAAAACTCAATTAAAAACGGGACAGCAACGTAGATTGTTCAATTCAATCAGACAAGGAAGAGCATTGAACAGGCGAAAGTAATTACACGGAGTTCAAATAGGAGGATAACCAACATTTTTTGGCTAAAAGAATGAGGAAGAAATACATAAGACCATATATCTTTTAGGAATTTATATAATACTCTTTTTGAATAAACTCCAAGGAAATTTAAGCAGGATAAGCTAAGGAAATTAAAGCCTTTAAAATAATAAATTTTTATTTTAAGTATCTGAAAATTTAAAGTGTTTATACTTGGAATTAAATGGTTTAAAGCTTTAAATACATAAATTTAATTTTTTAAATATTTTCCATTACACATACAGCCGTTTTTTATTAAAAGCTCAAGAAAATAAATACACGTTTTTATTTATTTTTACTCGCTGAAGATGAATAAACACCCCAAAGGGAATGGAACTGTCTGAATTCCCTGCTCATGATTTCCGTATTACCGAATAAATCATGAATCATCAGGGTTTCATTAAAGACATTTGCTTTTATATTGATTGAAGACCCACAAAAGTAATGTTGAGCTCGAGCCGCACCGCTCCTCAAACTTCCTCCCTTATGCCAGTCGCATTTAAAGGAACCTTCGCCTCCCCCGCACAAAGTGTTTTCCTTACAAAATATGGAAATCAAGTTTAGTTGTACAAATAATCCGCAACAGGACAAACAAAAAAGAGCAGCAAAACGAAATCCAAACAACAGCCAAGAAAAACAGGGCCAGCAAAAGCCGGGCATTTTTCAATTTTACGCGTAACGCAGTAACGGGTCTCCCCTCACGTATACTTATGTATATAGAGCCAGCACAGCCCCATCACCTTGCCCGTGGGGCAAACAATCCCGAGTCCTGAATCCGGGGAACAAGATCTCAGGACATGAGCACGGACTTGGCAAAGCCCGCATTTGTTTGCCAAAGCCACGCCAGCCATCACCTCCAGCCCCAGCACAAGCTTCATCTCCAGGTTCAGCTTTGGCCTCCACCTCTGGCTGCCATCTGCTGCTCCTCTGCAGTCCGCTTAGAATTCAATTAAGGAGTGGGACACGCAGGGGAGGGGATTGAGCGGGAAGAGCACTGAGAAAATCTTTCTAAATTATCCTTGAAAAACATTAATGGACTTCTTAGAGTTCTAAGAAAACACATTTATCTAGGGTGCTACATTGCTAGTTTTTAAAGCAATGACATTTATAAAGGACGTAATATTTTATAGCATTTTTATTTGGACTATGTCTAAGAGGTTTTCTTAGGCACTTCCTTAAAAAGTTTCTGGTATAATCTTCCTCTCAAATGAAATAGTTTTATAACTGATATATTTTATTATTATTAATAGTACAGTTCATCAGAGTTTATTTAAATTATTTTAGTGTGAAAAACCAAAGGTCCAGCATAATTATATTTAGGAAAAATATAGACTCGTAAGGCAGGATATTATTTAATTGAAACTAATTCTAGAATTCGCTTTTATTTATGGAAATTAAAGCAATTTTCAGTTAATTACATTCTCCAAAATTAATTTTATTAATACATTTATTTCCTAAGCAATTTCTTTTAGTGACTTCCGGCGAACACTTCCTCAAAGGACGAGAATGATTGCTCGCATCGCGTATATTTCGTGGTTTCGAAACCGCACTTAATTCAATTTTCATTTACTCTGTTATGCATGCGTGTTGGCCGTGCCACGAGGATGCTGGCCTGGCCAATTTGCGATTGCCACTTGTTATTTTGTTGCCTTGGCACCATTTTTACCTCTGGCCAGGGCGATCGTGTTAACGCCTTTCGCCGCAAAGCGGCTGCCGCTTTGACGTTTTAATTCGGCGGCACTTTGTGTGTATACTGTGGGTCCTTTAATGCAATTTCTTTGCCGGATTGACGTGGTCCACGTCCAGGGGAATTGCACTTCAGAGGCGGCTTAATTGGCAACCGACAGTCGACAAAACTTTTCAATTAGAATTAATGATGTTAGGGCCACCGGATTGCCGTGGGGCTGGAATTAATTCCGCAGGAAACTGGGAAACTAGCACTTGCCATCTTTGCGGTGGGCGAAATTATTTCTGCCAATTACAACTGCAATTTTTCGCACACAAAAAAATTGGGCAGAACCCGAGGGCTCTCCGCCTGACAGACAACTGAAATATGCAAATGAAATTTATGACTCGACATTCCTCGGGCCACAAACTGCACAAACTGTGAAATACGTTTCTCGTGTTGCATACTTTGGGCGGACGAGAAAACGAAATAAAAATTCGGAAACTACAGGCAGACATGGAAACAAGGAAACCGGACCCGGCCTTTAATGACAGGCTTAAACCTTAAACTACAAATACAAATGAACAGGCTTTTCGTATCTTTTGCTGTCAAGGATTTTGCATTTTGATGTTGGATTTTCTGTCACTTTTGTGTTACGTTTATTCGTTTTGTTGTTGTCGTTTTCCTCTTTTTTTGGCAACCTGAGCCATCGCATTAGGGCTAAGCAGGCGGCTCGAACCCGAGCTGACGGAGTCTCTGATGTAAGCCGAGCTCTGTATAATTGATGACTTCGGGGCGAAGCTGCAGAAGGAGGTCAAGGCACAGGTGGTGTGGCTGCAGGGACAGAGCCAAGGGCAATTTTATACGCTTTGCAGGCAAATGTAAATTTAAGCGGTTTAGTCGTAATTCTTTATCCTCTGGAAATCATATTGAATCGCAGGGATAATAACAGAATAATTAACAATACGGAGATGTTTAAGAAGTCATTAAAAACACCTCAGAAAAGCAATTTAAATTCATTGCTTTCTTTTAGACACCGCTAAAGATATAAATAGATAAATAAATTAAAGATAAATAAAATAAAAGACAAGTAGTATTAGCCTAAGTTACAATTTAACCAAGGAAATAATTACTTTCCCGTATTTTATATTCTATATTTTTGCTAAAAACGTGTCCTTGACTTGGCAACGAAACAGAAAAAAAACCCAATTTCGCACATAATCATTTTTTCTCGCACGAATGTCAGAAGATAATTCCCCTTGGTCAATGCCGAAGCTTGGCAGGGGCAAAAATCGATTTCGGTGGCACTGGAGTGGGAAGGGAACAACGCTCCTCCTGGCTCCACCGCTCGTGTTGGCTATAAGGCATTCCCGGGACCCATAATATTTGCCTAAACAAATGCCTGAAACCCTCTAGCCCAAATCCCCTTTGCCAGAGCATGGCTAAACCTATGACAATAACAACAGCAACATGGCCGGGCGCAAGGATAATGGCAAAAGCATTCCATATGCAAAAATGTATGTGGTCGCTGGCATAAACAAAATTTCAACTTTAAAACAAGTCGGAACAGAAATTGCAAGCTGGCGCAACGAGAAACCAATTCGATTTTGCCATATGCAATGTAAATCGCCCAAGGATATCCCCAGAGGCGACAGCGATGGCGAGGGGTCGGGGTGGCTGCCAAAGGATATGCGGCACATGTTCGCAGCGCAAGACTTGAAAGAGCAAAAAATAAGAAACTGTGGAAGAGGCGCAAAAAAAAACGCTTGCATATGCTTTAATCAAAGGCAATGACGTACGGGAATGTGGTTCATTCTTAAAAACGTAACCAGGATTCCGGAGAGCGGCGGCAGTGCCGGCAGCGGCGGAGACGGGTGTTGGGGTTGCGGTTCCGAAAGAGAGCAGACTCTTCCTCCAGAAACGGAACTGTTGACAAAGCCATGCTGCGGGTGGCTGGCTGCTCAGCTAGGATTGCGAATGGACATTTGTGATTGTCCGCTGGCAAGGACTACGCAGGCGCAGGGGTTAAGCGGGAGCGTGTTCAATAAAGAGAGCTTTCTCAGGCTCTCTTGCTCTGTGGCTTACACGCCCCACTGGGTGGTTGTTGTTTTCTCGGCAGGGTTGCTTTTCGCATTCCGTTTGCCATGTGCCCCACTGTAAGTCAGCGGTGCACTGAGCGAAACTCAGGTGGTTTTCATTCGCAAAATATCTGTGGTAAATATTCTTTAAGTTATAAGGATAATACCTAAAAATGTAGGCTAAAAAACGGGGTTTCTTAAAGTGAATTCAAACTAGAGGAGATATCTCTTCTATTAAGGATAATTATAACAATATAGCATTATTTCAGCTAAAAAAGATTAATACGCAATAATGTTATTTTTAATTTACTAAAAAAAATATATATATTAAATGTTTTTACATAAATTATTTCAAGGATAATAATAACAAATAGAGCTAATTTTTAATTCCAAAATGTGATTGAATACCAGAAAAACTAAGTTCGATTAAAAATTAAATTTTATGATATTTGAGACAATTCAAAAATTTTTTTTCTTTGCAAATATTAAATTTTTGTAATTTATTATCATTAACTATCGGATATAAATGATTAAAAAGTAAGTTTTATATATACAAATGTTTAAATCTTTACATATTGTAGTAGTAATAATAAAATTTATATAATATTATATTAAAATTCTTCCAGTGCAGTCTCCCCTTTAACCCCCTTAAACGCCCATCAACCCCTCGTTTCTTGGCTGCCGCTTATAGCTTTTTAATTACAAATAGAAATGGTTAGCATTTTTGTTTACGTTTATTAAACTAATTGGATGAGACAATGTTGCTGCATGGCTGACAAGCCGGTCACCTGGCCGCCCTTCGTAGGGAACTTTCGGGCTGCAGGAATATGAGCCTCGAAGCTAGGGGGGCGACTCCCGACATTGTCTACAGCGGTAATCCCCCGGGTCATTAAGGCGTCTACGTGTCTGCAGCAGAAGCAGCAGGAGCATCAGCAGCAGCGCAGGATGCTTCTAGCCAGGACAGTGTCGCCTGCCGATTGCCGCATGTTTTATTCAGTTTGGCGGCGTCCTCCATCAGGTTGTAAATATTGAACAACAGCAACAACCAGCAGGAGCCCTGAATACAGAAACACGCCGGAAGCTGAAATGGTGCTCATATTTTAAGATGCTGCATTTTTGATCTGACGCGACAGTTTTTGCCATCGCCCAAGACGGAGGACACCTTAATTGTTTGCTGGAAAAAGGATAAAAACGCAAAAGGGAGCGAGACTGCTGGGACATGTCATTGGGTTTGAAATAGAAATGGAAAAGAAAATGGACATAAAGATGGGAATGGAGATAGAAATTGAGTTAGGAAAAATAAATGGAAATAAGTTCCAAGTGGGAAAACAGATGAAAAACTGGATGCAGACCGACGGAGAGCATAGATGAAAGCCAGTCCGGCTTAACTAAGCTAAACATTTTGGCATTTTTATTGATAAGCCAACTTGTTCGCCTTGAAGAGAGCTGCAGGGTATGAAAATAAACTTTCATGGTCCTGCGTTTGATTGATAGAAAGTTCAGCATAGCGAATCCTTCGCAAAAAGTTTGCCAGTTTCATAAGAAAATGCCATAAGCCAGTTGCAAATAATATTAGGAATTATTCACATTTCAATTTGTACTTGGATTGTAATTGTATATAGTTTATAATTGTAAGTAAAAAATGTTTATCTAAAATGTTTTATTTATTATAAATATTTTGGAACTAGTCTGAGGCTATATAGTAAGTTGTAACTTTAATCTTAGCCCAGTTAATTCAACATCTTTCCTTTAGTGGTTACACCGAATGGCTAAACAAGTCACTCTGGTGTGACATGGCTTTTAGACGCATTTAAAAAAAATTCAAGCTACATTCCTTTCTCTTGCTAAGACACTATGACCTGCTGCTATTTATCGACTTTTTTTCATGTTGCATGGATTTATTTCCTTATTTCTTTTTTGTACCCCGCCTGAGAGTAGTTCATTAGGACAGTGCAATGTTGACAACAACAACATTTTGAGGGTTGAACGGGGCTATAAATACGAAACTATAATGCTCCAATAAGAAACTAAGCTGACAAAAACAGACAACAAGACAGGGGATCACGACTTGGGGTTGAAAATGGATGGGTGGAAATATATATTTGTGAACTCACGTTCATAAGCATTTTTCGATGGGTTCGCGATGACGTCATTGCTCCAGAAATATGATTGCAATATATTGGTTGTATATATGTACTTGGTACCCAGAAAATTCAGCAAGTGACATCAATCAATTTTGATTATTTACCATCATCTCAACTCAGCAATCCGTCGCCCTGTTTGTATATCAATATTTTGCAAAAGGACGATTTGATAACGAAGACATTTAGCCATTTGCAGGGCCAACTTCAGGCCCTCAAGTGTCTCCTCTTCATTCCCCAACCGAACTCATCCCGTCCCGACTCGTACCATCCTTGATTAATGCCCTCACTGTCAGGCCAAACACCTCAAGTGCCCATTGAAGGCCCGCCTCCTCCTGGGCGTCCTTTTCTTGCTCCTTCCACCTTTCCTGCCAGCCCGAAGCAGGTGAGCACTCGTAAAACTCAAAAGCCACATCCGCCCGCCATATTAAATTTTGCAATCCAACTTCGTTTTCATGCAAAAAACACAAAAACTGTCTATAAATACTGTTAAATGAGTGAGGTGACGACTCCCGAGTAAAAGTACACTGAGGTGAAATATAGATTCTTGATTAAATAATCAGGGGTGCGATGGAAATTTTTATAAAATTGAAATCATTGAAGAGGGTATTTAAAAATTGTTTAAAACAAAAAAAATGATATGGAGTCCAAAGTCTTTGTAATAATTTTTAAGATATTTATTGCATACTTCAGACGCACTTTAAATTGATTTTAAATCCAAAGCAACAAAAATTGATATGTTTCGATTTGGAATCTCATATTTTCTTTTTTATAATCGAATTAAAAAAAATGTTTGACTATAGAATATCCTGTTTATAAAGGATATTATATGCATTTTAACTACGCCTGACTAAAGAACACATTAATTATTAATGCTAAAGAATATCCTTTCGCACTCTTTGCACTGAAGGGACATTTTTACTTTAAATCCTTCATAATTTTTTGGAAAACCCTTTTCCAGGTGTATGTGTGTGCTTGTTTGTGAGCATACGTAGTTGTGGCTGTTTGTGGTTTCCCCCAGAAATAATTGTGGGCGCATGGGCGTGTGTGTGTGGACGCACGGATGGATGGTTCGATGTTGTTTCCCAGTTGTTTTTGGTTGAAAATCGATATGGACAACAAAAAAATCCATAAAAAATAACAAAACAGCTACAAAATGGTAAAAATGTGAAATATGAAAAGCAACTTCTCTGCATGGTAAATATTTCGAAATGGAAAAATTTGAATATCAAATGATGGAGGGTAAAAATATTTTTAAAAGTTTTATATACAAGTTTAAGGAATTAAAATAGTAAAATAGTGAAAAGGATTCTATATTAATATAAATGGTTCCCTAAAGTATGCAATGAAATATTTCAGGGCCCAAATTCACTGTAATCCTGTATTTCACCAAGAATCCGATTTCATAGCATACTTTTTTGGGATCATTTCATTTCAACTCCTTAAGCTTGGGTATCCACTTCAACAAAAAGGTAGTCTATTTCTATGTTTAAAAATCAATAATAAAAATAACAAAAACAAAAAACGGCCAACAGGAGTAAGGACTGAGATGTGAAATATATGGGCTCTACATACCGACTATTTCCGCTTGGGTGTAAAATTTCAGGGGCTTTCTTGCCTCATACAAATCACTTCCGGGATGAAGCGTTCACGTTGTTGCACCCACAGTGCACATATACAGGCGTATCCGCACACACACTCAAACACATACACTGACAGCTGGCAGCCACGAGACACCAACACACTTGCTCGCCTACACCTACACCTACACACACACACTCACACTCAGGCGCGAGAGGAAGGGGAGCTGCAACCTTTGCCTTTGTAGTTGCCCAAAAAAACAGACTTTTCGCTTATCTCCGGGCGCCGCTCCTTAATTATATAATTTTGTTTCACTTAATACTTAATGCACTTTACGATTTTCCGCAATTGGCGCACATTTGTCGCATAATTTGCATAAACATTTTACTGATTTTTCCCATCGCACACTCGCACACACGCACACACTCGAGCGGGCTGTGACGTACGCACACACAGGGAGAGAGTCGGACTCTGTTTTTTTTTCCTTATTATCGCGCTGCCGATTACAGTGGGAAATGTTATTTTAACTAAAATAGTGCTTGTCTGTTCTTTTTTGGCCACGGCCTGTCTACTAACTGAAACCAAAAGCTCTCAGGGAGAGGCAATGCTACCGACTTGGCTATTTTCGCGTCAAATTACGGTTTTTTCAATGAAAACAACCACTGAGCGCCGAAGCTCGTGGAAAGCAAAGGACGCTTCCTGAAAGGGAGAGCGCAGTTTGGCCAGAGAGAGAGCGCAAAAGAGTCCTTCCTGTCAATGAAAGCCTTGGTGGTAGTTTAGCGGCAACAGGGTGTTTCCATGTGCCTAATTCACCCTGTGTTGCACGGATTTTTAGATCCTTGAATTTCACAAGATGTTTTAACACTCCAATGGGGATCAAGGCTTAAATTAAGGAAAATATTTCAAAAAAAAAAAGGAAGAGCTGTCGTTCAAGCTGAGCGGGAGGGAGAGCCAGCATACCTAGAAGGAGAGGGAGAAGCGCATCAAGGACGAGAAACTGCTCCTGGTCTCGAATACAATACAGTCCGAGGATTGTCCCAGTATGCCGCACTCTCACAGGTCCGAGGATTTACAATCCTCGTGCCACTGGGCGCCATCATGCAGCCGTATGAAGCTCGTCTTCCAGGAAGCGGATACAGACGGTGACGTTTTGACAAGGTTGTTCCAACCTCCTGTGGCGGGTGGAGTGCCTTAAACTAATGTCGCCAAATTTAAAATATTGAATAAGATTGTTTTTCAATTTGATCATAACGGTATGTACATATAGCCCAGGCAGGAAGGACTTAAGAAAAGTAGGTCAAAACACCTGAAAACTTTGAATTTAAATCATATTCAATGCATATTCAGGATGGCCAGTGCAGTGGCAGGATGCAGCGAAGTTCATGCAGAAGCCTATGTCCGTTTTTTCATAAAATTTAATTTCATTAATTTCATGCCAGTAATTCAATGTTGCCACACTGCCGATAAATCACTGTCGGTAAAGCAGTTCAGCAGCAAAGCGTATTTGTTTCTCAAATTAGATTTATCCAAGACACGACCCCCGTGGTGAATGAAAATTCAAAAAAGACAACAGTTAAAATTAA
This sequence comes from Drosophila anomelani, assembly GCA_035045905.1. NCBI lineage: Eukaryota > Metazoa > Arthropoda > Insecta > Diptera > Drosophilidae > Drosophila > Drosophila anomelani. The sequence continues at coordinate 1,448,647 of JAWNOO010000165.1, forward strand.
TATTAACATTAAAATTAACTGAATAAAATAAATAAATAAATCTAATAAATACTTATTTGTTTATTAAACATTATGTTATTTTATAAAAATATTACGTTAAATATCCAAACAGTAATATCCAAATTATTATGAAAAATTAGCAATTATATCATTTTAGTAACACAAATAAATAATAAAAACAAAATAAAATACGCTAATATGCTAACTTTCGGGAACAAGAGTATGTATAAAATAAAATGTATAAAAAATATATATAAGATACTACCACAAATTTATCCCAAATACATGTGCAGAAACGTCAAACAAAAGATAATGCTCATCAAAGCGTTCTTTCAGCTGAGTGACTCGTGCTCGAAAACGACAGATTTACGCATCCAAAACTAATCCCCCCGAAAGTAATAGAACGCAAAGATATAGACGAGAAAAATACAAAGACCAGGCGCAGAATTCCATTTGTATCACTTTATTCAACGTTTTACGTTAATATTTTATTCTTTTTTTGTTTTGTTCTATAATAAATATATTCTTTACTGCACATTAGGTGTACTTTTCTTTATAGGTATTTGTTGTTTTTCGGGTGACAGGGGCTTGTTGTTGCTCGCACTTTGAACATTTAAACAATTATGTATAGTATTTTCATATAAATAATTATAGACGTTGCTCGCTAGTTATATGTATACTTAGACCTACTATTTATGTGTGTATGTTTAGCCGTATATTATATATCATTATAATATAGTTTATGTATAAATATATATATATGTATGTACCGTTACATATCATTGCATTAGCACAGCACTTTAAACACTTAATTGCCAGTATAAATAATGAATGTTCTTGCTGCCGCAAATTATAACAATTTTCAACAGAAAATAACAGAAAAAAGTCAAATTTCTTTCTCTAATATTTAGAAATCATTGAAGTACTGCAAATCTCGTTGGTCTACTGCCTTGGCGGGCTTCCAATCCTTCTCGGGATAATCATCAAAGTTCTTCGTATCCCCATCGTGATGTACATCGGGCAGAATTGGTGGCTGTAAGATAGATTAATTTATAATAATAATTATTATTTTGATTGCTAATTGTGTGTGATTTAAGGGTGTTTTAATTGGGTCTAAGAGTCGGATTCTTATGTGTCCTTTTTTTATTACATTTATGAAATGTCTGTTGGGGAAAAACAAGAACATAAAGAGAACACTTAGCTTTCCCTTTTACTATTCCTCTTAAAATTTCATCTTCATTACTTTTTCTAGCCTTTAGCATTTTTAACAGTCATTTCTGACGCACTTAACCCATTGTCTCCACAAATGGGCTCTGGGCGGAGGCGTTCATGTGGGCAATTAACGCCTTCTTCAGATGCGAAATGCCCCCCTTTTGTTACATTTCACTAGCACTCGCCTTTGGAGCAGCTGGGCTGGCTGGGAGGGATCCGGATCCGGGAGATTTATGGGTCTAACACCCACCCGGACGGCCGAAATAGACGCTGCGGTCATTAACTAAAGGCACACAGCTAATTGGGCAAACTGATTTGTTTATTTGCGTTTAATTACGAGAACGTATGAAAATGCGCTGGCCGACATACAAAAAGTCAGCCAAAAGTCATATGGGCCACGCGTGTGTGTCACTAAAAGCCACACAAAGTATATGCGCCATAATTGTTAATTATAATTAGTTTAAAAAATATTAAAAACAAAAGAGAAACCCCTTGAACTCACCTTAAGTTTCTTATTGTAGACGTCATTCCAATTCAAGTGCTTGAACCAGCGATGCCGCTTCACGTCATCGGCACCATTCTGCGGGTATTCCGGAATCGGCGAAAAATATAGAAGAAAATGTAGAGGAAAATACAGATTAATATTAGACATAAATAAAGCTCTCTTTGGCTATATAGCTCATGTTGCAAAAACGCGCGACAAGTCTATTAAAAAAAATCAGATTTCGTTGGCGAGAAAAAGAAAAATGATTTCAGAGCAAAATGTATTAACCTAACTGACAAGGGGCATGTGCAGATCTATTCGCGATGGCCAACAATTAATTTTTGATATATGCGATGCAATTTTTAATGCCAGCCCACAAAATCCGACCGTCCAACCGTGACAAGTGTAAACAATTCTCTATTAATATCGCGCCTAATAAGCCAGAAAATATTAACGAACAAGCTTGCCAAAATTGTATGTTGAACTATGTATTTGAAGAATAGACAGCGAGCAGCGGAGATAAATAAACTTTTTGTCAGCTTGGAAAACGTGGAAAATTGGCTAATTTAAATAGTTGGGAAGAGGTGGAATATCTGATAAAATAAATGGAAAACTGTGTGGATAATACCAACAGCTGAATAAACGTTATGCTGGGAGGAAATATGTGTTTACTTATTCAACATAATATTTATGTTTGATCTTTACGGGCCTTTAAATTAATATTTTAAAGTAAATTTAAATAATGGTATTTATAAGCCATTATTAAGATTATTTAAAGTTGATTGTAATAAATTTTAGTAACTGGTAAATAGGAAAATATTTTTTAAATAAAAAAATTCTACGAATTGTTGCATTTTTCGCTAAAAAAAGTTATTTCTTCATCTTCGATTTAAGACCTATTAATCTGGCTTTACATTTATTTTTGTAATAGTTTTCAACAGATTTTAAATTAGTTTTTATTAGTTTTCATTACGGGGGAAACAAACAATTAATCCTAAAAAACCTTGATGATTATTTTCTCAACTAAACTAATTTAATGTTTCGCAAAGTATTGTTTATTTTATTTTCTAGAAATCCCCCAATGATTTTCCATATCTCTCACCTTCATGTTGCCCAGTCGCTTGGTTCTATCATTCACCAGAAGCTTTTTGATCAAGTCTTTAGCAATGGGATCCATATGACGCTCCCACTCAATTTTTCCACTCAATATCTTCTCATATATGCCAAAGGGCTGCTCATCGTAGAAAGGTGGATAACCCACCATCATTTCGTAGATGAGAACTCCTGTAAAATTAATCATTTCCATTAATAAATAATATAAATGAAATGAAATACAAGACAACCCACCCAAAGCCCACCAATCCACGGCCTTGTTGTGTCCCTTGGACTGGATTATCTCAGGTGCTATATATTCAGGCGTGCCACAAAGTGTCCAGGTGCGATCCCTTAGCTTTTTGGCAAAACCAAAATCGGTGATTTTCAGATGGCCATCTCTATTAATCAGCAGGTTTTCCGGCTTCAGATCGCGGTAAACGACTTGCAGGGAGTGTAGGTATTCCAGGGCACTGACTATCTCAGCCGCATAGAAATTGGCTGAAATATAACAATAAAAATATATAAGTTAAAGCTTAAAAGTCTAAGAATATATTCAATATATACTCACAAGTTTGACTAGTGAATTTTCCTGCATTTCGCAGGTATGTAAAAAGCTCTCCGCCACAGACATAATCGAAGATCATGTACAGATTTGACTCATCCTTTGTGGACCACTCCCTGAAGGAAAGCAAATAAATAATTTAAGAAAAAGTCTTCTCCAGACATTCAAATATATTCGAATATTCAAAATGTGTCATATTCGCCATATTGTTCTACTTACAGGCTGATGACAAACGGATGTCGGATCTCGCGCAGTATATTCCGCTCGTTCTTCACATGCTCGATCTGCTTGAGACGAATGACTTCGGTCATGGCCAGAATCTTCATGGCACAGTACTTCTCCGAAATGCGATCGCGACAGAGGCACACTCGTCCGAAGGTGCCGGTGCCTGAAAGGTGGGGTAATGGTAATGGAGGGTATCGGATTATTGAATGAATCGAGCAGACCGCAAACAACATTCTTAAATATCATGGCATATGCCCCATTAAAGTGTTTGCAGGCGATATGACCAAAGTGCTTCACTTTGCCCAAACGTGGATGACACACACAATCAAGGGGAAAATAGTAGAGATAACTTCGATGTTTACCTTGAGTTTTTAATTTAATTAATTCATTTGGTTATATACGAATTTCATATTCATATTTGTTCAATTGTATAGATATATAAAAGTTTCCAATAATATTCATCGCAATACTTAGATATATAAAATTGAACTTATCCTCCTGTTTTTTATACATATTTAAAATTATTCTTAGTAAAAAATATTTATATTTTAAGAGATTCTTTTCAGAATATGGTTTATCATTTAACGTTTTTTTGACCAGCATCTCTGAAGTGCTACTATTTTGAACCCATCTGTAGAGCATTTAATGGGCGAAGGGATGGGGCGACCTGAAAATAATTACTTTTTTCACTGTCGAGCACGTTTTGAGGTTACCAAACCAAGCTGAGTTGGCTTGCACTGCTACCTGGTAATCACAACACGGACGGGGTGTTGGCTTACGCCCGCCCAGCCGAGATTTTCTCAACCTTGAATTTTTAATTGGGCTAACGTCCGACTCACTGTGACTGTGACTGTGAACGAGTGACGACTGAGTGAAATGACGGGAAAGGAAACACGGAGCGTGTGAGGCTCTCAGATTACCCGTAAACACACTCTTCTGCCCCGATATGTACACTTAAGGCCAAGAAAATTTTCTTTTCTATTCGTTTCGTTGCGTTTTCTCCTTTTTGTTTTCCATGGCATGCCAAAACAACAAAACGGCTACAAATTGATTTGTCTGATAAATCAAAAACCGAAACGCAATCATTTTCAATACGAAAAGACGGCGGTGGACCGTGGCACGGGGGAGTGGGAAAAGTTTCTGCTTTCCGCAGCTGCTTTTAGTTTTTCAGCACGTTTTCCATGTGTGTGGATGTTCCCGATCGGGCCAAACAATAATTAGCCGTGATTTTCAATGTAATAAAGCAAAAGTGAACAGATTATTGAACTCTCGGCCACAATCATTGGCCACGTGCGTTGTGCCTCCCCAGAAAACTAAACAAAAACCGTAGAAAAAACTTGGCAAAAGAATATAGTCAGCGAATCTGTAATACAGCAGAGGTCAAAATAATAGTATTCGAAATGTAATTTTAAGTAATAAAATCTTGGTAGATCTGCATGTTTCTCAGACTGAAACTTAATTGATTTATTTTAAGGGGAGAATTTATAGCCTAAAATTCTGTTAATTAAAAAAAAACCTTATTTGCTTTGATTTAACTCCATTGTTTTTTTTTATTACATTCCTTTATTATTTTTATTATGTCTTTAAAACTAATTATTCATTTTATCAAAGGAAAACGAATTCAAACTGAGTTTATAGTCTAAACCTTGAAGAAAATCCAGTAATAAACAAATCCTAATGTATAAGCTGTATACAAAAATTCTTTTTTAATTCAAAAGTAAATTAATTTCACTTGTTTTTCTATTCATTCAATTATTTCTGACTTGTTAGACTTAAATTATTGATAAAAGAATATATTTTTTCCAATTTAAATAAAAATTATGATTAGCACAATAATAATTCAGACTATGCGGTGCCTTTATAATTAAAATTAAAATATTTAAGCTAGCGCAATACCCCTAAATAACTTTAAAATTATAGTAAATACCCTAAATAATATAGAAAATTGCTTATTCTTTATTCCCAAAACTCTGTGCTATTGTTTTGACCCAAAAATCTAGGTGGGCGTTGGTGGGTGGCCTGATACACCTGTTCCAAGGAGGGGGGCGAGCATTACACGTGCAAATCAAAATATGAATCTCGACATTGTAATTAATGAATCTTTGCTTTGCACACAAATCGGTTTCTCGATTACGTAGGTCGAATGATTCAGCACAGGCAATGGGATTATATAAGATTTGAAGTGGTGGAAAACAAAGGAAAACTGGGCAGGGGAAAGAAAATGAGAATGGAGAACCTTATTATTGATAATTGCCAGAGACGAAAAAACGCATCAATGAGGCAGATTTCTCATGAAACGAGTCCCCGTCATTCCAATCACTTTCAGCTTTAAAATTCTAAAAGTTCTTGAGAAATAATGCCCGAAAAACCAAACAATTGAGGAATTGGCCACCCAAAAGAATTTTCCGAAATGTTTAAGGCACTTTTATGGACCCATAACCCCCGCGTGCAAACAAACTCAAACACGAGGATGCCCCAAAAATCGAACTTTGGAATATCCTCCAAGCAACAAAAAAATAATAATAAAGCCATCACAAATAAACAGCTCATAAAACATGTATTGAGGAATATCTTACTCAAGAAGCTGTGGCATTCGAATTTCTAAATTTGGATAAACGGGGAATAAATATTGAAAATATGCCAGACGATATAAATCAAACAGATATATAACTACAGCCACTGATGGATGCCTTTATTGCTCGAAATCGATTTCGGAGGGCGGAAAATTCTGCGCTCCAATGAAAAGTGCAGATACCGACATATTGCACGCCGCGGCGTTAGGAGCGTGAAGAAACACTGAAATTCGGGCGGAAAAGGAATGAAAAGAATTTCCCGCCTAGTGTAGGGAAATTTTTGGAAAAGTACAAACTCTCTGGTTGGCAACACACAGACACAAGTTGCATGCCTTGCATGGTGGGGCACATGGCCAGTGTGTGGAAAATACCAGATAGTTTTTAAATATTTACATTGTTTTATTGGATTGAACATTGCTTTTTTCATTATATCAAAACGGGGAATGTTGTGCAGGGGAAGTAAACATTATGAGTACTTTCCAAAATTCTAGCGGATATTATGTCCAGTTTTTTAGTAGTTCCTTTCTAAGGACGCAGTTCCTCAAAGTTGTTCTAGTAAAAAAAATAATTTTTAAAACAGTGTTTGGCATGTGTACTTTCAGATCTCAATGACTTTGCAAATATTACAGTATCTCTCTCTAAGTTTTCAAATACTTTTCAAACACACTTTCCCAAACCAGAGGAGGAGGCATCATCTTGGCAGCACTCCACTCGAAGCGATCTCTTAGCACCTCGTTCGCAGGCCGCTCTCCACCTCAAGTGGATCGCAGAGGAAAGTGTATTTGCCGATGTTTTAACTACCACTTTTAGCCACAATTTCCACAGCTTCCACAAGCTGCACTGGCTGCTCCTAAATACGTCTGGCCGAAGTGAAATTGTGACAGCTGCAGAGCAGACAGGCCAGAGACTAAAGATTTCACACGGGAAATTATGGCCACTACAGGGAGATGATTTAAGTTCATTTTACTTATTTTTAGATAATGAGGAATATTAATTTATTAAAAATATATCATTAATTCATTATTCATGTATTAAAGCCCTGAAAATGTAATATTTCCTATAATATATTTTAATTTTTCTATGTAATTTTAATCAGCATCATGCATATTTTTAGAAAGCCAAATTTATTAATTATTTAGTTTAATCTTTTGTAATTGTAATTTCAATGAACTTATAAAAATAAATGTACATTTCTTTAAAAAACCAACTTAAAGTTGATAAGACAATTATTCTAATATAAATAATGGAATTTTTCCTTCTAAGTAAAACCAAATAAATCACATAAATAAATACTTAATGAATTAAATAAATAATTGAAAAAAAAGTATATATTTCTATTAAAAATATTAAGGCAATTATTTTAAAATATAACTATCAAATATATAATTTTGATTAATTTTTTGGAACGATTTGGTAAAGTATTTCTTCTTTTGTGTGTTCAAATAAATCTTTTTTATTTCATATCTAAAAAGTATTAGAAAGTCTTCAAGTAACCAAGATTTCATCCTAGTGTAGAGCCTCAGACGTAGCCGCAGACAGCCGCCAAGTTGGCCACAATTAAAGTCTGGCTGAATAAAAGTTGTAGCCAAACCTGTTGGCTCTTGGCCCGGCTCTTTGGCGGTTTCGCAGACATAAGTTGCAGATGCAACTGAAAAAAGTGCGTGAAAAAAGGCGAAAAATATTTTACATAATACTCGCGGTACATAAAACTTTCTATTTGACGATGCGATGCGATGCCGCCAACTGTCCAGGGACTGAGATGATATATGTATGTTGGTGCACATGCATAAGTACATATATCATATAGATGCTCGACGTCTGATGGATGGATGCCTTTCATTTGCTCTGGGGAATAATAATCATTTGCAGGGAGATCTGTTTCTGTTTTTAAAAATTTTATTATTCAGCATACTTGCATACTGTAAAAAGTTCTGAAAATCACGGCGAATATATGTAATCTTGGCACCATTTGCAACTCACACCAGGCACACGTTAAATAAAGTTAATTGCGTTTTATGCAGTTCGTCGGAGCAACGTTTGTTTAAAGATACATAAATAAAGGAAGGAACGACTGGAGCTATGGAGGCCAGGTTAAAAATAATACTGGCCTGATCTTAAGTTTAAACAATGCCGAATAGGCCTTAAAATCCAATATTTAAGCTGTTGCGAATAATAATAAACAAAGGGTATCCAGGTCACTGGATTATTGTTGACTTTTTCACTCATTTCGTTAGTCGGTCGGGAACTTGTTGTTGATATTGCATTTAGTGTTTTGATTTACGAACCCAGACAGTTTGTAGAACTTGGTTTTTGTGGTAGGTTTCGACTTTATAAACATTTGTTTAGTAACTTTATAATACTCCAAAACAATTAGAACAATTAAAAAGTGTCTATAGTCTCACTTGATCACGTTTCTAGGAATTCATGGAACGTAATGGGATAGTATATTATTGTGGTGAATATATAAATAACTTCTCAGAAATATATTCTCGCTTTGCAATTTTCATAACAATACTATAAGTTATTCAATCAGTAATTACTATTTGTATAGCCTCAATAAATAACACAACGATTTTATAAATATTAAAAATTTTATGGGGAAAAATAATACACTTCCTGAATATGGCTAGCATTTTGTGTTTATTATTTTTTCAACTATTATATTTTTAAAAGCCAAATGTTCGCTATTAAATTCAGACTTCTGTTTTGATTAATTACTTATATTTTCTCAGAATTATTGACACCAAAATTGATAGAACTCACCCGAGTGAACCACAAACACGCACCTTGCCCAATCCCATCACATTTCCATCGGCGACACACCGCTCATAACTTAAGCGATTTACGACACTTTCAAAGCAGATGTTTACCATTTACCATACACTATATAATGCTATATAAACGGCGATGTATACGATATACCTATTAGCCCACCTGCCCCTGCCTGTCGATGTTGTTTTCACATTTGACAAGTTTTTACACTGCAATTTACAAAGAGTTGCAAGAGAGAAGACGGAAGGGGTGGATCGACCAGACATAAATCTGATGTTGAAATATGAAAAATCATTCTGTGGCTATTCTCGGTTCGATATTCATTAATGTATATATTAATTTTTTTTTTTTTTGCAAAATGCAAGTGCATTTTAGGTCACCTTTATTAATAAGACAAAAAGAAGGCGGCTAATAACGCAGTTTTATTTGCTCGTTTTATGTTTGGAGGTGGGTACGGATTTGGATCTAAACTGAGATAGGGATCGGGACCGGGAACGAGTTGGAGGGGGATTTTCTTGGCACAAGTCGGAGGGAAGGTAGGGGGAGTGGTGTTCTCGTTTTTGGCTTTCGGCACATTGCCAAATAATAATTTCTATAATATTTTTTTATACGTGTGTGTTGGCCCGACTTTTGTTGAAAAATAAAATTCACCATTTCGCCGGGGCATCAAAAGTTTACAGAGATTTCAAATTTTCCATGCGATCGTAAATTTCCCGTTGACTGATTTTGTCTCTGCCGCGATGATAATCACGTATATATCGGCCAGATATAGAGGCGGATATATATACATAATATTGTTAGCACTTAACGGACAACAAAAAGCCAGGCAGTCTCGGTCCATTTGAACTATGAGTTATACTTTGCAGACGCGACGACGACACACAACTTGTTGTTCTACAAGGAACAACGAGCAGCGGGACATGTGTTCGGCATCCGACAGATACGTTTTTTGCTGGCCGCTTGAAACTCGATTGGCGTTTATTATTTAAAAGTCAATTTATGCTAAAAGGAATCCCCGCCACACACTCGTGGATTTCAATTGGAAAAACAGCGGCCAAAGAAAGAGAAGCCCTTGTGTTTTTGGCCAATTTTATGTCCCGACTGAATTGTATTTCCGAGAATCGTGCGTAAATATTTATCTGAATCCATCAATCTAGACCAAAAGGATTGCCATTCACGCGGTTCTTTCAGCGATCCACGAACTGCGATCCACCTCCCACAGTGAAAATTTGTCAAGTTGATATATTGGCGAACCTACAAGGTCACCACCACCACCACGTCTCTCGATTGTCAGTAATTTCCGTAAATATATATATTATATATGTAGTATTCCGTCAGAAAAGTGGGCCACCAAACGAAATTTATAACTTTTTCGTCATGAATTGATGGGGTTATTGATCCTTTCAGACGCTTTCCTATACTTTTCCAACACTTTGTACAATTTTCCGAGCATTAAAAGCACATTTAGCTAATTTTTATGAGCCAATTGATCGTTTGAGAGCACACATTTCACATTTTCAAAGTAATGGCTATCAGGTTGCTTTGGTTTTTAAATTTTAAAATTCCTTTGTTTTCTATATAAGCTGATATTTTGGGCTTTTAGTTCGGGTTATATAGAATATTTTAATAACAAATAATTTTAAAAAATATTTATAATCTTATGGGAGAGATTAACCAAGTTTTTAATCAAGAAAATGTTAAACAGAGCTGAAAGGCTTGGTAACTTTACCTTCAGCTCAATTTTGATCCCAGTTTAAGGAATCTAGATTCCCAAATTTATTCACTTTTTATATTCCAGACCCCCTGAATCTCCTTCTCATATATAACATAAACTTTCTTCCCGGATACCTGCGTGAACTTTCACTCAGTTCAAACTCTTGGCTGCCTCAGCATCAGACAAACACATACTTCAATCCAGTTTCCCGAGGCAAAAACATTTCCTTTTCGAGATACCAAAGACAGAGTCCATTCCACTGCGGTGTTAATTGCAACTTCGCAATTGATTTGACAGGTTTAAGGCCATGGCTAAATGGCTAATGGCTCGTGACTACTGGCTAATAGCTAATGGCTAATAGCGTTCTCTGATCAAATTCGACGCAGCACATGCAGCCAGAACATGCACAAACAAAAACATGTTTTATTTGTTTCCCCAAATCAAAACAAAGGTCTCAACTGTTCTGTTGTTTTGCCGAAATTGAAAAACATTTCTTTGGAAATGTTCTCTCGCGGGAAATTCCCCGTTTTTTCTTGTCAGAGACCTGAGGTCGATGGCTAATCAATGGGAATGCAGACAGCAAGACAACAACCAAACAAACCAACTGAACTATCAATATTTATAGTAAATCTTGAGAGGGGCATATGTTTCACAGTTTGCAATGCTTTTTCGGTTCGGTTCAATGCGGTTTTTCCTCATATTTTCAGACCATTTAGTTTTCAGCATCCACTGGCTTTTCCGCAATTACGGCGATGATGTTCACTTGCCCATAGCCGCATCTCCTTTGCTCATTTTGCCTCTATTGTTATTGTTTTTATTGTTATTGCTATTATCTAAAGGGGCATTGAATTACACTGTTCTACAAGTATTTAGGGTTTAATAATTATGGAAATTGCTTTGCCAGTGAAATATAAAGAGCTAAAATTGTTATAAATTACATGAAGAAGGGTTAAAGGAGGTTAAACCATGATTAAAGTATGGTATATTATTGATAATTAACAAGTAAAGTGCTTAGTAAGTACCACTAAGATCTTTTCTTAGAGCTTTTGAGTCAGATTTGATTTATTTTACAATTTTGCAGAACATTGCTTATCCTTTACTTAACCCTAATAGAAGCGTGACTCACTGGCATTCATAAGTATTCTCCCCATAGAAAAATCATATACCATTATTTTATTTCCCTATTCACGATGTGCGTGTTCATGGCATGATATCCGCTCTGGTTTATTTACTTTTTACGGATTTCTTCTGAAATTTCGTACTCAATACCTTCTGGGCAGTGCGCGATGGTTGTGTCTGGCAATTGTTTGAAATCCATTCAAGATTACTCATACGTCGTGTGGTGCGCCCAGCGCGGAATGAGCCCGAATGGTGCTATTGTGTGTTGAAAGCGTTTACGGAAAAGGAGCTCAGCGGTATTACTCATACTTGGAAAGAGGTGTTGAATGAGAACTGGACCAGAACCGGAAGGGAATCAGCTGATTCTTTATCTGACATAGCTAAACCTTTCAGAGGGTTAAAAATATTGAAATTAATCAACATTTTTAAATCTAATTACTTTGCCTAAAGAAACAATTATCTAGAATTCATATTATTAAAAAACATTAAAAATTAATCACTCTCAAATTCACACTAAAAACACACCAACTAAATGCTAGAGTTCGCATTAATCTTCTTTATTTTTTAATCCAAAAATAGAAAAACGTTCCCAGAAGCCACATTTAGTAGATTTGCTAAAACACAATTAACTCCCACAACGATTTGCCAAAAAAACTTATTGCTGTAATTAATCTGGGCAAGTGAAAGAAATGGAATATAAAACAATTTTGAAGGTGATTCCGCCCACAATAAATCCGCAATTGCTTTGAGTTGGTCCTAGGCACAGATCGCTGCACAAATGTTTTCAAATGACTTGGATAGCAAAAAATAAAATGGCGCATTGATCACACGTGTAGTAAGGAAAATGTTGTGGTAATAAATCAGGGAGATAGCTCTGTACTAGCAGCACCAGCCCAACCTCAAGTAAATATTTATGCCACAAGGCTTAATGAGTATTCGGATAGCCCGGCCCGATGATGGTGTACTAAATTTAGTCCGAACACTAAAAGCGCCTGCTTCGCTCACACCGAAGACGTCAAAATGGGGAACAAATCAAAATATTATGGGCATTAATTGGCCGAGCGTCGGTGCGAGTACGTAATACCCATTGAAGATCCTAAGCAGAGTCCAGAAATACATACTATACAACGAGAGTACTGTCTAAATGAGAATTTTACGCAAGCCAGAATGCGCTCATAATAATCATAATACGCGTAGAACTGCCTTTTCTCCATTTGCGTAATCAATAAGAATTTATTTATGCATAAAACCAATAAAAAGCCATAGAAAACTGATGCTGGGCCCCGAAAGGGGGAGCATTAATACACATCCATGCGCATGCATGAGTGCTTAAAAAATGAGGTAATAAATATTTGAAATTAAATCGTTGAGCGAAATCAAAGAACAGCAAACAAGAAACAGAGAAAGAAGTGAGTCGAAGGTATTTGGATAATTCTTTTTTTCCTTTTCATTTGGCAAAGAATTGATTGAACAGGTGAGAAAACTCTTTTAAATAAATTGAATAATCAAAGTAAAGAAAGATGGGGAAATGTGTGGGGGTTTTCCAGTTTTCATTTATATATTTTTTGATATTTTTTGCTGGTAATATGTATAGGTGTTTCTCTTGAATTTTGACAGAAGCTTTTTGATTGCTTTTTGCTTTAATTATATTAAGGCAGATGTGGTTAAGAGAATGATTGAAAATTTAAAGAACTTATGAAGGTTTATTGTAATTTTAAATATGAATTATTTAAGCATTTTAAAGCTTTTAACTCCTGCAACCCGGATATTGAATTTAATTTGATCCTTACAAAAATATTTATAACAAAGTATCTATAGTGTTCCTTATTAAATTGGTTGGAAATTAAACTTTGTTCTTTATCTCATGGCATTGTTATCATAGATTTGGCCATGAATTAGCTCAATATATATAAAATTTTATTCAAATGGATTAAATACTCTTAGTGAAGGGAGAATCACTATGACCTCATTGCGCCTTGACTGAATGACTTGACCTAGAAAGCAGTTTGTTGTGATAGCTTCACTCCCAACAGTTTCCCAAACGAAAAACCAACAAACAAAGGAAAATGGAAACGAATCTATGGAAAATCGATCGGAAATTGTACACTAACTAACCCGCGTGACAAGTTGAAGGTCTTGAAGAGACCTCAACATCAATCATACGCCCCGTACGACCCGTGGGTAAACAGCTTCTCAGGCACAAGAAAAAATGCTTGACTAAAAATAAGAAACTATAAGATAACTCAAAATTATACACATTTAACAGATAAACATTTCTCCACATAAATATTTATCATCTAAGCAATATTTAAATTTAAAACATTTAAAGAATTTCTCTCAGTGCTAACTCACCGACTGTTTTGATTATCTGGTAGTCGTCCAAATGGTATTTGCGCACTCCCTTTGCGGTCTGGACACTGCTGCTCTCCTCAGAGTCATCCTCGTCCTCCTCATCGTCCGTCTCATTGCCGTCATCTTCCTCGATGCTCTCGCTGGAATCGTGGGTCACATCATCGCCATCCCGGCCATTTGCCTCCTCCTCATCGTCATCATCGTCATCGTCCTCCTCCTCATCGACATCATGGTCATGGCCAGCAGCGGAGCTGCTTGTGGTGGTAGCGGTGCTGCTGCTCCGACTGTTGGTCACCGGCTCCTGATCCTTCTCCGGCTCCTCCTCCTCCTCGCTGTAGTCGGATTCCAGCGGATCGGATGACTCGCTGGAGGCCACGTTGCTGCTGCTCCGAGCATTGGAGCGGCCCAATTTGAATGTAAATGTTGCCTCTGTGTTGCTGCTGTCATTTGTGGCTGCTGCTGTGCTGTTTGATGGAATCTTCTTCTTGTACGACGACGTCATGTTGCCGCTTCCGCTTCCTGTCGTCACGCTTCCGGCTGTCAATTTTGATGTGGATCCTGCCGGGCCGGATGTCAAAGGCGTACAGAAGCGGGCACAAGTGGCCGTGGACATATCTTTTGCAATCCTAGCCTGCGCTTCACCGATTGTCCTCGCCCTAGGAGAAATTCCTGTCGCCTGGCTTCCTGCTCTTGTCGATTTTCCTGCAATGGAAAGGCAGGATAAGTGTTTGGTTATATTTTTGGATAACAATGCAAATATCAATTCTCTAGGATTGTCAGTTGGCGTAATATTTATAATGGCTTTGATAATACAGATAAATAAATCTTTTATCCTAAGTATGTAAACCCAGAAGTCATTAGAAGAATTATCCACTCTGAGAGTATAAGTATTAGCATTTCATTCATTGGGATTTCCCACTCAGTTCCCATTCTTTGAGTTCAATTCACATATCCATTAAATCTGAAGTGCTCTCTTGTTTAAATGCCGCATTGTTCTTCCAAATTGCCTTGGAGCACACGTATTTTATATACCCAATCCCATCCAATCGGTTCCCATTGCCAGACGACCATGGTCGTTTAATTAACCAACCGAGGATATTGTGCTTAGGCCCGGCAGAGCCATTCAGGGTAGTGTGTTCATAGATTGAAAGTGAAATGAAATGAAATAAAACGAAAAATGAAATGGCCACCGGTCCAGCAACAAGTGTCTGTCCGAGGCTTTATCATGGCAGCGTCAGGCAACCAGACAAAGGCATTATATAGTAAGCAACGCATACATATATCTAGCGCAGGAAAATTGAGTTCGCCAAAGGGGTTTCTTCCCCCCAAACACAAAGGGATGCCTGGCTGCAGTTCAGTTAATATCACATACTAATATTATTAATAACAATGCCTGCAGTCTTGATTCAATTTAATGGCTGCCTGCCTCTGCCTTCACAACAAAAGAAGGGCCCCCAAGGAGCTGAGCGGGCACAAAGGCGATATCTTCTTGAGGTCCATCGCCTTAATGCACTGATGCATTTAATTTGAGAAGAAAGAGTGCACCGGTCCAGCCGAAATGCAAAATCATGATGGATCCGGAGTCCCTTCTGGGGCGGGCAGCAGGGTCTATGAAAATCAATACCCATCCGTGTATTCTTGGCTGACAGCCCGAGTGGCTTTTTTATTGTTTAAGCGGCTGCTGGGAAAAATCTAGGCCAGTCAGGCCATAGAAGAGCATTCAATTGATTCGCCGCAGATTGTGCGGAAACCAACCAAAAAGAGGTCTGGGGCTTCGCATTTGGTGCTCCGGCGTCATTAACTGCAGCTTTGGCCGGGCGAAGGCCAAGATGACAATGGATTAGGCACAGGCAGGCGAAAATTGAAAGGGTTTTTTATATTGCAAAATCTATATAAAAGGAGGATTTCGAATAAGTAAAAGCATTCTCTCCTTCTATTATCCAGTGGCTGCTGACAGGAAATAAATTACGAAGAAACTTGAATCTATTTTCAGCGATCGAGTTTTGATTTTGAAAGGAGGAAGGAACTGTAAAAGAATAGATATGAATATATTTCACTCCCAATACTTAAGATTATTCTGGTTAAATTGCTATATTTTTCCCCTAAAACATAAATAATCATTAAATTTAAGACTTGCCTGTCTGAGATATAAAAACAAATAAAATATAAAACCACTCAAGCATCATTTTTGATAAACAAGAATAGCGAAGATGTTTTTGAAATACGAAATAACTATTTTATATGTATATTATTTTAAATTAATCTCACAAAAATAATAAACATAATTCGCACACAATCAAAATAAATACTTGTATATAACCAGTTTGTAAATAAATTAATTAAATAGTTCTTTGAAAGTGAGCATCATATTTTTACCAATAATATTTGTTTATATAAAAATTATCTCGCAAAAAGAATATTTTTTAAGGAATAAGATGAGAAGATATGTAAATTATTTCATTTAAATATTAAATTTAAATTAATGCCAAACGAAAAAAATATATAAACGTTGCTAGACTAACTTAAACAACTTTATTTGTTATTGAATAAAAGCTAATTTAATTTCAATTAATTCAATTTTAAGAGCTGGAATCTCCTTTAATTTCGCAGTCTGTTGCCAGTTTCCCCACAGACAGGTAGAAATGTCTTGACCACGTAACGAATGGGAAGCAACACCTCGATTCAATTGGCACGCCTCACGCTCTAATGGAAAAGTCAACCGCCGATAAACTGGGATTTACGTAAATGAGTTTAACTGCGACTCGAGAAAAATAAAAAGTACGTATGCATACATATCTATATTGTTTTATTGGCGTAAACCTTGTCATAATATAATGTTTTGATATTTACGAAAAAACAATTTCTTGGAATATTTTCATGGGCTTTTGTTGTTCTTTCTTTAATTGTTATTACACAAGCATTAATTTTATGAACGTGTGTCACTCAAGATTATTTACGTACGCGCCGAAAATTTGTGCACTTTTTCGATGGGAATATATACATATATTTCAATATATGATCATCCCACGCACCAAAAGTGCGGAAATATAACTTAGAGTTGTCTGAGGCAAAGTGCAGCGAGGAGGCTTGTTTTGGGAATAATTTCTCAAAAATTATTGTAGACAATCACTCGGGCTGTAAATTAGCAAAGCGGCAAGAAACCAAGAAATACAAACAACCGATCTGAGGGTCCAACGACTAACATATATCGATGTATGTACATATATAGCGTAGGTATATCCACTCGCACTCGGAAAAGCACTCACCTTGGTGGCTGCCAAATTTGAAAATGGAAATGGAAATTGGGGTCGTCGTTGCCAGCCAGCTAAATGTTAAATTGTTGCTTAATCTTCCGGTGGCTAGCACTCTTTTCTTCTCTGCTTGTTTTTTGTTGTATTTTTTCGGCTTCCACTTTTCGTGAATGAAAAACGCAATAAAAAGTATATACTATATACACCTTCCACAGAAGCCAAGCTAAAGAAATAGTGTCTACGCGATAAGGTGAGGAGATCAGGTGAATGAGAGTGAAGATTACCAGAGATTAGTGTTTATTGTTCTACAGAATCATCAGTTTTAGATGGATTAATCTCTAAGATTTCTCCCTAACTAAGACAAAACAGACCTTTAAAAGGGATCTAAAAATATCAAAAAGGACTGTTTCTATCCAGCACATATTTCACACAACTAATTTATTGCCAAAAGTCTCCTAAATAATTTGAAATCTTGTTCTTGCCCGAGAAGATTCTGTTGAAAAATTATGAAATTCATCCCCTGGGTCCCTCTCTTGGCTCACCTCACATAACGACACTTTGATTTATTCCGAATATTAACATATAACTTTAAATAGGACCAACATTGCTTAATTTTTTGACTGCAGGCCACTTGACCTCTGTTTCTCTAGAAAATTTTAATTTACGTGCAATGCTTTATTAATTCGTTGGGCTAGCCAAGGCATAAATTATGTTATTAATTAAAAACAACGCGGGGCGATTTGTTCAACGTATATGTACTATATGCATGAATTTATAGATGGGTTCTTGGTATAAAAAGAAAGCATCTCTCATATTAATAACATTGTGGTCGTCATTGGGGTATTTTCGAAATTTCCAAACAGTGAAACAGAGTTTTTGTTGTAGGCGTTTTTATTAATATATTTTTTTGTCCACCAGGAAACATGCATCTTGAGGTGTAATTATGAATAAGTGCAGGCGTTCGAATTAATGACGCGCGCGGCGGTTACAAAAACGAAAATTCATTGCCCATTTTCGGGTTGACAAAATAAAGATTTTCCACCCCTCAGCCACACACAACCCATCTCCTTGGGGTAATAAACCCCACAAATGGCAATAATCGTCAAAAATAATGCCGGCTAAATGTAATCATAACATAAATACATATATAAGAGCCAGCGACACGCGTTTGTTTCTTGTGCTGGGTTTTAGTACGAAGAATACATATATTTTCTGGGAGGGTTTCCCGAACTCTCTGGCAAAGGGCAAAACAGATTTATGGTTTTGGATTTGCTTTTATAGAGCACAAGTATTTCCGTTGTCCTTGGACTAGTTCGTCACTC
Source organism: Drosophila anomelani (assembly GCA_035045905.1). Taxonomy (NCBI): domain Eukaryota; kingdom Metazoa; phylum Arthropoda; class Insecta; order Diptera; family Drosophilidae; genus Drosophila; species Drosophila anomelani. The sequence goes on from JAWNOO010000165.1 coordinate 1,467,328, forward strand.
TCCTTCCTCTCGCTATGGCGATGGAAATACATAAAAGTTTTATGCGAAACGAAGGGAAGTTGGGGAATATATATTCTCAAAGTCCTTGACTGACTTTCCAGAGAGAGTTATTGAAGCGGAACATGAAGAAGGGCTATACTTAAATGGGGTCAATTGTATGGCAATTGGGGGTATAATCGGGTAAGAGAAATAGAGAAGGTGTAAAGTGAGGATCTATACAGAACGTATATTGTTTAGAGGAAAAATAAATTAAAGAATTTTGCAAATAATACAGTAAATATCATACAATATCATTATTTAAAATTCTTTTTCAAATAAATCTACTCTCAAACAAGAAATTATTATTTCCTATAAAAATTTAGGCTCCTATTTTGAATTAAAGCCAAAATAAACAAAGTTTGTGTTATAAAATTTACCAAATGTACCAAATCAATAGCTGAAACATTACAAAATTAAAGCAAACCCCCTTTCTAACTCGTTCTAAAGGCCAATATTTATGATTCTTTCAAAAGTTATTACTTATTTATGAAGATCATTGAAATTCCTATGACCCAAAACCGAAATAAAACCGTCACTAATTAGCTGGCATTTTTATAATTTTTATATTTTCCACTCCAAAAATTAAGATTTACCCCGCCTTGTGGAGTGTAATTAGCTAATTGCGCTTATTAATTCGGCCGTGGCTAATTATAGTACTAAAAGCTTAATCATCAAACTGAATTTATCTCCACTTTTTGTTTCTATTTTGGAAGGCAAACATTTATGATTTGTTGCTATTTTTTACACTATTTAACGATTACTCACCAAACTAAATTTTAAGAGGCAAAAGTCGCCGGCCGTTGCCGCAGCCGCTGCTGTTTTGGTTTTTGGTTTTTTGTTTCGATTTTGGCTTCTTAACGATCTTGCCGACGCCGCCGCCGATCTATTTATTGTTGTTGTTCTGGTTGCGATTGTCTGGCTTCTGAGTTCTGATTTTTTTGCTGGAGCAAAATTTGAACGCTTGCGAAATTGTTAAAAATAAATATGTTACTTTAAGAGCGCACGATTTTCCACGACCCGTCTTGCCGTCTCGCCGATTTTCCCTCGTTTTGACCAGCAATAATAACAAGAAAAAAGCGAAAACCGCTGAAGCCGACACAGAAACAGAAATAAACTCAACACTCAGCGTTTCTCGGGAGGGGGCTATATAGCTAAAGGTATAGATAGGATAGGTATTATGGGTACCAGAATCCACTGGACACACACCGGCCACGGGGATTTGCTTTATTTGTGTCACTTTTTTGTGGGTTTTTTCTCAGTTGTTTGGTCTTTTCAGTTTTTTAGCATTTGTTTGTTTTGTTTATGCGCTGGGATCGTGAGATCCGAGGGATCTAGAATTTCCGGTTTTTGCAGCAGCTTGCTGCAGTTTTTCTTTTTGTTTTTCGTCTCCGTTGGAGCAGCGCCGCAACAATTGCACTATGCAAATGCCTTCCAACTGGCCGTAATTAATCAAAACTAACGTTTATCGGGCAATTTGAATGTTTTTCCCACTCAGACCAATGCCGCCGGAGTCTTTGGATTTTCCTCTAGCGGTTTTCAGAGCTAATTTTCCTGGGTTGACCAGCCGCTTCCACGTTTTGCACGAAACTGAAACGTAAAATCTGCGAATCGCTCGCCTCAGCATTCAAAGTCGCGTCGTCGTCGTCGTCGCCGCTGCTGCTGCTGCTGTTCGTTGTTCGTTTCTTTGGGGGAAATGGTGATGGTGATGGAGGAGGAGATGGTGGAGGTGCCCCCGCTCCGCCGACTACAATGATGATGCTGCTGCTGATGCTGGGGTTGGTGGGGAAGCTGTGTGTCCGGATGTGTTTGTGTTTGCTCTCCATGTGTGCCGCCGTTTGGGTTCGACGGAGTGTCTCCTCGAGTGCCAGCGGTCCATCTTACAAATCCCAAGACCTAAGCTTGACGGCTGCGGCAGGACAGGATCACAGCAGGATGGCCATAACGGAACAGTGTCCGTAATCAGTGACACTGATAAGGCAGCTGTGATAGTGTGCGCCCGGCTAATTTACAGCCCACGCTAATAAACTGAAAACCTTTATAATATTTTATCAGGAGTACACTTTCAAGAAATATCTGAGGCTCTTGAGTTATAATTTGACATTTTAGGAATTTCTCTTAATTCGTTGATAGCTGCTTTCCGTGAATATGATTCATTCCTGTACGATAATGAATTTATTTGGAAAGAATATTCGGAATACCGGGATATTTGGAATTCATAAAATACACTACTATATTTAAGATCCAAGAATCTTTTTAATTTATAAAATATAAATGTCGCGTTTATAACTTTTTACTATTGAATTCTAGCAAAGAAAATTTCCTTTTAATACAAAAACAAAAAAAAATTATGATTTATCCGAAAAGTACACAATAATAAATGTTTTAATGAGCAAAACTATTAAAAATATTAAAATTATTGACTTATAAAAATAACAATATTTTTGCTAAAACATAATATAATTATTGTGTTAATATATATGTTTATTAAATAGTTCGTTAGCTTAACTTACTGAAAATGTAGTGCTTTAAAATTTATTTTAAAGGTATTAAAATATATAAGCCAAAAATATCTGCTTACTCATAAAACAATAATTAATCTGGAATAGATTATTGTTTTCAATAAGTATTTTTTTTTTAAATAAGTAAATAAATTTTGTAAGTAAATACAAGTAAAATATATAATTATGTGTAAAGTTTAAACTAAATATATTGGAAAATATTTAATATACATTAAAGTCATGAAAATTCCCCTCTCGATATATAAATATCCATTTTATATACACATATTAGATTTAATTTTAAGATTATAATGATTAAAATTAATATTTAATCATTATTTAATTTTATTTGTTGTGTAAATATCACAGCATCAGAAGTAAGGTAAATAAAATCAGATTAAGTAAAAGTTAAATTAAGTTAAATTAAGTTAAATTAAATTAAGTTTAATTTTCAGTAGGCAACTTTTATACTGAAAATGTTTAGTCGTTCAGTTTAGTAAATCCTTTTTCAGTGTAGTGTTTGTTTTTAGTAGACATCGCGGCAGCGGCTCTGCCGAAATAATTTGGAGAAATATGTTTTGTGTATTTACGAGCCCTCTGCCAATGTAAGCAAACGGCGAGAGCTGCGGCTCTTTAACAGATTTTTGGTTTTAGTTTTCTTTTACTTTTTGTGTTTTTGGGTGTTGCGTTGCATGTTTATGAATGTTGATTTTGCTGGCTGCCTCTGTTGGCCGTTGTAATAAAGGCCGCAAGGTCAGGAACGAGGCGAGCGTTGGGTGGCGACGCCTGCGTGCCAGAGTCACATTTCAGGTGGCGCACACAATTGTTTTGTGCATTTCAATTTGATGTTATAATTAAGCGAAAGCGGGCACGAGACGCCAGGGGAGCATGCTTGGCGTTGTGTTTATTTCTTATTCTTGGCCTGCGTGCTCTCGTGTGCTTCTACATACGACGGCTGCTGCTGCAGTTGTCCTGCTGGCAGCCAAGGGCAAGGACATTTGTTGTGCACTCACCTCCTTGAGAACGCGAAGCCGCCAGGCCAAGTCGTGGTCGCAGACCGGAAGCCTTGTCATGGTCGCCATGCCAGTCTGTCAACAGCAATTAAATTGTATTTTAATTGTCGAGTAAAATCCAGACAGCCAACTTATTAAATCACCTTGTTGCCAGTGAGAACGCCAGAATCGCAGGCTTAGTTTAATCAAAATGCAGGCGCTGGTCACGTATCGGAATATAATACTTTTCAAAATATCTGGAAAATTCATCGGGGAATAAGTGTATGTTATAGATTGAATTTTTGAATTTTACCCGCCCGATAAATCGACTACTATGTGTGACGTGTTGCCACATTAACGAAATAAATAGGAATTCAAAAGTGAAGATTTCTGTTAGAATTCCCAACAAGTCCTAGGTTCTTGCGAGTCCTTGAAATAACTAATAATAATAATAATAATAAGATTTAAGTTTTTAAATAAAACCGACTAGATCATGAGTCTGCCATTAGTTTAGACTATTAAGGTTGTTTTTTGCCAACTATCAGTACCTATTTTGAGAAAACTAAGACTTGTAGTCCTACCAATCAGAAAATTCGCAGGACATATAATAAATTACAACAACAACTAGCTAGTATATATTTTCCCTACCGGAAGGTCTTTTCCAAATACTTAGTCCCGGTCACATTGTTAAAAATATCTTTTTTGGCATTAGTACCATTCGTCAGATACAATAATCAAAACATTAAGATACTGATTGCAACATTTAATCTCTACCACTATGCAGTTCTCCTGGATGAAGGTGGCCATTTACCTGCTGACCTTCCTCACATACGCCTACTCCGGCTACGGCTCAAGCACCATAGTTCATGTAAGAGTCTTTTTCTCGGGGAATCTGTAAGGGAGATGCTAATTTGTACGCCTGGGTCTTCTCCCCTCGCCATGATTTCAGCTAAGGGATGCCATTATTGCAGCAGAGGCTATCTTTGGTGACGTGTTCAAGAACATGATAGTTCTCGTGCGCAAGTTCCGGACTGTCCACGAGGTGTTTGACGCCGCCGTTGAGGAGAACTGCGTGTACCAATGCCCGGCGCCGGATATCGGGGGACCAGGTGTGTGTCAATGTGACGCAAATGCTGATCGAATTATGTAAAGGGCCCGGCATCTAACTATATGTTCTCCGCTTTCTCTTCCTTATAGCGCCGAGGGCGGTACAGAACAAGTTTTATACCCCAACTGCCGATGGCTGTGGCTCCCTGGGACTCCGTATCAGCACAGATTATCTGCCGGCAGCGGAGATGGAGACCTGCTGCAATGCCCACGACATCTGCTACGAGACCTGCAACAGCGACAAGGAGCTCTGCGACCTCGACTTCAAGAGGTGTCTCTACAAGTACTGCGACAGCTACGAGAAGTCCATTGCCAGTGATCTGATGACAAAAGGATGCAAGGCGGCGGCCAAGATGCTCTTCACAGGCACCCTGACCCTGGGCTGCCGATCGTATCTGGACTGCCAGAAGCGATCCTGCTACTGTGCCCCCGGGAAGTCATCCTCGTCCTCATCCAATGGCAATCATAAGCAGCAGCAGTGGAACAGCCGGGAGAAGCAGCAGCGCCAGAAGTACGGCTGGAAGGATCGGAACGAGATATAGTACATAGAAGGGTGCGGGGCACAAGGGGATATCTGAATAAGAGTGCGTTAAATGTTGTCGTTGAACTGTGTTGTGTTAGTTTTTTAGTTTAATCTCCTCATTATACGAATTTCATGATAACAACACCAAATAGTGGCGTATAAACGGTCCAGACTGTTAAATATATTTATATTTTTACCAAGCATGAAGGTATTTTATTTTGAAAATTTTTAAAATTTATAAAAAAGAAGGAACGTGATAGCCTGATCAAAAGCCATAGAAAATCTACTGTAATTTATCATAATGATATCATAAAAAATTCGTATATCAGGCGGAAAATGTCTATCATATTTTGAAATTATAACATAAATTGTTTTAACACATTATGACCTTAAAGAAATATATTTTGCAGTCCCAACAAAATATATTTGCATTTTATTACACTTACTAAGAGTATTACAAATTTTAAGTTTGATTCTATTTAACAAGATATAGATTTTTTAAACAAATTTTTATCAATATTTTGATAACTACAAATACCCTTTCCATTAAAAAACTAACTAAACATACAAATTTACATAATAGAGTATTATGTAAATATTAATACTGTATATCCTCAAACGATATTTTTTGTACTTTTTTTATCCATAATAGTATACCAATATTTTGGCATAAATTTTCTGATTTGATTTTTTAGGCTGTTTAACATTTTAAATTGGAATTTATTATTGTTGTAATTATTTAAATAATGCCAGGTGTGACCAGGCATACTAATATTGGCCACTAGTATTATCCGAATCACACAAATACGGTAACACCGCTGGACAACAAAAAAAGAAACATTTTGCAATCCGCAGAAAAGCGCTGTAAATAAATAGTTTATTCGGGCGGATGAATGGCCTGAGCAGCGAACACGAGCACTGAGATGGGCTACGACGTCAACCGCTTTCAGGGGGAGGTGGACGAGGAGCTCACCTGCCCCATCTGCTCCGGAGTGCTGGAGGATCCGCTTCAGGTTTGTTTTGTTTGCGGTTCGTACAAAGTACACACACAGCTCACTTACCTTGAATTTCTTAATGCAGGCGGTGATGTGCGAGCACGCCTTCTGTCGCGGATGCATCAACGAGTGGCTGACCCGTCAGCCCACATGTCCCGTGGATCGCAACGCCCTGACAACCGCCAACCTGCGCGCCGTTCCCCGTATATTGCGCAACCTACTGTCCAGGTGAGAGCCTGTCACTCCTTCTCTCGCACCACCTCTTAATTAATGACCCTCCTCCCCACAGACTGTCTATTACCTGCGACAATGCCCCATATGGCTGCACGGCCGTCCTGAAGCTGGATGCGTACAACTCTCATCTGGAGGAGTGCATCCACAATCCCAAGCGGCCGTTTCCGTGCGAGAAGGGCTGCGGCTTTGACATACCCAAGGACGAACTGAAGGATCATAACTGTGTTCGCGAGCTGCGCACCCTGATCGTGAAACAGACGGAGAAGATGGGCGAACTGAAATCGGAGCTAACCGACCATCAGCTGACCATCAATGAACTAAAGCGAGAGCTGCAGCTGTTTAAGGACTTTATGCGTGCCATGCGAGTCTCCAATCCGGCGATGCGGGCAATAGCCGACCAGATGGAGCGCGACGAGGTGATCCGCTGGAGCAGTACATTGCCCCGGGCCAGGGTGACACGGTGGGGGGGAATGATCTCTACGCCCGACGATGCTCTGCAGGTAAGTTTGGATGGATTTACGAAGCCGTTTTTTTGCTTATAAAACGCTCCTAAATTGGTAAAGTTCCATTAATATTTAATGCTTAAAAAGGTCGTAAATATGGAACTTATATATGTGAAGATTAGATAAGATCTTAAAACCGATATATCAATCAAAGATTAGATAAAAGATATCACAATATGATAGTATCTTGTAAATGTCATTGTTATTTTACCCCATAAATCGGAATAATTTGGAATATAAACATTTTTCCTGCTCCACAGCTCATGATCAAGCGTGCCCTGTCTGAGTCGGGGTGTCCGCCACACATCCTGGATAGCCTAATGGAGTTCTGCCACGAGCGACGCTGGCCAAGGGGCCTCAGTTCGCTGGAGACGCGACAGACCAATCGTAGAATCTACGACAATTATGTGTGCCGACGCATTCCAGGTAAGCAAGTTGCATTAATTAATTAATTTATTTATTAAATTAAATCTCAATTGAATGACAGGCAAGCAGGCTGTACTCGTGCTGAGCTGCGACAACCTTCATATGACTGAGGACGTCATGATCGATCCCGGCCTGGTCATGATCTTCGCCCATGGCATTGAGTAGCTTAACCACGTATCCTAAGTTAGCTGCCAACTATTCTCGAACAGTGCTCAGTTTATGTTGTTTCCTTAACCTAAGCGTAAGCATTAAAGAAAAGTATCGGCGGTCTTCATCATGGCAGCATTAGTAGACGTAAGGAAAATCTCGCAAAACGAAAAGCCACACAAAGGAACCATTCAAGCGCCTCATCACGACTCTCAAGTTGTACAAAAACAAATTTTAAATTTATTTCCAATCATTGTTTTTTCCATTTAGTTCATACACGATAATAATCTCTGTTCGATTAAGCGATCTCAAGAAGACATCCATCCCCTTTTGTTAATTTTGTTCACCTCGATGGAAGGAAGCTTAGTGTGAGTGTCTTAATTCGTGTTTCGATTCCTATTGCACACCATACTTAAAGTTTTAAAACAATTATCTTATACTTATATAGATATAAATTAAAAGTGAAGCAAATAATAATAAAGTTTATTCGAATTATGTATAGTTTAAACTTTAAAGGAAGTACTTTAATGTTGAACGGAAAATTATTGGTTTATTTTGAAATATTTTGTTTTAAAAAGAGTTTTAAGGGGGAAAATAAGAGAATATACGCCCAGATATAGCTTAGCTATATACTTGATAATTTTATTCTTTATTTTCAGATTAAAATAATATTTTACAACCACATAACATTGTCTTTATAAGAAGTCTTTTCTGTATTTCCAAATTAGCTAATTTAGATCAAAAGTTATCGTAAAAATATTTATAATGGGGTCTGCCGCTCTTATCAGCTGGCAGGAAGGGCAGACAATCGGTCGGCACTGAGAATACCAGACAGAAGTTCATTGGGTTGCCCCCGCCTTCACACACATCTAGCGATACGCCTCCGACTCTCTCGAGATCCGTAAATGTTCTGGACAACATCTGTTTCCCGAAAAGGAAATCCAAAGGCAGAGCGTAAAAAATAAACAAAACAAAAGAAATCCAAACTAGTTCCTTGACAAGCTTTTGGGATGCAAACCGGTTTCGGCCTTTGTACACCCGTTTCGTGTTTTTTTCCTACATAACAATACAACTTTATTTAATATGTTTGCATCTGGGGTTACATGTGCCAAAAATCGTTTGATTATACAAGGCAGTTTTTTTTTCTGGTATTCTCCGAAACATTTTGAATATTGATAGAAGCAATTAGCGCCAGCGAACAAAAGGGGACGCCCCCTGTGGCGATTGAAAAGTGAGAGTTGGATCGGCATCAGCATCGGCACATGTGGAGGAGGCGGAGATCCAAGCCAACAGTTGTACGCGAGGCGCCATAGCTAGCGGACGTGTCCAGCACAGCGATCGCTCCAAAGCCACCAAAACCCAACCCCCAAAGAGAACTCTATTCGAAGAATACGAAATGAATCCATCGGTGCTAATTGTGGCCCTCGCCTGTCTGGGAGCCGCGTCAGCATTCCCCCAACTGAGACAGCGCAACGAGAAGCAGGTCCAGACCGGCGAAGTTGATTTGCGTAAGTCTTGGGTCTTAATTAGATATTATTTAGTGTAATAAAAAGCGGATACAGCTTGTTTACCATATAGGCTTTAAATTTATGGAAATTATTTGATTTTGGAGATTGTGTAATTTTTAAAAAGGTTTCAATTTGTATACTTATAATTTTTGCAATCGTTTTTATAAGTTGATGTTCTTTAAAATATTTTTAAGAATTTCATGCGACAATTAATTAAATTTTATACACATCTGTGGAGCGGTCAATTGGGCTCAGTTTATTTTGGTTTAATTTCAATTTGAATTTATTATTAATTATAATTAATAATTATTAATATTCAACTCAACAGATAAATAAAGCCAATAATACATTTAAAATAAAAGAAAAATATGTATAGAGTCATCGTATTTTCCAGTCCCACTTATTTAATTCTTAAATCATTCAGAAATTTAACAATATTAAAAAGAACTCTATCGAAAATGACTAAAAATATAAATTTTATAAACTCAAAGAGAAAGGATCTTTATCAAAACAACAAATAAAAGCATATCATTTAAGAGTGCTTAAAACTATATTAAGTAGTAATAAATGTATTTAATTTTTTATTTATAATTAATTAAAAGTAAACTTCCTTTATTAAATAATCAAATTATTTTAATAATTTACAGCCTCAAAGGGAGCCACCATTGAGGAAGTGGTAGTGGAGTCCGCCCTATACATCAAGCCAAAGTCCAATCCGCAGGTGCGACGCGTGCGATCTGCTCTGGACTCGGGCATATATACCACCCACAAAAGGGTGAAGCGTCAATTCCGACAATTCGGTAACCAATATGCTGGAAATCCAGGCTTCGGAGGCGGTTTTGGTGGAAATCAAGGCTTTGGAGGCGGTTTCGGCGAAAATCAGGGCTTTGGAGGCGGTTTTGGTGGCAACCAAGGATTTGGTTCAAATGTCCAGGCAGGCACATCGGCCGGATCTGGAGGCACCAAGGCGGGCGTTGATGTTGGAGCCGGACCTAATGGTGGCAATGCCAATGCCAATGTTCAGCTAAACCCGCTCGGACCACTCGGACCCAATGGCTACAATCAGGAGCAGGCTGCCTCCAATGGTGCTGCCAATAGTAACTACAACAATGGGCTCAATTCTGGCTCCTCGGCAGCCATTGGACAGGCGCAGGGCTTCCAGTCGCAGAGTGCCAACGGATCCTTTGGTGCCTCCTCGGCCAGCACAGCTACCCAGTCGCAAAATACCAGCCCCTTTGGCTCTAACAATGCCGCTGGTGCTTCCCTGAGTCAGGTATATCATCTGCCCAACGGACAGACCATCAACTTTAGCTCCACGAACAGCTTCGCCAACGGAGGAGCCAACAAGGGTAGCAGCCATGGCTCGGCAGTTTCTGTAAGCCGTTAATTGCCATACCTCCTAGTTTGTCCTGGGAATGCAATGCAATGTTTATGTGAAAATGTGTTTCAATAAAAATATTTATGATCAAATGAGCTGTCCAACGAATGTTGGAAGTAATGAAACGGCCACCACCTTGTATGCCCCTGATGCAGAATTTATGGGTTTATAGTTTGACTATATCCCATTAGCCACTGAATCAGAAGCCTGTAACGCAGTAAATGACTGTATAATTTTGATTAACATCAACATACAAATCAATTTAGTCCTGTCCACAAGAAAAACATATTTTCCCTTTTTTTTTTTAATTTTCCGAGGCGTAAATTACGTTTTTCCATTTTTTAAATCTTAGAATTCAGTATGTTGATTTATTAACCTAAAAAAAATTAGCACAGAAAAGCTTTCCGAATTGAAAATAATTATTTTTGGCTTAACTACAAAATTTATATATATACATAAATATAGATTTCAAGCAAAACCCTAAAAGTAATAAGATAAGGAGACCTTATCTCATTAAACCAAAAAGCGAGTGATTAAAATCAAATCTGACATGTTTCGAGTAGTCATTAGAATCTAAATTAAAAACACAAAAAATAAATAAAACAATGTTACTGAATTTCTCAAAATTTTAAAGGGCGATCTAAGCTTCTTCACCGATTTTGCGCAAAGCATTTGTGGCAAAAAGCTCAAGAAATTGTTCATTTTTTTGCAATAATAAATAATAAATGTAATCGGCAATGGTTTCGTAATTTTTTTCACATTTTGTTGTTTATTTTATGTTTGTTTTTGTGCTTACTATGCAGAGATAATTTCTCCTTTTAACCTAAGACTACAATTGAAAAGTTTAAATTGTAAAAGTCGCTTTCAATTAGGCCAAACTATGTCCAATCTCTGTCTTAATCCGACTCGCTCTCGCTTTCCGATTGGAAGTCGCCCACTTCGATGGAGAACTTGTACTCCTGATCGCAGCCCAGGTAGGAATCGCTCATGTAGTACAGAGTATAGTCGTGCTTGCCCGGACTGGGGGCCACAAAGTCCAGCTTGACCTTCGCCTTCTGCTGTAGTGTCAGCCGCTTAATGGAGAGCAGGGAATTGGTCTTGGGATCGCCAATAACGACCCACCAGCCCTCCTCCCGCTTCTGGGGGAAGAACGGAGCAATAACCGGGCCGGTGACCTCATCCTCACGTTCCAGTTGAACCACAACATTAACGGTTGATCCCGAGTTGATGCGATCTTTGTCCACCACCTCGTAGTTGAGTTCAATGTTGGGATAGCGATTGCAGAATCGTGCCACATCGGCCATTTGCAAGTCGGAGAGCTGCAACAACCTCGAGCGATCCTCATCCTCCAGTTCCATAATATCGAAAACGGTTTCGATTTTCTGCAAAGCAAAATAATATAGTAACAATCGTTAAAGGCACCTTTATCACAATCCCTCACCTTTTCCGTGCACCGCTTGACTATTTCAGCGCTAAAGTGCGGCAGCTGTCGCAAATACGAGTCCTTGCTCCACATGGCCTGTGTGACCATCTGGGCCAGCTCCATGGCAGCCACAGCAGGCGAAAGCCATCCGTTTGAACTCAGCACATCCACGCAGGCCTGAATGAGTCGTATGGCCTTGCTAAGTATCTGCTCAGTATCGCCCTGCAGCTCAGGTCCCAACTGTAGACGCGAAAGATGGGCCTGGAGCAGCAAATTGGTCTTAATATGCGGATCATTGAACCTGCAATGGGATTGGGGTTTAGAATTGTGAGGATTATTGACTAAGTGAGATTTTTACTTACTTTGGAGCCGTTTCATTGGGTCCCGTGAGCTTGTTCGGCAGCCGTTGGGACAGAGTGCGCAGGACCTGCTCTTCATGGTGCCTGACCACCACATCCTCGTACTCCGCTGCCGATGAAATGATCTCCAGCAGACCACGCACTTTGGTTTTGCTGTTCAGCGACAAACTAAAGAGTTCTACGCAATGGAAAATGTAGGAAAATTAAATTACTTTAAAATCATTTTAAAAAATTAATCAATAATTTTGTTTCCCTTACCAATTGTCGTGTAGTTGATGTAATAATAGGCCGCAATCATGCCCAGATTGAGGGGCAGCGTGTCCATGTCATCCTCCACACTTATGCACTTGGACTGCTCCAGGTCGCTCAGAGTGTTCTCCACCAACTCGGACAGATGATCGGAGAGATGGCGATGCGTGACGCCCTGGAGATTGTAGTAGTTGGGGTTCTGGGTTAGTCTTCGGTAGAGGAAAGTCCACGTCAGATAGTCCACGGCATCCTGTTTGTTCTCAATCGTCTTGGTCACCACCTCAGCGTTGAAGTGATCGTGCATTCGGTGATCCAAGTGACTTTCGATGGGCAGCGGCTCGTTGATGAACTTCTTGAAGAAGTCCTTCTTGCTGCTCTGACACATCAACACGCACTTGGCATCCGCATCCTCATTGGGCCTATTGGCTCTTCCAATCATTTGTAGCACGTCCGTTATGGGATAATCCTCGTAGGAATGATTCTTGCCATTGTAGAACTGCGTGTCCATAATGATGACCAAATGGGCGGAGATGCTCATGCCCCAGCAGAGATCGCGGGACACAACGGCCACTTGCACGGCTCCCGAGTCGAACAGCTGCTCCACCAGGCGATGATCGGAGGAGGACAGTCCCTCGTGGAGGTACGCCACTCCTTGGGCTAGAGTTTCCTTCAAAGTTTTATCTGTCATTCGCTCCAGGAACGGCTTGATGTCCTCCTCCTCGGCGTGGAAGAAGCGGTTTGGTTGCAAGTCCGAAGCAGCATAGGTCAGGATATCAATAGCCGTGAGTCGGGCCTGCTTTCTCGAAGAGACGAACACAATTACCGGCTTGTGGACACTGTACTTGAGGATGGCATTGTAAACGGGCTTGGACATCGTGGCAATTCTGGTGGCATTGTGGGTGACATTGAATCCCTGGATGTGCAACTCAAGGGGAATGGGACGCACACTCGGATGGAAGTTGAATGTGGCATTGGGATTGCATCCGAGCCACTGGGCCACATCCCTGGCATCGGTCAGCGAGGCGGACAGAGCCACAATCCTGATCTGCTTCTCAATCTGCGAGCTAATGTACCGCATCCTAGAGCACACAATCTCCAGCACTGGCCCATCCTCGCCGCCCACCAGCTGCAGTTCATCCACAATAAACAGGTTCACCAGCTGCACATTCTTCCTCTGCTTCCATCGGCGTGACAACACATCCCACTTGTCCGCCGTTGTGATCACTAGCTGTCCCTTGGCTATCAGCTTCAGATCCGTTCCCGTTTCGCCCGTCAACTTGACGACCTTGATGTCCAGTGCCCCGAACTTTCCGTGCCAATCTGCAAAGACCAGGTCGGCCAGAGCCTCTTGGGAAACCAGATAGACGCATCGGGCATCCGATTGCGTGGTGAATAATCGCATGATGGCAAACTCGGCAATTGTCATCTTGCCGGAGCCAGTCGGGGCTCCAACAAAGACGTTCTCGTCGCTGTTATAGACCGCGTTAAACACCTGCGTCTGGATGGGATTGAACTGCGGAAAGCGCTGCGAGTAGAAGGACTCAAACTTTGGCTGTCGCAGGGCACTGATGGGCAACGGCTGCAGATCCAGCAGCTCTGTCGGCGGCATATTCTTCTCGGGCAGAATGAGGTGACGGAAGGAGACGGGCAACTGGGTCTCCGCACCGATCCAGCGATCCGAGACAATCCGCAGGAAATACTGCGGCGGCAGGGGCTCAAAAACGGGCACGAAGAACTTCAGCTGGTGCTCGTCCTGGGAATACTTTTGCTTCAGCAGGAAGAACTCGTGATGGAGGATGAGTTCCGAGTCCACGTCTTCAATGAGCACCCAGAAGCCCTCAGACTGGCCGTGAACCTTTTCGTCCCACTGGAAATCGGGCGTAATGGTGAGCTCCACCCTCAGCGTTCCCCTGGTTATGGGCTGAATGTGCGTGGAGAGCTCCAGCTTGGGGAACTGGTGCACGAACTTGTGAATGGTCTTGCCCAATTTGGGTACGCGAATCAGCTCGCCCAGTTCGTGGGGCTCCAGGTCGTAGAGCCTGGCCCAGGGGAAGTGCTTCTTCTCCAGTTTCTTGGCTATTTCGTCGGGCATCTTCTTAAACTGGCGCAGCGGCGTCATGGATTGCCACATGCGTCGATCAATCATCTTGCACAGCGTTAATGTTTTGTCCGCCAATTGGGCCCAGCCTCGGGTCAGGACAATCTCGAAGATGGCACGCATTAAACGAGCAGCGGACTGGGTGATGAATACCATGTCCGACATCAAGGCGAAGCCCTCCAGCTTCAATTGCGAGATGTAGGCCTGCAGCAGCACGTTCACCTTGGCGCTGTGCTCCTCGATCGACTCCTTGATGGGTATGGGCACTCGTTCCATAAGCTTCTGCAGCTCCAGCTTCTCCTCCTCTCGCACCGAGATGTGTCGGAACTCGGAGGACAGGGAGAACACACGGAACAGCTCAATCTCGCTGAGCGTTTGCTTTAGCAACTGGTTGTACGTCAGCATGGTCTCGTGCGTCAGATAATAGTGAGAGGCTATCCGGCCGAGATCGGTGACCTGAAAGTGTCCCGTCTTCCGCTCGTACTTGACCAAGCCACTCCTCTCCAGACAACAGGCGGCGGTGTGGAGCAGATCTGCACGGTGCTGTTCCAGCAAGGGATCTGCCTTGATTGCGTCATGCGATACGCCGTACAAGGTGGGATTCCTCAGCATCCTGATGTAGAGGTACGTATAGCCCAGCCAGTTGACTGCGTCCTGCAGATGCTGCACCGTTCCCAGAACAATCTCTGCGTTCAACATATCCGGGAGCTTGGAGATGAACTGCGACTCGATTGGCAGCTGCTGGTTGAGCAGGGAGAGATAGAACTGCAGCTCGCTGTGGTTGGTGATAAGGATGCCCTCGCCTTTGGTATCGTACTGCGGTCGTCCGGCACGACCCAACATCTGCAGGACATCCAGGGCACTCAGCTCCACCCAGCGACCCTTTTCCGGGTTGTAGACCTGTGTTCCTTTGATGATTACCGTATGCGCGGGCAGATTCACACCCCAGGCCAAGGTTGCTGTGGAAACCAGCACCTGGATGTGCCGATCAGCAAAGAGATCCTCCACCAAGGTACGATCCACACGCGTCATTCCAGCATGATGGATGGCAAAGCCGTAGGGCAGCAGTTCCTTCAGCTCGGTGTTCTTCACCTGCTCGGCTTCGGTGCGAAGCACTTCCATGCTGGCAGATCCTTCCCTCAGGAAGCTGCCGAGGGTGTCCTGCTCCAGGCACATGTCCCTCACCGCCCTGGCCGTTTTGCCGGTCTCCTTGCGCGAATGTACGAAGACCAGAACCTGATTGCGGCCGGCATGCTCCATGGTCTTCTCGTAAACAATCTCGTTCATCACCTGGAAGCGCTTCAGAGCCTTCTTTTCAGTCACACCGATGTACTGCTGCTCCAGGGACACTGGCCGGTAGCTGTTGTCGAAGTAGAAGAGTCCCTTGTCCGGCTTTACGCGCAAGAAAGTGGCCACATCCTGGTAATTGGGCAGCGTGGCAGACAGCCCCACCAGGCGCACCTCCTCCTGAGTGGTCTCAATATTACGAATGGTACGCGCCACAAGCGCCTCTAGCACCGGACCTCGCTCGTCGTGCAGCAGATGGATCTCATCGATGATGACCAAACGCACCAGGCTCACAAATGTTCGTTCGCCGCCCTTTCGCGTGATGATATCCCACTTCTCCGGGGTGCACACTATCACCTGGGTGGCCGCAATTTGCTCCCTGGTCAGCTGATGGTCACCGGTCAACTCAGAGACCGTGAGGTTATAGCAGGCGAGACGGCGACCGAAATTGCCCACCATTTCCTGTACCAGCGACTTCATGGGGGCCACATAGATGATCTTGAAGTCCTGTGCATTGATAGTGCCGTCCTCGTTGATGTGCTTACCGATCTCCCGCATCATGGTGAGCAGCGCCACATTCGTCTTACCCGCTCCAGTGGGTGCACACAGCAGCATATTCTCATCACTGTCCAGCGCGGCCTTGTACAGGCGACTCTGGATGCGATTGAGCGTCTTGAAGCCCTCGAACACGGGCTGGACATACTTCGGCAGCTTATCGACCGGCTGCAGCTCCTCGTTGGAGTCGAAGGGCACTGGCTTCAGGGCCGGCACATGCACCTCCTCGTAGCCCTTGCGCTGCTTCCTGTACGAACCATCCGGCAGCTGACACCGCTTGTTGGCCATAAAATGGGATCCCTGCGTGAAGGCCAGTTCATCCAATTCGAGAAGCTGGCGAACACCTGCCACCTGACCGGCAGCTGCTGCTCCGCCGTCCTCGGCATCGCCTTTGCCTCGCTTGCTACCACGGGTTTCGCCTTCCTCCTGCTCCTCGGACTTACCCGTGTCCAGCTGTCTGAGAATCTTGGCCAGCGCCGAGTTACCGCGCATTTTCTCGCGTATTCTCTGACGTTCGCTGTCCGTTTGGGCCGAGGCCAACATGGTGCAGTACAGGATCATCTGTCGGTTGACCTTCAACTGCTTGATGAAGTCAAAGCAATCGTAGCCCAGCAGAAGCACCAATTGGTTCTCGCAATCCCGCTCGTCGGCGGCATCTTTGAGGATCTTGAGCACATCGGCCGCCTTGCTCTGCGACACCATAGCATCCTTGTAGAACTTGCTCAGGCAACGCTGCAGCCAATATGCGTCTATGTCCAGTGGATGCAGGGAGCGGTCTTTCTTTACATTGTTCGCCGCCTCCTCGTTGGCCAGCTGGGAATGAAAATGTGGATTAAATACGTGTTCGCCACTCTCAAGAACATTACTTACATTCTCTGCATGCAGGGTGTGATCAATTCGAGCCTCCTCGCCCTCATCCTGGCCCTCGTCGTCGCGGATTTCGCCGTACATGTCATTGTCGCTCTCCTCCTCCGACTCCTCGAACTGTACGTTGATGCCGTAGGTCTCGTCGATCTGCTCCTCGTTGTTTGGCGCCGCCGTCAGGGCGTTGACAGCGTCGCTGCCAAAGTCTGTGATCTTCTTGCCCAGATTGACGAGCAGAGCGAACCGTTCGTCGGTCACCGAGCCCAGCAAACTGTCGACATCCCTTTTACGCTCGCGATCCTTCAGGCGATCGTTCTTTAGCACAGCCAAGATCTCATCGGCGGCACCGCACAGGATATCCCGAGGCTGATCTCCGAGGGCTTCCTGGATGAAACTGAGCAGAACCTCGTAGGTTTGGCGCGTTTCCTGCGTCTTGGGACGGTACACAATTCCGACCATCTCGTCGATTCCCTCGGACAGCAGCGTGGCGCCCTTCATACGCTCAAAGTCGTACTGGGCCTCGTCGCGCTTCTGCCGCTTCACCTTGCGCTCCTCCGTCTTCTCCGGCTTGGTGCGCTGGTACCGATCGCCCATCCGGGTACCGTCCAGCTTCCCCACCAGGGAGCACACCTCGCCGGTGGCCTCATCGCGTCGCGGCCGCTCAATAAGTCGGACATCGGCTTGCAGCACAAGATTGGAGTTCTGAAAAAGTAAAATTGTGCATTTAGTGTGTTTGTGAAATTTTCCCGGGACGCCGCATGGACGGGGAAAGTTTTCCGATCGCGATTCCGCACTTACCGCCTTGTACTCGTACTGCAGCTGACGTGCTGCGGCATCCGCCATGACTGTTGAGTGTTTTGCACAGGTATTTAATACTTAAATTAACCTATTTTTATAGATTTTTGCCAAAAGAAAACGTTGTGAAAAGCCGCTGTTTGTGGGATGCAGTGTGGCCGGACTGGTTAAGAATAGAAAATGCATGAATTCGAGTTAATACCATTAAATACCGATTTTGTTTATTTTATTGCAGTTTTTTTTTACATTTTTTCCTGTTTCTTTAAATATTTAAATTAAGCAATCTAAGAATTTAATATATATTTTAAGGGAAGAACAAATAAAAAAAAATTTTATTAATTAAAATTATTAACGGTATCTTAAACTTAAATACCAAAACAATAATGTTTAGTAGTTTTTCGTGCCGTGGACGCATGCTGCAGGTTTCGCTGCCGTCGTCGCTGCTGGCGTCTGTTTACAGCGCTTTGTTTTTTGTTTTTTGTTCGAATTTGCTCCCTGAAGCTTATATATGGTGGAAGCTGGTTTAACTGGACGCATTCGCCGACCGTCGACGGTTCCAGATCATTGCACGCGCCCGTCAGAAGCGATCAACCTCGTCGGTATTGGAGAACAACAACAGAAGGTGAAGCATCAACATGTTGCCGCCCCCGCACCAGGACGCCTGCAATCCCGGCTTCTGCGACTGCCCCTTCCCCAACTCCATCGAGGTCTCCAGCCACAAGGGCCACTTACCGGACCTGGTCAGGTGTCGCTGTGGCGAGGATGTGCCCGGTAATGTTAATCCCTGGAAGTGGCAGGCGGCGGTGGACTCGGATGCCATAGTGTCGGACAGGGACATTATCTTCCACCCCACCTACAGTCAAGGAACGGCAATTGTGCGAGGGGAACGGGCTCTGAAGCCGGGCATGGTGCACTTTTGGGAAATGCGCGTCATCACGGCGCTAGCCGGCACAGATGTGGTGAGTGCGTGGGTCGGGTTATCACCCCGGGAAAGGCAGCGGCTTGGCAACTAGTTGGGATGGATGGCTGATCGTCAAGATGAATGTCAGACAAAGTCGCACCTGAAAGTGGAACAACACTGCAGTGGGGCATCTGGTGTGCTCGATTCCATTGGAAACGACTTAATTGTTTCGCTTCATTGTACGGATTACAGATTACAATGGTGCGATAAGATAAGCGACGCTGCTGGATGAGGAGGAGGAGGAGGAAGTCTTCCCAGACAGCCCAACTAGCTAGCTGATAAGCCTGCAAAAGTTCAATGCAAACACTGTGTGTGCTCTTAACAATCTGCTTCCCTATTTCTCCCCTTCTAGATGTTCGGCATCGGCACCGAGAGCGTTAATCTAGGGCAGTTCAAGTTCCATTTCGTCTCGGCCCTTGGCACTAATGCCCAGTCCTGGGGCTTCTCGTATTCCGGCAAGGTCCAGCACTGCGGGGAGCAGCTGCCCTACGGCCAGAAGTTCTCCCAGGGCTGCCTGATTGGTGTCTCCTTGGATCGGACGCGCGGCCACCTGGAGTTCTACCTGAACCGGAGGGCGTTGGGTGTGGCGTACACGAATGTGCCCACGGATCCAGATGTCAACATATATCCCATGGTCTGCTCTACGGCGGCCAAGTCTGTGATAAGACTGATTAACTGCACGTCCCAGCCGGTGACGCTTCAGTTGCGGTCCTTCCAAGCTCTGTCCAAGCAGCCGCACAAGCTCGCCGAACTGGAGCAAATGCCGGGACTCAAAAGCATTCTGCAATCCTACTGGTTCTTAGCCCCGCCTGTTCGATACTCCCGGAGTTCACGGGAAAACGAATTGGACTTGGGTGACGAGGCTGTCCTGTCCAGCTCCAAGTTAAGGCTGGGCCGCAAGCAAAAGTACCGAGGTGGGTTCACACCTTCATCTCCTTTGAGCCTTTATTCATTGAGCGATTTTCTTTTACAGAAACCGACGAAGCAAGCCTAGACGAGGACGACTTGTACGCGAATGCCCACAAGATCGCGTTGAGGCGCAGCGACAGCGGCGACGAGGAACACGCCTCATCCGTCCATGAGATGTGTGACGAGTACTTTCACTACCTTCTTTAGGATGTGATTAGGACTATGTATGGTACACATGTTAGGTATGCATTTAACGAAAGAGTAATTATTAAAATATATATTTTTTGAAATAGCAAAATCTGTGGCTTTATCTATAATTTCATTTGTATTTTTGTTTGCCGATCGGCCTCATATTTGACCCGTCGTTAAGAATGTCTATGTATAGGGGACCCAATTCTGCGACTTCGAGTTAGTCAGCATCAGATCGCCGTGATTGGCAGTTATAAGAGGCTGGAGGACTGACTACTAATGGCTTCCAGACTTTGCAGCTGTCGATTCCCCAGCTCCATTGAGGTCGTCCATTATAGGGGAAGAATATCCGACTTAGTAAGCTGTCGCTGTGGGGAAGATGCCGCAGGTAGTGCAAATCTATGGAGTTGGTGTCCCGCGGAGAATACAGATGTCATGGTGATCGATAAAAGGGACATCATCTTACATCCGCGAGGCAGCAGGGGCACAGCTATAGTAAGAGGAACACAGCCATTGAAAGCTGGGATGGTGCACTGCTGGGAGATGCTCGTTATGACGCCTCTTGTCGGCACCGATGTGGTGAGTTAGCGGGTCGCACGCGACTTAATCAAATAGATAAGAATTCTGATTTATTCTTCTCTCCCTATCTCTAGATGGTTGGCATCGGTACGGATAAGGTCAACCTGTGGCAATTCAGCTCAACATTTACCTCTGCTCTTGGCAGCAATAGCGACTCCTGGGGTTACTCATACACCGGAAGAATTCAGCACGGCGGGAAAAAGTCAAGCTATGGGCTGGAGTTCGGACAAGGCTCCCTGATTGGTATTTACTTGGATCGTTCACGCGGCCATTTGGCATTCTTTTTGAACCGGAGGCCATTGGGGGTAGCCTACACCAATGTGCCTACAAACACAGATGTAGACATATATCCCATGGTTAGTTCTACGGCTTATAGGACGGGGATACGACTAGTCAATAGCATCTCCCTGGATGATACACTGCTATTAAGATCATTTCAAGTGGCTGCCAAGCATCCGCATATGATTGCTGATGTTCGGAAAGTACCAGGATTCATGGGAATCTTACGATCTACTTGGTTGCCGACTATATTCCAAGACATCTAAGATCCCTAAACCCTATTTATCTTCAGTATTACCAGTATCTCAAGAATTTTGAGCTGTCGAACATTCCAAAATTGAGATGGACAGTGGCAGCTCCCTAATCCTTTTTCCATCGCAATCGGACATCTGATCTTCAGGATGGATATACGCATTTAATTGTTATTAACAAGGTTAAAATCGTGTCCTGGCATGCAGGTTCTATGTACGTTTAATATATGCATTTATTTTTAAAAGCATTAATTTTTTAAATACAATTGGTTGAGTAAATGTGAGAAAACATTGTTGTGTGTTTCTAAAATAATCAAAAGGGGAAACCTAGGGGGAACCTATTACTACGACAGAAGGATAGTTGGATAGCAATAGCTGGATAGAGAGGCGGAAGGTGTTCAGGGAAATGCTTATGGAGTTAGCATTTCGGTAAGCATCTTCCGCGAGAGTAATGGTTAAACTTAAACTAACTAAAAATCAATTGCCCAGGCCGCCATCGATATCCGATGAGACGGCGCGCTTGAAGATCACGCCCAGCGGTAGCTAGTCCATATCATCATCGTCGTCGTCTGAAATGGTGTACTTCTTCTGCGACCGCTTGCGTCGCGTCTGCTTCTTGGATGTGGTTGCCGCTCCGCTGCTGCCCACATTCGACGACGAGGACTGCGTGGGCGTGGCGGGGGCACTGGCCAAGGACTTGTTGAGTTTCAGCTTCATTTTGACAGCCGCCGCTGAGGTGGTGGCGATCTCCTCATCGTCGGAACCGTCATCTCCTCCATCGCCGTCATCCTCGTTATCCGAGTTATCCGAACCTCCGCCGCCGCCATTGCCCTGCGCCTCTCCCGTGTTGTCACCGGCTGCAACTGCGGCCGCATCCGCTGCCGCCGTTACCCGCTGCCTGGCCCCCACGAATATCTTTTGCAAGGCAATGGAGTCCAGGTAGATGAGGGAGGCCTCCTCGTTGTAGATCTGGGCATTCTGGCACAGCTGCATAAAGTCCTTCTCCAACTCATTGAGATCGGCGTACTTGCAGTCCTCGATGCGCTGTAGAATCTTCTTGATGTCCACCGGACGCTTGATGATCTCATAGTAGTCGGGTAGCCTCTGGCGCGAGGGCAGTTTCATAAACGGCTCGGACAGGGTGCGTCCATCTTGCGTGTACTTGATCACAGCGCTCATGATCTTGTTCATTTGTTTCTTGGAACGCTTATCCAGATTCTGGCGTCGTCGTCGCTTCAGGATTAACGAATCATCGTCAGACTCCTCCTTGCGATTCTTGCGCTTGCGCCTCTTGCCTCGCTTCGAATCATCTTCCTCCTCTTCCTCGTCGAATTCGGCGCCATCATCGATAGCCTTCAGCCACTCCTTTTCGGTCAAGCTGTCCGTGTAGTCCACCTCCTTGCGCTGTCGGGAGCCGCGACCTAAAATAGGAATGTAATTGAATATTAATTAACATGAAACGAATGGCAAAATAAATAAAGACTTACCCAGAATGGTATCTTCATCGTACTGATAGTGAAAGCGCTCCACCTCGTCGTCGTCTTTGGTGAGCCAGTCGGGCAACTCCGACTCGTCGATCAGTCGCTCCCTGCCCGGATGGATCTCCTCGTCCTCCTTCTTGCGCTCTGTGTCCATGCGCTTGAATATCTCGATTTCCTCCTCGCTGCGGGCAATCATCATGTTGATCATCTCGTCATCGGGCACCTCGTTCTCCTCCTCCTCTTCATTGTCGTCCTGATGCAGGATCGTCTGAAGGAACTGCTGTCGCTCGCTGCCCGTCGATTTCTGATCGAACATACCGGCTTGGATAACCTTCTCGTCCATGTTCAGCTTGTACCGGGCAGCAGCTAAAATGCGCTCCTCCACGGAGTTCACTGTCATCAGCCGAAGAACGCGCACTTCGTTGCGCTGTCCGATACGATGCGCTCGATCCTGGGCCTGCAGATCCTGATGCGGATTCCAATCAGAGTCAAAGATCACCACAGTATCGGCGGTCTGCAGATTGAGACCCAAGCCACCGGCGCGGGTGGAGAGCAGAAAGACAAAATAGTCGGAGCCCTTCGCGTTAAACTTCCGTAGCAGCTCGCCACGATCCTCGGCCTTG
Organism: Drosophila anomelani; assembly: GCA_035045905.1. NCBI lineage: Eukaryota > Metazoa > Arthropoda > Insecta > Diptera > Drosophilidae > Drosophila > Drosophila anomelani. The sequence continues at coordinate 1,490,580 of JAWNOO010000165.1, forward strand.
GTGGTGCCATCCAGTCGGAGATATCCGAATTGCCGCCAACCCAGATAGTCCTCGATAATGGTCATGCACTGGGTCATCTGACAGAAGAGCAGTACGCGATGGTTGGTGGCCTTCAGTTTGGGCAAGATTCGGTCGAGCAACTCGAATTTACCAGAAACGCGATACAGATCGGGTCCTGCAAGGAACACATAAGAAGGATTGGTATTATTATTATTAGCTTATTAGCTAAATAAAATAATAATAATGGCAGATAACGCCAAAGAAACTCAAGATCCCAAGAGAGCTTCTCAAACAAAGGTTACCCGAACCCGCTGGCGAGGAAATGCTGCAGAAGGCGTACAAGAAACAGACTTAAATAGGTCACGATCAGGCAGTTGTTACCCCCTGGAGGTTTAGGAGGACACTGGAGGACTGCGCTATGGAAGATTGTTGGCCAGAGCAAGAGGCAGGCTGCTCCAAAGTTCCCAGTAAAAAGGGCGGATGGGACTTGGGCCAAGTCTCCGCTGGATGAGCTGAAGCATTCGCTGAGAGCTTAGAGGATCGCTCACTCCCCTCGCTACTTCCTCTGAGGCAAGGGTAGAGAGGGTCAATGCCTCTTTGGTCGTTCCTCACCAAATTTTTTTTTCATTTTTTTCATTTTTTTTTCTATCTGTCAAAATTATACACTACTTTTGTAAAAAAAACAAATCCCCAAAAAACTGTCAGTGACAGAAAACTTACTTTGAACTCTCTCTCAAAATGTTCTATACTGTTCAAAACAATTATTAATTTCAGTTAAAAATTGAGAGGAAAAAGCTAACTTCACTGCAAGCCATGGATTGTAGCAGCACCTCGCAACCCAAGTTGAGTATTTCATCGAATATTGTGAGGACATCTACGTTGACGACGACGTCAACCATCACTACGGCTGCCAGCGCCTCGGTCGTTTCTACTACTCTTTCAACTGCGACAAGGGTAGCACCGGTTCCGAGCAGCAGTGAACGATCTCAATTTCCCCGCCAGATGAGGAAGCGCATTGATTAACTACTGAAGGCTACTGAAGGGAAACAGAAAAAAACCCCGGGATCCACTAAAATAATATACCTCTCCATACACGATATTTAACAATTGTTGAAGAATAATGGTAATAGCAGTTTATTAACTGCTAACAGTAAAATATTTTCCAAAATAAACGAATCAAAAGAAAAATGCCTTCCACAGGGAAAAGGGAGCAGGAACATATGGGAAATAAAAATATTAAAAAGAAGACATTTAAATTGTTAAAAAAAAAAGAACGCCAAACATGGCATGTACAGGGGATAAATTATAAAAATTGGGAATTGTCCATATCGAAAAAAAAAACAAATACACTTATTTAAAGGGAAGCACATGGCATACATAAGAGGAAAATTATGATATTCACATATATATAACTCAAAACCCCCAAATTAATAGAACGCGTTAAAGTTTATGTGGCATGTACAGAACAGAAAATATTTGGTTTGGCATTGTTAATATTGAAATAAAAATAAAGGAACAGTTAAGAAAGGCGAGATACAAAAAATAGAATGATACTTGAAAATAAAATATTGAAAAATAAAATAAAAACATGAAAATTAAATCCAAACTAATATAAAACGACAGAAAAAAAAATAAAAAAGAGATGTTTTCTGTAGGAAGGACCCAACTTGAATGAACAGCTTTGAAGCTGTTATGAACTATACACCTCGGAGCTGTCAACCCCATTGCACCTTAATATCGAAGGCATCGATAATTGAGCTAATGTTTATGCCGATAGCAACGATAGCATCGATAATTGAGCTAATTTTTATGCCGATAAAATTAAAACCCTTCAAATCAGACGTGCCACGAATGTCTTAAAGAAATCTATCAAAAATGAAACCTTAATATTTTAAAAAATTCATATATGTATACCGACAATTTTTTGTAGGATTTGTGGCAATATACGTATTTATATACTTTATATATATTGTGCGGATAGAGTGAAACTTACCAGACACCACACCATGACCACCAGTGTGGTCGCAGTACTTTTCCTCGATGTGCTGGAACATGAAAGGATGATTGCACAGCTTGCGCAGCTGGACGATGGTGTTCATGAGGGCCTTGGCGCCTCCCTTGCCATGCTTGCCCTTCTCGGAGCCGTCTGTCAGCAGTACGCCCTTGCTCTGCATGTGCTTGTAGAGAACACGCTGCAAGGCGGACATGTCACACTTGATGATGTACTCCACCTTGTCGGGCAGCTGATGCTCAACTTCCTTTTTCAGACGACGCAACAAGAAGGGACGCAACACCTTGTGCAGACGTCGAATGATAAGGATAGTCTCCTCCTCATTGAGCTCAACCTTCTCGCCGGTGGTGGCGAACGGAGCGTTGAACCACTGCTCGAACGTGGAGCAAGACTTGAAGATCGAGGGCAGCAAGAAGTTAAGGAGTGCCCAAAGCTCGGGTAGCTTGTTTTGCAGCGGTGTGCCCGTCAGCAGCAGCCGATAGGGGGCAATGTAGTGGGTGTTTAGCACCTGGGTGAGCTTGCAGTGGTGATTCTTCATACGATGGCCCTCGTCGATGATCATATACTTCCACTGGATCTTGGCCAGCACGGCCTTGTCCTTAATCACGTACTCGTAGGTGGTAAGCAGCACGTTGAACTTGGTGGCGCGCATCTGGTTCTGCAGCAACCGCCGGCCCTGGGGGCTGCCCTTGTAGCTCACCACGCCCACTGCGGGCGCCCATTTCTCGAACTCCAGCACCCAATTGGGCAGCGTCGAGAGGGGGACGATGATCAAGTACGGACCCATCACCTTCTTGCGGTCCATCAGGTAGGTGACCAGCGAAATGGTCTGAATAGTCTTGCCCAGACCCATCTCGTCGGCCAGAATGCCGTTCAGATTGTTGTTGTAGAGCGAGACCAGCCACTCCAGTCCCTTCAGCTGATACTCCTTCAGCTGGCCGTTCACCATGATGCTGGCCTGCTCCGTCACCTTCTCGTGAATGGTGTGAGCGATGCTGTAGTAGGTCTGCTCCTCCGTCTTGTACTCATCATCCTCCACCTTGGCCTTGGTAATGACATCGGATGGATTGGCATCCTCGTCGGTGCCTGTCGGCATCGCTGCCTTGTCGGTAACGTCTTCCGTGGCCATCGGTTGCTCCTCCACCTTGGGCTTAAGATCCTCATTGCTGCAGAGGCCGTCATCCTCGTCGTCGATCCAATCCCAGCCGGGATGCATGCTCAGCCAGCGGTGCAAGTGCTTCAGCATGGGAGCATCGTCGCCGGTGAGTTTCTTGCCGCTGCACTGCTCCACCACATGGACGCGCATATCGGCCATGATGCTGCCCTCGTCGATGCCAACGTATTCGCCGCTCATCAGCAGTTCCTTCTTGAAGAGCTGCAGCCGCTTGCCCTCTTCCTCCTTCTTCTTCATTTGGTCGTCCTTGTGCTGCTTCACCATCTGGGTGAGGTTGCTGATGTACTCGTCCGTCTGCGACAGCAGGAAAGCCAGGCGCTTGTCCTTCTTCTGATCAATCAGCTTGCGGTAGCCCTCCTCGTCCTCGGCCATCAAGCGACGCATTCGCTCCTTTTCGATGCGTTCCTGCTCCTTCTTCTGTTCGCGCTCCGCGTTTGCATGGTAGTTCATCACCGCCTTGTTCATCCTGGCCAGCTGGGCCTTGTTGTTCCTGTGGAACTCCCTTAGATCCTTGCCGTGCTGAAGCACGGCGGCCAGGAACTCCAGATGCTTTTGCCGGCGCTTTCGCTCCGCTTCCAATTTCTGTTGCTTCTCCAGCTTTTCGGTGGCACGCGCCTCCCTCAGCCCCTGTCGTTTGGTCCGCTTGTAGAACTTGATATTGAGCGCCGTCTCCAAGGTGGTGTCCCTTCTCGTGCACTGCACAAACTCCATGCGCAGCTGCCGCTGAAAGTTTAGGACGCGCAGGGCCCGCAACTCAATGGCCGCCTGCAGACGCAGATCCTCGGACATGGTGGCCGGCAGACGCTGCAGCTCCTGCATGCGCAGCGAAATCCTAGCCGCAATCCGGTTCTCGCGCTCCTGCAGCAGCGTGATGGGATCCAGGCCCACTGGCTTGGCCACCGTGGTGATTCGATTGGGTTTGGGCATCGGCATGCCAGCGGGCGGCACTTGTCGCGGCGGACCTCCTCCCGGCTGAGGCACCTGACTTCCAGGCGGCATTCCCGGCGGCTGAACTCCGCGGACTTGGGGCTGCATGGGCGAAGGTGGTATCAGAGGCTGACCTGCGGGTCCCATGCTCAGTGGCTTGCCACCGTTGGGCAGGTGTTGGTGCTGCAGTTGCTCCGGTGGCGGTTGCTGTGCCTGTGGCGGCTGCTGTTGCTGCTGCTGCGGCGGCGGTTGTTGTTGACCAGGCGGCGGTCCACCAATCTGAGGAGGTTGTGGCGGCAGAGGCTGGCCTTGCTGCATGTGCGGCGGCGGAGGAGCCACCTGCATCTTCTGGCCACCCGGTGGCGGCCCATAGGGATTGCTAGCCGGAGGCGTAGAGCATTGAGGTGGCGTACCCGCTGATGGCGGTGGTTGCTGTTGCTGCTGAGGCTGAACGGGCGGCTGACCTGCATGTTGTCCACCTGGCGGCGGCGGTCCTCCGGGCGTTCCGGGTGGCCCAATCGGTGGTCCTGGCGGTGGCTGTTGCTGCGCAGCCTGCAGCGCTTGCTGCATCTGCATGGAGATGGGCTTGTTTCTCGCCAGCAGCCGATAGGCAGTTATCTGTGTGCGCAGCAGGTTAACCTGGTTGCCATTGAGATGCTGGTGCTTGGAGGTGGCTCGCATGGCCAGCAGCTGAGAGTAGCGTGGATCCTCCTGCATGCCTTTCTCCTCCATAGAGTCGATGGCCCGTTGCAGGGCGTGCAAATTCTCCTGGCTAGAGCGCTCTGGCGGCGGTGGACCGCCAGGTGGTCCTCCCGGTGACACTATGCAGGGCTGTGTGGGAGCCTGGAAAGATGAGGGAAACACGAGTGTGAGAATGGGAATGGAAATTAATTAAATTCGGGCGATAAGAGAATGTATCTCTTGTGAGAATTCTATCAAAAGGGAAGTTTTTCTGTAAAGGATAATAAACAACAAAAGCAAAATAATTATTTTAACCTTTAATCACTATTTTTCGATTTTGTTAGATAAATTTATTTCCAAAATGCAATATTTCTAATAAATTTAAATATTATTTATTAAATTAAACTCACTGCACCCTCCTCCATTGTGATTAAAAGCTGAAAGTCAAGTGCAAATAAATTAAAAAGCTCGCAACTCGCAGCAGCCCAGAACAGCAGCAGCAGCAAGCGTATCTCAGGCAGCAAACCAAGTTAACAACTGTGCTGGAAAAAACCCGTTCCACTGCTGGCACTGCTCTCAGTGGTAGATTCGCTGGAGACACAGTCGGAGGAGCCGGAAAAACAACGAAATTACACATCAGTAAAGATAGCACAGATAAGCGAGATTGAGAGAACGCGATGGCAGTCAGCAAGGCACAACAGATCGAGGAGCTATACGAGTTCATCTATCCACTAGCACTGAGAGCGGGTGAGATCCTCCTCGAGGGCTACGAAAATGCCGGCAAGGATGTCTCGCTCAAGTGCGGAGAATTCTTCAATGTGGTCACTGCCTATGACAACCAGATCGAGGAGTTTCTCATGGAGAAGATACTGGCCAGCTATCCGGATCACAAGTTTATCGGCGAGGAGGATACCCACAAGAATCACAACAATGTTACCAATGAACTAATAGATGCGCCCACCTGGATCATTGATCCCATCGATGGCACCTCGAACTTCATCAAGCAGATTCCGCACGTGTCTGTTTCGATTGGTTTGTCCATCGACAAGCAAATCGTTCTGGGAGTGGTCAATAATCCTGCCCAGAACAAGCTGTACACTGCCAAGCTGGGTCAGGGTGCCTTCTGCAATGGAAAGCCCATTCGGGTGAGCAACTGCGAGCATCTCAACGATGCCAATGTGGCGTATGAGGTTTGCCTGCTGCACGCTTCAAAGATTCGCAACAAGCACATCAAGAGGATCTACTATGTGGGATCACAGGCCAGGAGGTTGTCTCACAATTTCAACTATATTTTTTCGATAAATTTATGTTTGTTTCAGACTCCTTGCCTACTCGGCTGTGGTGGATTCACTCTGCATGGTGGCCGCCGGCAACCTAGACGCCTTTCACATTGAAGACATGTATCCTTGGGACTGTGCCGCTGGTTATTTGCTCATCCGAGAGGCCGGCGGGGTGGTCACTCATCCCTATGGTGGTCCCTTTGATATAATGAAGCCGGATCTAATTTGTGCCGGAACAGAGACATTAAGAGCGGAGATAGAGCAACTTATTAGGAAGGCCGATCAGCAGGCTCATGTGGGTTCGGAGTAAAGAGAAAAGCTCTGCCAAACTTGGTCAGAATAATAAAATCTTAAGGTCATCCTAAAACTGAGTTTCGTTTAAACAACTTGGCAAGTCATCATGAATAGATAATTAAAGATAATATATATACTTTTAAACTGTGTTGTAAATCATCTTGGCTTTCTATTTAGCAACCAAAAAAACAAAATAATCAAAAATCAAAGTTGATAATGTGAAGTTAACCTCTGCTCTGTTTACTATATAAATATAAGTCCAATTTACACAACTCATTCTTACAACTTACAGCATATGGGCATTCAAATCTGTTCGCTATCACAAACCCAGCGATAAGTTCGCACAGTAGCAATCAAAATAATAAAAATTATTTTAAAAAGTGTCTTTAAATTTCCTTTAAAAAGAGGAAAATATTTGAAACAATCTTTTGAAATAAATATCTAACCGATTTAATATTTAACTAATTTTAACATATTTATAAAACGAATCTTTACTTCTATTTCATTTAGTATTTTTAATCGAAATATGTTTGTAATTGGTGCTAGCTTTCTGGCTGCCACTGTATTAGTCCCACATCCACAAAGTCACGGAACAATAGCAACCCGTAGAGCAACTCTATCCCCGCTCTCCGAGAGATGTCCCATGTTCTAAGCAAAAAAGCTTTAGAGGAAAGCTCTGCTCTCAGCGTCGCCTTCAATCCACAGCTGATTCCGCCTCTATATAGTTTAGTTGGTCAGTCGAGTGCTCGGCAATCAGCAGCAAGAACGATGAGTTCCCCGGTCAGCGAGTCCAAGCTCAAGGAATACTACGATGTGGCCCTGAAGCTGGTCCTCAAGTGTGGACCCCTCATGCTGGAAGGCTACCACAAGGCCAAGACGGACTACGAGGTGAAGAAGGACTTTTACGACCTGGTCACTGTGTACGACAAGCAAATCGAAGACATTCTCACAGAGGGACTGGTGGCCGCCTTTCCCGACTCTTTAATTATCGGCGAGGAGGAGTCGGCGGCATCGAAGCGTCAAGCGGAGCTAACAGATGCGCCCACCTGGATCATAGATCCCATCGATGGCACCACCAACTTCATCCATCGCATCCCACATTGTTGCATTTCCGTGGGCTTGGCCGTCAACAAGGAACTGGTGGTGGGCATCATCTACAATCCACCGGCGAACGAACTGTTCTCCGCGTACAAGGGACATGGAGCCTACCTAAATGGCCAGCCCATCCACACCTCCAAGGCGACGACGGTAAGAGAGCGAGGGAGCTTATATAAGCAATTTGGGAACGGCGGAAAGTAGCAACAAACAAGATAAACGAAATTCAACAAAAATAACTGTGGGGTGTGTAATTTAGCATGCACATAGGTTTATCGGTGCACAGGAAAAAATTTGCATGGGTTTAACCCAGGCAGCTTCAATATTGTGAAAAGAAAGATAAAACCTTGACAGGAGGCAGTAAAGATAATACGAATTTCAAAGATACTGATTATAAAGGCAAATATTTAAGTAACAGGAATCACTTTTTAAGAGAACATCTTTGAAAAAAAATATTGTTTAACGATAAACTGTCTTAACTTCGAGTTAATCTTTATGTTAAACTGTAGATTTCTTTACTTTAGTGATTATCTAATCATTTGAGATGTGATAAATCTTTTTTAATATTTATTTAAACTTATATTTAGCGAAGAAGTATAAGTAAACTGTTTTAAAAAATCTATAATTACAGCAAAATATTTTCTAACCTCGAGTTAAACTTCATGTTAAAGTTTAATAGTTTGCGATAAGAAGTTAGTTGTTATATTTTCCTTATCTGGATTTTATCTTCTTCTGTATTAAATTACTGTGGTGCAATATAACAATTTGTAAGACAAGTATCATTTTGTCAATCTATTCCATATATTCCTCTACAGTTTTTTCAGTGTACCTTTCAGAGTAAATATTCCCCCATTTTTCCATTTCTCCGAGAGTCTCATTCATCAGCATTCCCGCAAAATAAAAAAAAGCTCTTTTGTTCCCAAGTCCAACCCGTTCTGAAGACGTCATCCCACTCTCCCTTTCCAGATCAACCAAGCGGTGATTGCCTATGAAATCTCGCTCATCCATGCTGCTGCAGTAAGGGACAAGAATATCAAGCGCCTGTACAAGTTGGCCTCGAATGCCACGGGCACTCGTTGCTTCGGCAGTGCTGCCCTGACCCTGTGCTATGTGGCCACCGGCCAGTGCGATGTCTACCATGTCGAGGATTTGAAACCCTGGGATCTAGCAGCTGGAGCCATTATTCTGACTGAAGCCGGCGGCACTGTTTGCCACACCAGTGGCTCTAAATTCGATGTGATGAAACCGGATTGCGTGTGCGCCTCAACTCCAGAGTTGGCCAAGAATGTGATTAGCCTTATCGAAGAGGCCAACCAGATTACTGAGTATACGTTCAAGTGAAGGTAAAATAACTAACTAGCCACCGAGTATAGAAGTCAGTATCTACATTTATCTCTTGTAAAACATCTGTAAACTACCAGAGATTAAAGTTATCTATTCCTGTAAATAAATAAATAAAAGTAAATACAGCAAATTAATTCTGCGAAAAACAACTCTCACTGGAAAAAGCTTAATGCGGAAAAAGCTTTGCCAAAATCATTCCACAGCTGTTTCGCTATAGATCGGTCGATTATCAAGCCATGAGTAATAAAATTAGTGAGAAAAAATTGCAGGAATACCACGAGGTATCCGTGGAATTGGTCCGCAAATGTGGTCCCCTCTTCCTGGAGGGTTTTCAGAAGCCAAAAGCTGACTATGAAGTCAAGTCAGCCTTCTACGATTTGGTCACCGTCTACGACAGGCAAATTGAAGCAACACTCTGCGAGGGTCTGCTCAAGGCCTTTCCGGAATCAAAGATAATTGGCGAAGAAGCTTTGGCCAATGTCAAAACACAACCCGAACTGACTGATGCGCCCACCTGGATCATAGATCCAATAGATGGCACCAACAACTATGTCCGAAGGATTCCCCATTGCTGTATTTCTGTGGGCTTGGCCATCAACAAGGAGCTAGTCGTTGGCATTGTCTTTAATCCGGTAGCAAATGAACTATATTCCGCTTGGCAAGGTCATGGAGCTTTTCTGAATGGCCAGCCCATCAGGGCATCGTCCAACGTAACAACGGTAAGTGGGGCTGACATAGTGATGAAATTATTTTAGTAGGTAGTTCCATATGGGGGAGTATCTCAAAACTGATAAGCACTACTTTTGATTAGTCTCAAATATGAAAATAGAAAAGGCAAACTCTTCAGGGAAAATTAATATAAAGAAAAGTACGTTGTATCTTATAAACTTTAATTTTATAAAACACTCTCCTCCCTCTGGAAACACTTCTGGGAATAATAATCGCTTATAGTATCATTTATAAGGAAATAATATAAAAAAGAATATAAAATTTCTGGGTTGCAGATAAACCAAGCTGTTGTGGGCTACGAAATCTCTCTGATCGTGGTGGCCAAGGCACGCGACACCAATGTGAAGCGTCTGTACAAACTAGCCTCGAATGCTACAGGGTGAGTGATCTCCTACGAAGATCTCTGTCTAATCTCTGATTATTCCCATATAATAAACACACTGCATTGCCTCGTTACCAGCACTCGCAGCTTTGGATGTGCAGCACTCACTCTCTGTTATATAGCCGCAGGTCGTTGCGATGCTTATCATGTGGAGAATCTAAAACCCTGGGATCTGGCCGGCGGTGCCATAATTCTCAGAGAAGCCGGTGGCTTTGTTTACCATACCAGCGGTGGAAGATTCGATGTGATGAAACCTGATTGCGTATGCACTTGCTCCGAAGAATTGGCCAAAAATGTGATTCAATTAATAGAAGAAGCTGATCAGATTACGGGTTATACGTTTAAATGATTAAGAATACAAAAATATAAAAGATATATGTACATATATACGAAGGAATAATAAATACGCTTTTCATTTATAACAATGATCGTGCATCTAACATATATTTGGGATATTTTAATTTAGGTTTCTTTTTAAACTCCAAGGCCAGCAAGGTTTTCTATAAGATTTTGATCTTTTTTGATTTTTCTATAAGATTTTGATAAGATTGCAAGGTTTGGCCCTTCATTTATAACATGAAAACCTGTCACAGCTTATTCAAAGAAGCCTTTTGTGAGATGATTCAAAAGATTGACAGGAAAAAAACAATAATTGAATGGTCGAAGGGTTTAAGCAATAATATCAATAGGCCTCTCTTACTCTCTTAATGACTTGCAGCCCCAAATATAATATAATTCATCCAAAGCTACTCGAGAGCATCGAGAAAAAACCAAAACTGATAAAAACAGGTTTTACGACTGTCTGGGGGGAGATAAAAAGCGTCTCTGTCTATTTGTGTACATCAAACAAATTGAGATAAAGCAGCAGCAACCGAGTCATGCATGCAGCCAGGTGTGATGCCAATTTTGAGTACATAAAGCCTCGAAGAAGCAGGCAAAACAATCAGAGAACGAATGTAACCTAACCAGACCGAAACCAAAGCTCCAGCAGAGCACCAGAGACACTTCCAGCTGGGCGCGAACAATCTCTCTGATTAGTTGGCACTGCGATCTGAGCAGCAACGCATCGTTTGGAGCCTGGAAGCATATAGAGAGGAATAATCAGCATGTCACAAGAACTGATCGAGGAGCTGTACAGCTTCATCCACCCCTTGGCCGTCCAGGCGGGCGAGATCCTCTTGGAGGGCTACGAGATGGCCAGTAAAAACGTGTCCATCAAGGGCGACTTCTATGACGTGGTCACCGACTACGACAACAAAATCGAGGACTTTCTTATGGAGAAGATACTGGCTACATATCCGGAGCATAAGTTCATTGGCGAGGAGGCCACCGCCAAGAACAACAACGTATCCGGTGAGCTGACAGATGCGCCCACCTGGATCATAGATCCCATCGATGGCACCTCGAACTTCATCAAGCAAATACCGCATGTTTGTGTTTCCATTGGGCTGTCCATCAACAAACAGATTGTGCTGGGTGTGATCAACAATCCCGTCCAGAAGAAGCTATTCACCACCAAGTTGGGACAGGGCGCCTTTTGCAATGGCAAGGCCATCCATGTGAGCAACTGTGATAGCATCAAGAATGCCAATGTGGCCTACGAAGTGTCCCTTCTGCACGTTCACTCGGTGGCCAATGCGCACATCAAACGCATCTATCACGTGGGATTGAACGCCAGGCGGTAAGTTTTTGCAATCTTTCCACTTAATTAAACTGAAAATACAATTTGAACTCCCTTGAATTGCAATACGTCATGAATTCCACAATTAAACTCGTTTAAAAAAAAGCAATTGTGGAATACAAAACAATTAATCAGTCAAAGCTTTCGGTACACATAAAAAATTTAGATCAATTTTAATTGGAATTCTGAACAAATTGGTATATAGAGTCAGGATGAATCGTTCAGTTTGATCTGAAGAACATTTTTGAGTAATTCCAAGTCTTTCCTAACAAGTTATTATGTGCATTTCTGTGATAAAATCTTTAAAATTCAAATTTTTGAATCCCCAGACTTTTAGCCTACTCCTGTGTGGTCGATGAGCTGTGCATGGTGGCCGCTGGCAATCTGGATGCCTTCTACATCGAGGACATGTATCCCTGGGACTGTGCTGCCGGTTCCCTGCTCGTAAAGGAGGCAGGCGGTGTGGTCACCGCTCCCTTTGGCGGGCCCTTTGACATAATGAAGCCAGATCTGATCTGTGCCGGAACGGAGAAGTTGCGCAAAGAGATCGAGGAGCTGTTGCGTAAAGCCGCTCTGGAGGAATCGGTGGGGGGCAAGCCGGTGCCCAAGTAAATTAAGCATGAAAACTGTTTGCGAAAAAAGAGATCTTAATTAAAAGCTTGAACCCAGCTGCACTGTCATTTGGCAATAATAAAGAGCTTTGCCGTAGAGAGCTTTTCATGATCTTCCAGCTTTGATTGCCGGCAGATAAAAAAAAAGTGGCGGGAAAGCAATTAAACACAGGTGCTCTCAGCTGAGAAAAACATTAAGTAAACCTATTTTGTAAGCCACAAGCGCTGCCTAATAAAACGTTAATAAATAATTATGCATCACCGATGAGGGGATTAAAAACATTCATTTTACATGACTGAAATGCACAAGGGAATATTGCTAAGCAATTATTGCTGAATACATGCTGAGCAACATTTTTATGTGGCACAGTTTTTTGTTTCAAAACTCCCATTCTTATCTTCGAAATGCCATTAAATTGTCTACATAAAAAGGATTAAATAAATATCTATTAAGTTGCCACATTTGGGGTAACTTTAGCTCCGATAGCCCTTGAGATCAGATGTTCCTCAGAAGTCGCCTTTATGCGGTCGGAAATGCCTTTTAAACAATTACAATGGTGTTGGTACCAAATCTTAGCATCACAGACACTTAAACTAACTAAAATCCAGCTTTCATAGTTCCTAAAATGGACTTAAACCCGAAAGATAGTACTCCGCATCTCTCTCTACTTACATTTGGCGGCATTCCGTGCGTTTGGTAACCAATTGTTGACATATTCGGCGGCCCCGTCGGCGGCATCTGCATTCCCATGTGCGGACCTTTTGAGAAAACTACGGATGATTACGTGAGGAAGAGGGGGCCGCAGAGGCGGTTTCAAACACATACTCATTCCCTGGTGATGCGGCGGCATATGGTGGCCAGGCGGTGGGCCCTGTCCCGGTGGCCCATGTTGCATCGGATGGCCATAGGCACCGGGATGGCCGGGTGGCGGGGGTCCTTGCATGTGTGGCGGGGCGCCTGGCGGTGGTCCTTGCGGCGGCCCCGGCTGCTGGTGCTGCGGATACGGGCTGTGCGGCGAGGGGGCGGGACTCTGGGATGGCGGGGCCATCGGACTGGGCGCCTGTGGCGGTGGCATTGGGCTGTTCGCCGGGGAGGGCGAGGCCATTGTCGCTATTTATCCAAGGGCTCCTGCGTACGTTATTCGGCGACCAACTGGGCCAGCGTTGTCTGTAAACAAAAACGATGTCAGCTCTTGGTATTTATCAACAACAATTTAGAATCTGCAGCCACGATATGTAATCGCAGCCCTGTTCGTTTTATGCGTTTGGGGCACACTTTTTTGCGCAGTCCGGTGCAAACACCAAAATAAACACTAAAAACGACGCCCAGAAGCCAAAGTTCACATTCCACGCATTCCGCGTACTCTAAGCAACCGAATTTATTTATTTTTGTGCAAAAGTTTTACCTATTAGCACTGTTCGAAGAGGTTTTTCCACACTTTTTCCGAGCGACGCGACAGCAAAACTCTAATGGCGGACGTCTCTATAACAAAAGTCACGCACGGGTGACAACCCTGCCGACCGGCAATAAAAATGGACGCGTTCAGCTCAGGTCACATTAAATATTCTTAAATTCGAACAACATTAACCGTGCATCCAATTAAATGAAACTTTTGAATTTTGGTTGTTCAAGTATTTTATTTAAGTTATTTAATTTATTTTTACGCGGTGAAAAAATTGTCTGCTGAACGTACGCTCTGACACGTCATGTTCACGCGGCCTGTGAATGGCAACTCTGAAACCATTCCCTGTACAAAAAAAGTGAAAACAAGATTGTTTCATTTTTGTATTAATTGTAGCCGCAAATACAATTAATTAGGTTTAACTCAGGCATTTAGAGGCAGCGCCAGCACTACACAACGTTCAGCCGCAATCATGGGTAAGCGAGGCCGTGGAAACGGAAAACGGCGAAACCCGGGGTCCGATGACACCCGCCGGTGACGATGTCTGGTCATAAAAATCGTACGTTCCCCCCTCTTGTTGTTGTTTTTGCCGCAGGTGGGGTGCTCAGCTACTTTCGCGGATTGCTCGGCTCCCGGGAGATGCGCATCTTGATCCTGGGCCTGGACGGTGCCGGCAAGACCACAATCCTCTATAGACTGCAAGTGGGCGAGGTGGTCACCACGATACCCACCATTGGCTTCAACGTGGAGCAGGTTACATACAAGAACCTCAAGTTTCAGGTGTGGGACCTGGGCGGACAGACAAGTATTAGGTGAGTACTAGGTGGGGGCGAGATAAGGGAAATCTCCGGCCATCTGCTAGCATTCTGATTTCCTGAAAGGCGCAGAGATCTAAATATCACATCTATTTTACAGACCCTACTGGCGTTGCTACTATAGCAACACAGACGCCATCATATACGTGGTGGACTCTGCGGATAGAGACCGTATCGGCATCTCCAAGGACGAGCTGCTCTATATGCTGCGCGAGGAGGAACTGGCCGGGGCGATACTTGTTGTGCTGGCCAACAAGCAGGACATGGACGGCTGCATGACCGTCGCCGAGGTGCATCATGCGTTAGGGCTGGAAAACCTTAAAAATCGCACATTTCAAATATTCAAAACGTCGGCCACCAAGGGCGAGGGACTCGACCAGGCCATGGACTGGCTGTCCAACACTCTGCAGAGTCGCAAATGAGCCCCTAGCCAGTTCCCATCCCCTGTGTAAAAATGAGTGTGTGTCCAAAGCGTCGCCAGCAACTAGGAAACATCGTCTACAGCTTTTTTCAAATTGCATAAAATCCACAAACCGAAAAAGAAAACTTTGTAATAACTTCTAGTAATATAATTATTAAATTATAGGATTAAACAATTCAGTAAATCCATGCATTGAATCACCACTCGGCCAGGCCGAATCGCTGCACCCGCTTCTCCTGCGCGTCCAGATCCATTCGCACCTTCTGCCGCATGTAGAAAATGGGGCAATCGCGATTTGAGCAGATCACCTCCTCATGCAGGGACTCTTGACAGCGCTGACACTCGGTCCAGAGGCGCGAGAAGGTCTCCTCCAGCTCCCGCTTAGCGCCCACCTCCTTCTGGTAGAGCTCACTCATCCGAGGCTCGCAGTGCGGACACAGACAGGCCTGCTCATAGCCCTTGGGCATCAGGGACTTGCAGCCCAGGCAGGAGGTCTTCTTGGTCATAAACCCAGCCAATCCACCCACCTTGGAGGTGACCACAGTGCGGGTCCGCGTGTGCTCTCCCTTGAGCAATATAGATTCGGCTTTCTCTCCCAAAATGGGTTCAAAGATCCTCAACAGCGGCTTGGCCAGCTGCTGCTCCAGGTAGTAGGTGGCATCGATGGGAACGCTG
The DNA here is from genome assembly GCA_035045905.1 of Drosophila anomelani. NCBI lineage: Eukaryota > Metazoa > Arthropoda > Insecta > Diptera > Drosophilidae > Drosophila > Drosophila anomelani. Next base: position 1,506,103 of record JAWNOO010000165.1, read on the forward strand.
TTTTCCAGTACGTAGAGCGGATCCTCGGCCTTGGCATAGGCTGGCGTATTCTTGGCTGCTGCACAGATGACGTAGGGAACGCGATCCCCGAGCTTCGGCGCTGTGCCAGGATCCCGTTTCTTCATCTTGGCGGCCAGCTCCACATGCGCCTGCTTCGCGGCATAGTCTGTCTTGGCCAGCTCCTTGGTGATCACCAGATGGGAGATATCGATGCGGTTGCAGAGGAGATCGGCTATCACCTGCTTGGCATAGGCCACGGCGCCATCGGGATCTCTTTCGATGAGCAGTTTCTGCAGGCAGGAGTTCATCAGGTTGGCCACCAGCGGCGAGTTGTCTCGCCTCACAGTCTCGATGCCCTTGCAGTCCATTTTGTCATAGGTCTCCGGCCGGGTGAAGTACAAGCCGGCGTAGCGTTTCTTGTTGATCAGGAGGTAAGGATAGTAGACCTTCTCGAACTCCAGCTTGATGGGGTGCACGAACTTGGAGCTGACCAGCTCTGCTGCCTCCCTGCCCAGCTCCATGCTGCGCTCGAGGGTCTTGACTCCAAAATTAACCATCACAGAGTCCGTGTCGCCGTAGATGACCACCGCATTATTCTCGTAGCCATTGGCCTGGGTGTAGTGCGTCTCCACCTCGTTTTTGGTCATTTCAATCATGGTGCGTCCGTAGGCAGTGACGCTGCCGGAGATCTCCAGGCAGGGCAGCTTGCCCACCTGGGCCCCGGTGAAGCCATAAACTGAATTGGCCGAGATCTTCAGGGCCAGCTGCCTGCCGTCCAGAACCTTCCTTTTGAACGGATCCGTTTCCACCTTGAGGTCGTTTTTGGCACGCTTTCTGGCGGCCAGAAGGGACTCCAGGATCTCGGGCAGCAGTCCTCGACGCACTTCGGATTTTACAAAATAATTGTTGGCCGGCGTGCACTCCACCTGATCGTCCTGCAGGTCCTCCTGCTGCCTCAGCTTCTCCCGGGTTCCACCCAGGACCAATGTGGTATAGCACAGATTGTGGGCCATCATGATACTCGGGTACAGGGAGGCGAAATCCAGCGTGGAAATGGGATCCGCATAGTAGCCCCTCTTCGGTTCAATAACAGTGGCTCCCTCGTACTGCTCATCCGATCCCTGCGAGGTGTACGAGGGCATAATGAAGCCTTTGGTCTTGGCCTTGCGCAGCAACTGGCTCAGGACTTTGATCTGCTGGCCTCTGGTGAGCAGCGACTCCAGCGGCACACCCGTCACCCTGGCCATTTCCATGTAGTTCACAATGGCCATCAGCTTCTCGAGCAGCCTCAGCGGCAAGTAAGCATCCTTGAGGCAATACATGGCCAGGCGGCGGCGCGTCTGTTCGTCTCCGTTCTGCAGATCCGTGATGATGCTGTGGTGCACATCCTCCTTTTGCTCCTGCAGGAAGTGGTAGCTCACAGCGTTGAGGGTGTACGAGCGGAGCTTGTAGTCGCGCAGCAGGACAAACAGAAGATCGAAGGGAACACGGCCCTCAAAGTTCACATACTGGTTCTCACGGCGACCCATCTGCTTGGATTGCAGCACCTGCTCCTTGATCACCGACCGAATGTTCTTGATCCTGCCCAAATATTCGAAGTTCTTCACCTTCAGGTGCGCCGCCCGATTGATCAGATATGGAATGTCAAAGTTGTTGATATTGTAGCCCGTGAGAATGTCCGGATCCACCTCCCGCACGAAGGCCGACCACTTGTCCAGCAGCTGGGTCTCCTTGTCGTGGCACAGCACCTGGCTGCCAATGATGGGCGCACACTCGTTAAGTGTGAACACATTCCTGATGAAGGGCTCACGCTCGCCCTGTCGGATTACCATGTTGGCAATCTGAATGACCGGATCCATTTTAGCCTCCGGAAATATGCCCTTGCGACCAGCGCACTCGATATCGAAGGAGAGAATGCGGAAGGGAGCCACCTTGGACCACTCACCCTCCGGTTCATGGGAGATAAAGCGATCAAAGGCCACATCCACCTCTATCTGGCAGCGGGACTCGGGCAGCGGCTTGCTGTGGCCGCTTCTCATCCGCCAGTGTCCCATGGGTAGCTCTATCCAGTTGCAGCCCACCACGTTCGTGTCCACCATGAAGCGGATATCGAAATCGATGTTGTTTTCGAAGGCACGACAGTCCTGGAAGTCGATCTCCGCCATTATCACCTCCTTTTTGAGCAGACGCGATGCGGCGGCCACGAAACGCGGCAGCGTCACTGTGATTTTGATGTACTTCTGCTTCTTGTCGCCATTGTAGCCGTGGATATTCAGCTTCTCTACCAGCTCAACCATGAGGACTGCCTCCTGGACATTGTCCTTGTTGTTGCGTATATCGGCTATAACCTTCTGGTCCAGCGCCTTCTGAAACATTTCGCAGTGGCGCTCTTCGAATTGCTTGGGCGCCTCGATGTAGAAGTACGGGCAGAAGCCGTGGACATGGCAGCACACCGAGTTGCCCTCCATGGTGACGCCGAACATGCGGACAACGGGCACCGGTCCCAGCTGTGCTCCTGGCATCCCTGGCAACGGCTGCCCCAAGTAGTTCTCCACATCGAGCTGTTGGAACTGCAGATTGTCCCGGGCTGGATCTAGTTTTGGCGGTGCCGGGCGGGACCAACGTTCGCTCGTCTGCTGGTTCTCGGGTCCGTCGCCCAGCAGCAAGGTCTGGTCCAGCTCCTCCGAGTTTTCAAAAGCGGCCAGCTCTGCCTCGAAGTTCATTTCCTCGTCTTCATCGGGGTTCCTGCAGCGCAAAAGCTTAAATGGCGGATTCAGTGAAATTTACCCAATGCTCACCTGAATTTCTTGGCCTGGCCATTGGAGCCGCCATTAAACTTGCGCTTGGCGTCCATTGTTAAGGACTGTTTTTAATTGTAACAGTAAATAAAAAATTAAATGTGAGAATGCTAAAAAATAAGGCGCGAAATAGAGCTGGAATCAATCAATCAATGGTCAATCGATAATATCTTCATCGATATATCTTTTTGAATTGTTTGGGTTTTTCTCGGTCCTGAAACCAAGCTTATTTTTCTCCCATGGATTAATTCTAAAATTTTGGGTGGCAAGCCAAGATTTGGCAGGATTAGACCCCCGATTGTGGCTTTAATAGGAATACGATTTCCGATAACAGCACTTAGGCCGCATTAGATTACCAGCTGCTTGGTCAACACAAAATTCAACCCAGTTAGCAGTTCCCAGCCAGCACATTTGAACCGAGTTGGCAGCTCGCTCAGCTTGTACCACCAAAAAATTGCTTTTAGTGTCCTCCAAAATTCGCACGTAAAACGCATTAAACTGATAACCGCGACAGCCGCGCAGATACACCACACCCGCTCCTGCCGAAGAAAAGTGGAAAAGGAAAAAAAGGAAGCCAGGAAAGTCACAGCAGCAGAAGGGGGAACGGGAAAATGATAAACCTGTGAATCGCCTGACCAGTGCCTGGTGGGGGTGTCTCTCCCGCTCACCGTTCTCCGCTCTCCACTCACCTCTTCTCTCTCTCTCCGCTCACCCCACCCCTCTCACTCTTTCGCTGGAAGGAGGGGGATGGATGGTTGATGTTACGAGCGCAGCGCCGCAGTGAATCACATTCGGAAGAGCGTTACCAGAAGCCAGCGCAATGTACCAGAGCGCCTGTCAAGCGGCCACGACGGGCTCCTGTGTCCCAGGAGCTAGCCAGCAGCCGGATAACGAGCGGCAGTCGGCGCTGATCGCCCAACAACCCCCCACGGCGCCCGTGGAGCCCGATTATAGTGGCTTCGATATCGTTAAGGCCACCCAGTATGGCGCCATTGCCCGTGTACGCGAGCTGGTGGAGTCCGGGTGGGATGTAAATCAGCCGGACAGCGAAACCGTCACGCTCCTCCACTGGGCGGCCATTAATAATCGTCGGGACATCATCAGGTACTTCCTGGAGAAGGGCGCCACCGTCGACGCCGTTGGCGGTGAGCTGAACGCCACTCCGCTGCACTGGGCCACCCGACAGGGGCATCTGGGCGCTGTCGTTCTGCTGATGGCCGCCGGAGCCGATCCGAGGATCAGGGACGCCGAAGGCTGCTCCTGTATACACATCGCCGCTCAGTTTGCGCACACTGCGCTGGTGGCCTACTTTATAGCGAAGGGAGTGGATCCTGACCTGCAGGATCGCGGCGGAATGACTGCTCTTATGTGGGCGGCATGGAAGGTGGGTTATAGCTTATCACTCACCCTGAAAATATAAGTTTACTAAACTTGTTTTTATCTGTAACCTTTTCAGGTTTGTGCTCTGGATCCTGTGCGCTTGCTGCTAACCCTCGGAGCCAATCCCGCCATGGTGGATTATACACATGGAAACACGGCCTTGCATTGGGCGATCTTGGCTAGGAATGCTACAGCCATTTCCACACTGGTGCTCAAATCAAAGGCCTCGCTGGATGTGCCCAATCTGCGAGGCGAAACGCCTCTCTCCATGCTGGAGTCCCAAACGGGAGCCATTTGGATAGGAGCCAAGGTCATGGATCGAGTGAAAGAGGCAGCACTGACCTCGCTGCAACGGCGGTCGCTAGTATCCAAGCTGCGCCATGATAAACGCCTGAGATGGTGGTCGATGGTGGCCTGTCCCTTTACCGCCTTCTATTTGGCGGGAATCATTTTCACCGTCAACACACTGTACATCATCAAGTTTTTCCTGCTTGGCGTTCTTTACGCCATATTCCATTCGATTGGCAAGACTCTGTTCGACGAGCACTTGATGGCCCTGCTGCCGCTGAGCGTTTACCTGGCCACCAAGGCCTGGTTCTATGTCACCTGGCTGATGTACATCAACGATGCAGTCTCGTTTACTGCCACCGTTCTCTTCCTGATCTCCTCGCTGGGCCTGTGGGTCTGCTTTCTCAAGTCGTGGAAGGGAGATCCGGGCATCATCCGACCCACTAGGGAGCAGCGCTTCAAGGTGAGCATTCCTAAAGTTCTCACTATTCTAAGGTGCTTATATTACTTCTGCGTATCGTTTAGACCATCATTGAGCTGTCGGAAAGAGGTGGTATTGGTTTTGAGCCTGCTTCCTTCTGCTCCGGCTGCCTGGTGCGCCGGCCCATTCGCTCCAAGCACTGTTCCGTGTGCGATCGCTGTGTGGCGAGATTCGATCACCACTGCCCCTGGGTGGGCAACTGCATTGGGCTGAAGAACCACAGCTACTTCATGGGCTTCCTCTGGATGCTGTTGATCATGTGCGCCTGGATGCTCTACGGCGGCTCCAAATACTATGTAAATCAATGCAATGTAGGATTCGATGGTGAGTTTATCTCGAGAATTTCCACAGTGAAATTCCATTTAATTTTGAATTACTTGCAGATTTCATTGGTGCCATGCGGGCCATCGGCAACTGTGACGCTTGGGTGGGCTGGGTGATGGGCAACGCCCTGCTGCACATGTCCTGGGTGATCCTGCTGACCATCTGTCAGACCTATCAAGTGATTTGCCTGGGCATGACCACCAACGAGCGCATGAATCGCGGACGCTATCGCCACTTTCAGGCCAAGGGCGGCCACAGCCCGTTCACGCGCGGTCCCTTCCAGAACCTGGTGGACTTTCTCGAGTGCAGCTGCTTCGGATTGGTGCAGCCGAGGCGGGTGGACTGGATGAACTACTACGATTACGATGCCCAGACGCATCAGACCATCGAGAAGGAGCCGCTGCTGAGCGTGGACTGCCCAGACGGAATGGGTGGCGGCGACCATCAGTATGTGTAGGATAAGTCTTATCGGGATGCGAAGACGCTTCAGATGCCCATCGCGCATGTTTAACAACAAGGACAGCCGCTTTAGCTTCATCCCAAGCCCCTTCCTCGTTTGATTACCCCGCTGCTCTGCTGCTTAAAAGTTACATATTCGCAAAAGTGGAATTATTCCCACACAACCAAGACAGAAGCGTCATTGCTGACCGATATCGGATATGGGACGGATAGTTGGGCAGCCGCAGGATCGACGGCTGCCCGTCACATACATACGTACATACTTACTATGCATGTATTACTTGTAATTACTCTGTACATTTCTGCGTATTTCTTACACTTAACTCGATCAATTCGATTATAAGCCGAAAGTACACACGAAACCCGTTGCCCGGAACCCCTTTTGTCCCTTTAAAAAGTATTTGTATACCAAAAAGCATAAGCATATACATAAATGCAAAGAACATAAGCAAATGAACACCGATCAAATTTACTAATGCTACCGAAATAATCAAAACGAGAGGAGAGCTCGTTGTAAGCGTGCAATATATATTCAAGATTCCCATATTATTCACCCTCTGAGATAATATTAAAAAATTGTAAAGCGCACATAAAGAACTGGTCGTCCTAGGCGGTGAGCATTAAATATAAGAGTAAGATAATATCAAGTATTAGTGAAGATTATAAAGTTTATAGTCTTTACGGACGTACTTCTAGACCTCTATGCTCTCTCTAGGATCGACATCAGGGACAAGAACACACGAAAAAGGCTCTCCTTAAAGACAAACAAATTAACCAATTGATCCCAAGCACTAGCAATACTTAAACAAAAGACCTTGTAATAACAATTTGCATAACGCCTATGTATTTAAATGTGCAAGAGACAAATTTGTCAATTTTTTGATGGCATCAAGTTGATAATGCGATCAAGTAATTGCATATTTGTGCGTCTAGAATATTGTACATTCAAGAGAACAAAATCGTATGGCGTTACTCATCTTGTTATCAAAAAGTCTTTGCTTAAACAAATAATTAATGAATTCTAAATGCGATCCAATTCTAATTAATGCACTAGTCTAGTCAGAAATCATTTAAGTAAGGAAATGTTAAAGTGCAACTACAGCCACAAAGCAAACTCGATAAATAAATTGCATATTTAGATATACATACATACATATAGCTATGAAATGGTATATTTATAATGTAAAGGAATTTTCAGCAACCTGAACGAGGGCAAGGAGACCCGAAGAAATGTTTGTAATTGAAAACACGTTACTTAAATGCATTTAAAGATATTTAAATTCAAACGAAATCTACAAAACCAATATTAATATCGAAGAATCGCTAAGCAACCACACTTTCAACTAATGATAATATAACGAAATATTGATAAAACCCACACCCGAACACCACTTTTTCGATGTATTTTGTATTTGAGATTATACAAACTTGATAACGAGGCGAGGCTAACGAAATTTGCTAAGAAAGTTATATATAGTTGTTTCAAATCCATTTTGTATATTCCTTTCGCGCGCAAGAAAAGCTTTCAAAAGACTAATCAGAACAAGAAGAACGAGATCTAAACAAGCGAGCATGTTCAATACAATACAATATAAAATAATTAATTAATTAAGTGTTTTTTGGCCTATTTAACGATGATGAAACCAAGCAAAAATCAACCCCATTGCCTACATCTTTAGTTTAGCGGCTAAGTTCAAGACAAATATATATATATATTTAACTAAAGATATATAATAATGAATGTATTAAATAGTGTGTAGAGAAACGATGGAAATTGTGAGCTCGACAAGAGGGTGTCTGTCTGTCTGTATGTATGTGTAACAATGTGCGTTAAAATAACAAATTTGAATAATAAATAGAACACTTTATTCCGTATTCAAAAAGCCGATGGAAAATGAGTTTCAATCTAATCACTAAATGTCCGAGCTAGCAGAAGAGGCCGCTGGATCTGCCGCATCTTCTATCACGCTTTGCCTGCCATGCACAAGCAAAGCGAACGAAATATTTGATATCACAATGAACTAGTCCTTTCAGGCATTGAGCCAATTGCAGGAGATTTCATAAAAAATAAAGGATAAATATAAATAAAACTCGATCCAAATTGGGTTTTAATTTTTCTTTTTTATTGTTGTTTGATGACATAATATTTATTGTAGATTTTAAATTTCATTTTTTGTGGTTTTTTTTATCCTTGTTTTTTGTTTTCTTTTTTTGTTGATGCATTACACTTATAGGCTTTCACTTTAAAAATAGAATTTGCTTCCCTTTAATGATAAATTAAGTTGAATGGTTGTTCTCATCTTATTAAAAGTAAAACCGTTAAATATATATGCAGTTAGTTTTCATTTAACATTTTCTTTTCGTGATTTTAGCTGCAATCTTCCGTTTATTTTTTAGCTTTAGGCCTTTGCAGCAGGTGTAAATGATATACAATACATATAATATTATTATTTTAGCTTTATGTATTAATTACTTGCTCGATTTGCAAATAAAAAAATGAGAATATCGCGCGCGTTTGCAACGTGCCAATTGTTTCCTTCCCATTTTAATGTTTTAAGTGTGGGCAAAATAGAAATTAGAAACATAAAAGCTTAGGCACTAAACAAAGAAGATTTGTTGTGGTGTAAAAGTTAGTTGAGAAAATACAGACATTACACATACATATATATATAGTATAGAGTAAAATAGTAAAAGATTGAAAAAAGATCCGTCCTGGACTGGTCTCTGTGTGTGTGTGTTCTCGGATAGCAATATAGCGTCTTTTGTCTATGTGTATATATAATATATATTCATCAGGTGGGATTTCGGCGTGGCCAGCTTGAGCTCTCAATATATATACGCTATATATATAAATATATGATTGATATTTGGTCGGAGTTGAAAGAAGCTTTAGGTGTTTGGTTTCATTCACATTTCACAGAATACAGAACGCGGCCGAAAAGGGGGAAGTACAAGTTTGAAGATGGATTAAAATAGGTTAAAACATAGGCGTGTATATATATTGCAATGCGTTTCATAAGCGCACTTGATAAGAAGGGGCGAAATTAACATAAATTGGTTAAAATATATATATAGATGTATAATTTTCCATTTAAGCCTAGAGTAAAATGTTGCAACCGCTGCGCTTGGGCAACGGCACAAAGGCAGGAATTTTCGGTGACACACAGAATAGAATATCTTAATACCAGATTGGATTTAATCGAAAATTCGTGACTTTGTGCCAGGAGAAGCGCAGCTTCATTCATTATGTATAAACTACAACTACGGACGCGCCGCAGACTTTTCTTTCTTCTTGTTTTTAGATGCTTTACACACTGGCTTGCAACTAAAACTCGTTTAAGCCGCTCGGCCCCGACCTAACTCGCGTTTGACAGACATTTTCAGGAAACCAGAATGTGTTTGTGTGAAACGGGCGAAGCAAAGACCGTAGAATAACAAGAGCAGTAACGCCATATGGGCTTTTACACTCCAATTTCCCGGCCTGTTCAAGGATCTCTTGAAATTTTCTATACGGCCGTTAAGCATCTTGTTATTGTATGGCCTTTGAACGAAGTAGCCATATTTTACCGCAATAAACCCAACTTTGACAGTGCCAGCAGCGATCAAGCGCGAGTAGGTGAGTGGGCAGAGTCAGCGCGTAAACTTAATTCATCAATAAATATACGAAATATTATACATGTGCCTTAGGTGCCTATATATATATGAACATGTGTAGACACATGCCTTAAATATATATATATATGTATATATCCATGTATTGTGTATATATAAATTTCTTTTAGTACACATATTATATATATAGCTTTTTTTGTTTTAGGTTTTCTTTAAATTTTTTGCTGTTTTTAATAAAAAATATATATATAAATATAGCTATATTTTGAATTTGATTTTATCTCTCTGCTCATATGTATATAGTTATCATTTTTTGTTTTTATGCATTTAAATCTTTTGCTTGCTCAGTTGTTTTATCTTTTCTGTTTCATTAAATACACGCTTACACAATTATGTATGATTATTGGGTATACATAGGAGGCTTATGTATATGGGTTTATTACATATGTATATACCCCCAAGATGGGGGTACACCGCATTAAGCATTTAGCAGTTGTTTATAAAAACACACATAATAAAAAAATAATAATTATAATTGGTAGAGCAAAAAAACAAAGAATAAATAACAAATTGATGTGCCGTGTAAATAGGGTTCCGTAAAAATTATGTATATCATAATATAAAACTTATGCTTAGCCTATGTTGGGTGTCGAGCGGGGGGATTATATGTAGTACATAGCAAATGGTAGTTGGTTTCAACTCGGGTTAATGAGTGTGAAGAGCATGGGGGGTTTGGGTTTGGGTTTAGGTTTTAGGTTTGTTTTGCTTGCTTAGTCGGCTTGCTTGGTCTTGTAATATGTATACATATTTATCATATATTTATAAACATTAGTTCCCACTGATGTTACGTCTTTTGCAGCAGCTCGCTTTGTGGGCTGGGCGGACTGGGCAGCTGCTGCTGCTGCTGCAACATGGTCGGGGCAGACAGCGTGGTTGCCTGGGTAATAACTGTCGTGGCAGAGATGGTCTGTTGCTGCTGCTGCTGCTGGTTCGGCGCCTGCTGCAGCTCCTGGGGGTGCTGATTGGTCTGATGATTGTTCAGCGGCTGGTTCGAATTGCAGAGCACCGAGTAGACGGAATCCACTTTGCTGAGCTTCTCGAACAGCGGTATCAGTTCGCGCAGTTCGCAGTCGGTAACGTCGTCGAACCAGGATTTAACAGGAACCTTTAAAATACACAAACAAATAATAAATATGCAATCTAAAGTTCGCAATAATATTAATACTCACTGCATTGTCTGGATGAAAGATATAACTGGCCGGTGAATTGTCCACAATGACAATCTTTTGCAGATCACGACCCAGACGATTCAGATCCTTAATGTAATTACCCCTGTAATAAACGCATGATTCCCTAAACAGTCTTGCACGAAACACGTTCCATCTGAAATGAAATGAAATCAAAATGATTTATTTAATAAAACATAATTAATGTTTAGATTAATAAAGGCCTATTAGAGGATAGCTTGCGGACCTGCTAAAGCAGAAGCAATTATCTTTTAAACTATGCAACACTCACTTGTCTAACAGATCGGCAACAGGATCTGCATATTTGGCTAGTGATGCTGTGAACAAAACGCACTCGTACAGTTCACCCATCTTTTGCAGAAACTCGTCCACATGCGGTCGCTTCAGAACATACACCTGATGTACGGTTCCATCGATCTCCACTGGTACAATGAAATCTGCATTCGGTATGGGCTAAAAAAAAACAAATAATTATATATTTTATATAGATAACATCGCCGATCAACTCACCTTAAAACTGCTGTGCACTAGGGTTTCATCCAAATCGATAACCATGCACTTTCTGTGCATATCGGTGAGCCTAACCTGAGGTAGGAGGTACCTTTGTTGGTCCGGTAACGGTGGCGGTGTTGTTGAACCATCGATTTGTGTGCCATTCTGGTTGGTTTTCGTTCGATTTCGGCGCCAGCAGCAGAGCAAAGATTGAATGAATCCGCGCTTCTGTGGCTTTAAGCGATCTACATCATCTGAAAATATAGAAGATCAATTTTTGATTATTAATTGTACAACAAAAATCACTTTTATTATCATAAATGAGTCGAAAATATTTGAGTTTGGCAAGGAAAAGGGAATTTCGACCGAAAGCTCGTAATATTTTGTTGATAAATATATTTTGTATCAATTAAGCGAATGTTATTTAAATAAAATAAACACCTTTACCGTTACCCCGATAATACATAAATTTCTACATGTTTAAAAACACCATCAATCTCAATAAGGGTTTAGAACACATCAGAAAACACATACTCAAGAGCTCTATTAAATTCTCAGGGATAAACTTCATATATTTTAATAGAAATTCCAAACATTTCCCGTAATGGCTCCTTCATTAATTTAAACAAAATTCTAGCTGCCTCATAAAAACTTGTCCCGCAATATTTAAGACCCCTCCATACATACGTACGCCCACCACAATGTTTTCCTTCATGCGCGTCTATATATAGTATATATTTTCATTCCATTTTCGACCGCCTTGCTCAGATTACTATTTACAGTTGGCGCACCATAATGACATAAACATTGTCTGTTTTGTTTGCTACACATTTGCATAAAACAAATATAGATCTATTCCAATTTCTATATCTGGTTAATACTGCAGTACATGCAATGCAGAAGACAATTTGTTTTAGTTGCTCGTGTGGCGGCCGCCAGCCAGCGTGTTTGGGTTTTAGTTGCTGTTTCAGTTTTTGTTTTTCTGTGCGAATATGTTTAAAAATAGAAGTCAAAGGCAAAACTAGAAGGCGGCGACGCCGGTTGAGGGGCAGGCGGTAGAAACATGCGTTTAATCGATGGGAAATGCTATAATTGCATGCAAACACAAACAAAGTCGCAGGTAGAGCGAGCGATACGAGCTACAGTATTACTTCCATGCATCAAAAACATAAACTATTCATTTGGATATTTGTTTACTAAGATAATTAATAATAAAAGTACAAAAATAGGAATTAATTATTGTCTAGGCTTGAAGCGAACTTGGGAATATTTTTAAAGTATTAATAAGTTTATAGGATTTACTCAGAAAAATTCAGTTTATGCAATGAAATTTTAAAAAGAAAAAATTTGATATTCAAATTTAAAATAGGTAGAATCTTTAAAGGTATTATTTTGCACATAATCTAATGAATTGTATTTAAATCCTAAAGTATTATTGAATTAAGTTCCGAATTGTAGATATTTTCACATTCTAAAATAATTGCAATTTATATAATAATAATAATTATAATAAAACAACATTACGTTAAAGTTAGGCAAGTTAAACTGTGGCAGTTAGAGTGTTAGTTAGCGAGATAGTTAGTTGGATAAATAGATAGATAGATAGGTGGATAGAAGGTCACAGGTTGACCTTTAAGCTGGCTTGAGGTGCGGCCACCTTGGCTATTACGGATAGGAGAGTGCATAGGGGCCAAAAGGATGGAGGATGGGCGAAAATGCGTCCGTCCGCCATTTGCATTGTGTGGCAACAAAGGGAAACAGCAGTCAAACATCACTTAGCTGGGAAAACAAGCTTCAAGTGGGCGATGTGGGCGGCGGAGTGGGGTGTTGCAGGCATCCTTATTGCTGGCTAAGCTAGACGTAACGGTTCATTGAACCGTTAGCCAAGTGAAAACTGAGCTTGGGATGTTATGAGCTTTTTCTTTCTGTGTCGTTACATTTCCCCATACCCTTTCTTAGAGTATCTACCTAAATGCTATCATTTTGTACAAAAAAATAACAAACTTAATAGAAAACCCCAACTATTTGTTACATTTTCGTATAAATTGTATTAATGGGTTTCTTGTCTAGGAACGATTAAACTTAAAAGAACATCATAGGTTCTATTTTGAGCTCCATTACAGATTAATTGCATTTTTATTTCTAAGCAGAAATCGTTTAAACATTAAAGAAATGAAAAGTAGCTGGAAAAAAGAATTTCTTTCCAGCCAAACAGATTTTCAAATATTCGAAATCTATAAGCACAGAATCGTAATAAACGAAAAGATATGCAAGTTCTATTCTACAAAAAATCCATGTTTTCTTTAAGTTTCTTCTCTTCGAAAGAGAGGTCTACGAAGAGTACTCAAAGCTGCTACATCTTGCTTCTTCTAGGATTTTCCCTAATGTATTTTTCTTGCATATAGAACCCTTGAGAGTGAAGTGCAAATGCACTTGAATATTTTATGAGCGTGTGCTGCGCGCTGTGTTGTAGTTGCTGTTGCTCCCCTGGCATAATGAAAGCTTTTTTTCCAGCGTCTGGCATTTGTAATTATTAGGCAGGTGAACCTACCCAGCAGCCTTCACCCCTTTTCCGTTCCCCTCATCCCTGCCACGCCTCTGCCTCATCGCTCTTTGCATAACTTTGCATAAAAGGATGGGGCGAAAGCCAAGTTGAAACACTCAACTTGTTGAAAAAACTGAGCTCTGTGTATCCTTGCTGATTATTGATAGGCAATCTATATTTGGGTCGCCGGTGAAGCGATGGAGCGATGGAGCAACACCTCCGTCATGGGGGCCTCCACTCCAATACCAATCCAACCCATCCAACAACAGCCCACATCACACTCAAATAGGCTTTTGTCCTATTTTTAAGGTGTTTCAAGTAAAGCGCTCTGCTCTGCCGCTGCTGCTGCTGACTTTGTGTGGGCAGCCGGTTCGCATTCTTTCCGTGCTCGTTTCCAGACATATTTAGATGACCATATTTATAGCTCATTATTGGGGCAACACAATCTGTCATGTCTCTGCTAGATTCGAGTTTTTAATAGACACCCAAATATGGGCCGAAAGTATGCGAAACGAGTTGAATTGTTAAATATTTTGATTGGTTTTCTTTAGAACTTATATCTGACCACAAGAAAGAAACTGATTTTAATAGAAATAAAGAAAATATATATTTTAATCTGTATATTTACATATATTAAATTTATTGATACATTTAATTTAATTTAATTGAATAATCGTGATTTAATTAGTCACATTTCCTGGTTGTATAAATTAAAATTTGTTTTCTATAATAAAACCAATTAAACACTAATTTTCTGATTGAATAAACAATATTTGTAATAAAAAAAAAGGAAAATACATTCCATTCCTATCGATTTCTATTGTTCTTTAGGCCACCTTCAATGCCGACTTTAAAAAAGGCCAAAAAAACAATAGTTATATCAGTCGAGGTCAACCGATTAGATCACAGATTTATGATAAAGAAAATACAACAAAAAGTAAGTAAAGGGCAGCCAGAACAATCGGTGCATTAATTTATGCAAATGTGGCGAGTCCTTCTCCGCCAGACTGTTAAACGGCCTCACGCGTCAATTGGGATTGGGATTGGTCTTCGGGGCAGGACAGTCCGGGCTGTGGGACCACCAGCAATCGTATCCAGACATACGTAAATACATATCTCCACTGATTCGAAATGGCAATGAGGATTTTTACAGATTTTCTTTTGTTATAAACTTGTACACACATCTTTTTGACAAGTTTCTGTTGCTGTTCTGTTCGGTTCTATTGGCGGGCAAGGTCTCTGCTGCCAGATAACGCCAGGAGGGTGACAGTGGCGAGAGAGGGAAATTATTTGATAATTAATTTAAAGCAAATAGAACAGAAATTCATAAGAAATCGAGAATATAATTGCCCACAAGCCGTAGCACACACAGTATAGCATTTTTATACGACTTTCGAACAGAACAACACACAGACGCTTATCTAATCAAAATGTTTGTTATCTGGCAGGGGGCACACTATGATATCATTCTGGCCGCCGATTCCAAGAGCAACAAAAAAAGCCACACAGTCTCGACCTTCAGCATATTTATGAAGCTTTTTTTCGTTCGTTTTTATTTAACTTTGAGATAGAGACGGCTCTGAATTAAAGCCATGGCAGAAGAAGATGGCAAACAAAGTTAATGGCACGTGATATAAATGGCCAAGACAAGTGGAAATGGTTATAGTAAATATTGAGCAAAAGATTTACCGATTCTGTATGAATTATACATACATTTTGTATCATATATAACTAGAGTCAGATTAGGGGATAAAATAGTGTAATATTCACTTCAACTTTTGTTTCTTTTATTAAAATGAATTACATATTCAAAAATAAAACACTTTTCTCCCACTGTAGCTATGGAAACACCTGCCTTACAATTTTCATAACTCAATTTGCTGTCTCCCCTTTATAAGAATTGCTCTGTAAAATTGCAGCACCCCAAAGCCTTCTTCTTTGTTTTTTTGGGGGTTGGCCTTTATTTAACCCCCATCGCAGTTCAACGAACCTAAATGTATCAGCCAAACGAGATAAAATCCAAATGTACGGCCAGAACTCGTTGACCTTTATCGATTTGAAAAAGGAAAAGCTGATGCCATCGTTTTTAAAAAGTTTCTTATTCTTGCCTTGGGTTGGCATTAGTAGTATATAGGAAGTGCCATCGCACAAATCTTTTGCACGCAGTCGTCCGCTTGTGTGCCTGCCGCCGTATATAATATTATTTTTTCAATAATTAAGAATTGCAATGCATCTGTTGTCTGTCTGTTTTGTGTATTTCAATGGAAAGGAAGCCGAAAATTGTATACACTTTGCAAATGAGAGGTTATTTTCGTAAAGAAATCCTATTCATATTTCTTAGCGAATTATACAAATTTTAATATATAAATCTTAAAATGAACCCTCATAGAATTAATTTTCCCAAATCTATGCCAATTTGTTTATGAACCAATAATTAGCTGAACCTAATTCGCATGCCTTTCTCCAACACTTTTTCAGCTATTTTGGGAATTTGCCCAATAAATGTATAATAATAAATGTTTATACAATAAAATAATAAAAATCGCAGAGAGAAATAAATGTTTATACACACAGACAACATGAGAATGTTGTTACTTTTTTAGCTATTTTTGGATTTTGTGCAATAAATGTATTAAAATTGATATAATGTTTATACAATAGAAAATTATAAATATTTCAGGCAGTGCGATGTTTATATAAAAAATACATAAACATTTCAGGATGTGTTACAGTAAAGCCTATCCAGTTTTCCAAAAATTGTTGTTTATGCCCGAGATCTTTGAACTCAATTCGCATTCTTTAAATTTAAATTTCCCGACTATTTTTGGCCAGCTTCAAATGAATGTGAAAAGCAATAAATAATCGATGGGGGTTTGCATATATCTACATATAGAAAAGGGCGTTAAATCGGAGGAGGAAAACACGCTGTCTGTGTGTCTGCGTGAGTAATTTGGCATCGGAGACCTTGAGAAAATTGAAAAATCACAGCAGTTCGGCTGAGGCGGCGAGAAATGAGATACTACGAGAGCGTTTTCGTTTGCGTTGCCCATAAAAACAATATAGATGTATTTATAAGCGTGTTTCGGCGGGTAGGTATGGCGAACATATATCTATATAAATATTTATACGCGGTGAGGCAAAAAGCACTTAGGCGGCACCCACTCTCAAATAAAAAAGAAAAACATATTTCAACTGTTGCTCTTCGCTCGCCGGTTTTGCTCTAGTGCGGCTCTCTTCGCACTCGCACAATCGCACACCCACACCCACTCTCTCACACACACACACAGACAAACAGATAAAGTCAAAATAATAGTCGTGGGTTTTCCGAAACTACTTACAAGAAAAACTAACTTAAGTCCAAGTGTTTACCACTTGCCAATTTTATTAAAAGCTTAATAAATCTTTTTAAATAAAAAGCCAAGGAATAATTAATTATATGTTTGCAAATAATGCTAATTAAGTTGCTTCATAAAGTTTAAAATCTGGAAGAGTCAAAATCACTTTATAATAGCATCAGTTTGAGATGGTATCTTGTAATTCCCAACTGCATTTTTCGTGTAAAAACATGTCTAGCTATATTTAAAGAATAACAACCTGAACTAACTAAGCAATAAACTTAAAATTCTTAAAATTAAAGTGTTATGTGAACTGTAAAAGAAGTGATTTTAAAGAACGATTAATATATATATTTTTTAATCACTTAATATCATAAACCTTGATAAAAGGTCACTTTATTTACATATGTATGTATGTACTTCAATCTTAACCACAAGTGTTTGCACATTTAGAGATACATTTGCGATGACGTCGCTCTTTCAATCACTCAATCTAGGTATCTCTCTCTCTCAGTCTGCCTCTCTCAACTGGCCAAAGCTCAACTTATGGAAACCGCTGAGAGATCCCTATTTGGAACAATCGGGATAACTTGATTCCAAACTAGATGTTGCAGACAAACAAATACAGATTGTAAAGCGCTGAATTGATTTGCGATATCGTGACACATATACACGCTATTATATGTTATAGATCGGCGGGCAGATAAGGCGGGGAAGCGACATTTATTTGCGCCAAATTGGCAGCACCGTCGATCAAAGTGAACGAGAGACGTCAATTAACACCTAACCGCAAATATTTCATATACTATACATCAAGTACGTATGTATATATGTACATATGTAAGTGACCGTGTATGTATAATATTAGTATGTGCATTGGCGACCGCAGATTAGATTAAATTTGTTATTACTTTGCTTTAAGGCGTTCATGCTGTTTTCTCCACACCCCCAAAAGCCCCACCTCTTCCACTCTCTGGTCTCCACTGCGCTCTTTCTCTCTCTCTCTTTCTGTTTATCTTTCTCTGCAGTTTGGCTCTCACCATTCATTTATTCATTCATTCATTCATTACAACCATATCGCAACCTTTAAGCTACGCTTTTGTTGCTCGTCTGTTGCTTTGTTTGTTTGTTTGTTTGCATCACTAGAAAAAGCGCAGAAATAATAAAACTAGTTGTGGTCCCCCTATCTTTCTCTCTCTCTCTATATACCGGTTTTCCTATACATATTTTTTTAACTCTTTATATTTGAAGCTTATACACTTTGCAGAGGCTTATTGGAATATTGCAAATTATTTGCTCAGATTGACATCTATTTAGATATATTTTTTTATTATTTATAACCGAAGGATCATCAAAATATATTTTCTAAAAAGTATTTAAGGTTTTAAAGACAGTCATAAATAAAAACCTATAAATAAAACTATAAACATTTTTTATATAGATATTTTTGTCCAACTTGTGGAAATATCTAAATGAATCTGAACTGATCGAATGATAAGATAGGTTTATGAGCATCTCTATTGGAAGGGCATAACAAATTCGGATTGCCAAATGTTAGTTATTAATGTGGTTTTCTTTTTTTTAATCTTTTGCTGCTGCTTTTTACTGTGCAATTTAATTGGCAGTTTCTATTGTTGGACCCTCGAAAGTAAACATGCAAAGGCAGTTAGGCAAAAGCTAAGGAAAGGAAAATACAAAAAAAAATGCTTTCGTGCACCAGTCGCCGAAAAATTCAATGACGTCACATGCACCGAAAGACGTCATCAATTGATTACAGGTGGGGGAGTGGGCCAGTGGGTGGCAATTGGGCGGTGGGTGGCGCTTGAGAGGCAGCAGAGTTGCAACTGCGTCGCAAAATAATTCAATAACCACAGAACGAAGCGAGCAAGTGCTTAGATCATTCACAATAGCGGACAAAAGGGGGCGAAAATAACTAACACACACGCACACACACACAGCTGTGTTGAAAATAGTAGTAGTAATAGGTTTTTATTGCTTAAAAAACATGTGTAAAAATGTTTATTTTGAGAGCAATTACTTGTTATGGTTATTATCAGGCCAGAAGATGACGTATTAACTTAGTTTATTTTATCTTTTTTTTTAAACACAATTACAATTAGAATTAATATATCCTTTATTTTATTATTTTACTCTTTATTTTAGAAAGACTTTACAACGACTTTTGAATATAGTAAGGGTTAAATTTAACTGTACTTTGAGAAAGTGGGACAGCCAACTTTTTCTCGTTTAATCATTTTCTAAAAAAAATTACTATCCAAGAATTTAAGATTTACTTTATAAAATTCATCAGCAGTAGAATAACTATATTATATTTTATTAAAATCTTGCATTTTAATGTTAATTTTTAAATCTTTGTCTGAGGACTATGACTTTGATGAGGGAAAACATCGTTTTTAATCAAAGTGGAAAGTTTAATAGAGTTTAAATTAATTATTTAAATACTTAAATCGCTTAATTCGCGGAAAATACGACATATTGCTCCTATAATAGGCACACACATATTACTCCTACAATTATATTGACCGCAATCGTGTGAGCACGAAAGGTCAGCGGGGCGTTGGGGGTTGGGGCTTCAAAAGGGGGTCTTGGGTGCTAATGTTCGTGGGGTGGTGAGAACTTCTTGGCAGCGGACAAGTGTCCTTTCGTCTTTGTTGTGACGCCGTGCTTTTTGGCTGACAATGATGATGAGTCATGAAGTCATGAAGGAGAGAATGCTTTTTCTTTTCTGCTTTTTCGATTTCTGTTTTAACACTCCATTCCGATTGGGGTGTCGGAAAGGGGGGGGGAAAGGAGATTCTGCTTACCTTTGTCATTGGGATAGCTGGGATAGACGTTCAGCTGCTCATCGTCGCGGGAAACTTGCGTGATTATTGATGTTGCATCCATTTAAGAGTTCGGCTTTGGGCTCCACCACACTCCGCTCGTTTAACAGGTTGATTCAGATCGGATAGCTGCAAAATGTTGCACACACATGAGAGATACACATGACAATAATGATAATTGCGAAGCGGCGGCGCTCTTTTCCACTTCAACTTCAACTTCCACATTCTACTTCCAATTCCACTTCCATGTTTTCTTCTTTTTTCTTCGATATATGTATATAGCACACAACACACACACAACTTGCACACATACGCAGCAATTGATGTACAACAACAACAGGCAGGCAGGCTGCCCCAGACAGTGGAATTTTACAATTACGCTTTGGCCGTCCGTTCGCTGCGATGCAAATGGGTTTTCCCTTTGATATTCACCTTTCTCGCTCTCGCTCCCTTTCTCTCTTTCTCTTTCTTTCGCTTTGCACAGTAATGCACTTTCGCCTTTTTGTTGTTTTAACTTCAAAACTGATATTCGCTTTCTTTTCCTTCGCTCTTGTTTTTGGTTGGGCTCATTCTTTTACTCTTTTATCGCGTCTGCTTTTCGCACACAGCTTCGGAGCGTTTTATTTATAAACGCCCACACACACTTACACAAACACACACGCACGCACACTGGCTCGGCCGCTGATGTTTTCGGTTTCCTCGTTCTTTAATTTTTCGCACTCGGTTTCACTACTCGCATCTTGCGATTTCCATTAATTATTCGCCCTCCGGATCGCGCAAAAAAACAAAACGCGTACGTCGAAAAAAAGTGAGGAATAGCGCAAAAAACAAACGCGTGGACAGTGTGACCGCGGATGTACCGTATCGAAATATCTTTTTAGCTAAAAATGCACTTAATTTGGCCAATATACCATACCGTCAACTCACCGTTCCATTTCGACAATAAATTAACGGACCTGTTTTCATCGCCATATAATTAATTAATTTATTATTCTAGAACCTAGATAACAGTAACAACAAACGATAGTGTTATGAATAGAAAAATTTAATGGTTCTGTGGAAAAATTTCAAATGAAACGTATCGGAAAAAGCAGTCCGAAAGTAGGGTTGCGGAAATATTTTTAAAATATCCTATAGACCATATACAAATAAACTGTATCATTATAAATATATATCAAATTTAGTAATATATTAAGAGGAGAGGCTCATTATAACTAACAATTTCAATTAAAAATTTCAACATTCGATATATCTTTTTACAAAAATATCGCGATTGCTTGATTGTTTGATTGCTATTTAAATAATCGATAGATATATATATCAATATCTTTTTTACATCCCTAACGACAAAGTAGGAAATAATTTCCAGACTTAAATATTAATATTTTCGCACTGTTTAATCGACACCTCGACACCTTTATATTCGCGTCTTCGCAGTTTTTATATCACCCCAACCGCAGCGACCTTGCCCAGTGCGTGTGCCTTCGATACAGTGCTTACCATTACGTAGGGGCCAGGAGCAACGGGAGAAAGAAGGAAAATATCTAAAAATATTTTTAATCGCCGTGAAAGTAGCCAGCAGCAGATTTATTTTCGCGAATACAGCGCTTGGAGCAACTAATTGACTGCGAAAATGGTTCTCAAAGTTTATGTCAGCGGCATGTCCGGCAACAAGGAGGTGAGTTTGTGGGCGTGGCGGCGGGACTCCGCATACAAGCGAGGTTCTGTCATTTTAATGGAATGTTTGGCCCTGTTATTAGCAGCAAACATAGACAATAGGGAAGCAAATCGGCAAGGGGGCAGAAGACTGGTGACGAATGCATTGCGAATTCTATTTCTTTTGCTGCGCTTGTACGTGTCTAGTATAAGTGTGCGTGCGATGATGGCATATATGTATGTATGTTTGTATGTACAGTCGAATAAAAACAGAAGGAAAAAAACAGAGCCCCAACAGCAAGTGGGCATTGTTTGCGTGTGTGCGTGTTGGTGTGTTTTGGTGGTGGCAAGAAGCAGCACAAACATATTTTTCAATGCCCATATAAAGCTTATTCGAGGAAGAGAGAGAATCCATTGATCGCAATCGCATGGCTTGATGCGTGGGCACTCTCTTTGCGTGCGAGTGTGCGTTAGTTAAAGAAGTGATTCACCTCTCTCTGTTTTCCCTCATTCTCTTTCGACTTGTCTCCTTTGTTCAATTCGCAATGTCGCCAATAAGAACAATAACATAACGGTCATTGTACGGGTCACAATAGCGAAAGCAACAACAAGGCTTTTGTCTGTTGTCTGTTGTGTAGCATCTCCATGCTGGAAATCCAGTAAGAGAGCATGAAATCAAGGGAAGCTACAATTCTTTATCAGAAAGTTAATTACCCGCGAGTGCAACAAACCAGTCCAATTAGGTGGCTTTATCATTCTCCCCCGTTATCTTGACTTGTATGTCTGCATGTGTGGGTGGGATTTTATTGCTACTCTGTTTGTATGGGTTTTGGGCTTGCCGGCAACATTTCATTACCGATAAGTCATCGCTGTAAATAAGAGGATTGTTAAAAAAACAAAGTTACACTGAAAGAATTGATAAATTGAATTGAATTGATAAAGCACACTAACTCGTTTTGTTTGCAGGTGAAGAAGCGACAGCAACGCGTGCTGATGATCCTGGACAGCAAGAACATCCAGTATGACACCGTGGACATCACGGAGCCCGGCAAGGAGTCCGAAAAGGAACTGATGCAAAACAAATCTACTAGCAACGGTGGCACCGTCAGCGATCCGGATCCCCGCCATCCCCTGCCGCCGCAGCTATTCAACGATGAAGAGTATTGCGGCGACTACGACGCCTTCGACATGGCCAACGAGATCGACACCCTGGAGGTGTTTCTCAAGCTGGCTCCTGCCGACACCACGGCGGTCAGCACCGCCCAGATTGAATTGAAGCAAGAAAATGGCGAGGCCAAAAAGGAGGAGGCGGAAGCGGAGAAGGAGAAGGATGCGGAAGGTGGCGAGGGCGATGCGGCGGCGGAGAAGGCCGAGGTTTGAGCTTGAGCAATTTTCCTGTATTTTCCGTTAACTGTTACGACGCAACGAACAACAGCAGCATCTTCAACAAGCAGCATCAGCAATAGAATTAACAACAGCCTCTTCTTGAAACTAAAGCCGTAGAGTTAACATGAGCAATAACCCGTAATGTTATCTAACAGCACAGACACTACCAAACTCTCTATATCTATACTTTTTTATAACCCCTGTTTCCGTTTTCTATTCCCATCAACATTTTGTGAAAGTGGAATTGATCAATCTTTCGTGCAGCTCAATAATTTTACACATTTTTCTTTTAATCATGTTATTTGAAAACGGATTTTGGAATCGATGTGCAATTTTTAAACTTATTTTAAAGTGTATTTGATCTTCCAAATAACCAAAATATTGCATCCGATTAGAAACCGAAAACAGGTACTCGCGTATTTCATCTAATTGTGTTTTATTTTAACAAATTCACACCACGACGACTGCGGTTCTTAAGCTAATTATACGAGCGTATTTAAGTGAAATGACAATTTTAATCAAAAATATTTATAATCATTAACTTACATCCTACACACACCTTTGTATGTACCATTTATACACAAGTACACGGATTCGGAATTCACGTCAGCACTTAAGCCTAAGTTGAATCGACTTAAATAGGAGCGTGGAGAGTTGAAACTTTTTGTGCGGCCGCCGTTATGTTAATGCTAAAACATAAAATAGCGCTGCCCATGTAATAAAACGAAATATATTTGTATTAACTAAAAAGGAACATAACCAACTGCAAGCTTGTTTTTCTAACACCTTAACACTTAACAGCACACGACACCTTAACATTGCTGCAGCTACAGAAGAGTTTGACATGCCTTTAAAATGTGAAAAGAATGGGTTTTGAAAATATGTTACTGTAAATCATAAAATATCGAAACTTTTAACTATAACAAAATCTTAAAATCATCAGAACATAATCTTTCTTTACCCAATCTTGTGTTTTTCTTGAGCATTTTTATTGCCGTGAATACTGAGTTTTACAAGACTTCTGTAATGATACTAATGAGTCCGTGATTATCTAAAAACAAGGGAGAAGATGGCGAGGACAAGGAGAAAACAGAGGGCGCCGAGGAAGAAGCCGACAAAGATAAAGAAGAAAATTCAGAGGAAAAGGTAATAAATTGCCCTTATAGCATGGACGAAACGTAACACCTGAGTTTTTAAGCTTATAATAGCTAACGAAAGCATGATCTTGCACTGTAAAAGTTTAGGTAGAGATCCCACTGATATTATCATGTATATACAATTTCCACTTCCCTCCAAAAAACAAAAATCGCACGATCCACAATCCAATCACAACCCACAAACAGACTGAAACCGCTGCAGATGAAGAATCCGAGGATAAGGAAAAGACAGAAGAGGCGACAGGTAAACACTGGAGAAAGTCCTTAAGAGTTCATGTACTCGTAGTAATGTAAAAGAAAGGAACAACACTTAACCTTCATACTTCAATTTCCGTTTTTCACAAAATATGAATTTCGAAATTTCGAAAATGTGGTAGTTCTTTACTTTTACATTGCTTGTGGAGTGAGTACTTATCTTTAGACGCTAACATGTATTTATACCTTGATGGTGAATCAGAAAAATCCGAAGATGATACCAAGAAAGATGAAACCAACGAAAAATCTGAAGAAGAACCTACGGAAGAAACTGAAGATAAAGACAAAGAAGAAAAAGAACAAAAATCCGAAGCTGAGTCCAAAGAAGCCAATACCGCAGAAGAGTCTGCAGAAAAGCAATCTGAAGATAAGGACGACGAAGAAGAGTCTAGTGATGATGAGGAAGAAAAGGATGAAGAAGCTAAGGAAGAAGAAAAGGTGGAAAAAGATTCTGAAAAGGAAGTTAAGGACGAAGAAGAAGACGAGGAAGAAGCTAAGGAGAAAGAGACGGTAGAGACAGATGCTGATAAGGAAGACAAGGAAGCGGAGAAAGAGGACGAAACAGAGATGGTAAAAGAAGCATCTGAAGAAACCACTAAAAAGGAAGTAGAAAGTGCCGAAGGCGATGAAGAAAAAGAAGTAACGGAAGAAAAGGCGGAAAAAACTGATGAGGAAGAGAAAGCGCAGAAGCCTGATGAGTCACAAAAAGAAGAAACAGACGATAAGGAAGAGAGTAGTAAGCCGGAGGAAGATGAAGAAAAAGAAACCAAAGATGACGAAGATAAGAAAGAAGAAACCAAAGATGAAGAAGATAAGAAAGAAGAAAAAGAAGAGGTGGAAAAAACGGCCGAGGAGGAAAAATCAGAGGAACCTGCAACACAGGAGGAAGAAACAGTAGACAAGGAAGAGAGTAGTAAACCGGAAGACGATAAAGAGGATAATTCCTCTTCGGAAGAAAGCGAGGAAGAAGAGGAATAACTATATGCTGTCAGAAAAAGAACAAGAAAAACGACTATCAAACATACACATGACCACATCCGCATCTCAAACACATCCATACATACACACATATAAAACTGCACCTTTAGCCAAATAATACCGAAATGTTCTGTAAATAGAAACAAATGAAACCCACTAATAACGAATCTGGTGACGGGTAAACGAACCCCAGGAGTGTAAGTCTTAATCTTTCAATATTTAATTTCTTTTCTGCATAATTTCTCCGCAACAACAACGGCAGAAGTTAACAGCGACGCCTATATCAGCAGCATCAGTGAGTTCCGGCGGAACGCAGCATCCGACATCAGAATCCCATTCGGAACACTTATTGGACAGCGAGCGAGCCGCGGCTGCGCAGTGATTTTAATTTTTGAATTTTCTGATTTTCGAAATTTTGTTTTGGGCTGGTTGCTGGTTTTAAAATTCGCCCTGGAAAGTAGACAAACACCAATTAAATTGCTTAAAAATGATAAAAAATATACTTGTTGACAGTATATTTATTTAAAAAAATTGTATAAAATAAAATTGATAATTTTTTCTATATAATACGTGATATTTGAATTTGAAATCTTTTTACAATTTAAATAAATTGAAATCCGCAACCGGCCCAAAGGGAAACTATTTCAGTTAATTTACCGCACATAAAAATATATTAATATCAATAGACTTTTTGTATTTACGTGTCTCACTTTTAGTTCTTGTATCCAAATAATTAAATATACAGTACATTATAATTATAATTAGTACAGTACACGGTAAAATGAAATTTATAGTTATTATTTACGTTCTAGTTCGGGATCGTCGTTTCCATTACAAAACTAGTAAAAATGCGAAGGAGGAATGCCTCCTCCGCCACGCAAAACTCATTTACTAAAAAGGGAAAACAAAGAGGCTTCTTTCGTCCCAGAGAAAAAGAGAGAGAGAGAGAAAGAGAGATAGGAGGAGGTCGAGGTCGTTTGGGTGTGGCGGCAGAACGTCGCGTCCTTCCATCCTTTCCGACAGTCTCTGTCCATTCCATCTAGTCGCTGCCCTCCTCATCGGACGTGTCTGTGGTGTAGTCGCTCAGGTTCTCCTGTTGGTCATTGTGCTCCGGCTCCGATTCACTCAGGTCCCACTGGGGATGGTCTGTCGGTGGTGCTGGCGCCTTTTGCACATCCAGCTTCAGCTCCTGCTGCTGGTCCATGCCCAGATACGAATCTGTAAACACGCCATAAGCCGTTGTTTCGAGATTAAGATAATCCCTCTGAGCAACTCACCCGATCTCAAGCACACGGTAAACGTGTAGACGCCGGGCCAGCGTGGCGCAGTGAACTTCAGCTGGATCTCCTCCTTCTCGACCAGATTGGTCACGTGATAGGGAGCCGTGAGCAGGGTGCGCGACTTGCGGTCGCAGATGTAGGTCCACCAGTACTCCTGCTTCTCCTCAGGGAAGTAGGGGCAGTGGACGGTGTGCGACAGCCGGGACTTGCCCTCGAGTCGTTCCCTCTTGTTCAGCTTCGCTTGCAGCCGCTCCCACTCCTCGTCATCGTCGTCGTCCAACGACGAATGGTTCTTATTGCCCTTCTCGTCGTCCTCGCTGCCGCTGGCCACGGATTCCACATCGCTGCCATCGCCATTGCCCGCTTCGGATTCAGCATCAGAGTTGCCCGTTTGATCCTCGGAAGCGGTTGCATTGGCTGTCGCCGTTGATGACGTTTTTGGCGGGGCCTTCTTCTGGTTGTTTTTCTGGTTTTGTGCGGGCTTTTTGCCACCCTTGCCCTTGCCTCCCTTGCGAGGCTTCGCCCAGGCGGATGCCTTCTTTGCCGGCACAGCGGCGGCGGCAGCTTCGTCATCATCGGCAGCCTCCTCGTTAGCCTCGTCGTTGATGCCCTGCTTCTCGGGCGCCTTGGTGTCTCCGAAGAGTGTCCTCATGTCCTTGCGCTCCAGCGTAACCGTGACCGTGACAATGGCGCCGGCGGTGACCACATTCGTATTCTCGTCGTCGATCACCTCGCAGCGGATGGAGAAGTCAATTAGCGGCATCTTGCCCAGCACCTTCATCGTGTTCTCGTACTCAAAGTCCGAGAGGTTCTTCAACAGCACGCGGCTCTCCTCCGGCTTCAGCTGGGCGAATTGCTGCAAGTTCTTTACGTGCCGCTTCTTGTTCATGAAGTACAGGTGGTCCTCGGTGAGATGGGGCAGCTGCAGCAGCGGCGACTTGAACTCCCACAAGCCCTGGATAATCATCGGCGACATCTTCATGCAGTTTTCAATCGTCTCGATGCTGGGCAAGCGTGGCACACGTCTAGCATAGGCCATCATTACCAGCTGGTGGACGCATGAGACCATCTCTTGGACCAGATACGGGCACTTCTTCACCACAAACTGGCGGTCACGCTCTAGGGTTTCTGGATTGAGTGGCATGCGACCTAGATGCGCGTGCAGGATGGCGCGAGCCTTGATGGAATACATCCGGCACAGGGGGTGCTCCTTGCACTTCTCGTTCAGGTTCGGCAGCTGCCGGATGAGCTGTTCACAAAGAGGGAATTGTTATTATTTTGGAGATTAAAATAGATGAGTCTGCACTTACAGCTGGCACTTCGTCGTTATCCGACTGCCGCTCCTGCACTTGCGAATTGTGGCGCTTGTCGAACTCCAAACTGGCCGCCAACACCATCAGTGCCCGCTTGAGCAGCATGTGCGGCGTCTTGTGGATAAAGTAGAAGTACATTTGCGTAGTGTCGAGCAACACCTTGTCGCCGCTGAAGCGAATGGAGCGGTACCACCAAACACCCACCGCCGAGGGCATGGCCACCATGAAGACCAGACCGTACAGGCCCAGCACCCAAACGCTGTTCTCCTTCTCGACGATCCACGAAGGCAGGGCGATGCCGAAGGACATGGCGCCCGGTCCGTCCGGATTGCCATACTTTTCGTAGTTCTCCTTGGCCACGTCATCGGTCAACGCCTGGTAGGCCTTGCTCAGCATCATGAAGGACTTCTCGTCACCCGTCTCCTTGTCCGGATGCAGGACCTTGGAGAGCCGATAGTAGGCCTTCTTGATCTCCGCTTGCGATGAGGTCGGCGGCACACCTAATATCTCGAAGGGATCGAAGCTGGCCATCTCGTAGTCGAACTGCGAGACGCGGTAGGTGAGAAAGAGCAGCAGAGCCCAGCCCAGCACAATGGTCAGCTTGATGCTCCATGACTTGAGTGCCCTGTAAGGCTCGGCATTGGCCAGAATGGCTTTCTTCTTCAGACAGTCGGCGCATTGGCATTCATCCTTTAGCTTGCTGGGATCTGCAGGAAAAAGAACCAAGAATTCTTGTTTAATCTGGGGGCGAGATTGTTATCAGATGAGATTATGGAACTGAGTAGGTCTGTGTGCACGTGTTTTTTAGACTTTTATAAGATTCGAGAACAGAAATGCAAATAAAATATAGGTCAAAAGTTATAAATTATTTAAAGATTTAAAATAATACAAGAATTAGATTATGATTTTAAAGTTAAAACCTATCAATGACTGATCGGATCTATAGCTGCACTTATGGTAATTTTTGTAACTCTGAGTTGTTACGAAGATCAGAAGATCTTAAGAAGACATTACGAGTTGCGTCTTGGATCCAGCGACTGGGCGACGCATGAACGCGCCCAGAGTGACTGTCTTGTCCCAATTGGGAAGAGAGCTTCGCTCAATTCGTGTTTTGCGGTAATCACAGCTTTCACCAATACGCAGAAGACGCCGAGCTGAGCTGACGTTGTTAGAATAACTTATTGGAACGTGTCCATTTGCAGTAAGGAAATAAGAGAGAGCTGCGAACACATGTAAGCTACGCACACACAAACACACACGCGCCCAGCTGCAGGTGGAAGAGCTGGAGGAAGAGAGAGCGAGCGATTAAAATCGGCTGGGCAGCGGCACTAACCTTCTTTCTTTTTACGTGGCCAATAGTAAATCGTTGTGGGTATCAATATAAGCGCCAAGAACGATAACACAAAGTAGTAGAACGTTCCTCCGCTCTCGTCGTACTGGAACTTTTGACCCGCCATCGCCGATGTGCCCTCCTCCTATCTATATCTATATATATACGCCTCGTCTGGCCTGCCTTTTGCTTGCACTTTTCCTCCGGCAGCTCCAGCTGATGCTTCTGGGCTTGCTGGTGGTGAGTGGAGGCGGAGTTTTGCAGCGCCTTCCGCGGATTCCCGATCAAGTGGTGGCGCGACGCTGGCTAAGCGGGCGCTGAGGTGGGCGGGAGCTGTTGCTGCTGCGAAAATGCACGATTTGTACGCCGCGAATTTAAAATCTGTATTTACAATGAGACTGACACGTAGGGTTGTTTGGCTCATGCCGGAGTCGGAACTGGAGCTGGTTCAGCCTATCGAGCCTATCGATATACGGTCGGGTAAATGTGCAAAGGTTTATTGAATTTAATTCTTCTTAGATGATTTTAAAATTACACTTGATATTTCTAAAAATGTATAGTTTTCAGTATCGAATGGCAAACAACCGAAAATAAGTTAAGATTGAATTGTAATAATTAAGAATGTTCGATAAATTATACTCGATAATTCAGCGACGATATGGAACAGAATATATTTTTTTATTTTTAATTTACTTTGTAAATAAACGACAGACCAAAATAAAGATAATACATGCAAAACAAATTGATTAATGTTTATAACCGGATTTCGACCATTGGATATTCAAGAAATGTCACCAAGATACCATTACCGGCTGTCTGGCAGTACTGTTTTTCTTTATTTCTTTCTTTCTTTTCTTTTCAATAGTTGAATAGTTAAATAACCACTAATAATAGTTTTAGTTTTATCCCTCGAACACTGAAAGAAGCCACTCGCAACCATTATTACAAAATGTCGGATAACTTCTAAAAGACGGAAAATATGCTTGCCAAAATACCGGCACGAGGCGTTTTGGTATTTTCAGAGCGATCGTGGACGCTTCCGAAGTATGCGCCAATAAATTGGTGCTTTCCCCGGAAAAGAGACCATTAGCAGTCCAACTGCGGCAAAGGAAGTTGTAATTTCAGGAGATCCAACATGGCAGAGGCTATAGACAACGGCGGGGCAAACCGCACCGCCCGCGAGGTGCAGCAAAACTTTGCGGAATCCCTTGGCTATGCCGAGGAGATAATCTGGGATCTGTGAGTACTGCGCAGTTCACTATTCGGCATTAAAATATTCATTTTCGTATGACCTCATCCGCAGGCTATCTCAAGAGCAATCGGAAATTCTGAACAAGAAGCTCAAGGAGCTAATCCGCGATCCCCAACCGCCTGGTAAAGGTTCGCTGGAGGACGACAACAAACACCTAAAGATCCTCGCCGACAATAAGAAAGCACGCGATACCATCTTTAATGCCGTGTGGGAGCAGCGTAAGCCGGGGATCGGGATTTTCGTCAGACGATTGCGTAATCTCTTAACGCCCTTTGTTTCACTGCAGGAAAATACACTAACCGCCAATCGCTGACGGCAATCATCTATGTGATGGTGGTCGAGGGCACTGACGATGTGAATCGCGCCGAGGACAGCAAGAAGTTCTCCTGCCATCCGGTTTTCCGAGCTCGCCGTTGTGTCCGTAAGTTCCTTTGTCTAGACATTCCTTTCTTAAATGCATATTTCAATCTAATCATACGATTACTTTTTAGATAGCAGCAGTGGCACCAGTAACGACAGCTCCGATTGTTGTAACATATTCGTGGATGAGACCGGACGCGTCTACCAGAACTGGGCACAATATGTGGCCTCCAATGAGCTACCCGCTGGCATAATGGTGGCTCCTGAACGCGGAATCTACCGCCTTGTCAGAGAGCAGGTGCGCCTGGACAAGTATGTGACGCCGGCGGGTAGCACCAACAGCAGGGTGCTTGGATATCTGGATACAGGGGCATCAGTGGGAGGCTTTGCCGCAGCCTGCATTCCAATAGCGGGGCTTCTCACGCTTCCGGTGTCTGGTCCGGCGATGGCTATAGCTGGAGTCATTGGTTTGGCCAGCGCAGGCTATGCCACGGCGCGTTCGAGTGCCAGGCTTGTGGATCGCAGCCAGCATGAGCAGTCAATCAGCGTGGCAGACCGCGAGGCGCGCAGCCATTGGCTGGGCGTAGTAGCGGGCACCATTGGGTTGGGAGCAGCAGGCGCCACCCAAGCCGTGTCAGCGGCTACCAACGCCGGACGGGAGGTTGGAGCGGTAAGTTATTATCCTTACTTTAAGCTGAAAGAAATCTTATCTTAGATATGTTGAATAATATTTCAGATTGCCCAAATGACGGTGAACGGCATGAACATCTCCTCGATCGTCATCTCGGGCACTAGTGTGGGCAACGGAGTGCTAGACTTGATACTGGTAAGCCAGACAGATAAGAGGACATATTCCTGCAATCTAATGAGCTTGCATTGCAGAAAATGAAGGATGGCGATGACATCACCGCCATGGACGTGCTGCAGCTGTCCGCTTCGCTGGTGCTGTTCACACACAGCGTCTACAATTTCAAGCTGGCCTCGACCATTATCAACGAGACGGCCAACAGGAATATAGCGGGCTATCGGGACACACTCAGCAACCGCCAGAGGTAAGATCTTAAAGTGCTTAGAGGTGAATATTAAACTAAACCATATCCAATATGCGTTCCTGCAGGCGCGCCTTTGACAAGGCCTCCAAGGAAACTGTCCGGCTGCGGGGCAATACGCGCGGCAAGTTGGACATAATTCGCAACGTCAACGAGGTGCCCTCGAGGCAGCAGTTTAATGACCTCTACAAGATCAATAAGAACATGAACCAGGAGGGCGTGCGATACGCATTCGCATCAGAGGGAAATGGCTTCGTGCTTAACGGCGAGGTGCAGACATCAGCGGCAGATTTGCGGGCGAGTGTGCAGCACAATCAGGGACCAAATGTACTGGGCCAGGTATCCCAGCCGATCCCGGCCAGTCATGCCGGCTCTGGCAATTTGCGCTTGGATGGCCTAAATCAGGTTTCCCGCCTGATTGGACCCCAGCCGACGGCCAATACGCGCCCGGAACCCACCACCTACGCAGCCGGCGTGTTTGCCCTGGAGCTCAGCTCTGTGATGGTGGGCGGCGTCGTGTTTGTACTGGAAAAGTACGGACGCGTCATGTTCGAGCATGTGATCAACGCAGAAAGCTTCGAGACCCTAATTACGTGCATGGCTTCCACTCTGAAGCCAGAGGTGTTCGACCTAATTATGAAACTGACACGGACATTTATGGACACCATGCTGGACGAGTTGACCACGGTGCTGAAGTTTTATATTTCAACCGAATCAGTACTATTCCGTATTTTGGACCACGTGATGAAAAAATTCCGTAATATGTCTAGCAAGGAGTTGGAGCTGCGCACCGGGGAGATCTTCATGGCTGTGAAGCGTTACTATATGTCCCTCAACCCGAACTCGTATCTCGGTCTCTTCGAGAAGTGCACGGTCTGCGAGGGATACTTCAAAATTACTCCGTTGTAGATTGTAGAAGAGATCGAATGTGATGATTGGTGCCTTACTACAAAAACGTTACAAAGAAGATATTTCAAATACTTAAAACATTTATAGAAGCATTTATGGGTGTAACCAAATGTAAGTGAAATTTATATATACTTTGCTGAGAGCACAAACATGACATTGACCAGGGAAACTGAATAAAACTCTAACTGTATCACAAAATAAGAATAAAATTATTGGTAAACTCCAACTGTATCACAAAATAAGAATAAAATGATTGGTTTTAATGCAACTTTGTTTTAATACTAAAAAAAAACAAGGCATTTTAATAAATACGTATCAATGCTTTTTATTTCCAGCATGAAAACAAAATATCGCAACTCATTAGGATTTAAAAAATCGAAGAATTAATGCACAAAACCGAAGGCATCCTTAAAAACCCTCAGACAGTCAAAGTTCCCGCTAAGACTGGGACTTCAATGAAAAGCAGGTTCTTCAAAGCTTACTAGTTCCTAAAAAACCTATTTATCCTTTTTTAAACAGCACAAACTTCCAAAATACTCAAATAATAACGATTGTTGAAATTAAAAAATATCCAATTTATGCAAATTCTAAAAACGGCATTTGATAAATAAAATAAACGACAAGTTCCACATTTTAGTTTACTCGCCCTTCGTACTCTCGTTTACAATAATTAAAATAATAATAAAACTTAAGAATAATTTAGTTTCCTCTTGCGTGGCTGCTGAAAATTCGTTTCGTTCATCCGGATCACTTGGAAGCTGCAACTAGTTGAGTGCGTGTTTTGTTTGCATTTTGTTTTTGCTTTTTGCTTTGTTTATGTTTATTTCACGAAGACAACACAGACATATTAAGATCCAAAATATATATATATATGTATTTATATATATACTATATATATACGCATGTTATGTATTGAGGGTTTGTGTGTTTTTTAGTGGTTTTTTTTTTGTAGCTTGTTTGCTGGTTCCTTAGCCAGAGATGGAGATTGATGCGTGTGAGTGTGTGGTGTGGTGTTCCTTGTTTGTGTTTGTGTTTGTGTGTGACGTCATTCGAGGGTGGAAAGAATGTAGGAAGCCGCGATAGCCTCCCGGCTTAGACGCGCGATAACTGCTGAAGCAGATTGCACGGCCAGAACGCCTCGATGCGCTCCTTGAGCAACTGAAACGGATACGATATCCAGGTAAGTACGGTCTGCGCCAAATGGCCCATCGGCTCCGGATACTGGTGGGTGGCCAGGGCTAGCAGGGCGGTGATGGAGCACAGTCCCGCCGTGAACAGGATGAAGAAGGGCAGCTCCTTTTTGGGATACACGGACACCTCGTGGAAGGCCGGCAGCAGCTCGCGATCGGCGCACTCGGTGCACGTGGGATATGGATAGAAGAGGTGGCCACGTTCCAGCGGATACGGCAGCATGCGAAACGTGCCCTCCCATGTGCAGTGCAGCAGATTCAGCGCCCCTTCCACCTGCTTCCAGTGCTTGAGATGGAAGAACGCATAGGCCAGGGCCTCCGAGTCGCCGCGCTTCAGGATGTGCTCGGGCGGTAGAATCAGCCGCTTTGTCTCCAGCAGATACTTGGGTACGTGCGGATTGAACTCTACGGCCCTATGGATCGCCTCCACGGCGCTCATCTCGGCCGGACTGAGGCCCCGCTTTGAGGCAATGTCCGGCGAGAATTTGTCGGCCACTGCGCGCGCTTTTAGCAGGGCTGCCGTGTAGCAGATGGTCGCCGACTTGGGCAGCGAGATGTCGTCGTACTTGGCGAGAATGGCGTGGCAATCGGCGTAGGCTTGCATCTCCAGCAGCGTCTCGATCAGGTTCTCGTGAATGTTCAGCACACTCATGATCGAGGGTATCTCCTTGGTGAGGTCACGAAACATTTTGGCCGCCTCCTTCAGCTTGCCCAGCTTGCGCGCGCACATGGCCAGCCGCCGCTTGATGTAGATCAGCACGTTGGTATCCCGCCGATGCATCCCATCGGCAATGGCGCCCTGGTGCTGCGTGGCCTGCGACTTGCGATAGTTGATCTCGGCCACCTTCAGGGCCGTCTTCAGTATCTTCTCCGCCTCCATGATGGTCATGGCCTCCTCCTCGGCCAGCAGTATGTAGGCGGGTGCGCATTCGGCGTTTATCTCCAGCGCACTGTGCGCGGACTTGATGCGCTGCATCGGATTGCGCTCGCGCCAGGCCGTCTGCATGATCTCGTACTCCTCCTTGCGGGCGTCGCCCTCGCAGGTGAAGAAGGTCTGATGGTCCTGGGCGCTCAAGTTCATATCGTAGTAGGTCAGCGGCTCCTTACTGGTCGCCCAAAAGAATCTCTGGTACTCGGCACCGCGGAAGAGGTTCAGCGGATTTCGCCACACCTTGCACTCGGGCATCTGGGTGCCGGTGCTGGTTGTGGCTCCGCCGCTTCCTCCGGCTGCCGCACCACCGCCTCCTCCCCCGCCGCCAGCGCCGCCGTTGCTACTGCTGCTGGAACCGCTGGAGGTGCTGCTGCCACTGCCGTTGCTCGACTCTGACTGGCCGTCGCTGCCATTGATCCAGGGACTAATATGATTGATGGACACTTGCTCTGCCGGACACTCGAATTAGAGGGAATCGAACTAATCGCTCGGATGGAAGACTCACCTATGAAGGAAGTTCCATATTTGCGAAAGTACCACCACTCGAAGATCAGGATCAGGCCCGAGATCAGGCTGGAGGTACCAGTGAGCGCCACGTAGAACTTGGGCGTCAGCGTGCTGAGAAACATGGACGAGTCCCACATCCTGCCTGCCTGCCACCACTGCCCCCGACCAGCGAAGTTCTGTATTCGACGCTGTTTCGCTTCCCTCTCCGTTCTCTGTTGCTTTTTCGTTGGCGTTTGCTTTGCCGCTCTCCGCTCGGCGGGATTCGGGCGCTCTGGCTGCTTGGGGGACTATGCACGAAGATCGCCTCGCTCGGACCACCGGACGGGTGGTTGATCAATAAACGGTTGCCTTTCCTGGCGCTATCCTTGCGCTTATCCTTGCTGCAGATGAGACTTTTTTCCGTCAAGTATTCGTCAGGGGGGGTGAGCGGGGAGCGTTTTTGGTCCGGTGTGACCAGGTGCCATTATACCAGCGCAGAGTGACCGTCGTTCTACGGGAAAGTTTCTAAATCCAGCCTGGTCGCTCTGGGCGTTAGTTCTATTTGAAAATGTATTTCATTCTTTTTCTGAGTATAAACAACAATATAGCAAATATAGTATAAAGAACATAGAAATATTTTTAAAATTTTAAATTATTTTATTTACTTATGTATTTTTGATACAAAAAACAAACCCATTGCTTTAGTTAACATAATAAAATATAAATTTAAACAAAGTGCATTATATATTTGTTTTATTTTTACTATGGAGGACGGATACATATACAATAGCAAGTATATTTCCTTATTTGTATGATTAATAAGACAAGAAAATAGTCTTGGAAGTTTTAGCTATTTCTAGCTATATATGCGCTCATCACCAAATATATCGAGTTCCGATAACTCCGAGATGCACTTGCTGTCGAGCGGCCATTTTTTTGTGATGATATTTTGTGATTTTTTAATTTAATCCGATTGAAAGCAAGAAAAACATTTTATTGGAACGTTTAAGCTTAACGGAAAATCATCATGGCAGAGGTGACGGAGACCCCAATGACAGCGAAGGAGCCCTCCCCAACCGAGGAGGCTCCGCGCGTTGCAGAAACTCTGAAACCAAACACAGCGGCGTTGGCTGCGAAAAGTGCGGGCGACCATTTGGAAGACGAGCTGGCCGAATTGAACGGCAAGGACGAGGAGGGCCCGGGGCTTGATGAACTGAGCTCTCTGGAGCAGGAGATAGCCAAGCTGCACAACATACGGCATGTTGACCCGGCAGCGGCAGCCGCGGATGCCGCCAGCGCCGGCAGTGGCGGTAAAGATAACGACGGACTGGATGCCCGGGCAGTCGGAGACGAGCTGACGAGTGGCTCTCCGCAGTTGGAGGACGCTCACGATTTGTCTGGTAATGGCCAGGCTTCGGCATCTCCACTGGAAGAGGTGGATCTGATCGCCCTGCTCAAGGGCACAGACACCAGTCATGAGCAGCCACCGGACAACGAGAAAAGCGCCTTGGAGAAGACGCTTTCCAAGCTGGACAGCGTGGAAGTCGACGTCGGCGTGACCATTGAGGGGGAGGGTCAGTACGAGATAATGGAGATCGACGATGACGAGAGCAACGGCGGAGAGTCTACCGCCAACAAGGCCAGTCCCAAGTCACCTATGACCAAGTCGAGCAAGTCACCTAAACCCGCCACCTCCGCTGCTTTTGTTAAGCCGAAGCTCTCGGCGGAAGAGATCAGGGCCGTGGCCCTCGAGCAGATGGCCGATCTCAAGAATGCGAAGTTGCGCCGCAAGGAAAAGCCGCCTGTGAGTGTCGTGCTGCCCAAGCCCAAGGACATTGTCAGTTCGCTAAACGAGGATTGGGACGATTACGAGGACTCCGAGGAAGATGCACCTGCAGCTCCGCCCGTTGCAACCAAAGTGGTTGTAGCTCACAAGCCGCCGCCGGTGCCTGCAAAGAAGCTTCCATCAACCAACAAACCCGCCCCATCTTCAACCTCGCCTGGTTTCAGTAACAAGATCAGCAGCGTCAAAGTAATGCTAAAAACCGTGACCCAAAAGCAAATCGATGCCTCAACACCAAAGCACCTTACGGCGGTGGTGGAGAAACCAAAGCCATCAATTACAGCGCTACCGACCGTCAGTGTGAGCGCAGAGGCAACCACCCCAGGTACATGTCCAGTTCCTTTTATGAAGTAATCCTTTTCTGGTTGTTATTTCTCCTACTAAAATCCGATTTAATTCTTTTGCCAGGCTGCAAGCGTGTGATTAAGCGAAAGATAATCTGGGACCCGGATGCCCCCGAGACACAAAAGTCCTTTGCCCAGTATGCCAGCAGCTCCAAGGGGGCAGCTACTCCCACGACAACACCACCGCCATCCACACCTAAGAATGTTTTAACCGTTCAACCAGCGCCAGCGGCAGCAGCACCGCCTCTCAAGACACCAAAGTTGGTGCTGAAGAATGTGAAGAAGGAGGCGGCCATTAAGAAGCCGCGTGCAGCCACGCCCACTGTTCGGGCAACAAAGGCTTCGACACCGGTTGGGGCAGCGGAGCGCGGTCCTTCGCCCATTAAGCGGCGTTCGCAGACTCCGAATTCTGGTTTGGCCAACGGCGGACCCCAGAAAAAGAAGAAGGTGACCGAAATCGATCGCCTGATGGGCGATGAGGGCGCTGCCAATATGATACATGCGGTCGAGCACGAGCAGCGCGAGATGAGCGGCGGGGAGATGTCCAATAAGCCGCTGATGCGAAAGCGAGCCATGACCATTACGGGCAGGGTAAGTCTGTTGTCTCTAAATATTTTAGCAATGAATCTTATTTTCCTGTCCCCAGAACCAGACATCCCGCGCCTCAGCGGAGCCACAGACGCCGAAAAAAGAGACTGCTCCTCCCAGTACACCGAAATCCAGCGCCAAACGGACCGCCACCGCGGTTTTCGCCAAGATAACACCCAAGACTCCTCCTGCCAAGCCGCGTGCTTCGGACTCATGGGACTACGTGTACAAGCAGCGCGCCAGCGAGGAGTCCATGATCATGCGCCGGCGCTCTAACAGCTCGTTCTCGAGCAACACCTCAGTCAGCCGCCATTCGCTGGACAACAAGCCCGGAGCAGCCACTCTATCGGACGATGCGGCCGAGGGCTCTGATCCCTCCTTTAAGTTCCTGAAGCCGGTGGACAAGGCAAACCAAAGAGGCGCCGAAGCGTCGCCCGCGTGTTCCTCTTCGCACACACTGGCCAATGATATGAAGGCCGTTAATAGTACCAATGCCAAGGCAGCAGCCGGCGAGCTGGTTGTCCTGCACAAGGTGGATAAGGTGGCCCATTTAAAGGTTCATACGCACCGCGGCAAAACGGGACAGACATACAACAGCCAGTTGCTGCAAAAACTGACCGAGATGCTGACCAGCGTGGCCCGCAGCAATGAGTTCAATACTGTGCTCATTACTGCTCAGGGCCAGCAGTTCTGTCAGGGCATCGAGTGTCAGGAGCTGGTGCAGGGATCGGCAGATAAGCGCAGGCACAGCGCCAGCCAACTGAACGAAGCACTCAAGTGAGTTGATGTTTATATTGCTAACGCAGAATAACTTGTAACTAATAATAATTACTCGCTGCAGAACGTATCTCCGCACTTTGGCCACATTCCCAAAGCCCTTGGTGGCGGGCATTGTTGGCAATCTCATCAATTTGGGCGTAATGCAGCTGCCGCTCGTCGACTACGTGGTGGCCGCCGACGATTGTTGCTTCGAAACCAACTATGCCAAGTTGGGACAGCTGCCCGAGGGCTATGCGCTTTGGCATGGTCACGAAAAAGTGTCCAGTCAAGTGGTAAGCAGCGATTTTGTACATTAATCTTTAAGCTTTAACTTGTGTATTGTCCGCAGCATTCGCATTTGCTATTGTTGGGTGAAAGACTGCTGGCGTCGGATGTCCTGGGGCCAAATAGTTTTGTTGACAAGACTTGCAAGGCCCGTAGCGTCGGCGAGGAAGCCCTGGCCGTGGCCAAACATATATCCACGACTTCGGCAGAGGTAAGAGTCGCATTTCCACACCTTGTTGCTAGGTAAACTCATTCAAATTATATTAATTTGCAGACATATCGCTCACTGAAAAAGATGAACCATTCGGCCATCAATGCTGCAAAGTTTCCCCGCTTGGACGAAGAGTTTAAAGTTATAGCCGAGCAATGGACGTCGTCCAACTGCTTGGCAAACATGAAACGCTACCTTAGCGGCGTTGACTTTTAGGATCCTAGGTTAGCAATTATTCTTGTACCATACACGCAAAATGGTAGATAAATTCAATTATAAACAAAATTTATAAAATTGCAACGACATTTACATAGGACACCCTTTCACTATCTTGTATTTTTTTTGTTTAACTGACAACTTTAAAGAGAAACAAAATTAGAATCTGATTTTTTCGGATGTAAATAGGACCGAAAGCATGCGTTTGTCGGGAATTCATTTGTAAACCTCTGATGTCTGCAGTACAAAGCAATTGTTAGCCTGATAATTAAACCCTAAAAAATAGGATAACGCATGGTAGAAATTTTAAAAAAATATCAGAGTGAAGTTTCTTTAAAGAATTACATAAAATGACCCATTCGGAACATATTATTTCTAGTTTGTATGCAGCTAATGCAATATTTTAATGCAATATGATTTTTGAAATAAAGAAAAAGCGTTGTAAAAATGAAAAAACAATGTGAAAAAATATTAATCAAAAACAATTATGGCGCTTTTTGTTGTTTACTCATTTATTACTTCATGGGAGTGGCTAGAAAAGGTTCTTTTAATGTACAATGTAATGCATGCAACTAGGATTAAACTACTACTCGTATCCGACAGCTCGTTTCCGGCTGGCTAAATGCTCGTTCCATGTGGCGCTGATACGCTTGGCGCCTAGTTGCGCTTCCCGTCCTCGTAGTAGGCCGGCAGATCCGCTTGCAGGCGCAGCAGTCGCACGGAGGTCAACAGCTTGAAGTCGTTTCGGGGCTGCTCATCGTCGCCGTGCACAAAGGTGGACGTGTAGGTGACAAGCTCCTGGGAACCGTCTTGATCCAGGTCGGCGATCAGCATCGAGTGATCCTGGTTGTTCAGATCCGGTTGGCAGACCAACTCGTTGCGGTCGTGGCGGCAGAACTGGATGATGATGCTCTGCGAGGTGTTCTCGATGTGAGTGTCGGCGCCAACGAAGAGCACCAGGATCACCGTCTCTGTAATCATTTGCATCTTGTAGCCGGCACTGGAGGAGGAGAGGCCACTTGTCTTGGTCTGGTTCTTGGAGGGCACTCCGAATGTCTCCCTCTTCTGTACCAAATGCTCAAAGACATCGAACTCCTCGTGCGGCGGTGGGAACTCGTGGCTGCTCCTTTTCACTCGCTGAAGCTGCTGCTGTTGCTGCTGCTGTTGTTTCTTCTTTGCCTGCTCCTTCTCCTTGTCCTTGATGGCATTCATATTCTTGGTGTGATTGTTGCTGCCACTCTTCTGGACATTGTTGTTGTTGCTGCTGCTGCTGGTGGTGGTGGAGCTCTGCTTGGCTGGCTTAAGGGGGCCGTGCCACTTCCAGAACTTCACCACAAAGCCGGACATCTGGGTTTTGGTGTTCTTGAAGTGCCATTGCGCAGGCACCATGCCGTACATTCCGCTCTTGTTGAAGCTCCGCACCACATTGGGCTTGCCGTCGCGCACCTCGCTGAGGACAAACGTGACATTGCAGTCCTCCGGACAGCGACCGCGGTTCTCCAGCACAAGCTCCCGTCCGCTGAGGCTGTAGATGTTGCGCTGAGCATCCATCTCCCGCCGCTGGCCGTGATTCCGGTGCTGCGCCACCTTGGCGGTGGACAGCAGGCGCTGGCTTCCAATCGATTTGTTCGTTATCAAAGTGTAGAGCACGTCCAGGCCCTTGGAGCGCAGCTGTTCTGTCCCATTGATCCGCTGGCAGGTGAAGCTGACGTTACCCGCCTCCAGTTTAAGATTGCCCAGCTTGTCACAATCGTGGCTGGTGAAGCCACTCCCAATGGGAGTTCCCTTTCTGCCCGACAACAGACGCAGCACGTTGCGAGCTTCCAGCTGGGTGGAGGATTCGGGTTTCGCTTGGGTCAGCGACTTTGTGCGCTGCTCCAGCGACAAGCTAGTGACTAGCAACAGATCCAACACCCCGTCGCCATCCAGATCAGGCAGGATGATGGGGAAATCGAAGGCATCTACCTTGCGGGCGGAGCGCTCCTTGAACCACCACAGCCACTCGCCGGAAACGGGATGGATGGCCCCCAGTTCACCGGATTCATCGAGCACCAGGCAGTCCGTCTTTCCATTCCCATCGATGTCTATGAGGGTGCAGTCCAGGGCCACCGGCTCGTCCACCATTTCCACATACCAGGCCACAGCCCCAGAGCTGCCGATGAGGCAGATTATGCCATTCCGTCGTTCGTTTCCCGGTCGGGATTCCGGGAAGAAGGCATCGCCGCGGTACATAAAGATCAGGTTGTTCTCCCAGGCCCGGAGTCCGCCCACCACGTTAACGCCTCCCTTGAGCTCCGCTCGAGTGTAGTTGTTCAGCCAGTTGTGGGTCTTGATGCGGTCCCCCACCGCTGGACAGGAACCAGTGCCGTCTGGATTGCCGCACGGCACAATCCATACGAAGGACACCACGGCAAAGACACAGAGCAGCAGGCTGCCGATGAAGCAACATTTCCTGGCCGGCGACATGGGTGTCCTTTTGGCTGCCTCCTCGGCACCTTGGGTGCCGCCCAAAATGGCCACATTGTCCGCATTGGAATCGAATTCGCTGTTGAAGTGCGACAACTCCGATCCCACGCCGCCGTTATCGCTGAGCATGACGGATCGGAAGGTGTTCTGCATGTTGGTGGTGTAGCTGCTGCCCTCCAGTTGGAACTTCTCTGGGTTTCCCGCCAAGGCAGTCGGGTTCCGGGTCACAATTCGTGTGGCGGTGGGTGCAGCTCGAGTATGTGGCGACTTCAAGGCCAGTGTGTTTGGCGGAACGCGACTCCTTTGCGGCTGCAGTTGGCGGTGCTTGGAGGGCAGGGCGTAGGCGTTGTGGATTTCTATTTCCTCGTCC
The DNA here is from genome assembly GCA_035045905.1 of Drosophila anomelani. Taxonomy (NCBI): domain Eukaryota; kingdom Metazoa; phylum Arthropoda; class Insecta; order Diptera; family Drosophilidae; genus Drosophila; species Drosophila anomelani. The sequence goes on from JAWNOO010000165.1 coordinate 1,548,521, forward strand.
GATTCCGAGTCGGTCATCGCCTGCCTTAGCGGCGCATAGATGCGGTGGCCAGTGGTGGGCAGCTCTGTGTGCAGCATTTTAGCTGCAAGAGTCAGGGAAAAGCCCCGGAAAAATCAATACTTAAACGCCGAACAAAACGGAAAACGAACTGAGGAAGCCGCCAAAAGCCAAAGTTAACACACATACCTCCGTTTGATGGCACAAGCGCTCGCTGGCATCTAACATCCACATAGCTACTGCGTTTGATCTTATTATTGGATTAGGCGAAACATTAATTTCAGCGGCAAAACACCCTTCGAAGAAAGCTTTTCCCCCCAATTCAAATAGTTTGTGTTTGGCCGTATTGAGTTAACCACAAAATCCCTTCTCATAAGGTGAAAATAAATACCACTAAGAACTTGATTTTAAAATTAAAATTAATTTTAATTAAATTAAATTCTGCAATAAAATTAAGATCAGCTAAATCTCTGTTTCAAAACATTGTCTTTGCTATAATTCTTTATATTCCGTTTTTCATAAGAAATCAAATCTGGGTACTCCAGAAGATATTTTATTATCTATAATATTAATATATTATTATTATTATTTTTAAGTTAGTATCCTTCTGCAACCAAATGCCAACTGCCTTAATTGCCCAAGTGTTTTGCTTTTTCTTGTTTACTTGCCTTTGACTTTGTATGTTTTGCTTATATAAATTTAAATTAATTAATAATTTAACACGTTGTTTTTTTTTAATTTTTTCAAACTTTATTTTATTTTTTATTTAACAAAATATTTTTATTTAAAGTTAAAAAATAGTGTTTTTTCTTTTAATTTTTAACTTTTAGAAGCCAAAGGAGACTCCGCAGGCTTTTAATAGCTCCTTTACCTGTACATTATTTTTAAGAAACATATTTTTATATTTTTTTTAATTGCTCAAATGTTGTTTTATTTCGTGGCACTTAAATTTTTTAGCTATATTTAGCCGTTTCGTTGCAATGAATTTTTAAAAATCGCCCTGTTTTGCTGCGAATTATCAACAGGGAACAGATTTTGTATGGGGAAAAAACGGGCGCGAAATCCCAATCGGTAATTTATTTGGCTCATTACCAATCGATATGAGGTCGGGTGAAATCGTCATCGTCGCAACAGTGTTGGTAAATGTGCCTATCGAACTATCGTTAAGCGCGGGACACCCACCACTAGCACAACAACAACAACAAGAACAACAAAAAAAAAACACAACAACAACGCCTGTGGTTTACGTGCGTGAAAATTAGTTAAGTTTTTAGTAAAAAAAGGATTTTGGGACGTTCTTCGAGAGATTCCAATATATCCGTATGCTGCGTGGAAGTGCGGGCCCAGCGGCGTTCATCAGAAGGACAGACCAAAGCGGTCCAAAAGTGTGAAATTGCGAAAGTGAAAACGGGCCAAGACGGAACCGAAAACGCAACAAAAACGGTGCCAAAAACGCAAAGAAAAGCTGCTAACGAGGGGGAAAACCATAAGGGGATATAGCAGCAGGTCAAGATAACCGAGTGCATCGAGCATATACCCGCATTATCTCCACTTTCCACCGATTTGCCAGCGAAACGGGCCTGTAAACCAAACGCAACACCCACACACACACACACACACTCCACGCAAATTGTGTACATATATTGCGTTGTGCGGCGGCGGGTGAAAAGCTGCTCCCAAGTTGCTCCACCTCCCACTTCCACAGGCACAGCCACATCCACATCCATCTTCGCATCCATCGCACATGTCGTACATGATGGCCAAGACGCTGGAGGAGCAGAGTCTGCGGGAGTGCGAGCACTACATCCAGACGCACGGGATCCAGCGCGTCCTCAAGGACTGCATTGTTCAGTTATGCGTCTGCAGGCCGGAGAATCCCGTTCAGTTTCTCCGCCAGTACTTCCAGAAGCTCGAGCGGGTGAGTGTATATATGTATATGTTGAATGTAATTATTTGGTTCGGATTTTATTTAGATTATTTTCATTATGAAATGCTTACTTATATTTGTATTCTTATAGTTTACTTCTCCATATTGTTTGGGTTTTACTGCCAGTCGTTGACCGAGGAAGTTGTTTGCTCCTTTCACCTGTTTCTAGAAGAATACCACTTCTTGGGAGGTTGTCGTTTTGGGATCCTTTTCCTGCCTATGCATGTTTCGGCTTACAACCGAGTTCCCTCTTTTTGAAACATCTAAAATTGATGGATCTGACCAAGGACATTTAGGATTTATTCCACACACTTTCCTTAAGTGACGTTGCGATTTAGACTTTGGGATTCTTCGGGTACATCGGTACTATAACTTGGTCCCAATTGAAAATGTATGTAACACCCAGGAGGCATTTCCAACCGCAAAGGGAATACATATTCTTAATCAGCATCACCACAAGAGTCGATTATGTCCTCTCAATTTGTATTTCCGAGTCTAGATGTGCAGAACTCACCAAATTTGTTGAGATTTTTGTGCGTTTTAAATTTGTTTTAAAATTTATCCAGTTCGGAACATATGTGAATCATGTGGAATGCCATTATATTAAATATAGGTTGATACTTAATACATACGAATATTATTGCAATTGTTTCTGCCAAACCAATTAAAGCAAATATTACTTTATTGTTTTAGTCAAAAGATTGCAGCCCATTGTAGGAGACCTATTCGACCCTATGCAGTATATATTATTGATCAGTAGCCGAGTAACCATGTGAATCCGCTTTTACACAAACCCAGTTGTGAAATGAATCCATCCAGACCGACTTCTTTTTAGTGCAGGTAGTAGATATGTTAGAACAGGCCTAAACGGACCACAATATCTTACGGATGTAATAGAAATACTTGCAACTCAATCAGCTTGAACTGTATTAGAATATTGATTGGAACAGTTTGAAGTTCAAACTTTGAACTTGTAAGAAGAGGACTTTCTTTACTTTTAATTTTCTTCGTTAAATCATATTTGTTATCATTATTATTTGGTAGACAACAGTTAGTAAAGTAAAAGTTTGAATGTTTTAGATTTTGTATTACCATTATTTGATCGAATTTGATCTCGGAAGGCTGTTAATTCTACAACGAAATTTCTGGTTCCATTTTACATTGACCAATGCATTTAAGCCTCATAAATTATGATTTCCTTATACACAGGGTGGTCTTCACTAAATTATTCTCAAAATCAACGACATTACCTAAGTCTCAGCTATGAATGAATGATACAAAATATGTAAAAATGGGACAAACATTCATATTTTTCTAATTTTAAACTTGCAGGGTTAAATTTACACTGTTTTATGTTATGATATTTTCTCAAAAACAAAACCTTGTTTCCTAAACGATGTGCACTTTTGGGCCTAGACGCATTTGAGTTCATTGGCTGATTTTTCAACCCTTGAGGAGCACCAAACAGCATTTGCCTGGTCAAGTTGGCAGTTGGCTGGCGCTTAAATAAAAATCAATACGGCCTGTGGTCTATTTTTAAACGGAGTGTTAAAAAAAAAACAGAACAACACAAAACCATCGGCAAAAGGTGAATTTGGAAAGTTAATGGGTGTCGACGGGTTTGTTTGATTCCCGCTTGGAGTGTACGTGGACTCCATCCGTTCCGGGAACTGCATTGCTCGCTGGAAGCTTTAAAGTTTTGCGCCAAGTTTATTTTGGTTGGCAGGTTGCAGCCAAAGCTTGCAACGGCTGCAATGTAAATAGAACAGCGCACCTGTGGCGACGCCACCACCTGCCCCAGACCAGTTACACCTACCGCCTCCTCCCGCCTCTCTCTCTCTCTCTGTCTCTCCCGATTAACTGTTGCGAGTGTGTGTGTGCGGTGGCAGCAGCAGGACTCTCTGGGGCCAGTTGCCTGTTGAATGCCGGACTCGCTGTCAGTTGGATTAGCATCCTGGCGCCGTGCAGAAGCATCCTGCGGTGGACAGCCATTACCTCCTCGCTCGTTTTTTGTTTGGAGTCCGAGGCCGAGTCCGACCCCGATTCAGATTCAGATTCAGATTCCCCGCGCGATGGGCAACCAGTTGAGTGTGAACAGCATCCAGGATGCGGTCATCGATCGCTTCCGCTCGGTGGCTTTGACCACCGACTCCAACGGCGCCATGCGCATCCGCTCCTTCTCGGAGGGCGTCGTCACCACCGCCCACCACCATCAGCAGCACCACCACGACGAGCAGCATCCGCATTGCAGTGGCCGTGGTGGGCGCATTCTGCGCGAGAGCAGCATCGACGGCGGCGTGGCCGTGTTCGATGCCCTGCTCCGGGACGATCACGAACACCGACTCAGTCTGGATGCCGTGCACCGGATGAGGCATGTTCGCACTTCGTGCACCACGATTCCCGAGGAGGACGCCGTCAGCGATCGCAGTCTGCAGATGCATCTCTCCTCGCTCGCCCGGGAAAGGGAACGCGAAGTAAGTCCAGAATGCTGTTTTGGGTTTGTGCGAGCTTTCGGTGGAATATATTCCAAGTGTGTGGGAGTGTGCGCGTGGGAAAAGCTTCCACATCGCTGGTTTTACGTTTCTGTGTTTACTTCTCACGGTTTGTGACTGCCAATGACAATGCCGTTAGTTGTGGCGCCAAAAAAAGCTAGTAACATTTTTGATGTCCTTTTGAAGAATAACAAGAGTGAGATAGGATACAGTTCGGCCTAATTAATAATTTCTGAATTTAAGGGTGAAGTTTAATAGTGAAAATTCTGGTCCCTAAATTAATGTAAAGGTTGCTATTCTACAGATACAGAAGACAACACTAAATTTTCAATTTAAAACAAAAAATAGCTTGGATTACACATCAGTTTTAACTAAAATTTGATCAAATTTGTTGATCAAATTTGTTTCCTACACAATTTTACTTTTTAGTTAATATATTACATTTAAAAAAATGTTTAAAACCATTTAAAAATTTTGGAAAATATCCCAGCGATTTAAAAACTATTAAAAATTTGTAAAATTTAATTTTTTATTAAGATTCTTTATCATATATACAGTGTAGTAACTTAAATTTATGACTAGAAGTTTGCAATCCCTTAAAATAATGTCCCAAAGTACCATAAGCTTTAAATTCTTTCAGGTTCCTAACTCAGTGTTTCTTCTTTACACAGATTAATTAAAGTCCCCACAAAGTAAGAGTAATTATATATTAAAAACTTAATTCATTTATAAAAAAAAAAGTAAATACAAAATTAGTTTAATGTTTATTTTTCTGCTGTAACATATTGTAGCTCACTTTTAAAGACTTTTCCTAAAGAAAACTTCAAAATTAAATTGATTTCTGTAGCGCCCCTGAAAATCATAACGTCTAAACTTAAACAAAATAAATAAAATAACTAAGAATGCATTCAAGTAAAGTTAGTTTAGGTTCTACGGAAAAAGTTAGTTAAAGTTGAGATAGTTAAAAAAGAAGAGCCAGATTTAATTGCTTCTCTAAACTCAATTATTGTGAGTACCCCTTGAAAGGGTATCCTAATTTACCTGACACAATCGCACAGATACAGACGGCGGCAGCTTTTTGCAAGTTAATGTCGAGTTTGCACTTGAAACTCGAAGGGGACGCAGGGCAAACGAAATCAAAGCGCTTCCATTTCCCTGGCCCTTTCTTTGCCATTTTCCCTTTTTTTTTTGCTTTGCTTTGGTCCTGCGAAAGCTTTCCCTTTGCTGCGTCATAGCTGCGCCTGTCGCTGTGTGCGAAAAACTTTACTTTTTGGCCATTTCTCTTGTGTGTGTGTGTGTGTGTGTGTGTGTGTGTGTGTGTGTGTGTGTGTGTGTGTATAAATGCCTGTGTGTGTATATATCCATTGCTGTGCGTGATGGTGAAGGTCATCCTGTCGTCGTCGGCGTCGTCGTCGAGATTGCGACTGTGGTTGTGGGCACCGAGAACGAGAGCTGGCTGCCATCCTCGGCTGCCTCAGTCACTTTTTGGCCACCGTCAGCGGCCCATCGTTGTCCCTTTTCGCCAATTTACGAGTTACATTCACCTTTTACCATTTACTGCCTGCCATTTACCAATGTCTTTGACTCTGGCTGATTGATTGCCACGCGAATTGCGGTGCTCCGATCATCGAATTGTCCACTTTTACGGCCGTGTTAATGCCGCTTTTACGGCTGTCATCGCATCCGTCCGGCGCTGTTTACGCCGGCTTCTGATTAACAACCGAATCGTGCCAAAGGAACGGAAAAAGAAAGTAGAAAAGCAATAGAAAAAAAACTACGCCGGACTTTCTGTCGACTGTCGTCAGTGTCCGCAAAAATCGGACATAAAATAAACAAACAACAAATAATTGTTGGTGTGAAGGGCGCTAAACCGGAAATAAAAGGAAAGCAGGCGAAATGGTGGGTAAACTGTCAAGTGTTAAATACAGTTAATTGGGTAAACAATTTGGTTAGGAAAAGGATTTCTAATGTGCAAAAATGTAATTCTATTAAATCAAAGCCATTGTTATGTGTGAGTTTTTGATTTAGGTTAAATATATTGTATTCGTGGGATTGTTTTGTAATAAAAAGCCTTTTAATTTGTATGTATTTTCATATCAAGTAGGTCAATGTTTCTTATTTAACACTATAATAATTATTAAGAACAATAAAGTGTTGATTTGTGTAATTATAAATGGGTATTTTTATGACAAATCCATTTTTCTTATTTTCACAAAATATAAGAAATTAAATCAAGCAAAGATTTTAGGTAAATCCTTTATTTTGAGTATTCACCTTACAAATATTTTGCCATTAGGTATACATTTCTTGTTTTGTTCTTATAACCAGTAATCCCTGTATCTTTATTACTCATACGCCATGTTGGCCCTCATGCTTATGTATTTTATCCTCAAGAATCGCAGTAAATTTGGTTTGTAAGCGCTCTTAACCCTTTTGTGTGGATAAAATGTTTTGTGTTTATGACCATAAACCCTACGAAGGATGAAATATGGTTATTGTGTATCTGCAATTGGGAGGAAAAGGTATTGCCGAAAATTGAATTAAGCTCTAATACGTTTGGGATAAAACACACTTAATCTGCGTAATAAAATAACAAGGTTTAATAGTTATTAAAATGCGCAGCAATGCTGTTAAAAAACAGTTTGTAAAACTTAGCAACAACATTAAACTTTGTGTGTATTTTGTGTTCCTGTGTTCCCCCTTCCCGTTTGTCCGTTTTAAACGCAAAAGCATTTGCCATTTTATACTTATTTAAGTGGCATACAAATCGGATTCAAAAATTGTCCCATCAATGTTGACCTTGAATTATGCTCTTCACTTTACTATATTGTTATGTTCATTGGGAATTATTTCCTTTTTATGCGTTCGCGTCGGAAGATAACAATTTTTCGTGATATTTTTAAGTGGCCAGAGGAGAAAGTGATTTATGAATGAATCCCCCGGGGATTAGGCTTCATACTTTGCATATTGAAATTTTGCACAAAGGCTTTGTATATATTTTTGGCTCTCCACCCGGATAATTGAGATGTCGTGGCGGCAACCTAATGCCCCAACCACGACTACTCCTCCACCTCCACCTGCTCTGGATTCCGGGGTTATGGCATAAATAAATTATCGTTTATTTAGCAGGTTTCTGTTTACAGGTCGTGGCATTTATCGAGGGCCGAAATCAATGCGTAACTTCCATGTAAATAATACCCACAGATAAATATGTATAAGAAGGTGGCCATTGGGGGGCTACCGAAAAGTTTCTACCGAAATGTATCCGTGTATCCCGGTATCCGTGTCTCTTTGTGTCTGTCCTGCCGGATGTGGCGACCTTTTGTGTGCCGATCCATTAAGCGGCTTACACTCCTGCCGGAGTGTCCATGAATAATTTGGCCAATAAAGAAGAAGGCAAACAGAATTCGGCATACTTTACGGCGCAACAGTTTCTCTGCTTGGATTTTCGAAATTAAAAATTCAGCAAGGTACTGCGAATGCCATTCTTGGTACACACACAACCTGTAATCCTTTTTGTTTTGTCCCTCTGACGTCATTGGGCCAGTGAAGAGTTGTGTTGTCCTAAACTCTTCAGGCTTCAGCTGTCAATTTGCTGCTCGGCTGCTTGTTTTGTTGACAGCTGTGACGACGACAACGACGACGATTGCGGCGTGTCCTTTTCGCAGGACATTTTGCTGGCCATCAAAACGGACATCTGGATATCGCAGAATCGATGGGGGTTATACCCCCTGTATACGCCTTTTGTGTGTCCCCAAAAATAATGTTTATGCAGGCCAACGCCAGCAAAAAAGGTTTTCTCTGGCATAACCAATGGCTTTCCAAAAGGCCCCGACCGGGGAGGGGGGCGGGCTAGCATTTTCGGGGGCGTGGCAAAACAAAAAGTTCACTGAATTGGAAATTTCGCTGAACCAACTTCCGAGGCGCCTGAGGGCGGATGCAGCACGGGTTGCTTTATGCGGGTATATTCAGCTTTATAGTGGCAGGATTTTAAGCTCACAAAATGTGATACGCTGGGAGAAAAATTACTATCTAATTTTATTAATTACTAAACACATTATTCTAGGGAAATTACTGTTATTTTTAGAGATTAGAAAGACAATAGATTGATTTTATGGCTTAAAAGTTATGCTTTTATTTCGATGAGTAAAAAAAACAGAACAAAGCTAACAGTTAGGATTTAATTATTAGCAAAAGTTGTTTCTAATATTGCTTACATATTATTAATGAATAAAATAATAAATATTTAAATATCAAAAAAGCCAGATTTCCTATTTAAAGTCTTCTCTCAGTGTAGAAAGGAAAAGCGCAAACGCGTGCGAAAGAGAGCGATATTTTCTGTGCGTCAAGTAGGGCGCAAAATTTTAATTAATTCGATTATGAAACGCATTCACACACACACACACACACACACAAGCATGGACACCTGATGTTGCCGACATAATGGAAGCTGGGAAAAGTGCCACAGGAAGCCAGCAGACAAAAAGCTTTTCCGCATTTTAGTGCAGCGCATCTCCCGCCAGCTTCCGGTTTCCCTCCCTGCCAACTTGCAGTCTCTTCCGACGTGCCAGCTCCATGATTCCCGGGCTCCCAGCAAACTTTGCCGTTGACAGAGTGAATCCGAGTGTGAGGCGATAGAAAGTTGTGGGCAATGTTTTGCTTGGCCCACATTTAATGAGTTCTGCTCGAGGTCCTAAAAGGAATTTAAATTGCCAGCGAGCCACAGCGGAAACTGAAAGAGGAAAGGGAAAACAGAATTTTCCACAGTCCTGTGATACATAATTCATTTTATAACAGCGTAGAATCACGTAAACACATGGCAGCTTTGTTTATTTGAATATTTTTTTTAATTAAGGAAACTATCTAAGGCAGTAAAATGGGATATTAAAGAACAGTAATAATATTTCTCATAGGATATTATATTTTTATTTAAATATTTCATTTTAAAGACTCGAGTTCAAAGCATTTCTAGATTTAATAGGTGGCAGAAAATATTTTCCGACCCGAGATGAAAAAATAAAATCAGCTTTCTTTGTAAAATTGCATCCAATTGTCGTTGGCCCTAGACTCTCTTGAGAGGCTCTTGCCTCCAGGCTCTGCTTAAATTGGCATACTTAACCTGCCGTGCCACCTGCATCATCATGGCCTCAAGGTTCTCCGGCCACTGCAACCCTCACGAGTTGCAGGGGTAATCCCAACTAGGCGACTTCGAGGGCTCTTAGCCGCTTGGACACCTTGAGCTCTCGCTAACGAGAGCATTGCCTGCTGCTGCTGCTGGCTTTGAGTGCCTAAATCCATGCGTTACGTATACGCCATGTGGCGGGTGGCATTAAATCGCAGACAACACACACACACACATGCATAATTGTTAATGTAATTGTTATTGACAATTTATCAAAGTGAGTGCGAATGAATTTGCATGTTTATGGGCTCGAGAAACTATAAATCGGCAGCGTAGCAAATCAAATTTGTTTCCGCCGCTGCCTTGGGCAAATAAATACAAACCAAAAAAAACACAGAGAAAAAAAACAACCGCCTACAATCTTTGGATTTGTTGTTGATTTCTTGTCTTCTTGGCACCGGCGCTCAAATTGATTTGCTTTGTACGCTGCGCGACATGAGGGAATGAGAGGTGCGCGCTAAATGGAATGGAACCTCTTCCACTCCCGCGCCCTTCAACCCAATAGTCATGCCTCCCTCTCTCTTGGCCACATATTTTGTGGTCGGCATTAGTTTTTGCTCATTTGTAGTTTGGTTTGTTGTTTGCTCTTTATGATTCCCATTCTGCGGATTGTTCTTTTTAATATTTCTGTGGGTTTTCAATGGCTTTTACTTTCGCTGAGATCGGTAGTATGTGGCGGCGGCACTGAGAGAATTTTTTTAGGTAAAATTTGAATCTTTAAAATATGAATATGGAAATATTTAATAGTATCGTAAATATAATCTTTTCTAAACAAGTATAAAGAAATAACGAACAAAACGATCATTAGGTCAGCAAGTTTTGTACTTTTAATTTATTTTCAAGATTCGATTGGCATTGACTTTTCGCAATATCATTGTCGGTTCACACTTAATCCTCGATACACCCACCTCTCCACTGGCTATTTTTAAGTAGTTCCAAAAGTTTCTTAGCCTTCATTTAAACGCAGACAAAAAATAAGCAAATGATTATTAAAAAATCAATAAAAACTTAAATTATGGGATTTTTGTTTTGGTTTTAGCTTTATATATTATTTATATTAATATTTGTATATATGATATTCCATTCTTATGATAAACCTGTGCTCTAGTCCATATTATTATTTTGTGGCAAACATTTAAAAATGAATTTTAAAATGATATTTCCTTTAAAAATGAATATATTATAATTAGAAACTTAAGATTACTGAAATTTAAATCTTCTTGCTTATAGTTACTTTTAGTTCTGGGCTAAGAAATTAAGAAATAATAATATTTAACGTTAAGAAGCAAAGAATAGTTTAATTTTCCAAACGTTTTCAAGCTTCCTTACTGCAAATTGGACAAACATAATTCAAGGATGTCCTTAGAAAAACTCTGAAACGGTTAGCTGGAGACTTAATCCTGCCTAAAGCGTTATATGGTTTTCATCTTTATATTTTTTTGTAAATTAAATTTAGAAATGATGGTTAACTTTTTATAAACTTAGTTTTTGGACTGTAACCCACAATCTCTGGCTTTTTAGCCGCTTAAAAAACCTACCACAAACCGCAAAGCGGTCTGCAAATCACCAACACAAACGCCACACCCACCCACACGCACCCTCCATCCACCGACACTGAGAGACACACACATGTGAGGGCAATGCTGGTAGTGTGGAAAGATGAAGCCGCTGCTGACGTCGACAGCGACAGCGACGTCTACGTCAGCGTAGCGCCAACGCCAGCGTCAACGTCGGCGGTTGCGAGCTGAACGCGAATTTCGAATTGAGTTTTCAGTTTGTGTCGCGCCTCCGTTTTGTAAATACGCGAAAGCGAAAAAGACATTCGCCGAGTCAGAGTCGCGGAAAAACAAGAAGAGCAACCGTAATAGCAACAATAGAAACTAAATAATAAAAACGGAAACAGCGGGTAGACAACAACAAAAGCATAAGAAATGAACAAATTAGAAGAGCAAGAGCACCGTGTTCCTGCAATTGGATTAATTAAGCAATTAAAAATGGCAGGAAAACAACCGCAAGCAGCGCAGGAGCAAAGAACAAATTAAATTGGACACTAGCGGGCGAATTAAATCAAATATTTATGTGTATTATACATATGTACGCGGGCTCTAGTGACGCACGATCTCATAAAATATATTTTTAGGATCTCTTCTTTTCTTCTTTTTTTATATAATTTTATTTCATAGTCGTTGCCGCTCATTTATGTCAATTAATTCCATTGCGATTTCTTTTAATAGCCCAGCGGCGTAAATATTAATCATACGCAGTGGGGTCCCTGGTGCCGTAACTGGTCCCTTAAGGCTTAGTTTTGTAGCAGAAATTAATATTTTAAAAATATTCGCAGCATTTTAAAGATTTTCATAGCTTTTTTAAGTTATCTTTTTCAAAAAAATCCCGATTTGACATGAAAAATATATTTTTTTACACTGTTTTTTTTTGAGCAGTAAATATAATAACTTTTTAAATGAGTTTATTAGTAATTTTCTTAATCTAAAGTGATGTAGCTTCAGTCTTCCAGCTATTTAAATATTTCCAAATTCCATAATCGTATAGTTTCAGTATAAATTTCAACCCTTTGTGGTCTCTAAAGTTTTTCCACTTTTCTTGGGCTAACCCAAAAGTATTTCCAATTTAAAGCGAAACATTTCAGAGCTGTTCGCAGCATTTTTGAATATTTATTTTTATAAAACTTTGACATTGGATTTGTCATTGCTGCTGCTACTGCCACTGCTGCTGCTGCTGCTGATGGCGGCTGTTTTTGCTCGCCTGTCCACGCCGCGTATACGTAATATTTTTATAATTTTTCTGCTCTTGTCGGGGTGCCTGCTCTAGTCTCGTTGTCTTTCTTTGAGCAAAACATTATTATTACAAATCGGAAAGTGAAGATCTATTCAGAATTTAGAGCTTGTTCAGAATTAAAATCTTACAAAAATCTTACGTCCCGCGGATTCTCACTGCATATTGTTGTTTGTTTTTCTGTGTCCATATTAGAAGCGAAGCGTTTTTCACAATTTGTTGCACATAAGTAGCACAAGCACACCAACACACGGATAATCAAAGAACAAAACATACCCACAGATACACCACACAGATACACACACAGACACCCGCACACACACACACACACAGAGAGCTACTGAGGCTAAAAGCACAGAAACATGTCTAAGGTTTGCCATAAATAAATGAGTCTGTTAGTGGCTGTCATAGTTTGTAGACCATAAGTCTAGTTCTCTACGGCTATTCAATAAGCGCTTATTCATTCGCCGCTAAAATAGAAATAGAAAACAGTAGATAATACAAAAAAAAACTACACCCTCGTAGAGGTAAATATTTAGTATTCGGTTGCACAATTCTGTGCACTTGCAGTTGCCTCTGCTGGCGGCTTGCTTGGATGGATGGATGTCCCCCACAGAAGTCGACGACGCCTCCGCTGGTTTATTCATGCTCATTGGATGCAACAATGCCGCCGCGTCCACAATTGCAAGCGGCGTCCATTATACAATACGAGTATAGCATGCGTCGGCTGTGGATTCATACATAAGTTGTTATGTTTTGTGTCCAAGTTCTGGCCTGGGTCCTACCTCACAGAAGGGGGTCCCATTTGTCGCCTCATCAGTGACCCATTGTCGCGGTTGTAATTCGCTTTCTACTGCCACAAGCAGCAAAGCAACTCATCAAGCTAAAAGATTCAGGCTTAATTATAGAAAAGGGAATTTATAAGGAGGTATTTCTGAAATATTTATAGAGATTTTGGCGATCATTTGAAGACATAACATGATCTGGATTATTGCGATTTCTTACATACCATTGAAGCTTATTCTATTCATTTAATTTATTACATTTAAATAGGTTCCAGTAAAGTCAATGAATGAAATATATCATTACCTACATTAAGGGGGGGGTAAGGTTTGTTCGGTGCAAAAATGGCCGTTTTTCAAAAAATTTTTGTGGCGAAACGGATAAAGTTAGCGTAAAAATTTAAACACCATAAAGTAACACAATATTTCGACTATTTTATTAGTATTTTTTGGTTAAGAAACAATTAGAGAATTAAGAGTTATTAAGAGTTTCCTAAGGCGCCATCGAAAAATCGTGGTTTGCGGTGAACATCCTTACAGCCTACAGGATCACGCGATTTAAAAAAACTAAATTGCATTACTTAAGGGATAAATGTCCCGAGGTAACACCGAAGCGTTTTTATTTTTTAAATTTTTTTCTGACTTTTTATGCCATTTTGAAGCAAAAAGTCCGATTTTTTACTAAAAAAAAAAGATAAATTGTTTAAAAAAAAATACAATTAAAAAAAAAATTAAAAAAAGGGCCACGTGAGTACCTGTAGAATTAGTTAAACTATATTTGTGCAAAATTTCAAATCGATCGGATCAGTAGATTTTCTGTAATCGTGTTCACCGACTTGGAAAATGCTACTTTTCAGGAGAGCGCCTCAAAGTTTTGTGAGCACATGCAGTGCACACTAAGCGACCTCCATTAAATTGGCTATAACTTTGTTAATTTTAATTTGATTGACTTGCAACTTTTACACAATATTCTTTACATTTTGTGCAACTGTAATAAAAAATAAAAAAAAAATTTCGAAAAAAAAAATTACAAACCTTACCCCCCCCTTAAGACACATTTTTAAAAGAGTTCAAAACACTAAAAAGGTTTTTAAAAATTATTCAAGTTATGTATCCTCAAAAAATCTATATTTTACTAATGGAATGCGTGTTTCCAATATATCATTGTATCGTAAAAGCTATATCTATTTGATTTTTAAACTAAAATTATTGAGCACAAATTGATTTAAGTTTATGCTGCCTCAAAAAGAGTTTATAATCTTGGAGAAATCTATTTGTAAACAAGAAAAATGTGTTATTTAAATAGTAGGTGAGGAAAATTACAAAATGATAAGAATTTATGATTTACAAGATTAAAATTCTTCTAAAAGTTTACTTAACAACCAAATATGTTATGTAAATGTGTCAAATTGGCCAGTTAACTTCTCGCTTCGTCGGTTGTAAATATTACAATTTACAATATCACAATATCTTACCCGTTACACCTCTGTTAGCAGTCATTGAAGATGATTAAACATAATTGATTTCGTAATACTAATAGATGAAAATTCGTGGTAATTAGTCTTCATTACTCAACCTCCAACCTGAGTAGTGCTGAACCTCAGCCCCACCTCGGCCGTCGTCTAATCAAACCAGCATTTGTCATGATTCCCATAAATGTTGTTTTGCTTTTATTAGCAAACATTTCGAGATAAGGTGCGACGAGGAGCGGTGACAAGACTCCACTTTAAAATGGTAGAGCCCCTCTACAACCTAGGAGCGGGCTAGAGGGAACCTATGTCAATCTAGCAGGCTGGGCCAGACCACAGTCAGGCCATCCGGGCGGGGATTGGATTCAATTTACAATGCGAAATCGATTTCCGTTTAATATGTCACAGGGAACGTCGCCAAAAGCTGGAGGCCGCGCAGCTCCGCCCCCCCCGGGGAAAACATCGCGGGAAAAACATCTAAAAAAGAAAGGGTGGTCATGGGTACGGCGGATGTCGTCTGGAGGGTGAGCTGGTGGCTGTGGGTGGCACATGGCCAACACCAAAGCCAGAGCCATCGCCAAAGCCGTAACCAGGGCCAGGGCCAATGCCAGGGCTATAAGTTGGCTGGGCGCCGACTCCACGTCTGCACAAAGGTCACGGCCATATCGCTGGCACACGCGCCTCTCCCATCGCCGGTTCTGGGCGCTGTCCCTGGACAAAATGGCCATAAACAAAGTTGCAGTTTTGCAAATGCAAACGGGTGCTGCTCTTTGGGGTGGCATCTAGTAGGGACTTTGCCGGTTGCCCACCCAAGTAAGCTGACTGCATGATGAACTTATAGTAAATTATAATATGCAAATTTTAATCGGTAGCTACGTAAATTTCTCGTTACACTTTCTTTGTTTTTTCTTAACCTTTCGGATGTTCCAAATGTAGGTGCCTTTTTTAAAGAAACGTTTTAAATATGTTTGCTTATTTTTACTTAAAAAAGGTAAAAACTTAAGAATTTCATTGAGAATGAAAGGACATTAATTTATCCTTTGCGAAGGTCAAAATGCTCTTAAGTGTGTTCTGCTATTAAAAAAAGGAAAGAAAATTGAACTTAGCTTTAGATTTTTCCATATTTTCTTTATGATTTAATCCATAGAATGATAACACAACACCTGCTGTTTTATTATCGATTTTTGCAAGTGTATTGGGATTACTTGGCTGCCCCATTACGATCCATTTGTATGCCAAACGTCAATGAATCTGGGCAACAGGCAGTTTTATTCTCGATATCTTCTGTTTTGACACCTGACTTCAGCCTGGGGCGGCAGGTTCCTTCAGGTGACTGGCAGCCACCCAAGAGCTCCGTCAATTGATTGGGGCGACATTCGCCGGGTGAATTCATTGAGCAGATCGATCCACGTTCCATGATCGCTTGCCCAGCAAATTGCTTAGCTCACCTTATAATTGACGAATTCTGTTGGCATTTTCCCCCGTATTTTTGTTTACTTTATTCGTGCGTACTTTACGCGATTTTCGGTTTGGTATAATACACGTTTGTTTAGACAATAAAAATTAATGAGCAGCGTCGTTCATTTGAAGTTCTTCGCGGGGCTTGACGATGATGTTTATGGCTAAAGTAAAATAATTTTCGTTGAAGAGGTTGGCGGTTGGCTGCGGGAATTCGAATCAAGTGCAATTATTTTGATGATAAGTGCAAAAGCCTCGAGGCAAATATTTGTTTTGTGATAGAAATATTAATCCATCACAAAGAAAATGGTGTTTTTCTTTATTTTAGTGGCCTAATATTATAATATTTTTGTGATTTGTGGTGCTATTGAGAGTTTAAGGCTTTAAATTATAATCTAACTTTAATAGTTCATTTGTTTAATTTAAATTTGAGGTAAGCAGATGAACTTGTAAACCTATAAATGCCACTATAAATCCTTAAAAGCACTTTAGACATTAGCTGTAATCTTGTTGGTGCCCAAAATGTGGGCTGCTTTGGATATATCTGCAAGTGGATCAGCATATTTATAGGATACGCAGCCATAACTGCCACTTGCAGTCAGGTTGAGTGACAATTTAATGCAACTTAATCAGCGTCTTGCGCCAGCTGGCCATTTCTGCTCGGCTGCTTTGACTGCATCGGACTGCAATTGGACAGCACTGGACAGGAGGACAGCTGGTCGGGTTGTTGGCATTTCAAGGGTTGTGCCTTGATTTGCATAGGAACCAAAGACAGACAGACCGACCAACAGACTGGGGAGACTAAGGAGTGCGCAGCAAAAATCAGGAGGCAAAGCTCTTTGGCTCCACGACTCTTTATCGCCGTCGCCAGAGCTCTGGACATCGGGAGCTCGGGAGCTACGGAACCGAGCTTAATCAATTTCGGGTGTGGGCGAGAGGAGCTTTCCCGGGTGCAACGCATCTCCTGGTGTATGCACAATGTTGCAGTAAATAACCACTGGTTGCAGTTGCCACATATCCAGCGATAGTGACGCACATTAAAACGGATTGTAGTGAATGCAAACTTTATTTAGAAGACGTGACACTTAATCACTCATTCGCCACCGAATTGATACAAAGTGAGAGAAAAATCAATCGGTTTGCGGGAAAATGTTTTACAGTGAAATGTAGTTTTATTCGCGAGAAATCTAAGGCTTGTGGATACTATTTACCAAAATTTAAAGCCTTAAAAAATTCAATGTCTTTAAGCACAAATTTTTAATCCAAAATCAACGCTCAGTTTCTCGAGATTATTATTATAACTAACTTTTTCCTCATTTAAGAAATCTTGTTTACTTTGAAACATCAATTTATTTCTCTATAAAAATGGTCTACAAACTATATAAAAGCCCACCACCTGCAAAGATTCAATTCAAAATAATTGCAGCACCATAAATACGTATTTAAAGTCTGATAAGATGAGATATCGAATGCAATTAAAATACTCATAAAATGGTTATTTTTATTTATCCTTCACAGGAACAAGTCAAACTGGATGCCAGTAGACAGGTAATCAGCCCCGACGACTGCGACGATCTCAGCCCGATGCCACAGACAGCTGCTCCGCCCGTGCGCAGGCGCGGCGGCATTTCCGCCGAGCCCGTTACCGAAGAGGATGCCGCCAACTATGTAAAGAAGGTGGTGCCGAAGGATTACAAAACGATGAACGCACTGTCCAAGGCCATTGCCAAGAACGTGCTCTTCGCCCATCTGGACGAGAGCGAGCGTTCCGACATATTCGATGCCATGTTCCCAGTGAATCACATCGCCGGCGAGGACATCATTCGGCAGGGCGACGAGGGCGACAATTTCTACGTAATCGATGTGGGAGAGGTCGATGTAAGTATTTGTCGAATTCTAAAAGACTGAAGTCCTTCACTTTTCCTACTCTCCCTATTCCCAGGTGTTTGTCAACGCAGAACTGGTGACCACCATCAGCGAGGGCGGCAGCTTCGGTGAGCTGGCTCTCATCTATGGCACTCCACGCGCTGCCACCGTACGGGCCAAGACCGACGTGAAGCTGTGGGGCATCGATCGTGACTCTTACCGCCGCATCCTGATGGGCTCGACAATCCGCAAGCGTAAAATGTACGAGGAGTTCTTATCGCGCGTCTCAATCCTGGAGAGCCTGGATAAGTGGGAGCGCCTGACAGTGGCCGATTCCCTGGAAACGTGCTCATTTGAGGATGGTGAAACGATCGTGAAGCAGGGCGCCGCTGGCGATGATTTCTACATTATCCTCGAGGGCTGTGCGGTGGTGCTGCAGCAGCGTTCGGAGGTGAGTGACCGACCGGATTATCAAATCACCTGAAGATCCACCTAACAATGGCTTATCTAATCTCAGCAGGGCGAGGAACCCGCCGAGGTTGGGCGTCTGGGTAGCAGCGATTACTTTGGCGAGATTGCTTTGCTTTTGGACCGACCACGGGCGGCGACTGTTGTGGCCCGTGGGCCGCTCAAGTGCGTCAAACTGGACCGGGCGAGGCAAGTATTGTAAATCAGTGTTGGCATTTTCTTAAATAAAGGAAATATGTAAATAAGTTAGAAGAAAAGATAACAAATTATAGTTATACTTCTAAAGATAATAAGATTTCAAAATTAAATGATGTTTTTTCTATTCTAAAAACTTTTTCACTTAAAAACTATATCGATTTATGAATATTTAATTTAAAAACCCTTTTCTGAAAGCTTGAGTACAGACTAATGATAAATATAACAGTTATGAGGCAAACTAGCTTCTATCTTGATTTATAAAAATACATTTAACTAAATCTCCCGCCATGAGGAAACCTAGATTCCTATTTGAGATGCCCACACTGATAGAAATCTATTTTAAAACCTTCAAGAATTACTAAACATTATCTCATATTCTTACCGCAGATTCGAACGTGTTCTGGGACCCTGCGCTGACATCCTCAAGCGCAACATCACGCAGTATAACAGTTTCGTTTCATTGTCCGTCTAAGCAACAACAGCAGCAGCAGCAAACATTACAACAAATCAACCACAGCAAACAGTAGCAGCAGCAAACCAACAACTACAACAACAACAGCAAAAAAATGCAGCGAACATGAAGAAAAACAAGAAACTAACAAAGCAAACAACCAACAACACGAAGACGAAGAGAAATAAGTGGATAAAGAGGAGGAAAGAAAACGCTCAGCAGCATAAATAACAAAATAACGTAAAATTTTTAAGTGTGTAAAGTTAATTTGCAGCCAGGAGGCCAGGATAGGAGATCGAGTTCTGTCAGAGATTCAGAATATTCCGAGGGCGCCGCGGGGCTGGAGGGCATTAACAACAAAACAAACAAACAAATGTTAATTATCTGATTCTGTATGTTGTGCCGAAGTTAAATAATTGTGTATGTGTGTGTCTCTGTGTTAAGGTTGCGGCGGCATGTTCCCCCGCACCCCGCAACCACTGCAACGGAGATGGTTTTTCCCAGGCTTCACTCTATTATATACTTCAATTTCCAACGACTTCTTGCGCTCTTCGCTCTATACATATATATATTTCTATAACTTAAGGAACATGCTGCCTCCCCAAAGCAAAAAAAAAAGGAAAACAAAAAAAAATGAAGAAAACAAAAACGTTTCATCAAATATCCAACTGACATCTGAATGTTTTTTAAGCAAAGAAATAAGCAAGATGAATATATACATAAGTGTAATAAATAAAATCAAACTCAAACAAAAAGGCGCAACTGGCACACACAGGCGCACCGAAAACACGCACACACACACATACATACATAGACAGACACACACACAAACACATATATATACCCAGACATGAAGTCACATTTTTGTCTAGGAAAATGAAAGACGGAAAATGAAGAACAATTGTATTTCGCTTTTATGATGATTCGTTAGCAGAACGGCAGAAGTTCGGAAAACGTTTTTATTATTTTTTAATTTTAGTAAATTATTTTTAATCGTAAAGCTTAGTCAGCGACACAGGCATTACAAAATGGAAACCATAAATTGAGAATTAAAATCAAAAGAAAACGAATTGTTTCGCCATGTTTCTTGTTTCACCAACGAACGGTTTTCTTGTGCGATTATTTTTAACATAGTTTTATGATTTTGTTAATGACTAACTAAGGCTTTTGGTTCCCAGCAACTGCCAGCTGCTAAAGAGTGTTAACGAAGGATATTCCCTAGAGCTAAAAGCCCAGAATATAAGAAGGATAATGATAGATACAACATTTTTGTACTCTAAACTGAATATATTTATCATTCCTTCTTGAAATCAATGATGACAGATCTATTCTGAAAATATTCTATTGGACTTATGGAATATCCTTCTTGAAGCGAGTGTGGCTGTGTGTGTGTGAATTCGTGTGAATCCTTGCTGCAAATATTACCCAAACGAGAAGTTGCATTTACCGCGAACTCTGACAAAAAGCTAAGGAAAAGAAACGGCTGACAAACCAATTTGTGTGTATATATATTTGTAAAGCTTATATCTGCTCGATAGATCATGGCGCATTATCTTAAGCTGTTGCTGCATCACACACACCACACACACACCATGCAACACACACACACACACTATGAAGCTACATATACATAAATGCAAAAGGTTGAGCCTAGAATGATTTGAAGGGGTCTGCGCAGTGTGCAGACCACGTCCACTTGGGGCGTCGATGGACGACCCGCCGGCGGGTCAGGGAGTAAATGGAGAAACAAAAACAATAGAGCAGGCAAGCTAAATTAACTCTAAACCGAATGCAGAGATCGAGATCGAGTGGAATATACAATTAATACAAAAAACATAATATTATCAATGTAAAATCGTATGTAAAAGCCAAGGCAGAAAAATCTATAAAACTGACAACAAACAACAACAAAAAAAATGAACAAAAAATACAAAAGAGAAACTGAGAAATAAATACATTTACATAGATGTTGCAAAAGTCAAGCAATGCGATCCTCCCATGGATTTCCGCAGGCTTCTCTGTAGATTTGCGTCTCCTGTCAGTCTCCTGCCACAGCTTCCGGAACGGCCCCATGTTTCTGGACGCCATCTTCTTCATACCGACACTTTTCACCTACCTGCTCATCCTCCTGCTCGCCTGCATCCTGTGCTTCATCGTTGTGTACATCAGCCACAAGATCTATATCTCCGTCTACGAGAATCTGCCGCTGGCCGGGCTGCCCCACAACTCCCATCTACAGGTGCGTCCCTCGTCCAATCATGCGATAACCGTGCGGGAATACCTCGAGGGCTCGTTGCGCTACCCGCGCTCCAATCAGCCGAGCCTGCGCTCCCTTTGGATCCAGAACCGCTCCCAGATTCTGGAATCCTCTTCGGGTAAGATCATTGGTCGTTGACTCTTCCTCATTGCTACCTCCTGCTTCCTCCTCCCTCTACCAGTTCTGCGGATAGTGCTCTCCGTGGAGCCCTGCTACCTGGTGAGCATCGAGTATAATGTTTTGCCCAGCCGAAGAGCCCTTAGTTTTCTGTGCAACACTCATGTGGACGAGTCCGGCTGTGCCGCCCTTGAGCCCCAGCCCCCGGGCTCCATCCGCGTGGTTCGGTACTACGACCACCTCTCCAATATCCCCCGCCTGCGTGTCATGCTCAAGGGCAACCAGCGGCGGTCGGAACCGCGACCGGACAGCAGTACGCAGGTAAGGCTGGACGACGTTGTTCTGGAGGCGCGGGAAGCTCAGTCCACGGACCTATCTTCCACCTGCCGGCCCCTTCGCCAACGGAGCACGCGGAACGTCCGGCAACCGGAGAGAGGGAGGGAGGGGGACTCGGTTTCGGATGAGAGAGGGGTCAGAGAGCACAGCCATTAACCGGCTGTTGTGTGATGTGGGGATGGAACTCGTTTTAATAAAGAGAATACAAAGATCAGGAGCCAGAGGTGGAGGTGGCAGTGGAGGCTTCATGGTCGACGGGTGGTCGGTCAGTGGGGCGTTGAGCTCACGACAGCTATCCATAAGCTTATGGATATCGCGTGACAACAAGCGAAGGTGAAAGTCAGCACCCAAGCAGGGGCGTAGACAGGGGAAGGAGCCCGAACCCCCTTGGGTCTGCTTTGTTGCGAAGAACCCTGAAAATATAATTAACTTCTTGCTAGGGGAAACTCCTCGATAAATTTGGATAATCGAGGAGAGATTTTTATATTTAGAAATCTATTTTTTGCTCACAGAAAAGACATTTTACAGGGCCATGTTCAAAGTGCAGGCTCTAGGAGACATCGAATTAAATATTTTCTTCACAACTAGAAGCCAAAATATTGCTTACATATTTGTAAATATATTGCTTTTATTGCTAGTGTCCAAATGAGAAAGAGAATTAATGAAAAAACAGAATAAACACTTCGGTTTTGAACTTGAACCTTAAAACACATTACGAACTCAAATTAATTAAATGGGTATGCAAATAAGTAATCAAGGTTTTATCGCTGAATTTTGTAGAAAAGAATAAAGAGTATTTTTATGTGTTATCATCATTTTTTTCCATAAGATTTCAATTAAAAAAGTTCTTATTTTTCCCACATTTCCAATAGATTCTTTCTTATCGCATCAAGTAAATATTTGTGGCTACGCTCATGTCTTCTCATATCTCTTGTCTCCCAATCTCAATTTTGTATGGGCCGTGTTTGGTGGGGCTTATCATTCTGACTGTGGAATTCCTTATCAATAGATAAAAGGCCCTCCAGACGGAGTGGTGGTGGCGACGCGGCTATCGCCGTATAATTGCTAAATCACATAGCCCCCACCCGAATCCCGCCACCAGGCGAGAGGAGAGACCCCAAGCAATTCGCTTGACGCCATTTCATTCTTTATTGACGCGGCCAATTAAGAAGGCAGCGCTGTTGCCTTGATTGCCTGGCGAATGGGTATGAATATGACTCTGGAATTCCATGGACTATAAATATAATAAAAATCAAGCTGGGTCCCAAAAACTAGCCAGATGCGATCGCTCGAAAGCTGGAAATACATTTCTAATCTCGGCCCAAGTTACACAGAATCAACACGGATTGCACAAGAAGCTTATCATCACATACAAAACACAAAACTGGACTGGATGCAGCGCAGCACAGCCTATGGAACACAGCAACAAACAACATCTACTACAGCAACAGTCTGGCAACGAAGCGTATACGTAATGGCAAGCAAAGTTCCATTCATTTAACGCGCTCGTTTCAGTTCTCGGGCAGGTGTCAAGCGACGCACACACACGGCACACGGCACAACGAGGCGCGGTATCAAATCCGAATCCGAATCCAGAATTCCATATACACACGCTATATATGCTTGCTTGGCTAATTAACATACAACGCGGAGCGCCCCGTCGTCTCTTTACCCACACCTGAGCTGTCCGAAAGTTCAAATTGTCGTACGCACCACACACACATCACATTTCTTTGCTCGAAAGCAGACATAAATATTGGAAGGAGCATATCTGGAATATAGATAAGCGATCACGATGCTGGACCCCATATCGGACACGCCAATTGTCTTGGCCTACGTCTTCATGTCGCTGCTCGTGCTGATTGTGTGCTTTATAATGGTCAATGTGGTCCATAAGCTGTATCGCAGCCTCAACAGCGACGGATCGGCGGGTGTATCAGTCCCGCTGAAGACCGCCATCACGGAGCTAGACGCCACGAAAACCGGTTAGCAAGCAGCCATCAGCCAGCTGCAAACGTGAGGCGCCGAGAATCGAATCTCAGTCCGGCGACGGCGGCGGCGCTTCGGTTTTTTAATTCAGGCGATCGGAGCACCAGCAGGCATGGCATGGCAGCTGCACAACCCACAATCACACCCACTCGCACACGAGACGCCTGGTGATACAAACAGCAAAAGCAATTAGCCATAGACAGCACGAAACTAGGCTTACACACCACTAGAAATTAACTTACTACCGCTGGTATCTAGTCACTTAATTGTTCATATTACCCTAAGTTAGGTTACATACTGATATTGTAAATAAAGGTTACTTGAGAGCGATAATGGCTGGACGAACGGCAATTAAGGTAGATTGGGGGCAAGTACAAAGCACTTAACCGGTCGGCGGGATTGTAAACGTCGCCTGATCGCCGATCGATGCGTAGAATGCCGTAGAATCGCGTAGAATTCCGCCTTATCGTTGCAGTATCGAGACGTACCGTACGAAAATCGTGTGAGTCAAAGGCAATAGCTGATAAGGGAGCCTCGCTTAGTCATAGATTTATACATAGTTTATTTAAAATAGCATGTTCATCTATAAATTTGCAATTAGAGCGCAGTTTGTTGTTATTTTAGCTGGATGAGAGTATGGACTGCGGGAAGTCTTCAGCACCTCAGAGGCCCAGGGCCTCGCAGCTGCGACTTGGATGAGCGTACGAAGATGATAGCAGAGCAGTCTGCTGCTGGTGGACATGCGGCGGTGGCATAATCAATCTGTAGGATCGCTGTAAGTTCCGGTATAATTAGTATTAATTAATGGATCGCTCAAATAGCAGAGAACTCACCCCGAGAAGGTCTTTGGATGCTGCGACGTTAGGTCATCATCCTGGCTGCCAAGGGCCTTTTTCACATACTAAAAAAAGAAGTATAAACAGACTGAAATTTACGTTTCCATTGAAAGTGGTGTGAAACCAACCAGCGGATTCAATATGATCTCCTCCTCCATTTTGTTGACTTGCTTAACTAGATCCAGAACGTGAGTTATGTTCGTTTGCACTTTAAGGAACATGTCCGGTGAGTTGTATTTCTCTGGATCATCTTTGAACAACACCATGCCGTCCTTTTGATTGATGCTGGCATAGATTTCACCCGATTTTATCTGTAACAAATTGATTGGCAATTGAAATCAATATGCAAGATGAAACTCCAAACCGGTTACCATGTTGAGGATGTAACGCTCCGCTTCGGCGGCACTGGAGAGCTGGACACGGCTGGCCACATCGCTCAGGGAAAGGGTCAAGAAGGTTTTCGTTAGCCGCTGGATGTTTCGCTTATACAAGGAGGTAGCAACCTGTAGAAATAAAACCAAAATAATTAATATCTACTTCAATTTTCGTTCAGTATATGGAACCGGAAATAAGCTTCTGGTTTTGTATAAAAACAGCTCGCACTTCCGCGTATAAGCAAAATAAAGATCTTTGTTTAAAACAACAAAGGCCAATAAAAGAATGAAATATAGTAATTCTGTTCCGCTTTGACAAAAGTCTATATCTGGTTTGAACTTAAAATTTTAGGGAAATTTAAGAAATGTTTCTTCAGTTCGTATTTGGTTTGTTTTTCAGTTTACTTAAAGAGAAATACTACAAGATCAAAGAGCTTCTAACTGATTAGAAAATAACTATGACCTTCAGAAAAGTAAATTTTAATGGAAAAATAATAAAGATTTATTTATTTAGGAATAAAATAAATGTTTATAGCAATCTATACAGTTGACGTCAAGAATTCTATACTGAAATAAGGGACTAACAATATATAAATTCATAAATCTTTAATGATTTGAGAATTCAATTAAATTTCGCATAAATTCAATTCAATAAAATCGTAATACTCGTAACTATTCTATAAAAAACTAAATCAAGCTTTATAGAAAAAAAAAAGTTCATAGGAATCCACCTGCCAGTCTTATCAGGCCTATGACGCTACTTAATAATATATAATATCATGTATAAGTGATAATCTACAGTAGAAATCGGTGAATACTTGCCTGCTTGGCCAGTCCCATGTTGTTATCACGCGTAAATGCTTCACTGTACTTGAGGATAATGATGCGCAGCTCTTCGCTGGACGAATTCACGTACACATTGACCAGGTCGTGGTAGTGATTGGCCATCGGCTTCATGAAGCGGCCAATGACCTGTGTGTTTTTTGGTATATTCGGTATCTGCAATCAAGAAATGAACTTGATGTGTACATGGGGTTTGGTCCAATTGTGGCGGCCAGTTTACCTTGCCCTCGACGATGAGTGAAACCATGAGAAACTTCTTGTAGGCCTCCAGCATGATGTGCGACATGGCCATGGCCGGCGTGGTGATGCACACCTCGAAGAAGTAGAGGGCACGCTCGTAGTTCTTTACCGCCGTATAGATCATACCTCCGTAGTAGTAGTACAGCAGGAAGTACTTGGCATCGTTGTTGGCATCCTGCAAAGAGATTCGCGTTCGTAAGTACGTTTTATCCTCAGGCAAAGTTAGCTGCTCACCACCGTGTGTTGGGACTGCTGCTGCTGCTGGGTTTTGCACTCGGCGGCCACCGTGGAAATGTCTGTGATGTCCGCGTCCAGGTACGGCAGCACCACACCGAAGTTTTTCGCCTTCAAACTGAGCAGGCAGAGATCGGCATGAATGGGCGTCAGCTGGGTGTCCAACTGTCGGATCTGGTCGATGGCGCGCGACAATATGCGCAGTCCCAGGATGCTCAGGTTTTTCTGGACTATGAAGTCCGTGAACAGATGACATGTCTCGTAAACTGCGGAAAGGGAAAGCAAAGGATCAGTACCGACTGCACATGAATTGGAAGTGGCAGCTTAACCCACAGGCGCACACCGCAAAGCGTAGCTGCTCCGCATTGTTCCGTTGCACAAAGTCGCGCATCAGCTGGATGAGCTGTACCGGCTCCGGATTGGCGGTGCCGGCACTATGCAGCTTTGCGAGCAGCACGTAGAGCACACCCAGCGTGTGCTGCTGCATGTCCAGCGTCTCCAGCACATTGTCCAGGATGCTCCAGTTGCGGGCCAGCAGCGACAGTGACTCCGGCAGCTCGTCGGCCAGCTCCCGGTAGCTGCCTGCAATCGAGACACGCAAAATACGAGGGGAGCCGTAAATAACAAAACAAAGGCGGCGACCGCTCCGGTCCTCGCTCTCTGCGGGACTTTTGGAGCGCCGGCTGGGAAAAACTTACCGGATGCACTCAGCGTGCGCACCTGATTCACATAGTTTTCCAGCGCGCTGCCCATTTTAGCTAAGTCCGAGACTATTTTTTGCGTATTTTAATTGTAATTTACGCAAATGTACACTCCAGTGTTGTCAGTTCGGCTTATTTCAAGCTATATTCCGCATTATTAGCCAATTAAATTTGCAACTACCTTGTGTTACGGTACGCGTTAGGTTATTCCTGACGCCAGGCACACTTTTAGTATTTTCTGAGCGCGGTGCGAGAAGGAAGTTCGCGCCTTTTTTTTGAAGGCTTTGGTAATTTAGATCGATAATTTAGCACCATTATGAAAAAAGTTTCAGTGGATTTTCGAAGCTATTATTTTATTTATTATGTCGGCAAACAATGCAATAGTATTGCTAGTCAGTAAAACAACAATTAGCCGGCAAGAATACAAAGGATATATAAATTCCTGACTTACAGTTGGAGGAGCAAGTGCAGTAGGTGGAATCAACAAATGTGTTCTTTAAAGCCTACCAAATATTTCTTCTTCAGCAAAGACTGTTCCTTCAGGACGCTGGAAAAAATTATATTGCATTCGATGCGTTGCAGTATCCCGCTCTGGCTAGAAATGCAAATCCCCGGGATCCGCTCTGGTGTTGCGGCACATTTGGGTCTATAAGAAATTATGTTCCAGTATGAAGAAGCTCAAGGAACAGTCTGCCATGATAGTCTGCCATGATAACCATTACTTCCAGCACTTCCGGTTCCTTTGGCGTCCTGTGAGCCATAGCAACGGCCCCCTCAAGTACAGTCAGTATCAGTGCGTTTGCTGGTCCACAAACAAGATCATCGACGGAGACTGATCACGAACTGTGATAAGTAATTCCATGGAAGCCAATCAGGCTGCCGACTTCAAATATCCCCGCAATAGAGAAGTAAGTCCATATTCCTTTATACTTAAGAATGACGGGGTTTGCCGGGTTGCCGCTTGAGAGCTTTGACTCACTGCCCCATAAGCCAGTCGTGGACACGGGTGGAGTGGTCATACCAGATTCACCCTCTAGTGACACTTAGTTTCCACGTATTTGAAAGATAAGTACAATTATTTGTTTTAGATATTTTGAATATTAACAGAAAAATTAAAAAAAAAATTAATTAAAAAACAGTATGCAGGAAAATTTAGGAAAATCATTACCCACGATTATTATTGATATTTATGTTATAGTTTCTACTAGTGTTTATGTACCATGAACCCACAGTTAAGAGTGCTGTTTCAAATAATATTCTCATGCAGTTTGGTTTTTTTGGGGATTTAAATGCTTGTTTATTAAGTTGTTCAGTTTTCCATTTAATTTTAATATCATTTTAGAATCTG
Organism: Drosophila anomelani; assembly: GCA_035045905.1. Taxonomy (NCBI): domain Eukaryota; kingdom Metazoa; phylum Arthropoda; class Insecta; order Diptera; family Drosophilidae; genus Drosophila; species Drosophila anomelani. The sequence goes on from JAWNOO010000165.1 coordinate 1,576,879, forward strand.
ATATGATTTTTTTTCTTTTTAACATTCGAATTATTTAGTCATGCTGGTTTACCGTGTTCCGTGTTTTAATTATCAGTTACGTTTCGTTTTAAACTAATTTAAAATTTAAAAATCTACTTTGCAGGCGATACTCATCATCATCCGGTTTCAGTTCGGTTTTAAGATCGCTCTTTAAACTAGGTTACGACAAACATTGTTTCAATTGGTTTTATTTCGGGCAGTTTCGCTAATAACTCGTCAAGTTTTTAATATTTAAATGGTTTAATTTAATGTTAGTAGTTAGTTGGGCGCTTACGTTTTGGTTTAATATAATTATTCACGCTTGTATGTAATCAGCGGCAGGCCATTCCCAGAATTGCTGTGCTGCCCTGCGTTCGCAATCAGTAATTGAAATAAGTTACCTTCGAGTTACAAAGGAGTAGACCTTAGCGTTTATTGTCTGAGTTTGATTCGAGTATCAAAACATGTTCACTATTTGAGAGTGCAACTGAGGTGTGAGTACAGCAGAATGGCAAATAAAACGCTCAATGTAAAATTGTTAATATCATACAGCTTCTGTTTGTTTTATTTACAGTTCTTAAAAAGGAAGAAGAGTATCAACAAAAATAGCATTTCGCCTGATTCACACACTGATTCTGTTGTTCTCTGTTGTCTCTGTTTCGGAGTCCCTGATCCCTGATCCTGCTCCCTCCTTTTGGCCAGGCCGGGCTTTTGCTTTGCTTTGCTTTGCTTTGCCTTAGATCTTGGTCTCAACGACGAGTTTTTTCTTCGACACAAAAAGGGTTGTTCAAAGAGAGAATACAAAATAGAAAAGGATTCGATTAAGCCAGCTGCCATCGAGTGCCGAGAGCCAACATACGAGGATTACCATGCAAAGATTTTTGGTTTGGATCTGATCGGATTTGAGTTGGTTTTTGGTGTGAGGGAGCAGGCGCTAGATGATGTGGCATGGTTGGTCTATGAGAGCGAACTGTGCACTTTGGAGACAACAAACTAACAACATTAACAACAATGGGCGTGAGTTCTGACTGAATGACTGACGACGACTTATTGTTACTTCGACTTGGAGTTTTGAGTACTTTGAATACGACGAGATACCTCTAAGTTCTTGGCTTGATTTAGCTTTGATTATGCTGATATTATCCATGATCACTACAACGTCTATTAAACAACTAACGAATTCATCTAGCTTCTATATAATATATATTGACATATTCCACTAAACACTGCGTCCCATCCCATTCCGCGTCCCCCTGGCGACTAATTTATGTTACGTTTACGATGCATCCATCAATCTTAAAATGTAAAACATGTTCCACTTACGATCTACGCTTGGAATCGTCGATTAATCTCCTTGCTCCATTAATTTTTTTTACTAATTATGAGTATTTTTCATTTGGTTTCTTCATGTTTTTTTTTTGTTTTTTGTGCGCCGCATAATAAATGCTGTGGGAGTTTCTGAAACGCTCCACGAAAAAAACTAATCCTTCCCCTGCTCGTTTGCTCATTTAAGGATAATATATCGATGAGATGCGTAACGCCCATACACGAGTATTTATGTTTCAGCAAGTTACGAAATTCTTACCCTCTCGGTTTCACAATTAGTTAAGATTCAAGAGAGCTTAAAACCAGTCCGAATAAATCGCACGGCGTTACGCATCTTATCGTTATATGGTCTCATTGATTGAATGTATCTATTCCCTCCGTTTATGTTTAGTCGGTTCGATTAGCATAGTACGATACACTTAAAGGCTATTAGGAAACAGTTGTATCTACATAGGTCTATGAGTACTCTGTAAGAACCAAGGACACGAGCGCCTAGAGGAAGTTGTAACTGGTCAGAGTCAGTCCGAATTTGATTTCTGGTCCTCGTCCTTCCGTGTTATGTACAGTATATGTGTGCTCAAGTGGGTCGAGTTAGGAAATCATATCGAAAATACATACGAAAAACCCTAGGCCTAGAAAATTGCTTATAAAATTGCGCGACAATGAAAAGTATGAGCACGAGTCATCCGGCACGAGTCTTGCGATCTATAAAATAGAGGTCAATACAAATGGAAACAACAAGATCCAGCCGAGTGTTGCGGATTCCTGTTGATTCTCTTATAAATGCGGTTTAAAAAACAAGTGAACGATTTTGATTTTGGTATTGGTATTGGTTTTGGTTTTGATTTTGATTGCGAAAAAGTGTTGCCTTTTCTTTTGATCGTTTCATTGTTGCGTTTCGCATTCGCGTCAGTTGTGGTTGTGGTTTCTGTTTCTTGGTTGGCTTGTGGTGGCTTTTCTGGTGTCTGTTCCGGGGCACAATTCTGCACGTTACTGGCCGTCGAGCATCAGACCGTGGTCACACGGTCGATCTCCACGTAACGCACAGAATTGTCGCTTTGTCAGCAAATCACCTCCTTTTCATCCAGCACAGCGGTGTCCATCGAGCTGAGCGACTTGAGTCGCGTCTGCAGCACCGAGGAGCCGCGCAGCTTACGTTTGATTTTCCTGAAAATTTAAATTAAAATATAAAAAATTTTCTCAAGTGAACGTTTGTCCTTCAAGGAAAACTCCCACAAAAATTAACCCAACTTACTTGTAGGCAAAGGCAGCGAAAGCACAACACGAGAGCACAAAAATCAGGCAGAGAGTGGCAAGAATCTCGGCGGGCAGCTTCATCAGGGCCGAGCATTGCAGGAAGGCCTCGTCATCGCCTGAGGGACAATGGACGACACCATCGCACCAGACACTGGCATTCACACAGGCGCCCAGCTCGGCGCACTTGAACTGACAGTCCTCTGCCGGAAATAATTTATTTTAAATTTGAATTTAAATTAATTAAAAGCTATTTACTAACCCGCCATGCTGAGCGTGGGCCTGGGTATCAGTTCCATCCAGTTGAAGGAGTACTCGCCATTTCCTGGTCGCAGGAACTCCACGCTGATGGCCCTGGATCGATTGATAAGCGCAAAGTTGGGCCTTTCATTCCATCCAGAGCTGAAGATCTCCACAAATTCATAGGCACTCGAATCGGGACTCAGCGGGCAGGCCACAATGGTAAGACCTATAGAATTTTGTATTAAATTAAACACCATAAGTAAATACTTTATGACATTATAAAGAAAGATCGCAAATGAACTCACCCTCGGAAGTTGTCAGCACAGCTCTGGACTTGGTCTCACATCTCCAGGTATCCGACTGAAGGAAGGTTGTGTTCAGAGTCTTCATGGGATTGTGCTTACTCAGAAAGATAGCCTTGAGCCGCACATACAAGAACTTATTGCCATTCGAGGGCTCAATTAACCAGGGTCTCGAGCGGCACTCCACCTGAAGAATATTATTTTATTAAATTTATTTTAGATACATTTGTAAAGGCTAAACTTACATCCCCAAAGGTCATATCTATGGTGCCGCTGGGTCCAAACTTCCTGCGTCCATCCTTACAGCTTGTGGGAGCCTTGACAAACTCAAACATGCCCTCGAAATTAACCGTATCCGGGTCATCCAAAGTAGTCATGTTCTGGGCAATGAAGTGCACCTCCACATCGCGACTCGTGGAGGTGTACTCTACGGGCAGGTGGGACTGGTTCGAGGAGTTGCACATGCAGCCGCGATGCAGTAAGATGGAGTCGTGATAGGGTCTCTCGAAGATCTGTAAAAAATAGCCTTCTTCATTACCTATTCCAAAGTTTATACAAAATCACCCACCTCAATTCTGACATTGGTGTCCCCGTAGCAAAAGGATCGGTTAATGTCCTCATCCACACGCGAGTAGCAGGGTCGATTGGTGGTTGTCACCTTTCGCAGCTTGATCCTGACCCTCTCCCCTCGTTGTGCCTCAAACTTGTAGACACACTTTAGATTCCTGGTGCCGCCTCTTCCGAAGAGGAATATATTTCGAACACTTCGAAAAATGGCGGGATCCTTGCGATCCATCATGTTGCTGAGGAACTTTCGGTTGCAATCATGCTCGCCGCCGCCCCAGGGAAGTCCATCCTGATGCAGGTCAATGAACTCGTATTTGAGCTTAAAGTCCAGGGGTCTAAAAAAGGGAAATACAATTAAGAACTCATGAAAGTCATAATTTTTAAGGGGAAAAACCCACCTAAGCACAGTGGATTCGGTGTTGCGCAGCTCCAACGTGATGGCATCGCTGGTGGACACATAGCTCTCGGAGATGGTGCAGGGCCGGGCGTAGGTCTCATTAATATTGGAGCGATCGCAGGTGCGGGGTATTGTGCCCCGACAGAATCGTGCAATCACGTTGGTGGAATTGTGGGCATAGTGACCCAAAGTGTTGTAGCTACTCGTCTCGCTAACACTGAAAGAAAAACCAGAAAAAGGGTAAATAAATAAATGTTTTTCTGCCTTGTTTACTTACCAATTCAAGTCCTTGCAGACGGGAGCATCTCTCAGAGTTCCATCCCAAATGCGCAGCATGCCACTGCAATCCTCCTGTGTCTGCAGCACTCCTATCGCTCCCACAGAGGTCTCATCCACTCGCCCGAACTCCGGATCCAAGTTGAACTTGAGAACGGATATCCAGACCTTGAAGCGCGACAGGGGCTGATGCATCCCCGACTGGCTGCTCGTTCGCCGCGACAGACTCAGGTGGTCGAAGGTCTTGAAGACGCCCAGCCCCTGCAGGTGGTACAAGCACGTGGAGTTCGGTGCCAGTGAGTGCTTCGGATTCTCCAGTATGCCGCGGCCGGCGCCGCGAATCCAAAACTCGCACGGCTTCTTGTTCTTCGAGTACGTGGGACTCTGGATGTCCACGAACTGAACTTCCACCTGCGAGGAGGCAAACGCAAACAACCAAAGACAAGTGATTAAAATGGTAGATTGTTCCGGGACTCGGCACTCACCTCCAGCTGGAAACCATACAGTGGCAGGACCTGCGACGAGGTGCCGGTGAAGGTGCCAAACGGCGACGTGCTGAACTCGACCAGAAGCTCGGGGCCGCTGGAAACGGCCGCCGGCACCGCCTGACCGCCGCCGCAGAACTTCAAAATGATGGGGTCACGTGTGGTATAGCCATCGTACACGGTCACGTAGTCCTGCGGGCCCAAAAGGACGAACAGAGAGAGAGAGGGAGAGACGAGAGACAGAGAGAGAGAGAGAGAAGGAGAGAGAAAGCAGAGTTGGATGAGGAGAGAACGAAATGAGTGAGTCGGGCGACAAATGTGGGTGGTGGTTTCTTGATTTCACCATGTGGGTGCCACTAACTAAACGTTACAGAGGACAAATATACCGGAAATCGGTTTAAATTATTTATACAAAAACACTAGTGGCTAGCATATTAATATTGTATTTTTAATTAGAGAAAAAAGCCCAGATAAAGTGATTTTTCTTTTAATAAAATATGTTTCATTGAATCAAGTTAAATGAATTTATATTTATGTAAGTTTTACTTTTTAGATTTCCAAGTATACTTAGGAATTTATAAAACTAACATTTTGTGTAATTAACATCAAAATTAACTCATTAATTCTATAATTGATTGAAAATATAATAAACTCAAAGTAAATTAATGGGAAAATAGCAGTAACTTTAATTTATTTTATTCTTACTTTAGGATTATTGTTTAATCACTTTATCGTAGCTTATAGAAATGGGAAATTAATTTGTAAACCTCAAAATAATTTTTTTATATTTATTTTTGCTTAAGATGTGTTACAAAAGTGCCAAAAATACTGTTGGTGATGTCATGTTTTTCTCGCCGTGTAGTAATTGAAGCTGAAGGCCGAATGTGGCCAAAATGGGTTCGGAAAGGCGGTACGGTGGGGCTGAGTTGAACTGAGTGCGAAAGAACGGTAATTGCTGTAAAGAAGTGGACCCAAAGTGCAGCTGGCAACCGGGCTCTCGTATTACTTAATGGCCACTGGACGTATACGTGATTTTTGGTTACATTCCGCTACCCAGGACGATGGAAAGTAATGGTGCGGCGTGTTAGCTAACGGAGGCATGGGAAGGTCCTGGCCAGAGGTCTAAGTAGTTGAGCACAATGGCTTTGATGTGTCCGCCACTTGATGTCCACTAAATGTCGAACATTTTGAGCTCATTTAAAGTTTGTGTTTTAAGTGAAAGAAGCATGTTTATGCGGGTTACGTTTAATGTTCTGTTGTGTGAGTTTAAAAATCTTGGCATATATGCCTATAGGCTTTTTGTCTTTACTTTTGATCATTATTAATGTATTAGAATAATTCTGAATATAACAAAAATTGTAGCATTTATTTTAAGGGAGCTTTTAGCTTATTTTCGTTGGAATTTTTAAAAATATTAAGTGCCATGATGGATGATTACGTTTATCTTAATACAAATATGTTAAGAACTTGTAAATTTATTCAAGAAGAGTTTAGTAAACCAATAATATTTCACTTCGGCAAATATTGTTTTTAATAATTTTGTTGGCTTCAAGTACTTAAAAACCTTTATTTTAGAAACTATGCAGAGTTATTCCATGTGTTTAATAAGAAAATACATTAATTTTAATGTAGATTAAAGAGTTTAATTTTGTTTCTAGTCCATTTGAAATTAGTAACTACATTTTGATGGTATCTTGACAAGTTTTATGATTTTAAAAGTCGAATTTTCGAATCGCATAAACTGATCGTATACATTTATGTGCGGTTTCTGCTGGCTTTGGCATTTTGCGCATAATTGTGCGCATTTTAATTGAGTTGGCCTTGCCGCGGGGTGTCAGAGTGGGGGCGTTTATACCCACTAAACACACACACACGGTACAGGCGGGTAATGGCATTGGGACCAGGAGTGACGACCGACAGTGTGGGTCCCTGACCAGAGGCAGTTCCGCACCTTTTGGCCAACGCATGACAAATTAGTTTTGCGGCCAGCGACTTTTGCATTAATTTAGCTGAGGTTTCTGTTTCCCGGTCGCCCTTGTTTGTGCAGCTGGCCGCAAATTTAAACTATGCCAGAGACCGCAGACCAGATTCCGGGGACCGGAGCCAGAGCCGAAGCCACAGCCGCAGGACACCCAGTAAACCTGTGCAAGAGGTCCAGGTAATTTGCGACCACAAATTTATTGAAAGCGCGGCATTTGTACAAATTAGTGGAGGACACAGATGGGGGTCGTACTATACACATAGGATGTTCTTTTTTGTGCCTTTTGACCCTCAGTTCTTTTTTGGTTGCATATTTGAGAAGAAGAAGGGTTAATGCACAGAGATACTTCACCGAATTTTCTAATATTTAAATTTTTATAAATAAATTTTCATTAATTTACTGTCTAGAGATATTTAAATATGATTTATCATATAATTATTTATCGCTAAATCAAAGCTGGGCGGTAAATGCTTTCATTAATTTCCAGGTGTTGAACATTTTTCAATTCATAATTATTAATTCCATTACAGATAAATATCCTTTTGAATTAATAGTGAAATGAATGTATTTTTTCTGAGTGGATTCCAGGGAAGGCTCTCTCCATGGCTTCCATTCCTTTGCCAATGCTCAGCCTGCGGGACTGGACTGGAAAATGGCCAGCACTTTTGGACATTTTGGCTTAAGAGCGCGACAAAAAGTTGTAAAAAAAGGCTCTGGAGAATGGCGAACGCAGGACAATTTGTAGGCAGAATGCAGGCTGGCCGGTAGGATCCTCGTGCAATCCTTGCAAATGGCGCTAACGTCCGAGCGGATTGCTTTCCAACTGAATAAGCAAAAAGTAAGGAAGGGGTTACCCGGCTTGGTCTCCGGGCTAGAAGGATGGCCCGTCCGAAGGAAGGAGGGGGAGAATTTGCTGCCACAACGAGCATTTAATGGGGGAATTGCTGGCCCAGGACACGGGGTCATCCTTTCAGAGGGATTTTGTTGCGAAGCGAAATTGAATAGTTGCTGATGACTAAATGGGCAACTAAAAGCAACATTCCTCGGCACGGAAATCGTCAAAACGTTTTAGTGGAGCTTTAGGGGATGGTAATGGCAGGGATGTCAGCCCCTAATGCGGGGTAGGAATGTCTTTGACCGCTGCGGCAGATCGGCTTAAAGCGCTCTGAATGGAGCCCGGAAGTGGGAAATCCATCAGAAGTGGCGTCGCATCCTCAACTGCCTGGCTGCTCCTCTCCGCTTTTGTATGATGAATGCTCGGGGCAATTATTTACATGGGTCCCTGGCACGTTCGTCCACTAATGTCCTTGATGTCCTCGAACCCGAACCCAACCCCCCCCAGCTCGACCGCTGTCTTTGTGTGCGATTTATGATGTGCGTGCCAAGTGTTCATTAATATAAATCCAATGACAGATTTTTCCCCTCGCGTGTGTGCTAATGAATATATTATCCAGTCCATAGATAATCCATAGATGTCGATTTACCCAGATCATTTTGATTTGTTGTTTGTTTGCTGGGGCTTAGGGGTTGTGCATACAATTTGGCTTGATTAATTGTTTCGGACAGCAAAGGATGGCAAATAATTGTTGCTAATGGTGGGGATACAGAGAAACATTTATGTACTTATAGAGAGACAGAGAAAGGCGGATAGAGGGGGTGGTGGAGTGGCTTGTGGTTCGGTGTCAGAGTTCAAGTGCTCTCTACGAATGCTACGACTAAAATTGATTTGTGGGCTTCATGAGTTTGAATTGAATTGAATTGAATCGATTTGCATTGAACTGAGCGAGGCATTTTCTATAGTTTGGCATTACCGTGGATTTCCATTTGGGCTTTACATTTTCCTATTGGAGAAAATATACATATACATTGATAGGTACTTGAGTAAACGTAATCGTAATCACTTCCTTAGCGGATTCTATATATATTTAATAGTTTAGTGCAATTCGAGAAATCGTGAGAAGGGGAAGTGCTCAAAAGAGAAACATTTTTGTGGGGGTTTGTGGGGTTAACTGGGATAAACATTTTAACATATTTTCAATCGGTTTTCTAGCAAATTGAAATTTTTTTCCTTTGCATTATTAGTTCTCCTCATATTTTATAGTAAGTTTTTTAAATTTTAGTATGGTTAGTCTTCGGCTATAAATGTTTCTTTTATAATTCTGGCAGCTAACTAGCTTCTGTAAAAATCATTTTCTTTTCATTTTAATAGTTTTTTGGCAGAGCTCTCATTTTGTTGCTACATTTTCTTATAAAAATCCCAGAACATATATTTTTTAAAAGTTCTAACAAGTAGAAAGTGGACAATACAGAGATAATTCAGGAAAGAGTAATTAATTTTCCTTCTATTTAAACAGTTTCCTGGCGCAATTAGTTCCTTTTTTAAATATTTTTTCTTTTTCCCTTTTCGAATATCCCATTAGCTGTCCTTTTATTTTTAATATAATTAAGGTACCATCATTAAATCCTACTTCTTGGAAACGCTGCTCTCAACCATATCCCATTTCGCTGGCTTATTTCCACTGCTCGTATCCCTCATCTTTGCCGCTTTCCCGCTTTCCTGCTGCCGGCTTATCCCCATTTATGCACCATTCTGCATACACAACGCTCATTAAGAGCTCATCCAAAAGTTGCCCCTTTTAAGTTGGGGCTTTATGTGGACTCCAGCACGGGCACGAGCGGATGGATCCCGCTCCCCGATGACAAACAAAAAAATAGGCTACGAAATTAACACTTCCCGCGACTGGCGCTGGCGCTGGCCAGAAGAGAGGAGAGCCTATCGAGTGCTCAAGGCAATGTCGGACGGATAGAGTACGGAGAACGGCGCAGCGAATGGTGCATGGAGTACCAAGGACTTCGTCCTGGACATGGGGACAGGCCCGGGACTCGGACACACAATGCCGGGGCAATGACAGTGGAAAAATCGGAGGGAAAAAAGAGGAGGACAGGGATGGGGATGGCAAACAACTGATTTCAGATTTTTGCTCATTTCTTTTTCAATTTGTCGTTTTTTGCGCAGTTTTTCCCCAGTTTTCCAACCGACTATGAACTCCCTACCTCCCACCCGAAAATTTTCCCGTTGGCTCTGGTCAACAGAGGAAGTAATTTTTATGCTGGATCTCTCGTTAAAGTTGGCAAATGCAAACACAGAGGAGTTCATCGGGCAACTGGCCAGGGACAGGATGCGGATACAGATCCGTAGATTCAGATACAGACACAGAACACAGAGTCACAGATAGATAGGGCAGAGAGAGCAGATAGCAGATAGCAGATAGCGGGGGAGGGTAAAAGTGCATTTAAGGCAGATTTAATTACCTGAATGTAATCGCAGTCATTCCATGTTTTCAGCCTCGGCTCGAATTTCTTATCCTTGTCGCTGGCACTCGGTGGCGGTGCCATTTTATTCGCCGCGGCCGTTTCCTGGGTGGAAATCCAGACCAGATTGCCCTTCGGTTGTTTGACTAGAATCAGGGCGTGCTTGCCATGGGGCACGTCGTGCTGTGTGGACAGGAGAATTAAATGCAAATTAATGAGCCGCATTGCAAAGCACAGGATGTTTTCTTTGACAATCCCAGTTCCGTCTTCCCTTCTCTGTTCAGAAATGCGAGCATTTAAATTACAGAAAGCTTCCTTGGCTGGTTACTGGGCGGATTACCAAATGGTGATTGATCTTTGAGTTTTACAATTGTTTCAGATTAATTGGGGTATTTTTTATCTAAATGATTTGTATTGCCTTTGGATACAACAATAGATAAAAGTTCCTAAAAAAGAGAGGAGGAATTATTTCCTAGAATTCCTCTGTTATCCTTTTCGAGGCTCGACTTTAAATTACGTGCCTTCCCAGCGCTGGCACATTATGCTCCCTGCTAGCAGGCAGTAAACAATTTGCAATTTAAAAGGGACATCCACAGCATGTGAGACCTTTAACAGTTGATTGCCATTGGCAACGGGTCCTCTGCCAGGAGAATCCCCGTCGGGCAGCCGGCGCAGACATATTAAAAATGCCGAGGAGGCCGGAATGGGGAGGAGCGGGGCTGCTTCAGACGGCAGTTTGTGCTCCTCCAGTTAATTATAATAAAAGCTCATTCTATTTTGGAATGTAAATTGCCATTTAATTTTTTGCTCTCTTGATTTTTTGAACTCTGATGTGGCATGAATAAAAATAAGGCACAGCGTTTTATGCTTCGCTTTTATGAGTTGGCTACGAAAATGCCGGGACCTGTGAGAGTGCCTAACCTTTTGGCTCAGCACGCCCTTAAAGCCAGGACATTAGCCAGGAGTTTAATTTCGTTTTAATTGTTCTCTGCTCACCTGACGCACTGCGTAGTAACAGGTGAGGTTGCGGGGATAGATGCCGGGAAAGTTGGGTGACTGCAGCCGGCAGGACTTCTTGTCGCAGTCGCTGAAGATCCTCGAGCAGTAGGTTCCGGGTATGAGGTCACCTGCGAGTGCGAGAAACAGATGTCACAGCCAAGAATTATATTTAATTAGCCATTAAATTTAATTTAATTACGAAACTTAAAGTCTAATTTTTAAGGAATTTAATGTTTGTCAACGATTAAACTCAACTCACCTAGATAGTATTTGGGCTCCGTGTAGTTCTGTTCGTCCTTGGCCAGCGACTTTTCCAGCGAGGCCATGAAGGTCTTATTGTTGGCGTACGCGCTAAACAGGCTAAAGTCCTGGCCATAGCGGTCCGAACGGGCTCCGCTCGAGTTGGTGAAGTCCTCCAGAATGCCGGGGGCCTGTTGCTGTTGCTGCTGCTGCTGCTGCTGTTGGTTGAGGAAGCTGCTGCGGTTATGCCACTGGGCTAGCTCTGGAAAAAGGGAAGCGTTTAAGGGGATTAGGACTAGACCCCGGTGGATGCAGGGTCACACTCACCTGTCAGCTTAATGCCCCCATAGCGGGTCACAGAACTGTCCCTGGAGAGCACCTTGTACCTGATGCGAAAGTCGAAGTTGTAGCCACTCTGGTCCCTCGCCAGTCTGCGGGTTATATAAATACGAATCGGGGTCAGTTAATTATGTGTTTAATCGGTAGCTGGGTGCTCACCTGTTCAGCCGGATGGTGAATATCAGGGAGCGGGTCTCGCTGTAGAAGAGCACAGGTCCCCAGGATGTGCCGCACCACATTCCACCGATGGGCGTTCGCGCTGACTCCGCTATCTGCATATATCCATCCGGACAGCCCTCGTGCACGTACGAGGTGAATCTGCCAATCGTGAAGCTGTCCAGGGTGACCTGAGGGGATTCCAGCAATAAGTGTGTGAGATATGTCATAGATTATGCTTGGAAAAGTGTGGAATATAACAAGGCATAATTTTAAATCATCTAAATTTTTAATTTTTTTAAAACCTTTCAGACTCTGCCTTGAAGTCACAGCTTAAAGAAATCAAAGATAAAGCATATAAGAGACTTCTTTCCTATTCAAATAAGTCAAATTATGTCTTTGTTATACAATTACATAATTATTTATTGAAGAAAACGCAACCATCTGGAGAAAGCGGAAGCCTTCTTAATTTACTCCCAAAGGCGTAAATCGGTCCCGAATCTAGTAGGTTTCTTCCTCTTCCCTTGCTGGGCATAAAATATTTGCCGGATGTGCCGAACGGGGGTGTTGGTAATAAAGTTTCGGTCAGGGCTCGTAGCTCAGTGGATATCAGTGCAGAATGCTCTTGGGACGCACTCGAGCATGCCAAAGGCTTTGGCTGGCTGCCGGTTGCCTTCTCCTGGCTCTCCTGCTCCTGCCACTGCATCCACCATTCGAATTGGAGGTGTGAAGTGGCGTAATAACTAACAGGCGCCGGCACTTGCTTCCTGCTTGGTCGAAATTGGGTGGTGCTGGCGGTGGCGGGGTCAGGATTTGCTACGCTCCGACGACTGGCTTTGAAATCAATATTGCTTCTGCCACCCCAGCACCCGCTCCCACCCCCTTTGGACACCTCCCTACAGCGCCTTTGTTGTTGGATATCTTTTAATGGCGTAGTTTATCCCGTTTACAAAATGAAATGTGAAAGGCAGAAGGCAGGAGATGAAGGAGCTGTGTGGGGTTGTTACACAGAAGAAAATATATTGGAAAAAACAAATTGAAATCTTTAAGTTTCATATATTATAGAAAATCCCAAATCCGAATACTGTAAGATTGTTGAAAACCGAAAAACTACTTGCTATACTGGTATTTGATTATTATATTTTTATCAGAATAAATATAATAAATAATAATTGATAAATAATATTTCTTTCAGTTTAAAACCAATTCTCACCTGCACCACATCGCCGTGCTGGCCACCTGCCGCCGTAAACGTGAGCACACACACAAAGGGCACGCGATCCTGCTTGGGTCGGTGCAACTCCAGGGCGTACGTCTGCCCGATGTCCCCGTAGTAGGTGCGATTACAGCCTGCAAATATAGATATATAAATTGTATGCAATTAGCGTTAGTTCGGCAATTAGTTTGTTTACTGGCGGCGCTGCCAGGCAACCGCCGGTAACTGATACAATTGGGAAAGCCAAGGATAACCGAAGGCCAAAGGGAAGACCCCCCTCCCGAAACTCAACCCGATGAGACGCCCCCGGGAATGGCAATTGTCACGCCATAAATCATCGCCAGGCCACGGCAGATGCTAGCCAAGAGTATCAAATTAACATAACATTAAGTTCATATGCAAACTGATTGGATCGCAAAGTAGATTAATCCATTAAGGTGAATAATTCGAGGTACCTTCACTCTAATGTATTCACACCTTACTGGCGAGGGAGAAAAGTGTGCGGGAAAATTTGATTATCTTATCGTTGAGATGAAGTTATAAGAATCTTATGTGAAAATTTAAATTATTTTTGTATCAAGCCAAAGCTCGCCTTGGGTTATAAAATGTAATTTACTAAATGAATTTCTGGTAAATGCAATTAATTTCACCTTTATTTAAAGTCAACACAAACTGAGTCTAATTTCATTTAGTTATTCGTCTTTGATGGCTGATTTTAATGCTATTTCATAATCTGGCTTAAGTTATTAAAACTTACTGAGTTCCTTGGTATCCCTTCGGAATTATTTAATCAAAATAAAAATAACTTTATTCACATGATTCATATCTTTGCGTTTCCTCTCACTTCATATTGTTTTAATCAAAGACCATCTCCGATAATCTTTGTGTTTGTGCATGAACATTTAATATTCTTAGAATTTTCCAATTGAATTGTTTACATGTATAGTGAATGAATAAAATAGCCATCGAAAACCCTTTCTCTGCTCTCACTCGATTACGTATTCGAATTTGGAATTCCTTTTCATAATTGAATGACCACAAACTGCCATGATTTATGCTTGTGCGATTTACATTTATGGAATTATAAGTCCGGCCCTTTGTATATACGTTGTCCTTGCTGCGGATACCCAAAAACTCAGTGAGACGAGACTGAGAGCGAGAGTCCTGGAGCCAGAGTAGTTTGCATGGAAATTGGCAATTTCTTATTGGATCCTGGGCAATCCTGCCACTTTATGCACCACACCACCGCTCGTTTTCCTCGGGCATTTCAATTAGTTTTATTAAAAATGCATGCCAATCGGACGGAGACAGATACTGCGGACAGCCGCTGGATGGAATAATTCAATTCAAATGAATTGCCAAGTGTTGGTGAGGTTGTTGCTGCTCCAATTGCTTTCTGTGCATTCAATTAAATTTATTATGCGCTCAGCCATCAATAGTCAATTAGATAATTATGGCAACAGTTTGATTGCATGCGTAACGTAGGGATTAAGGGCTGTAGGCGTATTTCCCATTTGATTGCCTGTCTGGTTGTCAGTCCTTCAGTTTGTCAGTTTGTCAGTCTGTCAGTAATTCAGCCTGCGAGCCATTTTCTAGTGGGCGTTTTCTGTAATTGCCCCAGCGAGTAATCACAAATTATAGTATTTCCCGTATTGACCATTCAATTAGGAATTTTAGATGCCATACAACATCAACAACAACATTTAATCGCTAATTTAATGGGATTAGTTTTTAGGTTCAAGAATTGTCATTACTTAGAAATAAATATGAAGCTAATTAGGGAAAGTTCGAGAGCATTTGGCTTTATAAAATTATTTTAATGATCAATCTTGGCCCCAAAGATGTTTCAAATTTAATTAAATAGATAAAATACCATCACCAGCTACATAGATTTATTTATTAAAGCCTATTTCATTGATATTTAATATATTTTATTAACAATATAAATCCGATTGTGGTGACATGTATTATTGCCTGTCATTCCTGATGTTTGCAGGGCATTTATCCACACCTGAAGCGATTAATTTCACGGACTCCTCCAAGGACTCATCCCAGCCTCCTCTGTGTGAGCTCTTATAATTGCTCGAAATGGTTTTTAATATCAGCCGTAAAGTGGTCCTGTCTTTCTGGCCAAAACTCCTCCACAAAACAGGCTCAAGCCCTGGGCCCCTCGATAAGCTCGTTGTTCAATTAAAAAGCCCAACGAGTTGTCGCTGTCCTTATTCATCAGCAGCCACCAGGCTGCTGCTCATTCTGCCCGTCCGCCTCATTGGATGTCATTGAAAAATACTTAATTAAATTCATCAACGCTTGACATGACGGGGAGGAGGGGGCAGCTGCCGGGATGGGCCAGTTGTGGGGCTTACTGGCAGCCAATTGGCAAAAGTGAGAAGTTCACTTTGCCGCCATTATGAGGGCCAATGTGGATGTGGAGAGCCGGAGGGCTTTGGCTGGGTGGCAGGCAGGCAGGCAGGATGTATGCCACGATGGGCGGCAATCTCTGCGCTGCTCCATGTGCGAGCGGGGAGTGCTTAATTACATTTACACATGAAGGCCGTGTTTACAAGGGCGACCAGTGAATGGATGCAGCGGAGGGAGATGATTGCCGGACGGTTATGGGGTTTGACAAGCTTGATTGCTTCCAGGTTCTACCTACCTGCCTGCACTACATACCAGCGGGAATTCACTTTTGGCGGGCACCCAAGCGGGCAGCCATTGAAGTCCCCATTGGATCCATGCGGATGGGGATCAGTGTGTGGCCTTCTCCGCTCTTTACATAGTGTAAGAGCATTCTTCAAAAGGGCATTACAGTTTTACAGATCAATAGAAATAATACCTAAAACATATAAAGCTAGGTGGGGCAACAGGGCGAATACGCAACGTAATTCTTTAATTTTCAGTAAACAAATTTAAACAAATCTTTACACAGTGTTTAAGATTATACTCTTAATGAGCATTAAAATTTGATATAAGTAAATAGAAATAATATTTAAAATTGAAAAGCGTAAAAGGGGTCACAGTGCGTATACGCAACGGAATTCCTATGTTATTCCGAAGCTAAACTTTGGCATTTATTTATATCTACTATAATTTGAATTTTTATATAATATTCTCCTCTGATAGTCAATATACCCAACCACTACCTCCCACTTTGCATCACAGCCATCAATTGCCTGGCAAATTGAGCAAACAATGCACTGGCAGCCCATTTGGCAGTTTCTCATTATTCCCCGCTTTGCATAATTGCCTTCGACACATTGTTAAGGGGCCTTCGGTACATTACTGAACTTTCCTGTGTTCAAACTGGGCATTTTTATAGTCAATATAAGGAAATATAGTTTTAAACTACAAAACTAACAACAGATTAAGTAAAAGGGAAACCTTTTATTCCAATATAATAAAACATTGCATTAAGGCCAAACATTTCCCTCGATTTATTGGTTTTAAGCTCAATTTTTTCCCTAAATTTATTTTTTAGTTCGCTTCACTTACGTGTGCAAAACCGAGGCTCATCGCTCCCGTCGCCGCAGTCGTTGGCGTTGTTGCAGTACTTGCTCAGCGGCACGCAGCGTCCGTTGGAGCAGCTGTACTCGGCGAGGGAGCAGCCTGTCGGGGAAGAGGCGGAGCCGGGTGCCATTTGTAAATTGGCAGTTTTGCCGGGCCCCAAAGAACTGGATGTGGAGCCAGCTGTTGCCCCGGCTCCGGATCCGGATCCGGCCCCAGCTCCTCCTCCACCACCGCCTCCGGAACCGGCACCAGCTCCAGCTGCAGCTGCTGCTGTGGCGGCCAGGCCCAAACTGAGGCCCAGGCAGAGGAGCAGCGTCAGCGTGGAGGTCGTTGCCGGAAGTGGATGTCGCCGCTGCTGATGTTGCTGCTGCTGTGGCTGATGCTGCAGTTGCTGCTGTTGCTGCTGCCGCCGCTGCAGATGCTCATCTTGCTCCTGGCAATGAACGTTGCAGCTGGAAGTCATTGTGGATGTTGCCGCTGTTCCTGTTACTTTAATTGCATGACATTGTGTTGGCTTTGCTGTTGTTGCTCGCAGCATTTGCAACATTTTTGCGACACTCGTGTGTTGTCGTTCATTTGGCAGCCATTTTCGGTGTCGCCTCAGTTTACAGCTCGTTTCTCTCAGTCTGCTGGTTGCAATTGTTGCTTTTGTTACTTTTGTTTCAAGTGTTATTCTTGATGTTGTTGCTTTTGCTGTTGCTGGGGCAGTGTTTGTTGCAATTATTCGTTGTTTCAGTTTCTTTGGCCGTTTTCTACTTTTGTATTTCTGTCGCCATTTCAATGTCATTACTGTTGTGCCTGAAAGATGTAGAAAAAAGAGGGTTCAACTTGGTTAACTTGCTGCATACATTTTTTAAAATATGTATGTATAGTAAATAAATAAAAAATAATTAATAATATGGGTTTAAAAGTATTGAATAAAATTTCTTAGGTACCAAAAATTTTGAGTATTATTTTTCCTAAAGCTTTACAATTTGGTAGCAAAGTTTTCGACACCCATTATAGGTTTTTAAAAAACTATAATGATTTCTGAAGCACTCATGTTTATATACTTTAGTTACTATTATTAATTATTATATCTCCTTATAAAAATAATACATTTTTTTTACAAATATAAAAAAGAGAAAGTACCCAAATCACCTTAAACGTTCACTTTAAAACATCAGCTTTAATCGAACAAAAAGTGTTTATCAATTTTCATTGGTTTTTTGAACACTAAATTCTTGCAGTTGTGCAAATTAATTGGTTTTCTATTATCCGTAATTTGCCCAACGCTGTTATTTTTCATTTCACACAGTTTAATCGCATTTGCAATTAAATTGAAAATTATTTGCCATGCTTTTGATTATATTAGGACCATTAAAATTGTAATTGAATTCCAAGTGTGGTGATTAACAATTACGTATCATAGAGTTAGTGAAAAATCATTGAGGCCTGTTTTTTGGGGGAAATTATTCAAATGCCAGAGACAAACAAATTTTCCACATGCCTCGCGGCCCGATTACACGACAAATTTATGGCCAAATATTTATCGTTTCGCATATACCATATACTCGCACTCGCACTCGCACTCGAACATCGGGAATAAATTCTGGCGATGCGGCCAAGCCTTCGACCAATGAAAATCATAAATATTTGCAGCGTAAACAATTTTCTTTCGTGTTTTTGTTGTAGTTCCATTTTTTTTGTGGTAGGGAGTTTCCGTTTTATTTTTGGGTTTTCACTGCGACTTACTCGCATATTTTTCACGCCGAGCTAAGGACGAATTTTCACGCGCGTTGCACATTATGGAAAGTTACGAGTATTTTGTCGTCCTTTTTTGTGTTGTTGCGCTCGCTGAGCGTGTAACGGTTTCATTTTGTCCTTGTTTTTCGTTTTCACTGCAGGACCGCCGACTTTTCCACGATCCACTCTACACAATGGATATATGCATGGCGGTCTGGCCCGCCGGCATAGCCATCCCAGAGACGATGTCGGTCGGAATTGATTAATGTGTTTTTTGTGCAACGATTCGAGGGAAAAGCGGCCAGAGTGGGGAGCCGGGGAGGCTGGTGGGTCTGCCGCTGTCGATTGCAGCTTGCCAGTGATAACGATGAGTAGAAAAACAACAGTACGCGCCGCTGCCGCCCCACCTCTGCCAGTGATTTATGAATGTTGTTCGGGGCCTTGCAACGCATGACCCCAAAACACTGTCCGCCAGCAGCGCCACAAACGCCACAACCCAGAGCCGAATAGCCGGCAAGTCAATGAGTGCCACTGGGAAATTGTGGCATACGTATACCATTTGCACCAGCAATAAGGCCAGCGATAGATAATGGGAGACAGAGAGAAAATTGCAGAAAAGCAGGCGGTGCAAAAAATAGTTGCATAATTTTAAATTAGACGCTCAGACATGGAGCAGACAACCTGGTCGGAAGCTGAAGCACTGTGAGGAAAGCATTGTTCCGGCCTTCAAATAAAATATAAGGTTTAAACTAGAGATTTTCACGAATAAGTCTTTTTAAGTTTTTAAATTACAAAATATTTAGTTTAGCTCCTGGATTTGTTAAATCCGATAAATGTACTTATTGAATAACTATGCGTCAGTTTGTTGTGCCTTTGTTGGAACTAAAAAATGTACTGGTGGATGATATAATATGATACTATGATATGATACTAACTACACTGTTCCTTTTATTTGTTAGAGTCGAAAAATTCTTGTATGCCATTACGAGAGTACATTATTTAATTACTTTTTTTAAACCGAAGAATCTATGACATTGCTCTCTTCTCAAGATTTAAAAGATTCACTTATGGTGTTATGGCACTACATTATTTCTTGTATTTGTTAGTTCTGAATAATCTATAAATGTTATAAGGACACTGCATTCCTTTTATTAGTTAAATTCGCTAATATAATAATGTTTTCAAGGCACTATATTAATCTTTGTATTGACTAAAAAATCGAGGAAGTAACATGGTGAAATTGAATATTTTATTGAACAATTATTAAAAATATTCATAGCAATTCATTAAATATTTGTTATGCATCTTAGGAATTATTATTAATTTTATTTAATTATATAAGGAAGTATACAAGTATAATAATATATAAAATTGATTGAATTTAAATATTTTTTTGGGTGCCTGAAATGGAATGGGTTAGTGACTACTGGGAAATGGAAAATATAGGGGAATGGCAGAGGAGGTATGAAATGAGGCGGGAGATGGGAAGGGAGTGAAGAATCCAGGGGGAATGGGAAATAGGAAGGTAGTTGGGTTCAGGGAAAGAGCGACTGAATCAGAGACAGCGGCGTCAGCAGACAGCAGATGACGCCGGCAACCAGACGGAAGCTGATGCCGATGTTTTTTCCAGCCAGCTTGTTGCACAAGAGAACACGAAAAATAACAGAAATCCAGGGAATGGGAAACTCTCTGGATTTAATGGAAAATTTGGGAAATCAGCAGCAGCCAAAGATGCCCAAGATAGATGCCAAGATGCCAATTTAATCCCTAAAAGTCATACTTGCATAATCAAATTTAAAGAAACCGAAATATAAAGTTTTCAACAGAAATAAAAATTAATTTGAGGCATTTAAAGAAACGATTTGTTTAAAGCCACCGACTTTTCCCTTTTAATGACTTCTTCAAGGACTTTCCTCTGTAACCCATATGCCTGAAGCGTTTGTAGCGGAGCCAGCATGTTGTTTTTGAACATTTTTATGGCTACAGGCCACTCTCCTCCCGATTTCATCCTGCATTTGGCCATTACAATGTCTGGCGTCAGTGGAAGTTGCCACAAATTCGTGCAGCGTAAAAATAAACCCCCGGAGAGTCGAACCGGGGACGAAAACTGGACGCTGTCTAGTCGTGCATTAAATTGCTAATAAGTTTTAATGGGGCCAACTTTGTCTCAGCCAAATTCGCAGACTTAAAGCCGAGGATTTTCATTTAAATGGCTGCCCCTTAACTCAATGTCAAAGCGATTTGCCTGCGATATTCCACAACCCGAGACCGTAAACAGAAGCTATTTTCTTTATCACGGCACTGGCTTATCAGCCGGGAGCGACACACACACACACACACGTAGATATAGAGATATAGCTATTCCCGTATCTGTTTACGAGCCAGAAGATGGATATGGAGATGCTGCCGCTTTAATGGATCTCAAAGGGATGGCGTCGATATCAGCTGTCGTCGAGCACAAGGATGTGCGAAGGCATGTATGGGCCTTCCGCCCCCCCTCTCTTGACTTCCCTAACCCCTACATACGCACACACATATCACTCCACATATGCAAAATAGTTGCACATAAAAAGTGCTGAAGGACTTGGCGAATCCTTGCAGCCAACGGCGGCGGCTGTCAGATGTCGTTACTGTGGCCGCCACACTGTTGGGATTGTCGGTAGTCATCATCGTCTTTATCGTCATTTCTCTGGAGCTCTGGTGCTGGATTCAGAAGCTGGAGCTGGCTCCCACTCATCGGCAGTAACTTTCTGCGGCAAGCAGGAATGGAATCTGACTTATGATACACACGGAATTTTTTTTTTTTTAATTTTTCTCACCCGAAACTAATCAAGTACTCATGGTGTGTGATCTACGGAAATCTTTCTTATGCAAGAAATTATCGCTATATCTGATAAATACTTACAAATGTTTAAGAAATCCTTATCTGATGTTTATATTCCTAGTTAAACCCTTTTTTCTCCGTGCACCTCCATCTGCGTGTCCTTTCTGCTCTGATCCTTCTCTCATTTCGCCCTCAAACAAAGTTTGTATCAATGGCGCAGCGGAAAGGGAAGTGCATACTGGCACACACACTCCCTTGAACGGATGTCGCATGGGGGGTGCGTGTGACTTTAAATTCTGTTGCATATGCGAGGGCGTTCTGCCCTGCGACTTCTGCGGTTCAATGCATCCCAGGATAGCCTCTGAAGCCTCATTAGCGCTGCGATTCGCTGCCAAAATGCCAAATGATAATTGCAGCAATTTGGATCCGAAAAATAAAGCGAGACAAATTGTATTCGCACAACTTGAAAAGTTAGTCAGCGCAAATTGGAAGCAGCAAGCAGCGCCTCGTTTTTTTGGGGTTACTGGGGACTTGGCCAAATTGTAACGAGCTAAACGCTCACACACGCACAAGATGCAGTCAGAGAAATTAATGGTGTTGCCTTGAGAAGTGCATAAAATTGTTTGAGTTGGCATTTATTAAGGAAGATGCCTTTCAGGGTTTTATATCAGCGCATTTAGTATGGCTCACAGAAAAAAATTTCAATTTACTTTTAGTTATTCTGGAATTTGCTTCTGCCTATGATGAAAATATGCGAATTCTGAAGTAAAACTAATTTTCTTAGTGTATTTGTCATATATGTAGATGGCGAATTCCCAAGTTGCCCCTTTGCAAGAAGTCAAATTTCTTTTGGGCACGTCAAACTCATGCCCACGTCATCAAAGTTTTCTTTGGCAATGTGCGCGCCATTACGACCGGAAATGCCACACTCACACCCCAGTGTGTGTGTGTGTATGTGTGTATGCAGAAAGCGCGTCAAAGTTATTTAAACACCAAAGCAACTTTCTTCGTGTCGAGTTCCCTGGAAAAGGCTGTCTGTCACATGTAGATATATTCGTTCGTCTCTTTTTTCCGTTTGGCAAAGGACTTTCACTAAGCCGCTTAGTGGCACGAAGAAGGCTGCAGATCCCGGAATCCTGGATCCAAATCCCGGCTCTTCTGTTTGCGGGCGTGCTTGTTTACCTAACATGGCTAATGAAACTCGAGAGTTGGAAGCCATCTTGTCGTTTGGCAAAAAACTGTTGATTTAAGTAGGATAAAATCCAATTGAAAAAGGTACTTTGATATGATTGTTTTAATATCCTGTTGAAAAGGAATTTATTTACAAGCAAACAAGGAGCTAAGTCTAGGAAACACAAAGATCATGATTTGCGGTAATTAATTATGCCAGAATACCTTATTAAATATAAATTGTTAAGCTGAATTAATACGATATCTTTTTTAAATAAAAATTTAACCTTTTGATATTTTCATTTAATTATTAAGTTTTCAGAAAAAGAAAAGATTTTAATCACTTTATAGTATATTCAAATTTCAGACACAATAAAAGCAATTAACTTTTTTTCTTTGACCAAAGAAATCCAATTTATTCACCTATTTGTGCATTCTACTCAGTGCCAAGGTGTCCTTTCATAGTTTCATCCTTCATCACCGCGTTCCTTTTATTCTCCAATCCCTTTCCTCGTGCCGTAATTTTGTTTTACTTTGCACTCAACTTATTAAGTTTTACTTCTTCCGTTTTCCGTTTTCCCTTTTTTCGACTTTTCCGGGAAGTCATAAAGCTGGCACATGAGCAAATGAAGTTCACTTTAATGGACATTTGAGATGCCAGGATTTAATTACGACTGCAACACGCAACTCTTGAAGCCTTCGTGGGGATTTTCGGCCATCAATGGCTGACAGACGGCAATAAAAATGGGAGTTTTGGCATTCAAAACCATTTCAATCGCCCCATTCTCGGATCGAGTTCGGTGGCAGGCAGTCCATTGTTTAGCCTTTGATTGTCATTCACTCGGCGCGGCGTTAAAGTGTATTTTAATTTGATTTCATTGTTCGCTGTCATTTGGCGTCATTTGATGGCCGGAATGAATATGAATTGAATTGGCTCTGATGGGGGGGGCGTGAGGGGTCCTTTTTTTGGGTGAGAAGGGGGTACTTTCCGGTCTCCAATGACATTCGTTTCATTGCGTTTCAACAATTCGATTAGCAGGCCGAAATTCGGCGAAAAGCTCCATGGCTCTTTCGAATGACACGGCTTTTTAATTAGTTTTTAGTTTCGGGTGGATGGCACCCCGAAATGGAATAGCTAATTAATATGACAGGAGCAGATCGGGACGGAGGACGCTCGTTCGAAATTTGAATATCATTTGAGAATTTCTGGGTATTTCGGGGCAGGACGTCATCGTTGACAAAGCCATTGGGCATTTAATGAATTTGCGATGGAAATTACGGAGCGTGGAGGCAACAGTCTGCCTAATGAGCCACATACGACATGAATAATTCGATGGAGCCGAAATTCAGTCACGATTCTTGTGGGAGGGAAAAACGCAGCCCAACGCAAATGGAAGGAAAACAAACTTTCATTTAATATTTCATTTACACACACTCGCACACAAGAGCTCCGCAGCCAGCTCAATAATGCATGGGCAATATGTCTAACCGTTGAACCTCGCAGCCCGGAAAAACAAAAAAGAAAATGAAACCAAAACCTATTCGTGTTCAAATGAAATCTTAATAAAAGAAAAACACTCGGGACCAACTCGCCAACAAATCAAATGTTGCCGGCTTTCCGAGGGCAGGCTTTTTAATTAAAAATTTAGCATGCATGACGGGGGACAGTTCAAATGTAAAATATCAAGTATACGCCGTGGTGTTCCACTTGAATTTGACGATTTCTTTTGAATGCGAACCCGATATTTGGTTATTACTGCTGGTATTTCGATGCATGGCAAATGCATGACGTGTAAATATTGAAACTGCCCTTGGCAAATTCAGTAACCTTTGATTGATATGCGTACAAATCGATTGGAAGAGTGCCCTTGCCCCGCCATCCCGCCACCCCGGCATCTTCGTGCATATGTCATTAATTTTAATGCCCAGAATACCCCGCTACCCGTCGACATAACTGTCAGGCCACGTCGCCTGTCACTCGTCCTTCCGCCGCGCCATCAAGGATTCATCGTCGTCGTCATCTCTGGCTGATTCTGCTCCCCGCCATGCCGATGATGTTGTTGTGATTATTTTGCCAAGCAAATATCCAGAATGTGTGCGTTGATTCTTCAGGCGCATTGCATGAATTACTTTTGCCTTTGTTAAGAGCAAACACAATGCCTAAGCTGATGATGGGCGGCTGACGTCGACGTTGATGCTGAAGCTGAGGCTGAGGCTGATGTGCGTGCCAAGGATTTGTAAGCTGTGAAACATTCAAGGATGTGCGACCCACATATATGTGCACTAAGAAAAACTTTAAGCACAAAACGGGAAAGTTGTATTGGTAGTTTTGGCTTTATTAAATAAATATGATTACCCAATTTTAATCATTGTTAATGATAAATATCATAAAACTGCTAAAATAAAAAATATTGCCGGAAATGGATAGATTATACAACAAGGATTCACAGGATTTTTTTTTTGTAAGTCGATTTTAAGTGGTTAATTTTTTCATTTCCAAATTTGACCGATAATCATAATTTACGATCCCTGCTTTATTTTTATAGTTTGATTGGGCGAACCTTAAAATAATAGTTAATGTAATTATCTATTTATTAAAGGGTTTCAAAATAGAGATGAGTTTTCTCGGTGGTATTTTTAAATAATGAAATTTTTTACTTCTGAATTGTGAATTATTTATCTGTATGTTTTTATTATAGATTATTAATAGATGACTTAAATGGTTTATATTCCGGAACCTAATTGTTTCCTTTATATTCAATTATTTATAAAAAGAAGTGACATTCATTTGCAAGATAGATTTCAATTTATATAATTTGGAAAGGGTTAAAACGTGCAAAGAACTGTGAAGATTATCTGAAGATTATTATTACCTCTCTAAATTGACTTCATGACATCATGGATTCTTTTATTACTTTATTTATATAGATATATGTACAATGTTTCTCTCAGTGCCTGTGCAAGCCATCCAAGACAAGGCCTAGAAAACTGCGAGACCGGTGGGGTGGGAAATATGTTCCCCCAAATGCAAAATATTCAAATCAGAATGGAGACCGAGTCGCTGTTGTATTTTGTAGCTGCTAAGCATTTGTCACAATGCCAACAACGCATCTGCCGGCGTTTGGGGGGAAATGGGAAATGGGAAGGAAAAGATTTTCCCTACCACTGAGCAATGGCGCACACAATTCGCACAGAGAGTGTGAGTGCGTGCGAAATACATGACTTCGTCTCCCATAGCCCGTTTCGCTTCATTTTCTTTCAAAGGGAAAATTGTTTTTGCCACAGTAATTTGTTTTCCATTCAAATTTCCATCTCACAACAATGTGCAGAAAAATGCTCGTGTGTGGGTGGGTGGGTTAAGGTGAGGATTTAAGAGCCTCAGGCCCGCTGTAATTCCACTTAAGTACCGAAAATCAATGCCGAAAAGAAGCCGCTGAGCGTTAGTCACTTTTGCCCGCGGGCCGCCCACTGTATCCCCACTTTTGTGCCCACTGTACTCCGAGTGGCACTCCACTTTTACAAGTGAAGTGAATGAGAGCGACTGCGGCGCGAAGTGGCCCGTTCCCGTTTGGAATTTGCAACAAATGGCAAAGAAAAATCGAAATAGAAATTGGCAAAAAAAAAAAAAATCAAATTTCAAGTGCTAGTCGAGAGCTATTTGCATAATGCGACTGCTGCATGAATAAACCATGTCGATCCCGGGTCCTCAGACTCCGTTCCGCGGTGTTTCCACTTTTCCGGCTCTCCCAGCTTTCCCGGCTGTCCCGACTTTCCCTCTTCATTCCACTGTCTGTCTGCCGAGGAGGCAAGTAAAACGTTTAAATCAAATCAGGCAAGGAATGTTTTTTATCCCCTCCAAAGCTGCAGACAGCGGAGGTTATGATGAAGCACACATTTATCCTTAAACCCACACTAGCAGCCTTACAAGACCAAAAAGCTTTACGGGGAGAAAAGGTAGTTGAAAATTCTGTGGAAAAATTATTTGTATAATTCTTTGAATTTTGATAAGTGATTAGAGCAGGAAGAGTTATGTTTTCAATTTAAAAGTAGTATATCTTTAAGATCTAAATATAAGAAAATATTTAAAATTTCTATTTGTGAAAATAATCAAAATGTTTCTGCTTTAAAAGTTTATTGAGATTCAGAAAAACTTCTTCAGAAATAATAACAAAAACTGAAGGCGAGTATTTTGAGCAGATTAAAGTGGATTAGCCATTATTTCTCATATATTCATAATGCTTAAGTAAAAAGTTACCATTAAAAAACCACAAAATATTAAAAGCAATCAAAATATTCCTATACTGTTATGGCGGTCTTAAATTTTCAGCATTTTAGCCATTTTCGCTGTGTAAGAGATAAGGCCACGCACGCTTGATTGAACATTTTTCGCCCAGAACAGCTGCAAAGTACCTTTCCATATCCGTTCCATATAGCCCTGCACTCCGCCTCGCATTTAAGGACAATTTATGTGGCTTTAAGGACAAAGGCGTCTGCCGATGGGCCTTTGCCCTCATAAGTATGCCATGAAAAATGTATGGCGGCTCGCATAAAAAAGCGAGGATAAAGGCAAACCCTTCGGAGAACTACACACAAAACTGACAATGAATATCAAATGTCAATGACAGCCGCAGCGTGGAAACTATTCCGCAGGATGCCCAGGACTTGACGGGACTCAGGAGTCGAGGCCAAATATGAAATAAATCACTGGACGGGTTATTGACACGTTAGCAAATATTTGCAGCCACCAAGGAAATGTCAACTTGTTCCCATCGACCGAGTTCCTCGTGGCCCGCTTTCCCCCACCCGCCTCCTTTCCACCTTTTCCTGGGCAAACACGTTGGCATGCAAAGCGACAAAGTGGGTGGGAGGGAAAAGCCTCCCAAGAACTTTGGCTCCGGGAAACTGCCAGCCTGCTGCTCGTCAAAACTCCGCTAGCATGTCGACAGCAAAGTCCACTTAATCCAAATTCTGTAAAAATTGTCAGGGTGCTGCTGGGAAATGGGAAATGTGAAACTGCTTTCCTTCAACGTTGACTTTCCCGAGCGATAAGAGCGGCAATGTCAACCAGCTGGCGTGCGAGTTCCCAGCGATATTTCTCAGTGTGTGGCGATGTGTGTCCTGTTTGCTCGGTGTGCCATGTCATCAATTTCGCCTTGAATTTGTTTACTCGTTTGGCCTGGTGACTGTCAATCCGGAGGGAGGCGGATGGAAAGCGGGGAAAATTGAGGAGAGATAAGGTGGCTATTTGTTGAAATTTCAGGGCGAACAGCTCAAGGCCCGGGGAATGCATATGCTGCTTGTCTAACGCTAATTAAGATCCATTAAGGCTGAGAAGTAGTAGAAACTTAAGGTGCAGGAATGCCGAGAGGGAAGTATAAATTAAAGGAGGAATTTACTAAGAATTTACAACCATAAAATTCTCTATTTTCTTTGTTGAAAAAAAATGGAACTCAATTAATATTTAAAATATTTTCATTATGTTCCTAGGTTTACTTTAGGCCTTACATAAAAGATGGTTAAAGATACGCAACATTGCTGTCAATCAAAGTACAATCTTAGCATATTGTTGCTTGTCCCTGTATCACATTTCTCATTATAA
The DNA here is from genome assembly GCA_035045905.1 of Drosophila anomelani. NCBI lineage: Eukaryota > Metazoa > Arthropoda > Insecta > Diptera > Drosophilidae > Drosophila > Drosophila anomelani. The sequence continues at coordinate 1,604,797 of JAWNOO010000165.1, forward strand.
TTTGTCGTTTATACTTCTCAATGTTATATAATATCTTTGCAATTATTCTGATGGCACAAGTAAATGATGAAAATTAATATGCTTGTGCTGCATGCATCGTTATGTGTGCTTCAAACTGATTATATAACAAAGATACTCCTTTGTCTCGCTTTAACTTAAAGCAAAGCAAATGGAAACTAATCGAAAATATGTCTTTCAACTAGTGAAAAATCCATTTACCGATCACGGAACTAATGGGAAAAAAGAAAGGCAAACATTTGGCAGGTTAACGATGCTCCCCGCAAAAGTTCAACAAAATCATCAGGGTCCCGATGATGTCTTCGTGCCAGCTCATCCTGCATCCGTCTTTTCGGAGATGTCTGAATCTTTCTCTGTGTGTGTGCGTGTGCCCACGCATTTTCTTCCTTGGCAAAGCGTTCGATAGAAGGACACACACAGAGGGAAAGCCAGGACTTAGGGAGCTACTCCACTCCAGTCTTGCATTAACCTGCCCTTCGTCATCCGACGACATGCTCCAACTCATCGCATCCTTCCTCGCTGCCACATTCCGCAGTTAAGTGATTGGTGAAATGTATTTGCATAATTTTTACAGATTTCTCAATGGCTGTCATGCATAATGCTTGGCAAAGGACCTGCCAGCAGTTGCAATGATAGCCCAGGACCTGGCTGCTGGCTCCTGGCATCCCGGGATAACCACCTACGCCAAAGCTGCCTAGCGTGCCTGTCCTCCTTGTCCCCGAGTTGGCAAACATGCCAGTTAAGCTCCTCCTTCGGCGGTGATGGAAGTTTTTGCATATGCGAATATTTTATGCAGATTTATGTCAACTTTTTGGGCTACGTGTCCTGCATCCTGGCCACGTGCATTTATTGAATTAGTGTGTGTGACGGTGAGCCTGCCAGCTAGGCAGCAACGGCAGCCTGGCAGCCAGTCAGTGTTGTAAACTGCCCTAAAATGTTGTAAATTTTTCGGGCATCAGCTTGTCCTGACACCGTGGGCCGGAAAATCGAGTGCCGGAGAGGGAAATAAGTACGGGACACGGGCCCAACTGTCAGGCGAACAACAGAAAGTTGTTTGTGCCCTACTCAGAATGGCGCCTCCTTGTGCGCACACACCCTACACACCTACACACGCATGTACATACAACAACAAACATTCATTTGAAGTTGTTGTTGCCGATGTCGCCTGTCGCCGAAGCCTGTTTCCTGTCGCGCTGCGACCTATTCCCCAACTCCAGGACTCTCCTGTGTGTCCAACCACTGCCCATTTTTCCCCGTATTTTCCTTGGAATACTCTGTAATTGTGTGGAAGCATGGGTATATTGAGCTGGCAGTGAGGTGTGAGTTAGATGTGGTCTTTTTTCGTAGGTTTAATATTTTCTGTAAGGAGTACATGTTTCTAGGCTCTAGAAACTCAGGAAAATATTGAGATTTTCTTGAAATACCTACATTTATGTATGTAGTTTGAATAGTTTTTAAGGCATAAGTATTTATAGCTCTCTTTAGGTATCTCCCGATCCTACCCCCTGTGCAACGAGAATTTTTTCTTCTACTTTTTTATAATGAAAAGAGAAAACTTATCTCCAACTTTATGATGATTTCCACAAAGAGGAAAGCAAGCGGGAAAGGCAGGGAGAAAACTTCAAGTTGGAGAACGAGAGAGGACGAGAACGGGAACAAGGATGGGGCTTTTCCTTCTTCAAGTTGTCGCTGCGACTTCTTGTTTGTGTTGTTCGCTGCTTTTCCATTTTCCATTTCCTTTGTGTCCGTGTGTGTGAGCTTTCCATTCTCCCCACTGCCCCTTCCCCCCGTCCACTTGCCAAGTCAGCCGAAGACTGAAGTGGGACAACACTTAATTTTGTGTAAGTACTCACTCAGCTCATTAACTGAGCCAAAAAGGAAACTGGGCCTCGTCTCGCACCGGAAAATGCAAATACCGAATTCAAAAGCGGAGCTGCCAACGCAGGGGAAATTAAATTTAAGCTTCCAAAATGGACGTAAAAAAAGCGACAAGGCAAGGGAAATGGCCAAAGCAATTTCCCAGCCCATTCTGAGGCGCATCCTCTGGCCAAAATCGGCACAATGGGAATTTCACAGCACGATGAGGGTGGGGGAATCCGTTTAGTTAGCGCCAAGTGGAGCCATCAATCAGCCGAACACACTCACGCACGCACGCACTCAAGCAATCATCGTGCCCGGGAATTAGAGAAGGAGCAGGGGGAGCTGGTGGTGGCCTCCAGATGCGATCGCCGACCCATAACTCAGCTTGACGCGGCCAGGCAGTTTGTGGTCAGCGGCCAACTGCAGTTACTGCCGCTTGAATTATGGCAATAAAATGGCATCTGAAATTGCGGAAATGCCAAACCATGAATTTCTTCTTTGTAGCCAAAGCTGAATGGTACATTTGGCTGGCATTCCCCATTATTCGGCTTTCAAATTGTCCAACTTTGGATATTGAACTGTCTCCCAGTGGCATTTTTCGTGTATTAATAGTTTGTGACACTTGAGAAGAATGCAAATGCCAAATTGCCAGTTTAAATTGCCATTTATATCGAAAGTTTTATTAGCAAAAAGATGTTTAGAATGCTCGTAATGGGAGCCAAGTGTTTCATTTTCTATAATTTATAGAATTCTCTTTGAACTTTGAACGATTCTCATGTTTATTGTTCATGAGGGAAACGAAAGAAAGTTCCCGCAAAATTCTAATTTAAATTAAAAGCATCGCTAAAGTCAAATATAATAAAAAAGCAAATATGAACAAAAATAAAACTGGCATTTGTAGGAAATAAAAGGTTAGTTAGGGATATGTATTTTAAAGCTTAATTATTTATATTAAACATACTCAAAATGCATAATAAGAAATCCAATTTCACGCTTTAATTGAGATTTAGACCAGTGACAAGAAATGTGTCAAATAAGATGCCAAGGATATTCAGTTTTTCCTTGACTGGCAAACAATTTCCGGCACTCGTTCTGCGAGATGAACAAAATGTGTCAAATACATAAATCCCACATTCGTATTCTGGCATCACCTGTGCGCTTTCCCACGTCTCTGCGGATTTTAGGGAACTGCAACTGTGAGTTTTCCATTAGGAGTATCAATAGAAAATACTCTAAGCTATATAATTCCCAAAATGTCGTTGAAAGAGAAGTTGTTTAATTTGATAAAAGTCGCAAAACTCGACTATCTAGGGTCTTACCTTTGCTGAAATCCCTGCTGTTTTTATTATATATTCTCCACGCTCTAGGGAGTGTTTGCACGCAACTTTAAATGCTTTTCATCGCAAGATAAAACCACTTCAAATAATTACAATGCAAAACTACAACTGTGGGAGGGCAGCACAAATTACAATATGGGAAGCCAGCCGAAACATAAAAAAAGAGAGCATCACAATATGAATATATATATATAAACATATATATATATTTATATATGCAGATTCACGAACCGCAAAGCTCACATAAATATGTATAAACAAACAAAACCACAATGGCGAAACAACATTTCACTTAAATTAGAAGCGAAAATGGCGGAAAAATAATTCAGAGGAAGTCCCCGTCTGGGAAGCAGAACCACACGATTTCAGACAATAATATCTGTGTCAGCGCTGCCACAACAAAATAACAAATAAAAAACAAAAAACAAAAAGAAAAAAGGTAGGAGGTAACAATGGTGAGCCCTGCTCCCTGCTCCCTGTTCTGTCACAATACCCTGCATCCCAGCCTGGTTCAACCCTTGGTGGCCAGGTAAATGGCGGCTAAGCGCCAGAACTCAAAAACTTAAATCTCCGTGTAATATTTTCCCATAAAGCGGGCCGGGCCAGAGTTGCGAGTCCTGGCCACATATTTAATGCTGAAAGTTGAACTGCCAGGCGGGAGAGGCCAGGAGGACAGGCCGGGGCCAGGTGCTGATAGAACTCATTCGAGTTGCAGGCGAAGTTGGGTGAAAAATGGATGGAGAATGGAGGCTAGGTGGGGATACCTGGAGAGCTAGAGCAACTGGAGTAACTGGAGCATGCAAAGCACATCCGAGTGGTTGCAATGGGACTCCGGGGAGGCTCTGGTGCGACAGGTTTAAAGAGGTCAGCCGCCTGAACAATGCTTAAAACGGACCCTACTGGGCATTCGCTTTCTGGCCCGGAAGCCGCGGTGGCGAGTCACCAGCAAAAGTTACCCATTCAACCAATTAGCCAGAGATTATTTCATCGATTTTTGCCAAAACCCCTGGTCTCCGAATCACCAAGTGAGAGGGGGAAGTTTGCAACTCAAAAGTACTGTGAAAAATGTTTGTGTTTTCGTGGAAACATAATTTTTTCTTTGAATTAAAAGTTAATGAAATCACTTTTTTGTATTAAGTTGATTTTCAGAGATTATTTAAAAGTTGAAGGAATTTTTTGGTGACTTCTTTCGTGTGTTGTTTTTATATTTTCACATTTGTTGATCAATTTATGACATTTATATATATTTTTCCTGTGCATAGACTAAACAAAGCCACTTTTGCGTGCGCCCAAGACAAAGCGAAAGCCAAAGCAGCGGGGGATTCTCCATCCAGCTGGGCTGCTCTACTGCCTTTTGTGCGGTCCAGGATCCAGGAGCCACTGCACTGCATGTGTGAGAAAAAACGAATAAGAGGAGAATACTACCCAGCACCACTATGACGCCTCCGAAAGCAAGACAATATGCTTGGGGGCTCCATGGATAACTTCGTGGTTTGACAAAGCGACGACGACGGCGTTGGCGTCAGCATTGCATGAAAAATGGCACTTGATAAGGTGCCGGAGGAGCTGGAGGTGGAGTAGAAGCTGGAGGAGTCATGCTGCCGAGCAGGAAGTGTGAAGCGGCGGTGTGCATAACAAAATGGTGGAGCAGCCACTGCTGCCAGTGTGTGGGAGTTTTGGGAGCTTGCCCCGCGGGCCGCCATTTGTCTCTCCACGACTTCCCTTAACCCTCTTTTTCTCACTGAGCAAATAGCAAAAGGCGCGTAAGGAACCGGCAGTAACTCCTCCTACAGCTTCCCCAGCATCTCGAGCTCCTCGCGCCCCCAAGTGCACCCACTCCTGTGGCTTATGGCCGTAAGTAAGTGGCTCTTGGTTAGTTCGTTTGCGTTGCCACTTCCGCATCACGAGCGCCGTTGTTGTGGCTTCCAGTTGCAGTTGCACCGAGTCCCCTGTCCCCTGTCCGGCTCATCCTAATTTGGCCACGTTCCGTTTCCCAATTGGCAAGCGGCGGGCAAGGCGGGCGACCCCCTTGATTCTTGTAATCAACCTAATGGATTAGTTCCAGCGGAAGTCGTAATTGTCGCCAACTGCAGCTGTCAGTCATAACTGTCAGCGGGCATTAGCCAAAGATCAGCGGAACGAATTTGGAGCAAACGGATGGACGCCATTGTGTTTCTCATTTATTGTCATCAATCTGCAAATGTTTTTTGAAAGGAATTTTGGTTTCAAGGGGCCGTGTTCGTTCCACTTTTGTTTGAAGAGCTCTTAGCTAAGGATACTGCCCTAATGTATTATTCGTTGAGGTTTTCGGTAGAAGAGTTCTTCCAGAGTAACTGAAAATGTAAATATATTTTAAGAATAAACACTAATTAAATTAATATGTTTCCCTGAGTTTATTTATTTGTTTTGCTATTATAATTAATATAATAATTATTATATTAAATATCAATACTCGACATAGCGTGAGTAGGTATTTCTGCAAGCTCTCAGAATTTTGTTATTAAGAAAATAAATTGATAAATAGAAAAATAGATAAAAATAGAAACGATCGAAAAGTTTGTAGATAAAAAATGTAACCATTGATAATTTAGATTTGCGCTCGGTTTCTGCTTAGTTATGGCTGACATTTGATAAAGCATTTCGAATTGATTCCGTTACAATTAATTGCTTTTAGTCTCACACAAGTTAAGTCACAACGCTCCCGAACCTCTGATCTGGGGAAAAAGTGTGTTCCATTACTTGTTGAAAATGCAACGCCTTTGGACCTGCTTGCTGCTTGCTGCTGCCATCCTAGGATCGGTAGGTGCAGTTGGAAATAGCTCCGCTCTCCAAAAGCGAGTTATTGGCGGCCAGGTAGTTACAAATGAGGAGTTGGGAGGCTACATGGTAGCGCTGACCTACAAACGCCATTTCAAATGCGGCGGCGCACTGATCCATGAAAGAATTGTTCTGACGGCAGCCCAATGCTTTTCTGGCTGGACGAAGATAAATAGGTGGAGGGCAATTGGCAACATGTCCTTACTTGGACATGAGACTGGAGAGGGACGCAACATTAAGGAAATTATAATCCCGCAAGATTATAATAGACACGATGGGAATTCTGATTTCTGCGTCATACTATTGGATGCGCCCTTAGTTGGCAAGATTGTAGGAACACTTTCGCTGTGCTCGACGAAGGTAACGGAGGGCATGCCAATGGTTCTTTCCGGATGGGGCCACCCCAAGAAAAACGATTTACAAGATAGGTCACTACGCTCCGTCACAATTCCGGTCATCGAATGGAACAAATGTAGCGAGATCTATCGCAGTAAAAGTAAGTGAGAATTACTCTAAAGATAGTTTTATTTTATAAAATTCCCGTCTTTTTAAAACGATTTAAACTCTTTCTAATATATAATTTTGTTTGCTTCTTTAGAAATCGAATTATCCAATAAAACGTTCTGCGCTGGAGTTCTTGGAAGTAAGGATGCCTGTTTGTTTGACGCTGGAAATCCATTGGTTAAGGGCAAGGAAGTCTGTGGCATAGTGGCCTTTAACATACAATGTGCCGACGACAAATATCCTGGTGTCTACACAGATGTCCTAGCTCAGAAGCCATTAATTGAGAAGTACATGGCGTTGTTGCTTGCAAAAAAATAGATTGTTAAATCGCTGGTCTCAGTTTCTGCTTACCTAATTGTGGCTGGCAATTAACGAAATAAACTAACTAAGCATTACCAACTGATTTTGTTTTGCCTTTGTTAATTAAATGGCTTTCTTTGAGTTTATTTATTTGTTTTGCTATTTGAATCGAAATAGTAAATATTATTTTAATCATCAATACTCGACATAGCGTCAGTAGGTATTTCTGCAACCTCTCAGAATTCAGTTATTAGGAAAATAAATTAACAAATACAAAAATAGATAAATAGAAAAGATCGAAAAACGTTTAGATAAAAAATTATACCTTTGACAATTAAGATTTGCCCTCGGTTTCTGCTTAGTTATGGCTGACATTTGCTTAAGAAAATTAAGTAAGCATTTCGAAATGCTTCCGTAACAATTAATTGGTTTAAGTCTCACACAAGTTAATTCACACCGCTCCCGAGCCTCTGATCTGGGGAAGAAAGTGTGCTCCATTACTTGTTGAACATGCAACGCCTTTGGACCTGCTTTCTGCTTGCTGCTGCCATCCTAGGATCGGTAGTTGGAAGTAGCTCCGCTCTCCAAAAGCGAGTCGTTGGCGGCCAGGTAGTTACAAATGAGGAGTTGGGAGGCTATATGATAGCGCTGACCTACAAAGCCGAATTCAAATGCGGCGGCACACTGATCCATGAAAGAATCGTTCTGACGGCAGCTCAATGCTTTAATAACTTGAGGACAAAAGAGTATTGGAGGGCAATTGGCAACATCTCGTCACTAGTTGATACTGGAGAGATAATACGCAGATTTAAGGAATACATAATCTCGCCAGATTTTCGCGTCAAAGATGTGTATTCTGATGTCGCCCTCATTCTATTGGATGCGCCCATAGTTGGCAAGATTGCAGGAACACTTTCGCTGTGCTCGAAGAAGGTAACGGCTGGCACGCAAATGGTAGTTTCCGGATGGGGCCTCACCAAGGATGATGTTAAACAAGAAGTTTTTCTAAGATCCGCCACAATTCCGCTTATCGATTGGAACAAATGTAACGACATCTATCGCAGTGAAAGTAAGTGAGAATTATTCTAAAGATAGTTTCATTTTTAAAACTCCACTCTTTTTAAAACGATTAAAATTCTTTCTGATATATTATTTTGTTTTTTTTTTTAGAAATCGAGATAGTCACAACCACGATCTGCGCAGGAGTTCTTGGAAGTAAGGATGCTTGTATGTTTGACTCTGGAGGTCCATTGGTAAATGGTAAGGAGGTCTGTGGCATAGTGTCCTTTGGCATGAAATGTGCCGACAACAAATTTCCCGGAGTCTACACAGATGTCCTAGCTGTGAAGCCATTCATTAAGAAGACAATGGCGCTGTTGCTTGCAAAAAAATAGATTGTTAAATCGCTGGTCTCAGTTTCTGCTTACCTAATAAACTAATTAAGAATTACCAACTGATTTTGTTTTGCCTTTGTTAATTAAATTAATGTCTTTCTTTGAGTTTAGTTATTGGTGTTTTTTATTTGAAATAATTTATAAAATATTAATTTATATATTAATGCTCGATATAGCGTCAGTTGGTATTTCTGCAACGTGTCACACTTCAGTTATTGAGAAAATAAATTAAAAAATATCAAAACATTTAAATAGAAAGGATCGACAAATTTGTAGATAAACAAGAAAGGAAGCTAACTTCGACTCACCGAAGTTTGTGTAGCTTTGCAGACTTAAATAAAAAAATTAAAAACAACATTTTTGAATAATAATAATAGTTCAGTTATTAGGGAAATAAATTAACAAATACAAAAATAGATAAATAGAAAAGATCGAAGAATTTTTAGATAACAAATTAGACCTTTGACAATTTAGATTTGCTCTCGGTTTCGGCTTAGTTATGGCTGACATTTGCTTTAGAAAATTAAGTAAGCATTTCGAATTGATTCCGTAACAATTAATTGGTTTAAGTCTCACACAAGTTAATTCTGGGGAAACAAGTGTGCTCCATTACTTGTTGAACATGAGACGCCTTTGGACCTGCTTGCTTCTTGCTGCTGCCATCCTAGGATCGGTAGGTGCAGTTGGAAATAGCTCCGCTCTCCAAAAGCGAGTCGTTGGCGGCAAGGTAGTTACCAATCAGGAGTTGGGAGGCTACATGGTAGCGCTGACCTACAAACGCCATTTCAAATGCGGCGGCGCACTGATCCATGAAAGAATTGTTCTGACGGCAGCCCAATGCTTTCTTAACCAGACGAAGAAAAATAGGTGGAGGGCAATTGGCAACATCTCCGCACTAACTGATCCTGGAGAGTGGCGCAAATTTAAGGAATACATTATCTCGCCAGATTTTCGCTTCATAGATGGTCATTCTGATGTCGCGGTCATTCTATTGGATGCGCCCTTAGTTGGCAAGATGGTAGGAACACTTTCCCTGTGCTCGAAGAAGGTAACGGATGGCACGCAAATGGCAATTTCCGGATGGGGTCTAACCATGGAAGGCGCTTTACAAGGAGTTTTTCTACAATCCGTCACAATACCGGTGATCGATTGGAACAAATGTAGCGAGGTCTATCGCAGTGAAAGTAAGTGAGAATTATTCTAAGGATAGTTTCATTTTTAAAACTCCACTCTTTTTAAATCGATTAAAACTCATTATGATATATTATTTTGTTTATTTTTTTAGAAATCGAGATATCCAAAACCACGTTGTGCGCTGGAGTTCTTGGCAGTAAAGATGCCTGTATGCTTGACTCTGGAGGTCCATTGGTTAAAGATAAGGAGGTCTGTGGCATAGTGTCCTTTGGCATTTTATGTGGCGACAACAAATTTCCCGGTGCCTACACAGATGTCCTAGCTGTGAAGCCATTCATTGAGAAGAGCATGGCGCTGTTGCTTGCAAAAAAATAGATTGTTAAATCGCTGGATTTGGTCTAAGTTTCTGAGTTCCTGATTGTGGCTGGCATTTAAGAAAGGAAACTAACTTAGCATTACCAACTGATTTTGTTTTGCCTTTGGTCTCACTTAAGTGGATTCACAATGCTCCCGGAGCTCTGATTTAGTTAAATAAGTTTGTTGAATAAGCAATTTTGTGATCCCTAATCGGATCTTTAAGGGATTTAGTAATATCTTTAGCTTGAGGAAGCATAGATTGTGTCATCCTTTTCGAAGCTGCTGTTTAGTTTTTTGATTAACCGAAAATCAATCTCGGTCTTTTCAGTCTTGCTACGTTGAGGAAGCTGGTTCAATTCGAGTGACAAAATGTCAGCGCAATTTGCAACGTAATGCACCACTGGCGCACACCACTCTCGCAGGTGAGCTCGTCATTTTGTGTGATGGCCTAATCAAGGACAGCTGGCTGAAGGAAGCCATCTGCTGTGGGGTGTTCAAGTTCCAGTTGCAGGCCGTGACTGCACTCCCAATCGCAGCAAATCAGCGCGGAATTACATGATCGAAGGGGGGCAGAACGACGGGATGCTGCAGGAAGCCGGGATAAGAAAAATGTAGAATACTTTTCTCAGCTCTTCCCTTAGCACGTTGCAAATTAACTTAATGTTGGATTTTCTCAGGATACGAAGGCGGAGGACCGGCAAGTTTGCTTGTCTACTTCCGCCCGGCAAAAGTGTCCTTGAGTACTGCTAATGCCGCAATGGCACGGAAACGGAAACTGCCGACGAGACATCTCTCACATACAGCATACAAGCACACACACAGAGTCTAATGGTCCTTGGTAACTTTTTTGCTTGTTAAGTTTTTAATAAAATAAGAGATTCCTCATTGCCTTCGAGTGGCTGCACTCCATCCTCCTCATAGATAACTTGCAGCATGAAAACATCAACACAGCGATTGAGGGAAGCGGCCCCTTCTGCTCCATGGCAGAAAGCGGATATTATAAATTTTCAATTTCACATCTTTGCTCTTGGCTCTCTGTCTTTCTGTCTGTGTTCTTGGCTTTCAGCCTTTTAGACGGCATCTTGAGTTCCTGGTTATTTTCGCAGCGCTCTAATGAGTTTTCCCTTATGCCGAAGCGCTTAAAATGAAAATATGTTTGCTTTGTGCCTTCGCATCCCCCTGAATCCCTGGTATCCCTCGACTTCCAGCATCCTTACATTGCTGCACATGCATGGCTGAAGTACCTCGCCACTTTATTCGTCTCTTTATTTTTTTTTTTTTTTTGCTCTGTGCGATCTGATGAGAGCGTATTCTTGAGTTCTTTTTCGCAGGCTCCTTTGTTTCCGTCTCCTCGCCCTGAAAATGGGCAAGGTGCTGGGGCATGCCGAGAGGAGGATGAGGAGGAGCTGGATAAAGGCGCTAGGTATGTCCGGGAAAGCGGCTAAGGTGGCGAGGGAGGGAGATTTATTTTCCATTCATTCTGCATATGCTGATTGCTATTTTCAGCATTCCCATTTTGTTTGCGCTCTTTGTTGTTTGGCGCACTTTGCGAATTATGCCATCGATTTGGGTTGCTATTTCTGACTTTTCCCCGCAAATGGAAACATTCCAGAAGTGCTCTCCGAAAGCCAAATAAAATTTCAGCAAATAAATAAACTAAAACCCACTGCAAACTCATTTAATTATTCAAATTGTGAGTTCTCTCCTAAAATGCAGCTAAGAAATATTTTAAACAAAGGCGTAATCTAAAGATTAATGGTAAAGGGAAGTTTATTTTTCTTTGCCCAATTCGGTCTATCAAATTTCAATGACATTTTAACCTTCCTCTGAAAAGTGTGAGGTAAGTTATTTGTTAAACAAAGGAGTTATTTATTGGTTTATCCAACAAAATTATCAACACCATAATCTGCATATACTGAAATATAATTTGATTTTCCTGCAGTTTGCCAGTTTATAGTTTAAATTTATGCATTTAACACTTAATTTTTTTTTAAATTGATAATAGAGTTAAAATGGGTATTATTATTTATGAAACCTAATGGAATTTTCGTGATGCGTTCTTTAAAAGGTATCACAATATAAATCTGCAGAATGTATATATTCACATTTCTTTAAATCTTATGAAATTGAAATATCCCTGAACCGTTTTTCCGCTTCTGTAATTTCAATAATTTAAATCGAAAACTGCGAATTGAGGGGGAATCTGCCATACGCGGTTAGTGGAAGCTACGCAAGTTGTGTTTAATTTAATTGCGCATAATTTGTATTTTTTTACTCTTGTCGTGACGGGTGACTGCATCTGATAACTTTCGCATATGAATTACTGGGCACGGGGAGAGGGAGAAAATGTCACCGCGCAAAAATGTCAACGCGACATGCAACAAACATGGACCGCAACAACTGCAGCAACGGCAACAATGGCGGCGAATATGCAACTGGTAGAAGGAAAAGCAGGTGGGCGGAAGGGAAAATGGGCAGGAGGTGGAGGATGAGAGGGAGGTGAGGAGGCCCATAGAAGAGTATAGTTGCAGCTGCCGTTGACACAGATTCAGGCTCACAAAGACATTCGCAGGGACCCGCAGTCGCACGCACACTCGTATGCATATGCAAAAATGTGGCCATAAATAAGCGTTGCATACTTTTAAGCATGCATTAAATGAAATTGTGGGCGTGGCAGGTCGAAATGGGGGTTCTGCGGGGAGGATTTTCGTTTGAAGAGGCTGCTTTGGCACAAATCGATTTTGGATAGGCTATTACGGCACATATTACCTAGCATATAGCCAGCACTCGAGGCCGCTTCTACGATGGAATGGATGAAAAGCCGGGTCTCGACCAAAATCGATGCCACTTGGTAGTGGGAGAGAGGTGTCGGGTTGGGGCGATGTTGATACCATAGTCTGTTGTCACGACACATCCGGAAGGTGCTTTATGGGTGCTTTAAGGGAATTAGCTGCTCCATTAGTTGTTCTCCAGGAAAGAGTATCGATAATAACGAATAAAATGTGCAATATATTTTCTTTATTTTGCAAAAGAACAGTTGAGGCGAAAAGATAATTTACCTATGTTTATAAATTGCTTATAATTCGTATAAATATAATCGAAATCGTGAGAAGGGAATAAGGAATTTTTAGGGATTTTAAAAACTCTATTCTTTAGTAGAGTCATTTTCAAGACATTATCCCCGCAACTAAACATCTGTAAAACTTGTACAAATTAACATTAAAAATAATTAAACATTTAACCCATTTCGCCTGGTAAAGACATCTCTCGAGCAGAGCTTCCGACTCTATTTCCAACATTTTTGGCCAACATTTTAACGGCAATCAGCAGGGCAAACACAATTTGGCAAAAGAGTTTTCCCTGCAGTGCAGCGTCTCATTACGAAGTGCAGTTCCCGGTCTCCACCCTCCACCCACGAAGACCAAAGTCCACACCCCGAAAAACATGCTGCAGTGCATCTGCTGCCACTCGAGGCGTGCGAAAGTTGAATTTTAATTTAAATGTGACCAACTTTATGACTCCGGAATGAGTTCAGCACGAGATGCTCGAGTTGAGGCAATGATGTTGCCAGGAAAGTCCTCTGTCCGAGAAAACCACACAAACAAACTGGGAAACACGTATGCAAATTATACAGTTCTTAGAGATGGCCAAATATTTTATTTATATTGCTAGATAAATTAATATTTGCTTAAATGTAAACAATTCTTTTTTTTTTTGCAGGCAGAAAATGCTGTCATTTCTATCATAAAAATTACAAAAATAAAAATAAATACGATATTTTATATATCAAATAAAATTTCCCTTGACCATTGCAATTCTCTGAAATCCAAACCCTCTTTTTCCGACATTACTTTGCATAGCATATATTTCCGGTTGCTGATTTCGATTTAAATGCAGTTGTGCTTCACTCATTGAATTTCATTTGGGAAAAAATTCCACTATTCGATTGTAAATTCAGTGGAGCTTATTTTATAACCGAATAAATAAATATTTCTGTAGCTGCTTCTGTTCCTGTTGCGGGGCCTCGTGTAATCATAAATAAAAGCAAATTGTTTTGTGGCTATAAAAACCCAGGCAGATCTCCCTCTCGGAGAAAAACTTGTTTATTTGCGGGGCCCTCTGTATTTGTATCTGTTTATGTGTGTGTTTGGATATTTGTATTTACTTTTGTGTTTAAAAGAAAATTTCTCTCATTGCCAGTTTGTTGTTTTTCGCTTCTTTGTGGTGCGTAATGGGGCAGCTGGTGCAGGGGATTTGCGAGCGGAGATGGGCCAGGTCCTGGAGCTTTATTAGAGCCAGCTCGCTGCTAAAGAAACGTGCCAGGGCAATCCGACAGGATATATGTAATAAGGATATGGTCGCCATTAACACAACGTCTTTTCCTTTACGTCGAGGGTGGGGCAAATCCTCCGGCAAATAAAAATAAACACATAACACAGAGGACAAAGGGAGCCGATGAAGCTGGCAAAGACGCCATTTGCTTATGCCTGCCATAATTCATACACAACAGTCGAAACGAACTAGGAAAAACACACATACACTTGGAGAAATTCGGTGTACAATTTAAACCGGCTTTAATTTAAGATATCAGGAACCTTTTTACATCAAATTTGTAGAAATTATAAAAATTAAAGGAAGTTGGATATAGTAAAGTTTTAATTTCAGCTTTGTTAGCTACTATTATTGTTTAGATTTACTATCTTATTATATTTAATTTTTGTAATAAACTAACTGAGAGTTAGATCTTAAGTTTCTACCTAGTAAATTTAATTTTTGTTATATTCAAAGTCAGCACATGGCCGCTTGATTTGCAAATAGTGCAAACTAAATACTATTTAAATATTTCTCACATCTTTCCCTAGTTTTTTCCAGTGCATCTAGGCTCAGGGCACACGCTCACATAAATATAACAATTAAATTGAAATTGCCAGGCATATACTAAACACAGAAAACGACAATGAGACGAACGACAAGGAGACGTATCCAGAACTCGTTTATGCCACAATAATAATTCGAAGACATTTGTATAAATTTGCAATTGCATTTTATTGGTCTTCGTCCTTCCCTTTGAGTCATAATATTTGCATATGTGTATATGTATGTGGGGTGTGTGTTTCTGGGGGTATGTGCCTGTGTGTTTGGCATACATAATGTGCGTATTTATGGCTGGTTGCGTATACGCAACGTGGCAAATGGAGAAATCAATGCAATCAGTTCGAGAAATTGACCAAATATTGTTGCCAACACAAAGGCCTTTCGCCTGATCAATTCATGAAATTAAATACACTGCGAGTACGAGATACCAGCTCGATTTCCCCAAACACTGTAGAATGTGTGGCATTTCATGCAAACTTGATTCCACTCCCATATAGAATTTCAATTCGTTTGCTTCTCCATTTGGCAGCCACAAATTATCATCAGCTGGCGGGGCTTTAAAAAGAAAATGTTGACAATGCAGAGAAAGCGAAGCAACACCAATTTCATTGACACACTTTTCCTCGTTTTCTTCTTTAGGGGGAAAAACAGAGAGAAAATGTCGACTGGCAAAATCGATGGCCTGAAAAAGGCGTTCGAGAATAAAGCAAAATAAAAACCGAAAGCAAAGTCGCAGTAAATCGCACAGAATTCTTCCCCCCATATCTACCCTATCCCGTATTTGTCCCGCTTTTCCCTGATTTCCCCCGATCAACCGAGACCCAAATCCCTGCTGCCCCCCATCCCACGGATCTGTGGCAGTTGTACGTGTCATTTGGCTGCAGTTTTATTTGCTTGGCCATAATGCAGGTTTATGTTTATGGCCCGGCCCTCGCTTTCCCGCAGTCCCAGCTGCAGGAGCCCCTGACTCTGAAGCCATTGAAGTTAGCTGATCTTGCACTCGACTAAGCAGAAAACACACAAAACACAAAGCCGGGCGAAAAACAAAAACAATTGGGGCAGGAAGACCATGCGAATTTTCTAGAGTGAAGTTTGGCTTACCCTGAAAAAACGGGAAATGGATTTTGCATAAATTAGTTGGTTAGCTTGAATTAAAATAATCAAATCGATTAAAAATGGATATCCAATTATTTGTGCATATCCGGGCGAATGGCAGGGAGTTTTTCGGTCTTAAATGTAGTTTAACATTTACATTTGATTTTACTTATTTATATTCTAAGCCATGAAGCAGTTTCTTTTAAGCAAATTTCTAAAGGAGAAAGATAAAAGCCAAGATTAAAATAAATTGCATTTTATCAACAAAGAGGTGTGAAAAATTCTCTAGAATTTTTCCGTCTCCTTAGACTAATGATAACGTTTTGTCTAGATTTCTAATCCTTTCAAACAAAAGCAAGGAATCCTGCTAATACCCTTTCAGTGGACAAGAACTCTCTCCCGTTGACCCTAATCGCTGGCACATGACGTCGCAGCAACTTTCCCGAGGCTGCAAATTGTTAAAAATAGATTTCGCTCCGCATTTTGCAGGGCAGCTCAGTAATCTAGGAGCGGCTTCTGCTGCTCCTGCTCTGGCTCCTTCCTCGAAGCCAGGACATGGACTTGGGCACGTTTCCATTGCGCTGCCGAGCAATGAAATGTTCTAATGCCATTTGCAAGTGAAACGGAAGACAGAGGGGCTTTTTCACAGGCTCAATGCTGGCTGCTGGCTGCTGAATGTTGGCTTTTCGGCTGGCAGACAGACGGGCGACATTTTTTTCGGGGCAAAATAAAAATGGAAAGTTGGCATAAAAAGTAAACAGCAGATGGGAGAGGTAACTAAACGGAAAGCAAAAGCCAATGCTGCAAAAAAGAAAAGCCGAGGAAGGAAAAACACTGCCATCCAGTGAAACTGCAGCTGGAGGAGAATGGGCAGAAGTTGCTAAATCAGGTCAGGGATTTGGATGGCGGTGAATGCTTCTCTCGGCTCTTGGTGTTGCTTTGTTGCTGCCCGGCTGCCGATGCCCATGCCCATTTGTTTCCCTCGTTTCTCCTTTTGGCTTTTTGCAGTGCCAGCGAGTAAAAAGTGAAATTGAAATTACGTATACGCCGTGGTGCTCCCGATTCGGGCATTAATTTAATTACTGCCACAGCGGAGAGACAAACAACAAATTGAACTGAAAAGCCGGCCAAATGAGTGCGCCACATATTCAAGTCTCTTTATGCTTTGTGTGTCACTGGAGCAGTCAGTTGGCAGTTGGCTAACAGGGGGGGTTTGCCGGGGTTGGGCGACGGGTATTTGCCCGACAACCGCAAGCTGCATTTTTAATTGCGCACACGTGCGCAGCAGCCCCGGGAAAACTCAAGGAGGGGCACCAAGCACACACACAGCACAGCACAGGAGTGGCAGCTGGGAAAAGCCGCTCCAGCTGGAAAAGCTGGCCGGAGGATGCGGCAGCTCTACTTGAACTCATTCGGCGTGGAAATTATGGCACGCTCAAGTTGATTTTGACAGGCAGAAGGCAGCGAGAAGCTAGTATTCCCAGCACAAACTCAAATGCAAACACATACACACAGCTGCACGCATCCTTGAATCCTGCAAAGTTTTGCACAAATGTTCGGCACGTTCTGCGGCCTCAGCTTGGTCCGCCGGGTCCTGATCCGCCTCAGTTGCACATGAAATAATTTCTAAGATTGACTTGCCATCGTCTCTGTTCCCAATTTTATTTTTACTCCCCTTTATTGAATGATGTTTTCGATTAATAAAAACTTTCACTTAAATTCGATTTAATTTGTCCGCAAAATATAGCATAATAATTATTATTAAATTGGACTTCGTTTGTTATAATTGTGGTTATTAATTATATATTAAATGGTTATTATTGTGCTTTCTCTTATATTTGATATTTGTTTCTCTTAGTATTGTGTTATTTATAGTTTGCATAAATTCATCCTAAAAACTTCCAATCGAATTTGTGTTAGTGCCAAAAAGTCGTTGGCAAAATTCTTAAGAATTTATAATACAGTTTGTTTGCTCAAACCGAAACCGTTGCTACTTTTTTCTGTGTGCCATTGGGTGTCGAACTTGCAAATGGCAGAACGGCTCCTGTCCCTTGTCTTCCGACTTCTGGCTCCTGGCTAGCTCTTAATTGATATGCAATAAACATTGGCCACCGCACGGCAGGCGGATGGTGGTGGAGTTCAGCTCTGAGGAGTCTGACTGGCAGACAAAAGCTGGCACAACTCTGACAAGTAAATCCGGGCAGGACTCCGTTTCGCCCGCACTTGCCATTTTCTCGGCTTCTGTTTTGTTTCCTCTCCGACGCTCCCGTTTCCGCTTCCGCCCTGCCCTGCCCCGCGCCTGTCAAGGATCCAACTTTAATGCGCTTAGGTCTTCGTCTTTGTCTCAGTTTGTTTCTGTTTCTGTTTCTGGCCTGTTTCAGTTTTGTATCCCTCACAATCCCGTCCGGTGTTCAATGTGCAGCATTTAAGAAAATTGAATTACATTGTATTTTGGTAAATTTAGCAAAAAGCGTTGCTTCCTAATTGAGTCTGTGCGGTCGGGGCTTGAACGAGCTTGAGATACACGCATTGCGAATTGTGTAACAAGCACATTAGACCATAATTAAATAAGCGTCTTCATGAACGAACTTTAACTGCTGATTTGGCAGACAATTGTCTAACCAGATATTGGGCAATAGGTCTCTCCATGAATCAATAATCTGCCTGTAATGAAATTCTTTGGCTCTCCTCGAAAACAGGTTACTTGTTTCAGTCTGTCTAGATAAAGCATCTGGCAAACAAAGACTTTCAATTAAGGTCTTCCAAGCACTAATTTACTATTTACATAGACAATGCACTCTTAAGTGGGGGAAAGAACAAGCTGAATGGGGGGAAATCAGGCAACCTAAGTACCTTGCCAAGCTTGGAAATCTGTTAAAATAGAATTAACTGACGAGGAGAGGTAAAATGTTGCTCTGAAGTACTTATTATATAAAATGTATTTTGAACATTATAATTAACACAAAGGTAAATATGGAATGGAATTCAAATTCAACTTAGGTTCGACTGCAGAACCCCTAATATATATTTTCATATCTCTGAAGTTAACATAAACTATACATAATGAAATTATTAGCTTTGATATAATATTTTCTGCTTAATTGATTAATTTACTTACTCATTTTAATAGACGCAACACTGCTGGCTGTCAAACGGGCTGCCTCAATGAATTGGCTTTGGTTGGATTTTATCACGTATACGCCTAGTCGCGCATATTGGTTAGCACCGGAATGGAATGGATGAACTTAATAGTAATATAATTCACAGTTTTATTTGAAGTTTGCGTTTCGTTTCGCGTTTCGAATGCTGAATTACACACAAAACAGATAAAACAGATAAAATACAAATTTGTTATTGCTTTCAGGACACACACATACACACACACGCGAACCGAGATAAATGCCATCTGCTGCTGTTTTAGCTGTAGTTTTGTTTGGTATTCCCACGCTGGGATCTAGGAATTTGTCGCTGCTTTTGATTGCCATTTAAATGTGCATATTTAATTTGTTTATTTATCGGATTGACCAGTGCTTCGCCAAAGAGAACAGCACTCGGCAGAGACACACAGACGAACGCAAACTGCCTCAATGCAATTTAGGTTTTAATTTTAATTTATTTATGGCATTTATTTAAATTCTACCAAAAATATTTGCCTCCGACCATTTTTATTCGGGCGCCTTTTGGCTTTGTTGCGATAATTTATGCAAATTATTTTCGTATTTCCCATGTCTGTTCAATGGGCCGATTCGGCATTTCCCTCTGGCTACCATTCCCACAATTCATTATTGATTGGCTGAAGCTGTGTCGAATGGATAAACTTTGACTGAATGGAATGACTCAACTGAAATTGAATTAAATTTCAATGATAATTCCTGTGTAACAACTTTTGAGGAAAATGCGGGGTGCATTTTTTTTAAATGTTAAATGTTTGTAAAAAGGTAAATATATTCATGATAAATGATAATATATCAACCGGAAATGCATAACAAGAACAAGTATCAATAAACAAAATGAAGACATTTATATTGAGACTCTTAATTAATCCCTTAAACTATTTGAAGAGGCGGAAACTTGAACACATTTCATAAACTTTGATCCCCATTAAAGTTTGATACAGCCTGCATATATTCATGTATATTTTAGTAAAGGAAAGCATAATAATTTTCGCATAATCTGCCTTTGCGGTGAAGGCTTTTACCCTCATTTCCCCCTTTCAGTTGGCGCTGCTTTGTACATGGAATTCGTATGCAATTAATAAATTGCTGGCTCCTTTCTTACGGAATTTATGCAGCGCACAATAAATATTAACGCTTGTCCCTGTAATTCCCATTTTGCTGCCACTAAAGAGATTAATACAAAACGGTTGATTAAATTTTTATGACCACAGTTTATTTATATACACCGTGCCGGCATTATCATTTTTCCACTAGTTATTAACTACTTCTGCCAGTGGGAAAGAAACTGCCAATTAAAGAACAAGTCAGCATGATGCGAGTTTCTCGACTTTTAATTATCCTCTTCTCTCCTTCTCTACGGAAATGTAGAAAACTTTTCCAGGCTAAAAATGTAGCAAGTATGTTTAACTTTTAGTTGTTATCTGTTCAAGCATATAACTGTGAAAAAGTTTATGATAATCCTAAAAGTTTGGTATTAATCTGTGCTCCAAGATATTAAAAGCACAAGTAGATTCCATTCAGACTAATTTAAGTTTACGTTTCAATTATGCTAGTCTAAGGAGGCTAATTAAATTATACGGAAGCATTATTAAAAATATTAAAATAAATAAATAATATTATTTAAAATTATTTAAGGTGGCTTAGGTATTTAAGTATCTCTTAAACATTACAACAGAAAATCCACATAATATATTTTCCCAAAAGAAAACTCATTATAATCGTATATATCTCCCAAAAAGTAATTAAATGTACAAAATAAAAACAGATCTCCCAACGAATATCCCTTCTGTTAGTGCCATACCCTCGTCAGAAAGTCCAAATGTCATTTTAATTAAAAATAAAAATGGCCGCTTCAATAACTCCCGATTTGTTAATGAAAATGGCAGCCGGAATAATTATATTACGGCCATTCAGATTGGCCACGTTCCAGTGAACCGGTTGTGGGTCCGGTCAGCCTGCCCAATTTGAGTTTTGTTCAATTTAAAATAATTAAAATGCCGCATATAAGCCTCGTCCGAAATCCTTTTGCGAGTTGGCGAACCTTTTCGGACCGCAGATATTATAATGCTCATGCCCCCCGAAGCCCCATCCGATTTTCGTCCTCCTTCCTTCAAATTTTGGAGCCACTTGAGCGTTGCTAAGCAAGATTTATGAGTCGCCTGAGGGGGGGCGTGGCATTGGCATAGCCCTTGGTCCATGGTCCATGGCCCCTGCACTGGTTATTTATATTTTTTTTCTTTTGGTATTTGCCAAGGTCTTTCGCTTTGTTTGCCATCTTTTGCGGCCTCCGAGAAGTTTTCAACTGGCCTTGCGGCTGCTCTCTGTCCCTCTGCAGCCGTCGTGCTCATCTGTGCGGCTTGTGGCA
This sequence comes from Drosophila anomelani, assembly GCA_035045905.1. Taxonomy (NCBI): domain Eukaryota; kingdom Metazoa; phylum Arthropoda; class Insecta; order Diptera; family Drosophilidae; genus Drosophila; species Drosophila anomelani. The sequence goes on from JAWNOO010000165.1 coordinate 1,626,029, forward strand.
TTTAAATAATTTAAAACATTTGAGCATTTTGGGGCAATTTGGTTAATGGGCTGTGGAGGGAAAGGGTTCGACTCTAAAGTCCCAAAGCACGGGCTCGTAAATAACGCCGAGCCCCCGATAACGATTGGGCTGTCTCAGCTGCCTAATGTGCACTATCAGGATGAGGATATCAAGGGAATTTACCAAAAATAAGGATGACCGAGGGAAAGCCAGTTGAAAACCTGGCTTAAAGGGACGCCAGCTTAAAGGACATGTGACGCAGGTTCGTGCAACGCTCGCTTATGTGGCGCACTAGTTCAAGGACTCGTCCAACTCGCTTCAACCCAATTACGCAAAAACTACACAAGCAAACTTCTGCACACATACGGGTAGACAGAGAGAAAATGGGACTGTAGGTTATAAATATATTTTTACAAATTAAACGTGACCTATATATTTTTATATGGAAATTCTATCAAAGTAAAGGAATTCTTCAGGGAATCATAACAGTTTAAGTTTTGCTTGCAGTTAACAGAAACTTTAGTAGCTATAAATAATAAATATATGGAAATAGTAAAATAATCATCTTTCAAAACTCAATATATCATTATTTTTCCCCAACTTTTCTATGTGTTAAGACATCAAATCCTTTCGAGTAAGACCTGTGTATTCTGTACTATTAATAAACTCAGATGACTTTGTCAAGAGAGGGGCTTATCGCTTTCTCACCGTGTACAGGTCTTGTAATAAATGGCATCCAACCTGCCCTGGCAACCTTTAACCCTAAAAATGCGACCCGACCTAGAAATGTGTGTTTGCTTGCCGAACCGCACCGCTTCCCCACAGTCATCACTCAGTCACTCGGTGGCTCTCATAGGGGTTCCATTTTTTCCACAAAGCTGCTATGGCGTGCCATGAATTTTTGTTTATGCTTGCGGGCGAAAGATAAACACTCGCACACTCAAACACACCCACACACACTGAAACACTCGGTTCGCGAAAATATGTGCCAATGCCAGGGGATAAAGGAGGCGAATGGAATGGGTGCATGTCCTGGCTGACTGACAGCGACATAACCACAAGCAGCTAGCGCAGCTTATGCAAACGTTCAAGGACACGTGGATGCATTGGTGTTTGTGAGGCGCCTGCAGGTTATGCAACACTTTTTATGTTTGCCATGCCTGCTGTGTCTGTGTCTGTGTGTGTGTGTGTGAAAGTTGGCCCAAAACTCTGGCTTTAATTGCTGGCAATTTGTCAGGCTAATTTGCCAAATTTGACACCTCAGCGAGCGCACACACTTACGAATTAATGACGTCAAAAATAAAACTCGCTCGTTCTCTCTTACTCTCTCTCTCACTCACTCACTCCCCTGTGTATGTGTTTTGCAGCAGCAGCTGTGTGCGTGTCTGTGTCTGTGTGCGTGCTGTTTTCACTTTCACTTTCATTGATTTTCAAGCATCGCAAATAAATGCTGGTCACACACTCAACACTCGACACCAGAACTCACTTGTATTCGCACTCAAAGCTGATTTAAAGCTTATTTAACCTTTTTTCTATTTTTGTGTGTTAACTTTTCGCGGGAATTATTTGTGATATTTTTTTTTATTTTATTTTTGCTGAACACTTTCTCTGGCTTTTCTCGGTCGCGTGTCTCCTTTCCGTGGCATCATTGGCAGCCCGCAATTTTCAACGTCGAACTGCGCTCACTGCCAAAACTGAACTGAGCTTCGGCCAAAAGCGTTGCCATGGTCAAAAGCAGCAGCAGCAGCAGCAGTAGTAGCAGTGGCAGCAGCGAAATTCTGCTAAAACTGCCTTTTAAATACTGGTAACAGTTTAGCAGTTGGCGGCGCAGGCGCAGTTTCAAAAAATAAATACATTTCCCGCCGCTTCGCCCCGCTTTTACGTCACAGTTCGCATCACACTGTTGCGTCCTGTTTTTCACTCTCTCTGCCTCTCTGCTCGTGGCCTTTGTTTACATTACTCTGCTCGGCTGTTCAGGCATTTTCGTATTTTCGTCCTGCCTTCTATAAATAAAGTTACGCATACGCCACGTGGGCCGGGCGAGGTGAGAAGCCATCAATCGCGTGATTGATTGTGGATATCTATTTCTGGCGTTAGCTGAAATTTTCTATGACTACTGAGGCAGGCATTATCCCCGTCGGCCACGTGTCGGACAGATTAGTTTATTTCAATTTAATTTTAATTTATTTTCTTGGCAGGATAGCGGCGTTTAGGTTTAATATTTATTTAAAGTTGAATATCAGCTTAAGTTAGGCGACATTACCTGCCCTTTATAAAACCTTCAAGATAAACTTAAGAGGCTGAGGATGTTCTTAGCATGATTTCGAGAGCTAAACGCCCTAAAGAAATCTCTAGTTTAAAGTCACAACAAAGGGGTGAACTGGCTAATTTATTAGCCAAGTTATTTATGGAATAGCCGTTATACAAATTTAACTTGGCCTGTTTTCAGCTATCTCATGGAAATTACTTTGTAAAACACAATTTACCCAAAATTGCGCATACGCCACGAAGGCCAATCTTATATCTTACTTGTATCAATGCTGAATATCTTTAAGCAATATTTTTATACTTTCAACACTAACCGACTTTAACCGACATCCTTTAATTATTAGTTGGCCACGTGTCGAGCAAATGACTTTGCACAACTCAATTTAAAGACCACAAATGCCCCAAAGAATAACTCGAACACGTAACTTAGTGTGCTTGTGTGTGTGTGTTTGTGGTAGCAATTTTCACGCTGATTGGTTTCCAGTCATTTTTCCTTGTTGCCTTCGCCTTTCATTTATTTTGTTCTTTTGGCCATACACAAAAAGTCAACGAGCCAAAGCCAAATGTCAACCGGCCCGCTCCCCTTTCCGCGTCTCTCGTCCCTTCAAGGACTTTCGGAATTTAATAATGAAATAGCCCGTCCTTGGCCTGCGAACAATTTTCAATTTTCCACTTTCGGCTTTCGGCGTTTTGGCCTTCGGGTGAAAATGCGTTTGATAAATTTCCCAACGAAATCGAAACAGGGCGAACTTTTATTTCCTTTTTTTGTTGGCCACGCGTAGCATCACGCACTTGCAATTGGCAGTGGCAATTACTGCAGTGGCAGTGGCAGTGGCAGTGGCAGCAGCAGCTCCTCAAATAATCATTTGCTATAACTAATTAAAAGTTTTTCTTGTGCGGGAATAATTTCATTACATGACCAACTTTTTTTTCTGTCGCAGTTTCGCTGCGTTCGATCGATTACACTTCGATATACAGTTGGATGTGCGCCATAAATAACAACAAGTTAGGCACTTTCCCTATTAGGGGCGTATCCTTGTGCCTTCGGGGGCAGAGTTAAAGTCGAGGATGTGAGTGGGAAATGGGATGCGAGGGTTGTGGAGCTGCGAAGCTGAAGGCTCGCCTGCGATTTTTATCAATGAACGATGGGCGACGAGACAAAGTTATTATGCGAAATCAGTGGGCGGCTCGTCCTTGTTTGTCCTTGTGTGGGAAGATTGTTGCTGCTTGTGCTGGGATATGTCTGATTTGGCTTGGGATGTTGGTTTGGTTTCCTAATGTCGTTCGCAGGAGTTGGGGCAAATTGAATGTCATCTTAAGAAGTTGGTGGCATGTGATCGGGGTCTTAAAGGCTTTATTTAGACTTCAATAAATGTGTTATTTGGGTTTCTAAAAATAAAGAGCTTAAGACTTGAACTTTAAACAGAATTTAGTGTGGAAGAAGAGAAGAAAAAACTGTGTTAAATTTGTATTAAAGTAAATTAATCTGGCTTTAATATGAATTATGATATAACTGGCACAGTTCCAAAGGATAAAGCATATGCTGACTGTGTTTTCATCCTCCTTCGCCCCGAAGGGTCCCGGGAATCTGAGTGTGGCATCGCGGAAGTCCCGCCTGTCTGTCACTCCGCTGGCGGCCATATCTTCCCCGATTGAGTGCCAATCGAGGGGAGATACTGACAGCGTTGGTGCTTTTACGACCATCAGCATTGAGCACCCCGGCTAATCATAACCGATACCCGATAACTATGGCTATCTATACGCATCCGGCAGTTTGCAAGTTTTCCTTTTTGTGTTTTTTTGGCGGGTGTCGAACGTTTGCTGCTCATTAGAGGGAAACTGTTGCCGGCCTTCTGCCGTCTTCGTCCTGCTCGGGCTGGTCCTATTATGGCGGGGATGTGTGCCTGGCGCACTTACACTTAATTGAATCCTGCGGGCGTGGTGGATGCTGTCGAGCGGGCTGTGTGGTAGACGGCGGCGGAGGGTGGGTCCTTCGGTGAGCCCCTGAGGCATGCGGCATGCCAAAGCGTTTAGCAACCAAATACGCTTTGCTCCCGATTTGCCGCCCATGCCATGCCGCCCGTCTTTGTTGTTGTTAGGGCTCACATCCTGCCGCCGGCGCATCCTGCTCCAGCTCTTGCTCTCCCTTCTCTTCCATCCCTATTCACATCGACATGCTCATCGGCATCCACGTCCACATCCACATCCACTGGCAGTGAACCTGGGAAAAAGGAGCCACTGAGCGAGCGAGCGAGCGAGCGAGCGGCTCTAATTCAATTAGCAAGTTCAGCGCCAAAGCGGCAAATGGCTCGTTAAACACGCTGTGTTTTTGTAGTCCCCGGCAACCCCCGCACTTTACCCTTCTCTAAAATACACTCTGAATAATTGAGCTTCCTTAAGAATATTGCAAAAACATTTAGTACTTGATCATAGCTCTATATTTTATTAGAATAGTTATAAGGTTATTGGTAGTTATTGGTTGAGCGTCCTTAATTGTTAATATTTTTCTTTGGAAGACTAATAATAATATGTTAATTGCTTTATTTAAATGTTTTTGTTATTTATTCATACTAGTTCTTAAACGCTTTTTAGTATTTTAATTTGGAAGTACTAAAATATTGTATAATTAGCGAACAAAAAACCGTTTAAGTTAATTTTATTATTTCTTAATCAAGTATACAAAATTCTAATGTTTTTTAAGCTTTAAAATTAACTTTTGAATTTTTGAATTTCGATGGAATAATGGAATATTAAAAAACATACAGAAATTTGAATCTTTCCTGCCAATTTATATATATGTAACTTCGTATTTTCTGTGTTTATCTTTATTTCCTTTTCCGAGATTAATTTTAAAATAAATTTTATTAAAAGTTTATTTAGTTTTTATTAAATTGTACTTGATTTTAACTTAATTAAAAGTTTATTAAATTAATAAATATATATTTTCCTTCCAGTGTGCTCACTTTGCATTTAGCATTTGGCACCGCCCAGCTCTCCGCTTCTCCTGTCGCCGGGTTTTGTCCTCCTGCTTAATGCCACTTCACTTGTGTTTGCTCGTTTTTTAAACATGTTTTATTACATTTTTTTGCGCTAGCTGGCGCCATATTCATGGCACCGGAAGTTACCACACACAAACACACGCTCAGCTGTGTCTGTGTGTGTGGCAAAATGAGCAATGAGTAAATGAGCAAAATGTTATAAATTGCCAAAAGTCCGCTTTAGAACGATCCCTTTTCCCTTCTCCCTTTGGCCCCCCGATGATTTCCTGGGCTTTTCTTTGTTCTCAGCGGTTTTTTGTTCCCCCGTTTGGTTTGCAGATAATGCACGGGAAAATCTTGTTCACTTTGGTCAGTGACCAAAAGCAAATGTGGACGCAGCAGCACCTCTCCTGCCCCCCAGGATAATTATGAGCTATGTGTGGAATGCTAGGAACACACACACTTACACAGTCCACAGGCAACCGCAGACACACACACAGGTTCTACGTTTAATTTATGCACAAATAACCCGAGCAAATTATTCGCTTTGTTCCGCAAATGTTTTTCGAGTGAATTGTGTTTGGTCAGGAGTGGCCAAAGGGGGTGAAGATATGAGCAAACTTTGGCCGGCGTTTCATCTTCCACTCCAATATCTGTGGAGATTAACAAGCGTGTGTGCTGTGGCTTCCCTTTGGCACCCTTCGCCACCCAAATTTCCACCCCCCTTTTGGCCTTTCATTGGGGCCATTCTAACCATAATCGCCTTTTCTTGCCACTTGCCGGCATATGCCCATCGTTAGCTGGATATCCTGGCTGTCTACGGCCAGAACCAATCCCCAATCCGTTTGCCCTTTTCCTGGGTTTGCCCGGGTTTTCCTGGTTTCTCCTTTTTCCTTTTCACACATTTACTAGTTGGGTTTCAGTTTTCGCTTCGACCAGTTCTTTTTGTCGTCCTTTTTTTTCGGCAGCTGCAGCAACAAAAGTCCATTATCCTTTTCGGCGTTATCGGTAATCAATTTCAGTGGACGGTCGCAGCGCAAAAAAAGTTTTTGCCTCTAGCAGCGGGCCAACAAAAGCGATAGTTGCACGAGTACGCCATACCAGAGAAACAACAACAACAATAAACATTTTTAGTTTTGAAATATGCACGACCCTCGCACACAACCTACCCCTTGAAACCCAACTCCACCTTACACACGCATGGAGCCTAACAAAAGCTTTTGAAGTGTTGTTTGCTGTTGCAGCTGGATTTCCACCAGCCGCTCTCTATGCACCGAGAAAAATAGTAGTTTTACTTATATCATATGGTTTGATCAGTATCTGAGATATATTTATATTGGGAATAAAATTTTAAATATAACAATACGAACTCTCAATCATTTTTAGGACTTTTTCCATTCGGCGAAGCCTTTAAAGTTTAAACACCAACCTCTCCCTAAATAACATAATACTTAATTTTCAGTTAAATATTTGCTCATTTTTCTCTTACTGTATAAAGTGAGTTCTTTAAGCGCATTTTGCACTACAATTTCAGTCACTCCCATCGAATAATTCAATTGCAATGTGGAGCAATTCCCGCTGTTGTTACTGGTTGCCAGAGAAGCGATGTTGTTGCTGCTGCTGCTGCTGGCTAGTCACTTACATAGTTGTCGAGTTGTTGAAAACTTGATTTTTTCACCAGCTTTTTGCCGTGATGCCGCTGATATTGCACTCGCAATTGGCTACAAATTGGCTTGTCGAATGAGCAGAAAGAGAGAAGGAGCCCAGGACTCAGCCTTGCGCTACATTTGAGCAGCAAGTGGTTCCTAATTGAATGCGGACAGCTGCAGCATATCGGAGGGCGAATTCCTCGCAAATATAATTACAATTTTCCATACATCCAGTGCTCGCTGCATCTCATCCAGCTTGCAAATGAATTATGCAGATGCTCCGGCTTGTCAGTTGCTCCTGCCAGATGCTCCTCCTTTTGTCTGGCTGTTCATTTCCCAGCAGTTCTTTATAATCGCGAAAGGAGGAAGGATGGGATGCGAGGGAATGGGGGAAATGCAAAAGTGAAACTGTAGCTGCCGCCAGTGAAAAGCACTTTTCAATTTGGCGGCTTGCCTCAACACAACTCATGCCCATCTGAATTGGGCTCTCGGTTCGGCTTTCACTTTTCAATTAATTCTTGCGGCCGCCGCGCTGTGGCGTTTTATGTAAGCGCTCCCCAGTTGGCATTTTAATGCCCTTAGGTTGGCCAAATGGGGTTGGTTATATAGCTGGATACAGGTATAGAACAAGAAAATTTGTAATAAAATTTAACTAAATTAAATGTAGATATAAATATCTTAGGGAGTAGTCCAAAGTCACAAATTATGCCTACAAATAAATTCTTTTTATATTTTAACAAATTGATTGGCTTTCATTTCAAGCTTCCTAAATATTTAATATTATTCAGTTATCCCCGTAAACTATTCCAAAGACAAGACATCCTCTGATTAAACTATGCTTTCCTAATCCCCTTAGAGTATAACTTATTCCTCGATTTCCCCGTGGCCGCAAACATCTGGCTTTCCGCCTGTCCTCCCCATTATTATACCATGTACCAAGGGTACAAAGGTATTATAGTTTTGTGCGAGTGCGATTTTCTGTAACAGGCAGAAGGAGGCGTGGCAGACCCCCAAAAGTTACCTAAATATTGGTCAGGACCACCAAAGGAGTCGATATAGCCATGTCCGTCTGTCCGTCCGTCCGTCCGTCTGTCCGTCTGTCCGTCTGTCCGTCTGTCTGTATGAACGCCTGGATCTCAGAGACTATAAGAGCTAGAGACACCAAACTGGATTTAGACTTCTTATATCTGCACGCAGATCAAGTTTGTTTTAAATTTTTGCTGCTCCCTTTTTTGGAGGAGCTATTTGAAAAAAACGTATAGCTCCGAAATTTATAAAGTTATGTAAACCATATTAAAAAGCTTAATGCATCTTATCAAAATACACAGACTGTCCCAATTTTATTGCGATCGTGCCATAAATAGCGGAGATATAGGCTTTTTACTTTATACACATTACGTGTACAAGAGGCAGCCCAGGCAGAGGGCTCCAAATAAATCAAAACGTTCATTAAACATTTTACTTATGTTCACATTACTATGAAAATAAGGTTACTCATTTTAAATTGGTTGGTGGTGCAGCTGGCTAAGCTGAAGTCTTTTCAAATGTTAGTTGTCACGGGTTCGAATCCCGTCGGCGACGAGTGAAAACTTTTTTATTTTTAGTAATTTTTTTTTTTTTTTTCCAGTAAATCAAAATAAATACAGTATTTAATACTAAGAAATAAAAAAAATGCAAGCAAAATTTGAAAATGAAAAAATTCCTTATGCCTGGCGGTTGATTCGAACCCAGGCCAATTGCTTACAAAAATGTATGTGTAGCTTTACCCACTGAGCTATCGACTTTGCTTCTAAATGGGAAGAAATTTGTCTCAGTTTTTTATTCTTATTCTCTTTCTTTTATATAATTTTGGGACGCGCCTTGTAATGGTACATGGTATTCTACTGTCGGGACACCCGACTGTATTTCCATCTTGTTTTTGGCTGCAATTCTGGCTTTTTGTATGTGGGTCAGTGCGGATTTTGGCTGGTGCTCAGAGAGACTGCCAAGCCACGTGACTATTTGGAAGAATTGCAGCAGCAGGAGCAGGAGCAGAAACAGGAGCAGGAGCCGCAGTGCACGGTCCGGTAGCGGGAAAACAGTGGCCAAAACCACTGCAACAATGTGGGGCGAGTGTGTCGATTAGCAAAATTGAAAATGACAAGCTGGAGGCGGCAAGGAAATGCCAGAAACTGGGCCAGGGAGCGGCTTATTATTATGCTAAAGATGATGCAGTGCAGCTCAGGAAACAGGGAATGGCGGAGGTGGGTGGAAAGCCAACTGGGAAGTGGGTCAACTGCTTAGCGAGTGGCTGCTGCCAATAAGGGTGCATTGTGGGGTCGAGTGCAAAAATAATCGGAGCGAAATGTACATATATTGGCGTATCCCAATTTCCAGCGGTATACGCGGCGTATGAGTAATTTTCTCTAAGCGGTTTACGTCCACTTGGCAGGATTTTAGCCAGGGGAACGCGGATACGGGGATGCGATTCAGGGTTCAATGCAAAATCCGATATACGATTTATTTTGGTTAACTGCACATCCAATAAACTACAGAAAAGCAGGACGGGCAGCAAATCCGGGAGTCGATGTGTAAATATTGACTTTTGAAAATCAAAATCGTCAAAATGTTCATAAAAGTCCAATGGAAACCGTTCAGACCAGCAAATATTTGGCCCTGCGAACAGACATGACTCCAAATTCCGCCAGCTACCCGCTCCCCGTTCTCTTGTGTGTGTGCCTGCTCGTCCTGCGGATGTGCCATGGTCATGGCAACTTTGACCAGCAAACCAGTCAGTGAGTCCTGTTTCCCATCTGACTTCAGCTTGCTGAAAATCACAGCGCATAAATAATGGAAAGCGATTTAATTTTTAACAGCTGCAGTTTGTATTGCGTGAGGGATGTGGACGATGGCATCGCGTGTTGACCACTCCCAGTCCCATCCCGAAACCACTCCAATTCGAATCCTAACCAACGGACTTAAATGCTCAAATTTCACACTTCATTTGGGCACGCCCTGTATCTTGGCCTGGGATTTGAAGGGATTTGTTTGGGGTTTTTTCAGTGGGTCTCCGATAAAATTTGCCGGCCATCAATTATGGACATTCACAGGTGACTGTGGTTTGTGGCCAGCTAGCAGGTCAAGGTTTTATATAAAATAATTAAAATTTAAGGTTTGGAATATTCCAAATCCTCCTGACATGCAAAATACGGAAAATCAAGGCTTTTAGGGCTTTTAATTATGTAATAGGCAAAAGCCTGCCAGGTTTGCTTTATTATTATTATAAAAAGCAAGGATTTATTTAGCAGAAAGCTTCTCTGAATAATGTGTGCTCTGTTAGCATTGTTAAATTTTTAAATTATTAATTATTTTTTATCAAGTTGTGTTGCCACGAAAAAATGAATCGTTAAGAGATAGAACCAACAATTAAATCTGTTTGTATTGAATTTTAAAATGAGCGCCAATCAATCGCCATTTTGCATTAAGCAAATATTTGCTTTATTAAAGCAGCAGTTGTGGCACCTTTTAAAGTTTTTCACTCATGTTTTTATGTGTCGTTTACTCAGTGAATTGGTTAATATTTTATAGTGTTATGTAAGCTTGTGTGTGTGATGTAATTTAAAGTCTTTCAGTTTAGTATTTAAAACGTGCCTTTACTGGAAGCAAGTTTCACTTCGTGTTGGAAAACTCTTTGGCTTTTTACGACCTTTGGTGTAGAGCAACATTTTCGCAGCGACAATTGTTCCTGGTGAACATATTCCCTGCAGTTGTAAGCCGGCTTTTATGGGCTTAATGCCTGGCCATAAACGAAAGTTTTGCCATTTAAGGCAATTTTCATATTTTCGTATTTTAATTTAATGCCCTAGTTGATTGAATCGGACGATGTACCTGAAGGTCCTGCATATAAATGACTAAATGGTTTATGTTTGGGGCCGTCCTAATTGGTAGTAAAACTTGGTCATTACATCGCAACTGATTTATGCTCGAGTTTAAGTTTAAGACCAGGCACAACTTTGTTTCTGCTCTCCTTTCTCTTTGCTCCCCGCTCTGGCTAAGGAATAAGAATGTATAGCTAAAGGCGAAGTTGACATTCATTATGGCGGTCGGTCGATGAAGAGGGAGAAAGACAAAAGCGGAAGCTGCTTGGCTCGCCATTTTCTTCCATTTCCGCCATCATGAAAACGGGACAATGGCAACAGGCGAGGATCTGAATTAGCAGTGGAGCAAGGAGACAGGAGTGTCCTGTCCAGTCCTGGTGCACTCCTATTCCCTCCCCGACTCATCAAAAACTGTTTGAAATGAGTTTTTATTAGTTTTTGTTGCCGCTGTCATTTTTTGCTGTCACTCGTTGTTTGCTATCTCCCTCGATTGTGTGTGTGTGCGAGCGTTTTTTTGTTGCTGTTGTGTGCGTGTTAATTAAATTTCAAATGCACAAAAGAACTAACGACACGTTGACTGGGGGGAGAAATTCCAAAGGGGCGGAAGTAGAACCCAATAGCGGTCGAATCATACCAAACCCATTCTCGTCTTAATTGCATCCATGTGTGTAAATGAAAATGTTTGCCATGTTTTCCCTCATATTTTCTCCCTTCTGCCTCTCAGTTTTGGCATTTTTGCATTAAGGAGACAACAAATGCAAAACAAACTACACAAAAATATGGGCAACAACAAGGAGGAGCAGTAGCCAGTTCAGCGCACAAAGATTTAGTCGGACCAACGCCAAGTTTCTGGCCATAAACTTTATTCCGGGGCTTCCGAGTAAAATGTTTTCCTCCTTGCAGCCTCTATTTTGATTTTCCCTTTTTTTAGCTTTCCAGCATTTGTTTTGTTATGGTTTTAATTAAGTTTTAACTGGCGCTAGACCAAAAATGCACCACACCAGATCCCCAGCTCCAGGCTCCAGGAGTTGCTATAATTCACACACAATGCACTGCTAAAATGTATGATATTTCATAAAAAAAACAAAAATTTCATTAATAAAATCAAATAGTTTTATAAAAAAATAGGTAATAAATACTAATTTATATTGCTTAAATTGTTTAAATTGATTCTCGGATCAAAAAACATTGCTAAAAAAAATTGAGACCGATGTCTGAGACCATCCCTTATGAACTCCCTAATTAGCTTTTTAAATTGTTTTATTTTTTTCAGTGCTTGAAACCAGAGAACACACAATGGAAACCGAAACCTTGCCCATGAGGCAGCTTTCAGCTTTCGGTTTCGCTTGGCCCGGCAGGATCTACTCCGAGGATGTGGATGCGAATGAGGATTTTCCTAGGCTGCTGCTGCTGCTGACAGGCGCCGGGGAAATTGATTAATGTGACTTGTAAATGGCGCCAGATGGGAAATGGAATGGGAGCCGTGAGGGGATGGGATCCTATGGCCACCACGTAAACGGCGTAGAAATGTTGACTGGAAACTGCAGCAATTTGTGGCAGGAATTGTTGCGCCAAAAGTGTCACATGCAATTGTCGAAGTCCTTTTCGGGGCAGCAGTTTAGCAGCGATCCCCACACGGCTATTAGCCAAGGTCCCGGGTCCTTGAGCCGTGCCTAGTTAATAGCCTTCGCCATAATTAACAGCCGCCAAGCAAACAATTTCAATGTTTGCTTCTCCAGAATGAAAAATGATTTTTGGCCTTTGCGGCTTGTTTCACGTGGCAAGACATCATAAATATCCAACGCCTCCCTCACTCCCTGTTCAAAAATTTCATTATGCGAAAGTGAGTTTCGTTAATGTGTTTCCTCGTTTCCCGAGCAGGCGTCGAAGAAAATGCGGAAAACACAGGAGAAGCCCCGGCAGACATACCAAATTATGCACAAGACAAGGCGAGGGGGATCGTGTTTATAGCGTGGCTTCGAATGATAAATGTCCTGTAAAGGAACAAAACTGAATTAATTTGGTTGTACGATTAGTATACGGTAAAGACAAGTTTTAATTGTGCATAAATAAATTAATATATTAACTGAGAAATTATTTTTTGTCATAAACAATCCGCAATATGTAAATATTTATAAATTTATGAAGTAAATCAATCGAATAACCAGGTTCTCACCATTAGTATTTGATTTGTATCTCTACATATCTTGTGCTATTCATAAATATAAATATATTATAATACTTTCACCATAGTTTATCCGTAAATCAAGAGCATTTTTCTGTCCCTTGAGCACATCTTTTGCTAACGAAAGGTATTGAAGCCCCCTTCAGCATGTGATTTATCCGGTTCTGCATTATTATTCTTCTTGAGGAACCCAGAGTCCTATAATACTTTCTGCCTACCAGACAGAGGGCTTTTCTTTCCTTTTTCCATTTCAGAGACCCATCCACAGCTGGTCGTAATTTATGCCAATGACAACACTGGCAATAACAACAGCCATTTCCTGCAGAGGCCAATGTCAGCTTAACAATTTAATTCGAACACTGCCACTCCCCCTGGGCTGGTAGAAATAAGTTAACTGACTTCGCATTGGCCAATGCAAATTTCTGTAACGCGAAATTTGCAATTTCTGCATTAAGTCAACAGAGCGGATGGGTGATGTGCCAGGGGGAAACAGCGTGGCAGCGGGGAAAAACTGTCGAGAGGCGAGACATTTGCTGGCGTTGCTGGCGTGACATTTGTTTGGTTTTAATTTCGGTTCAAAGGTTGCCATGGCAGCCAGACTCCCAGCAATTCCACAACCTACTCTCGCTCCATTTCCAATTCCATTCCCAGCTCCAACTCCAGTTCCATCTCCCCTTTGGGGCTGATGAAGTATGCCGGGCCGGGCGGACCCAAAACACTTGCTGTCGTCGTCGCTTGGAACTGCGAATGTAAAATTGAAATATTGCATGAATTGCAGGAATGCACTAAGCCATGAAGTAACCACCACCCACTTCTGGTCCCACTCCGGTTCCCGTTGCCCCGTGAAAATGGGCATGGCCGACACACGACGTCGTGCAACTATTTAATAAACATCAGCGGGGGCGCAGGGGTGGGGTGCGTCTCCCAGAGCAGCACTCATTTTGGCTGCGGTCGGAGGAGCTTTTGATGTCTCGCTCGGGTGCATTTAATAAGCTGCCACCGGAGGGAAACGCCGAATGCCGAGGGGTGTCGACAGGTCCTTTGACTCCTAGGACTCAATAAGGCTGCCACGGGGAGTTTCAGGAAAATGGCATCCCAGCGGGACGGAACGGCACCTAAAACATGGAGCTTAATAGCTTTGACGTTTTCTTGAAAAACTACGATTTCGTGCTAAATATTGATTTGGTAAAGGAAAACTAAAATATAATACTATTCCTGGTAATATTTTACCAAGAATTTATTTAAGAATCCCCGCTGGCATTGGAAGATTTGGGTATTGCAGTAGAGGTGGAAATATATAAGTTTTCTGTTTTTATATAAACTATTCTTTGATCTTCCTAGTAAAACACTAAATGGTTTAGTCGAAGTAAGTATTGCTCTATAGTATTTACATAAATATTACATATTTCGACATATTTTCATCCAAATTAAAGCTTACCAATTTAAAAACATTGTTGCTCTCCCACATTTCCATCAACATTATTTTCATATTTAATTTTCAAAAATTGACTCAGGGGTCCTTTATTGCAAGGTGTAAAGGTGTTCCTTTCCGGTCCATAATTTATTTTTTGTTATGCAATCTATTGGATTCCCACAACTCAGCTCAGTTTATTTTGGGAAGCAAGTGCGAATGGAGTACAAAAGAAAAATGTTGTTTGCGAATGTTGGTAAACAAAGGGGCAACCGACTGCTGCCTCTGGATTTTCCGACTGCTCTGGCTGGATGCCAGCTGCTTGTTGGGAAAGGCAGCCTGGCGAGATGGCAGGTTGGGTTGCCTGGATGGGAATCCACAATAAACCAGGTCCTGCGAGGAAGTGACGAAGGCACGAAGGAGCCCAAAACTATTTGCACTCAGCAGAAGCAGGAGCAGCAGCAGCGGTAGCAGAGGCAACAAATGTTGCTGCAGTGTTGCCTTGTGCTACTTACGGCTGCCATTTGATGTCGATGGAGGCTTCAGGATGGAGAATATGGATAAGGATGAGGATTTGGTGTAGCGGATGAGCATTGGGTGGAGGATGTCGATGTTTTTGTTCGGCATTCCCAAGTATTCCGAGCAAATATGAAGGCGCCTGGTGATGTGTTTACAAGTTTGCGAATTGTTGTCATTGTCGTCATCTGGCCGGGCTCTGGCTCTGGCTCTGGTTTACCCCCAATCTTGGCCAGCTTCGGCGTCAGTCTCAGCCCGCTTTTCATTACCAATCGGAGATGGCCCTTACCCCGATCCAAAGCAAACATCAATCAAGCTGCATTATGCAAATATTCGCTCGAAACTTGCAACAAAAGCGCATCGAGCATGGAGAGCCGAAAAGGGAAAAACAAGAAAAGTTTAGCAGCAAATGGGAATGGGTTCGATGCAGGCATGAGGATGAGCGTTGGGGATGATGTCTCAGACTCAAGATTGGAGAGCAGCCTGTCAGACGTTAAAAAGCAGTTGCTATCCGTTTCACCGCCCCCGCATTCCAAGTCCCACATCCCATCCACCCATCATCCATCGCCGCTGTCAGTCGCATTACTAAGACAACAAGAGGGAAAATCATCTGCACTCGGGAAATAAGGGGTAACTGATGAATAATCTAAAGATATTTAATTTCTCTTAGTTTGAGGTATTTAAGAAAACGGAGATAAGTAAATAATTTATAGTATTTTACTGTTAATTGAATTGTTTATCATTAATATATTTAATTTGCGGAAACTTCTTTAATTTAAAATAAGAAATCAATATTTTATTTTTGAATTTGCATTACCAACGATTTTCGATTCTCATTTGTTCAAAGTAATTTAAAGAGAATGAAATTCGAGAAGGTGCACGGCAAAAGCCATGACCAGGCAGCTGCCAATAGTTGAACTCAACGGGATTCGGTTCCAGGATCTGGATCCTGGGACTCCGGCTCCTCCTCGCCATTCGCCTGAATTAAACGATAACGAGTTTTGGCTTTCATCGCTTCATTTTGAAGCTAAAGCTAAAAGCAACTGAAGGGTTGCCGCCTGCCAACGCCAGAAAAGCTAAAACGAAAAGCCAAGGAGCTGAAGAGGCGAGCCAAAGGACGAGGAACCAAAGGGCCAAAAGGACTCGAGCCGGCTTTTGTTTATGCGTAAAGTTTCGCGGCTTTGGAGGAGCAGAAACAGAGAACTTGAAATATATCTAAGGGGATTTCAGTCGTAGTGGGGGGGCGAAATTAAAATGTCTGCTGATATTTATGCCAGCACTTTAAAGGGCTTCCCCAGTGATCCCACACATGCGAATTCCTATCTGTGTTTAATATTGAATTGCCATATACAGTGAATCCATATTCCCGAATTCCATTTCTTTTTTCCCAGTTGCCAACTTTCTGCGGCAGTGAAGTTCCAACTCCTTCGCTGCTGACAATAAACAAAAGCAGAGTCCCGAAAAAACGGAAAACTGAACTGAAGTCCTGCAGAACTTGAAGAACTGGAAGAAGGGGGCGTGGCAGATCTCAGCTTGGCCCCGCCTGCTGCAGTTTGTTTAGCTGGCAACACTTTGTCGGAAACTTTGCATAAACTTTACGTTTGGCTTTCGTTTTTCGGAAAAATCCGTTTCCTGGCGAAGGAAAACTTTGCAAATTGCTTTTACGATTTCCGAACAGAATGCAAAATGCATACAAAAATTGCCGTGTGCCGTTAATTGCAAGCAATTTGCGATGCATTAAAAGTTAATGCAAAGCAAAGAGGAGATCTTGGCAGGAAGGTGAAGACTTGAAAGTCTAATTTTTGGAAAAATGTTGAGCTTATGGAAGGGATATAGAAAGATATTAAATGGGAAATTAGCTTGCAATTATTAAAGGATGTGTGTGTGATCGATACATACTTTAATATTTCAAATCAAATATCATAGAATATTCTGCAAAAAGGCTTACCTATTTCCTTACTTCTTAATCTATGAACTTCTTAAAAATATTACTATTTGTAGAAACTCCCTCCCGAAATGTGCACTTTAATAGCTTTGGCTAAAAAGTTTGTTAATGACGAAACCCTGCTGTTAATGAACATGCAACTTTGATCCTGCTACAACTTCGCTTCCGACCACGACCCTATCTCTTGCTCTTTTGCATAATCCTTCATCGGCTAAGCACTTTGCTTCTGGGGTGGCGGTGGGGAAGAACACACAATTTAATTAGGAGGTACGAGCTTGGCTCGCAGCCTGGCCCGAAACACTGGGCCATGTGTCTGTGAGTGAAATCAAATATGCGTAAACATCGGCTACTGGCAACGCAAACACTCGCCCGCCCACAAATACATATCTAAACACGGCGCAAGCATGCGTAATTAAATTTACATGAATTTGATATTGAGCACACAGCGAACGCACACACAGGCTCACGCTCCGACGCACACATGTGTCGATTGCGCGACTGCAATTAGCATTGCCTACTTTCCAGGGCCTTGGCAGGAAGCACCAATTCCTATTGCCTCCTCTCGAGTGCTTGGCTTAGAATTGAATTCCAACATTTGAATGCGTAACACACACTGACAGTGGGGAGTAACTTGATAGCATTTCAAATGATCTTAAGAAAAATATATATTTTAGTATTTTAATTTAATTTTATGTTGTTAATTTTATTATTTATATGTTCCCTAGAAATTACTGTTGAGCCTCATTAAAACCTTTAAATTCTATTTATATTCTCTGGATAGAGAGATAGAGGGATAAAAGTAACAAAAGAGAAAACTTTATAGAACGGTAGAGACACAGTAATAAATAAAAAATTGTAGTAAAAGGTATAAAGCATCATAAACAAAAATATGTAGGGACAAGTAAAAAAGTAAAGAGATCTGGAAGGTGATAAAGAAAAAGGGAAAAATAAAGATAAAGTGGTAGGGTAGATAGAACGAGACAAACAGGGATGGAGAAACCAATCTAATCCTTCAAAGAAAAAATTGCATAGAAACGTACTGGCTGGCGGATAAAGCTACATTGACTCGGCCTTTGATAAACCTCATTAATACCCTGTAAGAATATATAGTAAACATTGGTTGAATTGATTGACAATTGTTTTACAATTGACTGAAATATGTATTATAAGATAAATATGTATTATAACATTTATATTAATAATTACGTATTTTGAAAGGAATTTCTTGTGAAAAATAGATTTTAAATATCTAAAAAATGCCCACTTAGATCCTTTACTGTCTCACCTCGTCTGTAAATGTGAGAACATGTGAGAAAGCGACAACGTACTCAAACAAATGAACTGTTGCGAAAGTTCATTGCGAGGGGAAAACTTTTGGCATTGTCTGCTGGGGCGCCCTCCCCCTCTTTCAAGAGCTCGCCCGCCCCTAATTGGCCATGACCTCGTACCGCCCGCTCCGCTCGCCTGGTGCCAGCTCCACTCCTGTCCCCCTGTCGAGCCCAATGAATCTCTAATTTGGCGCATTTCAGAGTTCATAATAATTAAAATTACGCGCTGTCTGCAATGTTGTTTGTCCCCCGTTTTCGTTGTTGTTGTCCTTGTTATATGTATTATTTATGGCTTGCGAAACTTGGTCCTTGCGACTTTTGCCTTTGACTCCGGTCTTGATGCCAACTTTTCGGTTTTCGTTCGTGGCATTCATCAACTTTTTGCGTAAACGTCACCCGAAACCAGACAGCCATAAAGACACCAGAAGGGAGCGATCCGAAAGAGTTATAAATAGAGATATAAGTCGGGGCTTTTGTCACATTCAGATACGCAAATCTGATTATGAAAAGCATTTAATTTATGCGAATAATTGCATTACGGGGAACATCGCTTTCTGGCGGATGGCGGGATGCTGATTGAAAAACTTGTGTGACACATGCGATCGAGCAAGGCTGTTGAAAATTCTGTTTGACAAGCCCACGAAGGCAACAACATTGCTGGCATTTTGTTATTATTTTTGTTATTATTCCAGCTCTTGACAATGTCAACAGTTTTGCGCTTTTATCTGTTTGCACAGCCCACTCTCCCGCCCTCCACTTCTGACTCTCTGTGTGTGTTTAACATAAAGCGATTAATTGCTTTTCATTAAACGACGCTCGTTATATTGCCACCCCCCTTGCGCCCTCACTCCTTAACGCTTCCTTCTGCCTCGCTTTGCCTTTTGCCAGGATGCGCTTATTTAACTTTTAATTTGAAGTCGCGCAAGGAGGCAATTTCATGATGTGTTTACCTTGCGAAAACGACATTGCGCCAGCAACTTTGAATTCGTGCGACGCTTAAGCAAAACTTAGCTAATTTTAAGGCGGAGAAAAGGACGCTCAAAAGGTCTCAAAGGAAGTTATTATCTAAATATGAAAAAGCAATTTAAGCTAGCCAAATACATTAAATATTTCAAGATTGATTAATAAACAAAATAATATAAACAAAAGTATTATGAATAAATTGACTGTGAAATATTTTCACTTTCCACCTCATAATTTATTTTCCCTACTTTTCTTATGAAGAACAAATTACTAAATACGGCTTAAGTTCTATATGTCTTTAATTTCCCTGAAAAATTACGAATTATTGCCTAATTTCCTAACACATTTTCCCTGTGCAAAACGATTGTTGAAATCTGGCAAAAGTGTGATGAAACTTCCCTGTCAACACTACGAATTAAACACTTCAATCACACTCAAATCCCTTCATGTGGCAACCATCTTATCAGTCATTGCCAGGAGTGTGCCACATTTTTTCATAGCTTCCTTGGCCGTTAAGCAGTCTGCGCCGTAAAAAATGGCATTCTAAGCCAGACAGGTGGGCAAACATTCAACTCACAAGTGCCAGTCCCCGCTTCGATGGCAAGGCAACGCCCAGTTTACAGTTCAAAGGTGGCTGGAGGTCAAGGCCGGGGCTACAGAGGCAAATTTAAGGCAATCCTGGCCAGACAAGACGCGGCGCGGCGAGACATCTGGCCAAGTAATTGGCGTGGGCTTAGCCACGGGGGGCAATCAACCGTTCGGGCCTGGCCAATTCCAGTTCCAAAAGCAATAGCAATGCCCCAGCCAATACCCAAAGTCCATCGATATATCATCTTATTTCATCCGTCTGCTTAGCAATCGCCTTTTTATGGCCAGCCAAAGCCATCAGAAGCAATAGAAACTTTACAACTTGCAGACATCGTTTTGGGTCAGAGACAAGAATTTTGAACTCGACTCGGACTTGACTTCATTGAGGTCCAAGTCGGTGTCCATAATACTATGTCCAGTGTGTGTGTTTGCCTATAAGTATGTAAGAGTAGTAGACATGCAGGAACATTGGCCCTAAGCTGAATTGGACATTGGTTATTGGTTATTGGCCGGGCAAGGAGATGGGGGCCAAGTACCAACTGCATCGAAATCGGGCTAAACAGCCGGACAAACTCTTGGTTTGAAGTTGCCCGAAAAGCATTTCCTTGTCACCATCAAACTTTTTGGCCTCATTGTGTGTTGTTCCCGGCATAATAGCCCTACAGTACTGACTGCCTGTCCCTTTTTGATGGGGGTTTTCTTATAGTTTTTAGGGGGTATGCTGAGCTATGAAATAGTGAAGATTAAAGTATTTTTATTTTCTAAAAACACAAATATTTTATATTAAATAGTTTTATAGTTTCTTTGAGACGGGTATCCCGTAGCCTACATTCTATGTCTCCTGCCTGTTCAGAGCCACAGGGACCACGAGGTCCATGAGGCAGCACCAGGACCAGCCTTAGCCTTGGCCCCACAATCTATGAAGCCATGGCTAACAGAGCCCTGTTAGCGACCACGTGCCATCCTGCAAGTCCAGGATTCTGCGCACTGCACACAGCTTAACGCTCCGCGAGGTGTTCCCAGTATTTGGCCACGGTGCGTATGATTGATAAACCAAAATAAATATTTGCCAGCCTCCGCGATGCATAAAGTGCCGTGCCACAGAAAATGTCGAGGCGAAAGCTGCCGCCAGTTCAGCTCTGAGCTGTTGAGGATGGGATTCGAGGGCTTTTTTAGGCGTTGGTCGCACGTTGGTACCGGGGTTAGAGGGCAGAGAGGGCACTCCGCCAAACATCTGTGTTATGGGTACGAATGTGCACACACAGATACGCAATACAGACTGACAGCAGTGACCTTGAAGCAGGCTTTTGCATTGCCAGTGGAACAGGAGAGCGCGTGCTGTGCCATTGTGTGTGTGTTTGGTGCGTCACGTGTAAGCAGTTTGCTTTATATTTGTATCCTTAATATATATTTGTATGTGTGAGAGTGCGTGGGCGAGCATTGGCCTCCTCGGCATTATAAAAACTAATGGAAATTTAATTTCTGTTTGGGGAAGCATTAGCATTTTCGGTGTAGTTCCCATGATTATTATGCTTATTACAGGGATCTTCCTCTGAAGGAGAACAAGAATAAAATAAATTGTATTTAGAGTTTGTGCAAAAATAACTGTGTAATATTTATTTTTATTATATTAATTATATTTTTTATTATATTTAAAAGAGCATAAAAGAATATCTTTAAATATCTTGTAATGCGAGTTAATTTCATTTTTAACATTAAAGCCAAATATTTAAAAATATAATTTTACTTAAATTTCCGTTTTTCTAGATTATTTTTATAAGAAAAAAATTTATATGGATTATTTTATATAATATTATTTCATTTAATTGAATGGGAAATGCTTAAAAAAAACAAAAAAAAAATCATACCAAGCTGCTTCTTTTACAGCTTTAAAATTCATAAAGATAATGAATTATTAAGTTTCACATACTTCTTATACAAATTATAAATTATATTAAATATATTCTTCTAAAAATGTTTATGTATAAGAGTATTTACTGTTCGTAGCCTGCGCTGGTTGTATTATTTTTTGTGGCCAAGTCCTAGGTTGCTCCCCTGGGAACAGGTGTCAATTAAATTCCCTCATCAAGCTGATTAACAGAAATTCAGCAGCTGTCGTGGCAATTGTGGTTTTCCCCTATTTTCCAGCCCCTTGCCATTCGCCCTCCCCGGCCAGCTGCCAATGCATTGAATTACAATTTAATTGTCGGGGCGGCGCCCACAGTTTGCTCCACAGGATGTCAGGCATTGTTTCGTGCTGGATTTGCAACTGTCAAAGTGACAAGCATTGGCATCGCCTCCAGCCGGAGTCCCGAGACCTGCGCCATTCATCCACTTATTTATGCTGTTTGAGCATTTGTTGTGCACTAACTGCTCCTACAGCTGCGGCATCAAGGAGAGCCGGGTGCAGGAGGAGCCGGAGCCACACATAAATTGCTTCTGACATGCTCCGTTGACTTTTATGAGCGGCAATGGGCCCGAGGATTGTCTTGCCCTCCTCCTAATTAGAGCCATCTCCCGGAGAGCAGGAGCAGGAGCAGAGTCAGGAGCAGGCACTACACCGAGTGGGCGATGTGTTGCTTCGGTTGAGAGGACGCACTTAACAAGTGGAGCCATGTCAGTGGCAGACTCCGAGCTGCAACCGCAAAAGCAAAACTTCTGTGAAATAGAAATGTTGCAAAATATTTTGAAGGAGAGATTCCGTCTCTCCTTTCTCCGTTTACCATTTACCATTTTCCATTCTCCATTTGCCATTCCCCAATTTTTCCCTCTTTTGGCTGGCAGCAACTTTTTGTTTCGTTCAGGTTAAATGCGCGCGAATTGTTTTTTGGCCAGCAAAACTTTGTGATTTAACTTTTGAATAACCGCCAGCTGGGGGAAAGGCAGAGGGGGGATGCACAGGGAGACTAGGGAGAGTGTGCCAAATATTTAAGTGAAATTCTTTTCCAGCTGACTCAGCAGACAAAGGATCCTTGCGATAGCTGGGTCCTGTCGACTAGTTTGTCATTTGCCGGTGCACTTAACGTCCAGGAGCTGTTGTCCCTGAAAATTGGGATACATTTTATGCTCTTAACCTTTTTATGCAAATTACTATTTCCTCGTCGTCTATCCCGTTCACTTCCTGTTTTTCCGGATCCTGGCTCCTCTGGCTCATTCTTCCTTTTTGGTCACATTTGCGGCTAGAAGGGCAAACATGGTCCGAATGTTTCCTGGATTCTGCTGCGGTCTCAACTTTCTGTCCAACTCGCTAATCAGCCTGTTTGCTTAGGCCTCCGGCCCCTCAGCCCCATGGACTTACATGGGTTAATGGTCAGGGGCCTTTATAATTAATGCACACACGTGGCGTATACTTAATGCTGGCATGATCAACCCCAATGCCAATTAAAAAATATTTAAATTCTATTTGGACAAGGGAGGCTTAGGTACTTACAAAGGAATTAGTTCTTCTATGA
The DNA here is from genome assembly GCA_035045905.1 of Drosophila anomelani. Taxonomy (NCBI): domain Eukaryota; kingdom Metazoa; phylum Arthropoda; class Insecta; order Diptera; family Drosophilidae; genus Drosophila; species Drosophila anomelani. The sequence goes on from JAWNOO010000165.1 coordinate 1,649,169, forward strand.
GTTGTACGATTTTAATGTATTTTAAATGTTCATTTGTAAAATCCCTAATTAGTTTTAGGAGTTTAGGAAGATTAACTTTGGAAGACTTTTAATATAAAAAAAAAGTGGGTCTTGCCTAAGCCTGTTAAGATCAAACAACATGGCCAATTAAAAGTTAGATATTATAGAAAATGCCTTAATTGTTGGACGACTGCGATACCAAAGAGTATAGAACTATAAAGATCAATTAATATAAAAATGATTCAAAAATTAAATATTGATAAATATAGACCAGTATAATTCCCACAAATAAAATCTAATAATATTTGGACATCTATTTTGTATTTCTGTGAACTCTGAACAAGTTCCCCTTAATCCGATTTTCATAAAAATTCCTTGAATATAATTTCCACTTTATTTGCAACCCATAACTTTGGCTGTTTGCCCTTGTGCTTTGCATGGAAAGTTATGAAAAAATATAAATTTTGGAAACCCAAACGGAGTTGCCGTCGTGGTCAGTAGACGGCGCCTCCTGTTTGACCGACAATTTATTACAATCACGTCAAAACTCATTTGAATGGCCGCCATCCCAGCCGCAGTTGCTGGCCATAAATCAGAAGCTGCACTGCAGCTGATAATGCCGAAAGATGGGTAGAATACTGCTGGGGAACTGGGCGAGAGTTTAACTCCGCTGTGGGCAAGATGCTCAATTGAATTGGCCGCCGACTTTTGGTAAAAAAAAAAAATAAAAAGGGCCCAAGCTCGAGAGGAGCAGGATGCGCTTTTTGGCTTCTGGCTTCTACTGCTGGTGTTTCTGGGTCACAGGCAAATGGGTCAGACACGGAGGAGCCTTTCTCTCCGGATGGCCGCATAAATCACAGCGAAAGTGAAAAGTGAAAATTACTTAAATTCTATTCCAGTGTATCGAGAGGGAGAGGGAGAAATAACAGCCTGATTTATCGACCTGCGGAACTAAGCAGATGGGATAACTCATGGAAAGTGCAGCATTCCCATTTTATTACAGCATAAAAAATCCAGAGGATTTTTATATCAGTTTCAATATTGGTTCCATTGGGAGGATAGATTTTATTTATGAGAGCATATAGATTATGTAATTTTATTAGCTTCCGTACTGATAGATATATTTTAATAACGCAATCAGAATGACTTAAAAAATTCCCCTCAGGTACCTTAACAATTACTTACTATTGATTATAAAAACCATTTCTTTGCAGCTAATAATTTATTAAGCGTCACATAAAACTTTAACATTTTAACTCCCTCAACGGGTCCAAGGACTAAAGTGCCTTAGTTCTGAAGTCCTTAGAACTACTCCAAACTTTACTTTGCTGCTGCAGATAAAAACCATTATCCCGGACATCGCTGGCCACTCACGAGAACCTGCATAAAGCTGCACAAATTGACTTGTTTATGCGATAATTTCGTAGAGGAGCCCCCAACAATTCGATTATTTAGTGATTTCGGAGGATTTCTAAAGACTGTCAGGGGAAAAGGGCACCAGAAGAGGCAGCAGCTCGCAGAGAAAGGAGGTTGGCCCGGGCAGTTCACAGCTGCTTGCAGCTCACATGCCTCGGAAAATAAAACAAGATTTATTTAGTTGGCCCGGCATTAACTGTTGCCCTTTTGTTATGGCCAAGATTCCCTTCCTTAACCGTCAGGAACTCTTCTATAACGACTTTGTATGCACGCGTGTGTGTGGGTGCCGAAGGAGCCAACACATAAAACTCGGATGGGTTTTCTTTTCATTAAAAGCGGATTTACGCACACACACAAAGTGGAGAAAGGTGGCCCCCGACGAGGGCGAAGGCGAGGACTAGAGTGAAAGGAGCGAGCCGGGAAGTGAGAGCAGCTTATTGCACAATAAACACGAACACACACCATCCGCCACACAGCCACACACAAATTATGAGGCTGGCCAGGCAAAGAAAAGACCCCTCAGTGTTAGGATGCTGAGTCAGCGCCAAGAAGTTTCCCTTCTAAACTGCACAGGAAATAAAAAATGGGTAAAAGTAGAGCCTGATTCGGATTTTTCTAATTTGAATTGATTGATTGAGGTAAAATAAATAATAGATATTAACAGTATAAAAGGATTCATATTTTAATTATTTCTTACAAGAAATTCCATTAATTGAAAAGAAAAGCTTTAGAGTTCGTAGTATTCAATTTTTCTATAGAATATTTATTAAAAGAAATAGCAACAATCCATTTTGAGTCAGAAACTGTGTATTTAATTGAAGGACTGTTACAATTATGTTTTACGTTAGGAAAAAGAATATACAACTGTACATTCTTTACGGTTAAATAATACAGTTTCACCTTTCCATATTGTTTTTAAATTAATCTTTTATATAGAAGGTAAAAACTCTGTTTTTTGGACTCTTATGGTATACATTCTCGATATTTAATTTATAAATAAAGAAAATAAAACATTCTCTCCGTGTAAGGAACGATGGCGATAACGAGTCCACAGTCAAAGGATCTGCGCCATGTGTGGGTAAAAGTGTGTGCCAGTCGTCAACTGGTCAATGTTGTCACAGACGAATGTCAACAAGAGATAAGCCATTCATTTTATTCATTCATTCAGGACCATCCCCTCAGTTCCCATCAGTTCCTCTCAGTTCCCATCAGTTTACCCATATACCTCATACTCCTTGGCCTGGGCAGTTAACTATTCCGTAATTTGAGACTTGTTTGCTGTCACTCGAGACGAAAATAATCGACTTTGCCACGCCGTCTACCCACCATCTCGCTGTATATACCATGCACATATATATATATATAGATAGTAAATCGTTATTCTCGAGGAATTTGGGCGCGACTTGTCTCCGATTTCGTGGGCAAACCGGGTAAATAGCAAATAAAAACACGTAAGCGCAAACATGAAAGGCTGGCGGGGCAGCTTTGTGGTCCGAAGGATTGAATACCCTGAAGGATATGTCAATTATCGTGACCACTGGTTTACATAAGCCATGTGTACACGCATTTTATGTAAGATAAGCCCAATCGATTCCAAGAGCAAGCTGTATCCGGCAGAAGAAAGTTACCCCATGGCGGGTTTAATGAATAGAGCTCCTACGAGTCCTTTATATTTCGCTAAGCTTTTGGTTTAACTTTTATTTTTAGAATGAAAGGACACTGCCTTTCCTTTGCATTAAATTAGATTGTACATTTTACATAATAAATTATAGCCTCTGTTTTAAATCTTAAACTTCCTGTTGTCTTAAAGTCTAACTCAATTTCGAAATATCTTCCCATAATTGCTGTACCCTTTTTCAGGACACAAGAACGTAGCGACGCCCCCATTGTGACATTTTTTGTGGCAGGACTTGAATGATTATTTTTGTGTGTCTGCTCGTGTGGCTGAAGCCAGTAAGAAACCCAAAGTCCTTTGCTAATTATGCCACAGAGTTTTGCTGTTGACTTTGCCCCGGCTCTTGGAAATAAATGATAGGATGCCTGGTCAGCTCATTCACATCCTGGCCATGTTTGTTGACCATTTCTTGGGCTTTTGGCCATTTGCCCGAGACAAAACAAATGTAGCTGCATCCGGGCCACAGTCGTCCTGGCTGGCTGCCTGGCTCGGCCTTACACATGTTCCGAGTACGTCCTGCGGCTGCCGCCTCCAGTTTTTCTGTGCGGCCACGCCAAATGCATTTTTCAACTGCTGACCAGGGCAGCTGGTCTTTCTTCTGCACGGAGCAAAAAGTTGTAATGTCAAGTGGTAAATTTATTTCATATAGTTTTTACCAAAAAAAAAAAAAAAATTTTCGCCAAAATCTTACAAAGTTAAATCCATTAAAAGTTGTCTTTAAATTATAAATTTATTTAGGGATTCAACGTATATTTTACTACTTTAAATATTTCATTAGATCATCTTCATTGTCATTATTTAGGATATTTTCTTCCAGTGTTTTGATGACCGTGGAGCTGATGCTTCGCCCGCCTCGTTAGCCACAGCAGCTGCTGGTCCTGGTTCTGGTCCTGGGAGCCAGGGTTTGGGCCAAATGTTGCACGGTGAAAAATAACAGAGCACCGGATGTGTCGCCTCCCGGTACCCTGCCCCCGTTTTCCGTTTCCCCTTGCAGTCCCCTCCCGGCAGTTGCTTTGAGTGCTGTTTGACTTGCGTATAAATGCAATTTACAGTTGCAGGCGACGCCTCATGAATTTTAAGGAGCTGGCAAACTCAACTGCGTCTGCCACGCCCACCCGGAATTACTTTTGCACACCATCCTGATCGTGAGTGTGTGTGCTGTGCTGTGCTGTGGTGTGGTGTGTGCGATAAATGCGTCACTTAATTGTGCGAACTCATTTCTGATAGGTGGCCTTCGTGCTGCAAATGCTGAATGCGAAATGGAAATTGCAATTGAAGAATCGAAGACTATTTCGGAAAACTTGCAACTCTCCACTCACATATTGCGTATACGCCTACGTTAGCTCGGGTATTTACTGTTCGCCCACGCTTATTTATTGCACATGTTTTTATTGAATTCCTCGGCAGACAGACGCACAGAGAGACAGGAAAAGGGAAGCGCAGTTGCGATATAAATATTTATACCGGACGTATAATATTGCCGGCATTGTCCGGCGGACTCCAAAGGACTCCCAGGACTCCGCTGCTCCACGGCTTCCCGCTCCTTAACGGTTTTTAAATTGATTTCTCGCATCCATTGTGCCGAAGCCGCCACAAACAGACGGGCAGCCTCAATTCCAGTCAAAGCTGCACAGAACGAAATTAATTCAGTTCGCAAAGATATTAATTTGGCAGTTAAAAATAATAGCAAACCATATTCATGTTTTCTGTGATTCAGAAAAGTCAGTCAGTTTAGTTCATAAATCAGAGATTCAGAAATCTTTCTTTTAAATGTTATCTTTTAGATATATATTTTCCAAATTCTACATGAACATCCTTGGATAAACAACCATTTAATCATTGCTTAAGATCATTTTCTTTCTGTGTGTATATATATAGAGGCTATAGCTATAGCTACCAATCCCAATTCCGTGACCCTCAATGGCCGGGCATTTATCTTGGGACCCTTTTGGGGCTTCACAGCCCTTTTGCCTTTTCGCCGAAGGCTTTGCCACTGGCCGTTGCCAGCGCCTTCAGCTGCCAGAAATTGGCTTGTCCGCACTTAAATAATAATCAATTCTATTAAATTATTGAGTAAGCTGCTTTCGCTAATTGTGGGCGGCGAACGGGCAGGCAATCGCAGTTATTACAGCTTATTTGGCGAAACTTTTCTTATTTTCCCCTTAGCTGCCTCTTGGCCTGTCATCGTGGCTGGCTAAACTTTATTGCCAACTTTATTTTCGCATTTCCTTTCAGGATTTGTCATTGGAAGTCCCCGAGCGCTTTTTTCTTTCGATATTTTGACTGTTATCTGGCGCATTACTGTGATTATAGTCGTTTCGCAAAGGGCACAGGGATGGCATAGAACGGAAAGGATCAGGATACTCTAACTACATGTGCCAGATGGCAGCAGTCTCCGGTAGCTGCCTTCCACTCTGTTATGTCAACTGCTCCGAATTAAATTGCTTGTCACAGATATAAATCAACACAGGCCGCATATATTATGCAATTTTTTATTTCAGATTTAATAAACGAGATAGCAAGCTGGAAAAGCAATAAATAAATATTGTATTGCAGACAGACTGACATCCCTTTAAAACGAAATATTTCTTTAATAGTTTACAACGAGCTCTTTCACATGATAAATTCAAAGCCATTTTTTCGATGGGTTGTAAACCATAAAAATGTATTTTTTTAATGCTATGTCACTCTCCCTATAAATTTCCTTTCGGCCTCGATCAAGATTAAGCTTAAAAAGTAATTATTATTCAGCCGAAGGCTGTATAAAAATACGTAATATATTTTAGTTTAATATAAAAACGAGTGTTAATACCAAAAGTCTCCAGCTTAAAAATCTACCTCAGAATTTTGAAAACCACTCCACGAATTGCAAAATGAAATCCACATCTTTTTATTAACTAAATCGTTGTGAAAATATTATTGTAAATTTTAGAATAACTCTGTGCACATCAATGAATAAAATTTGTAGTATTATTTAACGTCACTGGTTTTCTACATTTCCCTCATGCCAAATGATTGCCTAAAAGTATGCTCTTGATTGCAATTGAATTGTAACCGCGGGGCTAACAGCGCTGTTAATGGCATACACAACTTTTTAAATAGAAATCAATTTCTTTCTTTTTTTTAAATACATAATTAAATTTTATTTACATATTTAAAAGTTGGTGCAATGTGAAAGAAAATATAAAATAGAATAGCAGGCAAGGCAATGAACTATACCGAGTATATGTAGTTTAATCACTTTAAAAACTGTATTAGGTAATATTTACACTACACCGAAGAACCACCACGGCATCGTAACCCTACTGCCGTGACCAGGATCAGGTCCGAGGAGTAAATTATAAACGAAAAGGCCTATGACGGGAGCACGGCCCTGAGATCTAGCAGGGATTTTAAAGTCAGACTTAAAGATCAGATAACACTGATGGCAACATTTCTAGCAGGAAATAACGTTGGTTGTATAAAATTACATACAAATATATTACTATTTTAAATTTTTATCTTTATTTCAGAATAAAAACCAGAATATCCTTTTAAAAATGTTTCCGGCTCTTAATGGTCAAAAGCTCCAGGTTTTGACGGGACTTTAAGCCCGACAAATATGTGAGCAAATATTGTTTATGGTTCTTTCTAAATGCTGCACAGGCTAACTTTTAATGAGGTAAAGGGGCGGAGAGTGATTGCGCGGGGAACATTTGCTGGCTTTGCGTTTAGCACAAAATTTAATTTGCACACACTCGCAACTAACTAAACTATAAACTGGAAACTGTGGGGTGCTGGTCCGGTGGAGGGCTCCTGGTTAGGGATTTCCGTGGGGGTTCCCCGAGTTCCGAGTGCGGTTTGAAAATGATTTTGTAATATTGCACACAAGCGAAGCGCTCAGCTGGAAATAGCTGAACGCATGGCACAAATGCGCATAAATAAACATTCCAGGACGAACATTCCGGTGTCCCCGCAAAGGGATAATGTGGCGGAGCACGGGTGCAGAGGCAGGGGCAACATGCAGGTAATAACCGGATGTAGCTAATTGAATAAAGCGTGTTTAAGCCGGGACAACGCACACAGGACATTGCACCCGTTCCCAGTGCGGAGCTCAGTGCCCAGAATATCCGATAGCCCCGGCGGACCGGAGTCCGGCTCAGCTGGGAGTGGATCCTAGTCCACGGAAGCGGAAGTTGCACTCTGACTGGATATCGCTTAATGGTTAAACTATTTAAATTTTAATTCGCTTAGTGAGTTCATTAGACTCGAACCCGCGGTGCCTCATTGTGAGGACAGTAGCCAGTGATGGCTGGAATCTGTTTTAAAGATGGGGACATTTAAAAGTCATTAAAAAGTATCCTTAAAAAACATTAAATGGTATCCATTAAACTAAACCGCTTTAGTTATTTTTATATCATTTTTAAAGCTAAAGGTCACCAGGTTAAAGTGACATCATTGAAAGTTACGAATTTTCCCCTTGCTTTTTCGGTGGTTTATTTCCGTTTTCTTCTGGTGACCGCCGCGTAACGAGTTCCCTGTCTAATCCTGTATACATTTAGCAACTCACGTACCAAACATCAGCCGACATATGCCTATGCCATATATACATACATATAGTATGTTTCAGTGTATTCCATATCCGACTTACCTGCTGGCGGTGCTGCAATTGCTCTGCCCTCGCCGTTGATGATGATTAATGAAAACGAATCTATTGAAAACGTGCCGTCGCCTCTGGTCCAAACATAATACCCTAAAGGCCCCGAAAAGAGCTGAAATTTGTTTCCCTTTGATTGATTTGTTGAAGGCCCCCAAACAGTGTTTAATTGGTAGATTCAATGATTGGCAAAATAGAGTTTTATGAACTTAATTTTAAGGCGATTTGAGTGTGATGACACATACGGAGCGGAAGCGATGAAAATACACAAACGGGCGGGGGAAACATTGTGGGAAAATTAAGGGGGGACTGTGGCATTTCCCAGCCCGCTCCACAACAATTTGATTTGCCGGAAAATCAAATCAATTTCAAAACCGAGTAAAATGTCAGAAGCCTTCGGTGCTCGTCCGTTTTACGGCTGACTGGCCGGGCTAATTATTTTGGCCAATGGGCACAGACAGCAGGAGGCACAGGAGCAGGATGTCCTGTGTTCGGGATCAGCATGCAAAGTCCATTTACCACCGGGTGACGCCTACACAGAAGACAGATTAACTAGCCATGTTTCAGGACCTTCATACTGCTCTGCCCCCCAACACCAAAAAAAACAGGCAGCCTGCCAAAGTAGATTACCAAATTTAACACTTCATTGGCTTTTTATATCCAGGACAGGCCGGCCTAGGACATGGACACGGTCCAGATACTCTGTCCCCGATGACCCCTTGCCTTTTGGAATATTTAAAATTCCATTTCGCCATTGCGTTCGATTCGCTTATGTTGCCGAACATATTCCATATTTTATTTGCCGATTTTAATCAAATTCGCACTCATCGCACCGCGTCCCATGAAATATTCAAGTTTCGGCTGTCAGCCAGATGTTGTGGGCCGGCCCGCGCTGCCATGGCGTGTCATTCCCGATCCGGATCTGGTTTTCGAACCGGCGGAGGGACATCAGCATCATCCAGCCCACTGTCAGCTGCCAAAGGCCCCGCATTTCAGTCGCTTTTTGGCATTTTTATCGGGGCTCGCATATGAGTTTTCGCTTTTCTACGTTGACAATATTTTTAATGAAGCCGAAGAGTTCCCTTCGCTTATTTTTTTGGTCTCGCCGGCACGAAGTGTCAAATTAAAATAATCAGAACATGACAGCTACCGGTGTGCTTAAGAAATCCCTTTCAATACAATAAAAATAAAAATAAGAAGAACAAATAACAGAAACCGAAAAAAGCCCACGCCAAAAGTTGAGCCGCAGAAATATGTTTCATTAGCGCGAATTTCGGCGCATTTCTTGCAACTTATTTCTTGCGCTTCATTAAAGCGACAAATCCGATTAGGAAGGCGGCCAGAAGTTCCAGCATTTCAACTAAAATAAATTGAAAATGAAATCGAACGTGAACCGCAACATGAACATTAGGCGGCCAGCGACTAAGCATTTAATGTCAACCCCCGAACGAGCCGGAGCGAGAATCGAAAGCCATAACAAATACGAAAACCAAATAAATAAACCAAAGAAATTGAGCGAAATTGCCTGCCAGATCGGCGAGCGAATCCCTCGGTACCCATCTCAATGTTTTTTTGTCTCGCAAGGGTTCGGCCAGGGCCCGGCTGGAAACTTGAGATTTATTAATTCTTAGAATGATTCCTATAAATTTGTCTCTGCATCTGACCAGAGCAGGCACTGGCCCTGGCATTGGCCCTGGATTGCTTTGGATGAGATGGGACCGGGCAACGGAAACTGACAGAGCATGGAAATCTCGGGCTCTCGGCAAAAGCAGATTTTTTATTCAGATGAAGTGCACTTGCCTTTGGTTGTTGGGGCGAGAGTGTAAAATATGCTTAATAAGCGAAAATATATAATTAATCTTTGCCATTGGGCGGGGGTTATACCTTTTGTGGAAACTTGATGGGAACTTTATGGTGTTCAGGGTCGTAGGACAAGGGTTTAAGAAAATAAAGAAAATGATAAGCCTCGATAAGCTTGAAAGTATATTAAATCTGCTATAAAATATTAAATATTTAAGCCGTATATCTTAACTACCATCTGTAGATTAGGTTTACATCCTATTAAAGCTTTTATGTTACGGATTCCAACTCTGCATATTGGCTTACATCGCTAACCAAATCCAATGGAATCCCTTATCTGCTCACACAAATATCGCATTTAAGCTATCAACTTTTATGAAGCTGCGCGTTGACGTTAGTTAGTAGCTGCTGCGGTTGCCTGTGGCCACAACACCGGCAACAGCGATACGATGCCGCGACGTGGAGCAAACCAAACTCCCATGCATCATGTTTGGTTATTTAATACATTTCTCATATTTGCCAAACTCAGCCGGAGACAGCGCTGCAGCCTGGAGGAGGTTCCCGGACACCTGGCAACCGTTGCACTGAAACACCAACTTGCAACACCAGCAATCATCGGCAACAGCAACACCCCATTGGCCGAGTGTGGCCCTACAAATTGCTTCCTCATTGGCCACAGCAATTAAAAGTAATGAAAAGTTGTGCAGGGCAACAAAGAGTGCTTCGTTTTTCCCCCTGACCGCATCTACGACGTGTACCCACTGGATTCGTTGGATCCACTGGATACGTACTCGTCGGATGCGGCGCTGCATTAAAGTCAAACAACGGTAATTATGCAAATTGCAAAATGGAGCGACTGGCGACAGGCCATGGCTGTCAGGCCATTCTCTAGCTCCGACTGCAGCTATAGCTCCATCTCCGGTTCCAGCTGCAGAGCTCCAGTTCCTGGCTTAGGCCACTGGCCAGTGGCCACACATTTGACGTTGGCTGCGACGGGGCGACCGCAAGTGTTGCCTGTAGGAAATCAAATTAGCGCGCCACACTGGACAGCTCTGGGCACTTGCCTGCACTGAGAAAAATAGGGAGTAATTTAAACTAAATTATATTTAGAAAGGGGTTTAAATAGTTTAGAATAAAGCAAAGGGTTTTTACAATAATTTTTGTTCGTTTATTATTTCGTTCAGTGCAGCTTTCCTAGTTGCAGCTCTAGATCCAGACCACAGATATGGCCAGTTGGAGGTAGTTGTTGCTGCTTTTGCAATTTTTGCGGTGGCCACCAGCACGCACAGCAGCAACACCAACCACTGCTCTGCATATGCTCATATAAGCGAATGCGATTATGGGATGCAACTTGGCCCGGACTCCGCAGGCATGGAAAACGGGCCATGGAGGAGATGGCCAAAGGAAGCTTCGGTCAGCGGAAAGTCCGAAGCTGCAGGAAATGGCAGCCAGCGATCATCTTCTAAGCCTTTTGCTAAGCCACAGTCAATTTGCCTCCAGATAAGTGCGAGTTTTGCAAATGCTGCAGTTGTGACTTCAATCCAACTTCGGACCGGCCAAGCGCCTTTGAGTTGGAGGATTGCCAGCCAGCAATAGTTGGGCATTTGTTTATGCAAAATATACATAGATTGAAAGGCAATAAATATTGTTGTCATTGCCCGAAGGGGATTATGGAATAAAAGGGCAAAGTAGGAAACTTCAATTTCATAAAATGTCAGGGAAATGTATCAGAGGCTCCCAAATATCTGTGTGCCACTGGTCTTGGCCCCAATAAAACTGTAAGGCAGTAAAGCCAACCTAAAAAAGATATATGGCCGATAGTATTTCATTTACAGCACATGCCAAGTTTTAAGAAAATAAATCCGAGCAGAGTACAAAGAACACGAACTTTTAGGACCACTGGAAACCCATTTGGAAGAGTCTAGGAGGAGCCCATGACTAAAGCCATTTTAATTAGTTGCGCCGAGACGAATTGGGAACGCAACTCCCGGCCGGGACACGTTTTTGGATAATTGGCGTTAGGCCACTCTAAGACCTCCGGTCAAGTCAAGTCGCCCCCCGTTGTAAAGCCGAGCCTTGGGCCATAAACTTGAACTCGTTTCGCTGCGTTGCAGTTGGAGTTGCTGCTGGTGCTGCTGCATGTTGCTGCTGCAGCTGCAATAAAACGTTCCACGTTTTATGGCCGCTCCCGCCTCTTGGGCCTGTAAAGGGGAAATGCAAAATAGCGGAAATGGTTCTGGCTGAAAGTGGAATTAGATGGCGAGGTGGCCGCCGCCATTGGAGGAGGTGTTGAAAACGGCTGGACTTTGAAGGTGACGTCTCCGGGAGTGGGCACTTTCTGCCCTGGGATCTCGCCCATGACAGCTGCGCTAATTGCAAACCGCCATAAAAATGCCCAACATATTCGAACTGGGAAATGTGCAGAGAGATTCTAGCCGGGAGATATCTGTATCTGTATCTGTACCTCTACCCGTCCGCTGCAGTGGCTACAAATCAAGTTTTGGCTAAAAAGCATTGCCCACGTTGGCATTTTCAGGAGCAGATTTAGCCTGAAATTCCCCACCAATTTCGGTTGCCTCCCGCTGTTAGCTTAGCAATATTTTTTAGGCCAAATATGAAAGTTTTCAAAGCCATAAAAGGGGAAATGTTTAAATCTTGAAATGTGTGAAATATTTGGGAAGTTTGGGTTATAAACAGAGCTAAGCTTTAAATAATCTCTCTAATATTTAGTTAATATTTTTATTCAAATAAAATAATATGCAACAAATTCTATATAGTATTGTTTAAATGAACTTTTTAATACTTTGGCCCGCTTTGATTTATTCAAGTTCAACTCTTGATTGACAGACACACACATTTTTCGCATTCCGTTCGCATTCGGCAGACTTGTCCGCCAGAAGTATGTAAAATCGCTGAGGAGACACTTTTTGGAGATGAGTAACTTGCAGTTAGAAGCCGTGTTTGGTCATCCCTCTTAGCTGCTTCGATTCTGTTCGGTTTCTGGCTTAATTGGCATCGAATTGCTTGGATATTTCGAGCCCCAAAACAACACAGATGGGTAGAGGCCAGCGGCAGCGGCAGCTCATCAATACAATGGCCAATCCGATGCGGAACCCCTTCCGCGGGAGCATTTTTCAAAGTCCAAGGCGCGTTAACAAAAATCCTTTTGAACATGTCTGTGCTCCTAATCAAAATTCCAAAAGTCATCAGCTCTTGTTTGCCGACGACTCCACTTTGGGCACCCGGTTAACCGCCATCCACCACGAAGCCCCAAGCTCCCCTGGATCACCCAGCTTCATCCTGGGATGTTGCAGCTTAATGACTGCCGGCCAGGAATTCTCAAGCCGGCGAAACACACAACAAAAACGACCGAAACAGAGAGAGAGGCAGAAATGGATTTCTTTAATTTATAATTTATTGATGTTACCGATTCCCTGTCCTCGTCCCTGTCCCTCTCCCAATGTCCCTGTCGGCCGGTGAATTCCCCACAATTGCTCATTAGGTGCCGGGCATTAATCATCCGGGAGTGACCCAGAGAGACGGCCACTAGGTCATCCGTTCGGGAGGGAAAGTAAACAATTTAACGCCCTCGTTGGAGCACAGCCGAAAACTTGCTAATTATCAACACATTTGACGAGATCGAGGATGTGTTTTTGCGCTGGAAAGGAAAAGCGAGGCAACACCAGGGCCCTTTATTTTGTAAGGAAAGGATTTGTTTATATACTGAAAAAAATATTTATTTATAGTATTAAGACTTGTTATATTCTTAATGTGGATTAAGGAATTTTTAACTAATAAAACCACCCTAAGCTTTGTCTATCGAAAAATTTAAAAATCATTAAAAGTAGCTTGAAAGAAATTGATCAAAGGGGCAATGGAATCCATTAATGTTTTATATGAGGTATCGGCATTAAATTATCTTAAATTCTTAGGATTTATTTTGTTTATTCTTTTATCTCAGTGCAGATAAGTCAGGGGGATAAGTCAGCAGCAGAAATCCAATTTCGTTGCACATCAAACTGCGCCACGCCCTCATCAACGCCCCTAAGAAACTACCGAAGTAAGTGCTGAGCCACCTCGTCCTCCTCTCCTTCTTTTGCTCTGTTCTTCCTCCTCTCTTACATTCTCCACTCTATGCACTTTGATTTCTTTTATGCTCCTCCTCCACTCTCCACTTCCTTAAAGTGCGTAGCCTGCAAGGCAGAGGAAAAAGTGATTAATATTTGATATTGTTCCAGAGATTGCCTATAAGGTGGATTCCTCGCTTAAAACGAGAGCAGAGACTCTCGAAGGGGAAAGAAGCTGAACAAGAGGTTTATCATGGAAGAAAGAGAACAGGGAAGAATGAGAGGAGGAGAAGAGAGAACGAGAACGATTTGCAGGTGCCGCTGGAACGAGTTAGAGGCCCAAGACCGAAACAGGATACTCCCTATGCCTCGGGTCCAGCCACATCCCTAGCCCCCGCATTCTCTCCCTTTCCTCTTGCTTGGTTCCTCTCCTTGTGCGTCTCGCTCCTGTCTGCCAGCTATCAATCAGCTTTTGACATTTTTAGCTGGAATTTCATGAAAATTTATTCGATTTTAAATTAAAAAAACTAAGTAAAAAGAAAAAGGAGCCAAGTGGCAGAGAAAGAGAGGAAAGAGAATAAGACAATAAACAAGGACAGCGGCCACACAATCCCTGATCCTTTATTAGCCCGCAAAAGGCGCCTAAAAATAACAGCCATTTCTGGAATTTACATAAAAATATCTGCAGTTTTACGTTCTGTTTATTAGGTGTTTCTCCCCGAAGTCCCCCACCACTCTCTCCGCCACAAAACAAGACAAAGAAATGAAAAGAAATAAAGAATCTTAAATGGCACTTTAATGAACTCAAAATCCATGAAATGGACGTCAAGTATTGGCCATCAAAATTCATTTGCACTCCAGACTCGCGGCTGTCAGGGAGATCCCAGCCCAGTCCCAGTTCCAGTTTGAGCCGCAATCCCAATCCCGACCTGGAACTTAAGCCGCTTAAAACATCAGATGATTGCGGCTGATTAATCAGAGGCGAGCATTTAAGCCCCGCAGATCGAGCAGGATAGCAGGAGTTTGGGCGCTTATTTGGGCCATAAAAGTGTCATTTATCAATTCGAATAAAAATGAATCTGTTTTTTTTTATTTGGGTTCGCCACACGCAGTAGGTAAGCTGTTGCCTAGAGATGCATTTATAGAAGAAGGTTAAAAATCGACAACACCGAAGAATAGAGAAGATCGTGTTCTAAAATATTGAGAGTATAATAATTTGTATATTTTGATATGATATTTATAGTTAATTTTACAGATTAAAGATAAAACTAAAGAATTATAAACCAGAAAGATAATGGATCAAAAAAAATATCTTGTAAAATAACAAAATTGAAATAGTAAACATATCGATCTTATTGTATAGTTATAGATACCAATATTTTCATTACAAAATACTCAAAATTCGACTATATATTTACCTTATTTTAATAGTGCTTATAGGAATTTTTAAAGTTTTAAAGTACAAATAATTTATTTCGAAAATAAACTGAATATCTTATAGATTTCTTAGAATATCGACACTATATCGCTTGGTTTGCCCATCACTACTTTCTCCCTTCCTATTATAGACTTGGCCTTTAATAGATTTGCCTTAATTGGCCGCCGCTTTCTTAATGTTGTGACATCAATCAACAGATACTCAACTAAACTCAACTCAATTCGAGGCCCTTTCATTTATTTCCAGCAAAATGCAGTTTCGATATCGGTTTCTCGGTTTTACGTTCGCATCGCGCATTCCCTATTTGGGGTTTATTGCCCATCTGACGTCCACTGATTGGGTTCCAAATACGAATTTCGAATCTCCCCCACCATCTGACTGCTTTGTCAACTTTATTTCTAATTGGAATTCGTTTGCGAGAGGTGGGAAAACTACAATCTAACCGCAATGCCATTAGTCCCAGCACCTGCCTACCCGTCTCGGTTTTTCTCTAACCACCTTTTGCTCTCTCCCTCTGACACGCACGAATCCAAACAGGACACAAAGTCCGTGTCTGGTTTGGTGCTGGAATCGAACTCCCTGTCAATATTTACATTAATTCTCGGCGCTACAAGCACGCCTCGCAAGCCTCGGACTACACAGGACTACAACTAACCAGGATAACCAACTCTAATGCACAGCTAAAAAAATTTATAGAAAAACTATGGAAGAAGTGTAGTTAAAAATATGCCTAACATATCAATTTGAAATTACCTCCTTTTAGTTCCTTAGAAAGCTTAATTTAATGTATTTTTTTTTTAGAGCCTTCAAATATTTATCTTGCACATAAATTAATTATTTAACAATATAAATTAATGAGCACGTAATTTTAAAATGTAAGCAGAAAACTCTCAGAAATCTTCACACTCTTTTTATTGATATTTTAACTTATAAGTTTTGTAAGTCGAATCTGTTTTGTAAGACTCTCATAAAGTAGAGGTCCAGATAAGTTGAATGATTTGGTAGTTTTATAAAGTTATAATTGAATTTGTTGCAACTTCCGCTTTTTTTTCCTCTGGTGTAGCCACCCCCGGGTGACTTCCGTTTAACTCCTGCTGCCTGCGGTGGTTAGATGACTTTTATTCGTAAACTGAAACAGAAACTAAACCGAAACCAGGAAAAGTTGCCGAGCAGCCGAAAGTAGGAAAAGCGTTTTTGCTGCGGTCCCTGAAAAGCCAGGGAAATACAGTAGGGACGGGTGGCATTTGAGCGAATTTTGTGCCTTGTTGTGGTCAGTCACCCCTAACTGAATGCCATACCCGAACCCCTTAACGTTTTTGGAGCATATTTCTCGTTAAACTTGGTTTTTGTTAATTTATTTCAATTAGCACAAGAATGTGACGCAAACAGTTTCCGATGTGGCAGCTGCAGCAGAAAGAGCATCAACAGAAGCAGCAGCAGCAACGGCAGCAGTAGCATCGGCAGCAGCACGACAGACACATGTCATGTGTATAACAAACGGACACCCCCTGGCCCCTTATTAAGCATACGCCACCGGACAAAAGGCAACTTTGCCTGGGGCTTTTTTGCCTTTTACCCCGCAACTTGGTTTTATGGCGCGTGACAATTGTACTGCGTTTCTCTTTTTTTTTTATTTCAGAAAAAAAGAACAGCGAAAAAAAAACGACAAACCCTCCCCCATTCTCGCATTTATTGTAGTGCAATTGCATTTAAATTTGCCAGCGAATTTCGTTTAATTAACATCAACCCGACTTGTGCCCCATGCCAAAGCTTATTGTTGTTTAGCAAGCAATGAGGCCTGACGTCCCGCTATGAACTTAATCGAGAATCCTCTCCCCCCCAGATCCGGTGATTTGCTAGCTAAACAAAACCAAAACTTTCGCCCACATGACTCTCGTTAAACTTTGGCCAACAATTTTCGGTAGTAATCGAAACATTTTGAACTGGTCTACTGAGAGTTTACTGCATAGTTGCACAAAATACTTGGCAGAAACATGCTGAGCATCGTGTTTAGTGGCCTGGTACTCCATAAAGTAAAGTTTAGAGTTTATGCAGAGTGGGGGCGACGCATCCTTTGTCCAAATATTGGGATCCCGGGCGCTTTTCAAATGGCGGTTAGATCAAAACAACGACATTGCGAAAATTTATGAGCTACAGAATACAAAAGAGCGAGAGCCCAGAACTCACATGTGGCAGACACGAGACGCATTGGGTTGAAAAATACAGAGACAGAGACAAGGGACAGACAAACGGACAGCCCCGGAATCGTTGAATAAAAAACAACACGAAACGAAACTGAAATGGAATGAAATATTTCATTTTATGCTCATAATAATGACACCAACTTCAGGGGCTGGGACAGGGGCAAAAATGTTATAAAAAACTTGATTATGCGAGCCATTCACAGACTTCTGTCTAAAATGTGTGAAGTTTATGAACTACCCAAATGGCGGGCATTGTAAACAAACCAGAGAACCGAATGAAGGCACATCTGGAGTTGTTTCAAGTGTCCGCCTCATAAAAAAGACATCAATTCCGAGTTTGTTTGGAAATAATAATCCGAGAGGCGGCAGAACGAGATCTACGCGAAACTCATTAACAAAGTGATCCAACAAAACATTGTAATTATCGTTCCGAAGACCCAAAAGCAAGACATGGCCAGCAGGCAGCCTCCGGAGATCCGGATAATCGGCCACTGAGCGAGGGCTTCTCTATATAGCTCGAGGCTATTTTCAGCAGCAATCCGCAATTAAACACTTGAAATGGACTTGGCCATGGTCCAAGTGGAAGCTCAATAGGATCCGCATTTCGGCTTCGTTCTTTATACCCATTAACTACACCGAGGATTCTGTGAATTTGTGTGCAACAAAATTAGAACACTGCCAGAATTATTATTAGTTGTATTTCATTCTGAAAATATTGTTTAAGAAATACTGGAAGTATTTAGAAATAAATCAAATTAAAGGTGAGGTAATAAAGGAAATCGAAGAGAATTGGGTTTAGCTGTCTTTGGAATTATAAAAATTTATTTAAAAAAGTTCCTGAAATATTTTGGTAGACAAAAAATATAGGGAAAGATTTTTGAACATTTTCGAACGGATATTTAAATATATAAAATAATGATATATTGACCATATTTTAAAGCATTGTCACATAAACTTTGATATAAGGAAAAGCAAGAGCTATCTGATAAGTTCTCTTAGTTAAAATTTTTTGCTTATGGGAAATTACCAATATCCTTTCTTACTGATAAAGTATTTAATAATTTACTGATCTAATAATTGGTCTTCTTTATGTTAAGTGCATGACCCCACCTCAGTTGGCTCATTCCCAAAGTGCAGGAGTGTAGGGTATACCCCAGCCTGGAGACCCTCTTACCATTTAACACTCTTGTTCGTTATTTTCGCACATGTTTGCATTATGGTTCATAATTATAGGCGCTGCTCTCGTGTGCCAGTATATTCCGGGGCAGCATGGGTACGTTGAATGTCAGAAGTTATGGCTTCCGAAGTGGGCGTGTGCCACAGCCCCTCTGTGATTCTGAAACATTCTGTGGGAGAGCGAACGAAAATGAGTTGGCAATAATCGCTGCTGGCCACACCAAACTCCGACTTCCATTCCGACGCCAACGCCCACGGGCGCAGAACACTTCGCCACTTCGAGATCGAGATGGGAGCCGGGAGATAGTCCGAGTCCACCTTTCTACCCCCGGTCTGAGAAAACCCTAAGATTTTTAAGTACCTTTGCGGCGTTTGTTTTTGTGATTTCCAGTGAAACATGAAAACGGCAAATGAACTACGAATGGACGGGAATAACTAACTACTCAGAGCCACTTCAGATGGGTCAAAAGGCGTTGATAAGGCGGACAAGCGGCTAGAAAGAAAAAACAATAAAACTAAAACCAAAAAAACGCATGGCATGTAAGATCGGGAAGTAGCTCAAAGATCTTTGTGAATACCTTAGCTTGGGCAATATATTTTTTAAGCTTGAAAACTATTTGGAATTAAAGATATATAATTATAATTAAAAGTAAAAAGTGAATAACATAAAATGAATTAACAATGAAAATAAATTAATAAGCTTATTTATTTACACATTCTTGGAATATTAACTTCCGGAAAAATGTGATTAATAATTTCTAAACATATAATCTAAACCATATTTTAGGTAATTTTATATTAATTCGGTAATAAAAGGTTTTCACTGTATCCAGTTTAGAACTTAGTTGAAGATTTATCTCTCTACTCACTCGCTTCCCTTTTCCCTTTACATTATTCTTCATCGGAGTGATGTAAATTTTGACAGAGCAAACAATTGAAATGAGACAAGAAACCTGGCGCTGAAAGGTGAGGTGTTTTCCGAGTTCTCCCCTTGGATATATCCCCTTTTCTACCAGATCGTATATATGTACGTATATCCCACTCTTTCCCAAACATGTCTCAAGTGCGTGCCAGAGGAAAAGAAGGCAACGCCTGATTAATTTGAACTGATAAGGTTGTCATTTGGCTTTTGTTTGATGTGGTGTAGGCTGAGCTGAAACGTTGCGCAGGCGCAAAACATTTTCCAGGTCATACGCCCAAAAAACACAACAACTACAACAGCAGCGCCGTAAGGTAACAACATTAACAACAGAGCATTCCCTTTATCTTTATCGCATTTTGAGTGAAACATGAGCAATGTTGTTGCCATTGTTGTTGTTGTTGTTGTTATTGTTGTTGTACTTTACCGCCAGCCACGTTCGAAAACAATTACCCCACAAAACAAACCAAAACCAACAAGGAATCCCGACGCAAAGATATGCACAGAGAAGAAAATTGTTAAATAAAAATTAAAGTTTGGCAATAATGAAAAGAAAAACTATACATATAATATTTAAAGCTTATGAAGTCTGTAAACTAATAACTATTTCGAAAAGTCTTAAGATATTTAGTTAAAATTGGATCAAATGTATATTTATGTGCTTATTTGTTTGAAATATTTAAATAAAACTGTAATAAATCAAGAGTTTAGGCTTACAGGAATGATTACAATATTAAATTATATATAAATTCAAATTTTATATTTAATTTATTTCTGTGTAAAGCGATAAGCATCAAGAAAAGGTTTTTAACGCATCGTCAACATCGCCACCAGCGAGCAGCAACCACAACGCCCAGCGGCGACTTTTGACAACTGGCAAGCGGCAACCTCTGTTCCATCGTTCATCGTTCGTTCATCGGTCCAGTGTCCAGGGTCCATTGCAAATTCGGCGTAAACCCGCTGACGGAATCTGCCAGGAAAGAGCTGATCAGGAGCTGGACCTCTTTTGGAATTCGGTGGGATGCGCCCTAATAAAGTTGTCCGTCGATGTGGCTGACCACATGGCGGTTGGTGCATGCATTTTCTGCTGACCGTTAAGTATCTTCGGCAAACGCTAATAGCTTGCAGCTGTGCACTGCTCAGCTACAGTATCTGCTGTCGATCTGCGATCATAAAAGAAATCCTTTCCTGCATCCTCCTCCTCCGACCCCTCGTGAAAAGTTTCCCCCTGGAAAAGAGCTGCGAGGCTACACATAATTTAGCCAAGTTGGGGCCATAAACTGCAACGGCAGCTTTAAATTATGAGCAGGTTGGCAGCAGCAACTGCAGCCGAGTTCATTTCGCTGCCTCACATTTCCAATTATAGACAGAGAAGCATATTTCACTTCAAGCTGGGGGTAAAAGGAGAAGATGTTACCCTGGAATCTAAGTAGAATTATAAGAATTATATTAAGAAATATATGTCTTGAAGTTTTTAGAATTTTAACTTTGATAAAGTGAGAATAATAATATCTTAAAAATATCACCATAATAAATATATACCCTCCCAAATATTGGCTACAGGGTAGCACCTGGCAGTTGATCTAGTCTGCTAGTCGTTTCACCTGTTGCTGATGCTGATGGTGATGCCGAGGCCGGTGATGGTGCCGGTGCTGGAATAGCAAACCCCATTCCGCATCCACGCCCCGATCACTGGCATGCACAACATAAATTCAGGGGCTGGCTCACTTGGGTGTCGGAGACCCAAAGGCCCAGCTCCAGCTCCATTTCTTCGGGAGCTCCTGCTGCTGGCTGCTGCACTAATTTATAGTTTGCGGACTAGCCAAGTGACTGACAGGCGGTAGGCAGGCAGGCAGGCAGGCAGGAAGACTGGGATACTTGTACTGAAATACTGAGCGAGTGAAAGACTGAAAGACTGACAGGCCGCGAGGACACTCCGCCAGACGGACAAATTATTTGCTTGCCTACGTTGGCAGCCTTTTTCGGCGGCTACTGGTTTGGCGATTCGGCATTTCGCTGGTAGCCAAAACTGAATGCAAACGGACGAGTTGACAAGGCTGGGCGATGATAAGCATCAGATACTTATACTGGGACACGGCCTGGCCTGCGCATCTTCGAGATACTTTGCTTCCCTTATCGGCCGATCGCCTTGTTTCGGGCATTTTCTCGTGTAATTTGCGCCTGGTCGCCGGCTCTGCATACAAATGAGCCCCTGAAAATACAAGGCTTACTGCTCAAACACTTGCTGTCGGCCACTAAGACGTTACCAAATCCTTTGCCCAAATACCCACAGAGAGATTCAATTAAAATTATGATTTTGCATAAATCGAGAGCATGAGAACCGAGCTCGGGGGAGTCGCCGCAATTTGTATCTAATGAATCACTTGGCGGCAGCCAACCACAAATTAAATGGATTTCGGACAAAAGAAACCCATCCGCAGTTAACTCCGCGTTCGTGGGCGGCGCCAAGTCGATGTGAAAAATGCCGGGTGCCTTTGTTATTGCCACTGGATTTTGGATTTGGATTTCGGATTTCGGTTACGACTCTATCTCTCGCTCACCAACTTTTGTGGTTAGAAGTGATGAATGAAAATCCGACAAAAAGTCAAGAGGGAAAAAGAAATGCGTGTTCCCAAAAACCAAATGGGGGATTTCGGCTCTTCCATCAGCACCGAGGCAGCCGAACTTCATTAAATTTGGAGATCCGTAAAATATGCAAAGGCGTGCCCGGGCGAAGCAGATTATCGGAGGGGCCACGGCTGCAAACTGACTTTTAATATATGATAATTAATTCATTATCGATGCTGTGACGATGCTCCAGACGGCCAGGCGGGCAGGCAGACAGACAGACAGACAGGCCCGACAGGCAGCCCGACAGCGCTGACAAGGATTTCACTTGCAATTAAAACGAACAAGCCACAAAAATTGCAGTCAGTCCCAACTCCGGCTACTTGTTCTCCTGCCAGACAGACAGGCTCGGGTCTCCTTGGTCGCCTTGGTCCCCTTGGCTTCCAGGCAGCCTTCCTTCATTCATTAAAGCGCGCCCCAAACTGAGCCCCGACATGGACTAAAAACTGATTATCTGCATATAAGCCAACTAAAAACTGGATGCAGCGAGAAGGCAAAAAATAATTGCCCAGAACTGTTTAACATATCACGAGAGTCCACGAGGAGGGGAGGGATGCCCGGGGGAAATGGCCGTCGAGTGAGTCTTTTATAAAAATTCGCAACATGTCATTGGATCCGATGCCGTATCGTGAGGCACCCTCAACTCTCTGGAACGGATCGGACCGTTCATTGTCTGCTCAGGACATGGACACGGACATCGATGTGGACGTGGACGTGGACGTGGACGTGGACATGTCAATGTCTATCTACCTCTGTCGTTCACAGTGGCTGATCCATATCGCTTGAAAGTTAACGCTTTAGCGGCTTAAACATGGCTTTTAGCGTTAATTAACAACGAATTTTCGCAAAAATGCAAAATGCGCGCGGCAACAGGAAGCTGGCCGAACAACAAGTAGACAGAATGTTCGCTGACACGAAGCCGATAAGCCAGGCCAACCGCAGCAACATCGATGTGGCCAACAAGTCGGAAAAACAGCCAAGTTCAAGGACCCTCGAGGTGGATTTAGGGTTCCAATAGGTCTTTGGCATGCAAAGTTTTTCTGGGGGGACTTTAGGAAAATTTTATCTATATGTTGTGGCAGTTAATTTACCATTAAATATGTTGTCATATTATTTAATTGAATTAATTGTATATTTATATGTAGAAGAAGCTGAGGAGAGCTGGTAAATCGTCCAAGAATAGCGAGCGCCACTGTTTCCTTTTAAGAAATCAAAACATTAAATTGTGATTCATTTTTTAATAATATATTCGGTTTTATTCAAGCAAACTAAAAATTAACAAACTTGTTTAAACACTTCTCGGTTAGATCTGAGCACACTAGATCTATATACTATATACACGCATATTGCTACTCTAGGCCACAATTTATTAGACTGCATTACAGTGTTACACGGCAGAGGGTCAGGCGGTCTCTCTGGAGCTAAGCTAACTTAAACGTAGACTAGACCATTAATTTAACTACAAACTAAGTCGGCCGGAACAGGGCCATTTAACGCTATAGGGAAGCACTTGGAAGTGTGTTGGAAGATTGCAAGACCTAGAGCTACAGTGAAACTTAGACCTTTAGGAAGCACATCTTTCGAACTGGAAGCCGATATATATATACACAAAGAACCGTTCGTTACTCGTATACCATATACACTTAAGGTTAAATCACAGTGGCGAGATTTGTTATATTTTTTAGACGCCTGCCCCATCGGTTCACAACCGATCCGGCGGCAGACGTGCGCCTGCAACAGCCAAATGGGATCCAAATCCGGATCAGAGTCGCCATCACCCAGCTCATCTGGGCGGGCAGAAGCTGAAGTAGGGAAAGAGCTGGCAGTGCAGGGAGTAGAACCGCTTGGGATCGGTCTTCAAATCGAACCCATCCACCTTAATCACATTCCATTGGTTCTTCATGTGCGCATAGCTGAAGGATACCTGGTCGTGGAACGTATCCTGGCGTATGAACTCCATGGGCTCCAGGTGCGAGTGGAAGTTATCCACCACAGTCAGGGGAACCTTGAGCAAGTGTTCTGTAAATTGAAGAACAGGAAAAATATGTATAAAAATCGGCTCTTAAAATAAACTAAATTCTTTAGCAACTCACCTATTATGAAGCCCATTGTGACATCGTCCGGAAAGCGAATCTTGTCGCCGATGCTGATGAACTTGCCGCCACCTGCTATGGGCAGCATCTTGAGGGTCAGGGCTCGGCTGAGACAGAAGCCAGCGCCGCCAGTGGCAAACCAGAAGGTTATCTTCTTGTTGGTCGTCGTGTTCTTCTGCTGGTCCAAAGGGGAGAGAGTGGAAAAATAAACGAGATTAACGGAAGAACTGGCTCATGAATGGGGGATGGCCCAGAAAGACTGGCGCAAAGGATAAACTAAAATAAATATCGACATTTTTTGGGATCTGCTTTCAGGTTTTTGGCAATGGCCCAGTGAAAATTAAGCCGAAAAAAACGGGCAGGCAAGCTGGCCTGATTAATTGACCATGTAAATGGACATGTGCGAGGTGGAAACTTAATACATGGGTCTGGCCGAAGCGTAAGCCGAGACCTGACAGGACCTCGCTCTCTCTCTTCCGTAAATTAAGCGTAAAGTTTGGGGTTTTTTCATATTATTTTTCTTAATTATGCATGGAGCTCCGATCAGGGCGCTCTACCTGCAGCGTTGGCTTACGGAACCATGCCAGCCCTGGTCGTTGCGTTGGAGCAGGGATCAGCTGGCCATATTTCAAATGGCGCAGAGTGGAAACAAGTTCGAATTCGGAGCCAAACTGGGACTCGGACTGGGATTGGGTCTGCTGCTGCTGCCACTGCCGTTGCTAGTGCCGCGCCAGATCATATCGGTTATTAATGATAGCTTGCGCTGGCAGCTGGAAGCCAAATGGCGGCATAGACAAATGGCCATGGTGGCCACATAAATAACGGCCTGCCGCGGCCCGAGCTGGATCGAGCTGGGCCCGGCCAGAGGATGGAGAAAGGCGATCGATCGCAGTGGGACTTATAATTACGGACTCTATATAGGAAAATATGCAGAAATAACAGGCATTTGCACTTACGCTGTCCAAGTGGATCTCCAGCGGCGACGAGATGCTCGGCTTGCCCAGATACCAGTCCACGCTGGGACTATACTCGTCCAGGAGTTTCACCAGTCTCGGTACATTGACATAGTTGTCATCGTCAAAGTGACAGAACCACCTGGAAAATAGGCAAGGGAGACACACGTTAAACAACCAAATCTCACACAGTAAATTAGACTTAATTCTAAATACTAAATATTTACACAATGCCCGTTAACGTGGAACTGACGCTGGAGGAGCTGACCAGGATTGCACTCGGGGTGCCAGAACTAACGCACACCAACGTGGCTGTGCTGCACAGCCTGTTGAATGTGCTTCTCAAAAAACTCAACTGCCAACAAGATGTGGTCAGTATCAGTGGGCTCGAGGGCAAGTGTATGGAGCGGATCCTAGAGCAGTCCAAGATCTCCCCGCTGCCCTTCGATGTCCAGTCCATTGTGCCAATCTCGGAGCAACTGGACAAGGTGCAGGAGATGGAGCAGCGCATCCGGCAGCTGGAGACAAGGCTCGAGTGCCATTTCAAACAGATTCGCATCTGCAACAAGGCCAAGGACCAGAAGTTCAGGGTCCACAATGCCGAGCAGTACGCCTCGCCCTGCGAGGATCTCTGCACCACCTGCGACGAGGACAACAAGATCGCCTGCAGCCTGCTGGCCAACATGGACTTCATGAAGAAGCTCATGCGGTTCATAGCCACCCCGATCCTTGACCAGATGGAGCTGATGAGCCGAAAGCTAGAGAGATTCTATGCCACCCTGCAGGAGTTCCTCAAGCAAACCGAGGCGCTCTTCAAGCGCCTGGAGCTGGTCAAGCAATGTGTGGTGGAGATCGAGGGCATAAGGAAGCTCGTCCAGGAGTACAACTTGACTTTTATCGGAACGATGGAGGAGCTGCAGGACATGCTGGACAGCAAGCTGGACAAGGTACACATGCCGGCGCTGAAGAAGTACATCCGCGACCGCTTTGACGACCTTGAAAACAGGATAAGCCGCCTCGAGGACAAGGACGAGTGCCCGCGGGCAGCCGGCTTCATTAACACCGGCATCACTTGCCTCTCCTGCAACAGTACGCGGGTGGGAGTGGATGTTGGTCCCCAGGTCATTGGCATCCTCCCGGATGCTCCTGTCCGGCACAACACCAAGGGGCCGACCACCTGCCAGAAGACCGTGGTGTGCCGCGCCGTGGAGAAGGAGCCCTCGCTGATAGTGCGGGTTAACAAGTTGGATCTGAGTGTCCTGGCCGAGCGACTCAACCGCCCGGCCACAGGGAAGGTGTGCAAGCTGCCAGAGGCCAATGACGTCCTCTATGGCGTTCGCAACTCCTGCATGTCCAATCTCGCTATAAAGTAACATTCATTTTTGTTCCAAATCGATTCGTTTATCCAGTAAAGCATATGCGGTCCCTCCTCAAGGCCTCTTCCGTTAAGCCGCATAAAAAGTGCACTAATTTAGATTGCAATTACTGAGGTGGAGGCCGAGGCTGAACGATAAAGATCCGCGTATCTGCCAGGGCAGCTGCAGTTTTTGTAGTGACAAACGATCAGCCATATCCGGTAGCCGGCGGTGGACTAATGATGGCATTAAGCAGACGCAGCTGAGAGCTCCAGCTTCGCTTCTCTGCTGGCCCTCACCATCATGCTCCTTGGGCCCTGTTCGCCCGGCTTCTCTGTCCAGGGAGGGGATGCCCGACTTGGGTATATAACTGGGAAATTGTTGAGAGAGATTTGCCAGTCATACTTTAGGTAGATAACCAGTAATGGTATGCATATTTTCGTTGTTAACGCTAATATAGTAATTAATCTCTTTTTAGTTTTCTATTTAAGAGCCTCCTTTATTATGATGAGCTCTTGTTTCCCAAAGAGTATCTCTACCTTCGGCCATCCGTGCACCTTTCTTTGGGCTCGCAACTTTCGTTGAGCTCGTAAGTATTCAATAAAATCGTATTGAATCTTGGAGGATTGGCTTGTCTTGTCTTTGCGTCTGTTGGGTAATTTAATATAATTTTTATTGCATAAGCCAAGACTATAACCAGGTGCGAGGGGGGCTGGTGGAGTACACACACTCCTGCTCGTGGATAGCCCAAGAAACTACTCCTAAGCCTGGCATTCATAAATTGCCTGCCTCGATGATGCCGCTGATGTTGCTGCTGCTGTGTTGGGGCTGCCGCATGCGATACCTGTGCGAAAAGGCTGCGACTCCCCGATTCATGCCTCCATATAGTATAAATACTGCCATTCCCTGGCACTGTTAGTCCTCGTACAGCTTCGTGCCGCATAAAAATGCGCGTTTAATTTGCTTAATTATGCAGAGAGCATAACCCAGTCAGTTGCCGGCAGCTGCTTTCCCCTGTTTTTCAATCCAAATTGAAACCTAGCCGCTATTTTATGTTCGATGTCGTTTAATTAACGCCAGCCCCCGTCTTTGATTTCTTTGGCATTTATGAAAATGTTTTCATTTGGTGTTTCCATCGGTTCCCCTCGGTTCGGGTTATCGATTCGGGGATCGCTGATGGTGGCTTTTCTCCGATTCTCTGCCTCGAAACTATTTGTTTATTTGTTTGTTTGTTTGTCTGCCGGTTTCTCTGTTTCACAGTTTATCTCTGCATCGGATTGCGCTTCTTAATGCAGCGGGAAAAATGAGGCATTAAATACTATATAAAATATTATATATAAAATACAATAATTTGTAGTGAAAACTATGGTAACATGGAAGACATTAGGAACCTAACATTTCTGATGCATTTTTCCTTTCAATTCATGTTTTTTTTACCTCAAACATTTATAATAAAAATAAATTATACTATCATTAAAAAATCCCTTTTAATCAAAGTAAATTGTATCCATTTCTTATTAAAACTCTAAAGATTGAAAGTTCAAATAGCTCACAATTTCTTCCAGTGCATCTGAGTGTGTGGCCGTTGGCCGAGAAAAATTGAAATGCGAAACGAGTGCAAACTTTAGTTTATTTCCATAGCCGTTTTTCCAATTATTCGCGCTGCTGCCGCGGCTGCCGTTGCCATAGCTTTTGCTTTGGCTTCGACTTCAGTTATATATGCTGCTGATGTGGGCAGATTTCGATCAGCTGCCAGCTGGATTCTCTCCCCCCAAGTCCCGTGCCCACACTTGGCCCCCTTTCACCCACAGCCACAGAGCCACATCCCAATCCTCTGAAGAAAACCCGCTGGCGGGGCGTTGGCGGCCATTCCAATCCACATTGCAAGCGAAATGAGTTTATGTCTGGGGCCACAATAAAAAATGATTGACGGGGCACTTCAAGTCGGGCGAAAAGGAGATATATCTGGAGATATATGCCGAGTTGCAGGCCCCGATGCCTGGGCTTAATAGATTTCGCATTAAGACCGAGAGCGGCAGCAGGCAGGCAGCAAAGGCAACTTAGTAAGGAGCGCACACTCCGCGCTAAAAGTATTTTGACAGCCGGTCGAAAAGATAAGCGATCGCCAAAAACCCAGCAGACGACGACGATGACGAACTGATTTCATTCCGTTTCGTTTTGTTTTCGGGTTTCGGGTTTGGGTCTCTCACTCCTTGGAGGCTCTCTTGCAATTAGCAATAAGTCAGCTGTCATCTGGCCGGGCAGCAGAAAGTAGTATCTGTCCAGAGTCGAGTTTCGCTTCGCGGATTGATACAAATCAATGTGTCATGATGTCTGTGCCGAGTTGCTTGCCTTTTTCTCTCTCTATCTCGCTGTCTGTTTTTGTGGGGGCAGACAACAAGATATTTACATTAAGCAGCAGCCGCCGCACAACCACTTAAGTTAACCGAACTGTTCGCCTCATTAACAAAGGCAACAGCCACACGAGTGGCGACTGCATCTCCCGCCGAAAAGGGAAATTAATCTTTTCATTTCGAATGCAGTCTTCGATGCTTTCCATTGGGAGTATGCACAGGGAAAAAATTAAGGTGTAATCTAAACCAACTGCCTGAGTTAAGCCACGTTTATGGTTTGTTTTCAATACGTATTAATTATAAGTTTATTAAAGCGAAGAATGTGGAATAATAAAACTAGATCCAAGCCAGATCACTCACAGATCGTTTTAATTAAGAAAAAACAAGTGCAACAGGTTATTTTTAGAGTCTGGTTTGCTTTACAGAGTTCAATAAGTTTAAAATTTCAAAATACATATTCAAAACTCCTCAATTTTTTCCCTGTGTTCTTGAGTCAGATATTATAGAAGACGTGCGCCTGCTCAGATACACAAGCATTTCTCCTTGGGCGGCTGTTGATGGCGAACAATTGAAACGCATTTGTCAACTGGCGTCGCTCCGAGCCTGACAAAGCAAATCATTAATTCTGAGCCCTGTACGAGTATATTGGGTCTTGTGTCTTGTCGCTGGCGGACACTCGCACTTGAGCCCGCAAATTGAAGGCAATTGCCGGCGATTATGCGAATGGGTGTGGATTTGAGTGTGGGTGTGTGCTTGGTAAGGCGCTAATTGAAATGTAGAGCAAAGCACAGGCACTTCCCGGATGTGGAGTAGCAATTGCATTTCCTAGTCAAACTCCATACTTACTCTCATATGTACGTACATATATATCTACTTGTACAAATGTATATCTGATGTTGCAGTTGCATTTGCAATTGCCATGAAATTGCCCGTTTCCGCTGCCACAATTTCTGACAAAGATTTCGGATCTCATTTTTCCAGCCGCGACACAATGTCAACATATGTCCGTTCTCCCTTGGCTCCGCGGAATCAATTGAATAATTGGGATTGTTGTGGTGTCGTGGCTGTGTTTGTTGATGCCACAAGTGGCAAATAAATGAAATTGATGCGTTTCTAAACTGGCTGGGGAAGTGTCGCGCTGAGTGCACTGTTGCACTGTACGTACTTCTTCCCCTAAAGGAAAATGGGGAAAATGCTGGCGGCTTCACACGCATCTCTCACTCTCGCACTCTCTCTATAAATAGTTGCCCCTGGCCGCAAAAACCCGTGGAAATGGGGGAAAATTTTCTCACACATTTAGTGCGGCAGCATCTGGCTTGGCTTTTCACATATGCGCCACTCCGCCCCAGGAAAATCCCATCAGCCAGCGAGTGCATTACGGAGCAGCAACATCAACAAGAGCCGCATCAACTGCAACTGCAACATCAAAACCGCGATTAAAAATGTCACAGCCTTAGATGGATGTACAGTGAATGCTTGGTAGAGTGAACATTAGATTCAAGAGAAGCAAAAGATTAAACATATATAACATATATAACATAAAGAAAGACGAATCATTTTCAAATAAAGAAAGCTAAATAATTTAGAGACATATAAAGGCATTCTCTCGTATTCTCTTCTCGTCCACTGTATCGAGCATTTCCTGTAGTTCAGTGTGTGTTTGCGACTTTAACTCCTCTTTCCCTCTATTATTTTACGACTCAGTGTGGGATTAGCTTAACTTACTATAAAGGGTGAAAGGGTGCCCTGGGAAATTTCATTGATGAACCGCATCGAAAGCGGGCGAATCGAATTCCCACGCACCCACAGACCGTTGTAAATCCACATTCAAAGTACATCCATATCCAGAGCCAAGTGGCATGCAGCATTAACATCATCATCATCGTCATCATCGGGGCCAACTTGATTGATGCCCCGCACCATAAGAGACCATCCTTCGGCACCATTTCCCTGCCCCATTTACATTTTATGCTGTGAATATTACGCATAATACGTGTTGTAATTACACCCCAAAAAAAGGGGCGCTTATTGTGTCAAAATGTTGATTACGAAACGTGCCCGGTCGCCTGATGTATCCACAAGATGTGTGTATCCACAAGATGCGTCACAGGGAAAGGCGACGGGGCCTCGGGAACC
Source organism: Drosophila anomelani (assembly GCA_035045905.1). Lineage (NCBI taxonomy): Eukaryota > Metazoa > Arthropoda > Insecta > Diptera > Drosophilidae > Drosophila > Drosophila anomelani. The sequence goes on from JAWNOO010000165.1 coordinate 1,680,019, forward strand.
TCAGCCTCGGATTGCAATCAGATAAGTGGACGTTTATACAATTGCCTGACAAGTTTTGGCAGCTAGCACACATTATTATTTGCCCCGTGTATCAGAGTATCTTTAGGTGTGGCCACACACCCAGTGAACCCGACCGACCGAGCACATAAATACACGAAGCCGGAGATAAATTAGAACTTGAAACAAATAAATCGAAAGAGATTAGGCCAGGCAGCTTTGAGAAAGGAATTTAGAGTCGAAAAAACACACAAAACTAATTAATAAATTCATTCCCCAAAGCCCCAGCCCTGTGAGTCGAAAGCAAATGTCGCGCACAGTGGGGGCACAGCGAACCTTTGGCGCCTCCGTGGCCTGGAATTTGTGCACGGAGAGAAAAATAAGTGAAATACTGCAATCCCAGTTGAGTGCCTTAAAAAACGACCTCTAATCAAGACACCACAAAGAAGGGAAAATCATGAAATAGCTGCTTATCACACAACCTTTTCTCTCTGTGTTGTTTGCCACAGTTCATAATTGATGGTAGCTGTCGGTGCTGTTCAATTTGGATTAGTTTTGGAGTGGGAGTTCCCCCCACCGAAGGAGTCTTGAGTGACGGGCCAGGTCATCGCCTAGTTTCTTGACCGTGTCTGTCTCTCTCTCTATCTATGACTTGCAGTTGCTGTACGGCTGCTATTGTTGTAATTTTAATTAAATTGCACTAATTGTTTGGTATTATAATGGATACCCAACACCGACAAGCCCGTCGCACCGTCAACAGCGACTGCAATTAGCCATTCAAGGCGAGCGAAAGGCGTTTCCCCGGCCGCCGCACAGTGGGCCAAATAATTCACGTTTTATGGCAAATAAATTCAGATTGCCAAGACGGTGAATGCAATTAAAAGAGCTGCCAAGATTTGCATTTAATAGAGCTACTTTTTGCGCGCGGACGCCCCACGGTTGCCTAAAAAAACCAATTCCCGCAATGAGCAACATGTTGCTGCTGCTGCTGCTGCCGTGCTGCGTACGACGACCAACATTCGGGCTTTAAAAAGCAACAAGCAAAGCAGCAGGGCAGCATACAGCATACAAGCAAGGCAGCTAAAGCAGCAAAGCAGCGTGGCATAATTGCCAGTTCGAATGCACGTTAATTAACCTCTTTTTCATGTTGTGCCCGGGTTTTCTTGGCCGGTGCCGCTGTTCCCGAGTCTTAAACGTTGCCAATCACCCAGAAGGATGCCCGGCCGTCCAGTTTCCTGTGTGCCACCTGATACCATTTCATATTTTCAGTGATGTTTTCTTCTTTTTTAACTTATTTTGGACCCACCAGCAGGAGCCAGAGCTGGAGCCACTGCCACTGCCTCATAACTGCACATTTTCATTGCTGGCCATTTATTTTGTTTCATTGCTGCACCGCAGCATCGCAGTGAGGCGCACTGTTTGCCGGAGTCGCTATTGATTGCATGCTCCGCGCTCGTATAATGACAGTTTCAAGTTCTAAGCCAAAACGGCAAGTCAACTTGAGATGAAAGCAGCCATCCAGGCATTCAGCCATCGTCATCATCCAGGCCCCAGCCTCATCTCCTCATCATCTGAAGTCCAAGCATGTCCGAGTTGTTCTAGATTTCTTCATGATGTTGTTGCTGCTGCTGAGTCGCTGCTGCTGCTCAGTGTAATTACAAATAAGCGAAGCAAAGGCAGGAGGAGAAATTTCTAGGCTGCTCCTTTGGGCGCTAGTTGAAGTGTCTTTTTTTCTGGTCCGCTCCTTTTCTTTCTTGGGCTGCGGTCGCTGGACAAGTTTTGAGTGGATGTTTCTGTTGCAAGTTGTTACAAGATGGTACAAGATGTTACTGCTTCGGCTTCTGCTGTTGCTGCTGCTGCTGCTGCGTCTTAATTGCGCAAATTAGAACGCATGGCAGCTGCAACACAAACTGGGAGCTGGGTGTTTTGTGCTGCTGCTGCCCATGGACAGAATGATGGGCTTCTCCTGCGGTCGCTTATTAAAAGCATTAAAGTCTATTATTACAGTAAGAACCACAAGGAGGAGTCATTGCTCCCTCAAGTTGTTAACCAGAAATGCATCGAATGAACATTAAGCTGGCAAATATGACAACATTTTAGGTACAGCGACGAGAACGAGAAGATATTGCTTGCTGCTGCTTGGGCTGCTGCTGCTGCTTGTGGTGCAGAGCAACTTGCAACATGACCTCTTAACTCCCCAGCTAATGCCATAATTCTGCATGAAATTGAAGCTGAGCACACGTATGGATTTCCAATCAATGGGGAAGTATATACAGTTCACAGGTTCAGGCTTGAACGTGGCCCATGCCTGCCAGCTAAGTGTTACTTTCAGTACAAAGAGTTTAAAGTCATTATAAATTTAATATTTGAGTTTACTGACGTCAAAGGAAAGCGAAGAATAAATACATTAAGAGACCCTTGCAAAAAATTGATTAAAAATACACCTGTAATTTTTAAAAAGTATAAGAATTAAGATCTTGTTTAATATTTATGTATCAATAAAACCATATTTTTAGATAGAGATCTAATATAAATCATCTATTTACACCATCTTAAACTTATTATTACTCACTTCTTGCCGCTCTCCAGGAAGACATCCAATTCGGCAGACATTTTGCAGCAGAGCGCCTTGCGAAAGTGGCCCTGTGAGCATTTCGTGTTGATGAGATGGCCCTCTGAAAGTAAGGGGGGAGAGGAATGAGAGGGCTGATAAAGATTGGTAATTAAGCTGGCCAACAGGGAACAGAAGGGCCCACTTCTATGTTAATTAACTAAATGGCCGGGTAACTTCGGGCCCAGAACAGTAGCTTGTTAGCCGAGAATGCCGCTCATATCCAACGGATACATTTTGTATCGTTTGACAGCTGCCGCCGTCGTCGTCGCTGCCAAAGATAAAGATGCAGGCACAGGCGGCGGGCGGCAGTGCGGCAGATCGGGGGGAATAAAAAGCGAACACAACACACAAATAAAAAATAAAAATAAAAAAAAAGAGTGAAAAAGCAGAGCAACGCACAAAAACTTTTGCGCCTTAATTGGATGAAAATTGTTGAAATATTTAAACACAAGACAACGGGGCCTCGGAGCTCTTATCCTTTGTCCAGCCCCAGCTCCAAGTCCGCACATAACTCAAAATCCCCGAGCGTGTTTAGCCGAATCCTTTTGGCCAGCTATGGGGCCTAATCAAAATGCCAAGGAGTAGTCTGTGTGTGAAACCTGAGATCGTCTGGGCTCTGCTCTCCTTGGCTTTGGGTTCTTGGCTTTGGATGCTGGGTTCTTCGTTCGGGGTTTTCAGGAGTATGCAAAAATGAAATACAATTTTTTTGTGGAGCGAAATTGAAATTTGAACTTTTTTTAATTAAAGTCTGTGAAGGCTGAAAATCGAAGCGCAGCCCGAACTGCAATTCAATTAAAATGCGGGTGAGTGATGAAGCTCCCCCGTTCACTCTTTCTCTCTCTCTCTCTGGTGGAATTTATAAACTTTAATCGGTTTTCGGCGGTTGGCCCCAGACAGTGGCCAATATTAGGCGGTGCTGGGGGCGTGGCAGTTGGCTGATGTGAAACTAAATTGAGAACGGACCACGAAAGGGATCGCTTATGGAGACTGCCGACTGGCGATCTCGAAAGGTAAGAGGTCGACGGCAGTGCCTGGCCAGGTAAGAGGCTCTTCTTTTGTGATAAATTCGTTCGCTGCTGCTGACTTCCCCCGCGCTCGGAAATATAATTTTGGGCAAAAATCGGACGGGTCAGGTAAATAAGTAATGGCTTCCTCTACTCACTTGTCTTCTCCTGGTAGTGGTGATCATCCGTGTCCGTGAAGAACCAAGTCTGCAAAAGAATCGAAGCAATCAAAGTTAGATATTTGCATAAATGTAGGTAGGCCCGCTTGTCTCTCTGTCTGCCTGTCTGTATGTGGCTCATGTAAATTACAAGAAATCGTATCATGGGAATCTTCCGGAGCAGCTCTTTCGAGCCTACTTTTCAGCCGCATAATTATTCGAAGACAAAAAACGCGTTTGGTCAGCTTACAAGCCATCAGATAAGAAAATTCCCACACACCCTGATGTCTTCGAAAGCGGCCCAAGAAATAACTCAAGCAAAAAGCCAACAGAAGAAACTCGCAGTCCGCCTTTTATGCATCGCTGACTGCGGTAGGGTTCTGAATTCTCAGGAGGTACTACATAGTTAATGGGTGCTATTTCCTCATTAGTGGCTTTCACTATTATTTCAGGGTTTGCTATATAAATAGTAGAAGAAAAACTAGATTGTTGTATGGCTAAAATATATTGTTTTATTTTATATTTAAATCTTTCATTAAGCAAAGAAATTAAACAAAATAGAAAGTGTCAATCTATCGATCTAATCGATAAAATATCGAGCCTCTTGGTTATTATTTAGATTTAGAGCAAAGGCATAAGAACCGATCTGTTTTTATTAAAAATATATTTTATTGATTTCTCTATCCATTATAATATTTTCTAAACTATACTAGTCTTCTTTCTCATTAATGGCTTTCACCAAAAAACCTCCTCATAATCTATTTCGCGACATTCCCCCGGGCCAAGTTTCAAATCTATCTATTTTGGCCCTAATAAATTTGTTAGCCGAACAACTCAATTGGCCGGGGCCTTAATAACTTTTTGCCTTTGCCTTTGCCTTTGTGTCAAATCAGGCGAAAATCGTTTTAAGGCTTTGACAACTACACGAACGGCGTTGTTAGCCGTGTTGCTGTTGGCCATGTTGCTGTTGTTGTTGCTGGTGGAAGTAAGAGGCAATGGCAACAACTTGGGCAAACAATACGCCCGCTCCGCAAGCATTTTGAGCAACGACTTGTAACAGTTAGAAAGTCAACGTTTGCCAGCAGTTCGCCTGCAGTTGGAGTTCTTTATACACAACACAGCAACACACCAGGCGCACCAGCAACGAGCAACACCAAAGCAATAGCAATGGCAAAGGCAGCAGCAAACTTTTCAACGTCTCCTCGTCTCTTGAATTTTCATGGATTTTTACGAGATTTTTTTCCAGCTCACTTTTTCCACTTTTTCTCTTGAGTCTTTGGGATGGGATGTGCTCGGCCGCTTTGGGGCGAAAAATGTTAACACCATGTTGCCGGCTTGTTGTTGCCGCTGCTCCTATTGTAGCTGTTGTTGTCGCTGATGTTACTGCTGCTGCTGCTGCTGCTGCTGATGCTGATGCTGCAGTTGCAGTCCGCACTTGACTAGCTTTTAATTTATGTGACTGCTCCAACTGTTGACAAACAGCATTACAACGTGTTTCGCAAATTTATGGCGAAACTTGGCCGCTCTGATGGAACTCTCCCATAAATAGAGTTCTTTAGAACGTCGAGTTAATTGAAAGCAGCGATTGGAAATGCACAGACTGGCAAAATCAGGGAGTATGTCGCGCAGAGTGCAGACTTTTACTGGGACAAATGGATAAGTGCTATTGCAGTTTTGAAGGAAAGTACTCGGGGAAAATCGAAGGAAATCAGGGTCAATTAGTTGCAGGAATTATTAAAGAACCTGACTTCTAAAAAGCTGGTATCAATATGACACAGTTTAGCGAAAGCATAAATAAATAAATAAATAAATATATGAATAATAAAAGGCTCCTTATAAGAATCATTTAAATTGCAAATGATATAATTTTATTTGAGTTAGCCCAGTAAATAGTAACACAGCAACTTCCAAGTTATGGGTTATACATATATCTAAAGTTCATAAATTTGTCCAACACTTGGGAGCTGAAAATCTGGGCAGCTCGACTGGATTTCCATGGCGTGGCATGCACTCAATCGGAACGAAGCGATTGCCACAACAATTCGTTATGTTTTCGGCGCCCGAGAGGGAAAAAGCCAGGCAAAAACGGAAAAAACAAAAAAGGCGGCCGAGGAAAAGCACAAGCCAAAAGCCCACCAAACACACACCAGCTGGCCGCCAGCTCCGCCGGCTCCAACTACAACTCCACTTGGCTAACTGAGTAGAGTTTGGGGCCAGAAAAACAAAACCGAGCGAAAACCGGCAACAAGCAAGGCACATTTTCAATGGCGTCTGCGTTTCTAACTGCAGCTGCGGGCCAAAGGCAACTGTGGCCAACCATTTGGCCGAAACCATTCAAGTATTTCAGTATTTTTGGCCATTGCCTGTTGGCGTTTTCCGCTTGTGCAGTGTAAAATTTAATGCCCACCCTTGTGATCCCCGATCGCGCCTCGTCCCTGTCACCACCGTTCCTGCAGCAGTTTCACCTGGAAGCACGTGGGGTGCGGTCAGCTAGCCGCGCATTTTGTCTGCGGTTGCAGCTGGCCTTACATCTAGACCAGGTACAGCTTCGACTCCCAGCACCGCTCCTGACCAACCGCATTGGCACCGCGAAACGGCGGCTTTGTCTGCATTTTTCTGCATTGGCCAGGCCCAAACGAAAAGCGGCCGAAACTATAATCTATAAGCAAGGGGGCGTGGGCCATGGGATATGCTTTCCAAAAATTGCGTCCAGTGCAGTGAAAGTTGCCAAAATGAATAGACTTGAGATGTGACTAATTTCGTCAAGACTTCCAATAAACTTGCCGCCAGATAACTTTATTGATCGACTTGAGGAAGCTCGCCATTACTGGGAGCCATTAAAAAACCATCAAATTTAGTTATCTGGATTTTTTATGGCAAATCCATTTTACTTGTACACTTGCAATGGCAATAAAACGAAGACAAAGTGAACAAATAAGTTTAAGAAATCAACTGTGATGACTGAAACTTGAGATTTAAATTCTTTGATTTTAAATAAGGTACATATATAAGAAAAATATGCATATTTTTCCCAAGCAGCCAAAATATTGATTATAAATTTCCCAATAAATTAATTGAAATTCATTAACCTCCATAATTTTAATAAATGCCAATTTAAAATCTATAATTTATGACCTCTTCAGCGTTGAAAGTTCATAAAGTTAAGAAAACAAATCTTATCTTGCTTGATAAATACTCTCTTTAAAACAATTTAAAAACTATAAATTATTGTCAAAGATGAATGCCCCCTCCTAGACGTAAGTGCTGGCCATAACTATAGGCTCATCAACGCCGGGACGCACGCATCGCTCAATTCAGGAAGCGACCACAAGATCTGGGCGTTTCGCTTTTTGCGTAATCTTCTCCAGCTATTCGTATGAGAAACCACAAAGGCTGAGATTTTAATTATGGGTTTTCGGGCATTCTCCCTGTGTTTGTTTCGCCCCCGAAAATACCTGAAACTGCCTTCGACTTCACCTGAGAATTGAAGCTGCCTGGGGGCACCAGGAATACAAGAGTGTTAAATGCTCGCCAGAGAAACAAGCAAATGAATCAATTACGTGATTTGCTGAACTCTCTGTTCGATTCGGGAATAGACAGAGAGCGAGAGAGGTATTCAGTGTATTCATGGGTATTCCCCCCGGGTATTCCCCATCTCCTGATGCAATGGCAAAGTGATTAAAAGCCAATCAAGCGGGACATTCTGAAATCGAATTCAGTGCGGATAAACAGAGCGAAGGGCATCATATGCACAGTGAAAATATGAACTGAATACGAGTGATCCATTAAAAAGGAAGTTCCATGCGGGCTCCGAGGGATTAAAGAGCGAGCGGGACGAGGTGAATGTGGCATGTTGGTTGTTGGTTGATGGAAGAACTCTGACGAAATTGTGTCGCCGCCGGCTAAAGGCAGCAACAATTGAAATTCCAATTTATTGCGAATTGAATTCAATTGAAGAGCATTGAGAGCACAACTCAAACAGAGCAGAGGCCGCCGCCAAAGTTCAGGCACGGGCTGTTACTATAAAGCTCAAATTGATATGAATGCACATTTATACAGTGCAAGTCGGTGGTGTAAGGCGTAGGAAATATGGCTATACGAAAATAGTAATATTAATATTTAAATTAATGAGTTTAAATATAAGAAAAGATTTAAATTCCTTGTGAATTGTCAACAAAAATGGGTTTTTTTAGTAAGGACATTGTCCTTGTGTTTACAAACACATACAAATACTTTCTGTTTGCCATGATTTTTTAATATTATTATTACAATGATCTTTTTATTGGAACATATTTTTACATTATTTAAAAAAGTCTGGAACAACTTGATCTCTTTAAAATTTTCGAATAAATTAAAATAATCTTGAAAAGCCTCATACATTTAAAATCAGTCAACAAGGATTACTGATAATCTTAAACAAATATTTCTCTTTGATCTTTTTAAACACTTTTAGATATTTTTTAAATACTGAATTTAATTAGTTCTCCCTGTAAAATCTGTAGTCTTTTTTTGAAACGCACTGTACTAAATAAACATCTGTTGAATTGTGTTGTATCTTTTGCGTTGGCGGCACACTTTCGGTAGTTCGGCCGCTGACTATTGTCATTAATTGGGCTTTAATTGGCATTGCATGCCCATGCACATGAATCCGGGGAAGGCAAATCAAAGTGGGCACAGCTCAAGAGCTTGGACAATGAGATCGGACCAAGTGTCGTTCTTGTTTCGTTTTCGTTTTTCCTCTCATGTTTTTGAGGCGAACGAGTGCCGTTTCCTTATTTATGAGCAGCTGACGCAACAAGATACAAGACACAAAAAAAAATATGTTTATAAATTTTAAAATAAAAATAAATAAAAATATGCCTCATGGTTAAAATGTTTCAACTAATAATTTTTAAAATTCCGAACCTATTTATAACATATAAAGTAAATGATATCGAACAGAAATCTGTAAACTTAAATGTCTGTTTAAATATTCTTTAAGTCATTCCAAGAATTTGTCAATTAGGCAACACTTCAATTTAGATAATTATAATTTCATAATCTAATATATATTTTTTGTATTTTTAGTCATTTTTCAAGGTGTACAATACGTTATGTTGTACTCAAAGTACATTCAGTGGACTCAGACTGTTGCCCATTTAGTGATTCATCACTGGGCCCCGGCTGGGACTGGCTGTCAACGTCCAAAATGGCCAGAAACAGAGGACTGGGAACCGAGGCACCAGAAAACTCAGAGCCAAGAACCGAAAGCTAAGTGATTCAGACGGCCAAGTGGAGAAATGCCGGCAAAGGAGCCGGAGTTAATGAGATTTAAGCCGCAACTGTGGGACATGGCGCGTTATGAATTTAATAGCCCCGACTGGGGACTTGTCTAACAGAGTTTTACGACATTGTTTTTCCAGGGACCGAGCATACATATATGTGGGCCTAATAAAATGCGACAAGCTTTCGGGCAAATCTGGTTTTCCTCAGAACCAAGGAAACTGGTTAACCGCCAAACAGGCGGATCAATCAAACAATAAGTCAGGCAGCCAAAACCAAAGCTTACACTGAGGCTGACTGAAGCTTCATTAAAAGTAAATAGTAAATCAAGAGACAGATAGAAATAAAAACAAGCAGGACAGCCACCCACAGGAACACTCCGTGGACAAGCCGTCAAGTCCGAGTTCGGAGATCCCAGCGAGCTGACATTTGACATGCGTCCGCCGACTTTCGACTGCCACCGCACAGTGCATGCAAATCTTCGGATCGCCGAATGCAAAACCTGCTCGAAAACGGTAGCCCCCCAAGTCAGTTTAGTTCAGGTCGCCGGAAAATATCCAAGTGGAAAGAGGAAAAATAATAAAAACCGAATGCAAAATGCAAAACGATTTTCCCCTTTAAAGCCGCATCGGGGCATTCAATCAAAGTCGAGCTGCTGCAGCCGCGGCTCTCCAGTTTTGGCCAAAACTGTTTACAGTAATTTATGCTCATTTGTAAGCATGAAAAATTTGAATCATTCATCAAACGTCCGATAAGCCAAGGGGGGGTTGGAGGGGAACTTTGCCGGGTACCTTGTCAAGTACCAGATTTCTTGATCTGTAACGTAGTTGGTGTTCGGGGTTTTTAAGTGACAGCCTGACCTCGAAAAGATTTCGCCGAGATACTTAGTCTTAAGAGGCACTCCTAGTATTAATATTGTTAGAAAATTTAAGGTTTCTAGGAAGCTACCTTCATGGAATCGAGCTAAAAATTAGTATTTTAAAATGAATTCATATCTTAACCTTTGTAATTCGAATTGTTTATATTTTCTTAGATCTCAACACTATAATTTTTGGTTACTAATTTTTAACTCTGTTCCAATAGCTGAAGGAGTTTTCCTGTCAACAAAAGGATGCCTTTCTATTTTTTACAAAATCCCAGAGTTCCAATTCTTCTCGAATACAAAAACAAGTTGAGCATCAATTCAACATCGGGTTCGCCGCCAAGTCAGGCTTTGCCCTTTTATGGGCGCTGTCTTGACAACAACAAACCCAACATTAATCAACAGCAACAATAGCAGCAACAATAACAAGTGATAGACAACAACAACATGCAATTACAACAAATTGTTTTCAAATACTGAAGAGCCAATCAAATCGAACGCAACTCAAAGTTGTTGCCTGTCGCTGCTCCACATTGCTGTTAACCACACAGCAAATGACGTGCAACAGCAGCAACATCGCAGGCCCCAGCAGCAACATGAGAGTTTCCATCACCGAGTTTTCCCTCAAAATAATTGGCCAGAGGAAAAGAAAAGCAAAGTCAAAGAGGAAAAGATGAGGAGCAGGCCAATTGTTGCCCGGCGATACATGTTGCTGGGGGGAAATGTTGCTGGTTGCCATTTGCCGGTTGCAAGTGCAGGAGCAACTTGAGCGGCGGCTAACTGCCAAACTGAGCTCGTTGCCGGCGAATGTTGTTCCACGTTTAGTGTGGAAATTGCTGCTCTATATGGTTGCCTGCCAATCGATACCGATAACGATAGCCGCTTCTAGCTAAAAGTCCCCCCCTTCCACGCCTCCAGCTCCTGCCGCTCCTGAGGGGTTTGCAAATATGACAGCCAGGAAAATGAAACAACAAAAAAAGAACTCAAGCCCCGTGGAAACGTGCTCGTCAAGCATTTTTACAATTTTCAAAAAAGGTACCATACACGGCGAGCACTCTGTCATGTCCCTCTGGGGTTATTTATTTGTGTTTTTTGTTTTTTCTCGTTTTTGGTTTGGTTTTGTTTTGGTTTTTGTGATGCTGTTGCCGTTGCTGTTGCTGTTGTGACTGGCCGACGACGACGAGTGCAGTTTTGTGTAAACAATAACAAAACACATTTGTGACGCGTGATTTTGCATAAGTTGGCACTCGGAGCAGCGTCAGCAACTGGCAGCAATAACCACAAATAAATACGAATCCTTTCACCCGGACAAAAGCCACCATTGAGCCGACGGAATTCGATTGAATTTCAAAGTTTAGCACTCAATGAAATCATAAACACAAAACGTTTAAGCTAGCTTTTTGGTTTCCTTTTTAAGTAAATTCAAAGGCTATTAACTACCAGTTAAGCCCCAAATGAATGAAGACATTTTTATGACCAATTAAGCGTTTTTGCCAAAAAAAAAATACAAAAAACCTATTAAATTCGAAACAGAAATCATAAATATACCCCGATGAGCAGCCCGAAATAAAATTAAGCCACGAAATCAAATCAGCTTTAAAACTCATTATGCAAATTAGCCAAAAGGCAAACCCCCAAGCCAGAAGAGTTGCCGAATCTCCAGGTGAGGATCTTGGCCAACCTTTGCAGCTCGGGGCTCACTCCACTTAGCCAATTGTCGCCCACCCAAAAGAGCCGCCATGAAATTAGCTCCAACTAATCGGAGATCGATCGACGAACGGATCGCCAGATCGATTGGGAAACCCACCTGATCGCGGGCCAACTGGAACCAGGTCTTGATGATCAGCGCCAGCCGCGTGTCGTGATAGTTCTTCGTCGTCTTCACGCTGATGAAAATGTCATCCAGCTCGGTGACCGGCGGCTGGGGCGTTGCAGTCACCGCTCGCTGGGAGAGATCGTGGAGCAGCTCCCCGTTCCGGCTCCGCCGAGCCAGCTCTGTCAGCAGCGTGGCCGTGGGTCGCTCGCTGACCTCGATGTCGCTAAAGTTGAAGCTCCGGATATCCTTCCGGATGATCACCGTGGTCGGTGAGGCAGCCGGAGCACCTGCTCCACCCGGCTGTGTGGGCGTCGAGGACTGCACATATTCCTGGAGCAGCTGGTCGCGATGTGTGGTCACGGGTTCACTGGCCAGGCCACCATCTACCACCTGGCTGTGCGGCACCTGCAGAGGAAGAAGTTTGCGTTAGTGTTTGATTTCTCACTCGAAAAAATAAGATGATTCATGTTATAAATACAAATTGTTGGAAGCTAAAAATTTGTAAATAATTTATAATGTAAGATATTTCAATTTAAATATATTCACTTAAACTTTGGAAAACTTGCAAAAAATATAGAGCAGGTTTCTTGAGAGTTTTATACATTATTCTTAAATCTCTTTTTCTCCAAGTGTAAGGAATATTAAGAGTGGCGGGAGGGCTAATGTAAATTTGTTGTGTAAATCGCACGTAGGGCAATAAAAAGATGAAGACGCCCTCGCGCTAGCCAAGACACTCCGACTCCAAGTCGAACTCAAACTGGGAACTCCCACTCCTCAGTTCAGCTCCGCTCCGCTCAACCTACCTCCTCACCTCACTTTACCTTTACTTCAAGCATTTTCACCTGGCAAACAAAGGCGAACTTCAATGGCAAACAACAATGGCAAACAAATGAGCGGCAGCAGGCAGAATAAACAACAGCAACACCGCCATAAATGCTGAGTAAGAGTAAACACACCGGGATCGGGATAGGGATTGGGATTGGGATAGGGATTTGAACTGGGATCGGGACTGGCATAGGGATCCGAAGGGGCACTGAGATTGCCTTCAGTCCCGGAGTGAGCTGAACTGCTTGATTAATTTCCACTGATAACAGGTTCATTTGCTTTTGTTGTCGGCGATTCTTCAATTGCTCTTCTTCGCTGCTGAGATTTCCCCAGCGCGGTTTTAATGGCCCCGTCCTCGAAATGGGGACAGGTGGGGAGTGGATTGCTCCGATTGAGGCGGGCAGATAGTGATTGCTGGGAAGCAACTCGAATAGACAATACCCTGGGAGAAAGAAAGCCTCATTATGGTACTCTCTTTGTGCACTGCGAGAAGAAATCTTGGACTATGAAATTCATGTAAATATTGATTTGACTTTTTGATATTTGAGAGGATTAAACTTTTGAATTGAGACATGAATCCTACGTTCTTGTATACCTAACAACTTTAAGCTCTAGAAATTTAATATACAAATTATTTAACATTAAATTAATATTAATTGCAAACATTTTAAGCAGCTTTATGCATGTTTTCTTTATCAAAAAATGATCTGCAAATAACGATTTCCATTTTGTGATATTTTCCTTTCTTTATATGTAAATCGGATAGTTGGCTAGCAACTTCCGCTATAAATCTAGCACCAACTTCCCTCTTTTGTCCCTTAAATTTCATCTTCTCCCACCGAATAGAGGAAAGAGAATATATATAGAGCCCCGCTGGTTTATATTGCTTCACACGATATTGTCTCGTCGATAGCGGGCCACAAAGTGGGGCTCATAGAATTTTATTGCCGCACGATCGACAGCCAAACGGTGTTCAATATAATGGCAGCTCCCTAATGAGGAAATGGGAATGGAAGTGGGATACGGCGATGAGATGATGACAGTGGCAGGTGTAAACTGCTGGGAACTGCCGGAGCAGCGGCAATTAAAATGTTGAAATATTAATTTGGCCGCCGCAGAAATTGCGAGTATGGGAAATCACTGACGCGATTTGGCCAAGAAAGATAGCGACGAAGTCGTGACTTGAGTGAGGGATTCAGCTGAAAACTGAAAACGGATAACTGAAAAACAGTGAAAGCCACCGAGCGGGCCTTATATAAGTTCGTCGGCGGTGAACGCCTCTTTCAATTAAGCTGGCTCCGTAAATTCAAGGTTCGGATTGGATCGGATCGGATTGGATTAGAATGTGAGCCAGTTCCCAATCCGCGACATGATGCAAGTGGAATGCCCGTACTAGTATGCAAATCGAGTACACGGACTACGAACTACAAACAACCATGCTTTGTGACACTTTTGTGGGATTTGCGAATTACTCGAACGTGATGGAACTGAGCAAGCAAAGATACAGATACAAATACAGCGCCAGTCGATGCGGATTCAGATTGGGATGGAGATGGAGATAGAGATACAAGCACAGCACACATGTGCCCATATTGGCAGGCCGCCTGCGCACTCCGCCAGAAACAAGATACAAAATGCACGCAGAGGAAAATCTATCTAATATTTAAATTCGAAATAATATTCAATTAATTACAATTAATTTTGCATAATTAACATCTTGAAGCTGTATGAAATATATACCCCGAGTTATTCATTATTATCTCCCTCTCTCTACCTGCCCTGCTGTTTTCATTTTTCTCCAGTGTAATGAACTACAAGATACAAGTACCGGGGCGAAAGGCAGTCCGATAGATACAAAGCGAGGCCAATCCCCAAAACAAATTTAACACGCTCGCACAATCGCTGCCCCCCACCACGCCCACTCTCAAATGACTAATGCTTCATTAGCCGCGTGATTAATATGTTTATAAACATTTCCCTGTCAATTAATAACGAGCAAAAGAATTGGGCGGCGAGGTGCGAGCGAGTGATATGAAAGGGCGCCAAATGGCATCTACTCCAGCGACCTGTGCGGTGATTAATTGAGTTAAACTCTGGTCCCATAACGGAAAGCATAAATCAGCCGGGGCCCCGATCCCCCGAAATACGAAATCAAAAATCAAAGGCATTCCCCACAGAAATGCAATCAAAAGACGCGACTCCAGCTGGGCGAGCGGGAAAATCTTCATTAAATGCTGTTTAACAATATTATCCGTAAGATACGGATCTAAGATAAGATGCCCACAAGCAGCCAACCAGCCAGCCAGCCAGCCAGGCTCAATTAAGCGACCACCAAAAGATACCAAGATACTTGGATGCTCGGCTGCACAGATACTCGGGAGCCCAGCTGCAGATACTCCTTTTATCAGGCGCCTTCTGCAGCTTAATGTCGTCAACTTTTTCGGGCCGATTATATGAACAAGAAACAGGAGGCAGGTTTGGGACAGGCAAAGGGAGTCGGCGTGGAAGCTGGCAGCCAGCTGCAGCCAGTTGGCCATGGGAAGCGCAGGCACCTGCTCTTGGCTTGGCCAAAAACAGGAATCACCTCGTCACTGCTGGCTTTGTCTTTGGGGAAGGCTTCTTGGCTGTGTTGCCTTCCTGAAGCTGATTTGCATGCTCCTCAACTCAAGAGTTTGTTAATGTTATTATGTATTTACCCTGCACTTGGAAAAACAACAAAGGGGTTTAAAAGCGAGACGCAGAAAGTTGGGAAATTGTTGACTTTATTCATTTTTAAATCAACTTGTTCTATAAACTTATTTTTAACTATTTAATTCAGTACTAACAAAGTTGTTTTAATAATTTTTATCTTGAGTTTCCCTATAATTATTTATTGTTTATTTAACTATTCTCAGTAAACAGCGGCAGTTATATAAAAATTAATTATTATAAACACCTTTTATTGTTTGTCTTTAAACATTCTCACAACTTAAAAATTCTTAGTACAAATATTTTCAACAAGTAAATACAAGTGATACATCCCCATATCTTTGTGTGTAAGCACAACAACAAACTCAAATCAATCAGCAATGATGGCCATTCGGCGCGCCACTTTAAACAAATTCATAAACAACCAAATCGTTTGACGATTATTATTCATTTCGTTTATGATTTATGCGTCAGCCACACGCGACATGGCGACCCGGCGACGTGAGCTGCAAACTGGACATGAGACATGAATACCAGGGAACTGGCAACTGCGACTTTGGGGCTTGGAACTGGGTGGGGTAGGGTGTAGTTGGCGGTACCTATCCTGCCCTCCAGCTAATCTCAAAATTATTGCTTTATCAGCCGAATGCCAAACCCAAGTTTAGTGGCGTTGTGTCCAGTCAACTGTTCAACAGTTCGAGGAATTCGAACAAGCAAAGTCAACAAACAGAAATTTTTGCGCAACATTTAGAAACCAGCAAAAAAAAAACAAAACACACTTCAATAAACTGCAAAAAAAATTAAGCAAATTGTACGTTGCATGCAGTTTTGCGGTCGACAACAGCAACAATTAAGTGGGACAAGTCACAGACCTCCGATGGCTGAAAATGATGGAAGAACTTCAATTGAAAAGAGCAACGACAGACCGGCACTCAGTTCCATGTTCAGTTGTCGGCAGTTTTTTAATCCGGCTCAGCATTTTAGCATTTAGTAGAGCAATGTGTGTAGCACTAATTTCTGCGGAGTTTCCGGTTAGACCTCCAGAAACAAAAAATGAAATAAAATGAAGATCCGCAGCAACATCAACAACGTTGTCCGAATTAAAACAACATAAAGTTTTTAATTACTCCAGAAGTAGAAGCAGCAGCATGCGAAAATATTTCAGAGTGAGGGGCACACACAAGCTCGCTGTAGTTGGGCAATTGAGTTGCAAATTGAGAAACAGGAAGGAGGTGAAATGCTGGGATTACATAGATATATTTACAGGATGCACAGCTGATTCAATTATAAACTCGGAACTTTTTTGCCGTGGGGGAAGAACTTAGCTTGGATATATGATCGAAGAAAAGGGAATAAACCTATTCTCAAAGCAAGCAAAGTTGTGAATAGTCATTAGGGACTTTATCTGTATTATTTCAGCTGTGGCGTAAATAAGTCATGAGAAACATATATTAAGTAATAAATAAACAATAAATTAATTGTGAAAATATTAATTCTGGATCTCAAAGCCACTCTGACTCGAATTTTAAGGTATTCAAAATGGGTAAATAAAAGGTATGCAGAACGAAATTCCTGTACTATTTTCAGGTGCAACTTGAGGTGCTGTTGTCCAATTCCCACAGAACTCAACTATTTGTTATCTGCGATGCGACTGACAAGAGACGTCTCCTCACATTTCCCGCCTGGCTCCCACCTCCTCCTTGGGATCTCTCTCCTCCTTGTGGCCTCACGTTCGTAATATTAGCACACAATATTTTATTACACAAAAATTTATGCAAAACCGAAGTAAAAAGGAGAACAATAATAAACGGGCAGAAAAGACTGGGCTCAGAACCCTGAGAGACCCTGGAATCGGGCAACTGAAAGCTTTGGCGACGCTCAGCCGACGGCAAAAAAAGAAATAATACAGTAATGGAAGGCAGGGTCTTTAACTCTGGCAACTGGGTATACTCTTTCACAGGATATAGTGATTCTGAATCGATTAAGATCAGCTGGATAGGAGAGATATTATAAAAGGACCTCTACAACTGATTTAATGTGTAAAATTAAAAGGATAATTGTAATATTATCGAAACTATATGTTGTATAAATGGCTAAGAACCTAATTTAGTATTTATAGGGAGAGTAAATCCTTCCTTTACTTTATATTTAATTTGCTGACCTTAGGAAATTACTGAGATATAGATCTCATTTTTACGCTTTTCTTTAAATAGTCGTAAGGACAAGACTAGTTCCTATAATCTCAATAACTATCAGCTTTTATCTTAAAATAGAGTCCAGAATATATAAATATTATAAAATAACTTTAAGAAATCTGTCGTTTTCAATACAATTAAAAAGCAAATTTGAATTGAAAACTCTTAGATACTTTTCTAGATTCTTTTACTAAAAATTCTTATATATTCCTTCCTGATAATGCCTTCAATACTCCTCTTGGCGAGTGTATAAAATCGCACAAAAAAAAACTCAGAACCGAAACTGTTTTATATGCAAGGCAAGGGCGTAAAAGGTTTTTTAACGGCCGGAGCCGGACGCCGAATGCCGGACGCATGCGCAGCTGCAAACGTCGTTGATTTATGAAAGTGCAGGCAACCGGAGGAGCAGGAATCGGCGGGGATCATGCAAATTGTGTGTGGGGTTAACTTATGCAGATCACCGCCGTCGCGTATGACAGTTTTCGCTGTTCCCGAGGTTCTCGGCCTCGGCCTCGGTCTTCGGTCTGAGCGCCCACGCACTTGGACCGCACTGGATCTCCCACTGAACTCACTTGGATGCCCGGATATCCGTAGGCGCTCTGGTAGAGCAGCAGCGTCATATAGACGACGGCCACGGCTAGCATCATGGCTTGCAGGAGTCGCTTGAAACGTTGCGGCAGCGAGAGCACAGTCAGGCTCATCATACGCGTCGCACCACTACGCGCACATCGATGCGATCGCGTTAACGATATCGATCCGATCACTTTGGCAACTCTTCCGGTATGGTTTTGCTCTATTCGCAATAACACTTTCTGAAACTTTCTGAAACTTTTCGTACTTTTTGGAAGGGTTTCTGGGATTTTTTAATCTCCACTTTCCAGCACGCGCGCACACAGGTCTTGCTCGTTGCAAGTTTGTTGGAAAACTGGCGATCGCTGTGGAACGGAGCTCGCTTGGCGGCTCTCATTCCCTTCCAGCTGAAATCGTAAACAAACCAGAAACCAGAAAGACCAGTACAGCGCGGCTTAGGGGTTGAGAGCGAGTCAACGTAGAGAGAGTGCCCCAAGCTGCTCCAATTGGAAGCGTGGGCCGCTTGCAACAGCAATTTTCCAACGGGAGCAGGAGCAGGTTGGCGGAAAACAGTGCTGCCTGTTTAATTTATGTTACTTTAAGAAACATTTATATTTTAAGTGGCAACAACTTGGTATAAATTTAATTAAGAACTGAAATATATTATTTTTTAGATGAACCTATTTGTATCTCCTCAAGCTTAATAAATAATAACATAATATTTAAAATATTTATTTTATTTTACTGAAATCATCATTTTAAGAAAGCAAAATAAGCTTTTATCAATTGGAATGGACTTAAAATAAATTGAAATTTTAACGATTGCTATTTATTTATAGTTTTCCTTTCAAAAATCCAACTGGCTAAAAAATCTATCTTATTTTTAGTCTGAAATTCGATCAGCACTGTCGCTTGAGCTCTCTGAGAGTACTTTTTTACAGAGTTTTTTACCCTGACTCACAGATTTCTGGCTCTCTGGTTAGTTCCGCTTCGGCATGTGCCACAGTAGCTGCCGAAGGCGATCTTCGTGCTCGTGGCCGCCGATCGTCGATTGCCAATGGTTGATCACCGATCGACGATCGTGAGTGTGGGTGTGTGGGCCAAGCGGCTGCGCCCACTTCTGATCAGAACTTCCCATTCCGAAACAGCCCCCGGCCGACAGCCTTTGAAGGTCCCTTTCCCGATGTGTCCTTAAAGCCAAAACAAACATAGCTTGGCGGCTTGGCAGCGCTCCAAATGCGGCGACTCCTTGGCCATATTCCATGTCATATACATATCCTATCCGCGTGGCTGAAACTCCCCGCGCACCACCCCTTAACCCGCCAGCGTCGACAATTCCATTAAAAGTTGTACGTTGTCACTTTGCGTTAACTTATCTCTGGAGCATGTTGTGCGATCGCATTTTTATTGTCGCCATTGTCTCTCGCCAGCCCGCTCTCTCCTGGTATCTCTCCTTCCCTGCCCACACAGGAAAGCCAACGCAAAAGATACACTTGAACGAAATAAACGAATAAAATAAATAAATCCCGAAAATGGAATAATAACTTTATAAATTATATAAAATTATAAATACATTTTCAATACTAGAAATAGCCAAAACCCTGATGCTTTACTAGTTTATATCATGCTTTCAAGGGCTTTACCAATTGATTTAAAATAGCAAAAATTTCAGAATTCATAATTCTGCTGTATGACTTCTTTAGTTTCTCTTCGATCCAAGTTCGATTTTAATTGCAGGATAATAAATTTTAATATAATTTAATTTGTTAACCATGTCATTGAATCCATTAATAAATACGTTTTTATAATTTAAAGAAGATGATCAAATATAAATTAATATATATACCATAAATACAAATAATAAATATATATGTAAATATAAATCTAAATATAAATAAAGCAGCACAACAAATAGTTTTCTTTTAAATAATTTGAATGTGTGTTTTATAAGCTAAAATTAAAGGGATATTTATATAAATATTTGCAATTAAATGTACACTGGCTGTGCTAAAAAGTATATAAGATTTATATTTAATATAAACATAACATAAATACATAATTTTTGGTCCTATTTTTCGCTCACTGTGCTAACTGCATCCACATCTCACGTGCGTCGGCAGCGTTCTGCGACGTTTCTTTGTCGCTTGAATTTTGTATAGCACTTGGCCTGCTCCCCACTTGACAATGCTTTGCATGCCGCACCATTCATCCCATCCCGTGCCTCTTCCCGCTGATACTCCTCCTCCTCCAGCCCCTCTGCTCCTCGCCAGCTTGTCATATTCCATGTTTGTGGCGGCGACAAAAGCTCTTGCGGCTGCCTCTGCCTCTGCCTCAGCCTCGGCAACGGCTGACGTCGCTGCCCGCACAATCAGCAACTCGGCATCTTGTTCGCTGTCCCTTTGTGCGCCTTTCGGCTGAATTGCATTAAACCAAGTCCCCGATGCACAGCGAGAAATTTTAAATATATCTTCAATGAAAATAATTTCAAAGTAAAGTCTATGCCATTATTTTCGCTACTAATGAATATGCTTTAATCTTGTTTCATTATATTTGAGTTCGTGAAATGTTATTTGGGATTTGCTTTTAATTTTCAAAGTAAGTAGGAATAATGCAAATAGGCGAAATTTTAACAGAAAGTGGGGTCTCAATATATTAACTTATTTTAATAGCCATTCAAGTATTACAATTTCTTTCAGTGACAGTGGCAGCGACTTCGCCGACCAGGCCAACCTTGTTCTGCCACAGAAAAAGACATCGCTCGGCTCGATTTAACCGCCTCGCCGCCCGCCGCCCACTCCCATTGCTCATTTTTAATGTGCAATTCCGTATGTACAGCTCGTAGCCATGGCCACCATCCACCAGAGTCACACCACCTAGTGTGTGTGTTTGCATAGAAGCAGAATGGTTGCTGGTTAGGCATGTGCCACCTCTTCATCTCCTAGCTGCGATCCCCAATCCCCAACCGTCAGCTTCATCAGCTGCAGTTCCAGCTGCAACTGCAGCTCCAAGCACAGCTCCAGCTCGAGCCCAACCTAGCCTTATAACCAAACGAGTGCAGCTCCGTTTATCGGGCGGCCTAACCTTGTTAGGATTGTAAAATGTAAACCGAAGGCGTTGCCGCAGACTCAGTCCTCGACTCGGTCTGGCACTGAAAGAAAAATGTAAACAAAATCCAAATGCAAAAACGAAAAGGAGACATGATTCTTATATAAAAAAAAGGTATTACATTTAGAATATCACAGAGAATGTTCAAAAGTAAAACTATACAAGTTGCTTAAATACTTTACTTCACGTTCTCAATATTTTTACGACCAGTGTAGTCTAGCTTTAGCTCTGCGAGTGATCTGCTGGCCATCCAGCTCCATCTCGCTTGGCTGGCACACGCTCAAGTTGCCTCCATCCACGCTGTCCACGTCCTCGTCCTCGTCCTCACCCGACCGCGGTCATCGTTAATCGAAAACGGGCTGTGCCGTCGCCCTGCGGTTACGAGTGTCGCCAGGCCAAAGCGAACCACAGAGTGGAGTGTGGAGCTAGGAGCAGGGAGCAGGGATCCACGGAAGTGCCTCTCGGCAAGATCGGGCAACAACTGTGCGCGTGCGCAGGGCCGCCAACCTGGCAATGTGTTCATTTCGGACCAATATTTCGTTTGCTTGGCCAGAAATTATGCCCGGTAGTCATGCAGCCCCAGCAACTCATGCGGATCTACACAAAAACAAAAGATAAGATACTTTTGAATATAAGAAATAATATTAATATTAAATATATATTTTAGAAGATTTTATATATTATATAAAGTAATTATAAATCATAGATTTACAACAAGAATATAGTTTTTTTTATTTCACAACTACTATATGCGATATATATAGTATATATAAACAAAGTTAAGTAATAGTATTAATATTCTATTTTATTTTCAACCGTGCTATATAAAAATGAACGAATTAATAAACTTGTATCCTAAATTTCAGGAGCTTATCACTCCAAATTGTATAATCAGAATGCTCACTTATCCTTCTATACTCAATACTCTTGAATAAGAACTTTAAGTGTATGTTGTTAAAACTTAGTTTTAAAAACAAAGTTTATTTTTATCAGAAAACAAATATTAGTGTTTTTCCTGATTTTAAGACTAAAATTCTTGAGCTTAAAGAAAGTGGGTCAATTTTTTATTTTAATATTGTTCACCAATATAAAATAAAATAAGCACAAAAACAAAAGACTTAGGCAACGAACTTGACTGCAGAAAGGGTCCTAACAACGAAAACGCCATCAAGCGGGCACAGTTTTAACTACATCTTGTGGGCGAAGGGAAAGAGAGGCAAGAGCTAAGTTCGTTGCCAAAGTATTTTGTTTTTTATTATTTATTTTATTTTATATTGATAATAAATAAAAGAAAATGTGTGAACCCAGCTTCTTTATGCTAATTTCTTGCTCTGCAGTAGTAAATCTGTGGGGAAGCGAAATTAAAGCGAGCATTTGACTGACGGACTGACGCAGTCCAGAGTCTTCGGCCAAAGTGAGTGACTAGTTGACTGCCAGACACGCGGCTTGATTGCGCGCCTTGTCCACATCCACGTCTACGTCCGCATCCAGATTCCCATCCACGTCCACACAACCACAATCGACTTGAATGTCCGCGGAAATGGGAAACGGGAATGGGCTGGACATGGACCTGCAAGAGTCGCACTGGGCTTGGATATGGGCACTGACTGGGCTTAGAAATGGAGGCAAATCAGAGACTCCAAACGACCGACACCCAACCGAGACGCAGCGGTCACACATTCGTCATGGAGGCTGTACTGCCACAGCTGGGGTCTCAAAACTAGCACTTATGTCTGTAGCCATAAATTACTACAATTTTTACAATCCACAAGCCTAAATATGTAATTATGTTTATGGACCACAGTCAAAGAAAATGCATATAATCAGGTAAGTATAACTACTTTCGGACTAGCCCAGATTTCTATCTTAAATGTTAGGTATTATTATATTTTATTTATTTTTTTAGCAAATCAAAAAAAAAATCTGAAATATTTTAAATCTTTATTATACATTCATTCTTATTATTTTAAAATGCAATATATACATTTCTACAGTTTGCATTATTTGTGTGACCCTCGCTGTGAGTGCATCTCCATCCGTGTAAACATGCACAATTCGCATTCGATTTTGATGCGTATTGATGGCTGCCCGACCAGCATGACTGACGCTAAGCAGCCCAGAGATTAATGGTCCCAAATTAGTCAGTGTCGCTTATTGGACCGTTGAGCTCTCCCTTTGACAGAGCGAATGGAAAGGAACACATATGTACATGCATAGGCGCAAGCTGGCGGTAATAGGCAACTCTGAGGCATTAGAAGGAAGGCTTAAACGAACCCATTAAGACCAAACGCCCAAGTCAAAATAAAAGTCAATTACAAATCAACACAATGAGTTCGTACAATTGAAGGTAAAAGATCACTGGGAGTCGGAGAAAAGCCCCAAAACGGAGAACCAAATAAAAATTAATTTCAACATTGTGTTTACAATATCATCGATCAATAACTGTCAACACAGCGGTTTGATTTTTAAGGTTGGGATGCTCTTTATTATTGGGGTATATTAGTTGAGATGAGAAAGGTAATAGGAGAATAAAATAAATTAGAAAAAATAATTTACGACAGAAGAAAATGAATAAAAATATTTGCAACAATATTTAGCAAACTGAACAAATATATATTTATAAATCAAAGCCCTTACTATAAATTTAAAAATTTATTTTAATATCTTGCAGCTATTTTCCAACTTTTGGAGTCATATCAATAGGCTATAACGAAATAGCTCCTATTAATCCTTTTGTGAATCCCATTGAAGGGCACTGCTTATTCGTCTTAATTCACCCATTAAACAGTCTTTATTTCTGCTGCAAATGTAATACAAATTTCATTCGTTGTATTTATTTCTTTACCGATTCTTGGTTATTTTCGATTTAAAGATTGCAGGTCATAGCGGCGATGAGAGAATGGAGACTCAACCCGGGGTTCCAGGGTCTGGGGAACTGGGGCCTGGGGTTTGGGATCTGGGGGACCACCTGGTGTCCACAGACTCCCGCTAATTGCATTGTGGCCACGTAGGGCACAAAGGAAAGTTGCCAGGTGATGATATCAGCATGATCAAGCACTTAAGTAAGTACAAATGATGGTCCCCATTTGAACACTCCGCCCCTGGGCCCCTTTTCAGTTGGATAGTATGAAAAGTTTACAAATTGTCGATTCAACGCGCCATGAAATCGGCTTGAAACTTTGTTAAACTTTAATTAACCGATTTCTGCTGGAACCGAGGACAGCCCGTGGACGGGGGTAAAAGTCATAGAAATGAGTTAAATTACATTTAAGCCGATTAAAGTTGAGTTCAGCTCGGTTTCGGCAAAACGATTCGATTTGTCTCGTTTGGAAGGGCCAAGATCGGAGATGGCGGCAGATGGTTCCACTCACAAAGTTCATTAAAAGTGGCCAAGTTAATGCGCTGGGCAAACAGCAGAGACATAAAACCCTTACCGAACACACGAAAACCCCGAACCTGAAGTCAAACACGAACCTGAACTCGTTCCACGCATACTTGAGCGATGATTTTTCCCAAAACCTAATTTTCAATTTACCAAAACAATTAACAACAAATTTTATTGGCTCTCAAGGCATGCAAACACTCCGAGTCGAAACAGTGAGCGCATCGTAAAACCAACAAATGTATCTCTTAGATACACAGAGTGCCGCTATTGATCCAGCGTGTTTACCCAGTGCGGAGATTTGTTTGCCTTTCTGTTCTATTGAAAGGCGTGTGTATCTTTTAATTAACAGATCCGAAATGGGATCTATAAAACCGGTGTAACCGAATCCGCTCTACCTCTTTGATTTGTTTGATTGCCAAATCGCATGGAGACATTTCCCAGCAGTGCTGCCGGTGCATACTTATTCGAATTTTAAATTAAATGAAATGTTTCTAAGCTAAGAATCGATGATATAGAACATAAGTTAAGAAACAAATTCTGCTGAAATTTGACTAGGAACCTGATCCATTAGTAAAGCCCTATAAGCATCGCGTATAATAATGTTTCAAACTCTTTTCATCGCCTATAAACTTGGCTGCACTGGTACCCAGAACCCAGAACCCATCTGTAAAGCTCTAGATTGGCCAAGTAGGTGCCAGCTAGCATGTTGTTTTGCATGTCAAACCAAGATGCGATTCAATCCCACTCCAGGACTCCAGAATCCAACTGCTCCACGTGAGCCGCCGGGCTGCTCTTCAGCAGAGTGCCTGTGCCACAATGTGCCATAAATTTATGACACTACTAAAAATAGTAGTGGTAAATGGTAGTCATGGCAGTCATGGAGCACGGAGCCCGGTATCTCTGGGCATCTGGGCATCGGGGCATCTTCGTGCTGTTCCGGCGGCTGTTACATTATGTTGCCTTTGTTTCTGGTGCGCATTACACGCAGAACGAGAATTATATGCAAGTGAAAATGCCATTTAAAAGCAGATAAATAAACTTAATGCGAAGCAGCGCCGCGGGAAGAAGGCTGAATTGTGTCATTTCGGGGATATTTATGTTGTTTCTGCCAGTGGCCAGTATCCTGTGGTGCATCCAGGAGTAGCAAGAAGGAGCAGGGCCCTCTATTACGATGGCCATCCCTCACCCACATTACTGCCATGGCCAGGTCTATCATTAGGCGCAACTCAGAACCGTTAAGGGATTTCTCTCTACCTGTGGGCCCAAAGTAAAAAATATATACATATGTATGTACCCTTGCGTGCCTTAAACTAGCGTCTGGCTAAAAAAAACACAAATCTCTCCCCTTAAATGCTGCGTTTGCGATGCGCAAAGGAAGCTATAAATAACAATTAATTGTATTATTAAACTAATTCAAGAAGACGCTGCTTTCGGAGGACGAAAGGCCGTCAGTCATGCGATCGCAGGGCCTGCCACATAAATTTTAGGTAGCCTCGAAGGCTAATTTACATTTTGCCGCTCCTCGACGGACCAAAAGTAAAAGTACTGCGCCGACGAGGACCAACGCTGTTTCTAAAAAATTGTGCCCCACGGCCACAAAAGCTGGGGCTGGGCACCAGCATCGCAACCGAGCATACCAGCAACAGCATCCCAGCGTCCAATCAATTATGGAATCAGTCAATGATCAGCAAGGAGCTGCTGTCGTCCGGCTGCACGCAATGGCCCAAAGGAGTGGGCCCAAAAACACCATCGAATGTTGACGCGAAAGTTCCGAAAACTTGCGAATAATGACAACAATTAACGCCGAAACTGTTGTCCCATTTGTTTTCGGAAAAACATGAGTGACCGAAAAGAAAGTCATACGGAGCTTAAGCGAAACATTAACTTTTTGGCAACGTTTATTTGCTCCCGGCTCTTTACTAGCCAAGACTCTCAGCCAAGGTTAACTCACAACTCATGTGTACCTCTTAAATTGCAATGTTTTCTTATACAAACTAAAGTCTGACTAAAATTCAAATTAGTTTCCAATAAATACCATAAACTTTGTAATGAAAATCTTCACAGTCGGAAGTCTCTTGGAATTTATTTTTTAACGCCTCGGCATCAAAATATTAATGCTCTTCGTGATGAAGGGCTTTACGTAACTGATATCCGTGTAGACGCCAGGATATTGGCTGCTGGCGCATCCTTTGCCAAACGATACGATGCCACAGATCTGATTATGGTAGACCAAAGGACCTCCAGAGTCGTAGGTGCAGGCATCGCGCTTGCCCAACGCGGAGGCGCACAGCATACTGTCCGTAATAGCGACTGCAAGGAAGGGAAGTGGGTCAACAATTTGGAGAAGAAAGTGGATTGATTCACCTACTGATATCGCGGTAGACTTTGCGACAGTATCTCTTGGAGACAATGGGCACAATGGTTTTGCGCAGGTATTTCCCCGGCGCAGTGCGCCCAGGTGCGACCATACCAAATCCAGCCACGGTCAAGCTCCTGCCGACCTTAAGGGGCGTCTTGCAGAGCGATATCTTGTTGATGCTTCTGCCCACCATTGGCCTGTGCAGCAGTACCACGGCCACGTCCATCTCCATGGTGGTCATATTAAAGACTTCGGGCATGATAAATTCCTTTATCTTGCGGCGTACCCCTATCTCGTGGAGCGCAGAGACGCCGCCATGGACAACCCACCTATCCTTTTTCGTCGAACGTCCGAAGCAGTGGGCTGCGGTGATGACAATGAGGTCATGTATGAGGGTGCCGCCGCAAAAGAAGCGGTCGCGGTAATACATAGCTACAATGTATCCACCGAGATCCCTATTGGTTATTACATCACCACCGACTACGCGCGAACTGATGCTGGATTTGGTGACGTTTTTCTCCTGACCTTCAACGACCTTCATCGAGAGATGCAGAGTGATCATCAGCAAGGACTTGACCAGGAGTCTTTGGATGAACATATTGGATTGACAGTAACCGACCCCAGCCCAGATCAGCGTAAATGCCAGCCACAATTAAGCGGAAAGTGACACGATTGCATGCGAATTAACAATTTATTTTCTTGCTCGTTATGAATCACTCAGCAACCGCTGAATGGTCTGTTCAATGAATGACTTCTCGTATAGGACATTTGCGTAAACACCAGGATACTTTATGTGGGCACATCCGATGCCAAAGGACACTATGCCACAGATTTCGTTCTCGTAAACCAATGGACCTCCCGAGTCATAAAGGCAGGCATCCGTACTGCCACGAATTCCAGCGCAGAGCATGGAGTTGGTTATGTTGACGCCTAAAAAAAAAAACAACCAAAATTACATTAAAAAAAAAAAAAAAAAATCAAATCTTTTTCAAAAGAGTACAATAGTATAAAATAAAAATAGTTTTAGATTTTAATTCACACTCACGTCTTCCGCGGTAGTCCTCCCTACATGTGTCCAACTCAATAAACGGCACAGTGGCGGATCGTAGGTAAATATCTTGTTTACCGCCCTCCTTGGTGACTCCCCATCCGGAGACAACTAGTGGCATGCCATCCGTTAGCTTCGTCGTGCACAGTGAAATAGTGGCTATATCCTTGCCCACTAATGGCTTGTTCAATAGCATGACGGCGAAGTCAGAGTGCAAGTCTTTGCGCCGAAAATCTGGCGAGATAACCACATCATTCACTTTGCGTCGCTCTCCCGTTTCGTTCAGACTGGAGATGCCGCCAATAACGATCCATTCATCGTTCTTCTCCCGGTCAATAAAGCAATGGGCTGCTGATAGCACAATTCTGTCCTGTATCAGTGTTCCGCCGCAAACGAACCTCTTATAGTAGTACATCGCCACAATATAGCCCCCTAGCGCCGCATTGGTTATATTCTGGCCGCCAATGACTCGCGTATTTAGAGAAGTTTCATCCTTGACATGGCTATGGTCTTTCCCAACACCATTTCCGACGGAAGCTAACGTTCCTCGCACTGTGACAGCAAGCAGAAAGCAGGTCCAGAGACGTTGCATATTCAACAAGTAATGGAATAAACTTATTTCACCAGATCAAAGGTCCACTTAAGTGATACTAAAGGCGCAACAAAATCAGTTCGTAATGCTTAGTTAATTTTCTTCGTCAAATGCCAGCCACAATTAAGCAGAAACTGAGACCAATGCCAACGATTGGGAGCTATGGAACACCTAGCAGCCGCTTAATGCTCTGCTCAATAAATGGTTTCATGGATAGGACATCTGTGTAGACACCAGGAAATTTTATGTGAGCAAATCCGATGCCAAAGGATACCAGAAAGATACCAGAGGTTCGGGGGCGTTATGAATCCACTTTAATGAAACCAAAACTAATTTTCTTTGTTAAATGCGAACCAGCGAATTAACTATATCCTTTTTTGCATATAATTTACGCAGCAGTTGCTCAATGCTTTTTTCAATAAATGGCTTCACGGATATGACGTCTGTGTAGACACCAGGATATTTTTTGTCGGCACATCCCATTCCAAAGGACACTATGCCACAGACTTCGTTCTTGTAAACCAAGGGACCTCCAGAGTCAAAAATACAGGCATCCTTACTCCCAAGGACTCCAGCACAGAGCGTGGTGTTGGTTAAGTCCAAATCTAAAAAAAATAAGAAAATCATATCCCAAAAAGTATTTAAATATATTTAAAAAAGGGCAATAGTATAAATTAAAACTATTTTTAGAATTATTCTCGCTTACCTGTTCCGTGGTAGGCCGCACGACATTCGTTCCACTCGAATTGCGGCACGGTGACGGTTCGAAGGTAAATATCTTGTAGACCGTTGTCCTTGGTGAGGCCCCATCCGGAAACAACCATTGGCGTTCCATCCTTTAGCTTCGTCGTGCACAGCGAAACTTTGCCTATATTCTTGCCCACTAATGGCTTGTTCAATAGAATTACGGCGACATCAGAGTTCATATCTGGTCGGCGAAAATCTGGCGAGATAATGGAATCCTGAAAGGTGCGTCGCTCTCCCTTTTGGTTTAGTTTGCTGATGCCGGCCACACACATCCAATTATGCGTTTTGTCCCGTTCAATAAAGCAATGGGCTGCCGTCAGCACAATTCTGTCCTGGATCAGAGTGCCGCCGCAAATAAAATATTCATTATAGAACAGCGCTACAATATAGCCGCCCAGCTCCTCATTGGTTATCGTCTTGCCGCCAACAACTCGCATTTCAAGAGCAGAAGAGCTTCCATCCTTAAGATGACCAAGTTCTTTCCCTTCACCATTTCCGGCAGTGACAGCAAGCAGCAAGCAGGTCAAGAGGCGCTGCATATTCAACAAATAATGTAACAAACTTCCTTTAGATGTTCGGGAGTGTTGTGAATCCACTTAAGTGAGACCAAAGGCAAAACTAAGTCAGATCGTAATGCTTAGTTTATTTTCTTCGTCACACCAAATCCAGAGATTTAACATTCTGTTTCCTTGGTAGTTATGTAACTCTTAGCAACTGCTTAATGCTCTGCTCAATGAATGGCTTTACGGATAGGACGTCTGTGTAGACACCAGGATAATTTATGTGGGCACAACCGACGCCAAAGGACACTATGCCACAGATTTCCTTCTTGTAAACCAATGGACCCCCAGAGTCATAAAGGCAGGCATCCTTAATCCCACGAACTCCAGCGCAGAGCATGGTATTGGTTAATTTTACATCTAAGAAAGTAAACATTTTATCCAAATAAAAGCTTAAAGCATTTTTAAAAGACTGCAATACTATAAAATGAAATGAAAAATCTTCAAAATTATTCTCACTTCTAACCTGTTCCGCGGTAGTACTCGCTACATTTGTTCCAATCGATGTACGGCACTGTGACGTATCGTAGATAACTATCTTGTACAGCTTTCTCCTTGGTGAGGCCCCATCCAGAGACAACCAGTGGCATGCCATCCGTTAGCTTCGTCGTGCACAGTGAAATAGTGGCTATATCCTTGCCCACTAATGGCTTGTTCAATAAAATGATGGCGACGTCAGAGTGCAAATCTTTGGGGCGAAAATCTGGCGAGATAACAAAATCCTTCATTTTGCGTCCCACTCCCATTTCTTTCAGTCTGGAGATGCCGCCAATAAAATCCCACTTGCTCTTCTGCCTTCGGTACATGAAGCAATGGGCTGCTGATAGCACGATTCTGTCCTGTATCAGTGTTCCGCCGCAAACGAACCTGTTATAGTAGTACATCGCTACGATATAGCCCCCCAGCGCTGCATGGTTTATAATCTGGCCGCCAACGACTCGCCTATTTAGAGGAAAGGAGGTGTTATCCTTAACACGGCCCTGTTCACCATTTCCAGCGGAAGCAAACTTTTCTCGCACAGTGACAGCAAGAAGCAAGCAGGTTAAGAAGCGTTGCATATTCAAGAAACAATGCAAGAAATTTCTTTCACAAAATCAGAGGTCCGTGGAGCGTTGTGAATTGAGTTAAGTGAAACCAAAGGCAAAACAAAATCAGTTCGAAAACCTGAATATATTTTGTTTGTCAAATGCCAGCCACAATTATGCAGAAACTGAGACCAATGCCAGCGATTTAAGAAATTAAACATTTGTTTTATTCACAGGAATATCTTTATATAAAGCTTGTGGGTTTATCCGAAGCCCAACAAACTTCCGATCCGCCTTGAGGACAGCTTAAGTAAAACCAATGGCATTTAATTTGGACACATTCACTTTGTAACCAAAGTTTCATTTAGGAGCGCCTTCATGCTTTTCTCTATAAAAGGCTTTAGGAATGTAATGTCCGTGTAGACGCCAGGATATCGGGAGTCGGCGCAACCGATGCCAAAGGACACGATACCGCAGAGCTCCTTTCCGTAAACTATCGGACCTCCAGAGTCATAGATGCATGCATCCTGCTTGCCCAGCACTCCAGCACAGAACATAGTATCCGATAATTCAACTATATAAAATAAGATAAATAAATATAATAATGTGCGTCATTTTCAGAAGTTTTATTATTCTAACCTTGGCGTTATTTTATTAAACATTTAGTTTAATTTAGATAATTTTCAAAATATTTGCATCTTATTTGAAACATTATTATTTTAGAATTTACTACGCAAAAATAGCTGCCAATGAAAATGTAATTCTATACCATTTATGACTTATAAAAAATAAAATGAAATAAACAAAATAAAAAAATAATAAAACTAACGAAATCAACAAAATGACTAAAATGCATAAACTAATTAAAATTATTCCAATCAGAACAAAGGACATCATTTAAAAAAAATACCCATTCCCACATTGATACAATACGAAGGACTCACCCGATTCCTTATAAGTAGAGCGACATGTCCTCTTGTCTAAAACGGGGACATTAACCGTGTGCAGCAGCTCCTGGGGGCCGATCTGCTCTGAATCGGTCATTCCCCAACCGGAAACGGTCAGCACAGTGCCAGTCTTGAGGGGATGTGTGCATAACGTAAGCTTTCCAATGTTTTTCCCTTTCATGGGTTTTTTCAGCAGCAGCACGGCAACATCCATGTGCATTGTTGTGCTGTTAAACGTTATCGGTTTGAGAATCTCCTTTATATGACGACGCTCACCGATCTCGCGAATTGTGGAAGCGCCGCCCACAGCCAACCATTCACGGATATACGGCCGGCCTATGAAACAGTGTGCCGCCGTCAGGACTATAAGATCGTGGATTAAGGTGCCGCCGCAGATAAACTCTTCCATGTAGTGCAGTTGTATTAAATAACCTCCGAGTTTCTCATTGGTGGTCACTGAGCCGCCGACGACACGGTTATGAAGTGGGGAACGCGTCACAAGTTTCCTTAATTTATTCACATCTATCTTAACATCCTCGGCCAAGACATTATCCATCCTGGCCAAAGCGAAGATGGCCAGCAAGCAGCCGAAGACGAAAGGCAGCATAGCCATCGTAGAATGTCAAATAAAACCAGGTCCAGGTCATCATCAAATCTTTCCAATTCATCCCAGTTGGCGTGGAGAAGCCACTTAAGCGAATCCAATGATGATGTCCGTTGACAATTTATTTTATTTGCAGTTAATTTAGAAGTGTACGCAGTTGTTTGTGTCTGCTTTTTTATTTTTTATTATTATTTTTTTTTTGTTTGGGGATGCAATATACATTTGTATGAAGCGTCTGGACTAGGAGAAGCTCAGGGGTCGGATTTCCTGGAGAAGCTTGCGGAGGTAAAACATCTGCCCGGCGTCCCGGTTTCGAATGTCTGTTGCGCTCGGATTAATGGAGTTGATTAACTGGTGCAGATCCGAGTATGCCTGCACAGAGAAGTAATAAGAAATAGAAAATAGTGTCCGAAATTAATTGAAAATACATAAGGTTATTTATTTGTGTATTTATTTAGAAACCACTTACCCCTATGTTGCGCCATGTGGACTGATAGTTAAGGGTGATGATATCAAGGTTGTCCGAGCACAGCTCTGAAACCTCCACGAAGGTCGCGGCTTCCGGTGTGACTCGCACTGTAATATCACCGATATCTGGACTATCCCTGTAGGTGCGCATGCAGAGCAAAATATCCCTATCCGTGGCCAAACGATTCCAGTCACTACGCTTGAACTTCAGAAGCTTGCAGTGCAAGGTAATCGCGTCGTAGATATGCAGTTCCGCCGCCAGGTGCTTCTGACTGAAGTAGCCCTGATCGATGTAGAAATATGCGTCCATCTCCGCAAACACATTCAGGTTTTTGTCCTGAAAGAGCTGTGTTGTCGTAATGTAATACAAATTAATTATTTGTGTTTATTTAATATATTGAAATGATTACCTTGCGCAGCTCGACGAAATCTGCAACGGGCTTTTCGATATTTAAATACTTGACCGGCTTGGCTATATACTCCTTGGGAATATCAGTCGCATATCCTCGGACGCCAGCCTTGCTTATTATAAAGACCACACGCGCATGAAAGGTGTCCAAGGTGAATAAGAGTTCATCGGGACTGCGAAGGGAAAAGAAAGCAATTAATATGGTGGCTCTTGGATTTCAATGCATCCACTCTTACTTCTCCTCATTGACCGCCAGGTGCCAGTTACGGAATGGAAAGTGGGTGTATCGCGGATAGGCGAACCCAAAGTTACCCAGGCGGTCCGTTTTAACGGTCAGGATATTGGTCTCCCTGTCAAAGTTCGACTGCAGGATATGTTCGGTGGTCCAGTGGATGACTTTGTTGGATTCGTTGCGGTGGCTTTCGGAGATTGGTCGAGTGCTGATTCGCCTTGACTTTCGTCGGAATGCGTGTAAGTCGATATCGGACTCCCGGTTGTCTATATCGCTTTCCCGGTCCACGTTCTCCGGCAATAAATTCATCGATATTCGCGTGGTGAAATTACCCTTCATAGAACCTCGATGCGAACCGTCTTTGACTTCCGAAACATGACGTTTGGATATCTTCATGCCATGCGTATCCATCTGTTCCTCCAATTTCTTGGTGCTGTCCTCGTACTTTTCTTTGATCCCATCCAGGGTTCTTATCAAGCCGAAAAGATTGTCATGGAGGGAACTACTGTCTTTTGTATGCTTAACAGCGATCTCGTAGTGCCACACTTTGCTCGAAAACTCTGGTTCTGGAAACAGAGGATAAAGTCGCTCGGGATCAGCCTGATCTTCATAGTTTAGAGTGAACTCTTTGATATCTTCGGTCGTTATAGAGTCAGCCAATCGTCGTCGATAAATGGGTCCATTGGATTTTTTGGTATGTGGCTCTTCCGATTGCTCGGTTTTGAACTCCTGCGGAAACTTGAACGATGATATGATTCGCGGCAGGCACATCTTCGTAATCAGGGATGCCCTTTTTCGATTGAGAGGCTCTACATTGAGCGCAAAGTTTTCCACCGATCCAATATTTATTAATTCATTATCAAATTGGCTTTTCCGTATCACATCCAGCGCACTCTCTCTGTAAATGTTTGCCGAGGCTCGACCCAGTGGGCTGGGCGGTGAATCTCTGCTAATTGGTGCCTCCTCATTTTGTTTACCACCACTCGATCTTGTCGATGGCCCATTCTCCTTCCGGTTACGCTTCTTTTTGGTCTTTTTTTCCACATCCGGCACCAAGAGTTCCTCTTCAACCACAGGTATCTCGATCTCCTCCTCGATAAACTGACAGACCAAAGGATCAGCCCACAGGCACAAGTGCGTCGGCACCTTGAAGGTGATAAAGTAGAATGGCAGCTCATTCGGCTCCAAGTGCAGCTTAAGATCGGAGTCAGTCGGTTGGACCTCGATGATCTGGCGTATGGACCCCCGCTTCAGCTCGGAGCTGCGAGAAGAGGAGGACTCCCTGCTCCCATTAAGTTGATCCAGAAGCACTCGTATTACGCGACCGTCCTCGTGCAGCGTTAGATTTAACTTTTCGAAGGCGCCGTGCCGCGGTTTACGCACAAAGACTATCGAATAAACTCCACCCATGATTATGTACTTCCGCAGGTTAACCTATTATAACGATACATCCTATATTCAAAAGTGTTCAAAACTAAATAAGTAACTAAGGATTTACCTCATACTCCACCAAATTGATGTTGTCGGGGTGAAAGTTCTCATTGAAGAAATCGATGCATTCTTGCTTATTCTGTTTGAGGAACAACGGATACGGATTAGGTAACTTGCCCTCCGGTAGAGCCACCGGCATCTTTGGAGTTTTTGGCACTGACACTCGCTTCCCATCTTCTGCTTTTTTCTTCTGCCTCGCCGCCAGTGCGGCTTCAATGACACTAAGAACAGGGAAAGATTACAAAAAAATATACATATAATACGGCAGAGGAATTTTCAGACCTCCGGAAAATTATACTAACGCCATGGTTTCATTGTAGGCCTCCATTTGCGACTCCAACTTAAATTTCAATTTGTCCTGTATCTCCATCTGGGCAAGCCACTCACTCTGCAGGCTGTCCTCGATTTCCAGGATGCCACAACTGGGTCTAGTCTCGGTGTCGACATTTAGGCTGTAGCTCTTGGCCAGGTGAGAGAAAGGATCGAAGAAGGTGTGCACACATCGCAGTGTAAGATTGTCGATAAGCACACTAAGTGGCAGCTGAATTGTGACTTCAATGCAATTTAGATCGGAATACATTAAAGGCAGTCTAATAAAAGGATGGGAAAATGCGTAAAAAAAATCGAAAGAGAAACCTAAACTTACCGCAGATATTCAAAGCGAATGGGAACATCCTGCAGGGCCCATATCTGGAAATTGAAGTTGCTGCAGTTGTAGCAATAATTCAAGAAAGTACTGCCTTTATTTCTAAAATGAAAAATTCAAGGAGGAAGCTAATGATCCTTTGGGGAAAACAAATAAGATCTCACGTCATATAGGCTTCAGGGGCGCAGATGACGCGGTAGGCAAGCTTGTCAAAGTAAGTCTCAATTTCTTGATTCAGTTCCGCAGGTATCTAAGCAAAATACAATAATTATTTGCATCTTTTACATATCATATATATATATAGCCACCTTTGTCAGCTCTAAGACTCGCAAGACCGGCATGCCACGGATCTCTGCCTCGTTCCGCAACACTCGTTCCACACGCATTTTAGTTTCTAACAATCTATGCACGGTCTCCTCATATAATTTCCCGATATCGGGCCTTTTAGTTACTTCCAAGTTCCGGCGGGTCAAGTCCTGCCGATCAGGACTATGCGACAGGATGCTTCGCTCGTTGATAGCCAGCACCCAGTTTATGTCATTGACGGCCGCCATATGCTCATCGTGCTGCAGCTTAACCAAAAACTGCCGAATCTCACCGGGAATGTCGGGACGAGGCATGCCATCGCAGGCTATGTAATCGTTCCACCTGTCCAACTCCAACTGCTCCGCCTTCAGCTCTTCGTACTCGGTAATGCAATCTATGGAAGATATGTACATACGTTCCTTATCACGAAGCTAAATAGTCCAAATACCGTACGGTGGATGAACGCCACGCTGATGCGGACATCCTGTAGACGCTGCATGTGTCTGTGTTCTCTGGTCAAACACTCTTCCTTTGTGAGGAAGTCTAAGGCTTGATCCCCATGTTTCTGTTTTGATTTTAACATTTTTTTTTTTTAAGTGTATAGATGTGTATAGTTGTGTATTTGATGTGTTTTGTTTTGTTATGGTTATAAAAAATGACAGAAACGGCATTTTGTATGTATATTGCTTTCTTTTTTATACCCTTGCAGGGTATTATAGTTTCAGTCAGAAGTTTGCAACGCAGTGAAGGAGACATCTCCGACCCTATAAAGTATATATGTATATTCTTGATCAGGATCAACAGCCGAGTCGATCTAGCCATGTCCGTCTGTCCGTTTCTACGCAAACTAGTCCCTCAGTTTTAAAGCTATCTAAATGAAACTTTGCAGTTAGGCTTCTATATACTCTCACTCGTACATATGTCGGAACGGGCCGGATCGGACCACTATATCATAAGCTGCCAGAGGAACGATCGAAAAATTTTCAAAAAACAATTATAACTTTGTCAGTTTTCAACCAATTATCACCAAATTTGATATTTGCCCATTTAGTATTATTTCCGAATTTCGTTTTTAATTTTATGAAAATCGGCTTACTATATCCTATAGCTTCCATAGGAACAATCAGGAAAATAAAAGAAAAAATTATAACTTTGTCAGTTTTCAACGAATTTTCATCAAATTTGATATTTGGTCATTTAATATTATTTCCGAATTTCAGTTTTAATTTCATGAAAATCGGACAACTATATCCTATAGCTTTCATAGGAACAATCGGGAAAATAAAAAACCATAGCTTAGCCGTGTTTCAAACCATTGCCATCAAATTTGAGATTTGGCAACTAATTATTCTTTCAGAATTTCGGTTTGAATTTTTTGTTTAAATTCTGCAAGGGTATACAAACTTCGGTGAGCCGAAGTTAGCTTCCTTTCTTGTTTTAAGTTTATTGGAGAGGATAGAAATCGTTGCAAAGTTTATGGAGAAGATTTGGGACGGATCTCACTCAAAAGCTTCGTCATGTAAAGAGCATTGCTTTATTACTTGACTCCTGGGCAGTGGGATTGATCGAGAGAATTGCCGAATTCAAGTCCACATAATTCTTGGGGATATACCAAAGTCAAAGTCACTTTTGAAGTCAACATGATGGCTACTTACATTTGACATTTCGTAGTTGTCCTTTGGCAGAGAAACTTCCGCTTAATTTTGAGAACTACTTCTACAGCATTTTTCTCGTTAAATTCCAAGGGGAATTTAAAAGAGAAGATAATACGGGGCAGGCTGTGCGTTATTTACATTTTCCACCTTTTTTGCATAGTAGCCATTTTGCCAAATTTCTGGTATAATTATCCTTGTTAAGTGTATTATATATGCATTTATTTTGATCTTGTAGTTTTACTTATGTTTTTATATATTTTTTAGATATTTTTATATTGTTTGTGGCTTGTGTTTTTTGTTGGTTTTGGTTTGCCATGTTTAGTACGGCGTATAAGGGAGGTTTTTTATCTGTGGAAATTTTCTTAATTTGTAAATTATTGTATAAAAAAATTAAATCATTCATGTTCCTAAATATATAATGTAATATATATATTATTCGGACTGTAATAGCATAAAACCACCAATAAAATATTGATGTTTTGATACTGAAATAAATTTATATAAATTAATATTCTAATTCGATTACTATATATGATGCAATGAAAAATGTAGTTTTAAGTTTAAAGATGTTTTAACTAAAAAAAAATACTAAAATAAATTAAATCAATATTCAATTTTAAAGATATTTTAAATATAACACACAATAAAATAAATTAAATGAATATTTTATTTCATATTTTCAGTTTTGACATTTAATCTTAATCCCCATGTTCTTAGACAATGTCAATATATCCTAAATTTATCGTATTTAATACTGCTATGATACTGTTTATGATATTTTTATTTTTATTATTTTTTTTTTTATTGCATTACGAGAATTAACTAAATTTATATAGATGTATTAAGAATATATTAATATTTTCTACGCAAAACTAAATGGCCTCAACTCCTTCAGCATTCGAGTGACATAATTAAAGAGAACGGTATCCTTGTTGCGCACTTCTGTGGCATTACATACCATGGATATGACGGCCTGATGCAGATCCGTGAAATGCTGCAAGATAATATACTCTATATACTGTATATTTTCAACGCTTAAAGGCACTTACGCTTATATTACGCCAAGTTTCTGTGTAGGCGAGCAGGATTATATTCACGTCATCCGAGCATTTCTCATTCACCTGCACAAAAGTCGTCTGCTCCGGAGTAATGCGAAGAGTGGTCTCAGAGTACTCGGAAGTGTCCTTGGCAATCTTCATGTTCATGATGATGTCCCGACGCGTGGCCAATCTATTCCAGCTGGACCGATAAAACTTCATCAGCTTGCAATGGAGACCCATGATGTTATAGGTGTGCTGCTCGGTGGCCACATGCTTCATCGAAAAGTATCCGTTTTCAATGTAATAACTGGCATCGTTCTCGGCGAAAATGTTAATGTTATTCTGTATGAATAGCTTAAGAAGGACATGACATATTAATAATTGGAATCTACTCCTGGCAAAATGCCATAAGTATGCACATACCTGACGCAACTGGCCAAAGTCAGAGATGGGCTCCTCAATCTCCAGATATTTCACGGGCTTGGCAGTATATGCCTTGGACAGATCGGTCACATACCCACGCACTCCCTTGGTTGTAATGTAGAAAAAGATGCGCACATGGAAGGTGTCCACGGTGAAAATGATCTCATCGGGACTAAGGAACAGAGGAGGAAAAATATATATATGAGGGGTAGGATTTGGCACAAGTATCTAAAGGATTTACTTCTCCTCATTTGGCTGCAGAGACCAATCAGAAAAGGGAAAATGCTCATAGCGCTTAAAGGCCAATCCAAAGGTACCCAAACGATCCGTCTTGAAGGTGATTTTCTGGGTTGTCTCGTTAAGAGTGGACTCAATGATGTACCTCGTGGTCCAGTGGGTCACGTTCACCATTTCGGGTTGTCCCGTCGGTTCATTATCTATACTGCTACCCATATTGGACTTTCTCACAGGACGGCCCTTCTCCATCCTGTGCGTCTTCTGCGACTTCTCTGGTGCTTCTTCCTCGGACGGCAACAGTTCTATCGGCCGAGCAGGTGGTTTAGCGCCTTTTTTATCCTTTTTATCCACTAATTCCTGCTGATTCCAAAGTCGGTTGGGCCTGCGCCCATATTGGAACTTGATGTGGTCCAGCTTCTTTAATAGCCCCATAGCAGTATTGTTGTAAATGACCATCGCTTCCCCAGTCTCGTCTTCGTTTGGGTATCCAATGGGTTCTGTGGCGGGAAAAACGGGAAAAAGGCGCTCCGGTTCGTTCTGGTCCTCGAAGGTAATCTCTCGGGACTCCTCTTGCTGGGCTTTTGTATCCTCCAGTTCCGGCCTTTTGACCAATCTAATCCGGGCACTCTTGGGTGCTTCCACATCCGCAATCTCATCGAGCTTATCGCGGGGCAGCTTCAAGGACGAAATCATCCTGGGAATGCAGTAGCGCTCAATTTTCCTGGTCTCAAAGATATCCAGCGACTTCTGCAAAATAAAATTCTCAAAGGGACACTCGTTTCCCTCAACTGCCTCCAACTTGCTATGCCGCAGCAAAGAGCGAATGGAGGGCCGAAAGATATTCGAGACATCAAACGAGGCCCGCACGCTGGTCTGACTCAATAAAGAACTAGCCCTGGTGTGGTTGGTAGTGGTAGTTGAGAGTAAATTATCGGATCCTAAGGGTCTTTCACGGATTTGATAATTCTCCTGCTCCTCTGTCAGTAACTGACACACCTGCGGCACACCCCACTTGCACAGGTGGGCGGGCAGCTGCAGGGTAACGACGAAATACGGTAACTCGTTCTCCTCGAGCATAAAAACGGAAGTGCGATAGTCATCCACGGTCTTCCGCGACAGAGACGAACTGCGATTGGGGTCCACATCCGCATGTATGTCGGGCATTGTGTAGAGAACACGACCATCCTCGTGCAGGATAATGTTAAACTTCTCGAACTGGGTTTGTTGGGGCCGTCGGATGATCATGACCGAAAAGATGCCACCGAGCATAATGCACTCGCGGAGATTAATCTGTAAAAAAATATATAATATAACATTTTTAGTAATACGATGAATGATGTTCACCCACCTCGTATCGTCGCATGTCCAGGTGCCTCGGATGATAGACTTCGTCCAAATATCCTTCGTAGTCTCTCTCCTCAAGTTTGATAAACTCATTGTAGACATCCGGGACCATACCCGGCTGTACCGCTTGAGGCGCCTTTGGGGTTTTTGGTATATAAACAGTAATGTGTTTCTCATCACCACTTTTGGCGGCCCTGGCAGCTTGCTCAGTCCTCTCGGTGATTAGTTTCATTATTTCCTCATACTCCTTCCTCTTTTCCTCCATTTGATTCAATGTCTCCATCTTGAGCTCCTCCTGCATGTTCCACTCGATCTGGATTGACTCTAGAAAATCTAGAATTCCGGCACTGGAAAAGTTCTCCGACTGAGTGACTGCCGGCTCGAAACTTTTGGCATTATGCGAGACATTGTCGAACTCGGTGTGCACACTGCGAATGGTGAGACAATCCGTGAGCACAGAAAGCGGTAACTGAACATCAATACCCGAGGCCTTCAGTTCGGCATACATCACTGGCAGTCTAAGGATTAGGTATTGATTACCCATTCGGATAGATTGAAAAATGTCCTGCAACCCGAAATGCTTACTCCATGTTATTGAAGCGAATGGGCACGTTCCGCAGACCCCACAAATCTATTTCCCACCGATTACCTTTGAAGCTCCAGTTGGCCGTTTTGGCATCCTTAGTCCTGTAAAAAAAGATTTATGCAAATACATATACTCGTAATATATATGTATAGAGTTTTAAAATGAAAAATAGAGCTCTGAAAATTTAGAGCTGACAACGAACCTCGAAACCTATCAAAATATACTCACTCCATATAGGAATCTTGCATTTTCAACACCCGATACGTAAGGCGATTGAGGAGCAGTTCAATTTCCTGCTGAACCTCAGTATAAACCTGCCAAAACATCAATATAATATGTAGCTATTCTTTTTTTTTAGGCCACTCACATCCATAATGGCGAGCTGCTTGTTCCTGGGTATTCGATCCATCTCCGCCTCGTTGTCCAGCAAGACATCCATTTGCTTTAGTGTGTCCAGACACATTCTCACATTTGCATCGTAATATTTTCCCGGATTATCCTTGGTGAGCTCAACGACGGGGCGCGTCTTGTCCACCCGGAAAATATTCTGGTTCAAGATAGAACGTTCGTCCACCGACAGGGTCCAGTCCAAGGCGCCGTGGGTCTCGATCTCGTCGAAGTGCCGCATCTTGGCAATAAATGTTCGCACCTCGACGGGTTGGTCTGGAATGGGCAGTCCATCGCAGCGCAGGAAGTGACTCCACTCCTCGGCCTTAGCACGGGCAATTTCCTGATCATAGAAGTCTCTTTCGGCACCTGCATCCAGGTGTATAATTAATTGTAAGGCAATTTTTTAAAATATGTGAACAACCGAGGCTTACTCTTTACCAACTCTGCACTGACAGAGGCATCAGCCAGGCGGGCCAAGAATTTGACTTCACGTTCCTTAGCCTCGCTTTCCGTGATCATTATGGCATGTTTGTGTTCCGCCCCCGGAATTTGCGTATCAGATTTTCGTTTACCCATTATGAAAAATCTTGAGTTTAATATTTATTTTTGTTGTTTTATATACGTATTTACTCTTTGAATTTCTTGCTTGTACTGACTTATCACATCTGACAGCTAGACTTAACATATATTTATTTAGCAAAGTACTTTTTTTAAGGGTTTTTATGTTAAATCCAATATAAAAACAAGATGGACATACAGTCGGGTGTCCCGACAGTAGAATACCATGTACCATTACAAGGCGCGTCCCAAAATTATATAAAAGAAAGAGAATAAGAATAAAAAACTGAGACAAATTTACATATAATGCAAATGTCTTCCCATTCAATAGCAAAGTCGATAGCTCAGTGGGTAAAGCTACACATACATTTTTGTAAGCAATTGGCCTGGGTTCGAATCAACCGCAGGCATAAGGAATTTTTTCATTTTCAAAACATTAAGTATAGTTCTTTGCTTGCATTTTTTTATTTTTTAGTATTAAATACTGTAATTATTTTGAAGTACTGGAAAAAAAAAAAAAATTGCTAAAAATAAAAAAGATTTCGCTCGTCGCCGACGGGATTCGAACCCGTGACAACTAACATTTGAAAAAGACTTCAGCTTAGCCAGCTGCGCCACCAACCAATTCAAAATGAGTAATCCTATTTTCATAGTAATATGAACATAAGTAAAATGTTTAATGAACGTTTTGATTTATTTGGAGCCCTGTGCCTGGGCTGCCTCTTGTACACGTAATGTGTATAAAGTAAAAAGCCTATATCTCCGCTATTTATGGCACGATCGCAATAAAATTTGGACAGTCTGTGTATTTTGATAAAATGCATTAAGCTTTTTAATATGGTTTACATAACTTTATAAATTTCGGAGATATACGTTTTTTTCAAATAGCTCCTCCAAAAAGGGGAGCAGCAAAAATTTAAAACAAACTTGATCTGCGTGCAGATATAAGAAGTCTAAATCCCAAGTTTGGTGTCTCCAGCTCTTATAGTCTCTGAGATCTGGGCGTTCATACAGACAGACGGACAGACGGACAGACGGACGGACGGACGGACGGACAGACGGACATGGCTATATCGACTCCTTTAGTGGTCCTGACCAATATTTAGGTAACTTTTGGGGGTCTGCCACGCCTCCTTCTGCCTGTTACAGAAAATCGCACTCGCACAAAACTATAATACCTTTGTACATTTGGTACATGGTATAATAATACAAATTCGCAATATTAAATCAGTTACTAAAGCCCTTGAATTATTTCACATCTGGCGCTAAAAATAAAAAAGCTATTTTCAATATTTCCTTCA
This sequence comes from Drosophila anomelani, assembly GCA_035045905.1. Classification (NCBI taxonomy): domain Eukaryota; kingdom Metazoa; phylum Arthropoda; class Insecta; order Diptera; family Drosophilidae; genus Drosophila; species Drosophila anomelani. The sequence continues at coordinate 1,723,468 of JAWNOO010000165.1, forward strand.
CTGGCTGACGTCCAGAAAATGGAAAAACCATAATCTAATGCCAAACTTTGGCCACAACTCAGGCAACTACTAGGTGGGAGCGGTTGTCCAGGCCAGGAGCCACACCCACACCCACATACACAGCCTCCCCACACGAATCCCGGAGATTTATCTTGGCCTTTTGCCTGCATTTGTGCCAAGAAAATTGCAGTCGTACTCTTCCATATCAACCTGAGAGGAGAAAGTGTAGATGCCAGGCCGGGGATAAGCCCCCAGTCAAGTCGAATCGGAGTCGGAGTCTGAAAAGCTGAAAGGCGAAAGACCAAAGACAATAGCTCGTTTCCAATAAATTGATTAAATTTTATGTAGCATTGTAAATGTGTGTGTGCGCCTTTCAGGCTCCATTTACATACGAAGAGCATGTTACGTGGCCATGTCTGATCGATTACATTGATGAATGAATTTCAACAAGCCATCGCATTATTGGACCTCAACGAGTAGGACAAAGACCAAGTTTCCGCTCTCCAACCGTCAAGCTCCTGCGGACTCCGGACTCCTACACAGACCAACTCTTGTCAAAGGCAGCATTCCAGGCTCAGAGCATGCACAGAAATAAATTCCGATGAGGTTTAGATATAAATAATTGAATTATAATTATGATATTTGTATAATTCTGAATGCTTTTCTGACTAACCATTTTAATAAAGAATAATACGAGTGCTTGAAATTATTTATATTATTTCTTTATTTTATTTCTTAGGTTTTCTTAAGATCCAAGTTCAAAAATATATATTTTAAAATTGTTTTTATTTTGCAAGCATATTTTGTTAACTTTAAATTTTATAAAATCTTTTCCGTGTAGATGTATATCTGTCTGTGACTCTGGCGAAATTTATTTGTTGCAAGTTGTCTTTTAAATAAATTCGTTGTCAAACGTTGATCCCCGTCGTGGCCACATAACATCCATCAGTTGGCCAGGCCAGGCATTTGGCCTGCAATAAGTCAAATGGCTGCGAGCTTCGGATTCAATTTAATGAACTTGACTTGACTTGGCCAAATTGTTTTACATTTCATTGGAATGGCCGTTGGAGGACCATTAGGAGCCAATAGTTTTGACACCTTTACCTTTAAGTAGGGGCCCCCTAGCCCCATCAATATCAATTGATCCGATCCGATCCGATCCGATCCGATCCGATATGATTTGATGCTAGCCCGTAACGAGCTGAGGAGTTTGGGAAAATGACGAGCAAATCGCTCGACTGCCATGCAATCATTCAATTATAATTTGCAAGCAATGAACAAGAAGCGCGAAGCGAGATCCGTCCAGATCCCAGACAATGTCCATGTTCGTCCAATCCGCGCCAATAATAACGATTTCCCAGCCGGCAATTGGATGACTTGCCGCCACGTAGCTTGGACGGATGGATTGTTGCAACTTGCAACTAGCGGGCTAACGAGTTCAGCCAGCAATTTCGTCCCCAATCGAATCCAATCCGCGGCGATCCGAAATTGCCAGAGCGCGCACAACTAAATCGAAATGGAAGAGCCAGTCAGCTTCAGCTCCAGCGTCCAGCATCCAGCATTCAGCATCTAGCTCCGGGCAAAAATAATTGACATCTGTATAAGTCTGCTATTTGAGCTGCAGCTTCAATGCAGTTCGCAGCAGTGGATAACAAGTGGCCGAGTTGTCTAGTCCGCGAGTTTGTCGTTGTCCCTCTGTCGGTCTGTCCGCCTGTCTGTCTATTTTTCACCTGCACACCGATTGCATTTCAGCTCTGATAAATTACGCTGAAAGTAAAGCAAACTCACACGGAGAGAAATTCACACAGATATTGGATTTATTAAAAAAATGTTTATATAGAATCTATAAAATCATAGCCATACTTAATGCCTTGTAAGTTAGAGTTAATGCGTAAATCGATTTTATTACCCAATTTCCGAAGACTTTCAGGATTCTCCTCTTCAATATATAGTAAATGCAAAAAGCGAATTGATCATTATTTTAACTTATACATTTTTTTATTAAAGCTGTTCTCTTTTATTTAGGCCATACACAAGATATTATTAGACTTTAATTAAAGTTCCATGTTATAGGCATCCTTTCCAACTTTTATAAGAGGTCGTATTTGTCTGTAATTTTGGTAAGCTGTAAATAAATAAACAAATCAATATTATATTATTTTTGCATTGACTTAGCAATAAATTTATAAACAAATAAACGTTGTACCAATTTAAAAGCATTAAACAAATTAGTATCAAATTACTTTACATATATTGATCTTTTATTTGTTTATTACTTCAAAGCGATTAAAGTTTTAAACTTTAATTGACATTATATATTGCCAAATTTATAATACCATTCCAAAGAAAATAAAAACTCAAAGTTTTGTAATTTGAAGAATACTAATTTACGTAAGGGAAATAAAATTTATCATATTTTGTTAAGTATTTAATATTTGTAAAAATTATTTAAAAGTTGTCTATTTTTTAAATACCTATGAAAGTTAACAACAAAAAAGTTAGGTAACAATATCATAAATATGTCCATTTTAAAATTTAAAAACAAACTCATTGAATGACCAATTTTGGTGCTATTTTTTCTGTGCACTGCTGTTTTTGGGGAAGTCACTTCGGGAAAGTGATAGCTAATGATTCTCCTCGACGCTCCATTGGCGGCCAGTGGGAATCATTGGAGACTCAATGGACTCAGTGGAGCCACTAAACCAGTGGACTCTCCGCACCAGTGGACTTGGTGGTTTCAGTGGACAGACCTTATCTAAAAAAGGCGGCGCTTTCTAATCGGTGGCCGGCAACATGTTGGCATGTAAATGTTGACAGCAACATGTTTACCGTTCGCCTCTGTTTAAGTTGGTAAAACTCTGTCCCCATATCCATACCCTTTCCCCTCCCTCTCCCCGTTCCCCTTCCACAAAATCGCGTTTTAACAATGTGGAAACTTTTGGCATTTACATGAGAATTGTAAGCGCAAACATTTTGGTTTTTTGTTTGGCATCTCTCTGCCTGCCTTCCAGCTCACAATATGAGCATAGAATTTGTCCAGCAAAAAACTAAGATGCATTCGTTGCCGTAGCGGCTGCCGCTGCAGCAGCTGCCATTGTTGTCGGTCTTGATGGTTGAGCAACAAATTGAGTCTAATTAATTTTCAGCAAACTGCAAAGACCGAATACCTTGTCTCCCCTCCAATGCCCTACCCAAGTTGGGGCTAATTAATGCTGTCAATAGACCAGAAATGGGGACGAGTTCTCTAACTTTAAGCATAAACAGATCAGTATCTTATAAATGTAACAAATAAATAAAATTAGTAATAAAATAAAATAAAATATTTCAATACCAGAATTAGAATTAACATAAGAAATTACTTTATAAAATAAAAGTTTAGAGTCTATATGGGAAAATAAAGAAATAATGTGTATAAAACAGGCAAACGGACAGTCCACATCTAGATTGACTCGACTGTTAATACAGAATTAAATCCTTTATTCTTATATAGAGTCCCCATTCAAAATTATAAAACAACTGTAATTTTTCGAACTTTATTTTATATTGTTTTAAATTATACAAATCCTTAAGCAGTTGAGTTATTAACAAGGTTAAGATATATATTATTTAAAGAAGAGCATTAACCCTTGGCATCTTGGCTCTAATTTTGACCATCTCCCCTGGGTCGTCATCTTAACGGTAGATGAATGTTCGAAGTTCGAACAATGCACTGCCATCATGTAAAAGGCAGTCACAGCAGCGGCAGCAGATGAAAATAAATACTTGAGTTCCCTCAAAATCTATGCAAAGCGGCATCAAAAGCCCCAAACGAGCGTTCAGTTAATGCTTTAGATATGCAAATCAAAGAATTCTCTGGCCAGAGCAGCCCGGCTCCCAGTTGATTGGTTAAGCTGGGCCTGCCTCTGCTTAATTGTTGCATCTCGAGTTGGGGCCTAGAAATTTCCATAAAATGCGAGCTACCGTCAAAGGAAAGTGAGCGTGGAAAGTGGAAATCCGTTTATGATCATTTTACAAACTTTTTGTTTTGTAGGTCGCTGTGTCAGCGGAGGTCGCTATCGGTGGGAACTCGCCACCAAATCGAATGAAAGCCAAGCGGAGTAAAACAGTTGCCAACGCGCCAAATTGACTTCTCGTGTCTCGAGAGCGCCGCATGCCACACCCAAAGCCTGTGCGGACTGTGGCACGGAGTGGCTATCGGTCTGACAGCCGGCAATCCCCCCCCCCAGTTTCCAGTTCCCAATCCCTCGACCGGACAGCAGGCAAAGACCTCCTCGCCGATGATACGCCAATGGCTGATGGCCAACGCCGGTGGCGAAAACTCAGCACTGGCCCTGGCTTATCACTCGACAGGCGACACTGACAGGCGGCAATTTGCATGGCGACCGTGGGGATCACAGAACTCATTACCAATGCGACAATCGCCAGTTGGCTGGTTGCTGGTTTGCAAGTTGCCGCGTTTCCTGTGTGCCACACTTGTAAAAATTATGCTTCAATTATGCCAACAACTTAAAATGTTAGAGCAGGTCGGGAAGCAAACAGTGGATCAGCTGGTTGATAATCTTAAGCTCATTTTGTTTACTTATCTAAGAAATACGTTATATGTTATATGTTTCAGGGTTTTGATAAAAAAAATAGTTGTAGAAAATAAAAATAAGCATTTTTAAGTTCCCCGATAAGTTTCACAAAAAAAACTTCAATTTATAATGTAAATATTGCACTACAATAACATGATTTTAAATTGATAAATCCAAATTTACGAAAAAATAATACAGTAGAAATGTATAATATTTTAGAAGAATATTTTTTAATGCTGAGAAGTAAAAAAATTGTATTGTTTTTGAATTTTTTTTGAATTGAATCAGTGATTTTTTTATTTCGTCATTATCAAATAGAAGTTTTGAAAAAAAAACAAATAATTTAATTTTTAATAAAGCTCTGAAAGGTAAAACGTGAACACATTTAAAATAATAAATTAAAATACAAAAAAATATATATTTTACTTTATTGAAATATTTTAAAGTCTCTGAAGAAACACATCACAAAATATTTTAATTTTTATATCTAGACATTAAATATATTCTAGAAATTTGTATAAAATTATAGATTCTAATAATAAAAACCGTTTGATGGGAAATATATTAAATACAAAATATTTCAAAACTTTATTATCATCCACATTTTGAACAAAAAGTTAAATTCGGGTAAAACATTCTATAAAAACTAAAAATTAAAGCTCAGTTTAACAATTCTTTCAATGTTTCAAGTGCAATTCTTTGGCCGGGGCAACAAGTTGCCATCGGCAGTTCCTGTTGCAGTTGCATTCGGACTATCTGCCACAGTCTAATTGGCAAACTTATGGCACTCTCGCCCAGGCGATACTCCATGGCGTATGAGTAATGTCAGGTCATCATTGTAGCGGCAAAGACTCGGCTGCTGCAGCTGCATTCCTAAATGAAATGCAAATGCAAATTTTAAGTGCCCCGTGCAGCTGGAAATGCAGTCGAAACTCGAAATCGAAACTGGAACTCCGGCCTGGAACTGGATCTGGGACTGGACTGGGCGTGGATGTGGATGTGAGAGGCGAGCGAGGGACAAGCAACTAGGAGGCGGAGTGGTATCACCATGACGTGGTCGGATTGGCTTAAAATAAATGTTATTATTTCGATAAGTTGGCGTGTTTTTGCGGCTGTGCCCACATTTAATTATGCCGCAAACCGGACAGGCGAAAACCAAAATCAATATCGCTTCGTGCCGACTTTTTAATGAACAATTGTCGGGGCACACAATTTTAGCACATTGTAAATAAGCAATTGAATTGGCGCTGGAGTGGCGCGCCGCGGCTCTGCTGGCCCGAAGTGAGTGGTTCGAGTGCTGCTGATATCTAGGCTCTGATCCCAAAAGCCGGGCTCCCATTCGGACTGCATTTTGCAGCCCGTTCGCTTTAATCAAATTCACATTAACAACGCCGCACAGGCAACTGCAACTGCAACAACTGCACAAAACACAGGCGGCAACAACAGCAACTTTGGTGCAGCTGCAGCTAAGAAGGCAAGTCACAACTGCATATTGTTTGGGCCACGCTAATAACTCGACACTCAAGCCGGGTATAATAGACCGAGTGCTGTCGTTGGGAGGTCAATAAAAGTTATGAAATCGCTTATTTGGGTCAGTGCTTGTACCATTTTTTTGCCTATCGACAAGAAATGTTAACTGAATAATTGATTTAATTAGTTTTGGTTTATAGACAAATTAAGTTTGGTTTTATGTTGTTATTATGGTACTTTTTGGTAGTAAAACCCATTAATTTTGGTGCTAAATATTTTTTACAGCCTATGTTCGGAAAACTAAAAAAAAAGCATTATATATCGAAATGGAAAGTTTGCTGAATCGCATTCTATAAATAAGTTAGATATTTCGTAATTAAACGAAAAGGGGGAACAAATTAACATCAAAATATAGTTCGCAATGTTCGAAAATTATTTTAAATTTACATGTTTGTTTTTACCTATTAAAATAATATGAATTCTCATAACAAATTTTGATTCATCGAATATAAAATATTAAAATATGGATTTATGAGTGGGCTTTGCATAAGATATCTCTACATAATTGATAAATCAAACAAAGCAAAAAAAAATAGAAATAATAAATGTTTTTTAGTTCTGTTGTTTGCAATTTTATCTATGTATAGTTTAATTCTTCTTCAATTTTTTACTGATTATCAATTTTATCATTTAAATGAAATTATTTAAATGGAATTCTTAATTTTTATACCATGTACCAAAGGTACAAAGGTATTATAGTTTTGTGCGAGTGCGATTTTCTGTAACAGGCAGAAGGAGGCGTGGCAGACCCCCAAAAGTTACCTAAATATTGGTCAGGACCACTAAAGGAGTCGATATAGCCATGTCCGTCTGTCCGTCCGTCCGTCCGTCCGTCTGTCCGTCTGTCCGTCTGTCTGTATGAACGCCCAGATCTCAGAGACTATAAGAGCTAGAGACACCTAACTTTGGATTTAGACTTCTTATATCTGCACGCAGATCAAGTTTGTTTAAAATTTTTGCTGCTCCCCTTTTTGGAGGAGCTATTTGAAAAAAACGTATAGCTCCGAAATTTATAAAGTTATGTAAACCATATTAAAAAGCCTAAAGCATTTAATCAAAATACACAGACTGTCCAAATTTTATTGCGATCATGCCATAAATAGCGGAGATATAGGCTTTTTACTTTATACACATTACGTGTACAAGAGGCAGCCCAGGCAGAGGGCTCCAAATAAATCAAAACGTTCATTAAACATTTTACTTATGTTCATATTACTATGAAAATAGGATTACTCATTTTGAATTGGTTGGTGGTGCAGCTGGCTAAGCTGAAGTCTTTTTCAAATGTTAGTTGTCACGGGTTCGAATCCCGTCGGCGACGAGTGAAAACTTTTTTATTTTTAGCAATTTTTTTTTTTTTTTTTTTTTTTCCAGTACATTAAAATAATTACAGTATTTAATACTAAGAAATAAAAAAATGCAAGCAAAGAACTATACTTAATGTTTTGAAAATGAAAAAAATCCTTATGCCTGCGGTTGATTCGAACCCAGGCCAATTGGTTACAAAAATGTATGTGTAGCTTTACCCACTGAGCTATCGACTTTGCTCTTGAATGGGAAGACATTTGCATTATATGTAAATTTGTCTCAGTTTTTTATTCTTATTCTCTTTCTTTTATATAATTTTGGGACGCGCCTTGTAACGGTACATGGTATTCTACTGTCGGGACACCCGACTGTATGTCCATCTTGTTATAAACTATTTTGTATAGAAGCAAATACAATATCCAATAATATTATCGATTTCACCAATATCTATTAGACTGAACTTAGAATATAAATATTTTAGTTTACAATTTCTGCAGTAAAATTTACAGTTTCTGCTTCTTTTTAAATATTGAATTAAATATTGAAAAACGTACATAAATTTTATTGATTGAAAATGATCAAAAGAACTTTTAACTTGATCTTAAGATCCCACGGTACCGCCTCAGTCGATCGAATCGATTTCTGTCCCTGTTTAGTTATGGATTTTTATAGTTTTTTGTCTCGGTACACGCCCAAAAAAAAAAAAAAAAAACTAAAACAAACAAAAAACATGCCAGCAATAGCTCGTTTGGACAAGTTACCAAAAATAGACCACAGCCGCTGCAGTCGAGCGCTGCAAAGGCTAAGTCAGCTCAAATTGGTTTGGCGGCTAAGACGGAAAGCCAAGTCTAGAAGACAAAAATGTTATGAGAGGGAAACTGCCGATAATTGCTGTGGTTTTATGGCCGAGAGTAATTCATATATAGAAAATAGCTGCAGTGCAATTCGTGTTGGACATTTACGGCTACGGCTAAGGCAATGGCGATGTCGAAAACCGGACCAAAGACCGATAATTGAAATCGGAGCCGGGAGACGAAGCCGGAATAATTTGCATGCCCAAGGTTGACGCCTCTAATTGCAGCCACGGGTCGGTGCATTCGTTGCATGAAATTGCGGGTTTATGCGTTTCCGGATCTGACAGTTATTACCGCGATACGCCCCGTAATGAACTCGTCTAGGTTTGCTCCAATGGACAGATATTGATAAGCCCTGCTGGTTAGCTTATCCCAATGCCCCAACACCAACACCAACCCCCATCCCCATTCCCATTCCCAATCCCGGCTGCATGTGGCAGTGCAATTTATGGGATCAACAGACCCGTTAGTGCCAAATTACAAATGGGCCCATGGCAGCCAAGTGCAAAACAGACGTGGCAATAACCAACAAGACATTAACCCGGCGCGGCAAGCTGCGGCGCATGCCTCGATACCTCGGCAACGATACCCTTCGCCCCGATACCGCGGTTACCCTGATTTCTCGATGCCCAGCTGCACTGCGTTCTGGCCGCATATGCTCCATCGCCCAATAATTGCCAGCTTCAGCGCAGGACCCCCTTCTAAACACTGAAAAAATTAAACAGTAATTAGCAGTACTTAATTTAGGGTACACATTTATTTTGCATTTTTCTTAAGCGGGTAAAATATGGTTTCAGATAAGTAATCCATTCTAAACATTAGCATATCCCTTATTATATCTTTCAAGATAATATTTTTGAGTGCACTTGCTATGGAAGGGAGGCTGGAATCGAAGCCAGCGGCGATTCGGCCAGATATGAGTGCAGTTGCAGTTGCAAGTCGCAGAGCGGCGATCCAGCGGATTGCCAGAACGCCAGAGGAACAGAGCGCCAGAGCGACGGGATGACGAAGTAACCGTCGCTGGCCACAAAAGCATAAAACAATAAAGTTGGGCGCTGCGCAAAGAATAATCGCATAAATCATGCGGACTCGCGGCGGCGGCGTCTAAACTCCACTAACGGCAACGAGGCTAACTCTGCAACTCGGCAACTTGGAGCTTGGGCCTTGGTATGGCAAGGAGTTTGCAACCAACCAGCACAGTGGCTAAAAAAAACATAATTAAATTGCAAATATGGTTAGCATATCTCTAAAGTTATTACGTACTGATAATAAAACAATTATAGGCACAATAAGTATCCTCTTCATAAATTTCTTGTAGTTATTTTTTGTTTTTTTACTGCCAATTATGTTAGCCAGCAAGCTTCTGTTTTGAAATCTTTGTGGCTTGCAATTTAATTGTTGACTTGAGGAAAAGTTTACTTAATAAGATGCATAACACCATAATAAACTAATAAAATATAGCGTTGAACATTTAAATCTTCATGAAATAACCCACAGATTAGCTATGGAATTGAGGTATTTTTGGAGTATCTATTTAGTTTTTACTAAATTCTTCTGGAAAATAAAATTAAGGATAAGTTTACATAAGAGTTTAACTAATAAAACACACCCTTCTTCAACTGTTATATATAACCCAAACTTAAGCTCTTATGTTCTAATATATGAAACTAGGATGCTCAGAAGAACAGCTTTAAGCCGCGTTGACATTCCACCCATTGTACTCAACTCGCTTAGAATGGGCCCCACTGTGCCACAATGCGGCGGCAACACTTTTCTTGCCTTAAGCCAAATTTATAGCGATCTAAGTAGGTATAAAGCGCTCATTTTGTGGCAACAACAGGCGATGGCAATGGCCACAGCGACGGCGACTTCGTTACGTTTTCGAGGAGTGGCCAACAGGAGTGCAGCCTTTGTTTTAGCCATTTCCCCCTTCCGCCCGGATTGTTTTTGCCTTTGTAATTTCTTTATCCCGTTGGCAGTTTACTGGCTCTGCTCTCTTCTGCCAAGAACAATAGAAATGCATTGCACGAAAGCGGCCAGAAGAGCGGAAAAGCCAAGACAGACCGAGAGAGAAAGAGTGGCTTAGGCCGAAAAACCTGCGGCTAGCACTAAACCGTTGACATGCACTGAGCATTACTACTTTGTTACCAATTTAATGGAAAATAATGCCAATTAAAATGTATTTAAATCTAGATTGAACTTAACACCAAATCCCGCCTGTATGCCAAGTGCAGCACACGTGGTTAGTTCTGTCTGGTTTGCTAATTCAACTGCAAACTTGGGTACAAAATTAAAAAATTATTTTCCAATTTCAACTCAAATTCCTTAACATTTTCCCAGTGCATTAGAAAGCGGGCGCGGTTGCATATGCAACCCACAAAAAGGGGATAATAAACAGGGGGTTCTACCTCTGCTCACTCGTGCGCGATTTTAAAAGAACTTCTTGCAGGGACTTTCAGTTCGTTTGCCCGCTCGGCCTTTGTTGTGGTAAACAGTTGGCCAACAGTCGCCAGGAACAGATGGGAAAGCATTGCTGAATATCTGGGACAAAGTTTGGGCCAGCCGAAAAAGAATCCGCTTAAATCAGGAGAGTCGCCATGTGCGGTTTGCTCAAGGCAAACAGGCTAACGCAAGGGGCGAAGCATTGCAGTAAAAAAAAGGCAAATAATTGAATTAAATTTTATAAAACAAATATAAAAGAATACCTTACAAGAACATAGATTGAAAGTTTAATTTATTATCTTTGTATTTGAATGTATTTGAATATATAACCCAATAAACACACAAGAGATTTCTAAACGATTTGATGTATTAAGGGGCAGCTTACCAATTCTATGGACAATATTTCTTCTCGTGCCAAATGGCAGACAAGAAATTCCTTTTATTTGATTAACTCGAACCCAATTCGCTGGGCCGCCCCCGGCTAGCTAGCCTAGACAAATGGGATTCTAATGCCTCCCAATGGGGGTCAATTCGGACAACTTGGAGGAGAAGAAAATCAGCCATTAATCACTTGATATGACAAAATGCAAGGCAAAGTTCCAGTCTTTCGATGATTCCAGCCGGGGCCATGGGCTGGGACAGGAGTGTTAGACAGGTCAAACTGGTTTAATGCCGCTCCATCGCCTGATCCTTCTCCTGCGCTCCTCCTGCTCCTGCTCCTTTGCCGGCTTCATTATTATGCGCGCATTGTGCGTGGAAAGGCAACAGGAACTGGGCATGCACATGGGCATGGAGTTGGGCATGGGCATAGGAATTCGTATGGCCTGGCCCTGGCCAAAACTTGAAGCGTGCTCCGATTCTCAATTGCAGGCAGCATGGTGCATATGCCTCCAGGGACAATTCATGCAGTTGACAGGAGGCGAGCAGGGAATCGGGATCCGGGGATCGGGGGAGGATCAGGGTAGCGGTGAACGGGGAACGGGGCACATGGTGAATCGTAAAAGGAAGCCCAGCAAAACTGCAAACTGCAAGCTCGCAATTAAACAAAGCCCTTTTTGCGATGTCCGCCAGACGCAACCCGGTGGCAACGTGTTGGCATTGCATGTTGCCAGTGCACAGACACATCAGCACACACAGAAACAAAAGTACATAAGTGTAAATTTTAATATAGCTAAAAATATTCGAATAAATATCACATACATTTATTTAAAATGTAAAACAAACACTGAAAAAGAACGTTTAATTGCCATTCAAATTATAAAGAAATTCTAAAGAGGTTCCCTGTTGACTTTATCCTAAAAATCATCTAAACTTTTCGATTAGATACTCTAAAAACTATGATAATAATTAAAATATTGCTATACTTTTTTAATTGCTAATGATTTCGCTGTACAAATTTTGTATTATTAATGTTAAAATATAAATAGAGAAACCGTCAATAGACAAACATTAAATAATAATAAGTACAAGTGGAGTGATTTAAAATTGAAGATACTTTCCTCAATCTACTACAAAATAAAAGTAATGAAATACTGCATTTCAACACCTAATATCACCGATAATTAAACTTAAAAAAAGCTCCAAATAGCTCTTTTTTCCAGTGCATCTGCGACTCCGCCTCAAAGGACTCTAAACGCATTTCCGCCAGCGTCGCTATGCTTTGCATTTTATGCAAAACTGGCCTATCAGCTCGATCTCTGCCTCTGCGTGGATGGTCCGAAGTCGGGCTGGAGCTGGCCACCATCCTTGGTCATCCAAATGTGGGCCCGGCTCCAATGCTTGTCATATTTAGTTGGCAGAACAAAGCGTTCGCCATAAACGCTTGCAAATCGCCATCAAATCGCTGGGGAAAACGCTTTGCTCGCCAGCATGTTGAATTTTAAAGCGTTTTTAAACGCTAACAAAACGGAGCGGATCCGTTAAGGAATGAAAACGGTAAAAGGACAAAGGGATTTGCATTTATGCGGTGGGGGCCATCAACATGGAATGAATAGTTTAAAAATGGATTTTAAAAAGCGCTTAGCCAAAAAAAACCTTGGAATTTATAGGGTCTTCAGAATATTCACAATGTTAAAAAGCGCTTAATATATAAATTTAATATGTATAATAATATTCAAAATGATTTACTTTATTTTATTATAAACTTTATTATCATTATATTTAAATTAGAATATTACTTAGCAGGGACTATAGGAAAATCGACCTTAGTAAGTCAGTATCGCACCGGTCATTAGCAACATTCTTAAGCCTAAATCGTTATATACATCTTGTTATATAAACCCTATTTTTATTGATATGAATAAAAAAAATCAATAAAAAAAAGAATACAATTTCTTCTTTAATATAATAAGGACAGAATCTATCTATTTGATATTTCCCTACTCCTTTTCCATTTAATAAAATTTGTTTCTCTACAGATGATTCCGAATCTGTGGCAAAGGACACAACTTCAGATGGTTTTTTCTCGTAAGGGACTTCAAAAACAAAATACTCTACCAGCCTCACACTCTGTATCTTTTTATGCACAGACAAAAATTCTAGTTATACCCATTTTTAAGTTAAAGGCTCAATATAAGACAGAAATTCTAGAAATAATATTTATCTGAAAAATCCCAAATTCATCAAATATGATATATAAGACATGTGTAAGTGACTTTAAGTTTAAAATAGGTTTATGAAATAAGACATAATAAAATATGAATTAATGAATTTAAAATATAAAATATACTACGAAATCGTTAATATTGCTTACATAAAATAAGCAGCATTTTCTCCGATTATAATCGGATCAAACATTTTTATTATAGGAATGGTAAGGTTTTCGGGCGTGGTTTAAACGTTTTCCTTTTCCCTTTTTAAGTATTTTATGAACCGAAGAAAGTTAAAAAAAAATTAAATATAGAAGAATATTCTTAAAATAAAAAATAAAAACCTTATTTTATTCTATCAGTACATGAGGGAAAACAAGCTGGGGTCCCCAAAAATGGTTGGCCCAATTTAGGTAAAAAAGTTCAGATGAACTGAGGCGTGCGAAAAATTCACTGGCCGTTTCCACAATGCAAATGAGGTCCTTTCAGCGATACCATGGGGCCTGGACACATCCCTCTGATGGGTCTGCGCTCCAGCTCCCCATCTTGGGGTCGTTTGCTGGTGACAATTTAACACACAAATTCAGTGAAGCGTCAACTTGGGCAGGCATAAATTTACAACATTCACCGCTGGCAGCCGTCAGTCAGTCAGCGAATTTCCCCCCACACACCGATATGTGCTTTAATTTTCCTTTTTCTTGCACTTTTCCCTCTTTTTCCCTTTACGTTTTTTTCGATTCGAATTTTTTTTTCGGCACCCATGCGACGCTCCAAGTCGGTGAAGCGGAAAACTTTACAATCCATCAAATTAATGGAGCAATGTGTCACGAGGAGCACTCGCAATCTCTCCTCTGCACTGCCTTAGATTCGGTCTGCCGGGAGTGAGTCCGGAGACTGACAAACCGACTGATGCTCGATGCTGCTGCCGCTGCCGCTGCTCCTGCTGGTGAAATGTCATCAACTTGAAATTGTAAATCAAGCAAAAATTGATTGAACAAAGCGCAGCGCTTGAGAAACCAAAGGAACTGAGCTGAACAATGGACGCTAAAGGCCAGGGAAACGGGGCAAGTGCCGGGGCCAAACGAAGGGGAACAGACAGTGACAATCTGTTGAGTAGATTTGTGCATAGATTATGCACTTTCAGGCTTTAGCTTTGACTCCTCGGTTGGCAAACATCTTGGGATCGGAGATGGGACTCTGGCGGTGTGCAGGTTAAGCGATGTCAGGGGAATTAGTATCTCAGCGTTTACCATTTAATCCGGAAATCTCAATGCCATGAGCCTATATATTTGAGCAAATCAAGATTTAACTTCAGTTGAGATTGTGGAAATCTACAAACCCTACATAAAGATATTGTTAGCCATTTTCCCTTCAAGAAACACTTATAAACCCAGCTGCCTTTTCGAAAAAAGCCCTTCCTCTGACCTGGAAAACTTTTCTTTTTTGAATCAAAATACAATTTTTGAAAGTGGAGTCAATCAATAAGTGCTTATTTATCGAATAAATCCGCGCAGAACTCCTTTTAGTCTCCCATCACTTTACTGACATCCCTCCGGCAGTGACAAAAGTAAGGAAACTTTCCAACCTTTCACCAGACACCCAGCAATATGAAATACAATTAACACAGTTAATGTGACGCTGGGTCAGCCCACATGATGGCACCACTTCGAGTCCGCTTCCACGTCCAAAACCGTTCAGTTGTGTCCCCACTTTTGTCCAGAGGACCCAAGTCAGAGGCCTGGAGCTGGAAACGCCTTTCACCGCCACCAGAAGTGCAGTTTTCTTGGGGCTAACTTGGGACGATGGCAATGGGTGAAAACTTTCGCAAATATGCAAATCGGCCCACTGCCATTTGCACGTACAAATGTTACGTACATTTTATAGACTTATCACGCGACACTCGGCCGACGAGAGCGGTCCATAAATCTAAACGATATGCGACCCATCGCCGCCCACTGGCAACTTGCAACTCTGCAATTCGCGCTGCCGTTCATATTCCTGTTGGTCTTCACTGATGCACTTTCAAAAAATATATTTTCCATGGCACAACTTAGGGAAATATAAATTATAGAATGTACTTTTTTATCTCAGTCAATTGTGAAGTGTTTCCTTATATACACAGTTCATACACTTAACATTATATATCAAGGATTTCTCAATTAATTTTCTAATAAAGTTTATCCCAAAAATTTTAGATCTTACCAAATAGATCAAGCGCCAAATATCTTATATTTCTAACTAAAAATTAAAAAGGGATAGAGATTTCTATATTTTGGGAGATTTATTCAAAAGATTATCATCCATAAAATGGCTGAAGGAAACTGCGTTTTTGTAATATTTTAAATCAAGAAAACATCGCCAAGAAAATGTTGAATGGAGATATCAATTATTTCTTATATATGTATATATTTTATTATATGATTTATTAGTATTGGGAAAATATTATTTATAATATTCTATATACATATGTTTATAGGGACAGTAAAATCCTTTAACTTTTATTATACCTTTAATGACGTCCTGTTCAAAAATCATCCCCTTAAGTATAGTCTAACCTATTGAACTGTGTATACCTTTCAAACCCAAAAATTCCGAACTGATTCTGGCATAGCAAGGATCAAGTTGCCTACCTGAGTTTGGGATAGTTATCGCTTCTCGGCCTTATGGCTAAGATCAAAGTGTAGTATCTGTTCTTATCAGCTTAACATCTGATAGTTCCTCCATTGGAGGACAACAAATGTTAAACTGATTTTTGGAATTAGACGGAGTGCTAGGGGCTTGCTCCACCTCTGTCACGGGTTGGCCCGGTATTGCAGTATCGCCGGGATTTCGGCCCAACTTGATAATACATTTAAGTAATAATAACAATTTATTTAAAATAATAATATTTTCCAAAAGGCTATGTTTTCTTTGACCTTAAATAAAAATAAAAAAAATTATTAAACAATTTAGGAATGTTTCTTTGAATTTAAAGCTTTCTAAACCCATTGTTACCAGCTCACTAATTTATAAATTTTAAGGGTGTAGCCTTAAGAAGGCATTTTACCATAAAAAAAAAACAAAAATAAAACCAAATCTGATTTCTTTCTCAAAAGCGTTCTCCAAGTGTGATATTTATGCTGCTGCCAGTGCCACTGCCTCTGCTCTTTTGCGTTTACGTTCGCTGATGTCGACGTCGTCACGAGTGGCAACAATTAATTTTCATACGCAGACGCAGTTGGCTGACGGCGGGCTACTTCTAGGCCGGGCTCAGACCCCATCGCCCAGTCAGATAGATAGACAGAGCCCCAGAAGTCAGGCAGGGAACGGATGCAGTTTTCGGAGTCTCTTTCGCCGGCGACAAACAAATTGCACATCGATGCGACTGAGATGGCGACTTGTGGCATTCTAGGAAAATAAATTTAAATAAACGCAAAGTCCAATGCTGCTGCTTTTCCTTTTGCCCCTTTCTGGCTGCTAGGTTCCCAGGGGGAGAGAATACGAATTGAAAATGCAAATTTGCGCGAAAATAAAATCAAGTGGAGAGGAGTCGAGTGCAGTGCCATCTTCGGGCCACAAGTGTTTTAACAATGTTTGCATGGCGCATTACGTGATTTGGCCACCGCCTACACCCGCTATACCCGATCTGGGTACTCCTGCTGTGCCTGCTCCTGCTCCTGCCGCCCATCCACATCCTCCGGAGGGCTCCTTGCGTGTTAGCACCATGTTGAAATTTGAATAAAACGCAATGCGACGACAGCGAAAACAATGCGAGGCTAACTACTGCGATGAGATGAATCTTGAATACGCTTTAATTGGCTTGCAGAATTCAGGCAATTAAACTTCCATCTTAGAAGCCTATCGCTTGGTTAAACTCTTTTGTGGTTTTATATCTTATTTCAGGGAATAAATTAACATATAAATATTACATGCAATTATTTTTGTTATAAAGAAATAACATAAAATATCTGATGCCTCTAATTTATTAAAAATTAAATGTATGATTATTTTAATTTGAATTTCCATCAATTAAATAACATTTTCGTATATATTTTCTATATTTTAAAAGTAAAGTGTTTCTAAGCTAATTTAACTGGTTAAGCCACACTTTTTTGTTGCAACACTCATTGGTGTTGCCGCAACAATGTTGCACAACATTCAAGGTTAAAATAAGAGGAAAAACTGCATAAGCAGCAGTAAATTTAAGTTTTGTTTTCCTGTAATAAAAATAATTAAATAAAAATCATAATAAAATGATGCTTAACTACATATTAAATTAATCAGTTTCTGGACTCTCCTATAATGTAATCAAATTGTGCTTTAAAACCATATAAAAAAACTACTTTAAGGTTTAATAATCCTAAAACTTATTAAAATATCAAAATATATTAAATTCATCTTTGAATTTCCTTTCCCTCTTAACCAGCATAGTGTAGATACCCCTGTTTTTTGAGAAAAGTGTATAAAAGATAAGAACTTTGCATCGAAGTGGGTGTTGCAGTGACTGCTGTGCTACCACTCGAACCCATTGACGCCTCTGCCTTTGCCTTAGCCCCTTTGCATTGGCACTTTGCTATCATCGCCTTCGCCTCCAGTGCTCCGCTCCATCCAAAACTAGTCCTTCTGCCCGTCCATCCCTTGGATACTGCTGCATCCTCCTTCCCCAAAAACGGTTCCTTGTCTTTGCCAGCGACACTTTCAGGCGACGTTGGGCGTAGATAACATTCTTGGCCGGCGACATTTTGCATGTCTGGGAGCTACCTTCGGCTGCAAAGTCGATAAATTAGCGCATGCATCTTCATTTCAGGAGATGGCCCGGGAGTGCATTAGTGGCGGTGAAAGGCTTTGGCTTTGGATTTTGTATGAAGCTTAAGCCCTCGGCCAAATCAAGAACAATGGGACAGGAACCCAAAAACTTAACTTGGCTCTCCTGTTCCTGCTGCTGCTGCTGCTGAGTCATTAGAATCCGCAGCTGCGACTGCACCGGCGGCTCAAATCCAATTACAATGCCCAGAATCAGCAGGCACAATGGTTACGAGGGACCTGGAACTGGCAAACTGGTCGGACCAGGGAACTTGAAGTCCAAGAGCTTAGGAACCCAGGAACCCAGTAAGCGTCCCCCTTCGATCTGCAATTTAACCTTAACTTCTCGGACATGGCCGAGAGCCGCTGGCGAGCATTGTCCACTCAGTGGGCCTTTTGGCTTTTACCTTTGCTTTTGCTTTATTATAGCAACGCTTATACAGATTAGAATAAATCAACTTGTCCCCCCGCGAGGACTAGACTCGTTCTGCTCTCGTTTTGCTTGTCCGCCGATCGAAAAACGCTACCGGCAACAGCAATCTTAACTGGCAAACAGTCTGAGTTTGCAGCTGCACTGAGGTCTGCACAGAGAGAAATGGTAATCAAAAAGGATTCGAGATTTATATATTTTTAAGGGGGTTATCTAAATCATCCCTATCATTCCCTATCATCTCTAAGAAAGTTGAAGAAATCGGGGTTTTTTAAATATATAGTATTAAATCAGGAAAATATCCCTAAGAAAAAATTGATTGCATTGGAACCCCTTGTTTTCGTCAAATTTTGATAAAATGTTTCTTACATATATATTATATATTATTATGTCATTTTAATATTTTTAGTATGCTATTATTTAAAAACTTATATAATTAATATTATACCTTCAATGAGGTCCTGCTCAAATTTCATCCCCTTAAGTATACTTTAACCTATTGAACTATTTGTACCTTTCAAACCCTAAAATTCTCAACTCACTCTGGCATAGCCAGGATCAAGTTGCCTACCTGAGATTGGGATAGTTATCGCTTCTCGGCCTTATGGCTAAGATCAAAGTGTAGTATCTGTTCTTATCAGCTTAACATCTGATAGTTCCTCCATTGGAGGACAACAAATGTTAAACTGATTTTTGGAATCAGACGGAGTGCTAGGAGCTTGCTCCACCTCTGTCACGGGTTGGCCCGGTATTGCAGTACCGCCGGGATTTCGGCCCAACTTGATAATAAATTTAATTTAGTAAAAATACTTATAAGTTAATGAAATTAACTTGCAAACCAAATAGAAAATAGTCGGAATAGTCTTCAATTACTTCTCTATTCTTTATTGCATGGATCATAATTTTCTTCATTTTCTATGTAAATCATTGAGCTTACTACATATTTTTCTCAGTGCAGGAAGTGGGATCTGGTCTGACCACCCTATATACTCCACAGATACTTCGCCGCAGATCCCCATTAAGTGCGCACCGGACCAAAAGGATGTTGGCGGAGATAAGCAGGCAAATAAGTTGGCTTACGCTAGAAAAGGAATTAATAATGCAGAAATGATGGGCTGCCCAGGGACCAAAGAATCGGAAATGCGAAACGAGGTAATGGAAAATGCAGGGAAACAGCATCCAGATGATCTCGAGAGGAAATCGCAAAGTATGTTTACTGCTCATTCTGCATATTTACTGCTTCTCTTGAAACTGCTTATAATCTGATCTTGAGTATCTTTCTTTTGCCTGTAAAATTATTTATTTATAAAATAAAGTTAATAAAATAAAACGGAGATAGAATATTCAGTCATTGTTGATTTATTAGTATAAAGTTATGGTTTTATAATAATTAAAGTAATTCCTATAATTTCTTTATTATTCATTATTTTCTAATGCGAAAATTAATGACAACAATTCAGGAGATTTAATATGAGGTCTTGATTATACATATATCTTAAAGAGTATTTTTATTTATTTATCCAAAAAGTGAATAAAAAAAATATATAAGAGAAAATTAAATTAATATCTTATTTTGTTGTTTTATTTAAACCTTTTCAGCATATACGCAAAGTACTTTTCGATACTTCTTTACTCCACTTCCACACTTGATCCCTGAGATTTAATGTTCTTGGAAGTTAATGTTCTGTTTTGCTCTGAAACATAAAGTTCAACACCAATGGCCAACCATGTCCCCCGATCGACCCAGGCAAATCTTACAAATTAAACGCATTCAAGTGCAAGGTCCAGGAATTTTGATTGGGTCAAGCGAGTCGGCGGAGTCGCGCGGTAGCTGAAAAATGCCATAACAAAATGTGTCAAGTGCCAGACATAAATGCCTAAGTAAGAGCGCTCCAGCGACGGGGCGCAGCTTGCTGCATCGCGTCCTATAAAGAAGGAAGAAGGAACAATGCCACAGCAGAGTCGGCGGCCTGCGGCCTTTTTGCTGTTTGCTCTCGCCATTCGACATGCGGCTCCACGGATCGCATCGCATCGGATCGGATCCCCTTTGGATCCGCATCGCATTCCCTTGGATCGCCTTGGAACAATAAATTTTCGGTGCGTCACTTTTTGTTTGCTTCTTGGTTTGAACGGGTTCGAGATCGGTTTCGGGATCAGGTTGAGGTGGAGGTTGATGCTGAGGATGGAGCTGGGCATCTTCTGTGAGCTTTCCAATTAAAAATGCGCAATTGGGCTTCCCAATTGGAGCGACTTGTACTTATTTGTAAGTTGCACGCATGCTTCAGCTTCGTCTCGTTGGAAGGAATGCTCTAGCCTAAAGAAGCTTGTTTATATTGACGGATAATAAAAAAATACAATAAAAAAAAATTATATTGACGGATAATAACAAAATAAAATATTAAATAAAATAAAAAACAAAAAACTTAGTCAACTTTAAGAACAAAATATAAAAAAATAGGTTCCGTCTAGTTTCATTTTTATTTAATTTCATTTTTTATTCTATTATTATAAAATTAAATTAAAAAAAAAACAAAAGACTTAGGCAACGAACTTGACGGAACCGATTTACTTTTATATATTTTATATTTTAAATTTTATTGATTTCAAGTCAAGTTAGGCAACGGCCTAAGTCTTTTGTTTTTCATTTTGATTTTATTTTATATTTTATTTTATTATTATTCGTCAATACAATGAATGAATACTCTACGTATACCTCCTCTGGCTTCTTCTCCTGCTTTATCTTCTGCCCTTCTAGAGTTTCCATTAATTTACATAAAAATATCTTAATTGCAAGGCTGCGAAGCCAAAGTCGCTCTCGGTTTCGATTTTTCTGTGCCTATCAATGCCATGTCATGTCGCCGACGCCTTTAGCACAGAACCTTGTTTCTGCACAGAAAGAAAATAAATCATTTCAGTTTATGGAAAATATATGTATAAGCAGGTAATATATTAAATATTGTAATTAGTTTAAAAAATTGTATTTACAGTAGTGGTCACGAATTTAGCACACTATGCCTCACCCAACTTTTATGCAAGTTATTTTTGTTTCTGTAAGGACTAGAACCTTGATTCCTTTAAGTACGACTAGGTTATTATATTGAGAGTATCTCTGGTTATTTTTATCGTCCTAGCTATTTCTGTCTTCCTGCCACAGGACCTTAAGTGCAGCAACCCCGAAAAAACGCTGGACACAAGTTTAGCACACTTAACAAAAAAAATTTTTTTTTCAGTGTGGGATAACAAATTGGGAAAAATTTAACTAGGATTTGGTGGGATATCCTTTATTCTTAATTACTGCTTGGCATCTTCTTGAAAAACTTTCCACCAGAGTGCTACATCTAAGTTCAATTGTAGCATACCAAGCCTTTTGGATTTCGGCCCATAGATCCATGAAATTAGTGGGTTTAACAGCCCCAATGTCCTGCTGGACATCGCCCCACAAATTCTCAATTGGATTGAGATCTGGGGATTGAGCTGGCCATTAAGGATCTTCTATTTTATTGTCCTGAAGGCAAGACTTCACCCAGCGTGAAGTGTGCTTGGGATCGTTGTCGTCCATAAATCGCCACTTAAACCTTAAATTTCCCTCGGCAAAGGATATAAAAGTATTCGTAATTATATCCTTATACATATGCTGATCCTTCTGAGGATCAATTTTGTGGATAGGACCCACGCCGTGCCTGGAAAAGCCTGCCCATACCATGACATTTGCACCGCCATGCTTAATGTTCCTCACTGTATACTGTGGGTTGTGTTGGGAGGTGGGGGAATGGGGGGAGATTGCTTTCCATCGGATGCCAGCCGGGGAAACTTATATTCGTCACTCTCCCCCCACCCCCCACCTCCCAACACAACCCACAGTATACAGTGAGGAACATTAAGCATGGCGGTGCAAATGTCATGGTATGGGCAGGCTTTTCCAGGCACGGCGTGGGTCCTATCCACAAAATTGATCCTCAGAAGGATCAGCATATGTATAAGGATATAATTACAAATACTTTTATATCCTTTGCCGAGGGAAATTTAAGGTTTAAGTGGCGATTTATGGACGACAACGATCCCAAGCACACTTCACGCTGGGTGAAGTCTTGCCTTCAGGACAATAAAATAGAAGATCCTTAATGGCCAGCTCAATCCCCAGATCTCAATCCAATTGAGAATTTGTGGGGCGATGTCCAGCAGGACATTGGGGCTGTTAAACCCACTAATTTCAAGGATCTATGGGCCGAAATCCAAAAGGCTTGGTATGCTACAATCGAACTTAGATGTAGCACTCTGTTGGAAAGTTTTTCAAGAAGATGCCAAGCAGTAATTAAGAATAAAGGATATCCCACCAAATCCTAGTTAAATTTTTCCCAAATTGTTATCCCACACTGAAAAAAAAATTTTTTTTGTTAAGTGTGCTAAACTTGTGTCCAGCGTTTTTTCGGGGTTGCTGCACTTAAGGTCCTGTGGCAGGAAGACAGAAATAGCTAGGACGATAAAAATAACCAGAGATACTCTCAATATAATAACCTAGTCGTACTTAAAGGAATCAAGGTTCTAGTCCTTACAGAAACAAAAATAACTTGCATAAAAGTTGGGTGAGGCATAGTGTGCTAAATTCGTGACCACTACTGTATATATTTACTTTACTTTTTATAAAGATTATGTAATTACGAAATATTTTGAAGACTCTGATTTATTATATAAGAAATCTTAATTTCCGTTTTGTAGTAAATATTTGAATAAAAGCTAGAAATGCACTTAATAATGTTATTTGTTCCGAAAACGGCTTGAAATATTTTTATGTTTATTCAGCTTCTAAATGAATTCCAAATTTATAGGCATACATTTCTTCATGTGATATCTTCTGGCCACTGACAAATTTGTGCGTCTGCGCATCAAGATTGGCCATCGAGATCCACAAGATGACATCCACGAGAGGAGCAGAAGGCAGAGGCAGCGCCAGGCAGGCAACACATGTCGGGCGACACTTGCTACTCGCGAGTTGTGGAGCAGCCGCCTGTCCACGCTGTCCCATGTCCCAAGTCCAACGTCCAATGAGCCCGACCGACTCCTTTGTCCATGCATAATCGCTGATAAATGCGGCTTTCGGTGCTGCAAAAATGATTTGTTGATAATTAATGCAGTCGGAAGGGGCTACGAAAAAAAACTGGGGGACAAACCGCCCAAAAACCTGTTTGCCGCATGCCGCAAAAAAAAAATATTAACACAAAAAAAAACAGTGTAAAAAAAGAACAGCAGCCAGCAATTTGTGCAAAGTTGTGGCTGTTGTTGCAATCAAGCCTTAAAGGCAATCAACGCACAGTAATTCATGCCGCCTGACAGCACCAGCTCCATTCTCCCTATCCCGATCCCGAGTCCATCCTGATCCCGAAAAGAAGTACCCCCATTCTCCCTGATTTGAACTCCAGCTGAAAATAAACCGCGTGTAAATCGTTTGCTAGTTCTTTTTTTCTTTTTTTCCAGCGCCTTCGTCACGCAGCTAATTGCATGGCATTTGGTGGAGCGGCGGGGAAGCGGGCCAACATGATCGCAATTAATGCGACTAAAGTTAGTTGGCTGCCTAATCGTGGCCACTTGATCAATTTGGCACGCAATGCAATGCGGGAGAACCGGAGATTTTCTCCACATCTTTAGGAATTTAGAGGAAAATTGGCTTCAAAGTAGGTTATACAGTAGAGAAGAAATAGTTTTACTTGGCATTATTAGAATGGAAATATTGTAATAATATAGACAAATTATTATATGGAGAAATCTATATATTAGTGAAGATAATTCATCACAATCCTCCTTTATGTTTCAGCAAAATCTACATAAAATTATTAGTAACGAATTCTCTAAAAAAAAGGTTTCATTCAACTTTATTATTAAATAAAAAATAGATAAATATTATCTAAATTATATACAAATAGAAAAAGTTATGTTAATATAATGTACATATATGTATTATGTTTCTACAAAATATACACCTAAAAAATTACAAAACAAATTATAATTTGAAGATGTTGATTTTGTAGAAACATACATTGCAAAATATATTAACATTACGTAAAGTGTTGCTATTGCTATTATAAATTATACCTCACAGTAATTATAATTTACAACAAATCCATTCATAAACAACGCATTATTAACAACGTAACAAACAGCAGCCATCTTACACGTTTACGTAACCCGAAAGTAGTCAGCCCTGAAATTGCTTTCTTTTCCGACTTAACAACACTGATTCGTGGATCAAAAAAGCTGCTACGCATTAATTTTCAATTTCAATATTCAAACTAAACCAGTCCCGAAAATGAACCTAGTAAATGTCCTTTTGGAGACGGAATCGATGGTCAAAATGGTTGCCAAGCAGGCACAGCAGTGGCAGCAGTCTATTCAAAGTGGCCGGATGTCCATGAAGCAAGTAAAGACGCTGACCCTTCAGATTTTCGACACAGAAAATCAACTGAACGCCAGGGACACCCGACGCTACCTGCAAGCGCGGGAGAAACGTATCAATTACCTGTTCGAGCGGCTGCAGCAACCATTATGGACGATGGACCAAATCCTCAAGACTCTGACCCGGATCAGGGACAACACTGACCGGATGCACCATCGCCTGGCGCTCTGGATGGACGATGAGATCGTGGCGATGCACAAGATCGGCGGCAATCTGAAGACGCTGGAGCTGCTGGAGCTATTGCAGTTCCTTAGCGGACGTTACAGTGCCGAGTGGGAGGTCAAGGAGGTGGTTGTGCGTGAGTATGGTGTTAAGAGGAAGGAGTGATCCTGCCAATACAAGAGGCTTAGGGCCCTTAGTTCGTTAAACTGAGAACTGTGATACTCGACACTCAAAGGGTTAATAGTTCTTCAAAATTAACTTTGTTCATTTAATTTGTTAAAAATTGTTATTTTATTATGGTAAAATATCCTAATTGGCCAAAATCCAACGATTTTCAAAGGATTAAACTTTAGGTCTGCCTAATATTTTACAACAAATGTTTAAAAGCGTTATTACCAAAAACAAAAGCTAATTTCTTGACATTTTAAAATGGTTTTTCTCAAAAATCTTATATTTAATAATTATAAAATCGTTTACCAAAAGATGACCCTAGATATTATTTTAAAAATTAAAACTTTTGCTACTTATAGAACTTGAGAAGACAACTTTGCACATTTGGTTCCTTAAGTTCTTATAGCAACTTATATGTCGTAGAATTTATTATTAATATAAACCAAAAAAAAAATATATATAAAATAATATATTATCTTTTTATATTTTTATATTTAAATATAAGAAATAATTTGATTAAATAGTCATATTAAATAAGTTACATAAATAATAAATTATCTATACAATTTATAATCTTTACTTTGACAACTTTGTTTTCAAGTCAAATTTGAGCCTCACTTTAAAGAAGAAATCTATAAAAATTATTTTAATTTATAAATTTCTATAGAAATATTAAATTCACCTAGTTTTCAAATATTTAAAATCAAAAGAATCAAAACATTATGAATGCATTCAAGAGAAGCTTACCTTTTTGTTATAAAAATTAAAATTAAATCGGTTTTACCTATCCGTTCCAGGGGACTTGGAGCACATTAGCAACGCCAACGAGCTGGACTTTTTGGTGGAGGCCTGGTCTACTTGTCGTCACGCGGATGGATTTGAGTTTAAACGATTATTGGGCGATTTCTACGACAAGATTGGACGACGTAACCGTTTCCCGCTGCCAGCCCCTTGAGAGGAACAATAAGATAATCCCATAAGTTTAAGAAAACCACATAACTTTTTTGAATTTGATGTTATTTTTATTTGAAAAATGTTGTTTTTTTTTTTAGTTTTGTATTTGTTATCGCCTTGCTTCTTGCCAAAAACAAATCTATAATCTGTAAAGAAATTACAAAAATTGCAATTTTTGTTTTTATTTTTTCATTGGTTGTTCTTTGTTGTTCTCTTATTTTTTTTTTTAAGTTTTTGTGTTTGCTTTGCACATTTATTTGTTAAAATTTGACCCATTTTGTTGTCCTTTGCTATATTTGCTCATCGATTTGTTGCTCTTATTTTTCGCTCTTTGACTTTTTGTAGCAAAACAAAACTTAATTGTAATTTGACTACAACAACATTTTGTTTTTGCCCATTATATAATATTTAATTGTATATGTGTATATATATAATATGCAATTCTGTAGCTAGATTTTGACTTACAAGTTCTCGTACCCAATCTCGAATTTCTATATATATATATATAGTGTGTGTGTGTGTGTCTGTATCTGTGGTGTCTATAACATGCTTCCCCTCTGCTTTTTGTTTTATAAACAAATCTTCGTCTTTCTGTCCGAAACTAAGTTAACTTAATAATTGCATACTTTTAGGCTAGGCTAGTAAATGGTTTTCCTCCTTTCAAAACGCTTAATGCACTTTTTGTATTTGTATTCGCATTTGTTTCTTATTCTTAATGTTTTGTTAATCATTTGCAATTAGTTCTCGTCGAGCTTGGTTAACGACAATGAACCTTGCCTGGCTGTGAGTGTGTTTTTTGCAATTGCCACGAATTCCAATTGAAAATGGTTTGCTGTGGTTTGTCCTTAATTTAATGCTAAATCTTTATTTAGAAAAATGTTCAACTCGTAAATTGAGTTTATTTTGTTGTATTTTTCATTAAAAAAACTGTTCCCTCCATTTTTGGTTTTTAATTCCATATATATTTTTTCATTTTTGTTGTCTTTTAATGCTTCTTCTTGTTGTCAATTGTTTCTGTAAATTTTTTGAGTTTAAACATTTTTGTTGTTGTGCTTTACACTTAATTATTGCTATAATTATTTGCTTTTTATTGGCCCCCAAGGGGGATGTCCCTCGGGAAATTAATGAAACTGTCCATTATGTGGTTGTGTGTGTGTGTGTGTGTGTGTGTGTGTATGAAACTGAAACCATAGCTAGGAAAAAAGGCCTGCGGGTCAAGCATCGATCGATTATAATAGATCGAATCTCTAGAAAATAATGATTGTAAAGCGATTTCCGTATTTACAGCAGCGTGCACTTGCGTGATAAATAGATATATAGTACATATAGATATAGAGATATGGATGATCTTTAATCTGAGCGATAGGATACTTTAATGAGAAATTAAAAAATGTTTTTTTTTGCAAATAAGTTCGGGTTTTTATTACACAAAAATAGAATACTAAAAATGAAATCGAAACTACTTAAAAGATATGCATGTGTGTGTGGGGGTGTGTTTATGTGATAATTACTAGAAAACGTCTTTGTAATCGTAGGTTTTTGTTTACATAATTTAAGCTAATTAAAATGTACACAGGTAAAAATAATTTCATTGTTTAATAAATGGTTTGCCTTTACACTTAACTGTTTTTTTTTTAAACTTAAGCCTAACGAAAATCAATTGTATTTGTTTTGTGGTGTGTGTTGGTGTTGTGTTAGTGAGTGTAGAAAGCTTTCCCTTTGTTGTTGTTTGTTTACAATCATTGTTTATTATTAATTTGTACACATTTTTCGTTTAAGTATATTTCATAGTTAGAAAATTGGCTATGTGAGTGGTGTTTCTCTTGTTTTCTTCTTTTTTTGTGTATTTTAAAAGTGTAAAGTTATAGTTTCAACATAGACAAGACAGGACAAAAAACATTTTAAAAACTGAAGACACAAATTAAAAAAAAAAAAACGAAGTATAAAACACACACTGTTTCCTAACGCTCATCCTAAACTCTAGCTCCTGTTCTTTGCACTTAGTTCTACTACTCCTTCTTCATCCTCCATCTGCGCTTTGCGTCCCAGATATATATATATATTGTTTTTTATATATGCAAATTTACAGTATACCGTTTTCGTGTTATGTATATGTTTTTGTTTTCTTTGTTGCTTCCATCGATTCTCTTTGTTTTGGGCTGTGTGTTCTTAAGCTTTTGGGGGAAGAGGATTTCATTTTGTATATAATTTAAATTTAAACTAATTCTCTCGCCTTGGACACGCAAAAATTTACACAATTTATTTGATTTAATTTATTAACCTTACGCCTCCTCCTCTTCTCTCCCAATTTGTTGTAAACTAAACACTAATTAATTACACTTTCTGCTTGTTTTGCTTACGCATGAAATTGGTTGTAAATATGTACAAACTTTTGTTACTTAACGGCTAGCTATATATTAATTTCTCCAATCTCCACTATTAGTTATACATATGCCTACGTTGTGTGGTTTGTTTGTTTGTTTTTTGCTTTTCGCTAACCTCTCTCATCTTGTTTTTGCTTCTTGTAAATTTATAAATATTAAACACTAATCGGATAATATATATATATGTATACAAAAATAAAATAAACAAACAATTCTCGCACACACTTGACACATTTTTACAAAATTCTCGACAATTAATAAATATAGTAATGCTGTTTCTAGACTTCCTATCGGGGCGAACGATAATCGAAGACCACCACTTCTTTCTTCTCTCTCTCTCTCTCTCTCTGACCGATCTGATTGGGTGTTTAGTTTTTATCAATTTAGTTCTCTTAGTTTCGTGTTGATTATGCTAAGTAATCTGTGCGTTGCGTTCACTGCCTGCTTGGTTGCTGCTGTTGTTTCTGTTGTTGTTGTTGTTATTGCTGTTGGTGTTTTTTGGGTTCTGTTAACTTCGATTCTTGGATTGCTGTAGACCTATTACCGGTTCTATAGTGTTTGCGGTTGTTGCCTTTAGTTTTGATATTATAGAGCTAGTGGAAGTTCTGCTAAAAGGAAGCATGCGACTGCGTTTGATTGATTGAGTTTTTGAGTGGTTGTTGCTGTTGTTTCTATAGTTTTGATCCCAGATGTAGAATCCCGCAGATCCTTAGGCTATGGCTGCCGTCAGATAGTACAGGTCCATCAGAGTCTGCACATTGATGGGCAGACAGGAGAGGCGATCGTGCGTATTGGAGTCGAGGGCCAGCCATGACAGGGCATTGTAACCCTCGAGTACGAAACGCAGCACATCGGCGGTGAGAATCGAGTCCAGCGGATGATCATTGGCCGACTGATGGGCATTGGTCGAATTGAGGATATCATCGGCTGTCTGTATACTAGGCACATGCAGGTGAAGCGCCGTCTTGAGGAAAACGGGGCACACATCCTCCAGATGGGGACAGGCGGACCAAAACCAGGCGGGCATACGGCCCGTGGGCGCCGTGGAAACCATGTAGCCCACCGAAATCGGTTGCTGGTTGAGTGAACCAACCTGAGGAATCATTAAGTAAGTTAGCATATATCTGGAAAGTACAAATAATAGTTAATTTACCTCCTCCACTTCCTGAGGCGGAGTGCACTTGAAGTTATTGCCACCGGCACTCTGCCAGCTTCTATTGTCGTCCATGCGTCCGGGACTGCCATGATTGGAAACCCTGTCTATGTGAGCTGGAAGAGAACAGGGAATTTTAATAACTGCTGACAGATTCCAGAAAGATATTAAAAACTTACTGTCCCAAAGGAAGTCGCCAATGTCGGCATCGCTGAAGTCCTCGTTTCCCTCCTCCTCAAAAGTTAGGAAGTCATCATCCACTTGAGGCTCGTTCTGGAACTGGCGGGTGAAGGGCTGTGTATGCAAGGAGTTGATGAAAAATCATTAAAGCATATGAAATATATATTTATAATTTGAAATTTATATATGCTCGATGCTCTCTTTTATTGATAAATCTTCTAATTGAAAAAAGGATAATTTAAATAAACCCTTTAAAATATTATTTCCATAAATATCAACTTACCGCACAAACAGCGCTGGTGGGAAAGACCAGAATGTGGGTACAGGTCACATCCTGTGGCGTCGACAACGGATTCTGCATCGATATCTGTGAGAAGCGCTCATCCGGCGTAAACTGATCGGGCATTACGCGCAGCTTGGCATCCGGCTCCAGGGTCACCAGACAAGCACTCAGTATAGTTGGTGGATACATGAGCGTACATTGTTTGCACATGTCCTTGAACTGCTTGGAGGCCTTCTGCAGCTGCTGTTTGCTCAGAAGATAGCTCCACGACTTCAGTTCGCTGTGTCCAATGCGACCAATGCGTCCGATGACCAAACGCCACATCTGCGAGGTCTGCGAGATGAGACCCATGATGAAGTCCATCAGCTTCTTCAGCGCTACATAGCGTGCGGGTGCCTTGCGTCGTCTCGCACGATTTGGCACATCGATATTGATGCAGATTTTCTCCAGCAACTCGCCCCTCTCATCCGTAGCGGTCGCCAGCAGCCAAGCCTGATCCTCGCTCAAACAGTAATTGCAATACATCACCGAGTAGCGGTGCTCGTTCTGGCCATGCATACTGCCCGCCGATCGCGTAAAGTCCGTCTTGTCGTTCCTCTCGTGCATCGGCGCCAGGACAAAGGGTGCTGTGTACATCTTGTAGGCCTTGCGATTCGGTTCGTCCTTGGTCTTCAGGAAGGCCTCCATATTGGCCGCCGTCCCAAAGCCCGTCAGACTCTTTACGGACTGTGCGTGCACCAAATGCCGCCGGCACTGAGAGAAGATGTTTAAGGCGAGGCACTTGATCTCATCGGAGAAGCGCTTCCTATTGCCACAGGGTCCGAGTTCCATCACCGATTCGAGCGATATAATCTGGATGCTCATCTGCGAACGCACCGAGTCGGGAACGGCTTTCAGGAGCTCCGCATAGCAACGGAGTAGGGCAATCAGGGCTAAGCGTTCCAGCTCGCAGCTATCCGAAGCGAAGGTGAACGGATTGACCACATACAGGACAATGGCTGGTGGATTAATATCCTCCAAGGTCTCGCCCACGCCCAAGGGATCGCCCAGAATTAGCGCCGGTTTGGCATCAGCAACAGAGCCTCCTGCAGCCCCTGCGCCCTTTCCAACTGTTCCAGGCTCTTGCTTGATGTCCTGCTGTTGATTCGTTTCCATCGGCTGGACGGCTGTCTGCGGCGGCTCAGTTCCCGGTTCCAGTTTAATGTTATCCGTAGGCAAATCACCAATTGATGTTCCCAGATTCGACGTCGAGGAGGACGACGACGACAAATTGGAGGAGCTGCTGCCGCCATTCTTGGAGGTGGAATTCCCAGTGCCATCGGGTGGATTTAGCAGCGTCTTATCATTAGGCACGCGACTTAAATATGGTGCCAGTTGGTGAATGAAGGCAATGGCGTAGCGTCGGATTTGTTCCGCCAAAGCGGCATGCTCCAGGGTACGTAACCAATCGTCCAGGGGCGTCGTCTCACGCTCCCGAACGGCGCCAGGGGCAGCGGCACCCACCTGCAGGATGCCATCCCAGCCGCGAATGGGCGTATGCCGTCCCAGCTTGCACATCTCGTAGGTGCTGCTCAGCTCACGGAAGTAGCTGCGGGTGCAGCCAACAACGTGCTCATTGTCCGGACAGACCACCACGTAGACAACGTCACGGGCATAGGAGTAAGGCTCGAGGAGAAACTTATCCCAATAGTGGATGGAGTGCGGCGCCACCGATATCCAATCCTTCTCGTAACCCACCACCACCGAGGGTATGGGCTGCGGCTCACACTGGCCGGATGCTCGTCCGGCTAAGCGATGGAACTGCCGCCAGGTGAGCGGTCCACTGACCGTGTTATAGGAGCTGGCATCCTTGGAGCCGGAACCACCGCGCGATTTGCAATGGAAGGCACTCTGCAGCATTGGCTGAATGGCGTTCATGGTGCGCACAATTTCCTTGTTGCTTCGCGTGAATCCCACGGGGAGATATGGCCATTTGTGGACGGTAAGCCTGCCAGCGCCGATCCCCGCCAACTTGTGTCGCAGCGCCAGGGGCGGCGCATGGAACGCGGTGAGCTGCTGCTGCTGATTTTGTGAGCTGCTGCTTCCGCCGTTCCAGTCCATGTTGTCCATGCGCTGGTTCTCGAACGCCAAGCGAGCTTGCTCCAGCGCCAAGCTGATCACATCGTGCGCATCCATAAACTCAAGGACATTGGCAATTGAAGCTAAGGAGGCGGTGGGTGCTCCATTTGTGCCGAAAATCCTCCTTTGCCGCGACATTCTTCGACGGTGCGCCTGAAGGGCTCGGTGCACGGAACTGCTGGAAGTCTGGATGATGGAGCACTGGTCGAGCAGCAGGTCAAAGATGGCGTGCGTCAGATGCTCCAACTGTGCTGCTCCTGCTCCCGCGGCTCCGACCTTCTCCAGTGCGGAACTACTCTCTCCCGAGGCCTGTATGCTCTGCTGATTCTTTCTGCTCAAACTCTGGATGATGCTTAGCAGCGTTGGCTGCTTATTCCTGGCCGGATCTTCCGCCAAGCCCGTAATCTCCACCTCGTCTTCGTAGAAAAGGCCGGCGCGATGCGAGAGCCGCCGATTGACCACGGCACTAAAGCCGCATGTACATTCGACGGGATCGTCGTCCACATATCCGGTGATGTGCGGATTACTGCTGGGCGGTGTGCACGACGATGACGAATTGGAACCACCGCCGTTCGGGCCATGACCGCCATGTCCGGAGCCAGCTCCAGGCATCGAGGCGGCGGAGGCCGGGGAGCCCCCAAAGGCACTACTGATCATCCGCAGACCACCAAAGGCAGCAGAGTTGGAGTTGGGTCCATTGAGCATACGCTGTCCGCTAGCAGCAGGCCCTCCTCCGCCAGCGTTTCCTGCTCCTGCTACCGTACCGGCTGCTGCTCCAGGGAACGGATTGAAGCTGACGCCGGGCAACGGAACATAGACCCCGGAATCCGCTCCACGTATATTGCCAATCTTCTGCGTATCCGCATTGCACACACACACACTGCTGCTATCAAAGTTGTGATCCCGGAAGACATTCAAGGCGGTGTCGTACAGCAGAACATTGACCAGCACCGAGTTTACCTCGGGCAGCTCCTGGAGCAGGCTGGCTCCCGGGGCAGACGCCGCCGCCAAGCCACCACTACTGGCAATGCCCGCATCGCCAGAGTATGGCATCATCATGCCCATTTGGCTGCCAGTTCCCGATGCCGGACCCATGCCGACCACTACGCCGCCTCCTCCTCCCATCATTCCACCGTGCATGCCGTGGGGATGTTCCTGCGAGTGCAGTGGGCGGTTCAA
Organism: Drosophila anomelani; assembly: GCA_035045905.1. NCBI lineage: Eukaryota > Metazoa > Arthropoda > Insecta > Diptera > Drosophilidae > Drosophila > Drosophila anomelani. The sequence goes on from JAWNOO010000165.1 coordinate 1,757,008, forward strand.
GTAGGAGGATGTAGAGGTTGCCGGACTGCCAACGTCATACGGATACGGTGGCGGCGGATGCGTTGGCGTTCGCAGAAGGGCCGGGCTCCTGGAGAAGGGTCCGTGTCCTGGTGATATCGGCGACATTCCTGCCCGCATCATTTGCTGCATCGAGCTACCCGGCGGCGCCTGCGGACAACTCAATTGATTCAGCAGCAACTGGTTGTTGCCACTGCTCAGGGGTTGCGGAACCGTGGTCGACGGAGTTAGTGGTGTCCTTGGCCCCGCCGACAGCAGTTCGTGCAGATGCTGATGCGGATGCTTCTGATGGCCGCCTCCAGACGCCGCCGCCGCTGCCGCTGTTGCAGCTGCCGCCGCTGCTGCTGCCGCCTGCTGCTGTTGCAGATGCTGGTGCTGGAGCTGCTGCAACTTTTGCTGATTCAATTGGATGCGTTGCTGCAACGCCTGGTGCTTCTGATGCTGCTGCTGTTGGGCCGCAGCTGCCTTGGCCATCGTTGCCGCCCTGGACTTGTGGGTGCTCCAAGTCGGCTGATAAAAGCATCCCGAAGGCAGGTTCAACGGCGGTTGCGTCTGGCTGGGCAAATTGGTCAACGGAGCATAGCGCGTGGAGCCGACAAATTTCTCCTGCTGCGGCGGCCGATAGACATAGTTCCAATCATCGATGGCCTCCTCCACGGGACTGCCCAGCTCTAAGTTATATTCCTGCTGCTGCTGTTTCACCAGCTTGGAGATGCTTGTCTGCTGGATGGCGGCCATCACAGTGATGGGAGCAGCCTGTACGGCAGCCAGGATAATACTGCTGTTGGTGGTGGTGTTGTTGCTGTTGTTGCATGTGGCGGTGCTGGTGCTGTTGATACTACTCGCAATAGTGGTGTTACAGGTGGCACCGATGTTGTTGCTCATACTGGTCGTGGTCGTGGTGATGTCCACACTGAGATCCGTCATTACCACATCCGTTTGGCAGGGACTGGAGTTTGGGTGCTGCTGTTCGTGCGACGGCGGCGTGGGAAACATTTTGGTGAGATCCTCCGCTTGAATGTTGCCAGCTCCTCCCGTGACCGTTGCTGCCGCCGCCGCCGCCGCCGCTGCTGCTGCCGCTGCCACAACACTGTTTACCGCCGTGCTCCGTTTGAGCTCATCGATCGTGTTGGTCACTGCACTGCAGCCGCCATTCGAGGGATTATTGGAATCGGGCGGCGTGTGTATCTGAACGCTGCTGCACTCATCGTTGGAGCTAGTCTCGAACAACTGCTCCAGGTCGTTGAGCGATGGATTTAGACCTTCGGCGGTGAACAGATTGCCTCCGCCGCTTCCACCGCCACTGCTGTTGCCTCCCGACGACTTCGAGGTCTCCTTGCATGATGGTGAATGCAATCCCGGCTCCGTCTTTATATCCAATCCCTGGAAAAAGCTGCTGCCGCCACCACCGCTATCGGTTTCCGCCGCGTCGCTGCCGTTGGCCGTACTGCTGCTGTTGTTGTTGTTGTTGCTGTTGACGATTCCAACCAAGCCGCCGCTAGAGCTTCCGCCCGACGCAGCTGACGCCGCGGCTTGAACCTCCAAGGAGAGCAGCTGGTTGCCATAGACAGAGCCAGGCGATGGCATCAGTGGCTTCACATGCGTATGTCCCTCATAGAGGTTCTTGGAATAACGCGGCCTTCGCTGCTTGGAGACCTCGTCCAGCTTGGGACGCTTCACTGGAAGGTTATCCCTGTATAAATAAATAAGCGGAGATTAGCACAATAGTTTTAAATTTTTTTTAACAAAGTTACAGACGGAATTGCCATTGAAAATGATTTTCTCTTAAAGATTTGGTTTGCCTTTGGCTGACTCACCAGTTCTCCTGGTACTGAAAATCGTAGACGACCTCCTTAAGCCACTCCTCATCGTAGAAACTGTCCGGATCCTTGAGCGTCAGCTTTGGCGGATTGTACAGGCTTCGCAGGTTGTTCATGGCCTCCATGGTAAAGTTAACCGTACTGGCTGGCAACCTTCCTAGGCTCCCGATTCCTGGCTCCTGCTTAATGGCCATCGTGGCTGACGGCATCAGCTGCTGTTGCTGCATTTCCAGCTTTTTGACACTTATGGTGCCCACAGTGCTGGCTCCGCCGCTTGTGGTCGCAGCTCCTCCGCCAATGGTAGACGTTGCCGTTGCCGTTGGAGTGGCCGGCTGCTGAGCAGGCACACTGCCCGGTCCAGTAACGCCGAGAGACGGCCCATTGCCACCGGCTGCTCCCGCATGATCTGTGTAGGAGGGCGGCTCCACGCTGGGCGTCTGATGGACATAGGGTGAGGCCGTGATGCTCTTGTTATCGTGCTGGTCCGTAGGCGTCGGCGCCGGCGTATTCTTGTCCAGCAGATGGTCGATGGGGGTCGGCGGCTGTTGCAGATTCGAAACGGAAGTGGGCGCATGTGGACTCATGTTGAGCAGCTGTCGAGAAGGGAAAATAAATCGGCGGTTAGTAGAATAAGCAGACTGGATGCTACGTCATTTGTTTTTTGGGTCGTCACTTGCACTCACTTGCTCTGCGGGTGGCACCGACGTCGGCTGCGAGTGGGCCGAATTCGGGTGCGGAGAGGGAGCCGGCGTTGCGGGCGATTCCACAGAGGCCACCGGCATCGAGGAGTCTCCGCCCAGCGAGTTCCGAGAGTACGTCGATGCGCCGCCGTGTGGTGTTCCATGTGGCGTATTCCCGAGATGTCTGTGTTTGAACAAAAAGAAAGAAAGTGTGCAATTAGCATTTTTGACTAATTATAAATTTTTATTTATTTTATTATCTGTTTTCAAAGAGGTTATGTACAATGCTCGAAACTACGGAAAAAATGTAGCTATGGATACACAGGTGAGCTGATTGTGTATTAACCATTTAAAATAATAATAATAATAATATAATATAATGGAATATATATTGTTGAGGGGCAGCTCCAGAAGAGCGTCCCAAAAGTGTAACCATAAGCAAATATAAACAATAACCACATCCATTGTTCTTAGGTTTTAGATAAATTAAACGAAACCTTTTTGAAGCTGAAAAATAGTGATCATTATGCGAGGATGTTAATAAATCCCTAGAGTTTGGGTTTTTTGAAAGCAGGCAAATATAGTATTTAAAAAATCGATTTAACTAAGAAAGTCTCAATTGAGAACTCTCTCTATGGATTCTATTAAAGGCTGGCAAAATGTATAAATTTTGTGAAAGTGTATCGATATTTTAAAAGCGATATATATGCGATAAATCGATATTCTTTGTGTATATCGAACTGTGACAAAAGTCCAAACCAAGTTTTAGGTATATTTTTTAGAAATAAACTAAAATTTAAAAATGCCTTTTTTTACGATATATTCACTCCTATCGGACTTTTCGATATACGTACATAAGTATGTACAACAAAGAAAATGTGCTCTGAGTGAGAATGCTGAACCGAATCTATTTTCTATAACTTTAAAAAACGTAACATAAAAGTCTCAAAAGTGTGAGCATTCTAAAAATATTGTCAATTGTTATCGGAAATATTATTACTTGCTTTAAGAAATCCATAAAATTGTGATTGTAAACTCTATGATTTTATTGTAAAACCCTCCCCACTACTTCCATAACAATAATATACATCATTAGATATGCAATTGTTATTTACAAACTAAATAAACCAGCGAATAAAATCAAAATCATTCCATAAAAAATGCATAAAAACCTTGAAGGAGAGAAAACAAAACAAAGTAAAAGGATATGCATGCGCGGCGCCAAAACCAAAAAAAAATACGCAAACCGAGCATAACACCAAATCCAGTGTACTTGCTACACAGGCCATGAGTAAATGAGAACGGCAATGGAGGCGGATTGGAGGGGGCAGTTTAGAGATGCTAAGCTAGTTAAATGCTACGAAACGTGTTTGATATGTCGTCCGATTGGAGCTATTGTACAATTGGTTATTATTATTATTTCGTTGTTGCTGCTTGCAATATTTGTGTGTTGTTTATTCTTTTTTTAGCGTTGCTCTTTTGTCTTATTTTTGTAATGTTGCTAATTTACCATTTACCAAAAACGATTAAGTGAATTAGAATTAAGAGTTGGTTATTTTGCAAAATGACGACGCACGAATGCTGCTTGTGTGTTTTTTTTTTATTGTGTGTGGTGTGTGTGTGTGTGTGCTGACTCCTCTTTTTTCGGGGGCTTGGTGAATTTAGATGCTCCCCTTTTTATTAAAAAAAAAAATATATATATATAAATATATTCAGTGTATTTTGTTAGGGAGGGAAAAGGGGCGCCCAAAATTAAATGCTCAAAACCAACCAACAAAATAATAAAACGTAAGAAATCATAGGGTTAACAGAGCGTGTGTGAAGAGAGTGGTTAGAAAAGGAATATATATATATACATAAATGTATATATGTTTATATGAAGAAAGAGCGAAAGTAGGTGAAACGAGTGGCGTGCACACAATTGTGGTGGAAATCTTAGTTTACTTCCTTTAATCAAACGATTGATAATCTCTTTAATATAATCTATAATCTCGTCTACATAATTATTTCAATCAGTTTTTCCGTTTAAGAAAATCAAATTTTCGGTTAAACACAAATTATAGGGAATATAGGTAGGTATTTACTTTATACATTTCTTTATACAATTCAATAATTTAATTTTAATTGAAGTTATTTTTTACAAACGAAAAATCATCAATAAAAGGTTTCAAATCAGGGCACTGAGCACCAATGTTTTACACAAATATTTAAATTTTTTTATGGTTAAATTGAGTTATAAGCAAATCATTAACCATTCTGTTTTATAGATTAAAAAGTCGATGTATAAGTTCGTAATTCTAACCATTTCCACCTAAACTGTGTGCAAAAAAAAGAGAAAAAACAAAAAGTGATCAACTGAAGAGCGTATCAACTTAAAAAAGATATAGGCAGCACTGGCTATAATGAACACACGCCAACCAATATTATTATTTGCACTTCACACTCGCAACACTCAACACACAAACCTTTGTTTTGGTATATTGGTGTCTATTGTTGTTGTTGTTGTTGTTGTTGTTGTGATGGTGTTGTTATTGTTGTTGCTGTGATTTTTGGGTCTAAAGGTGGCCGTAGAGGCGGTGGACGCCAGCGAATGGAGCAATCGCTTGTGGAACGGCACATTGTGACGCCGATGGAGGAGAGCAGCGGTCGCGGAAGTATTCAAGGCGGAGGAAGTAGTGATGATGTTGCTCAGGGAACTGGAATGATGCGATGTGGCCGACACAGGTGTTCCCGGGCGCTGTTGCTGCAGATGTTGCTGGTGGTAATGTTGCTGGTACGTGGAGGAGGATGACGATGATGATGACGACGACGTCGACTTATTGCCACTAACGCCGCCAGTGACTGCTGCTCGCAGTGCTGGCGATCCCAGCGGTTGCTGTAGTCGCTTATTGCTGCTGATGTTGCTAATGTTACTGCTGCCACAGATGTTGCTGCTGGTGCTGCTGCATTGAGCGCTGAAATTTGTTTGTTTGGGTATTTTTTTGGTCTTTTTTAGAAACACTAAGCAACATTTTTCAACGTTTCAACGCTTTCGTAGCTCTCTGTCTCTCTGACTGCTGTTTCTTTTATCGCTGCTGCTGTGTGGTTTTTTTTAAGTAACTCAAAGAAAAACTATATAACTATATAGATATATGGAGACAACGAAAAACGAACAAAAAAAAAAAAATACGGGAAAAGGGAATATCTATGGCCTAATTGCATGCACAGATAAAACTGCCTACTTTTTGCTTTGCTAAAATAGGTAAAGGTATTTTTTAGGCATGCCATCAAAGCGGGGTTTTAGGTTTTAAGATTGCTTTAAAGGGCTCTCTTTTCAAGGGAGCACAACTTGTCCCCTACATCAATCATAATTATTACTATATCAAATATCAAATATGTATCGTATGTATAGAGATTATATATATAAAAAAAAGACGCTAAATAGAGGCAGCCAAATGGGATTTTTTTTGGTCACAAAAATTGGAAAAAGACTTCAAAAGTCATACTTTAGTAGTTTTATAATTTAACAATTACATCTATAATTGTAAACAACTAAAGTATGCCATTAAAATCCCTTTGGAGTTAAAAGGGAACGCCTTGTTTTTAGGATAGATAAAACGAGTAATTCCTCTACAGTTTCTGGGGATTTTGGAAAAATCGTAACATAGGCAAACTTACTTGGTGCATATGCAGGGCGCCTTTTGCATGGGATCCACAAAGTTCCAGAGCTTCTGACGCTGCTGTTGCTGCTGCTGCTGAATCTGCTGCTGCACCAGCTGCTTGGAATCCTGCTGCGGCGGTTTATTCTGCTCATCCTCATCGTTAGCCGCAGCCGTCCCTGTTCCAGTTCCGGCGGAAGGTGTTGATGATGCGGCTGCCACTGCTGCCGCTGCCGCTGCATCCACGTGAAGCGTGTTCATCACGCAATCTTGCCAGGCTCGCTCAGGCATTTCCACGGCAGCAGAGGCGGGGATATGAGTATTGTTGGTGTTGAAGGTGAAGCCCGAGGTGGGCCGTTGATCGTAGTAGGGCTGGAAGGCGAGGCGCTCCAGGGCGCTGACCGCTTGTGGAGCTGCCTTACGAGATACATCCTTGGCCGAGGCGGGATTAACAACTCCTCCCGGGGCGTTGAGAGAAGCGGGGCCCACGGGAACGGCTGTTGGGACACTTAGGGAAGGCGGAACAGCGACAGCCGCTGCACCAGGCGGGCAGGACTGTGAGGCTAGAACGGCGGCCTCAGCCGCTCCTCCATTGCCCATGGAGCTTTGCATCTTCTGCATCTCAACAAACTCCATGTGCTCCATGTCGTCCAGGTCTGTGACTAGTACGTAGTTCGTGGGATGATACATCTTATGACCACCTGGAAAGCAGAAATAAACGGTTAAATTTATAAAATATGCTTTTTTAAGGGAATTTTCTTCAAAAATAAATCTCACAAAGATCTCATTCTCGTAATACTCGAATCTTTGTACTTTCTGGAGTTACTCACCCGACACTACCTCCACAACGGGGGGCACGTCCGTGTTGTCCTTATTGCACAGCGGGAAAAATGAGGACCAATCCTCGAGGATCTTCTCTGCCATGGGATCGCTGGCCTTGTAGCTATTGCCGGTGAGTATCGCCGCGATGCCAAACGGGGCCAACATCACCTTGCGAGCATGCGCTGGCGTCGCTGCTTTGGCAGCTCCTCCCTCGCCGCCTTCCAGTGGTTCCGTGGCATTGCCATTTGGGTCCTGGCCCGGACTAGGCACTGCTCCTCCACCACCCGCCGCTGCCGCCGTTGCTGCCGCAGATCCTGGCGGTGAACTGGCCACTGCAAAGGCAGCCGCCGCCTCAGCCAAGTGCTCCTTGGTCAACGGACGTACCGCGGGATGCTCGCGCAGATCTATCGAGGCGCAAACAGTATCCCCGTGCACGAAGAACGTGAAGGAGAAGGACAAGTGCTGGGAGCTGCAAAAGTAAACAAATAAGGATAATTAGTAAAAAGTAAAAAACAGGAGATAAGAGGATTATTAGAAAGACAGAGAGTGACCTTTGGAAAGCTACAAATTTATTTTGTAGAAGTCTGTATTCATCGATAAATGCCTTGCTTCTATATTTGCCGCGAATGCCGATACATAAATCGATATTTTAACATTGCAATATGATGAATAAATATTATCGGTATATAAAAAATATCTTTTTCTGATACCTTTTTTAAAATATCGATAATATTTTACCATAATCTTAAAAATATATATATATTTTTTTATGATCATTTTAGAAGAGTTTCGATATTTACAATTAAATACATTATATTTATATATTTTTTTCTAAATATTTTATAGAATTTCCTCTTGTGTAATTATTGCTTTAAATAAATATAAAATAAACTTTAATAATAAACTATAAACCATTTTATAATTGACGTTTTTTTTTCGAATTTTTTATTAATTATAGCAGAACTACAACCGATTTAGTTCATTACCATCTGATAAGAGCTAAAATTATCGAAAACCCATATAACTCTGATTGTATTATGACTTCTCCAAAACAGAATGCTTTGATAAAAGTGTTTCCTTATCAATTTCATCATTTTAAAACCAAACTTCACAAGTTTACTCAAATCTTTTTAGAGTTTAGAAGCCATTTCCAAAAGTACTTTTTTTAAGAAAAGAGAAAGTGTCGCAGGAAGAACGATGCAATGCCACAGGCTTCAATGTCATTGCACAGAGTTCCTGATCTTTATTCTAGGATATTTGCGGTCGCTATGCAAATCGCAGGACATTCTCAGCACTATTGCATGTTCAGGGACCAATATCCGGAAAGAGAAAAAAGCTTTCAAAAACGCATTCTCACCTGCGTCCAAAAAGACGGTCGCTGGAGGTGCAAGGCTGCACAAACCATTTTCCAAAGCGCACAATATCCTTGGTGAGGACGAATCTGTGTAATTTATATTAAATATGTATTATTACGGGGTCTAATTCGGAATTCATTGTTTAGTATTACCTCTCCATGAGATTGTGCAGCGCCTTGAAAAGCAGCGACCTGCACTCGTAGGTGAGAGCTCCCTTCCAGGTGCCATTCCAAAGCAGTTGGTTAGCTGAAAGATAAATAAAAATGATAATTAATTAACTTGTTTGATATCTCGGAAATAATTAGGCATATAATTATACTACTTTTATTGTATCAATTTATTGTATAGATTTTCTAATATTTTTAAGTATTTGTAAATGAATTTTAACACAAATTTTCCAAGAAACTGAAAAAAATTAATAAGTACAATATTTTTGTCACGATCTCAAGAGCCACATTGGAAATCTTTGAGATTAAACTATTTACGAGGCTCTTTCTAAAAATTGTAGTAAAAGTGGAAAGTGGAAAATAACCCAACAAAAACAAATAAAAACAACACAAAAACGGGATCGAGCGAACATTGGGAGAAACAACGAATAAAGAGACGTCTACAACGCAAAACAATCATCCTCCTCCCACTCTCTCTCGTTCCTCTTCCCCCCAATTTTTGTTTTCCATCTTTTCCCCTCTTTTCCCTCTCGTATCCTCCAACGACATGCACACGCCTACTACCAAAAATCAACCGTTTAAAGGCAATTTATTTTTGTTATTGTTTTGTTTTCATGGGCTTTTGACTTTTTTTTTAACGACAAACTTAGGGCTAGAAAAGAGAATTATAGGAGAAACAAGCATTAAAAAAAAGATACATCTGTAAAAGTTGTGTGTAGAGTGAAATATGTAAATGCATTTCAAGAACAAGAAACGTGAGAAGAAATTGAAAAACGGGGAAACTAAGGCAGACGAAGAAAAAAATCCCAAAAGCGGAAGTACAAACACTTGAAACAAAAACACCACAAAGGCAACAACAACAAAGGCAGCGAGTAAGAGATATCAGAGAGGCATGGGACTTGTGAAAAAAAAGGACAGTCTAGAAATTTTTGGAAAATTCCAAGCATCCACCGCACACGCACACAACTATACATACACCTCTTCCTTTACCCATCTCTTTCCTTTCTCCCAAAATTCTCACGCATTTACAACGCAGACTGCACTGCTTTCCACTGCTTTGTTTTCCCTTCGAACTGCTTCTCCGTTGTTTTCTTTACGCTCGGCAGCAGCACAGCAAATGTTGCAAATATAATTACGTAAAGGTAAACAACTTGATAAATGGGCAAGGCAAAGAAAAAACAATGAGCGAAGGAGGCAAGCGGGCATTGCAATTACCAAGCCATTGCTGCTTGTTATTGTAGTTGTTTTACTGGTCACTGCTTTGTATATTTTCTTTTTTTTTTCAATGAGATCAGCGTACCGTATATTTATTTATTTTTTGTTGTACAAAGACGCTTAAACTCACGCACACTTGAACCAAAGGGCAATGTACGATTATGCTAGTGTTAGTGTGCGTGAGAGTGTTGGCCTCTCTTTCTCTTCTCTCTCCACTATTATCTCTCCCTCCATCTTCATCTCTCCTTCCTTCCATCTCATTTCCATCTCATCTCACTTCACATCCTGCAAGCCGGCTCTTGGCCGTTTTCTCTTCACCGCTGAGGTCACACACTACTCACATATACATCTAAAGTTCAAAGCTCGCAAAAAAGTCCGTAAGGGTAGGCCACCAAAAGCAAACACAAAAACAAAGCCAAAAACAACAAACATCAGGAAATAAACAAACAAAAAATGCAGCTCGCCGCTCTCTTTGCAAGCAGGAAGATAACAAAAGCGCCGTAGCGAAAGGAAACAAAACGGGGCGACAAACAAAAAAATTAAAAGTAAAAGGGGACTTGACTTCAAAGCCAATCCAAACATAATGTTCATAAACAAACACATCCTGCCATTTCAATAAGGATCTAAGACTTATAAGTACTTTTTTAAAATGCATAATTATACTTTTATTCCGATTCCCACTCTACCATGACACCATCTTTCTTTAATTTTACCAGATTCTTTTTATAATTTCATTAAAATTTTATAGTACAAACATTTTCCGAATTCTCGATTTCAACGCCACAGCTGCTACCATCAGTCTTTTCCTTCTTCCTTTTGGGCTCCTCAATCGTAGCTTTGGTGCTTCGAAACAGGAATCGGAATCGGAATCGAAAAGAAGGGCAAAAGGGAATCGGAATCGACGGCGGCTGCTCAATGCAAATTCCACAAACACACACGCACACAAACTGTCTGTGTGGGTGTGTTTTTTTTAGCACGTGTGGTTTGTGCACATGTTGCTGCTGTTGCTACTCTCGCAAAAGAGCGCGACTGCCTCTCTCTCGATTTCTTAAAACCAACGAGTGTTTAAGAGACGGTGAGTGGTTGTTTGGGAGAAAAAGTGCCGCTAGGCGTGCACTCGCTCACCCACACGCACAAACTACACCGCTCTCTCTCTAAAAAAAAAAACAATGCTATTTTAGGTTAACATTTTGCTAAGACAGCAGATCTCCCGCTCACTCTACCCGCAGTTTTTGAATGTGTGAGAATTTCACAACAATTGTAACGGTAACTGTAATGTGTAATTAAGAGAGCCAAATGCCAAAATTGTTTGCATTTGCGTGCCACAAATAATAAAAAATCACTAGGCAGCTAGCAAGCGACCCCAGCCAGCCGTCAGTCAGCAACAAATGTTTTAATCAAGGTCAATAATCTTGCGCGCACACACACACACACACTGCAGATTGTTTAGTAAGCGCAAAAACAAAGCCCAAACCAAAAGCAGGTAAAAACACGAATGCAAAAGGCAACAAAAACAACAGAATGAGCAAGAAAGCGCATTGTAATTAAGCTCAAGCTTTGCAAACCAGTTTCAAGCTCATTCAGAGACACAGAGAGAGCGGATGCAAAAGAGCGCCAAAATCAAACAAGAGAACCAAAGAGAGGGAGACAGAACACTAGCACGTAATTATTGGCTCCAATTCTGGAGCACACAAACACCATCACGCAGGGGCACACTCACACGCAGACGAGTGACAGCTGTTTAAGGTAAAAATCGTATGGCATCGCAAATACAACAACAAGCATTAAGTACAATGACAACAAGTAGCGTGTGGGGCGAAGTTGCGATGGTAGGAGGAGGTATTGGTGTTAAGGGGCCTTTTCCTACTACTAACTATTCTCGCTGGGGTTTCTCCGTCGGCGTAGGCGTGTCTCCTGTCTCTTGTCGATGACGTCGTCGCCCTTCCGAAAATTGGCCCAAAAATATTCACACTAACAAAGTCTTTACATGTTACCCCTGCTCAGAAAACGTGTAAATATCATTAAATCACTTTATATTCAACCATAAAATACCTGGTAGAAGTTCTCAAAAAGTATTGCCTATTTTTAAGCGTATAAGTAGAGAAAACATTCGAAAATAAAAACTAATCAAAATCTTAAATTTGGCATTGAGTATTAACTAAATCCACTCTAATTTATTCCTATCCCATTACTTCGTTTTGGTTCCACTGTGCAGACTGGCTGAGGTTTGCGGCGTTGCCGTTTTCACCCGCAGAAAATCAGAAAATGCGAGAAACATAGCGACAGCAGCCCACAGTAACAAAAACAAGCAAAAACAATTCACTCTCTTCGCCTCTTTCTGCCTCTTTTCCACTCTCTTTTTTCTTTTTAAATTTCATTCACACGCACGCAAACACGATGAGAGACAGTTTTTTGTTTTTGTTTTTGCGCGAGTTTGTTGTTTATGGCCAAAAAGGCTATAAAAAGAAAACATACTACATTCGCACAAACGGGAGACAAAGTAATGTCAATGCAATTAGTCAATGTCCTTGTCATTAAAAAACAAAAACAAGGCTGTGTGCAAGCGTGACAAAGGCAGAAATACACATATGATAAAAATAAATACGAAACGAAATCAAGCTACGTGCATTCAACTCTCAACTCCAGACGGCCCAAAGGTGCGCGCCTAAAAATAAAAAAGCGTTATTGCAAACACAACAAGCAAAAGCTAACTGTAAAGTCACCGGTCACAGGCCAGAATGACGTAGGCAGATAACAAAAGATACAGATACAAATACAAATACAGCTACAGGCGTACTTCCGTAACTCGTATCTCGCAGAGCCCTTCAAAAATATCGCCTTTTCTACACGTAAATTGCAAACAGCATCTGCTACGTATGATACTAGGTAAATAGTCTGTGGCAGGCAGCCAGTGGAATTTGCCACCGAAATTCAAATTCGATTTCGAATTCTACAATGTACGTAGTTGGTGGTCAGAGATAATGGGGCAATAACAAAAATATTGAATAAATAGTGGCCACAAGCAGTGGCTGATAAGGAGAAAGAGAAGGAGTGACTGCCGCTGACAGTGGCAGAGTGGGAGTGGAAGGGGGCCGCAGGCGGTGGAAAGAGAGAGCTGCTGCTGCTGCTACCTACTACTACCGAAGGCCAGCCGTCGTGTGTATCAAACAACCCTCGGAAGAGCGAGAGAGACGGCAAGCACCCTTCTTCTCCGTTTGCATAATTACAGAGACAGAGAGAGAGAGAGAAAACAAGAACGAGAGAGCGAAAAACATTGCAAATGACAGGTGACGTTTTTTGCGCTGCTTCCTTCTCACTGTTTTGGAGCGAGTGGGAGCGAGAGGGGAGTGAGAGGGAGTGGGTGGGAGGCCGCCTACGATTGACGTTTTTTCTGTTTTTCTCCTTTGCTTATTTGCCCCTGTTTTCTTATAATTTTTGTTGTGTGTTTTCTGTAGCTGACAGATCAAAACGACGCCATGTGAGTTGAGTGACGCCAAAGGCAAATCAGAGAGGGAACAAGAAAGAGAGAAAGAGAGATGAGAATGCAGAACGAGAGCAATAATAATAATAATAATCATCTGCGGCAATCGAAATGTATTTCGCGTGTTTCTCTATTTGTTTGTTTGTGTGTCACCGTTGTTTTGAGTTTTCTCACACAAACACACACATACTGACATAGAGACGCGCGCGAATACACCTACACAAATGCGTCAAAGAGATGGCGAAAATGTTGTTGCTGTTTTGGTTGTTGTTGCATTGCATGCGATGGATGCGGCCTTGAAGCTTTATTAAATTCATCACCGCTTCTCTGTGTCTGTATGTGGTTATTGTGACTGTGTATGTGGTAGAGGGAAGGAGACAGGGAGACATGCAGATAAGGTATTACAATCGATCTTTAAATATTGATTTTTAATATATTTTAAAATATTTATATTTGAATTTAAGAAGAATTTCTCATAGTTGAGAGGGGAACACTTACCCGCAACACGCAGCAGTTCGGCATCGACGAGCTCACTGAGATCGGGCTCCTCGCCGTACCAGAAAATCCATAGCTCTTTGGAGGCGGCCAGCGAAAGGGGCGGGTGGACCTTGGTCGAGGTGGTGATCTCGAAGGTTAAGGCATTCTGGTCGGCGTTGTCCGTTTTGATGGACTGCACCCGCCGCCACACGCATAGCATGTCCGCTTGGATGCATCGCGAGTAGGAGCGCAGGATCGGGTCCGCCAATGGATCACTAGACGCGTTTGGCCGCTCCCCGTTAACGAACTTTCGCCACTTTATTCCACATAAATCAGTCTGCAAATGAAGAAAGACACAAGTTAATCACTTGATACGTAATTAAAAGCCAAGAAATTGTTGTAGACATAATGCCAAATAGGTTTGGGTAATATTGCCCCCACTGATAACCAGCGCCAGCAGTCTTTATCTATAAAAACAGTGTTGTTCTATCATTTGTTTACCCCGCCATGACGAAAACTGTAATGTCAACACGGGATCTGCGTTTATAAATGACGTGCTGCGCGTGGCAGTCTCTCGATTTAGAATTTGTTATTACAGCTGACTTGAAAAGATCTTCAAAAATTCTGGTTTACTTAAATTCAAAGAAATTAAGTCCTCCAAATGATTTAGTTTTGTTAAGAGCTATAAAACTAATATATCATGTGTGTCAAATATAAAAACTTTTATTGATTTAGTTACTCTACTTAAAATTAAATAAATGTTTAATATACTTTAGCCATAAGAAAATGTCAAGAAATGAATTTAATAATAGAATAATCGAACAAAATAAACTAATTGCTTGTGAAATTAAATAACAAAATGTATGACAACATTCCATTTCATAAGAATTCACAATAAATTGTGAAGTCTAAAAGATGCAGTTGCCAAGCTTGCATTATAATAACAATATCAAAATAAAGTCTACATCACTTTGTGACTCACAGAAGTTTACATTTTAATAGTTAAGTTTTTATCAGTTTGAAGAATAAACAGAATTCCAACATTGATATAAGGTTGCATTATCCATAAATCTTTGGGTTAAAAAAATAATTTATTTTAAATATATTTCTTATCTTTTGGATAACACTAAAAGAACATACTTTAAGTATAATAGTAAAAAATATTTTTCTATTCTTAAATGAATGTTTAGGTATCAATAAACTTGAACAAGGAATTTTAATAAAAAGAAAAATATAATCATGTTAAATTGTTGCCCACTAATTCAGCAGTGTTGCGAAATGCACCAAAAAACACACACCAGACACTCCATACACATGTAACACACATTCCTCACTGCACTTGGCAGCTACAACAACAGCATTAACATAAATAATACAAACAACAAAAAGTAGCAAGCATAAAAACGACCAAAGCGAAGCTCGAAATCTTCCGCTGCCTCGCAACTCAAAACAAAAGCCCGAAGAGGGGGAAAAGTGAAGAATACGGGAGACCCAGGTGGTGGGGGGAAGAGAAGAAAAAGAGGGAGCTGCAGCAGAGCCAGACAAGAAAAACAAGAAGAAAAAGGCAGCCAAAAGAGAGGAAAAAAAGAAGACTGACTAACTGGGCTCTTTGGCTTTTCTGCTTTTTAGTCTTTTAGCTTTTTCGCTGTTTGGGGTCGTCATTGGCGGCTTCCGTTGAATACCGACTGGTGTTGGCTTATACACAATTCTCATAATATATTTAACTTGAACATTGCATGTCTTAAATTGATTTAAAATATTTTCCAACTTTTCAGAACGAAGCTTTAAAAACGGATATATACAATGTTTATCTTAGTTGAATTTTAAAAATTATTAAACAAGGAGTAACACGATTAAATACAAACAAAACCGCAAAACCAAAACATGGCCTAACGATAAGTATTACAAAAATAAAAACGGTAACCAACCAAAACCAAAATAAATCTAGAGATAATAAAAAATCAAACAATAAAAACTTTCTCATAAAAATTATGGTTAAACCACATCTTTCTTCAATGAATAAAACCTTAATATTTCACATTAAAGTTGTTAAAATCTGAACTTTTTTGAAGTTAAATAAATTTAAATTAATTGAAATTAAAATCGACAAATAGACTTATTTTCAGTAAAAAAAAATATATGGATTCCGTCATTCAAAACTAAAATAAAATTTAAGCTCATACCGTCACACCATAAATAAAATCTGATCATTACTCATATTTATTGGTTAATCGCAAGAGCTTTTAAACAATAAGCGGATTAAACAAATTATTAAAAATTCCTTGAATTGATTTAAATAAACTCAAAAGACTTAATAACAAATTTTAGTGTCTTTATTTTTTATGTAAATTTTAAGGGAAAACTAAGAATATATTAACCATATCTTAGTAAAGTGATTATGGAAAATTCCTAGTTATTACTGAAAATATTCTAGTTTGTGATATCTGTATCTAATTATCGATAAACAAATATACTACAAAAAACAAGTTGCTGTAACTGAAACTGCTTGTTTGTGTGTGGCGGTGGCAAGCAGCGTTCATGTCCAATCAATGGGCAAAAGCGAGATGGAGCCAAAATAAATAACTGCACCTTACAACCATACAATAACGCACACGCACGCACACAATCACACCCAAAGGTATTCCCCCAAACCGGCCGTCTGTCGTGCTATCTCGCTCTGTGCCTCTATCTTGACGACAAAAATGTTCCACATTCTTCCGCTGTCTCTCTGCAAATTCAAAGTGTTTTATTTATTTTGTTGTTTCTTTTGTTATTGCCAATTTTTCTGTTTTCATTTTCGCTCTCATTTGTCTCGCTGCTTTTTCTTCGTTCACTTAATTTCGTTTTGGCTTTTATTTTTGGGCGAGCTATCTCGTAGGTTGCTGTTTCTATCTTTTATCTGCCCACTGTCTATCTGCATCTCGTTCTCGCTCGTTTTTTGCAATCCTTCAGCGACGACGGTCGAAAGAGTGCGTCAGAGGGGGGACCGTGTTTCCACACTCTTTTGCTGTTATCATTCCGACATGCTTTTTGCTTGTGTTTGTTCACGCGCGCGTGCCTCTCAAGTTCAAACTGTTCTGCTGCGCTCTCTCTGTCTCTCTCACTTTATTTCTTGCTCTTGCCCCCCACCTCTACAAGACCATAGTGGCTACACGCTCTCTTGGAGAAAGTTTGGCGCGTTTGTTATTGTTTCGTTATTTCGTTGTCGTCGCGTTTCTTTGGCGTCGCGGCCTCTGCTTCATTTCTCTCTCCCTCTTCACCCACTTTAGCCGCCCTAAACTCCCAAAGAGAGCTGTAAGAAGAGCGAGTATGGGGATCAGAGAGAGTAAAAGGCATTGAGAAAGAGGGGAGCACGTTGACTCGTACGCACTGTCGTCGTCATCGCTGCTTCTTTTTTTTGCCTATTTCTTTCGGCTTTTCCTCGGCGTTCCGCTTTTTTCTGTTTTTGGCTTCTGTGTCTTCTTGCACCTCCTCTTTATCTTTCCCGACCCACCACCTTCCTCTTTCCACCGTGAGATTCATTAAAGAAATATGCCAAAGAGGAGAGACAATAGCAATAGCAACACTAGTGGGGCCAACAAACTAGTTGTAGTCTTCGCATCTTTACTCTTCCCTCTTCTCTTCTTCTGGAGAGGTGGAGAACCTGTTATGGGCCACAAAGTCACACAGTCACAGTCACCGTCACCGTCACCGTCAGCGAGTCACAATCGCAGTCACAAAATAACAAAGTCAGAAAGTCACAGAGCAACAGCCGCCAAAGTTGCCACAAAGACAACCGTTTAACTGAACTACAGTGAAACTACTGAAAGTCGCCACTTTCATTTACTATTCTCGAAATTATGTACATTGAATGACAATAATTGCACTTTAAACTTTTAACTGTTAAAACCATTTTAAAATTCGATGAAAATTATGGATTCTATTGTTTTATTATTTGAAATAAAGCCTATTTAATGTATTAATGCCGATTTTATTGAAAAATAAAAATAACAAATTTTACTGAAAGAGCTTTTATTTTAAGAATTTACAACTATTTATAATGCAGTTGAGGAAAAGCTGCTTTAATAGTAAAAAATATACAATTAAGAGAAATCAAAAGCTTGGCACAAATTTAAAAAAAATCTTCGACATCCCAAACTTCAAAACTACTTTTATTTAAAATCTTTATCTTATTTATAACTATATTGAAGTTACAGCAACTTGTAGATACTCAAACTAAATACATAAAACTTTGTGACTTTAAATATTTACATTCAACAATCTATAAACCAAATATTAAACTGTTAACGGTAAAATATCAAAAGTAGCTTCTAATGCTTGGTTAGTTCTAATGTTTTTCTATTAACAATTTTTCAAATATTCAAATTTAAAATAAAATTAACGTTATTGACTTTCTTCGCGAAACATCAGAAGCGATAACGATAAACAGCTGGCACTGAACAACCGGCGTCTTTTGCCAATCGATGAGAGCGACACAGAGAAAGGAGAATGAGAGGACTTCAAAGAAGAAGATTGGGACTAATGAAGACAATGAGAGAAAAAAGAGACGTGAAATGCCGTGATCCCATGATCGGTGGTTTACAGTTACGCGCTGTGTGGGTGACACACCCCCGCATTCACCGTTGCCACAACCGTCCCCCTTAGCATCCCCACTGACCTAGATCTTCTAGGAACAACTACATAAAAAAAAAACCCTGAAAACGCGTAAAAACAAAATCAAAAACAATGCAACTCACCAAGGCATAAAAGTTTGTGTGGCAATCCTCCAAACTTGCGCCGTTTGTCTGATGATTTTGATGCGTCATAGTTCTTGGCTTGTTTTCTTCGCACAGCAGCAGCACCTCATTTTCTCAACTATTATTATTATTCGTATTATTTCTGTATTTTTGCTGCTGTTGTTATGGATTTGTGATATTCTCTAGTATTTTGCACATTTGCTGTTGATTTTCTTATTTATTTTATATCCGTTTTATTGATTCGGCTGCACACACACTTGCACACAAACACGACGCACGCACGCGACAGAGAGAGAGAGACACACACGGATACACAAACTGTGCTTCTTCCTCCTCCTCCTCCACCTTCTTCTCGTTTCTTTGCTTTATTATTTTGTTTTTTAATTTGTTTGTAATTTACTATTGGTGTTTGGTTTTGATTTGCTTTAACTGAATTTTTATTTATTTATTTATTTACTTATGGATTTTTTGTATTTATTTTTGATCTCTCGTCTAACTTTAAACATAAACGTTGCTTTGGCAATGAAACACACATACTGTTGAATTATTCATGTTGTTGGTTGTTGTTGCTGGAAGATAAAACTGTTTATTAGATTACTGTCGGACTCTCTCGCACTATTTTATTTTTATTTATAGCAAGTAACTGCGTTTAACTGCGGTCAAAGACACAATGGTAGCAAAATTTTCCGTTTTTTTTTTTTTGTAGGTAATTTTCTTATTGTTTTTTTTTCTTTTTTGTGATTTGGGCTGCTGCTTTTCAGCTTATTTGTTGCTACTGTTGGCTGCTTTTCTCACTCAAACACACACACACACACGCTTATCCATATAATTACAAGGGTTCGTTCATTCGCTGTTTCATTCATGCAAAAGAGAGCGCGTGAGAGAGAGCGCGACTCAGAAATTGACTTTTTTCAATAGCAGGCAGCGAGTATATATACACACACTCACAGCCACTCACATCTTCTAGAAACACACACACACTAAGCCAGCGACGATGAAAGTCGTTGGATTTTTCGTTAATCGTTGATGTAGACAAAAAATAAAATAGGTAAGAGTTTTTCGGGTATTTCAGCGAAATTTCCATTTTTTCCAGACAATCGTTTTACTAAGAATGCGCACAATAAATATCAATGAAATAATTTATTTCATTTTATTTTAGAGCGCAAAAAGAGATGAGTAATGAGGTTTTTGAAACACACGACTACGACGTTACACACAGACAGACACATCACCGCGCACACAAATCCGCACTGAGCATTGCCGATCATACATTTCTACCAACAGGAATCAGAATTTAATTATTATTTATAATTTATTACTCAGGCTTTTATTATTTATTATTTTTTTCGCACAGCACACATAGCGCGAATGACGAGTCAGAAATTTTCGAACCGACTGCGAACGCTGGCCGCCACACACAATGGAAATTTTGCTCGCCTAGCTTTGAAACAGCTATATCGTCGTCGCTACATATAGATCTGTATGTGTGTTTGCAGTTGTACTGGCGGCGGCGGCGAGTAGCGAGCAAGCGCGAGAGAGGGACAGAGAGCGAGTAGCGGCGGCGGCGGCCGAATAGCGGCTTTTGCTCTTTTTGCACAGAGAGAGAGGGAGAAAACAAGTTTTACCGCCGCATTAGTGTGTGTGCGTGGCGGCGTCTGTTTATTTCTTTCCCTCTAGCTTGCGCTCGCTCTCTCTCTTTGTGCATCTCTTGGGGATGCACAACCTTTTGGGTGAGATAGAGAGAGCAGATCGATTAAGGGAAAAATCTGAAACCAAAACTCGAACTCAAAGATAGGCTGAATAAAAAACCAAACTGAATTCCATAATTTATGCACTATACAACACTGCACACATACACTGGCGGCCAGCATTCCTCTCACACTCGTCTCGACTCGACTCACACACACTCAAACGGTCACGCAGCGCGCAACACCTACATGGCAGAGCAACCACTTTCGTAGTTTTCTTTTCGCCCCGTTTCTCTGTTTCTGGGCAGTAATGTGTGTGTACACATCAGATTTTGAAATAGCTGAAAAATACAACACACGAAAAAATAAATGCCACAGATAACCGAGTTCGCACAGTTGTTGCATATTCTTTCTCTTGCCCAGTCCCTCCTGCATCCTTATTCTCCTCCCCCCTCTTTCACACTGAACTGTCACACACACACACAGCGCCGGGGCAGCGACCGCTGTAAGGCAATTAAAAACTATTAAGCTGCAGCGGAAATGTTTAAACACGGCTCAGACGCAATTTGCCACTTTGCGCGAATACAATTTGCAATCCAACGGCACTTGGCACTGTTATTTATATTAATTTGTTGCAGCTCTTCTTTCATGCAGTACCAACACACACACACACACATACGCACGTAGGCCCTCTCACTTTTGCATTGCGTTTTTCGGCATTCTGCGTTTTATTTTTGATTATTTCACATTTATCTTATTGAAAATCTAGTAATCCTTGGTTTTTACATTTTGTGCCACTTTCACTTTCGATTTCGGACACGGGAAAAATCTGCGATCGATTTTTGTAATTGTAATTCGCAACAATATCAGGGAAAACTTGCCGTCCGTCGGCTCAATAGCGATGGGATCGATTGTCTGTCGGCCATAGCGATGGTACTTGCCATGTTGCTTGATTATTAAATTTTAAGGCATTTCAATTAGTTAATATTTAACTACACGGCATTAAAAAGCTAATTATAAAGCTAATTACAAATAATTACGCTGTTGATTTTGCGAAAAAGGGCAAGTGTCGGAACTATTGGTATGAGCATTAAGGGTATTCGACATCGATTCCATTGTGATTTTTTATTAGTTTGTTGTGATTTCTTGTTAAAAACAATAAACCCAGAAGTGGCCAATAAGTAGATTTTTGTTGTTTATCAACTGTTATTAATAAAAAGCAAGGCAGGAAACTAACTACGCCACATGCATAGATATTTTAATAACCATTTTACATTTCCTCTACATTGACCGATCGTTGCTAATAGGAAATTCCTATGACAGCTATGATAAAGTCTTCAGAGTTTCATAATATTACAACAAAAATTCTGCAATAATAAACATTTAATAAAATAGACATTTCTTAAATTAGATGAAAATATGTTCAAAAACGTATAATGTTATAATTGTATTTTCTGCTATCTCTAAAAGTTTTATTTTCTATTTAACCATATTGAACACGCTTAAAGAATTGCTTGCTTGTTTAATAATTTAAACTAATATAGGCCTAGATAGCGTATTATTCTGAAGAGCAAGTAAATAGGTAAATAAATAATAAAACTTCTACTACTTTTGGGCGTTTGGTTTGCGCATCACTAAGTGTAAGCGCGTATCAAGAAGTGTGACCGTTCGAATGATTCTTCGTCGCTGCACAGATGACGCTGTGCGAAAACCTGTTCTGCTCCCGCCGCCAGCCGCCCGGACCCACCACCCCCTGCCCTGCGGATTCCATGACACTGCGTGTGGGGCAATAAAAACAAACAGAACGCTTGGCGGCCGCGCCTGCCCTGCCACCTGAGCGGCCAACTGTAAAAGTGGGCCGCCAGCTAAGAAGAAGAAGAAGCAGCAGCAGCAACAACACGGCGACGGCGGCGCCGGCAGAGGCAGAAGCAACCGATTGGATTCAAAAGATTTCACTTTTCGACTGGCGACTCAACGAAGCGGAGCTACAAACAAAACAGATTTTCCCCCGACCAGCCAAGGTGCCTAATAATTGCGGTTTTGTACCTGAGAAAAGCAGAGCTCGAGAGCAAACAGTTGAGAATGTACCGCGCACGGGGATTACGGATTATTATGCAACAGCTGCATCAAAGGATTCCTGTTTCTGGAGAGCTGCATCCGTCCGCTGTGGCGCCTGCGCTGAAAACTTTCACTTTGGAGCAACAGCAGCAGCAGCACCGTTTTACGTCAACGTCGACTGCGACGGGCAAGCAGTCGGCCAACGTCCAGGTGACTCCTCCGCCGCGCCACGACTGGAACCGGGCTGTAAGCGAGGCGGAGAGGATTGTGGGCTATCCCACCTCCTTTCTCAGTCTGCGATGGCTGCTCAGCGATGAAATCGCCAATGTGGCGCTCCATTTGCGCAAACTGGTGGGCAGCGCACATCCTTTGATGAAAACAGCCAAGTGAGTGAAAACCCAATCGGTGAGGGATTTACAACGATAAAGATTTACGGTGGAGAAAGTGAAGGTTTTATATTTCATTGTTAATCTATGAATGAACTTGAAGATACATTTTAACTCTTCGTACATCAAATTGGCGGTTTTTGAACTCTAAATTTATGCTTCGTCTTTAATGTTTCCTCTTTACTTTTAGGCACCTGCTCTATAATGGCAAGAACACTATGCAAGCTTGGGGATTGATTGTGCTTCTTGTATCCAAGGCAGCAGGACATGCACCCAGCGTGCCCGATGTGGAGCAGGACAAGAGTGCTGGTGTGCTCCATTCTCAACGGGCTCTGGCGGAGGTCACTGAAATGATTCGAATCTCTCATTTAGTGCATAATGTAAGTTTTATTTCAAATTACAAATTATTGAATAATAATCATTCTCTCATTTGTAGAGCGTGGTGAATCTGCAGTCCAGCACTCAGGCTGGCCAGGATGGAGCCACCTACGACGACATGTCCTTTGGCAACAAGATCGGCCTACTGACCGGTGACTACCTGCTGGGACACTCGAGCGCAGAGCTGGCGAATTTGCGCAACCAGGAGGTGGTGGAGTTGATCTCCTCGGCGGTGCGTGACTTTTCCGAATCGGAATTCATCGGCGAAAGGGATGAGCAAAATAATCCGCTGCCCTACAAGCCGGGTACGTTCCAGCGACCATCACTGAGCGTTGGCGTGGACTTTAACGAGCACGATGTGATGACGCCTATGCCCATCGCTCAAGTTCTTGGCAATCCGGAACAGGAATGGGAATGCCGCAATATACTGAATGCCGGTAGTTTGCTGGGCAAGTCCTGTCAGGGATCGTTGAAGTTGGCCGGCCAAAGTGAGGAACTCCAGCGACATGCTTATCGTTTTGGCAAGCATTTGGCTTTGGCTTGGCAGGCCTGCCTCGACGCCGAGCCCTTCCAGTGCCCCACACTGCCGCTGGATGCCACTTTCAGTTTGGTCAGTGCCCCAGTGCTATTCCACCTGGAGCATGATCCTGCTATCTATGCCCAGCTGGAGGCGGGCAGGCAATCGGTGGATAATGTTGACTACGAGAAGATTCACAAGGCAGTCCTAGCTGGTCCGGCGTTGGCAAAGACCAAGGAGCTGCAACGGAAGCACACGGCTGCTGCTCTCGCCGTCCTTCAACACTTTCCGGCCACAGATGCTCGCCAGGCCTTGGAGAACATCATTCTGGCTATGCAGGATCTATGATTCATTACGAAATCGTTGTCTCTCTCCACGGGTTTTGGGCTTAAGCTAAGTTGTATTTATTCCAATTGGGTCATCCATACGGCGAACAATTTTTGACTAATCTTAAGGGGTTTCATTCAAGTTTATCACAAGCAAAGTATGAAAATCGCAAAAAGTCCCAATATTAGTCAAAATATATTTATACTTTTTATATTGTTAACAAATGTTTAAGAGTTTAAATGGGAAATGGAGCTAAAGAGGTCCCTTCAAAAGAGAGATCTTTCGTAATTCCAGTTTTAATGCAAATATAAAAACAGAAATAATTTAACTAAAATTATTTACATTTAATATAGAACACAGAAAGTGGCTGTCTGCTCCCTTAGCGTCTGGTGATCTTCATCAGAATCAGTTGCTTACACCGATCGTATTCGAAATACTGAGGAAAGTCCAGCGGTAGATGCTCCAGATTCCAAGGTTTATTTGCAGTTTGACGGAGGAAATATTCGTACATAGGCGCCACCGAGTCACAATCTTCCAGGGTGAAGACATAGCGCTTTTCCAGGGCCATGTAAATGGTCTTGGGTCGACCGATTTGGCGACTCCTGTCCAGAAACTGATCCACCACACCGATAAAGGCATCGGTGAGGGTATCGCAGTAAATAACATCGGCGGCCAGAATGACATCGCTATCATCTATGGCCTTCAAGAGCTCCTTTGATTGCTCTCCTCTGGGAGTGAGGAAGTTAAACTCCAGGACGGACACTTGACCAACTAAAAGCTGTGAGTTCCTTTCCACATTGCCGCGAATCAACTTGAGGATGCAGCCCAGATCCACATCCGTGCAGTATACTTTGCCGGGATTGTACATTCCGGCTGCAATGCTGGTAAGGCCCACACCGGCACCCAGTTCCATAATGGTTTGCCCCGCAAACTCCTGTCGCTTGGCAAAGAGGTAATCGGCCAGGAGCAGCGCACCGCGCCACACTTGCAGCCCCACCAGTCGGAGCTCGGTGGCCTCGGAATGCTCGAGTTCGATCACGCCGCGCCGTGGCCTTGGCACCTCAAGGTCACCATCGCTGTCCGTCGTAATCCCCGCCAGCTTCTCCTCGGGAGGATAGACGAAGCGGAACTTGGACACTGCCCGGCTGCCATCGCGCGTGGTCTGGAAATTGGTCTCGCTGTAGATCTCCGACGTGACCGTGAACATGGTTGGGTTATGTATGCATCGCGGCTATAGACTATAGGCGTAAATAGATAATATATATGTTTTTAATGTTGCGGTCGTCTATATTCCCGGGCTCTTCTGTGGCAATATGGTAATACTTTTGCGGCCAATCGGTAATCGGTCAATCGGAAGCGATTTTTTTTGCCTTCTATTTAAAAAGCTGTAATTTTTAAATTAAAAATCACGTTTAAATAGGGTGAAGAAATGATGTATCTATAAAACATATCTATAAACATATATATTACTTAGTGAATATAAACATATAAATTAATTTTAAATAGTATTAATAGCTTGATTTTATTTTTAAACCAAGAGACAGTTTTATACAAATTTTGTTAGAACATTTTTCAACGATTTCTATCTTTTCAACGATTCTATCTTTTATTTATTTATAACATAAACATTCATCTAATTCTGATATTTAAGTCCAAAAACGAAATACTATAAATAAAACGAGAAATAAATATATCAAGTAATCCATGCCTTTTCAATAAAACCCTATGCTCCCCCTATGTTGCTCGTATGAATTCAATTCAGTCTAAATCGTTAGCTGGAACGAAATAGAAGTATTTTAATAGAAAGAAATTTTTCAAGAAAAAAATCATTAAGAGTCAGTTGTTTTGCATAAAACTTTTAATTTTTTATTTAAAAATTTGTCAGTGAAAATTGAGAAAATTTGTAGAGATATTTTTACGCGTATAAGAAAATATCATGAATTCCTCGAATTTATCCAGTCCGCATGATAGCGTTTCGTCGGTTGCGGTCGACGATTTGCCAGCAAATCCTACAGGCTTTTTTGTATTTCTCAAAGAATACCAGGCGGTTTCCAATGATAAATTGTCCTACACGGAGATAATTGAAAGAGCTAAACGTCGGTGGGCTGAACTGTCTGAAGAAAAACGGATGCAATTCGTTCCGGTAATATTGACTAGAACCTTAAAGATTCGCCAAATCTAATTGTTTCTGCAGGCAAATCAGAATGGGAGCGTAAGCCAGACGTCAGTTATCGGCGACCGGCTGATGGAAGGACCTGCCCCGGTAGGTGGAGCAATAAGTGACACTGCCTTCCACAACTTCATGGAGTCTTTCACAATTAAACTATCGCAGAAAGCTGCCAGGAAATGGGAATCAATGTCTCCGCGGGAGCGGGCAGCGTATGCTGTTGTAAGTTAAGCTCAAGAGTTCTCCAAGTAAATCAAATTGTAACTTCTTATCCTTGCAGAAAGATGATATCGGTAGCTCTTACAGTAACTCTTCGTGCGCCATGGACGGAGAGAATGGCCAGGACCCGCTATCATCCCGGATGGTTAAAGATATGTTCGGACACATCGACAAAGAATGTTCAAACAGAATGAAATCCCAGAAGATGTCTGCTAAATCCGGCAAGAAATGCGCCAAGCCAAAACCAAAATGCGCCAAGCCAAAAGCCAGGAGCGCCAAGGCAAAAGCCAGGTGCGCCAAGCCAAAACCAAAGTGCGCCAAGCCAAAAGCTAGGCGCGCAAAGCCAAAACCCAGGTGCGCCAAGCCGAAACCAACATGCGAGATGGGCAACTAAAAACTAGAGACGTCCTCAAATTTTGACCCTTTTTTCGACCATTTTTAGGCCATATTTTCAGTAGACAATTTCGGATCGCCAAATAAAAAGACATCTAAATTAAATCCTTGTTGGTTGTTGATTCTATTTGAATTTTCTGTAGGTTTCCGCTATTCCCGGAAGTAAGTGTGACCAGCAAAGGAGGCGAGAATAAAATGTTCGAAATTTTTCAACACAGAAAAACCTGCTCCTCGTTGCCCAGCACTGAACTTCACACAAAAACGAGTTCAACAAAATATGGACGACGACGATCCTGTTGTGGAGGAGGTGAGTCCAGACTTGGAAAGCTTTCCCCATTACTGACTTCCCCCTGGATTCCACGTAGATACCAGTATTCCTGTCGAAGAACCTGCAGGACAGCTTGTATCTCTTCCAATACCCTACGAAAACGGAGCTGCCGAACCACGATGGATCCGTGGTGGTCAACTGCTGCGTGAAACCTTTCGCCCAGGAGGTTAAGGTGGACTTCGGCCTGGACATCGAGTCCACGCACTTCGATCGGTTCAAGGGCGAGCAGTTCGCGGTGGCCGCCGATGGCAGGAACACATATGGCGCAGCGCCGCCAAAGGGTCAGGAGCGACCCACCTATAAGCGTGGCATTATGGACAAGCAGGCCTTTGTCAGCAGCCGGTCCATCACCGACGTTGGCAAGTATATTGTGGGCATCTACACCGATAGGGAGGTCCACCTGTCGCCACTCACCTCCATTGTTCAGCTGCGACCGGCTCTCAGCCATTTTGACAAGGACGACAAGCGCAAGAAGGCGGAACAGAAGGCCCAGACAGAGGACGCTGACGATGATGAGGTGCAGCAGGTTACGGTGAAGTTTGCCCGCGGCAATGCCAAAAGTTCAAGCGGAAAGGAGCTGCGCGCCGGCACCTACGATGGATTCGTACAGCGGATCGCGGATGAGCCGTGGTGTGAGGCCTACTGGCATGCGAGGGGCACGCCAACAGCCGAGTTGGAGCGCCAGAAGCTATTCGCAACCAGTCACCAGGGCAATCAGGCGCTATCCCTTGGTCCCTCCGACTATCTCCGCCGCCTACTGCCCTATGACGAGCATGTGCAGCCGGTGGATACGCCACCCGCTGACGGAGCAACCGCCGCAGCTCAAGTACTGCCCGTTTACAACAAGGCCATGTTGCGCACGATGCCGCTGCTGGAGCAGCTGAGGGTCCTTCTGCGTGATGCCAGAATGCTCACCTTTGCCGATGTCATCGAGATACTCACCGAACACGTGGATCCGCATGTGTCGTCGGAGAAGGTACTGGCCCTGCTGCCCCAGGTGGGCATCCTGCTGCACGGCAACTGGGTGCCACGGTCCGAGGTGGTCTTCCCCGAAAGAATGCTTTCGCATGCCAACGGTGTGCCCGCCGAGCAGATGATTCGCGCCAGGGATTACGTAGTAAGTGTGCGGGGGGAATTTTAACTCGCATTTAGTTTATATATTTCGATCAAATTTTTTTCTTTTAAAGAAAATTACTACCAGAGACTAAGCCTGCTTTTGTTTACAGCTTTTCCGGTTCTCGCGCACCGCTGGCCTGTTTCGCGCTCAGGTGATGGCAGCCACCCAGCTCCCGCCTGCGGAAACACTGGACGTGCTGCGGACGGTGGCTCGTGTGAATAATGCGAAACGCTGGGAGCTGCTACTGCCACCGGATAAGGAGTTCGAGCAGAAGCATCCAGAGTTGGTGCAGCGCCAGGAGTACCATTGGCTCGCCTCTGAGCAGCACCACAACGAGATGGACTGGGCTCGGGAGACGAAGCGCGTGCGCAAGCGGTCAACGCGCAAGAGCGAATCCCAGTCATCGACCATGCAACCGCCACCGCCCGCCCTGAATCCTTCAGCAGCTGCGGAAGCGTAGCATCCGAAGACCTCCAAAATGCGGAGAAGGCGACGCAGCGGAAGTCTTATAAATTTAGGCACTATTAAAGCACTGACAAGCATGTTTATTAATTTACCAGCATTGACTTTGTGATTAGATCCGTGATTTTCTCTGGAAGCGAATCCCTGTTGGATCTTGTCAACTGAAACAACATCGATTTCGGTGCCTTCCTGAGGCGCTCCACTAACTTCAGGTAGCTCTTTTCAGGTATTGTGATCAGAAGAGGAATTTGTTTCTTTTCTAGGAGAACATCGATGGTTGACTCAAATCGCCTGCTAAACATCTCCATTTTGCCCACTTCATCGATGACCAGCAGCCCTGGCTTTGCTCCATCCTCCTTGATGTCCAGCTGTGGCAATGCGAGGTGCTCAAAGTCCTGGACAAACACCGAATACTTGCCCACTTTGGGTCGTCGTTTATCAGTCTCCTCCGGATTGGTGCTACGTGCCAGGACACCACGTTTACCCGTTAGAGTAACCACATCAAAGCCAATCCGTTGGCCATTGCCAGCTTCACGCACTTCCTCCGTGTAAAATCCATGCAGGAAGTGACCTTTTTCATCTAGCTTTGAGCAGATCCGGCGAACCAGCGTGGTTTTACCCACTCCTGGAGGTGGAATTACATTAAAATCGAATAATTGTTTAATTATAAATTGTTTGAAAAGCTACCTGGAGGTCCTGTGATAAGAATAACCCGAAATATATCGCTTTCCATGTTTTGTTTTGGTTTGGAAATTTGAAGGAGAACTAGATCAACCAGGAATGAATAACTAGAAGTTCCATAAATATATATAAATATCTATTTTTGAAAATGTTTTATTTTTTTAGTTTTAAATTTGGGGAAAATAAGCTTTAAAAACTAATTACTTATAACTTGTGATATGACTTTTTTCAACGAATTTTTGCCCTATTTTATGCAATACTCAGGAATTCATAAGAAAACTAAAAAATATTTTAAAAGCTTTAACGACTTAAATCCATTTTTATTAGTTTTTATAAAAAGAAATAAATTTATATTTTGAGAAAATATTGCTTATTTTGAATGCCGTTAACAAAATTGTAGAATTCAAACAAAGTTAGACTGAATGCGGATTTAAAACCAACCTTTTATAAAATCATTTTATAAATAACTAATTTATTGTGTATTTTGAACTAGTTTTTATTCAAAAGTTTAAACATCTAAATAAGACCTTTAATCCATCTAGCAATATCATATTTTATTTAAATAATAAAGACGTGTAAAGTTAATTTTGGATTTGGAAAATGAATTACAATTTTAAAAAACCATTTGCTCGTTTAAATTATTTAGTATTTTTTACTCAGCGCAGTGATATTTTGTGGGAAACCGACATGGCCGAAGTGAAGGTATATTGCGGCGCGCCGCTAACGGTCATACCGTTATAAAACTCGAATTGGAGCGTGCGTCGCGTTTTCGTCGCGCGTGAATTGAAATATCCGTAATTCCGATCCCGTATCCAATTGTTGCTCGCGAGCCGCGACCCATTGTGCCAGCGGGTGGACCCCTGCGAAGTCCAAGTGAAGTTTAGCGCGAGGCAAGCTGCCAGCCCCTGCCAGTTGTATACCGTTTCCTCCTGCCGCAGCTTCTGTCCCAGCGCTCCTTCACCATTCCTCCTCCCATTCTCATCCGCGCGAGTGCGTGTGCGTGGCTGGCGACGATGTTTAGGCCATAAAGAGAGCCAAACAGAAGTGCAACAAAGTTACCGCTAAAAGCTGCAAGTTTCAAAGAATAAAAACAAGAATGTCGGAGGCTGAGAATTCGAATCAGAGTCCGGCCAAGCGCTCGGAATCCGATCAGGAGCTGCTCCTCCACCAGACCACGCAATCCCTGCTAATGGCCAGCTCCATGATGTTTGTGGAGACGCCCGGCCCCGGCGGCGGTGGTGCTGGTAATGGACTTCCTCAGGTTCTGGGACATGGCCCAGTCCCAATGGGTTCCATGAGCTCCCTGTCCATGGGCCTGGCCGCACAGCACCACCACCACCAGCCGATCCCCTACAGCGTCGACGAGCTGCTGCGGGAGAACAACGCCCTGCACTCGAAGGTCAAGGAGCTGAGCATCGAACGGGATCGCCTGCTCTGCGAGGTATCCAATCTGCGCCTGGAGCTGGATATGTCCGAGCTGAAGAGGCTGCCCATTGATCTGGATGAGAGGTGAGTGCTTACGAATAGAGATAGTTGAAGAGGAGGGTTTTTTTTTTAGGTAATAAATGCCAACTAAATTTTTATTAACATTTTTACATACTTTAATTTAATATTAAATATTTTAAAGCTGAAGCCTTGGTTCAAATTTGATATTATTTTGTTTTTCATAAGCTCGAAGCAATATCTGATTTAAATTACTTGAATAAAATCGAAATATATACATAATTAAAGGGTTTCCAATGTTTTATTTGTTTTCTTGCGATCTTTAACTTGATCTCATTAGGATTCAAATTTACAAAAACTCGTAGGAATATAATTTTAAAATATTACATTTTAAAAGATTACAACTTGGTATAAAATGGTTCATGTTTTATTAATATTTATATGTATTTTATATTTTGTCATGTTTCATTGAATGTGTTTAAATTTCTGGGGCTCTTCTTATCAGAGTTTAAAATTTCCTATCAGGGCCCCGAATTAAATTAATTAAACGATGATGTTTCACTACTTATCAAAGCCTTCTCCTTATCAAACCGAAATTATTGCTAACTTATATAATATATATTATATATGCATACATATATTAGAATTATGATGATGATAGAAACTAACCAATAAGAAAAATCCTTATTAGAGCTCTTCATCTATATAAACTTGTATTTGGTATAAAAGATCCATTTCTAGGCCTCTCTTGTGAGAGTAAAAGTATAAATTATAAAAACCAAAGATTAATCTTTGTCATTTCGTTTGAGATCGCCATTTTTGGCTGCACTTCCGATGTTTCCCTTGGCCCCCCAACCACACACACACTTTATTGACTCAACAACTTCTGGTTGAGTCACATTTTCTTCCCCTTGTCCTTGCCACCTTTGGCAGCTGCAGGCCAGCAAGTCCGTCTTACTGGTTTTTGCAACCCCTTTTTGCAATCCCTACTACCTGTGGGCTAATCGACACAGTCGAGGTCAAAATATTGCACCTATTAGTGTTTTTTCGGGTGTGCAATTCGGATTGGAATTTCCGCCAAAAAAAGGTGGCCTACTTATCTCGCAGAATAAAGATAAGGATACATACATTGTGTGAGTCAGACTCTTAAAATAAATTATCTTAAATGGCAATCTAAATTAATATTAATTTTATATTCAACCTGCTGCCCATAGAACTCAATACTTTTTAGCCAAAATGCCATAAATTTTGATTGTCTTTCTATCTTTGCAAAAAGATAACAGAACAGCGGATATTTCTGCCAAAATTGGCCAAAGAAATGTGTGGTTGGATTGATAGGCATTTCCGTACATAAAAAAACATTATCTGGCTGAACATTAGATAATTTTGTACTCGTTTTGTTCAGCTATTTTCTATGAGTCACATCTTTGTTAAAACTACTGTTGCTCTCCGCTTATCGATCGCACAGTTTTATTGTATTTTCTCTGTTTGTTTTGCTCTTTATCGCTTTGTTTTCCTTGCTGATAAGTAATAGTGCCACTCCGGGCGATAAGGACAGTCCAAAATAATTCCCACAGCGAGGGAATTCAATGTTAAGTGCAAGTTTCGATCACTTATTCGGGTCTCGACGGGGAGATTAACCCACAAATGCACGGGTAAATAACAGGCGGAGATGTATTAATAACGATTCGTCTGGTATTTGCCATTGACACAGCCGAATAAAGGTGGAAATATCTAAATACTTTTCGTACCTGACTTTGTTTTGCATGTGGTCATGCCCCAACCACCGCAGACAATCTGAAAAATACGAAGTTATTTTGTTTTTGTTTTTACACAGATGTGTATATACCCAAAGTGGGCGCAAATAAAGCGCAGTTATCTTTAACCGTTTTCTTCATTTCGGGTCTTTTTGGCCTCTAAGGTCTGCTAGAAGATTCGTGGGCTCTTCCAATTATTCGCTTTGCGTTTTCTGTTTATTTTTTTGCACGCTGCTGCTCACCTTCGCCAAAACATTCAAAATACAAAGCAACAAAAATAAGAAGCGTTTGATATGCGATCAGCGAATCTTCAGATACTCTTTTTTAAAAAAATTGTATTAGAAGTTATTTAAAAGGTATATTTTATAACCCTTTAACCCTAAATAATTATTGAATGAACATTATATGTGGTTATAAAAACATATTAATTATGTTTATGTTTAATAAACTGTACAACAACATATAAAATATTGTATCGCTATAAGAATATACGATTTTCTAGGTATGAAAAACGTATTCGTATCATTCACACAATAAATCAGTGAATAAACACAGAACAAATGTGCAGAAAACTGATAAATCTATCAATAAATAATATGTAAAATCCACATTGTATATGTAGTACAAACAATCTTTTAAATATAAACAAATGCTGAATTGGCTTATACTTCAATTATTATATTATCCTTTAATTATCTGAACTCTTTAGCCTTCACATGCTCTAAAATAAAATATAAATTACCAACAAAAACATAGCCTCTACTAATAAACATTAAAATATAAACGAACTCATTTATTCACAGTTAAATAAAGTTGAACTTCATGAGGGCCAGCTTATATTTTAACGAGAACTTGTGCACAGTTTATGAGGAAAATGTGCCCTCCAGTAGTTAATTTCCCCCATTACACCATTCCCTACAACTCCCACAACCTTATACCTTTCAATTAGCATAACTAAGTGTAATGTGCAAATGCTTTTCGTGGTTTAGATCCATTCTGTGATAACCTTTTACAAGATTAGCCACACGCACCGAGTTCCATTCGAGATTGTGCATCATCCACTAGGGGGGAAGAGTATCTGTGCATATGACATGCGGAGAGACAGACTCGAAACTCAAGATCAGAGATGTTGTTGAAAATGTGCGGGCAGCTTTCTGTGTAAGGTTCCCCTGGTTATGGTCTTTGTTTTTCTCTTGGTTAACTTCTGCATTTGGTCACTCGTCTTCACTCAGACACAGATACACGCTGTCTCACACTAAAATCATACACAGAAAGAATTGATTTTGATTCATTATTATAATTAGTATTGGGAGTATACTTAATTCATTAATTATTAAAAACTAATCTGTCGTTCAAAGAGCTTTAACTTAACCTTCAGAACTATAGGGAGTAAGGGATGAATATAGGTCTTTAAGGAACATTTTGTATTGGATAAAATATGAAATTCTGACCCAGAATATAGGCTGCCTTCTTAAACTAATTTATATCTGAGCTTAGTATTTGTATTTTAAAATATCTTTAACTAAAACTCTATAAATAAAATATTATAAAGTATCATAAATTATCCAAAAATATCATAAAATAAATTTTGTTCTGTGCATAGACAATGTCATAGTTTGGCCTGCCGCAGAGTTCAGCTCATTAGCCAGTTATCATCATCTAATAAAGCAGACACACGCACCGGGAAAACGGGGAAGGGGATACGGGAAAAACACTTGCCCATTTCAACATTGCTCTTGTAGTTGTTTTTAGTGCTCTTTGTGATAATTAAGCGAGTGGAGAGGAGAGTCTATTAATTTCATACGCCCCTCTTTAAAATGGTCATGGGGAGTATGGGATAACGTTTTCCGACTACTTAATGAGCGTTTACTGTGTACAGTGACTTCAGTAGGTGAAGTACCATAGTTCTCTGCCCTTCGTACTTTTGTGTTTGTATTATTTTTTGTTGCTGTTTAATTTGCATGCAACATTTGGACTGGAGATTGCGGTTGTCCCATTATAATGGGGGTTTTATAAAAGGGGGCGGACTTTACGAGTTTGGTGGTCATGCGTGTTGCAAATATCCCCGAGGTTTTCTTTGGTTTTAATTAAAAGATATGCCAAATGGACATGCATGTTTGAGGGATAAAGACGAGCAAGAAGAGGTTCGGATGATCTCAATGCAGCAGCAGATGGGAAAAGCATTTCCAGAGGGCGGAGCTAAAATTAGATAGTAATTGCAATTGATTCTTCGCTTTGAAATCCCATATTGCGGTTGGTTTTTCTCTGTATTTTTATTCCAGATGGTTTCCTGGGGTAACTTTTTATACTAAATAAAGTTTTGTAACTAGTAAAAAAGTGTTTCTTGTGGTTTTTGGTTTTTGTTCAGTTGTCTGAGAATACTTTTTTATAGTTTGGGTAAGATTTCTGAATCTTTTTTCATACCTTTTTGTGAGTCCAAGAATTATTTTTGACTTGCTGTGTCAACACCCTGCCTCATTGGTTAAATTTATATCGGTTTTGTATCTTTGATCATAGGTTTCTTATTTCTTAAGCTCCATAATTCGTACCTCCTCTTATGAATTACCATTTTGACATAATGCCCTTGGCTGCCACAGTTATTATTATGACAAAGCAGTTATCCATTACCAGTAATTTCTGTCTATATCGTTTCGATTGAGGAAGTGCGCTCCGGCTCTATAATTTCCCTCCCAAAGTTCTCTATTGCAAATTAACACAATTAAGTTCGCTTAAGATCGCTTTTCTGGGTTATTCCACTGATCGCTCAACACACACATGTGTTGTGTTCCCTATACCCATTCCCATTCCCACCATGTGTCCGTGCTCTCCAGACTAGACCATCCATTTATTATGCATCCAATAAACAAAAATGAAATTGTTCAGTTTTCGATCGAAAAGTGAGATCATGCCCCTGGGCAGACGAAGAATAATAATTAAAATCGTTTATTTATATATTTGTGAAATGTTTAATAAACACTGTCTGACATTCAGACTAAACTGTCAAGTTGTAAAAATATTATTCTGCAAATAAAGATATAAAAAAAAGCTCTGTTGCGAGCTCAGTTGCAAAAAATTCCAGTTGGCAAAAGGGGGCTTAAGGTCTTTGGGGGATTAGTTTCGCATTGAACAATGTAATCAATTAGAGGGAGTTCCATTTTGCATACTTTGTTATCTTGTATAAAAAAAAGCAATTGTATTTGTGTTTATTTTTTTTTTTTTAAATCCAACTCGTGCAGCTCGTTACGCACACACACTTACACGATGATTGATGAGACATATGTATGCGCTCTCATGTCCCTGCCCAGTGACAACTTCCGAGTCGACTTCGATTTTCCCCATTCAGCGGAACTCGCTACCAAATTCAAATGGCAGCCAAAGCTCTCGTTGCTCCAGCAGCAGCAGCGGCTTGTCAATCGTGTTTGGCTCTGACAGCAGCGGCCCCAGTGTGCTGCTCTTTACATGGCCATAAGTCCCGGTCTTGGCCATCTTCTGGTAATTTTGCTACTCGATTCTGAACGGCCTCTCGCATGCGCCCCAAAAATGGTGATCGTGTGCTTCGGTTTCGAACCTAAAAACAGCGGAATTCGCCTTTGTCTCTCGAGTTAAGGAAGTTGTGTTGTTGGATGGATGGATGGATGGATGGTCTATGTGGAAACATGCGTAATGATCAGCAGCAGTTCGGCTCGTTTCTATAGGAAGAGTTATACTTTTGGGTGACGCGTTCCAGATCGTTGGTTGTGGTGGGAAAATATCTTAGAAAAACTAGGTTTTTCTTAACAAATACTAATTATTATTTGGCCCATCAGTATATCTACCAGTATATATCATTATTTTGTTATTTTTCCTAAATTAAAATTTTCGAATTAAGCTCAAAAGTATGAAAATCTTTTAGTTGCTTTGTTTCCTAGTAAAGACAAATATTACTAAGAACATGTTGCGCAACACCCAAATAAAGACAAACTTAGCTAGGAGCATGTTGAGGAGCATCCATTGGTGCTGCCAATATAAATGAAGATGTTGCAGAAGACCAACATAGGCAGAAACATTGTTATTTAATCAAACAGGGTATAAATTAAGGTTAGACTATTTTATTAGTAAATAAATAATGTGTTAGCATATCGATCATATTTTCACTGCACCTTAACTCCAACTTTCATTAACCTTACGGGAAGGCAGATAAAATTGTTGCCAAATAAAGTCAAATATTACTAAGAACATGTTGTGCAACACCCAAATAAAAACAAATGTTGCTGGGAGCATGTTGAGCAACATTGATTGGGGCTGCCAATATAAATGAAGATGTTGCAGAAGTTCAACTTACGCAAAAACTTGTTGTTTGATTTAATAAAACAAGCAAACTATTTAATTGGTAAATAATCAATATGTCAGCATATTGTTATCATTTTTTTTACTACACCTAAACTCCAAGTTAATTTTGGCACGCCTTCGCAAAACAATTAAAACTTTGCTAACTCTGATTTACAATCTTAGTGATTTATGCTTATTATAGCTGGTTTCTGTAAGTTTTACAGCCTCTGACTAATACTCAGTCCAGAGCTATATTTAAACTATTTCACACAGGCGTTTCTGTTTCTTATCGAAAATGCAAAAAATGCAATTAAAAATGAAATAAAAATATTATGAATAAATCAAAACAGAAACAGTTTTCCCTAATAGGTTATAAAAAATACCCAAATAAAGGGTGTATATTTACCAAATTTTTATTAGAAAATTTAAATATGACACTCATTTTGTTTTATGATGGTATTACGATCAAAAACCTATGAATAATTACGGAATTTAGATATCAACATGTAGTTTGAATGTGATATACCCGCTTTTATAACTACTAAAATGTATGAATAAGTGCCTTTGATTGTTCAAAGTTAGACCTGTAATAAAACACTAGAACCTTGTTCTGTATCTTATCATTTTATTGCTTCAAACCCAATAAAGCTTTCATCACCATCACCCTCATCATCAGAGCCCTTGAGTCGTTGCCTTATCTTTCGCCCTTTGACAAAGTCTTTCAAAATGTCCGAGACGACATCTCTCATCTGTTTATCCCCCGACTCCACTCCACTTATCATCTCTGATCTGGTTTAGTGCTTTGACTTACTTAAATAAGATTTTGCCAGACAGACAGACAACTTCCGGTGGAGGGTTGGAGTTGGATCACCCAAGTACAAGTACCACCCACTTTTGAGGTCGCAAAATGTGGGATCAATCAATCAATTAATGCTGCCACGAGTCATAAAGAAATCAGCAAAATGAGGAAAAGACAAATGGGTGTATTTTCGTGGAAAATCGGAATAACAAAATGCAATGACCCGCCCTCTTTGACATATTAATGTTGTAAAATTAAAAAACCATAAAGAAAAACGTGAAAAATTATTCTTCGTTCTAGAGTTTGTTTGTGTACATTGACCCACATTTTCTTTTTCGGCGGGCGGGATTCCCTCTCTTGTCAGCGCCATGGTTGAGTGGGGTACTTCGCCCTGGGAAGCCTCCCTCCGGCACGCCCCAATTGCGAGTGCCAAGAAAATGCGTTGTTGCTCAATTTCCTCCTCCTCCTCCTCCTCGTGGCCCCACTCTCTGAGTGCAGCGCCCTCGTCCTCTGGTTTTAATATTCAAATTTTATCTTTTTCTCATTTTTTCAAAATTAAAAGCTCGAAAATATTCAACAGCTGTTGGTTGCATGTGTTCGGTGAGTGTTTCTGGGCAGAGTTGAACGAATTTTGGGATGTTCAAAAGTATTATTTAAAATTAATTAGTGGCAAATATGTAACTAGTTTGTTTGATTACTTGTCAGAGAATGTTTTTAAGTGAAATTGAAATATTAAATATTAAAAAAGGATTTTTTAATTTTTACAGCCCACAAAGCTCTGGTTACTGGGTATATAACTTTATAGCAGATTTCTTATTTTCCTATTTTAATATTAAATTAATTTATTAAACAAGAAATAGCTTTAGTAAATAGTTTTTGCATTCGAATGGCCAGCTCTGTTGTGATGCATTTGTTATGTGGGCGCTGCAGAACCAAACAAAAACCCAAACAAATTTATTGCGATTTATATACATTTTTGTGGGTTTTTCGTTTGCATTTTATTTATTGTTTTTTCAAAGTTCATTTTTGTGTTGCTCATCGTTCATATGAAAACCGATGCCCCCGGCACCGATTTCCCCGAAGTGATATTGCCGCCATATCTTGACCTTAAGACTTCTGTCTTTCTCAGCCAACTCGCCAACGTCAATGGACGCAGCCAGCAGCGACGCATGCGCAGACGCCAGCTTTTTAGCTTATTTCTCTTTTTTAGTTTTATAAATTTTGTCCGATCGTTTTTTTTTCTCGTATTTTTATTGGTGACCCAATGGAGCGTCGGAGCGGCGCCGCTAAACGCACTCGGCCAAACGCCCACAATATATAATAATTTCGTGTTTTTAAATGCTGTTTATGTTGATTTCATTCATCGACAAAGAAACCACAAAAAGCGTAGTAGTGAGTGAGCCAAAAACGTAAAACGAAAATGAAAACGAGTCGAAAACGAGAGCCACATGCAAATTGAAAGCGAATTGAATATATATATAGTATTTTGAAGTGAGCTGGTCAGCAAGAGAGTTGCTGCTGTTAGCCAGTGGCAATGCACTCAAAAAATTATTTTTTCAAGACTTTAGTTATTATAAAATGTAGATAAATAAAACATGATTATCGTCGATAGGAAGAAGTTAAATTTATTACCTTTAAAAAGTTTTAAAACCATTTTAGACATATTTAATTTATTAATTAAATCTTTTTCTTTTTAAATATTTTTTTCAAGACTTTCTTTATTAAAGTTTTAAATATTTAAATAAAATTCCACGGTTTGTTTGCATATGTATTAAATATAATTAACAAATTAAATTAAAATAAATGGATTGATAAATATTTTCTGAAAACTTTTGTGGGAATTCAGTTCAAAATTAAGTTTTTAAATACAACAAGGAAAAAGGATCAATATTTTTTATTATTGAGAATATCTTTCTTAGAAGGAAAACACTCTTAAAATTTGTAAATATTCACTAAAGATTTCTGTTGGCATTCATAAATGAAACCAACACTTGAAAAATATGAAAATGTAGAAGAAACATATTTTTCTTATTCAAAATAACTCCCTTAAAACAAATAACGCCTTATATTTGCATTCCAAATTTGTTCTCTGTGCATCTCTTAAGCCGCCGTTAAACCTGAGCTGAGCTAGCAACTAGCCAACCAGAAGATAGCCATTTATATGTGCCATTAATCGATTGTCAGCAGCCTCGTCATGGCCCGCGATCGCCATTGCAGAGAGTGTGGAGTGATTGGGACACGGAGAGGGTGTTGACTTGACAACCAGTTACCTGTTGCCAGTTGCCAGATACCCTGACATGGCCAAGAAGCTTTGTGGCTTCGCCAGAAGGCTGGCGATCGCATTACTTGGGGAATACAATTAAAACTTGTCTGAGAATTAAAAATATATCGCATTACCTTATTGTTTAAATTCTTTTTGTTTTCAAATTGTGTCAGATTATAAAATGTTAACAAATTTGTTTGATATTAAATCTTTAGTTTGTTGTGCTGAGATTACTTTGAAATGCAGGAATTATTATTTATTTTTAGATATTTTAAATAATAATATTTTTTAATGATAATAAATTCCTTAAAATGTGTCAGATAGCCTGCAAAACCAAAAACTTGTATCTTTACAAAGCACTTATCTCGGTGCAGCAATCCTTGAGGTTGAGTTTGACTTGAATTGGAGTTCTTTTAGAGAGATTTAAAAGTATTTTACCATCTAAAAATGTAATAATTTTAACGAATAAATAATTATTCTATTGAGATAGCAATAATATATAATACAAAATATATATATTATTGGCAGTGTATCTAAAATTCCTTTTAACCTCTCCCCTTATATGTATTGATTACTGATTTGCAGTTTGGCGTCTGTTACAGTTTTTAATAAGTCGAACTCGTATTCGATTTCTGCTTAGTGCTAACTGCTTGGAGAGTTGCATTAGCGGATTGCATTACCCGCTTGGAACAGGCGACTGGCAATCATCACCGACTTCATCATAATTATCATCATCATCGTCATGGCAGATATACTATATATCGATGGTCATTATTATCCTCCGCTTTTGCCGTGGGAAGGCAAACAAATGTCAGGTTTCTCCTACACCTACAGCGATATATACACACGTATATATCATATACATATAAGAAAGTGAGGGGATCTCTTGGCAGGTGAAAATTAAGTTACCGTTAATTGCCAGACTGAAATATATAAAATCCACCGCCATCGCCACCCCCTTAATTGCCTCACTCAATTAACACAGGTCGTCCCCCCCACCCTCCGCCCATGGCGAATTGCAGGGCAACTTGTCGAATCGATTTCGAACATTTTGAGTAATCTCCGTGTTTGGGGAAGTTTCAGGAAAGCACCAACTGGGAATAACCAATTCGTGTTTGTCGCATTAACATGCAGTAAACAAAACAAAATTGGAAACAAAACGAGTGGAAAATGCATGAAAATCTAAGCCAGCCAGCAAGCAAGCGCCCCCACACACACACGCTCTTTGCGGCTGAATTTTCCTTCTCATGGCCGCGCCGAGAGCTCTAAAAATAGAGTTTAACAAACTGAAAAAGTATTCCACCACATACAAAGACACGCACACAGCGAGACCGAATGTAAATCACCAGTTTGGGGGGATGCTGGGAAATTCTCTGCTCCCATTTTCACATTTCAAATTTACACACATATCGCGCACCTCGCCGCCACAGCCGCCACAGCCGCCGTCGCCTCTCATTTTCCATAGCTCGCATTCAGATGCATCCATCCTACCCAGAAATCCGCAATCCAAGGGATGGATGTGAGGTTATTCCGAGGGAGCAAATCTCAACACAGTTTTTTTTTATCCCGCTACTGTTCCCCACGTCATCGTCCTGTGGCAGTCAACATCCTCATACCTCGTCTCTAGTCCTTTTGTCCTGCAACTTGTCGCAATTCTTCAACATCATGAAACAGGGGTGTAGGCAGAGGGATTGACTTTGTTTTAAAAATAAAGATTTTTATCTATATTAATTGGTAGTACTATTTATAAAAAGACAAATCTACTATTTCTCTACATATTAATTTAGTTTAATTATTAAACAGTTTTAAACAACTTTAAAACACATTATACTTGAAGAATCATTTATACATTTATTATATACCTTTTATATGCTAAAAAATGTATTCTTCTTTTATTTAATATTGTTACAATAAATGCATTTTGTTTTTATATTACTTTAAAAATACAGAATGCAATTATTTTTTCCAAAGTGTGACCTTTCCTACAAAATTATATTCTCAAGCCCCATATATATTTAAATTAAATGATTTTACAACTTTTCATTAAATGTTTCTGCTAAACAAAAATTTGAATATAAAATATATGTAATTAATAATTAATTAACACTACTTTTTACCCCCTCTGAAAGTAACTCTGCATACGCCACTGTTGAGATCCAACCCCTTGGAGAGTGAGCGGAGTTTTCCCCGACTGACTGACTAACTGACGAGCCGGAGAGTTCGCTGGCATGCATTCTTTGTCCTTAAGAAGAGGTGAAGTGTGGTGGCAGGAGCCAAAGGGTGCCGAGTGGGCGTCCGCAGAGGGGGTGGCAGGCTGAAATGTTGAATGTTGCATGCTCCACGGAGGATGCCAGGGCCTGCCACTTGGGCACTTGTGTAACAGCATTTCTGTTTGTTTTTGTGCATCTTCTAAGGCTGAGCACCCGCGTTCTCTTTTTCATTATGTCAAGATCTCTGGTGGGGTATGTTGATTAGGGAACTGGGTACAAAATACAAGAATATTTGTAGGTAAAAATAATAAAGATATATTTGTTAGAAAAGATCAGGCAATACCTGATATTCAGATATTTACGGATTTTATTAACAAAATTTGATGTATGTTTTAAGAAATTTCTGTTGTATTAAATTAATTTCCTTTCAATTACTCATTGGCTTTTATATTAAAGATTTCTGACTTACATCATTCTGTAATTAATAATATTATAAGATAAATTGAAAATTTTTTCATTGAGACTGTAATATGACACTTACTTCCTGCTCGATTTGGCAAAATCATTTCGCTTTCCTTTTACTATAGCAAGAAATCATTGGTGTGAAAAGTCTTATTATATTCCTCACGAAGTCGTTTCCTTTGTGATATTTGACACCGACATGAATACGTAGATTGCATGAAATGCACTTCCTTTTTGCTTGTCACATATTCCTTTTCATGGATGATATAAGATTTAATGGGATTTAATACTTCCTGAAATATTCTGTGTATAATTTTGGTTTCCTTCTCCGAGTCGGTAGAGTATTCCCCAATTCATTAACATGATGTTCATTAACTTTTTGCTCACTGACTTTATGTGTTGCCATGCGCCACCCCAATGTTCTGCATCGTGTTCTCCATCAAGTTCTCCCGGCTTCCCTGTTCTGCCCCATATCATCTCGGCTCCCGGCTCTGGTCTCTGGCCGCCTCCAGTTCATCTGCATGATGATGTGTCGTGGGTACATGAAGTGCTCTTTAGCGTTTGCTGACATTTTCTCTTTTCTTTTTACTGCTTTTTTTTGCAACAAAAATGAGGGGTAAATATATATAGAAGAATCGTGTAGAAGGCGCCCATGTCGTGTAAGATATATGTACTATATATATGAATATTCAGATGGGCGGTCACTGCTCTACTTTGCCTAAAATTCGGATGCATTTTAATAATTTGTTTTTAGACTGCACTGCGCTGTGGGCTGAGTGGAATGTGAACTTGCATTTACCGGTGCATTCCGGAACTATATTTATAATTATTATGACATATTTTTTTTTATAAAAATATCTGCTTTTTTGGGGATAATATGATGATATTTAAAGATTTTCTTAAGCTCAACATAAATCAATTCTGTAATAAATATTATTGTATCACCTGATATCCCTTGAATTACTTTACATCTTCTACCTAATTCCTCTTCCGATTTGATCACTAATTTACTGGCACATTAATAGGCTGATGTATCTGACAGGAAGCCAATAAGCCTTGGGGCCTTGATATGCACTGTCGGAGTTCGAGGAGTAAACACACGCCTCGCTAATAACTTGTCATCTTTCTGGAACTCCATCCATCCCGACTAGTTCCTCCAGTTTCTGTCCCTATAGATGTGTTTGTGTGTACATCCACCTACCACCCCACCCACAGCCTTGGGCGTTCTCTCAATATTATGACAGCCAAGAGGGAAAAATCTTTTGTTGCCTTTGCGCTTAATTCATCTCGAGCATCTCGAAGTTGGTCTTTCCTTTCGCTCTGCCGCCGCTGTCCCTCTGCTGCAGCTTCTCTCCATCATTTCTCATCATCGTCTTCATCTTTGGCGTCTTGGTCTTTTCCGCGTTTCATTTCCATTTCGAGAATGATAAAAAAAAGAAT
This sequence comes from Drosophila anomelani, assembly GCA_035045905.1. Classification (NCBI taxonomy): domain Eukaryota; kingdom Metazoa; phylum Arthropoda; class Insecta; order Diptera; family Drosophilidae; genus Drosophila; species Drosophila anomelani. Next base: position 1,800,820 of record JAWNOO010000165.1, read on the forward strand.
GTAAAAATATTGTGGCTGCTCTCTTTGTGTGTTTATTCTTCACAAGTTTGGATCCCGTCTTCAGTGGCGGTTTTTTGAAGGGGATTTTTATTGTTGTAATAGATACGAAGATACACTTTTAAATTCCGTTCAGAAATTAAAAAATTTTTATAGATTATTCTAGTTTAAAATATTATTGAAATGCTTAGCTTATTTTATATTAAATTTGTTGTTAATTAAATATTTTTTCTGAAATTTGTATAAATATAAAGCTTAAGAAAACAAACATAATGACAAAGGCTTTCTGAAGAAATTAAGCATCGAACAGAAACTTTGATTTATCAATATTTGTTGTTATTATTTGTTAAAATATTTATAGCAACATTTTCCTCTTGAACCCGACTTTGCTTCTTCTTTCTCTCAAATATTCAGCTTTTGTTTGCTTTCCCTACTTTTTGGGTTGACAGAGATTAAAACTTGTTCTTCTATTATCTGCCTGAAAATTGTCTCTTCACTGTTTTTGTCTTTCTGTTTTATGTTTCGTTATCCTCGCGTTGCAGTTGCATTTTTGATGCGCTTCATTGTCAGTTGACCCAATTTGATGGGCGTGGACCCCGGGGCAAGCAGCTCCCACACTAACACCAGCCCTCCTTTTTCACTCCCTATCCAGCCCCACCCTTTCCCCCCATGAAAATCCCCGCTTTTCCCGCACTGCGGCCTCCTGAAAAATTCATGTCTTGAGAAGCCATTCAGAGTTTTGAACTTCTTTCCAAGTTGATTTCTGTTCACACAATAAAATGCACGAAGTGGGCGTGCTGACTGGGTGGTTGGCTGCACAGTGGCAAACAAATAGGAAATATTGAAAGATTTTCATTTAGTTTTGGGGAGTTAAGGAAACGATATTGAACGTGGGAAATACAAAGGCTTAGGAAGGTAGACATGCGGAAGTGCTACAGAACTTACTAGGGAATTTAAAACCTGTCTAAAATAAAGTTTCAACTTTTTACAAGAATTTAATTGAATATTTTAGATATATTTTAAAGAATTTTCTGGTATTTAAAACCGGAAACTCTAGACCACTTCATTTCACTTAAGTTGGTCTAAACTGCATTAAGATAACTTGAGAAAAAGTTAACATTTCCGCTTAAAATTTTCCCAAGTGCAGTTCACAATTGCCGCTTGCCATTACCCGCTGTTGGTGTTGTTGATGTTTTTGCCTGCTGCCGCTGTTGTTGTTGTTGTTGATTATTAAATACTTATTGCCCGACTTGTATTTGAAAAGCGCGCCCAAGAATTAAAGTTGAAGTCGGCGAGGCAGACCCCTTTTGTGGAAGTGAAAGAGAGATGGGTGGGAGAGACCTTTGTGTTGGGTTAGATTGCATTAGGTTGCATGCAACGGGGCCATAGAAAGTGCCCCCCAAGCCACACCAAACTGTACCGAACCCATCGGCAGATCCCCATGGAGAAGCCACCGCGACTTGAGCACGCACCAGACATATAGGATATATATAAGTATAAATGAATTCGAAGGGTGGTGTGGTGTGTGCAGTTGAAGCTGTCACTTTTCTGGGTTTTCATGCAGCAGCAGCAGCAGCGCTTCTTCAATAGTGGGCAAAACCATATGGGAACTGTGCCTCGGGCCTGGGACTTTGCTGGTGACCCCGGGGCGGTGGTACATGCTCCCAAACAATCCCAACTATGGTAACTATGGTAATCACCTCAATTATAATAGACTCGGTGCGATTACCCGCCAAATAACTCAATAAAAGTTGATGAACTGGGTTAGGGAAAAGATTCCCACAGCGCGGAGTAAGGTTTTATTTACGCTTAGAAATGGGCATGTTCCCTACCTTTATTTTTTTTTAAATTAAGGGAACCTTCGAAATATTTCAAAGTTAATAAAATTGAACATTGAACAGTACTGAATTTGGGAAATAAATATTTTCAGGGGTTTATACGAATTATGTGAGGTATACTAAATTTAACTAACCTTTAAAAAAATATACATAGATGTGATTTTTTAATTTAATTTAATTTATATATATATATATATATATTTTTTTTTTTTTTTTTCATTTGTCTATAATTGTCTGTAATATTTACACTCATGGACAATATAATAGGTGTGTTATTTTTTTCGTTTTTAATTTGTTATTTCTCAGCCACCTCTTGTCCAATCTCAACAAATCAAAGCTTTTTGGAAACGTTTATTAATTGTCTTTAAACGAAAAGTAAAAAAAGTTTCACAAAGTCCTTCATATTCAAGTAAATTAAATATATCCTTAAAATCGACAATTTCGGCTGGTCATAATAATAGGTGTGCAAAGAGAAATCTTTAAATAAAATCTATATTTCACTATTTTTTGTTACGTTTTATAATAAACTAAGTATCTGGCAGCTAATAGCCGCTATATCCGCCATTTTTGCCAGGACTTTCTCTATTCGTCTGGGCCTGGAGGATATTAACTTGGGAAAAGTTCCAATTGGAATATTATACCATGTCCTTTGGACAATATCCTTTTATTTTGGCCGAAAGTCTTTCCTACCTCTCCTTTAAGGTTACCCCAGAGATTCTGGGTAGGATTGAGGTCCGAGGATTGACTTGGCCACCCAATAACATCCACATTTTGCTTTCGGAACCAATCCTTTACTACGTGAGAGGCGTGTTTTGGGTCGTTATCCTGCTGGAACTTTCATAAAAGTGGCATATTATCCTCGGTATATGGTAGCAACACCGTGTCCAATAGATCTTTGTAGACGAATCTGTCCATTATTCCGAATTTTCGATGAGTCAAACGGACACTATACAATAAAAAGAAGCTCCATACAACTAGGCTACCACCTCCATGTTTCACAGTTTAATACAAGTACCTGGAATCAAATTCTTTGCCTCTCGGACAACGAACGTTACTTTTAGCAACAGCAAAGCCAAAGAATTTAATTCGAGGTACTTGTATTAAACTGTGAAACATGGAGGTGGTAGCCTAGTTGTATGGAGCTTCTTTTTATTTAAAGATTTCTCTTTGCACACCTATTATTATGACCAGCCGAAACTGTCGATTTTAAGGATATATTTAATTTACTTGAATATGAAGGACTTTGTGAAACTTTTTTTACTTTTCGTTTAAAGACAATTAATAAACGTTTACAAAAAGATTTGATTTGTTGAGATTGGACAAGAGGTGGCTGAGAAAAAACAAATTAAAAACGAAAAAAATAACACACCTATTATATTGTCCATGAGTGTATATATAAATATTATTTTAATATTAAATTAAAAATCAGTATATATTTGTTTTCCTATGTTCCAGTCAGGATAAATATTTCGTTGTATTTATTTATTTGTTTTTTAAGGATCTTGTAAAAACTAATCATTTTTAGCAGTGTATGAGTGACAGGATTCAAAGATGGCAATGCCTTTTTGCTCTCTCAAACTCTCTGCTGGTTCCTGGCTCTTTCCTGCTCTCTGTCTTTAATTTTCAAATAAGGGTTGCCTGGCGGTAAATTTCCGTTGTTATTTGCAAAAGTGCAAGGATGTTCGAGAAGGGGAATATTCGAAGGATATCCTGGCGGTTGCATTACAAAAACAACATCACTTCGAACTTCTTGCGGGAAGTTGTTCTTGTTTTTTGTGTTAATCTTCTTTTATTATGATTTAAACAAAAGCCGCTAATAACTTGCAACCCCCTAGCTCGCTCTCTCACTCTCTGCCTAGTTCTCTTTCTCGATGTGCCCCCATTTGGGAGAGCCAAGAGAAAACTCTCCGGAAATTGCGCTTAATGGTCGCGTTTTAGAATGATTTTTAATGTTGATTAAACTGCGTCGTAAAACTATTTGCCAAGGATTTAACTGTGGTCATTTTCCAACAGGCCCATTTTCCAGGCTCATCAAAAATGGCGGGGGAATATAATTACTGGGAACCCCCTTTTCGCAGAGAATTTTCCCCACCGAGTAATTTCGGGAGCGCAGACATTTTCCGCTGCAGTTTCGCCCCCCACACACAGCTGCATTTTGCGAATTTTGCAACCCCCTTTGTCATTGTCGGCGAAGAAAAACAAAAAGAAAAACAACCCGCACAGTGAGACATCTGTCTGAGTTTCTCTCTCTCTTAATGAGTTTTCTCTCGCAGGCCGCTCTCTTTTTCTCTCGCGGAGAGAGCGCCCAGGAGCCCTTGTGGCTGCCGTCGACGCCTTCAGTAATGGAAATATTTCAGCCAGCGCTCAGTCAGTACTCCATTTCAGTCAGTTAGCCGACATTAGTTTTTCGCAGACGCTTTTCCGCCTAGCAGTATTTTTGTAGCCCACCCAAAAAATAAAATATATAAAATGATTTCTAATTAGCAGGACTAAGCATATAGAACACCGATGCAAATTAGTTATAAATATAGGCATACCTATGGAAATATATAGAGAGTTACGTATTGAAGTGCCGCGGTATTTCGGGACGAATAATTCGCAAAAGTAACCCCGTGTGTATGTATTCGCCTGTCTGCCTCAGTCCATTATCCTTTCAAAACACACACACACACTCGCAGCATATATTTTATATATCCTTATACATACATATATCGGCAAATTAAAAATATATATATCGCGAACAAAAAAAAAATATATATATAACCAGAGAGTCAAGCAGACAGACTTCAAAGTGAAATTCCCCCATTCAAACGACGCGACTATATTGATTTTTCGTCATTTTATCGGTGCCAAAGTGTTTGTAATATACCGTCCATAAAAAAAAAAAACAACAACCAAAAAGAGCAAGAACCTAGTTCCCTAGAACACAAAAACGATTCCGTTTCACTGAACACTCCTGCCTTAACTATATTTACCTAATACATAATTGACGAGGAGCGGCCAAAGCGAACGGAACACACACTAGTTAAAGGGACTAAGCCATTGTCCTCGTCCCCCATTCAAGCACCCCACAACGGGAAAAAGTAGAACCCAGGGAAATACGGAAAATATCAGCAGAATGAGCAGCTACACTGCCGCCCAATATTACAAGACCACCAATATGATTACCTCCAATGAGATTTACTGGTAAGTGCCTTGTCCTCTTCCCTCCTCCGAATTGAGTGTTGTTTCACAAAGTTTAAGGACATTTCTAGGGGGGTCAACTTAAAAGTTGAAATTGCTGGTAATTCGATGAGAATTTTCGAAAGAAATAAAACTTTGTTGAATCGAATTTCAGGACAAATCAAACGAAATGTTCTGGTAACAAGACCTTTAAACTCGGCAAATCGTATAAATTCTCTTTTGTTTGTGTCCATGATTTCTTTTCATTAACATTCTGACATTAAAATAGAATACAAATCATATATATTTATTTATGGAAAGCTTTTTGGGAGCTATTTTTATGCCAATTAGGTCTAAGATATTACTTCTGCTGAACTAAATATGTTGTTTATGGGAAATTGAAAACAAGTAGTTTGTTCATTTATAATTAATGTATTTTATACGGAAATAAGCTTGGAAGCTAATTATATAAAATTTAGAGAATTGAAGGGGAAAAATATTTTTGATTTTTAAGTTTTTTACTAGAAATAGTTAAAGAACTATTGTTAATAGATTAAAAGTTCAACTTTTGTGTTTCACTTCTTATTGCAATTAGGACTATATCTTAAACTTAACTTGCTAAATATAATTTTTTGGCAAGTGTATTATCCTTTTTCGTTGCACTTGTAAGAGCTCTGTCTGCCCACGCCGCCCCCTTTTATTTTTTTTGCAGCTAAAGTGACAGAGTTCAAGGTTCGATTAGTTAGGCCCGAGGACAATTGTGACGCAATTGCTCTCTGTTTCTGTCTCTCTGTGTTTCAATCTCTCTCTCTCTGCTCGGCAGCTTCACCGGCCACGCCCCCGCCCACATCGCTGCTGCCGCAGCCGCCGTCCTTCTTTTTTTTTTTGGCCCCATCAATAGTGCAATTTTGACACGCTTCACAATGCCCACACACGACGTCGATGATGCTTGGAAAAATCCCATATCCCCGAACATATCCCCAGCACCTTATCCACGGCTTTTGATAGCCACAAAAGGTCGAAACGCCCACTGTAGACGCCCCCGCATCATAGCCAAGTTTTCCTCACCCGTGGGCGTCTCTCGCTCTCTGTTTTTCTCTTTTCCCTTCATTCCCTCTGGCCGTCCAAAAAAAGTTGCCAACGAGTTTGTTAATTTACTGAACTATTCTGCGTATTTTCGGACAATATCTCTATGCATTTTATATGAATAGTATTTGTTATGCACTTGTGCAATATTCATAAGCATTTTGTGAATTTATTTTTGAAACAAAAGTTATGGCAAGGGAATTTATTTTATAAAGTTTTAGCAGCAGAAATGGTTTTGCCCCGAAGGCTGCAACGGAAAATTGTCGGGAATTTCGAAAAGTATGCAATAAAGTTGGCAACAAATGTGGCTTAGTGCCAAAGATAGCAGCATAGGTGGCGCCAGCTGATAGTTTTGGCAGACGTAAAAGTTTTCCATTAAATTAAAAACAATTGGAAAAACCAGTCACAACAATGTATTTTTAGCTGATTGAGCTTGTTATACCAATTGAGGAATAGCGTTTTATTTTTCAGCATAGAAACTGGACTCAAAAAACGCTTAAGGAATGAATTAAATACTCTACTTAAGTAGAGGAGTGATTTATAAAATAAAATAATTCTTGTTCACGTAATAAATGTTAATGCTGAAAAAGTATTTACCAAAAAATATTTTTAGAAACTAGTTTGCTCTTAAATATATTTTTCGTTTTTCTAGGAATTTACAAATTATTTTCAGTCATACTAATTAAAAGAAACTTCAAAAATGCGTTGAAATTTTAATATTACTTCGAATAAAATAATAAAAAAGGAAGAAAGAAATAAAATGCAACTCTCCTTCTTGTGGCAAAATTCCTTGAAAAATAACACCAAGAAACCATGCTGATTTTAAGGATTTACTTCAATCTCAATAGCCAACCACAAAAAATATCGTAAATTCATACATTTTCTGCCCTGCCTGTTTACTTGTGAACCTTGAACTTTGGCATTTTTCATACATAAAATTACATAAGGTATACAGTATATATAATGTTGTTTGGCAAGAGGCAGGCATTAGGTATTAGGCATGAGTGGGTGGCATTATGTAAATGGCGGATGGTACGATATAACAGGCAGAACTCCCACGGCGAAGGCACGCGCATGAGAATTCCAGCAATAAACACGTGATTATATGTACATAACCCTCAATGGGTCTCTCGGCGGCACAGCAGACATAGCATTATCTAATCCAGTAATAGCTGAAGCAGTGCCCCACCGAGAATTACATTTGTTGCGACTGCCCAACTGGGCTTACAATATCCGGGTTACAATGCAAGATAAGCAGGTGTTAAAAACTGAAAATTATGGTGTTGGGGTAAACCGAAAATCGATCGGAAAACAAAGATATTGGGCAGCAATCAAAATCGTATAATTGTTATATGAGCCATGGAGATAATGTTCCATTAAATTGTAAAACCACTTAATCGTAAAAGAATTAGGTAAAGCAGGTAAAGGAATTGTTCTTTCAATGCTTTAAAAACAAGTTTCCTTTGCTTTTATGATGGAGTAAAAATTCGTTATAGACTTATGAATACTCCAAGTTAGTTATGCAGTTTTTATACATTATCTTCTTCAGGTACCTGACTTGAGAGCTCTTTTATTTTCGTGCTAAACACAATAATAACTTTGTGGATTAAATATTTAACTAAACAATGGAGACTAGTAATGCAAATATATGCTTATATATTAATATTAATTATATAAAAACCCGAAATAATTTAGACTTGCATTCAGTATTCCGATCTCGAATATCAAAGCATGAAATATATGGCTACATATATGCATTAAATCAGCTAATTATCTTCGAGTTATAAACGTGAACAACAAAATTGTTTATTTATAAGTGCGCATAGCTATGGGGTAAAGTCATTGCCATTATCGAAATCTATAAATTCCCTGGCAATCGGTAGCGAAAAGCAAAATGAGTTGAGAGGGAAGGCTATATTATTAAAGATATAAATATATTGGCACATATCTACTAATTTTCTTCCGGTAAAATATATAGATTACTCACAGAATTGCATAATGAAAATATGCAAATTGTAGATTACTTTATGAGTAACAAATCAATTAAATTTAATTGCATTTCTCCCTTTTGTTTGGATTTCCTCGTAAGCCCGTGTTATTCAATACGAGACTCGGCATTATTCCGATTACTGGTATAGCTGCTGCAACTATTTGACATTTCCCCTCGATTTCCACGCGATGGGAAGTGTTTTTCCTCTTTCTTTCCCTGCTCATTACTCTCAAATCGCTTTACTGCCAGCGACTTTTCCAGTAGTTGAAAGTCGTGGGATTACTTAATGACTTTCTCACTTTTACCAGCATTGCCACCACCACCACTACCGCCTGCCTCCATTGTTGACTTGTGGTGGTCTCGTGGTCCCGTGGTCCCGTCTTGGTGCCCTATTCAGCGAGGTGATTACTCCCAAGCCGCTGGCCGGACAGTGATTATACTACTCCGATTACTCCACGTGACCCACAGCACTCTCGTTTCATGATTTTCCGACGTACATTTGCTTTGGTTTTAGGTTTACTTTTGGTCCAGCGCTAATTGAGTGCCAGACTCCCGACTCCCGATTGATAAAACGAAAAGCAAAGTGGAAATTAAATGCAAGTTCGTATTCGATTACACGGAGAAGTATATTTTATATCTATTGGGGGTTATTTTTTATGGGTAAAAAAGGATAGCTTTTAGTTATTGATATTTTAACACAATAAAAAAAACTAAAGAAATCTACATTTATGAAATATATTTTATAAGAAATTATACCCAAATCAATCTTAAAACTACTTATTTTTCGCTATGTAAATGTGAAATCAAATAGCTTACTTCCCGTTTCAACTGGATCTTCTTCCCCTTGGTGCTCCCCCTAACCCAGCTTTTTGTTTTCTAGGCATCTGGGTTTGTAGGCCTAATGCAAAACAGCAAATAAATTCAGATGAGGTGCTGCCTCAGATGCCTGCATGGCCGAAATCGCAGACTCGTTCAAGCATCATCGTTGCCGCCGCCTGAAAGCATCTAAATTAAAGTGCGAAACCAGTTGGGGAAGTTGACGTCATGGGCATGTAGGCGGCCGGGGGAGGGGCACTGATCAAGGGGGAGTGGTAATCAAAAGGGGAGGGAAGGCGGAAAGTTGCCGGTTTGCCGGTTGGCAATACAACTTAACCAGTTCTTGCAGCAGTTGCCGTCGTCGTCGTCGTCCTAGTTATGTATGAGCCAAATTTCTTGGAGCCGGCTTTTAGTCTCTTAGCCCGAGTATCGGGCTTCTTGAATGCGCCACTCCCTCCCCGCCCGCGGAATCACAAAATACATGCACAATAAGATAAAAAATTGTGCTATCTATTAAAAAAAAGGTTGGATTTTCAGCAGGGGATATTCTGGTTGTGAGCCAGTTTATGCTAGGAATAAAGAATAAATGTTTTTTCATATTTACTTTATTTGGTTAATTTAAATAGTATTAAAAATACTAACGAATTGTGCTCATATTTAAACATCACATTTACCTATAAAAAGTTTATTTTTATGATAAAATGCAGCTCATAAATTCCACAAATTTCTTTTGTGTGTAGCCTAAGGCAGAACCATCTGAAAAGTGCTTTTTGTTTCGCTTAGATTTCCTTTGTTGTTTCTTTTGTTGAGTGCTACTGCTGCAGCAGCTTTTTGCTTTTTCAGTTGCCCAATTCAGCAGCAATTTCAGACTTGGACTCAGACGCAGACGCATTGTTGTTTCTCGCAGTTGGCTTGGTAATTTGCATTGAATTGAAAAGCTGACGAAATGCAGCCTGGCAATGCAATTTCTATAGAATTAATCAGACTTGCCCTGCCAGGTCTTTGAATTTACCTGGTGAAGTCGAGCGATCAGCAGGAAAGCATTGACCCATGGATCAGATACAATATGTACATAAGTACTGATTATACCATATATGTACTCATGTTGTTGAAGAGAAAACACATATTAAATGTTCAGTAATTTAATATTAAAAGGGTATTTCTAAAGTATAAATAATATAAATTTAATTAATCGGTTATCCAGGAATTTATATAATTTAAAGACCTTAAATAACATTTTAATAAATGCAAAAAATAATACAAACAAGAAAACCCAACCCTTTGAGTTTAAACAAATCCAATTCCAATTTTGAACCATCACAAACTCAAATAAACTCATCCCAATAATAAAATATATTTTGTAATAACAATCAAGCATCTCCAATTGCCATGGCCCAAACAATTACAAATCGTTGGCTTCTACCTGTATTACTCAACCGCCCAATCTCTTCGCTATTTCCAAGACTCTTTCAGGTTCATTAGCTTCTGTTCAGAAAAGGCGACAAACAATAAAATCAGCAAAAGAGAAGAACCCAAATTAGAAGAAAGACAGTCCCAACATTCACTAACCCACCAAAAATAGTAAATGAACAATCTGAAATTCGCATAATGAATGCCATTTGTGAGTTGGGGATTATGCGAAGCTTCCCGGGATTTGTATTTATCCAAACGATTCCAGCGCCAAACAGTTTGTAAAAAGAAGATGCCGCGAGAAGTACGAGAAAACAAAGGAAAATTTGAGAAATTCAATTGGCCAAGATGCAGACGCAAAACTAATATTAATAAGCTGTTAATAGCTTGTAAACATGAATTTTCCAATGAAAAAATATCAAAATGAAAATCGATGGGGGAAAGGCATAAGCTGTAATCATAAACAGACACCTACACGGTGAAGAAATTTTAAGAATTGAAAATTAATGTTGAGATACAATATCTTTTAGATTTCTTCAGAATAATGTTCAGATCGAAAATATATTTTGTGACCATTATTTAAAAAATATTAAGTAAAACCAAAAGGGTTTTCGAATCATCATATATTTTTATTTATTATTAAATATTTTGGTTGAATAATACATATTAATATCTCTAGGTTATAGCTTTGCATTATTTCTTTTCTTGTAATTCTTTTTATACCATGTACCAAAGGTACAAAGGTATTATAGTTTTGTGCGAGTGCGATTTTCTGTAACAGGCAGAAGGAGGCGTGGCAGACCCCCAAAAGTTACCTAAATATTGGTCAGGACCACTAAAGGAGTCGATATAGCCATGTCCGTCTGTCCGTCCGTCCGTCCGTCCGTCTGTCCGTCTGTCCGTCTGTCTGTATGAACGCCCAGATCTCAGAGACTATAAGAGCTAGAGACACCAAACTTGGGATTTAGACTTCTTATATCTGCACGCAGATCAAGTTTGTTTTAAATTTTTGCTGCTCCCCTTTTTGAAGGAGCTATTTGAAAAAAACGTATATCTCCGAAATTTATAAAGTTATGTAAACCATATTAAAAAGCTTAATGCATTTTATCAAAATACACAGACTGTCCAAATTTTATTGCGATCGTGCCATAAATAGCGGAGATATAGGCTTTTTACTTTATACACATTACGTGTACAAGAGGCAGCCCAGGCAGAGGGCTCCAAATAAATCAAAACGTTCATTAAACATTTTACTTATGTTCATATTACTATGAAAATAGGATTACTCATTTTGAATTGGTTGGTGGCGCAGCTGGCTAAGCTGAAGTCTTTTTCAAATGTTAGTTGTCACGGGTTCGAATCCCGTCGGCGACGAGCGAAATCTTTTTTATTTTTAGCAATTTTTTTTTTTTTCCAGTACATTAAAATAATTACAGTATTTAATACTAAAAAATAAAAAAATGCAAGCAAAGAACTATACTTAATGTTTTGAAAATGAAAAAATTCCTTATGCCTGCGGTTGATTCGAACCCAGGCCAATTGCTTATAAAAATGTATGTGTAGCTTTACCCACTGAGCTATCGACTCTGCTCTTGAATGGGAAGACATTTGCATTATATGTAAATTTGTCTCAGTTTTTTATTCTTATTCTCTTTCTTTTATATAATTTTGGGACGCGCCTTGTAATGGTACATGGTATTCTACTGTCGGGACACCCGACTGTATGTCCATCTTGTTAAAGTTATAATCTTTTAAATTTCAATTAAATGTTGCTAAAAATACCTATAAAATAATGGTAGATATTTTTCTTCTCTGTAGAACAGTGGGTGATGCCAGGCTGTGTGGCTTTGGTTTTGTGGGCGTGTGATACGTGATTTAGAGCCTAACGAGCGCTGCAGAACCCTTGTGGGCGAACTTTCCCATTGTGCCACTTGAGCAGCGAGCGATTCGGCCGCCGCACGTTGATTGATGAAGGCGCCAGTGGCGGCAGCATGGAGGCAGCTCAAAAAAAATAAATTCATATATGTATATATACAAAATATCAAAAACAAAAAAAAATGCTCAGCCAGTGGGCAGCCCAGCGAAAGGGGGAGTTTGAGGCTTTTTTTCTTTCTTTCATTCATGGCCAGCGAAGTGCAAGTGAAAGTGAAGTCCCACCGATTCCGATTCCAATGAGTACTCGCACTCGCATTCGTACTTCATGAAACCACAAAAATTTCCCACTAACATAATTTTGTTGTATCTTTTGTATCTCGCACCCCTTCCCCAGCTGTTTCTCTTTCAGGTTTTCTTTCAACATTTTCATTTGTATCTCATCATCCGTCACTGGCTCATCTTCGTCTGCTATACTTTTGATTTAATTGAATGAAAAACAAAAAAAAGGTCATCCTTTAGGGCACCGAAATTATGAGTACCCTATAGAAATTATCATTGCAGTGATAATTTTATGTATCTATGATTTTATATTGTAGTTTAAAGATTATCAGACATTTATAAGATATTTTATAACTTTATTATACAAAAGTTGGTAAAGTTTCACTTCAAAATGTTCTAAAACCTTATAGTTTTGATAGATTGGTAATGAGTATATTTTTTTACTTATACTTTTTTATACTTATAGTTTGTTTTATATATCTGAACTACACAATAATAACAAACCTAACTCCAATCTTATCGAATTGCAAATCCTTTCCGAAATATACCTATAAGATGTCTTTAAATCGAATTCGAATTAAAATCTGTGAAAGTGAAACGAGAAAAGGCCTTTAATAATACCCCAAGTGCATGAACAAAAAAATGCGAGCAGTGGAAAAGCCCTAATGACAGAGGCAAGGGAATCTCAATCGTGATATGGTCGTGATCCGATCCGCGGACCGATATCGGCCCTGTCAGGCTTCATTAGCCGCGCTCCCGAGACTCTCGCAGTAGTAGCATTGTCTCGCATTTTGTCTCCCAGCGTTCACTTTCTAATGAGCCCGAAAGCCGGCAAGTTGCAGTATATATACTATATATATAGTCGGAATAGTAGGTAAGCCGTGTAGCCATGACCGAATGAGCGATTCAATGGCCCCGCCAGCGGCAAGTTGAAGGTAAATAGTCATCGGTTGGCTATATAGGGGTTAGGTTCAGTCGGGGGGAGAGGGGAAGAAAACTATAAGCTCTCGCAATCGTTTTGCTGGGTTTTCTGTTTTGGGGCGGACCCGAAGGTCTGCTGGGCTGGCTGTATTTTGAATAGGCTCCTCTCATTCCCACCATCCCCCGGCGCCGCCCTTTGTGGCTGCTCACAAATTGGGTTCAAAATGCCTAAGGTCAGGCGAGCAAATAAGGGGGGTTTTTGGAGGGGGGAAATCGAGGTAATCGCATAGTTAGTAACTACACACGACAGAGCTTTCGCGATGTTTACTAATGAAATATAAAATGCGTTTCATATGCCAGATACGGACAGACAGTGGAGGGGAGGTTCAATAGTTGGGTTTTTGGGTGAAAAAATATAGAGATCTTGAAAGGGAACGAAGAAATATGACATCTTTTAAAACGGATAGCCGAGGATCTTCAAAAAACAATCTTATTTTTTAAGGGCTTTATCCTAAGTTTCTCCACAACATCAGCATAGATTTTGAAATCAAAATGAATATTGATAGTTTATGATTAAACCTTATTTATGGTTTTCTTGCGCAATTCATAAATCGTTTTATATAGGATTATTTCCTTATACTTTTGTATTATTTACAATAAAAAAAAACAAGGTTCTGTAAGGCTTTTAATTAGGTTACTGTACTGGTTTGTTTTCTTTTCTATATAAAGAATTCTCTACTTCTTTGTCTTCTAGGTTCTGTTTTGTTCTTTACTAGGCCATATTGTTTCTTCTTTTTTCTGGCTTAAAGCTTCTGGCAACAGCTTCGTTGTACCTTTTTACCAGATGACTCACAAATCAACGAAAATTAGAATTTAATTAAACACTTTTCCTTCGCTCGTATTCTTGGAGCAATTACAATTACTCCCGCTGATAGACCTGAGGCTTAATTAAAATCCCTTTGGCAACCCTCGCCGCTCCACGGGATTTGTTGTTTCTTTGGGGGCTGTCATCATCATCGTTGACGGTTGTTTATTGTTTCATAACAGCTGAGACTCGGCCCAGACAAGTATGGCAAATGGGTTTGTGTACCTTGTACCTAATGCGTTAATATCAGCCAGCCTCAGCTGGGTTTGGGAAGGAAGCGGCCAGAAGAGGGAGCAGTGGGCAAAAGTTTTGGTTTTATGTGTGCATATGTTTACGACTTGAGTTTTAACGATGCCGCAGCTATGACAGCGTCAGCAGAATGCAGTGAAAGAAATAATATACAAATTATATCATAAGGCAAAGGTGTTTGAAGAAGCATTTAGAAGGTATATTAATAAGGACTTTTGGTGGTTAACATTTGAATTAAAGAACTGCGAAAAACCTTAACTTTTTAAATCAGACTTAATTACAAATTAATCATTTGACGCGACAATTAACTCTTAGTCAAAATTGTTTTCGGTGCAGCAGCAGGTTTCAATGAAAAGTCAAAACAGGCCGCAGGTCCGGATATAAATGGTTTGTTGTCTGAAACACACTCGCATACACATACAGTGAGAGACAATCATACACTCCACACACCATTCAGCACACACAACACACAGTCATCGGGCTTAACGCTCAGCTTGGCTCAGCCGCTCAGCCGCTGAGCGGACTGAGGCGAAGCCAAAGCCAGTGAGGCATTACGCTGCCCATTTTGTTAGCGGGCCGCCGCAAGCGACTAACTACCAACAAGCAACCGCCAACTGCCAACTACCAGCTCACGTACAACTACCAAGTAACCGCCATGCACACATGCCTCTCTGTCTCTGTCCCTAGCTCCATGTCCATATGGCTTATAGCACATGGACGTCAATAATAAAAAAACAACATCGGCAGTAAAGCGCCCCCGCTCGCCCTTCAGCTTGGTGCGGTTCGCTCGGTTCGTGACTCACCTGAGCGTAACGTAAGCTCAGCTTATTGTTCGACTCCGAGCGCAGTCACAATCGATATACCCTCTCTGTGTAGGGTACTATCTTTTCTTTTGTTGGCCGAAATTGTGCAACGCAAGGGGGTTGCATTTTTCGAGACTTTATGGTATTCAATTTCATTTCACACATGCTATCAGGGGTTTCGTTTTAAAAGATACTAAGTATCTTTTACATCTGATAAGCATATGGTTAAAATTAGTGTTTAAATTTAAAGAAAAATGGAAAAACTTTTAAATACAGAGGGTTTTGTAATTCTTGTCTTCAGTTCAGGGGTGGAATTTAAAGGTTCTTAAGTATATGACCATCTGTTTAAAACAATTTAAAATTAATTACCTGAATTACATGATTACATATGATTGTTAAACAACTCATCAACAAAAGGGAGTTGCAAGCTCATCTGGAGCTCAGCTCTGTTTGTTATAATAAACTTGGATCTCAATCGTATTTAAAGAGTATAAATTCTACAGTTTTTGAAATCTTTGCTCTTGTGGCAATGCAACCAGCTGTTTTTAGCTTTCCAAGAGCCAAAAGCTAAGCTCTCTTCGGTCTTATTCCATACACCAATTTGAAGATTGTCTTGGGAGAGTGTTTTCATGTCGTTTGCATACAAATTTACACCTCTTTACGACTGCTTGTCGATTTATGTGTGTGCGTATAGTGTTTTTGGATCTGTTTTGCAATTACCCAATCCGGACAATGGAGCCGAGAAGTGGGAAAAACCCACTGCAGCTCGAAGATCTCTGGAAACTTTTCAACTTTTCAGCTCCTCAATTTGAATTGAGTTCGTTTTCGCTCGTTTAAAAATGCAAATAATGTGGATATAATTGAGAGGTTTACTTTCTAGTGGCGGCTGCACTTTAATAATGGCTTATATAATGTCAATTAGGCCCACTGTGACAGCACACGTCAACGCTTATGACGGCTTCACCTGTGTGCGAGAGAGCCAGATTTAATGTGCAGGTAAAATGCACAGGTGTGTGAGTGCCATTGGGGGTTAAAAAAAGTGAATTTTGTAGTTTCCCATTGTCTTATTTTCATTATAATTCATTTAAATATATGTATATTTTTTGTTATTGTTTTTTTTTTGTTGCAGGAAGTAAAAAATTATAGTTCTCAAAGTACAGTTTTTGTGTAAAACAATTTAAAGGGTGTTTCATGTTTAAAGAAATTATAAATTTAATATTTCAATAAAATAAATATAAACTTAAATTTTTTTTTATTAATTAACGCTTTTTATATAAATTATAAAGTTTAAATAAATAGTTTCCTGTTCTAAATTAATATAATAAAGTGGATAATATCAGCTATAATAATATATTGGATAGAATTAATAGAAATCTTTTAATCTAAGTAATTATTCGCCCATTGGTTTTTTTGGATTATCTAATTTCTTTTTCCCTTAATTTTTGCGAAACCCGATCAAGTGGAAAATACCAGCTTAGTGGTACCTTTGCTAATAATAATGGCAACAATATTAGCTTTTTTTAAGTGGCCCACAAACTTGACTATTGGCAATAACAACAACAAACACCAACACCAACAACAACAAAAGTCACAACAACACCTCCTCTCCACCCATACAGCTGCACGCTCTCTTTTTTGCTCCCAACCAAGCTCTGGACACCGTGTTGTGCCTCTGCCTCTCGCATTCGTTTTCAAAGCTTCGTGGAGGCAGCACACGCTCCTCGCCTGGTCGCTCGTCGTTACACCTTTCGCTGCCACAGAACGCCGTCGCCGTCTGCAGCGCAGCCCGCGGCGCAGTCGCCGATCGTGTGTGTTTTTATTGTTATTGTTTCAACGCATATATTGTTCAATTAATGAACGAAAAGCTGAAAAAAAGTTTCGATTTCAAAATTGAAATTTTAATAAATTCAATGCAAATTGATATGCAAACAAAATAAAAGTGAGTGTGTGTGCTTAATGAAAGGAGGAAAAAAATGAATAAAATATTGCGAAAATTCCCTATACGCACTTTGTTGTTGTTCATGTTGCAAATTTGTTGTCAAGGCGAGTTTGTTTATTAATTTGACATCGTTGTGTGTCCTCATGCCACAATAAAAATAACACATGAAAAAAAACTCACAGAAATACACAAAACAATAACACCAAACACAGCCGAATAAAGCAAAACGGAAACCATGAAACAAAAAGCAAAACAAACCAACAACAACAAAATTTTTTATGTAAAAAATAAAATATAATTAAAGAGAAAATCGCCTTTCTCCAGCGTCGAGTATCACAAAAACAATAGTGCCGCCGACAACAGCAACAACAAAAACAACTGGATACAGTGAACACTGACAATTTTTTTGATACTTGATTTAAAATAGAATTTATATTCAAAACGAAAGGATGCTAAAAGAACCAATAGTAAAATTAAAAATCCAGAATCCCTTAAAAATTTTCCAAATAAATATTATCGTTTTGCTAACTCAAAGACTAGTCAAAAGATCTCTTTTAAAAATTTGTAAAAACAATTTGTTTTTTTTCCCTTATACTAACTTTATTAGCTTATTTAGGAAGTTCTTAGTTCTTTCAGAAAGCCTTGTTAACATTCAAATACATAAGATGTTTAAGAATAACGATCTTAGTCCGACCAACTCCATATTTAAGCACAAATTTGTTCGCCTTTCATTTATTTTAATCCTTTACGAATGCCATGTTTACGAGAGGGATGCAAATACCATGACTTAGATGCTCTTTTCAATGAAAATAATATTAAATGAAATATTATTCAAATAAAAAAACAAAGCAGGCATCATTTTCCAGTTCACTGTACCAAGAGTTCACTGCGTGCAACAGAAGCGGGTGTGAAAGAGAAAGAAACAGTGGGAGGAAGGTTGGTGGGGCAGCGGGATCGGTAGAAAGAGCGGGATCCACGGCCACTGTCCCGTTACGTTTCGGCAAACACACGAAAAAAACAAAAACAAAAAATACAAAACAAAAAATTCAACACAACATAAATCGCGTGTGTGAGTTTTTCTTTTTTGTATATTTTCGAGTGTGGTGTGGATCCAACTGGAAATTTCTATTATTTTGTAATTGAATACGCAGCAAGTGGGCTGCGTACTATATTTTCAAAGTCGAAACCTGGAGGCATATTCCTTGCTGAAAGAAATAAAATAAAATGCTTTCCATTATCAGGAATTGACCGCCAAAATCACTGATTCATCGCAAACTTACTTGCTTTTTGAATCACCTTTTTAATGGCACTTAAAATGCAACAAACGAAGCATTCCGGGGGTTTACCTTCTTTAATTTTGTTCAGACTTAAGAACTTTCCAGCAATGTTTACACAACATTTGTTTCAGAGATGGAATTTTTCGGGCTGAAATCTTTGTGGAAATAAACAAATCTTTAGGCTTCGCATTTAAATGTTATAGTTTGCTAGAGATTTACATAACGCCTTGAGCAGAAATCGTATTAGTTTCGGGTTAAAGATTTAGTTTCAGATTTTAAGAGTAATCTAAATGGCAAAAACAAAGATTATTCATAAGATTTTTCTTATGATTGGCAGAAAGCTTTGCCGTTATGAAATCTTTATATTTCGGAATATAAATAATTCTCTATTTTTCTTTAAAGATTTAAAGGCTGGGTATACGATTATACGATTATACGATTATACGATTTTATGTTTATTTTAGAAACCAAAGCAAACTTTTGAACCCCACGATTTTTCAATAAAAAGAGTAATAATATTCTTAAAAGATTGTTGGTTCCAGCGACTAACCGCTTTTTCGTCGTTTCAAACTGTTTTTGGTGCTTTATTTTCTTAATCAGCTGATTCAGAGTGGTAAACAAAGCTCGGAAAGCCGTTGATCCGAAAAAAATAAAGTCAATCTTGAAGATACTTTTCTCTCCTAAAAAAATAAAGTCAATCTTGAAGATACTTTTCTCTCTTGCTCTCTTTCTTTTGTGAGTGATGCGTTTTCCAGTGCTTTTTAATCATTTTGCTTTTGATTTTAACATTGAGTTTGTTTTTTGGCTTTGGCTCTCTGCTGCAGTTGCAGGCTTTTGCTTTTGCTGTTGCCTTTGCCTTTTGGCCAGGCCTTGTATAATCGCTTGCCACCCAATTACGCTGCGTCGCCGCATTCGCCGTTTGCTGCACACTCTGTTTCTACTTCCTCTTCCGCTCGCCGAGAAAATGGCTAAAAGAGAGGAAGACCGATTGGTAGAGAGCGAGCTTGAAAGAGTGCAACAAGAGAGGGAGTGTGTGTGGTGTTATTTATTTTTTTTTTGTTACGTGCGCCGTTACTAATGACACGAAAGTGAATAAAAAGCATTGAGCACGGGCTGTCTACCTGTCCCTCGTCCCCTTCTTCTACCTACCTTCTTCCGCCGCACTGCCCCTCCTCCACTTCCCATTCACCAAATATGCAGCAGAGGGGGAAAAAATCAATAGAATTATTGATCAGTTTGGGAATATTTAACTGTACTTTTAATAAAATATGTCTTCAAATTTATTTTGTTTTCTTATTCATGATTAAATGAATCTAAGAAAAAGTTTTATTTAAATAGTTTAATTTAATTTGCTTAAATATTTTCTTTCTGTGCAACAAACTCCGCGCTGTGAGAGCGAGAGAGCGTACAACAAATAATTATAAATTAAATAATTATACAACACAAGCTAGAAAAAACAGCTTTGCAACTGATTGTGGCTGCCGTTGCTGCTGTTTTTGTTTCAGCTTCTGCTGCTCTTACCTGCATTTGTTGCTGCTTTCGGCCGCTTGTGCTGCTCGTGCAGTGGAACACCTGTAAAACAAAGGCAGCTCTGCTGCTATCTGCGGCAGCCACAGAAACATGAGCCAGCTTCTATATAGCAGCTACTATAGGAACCCTAGTCTCGGTCTCGCTGTCGTGCTCTACAGCGGATGCAGCTCTGGATAACTATATAAACAGTGGTTGCTATCCAAGCTTAACTCCAGAACACAATTAAAATTAATGGCGCCAATAAGCTTAAATAGACAGGAGATTGCAAAAAACGAAAAAACCATCCGATTTGCTAGGTAGGGTTTTCAATTAAAAGTGGAATTTGTACTTAAAGTTGACCTTTTTATTATAATTTTAGTAATTACTCAATTATTTAAAATAATGCGCTTTTTCTTAGTTCAAAAAGTCAAACTCATGACTTTCTGAGAGACTTTGTGAATATATTTTTAGGGAAAATAAATGTGAATTTTTAAATTATTTTGAAATTTAAAAGACTCCATTTGTGTTATAATATATCAGCATTTTTGCTAATTCAACGTTTAAAATGCGACTCCATACCTAAAATTAATTAAGAAAATAAAGATAAAGTTTCTTAACAATTGTTCACCTAGAATGCAAATATTTTCTTTAGTTTTTTTACCATTAAAAATGTTTACAAAACTCCCGTGAAACCAAATTCAAATTAAAATCCAGTTGATTCAAATTAAAATTAACCCAAAAACCAAATGCAAAGTCCTCTAATTAACCACCACTGTAATTTAAAGTAAACCACAAACCAGCTTAGTTTGAAGTTTTCTTGTAAACTTTAAAACAACGAAAAAACTTGTTCGACAAAATTGCAATTACAAACAAAAGTTTCTCAGAAGCCGACAACAAAAATAAAAATAAAACCCCGAAAACCTAAAAGGAAAAAGAAAATAAACGACAACAGAAACAAGTTGGAACAGTTCTAGTCACTGGCAACAGCTAACAAAAAAAAAAAAACACTCGAATAGCAACAAACACTAATAGTTGCTAAATAACGAAAATATTCAACTTTTAGCGCTCAGTTGTTCTTTTCGTGAGCAGAGCCCGACTTTTCTGTTTGCGATTTGTGAGTGGGCCCCGGCAGCATTCTAAGCGATTGTGATTGAGAACTCCCCTGAAGCGTTTATTGGCAGTAGGCGACTTGTTTTGGCCAATAATTCCATGACTTGTTCCAAGGCTGGGCCCCGCTCGTGAGATTATCGCCAGGCCGCAGCGAAATTCGTGTGTTTGAACAGCTTTTTACTCGATTCGGTTGGTTCTGGTACAGAAGGTACCCTATATATACACCTAGAAAAAATGTGTTTAATGTGTTTAATTATAAGAGATAATTGGTTCTAGGTTTCCTTGATAGTTAGTTTAATCTGAAATTTCTAAGCTTCAAAGATCTATCTTTAAAAAGATGCTTTGTTTGATATTATTTCTAAAAAATGGCCTGCAATTATTGCAATTAAAAGGTTGTTATTTTTTCTGGGTGTATATATATTTTTGTTTATTTCCAAAGTTAACTTTTGCCTTTGTTTATTTATTTTTTTGCTGGGTGTAAATATGACGAAACAGAAACAGAGACAGTGGCAAGTGTTGTCACAATTGTAACAAAGATGTCTTGGATCGTTTTCAAGCTCTCGAGATTCGAGGCTCTCGAAAAAGGTTCTTGAACTTTACGACAGCGATTTTGTATGTAAAGAAAGTGTGTGGGTTGAGTTTGTTAGCTGAGATTTCCATACATGCATATTTATATTTATATTTATGCGACTCTAAAGATCTTGATCTTGGCTCATGGCGTATGTGTATGTTTTATTTCCCTTTCTATCTATTGTTTCCGCTGCGAATTCTCACGCACTTCGCACATAAATTTTCATATGATTTATGATCACGCGGCTGGCGGGGCCAACCTTTGTGTGCAAAGTGGATCAGGTCAGTAGTTGTGAAAAAATACAAATAAAAACTAATCAGCTAATCAGATCACCCACGGATCAGTAGAAAAATATCACTGGGCTCGCTGCCAGATCGCACTTTCCCAAGGCACGTTTTCGAGGTCTGGTGTCTGGATCGCATCGCATCGGATCGGATCGTATCTTGGCTTGGTCGGCTATATAGCCGACTTGGTGCCAAATCAATGTCTGCGTGTCTGACATATTCAATTTGAATATTGTTTATTCGCCAGTCTCGCACGCTTCCACACTTCCACTCTCTCCCCAATGGGTTTTTCGCTTTTTTCTAGCCTGCAGTTGACAACTTGCGACTTTTACTTGCTGCGATCGACGATCGACGCTGACCTAAAAAGCGGAACAGCCGCAAAGCTGATTGAATGCGATTGCGAACTGCGATGACGGCGACGTCGTCGACTCTCCCATTGAGGCCTTAATAAACAAAAACAATTACGCTTTTGCAAGTGTCATTCGGTACTCAGTAGCCAGTGGGTTCATTTTGTAACAGGGTATGATCGAATTGGTCTATACTGTGTGAGGATTGAGGGTAGTGATCTCCAAACGTTAAACCCTCTAAGTTATCTAAATCCGAATGGTTCTGATTCGAGTTTTTAAAAGGAAAAGAAAGATCAGTGATCAGTGATAAATAGTGTGTTTAATCTTAAATGCATTTAAAATAAACGTATTCATCATTAGTAACAAGAAATTTTTTGAGTTTGCAGTAAATTTGCCTTGAAAATTGCTTTAAAAAGATAATAAAGATATGAAATATATTGTTTAACTTAAGAATAAGGATCTTCATAAAGATCCTCAGGTATCTAAGCCTTCTTATCCCAAGATAATATGACTCCTAAATAAATCTTCTTATATTACTGACTCCCCACTAAAATTCGCTATCTTAAAACGATCTATTGTTTATATAAATTCCGAGTACATTGTTCAATTGATGGACAACGCCCACCAACAAACAAATGAAACAATTCTCGTCTCAATGATTGATGCACTTAGAAAAGCTTGGATATCTAATGATACACTCAAGCGGCATTAAAAACATTTAAATAGCTGAGTCAGTTTTTTGCATGGAATTTGGAATTTGGAATTGCTGCCAATTAAACTTTTTCGACATGAAACTAAATTCCGCAACAGGCCATATATGTCAACTGAATTAATTTCATAACTGTCCTTATTTGCCATGTGATTCATGTGGAAAGGTGAATCAGTTCAAATGAAAAAATGTAATAAAAATGGTTTTTATTTAGGTAATAACAAATATACGCTAGTTAGCCTTGTTAAATAAATGTCATAATCTGGGGAATGTAGTTAAGATTCTGAGTCCCTTTCACTGCCATAAACATCTGCTTAGAAGTCATTAAATCGTATTTTGTAATACAAAAAGCGATTTGAAGGGCATTCCCTGTCGTAAACGTGGCGTTTGCGCAATATGCGAACCACAAAGTAAATGTCACGGCGAACAAATTGCAATTATTATCGAACCACAAATATGCTTTATCTTAGCCTCCAACACTCTGTGACTCTGAACAACCGAAAAAATAGATATATAGTACATATATATATAGAAGAATGTAGACACGCGACGCTACCCATGGAATTCGAAAACTAAACCAAAGATAAAATGGCAAAGAATGATGCGAAGCCGCACGTAAATAAATTAATAAACCCAATCAAGAAACCCCGACAAAACACAACGAACAAAACAAATCAATTTGCAAATGAATAAACGAAAGTAGTAACCAAAAACCAACAAAAAACAAAGCGAATAATCAACAACGAGTGTGCATAACCAAGCAAAGGAAAAGTTCCGGCAGTAAAAAATATACGAAAATTGCATGATTTGGCGGGCGAAAGCAAGAGTTGTCCCCTCCTTTACTCCCTGAAGAGGATTAGCAGCCACCATGTCTCGGTGTGACAATCACAAGTCCCGTCGCCAGCAGCTGCCCGTTCCGGCGTCCCTTTCCTCCTCCTCCGCCGCCTCCTCTCGCAACCACATCCATTCGAGTCACTCGGATTTGGGCGGTGGCGAGTCCTTTCTGCAATATTGCAGCGACAGTGAGAAGCGACCGCCGCCCATTGTGGTCGTCGTTGGAGATGGACGGAGCAGGGTGCGCCGGGTGGTGCGCACAGCCACCCGGCACGTGACGGTGGTCAGTCTGTCGACGCGGCACAAGGAGACGCAGACACATACCTCGCACCATGTGACGGCCGTCAGGTAAGCGCCACGCACACACTCTCTGGGGAGCCCCCGGATTCCCGGACTCCCGGACTCCATAGGCGATCCCAGCTGTGGGTGCACTGAAACAAAAGAAAGGGTGGAATAAATATATAAAATTGTATTTCCTTTAAAAATTCTCAAAGAATGCAAAAGAC
The DNA here is from genome assembly GCA_035045905.1 of Drosophila anomelani. NCBI lineage: Eukaryota > Metazoa > Arthropoda > Insecta > Diptera > Drosophilidae > Drosophila > Drosophila anomelani. The sequence goes on from JAWNOO010000165.1 coordinate 1,825,197, forward strand.
AAACTCCTTTTTCTGTCTGATTAAAAGTACTTGAAATTCTTGAAATTAATTTGAATTTAAAGTCTATTTTGGCCAAGCGAATTGCTTATCGCTTCCATTCGTTTATTATCCGTTATCTTTATGGGGGCCCCGACATTGTTCTTGGAGCTCTGCAGACGTAATTTTATGGTCTGACTATTCTTGGCCGACAGCCCAGCAAATATCGGTCGAGATAAACCCACATATTTATTTATTTATTTACTTGCTTGCGGTATCTGGAGTGCTGCGTAAATAAGAATTGCTGGATGCTTACTTAGCTACCGAGGGGAATAAAAATATAAATCAAAGATATTATTTACTGTATCTTATTAATTTATTATTTATTAATATATAAATACATTATATTATCATTATTATATACAATTTTCCATTATTTTATTTATTATTTGAAATTCTTTGAAATTGAAAAATTGTATCAAGGTTTGAAACTTGTCTACGGTGGGATGTGGACTGCAAGTGGATTTCAATATCACTTCCATGCATATTTCTCAGTAAAAAATGCAGTGCCTGCTTTTGGGCGAAAAATATTTCAACAAATTTATACATATTACGATCCACATGCAAAACTAGTGTAAAATTTCAAACGTAGGATACAAAAATTAATAAATTTTAATATTTAATAAAAAATATAAAAATAAATTAACAAATAACTTACAGAGAAAATTTTTAAATAAAATAAATAAATTTTTATTCAATATCTTTAAAACATTATTTTTGTTTTGAAAATAAAGAATGCATTTAATAATAAATTACAAAAATAACAATTAAAACGTTCTTAATAAATAATCTTAAAAATAATTACTGCTTAAAATAATAAATAAAAAATTTTAAAAATTCGCAAGAAAATATATAATTTACACTCTCCTTCGCCTATCTGTCATCTTTTTTCATGCAAACATTTGTAGGTTTATTTGAGTCAAAATTTTAATATAATTTCCAAATCACCTGGGGATCCCAGTATTCATCAAAAAAAGAAATACAAAAACATGGATCCGAATATGATGCTCTTTCTTAAAACTCCCGATAATCCCGATTTGCATGTGAACTACTTCCTGGCCGTGTACGCCTGCCTAATCGTGATGATCGTCTGCATTTCGGTAGGCTTCCTGGTGCTGGGCAAGGAGTCAACCACGGAGGTGAGGCAAGAGCGTCTGGAGGCCAATCCTGTGAGGCAGACCCAGACCCCGTTCCCCCACCAAGAAGTACGCCGCAGAAACAATTCAATTGTCTAATGGGCTTTTTCCTATACGATTTGTGGCGGGGAAAATGCAATCGGAATCGGTCTTTTTGTAGTCTTTTTTTTTGTTTTCCTACCCCCCAACCCCCAAAAGTCTGGCACACTCCATAATAAGTGTTAAGCCTACCCCCCCTTTGCGCATAATGCACATAAAGAAACTAATGTAAAATCAATAATAATTACGGCGGCGAGTGGGTCACGTCGACGGCGTTGCTGGACACTTGTTGCATACGAAAACAGGAGAGGAGGAAGTCCCTCCGCACGGCACATTTTTGGCTCGCGAGCGACAGCGGTTGAGATACAAGATACAAGCTGGCAGATACGAGATACTTAGACACTGGGATAAACAGATACTTGGTCAAACAGAGAGGGGCTTGGACCAGGGTAGTGCAGCTCACAGCTCCAACAGCTGAACATGTGCAACGCAAACAATTAGGGCGACGTGTGGCAGATGTTTTCAGGACACTTAAAAAAATCAGAGGGATGCGGAGATGCGAAGTGGCTACAATAACAGGCGAGGTTTCGGGTTCACCAGCCCCGAAAAACTACCTGCCCTTGTGTTGTGTGTCCTTTCGAAGCACACACAAAACAACAAGCAAAAGCAGAGAGAAGAAATAATAATAAGAGAAGCCCACACAATGCCACGCCAGGTGCAGATGGAAAACTGGCCGAAAGAGAGAGAGAGATGGACAAGGATGCCCCTTTCAATTTGTGTGTTTCATTATCCTTCGACCGTCGGGATCCTGCTGATCCTGTTTTTGCTAGGTGCAAATAAGCAGCTGCCCTCGAAATTTCTGGTCTCCGATCTCTCTCTAAAAATGTATCTCGGTAAAGGTCCCGCTGCGGCAAATGATTTCAAGAAGATTCGGATTTGGAAGCCATTCGAATGGCATACGTAAATAATGAATTATCGGACGATTTTCTGGCATATCGAATCATAATTTCAGAGTAAATCTATTTAGGTTTTAAACCGATTGAGAATCAATTATCAGGAGAATGTTTTTAGGGATTTTAAGAACGAATTATGGCTGATAAGGTTTGATTTTTATAAACAAATTAAAGATTTATTTTGGATTGAAGAGAGAATAAGAAATGGTCATAATTATCAACAAAGAAATCTCAAGAAAATATATTTTTAAGTGTTCTTTACTTATTAAAATCACAGAAATCTTTATAGATCAAACAAAGACTTCATTTAATTTTCCTTTTTCTGTACAGTTCTCTTTGCCAGACATCCCTCAAAAAGTGCTCCATCCTGTAAATATCACTGCCAAAATCTTCTTTTTTATCTGCCCAATTGTTGCTTCTCTGCCAATGCATCCTCTGTGTGTGTGTGTATTTATGGGATCCTCTAGGGTCCTTGCTTTGCTCCGATCAATAAGTTTGTCATCGTTGGCTAATCATTTCCTTCACTTTCCATGCAACATATGGCCGATCAGACTGCTCTGCCTGTCCTTGTTTCCCTTTGCCTTTGTCAGTTTCTGTCTCTTTTCAATAATGGATCCTTTTACGCTTAGGATTTCTATATTTTTTTCCGCTTTTCTTTTTATGTAGGGGTAGCACAATTGTTCTTTTTTTTCGGGTAACCCGACGAGGGCCAAACAAAACAGATGCATTTCGTGTATCCCCGCTTTTGTGTGGGATTTCAATATGTAGGTGTGCAAATGCACTGGGAGAAAATCAACACTAATTTAAATTTGGAAAGGGAAATTTTATTTTAATTTGCTAGTAAATCTTTGTCTCTTTACAACTTTATATTAATTCGGTTTCTCTGGTTAAAATAATAATTAAATTAAAATTTGAAGAATAATTTGATAAAAAATGTTTGTATTAATATCACACTTTATTAAAAATAGATTTTGTTAGTAATATTTATAGTAGAACTCGATGATCAAACTTCTAAGCTCTTCAATTAAAATCAAAGGCTTCTTTATTAACTTTTACCACCTTTTTTCTGCCTTAATTTCGAGGCAGATTTAAAGACTTCGGTTTCCATTTCTCTCAGTGCTCTGGCAGGAATTTAATGAGCCATGCGAAACACGTTTTAGAGGAAGGGAGAAAAGAGACACAGAGATACCAAGGGAAAAACGCCGACGCGCCTGCTCAGTGGTCTTCTTCCTACACGCTCAGTCTTCCGAGCTCGCGCTCGGTTTAGTTAACACGCGAACATCGCCGGGATCGGACGTTACCTTCCCACCATATAGGAGCACCTCAATATGTCAGCTTCATAGGTTCTTCCGCCGACGGTTTGGCTCTGTTTAGTGCTTCCTCTGACGTCCGAATATTTAATTTGAATATCGTTGTAAAGCGATCGCGAGTCGCGTATTAATTAACAATCTAGTGATCTAGCGGCCTGTGATCTTGTGATTCTTCCATTCCTCTTGGCCAATAACTGTGCCTTATGTGCGACCAACCTACCCCGTTTAGTGCATAAATCTTGAGCATTTTGTGATACGGCCCCCAACATGATCATTTGCATATCGGGTTTTATAATTGGCGAAAGGTAGGAACCCATTGTTCGTCGCCTGACCCCGAAAACGAAAGTTCTCTTATCGGTGGGGCGTCTTTGATAAATAACAAACGAAAAATGGGGCTTGGTTGTGGAGATAGAAACTTGAAATTCCTGCCAAAGAGCCATTAATCTAGAATTTAAATTATATATTTTATATTGAATTTTATCTTAAGCTCAAACTAAGCTCCTCTCTGAGTTACTTTTAGCGGAAATGTGACTATAAACATGCCTATTTCAAGAGTCATATTTCGATTTCCGATTTAGATAATGGGTACTTCACCTTAATAACGCTCTGTACTGCTGTAAACCTTTTATAAAACACTTGATTAATCAGTTGCCGTCCATCTTTATCTATTGCAGCTTTCCTCAAAAGAGCCTCGAACGGAGTGGCTCCACCCAATATGAGCTGGCTGGGGCGCAACAACCGGGATCTGCCAGCGCCTCCAGCTGCACGGATAGCGCCAGTGTCGGTGGCTATGTCTACCTGCAGAATCACTATGCGCCCGGCGCCCACAGCTCCTCCTCCGCCGCCATTAACTATCCTGCGCAACAGCATCCACAGATGGTCTACCAGATCCAACAGTATCCCACGTGCCATCAGCAACAGGCGCAGGCGCACCACCAGCAGCAGCAGCATCAGCAACAGCACCTCCATCAGGCGGCTGGCCACTACATGCAGGTCACGGCGACAGGTCAATACCATCACCATATGCTCCATGGCCACGGGCATCATGCCCATCATCATGGACATGGCGGAGCGGTGGTTATTGCCGGCAGTGGAGTGGGCACAGGCCTGGGCGCCGGAGCCACCAGTGTGATCATGCAGCAGCAGCAGCACCAACAGCAGCAGCAACAAAATATGCACAAGAAGAACTCCATTCGAAATGGCGGGGATGTCCTCAAGCGGACGCGAGCTCAGTCAGCGTGAGTATTCCCTCAAATAATCATAGTCCAGGGGTGAAATGGGGGGAGTTGTGTAGAAATTATGGACAAACAAAATGTTTATTTTAGAAGGACAGGAGGAGAGGCTTCCGAGAATTGTTTATTATGCAATTAAAGTGTGCTGCAGTTCAAATAAGGGAAATATTTCAAGGGCTTTTTACCTATAATTTGGTTTAATGTAAAGCAGATGGTTTTTGATATTAATTAGATAAGATAATGAAACAGGATCTTGAAATGTTGATATTCAGACCACAAGTAAGGCATTCCGTAACTTGAAGATTCCCCCCAAGCATGTTTACAATATTGTTTTATTATTTAACATAAAATTAATTCATATATATTTTGTTTCAAATCTCCAATTATAAAGTTAACGAAAAGCTACATTAAAAATAGCATCTAAAAATATAAATTATGACTCATTTCTTATAGAAAAGTATATATTTTTAGACTCAGATTACGTTTATTAAGTAATCTTTTTTCCGAAAATGACTCCAAGACTGATAACTTTATTTTAATTCAATTTCATTAATCAGGGATGTGCGTTTATCAGTTAGCAATAAATTATTCATAGCCTGAGCAGCAACTTAAGAGTTTTATACACTGTCACAAGCCGTTATCAATGGTGACAGCCAAAATTCGTATGATTAAAAATTCATTATCTACAGAATGTGCTGCGTATAAACAAAAATATGCGAAACGCAATGCTTAGTTGGAGGTTTGCTAGCCGGCAATAATAATATTATTAAAATGCCATAGAACATGACGGATTCTGTAAACAATAATTGAGGCTATCAGAGCATTTCCATATACAATCCATCAAGCCGGAGGGCTTGCAACTTATCTAACTAGTTATCTAAAAAAAAAAAAGTAAAAGTGTGCCTTGGGGGATTGACGACTGACCATTCGTCAGCCTGATGACTTCGGACTTTGTTCGCTGGGAATTTAAAAAGTCATCATAATAGGGCGGTTGGATATAGCCAAGCGAAAAGGTGGTATCTTATTAGATTAGGCACCGTCACAAGATAGCGCCAGTTGGGTAAATATTTGCGCGACTGCAGCACATCATCATCATCTGATGAAATTCAGCGGGGGAAATCTGTGTTTTCCCAAGAGCGGAGGGAGCTCCCAAAGATAGTTCTTCTGACTAACCTGAAGAAACATTGAAAGATCTTAGGAAACGATTGCTACTCGGTGGCATAAAACTCTCGACAAACGGCAATAATATTATTGCCTCCCCTCGAGAAGCGAATTTTAATCAGGTCGATAGCCCAGAGCGGCGGCAGTGCTGGTTCCCAAGATACTCGTGGCGCTATCTTATCGGTTTTGGTGGGTCTGGGTCTGGGTATGGGTATGGGTATGGGGCCTCCGCCAGTGCCAGTCATTTGCAAATTCTCAAACCCACAAGAGCGCAGGGCCACCGGATGGATATACTCATTCCCATGATACGAATACTTATCGAAGGTCGATCATTTGTCTGTCCCACAGCTACGAACTCTCCCAAGATCTGCTCGAGAAGCAGATTGAGCTGCTGGAGCGCAAGTACGGCGGAGTGCGAGCCCGCAACGCGGCGGTGACCATTCAACGCGCCTTCCGTCACTACATGATGGTCAAGAAATTCGCCTCCATTACGGCCATGGCCAAGGCGGAGAAGCGGCTCAGCCGCCGCATGGTGGTTACGGCCAGCAGTTTGGGCCTAGCGGAGGAAGGCGGAGCCTCCTCCTCATCGGCATATGGAAGTGCCACAGAATCTCAGCTGGACCAGCAGCAGCAGCAGCAGCTGGCGTCTCAACAGCAGCAGCTCCAGCAACAGCAGCAGCCACGTGTCACCATTATGGCGGGTCCGCCGGGAGCAGCATCACCGGGCTTATCGAGAACCCCGCCAACCCGATCGCTCTCCATGCGGGAGCGACGTCAGCTGGACTGCAGTCCCATACCGCGTAGTCAGTCAGGTGAGTGGGGAGCGATAAGCTCCAAGTTTATATTTGCCACCTGGAATATTATTTACGGTGTCATTGTACGTACGTACCGAAAATCAGCATCAGTTGATACATTTTTGTAAATATTTAAAAGTGATTAGTATTATTTTATATGTATAAATTCAAGGAATGTTATTAAGAGTTTTTTTTTTATAATTTACGATTTCTTCTCAAGTATTTTGAGCTTTAAGCTGGCTTGTAAACAAGCTTTTCCTTCGAAATATGTTTATTTTGTTAACATTTCTTATCGCCGAGTAAATATGACTGTTTACGAACCGAAAGTAAAAAATGCAAAGATAATAATAAAGCATAAAGTCTTTCGATTTTCACACAAATATTTGTTTGGCCTTCAAAACTCAAAATCAAATGAAAGGTTATCATTTCCAACGGTTTTTAACAGACGTAGCACTCATAAATATTATTTTTGCGTCTTACTAAGCAGGTAATAATCTGTGTCAATAAAAGCTAATGGTTCTCCTTTGTGTTAAATATTTTCAAAATTCTACAAAAAAAAAGGGTTTAGTATAAATAAAAAAATCCTAAAAATAAATTTAAAGAAGATTTTAAACCATCAGTTTTAGTAAATGCTATATTTTCGGTACTTTCAACATCAGGAAAATATCCATGACCCTTTTTAATTTGTATCCTCTTTTCCAGGAGCCTCACCCGCCTCCATAGCCAGCTCTACGGTCACCTCATCCGCCGCCCTGGCCTCCCATCCGCATGTGAATCTGCTGCACGCAGCCGAGCCGCATTACTACAACGCCCAGGCTTTGCCCACACCGGCCGCGTACTACACCAGCTACCATGGGTCGCCGCACGACCTGAGCTATGCCACCAGCTCGGCGGACACATCGCTGAACGCCTCGTGGGTAAACACCAGCGGTCACTCCCCGCACACGCCCTACTACTCGGCGGCCCAGATTTATATGCGGCCAAAGGGCGGTAGCACCACGCCCACGCCCAGCTGCAGCGGCAGCACAGGCAGCGGTAGCGGAGGCAGCGGCAGTGGCAGCAACAAGAAGGTTCCCCCAGAGGTGCCCAAGCGGACCAGTTCGATAACGGCCCAGCAGCAGAGCCAGTTGCTTCTGCTGCAGCGCCAGACGCCGCCACCGCCGTCGCTGCTGCGAACGAATGGCCTGTGCAAGACGGCCGAGAACGGCAGCCTCACGTCCGTGCAGAGTTCCGGATCGGATTCGAGTGTAACCTCAGCCGAACGCAACCTCAACAGCGACTTGGGCTCGGATCGCAGCAACTCGCCGCACACCTGGAAGCGCGGAACGGCGTTGAACAGCTCACAGCAGTTCTCCACGCACTCCGCAGACTCGGCGGCAGCAGTGGCTGGAGTGACCGTGGTTGCCGGCGGGGCCGGTGTCTACGCCGCCCACATGCAGGCCGCCGTGGCAGCAGCCACAGCGGTGGGTGCTATGCCCCCCACGGATGACCATGCCATCTCCTCGCACACGAGTGCCGCCCAGTACGAACAGCATGAGCAGCAGCAGCACGAGCAGCAACAGTTACAGGCGGCTGCAGCGGCCGCTGGCGTGGCGCAGAATTACAAGATGTCGGAGACGATACGCAAGCGACAGTATCGCGTCGGACTCAATCTGTTTAACAAAAAGCCGGAGAAGGGCATCACGTATCTGATCCGGCGAGGATTCCTTGAGAACACGCCACAGGGTGTCGCCCGTTTCCTGATCACCCGCAAGGGGCTGTCCCGGCAGATGATCGGCGAGTATTTGGGCAATCTGCAGAATCAGTTCAACATGGCCGTGCTCAGCTGTTTCGCCATGGAGCTGGACCTGTCCGGTCGCCAGGTGGATGTGGCATTGCGAAAGTTCCAGGCCTACTTCCGGATGCCCGGCGAGGCGCAGAAGATTGAACGCCTGATGGAGATATTCTCGCAGCGCTACTGTGAATGCAACGCGGACATTGTCGGGCGGTTGAGATCATCCGATACGGTAAGCTTTCAATATATTTTTGAAATTCAAAACAAGTACTCAGAGTAATCGCATTGTTTTTTCCCACACAGATCTTTGTCCTGGCCTTTGCCATCATCATGCTGAACACGGATCTGCATACGCCAAATCTAAAGCCAGAGCGACGCATGCGCGTCGAGGACTTCATCAAGAATCTGCGCGGCATCGACGATTGTCATGACATCGACAAGGACATGCTGAGCGGCATTTACGAGCGCGTCAAATCCGACGAATTTAAGCCGGGCAGCGACCACGTCACCCAGGTGATGAAGGTCCAGGCCACAATTGTTGGAAAAAAGCCGAACCTGGCCCTGCCCCACCGCCGCCTCGTCTGCTACTGTCGGCTGTACGAAATCCCCGACGTGAACAAGAAGGAACGGCCGGGCGTGCATCAGCGCGAGGTGTTCCTGTTCAACGACCTGCTGGTCATCACCAAAATCTTTAGCAAAAAGAAGACCTCAGTGACGTACACGTTCCGCAACAGCTTCCCGCTCTGCGGCACCGTGGTCACCCTGCTGGACATGCCCAACTATCCGTTCTGCATCCAGCTGTCCCAGAAGGTGGACGGCAAAATCCTGATCACCTTCAACGCTCGCAATGAGCACGATCGCTGCAAGTTTGCCGAGGATCTCAAGGAGTCCATCAGCGAGATGGACGAGATGGAGTCGCTGCGCATTGAGGCGGAGCTGGAGCGTCAAAAGTCGGCGCGCAATCGGGCGCCGGGTAATGCGGAAAATCGCGATAGCGGCGTGGCTGACGTAGAGGTCTGTCCCTGTCCATACCAAGCGGGATCTCAGGCCGCGGGCGAGCAGGCACCAAACTCGGCGGATTCCTCGCAGCAGCTGAAGCGCAGCGCGCTCAGCAACAGTCTCCTGGATATGCACGAGCAGTGTGAGTTCACCTCATATGATTTCTAAATTGAATGCATCAAACCATAACTGTTATACTCGTAGCTTTATACCGAAACAAAATTTAATTGCATTAAATAGAATAGTTTTATCTTTATATAAAAGAACGTTTTTATTTTCGTGACTGAGATACTCTCTATAATTTCTGGGTTCAAATTTATTTATTAAATTATATCCTTTCAGTTGGCAATGAGAAACCGCAGCGGCGCGGCAGCGTTGGCTCTCTGGACAGCGGCATGAGCATCTCGTTCCAGTCAACCACCAACTCGAGCGCCTCGCGGGAGAATGCCGCCGCAATTGCGGCCGCAGCGAATGCAGCGGCGGCTGCCAAGATGCGCTTCAACATGCCACCCACAGCGGCAATTGCCACGCCCAGCAATGTGTATGCAGCGCCCGGAATGCAGGCCTATACGCATGCCAACTTTGTGCAGCAGTCGCAGGCCGCCTACATGCTGCAGCAGCAGCAAATGCTCCAGCAGCAAGCACAAATGCAGGCTCAGGCTCAGGCACAGGCTCAAGCTCAAGCCCAGGCGCAGGCCCAAGCCCAAGCTCAGGCGCAAGCGCAGGCGCAGCCCCTAACTGGCCGTATACCGGGTCGAGAACGGAAGGCCTCGCGCACGGATGAGAACGGACGGTCGACGGAGGTCTAAGTCATCTATTGTACATTTTAGTTATTGAGCGAAACCGATAAATATAAAATCTATATAGCATATATAGAGTGGAATATCTGTATAATCCGAATCGAAACGAACCGAACGCCATTTTCTTCAACACCCAAACACAATTCAGCTTGCGAGTATATTAGTAAATTCTTAAATGTTCCTTCGTTCTCTGCTTATTATTAATTAATGTAAATAAATTAAACATTTGGATGTTTCGCCACACTATCTTACACACTAAAATAAGTTTCTAAAACTAATTGTATATACCCACGCGATCTACGATATCTATTCTCTAAACGATAATATAATCTTTCTCCAAACAAAACACTTTGAACACCAATTTACCCCACTTTTTTATCTAATCCTCTCTAGCGATAACTAAAGCGATTTATGCGTATATTTCGATTAGCAAACATACATCGTTAAGTGCGCTCTATGTAAATTATATGTTTTCTGTACGCAACGTCAGTATGTCTGTGTAACCTACAAATCGAGGAATATTAATTTAAAAGCAATTAGCTATAATTATTCATATTTATAGAGCCAAAACTACCCAAAACCTAAAATATTAAATACGAGTATAACAAAAACGGAAAGTATATGAAAACAAAACAATATGTATATGAAAAAGCAAAAGACTTAAAAATTTCAATAAATGAAACGAAATAATACCAATGATCAGTTGATCGAATATGCTTATTTGGTGGGGAAATTGTGGGGTTCCATTTCTAAGTTTATAAAGTATGCTTATTTTTAATCGGCTTTGCCGATTACCCTTGCAGGGTTTTATAGTTTTAGTCAGAAGTTTGCAACGCAGTGATGGGGTTTACTGCGTTGGAAAAGTATATATATTCTTGATCAGGATCAACAAATCAACCTTTCCGATTATACGCAAACTAGTCCCTCAGTTTTTAAGCTGAATGAAACTTTCCGTATATCAAGATCTTCGATTGATGGAAAATAACACCTTATTATTACAACATTAACAATCCGTTTCCATTCAAAATCACAGTCTGCAAGCAAATTGGCCGTTTTTCAATTTTGGGTAGCAGGCGAACAGAAGGCAGCAGCAAGCGACTAGAAACTGTTATAATCTGTTATAAAAATGGTAGCCAGGTTTCGAACCTTATTTGTGTTATACTTAGCGAAGACTGAAACCATTTAGATCATACGGTTCGAAACTCGACTTAATTGTCTAGATTGTAAGGTTCGAAACTTGGCTATGGCCAACGTAATTATAACAGTTTATAACAGATCTCCGTTGCTTGCTACTGTCTTCTGTTCGCCTGTTACCCAAAATTGAAAACCAAGCAATTCGCTTGCAGATTTCGTGAATTTGGAAATAACACCTATTTATTACAACAGCAACCATTATTAAACTCGGACGACTATATGATATAGCTTTAAATAAGCAAATTCCGTAAATTTAGTAAACTTTTAATTTTTTTTTCAATCTTTAATTATAATTAAAGACTAATTAGGTTCGAAGTATGAATGTACATATATGGAAGTTATTTCGGTTGAAAATGATGGCTGGTATTTTTATGAAAATGAGTAGATCACAAAAAGGGGTTTCGTTGACCATTCTGCAACTGCTACATATATACATTAAAAACCATATAGATTAATTTGTTAATCAGCCTTCTGTTGCATTCGGTGCCTGATGCCTAAAATATTTTATAAATTTGTACTGGAAAAATACATGATTTAAATAAAATCTCAATACAAATTGGTTGAAATTCTCGTTTTGAGTACCAGGCGATCAGAATGCAGTAGGGCGACAACTGTAGGACATGCAAAAACAACTCAAATGAAAATTATTTGCATTGATAGCAGCAGATTCCGTTCCATTGTTTTAATGTACCAAAGATAATTTGATCAGCATCGGTCTTCTGCCTTCTGATATGTTTGTACTGGAAAAAGGCATGATTGGCAAATACCAGGCGAACAGAAGAGACTTAGATAAAGCTAGACAAGTTGTTTTCTTCGCAAAAACTGATTACTATATTTACATCGTAAGATGTATATCCATTTTTTTAAAAAACCATAACTTCAGCATAGTTTTCTACACATCTATGATAGGCTGAAAGGAAACCGATCCCCAAACAAAACATATGTTTTCGTTTATATAGTTTTTTTTTATTGTTTTTATTAGTAATCCAACTTATTTTGTATTATTGCTGACTTTACTAATTAAGGCCTTGTACAAAATTATTGTAGTTCTGTTCAAAGTGCTAAATTCTATGTTCGTAGTACATTTCGTGTCTCTGCAGTAGATAGGATTGCATTTGGGCGTGGTTAGTTAGTATAAACAATTATTTTGAATAATATACACACAAAAGTAAGGGGTATTTGTTGAGGACTTTAACATAAATCGGCTTGCTTCTCCCAGAATCCCGCTTGGCGGTGTGTCTCTGGTGGGGGCCGCAAGGTAAAATACGAACTGGCATACGAAATATGAAGTAATAAGCATTAAAATTAAACTAAACGTATTTTGGCACTGTAAATAAAAGTTGCTTCCGATACAAAAAAACCCTAAATCAAATACATACAAATTGCTGCTATCGTCAAAGTGGGGAAATCAAATCGCAATAAATTACACAAGATGCTGGCTTGCCAAATGCAGGAGAGTGAGTGGGTATCCCTCTCGTATCCTAGACCCTACGGTTTCGTTCGATTAAACTAAGAGGCTGGCGCTGCTCCGTTGTCCACAGTGCTCGGATCTCTGTGGGGCGGAGGACGCGATGTTGCCTTTAGACCATGCCGAAGTCTGTGCAAACGGAGGCTGTTGGCGGAGCAACCACCGCCGCCGGCTGGTTGTTTTGCTGCTTCTCCTGGGCACTGTTTGCCGCCGCCGCCGCTGCTGCCATGTTCAGCTCCACCAAAGTATCGATGCTGTTAAGGCTCACCCCCTGCAGGATCTTCCTGGCTGCCAGGGACGTAAAATTGAAGGATAAGTCGGTTAGACTGGGAAAGTTGTACAGCTCCTCCCCGCCGTTGGACAATACATTGCCCATTCCCTGCTCCAAAGACTCCTTGGTCAAGCTCAGACGCCGATCGATGGCCTCCTTGTCTATGGACTTGTCAGTGGCCAAATCTTTTAGCGCTAAATTGGGCTCACTGCCCAAGGGGTTGCTCCGCGATTTGTGGAGCAGATGCGCCAGCGCCAGTTCCTCCCCGTTCATGGAGCAAAGGTTCTCGTAGCAGAGATTCTTGAGGTCGGTGCTGCTGTTCATCATCTTATTGTTGCTCTGCGATGCAGCCAGGTCCTTGGAGTTCTTCTCGTAAAAGTGAAGATTGCCCACCGATCCAGCGATCTCAAAATCCTGCTTGGCCAGCGCCGCCAGCTTCAACGGCTGATCCGCACTCGGAGAATTCGGCTGGGACTCATTCTTTAGCACGTTGTTCTTGTAGGCAATGCCATTGGCCAGCTGGAGGCACAGCTTCCGGCTGTTGTTCATGGTGGCATCGTTATTCGTATTCTTGGCGTACTTTCCCCCATCGTATATCGGTGTCTCCACATCCACGGGACATGTGTTCTCCGGCGAGCTTTCACTGATGAAGGAGATGGAGTCACAGGTCTCGGAGTTGGCCTCCGTTTCGCTGAGAATCGGCTCCGAGAGCGTATCCTGGGGCTTAATAGGCGTGGAAGTGGCCGCAGCTGGAGTCGCGGCTGACGAAGTCTGTTTGGAGAGGGTCTTCTTGATGATTTCGCCCCGCTCATTCGTCATCGTCTCATTGTTGATGATGAACACATTTGAGTTCTCCAGCATCTTTCCATTCTCCAGCGTGATGACGCTCCGAACTGGCGAGTTCTGCACAAAGATCTTGGTGCTGGGGATGCTCTGGTTGCCATTCGAGGTGGTCACCTGCAGGGTGATCGAGTTATTGCTGCTAGAGGTGGGCACTCCAATGCTGTTGTTGCCAGCGGGATAGCTCATCTCCTCCAGAATGCGACTGGGCGTGCTGGCCCTTTGCCTTTGGGCCTGTGCTTCCGCCACGCGTGCCCGCATTGCCTGGTGCCTTGGCGTTCCGCGTGGAGACCCATTCAGGAGGAGGATCGAGCGGGAACTGCCAATACCACTACTCGTTGAGGGTGCCACCACCGCCGTGTTGGTGGAGCACTGCGAGTCCAGACTAGAGTGGCCACTGGTTTTCTGGCTGAAGGACACCTTGCCGCTGTCGATGCTCGAGGGCCCGCTGGCAAGCATCGAGGTCGTCCTGCAGGACTCCAAGCTGGAGGGACCGCTGCTCTGCAGGCTCCGGTAGGTGGCCTTGTTGTCCAAACAGCTGTTGATGATCAGCCCGTCCGTTTGGCGCTTGGCCGCCGTCGCTTTCAGCGTGGCGGAACGGGACGGTGAGCTCTCGAAAATGTGCTTCCCTATTACCGACTTTTGGGCCGTCTTTGGCGGCGTGGGCGTCACCGATCCGTGGCCATGGCTGAGGCGAGACGAGTGATTCGCTTTGGCCGCCGTGGTGGCTGGTATCGACTGCGTGGAGCGAGGTAGCGAGCTACTGCAGTAGACCGGCGAGCGGCGGCGGATGGGCGAACAGTCCCTGGAAGAAATTAGAAACGTCGATTCGCTGGACATGTGGCGGCGATGGCGACGGGGCAGTGTGGACGATCGCTGGCTCAGCTCTGAGCCGTCGTAGAACGTCGAGTTGGACAGCGTATGGGCCACGGGCATGTCCTGGTAAAGGGAGATGAAACCAGGATTAATAAGTATGTAGGAGAGACTTCTCTCGACTTTAATGCTTACATGCTCCGCCGTCTGTGTGCCCACGCTGTGCAGATGAACGGCTCTGGTGTTGAACCATTCCGCTGGCGGAAACTGGGCCGAGTAGGTCTCAATCTGTCGCTGCTTGGCTCGACCGCTGCGTCGGAACAGGCGTGAGAGCAAAGATCCTTTTTCTGGTTAGGCAATAAATAAGTAATCAGAGATCGAAAGGGTCCTACGAAGCCTCAACTTACTGGGGGATGACGAATCTGTGCTTTGGTATTCCGAACTGCTGCTGTCCGTGGTGTTGAGCGTCTGGGCGTAGGTCTTGGACAGACTGCGAGTGGAGGCGCAGCGTTGCAGGCGCTTCGACGAGCCAAAGAGCCGCAAACTGTGCCGTCGCTCCAAGCTGCGCGGCGTGGGAAACGAGGCGCTGCGTCGCTTCGCTGCCCTTGGATAGATGATCTTATCATTGGGATTGCCTGCCAGTAATAGTAATAGTAATTGTCAGTTATTTATGGATCAGTGTTCACAGATATAGAAGCACTCACCGCCGCAGATGACATCCGCCAGGTTCGTTTGAATGCACTGGTGGGTGAGGTCGCCATCCCGCTCCGTGGATATCTCGCCGTAGAGCGAGTGCAGCGCCTCGGAATTTGACATGAGCATTGTGCGTGCCTCCTGGGGTACCACGTCCTCGCTGTGCTGCTGCTCCTCCTCCGGCAGCTGCCCGTAGGCCAAGCTCCCATTCAGCTGATGGTGATT
Source organism: Drosophila anomelani (assembly GCA_035045905.1). NCBI lineage: Eukaryota > Metazoa > Arthropoda > Insecta > Diptera > Drosophilidae > Drosophila > Drosophila anomelani. The sequence continues at coordinate 1,840,935 of JAWNOO010000165.1, forward strand.
GCTGCGCGGTCTCGATCGACTGCGTCGTCGTCTAGGGTAAAAGATCGAAAGTTAGTGATTGAATTATTACTCAAAAGCTAATACTCACTCTGGCGTGAAGATAAAGTATCCCTTGGAGGTCTGGTAGATCTTCTGCTCCTGCATCAGCTGGGCGAGGGTGTCGTAGATGACCTCCGTGGCGGGCGTGGTCATGTGCGGAAAGCGGGCGCCCAGCTTGCCGCGCACATGCTCAATGGTGGCCGACTGACCCTCGGCGGTGAGGTCCATGATCACGTCGCACAGAGCCTCCGGCAGCGGGGTGAACTGCCCCTGGACTGTTGGCGTCACAATGCAATCGTCAATGTCACCTGCAAAAAAGGGGTTCAAGGAGACGGGGAGCACAGGTGAGACAACAGCGACCACAAAACACAAACGGCGACATGTGCAACTGTGCCCGCTTAGGCTCCACTTATATGGCTAATCACTGGACGGACGAGTGTGCCCCATTTGGTCTGCCCAACTTGCTCGCATTTTTTCCAGCGAACTCACTCGGCTTTTCATTTTTCATTTTAGCTGGCATTTTGGGTGGCCACCTGGGAGACTTGCCTTGGCTCGCTTGACATTTTGGCCACGTTCGACTGACGGGGTAATTAAACCCCTTGAATTGAGTTTGGCTTTTTAGTTGTGACCTCTCTGCCGTTGGGGAGGTCATCATGCGGAGTCTGCTGGAATATGCATGAGTTGGTCTGGGAATCGATTCCCTGATACATGGAGGAAAATTCTACACAAAATGGGACTTGTTACTTTTCTGTGTTTCTCTTTGATAAATTATCTTTTTGATGCAGTTTTATTAAACATTTTCACATACATTAAAATGGGTTTTAAGAATTACAGAGCTTAGAGTCTTAGAAAAACGATTTAAAGTTTGGAAATATCCTTGAAATCAATAAATATTGTCAAGCTACTTGTTTAGATAATGATTTTGGTTCTTCCCTTAATTTTTAGTTATTTAAGTATGAAAAAAAACCTTGAACCAACAACTAATGTTTCTGTTTTTAATTTTTTTCATTTCTGGCCATGTAATTGCAGATTGCAGCACCATCTGCCAGCCGTCGCCTAATATGGCAGTCGCATCGTTCACACGGCGGATACTTAATTAAAGCGCGCACTCCCATCAGGCAGTGAAATCAAAACAAAGAGAAGAGTGGATGGATGCACACCTTGCTGTTTGCTGGCTGGTTTTATTATTTTACCTGCTTGATGGTGGTGGTGGTGGTGGTGCCGCATCGTGCCAGTAAATTAAATGCGCCTCCACAAACGCTTCCTACTTGCAACTTAACCTCTAAAAAAGTGGCAGCAAACCAGCGACAAGCAACGCCCCCGAGCCAAGTCCCAAGTCTCTGGTGGCATGCCTCAAAATTGCAATAATAAACACACACACACACACATACAGGGGAAAACGAAGAGGGGCAAGGGGCGACAATGACATAAGAGGGGAGGATCGGGGGACGGAGGTGCGATGACTGCAAAATCAGACCAAGTGTGTGACGACCTCCGTTTCGGCCGGGCCAAGAGATGCAGGCGCAGGCACGGGCTCGGGCTCAGGCACAGTCGCAGGCAAGCCTCTTGGCCCCAAACGTCCTTGCGGCAGTTGCATAATCAATTTTTCAAGTTTTCACTTTCCGTTGCAGCCTGCGGCTCGGGATATGCACAGTGAGAAAAAACCCACTGAAAGTTGATATAAATATAAAGACTTTGTATCAGGGAAACACAGCACAGATCAGTATTCGATAAGAACAAGTTTGCAGCTGCAGCTTTTTAAGGAATAACTGAGCTATGCAAGTAGCAAATGCTAAAGGTGTCCTTTAACTTTAGAGACTAATTTCAAAGGATCTTTGTAAAACCAAACACAACTGATTTGTTGATATAAAACTAATATTTTTTATGATTTTTTCTAGGTGCATCCTATACCCGGCAGCAATTTGCGCCAGCAGCCAAAGACCAAAGACAAAACGCCATGTGGGATGCTCCGTCGTCAAGGACAATTAGCGGCAAAATATCCAACGAGCAGCTAGCAGTTGGTAGTTTTCAGCTTTTCAGTTTTCAGTTTTCAGCCTTTGAGTTTGCAGTTTGGCAAAACAAAAAAAAGAGTCGCCAGAAATCCGCCTTTTCCTCTCTCTCGCACTTTCACATCGCATCGCAAATTTGCACAGCGATTAATCTTGGGGCTTCACTCGTGTGGCGTCACTCGGGGGGCTGCTGCACTCAATCTCCGGCAGCCTTCGTTGTTTGCCAGCCAGTTGGCGGCGCTCCCTTAGCCTCCAGTTAGCGTCTGCGATTTATTTGCCTTCGCTTATCATCTGGCACACTCTTGGCCTCTTTATTATACATTTTCCACTGCCATTTTCCATTGCCATTTCCATTTGATTTCGCCACTCCGCAATTTGCCATTCGCCGTTTTGGCAGCAACGCCCTGATCATAAATAAAACCGCCGAGTGCAGTAGCCAAATTGGTGCAAGATAAACAAATATGAGAGATGGCTGGCAAACACAAATATATGGCCAAAAGCTGAAGCTGAAGCTGAAGCCACCAGATGCCGCAAGTCAATGGAAATTGGTATGGCCATTGGTCTTATTGAAGGCTGCCGAGGATTGGTAGCTGCCATTTGGCAGTAGTTCAGGCAGTCTGTCCATGAAGGTCATGGCTGTAAGTCAGTCGGGTTCACGGGGAATGAAATTTAATATCTTCTATATGGCCATCATAAATGGGAAAGTTAAACATATGAAAAATTGCGGAGAAATTGGTCATTGAATAAGGAGAGTTATTTCAGAATATATCTGTCAAACTTTCTATTCAATTGAAGGTTAAATAACTTGAACAGTTTATTAACAAAGAAAATTAAACTCTAAAAAACTCTAAAAATAATTTTTTTTTAAGACTTTAAAGAAAAAATGTAATTTCTTTTGTACTGCAAACATCTTTATGGCTTGGTTTGGTAAGCAATTAAATCGTGATGATGGTCCTAAAAATGTTATATCCTCTCTAAACTCTCTGAACAGCTTTCTTATTTACAAACTCATAGCAGAACTCAAGATCAAGGCTCTCGGGATCACCTACCGACCGACCGCAACCCACTTTCCACCGCTTGAATGGATGATGACGCTAGGTGTTTGGTGGCCACATCCCTCCTCTATATCCATCCTACCATCCTACTACCTCTGGGGGAGTGCTGTTTGCAATTTGTTGCGCTTATCCGTGGGCAGGATTATCGCCGGCGGGCGTTGCCACCCCGTTGCAATTAAAATTAATAAACGAATCGAGAGGCAAACTCGTGACGCCCCCACATAAAGCCGTCGAGGTAGCCAGAGAAACGGAGACACTGGAAATCATTATCAATTGGCATTTCATTTTGATTTCCAAATGGATTTCTCTCTCTCTGCCCGTTGGCCAGGAGGGGGAACTATGTAGGGGGCTTTCTCAGTGTTTATCGTTTAAGGAAGTGTTAATTTATTTGCTCCTCTCATTCGAGCGGCGGTGTTGGCCCCCAGGGGCAGTGAAAACAAAACGAAAACAAAGCTCCGTAATAAATTGCCATCGATAGCCAAAAATTATTGATTATTTCGAAATGGACAGCGTTAAAAGTTTATGATGCTCGCTGTGGCATCGCTGGCGGTTATGAGATCAAACAGAAAAAATCTCCACCGAAAAGCGAAAATGTGCCAACAAAACGATAGGCACAAGATTTCCTCCTTATTTTTTAACGTTTTCTTACTTCTTTTTTTCTGTTTTTTTTTTTTGTTTTTGTTGTTTTCTAATAATAAGAGACAGCGCAGCGAATGAAAGAAAAAAATCATACATCAAGATTATTGTTACTCGCGGCAATTGCATCACAGTAATGGCTGCAAAATAAAAAAAAAAATAAATAAAAAACAAAGCAGCTAAGCAACAACCAAAAAAAAATAAATGAAAATCGCAAGAAACATTTTTCATTTGCATAAAAATTCATGGCAACTACAAGCGCTAAAAATGTTTGCCGCATGTTTGAGCCCCCCTTTGGGGTGGTCAGGGGGAGGTATCCAAGGGGGCGGAGGGTCTCCTTCACTGGGAGGCTGTGGAAAACAACAACCTTCAAGCTACAAAACACTTGACTCCGCTAACCGAACCGAACCGAACCAAAGCGAGTCGTTCGGGATCCCAAAAACTGAGACCACGTCGCGTTGACGGCGCCTTGGTTTGATTGAACACAAGGATATGTGTCCGCCGGCCAAAAAAAAATACAAAAAAACGATGAAAAAAGTTACAAAAAACACAAAATAGTACAGCAACAATAACATAAAGTAAAGCTTAGTCAAAAGACAACAACTGCGGCCACAATTTGAAACCAAAACGCAACACTTTCACTCTACTTAAGACGGATGAAGCTGCGGCAAAAAGGAGGCGGTTCCAGGAGGCGGAAAGTCTCGGGAAAAAGGGGAAAAGTTTGGAAATCGGAGGGGAAAATCATGGAAGGCGGGCGCCTGCCTATGAGACACCATCTTAAAAGCGTTGGTGGGAAAATCGCAGCAATCGTTTTCACGTCTCTTTCATATTTATTATCATTTGCAAGAGTCTCGTTTTTAGCTTCGGTTTTTCATTTTGCTGCAGCCAACCGACCGCAGGAAAAATGCAGATGAAGCCGAGGGAAAAACGATTTTCCAGCCACCGGCAGGAGTTTGTCATCTGTGTCTCTGGTTTTTCACTGGGCAATTAATCAATCAACAGTCCAGGACAGTCGGACACGAGGTTAAAAATCAGTAAATCAGTAATAGCATTTTATTAAGATTTTACGTTCAATTAGGAAAGCCGAGTCGGCAATGAGATATTAATCATTGGAGTATTTAATAAATACTATGGGGGGCTTAAACCTGATTTAAAGTGGGGAAAATATAAGGAGATTCATAAATAAGCAATAAATAAGAGTCTAAGATGCATATACTATTTAATTAAATTAAAAAAACACAAGTTTTTCATCTTAGTTTTGATTTTCTCCAGCTAAACCCTGTTCCGTCTTAAGTAGCTCTTTCCCAACGATGGTGCCACCCCCAGTGGTTGACCCACCACCACCTCATCCGCATCAACATACAAAAAATCCCCATTTCTGCAGCATGTGGAGCACACAAAAAAAAAAACGTTAAAAAAAAGTCTGGCGGCCAAAACGAAGGCAATCACGATTTTGTGCTTGAAACGTTTTTTGCGCGTTTTCAATTTCCCATTTTTGGTTTTTCTTCTCGTTTCTCTGGGGCTTTCAGGTGGGTGGTGGGTGGTGTGTTGGACTGTGGGGGGAAAGGCCACGCAGAAGGAAACAGATACGCCTGTCCACAGATCGCGAAAAACAGAAGGAGAGCTATGGCTTCCACATCGACTTCGTCTGCGAATGCGACTTGTGGCCTGGCGCTTGTTGCGTTCGCTGAGGCGACGCTAATTGTTTCCGTCTGTTAATAAAAATATTTCAGATCAGTAACAAATTGAAAACAAGGGGGGATGGAATCGGGATCGGCGGGAGCTGCTGTTTATGCAACGCCTCACGAAATGCAAATTGACATTTACGTGGTTGCAACACCGCCAACAAAATGCCAGACAGTCGGACATTGGGCCACCGTCGGCTTTATAGCCTGGCAAATAAGGAGCAACACGATGTGGCCAACAGTAAAATAAAACAACAACAAAAATAATGGGAAAGACTATAAATAAGGTAAATAACATCGAAACCACTGAATACCTTGTCTTTAATTTAATAAATATTGTCAAATATTCAGGGTTACATTTAATAAAATATAGAAAACAGATCAAGAATGATCACCATTCATGTTTCTTGAGAACTTTCTCAAGAATACCTCTGAAAATAAGTATATTAAACCTCTGAGGTTTAATAAATCTCTTAAACTATTCTAAAATATTATTAATACCTCCTTAAAGGGTATATAAATTATACAAAAAAATAATACCCAGACTGAGCAAAGACAAAAAATTGTTGGCGACACTTTTGGCCGTTCCTGTTGTTTCTGCTTCTCTTTTTCTCATTTTTTTGAGGCTGTCGCTGTTGCTGTTGCTTTGGCTGCCGTGTTAAAGGTCAATGAGTTTGGGGTTAGTGGACCTGAACCTGGGAGCCTGCCAAGAGTTTCGCTTTGGCCTGTTGTGCAACCTCCGATCGGGAGTGAGATGATGGGATAATGTCAGCGCAGCCATAGAATCGTGTCGCATTTGGCTAAATTGCCAGCCATTTTTGGTGCGTGGTTTGGGGCTGAAAGACAATGGCAAATGTAAGATTTTCCACAGAACACTTTCCCGTCAAATGAGCGGGGAAAAGCCGCCGAGCGTAACCAAGAGCTGGGAATCAAATGGGTTGACCTCATTAACCGAACCCAAAAGGGTTGCGGGGCGAGTGGCAAAAGCGGGCCATGGTAATCAGCGTGGGCAGAAGAATCACGGGAAAGAGTTGAATAAAAAACCAAAACTAAAGAAAAGATCCATAGAAGAAGCAGAACAATAAAATTACAATAATCGCCGAGGTAATGTGCTCTTCGAAGGGGTGTTGAGGGCTCCAGAGAGGGCGGTGCTCAAGCGACCATGATGATGATGAACTTGCAAAGACAACTCCCAATGACAATGACTCTTGTCTGGCACTTTTTTCCCCCTGTTTGCTTTTTTTGGCAAACTTGGTTACGCTTTGGAGAATTTCTCCCCCCCTAATCGGAAAGGGTTTGTTAACCTTTCAAGAAATTGGCCAAGAGCTTAACGGTGAACTGATGAATTACTGAACAGTGGAAAAAAAGGGTGTATTTAAATTTTAGTTCCGTATTATCATGTAATTACTGGGTGATTTTTAGAAAATATTATGCACTCAGAGGAACCTCATTTGACTCATTTGACTTGTTTATAGATCACAAAATCGGATATAAGCTTTAATTAACCAATTGGAGAATTGGAAACCTTAAACATACAACAAGAAAAGTGTGACCGATAGTCTATTTGAAGCATTGACAGTGTGACAGCATTGCTTGCATAGCTTAAGAAAGTAATTAATAATTTCTATGAATGAAAACTTGTTTATTTTTTTTTGAAGAAATATTATTGATAAATGTAGCATAATTATGCAACAATGTCAATGTAATAGCTTAACATGTAGAATTTATAAAAGTCAAGAAACATACTTTCTTTGACTTAATTTGAGTTAAACATTTGTTAGGCTCAATTATCCCCAAAAATTTAGTTTATAATATTAATGTATCATTAAATGAACTACTATTTATCCCCATGTAAACAAAGCGATCCCACGTTGCCCATGTCTGGCGTCTGAATGCGGTTGCAATGGCAACATTTGACTGACATTCGTTTTTCGCAATATGCCTGGCTGCTGCTGCTGCTGTTGCTGTTGACTTGGCTGATTTCTACCGATTTGCGATTTGTTAATGGCTCGAATATTAAGTTACAATTATCTGACGGACGGCCATCGATGGCGATCGGAATGGAGATGGAGATGGAGGAGGCTCCTCCACTGTCATGGCCACATTTCACTTTCAGCAAGATGCGGCGACAAGAAATCGTGATGAAATTGATTTGCGGCTCTTTATTTTTTTATTCGCCATCATAGTTACCGACAGCTCTCCATCTCTCGGCGGGAACTGCATAATTTTCCCGCTTTCCAGCTATTTTGCATTTTGCATTTTGCATTTCGCAGTTGCCATTTGTCTACTCCGAAGTTTTTCCTCTCCGGCGCTTCCACAGATATTCCACTGTCAAATTGCCAAGCGGCAAGCAACGGCGGCAGCGTTTTCCCCTCGATTTTCCACCCGACCTCCCCATGCCACCCACCCCCAGCTGCACTCTCAGTTGGCTCTTTAACACGAAACTGAATTTAATTTGCTTTTCAGTCGCTCAGTCTTTTAGTTTCTTCGTTTCTTTTTGCATTTATTTGGCATGTTTGTTGTATAATTGAGCGAGAAATTGCCGTTGATTGATTGTTTTGCATGCAATGTGTTATTTGTTATTGTTATTGTTATTGGAATTGTTACTGCCGCCATTTCAATCGTTGCCTTTATTTTCTGCTACGGCTACGGCTACGGCTAAGTGCGCTTTAATTTGGCCAACAATTTGCAACGGAGCCATAAATCTTTTCTTAACTTAACAAGAAAATGTCACACATAATAAGTAATTTACTGACCAAACTCTGGGGAAACTCTCTCTGAAATTCAATCATAAATGTCACAAGGCCTTTCAAAACTCTAGTTTTACAGTTTGTTAAACTTTGAAAGGCTTTAAAATAGTTTTTTAAGTGGCGTTAATTTATGCCCAGGCTGGAATTTAATGCATATTGCCTGGCAATTCCCATGCTGCCAGTCTGCGAGAAAATTATTATTATTTAAAACCGACAACCAGCCATTTGAGGTCTGGTTAATGGTGAGGCATTGCCCATTACCGCTCACTGTCGCCAAATAATTAATAAATAAAAAAAATAAAAAACAGTTAAAGTGCGTTTAAATGAAAATGACTCAAACTGATGGCGTTATTTATGGGCGGCTGTATATGATTATCGTTTTTGGGCTTAACTCGAAACTGTAATTTTCGTTTGTTATTACAAATAATGTTTAATTTGTGATCCTATTGAAAACACTATTAAATAGATGCTTCAGATAATGAAAAGGAAAGTAGTAAAGTATTAAAGTGTTGGGATTATAAATTAACTAATATCCAACACAAAGCTGCTATTAAAATTTGCTGTACAATTTATATTTTTAGTTTTTTGAATGCCACCATAGGTCCTCTGAAGAGTATCCATTATTCTTGTTGTCTGGACTGGCCCATGGCATTGTCATGTTTATGGTAATTAACAGCTAATGGGTTCTACGCCATTGCAGTTGTTAATTAGCAAACATGGAGCCTGAGTCCATTCTGCCCATCCTGCCCTCCTGCCACACAATCTTGCAACAACTCCGCCGGCAGACGGCCATCTCTGTGTGCGTTTTGAGTGCAGCCTCTTTGTTTGGACAGCGATATTTCCTCAATTGAATTTCACAGGGAGAGATACCAGACAGACATACAGGCCGCGAAATAAATATATGGCCACAAATCGCAGCTTATTAATTTCCCCAACAAAGTTCGCCAAAGGCCGCAACGTTTTCACAGCTCCAACGATCTCCGGCTGGCCGGTCATTTATCAATTCAAAGAGTTGCCAATGGACTTGGAAGTGTGAAAAGCCGGGTGGGGGAAAGGCTGGTGGTAAAGGTGGAAAATGGGAAATGGGCAGCGGCAGCAGCAGCATCGCATTAACTGCACAGGTGTCCACTTAATTGACAGCTAACGAGGCACCGAGGAGCAGACCAGAGACCCAAAAGCAAAAAGCCGAGGCCAGACACATCAATATTTGATGAAGTGCATGTCGCTGCGATTACACTATCAAAAAATATGATTACCTGGTCCTTTCAGTTGAATTTTAATGGGAATATTTTAATAACAAAATTAACCTTTAATTTTTACTCATTTAATAAATACTTTTAACATAAATAAAACCTAAAACTGCACTTTATTAAAAAAACTAATAAATTTAGACCAAATTCAAAATGATTTACAAAAGTTTATTCATTTTCCAAAGTGCAAAATTGATTTATTTGGTTTTCTGTGCAGTGCCGATCATAGAAATGAATCGGAAATGGTTTTCAAGTTGGCCGAAACCTTTTGATTTATTTGAAAGCTATTCAGAAGGGCGGTGGCATGCGCAGGTGTCTTTTGCCGCACAAAGCACAATAGCCAAGATTTCGAGATTCCTCAAAGGGTGGCGGCTGCGGCTTGCTTTCAGCAAAGCGGAGTTGGTAATTCTTCCGACAGCAGCAAATCTGAGGGCACTCGTAAAACCGATCTTTGCGGTAATTGAGAGCGCCCTGGGATGATCTTACAGTCTGGACATCTTCCTCGGAATCGCATTCGTCATCGCTGTCCGTTTCTGGGCAGCCACAAAGGATGGATCGCAGGGGTTCCAGAATAGACTGTTGACTACTCCCATGCTGCCGTTGCTCCACCATCAGGCTCATGGGCGAAGGAAATCTCTGACAGCTGCCTCGAAGCTTGTCTAGCTGCAGTTTCTCCTCCAGATCATGTTGGACCTTCGCCAGGATCTGCCAGATGGTGGCTCTACCGGAGCATCCACAGCGCTCGTTGTACTTCCGCTGCTCCTCGTACATCACATATCGCACCTGATTGATCAGCTTCCAGCGCTCGAAGTCCGACAAAGGATTATTCTCCGCCTGGTCTTTATGCTTGACAACCTGTAGCCCTTGATTGAGCTTCTTTTGAGTCATCTTGGCTACCTGATGGGCCCAAAGTAGAGTTCACTGCTCGGCCAATTTACTTTGTAGTTCTCAGCTACAATTATGACTATTTATAGCATTCCCCCTAATACCCGGGAAATGTTCTAATTTTATTCATTTTTTCAACTATCCGAAACTGAGATCTAGGCCTGCTCTACCTATTATCTAGGAGGTTAACTTACCCACTGAGCTAATCACATAGGTGGCCGGCGGTTTCAGGACACTCCGTGCGAAGGCTCCGCGCAGGACCTCCAGGGCACACGGCTCGGCGGTGACCAGGAGCATTCCGGGTGCCACATGTCCGGCGTACTTAAGCGCCCGCGTGGCTGCCGTCAAGGGTCCATTCCACCAGCATTGCGCATTGGCAGCCAGGAAGTTCTGCAAGCGACAATAAATAAATAACAAATTAGTTAAAATTCCTTAAAAAAAATATTTTTATTTATATTACAAACATAAAATAAATATTTTTACGATAATTTATTTATGTGTTACTGCATTTAAACTTTACTAATTAGTAAGGGAACAGCTAAATAAGTTTCCTTTATGCATTATCCTCGTTATGTGGGACTTTCCAAATCAAAAACAAGTATTTTTTAACGCTCTGTAATGGAAGTTCACTAAAATTAAGCATCCCTTTCTTCAAGGAAACGCTGCGGAACAGGTCAAAAGGGGTGTTTGGCAGACAACTCCGGTGGGAGTCTGCATCTCATCAGCTAATTGACAAATTGCAGTGCTCCGCGTGGCATAATTGGTGTGCTGCTGTCTGGCTTAAAGAGCTCTCCACTTGTGGGCGGTGCAGGCCGTTGCTGCGGCGGCGGCAGCTTCAACCATCAATTAGCTATAAGCGGATCGCTGCCACGCCCCCGAAAATACAACGAGGCATTTGGTGGCGCCACAACACACAAAACAAAAAAGCCGCTGTATCATTGCTGACTCTGGGAATTTATTTTTTGGCTACCAAAAACCGTATCGAAACCAAATCCTTAACACGTTCTGGCCAAGGGGTTTCCATGGAAATGACAAAGAAAAGGAGAGACAGAAAGAAAAGTGGTGACTGGGGCAGCAAATAAATGTCCAATTTGTGCTGTGACAGGAACACTTGAGGCACGTTTTTGATGTAAACACGGACAAAAAGGGTCGAGAGTCACAGCCAAAAGCCGTGGACAATGGAGCCAGAGCCAAGGGATCGAGATGGATCTGGGACTGGGACTGGGACTGGGAAGTGGAAACAGCAAGAGCCAAGAGATCGATGTAGCCGCCGGAGTTTCACGCTTTGTGGCTTTCTGTGTCGCTAATGAACATCATCCAGTTTGAGCGATCTGACCTTTTTGTCGATGCCAGGGAATCCGCGTCCCAGGGAAGGGACGGACATGGGCTTTGGCTATTGCTTGCCATTTTCTTGTGGTCACTCCTCTTGGCTTTTAATGTCGCCCGGCCTGGCCCGGGTCTCTGGTATGTCTCTTATATAAGTTGGATGACTCTCTCCATCGTCATCGCCATCTCCACTGGCATCTCCATCGCCATCTCCACCTTCATCTATGCATTTATCCCCATGCCGTGGCCCATCCAGGCCCACCTTCCGCCTGCGGCTGCTCAATTAATGCATGAGAAGGCGAAGAAATTAACTCGTCATTGCCTGCCCGTCAGCGTTGGGCTTTAGCTTGGGCCTTAGCCATGGCTCTAACTTTGGCTTTTGCTTCGGCTGTCACGCGCCGCCAGATGGCGCTCATCGTACATATAAAGAAATTTTCGGGGAATAAAAACAATGAAATAGAGCCCCAGAAAGAACGTTCAAAATATAATATAAATGCAGATCTTTAAATATATTAAATTTAGAATTCAATTAGAATTTCATCTATGTGAATAATGTATTATATTTAGGCCAAAATATATAAATATTAAAATATTAACATCTGACTGTATATTTTGTTTAAATCTTTGCTTATTTCGAGGTAAGAAATTAACCTTTTTATTCAAAAATCAAAATAAATAAAATAATAATTTTAATATATCAAATATAATCAATATGTTCTTCTCCAAAAACCCCCCCATATACATTGAATTTCTTTCTGTGTAACTCATCCCCGTGGCCGAATCATAATTATAGTGCTGCATCATTGCAAGACACGAGACAAAATGCCAGAGACAATCATCAACAGCCTACTTATAGTCCGGCAATAGAGGCTTTTCCATCGATCAAAGGGATCTGGTTTTGGACCTGCGCTTCGAGGTGTTTCTGGTCGAGTTTAATGTTTGTCTTCGGTTCGGTTTCGTTTCTCGGAAGTACTGGTAATGCAAAACTTTTAATAATCAAATCAAATGCTCACGCCGACCTCTGTCGCGCGTATGAAAGTCATTTTCTCCTCGGGCGGAATCCGAATTTCAGAGTTTCGCTTTTGGTTTTTGGTTTTTTGTTTTTGGCTGCTCTTGATGTCGTTCCATGTCTCTTGGCTTTTATTTCATTTCATTTTTATTTTTATATTTTTGTTTCGGGTGGCGGCTTTCGTTTTGGGACTTTTACTTAATTTCGTGTAATGGAAAACTAAACAACAAAACTCCCACAAAAGTAAGGCCGAGAGACAAAACTATCACCGCAATGTTGGATGAAGTGGGCCTTTGGATCGAGGAGGCCTCATGTGGGGAGGTTGCTGCCATTGCTGCTGTGCTGCAACAGTTGCTGCTGCCGTTGCTGCTGCTGCTGCTGCTCTCATGTGTGCCGCATAAAAAGATAATAACAATATACAAACAAATGCGCAGTCAGGCAGCCCGTAAGCCGGAGATTGCCAACCGCTGCGGACTTGCGGCTTAATAGAGTTATGATGAAGTATAATAATCCTTGACCTTTCCACCAGCCAAACTCAACTCGACGGCTGCGACGACCGCAGCTCTTGGGCACAAGTCAAAACGTTTTTGCTTTTATTTTTTGTGTGCTTTGTATTTTGTATTTATTTTCCCCTGCCATTACTGTTGGGGGAACCCTTCATTTGACTTTAAAAGAGCCATTTAATTTCGCAAATGAAAACGAAATTGTTTCGCATTTCTCTGAGATCGTGGAAAGCGGGATTTTCAAAATGTGACAGGGATTTATGCCAGTTAAAGGGGCGGCGGCGGCTTCAACTCCAATAAAACTATAAATATCATTTGCTATAAATTTTCGAATAGGCCAGGTCGAGGTCGTATTAAATTCGGGGGTCTTTTTATATTTTTCTTTGACTGCCACTTAATTGGAAACGCCCAGTTTTGTCCGCTTAAAAAAACCCTAATTCCTAACCGTAATCTATTACGAATCGGTGGCTTTAGAGGTAATCTTGTCCATTTGGGAAGACGCTTAAATTGATTGTGTCTTTAAAGTAGCAATAAATAAGAATTGCTCGAAAATAATGGCATAATTGATGAACTTTTAAACAAAAATGCTTTTGAGTTAAAAGCCCATCTTGGAAAATTATGATTTCTTTAAGCGTTAAAGTTAATCAAAAAATTAAATGTGAAGATTTATAGGTGGTTTTATTGAAATGATTAATGCACCATAGCAATGCTAATAAATCTATGGATTTTTAATGGTATTTATGCTTTATTGTTTGCAATTAAGTCTTAAGAATTAGTTCCTCGGGGAATTACTATTTTGTTTATGTAATAAAAGCTCGGAAATAAAGTCCGACTGTGTTAATTATAATAGTGCTTGCCACGTAATTTATTTAATCCTCTTTTCCCCCATTGATTACTTTCAGGATTACAATTATTTTTCCTGCTCCCGGCTTGTTTCCCATTATTTGAGGATTTCTCACGTCCCATAACTTGAACATGAGCTCCGCAGGCCAGGCCGGCCAAGTCCTTTGTTACTCCTTATCCCTGTCATCATTGTTTATTTGGCTCTGACTCTGGCTCCGGCTTTGGTGCTGGTCAAGTGCCAGACGGGGGTTGGTCTATAAAACCCAGCGCCTGTCGGAAACTCCGACGAGCATAAATACAGGACGCGCGGCGGTCCAATCAATGCGGCTCGTCCTGATAAGGATACAAATTGCATGGCCATGTCCGAGTGACGCCCACTTCCTCCTCTCTAATCTCCCAACCCCTCGAGCGGAATAAGATGTGTGTGCACTGCACTTGGAATTCCAATCGGATGCGGGGGGTTGATCCGACCGACCCCCTTGGGTCAGCCATCATCGGAGGGTTGCCACCGATGCCTGCAGCCGGTTCAATGACCAGAAATCTACTACTCTTGGCTAAACATGCGATTTGTTTTATTAGTTTTCCTCGAGCAAAGGCACACATTTCGACAAATCCTATAAAATACCAACAGCTGTTGGCAAAAGTCCTGCCTTTCTGCCTGCCAAACAAAAACAGATCCCTGGGATATTGTGTGTGTGTCCTGGATATCTGGCCAGGCATCGCATCTGCAACTATTTTAACTTTTTGGCAGCCCACTGCGGTCGCTATATTTGTTGCAATTAATAACAAAAATATCTGAAAAAAAACTTTCAACGGCTTACAAAACTGGAAGGAAAAACTTTTGCAATTGCTTTTAAAACTTTTAAAAAAGTCAAAAAGGGAAAACAAATTAAATGCTACTTCTGATAAGGCCTTAAAAATTGCGAAGTAAAATGTAATATTTAAAATATAAAAGAAGCTTTCTAATGGGTTTTCTCACAGAGAATAAATCGCTTTATTTTTTGAAAAATATAACAAAAAAATATCTGTGACAGCAAAATGAACCTGTTAAACGTGTGAAAGAAAACAAGATCTGCATGCAGCATAAATACAACTCTTTGTCAGAGATCAGATCTAGTTCTTTGCGGGTTCCAAACGATTTTATATTTACATAAACACGGCCATGTCTTGGCACCACAAACAGTTGCTATATATATTTATGCGCCTGCATTTACATACGAATAATACATGTATCATTTAAAGGTATAAATCGGCTGTAAAAATCAGCACCTCAATTTAAAACCGAAGCGTGAAAAGTCTATTAGAGGTTGACGTGGTGACGAAGGCGTCTGTCTAGGAGAACACTGTGGGAACAATCCGGTGTGTGCCTCCAAAGCTCCCCTCTCTTAACCATTCAATCTGGATTTTTCACTGCACCTGTAGTTGGTTCTGTGTTTTTTGTGCCTTTTTTTTGCTGTTGTTAGTGCACTTATTGTTATTGTTGCTGCCGCTGCCTTTTGTATTTCGGCGTTGAAGCTTCGCTGGCACTTGCTGAAATGTCTGGCCAGAATGGATATATGTATGTATGCCTGGTTGGGGGTCTATTTGGGGCCTTTGTACTTCGACTCTGGTGTCTGTCATTCACTTGCAGCGCTAGTTAAACACCACGAAACCGTATCCGTATCTATGAGTGTGTCTAGGCATTTAGCACGCAACCCATTTGCAGCATTCTGGCAAAGCGCAGCTATAGCCCCGCCATTATATGACGCTTGTCATTCAATCAATCTGGCAAATCATGCGATAAGGGGGCACACTACTATATATATTTATCCAGAAGATTGCCCGCGAAATTTCGCAAACTGCAAATGGAACTGGCTGTCAAAGTTACTAATGAGAATCGGATTGCAAAGGGAGCTCAGTGCTTGGGAAAATACTTTAAGCCGGGCTTTAATTGCTTTCAGTTATTGTGGGGGGCCTACCATTATGGGTAATTAGTTAAGGCGAAAATTGAATTTGAGTTAGTTACCTTTGTAATCATTTGAGATTGAATTTATACACGGAAATGCAGGTAATTTTATGGTGACTCAATCAGCGAATGTTGATCTTTCTTTAGATTGTATGAGATGTGAATCAATGTGTGAAGGTTTATTAAGAATTTATGTATTAATTGTCTTTACACGTGAATATTACGTAAGTAATATACTAGTTTTAGGGGTATTTTATATTTATTTTTTATCAAATCAATTGCCCTTGAAAATATCTTAGGAACTTTACTAGTAAAACCTTTGATTTAGTTTTAAGTAACCTCTAAATATCCTTCTATTTTTTCTTTAAATTTCCATTAAACTTAAAGCTGCTTCAAATTCTTAATATTTGTAGTTATAAATGAACATATAAAACCTAAACACACTTCCAATTTCAGCTGGGTAATCATCAGTTCAATCAAGCGATTACACAAAAGGCTGTTAACAAAGCTAGTTGGTTTTTTTTTTGTTTTCGTTGAATCATTTTCCTCGCACTCGTTTTCTGTATTTATTAAATTTAAATTACAATATGTGTTTGGCTTTCATATGGCCGAATCCCCCGTGAAATAAGTGCAACTCCCAAATAAACATGATCCCGCAGACACGGCGCGAGGCATGAAGATTGAACTACAAGTACGTGGGGGCCCAATGTGTGGCGGGTTTTATGTTTTTGGCTGCTGTTTTTTTTTTTGCCTTTTGCTTTTTTTGGTGCTGCAATCACAGCGTGACCGAAAAACAAATAATAAATAAATAGAGCCGAAACGAGAGCTTCAACTTGAACTGAAGTCTGGAGCCCAAGTGTTTGCCACTGGACGCCAATGGCCCCCGGCGACCTTGTCGAGGCAAATGATGCAATCGGTGGCAGTGGCAGGTGGAGCCCAGAGCGAGTGCTCGCTGCTCCGTCCGTCCGTCCAATGTTTGTCAATCAAATTAGTCGGCGATGATTGCAATCGAAATTAATGAAAAGCAATCATAAGGCGGCGCACGCCAGCCAATTAAACCCACAGACGACAAAAAGTAAATTTGCGCTTAAACGATTGCAGCATCGATTCGATTTCATTAAACCCAATCAAAGCAATTGAGGAGGGAAGAAAGGGGTTAATAACAATTCAAATCTCATTTCTTTTCTTTTCGTTTCTCTCCGTTTGAGTGTGCCGCGTGCCGATAAATCAATTTGCTCAGCTCCAACTCCATCCATCCAATCATTGTCTTTTCCTTTATTTTCTCTGTGATTGTGCTGGAGTTCCGGAACTCTGAAGTGCCCCCCAACCGGTGATTGTACCACTAAATCGATTCTGAAACTGGACTTTAGCAGGAAAAGAATCAGAGAATATGGAGAGGAAATGTTTATTTAAGGAAATGATAAACGGCTTGAGGAACTGACTCTCAGTAAGAGTTCTGACGAATAAATAATTGCTCAAGAAAATCATAAATATTTTATAGAATTCATAGGAATTCTGTTCTTCAAATATATTCCCTTCTTTTTTACATAATCAACTTTATTCTTCATCAACCATGCTCGTGACTTTATTATTTATGATTTTCCACTTATGATCTCATATATTTTAATAAATTAACAATGCCAAACGGAAGATGACAGTTGCCACATATTGATTAATGATTCAAGTTCTAGCTCCTAAAGCCTGTGAAGGATATTGTAAGCACATTGTAAGCCATCTCAACGTGCTGGAGTCAACCTTCCTTTCCCAATTATATTTTTCGTTTTAATAACAATCACAGGTTTACCTTCGTTCTAGTCCGATCAAAAACAATTCCGTTCCCAGACTGAACGAACTTTCCATTTCGCGGTGATATTTCCAGAGCCAGTTTTTGCCTCTTAACAGTTTAAGCTAGGTTTCTCTGGTTTTACTTTATGGATTTTATTATTATGGACCTGCCTTGCAAATCTCGAGTGCGGTTCTCAGGCTGCCAGAAGAAACTCCCGCGCTCTAGACATGACGCAATCGGCTCGCATCCGTTGAGCTATTTCAAAACTTGTTGCAGGCTTATTAATTTGGCTTTGTCTTTCGGGCCAGGGGAGCACCGAAGGCACCAAAAGCACAACTAAAACAAGTTGATTTAGGTGAAGTCATTTGCGTGCAGCCAGACATTAAACACCGAGCAACGAACACCGAACACCGAACACTAAACACGGCAACGGAAAACAGCAAAACAGTTCAGAGATCAGCTCGGGGCTCCCAGAGATCAGAGTTTGGAGTCAACTCGGTCTTGGGTCGTCAGTTGTTAGTTGTTTGTTGTTTGTTATATTAGCACACTTTCAGAGGATATTTAATACCCTAAAAATTAAATGAGAAATTTGCTAAATATATTATTGAACCTAAAAAAAATCTAAATATATTTAAGAACATCAAATAAAATAAATTACTGCTTATAAGAAAAATTTCATTATAAATATTCTTTGCCAAAACTGCTTTTATTAAATAATAATTTCCTTGCTCGCATATCCTTACTATTTTTAAAGAACATTAATTTAGAAAAGAGTATAAATTCTTCGTTATTTTAAAAATATACCCTCCTTTTCGCTTTTCTATTTGTATTTTGTTGTTTAGTTTAGTTCCAAAAGCCACGCCGCACGCCTGACAAATTTGCGCAAATAATAAAAACAGATTTTAAATGCCTGGAAATTGAGTCTGGCATTGCGGCCTTAAATCAGTTTCTCCACCTCAGTCGAACTGACATTTAGAGCTTTACTGGGAACTGGCAACGAGTGCATAGATCAGGGCTTAAATAAGAGAAACTTTATGGGTTTTGTCTGTTTTCAGCATATTTATTTTTGCTACGGAAAAATAATATGTTTCGTTTCAGCTTTAATTATATTATTTGCAAGGAAATGCATGCTAATAAAGATTTACATATATTTAAGGCTGTTCCGAAAAGTCGACGGATTTAACGACGAAATCTAGTGTTTACTTCTCTTTATAAACTTTACTGCTTTAGCTATAAATTTCAAATAACCATAAAAGTTAAAATAACAAACTTTTGTTGATTTAAATCTTTACTTACAGCTAACCAGAACGCAACAAAGCTTAGCTTATTTATTGAAGTATTTCCAAGTACTACTAAAAGCTAAAAGCAAGTAGATATTTATATTTATTCTACGCTTTAGTGAGTTAATTTTCCAGCTTTGATTTATATTAATCAAGTATACAGAACTAATTGGTTTTTACCAGAAAAACAACTGAACTCTTCTTTACCTTCATTAAGAACTTAAGAATCGAGAGTTCTACGAAAATGCCAAGGCTATCTTTTATTTGGTTTATAATGAGTTGTCATGCGGCTTAATTTTTATAGTTATTATGTATTTCTTTTTCATAGGCTTCATTTGGCAAAAAATACAATGTATGTATATAAACTTCCATTGTTATTCTTTAACCTTCCCAAATTTTGTCTCGTAAGCGTTTCCCAGCTGTGTAAAAAGTTTTTAAATTATGGCACGCCCTAAAACTTGAGTAACCACACCGGAAACTCTTGCTCAGCCGATATGGTCGATGGCTTCTTTTTTTTATTTATTTTTTTGTTGTGAGAAGAAGACCTCGCCCTAGGAAGTTATTTCCCTTTCTTAATTCGAAGCGCCGGCACCTCAATCTACATACATACTTGGTTCACACTTCATTGAGTCTCGAAATTTATGAGAAAATGCATTTGCTGCCTGAGTGGAATTCTTTGGATGCTCTTTCCATTCATCACTTGGCATTAGCATTTCCCCATTCATGCTTCACGCACTTCTTCGGTGGCACTGCCCTAAATTATCTCATGCTCATAGTTCATAGTTCTATTCAGGGCACGCTTTTCATTGGCTCTTATCTGGTGAATGTTACAGAAAATCCAGAGGCACGTAGTATTAATTAGCTCGGCTCCGAAATGGTCCGGAAAACCCGCTAAATGAATAACCGGCGATTGTTTTGTAATTTATGTATGTGCGAGCTCCAAGCACACACTTAAAAATAAAACTAAACAAAAAATACAGCGTACGCCTCAAGGGAATGTTTATGCGACACTTTTTAGTATGCAAAATGCAAACCAAATTGGCAAAATAAAGGAAAAACACAAAAGCACTAAAACAACACAAACGAGAACAACAGAAATTGAGCTTGACAAAAAATATATGCGACGAAATGTAATTGCGGGCCTGCCTTTTGAAGTTCCACACTTTTTGGCAGCTCGGCAATTAAATTGAAATTAGCCTGTATTGTGGAGGAAATTAAGTGATTCGTAGGGAGGTGTCGGTGACGATTGTCTCGCCTCCGAAACAAAAAATTGATCTTTATGGGGGCTTCACCCTGGAAGGTAATGTGAAGATGGGTATTTTAGACTTGAAGAAATTAAGAAACTTTGCTTTCTAATATATTGACATCTCCAATAAAAGAAATGATAAAATGATCTAATCCTTCACTAATATCACATTTATTTAATTTACTTCTCAGAACTTGAAAAATGATAATGATTTTCGACAGTCTTCCTTTGATTTACCTGCCCAAAGGCAATCACTAAAGCGAAACCATTAGCATACCGACTTTTCCCCCGATTTTTGCTCATCATGGGACTGACATCCAAGCAATTAACACTTGAAACTTGAACTTGTCCGGTCGGCAGTGACGTCACCCTCTAGTGGCAATTTGTGCAATAAACAATGGCAAGAACAACAATAAAAATCAGGCAGCAAATAAAACGAATTAAAAAAAACAAACACACCAAAAACCGAAAATCAACGGAAGCAGCAGCCTCCTCAACACAAAAGCACACAGAATTCATTTCATTTAAAATTTAAATTCAAACTGAAAAATCAACGAAATGAATAAAAGTTCGATCGGTGCGGTTGGGAGTTCCATGAACCCATAACTTATTTATATGTACGAGTCTCTTCTCGGGGCATTATCTAGGGGCCAACAACGGCTTCCTGGCCAGAAACTTAGGCGACTTTTGGCTTCTTTTCGAAAGTCATCAATAACCGCGACGGCGGTGGCAATAAAGAAGCCCAAGTTGCAGCTTAAATGGCAAACGTTGCAACTGTTCAGTGCCGGGGCAGGGTTCTGCCAGTGCAATTGGTTGTTGCAAGTCCGTGTCTAGTCTAGGTGACGCCTTTGGGAAGGAGCGGAAACGGAGGAGAACCCGGCAGCAACCTGTTAAGGGAGATTTTCGTTCGACGCTCGTTCCGAGCCATTTATTTTCATGGGAAGTGGCCGCGAATAAAGGAGACCAACGCCACCCATGCCAGCCCACTCCATCTAACCCATTCGAGCCCCGTCAAAAACCACCCCGGCGACCTTGAGCGGGAGTTTCAGTCCATCGTCACCTCGCAGCGAACCGTCTCTTTTTAGCCCCAGTATTGTCCTCTCGTTCCACCAGCCTCACGCACTTTTTGCAATTCAAACTGGACAACCAGTTCGCAAACCAGTTTCCTTGCACATTAAAAGCAGAAGAAGCAAAAAGCCATCGCGGGGGCCAAACACGGAGAAAAATGTCGTTTAATAACTTGGAATTTATTCTTGAGTTTAATTATTTGGAAGCTTATTTATATATCTAAAAAAAATCATTATCGAAAAGGAAAGTTCTGCTTTAGGAAAACGATGGATCTAAAAGAAATATCAATAAGATAAACCTTCATAAAATGCAGGGAAGTATAAGAGGAATGTAGATTTTTCGACTGATAAAATATTTTGAAATAGAAGATTGAAACACAAAACAAATTCATCCAATTTTAAAGTTTAAAAACTCTCAATTAATGTAATTAAAATTTAAAGGTGAATCGATTTTAATCTTTAATCCTTTTTAAAGACCCTCAAAGAGAGCATTAAAAATACCAGATTTCTACAAATAATAACAAAAAAAGAAATAAACTTTTCCAACAGGCTATCATTTTTTTATTTCATTAATATAAAGTACTAAAATATGGTAGTTTTATATGGATTTCTGTATGGCTTATTTTTTGAGTCAATAATGATTTTAATTTCGGGCCTTAAAGTCTGAGAGTTTATGCGTTTAAAGTCACAAGTTTCCATCAATAAATGCTATATCTTTTTTATAGCTTAATCATTGCGGTAAGTTGCAACTAATCCTTGCCAGAAGCCATATTAAATTTAATATAAACTTGAATTTAAACCCTATTAAATCACATTTTTTATGCCCTGCTTTCTTTGCGTGCATTGGCAATCGAATCGAATCTGCGAAGCGGGCTCGAGCTCAAACGGGGCACCGACGAAACTCACCTGAAATATCATATATCCCGAGTCGTACATCCAAAAGTCCTCGGGCGTGTGGCCGGGCTTGGTCAGCTGAATGGCCAGGCAACGCTGCAAGATCAGACGGCAGCGCTGTGGACCACCGGGTGACTTGGTGCCCATTTCGTGGCAGTTTCAGTCGTTTTAGCTGCTTTTTTCTTGCTGGTCTCCGCTGCTGGCTCTGGGCTCCTCGATACCCCGATTCCCCGGTTCACCGATTCCTCTCGGTCTCTCGGCCTTCCCAGATTCTTTTATCGTCTAAAAATAACGCCAAGTTGGGGGCTTAAGGATCTCTGTGTTCTTTTTTAATGGTCAAGCACTGAGCAGAAAAAAAAGGTAAATACAAAAGCGCGATAAGAACGAAACCCGTCGTATTCGCAGAGTGTGTTTTATTCTTGTTGTTTTGCCCTCGGACTTGGCCACATTTGGATTTTTGCACACTTTTATTTCGGCTTTTGACTCTTTCGCTTTGCGGGCATTAACTTTTTCCAGCGAACTTTGTCAGCCCTCTGGCAATTAGCAATAACTTTTTATCCCAGCAGCCGCGACGCCTGCGCGCAGGCACTCGAATACCCGAAATCACTCACTACTCAGTACTTGGTACTCGATACTCGACGAGTACTCACTCCCCCTTGAGAGCGACCGCGAACCGAACCGACCGAATCGAGCGATGAATAAAGATTGCTGTGGCGCACGAGGCGAACGAATGGAAAATGTGCGGAAAACCAGATTCTGGCGTTCGGGCCATTGCCGAACGCTGCCGAAGTACCGTTCGCTCTCGCGAGAGTTTCCACTCCGCCAGCTTCTTGGGGACCTGAAACAACAGACGAAAATCGTTTTAGAAGCGGCTTTAAAGCCTTGATTATTGAATCAATTAGGTCTACCAAAAGATACAAAAATAACTAAATGCCAACATAAAAAATTCACCAACTGGAGTTCAGGCTGCCGATGTATCTTACAGATCGCAATCGCGTCGTCAGTCTGTCTGAGATACAAACGGGCTCTGCTCCTAATAACATCATCACATCATCATCGCCGGTCGTTATCGTTAACCGTAAGCCGAATTTGGCAACAGTTTTTTTTTTGTATTTTTACAAATACAGTAAACTCTTGAGAGTCGGAATTCTTTAAATCAAATTACAATTTTTAGTAAAACAGAGAAATTTACAGAGAAAGAGTTCTACAGAAAATTAAATAAAAATTACATTAATAATTTGCAATGATTAATAATACTAAACACCTTATAAATGAAATTTTAAGGCAGCTATTCTGAAAATGTATATTAAACTTTTCTATTTAAGATTATAGATTTAAAAATGTTTAAATAATAACATTATTTTGAAAAATATTTATAAACTAAATTATACTATTCACTGTATATTGTTTTAAATTAAATATCAATCAGCTTTAAAATAAAGAAGATTTAAAACTTGTAAAAACTGAGTCACCTTTTCATGTAAATAATTAATTCAAATAATTTCATTATGCAAAGATTTATAACAACTAAAAACCGTTAAAACTCACAATTTTATGACACCACTGTCAACCTTAAATTTAGCTTTTGTTTTTGCATCGACGACGAGTTACTTTTTGGGGGCCTTTTGTGCTTTTCAATCTTCAGGCCGGCGCTTGGAAGAAGTCATTTCCTGCCCCAATTGCCGGATGTGCAAATGACTAAAAATGGGTTAATTAAAAACTATCTAGCTGTGCTTAGATTTGGGACCGAGAGCTAAGGCAATTTGCCACAAGTCGCTGCTGTAATGTAGTAGAACCCTTGGCCATGTGTGTTCAGATATGGAACCCGGGCGGAGCAGTCTAGGAAATGTCTGAATAGTCGCACATCCATAATTGCGTATACGCCATGTACGCCGACTGTCAATCACAATTCTGATGCAAATGCGAATCCGTTCGCTTTCCGCACTGTCCAAATACA
Organism: Drosophila anomelani; assembly: GCA_035045905.1. Classification (NCBI taxonomy): domain Eukaryota; kingdom Metazoa; phylum Arthropoda; class Insecta; order Diptera; family Drosophilidae; genus Drosophila; species Drosophila anomelani. Next base: position 1,865,100 of record JAWNOO010000165.1, read on the forward strand.
TTAAGTGGAAATGCATGCCATGACAGACAGTCCCTGCATTCGAAGCATTATCTGTAACTGTGCGTCAGTCGCTCGGAATTTGCATAAACAATTACGATTTAACGAAATTACGAGATAACTCGATTTTTATGGCCCTGAGAGATTTATTTTAATTTCCCGTCGACCAGTTCACCCGTGGCTCACTCCACATGCATTTGTGGCACATTCATCTTCCGAATTCGGTCAGAGCGCGCGCCACATCCATAACAAGAAAGTTTAGGGGGAAGACGGACGGACAGGGCCAAAAGTGAGATTCGTATTCGGTTTGGGGCCAATTAAATGGCTCCAACGGTGAGATCATCGCCCACATAAACGCGTCTCTAAGATTTTCAGTTACACGCAGAAAAGCAAAGCAGATGAAGATCAAAATTGAAATTTAAAAGGTTTACGAAAGAAATTTTGAAGAAATACATACTAAACTCTTTAACTTTATATAGTTTTTGATAGCTTGATAATTTCTTATATATTAAATTCATCATTATAATATTTTAGAAAGTATTAACACTAATATATTCTTTTCATAATTATTCTTTATTTCTATTTAACTATTTTTTATAATTTCAATATTTTATAAATATGGGGTTATATACCATTAAATCCCTTGTTGAACAACCTTTCTTTTGTTTCTGTGCAGATCAAGTGTCGCTCAGACGCAGACCCACAGATACTCACGCACACAGCGGCCTCCCCCATCCCTTTTGGGCATTTTCTTTTTATTATTTATTTATTGCGGCTTGTATTTGTCGACCCATTAAGCGTCGGCCTTTGTTAGAAAACACGTTTCTTCTGGCCACATTCCAAAAAATGAGAGAATTCGCCAGCAGCAGCAGCGGCTCTCAAGCTCCATTCGCCGCCTTTTGTTTGTCTTACAAATCACAAACATTATGAATTGGTGAAACGCCTGGCCTAAGCTCAAAAGGTGCTAACAAAAATTAGCATAAATTATTATTAACAATTATGACCAGCAGCCGCAGCAGCATGAGCTCCAACAAAACTAAAAGATTTGCCATGTTCTTTTGACACTCGGCCCCAGGCTCTTTTATTTTAGGCAGCTGCAAAAATATGTCAGTTTCAGATTTTTTCTATAGCTCTCGAGGGGGGTCTTGGAATAGTTGGCAAACAGACATATATACCTGTACCTGTCACTTGGAACTGGAATGTTTTTGGCAAAAAAAAAGAATTGACAAGGGTATCCAAAGCCACCTTTCTTTTCTGGTTTGTTTCTATACTTTTTTTTTGGGTTCGTAACATTTGTCTAGCCGCAGGCCTTACTTATACTTGAAGGCTTTGCGGCTGTGATTCAGTAATTAAATTTGCACATGACCACGTTGAAGTAAGGCTCTTGGAGAGTCTCTTTTTTTGGTTGAGAGCGTTCAAAACAATTGAAGCCGAAGTCGAGTGGAACAAGTCCTTGACAGCTCACCTTGAACTTCAAATGAGGATCGTCATTAGGCGAATTCAGAATTGCGCGAAAACAAATCTATTACGTTTTATGCAATGACCATCATTGGTCGTGATAAACTTGAACTTTGATTTCCGGATGAACGAAAGTTTTATTAACGAATTCTGACGCAATCGAATGGAGCTTTCAGCATGCCGAATTAGCGCCTTTCAAGTCCGTTGACATTGGGCAATCATAAATCTATAAACTTATTTTGTTGCCAAGGCCAAGCTGTAGGATAAATCTAAAAGAAACTCTCTGAATTGGGAGGTTTAAATTCATGCAATCATTTCCTATTTTTTCTCATAATATTTTCTAGTTCCATAAATCGATTGGAATCCTTTTCTTCATTATAATGAGGAGTTATGCCACCGCTCGCCCACACTTCAACTTACTCCTATAAAGTATATAGTATGCAATACACCCCCGCCGACAATATTTGACAGCTTACTTTCAATTGCGACATCTAGTTAGCGCAAATTTAAGAGCGAAATAAAACAACACGATCGCACCGAGTGGATCGAACGGCTCGGGATCGCTGGATGGATGGATGGATGAATAGCTTAATGAAGCAAGAGCCTGTTCCGCGGTTCGTGGCCCCAAGATTCCATGGTCTGTGGTCCATGGTCCGTGGTCACTCAACGCGATGCCAGGCTCTTGGCACCGATCCGATCCACCCGCAAAGCATCACCCAAAAACCCCTCCGCGTGCCGCTTCATATTTCAGTTTTACGGTTCAACGACAACGACTCCGCACAGCTGGAGGTTTCTCGAGGAGATCTCGGGGAGCTAGAGAAGCTTTCGAAGCTGGTTGAGGAGCTGGAACTGTCGGAGGTGGAGGTGGACAGCAGCTCCAATTGCCGCAATGTGGCAAAGCAATCGATTTAAGCGCCGCATAAATTGAAGCCGAGCTGCAACTTCGAGGAAAACCGAAAAGGTTCCTCCATGTTCAACATGATGAATTGTTTTCTTTGTCGACTTGTCGACTGTTGCGCCGCTTGTGGCAACTGGAAACTGCAAACTGAAAACTGCCAACTACAAAAGCCACAGAAAGAAAATTGACGTAAGAAATAATATTTTTAAGTGAATTATTTTAATAAATGTAAACTTGAATAGTTTTTTGTTTAGAATTTCATCTTTTAAAGTCTTTAAAAAGAATCTTTATTTATGTATGGTATTTATTGATAGTACAACGTTTTTTTCTAGGTGTGGCAACTAGGAGATCGCCGAATGATGGAGTATAGTGGGCCTGGAGTAGGAGTAGGATCCAAAGAGCGGCTCAACAAAATTGCAAATTGTATCAAAAATTTAAATTTTCTCTTTCATTATGCGGCGGCACAGCTCGCCTCTGGAGCTCTCTGCTGCTAATAGACCCAGTGCCAGCCATTGTGTTTCTTTTTCCATCTCTTTTCCCTAGTTTATATCTTTTCGTTTTCAACGAGGCTTCGGCTTTTCCCTATTCAATTTTTGACAGGCGCGTTTTTACCCAAATAATGAGCTGCATTTGTGAAAAGGAGAAACGGGTAAAAATAGATAAAATGGATAACTTAAAGCGTTCAAATAATTTATAGTATTGCCAGCGCTTAATAAGGTTTTGCCTCCCCCAATCAGATGCAATTACTTGGCGGTTCGTATGGGGACCACTCCTCGTATACGTGATGTGACTATGATAACCGCATGAGTAAAGGGAAATAAATAATTAGAAAAGTCCAGAAAGAAGTCTAATGTAGAGAACAAGACCAGTGGTTTTTAGAAAGCAAAAAGATATACAATTATTTAATAGTTTATAGAGTTTTGCAATAGAACTGTACTGTAATTAATATTAATTAGGCATTATTATTATAGTTTGGAAGAATATGCAAGTCCTCTGCCAAATTCATTAAAATAATTTATAGGTTTCCTCTAGGCTTAATATTACTTTTTCTCCCCTCATAAAGCTCATTTGTTTGAGGCTTCTCACTGGGCCCACCCGTCGTATACGTGATGTGAATTTTATTCGCCTCCTCAAGCCGACCAAGTGCTAGTGCTGCAAAAACCAATGAATAATTATAAATCTACTGCAGAAAAAGTAAAATGAGGAACCCAACATCAGGCTGGGATTGTGTAGAAATACCAAGGAGAGCGTCACGGCGGGAAATCCACAAAACACAAAAGCAAATTTGAGAAATGCCAAAGATGCCCGACGAAGCCAAGAAATGACATGCCCATGTGCTGCTGCTCCTCCTCTCCGGATGGCATATCTCATGGACGTGGAACGGGGTCCAGACCACGGCGGAAGATGCAGATTGCGGGCGAAGATGGTGACGGGAGGGGAGAAGGCAGAGCTGCCTGCCAGGCGGAGACATTGCGGCAGACAATGCAATAACACTAGTAATTTCGCAATAGATGTTATTACGCATTTAAATACCCTAAGAACTACTTGCTAAAAATATTATAAATTTAATAATAATCCAGGCAGAATGTCTTGTATTCAAATTAACATTTTCATTGACTAATACAAATAAAAATGCTGTAAATTAGCCTGAAGACTTTAAATCAATTTAATTTTGTTAGCTGCCACATTTGATGTTTGTCTTTTTAGAGTCAACATAAAACGGAGGTGATGAATGACTTGAAATAGCAATAAAAACTTAATCTATAGTTAAATCGTAAACTGAAACAGTTAAATCATTCACAATTTAGATGATTTTGTGTTAAATATATATATGAATACCATCAAGAAATTAATTAAATAAATTTATAAACTGATAATTATATTAAGAACATATTCAGAGCCCTGCAAATCCAATGACCTCACTGATATACCCATTGGGAATACCCCATGCAATTGTCAACAGAAGCCGCTAACAATAACCGTTGATAACACCAGCAGCTTAGCCAGAAGAGGAGTCAGCTGAAGCGACAGCAGCCACAACAAGTACCAAGACACACACAGCAGAAGATGTTCGTTATGCAAGCATCCAATCCAGTGCAGTGCATCTTCAATTTCAGCATTCTTTCGCCAGTCTGCATAGCGCTCCACTCCACATCATCGGCTTCCTCAAAAAAAAAACTAAGAGAAGAGCTGGAGAAGCCCCCCCTCAATCTCTGGAGCATTCACATTGATTGCTCCGACTGAAATTCCGCGTGAAAGCAAACACAGTGCAACCAACAGGCAGCGACGCAGACAACGAGCAACAAAAACCAACAAATAAAACCGAAAGGAAAAGCGCAGAAAAGTAATAAAATCAACTGAAATTGCTTAACACCCGGCGTAAAGTGATAATGGTTGGATTTATTTATTTGCTTGCAGCTGGGAATACCAGAAAGCGATTTAAAGCATTTACGAAACGGGGTTATCAACATTTTGTTTCATTAAAAGATAGCTGCCGTAGGTGTTGATTGCATTACTACTATATTATTTATAATGGAGAATAAATTATATAATCTAGATTATTTTCCGGATACCAATAGAAGGGAAATTCAAACATATTTAACCCCTAAAATATTAATAACAAAAAATGAATTTCATTGAAATTTCCCCTAATTAAACCCAGCTCACTGACTGATATTTAATACTCGCATTTTCTGTGTGTTAATGCAATTTGATCGGTGTTTTGGTCTCGGTTGGCTTCCCATTAATCCTGGCCCACAACGCCGTCTTCCTTGTGTTGTTATTATTATTTTTGTCGGTGGTTGTGCGCAAGTTTTGTCTTTTTCCTTGTCTCGTTTGTCAGACATTTGACAGTTGTTTGTTATTTTTGCACGTTGACTTTTCTCCACCGCTGATGTCTGTCCCTGTCTGTGTGTGTCATGTGTCTGTGGCATATTTTCCATTTTCCCCATTTTCCTTGCCCCCACAGAGGTTGCCTAACAGACGCCCACTGAACACAGAAAAAAACAGAGATCAATGGTAACTTGATCTAATAAAGATCGTTTATTAATTGTTATAAATAATAATACATATAAAATGCATCTAAGTATTTTCAGAACCTTTTCTAGAACACGGATACAATTTTTTATCAAATTTTATACAACTTTATTCGGTAACAGACACTGTCCTGCACAGGAAACGTGATTAATTTTTGAACATAAATATTGTTTACTGTGCACCAACGTCCCTCTCCCTCTGCTGCCACATTTTGGATTTCAATTTTTATGGCAAGTCAAATTTTCGGCCTCCTGCATTTATTGCCATTTTCGTAGTGAGCGCTCGCCTGCGTGTGTGTTTGTGTCGAGGAAGTTGAAATTTGCATAGAAAAATGGAAATTAACAAGACCATTTGACTGGCTGTCCATCTGAGCCCGGCTCTAGCTCTGGCTCTAACTCCTTCTCTGTCCCGATCCCGGGTCCCGGGTAACTTCCCGTCCTGCTCCAGTGTCCTGTTCGTACATTTGTCCGTGTCTATATTTAGCTTTATGTAAACATGTTTGACCAACTGAACTGACTGAATGACTGACTGCCTCAGTTGGGAGGTGACTCCCCTCCCCGAGGAGGCCCCAAACCCCCCATCCCCATCTCATTTTGCCAGTGATGTAATCTCGGTAATGCATGCGACAAACTTTCATCTCGAATTGCAAAATCCACGCAATACGAAACAAAAGATCACTAAAGATTGGCTTACACTGTTTGAATAACAATTAATAAATAATAATTAATTCGCAAAAGGTATTCCCCAGAGGCTTTACATAAACCCCATTTTTTAACGTTGTTTATTTCATAATTTAATATGTTGGTATTATTTGTGTTTTGCTTGGGATCTCAATCTTTGGCTTACACAGCAGATGAGGTGAAATTTCAGGCAGTTAAGACGTGTTGTTTTTTTGGCGATGCTTCCCACGTGACCTCGAAGACAAACCTCACGTACAAGGATTTCTTTTTCGACTTCTGCGCGGGGGGCTCTAACCTACACCACTTATATAAGTAAGTATTTAAGTATCTTGTATCGTGGAAAGTGAAAATTGATGCATGCATCGTCATCGCCATCGCCATCGAAATCGGTTTCCTTATGGATTCCAATATTTTTACAATCCAGTCACGGAAATTCGTTTAATCGAAATGGCCGCGATAGTCAAAATTTCCGAGATAGCAATGTATCCGGGGATCTCTCTTTAAACAGAAATCAAATTGAAGTCCTCCTTATTTGCTCGACACAAACGGAAGCTGCAGTGCCGAATGATGTCATAATCAAATAACTCAAAAAAAAAGGGGCACAAGTTCAAAGGAAGCAATGATTGCGAGCTAGGGACGTTATTCACATTTTTTGTTAATTGGGGAAAAGGGTACAAGGAACATCTCTTGAGGTCCAACTTAGGAGATTTATTTCAAGATATATTTTGTAAATAATAAACCCAATTTGTGATGAAAATATATAGTGACTGAGCTCTTTTCTTTTCCTTCATTCATTTATCGCTCTTCATTTAAATTTCGAAATATTTTAAAAAATTAAATTAAAGATATAAAATCAATTATTTAGAGAACATTCCTTACTAAAGTAAAACTGAAATTATTCTCTTTTTTCAGCTAATCAAAAACTAAAAGCAAATTGCGCCAAAGTGATACACAAAACCCAAAGAGCGCCATAGAAACTAGCTCCTAGTTGGATGGAAAAACAGCCAGAGGGTGCCGTTGCAGTGGATGAAGTCACTGGCGGAGCACGACGATTTTAAACAGGCTTTGCAGAGGCAAGGATTCAGCGGGGAAAACAGGAGGCAGCAGTCAAAATGGACAGCAAATACAGTAATTAGATCACAAAACAGACAGTCGAAAAAAAAAGAGGAAAGGGGCAACGGGATGGATAGTGGCAAAAAGAGAAGTTGCAACGTGACCAAAGAGAAGGAAGCCAGGAGCAGCAAATAAAATAAAGTGAGAAGTCGACTACCAAACACATTGCAGGTCAAGACTTTAGGTTATTATATATTTATATTAGCTAGTTTTATATGTGAAGATTTCTTTAAATTAAATTACTTAAAAAATAGGTATTTCTTTATTGTATTTATTATATTTTTGTAATAATAATTTATTGTGTTATAAACAGGTTACATTAAAAACAAACATTTAGGTTCATTCCTCTTCAGTATTATGCTGTTTATATGCATCCTTAAAAATTGATTTTCTATTTTGTTTTCATTAATTGCATCGAGAGCTTATATAAACACAAAATGAATTAAATTTTATTGATACAATCCATGGGTAATAACCTAATTTAGCTTTATTAGCTATGCTACTTAAATTAAGAGCCTTATTTAATTGAAAATAACAAAGATAATTAGTTTCTGTCAAGGATATAGCCTTGTAAGGCTAATCCTATTTTGGCAGCGTAACTCACAAAGTCTGTAACGCTGGCTAAGTCTCACTTCCTGCCAAGAAAGATATACAAACATAAGAAACATAAAAAACAAAACCAAGTTGCATGTGAGGCAGCTTCCTAATCGACAACAATAAAAACAAAATCAAAACACAATGGACACATTCGTGTGTGCGAAAAAACTAAACTCAATTACTCAACAAACATAGTAACCTAGTTCATAAAAAGCAACTGCAACAAATGCTGTTAACAGCGGTGGCCAACAAGAAAAGCAACAAATTCATTTTCGCCTTTGTTGTTATTTTTGTTTAACGTTTTTTTTCCTAGCTTTTATTGTTGTTGTTATTTGTTGCTGCTTTCCACAAGAAAAGTCCTTCAAGCGTGACAATCACATGGAACGAACGCCGCTGTTGCTGCTGCTGATTTATCGTTTTCATTTTGCAGAGCTTGTTGGATGTTGTAAAAGGAAATGTCAATTCTGCTGCTGTTGCTGCTGCTGCTGCCCGTTTGCCAAACAATACTGGCCAAATAACAAAACAAAACGAAAAAAACCCAAAATAGTGGCAGGAACTGCCGAAGGGGCCATCATCATGCACCCACTAATGTAAGGCACATAACAAATTTCGTTGTTGGCCGAGTGGCTACTTGGAAAACATAGAGAATATCGTGTCTTGCCGCTTGGCAGCTGGCCGAAGGGCGCACTTTAAAAATATGATTTACATTTGGCAAGTAGGCTAAATATATACAAACTCTAAGAGGCTCTAAAAGGCATTAAAGTTGAATTATGCGACTTATTTTGTGTAATATTTGCTCTGAGGGCTCTAAAAATCAAGAAAATATAATTATTACTTTCTGCTGTATTTCTTATATTTTTCTGGATTTAGAAAATATTTTTCAAGTGGATCCAACGAGCCTAAAATCAGATTTGGAGATTCTTGGCCGCCCTTCGTGGAGACTTTCTCCTTCCGCCGAAGAGTGGAACCGAGGCACAGTCTCCTTGCGTGATGTCCAGCAATGTGCCCAATCCTGTTTGGAAGCCCCTCTCCTACGAGCTCCCTGAAGTGGTTTAGGTGGTTTTTTTTTTTGACCATGCCAGAATTTGTTAGTTTAAGAAGAACAACAGGAAAGCCAAGAATCACCGCGGAGAATGCGGAGACGCGGAGAAGACACAAAGCAAAGCGCCGTTCCAGCCTGGGAATGGGAATGGGAATGGGACTTGGGACTTGGGACTGGTATACATGGACTTGGGAGCTTGGGACCTGAAGCTCTTCGGGGATCGTGAGTCAGCAGAGTTTTTGGCAAAGAAATCTGCTAAGAATATATAAGACCCAATGATGATTTATTGTTTGGCTTATTAGAACGAGAGGGAGAACTGCTAGGACGGCGATAGGAGATCGCTTTCATGCCGGGGATTTATGCTGTTGACTTTTTAGGGCCGCAGCCGTGTCTTATTTTGGGGCTTAGTGACTCACCTCGGGCTAGAATTATTCTCTTTTTTTTTTCATTTTTTGTGGGTACACAAGATGTATGTAAGTGGGTACATCTTAGCACATTAACTTGGCAACGATCTTGCCAGAGTTCGAAGCTACCATTAGTTTATACCAACAGGTTTTTTGTTCAAAAGAAAACTTGCAAAATTATGCAAATTATGAACAGCAATTGTTTGTTAATGGATCATGTTTACGCGCTGCATAACAAATTAGAAACTATTAAAAAGCATTAGTTAACAGTTTATATAATCTAATCTAAGGGTAAACATAACAACCGCTACGCTTCAAACAATTAATTATCTTGCAAATTATGAGCAACGGCTTCTTAATGGATCGTTTTGCGTATCTAACTGATGTATGGGAAGTTTTAAATTAAACATTATCTCCAATTCCATTTGTCTTGGCGATGGGATAATGTTATTGAAAAAAAGGACATTCAATAAATTTAAATTCCCCATTGGAATTATTCCAAATACTATTGATTCTGAATAGATTGTAGGAGCGAGAATCGCTTGCCCCGGACCAGAGTCTCTGTCTCACTCTTGGCCTTCCGCTGGCTTTCTTGGAAACGCGCTCTTGATCGGATTCCGATTCCAATTCGGGCTCGCATTTAATAACAGATTTATGCATTGGCCATGGCAATCTAATACGAGCCACAATAAAAGCTTGAATATGGCCATTTGGCAACACGTCAACAGAAACAACAACCACAGCCAAGGCAATGAACGAAACGTGCCAACGTCCAAAGATCGCTGATAACTCCGAATCGAGGGAGTTATAGCCACATTTCGGGTGTTTAGGGGCACGTAGGGGGAGTCGAGTCCAGTGGTGGACCATTGGATCCGGACTATGCAAAGAAAGTTTTATTTTTGTTTTGCCGCAGGACACACAATCGCCACAGAGTTTGGACCTGACCGCAGCTTCCAAATCATTTATGAGGGAAAATTTGTATAAGTGATGTAGTTTTCAGTTTAAAATTTGATTACATTTATGAATATATAAATAACATCTATAGATTTAATTTATGTTGTGTTCCTACGGGCTTAAGCCTTCCTCCTCTGAAACATTTGTCCTTCTCCTCCTGCAACTTCGATGGTAAATAACCGAGAAATACATTGTGTTAGCTTTTTAATCAATTTGGTATTTTATATTTTTGTTAGTGGGAATTTGTTATCTTTCTTACAAAGTTATTGTATTTCCTTTCTTCATTTTGCTTATTCGCTTTTTGTTTACAGCCAATTCTGGCCTGCGTTCAATACCTAAGCGGCTGTAAATATTCATAACTCAGAAGCACCTGAAGCCTGTCTTAATAAAAAATCCCCAAACTGGATTTTTCGAACCCTGGCGATATTTTCCCCCAGAGAAACTTTTCTGAAAATCTGCATATAAGCTGCAGTAGCTACTGCCTACTGTGAATGAGCACCGATCGTGGGCAGCGGAAAATCAGCAGCCGGTGGAAAATTCAGGTGGCCGAAGGGGGGGAACAACGGAGAGGGACTTAGCCAGGCTGCCGCATTTGGTTGACGATTTTTATGGCTGGATTTTTTTTTCTTGGCGTTTGTCTTAACGGTTATTTCTCCTTTTTTTTTTGGTTGTTGACTGCCATTAGCAATTAATAGTCGGCACGAGAAATTTGCATTGCAAAAGGAAAGTGACAAAAAAAGAGAGACGACAAAGTAAAAATATGTACATATATATGGCCAGTAGCGATCAGCGATCACAGATCACAAATCAGAGATATGCAAGGATGCTGGGTGTTCGTTTGGTTGGCTAATTGTTATGTATGTAGGGTATATTTCACGCCGCCGAAAAAAAGTGATAGTGATGGTAAGAGTGAGAGTGAGAGTGACACCTGTTGCACCTCGGATGCGTGACCGAGGTGCGTGCGCTGGCTGGCCATCGGCCATCAGGCATCAATCCTCGGGCTCATCGGGTTCAATTTGATTCACCTGCCGCAGCCTCACTGCCACTGCCACTCGATCGATCTCTGGCGGGGCAGACGCATTAAGTTTCATGTGCCGTCATTATTTTAAATTATGCACACGAGCGAAACTCGAAAACTCAAACGAGACTCGGCATAAGTCAAAAACTTCATTTGCATACCCACAAGTACGCTGGGTGTTGTGTGTGTGCTTGTGATTGTGGAAAATGGTTTAACACTTTTGGCTCGCTGTCTCTTTCTGGACTTAAATTTGATGGATTGTGTGGCCACAGGTTGATGATTTCATTAGTTCCAGGGGAGCGAGAGCAGCTGCTCGGCGCTATAACGAGGCGAAATTAAAAACGGTATTTATAGGTTTCTTGAGTATCTCGAGGATACATTCGAATTGGCCGTCACGAAAGGTGGGAGTGCATTTTTAAATTATTATATAAGGCAAAAGGTTGGGGTAAAAAAAACACCCTAAAAAATAAACACTTTCACAAAGATCGAAGAATACAATAACAAATCAAGATTTACTTAAGATTCCCAATACACAAAAACTATTTGAATAATATTTAGTATAAATAATATTTAATACAATATATTATAAAAATGACAAAATCTCTTAATTCTGAAATGTAAAATTTCTATGGTAATTTTTAAGGAGCTTTGTATGTACTTACAGTGATATGAGTTCTATGCCAAATACATGTAATGTTCGAGTTCACTGGGATTGTCCATTTATCTGAAATATTAAAATATTTAGAGTTGAATTACTATAAAAGGCTTGTTAATATTTTCTAACAATGACATTAATAATTTATCTAGACCACACACCTTTAAATAAATTAAAGAGCAATCCCAACGCATTATTCTAATAATTGACTGGCACCTTCATTTTCCCTTGATAAATATTTACCCCGGAATGGATCTATGCGGTTAGCCGAGCTATATATCCATCGTAAAACCCATGTAAATCAGATCAAATGGATGCGCCACCTCGGCGGCAAGACAAACACATTTTTCATTCAACAGAAATACCCGCCCACAAAACTCCCACTTCGTTAGAAACTATTTCCACCCGCTGATGACACATTACTGTCACTCAGCGTTATGAGCTAAATTTATTGATGCAGCCCGGCGGTTTCCCGGCTTTCCCCCCGCGCCACACCCCCTTTCAATTTTCTCCTTAGCCCCAAAGAATGTTTAATGTTTTCTTCGTGTCAGCGCATGCCAAAAAAGTATTTTTTTCAAGAGGCCTCCTCCCTGCATGGGGGAAATGTCACGGGGATCTTTGGCTCTGCGACGATTTTCTTGCATATGGAAGGGGGGAAAATCTCATATGCGCTGCCAGGGGAATGAAAAACAAGACCGGAGAAAAAGACTCATTTCGTAATGATGTTGCCAGGAAAATGAAGGAAAAACACACATGACCAAAGAAGCTGAAATAAAAACAAACGATAAAGGAAGATGGTGTTTTTTAAGGCGAATGTTTTATACCCTAGAAAACAGGGGAAAATTATATAATATATTTATATAAATATTGTGTTTTTTAGATCATATTCATATTCATAAGACATCAACTTTTGTCATTATTAATTGAGTTTTAGGGATTTCCTTAAAATAATTATTTATAAATATTTCTGATCGAGTAAATATAACCTTAAATACCAGCAAGTCAGATGAAAATTATATTACCCCCCCCGTTAGGGTATAGAGAAAAGGAAAACGAAATCGCTGACATCTTTGCTAACTAAAAACACACACTAAAATAGCGAAACGCTGGGCGACAGACAGGGAAAAGCCCCTGTAATTTATAGGAGAATTCCTTTGGAATTTATGTGCGGAATCATGACATAAATTAACCAGCCAAGTGTGGAGCGGCTTGCGTGCTAAAGTGGTTCGCTGGTTCGGTGGGTTAGTGGTGCAAATTGGGCTGATGCAACCGCCCGCGCAGGTATTTAGTTGAATTATCATAATTATTTGTAATTATTCAACATTTTGTTAAGCGAATGTAACTAATCGTTTTTTATTTTCGTATCTTCTTTAGCTTTCTTCGCTCTTCTCTCACTTTCTTCCAGTCACTGGCCTTCTTCTTGTTCGGTCTCTTCTCGGCCTGCCTCTGCCTCTGCTGTAATCATTAAGTTTGAAATCAACTTTTGTTTTTAATTTTATGTAATTGCCGCTTAATCACAGAGCAATTAAAATGCAACGCAAGTTTCGGGGGCGTCCAAAGTTTTTGAAGCGTTTCGAGATTTGTCTCGGATTGGATTCGTAGTTTTATTTTTGTACTTTTTTTTCGGCCTTTTGGATTTTCATTTCCATGGCGTGCCATGGATAATGGGGTCAAGAGCTTCGCCAAGGAGCAACTGGCAGGTTGGGTCTGCCGCTGCTGCTGCTGCTGCTGCTGCTGGTGCAACGGTTTTTCCAGCTCCATCGATGAGGCTGCATTGCGTAATCATTCATAATTCGCTGTCCACTTGGCTGTCCACTTCAGTTGCACATTTTGCCGTCCCGCTCCAAGCTCTCCGGCGATCAAGTGCATATAATTATGCGATGAATACTCTATATATTAGGGCAAGGTACATGGGTGTCATAGTTAATGCGTTAATTTTATGCAGCATTATAGAAAACTTTTGATTTAATAAAAAGATTAATTTAAATCGTTTGATTCTGTTTCATTTGTTTATAATTTAATTCTGTGCATATTATAATTATATTTTAAACTATTTAAGCAACAACAATTTTGGCTTAGAATGAAGTATAAATTCTGGGCCAAAATTGTTTTTGCTTAAATAATTTTATGTTTGTATTAACAAATATTAATTGTAGTTTATACAAACTAAATATTTCTTAGTTAAAAGCTCACTTTAAGACTTTCTAAAAAAAAAGTATAATCCGTCCGACGTATACTTAATATTTCAACATAATAAAAAAAGCGATGGAAAAATTAAGTATACGTAGTGTGTAACCAGATGTTCCTATAATTGAGCTGCTAATAAAAACAATTTTGAATATTTGTAAACTACAATTAGATTACTATTTCATTGAAATATACATTCATCCTTCCTGAGGAAATATAAGTATAAAACCAACTTTAAGCAAGATTTAAATAGTTTCTATTGCATTTATTTTCTATTGCATTTATTTTCTATTGCATTTTTATCCTATAATATCCATTAATTCAATTGCTTCTAGAAACCATTTCCCGCCAATAAACCAATAAACAATTAAGTGATATAATTATAATCAAGTTAATGGCCCCCATTTTTCTAAGAGAAGCGGTTTCAGAGCATCTCAGCGTTCGGACTTGGCATTTTCCTTGCTTACGACCGCCTTCCTGGCGTTTCTGGGCCACCGAAGTTCGTGTTTGTTTTCCACAGCTCTGAACTGACAGCGGCGGCGGCGACCATTTAAATTGTCTTCAAAAGCGCACATTACATAATTAAGACAGCAGCACACCATCGGCCGGCATAAGCAGATACAAATACAAATACAGAAAGAGTCCGGCGTTTTTAACCGACGGTGTCTGTCCGGCAGTTGAGTTGCCTGACTGACTGACAGGCCATCAACTTCAACAAAATGCTCAACACCTCGCCAAGAGCCGCTGGTAGAAAATACAAGCAAAGAAAAAAGGCCGAACGAAAAACCAAGACTTTTCCACTTGGAGCAACTCTATTTTTTCGATGCATCATCGCATAATCAAAGAGTCATAAAAACCAATAATCATTATTAAGCAAAACAAGCCAATTAATGCAACAGCCGCAGCAAAGCAGCAGCGCCTGTGCCGCCAGCAGAAGCCGTAATTAAATGAAAATAAAACGCCACAAGATTTGGCCAACATTGCAAGTTGGCCAGGAGCGAGACAAGTCTATTATGGGGTTTTCTGAGCACCGAGTTTTATATTATAATTATAACAGACCCGGCTCTGGCTCCCAATTCAAATATTTTTGCTAATTTTGCCATTTGCGTGTCATAATAAAACGATAAACTGTAGCGGAAGGCGGCAAAGGAAGTTGCAAGTCTGAGTTTTCAGTGAATGGAAACATTAATTACCCTAACAGTGATTTTTCTGGGGCAGATATATAACAACGGGGGTTTTCTGTTTTTATTGGCAACATGTTAATTATATTTTATGCGTATGCTAATTTATATTTTAGATACTGCAATTATTTACTTAGTTTATTTCACTTAATAATACTGTTTCTTTTTCATATTCTTTAAATGCTTTAAAGAAATATATTCCATTCTTTATGCTTCTAACTCTATCTAGCTTGATTCTCATAGAATATTTCAATGAACGAGGGAAAACTATAACCTTGTTTATTTATTATTGAGAAATATAATTACTATATAAACATCTAATTAATTTTATATTTAAATTAACCCCTTCTTGGTCAATATTAATTTACCTCTAAAAAGCGTATTTTGAATCGACAAATTGAAAAACCGGAAAGAATGCTGACTGTGTCCCCTGTGTCCAGTCCAATTAGTGTGGAAAATAAAGTGGAAAATTGTCAAATTGATTGGGCATTGGGCGCGGTGGGACCGAGAATGGGTGAGAAATATTAAACGGAGTGCGTCCTGTTGCCGCAATTTACAAATCAAGTTTGCTCGCATTGAAAATTAGTGAAAGTTGCGCCCAAGTTGTGGCTGCTGGTTGGGTTGTTTTGGGATTTTCTTTGCCTATTTTCTTTTCTTTACCATTTCTTTCTTTATTTTTTTTTTTTTCCTTTTGTTGGCGTTGGCCAGTCGGAACTCGGAACGGTAGCCCAAACCTAGGGCAATATCGTGTCGGCGATCGCTGCCAATCGGATAGGCGGGGTGATCGATGAGGGAAAAATGCGGGGAAATGGGGAAAACTCCAGCAGAGAGCGCAGGTCCGAAGGGCAGCTGGAGGTCAGAGCTAATTGATTGGGAAAACCATTTCTCGGATTCGGCGTCTTTGGCCGCCATTAACAAGCATCGAAAACATATGAACCGGCCCGTGGCTAATCTGGTTAATTCCATTAAGTGGCCGGCCGAAGATCCAGAGATTTGGCTATAATCAGGTAATTGGCCATATTATTTCAAAATTAACCTGGGCTGTAAATACTGGAGGGAAATCTTCATTGTAGTACTAAATCCATGGCAGGTGAAATTTAAGTTTTGGCGCCGATCAAAGCTTAAGGCAGTTTAAGTTGAATTTATAATTAATAAATTGATTTACTGCGAGTAATACTCGATTACTTGGGGTTTTTTTTTAACAAAATATGAACAGGATAGGTTTCTTCTTAGAAAAGAGATTAAACAAAGCTAATAAGTCAGATTTTTATATATAGAAATCGAACATTACATCGAATTCATTTACCATTTTGTGCATTCATAAGTTTAACCCCAGGCCTGACCCATCTTATCTTGGAGGCATTGCATGACTTTGGTTTCCCATGACTAATTCAAACTATTTCCAATCTCCAGCCAAAAACTCTTTCACCTGTTGAAAAATTCAGTAATTCCATTCGATGTGCATTTCAATTTGAAACATTTCGCAGTGCGTTTCATCCAAAGTTTTTGGCTTTGGTATTCCATCCGAAGCTCAACCCAAGACTTGGTACCATTTGTCAAGTTTGCCTTTTGGAGTGCTGAATTTTTCATGTGCATTTAATTAGTTGAATTATGGCTGCGAAATGTGGCGACTGGCCACTGGCCGCGGGCAGTGGCAGTCACAGTCGGAGCAGAGGCAGCAGCATTAAACATTACAATCTAATAAAAAGTCGGAGAAAATAAAACTTAAAAATACAACTTAATGAAAATGAAGTAAGCACTCTGTGCGCGACCATATTGTGCGACAACTTTCGCGAAATAATTTTTATTGACTCCCGTCCAGTTGGACAATGGACCCGCTTGGGATGTCAGTCGGGAAAATCGCACGAAATCACCTTTCGCCATTTTCATCCTTAGTTTTGTTGTTTTTCGCGGGCGGCTAATTACAGGGGGCGGCGAGGTGAGGCGGCGGAGGCTGATAGCTAATCTTTCGATTGTTTTTCCAAATATTTTTGTTATGAAAAGCAAATTGGCTTTCAAACACAAACAATTTAAAATAAACATTCACCTGTCTGCAAATAATTACAATAATTAAACCCATAAATCAATAAACAGAGACGGAGACCATTGAAGCTTATAGTAAAGCGATTATTTAATAATTTGTATATTAATTTTAATCAGCAAACACCTTTCCCATTTGTCACTTGAATTTATTTTTGAATTTCCCATAAAATAAGAGAAATGTGAATAAAAGAAAAAAATATATATATCCTGATCAATCAACACAGGCAAAAGCGGAAACACCTCCATGAAACTGAATTCATTATGATAATTTTGAAAAGGTAATTGCCAGAAAGACTGATTACCTCTAATTGTCTAATACCCCCTAATTGGACATTCTTGCCAAGTTCTCAAGCCTTTCTCCGCGCTCCTCAAGTGCGTTAGGTGGCTAAAAGAGAGAACCTGGGGGCGTGGGCCCCCGGCTTCGGGCTGAAAACTTAATTGAAACTCGGCCCAGTTCCCCAGTTCGGCACTCCACTCCGCTCCAGCCGGCCGCCAACTGCCGGCGCATTAAGCCAACGAAAATAAACAAAAACCGAAAGACAACAAAATAAAACCGCAGATAAAAAGATCTTGAGATTTTCCACAATTATTTTGTATCTTTCGTCGGCAGCAACAACAACTTGACCTAGTTACATTTGTTGATGTTTTATTTTTATTTTTATTTTTTTTTTTAGCATTTGTGTGTCTTTTTATTTTGTTCTTCAGCCCTGTGATTAGTGACAAGAATCGTTGGTAATGAGAGTAGTGGCAGAGATGTGGAAAACACTAACAAATCTTTTGTGGGTCGCTTTTGTTTCATTTCATTTTCCGAAATTGCTGGACCATAATTAAAAGATTGCCCGCGTAATTAGCCGGCTCAGCTGAGCCTAGCCGAGATTTATGTGCCGAGTGTAAAGTTCAAACTGAGGTAAGGTACACACACCATCGCTTGTGGTAAAGTAAAGGGCGTAATTAATTTTGAAGGACAAGTCTTTGAATCATTAAAAACGAATTTACTGAGGTCACCGTTTCAGGCAAGGGTTCAACAGAGCTTGACTACTGGTTTTCAAAAAGAAAAACTATCCACCGGCATGGACTGAAGTAATGAGAATTATTTAAATAGCATATTTGATACCTATTACCATAAGATTATATATATTTTTTAGTTCTAAACCTAACTATCTGTCAGTTATAACGCTATTTTTGCCACTGAATCTCGAAATAATTTATGAATACCATATACTCTTTCTCTTTCACAGCATTCCCTTTGAATTATTCAATAATATTACCATAAGATTATATATATTTTTTAGTTCTAAACCTAACTATCTGTCAGTTATAACGCTATTTTTGCCACTGAATCTCGAAATAATTTATGAATACCATATACTCTTTCTCTTTCACAGCATTCCCTTTGAATTATTCAATATTCTAATACTCATAATCATCTTCTTCGGATTCTTCTGTTTCATCTGGTGGCCCCACACACTGGCTTTGCCTACGCGGCCATTCCCTTTCTGGAAATCGCTCCTTTTGGATCTTTCGATTGTGCACAGTCAGGAGATGATGGTAAATCTCACGATGCCGCTGCACGCGTTGTTCAATAAGGATGAGTCCATCCTCACAGGAGAGAATTTCAGCTTGCTTCCTTACAATTCGCTGACGGATATTGTCCGCCTGAATATTCATCTGATCCTCCGGCAGCTCTCTGAGGCAGCTGAGGCGTCTTAGCTGGCTCTCCAGATCTTCGATCTGTATCTCAAGGTCCTGTATAAAAAAGGTGGCATTTTCGTGTTCTCGTTCAGCCGCACCATAAACCTTTGTGGCCTCTTCTAGGGTGGGCCAAGAGGTTTTCTCCTCCCACTTGGCCGACATCTCCTCCCATGCCAGTCGCACCTCTTCGGATATAGTCTCGACTGGCGTTACCATATTAATGATGTAACCGACCAGATGTTATAAGGAGACATTATGAATGATAGAAAATTGACGTGTTCCTATGCTAGGGAAGACATGGCTAACCTTTTTTGACTTACAGTCTGCAATTAGTGGATGATGAGGACCATTTCCCCCTCTAGATTCTCAACGGGAGTGATGAGGCAAGTGCACTTCCGACTGACTGATTATCTGACCAAAAGCTTCTGGACTCCCAGCAGGGAGACACGTGCCAAAGATTGGAGAATTGGAAATCTCTCGATGACGCAGTAGAAACCAAGATCCCAGCATCAGCGAAAGTGAAACGCCGATACATCGGCAAGAGTCTAATCAGTCTCACTGCAACGGCAACGGTGAAGCCAGGTAACAAAGTAACAAAGTAACAAGTACATATCATGCTCGGGCCCCGAAGATTTAAACTCTCTTTCTGTGTCATTGACAGACGCGTCTTTTTCGTCGTCTTTCTTCTGTGCAGCTCTTCTGTGTTCGACTGTTTTGACTGACAAATGAAAATCTCAATTGGCTATCGCCAGACAATCAAAAGACGAGGAGACAAACAGCCATGAGAAGTCGTCTGTCGACGGTTGCAAACTTTACACACATTACGGCCGAAACGAAACGAAATGAAATGAAATGACAACAACTGCAGCACAACATACGAAAATGTACTTTCACTCATCGGCTTTTTTCTTTTTTTGTTTGGGTTTTGTTTTGGTTTTTTGTCTTTTTCAATTTTGAAAACGTCATCGTGTCGCAGATAAAATAACAAACCCCGACCCCCCAAAAGAAAAACAGACAAATGCAAAGATCCCCGGCTGATTGATGTCAGCCAAATCCCATCTGCTGCGTTTTCCCAGGCTCCTCGAGAAATGGTCAGAGGTTGTCACTTCAAAGCAGAATATATACAGTCAGTCGCACCTACGATTTTATTTTTTTGTTTGCTTGGAGATCTGCCCAATTAAATGCAAATTTTCTTGCTTTAGAAATCGATGCCAAACACAAAAATGCACAGAAAATAATCCTTTCAGAATTTTTACATTATAAACTATACAAATAACATTTGCATATTTTGGTTAAAAAATACTACAATGTTTTGCTAAATTTCCCACTTTATTATGGAGACAAAACTGTTTTGAAGAAATTAGTTTAAGCTTGTTTTGTGACCTTAAATAAATATCTTTAGGTATTCCAAAACCATAACTATAAAGCAAATATTATTTTAAATTTAAATTTAAAATTTAATACCTTCAAATATTATTTTCTGTGCCTCAAAACACACACTTGCAAACCGGAGAGAAAGATGCAAATGATCTTTTCTCCAATTTTCCGGCGGCGACCACCCACATGGACAGTGGGCGCCACAAAAGTCTCACTTGCCAGAAAGCCCGGAGAAACCACAGTGCCGGCCACAAATTTATGCGCATTTCGATGAAATCGCAAAACGCTGCGTGGGCGTGGCCAAGGTGAAGGAGAGGGCGGTGCAGAGTCCAGTGCACTGGGCCCCCAAAGCGTTTTATTTATTTTTTACATTTCTTATTCGTATTTTATCGGTTTTATTGCCGTCTTATTTATTTCGTTTGTTTTGCTAGTTTTTTTCTTCTTGCTTTTTGCGGCTTGGCAGCGAAAGTAAGCAAAACAAGCGGAGGAGAAGTGTAAGCGATTGTAGAAAATGAAATTCGGTGTTTGGTCTATCATTTCCATGGAAATTATGCAAGAAGTTTATGCTTTAGATACGGCCATGGTAATTAATGGAAACTCTACTGCCGGATTTGATTAAGGAGAGGGCAAAGATATGGAATTAGTGTCAAATTTAATTATCCCGAGTTCTCTTTGGGTTCTAAGATTAATGGGAAAATATAAGTTAAGTGAATTTTATGTTAAATGAGACTGACATAAAGCTAAAGTTAAAGATATATAAATTTAATGCATATTATTTCTATTACTTCTAAAATATTTAAAAACTGCACTTGATATTCAAATTTAAATAGGGAACTAACAACTGTTTTCAAGTCTTTCCTTTGTTTTAATTATAACCTAATAACTTTTTTAAAAAACCCCTAGAATGTGACCCTTAAATTTCAATCATCATAAAATAACAATACGATTTCGTGCTGCATGATTTACCGGGATAAATTATCCCCGGGACCCTCTGCCCTGTCGATTTATAACCCCTCACTGCTGCCGATTCAAATATTTCATTCACAAAAAACACAGAGACTGAAATAATCCAAAACGCATACACGGCAGAATCGCAGCATGTTGCACTCTATATGTATACCGTTATGGCCAAGGTTCGACAAACCGCAAAATTTATGAACTCACAACTCAGTTGCAGATTTTCTGTGGAAGTGGATGTGGAAGTTGCAGAATCGAGAATCATTTGCTGGCGGTGCAGTTTTTGGACTCCTCGTAACCTTACAGCAGCATCGTCATCATCTCTCTCTCTTAATTACGTGGCTCAATTGCTTGAAATTAATGTGTTTTGGTTTCCGTTTATGTAATTAAAATGAGAGTTCACGGAGAAGAGGGGGATTCCCACTCGAAGCAGGTCAAGCAGCAGGTCTAGAAGAAAAAAACTCAAACTTGACCCTAATCGCAATTTGTGCACAATTTATAGTTTACATTTTATTTCAGTTTGTTTTCTTTGCTATTCAACTTCAATCAGCAAAGAGAGAGAATTAAATAATGAGGACTAAAAAAAAAATGTTATAGGAGAGGAAATAGTTCTTTTAATGACACTAACCTAAGATTACCTTGCGAATAATATTTAAAATTGTTGAATTATTGAAAGTTGAAGATTTCCTTCTGAAAGTATCTAAAATTACTCAAATTCTCCTTGTACTTTTCAGTTAATTTTCTCAAAGTTTAGGAACAATTATTTTGAAGGTTCCAGCTCGTTGCATTCCCTTCTCTTGGGCTTATATGCAAATTGAATTTTTAACTATTTTTAACTAAGAGAAATAATGGCAAATCATGGCAGAAAAGTACCCCACAATTTGGCCAACATTTCGCCGGCAGCCTCACCCTGAATTCGCATAAAAGACAAAGCCGCAATTGTCTCTGAGGGATTACAATTGTTCGCAAATATTGCTTGGATCTGCAGTTTCTTGTCAATTCACCGGCTTTAATTGCTGTTTTCCATTTCGGAACTGTGTTGTGTTGCATGTTGTTAAGCGAGGCAGACACTGTGAATGATATATGGCCTGCGGCAGAGCCTATCCTCCCAGAGAGCCAATGCTTTTGGCCTGGTCAAAAGATTGATGGTGTTATGCAATGCAAAACCCTTTTATTTTGAGACAGAGAGAGAGAGGGAGAGCGACCTTATCGGCAATGCGCATCGTGGTTCGGAAAGTTTTTGCGGCCAGGCACACGCAAATATCAAAACTGAACTCCATTGAACCCCTCCGAGTCCCTGCCATTTCCATTTCCCCAGGCGAAACAAAGACCCCGCCAAGGTAATGCCAAAATCCGCTTTGAATTAAAATTGAAATAAAAATACAAAACAAAAAACAAACAAAAAAATTTTATCATTTGGCTAATTTTTTGTTTTCTTTTGTTGGAGTCACGCAAACATGAAGCCAAAGCAAAGTGCAAAATGTCGCGGCATTATAAATTGAATTGGGGGAAGGTCCTTAAGCTCCCGCCAGACTAAAGCCGAGGGAGCCCCGCCAAAAAAAACACTCACTTTTCGCCGAAAAATAAATGAGAAATAGAAAAATAGGAAACTACAGAGAGATATAGAATAGGGGAAAACACCAAATAAAGTTCATTTGCCGCAGTCTAGACAACAACATTTTTGCACAACTGCAGACCGTTTTTGGGGTGAGATTTTCGGGGTGTGGCTGCCAAAAAGGACATTAAATCATTCAGCCGAATGCAGGGCCAAAAATTTGAGAGCCAAGGCGAAAAGCCAGACAGACAAGGCTGTGGCTGTGTCAGAACACTGAAAGATGTTGGAAATTGTGGATTTAAGAATGCTTTTTAATCAAAATATCAGTCTGAAAGGTAGAATATATTTCAAAATCCACAACTAATTAATAATTTAATATAATATTAATTTTAATAATATATATTTTTTAAAATTTAAAACGGGGAAAATTAAAACATATTTATTATAACTCATGGAACTGTCTGCATTCTTTAATTCCTTCTGTAACTTGAAGCTCTCTAATCATGAATACCTTTTAAAACAGCTGTTCTCTCAGTGTATCCGTGTCTGGTTTTAAATCTATGAGAACGTGTGCTTGGCTTTGTATCTGTGCTTGGGCTGCGGCAAATAATAGTAATTTGGCTAATTCAGAAATTGCAGCTCTCAGGCGTTGTTCGTATTTGTTTTTCGCTGCTAGCCATGAACTTGAAAAAGGTTTTCCGATTCTCCTTCTCTGTGATTTTCCGCTGGCCGGACAAAGTGAAAATTAACAAGCCGAGAAAAAACGGATGCCAGACTAAACACAAAAACACAAAAAAAGGAAGACAGCACACACTTGTTCACAAATAAAAAGTGCACTTTTTACAATTAAATTTAAATTGCAAATATTTCAGGGAGATGTGCTTTTTTAAATTCAAATCAATTTAAGTAAAATTTATTTTAAATATTTACACATAAAATCCTTGAATTTTTGATCAATTAGGAGTCCGTTTTACAGATATTTTGATATAATATCGTAACAAAAAAGATTTTAAAACCATGATTCTCCTCTGTTTTAATGGTCTTATCGTTTTCAATTAAATTTCAAACGGCCAATAAGCTGCGCAATCAGGCAGAACTTCACCCAGAGCCCAGTTAAGAGCAGAATCAATGCTGGGCAATAAATATGCCAGCCTTCGACTTGGCCTCCTTGCCAGTTTTCCGACTCATGTGACTCTGAGCCATGACGCAGGGGAAAATGCTCACAAAAGCCGGGGCGTTGCCATTGATTCACCGGAGGGGAGGCGTGTCCATCTGGACGATGGGGCGTATGAGTAATCCACACTCTGTGCTCGTAATGCAAACGCCTCCTTGGCACTCTGCCGGTGCACAAAGTGTTTGTTTGCAATGGCCAAAAACTCTTCATTGGCTTTAATTAAAGACCTGCGCGGAGGGACTCTTAGGAGGGAACTGTAGCACAGATTTTGCAATGCGGAAGTCCGAGGCCGAATGAACGAATGAATTATTATGCAATTAGCAATTAGCATCAATTGAATCAGAGTCCGAGGAGTCGTTCGCTGGCCAAATCCAAGTCCCCTCGACTGGGTCAACCGTTCATCAGCCGCCGCTAGATCTTCTGATTCGAAATCTTCGCCCGGCGGGGCTCCAAGGTAAACCCATCATCTCTGCCATCGACAACTAAGGCCTTTGTTTACCCACTTTGATGCAACGTTTGCGCTGTGCTGTCAAAGAAATAACGAAACGATTTGCTCATCTGTTGATATTTGCATTTCGCAATGGTCTCGGGGCAGAAGATGCCTCCGCTTCTCGGCTCCTCCTCCTCACCCTCATCCTCCTCCTCACCAGAATGCTAGCCAGCTCAAGTGTGCTAAAGATTTCGCCATGGACCCGGCGACTTCTACGACCTCTCAGGGCCTGAACTCCACCACTCGAGCAGCCACATAACATATTCCCCGCTGGATGCAAATGATGTAAATCGTAGCACAAATCGCTGCACATGAACAAATTGTAGCGTTTACTATGATTATTTGTTTAAAATGTTAGTAATAACTTTGCTTTCACAAATATATCTTGAACCTTAAGCCGATGTTATACAACCAAAGAATAGAGTTTAAAACTCATCAAGTTTTGTGACCCCAAAAGGTTTTACGGTTTTTAAAGACATCTTCAGCGTAACAGAAGTCGTAAATTCTATAAATATCTCTTTGGTTTATGTTTTTTCAAATGTTGCGTAACATATTTAAGTACCAAAGTAAACAAGTAACCAACGTTAAAAACCAATTTGCAACCGAATACAACATGCATAATAATAAATATTTCAGGTAAAGCTGCTGTATTTGTTTACAATTTTTTTAAGAGTGCTCTTTAAATATTTAAAAATAAATAGAAACCCATAATTAACTCAATTTTATAAAAAAAAAAAAAGTTGTATGCTTTAAAAAATCTTAATTTTCTAATTAAAAACATCAATGAAAATTCAATAAAATTCCCTCGAAATTAGGAAAGTCGCCTCCTTTTTTCTTCTCCTGTATGTTAAAAGAAGCTGCGTCATTGGCCCAAAGATCTGGTCAAAGTCCAAAGCGCCGAGCTATAAATAGGCAAACGGCAAACAACAACTGCAGTGTGCAGAAACCGAGAGGCAGAAACTCATGCAGATCCGCAGATCCAGCGGAGACTTGCGATCTTCTCCTCCGATTCCGATTCCGACTCAGAGGCTGCCAGCTGAAAGCAATCTGGCTTAATCATGTGAGAAGCGACCAGGCCAGCGAGCAGGGAATGTGGCCAAAACGCAGCCAACGAAAACAAACGGAAAGAAACTTGCTGCGGAGCCGCAACTGAAATCGAGTTTGGCTCCACTTAGTACCCGCGCTAAGCCCAAACCCAACCAAACTCCACTGATCCATGGATCGGGTTCTCTGGCCCGATCTTCTGTTTCTCTCGCATATCGCATGACTCAACCAGCCGCCGGCTGGAGAAGGTGGAAGATGCAGCCAAGTGAAGAGAAGAGACAAATGCATTCAAACAGAAGATGGCTTTGTAGATGGCCACAAGAACAAAAACAAAAAAACCTTTTGAGTTGCAAACCCCAAAAGAATGAAGAAAGTTCTGAGTCAGAAATGAATTTTGGCGTCCACAAAAAATTTTATATTAGGTTCACTGAAAGATTTTTCATATATTAAAAAACGTTTATATTGGATTTATGAGATATTCATTTTCTTTAAAAGGCAAAGAAGCCACATATCATCCTCCTCCTCGGCCTTAATTCCCAAATCAACTTTCCAATTGTAATTGTAAACACAATAACATTTGAGATTATAGTTTATCATTGTTATCAAATTTGTTACATTAAATAACAAACACAAATTCATAAGTTCATAATCTCCAGAGGCTAAATAATATAAAAAATCAATGAATCATTCCACTTCGTTTCGACTTAGAACTCATCGATTTACCAAACTTTAAAGTCACAAAATTGAAACAAGTTGAAAGCTGCCAAAGTGCGGAAAAGTTAGGAAAAGCGAACTGGCTTTTCTGCTGGCTGCGGCAGAGGAAACGTTATTTCCAGGAAATGCACTTAACTCTTTCATCTCATTCGCCGACTGCTTTTTCTCTTCTCTTCTATCTTTCTTTCCCTCTCGGGCTGAGCGTTAAGTTTGAGGATCCAATATCGCCAGGAACTTTCTTTTGATGAAGTGAAAAATGGGTATGCGAAAATCCAAGCTGGAAGAGCCGAGTGCCGCGGAAAAACATTAACGGCGGGATGTGAGAACGAAAGCGAAACAACAAGTGAAGCGCATGGGAGGGAGGGATCTTACCAATTCAGAGATTCCAAAGTACCAGAAAAGCTAATGCCGTGAAGCTAATTAGGCCTGAGCTGCGGGTTTGTGTGTGGTTTTTTTTTCTGTCAGGGGGCAGAGGTTGCGGGTGGTGGCTGCTGCAGCAAGGGAAAGCACTAACTGCAACATCAACAACGGAGAGGCAACCAGAGCAACAAAGATGAGAAATCGCTGGCTTCCTGGCTTCATGAAGAAAATGAGTCTAGGAAAAACTTGTTCATCTTCAGCTCTAACGAGCTAACGGAGCGACAAGCGGGCCAACTCAACTGACTGACTGATGGACTGGCGGACTGGCTCTGTGGGACGGACAACTCCGAACGGTTCCACACAAAACGAGACGATAGGTAAACACAGGCAGCAACAACATGGAGCTGCAACGAGCGGCGGCGGTACAAGTAGCAAATGGCAAGTGCAAGTGTAACAGCAGCGGACTCCTGTTCATTTCCGAAGATGGTCTCGTGATCACGGGATCCTCAGCTAACATTAGCAAGTTATTAACCGAAAATGTTACAAAACAGAAGATAAATAATATTTTAAGAGTTTATAAGGTAAATAAATAAGATACATGATTTATATAATCTTATATTTCTAAATTAAATAAGTTATGATGAATGTAAATGATCTAATGAATATACATTTATTTCTTGGACGATAAAAAAATATAATTTTCCAACGTGAAAGACCCCAAAGTTTTCTCATTCCTAAAGGACCTTTAACCTTCACCAATTAATTCAAAAGGAAAATATTTTATTTCATGTACTCCCCTAAAACATCGACTCACGAATCACGCTCGCCGCCCATCCAAAATTTAAGGTTTTGGTTGGCTGGATGGATCGCCGGATAGTTGGAGCCGTCAGAGGGTTCGACGCCTGGGCGGAGTGAGTGCGAGTGCGAGGTGCGGGTGTTGGCTGAGGCCTTGCCCTGGCCAAAGACAATAAACAAATAAATTACATGAAAGCGGCTGCCACAGTTTGAATCTTTTCAACAAGATAATCACAATGAAGCGGCACGAAATGTGCAACAGCTATGTGGCATCCTCATTAACCCTCCGCTGCTTGGGCCTCCGTGTACCGAACACCCCTTAACCCCTGCCACAAGCCCCAAGCAAATATCTAAGCCCGGCGGGAAAGTGAAAGTCATTGCGAATCCCAGTTAAAGTCGCAGACTGCGACTGCGAGGCAGTCCCCGATCCTCAGAAGCTGGCAAAAGTAATTGGCCAGGTCGCCGCTTGGGTTAATTAAAACGCACTTTGTGGCCGAAAGGAAAAGAAGACTCATCGAGTATCTCTGGCCACATGACCGCATATATCGATATGGCATGAAATGTAAATAGCCGAGTGACCACAAAAGCCGCGAGATACGCATCCGTGAGATGCCTTTGAAATGTCTAAGACAAATTAATTTGCACGCGCCGCCGCCGCCAAGACGGGGCGATTCGGGCGCACTTTTCACTTCTTCCGCAATAAACAAATCGCTTGCAATTTTTTATATTTTTCTTTTTTAGTTTTATTTTTATTTCCATTTTTCCTTGGCCGTGCGCGAGCGAGAAAGTATAGAAAGCTGCTCAATGAGATTCAATAAATTTTCTCAGGCGGCAGCGACTGCCACTTAAAGCCGAGCTGATAGCTATATTTAAGTCTATTTTCCCCTCCGGCCAAAAGGCTCTTTGTGGGTCAGTCGATCAGGCTGCTAGTCGATGTGTTCCATGTAGGAGGAGGCTTCTAAAGCGCATCCGAGTCCGAACGAGGTGTTTCTGAGTGAGCGGCAAGTGGGTCATCAGCCCATGGGTTCTTGACCCGCCCCCCCCCCCCCCCCCACACTTTGCCCATTGCAGCTAGAATTTAAATTGAAATTTAATCAGCAAAACTCTGACAGGAAATGGCAGCTAGACATTGCCACTCGACCATGGAACTACCCAAGAGTGAGACCAATTTTAAAGGTTTTTCTTTAAGAACAAATCTTGAAAAATCGTTGCCTAAGAACCACTATAAATTCTTGCTTTAAGATATTTATTTTAATATATTTTCTCATATAATAATGCGTGACATTTACAGCAGTGAATATAACGAATAATTGCTCTATAAAAACTCGAGGTTTAGTTATTCAATTCAAACATTGAATCCAAGAACGAAATATTTTATAAACGCATTCATATCCTTAAGATACTACCTCGAAATTGTAATTAAAAAACCCAAGAAAAACAAGTACTTTAATGCATTCCAATTAATTTGAAAGACAAATTTAATGATTGAGAATGTTTTTCTTGGTGATTTGCAAAACTTGGAGTGGTTAACTGATACCTTTGCCTTTTCTCACACCTTGGACACTGGCAGAACAGTTTCCTTTCGAGAGTGCTGGGTATGCAGCACATATTGTGGGCACATAGGTGTACATACATATATCGGATAGTGTGACAAAATGAGTGGCCACTCGGATGCTTTTCGGGCCCAAACACTTGGCCTCGACGCGTGGGCATGACAGGTTGGTTGGGTTAACCGAGAGCCGGGCAACCGGAGACCCGGACGACTCAATAAACTAGCTCGGGCTGGCTTATTGACAGCGGGGACAGCCGCACATTGTGCGATTCGGCGGCAATTCTGCGATTGTGCAATGGGTGGCACATGTGGCAGGCACTCGGAGCAAGTGGCAAGAATCTGGGAGATCGAGACCAACTGGCAGCTGGCCGGTCGGTCGGTCGGTCAGACCTTGTAGGAACGGTAAATGTTGTACACAGAGAACAAGGTTCAAATTTTTGCTATTTCAAATTTTTAGAATAATAGGATTGTTTTATATTTATTTAAAATTATATTATTATATTTCATATTATATTTTTACTATTAAAATGTGTTGAATAACTTATTCATTTCAATTTTAGGAAATGAAATTGAAACATTTTCAACTGTTTTAAAATATGTGTGGGCCTACGACAAGGTAAAAAAAGGAGCTGCTGCCACAGGGGGAGCGGGCATCGAGGTGGAGGCAACGGTGGAGTTGGAGGTGGGCTAGCATTACCGGAGGCCCACATTGACATGCTCTGAATACTGGGCCCGCTCAGTGCATTGTTGCTGCTCCCGGTGCCGGTGTCGGTGCCCATGTGGCACTTGCAGCATTTGCCAGAGTCTTGAGAATGGCATTTTGATTTATTGGCTGGGCGCTGAGCTTCGATTGCATAATCGCCACCAAAAACTTTAGCGACTATAAAACGCAGCCTGCCGGCGGCTGTGGCGGGGGTCTAATGCATTTTTTCCCACAATTTGCAAACAATAATGAAAACTCGGCTCACCGGCTGCTGCCTGGCTGCTTGGCTGCTTGGCTAATTAAATCAAATAAGCCATGCAAACCGCATTAAATATGCAAAAAAAAAAAGGTACAAAAAACGCGAGCAGAAAGGCAAAACAAATAAAATTGGGAAATATCGCATTAGCGATATAACGCCTCGAACGGTTAATGCCCTAATTGTAGGATTTTATATAGCTCAGACGCAACCTAATTTAAAAACATGTAAAAACTTAATTTTTTGGGTCTTTAAAAATGTAACTTTTTGGCTAAAAACTCTTAAACAAATACAAATAATTAGTAAGATGTTAAGTTGTGTTGTTTCATTTACTTGGCTTCAAAAGGTATAATATTTGTATTACCAAAACCATATATTTGTGCTTAGTTTTACGGGGATTTCCAGAAAGTATCTTTCCCAGGCCAAAACCAATTCCGTAGCAATTGGACTCGTCCAAAAAGGGCAGCGCAACAAGGTAGCAAATAAAAAATTACACTCGACTGCATGCCACAAGTGGACTGCACTCTGCCAAGTGGCCAAAAGTGGCCAAAAGTGCTTCCAGCCGGCCGGCAACGACCGATAAGAGACCGAGACAACAGAAATATGGTCACAGCGGCAACAAAAAAACAAGCAAATGCAGCGGCGAAACAACAAAATTGGCAACAAAAAGGCAACCAATTAAGGCCAATTTAGTTGCAGCAACGCCAAGCGGCAGCGACACAAGAAATAATCACTGGAAAAACAGCAACCAGAGCAACTGAGTACAAGTATCTCGGCATGCAAATGAGAGCAGCCACCGAAGTAACTCGATACAAATTTTGCAAAAGGCAACAAGAGTGGCGGCATAAAGATATGTATGTACGAATGTATGTACAGGTATTTGCAAAAAATTTTCACATTTTTTTCAGCATCGCGGGAACTGTGAGAAAATATGCAAAGGCAAACTGAAACAGAAAACTTTAATACAGTGGAACGTTTCTAAAGTACATCAGACACTAATTTATGAAAATTAAATTTCAATGCAATTTTTAAATGTATACATAAATTCAAGATCCAATTATCAAGACATTTCCTTTAGCTTAAAAATTCCTATTAAAGTAACAAGTTATTTAGTTAAATTTAGTTTGGTATTTATCAAACATATTTATTTTTTATTATTAATGGAATTGTTTAGTTACGATTTATGGTACTTTCAACATGTTTATTTTGACAAAATTCGATATTTAACCAATAATTTAAACTGATTTAAAAACAAAATATAATTCACTTACGCTCTGTATTATTAATAATACAATATCCGAATTTTTTAACACATTTTTTGTGTGATAAATAAATTAAATCTACCTAAAACCCAATCAAAACCTTAAAAATCCACAAAAAAAGAAAACCCAAATAAAACTTTGAAACACATTTTGAACATATTTTAAATATAAAGTCGACTTGATTAACGATAAAGGAAGTTGAACTGTAGATACGTGAGAAAAATGGTTACAGTGGTGGGCAGGGGACAGATTCAAGACAGAGACAGACTGCTTGGCGCTGTTCTGATTTCGATAATTTATAATTATTGATTATTGTGACGACGGCAGAGCAACACTAACACTTCAACTGCAGAGAAATCTTTATTATTTTTCAATAGCAGAAACAAAGAGAGAGGGACAGAAGGCGAGGGAGCGAGTGAGATGGAGCTAACAAGGTGTCCGCTTGCATTGTTGCTGTTTGCTTTTAACCCAAGGCGGCCCATTAAAGCTTCGCCAGCAAGCAGCAAGTGCCGTGACCTTTTTCTCTCAATTTCGAGTTCTTTTAGCTACGTTTTTTTTTTTTCATTGTTAAGCGGTGTTTTTTTTTGTATAGGTATTTTGTTTGTGTGATCATTGGCCGCAACCGAATCTAATTGCAAGAGAGGCCAAAAATCTTGAGTGCACATAAGACGAAATTGATTTAATTTTCTATAAGAACAACAATAAGAATAGAAAGAATTAGCAATTTAATATTATAAAAATAAGCCTTTCAATTGAATATTATTCAAGTAAAGTATCTAATTTAATTATTTAATTTTATGTATTATTATTATTTTATTTGTGCTTTTTTTAGGATAAACTTGAATACAAAAATATTCACAAATTCAATTCTTTTTTTTGTGTGTAATTTTAGGGATAACAAATGAACACACACACACACATGGTGATGTTGCTGCTTAAAGCGCATTATCTTCTTGCCACAATCAATTAAGCTGGATCTCACTCACACACCTACGCAGACAGGTGGCAAAAACTTCACTTCACACAACCAGTTTTTGGTTTTTTGTTGTTTATTGTTGTTTTTAGTGCCTAGAAAACTACTAAACTCTGCACACACTTTGTTCACTTTCTTCTGGTGAGTGCGTGAGCACGAGCGTGTATGTGTATGTGCAGAATCGAAAATGTCTCCATAGCTTACCTGTCCGACAAATTAGCAAATATAAAAGATGTCGCTTTCAATGGCGAATTCTGGTTGTCTTTTAGCCCAGGGCAAATGCAAAACTTAAAACGCGAACTTTAGTCACCGGCTTAACAACCACAAATACAGTTTGCAGATCCGATCCATGCACTCTCACACACACTATGACAGGCGATTGGTAAACATAAACAAACGATGAAAGCCGCGTCCCGATGGAAAAGCACTTGCGTAAATATTGCCTCGGGTCGGCGAGGAAAAGAGAGGAGCGGAAAAGCCAAACTCGAGCTCTGTAGCGTTTGAAAACAAAACATTCGGAGAAATGCGGGCGA
Organism: Drosophila anomelani; assembly: GCA_035045905.1. Classification (NCBI taxonomy): domain Eukaryota; kingdom Metazoa; phylum Arthropoda; class Insecta; order Diptera; family Drosophilidae; genus Drosophila; species Drosophila anomelani. The sequence continues at coordinate 1,897,800 of JAWNOO010000165.1, forward strand.
GAAAAGTAGAGAGCGACCGTTACGGAAAAGCTTAAAAATGACAAAATGGCTAAACATACCACACAAGCCTGTAGGTGGCACGCGTGCATGAAATTATCGATAACCAATAAACAGAAATATACCAAAATCGCACGTTGAGATTTAAATATAGAGTAATTCTCATCAATTCCGTAATTTTCTTTGTAATAATATTTGTAAGTAATAATATAACTAAACACGAACCCTTTCATATTTTATTCAAAGTTTAGTATATGGATAGTAACATAATCTAAATGATTTTAGAAAACAAAAATTAGGAAGAGTTTCATAGTTATCTGTTTCAGAACTCTTACATAAATCATTTATCGCTCAAAATAAGAATACAAATAATGTGGCTATATATAAACCACCTTGATCTGGCTTAATCTTCACAAACAGTTTTCAAAAACGTATGTTATACAAACTTAATTACTAAATACCAAATGAATCGCTATTTTAGCCCAAAAACGTCCTTTACTTCCGATAGTTGCACAGAGTCCAATTGCTTCATCTGCAACAACTTGCCGTAAGCACTTATCAAGGGTCCGGAATTTTGTAGACGTGGAATGAAACGTGGTATAACCTGAAGATAAAATAAAATTTTAAAAAAGTTAAAACCACATCTCAATTAACTTGCCTCAAGCAATAGGGATCCAATTCCAATTCCGAGTTCTACATTATCGGAATTAAGTAGCCCCATTACGTCAGTTAGTGCTATTCTTGAAAATTGATTGACAAGAGTTTTTAGCAATACTATTAAATTCTGATATGCTTTTGCAATTTTTTCAATTTTTGCGTTAAGTGCAGATTCATCAGATTGGTGAAAAAAATTTGAAGCGTAAAGGTAGTTGGATGATTTGTTTGTAAATCTAAATGAAAGTAGGAAATTATATAAAATTGAAGGATCGTCTTGTGAGTCATTTTCCACTGCTCCTATAAAAATTATTATTCCTAATTGGGAATTCTGAGTGACGTCTATGCCGAGCTTGTACACTTTTCCACTGCTGCAAGTGACTTTTGAAATTCTGTCGATCACTCTGTTCAAATCCCATATAAATAGCTGGGTCAGCTTTTCCCCGTTTAGATATCCGTTCTCAACTGCTGGATGGTTTACAGATGTCTTCAGATTAACCGGCTGGATCTCGTCACTACTGAATACAAATACACGTTGTGGCTTTACTGCAAATGGCATATTAAGCCGAAGAATGGATGTATTCAATTTTGGCACTTCGACGTTGAAGAAATCAGCTGAAAAAATCGAAATTGGCAAAATATACGTATGAATATGTATGTACATATGTAGGTACGTATGCTCATATGTATGTATGTATATAAGAGAAGCAATTTCAGTTTCCTTATTTTCGCTGATACGTCTCCTTTCCTATATACATACATATATATGTACATAGATATAAGAATGCATGCACATACATTCAAAGTAATTGCGACTTACTTGTCTCATTCCAGTTGCTCACTGTTCCCTTGAAAATGGAATTAATATTAACTAGTTCTGTAGCGCTTGCTCGTCTACAGATACTTTTGCTAGCGCCATCTGTGGAGTGGTTATGTGTCGAGTAGCTGCAGGGCTACGACGGCTAGAAAGGGTAGAATTGGCATGGACGAATAGGGGAGAGAGTAACAGCAGCAAATGTCAACGGTCCCCCTTTCTCCTACTTTCTCATGGGGGTTACCGCCACTTTCCTGGCGTCATCTTCGGTCTTTTCCATTTTGGTAGCTGAGGTGCATAGTTCATTTTCGACTCGTGTGCTAAAAATTAATAAAAAATAGTCGCGAGTGCCCAATACACAGTGCCAAAGGAAAGTTTTATTTTATCGGCTACTGAGCCGCTGGCGAAAGGTCAGCCAAGAAAAGGCCATAGGGCAAACATATAGTTATATCGGGTGTTGTTATAGCTGAGCTATCACTCGACGGCCCCAGGGAGGAGAGGGGCAAGCCAGATTGCAGCCGCAGCAGAGCATCTGGAGCTGGTGCTCCGCCGAGACGCCCTCACCCAGCGCAGCAGCACATAAAAGGAAGCCAAAAAAAAAAAAAGCAGCCCATAAAAAGGAGTCCGAGACCCAAAATCTCGCTACAGAGGGGTCATCTACAAGTAGGCAATTTCTTACCCTTGTCCCCCCCTTTTGTGAGCAGCCGGCCAAAGGTCGGAAATAAGCGATCGAGCTCCCAACGTCGGCCCGAGCGGCGATCGAGCTTTCGGTCTAGAGGCAGAGTAGGCAGGTACCAGCAGAGCGGTCCCTTTAGTTCCACTTATACCGCCGCCGTAGTTTCGCCGCCGGCGATTCGCCGCCGCAGATCCGCTGCCGCGGAAAACGCAGAGAAGAACAGAGCCGGGAAATCAATCCCGAGGTTTCTAAGAGGAGAGTTTCCGCGACCCGAAAATTCGGATGGAGAAGTGATATGTGAAGCCAGATGAATTTTTCTTTATTTAGTATAAGAGAGCAAATTAGTCAATAAGTTAGGTTAATGTCGAACAACAACAACATTACGCCAAGAAAAGAACATTTTGTGAATATTTAATAATCGTGCGGCAATCAGCCAAAGTTGAAGGATTAGTGTCCCGGATGTGGCATAAGGATTTATTGTAGGGCAAGCAATTGCAGTCGCCAATGAGTTTTCTGAACTTCGTATGACTTTCTCTTTTCGTGGTCCCCGTTTTATTATATTCTTTCTGCCTATGATTTCTTTTCCCCCTCCCCCTTACAGCTAGCATTTTCCGAGGAAAGCGCTTTCGCCGGTGGATGTAAGATTTTGGGTGAGTGTCGCCAAGAAGCGAAAATTTGGAAATTGGTTTTCTTCAAAAAAAAATGAAATAAATAACAAACAGAAAATGGTAGAAATAATATTGAAACGGCAAACTAAAATTTTAACCTAAAGAAAAGAGTAAGAAAAATAACGAACGCAAAAGAAAAGTAATAGCAAAAAGTAACAAAAAAATCATTTAAAGTTGCAAGGCAATTGTGTTTAATTCTTTTTTTTTGACAATTATGCCTTATTGTTCTCATTGTTTTATTTGATGAATTTTTGTGAATTGAAATTGTCGCCGACTGCCGAATTCGGTTCGCACTAATCTTACGCCTTTGTCGTATTTTGTCTTTTAAATGTACCGCAACAGAAATACCTTTTAAATTATCTCTGATTGCCGATTGCATGTTTATATTTTATACTTTTTGTATTTATACCCATTATTTAGTTTAAGAATGATTTTATATTTTCCTAGCATTTAATAAAAATTTTATAATGTTTTAAAACAACTTAAAAGTGGCCGCGGCTAGCGATGTATTGTGATGTAGGGTAGCGCTTGCAAAAGGGGTCGCTCAGGCTGCACAGCGCTAAGGATAGGGGCGACCAAATGGAAGGGTGGGCAAACTAGAGCCTCCAGGACATCAGGAGGTCAGAGATGGGTCGATCGAGCCGAGAGGAGAATTATCTTTTGTCCCTTTAATCTTTGTTTTTGTGTGTGTGTATCTCTTTTCCCGGTTGTAGCTTGTTGCACGCAATTATTGAATTTAAAATTATAGATAGGCAGTCCGAGTCCTGAGCAAGACCATCACCCCCGTTGCCGACGAGCCGAAGCCGGATAAATATCTAGCGTGCGCTCAGGTCTCGAGCAAACAGCTTGCCTGGAGTAGTTATTGGTTTTGTGAGTGTGGCGGCTCGTTACATTTATAAATAATATAACTTATAATTAATAATTTTAATAAGATTGGCGCCCAAACGTGTTGGCCACATATTTGTTTTATGTGACTCACGCACACACTCAAGAATAAGGGTAAAATTTTCTTTCAGCCATGGGGAGGGCTAAGACTAGGTGTTGTGGACAGGTAGTCGCTAAGCCAAGGTTTCTCCAGGTGTTAGGAAGTAGTTGTTTAATTCCACTCGCAGTTGTTCGGAAGCATAGGAATACGGAAGAAGATGAGTCAGATTTGAAGCGTCTAGCCGGCCGCAGACGACAATTGAGGGTTAGGAAATAGACAGACTTGTGTATACTCTACACCGTGCTGCCCGAGTCAGTGCATATCAGACGCATAGGACTAGCAGGTGCGTTTGCTTTCTGAAGCGAGCATCTGACCACGGATGATAGGCAGTTACAAAGGGGCACAACAAATGCCACATGGATTTATTAGTTTGTTATCATTTGCCTAGGATTACTGAGCGTTTATCTTTCGGAAGAGAAACTCAGGCCACGGATGATAGCAGATGAAGTGAACCCAACATTGACGGAAGAGTAGAAGCGCCAGCCGCTTGGACTGCAGACAGCGAAGCTTTCGTCTGACCACGGCAATGCGTTTGTTGTTGTTGTTGTTGTTATTGGCAAATATCAATAAACAACGATCGTCAATTTTTTTTTTCCAATTCTCTTTTGTGCTAATCGAACCTATTGATGTATACAAGTGCATTTCTAATCACAAGCATTGCTATGCTTGCTGGCCTAACTTATGTTATTGATTTTTGATTGTCGATTTTGTTTTCTGTTTTGAATTGTTTTGCGAAGCAGAAGTTCGTTTGATTTTATTTTACCTTTTCATTTTTTATTTACCTTTTTATCTATATTTATTGTTTTATGAATATTTCTTTTAAAACCTTTTTGTATCACTATCTGTTTAAGCATTTATTGGAAGAAGTAGGGATCAGATTTCGAGCTATATTACATTGTGGAACTTGTCGGAGACAAATAGGTTCCATCGCGTTTTGGGGTTCGAAACTTGGATAAAATTGTTTGTGTATTTATGGTCAAGTTTTATTTTCGTTTTAAATTTTAATTTCATTAGGATATAGGATCTAAATTTAACGCTTCCTTAAGATTTCCAAATTTTATATTTTATCCTTGGGCTTAACACGTGGTGGTCCTGAATTTATAATTTGACTGCGGCTAAAGTACAAAGGCTAGAAAAGATCAGGAACCATGGATACAGATGCTTCGGGATCTCAGAAATGCACGCTCTGCGACAAGACCTTGTCGCCGGACCAGTTAAAACGCGGAAATTGTGGTCATGTATTCCACAGGGAATGCGCGGACGCATTGGTCAGGAAGCAGGGCAGGTGCCCGGGTTGTGATACCAAGGGGAACACACCCAAGGCAAAAACCCCAGCTCCGGAGAAGCAAGCGGCAGGCAGCATTGATGCAGAGGCGATCAGTAGCATTGTAGCGCAACAACTGGAGGCGCTGCAGCATAGTATGCTAGTCAAGCTGACCGAACAGATGGGGCAAATAATTCAGGCAAATTTCGCGGCACAGGTGCAGGAGCCACCGAGGGCAAATGAATCTGTCCATAACTTTGGAACGCAGTCTGTGGCAGGCGATATAGATATCCCAGATAGGCCCCCATCAGCGTTTTCTAGTTCCGATTTGAGTAGTCGTCCGGATAAGGTCGGACAGATCATTAGCAGTTGGAAGCTACGTTTCAATGGGACTCCTGACGGACTAAGTGTAGACAAATTTTTGTATCGAGTGGAGGCGCTAACACGCCAAACACTTAACTCAAGGTTTGATTTAGTTTGCGGCAACGCCAGCGTTCTATTTGAGGGGCAAGCGCGAGAATTTTATTGGCGCTTTCATAAAAATTCAGATAGCTCTAGGTGGGAATTGCTTACTGAGGCTTTACGTAAGCAGTTCCGAGATACGCGCACGGATGTGGATCTAAGAGAATCTATCCGAGATAGGAAGCAGAAAGAGCGAGAATGTTTTGATTCGTTTTATGATGCCGTGGTACAAATCACAGACTGTTTGAAGATTCCCATGCCTGAGAGAGATCTCATCGAGACTCTTCGCCGGAACTTGCGTCCGGAAATAAGGCACGAACTGTTGAATGTGAGCATAGATTCGGTTCAGCAGCTTCGGGATATCTGCAGGCGTAGGGAGGGCTTCCTTGAGGATGTGAAGCGGACATATGGGTATCAAAAACCTGCTCCTTTTAGAAAGCAAGTATCTGAACTTGTGCAGGAGTATCTTTCGGATGACGCGGCTGAATTTTCTGATGTAGAGCAAGTAGCAGAAGTAGATGCTCTAGCGTTGATATGTTGGAACTGTAGGAAGGAAGGGCACCGGTATCAAGATTGTGAGGAGAAAAGAAAGATTTTTTGTTACGGTTGTGGTAGCCCTAATTCATACAAGCCATCCTGCAACAAATGCCAAAAAAACGCGAAGATGAACACACGACCCCGACAACAGTCGTGTGTTCTCCGAAACAAGCCAGCGCATCCCGATGTCAATCAGTAATCAGCATAGACGAGGCAGTTACTGACGCGACTGTTTTCTGGCCACAGCAATTGCAAGGCAAATTAACACCGGATGTATCAACAAACCCAGCTAGGACTCAATCGCGAAATGCGAAAAGGATTAGGGATTTTTGGCGAGCAGCGGAGACAATAAACGCTATTAGACACAAAAGCATGGATAGGCGGCCGTACGCAGAGGTGCGGATTTTAGATAAATCGGTACTCGGTCTATTAGATACTGGTGCATCCATGAGTGCCGTAGGCGGGAATTTGGCCGATCAAATTATCAGACAGAAAATGCCGTTTAAGAGGGTGGCAACTACCATAAATACAGCCGATGGTCAACAGCAAAAAGTGATAGGTCGGTTTAGAACTCCGATTCAGTATGAGGAAAAGATACAGGAGCTGGATTTATACATCATTCCTTCACTGAGTCAGGATTTGTATCTAGGTATCGACTTTTGGACCAATTTTGACCTATTGCCCCCGGAAATGAGCATAAATGAAATAGCCAACGATGCTCATGTTTTGTCTGACATCCAGCTAGCTAAATTGCAGGCAGTCATCGATCAGTTTCCATCTTTTGCGGTTTTAGGATTGGGGAAAACGAGTATGCTGTCTCATTCCATCGATGTTGGAGAGGCTAAGCCCGTGAAGCAAAGACATTTTCCTGTTTCGCCAGCTGTGGAAAAATTGCTTTACGAGGAAGTCAATCGTATGATTCAGCTTGGCGTGATTGAGGAATCGGACAGTCCTTGGTCTTCGCCCGTTGTATTAGTGCAGAAGCCTGGAAAGGTGCGACTTTGCCTTGACAGTAGGAAGGTGAACGCTGTGACCAAAAAAGATGCATATCCTTTGCCACAAATTGATGCAATATTGAGTCGTCTTCCCAAAGCAAATTTCATTTCTAGCTTGGATCTCAAAGATGCCTATTGGCAAATTCCATTGGATCCGCAATCGCGTGATAAAACAGCATTCACGATTCCTGGCAAGCCATTATACCAGTATAAGGTGATGCCCTTCGGTTTAACCAATGCTTCCCAAACAATGACTAGGTTGATGGATAAGGTGATTCCAGCGGAACTTAGAAATGAGGTCTTTGTGTATCTAGATGATCTCCTGATTGTCTCAGATAGCTTTGAGGGGCATTTAAGGGTCCTGAAAACTGTTTCCAGCCACATAAGGGCCGCTGGGTTAACATTGAATGTGGAAAAGAGTAAATTCTGCATGAAGAATGTCAAATATTTGGGTCACATTGTGGGCGAAGGAGTAGTTCGGACTGATCCAGAAAAAATATCTGCAATGACGGATTTTCCACTGCCAAGGTCTTTAAAAGCATTGAGAAGATTTCTCGGAATGGTCGGTTGGTACCGAAAGTTTATTAGCAACTTTGCAGCCGTTTCAGCTCCTTTGACAGATCTTTTAAAGCCTAGGCAGAAATTTGTAATGACTCCGGAAGGAGAAGAAGCATTCGCGAAGTTGAAGGAGATGCTTTGCTCTGCTCCAGTTCTTCGTAGTCCAGATTTCAGCAAGCCATTTTATATTCATTGCGACGCTAGCAACTCCGGAGTTGGAGGAGTGTTAGTGCAGAAGTCTGAGAGTGGGGAAGAATGCCCAATAGCTTTTGTCTCCAAGAAACTGAATAAGGCTCAGAAGTCATACACTGTTAGTGAGAAGGAGTGTTTGGCAGCAATTATTTGCATAAAACGGTTTCGCGCTTATGTGGAGGGCCATGACTTTACGGTCATCACTGATCATGCGTCCCTTAAGTGGTTGATGTCCCAAACGGATTTGAATTCTAGGCTTGCTCGATGGGCGTTGAAACTTCAAGGCTTCACTTTCAAAATAGAACACAGAAGTGGCAAGCTGAATGTGGTCCCTGATGCGCTATCACGAGTCAACGAGGAAGAGATAGCAGCAGTAGATGCAAGTCATGGGCTATTAGTAGATATGGATTCTGCACATTTTCACGATCCGGACTATGTAGAGTTGGTCGAAAAGGTTAAGGCTAATACCAGTAACCTTCCAGATTTGAAAGTAGCGGACGGATTTCTCTATAGGAAGACGGAGCATTTAATAGGTGACCCGACGCATGACAACTTTTGTTGGAAGCTATGGATTCCTGCTAACTTGGTGCCGGAAGTTCTTAGGAAAGCTCACGATGACCCTTTAGCTTCGCATGGAGGGGTCCATAAAACTCTAGAGAGATTGAGGAGATATTATTACTGGCCAAAATTGGTGAAGGATGTAAGAGAGTATATTCAGGCATGCGATATCTGCAAGATGACCAAGGCTCCCAACAGCACATTGAGGCCACCCATGGGAGTAGCTCCGGAGTCCGCCAGGCCTTTCCAGAAACTGTATGTGGATTTTTTGGGCCCATATCCTAGGTCGAGGAGTGGAAATGTTGCTATATTCATTGTGTTAGACCATTTCAGCAAATTTGTTTTCTTAAAGGCGGTAAAGAAACTGACAGCCGATGTGGTTGTGAAGTATATGCAGCAGGATCTATTTCACACTTTTGGTGTCCCGGAAACCATTGTTTCAGACAATGGATCCCAGTTCAAATCGGAGTTGTTCCAGAAACTGTTGAGGGAATACAAGGTTGCGCATACCCTTACTGCAGTTTATTCGCCACAAGCTAATGCATCCGAGCGGGTGAATCGATCCGTAATAGCTGCCATACGATCGTATGTGCGCAGCGACCAGAAGGATTGGGACGAGCAGCTCAGTAGCATCTGCTGTGCTCTCAGATCAGCGGTTCATTCAAGTCTAGGCACTTCACCATATTACATGATTTTTGGGCAGCAGTTCATTGCATCTGGGGCAACGTACAAGTTGTTAAGGGCTCTTAATCTGCTTGAAGATAGGTCTTTGGCATTCTCGAAGGAAGATTCCCTGGAACTTGTTCGTAGCAAAGCGTTAGAAGTAATGAAAAACCAATTCGAAAAGAATGAAAAAAGGTACAATTTGCGATCGAAGGAAGTATCTTTTAGTGAAGGCCAGGAAGTCTATAGAAGAAATTTTAAGCAGAGCAATTTCGCAGCTGGTTACAACGCGAAATTAGGTCCTTCTTTCGTGAAGGCAAGGATAAAGAAAAAGATTGGGCAGGTTTATTATGATCTCGAGGACTTGCAGGGGCGTTATGTTGGTAGGTTCCATGCCAAGGATATAAAACAGTAGCCTCGCAAGATGGGTTATCAGTCTTGGAGTGTTGAGCCCCAAGCCTGATCTTGTTAGGGGGGTATTTTGTAGCGCTTGCTCGTCTACAGATACTTTTGCTAGCGCCATCTGTGGAGTGGTTATGTGTCGAGTAGCTGCAGGGCTACGACGGCTAGAAAGGGTAGAATTGGCATGGACGAATAGGGGAGAGAGTAACAGCAGCAAATGTCAACGGTCCCCCTTTCTCCTACTTTCTCATGGGGGTTACCGCCACTTTCCTGGCGTCATCTTCGGTCTTTTCCATTTTGGTAGCTGAGGTGCATAGTTCATTTTCGACTCGTGTGCTAAAAATTAATAAAAAATAGTCGCGAGTGCCCAATACACAGTGCCAAAGGAAAGTTTTATTTTATCGGCTACTGAGCCGCTGGCGAAAGGTCAGCCAAGAAAAGGCCATAGGGCAAACATATAGTTATATCGGGTGTTGTTATAGCTGAGCTATCACTCGACGGCCCCAGGGAGGAGAGGGGCAAGCCAGATTGCAGCCGCAGCAGAGCATCTGGAGCTGGTGCTCCGCCGAGACGCCCTCACCCAGCGCAGCAGCACATAAAAGGAAGCCAAAAAAAAAAAAAAGCAGCCCATAAAAAGGAGTCCGAGACCCAAAATCTCGCTACAGAGGGGTCATCTACAAGTAGGCAATTTCTTACCCTTGTCCCCCCCTTTTGTGAGCAGCCGGCCAAAGGTCGGAAATAAGCGATCGAGCTCCCAACGTCGGCCCGAGCGGCGATCGAGCTTTCGGTCTAGAGGCAGAGTAGGCAGGTACCAGCAGAGCGGTCCCTTTAGTTCCACTTATACCGCCGCCGTAGTTTCGCCGCCGGCGATTCGCCGCCGCAGATCCGCTGCCGCGGAAAACGCAGAGAAGAACAGAGCCGGGAAATCAATCCCGAGGTTTCTAAGAGGAGAGTTTCCGCGACCCGAAAATTCGGATGGAGAAGTGATATGTGAAGCCAGATGAATTTTTCTTTATTTAGTATAAGAGAGCAAATTAGTCAATAAGTTAGGTTAATGTCGAACAACAACAACATTACGCCAAGAAAAGAACATTTTGTGAATATTTAATAATCGTGCGGCAATCAGCCAAAGTTGAAGGATTAGTGTCCCGGATGTGGCATAAGGATTTATTGTAGGGCAAGCAATTGCAGTCGCCAATGAGTTTTCTGAACTTCGTATGACTTTCTCTTTTCGTGGTCCCCGTTTTATTATATTCTTTCTGCCTATGATTTCTTTTCCCCCTCCCCCTTACAGCTAGCATTTTCCGAGGAAAGCGCTTTCGCCGGTGGATGTAAGATTTTGGGTGAGTGTCGCCAAGAAGCGAAAATTTGGAAATTGGTTTTCTTCAAAAAAAAATGAAATAAATAACAAACAGAAAATGGTAGAAATAATATTGAAACGGCAAACTAAAATTTTAACCTAAAGAAAAGAGTAAGAAAAATAACGAACGCAAAAGAAAAGTAATAGCAAAAAGTAACAAAAAAATCATTTAAAGTTGCAAGGCAATTGTGTTTAATTCTTTTTTTTTGACAATTATGCCTTATTGTTCTCATTGTTTTATTTGATGAATTTTTGTGAATTGAAATTGTCGCCGACTGCCGAATTCGGTTCGCACTAATCTTACGCCTTTGTCGTATTTTGTCTTTTAAATGTACCGCAACAGAAATACCTTTTAAATTATCTCTGATTGCCGATTGCATGTTTATATTTTATACTTTTTGTATTTATACCCATTATTTAGTTTAAGAATGATTTTATATTTTCCTAGCATTTAATAAAAATTTTATAATGTTTTAAAACAACTTAAAAGTGGCCGCGGCTAGCGATGTATTGTGATGTAGGGTAGCGCTTGCAAAAGGGGTCGCTCAGGCTGCACAGCGCTAAGGATAGGGGCGACCAAATGGAAGGGTGGGCAAACTAGAGCCTCCAGGACATCAGGAGGTCAGAGATGGGTCGATCGAGCCGAGAGGAGAATTATCTTTTGTCCCTTTAATCTTTGTTTTTGTGTGTGTGTATCTCTTTTCCCGGTTGTAGCTTGTTGCACGCAATTATTGAATTTAAAATTATAGATAGGCAGTCCGAGTCCTGAGCAAGACCATCACCCCCGTTGCCGACGAGCCGAAGCCGGATAAATATCTAGCGTGCGCTCAGGTCTCGAGCAAACAGCTTGCCTGGAGTAGTTATTGGTTTTGTGAGTGTGGCGGCTCGTTACAGTTCTTGATCCATTTTAGTGGTTATTTCGGCTGCATCCTGGAAATATTCCTCGTATTTGGGGTTTGAAGTTTCTAGTAGTTTATTTGCCACAATTTGAATGGCCTCGTCGAATTTCAGGGACATTGCGAAACTTTTTCTTGATTAGCGGCTTTTTACGGGGAACTCCAAAAGCTGTATGAAAGTTTCAATTGTCGATCACAAAGATCTCATGAATTAAAGATGGAATTTCTACGATTCTGATTAAAATTATATTGTTATCGGAAAACCGTGATTTTTTATATCGTTCGAATTGAGAAATATACCAAAACCGCACGTTGAGATTTAAATATAGAGTAATTCTCATCAATTCCGTAATCACTTTGTAATAATATTTGTAAGTAATAATATAACTTAACACGAACCCTTTAATATTTTATTCAAAGTTTAGTATATGGATAGTAACATAATCTAAATGATTTTAGAAAACAAAAATTAGGGAAAGTTTCATAGTTATCTGTTTCAGAACTCTTACATAAATCATTTATCGCTCAAAATAAGAATACAAATAATGTGGCTTAATCTTTACAAACAGTTTTCAAAAACGTATGTTATACAAACTTAATTACTAAATACCAATTGGATCGCTATTTTAGCCCAAAAACGTCCTTTACTTCCGATAGTTGCACAGAGTCCAATTGCTTCATCTGCAACAACTTGCCGTAAGCACTTATAAAGGGTCCGGGATTTTGTATATGTGGAATGAAACGTGGTATAACCTGAAGATAAAATAAAATTTTAAACAAGAAAGGAAGCTAACTTCGGCTCACCGAAGTTTGTGTACCCTTGCAGAGTTTAAACAAAAAATTAAAAACGAAATTGTGAAATAATAATTTTTGCCAAATCTCAAATTTGATGGCAATGGTTTGAAACACGGCTAAGCTATGGTTTTTTTTATTTTCCTGATTGTTCCTATGGAAGCTATAGGATATAGTCAGCCGATTTTCATGAAATTAAAATCGAAATTCAGGAATAATAAAATATGGGTAACTATCAAATTTGGTGAAAATATGTTGAAAACTGACAAAGTTATGAATTTTTCTTTTATTTTCCTGATTGTTCCTATGGAAGCTATAGGATATAGTCAGCCGATTTTCATGAAATTAAAACCGAAATTCGGAAATAATACTAAATGGGCAAATATCAAATTTGGTGAAAATTGGTTGAAAACTGACAAAGTTATAATTGTTTTTTGAAAATTTTTCGGATCGTTCCTCTGGCAGCTATATGATATAGTCGTCCGACCCGGCCCGTTCCGACATATGTACGAGTGAGAGTATATAGAAACCTAACTGCAAAGTTTCATTCAGATAGCTTTAAAACTGAGGGACTAGTTTGCGTAGAAACGGACAGACGGACAGAAGGACAGACGGACATGGCTAGATCGACTCGGCTGTTGATCCTGATCAAGAATATATATACTTTATAGGGTCGGAGATGCTTCCTTCACTGCGTTGCAAACTTTTGACTGAAACTAATATAGGGTATATTAGTTTCAAGGGTATAAAAAGTTAAAACCACATCTCAATTAACTTGCCTCAAGCAATAGGGATCCAATTCCAATTTCGAGGTCTACATTATCGGAATTAAGTATCACCATTACGTCAGTTAGTGCTTTTCTTGAAAATTGATTGACAAGAGTTTTTAGCAATACTATTAGGTCTTGATATTTTTTTGCAACTATCTGACTCACTGCGTTGAGTGCAGGTTGATCCAATTGAACAAAAACTGAAGTGTATATATAGTGGTATGAATTGTTTGTAAATCTAAATGAAAGGTAAAAATTATATAAAATTGAAGGATCGTCTTGTGAGTCATTTTCCATTGCTCCTATATAAATTACTATTCCTAATTGGATATTCTCGTTGGTGCCGATAATGAGATTGTACACTTTTCCACTGCTGCAAGTGATTTTTGAAATTCTGTCGATCACTCTGTTCAAATCCCATATAAATAGCTGGGTAAGCTTTTCCCCGTTTAGATATCCGTTCTCAACTGCTGGATGGTTTACAGATGTCTTCAGATTAACCGGCTGGACCTTGTTACTATTGACACGTTGTGGCTTTACTGCAAATGGCATATTAAGCCGAAGAATGGATGTATTCAATTTTGGCACTTCGACGTTGAAGAAATCAGCTGAAAAAATCGAAATTGGCAAAATATACGTATGAATATGTATGTACATATGTAGGTACGTATGCTCATATGTATGTATGTATATAAGAGAAGCAATTTCAGTTTCCTTATTTTAGCTGATACGTCTCCTTTACTATATACACTCAATCGCATATCTCTGCGTACACCCCAAAAAATTTTCAAATTCAAAGTTTAACCCCATATAGTTCAGCTAATAATTAACATTTTGGACCAATTCTTTTTCCAAACAAAATTTTATTTCGTTGTCTTCAATGACGTATTTTTTAAAAAATTTTAAAACAAACATGAATATTTTATTTTTAATTTTTAACATAACTCTATGAAATAAGGAACTCGCAAAAGTCTGCGTACAGCTGAACAAAAACTATTTTAATCTTAACTTATACTTGTTTTAGTACCTAGTTGGGTATCCTTTTTGGCTTAAAACCTCCCTTAGGCGTCTCGGCATAGAATCTACAAGATTTTTGGTCTCCTCTGCTGTTATTTTGCCCCATTCCTCCATAATTACATCCTTGAGCATTTTTTTTGATGTAATTTTATGTTTACGGATCTTCCGCTCTAGGAGATCCCACAAATGCTCTATTGGGTTGAGATCTGGACTCTGTGGAGGCGTTCGTAGCTGATTTTTGACTTTCAATAGAAGATAACGCTTCGTATTATGTGCCGTATGCTTGGGGTCATTGTCTTGCTGGAACCAATAATCATCTTTAAGGCCCAATTTTTCAGCACTTTTTTGCAAATTGTCTATCAAAATTTTTATATAGGCACTTTGGTCCATAATACCCTCAATAAATACCAAATTTCCGACGCCGCTTGCTGCCATACACCCCCACACCATAATGCCGCTTCCTCCGTGCTTCACCGTGCCAACTAAATTTTCTTTTTTAAAGGCTTCTCCGGTTCTTCTCCACACCAAAGTTTTTCCCTTGATTCTGAATATGCAAAATTTGCTTTCATCGGAAAATATGACCTTATTCCAAAAATCTGGGGGCTTGGATATGTGGTCATTCGCAAAAGTTAGACGCTTTTCCTTGTTAACCTCCGAAATCAGAGGCTTTTTGCGGGCGACTCTGCTTTGGTATCCAGCCTTTTTTATGACACGGCGAACAGTATCATCGGAAACTGTTTTGGAAAAACTTTCCTCGATCTGCAGCTGTGCCTGGTGAGCCGTGATCCTTGGATTAAGACGAACAGATTTGATTACAGACTTCTGCTCGCGGTCCGTTAGCAATTGTGGACGGCCAGATCGGGGCTTTGACAATATACTGCCCGTCGAATTGTAATTGTTTATAACTTTTTGGATCGAGCTGTGGGATCTACCAACTAGAGCACCAATTTCCCGATATGATTTTTTTTCCAGGAAATGCCTTATAATGATTTTTCTCTCATCAACGGAAATTTTTGCCTTTTTGTTCCATGTCGAAATTCTCGGAAAAATACTGCACAACTTTTAATTTCGACTGCTCTGTACGTATGCAAAGACAAAGTGAAGACGATCGCCAAAATTAAAATTAGCTGTAATCGCTCCATTTCGAATTCCAGGATATTTCTAACTGCTGTACGCAGACTTTTGCGTGTGCACTTTTTCATAGAGTTATGTTTAAAATTAAAAATAAAGTGTTAATATTTATTTTATAATTCATAAAATAATTCATCATTGAAGGCAAGGTTATATAATTTTGTTTGAAAAAAGAATTGGGCCAAAATGTTAATTATTAGCTGAACTATATGGGTTTAAAGTTTGAATTTGCAAATTTTTTGGGGTGTACGCAGAGATATGCGGTTGAGTGTACATACATACATACATAGGTAGATATAAAAATGCATGTATGTACATTCGAAGGAATTGCGACTTACTTGTCTCATTCCAGTTGCTCACTGTTCCCTTGAAAATGGAATTAATATTAATTAGTTCTTGATCCATTTTAGCGGTTATTTCGGCTGCATCCTGGAAATATTCCTCGTATTTGGGGTTTGAAGTTTCTAGTAGTTTATTTGCCACAGCTTGAATGGCTTCGTCAAATTTCAGGGACATTGCGAAACTTTTTTTTGATTAGCGGCTTACGGGGAACTCCAAAAGTTATATGAAAGTTTCAATCGTCGATTACAAAGATGTCATGAATTAAAGATGGAATTTCTACGATTCTGATCACAATTATAGTGTTATCGGGCTATTGTAAACAGTGACTTTTTATATCGAATTGATTAGCTTATGAAAAACAAACAACATTTTATGAAATTTTTAACGGTTTTTGAATATTATTATATTCATCGTGCGATACTAGCAAACAAGTCTTTTAGTTTATGAGCAATCGAAGGAAACTTTTCAGATATATGTACATCTTTCAATATGGGTAGTATATACGAACTGAACGGATTAAATCGGAAAATGATATCATATTGCTCTCATAGGAATGAATCAATCAAGGTAATTTTTTTACGATCCTGGGTAAATTAGTTCGGTGTTTTAAAATACATATTTGTAAATTATTTATATCGCTCCTGGTAGGGTTTTTTTTTTTTAATTTGACCGGTATGGATTGATTTGATCCAATTACAAACGGCAAGGATACACACAGTGGGTGTCCTGAAATTAGCTTTTGTCGATGTGAGTACTTGCTCTAAGGCTTTTGTAAAATCAAAAATAATTATTGTGCACACAATGCATATAGTGCACTTCTGCACCCATGGGTTTTGTGAATTGTATAGATAAGAGCTACGCTCAGTAGGCAAGATTAATTTAATTAAAAACGTCAACGGCCAAAAAAACAAAAAGTTCCACCGGTATTATTTTTGAATTCCAGAAATCATTAGCGCAGGGAATCAGAGTGACCGCTCTAGAAAGTCTGCAGTATTTTGACAACCGGGCAGGAAGGTCACGCTGGCAGACCCCCTCCCCATAGCATCTGTTTGCCGTGCTGTCACTTTGGCTGATGCAATTGCAGTTTTTTACGCAAAATTAAAGTTATTTGCTGGCAAACGAGTATTTATAGAGCAAACTCACAATGGACGCGGAAGATGTAAGTTATTTTTTAACGCCGACACACACTTTCACCGCGAGAAAGCCTGCCCTAGAAAGCAAGTACATACGTATGTATGTCTTCTACATGTGCGCACTTGTATGTGTATGTGTATTTACATATTTTTATATGAAAACGGCGAAAAATGAGGTTATGTTGGGTTAATCCGGATTTTAACACACGAATTCTTATTTAATTTGCAGGGTTTTGATCCCACTTTGTTGAAAAAGAAGAAGAAGAAGAAGACCACCTTCGATCTGGACGCTGCGTTGGGTCTGGAAGACGATACCAAGAAGGAGGATCCCCTAGATGAGGCGTCGGCAGATGCAGGTGCCGCTGAACTGGAGGACAACCTAGATCTGGAAAGTTTCGGCAAGAAGAAGAAAAAGAAGAAGAAGCCCTTCAATATGGACGAGATCGAGGCGGCAGTGCCAAGCTTCGGCGGCGACGATGCGACAGCAGCCACAGAAGAGCCTGAGGAGGAGGAGATCAATTTGGACATGGACTTCTCGATGGCCAAAAAGAAGAAGAAGAGCAAGAAGAAGGATCTGGACGAGCTGTTTGCCGACAAATTGGACGAAGACAAGGGCGAGGACAAAGAAAATGGTATGACTAATTGATTTTCATTAACTCGCCGAAGATTTCATATGAATTCTGAATGTTAATGATAATTATTTGTTTTATAGATTATAAACTATTTTGTATCTTATCAAAAACGTATACCCCACTTTCTTTCCTCTCCAGTGGAAGACAATAGTTCAACCTGGGCTGGTTCCGATCGTGACTACACATATGACGAGTTGCTGAAGCGCGTCTTCGAAATCATTCTGGACAAGAATCCCGACATGGCCGCTGGTCGCAAGCCCAAGTTTGTAATGCGTCCGCCTCAGGTGCTGCGCGTCGGTACCAAGAAGACCTCCTTTGCCAACTTCATGGATATTGCGAAAACGCTGCATCGCCTGCCCAAGCATCTGCTCGACTTTTTGCTGGCCGAGTTGGGAACGAGCGGCTCCATGGACGGCAACCAGCAGCTGATTATTAAGGGACGTTTCCAGCCCAAACAGATCGAGAACGTGCTTCGCCGCTACATCAAGGAGTATGTCACCTGTCACACCTGCCGCTCTCCGGAGACGATACTGCAGAAGGACACCCGCCTGTTCTTCCTGCAGTGCGAGTCGTGTGGTTCCCGCTGTTCGGTGGCCAGCATCAAGTCAGGTTTCCAGGCTGTCACCGGCAAACGTGCCGCCATTCGAGCAAAAACAACCTAAATTCTCCTTATTTAACAAAATGCTTGATTTTTTATTACCAGTAAAATTTCAATACAAAACACGGTTATTTGTTTGTTGTAACTTGCGTTGTGCTCTTGTAGTTGTGATGCCAGCTTAACAAGTGATCGGCGAAGGCTATTTCTAGTCTCCGGGATGAGCCGCTGTCTATGAAAAAGGAATACGCATCCATGGCGATATTTCCTCTGAAGAAAGTTGGTCTCCCGCGCAGGAACAAGTTGTGACCCTTCCTTATGGCTCCGGAATCTATGTACTCCATGGCAGCCCCCAGCAGGCGGATCAAGCTCTCGGCTATGGGCTTATAGGCTTCGGAATTGGCCAGTGCTGTGGCTTCTGCATGGAGGTTAGCAATGGTTCTTTTTTTATCCTGACCCTTGCTAATGCTCGCCACCAGAATACCCGTGCCATCATCGATTTCGTATTTGTTAAAGGCCGTGTTGTGCGTTCCATATCCAGTGACAAAGGCGTATACAATGAAGGTCCGAAAATGAATGGGATTGGAGATGTTGTTTGGATTATAAGTTATAAAAACATCTGGCTTTTCGGGGTCCTGAGTTGCCCGTCGAATGTGTGCCAAAGTCAGGGGTATATCTTCGTGAACTTTTGGGCCAGACTTGGAATCGGTTGATTGGAAGTTAGGTTTCGGCGGGTTCTTGCGAACGATAAAATTGTCGACTCGATCCTCGACATCATAGAAACTTATGTCTGATTCCATAACAAAAATCAAAACATGCAATAATATTCCCTTGTAGCGCCTATGTCTTTCGATAACTATGTTTATCGATTGCACTTTGATGTGTAAATCGAAGGGGTTGAATTTCAAAACCTTATTCCTAAATATTTCAGAAATCATTTTTAAATAATTATTTTAGGTCATCATAATAAATATTATTTATTTATTTTAATTTTAATATGTATAATTAATTTCATAGCCAAATGAATGTCAGCCTCTTTTTATTGGCTCAAGAAATTTGTACTACGCCCTTGTGTGTATTCTTCTTGAAAATAAGTTCATTCAAGTTTTATATAAAGCTGAATATCTTCGGCAATTAAAAAACATTTAAGCGCAATAAAATATTATCATAAACATGCAAATAAAATAATCTTAATTGTCTATTTCACCACAAATCTAAATTCTTTGTTATGCGCCAGCAAGTTGGCAGCCCCGTTTTACGCATCCCTGTGTTTTTCGAGTTGCGAGTCTTGTGAAATTACAAATACTTAAGTACACTTTGTGCAAAAGCAAACGATCAGATCGAAGCATACGGTGTCCTTGGAATGTCTGGTGGTCCATCCATAACGCTTAAAAGCCAACCCATCGATGGTAACAACACTGGGAATGCTGCTGCGGCTCAGCAGCAGAGTGCGAATGGCGCAGCATCTGGATCCTCTGCCGCCGCCTCTGCTTCTGGCACTCAAGCCCAAAACCATGGCAACGGCGGAGTAGGCGGTGGCGGGAGTGCTCCGGCGGAGGGTACACGGCAGAATAGCCTTCAACGCATCCAGCAGCGGAAGCAAAAGGTATTCAACCTACCTGTGCCCCAGAAACTGGCCAAGCTCTCTATGTATTCGTCCTGCCAGTCGGAAGGATGCCGGTGCACGGGCTGGAAAACTCCTCAGGAGAACCGCCACCGCGACGTGGAGTCCTCCTACTGTCCGGAGTTCAACGAGGAGTGTCGCAACTCCAGCTGCCGGCACTCCTTGCGAACACACATCGCCCATCTGGACAATATCTCCAGCTCCAGCATGGACGAGCTTCTGGGCGCTATCATCGACATGGAGAACCTTTTCATGTCCATGCAGCGCGTTGAGGATGAGGACACCAAGAAGGTCTATCTGTATCTCTTCCGATTGCTGCGCCAGTGCGTTCTGACGCGCCAGCAAGCTGTGATCCGCGGTCCCCTAGGGGATCCTCCATTCGAGTCACCCTGCATCACCAAGGCGGTGCTGTCGCTGGTCTTCTACAAGTACAACCACCTCAATCCGACTGAACTGCAAACCATGACCGAGGTGGCAAAGACTTTCCTCAATTTCCTGAATCACTACAACTTTGAATCGCCGTCGACGCGGCGAGGAGATCTCACCCACGAGGATGCCTCCAACTACAAGATCAACTACACGCGCTGGCTGGTCTTCTGCCATGTGCCAGCCTTTTGCAACTCCCTGCGTCAGTTTGAAACGTCCCTGGTCTTTGGGCGCACCTTGCTGAGAACCGTGTTCCAGTACATGTCCCAGCAGCTGAAGAAGAAGTGCATCTCGGAGCGGGACCGTTTCCCCGAGGACAAGCGATCGATCATCACGCAGATGCCAAAGTTCCTGGAGGCTCTGCGGGCCGAGCTGCTTAAGGATGACTCGCCGATCTGGGATCCCAATTACCGCCCACCCAATTCGTTTGTCATCCAGCAGCGAAAGAGGCATCAGGAAGTGACTCCCGCAGTAGCTCCCGGAGGAAGTGCGGCGTCCGTGGGAAGCGCCAAGCGTGCCAGTGTGGGTGAACCTCTGAACAAGCGGATCAAGAAAGAGCCGACGGATCGATGCATCAGGTTGGTTATCAAGAAAGTCTTTATTGGTTTCGATACTAATGAACTTCCTTTAGCGAAAACTTGGATGACCTGCCGACAGATGTCGTGATGCGTGCCATGAAATCGGTATCCGAGTCGAAGACCACCAACAAGGCTGAAATTCTATTCCCGGTCAATGTCTCCCGCGATGAAAACGTGAAGGCGGAGGAGCAGAAGCGCGCCATCGAGTTTCATGTGGTGGGCAACTCGCTAACCAAGCCGGTGGATAAGCAAACAGTTCTCTGGCTCCTGGGACTGCAACTGGTTTTTGCCTATCAGCTGCCAGAGATGCCGCGCGAGTACATCAGTCAGTTGGTGTTCGATACCAAGCACAAAACCCTGGCGCTAATCAAGGAAAATCAACCTATTGGCGGCATATGCTTCCGTCCGTTCCCCTCGCAGGGATTCACGGAGATCGTCTTCTGTGCCGTGACCATGTCGGAGCAGGTAAAGGGCTATGGCACGCACCTGATGAATCACCTGAAGGACTACAGCATTCAACGTGGCATCAAGCACTTGCTGACCTTTGCCGACTGCGATGCCATTGGATATTTTAAGAAGCAGGGATTCTCTAAGGACATCAAGCTGGCGCGCCCCGTCTACGCTGGATACATCAAGGAGTACGATAGCGCCACTTTGATGCACTGCGAGCTGCATCCTAGTATCGTGAATACACAATTCATTGCGGGTTAGTTGTGGCCATCAAAAAGTACTGTTGGACATATTTTACACAGAGTTCTCCCTTCTTCCAGTGATACGTAATCAGAGCGAGATCCTGAAGGAGCTAATAGCGCAACGGCACAATGAAGTGCAGAAGGTTAGACCCGGATTGACGTGCTTCAAGGAAGGTCTGCCTTCCATTCCCGTTGAGTCGATTCCCGGCCTCCGGGAGATCGGCTGGAAGCCACAAATGCGTCCGGCACGATCGGCTCGACCCCTGGAAGAATCCTCTGATCCGGAGAAATTGGCCACTTCATTTGCGTCCGTACTGCAATCGGTACGCCAGCACAACACGGCGTGGCCCTTCCTGCGTCCGGTGACGGCGGCCGAGGTGCCAGACTACTACGATCACATCAAGTATCCCATGGACCTAAAGACGATGGGCGAACGCTTGAAGAAGGGCTACTACCAGACCCGTCGTCTGTTCATGGCCGACATGGCCCGCATCTTTTCCAACTGTCGGTTTTATAACTCACCCGACACAGAGTATTATCGCTGTGCCAACTCCCTGGAGCGCTATTTCCAGACCAAAATGCGAGAGCTGGGGCTGTGGGACAAATGATGCAGCGATTCCGAGGAGCTTTGTATAAAACCGAATATTTAATCCTCTTCACTCAACCGGAGAGCGTTATTTTTCTTATATTTATTTTAGAATTTCCTCCCTACCAAAAGACACTTGTGTGAATTACGTGAATTCTGGATTTATATATTGTTCTTGAGAGACACCCCTAATCGAGCACTCGTCTGTCTTATTTATTTAGGCGACGGGCTAGATTAAGCTAGATCTTTAAAAATAAAATAAACTTTAACTTTATCACCTAATGTATAGCATCGGTAATAAAATAGTTCCATATTATATCGTAAATTCTGTATCACAGCTTACTAAACCCTTGCTGGGTTAAATATAAAGGGAAATACACAGAATTGAAATTAATTTTTGCAATGTATAGAAGGAGTACAACGTGGCTCCACCATGGAGTCTATAAGATAACCGCCCAGCAAAAATTCCAAGTTGGTTAGATGATTTTTTTTTGTAACCTCTACATTTTTGTATTCTTAACTCTTTATTTCACTTTTGATTTCCTACATTCATTGTTGTTGGTTTTGCATGCGTTTAAAGTTAAAGGATCTCTCTTTGTTTTCGTTTGGTTTTAGTAAACACATTTCTTGTTCAATAATGTCGAGTTGTTTTATAAAATTATAGTTTTATTTAATATTAGGGGGCGGGGAAGTTATTATTAAATCGAATTGCTAGGTCATTGTACAAAGGCTCTTTCATGCATCAAACATTTTATATGTCCAATGGGATCTCGCTCGCGAATGCATGGCCAAAATGTTGCAATGAAAGTGTTAACCGTAGTTGCTGCTTCCTATTTTGTTGAATTTCAATTATGTTTTATTACATGGTTATTAAGTTGGGTTTTAATTTCAATACGTGGTAGAGTCTTTACAATTTTGCCTTGTTTATTCCATGTTGTTCTTTAACCCGATAATTGCGTATTTATATATACATATACATACATATGTAGAGCTAATCAGGGGTGAGCATATATATGTGGAGAGATATACATATTACATACAATTACATACATAATTTATGATTACATTATATTGAAATGTGTTTTTAGCTGCTCCTCGGCTCCGGCTGCAACTGAGTCTGAGTGGTTATGTTTGCTATGCACCGCTTTGTGCTGATTTTTAATACAAATATTAAGGATAACAAACGAAATATGTAAAATCAGGCTCAAGGACTTGCGACTGGAAACATATATGTTTGCTTGTTCTCACACATCGTACATAATTTACTTGGTTTCAAGGCCGCTGCGACTTCAATCTTAACATTTACTTCGTGAACATCGCGGTAAGTATAAATTCCATTGCAGGCGTGTTGAAAATAATGTGTGGTATGTGTGTGTACAATTTGTAAGCCCAACCGAGATCAAAAAATTAAAGTTTACTTAGCTATTTCGAAGGGGTTTTGTTGGCTAATTTTAAAATAATAATGACAAACATGCTACTGGTTATTATTTCGGAAACACTTCTCTTCCCTTCTGTTCTGTTCACTCTTCAGCTGGGCTGGGGATTGACTTTTTACAATTGTGCAATATTCCAACAAGCGCATGTTGCTGCTGCTGATTTTATTTATAATTTCATATTTAAAATTTCTTAGATAATATATATATTTTGTTGTTAAATGCTAGTGTAAAACGTATCGGATGATTCTGGTCGATGTTTCACGACGCCCACATGAAATACAGAATTACATGAATGATTTTCTGTCTATTTCGGATTTCATTCAAATAAAAACATGTGAACTGCGGCTTTTATTAAAGTTTTGTTAGGGAATTCCATGGATTTAATTTTTGTTTGTTTTTTGCTCCATTAATTTCATTATTTTCATCGACTCTCCTCCGCGATTTCTTCGTGTGTTGCTTATTTTTGTTGTAACTTTCTTCTTATGCTACTGTATGTTTTTCACATCTATTACTAAATATATAATGTAATGCATGTTGCAGGCGTGCTGTTATCTCCTTTCGTTATCGTTATCGTAACCGTGCTGTTGTTCTGCTTAGCGAAAGGCTGTTGGAACCAGCCATTTACACAAAAACCTAACAGATGGCCGGTTCACAAATCGCTAATCGCACACGGCGAGCGGTGGTTAGCGCGCGCGCAGGACGTCGTGAGAATTGCTAACACTAAGTTTAATTATACAAATATATTTTTATATGCCGTTAGATCCATAACTCGAAATTCCTGATAATATAAGAGCCTGTGTGTCGTCGATCGGTCGGTTGATTGGGTTTGCTTCGAATAGCTAGCTTTGCGATGATGAATAGGATATTATTTACTTTCTGCTTCTCCTCTTCGATTCATTTCCATCAATTGGTTGGTATTTAAAGTGGTTCTCCACTGGCTGGGCGGCACTATTGAGCTGCAATGGTAAACAAGGGATTCTAGGCAAACACTCGCACATACGAACAAAAACGAGCTAATAGTTGCTACTCACAGACTGCCGCCACTTGTTGCGTCTGCTCTGGCAAGAGGGACGTCGACTTTGACGTCGCGGTAGTTGTAGAGTCCGTGGTGTTGGATCCCGAACCGGCAGCATTGTTGGCCGCCTTCAATGCTGCAGCCGTGTTGGCGGCATTGCCATTGGTAATGCTTGGCTGGCCGTTGCCTCCACGACCGTTTCCGCCTCCGCCATTGTTGTTGCGATTGTTGCTCCTATTGCGATAGTTGCCGCCGCCCATGCGGTTGTAGTTGTTGCGATTGTAGCCCTGCGATCCGCCATAGCCGGAATTCATGCCGCCATTGCCCGCTCCCATGTTGCCATTGTTGTAGTAATGGTTGCGTCCGCGATAGCTGCCACGTCGGGTGGAGGACACTCCAAAGGTCTCCGTGTTCAATTTGCGCTCCTGGCGCCAATCGTTCTTCTTGTTCTTGCTGCGATCCTGGGCAGCCTCGCACGAGATGTTGTCAAAGAACGATTTGGTCTTGTCGTAGCACAAATGGACATCATCCTCCTCAGGCTCATGCTCGCCAGCGCCAGTCTCATTGCCAGAATCATCCTTCTTATCGGTCTCGCCATTCAACTGAAAACAATAGAATCCAATTTGTAGGATTAACTTTAAAGTCTTTACCTTAAATATAATATGATAGCAAAAGAAATAGATTTATAAATGAAATTAATTACTTTCGTATGCAATTTTGGCTTAAATTAAATTATTATTAAACTATTATCATATTATCCGAAGCTAGAAACGTTTAACGATTTCGATGATACTAAATGAGTCACGCTCCAAAGCATCTGCCGGTGCTGTTAATTTCAACACCGGTGTTTTCTGGCCATTGAACAAATTAAAACTATACTAATTAGTACTAAAGGATAGTAAACGGATAAAAAATTGTGTGTTTCACTTACTGTAGGGACGCCCTCAAGCTTTTCTTCACCCACCTGCTCATTGGTTGCAGTTGTTGTGGTTGTTGCCGTCGAGCTACCGGTGACCGACTTGTTGGTTGTGGCATCATCGGCCACCTTGAGCTTCGCAAGCTGGGAGCGTAGTTCCTCGAACTTGTTGTTGGCCTGCTCGAAATCAAAGTCGCCCTCAAACTTAATCTTGTTGCGCGGCTTGTTTTGATTGGCCGACTGCGGACGATAGTTCTGCAACATAATGTGATTTTGGTTAGTAAACAATCTGCTGGCCCTGCTTCTTTAGTTGGAAATATTTACCTGATTGGGACGCATTGGACCCCGGGATCCCATTCCGCGATTGCGCATCATCATGTTGTTCGTATTTTGGCCATTGCCGCCGCGATGCATGTTCCAGGCTCCGTTGCCACCATTTCCTCCTCCGCCGCCGTTTCCTCCTCGCTGTTGCTGCTGCTGCTGCTGCATTCCATTACCACCTCCGCGATTGCGCTGATTATTGTTGTAGTTGTTGCTGTAGTTATTATCCATCTGACGGCCGGAATCGCGACGATCCCGCTGCTGATGGTGCTGGTTGTAAAAGTCGTTGCCACTACCGCCGCCTCGTTGTTGCTGCTGCATGTTGTTGCTATTGGACCCGCCGCGCTGCTGCTGCGCCTGCTGATGATGCTGCTGGTGGTTCTGGCGCTTATGACCTGCATCGCGCCCGTTGCCACCACCCTGAGCAGCGTTTTGTTGCTGGTGCAGCTGCTGCTGCTGGGTCAGCTCGGCCGTCGGACTGACAATCAGGCTGATGGGCGTCGTAGAGCGCGAGGCTCCGGCCAGCATGTCTAGAACGGAAACTATATACATATAGAGGACGCAACGAGAAGAGAAAATAATGTGTGCAACGACAGGTAAGTATTATTTAAGAATAAAATAATTTTTTTTGAAACAAAATCTTTTAAAATAAAAATTATGGAAATTATTACTTAATTTAAAAATAAATTTAAATATAAATTAAGTTAGGCAAAAAAAGATAGATGCAATTGATCCAAGAAAAGGTAATCTTTACAAGCAAATTAATAAATAGAAAGAAAACTCACTTGGCTGCTTCTGCTGGGGCTTCTGCTGCTGCTGGTTGCCGCCAATGTGCATGAAGGGTCCACTACCCGGTGCGCCTGAGCCTGGTGCCAGCGATCCGCCGCCAGAGTTGCCAACCATGTTGGCCAGATTTGGGCCTCCCAGGTTTCCAAATGGATTGCCATTGCCGTATCCAGGGCCGCCAGGAGCTCCGGAGCCACCACTACCACCACCGACGCCCGGCATAGAAGGGGCACCGTGCGGCTGCTGTTGCGGCGGCACCTGCTGCTGTTGCTGCTGCTGCTGGGGAGGAGCGTTCATCCCGCTGGGCATTGGAAAGTGTTGTGGCATAACCTGGGGTGGGCCATTCTGGAGCTGCGCCTGCATGATCGCCGGGTCATTGTGGTGCGGCAAGGTATGGTTGTTGACAACGCGAATGTCCTTGATGTCCGAACCCCGGAAGAGGATGTAATCGTAAATCTGCGACTGCGGTGCTATCTGGAACTGGGTCTCCCGATCCTCCGTACCAAAGGAGCGCACTAAATGGGCGGGAGAATATGGTTAGTTTCGTGCAAAAGTCCATTTTGCATATATACATATTCAATTTAAGGTTAGGCCGCCGCGTTTCCTATTTAACCTCAACGCAGGCGGGAATGGAGGAGAGGCGAGAAGAGAAACGCATGTTTTGCCGGTATTTGTCGGTTCTCCTTTGCATCCATCCCCACAGGGCACTGACACCCGTAACGGTAGCAGCACGTCCCGTTATCTGGCGCCAAATCGAAATTGTTTTTGCAACTAGACGTTCCGTTCCAAACAACTTGCAATATTGGTGTGGGTGTATGTGTGCCATGTAAAATGCAAAAGCAACACTGTACAACAACAACAATAGCGAGCGAGACAAAAACAGGGCCAAAGCCAACATGACAAACAAAAAGCATAAGTGAGAGCGCGAGAGACAGAGGGATAAAGAGAGAGACAGCGGGCGGCAACTGCACTCTCAAATTACTGTAAAAACTAACAAGAGGAACGAAAAAAAAAAGTGGACAAGAGAACGAACGCAAGAGAAATTGGAAGATTTCGTTTTCTTCCATTTTCTTTTTTGATGAACCGTTTTTTACACCGATTTTTGGCGCAGATTACGGCACCTATATCCCATATATAGAGTTGAGGGGGCGGAAAAGCAATTACGTGGGAGAAATTGGGGGACTTACCACTCGACAGCGCGATGGTGCACTCCTGCGGATCCACGGTGTACAGGCGGCCCTCATACCTGATGTCCGCCTTGGAAATAAGGCTGATTTTCGAGCCCAACTCCGGCAATCCCCCGCTCATCTTGGTTAAGCTTCACTGTACCTCACTCACTCCGAAATGCAAACTATTATTATTAGGTGTTTGCCAACGGCGCGCGGCGTAGCAATTGTTCACAAATTTCTGGCAAAAGCAAACAATTGTAGCGAGCGCGACGACAACGATTTCTCGATGGTTTCAGCCTCTCCGCTGTTCGCTTTTCTTTTCGGTTTTTTTTTCTCGGTTCTCTCGCGCAATTACTTTCCAGTTTCAGGGCGATTTTGCGGCCAATCGCCTTTTGGCCAGGCTCGCTGTATACTCCTGTGTTTTCGCACAAGTGTGCCAAACTCTTTTCCAATGTCTGTGGTGGAGCACACTCGACCTTAAATGTGGAAATTGCAATTTTCGACGCACAAATCTTTTCTCCGTCCGTCTGCAAAAACCTACCCGTCGAAAATGAACGATTTTTAGCGAGTGCCGCTGTGGTATCGATGGTTCTGCAGGCTCTAAATTACAGTTGCCCCATTGGTATTTTTATAGCTAGGTCTCGCCACTTAAGTTTACGTTGATAATTCGCCACGAGTTTCGTAATTTTTATATTTTCCGCATAACATAAACGTTTTTTCATAAGCAATTAATTTTTGTTTGTATTTAATTTTATTGTTATTTGGTTGGTTTGGTGTTATAAAAATAAAGATTTTGAAGCTATCGACTAGTATAGTTTCTTTTCCTTGAAAAATTATTCTTTTGATCACATCTTTCCAAAATGAGCCCAATTCCTTCTTTTTTACTTTGAAATAATTAATAAATAGTATTGAATCTTACATGAATTCGCGGACTATTACTAACAAGAACTCAAACACGAGAAGGTAGTGTTAAATCTCTGGAATATACATATAAATTATATTTTCACAAATTATAATTTCATTTATTAATTTGCTCGAATTCTTAAATTTCTTTACTTTCTAACAACTTGAGTTCGAAAATAAACTTTCCACTAGCGATATTATCGATGTTTTTATGTATAAATATTTTGATTTCTAATTTCATTAAAATTGTTATGAAATATATGTATATTAAAAATACAATTCGAAAGTACAAGCATAGAGATAACATTTTATAAATTAAATTAACATTCAAATATATCTTTTTAAATTGTAAACCACCACTAGCTAATTTTATTGCGATAACAGAACTTCAATCGGTGCCATTGAGCAACTATCCACGTTTTATCATCTCTAGCTTCACTCGGCGCTTCTTTTCTCTCCCATTCAAAGCAAATCGCCAACTGAAAATGCGCTGGCATTTTATGGCTTTTTCGCTCAATTAATTGTGTTAAAGTGTATAAAATATAATAAAATCAACATGCCTCCTCAACTGGATCCGATAAGCGTGCGCACGGCACGGCTGAACAACCTGATTCTGGGCAAAGGAGTTGGCGTCTGTGCAAAACCCGCGGGAAATAGCAGCGGTTCAGCGGCCTCCGTTTCATCCGTCAGGAGAAGCGTCATTCCTGTCAGCACCACCAGTGCCGCTGTGGCAGAGGCCGTCTGCCGCGAGGGCCTTCTGGATGCCTTCTGTCTGCTGTACAACGAATGCGATAAGGATGTGCTGAAGAAGCGCGATCGCAACATCGCAGAGTTTGTCAATAAATGTGAGTCACTTGATCAGTTTTTAGGCCTCTACAAATAGGGGTCTAATATTATTAATAATAATAACTGGACCCAACATATATTTTGATTCTTTCCTCCCAAAGTTCGTCCCATCGTGGAGGAGACCCGCAAACTTCGAGTAAATGCAAATGACTTTCTTATCAAGGGGCTTATTGGTCAGGGCTACTTTGGAAACGTTCATCTGGTGGTTGAGCGGCAAACCAATGATATTTACGCCATGAAAAAGATAAAAAAGTCGGTGGTGACCACGTCTCAGGTCAAGGAGGAGAGGGACATCATGTCCATTCGCCATTCCGAGTGGCTGATCAATTTGCAGTATGCCTTTCAGGTGAATTTCCCCCAGACTCTATATTTTAGCGTCGTTAATTATTTAAGGATTTACGATTAGGACAACGATAACCTGTACTTGGTGATGGAGTACATGCCAGGCGGGGATCTGCTC
This sequence comes from Drosophila anomelani, assembly GCA_035045905.1. NCBI lineage: Eukaryota > Metazoa > Arthropoda > Insecta > Diptera > Drosophilidae > Drosophila > Drosophila anomelani. The sequence continues at coordinate 1,927,651 of JAWNOO010000165.1, forward strand.
AGTTTGATGTCACGACATGGCCCTTTCGACGAAGACTTGGCTCGCTTTTACCTGGCCGAACTCACTGTAGCGCTGCACACGCTCCACGAGATGGGTTATGTGCATCGGGATATCAAGCCAGAGAATATACTGATAGATCGTTTTGGGCACATCAAACTGGCGGATTTCGGCAATGCTGCTGCCCTAGATCGAGACGGAAATGTGCTGAGCCTCTCGCCCGTGGGAACTCCCGATTATATTGCTCCCGAGCTGCTGCAGACCATCTCGACCTACAAACTGTCCAAGTCGATGCACGATGTGAGTAGAATTGTACGATCACAGAGTGAGATAATGCCAAGGTGCTTCCAACTCTACAACTAAAGTCATATACTATCCGTTCTTAGGTTAGCTGCGATTACTGGTCTATGGGCATCATCGGCTACGAGCTCATCTGTGAAACCACACCGTTCCACGAGGATAACGTGCACGAAACCTACTCCAAAATTCTTTCTCATTGCGAGGAGAGTCACCTGAAGGAGCTGATCAACTTTCCCAGTGATTTGAAGGTGTCCCATAACTACAGAAATCTCATTGAGTCCCTGATCACGAATCCCTCAAAGCGTCTGTCCTACGAACGCATAAAGAAGCATCCCTTCTTCGACGAGATTCAGTGGGGTTCCATACGCTCGCAGGTTCCGCCGATTATTCCAACTATTAAGTCAGACGATGACACTTCAAACTTTGAAGATGGGACGAGGCACAAGTCACGTCGGGACCAGGGAGTGGCTAAAAGGTCGCTGTCAACCAACATGAAGTCTAATGACTTCAGTGGCAAGGATTTGCCATTCATTGGCTATAGCTTTGTGCACATGGAAAAGACGTCCCTGACAGCTTCCAATGATGAAAAGTTGCAGGAGAAGCTGAAGGAGCTTTTGCACAAGCTCAAGACCAGGGAGAATGAGATTTCCATGCTGAAGCAGGATCTCATGCGAGCACAGCAATCCCTCAAAAAGACGGATAATAAATCGCAGGTCGTCAACGATGCTAAAATGGAAATCAAAAAGTTGCAGCATATTATTAAGGAGAAAACCATGGAGTTGGCCAACTGCAAGACGCAAATCAAAACGCTGCAGAGTTCTGCGAAAATAGACGAAGAAATGTGGTCGAAAAAGGAGGCCACCATCACGGATCTCTTACGATTAAATCGCCAGAAGTATGAAGAGGCCAAGATCGCCTCGGAACAGCGATACGAAAAGCAGTTGGCTGACAAAAAGCAAGAGCTGGCCGCCACGCTGCAGAAGATGGATGCCCGGGAGCTGGAGTTCATTGCGAAGAACGATGAGTGCCACCATATAACTCTCAAGTTGGAGAACTATAAGGATATGGTACAGCAGCTCAAGGAACAGCATCTTAAGTCCGAGGCCAACAGCGAGGAACAGAGGCGACAGATGGCCGAATCGTATGAGCAAAAGCTTTCAGATCTGCGGAAAAAGGTCCGTGACTCGCAGGACACACATCGTCGCCTCACCATGGAGATGAAGGAGATCCGAACCGAACGGGATGAGTCAATAAGCTCAAGCAAGTCAACCCAAGAAGCGAAGGATGCCACAGAGCGAAATATCGAACAGATACTGCGTCGCCTTAACCAGGAGATTGCCTCCAATAATGCATTGAATTCGGAGAAGGTTAAGCTGGAGACAAAGCTCAAGTTGAAGGAAAACGATATGCAAGAGGTGAAGGCAGAGTGCCAGCGACTTGAGCGCGAACTTCAGGTAGGTGATACTTTCTCCTCCGAACAGAAGACGTTTACTACTATTTTTAGGGTCTTTTAATATTGAAGTTTTGAGCAAGTAAGCCATGCATTTCATTGAAATTAAATCCGTATTAGACAACTTATCTCTACTCAAAAGTCATTAAAAACCACTTAATATTCTTAAAAACCTAATTAAAATTAAGTTTCAATGAATTAATTCACTAAAACTACAAATTTAAATATTTTTCAACCTTAAAAATCGAATGAATTCAAACTTTGTCAAATATTTCTTTTCTTAAAACCCAACAAAACGTAGCTCATCGAGTGTCGGTGCCAACTAGCTGAGTCCTCGCTGGCCTCCCAGGCCTCGCCATACGAAACAGCACCTGGCTCTCTGACCGAACTAAACGTTATCGAAGACCAACTACGTGCGGACTTGGAGGCAGCCAAGGAGAGCGAGATTCACCAGAAGGGACGCGCCGATCAACTGCAGGCTCTGGTCACCAAGCTAGAGCAGATGCTGGAGCGTTTTAACGAGCAGAGTCTCTCGCCTACCAAGTCGCACTCTGCGCGTAAACCCGGAACCGAGACCGTGCTCGAGCGCCAGAACGAGAAGCTGGAGGATAAGCTGGCCGCTGTGCGGGAGCAGATGATTGTGGAACGTCAGGCCGCGCGCACAGCTAATCTGTCGCTCTGGAAGGTGGAGAAGCAACTGGAGGAAGCGCTCTCGGAAAAGAAGCTACTGGCCCGCCGGATGGAGCTAACAGAAGATCGTATTAAGAAGGCTCAAAATGCCAACGAGGAATCTCAGCGGTTGCTTAAGTCGTCGCAGGAGGAAACGCGCCAGCGTGAGGCTCGGATCGAGGAGCTTAAGCAGGAGCTGGCCGCCGCCAAGAGGGATGTACTAAAGGAGCATCGCCAGTGGGAGAAGGCAGAACAGGAGCGCATGAAGTGCAAGTCGGAGATAATTGAGCACCTGGCCAATGTGCACAAGCTGCAGCAGCAGGAGACCGATGTGCGTCAGAAACTGAAGCAAGTCCAAGCCCGCTTCGATGGACTGACATTGGAAAACAAGAACACCCTAAGGGAGCTGCAGGAGGAGCGTGACAGGTGCCGGGCAGCCACCGATTCCAGCCTGTCGCTGAAAAAGGAGCTCAAACAGCTTACGGAGAACTTCCAGAGGCTGAAGTACGCTTGCAGTATCACCGATAACCAACTGACAGAGGTGGAAACGATGCTGAAATCCGAACAGGATCGAAACAAGTCCCAAAAATCCCAACTGGATGCCGTTTATGAGAAGCTAAGGGAGCGGAACGAACAGGCTACCGAACTGCGAAAGCAAATGGCTGCCATCGAATCCGAGAAGCGTCTGGCCGAACAACGGGCTCAAGTCCTGGCGTCCGAGCTCGAGGAAACCAGACTCAACCTCAAGGAGCAACAAAAGAAGCTGGTTTCCCAGCAGGATCAGTTGGTGGAGCAGACAAACGCTCTGTTCGCTACCCAAGAGCGCGCAGATCTTCTGGATGGTGAGAATGCCAATTATCAAGTCCAGACCGCTGACTCTGTCCGGGAAATGCTCAACCTGAAGGAGGAGAACGCTCGCATTCTGAGCGAACTCTTCCACAAGAAGGAGGAGGTGAGCAACCTTCAGGCAGTGGTGGGGGATTTGGAAACCGCTCAAGCAGACCTACACGCCGAGATCGATTCCCTGCAGGAAACTTTGGCCGAAAAGGAGCAGTTTTATGTACAGAGGGACATTAAATCCAATGCCACATTGGCCCAGCACAAGAAACTGATCGATTACCTGCAGGTAAACATTATGAAAGCTGCATAAATTGATATGTTTTTAAATGTTTGACATTGCTTAAATTTCGTCAGCTTAAGGTAGAGGATCTATCGGCAAAGAAGAAGAAAACCCTGGCCGACAAACTCTTTGGTTCCAGCCACACCAATAAGGAAAACGTTTCGCCCAACGATGTGGAGTCTTCTATTCTTTATCGAGCGCTGAAGGAGGAACTGAAGCGCGAACAAAAGCTATCGAAAATGCTGAAGGAGCAAATAGCGCAGTTAAATGGTAAGTTGACGAAAAAAACACAAGGCAAAGAACATTTTTTTATATCTTTATCTCAGGAACAGCAACCCTGCGGTCTCCGCGGAAGACGGCGGCCATTAATGGCGACTCAGATGCCTCAAAGCAGCGACCAGTAAGCATTGCTGTCCTGCCGCGCTCCCCTCAGAAGCAGGTGGAGTCCCTAAAACGTGCTGCAAGCCACGTGGAACTGAAGACCACCGAAAAGACAACCAGTGTGGAGCAGGCACATCACCGCTTTGAACTAGCTCTGCAGGAGTCCAAAGAAGGCGCCTCGGACTGTGTAGTCTGTGACCAAGCCATCCTTGCGGGATCACCCTACTGGAAGTGCAAGGAGTGCAAGGATGTAACGCACCGCAAATGCAGAGCCAATGTCCAGGGAAACTGTGGAACTAAGCAGCCAACAGCTCCGCCAGCCGATGAGGATCTGAGCAGTATTCCGTCTGGATCTTGTATTAACCTGGACACCGTGGAGAGCAGTGAATATATCGGAACACTGGTTTATAGCTGTGACGGGCCAGAGGATCGGGCGGCCAAAAAGGATATCGAGGTAAATTGCGCCTTTGAGGTGGCCGAGCAGCAGATTCTTCTATTGGGCTGCAATACGGGCTTGTATGCATATCACTTGGACTCGCAGCGACTGGTCCACATCAAGGGTATTGAGTCCGTCAGCTGCATGTCCATTTGCTTGCGCCTGGCCAAGGCAATTATGGTGGAGACGGTCGGCGATAAGCTGTATCAATGTGACTTTAGGCAGTTGGAGTCGCGCTGCCACAGCTCTAGTGCCTGTCACAAGCCCCTTCTGGAGACCTCCGCCATTGAGCTGCCCTTCGCGAATCGCACAGCATCGGAAAAGTGGAAGCTGGTGTTGATTTCGGACGAGGCGGAGAACGCCTTGGATTCAGTGGCCATTGCTGCGACTTCCACCAGGATTGTCATTCTGAAATATGACCTCAAGGAGCATATGTTTAAGCCGGTTCGAGCCTTAGACACTGCCACTCCCGTCACTTCAATATTCTTTACACGCCACTCGGCTATTGTCACCTCGGATAAGTTCTACGAGATCGATTTGGTCAACTATGCGGCCGAGGAGTTTGTAGATCTGGCCGAAAAGTCAATGCAAAACACTGCGAAATGGCAGCCGCTGACTGCGGTACGGATTTCTCGCCAGGAATATCTGCTTTGCTTTGCGGAGAGCGGCGTCTTTGTGGATGAGTTTGGTTGCCGATCCAGGCCCTACGACCTTAATTGGATGTATGCCCCAACTGGCTTTGTCTATCGCGAGCCATTCTTATTCGTTTCGCACTACCAGAGCGTTCAGATTATACGTTTGCATCGATCCTTTAGCAAGGAGTTGGCCAACGGTGGAGACAATAGTTCAGAGACATCCGAGTCGCCGGAGCTGCAGCGTGTTTACTTGCCCCACTATATGTCCACCCTGCTGGCGAACAGTGGCGATGTCAATCTATATACACTCTCGATTGACAAAAGTCCCTGTAATGGCACACAAAAGATCTATCACTTGGACACGGTTCAGGCATTCAAGAAGAAGCTGAACGTTTCCCTGGAGACCATTTCATCGATTGCCACAACTGTGACTACCGGCTCCACGATGACAGGTGATAGTGTATAAAGATTTGGGAGGGAAGTTCAATAAGGAATATGAAAAGTAAATGGTACTACAGTCTCTCAGTAGTAATTATATATTTAAAATACATTATATATACTAATTATTCTTAACTCTTTAAGAAAATCTCAGAAATCAATGGACCACTTTTCAACCATTTTAATCGAACTTCTTGTAACCATGTTTCCATTTAGTTTTTAACATTTTTATTTAAAAGACAAACATACATATAATTCTTTTGTATAACCTTTGTGCTGTAAGAAACACAAATAAAATTAATATCGGCTCTTAAAAGGAGTGATTGTTTTATTTTGAATGGAAAATAAAGTATGCTGTGGGTTGATTTCAAGGTATAAGAATATAAAGCAATTTTCTTTAACTTTTTAACAAAGGATTTGTTTATGTTTTAGCATTTGTATTTGAAGGAAAATTAAATTAAAATGTGATCAATTTAGAGGATTAGAGACTAGCATAAATCCGGAGATTTATCAACTAAGACAGATTCAGGATTTCACAGGTAAGTATAAATAAATATTTCCATTATAATTAATTCACAATATTTCTTACAGCTAAACTCCAAGTACGAATCACAAAATCAGGAGCGATAGCTTTTCGAAATGAAATTCCATGGTATTTCTGGGCGCCAAGCTTTTCGGGGGTGATCCAAGGGTAGCTTTTCGGCAACAGCAATAGCAGCTTTTAATGTCCCGCAACGCTAAAGCCCCCAGAGAGATGGCTCGTGGTGGTGTCTGTTGTCCGCTCCCCACTACAGTAACAGAGCAGGTCGCTGGACGCGGAACTGCAGCAGCACCGCCGTAACCGTAAATTGTGATAATTGATTTCAATTTGCTTCATGAAAGCGGCGGCACCCTTCTCCAGCGAGATGTTTCAAACAAAGCTGAACCTTTGCGCGCGCAGTATGGTCGCAGACTCCACGACGGCGGAACAGAGTGCGGACAGGACGACGCTGATATGCCGGGCATGCCTAGTGCTCCTTGGCCCCGAGGATGTTGCCTACAGCCTGGATGGCGAACAGGACTTGGCAAGGAAATATTTTGGCTGCACTGGCAGCGATCCAGGAAAGGATGAGGACGACGTGCTGGCCCAACTGGTGGTCCTGAAGAGCATCTGCGAGTGCTGTTATCAGTTGGTGCAAAAGTTCTACGCATTTCAACGCATGTGCGAAGAGTCCTCGCGGAACTTTGAGAAGCTGCTTCTGGACATTGACTTGTACTGCCTCAAGGCGCAGGAGGATGCAATCGCCGCTGCTATGCCGCCGGATTTACCGGATACCCCTTCGGAAAGCAATGAATCGACTAATCAGGAGGAGCAGGCCGAGGCCCCAAACATGGAATCAATCGAGGAGATTGTGAGTGTGTGCCCCCATGTGTCTCCACTTTAATCTAATCACAATATCGCCGCTCGAATTTGTTGCCTAGCAGCAGCAGGGAAAAAAGACACTACTTCCTCCTACGCAGCGGGGCGGTCATAAACATAAACATTTCTGAGTATTTGTTTGTATACAACTATTTTTGTTTGCCGTGATAGCGTGCCGAGGAAAGGAGGCACGTCTCGAATCAGTCTTTTATTAATCTTTTTTCTTTATTTAAAGGCACATGCCAAACATTTAGAGCGCTGTAGATCTGTGTATATAGTTAGCTCTTAAATTAAGAGTGTATTTTTAATAATTTTCAAAAGATTTCGTATCTAGACAGGCGAAATATTTATATGAACAGATAATGCTGTATTAAGAGTCCTTATTTAGAAAAACCAGATAAATTCAATGAAATTTTAATTAACGGTATTTAGTATCCATGATAAATTAGTAGTTTTTAGAAAAATAATAAAAATATAATGCTCACTATTATCTCTAAGTTTGGAGGGGTTCAGATATAATATGATATGTTATCATCATTAATATCTCACATTTTTATACAGAAGAACTTCCTTAATCTCTATATTTATGAGATAGCAACCACTAGTATGACTTTAACTAAGTCAAAAAATATAATACCTATATTGCAGTAGATCACTGACCCTGAACTATTAAGAGTTTTTACTTCCACTATTCCCTATCTGGCAAAAGCGATAAGATATTAGGCTAGTCTTAATCGAGTAGATAACACAAGAGTAAAAGTATAGATAATTAAATGAAAATTTGTTAGATTCCAAGATGAAGTATTTTAGTTTATCCATTGAATCTTTTGAAATATACAAAAAAAAATTAAATTCAAAAATCAATTTAAAAGCATATCAATCAAAATTTTTGATATACTGGTTGAAATATTTAATTGTTTAAAAATATATTCATTCACTAATATGAATTTTTTAGGGATTTTGAATTAGAAATCTTTAAGTACAACTTGCCTCTTCTGCTATATTTTATTTAAAAACTATATTAACAAATTTATCTAATCAGTACAACATTATGTCTACTAATTAACAGGAGGAAGTTTACATAATTGAAGACGAAGGTAGCAAGCAGGATCTCGGCAAGGAAAGGGTTCCCCGCCCTTCCGCCAGATATAAAAGGAAGACAGGCCAGCGAAAGCGGCGAGTGAGACACACCCTCGACTGCGGCATATGTCAACGCGGCTTCTACAAATCTTCCCTGCTGGAGGCCCATGTGAAGCAAAAACACGAGGGTGTGGAACCCTATACCTGCGTCCATTGCGGCAAGAGCTATGCGAGGGCCAATTTACTAGACACACACCTGCGGGAGATGCACTCAAATGGCGGCGAGCGGGTTACCTATCCCTGTCCCAGCTGCAGCAAAGTGTACACAGCGGTGCGGAGTCTCAAATATCATGTAAAGCGGCAGCATGAGGCTGAGTCCTCCTCCACCAACGATTGCCAGTATATTTGCGAACAGTGTGGGAAATCATTTGGGCGAAGGGCTCACCTAACCCGCCACAAGGTGACACATGGCAAGCCTGAGGAGCGGAAATATTCCTGCGTGCACTGTGAACAACGGTTCCACACCAAGGAGAATATGATGGATCATCTGCAGCGAAGACATGGAAATAGGGACTTACTGCGATGTAGGAAGTGCGGACGCATCTTTCGGGAGAGATCAGACCTCAGCAAACACTTATGTAAAGTCAAAGACTAGACCAAATGTAGTTTAATAATTTGTTTTATTTATGTAAGTGATTTTTCAATAACATCAAGCTAACTCAACTGTTACAAATGATTCGAATTATTTGGAATTTGTTGGGGAAACTGCCGAACGAATGAATGGATGGATGGCGACACTAGTACATGACTGAGTGGTTGATTGATTGATTGGTGATTCGGTGAGGCTACACTCTCTAAAATTAGCTAACATTCACATAATGGCCGGGGCGCAGCACAGTCGCTTCTAAATCATCATTATCATCATCAGTACAAAAGGCAAGGCTTGCACGGCCCTTCGACTTCAAAATCATGTATAAAAAAACAATTAACTAAACGTTATATATGCTTAAGCTTAAAGAACACGACAGTTTTTAAAATTACATATTACCAATACATTCATAGATCATATATATCATTAATTTGTTGCTTTGAAAAAATGAGAATAAAACCAGATTATCCGACAATTACATAGGGAAATGCACGGTCGCCAAAATCAGCATAAGCGATGCATGTTGAGAATGGATGAGTGGTGGGAGAGTGGGAGGAGTGGCGGATCTATTCGGTTCGGATGAGTGGAGTTTGCTTGCACTATATGTAAATAAATACGCCGCAATATGAGCATAGGATCGCGCTTAGCCACCTAGGTGTCCTTGTGTTTCTCATAGAACCCATCTAAATATTTTTTGTACTCCTTTTGATCGTTCCACATCATCGCGGCCTGCGCATTCAGTGGACTCTCGTTGTTCGGCTCGCCCAGCAGCGATTGGATGGACAGCAAAATGGTGCGCACATCGTACAGCGCCGACCACTTGTCCTTCAGTATGTCCAGACAGATGGCACCCTGCAGGTCGACGTTCGGGTGAAAGCAGGATGTTAGGAACTTGACCACGGGCGCCGCATACGGATACGAGTTGGGGAAGTCCAGCGATAGCCGGTACGTCTGCCCAGCGTATACGGTGTTCAGGGGGCCGGCGATGGTGCCAACCCACTTAAATATGTTCTCGCCGTCGGGGAACGCCGAGATGCCCTTCTCGTTGGCCATCATCAGGTTCATCAGTTCCTTGTGCAGTCTGCGGGGATTATAACGGGGATTAGCTGTGTGTCTGCCGTTCGATTCTAGTTTCGGGCGCCCCACGCTTACCTTTTACTCACGGCGTGGTTATCTTTCACGGGCAGCGAGTCGTCGCTGTGCTTGGTGCCCCCGGCCCCAGCTCCGCTCTGTTCGGGGCTTATGTTCTGGGCCATTTCTGCTTTACGGACTCGGAGGTTGGATGGTGATGCGGGCGATGCGATGCGACGCGCTGCTATTTCTTGGGTGTGTGCTTGTGTGTGCGAATTATGCCTTGTGCCGTGCCTCTGGCGGACGCAATGCGGTTTTCTTCACTGACTATATTTGACTGTATAGTGAAATTTGGTTAAATAATTTCGGAATACGCGTCTGTTGCTTTACAGCTATTTTTTTTTTCACTTTTGTGTGAAAACAAAATGGAAGGGAACGAGAGACATTTATCGAATGATTTTCTCTCGATAGCCAACTGTGCGAGAAATCGATTTGTTACTACATATCTCCTAGCTCGGCGTCATGCATCATTTTGCGCGCCAAACTTAGAAACGGAATTATAGAAAATTGAAATGTTTTTATAGTTAGAATAAATAAATATTAGCCAACGTTTGTTGCTATATAAATAAGAAATTAGTTAATTTTTGTTTTTTTTTTTTAACCAGAGTAGTTTACCCACACTGTTACTATGGTACTGACATTTTGCAACACTACTAAAATACGTTTTTAGAAATTAACTCTGCGTTTCCAGGACGAAATGGACGAAAACAGCCTTATTTATGGTCTGGAACTGCAGGCCCGTGCCTTGACTCCCCAGCACGGCGAAAGCAACGACGTTTGCTTCTTTATAGCCACCAATTCCTTAAAGCCAACGAATCAGGTGCACCTAATTCAGTACGAGGAGGACCAGGGAACCGTGCAATCGAAGGTGAAAACCGGGGAATCACCTGGAAAATTACTAAATATTTACATTTGCTAGGTATTTGAGCATGCCTTGGGCGAAGTTTGGAAGCTGAACAGTTGCCCCCACAACTCCCGCTTGCTGGCATCCGTCTACAATGTCCAGAAAGGAGCCCAGGTGCTTGCCCAGTCTGCTCTGCTGACATTGCCGGAGGACCTAAACGCCGCCTCGGAAGCGGAGCAATTGAAGTCAGAGTACCTGCCCTGGAGGCAGGTTGAGGTGCTGGACACCGAGAGCCTTGGTGAACGGGTGAAGACCATCGAGTTCCACCCCAGTCAGGAGCAAACGTTGGCCTGCGTCGTGGACAACAAGGTGGCGGTGATGCAGCGCGCAGAGTCCGACACCCGCGTGGTGGCCGAGGTGCCAGCTTCAGGATCAGCGAGTGCCAAGCACACGTCGCACTTTACCACCGGCAAATGGTCTCATCACCACCAGGGGCACCAGTTCCTCACTCTGCACGACGGCAACCTGAGCGCCTACGATGTACGCGATACGCAGCACTGTGCCTGGAGCATAAGCGACGCCCACGGCCAGATGGTACGCGACCTGGACTGCAATCCCAACAAACAGTGCCATCTAGTGACTGGCGGCGATGATGGCTACTTGCGGATCTGGGACTGCCGGATGCCCAAGGCGCCAGTTTTTGAGCGAAGCGACCACTGCCACTGGGTGTGGTCCGTGCGTTTCAACACATTCCACGACCAGCTGCTCCTCTCCAGCTCCAGTGACTGCAAGGTGCTGCTCACTTGCGCCGGTTCCGTGAGCTCCGAGACCCAAGTACAGGCCGGGCTGGATGACACAAATTTCGGCAGCGGCAGTGGCGCTGCAGAAGCTGAAGAGCAGCGACACAAACTGCTGCCGGACGGACTGCTGCAGACCTTTGACCAGCACGAGGACTCTGTATACTGTGCAGAATGGAGCAACGTGGATCCCTGGATTTTTGCCTCGCTCAGCTACGACGGCCGCGTCATAATCTCGAAGGTACCCAAGCAGTACAAGTACCAGATTATATTTTAAGCAAATAAACGTAAAACTAACTAAATACAGTAATGTAACTATTTATCCTGTGTCCTCGGATGTGCAGTCGGAGGAGTCATTGGGATTGGCCGTCTCAACGGAGCACACCCGCTTGATCAGCTCGTTTTCTATCTCCACGGTGCCATTGTCCACGGCCTCCTCCATTTGTACGTACTCAATGGTAGCCGGTGTTGTCTTCTTGGCCACTGCCGTCGCGGCCGGAACAGGAGGCGCTTCTACTGTTGTTGTTGCTGTTCTTTTGGCCTGGGCTTCTGTATCATCCTCGGCCTCCTCAGCCAAACTGCTGCGCTGAGGCTGCACCTCGGCGTAGATGGCGGGGAACTGCTGCTGCAGCTTCTGCTTGATGACCCGTATCTTCCGAAATATATAGTCCAGATCCTTTTTCATATCGTTAAGACACTTGACATGTCGCTTAAAATCCTCGCTGGCGCTCTTCAGGCGACTCTGGGACAAGGCATTACAGTTGAGCAGCATCTCGTTGGTTTTCTCGAAGCGCTGCAGCCTGGGAAATACATTAGGAATGATTCCGAAAGTCTGGGAAGCTTCCTGCCTAGCTTACATTTGCTTTTGTGCTCTTATCATGGTCTCCACATCGCCCTGATTCACCATTCCTGCCAGGCTTTGAATGAAGGCTTCTGCTGCTGAATTTCCGAAGCCCGTAAAGGATTCCATATCCGGTGTGGCGTCCTGGGACTGGTGCACATCCCCAATGTGGCCCATGTGGCTCATTGTTATCCTGTTTAAATTTGATTTAGACAAAGGGATTTATGTTGTTTATAGACTTTTAATTGTTTACTTACTTATTTTTGGTGGTCTTTGCCTTGAGGGAAGTCAAATGATTGACTTTCTGAGATCTGTTGTGCTTAATATTGTTGATGGTTGTAGCCAGTAAATGCTTATATTTTTTTCACCTAAACATTATTCCACAAAACGAAGTTTTTGTTTGTATATTTTAAGCTTAAGAAAATTTACTTTTGTAACAGCTGTTCGAGGGAGACGTTTTAAAACAGTGTTGGAGAAAGCCAAATTAAGGCCAAATTTTGCTTTGCCAAAACGGTCACACTTTGAACCGGCATACCCGATTTGGCAAACAAGTTAATTTAATCAAGTTTTGTTTTTGCAGTAAAAATGAAGTTAGCTCCGACTGTCAAGTTAAACAATGGCTATGAAATGCCAATTCTGGGCCTGGGCACCTACAATGTAAGTAGCATAATATAGATAAAAGCTAATCAATCAAAGGGGAGATTACAAATGTTGATGGAACCTTCCATTCCTTCGGGGCTGTATAGCAATTATGAAATTCTCCGGGTCGTAATCAAGTACATATGTTGTGCACGTTATCTGTAGCTAAAGAAATCTCGTTGTGTGGATGCAGTGCGCCACGCCCTAGAGCTGGGCTATCGTCACATAGACACTGCCTTTCTGTACCGTAATGAGGGGCTTGTGGGCAAGGTATTGGGTGAATTTGTGGGGGCGAGAAAAGTGCAGCGAGAACAGGTGTTTCTGGTCACAAAGGTGAGTCGTAGAACGTCCTAGAATCGTTGCTTACTGGGTATATATAGGAAATCGATATCCCCGTAGCTCTGGGACATCTATCACGAACCGAAAAGGGTGCAATACGCCTGTGAGTTGCAGCTGAAACAACTCGAAGTGGACTACATAGATCTTTACCTAATGCACTCGCCGGTGGGTGTCCATTATATATCAGATAAAGATATAATGCCTCATTTGGAGAGTGGAGAGCTGTGGACAAAGTGAGTCGAGGTCCCCAACTGTTACTCCCACAAACAACTGATCTTTGCTGAATTCCCAGCAACGTGGACTACCTGGAAACTTACAAAAGCATGGAGCAATTGGTGGACTTGGGACTCGTACGCAGCCTGGGGTTGTCCAACTTCAATGCTCATCAGTTGCAGAGATTGCTGCAGAGCTGTCGCATCAAACCCGCTGCTCTTCAAATCGAATGTCACCCGGAACTGGTGCAAATCTCATTGATGGATCTCTGTAAGCTGCACAACATCACTGTGGTTGCCTATTCGCCACTGGGTCGTCCCACCACCGGCAGACCCTTGCCTGAGTACTATAGGGATAGAGGAGTTCTGGCCATGGCTAAGAAGTACCAGAAGACACCTGCCCAGGTGGTCCTTAGATACTTGGTGAGAATTGCCGGGAGTACAAACATTAGAAGAGCATATTTAATTGCGAATGTTTCGCAGATTGATCTTGGCACGGTGCCCATTCCCAAGGCAGCACAAAGCGATCATCTTATGGAGAATCTAGATGTCTTCGATTTCCAGCTCACACCCGAGGAGTTGCTCCACTTTAAGTCTTTCGATAGAGGCCAGAGAATCTGGAAGTTTGAGAAAGCCAAGCACCATCAGTATTATCCCTATTAGAACGAGTTTAATATACTTTTTAATACAAATAAGATAATACAAGTGAATGTTATAATGAAGATAAAGACAGTCCCTACTTCAGTCCCACAATTCATCTTTCGTTGTTTGTATCATGGAGGCTGTGAGGCTATCATGGATTTTGTTGTCGTGCTCCAAACCTGGACACTCGGTGCCCGAACCTGACATTGAAACTATATCATATCAAAATCGACACATACATTTGGCCTCGGTTCACAATTGGATCGCTTTTACCTTTTAGTTATATTTTATGCGATACCTAGTGAAGATGAGTACGAATCCACTGGAACTTCCAAAGGCCGAAGGGGAAGTGGAGATGGCGTATACCAAGCGAAAATTCCTGGAATGCGCCCTCGCCAACGTGGTGGATCGTGCCCGACACCTTAAAATGAGCAGTGTGAAGGACGTGACAGATCTTTTCGACAAACCCTCAGAGGCCGCCCTTGATGGTGAGAAGAAACCATCATCCGCCAAGATTCAAGTCTCAAAGCCTAAGCTCGTCGCACCTCGGGGCCGGAGGCTGCAAAAGTCAGAAATGAGGCTACAGACGCCACGTGGTGTACAGTCCCAGACCGCCCGTTTGCCGTTGCCGCCGCCACCACCGCCTCCCTCGCCACGCTGTCCGCAGACCCAAGATATCTGTAAGACCTTGGAAGACGCGCAGAAACTAATGGACAACTACCAACAGACAGATGAACTGGTCGACCTTTTGCTGGAACAAGCCACAAAATTGAATAGGGAAGTCCTTTCCCAGTGCCAGTTGCAGCGCGAAGCGGATCTGGTGCGCGACATGGAGGTGGAGTTCAGCGAAGACTACATGTACATCATGCTGGAGGCCATCAGAGCGGAATTTAAAGACCCAGACCCTTGTGATACATAGAGCTCAAATTTGATTTACAATAAATAATCCTTGTATAAATTAATCTTTAACTTTTACACTTGAAATATATATTTTTTCTTCATTTTATATATCGCAGTCCAAGGACAACGAAGGCGAAGCTGCGGTAAAGCACGCCATCGATGTGGGATATCGTCATATTGATACGGCTTTTTTCTACCAAAACGAGGCTGAAGTGGGCAAAGCCATAAGGGATAAGATCGCCGAGGGAGTAGTGAAGCGCGAGGATATTTTCCTGGTGACTAAGGTAAGGTTTAAGGATTGCTTGTTAAAATTATAATTTATAATTTATAATTTA
Organism: Drosophila anomelani; assembly: GCA_035045905.1. Classification (NCBI taxonomy): domain Eukaryota; kingdom Metazoa; phylum Arthropoda; class Insecta; order Diptera; family Drosophilidae; genus Drosophila; species Drosophila anomelani. The sequence goes on from JAWNOO010000165.1 coordinate 1,942,885, forward strand.
TAATTATATTTATTGTTTGATACCAAAGATATGATATTAAAATCGTTTTTACTAAAACAATTCACGGAATATACCGTTTAATCTAAATTAAAAAGACTCCTCAACATTTATTTACTTATTTAATCTCTTCTTCAGCTGTGGAATGTGTTCCATGATCCTGCCCTTGTGGAGGGAATTTGCCGCAAGCAGCTGGCCAATTTTGGCCTGGAATACATCGATCTATATCTGATGCACATGCCAGTGGGCTACAAGTACACTGACGAGACAAACCTCATGCCGAAGGATGAAAACGATGTGCTTCAGCTCAGTGATGTGGACTATTTGGACACGTACAAGGCAATGGAGAAACTGGTGAAGTTGGGTCTGGTCCGCAGCATCGGAGTGTCCAACTTTAATAGCGAACAGTTGGCACGTGTTTTGGCCAATTGTGAGATCAAACCGGTCACCAACCAAGTGGAGTGCTCGCCAGCTCTCAACCAGAAGGCTTTAAAAGCCTTCTGCAAGAAGAACGATGTCACTTTGACGGGTTATACACCGTTGGGCAAGCCAAAGCCCGATATTCAAAAGCCGGACTTTATCTATTCCCAGGAGGTGACTGCGATTGCCCAAAAATATGGCAAGACAACTCCGCAGGTTGTGCTGCGTTATTTGGTAAGTGTAAAGAACTTTTCGATTCCCAGAGAGTCAACTAAATTTATAATGTATTTTGCAGGTTGGCCTGGGCGTTATCCCGATCCCAAAGTCATCGAATCCGAAACGCATCTCAGAGAACTTTGATATCTTCGATTTTGAGCTGACCCCCGAGGAGATGACTGTTCTCGATGGCTATCACACCGGAGAGCGTGTGGTGCCATTAAATTTAATCAAGGGACAGAACCACAAGTACTATCCGTTTGCCATTGAGTTTTAAACTCAAAAAATGCAACCAAAAGGTGCTCAGAGCTTTAATGTAATGCCCATCGTTTCGACTCAGAGTCAGTACATTTTCGCACGGTATTGTCTTGCTTACACAAATGCAGCTCAATGTATTTTAATCACGAATAAAGCTATTTTGCTAGAAACATTCGTCGCGCCAAGGTTATTGTGCTTGCTTCATAAAATCTCATCTTCGTTGGAATTAGCGGAATATCTAAGAAAATGAAGTGCAAATGGGAGCATAGACCTTTGCCTCGGCACGTTTGGCCATAAAAAGGGGAAGGTGACAATGTTTAGAATAAGACTGAATGGAAATAATATAAAACTTTTAATGTTTAATGCCATCTGAACTAAATGATCATAAAGCAACGACTCTGTGATAACTATAAACCATTTATTAGCTTGAAAGTACATTCTACTCTTAAAGTAAACTGTACAATTTAATATTTAATCATTTTATATCTTTAGAAATATAAATACTCTAAAGAAAGGTCTGATTTTTAAATAACCTCGGAAATCTATTACGTTTAATTAAAAGACAAATACTATTCAGCAACATAAATTAACAGAAATAAGCATTAGAATCTAAAGTCCTTTGGCCAAAATACCAGAATATTCCAGAATTTTGTTTATAATTGAAAAACATTGCAATTTCGAAATTATTTGTTTTTCTGGATCTCGCACTTATCACTGGATCTATAATTGGGATACTCACCAAATATATGGAATATCATGCGGAAGCTATTAGATCCGCCAACTGCCTAAATGAAGCATGAAAGTATTATGGCCATTTAGGTGATGTTAGCTAATTACTGTTCTAGATGGCTCAGTACATTTGGGTTAATCGCCGCCGCCCGCTTACCCCGAGACCTTTGTAAATAGTCGGTGCGAGGTGACGTCACCCCCAATAAACCCTAAAGACCAGAGATACTTAGGAGTGAACACGCGCCAAATCCAACTATTATCGTTTAGCTTTTGAACTCCCGTGGCAAGGAGGATCCATCATGACGGGTTTTTTGGCCCCGCTTGGCTAGAGAGGATTGCTGGCATGCGCCACCTTGACCCAGGCCAAGAATACTATAACGAAGACGTCAGTAACTAGCCTTTCCAAACCACTTTCCCGTCGGCCATCCCATCCCCATCTCTGGACCGAGTTCGGGTTGCTCCACTCACTCTCTGTTGGTTCCACTCAACCGACGACCGAGCTGAGCTGAGCTTAGCCGAGCTGAGTGAAATCGCGGCTGCCGAGAGCGAGGTTTAAATAAATTTTCAGGCCGAAAATTGGCAGTTTCGCTCAAAGCGTGCCCACGTTCACATCGTCGCCAGTTGCGGAGCTCAAACACGGATATTCCGGCGATCAATTAGAGTCCCGGGGATACAAATATTGTTATATAAGATTAACGTCGAGACCGACTTGTGAAACCCCCTCCGAAATCCCAGTAGTGCCAGTGCGTAAATCAAAAGTGAGTTTTAACCAACAGAATTTCCCAACATACGAATATATCAGCTCGAAATTAGCGACGAAGGATCAGAGAGATTTGTGTGCCATCATCGGGGGCATTATGCAAAAGGCCTGGGAAAAGCTCATATAGCGGCGAAGAAAAACTTTCGCTTTCACCAAGTACGGCTCTTTTTGCAGCGCAGTTGCGCGCATGCGCAGCGACATTTGTAGACCGTTTTGTTACTGTTTACCTGGGATTATCACCTGGCTGTGTCTGCACTGCCGGAAATATTCGAAAATCGGTTGGAAAACTTTTACTTGGCCTGAATATAAATCCCAGATCTGCCTGTTTTTAGTTCTTCTAAGAAAGGATACCTTTAGAATGTCAAAAAGGAAATTGGATTGCTCTTTTCTTATCAGTTTGTTTTTTCTATTGAAACATTAAATATATTAAAAATATGAATTATATAAGGGGACAACAAGTAGAGCTTATGTGAACTTAAAAAATTAATTTTTGATTTTATTTTTTTTTGAAATGGAAATAAAATGCGGAAATTAACGTTCATTCAAAATGTTTGATTAACAAAACAATATTTTCTTAAACAAATAATAAAAGAATACTTGTTAAAAATTAAACAATTGAGCAGTGTAAAGTAGACAAACTTTATTTATCATTTATTTGTGTTTAATTTAAATGTTAATTTTCTTATTTTTAATTTTAAATTATTTTCGCAATATTTATAATTAACGCATTGCAGCAAAAGGTCTAATTAACCTATCTCTTAAATGTTTTCAAATGGTACACTTCAAGCTAAACCCTGTATTATTTTTCTCCCAGTGTACTTAGATAGATGCTAGCTTTTAAAAGCAGGTGCGTGGGTGTAACCAAGCGAAGATTAGGCATTTTTTAATACCTCTTTTAATCACGCCGTATTGACCCACTGCCAGGCAATTATTTTACGGCCAATAGTCTTGAGTGCTGAGAGGTTTGAGCCGCGTCGCGGGTTTTGTAATTCTGTTTGCTGTTTGCTGGCTTAATTGCCGAGGCCCACAAGGTCTTCTCGGCCGAAGTTGGCCAACGCCATAAAAGCCAAGTTGGATGGTTGCTTGTACTTGTGCGAGCGTTGTTCGAGTGTAGATATAATGCAATTTGTGCGCTTCGCATATAAATATTCATGGCAAGTGGCAGGGGCTATTGTGTAATTGCCAGGGACGCAGTCCCAGCCATCGACGTGACGATTTCCTTTGACCAATAACCAATAGCGGCAACCTCGACTGTTATTCTGGGCGCCATAAACCGTAGGCCAGTAAATCCCCTCGAGTGCAACTAATGGAGTGTTTGCTCGGACCCTGACTTGACCAACATGACTTGGATTCGTAGGCCTTGGCTAGCGAACGTGGCCAGGCTGCCTAATGACTCGGCTACACCGCCATTAGATTCTCGACACATGAATATATCTAAAGCACAACTCATCCGGGGAACATTAACGATCGCCCCGATCTCTGTCCCTGTAATTGTGACAGAATGCAATCTGCATGATAATCCGGAAAGGCAGATGCAAATATTGTCAAGTCGTAAATTTGTTAGTTCGAAGCTCGTATATATTCAAAATGTACAAAACTGTGGCAAAGCTAACGCATATATTGCCAATGGGCACGGTCATGGGGTGGGATTGAGCAAAGGGCACTGGCAAAAAATGGGGGTTACCTTATGAGAAATTGAGATGTATTCATTTCTTTTGAGAAATTACTTTTTAAACGTATCTTAGAAATAAACATTTTGCGAAAACTCTAGCAGCTGGAAAAAGCATCTGCAAATGTGTTTTGATTTAAAATCAACGTTTATTGCCAAAACGTAAATTTTAATAGTTTTACATCAATATTGATATTTCTGAAACTATAACTTAATTTTTCTATTTGATTTGTTAAAAATATAGATACTACGAAATAAATATTTCCAAGTATAATTTAATGAGCTGCATGTACATTTTTGCTTAAATATTGTTCCTGTAAAAGCTCTGAATTTATTTTAAAATTATATAAACTACTCCTAAAATTCTGAGTTAAACTCTGGTTTAAATGTATCTTCAACGCAGCCTTTTTTTATTTTTTTATAACTGAACGAATAAGATACATAAATAAATGTTTTATTTTTACTTAGAGCTGAGTCTTTAGGAACGAAAATATATTTTAAATTTAATTTAATTTAATAGCAAAAAAAATATATATATAAAATATGGTATATATTTATATATACAGAAAGCTCCTCAAAAAAACATATTTTCTTCTTTGCTGCCCTTAACCTAAACCTTAAACCATGTTCGTTAGTTACATTTCTCCCTCTGTATAGTGTGGGGAGTGGATTGGGATGGGAAAACCAGTTTTGAGCATTTCTCGGGGCCTGCACTCTTTACTCTTACCAAAAAAAAAATAAACACAAAATAAAGCGCGTCCGTACTATACTTACCGATATACGATATGTATGTAGTTCGGTTTGGCAGCTTTTATGCTGTGATGTAACCAACGAACGGGCTAATTGGCGGAGCGGAAAACGAAAACGCAAAAGAAACGATCACGAAATTACAAATCGCATGTTTCAGGGGACAGCCATCTTCAGCACGGCATATGGGATGATGGTATGGCCCATAAATGATCGAGTTACCACAGCTGAACTCTTTTGGGCCATATACAATATCCAGGCCTGATGATCATTTTTTGGGGGTATTCAAAGCAGCGGCAATTCCACTTCCAATTCAATTTTTTTCTGTTTACATCAGCCCCAACGAGCGATGGATAAGATTGCGTTGAGAAAACTGTGTGAAGGCCATGAAAGTGAACAAACTGGTCATAAACAGTTTGTTGACCAAAAAATAGTTGGTCGTAGCCGCCACCTTGTTTGCCAGCCCCAGCGCCTTCGCCATAGCCATCCATCCGATCCGCAATTACAGGGCAGTCATCTTTCTCTCGACCTTCGTCGGGGTTTTTACGACTAGAAATTTAAATAGGTGCTTGGAGCTGAGGCTGGAGATGGAGCCGAAATGACAAAACTTACGATCGTCAATTCATATGCAAAGCAGAGTCAGAGCCGGCTGGGATTTTTGGGTCACGGTCAATGGACCTCTGTAAAAGCAAAAAATCAGCTGTGCTTCATCGCGGAAATGGCACCACCATTTCTGTCAGAGATTGGCCAACGAAAAAGAGTCATCCTCATGCATATTCAAGCCCACAATGGGCAGAGCTACTGTGAGCTGGATGCCCACGCAAGCCATTGCACTCCGCTTTGGCTCAGTCCTAACCCTCCATTCCGGTCTCCGTGACATTGTGCAGTCAAAAGTCAAGTGGGATTAATTGGTATGCATATCTATGTGGGCATATCTCAGATATATATATCGCTGGTGGCTGGTCCAGTAAACTGCGCTGACCCTTGAGAGTTCGACTTCGAGTTCGATGAATGTTTTAACATTTTTTTGGATTGCGCAACAAAGTAGCAAGCAGCTCGGCTCAGTTCGTTGGCGGTTACACTGACCAAGGGCAACTGGCCAATTATATTTGCCATGAAGAAATCTGGCAGTGGCAGTGGCGATTTTTAGACGGATTTTCGCTGACAAGTGGACCAAAAATGCGGTCTTTAATTAAATTGTTATCATATCATAAGTGGAATTCGAAACCTAAGGGGGCGGGAGGCATTACACAGTTGATCTGGTATTTCAATTTAGATTAATGGAGTGCAGGGGCAGGCTTATTTTGAGATATATTTAGAGCAGCTTTCGCTTTCATCGAGATTACTTTTAATTGGCGAAGTTCACACTTGAGGTTGGTAGCTTAAAGTGGATGTAAATGACGATGGTAATCTTAATGTAATCCCTTGAAATTTTAATTATAAAGATCACGTTAGTTGGGTATGAAATTATTGTTTATTTTAGTATTCAAGAAATTCCCTTTCCTTACTTTTCTGTACATAAAACTTTACTTTCTTTATTTGTTCTAAAAATAGTTTGTTAGTTAATAAGTTTCCAAGTTTTCGAAACTCAAACAACCAAAACTAATGGCAAATTTTAATTACTTTTATGGCAATTAAAAGGGAAATTTAGTTGGTAAATCGTGAGAGTCTTAGGGAAAATGTGTTTAGCCATGGTCACGTGTCTTACATAAAGGTGAAAGTGAGAATTGGGCAAAGAGTTATCTTTATTGTGTTTATATCTGGAATTTTTTAGATCTTCAATTGTGCTCTCTAAATTTGATGAAATTATGAAATAATTAAACATTTTCCTGTTCCCATTGCAGTGCTCGAGACCGAGGTGCTGCAACAACCAAAGCTGAATGGACCGGCGGCCAGTTCTGGTAGGGATTATGACCCGTATGTCTGCGGCTTGAGTCCAGCCATGAAACAGGTGGCCAAGGAGGAGCTGCATGAGGATGAGAACATTAGGCGCCAGGCTCTGGCCCAGTTTCGCGAATGGATCGAAAAGCATCCCCATATCCGCAAGTGTCGCACGGATGCAGTGTTCCTGCTGCGCTTCCTGCGTACCAAGAAGTTCTCCGTGCCCGCCGCCTGCGAGATGCTGGAGCGCTACCTGACCATCCGCCAGCTGTTCCCCCAGTGGTTCCAGCAGCTGGACATCAACGATCCGGCCATCAACGAGATCTTTGAGAATGGATATCTGGTGCCTTTGCCGCAGCGCGATGCCACAGGACGTCAGGTGCTCTTCTCCGTGGCTGCCAAGTTTGATCCCTACAAGGTGAGGTGAAAATTGGGAAAATTATAAAGAAAAGTTAATAATTCCCCTTGCAGTTCACTTCCGTGCAAATGGCTCGCGTGCACAGTCTGATTTGCGAGGCTCTACTAGACGATGAGGACTCCCAGGTGGCTGGATATGTGTATATCAACGATGAGAGTGGCATGAACATGGGCTTTGTCAGCCTCTGGTCACTGACCGACCTGCGCAGCATTGTCAAGTGCATCCAGAACTCGACGCCCATGCGGCACAAGGAGACGCACTTTGTCAATATTCCCCACTACGCCAATCGGATCATCGAACTGGGCGTGTCCATGCTCAGCGATAAGCTCAAGAAGCGAATTATTGTAAGTTTTATAATAATACATAGTCAAAGAGATTACTAACTTCACTCTCCCTGCAGGTTCACAAGAATGTTGACATTCTGAAGACCAAGATCGATCCCGCCATCCTGCCCAAGGAGTATGGCGGCACTGTGCCCATTGCCGACATGATCGCTGAATTCAAAGCGAAGCTCCTCAAACGTCGGGCGGCGATCCTGGCCCTGGACGATATGCAAATCGAGATCACCAAGGATGCGGCCAACTTTGCTGGCAACGATATTGGTGATATCGATGCTGGGGTCGTGGGCAGCTTTAGGAAACTGGAGGTGGACTAGTGGCCATCTCAGCAAATACCCCCATTCCCATAGACTAAGCTAGGATAGGTCTGAATACCATTGAGACAGTCGACAAGACGCGCGGGCATGCACACTTCGTACCTATTTAAACAAAAAAAAAAAGCATCACCACTATATTGTATAACTAACAAGGTCTCGCCGGAGATTTCGATCCCGTCCACAAACCCAGAGCCCTAAAGCTGACTACGGCTTTTGGGAACTGTGGTTTTGAGTTCCCCCCAGTTGTATATTCCATCCATGCGTTACGTTATGTTAAATGAATGTCTATTTAAATATATGTATATACTTATTCTTGTGAATTTGAATTGCTTGAGAGTGTCTTTTATTTATACATTAATGGGAAAAACTTTACGAAATCGAGTTACTTGTGTAAATGAGACATTAATAAGTTATCTAACTAACAAGAAATATTTCGAATATCATCACTAATAAGAGTTTTAAGGGTTTTCACTCAGCAGAAAATATATTTATCGTATATTATATTCCCCAATTGAAAAACTAAAATAATAAGCATAAGGGACACAGCTCTCTTACTGTGTAAAATATTTTTATTATCTCTCTTTGGAACTTGGTTTTTGATAAAAGCAACTCAAATATTGCTCATCGGTAAGAGTTATGACGCATTGTTAACAGCGAAAAGGAAACGACTTTGGTAGCAACGCACCTAAAAGGTACAGTAAATTTTCCTATGAACGAACTCTGGGATGGGATTGAATCCATAATTTAATGGAATATTAATCTTTTATTTATTTATTTTTTTCTGTGCTTAGGGTGGCAAAATATTTAAAATTAAGACTCTTGTTAAGAACATTTTATTTGTGTTTTCGTTATTTTCGAAACCTTCGCAAAAATAATACTTTTTACCATAAGGTTTACGAACATTTGTAATAAAAAATCACAAGGTTTTGATATTTAATTTTTATGCCTTGAAGTATGCTATAATTATTTAGTTTGCATTGTATTCAAAATACATACCTTGCTTAAAAGGAGCCTTAAATTCTCCAAGGATTCTATTTTAAAGGGGGAGTTTTTAGTGTACATTAGTTCATTCTTACTAAAATCTGAGTGAAAACTTCTGTAAGTATGTGGCTTCTGCCTGTTTGGCTGTTAAAGCCAGCCAGACGCTAGCTACCTGAGCTACACGATGGCCCCGCTAAGAAGACCCAATTACAGTGCAACCGCTAAGCGGTTAATTCCAACATGAGCTTAATGAAACATGAAAAAGAAGAAGAGTCTTGCCACAGATCTATGTACTATACATATGTCTGTCTGCATGTAGGTTCTTCCCATGTTCAAAGTATCTGCTGCTTTGTAGCGCGATAACGGTGACACAAGCCGCGGCGAGAGAATCTCAGTGCATTTTACGGTCGCCAGAAGAGAACAAAAGTTCTTCAGCTTCAAGTGTGAGTAAATACCACAATTGTGCTGAAAATAATGGGTAGAGAGTATTTTTAAATATTTATATATTTTTTATTTTAAAAAATGGAGATTCTATTTTAAAAATTTGGAACATAAAAGCATGTTAATATTTAAAAAATAATTTAAAACTTACATTTTTCATGTAACTATTCATTTTGATTAATATGCGATTTTTAAATCACTTATTTTAAAATGGTATTGGTGTAAAATAGTGTAAATAAATCAAATAATTTGAATAACAAAATACTCCAACTTCAGATTTCTATCTTCAAAGCTTCCACCGGAATAGTTTTGACACTGTTTCAATAGCATTACTTCATAAAATCAGCGTTAATTTAATATCTTATAAAAACAATATACTTCCAATTAAATAATGTATCTTTAGTGCTATGATCTTGACCTCTGCTGTGGGCGGCATGTGCGCGGCGAGCAACTGTCTGTCGGCATTATGATTGTACGCTTATTATTATGGCCGCATACGAAGTAATTTCCAAGTTACTTTTCAGTTGAGCGCTGGAACAGCTGGAGAACGTAGCTTCCAGATCGCCAGCAGCGACTACTGTCTGATTCCGATTCGCGTTCTCATTCTCGTTCTCGATTTAAGTCGTTAATTGTTTCGCTAAGTGCTCCGCTTTGTGGACTGACCTCTCGAGCACTTGTTGACATCTCCACGTAGCGCGAATTGTGAAATTCTCTTCAAGTTCTTCTGCTCAACATTTTCTAATTAATGTTTTTCGGTAGTGAGACTGTGAATTGTGAACTGCATCTTCTTTGTGTTTAGTGGACTGATCTTGGGGATTGCAAGCTTGTAACTTACAGACTTTAAGATACATTTATAAGTTTGCCGCTCTCTGGCGTATCTAATTCCAATGGTCACGATTAGCAGTAGTAGCTGAGAGTGTGAATGACAGGGAGCGAGCTTTACAGCGAACAGCTGCTTAGGGCGCACAAGCTTTGGGGTTTATTGCTCTTTGGGTGAGCACTGCATTTTCCACACCGAGAGAGAGAGAGAGAGCCAGTGATAGCGAGAGTGGGGCAAGTTTTTTATCAGCACAAAGTACGTTTCGTAGATAAGAAAAAGTCGGCGGCGGGTGTTAAGTCACTTACAAAATTTATCGCTTCTTGGCTGTGCGCACAATCGGATGGAAATCCTTGGGAAGCCACTGCAACACGGAGTGGAGTAGAACCAGGCACAAGCACATCCACACCCACACCCACTCACCATGAACAAGCTAAGGGCCCTGTTGCCCGGCCAACATTCTTCCACGAATGGGGCTTCCAGGCACTCGGTTACCCTGGAACCGGAGATCGGCTTCCAGATCACCATTGACAATACCAAGAACAGTGATCAGTTAAAGAATTCCTCAACCGTTCCGGAGCTGAACGTCCATTTGATTGCCGCCCGACATCTGCCCTCGCTGTTCGGCTTCAAGATCGTCCAGGGCTATTTGATAAAGGTAAATTAGTGCTAATTAGTCATTATATTATGTGATGTGTGATATGAGTTGTATAGAGCTGTGAAAATAGCGTTTGACGTTGGTAAACAATCCAATAAATGGCACAGATACAAAAGTATCTAAACTGATTGGAAATGTATCTACAACTATGGTGTAATATATATTTTTTATATATTTTTAAAATGTACTTTTGGGTTGGCTTTTACATGATTTGAAAACTTTATAAATATATGTTTATTATTAAATTATGAGAGATCGCATAGATTTTTGTGATACTTTAGCTTATACATATAAATTTAATAAATAAATAAGTGAATTTCGTCTTATATATTTTATGAAAATATAATGAAATAATTTTTTTTATTTAGAATGTCTTATATAAAATGTTTTTTTAGATCTTTATTCATATATTCACTTGATCAAATTAACAACATATAATAGTGAAATATCACAATTATTTTTTTCACGTTCTCTCTAGAAATTAATCAACTTTTTAACTAGATTAGACTGTAAGTGGGTCATAAATGGTTACAAGCAAGAGTAGTGATTAATCAGTTTAGTTATCAATTAACTTATCTAAATACTTCAACCACAAATAAAAGTAATTATAATTAAAATTAAGTCGCATCTTTTATTCTAATTAATTACGTATTCCATTCTTAATTTCGAAGGAAATTTTCAATTCAATTTTAACATAAGACCCAACTATTTGGCAAAATATTTACAAAGGCATTTTACATTTCATTTACTTGCCACCTCAGTTTATTTTCTCAGCGACCCTGAACATATTTCCCATTTATTTATTATTTCATGTATCTATTTCTAATTTTTCCCCTTCCCGCTGACGATTACACAGGTAAAGCTATTTCCCGGAACGAAACGCATGGACAGCAGTATTCAGACCAACACGTGGCCAAAGTTCAATGAAAATTTCAAGTTTCCCCTGGTGCCCGATATCAAGTATGTGTGATATATGAAGCGTTACTATGAGTTTATTAAAAAATGTAATTAAATACTTGTAGATCCTCCATGAAGCATGTTGGCAGACGTTCAACACCGGCAAATAGTCAAGTGAACAGCTCTGATCCGGAGCCGGGAGACCTTTTCTCCGGACAGTTTGTGGTCTTTACGGTGTACGCCTTGCTGGAACTTCCAGCCGCAGTGAGTTGGTCATACAAAGCTTCCAAACTTGGGTTAAATCCCTTTTTTACTAGAACTTCAATCGTTTTAATAAGACCTACCGCTCGCTGAAGGACAAGAGCAGCAGTTTTGTTCAGCGTTTTGTGGATCCCACTTCGGGGAGTGCGGATGCAGCTAAAACCGAGAATGGAGGTGGCAAGGCCAATAATGACCAGGTTAAAGGAAAGAAAAAGTCTGAGAATGCCAGAGATGCCATGCCACCGCTGACAATCAGTGAATCACGCAGAAATATTGGTAAGATACTAGGAAACATTTTATTAAAATTAAATATTTTGTGGCTTTAAAAATCAATCGAAAGGGTAGTAAAACAAATAGTAAAGAATGAGTTACATTACAGAAAAATAAAGAATTTGATATCTAAAATATGTAATTACTTACTTTTGATCATAGTTTCGAAATATATAGTAATACCGATTTCCAAATGAATATTCTTTGAATAGTCACTAGTGATATTTTTGATTTAATCACGCAAAAATATAGGAATATACATTTAATGAAAATAAAATAGTTTTTGGCTTTAAAAATCAACTGAAAAGGCAGTAAAATAAAGTAAAGAATGAGTTGCATTGCAGAAAAATATAGAATTTAATATCTAAAAAATTTAATTATTAACTTTTGAACATAGTTTCGAAATACATTAATAACGATTTCCAAATTAAATATTCCCTGAATAGTCACTTGTGGTATTTTTGATTCAATTTATTTTCTTGATATTATTCTTGTCACATGTTGATGTTGAAACTATCTCTTTATCACACTTGTATATAAAGTATTTGTATTTTTTCTTGGGTTTCCCTCCCAAGGTTCCGTCACCTGCTACCTGGAACCCAAACTCTTCGAGCGCAATAGCCGAACGGGGTGTTATTCGACGGAGGAGCTGTGGCTGCCCATTAAAGATATCACCACAACGGTGGCCAAGTCATCACCAAGCAACAACAATGTGAGTAGGAAAACCCATGTACTGGTACCTCGTACCTGACCCACAGTATTGCTAAACAAGTTCACCCGAACCCGAACCCGGTGTTACAAAACACACGCGACATGGCTTGTTAAATGGTAATGGAGATGTGCGCTTTTAATTGTACAAAGTGAAAGCTTCCCGGTTGGGGCGGGAAAACACAACAACATTCAGCTCGACAAAATGCTTAAATGAAAGCAAATTTTTTAATTGCAACCGAAAAAAAATGAAATGAAAAATTAATGTGCAACTTGAGTCAATATTGTTTGGGGGGAAATGATAAATTGAAAGCCAAGCGCATACTTTTTCCCCTACGCCATATAATGTCAATAAAAAGGGTGGCGGTGCTATATCGGTTCACTCCAGTTTAGGTCAATTATCTTATCAGTCAATGCGATTTCAATTTGTTGACATAGCTGAAGAAAATATAGGTTTTTAAGCCAAAATGGCCAGCATATCGAGCATTAGATGTCTCAGAACCTTTTACGAAATCTAGATATTGATAAAAGTACCTGTAACTCATTATTTGATAAAGTAAAAGGGGAAGATTTGCAATATATATTGAGGGGTTTTAGTGAATTTCCACTAAGGAATGTTTTTTAAGAATTGTTTAGTTCAGATATATTAGTTTAAGATTATGTTTATAAATAGATTTATTTAGTAATAAGAAATCTAAGATGTATCAACAAGTTTCAAGTATTTTAATTTTAGAAATTACTTTGACAAAAATGAATGAAATTTATAAGAAACTGAAAGTTTAATAGTACATTTTTATGGAAAAGCCATTCTCTAATTAATTTAAATGTATTTTCCTCTATTTCAGCTTATAAACTCAGCCAAAGGTGTGGTAGAGCTCGCCCTCGAGGTGCGTGATCTCCTGGAATGTGACTCAAACCCCGCGGATCCCTCAACGCCACCTCCAACGCCCACCAGCCCGAACACTCAGCCAACCTTAACTCCAAGCTCGACTCCCTCGGTGAACAATTGGCAACGGATGACGGCCGAGGTGAAGCGAAAGATGGGAATGAGTAATGTAACCAATTCCGATGCCGGAAGATATCTGCTCAGGCTGACCACCACGCGGATGCGTTGCTCCAACAAGGTCAAGGACGAACTAGAGGCCACGGCCAGCTCTGGGGTATATGTGAAGACCACTGCCTTCGAGCATGGCATCTACATCGATGCTTGGAAGTCGCCCGTCTTTTTTCCCTCACTCTCCACCAAATGGGAAGATGGCTCCGGCGAAGGTACGATAGACATTCCGCTCCAGAGACTTGACCAGCTGGAGGACATTGTTGTCCGCATCACGCTGGCCACCAAGAAGATGGGCAAGAAGCTGGTCCTGGGCACCGTCATTGTGGGTGGCGATCAGGCGGGCGACACGGGCTCCGAGCAGATGCGACTCATCCGGGAATCCCCACCAGGTCAGCGGGTAGCAGCCTGGCACTGCTACCATTAGGAACTGCTGCTGCTCCACTATGGCAATGTAAATAGCTTCATCACCTTTAGCCCCATAAGCATGCTGTATGTACGAGTATTTACTTTTCGATCGTTAAAAATATTAAATTTAATTGCGGATTGTAAAATGCTTCTTTGGGAAAGTTTGGCTCATTTCAACGTCGACGACGTGTAACACGCGGTTTATTGCCAGCGTAATGGGAGTGATCAGACAGAGAAAAATCCTATCATAATGTTGGGTTTGATATATTACTCACTAAAGTATTAGTATTAAACTTAAAATTGGAAAATTTTCCCCTCAAGAAATATCTTTTTTCAAAAGATAAAATGAAATGAAACTTAGTCCTGTTTAATTTTCTAAAAATCTGACCAGTTGGTAAGTATAAAAAAGGTAAAAAAAATATATTTAAATATATATATTTATTTAACTTATAAACTATAATCATTTTTAATACATATACGAATTATTTTATTTATAAATTGTTGATTTTATTTAATTTAAATTGATTCATTTCAATTTGTTGAACTTATTCAAAATAATTAAAAAATCAATTGTAATCAATTATTATGCTGTCCAAAAATGCAATAAAATTTAAGTATATGGTTCAATTGATCTTACTTAACAGCCATAATTTTGTATTTAAATTAATATAAAATCCATCATGCTTTCTATAAAATCCCTGAATATTAAGGCACATCAAAAGTTTCCAATTTATGAAATAAAAAAAATAAACTAAAACTCTTTATTTATATCGCGAGATTTAAATTTCTTCTGCTTCTTCTACTTATTTATAATTATAGTTTTCTAATATTTAACGATCAATATTTTTTTCTCTGTGCATCAGCACCTTCGCTTCGTTTGGCAGTTCGCAGAAATGATGCCTGGGATTTTTGCAGCGATCCATTGTAAGAGTTTTTCACGCAGTTCCAGTCCACTGTGCACGGCCAACATGTGTGTGGAAAAGTCAACGGCGGACGCGACGTTTTTTTTTTGACTTCAGCTCGCCGCGGAGCGTTGGCGTTGCGCTCAGCTCAGTTCTCGAGAAGACGTCGGTTGGATCGGATCGGATCCGAACGGAACGGAACAGTACCACGGAACGGATATATATTTTTTTCGCGGCGATCGCACAGCGGAGTTGGCGAGGCGACATCCGACGGATGGCCATACGAGCTGTCGGGGTTTATGCTTCTGTGCTGCGTCTGGTTCTCCAATGTAAAAATAAAATTGCTCCAATATGTGTGCGCGAAACGGCTTTTGAAATATCTTCTATCTTAAAAAATAAAATAAAAACCTCCCAGGTAATTGCTGTGCAAAGTTACGCTAAACGCTAAGCGCTTAATAGTTGACAGTTCAGAGTCATAAATGCAAACAAATGGGCCTGTTGTCCGTGTTAACATGCAAAGTGCGTCGGATCGTGTGGATTAGTTCTGTCCCAACTGCTCCAAGTCGCCAATCGAACTGCAGCTGAAGGAGACGACGATGGTGCCAAGTGATAAATGGAATAAAAAATGTTTCATTCATGAAAACAATCTTCGCTCGCATACGCAGATGCATTTGGATGCGATTCTCACAGATGCAGTCAAGAGAATAGGAAAAATATCAATAATTAATAGGAGTTTTCAAGTAGATCAATTTTGCAATAAAAATATTTAAAAAATATATATTTTTTAGGGTAGCGCCAAAGGAAATCTTAGCTTGTTTTCCTGTAATTAATTATAGTTCTTTGGGATTTTATTTCTTGAAATTTTTTTCTTTTTCAAGCAAAACTATCTCAGTGAAATATTTGATGGACTTTGAAATAAATAATTTTTGAAATATAATTTGGGAAATATTTCAGAATTAATTATAATCAAATATTGCGGCTTGTTTTTATAGAGTGTTTAATTATAGAAAGATGAATCATTATTAAATGAGAGCTTTTCAATTTAGCGATATTTTAATTTAAATTAGGCTATAAATAAAGTATTACAAAACTGATAAAGGACATATTTTTGAAAAAAAAATTGTGAATAAAAATAAAATACAAATTTCTGTGATTATGAAATTTTTTTCATCCAAAATGTTTGCAATACATTTCAAAGATTAATAATTAATCTCCTTATCCTGATTGACGGTTTTATTTGATGAATTTCTAACAAAAGAAAGGATTTGGGGTAAAGAGGATTGAATAAAATTCTATATATGTCTTCTATATTAATTATAATCATTTAATCTTAAATTAAAAATATCGTTTCCTATTATTTTAACTTCAACTGTGTCTGCTTACATCTGTGTTTAAAATGCATTTAATTCATCTGTGGAAAATTGGGTGTTCTGGTGGTGGCGCGGCGGGGAAGTGAATGTGGGATTCATGGATCGCGGATGCAGGGCTGGGAGATGTGTTGGAAAATTGGGATGAGGGGGTTTATTTGAGGAGATTTCTTGGCGGCATCTTTGCGATGCCATCGATGACGCTGAATTTGCGGGGCGGCGATGTGTGTAAATGATTTATTTCCGACACTTCCGCTAATACTTTTAATTCTCTGCTTTGGCCATTGCGATGTCGCAGAGCGAATCTAATGCGTGGCCGATTACAAAAGGCTGACTAATAAATTAAGCCAGCCCGAATCAGTAGACAA
The DNA here is from genome assembly GCA_035045905.1 of Drosophila anomelani. Classification (NCBI taxonomy): domain Eukaryota; kingdom Metazoa; phylum Arthropoda; class Insecta; order Diptera; family Drosophilidae; genus Drosophila; species Drosophila anomelani. Next base: position 1,959,767 of record JAWNOO010000165.1, read on the forward strand.
TACCGCAAAGCCCAAAACGCTGCCCACGAACTGCCCACTTAGGCGGCATGAGAAAAAAACTAAATAAAAACAACAAACGACAAACAAACCCGAAGGCAGCGATTTGATTCGATTTTTTTTAGTAGCTGTTCACGTCATTAAAATTGCATTTCGTTAAACGAGCCCGCGGACATGCAACACACACAGAGAGACAGTTGATTGGCCATACCAGACATCGTGGCTGCTAGCCGGCCAGCAAGCCAAAAGAAAAATAAATCAGCCAGCAGGTACACAAGGAAAAATTACTTGGCAATTAATTGCCATAATTAGACTTTGTTCTCAGACAGAGAAAATATAAGCAAGGTGATGTTTTACATTATTTAATCTAATTTTTCAAAGCAAACATGACCTTAAGCAGGGGGTTTTTATTCAATGCAATTTAATGCCTTATCTTGTTGGGAGATAATCATAGGTAACTTTCATTGAAATATTTAAATATTCTATAAACATTTATTATCTTGTTGTTTCGAAAGTAACATGACATTAAAGTTTATTAATTGCGTTTATTAATAGTCTTAACTTGATAAGGGCTTATAACAGTTTTTAAAACTCTTTTTAATATAAATGTATGTTGATAATATATTTATATTATTCATTTTATGTACAAGAAGCCTTATTTCAAATTAAGTCAAAATATTACAGAAAAAGAAATGGAGGACAAAAGTCTAAATATTGGTAATTTGTGAATCCTGAAATTGATTTGGAATTTATTTTAGAATCCATAAAAAGTTGGCTGCAAATATAATTTAATTAATTTCTAAAATCTTGACTTGCTTCATAAGGTCTAGTTAAATTCCATATCGATGTGTTTATATAAAGGCTATAGAAATATATTATGAATCAATGAATCTGTATTTTAAAATCATAAATTAATCTCCTACAACCAAAACTACCTCAGTGTACTGAGCTCCAGTCTCTAAAAGCGGCTGGCCAAATCCAAATTTGTATATTTTCATTCATAAAAAATCGCGGCGGTCTACGCAGCAGTAATTTGGGATCGAAAAATAAAAACAAGGAGAAAAAAACGGAAAAGCCGACCACATGCCAAGCGGGCGTGGGCAGTGGGTGGTTGAGGCTGGGATGCTGGAGTGGGTGGCACATCCACCTTATGGGCAGAACAGGTAAACACAAACATTTATGAGTACCCTTACTCACCTGGGCGGAATTTGATTCTTGGCCATCTGGGGAATACATATATAGATATATATTTTATTTTGGCATTTATGAGACGCCGCGCACTTATGACGCCGACTCGACCCCGTCATAGTTGAGATGCTGAATCGCACTTTGTCAAGGTAAAGCGCTATGGAGGCGGCACTGCTGCGGTTTGTTTACACGGAGATCTCATGGAGATCCGGGGGAATTTGGGGATCGCAGATCGCTAAAGATGGATCCGGAGACGGAGACTGGGACTGAGGTTGTTGCTGCTCTGTTTGCTATGCGGACGCATCGCGTTCTAAATTAAGAAGCAGCGTCGCCCGAAGTACACACAAATCGTACACAAATATATTGTTTGAAGAATGGGGTGGACATATCTTCAGGGTTTTTAACACAAAGTCAGAGTCAGTTTTTGAGCAGAATGAGCAGATATAAAAAGGGATCAATTAACACAGGAAGCTAATTCGAATTGGTAGTCAATAAAAATTGATAACAAATGATAACATTTAGAATATAGTTGTTATTGCACCACACATTTTTAATTAAAGCTAACAGAGCAGTAAACGTACATTCAATTGAAGCTTAAAGGCATAAAATGAATATTTTCTAATGGTTTTTTAATCTAAAAAATTCTGCTAATAAAAAAATAAATTTGGTGTTGTATAGCTTTTATTTAAAAAACGCTTTGTAGTGATATAAAAATAAGCAATAAAAAGCGTATTGATATTTTGCTTTAAAGTTGAATATTTTATAGGTTTTTCATCAGAAGATTATTTTATGAGCTTTATCAGCAATAATAAGAGTGGGGATATTTTCAAAACAAATAAGAAAATGTTCAAGTCTATTTAAAAATTCTATAAACAAAAACCTGAAATATGAGACTTCCTCAAAAATATTTAGGTAAATTCAAAAATTATATTTATATGTTTACTTCTTTATTTTTAAAGTCGAGCAAATAAGAAGAAACAAACAAACGAACATGAAAAAGAAATCAATGGTGAAGAAGCTGTATCTTATATACCTTTTGTTTTAAAGGGACATCATTATTAATCAATTTTTAAATAGATACAGATTTATTTTAATTTGTATTATATTTATTGTACAACATACACGTATGCACTATAATTTATAATTTTCATAAACCTTTCCTGACCCGATTTCCCGTATTTTTATTTACTTTAGTGCAATGTCAGATAAACTTCTGCTTTTATGCTTAAACGAACTACGCATCAGCATCCCCAGAGTGTTATCTTAACAAGCATTCCAGATCTCTTCAAACATAATACCGGGAGATCTTCTATAAATCATCTTTGCGTTGTGTTTACAATCGCTATTGCGGGCGGGGGTGATGTCACAAACATTCGGCGAGGAAATGTCCGCCTCAATGTAGTATAAATCATGTGTCGTCAGGTGTGTTAAAATAGTTTCTAGTGGTTTTTCCGTTTTTTGTTTTTTATTTGATTTGTTTGTGGAATTTTATATCCATCAAACCGGCGAATATATGCTTTTTCAAGCAGTGCGGGTTACCCAATATCACATTTTGATGCTTATAAATATTTTCGCTGAAATAATTTAGAAAGAATGATAGGGATATTTGGATACTGAACCGATTTTTATTGGAATTTGGCGCGGAATATAAATGGCCAATTTACGGAAACCTGGTCAGAGGATGGCAGTTATCGAATTTGGTCATTGGGAATAACCAGAATTGCAAATGTGGGAGCGCGAACTGGATCGTGCAATGCATTTTACTTGCAGCTTGTTTCCAGCCCCATCTGACCTTATATGATCGGCGGGGTGGGCACTTTGGATGTTTACGAATCTGGAACTGGCTCAGATTTACACTGGGAAAAATTGTAAAGAGTCTGTTGGGAATATTATAAAAATTATAGAACATTTCTTCTCAGCGTTGTGTGATTAAAGAAAGGGTAATTCTTGGCGCAGAATAATGATTTTTCATAAACGTCTAATAAGAAACTGTTAAAATATACAAAATGTTATAGTTTAAATGTATATTTTATTTTCTTTATTTATGTATTATATACTTACATATATGTATATCCGAAAATTACTAATAATATATTTTCTTAGTCAAATAAAAATATTTTCTGTACTGTAATCAAGAAAATATATTTTTGGTAATCCAAAAACCTTTATCTTCTCTCCAAATCTTGGTTTGACGTGAAGTTAAAATAAACTTTAATCATACTTAATACTTTAAGATATTAGGTTTCTGTATTTTTCGCAGTGCAATCCTGACGTAAGTCCAAAGTACGTGTAATTGTGCTCCAGTGCCCGTGCCCGGTCGCGGTCTCTGTTAGTACTTAAAATTCCTCGGTGCAGTTCCGAATGGGTGGAATAGTGGCAGACCTTTTATACGGAAACCCACTTATGCAGAGGCACAGGCATCAGCATCAAAAGCACTCGGCAACCCGACAAAAAAAATACTCATAGTTTATCTTTATGTTTCCAATTTTCCTTCTCTGTTTGTAATTACATGTACGGGGTATGTAGCTAATTAATTTCACTTTTTTCCCATTTCTATATATATAGTATATGAATATATTCTGCCCACGCTTTTGATCGCTTTGGGCTAAGGTCTCAGACAAGTTCAAATATTTGCTTTGTAGTTGGCAAAAGGCGGCCGCAGAGATAGGGAGCCAGCGGGAGCAGGCAGATTCACCAGATTCATCCGATTCAGTTTCGGATTCACCATAGCCAAAGCGGCATCGGCATTGGCATCGTTTAATTGTGCAGTGCGTGGGGGGCACTATACTCTTTTATGCTTTTGCCGGATTTTACTTTGACGCAAATGAGTCGCTTAGTCAGGGCAAATTGGGCACTCAGAGACATGGCAGATGAGCGCCGTTTAACGCTCAAGTACAGGTTCAAGTACATCGGCTTTTGTGGGTGTCATTATATAATTTAATTAGCCTATCCCAAAAAAAAAATGAAGTGGATTTTTAAATGGTAGCTGATGGCGTAATGCTCATGGGGAAGCATACTTATGAACTACATACATAATTATGCAAGGAGATACTTTTGGGTTTTACAATTTCTGGATAACAAGAATTCATTAATAAATTAAGAATTCTCCTGAAGAGCATTCTGAGGCGGAATCGGGAAAACTTTATAGAGAGTCATTGCTTTTAATTATTTTTTAGATTATTTTGGGGGTTTAAATATGCCTGACTAAAACATAAAACATAGAGTTAGTATAACATATTTATTTATTTAAATATTTATTAAAGTATTATCTTATATATTTATAATATTTAAAGCTTGAAGCCAATACTTGTAAGGTTGTTTATATGTATAATTAAAAGGGAGCTCTTTCTAAGCACAAAAACACCTGTTGAAGTAATGCAAAGAAATCACAAAAGGCTTTAACAGAAGTATAGAATAAATATGCAGCATATTATAATAGCATTAAGAAATAATTACTTAAATTTATTTGTGAAAGGAGATTAAAAATATTATTTTATTATTTTAATCCCAAATTAATCACAAAAATCAAAGGATAAAAATACGTATCGTTATGCTGTGAAGTTAATTTCTATTTATATTAAATAAACAAAGAATCCCAAGGCTAACTCCGTTGAGGTTTCGGGAATGCCCAAAAATAATCAGTCCAATGAAAAACCATTGCCCCAACCTCACCACAAATATATTTGTTATTTTATTTCTATTTCCAGTGCGTTTTGTCAGGGTCTTTGGATTCACGGATTTGGATTCGTAACGCTGGCGCGGTATCGGTATTATTATTGAACGGATTTCGAAGCAGTTGAGCATGAAAGTGGTGTGCTTGATATTCGAATTCCTGACGGTGGTCCAACTGCTGGCTGGAGCTCAGGTGAGTGCTATTGGGTTGATTGGTGGAACACCCACTTGTCGGAATCGAAATCTGAATCCGAATCGAAATCGCATTACGCATTACGTCAACCCTAAACGATTTGATTGGGAACCGCGAACGCAAAAGCCAACTATTTACGAATGCAAGGTCAATTACCGCGTCCAAATTAGTCGCACTCTCGTTTCTTCATTGTTTGGCATCGGGGTTCTCCTCTAATATATATGTATACACATATATCGTAATCGTGTCCGGAACGTTATGGCTCTCCTTGAGCTTGAGGTGCAGAGTGGCGCTCTGCTCGCATTTCCGCATGATTTGATGGGAATGTTTCGGCTTTCCATTTTGAGAATTTTCCGATTTGCCATGACCTACGTCTGGTTTATCCACTGGGGCATCGATCGGCATCGGATGTGTGCGTTTTGTTTGATTTATTGGCACCTCATCAACGGCATGTAAAGTTGGGTCATTTAAATATTTCTAATACGCACTTAAATTAGCTAAAACGGCTAATAAAAAATAAAACCTGCTGGGGTAGGCTTAGCTTCCTGATATTCAATGTTATACATATATTGAAAAGATTTGTTAAAAGAATGTAGTAGTCGCATAAATGAACTAATTCCTGGGTTGTTGGAATACCAAACACGAGTACCTTACCGGTTATGGGTTTTGTTTAGATAAAGGCGAGACTTTCAGAACGAGAGTCGTTGAACTAATAAAACTTTTGGAAGCTGCTCTTTAATGCGTATTTCTCCTTCTAAGGTCGGATTTAAAAAACTGGAACCTGGCCAACAGGTACTAAATGAAAAACTCCCTTTATTATGTAGGCAACTTTTCGAGGAATTCTTCTAAGGGCTTAGATGAGAGATGATACAACTTTACAATTGATTGATCTAAGATAGATTTTAGCATGTAAAAGTATACAAATCTTTGATTCCATTTTTCTGTAATTATTTCGAGGTGTACATTAGATACATTCTTATTTTAATACTATATATAATGTCAATGCTTTAGCATGCCATAAAGAGTTATAAACGATAAACAACGGCTGTTATTAGATTCGTATTTTATTTGTAATCTAAATTTGATAATTATGGTATTTTAATTGCAATCTAAATTTGATAATTATTTTAAATTAATCAGTTATTAAATCTTTAATCTTGACTTTCAAAAATATATTATATTCTTGCTTTAATAAATAAAGATTTGTAAAATTGTAGCTAAATTATTCATTTGTATTACGATTAAACAATAGAAAAAACATTGTATGAAAATTATCGCTATAACTGAGTAAGAAGCATTATGATGCTGCTGAAAGTATTTCATGATCATAGTCCAGGAAAATATAAATGCATTTGGAGATATGCAACATTTTATCGTTGCACAACTTGGCACATTTACTACTTGATTGAGTCACAGCTCTCAGCTCAAATGCACTCGCACATGGTTATGCCTCCGAATATGTCCAGTTTAATGGAGTTTTTGCAGCTGTAGGGCGTTAGTGAAGAGGTTGCGATGTGCCTCGGCTGAAAGGCGAAGCCTATTTTAGACTGGGACGCGGATGCAGGGATCCGCCGGATCGGTCGGCGAAAAGCGTGAGTTATTTATAGCAGCGACGGCGGCGTCGCGTCGCGTCGCCTGCATTTGGAACTGGAGCTGGGACCTGGCTGGGTATACACCATGGTACTTTCCTCGGGGATCACAATGCGAACGCAGCGGCATCAGACACGACGAAACTGTCGAGAGCAATGACACTTCAAATAAAAAGCGGCGACATGTCTGATTTATGTTGGATGTCTGAGCAGACTCCACAGCTCCTTGAATCCGAAGGCGAAGGGCGCAGATCGCGTTTCAACTCCACTCCAAGCAACCTATAAAATAGGGTAACCCAAAACCCAATCTTATGACCCATCACTTCCTTGATTTTTCGTTTCTCAGAGCGGACACGTCCAGGAGGCGAAGAGGTCAATAAATGCTGAAATACGGGACGCGATGGGTCATCAACGGCACCACCATCACCATAACCACCATCCGTCGTATCATGGCTCTCATTGGGTGAATGGTCATCGGGTGCACCGCATGCGGATGCCGCACCATCAGCGCTGGAGTGGACGCAGGCGCTCTATTAGCCACCATCAGCCCTTCAGCCGGTGGTCACAGTGGACCACCTGCGATGCGGACTGCGTCCGGCGTCGGGAGCGATTCTGCAAGGTGAAGCGCAAGTGCGGACACACCAAGCATGTGGAGCAGAGCAAGTGCCGGCAGTGAGTGTTTATTAGTTTTTTTTTTATATGTAAATTGTTTTTTTTAAATGTTAATAAATGTAATTTTGAAACTTAATTAATAGGAATACAGGTTTGCAGGAATTAACAAATCTTTTACCACTTCTTTTCTGATCTTGTAGCTTTTATTTCATATTTAATTTTAAGGCTTTCGTGTTATAAAAATTAATTTAATAAGAAACTATTAACAAGCAAATTTTAATTCACGTTCTATATTTAGGTAACTTTCAAAAACCACTTTATAAATATTAAAAATAAAACTTGCACCCAATTTTAAAACAATTTCCCGCAGAATATGGCACGAAAGTACGCATGCATTTATGAGTTCCTCTATTTTTAGTTCTATTTTCCACAAATAATAATTACAAGCAACTTGTTTTTAGGCCATATTTTTTTAGTCTGCTTATTTCTAAAGTGTTCTAATTTAAGCAAAGTATCTCATTTCATTGGGAACCGAGCCCATTTCTTTTTATTTAAATAAATGGTTCTACTTTTCCTTTTTAAGACGTAAAAGTATATATTTCTTTACAGTTGTCATCCGGCACCTTCTATAAAATGGCAACCACCGGTGGTGGTGCACGAGGAGCACATCCGCGAGAGTAGCCATCCCCAGCCATTGCCACCACCACCACCGCCACCACAGCCGTCCATAATTATTAATGCAGCGGCTGCGGCCTCGAGTGGTCCAACTGTGGATTTTCGCCACACGGAGTACAGGCCTCCTCCAGCTCCCGTAGCTGCCTATCCTACAAATCCTCCGGTTCTCTACCAAAGTCATTCTCCGCCTGCCTATCCTCCGATTCTCTATCAAAGTCCCCCACCGACTCCTTCTCCAACCCACGCTCCAACTCCCTATCCAACTCACCCGCCAACACCTTATCCAACTTCCCATACAACTCCTTTTCCAACGCCTCCTATTCCACCTCGGGACCCAGAAGTAACATTTCCTAAAATTCCAAGATATCCCGCTAAAGATGTCTACAGCGAGGAGGATTCTGGAGAGGATCCAGAGCCGGTACCGGAACCCGATGAAGATTTTATTAACTCCGATGAGCAGGGCGACTTCTTTGTTTTGAAACACCATCGTCACAGGAGACGGAAGAATCATAGAAAGAAGTTCCGCAGAGGACCTCCGAAACCAGAATTCGATGATGATGATGATTTTGTGGATTTCGCCGAAAGAAAGTCCTTGAATACAAGGAATATGATCGAAGACAGCGTAGAGGGAGATGTCTTCCAGTACGAGGACTTCGATCTGGAGCCGGACACTATTTACACCGATTCGGAGGAATCGGACACGGAATTCCGCAATATTACTTGGGTGCAGCCTCCCAAAGATGGACTCGTTCTGCGCCGACGACGCATCTACTCCAAGTGGAGTCGGTGGACCAGGTGTTCGCCCAAGTGCACCACTAGGAGATATAAGTAAGTTGAGAGAAATGTCATCCACTATACAATTATGATTAATCCAATCCTTTCTCCTCCAGAAAATGCCGCATTAGCGATCAGTGCGGACGAGAGGTTCTCCGGGAGATTGCCTACTGCTACACAGAGGGCAGCTTCTGCCAGCAATGGCTGCAGACGCAGTTCCAGAAGACGCCCGCCTTCGAGACCAGGCCGGCCTCTGGCTCACCAGCCACCGCCATGCGACGAATGCAGTCGGTGCAGCCGGAGGAGTCCATTAATGACTTGAACTACATAATGACAGGCAAGGGCTATCGCGGACCAGAGTACACACCGATGAAGCTAACCTGCGGTATTGTCCGCTCCTCGGGACGCAGGAGCATGTCCAATATGCTGAAGATCATCGGTGGGAGGGCATCCCGCAAAGGAGAGTGGCCGTGGCAGGTGGCCATTCTGAATCGCTTCAAAGAGGCCTTCTGCGGCGGAACTTTGATTGCTCCGCGATGGGTCCTAACTGCCGCTCATTGTGTGCGGAGAGTACTCTATGTTCGGCTAGGTAAGGATTTTCCTTGGGGAAATATCAATAAGTGAAATGAATTATAAATATTTTGAATTACAGGAGAACATAATCTGGACTACGAGGACGGCACTGAGGTGCAACTGAGGGTAATGAAGAGCTTTATACACCCCAACTTTGATAAGCGAACTGTGGATAGCGATGTGGCACTGCTCAGGTGAATGTTAACTTTGGGAATCTATTTCAGTTAGTTTTTTTAAATAGAAAAGGGTCGTTAGTTATAGAGTAAAATCAAGAAATACCTTTTTTGTTCGTAATAATCATCATAAGTATTATAGCAAGAATTCATTGCCTACTTATCAGCGGTTTTCATACGATATCTGGCTTGGCGGGGACCTACTACAGTAGAACACACTTAGTTATTCTTCTATATTCTTAAACAAATCCCTAAATATAACTTGTTTTTTCAGGCTACCCAAACCCGTCAATGCCACCAACTGGATTGGATACTCCTGCCTGCCGCAGCCTTTTCAGGCGCTGCCCAAGAACGTGGAGTGCACGGTTATTGGCTGGGGAAAGCGTCGCAATCGGGATGCGACCGGAACCAGTGTGCTCCACAAGGCCACCGTGCCCATAATTCCGATGAACAATTGCCGGAAGGTTTACTACGACTACACCATCACCAAGGTAACAGATTTGCATACAAAAAAGGAAGGCGTTTTTTTTAATAAAGGATTTTCCTTATAGAACATGTTCTGTGCAGGCCATAAAAGAGGTCACATTGATACCTGTGCCGGGGACTCGGGTGGACCGCTGTTGTGTCGTGACACCACGAAGCCCAACCATCCATGGACCATCTTCGGCATCACCTCATTTGGTGACGGATGCGCCCAAAAGAATAAGTTTGGCATCTACGCAAAGGTGTCAAACTATGTGGATTGGGTGTGGTCGGTAGTCAATTGCAATGGCAACTGCAAAATGCAGTAGCTCCTTGGGCAGGGGTGGGTACTTGGTAGTAGCGGACTCAAGTCCGTCTCAAGTTGCAGAGGCTGTGAAAATAAAAACTAATATATATACACTCTAAGTGTCCGATCACAATACAAGATGTGCTCATAATTACGATCCTAAAGTTAGATAACTAGAAGTTATAAGAATAAATGGAACCAAGTCGGATTTAAATGTAAAAAAGAACCAAATATTTATGTAATTAAATTCCTTAAAGACACCCACTAGTTTCTGATGTCCTTTGGTGTTTCCCTTATATAAATGCTCTTTGCAATATCCTTCTAATATATATAACTAAACTCTGTTACAATAATTCAATTATATTTCCTATATGTTTAATAGCATTGGAGTTGTCTTAAGCACAACAACTTTAGAAAAGGAATAATAAAATAAAGAAACAGAAGCCCTAACAGTTAAAACCCTTTAGTTACCGATATTGCCATCACTCAATTTAATAAACGAAATCAAATATTTAGCTGGCAGCAAAATTAACCAGCTCTTAACTTAAAGATAAATTAAAACGATGAATACTCAAATAATTAGCAACAAACGTTTGCCTAGAAAGCAGCAAATAAATGCAGATAATCAAGAAAGGCAGCATTGCTGGGCCTACCAAAGATAAACACAGAAATGTACTTTTACTTATTAGTTTATTATATTATTGGTGTTAAATGCTGCACAGTTTTGCTTCCACAATAAAACTATTTAACGTGATCCCTAAACACTTTCATTTCTTTTTTTATCTACTACGAGTACACACATTGGATTATAAAAACAAACGATCACAAGAGAGAGGTAAGTGCCGAGGCACTTGCACATGCAAATAATGTATCCGTATAAAAAACAATTTTTCGTATAAAGAGCTATAAGGATGGCCTCGGCAGCAGAGGTGCCTACCGATCGCCGAGGACGTAGTGTAGGGCCACAGATGACAGTAGAATCAACAGGCCCACCGAAATGCCCAACATGTAGAGGCTGCGCGATAGCTCTGGCTTTGGCATCGAACTGACCAGTGTCCGGGAATCGTCTGCGCGATCGACACCTGTATTGATGCCGTTGGTGAAGTGTGAATCATCCGGCAGTCCCTCGGCCTCTACACAAATAGTCTCCGGGTCCAGTTCTACGTCCAGAATTTGTTTAGCCTGTGCCACTGCCACGGTGGGTGCTTCTCCACGGAACAGGTATTCGGAGAACTGAATCGTTGCGCCGGCAGATGTGGTCTCCGTGGGTAGGCTGAAGAAGACCCTCCTTGGGGGCTCGCTTACGTACAAGGCTTCGTTGTTTACGTACGGATCCGTGAGGCCATCACAGTAAACCTGAATACGTGTGATGAGGGAGCGCAGTATGTCGTCCCGCAGGAAACGCTTTACATCCGCTATACTGTTCCGCGGACTGCAGAAAACCTTCGAAGCAATGATACCGCTCATGCGGAGTGTGCCTTGAAATTCTCGCACCTTCATGTCTGACGGCTTACTAAGCTGGCACTTCACCGGGAGCACTACGCTCGCGCGGATGGAGGCTCCGCCGCTGACAATCCCTGTATCTGATGCCAGCTCCGGCAGGGAGCTCGAGGCACTGGTGCCCGCCGAAACCGATCCACCACCACCACTCGTCGATGAGGGCTTGCTTAGCTTGTCCCCTTTGGAGCGTTTTTTCTTTATGTACGCCTGCAGATCGATAGTGTCCTCCACGATTTCGTTTTGCAGGAACACCTCGCTGGCCAGCAGGTTCCTGCGCACCGCCTTAATGATGTTCTGGAACTGATCTTCGATATTGACGCGTAGCGTTGCGTCCAGTATGGGCAGGACATCGTCCAGATCGTAGGTGCTTTCTAGTTGAATCCACTCGAAGGGTTTGTCCACAAACCTGTGATCCATGTTGGAGAAAGTTCCGCCACTACATTAAGAACGAAAATAAGCTTTAGTTGTGGCAAAACTAGCCTTAAAATACAATATAAACTACCATTTACTGACAAGAACAATCCGAAAAGATATATACTAAACACATAAAATGCATTCCGAGAAATGGGAAACGTAGGGAAGGACGAGGGAAGTAAGTAAGTGATTTAATAACAGTAAACATTAACTATAGTTTAGGGAAATACTTCTCAAACATTGTTAGTTACCATATGATGCATTTTATGTTTGCCGTAAAGTACGTTTTTTTGCAATGTCTAAATGTTTTACAAATTTGTAAGCAATTGGAAGTGTTTGTTTTTGTGAAAAGAGAAAATACGTAGAGTGAGTTTTCAGACCCGTACCCGTATCTGCGATCAATGATTTAAAGATCGAAGCAATACTCACTTGCCGTAGCTGTAGTTCTTGCAGAGTACCTTCTTTTCGACCAGCGAATACGCAAGGAATACGAAATCAGTCTGTGCAATGTCGGTGGTGTACACACCAAAGGAGCTGTTGCTTTTCAGGAGCAAGCTGGAAGGAAATTAATTTATTACTAAATATGTAAGAGGTTTTATTTTTTGCCAAACACTTACTCGTAGACGTCGGAGAACAGCTTTTTGGCATTCTTAAAATCAGCGCTTTTGTCATTTGACACATCGGGACTTGAGGAAGATACAAAAATGCCTGTAAATGAGAGAGGGTTTTAGTAAAAATTATGCGAATTCCTTAAAATAGTAGTGGTTAGTAGAATATAGAATATATATATATATTCAAAGTATGTGGAAAATTGAGTAAACTTAAATTATTTATAAATAATTCAATTAAGAGAGGAAAACTGTAATTTTGGAAAGACTTTCTGCCTTTAATCGATAGTAAATAGGCTTGACAATATAGGCTTGAAGCTCGTATTAATATAAAATATACAACTTAAGGAACTTTTTCAAAGGCTTTCAATTAAAGATTACAGATAAAAAATGGCTTTGAATTATTACTTTAAGTTTAAGACTTGAATTATTGCAATTTATGTGTGTACTCTGAATGAAGGAAAAGTATTGCATTACAATGAATAACGTTTCCTTAGAAAAATATATATAAACAAGTTCAAAAAGTCTACATTATATATGTATATCTTTATCTATCCCTGGACTATGAAACCCATCTATTGGCGATTCGTCACAGGGAAATATACATACATGTAAAATAGTAATATAAAACCCGGGAGCTGCACACACGCAACAAAAGGCGAACCTAAAACCCACCGATGACGTCAAAGGAGCCGGGACACATTTTGCTAGCGCTCAGCCACTGTGAGGCCAACGCCTGTGGGTTGATATCGCCGATGGTTAGGCGCACATCAGTCAGATCCTCCAGGTCGGCATCCTCCTCGTTGTTCCGGGCCAAGTGCACCACCACGCTCTTGGTGAGGTCCGCTTGCTGCCGATTTAGATACAAATCGAACGGATATATGTGGCATTAGAGAGTGCTTGTTGATCGGGGAGTGCAGGGAGCACCAAACAAATCTACGTGGCGGATATCTGTACTTACATGGCCCACAATGATGCCGTACGAGAACTGGTTCTCCTGTGCGCATTTCTCCAGGTACACCTCGTCCGCTTTGCTCAGCAGCACTGTGCGCATTTTTAATGCTATCTTTTCGCCTTAATTTATTGTTAACAAAATTCGTTCGACCCAAACGAACAATTTGTCAATTTTGTGGATTAGTGTGTCCGTAGCTCAGCGGCTATATTTAGGGTCACGTAAACAATATATCAAGGGAGCAGGGTATTTTTATCGATACTTATCGGCGGGTACTGAGCACATATAGGAAAACCGTTAGGATTGAAAATCATTTTGCAAAGATTTAAGTTTAAATAATATAATTATTTGATATTTAAATTAGTTTATTCTTATAATACAATAATGCAAGTTCAAAAAATCAGAATTTTTACTATATGACTTTAAACTTTTTTGTTAACAAATAAAAAAATGTATAATTTGTTTATTTTTGGGTTTTTGATATATGAAATTATGGTAATTTTACTTTATAATTTAACTAAAAAAAATTGAATAATTTCCAAGATTAGAATGTTTTATGGTTTTTTTTAACATAAACTAACATCGTAAAATCATAGCTTAGTTGTAGATTTATTAAAAATTTGATAAAATAAGTTAAAGTTAATAAAAAATTCTAAACCAGCCTCACAATATTACTCAGCCGCTTAAATAATTATTATTCCTAATCTTAATTTACTGCAATCAAGTGATCAAGACTTAATTTTCCTCCGCGCGGCTCTTGGGCGATGAAACCTCTTGGCAACTTCTTCAATTAAGCCTCCAGCGATCGAATGAAACATACCTTTGGCTGCACTGCATCTCCATCTCCATCTTCATCTGCATCTGCTGCCGTGGAGAGATTACGCACCAAATGTGGCCACGAGCGGAGAGTGGACTCCAGAAGGGGGGATCTGTGGAGAGGAAAACTCCTCTAGAGGTCTTGTGCCTTGTGTGCCAGTGCCACCCAAATGGTCAAGTGATCGACGGACTATGGAGCGAACGGACGCGATCGGTAATCGAATTAGGTAAACAAACACTCCATGAGGCGGGCGTACGTTGATAATGTGTGTGCATAAGCAAATGGGAGACGACGGTATTCCCTAGGAGCAGCAGAGGACCTGGTCGAGATTGCGGCGGCGGCGATGACGGGCGAAAAGTTAAATGAAATTTCATTTAGGTGGTCGCCAACGGCTGCGGAGACCATCTGCTCTGTGTGAATGCTTGATTGTTGAAGTGCCACTTGATGGGGCGCGAGGGCGCACGCTACTCGCCACGGCTCAACACTGGGCGAAAATGCTATCTTAATTTGGTGAATTTTTATTTTATAAAGTTTTTCTGGAATTAAAATAGATTTACCTTAGAAATATTATCTTTAAGACCTTCAACTTTTAGAATGTTTATAGGGGAAATTATTATACATATAATGAAACTTCTTTTTACCCTCTTTTTTTCACCGTGCTGCGATCGGTATCCAGATCTTATTTACTTAGTAAATTATTCCTGTTCGATTGTTTGCGTTTGCTCTGGATCTCTGGCATGAGGGCACTCGAACGTCATCGTCAGCAGCGTTCATTCATGATTTGCCTTTCACAAATCGGAATCGAAGATATATGTATATGTACACATATGCAGAGGTATCTGCAGCATTGTGCACTTTGCATTCGAACAGACAAATAAATACAAAGGCAGTTGTGATCAGCTTAGTGAGACATCTCATTATCGCCAGGTGAGTTCTACGTAGCCGGATTTCTTTTCTGTAATTTCTTGTGATTTTTTATGATTTCTCTGCGACTCTTTCCCATCCCGGAATCGTTTCGGGTAATTGCTTTTTAACTCGGCATTCAGCATTCAGCATTCAGCTTTCAGCTTTCAACTTCCCATTCTCCGCAGCGCCGGGAGCAACTCGTCAATTCGTGGGCTTTGATGCAATTTGGCTTCTGTGTAAGCCACTCTGCCATTTGGAGGCATCCATCTCCTCCACCTCATCCTCCAGCTCCTCTCCGTGTCCTGTTCTGTGTGGCGCACCGATCACGCCATGTGTAGTTTAGTTGCAGTTTCGATTCACATCGGATTGCCTTGCCCAGGCAGCGCATCAATCATCCATCACGCACCGTCAGAGACAACGACCCAGAGGAAGAGAGCTCAGAACAAACCGGAATGCAAAACCCATTATCCAAGGTTGCCCCACGGATTTGATGGGGATTCAATCTTGGAGTGGTTGGAGTTTGGATATTTCGCGATTCATGCTTTATTTAGCACATATAAAAGTTATAAAAATATGAATTTTTACTGGCTGTGGTTTTGATCTTTTGACGGCAGAAACCATAAGCTTCCCGTAATTATTTTAATAGTGTATTCAATAATCTAGCATTAGTGGTAAACTTTCAAAAACATCGAAATACATTTCCATAAGTAGTGGTTATTAACATTAATTAGACACATTTATTTGCTATAAACTGATCACAAAATCGCTTATATGAAACTATCAAATTGAATCGTATTCTATAATGATAATTTGTTAGTTATTTCGTGAACAAAATCATGTGGGATAGCTATACTCTACTATAATATTCTCCGAAAATAAAGCTTAATTTTTGTGGGTGATAATAGATCAGGAATATTACCCTTTAGGGGTTGAAATTTTTTTTTTATTTGTACGATATTGTTTTTACTTAGATTTTATTTGGGATTTAACAAGGTGTTACACATTAAAATAGTTCTAAGATTAAAATAAAGTAATAATTTTAGGTTTCAAACTTAATTTACACATTTGCTAAACAATAACAATCTTTAAAACCAACTGATATTAATGTATTTTTGGCTTGTTAATTCTGATTATTGATTCGATCACATGATTCAGTTGAACACTGCAGTGCACGGACTTCCTAGCTTCCTTTCTTATTAATACAAACATTATATTAGTGTAACAATCTTGTACGATTGATTTAAAAAATGTTTTTAGTAGTTAACAATATTTGTATTTAATTATAAAATAGTAAAAACATAAAAAAAAACTTATTATTTAGATGTAACATCAATCTTAAAAAATAAATGTATATAAAAATCCAGCTTGTTGCAATAATGATCACAAATGCTACATAATTAGATCCAAAATGAATGCCATCAATTAGTGTGGTTAATTGGGAATTAGCCACACTTAAAGGTTGAATTCTAACGCCCAGTGTCCAAAGTTTTTTAGTTGTAATTCCAAAAACAAAGCCGGGGCTTCCCCAGCTCTTCTCCTGTTTCTTCTTATCTGCTCCCCTTGGTCTCCAACTCTTTATCTCTCTTTCTTTATGTCGCTCTCTTTTTCTTGCATGTGTTTATACTTAGCGCAGCGCCAACGAGTTTTATAATTGTTTGATTTGTGTGCGCGCACACAGGCAGTCGTCCCGCTCGCTCTTGGGCCAGAGCGAGAGGCAGCCAGCGGACGCGCAACGGCCGCCATTATGAATGTGCGGCATCCGGAAACCGGTTGGCGGTTTTCCAAAACTCACTCGAATATTGAGTGAAAACGACTGGAGAGCAGCAGTCCGGACTGAAACCAGGCAGCGCTCATTGTGCTGTGACAGCTTTCGGCGTGAACAACGTTTCAACGGCTCCGCTCTGTCGAAAAATAGTTGAAATAAAAAAAGTAAAAATAAAGAAAAAGGAACGTTTTCTAACTGTTTCTGTCGGGATCGGTGCCGCTCTGTATATTTATGTGTGTGTGTGTGCTTGTGCGCTATGAATCCAATTGACCGCATTGCGTTTTCATTTCCGTTTCCGGCCGCAAACGTCACTTCTTCGTCGTTGGATGTGCGACATCTGTGACTGTGATTGTTACTGTTTAGAAACTGCTTTCGCGTGTGTTAGCAAAATATAATAAATACTAAATAACAATAGAGGCGAAATCGATTAGCGCGATTAACAGACATGTTGATTGAGCCGACTTTAAACCGTGACCTTGGCTCGCTTACTGTCGCTAACTCTGGCCTCTCGGCCGCACACTGGAAAATGGAGCCCCATCCGCAGCAACGCATCACCTCGCTGGCCCCCCATCCCGCCTCCAGCGGTGAGTACTGCCTAGTTCCAGAGCCTAAAAAGGGCAAGCCCACCTGACCAACTACTTACCTGGCCTTAATTAGCCGACGGCAAGCGAGGCGCATCCAAAAGTTGAGAAATATTTGTGTTCATAGTGAAAAAGAATGTAAAATTAATCCTAATATGAACATTAAATCATGAAAGGAATTTAGGTTACAAATGTTGTGCTAAAACTAAAGAAAATAATTAAGAAATAATTAAATTTGGATAAAACCTTAAAGTTTAAGTGCACAAGGAAACTGTAATATTTCAAAAAATTTGAAGTGGTTGTAATTTAAAATTTAGATTTACTTATTTAATTTATAGTTCAGTTTTTAGAAACTTAGATATTATTTTAATGTTCTAAAACTAAAGTGGAAGGAAAATATGTAGATCAAGATCAACATTGTCTGCTATAACATTTAACCGTATAAAATACTATTATTTCGAAATGGAAAATAACGTAAATATATTATTGTTTATTTGCTTATATTTACCTAATAGCCAAGTTTAAAAACTAACAATTTCATAAATTATAAGATGTGGCATAAAAAACTATAACCCAAACTAACTAAAAGTTGCAAAGAGAAATCTTCATGATTTAAGGTATTAATATTAATAGGAGGTTATAATAAAAAAAACAACTAAAATATGTATATAAAAATATTTATATTTTTACAAAACAATACAATTACAATACAAATTGTATGTTGCTGGCAGACATATTAAAGCAAATAATATTATTTTGATAATAATATAGACATTTTACAATCCATATATTTGCATTCGCATTCTAAATTCAAAAATCACAAGGCTTTCCTTAAGTATTTAAATAAATAAGAATAATTAACGAATATTTTAGGCAATTTTTGTATTTCCTTTTATTAATTGTGCTTTAAAATATTATAAATTATCTAAAGTGTAATATTAAAAAATATTTTCATCAGTTTTACCAAATATTGATTAATTTATCTTTAAACCTCTGGAAATATTAACGGCATATTTTATAATTAATTTATAATTACTACATCTAATAAGTGCCGTACTAAATACTACATTTTACTCAGCTAATCATAGGCTTTGCCTCATTAGAACACTGCAAACCAGAAGCTATTAAACAAAAACCCTATCATTACACAGAGACACATGAAATCGTAGTTAATGTTATTCCTTCCTTTTCTGCTTGCTTAAGTAATGTATAATTTCATTAAACACAAACCCAACTCGGATGTCATAATACCGAGTGCGTGGCTCCAGTTGCCAGCAGCCCCAATTTCCCTGCTTTTCACCTTTCTGTCCCCTATAGATGGAAAAGTAAACAAAACTGGTTCGCATTTGATGAGAGCGGCAGCGGCACAATTGATTAGGGGCCTGAATATATATACGATACATTTATATAGTCAGTCAGTTAGGGACGAGACGAGAGGTGCGCGTATTTTTTAAAAAATATTTACCCGGCAAACAACAAAAGTGAAACGCGCATTAAAAACGCTAATTGACAATTTGAGCGACGAGGTTGGTGCTTAAGCCGAATAATGATATATGTACATATGTTTTCATTGTTCCTCCCATAATTCTTAATTTTTTATTTTCAAGTGAAAGCAAATACCCGTTGAATTAACGTAATACACAACACTCTCTGCCCCAGCTGAGTACATATTTTAATTTTTGGCTTTTGTGCTAGTGCCCGTCGTTTCAATTAGCTTCGATAAATCCAATCCCCGCGCCAGCAGATACGCTTGCGTGTCGCCGCCATTTTGGCAATCGAATGTATATAGTACATATATAGTAAACTGTTTGTGTACATAGTATATAGCCATCAGTCATTCCAGATCAGTCAACACAATTAACGGTTAATTTATCATAATTAACCATTGTGGCCTGGACAGGACTTGACAGCCAGCTAAAGCCACAATATAATGACAATGGCCAATTATCATTCAATTCGTTTAATTCGCAGTAGCGGCGGCATCCGTGGCAGCAGCAGCAGCCGCAGCAGTGGCAGCGGCGGCGGGAGCGGGATCGGTATCGGTATCCGGACCGGGATCGGGGGCCTCCACATCGCCCACATCTGTGCAAATACCGCCCGGCTTTGGCGGCACCGCCGGAGCACCGCCAGCTGGGTCGACGGGGAGCAGCACCCTCAACACGCTGATGTCGCAACACCGCCTCCTGGAGTTCTCCCGCTTTGGCGGTCTGCGGGGATACGACATTGCCCAGCACATGCTCACACAGCAGGGCGCTGTCTCCAAGCTGCTAGGTGAGTACACACATCACACATCCCTCTGTGCACGGCCCCTACATCGGAGATAACTAATGGGCACTTTGTTTTCGATTTGTTTGCTAATTTTTATGATAAACATGTTATTATCCTGCGACTGCCAGGCCGAGTTCGCGTTCGGGTTTCCCCCTTGTTCTCGTGTGCGCAGCCGTGTAATTTAGCCACTTAAAATTGCATAAACTCCTGGGCTGCGGCGGTGGCCAAAACGCGGCTGGCTCATTAATCAAAATGCGGCTTATTCGCCGGATTGGTAGAGATCGAGGGGGGTTGGTCGTGGTGCGTGCTCTTGCTGCACTAAGAAAAATTGTGTATTGAAGCAGGATTAGGCCAATGAAATTATATAGAAAGGATGTAGGATGGGTTTATTAAAAAAATATATTTATAATAGGGGGTTAAAGGATATATCTTTCTGTTAAATTATGCCTTTTCTTCATATTTAATTATGATAATTTTATTTCTTTTACATTCATGGCAATTATAGTTCCTGAAAATGAAAAGAAGTATAAACAAACTAAAATTTATTTCAAAATTCTATTTAATTTGTAACTGGGAAACTTTAAATGAAATAATTTATAAATTCGTATTCGTAATTATATAGACTATATACAAATCCTAATTTATTATGTATATTTTAAATAGGGATACATGTATATTTCTCATATGTATTAATAATACAATCAGGAATCCCCAGCTTTTCTCAGTGCAAACTATCCCCTCTTATTTCCCCTCCACCACGCTTCACATTGATGTGGCAAAACTGATAAAGATATTAAAAACAAGGGGATAAGCCAGGTTGAGGATGATCGAAACACAAAGATGGATTGCCGAAAATCGCAGCTCACAGAGAGCCATAAATCGATTGTCTCATAATTTTCCCCCTGCACTCTGCTTTAATTTATTCTTGCAGGCTCACTGCGACCACCGGGCTTAATTGGTGGCTCAAAGCCCAAGGTGGCCACGCCGACGGTCGTCTCCAAGATCGAGCAGTACAAGCGCGAGAATCCGACGATCTTCGCCTGGGAGATACGCGAGCGCCTGATCTCCGAGGGTGAGTAGCAGTGGGATGGCAAAGAGACCGGAGATATAATTGGAGCTAATCCGGATCGCTGATTGATCGGCGGCCGCTTTTAGCTTTTATCTCGATATCTCTCTGGCTCGATCCGGTTGGTAATTTGTGCCTTGTAATCCCGCCTTGCAGGTGTCTGCACCAATGCCACCGCTCCCTCGGTGAGCAGCATCAATCGCATCCTGCGCAACCGCGCCGCCGAGCGGGTGGCCAGTGAATTTGCACGCACCGCCGCCTACGGGCTCTATCCACCGCCCCCGCATCCTTATGGCAGCTTCACCTGGCATCCGGCCGGCCAAGTGCCCGGTGGCCAGGCGGTTCCACCGCCGCCACCCCCATCCGCTTTGTGGTCTGTGGCCGCTCCAACGCTGGCGAATCTGCCGCCCAGTGCGGCGAGTGCAGTGCCATCGCCTGGCTGCGGTTCCCTTAGCTCCGCTCATCTCATGGCCGGTGGTGCTGGTGGCGCTGGAGGTTTAGGGGGAGTACCGTCGAGCAGAGCCATCTCACCCGGCTCTGGCAGCCACGACACTTTGGAATCGGCGGACGAGAACAGGCACATCGATTCGGATTATCTGGACGATGATGATGAGCCCAAATTTCGGCGCAACAGGACCACCTTCAGCCCTGAGCAGCTGGAGGAGTTGGAGAAGGAGTTCGACAAGTCGCATTATCCCTGTGTGAGCACCAGGGAGCGCCTCTCAAGCCGCACCAGCCTAAGCGAGGCCAGGGTTCAGGTGAGCAGCCGAAATTATATTTTTTAAATACTTTAAACCCATTTAACACATTGTTATGCATTTTATATTTTCTTTTACCTTAATTTTCAATCTGGAATTCCTTCCGTTATCTCGTCGCCAGGTTTGGTTTTCGAATCGGCGGGCCAAGTGGCGTCGGCATCAGCGAATGAATCTCCTGAAGCGTCAGCGCTCCAGTCCCGCAAATCCCCTGCACTCGCAGCAGTCCAACGATGCTCCAGCGAGTTCGCCCACGCCTAGCAATCATAGCAGTGCCTCCGCCTCGGCTGCTGTGGCTCCTGCGCCGCCTCCCCAGCAACCGTTGCAGCTCTGCCCCTCGGATCACTCGCCGCAGGCTCCACCACCCTCGGTGATGCTGCACCCGTTGCATTCAGGACCTCCCGGTGGCGGTCACCATCACCATCATCCACTGCACCTGCCCACGCATCCGGCGGCCCTGCAGCTCTTGAGTCACTATCACCAGCAGCAGCAACATCAGCAGCAGCAGCAGCAGCAGCAACTCTCGCCCACAGGCTGCAATCCTGGGGCAAGCCACCTGACGATGGGCGGGGAAAGGAGTGCCTTCCGCAGCCTGGTTAGCTCGCCCTCGGCAGCTGCCTTCCTTGGCCTAGCCAGACAGTATGCGGTGGCTGCCTCTTTGACAGTGGCGGAGGAACAACGATCCCGACTGCACTACTCCGCCGGAGTGGGACTAAGTGGAGCTGGTGCCGCTGCTGGAGCTGAGGGAGCAGGATCGGGAAGCGGCTTGACCGGCAGTGGCTCAACCATGACGGTGGACAACTCATCGTCCGACTCGGATGAGGAGATCAACGTGCACGACGATTCGGACGCTGAAATCGAATCGCCGGCGGCAACGGCGGCAAAGGTGGCTCGCCTGTCATCCTCCGATGCGCCGACAACGCTGCAGTTCCTAAAGCATGACCGCTAGAGAGAGATGTCGATGTGGATATAGATGTGAATGGGGGGATGTAGATAGGGCTATGGATGTGGACGTGAACGTGGCGGCGACATCTAATTGAAAACTTGAGTTGTGCGCGCCTCTGTGATTGACAGCAACAGCAGTTGAAATTGCAACTGCCGCGGCACCAACTACTGGTTAACTGGGGACTGGGATGGTTCGGAGGGCGGTGCGTGTTTGGGTAGTGAAACACGAGAAGCGGCTACATTGTGGGCAAAACAAATCGAAAAACCAAAGTTAAAATGCTGCTCACCTACTTGGCTGCGGTCCGGGTCGCTGGAAGCACCAGCAGCAGCAGCAGCGAAACTAGCAAAAATAACACTGGCCTGAATGAGTTTTGGGGCAAGAATGGGATTTACTTATTTTCTTAACATTTTTGGTGGTCAAAATTGAAATTATTTAGATAAATAAAATGGGAATTTTAGACATTTTCTTCGCAATTTAGAAATTAGAGAAGTTTTAAAAGTTTAATAACAATAGTTTTGGAGAAATGTTTTGGTAAATAGAAAAAGAAAAACGTTTTGAAATTAATCATATTAAATCTTTAAAATATTATATTAAATCTTTAAGCCCGTTTTGAAGTATAGCCCCAGTTAAATACGTTCCCTTCTTGCCTCAATAAATGTTAGATACTTGCAGGCCAGTGTAATGGGCGGCATTTGTGTGTGGACACGCTTAAGATTAGCTGAAATTGTAACTAATACTACGTACGACACCCGCTTGTCCCATTTTAATGCATATATCTATCCCAACTGAACACGAACACGAATCCGCATACGTACGTACCCTCGAGTTATGCATAATTATTATTATATCTGTTCATTCGCCGGCTGCCGACTGCCGACTTACCTCATCACCATTTAAGGCTATAGCGTATGCAATATCTCTATATATCATATGTAACTGTAACTCTAAATCTTAGATCTAGCCTAAGCTATCTATTTATGAAATGCGTATTACGTAAGAATTTTGGTTGCGTTTGAACTGATACTTGGTAGAGTATTGTAAGTGTTTGGCTCAAATCAAAAACACAACACAACACAAATCAAAGAAACACCAACTCCACATGAGTGAGAAACCAATAAAAAAAGTGCAAGAAATACATATAAATACAAATATATAAATCAATTTGTGTGTTTTGCTTTCTTTTGAGAACCAGGAAATTGCTTTGGTTTTGACAACAAATACAATTTATTCGTCCGATTTCACGCATAATTATCCATTCTAAAACAGAGATGGAGACAAAACACGGCCGGCCGACGGGCATAAATAAGCATTTAACACTCGAAAGCTTCTTAAAACGTTATTAAATATTAATATAATCAATATTCATTGTGTGTGAGAGACCGGGGGACCAGTAGAAATGCCGAACGAAATCGAAATCGAAATCGAAGACCAAAATACGCGCATAGAAATCGCTTAAATTTCGAACGTAATGGCCAATATGTCCAAATCTGGTAGATAACATCGACATTTTAATTATAACCAAATGAAGCCGCTCGGAACGGCAGGAGGAGGAGGAGGAGCAGATGATGGTATTTATAATGTGGAATGGTAAGGGTAAAGGCATAAGCATGGGCAAAGGTATCCAACTGACCGATTAAAAATGCCGAGCCAAACTAAGCACATAAATCAATGTAAATTATGGTGTTAACAAAAGGCGAGCCGAGCGCGCTCAAATCGCAGGCTTTGGATGGGATCGAATCGGATCGGATCGTTGACTTTTTTAGGTTGGAACCAGGTGGACGCGGCTCTCTGCCTGGCTGCGAGGCTGGGATTTAAATGAGTTGGACCTTCGGATCTGATAAGAGGAGCAGCGTGGAGCTCTTTCGTGTCGATACTTACAACTCCAGGTTGGGCTGGGATTCGGGAACGGGATCGGGAGTGTGAAGATCGGGTGACGGTGCCCCAAACAAATTCAATTTGCTTGGCTTTTTATGAGCAAATGGCTGCCCCATCCCCATCCCCATTCCCATTTCAGATCCCGACTTATTCTAATTTAGTGCGGAGCTGCTCGTGAGCATTCCTTTAATAAATTTAAATCACCTTCTATTGAAAAATATTTTCACCTCGCGCCCATAAATTATACATTATACGATATTTATACAGACCGAGAGGCACAAACTTATATGTATACAAGTTTGTGCTTATTTTTTGTGGTTTGGGTTCACGGGTATTCAGTGGTTTCGTTTAGGTTCCAGTTGTGATTCCATCAACCATCTCTTCTTTTCGGTTAAAGGATTGGCAGGAGGATAGCTTCAAGTCGGACTTGATGGACCTGGGGCTAAAGTGGCGCTCTCATGAGCGCCATATAATCGCAGTCAAACATTTTTACGATCCCGCCAGTCAGCCAGCCTACGCAGCATCTCATCCGAGCTGATCAGTTAGCCACTTGATGAGTCCCGCCGTGTCCTGGAGAGAGAGATTGTCCGGGCAACATTGTTGCCAAATGTTTTGTGGCCCGCCGTTGGCTCTGAGCAGTTTTTATTGTTTCGGTTGGCGGAAATCGATGAACTTTACCAAGGCTCCATCCATCCTGATCCATCGGTGCACTGTAAAAATAGGGGGAAGGTTATGAAAAATAAAAGAATCAAGATGTTTTACAGCTAAGGTGTTTGCAGGTATTTATTATATATTTTTAAGGAGCTTGAGAAACATTGCAATCCTATAGAAAGGGCTTCATGCGAATCATTTTATTTAAGATCTTTTAGAATAGAATTTCTTCACAGAACTTAAAATTGCATCGCTATAAATATATCAAATGGGTTTTTAATTATATACAAATTCTAAATATATTTAATATTAACAGTTTTTTCGTATTACATATTTTAAACAATTTTCCCAGTATTAATTACAAATGAATTATAATCAGCAATAAAATGTTAAATGTATTATTTTATATTTATTATACAAAAGTCCATGCAGAACAACAAAATATATTTTATTTATTTATTTGAACGCTTGGCATTTAAGCGTCATAACAAATCTTTATTGATATTAAATATAATAATAATATTAAGCCACACACTGTTTAATAACATAAATTATGCTTTATTTAGTTATCGTTCTTTAATTCAACCAATTAGATTTTAAATAAACAAACTAAATGCTCTTTTTCATATATTTCTCACCGTGTAATCTGCTGCGATGTGGTGCTCCTTGGGTAAGGAGCCGGTGATAAATCTGTTGGCGAGTCGGCGCAACATTGCCATTGCATACTTCTAAATGGACCATAAACGTGCGAAGTCGCAACACCAGCAATAACTAAAGTTAGTTACGTTTACTAATATGACAACAATGTTGTCTGAGGCCCATATCCCCCACCTTCGCCTCTTGGCCCCCGTGAATGCAAATGCGAGCGAACCAGTGCCAGGGATGGTAAGGCCCGGGCCGAATATCATTCCCAGATTGTGAATGGGTGTCGTTATTCCGCCATTATGTTTACGGCTTGCAAAAACAAATACGTCAAATACGAGAGGCGCAGACTGACTCCCTGGGCAACTGGGAACCTCCTCTCGTCCCTCGGCAATCAAACACGCAAAAGCAATTAAGTCGCGCGGACCCATGGTTTAAGGGATCTGCAATTATAGTACATATTTTTGCTTTTTTTTTTTTAATTTTTAGAGGCATAGAAATTGTTGCTAAATAACTACTACAACATTTTCGAGGACTGGTAAATAGAAACAAACAAATGTGTTGCCGGCTACCGATGATTTGAAATGACTTGGCTTTGAAGTAGCCGTGTATTTATAGCCGGTGTTTACAGTACGTAAAGGTGTTTTTTTAGTTAATTACAGATATTCAATTTATTTTTAATTGTATATTAGGAAATGTAATTTTAAATATATTAGGAAGTTGGTTATTATTTAATCGGAAAAATAATAATAAATAAATAAAACTGGTGAATCTCTTCTAGAAAAAGTTAAAAATTAAAGGTTTTATTGAAAGATTGTTACTCAAATGAAATTGAAAACGTTTTTGGTAAGTAAAAATTATAATCAAAACAGGTTAAATCTTTTTATTTATTATTCAGATATTCTGTAATTTTAAGGATTTATACGAATTCTTGGCACAGCACTAAGTGGTTTCGCTCTATAAACTCATTTGAGCAACAAATTGCTTATCGGTCTTCTATATATCCCAAGGTATCTCTGTCTGTGAAACATGTTCGGATGATATTGAAATACGTGAGAGAGTCGCGCCGGCCATTCGACTGATTTATGTCCAAACTTAAATGGTCACAATGGCGATTCGGATGACCCGGCTCCAGGTATTCCCCTGGACGCTTCTCCCTCTGTTAATGAGCCGAGCGATTAAAAAAATGTGCATTTGTGTTTGTCCGCTCCTTAAATGAGCTCGAGCTTTTAACGCGCAGCCATAGATCAGAGGGGTTACGGCTCCAAGGGTTACGGGTTACGGGCTACGGGTTGTGGTGCCTATGGGTATGGGGAACAGATTTCAGGGGCGGGGACGAAGTGATTTTGTCTCGTTGTCATCTCATTTGGAATTGGGCGATAAGACAAATTTGTTTTCTTTGTTTATAACTTTATGCAGATACAGGTTTCGGTTTCGAATGCGCTCTTCCAACGGGCATCTCCGACTCATTTCGGATCCCCAAACTCAACCTACTGTATAAAATCTAAAAAAACTTTGCTGGAGGCACAGTGCGTTTGGATTCAAGAATCTGAAATATATATATATATATATCTATATAAATATGTTAAATATAAGATATAGTTTAATATTTAAGGAAACCATTTTAGTTAATTTATTTTTTGAAACCAGCCAAATACAAGTTTAAATTTAGATTGAGCCAAAGAGGTTTTTAATATTATATAAATTTAAAAATTCACATTTATTTCTATAAGATCCTTGGAACATCTCTACACTATAATTTTCTCCCAAAATTCCCCACCATTTAACCACTGTTTAGAGGGTTTTTGGAATAGAGTTGGTATATTTAATCTTTGTCGCCTCGCAAGTCCGCCTCTCAAGTCCCCGGCCGGCGCAACAACAAAAGTGGAATTCTGAACATTGATTTGAATTTTGAATTGAAATGTCTTCGACTCCGACTTGGTCTTCGTCTCCGTCTCCGTCTTGGTTGTTTTTATTTTATTTGGCTGCGGCGGCAGCAGCCGCTGCTGACATCTTCATTAACGAGGAGTGTGATCAAAAGAGTAATGAGGTGTTGATAGTGGCCGAAAGCGAGGAGGCTTTATGCATTCCCCGTGGATTAATTAGGAACAATGCCGGCAGGGAACGAACGATCGCCAGAAGTTGTTCTAGTATGTCCCCACTGGTAATTGTGGGCCTCTTGTGTCCAATGGCCTTTGAAGTCTTTATTTCAGATCTTTCAAATCTCTCCAACGATTCTGTCTTCGATTTCGATTCTGTACCCTCTGAGTTTTGGACTCTAATTCCGATTCTTGTTCGTGGTCGAACTCGTATTCAACGCAGCTGGGGCCATTGTTCTGCTTGGATAATTTGCATATGATAAATCTGCTTCCATATTTTGTTAAATTGCTGTGCGGGTTTTCTTCTGGCTGCCTGACTGGCTGACTGGCCAAAAAGCATTGGCGCGTGGTAAATTGGTTGTATTGTAAGGCATCTAATTAGTGGCCGGCTACCGAATTATGACCAATTATAACTATTGATTGATTGTGGGCTATAATCACTGGGCTCCGCAACTCCCGTTGCTGCGGATTTTTTGTTCCAAAGGCGTGTCGTAGGGTCGGGTCGGTTGGGGTCGCTTCTTCTTTTGCATTCTGTGAAAGTTTCGCGGTCAAACCGAAAATAAAGAACATGCGATGAAAAGTTAAGAGAGGTTAAAAGATCCACACCCAGAAAAAGTTAAAAATAATAAAGAATTAAAAGTTATTCATCATTTAGGGACAAATAGATGGCCGCCTAAATGGCTTAAATATTTAGATATTTATCTAGGAAACTGTTAAATTTCTATATTCTATTTTATTAATTTTCTGGCGAATATAAATTGATATTTAAAGTACAGGAACACCATATAAAAAATACTTTTAATAAATAATTTGAAATATATAAATTTATTAATGCAGAATTACAAATTTTTAAGCAACGATCTTATAAGCAAAACTCTTTATTCTGATATTTTCAATTTCAATATTATTAAAAAGCTCAAACTCATTGAATAATTTTTTTGAATAACATTTAAATAAAATATTTTAAATGATTGTTTAAATACTATAAATAAATGCTCTCTCAATGTTATTATTTTTTTTTTAAACCAAACACTATTAAAAATCATTTGAAAATTGTTATTCGTGATCTCTGGATTTTTATATATCTTTATATACTCAAAGTTCTTTATGTCGAGTAGTAAATATATTTTATTATTTTTTTTTTTGTTTGGAGTGCAGGGCGCGGCGTTTGCCATTAAAAACGCACTTTTCAGCGGCCAAACAATGTCTAATTAAAGGCGATAATCGCCGCCGAGTCGGACCACTTAGCCCGCGCATAAATCTCGCAGCTCTAATGGGGTCCCCCTCTAAGAAATGCAGAAGATGCCACAATTAACCGAGACTTATGACGCTGCTGCACCTGATTAAGATGCAGTCGCAGTCCCAGTTTCGATGCCACTTCCAGTTCCAGTCCCTGTCCTGGCCATCAAACGATCTCTAAACTACGCCTATTGTTCGGAGAGTGAAGATATACTCGTCCGATGCCGCCGCTGACTACTACAAAAATGTTAAACGGCTCTCCGGCCAAGAGATTTATTGCCTGTCCCAAAATCACAGAAGACCCGTTGCTGCCGGCCGAGAAATCGATCGATTCGATCCGATCCGAAACGATCCCTGCCTCGATTCGGGGACTTTCCGCGGCAGATCGCATTCCGGCGAATCACGCATAAACGAAGTCAGCCGCATTAACCTCTCGGCTTTAACGTATTAACGTATTAATGCGCCTACATCGCCCACTAATTGAGCCAGCGACACCGACCCGTCTGATAAGTGGGCTCTTCTCCAGCTCCAAGATCTCTGGATCTTGGGAATGTCCACTTAAACGCTGGAGATGCGACCCAGCCACTAGCTAGCTGCCACTATGTAGGCTCCATAATGCAAACAATATGTCTCTATAGGATTTCAGTGGCTTCATTGATTCTTATCACCCAATAAAATACATTTCGTTTGATTATTTGTATTTCTCTCGCTTTTTATAAGCCCTCTTTCGGTGGAACATGGCAAGAAATGTGGGGGTTACTTTTGGAGTTTTATTAAGACATTTATTTACTTATACTTTGTTGTATTTAATAAATATAATTAATGGATTAATATATTTACCATATACATACATATATTGTTTATAAAATGAAATAAATACTTTGGAAAACAATTTTTGCACTTCAAAAATACGAATACATATGATAGTATAAATAAGCCAATGTTGAGACTGATTATAAATTATTAAATTAGAAAATTTGAAATAATTTTATTTTTAATTAGTTGCCAGATAACAGAATACATTTTCCTTTATTTTATCAAGAACTATTCATTCATCAAACCTACTATATATTTCTCTCAGTGCGAAACCAACTGGCTTGTTGTCGCTGTCATGCCGCTTGTGTTGCCTGTGTTGTTGTCACCATTGTGGCTCATCGCTGGCTTTTGTGCGCCAACATTTTATTTTCATTCAACATAGATGGCTGCTTTTTATTTGAAGTCGATTTCGGTTTGGATCGCATCGGTTGGGATCGGAATCGGGATCGGGTTGGAGATGGGGCAGCGAGTCGAGTGTCGAGAGTCTCGAATCTCGAGTCTCCGGTCTGGAGTGCCGCGTCGGGTTCGAGTTTGATCGCCAGTTCCCCGGTGTCGGTCTCCATGCCCATAGAGCGATTCAGAGTGTAATTTATGTCTTTATTTAGTAAAGATTTCGTTTCCTAATTTATTGTGATATCTCTTTGGGCAACGGCAGCAGAAGCCCCCGCTCGGGCTCTCATCTTAGCCCAGTTTGCTGCTGCTCCTCTTGTGTTTGTTGTTTTGTCCGCTTGTCGACACCTTGGCCAACTGCCTTGGTTCTTGGCCGGGCTTAGATTGTGACCATGCGATGATGTTGTTTGTGCTCATCCCTTTCCCCCCTTTTTTTTAATGCCCATTCCCATTCCCGGTGATTCCCTTGACAGTTGGTCTTGATCCCATCACCTGCGGCTACTCCTCCTGCTTCTGTCGGACCTTTATGGAGCTCTAAGCCACTCAATAGAGCCCCCATTAGGAGCGTGAAGTGATCCCAATTTATCTGCTATCTGCTGATAATGCTCACCGAACAAAGTGAATTAAATTGAATTGGAAAATAGCCGCAAATGAGACGAACAAGCGACTGGCATCGATTTTAGGGATTTTCGGCTCTTTCACTAAACCCTAATAAGCCTCACTGTTGACTAAACTATGGATAAATTATGGGTTATTCTGAATATTTAATAAACTTGTCGATCCCATAAATTAAATCTATTATTAAAAGTCAAGCTAATAATTTCGTAATTAATATTTAAGGCAGCGTATACTATTTATTATTGTTTTTCTGAGATATTTTAAATTAGAAATAAACTATAAAAGTAAGGTTTAGTTACCTTTGATTGTTACTGACAGGATGAGCACTTGTTTTCCGCTTTCGAAACTGTGTGAAGTCCCCTTATTTATGTCCCCGTAATTTATAGATTTTTTATTACCATTACCTCGCCTGCTGCACCTTCAGTGATCCTCCTCCAGCAGACAAGCAGTGTTAACCCGAATGGGATTGGCCCCGGGCCATTCGAAGACATCTTCATTAGCAAATGCTTCGCGACTCCGGCACTGAGATTTTCGCCCAGCACCTGGGTAGGAGTGCAACTCTCCCCGAACTGGACCACAAACTGAAACTGAAACTGGAACTCAGACCGGCGACAAGTGCTTTTCCGTGTACCGAATGTCTGCTGGGCTAATTGGATTACGCTGGACTCCAAGACCAGGACCAAGAGCGCGTCTGTCAATTAAACCCGCGAACGAAATGCTTACATAAATTCCAAAATTGCTTGCGGTGCGCATCGATTTAAATGGAAGCGGAGCCCCAGAGAGGATTCAGAGGCTGCTGCAATTTATATGCAAATTTATTTCTGCAGCGTGCCAGTGCCACCGCATCATCCTACTGCGGGAGAGAGAGTGAGAAAACGCTGCCAGGTGATAACGATAGCGCCTATATAGCGTAACTATATGACGGCGATTATGATTGCACCACCTAAGCGATGGCGGAGGTGGAGGTGGAGGAAGTGGCATCCGAAGATCGGAGAACTCGCCCCGAAGACCGGAGCAATTTGCATACAAATGTTGAATGCTCGTGGTCGCCTGCGCTTCGTGATTCCATCGAGATTTCGCTGGATTGGCGATCATCGGAGCACTGAGGGAAAATGCCAGGCTAGTTTTGGATCTAAGAATTTATAAATTAATAAAAAAGGAAGCCAACTTAGAGAAGGTGAAGCACACCCTTACAGTTTGCAAGTGGAGAAAAGTAAAAACTAATCTAAGAAAGACTTTCTATCTTCCCTAGCTTAAAGCAAGAAGTAACCATTTTGAATAAGAAAGGTAATATTAACCTATCGATACATCCCAGTCAATACAAGATTAAAACATAACATAGAACAAATATACAAAATCGTTTATAGTATAAAATATTCCTTTCGTTTCATTGAAGAAGAAGTAAAATGTATTTTTAAATAATGTAAGAACTTAAAACGAAATATTTGTTTTAGACAGAAACACATTTGTTTCTCCCAGTGTTACGTTGCAATTAGATTGCTAATTTATGCGATCAGCCTTGGCGGGGGGAAGTCAGACATCCCAGATCCAGAGCTAACGGTGTGGAGTGTGATCTTCCGGCGACAGCTGCACTCTGTTTCGGATTTGAAATCGTGGATCTGAGATCTTGGAACTACGATGGGGATTCTGTTGCTTGGAGAAAGCTTCCTTTTGCAATCTCCTCTTGACAGATCCAATGCTCCGAACCCATCCCGATGATTTATCGGCGGGACGGTGCGTTTTATGTTTTATTTGCACGCTGACACAATGCGCGACACCGCCAGAACGTGACATTTGCATGGGTCACCTGGCCACTTGGCGACATTAAAGGGCATTCTGCTGTCAGCGAGGCTGACACCTGTGAGGAGCGTAGCCCCTCCATCCACCAAGACGACTCAGAGAGATCTCTCTATTAGCGGCTCTATCAAAGGCAAAGGCGCCAATACTGATTATGTAGTGCCAGGTACAATAATTGCACAAAAATAGGGGAAGCGGGGTAGCGGGTAGGGGAAAGGGTAAGGGGAGGTGCCACTAATTGCCGACAATTAATTTAGACTCTGCTGCTATTTTACACATTTGGGTTATGTGCTAATTTCTACACAATGTGCATGACGGATGGCGATAAACACGGCATGATGCAATGACATAATAAAGCCGGCGACGACAACAATGCTGATGATGATGATGATGATGCACCAAGGCAACGAGCGAGGAGCAGCCGGGGAATATGCAAATATTCGGCCTACCGATAAAGATCATGGAACAGGCTTAAACTAAATGGCAACATCTACTGCTAACCAGCGATATTTCCCTGCCTGTCATGTTGACAATTGGTTGGCCGCTTTGTTTTGCGGCTGTTGTCATCGTCATTGTGTGTTGCCACAATTAACACACAATGCACACACTCATACAGGGCTCTGTTTATGCTGTCCTGTGGTGTGCAGGTGGTCCTTCGGCCCCTGTTTCGTATCCTACTTCCTCCTCACTTATGCAAAACGAATTCAATTAACACCTCGGCACAAAACATTCAACCGATCTGGCCCACGAATGCTGCTGAGCACGGTAGCACCGCCGCCGACACGCAGGACTCTCTGAGCCTTTCTTTCGTCACCCCTGTCAGGAAAGATATGCCAGGTTGGGTTATATAGGGGAAACTTACACTAGGAGAAAAGAGGGTTAGGTAAAGACGATAGTTAGTGCTAAGCAAGAGGGGAATTTCGGATTAAAATCTTTCGTTCTTTGAATACGTTTATAAAAAAAATACTATGGTTAACATTTCTGCAGAAGTTGAGTTAGAAGTTTTGGGATCTTAATTAATATTTCTTTATGTATCTTAGATTGATTTGTAATATATCATGATATACGTTTTAGGTAGTATTTTATTCTTAAGCTTCTTTAAAGACTACTTTTAAATTTACATTTTCTTTTTTAATTGTTTGATTAGATTTGTTTTTTAGATTTGGTTAGCTTAATAACATTTTATTTGGTTTACAAGTTTTTAAATTAACATTAATTTATTTATTAATCAAGAGCTTGTAATATATTTTTTTAGAGTGCATCATAAGAATTCACCCCTTCGCAGCGGGTGAGCTCGTCTCTGAGTTTTTGTGGTAATCGTCGCGCCGGCGCAACTTCCGCGGCCACCAATAGTCGTCGGAGGAAGAGTGACCACCGCCAGAGACCCTGCTGCATAGCTACCCAGCTATCCAGAGAGTCAGAACCACCGCAGAGCAGTGGCTACTACCACCGCGATCCTACCTACGACAGGTGATATGTGGCGGCCGCGAAAGGAAGTGCCCACCGATCTCTCTCTCTCTCTCTGCGCCTAGTTATTTATGTGACAAAATTTTGCAAATAATTGGATTGACTGATCAAAGCGATAGTTGGGGGGGAATTGGAAACGGAATTGGAATTTAATTCAATTAAATGCGTACTGCGCTGCAATTCCTCAAGTGACCTGGCAGTTGTCGTGGTTTTATCTGCCGATCCACTGAACCAGTTAGTGGCGGCAGCTGACCCAGCTGACCCCAAGAGTCTTACGGGCTGATGTCTTCATGCGACTGATATACGACCGGACTGCTGGCTGAATGATGAGGGGACGCTTATTAAATATGTTATTTGTTATTTGGTATCTTGTGCAGCAGCAGCGGCGGCATTGGCTCTTTGGCAGAGCCAAACGAATACAAAAGCTTTCCCATAATTTGGGAATTATTAGGGCTTTGCCCAGCGAAGCGCCCATCGGAGGAGACTAGCCTAATTGGATTAGGTGGAATCGAAAACAAAATCAAAATCAGAATTAAGATCGAGCTGGAAATCTCTGTCTGGCGATATGCGAATCATGTTTGTCAGTTCCCTGGGCCTGGGCTCTGCCGGATTTTACCTGGAAGCACTCAAAGTAAATATTGGGAAATTGTGAAATTGCTCAGCTGAGCGGATCAGCGATGTCGCAATCTGTGACATCGGCGTAATGCTGATATCCATGGGAAAATGTACCATTGTCCCAGTGAATTCGATATTTTTCGGGATGGGAGCTCTCTCGGCTCTGAGTCACCACCTATTAGGGTTAGGGACTGACTTGGCACTTAATGATCGTGCCGTGGAGTCAGTCAACCCGTTCTTGAGGCCACTTGAGTGTGTCCCTCCGGAGAAGTAACCCGCAATTTGAGGCCACGACTTCTCCACTATAACATTTAATTTGTATTATTTGTGTTCGGTGTGTCTTTGCCCAAAACGCGACTGGGTCATCGTTCCCCCAAAGTCCACACCCACACACTTACCCCCAATCTTAAACCCAGTCTAGACCCGGGGAAACTTTGGGGCAGAACCATGAATATTTTATGCAGTTTAGGTTCTCCGAATGCAAATTATTGAATTCGAAATGCAAATTATTGTTACGTTTACGAGTAAGTTGCGGCATTGCCAGTAATCGAATTCGAATATACGACTTTTATAGACAGAAAGAGATACACAGTTCTGTGGTCGGAAAAGTGACTTGTGGTTGCTCCCGGACTCCATTTCGACTTGGTCCTCCCATTGCCTCAATTATACGCTTGGCCAGCAGTGGCTATAGGGATGGGGTAGAAGTTGGGACTCCGGAACTCGGTCAGATGTTGGTTTACCCTTTCGGTCATGGGTTACACCTCCTCATGGCATTATCCCCAGCACTCATTACGGAGGAGTCATTATGGATGCAAAGTGGTTATTATAATAACAAATATTACTTACAGATGCCATCAAAATAATGGGACAAACATTTGGGATCGAAGAGTGTGTTCGTAAGAGTTCTCATTATAAATTGAGCACGACAGGCAGGGCTTTGGATAGTTAAGAGGGAAATTAATAATCTTCGTTCTATAAGTATTTAAAGATAGAAATATGAAATATATTAAAACAATAAGTAAATAATAATTAATTTAAGCTGACAACGTAAATTACTTATGTAAGAATCAGAAAAACATCCAAACAGTTTCCTTTGTTTAAGCTAAATTTGTAATTTGTATACTAACTTTTTTACTTACATATTATTATTAATCTTTATCAACATATTTCATATTTACAAATTATTAAAAAATAATAGAAATAGCTCATTATACAAAAAAAACTCAACATATTTTTTAAAGAGAATACTTAGGTTTCAATTATATAAAGGAAATACTACCAATAAAAAGATTATCAAAGCAAGAATATTTATTTTGACATTGTACAAAAGATTCATTTACAATGTAAAATAAATTTATAGAAATATTTTATTTAATTTTATTTTAATACAGAAATCCGTTTTTATTAAATTTATTTATCCTTTTTTTGGTAAACCATATTTGAAAATGTATTTTGAAAGAGTCGTAAGTACGAATCGCCATCAAGCGGCCACAGTTTGAACTACAGCTTGTGGGCGAGAGGAAATGGAGGAAAAGAACCTACGCTTCTGCTGTCGTTTTCATTTTTACTACACTTTCAAAATATGTTTCAAATATGTTAAAAAATAAGAAACAAAAGACTTAGGCAACGAACTTGACGGAACCGATTTACTTTTATATATTTTTTTTAATTAAATTAGTTTTTTTTTATTTAGTCAAGCTATTAGTTATTGGTTCGGCAGTCAATTTCGTTGGCTTTTGTCTCTTGTTTGTTAGTCTTTATTTGTTGTGAACCATTTATTAAGTACTTTTGTGTTAAAATAAAAAAAAAGAGTAAAAGGTGGTCAATCATGGGTAATCAATTCCTGCTTTAAAATTTCTAACAAAAAAAATTTGCGAGTCCAGCTTCAAGCTTCAATCTAAAGAAATCCATTTTGTTTATTTAAACACCACCACTTCCACCGATTTCCACCGAAATGACATACTTAATTACTAGTTATTCGACTCGGCATTATTATTGTTTGAATATAATTATTTTCGTGGCTGTTTTCCTTACTCGCAGCCATCCTTTTGGCTGCCAAATAGCACAATAAATAAAGATAAAGCCGAACCTACGTGTCTGTCTGTCTGTCTGGCGCATGATTATAATGGCATGGCTACTGCAGTGGCAAAGGCAGTGCCTCCTTGGAAGCCAACTCCGGATGGTTATGGCCGTAAGCAGCGTTGGTAAGTGCGCTGATCGCCATCGCGAGTGCTTCCTGTGCACACGAAGCCAGGGCGAGGGCTTTACTTGGAACCTCGAGTCGCGCTTTCGAGTGCATTTTTCGCCTAGGAAGGCGGCTCGAATTCGGACCAGATAATGACCATATATTTACCATTTGCATTCGGCCAGTCGGCGGCGGTAGCTATACACACCGCACACATGCGTGTGTGTGACTGGGTAATTACGAGCAATTTTCACTCCTTTCCATGAGCCACAGGCTGCCTGACTGGCTGCCTGGCTGACTGACTGACTGACTTGGCCATAGCCAGATGGCGTTCCGCCCTTTCCCCGCAGCCTTCGGTTTCCAGTTGCCACCTCCGGAGTCCGGAGTGGCCGCATTACACAACCTCCATTGTTTCCGTTTTCCGCACAATTATTACTTATACAAAATGTATAAATTAATAAAAAGAAAAGGCCATTGCAGTTGCCACTGCCACTGCCGTTGCTGTTGCTGTTGTTGTTGTCCATTGCCTTTTGCCGTTGCCGTGACCGCTTTTACGGCCACTTAACAAATAAATAAATGGGCCGCAAATTGCCAGGCAAAAAGGCAAGTAAAAAAAGGAAATATATAAAATAAAAAACCGAGCAGGACGTTATGTCTAACCACACTGCAGGACCAGCCCAACAGTTTGGGCCAAGATTAATAGCTGTAATTGTTATTCATTGAGCGCCGTGCACTGCCATTGTCTCAACACTTGGAGCACAGGAGGTGCTCGAAGGCTCCCAAAAACATCTGCCCTCGCATCGCACCCAATTTTCCACAGCTAACCTCTTTGACCACAAGATCCCGGCCATATTTTAGTTTGATCTTCGTTTTGCAACCCCGAAATTAATATGTTCCCGAAATGTTTATTTAATTTGCAGATAATTTCCATAATCTTCCACACACACACAAGATGCTCCAAATGAAGCCGTCAGTTGACACATCTGCAACTAAATTGATTGGTAATTTTAGTAAATTATAGACAAGTTGAGAGATTATTATTATTTGCTGACTTTGGAATATTCTTGCCACATAAATGTATAAATCTATGAAATTATTAATCTACTTTAAGTCAAAAAATCCCCATCTAAACCTGAGCTTTCAGTTAAATACTCACTTTAAGCAAAAGTCCTTCTCTATGCGAATATAGCTGTTAAGCGGATATAGTCTTCCCATGAAGATGTGACATATGGCGGACTTAGCCACGGTGACAACTGGGGCTGCCGAATGGGGAGGCGCAGGCATAAGTGCCGAGAACAAAAAAGCCAACTTGGGGCGGATTTGGCCAGGTGACCACCAGGTGCTGCCTGGAGGAGGTGGCTGTCGCGCGGAATCGCGGCCGTGTCCAACTAGAAGCCGCTGGCAAGCCCGGGCGCAGAGCCAGCGAACAATGTGCAAGTGAAGCCCCATAAATATTGTTTAATCGATGTTTGCTCTACGTTTTATTGCATTTATGGCGTTTTTAATGAGCCAAAGACTCGGACGCAAACGCGGACTTGGACTTGGAACACAGATACCCGGATGGCGGACAGTGCAACTTTTTAATTTTATGCCTTGTCCGGCAGACGAATGAGGCGACTTGTAAGCCGGCAGAGGGACACAGAAATTGCAAAACATCGACCGCGGGCGGCGGCATTAAAAATCGCACAACAGTCCGGGCCACTCGAGAGCGGCTTACAACATTTTTGTCAGTGACTCGGTGACTTTGAACCAGAGCTCATGGGGTTAGGGTGCGATATCTAGGGGTTCCTAGGTGGTCAACTGATGCCTCTAAAAAGTTATAGGTATATATTTCACTAGATAACTTGAAAAATTGCATAAAAATCGGATATTTGATATTTAATATATATTTTTTATGATTTCTGATACTAGAAATATAGAATTTTTCACAGTACATCCACCACCGCCGACATTCATCAGCAGTTAATTTTGTGCGCCTCGGCAACAAAGTAAGTAAAAATTCAGGACTGCAGCAGAGACAGCGATTGGGATGCCAATGGGAGAGGTATTGGGACTGGGATTGTGTTGGCAATTGGCTCGTAAAAAGCGGATCTCTGGCATTGTTGGCCGTCATAGTGCGATATCGCTTTAACGGTGATTTAGCGATCCTCGGCGGCTCGCAGATCTTCTGATCGGAGGACAGAGATCGCCTCGCCGTGCCTTGGCCATTGGCACCATTAAAGTTCCTCATCAAGTTTTATCGTCCATTAAAGCGAAATCCGTATTTAATTAACCAGGCCAAAATGTGAGCATGAATTGGCCAGCGGCGATTATTCCGGGACTCCTATTTAGTTTGTTGCTGATTATGGCCCATAAAGTGGGATCCACCATTGCGCAGGCGTGCCAAATTGGTTAACAAGCTCGGGATGCGAACGTGAACTTGAGCCGGCATTCCCGCAATTTCGAGTCCCAAGACTCGCAGTTCCAGTATCCTGGCAGGGTGTTGAGTGGCAGATTACATGCATTAGGCTGCCCAGGCTGTCGGCTGTGTCTGGCCGGCTCCTCCACATACCATATATCCCATTTATCGCGCCATGACAAATTTACGGCTTGTAATTGCAGTCAGCTCGCAAAATTAAACCGGCGAAATATCCACAACTTCATAAGCGCCAAAAGCTGCCCATTTCCAGACTCTCAGGGAACCCAAGCCGGTGATCCAATTGGCGCTCCAGCTCCTTCGCCCCGCCCGCTCCTATGCTGATCGTGATCCTGGCGCTACCCTGCAATTTGCGTCTCCGGTTTCCTGCAAGCTCTCGAACCCTGACACTGCCCGGCATTATTCAATTTCGATGTATAATTTACACTTTAAAGAATTTTAATTTAATAAATTATTATGTCAAAATTCAGATACAGATTTACCTTGAGTTTTATTTTGTATTTATTTTAATAGTAAAGGAAAATATTTAATCTAAGGTTTTTGCTAGTATTTCATTTTTATTTTTTCAGTGAAGCGATGCTCACCCGCTGCCGCCTTTCACCGCAACACCGATTGTGGACTCAAATGGCCAGCATTGACTACCGGTGATTGGCGATTTTTAATGGCGGCCTGGCTCCCTGCCTCAGACCCAGTTCCAGTTCCTAACCCAGACCCACTCCCACTCCCGCAGAGCAGCGCGACACATAATTTATTCGTAAATTAGCCTGGCCAGCTGGCCTGCCAACCACGTCAAAATAGCGGACTGCCAAACACCCCCACTGGATATATGGATGAATGTATAGATGGATGGTTGGATGACTGGCCGTCCGGCCAGTAGCCACTTAGTAGCAGCCACTCACCCTCTGGGGGTTGAGGATTACGACGTCAGGGGAGGAATAGGAGTAGGAGAAGGAGGTGGCTCTGGCCGGGTAAGGAGCGGATTCGGGTGCCGCCCATTAGCGTGCGTCGTTCGTCTCCAGTCGGCCATGTTCATGTTGCCACTGCCATGTCCACTGGCATGCGGGCTGCCAATAGCCAACAAAGGGCTGAAAGTATTCCAGAGTTATGTTGGCCACCCCCTTTTTCGAGTTAGGAGGCCATTAATGCGTAATGTTCAATCTGCCTGCCTCCTGGGTCTGGCTTTGTGATTACAACAATTAGAAGTAAATAAAACTGCTGGTTTTGTAGGGGAAAACAAGATTTTAGTTTTTTTAAATTAACATTTGAATTTTGAAGAAGGATAAATAAAGTTGAATTAATTATTTTTAAGCAAGGAAAATGCAATAATACCATTTATTCTCTTCTTTATGGTGAAATGAATTTCAAAGATACTTAATATTTAAATAAAGGTACTCTTTTTATGTAAACAATGAATGTATTCACAAGGACAAAGTTTATAATTTGTCAGTACTGAAATTTCGATTTATTATTATTATTAGAATGTATTATAATTATAGTTACTGTTTTAAAGGGCATTTTATATATATTTACAGGCACAAAGTAAGTATAATAAATACTCCATTATCTTAATAATAATTATGTGAGTGAAAATTTGACCTAAAATCTGTTTATTAGAAAATAAATAACTCTAAATTTATTTAATAAAAATGTATACATTTGTATATGAATTTGTATACATTTATAAAATAAGAGGTTGTAGCTTCGTTTATCTAAAAACAGGTTGTATAAATATATCAGAAAATTAGTTACTTTGTAATTGAAATTATTTCCTAATCTTCTCACCTTTAGTTTTACATATAAAAATTGAAATCCTGTAAATTAGATTAGTTAATGTGTAAAAATGTAAAAATAAATTCACTATGCACCAGAAATATATAATTTTTTAATAAAGTCATAACCAGATTATCTCTATATGTAAAAGGAGTAAAACCAGGAATCTGTCGTCTTCAGGATGCGAGACTTTTCCAACTCAAACCCATCTCTCGATCTCCCATCTACAGCTGTCCAGAGTTTAGTAAAAAAA
The DNA here is from genome assembly GCA_035045905.1 of Drosophila anomelani. NCBI lineage: Eukaryota > Metazoa > Arthropoda > Insecta > Diptera > Drosophilidae > Drosophila > Drosophila anomelani. The sequence continues at coordinate 2,001,393 of JAWNOO010000165.1, forward strand.
TGACTCCAACATGATCAACAAAAACGCAAATAAATTATAAATTGCCGGTTAAGAGGAGACCAGAGCAGAGCCCAGCCGTGCTCCGGTGTCCAATGTCCGGTGTTCGTTGCGGCGCTATCTTCATGGCGCGGCGGAGGAACCTGATTGATGGTTCCGCGCGCCTACGCCGCACAACGGGGAATTAAATGGTATTATTAAAAGGTAACAAGCTAAACGCCTTTTAAAATTTTCGGTGAGTGGCCGCTGTAATGGCAGGAGCAGCGTCATAAGCAAGGGGCTCCGTCTCCGCAAACGTGTTATTTATGCATTAGCGATGCAGCAGCAGCAGCAGAAGAAGGGTCAAGACCCAAGTGGAACTTGGAACTGCACCTGCCAAAACGGGGGCGACGAACCCCCTGCCCTCGCTTACGATGTGACTGACGATGTTGGATGTTGCCTGTCTTCTGGCCCGGGACCTTTGTGGATTTAAATAAATTCCAAATTAAGAAAAACCAAGCGGCGGCAAAAAGGGTTCACAGGGCAGAGCCCAGGGACCAGACCCCATCATCAATTCATCAAAACAGAAGAAGAGGGCGAGGTGAAAGGGTTCCCAGTCCAGGCTACCGGCCACCGACTCCGGGATCCTAGTGATTAAAACAAAAAGGACGATAAACAGCGGAAAAAATTAGAGCAATGTGCGGTGAATATGGAATAAATTTCGACACAAAAATGTTCTCGATAATGACGCAACATTTGAGGTTTTTTTGATGTAGTTTTTTTTTTGTTTGGTTGGTAGCCGGCGGAAATGCGTCCATGAGCAGACAGGTGAGTTTCAGCTTTTGACGCACGACAAGGCTGAGGAGCTGAAGACTTCAGACAGGCTCTCTGGATGTTCCAGAGGAGAGATCGGTCCCAGATACGCATCATGCGCGTGTCCAGCGTGCGCTGTCTATGAAAATTAGCCCACACTTCCCGATGCCGAACTCCGCGGTGGTTTTTTAATCAATCGCGTGTGCGCTTCGATCCCCAGCTCTACAGATCACCCCAATTCCCCTTTCCCGTTCCCGTTCCCGCTTTGGGGTTCTCATCGATGCTCTAATGCCGTCGCATGACGTCTCATCACCTGCCTGTCGGATGAAGCAATCGCATCGCATCGCACCGACATCGACCTTTCGCAGGTTCGTGCTCCTTCAGCTGCCGCCGCACTGAGCTCACTGGGAGTTGCGTGATTTTAGCATTTGTTTCCTGATAAACTTTAATTACGGCCACATCTCGCAGCATCTGGATGTGGATTCGATTCGATCCGAATCGAACTCATTGAATTGGAGCACCCCTGACTTGTACAGGTTAAAAGTATATATCATAAGTATTCAAATGTTCGTGTGTTTCGATATATTACGAAAAATGCGGATGTATAGCAAGATATAATATTATTATTAATATTATATATAATTATAATTTATACTTATGCATATGTATTCTCCTTATACCCCTCTCAATTATTTTCTTACAACAATAGTTTGCTTTGAATACACTTCCATCACCTGTTCATGTGACTGTTGCCTCTGGAGTTTATGTATTTATTTTGCTATCATTATCGAAGGACGTCGCCTCAATGAATGGGATCTGATCGGGAGATCACATGTGTTCCATCGTGTTTGTGTGTCTGCTGAGGACTTGCCTGTCGGCCAGACCAAGCACACACTTAACGATTCATTTTATTGACTCGAGAAATTGTTAATTGGTCACGTCTCGCTTTATTGATAAATGTTTGGCAATTTGTATGGCTGATCGAGGGATTTCGGAGTCGGGTTTGGGCTAGGGTTCCTCCAGGGACTCTGGTGGATTGCATATGAGGCAGTCAGAGTCGCGCGACTTCAATCAGTTAGCGATTTAACGGCAGTTAACTAACAGCAGGTTAACGCTAACCCCATGTGCAAGTGTCACGTCGCTCATTATTAAGATTGATTCGGGGTCTAATCACGTGTTAACACAAATGAACACTCATTACCACCAGAAACGTGTGTGAGAGCGTCTCATAGTCATAATTTTCAGCTTTGGAAAAATAAAGTGACAAGTGCGACACAGGTACTGAAGTTTTCAACTTGAGCACTGAAGGAAAATGTAAGAAAATTATTGAACCATACAAAAAATAAAACTTTCTTTAATATATTGAGCATATTCGTTTAAAAATTAACTTAGTAATATTAAATTCAACATTATTAAACCTTTTAAAAGTAGGTTAGTTGGTAATATAATACATTTTTGGATTTTTCAACCCAAACACTTCCAATAAAAATATTTTATGATAATAAAATATAAACAAATTCTTTAATTTTGGTCACTAAATACAACTCCCATCAAATTAATAAAAAATTTACTAATACATACATTTATATAAGAACAACAAATATTTTAAATTTTAATTTAAATAGAATTCTTTAGATATTTTTCTCTAAAAGCTTTCCCATCTCATGGCAAATTTTTCCTTCAGTGCAAGCCAGCCAGCGGTTTGTCTTTCATAGCCTTTTATCGGTTTCGGCGGAAATCCCTTGTTCAACCCACACACCACCAGGCACAGGCACAGTGTCACACACACACACACCCAACCGCCTCGCCGGCAGGCATGTCCTTTATGCGCGCTGATGCCTCAATACAAAACATCGATCCCTTTTCGATGATGATTCCTGATTAAGTGGCTGCGATTTGTCAAAATATTTCACGCTGCCGAAGGAGCGCGGCGGCGTAAAAAATGATGATGCCCCGAGCACGTGAGCGGGGGGTTGGGACACCGGGATTCGGAGCACTTAGTGTCATCGGGAATCTGTCTCAGTATCTCGACAGCGGACACGTCCATGGTGACAGCGAAGCACTGACAATGGCCACTCGGTTACCTGCAACTGTGCGACTCCCAGGCTTTACAGGTGATCCAAGGGATCCCTAGGCTGACATTAAAAAATGCCCGAAAATGCGTTATGTTTCAATAAATGTGCCAGGCGGACAGACAATGCCGAAATAGTAAACAGGCAATGCCCGAGGACCTGCGATTTCCCGGGTGACAAAGAGTGACTAATTGGTGCCACGGATATTCATTCCAGCCGCATTGATTACGCACTATCAATGATTTGTGCCACGATGCCGGCGGCGATATTCGAGATGGCAGTTAATTGATGTGCGCCAATAAATCTAAAGCCGAATCCGAGTCGGGACGACCCAGAAAGTTGGCCAGTGAGAGTGAATTTCGTTCCCAGGCCACGCCAGGAGAATAATAAAAATCAAAAAACGCATATTTTGGCAGTGCGAATGAGGAGAAAAGCCAACTCAATCCAATTACTCGCACCGCCCCGAAGAGTCCGGTTAAGTGGGGCTAAGCCAGTGCCCCGGAACCAATATGGGGCCTGGGGAATGGTGGAGATGGGAGCTGTGGAACCTGGAATCTGGCATCGAGAAGCGGGGCTATCGAGGATCCGATGCTGAGAGCAGGAGGATCGGTGACACATGCGAGCTATCTGGCTGCCATAAAAGCAGCAACAGCAACCTGGATAAAAGCGGCTTTCACGGACACAGGAACAGTGGTTCGGATGAGGGATTAAGTGGACAAAATTATATATTTTTTTAAAGATTGTATAAAGTAATCAAAAAAGCACATTCTTTTCTATTACAAAATGTTGTCTCGAAAATATTAAATAAATTAACTCCAAATTCACTTTACTCTTGCATAAATTCCTGTATAACTTCCTTGAAATTCAGTAAACTCTATTCCCATCCACTGTTCGCATGACGACCGGCTCGGCTTGGGCAGCGGCGACAAAGGCTGACGCTGAAGTGATGACCGGACAACAAACTACATTCAGCAGATAAATACTGAATTTATGACTTAATTTAACTGCGAGCCAACGACAATTTTGATGATACGAGCGGAGGAGCAAAGGAGAAGAGGAGCCGAGGAGCCGGGGCGCACTGAGTGGGCAGTGGCAGCCACGGAGCGGACACAGCCCGTACATTAGCCAATCCTGGTCGCACATCGCTTCATTCACAGCCCGAGACACACATAATTCAAGTGGAACAGGGACAGGGGCTGCCATGGGATGGGTTAACGCCGATGGTGATGTCTCTATTGGCCGCAGAATCTGCGAGGCTGCCAAGAGTTTTCCCCCGAAGCCTAAATGCACTGGGAATGTGCGAACAGGATCTGGGGAAGAGGGTGTGGAACTGGTAAGGGGGAAATCGAGGAGAGGCTGCGATGGTTATCACTCAGCTAGCCAGGCCAGGGCATCAATTAATTTATGGGTTTGCCCAGCGCACAAATTGCGACTGAATTAGAGCAACTTCCCCTAGAGGAAGAACGAGATAGACGAAACACAGGATATCACAGGGCTTTTTGAGGTAGTTAAAAATATTCTTTATAAATTACAGGATATCACAGGGCTTTTTGAGGTAGTTAAAAATATTCTTTATAAATTAAAGAAAATAGTTTAATGTAATTTCTTCGATTTCCAACAGCTGACAGTTCAGTGAAATCTGGCCAAAAAGAAAAGCCATCAGCCAACTGCTCTTCTGGTGGAAGATGTAAGACGGAAGATGGAAAAAGGGCAGGTCTTGGAGGTTCATGTGAAGGGTCATCGGGTCCAAAGACAGGAAGGAAGCGGAGCTCGCACACAAAATGTGTTCTGCACCTCTGACTGGCTTTGCGTGTCTATCATCGGACGAGTCTCTAGCGCTGGCTTTGTCTAGGTCTTTGCCACAAAAGATTTTCACCTGCAGGCACCTACAGTTGCGACCTCGACTTTTGTGACAGCAATTAACCGTCTCAGTCAGGCGGATTGCCACGTCTGGAGCGGAGGCGGGTCAGGCTGCCTTTCCTTCTGGTTTCTTTCACTCACAAAAACCCCGAAAAAAAGAAGTAACCGCGGACTTTTCTGTGTACAAACTGTTGCCCGGCGGAGAGCGTTTCGTGACCCAAACAAATTATTAATTATTAATTGGGGAAAATATGCTGTAATTGTAGCGGTCGCTTCTTCTTCGCCTGAGTGGCTCGAAAATTAAATGAAATTAGCCCAGCTCTAATTTCACTTTGCATGTGACGAATTTTCCCAAAAAACATACTCCCAGACTTAACAAAAGGTGCGTGATGGGCTCACAGTCTGGGTGATCCGCGCTCTGCCATCCATGATCCGCCAGCTGGAAGTGCTGCTCATCCTTCCTTGCAGGCGATAATTGGAGCACTAAATGCAATAACCGAAAATGTTTGGCATAATTAGCCCAGGGATTGGCTAATGGAGAGATGATCCCGAGAGTTTGCAGATTGGGGAGTGCATTTAACACTTTCGAGCAGTTAACAGGCCCAGTTCTGACGCCTTCTTCTCTGGCCAACAACAAGCGCGTTAAGAAGGAGCAAGCGGACCGGGCTCAGAGCGGAGTCTGCGGCGCGCTCGATAATTTTGATTTATGTGGGTAAATCATGAAGGGAACGCAAAGATTTACGATGGATCAGCGGCAGATTTATTACTTTTTGATAGCGGGCGAAAAGGATTCGCCAGCGAGCTTAAAACCGAACAGAAATCGAGAAGAGTCGCATCCGAAGGGAGATGCTATCGCCTGCAGCCGCTAAATGCGTGCCGCCGTGTATTTAAGTTATTCTAATTTGCCTGGCTGCCTGCCCCTGCTCCTCTGCCGTTGCAGATGCCTTTCCTGGCCTCGTTCTCATTTCCATGCAGCCGGAAAGGTGTCAGCAACGGCGGCCCAAAAGTGTCCCATTGTCAACGCTTCCAAAAAGGATAAGGTGCCGCTGTAGCTGCTGCAGCCCAGGTAACAGGTAACAATAACTGGTCAGCCGCCGCTCAGTTTCCAGCCTCCAGATAAGCATCTCAAGGGATTGCCAGTGCCACAACCTCTACCACATATCCAAATTATTTAAATTAAATGGGAAGTGAACTGAGTAATATTAATAAAATAACTATTATATTATCTGGTACTATCTTTTCTACATTTAAATGCAATGCTTTACGTCACTATCTTGCTTGAATGACTATTTTTAAAAGAAAACATTAGTAGCATCAAACAGTTGGTTCAATTAATGGAACAATAATTCAAAAAAGTCTTGAAGTATATTAAAATTATTATTAATACATATTAGAGTAATTATACTATCAAATGTAGCTTCATTATTTTACACATAGCCGCTTTTTAGTTTAAATTTACAATTTTAAAAATATTGTTTTACTTTTTAACAAAATTAACTTCAAGCTTCATTTCTTGTTTTTGGTTTCTTTTGTAATGTAAAGAAATTGGACTAAAATAGACAATTTAATTATAATTATTATTGTTTCATCTTTACTCTGATTTTTTATAATGTGGGACAAAAATTGCAAAATATTTTATGCTGAATTATAAGTTTTACATAGTTTAAGTTTTACTTTTTCATCTACAAAGGAAAAAGGGCTTTCTGAAGTATATTCAAATTATTATTAATATTAAAGTAATTACACTATAGTATTAAATGTAGCTTCATTTTTTTACATACCCGCTTTATAGTTTTAGTTAAAAAATTTAAAAGTATTGTTCTACTTTTTAACAAAGTTAAATTCAAGCTTTCTTTCTTGTTTTAGTTTTCTTTTTTAATGTAAAGAAATTAAACTAAAATAGACAATTTAATTCTTAAAATAATTATTGTTTCATATTTACACTTAATTTTTATAATGTAGGACAAATATTACTAAATAATTTATGCTGAATTATAAGTTGTACATAGTTTTCGTTTTACTTTTTCATCTACAGAGGAAGAAGGGCTTTCTTAAAACCCCTTCAAATTAACTAATTAAGTCTAGAGAAAGCAGCTGTCTTTACCACCTGTCCTGCATTGTGCAATTAAAAGTCTTATAAAAAATAAATAAATTTTATGCGAATAATGGCTTGACAACTAAGAAAATGTCACTTGTTAGCTTATTTAATATTTAACTCAATAATCAGGGAAAGCTTTAGTGTTAAACAATCGATATTAAAGGTGCTTTCACTACAAACTGTATAAGATATCAATTAACTGCCAAAAGTAAACCACATGATAACCTTAACAGTGACTAAATTGTAATATAACATATTTGTTGATAAAAGGAAAAACACCACTTTTCCTGACACTATTTCCAACTGAAAGAAGGCAAGCAGTGAGTCGTTTTCTATCTTTAAGAAACCATAGCCCTCACCGCCAAAGTATTGCTGCAATTTGTGTCTGCGATTTAAACAAAGTTTCGAAATAGCCAAGTTGGATTTTTGCATTTGCCAAAGGGAACTGCAACTGAGCAGCTACTGCAATTAGTGGCAACAACATCTTGTTGGCGGCTTCGATTTTCCAACGTTTTTCCTCCGTTTTCTTTTTCGGCCGCACAAAAAGATGGCAGCCCAGATGGATGGGAGCTGCGAACTGCAATCGCGATTATTCCTAGCTGGGCTTCGAGCGCAATTATAACGGAGCAGCGTGGTAATTACCTGTGAATGGCATTTGCATAATAACAGCCGTGCCGGCGGCACAATGGGTGATATCAATGCAGGCCATTGGAGGTGGTAGTGGGGGTACTCCCACAACCAGGTGAAGAGGTGAACCAGAGTGCTGTTATGGACGCGGGTGGTTGCCTGAGCTGCTCCGGCAACTGCAGCGGTCGCCTTTCTGCAGCCAATGCCCCGCCATTCGAACAAAAACAATCGCAATTACGAGGCTATCCAAGCAGTGGCAGTGGAGCTTCAGGGGAGAGGGCTCTCCAGGTAGCTTTATACACTTAACTTTCTTTTGCAAGAAATTGCACTATTAAATAGAATAAACTTCAATTTAAATGGCAATATTGAGAAGCTTTTATGATGATGAATAATGAACGTAAAATCTTTACATTTATTTGAATCAATTTATGTGAATCATTTTCAATTTGTAACGCTTCTTTAAAATCAAATATAGCATGACTTTTGTTACGCTTAATTAACAATCAGCTAAGATTTCGTCGATATTTACTTATTATTCTCTGGAATACAAGCTTGAATAGTTGCAAGTATTTATAGTATTTTCAAATTATTACATATATTTTAAATTCAAATTTATTGTACTTTCTGCAGCCTTTTCTCTCTCTGGGCTGGGAGGTCGAGGCCATCAGCTAGCTTGGAAGGCAGCAATCCCTTGGCAGTCGCCGCTGCCCACCGAGCTAACACGCTTGATGGCATCACCTTTACCAACAGCAGCGGCAGGGTGTTGGTTTTGGCTTGGTTTCGGTGTTGGGAGCTGGTACCAGGTAGCCTCCCTCCCTCCCAGGAGGAGTACGAGTTCGAGTCGGAATCGGAGTTGGTGTTGGTGCCACGCTCTGACGGCTGTTCCGCCATTTTGTTGCGCTTTCCGTGGGTTCCGTGGTGATGTGGCTGTTGCCACTGCACTTTGGTTGCAATGTTTGCTGCTGCACTGAGATAAAATAATGGGAAATATTATAAGTTTAGAGATCATTTTGAATTCATTTTATATATTGTTTATATTTTAAAAAAGGTTCTTTAAAAAATAAAAGAATTTGATCGTTGTGCTGGTCGATATATGGCACTTCCGGCTGCAGGCCCTTAGTGAATTATTTGTCTTTTATAGTTTCTGGTGTTCCTTAAAAAGACAGTTGTTACTGCCAGGGATCTAGACTAAAGTTACAAAAGTTAAGATCCTTTTGTTCATGGTTTATAGGAATGTTCAGAGACTAGTATTGATGTGCAAGATGTGTTTTTCTTTTTTCAAAACCTTTACATGTTACTCGAGGTTAAGTATTCGAATTTCCTATTATAAAAGTCTAGGATATACATGAAATTGACAGGATTTAAGATTAACTCGCAAGTCCAATCCGACTGCTAGTTTTTATAAACTTAATCGACAATCGAATTTTCGAAGATAACAACTAAATTAAGGTGTTTAAAGACCGGTTTATTCATTGATTAATACTCGATTTTTTCCTGTGTGCTAATGTCGCTCCCCTGCGGCGCCTCCGCCTAGGCTGCCACCTCCTCTTCGCCCTCCTGCGCCACCGCCCCCGACTGGTAACAATGTTAATCGCTCCTATGGTTTGCTCAAGATTCGGGTGACTAAAGACGTTTCTACGTCCATTTATATGCTAATTGCGGTAGTTATCGCCATTTTGTTTTCCATGTTTTTCATTTTCATTTTTCCAGCAGTGGCCTGCCTGCCTGCCTCCCTGGTTTTTCCTATTGCGCTTTTTGTGCAACTTCTAATTGCCGCTGCAGTGGAGCTCGCAACTCGCAGCTCGCAGCTCGAAACGTGGAGAAACTGGCGTGGAAACGGGAGCTACTGGATCCGCATTTAATTAACCCTATAACGGTCGGCTGGCCAAGAGCGCCGGCTCTCGGTACCATTCGATAGTTTGAATTTGAATTCGTGAATTATACGATGCGGTCACTAAGCACAGCCCCATTTGCAGTTTTCCCTTTATTCAAAGTACTTTTCCTTTGGATTTGAATTGGAGTTTGTTGTGGATTTTCTCCCTTGGAGCTGCAGCGAGATTGAAATTTGACTTGGACATGTTTTTGAGTCCCGAACTGGCGAGGCAGAGGAGCGGCTTTTGTTATCGAATGCAAAACTATTTAGCCATTGCATGTTGTTAATAATTTTAAAATCAGATTTCCGCAAGTTTGACGCAGACACGAAGGTAGTCGAGAGTCGGTAGCCTTAGCTGGAGGAGCTATACATACAAATATGTTTTTTCCCTCTGATTTCCTTGGCTTTTTTGTTGCTCCATGACGTGTCCGTGTCTTGATTGCGGTTTCTGCCCTTAAAAGCGGCGACTGCGGGGCCAGCGCCAACTGCTACTTAAGGTGGGGCATTTCAGGAGCGGATCGGAGGAGCAGTAGCCGGAGCAGGAGCAGGAGCTTTAGCTCCTGACAATTGTTGCGCAATTACACAGAAGACCTATGGGCACGCAACTTTTGGACGGTTTTGCGGTCCGCAGTGCGGACTTTGCCTCAACTGAAAATTCAAACTCGGAGAGTCAAATCGAAGTCGAGTCCCGGCAGACGCTTAAACTCACATCACGCCTCAGCAAACTGCAGCAGCAACACAAGCTGCAACCTGATGTGGCTAATGCTGGCGATATTCTGGCCGCTGCACTGCGGGAAAATCATTAAATACTTTCAACTATATTAAGAACTATAGTGACTAAACATTTTCCACAGGCTTGTTTTTATTTATATAAATTAATAATAGAAAAATGATCTTATGGAAAAAGTCTTAGCTTTAATTAGGTAACAATTGTATTAATATTTGAATAATTATATTATTTTATGCATCAAAATATATTATTTAAATGTGCCTAATTTAATTATTTATTCTGTGTGTCCTATTGGCAATGTTGCTGCTGCCACTGCCGCGCTGCTGCTTTTGCTGATGTTGCTCCCGTTGTTGCCGACTGCAATGGCTGCTTCTTCTGCTGCGGCCGCTGTCCTCGGGTTCGTCCTCAATCACGCCATCACCATGCACATGAACTACATTCTGTCCGTCTTTGTCTCGGATCCGCTTAGCCGCTCCTGGCCCCGCACAACTCCACCGAGGACCCGATGCCCCCTGTTTGGATGTTTCTGTTTGCTGCAAAATCAATGTTGACGCAAATACGTGTATGTAGAATCATTTTGCCGACAGTTCAGACTTATTTCTTTCGCTACCGAATTTAATTGGATTTTCTCCCTGACTTAAGGGCTTTAACTGCTGTGGTATGTGGAAATCATTTCTGGCCCCAGTCGCCCAGACACGCAATGCGATCATGTCTCTGCGCCCCCTGCCCTTGATCCCCGCCCCGATCCCGATCCCATACCCGATCCCCAGTAAAAACTCACTTAATTTAGCAACTGCGAAAAGTTAATCATTACATTCCGGCGGCTGGCATCCAAGTGGGTCGCTCCAGCTCCAGCTCCAACTCCAACTCCGAGTGGTGCGTGCTCGCCGTGATATTGATGCACATGAGTCAGCCGCTCGCCAGCTTCGGTATCTAAATCTGAGTGACAGACCCAACAAATGGATTAAGGCTGATGGATTATGTATGTGGACTGTATATAGCAAAAATATGGGTTTATAATAATTGAATCTGTGGCATTTTTTCCTTTCATATTTACATGGACTTGTGTCTGCTTTGTAATTAATTTAATTTCAGGAAAAACTGCGTTTTAGGCCCTTGAAATTATACAATTTTTTTTCTACATCCATAGAGGCCCTGAACTATCTCCTATAAGCCATTCCAAAATGAAAACTCCATTTCACGCTTACATCAACCTTGGGAAGAATCAGGAAGTCTTTGCAATTTCCTCTAAATAAAATAGAGCACACAGATTTCTTTGCCCTGGCATTACTCAGCTAAATTTGATGAACATTTTTGCATTGCAAATGGGAAAAAGCAACTGAGGCCAGACAAAAAGCGACACTTTAATCATTCTGAGCAAGCGCTAAACATTTCCGACCAACAAAAACACAAAACTTGAGCATATTTCCGCTGGTTTTGGTCTTCAAAAAAAGAAGGTATGCACTAGGAAAATTATGTTTACTGTGTGCGGATATGAAAAGTAAAATAAATAAATAAAATCATAATAGGAAATAAATCTATAAAAGTTCATAAGATTATATAGAAAATGTATTATTTTAAAATAAATAATACAAGAAAGGTTATTTACTATTAAATGACAATGAAATGAAATGAATGAAATTCTATAATCTTTTTCCTTTTCATATATATTTAATATAAAACATTGAACATATAAAATTAATAAATATAAGCCTAGAAATCTGTAATATGTTAGAAAACTAAGATAATACGACAAATTTAATATGTAATTCAATGATATTTTATGGAGTTTAATTAATTACCTCATTATTCCTATTCTTTTCAGTTCAAACGTCGCTTTTCTCTTAGTGTAAAGTCCAGCTCTGGCAGCGACTGTCTCTCTCTCTTAGAGGAAGCTACGGCTTTGTGCATGAAAGTTATTTTCTATTTGTTTGTTAACATTACAAAATTCCGATTCTCCTGCCTGAACTGGAGCGGGAGAACTCCAGCCCTTGGCTGTTTTTTTCACGGTTCACCAAGTCGGTGGCCAGTCCCTGTCTCCTCCTGCTGCCACCCAAAAAGTGAATAAAAGAGAAGTGGAAGCCCCCGCCTTGGTGGAAATCAGCATATGCATATGCCTACATGTGGGTAAACACCACCGCGCCGCTAACCACGTCCACAAAAACTCCGCCCGGCGCTGAGCACTTCTTGTCTACATTGTTTCGAATATTTCCAGCCGGACAGCGGACAACGGACAGCGGACAGCGGCGAGCAAACAAAAACAGGAAGCGTGGCTACCACAAATATGCACGGAACAGCCGAGGGCTTGGCCATAAGTTTGGGTTTGGATGTAGATACTAGATCGCTATCTTGGCTGGAAACTTGGCCACTTTGCTACCGAAATAATGGCGGCCGGCAGGCGTTAGGCAAGGCGGCCATAATTAATGCGCCCATCCCCGAAATAAAAGCCACACGAAACGCAATTAGAAGCAGGCACACACAGTCCAACTTCGATAACTAAGAAATTAGAATTAATAAAACATCTGTCAAGTAAAATAATGGGTGTATTAGAATATTACGACAAGATACATATGTGTGCAAAGAATGCATTTAAAATAAAATAATACATAGTTAGACGCCGATTTTGGTATGGTTTTATGTCGTCTAACTTTATCTTGAAAATCATCACATATTTTTTATTTTCACTTGCAATATTTATTACGAAAAGTATTTTAAAATGGCTGCTAAAGGAGTTGAATTAGAAAAGATTGTCCAACTAAATGAAATGTATTATTATCATTTCTTTATATAAATCAAGTTTTTAATTTAATTTTAGTCCAATAAAAGATCACCTTAACTTAGCAAAGGTGTATTTTTTTACCTTGAACTTTAAAAATATAAAATTAACAGGGAAACAAGATATAATTTCCGAGCAGTGAATAATTTTAATTCGAAGGAAAATCTATGTAAATTTATCGAGTTATAAATTATTTTATTACCCATTAAATTAAACAAAATCCATGCTGTTTCCTTAGTAAATACCACTAATGGCTGTGTTTTAACTAAAGAAGTTGCACTGTAGCAGCGGACACTAATTTGTGGCGGCGATGGAGGGTTAATTTGCGCCCCTTCGGGCGGTTCGTTAGATACAGTGATAAATGTTTAATTAGCCGCGTTATTAATCTAATCAATCATGCTGGCCGAAATCAATCAGGCGGGGGTTAGCGGGGGTTAGCGGGGAGCCGTGCCTCTTCCACGGGAGATATCTTCAAGCAAAGACCCCCTTCGCCCCAACACCGGGTTGTTGGCTTTCTTTGAGTCGCCAAGCTCACTGCTCATTGGTCACTGCCCAGCCATGGGATTTACCTGTGGGAAAGCGAGATGACTGCGTTACCTGGCAGGGTGCAAAGATCCGCCTCTTACTGGCTCTCGACCGGCTTGAGTTTGACTCAATGCGAGGCTCTCTCACTCATTGCGATTATGTAAGGCGAGCTGAACTCAACGCGCATGTCACTCTCTGCCCATTTTTTCCCTCTCTCTCTTCCAAGAAAGTTAACTATTTTTTAGTGGAATCAACTTTTGCTTAGTCTTTTATCAACATAAATAAATTAATGTGTGTCTGCGTCGGGTTTTTGAAAAGTTTTAGGCAAGCGTTGGTTATTGTTTTCATTTCTGCGGTGGCATTTTGAATGGCAGAAGTTTGCCATTTAATCACCGCACGAATCATTGTTATTTTGTGCTAGCAAATTATAGGCCATTAAAATTGATTATTTTCCATTATCAGTGTGGGAGGAGGTTGCCTCTGTCGCGCCCCCTGGCCACCTAGGGGGAGGGCTAGAAGGGGCCGCCGAGACTTGCGCTCGAACTGAACTTCCGACACTTGCGCACACCGACACACACACACCGAGGAGTATAGTTACTTGGCGGCCATTACACGGCTCCTGATTTCTGTAATTTCAGCCAACCAGCAATGGCCAACGCGCCAAAGGGGGGACAGGAGCCGGGCGCAAAATAAATCAATTAGGGGATCCATCTCCGTCGCTTGCCGCTCCTGTCACTCCGCACTGCAGTTGCATTGCGATTCTTCTGCATCTCACTCGCTCCTTGCGCAGGCGTCCGTCTCTGTCTGTAGTTAGTACGTTCTCTCTTTCGCTCCTCCAACCTAGTAGCCGGCGCTAATCGGTTACGTCGCTCTCTTCTCCACTTGCCACTCTCCAGGTGGAGAGTTGGAGTCGCCTCCAACGCGGACTCATTGGTTTCTCGTCCGGCCAAGTCACCAATGTCCGCCAATGTCTCGTGTAATGCGTTTTTTCCACGTCCCTGTCCTCGGAAGGGGTGCCTGTGGTTTCGGGTGGGGAGGTATGAAGGAGCTGATGTGGAATTAAAACTGGATCACGGAAAAAAATGTATATGTTTGATAAGGTAATTAGTACATCCTTGCGACTAACCTGTAAGATAGTTCCTGTTAAAGAATTTTTTCGTTAATATCAATCATACGTAAAAGGATAATATCCCATGAACTCTTCTCTATTATCAGTATTATATGTTTGACTTTAAGCCTCAATTTCTTCTATTTAAGTTTCAAAGTATTTCAATAATTATTATTAAAAAGGATATCTGACCTTAAATCATCTCCTTTTTAAGTAAGTTCGAAAATATTCTATGGAAAATTCTCAAAATATTCAAGATAAAAGTAAAATATATTAAGGAATATGTAAATAAATCTAAGGTTTGTATATGTATGATTTTTATCAAAAAAAGTCGCAAAATGTCAATAAAATTGTAAACACTTATAAAATATACAATTATAAAATATACAACAATTTAATAACAATTTTTCCTTTTTAAATATTTATTTCCCCTAAAAATTCAACATTTTCAACCATTTTTATTATTTCTTGTCTTTCCCAGTGTTGCTTTCTGTGATCCATGATTGACAGCCATTTCTTGGTGTCTCGGCATTCCCATAAAAAACACCTTTCCCAGTCACACCGGGCCAGTTGTATTACCAAACAAAATCGCGCGTCAATTATAAAGGCCGAAAGCCGAAAGCAACTGGTAGCCAAAGCTAGCGCTCTGGCCTGAAAGTTTGATAAACAATGCACTGAAATCGAAGGCCCGAGCAATTAATTATTGAACTTTTACAACTTTGCCTCGGCTATGGGATTGGGCTTGGGCCTGACTTGGATTTCTGGCCGCATTTTCGCTCAATTGTGCGACGACGCTCAAAGAGAGATCCCCCGAATGCTCAGTGGCTGGCTCGACCACAACCACAGGCAAACCAGAATGCAGTGAGGGGACAGGCGGCAACGGCAACCCGATCCCGAGCTGTATAGCCATAGCCAAGTGGCTCTCGGCTGCGGCCAAGACCAGGGTCCAGTTCCAGTTCAGTCTCAGTCAGCGAGTCGGCGGGCGTTGAGTTGGATTGAGTGTGAGTGCGAGTGCGATTGTGCGGTGCGCTTCGAGTCAGCGAGCGTTGAGCAGCAGCGGCAATAGCAGCAGCAGCAGCCACAGCCACGGCCAACACTGGCAACACCACCAACAGCAACAGCAACACAAGCGACGGTTCCGGTCCGCGTTCCCCTCGAAAGTAGTAACCCAAAAAATAAAAAACAAAAACCGTCGGAAAAACAGAGCTCCCGAAAATGACGCCTCTCAAAAAAAAGCAGCTCTAAAAGGAAAGTTATCACACGAACTGCTAGCCTGGCATGGCCACCACCACATCACCCGGCCCCACCAGGACAACCACTAAGATATCCCTGCCGGTCTCAGGATCAGGACCAGGACCAGGCAGCGGCGAATCCCCCGCTGGAATAATGCCCATGGCCATTGTGCCAGTGCCGTCGCATCTGCAGCTGCTGGGCAGCTCTGCCGGAGGCGTTGGCCAGCCGTCGGCAATGACGCCCATGTCGCCCACGGCAGCGTCTACAGGTGAGTTTCCTTATAAAATGCATACTTTTCAAATCAATATTAAAAGGATTTGTTTTTAACATTAAAGGATTTAAATTTATTTTTAATTAGCCTTTTTTATTTTAACTTTATTTTGGCTTCGACAAAATTAAGGTCTACATTCATTTAGCGAAGTTTTTGAAACAAATCACTAATTAATATTCTTATAAAAATCTTAGCCTGATTTTTTATAGGAAATGCATAACGTTAATTGTTCTCTGATTATGTAAAATAAGCAGAATAATAGTCCTGGCAGTCTTAAATGATATTCTATTATTTTGTTATACGAAAATCCTCTTAACCATTTGTTTCAAAATTATCAAGATGGTTTAAATATTAGGAGAAAGTAGTGTGGAAAAAATAATAATTTGCTCAAATTGATTAGTAATAGTTTAAACATGTATTTAAAAAACTATTTACACATATTATATTGAAATTAATTTTGCTAATAATTCTTAATTATTACTTACTTATTATTATATTTTAATCAAGATTAAATAACTTAATAAAATATCTTTTGTGGTTCAACTTGCATTTACTGAGACAGCTTATAAAGCTTGCTCCCTTACCCTGCAAATCCTGTCCCTTAAATTTCTTCTGAAAGACGTCCAATTTATCTCAAATTATTCTCGCCCTTGTCACTGAACTTCCTGCAAATATTTCTGTTAATATTGCTTCCCCAACCAGCGATATGGCTGCGTTATCCGCCGATGTTGCTCGTGTTGTGCTGCTGTTGTGCTGCACGCTCCATGAGAGCCGCAAGTTTTCGGGGCGAATTCCGTGAACTGACAGGGATATCGGAATCGGGGGCCCGAAACAGTTTAAGACAAAAGCCAGCCACAAGAAACTGGTGGCACTAGTCAAATGCCTGCTGGAAAAGTGCAATGATTTGGAAATTTCACAACAGCAACAGCAACGCAGCAGCAGCAGCAGCAGCAGCGACACTGCAGCAGCAACACAAACGGCACACACAACAGACTACACACAACTGTGGCAACTGTTTTGGTCTTTCGCACATCAGTGGCAATTTGTTTTGCACAAGTATGGGTTGTCAAATAAAATTAGTTCACGTCGCCGGCCATCGAATGTATCTGCAAGATACACACTGAGCCCGGTCCCGGATGGAGGGGGCAACCAAAGCTTTGACTTGTCTCTAGAAGGTGTTGGAAGTTGCACAATAAATAAATAATTATAAAAAGAGCCCAGGCAGGGAAGAGGAGAAAATAAAAGGGAAAGAGAGAGAGAGAGACGGACCCCGCCCGGAGACGGGAACGGAGGAGTCCACCGGGCTACATGGCATACTCGTCGTACATTGAAGTTTAAGCATAGGGCAGAAACCATACTTAGGGGTCTCGGGTTTCGTGGTGCGTGTATTCGCATTATTCTTAGAAAGCCAAGCGTATAAAAGGTGTGCACAATGATTTTGAAGACTGCCCCGGTTCTTCGCTTCGCAATGCACATGGCAGGGCCCAGAGAGCTCCTTACGTTACTTCTTGCCTTGCACTACGTACTCCTATATATGCAGATGTGTGTCACATCCAAGTTGGAATCGTGGGTTATCATTTCAGTCAGTTTTTCTTCCAAGAACCTTTCAAAAAAAGGAAATAGTGTTTAAGTGTGTCACCTGGTTGAAAGGTTGAATACAAGTTTTGGTTTTATATTTGCCTTAGTTACTTAGTCAATTTTAAATTAAAAGGTTTTGTTTTTTGATATGAATGTTTTCTATTTACATATAAAATTTCAACTCGATGAATCTTTGCATTTTTATGAGCCTTTTTCGAGTCCTTCTAAAACATTTCCTTTGAGTTGCCCACAAAAGTAGGCAATAATTATGTTTTATGTCCAAGCACCTAATAAAAGAATTACTTAACATAATTTGTGTTATTTACATCCCATTAATAATTAATGAGCCTATAAAATTATTCTTTAAAGAGAAGATCTATTTGTGAGCTGCCTTTAATCAAATTATCAATAAGTGTTTAATAGTTTAGAAATAATAAAGAAGCGGAAAAGTAGTTGAGACTTGGGGATTATCTTTGAAAACGGTTTCCTGAAATTAAAGAAAAATCTACATTGGTTTAAAATAAATTTAAATACACTTAAAGTCCCTTTTTTAATGCTTGAGCTCTAAAGTTTCTCTTGAGTTTAGCAGCATCAAAACCCCAAATGAATGTTATTTAAAATAACTACAAATGTCATCAAAAATTACCATCTTAAAATACAATGTTTCCTAAGGTATTTATACTCCTGTGACTAGCCACGAGTTAATAATAAATTATAAGCCACAAGCATGGCATAAAACTCCAATAGAGCTGGACATAAAATTAGAGTGACTTAAGTGTATGTAAAAATCCCCCCAAGCCCCTCGTTTTCCCACCGACGAAGCAGAATTCTTGGGGCTTAGGAAAATGTGCGAAGATCGCAGTAATGCGCACTGGGCAGTAAAAACCAGAAGCTTTGGAGGACGAGTAATGCGCTGCGCGCGACAAACAAGATCAGCGAGCACTAACTGGTGGGGCTGGGACAGGCTGAGGATGCGTTGAGGAGCCACATAAAAAGCGAGCCACTTTAATTTATATGCGGTGCCAGTGGGGGAACACGGGGACAGCAGGGCAGCGGGGCAGGGGGACTGGGTTGAGGCAAAAAGTTACCGGTAGCAATAAATCAAACTATCAATTGAATTCCGAGGCGATCATCACTTGTGGCGAGCTGCGATCCCGAGAGTTGCGTTCGAGCTTCAGACCGATCGGGTCCCGGTCGGCATCGCTTCTTGTTATAAGTCTCACGGTGACGTGCGAGTGGGTGCACTGCGCGAAAATGTATGTGCTCTATAAAATATTTAATAAGAAAGATTGAGACGTAGAAGAACATTTTTAGAAATTATTTATTAATTCGAAATTAAGGCAATAAAAGGCAAGTTTCTGCTTAAAATTAAAAGCGTTTAATACGGCTCTTAGCTTTTTTCTCCCTCTGTACGAGGGCATAAGGGAGTAGCGAAGGGTTCGGGGCTCTGGGCCATGGTTCCTGCCATTTTAAGCCGCTTTCGCAATTGAGCGAGGCGCATCGAGGGGCAGTCGGAGCTGTCGCATTGCGTAGTAAATCATCGGCGGATCCCGCTCTGACTTTAGCATAGAATCTGGACCGCGGCGAGTGGAACTGTGACGGGGACCGGGACAGGGACAATCCGGAGGCACTAGAGCAGCAGTACTGCTGACATCCAAGTTGGTTTGCTGCGGCGGCATAAATCAAGCATGGCCATAACCGCCGCAACAATTGGTGCAACAAGCGAGTGCAGCAAATTGCTTCACTACAGCCAAGAGTGGAGTAGTCCCGGTCCCATCTGCATGGAGTTTAATTAGCCCGACGACCCAACCAATCCGCATCCCGATCTCGAGGAGCATTCTCGGGACCCGCTGGCATGCCGTCGTCGCCACACACGGAGCCCGATCACACCAAAAAAGAGGTGTTAAAATGTGTGCAGTTCTCGCGATCAGATAAAATGTCAAAATGAACATAAAAGCTTCTACATCCGAGGAATGGCCAATTGCTGCCGCGACACTGACAAGGCGATCTGCCGTCCCCATCCGAGTCCAAGTCCAAGTCCAGATCGAGGTCTTCAACAAATTGCCAGCGGGAATTTTATAAATTCCGACTGGAATCGGCAGTCAGTGTCACCGGGCGGCGGTAATGGACCACACCGCGTCCATTATGCCCATAAACGTTGACACTTCCGCCATGAGACGGGGAGGGGGGAGGAATCATCCACTGGCTGTGGCTTTGACGTCGTCGATCAAAAACACACCGAAATTTGTCCAGATATCTCTCATTGTCTCCCGTTGCCTTGCCCCTCCGGAGGTCCTCTCCCGGAGTCCTCGCTCGCTGATCGCGCTACAAATTTCTTGGTGTTTCTGTGTCACGCGCGGAATGCCGGCAACAGCTTCGTTTAAATTCCAATTGACATTTAATGATTTTGAGTTTAAGCACTGAAATAAAAAAGGGTATAATCCAAGCTTAAAATATATTTTAAATTGGTTTCAAGAAAGTTAATATTTATTTGGGAAAGTAATTAATTAGACATAAAAGTACATTTTCATCTATAAATTGTTCTCATACAAAAATAATTGTATTAAAAAATTTTCTAGATATTTTTAGACTTCTTAAAGGCAGAACATTTTATATTATTTGTTTTAGCAACCACTTTTCCCCTCTTTACTAATCACTGTTCACCCTTTGCCTTTCAGTTCTCTCCCAGCCACACAGCCTGAGCCCATCCACGCCCATCTTGGCTACGGGAACTCCGCCAGCTCCAGCGCTGGGCGGCATCTTCTGCGGAGGCTCGGGACTCGGTTCGGCGGGACCGGGGCCAGCAGCTGCTGCTGCGGCAGCCACCAACCTAAACGCCTTGGCCTCCCAGCATCGCCTGCTGGAGCTGTCCCGCTTTGGACTAAGAGGATACGACCTGGCCCAGCATATGCTGTCCCAACAAGGAGCCGTATCCAAGCTGCTGGGTGAGTTGTGTAGACTAGGCAGCCAGAGGGGCAGGCAGGAAACGTGGTCTAGACCACCGGCCTGACCAATGCAATCAGCGGCATAACGCGGAACCACAAAACACGCGCCCCAAATGCAATCGCCAAGTGTCCCCAAGCGTTCCAATCGATTTGCACGGCTCCGTCTGCGGGGTCACGTAAACACGACAAATCGATTGGCAATCGCCATCGCCCCCACCTGCACCTGGACACCTCCTGGTTACCTCTTCTGTGATCCAAGAAGGGAGACCTGCAGCAGCCGCACACCTGTTGCCACGACAATCGACCATGTCATTTGCGATTTTGTCGACATTTGCGCACTCGATTTTTGCTAATTCAAATGGCAAGCTTAGATTTGTACAGGAAATAATTAGTTTAAGAAGTTTTAAAGTTAAACATAAATCATTTTGGTAACTGATACTAATAATATTTATTTAAAAAATAATTCTTTTGAGGGTTTTTTAAACATTTTTTCAGACTGTGTCAGTTTAATGCATTTTTTAAAATTCTTCTTTAGCTATCTTAATTTGTAAGGGTGGGAAATATTTCGTTAAGCTGTATAATATCAAAAATCTGAACTGTAAATTCATAGAAAAAACTTAAGTCAAATCATGGAAACTTGCATTCCAAGTCCATTGTTATATTATTGATAACATTAACTTTCAATTCAAAAATGTATTTTTCCTTTAAGGAAGAACTAAAAAACATTTTGAGATATTTTACTGTTAAATCCAATAGTTTAAAATAGTATTAAATATGTAGAGCAAGATATTTTGGTTGTTACTTATATCTTAGTTATTAAAATAATAGTTTTTGATATATACATCCCGTTCCTTACCTACCCTTTCCTTGAATATATATACTACTTTATATATAGTAACCCGATGTGAGTTTATCACAAGTGCGTCCGACTGGGTTACGCCAAATAAATCTGCCCATTCACAAATATTCATTAGCCTAACTTTGAATCGCACCATTCGATCTCTGTGTGGATGCAATTCATTCCCATTCTAGTCAATTTAAATTGTGTAAATAATTTCCGTTTTGCACAGCAAAAAATACAACAAATGGTCGCGTAGATGTGTGTCCATTCATTAATTTAAGCCAAGCGAATGCACAGCAAAAAATAAAAATAAACGAAGTTAAAAGAGCTTACACCCGAGGTGATGAAATTCCGTTTAGGCCAAAGATAATGGGCTTGCCATTCGAATTTAAATTAAATTGCATAGCCGCGTGAAGCAGCTAATCCCCTAATTTTATGAGATATCCATTGGGGATTTTCTCGGCGTGTAATTCCGCGACAGAGCTCAATTTACAAGATAAACGCGCGCGCCTGTCAACTGCTTCCGACGAATTATCATTCGAGCCGACTCTGCGACTCAAACTCTGACTCTGGCTCTGTCCCAGTGCCAGTCCCAGTCGCAGTCTCTCTCTGGGGCCGCCGATGTTGTCAAATATTCAAATTAGCGCTCCGCTGAATGGATGCCGGGCTGCTGGCTTAATTGTCTAGTTAGTTAGTAGCTTGGAGCAGGCAGTCAACAGGTAGCAGGTAGCATCTAAAGTGGCACACACAATGCACTGTGCGTCTATAGCCGGCGGGCTTTTGACCTGGTCGAAACGCCCACACGGCCAGGGAGTTGCTGCCAGGTTGCTTTGAACAATGTGAAAATTATGCGAGTTTGAGTATCACAATGCCCGGGCCCAGCCTAGGGATACCTCACCCAACCGCCTTGCCCCAAAGCCAAATTGATTGCACAACTGGGATGTGGGGACGAGAGACACTGCCTTGGGCGTAAAGATTTTTCGGCTATTCTATCTAATTAACAGATATTTCTTTTTAATATGAGAGGTTTAACCTCTGCCGAAAACAAACGTGATTAATGCTAATATTTTAATGACTCGCTAAGGTATTTGAGTTGAATTTTACACCGAGGAAAGAATAGTATTCTTTAAGTTATATTTTATTTAGGAAATAAAGAAAATGGAGTTATATTTAGTTTAGTTTTCAGTGTGACTTCTACTGTATTAAGAAATTAATTATCTTTTTATAAGGATTGATTAAGAATTTCTCTCTTTTAATACCATTCAAATCTTCAACTTTTAATCCAATTAATCCCCATTTTCTGTACCCTCACAGGCACCTTGCGACCACCGGGCCTAATTGGCGGCTCCAAGCCCAAGGTGGCCACTCCGACTGTGGTCTCCAAGATCGAGCAGTACAAGCGCGAGAATCCAACGATCTTCGCGTGGGAAATCCGCGAGCGACTGATCACTGAAGGTAGGTGAACGAATGGAACAATGAGTTCCCGGCAGCAGATGCCGATCGATGATGGGCCAGGACATCGATTATGCCTGCGGAGTAGGGACTGTGAGCAGGGAATAGGGCGCAGAGCCAGGAGAGACAATGCAAGTTCTTTCTGGGCTAATTAACTGACAGGGAACCCCCGAAAGCGAAATTGCCCAACAAATGACAATGGTTGCGACAAAAGTCTGGGCTCTCCTGAAGCTCCAACCTGCTTACGCGCTTCTCCAGCTCGGGGGGTGCTCCTCCGCCAGCTTCCTCTTCGGCTGAAGGGGGGATTGACAGAGAAAGAGGAGCAGCATCAGTAATCGGGCATCGAGACTGGACCTGGGATTGATGTGTTTATGGTGCTCGTAATGCGACTGCCCGCCGCTGCCGCTGCCGATTCATCCGAGGGCTCCTCCTCATTTAATGTTGTAAGAATCGGCAGGATATATTGTTCCAGCGCGGCGGAAGATTTAGATTTATCGATTGGCTAATTTATGAACATCCGCTGCCAGCGAGTCCGATTGATATGTAAATGTGCTCACATTTGTGTCACTCATTTCGGGATCTCCATTCGAGATAATCGCGGAGCGGACACAAATGGGAGGCAGCCAGTCAGCCAGTCCAGCGACTTGCCAGTTGACGGCTTCTGTCTGCCGTGGGCAGTGGTCTCGGGATGTTGGCTACTTGGCTACTTGGCAGTGGATACAGCAGAGTGGATACTGGACAGCGGCGTCAGTTCGCATCGCTCGGTGCAATGAATCGTTGCGATAGCCATCTCCATCTCCCGCATGAGACGCACGAACACACACACGGCCTGATCCCAATCGCTCCTCTCATTACAGTCAATCTGCAGCTCATTTTGGCGGGGTCACAGCCAGGTCATGATGGGTAACATCCGGTGCCAAGAGAGCAGGGAATTAATCACGGACAGATCGGTTAAGGGATCGGTATAAAATGAAATTTACTTGGTATAAAAATCAGAGCTCTTACATGGCTTGTAAATAAAAGGTTATCTAAAAACTTTGATATATAAAAGATATTTAAAGGATTAGGTAAAGCGTTAAATTACTTTATAAATAAGTGATACCACCGATAGATTTAAAATAAACCTAAGAAGTAACAAGCCGCTTACTTTTCCATTCTCCCCCAGGTGTCTGCACCAATGCCACCGCTCCCTCGGTGAGCAGCATTAACCGAATCCTGCGGAATCGAGCGGCGGAACGGGCTGCGGCGGAATTCGCACGGGCGGCCAGCTACGGCTATGCCATGCATCCCACTCACCCGCATCCGTACACCAGCTTCCCCACCTGGCCGGCACACCATCCGCTGTGGAATGCCGTGCCATTGCCCACTGCAGCTGGAGTGGGGGCAGGAGCTGCAGCCGGATCCCTGCAGCCGGGTGGAAGTGGCAGCAGCTATGGCAGCGATGGCAACAACAGCTCCCATCCCAGCCACACCACCCACAGCAACAACACCAACAGCGGCAGTGCCTGCGGAGACAGCAGTGCGGGCAGTGGACGCCTCTCGTTGCCAGCCCTTTCGCCGGAGTCGCAGGCCGGCAGTCGGGATAGCCATTCGCCGGATGCAGATACCAATCGGATGATAG
Organism: Drosophila anomelani; assembly: GCA_035045905.1. Taxonomy (NCBI): domain Eukaryota; kingdom Metazoa; phylum Arthropoda; class Insecta; order Diptera; family Drosophilidae; genus Drosophila; species Drosophila anomelani. The sequence goes on from JAWNOO010000165.1 coordinate 2,025,792, forward strand.
GTGGGTCAAGGAATCAAGGTTTTCCCCTTCCTCTTAATAATCTTGATGCCTTCTTCCGATACCAGACATCGAGGGCGAGGACAGTGAGTCGCAGGACAGCGACCAGCCAAAGTTCCGGCGCAACCGCACCACCTTCAGCCAGGAGCAGCTGGACGAGCTGGAGAAGGAGTTCGACAAGTCGCACTATCCGTGCGTGAGCACCCGCGAGAAGCTGGCCGGCAGGACGGCGCTGAGCGAGGCCAGGGTGCAGGTGAGTCGTCGTGGTTCTAGTATCCACTTCCCAGCCCAAAGTCCAAATCAAACTCCAACCCATTCGAGCACCACCATCCGCCTCCCACCCCACTACTAACCACACTCGGAGCAGTGAGCACCGATCCCAGGCTCTCTTTTTTTGGTCGACTAACAAATTGTCTCTTCACCGATTGATCAACCAGGTTTGGTTTTCCAACAGACGAGCGAAATGGCGGCGCCACCAGCGGGTCAACTTGCTCAAGCAGCGCGAATCGCCCTCGACCTCGAGCTCACCCACGCCCAGTCCGGTGGTGGTCAAGGCGTTGCCAGCTGCGGCATCGGCTCCACCTTCAGACCCAGTGCCAGCTCCAGAAACTGGTCAGCAGCCGAGGCAGCCATATCCCGGGGGAATCTACCACACCAGCAGCAGCAGCAGCAACACCGGCAGCAACAGCGTGAGGAGGAGCAGCACCAACCACATGGCAGAGCTAGCGGTGGCGCCCACTGTCTCACCCACAGCATCAGCTCCATTATCAATGGGCGGTGAGCACAGTGCATTCCGTTCTCTGCCCATGACCATGTCCATGTCCGTGCCCCCGGCTTCGGCTGCGGCCTTTGCCCTGAGCTTTGCCCGCCAGTACATAGCCAAGTATATGGGCCAACATCAGGAGCAGCAGTTGCAGCAGCAGCAGCGGAACCAGGAGCAGGAGGAGGCTATCAACGTGGATCACGACACCGCCACCGCCGAGTGAGAGAGCAATTCGACTGGCTTCGAGTGCATTTTTCCTATCGCTTTAAATCGAGAATTTAGTGCAATTTTATTACTTAATTTATTCAGTTTCTACCAATCACATTTACCCGCGTGCTGAGTACAAATAAAGATCGAGGCGCTGACATGCGTGCGATAAGTTCTCACGAGTTTCGTATAATTGGTTTGGGAATCCACACTCACACACACACACACACAAGATGACACCCTTTGACACCAGGAGGGAGCCGGGGGGAAATTGGGCACAAAAGGGGCCCTCAGAAGAGGAGAGACTTTTCGAAAATAACTCAAGTGGACAAATCTGACAATTTTGTGGCTACCAAAAGCGAAGTGAAAAGCAGACACAGAGGCACATCGGCACATCGCCACAGAGTCAGCAGTGGCACAGGCTCCATCACAGCTCAGAGAGCTCGAGATCGAGCTCGAGTCCGAGCTCAAGTACCTGGCTTGGCTTGGCCTGGCCCGGCATCGGGGGATCTCCAGAGAGCCAGCCAAGTCCAAGCCAGGTGATTAATGTGGCTTTAATTACATGCGCTGCAAAGTCGTCCATCGTCCATCGTCCGTTGCCGTCCTCGTTTTTGTCGTCAATGTGTATGCTCGGATGGATCACTATAATTATATAGATGGCCGAATTAAATTTTAATTTAACGCCTGTCAAATCAGAAAACCACTGCCGTAATCGTTCGCTCAAGAGATCAGCTCGCCCCAAGATCCACGGGGGCAGTCCCCGAAAACAGTTATTCATTTCACTGATCGCCGATCGCTGATCGCTGAATGGTGATCGGTGAGAATCAATCGAACCATGCGCCACAGACGCTATTTTACCATTTTTAACCATTATTGATTGTAATGAGCCACCGAAGGCGTCAACTCCAGCGTCGATCGGTGATGAAAGAAAGACGCCTGCCATCCAAGAGAATGCGAAACAATTAAAGCCCCGAAAATCTACCGAATCTTTCGAATATCCATATGAGATCCCGGTTACCTGCGGCTTTCGATGAGTCGTCGAAATGCGATTGCGCCACGAGAAAGGGCTACACCGGCAGAAACGTTGAATCTTAAATCAATTTGATATGTGAGCTGTTTGACATGTACATACTTTTTATGGGAAGTCATCAGGGCGCCATTAGATTGATATACCAAGAATGGGGAAAGGATAATTATAGATCATTCCAAGTAATGGTTACTAAAGAATACATCATTTATAAAAAATAATATATATAGAAGGGATTCATTAGTTATAAACTCTGAAGTTTTTTTTAAGGACAATACTTACTTTAAAATATTTATTTTTAAATTAAATAGATTTTCGCACATATTAATATATTAAGCAAATTATAAAAAATGGTAAAAAGAGTTTGATTCAATTCACATCCCTCTGATCTTTTGTAATTTTTCTTATAGATCTTAAATAAGATTATCATTCAATTAACAAGCAATTATGGAACGTATTTCAAAATCTATTTATTTCCAGTGCATCTAATACAGCGGCTGCCTAAAATTGTTTTCCCTCAAAATAACCATTATTTCAAACGTGGCGCTTTGGGGTCATGTGCCAATCCGTCTTTCAATAGAGTCACTAGAGAGCTTCTCTGAATGGAATTGAAAATTGGGAGCTCCTACCGAAACTGGGCTGCATATCATCCGTGCATCCTGGCCGCGATTCCAGCCATCCTCGTCGTCGTCGCTGCTGCCTGTACCTGTTAATTGCCAAAGGCGTTAGTATTAAGTGGTTTTCGTGCTTATTATAAATATCTCTTAATTTTCGCCATCCCCACGCCAATGTGCTAGTGTGAGTGGCAAAATCTTGAAATGGCAATCACCGACCGAGGTCCCATGGCAACTACCAACTCCAGATTCAAGCTTCCCGACGACTCCCGACTCCCGACTAACCAGGCATCCGAGTGGACAACGTCTGCGGACGCGGCCGCTGCCATGCCTGTCGTCTGCTTTGTTGTCATTATGTTGTGTTATTTGGCACGATTTGTTAAGCTAAGGAGCAGCAATGGCACTGGCTGAACAAGGATCACAGTTCAGGGGCGAACTAAGCTAGGCGAACTTCGGGGGTTTCGAAAATATGAAAATAAAATGGGAACTTCAAAGAGGAGCATCTTAATGTGGATTTATTAATATAATTTAAATCACTTATCTAATGGCTGGCTGATGCTCTTCACACAGCTGAGATTTTAAAGCTTTGACAGCCCCTGAAACCCCTCCTGGACCCTGCCACTGCCTCTGGTTGTCGGAGCTGGCAAACAAACCTGAAGGCTGTGCGCGGTTGCATGATGCTGCCGATCGATTGGGCCCGAATCGATCAGCGGCGTGGAGCGGCACCAGGAATGGCCATAGCCTGGCCGGTAGCCGATCACTACTAACCCTATCCTGCCCCCCCCACCCAACCGCTGATCCTCTTTGAGAGAGCTCCTTTTGCCGCCCGGCCATGAGAGCGGGAGCCAAACTGGCGTCGCAGAGGGCTCAGCTCACCTCAGCTCCTCCATATAATTGTCGCATGCAAGATCGCGGCCATCGACATCGGCATTGACAAGTTTCCGGGGGGAGTGGAGGCACCAGTGGAGGACCCGACAGCAGGACATGAAAGGTAACGCATCGCTGCGACCAGGAGAATAAGTAATTCACTTAACGCTTTAATATCGCTGATAAATGCAGGCCAATCTGCAAGCCCCCGACTCCCCGCTGCCCGCTCCCTGTCCCTATCCCTATCGCTATAGGGACCCATACATTTCCCCTTAATTGGTGCAATTTCGAACGATTTTATTTTATTCGCCTGCGTTTCATTCTGCTGATCGTTTCTTTATTTATTTTATTTATTTCTTTTTTTTTTCTCTTTTCGGGTTTAGATCTGGAGGAGATCACCTGTGCCTGCGCAGACTTTGTGGCTGCGGCGTGCGAACACTCCGCTCATTTGCATAAATTCAAATTCATTTGCACTGTTGCTGTGCATCGGTGCATTGGGAATGGGAACTCGCGAGCATTGTTTTGCACGTGTTGACAAGTTGGGAGGGGGACGGAGCGAAAGATGGAGACCCTGGCCATGGGAGGGGCCGACCGGATGCCCCGATGATAAAATGTGCGCATCCTCTCCAGGAGGCCAGCAGGAGGAAGCACAAACCACAAGCCAGAGCACCGAAAACCGAAACCCGAACACAGAACCGACGACGTCTATGCGAGTTTAATGCAAGCCTAAGCCTATAATTTGATCGTATCCACACAATAACTCAGAACCCAAAACCCAGGACTCACAACTCGAAGCCAAATTCGAGTTCGGCAGTTGGGAGTCCAGAGGATGCCCAGTGGCGCTTTTGGGGGCGTGGCCACGACGAGCAAGAGCAGTGACAGAGCCGATAATGGATGCGCAGCAATGCCATTTCTGGCAGATCGGGGAGTGCTCCATGGCTTCTGATAAGACCACCGACCGGGTCACACTCGAAGAACTCGAGTGTCAGAAGAGAAATACAGATACATTTTGCTAATAGAGATTAAGATATTAGTTTCTTAAGGATATATTTTCTAAGAAGATTATTATTTATTATTAGATGGCAGGCATCATTATTGCATTAATATGTTTTAAATAAAGATCTTCTGCTAAAGTAAATCTTTGTTTGCTAAATTTAAAGCAGAATAAATATATATAATATATTTTTCCAAGTGCATTGAATGCGTTGCAGCGGCAGGACAAGTAGTTGTTGAAAGCGTCGAGCGAGTGCCCAGCCAGGAACGCCCGGCTCACTTAGCGGCCATGGGCCGTAACTCAGCTGTAGAGCTGGACCTGGATCGGGATACGGGATACGGAATCGATCGGATTACCCGGCAGGCTTTTCAATTCAACACATCCTCCGGTCGGTGCGGCGGCAATTATACGGCCACGCCTCCATGGGCGTGCGACGCCAATTATAACCGCTGCGATCTGGGATCTGCGATCCCGGGGACGCTGACTTAAATAAATGCGCGAGTTTGGAAATTGAAAGGGAATTAGCGGTGGGCAGGCAGCGAACTGCAGAAATATTGTGCATAATTATATGCTAATCCGCTGGCATTGAATTATGGCTGACCACACACGCGGTCAGTTACCTCTCGCTGGGCCGGAAAATGGGGAAAAGCGAGGGAAAAGCTCTGGACTTTCGGATGGCGCCCAAACCCTAAAGTGATTGGGATTTCCCGGCTCCCCAGTATCGCTGGTGTGGCATCCCACCCGCGGTCTGTTTGCATTGAAGTCGCTCATGTAGGTAATTTCCCCTGTCCGAGACTCGAAATCTGGGATCCTCAGTCGGTAGGAGATTGATTACTGTTTAGGAGTGTGATAAATCGCTGTTTTTATTAACTTTTTCGGGATGACACAGCGCAAAATGGCGCTGCACTGGCCGTCGGTCGTCGTCGAAAGTGGAAGTCAAAGTCGGCAGATGAATAACAGCAATCTGGGAATCAGATCAGCGTGATAATGTATAATTTGTTCAGGTTGCTCTGCTCGAAACAAAGGCGCTGGCATCCACTGAAGTTAATTGAATTTATTAGAGAGCGTAGGGAGATTTTCTGCAATGCTAAGACAGACAATAATTGCCCTATACCTATGGATATAGGCTACAAAGGTAAGGGAAAGGCGTACAATTTGCACAGTGATTTGAAACCAATCATGTCTTTTCCCAGTACAAATTTTCCTAATGCCTGACTTAATTGATGTTTTACGAAAAAACTTTAGCCCACCTCTTATAACTAAAAAAGTTTTTAGAAATAACATTGCCCACCTCTTAAAACTAAATAAAAAACAATAAAATTAAAATTCTTTAGATATATAAATTTAATTATAAACAGTACTGATTAAGTCTTTTGTATTTATAGAGTCATTTTGATTTAGCTTGATAATAATTTATTAAACTAAATAAAACACATTACCAATTCAGTTTTTTGATTTAGTTTTAGCTCATTTCAACATACAACTTTTTAATAAATGGTTCACAACAAATAATTTAGTTTTAGCTTATTTTAACATAAAACTTGTTGATAAATGGTTCACAAAAAATAAACAATAACAAACAAAAAACGTAGGCAACGAGCTTTACGGCACAACCAATAATTATTAGTTAACTAACAGCTTGATTAAATAAAGAAAATTAAGTTAATTAACAAAATATATAAAAGTACATCGGTTTCGGCAAGTTCGTCGCCTAAGTCTTTTGATTCTTTGTTTGCCCGTTGATGGCATTTTCTTTTTGACGACCCTTTCAAAATGTGTTTTAAAATATGTTTTATAATTTTTTGTGAACCATTTATTAAATAGTTTTGTGTTAAAAATAACTAAAATTAAATTTTAATAAATGTAACTGGCAATTGGTTATCTTGAGGCTAAGATAAATAAATAGCTCCGTAAATAAAAAGGACTTCATTTTATTGTTTATTTAGTTTAAGAAAGAGCTAATCAATTATTTTAATAATAATAAATTTATAAATACAAAGGACTTAATTTAAATAGTTTTTTATTTACTTTAAGAAAGTGCGAATTTAATTTTATTGTAAATAAAACGATAAAGTCTAATAACGCCGAATTTAATTTGAGCTAAAGACAAAAAGTCAATTCATAATAGGCTAAAATGCATAATATTTAATTTTAAAAGTAACTGCACAGTAATTGTTTGTCCTCAAGTGGCTTTGAAATTTATTTAATATAAATTTTACGCGCTCAATGGACTGAAAGCGATGCCAGATTTTTGAGTGCAGTCTCGAGGGTGGCCTGATAGACGCAAATAAGTGGTGAAAACAGTGGTGAATTTTTGCCTATTGCCTGGTAACACTTCACGGAAATCAACCAAAAAATCAACGCGTCAGCAAAAGTTTCTCAATTATCTGGTAGCAGCAGGGATCTGAATCGAGAGTGGATTACCCAATCCTCCAAGCATGGCGAGTCCCAGGACGCGAAGAGTGCTGCAGGAGCTGAAGCCGCAGGATGAGAATTCGGTAGGTTCTATCGTGTCCCCTCTGAGTCAGTTGTCAAGAGCTCTTGTTTTCTGAACTCGCCCCAAAGAAATGCTTCGAGTGCGGCACCCACAATCCGCAGTGGGTATCCGTGACGTACGGCATCTGGATCTGCCTGGAGTGCTCCGGCAAGCATCGCAGCCTGGGCGTCCACCTGTCCTTTGTGCGCTCTGTGACCATGGACAAGTGGAAGGACATCGAGTTGGAGAAGATGAAGGCGGGCGGCAATCGGAATGCCAGGGAGTTCCTTGAGGACCAGGCGGACTGGAACGAACGGGCGCCGATCACCCAGCGCTACAACTCCAAAGCGGCGGCCCTTTATCGCGATAAGATCTCCACGCTGGCCCAGGGAAAGAGCTGGGATCAGAAGGAGGCGGAAACGCGAGTAGGCAGCTCCAATACCTTCAGCAGTGGTGGAGGAGGAGGCGGCGGAGGCTCCAATAGCTCGCAGTCGCGAAATAATGCCACGGGTTACGGTGGAAGCGGTGGAGGCTATCAGAACGGCGGTGGCTCTGGGGAAATCGGAGGCTATCAGCAGTATCAAACCCAAGAGTTCAAGGACCAGAAGGAGGAGTTCTTTAGCCGACGACAGGCGGATAATGCCTCCCGGCCAGAGTAAGAGCAGTTGACGGTATTTTAAGCAAATATTGTTTAAAAATCTATTGTTTTTTCAGTCACTTGCCACCAAGTCAGGGCGGAAAATATGCAGGTTTCGGATTCACGCGCGAACCGCCACCGAAAACGCAATCTCAGGAGCTCTTCGACACGACTCTGTCCACTCTGGCCTCCGGCTGGAGCCTGTTTTCCACAAACGCCACCAAGTTGGCCAACACGGCCAAGGAGAAGGCCGTTACCACAGTCAATTTGGCCTCGACGAAGGTGAGTCTTAGTGGTAAACAAGTGTACTTAAAGTAGATAGCTTTATTAGCCCAAGATGTGTGTATATCCGTTTAATTCCGAAGAATTCCCTTCGATCTTATGTATATGCTTTTATTTATTTATTGTCGATTTATGTTTACTTATTAGTTATTATAGCGCATTATTTATCTATACCCTAGTCATGTTTTTAAGCCAAAGTTTAAGTACATTTGATACAATTACTTTCATAATTGATGTATTTATTAGATTTGTATGCTTCCTTAGTTGTATGATTTATTTGTCTTTGTTTTCTTATTTACTTTGGTTGTAGATTAAAGAAGGAACCCTGCTAGACTCGGTTCAAAGCGGTGTCACTGATGTGGCCTCCAAGGTTTGTAGTTAGTTGTAGATCTCGATGGGTTCTATAAACTTTATCTCTTGCACTAGGTCACCGATATCGGCAAGCGAGGCTGGAACAACTTGGCGGGCAGCAACATCTCCTCCCCGCAGGGAGGCTACAACGACCCCAACTTCGAGGACAACGCTGCTTATCCGCGCTCCAACTCGGTGGGCGCTCTGGGCCAGCAGAGCGGCGCAAGCGACAGCGACTGGGGTGGCTGGCAGGACAATGCCAACAACAAGACGCACCTGACCAGCTCCAGCTCATACCACAACCAGTTGAGCAGCAACAGCATGGGAGGCACCGCCACTGCCGGCCTCACACACGACGCCGACTGGTCGGGATTCGAGTCATCGTCCAATTACCAGAGTGCGGAGACCTCCTACCAGAACGCTCCATCGGGCGGATCTACCGCTCGGCGTAACATGAAGCTGCAGGACACGTCGCAAAAACTAAGCGAGGGTTTCGACAATCTGGACGTGAAGAATGTTAAGGCAAAGCCAGCGGCAACGGGCGGCAATAAGGCCACCGCCGAGGATGATGCCTGGGACCTGTTGATGAATTAAGCAGCGATTGTATTTTTTTTTATTCCACATTCAGTTCGTTATATGTTTCCTTCTGTTATGTGTCTTGATGTGAGGAGGCTGCTGAGCGCGCATTTAATGTAAAGTTAACTGAATATGTTGTATTCCCCAAACACTACCGGCCATCATGGCTTCAGTTTCAGAAACAGAATATGCAACTCTATTTCCATTTATTTCAGCATTTTAGACCAATTTTGTATAGATCTACCTAACGAATTACTTAGCATAAAAGATATATAAACCACTCTGAAGTATGGAGAAGAAATACAGATTATGTTAACAAGTGTAATATGGCTCCTGGCTTGCTTTTTTAAATCCCTATTATCAGTTAAGGTTTTAAATTTAATTTCCATTAAAAAGTATCAGCTTTGTATTGAGATTTCTTGAATATAGTCGATGTATCGCATCGAAAACCTGATAAAATTAAAAAAATTAGAACAAATAGAATCAGGAATCCCCTTTTCTGGCGATTTTAAATCCTGACCTTTTTAGTTTGTAGAGAAACAACTCGGGTAAACGTTGGATACGCTCTAAACATAAAGTTTTTAGCCATTTATTAGTGTTCGTACATTTAGTTTTCAAATTAAATCATTTAAAAATAGAGTTCGATTTACAAAAACTAGAAGCTACATAAAAAAAGCCGCGCATGGTCGCTCGCGGCACTCATGAGATGCGTTTTGCTTGGCGCCGATAATGAATGAACGAATTCAGATAACTGCCACGGGGGATTGGGACTTCTGGGGTGTTATTCGGAGACTACTTAACCAAGTATTAGTACGTACGGTAATATTATGCGTAATGAATATTCCGGCATGAGTGTGAGGGGCTCGGGGGTAGCGGGTGGTGAGAGGTGTGCGTGAATTGAGGGCATGGACCGGAACGGGTCTAAAATTATCGTTACGGGTGGTTCTATCGCTTATCTACTGCAGATATAGCCTATGATAATCGTTGGCGCCGAAGGCGCAGTTGCATTTGGGACACTTCCGTTGCCGCGTCTCGTAGCGCGTGCGCAGGCAGTCGTAGCAGAAGACGTGGAAGCACTTGGACAGCACCGCGTCCTTTCGCTTCACCTTGCACGAGGGACACGTGAGCGTCTCCTTGTACTCGCGTATCTCCTCAATCATCACCTCGTCTATGGTGGTGCCCGACATCTCCATCTTCTTCATGCGCTCCGCCTTGCGCTTGAATTGCGCCAGCTCCTCCTGCAGCCTTTTCGTCTTGTAGGCCTCCGCTTCCAGCGAGCTGGTCTTTTCGGCCACCACCTGCTGCGCCTCCTTCATTTGCGCGTGGTACTTCTCCAGATGGAGCTTCAGGTCGGCCGCCGATTGGGCCGACTCGATCGCCTTTCGCTTGTGCATCTCCATGGCCTGCTGGCGCAGCATCAGTTCCTTCTCGATGGAGGCCACGGTGGCCTGCAGACTGCGCTCCTTCTCCTCCAGTTTCCGCAGAACAATGTGCATGGCCTCGATTTGCGTAGTGGCAGTGGCCATTTGATCTTCCAGCACCGTCTTCTCCTCGCGCAACAGCTTGTGCAGCTGGTTGGCCTTGATGCGCTCCGACATTAGTTTGAAGTTGGCGTCGTCCTTCTCGCGCAGCTGCTGTATAAGCCTTGAGTTCTGCTCCTGCATGTCCTCGAAGGCCTGTCCCGTCACCTCCATCTCGTTAAGCAGCGCCTCCTCCTCATGGGAGCCGACGAAGGGCCGTGTGTAGTTTGCCGTGCCGGGTGCCCCGCTGCCCCACGCATTTTCCGAGGGCTTGTGATTGGCCATTTGCTTCTGCAGCTCGTACTTCTGCTCCTCCAGCTGCTTGATCTTGCGCAGTGCCTCCTCGTCGGCCAGTTTCTTGCGCTCCTCCCGCTTGCTTTCTTGCAGCTTTTTAAGCTGCTGGCGCAGCTCCTCGATCTCGGACCGCAGCTTTTTCTCCGTGGCCATTAGCTGTACCTTGTCACGCTGATCCTTCGATACCCCTTTGTACATGTCCAGCAGGAGTTTCATTTCCTTTTGGTCGTTCAGCGCTTTTCTGTAGGAATAAAGGTTAATAAAAGGCCGAAAAAGAGCGCGAGATGATGACTTACTTTAGTTGTGCCCGCAGATCTCGCATGGCTTCGCTTTCCACGGCCTTGACATCCTTTCCCTTGACACCGTCCTTGGAATCCTTTTCGTTTTTGACCGTCCCACCGCCGGAACTGGAATTCGTCGACGAAGCATTCGTGGAATTTCCCGGGCCAGGGGAGTCTTTCTTCTCAGCTGCCGCCGCTGCTTCTCCAGCGCTGAGCTTCTCCTGCTTTATACTGCCGTCCTTCACGTCCTTAACATCGTCATCAGCCTCGTCTTCGGCCGAAACCGAGTTCTCTTCCTTGATGTGGGCGATGTTAGGGTCGCTGCCCGAGGAATTATTTTGATTTGACTGGCCGCAGGAGGAGGCATTGTTGGAGTTCTCTTCCTTCACACTCGTGGCGTTCTCCTGTTTGACTTCTTCGCCAGCGGCAGAGCCTGACTCCGACTTGAGCTTGTTGCCTTCGAGAGTGGCAAGTGCCTCATCCAGCTCCTTGCGCAGCTTCACATTATCCGTTGATGTGTCCTTGTACTTGCGCTTGTAGCGCTGCACCTCTCCTTTCAGCTGGCCGTTGTGATTCTGCAGAGAGGTGATAAGGTGCCGCATCTCGCGGTTAATGGGCGCCGTCTGTTCGTTGGCGGCCATGTTCTGCTCGAACTCGATGCGCAACGCTTCGTACTCCTTGCGAATGAGGGCCAGCACGTCCTCCATTTGGATCATCTCGCTGCGGACCTTCTTCTGGGCAATCAGCTCTTCGCTCTCCATCACCTCGATTTGCCGCAGATGCTGGTTCTTGCTCGTCTGTAGTTGATTTCGGGTCTCGTCCAGCATGGTCTTGATCTGCATGGACTCGTTGTAGAGCACGGAAAACTGGCTCTGTAAGCACTTGTATTCCGTGGTCTCCACAATCACAGACTCGGGCAGTTGTCGTATCTAAAATCGTGTGAAATTCGGAGTTATAAAATCTTTAAGAAATACAATACTTAATGAGAATGCTTCCCCTAAGACCCATCTGGTCCCATACTTACGTCCATCTTGAGCTTCTCCACCTCCTTAAGGGCCTCACGATGCGTGGCGTGTAGCTTGTCCAGCTCTTGCAGACGGTTATTGGCCAGTTCACGATACTCCTCCAGCTCCTTTTGCAGTTCATCCAAGTGCTGGCTATTCACGTTGGTTGTGGTGGTGCCCATGGCCGTCGTGGCGGGCGTCTTGGCACTGTTGCTGCTCTTATTGGGATCACCGTAGATCTGATGGTAGGCCTTCAGCTTTTCAATAGCCTCGGCCAGGTGGTTCTCTAGTTTGTCGTTCCGGTAGTGAATCTTCTCCAGGTCGTACTGCAGCTCGTCGATCTGATTCTTCAGTTCGGCGTTCTCAGTCTCCTTGGCGGTGTGCGCGTCCTGGTACTCCTTCATCTTCAGCGACATAGTGTGGAACTTCTCGTGCAGCGAGGTATTCAAATTCTGCAGCTTGTGGTTCTCGCTCATGATCTCGATGTGAGTCTGTTTGAGCGTCTCCTCCAGCGCATGGACGCCAGCGGCGGCGCCGGTCGCCGACTCTGCATCGCCACTGGACTGCTGCTGCTGATCCTCGTCGCCGGTCGCCCCGGATCCAGCTGCTGCGCCGGCCAGGCTATCACCTTTCAATACATGAGTTATCTTCTCATTGCGTTGCATTAACCTATCAATAACCTGCACGATCTTGGCCACCGCCCGCTTTGACACTTGGACGCGGTTGGCCAGCTTCTCGTCCAGCTCCTCCTTGTCCCAGGTGGACAGCTGCGCGAGAAAAGAGGTGGTCACCTCGTTCTCGTTGCGGTTCTCCAACTCGTCGGCCGTCTCTGCATCGAAGCGCTGCAACAGGACGCGAATATCCTCGTTCAGCTGGTTCCAATACCGATTAACCACGTTCAGCACGGCGTCGTCCTGCGTCTGCCGCTTCTCCAGCTGCTCGATGCGGTGCCGGAGCTCCGCCTCCGTGCGCATCCGCTGCTCAATGCGCTGCGCGAGCTTCTTGTTCTGAAACTCCAGCACCTTGATGTCCATCTCCTCCAGCGTGGACACCGGCCCAATCAGGTGCGGCTCGAAGTGCACCTTCTTGATGGGCGGCTGACCGGCGGCGGCGGCCGCTACTAGGCCGCTGCTGGCGCCACCTCCGCTGCCGCCGCTGGCGTCGTCGGCGCTGCGTTTCGACATCCTTGCACTGCAAGCAAACAGAGAAAAGGGAAACCCAGGCGAATCTTAGTGGCGAAAAACATCAACCTTCCGCATTATTGATTTGCCATTCGTGGCTGTACTCCATTTTTTATCGTGTGCGGCGGCGGCGGCGGCAGAGGCGTGAAAAGTACCCGTCCCTGCCGACGCCAACACACCGTTCGCGGCGGGGAAAGTGGAGCGGGGTCTGGGGCTTACCTTAATCTCAGGTTTGTACACTTTTAGCTCAACATTAATTAAGGTTTCCTCTTGGTTTTCTACGTTTTGTAAATCCTCATCAATATCATTTCGCTGTGGGGGCTGGCACTCGGTCACACTTAATATTTTCACAACGGTACGGTAACACTTTTCCTACTCCCTCGCATTTTCGATCAAACTATCGATTGCTTGTGCGAAGCTGTCCATTGGCACTGAAAAGTACTAGAAAATACTAGATGGGAAATTTAAATATTTGAAATCTATATTTATTTTTTAAGCACTAGGTAAATTAATTTAAATTTGGTTTATTATTACAAATTACTTTCAATTAAACAATACATTTCCCTTTTATTGCTCAGATACCTCCTCGAAAACTCAATATTTATCCACAAACTGCCTATTAATATTAAATACACAGTTGGTGTAACTGGAAAATCGAAAGTGAATTTCAATTTATTAAGTAATTTTGGATCGAACACGAAATGCACATGCATGATGCATCTAATTTGATTAATGGTGGTGGCTGGACTGCGTGCGGGACGCTGGCTGCGACTACTTGACTGGTGCGTTACAGGGTCTTGGTACTGGAACTGGTACTGGTACTGGTGGTGCGGCGGCCTGGCCAGGATTAGAAAGTCTGGTACTTGAGGGCCTGGCGCAGAGTCATGCAATCGACCTCGTCAATCTTGCAGGTATTCGCCTTGATGTTGATCTCCTCCTCCTGCATCACCTGGACGTGCATCAGGTAACGCATGGAGGCCTTATTCTCGTTCAGCTTCTGGTTGAGCTTGCAGACGGAAGCCTTCAGCGCCTGCAGCTCGTTGTAGAGGGCGTCCTGGACCATGTCACAGGTCAGCTCCAGGCCGGGCCGGTGGGCGCGATTGCTGAGCCGCGTCTGACACAAAGTGATGGCCCGCTGCTTGTCCATCATCTCCTTCTCCAGCTCGGTCATGTTGCGCTGCACCTGATGGATGTGGTCCATTGTGTCCTTGTGCTTGTTCTCCAAGCACTGCTTCACGTGCTTCGTCTCCGCAATTCGGCGCTCGAAGGCCTCGTTGGTGCGGTCAGTTTGGTTCTGCATGTCCTCGCACACCTGCTTCAGCAGCAGGTCGATGTAGGCGCGCAATTGTCCTGCGGACACCAGAGCCTTGGCGTTGGCCTCTAAATTCTCGTACGTCTGCGCCTGCCACTCGGTCAGCGAGAATTGGCTGGAAGAGAAGAATGTGGATGTGTATGTGGACATAGACATGGACAGATAGGGAAAGTCAGGGGAGTCATGGCAACCATCGAATCGATTTATAAAAAAGTGTTTTCTATTTTTGTGGATTTTCTAATCGACATTGCTTAGGAAACTACATATATTGACCTTCCACAATCGAATTTTTCAATGGAATTAAAAACGTAGCTTAAAAAATATGAAATCAATCTAAAAACTCGCCATATTATGTTGAATAAAAACAAAAATTGGCAATTTAGCATCATTATTTGAGGTAGAACCTTAAATTAGGTCAAGAATTCGATTTTCTGGAAGTGGTAAAATGTCTTTAAATTTTGTTTGAGAAAATAACAAAGTTTTGGTAAGAACTTAATAGTGATAAATTTTAAATTTTCCGTAATATCAAAATTCAATATGCATTTAAACCATTTTTCCCTGACTTTCGACTATGGATTTGGGTCAACATTAATTCTAAAAAGTTCTATCAAAGGCTAATTGTTTTCGAATTATCCAACGAATAAAAACAGAGAAATAGAGACCTACCAGTGCTGCTTAGACAGATCCTGACCCTTGCCCAGGTCATGCTGGAAGTCCTTAAGCTTCAAGTTCTTCTCGTCGATGGCCAGAGACTTGTCCTTGGCGGCCAGATCCTGGTCGAGCAGATAGATGGCGGCACGCAGCTTGCGGATCTGCTCCTCGGCCTCCTTGAGGGCGGCATCGGCCAATCCCTGACAGCCCTTAATCACCTTGAGTTCGCGGCGCAGCGAGCGATCCACCTCGTCATCGCAGAGATCCACCCCGATTCGGCCTTCGCGCAGTATCAGGCACTGCTTGCAAATGGCCAGGGACTTGTCCTTGAGGAACTCGATGCAGTTCAGCACCCGGTTGCGATAAGTGTTCAGCGCCTCATCCTCCAAAGCTGCGGTCTTCTTCTGCCGATTCAGTTCGTCCACCAGAAAGCGAATCTCGCTGGTACGCTCGCGCATGTGGTGCTCCACCTCACGCTGCCAGTTCTTGGTCGTGTCCTTCGTCTCATCGACCACGCGACGCGACTCCCTGGATGGTGAGAGGTCATCAACTGGAATCCGTTCACCCAAAACTCTCTCCCTGCTCCCGATATACTCACTCCACGATCCGCTCGGCCAACTTCTCCTGGTCGCAGGTAATCCTAAACTTGATCTTGTTGTTGTAGTCCCAATCCTCCTCGGAGTAGCGAGGCGGGCACTTGGCCACCGGGCCCAGATGCTTCCCGGCCAGCTGGAGGCCCGTGATGCGGCGCGACTTCAGGTTGGGCAACATCTTTCTGGGAATCGGCGATTGGAATCGGGACAAGAATTAAGGTTGCGTAAGAAACAAAAGAATATATGCGGGGATAAGGGCTCCGTGTAAGGTGTAACTGTCGCTGCAAAATCTCTACACTCGATTGCCCCCACCTGGCACACTTCTCGAGCTGGGAATATTTCGAGTATGTACCTGGCTGGCTGGCTGCCTGTCGCTGAATCTCAGCCGGAGTCGGAGGAGAGTTGCTGGCGACCTGGGACCTGGAACGACCTCAGTGGCCTACCCTCCGCTCCCACGGGCTTCGTTAAATCGATTCATGCTTGGGAATTTACGGTTGCCTAGCGGTATTTATTGTTATGTTGCTTAACCCCCGATTTCCCCGCTGAATGAATTTCTTTAACCTAACACGGAGAAAAAAATCGGCTTGTAAATCAATAAACTATGGAAAATACAACAAAGAACTTATTCTACAAAAATAACCAGAATCTGCACTTCAATTAAGGTATTTATTTATATAAATTAAAGAAACTTTAATGTATCAAGCAAACTCTTAATTTAAAATAATATAAAAAATCCAATATGATCTCCAACTTATTTGAAATGCTCACCAATTCTTGTTTCCGTGTATCAGCTCCATCCGTCGGCGTGCATGTGCTCCTCCAATGCGCTTGTGCCGTGTGTCACCTGGCAGTCAGTCCAATTGGGCACACAGAGCTCAACTCTGGCAAAGGAGCTCCTCCGGTGGCTCCACACAGCTGCGCCTGCACCTTGCGGTCCCGTCTTACGGCATGTTTATAAATAGTTTTATGCCGGAGACATTTTGGGTCGGGGGAACTGGCGGATTGAGCCAGTAGCAGCTCCTCCTTGATCGATTTATGCTAACATACTTTCGCTTTTGCGCCTTCCTTTTCAGATTCGACGTTGGCGCTCTGGGCTTCTCCTTGATACTTTTTACTTTATTGCAAAGTTTTTGGCATTAATTATGCTAATCAATGGCATTTGCGTGTCCAAGTGGGAGGGACTAAAAATAGAGAACCACCTATGATTGGATTTGGCATTTGAGCTAACAGTTTGAGATGATTTGCGAAGTTTTAGGGCCACTAGGAAGACAGGACCCGTCCAAGGTGGATGAGAGCCAATGAGAGTATAAGAAAATATATATTTGTTTATAATAATATTATCGAAAGCATAATATCTACTTATCTACTCTAACTAAAAAGTGAACTAAAGTAGACAAAACAAAAGAAGAAGGATCTCCTTCAAGTTAAGTCTTTCGAAAGTATGCTAAAATAAATATTTCTATTTCAAATATATTATTATTTTTAAGATTAATTTAAAAAAGAATCTTAAAATTATTGATAATAAACTTACAATTCAAAATTTAAATAAAATAAATCAAATTAATCTTTAGCATAATTTTAGAATTTTATTGTTAACCTACAAATAAGAATTTTTTATATGATTTTCAAATAATTAAATAAAACACAAGCTTTGAAAGATATATAAATCTTCCTTAAAGCAGTGACTCTAAAACCCAGTCAACCCAGTCTTAGAGCCGCTGCCAAGCCCCCCATGAGTGGCAGCTTGAAAGCTTCGGCCGGCGAAGCTTCTGTGGGAATCCCAGAGAGACAGACCTTTTGAATTGGGTTTTTTTTTTGTAAAATTAAGTTTTTAATATATTACGATACACATTTTTGCCATATACATCTTTTATATCCACATAATCGTATATACGCACTGCGCTTACAGCTAACTGATAAAAATGTACAATTTAATTAACTAGGATCTCTGGATGTTGTCGTCGGTCGGCGACGTTATGCTAAATGGTTCGCTCTTTGTTTTCATTTTATTATTTTGGGTTTCTTCCGTGTTTCGGTTTCAGTTTCAGTTTAGTTTCGGCTTTTCGTTTGGCTTCAACGATCTTATGGCTTATGGCAGCTCGTCCAGAACTCTCCTCCTCCTCCTCCTCCGCTTCGATTTGGTTATTTTGGTAACATATTTTCAGTCTAACAAAAGACTGTTCTTCCTACAAAATAACTATAATTAGGCCTCGCTGTCTGCGTGTGTGTTTTTATGGTTTATTAACAGTGAACTTTGAAATTCTATTCCCCTGCCCTCGGGGATAAGTACAATTACTCTCGGTCGGTAATTAACATTATAGTTAGGCTGGACTGTACAGTTTCGGATATAGATCAGGGGCTTCAATTGGTTAACTTGGCTATCTAAGAACTCGGGTGAAGAAGCAGTGTTCCTGCCGCCTCTGGTTTCTGGCATCGCCCTTGGTCTTGGGTCTGCTTTAAATTCATTACTTGCGATTTGTTTTTTGTTTATTGTAGTTTGTAATTTGTTGCTAGTTCTTTTTTTTGTTTGTTTGTTTTGTTTCCTCTCTCGTGTAGGCAGTGTTTCATCTTTCTGGGTTGTTTTTGTATTAATTTGTTCGATAGTTAGTTTCTCCCCATTTTCAGTTTGTTAGTTTAAGATTTTCTCTGTTTTTTTTTACACATTTCTTGGCTTTAGCTCAACAATGAAAATAAGTCAATCGTTTCCTTCCACAAATTGAAAACAGTTTCATTTTTCGGTTTTGTGTGGGCATTTTTTTGTTTTCTTATTTTTCTTACATTTAAAAATAATGATTCATTTAATAAAAAATACAAAATACATTTAGCAGTAAAACATGAACCAAAAACACAGAAAGAAAAGTAAGTGTACAATGAAAAAAATATATATATTTGTATTTTAATATATACTCTTTTGTTATCGCCTCCTAATTTCTCGATTTTTCCTTTGTAGTAATAGTTATGTTTCGTTTCTGTACTTTAGTTGGTAGAGTTAATCCTTTGTTAAGTTCTTTTATTTGCATCGCACAGTGTTTAGCTGCTTGTGTAACAAAAATAATTGCTTTTGAGGTATTTATTCTTTTGTTTATATAAATATTCTTTATACACATCATAACCGTTATAAGTATTTAGGTTCTTAGTCGCTTTTCCATAGTGGGTTTTCCTCTTCACTCCTCCGCTTTCCTTTATATTTTCGTTTCTTTTTTTCGGTTTTTAGTTTTTAGTTTTTGTAGTTGTCTTGTCTTTTTTAAACAATTCAAAGCACCTTTTGATTATATATATTTGAAAGTGTAATATTTTTTCCTATTTTTCTCTTTACAAAAAAAATATATGCGAAAACTGAAACGGAATATAATCAAAGTACATAAGATCTGCCCCCCTTGGGGCTTATCGTTGTGGCAGCGTTTAGCTTCTCAGTACGCGGTATTATTTTTGCTTCTTTTTTAGTTGCTTAAATTATTTGAAAACAAAAATTGACAAAAGGCAACCAAAAGCTTGAATGGAACCAATATTAAAATAAGGAGAAGTCCCTTATGCGAGCAAGTTACTTGTTTTGTTTTATAATCGTGCTGAGGGGGAAACCTGTTACTCTTCGTATAGTTTATATTTGTTTAGTTTATTTCTTTAACGTTCTAGTTTAGTTAATATTTTACATTTCATTTAGGTTTGTGTCTGCTGCTGCTGCTGTCCCTAAGACCTAGCGTCTCTACATTTGATGCCTGCCGAAGAAGGTGTTCGAATTATGCAAAAAAATATATAAAAACAATTGGAAAACCGCACTGTACACTTAAAATAAGCTTTTCAAAGAGCCGTTCCTAGCCATGATTATGGTTGAGCCACTCACACGTAAATATTCCAGCTATCCCTCGAAGGAAGAACCCTCCTCGCTTTCAATTGCAGGGATTAAACAAGAGTTAAAACAAAATTAAAGTGTGTTGCGTGCGCGCGTGTGTGTGTGTGTACATTTGAACTAAATTGTGTAAACCTTTTCGCCTATATAAAACATAAGTGTAAGTATAGTATTATACATAAACACGGATAAGTGGGGGCTGGGTTCGGTCCGGCTGCGATCTTTAGCCTGCCATCTCTCTAGGTCGTATATATATAGTATAGCTATAGCATATGTTTATGTGGATGTCTCTCTCACTAACTGTAGTATCTCTAGGTGTATCCAAAAACGAACGCTCTTCTCCCGATCCTTCTCATTATCGTTATCGTTATCATTATCATAATCCGATCCAAGCACGCTCTCTTTAACAAAACAACAATTCCTACTCCTGCTCCGGTTCCGGCTTCGTCTCTTTCGCTGCTGCTGCTGCTCATCCGCCTCCTGTTCCTGTTCATTCCGAATCCTTGGCCAGGTCCTCCACACTCCACACATATACGTCATAATAGTAACTGTCAATTTCTCTGTCGGGGTAACGGGGGCGGTGTTGGTGGGATGCGTTGGATGGGTTGGATGGATGCTTGGATGGGAAGCGACCGCTCCAGCGCCAGCCGCCCTTCTTAGACCATCGGCAGTCCTTGCTGGACATCCATCATCTCGTCCTGCGCTGGCGATGGTCGCGGCGCAAACGTCTGCATGTGGTGCGGTGGCGTGGCCCTGGCGAACATTCCGGAGCGCTGCGGATGGCCGTGCATGGCCATTGAGGCGTTGGGGCCCGCGTTGGCGGACGGGAACTGTAGCCGGAAGCTGCTGTCCGGCAGCTGGCGGGGTGTGCGTCGGGGGGAGCGCGCTGGCATCCGATTGGCCCGGTGCATGTCCTCCAGTATCGAGGGCGCAACGTAGGTGAAACCCTGCAAAAATAAGACAAAGAAGGAAATGAGAAAACCTTGAGCCAACTTGCCATCTAGAGTGTGACTCTCCCCCAATCCCTGACCCACTTGCCCGGTCGTGTGCGCAATTGGAATCGGATCGGGCAACTACACTCGCACTTAGTCTGAGTCCAGTCGGTGTCGATCCGATTCCCGTCTTGCATACTAATACTGCCCCCCCAGTAGTTGGCGGAGCAGGGATTATGCAAGGCCCCGGGCACTGGTCGGGCTCTGGCTCTGGCTGCTCCATGTAACACATTTTACATAATTTCCCAGCCCCGGAGTGTAGAGACATTAATTAAATATATTTGTCTTGACGAAATCCACCGGCAAATGCAATAAAATAATTAAAAGCAAAGCAAAATTAAGCTGCCGCCGGCTGCCGTGTGTAAATTCCCCCGGCACGGAGGCTGGACAGAAATGCGTGACGCCATCAGGAGGGGAGATTATTGCTGTTGGCGTTGGTAGGCACTCTCCCCCCCCGCACCTGTCGCTGCCAGGTGAAATGTACGTGAGAGCACCGCATTCGCTAATTGGAACTGTGATCGAGCGCTGACCCACTAAGGCAAGAGGGGCATCGTAATCATAATTCGAGGTGCGCCAAGCGAAGCGCGCTGAGAAAGTGTGCACTATCCGTTAATAAAGTTCTAATTGAAACCCAGTTTGGACCTCAATCAGGTGCGAATTGAATCTATTTCTTGCAGTGTAGCGTGGCAATTTCATTAGGCAATTAGCAGAACTTTGCGCGATGAGATAACCGCACAGTTCGGCTAAAACTGTTTGGTAAGAAAGTTTGGTAACCAGCTGGCTTGGCCTCTGACTTGACAAAGTGAAATCGTTGTTAAGAATCACATTTTATGAATCTCTTAATTAATTATAAAGTAAACAACTTTATTAATATGCTGTAAGGTCTTTAAATTTTCGCTTTTTTGGCCATTACTACAATAAAACATTGATAACATCATGGTAAAATATGAAAATCCACAGAAAGTAATTTTTACTTTCAAGACAGATTTCTGTGCAGGTTCTTGGTGCTCATGGAAAACTTCTGAAACCTTTTCACACCTTCATGTGCGGGGGTAAAAGTACCCGTTCACATTTCCGCTACTGCAACCTTAATTAGGCAATATTTAACAAGACATTTAGCCTACTAATCCCATAAACCCATAACCAAAACAAACTTTACACAGCTTACCACCAAAGCAGCTCAAGGGTCGTTCGACTCAGCCTGGTCACAGCACTCGCACTCGCACTCGCAGTCGCACTCGCATGTTTGTAAACAAATAAAACAAAAAGCAGGAGGCAGCCAAGAGCCAAGAGCGATCGAGCCAAATCCAGCCACTTGGCCACTTGGCTCCTCCACTCATCGCCAGTCTCGCAGAAGCGCTCAAAGCGTTCGGACACCACCAGCCAGCATAGCGGAGCACCGAACCAAAATAAGAAAGAAACTGGGAAACGTGAACTGGGAGTGACTTTCGTGTGTGCCCGAGCTGGAGAAAGGCCTGCCTGCTGGTGGCGTGAGGTGGAGAGTGAAGTGGCCGGCGCAGCAAGCATTTTTGCAGGTCGTTAAGGCAGGCGGGGCAATTTTCACCGATGACATTGATTCTGGGCCAATGTGCAGCGTCATTGGCGGGTTCAGGGCTATCGGGGATTACAGCTAGTTGGTGGCTGTGTTAGCTTGGTATCAGGCAGCTTGTAAGCCCAAACCCAAAAACCAGTTGAAGGGCAACGAGACCAGCTGCAAAGCGAAGCGAGAGAAACTCAGCGCGCAGGCGTGCACGTGCACAAGACTCACTCAGAGAGCGGGTTTTGGCCGAAAGTGGGACAAGACCAGAACCAACACCGCCAGCTGAGTGCCAGTGCTGGCCAAACTGTGCGCGGAAGTGTTAAATTCACTTAAACGAGATTGCATAAGCACCCAAGAAACCCAGCTAATAAAAGAAATATAACAATAAATGTACGTTAAAAAAAGTGTAAAAATGTGTGAAAATAATAATAACAGCCGATAACACAAAAGCCACGCTTTGTTCATTGTCGTCGTGACTCTGGCGGGGTAAAAACCAAGCGAAAACCCAAACTTTACACTGGGCAAAGACACCAAACTACACACACAACACACTCTGAAAAAAAAACCATAAAGACCAGCTGGATGCAAAGGAAAATCATTGCGGGCCAAAATTAAGCACGTAAAATAATGTCCAAGCAGTGGAAAATAAATTCACTTTCGTTGCTGCATTGCCTGGCAGCGTGGCTAACTGTGGCGACGGCATTGCAACAACCTCCGCAGCAAATGCTGCAGCAACCAGGAGATACTGCAGCAACGTTAGACAACACAAGACTCTTGAATGCAACTTCGGATGGTGGTGGCCTGGCTGCCACTTTCATCGACAACACCAGCAGCAATATCAACAGCAATCACATCAGCAGCCATGAAGCCTCCTCTTTCGAGCCGCAGCAGCAGCAGCAGCAACAGCAACCACCAACAATGCAATTTGCACATATAACGCCATTAGATAAAGAAGTAGGTATGCATCAACAAAAACAAAAACAACAATCAGCAACTGCAGCAGCAACGGATATTGCTTATATATCGATACCCTTTTTTGATTGAGGGTGCTAGCGAATTATAAGACTTCTCCCTTTTTTAAGGGGGTTTATTAGCTAAGGTTTTGAATTAATGAATTTAATTAAATTTAGATTACTTAAGTTTATGCATAGACAAGCTAACTTCGGGAAAAGTCTCACAGTTTACCATTTCATCTGGGGGTAAATTTGAAATATTTCTTTCATAACTAAGCCAAAATGCATTTTTATTTGAAAAGCAATTTTGTATTATTATTTATTAGGTTAACAAATCAGCAAAAGGTATGTTATACTTTAGGAATTATATTTTGGATCTATTTTTTAACAATTAATAACAAATTTTTTGTTTTCTAAGCAGATAGACCAGGTTAACTCGCCCACTTACAAAATTTCAAAAAGTGGTTAAAAAAATGTTTTTACTAGCAGATAAACCAGCCTAACTCTGCTTTTTGTACTTAAATCAAGGCAAGGGTACTGAAAACCACGAACACAAAGCGCTATCTATATATTTTTAGCTCAGTTTAGTTTTAAATAAAATCTTTAAAGACATTCTCCCATAGTTATTTATAGAAAGTATTGATTTTAAGCTATAATTTCAGCTTTTGTTAACCTCCAAGAAGCTTCAACTCGATTAAGAACAATTTATGGCACACTATTTAGGGCAGTGTAATGTCGCTTTCCTTCCCACTCTTTACACTCCTCCCTAATTGCGCCTGCACTCATATGACCAAGAGAAATTTCCGTCACGATTTAGCTGAACGACCTGATTGTTTGGCACTCGCTTATGGCCGGGGAGCCGCCTCATCATCAGGCCACCTCCAAAAGTGCGTTTTTATATGGAACAGCGGTAGTCGGAGCCCACATTGGGTGGGTTTTGCGAATTAGCCACAACAGAAAGGCAAGGGCCAAGGCAGAGGCGACGGTGAAGATGGCCAAACAGCACCTAGCCAAGTTCGCGCTTCAATCGTGAAAGTGAAATTTATTACACTTGTATTTGAAAACGAAAATCAGAGCGCCATTCCCAAAGAGCCAGAGCTCTGGGAAAGGGAGGCGGCGGCGGCGGCGGCAATGGCTGCCAATGGCCGAGTAAGTTGGGGTAATTTCACGGGGACGGGCACTGGAAATGGGGCTAATTAAAAACCCGACCCAGCCATGCTAACCGTGCCTATCTGGGCCTTTCCATCTCTAATTGCAGTCGATCGGCTGATCAAGCAGTGGGCACCCATCGTCTGGCTGGCGCCCGAAGAGAAATTCATGCCACTGGGCGTGGAGGAGTTCCTGCAGTACGTCCATCCCATGGATAAGGACAGCAGCTTCCGGCCGGGCGTACCCTTTAGCGAATACTCGACCAGATCGCATTTGGTCACAAACGGCGAGATACAAGATCTTTTGGAGGACGACAATTCGTTTCTGTACGGCCGGAATCCCAATGAGAAACCGGTGCCCATCTATGGTGTGGTCACCATGTGCCCCATGAGAAGGGAGCTACCTGTGCCTCCTCCGCCGCCGCCGCAGCACACTCCCCCACCAGTCAGCACACGCGGTCCCTACATTCCCGTCTCCATTGATCCCCTCGAGGAGCGCAATGACACCGTTCGGAGATCTTCGAGGCTTTTTCCACTCTTCCAGCGGGTAAAACGACAGGTTCCGGCAGGGAATCCCAAGTACAATCCACTTAACGAGTACGAGGAGTTGGTAATGGAGCCCACCCAGAAGCCCCCGCCAGAGCCGGAGTCGCCACAAGAGCAAGAGGGCGGTGTGCCGGTAAACAACTTCATAGCCAATCTGGCAGACAATGTCAAGTTCAGCGGCGGGACGGATCCCGACGACAATCTGGAAGATAACAGCATCGGCAAGGTCCCCGAACAGGAGGCGAATGCGGGAAAGGGCAAGTTGCCGGGCTTCCATGTCACCTACTGGATGTTCTATCCCTACAGCCAGGGCAAGACCATGTGCACCGTGAGCCTGGGTCCATTAGGAAGGATTCCCTTTCCCGCCGTCTATGGCTACTGCTTGGGCAATCGCAAGGATATTGGCAGCCATGTGGGAGATTGGGAGCACATGAGTCTGTACTTCAATGGGGATGCAGAGCCGCAGGCCATGTATGTGTCGGCCCACGATGCGGGCGCCTATTATAGCTACAATCGACTGACGGGCTCCTTCGAGTTCCGCCGCCAGGAGACACGCAAGGGAATCCTGCAGCGCCCAAACTTTCCCAAAACAGTGACGACATTCAAAAACCATCCGGTTTTGTTTGCCGCCAAGGGATCGCATGGCCTGTGGACGGCGCCAGGGAAGCATCGATTCGTCAAGGTGGCGCGTCTGTATGACATTAACGGATTCGGCACGCCCTGGAACACTTGGAAGGCAGTTGACATAAGCTACGAGAACGTGAGATCCTATGGTGAGTGCCATCTATGAGATATTATCTGAATTCTTGGCTCTAATCCATTCTGAAATCCCCATTAAGGTCGCTCATTAGTCCCCGATTGGCTCACGTATCGGGGCAAGTGGGGCAATCCGAAGAGCAAGTGTCATCCCTTCCGGCGAATTGGTCTCAATTTTTGCGAGTTTACGGACGGACCCACTGGTATACCGCTCAAGGAGCCCCATTTTCAGTGCGGTGCTGACTATCGCTGAGGACGAAGAGAGCCCTTGCCTAGGCTTAGTCTAATGTTTAGTAAAGTATTTATTGTGAAACCAAAACCCAAAAAGAGATCCCACAAACGATTAAAAAGAAAATGTAAAAGTAAATGAAAAGTGGAGTTTTCTTTGCCAGTATTTCCAGTATCAAAAACTGGAGGATTGCATATAAAAAAGTCCAATAAAGGTTTCCAAAAAGAAGGCTACAACAGTCAAGTTCGGATCCCGGATAACAAAAACTAACCTCAGTCTTCTGCCAAACAGTTACGTATTTCTTTTATAATCCTGAATCAATAATGAGTGGAGATATGTACCCCAAAATGTTCTCTACTCACTTGGAAAATTAAATTGGCACTTTCGCTCAGTGTTGTATCATCCGGTGAATCCACTGGTATTTGTTTTGTAAATCTCGTATCGAACTGTGAGACATCGTCCTCGCTCCGCTGTTGAGTTAGAAAATAGTTCAAAATTAGCAAAAATTGAAAATAAAATGTTAAAGAAAGAACGTACCAAAAGCGGCTTAATGGGAGGTTCGAGGCGTCTAGCCAGAACATCGTCCCAGTTGACGTGCTTGAAGAATGGATGTATTTGAACAGCCGCCGCATCCTCGGGTCCGCTGCCCAGGCGTTGGGGTTCCTGGCGCTTCATCAGGCGACGAACCAGGTCCCTGGCTTCTGGTGTGAGGTAGGCTGGCAAATTGAGCTTGGCTTTCAGAATGGTCTCGATGGTCTTCTTTCGATTCTCGGCGGTGAAGGGCGGCTATTGGAATGCGGCTGTTATTAAACGGTTCAACTACAACTACAAGCTGATAGCTTACCACTCCCGTAAGCATGTCGAACATGAGAGCGCCCAGCGACCACCAATCCACTGCTTTGCCATGGCCACTTCTGGTCAGAATCTCAGGTGCCCTGCAAGCAAAGAAATCCCAAGTCAGTTACGGATTCACTAGATCTCGGTTGGGAAAAGGATAAAAGGCCGACGGGCACACGCACATGTACTCAATTGTGCCGCAGAAGGTGTGGGTGACAATACCCTCTTGTATGTGCTCCTTGCACAGACCAAAGTCGGTGAGCTTTACGTGTCCCTGGGCGTCTAGCAATATATTCTCGGGCTTCAAGTCGCGATAAATGATGCCCAGCTTGTGGAGATGGCCCAGGGCCAAAATGATTTCGCTCAGATAGAAGCTGCAGGAGAAATGGAAAAGTATTTGAATTAAATTCAATATTTTGCAGCAGATTAATGGCCTTACCAAGTGGTATCCTCGAGAAAGATGCCCTCCCGCTCCAAATGCATGAACAGCTCACCGCCGCTTAGATATTCAAGGATTAGATATAGTTTTCCGTCCGTCTGAAAGGCGTAGACCAGCTCCACTATGAACGGATGCTATAAAGAGGAAAATAATCCCAAATTAGTGCCGAGATGTGGGGTAATTCCTGGCCAAACGTACCTTGACTGCCTCGAGAATATTGCGCTCGGCGCGTGTGTGCGCTGTGTCCTTTTGATTGGTCACTATCGATGCCTTTTTGAGCACCTTCATCGCAAAGTATTTGTTCGCATCTCGTCCAGCGGTCATGCGCACCTGTAAATAGAGGCAGCGTTAAGTTACATACAGTTTACGATCAGCTTGTGAGGTTCGACCTACCTGAAATACTTTGCCATAGCCACCTTTGCCAAGAACCTTCTTGAGTTCAAAGTCCTTGGGTCCCAGCTTAATTTTGCCCGGATTGACATTTTCCTCGGAAAGCTGTATGGTCTCCTGTCCCTCGGCGCTGATTAGGGGATTAGGGAAAATAGAGAATTGGGGAGTTGGTTAATTGTTGTCCTCTGTGTTCGGTGTTTGCGTCTGGGTCGGACTGGCTGGCTGGCTAGCGTGGGAAAGGAGCAGCCCACGTGCTATAAATAAATCCCATTGGCGTGCACGCGCCAATCGTCACCTCCCTGGCACCCTGTGCACCTCCTTCCGCCCACCAGCCAGCCCAGCAGCTCCTCCATCAGGGCTGTCGAGTGTTTGTCGTGAGTCTTGTTTACACATGGAACTAGCTGGCTCATTGAAGAGGCGGCCAGAGGCCGGGTGACGGCTTGTTGGTAGTCAATACCAGTTGTAAACACTTCTGTGCGCCCCCACCCGTCCGTCCGTCTGTCCATTTGACCGCCTGTCCCTCTCTGTTGCCGTTCGTTATCACCGCCCAGTGAAGTGGTAGTGCGCGTCTGTCCGGGATCAGGCTTTCCGAGCCGAATCAATCAGATGTTAACAGTGTCAACGCGCTTTCGCAGTGTGCAAACACTGGGTCTGAGCTGATAATTGGCAATTAGGCTGCTCATTTCTGCCCCGACTTTATCTACTCAATGAGGAAGTCCGGATGTACAGCGATCCCCTCCCCCAACCCCCCAATGATCGGCCTGCGCGCGAATTTCCCCCGCATTCTGAGAATTACAGTCACGTCGTTGTCCTCCAGCGACATTGCTGGGGTATTACTCACTCCTGGTGCAGATTAATACACAATTCCGGTTCTAGGTCAACCTGCGAACGAGAGGAGAGACGGAGACGGTTGTAAGTGTGAGTGAGCATAACTCCAGCGAAATATATGTATATGCGAAAAATCAACAATTAATCATAGTTATTACGAACTTGAGACCCGGACAGCAGAAGGGAAAGTTACACAGCACCAGCAGCAGCAGCAGCAGAAGGGAGCAACGAAAATGAAATGCTCTCGATCTTATCATTAATGCTTGAAATGATGCCCTTTTTTATTTTTGTTTACTGATTCATAAAGAGTTTTAGGTTCTGGGTGAATTTTGTTAGTTAATTAAGTTAGTAATTACATTTCCTAATGAACGTTTTAATGGATTTTTAATGGTCCGGAGGTTAGTTTCTAATACAAAGTTATCACCCGTTTATACTATAAATAAGTAAATTGTTGAAGCCTTTATGAGATTGCCAATAAATCAGGAAAAATAATTACTAATAAACTTCATTAGACAGAAAATCAGGAATTATGGAAGACATAATAATAAATGATGGAAGTGAATGCTTTATAGATATTGTAAATTAGTAATAAGGAAACAATTCTATTAATCTTTTTATTTAAGAAACTTCTTCCCCATTCGGTGCTACCCCAAAAATTCACTCTGCTGATATTTTCAGCTGAGGGAGATTCCGATGAATGGAGAGATCAGTCTCGGGACAGTCAGAGGGGCATGCTCTTGGTATTGGGTATTGGCTGCCTTTGGAGTCTGTGCCGCCGCCAGTGAATTTCTCCCCTTTCGATCTGCCCACACAAACACATACACACACTGCACACACACACACACACACACAGCGAAAGATGGGAAAGAGAGAATCCCACACAGAGATACACTTTCCGCACGCACACACACCTTTTCTTTAATGACAAACTAAATTTAGAACTCGGAACAATGCCAAATAATCTGCCGGCAATGCTGGCGCTGCCTCCGCCTCCATCTGCCCTCCCCCCCAGACGCTGCTGCTGCTCCAACCGGGGGAAGGCCACAGTTAGGGGCAGCGGATGAAGAAGAAGCAACAACGCCGCCGCTCTCGTCATGCCTAAAATGTGTATAGAATATTTTTGACTAAAGTTCAATTGAATGGCGGCATCGGCATCGGCATCTCGACACCGCCATCGGCATCGCCAACATCTTGACGCTCTCGTCAGCACATTAAAAACTGGTTCACCTCGTCAGCGTTGGCGGTGGATTCCAATTAACGAATCCATCATAATTTATAGCGCTCACACGGCTCCGATGGCTGGCGGCGGGTGCTTGCTTTGGGGGGTGTGTGCGCTTGCGTAAATCACATTTGACAAGCCGCCGAAAAGGGGGGCGCTGCGATATGATAAGAACGCAAGCAGCAATATCGGTATCTCGTTCTCCACTAGCCATGTGAAATCCCCTAAGGAGCCCATCCTATGCACCCTATCCAAGGGGTGCATTGAATACCCAAGAAATGTAAGCCGTTCACAGGAAGAAATTATGTCATACCAGGGGAGTGTAGGGGCAACCATAAAAATGGTATTTCCCATTACCAAGTTTAAGGGGGACATTATATTTAATAGTAGCGCACATAATTCTCCCATAAAAAATAAAATTACTGAGTTTTTAAAGTCTTTTTCCACTAAATTTCTTATAAAATTTACATCTCATTTTTAATATCTTTAAGAAAAGCGTTAAAAGCTATCTGTAACATTGGGTTTGGTGAAAAAAACCCAAAAAGATTACGAAATATGAAGTTTGATATCTAAAAATATAAATAACCGATCAATAAGTTGCGTTCAGTGGACTTTTATGGGCTGTATTTCCTAGTGTGCAGTTGCAACTGGTTCTCTATATAGAGGGGAACCCGAAAAATATTACCGCTCAGCACGATCGCGATCACGATCTGGATCGGGCGATCGTTCCCTCGCTCACTCTCCTACACACAATTTGTTGTTGGGCCTCTAGTCGTTATCAGCGCCAGAGGTTTTTCTCATTTTCTAATTTTATATTGTCCGCTGATAACGAATTTCGTTTTCTAAGTGGAAGTTTAGCCTCTTTCCCATTCCGCCTTCTACATTCCACCTCAGCCACGCTCCCCAGTTGTTGCAATATTTCCATGGAGTGTGGCGGGTAATTGGTACTGATTATTTTGAAGGACACACACTCTGCCTGTCGATTGCCCAACGACGATTTCGTAAGGAGGGATCTCGCACCGCAGAGTCGTGGGTAAATTTCCGTATTATGAATGTGCAGTGCAGTGTACGTGCTGCTACTGCTGCTGCTGCTGCTGGATGACGCCAGAGTCGCGGTGATGCGGACTTTTGCGCAGCAGATAAGCCGAGTTTGCTGGCTGTGGATATGGAAAATTTAGCGAGGGAGGGAGAAGAGGGCCTGGGATGCCCAGACGCCCGCCAGGAAAACTCGCAGACAAAGCGAAAAGGTAAACAAAGGGGAAAATTTCAACTGCTGCTACGTCTGCTGCTGGTGTGGGTACAATTATTGCTGCGCAGTTGTTCGCTTACGTCGTCCAGCTCGATCCTGTCGTCGTCCGAGTCCCTGGCCTTGTCGTCCTCGTGCAGCTCCAGGTCGAACAGCTCGCTGGGATCACTAACGTCCGCCATTTGTGCGATCTGGCCCGTGGATGTGCCCTAGTCTGGTGCTGGTTGCTCGATGGCTGGCTGGTTGGTTGTCGCTCCACCTCGCGAGGCACGGCGCTTGCGGAAGCGTTTTATTTTAGTCTCTCCGCTCCTCGCTCGCCGCGGGTCGGAACAGAACAGAACGGAACAGGCGCGGGGCAGCTTTCGTGGCCCCGAAGGTTATTGTTTATTAGTTAATGGCAAAAGCAATACAAATACACACACGCACACCCGTACGGGCACGGGAGACACGCACCAACACTGCGACGCACGCACCACACACCACGCACTTGTGCCGCTCTCAAACACAAGCTAGCTGCGATATCTGCTCTGCCCACGCGTGCCCTGCAATTTGTTGCTCCGCCAAGTACGCAATTGTTCGCCACTGCCTAATCGCAATGCAGTAATCAGTAATTAAAATGCACTTTTTCTTTGTTTGCGAGTGAACACGAGGTGATGTGCTAGAGTGGCCAGACGGTGGCTACTGAAGAGCTGTCAAATCGATGGCTTCTCGATAGTCGACTGTTTGGACTATCGAGATGGTATAACAAAATTTCAATAATGGTTGCGTTCAGCACAACATCATGAATTGTTAATTATTATAATTAATTATTAATTGATTGTTAATTATTTCTATATTTATTCTTTTCTTTGTGTTGCAGTGCTACAAATAAAACGAAATAAATTTGACTGCTGTTCGCTCTTTTTCTTTTGCTGCAGCAGCGGCCAACGAGTTTGGATGAGCGAACAACTGATCATCTGTTTTGCTTTTGCTCTGACGTAAACATAAACAACGTCCTCTCAAAACAAAAATAGTTGATCAGCTGTTCGCTCATTCGAGATCGTTGACCGCTGCTTTATGTTTTTTGATCAAAAATTAGTTTAATTTGTAATTTATAGATTAGAAAATAACCGAAAAATAATCATAAAAATTGAAGTTTTTAAATATAAATATAATGATTACGGTCCCTATTAAATAAAGCTTAATATAATAAACAACTAGCATATTCTAGTAAAATTACATTCCTTTCGCTAATATATATATCGATAAAACGAAATACTCATTGAGGACAGTGAAATATAACACTTCGGATGGCATCGATGTTTTAATTATTCTATAGAGATGGGTGATTCTTTTTAACTACGGTCTCACTACCAGCACGCGCTAGAACAACAAAGACCTTCGAAGAACTTAATTAATTTGTGGAGCACCAATTGTAATTAAAGAACCGAATCATGTGCACCGGCTCGCCCAGCAGCAATGGCTCCCAGTCGGAGGAGGGCAGCACCACGGAGCCGGCACCCCAGGAGCAGCCAGCGGAGGTGGAACGCGAGCGGCCAGCGGAGCAACAGCTGAGAACGCCCACGCACGCAGTCGTGGCCGCTGCCACGGCGGAGGACATCCTGGCCGAGTATGGTAGCAACCTGAAGCTGCTCGAGTGCAACTCACAGGTGGCCGAGCTGCTGACCATACTCCGCGACAAGTAGGTGACGAGTGGAGGCGAGGTTAGGGCTACGGCAACTGCAATATCCAATTTCCTCTTCAGGAACACCACACGCAGCGATTTCAAGTTCTACGCCGACCGGTTGATTCGCCTGGTTATCGAGGAGTCGCTCAACCAGCTGCCCTATACCCACTGCGACGTGGAGACGCCCACCGGCGCCATCTACGAGGGCCTGAAATACCGCTCTGGCAACTGTGGCGTGTCCATCATCCGATCTGGAGAGGCCATGGAGCAGGGGCTGCGCGACTGCTGCCGGTCGATTCGTATCGGCAAGATACTGGTCGAGTCGGATGCCAATACGCATGAGGCGCGCGTGGTGTATGCCCGCTTCCCTGACGACATAGGCAGTCGGCAAGTGCTGCTAATGTACCCCATCATGTCCACGGGAAACACGGTGCTGCAGGCAGTGAATGTCCTGCGCGAGCACGGCGTGCCCGAGAGCTGCATCATCCTTTCGAATCTGTTCTGTACGCCGATGGCTGCCCGCACGGTGGTGAATGCGTTCCCCAAGCTGAAAATCCTCACCTCCGAGCTGCATCCGGTGGCGCCCAATCACTTTGGACAGAAATACTTCGGTACAGATTAGAGCTAGGCGCAGACGCAGACTTGACGACTAAGCGCGCTTAGCTGCTTAGGATAGGTAGAGTGAGTTGGCCACCTCCGCTGTCTCTGTCCATGCATGCACCTCACCCCGATAAACGCCAGCTCCACTAACGTCTGCTCCTTTTTCTGTCTCGTCCCCCAGATGGCATTTGAAATACACAAAGCGATACGAAGCAGACGCGGCACGGGCGCAGTCGGGCGAGCTACCAAACTATTTAAGCAACTCTTAGCTTTTCACAACTGGCTTTTAATGCAACTCTCAAATATGTTACGTTAATTTTTTTGGTTTTAACTAATTGTAAATATATAGAAAGGAATAAATATTTAAAGAGAATGGCTGCTCTAGGAGCTCATCTTGAAGTTGACAACAGTGTCCACCTTTTGAAGGCCCGTAGAGAAGGAGCGCAGTTGCACGGTCTGTGCATTCTGGATGACAATGGCTCCAGTCTCGTCCCACTTCGCGGGCAGCTCCGTGTTCTTCAGCGTGTGGATCATCACGTCGAAGGTGCAGATGCAGTCGAGAAGCGGCAAGTAACTAACGGTGGCCGAGATCTGGCGCATTACATCTCGGATCTCGTTCTGGATGCGAGACAGCTCCTTGGTGGAGGTGAGCTTGGTGGGGTCGCTTGTGTCGCCGTCGCCCAACTCAGCCTGCATCTTGAAGTCCCAGCACTCGAGCACCTCCTTGCTGTGGGCGTTCGTGATGACCATGGAGATCTTGCTGATCATGTTCTTGGCCAGCCACTCTGTAAGACCGGACAACCTGTTTAAGCACCCATTAAAAGCACACTTAAGCCCACTCACCTTCTGTTTGGCAGAGCACATTCTGCAGGAAAGTCGTAATCTTCGGATCCTTGGACATCAAGATGGTCAGGCCATATTGCTGGGTGCTATCAAAGTTCTCCGCCGGATAAATGCCGCGTTGAAACAGGATGGAGTTGATGCCGTACTCTATTTAGGCCATAAAAAAGGGATAAGGAAAGACGCCATTGAACGCGGGCTTTCGATCGCTGCCAAGTGCGGGCTGTGCCACTTACTCAGATATTCGACGATTATCTGGGCGGAGCCCTTAAGTGTGATGCAGTTCTTGGTTGCCTGGGCAGTCGACATTATTGTATTTATATTTCTAATGCACAAACTTTATTTTTGCTGTGAGAAGTTTGCAAAAAATCGCCGCTAGTTTTGAAAGGCAATTATCAGTGTGACCGCAGCTGGGCCGATAAAAAAAAGGCAAAAAATATTAACATGGGCAGCACTTTTTAGTACTTGAAACTCAAACGGAAATGTCTGGCAGCGCCACGAGTTCGAGTTTCGCGGGTCTTTAAAAAGGCGGTTTCATTCAATTTCTGTTTCAAAGAAAACACCCAGATTCTTATGCAACAAATTCAGAATTTTATTGGCCATCCTCTGGTTAACTAAAACTAAGCATGAGATCCATTTTTGTGCGCAAAAGCATTTCCACGTGGCTCGGCTAAAGAAGATTCCTCAAGTCCATCAAGTGTCGTAACGGCCGCCTGTCGAGAGACCAAAAGAGGAGACTTTGATTTAGCCGAAATATATATCCTCGACATTCCTTGCACTTAATCCAAAACCGGGCTCGTTTCCACAGAGCTTTAGCGGCAATGCGCTCTCAGATTTTGTTTGTTGTTGAGGGGGGAAAATTAGCGAAAGCAAATGGGGGAATAATAGGGGAAAACCTTCAATAAAAATCAATGATAATCGAAGGAGAAAAAAAGCCACAGAAGAAGAACGAGAAACAGGAGGAAATCAGGAACCAAATCAAAAAGCAAATTGATGTTTTGTAAAATGTGAATTATTTGCAAGTTTTTAATTAAATTTTTTCTTATGCATCGTTTTGTTTTCTTTTCTTTTTTGTTTTTTTTTTGTTTTGTTTTTGTGTTGGTTTAATGGTTTTTGTTTTAAATTAATATTAAACTTTACATGGTATTTTTGGTATAAATCTTTCAATAATTAAATATATAAAAAATTTGCCACTTAAAAGATAACTAAAAATAATCTCTTCGCCATACAAACTGATGTCAACATACACATTGCGAAAAAATAACTAAATTTGCATTTTACATGGTTTTTTTTTTGTTGTATTGTTTTAGCGCAAATCATAAACGAGGACAAATAAAATAGTATTTCGAAATTAAGTAGCTTTATAGTGTGTCTGTGTGTGTGTGTTTAAGTTGTGTGTGTGGGCTTAAGACTAAAGTTACGTTTAATTTAGGTGTAATTTTAAATACAATAAATTATGGTTAAAGAAGGGCTGCATTAACTTAGTTTGAAATGTAC
The DNA here is from genome assembly GCA_035045905.1 of Drosophila anomelani. NCBI lineage: Eukaryota > Metazoa > Arthropoda > Insecta > Diptera > Drosophilidae > Drosophila > Drosophila anomelani. The sequence goes on from JAWNOO010000165.1 coordinate 2,060,992, forward strand.
ACAAAACTTAACGTTAGTTAAAACGAGAGATATTTACAGGATTTATTACAAAGTTCTCGGCTACGTGTCAACCTTTGTTCTCATTATATAAGTATATATAGCATGTATATTTATATGTCTATGGTACAACAACAAAAGCGCAACAGTGTCAGTGTCAGGGGTCGAATCGATAATGCTTTCAAACTGTAAACCTCGATAGTTTTCATTCGTTTTCCTTCGTACAATTAATTTAATTAAAATTCAGTTTGGGTTTCATATTTAAAATATTCAAACGTAGCTAAAGTCAGTCTGAATCTGGAACTTATCGCTTTTTGGGGCAGAAGGAACTCTGGGAACTCTACGGAATTTTGAAATGTTTTCGGTTCTGTTCGGTTTCGTTTTTGTTTTCGTTTCGATTCGGATAGGTTTCTGTAGTTTCGAACTGATTTGGAGAACGGTGATGGCTTGGTCTGCCGGTGCAACAAATTCTCTAATTTTTTAAGTACAGTAAAAAATTACAATTGTCGCTGTTCTTGGAGTGCAGGGGATTCAATCGATCTTATGGTTTCTTTTTTGTTTTGTTTATAAAAATCATAAAAATAATAAAACAAAATTCTATGCATTAATAGTCGTTATTTAAGGTATGTATTTGGCCGTAGATTGCAACAAAATATCTGTGAAGAGATTAAATTATAAATAAAATTAAAAATTAATCTTCCAGTTGATTTTCTCGTTGGATTTTCGTTTACTTTTAACTAAAAGCCGGCTAAAACCACTTCCACAAATAAAAGGGGCAACTACAAGCATTAAATTGCGCTCTCGAAAGATAGAATTCCATCATGCAGAGGATTGTAAAGATAAGGTCTTCAGCTCAAGATTTCTCTTTGCTGTGGAATTTTATGTTTTTGTTGAGAAGGAGACGAGCACAAGACTAAGGAAGTAAAAAGTGAACAGAGTTACCCAAATCGCAGGAAACGCAGGAGATTAGTCAATAGAAAAATTACAAAAAAAAAAAAACAACAATCACCAAATAAAAGTAAACAAGGGAGCAGAATGAAATTATTGGTTGGTTTTGTTTGATTTGAATTGGGTTCTTTTTTGTGGATTGTCAAAATCTACAGCCAAGTGTTAATGTCTAATAACGAGTACGAACTAAAATTAATTGCAAATCATAAATGTATTATATTGGTTATTATTCGTTTGGAGAGTTGTTTTTAATGTTGTTCGTTTTTATTATTCGCAAACTACTCAAATTAGATCGAAAACAAAACAAAATTCAGTTCCCGTTTCATTTGGTGGAGTCAGTACATTGCCTTTTCTGGGTGAGTGTGGTTTTTAGTGTGGCCAAGTCGGCATTTGTTGCAAGTGTTTGTTGAATGTTTGCTGCTTGCTTCTTGATGAGTGTATGTGTGTGTGGGCGTGTGGGCGTGTATTCGTGTAACTAACTTAAGAGAGCCTCTGTTGATTGGTTATCGTTAATCATTGATATTCATATTGACATTGTATGCGCGTGTGTGAGGTGAGAGAACGTGGGCTAAGAGCCAATTGAACGATTCGACAAGTTTACATGTTTCTCAGTACTTTTGTGGGGGATAGGATAGGTTGTCCCTTGTCTGGTGTCCTTTGTCCGTTGTCCGCTTGTCCGTCCGTCCACGTTGCTTAATAATTTTGTTTTGTTTTGCTGTTTTCTTTTATACATTTACTGGTTGGTGTAGGCGTGTGTAGTTGTGTGTGATGAGTGAGTTTGATATTAAATTAAGTTCCTATGTAAACACTATTTAAAATAAACCTTCTATAGCACCCTTTGTTTTTATTCGTATTTATTTGATTATTCTCGTTTTCATTGCTCTTAAAACGCTTTTAGTTTGCAGTATAATAAATATTATTAGGTATTACGAAAGAACTTTTGTTAGTTATTTTGATTTGTTTACTCTTTGTTGTTGTTGTTGTTGTTGTTTGTAAGACCTTACTTTGTTTCTTTTCTGGAATGTGATCTCTAATAAAACTTGTAGTTCGTCGTTTTCAAAGTGACTGATAATAGCAGGGGATTGATGATGAAGTGTGGAGTGGGTGGGTAGGAGGTTGGGAGGGTAGGATTTTCTTGTTTCATTTAATTTTAGATCCAATTCTGCATACTGTATTTGTACTTTCTGTCTATGTAATAGTGTGTAGTGTGTGTGATGTGTGTTTCGCTTTATCAACTATATTTGGTTTATTTAACTTTCATTTATTCAGCGTTTTTTTTTTAGAAAGCTTCTTCTGTAATTGGAAGGATATTCGGTGAAATGTGCAAATGGGAATGGGAATTCCGTCGGTTGCCGTTTTCTCTAATTTACTTGATTGTAGATCTGTTGAATTATTATTTTATACTTTATGATTTATTCATTGTTTTGGTATGGGCACTGAGTTCGGTTTGTTTAATTTGATTTCAAGTTTCGGTTTTGCGGATAACTCGCGAATGACTCGACGTAAAACAATCGATGCTATAGAAGTGCCTATTTTAGCAGTAATAACCTCCTTGAAAACGTTTGCAAGGGGCTTCGGAAGGACTACTATTGCTGTACGTACTGTCGGGCCCAATGTTCTCGCAACGTTCGCCGACGTATCCGTTTTGGCAACTGAAAGAAAGAGGTTGAGAGCCCAATTAGTTCATGGATTTTCCCTGCATTCAAAACCAATATTCAATATAAAATAATATATGCATGTGTATACAATGTATAAATATAAAATACACAAAACCTGGTGGTGGCGGCGCACTGAAATGGCCATGAACTGCGGTGCAGCATTCGCTTAACCACTCATGGATCCGGTCAAAAATATAAACAAAAATAACAACAAAAAATCAAACAAATTAAGTGTGTGGCATGAAACGATTTTTAGCAAAAAAAAAAGGGAAAGTTTATGGCATCGAAATGGAAATGAATTTTCCCGCAAGGGTAGCGAAAGCAATGCGCTTTTTTCGGCCTGCCACTTGGGGTCGGAATCGGGATCGGGATCGGTTCGCTTCGCTTCGGATCGAGTGTATGGCGGTGTACCCTCGCTCCGCCAGATAAAACGAGGCGCTGAAAGACATTATTCACATTGCATACACAAAAAAAAAAAGAGATGAACACACGGATGCAAGTGGGTCTTTGTGGAGTTCTCTCCACGAAATTTGTGGCCTTTTAATTGCGCCCCTCTCCGAGTTCCTCTGCTCCGGAGTCCGGACTCCGGACTCTGTGTAATGTGATGCCAAAATATTACAAGATCTGTGTATATATTTAGAGGCGAGGGGGTTGGCGTCTTATCAGCTGTCACATGAGAGGTTTATCAAGTAAACCACTTGAGTTTTTGGATCAGTTGCCGGCTGAAAACTAGCTGGCAGTTGTGACAGGATACGAGTGCGAGTGCACAGAGAGAAACAGAATGAGATTAGTTCTACTCTTTACTCAAAGAAAACATATCATATACACATACATTTCTTAATATCTCAAACACTTACCGGCAGTAGAACAGGTTCATATCCTTGATCATCCTGCAGGTGCCGCCATGGAAACAGAAATCGGTGAAGGGGCAGGGAACATCGGTGTCCTGGTCCGGCCGAAAGAGTACTGCAAGCAAGCGAATTCATTTGATTTACAAGGATTTCCACATCGCGATACGAAATGATTTCATAAAAATACATTCGCCTTCGAAACTGGGCCATAAATTAGAAATGAATTGGAGCACTTCGAATTGGCTGATGACGACGACGACATCACAAGGTGCTCGAACCCACGCAGAGATGGGCATTTGGCTGGGGATGGGCATGAGCCCCACCAGACTCACCTGGAGCGGCGTTGATCATGATGCGGCGCCTGATGATCGCCTTGCTGACTTTGTTCTTCGCCCGGCACTCGTACTTGCCCGCATCGGAGGAACTATTGAAGGAGCGCACAATCAGCTCGGAACGTCTTCTACAGGGAGTCACAAAATTAAGACAAATTAATAAAATAAAACAATTAAAATTAAATCGAAGGGTGGACTTACTTGTGGTGCTTGAATTGATAAACGTTGCGCTTGCGATTGATAGACTTGTCGTCCTTGAACCAGGTAACCTTCGGCGGCGGCTTGCCGGATACCCGGCAGACGATCCTCAGCTCCTGGCCGTGCTCGATGGTCTTGTTGCTCGGCTCCGCGATGATCGCAGTGATCGATGCGTTCTGTGCTGTAAGGAACACCAGAGAAATCATTAGGCCATGCATTTCTTTCATCTTTCAAATCGATCGACAGCAAAATCATGTTGGATGGCGGCCCCCTTGGCTAATTATCGGAATTTTCCACCTGTCTTTATGGGCTTTATATGATTCTCAGACAGCTCTTCCAGTAAACAAAATAGCAAACTACAAAAATTATTCGCATTCTTTGGAGAATTTAGCCTGGCGCTTTTCAATGTTTTAATGGGCGTCTCGTCTCGTCCCGCTGAGGTCGTTAAACGAAATTTTCATTTGTCTGGCACTTCCACTTTCGAGGTGGAAAAGAACAAAAACAAACGATTTATGGGGCGGAAAATTGGCCCAGTTGCGATGACAGAGAAAGTATATAGTGAGTCCGGGACTTGCAACAGAAATTGTCTTAATAAAAGCCCTAGGTTTTTAAAGGTTTTAAAGATATCCTTCAATATAATGGTGATTTAAGCTATAATAAATACCTATGACATTGTAAACTTGTAGGGTTTTACCTAATCTAACAAGACACCTGCTTTTATTTGATCTTTGCCCTATCAGAGAACTCCTTTATGGTTAGTTATAAAGGGTTTCCCAATCACATATTACATAGTACACGTGCACCCAGGTGTTCACCCTTTATCAATGATCAAATATTTATATATTCGAGTTTTTCTAATATATACTATATGCCCAATTACATATTAAAGACTCACAACAGACTGACTCATCAATGCCGACAAATTGGCAATGAAACTGTGCTGCTGTCTTCTTCGAATTGGCCATTCGCATTGCGCTGCTGTGCCACTCCCCCGCCGGCGAGCTCTTAAATTAGCCAACATATCACGTGTCTGGTGGGCGGATTTTCTTTTATTTTCTATTCGGCGATTGTCTAAGTGCTCGTCACATGCTAATTGAGACCTGCGTGCGCTGTCACCCACCGCCAAGTGATTCATTCACCCGACTCACCACCGATCATGATCATCCATCGATTGCCGCAGCCGTGCTATTTCGGCAAATCTATCTTTATTTCTCTATATTTTGTTTGCATTGGTTGTCAGGAAAGCCACTTGCATGGCCGTTATGCAATTGTCAGGGAATATCTAGCTATATGTTGTGGTTATATGTACATACATATGTGTGTCCAAGTTCCAAGCAGTCTACAAAGTCTGCGCTGATTTAATGCCCGGCAAATGTTAATTTATGTGAAGAGGATCGCGTGGCCAGACGGGGGTTTTCATATACAATATATAATGTGATTTTAGATTTTAAAATGTACACTGTGTTCCCACAGGGAAAATATAAACCATTGAAAATAATAAAGAACAATTTGGCCGATTACAAATAAATATTTAAAGTTAGGAAGTAAAAGAAGAAGTCTCTTAGTTGGTGTATTCTATATTCTATACTTTACCTACATATATCATTTAAAAACTCTTTTAAAAATCTCAATAATTAATTAAACTTTTCTGTATTAATTGAATTATTTCTGAATTCGTACTTTTAAATAGTTCATTTACGGAAAATTCAGGAAGATTTAGCAATACTTATATAAATCACTCCAAGTCCTAGTATTTCGCAAACCTCATTTCTTCAAGTGTAAATGCTTATATAGAAGTGTATTTATTCTATACAATTTTGAGTATATTAAAAGATAAATTATTGTTTATAATTTATGTTTGGCCCAGCGTCGGGCCATAAAGCAGCATTTTAATTGTGCGCGCCACTTTCTCACGCTCCCAAAAAAAAAAGAAAACGTAGATGAGTGTGTGTGTGCGTGTGTATCTGTGTGAGTAGCTGGGTGAGCGTATGGATCAGATCCGAAACGTCAACTCACAAGTGTCCAAAGCGAGTACAACACAAAGTCAATTAATAAGAATACGAATTCCTAAGGCACCCGGCCCTCACATACACAGATTGAGATACATTCACAGATACATCTACGGCCACAGATACAGATAGAAATACAAATACCGATCCAGATACAAAACAAGTTGACAATTGTCATGAGGAGCCCTCGGAACCCCCTGAGCGGTTCTCCGCTTTGATTTAACCAGAAATCCCAGCCAGAATAATAAGATGAACATTTTTATTTGCCTTCTGCGTGTTGAGTTTGTTTTGGCCAACAAAAAATTGGCATATCATATTCCCCAAATGCCAGCCACCTCCACTCCTCATTATGACTTAATTATGCGCTTAAAAAGTATGTGTGCTTTTTTTTTTCATTCGAGCCATTGGTCCCTCGACTCGAAATCGGAATCGCAATGCCCGAGAACATCGGGTGTTTGTTTTGTTTGATTTGCGAATGTTGGTGGGGAGGAGGGAATCGATTTGGAGCCGCAAAAGGATAAGGGAATCGAACTGAAATCCGATATACTCCAGCCGGGCTCATTGGCCTCTTGGCTGATGGCTGCTGTTGGCTTTTGGCTGCTGTTTTCTTGGTGGAAGTGCGTCAACAAACGGGGGTCCGGGTCCGGGTTCGGGGCCTACGTCAGAGCCAAAGGCTGACGTCGCGACGCGCTTCCGGAAAAGTCTGACATGGGGAGCAGCTATGGAGGAAGCGGTGCCAAAGAAAACGTACACTGTCAAAACAAACAAATTGACAATGGTTCCTAATTTCAAATCTTTTGGCACTTGAACTGAGTGATGTATAGAATGGTTTTGCTTTTTAGTTTCAGTTTGAATATAAGAAGACTTCTTGCAGGGGAATTTGGAGTTTAATTGAGAAAGTTTAAGCAGATGTCCTTTAATACTTTCTATCAGTGTAGGAAAACTGTCGTCGTCGTCGCCTCGTTGCCTGCTGCTCCCCAATTTAGCGCACAGACTGAGGGAAACCGAGCGAGAGACGGCGACAGAAGGGGACTACGTCGGAGACAGGCAGCGACAAGGCGCATTAAAATAACTTTTCATATTTCAAATAATATTTTTGCATTTCATTTTTTTGCCCGACGCGCTTTTCTTCTCGAGCGTGACGCTGCCGCCAATGATTCATGCAAATCCATCAGCGAACGGGCACAAGAAAAGCGGCTAATTTCAGGGGAGGATGCGCCAGTGCCGGGGGTTCAAGCGTTCCGGGGTAGAGGTTCAAAGGGGACGGGGCGGGTGCGCCAACATGTGGTTATCGCATCGAGCTGGTTGCTTAGGTCGTTTCGTGAAAATTAAGTCCGCTTGCATTGAATTAATCAGCGAAATTGCATGCGACACGCCAACTGGCGCCATCTGTCGGGCCAAATTGCCATTCACAGTCATACACCGAAAGAAAAATGTAATAGGAAAGTTAATTTAAGGTGAAGATAATATAGTTATAATTAGGTGAGGTACAATTCGGTGAAGGGAAATTCAATTTATTTTAAGGAATAGATTAATTTTTTTTTTGGGAAGGTTAAAAACCGAGAAATTATAATAAATTCATCCTGAAAAGGAGTTAAATCTCACTCTGTTTTAAAATAAATTAGAAGTAATTGAGAATTTCTTCAACCAAAACAGGTACTTTAAAACTTCAATTTCTCAACTTTAATTGCAATCTCTTCCTTTTTTTCCAGTGCATACACTTACATACACCCTTGTAATACTCCATTCATTCACCGCATGTAATTTACATAGTCATTACCACTCTAAAACTCATTGTTCCGATGGGTTTATCCCAAATTGTGCAATGTGAAATGCGCTTTTTGCCTCAAAAATACAACAAAAAACAAAAACAAAAAAATACGGATATAAGTAAGTGAATCTTCCAATACTCTCGGACTGCGAGACAATTTATTTTGGCAGCTCGGCGGGTGACCCACATTTGCCGAGATGCTAAGAGATGCTGCCGCTGTCAGCGGAAGTTTTTCCAAAAAATAAAATTCATATAAATTTCCCCTTGCTCTCGGTTCGGTTTTCCTCCGGCTGGGTTGGGTTATTTATGATTTCGAATGCGTTCGAGTGTTATTTATTTGATTATTTTTGATTCATTTTTATTGGCTCGCGACATTGTGTCACTGCTGGATCCTCTTGACTAGCGTCTCCGGACACGCAAGTGATTTATCGGGCCATAAACAAATACTGCGAGTATGCGCATATCCACCACACACAACACATTATCTTGTTTGTCTGGATAAAACTTTACAGCTGTAGCACGCGTCTCATTTGCCTTCCTGCGGAGTGCCGGGACCCCAGCGGAACCCTTCAATTCACTTCAGTTAACGCTCTCTTATGATATTTGCATGATTAAGCTTCCAGGCTAGATAAGAGTGTCCCATATATGGGTGGGTGGAGTGTCAGAGAAACGACAATGGGCATTGCGCATACGCAGTGTTGGCCTAGGCTAAGGCAAACAATTGCTCACCTGACGCCTGACGCGAGTGTCGATTAAAGTGCATTGCTATATTAGCTTATCTGTGTAATAATCATTATGAGTAGCAGTTCCACTAAACTAGTAAAAGTTAATTCTTAGATTGAACTTAAACTGCAGTTTGTTTGAATTTGGCACAGAAAGAAAAGGCTGAAAAGCCTCAAGAAATAAAATGCAAACTATTACTTGGAGTTATGAAGTCTTCTTATATTTTTAAATATATTAGAATTATTTTTAAGGTATATTTATTTGTGAATGAAGTAATTATATCCTTCAAAAGAAAATAAATATTTTGATAGGCTTAAACTTTATTTATTAACAAGCTTTTAAGGCAAACAATCTCTAAAGAACATGCTACCTTATGATAGGTAAATCTATTTTAGTTTCTAAAGTTTTTCACATGGAAATTACTGAGCTATTACCCGATGCTTGTGTCTCTCCCGGAAACATTTAAAAGCATTTTTGAAGGCATTCCAATACGAAATCCGATATGCCTGCCGAAATTCCAATATGCTAAAGCAAACGAACTTATTATTCGGATTCGTTTCGAATAAAAGAGCAACAAACAGGCGAATGATGATGTCGTTTCATTTGCCGCAGAGACCAACGGAAAATATGACAGACAGTGCGAAAAGATTTTCGCGATTGTGCAGATGGATGGGAATTGAGAAAGGAAATGGAAATCGTTAGACTCGTCGTAGCAGCCTGAATGGATGGCTGGCACGTGTGGCCAAAATGCTGGGCAGAACTAATAAAACTAGAAAGCCAATGGCAGGCACAACAGGAACAACAATAACAACTACAGCTGGCAACGTTGTCGCCATTTGTCTGATGTCGAGTTTTCCATGTTTGTTTGCGATTCTCTTCGTCTCCTCCCCCCTCTCTGGTTTATTTGCACATTGCGTATACGCAATGTGAGTTCCTTTGAAGCGGTGACTTTCCTTCCACGTTTTTTGTCGCTGGCGCTGACAACTCAAGCAAATAGAGAGACAGTCCGGAATAACAGCAACATTGCGTTGTGACGAGGTTGGGGGTGAGGAAAAATCTTTGCACAACAAACAAAAAGAACAACAAATGGAAACTGCCAAGATCCAGTCCGAGGCGCATTTTCATTAAGCAGGGTAATCTTGCCTAGATAAGCGATAAGCACCGAGCGAGTCCCAGTCTTCAGTCATCTTCTCGTGGCTGATCCGATCTCACACGCCCCTTTCTCGCTGGGCGATTTGAACTTCCCCTTTTCATATGCTCGAGTATTTTTACCCGCTGTCTGCGGCGTTTAATTAAGTCAAGTGAGCGAAGATCGCTGGCCCCCATGCATCGACAGAGGCAGCGGCATCAATTGTCTCGGCCTCATCCTCTAAATGCCAACAAATTTGCTTCAGTTCGCCGCGGGTCTGATCAGATCTGTTTAGATAGCTTCTGCCTGGCACAGAGTGAGAAAAACTAACTCAAATTTAAACCAATATAATTTATTGAAGAACAATTTAGTAACGGAAAACAACCTTTTATTCATTTCATTAACTTAAAATATTTTAATTAAAACATTTTCGAATCTGTGAATATTATTTGTAGCACAAAATATCCATTTAAAATACCTCTTTTTTATGTTCTGTGCAACTCTTTTATAGCCCTGCCTGATCGCATTTGTTTTGTTTATTTGATTGGCTTTCTTTGTTTGCCGCTGCTCTATTTTCTCTGCTCTTCTCTTTGCCTGCTCGTTGTTCTTTTTGGCTTTTTGGCCCAGCTGTTGTGCCAAACAAGATCTGGCCGATCTCCCAGATCGGCAGCATGATGATATCTCGCCATTATCTGCATATATCACCCGCTTATCACCGGCCCCCACTTTCTCACGTTCTGCTTTCTGACTAATGCCGCCTCGCAAGAGAAGCACTGACCTAACAGGTGTCTTATCACTGTGGTGTTGCCACTGTTGCTACTGTGGCTAATACAATGGTAATATTTTGTTAATGCCACCGCAAATGCTGCAGCTGCTGCTTTGAGATAACAAAAGCTACTCGGCTTAGTCCGAACATTTTTACTGCAGCGTGAGATAATGAACATATCGAAGGGGGAAAACTTCTTCTGATTTTAAAATTTTTCAAGATACAATTTATAGCATAATTTGGGCAAATAATTGTCTGCAAAATAAACTAAAACATATTTATTCCTTATGGGCCCAATAAAATACATATAATTACGGTATGCTTGTGCGCTTGCAATAAATATATCCTATATATTTCTCACACGGTGAATTTCCCAAAATAAATGGTCTAGACACATCTCTTCTAAGCGTCCGAAAAATCCTCATGCTTTCTATAAGATTTATTTAATGGCAGACTTAGTTTATTACCAAAATATTCAGACTATGACCAATCATTTTGACGTTTATCTTGTATACGCTTTGTTGGACTTTCCAAGTAAATATGCCCAATAGAAATGTTTATATTTTTAAAGTTGAAATTTTAGATAAATGTGTATTTTATAAAATGAAATTTCAATGTTGTTCTTATGCTTTTATATGTTTTATCCCCATTAAATAATAAATCTCTTTCATAAAGTATATTTAACATTTTAGCATCACTTTCTCAACGATCTTCCCTTATCATTTAATGTTTGGCCGATCTATCAAGGTCACTCAAACTCAACCCCATTCAATCCACCAATCCGCCGACTTATCTGCTCCCATTCCAAACACACCCCCGATGTGACGTCACAGAGCAATTGATTTACAATCGCTGGGCATTTGTGATAAATAAAAATTCTTCGTTACGATAATGATAACAAAACGTAACAAACTTTCCACGATGCACGTGACGGAGGAGGAGATGCGACAACAGTGGATGACAGGATGACGTAGTAGCCGGGTTAATGTTGACATAATTGTTGTTACTGGCATGGTAGAATTAATTCTACCATGGTTACTGGTAGCCACTGGTGGCCACATTTCCCCGATCTCGTTTCCGTGCTTGTTTGTGTTTGTGTGATTGTTTGGGATCACCTCTTGGCATGTTTTTCACGAAACTGTCAAAATGTTATGCAAATATTTGCCCCTGGATTTTATGTAAATTTTGTACATTTTTCATAGTCATTCAGAGATCTTGGAAAATAATTCGCACTGTGCATATTTCAGCTTAATTTGTTGTTGATTTTATACCCTTTCAAGAATAGCTTTATTTATCTTTATTAAAATATTTTTAAAATAATTGATAAAAGCATAGAAAATGTGATGTTATTTTTACCAAAAATATTTTAATAAAAGTTATTCAAGATGAAAATAGAGAAATAACGAGATTAATATATTTACGTAAGTTTTGATATTTTGAATTTTTAAATATCGAAAGTGATATTTTTCGAAAATAATCCTTAAGTAATGCTGCTCTTTGCATGATGTCTTTAAAGGAAGGGTATACAATTTTCAGCTTCCAAAATGTAGCTTTTATTCTTGTTTTTTTTGTTATGGCAGTGACGTTGTGTACGTGTGTGTGTATTTGTTGTTGTTATTCTCCTTTCTAATTTTTTGGGGGCGTGTGAATCCAAACAATGCGGCAGTGATAAAGCCGATAAGCCAAGGAAGCTGAGGAAGGGGCGGTGGGCGGGTGTGTCAGGGAAAACTGCTGGTGTTTGTCTTGAGTTTTCAGGGTTGAATAATCCAGTTATGCTATGTAAATGCCTCATCTGAATGTATTAATTGGGCATACTTTCCCACTGAGTCATTCTGGACTAATGTTTTTATCACGAACTGTGGAGTATTGTAACTCAATAGTTATTACCTCTCTAAAATTGTTTACAAATTGTATTAAAATGACTAATATCATATTGTCGTCATTGTGAGTAAAGAAAAGAATAAAGGAATGTGAGTTAACTAATCACTGATTAGATGAGTTTGTAATAGAATCACATGAGTTCTTATATCATAAATTGGAAAGTTTATAGTGCAACAAATTTTACTTTCTGTACAAATTATTTAGAATTTATAATAAACATCATCTAGTTTCAGTTGTATAATAATAAAAAACCGGAATCTAAATATCTTTTAATCTTAAAGATACTTTTTTGTAAAGGTAGGAAATCATTCATAATTTATATACATTTCTTCTCAGTGTAGGTACACAAGCCCTTGGTGACAGCGTGTGATATTTTCCGAATGCAATCCGACGGTGGGTGTTGTCTACAAAGATTCGCCCAAGGTTAAGATAGCTCACCCTGTCTCCCTCGCTCTCTGTCACGCTCGGTGGTGTCATCAAAATCCCCTCTTCTTATCTCCTGCTATCGTCTGGCTCAAGTATTCTCGTTCTTATTATTTTTACGACTCTGTTTGATTAATGCAAATCGAAAATTGCAACTTGCAGAAGTTCACTTCAAAACGCTGCTCATCAGTTGGCTGGGATGGCGCACAAAGCGCCTGATTGCTGATAGCCATCAGGGCAGACCACGGACTGCTGCGGCCTGCCTCTGGACCCGGCCCAAAGACCTGGCCCAGCAGCAGCAGCAGCAGCAAGACCAAGACCAAGTTCGCGACGACGACTGTCTGCAATTGTTTGGCAATGACAAAGCGCACCTCCCAGCCGGGCTGGGAGAAAGACCTCCAGACGGAGCAGCCGCAGAGGGCGAGTAAACAAACCATAATTAAGTTGCAGATGCAAATGGAGCTGGAGTTGGGGCTGGGAATGGCAATGGCAATGGCGATGGCGATGGCAATGGAGCTGGGCTTAGTCGATCACTAAGTCAGTGAGTCAGGATGAGGACGAAAACGTGGCCGATGATCTTAATTCTTTTTAAATCGATCAATTTCCACCGACGACATTATTTTGTTGGATTTATTTTTTGTGCCAGCCGAGCCCCACACGCAGAGAAAAATATAATTAAAAGCCTTTCTTAGTTAATATTTAAATAAAAATATAGATTCAATTAAAATTAATATTTAGGATTTGCCAAACAATTCAATTTAATGTTTTTTATCAAGCAAACTCTCCAGGCCTTTCCTATTGAAATGTTTGTAATAAATAAGATATGTTAAATCCTCTAAATACTTATATATAATGCCAATATGTTTTCTCTTTACATCCAACTCAAATGCTTTTTTTTTTCCAAGTGCACCTTGAAGTTGCAGTCGTGGCCTCGTCTGGATTTTGAGTTACGTGGGTGAGCTTGGCCAGCAAGTGGAGTGACTAAGCGTTTCTCCCGTCTTTGTCAGCTTATCGCGATGAGGACGCGCCCTGGCGGCTCTAAAAATACCCAGATAGCCAGGGAATTATTCCAGCCACGCTCATAATAAGCCATAGCGATGATCACCATCCTGGTTATGATCGCCGGCCTCGAATCTAGAGCAAAATCTTGACCGAATCGAATCAAAGAAGCTAACCCAATTTCAGGTGGATTGCCGCAAAAGGAAAATGAGCACATTACCGCAAGAGAGCTTAAGATAGAGAGAGAGAGGGAGAAAGGCAGACAAAAACTCGAGGAAAAGCTGAGGCTCAGAGACTCATCCCCAATCCCCAATCCCCATTCCCATTCTCCCATCCTCCTCTTGACGAACTTATCTCGGACACGTACTGGGATTTGAGCCTGACTGACATTTGTCAGCGTTGTGAATCCTTCAGCCGCTGAGCCGACAACTTTAAAGTTTTCCACTCGCCGCGCCCGGCATTTTTCCATTATCAGCGTGAGAAAATCAACTGGGGGACAGGAAGCCCAGAACCCCTTTTCTGCAAGTATTTCGCATTGTTTTCGGAAAGAGAGAGTGGAGCGGTGGAGTGGTGGCTGCAGCTGGCGACCTTCGGGCCGCCTAGTGGTTCACACCCACAACTCAGCTGGCCAAGAGAGCTGGCTGGCTGACTGGCTGTGTTAGCCAAGGCTTGCACACAGCACCTGGCAGTTAAATTTGGTGCATGTTCGCTGATTGAACACAAATGATACGGAAGTCGGTCGGGTAAGTTGCACAGGGCCAAAATTAGGCATTCAAAACAAATATTTAAGTAAATAAATAAAAATTAGACTACTTGAAATAGGCTTTTATAAAAAAAGGACAAAGTTCTATAAGATTCTAAGAATTTTATTTAAATAAAATGAAATCCAAGACTATGAAGCTAAGCGGGTTTTTTTGCTCAGTGTATCTCTGTGTGTGTAAAGTTCTCACGCTTTGGCCACTTGGATTACCCGCCAGATTACATGAAAAGCGCCTACACACACACGTGAAGCGGGCGCATAAATCAGCTGAGCAGGAAAAACAGCAGCAGCAGCAGCAGAAACAGAAGCAGAAAATGCAGCAGCCACAGCAGCAGCAGCAGCAGCAACGGCAACTGCTAGTTGGCAGCTTTTGAAGTTGTACGCACGCCAAAAGCGGCTTAAATGTCCAAAAGTGGGCAACAACTTCAGCAACAACAAACAACCAAACACAACACACACGGCGAGTGGAAAATGTGAAAATGCCCGGAGAAAAGCGGCCAAAAGTGAACTTCTGCTCCGAGAGTACTCGTATTTGTGGGAACTTCTCTGTGGCAGTTGCGCTTTTCCAACAGTCGTCGCCACTTGGTGGAAAAAAAAGTGGAAAACAGACCGCAAACGAAATTAATCATACGCACCATTGAACAGCGCGATGACGTAACGAGCCGGCCTGTGTCTGTTTTGGCCATGATTCGTTGGCTCTTCCAGCTAAATATCAACACTCATCATCATCATCAGGGGCAGCTGCCACGCCCACAATTCTTGGAAACCATTTCGGCAGACAACGGCAATCTGTGCAAAAATCTATACTTATCTGCCGTATATATACCCGCATATATACAGATCTACATGGATCTGTGCCTGAGTTCGTGTGTCCCATTATTGCAGTGCCGGAAAATGCGAAGATGCCACCCTGCACTTTCATCGAGCGATCACTTATTGAGCGCTTCATAAATCCTCTTTTCTGTTTACATTCTCGGCCTGGCTCTGTCGAAATATTTATAGCCCTGACAGCCTTTTACGTTCGCTTTCCCTTATTGTTATCATCATTATTATATATTCAGCCATTTGCAGTGCAGTTAACTGCAGGCGCTAAGTCCAGGGCAAGGCCAATAATGCTTATCAACTTTTGTAAGATTAGACTCGCTTCTATTTGATTTGATTTTAAAGTGAGCGTTTTCTAGGCGAATTAATAAGTATTTCTGGGGACTGCACCTGAAAACGTATTTTATTTATAGGAATCCCCATTAAATACTTTAGGGAACCCCGCATTTACTATTATATATTTTTAGGGGATTCTTTAGGAACTCCAAAAGTTAAATTTTAGCTTGAGGAATCCCCTTTTTACCAGAGTTTGATACGTTATGCTTAGCGGTTGAGTTTTAAAAGCTATGCTGTTCTATGTATCCTAAAGTACATTTGATTTATTCAGAAACAATTAAATACATTTTCTACATCCAAAATATATGAATGCCTCTTCACACATCTGCAATGGATTTTCCATCATAAAGTTTTAAAAATTAAGCAATCTCTGTCATTGTCTGTTCTCATAACCCCAGCTAACGATGTGTTGAAAATTTGATATTCTAAAAAAGAAGAGACTTTAAATTGATACAAATTTACATTTCACTTCGCCAACCCAAATAGTTACGCGTCAATAGATTCGATATTCCCAAAAGGTACCCGCACCCCCGGGCCAAAAATGAAAATCAAAGTAAAAATCGAAATTCGAAACGGAATCAACATTGTTTGTTGATCGCCCAAATTGCACAACTAACTAATAGAATCAACGAACGAAATTTGTTTAAACAACTTTCCGTGGATTTATCCGTCAATCATTTGAGTGTGTAAATTTGTTGTTGCGAAAATGAGGAGAATTGAAAGGCTTCTCCAGAGAGATCTCCGAGATGAGAATGTTTGCCGCCCCTCTGGGCCATAAAAACCAGCAAAATAAATAAATAAGGTGCCAAACTATTACAACATTTGTGATGTTTATTAATACGAAATTAAGTAGCTGCCGACAAGGGATCCCGCCAAGGTGTTGTTATAGATTCTTGGATCCGATTCGGAGGTGAATTTCGGGTGGGTGGCCCCCAAACCGAGGGATGGGGAGACGGACGAAGGCTGGCCCACAAAACAGCGCTTTCATCTTTTCGTAATTAGGCGGGCGCTGAGACTGATAGATAGAAAGATAGATGGATACAGATACAGATACAGGCCACGCTACAGATACGGATCCGACTTGGATGGTGCTTTATCTATGGGGCCCAGCGCTAGACAGATGAAAATTAAAACAGCAGCCGGTAAAATGTTTACAAATACGCTTTCAAATATTCCATATATTTAAGCATATTATACGTTTTTATTAAATGGGTTTAAATTATGATTTAAAATAAGAAAAAAGGGGAAAACTAATCGAGAACATATCAAGAAACTATAGAGAAATATTTTTTAATAAAAGTATTTCAAGGGAATAATATATTTCGGCTTGTTCTATTTTGTTTAATTAACAAATTCAACTCTATATTGATATAAAATTATACTATTTAAATAATAAATAAGTTACATTTCATGGTTAGAACATCCCAGCTTCGTCTAGTTTAACTGCTTGAACCAAATTCAAACGCCAGACGTGGTGGCCACCAGCTGTCGATACACACACGCACTCTCAATTGGTTTCTAGTTTTTTATTCTCTTCTCTTCTATATTATTTTTTTTTTTTGGAAATTCTAAGGCTTTTTGTGAGCTGGACGAGTAGTTGTGTTGTTGGGATCCGATCGCAGCCGTCGGGGGCGTTTATAATTAATTGTAATTGTCGTTGAAAGATTAATTTGGTTGCGCTTCAATGGCGCTTCATTGTCGGCTGGCTGGCCATTGTGCGGGTGGGGAAATCAATTTTATATAGTTCTCTTCCCCCTCCCCCCTGCCTCTTGGTGCTCCAGACTCGACCCAAACACACACACACACATGCAGACATAAATGTATATTTTATGCTGCGAAAAGTGCAATCAAGTGGTTAGGCGAAGGAGAAGGAGTATTCCCGCGGAGGGGTAGCACCACCACCACCACCACCACCACCGTCGAATCTTCAAAGGGGCGACGACGGCCTGCCCAGCCGATCCGATCCCCCCTCCTGCCTCTTGCCCCCTCCTGCCCATTCCCACTGAAATGGAGCATAAAAATTGTGGCTATAAATAAGAAAAGACCCTGCTGCTGCTGCTGCTACTGCTGCTATTTCTTCTGGTAGTTGGGGCCTTTTCTTTTTCCCCACTTTTCGAATTTTTTTCGGGCTGAGGTGCGGCTGCATTTTCAAATCAAATTCAATGTTGTTGCTGCCGAACATTTCCGCAGATCAAAGTCACAGCTTGACAAATTCTGTGGAAAAAAGCCAGCTGGTTGCCAAGTCGCTGCTGCTAATTGCTTTCATATCAGTGCCCCACAGACTCCCAGACACCAAAGCTTCCAGACTCCCCCTAGCCATCATCACCACCCACCATCCCCACCCTGCCACTTTCCAACCCCCCCAGGGACAGAGACAGACAGAGAGAGGGAGGGAGATCGGTTTTGATAACGACACCCCCAGGGAGCTCCGGTTGCTCTCATTGTAGTTCTTGTTGTTGTTTGTCTTCAACACCTGTAATAGCACCTCTGATAATTATCACTGGCCAAAAGTCAGCTGAATCATCGATACGGTAAGTGGAAAATCCAAATGAAGAGAATATTAAATTTCTATTTTCATATTTCATCACTTAAAATTCTCTAAGTGCTTTTTATGGGATGTATAAAATCCAGGTGCGAGTACCAAATGCCCTTTGATTTCGTTTAATTTAAATCCGCTTCAGTTTTCGGCTGTTATCATTATTTTCTTTTTCGCAATCGAGGCCGACAGGGCGCCAACCGGCGCGCAGCCCTTTGATCTCTTCTCTCCCCAAAGAATCTCCACCATCTCATTCAGACTCTCTCGCTGTGGTGTCCCTTTCCCTTTCTAGTGCTTAAACATGGCGCCAGGCCCTGATCTTCTGGCTCTTATTGTTGTTGTTGCTGCAGCTCTAATTAGGCACACTTTTGTGTCTAGAGAAGCGAAAAAAAAATACTCCCCTCACCAGAGATGGGGGAGAGAGATTGGGGGTAGCCGAGGGGACAGAGATGGAGAAATGCCATCAGGGTCTTTCTCCCCTTCGAGATATCTTGTCAGACGTTGTCGTCGCGCCGTCGACGGTTGTTGTTTAAAAATAAATTGCACATAAATTTATGAAACATGAAAGATTTCAAATAAATATTTCGTCATAAGAAGAAGCCCCTCAGTTCGCTTTGTTTTAATTAACTTTCAGTTTGTAGTTTGTAAATCAAAAATCGCAGCCTCCCGAATTCTCTGGAAAATGCCGAAAAATGCAAAGCAAATATTTAGACACAATTGCGTCTTGCTAGCAGGAAGCAAAACAGAAAACTGTGAGTGCAACCGTAAACAATAAAAGCAATAACTAATTGCCAATGACATATAAACAAACGCTCGCCACAATTGCAACTATTTATTGTTGCTGCAGCGACAACTTGTTGCCTCCGCCAAGTGCAGCAAATGCTGCTCCTCCGCGGCAGCAGCTTGGAGGAGCTCCTCTTCAGGCCAGGCCAATCATCATCATTAGCCACGGCCATTTTTGGGTAAATAGTGCAACCCTCTTTGCATAATAATGTGGATCGTCGAGCGCATTTGGTGAAAAGCGCGAAACATGCAACATTTTTGTGTCTAAATAAAGATGCGATGCGTCTGGTCACAACAACTGCTGCAGCTGCAGCAACAGGAGCAGCAACTGGCACTGCAACAAGAGCAACTGCATCTGCAACCCGGTAGTTGGCAGTTGGTGACTCTCCTTGGATAGGTAATCGCCGCTCGAAAGTGGCCACTTCGCATCGGGTAATCGTTCCGCGATCGAGTGCAGATTGTTAAGAGGGGAAAAGTACTCGTGAGTTATTGTCAGGCGGGGGGAATAGCAAGGAAAAGTACTGTTTACTATTGAAATAAGATCTATTAATTTATAGACTTTTATAAGTTTAAGTTTTAGTTTTAATAATCCACCATTCCATAACCTAATATCTGTTCATAATTCAATTAAATACCAATATCTCATTTGACATTAGGATTCCCCTCTGAAATCAACAATTAAATATTAACTTATTGAACCAGAAATAAACTTCAGTACTTAGTACTTTCATAACCATCAATTAATGACCCAAAATTATTTCGCAACATCCGGAATCGATAGCTCTGCTGCAATTCCCCATATATTTCTCCGAAAATACCCAATCGTAGGCTATATTTAGGGCACCAGGGGAACTACTTTTACCCCCCAATTGAGGGTGGGCATCATTACTCAGGGGGGCGCCTTATCGGAGCATCCAACATTCAGCATCCGAAACACATCTACGTCATGGGCGTAAAGTTTGCACATTTCCTAGAAGTTTATCTTTGCAGTCGCGATAGTCGCGATAAGGCATCTTTCGAGCACCCACCCTATGGCCCCCTGATTCCGCATGCCCTGTGCTACGACTATATGTATTTCGGATCCACTCATTTGCAGTCACGTCAGGCGCCAAGCTTCAGTCGTCAGACGGCGAGCAATGGCCCCCAGAAAGCACATTTCGGTGTGATTTTTGTGATTTTGTTTCTTCGACCAACGAAAAAATAAAACTCATAAGAAAAAAAATGAAACAGAAACAGCCACAAGTACGGCAGCCACAAAAAAAGAATAACAAGAAGCAAAACTGTCATAGGCCAGCTAGCAGATTTATAATGGGGCGCTTGGCAACAAGTATACACAGAGAAAAAATTGAGCTCGATAGCGAAATGATATTTTTTTGGATTTTTTAAATATTCTCCAAATTCAATATTTTATATGTATTTTCATAAGGAAATAAATCTGGTCTATAGAGATTATTTAACTTATTTATACTTTGAGAAGGAGTATAAAATCCTTTTTTTTTTCTATAAAATAATTCTTAAGATACGAATAAATATTTATTAATTACACGTTTATTACTATGATCAGTGTATTCATTTTTCCTGTGTAGTAAATGACTCGACAGCGAATCAACTTCGACTTGCGGCTGCTTCAAAAGTCTGCGCCCAGTGCGCGGTGGCATCATTAAAATGTAAAGAGTTGTGCGCACAATTTCAGCTGGGGAATTTATTTCATACGCAGCGTGGGAATCGCCCGCCCGTCAATTGTTCAGCAGGCGCCAAAAACAACCGAAAACGCACAAATCTTTGGTCATTGTGGCTCACAGTCTCAGCCGTGCTTCCTTTGCGCATTATAAACGCATTAACTAATGTCGAAATAAATCAACAAACGAAAATTTTTAGGGAAATCACAGCTACGCCAAACGATAAATGGAAGAGCCAAAGAAGTTAATTCTAGGAGGATAAGTTGCTTCAAGTTGTTATATAAAATAAACTTTAAAGAACCAGCTCACACTGCTAATATTATCAATTTTCCGACTTTATTCTGATCATTTTCATCCTCAGCTGGAACTTCATTAACTAGACAAAAATAGAAATCAAATTATTTTAAATATTTACTTCAGGCACCTTTAAAAATTGACATTGATAACGACTTAACTTGTTGAAAACTTAATTTCCCTGACATTGCTCATACGCACTGTTGCCCGCGCTGCCGGGTGAGAGCGTGTCGAGCTAAGTTTATGGTCTATGAAACGATCAAAAATTTCTATGCCATTCGGCTTAATTGCCAACCCAAAAGCGTGAAACAGTTATCAAATGCCGTTAACGATTTACTGCCGCAATGCGACTGCGCGTATTTTTCACCCAACCCACTGGATATGGAGGCGACGAGGCACGTGTCCGCTGGACTGCAACTAAATTGGTCTTAGGATCGGTACTTAGGATCCGTTGCCCGTCTGCCAAACCAGCCCAGCGCAAATTCCTAATCAAAGTCGACGGCTTATCGGGTAACTAATATCTTGTCTTTTAGCCCCAAGGCAGGGCAAGATGCAAATTGAATTGATGATTCTTGCACCGGAAAAAATATATCTAGAAAACAATATCAAAAGCAATTATATTTATGGCATCCAAAGTTGAGCTTACAAAATTTTTTCAAGGTTTAAAATAAAGTTTTTCATTAAAGATTGCCACTTTTTTGTTTGTATCCCCTTAATATCGATATTATTTTGGCTCCGTGTGCCTCTCGGCAACTGCATGCCTGAAATTATAGCACAAATAGCCTGAGTCCGGGGCCTGAAACAGGTGCCCAAGTCAGTTGGCAACACGTGCCCAGGGCGATGTGTTCTCTGCCTCTTGTGCTGCTGCTGCGGCTAAATAATTACGTAATAAGTGGTTGGCAGGAGGCAGAAGCAATGGGCAACAGGCACGACAAGGAGCAGTCTCAGCCTGAGAAGGCCAACAATTGGCCGGCTGTCAGGCGAAGTATGCCAAGAATTTCGAGGGGAGAGCAGGGTGCCAGTGCACTGGCCAGGTGAAAATGAACTGAGATGAGCTTGCAACCTGCTGCAGCTACTGCAGCTCCAATGTGCTGCCTTCAAGTTAATCCAATAATTGAAAGCTAGTTGCCAGAATAATGAGGTGGCGTAAAAGCAGACATCAGATCCGGTAACAGCCATATGTGTGTGTTGCAAACTAAGTTAAGTTTGAAGATGTTACTTCTGAATGGAAAAAGATTGAAAGACTTATCCTTCTAACGATAACGTAGATTCCATTGGAAAGTTTAGTGTAAAAATCGGAGAAAAAATATATATAAAATGTAGAAACTAATTCTGGAAATCGTTTACTAGATCTATTTACCTATTGGGAAGAAGAGAAACATATATTAAATACGGGAATACTTTGTTATTTATCATAAATAACTTCTTGCATTCATTTAAAACTTATTACAAATATTTAAGAAACTGGGGGAACCCCTTTTTGCTGAGAGCTAAAAATGTTGCTGCCGATGCTGCTGGTGCGGCGTAGGCAACATGTTGCCGCAGCAACATTGCCGCCATGAGCACACAATCAATAATCGCATCGATAAAGATCGTTAAACGAAATGTTTTTATTTCTGGCCACGACAATTGGCCGGGGCGAGCGGCATACATATGAGTTATGGCAACGTCCTCGTCCGAGTCCAGGTCCGCGTATACGAGACCCTGCTCCTCCCCCTCCCCCTCCTCCTTCCCCTCCTCCTGCTCCCCCAGCCACGCAAGCTCCTCCGTTCGCACGCCACACATGCGCAATGGCAATGGCTCACCTGACTGCGTTCCCCGCTCACCTGTTGCCCGCTCTCTCTCTATCTTTGTCTCACCCCCTTTGGTGCGTCTGGCGCGTTGTGCGGTAAATACGCTTTATGGGCTCCCGACAACAACAACAACAACATCGGCTGCTCTATGCTAATTACGTCATGGGGACGACGCTTCGTACCTAATTTTGCATTGTGGGAACCGAAAACTGGAAATCCAAGGTGCGCGCCTCCTCCCCTCTTGCATTTTCCAACAGAGGCAATAAAAAAAAAAAATAAAAATAAAAAAATGGGCATTGCTTTTGTTGTTGTTGGTGTTGCTGCAGCACCCAAACAAGCAACAAACAGCGGCAGCAACTGTTGCTGTTGCTATTTAAGCAAATGTGTCGCAGCCAAAGCCAAAGTCGCCGTTTGCTGTTGCTATTTCTGCACTTGAAACAATTGATTTTTATAGATTTTGAAAGGAAATTGTATAAAATAAATATTTATGAAAATATAAGGAAGATTTATATTAATTTCCATGGCATTTCAATTATGGAAAGCACTATTTTTAAAATGTTTTTACACTTATTCATATTTTCTTGGTAAAATATTAAGTTCCTTTCATTTAATTCCATTCAATAATATTAATTAAAGTTGAAGTTTATATAGTTTTCCTTTTACTAAATCTATTTGAATCCCCTTTTGGCAGCTCCAATTTCAATAATATATTTGATTTAGTTTTATTTCGAGTGTGCCTCTGGAATATCGACGACTTGGTTGTCGCATATAATGACTTTTTCGACTTGCAACTTCTTGTGGCTTTGCGCTTTTTTATGCTTTATGCGCTCGCTTTGGTCTCGTCGGCTGGTCAAGCATGTGGCGATGCTGATGTTGCTGCTGGTGGCCATTGGATAGTTTCTAGTTGCCTTCTTTGTTGCAGGAGGCAGCACCAGCAGCAACAGCGGCAAAAACAGTTGCTGTTTGTTTGCTGTGTGTGGCATGCAGCGACGACTACCTGGCCACTTGTTGCCGCTGTTGTTATGGCTGCTTGCTGGTGGCAAGCTGGAATCATTTTCGTGTGTGTGAAAATATTTTGCAGCATCCCAGCAGCACTAGCAAGCCACCTGCCATAATTAATTGTGCATCATATTTTTATAAAACTTCTAAAAAATATATCTTTTAATTGATATTCTGAGCTCTGAACACAAACATAATATTCTTTGAATTTTTAAAATCCTTTAAATATTTTTATGTAATGTATGTATGTAATTATGTACACAAATTAAAGATATTCGGAATGAATTTATTTCTCTATAAAATGTTAATGTTTCTGATATATTTTCAAACTAATAAAAATATGATTTAATAGTCGAAACCAACAGTTTCAGTCTCTGAATATTTTCTAATGAAAAATCAAATTTAAAAGCAAACAAAACGGCTCTAAAGATACAAATTTGCCGAAACGAAAAACCTCAGCTGCAACAAGTTGCTGTCAACTCAATTCTTGCACCCCATTTGACCATCAACAATGCAATAAAAAATATAAAGAAAAAACTGGTAACAACAAAAAAACGATTCAATTATGACGCATTATGTCAGGCACTCGCTGCTGTTTTCATTTTTAATGAAATATACTCATAAATGTCGTTAAGTGCTTTGCCAAATACGCGCGCAGGCAAAAAATGCGAATTAAATGCGCAAAAAAATTACTTTTAGACACATTTAAATACCATTTAAATAGCTTTTGGGGCACAAGGTGAGGCTGGAGTTTTGGTGGCCACCACCACCGACCAGTGGCAGTGGCAGCAGCAGCAGCAGTGGCCATTCGAGAAGCTTGCCACAGCCGCCAAGCTCGAGTCGAGCCACAAATTTGTTGCCAGCGGCGACGAATAAAATGCCTCACAAAAATGCTGCTAAAAATGCAACTCCAACTTGTCTGAGATGGCTGGGTGTGTGTGTGTGCGAGTGTATATGAGTATTTATGCCCAGGTGAGGGGAGAACTTAAAGGTATATGCTGTGCTCTTACAAAGATATGAAACATCCTGGTTAATAAAAGAGTTAAGTTTTGTAATTTCAATGAAAAACCCTCCAAATATAAACCTGAATTTATTTTTTTGTTTTAAGGATTATAAAAAATAATAAATTATCTCAACTAATACCACATAAATCCAAAGAAAAATCGAATCAAGCAGCAGTGCTTGCCGGGGTATTGCATAGTCGAGGACCTCAATCTCAACACTCGGTCTCGTTTCACACTCGCTTGTGTGTGTGTGTGTTTGTCTGAGAGCCAAACAAAGCTTGGGAACCAAAAAGGCCAACACGCGTCGGCCAAGTTAACGTGGCCAGTGGACACTGGCCAGTGGGCAGGCGTGCGCGCTGACCGCCGGCAAATTCGATATAAAAATTTTGTTTTAGCACACGGCCACCTTGCCGGCCGGCGGAAATTCACAAAATAAAAATACAAAAAAGAATATAAAGAGGATCGCCTCGGGCCTGGGGGACTTCAGGGGGCCAAATGGCTCCAGATTGGATGCAATTTGATGGTCGCTTCCGCCAATAACACACATTTCTTGTTCAAACTTCACAAAACATCATTTGTTTTAATTTTTTTTTTCGCTGGTGTTCGAGGGCAGGCGGCAGGAATGTGGAATTTCCGCAGCTAAGCGCTGGGAAATCCCTGCGAGCTCACGCCAAGTGACGAATTCCTCATAAGGACAATGGCCAGAGGTCAAAAAGGGAATTTCCGGCCAAACATGTGGCCCTGTCTGTCGGTGTTACCTGTTCCTGTCGCAAAAACCTGACTCCGAGGGCCGGGCCTCAGATTAGTCCATTTTCCCACGCAGGTACTGGCAGGCCGTAACTTCTGCAGCGCTTCTAATAAATTCCATAAAAGAGTTGTTAGCTGATTATTATTGAGCCAACATCGCATCGTTGACGGGGATTAAGCCATCCGCCGTTCAGCGGAGGCAAACAACTTCATGCGATTATGAGCGGGAAATGGACTAAATCGTCAGCTAAAAAGAAAATATGGCCTCACACCAGCGGGGGGCAGAATTCAGAGGTTGGGGACTTCAAACTGGATGCATAAATACACATGAATAAATGAGACCTAAGTAAGGCAATGAAAATGAATTGAAATTTCTTTAAATACCTCAACATACTTTATATAATATTCAAGGATCAAAAGTCTTGGTTTATAAGCCTTTCCTTTCCTTTCCTTTTAAGTCTAACTATATGTAAACTTTTTTAGAAGCGAAATTTTCCCCAGTGCACACATGTGGTCGATATCAAAGGCAAATTTTTCAACTTGCCAGGCTGAGAGCTGGCAGAAGGCAGACAGAGCAATCCGGCGATCCAACGATCCAAAGATCCGACGGCGACGACGACGACGACTACCGAGATGGCTTGCAATTTGATGCAGGGCGCTGCAGGAGGAGGACAGGGGTGACAGACAGTTTAATATACGGAGGCAGAGGATGGCCGGGATACCCGCGATCGAGGAGGTGTTGCTGCCACTGAAGTAGATAGATGAGCAGACGCTCCAGCTCCGCTGGCATGTGGAATTATTAATGTTTGATGTAATTAATGCGTAATTAAGATGGCCAGTCGCGGAAAGGACAGCACGGAGCAACGATCTTGAAACTCGAGGATGAGCATCGCTTCGTTTCACTTGGTTATAGTTAATATATAATTGCCTCGACTAGCCTAGATTTCCTCCCAGTCGCCTCCAAGTGAAATCCCAAACTAGGTGGAAACAATTTTCGGTCACTCCGCCCACCGTTTTGGAGCTCGGAGTTCGGAGTTCAAAGCGCTGGGGCCGCCAACGCAAAGTTACAACAAAAAAATCACTATTCGGTATGCGACGTGTGCTCCCAGCCAACCATTAGCTGTGAAAATGATCCATGGGAAACTAATAATGAGTCCAAGCTCCGCACCGAAATGACTTTTCAAATATCAATCAATTTCAATATCTATCTTTCGGCTTCGGTCTCGGCTTGGTTGCGCCGCCGCTGACTTCGATCTGACCATTAATCTTGGCCGCGTGCGCAACTGTTGAAGTTTTTGTTTTTGTGGAGCAGAAGGTGGCCGAGGGCAGTGCGATTATGCGGGCAGAAATTAACAGCCAGCCAAAACAATTAGTCCGTCCGAAAACATCTCTTATCATTTATCTTTTTTGGATTTTTTTGCAGCATGTATTTACGAATGGCTTTGGCGTTTTTGGAATGTGCCGCAAGTGCCGCGAAAATTAACGCAAATGCTGAATGGCTAATTGAGGTAAAGTCTTGGGAGTTTTTTCATTATTTTGTCGTGGGGTATGTTGGCTTGATCAGTGGCTAAGGAGAAGTTTGAAATTTGTGATTTTAAGTGGTAAATATCTAGTATTTAGCAGGTCTGAATTCTGTGACCTCTCTTGTCAATGATGCTGTTAAAAACCAAAAACCCATTACCTATTTCTAAATGTTTTGCTATTAATTGACCAATATTTATTATTTACTTCATTGAAATAAATTTACAAATCTCCTTTACTTTGAATTCATTCACATTTCTCCCTCTTGTACAAGTCAGCATCATCTGAAATTGGGGTTTTACTCCGGAAAAAAATCAAGCTAAAGGATAGAAAAGTAGTTTCTGTGAAGGCATTTTTACATAGCTTGATAAGCACACAGTTAAAGCAGAGTATCTGGCAGTTGCCTTGCCCCACTTTAGGTTCCAATCGGTTGCTCGAGGAAGCGCCACCTGTGGGGCGCTCGGCAAGAGCCTTTGATATCGCGCCGACACAGATCTTGGTATCTGAACCCATTGATGAGATGAGAGGTTCCCTGAGAGGCACCATGAATGCCGGGCGTTTTATCCATTCGACGGGCCTGGGCCTGGTGGCAATCAGATTATGTCACATCCGCTGGCCGAATGCTCAAACGGATTGCCAGTCGGCGGAACAGAGGGGTCCATTGATCGCTGGGTTCCGTTCTCGTATCTGGCCAGAATTGCTCCATTAGCGCCCCGACTGCTGCTGATGCTGCTGCTGCAACCAAATGCAAATTGCAGGCAGGGCTAACGAGCGGTGGATTTTCTCGCTGCTTTATTTTCCGAATCCATTTTCAGGGGGGTTCTTTGCATTTTCGCTTCGGGCTTTCTTGTCTTTTTGTATTTTGGTTTTGTTTTTGGCAAGCCTATGGCGGCCAAGATGTCTTCCTACTCTCGGATGAAATGGCTTTCAGCTGCGTGATGTTGTTGCTTCTAATGTTGTTGATGTTGCTGCTGGTGCTAGTGCTGGTGTTGTTGCTGCTGTCGGCGCGGCCAGAAATAGCATAAAACTCATAAACGAGGCAAGCGAGTCGAGTCGCGAGGCAAGGCAAGGAAACATGGCATGCCATTTGAAAATTTCATTTCGTTATAATTTTCTATTTCCCGCATGCCAAACGGCCCGCCAGGCAAGTCCCAAAGGGGCCCCTACACTCGACGAAAATGCTAGCGAATGGCCCTTAAGAAACGGACTAACCCCAAGGCAATTCTGACCCTCATTGCGGCACTAAGCCTGATCTTATTTGGTGGGAAATAGTTGGTTTGTGTGGGATTTCCATTAATAAATTATTCCTTAAATCAAACAAAGTGGTAGTAGTATTTTTTTCAAGTGCATCCACCCAAGGGGTTGAGGGGCCGGGCCGAGACAACCCCCTTTGCACTTACTACCTAAACGAACCAAGGTTCGTCGTCTAGCGCCGCCATTCATACTTAATTACCAAAAAATAAAACAAAAATAAAAGAGAGGAACATCAACGGCAGCAATCACAAACCAAAAACAAACGGCGGCAAACGAAAAGTTGTCTCTTCTCTGGCGTGACGCTAAATGAGCCCCCACCCACAGCCACTGCACCTCCGTTCCGTTCCTCCTCCTGGGCCGTGGAAAATCTTATGACCAGGCCAGGTAGACCAGACAGACACCCCCCAAAAATAAGAAAAAAAGAGGAAAAGAGGCGAAAAAGATGAGACAAGATGAGATGGGCTGGGAAATGATGAATTGTGGGTGCCGTTGGGTAAGTTTGTCGCTTCCACTCGTAGGCGTTGACCTAAATATGCGAACTGCGCTGTGTCGTCGCTGCCAGTGCAGAGCATTTTCCGCTCTGGCAGCGGTTTTCTTTCTGTTCGTTTTGTAATCGCTTGCCAAACAGATTCTCCCATTTCCATACCCATAACCATCCCATTCCCATTTCCACTTCCATTTCCCGCTTCCATTTCCCCATTTTCAAACAACAACAACAGCAAGTGCAACTGGAGATCAGAAACCCAGAAGAGAAACCTAAACCACTAAGTTATCCAATCGCAGCTGTCAAGGTTCTCTGAGGGGTTTTCCATAGTACATATAATGGCCACACAGGTATTGCTTTTCTCAATGAAAAAATCATTTCGAGATTATTAGTGCTTTGGCAAGGTGACAAAATAGAAACCGCAGAAAAATTAATATTCAATGCTGCGTGCAACACAAGTGACAAATAATTATATAATCGAAAGGTGAGCAATTCTGTGTACTTGTGTCTAAATAAATAATGTTATTTTAAAGACTACACGTTTCGAGATCAATTTACAACTTATTGTAGATAAAGCTATCTTTTTTTCGATATTGAAATGGGGGTTTGATACTGGATTCTTGTTGTTTTTATATTAAATTATACTTTTTTAGACAGCAGGAAATTAATTTAAATATAGAATAGAATTATCTACAATTGAACTGCATACTTTATAAATTTGTGAAAAGCTGTGTGGTAATATTTTAATATCTTCCATTCTATTTGGTTCATTTTGTTCAATTTTAAGCTAAATTAGTATATTCTTTATTAATTTTCAATTTTAAAAATGACCTAAAATATTTATGCAATATAAATTATTTGCTTCTAGGTTTGCCCTAATTGTGACATCCCTGCATAGCAATAAAATATTAATTCACATTCCTGCAACAAACCAAGGTAACTTAATTTCTTAATTTTACGATATCCAATCACAATATAGTAGTATAGCTATAAATAATACCCATATAATTAATATTTTGTTGTGTCAGCCACTGCCAGTTTGTCTCCGCTTTCGGAGACAAACAAATATCGGGGCAACAAACAAACATTGGGAGCCGCCGACCTGCTGACTGCCGGGCTGCTGATTCTGCCCCGGCTCGGACTTCTGCTAGATCAAATCATGTTTTATGAGCAGCTAATTTACTTAACACCTCGCCAACAACAATGGCGAGGAGAACCAACTGTAGTAGCCCGCAGCCAAATACAAAAGATGTGACTTTTATTTATTTTTCACATGGCTTCTTCTTTGTTTTTTCTTGTTTGGTTTTGGTTTGGTTTTTTGTTGGACTTTTTCGCATATTCAAGTCACACTTTTGGGACAGAGTGCGGGGGGAGTATGGGATGTTAGCAACTGACGTTCACGGCGTGGGTGTAAATTGGGCATAAAATGCGACCAGTTAATTCATGATACTACCGATTCAGTCAGGTTCGAAGGCATTTTAATTGGTTTCAAGCAGAGAGCTGCTGCGTCGTCACACGGGGCGTATGAATAATAAAAATCCAGCTACCCTGCTACCCCGCCCCCACGCCATACGCAGCCGTCCACAAATAGTTCAGGTTGCAGAATAACCGATCCGAGTCAGATTTTGTTTGATTGATCTCCACACGATTCGATGCCATTTGTGGCCTTTGATTGGGCTGAGACTTTAACGATCGCGGCTGACGATCGGATGGATCGCGGTGCTTTATGGCCCGATATGTAAATTGAGTTATTTCCCAAAAACCAAAAAACACACACCGAAGAAATTGGCAAAGTGAAAGGAAAGGAGTTGACAGATTTCCAGATTTCTGCACGTCTGTGTGGGTGGATTGATTAGTATGCAATTCGATGAGTAATCGCTTTTTTTAGCGATCGCTCGGTCGATGGATCGATGGATCGATCGATCGATTCCCAGGCATTTGCTGCGCTCGCAGTCAAAATAAATCAGTCGGGGGCAAAAAGTAAATATCCTGTTAATGCTATATGTTGTTCATTGAGCACACAGCTCTCTGTGCAGCAGAAGGAGAAGGAAGGAAGCGAGGGTCGAAAGTAAATAAACATCAGATAATAAACCCGAAAAGACAAAGGGCGCGAAAGCGGGCGGAATTATGCGGAGAACAGCTGATTGCAGCTGATTTCGTATCTGAATCTGAGTCCGGGAGTCGATCCGAAAAAGGGTTGGGTTCTCTCTCCGCCCACTTTTTCTTTTTTTTCTCTGTGTGCGAGATCCATGACGGAAGAAGCTAAAGCAGAAGCCAAAGGAGCGTTGTGAGGAGAGAAAAAATGAATTAAAAATCTAATTGCGCCCGCGATGAAACAAAGCACAGAAAAAAATTACAACAATCCAAGAGGGAGAATACAATAAAAACAACAACAAAACAAATAAATAAAAATAAAAGCAAAGGCAAAAAACCAAAAGAAAAATAAAAAACGAGGCAAAAGAAAGGCAATGGCAAAGGCGGGGGCGGGGGCGGGGTCGGGTGATCGCACTTAGTCGCATTACAGACGCAAAACTCCATGAACCGCAACGCAAGAATAATTACAACAACAAATATAGCAATGCACTGAAAAAAATTACACATGACATTTAATTTGAATTCTTAATTCTTAAATAAAAAAAAAATTTAAAAGAAGGAAAACTGATGAGGAAAATCTGGCCTGCGTCTTTAAAAATACATACTTATCTTATTTAAAAGATATATTTCCAGATAAGCAAGAGCAGAGGCTATTAACTATAACTACTAAATAGTAACGAGCTACTAACTTGTAATTCACAATGATCTCTAGTAACTTCTTCGTCTAGACTCTTTCCTAAACCATTTTAAGTATGCAAAATTCATTTCATTCTATATTTTCCAAGTTCCTATACCATTTCTCTGTGTGCACAACAATATCAAAGAAGATAGAATGTAGGGTTGGGTCTCTGGCAACCACAAAGGTCGAATGCAGACTGCAACAACAATAAGAACAAGCAACGATGACGATGACGATGTGAGTTAAAGTTGGAGCTAAAAAGACTGGCGAGCAGAAATGAGTTTTCAAAGTTTTTCCAACTTCTCGGGGGAGAGAAGTTAATGCGAATTTAATTAAAATGTGCAACTAGCAACAGGCAGCAACAGCAGCAGCAGCAACTGTGGCACAGCGGCGGCAATAATAAATTCTAGATGTGAGCATTTTTGTTGTTGCCTCGGCAACAACCAAATTGAGGAGGGCACACGAAGAATCCGGCGGGAAGAATTTGTATTCGAATTCGGACCCAAGGAGGAGAGAGAGACCGGGCCTAGACTTGCAGCCGCAGCAGCAGCAACAACAAATTGCACAGGCGCATGCGCAACGTTTGCATGTGTGTTTGTGCGAGTGTATTGCATAAAATTATTTCGGTCTGGTGAATATTAGCAGAGCGTGAAGTTGGCAAATAAGAAATTCAGCTGCACAAAAAAAGCCAGCTAAATTTCATTAAACAACAACAACAGCGGGAGAGAGAGAAAGGGGCAGCTGCTGCAACTGAAAAAGAAAAGAGCGACAGAGAAGAAAGCTAAGAAAGAAAGGTTTTTGGGGGAGAGAAAGGGTGCCAAGTCAAGAAGATTTTCGCCAACATTTTTTTAACACTAAAAACAAAACATTTTCTCGGATTTCTCAAAAGCTGTGAAATAGGTTCAACGATCGAACCAATTATATAAGAGAAAATAGACCAAAGTCATGGCTGGAAAGCTCTTAAGTTATTCAACAAAACAAAACAACTACTGCATCTTGTATTTTCCTATTTTCCATTTACAACCAACAATTAAATTCAATGTTTTACAGCATCCATGTTAGTTTCCGGTAATTCAACGAAGATAAGATAAGTTAAGATCATGAAGGCATACGAACATTTGAGATCATATCATCTTTATTAATTGGAAAGTCAGGCATTATTTGAGAATCCCTTAATAATATTTTAAGCTATAAAACCTTACTTTTCATAGCTCAAAAAGTCTACTAAGATCTCCCATTGATTTGTAATTATCCTTTGGGTTCCCTTGATTTCCCTTTTATAATCCTGCATAAAACCTATATTTTTGCTAAATATCAAAAGATGTGTAAAAATTGAAATCCACTCACCATAATCGTCTTTCACAGCCATTTTGACCGCTTCCATCACCGAGTGCGAAGAACGCATCGGCTGGCCAAGGATGGTGAAGTTTCCTGGGTTCGTCTGCTGGGCAAAGACCATGTACTCTATGCTCGTGGCCTGCTGAAGATCATTACCAGAGCGGAGCATTCCACGCGGACGCAGCTTCTCCCTGTAGATGTCACATTCGCCGCTGTTGTTTCGCACGGTGAACTGCAGCCTGACGAGCGACGGCAGCTGAAGGCCCCGCTGCTGCTTGTACACCTCCACGACCTTCATGGAGGCCGAGAAATTGAGCCGCCGGTCGGCGGACATCGATTTGAAGACGCCCTTGAAGACGGTGGGCGCCGCAAAAGCCAGCTGGGCAGGATCCCGAGCTGAGCAGTAGCGATCCGATCGCTGGCGACCCCGGTGCTTTCGCTGGTGCTTCCGGGGTGACGTCTGCTCCTGATGGCGGTTCGGACGCTGCTCCTTCCTTTGCTGCTGCCTCAGGCGGCGATTCTCTCGCTTGTCTGCCTGCAGCTCCTTCCGATGGGCATTGGGGCGACGCTGATTCTGGCCATCCCGCCGGCTGCGCGCCGCCTGCTCCGGACTACGCTGCTGCTCCTCCTCCTCCGGCAGCTCGAAGGACTCAATGTAGTAGCTCTGCACCGCTCGCCGGCTGTAGTTACTCGCAGGATGTGAAAAGCTGCTGGCTGGCGCTGGCAGCTGTGTGGGCTGTATGTGACGACGCATCTTACTGCTCGTCGCCGACGAAGCTGCCGCCGCCGCCGCGCTGGGCAGGCCATTGTATAATAAATTATTATATATTTGACTATTTATTAACGTATTTGGAACTTTTTTCTGTGGCACGGCAGCAACATGTTGCTGAAGTTGCTCCCGTTGTTGCTGCTGCTGCTGCTGCTGATTGGCTGCACTGCTGCCGGCATCGAATACTGTGGCTGGCTCTAACTTAAGATTGCTACGGCTACTAAGACTATTGCTGGTGCGGCTGAGCAGCCTACTTAAGATATTGTTGCTGTTGCTGTCGATGTTGCTACCGCTTTCACTGCTGCTGCTGCTGCTACCGCTGCTGGTGCTGATGCTACCGCCATCATTATCCAAACTCAGTGGTATATAGTAGCTGCTTTCTTCGGCACTGCCTTCCCATAATAATCGCGCTGCTGGTAGCTGCTGCTGCTGCCGCTGCTGCTGCATCGCCGTCGCTGTTGCCGTCGCAGCGGCAGACACACCTGTGATCAGTAGCAACATGTAGCTGATAATTAGCAATATCAATGGCATTCGTTGCTTTTTTGTTTTCAGACTCCATTTGCGCAAATGTTGCGCATACATGGCGTCCTCCAAAGTTGTTGCTGCTATTGCCCCGACTTTATTTACAAAATCTCTCGGTTCTACGAGTAATGGTTGCCGCTGCTGCTGCGTGTTGCTGCTGCGTATTGCTGCTGCTGCTGGGTTGTCCTTTATTGGTTTAATGGTGACAAATATCGTAGTCGCTGCCACGTCGTTGTGCCTTGTCGTATTTTCGTTTATCCTGCAAATACTTTCTATAGTTTCGTAGCATTTTGAGCGACAGCAGGGATTGAGAGAGAAAGAGGTCTATTTTCGCGCACTGTATGTCTAGCATTAATTGATTTTAACACTCTGGCTGCTGCTTCAGTTGCTCTGGCTGCTGCGTTGGCTGTCGTAGCTGCTGCTGTGGCTGGTGCTGGTGACTCATCTTTGTTGTTATCTTTCGCTAAATTCGCTGCGTTTCACGCACGGCCACGCCCCGCTGCACGCCCCCAAAAGAAAACTCGGACGGGCCTAAGGTCGCGTGGCGTTTGATTTTTCTTCCCCCACCTTTTTCCGGAGCGTTTTTCTTTCGCGACGTTTTTCACGCGCGCGCGATCTTTCGTTCGGTTCGGTTTTCCGTTCTCTCGGGAATCTTCGGATGCGGATTCGGCTCTAGCTTCGGCTGGCGATCGGTCGTGTGCGTTTTTGGGGGCTGATATTGTTGTAATTGTAATCCTCGCCAGGCAGAGATATACGATAATGTTTGTCTGGCCTGGCCGTATACGCGATCTGCCGACTATATAGCCGTAGCCGTAGTCGTAGTCGCAGTCGCAGCCGTAGTCTGATTCACTGGCGACGACGGGTACGAGTGTTTTCTGGCACACTCACTCACTCACACACCGCGGATACTACGGATCGTCTCTGATCTCTGATGACGATGATGATGGTGATGATGATGTGCGATATAGCGATATAGCAGACACGGACACTCACACGTATCTCTCGGATACGGATACACGGACACGGCCACGGCACGCACACACGCAGCACACACGTCTTCTAATTTTAGACAAAAGTAATTATAAAAGAAAAAACAGAGCAGAGTGCGCCGCGTATATATATCTCATATATATATATATCTTCTACTTTGGCTAGAAATATATGTATGCCCACATCTGCCACGGTGTGTGTGTTTGTATTTTATATAGAAAAGTCGTCGCAACAGTCGGCTCTAGATATATACTATATATCGTGTATATATATATTACGTGTATATTGAAGGCGCACACACACACTATAAACCGCCCGATCGTTTTTGTTTTATATAGTATCTGCGCGGTGCAGATAGAAGTTGTTGCTTCTTCAGGATGCTGCTGCTGCTGGTGCTGAAGATGATGCTGGTCCGGCTAGTGGATTGTTGTTGTTTTTCCGCAAAGTTTTAATTCACAATTACTCCGGCGCTTTTTCGCTTTTCTTTTCGCACGCCCGCGAACGAAATCGAAAGTCCTTTCACACGGATCGCGATCGATCGATCGATGGATCGATGGATGGTTGCTGCTGCTGGGCTCGATTGGGTTCGATTTGTTCGGTGGGTTTAACGTCACTTCTTGGGGGTTATTAGTGTTACTCCAGCTGATGAAATTCGCTATTTTCTTTGGATATTTTTTATTGAATATTTTCCAAAATTTTCGAAACAATTTCACTGACTGAATCTTCACTGATCTCTCACTGGTCGGGGGGCGATCTCTTGTGTTTCAACGCCCTTCGAGTGTGTCTCTGAACACTGGTAATTTTTGGCTATTTATTTATTTATTTATTTCGGTTTAAGCCAAATTTAACGCGCCCGTTGCCATCGAATGGTTTCGGCGGACTGATTTTGTACGCTGGTTTTAACTCACGCAGCGGCGCTTCGGGCGTCCATCGTCTGCCTTCGTCGGCGTTCGACTGTGCTCGGTGGAGTTCGGCTCGGCTTCGATTCACTTCGGGTTCTCTCTGAGAGTTTTTCTCTTGGAAATTTTCTCAAATTTTCTCGCAACCATTTTCCCAGCCCTCGCGGGTTTTCTCTTAAAAATTGCGAGTGGAGCAATTTGTTTATGCTATATTAATTACACCGAAGCGATTTGCGGTCAGGAATCGAGGTATCCTTAATGCAAGTGATAGTTGCAGGAAATTTATTTATTTATTTTTATTAATTTATCATTTCATTTATTAATTATTTATTTAGCTTGACATTTTCCAAGGACTTGTGCATTTAACTATTTAAGATGATTTATTTTAAATAAACGTTAAAGCGCTCTTTCTCTCTCAATCTCTCATTAATTAATAATCATTATATATCCTTACCTTTCTCCCAATTTAGCTCCTGAATTAAAAGAGGTCCTTCACACTTTAAATGGCTTAAAAACTTTGCAGCACTTTCGTTCAACTTTAAAAGTCCAACTGAACTAATTGTTGTAACCAATCGAACTCTCATTTTATAGGTTTCCAGTGGCCGTGGTATCTGTCCAATAAATAAACATAGATAGGAATACAATTGTGATTGGCTTTCGCATAGATTTTCCAATAACTTACTCATAATCGAAGCGTTTCTGATAGGCTACTGAAAGAGCTTTCCAGTCTCTGATAATAGTTCGATTCATAAGCATAAAACGAGGGAAATCCAGGTTGGATGATTCACTATAGGAGATATCATAAAAAAGGTAATTTGAACATAAATAAATTGCTTTTAATAAATTAATTTCATTTATTTAATGATAATTGTTTAAAAACTAACTAAAAATAATGGCTCAAATTGGATAACAACATTTTATATTTCTTTGATTATTAATTTGGAAACATTACTATAAAAAATAAACGTACATTTTAAATATATTAAAAACAAAATAACAAAATATTACTACCTTTTATTTATAAATAAAACAACCAATAAGGGATAATAATTTAAATAGTGAAAAGTGAAAATAATGTATATAAAATAGGTAGAAAGAAAATACCACCCTTGAGATAGCCCACTTTAGTGACTTATTTTCTGTCTTAAGTGTTGTTTGATAATATTTAGAAATAATATTTCTCAGATATATTTATTTTATTAAAACTACAGTTTTCTTCGGAATTTTCAAATTCAAAATAAGTTCTATACCATTCGATCTCTTGTAAAACATAAACCTCTTAATATATCTCCATAATACCCATTTAGCTTTGTGTTCTATGACTTGGGACCTAAGCTCCCGCCGCCCTTCGCCTCCCCGCCGCCTTTGTAATATTTCCTCGTCCATAAGCTGGGGCGATGAGACGCAGTTCTTTGGGTGTCTCAGCTTTTTTCCCATGATTATTTGCTTTATTGTCAAATGTCAAGTCCGCAAACAACAACAAACAGGTGATTCCGCTTGGCGGTTCGTCGTGTAAACTTAACGTTTTTTTTTCTACTCCCCGCTGTTGACAAAGCTTCCACTTGTTCTACGCACTGCGCATAACAATAAAAGAAGCTGACAAAATAACAAAAGCAACAAAAACAACAACGAAAAGAAAAATATAAAAAGAACTATCAAGAGGGCAAGGAGGAGCTGAGCTGGCGAAGGGGAAATAGTAGTAGTGACAAGTGCGACAATTGTAAGAAAAACCAGAAGCAAAGAAGGGTTCAAAGTCGGCCACTTGTGACGGAGCTGGGCCAACTTGCTCTAGGTTGTTGTTACCACTTTTCAAGTCTAACAGAAAACACGAAAAAAAGCAGGTACTTACCCCACTAACCGAAACTCCCGGGGCACTGATAACGAGCTGGCAAAAATAGATCAGAGTTCGAAATTGTGATAGTGCCAGTGAACCGGGCCAATTCTTATCGATTACCACCTCACCCATAGTTGGACCCCTCGCCCAGCTGGGCCATAAAGCTGCTCCGGAAGCGGAAATAAAGCTGGGCACCTGTCGTCGCCGCGGCAACAGGGCAGGTAGAATATATACATATATACTCGAAGCACATATTTGGAAAGCTGCAAAAAAGGAGGGACTCCTCTTCAACAATCGGGCGGCATTGTGCGGAAGTGCAGGAAGTGAGGAGCGTGAGGAACAAGCTGCAGAATCCATGGATCCCATTCCCATTCCCCTCCCACGAACCCGGCTTTCCTCTTCCCTCTTCGCTCCGAAAACCCAACTGACGACAGACAACAGCTGCCAAGCGCAGCGTCATTGTATCATCAACAAATACTCAAATACCAAAATACCCAAATACACACGGAATAACAACAACCATAAGAATAGCAAGCCAAGCCCACAACAATAACAAACACGAAAAACATGGACAATTTTCCAAAAACCAAAAAAAAGAAGCAATTTCAAAATGCGCGCAGGCGCAAACATTCAATGTCTACTATATGTCATCCAGGGGGGAGGTCCATGGCCACAGAGTTGGGAAAACAAACCGAAGGAAAACAATTGAAACTAAATTCCCAACGAGTTGTCAGGGAAGCATACTCCTCTAAAAAGACCCCAAGACTTGGACAATTAGAATGGATACGTTTAATCAAATTACGCTAAAAGGCTGAGAATTAAATTTAAACGCAACTTGAGTTTGGTCAAATAATGACAATTGCTTCTAAAGGTCGCCGAACTCTGTCTTTAATTTGTGTTTAAAAAGTAAATATTTTTGTTTTTGCTTGAAACGTAATTTATATTTTATAAATAAACAAAAACTTAAGCTCAAAATATTTTAAAATGTTTGTGATTAATTCTCATAAGCTTTTTCATATTCATTCATTCAAAAGATACCACAAAATATTACAAAAAGCAGATTGGTTTTGGAAACATAAACTTTGGTTTAGTAGAATGTAAATTATTATTTCTTTCTTTAAACAGAATTTAAGCAAGTTCCGTAGCTGATTATAGTTAATACCGGAATAATGTTTGTTGCATTTCCGCAATCAAGGTGATAACGCTTTATGAACCAAGTTTAAGTGCTAAATGCCATTCAAATAAAGGCCCAGTTTCCGTTCTGATAAAATACTTGGCGCTAGCAACAACGTCATGAATGAGGCAATATAAATTCTATATTTATTAATACTCTCTGGTTAGTTTTATGACAACATACCTTTATAATCGGCAAGTTAAGCAAATGATTGATTTGATAAAGCAATTGTTTGGTTGTTTGATTATTATCACCGATAAGGCAATGTCCCAGGGCGTCCTATCTCTTTTTCCTTAAGCATTTTCCTTGCGGTGCGGTAATTACAATGAAAGCAAATAAGATTCGAATTTGTTGGCCGCTGCACTTGTTGTTGACGGTGTTGAATGCCCACCACATGCAACAGGGGCAGCAGCATGGCAACAACCGAATGGGTAACCGAAGACAAAGCCGTTATAGCTATCGCAGTCTGAACCGCCGATCCCACCCGGCTCTCCCCCGGCACTCGGCCTATGTATGTGCTATATATCCATCCCTCCACCAAGTGAGAGACGCCGCCACCGCTGCTAAATTGTGTTAAAAACTCGCCAGCCAAAGTACAGAACGCAGAAACCTCAAGATCCGAGCGGAGAGATAAACAACATGAGACAGAACGGAACGGAAAGGAAAGGAACTATCTGAACTTGGTGCAATCTTCCGCATTATGAGTATCAAGCAGACAGAGAGCGAGATATATAGAAGCTTATCTCTGGACACGACTGCAGGATGCCCTCGAGAGGGCTTCCGTTATGATGAGGAGTTTCAGAACAAATCATTTCTGATATATCACATATTATTATATTGAAATAATTCAGTTAAAACAATTCACAATTTATAGCTTAAATAATAAACACTCTTTAAAAATATCAAAGGATTATCTTTTGTGCCAGTAAGGAAATTCTCCTTTTTAGGTGTCTAATATACCCTTATTTCCCATCAAGTAGAGGGTACATAAAGGCGAGGAAATGGAAATGAAAATGCACTTGGCTTACACCGGATCGGGGCAGGTTGTTGGTGGTAGCAAAGCGACCGGCAACTGGCAACCGGCAACGGGCAAGCGGCGACATGTGGCCATCTCCGCCTGAAACTGGGCTCTGTGACTGGGCTCTAATTTCAATTGGGTTTCGTGGTTGTGGAAATTATTCAACAGCGCTAAGTACGCCCAGAGACTTGTGACTTGGAACTGCCCCGTCTGTCTGTGTGTCTTTTATTTTATTTGGTTTTTGTTGCTGTTGTTTTTATTTCATTTTTTTTCTCGCTCTGTGTGGGGGGCACCCACGCGTGACGTGACTCTTTGGTTTGGATCTTCCATATACCTGAGCCGCTTCCGTAAAAAGTTGCCGCCAGTTCCCGGCCTGAGCAGAGGTTCCCCTTCCTTCCCAGGGTCTCTCACAACAGAGCCTCTCGGAGTCACAGAGCCCTAACCCCGTCCATCTGCCTCTGCGGTTGATTCTCTTCAAGTGCATTGAAGCAAGTTGAAGGCTATTTTTCAACTTCAAATGTTTGCTAAATGACTTTTGATGATTTGTGGTGAGCGCGGAGTCGAGGGTTGTGCGCAGGGGCAAAATAAATTAATGATTATATTTATTTAATTTCACTTCGCTCAGCCAGCGAGTGTTGACTGGCCGTCTAATTAGCCAAAAAGGTGTTCCGGCTCCGGCTCCGTCCCAGTCAGCGTCTGCGCCTCAGTCTAGCTTTCCCCACATCGATACCCTCCAGCCGATGCGCTGGCACTTCCTCAAGTGGAGTGTAACCACAGAGTATGCCCCTTTGGTAAAGGCAAACGCCAAACGCCAAACGCCAAACAAACTGGACAAATATTGGTCTTGGATTTGGCTTATCTGTGGCTGTGACGTGCCACTGGGGGGGCTTCGTTTCGGGAAAACCTGCCAGGTGAGTCATTTGTGTCTAAAAGACATTGCTTTGATCCAAAGAGGACAATGAACGGCGGTAATACAAAAATCCAAAAAATTCAAGCTCGCGTCCAATTTTTCTAGGGGGAGGCGGCGATAGCAACGGTGACAGCTCATCGGCCATCTGATAATAAACCCCAGCCTGTCTGACGTTTGACATTTTTTGGCAAACTTTTTGTTTGGCAAACTCAAGCAGAAGAGTCTCTGCAGGGCAGCAGACAGAAAGATCTCTCGGAACGGATCCCCGGAGGAGGAACAGAAACAGAAACCGAGACAGCGACACGTGAATTGCAGATAATCAGCGTCGTGTCTGGGCCTAAAAATATGCTCCATGTAATTAGCCCCGCCAAGTGCGGAAATGGGCTTTTAAAACGGGCCAAGAAATGCCCTTACTGGAGGTATTTCAAATCAAACAATTTATAAATATAATAAGCACAATTTAAGATTGATAATCAAGTAACATTTTTTGAAGGATTTGTTTATTAATTATTCCGTCTAATCTTATCCTAATTATTAAAGGAAACCGCGATTTCTCTATTGAAAAGCTAAAAGTATCTAATTATCCTAAAAACAGAGCATTTCCCATTCGTAGATAAAATCAACGATTTCCCTCTCCCATTTCCACTTCCAGATTCGCCTGCTCCAGACAACGGCGATGTGGCAAAAATAACCAAAAACGTCTCGAGCCACACGAGTCACCACTGCGCGACTGAGGCGATGGATGGGCTATAAATAAAGAGTGGCAGACTCCGACTACCGACTCCGACTCCCTATGCTCCTGACCGAACTCCAACCGCATAGATCCATCTCTGGGCCTAACTCTAACTCGAGCACATGCCCCGTGACTCACTGGTTGAAATCCTCGACTAATATTTCAATTAGGCGACAAAAAGAAAAAACCACAAGCAGACCTGAGGAGCAGCGAGCTGATGACATGCCCCAAGTTAATAAAAAGCGGCAGAAATGTGCCGGGCTGGGCGCTGGGGCTAAATAAATTCCATGGGACCCTAGGTGGTCGAATATTTTAACACTACCGGGCATCTCGCTATGGGTTTGGGATCGGGATCGAGCTGGGATCGAGATCGGGATCGGTGGCAAATCTGTGGCGCTGGCGTCTGCCTTTTAATGTAGAAAACTAGTCGAGGCGCATAATTTACGACAACCAGGATGGCAGAGAGTCGGGCTCGGATGCGGATGAGAATGGGGATGGGGATGAGGATGCAGGAGAAGGGACAACGGCGCGGCGTTGACTTGACTTATCAATTTCACGGGAATCCAATCGATTTTTATATGAGAGCGAGCAGATAAACCGCAAAAATCAAGCAATAAAATCGCTCTCAGTCCAAGCTAAATGAAAGCAGCAACAACAACCACAGAGTGCAAAATGAAAAGCAGTGGCCCAGGGCCGAAGGGGGCCTCCGAGGGGCCCGAGGGCCAAAAGAAGACAGAAGAAGAGGAGCTTGGGACTCTGCGAAAAAATACCAAAACGGCAATAAATGGTGTTGATATCCCGCGAAGCGTGTGAAGACGCTAACGATGCCGCCAAAACTTGTTAACCACAAAAATTATTGCATGAGATGAAATAAATTAAGGTGGCGGCATCGGCATCGCTCCGGCTGCACCACCATCGCCACCGCCACCACCGCCGGCATCTTCTCCCCCTCCTCCATCCTTCCCTCTTCGTCCAGCGGCTGCGAGCCACCGAACTATCCGCTCCGCTTCCTATTCCTCGCATCCTTGCGGCGGCGACGACCATCAGCATCGCTTGGGTTCAGGCCGCCAGTGGCGACGTCTCCCGGCTCCCGACTCCCTTTGCCCTGGATCCCTGGATCCAGCCCCCCTGGATGCCCCCCTGGAGACCTTCACCTGTGGCCTTTTGTTGTTGCTGCCGCCGGTACATTTGTGTGTGCGAGTGTGTGTACTTTTGGTGAAATGAAATGACAGACGCGGCGCAAGATGCAAATTTACCTATGGAATGTTGGCCAAGCCAAGCGGAATTTCGAGTGCCCTACGAGAAGAGGGATAAAAGGATGGATGTGATGTTGTCAGGACATGAAGATAAACTTTGGTTATCTATGGAAAATTTATAATATTTTAATGAATACATTTTATTTTGTTTTGATGTCGAATATATTTTTGAGAAATTTTCTATTTTAAAAATGTGTATTTCAGTAGGCAATCCTCAATTGATTTTTATAGAATTAGTTTAAACGTTAAAGTTCAAAGTTAGGATATAGTTATTGTCAAGGCTCGATAATTAATTAAATTAAGTACACAAAAAGAAAACTAATTTAATAGTAAGTACTTCATCTAATTACTATAAACGTATTTTATATCATAAATATATTTTCGATTAACTATTTATAATTTTGTAAATATAAATATATATTTTTATTTATTTCTAAAATGTTGTTGTATAAAATAATTTAATAATGATTTAATTAAGATTCTCCTTACTTTTAACTACTAACCATTCCCATCTTGTCCCAAAAGTAGAGCCCTCTCAATGTCCATGAAACCCGTAATATTTTGGTTACTCCAGCAGACCCCATTGCCAATGAGTTCAGTTCTGGGCAGCACTCTCTTTTCCGTGCCCCCTCCCACAACCCACAACCCGCAACAACAACAACAACTACAATATCACAGGTCTTGGGGTACGGATCCTCCATTCCCATTCCCATTCCCAACCGATCCGTTCCGTCTCCAAGCCTGCGTCCGCGTCCGCGTCCATGTCGAGCGTCCGTCTGTCCGGCGGGGCGGCGGACTCTACGGCGCTGCCGTTTTAGCAACATTGCAATCATCTGAAAATTCCATTCCAATCAAATTAAAAACTGGCGTCTACCTTTTTATCATTTTCTTATCAGATCTCAAGATCTGCCGCAGCGATGCCTTCTGCTGTGCGCCTTTTATGCGAATACCATGTGGATGTGGATGTGTATGGGGATGGAGCATCGTGCCTGGTGCCTGGGATGTGGGGATATGGGGATGTGTGGATGGGTCCGTGGTCTTGGGCTTCGACTTGGACTTGGACTCTGTTTCTGGCTGATTTGTTGTTGTTTTTCGTTCAAGTTTTTTTCTCGCTCTTTTTTTATATAATAAGCAGATCTTTGTCCCAAAGAAACCGTGGCCATAATATATCA
Source organism: Drosophila anomelani (assembly GCA_035045905.1). Lineage (NCBI taxonomy): Eukaryota > Metazoa > Arthropoda > Insecta > Diptera > Drosophilidae > Drosophila > Drosophila anomelani. The sequence goes on from JAWNOO010000165.1 coordinate 2,105,077, forward strand.
ATATAAACGCGCGCACTCGCGGATGGAGGAGCTGCTGCCGCTGCCGCCGCTGCTGCTGCCTGCCGGAGAGAGGGAGGGGGAGGGGCGGCTCCAAAAAGGCGTCCATGAGCGCCTGGGAAGCAAAGCACATTCATGGCCTGCTGGTCTGGTTTGGTTTTCAGCCAGGACTGGCCGTTGACTTTGCTGCTGATGCCCAGTCGAGGAGTGGAGGCAGGCAAATGCGACCGAGCGACGACGACGACGAAATCCATTAGTTTTGCACCTTCGCAACATGTTGCAGCGACGTTGTTGTCGTCGCCAAAGATTCGTCTCTTTTCGGTTTTTATTTTTGTTTCCTTTTTATTTTTTATTTTTTTTTTTGCTTTATTTTTGTAATTTTTTCTTTTTTTGGCCATTGCTTGGCACCGCAAATTGGTAAAAATTAACACGCTGCTTTGCTCTTGACCAAAAACAGGCACACGAAACCCATTTTGCTTTTAGGCGTCTGTCGCCAAAATTCCTTTCATGCAACCTCTCTCCGACTTCTTGCCCCGCCGCCGGCCTCATACTTCAATTTAATAAATTAATTGGCTTTGTGTCGGCTTCAGCATTCAGCATTTGATCGGTGCCAAGGAGGCGGTGGAGAGGAGCTGAGGCCGGAGCTGGAGCAGGGCTTGGGAACTGATCCCCGAGTTGCAGGTCTCTCTGGCAAGTTAATGCCAGCCTCCCATGAAAAGATAGAAATCAACGTTCGGTTTACAGAGATCCTCTTACAGTTGAGTCGAGTCAAGTCTCCTCTGGGGCTCCTCCGATCCTCCTATGCCAAGCCCTGCACCAGGTCCCTCTGCCAACCGCCACATTCCTGGCGTTCAGTGGCACTCGAAATGCGTTTATCTGGGCGCTGGGACTGCGTTTTTATTATCTTAGGTGTTAATGATTTCATTTTTGGCCACCCAATTGAGGCTGTCTGGGCCTGGTCCCCATCCCTCGACCGCGAGCCCTCCGCCATTGTGGACCCTGTTTTTATTCCCGGTCGCCTGGTCGATCCTCCGATCTGGCCGGGCATCCTCTGTCTCGGCTTATCGCTTTAATCTCTTCTGACAGTGATTATTGCTGTTTGCGGATTGTGCAATTGATGTGCGAACTTCGACACCATCGCGGCCCTCCGTTTCTCTGTTTCTGTTTTCACTTATTCGCGTTCCCAGAGGAGGAAGTGAGAGCCGGAGCCGTCTATACAGTGAGGAAAAATCCGGACATTGCCGTCTCTATTTAGAAGGCTTCCCTTTTAGCGGCTCTCCTTTTAGCGCCCAAATATGATGTCATGGATTTGGCCTCTGCCGTGCGCCGCCCCGGGGTCTGATCTTGGGGCTGTAAGTCGAGACCCCAAAAAGGGCAATTTTTGAAATCATACGCCAAACATGGCGCGACATAACTGGGAGCCTTGGGAGCCCAGTTCTTCGGGAGCTGCGATTCTGGATTCTGCGATGGGATTGGGAGCAGGAGAGCTGGGAGCTGGGAGCTTGAAGCTGGGAGCCGCAGCATTGTTCTTTGCACTGTCGCTTTCGCACTTCACAAAGGGATAGAGTTCAATTTTTGTGTCTGCATTCGAAACAAAAGACTTAAGCAACGAACTTGGCAATCTTTTGGCCCGTCTTTTTATTCTCCGCTTTTGTTTTTTTGTTTTCTTACTTTTTGGCCCGAAAGCAGCAAGTATTTTGGTCCAAAGAGGTGTCGCTGATTGTCTTTTAAGAGAGTTTCTGGTCCGCGGCGCCGCCGTCGCCTGGGCGTTGACAGTTGTTGTGATTGTTGTGTTGCTTGTGCCGCTGCATTGTGGCTGCCACCAGAGGAATGTGCCTCTGCCTTTACCTTTGCCGGTGCATTCAATCGAATCCAATTGTTTTTGGCAGTCGCACAGGCAAAAAGCCTGGCCAGAAATTGCAAAGTAGCCGCAGCACAGCCGCATTCCCACAGATCAGCTCCTGCTGCAGCCCCAGGTCCTCCTCCTGCCTCTCCCTATGCCCTTATGTTTTTTGGTCAAATCGTATAAAAGGAGGCCGAGGAGGATAGCGGCAGCACAGAAGCTGTGGGCATGATCAGGAGGCTGTGTAAGGTTGCGCCTGCCATAATCTCGCTGAGAATCGCATCCAGCAGCCTCGCTGGCCATCCTCAAAGCTGGCGCTAAGACCTCAAGCGATAATCGCACATCAATTCGTTTTATAATGATGACGAGAGCTCCCAAGGAGAAGGTGCACGGGGTTAAGGAGGATCAAGGGTGCTCAGGGAGAAACCTGGCATCGCCTCAATGCTGGTGGCAAGTTTATCTAACGCTGGCGATCTCCATGCCCAAGAGCCCAGACATCGGTCCACAGTGGTCCACCAACCACTGGCCGCCCTCTCCAAAGCCAAAGTGTGAGCCAATTGGTTGGCCCAGCCTCAATTCCCGGCCAGCTCCCCTTTGGAGGGAGACCTTGAACGTCTTAGAATCCCGAGCTCCAGCTCAGGCTCGGGATCAGGCTTACTCACTACCTCTCTATTTAGCTTGCAAATTTCTTTGGTTTGTAGAATTTTTAATGAAATTCGTTAGCAAACTAGCTAAGGATTCATTTAAAATTAGGAAGATAAGAAAGAAAAACTTGTTTTAAAAATAAATACAATAATTTGAAATACATTTTCATCACAGTTTAAAAGACACTTTTTTTCTAAAACTAAAATTTAGAAAGAGTATTTAAGCCTCGATGTGACCAAAGCATTTTTTGGCCTTCATTATAAGTTTACCGAGCGGCAGACAGACCGGCAAATGGGCACTCGAGATCCGAGCTGCGAGCAGTGAGAATTGAGAATCGGCAACAAGCCAGCAGCATCCCAAAGAGATACCGAGATCAGATGAGATGGAATGGGGGATGGGGACCCTGCTCCTACAGTGGCAGCCTCGGAGGCAATAGAAATCATTAGCAGCAAATGGCGGCGCTATCTAATCTGCGGTTTCGGGGCGACTCCGAACCCCCCGGAATGCCCCCGTCCCGTCTCAGCCGTTGATTTAAAGCGCTGATTACTAATTTTATTAATTTTTCAACGATCGCCCAGACAAGAGTGCGGCCAAGAACTTATGGCCGAGGCCGAGGAGGGCCTTAGGTGCTGTTGTCGCTTTTGATTTAGTTGATGTCTTTATGAAACATTTGAAATACGACACTTTTTTATAGCGCTTTGCGATTTCTTGCTTTTCTTTTTTGCAAATCTGCTCGGAGAAACTGAAATTAAAAGTGATTTCATTTAACGGTAAGGTAAGGCGAGGCGCCTTTTGAAGTGGCATCGAATTTTTCACATAAAATTTGAGCGGAGACTCCTTTTGGCATTCCAAGGTGCACACAGAAAAAGGAGGCTTTATGTTTATGTGGATTTTTGACAAAAAATATGGAAAGAGAAGTATAGTTTTAAAGCATTTTAATGGCTCTATTATTTTAAGCACTTCTTTTTAGAGTTTTAGTGGATTTTTTCCCATGTCCAGACAGCTGTCTTAACCCCTTGAAGGCCGGCCAAGACGGCGTTAATCAGATCGCTGAGGCAAGCGACACGCACAACCACTGACAGGCGGGGCAGAGAGACAGCAGCTGGTTGAATCCTGTGAGGCCAGCGAATGTCCTACAAGTGGGAAAGGACCACCACTAATAGAACCAGTTGCCCATCCATTCACATTCACATCTACATCCACACATCCACTAAATATGAATCAATGTCAGTTGGAAGCGTGTGCTGGACAATGTAGCAGCTTGCCGAAGGTCCCGGCACGTCCTGCCCTCGCCCAGGATACTATATCTATCGAAGGCTACCGAAAGACGGAAAGACAAATTGAATGCAAACAACAAGTCAACTAATTCCTGGAAGGAAGCCGTAGCCGAAGCCGAAGCCGAGACCCAATGAATGAATGAAATGCTGAACGAAAGGAAGCCAACTGAGATGAGATCGTGTACGCAATATCAGCGGATAATTGAGCCTAATAGGATTTTAAGTGCACGCACACACACACACACCGACCCCGAAGACCCTGCATCTATGGCCATTGTGTGGCTCTGGCTCCCACTGTGCTTCCTCCCGGGAAGCTGGCACTCCCTCAACGAGAGCGACAGGGACGCCAGAGAGGACCTCCGGCTGCCGGCTGCGGCTGCGCACAGCGAAATCCGTTCCGCTCATTAAACGCACCGCCAACTCTGCAGAGGTTCCATTGCCAGACCACTCTCTCTCACTCATATCCGAGTTGCTGCTACTCCTAGCCAAAGACCAAGACCAGTGCCGGGCCAATCCGATGTCAATTCCTACATGAGTCAGCTGACTTTGTTTTTGTTTGTGTTCGCTGGCCGAGGTAAATTGTGCGTGTTGCGGCATAAAAAATACTTCTATCAAAGGCAGAGGAAGACGGCAAGAGGAAGAGCAGGGTACACTGAGAGAAAATCTTAAGTTTATAGCCCAAGCTTTAAAGACTTAATTGCGAACGAAGCCGTGCCAAGAATCCTTGTTTAGGATGCTGCAAGGCTTCATCCTCAGTAGGTCTAATTTGATTTCAGTTTGAAATTGTTCTCAGTAATATAACAAGCCTATTTTTCTCTCTGTGCAGCTGAGATAAACAGGAAGAATGACCTGCTGCTTAGACAGACAAAAGAAGAAGTTGCAGCCTTATTGCGCCAGCGACGGCGGCTTATGACGCGCACACAGAGAACTCCGAGCCCAGAGAAGCACATAAACAGATATAGAAACAGGGCGAGACAATTAGCGACACAATGAGATTGAGATGCAAGAGGAGACGGAGACGGAGACAGAGACGGAGTCGGAGTCGGTCCCTCGTCCCTGGGCTTGTGTGTGTCCCAATGCGCCTTCCGGCAACGGAAGCAGACACCGGGAACCACACACACACAGGCCGCAGTCAGCAGTCCATCAGCTAGATAAAGTTGTCAGCTGATCTGGGATTGCAGCAATTGTCAGCAGCAGCAGCAGCAGCAACAATATCCATTGCAAGTGCTACACACGCAGAAAGATTAACTTAGGAAGTAAGGACACGTAAATATAATTAAATTAATTGTAAATTAAGATATACGAATGTATAATAAATTAGTTACCATTCTTTTTTAAAAGTAAGACAAAATTAGATGATCAACAAAGGATTTTTATACCCGCTACCCATAGGGTAGAAGGGTATTATAACTTTGTGCCGGCAGGAAATGTATGTAACAGGTAGAAGGAAGCATTTCCGACCCTATAAAGTATATATATTCTTGATCAGGATCAACAGCCGAGTCGATTTAGCCATGTCCGTCTGTCTGTCTGTCTGTCTGTCTGTCTGTCTGTCTGTCCGTCTGTCCGTATGAAACACTGGATCTCAGAGACTATAAGAGATAGAGCTCTAATTTTTTTTCGACAGTATTTCTTATGCTTGCACGCAGATCAAGTTTGTTTCAAATTTTTACCACGCCCACTTCCGCCCCCGCAAATCATAAAAAAGCGTATTAAGCGTATCATTTTAAAGCTAGAGTCGCGAATTTCGGTATGTATATTAAGAACTATAGTCTGTGTGATCCCTGAAAATTTGGTTGCGATCAGATAAAAATTGTCGAAGTTATTAAAGAAATAATTTTGTATGGCCACAAACGGCTGCTGGCAGCATGCCTCATTTGGTTGACCAATTAGACCAACTAAATATTCTTATCAGTTCTGTGGTTGTGTTCGGAAAAGAATCTTATAAGATATTCGAGAAGCAATTTTAATAAATGGTAATAATTATTATCCGCTTGAATGCAATAATGACGCGTTTTCACACACATAGATACATGTGTATGTATTTTTGCATGCATGGGATTATATTACACTTGCATTTCCATTTGTCCGTTATGTTCAAAATTGTATTAACTGTTTTTTCTGGCGTCTTGACGCTTTTCTGGTTTAAGTATGGGTAGCGGGTATCTCACAGTCGAGCTCACTCGACTGTAGCTTTCTTACTTGTTTGATTTCACCTAAGAAACTTAGGGATTTATTTGTATGATAAAAGAAAGGAAACTTTTCCTTGGAATGATTTAAAATCAACTAAAATATATTGGCTATGAATTGGAAAATGTAATGTTTTTAAAGCATTATCGTGAGATTATTATAAAATAATTCTGTAAATCGTTTATTCATATTTTATATTACCGAAAATCAAAGAATAATTTGCCTAAAGGTTTTCCCAGTTGGGAAATTTCCATACAACATTTTCTAATGTTATCTCCAAGAATTTACATTTATAATATAATAAGTTTAAAAAGTCTCTTTATATTTTGTCTTCAGGAAAATTTAAGCTTTATTTACCTATTAGCTTACTTGTTAGTTCTGAAATTCCCCTAGAATCCTTCTTAATTTATTATCAGTTTAGACATTAGATTATTTCCGGTGTACCCTGTGATACTGCGAAAAAAAAAAAGGGGGCGGGATCCGGGTGCTATCTACGCGACTCCCGGATGATGCGGCACTTATGCCACATTTGATATTAATTGAGCCCGGCCTAGGTCCAAGTCGCGGGAATGCCTGAGTCAGGGTCGGCAAGGGAGAGACAAAGCCCCCTGAAGTTCCCTGAAGTTTCCAACTTCCAGAGTCCGAGACAATGGGGGCTGGCCCCGAGATTTATAAGTGGATATCGAGAATATATGGCCGCGAAGAGCGAATGCAGAAATTTCAGAAATTCCAGCCCCAAAAGAACCCAAAGACATTCAATCAACGCTGACTGCGACATGATGAACTGCCGCCAGGGAAACAAAAACACATTTTTGTGACGACGACGACGACGACGAGAGCAAAACAAAGGAAATTCCATGCGAATTTATGCAGATGATTTATGCATTAGCAGGAATTAGAAACAAAAGGATTATATTGATTAGAGCAAAGTCTGTATATAGTATACACATACGATTGCTTGATCTGCCATCAAATTGGCCACGAATAATCGTTAAAATAGAAGTGAATTAGCTGCAGCTGCTGATGCAGAGGAGCGGAGGCTCCTCAGTTCTTGCAACAACTCAATTAGGTGTTGCATCGCAGGACTCAACGCCGTGGCAGGACCATAAAATTTAATGACAACGCTTAATTATAAAATCAATAAGGGAATGCCGCACACGCTCGCTTTCCGAAGGCGGCAAAGAAGTGCCATAAGTTTGTCAATTTATACGGCGATGCGAAAAGACCAACACACACACAAAGCACAGAAACAGCCGGCAGAAATCACGTTAAGCGCAATAAAAAGCGCGAAACATTTTAACGCATCCCGGCGATAAAGTATCTGAAAACATTGCCCCAGACAATGTCCCGACCATTCCCAGGCGCTAAGCCTCAACGCGAATTATCTTATGCTCCTACACGTATATCTCCTTCGATTCTGTGGCTACACGGAGCCGAAATACTGGAGATTTAGGTGTTATATATAATATATACATGTTTTATTCATTTATGGGGTTTTGTATTATTTTAAAGGGCATTTATATAGGTTAAAAATGAGACACATAATCCAAGAGATGGTTACTTTTATTTACTAAATGGAAACTTAAGTTGGAACAATTGATTACATAGGGATAATTTGTGAAAAATATATATATAACCTTTAGTAACTTTAATGGGGTATTTATTAATATATTCGTTTTCTTTATATTTATAATTTTTATAAAGTATTAATTATATGTATTATTTAACGTTCTTGGGTTTCCCAAGGAGTTAATTTTAATATTATTAATTTAACTAAAAAAAGCCCTAAATTCGAATTATAGATAATCGTTTACAATATCTTTTATTCCTGTTAATTCTCAGTGTGTTTGTGAGGGGCCACCCCGAAGCCTCATCCTCATTCTCATCCTCTTACCTAGCCAAACCGAGTCCGATAAGTGAAAAGCGGGTAGATGATTTGATGAAATGTCTCAATTAGCCGATCATCAGCCTAATATTGCTGGCTGTCTGCAATTGCGTGTGAAAGAAGTGGAGTGTCTTGGTTTCGGTTTTCTATTCACTCGACAGCAACCCCTCCATAAACTATTGGGAAAATATTTTGCCAATTCATTATAAGCGCTGTCCAAACATTATTATTGAGAATCGAATCGAAGGAAATCGAATATCAACCCCTCGGGGCAATTTCGGAAATTTCCATAAATAAATCGTAATTAAATTAAAACGCATAAAGCGCTAAGGAGACCGAGGGCCAGAGATCCGGCGGGGATCCGGACAAAGGATCAAACAATAATAAATAATGACAACTCTCGCCAGGCGAAACGAAATCAGAAACACGAAAAAGGAAAACAGAGAACAGGCCCAGAAGTAGAAGTAGTAGAAGAAGGAGCACATACAAAAAGCCAGGCAGCAGTAGGAATAGGGAATGAATATATATATATATATACACAAACATATAGTATGTATGAGGAACCAGGAGCAGCTGCTACAAGGATTCAATAGCCGGGACACACTTCCCGAGTGACCTTTTTCGTATTCTTTTTTCTTCGTTTCTTCATTTTTAGCTTAGTTTACCATAGTTTTATTCTTGGTTTTTGGCAGGAGCCACAGTGACGTTCGCTTCCCTTTGGGGATGCGCCACGTGCTAAGTCGTTGATCCTGCCCAGAAACAGCTGTCGTCCGCACACAAAAGGAGGAGAGGAGACCGTCTGGACCGGCTCCGCTCTTTTCGCCAGGACCTGCCGAAGGTTTCGGTTCTTTTTTTCGGCCTCTCCTTCCGATCGTAGCACCTGCTCCTTCCCATACCGTGCTCCTGTGTGCGCTTGTGTTTATTTTCCCTCTTCTCGTTTTTTATTTCATTTTATTTTGGGGCGTGCTAAGTGAGGTGCTGGAATTGTAGTCGCTTAAGCGGAGCTGCTCAATCAGAATGTCACCGCAGTTGGCCACAAATGAGCAACAGGCCAAGCCAGGCCCAGAGTAGCCTAATTAATGAAGGTAGCATCGGACCACACATACAGACAGGTTGGCTTGGGTTTCCACCGAAGAAGAAATGACTTATTCGGGCCATGAGTCATGTGGTTAGCCGCCTGGTTAAGTGCTTTGACCACGTGGTAAGCTCTGGCAGCTGCTCCTGCACCTGCCCATTAGTCCTTTAGTCCTTTCGAAAAGCCGCTTTGTAATTTGAAGGAGCTTCTCCTGCTGCTCCTTGGCTCTATCTGCACTTAACAGTTGCACAGCTGGCAGGTATCAATTGGAGTTTAAGTCAAGTCCAAAGGAGTGACATGCCAAGACTAATTGGAGACAGTTAAGGGTGCTTTCGATGGCGAAAAGGTTCGGGTTTATCTTAACTTTAATTGAATTTTTCTAAAGACAAGAAAACTAATCTTTCAGTATTCAAAAACTCCTCTTAAAGCTACAAATTTAAACTAATATTAATACTAACTTCTATAGTTACCATCTGCTTATTTTCATTTTCCCGACTGCCACATTCCCCGAGAAAACCCGGCTTGACATTCCTTCGTTTGCCAGCATCTTTCCCCTTTTTTTTGAATTTTCCTTTTCCTACTTTCCCACCTCAAATTCCTTGGCAGAGATGCTGACAAATTGTCTAATAGAAATGTCAGAACGAAATCTGTCCCAGAAACGTCGTCGTCGCCCAGTCATCTTTCTATTTGCCTAGCCCAGGTAACACACAGGCCACGTAAGTGGGGTTAAGACGACGTCTGCGACTGTGGGGAGCCGTGGCCAATGCCAATAAACAATAATTCCCATGACTGCCACTAAGGCGAGACGAACACGGCGACTTCCCAGACACCGCGTCGACTTCAGCAGCAACAGAGACGACGGTGGTCTACTAGACCCAACCAGCAACATCACAAGAAGCAGCAGCAGCAACATCAGTGCGAGCAGCAACATTGCCACCACCAACAGCAACAAGTCAGGCAACAACAGGTGAGAGATCTGGCTGAAGCTGGTTTTATTTTTACTTTATTTTACTTTACGATCATCAGCAGGAACATTGCACGGCAAGAAACGTGCTTGAAAGTGTAAGAACAAAGTTATAGGAATTTCTAGGGATGTTAACGTCAGATAATTAAAGACTCGCCAATCTATAGTTACATAGATGTATATAAATCCTAATCTACTCTCTAGAACTGGGTATCCTTTAGTACATAAATTTTCTTGGAGTGTAGCTACAAGAAAAGCATTCGCTGCGCACTTTCGCGACTTTGAATCCTACTCTCTAGCCCGGGGCGTGAGGAAGTGAAGTGGGCCGGACAGCAGTGGAGTAAAGTGAAGTGAAGTGAACTGAGCTTGATCTTGTCATTAAACGTGGCTGTGCAATGATGTTGCCGCTGGCTGATTGGTGGATTGGTGGAGTCTCCGGGCCACAAGTTGCATGACCGATTGCCACCTGTTGCAGCAGCAGCAGCAGTGGCAGTGGCAGTTGCACTTGCTTTATTGAAATTGCAGCTGTCGGCTACTGGTTTTTGCCCCGCATTTCCTAAATCAAATAGTTTACAATTTGCAACTGCTTTTCCCCGTCCTTGAGGTCCAATTCGATCCAATCAAAGCTCGTCATAGTAAATAACTTGTTGTGGCGGAGCTGGAGCCGGAGTACGAGGGTACTCGCAGCACGAGTTTGAGTATCTGTCGGTGCTTAGTCAGGTTGACAGCAGCAGCGGCAGTGGCCTGCAGTAGAACTCGCTAAATATCCGTCTGCGGTATTTGTTGATAAGCTTGCCTGGGGAAGTCTGGTGTAGGGAGTAGGGAGCATGGATCATGGAAGCTGGAGCCCAGAGACTGAGACTGCCACCGAGCCGGAGCTGAAGCTGAAAGGCTAGACAGAAAGGCCGCCAGCGCAATATGGAACTGGTATGAGTACTGTAGATCGTGATTCAGTTCGTCGCCTGGTCTTGTTTGTTTGTTATTATGCTCTAGACTGCACGGCGTCCCACACACAGAACAAAAAACCTGGAAACCCATGAACTTTGCATTCCAAAGATACATTGTCTATTATAGTTCTTAAAATTTGCCTCAAAAAGTGTGAGATAAGTAATTAATTTACTTTTTTCTATAGTTAAATGAGGAAATTTTTTAATAAATATATTTAAATGTTCATTTGTCATTTCTTTCTGTGCACTACCAGTCCGCTGCTCTCTTTGGCATCTAGATTCTGGGCTACTTCAGTCAAGCTCAAAAATGTCGCTAACTCAGTTATAGACTTCAAGTTTGTACGGGTTATAAACTGACTTGTGAAGCTTGCCTTGGAAATTATTTGAATTTGTCGAATGCCTCTGAAATTATCCAACAATTCGGTGGCTATGGATGGCAGAGACAGTCACAGAATCAGCTACCAGAGCCAATTGGTTTGGCAAAGAATGCTTAGAGAGATTCCCAAGATCACAGCTTTTTCAAGCGCAAGTTTAAGCCACAAATATGGTTAATTTTACAGTTGGATTTTATATGCTTAATTAAAATAATCAACCTAATAAGCCAGATCATAATAAGGGAACTATATAAATTAAATAAAGATTTTGTATTAAATATCCTATTTCTTGTTGGGAGACCTTTAAACTAAAGTTATACACAGAGTACACAAAGAATTCCTAAGCTTTTAATAAAAGATAGATTTAATCTTAATAATTTTCTCTAAGCTACACAAAAATGTAAGAAGTATAACCGTTTTTATAATTTTAAATAATATTTTTAAAATGGTATTAAAACCATTTAAAAGGTTGTATTAATATGCCTAAAATATAAAATAAAATCCTTTACCATTTTAAAAAATGTAAGAAGTTTATTTAAAGCTTTAAATATCATTATATATATACATTTAGCTATTCAAATGCATAATTTTAAATACAATTTTGAGCGTATACATTTTCGAATTGATTAAACATTTCCCCCAAAACCTATTTGTTTGTATTTCGAGACTTTGCTGAGCTAAATTTTCCCCTCCTCCGAGACCAGTCAGGCTCCCAGCTCCAAAACCCAAACTCCAAGCCCAATTGCCCACACACGCGCTGACTATTCAACCTCTGTCCCCATGTCCACTGGTCCGGATCCACCAGAAACCCTGCACCCAGTCCTCTCTCCCCGCGCCCTACTCCCTCTACTCCCTGGTTCCTCTGGTGGAAGAGACCCTCAGCAAGATCACATAACAATCTCCAACGTCACGTTAAAGATTTCACTTGAAGCTCGCGAAAAATCACCTGATGACTAAATTAAAGTGGCGCTGGTATGCTCTCGGGCCTCCAACTTAGCCGCTGCTGCCTCCTCCTTGTGAACTAATTTCGTAAATTTTTCGAGCTGCTCTCATTCCAGGCAGTATTTTTTTCTTTTTCTTTTCCTTTTTTTTTTTTTGTCATGTTCTGAATGCTGGGATGTTCGGCTGGCTGGGATGCTTGGATGCTGGGCTTTTTAACCGGCTTTTTGGGCAGACGACTCGCAACGAATCGAATCGCACACACACTGCTGAATTTTTAATGAATTCCAATGAGAGCGGCGGCGTTGGCCAAAATCGCGGTGTGCGGTCGCCTTCTCATGGCCGCGGACCCAATTGCAGTTCCCCAAGCTCGGTGCTCAGTGCTCGCAGCTCCCAGTTCTGGGTTCCCAGCTCCCAGTTTCGAGCTCCCAAAAAGGGGCAGGCGGGCGGTCACTTCACTTAACTTGTGGCGCGGCTGCGACTGCAACTGCGATTTGGTTAGTTAGTTGGACGTCGACGTCGCGTCGCTGCATTTTGTGCGCCTTGTTAAGAATTTCATTAAAAATGAAGACCTGAGACCCAGAAGAATGTATCCAATACGACTCCACTGAAAGTGTGTGTGTGTGTGTGTGTATGCCACAGCGGGTCTGAGACCGAAAAAATGTAGTTGTTGTCGCTTTTTGTTAGCCTGCCACCGTGTAGGTAGTGCGCCGGCGTTGCGCTTCCCCCTTCGGCTCCTGCAGATGCTCCTCCTGCCCCGAGCTTGCATATCTGCAAGACAATCAACAGCACACAACTCCACCGGGCAGCGGCAACAAGTAGAACTCACCCAGTGGCGCTCAGTGGACACAGAAGGGAGATACTCCTCCTCTGGCAGTGCCACCAGCGCAGTCACAGTCACCAACAATTGCCACAAAACACTGAGAAAAAATGCATCAACCTAAGCCTAACCTAAAGAGTTATTCTCTGCGGGAAAAGTAATACAAATTCGATACTGTCTGGTGTTTAGTTTTCGAAAAGCCTTGCCTACTTTTTGCCAGCTGTTAAGCAGAAATATTTCAGATATCAATAGTACTTTTTTTACGTGATAATTCCCTGAAAACTTGTATTTAATATAATATCAATCTATATATAAAAAATATTATTATATTTTCAAGAACTTTAAAAATATATTCCCAAAATAGTTCAACAAAATCAAATGGTCAGTCATTTGCCTACATAAAAATATCCTGGAAATATATATAACCTAATAAAAGCCATTACTATACGTATTATGTAGATTTCTTTTTTCACAGTGTAGTCAATTCTGCCTCCTGCTCCGCTCCAACCCAGCGAATCTTCGTTTTTGGGTGCAACGAAACATTTTTAATTGGTTTTGTTTCATTTTGCGCCGCCACAGGCCCGGGCCAGACTGCCCCGCCACAGTGGCTAGCATTTTGCTGGGCTTTCGGCCAGGCCCAAACCGAGCCGGGCCGAGTTAACCATTGTCTCTCGCTCTTGGCTCAGAGACTCGGACACAGACGGGGCAGAAATTGACGAACTGCCTTAAATAAGCAACTCAAGGTTGGCTGCCAGTTTTCCCTGAAGACTCCACGCAAACGATACACCAACTGCAGCTCCAAGTCCGAGTCGGAGTTGGAGTTGGAGTCAGTCGATCGGTGGCCACATCAAGTCAACAAAAGATTGAAAACTCAATATAGCACCGACGAATGGGGCAGGGACTGGCATTGGGAATGGGAATGGGACTGCGACTGGGAATGGGAATGGTAATGGGGGAGCGACGCGGCAGGGACAGAGACACGCAAAACGTTGGCCCGTTCAAATCCCAAAATTGGCAATTTATCCTTTATGAACTTACAAAATAGCCGCCGTTTATACCAAAACAAGTTAATTCGTCCGGGAGTCCGAGTCGTAGTCGGAGTCGAAGCTCGCAACATGGAACTTGGGAGCAGTTTGCAGAAACAGAAACAGAAACAGACACACACTCGATGTCTGAGCTAGAAAAAGCACACAAAGAATTTTTAGGACCTTGATCAGTCAGAAATTATAAATCTAGACTTCATTTGTGTTAAATTTTTAAAAAGAGAAAATAAATAATAATCATGATTGCAAATTGCACATCTATCAACATAAATGTGAAAAGGTCCAAGGGTTTCAATTAAAAAAGTCAGCAGCCATACTCCAAACTATAAGTTTAAATTATGTAAAGCTAACACAATGGATATAATTCTACAAGATATTTAAAAATGCAATTAATTTGTTTATTAAACTCAAACAATTTCCCAAAACCTTGACTTATTTTTTCCTCTGCACCGACTGAAGCTGCTGACGATGACGAAGGGCCGCCAGGAAAACAATGAAGCCAACACAGACGGACGGATGGCAGAGGGCCAGGTGAGCCAGGAGGAGCAGGAATTGGTAGCAGGAAAAGAAGGTATGGGGGTAAGAAAGGGAAGCTGCGCAGGCGGCGATGGCGGCGCATTAAAGGCCAAGCCGAAAATGCAACGCTCTGTGGCTCCAAGCCGAACCTTTGCGATCCGAGTTGGAGCATGGCTTTAAATAGATGTGCCCAAGTTTAGACAATAAAGCCATAATTGTGCATAAGTGCGCTACACGGCGACTACGTAAGCGAAAAGGACGACTACTGTCGTCTGGGGAAGGCTTAAAGGACAAAGGGGACGATGGCCAAAATTTGTTAAGGTTCCCACAGTCACCAGCTATAAATCATGCAACTTAATGCTTAAAAATAAATTCAATTAAAGTAACAAAAGATAAATCTCTTGCTTCATATTATTTTTAAAAGAATTTAGCCCAAGAATAGGGTTTTAAGTCATAAAATGATATTAAATTTTAATGTTTAATTGAGCTCTCAACCGAAGGGCTTAATTAAAAATTGAAAACGTAAAAATTACAGAGTCCCCTGCTAAGAAATACTCCACATTTCGATCCCTCTTTTGGGCGTCAAAATCAGTTGCTACTTTATGGACACCGCCTGGCTGAACTATCGCTCCGCCCGATCTTTATTTGCCATTATGCTCGACTGCACTTGGGCCGGCATGTCATTTGCCGGCTCTGCAGTGGTTTGAAGCAGTAAAGAAGGGAGCGGAGGCTGAGGCGGCTGAGGAGCAACTCCCATGGCGACCGCCTGGCTAATTGCACACAAATCTGTTAAGGCAATTGGCAAGGCTGGCAGCTGATGATCGAAGCTGGCCGGGGCCAATCAGCGGCGGCGGCGACAGGTGCGCCAAAAAGGCAGGCTAGAACACGACATGTTCCCAGCAGCTAGCTGCTACCAGCTGCCAGATCCCTAGCCAGACCCGAATCCGAGCCCGGGTCCAAGACGAGACCGGAGGCAGACACACAACATGAAGCCCATATGAAACACTCTGCACAGCCAGAGTCGCGGTTTCAGCTATGATAATGTATATTTTATGAGTTAATTTCCAGTGCTCCCTGCCTGCAACGTGGAGATCGCGTGTTGCCCACGGAGCCTTGATGCGACTGCTGCTTGTGTGCTGCTCCTCCGTGTGCCGCCCTTCCAGCTGGGATCCCATCCCAGCCCAGCCGTGCGCTCATCACGCTTCACAAGTTCGCAGCTTGTGCGGAGGCCCCAGAGCCCGGCTCATAATTCTCAGGCCGCCTAACAAGATGTATCTGTGTGTGTGTGTGTGTGTGTGTGTGTGTGAGGAGAGTGGCGGCAGTTCCCATCTACCAAAGCCTCCTCCAGGTCCCATCTCCTCTCAGCCACTCTGCGGCGGCTTTGTTGCGGTCTGTTTTCGGTTTGTCTGGCCATTTCGCTTCGCTTTCGGCTCAACATCAACTCCAACTCCAAGTCCAAGTCCAACTCCAACTCCAACTGCGAATGCAACTCCAAGCGATTCCGATTGCGACTCCTCCAATTCGCACTTTGGTTAAATTAGTTGCGGTCTGGGAAGTTTGGCCACCATAATTTCCCGTGGCGTTTGCCGACCCGACAAACTTCACCAGCCACTCCACTTAACAAGCCGACAGACGCCGCAGTTACTGCTGTTGCGACTTGCTGCTGCGACTCTTGCTGCTGCCAAGTGTGTGACCGAGAGCGCTGATTGAAGCCGCCTGCATCAACGCCATCTCCATCGCCATCTCAGATCTTCATCGCTGCACAGTGAAGACGGGTTAAGGTGGAATATGATGATATCTACCTCACCATATGTAATCAATTGTGTTATAAATATAATTGTAATATAATAAATTTAAATTTAAAAATATTTGTAATAATTTTTGACAAATATTCTTCTTTCATAGAAAAATTTAAAGGGAAGATTTAATACGTCACACAAATTTAATTATATTAAAGCCTTTGAACTAAAGGTGTTTTGATTTATTTCCTTTAACAAATCAATAAAAATTGTATAATAAAACCTAAGTTTAAAAAAACCTTTTAGAGATTATTTGTTTTATGATATTATTATTTTTTAATATTGTTTTATATTTATATATATATTTTTTTCCATTTTTCCTATGTGCCTTGGCCCACTGTGCCCTGCTGCTGTACTCGTAGCAGTTGTTGTTGCTGTTGCGCCTTGGTGTTGGTGCTGCTGCTGCTGCTGCCGCCTTCTGCTCACGTTTCGCCGGCCCCGAAATTGCAGCAGCTAAAGGATTAACCTCAAATTTCTGCTGGCGGTGTTTGGCTTTCAACGCTTAATTGGTTGTGAAATCATCATTATCACATGGACGACGCGACGCGACGATGGCGTTGGCGTTGGCGTTGGCCGTGTTTGCCACTCATCTCATCTCGCCCCATGCCCATCCTCTATCCGCATCTCGATCTCGATCTCGAGATCTCGATCTGGATCTCGAAGATGTTGTTGCTGCTGATGATTGTTTATTAAGCAGCGCCAGCGAGCTGCGTGTCCTGCCATCTGTCCAGCCTCCAGACCCGACTCCAGATCGGATCGGATCGCTACAGACCTGGCCATATAATTTGCGCATGATTCATTTATGATTGAGAGCTGACTTCGACTTGTTTATACAAAACCCGTCAGCATCAGTCGGCATCAGATGCGATGTCTATCCGAGCAGCAGCCGGAGCAGCAGCAGCGGCAAATTATAGGCCAAGACCACCAAAGCGTTAACTGAAATATTTAGCGAGTTTGTTTCTTTGATTTCCAGGAAGCCTCTCGGGCCCAGTCAAATGAGCGCCGCTGCTCTTTAATTAAGCTCCTCGGCACCGACCTGCCTTTGGCCGCCAGCAGGAAGTGCATTTACTCCATTCCACCCCCCAGCCCAGCGAGTTCCAAAAACGAAAAGATAAACTGAACAAAAAAATGTGAGAAGTACAACTGAAAATGCCCGGCAAGCTCAGCGAAGCGTTGACATGAGTTCACCTTTTGGGCCGCTGCTCCTGCCGCCCTCAACCACAAAAATACACAGGGAATTTAATTAAATTAGGTTTTGCATACGATTTTAAGTTCTTGGAAAGCTCTTCAGCAAATTTTGTCATATTCTTGGAAGCGTTTAGAAGAATTACCAAAGAAATTAAAATAATATTAAGGAAGTTTTTGACGTTCTTCTAAATATGATTTATTGTATAACAAACTTTAATATTCTTTAGCTACCACCCTTAGCTGAATCGATTATTTATTGATATTAATTAATAATTTATTGAATACTAAAATTGCGATTTGTCAATTAAGAGCATAAATACTATATAAGCTGTAAAATCGTGCTAAGTGATACCCTTTATATAAAATTGACATAATATACTGTCTTGCTGTTAAAATATTTTTTGGAACATATTTAATATAAAAACAGTTCATAAACTGGTAATTAAATTAATATTAAATACAGATTTATTAATACCAAAACCGTTATTTCTTATAAAGTAGAAAAACCTCTTCAGAAAATCTCAAAATAATACTTTTTTTTATGATTTTTATTAACCTCTTTATCAATCTTAATTTAAATATTTTAAAATATTTTTTGTATCTGTATACATACACTTAAATACCTTGCTGGCATGCCAATCGCCAAATCGTAATAAAAGACACAACGGGAGGGTTGCCAAAAATGGTACACTTCGTTCTGCGATGTGCGATCTGAGATTTTCCCCCAAAAAAGCAATAGCCACAACTGCAACATCTTCGACGACAGCGGCTGCCCAACATTAATCATAAATTACCAGGTCGTTGAGTTGAGTTGGCCAAAAGGGTGGAGCGGCGGCTGAAGTGGAGGTGGAGCTGTGGGGAGAGCGAGGAGAGACGCCCCAACGTGTGGCGAGGTGTTCGCTGTGCGCGTTTATAAATTTTGCCAAGCGCCAGGCCAACTCCGAGCCCAGGCAGAGGAGTGCAAAAGACGACGACGACTGACTCTGGCCAAAAGAAATGATCATCTTCATCATTGCCGACCGACCCGGCCGGGCCACGTACTAAAAAATGTGAGATATGGCGGCAGCAGGCCAAGGTTATAATTGGCCCAAAGCGGCCAAAAGCGGCTAACAAACGAGAGGGGCACAGCTCGTAAAGCAGAAGACGACGGGCCAAACAGAATCCCAGCCAGGATGCGACCAGGCGACCCGTGGGCTGCCCACAGTGATGCGCACGTGCTTAACCTCTGACTTTGTTTTCGACCATCATCATCATCAGCTCAGTGCCTATATCTTCTTCTGCTCCTCCTCTTGGCCAGCTCCGTCGGCGGCAGCTTCTTCAAATCAGAGGAGCCGTTTTGGAGGAGCTGCTGCTGCTATAGTAGCCTGGCGATTAGCCGCGGATCGTTGTTTACTGGGCACCGAGCGCGGAGGCCGTGAGAGGTTGTTTATGGCCCGCCCAGGCAACGCCCCCTTTGGCTGGGAACCGAAAGGGAGGAGCCGGAGAAGTATAACTTGCAGACTTTGGTTAAGTCCAGGGTTAAAAGGCGAATATCTGGGCGGAACAGGGAAGGTTATGGGTTCATTACATATGTGGAAAGGCAGATTATTTATTTAATTGTTAGAATAGATTTTAAAGTAATCAATTTCAGCATTTAATAAGGTGAATATATTTCCCAATATTCTCTCAATAATATTATGATTTTCCTCTAATGTTGTATCCATAAATACCACGCAATAAATGCATATTTATCCACTTGACTGAACCGAAATAATTGATTACTTCAGTAATAACTAAATCAAATTTCCTTGGTTGCCGCTGAAGTAACCAACTTGCATAACTTCCATATTTAAATTTATTTGCAGAAGATTTTCCAAGTCAGTGAACTTCCACGCGTTGCCACAATAGAGAAGGGAAAAGCAGTAAATGGAAAAGAGAGCGAAACGAAGGACTCGCCCACGCACCTCCTCCGAGAAGGACATTCTCGGGCACATCTGCATCCATCCTTCCCTGGCAGACAATATGCAATCTATTTTGTGATCCGCTGACAGGCATTTGTAATGCGCGGAGCGACGGTCATGGCGCAGTGACCAGTGGCCACCAGCCAGGACTTGCCGCCTGGCTGGCTCCGAGCCAAGCGTATTTACTGCATTTTGAGGACAGCTCGTAAAAAGAGGAAATGTGGCCGCATTAATTGCGCCACAAACTGCATTGAAAAATTCAATTTGCCAGGGAACGAAAAAAGGAAAGGATATGTAGGAGAGACAACAATTTCAATCTGTTCGTTTCATAAATACGCAAATTTGCCCATTGAGGCGGATGCAAATATTTTGCCAAGACACTTCCATTAAGCCATCGCCTCGCAGAATAGCCAAAGCGCATAGCAAAATCAGAGACACTGTCGCAAGGATACAACGTTATCCCTCCCAACACCATCATCGTCATAATCATCATCATCATCATAGTTTTCAGCCAGGATTGCATTTGTGCGAGTGCCTGTGCATTTTTGTAGCCGACTTACAGGAATCGCGGCGCCAAAAACTACTAAAAATAAAGTTTGCATTTTGTCTATTTGTTTCCTGTCGCCTTGCCTCCTCGAACCCCCTTGTCCCTTGGCTTCGACTTTCCGCCCAGAAATGGTCATAAAGACAGGTTGACAAGTGCGGCAAGCAAAAACAGGAGATGGTAATAATGTTTTGCTTTGACTTGGTTAGAAGTAAATATTCAATTTGTTTAAATTTTATGAAGAAAGATGTTGGGTTGGAAATATGCCTGATTACGGATTACCGATTTTCCAAAAGAGGAATAAAAATGTGAATTAAAAAAAGTTTCACGTAGTTGTACTATTTTATCTACTTTATAATATACATATATTTATTGCAGTTTTCACTGAATTAAGTTACTAGTTTCATTTTTTGCCCCACTGCGCAACCGAAATAATATCTTTAATGCAGCATTAAGCGACTTATTTAGAAAATTAAGGCCATACTAAAACACATACAAAAAACTCTCAAGAAATTTTATAGCGTTCTGATTAAAAATAAAATATTTATTGCAGTTATATGATAAATAATGAATTACATGTACAATAAGATTAATTTCTACGAAAATTGTAGTATATTTGAATTCTAAAATTAAATTAGAAAAAAACAGAAAAGGCTCACCGGAAACGGGGCTGCCATATTTTATTACTTTTACAAATGGCGCCACTTATTGTACATTGACAGAACCTCCGCTTGTACGTTTCTGGACACCAAATAACGTCACCAGATGGCGCTCGATTCGTTTATATTGCTATCGCCATCTATTAGGCAGTTGCCTAAGCAACTTTCTCACCTTACGTTAAACGTAAAACACAACGTAATGGCTTTGAAAAATAAACCTCAAAAACGTTGATAATTTTTCCCTTATTTTTTGTTTTTTAATATTTCAAGCTAGAGAATCTTTTAATTTAAATTAAATTAAATTTTTGAGATAATTCAAGCTAACTTTAAGCTAAAGAAACACAAAACGCTTGTAATTCTTTTTAAGCTCTTCAATATTGGTTTATAATTGTAATAGACTAAGGAAGTTATATTTTAAAAAACAAATTAACAACTATCAAGCATTAAACATTGAATAAAATAAAAGAAAATAGTATACAAATAAAATTTCACAATTAATTATCACAATTTATCACGCAGCACTGCCAAAAACACACCTGAAATTCAAGACCTTCGCCACCAAACTTGTAAATCCTTTGCGGATGCAATTTGGAATTAATTATACCCACCAACTTGGGCAGGAATTGGTGTATGCGGAAAGGCAAAGCCAGAGCTTCGGACCAGCTTATGCTGAGGCTACAAATTCTCATATGTCGCCGCACACAGGACCGAGGACACAGGACAGTACGAAGTGATGGACACTTCGGGCCGGGGGATTGACGCAGCGTTAAGACAAGAGCATTTAACGCTTCAGCACGTTTCCAATTCAATTTTCACAGCCGAGACAGGAGGGAGATCTGAGATGGCAGCGCCAAGGAAGCCGAGGCGTTGGAGCGTGCGAAAACTTAAGCAGACGCACCGAGCATGACAAACGAGGCTAAAAGGACAACGCCGGGAAAGGATGGCGATAATGAATGCCAACGGTAAGCGAATTATGGGCAAAAAAGCGGAAGCGCAGTGCTTAATGAAGATGCCTGCAGTGGCAGTGGCGGCCGTGCAATAAATCAACAAATTACGCGTGCCAAAATCGGAGAAAGGGCTATCTATTGCTATTGTATCTGGCAGATACCGAGATATAAAGGCACCAAAAAAATATCACAAAAAAATGTAAAGGGAAATTTAATTAAAGATAATTTATATATTTGAATTTTGAATATTTGTGAGGTTATTTTATTATACACGGAATATTTAATATTAAAACTTTTAAGTGATTATTTAATAATTATTACTGCGCACAAAAGGTATAGAATATAATAGATACATATTTTTTATAAATTTAATTAATTTAAATATAGGAATTATAATTATTTATTAAATTTTGCTGTATTTAAAATATAAAAAAAAACTTCAAAATGATTTAATTTTGTTTTTTTTTATATTTATGAATAAAAGTATAACTTCCTCATTTTCCGTGTACCTCTCTTGCCCTACTCTTACCCCCCAATGTCGGGCATATTTGTGCGCAGAAACAATAAGTGAACCGCTTAAAAATTCATAAATCAAGGCCCAAAACGCAGCCAAGGGAACTGAAACAATGGCAGGCGAGAAGCAACTGTCAAAATGATAATCGCCAACAACTGTTGAGACTGTCTTGGCCTTATGACAAATGTTGCCGACGAAGAGGGTGGCCCTGCACTCACCACTCACTATATTCACTATATTCAGTGTATTCTTCGCACCCAATCATAATCAATGTACGGCGACAAGTCCGAAAAACACATTTTACTTATTAGTTACAGCCTTTCAGGGAAGGACAGCGGGGAAAGGGGAAGCAAACACACCATAATGGATCAGCGCAGAACTGAACGATTCCAAATCATCCATCTACTTTTGGCGACAAGTGTTGGCAGCTAACAAGGGTTAGCTTTAAAGCCAGTTAAGGTTTTCTTTCGGAAAATAATTTTCAATGGATTTATCTATTATTTTATTCCCAAGTAAACTACAAGCAGAAAATTCTTTTAAGTAATAAAAATTAAAAAGAGTTCTAAGGGTTTTTATGCCCTTACAGGATATTTTAAATTTACTCACAATTATGGAAACATTTTGATTTAATTTTAATCAATTTTAGAGATAAAATTTTAAACTAAAAGAGTATATAAACATTAGTTTCCCCAAGCTGGCTTCCTTTGTGTTTTTTCTAAAATTGTTCGCTTACATTTCTTAACCAGAAGAAGGACAAACTCCCAGCACTGTCGGCGTGTCATCCCGGTCATAATCATAAAAACAAATGCAAAACGCAAAAGCCATAAACCGGACAGGACATTCCCCCAATTGTGTGGATTGTCAACCCCTTAATCCACTTGTTTCCCAAACTCATAATCCTCTCTTTGACTGATGCCCCTGCCCATTATCATAATCTTATTGGTGGTGGCTGTGATGGGTGGCTCAGGGTCGTCCAGCTGACCATTTCTGGATATAATTTTCGATATGTTTTTGAGTATTTTGCTATGGGCTCAGTGAGCTGACAATCGGATTATCAGCGGTCCGATTGAAATCGGTCATGGTGATTTATCTTTGGCAAAGTAAACATGAATAGTGAAAGTCATAATAACAATACAAAGGACTAGAGTTTTGGCATGCAGAAGAACTTTTTAAAAGAGTTTCTGTAACAATTATATTTTGTTATTATTAAGTATAACTTTAGCACTAAAAACAAGCTCATTAAAAACATATTAGTTGAATTAATTCTACATTAATTTCATTTTGTATCTTATAAATATAATTATAAAAGCACTGAAGCGTTCAGAAAGTTTGATTTAACAACATATCATTACAAGCGATCGGTTAATGCTTACAATGTAGCGAGAAAAATTTCAAAATATTACAACATTTTCAAATACGACTTCAGTTTTGTTTAAACCACTTTCAATGGAGTTTTCATTTAAGCTGTTCTTTATTATTCACCTGATATTTCTTCTACATTTAACAGAAGTAAGTTTTATTAACAAGAAAAAACAATTAATTCCAATAATATTTTTTCAGGTAGTTGCCAAGTTTGAGTTTACAAATGTGAAATGTGTGCCTTATGATCTTAATTTCAACGACTTTGAAAAGTGTTATTTGAAATCGGTAAATCGTACCTACAAATATGTGTCCATAAAATGTCGACTGTTTCAAACTCCAGTCACCAAAGTCAGGGTAATATATATATGTTATTATATATTATATTAGCTTTAAATCGCCTTTTCTTTCAGTTTAATTTATCTTTGTACAAACGATTCAATGGCTATAGGCCGTTCATGTACAACGTTTCAGTGGATGTCTGCAAGTTCCAATTAAATCGGAATGTGAACCCAATAATGAAATTCTTTTATGACATCGTTGCGCCCTTTTCTAATATTAATACAACGTGTCCTTTCAATGTAAGTTGAAAAGCTAAAATAAATATAATTTTCTCTCCATTAATTCTGTTTACCTTCCAGGAGGATCTTTTGTTGGAGAAGTTGCCAGTTGGTTTTGTCAATCATCGATTAACAGATGTTCTGCCATTTCCCGAAGGCGATTACCTGGTCGAAACCAAGTGGATTGCCTATGATATTACAAGAGCCGTCATTAAATTCTATGGAACCCTTTCATAGAGATGCATCTTAAAATATTATTTAGCAACGAGAAGAAAAAAGTTTAACAATAACTAATATGTTGTATGGATTTAAATACTTGAATCAAATAAATTTAAATTTTCGGTGTTATCCTTAACGTAATATTCAACAACTTCACTCCTACATATTAAACCAAATACTACACATCTTAAAAAAAAAATAAATATTTCTATATTAGTTTCTATATTCTGCATTCAGCAACGCTCATGCATGACTATAAAATTATTTTAAATACTTAATAACTTATTTATCAGGGCAATTAATCTATAAATGTTTCTAATTAAGAGAGGCAGACAATCTATATTTAGATAAAAATCAACTTAATTTCTAGCTCAGTGGAGTCTAGGTCGTGCGAAGATGCGGTTATTTCTTCAACTTATTATGGTTCTGATTTTAGCAAATGATGTAAGTATTTCTCTAATTAATTTAAATAAATACTAAATACATATATACTTCTTGTAGATAACTTCTAAGTACGAGTTTACGAACGTCCAATGCGAAACTCTCGATGCAACGTTTAATGACTTTGAATATTATTTCCTGAAATTGGTCAACCGGACCTATAAGTATTTGTCAATTAAAACCATGCTACATCAAAATCCAGTAACTAATATCAAGGTAGGGCTAAATCTGAATTTTACTAAATATTCTGAACTCTAAATAACTTTGTATTTTAGTTCCGTTTGTCGTTGTTCCAACGACTCAATGGATACAGGCCGTTCCTGTAGAATATAACAATTGATGCCTGCAAATTCCAAAGTAATCGGAAAAAGTACCCTGTTATAAAGTTCTTTTTTGATATAGTAGATCCCTATTCGAACATGAATCTTACCTGTCCCTACAGTGTAAGTTTTACTTGAATTATATTTTACTTAAACTTGAGGTAACCTTTTTTTTCGCATGATGTTATCATTGATTAGTTGCCGGCCGATTTGGTCAATCGTTATTTTACAGATATCCTGCCTTTTCCCAAAGGCGATTATCTTGTGGAAACCTAGTGGATTGCTTATGATATTACAAGAGCCGTCATTAAGTTCTATGGAACTCTTTCATAAATTGTATATTTATAAAATTTAAACTTTTGCAGCTTATTAATATTTTCTTTGAATTTTGTTTATCATTTTTTACAAAATTTCTTTCTTTTGTATCTTTCCTATATCTGGACTATCATGGAATATAACACATAATCAATTTGTATTGGAATGACAATAAGTGAAAATCAGGACAATACTTTAGCTAATGCCTTAGAGGACCCACCCTTCTGCCTTAAATCTACACCAGGAATTAAGGCCAAGATGATGGCGAGAACCAACCCCCTCGGAACTCGTTCCCTATTAAAATATGCGCATATGTAATAAGTAAACCACTAAGCAGACACCAATGGACCACTGCGATGACCAAAAACGAATCAACCACTTAACACCCAATTGAAAAGTGTGACCCAGTTTTAAAGGAAGATTTGGCAAGCGTTTAATGTAATTGCCAAAGTCCATTTGCGGCATCGACATATCGACATATGAGGAATATTCGAATGTTTTCAACGCAGCAGCAGCAGCACATATGGGAGAATTGAATTCTACGTAATGGATGCCATAATTCCGCGCTAATGTTGCAAAAATGTGCAAAGCTGGAACAGCGGATCGCAGCAGCCCAGTGACAACAATGGAAACTAAGCTCATAAATTACCATGACAATGGAATTATGCTCTCTAATCCACCCCGAAAAGTTATTGAACTCTCCAGCCATCTAGTAGAAGCGTAAATCTTGCCCGACTGTCATAAATTCAACTGTTTTCGCATTCGAGTTCGGCTTTTAGCAAAGTGAAAAATAATATAGAATATTATTTATCTGCGTGAGGCAATCGCAGAAAATGAAACGGCAATTTAAATCCAATTAGCATCAGGAGAAATGTGAATACCATTTATTTTTCACTCTCTTGATTTCTCTTTATTTTTCACAATTATTTTTCGTTTAAGGCAGACTTTGCGAGCAAATGTAGAGTAAATTTATTCCGCATGATTAATTCAAGATTCGATTTTGGAAAATCAACAGCCAGGCGAACGAAAAAAAGCTGAGCAAGTAAAATATTTGTTCAAGGTGTTTGCGGGACTTGCAGAAGCGCTGGCAAATGGAAAATCAACGAATCGAAGTCATTACATATGATAATGCAGGCAAACTAATATAATGAAAATTCAATGAGCCCACGAGCCACATAAATTATTGAATTTTTATCAGGAGCGAAGAAGAAAAACGATTGGCTTGAGAGTTGGAGAAAATAGGTATTGTTCTGATAAAGCACTTTTTGGTTGTAAAATTCAAGATTTGAAGGATCTTAAAAATTAAACTTAGGTTAAATCATTTAGGTATTAGAGGTATATAAATTTGTTATGAATTGAATATATAAATAAATTTATCAATATTATTTTTATTATTATTATGATTATAGAGAAATTATCCACAATTACAAAGTGAATAATTTTGTTGAGTTGTAGTAACTGATAATGTTGGTTAAGTAAATGCACTTATATTATAAATAATATAATTATGCTATTAAATCGCTAACTGAATGGCTTTTGTAAAACAACTATATTATATTTTGTTTCTAAAATCTATATAAATAATTTAAATTCTAGCAATTTAAACACAATGCATTTTAATTGCAGAATTATAAATCATTATTCAATAAGCTTTTGTAATAATCTAACTATTGACTATAAATCACGAAATCTTCCTTCAAATGAATTTAAGAGACTATAGATAAGCTCTAGGATTTAACTATTGAAATATAGTACGAAATTGATCACACATTTTGCATATTTTAAGTATACAAAATACTGAAATTTATCCTCTTTAGATATTCATTCCATTTAAAACAAGAAATTAAAGATCAGTAAGACAGATATACATAGACTTTAGCTCATCTAAATGCAGATCTGATTAAAGATTCCAATCAAATTAATGGCATTTCGTCCGCTCTGCCATAAAAATCCAAAAAGTAGATCCATCTAAAATGAAGTCAATTGGGAATTTCGGTACAACCGCAACTGATCAGCTGCCTGGATACGGATGGGTATAGGCCCGAAGGGACCAGCATATGCTGATGCCACATTAGATCGACAACTCACTTGTCAGTCTGTCCGACTTTATGGCACCCAACCAGGACAGACCAGACCAGCCGGCGATGTTTATCGCCCCGCCGATGCACCAGTTCCAATCAGAGAGTCAAAGACCGAAAGGCACCCTAGGGATCTGGGGAAACTGGAAACTGGGAAAACTGGGTACTCCTCACTGGGAATCCCGGCTAGCATCCCGCAGAGCAGCGCATTTTTCCGCGCATATGTCAGCATTTTTTCAAATTGGAATCGAAAAACGCTGCACTAACAGCATTTTGTGGTTTTCAGCATAATTAAAGGCAGACGGAGAATGGAATAAAGAACCCTCCTTTTTCGGCACCGCCCCGGACAGATCGTAAACGTCGAAAAACGTAAGGTGTCCCCGGACGGGGTTGCGATTCTGAATTCACGAGGAGTGGTTGGCAATTGGGAATTGTGAGTTCTGAGTTGGGAGTGCAGTGTTCGGCGAGTTAACAAAGCCATCAATGGACCATAAACTAAACACTTTTTAAATGCTGAACGAAGGCTGGGCAAAGCAAAGTATCCTCAGAGAGTCCTTGTTGGAATGCACTGTGGAAATTTCAATCTTATTAATAACTTTATGATAACTTTATTTAAATATAATACAAAATCCAGTTGTGCTTTAATTTACAAAATTTTTGATTAAATGTTTAAATATTTACATGATCCACTATAGTGGATTTATTAATTTCCATATTTTAATTTCAGATTTTATGTAAAACATGGTGTTTTGTGGATAATTTAAGAAAGATTTTAAATAGCAGATTTATTTTTTTAACTTTAATAAGATGACTTGATTTATTAATTACCCAATTTTCAACTATTCCCTATAAAAACCAAATTTTCTCTCTCTGTACCCATGAATAAATCGCACAGATGTTTGGTCGGCACGAGAACAACTAACAAACGCACTCTATTAAAGGGTAGTTTTCATCATTTCCGAGCACCGCACAGTTGGAGTCCCTGCAATTGGAACTATGCCCTGCATTCCGGGCTGATTAGATCTGATTTCGCAAGCCGATTCCGAATCCTTGTCAGCCGGAGAGACACAGTGAAACAGGTTCCAACAGGACAACAGGGAGGTCGCAATTTATGGCACCAGAAAACGTATTGAGCAACTTTAAATGCGGGTCATCCCGGAGTTGAGGGAGGATGAGTTGGCCGGAGCCAAGAGCCCAGAGCCAGGACCCAAGGTGGTGGCAACTGGTGGTAATGACGGTGTCGTCTGGTGGTGACTTGGTGGTCGCTTCATTTGTGCAGCTTCGCTGAGCATACGCTGCGCATCCGCCAAATGTTGCATGTTTTCCTTATGAATATGTTTTACAAGTGGAATTGTAAGGGCTTTTTAAGCACCGAACTGGTTATTCCCTTTAGGGTTTGGTAAAAAATTTGAAGTTGTTTCTATGTTAATTTTTTTGAAATTTTATTTTGTACAAAATGTACTTTATATTTCTAAAGAAATTTAATCAGCTTCAAAACTAATTCGAAAACAATTGTTTAATCATTTTTACAACGATTTCTTGGATATTTTGAAATCTTAGAATATAATATAAATTATTAATTATATAAATAAAAATAAAGATGATCCCAAATTTACGCTTAGAAACCTTTAAAAGTAAATTAAAGATTCTATTTCGCATTTTGTATTAAATTCGAAAGGTTTTTGTTAATAAATTTGTAATAAATAAGCTCAATAGAACTCCTTTAAAAAGAAATATATAAAAACATCATATTAAACTTTGAAAAGTTTACTAAAAAATCTACAAGTCTCACCCTAACACCCTGCAAATTTGAAGAACCTGGGAGTGGATGTTCCTGTTCCTGGCCCACTTTAAAAGGGAAGAGGACTCTTGACATTATGGCCAGCCAGAACCAAAACCAGAGTCCAACACTTGGCAACTGTTGCGAGCTGCGTTTCCGATTTACGAGTTCGACTTGTTGTTTGTTGCTGAGGGGGAACACTGTGGCATATAGTCGAGCCGAGGCGCATAAATATTTATGCCGCATTCGATTGTGAGCTTCTCAAGCGTAAGCATTTTAGATAAAGCCATCGAATCAGGGGGATCCCACCTCCAGACCAGGTGCAGTTGTTACCGTTTTGCATATGACAGCAGAAATGCCTGTGCGGCGGCTTGATTGCGGGCGAATGTGCGTCTCGAGCTGATTGGACTGGGGGGAAGCACTGGTAAACGCACCCGAATCGAGAGCAAATCGTCATCAGCCGATTTGTTAACCAAAACAAGAGCTCTAATCCGGACAGGGAACTAACCTAGCCCCGAGGCCACCGCAAGAGCCACCACCAACGCCTCTTGTTAGCGACCGACGACGACCCTCATTCGCGCGTTTTTAATCCGTTTAAATGAATGACAGTCTAATTGGAGGATTTGCCAGCCGGAGGAGGACGACGACTACGACGAACCATGGCCAGACGGCTCCTTAATAGTGACAAAGTCCTTGCCATATGCTTGGAAAAAACCACATGTTATTCACGGTATTTAAACAAACAGCAACAGGGCAGGAACAACCCTCCGAATACTCCAGATCCAAAACCAAATCCAGACTCGGAGTAACCCTCAAGCCCTCCAACCCTCAGACAATTAGGTTCTCTGTGCTCTGCTCTGCTTTCGCCCTCGGCTCACGTGAAATCCAATTCGAATTTTTATTTAATGCGCGAAAAGTACTTGATTGGATCCAGAACTGGGCTCAGCTCGAGTTCTAGTTTGCCCGGCACTCCAGGGACACTCCATCCTCCGATGAATGTGTGGGGTGGCAAGTGCAGGACTTGGCAGAATGCAATTGCCAAAGAACCTTGTAAATTAAGCACAAAAAACATTTATGCTTCTCCTTTTTAGCAAACTTAAGTTTGAATTAAATATTTAGAAGATCTCTAATAAAAGAAATATTATTGTTAATTTTAAAGGGAATATAACCAATATTTTGCACTTTGCATACAAATATCATTTTCCTAAAAATTAATCTCTAAACTGAATAACATTTATAAATCCTATTGACTTTCCATTTTAATTTTTCCTCGGTGCAAGCTAAGAAAGTTTTAAGCTCAGAGTTTCAGGCGGTTAGAAGCTGTTTCCTTCTGAATATCCGCACAAACCACACAGATTACGGTAGACAGGCGGCACATTAACATTAACCAAGAACACAATCTCCATGGAAAAGGTGTCTGCTGTCTCCAGAATAAACAGAACCACAGACTCCGCTCCTGCAGCGCCAAAGTTAAAGCAATTAGCATTTACATTTCGCTATCTCACGCCAAGGATAATTGAAACCCGCCGAGGATGCCGCTGCTATGCCAAGGAGGCATAAGGAGCTCGTAGCTGTGTTGTCTAAACTCTAGTCGAAAGATTGTCATCTTAGTTTTTAATTCGCTTCCTGGAAGACTTCCTCCTACACCTCATCCTCTGTATTTTATCGGGGCTTGACTTAATCACACAAAGGCAATTTCACGCCTTTTTGCGCTTCGTCTGAGCCTGACAACGGGGAATCACTTTGTCACTCGACGGCTGATGTATCGACAGTCGCTAACCAAACAACCCTCCCCTTAACCAAGTATGTATATAGTTGTGATTGAGCGAGATCAGCAGGGGTAGATAAGCCAGCGGCGAAATTTCCTGCTCGATTTGTATATCGGGGATTTGCGTTAATATCCACAAAAATATTTACAGGATATGGAATGTGTTTGGGATTTTCACTTGACTTTCTACAATCAATGCCGGTCACGTGCCACATATGTGGATATCCATCGAATGAAAAGGGAACTCAAATTGGGGTTAATTAATTGTGAACAGCTACGATTGGTAATATATTTGGGGAAAATTGGCTCGAAAAGATAGAGATCTATCAGTTCAATGTGGTTTAAGTTAACCTTTGTTACTAAGAGAAATGAAGGAAATAATGATAAATGCATTATTAAGATTATTCAATATTTCCTAATTCGCAGAATCACTTTACATTTTAAAATAATTTAAATAGTGTTTAAAGTTTAAACATTTTGCAGTTCTGAAAAGCAAAACAGTTTTTATTCAAAACGTTCAACATATTATTTACTGAAATTTATTTACTTATTTACTAAAATCCAAAGAGAGTGAAAGGGAACCCCTGAATAATACAATTTAAAAAATATTTTTATAAAAAGTATAAGAAAAACTGTCTTCTAGAGTTAGGAACCATAATTTTAAATATAGAGTTTTATACTCTGCTTAAATTTCTAAAATAAAATATATGTATATTGTACCCTAGAGTAATGTGATTTAAAACCACTTTAATCAACTAATAATTTATGGTTTTACAATAAATCCCTCTAATTTATAGGTATATATTTTTTTAATCCCATCAGCTTTTTTAATCCCGCAGCTTTGGCTGTTCGATCGGCAATTAATTAAACACAAACTAAACAATATTTTTAATGAAATGACCATGGCCGAAGGCAATCATGTGTTTAATATTAATTTCGTCGACAGCCAACATGGCGGCCAGGCGAATTATAGGCTCCAACACACAAACACAGCCAGAGAGAGGGCCATAAATATTAATTAAAAATGCAACTCATATGGCAAGTGGAACAATTAGCACCTGAAAATATGCAAACATTAAATTGCCGCTGCAGCAGACAAGCAGCAAACGAACAAAAACGAATGGAAATGCAACAAAAGGAGTGAAATTTATATAAAATGTGTGTGCAAGGACTCTGTCTCTGTCTCTCCGTGGCCATAACAGACACATATTTTGTCCTGGCAATGGCCACATCCTCACATCCGGTCTGCCCGGACACTGGGGTCTAGCCCAGGCAAAAACAAAAAAAAATTGTAAAATAAAAGATGGTGATTCGGGGACACCGAAAGGGACGGAAAACGAACGGAAAACATTGCACAATTTTGCTATTGTTGCATCGTACTATATATAGGAGGTATATTTACTGGCCACACATACAGCGGGCTTAACTGACAAATAAATATTGCAGCCCGGCGAAATCTTTCGGCGCTCAACAAAATATCAAAGATGGACGGATGGGGGGAGGGAATCCCCCCTTTGATATTCGGGTGTGTGCAATATGTAAAGGCTACGGGCAGCATATACTCAAAATCCAACAGCCCGGCAGCAACAAATACCACACGAAACATGGGCACATATTCACACAATCTCGCCGCCGCACGGCTCCCTGCTAAAAAATCGACAAAAACAACCTGTTCGGAAACACTTGCAACAAGGATATCAACGCCAGCGGAGACAGAGATAGAGAACTAAAAAGGAGAAAGAGAGAGCAGCACAAGCTGGGGGTGGGAGCGAGAGATAAGAGGGAGCGAGAGTGGGCCAGGATCAAGCGCCGCCCCTTTTCGAAGTCTTCTGCACACCGAAGGTGAACAGTGGTGAAAGGACCTTACACCACCTGATAGAATTACCAAATAACTAAAATTAACTCTAAAATTTGTATTAAGTTTAATAATTTATATTTTAAAATAAATGAAATTAATGTTCTTATTAGAAAATTTCTGAATTTGAATTTATTTATTTTACTCTCTCTCTAGATGTCAGGGAAAAATTTGAGAATATGGACAAGGATTTTCAGCGTTGTTGCCTTAATCAGCGGAAACAGGATCCCTACAGCAGTTGTGAAACATGCAAACCAAATATTCAGGCTCGACGAAGAGTTTCGTCATTGTTTCTTAAAACTGCGGCAAGCGAAACCTTATAATAATTGTCAATCGTTTGTGGTAAATACGGAAAAACGAAAACCAGTCACCGAAAGCTCTAACGACCTAGCGTTACATAATATGTAAGTGCAAATCAATCATAATAAATAGCAAACTATCAAACATAAAAATTAAATATATATCAAATAAATTAATTGGAAATATAAAGAATGATTGCTACACTTCCGTCCCATTCCGGTTTGATAACAGCATTATCTATATGATCAAAAACAATGATTGTTTTTCAAACAATTTTAACCAATATCAATACGACTCATTTTTCAAAGTATAAATATAAATATTAAAGATATAATGTTTACAAAATGGAAAAGAATTATTTTTTGCAAAATAAACAAAAAGAAAATCATTAATACAGAGAATGTGTGTTTAATTTTCTTTGAGGTTTCTTTAGAAAAAATCTTAAGTGTACATTTACTGGTATGATTTTTGGTAAAAGAATTATAAAATTTTCCAATAAAATATTATATCCTTAACAGATCCCTCACAGACTTCAACCCACTGTGCCATACATAAGGTTGCAATGCTGAAACTTTTCGAGCAAGCCAACCTGACCGGGGATGCCAGCCAACCAGGACTCGTCCTGGCCGTGGCTGGCACAATAAAACCACAGAATATGTTCGCCAACTGGCAAAGCAGATGGACTCCAGAGAGCGAGCGAGAGAAAGAGCCCGGAAGAAAGAGAGGGAAAGTGGTAGAGAGAGAGCGAGAGCTGGAACATAAGGGTAGTGACTACTCTAACTGCTCTCTGCAGGACCTGAATCCGAACAGACTCCGAGCAGAATCAGGACAGATGGGCCAAGTACGGAGAGTGGCTGTTCCCATTTGAATGGGACAATATGAGCGGTCGGGAATTCCAACTGGACGCGGTGGTGGCAGTTGGCGGGTACTTAAAGAGGAACAGATTGCGGGCGGCCAGCAGTCGAAACTGGAACTTCGAAAGGCGAGCAACAGCCCGAGAAACCAAGTGAAAGCCAACGAAAAAGCCAATACCGAATTAAACCAAAGACTCAGTGAAAGTGAAAATGAACCTGCTGATGGACAGCATGCCGTCGCACGCGAATCCTGGCCAGCGTCGCTCCACGCCGCCACAACATGCGGAGCTGAGGATCTCCACATCCTCGCCGCAGCAGCAACAGCAGCCTCCAGCACAGCAGACCTCCAATCACAATAACAACAATAACGAGACTCCCACATCGCCATCGGCCGGTGGAAAGACCACCTTGAAGCGTGCCTTCGATGTGGCCTTCCTTATGATGCCCGATGAGCGGATCAAGCAGAAGCAGGCGGAGAAGCAGGCCCGCCTCCAGGAGGCCCTGCTGCAGCACCATCACCACCACCACCAACATCAGCAGCAGCAGCAGCACCAACAGCAACAGATAAACCACTACCCCACGGACTTGTCGCCGCGCGGAGCATCCTCACAGCCACCCTCACCGGCGGCCTTGGAGTACATCAGCCTGCTGGAGGCCCGTCAACGGTATCCACAGATTAGCATCCGCTCGCCGCGGGTTTACGATGATCCCAGTGTGATCATTCCTCTGGTGGACTCTCCGGAGGCACCGGCATCCGCCTCACCACCACCGCCCATGAGGAGTGCCTTTACCAAGGTGGCCTCCTCGTCGCTGTCCACCGCCTCCTCATCGCCGTCAACCACATCGCGCCTGGAGTCGCCAGTGGATGTTGGAGCTCCGCCCTTGAGTCCGGATCAATTGAGCTGTCACTCGATAAGTCCTCCGTTGGTGACACCGCCCCCGAGGACCAACAGTGGGGGGCAGAACGCGCAGAACCCCCTGCCAGCCAATCCCATTGTGTACCACAACTTCCGGCCGGAGTATCAGTTTAATGGAGCCTTCCAAGCGGTGAATCCCATGCAGGCATTACAGGCGCAGCAGCGTCTTAAGCAGCAGTTGCTCTACACGCGTCCTCCAGGGCCTGCGGGTGGGAATCCCAATGGCGGCGGACCGCTTCCGGGCAATCCTTCGTCACCACCAGCGGGTCCGCCACCAGAGTTTCTGCATGCCGCCTATCCGGGATTTGCGCCACCGCCGCATCCCTTTGCCGTGGCTCAGCCGCTGCAGAATCCCGCTGCGGCGGCCATACTCTCCACGCTGATTCCACCCACCCTGGCGTCCACTTTCACGCTGACGGCCCAGAATGTGTGCGCCAAGTGCAACATTAGCTTCCGGATGACCAGCGATCTGGTCTACCATATGCGATCCCATCACAAGAGCGAGGTGGCCTGCGATCCGAATCGCCGCAAGCGCGAGGAGAAACTCCGGTGTCCCGTCTGCCAGGAGACTTTTCGGGAGCGCCACCATCTCACCCGACACATGACCGCTCACCAGGACAAGGCCAGCGATCACCAGCCGCAGCTGGAGGACACCACCTCCTCCTCTGCCGCCGCCGCAGCTGCTGGTGATAACGAGATCATAAATGTGGTGGGCGGAACACCGCCTGGCCGTCGAATGGGCGGAATGCCCAAATGATCAAAGCACTTCTTCGGATACTTTTAAGATACCCCACTCCCACCAGAGTCCGTAAAGCCCATTTTCGATTGTGATATTAATTTTAGTTTCCCCCCAGCTCCGCTCTCATTTCCCTTAGCCTTAAACGTAGTGCAATTCGTATCGTAAATTTATAAAACAGGATCTCTTACATTCCTCCCTCAATTATCTGTCTTTTCCAGGGAGATCCCAAGGGGTCTCGAGTTTGCTCATTGTAATATATAATATATGGCTAAGTTACAGATACCCTAATATTATTAGCATGCAATGTGTGGCTGAATGTTTCAATAAAAATCTAATTGTTATGTCAAACCAAAAGATATTAAGAATTATTTTACTAACGATGTAGCTTGGGTGGGGAATATATATTAGAATATTAATAAATAATATAAAGACTTTCGTTTAAAGTAAAATCTTTTAAAAGGGCTCAATGTACTATAATAAAATTGTATATAAAATACATATTTCCTTACCTTTAATTCAGTTTCTCAGCGAGCTATTATATTTGGGTTTACCTCCTCAATTCCTTGATGCCGGATTTTTTCAAACGATAAAAAAATCTGATAAATCTTTTTTTTAAGAACCTGCAAATCAATAGATGGAATCATTTTTAATTTTATTTTAATAACAAGAAAGGAAGCTAACTTCGGCTCACCGAAGTTTGTATACCCTTGCAGAACTTAAACAAAAAATTAAAACCGAAATTCTGAAATAATAATGAGTTGCCAAATCTCAAATTTGATGGCAATGGTTTGAAACACGGCTAAGCTATGGTTTTTATATTTTCCTGATTGTTCCTATGGCAGCTATAGGATATAGTTGTCCGATTTGCATGAAATTAAAACCGAAATTCAGAAATATTATTAAATGGCCAAATATCAAATTTGGTGAACATAAGTGGAAAACTGACAAAGTTATAATTTTTATTTGACGGACAGACGGACATGGCTAGATCGTCTCGGCTGCTGATCCTGATCAAGAATATATATACTTTATAGGGTCGGAGATGTCTCCTTCACTGCGTTGCAAACTTCTGACTGAAACTATAATGCCCTGCAGGGGTATAATGATCTCTCAGCTGGATTGTGTTACAGGTTCCCTAGAAAAACACCCGATTAGAAATATAGTATTTCCCAAATTAATTGAATTTTTTAATTTTGTAAAATTTATTGCCATTAACGCAATATACTTTGTACTTGCAATGCACTCGAATAAATAGCCCTAAAATTATAAAACCGTCTCATCATGTGAGTCCCAAACTAAGGGATTACAGAAATTTTTCGAAACCCTAATTAAGATATATGGTAAATGCTTTCATCGCTTAGTTTCTTTACGGGCCATTAATCATGAATAAATATTAAAACTATGCCGATATATCAATGAAGTTATAGACGTAATAATAATTATGATCATCGATTTTAAAAACGTATGTATGTGTGTATAATTTCCTGCGTTTTCCCAATGCTAATACTTAAGACATAATTCAAAGCTCTCCGATTACCTAAAATCTAATTAATTCCTATAAATAAACATAATTTATGGCTGTTTAAAAAACTGGCTCTTTGTCCTATAAAAATGTTGAAACAAATAAAATAGAATATAATATTCAATAGAAGCTATTTAAAAATACTTTATTCATTTTATTCTTTAATTCAATTTTAATCAAATTCCTTTTGATTAACCGTAAAATACCACTTCACCACGGCATAAGAAATCTTATTGCCTCGCGGCAGTGTTTCCATGAAATTAGTGATCGCCAAAAAGTTGCCCGTGGGTGGAAAGCGAAAATGTTCCAATGTCATGTCGCGAGCATAGAGGTGACCCTACAAAAGTGCAATCAAAGTCTAAAGGTTCCATAAATACACTAAATTCATAGTTAAATATTCACAACAAAGGGACAGGAGTGGTTGATGATAGTAAACTTCTTCAGAGTGTTCCACATTTCGGCGCCGTAGGGCAGAAAGTTTCTCCTGGATATTATATCGCAAAACGGGAATGTTACGTTTATCAGAAACGGTTGATACTGATTGGTGTAATCCTTTTTGAAAATTTCGAAATGTATCTGCAAGTGATTTAGTTAGACTCTAGTCACTGGGATATATTTCTAGCTTTTTACACTGGGATTCCTAAGCGGCACCTTTTCCCAACTCACTGCCTTGAGGGAGCACTTGATCTCACTTACGTACTTCTCATTGGGCTGGCACACAATATTTGTGGTTTTTGTGGTGTATTCAAATAGGCAGCCCTAGAATAAATCACTTCTAAAAAATCAGCGTAAGAAAGGAGCCTAGTTACCTAAGGAAAAAGAATCCACAAGGTAAAACAAAATAACTTCATCGTTTCAGTGTTATTTCTAAACTGGCAGTCAGTCAATAAATCGTTACCCATTAGCAGTTTTATGACTTAATTTGTATACAGCTCATTAATCATAGCAAAAATAATGCCTCTGTTAATAGACTATTTTACAAAACTATCAAACTGATTAGCATTTTCAAATCTGATTTGAGTAAACCTCCTCATTTTATACAAAAAGTACCAAAAATATTTGATGTAGAGGCAACATATGGAGTCCCTGAGTTGAGCAGACCAAAAACATAGGTTCTCAGGCTTAGAAAAACCAGCCGAAATCCGCGAGAAACAGAAGAACATACGCCAAGTGAGCAGAGTCCAGAGAATATGTTCAACTTGTTAGCGCAGTGAATCCTGCATAGTGCCAGAATTGCGTCGTTGGTCGCCTGCAGCAATTAGATGCGGCCACAAAAACAGCAACGCCGACACTAATGACCTGGGAACCGGGATGGTAACGAGGACCAAAGATGTTTCGATCAAGAGTTTTTGGCAAGAATGAATTTCGAATTTCAATATTTCCACACTCGCGCCGGCGGGCAACCCTCGGCGGAATCAGTTCCCATGAGCCACGAATTTGTAGCATGGCAAATTCCAACAAAGCGCAGCGAATTCCTTGGGTGGTGGCTGCTCAACGGCAACGTGCCTGTCAGTTCCCCGTAGCTGCACTCAAATGAGCCACATCGAATCGCGTTGATTTAGCGTGGCCAAAATCCTGTTAGCCCCGTGCCGCAAAAGTCACGGAAGCAAGGAAAATTCTCACAGGATGTCTTATCGTCTGATGTATCAATTGATGGCGGCGATGGCATATCGCTAAACGGCAAACGCTCTGCTCCGATCCGCTCTGCTCATTGTTCCCATGATGGGATTAGCATTTTATGGCTTTGTGTTCGCTGCCTGCCACTTGATAAAGACATTCATGGGGCGGCTCCTTTCCCAGGACCAAAGTTTGTGGGGTGAAAGCAATTGCTCTTGAATTTAATGTAAGCAAATTGGTGGTAAGGAGATATAACACAGGTAGAAAATATCTTGAAGTACACAGGGGTTTTAATAAAGTGATTTTATTAAAGTAAAAATCGAACATAAAAATATATATAATATTTTTCAAGAGTCTCATAAGTGAAACAATAAAATTAACAAAAATATATAAATTATTTTGTAAGTAACTCTTCCTTCCTGCCATCCTTCTTAAGACATATATATATTCCCATTTCCTAGTTCATATTCCAGATTTCTCAATTACAGTCATCGTCCTTGATTTATTTTATGCATTTCCCCAATGAGCAATTTCAGCTTCCTTTAAAAAACAATTACAACTTCCGGGCGCCCGGAAAAACAAACAGGGAAACGCAGAGCTCACACGAGCTCAAACTCATTGCCGTAGTAAAGCCAACACATCGTCAAAATCACATTTCCTCATTTTCTCATTCAAAGAAGAGTCCACCACAGCCAGAATAGAAAGCCAAAGGAGGCAGGACGTAGGACAGACAGAAGCCACTCACTCAAAACGACGCCCAAGGCAACCAACTCGAAATCGTAACTTCATAATAAGCCCCATCATCATACTCTTCCTCCTGCCGTGGTGCCACATAATAGCCGCCATAATCACATTTCATATTTATCACATTTTTACGCCCACGGAGCTACCACTGCGCCTGCGACCTGCTCGGCTTTGTTTGCCTTGTCTAACCTCGCAATTTGACCGTAAATAAATTGCCTGCTCATTTGGTAAGCGCCGGATTGCCCCCCTTTTTTATCCAATCCCCACTCTCTGTCGCTCGGAAACCGTGTTCAAATACGTTTAAACACAATGCAAATACGGTTATAATGCCGCCAACACAACGAACACAACGAGGAGCGACAGGATCAAGAAAATCAGACAGCTGGAGCAGGCAGCCGAGCCCAGGGCCTTGGCTCCGCCCCATCATCACCGCGCACAGCAACAACCCCCTTTCATGGCACCGCAGCACCCCGTGCGTATGAGTGATTTCTGCTCATCTGCGCTTAAAAGTATGCAAATGCCGCGGTGGAGTTACTGGTAACTGGTTTTCGGTTTTGGTTTTGGTTTTGCCTTTCCCAGGGGCAGTGGGCGTGTCGCATGGGAACTGACTTTTATGACACAGCCAGTGCGGGTGCCTGGCCAAAGTGTTTTTTAACTGCAGGCAATTTAATTTCCACTTGCTCCCGGCCGTTTTTAATTTACACCACAGCCAAGTTACACCGCCGCCGCCGCCATCGATGGCAGTTTGAGTGTGTATGACTGCTGATTAGCCCTGCGGTTGGGGAACTTAAATCCCAGTCACACAGTGACAAAACACGAGGATGGTTTATAAAAATAATAAATATATACAAATATACAATACAGTAATAAAATATATAAACAGCTGAATTTTGTTAAAGATATGAAGATTGTAATTAGACAAAAATTAATGTAAGCCATTCCTCCTCGTTAACTGAAATTATATATTTATCAATTTAATATATTGAATATGCATATTTGTAAAATTGAAAATAGTTTAATCTATAATTTTCAGTAAACAAAAATATAAGAAATAGCTACTTTGGTATTTCCAAATTATTTTAAATTTCTATCTTATTTGAAATTCTATTTATAGAAATATCTTATAGCTTTCGAACAGTTCAAAATGTAAATAAACATAAATTTAAATATTAAAATTTTAATGTTTCGCAGAAAAAAAATTCTAAACAACATCGTTTGTTTAGAATTTAAATAAAAATACATTTAAATATTAAAATTTTACTATTTCGCAGAAAATATGTTATTAGCGTAATTTTTAATATTAAACAATATACATACATTTTTATTGGTTTTTTATTATTATTTCTAATAGCTTTCCTTTTCCCTAAAAATCTTAAAAGCTTCTCAAAATATTGATTCACTTTGTAAAGGACTATCTATCCCAAATTTCGTTTAAGAATTATGAAATTTTTATTTAATCTAATTAAAGGAAATATAAAACCACATAAAAATAAGAAGACAAAAATGATTGCAGTTTCTATAGGGAATTTTTATTTTTAACAAACAAATTACTTTCTATCTTAACCTTTATTTTTAAAATGTAAAAAAATTCACCTTAATTAAGACTTAAATTCTCATGAGAAACCGACAAAAAAAAACCAAATCAATGTTCGAAATTCTTTCCGTGCACCGAACGCAGCACTATAAGAGCCCCTGAAAAACTGACAGCCAAGCCGCTTAAACTTTGAACTTTGTCATTTCAATTTTCGCCAAACGGATGCGCTTTGTTTCAGGCTACCCAGCCCCAAGCCTGGAAACCAGAGACTCAGACACTGATGCTGGATGCCTGGCTGAGAAGGAAGATGAGGATGAGGAGGCTGAAAGTCGGGCTGAGGACATCCATGAGCCGCCCGGAAACATTGAGCCTGACAATGCGACTTTCATTTGCCGAAACTGCGGAGGAGCTCGGCCATTGTTTTGGGCCACAGACAGGCGGACAGGCTGAAGTCCTGGGGCCGAGCCGTGCAGCACTCCCGTGCAGGAAGTTTTTCATGCGCCATGACACTTTTTGTGCGCTCTCTGCGGTAGCCATTTTGTTCCGTGTCGTGCCATGCCGTGCCAGGATACCTTGCTGCCAGGAGGCTCCTCCACTTCCAGCTTCCATTGAAATTTTTCGAATATTTTTGGATGCATGGAAGCTGTTTGCCATGGCCAAAAGACAGGCGGCGGCTTACCGCACACACACACACAGACAGCGCCAGATCCCGGTGCCGGAGCAGGCATATCCTTGTGCTCCATTGCCATGTCCTGGGCTTGGATAATTTATGATGTGCGCTTCCCTTTGCTCGCTGGCAGTTGGCAGTTTTTAGTTTCGCGTTCGCCGCTCGTTCGAGCTCTGCGGCTGTTTTCTGCTGTCATAACTTTGGCCCGCATAATTAATAGTTGTAAGCCGCAGCAGCGAGTCACTTTTTAGTTGGACCAACGCACAACTTTTATGGCAGCGGCTCCGGCTAGTCCTGCCCGGAGTGTCCTCAGAGCGTTGCTTGCTCAATTAACTTAGCAGGTAGTTAATTTTCGCCAAAAACAAAACCAAACAGCAGCAGGCCGCAGGAGATCCTTGTTGTGGGTGCTAATTGATTTACGAGGCAATGTTTCTGCGGTTGCTATTTAAGCTGACTTTAAGTGTTGTTTTCCATTCGTTGGTTTTGTTGTTTTGTTTTACTTGAATTCCTGAGATTTTTCCTGGGTTAACTGAAGCAGAAAAAAAGCCTTGGAAATGCAGCCAAGTTTAAGTGACCGGAAATTCACAATAAGTTTGCCACGCATTTGATGTGTCAACATTGTGCATGAATAAAATAATTTAAATGTTGCACATTGGGGATGAAAGTGTCAAAGGAAAAACACCCCAGGGCTAAGAAAGTCCTGGCATTAATAAACAAAAATATATTCTACATTATTAGAGATTCGGTAATGTATTTATCATATACTATATTATAGAAAACATTTTTTTAACTGAAGTTGAAGTTATAAAGAAATAATCTTTTATGCCAAAAAGATATCTCTTTATTTCTTAAATCCCAAAGCTTAATTTTAGTTATCTTTCTAAAACATTTCCCATAACTTTCTGCGACACATTGAAATCG
This sequence comes from Drosophila anomelani, assembly GCA_035045905.1. NCBI lineage: Eukaryota > Metazoa > Arthropoda > Insecta > Diptera > Drosophilidae > Drosophila > Drosophila anomelani. Next base: position 2,147,693 of record JAWNOO010000165.1, read on the forward strand.
CAATGCCATAAATATTCAGCGAAAGCCAGAAACCATTTAATTAAGTTAACTTTTATGGCTCGTAAATCAGAGAAACAACGTGGAAAAAAACACACAAATTCCGCTCTCGCGCCTGATCCATATTCATGTGAGTTTTGTGGAGGGATATTCTTGGCAAAGGTGGCGCTGAAGCTGGACTGGCAAACACAAAAACTCTCGCCAAATAATATAAATGGGATAACCAAATGCACGACGCTGACCATGTTGTTCCCGGCTCCCAGCTCTTAATGCGCGATTTTAATTTGGAAAACGAAGGGGCTCGGGGGAAGTAGGTGGCTCCTGCATATGGGTGTATTCCCGTACATTATGAAATTATGAGCATTAAAATGAAGAATGGCCACTTATCTAAATTACACCATGTGTGGAATGGGCACTGGCGCCGGAGTGCTGGTGGTGGCTTGTCATCGGACATGTGACACACAGTCACTACCCCGGGGATAAGCGCTAGCCGCGATCTCTGACTGGGTTATAACCCATATATCATTTCAAATATGCTGAGTATATGGAAATCCAGCCAAGTAAAGATAAATGGAGCACGAAACGAAGCAAAAATGGCAGCGATACAGCGACACCGAGGCACACATATGCCAGGTAAGGACCGGAGTAAGACATCCTTACATCCTTGGCCAAATCGCGAAAAAAAAGTGTGTGGCAACCCGCAAATATGTCATTTGACATGCTAAATATTTTGGCTGCGACTTTAGCTATGGTAGAAGGTATGCCGCAGACACACAAAAAACCAACAGCGCAGCAACATCAAGCAAATCGAGTATACGCCAAGTAAGCCAAGAAGCGAGTAGGACAAGTGGAATTTGTCGGGCTTTAAATGGATTTTATTTATGATTTTCCAATGGATATTTATGGGTGCTAAAGGTGGAGCTACAGGATTTATGGAAACAGATTTTTATTAAAGATAAAGCTAAAGAATTTATGCATTATGCATTTTATTAGACTGCATATTCAGGAGAAAGGAAATTATTTAGGAAAGTAAATTTAAAATCGATATTTTTTTTATCTTTTCAACTAAAATAAAGAGTTTTACGGCTTCAAATGGATCCAATTATTTGAATTTATTAGTTCCTTGAAGAATAATATTTCAATAATAAGTATGCAGGCCTTAAATGAAAGATGCGAAGCCCCTCAGAGCCTGAAAACTAACCAAAAACAGTAACTAATAATTTTTCTCTTCGCAAATTTACGATGCCAAATTTTTTAGATACAGAGACAATCGAGAAGTTTTCCGTTTTAATAGTTAAAAGTTGCAAATTTTAAATAGCGCCACGCAGGCCGAGATAAGAGGCAGGTTCGCCAATAAATATTGACACCATTTTGTGTTTATGTGAAGGCAGTTTCGGGTGGAGAAGGAGAGTCCCTTGGCCAGATAACGGTGGCTATAATGTCCTTCCCCAGACAAAACACAAATTGAAACTGAAAAGTTTTATTTTTCCGCAGGAAAAAAGACGAAGAAAAGAGAGGGAGAAAGCGAAAAGAGTGTGGCATGCGTATCGTAAAAAATAAAATTATGCAAATTTTTATTATTTGATTATGCAAATGTTCGCGCTTGACGACCCTTGGCATAAGGACGACAATATCCCCCCTTTGCCTTCTTTTTTTTTTTTGTTAGCCCTTCAACACATCGCGGGTTTGCAACTTCCGCTGGGCGAAACAAAAACACACAAAAAAAATACAACCTAAAAAAGAAATCGCGACTGTTAGTTGGCCACTTTCTCTCCCTCTCTCTCCGCTTGAAGTAAATTTGAATTTTTCGCCGGCGATTCCATGAGAGGATCCTGGGGACTAGGGGGCACGCAGGGTGCCTCCGTGGACCACTGTCATATGTGGTTGGAAATTTTGAATCTGTTTGCAACCCCTTCGAGCGTATCCGTTTCCTTCTGTCGCGTGCGTTTCCCATCCCAGGACCTCGCCTCGCGTCGCACTTGTCGTATGCGTATTTATATTTTCCCTTGTTATGCTTTTTCCTCGCGCCAACCATTGTTGTCTCCCGCTCCCGGACTCGGGAGTCTCGGTTTCAGTCTCGCCTCGCGCGCGATTTGAATCTTTTAAGTGAAATATTGTCGAAATCATTTATGCTCGAATGGGCCAGCTCTTGCAAGGAGTCCTGGGTGTCTGGGTGGAGGAGGCGGAATCACGTACACCTCGAACTCCCTTAATTGATAAACACGCAGAAGTCACGGAAAAGGAGCTTAAATCTCGCCAGAGATAACATAAAAAAAGCTAAGGAAACTCAAACTCAAAGGAGATAAAACTCGGGCATAAAGTTTTACGAGGCTTCTTGCAATCAGTTTGAATAATTACCAAGACGTGCTTATGGTTTCGGAAAAAATGGTAAGAAAGGTAAGAAAATTTGGCTAAATACAAAAATTGAGAATGATAAACTTAGGGAGAAACCACAGATGTAAAGAATTTAAAATATTTAAAAAGAAAAGAAATGTTGAAAAGAAATTAAAGATCAATTTTAGACCTTGTTTAAAAACAATTTCAGCATATTTTACTTGAAAACTGTTTTTATAATAGGATTCCCTGATATAATTATATGATATATTTTAGTATATGTACTTATAATTTCAATGTATTTTGATATCTCTTGTATATATTCATCCATTTCTTTTCTTAAAAAATATTTTTATTTCTTAAAACTGTTTACTAAACTTAGATCTATAATTTAAATAGTGTTTCCCGCCTTATTTAATATATAAAATAAAGATTTAAGGTATTAAAATTACCTTATTAAACTACTAATTGATTGACAATCCCAGAATACTGTTCCAAAAATCCCTCTGAAAACCTCTAGTCAAACTTTAAGCTGTCAGGCAAACAACTTTCACAACTAAATCCGCTTTTGTGGACAAAAAGAGTGCTGGCCAAGTTAAGAGCAAACCCATCAATCATTTGGACAACACAGCATAAATCAAACTAAGAGTGAACCAAAAGAGGATTGGTTTGGCTGCCGCCGCCGGGCAACCATTGATAGGCAGGACCCTCAGCAGGATGAAGAGCCATTCGCCGATATCGAGCTTAAGCGCCACTTCCGGCATGTGCCATAACCGGAAACCATACCAGTCTCCGAGCTCTATAAAAATAATAATAAAGCAAAATGCTTAGAGCAAAAGAAGCGAAGAAGTCTTCCCAAGGAGCAGCCGCCCGTTTATTTACGCCGCATTGTATGTGGGAACCTACATATGGGTGAGCCTGGAGGGCTCCGTGGCTGGGCTTGGAGAGGGGGGCTTCCATACGGCGGGGCACACATCACACATGTTGTTGCGAGTACACACGTATGTTGCCTGCAAGCGATAGCGTCGGGATGTCGCCATTTTTTCTGTTTTTTTTTTTTGGGCTGCCAGCCGCTGGCGCTCTCCCTTTTCCACTCGCACAATCTTGGCCAGGAATCGCAGGCGGCACATATGTGCAATCATGTGCAGGACAGCACCCGCTCTCCCCCCAATCGATGGTTTCCTGTCCCGCTCCGTCCAGCCAGACTCCATTTTGGCATTTGCCATTGGCGCTGCCTGGGAAACACCACGCCTCTTGGTACCCCAGGCGCATGCTCCAGAATTTTTCGTGCTCTGCAAAATGTCCCCCCATCCGAATCGAGCTCGAATTTCGAACGAGAGCGGAGCGATGGAGCGACCACATGGACCATTCTCAGGCGCATCTGCTTAGTGTCAAATGGGAGCGGCGCCAGCGGAAGGCGGATGTTTTTTCCATCACACAAAAAAAATAAAATAGGAAAACCTAGATAAGATAACTGCTGCCAGTGCAAGCTGCACTTGTCCAGGCAAATCCCAGCAAGAAATCATAAGAGCGTTAAATTGAAACTTGGGATTTCACGCAGCTTAAGTTTTTTAGCAATTATAACACAGGGTTCAGGGATGCTTTTTTGCCTCGCTCCAAATAATAATAATAAACAAAACAGGCGTTAGCACTTGTCATTCGCCAGACAGGAATATGTCACCTGTGACCGCCACCCATCCAACCCGAATTCAATCAACACTCCGCATGGACCACCCTCATCTATAAATCTCTGCATAAATTCCTATTTATGGCCACGACCATTTGAACCTTTTTGTGCGATGCACACACAATCAAAAGTCGATTAGCATTCAGGGCAGAAAGGAGGAGGATGAGAGCTCAGGACACAGGACGAAGGGCAGTTCCCAGTCCAAACAAACAAGCTACAAATAGGCAAACGCAGGTAATCGCATTTCAAGTTTTGAGCCTCGGCTCCTGCTGCTGCTGCTGCCGAAACCAATTTCCAACCCCCTTCTCGTGTGGAAAATCTGCTGAAACACAATGAAAATATTTTTGCCACATCCACACACACACACAGACAAGGGGTTGTGGTAACCTCCACCTCCTCCTCCTCATCCTCTCTGTATGACAAGTACAAGCCACTTGTGCGTTGATGATAATTTTCGAACCATTTTTCGGGGGGAAAACTGGGAGCTGGAGCCCGGCAGAGATATCCCTGAAATCGGCTTATGTCGCCTGTGCCATTGTGCTGACACGGCTGCAGAAACGGGGCTTTTGTCTTAACGCCCAACGGCCAGTCCCAGGCCCAGGTCCTGGCCAGTGTCCTGCCCACTCAGGTGATTTATGCTGAGTTTTAATTTAAATGCAATCAATTTGAAATATATAAACGAGTATTGTCTCTGAAGATTAGATTGTAAATTTAAATTGAGTTTCATAGAACTAAAGAGAAGTCGTCCAAAGAAATTCTTATTTTTAAAAGGGAACTTTCTAAATTGAATATTTTCCAGGTAAAAGTAAGATAAGGTTTAACATTATTAAATGGAATATTACCACAATAAATTACTTTAATGTCGATACTTAAAAGTTTATTTAGAGATCTTCCCACCGCGAGCACTAATTAATAAACCAAAGTCCTGTCTGGAGAGGTGTCCTTAGACCCAGCAAACATCATTAGGATCATTAGAAGGAGAGCCTTAAAAAACCAAATTCAATTATGTCAAACAGCCAGGTCTTATCTGGATGCATTATCCCTGGGCTAATGAGTCCTTCTTAACCGCGGATCCCTATCGGAAGCCAAGGACAAAAACCGCACACAGACTTAAATGAAATCAATTAAAATTTATCACATGCCAGTTGCTTCATTAAGACACAAAAGACACACCCACCAGGAGCAACCATCAGTCCCCAAGGTGCAATTCGTTATCCCCCCAGCTGAAGGACAATGGCGGTCAGGATGCGGCTGCCTTGTAATTTGTCCTGCCAGGAAGAAACAGCGAGTCGTTGTGCTATCGGCTTAAGGAAGACAATAAAACGCCGTCGCCGTTTGTCGCTTTAAATAATAAAAACATTTGATTTGCCAACTTTGGCACGTGGCAGGACCACGGCCTAGGCCCAGGACCAGGATTCAGTTAACCAGAACTGGCTGGGAAATGCGCAAGCAAATCGCAGATAAAGCCAACGCGTAAATTAATGGGCGGCACGTGGCACTTGCCACTCCACCGGCATGTGGATTGAATTGGACAGACTGGGATTGGTTTGGCTCGGATTGAATGGGATCACCGGACACGCTGGGTGGTCCATATATGGGATCAGCTTATGGCCAACAAATTATCGCCTCTGTATGAGCACATTGATGACCCCCAGTGTCTGGGTGTGTGTTTGCTTTGCGGCTGATAATTGAGGCGTAAATGTTGGCACACGTCCGGAGTCAGGAGTGCGGACCAGCGCACGTCCGGGACTTAAGTTGATACATTGTCGCCACATTCACGCAGTGGAGTTTATGAGGCGGATTTATTCCCAATCCCAGTCCACCCGAAGAGGCACTCCAAGCGCGCTTTAGTGTCCTGCCAACTGCCAACAGCCAACTGAGGAACTGCACACAATGTTGGTGATAACCCTATCAAATTCAGAAGCAGCTATAAGGATGCAGCTCATTGTCGAGAGTCCATAAAAAGTTAATAAACCCTCCAAGTATCAATGGCTGCAAACAAAGGAATTGGCCCATAAACAAAGGCGAGCTTTTGATTTTCCAGTTGACGTTGTGGTTTCAAAGCGATAAAGCCAAACCCTTTGACCATATGCGATAATAATAATCGCAAGAAAGGGTCTATATATATGTATATGTAGGAACACCCTAAGGGTTTTAGATTGTTTATTCATAAATTGTTTTCTAAAAGAAAAAATATATTTTTTATGTGAACACACTTTTCTGTGGCGTCTAGTGATATTTTAATGCCTCAATATAGTTATCCCAAAGAATAAGTTATATGTTTGTTATACTTAAGTAAGTAATTTAAGTATTCTTCATAAAATAAGTATTTCTAGATATTTATTAAAAGTATTAATTAAGTATTTCTAGATATTTATAAATGATATCATACTTATTTCTAATTACGTTTAAAATATGCTAAAATATTTTAGTTTTACTTAATTTTTATAAAATATCTAATAAAGGTTTTGAAATTCTTAGTTTATTTGACATTTTTAAATATATTTATACATACTTTTATTACATTTTTAGCTTTAACTGATTGCCAATGCATAAATAACGTTATAATTCGTAGTTTATTTTAGGTTATTGACATTATTAAATATATTTTTTAATAATCATATTCCATTTTTAGCTTTAGTTTAACAACATATAAATAACATTTTCACTTGTAAAACTAAATAAAATAATAATAAATAAATATTAAATTACTTATATATGTAAAGCTTAAAAATATTATATAAAATATATGATATCCCCAAGATCATTACTTATTTCAATCTACAAAAAAAAACGACCACATTTAAAAAAAAACCCACCGAAAGGGTATTTCAACAGCAAAACGATTAAAGCCACCCCAAAGAGTCAAATATATCCCTTCAAACCGAAAAATCACACCACCAAGGCGTGGAATACTGGATGGATTTGCCGGGGACGCCTGGCATATGGCCACTTGGCGGCGGAATCGGTAAGGGATATGCTAACAAAGCCAAAAGATGGGTTAACAATCCGCAAATAACCACAGGACATGCACATGAGTGCATTCCGTTTGATTGTCCAACATGTGTGAGTGCCCGAGTGAAGGATAAGAAAAGGTGACACACCATGGGCAGTTGTCTTTGATCCTTGATTGGACTTGGTCGGAGACACGCTCTTGGGGACGCAGCTGGTGGAGTGATTGATGACGGACCCAAGACACAGATTCCGAGAATTCCGCATCAGCGATTGCTTTAATCGAGTCAGCAGTCACAGCAGTCCGAAGGCTACAGTCCGGGAGGACGCAAAAACTTCAGTTTCAAATTAAATGGTGTCGCGGGGACACCATAAAAACTGATGACCATAACAGATAAAATGTTTTTTTATGTTATTGCGCGCACTGCGGCCAACTGCACAGAGAGGAACCGCAAAACAATATTTAAATTTCAAAAGTTGCCAGTGTACGAGTTAAATGAAGCAGAAGCAAGATTGTTGTCACAGAGCACAAGTACTTTGCGGGCGGAGAAGCAGACCGAAAAACGCAAAACAATGGCTAAAAAAATATTACACAAAAAGCAATATTATTTCAAATAATAAAAATAAAAGCATTTACATAATAATCTAAATTATGTATTGAATAATATAATTAAATACAAACATGAATATTCAATTTTACAAGAAAAGTTTTACAAGAAAAGTAAGTTTTCATCGACACTTAGAATTATTTTCTTTCAAGAATATATTTATTTATATCTCCAAAGGGTCATTCCAAAATATATATATTTTTTTTTTGGCACTCTGGACTGACCACGCCCCCCAAATCGAATTGACACTCATGGCGGACACATTTTGGGAAATTGATCCCAGGGACGTGCGGCATACAACTGAGTATTCCTAAGTTGCGCTCATAAATCATAAATCAATAGGAGAGAAAAAACCCTCCCGGGCACAGAAAACCGCCCCCCTCTATCGACTGTGACAGAGCCCGGCTAATGATGTCTTAAAAAACGATTCGGCAACTGGTCATGTGACAGAAAATGGGGGCAATCGATGTCCTCAGGTCAAACGCATTATCAAAATTGCCGTTTCAGCTGCCGAGAAGCGAGCGCGCCGGCCTGGGAAATTGAATTTCCACGACCCTAAATGGGCAGCAGCGGTGGCAGTAGCAGCGGCAGAGTAACAATATTTTTCCAAATCGGCTTTAAGTCATGAAAAGTAATAGACAACCCACCGCTCGCAGTAGAAAGCAGATTGCGAGGAGCGCCAGAAGACGATTGTGGAACACATGCTGTGCGCATATGATGACTGACGAGGACGATGATGAGGCTGGGCCGCTTATCACAAGGGAACAGGCACAGGGCACACGCTCTTGCTGGTCGAGCAACATGTGAAGCCGAGGATGAAGAGGAGGCCTAAGCTCCCGAAACATGTTTATATTCAAATCATTAAATAGCTAGGCTGTAAATGCCAAAAAGTATGCAGTGAGTAAGAAGCAGGGTGTTGAAGCAGAAGCGGAAAGGTTTGGGTGCGGAAACTGTTTTTATATGCCAAAGATCACTGCAGACGGACATTCACGTAGAGACGCTGAACAAGTAGTTTTATTTTCGGAAATAAGCTGGTAAATATGGAGCCCATTATTCGGCAGCAAAATTTGATATCGGAAATAGTTGAAGTTAAAGGAATTCATGATGAATTTGATCATTAAGAGGTGCTTTTGTTTGATTTTTATATTAAAACATATCATTACTTTAAGTTGAATTGAATTGAGATTAAAGAAAAATTAAAAAGCGATTGACAAATAACTAAACATGTCTCAAGAGTTCTATGCTCATTTATAACCTTTTTAGAATTAATTAACATCGTTTTGCCCAAATAACCCAATACAAATAGAATAAACAATGAATATGTTATAATTTATATTAAAAGTATTATTAAATAATGTTTACCTTTAGCACTACTACTCCATATCGTCCGGTATCTCCGAGTCCTCCACCGTTCGCGTGGCTGGTATGTACACTTTAAAAGCGAACTTGGACTTGACAAAGGAGCCGGTATTGAGGACTGTGCAACCATGCTGACTGCTGCTAAAACTCTGACACGAGTCTCCCATGACTATTAGATCAGGCAATGGATATAGCCACAGGGCAGGATCATAATCCCAATGCACTGGCATGGCAATTGGATGTATGGGCACCAGGTGACCCTGACAAACTATGGTCCTGGCAAAATGTTGTTCAATCTGCGACGTGTCCTCGGGGAAATGTAACGTATTTCGGCAGAACTTGGCCATTAAATCCAGGCGACAGACGACTATCTGTTGTGTGCAGTACTGCAAGCGGCAGGGATTCGTGGCCAATTGAGTACGCGGCCAGGCCTTCAGCAGCCCCGCTGCAAGGCACTCGGGGATCGGAGCACGTGGCAAAATATTTGGTGCCGTGGGATCTTCCGATGACGGAACGAGTATCAAATCCGTTTGCTTCCTTAGCTGCTCGCATCCAGCTGCCAAGCCACCCAAGGCATCCAGGTGTTGCCGTAACTCATGGTGATTTCTAGTGCTGGCCGTAAACGGGCCCATCAGCACAATGGCCTGCGGCGGGCAGGAATCGTAGCCGACAAAGAGTTGGCGCAGCTTGTCCATAACAACGGGCAGATCCAAGCGGACATCGGATAGGAAGACTATCGTAGTTTCCGTATTTGTACGCTCCAGTTCTTGAAGGCGAGGGGAGTACTTAAGCAGCTTGGCGGACTCACCGCCCCAGGTGTTGGCGGTGCCGAAAAATGCTCGACTGCTGGTGGCGGGCTCGGCCGGGGGGAAACCCAGGCCATCAACTGGAAAAACAAATAATATCAATGAGACAATTCGGGAATTCCTGACACCACATACCCTTCAGCACACCATTGTTGTAGTTGCCCTCTGCCAGGACGAAGCAGCCCTCGCAGAAGAAGCCTGCATGGAAGCGTGCGCCACTGAGATCCAATTGCACACAGCCTGTGGGATCTTCCACATAGAACTTGCCCTCCTTAAGCTGGGTTAGCAGCCCCAATACGACAGCCTCCTTCATGGCGGACGTAGCTAGCAGGTTTTCTGCAAACTGCAGTTTGAACTTCTTGGCCTGAGCCTCGGCACCCACGCCATCCTGGATGACAGCGGGGGCGAACAGGTCGTGGCGCAGGGTCTTCTGCAGCAGCATAGCATAACGCTGTTGCATGTACTCCGCTTTCATGCGGGGAGCGGTGAGCAACTGGCGCGGCTGAGTGTCCAGCTCGAACTTCTTCACCCGCGAATTGTAGCGGTAGCGGGGCACTGTGAATGCATCGATTAGGGCGAACACAGTCTCCCCCTCGTCCAAGCCAACTCTGTTCAGCTCATTGATGGCCTTCTCCAGGGACACTCGCTCTACATGCGGCGTCGTTAGCTTTTGGCCCTGCAGGTTCTGCGTGATCACAGTGAGCCATTTGTCGCGCTCCGCTCTGTCGAAGGGCAGCAGCTGCTCCGCCAGGTAGGTGCTGTTCTCCGAGCGGATTAGGAAGCCGCATAGCTTGAAGTTGTTTGCTATTCGTTTTTTAAGTGTCAACAGGTCTGCATCCATTGCATATTTTGATTTTACACCAGCACTTTTACTTTTATTTTTTCTGCGCTCGGAAAATACGCGGGAATTCGCGCGTGTGACCATAGTGTAGTGGCTTCCACCTCAGAAAATACCATAATATACCGATTATTTTTTTAAGTGCTACATTTCACAACACTAATTTAATATCGATATTCGAAATTTTCATTTTAAATATTTTCCCAACAAAAATAGTGCAAATGCCCGTTCAAGATTGTTCAAAGTTTGATGACTTCCTGTCATATGTCGGGGAATTCGGAGTTTATCAGAAGCTCCTGCTCATGGTCATGGTGCTGGCCGCCTTTCTGTTTGGATTCACTTACTGTGGCCACATATTCATGATTCTCGTTCCCCCCAATCACTGGTGCCGCATCACAGAGTTGGAGGCGTTGCCCAAGGAGCAGCAACTTGAGCTGGGAATCCCCAAGGACAAGGAGGGGCAATTTGAGAGGTGTTCCAGGTATGATGTCGCCTTTGAATTGGACAAGCTGAACACATCGAAGGCAAACGAGAGCTGGCCACGAATGCCGTGCGACAAGGGTTGGATCTATGACAAGGATCAGCTTCCGTACGATACCATCGCCACTGAGCGCAATTGGGTGTGTGATGACCAGATGCTTGGCACCTACACCTCCACCATATACTTCATGGGCTCCGTTGTGGGCTGCATTTGCTTTGGCTACATCTCGGATCATTGCGGTCGCGTTTGGTCCCTGTTCCTAGCCAATTCCTGCGCTCTGGTAGGCGGCTGCCTCAGTGCCTTGTGCAAGGACTTTGGTCCTTTTTCTGCGACCCGATTTCTGGTGGGCATGGCCCACGATAACTGCTTCAGCCCTATATACATATTAAGTCAGTTTGGAGTTTCTTTATTTTCTGTTTTGACATTTTCCCTTACAGCCTTGGAGAACGTGGGCATCAAATACCGTCCTCTTATTGGAAACCTGGCACTGGCCTTAGGATTTTCGTTGTCAGCCGCAAGTGTCCCATGGATACCCTATTTTATGAGGAATTGGAGACACTTCGCCCTAACCATGGCCGTGCCTGTGTTTCTCTTGGTGGTTATGTGCCTCCTGATACCCGAGTCTCCGAGGTGAGAACAGTTCTGCTTTAAAGAAATGCAGTCACAAATTTGAATACCCTCATTCCAGTTGGCTTCTCTCGGTGGGCAAGGTCGAAAGAGGTGTGAAAGGTCTTAAAAAGGTGGCAAAAATCAATAGAAAAACCTTGACTAATGGGGAGTGGCTGGAGATGCAGATGTGCTTCGAATTAGAGAACGTCAACCAGCAATTGGCGAAAACTAAGAGTTTTCTGGATCTGTTTAAGAGTTCTCGCAGGACTGCCATCATCCTCTTGCTGAACGCGAATTGGCTGGTGGTGTGCCTGCTGTATGACGCTCATTTAAGGGTCATTACCTCTTTGGGTCTCGACCCTTTCATCAGTTTTTCGGTGGCCTCACTATTTGAGATTCCGGGTGGAATAGTCCCACTTTTACTGGTAGATCGATTAGGTCGCAAGCCGCTCATGATCTCTGCTCTTCTGCTTTGCGGCGCCTTTAGCTTCTTGGCGGGAATGCTGCGCATGAAGTGGAGAATTATGGTAGCTGCTTTCCTTGCCAGATTCTTTGTCACCGTTGCCTACAATGTGGCGCAGCAGTGGGACGTCGAGATCCTGCCCACTGTGGTTCGCGGCCAGGGCTGGGCTGTTATCAATGTTGTGGGTCACTTCGGAGCTCTACTCGCTCCTTCTGTTATCTACACGGCGCACTACTATTACTCCCTGCCCATGATAATCATTACATTGATTTCAGTCCTAGGAATAGCTACAATAATATGCCTACCGGAAACGAAGGGCACTTATCTTCCACAAACTCTGGAAGAAGCGGAGAAACGGTGGACACTAAGCTGCAGGACTCCTATAGTAAAGGAAACGCAGTAACATATAAATGGGTTTTTTGACTAACACCCTTCGGTTAGTGGAGCATTTAAAATTCGCGGCAATTGTCCAATTCAGTGATAAGTCCTTTAGTCATCGATAAATTTTAGTATTTACAAGTTGTATTTCTGTAACCTATTGTGTACTTTTATAAGTTTTAAATATTTAAAAATGTTTTTCACATTATTTATTTATTTTTTAACACATTTGTTTATAGATTCTGTAAGTTCCAAAAAACAAAATTATAAATAAAGTAAAAGTAAATTAGTATTTTATTTTTTAACCGGCGCTGCGTTTCTACACCTGCTGTGCGGTCACACTGGTCAGCACGTGTACGAGAATTGAATTTATTTGGTGTTTATTTTCCTCAAAATGGATATTGTCAAGGAAGTCTTAGCGAAACACCAAAAGGAATTGGACAAATACAAGCCCATCACAGTAGACAAGCACTTGGAATGCCGCCTGGACGTGGGCACCCTGCTGATCACAGATCCCAACGACTTCGATGACCTGGAACTGAGGTAAGCGGTTCGCTTCTCGCCGTGTTTTCCGGTTTCTTTAAGAGATTGCTGCCACTTGCAGGGACAACAAGGAGGAGTACCTGGCTGCCTTGACCCGGGAGAACACTCAGCTGCTGGTGAACGCCATCTGGGAGCTGCCCACAGAGCGCGTGGACGAGAGCATTGTTGCTAAGCTCCCGGAACCGACGACAGTGCTGCCCCGCCTCCGCAAGGTGCCTGGACCCCGGCCGCTCACCAAATGGGAGAAGTTCGCCAAGGAAAAGGGCATCACCAAAAAGAAGAAGGAGAAGAAGACCTACGATGAGACCATGGATGTAAGTCGTACACCCTAAAACTCGCCTAAAAACCTAAAACTTATATTTTCAATCCCTACAGAAATGGGTTCCCACATACGGATTTAAGCGTGCTGAGGCCGAGAAGGCCAAGGATTGGGTCCTGGAGGTGCCACAGAACGTGGACCCTAACACGGACATGTTCCAGAAGAAGGTCGACTTGCGCAACGAGAAAGTGGCCAAGAACGAAATCCAGCGAATGAGGAACATTGTGCGAGCCAAAAAGGTAGATATGCCGCGCAGCGGTTACCTGGGACCAGAGGCTGCCTCCTCCAGTCAACTGCTAACTGCCGTCACCGTGGCCAAGTCCTCCACGGCTTCCGTCGGCAAATTCCAAAACAAACTGCCCAAGGAGAAGGAGGCACGTGGTCTGGGCATCAAGGAGCTGATTCCCGGCGGCAAGCGGAAGCAGTCGCATATCACACAAACGCCCGAGAAGGAGGCCAACCTCGATCTCATCAAGAGCGTGCTGAACAAAAAGCCCAGGCTGGACGTAGACAAGGCGATATCGATGCAGAAGCACGACGATCGCTTGGCGTAAGTTTTGGCTAATGAATTCTTGATAAATCTCGACTAAAACCAACTTATTGATCCCAACAGACGCGAGGCAGAGGCTGAAAACCAACCATCGAAAAAGAAGGGCAAAGGCAAGGGCAGTCGCAAGGCGGTGGGCAAGAAGCCCAAGGGCAATCGCGGCCAGCGAGCTCCCGGCAAGAAGGCTCAGGCCGGTCGTAAACGTCGCTAGGAAGGGATAGGACGCTTGCCTTAGGACACTCTTTTTTAATTAACAGAAAAAACACTTTACACTTATGCTTAATAAATCTTAGCCATAAGACAAACCCAAAACTATGTTCGGTAAAAACGGAAATTTAAGGGTGAGGTGTGTCGCTGCAGATACTGGTACACAAAGTTACGGAAAACCCGATTGAAGTTCCGAATGGAAGGCCAGTGCAGGTTGGCAGCATTATCACGCGGTGTGTGCCACACGTCGGGGAAGGGAGTGGCCACCACATGCAGTATAGGAACATCTGCAAAGAAAAATCCCATCAATACACGATTTTCAATAGACATTGACAGCAAACTTACTCTCCTGCAGGAACGGACGATGATCGTCATCGACTAGACCGCCACTAGCGCGATTCAAGAACATATTATTCTTGCCCTCCAGCTGGCCGGCAGACCGCAGGGCTTTCTCAATCTGCACCAGATGGGTGTGCAGGCCATGGGTGTTCTCGTAAAAGCTGGAAAACTTGGGATTGCGAGCACCGATTAGATCCAGCAGCACCAACACTTCCTGTAAATTAATTGATTATTATAAAAGTAGAGAAACTTGGGCTTTATTTACTCACTATTCTATCAATATTCCTGGGAGCCTGCTGGAATTGGCTGGCAGGATCCCTGCGGACCACTTGGGCTAGCTTCTTGGCCAGATGCTTTGAGCCATACACGGAATCAGCGTCGGTCCAGTCCTTGAAGGCCTCTTCGCCATCGAAGAAGATGAGCTGGTCAACATAAAGTTTATTTTAAAGAGGTGATATTTCTTTTAACTTAATCTTGAAAGGTTTTCAAATACCAAAAATTATTTCTGTTTGTTGTCACAAGTGTTAAATGGAAATTAGTCAACGTTCTAGGTCTCTTAGGTTAAATATTATATGAAACTACTATAACTAATTAACTGTCAAGGTGTTTTTTTATTACGACTTATTGTTCTGAGCTTACCATCAATCCCACATCGTTGCGATTGCGAAACTCTTTCTGCAAATAGCCACTCAAGGTCTTGGCGGTGTTTAGAAGTATGGCACAGGGCACTGCAGAGTCGGTGGCCCCTAGGAATCCGGGATCATTGGGGAAGTACTTGCTATCATAGTGGCAGGCCAGGGCCAGGAAATTCTGGGCATGCGGATTGATTGTGCCCACGACATTGGCAAACGTCAGTTCGCCGAAGACTGGAACGCGCTGCTTAAACTCATCCACTTCCGCCTGGAAGCCAAGGCCATTGAGCGATTGGACCAGGTAGTCGCGCACCTGCTCGCAATTTCAATTGTGTCATTTGATGCCGAAGTATATAAATCAAACTTTATGGTGCCCACCTGCTGATGCCCGGGGCTGCCGACGACGCGTGGCACCAAAATGGAATCCAGCGTACTGTTGAAATGCGTCTCATCGTCGCTCCACTGGGTCACTCCGACCTGTAAACAACGAGACAACGGGTTTAAAGAGACACTGTCTGTGATTTTCCGAGTGAGTCACCACAGCAGGGGTTATGGTTACCGCTCTAGCTTGAGGCTGCTGCGGCTGCTGCTGGGCCTGGGACGCTATCAGCGGGAGGAGGAAGAGTATGGAAAGCAGGCCGGCGCAGGCCCTGAGTTTGGAACCGATACCCATCTGGACGCTTTGGAGCTTGCTGGCGGACTAAACGCGATCGACGCCTGAAAAATCGATCTCAACGGTACCGCCAGTCGATGCTGCTGCTGGCCGTTGTTTTTGTTTTCATTTTCGCTTTCCGTTGTTGTCTCTTTGGTGGGCAAAACCATGTGGAAAGCTTTGGGCCTCGGCTCATGGGAGAGAGTCTTCCACTCGGATCATGCTGCGAGAGCGGCTGGATCTCGTGAAGCTTCAGCAATGAACGATCGTCAGGGGAAAAGTGCACTGTGACGACTGTTGGCAAGCGACCCCGATCAATGATTGCTGATAATAATAATTACCTTAATTAATTCGCTCTTATGTGCAGGCTGTTTTATTAGTGCCCAGCTACACTACAAAATTTCACTTAATTTTTTATTAAAATAAAAATTAATTCATTCATCAGAAAATATAAAAAAAATAATTAAAAACCTTAAAATTTATACTACCAAGCATATTATTTATTTATAATATAAACAATGATTTGTTTACAATAAAAATCATAAACAATATCGTTTATAATAATTCAGCTTCCGGATCTTCGTAATCAATATAATCGAAATGGGAAAAGTCTATCCCTGTCAAATAATCAGAAATAAATCGGCGTAATATTCTGATCATATTGAGAATTGTGGGCCAATGTAAATTTTCGATCTTGTCATTTGTATAGTTTTCCGGAGTAATGTGCAAGACTGAAACACCTAAAAAATAAGATATACTTTAACATAAAATGGAAACAATGGAAATACGTATAGGTAGAACATTACGATTTTTTGTAAATGGAACATGATCATCGGGTGGATCATTTTTAGATGATCTCTTCATCTGGAACAATTCATGACCGTCCTTTAGTTTGCCAGATTTCCGTAGCTCCTTTTCTATGTTAACAATGTGAACATTAATTTTATCCACATTTTGTGAGTAGATCGGAAAAGTTTGATCCGGCCCACCAATGTGGTTGAGAGTCAAGACAAGAGCCTGTAAATATCCGGAATTATTAGTTATTGGAAGGGCAGAAATATAGACAACTTTAGAGTTTTACAAAAATCCTAGGAGATTATTTTCACTTACTATATCCATCATAGAAATAAATTCAGTATTTACAAAGTTCTGTGATCCATAGAGCATTGGTTTATTTAAAGGATCTGTGGCCAAGGGCTCATGACCATCAAAGAAGACAACCTAAAGAGAAACTTTTTTAACTATTTGTTCATAGAATGTTCCTAATAATTATTTAGTTATTATTATTCTTACTTACAACCAGGCCTGTTTCTTTGCCCAAGACTTTGACGAATAACTTGAACGTCTTCATCAGAGCAAGCAGAATGGCACATGAAACGGCTCCACCGGTGGCTGAAACCGGAACGTGTTTCTTGTCTCCCTTCCTCGGACTTGGACTATCGTAGTGGCAGGTTAGCATTAGATACTGGCTTGCCTGGTCATTCCAAAAGCCCACCACATTGGAGAAGTTCCGGCCTTGGAAAAAGTTATGCCATTTGGATAAGAAACCCAAACGCATTATTTCCTTGTCCAGGAAGTCACGAACTGCTTCATGTCCTCGACTGCCAACGTGGCGAGTAACAAGTAGCTTTTTCAGTGTCGCTCTCACGTACTCCTCGTCGTCATAGAACCGGCCCTTTGGCTTTTGATAGCTCCAACGCTGAGTCAGAATGTTCAGGAGCAAGTAAAGCAGGGCCAGAAATAATGCAATCTTTCCGTACATTTGGAAATAGATCTGTCCTGACCGAGACACAACTGTGAAGTGTTCCCCGAATTGGTTCTCGTCTTGACGGTTAATAAACTTATAATCAGCCAGAGCGACTGTTCCCAGAATCACTAAATTAGAATTGCACGGAACAGGTAGCCAGGGCAGTAGCTGGGGAATGGGAATAGTCTCTTCTGTGAAATGAAACGGGATGGAGATGTAGTTACTACAGTTTCTGGGAAAGAAAAAGCTGTTTAACTAAAAGTAAATGGAATTATATTTTTAATAATGAAGTTTCAATGTTTTATTTACAACGTTTGGTCGAAGTTGTAATATTAATCTTATCTAGTTGAGTTCCTTGTAGACTATAAAATATATACAGCCAACATGGAGCCACGAAAGTGAACTGACTTCTTCTTAAAGAAGGATTTCGTAGCCACTACTTGTAGTCAAAAGTTCGAATTTCCTTTTCATCGGCGGTTCTGGTGGACAGCATCGAAGCGATGTCGGCTACGGGTTGCGGGTTCGTCTGACGCAGCATTCGCTTGGAACGGAATTCATCTCGCGACAAGGTACGCAGGCTGGAGCCCTGGTTCAAGACTGTTCGGCGCGTAGATCGCCTCGCTCCGGGACCGCAGCATGGAGCATGCCACAACCGCTGATTCTTTCCAAAGATATTTCCATCGCTCAGCGTCTGGGGTAGTTGGTGATTAAGGGTTTCCGGCAATAAGAGAGCCAGTAATCCGGCCAGAATTCCTAGGGCACCCAGAATGATAAGCATAAGCGAAAAGGAGACCTGTGAGAGATACACCACCGGCGGCGACATCATCATGGCCACAAAACCCATAGTATGAATGAAGGAAACACCCTGAGCCCTCACCACCGTCGGCAGGATCTCCGCCGCCCACTGGAGTCCAACGTTGTAGCACATATTGGCGAACAATCTACCAGCCAGCGCTAAATTCCTCATAAGCGTCACATTCTCCATGCAGGCTCCCACCAAACTAAAGATGCCGCACAACATGGTGAAGGCAAAGGAGCACCAACGGCGCCCGAAACGATCCAGGGTGAGGATCACCACAATATTACCCGGCAGCTCCGTGGCGCAGGCTATCGAAAAGAAGACGAACACGTTGTTCGAGTCTAAGACACTCGCCGCCCGAACATGACCATCGTAAACCAGCGACAGAGCCATCCAGATGACGATCATCAGGGCCATGTAGCTGGCCACGCGTCGGTATTTGAATATCGAAAACACCGTGAACTCGCGTCCATGCATCTCCTCCTTGTAGAACTGCAGGCAGCACCTTCGAAACAGTTTCAAAACCCACGGCTCCACATGTTTCTTGTTTGTTCGTATGAGCTTGTCCAAGATATCCATTGCCTTATCGACCTCACCCACGGACACCAGCCAGCTGCGATCGAAAGGCAAACTTTAAGAATGATTTGCATTCCTTAGAGGAGTCGCAGGAGTACCCACCGTGCAGACTCCGGCAGGACCCAGTAGGATAACATAGCAAACCAAAGGGGCAGGCCGGCCAAAATGGAGAATGTCCGCCACTTTCGGGAGATCAGCGCTATCCATGGCATTAGCATGGTGAAAGGCGAGTAGAACAACAGCAGGGACAAGTGGGCCACAAGGGTTCGGTACTTGGGGCCGACGTACTCCATAACTGGAAATAGAATCACTATGATGTACGAGCCTGCAAGATCCGTATTCTCACCTTTTCTTACCCAAAATATACACCATGGTAAAGCAGGTATCACAGGAGGCGCCAACCAAGAACCTAAAGATGGCAAACGCGATGAAACCCTTGGACAAGGCGGTACCTATGCTGCCAATGATGGCGAGACTGCAGCTGCTGACCAAGGCCGCCACGCGGCCGCAGTGATCCGCGAAATATCCGTAGCCGAGGCTGCCCACAATGGAACCGACGAAAAAGATGATCTGCGCATAGGTGGCATACTTGTCATCCTGGCAGACCCATGCGAACTCCATGGTGGCAGTGACGAAGGGCATATCCGATGTATTGAACACGTATCCATGCCGGCACGGCATCGTGGGCAGCGATGTGTCAATCAAGGCACTCTGGTTCCTGGCATAGCGGATCCTTGAGTAATTGGTGTTGTACATTCGGCACTGGCTGTAGGAGCCATCCTGCTCCCGGGGAATCGAGAGCTGCTTCCGCAACTCCTTGTCCGTCATTAGCTCCAGCTCTGGCTCGAAGCAATGGAAGTCATTGGGAGTCAGGGTCATGAATATCTGTCCCAGGTACACAAAGGCAGTGATGTAGCAGAAGGGGATCATGAACAGCAACAGTCGCCACTGGAACCAGCCGAACTGGCCGAGCATCGGCAGCAGATCATCGAAATCGATGTAATCGGAGGGCTCCCAGGAACGCTTGGCGAACGACAAGTGCGTGTGTCTCGATTTCCAGAACGAGGAATTTCGTTGCCCATCCGCTACATAATCGAGTGACTCCCCAACCTGAACGGTTGTGTCCACCTTATTCGGCCCAAAGGCGAGCCTGGTGTGGTGGGTTTTACTCTAGGATATATTTATAGTTGGGTGCCAGAAACTTACTTCCTATCCACTGGCTTGTCGTTTTTATCACGGTTTTCATTATTTGCCATATTAATTAACAACTTTAAATTACTAAAAATGTGACGGAAAAAAATCTGGCTCCGTGATTAAAAGCCTTCTCTGGAAATGATTCCTTTAAAACTGACTTCTCTCCGCAAACTATGCTTGGATTTAACTCTTCTGTGATTTTTGCTTTATCTTAGAAATCCTCTTCCTTGACTATACATCATACACACTTTAAGTCTTTGATTACATTATTTAATCATCTCTGTCTTGTGGTAATCCTTGTATTATCCTTGCTGATGACTAGATGATTTTCCCTACCACTGAATTTAGCTTTCATTTCCGGCTTGGTAGCAATAACTGGAGCATAAAATCGGCATTGTCATTGACACAAAGCAAGGAGGAGACCCTTCCGGCATGGCGCCATTCCTCGCCTCTGAGGTAGACTCATCCCTAATGCTAGGCACGTTAATTAAAAGCTTAGGCAAATCCAATCGAGAACTAAGCCAGAGGAGCTGTGGTAATTTGTGGTATTGGCAAAGCCAACTCAGTTTGTGGCTAATTGCAGGAACATTTGGTCTGCCGCAGTCAAGATGCATGGAGTATATCCCGGCGAAACCGCCTGTTGCTTTTGTGTTTTTTCCTGAAAGCGCATGCGTTGTCCTTAAAGTTACACACTCTTAGAACCATTTTCGAACTTTCATTCATAAATGATTTTCGAAAGGATTTTCGAAGAGGATGCCACTCTGGTTGCCTTTGTGGGAGGATTGTGCCAGTCCCGATGCGACTTTCAAGGAAAGCGGTTCGCCGTGCTGGAGTGAAGATATATATCAAAGATCGTATTGTTTTCGGCCACATAAATATGTCCGGTCATGCCACATAAATCAGTGTCATAAATCTGCTGCGCGTCTTGTGTGCCGAATAATGTGTCAGTGGCTGTGTACCGAAGGCAGCAAGGCTATATCCTAGATATCTATCTGTGGAGTGCCAAATAGAAAAACTTGTGGCAAAAAAAACAACAAGAGCAAACAAATTAGCCGTTTGGCGGGAAACAAGGATTAAGATAAAGGTGGAAGAATCCTTGCCAGCGAAAGTGCCGAAAGTCAAGTGAAAGTGGCGGCAGCCGTTCCATAATCCAAATCCTTCATCTCCCGCGAGGAGGCGTGAGCGACTGAAAGATGGCCATTCTGGAGTCTTGTTGCTTCTGGAAGGACGTGCGGAGTGGCAGCTTCGCCTGTGCCATCTACACGTTGGTAGGTCCTCGACATGAATATGAATAATTTGTAAGCGATAAGAGTTAGCTGCAAGCCGGAGGAACACATGTGTATAAATTCCCCTTGGGTACTTTTTTGGCCAGACGGCAAACAACTCGAAAAAGTTTCATTGCTTTTTTGATAACTTTTTTGATAGAAGCAGTGCAAAAGTTACCAAATTTACCAACACCCCCAGGTTGGTCACAAGGAAAAATAAATTAAAAAGCTATCGTAAGCCATTGTAAGACATTTATTAAAAACTTATAACTTTAACAATTGATAAAAGAGAGTTATATGCAAATGCCTATTTATTTAAAAAGTGTTTTAGGAACTACGCTGACTTTAATTCCCCATAAATATTCATTATGTTTGAATATATACAGAATATATTAAAACGCAGCAGTTGTATGAAGTTTTTGATATAATTTGTAATGCTAAAGTTAAAAATTTATTAAACTTCCACCACAGCTGTAAATTAAAGAGAATTTAATTGAAATCTAATTCAAAATAAATCACCTCAAATCAAAGTCAAATCAATTTTCTGCATTGTCCAACTCTTTGCCTTTGATGTGGTCAATAAAATAATAAACTAATTCTGTCCAATTTCTTCAACAATCAAAATTAATCTAACTGTCAGCCACAAATTAATATTGTCTCTCTTCACACAAAATACACAAATTATTCCACTTTGATGCCTGTCATTTAACATTTTCCTAATTGATAGCTGTCAAAAGCCATGAATTAGAATTATTCTCATTGAAATTTAACAAAAATACCTCGAAGCTGATATATTATCGAGGAAGACGGAGAGCTCCTTGCGCAATTACGGCACTCAATTTTCACTTGAAAGGAATTTCAGAGAAGGAGAACTCCATTTTGGGGCTTCTTGCACCAAAACCGTGTGTCGTAATTTCCTGGTATCCTTTCTAGTGTGATTCGTGCACAAAAAAAATGAATTGTCCTTGATATAAATTTAATTTTGAATAAGGAAAAGCCCTTTCTTATTATTATTATTATTGTAAGAAACCGATAACACATTTCTGTTGAATTAATTTTTTGCCTTTTCAGGATATTAATTTCCTTTTAAGCTCACTTTTATTTCCCGTGTATACATTCTTCCCTTTTTTATATGCAGGTTTACTTTGGCTTCTCGACGCTTATGTTTTTGTTCTACCTGGTCGAGGAGCAGGAATTCCTGCTGGGACGCCAGGCCCAGCCGATGGGCGAGAGCCTGCTGGAGAAGGGTGATGTGACTGTAGGTGAGGCCAAAGCACATTACTACTTCCTTTCCTCTACCGTGAGAGGTCCTGGCAAGCGACTCAATTACGTGTGATTTATGCCTTTTGCAGCGACTGTGATATTCAACGTTTTGTTTCTCTTTTGCTCGATGCTGATGGTGTTGTCCTCGATTCTGTTGATTCTGGGCCTCCAGCAGGTGAGTGCGTGTGTGTGACTGTTGAGGTTGGTAACTCCCTACCGACCACAACTTTTTGCCGAAATTTGCAGAACAGGCGCCTACTGCTGATACCATGGATCCTGTTCATGCTGGGCGACCTGCTTATCGAGTGCTTCCACCTGGTGCACTTGACCCTCTCCCGCCGCGTCATATTCGATCCGATTGTGGGCTTCATCTTCACCATGGACTTTTTCATCCTGTGCCTCAACGTGAGTTTAAACGCTTGAAAATCTCTCTCAGGGGGCTAGAGCTACATGCACTTTTTCCAGCTCTACTGTCTGCTGTGCGTCATCTCGCAGTATCAGGCATTCCGCCTGCAGCGTGCGGAGCTCCAACTGGCGGCCACAGCGGCGTCGGTAGGTATTCGGTGAATGTGTTGTGCCAATCCCCAAGTATGCTTACCTGCCCTTACCCCATAAACCATGTGCCTCCAAACCCAAGCCTATTGTGGTCTTCACAGCAGCCGAGAAACTAACCAAATCGCAGCAGCAGCAACGCCAGCAACAGCATCAGCAGCAACAGCAGCAGCAACAGAGTCTGCTGCAACAGCTGGAAGCCGGATGCGGAAATGGAAATGGAAGTGGCAAGCGTCGACGGATGCTGGCCAGCCCGCTGATAACCTCGCAGCGGCTAACCAACTTCTCCACCATCACCGAGGAGGAGGAGCAGCAGTCCCGGACAGGTGAGAATTAACCTGTAACCATAATTCACAATTAAAAACCAAACACCAACATTTAGGCCACACAGCGGAGCATTCACACCCAAACGGAGAGCAACTGGCCCGAATACCCATTATATCTCTGGCCTCCAGTCCGGCCCATGGCAGTGATGCAAATATAGTTCGTCACTAAGCCGGCCCTTCAATGTTACGTGTTTTGGTTGCAAAATCCCCAAAAGGGCAGAGATTTAAGCAAGAGTTCAGATATTTTTACAAATTGATTGACCTAAGACGGCAGAAAAATAAAATGCGATTTTCAAAGGGAAAGAAACATTGTTTTTTGGCACCATCCTTCTCTATATGTTTGTATATATTTTCAGCACATTTCATTTGCCTGACAGCTCCATGGAAACGGAACTGCAACAAACTGAGAGGAGATCCAAAGCCAAATACCAGGAAGTGATAAAACCCTTTGCCTTGCAGTCCCCAAACAAGAGATTTGCATTCATGTTGGCCCAACTGGGGAAATACAGCAGAACTTCCTTCAATCTAAATTTCTAGGAACAAGATAATTAAAAATTGTTTACTTATTTAATGAAGTTTTAATGAAAACTGTAGCTTAATTTAAAATAAAATTACTTAAAGCTTAAAATATCTGAGTAAGGCATCACTTTAAGTAGCTACTTTCGTATATCTCCACCCCAAAGAGTTCATCTTACCGAATTCAAACTGTATTTGTTCAACAAAATTCCCTTGCTTGACAATGCCAACAGGATGTGAGCTCCGTTTGAACTCGAGCTCCTTGCCAAGTCAAACTATTCAGTCACTCAAGCAAATGACCCCTCGTGTCGTTGACTGACTTTCTGAAATAATTATTCAAATGTTAGAGCTTCACCCGAGTAGACAGCCGCAGGACGTACAAAAAAAGAAAAACAAAATAAAAAACCCCTAAAACAACAAGCAGAGGGATTAAAATGAACTTTTAAAACTTAATTAGCTTTTGGGAATATGCTGACTAGACCCAAGAAGGGTCAGGGATCGGGCCCAGGTTAAGTGGTTTTAGTTGCCGTTTTATGATATTCAAATTATACTTAAAGCTCTTAATTAAAAACCTTTTTCGGAGATAAACCAAAACTAGGATCCATGCAAGGACAACACAGAGATGTCATCAGTCCTCCAAGCGACAGAAGCGTCATTAAATGCCACTTAATCACTCGGCTAAATTGGCCCCGTTAATTAAACCCCCAGGTGGAGATGCACTGACAAATGACAACGGTATCACTGGCTCCGCTGCCTTGGAGCTGATGACCGATTTAGGGACATGGGAGAAACAGAGGAACACAGAGGACACAGGGCTTCATGGCCGCCAGCTGGTGATGGCAAAGGATGCAAGCGTCATCCGCAAACTGTTGTCCAGCTTCTCGACTGTAAAATGGTACTGATGCGCCAGATGTGACACTGGCAAAAGGGTTTTTTCAATATATTATCAATTGGATTGTTCGATAAAATCAATATATATAAAAATTAAATTTATTATAAACAAGATTTTAAATTAATGAAATCTATATGTAGCCATCTTGTGTTTAACTTGTTATTAAATTCCTCTAAAAAGGTGTCTAAAGTGTTAAGTTTAAAATTTAAAAAGATACACCGAACATCCCAATGACGGAAAATTGTATTTTAACAATATAAAAAATATCCTAATATATATTGTTTTTTTATTTTGTGTAAATTTCAATTTGTTTCTCTGTAAAAGATCTGAATGAACATGGGAACAGGGTCAAAAGGTATGCACACACATGCTCATGGATGGATACTATACAAACTCCAGGCCCCCACATGGAGAGTCAGCAGAGAGTGGGCACTGTTATTACATTTGTGAAAAGTCGCTTTTGTGCTCAAATATTGACATTGCCGCTGGCAGCAACATTCCGTAAATTCCTATGACACATTTCCCCCTGAGTCGCCCCTCTTACATTCCCAAAACAACTGGACATTTCTGTTGGAAAATACAAAAAGATGGACAGAGAAAATCTGGCTTAATGGATCCCTAAGTGGCGGAATGCAGTAGAAAGTCAGTTGGATAAATATCATATTTCCAAGTAGCCTGGACTCTCTCCTACGCAAACACAAATGATTAAGAGTTAAGGCTTCGTTCAATTTGTAATTTTTCCATTTATTTCTATTATTTTGTTTCGGTACCTGTAGCCATACATATTTCGAATATTTCGAATTGCAATCTTTCCACCTGACAGCGCGTTGAGCCTTTGATGCAAAAACAATTTTTGGCCCAGCATGCAATCCTGGTGGAGGTCATTGATTTAGAAGCCGTGGAATGCTCGTGTAATTACTCCTGATTGGTTTTTGTTCATCAAATCGAATTTTGGAGGTTATTTCTTTGGTTGTGAAAAAATGTGAGCAGAAAAAATATGTGTGCAAGCTGATATAAATATATATATATATATTTTTTTTTTATTTAGCAAGCATGAATATTTTAACAACCCATCAGGAATTTAATATTAAATAAACAAAAGAATACCGTGAGATGGAAAATATTTTGAAAGCATATTTTTAGGCAAAAAACAAGATAGGATGTTAAATTTGGAAGGCTAAAATATGCATTTGTTTCCTTTAAAATTATATTTAAACTTTACATTCTTAGAAACATGTTTTGAAATTTAATATGCAAATCTGCTAATAACGCCTTTTTTGCTTTGCTTTATCCCATTGTTGCATTCCTGAAAATGTTGGCTGCATCTGCAGCACTCACTGCTAAAATCCTGGGACTTACTTGCAGCATTATTAACAGTCAGCATCTGGCTTCTTGTCTGGCCGCTTGAAAGTTGCCATTGTGTGTGGCACTTAAGGGATATAAGTGGTTCTGCACCACAATCCCAGGATACCCCCTATATCCTATATATACACACACACACACACTAGATTGACAATAAGCTCACTTGCACGACACAGAAACGCGCGCGCTTTCTATCTAATTGCTAAGATGGCCGGCTGCCGCTCGCCTCCGAGTCCTGCTGATGCCAGGATAATGAGTTTTCCATTAGCGCGTGAGTGCGGCAATATTTGCCGAGTGTCTCCGGCTGCTTAAGTGAAAATTCAATTAAAGCATAAGTGAAATCAAATGGAATTCCCCAACCTATCTATATCTTGACTGGCGTGCATCGAACTTTTGGGCCGAAATATTTATACAAATCCTTGATAAGACGAGGATATAGCAGCAAAGTTTGACACCCTGCTCGATATGGAAGTGTAACACACAAAGGATGTCTAACTTTTCCCGAACCTTGTAGGTTCTTCATAGGTTCTTCTCTCACACACAATGGAAATAAAAAAAACTCGTGTTTATTTAATCCCACAAAAATAAACTTTTCCATTGTACGAGTTGCTCATGGGATTAAAGTAAATGTTAAAATTTAAGACAACTTTTTCCCATGCTCATGAAAAATATTAACAAATTGTGAGACAAGCTAAAAAGGACATGCTTTTCCTGCCTTTGGCAGACTTTTCTGGACTTTCACTTGATTTATAGCATATGACAAGTGGGTAAAGTTTGCTATGAATATGAGTACACAAGGGAAAGTAAGGAAAAATTAAGGAAATTATACTTGAATTGTAAGGCCTAAATGTTTAAAGATATAATCAAAAGTCAAGAAAACTCCAGCCTGAATATTAAATCAGCTACTTAATTATTTATAACAAAATTTCCTTTATTTTTCCACCCCTTAAACAAATTACATTACATTATTTGGCTTAAAGCAGCTATAAGACTCATTCATTTTCCCTCAGTGTGCTTATATTTTAAAAAGGCAGAAAGTAAACACCGACTTTTTGGGCAACTTGACGCTTGACAAAAGTGGCAGCCAGTTTGTCACTCGCTTTATTGCGTATACGCAGCGTGGCCGCCGCCGGAGATGTGAGAAGTGAGTGCGGAAGGGTCGATACGAAAGTCAGTTGCCAGGAAATTTATGTAGATTTATGTGTGTGCTTGCTTAAAGCACATCCCCACACTTGCCGTGGACGAATACGTGTCGTCGTCTATATACATTCAATTAGAAAATTAGCATTCAAATGAAGCTAATATTCACGCACCAAAAGAGAGACAGAGATGATCATAAAAGATGTAAGCATCTTAATGAATATTAAATGATAAAAACAATTTGGGCATTAAATTTCCGTTGCCTATTCATGAGCAGCCGTAATTGAAACATTAAATTCTGCAGCTTTAAGATGCGAACGTAATTCCCCCCAAAAGGAGACACACTCCTCTAGCTTTTGATGGTCATTTTGGGCAGCTTACAAATGTCTTATTTATTAAGAGAATGCTGTCAAGTGTAAACTATAAACAGCTTTCAGGCTTAAAGCCAAGCTGGGAGAATTCAGGGCGACACATATTGAAGCCAAATAAATAATTAGGACATAAGTCGGCAAAGCATTCGCATTAACGTGCAACCGTTTGTCAGCAATAAATCGTCAAAGTAAATTATGCGGAACGAGCGGGGGAGCGCCTCAGACATCAATCTTGTGACCCCGAAAGCCGAGGGCTTAGATGACACCTCAGCGTGTAGAAATGATGGGGAATGGGATGCTCTGGAAATTAGACAGATGTCTCTCACATGTGAAGGAGGCCCATTAAGACTACGAGCTTCCCGGAAACCGTAAGCCAATTTTAATTGAGCCTCTTTTCCTGCCTCGGCTTCAAAGCTTCAAAGCGCGCACTTCGAAGACAAAAGCAAACATTTGACCTTTTTTTGTTTGGGTGCCACGGCATTAGCATACGGCATACAGAAAGGGTTCTCTAGAAGTCCTTGCTCAAAACAAGTATCCTTTGCGCAAATAAAACCTCCGGAAGATACCAGAATACAAGAAACACTTCCCTCTGGCTCTGGTTTTTCGTTTACCTTTTGGCATTTCCCCCGAAGACGGACCCAAATTGAATTTATTTGTTGATACTTTAACTGCTTCGCGTTCTTTTTGCTTTTTACGAGATTTTTAATTTGCAATATAGCCCACTCTCGGTGTAAAATAAATGAAACCAAACAAAAATATTCAAATATTCACAGGGTGAACGGCTCAAATACCCTTGTCAAGTTATAAAATACAAGAAGATATATATCTAAGTATAGATACTTAATAATGACATTAATTTCCAAAGCTTTCCCTTAAATAGTTAAAGTTATTTAAGCCTTGGTTGGGCACCCAGCATACCCTCTTCAATTTCAAAGGGTAACCTGAACCAGACCGCAGCTGAAATAGTTGCCAGGACAACGATCGGCGGGTAAATAAATCCGCAAAGAGCAGTCGGGTGTAAAGCGATTAATATTTCAGCAATGGAAATATGGAAATTTGAGTAAGATGAATGGCAAGCCAGAGCTGAGTCTGCTGAGTCCATTCTGAAACAATCAAAAGGGTGAGCCTTTTGCCATTTAACTCAATTAGCGGGGAATTTAAAGCATTTAAATCAATTAGCGCTAATCAACTAGATTTACAAAAGCCCAGCATTATATATGTATATATTTCCAAGGAATTTCATTTTAAAAGAGCCAACAAAGTATGGTCATTGAAAAATATATTAAAATGTTGGCTATTTTCACTCGACAAAGCTTGTTCAGAATTTAACACAATGCATCCTGTTTTTTGTAATATCAATTAGCTATAATTAAATGGGTAATAAAATAACAATTTTAAATTAAATTGAGGTTAATTCTAAAAGGGTTTTGCCGATAAAATGTTTTATATTTATATTAAACGCTCTTTTGCAAAACTAAACAAAACCATTTTTAGCCAATTAATTTCACTAAAAGTCTTGTGAAATGAAAATTAATTAGCTGAAAAATATGTTTTTAAAACCCTTAAAATTTGCACAGTTAAGTAGCAAATATAATTTAAATTCAAAGTGGAAGGGTTTTGCGGGAAAAAGTTTTTTATTTATATTAAACTCTCTTTTGCAAAACTAAACTAAACCATTGCATAATGAAAATTAATAAGATTAAAAATATATTTTTACTAACATTAAAACTTTCACTACTTGAGTAAATTGAGTAATTTAAATTCAAAGTCGCCTGCCCCCGATTCATAATTTCGGTTTTAATGTTTTTCCAACGGAGCTGAATGCAAGCAACATCCGAGCCAACTAATTGCAGTAATTATAGTGAAAACAAACTTAAACTGGTGGCCAAACATGGCTGTTTGTTGATCTTTCATTAGAAATGGCCCCCAAATGTAATTTTTAGTTATTTCGGCTTGTTTATTTTTCCGGCTTTTGGGGTGTTTGCATTTGAATTTCGCTGTCAAAACTTTTGGCTGACGGCGCGCGAGGCGAGTGTCACTTGACATTATGCGGCGGGGGGGAAGGGGGGTTTCCACTGTCTCCTGGGAAAGTGAAGCTGACCTTTTGCCTCTGGCTTGGGAGGAAAATTTCTATAAATGATAAATCGACTCAAAGTGCTTCTTGAGCTTAAGCACGGTTGACAATTGATATGCGCCTTCAGATAGAATTTTCATGGAGCGTAAGCTCGTGAAATAAGCTTATTTAGTTAAGGCTTCTCAGGACGGTTTAGGGACGCTAAAACTGGTTATGAAACCCACCGAAGGAAAGTCACTTATTGCGGATTGCGATCTGGGAATCATTCGCCATATTTGAATGGCTTTTATGTGCCCTTTGGGTGACATTTGCCGATGCGTCCATTAGTTTCAATCAAATTTCATAAGCAAACAAGCAGGACCAATAGACTGATGTATGATATATACTATATACATATATGTGTGCGTATATATATTGGCATTAGCATGCATGATAAATAATAAACATATTATAAATAGCCTTTTCCCTCTGCAAGCGTTTTGGCCATCAATCAATGGCATCGGGCAAACGAACGGAGGAACCAAAGGCCTTTAACTTGGCTTCCGCCTCGAATTACTCAGCACATCCCACTCATCTGGCCTGGAATGGCATTGGCAAATAAGATTTATGCCCACTTTTTGGGGTTATTCATACATTAAAGCCCTGGTCTTTTGGCACATTAAAGGACCCATTTTCCTGGTTGCCATTTTAGCGGGAAAAGCCGTCGCTAGATGGCTGGCAGACCGTCAAAATGCTTTTCATGGTTAATTAAAACTCGTGCGGCATTCGATTAGCATATTGAATGTCAATTTTCGCTGCCTACCCTCTCTGGTTGGGCCCGGCTGTCAGGGCTTTAAATTAATTAATTACTTTCAATGTAAACATTTGTTCAATCGCTGTCCCAACTTTGGGCTTTTGAGCATTTAAAAATATATACTATGTATATATATAGACAATTTCGTTGATTTTCACCCTGTGGCTGTTGCTCTTTCTCTGTTTATATTTAAATATGTACCTACGACCGAATAACGTATACGACACGTGGGCTATATAAATGCAATTCACATGGCATTGCCCCCCCACTGGCGTTGTTTTAATGAGTCGGAGATCGAGCCTGGGACTGAGCCTGCCTGGGGCACGCGTCAACAATCAAAGCGTTCGATTTCAGGTCATCATTAGGAAGATATTTTTGAACAACACAATTTTATCCTCGTTTGATTGCCATTTACTTGGGATTTTAAATGGGAATGTGCTTTAATTTGCACTGGTATAATAAGCAAATATCACAAATATCACTGCTGTCTCTGAAGCACTTAATCCCTGAATATTTGCATATCTCGATTGCATTGTGAAGCGTGCACTTGGAATCTGTCATTGTCATTGCAATCAATGGTATGTTGGTTCATTCATTTATAAGCCTCGAGTGCAGATGTTTCGACAAGAAACGGGTAAACATGGCCCATCGCAAACTAACACGGATGCTTTAAGCAATCAGCCGAAGTTCAACATGGCGTATGCGTAATAAGATTGGGTTTGCTTTCCTGTTTTGCTTGCAACGACGCAAAGTCAGAGCCAAACAATGGCAATCAGTAAGGGTAACAACTACAAATCGGGTGCATATAATATGCACTGGAAAAAGTAAGCCAGGTTAACAGGATTAATTTAACCTTTAATTGTATTGTACCTCAGTAAAATTGATATATGTGCAACGTGTTTCTCCTGATTTTTTTTTAACTCCTTCATGTTAGATTTTTTAATTTATTTTATTTATGTAGGTAGTAAATGTACAAAACGAATAAGCCTAATATATATTTAATGTATCATTGTTTGACATTTACATAGAAACTTAAAACTATTGTTCATAGAAAATTGATATATGTGCAAAACCGTATAAATGGCAAAAAGAAATATTATATACATTTGTGATATAAGTTAACTAGTTATTAATATCTCCATTTTGCTGCTCTAATATTATCAATCGCTTCGGCATTGAATTTGCCAAGTTTTTGAGGACAGCTGTATCAAAGGATGCCCATTCCTTAATAATATCTGCCTTTTAGTCTTTCAGGGTCTGAAATTGCCTTCCACCTCCTAAAACTTTTCTGAAAAGATGCCCCAAAGATTCTCTATCGGATTTAAGTCCGGACTTACAGCTGGCTACTGCATCAGAGTGATTGCTTTAGTTTCCAGAGACGTCCTCGTATAGCGCGCTACGAGTATAGAAGCGTTATCCTGTAGAAACACAAAGTCTCCGGGATGAAATTTTTCGGAAAATTGTACTAGCCCATTTTGTATACATTTCCGCATTCATGCGACATGGCATGAAGCATATAGGCCTTTTCCCGAATTAACTACAAGCAGCTCAAACCAGAGGCGAACTACCACCATGGCTGCGTCTGTGGCAATTCTACCTGGCATGCCTGGGGTTTTGCCAATACTTCTGATTTTCATCTGGGCCATCTAAATTAAATTGTTTTCATCACTGAAGATGACATTTTGAATTTCGGTGGCCAAAAATTTATATTCTCGAAATAGACAAATCGAGCCTATTCTGCCCATGCAAAAGCTTAGGTTTCGGGTCTTTTGCTTTATCTGTAAGATGCAAATCCTTTCGGCAAATTGTTTGCACTCATTGCCTACATATTCACAACTTCAAATGTGTCCTAATTTGGGCTCAGCTCAAATTCTTTTCAGTTGCCAAAGCCAAAATGTGGCGATTGGTGCGTCATCAACCTTTGGAAGTGCACCTTTGGAATTGTTCTGGGCATATTTTTGGGGTGACTTCAAGAAGTTTCCTACTTTATTTGGATGCCTATTAATTGTTTTGGCAATAACATCCACTTTGACGCCGCAGTTAGCCTCTTCTTTTGAAAATTCGGCTGCTTGTGGCATTTTTAATATTTAATACAGTTATTTAACGCAAATCTAAATCTAAATCTAATTAAATACCTTGAAATAATTTTTAATTAAATTTTAGAATACAAGCAGTCAAATTTGTTATCTTTGTTCCACTAGAAACTGGCCGGGATTCACCCCAAACATAAATGAAGCTATTTGCACATATATCAACTTTCTATGAAATGCCTCTCCGCGCGTTCTTCATTGGGCTATCATAACAATACGATGGGGTCAGATCAAAAACCAATACATGATATATACTTAAGACATATAGGAGAAAAATCCTGTGTACTAAAAACACAGCTATAGCTATTAAAATAGAAGCAATATTGAAAACAAATTTTGCACATATATCAATTTTACTGAGGTAACTCTGTTTTAAAATGTTTGTTTATAAGATGAATTTTTATGGTTTTTTATAAATTACGTGAATTTATTAACATTCCAAAGTTTCAAAAAATAAAATATTAAACATATATTTTCAATAAAAAATAATCCATTTATTCCAAAATCACCTCACAGTGTAAAATGCATAACCAAACGCAAAATGTTAGCATAATATTACGTATACGCACGGTGCGTTGGCCGCTCGAGAGCCCTTCACCTCCATTGTTGTGTGCCAGTCGCTGAGCCTACAATGTTGGCGGGACAACCACCAGCCCTGGCCCCTAACCCCCAACAAATCAACGAAAATCTGCTTTGACAGCAGTAAAGGAACCCAACTGACAAAAAAATAATACAAGTAAATAAGTAAGTGGGGAAAAAAAGGTGTCTCAGCCACGTTGACATGTGAAAGTAAGCACTGCCGCTTGTCGCTCAAGTGAAAGGCTTACGGCGAAAACGAAAGCATGAGAGACTTTTATTATTTCTCCGAACGGAAGCACGTTTGAATTTTTCATCTGCTTAAAAGGTACATACGTACATATAGTACATGCGAACCGCAAGGTAAAATACAAAAAAATGGAATCCTTTATCAACGCGGCTCATCTCGGAGGCTTGGTAAATTAAACGTTGCTAAATATGGTCTGGCCTGGGCCTTGGGCTGGGACCATGATAACATCCCCGGTCTAATAAAAACACCCTCGGAAAAGGGTCCACTTAACGCAGGAGGACATCAAAACACGAGCAATCGCCCGTAGGAGAGATGGCCATCAATGTGACAGTCGCCATTCGGGGACTGGCTAAAAGCAAAATTCCTATCTTCGAGCCATAAATGGTTCCTAATGGCCAAAGCATTGCGATACGAGTTGCCCGGCAACGAAATCTCACATAAAAATGTTTCCCTCAGGAAGAAAAAATTCTAAAAATAAAAGATAGCAAAAATTGAAAGAACTGCAATTTGAATTGAACTTTTGCCTTGACACAAGCAAGAGCTGTGTGTTTTGTTAAAAGAAGCTAAAGCGGCGATATAATCCGATTTCAAGTGCCACAAATGCTGGGAGAAAGGAACGTATTTACCTTTTGGAAAATAGAAAACTAATAAAGGTGGCAGCTTACGCATTCTTCTCACAAGATAATAACCTTTCTAAGATTTAATATTACTTATTATTGCATTAAAGCCCAAACAACTCACAAGAATATTCATGGGAAACATACATAGGCGTCTCTCCTTAAACTATTTAAGTCACTGGCAAAACTTTGGGGATGGAAAGAAACACGGAAAACTTTGTTGAAACAATTTGTGAAACTTTCTTTCGCCGAAACTTGCCAAGTTCTCCATTTGGATTATTAAACTGAGCTCATATTAAATTCAACAATCATTTATTACTGTCCCCTGTCCTCGCAGCAGGACCGCAGAAAAGCGGTCGGACTACATTGAATTGTTAGCGGTCACAACGTGAAAGGACTTAAACAATGGCTACCAGTCGGCTTTTAACACACAGAAGGTCCCTAAACCGGATAAAGCTGATCAGTGAGTGGGTAATCAGCATGAAACAAATTCTCTGACAGCTTTTATGAAATTATTATCGTGAACCCGACTCGGCCACAACCTGACAAAAACCCATCCATCAATCAATCAATATTCAGCAGCTGCAAACGAAACCTTGCCAACTCCCCAGCGGAAACGGACGGTGAAATACATCAAGTTTGTTTGAGAAAGACAGCTGCAAATAGAATTCCTTTTAAAAATATTGATAGCAAAAAATGGGAAATATTTAAACGTGGCCATAAAATTGTCTTTAGTTGAGGTTGAATTATCATAAATGAAATATTTTAGGGCCAGCAAAAAAGTCATAAAATGAGATTCGTAAAAAGTGTCGTGGCAGCAGTTAATGTGTGTGATAAGTTTTGCTCACTTATCTTTATGTGGACATAAAAATAGTACTTGTAATTTTGGCGTTCCTTAAAATTAAATTTATATTTTAATAAATTAAAGCATAGTAATATCATTAAGCTATGTTTAAAATATATATTTATAAAACGTAAAAAGTCAAGACTTTATCTTTCTCTCTAGTTTTTTAAATTTATTTAGATTGAAGCTATAAAATATTTATATTTTAATGCATATAGTTTAATTGAATATGAATTTATTTACATAGAAACATATATATTAAATAAAACGAAAACAAAACTACAAACCGACTCGTTGTTATTAATCGTTGGCCATTCATTTCCATAATTTCGACTAGTTTATTGTCAAAACACATCACAACATCATGCATAAATTGTTATGTCAGCAATAATTACATATGCTAACATTAACATATGTAAACTTGCTATGGCAACCGCAACATTCAAGTGGAAACAAGGCTGGGAAAATGTATTTTTAGGCAGAACCGATGGTTGCCCCCAAAAGTTTATTGTCACACAAATTGAACTTTTGGCAATCATCAATTGCCATCATTATCACCATCATTCTCCACTGCCCACACAGATGGTGCTCAACCCAACTAGAGCTCCCCTCGAATTCTGGGAAACTTTCATAGGAACCATCACTTTATTTTCTAAAAATGCAACTGCAGTGCTTTATTACTGGCATTAACTTCAAAATTTGTGCACACACAGAGAAATAGAGAGAGATGTTTATTGGGTAATCCGTACACACATCGCCCACTTCCAGTTCCGAGCTAGGAGCACAGGTCCTCGATTGACTCCCCCTGAAGGAGCAGGCGCTGCTCGTGTTTGTTCTTCTTGGTTGCGGATTTGCCGCCAGCGGCTTTTCCACGCCTTCGATTCATAACGCCATCCGCTTCGTCCATCATGCGCAGAATTGTGGTCTGAATTTTGAGGGAAAACAATATAGAGTTTATACGATGTGGGTTTATTATTTATTTAAGCTTAAATCTGTTGCTATTTTCAGTAGAAGGTACTGCGCAATTTATTTAAGATTTTTCTAGCAAACTTACTTTAAAATGTCACTGGCTTTTCGTTATTAAATTTATTTATCAATGTGTTTAGTAAACCTTCTTAAGAACCAGTCTCTAATTAGCACCCTCTTGTTTCTCACCTGATCTGAGCAATCCATTGGCGCCACCGATATATCCCTTACTGCCCTGAATTTGCCCACATTGTTTAAATGCTCGTTCTCCAAACGGAAATAATTCCAAATGAAGCGACGGAAAACCTCCAGGGGACTGAGTATGGTCATCATTACGTCGCCTTCGATGTAGCCTGCTTCGATGAGACTCATGGACAGCGTCCAGCTAAATCGCAATATTAAATCCTCAATTATGCCAAAGTAGTAGAACCACTAAGGACAGGAGAAAGCAAGTTATAGAGAGTGAGATAATGAATGCTCTGAAAGATTGTTTTACGTGCCGTTTCGGGGCAAATATTTATCGCTGCCATTATTTGTGGGGAACCGTGCACACCATCCCCCCGCATCCAAAGGAAAACAATCCCCTTCCGACTCACCGTAGATGAATAAACGATTTCCTCACGCAAGAATCGATTGTCGCCGGCCTTCGAGTCGAAGAGTCCCCAGTCCATCTTGATGTCCCATGTGTAGGCGTAACAGGATGAGAATATGGCCGCCGTAATCCAGCAATAGAACCAGGGATTCTCCTTGGACAGAGGATAGGTGTCTGCAAATTGCACAGGAAGAAAAACAACACTTAAATTAAATTATATTTTCTTTCTTGAATTAAATTAATAAGAAATGTCGATATTTTTACATATTTAAGTTGAAAATTCATATTTAGTTTCGCGCAGAATTAAATACATCATTTATGATTCATGCTAAGCTCTTCTTTTGGTGCAGTGTCCTGGCCTAAGGAGTGAGATGAGGCCGGACGTGTCCGCCTGCCAAACACAATCCAGTGTACATGAATTTTGCGGCTGGCCATGAAGACGGCACTAATTGGCGCCGTTCCGTAAACAGCACGCATAATGTGGATATTTGTCGGGCTGCCCTAATGAACCCGCACCGAAGCCCAAGCCCAAACCTAAACCAAAACCGGCAGGATAATGAATCCACTTACCCGTGGTCGTGTGATATTTGTGTGCAAATATCACCACAAAAAAGGATGTTGCATACTTCGCCGCGTTGACCAGGTGGGGAAATGACTCCTTTGTGTCGCGATATCTGCGAATACACTGAGCGAACCGGAAGTAGGCGGGCAAAATGGCCACAATGGGATGCAGCAGCGATACATATTCCACACAATGGCTGGCAGCTGGTGTGGAAATAAAACAAAGACACTTAATTAGCCATACAATAAATTTAAGCCGCATTCCTGGTAGTCGGTTTGTATTTCAATTCTGCCGAAAATTATCCCTCAAGACGGTTTATTTCATTGGAATTGTGTACTATTGTTCCACGAGTTTAATTTAAAATACACGATTTTCACTTTTCTTTGCAAACTTCTTGGAATACTCGGGGGTTTTTTGTCATTGTTTACTTCTATATTAAGAAGTAGCGTTTTGGGAAGCAAGTAAATGCAATTATGTTTTTCAAGACATTAAATATTTTAGACATGAAATCAATGCTTTTATAGTTAATAAATTAATTAATAAAGTCTTGGTAATATTTTTTCGGGGAATCGGAAAACTAAAAAAATTTCAAATCAATTCAAATTTTTATGTAAAAACATGCAATGAGTAAGTTTTTTCTTAACATCTTTTAAATGCATTTCAAATCAGCCTAATTGATTTTTTATTTCTTAATTTTAAAAATGCCACAATTAAGACCCCACTCACCCTTTCCCGCCTTGTGCCAGGTGGGGCTGCGTCCAAAGAAGCAAATCAGAAAGGGAATATCCAAAAAGGCTGGCACCATGCTGTTCAGTTGATCGGCCAGCCAGAAATCCGCAAAGTTCACAAAACAAAATGGAGCCATAATCACGCGGATGAGAACCCTCAGCGCCCAATACCGTGCCTCGTGGTGGAACGTCTTTGTGGGATTCAGCAGGAAGGCGGCCATTAAGGTGTAGAGGCACAAAGGAGCTGCATACTGTGGTATTCCCAGAGGATCACAGAAAATGTAACTAAGCACACAGCAGGCCCAGATGACGCCAAACACCGAGGCCACCTCCATGATATTCTGCTCAGACAGGTGATTGCGGGGATCCAACTCGAAGATCAGGACATGATTCACTCCCGAGGACCGCCAGCCATAGACATTGACGCCCCAGAGAAACAGGCATTCGATGATCAGGAAGGGGGCCCGAAACATTCTCATGCCCGCCCGCCAATTCTCGCCGAAGCCGTAGAACATGGCTGCTATCACAACCGTGATGAAGAGCACCACGAAGGCGCCGGAGAAGAGACCCACCTTGAAGGTGGTCCACGGACTCTGCTGTTCGCCCAGCGGTGGCACTCGCAGACGCTTCATTGCCCTCTGTCGGTCACCGCCTTCGATGTCCTGGGTAACAGCCTGCTCCGTTTCCTGGATCAATCGGTCGATGTCCTTGTTTGTGTAAAAATGAGCCGCCTCCACGTGATCCGTGCGCCAACGGGCGCCATAATCCACGCTCAGCAGCTTGTCGTGCTTCTTAAGTATCTTGCGGAAACCCGTGAAGTTGAGATTCTGATAGTTCTGGAGCAGTATAAGCCCCAGATAAAATTCACTAAATGCCAACTTGAGATCCTGTATCTTGCGCGCCGGCACATTCTTCTTGCCCAGCGGCGTTCGCCTCTTCCAGGCCGGCAGCTTCTTGGGATGTCCCATCTCCAGGGCCTCGGTCAGTTCGCTGCGCAGGCTGCCATACTTTCGGGTGGCCTCGGCCATCTTTTCCGAATAGAATGTGTTGATCTTGGCCAGCTCCTTGTCGCAGTAATGGAAGAACTCCTCATCGAACTTGGCAAAGTACCTTGTCACCATTTCGCGCTCCACCAGCTCGGCGGATGGCGACTGTTCGATGGCTGCATATAGCATGGCTTTCATCTCCTGGAAATGAGGGAAAAAAGTGTAAATTAATAATAATTTACTTAGGAAAAAATAACAATATGAAACGAAATTATTTCTTATTTTATTTTTAGCCCAAAACGGAATGCCCAAAAAAGTAGGCAATGACTTTTATCAAATAAATATTTGACATGCTATCGGAGACTTAATTACAAAATGCATTTAAAGTAAAAATTAAAAAAATAAAGTCGCATTACTTATGTTCCGCACTGTATTTTTATTCCTTTCTCTGCTTTTCCTCACCCGAGCTTTCATCCCACCCGCCTTTCGCCTCTCCCCCATCCTCCCAGAGGCCGCTTTATTTACGTTCGAGGAGAGCAAAACAAAAATGCCGCTAGCCTCAGCGATTTGCAAGGGCGCCTGCGCCAACATCGCCGAGCGGCGAAAGCTCCCCCATTTGACAGCTGGGGCTGAACAGCTGATGGCTCACGTGATGTCACAGCTGGGAAAGTGACAGCGCAGGCGAAAAGCACACTGACTCGTCCGTGTATCTCACGGATACAGATTTTTCCGCACCTTGGAACGACGATTTTCGGCACTTACCTCATAGTTAATGTACTGCTTTCGCCACTCGGGCGTTATGTGGGCCGTCAAATGCTCGGCGAACTTCATTTCGGGAACTGGGGGGACTCACAACTGGCTGCACTGCATCCGCGTCGGACTGAAACGACGAGGACGTGGTCGCTGTTCCAAACGCACGTTTTCACGTAAACATCACAACTGGGCCGCCACCGCCACTTGGTGGCGAAAGTTCTGGGATGTTGGTCCAAATGTCGGGGATATTGGCTTTTTTGGGGGGGAAGGGGCAGGAGAAGGGGTCTCATTCGTGGAGCTTTCGATATGTAAATGGTTTTGTTATTGCCTCTCGCATCCGTTTTCAATGTCAACAATAACAAAAGCGCAACACACGCATATTGAGTTCTGAAATTGATTAGATTTTATTAAGTTATCTATTTACCTAATTGCAATAAAAATATTATCATTTAGCTAAAAATATGTAAAGAAATAAGAAAGCTATTTGTTTTTCAGAAACATATTACACAAACTAGGAAAACTTAGAAACACTTTAAAATATTTTATTAATTGTCTGAAGAATATTTAGATTTCATAAAATATTGTATTTATAAATATAATTTATTTCTGAACTTGAGAAAATAAAGTCTTTGAACTAATTATAAATTATTAGAATATTTTTCAAAATATCTTCATTACTTTAATTTTCTGCTTTGATTGTTATAATTTTAAATTAAATTAGATATGATTTAATAATTTACCCATACATTAGGCATCTTTATATGCATCATATTAGTTCTGTTAAATGAAATGCAAGCTAGTAATTAGCTTGAGTCTTAAAACTAGCCTTGTGTTACTTTAATTACCAATTACTTATGACCATATGGCCATACAACGTTTCCCAGTAATTATCCACGCCCATAAAAAAAGTTTGCAACTGGTATGAATGCATTAAAGTGTAATAATAAAAACTTGAACTTTGATAGAGTATCAGGGTAATCAAAAAACAACTTGACAACAAATTAAATTTAGTTTTTCGATAAGATAATATTAGGGATTCAAAATTAGCGGTTGAATAAATATAAAACCTGATACAGTGGTTACGCTCCGAAAAGCGTATTATTATTATACCTGAATTAATGGTAAACATTATTATTAATGTAAAAACAGCGGTTATTTAATTATTTTTTCACGTCATTTGTGTACTGTGTACATTAAATAAAAAAATTGTTATCATCTCAGATGAATGTAATATTATTTAGTTTTTACATAACCTTCGGTCTCTGAAATGAACATTAGAACTGGGAATTATCTGAAGTTTTATAGCTTTAAATAGTCAAATATAGGCAAAATAGCATGTCATGGCGTTAATATTTTTTCTTATATTAATTTTGAATTTCCTACCTGTAACTCAGCATTAGTCAACGTAAAATGCGAAACCTTTAAACTTCCTATCTGGTGAGTAAGCAAAAATTTAGCAGTCAATAAAAAGAGCCAACAACAAAATATAGACTTTGCAAAAGCATAAATAAATCATAACTAAGGCTATCGTGTAAAAGTATCATAGAGAAATTATAATTTGATTAATTACCAAGCATTGCAATAATAATTACCATAACTATTGCCAATCCCTTCCCAATTGGATATCTAATTACTAAATTAGTTCCAGCCACAGCCCCCATAATCTTCGACTGAGTTTCAAACGGGAAAAACTTGGCTAAGTAGGCTCTGCTTACTATATCGAAACGAAACCACAGAGAATTTCCTCCACCCCCTCCTGTACCAGACAAATATGTATCTATAAGTCAGCAAGTAAGAAAACCACAGCAAGTCACAAAAACCAATTCCCGAAGAGCTCCCTGCACGAACCATAAACAGTGTCAGTTCCCGAGTTTTATGCCGCTTATCGCAATTGAAGGGGGAGCGGTGCTGGGGCAGTGACAGTCCCCCTACTCGGTGTGCGGGTAATGTGTTTTTTTGTTGTTTTCTTTTTATTTTTATATTGATTAAAGAACGGGCCGCAGTGGCGGAGCAGTTGCTGCCCCCCACCCGCATTGAGTCATTTACATGATCGCACCGAAAGCGGAGCACAATTGGAGAATAAATACCATATAGCGCTCTCAGTGATCTCAACGTCGAGCGTTTGAGGCTGCATTTGGCTTCGTCAGTCGTTGATTAGCCCGCTCGCTGGTTAGACATCGCCCAGAACACTCGAATCTTAGCTGCCAGTTCCCGCTTCCAGATCCCAAAAAAAAAACCCTAGATTTAGAACTGTTTAGATTAGCGGAGAAAGCGATAAGGAGTAGCCACTGATATAAATTCCAGGCACTCAGTTGGGGTTCCTTCATTGAACTGGAGTAGATCTAAGCAGCAACATGTCCACAGATAAGCAGCAACCCACCGCCGAGCAGATCAGCGAAGTCCGGACGCACATTCTCCAGCGAATGGAGAAGGAGCCGCCAGCAGGTAAGCAGGAAGTCTCTAAAGCACGTACTTCAATAAATACTAATTTTTAGTGACTCTAGCTTATCTCTAATTAATGCTTTTTAATCCAAACAACACCAGAACCCTTCCATCCCAATGACCTAAAGCGCCTGAATGACAGCGATGTTTGGATCACCAAACTGCTCGAGATCTACGAGCTGGATTTGGAGAAATGCAAGATCCGACTTTGGGACAATCTTGTCTGGCGTCAGAGTTTCGGAGTGAACGATATCACCGAGAATAATGTGAACCAGGAGTACCTCACCGATGGCTCCATCTATGTGCACAACAAGGACAAGGATGGCAAGCCCCTGCTGATCCTCAACATCAAGATGCACTCCAAGAGTCGGAATCAAGAGGATCTCATGCGTGTCCTTGTCTACTGGGTGGAGCGCTTGGAGCGTGAGAATGGCCTGGGCAAGATCACCATTTTCATGGACATGACAGGCTCTGGACTAAGCAACTTGGACTTGGATTTTATCAGGGCTATTATCGGTGTGTTCGAGACCAAGTATCCCTATGCCCCCAACTATATCCTGGTGCACGAGTTGCCCTTCCTGTTGAATGGTGCGTTTACTATGAATTTCCCAATTATTTATTTTATTAATGAGTATTTTTCTAAACGATTCAGCTGCCTTCAAGATTGTCAAGGGCTTCCTGCCCGCCGAAGCCCTGAAGATCCTGAAGGTGACCACCAAGAAGGACATTGAACAGTATGTGGACAAGGACAACTGCCTTAAGGTCTGGGGCGGCAATGATTCGTTTGTCTATAAATTTAAGTAAAAACTGAACACTAAATTGTGTATTATAGTGTAAATAATACGATATTTATTTTCCTGAACTCTGCATTATTTTT
Organism: Drosophila anomelani; assembly: GCA_035045905.1. Classification (NCBI taxonomy): domain Eukaryota; kingdom Metazoa; phylum Arthropoda; class Insecta; order Diptera; family Drosophilidae; genus Drosophila; species Drosophila anomelani. The sequence goes on from JAWNOO010000165.1 coordinate 2,190,597, forward strand.
TCTGCTCCGTTGAAAGCTTATTGAAGCTTCCACTCAATCATTTACGATCGAAATATATATATTTATAGTGGTGGCCATGGGTAATTGAAATGCAGGTGGCGCGTCCCACACGATCACGTTCCATTGCTGCAGCTGGTGGGGGGAGGCAGGCGGACTGCCCTTTTGGGAGGCGCTACCTGGTGCTCCACATACGAATCGCACGCCAGCCGACTGTAAACGATCCCCCCGATCGCTAATGGTTTGCTGATGTCGACACCGTTAGTCGCCCGCCTGTGCCACCTGGTCAGTTAGTCGCAGGCGCTCGTGGAACGCACTTGGTTGGTGGCAGCTCCGATAGCTACTTGTGTACTTGTACCTGTTGTACCTTGGCACGACAAGCGATTGATTTGTGGCCCAAATCTAATCGCAGTGAAAGTGGATTACTGATTAGGCGCTGGCGATAGGAACGCCCGAATTGCCACTCCGCCGCACCTAATCATAGTTCAATGTTTAGTCTCTCGACTGTTGTGGTTGGGTTCGAGTGTGCGTGGATTGCGACGAATAAATAAGTAGCTGTCACTATGGGCATCAAGGTTAAGGAGACGACCCCTGAGCTAATCCAGGAACTGCGGGACAGATTCAATAGCAAATACGAATCGTCACCGCCATCAGGTGAGATAATTCGCGCCCCCACCCAATGCAAAGTGCAATGTGCATTAACTGGGAAAAGCAATCAATTCTACTTAGTATATAATAGTTGACGGGTTTTTCATTCTTAACCCGGAATATGGCAGTGTACTGTTAATCGGTTGTGCAGCTGCAAACTTCACCTGAGTCAAAAGCAAATAAATTGAGCAAATAAAACAGCTTTAGCCTGCGATTGAGCTGGTGTCGGGAGTGCAACCCAGTGAAAGCTCTGAACTTGAACTTGGAACCCCCTAGGTTATAGCTACCCCAATATCTATATATAGAAGCGGTACTGGGTGATTAGTGATTAGTCCAGGTGGCTTCTATGGGCGAAAGGTTAAGTGGCGAGGGGCGAAAGTTTAAGTGGAAGCGGATTTATTTAAGAAATAATAATACCCCCAGCACTCTCTTATAATAATTCGACTAAGAACTGTTGAATTTTTATAATCCACCATATATTCCCTGTATTTTTCTTAAGATAATAACACATACATACTTATTAATATGATTTTTAACTGTTCCAAAATATATATACACAAAAATATTTACTTGAGAAGTGAGCAAACACTTCCATGTTAAAAATATTCTTTAATCTGGCATTTTGTGTTAAATGTGACAAGAAGGTTATGCTGATAGTTCCTAGAAGATAAGAAACAGCTATATAAATAGAGAACACCAATATCACATCATAAAAACTAAACTCATAGTTTTTCTTAAGTACAGATAAGATTTCATTAATCTCGTTATTCCAATTCCAGAGGCCTTCCATATAATCGATATTGATCGCATTCGCAACGATCATGTCTGGCTGCAGAGATTCCTGGAAATGCATGATCTCGATATGGATGCATCCTTTAATAAGCTGTGGGAGACCTGTGCCTGGCGCCGGTCCTATGGTGCCAACGATCTCCAAGAGAGCCAGCTGAACCAAGAGTATCTGAAGGAGGGATCAGTGTTTGTGCATGGCACCGATGTGGATGGTAAGCCTCTGTTGGTATTCCGCGTCAATTTGCATAATAAGGCAAAAAATCTGGATGAGCTCATCCGCATCGTTGTCTATTGGGTGGAGAGAACCCAGAGGGAGCAGCACATGACCCAGTTGACCATATTTTTTGACATGGCGGGCACGGGATTGGCTACCATGGATATGGACTTTGTGAAGCGTATCGTGGAGACATTCAAGCAGTACTATCCCAACTGTTTGAATTACATTTTGGTGTATGAGCTGGCATGGATCCTGAATGGTGAGTTAACTAAACGATTTTTTCCTATTTCAACTTTGAACTTTAACCGTGACCCTGACATCGTGTCTGTATCCCCTTTTTCTAGCTGCCTTTAAGGTCATAAAGGCTTTGCTGCCGCCGAAAGCGGTTGAGATTTTGAAAATGATATCGAAGAAGGACATCAACCAGTACATAACCAAGGACAAATGCCTAGCCAGCTGGGGAGGAAGCGATAACTACGAATTTAGCTTCGTGCCTGAGGCCAGGCAGGGTACAGCCAAGCCAGTGGTCGCCGCTAATGCCGGCGAGGATGAGCAGTTCGCGGACCGGAAGGTAAGTGACTGAGCCGGGCAGAAGATACTACTAGATACCGCACACTAAACAATAGACAAAATCTCAAACGGTGTTTGGATGACCAAGTGTCCGGCTGTGGGCGTGTTCCGTTTTGACACGCCAGCTCCCGGAAGAAGTCGGTCTGCGGTCCCCGGTCGTCGGTCGACTAATTGCTTTTTCCGAAACCGCACGCGAGCCACCTCACAGGACCTCTCTCCATAATTGATTTACATTCTTGTCGTGTATTGATTTGGGTGCGCTGTTCGCGTGTCCTGCGTGAGTTGCCTGTCCCCAAAAAACTGACCACTAAGCTGAGCTAACCGAGACCCTGTCCCAGGTCACTGAACGAATTAATTAACAAACGAATTTCTGCAAGTTTTGTGAAAGAATTGTTTATTAGCACTTTGGAGATCACATTAATTTTAAATGCTTGATTACAAAAATAATCAGGCAGAAATGTTTAAAAGACTTGAAAATATTTTGTAGTTTCAAATTGTTTTTGTGCTGCTTTTTCAAGTGTATTTTGGGTTTCACTCGCCACAGTCTGTGGGCAAAACATTACTGCGGCTATTTATAGCCCTTTATTTGACATATTGCTAAACTTTCGGCTTCTGGCTTGGGTCAGTGGTCAGCTAAGGACCCCCAAAGCGTTGACCCGTAAAAAGTAGGACACACATTTTCACTGGGATTAGAACATTTCGTGTTTGTATCGTGTGTGTAAATGGTTCCCAGAGCGCGTATTTATCAGTCAACTCAAGCATTCCACGCACACACACACACCCACCCACCCACACCCATACACACTGTTTACACCCACGCAACGTCATCGTTTAATGCACTTTCTTTCACTCTCACTCATTTACAGTTTCAGTTCATTTTACGCAAGGCCGCAACAACAACAGCTGGAAGAAGCTGATCGACGAAAGATGGAGAGCAGGCGTCCGAGTGGGAGAGAGAGAGAGAGACGAACAGAACCACCAGCTTTGCTTTCTCAAAAAGCTCATCGGTTTTTGGGTGTGCTTTTCATTGTATTATTCCACACATTTGCGCGACAACAACGAAAGAAACTAGTCACAAAAATCATATATTCCAACGCAACCTCATTATTCGTGCGATTGCCTCCAAAAACCAGTGCTAATCCTCATGGACATTTGCAATTTTTAATTGTTATTAACAAATGAGCAAATAGACAAAAGCGTAAATAGAAATCAGACGACGGAAGCTGCATTGTTATTGCTATTGTTGTACCAATTGATATTCATTCTTCAATAATAAAAAAATGCCTAGGGTATGTGTATGTGTGTGTAAAGTGAACTCTCGCTAAGTGTCTCATGTAAACTCATTGTAAATCAACCTGTGTACCTCATTAAAAAAACAATAAATCACTAAAACCATCTACAAAAACCTTTTATAATAAAATAAGTTTTGGACAATTCACTGTCTGGTGATCATGTGTGCCTTACGTGTAACCTATTATGTTAAACCTAAACAAAACAAAAAGGAAAAGCTATTCGAATCGAATTGACATTTCATGCAAGACGGTTTTTTCCACCTTCCATATTTGCCTTTAAATATAAAGACGGCTGTTATTTGTTTATTCAGTTTAATTCAAAGAAAAGAAGAAAAAAGGAATGCTTTTGTTTCAAATTTCTTTCCCGTTGAAGGTGACAGTTGCGAACCATTTCTGCGAAAATGAACCAGTAAATCAGTTCATTTCCCAAGTTAAGCTTAAAGTGGCAATTAAAGTGATATTTATAGGAAAAAAAATTAAATTTTACAAAATGCATACATTTAAAACAGAAAGATTATAAATATAAAATATAATTTGTAAAATTCCCTAACGCGTTGTGACAACGTCCTAGTGCCAGGCGGCTTAATCCACAGTTTTAGGGCTGCCAACTCCTCGCCAGCCAATTAAGTGCTTGCTGGGCAAAATCCAAATTCCTTAAGTCCGGATTTAAATCTATGTTATTAACTTCCAAGTCAAGTTCCGGGCTTAAACTCCGTGTCAGTGGCGAGTGTGACTGATGTCTGAGCCTGGTCGCTTCAACTACGTGAGTTCTCTGGGAGTGGCAGGACGTTGTGATAAGGGCCGAACAAGATACCCCACAGAAAGCGACAAGCTGAAAACATGATACGGTGATGCAAATATGAATTGTAATAGCCGCACTCACCCAGCATCCCCATCCGCATCCGGCTGAGAACCGAATCAAACAATTTACAGAGTGACCTCCGGCCCAAGTGGAACCTTCGCCAATAATGCGAGCTCAAGGGTGCCCAAGAATAGAGGAGGGCGGCCCTTGTAAAAAAGACACATAAAAGCACGTTCGACACAGAAAAAGGGTGGAAAACGGGGGCGATGAGGCACCTCCAGCGTACATAATCGCCTCTCAGATAGCCATTTCAACGTATTCCTTCTAATCGACAGGTCACCTTTGCCAGCCCCGCTACCATGGTACTGAAGGAGTCCAACATCAACGAGATGCACACTCCATCCGAGGGTAAGCCTGATATGAATCATATAGACCGCTGTTCTGTTTGACTCAGGGAGCTTAAAGATTCTAGAATATTTCTTATATCTGTATTCCTCGTCAGACCTTGCATAATTTCAAGATTGAGTTTTAAATAAGCAACTTGGCTTTAATGATTAAACGCTGACATAAGTAGGCCTTGCAAATATGGTCAAATACGTATAAATTAAGCAATCAATCAATTCTTAGTTACTTTCTCTCGTTTGGCAAAATTTGTATGTCTTCACAAAAAAAATTTAAAATATTTAAATAATACTGCAACCGAGGGCTGTGTTACGTTGCGTTCGTTGATTAGGCATGTTGCAAGTGAACCCCAAGGAGTTTCTCAGCTTTAACTCGAAGAATGCGGAGGCCACGCTGAATATTAAATCTATTAGCAAATCGGCGACCATCACTTACAAGGTAAGTAAGGAGTTTAATTTAGTGCTCTTTAACATAACCGATTAATATGGATTCCCCATTCCATTACAGATCCAAACCACGTCGCCAGAGAAGTTCCGAGTGCGACCACGATGTGGCGTTATACAGCCCAATCAGTCGGCGACAGTCAACATATGGTTAAAGTCGGAGCATCAGTTGAGCAGCGACAACAAAGACAAATTCCTGGTGATGGCCATGGAGGTGTCAAATCCCAATTGTGATATGACCGATATGTGGCGTAGCAAATCTCCCAATTCGGTGGACGTGGAGCAACATCGCCTGGTCTGTTGTCAGGAGGAGAAAGGCAGTAAGAATACACCCGATTGTCCAGGCAAGGCCAAGCAGAATGTGGACTGCAACAAGGGCAGTACTGTGAGTAACTCAAAAGAATTAAACATGAAGAGTGTATTAACTATCATGAATAATCATTGTACAGGCCCCGAATTCGGCGGATGTGATAGCCCGTCAGCTGGCTTTCACACAGAACCTGCAGTATGTCACTTTGGCGCTGATGGTGTTGCTCTTCGCCGGCTTCAGCTTCCTCATGTACCAGCAATTGGGTCATGCTCATCCCGGCGCTGGCACCTGCCCCAAGGCAACGGCGTACTCCTGCAAGCACAAATAATATTTACTGTCATCATGTAATCTGACCAGGCAGGAGCTGAACGATGTCAACCGCGACGACCACAATAATCATAAGCGCGACCAAGACCGCGACTGCCAAGAGATAGATAACTATTGCGCCTGTGCTTTGGATTTAATGGATCTGGGACCGGACTGGAGCGATGCCGATGGGGACTGTCTGGAGACGCTGATTCAGGCACAGCTGCAGTTATGCCGCAGATGTTACATTTATGGCTCCAGCGACCGGCAGCTGGGTGGCGTTGCAGCTGGCGGCCATCTCCTTGGGCTCATTGCATTTGCCCGGAAGCTGATGCGCGTCGCCCTCTCGCTGTCGCTACTCTTTGGCATCCTGTTCGTGAGCTTCTACCTGGGAAGCAACTATGGCGGCATTAGCATCACCACCACAACCACCACCTCCCTAGCAGCAGTTGACTTATCCCGAAGCAATCAGCAGCCGTGTTACTACTCTTAGTCAATGCAAATCCTACGCCTCTTTAATAGATCTATTTGTTCTACGATTTCAATGTTTTACTTGGAAGCTGTACGCATAAAAGAGAGAGTATTTTACTACAAATCCAAGTGCAAACTGAAACCCTCTTCCGTTTTTACCTGCTGTGGGCCATATAAAAGGGTACCTGGCCCTGTAGGGTCTTAAGTTTCTGAAATTGAGTTTCCCACCCCGAAATATGTACACACAAATTATAAATTATGCTAGAGGTAGAGATTTGGTGTTTTTCGTTTATATTCCTGGTTTCCTTACTGCCCTTGCTTTTCGTAGCTCTCATCAATGGCCTCTCCCATTCCTCCCTGCCTGGGCCAAGAATTATTATTAATAATAAACTGTATGTGTAGGATATGTCTTTTGTATAATATTAAAAACATAAACCGATAATTAATAATTAATGTTGGGTCAAAGTTGATTAGTTTGTAAATAAATCTCAATTTAGTTCCATTTTGCGTTCAAATACAAATTTATTAAGTTTCGTATTCAAAACGTATTTATTTAATAAACAAATTGATTGAAATAGTGTGTTGAAACTTAAAAGTGGAATTCTCAGGATAATGTAAACGAAATACCAAAAATTTCAACGGATAACGTGCAAGTGGTAAGCGTAAATGAAAAGCCGCGACAATGCGACCGAAAAAAGTCAACATGCGTTGGTAAACTGTAAGTCTATGTCTTTTTGGAGCCCCGTTTGGCTGCCGGCTTCTTGGCCTTCTCATCCTTTTCCGGTTGATCGGCCTTGACGCTCTTATCGCTACTCTTAGGCGTTGGCTGTGTCTTCTTATCCTTTTCAGACTTCTTGTCGCCAGGTTCCTGTGAAGGTGACTGATCTGTATTGCCGTTGCTGCTGCTCGCCTGCTTCTTCTCCTGCGGCTTCTGCTCATCCGCCTCAACCAGGCAGATGGCATGCTGTCCACCGCCGGTTGCGATCAGTATGCGCTTGTTCTGTGTATTTTTGCTAGCTACTAGGACTGGCTCCACCTCATCATCGCCATCACCAATGCCCAGCTGATTGTTCGAGCCCAAGCCCCAAGAGTAGAGTTTACCGTCTTCGGTAATGGCATAGGAACAGATTTCGCCGCAGCCCACGTAGATGATCTTGTCCTTTAGCTTGGTGACAGGCGTCAATTTGGACACGACATCCTTAAGGTCGGGGCCCAGACCCAGCCTTCCATAGTCCGGCCGACCCACAACAGAACACTTTAGGTCTGTCGTTAGCACTATGGTGTGGTGAATGCCGCCAGCAATCTGTTTAACGTCCTTTAAATCTGTTTTAAGGGGAATGAGAACGCGCTCGATCTCCTTCTCGTGGGCCAGCTGCTTGAAGTTGTTGAGGCCCACGCCCCAGATGATCTCCGTACTGGATTCGCGCATAAACGTGCAGAAGTTGGTGGCCCAAATAGCCTCCATTGGTTTGGTGCGCTTGACGATGACCTGGGCGGGAAGCAGTAGATCACGCTTGCCACGACGGCCTGCAAAATGGTCGTTTAATTACATCAGATTTAATATTGTTTTTCGTTTTGCGTGACTCACCCTCTCCGCCGACCGAACGCTCCGAGATGCGGCCCAGTTGTCCCTGTTCGGCGCAGCCCACAGTGTACACCTTTCCAGTGGTGGTTAGGATGACCAAATGATCGGCTCCCGAAGCGATGCTGTTGCACAATTGACCATCCAGCAGATTGATGGGCGTTCGCTTGTTACCATCAATGGTGAGGCCCATGTTGCCATGCGAATCGCGGAAAGAGCCCCAAGCGTAGACACGCCCGTCCTCCAGGATACACGCAGAGTGTGAGTCTCCCGCCGAAATGCGCAGCGCCTTGCCCGGCAATTCGACCAGCGCCGGCCTCGACTCGCTTCCCTCCTCGCTGGTGTCACGACCCAGAGCGCCCTCATCGTTGCAGCCGAACGAATATATGTCTCCGGTATCGGTCAACACCAGATTGTGCACACCGCCGGCACAAACATCCACGGCATCCGGTATGTCCTCCACCATGGCCAGCCGCTTGCGCTCCATTACATCTTCGCCGAGACCAAGCTGTCCGATGTCGCCCATGCCGCAGACCAGCACATTACCCAACGTCGTCCGCCGGGTGGGCAGATCCAGGTGGAACGCGATCCGGGAGCGCTTAGCTGCCGTGGGCTTCGCATCCGACTCCCCATCATTATTGTTGTTTGTCTGGGCCTTTCGACGCGGCATTTTGTTTCTGTTGTGTCGGTGGGGAGGACTTTCACGATGTTTGGCTCCGAAACTGTATCAAATGTATAAGGTTATGGACGCCGACTACGGAGCGTGGTTGCTGGAATTTGCAGAGAAACTATTACCGGTGAAGGATTTTACGTTTTGTTGCTACGGCGGTTTTTAAACGAGTGAAAGCCGAGTAGCAAGCCGAAAAGATGTTGGTTTATCTTTAAGAAATGCGCGGGAAGCGGCAGATGGTGGGAAATGCCGGCTGAATAGCCGATACTATCGGCGCTATCGATGTAACCAGTTTATCCGAAAATGTTAATTTTTAAATTGTCACGTGGGGAATCGAAATAAATTTAAAATAACCGTCAATGTGCTGTACTTATGGCATGGCTTGCTCCTCTTGCTTTAATATTAAAAAATTTTAAATATTTCCTACTATGAAATATAAAAAGTATCGCTAGAATGTTTGTTTATTTTAATACCGTTACAAGGCATTATAATTTTTGCCAGAAGTTTGCATATCCAACGCTATAAAGAAAATATATTAAAGTTATAATATTAATCAGGAATAAAGCAGAGACGAAAATATGATTAATTTTACAAAATATTCATTAATATTATTGTCTAAAATAATATATGTATAATAATATTTTACATTTTAAATGCAATTTGCTGAGTTAAGTTATGATATTTTTATACCAATATCGTAACAAATTTTCTTATAAAATACTGATTTATGCTGTGCTCATCTTATGGCTTCAAAGGTAATGTATATATATATTCGGTAATTAATTTTTTAATTTATATAATATTTATTAGATGAAAAAACTATTACAATTAGCACAAATAACATTTTTTTATTCATATTTACCTCAAAACAATATATTAAAATTAACATAATTAAACAAAAGGATGTTCTGCGTGCATATTTTGATGTCACTCGATAGTGTCATCACAATCATATATGTCGCCATCTTTTATTAGAAATGCGCAGCTGTCTCGACGGAAAATAATTGCACTACAAAGAACGCGTAAATTTAATAATAAAAAACAAGCGATTTAGGAATATAAATAATTTATTTTGCTATTGCGGTACTCGAAGTAAGTATTAAGTGAATAGCCACCAAACAATGCCATACAATATTTTGTTATCCAAACCAAACCAAACTCTGTTTATCCGTACAGGCATGCCGAGGAAAGCCAAAAAAGCGGAGGATCCAGAGAACCTAAAGACATTTTTCAACAATTTCCACAAGGAAATTGGCGACAGCACCGATGACAAGGTGGTAAACAAGATCATGAAGGCCATTGACACGGAGGACTGTGACTTAACCCTTGAGGATGACACGGATCCCGAGGAAAAGAAGACGCAGGCAGCAGATGCAGAGGTCGAAGATGAGGACGAGGAGTTTGACGAGGACAAATACTTCATAGACGACGAGGGAAATTGCTACATCAAAACGACGCCCAAAAAACAGAAGGAGCTGCAAAAGAAGCTTAAAGAGAGAGAAGCGGAAAAACCAGCAATAAACACACGATCTGCGACCAACAAGGCCACAAATAAATGTAGGTATTTCCATGGTTTAACCATAGCATGTGTTTGACTCTTGACACATTTTCCGTAGCCATTAATCTGCGTCCTGCGAAATCGCCACCAAAAGGCATCGCCTCCAAGGCGACACCGGAACCGAAGCCCATCAGCATCCGTCCGGCGCGAGCAGCGGCAGCTAAGCCAAAGCCAGTGGATATGCCCCCGCCACCACCCTCGCCCCCAGCACCTAATCCAGTGTCCACACCCGTAACCAAACCCAAAAGGGGCAGACCTAGGAAGAACCCAATTGTGCCGAAGCCCGAAACAATCGATCTAGAGCGGGAGATTGAGGAGCTAGTGGATGATCCCAATATCAATGATGCCGGTTTGGATAATCTCGCAGACTACACTGTGGACAGCGCTGCCGTTGAGGCGGACAACTCGTTACTAACACCCATTGAGGGTGCGGTGTACGAGTTCGATGATAATGTCGCGGCGGAGTCGCCTGAAGAGACAGATGACAAGCAGGACTTGGACTTTGTGCCGACCGGCAAGCAGTTGAAGTTAAAGTCGGATGTGACTCTCCCCATAAAGACGGAAGTTAAGGAGTACTCATGTTCTCAGTGCTCGTACACGTCCAGCAAGAAGTTTCTCATCACCCGTCACTGTCGGACGCACGACGTTGAGCCCGCCTTCAAGTGCTCTATATGCGAGCGATCGTTCCGATCAAACGTTGGCCTGGTCAATCACACGAACACGCATCTGGGCAAAAAGCCGCACAAATGTAAGTTCTGCGAAAACGCCTTCACCACCAGTGGCGAACTGATCCGGCATACGCGCTACAAGCACACAAAGGAAAAGCCCCACAAGTGCTCGGAGTGCAGCTACGCCAGCGTTGAGCTGACCAAGTTGCGCCGTCACATGACCTGCCACACAGGCGAGCGACCGTTCCAGTGCCCGCACTGCACCTACGCTTCCCAGGATATGTTCAAGCTGAAGCGTCACCTGGTGATCCACACGGGCGAAAAGAAATATCAGTGCGACATATGCAAGTCACGGTTCACGCAGTCCAACTCCCTGAAAGCTCACAAGCTCATCCACAGCGTGGTGGACAAGCCCGTCTTTCAGTGTACAATGTGTCCCACGACCTGTGGACGCAAGGCGGATCTGCGCATCCACATCAAGCACATGCACACCTCTGAGCAGCCGTTGAAGTGCCGCCGTTGTGGCCAGGAGCTGCCCGATCGTTATCAGTACAAGCTGCACGTGAAGTCTCACGAGGGCGAGAAGTGCTATCGCTGCAACCTTTGCAGTTACGCCTCTGTGACCCAGCGTCACCTAGACTCACATATGCTCATCCATCTGGACGAGAAACCGTTCCAGTGCGATAAATGTCCGTTGGCCTTCCGTCAGCGCCAGCTTCTGCGACGCCACATGAATCTAATGCACGACGCGAGCTACCAGCCACCGGAGCCCCGAGCGAAGGTACACCAATGCCCCAACTGTCCGAGGAGCTTCACGCACAAGGGTAATCTAATGAGGCACATGGAGCTGCACGACAATTCACTGGACATGCGCGAAAAGCAGCTGCGCCTGAAGATTGGCAGGGATCTGCGCCTAAAGAAGGACGGAACAATCGTTAAACTGGTCAAGAATACGGACCTTCAAATCACGGAAGAGCTTGTTGATGAAGATAATCCGGAAAACTATGACCTGGCCGAAATCGTCAACTCTGACGAGGAGGACGATGGCGTGGAGATCGTTCCAAGCAATTTAATAGCGGGGGCCAAGCCGAAGCCCGTTATCATCAACAAGCAGGCCATGCAGTCGGACACCGACATGGGGCCCGTGATCATTAACAAACGCCTTCGGACGCAAACCGGCACAAAGACGTTCCACATTAAAGAGGAGCCGAACAACACGGACTTCACCCTCGAACTGCAGGGCGATGATGGCCAGCTGATGGTTGTGGAGCTGGTTAACGGCGACGAGGACGTTGTTATCAAGCGAGAGCCGAGTACGGCCAATAATATAAATGCCAGCAACTGCTTTGGCTTTGAGGTGAGTCCAGAAATAATCTCCATAACATAGCTACTATTATACCTAACTACACTTGATTATTCAGGAGGATGACGATTACGAGGATTATGATCCGGTGGATGAGGTGGATGAGGCTTCGCAGGAGTTTCTGCAGCTTATGGATATGATTGAGCAAGATACTTAGTCTCTTGGACGGCAGAAATACATAAGTATTTTAAGACTAATGATTATGTAATAATATATATGTATATACATAATAATATATATGTATATTTACTAACGTAGAAAGATAATGTTACTTTTCTATTTAAATAAATGTGTAAAGTATAAAGTTATAGAGATAATAAACTCAATCAACTGACAATTTGGCATAAATATTTATTTAAATACATTTACAATATGCTTTTCAATGCTTCTTCAATAGTTGGTATGTGGGCAAAATGTTAGGTGCGCTTGCTGGTGCTCTTCCCTGGGCGTGCACTGTAAATTCTCGGCTATTTGTTGTCTCCGTTCCTACCGTAAAATGTTTTTGCATAGTTTACAATTTGTTTTCATTATCTCTTCAGCAATCTGGTTACTCTCCGCTTGTTCTCTAGTTTTTCTTTTGTTTTCTCAGTGTATAACTACAATAAAAATATATATATATAATATACTCGTAAGTGTATATTTTGTAGGTGGTGCAATGTGCAAAAATCTGCTGTGCAGTGCATCATTATCATTACTTCCATATATAAGTATTTATATAGTTAATTTTTGTAGTTGTTGTTTCATAAAACGTTAACAATTTGTTTTTCGTTAATAGTACGTAAGTATGTGTATACGAATTGCCTTTTTTGTTGCATAACAATTAAAATATGGAACAACGTTGATAAAGGAAGTGCACATTATAGAGTTCCGAGTTGGATTAGAGAAAAACGACACTTAGAAGTCGAAAATTGCTTGCAGAATCGACGAAACACACACACACATATAGAAATATAAGAGCGTAAAAAAATTGCATATATCCTATGGTTAAGTTAATGCTCTGCGAGACTTCGCTTTGGGGAAGGAGAACTATTAACATAACTTTAAAGCGAAACTAAATTAAACGTAAACATAAACAAATTCTTGGAAAGCTGTGTGCTATGGCTCTTTGCCGGCTCACGAATAAGCTTGGCTTATATATCAATTTACTTTTGGCTTAACAATTTTTTCTGTAAGGCTGCTGTTGGTTTTGTCGTCCTTTCCTTTCCCTAACCATCTCTCATCCTTTCCTTTCTTCTTCATTTGTTATCCGTTCTCTGATCGCTTCTGCTTTTTGGTTAAACTTAAAAAAGGGCCATCTGTGAGCTTTCTAGGTTGGCAAAGGGGGAACATATATAGGTAAATCTTAGAATATCTTCAGTTTCTGCAGAAAATGCAACAGGGCCGCACTAAGGCAGGCCTGTGGCTGCTGCTGCTGTCTCGCATTTGCGGCAAAAGAGGCTCTGCCGTTCGCAATTCACGATTGCTCCCTCTTTTGCCTCTTTGGCTGCTAATTGCAATTGAGCGTGTTCTGATTGGGGCTGCTGCGTGAGACGTTGTTGTGATTGATCTGGTTTGACTGCGTGATGCTATTGCTGTCGCTGGTCTTCCACGAGAGCAATTTGTTCAGTAATCGGTCCATGTACGGATTGCTGCCCAATCGTGCCACCTGTGTGTAGGTTAAGAGAAGGCCATTACTATTTAGTGAGATTGTGGGACCAGTGATGAGTAGGGTTTAACCAGCTACACTTCCTATGACCTTTTTCCGTGCTCTCCCTCCCTCAAATTTTTTTTGCTTTGCCATTTAGATAAGCTACCAAAGGTCATAAAAGGCATGCGATGCCAGACACTAGGTTAATACCCTTGTCACCCCCGGTCCTCCTCCTTCTCAAGTACTAACCTCCGCCCGCGCCTCCGCATCGAGCGTCTCCAGAACCTTGCGTGTATACTGAAAGCTGCCCAGCTTTTCCAGCAAGGTGATGCAGTACTTCTTGACCTCAATGTCGTGCGTGCGCTGGCGTAATATGTCTGTGGATTTAAGACCCAAGTTGATGAGTTGTGAGCCTTTGGCTGAGGTCAAGACGTTGGACTTACGTAAAACCTGTTTATCCTGCTTCTGGCTGCGCACCGCATGTATTACCGGGAAGCCAAACTTGCCCTCCGTCAGATCCTCCGCAAAGCTCTTGTTCTCCGTGTACTATGCAGGCGAAATGACATATTTAAAACCATTAAACCATGTTTACCAGCGCCACACTCACCTCCTTGAGACTGAGATTGCAATAATCATCGCGTATCTGAAAGTACAGGCCCAGAATAGCCGTCAGCTTGGAGTAATCCTCTTTATTGGAGCTGAACAGCTGCATGAGGCGAATGGCAAGCATGAAGAGGCCACCAGTCTTCCGCACGGTCATCAGCTTGTAATCGAACTCGGAGGGACAGGTAAAGCTGTCGCGCCAGTATATCTCCATGCCCTGACCCCGATGCAGTTCCAGCAACTGTTCCGTATACACCTTGGTGGCCTGCAATGAGAAATGCATATTATTTGGCATTCCCTGGAAACATGCATGAGAACATGATGATCTTGTCATGCGTGCGCCATACCTCTGGGTGTCCCAGCTGCTGCACCTTCTCCAGTGACAGGAACAAGACGTAGTTGGCCGCATTTATAGTGCTGGCCACGCCGTAAATAGAATGCGCCACCGGCACACCTCTGCGAAGTATCGAATTGTCTTCAATATCATCAATGCTGTAAGTTAGTATCAAAGAACACACATGTTGAAGAGCTCTGTCAGTTAACCGATCGTGTCCAAAGGCAGTTACGTCTAGTTTTAAGTCTAGTTGAGGGTTAGTAGGATAGTGCAGCCATATAATAATATTTTAGGGGTGTTGAAAAAGTTAAGAACGTTCTGCTTTTGGTAAACACAATTTAGGTTCTTAAATTCGTTGTTTATAAATATTTATAAAAATAGCTGCTTGAAAAATGGAAAGCAATTAGTCATGCCCTTGCTAATTAGCTCAACCAATTAATTATAAGTAACTTATAAGCAATAGCAAGCCACTACTGAGGCACGTACCATATGTGGTAATTATACGTATTTAAAGAGAATTTCGCAAATCACATTTCGAGTGTGAATAAACCGTGCTGTCACGTGTCCATCTCTGACTTCCCTCAGACACTGGGCAACCGAATAGGTGTCCCCCTGCTCGTGCTGCCAGGCTGGTTAGCATACATATTTATGAACATAACATACGCTGGCCCCATAATAGATGTGTAAATTTAAGCCCCGCTTTAAGGCCGGGCGGCGTCGCTTCAATAACTACGATGCCCAGGGCAGCCCAACATTTGCGTAATTAAAAAATGTTTGCGCTCCGCCAAAGCTGGCAAAGCCATTGGCAGGGAATGGGCATTGGGATGGGGCAGGACAGGATTGGATGGTGTGTTATAAAGGCGTGGGCGTTGAAGCGACAACGCACAAAGGAGCGGAGAGGGAGAGCCTGCTGGAGGACGGCTGGATGGTGACGAGGAGGATATTGAGGAAAATGGGGAAAACAGTGGGCGTGCTGCTGCTGCTGCTGCTGGTGCTGCTGCTGCGTGGCAAGAGTTGTCACAATGCCTGTCGACTAACGACGGCCTGACTAACTGACAATGGGCATAAGTGCATGAATGACGGACGGACGAACGGAGAGAGGGATGCAGGGCCTGGCATCGTTGTAAAACTAAGTTTTTGCCAATATGAAAATGCATTACGAAAAAACATCAAGAACACTTGGGGGCTACTCAAGGGAATGGGAATACTGGGCGCTATGAAGGAATGCTGCTGCTGCCAAGGAACAATGGGGGATTTTAAGCAGAATTAAGGCCATTTCTGAGTGTTTGCCTTCGAATAGGAGACGGCGACAGGTTGCCGAAGGCTCGACGGGATTAGCTTCGCTGCCTGATTGAACCCATGGAGAGAAGCTACTTGCTGGCTGCTAAAAGATAGGGAAAAATCCCTGGACTCTGCCAGCGACTTTAATTGAAAAGCGGCAGACACTTCAATTGGCTCGGTTCAAAGATTAATTGTAACGTTCCGACTCATCTCCTCGCCACATTCCACATCTCTCTGGGCTCTGTGCCCTCTAGGCTACACTCTCGACTGGAGAAAAATCTAAATAATTTATGCAATCTCGAGGCGAGCAATGAAATGCAAAGAAATTCAATTGTAAACAGAAAAAGCTGCGGGCTCATGATGAAATTTTAGGAATTGATTTGGGGGCCAGCAAACACACGCCAAACACACACACACACCAGCACCAAAGCGAGCCAACAAATAGCCCAGAACATTACTCAATATGGCCAAATCAGGTCGCCAGTTGGACGGGAGAGGTGTGACTCACACTCCGCATGATAATGTGCGTTATGGAAATGAACTGCGGATGATAAGGGCTTCTCCAGTAGCGCCCATATGTGGCCAATTCGGATAATCTTCTTCCCGCTGGAGGAGTGTCCATTTGCTATACATATTCAAGACACACACACAAGCAGCACTTTTGCTCGAAAAAGTTCACACTCGATTAGGCATTTTATCTGGAATCCATCTAAACAAAAGCAAATAAACCAAATGTATACAAAACTACAGGCAGGCCAGGCCGTGTGCAAGTGCGAACAGAGATGAAACAAGCGCCTGGAGGGGGAGGGCAAGGGTAGCACAGCCGCCTCTGGAGGGTTTTTGGGGTCGGGGTGAGGAAAACAAACAAAGGTAAACAAGAGCCAAACAATGCAGAAGAAAAAAACTCAGGCCACGAGGCAAAGGTCGACATTTAAAATAAAAGCACACCACAAGCATGATTAGTTTCGCCTGCAATATCGACAGGTATTCAAAAATAGGTGCAATTGCGGTTATTTTAATAGTGACTGGTACTAGAGTTGCTTAATATTTGTATAAGATATTAAGTGCTTGTTTCGTGCTGGTTATTTTATGGCGTAATTTAAAAGAATAAATTGAAATTTGGGTCAAACAAACCATTTACTTTTCACTTTATATTTTAAATTTCAGCGCTTTGCGCTGAGAGTGATTCTAAATTATTTCCTTTTGGGAACGAGACCAGACACTGTACTCGAAAATATGGATTTGTATATCTTTGTAGGGACAATGCCTGGTAAAATGTCTTTAAAAAGTTAAATTCCTTTCTTAATTTTCCTTGAAAAATTCGACTTAAAGCCATGCCAGTGCAGTTTCTTATTAAAATATTAAACAAAATACGCAACGCAATGATTACTCTATATACATTTATAAATAACTTCCCCCCCGGATGCTATTATCGCGACCTCATCTGTGTAAACAGTAAATGATATACTCACAGCAAACTGGAATTGTGCAGCATCTGCACAATGTCCCCGATCTGCGCCAACTTTTCGGCCGGTATGAGCAACCAGTGATTGAAGGCCAAGGCCAACTCGGAGCGGAATTGTTTGCCAGGAATCTGTTGTATGTATGTGAAGGGCTGCAGCAGAATCTGGATAACCAGCCACCGTCGTTGTGTCGTGGGCGGAGTGAGCGGGGGGATTTGTGCGTGGGCCACATGTAAATAAACCCCAAAGAAGGTGGAGCAAAGAGAAGAAGGCCAAAAGTGAGCTGGTTAGTTAGTGTTTTTCGGGAAGGCGAGGGGGGGCCGAGGGCGTCTGTGCCCTGGTGTCGGCTCGCCACTTTCAAATGTCAGAGTTCAGGGGTCCGGAAGGATTAGCCCTTGGGATACGTACCTCATCCTGCTCCTTTTGCGTTGACTTATCTTTGGTTTTCTGCAATATGCTGTTCAGTTCTTCCATTGTTGTTGTTTGTTGCCTGCTGCTCGAGTGTCGTCTGGCTTTTGTTGTTTGTTGATTGCGCGAAGTGGAGTGTGCCCGCCAGTTCTTTCGCTTATTATGTCGAAGCTAGCCAGCTTGCGCCTGCTGGTCACACGGGTCGATTATCGAGAACTCATGTTATCGACGACTTTCGCCCATCCCTATTGGTTGCCTGCGTGGAAAATAAACTTTCCACCTTATTTTTTGTTAAATATAAACGAATTACGATAAAGCAACAACTAACATGGCTGCTGCAGTGCCCACGCGGAACAATTGGAATCCGGCGATGAAGCACAATGATATGGAGCGGTAGGAAACGGCCAGCCAGAACTGGCTAAGCAAAGTCCGCTCTCACATGTCTTATTATTGTTTTTTTTTGGCACAGGTGGATCTGCATTTATCCCGCCTACATTAACAGCAAGAAGACGCGCCAGGAGGGCCGCCGGCTGCCCAAGGAGAACTGCGTGGAAAATCCTACCTATATCGAGATCCGCGACGTGCTGTCGGTGACGAATCTGCAGTTTTTAGTGGAGAACATGAAGTACTGTCGCGAGAAGAGCAGCGAACTCCACTTCCGTGGCCGTGTACGCGTC
This sequence comes from Drosophila anomelani, assembly GCA_035045905.1. Classification (NCBI taxonomy): domain Eukaryota; kingdom Metazoa; phylum Arthropoda; class Insecta; order Diptera; family Drosophilidae; genus Drosophila; species Drosophila anomelani. Next base: position 2,209,078 of record JAWNOO010000165.1, read on the forward strand.
CAGCTGCGCAACGCGGACGGTTCACTCTTCAACAACGAGTTCACTTCTCGAGAGGACATTATGCTGCACATTGCCAGCAAGATTCCGCAGCTAAAGACGCGCCAGAACAAAACGGGCGACTCGTTCCAGCAGCAGTCGCAGCCACAGACTAGTGGCACCTCCAGCGGTGGTGGCGGCGGCGGCGGGGGCGGCAAAAAGGGCAAGGGCAAGCGTCGTTAGAGCAAGTGTTTCTCGTTAGTTGGTTTCTTTTGTAATAAATGCTGTAAACAGAAGTTTGGTTGTTCTGTGCCAAGTTCAAGTGCGGGAATCCGGCCTTGGCACGCCAAAGTGTGCCAAAAAAAAGCAAGCAATGGAAATGGAATCAGCCCATTGAAGCGTACAGAGACAGCGGGAGAGAACCCAGTTCGGAAATGTATCAAGATCACACGAAGTCAGCGAAAATTCCGGCGAACAGGTATATATATAGAATCAACTGTCAGTCACGAACATCTACGATTTCACCTGGTCAGCAATATAAAATCGGTTGTGCACAGCAAATGGCCAGCCACAAGACAGTTTCACTTAGAGCACCCACCTACCTACCGATGATGATGAAGCCGGCAAAGATACGGACGTTCAGCTTCTGTGGCTACACAGTGGCCCTTTTACTTGTTTGGCTGGCGATTACCATTCAGCTGCAGCTGGTCAGTGCTGGTCCTAGCAATGCAAGTACTACCACGGCATCGCCGTCCACAGTAGCCACCACTTCCTTGCCAGCCAACCGGCGAGTCAATCCCCTCACGGAGCCGAAGCTGGAGAAGAATTGCAAGGCCCTGTGCGAGCACTGCGGCTGCTTGGGCTTCTATTGTGGTGAGGAGTGCCTGTGCGAGTGCAATGACGACAACTCGGACACTGAGTGCATTCGCACTATGCAGACGAATGCCAAGACGCTGAACCTGCCCTTCGAGATCGTCATCCAGGGACCTAGCAGTAATCGCTTTGTCCGAAATGCCCAGCAGTTTGAGCAGAAGAGGGAACTAGTGCCCAGGAGTGCCTCTCCATCCGGAAAAGCACCTCGGAACCGTCGCGCCAACATTACCATCTATAAGCCCGCAAGCCAGAAGGTGTCAGGGCAATTCGTGGGAAATGCTTTAGAGACTGTGTCGAAGGCTTCTGAGGTGGATCTGGCAAGGCGACACAAGCGGTCGGTGGATCACCTGGAGTGGTTTAATGACTTTGCCGGCTCCCTGGTGCGTCCCTCACCGCTGGGCACTCGTTCGCAAAAGTCCAAGCCATCGGGTTTCAAGCGCCAGGCCGTTCAGGAGGAGCCTGCTCCGCTGATAGGCCATAAGCCGTGGTTCCTGGAGCACAGTCCACCGCGTCTGACACGTCCTGCTCCCTTGAACAAGGCTCAGGGTTTCCGGAAGAATAAGAAGACCACCTCTCGCAGGATCACAAAAAGTAAGGCAGCCGAAAAGGAGAAGTTACGTCGAGAGCCAGAGCGTGAGATTCGGCCACTGCGCGATGCTTTGCAGGTGGTTGAGCGCATTCCACGAGTCCTGCAGGATACAGTGAGCCACCTGTCGTCCGATCCCCGCAGCGGTGACGTGTTCAGCCTGAATATCAGGACTGAGGCTTTGCCTGAGGTCAAGAATCGCGAGGAAGATGACGAAGAAGAGCCGGAGCAGGTACCCCGCCGCCCAAGTGCCAAGTTTCGTGAAATGCGGCGTAATGAGATCGTTCCGGAGGCCGTGACCTTGGCTGCTCCAATGACCCCAGCACCAGCTGTCCTTCCCGCCCAGCGGGGTGGTCTGCTGCCATGGCTGCGTCAACGACGCCTGATGCGCCTGCAGCAAGTAAGGCCCAATTTTTAAAGGAGCTCTAGGTTCTTGTTTAATACCTTTCTATATTACCTATTTTAATCATCAATTTCTGTTGTATATTTTTAAGGAATCTTTAAATTTTATGTATTAAATTAAAAAGTTTGTCGTATTCTGTAAAGGCAGTTATTTTGTGTAATAGAAATCACGGTAATTTATAATTATATATTTTTTGTAGCACACTTTTAGCTGTTTTGGTCAATTGGAGCTCTCTTGAGCCGCTTAAACGCCTATACACCGTGGTGTTATTGCTCTTGAAAGTGGTGATTTATTTAATTTGATCTTTAACATAATCGTTTGTCAATGTTTCAATAGATTTTCGATGTCTTTTTGACTATTTTATGACTACAGAATTTTAACTGGTTTCCTAAAACCTAAATATACTCAAAAATGTTTATACTTTTCCTTATATATTTAATATATAAAGACTTTTTAAATATTTATACTATAAAATAAATAATTCTTTGGTTATAAGATTTTTGAAAAATGCAATCGTGTTGACATTAAGAAAATAAATAAATATAATTATTATTCCAAACATATTTAACAGAAAAAAATAATAAACAATATTAATAAATAATATTAAAGTCAAAAATTGCGCCCATTTTGGGGTCATCTACCCCACTGTTCCTCATACGATTTGTTGGCAAGAAGCGTCTTCCCGTTCAGTTCAGTTTCAGTCTGCCGCGATCGTTCATCCACTGTTGGCTGTGCCGTTCCGCCGCAACAGGTCGTTCCAGTTCCAACCTCGCGTCCCATTGGTAATAAGTGCATCCTCATCCTATCCCCTTTCACACAGCAGGGGGGCGATTCACTTCTCCTTGCTGGAAATATTGTAAAGCATCAAGAGAGAGGGAATGAGAGAGAGTCTTAACGGTCAATATCAAAAAAGTGAGAGCGGGAGAGTGACGCTGTCCCCCATTTTGTTGTTGCTGCGCCTTAAAAATCAACAAAGTATATGTTTTTATTTACACACACTCGTGGCTAGTACAAAAACAAAGAAGTAAATAATTGTGCTCGGGCCAAATAATTATTTAAATGCGGTTTTAATTTGAAATCAAACAAAAGAGTGTACGAAAACCAGAGATCAATGGTCGCCACTTGATATCTAGTATTCTCTGAGAGTTTGTGTGTGTGCGTAGCTTAAAGTGCGAACTAGAATATCTTTTCATCGGCAAACAACAATTGCATCAATTGGAAATCAATATCAAATCTGGAATTGATTCCATAGTAAAAAAAAAGCCCTACAAAGTCACATTTCTAATCGCCAGCCATTGAACTATCAGAAACACTTGAAAACACTTGTTGAACTAACGAACAACAATGTGTTTTCAATTGGCCCAACTGTTTAACCTTTCATGCTGGGAAAGCAAAGCAAAAATAAACCCATAGCATTTCACGATCAACGATAAACTCATGTAATAAAATGGCAGGTCCCATTCGACCGTTATCAAGCCATATAAACAAAGGCAACCTCACAGTGATAGTGACTTTAACTAAGGCATACATACACCCGCACTTGGCAACATATAGCGTACGCCGCGAGGGCGGAACAGCTGGACGGATTCCGTTCCCAGATTGCCTTTATCTTCCCTAATTGCTCTGATAAGTCTTAGCCCAACTGTTTTTCATATTCTCCGACTTTGGCGTCAGGCCGTCCACAGCAGATAATCCATTCAAGATTTCGGGGTTTCGGAGGAACCAATTTCGGCTATATTCTGTATATAATCAATCCATATCACTGCTGACACTTAAAGCACTATAATAAAGTATATTTGACTACTGATCTCAACGTTTTATAAACCAATTCCGGCTATATTCTGTATATAATAAATCCAAGCAGAGCTACACTGCTGACACTTTAAGCACTATAATAAAGTATATTTGACTACTGAACTCAAGGTGTAATATATATAATTTAATAAGCTAAACAAATTTATATATTTCTTCGCTTTTCTGTGTACAACAAAAAATCAACCAGATCCCTTTACCTCGTTTTTAATCAATGACATTTATTTTACATTTATTTAACATACAAAAGAACTGACATCCGATCTGAATCAGGTTACAGAATGACTCATCGGCGCTGAAGTCCAACCGAGAGAGCCACCACATCCAGACCCACCCTCTAAGAGACAAAGAAGCTACCAGACCATGGAGTATGCGCGACGTGTGTCCGCTCGCTTTGAAACAAAAAGACTGCCCGAGGACGTGGACGATGGCCTGGAGACGCTGGAAGAGTACAAACAGCGATGGCGGTCCGTCCGCATCATTTACTACACCATGTTCCTGATGGCGCTCGGATTCAGCATCATCCTCACCGGCATATGGCCCTTCCTCAACAAGGTGTATTCTCACATAGATGGATAATCCATTGGAGTTTCATCAACATATCTTTTCAGCTAGATCCCGATGCGGGCAAGGAGTTCATGGGTCTTATTGTGGCCGCCAATCCCCTTGGCCAGATGATCTTCAGCCCGATCTTCGGCTGGTGGGGCAACAGGCTGGGAAAAATCCGTTTGCCACTTCTCCTCTCGCTGTCCCTGTTCACGTTGGCCAGTGCGGTGTACTCCTCGCTGGAACTGCGTCCGGATAACGTCAAGTACTGGATGCTGGGTTCGCGATTCCTTATAGGAGTTAGCTCAGCGAATATAGCTCTGTGCCGGTCCTATTTGTCAGCTGCCACGAGGATAAGTGAACGCACTCATGCTGTTTCCATGGTGTCCCTGGCTCAGGTCCTCGGATTTATCATAGGTCCCACTCTGCAGGCGGCAGTTACTCCTTTGGGGGATCAAGGCTACGTATGGCTGTGGGGCAAGATGCACTTCAACATGTACACTGCATCCGGCTGGATAAACGTCGTGATGAGCATCGGCAACTTTATGTTGTTTCTTCCCGGCGTATTTGAGGTAAATCGTAAGAATGCTTTGTTAGAACTTACTTAACAACAATAAAATCTTCTCTAGGAGCACAAAATAGCTGCGAGGGAGGTGATGGTCATGCAAGGCGGCACTTCCGAGCGAGACACTTGGAAAGGCATCAAACCGAACTATCTCTCCGCCTGGACTTTGATCGTCGCATTCTTTATTCTCGTCTTCAACTTTGTACTGCTGGAAACGTGAGTTGGCGGAAGTGGCAGGGAGTCGGCGGCGATTTTAAATGGCTTCTCTTCTCGTTTTCAGCCTGGGCACTTCCCTGACAATGGACATGTTTGCTTGGTCCAAGGCCGAGTCCCTTTGGTACATGGGCATAATGATGACAACAGCGGCTATCGTGTCCCTGGTCACGTTTGTCCTGATTTCGCCACTATGCAAGTTTTTTGCAGAACGGTTCTTGCTCATCTGGGGGGGATTCTCACTCATGTTCCTCGGCCGAGTGCTCTTCGTGCCCTGGGGTCCGGATCCGCCCAAGCTAGCGCAGGCTTTTAATGCTAGCCTCAACTTGAGCGACGACGATCCCATTTACTTGGGCTGCCCGCCCACGCAGGAGTGGTGTGGCGAGCTGCCAGCCCTGACACTGACGCAGTTCATCATTGGCTTTGCCTTCACTTCGGTGGGATATCCGATTGGTGTGACCCTCATCCAGACCATATTCTCCAAGGTTTTGGGACCGCGACCACAGGGTGTCTGGATGGGCTGGATGACAGGCTCTGGCTGCCTATCACGCGTCCTGGGTCCAGTATTCGTGGGCTCCATCTACACCAGATTGGGAACATACTGGACCTTCGGGGTGACCTCCGGCATGATGCTCGTCTCTATGTTTTGGCTTCAGTGCAGCAAGTGAGTTGGCCGCCATCTTGGCAAGGGATTTCTGTATTAAATAATTGCATTTATTCGATTTTCACAGTCGATTGCTCATCCCACCGACTTTTGACAAGGCCACACCCGTGGAGCTGCAAGAACTGAGCAAGCACAATGGTGGCAGCAAGCTGGACGACGACGACGACAACGCTGACGACTCACCGAAGGAGTTAATCTCGAAAAAGCACGGTAGTCAGCACTCCATTTCCCGGGCGTAGCGGCTGTGGAGACTCTAGCTTTAAGAAAAAGTTGCAATACTGCCTTAATCCCTAGCTTTAAAATACAGGTTTATTTTTTGCATATTTCCGACTGCTTTTATTGGTACTCGCAAAGCCCACAACATTGAACTGAACTGGTGAATCGAATGGTGGCATGTGTGTGTATGAGGGACGAGCACGTCGTTGTCTAGTCTTGGAGGCTTGTAGGTTTGCTGCTGTATGCATGGAGGATGTTCCACGAGTGTTGTGTCCATCTTCTTGTGGTTTAAGTATACGATTTACGTTTTAGGTTTAGTAAAATACGCGTGGTTACCAAGGCGGGAGCCACAGTTGTGAAAATGTCGTCGGCAGCAGCATGTGTTGGTGTTGCTGCTGGTGGTACTGGTGATGCGGCGGATGGTAGTAGGCCTGTGGCGACCAGTAAAATAACCAGCAATCCTGTCCCGACCCTCTCCTCGAGCCATGTGTCGCCGTGTGGTACAGAGTGTGGGCCATGGGAAGGGTTAGGGGCAGTGCGACCGCAACTCAGCTGCTGCCGTGATAGTAAAACTCATCTCAGTAGGGCGCATAGCGGCGACCCGGTGGCGATGGACCACGCATTCCGCGCGAAGATATTATGCGATCGTCGAAGGAGTCGCGGCTAAAGTCCTCATAGCCATGCGGAGTTGGAGAGCTGAAGGAGAAGAGAAAAACAGCATTAGTAGGGAAAGGAATTCAAACCTCTTGAAAATAATGACAACATCCGTAAGATAGAATCGATAAGGAGAAATATGCCCCCCATATAACATTCCTTATTAAAGTGATAAGAATGAAATTCAAGGTAAATAATTGCTTTAAAGAGGTATGTATTGTTGGGAGTCCCCTATTTTACATTCCTTTATCAAGTATCAATCAGGCATCACTTACCCGTAGCGACTCATTCCATTGCTGCTACGCGGCGGTGGCGGCGAGCGGCGACTAAACATTGTGTCATATCCACGTGATACGCTACAGGAGCGCAGACTGCCGCTTAGCGGGGGTGGAAGTGGCATGGGTTCACGGCGCGAAATCGGTGGCGGCGGGAAGTCGCGCATCCGCGATGTCTGGTAGCGACGCTCATACAGTTCACGTGAATCCTCGAAGCGGCGGTCATAGTAATCGTACTCCTGTGGAGCGGAAAAGAGGCATTACAATAGTACCGGCAAATATATGTAAGTATGTTTTCGGGGAGGAAAAGAGGACGACATGGAGATGCATAAGGGTGATGTGTCTACAGGATATGGATATGCTGAATTTACCCTAAAGCCATCCATGATGCGGTCACGCAGGAATGGCGGTGGTGGCGGCGGATACGGGTCACGACCGTACATGCGATCTCTGTAGCCACCGGCGCTGAGCGGTGAGGGCGGCTCACGTCCGCCTCCAGCGCTGCCGTAGAGGCGCGGACACTCTTTCGACCAATGACCGGAACGTCCGCAACGATAACACTGCTCCGGATCGCCCATGCCCGGCTTTGGGCGGACACGACTAGTCGAAACTTGAACCTTGAGCGGCTGGCCATCGACGACGCGACCGTTCAGCTCCTTGATGGCGTCCTGCACGTCCCCGACACAGTCCAGATGGACGAAACCATAGTTCCGCACAATGTCGCACTCGACGACGGTGCCGTATTTCTGAAACAGTTCCCGCACCTCCGGCGCCCGCGTTTTGTCGGTCAGATTTCCCACGAAGATTTTCGTTGTCGGCGTGTTGGGGGCCCGACGACTCTTGGCCGCCTCCACCTTGATGGCGAACTCATTCAACACGTAACCGTTCAGATTCTGTATGGCATCGCGACCCTGCTGCTCGGTCTCCATGTGCACGAAACCATAGTTCTTGACCACGTCGCACTCGACGACGGTACCGTACTTCTCAAAGAGCGCCCGCAACTCGGTGGCCTGCGTCTTCTCATCGAGGTTCCCGATGAACAACTTGAACGTGCCGGCTCCGGGCATGGCGGCAACGGGTTCCGCTACGTGGTCGTCCACGGTTCTTTCGTTTCTTGTACTTGTTGTGGGGAGGTCCCGAAAATTGATTATATACGCGGCGGCGGCTTCACGGGAAGCGGCAGCGGCGTTCTTCGGATATATATCGCGTAAAGGCGACGGGCGGGCTTGATACTACGGCAAGACGACTACGGGTCCCGGACAAACGCGACCTCAAGAGGGGATAGAAGAAAACAGGGCAGTTTTTCAGGCTGTTACGAACCAAGATGCAGTGCAGCAGATACAGCGGCAGCAGCCGGCAGCAATAAATAGCGCGGTGCGTGGCAAGTTACCAATAATTCTTTTCTCTACAAATATCTCGAGTCCTCGGTCGATTTTTCGATTGCTACCACATACACAAAGAAAGATGGCGACGGCAAGTGCGCATTTTTTCTCACGGTTTTCTGTTCTCGCCGCTTGCGGTGGCGTGGCTTCGGGATGCGTTAAATGGATATGGTGGACTCACCTGGTCTTTCAGCTGCTCTAAATTAAAACTATAGCGCACAAACGCTTTTACTTTTTTTACTTTCTGCCCAGACGACACCTCAATTCTCCAAGATTTCGATTCCAAGTGTGACCTTGATTGGCAGAAATCCAAAACGAGGCGAGGCGACGAGTGTCGATAACGATAACGATATCGAAAGTGTTGGTAGCGCTCGCAAAAAAGGTGGTCAACGATCCCTCACAACACTTGGCATCAAAAAAAGCGGGAGGATTTGGACAAAGTTAATGCGAATTAAAAATTGCCAGCGATCATGGAGACGCCGTTGGGTAGTGGGTCCTCCTCACGCCCCGAACGCACGGCCACCCCACGTTTCTCCGAGCGAAAGCGGCGACTCTTCGGTCCCGTAACCCGAATACTCAAAACCAATGACGAGGAAGATGAGGACGTCGACATTCTGGGCGTTTCGCCCATGAAGCCCGATGTGGCGACCAACAAGCCTAACGGGGGCGGCCTCTTTATGGAGGACACCACCTCTGTCAGGAGGAGAGTGTTGCGCGGCAGCCCAAATAGCAGCCCCGAAACCAACAAGGAAAACAAGACTGGACGAGGAAAAGGGTTTGTCGTGGCGACGGCTGCGACCACAGCCACCGAGGAGCAACTTCCGCACTTGTTCACCACCACCATGCGGCTGAATAGCAACAGCAGCAGCAGCCAAGCCAGCAGTCCCCGAACACCCAGGCAAGGACGGCGGCGGCGACCTGGTTCATCTATATCTTCGCCAGGCTCTGAAGCAGGGTCACCAGCAGTACGGCGTGAACGGACAAAGTCAAAGCCCAAGCTGGAGGTCAGCGCGAGCAGCATCAGACGCAGTCCACGCAATGCCAAAGCGAAGGAGGAGCAAAGCAGGATCAGTCCCAGAAGTCATACAAAAAACACAAAAACTGTGAACAATACAACGGCTGCTTCTCAAATACCTTTTCCCAAAACCACAGTACTTGGCCAGGAAAGCAGGAGGAATAGTCAAAAGTCCCCAGTACCCATTCGTAAATCCACTGCACAGGGTACAATAGCCTCTGTGCCTCTGAAGCCCACAACTCTGAACCAGGAAAAGAAAACAAACCTTATGTCCCCTCAAAAAAGTGGTGACTTCCCAACCAACTCCATGACTCAAAAATGCATCGATTCGGAGGATAAAGTAGATCGTAAAGCTGCTCCGCTTCACCCCCAAAAGCGCCACCACCCGGTCACGCCATCTGCCACGGCTGCCTCCTCAACGGAATCAGACTCTGGATCGCCGCAGAGCAAGTTGCGCAGGATGAACCCGGAGAGCAGCATACCCACCATGGCCTTCTATTCGCACAGTGCAAGTGGAGCGGTGCGAGCGAAGGGAGCACAGGGCAACGTGGCCAGGGCCCCGCAATCAAGCAGGGCAAGTTCCCCGCAGAAGCGTCGATCGCGGGTGGGAATCAATAATGGAGTGCATCACAAGATTCGAAAGCGGCGTGGAATTACCCAACATTTAAAACCAACCAACTTGAATCACATTTTGAGCTCCCTGAGCAACGAGAGGCTAAAGAACTTGATCACCACCAAGCGCGAGGAACGCGCCAAGGTAGAGGAGGTGCACGAGATTCTGCGCACGGCCCGGGATCCCATCAAAATGGCCAAACCACTAAGAATGCTGGATTGCGACGATGCCAATAACAACAACAACAACAGTGTCCCGGCTGCAACCATGTGGCAGGACACGGATAGAGACTTTAGCGACCTGAGTGAAGACGATGAGAAGGTGGATGTCATGGATCCCGTAATGGAGCTGGAGCCCATCATACCGCTAATACGACACGAGACTACGGTCCACACTTCACCGCCTGCCGAGACTGTGGATCTCAGCAAGCGAAAGTTCTTCAAGTCAGGCCGTAGGAGCAGCACCTGCATGGAGGTTCGGATTACGGACAACATCAAGGCCAGTGTCAGCCAGGGAAAGATTGCCCTGGTCCAAACACCTCGCCGGAAGCCGCGAAGCGTTCGCGTCAAGTCAGCGACGATATTCTCCGCGGAGCAGGCCACGGTTGATGCTATCCTGAAGAACCTGAACGACTCTGTGTTGGATGAGATCGTCGAGTCTGAGCCCAAAGTGGCTGTCACGCCCATGGAGACCGAAGCCTTGCCGGAAATTATGGAATATGTGCCCGAGCCAGAGCCCGACGCAAAGACAGACGTGGATCCCTTTGACGTGTTCCGACAACGATTGCCATACCACACGGACGATCCAGAGCTCATAGAGCAACAGCAAATCCTGCTGGAGTTCCTCATAAGCAACAACATCTGCACCGAACAGAACTTTGAGATCTTCATTGCGGATCCGGACAACCACAAGGAGGAGGCCAATCGGATTGTTGACGACCTATACATGGTGGTGAACAGCGAGGAGGCGGCGCAGGTAACTTCAATGGAAGCCGTGCCGCAACCAGTGGTGGAGCCTCCTCCTCCCCCTGCCCCGGAAGAAGCCCAGCCAAAACTATTTCCAATATTCACCCAGCGCTTGCAGCCTGTTGTCCAAAAATCGTCGCGTCGTCGACCAAGCACCTCGATGAGACTGCTGTCCGAGGCAGCGGGAGGATCCAATCAGTACCAGATCGATGCCGGCCAGAAGGCATTCGGCGCCCGACAATGCCAGCAATGTGGACTGGTGTACACTGTCCACGAACCGGAGGAGGAACAGCTTCATCGCGAGTACCACAACTCGATCCATGTGTTGCGTTTCAAGGGCTGGATCGACGAAGATATTGTGGCAACGTATCCGGAATGGGGCAGCGATGGCCGCATAGTGAGGCTTAACGAACGGGCGCCGGCCGCACGACTTGAGCGACTTAAGGATCTCATCGGTGTGGTGGACAAGGAGCTGGGCTACTCTTCGTATATTGTGCCAAAGGTATTCGTGGCCTTCATAGCGGTGCGGAAGCAACAGATTGTGGGTTTTTGCCTGGTGCAGCCCCTGTCGCAGGCCCATCGGTTCATTCAGGTCGATGGCACGGACTACTTCAGCGAGGAGACCTACCAGGCCAGGTGAGCAGCTACTATTTTTTGTCTTAATATTTTTAATACCATCTCTTCCCCTTTGCAGTTGTGGTGTATCCCGGATCTGGGTTTCACCCCTTCACCGTCGTGGCGGAATCGCCAGCAAGCTGATACGGGCTGTCCAGTGCCACACGATACTTGGCCAGGAGATTCCCATGGAGTCTATCGCTTTTAGCACGCCCACCGACGACGGGCGAGCTCTGGCGCGGCAGCTCACCGGGCTAGATAACTTTTTGACGTACGACCAGTGATCTAGCTGCGCTTGGCCATTTCATGGGAGTGCGGGAAAGACGGCTATTGAATAGCTGGATTAAGGATTTCGTTGGAACCTGTACTAACTAGTGAATAGAAAATTGAGTTTCTTATGTTACAAGCGGCGAGTAAATGCGCTATTTCATTTGTTTTTTAAGGGTGGAGCAAAATGTCCCCGTGATTATGCAATAAACTTTGGATTAATAAATTAAAAAAAACACTTCTAAATTAAATGTTATATAATTTATGGGAAGGATTACATATTGATTTGAATAATGTGTAATTTGAAGAAGAAAAAAATATGTTCGTGAATTTTCAGGTATTATATTCAACCGATTCAAACATATTAACAGGTTTGGTGGTTTGGTGTTTGTTTCAGGTTTTATGTATCAGAATTTAGGGGTGTTTTTGTTAAGTACAGTTTTGTTCAGTTACATCTTGTAACTTCCGGGAAGTTTGCCTAAAAAACCAATTTAATCCAAGTTTAGATTTCTTGTAAATTATTTTAGAATTATCAACATATTATAAATGAATGAATAGTATTTATTCTATACTAGTTTCCTTCTATCATTCATAAATTTAACTTTTACAAGGATATACATATAAAAATATCCTTATAAGTATGCAACAAAGAAGATATCACACATGCACCTGCGATCGATAACAATCAATCGAACTGCTTGCAACCCTGAGCCGAACCAACCACTATCATCACTAACTTCTGAGCCAGGCTTTGGGCGTTGTTTTCGTTGCTGTTAAGTGGATGAAATCAAGAACTTTAAATAATTTAAACAATTCAGACACCTGAATGGGAGTTGTGCTAATCCTGGAGATCACTAATAGCGCGCAGATGGTAAGTCCGAAAATCCGGAATAATCAAGAAGTAAAGTCGGAAATTTCAAGCGCTACTTGCCACGCCCAATGTGTGTTTAATTGGAAATTCTGGCAATTGGTTTCGGGGCTGCGCTGCATGCAGCGTGGTGGTTGAACTCAAGCAAAGCTTCTCCCTTCTCCATTCATAACTCTGGGTTTGGTTTTTTCGTTTCAGACAATTGAGCGTTGTGCAGCAGGCAGCCTTCAAGTACCACACCCATAAAAGACTATGTCCACAATCGAAGAGGAACGCAAGGCGTACGAAAAGAATCCCTACTTCACCGGTCACATCTACGGCAACTTCTCGCCGTTTTATGTGACTATTGCCATCTGCACAGTTGTCCTTGGCTCGATCATCATATTAAACATCATCTTGGGCTGCTGTTCCAAGCACCGCAAGTACTGGCAGGACAGGCACACGGGCAATCGCTGGCTGGTTTCCATCTGGTCGGCCACTCCGCACAAGCAGCCTCCATTGGACTTTACTGAACTGAAGGACGCCTCCTACTTCCAGGGCCTCCACGTGAGTCATCGCTACTTGAGCTAAGACGGTATAAGAGTGTGCTAACTTGCATATTTCCAGCCCACCACTCACCAACAAGTGTTCCCCGACGACGTCGTAATTGGCGTTGACGATTTGGAGCCCGTGCATCAGCAGCAGCGTCCGCCGCGCCCCGAGGGCCGCACCTTGCATCAGCAACGCCAGCGCGAGGAGTACGTGGAGCTGCAGAAGCGCGAGAGCGACATCTAAGCAAAGAGGAAAATGGCTCTATACTTTCTCTATCCCGCCGTGGCCGCCTTGGCTTTGTTCATCGTTGGCGTGATCATTGTCATGCTGCGCTACGGTCCTCGTTTGTGCGGTCTGCGCCACCATGCGCTTCCGGACAACGACGACCTGCGGGAGAAGACGTACGAGCACGAGATTAGCTATGCATAATCTCGAATTTACACTCTCATGCTCATACTTATATGAATCTTATATATGAATCTTACCCACTAACCCTTAGGTATCCCGTAAGCTCCCCAACTAACCCGTCTGCACCCAAGGATAATTATTTAGCATGCAGTACAAACAGCTACTTGTTCATTTCCCATCCACCACAATCAGACAACGTGCCTTAATCTCGTGAAAAACTATGCCGTCCAAGTGTCTTTTAGTGCCGTAAGATCGAAATAACTTAAAATAATTGTATACACATACCCCTTTTGGGTAGTCGACAGATGCTGCATTTAATGTAACAAATCCAATATTCTATATACATATATCTAAAACTTATCAGTATGTCTTGCATATCAATGAAAACTCTATACATTTGTATTTGTCCCCGTAGTTCTCCCCAATATTGTGTACTGAAATCACTTTGAATAAAGCTCCAGTTTACATTCCCGAAAAAAATATAAATGTGTATTTAATGGGCTTAAAAATTGATATAATACAAAATTCGTTAAATAATTTTCCAGTTCTTAAATATTCTAGACAATACATTTTACCGTGCCAGAAATAACCATGTACAATTATAATTTCAATTCTTAATATAACAAGTAAATAAATACAATGCATTCGGAACGGGGAGTACGTGCAATGGACTCCAATAAATCAAGATAAAGTGTACAACATTTATTATAATAAATCTAAGTTCGTTTAGTCCCCTTCTTGGGCATCTTCCGAACATGTCGCGCCGTCTGCTTGGCGGGAGCGGCCAGCTCATAGCGAAAGATGATACACCGGCGGTCTAGGAAGCTTCTTAACTCCTTGGGATCGTAGCGATGACCCATCTGCTTCAGGTACAAATAGACCTCCTGCAGATCGATGGGCTCGTACATGAGCACGCTTTCGTGTAGGCGGGGATTGGCGCAGAGTAAATTGTGCCAGGCTATGTGCAGCGGCACCAGCGGCTGTGGCGTCTTTTTGGAAACGTTCGTCTGCAGGATATAGAACTCAAAGTCGTCGCACAGGCTTGGCGGTAGGGATTGGGAGAAGCGCATCAACTCGTCTCCCGGGGCATCGTTGAAATTAAAATGCTTTCCCGGTTCAGTTGGCGTCAGGCAGTCCTCTGTGGCGTTGGATTTTGCTACCTGGGAATGCGGTTTATTCGACATCACGGGAGTGGATTTGGAGCGAAAGATGGGCTCTGGTCGAGGAGGCAAAGCCTGCATAATGGGATGAGTTTGATTGTAGATAAATTCTAGCATTTTCACGGCCTGCTTTCGTTTCAGTGGTTTGATTCCGTAATTATAAAGCAGCTGGAGAATCTCCGATTCCGGAAGGCTTGCAAAGTCCGGCCTGGGTTTGTGGCAAACACTTATAGTATACACATTTCCGGCAACTTCCAGTTGATCTGGCACTTCCTTGGTAACGCTTGATTCGGCTGGCTCTACTGCTGGTATTTTAATCTCCGCATTCAACAAACGATCCAGTCCACTGGGCATGGCCTCCGTTTCTAAACTAGCCATAGTGGAATCCTTTTTACTTTGAAAAACCAACTGATCAAATTCGTCGAAATCGTTGTCGGAATTGAGCTGCTCCGGCTCTGGTATGTTTGCCAGCAGGTCATCGAATTTGTGGCTGCTCTTGCGAGTCAAAGGCTTAACTGGTGCATCCAAAAACGAAGCTTCTGCCCAATTAATATCGTTACACGAAGGCGAATCATGCCTGCTGACGGGACTCTGCAGCTGGAAAAAGCTAAACGGCTGAGATGGAACTGCATCCAGGATGCCAAATTCAGCTCGTTCCTTGCTGAGCGCACTCTTGTTGGGCGAACGTGAATTTCCAGCCATCAGGTAGGCATCTAAATCCTCCTCGGTCTGAAAGTGGGGAACAGCGCGCTTTTTAGCCGCCGGAGAAGATAAACTGCTGCAGTCGGAACTCCCATCCTCGAAATTGGCAGCCACCTTAGTTGACTTATTGGCCTTCCAAATGGAGTAATTGATCTCCTCATCAGACAGCAGAATGACATCGTTGTCATCATCGCTGTTTTGCGTCAAATCCACACTTACATCCGACTGCCGGAAGGAGGAAGGAGTTGGTAACAGCTCCCTCTTCTCAGCGGAGTCATTTATCTTCCAGTTGAGGGGGCTTTTAAAGCTGTTATCGGTTGACAAGCTGACACTCCTTCGCAACGAGTTTCTGGAGAAGTTTAGCTCACCAAAGCTAGAACTTCCTTTCGAGTGGCTTGAAGGGGTTACTATATCTTCGTGGAATGAGATGCTGCTATTCTGCGAGTCCCTGCATTTCCCATAGGAAAATGCACCCATATTCTCATTTTCTTTTTCGGCTGTTGGTTCGTTGTGTACAGCATATTTAAGGAACAGCTCTTTGGGAATGGGACAGCTTTCTGTCTGCGAACGGGAGTCCAAGGCGGAAGTGATATTAAAATTGTCTATATCGGAGTCTGATTCAAAGACGGCACTCATATTGAATATTTTCGGTAATAATCTTGGTGAATTTGGCTCCACCAATTTTAGGGAATCATTATTTAAGTCAGCTTTCTTTTCTTCATCACTGGAACTCGAGAAGACTTCGTAGGTGAGTATCTGCGTAGGTTCTTCGCTGCTGCTTATTATTTCTACTTCGTTAACCGGACTTTTATTCTTGTAGACCTTTAAGGAGAAATCTCTCAGCTCCTTT
The DNA here is from genome assembly GCA_035045905.1 of Drosophila anomelani. Classification (NCBI taxonomy): domain Eukaryota; kingdom Metazoa; phylum Arthropoda; class Insecta; order Diptera; family Drosophilidae; genus Drosophila; species Drosophila anomelani. The sequence continues at coordinate 2,225,237 of JAWNOO010000165.1, forward strand.
GGTTCGTTGGAGATAGATATCGTGGGGATAGCCATCTCCTCGTCGGAATCACCAAAGAGATCGGGTGAAGTGCAACGCGTCAGCTGAGTGGGAACGCTTAAAATAGTTACTGCAGGCGGCTGTTCATTTTCCTGGTCGTCCGTGCCCATTTTCGGTCGTTTATCGGGCGGCTCTTTTGATGGACTGCTTTTGGTGGAGGATGCATCCTCCGCAACCAATTTAGAGTCATCTTCTATCATATTTTCCGCCACCAACTTTTCCAGCTCATCCAGTTCGTTCACAACTTGCTGCTCAAGTTCCTGTGGATCTCCAAAATGCTTTTCCAACTCCGCGTACACAAGGTCGAGTTGCTTTTTTAGTTGGCGGCTCTTCAAAGTCTCACGTTCAGGGGATAAATCCCTTCCCTGTATGGCAGTCCAATTTTTAAGTAGATGGTCGGCTGGAGTCCGGCTTAGCTCAATCAAGTCGGTCACATAGTACGGACCCAAATCGTCTAAGGCACCTTCGCCGGGTTCGCGAAGGATTTGAGATTTCCTTGAGGCTCTGAGTGGCTGCAGGTTAGAGCTGATTAGCTCGTAGGGTGGCATTAGGCGATCTTTATCTTGCAGCTCCTTGGTGCGCACTTGTTGAGCCATCAGGGTGGACACCTTCTCCTCCAACTTCTTCTCTTGGACTTCGGGGTTACGTAAGGTTAAAGCGGTGAATTTATTGGCCCATTTGCCGCGTCGGCTGCCTTTTCCAGCGACCACAGGCAAGATTGCCAAGGATTTGTAATCTTTAAAGGGATTGATAAAGGCATTCTAATTAATGCTTTAGAACCTTGTCTTGATCCTACGCACCTTCTTTGGCCGCTGTGCGAAAGCCGTACTTTTGCAGCTTGCGCCTTATGTTCTCCGTGGACTCCACAGCATCGTCCAGTAGATCCACTACGGCCTCCTCCTCCTTTTCGTCGTTCAAACGCAGGCATCCCCGTTTCTCAGCCTCCGACTTGGACAGCGCCAGCGCCATCTCGATGTCATCGGGACTGAAATTATCCGCCAAGCAGTGCTGGGCAGTGACCTCGGCGAAGATCTGTTCATTCCGCAGAAAATTGCTGATGCTGGGCTGTTGCTTACTCCTTCCGCGTCCCCGGCGTGAAGGTCCAGTGGATGAGCTGCTGCTGCCCTTGAGTTTGGGCGCCTTTTTGGGCTTCGGACCCGGCTTTTCGAACACATTGCTGGTGCGTATGGATTTTATTTTGGGTGATGGAGGTTCGGTGTCCACTGGTGCTGCCGGCACAGCTGGGGGATTCTTTGCAGTCTCTTCTGGAGGGCTAAAAAAGTCTGTCAGTGATAATGAGGTAGGGCTGCGCGTCGATCTTTAAAAGAAAACAAGGCTTCTGGTTAATAACTACATTTTATTCATCAACAAATAATAAGTTTTAAATAAGAATTACCGAAGTTTGTTGGACGCCTGCTGTAGGTTCTTGAAGTTGGCCCGCCGCGTCTGGCGATCCATTATTTAATCCTCTGCTCCTCACTCTCTTCAATGGCCTCCTTGATGAAACGCGCTGTGCGCGGAGCGGGAAACTCGAAGAGTCCCTTCCTATCCCGCTCCTGCTCTGTTTGCGCTAACGCCGCAGACAGCTTTTCGTTGGAAATTCGCTGAATGGGCGTCAGGCTGTGAGGGAGAATCATTTAAAAACGTGGTTACTTGGATGTTTCCCTTGAGAATGTTTACCTCCAAATCCCGAAGAGCAGTGATCCAGCAGCCAGCAGGGCGTAGGCGAAGCGATTGCGGTACGTGTAGGATGGTGTGCCGAGGGTGCGTCTGGGCTTGCGCTTGGTAGTATCAATGGGATCCATTACTGCCACTGCTTTTTCTTATATAATTAAAAGCATTTTACAAGCGCCGGCTAATAATTATGAAAACATTCCACCATTCCCAGTATGACCAGACCAGCGATGCGCGACGGTTTCGGGAACAGGGCTGCCATATCTCGTCCAATAAACAGCTGGCCTGGCGATAGCAAATTTTTTTATTTTTATGGCGAATTTCTTTGTTAAATTTAGACAAATGTTAATATAACGAGAAACTACAATGGAAACAGCGGGGTCAGCCAGGCCGACTGATGCGGAGACTCCAGCGAAGGCGGAAAACGGGAATTCAAACCGGGAAATCCACAATTCAGAGGAGAAATCAAGTGAATACGTGGAACAGAAGGCGGATTTAATGGAGCAGCAGCTGGAAGAAAGCGATGCGAAATCCGAGACGTCTGCCATCGAGCCAGAAATCAAAGATGAAGCCAAAATGGAAGAGGATCTCAAGACGGCCGTCCTTGAGCAAGTGCCAGTCGAAGAAGGGGCTGCAGAACTCACCCTGCGATTCAAGGATCTGCAGGCACAGGAGAAGGAGGAGGAACTCGATGCCAATCAACTGAGACCCAGACAAAACGACATCCTTTCCCACGTCCACTGCCTTGCCCAACTGGAGGAGCAGCGTCGCAGCTACGAGCAGCAGTTGGAGCAACTTCGCACATCCAATTGCCAAAAGGACAACATGATAACCCTTATCCAGCGGGAGAATGCCATTCTGGACAAGGAGAAGCAGGCGTGCCGCAAGGAAATGGACATGGCCAACAAGGAGAAGGAAGCCACCGTCATCAAGTTTGCCATGAAGGAGAAACTCCTTATAGATGCCAAGAAGGAAAAGGAGGCTGTGGAGAAGCAGCTTGCCGAGGCCAAAAAGGAGGTGAAGAACGTGGCCACCAGATTCCAAGCCGTAAATGAGGAGAAGTCCCGAATGACATACGTAATCGATGAGAAGGTAAGCATAATCGTCGATTTAATTATATTTTTTTATTATCCTTCCCCCCCTTTATTAGTGCAACGAAGTAAGGAAGTATCAGCGAGAGTGCGAAAAGTACAAAACCGAAATGGGTCACTTGGAATCCAAGCTAAAGTATCATATTAATAAGTTAGGCTACGAAACGGAGGCCAAGGCGGTAAGTTTAGATTACACAGGCAGCTTCTCACGTATGTCTAATGTTTTTGATCTTTCAGGTCCTCGAACGTAAGCTGGAGGAGGAAAGAAACGCTCCTAATAAGCTGGAGGAGAAGGCAAATGGTGGGTTCGATTTCTACTAATTGCAATTTAAATTCTTAAAAAATGCATACATTTAACAGAGAAACTTAAAATGGAATTTGAAGCCAATACAATACTCCTAAAACATGAGATCACTAGCAAGACTGAGGCTCTCGAAAAAGTCACCAAGGACCAGCAAAAACTTACTGAAGCCAACAGGGAACTCCAACAGCAACTCCAGGAGATCACAACATCGCATACCCAACTTACTGAGGAACTGAATCGGTTAAGGGAGCAGCACAACTCCGTGGAGGCTTCCTACAGCGATGAGCTGCTCAACTCCGCCAAACTGAGGGGGCAGCTCGAAGAGCTCCAGCTCTTGCGCACGCAGAATACCATGTAAGATTTAATAACTTTACTTTAAGAATTTCAAAATAATATATATTCCTTAATTACGCTTTTCAGCAACGAGGAAAAGCTTTCGGAGCAGCAATCGCGGGTCCAACAATTGGAAGCCTTGGTGCAAGACAATGAATCCGATTTGGAACAGCTGAAAGTCAAGAATCAGGAGCTGCTCAGCATTAACAAGGAGATGAGTGAGCTGATTGTGCGTCTGCAGAATGACATTTGTCTGGCGGAAGCCAAGGTAAGTAAAAAAAAATAAATATAAAATAAAAAATTACAAAAAAATGTACATGCCCCGGGTGAGGCTCGAACTCACGACCTTAAGATTATGAGACTTACGCGCTGCCAACTGCGCCACCGAGGCCTTGGATATCAGTAGGGCAATCTTATAAACTTCAATTATACCTGAGCTTCCTTTTATTTTGCAGGCCATCGGTTTAGAAGCGGAAAATAAGTTGCTGAAGCAGGAGAAGCTCAGCTACGACTCCAAATACAATCAACTGGAGAAGCAGCTTAGTTCGGAGGCGACGGAGAAGAACGAGGAGCGCCTTCTATTGGCCAAGCACTTGTCCGAGAAAACCAAGCTCTATGAGCTGACCAAGCAGAAGCTGGAGAATGTCCAGGGAGACTACGAGGCCACACAGCACAAGCATGCCACCTTGGTGAAGGAGCTGCAGCGGGAGCTGAACAAGTACAAAAGGGGTATTCCGGAACCCAAGACCATGCCCATTAGCTACTGCAGCAATTGCCAGCAGGCGATAAATGGCGGCTACCCAACCGAGAATCCTCAACACCAGCGCAGCCATAGTCGCTCCAGTAGCCACGGCAGTCTGCACAGCAGCAGCCGGCGGGCAAGCGAGTCTTCCGAATCCGAAACCGTTGCCAGTAGCGCCACCACAGTACAACCTCCGCCTGTTCCACAGCAGGATCTGCAGGCAGTGCCGTCCAAGAAGGTGCTTGTTGAACGGATACTGCGACTCCAGCAGGCGACCGCACGCCAAACGGAGCGCATAGAGTTCCTGGAGAACCACACGGCCGCCCTGGTGGCCGAAGTGCAAAAGAAGTCCAAGGTGGTGCAGCACTACATGCTCAGGGACCAGACCGCTGGCGCTCTCACGACCTCCCGCAGCGATCAGAACAAAAGCGAGCTGGTCAAGTACGGCAACGGCATCATGGCGGCCATCTATGGAGGATCCTCGAAGGCGGGCGGTGAAAACAAGGCCATGTCCCTCGAACTTTCGCTGGAGATAAACAAGAAGCTGCAGACAGTGCTGGAGGACACGCTGCTGAAGAATATCACGCTCAAGGAGAACCTCGATGTACTCGGCATCGAGGTGGACAATCTCACACGGAAGTTGCGCACCATGGAGGCCTGCAGCAACAAGTGATGCCAGTATTCCCCATCCATCGTATTCCATTCCAGAGTCTAACCCGTGTACATATAGTTTTCGTATACCTTTTGTTCTTAAGTTTATGTGTAAATTAAATGTATTTAATATTTTAACAACGTCTCAGTCCTATAACAATCCCTCGTACAGCTTGGCGCTGACGGGTTTCGGCTGCCCCAGGCCCAAGTCGAAGCTCACAGAGGGTTTCTCGCCTTCCTGCGCCAACCTGGCCAGTTTGTTGTGGGTTAGCTTGAAGTGAACCTTCATCTGGGGATTACGCTCGCCAGTCTCTTCAGTCACGTACTCGCGCAGCAACGGTGGCAGATCGATCTTTGTGGGCAACACCACCGGCTCCAGCTTCTTGTTGTTGTTCAGGTACTTCGCCTCCTGGTCTTGCGGCACCAGTTCATAATCCGCCTTGTAACTGGTGCTGTAGATTTCCACGGGCTTTGGCTGCTTCACGCCCCGCCAGGTCTTCTCCACGGTAACTTTCACCTTCCTCACCTCGCCCGGCTGCTCATCCACGGCCTGCACCTTCAGGATTCGCATGTAGCAGGGCTCCGGATAGCGCTGGAACATGTTACGTATGAGCATGCGGCCCACTCCCCAGTTCGGCAGCTCCGAAACCAGCTCCCAAAGAGTGTTGCCGCGGAAATCCGTAGTTCGGCCGATATACTTAATAACTTTCTGGGCCATTTTCACCGGCTACTTAATGTGTTTTAATTGAATTTTATGGAAAATTGGAAAATTGCACACAAAAACAAAAATAGTTACAGCGGCAAGAACATCAAAGATTTTATCGATAGCAACGATATCTCCAAAACCACAACTGGTCATATTTAAATCGGTCTTGCTGAAATGAGCGTTACCTTATCTTGCAAAAAAGTTTTATATTATTCGTTATTTTAATTGTCTTTAGTTTTTAACGCTTGAAAGGATGTTGTTATTTTAGTAAGAAGTTTGTGAAGCAGTGAATTATAAATAACCTTGCTTAAACTGCAAACGTTATTTAGTCATGAATGTCTGTAGGCAAATGTTTTCAACATATTTTAACCAAATTTGATATTTGTCAATTTAATATCATTCTAGAATTTCGGTTTTGAATTCACGAAAGTCGAACAACTATTCTAATAACCCACATATAGTGCACACAAAATTGAAAGAAATATAAAATATAAAATAAAAATATAAAGTAAAATAAATATGTAATATAATGTACCTTTTAAAATCTTGAATCTACCAGGAAGTCACAGCCACGTAACTCTGACTTGAATCTTCTTTTATTTATCAACATAAATAAAGTATAAATTATTCTTATTCTAATATATAGTATTAGTGTATTGGCAAAGTGTAACTCTTACTAATAAGGAGTCCTGACATGTTCGCCTAGATCTTCACCCCCAGCCGTGTGACCCACTCCTACACCACTGGAATCCACATGCTCGTCGTAGGCTTCCTCCTCGTGTCCTTGGTTGGTACTCTCATGCAGTCCAATTAGAGCATGTTGGGCTGCCTTGGAGGCATTCCCCTGAGCAGCAGCTGCGGCCTTAGTAGCCGCGTAATCCACTCTTGCCTGGTGTAACTGCTCCTCCACTTGTTCCAGCCGGTGCTTGGACTGACCCACCATTGTGGACTGGGAGGCCAACTGGTTGTTCACCTCCGTGGACGTTTGCTCCGCTTGTTCGGCCACGGACTTGGCATTGTTAACAGCATCCGTGAGCACGGCAAGATGGTGATGAGCCGTTTGGGCTGTTTGTTGGGCCAACTTGGCGGAGATTTTGGCCGCCTTTAGCTGCTCTACTTCCCGGGAGAGGGAGCGCTGCGCCTCTGCCGCCTGCTGCTCCAGCTCCTGTAGCACCACTTGCTTACCGACCAGCGCCGCCTGGGCTGCAGCCTGGGCCAATGTGTTCTGCTGATTTGTCGCGGCGCTGTGGGCCTGATCGGCCGATCCCTGGGCAATTGATCGCAGACTACTGCCTATGCTATAGCCACCGGATGATATCTTGTAGGATCCCAAGCCACTTCCTCCGGCTCCCGATTGGCTGTAGTAGCTTTTGGGACTGTGCTGGGGCTTCTCTGGTTCCGGAGGATCCACAGCGGGATAATGGGGCTCGAAGAATCCATTCTGATGTAGTGGTGGCGGCTGCTGGGGTCTGTAATGGTAGCCATTCCTTTTGTGCATGCGTCCCATGATCTGGGCCAAAAGGAGCACTGAAAGGATTCGATGAAGGAATTAATAAATTTTTCAAAAACACTATGAACTTTATATCCCATTATGATATATGTATATTTTCCTTTAACAAATTCAGTAATCAAACTTTAATATCTTCCGGAAAGTTAATGGAAATCAAATTTGACGGATAAATTCCCCTTTTCCGGCTTACCCATCACCAGCTGGCCCAGGAGAGAGCGTAATCCTTTGTCGTACATCTCGCTGGCGCTGCTGGAACTGCATTGAGCTTCTGCATCGATGGCGATGCCCAATTTATAAGCCTCTCAAAGACGCCAGCCGAGCAGAAAGTTTTCCAAGTTGCGGAAAGTCGGTTGCGGTTTTTAAATTTAACTGACGATGGGCATGTTATGATTTTCATACTTTTTTGGCTATTTGAATGGCTCTGCCCACGTCGTGGAGTTGGGTCCACACCAGAAGCACACACTCCGCTAGCTACTCCCAGGCACCTTTGCAGTGCGGTCATCGTATCCATCGCATAGAGGAAGCCGGGCGCCCGCCTTTGGGTCCAAAATAATCGGTGGCGTCTTTTAATGCTTCGTTGGCATGCTTGATTTTCGGACATAATTTAAAGTGGTCGGCCTCCTCTCAGGTTAGTTAATGTTTAAAATTTAATTTACATTTTATGTGCTGCACCAGTTTGTAATTGAACTTAAAGTGGCGCCTTTGACGCGTTCAGAGCAGTGCAGGCAACGATGCAGGGAAAGCTATATTTTTAAGGGGATTATGGCTTCTGACAGATTAACTGGCAGGCGCAATTTTGTAATTTACGAACAGGGGAAGTCTGGGTCTTTCAATTTAAATTTAAATATTATTTTAATTGGAATGTTATATAAGAAAAAATCATTACCGGTGGTAATTAAAAAATGGTAATGTACTTATCTAGAAAGTAGCTTCAGTTTTTTATGAAACTATTTTTTAAATATATAAAAATAAATAGTTCCGATTTTTGTTTTCTACATTTCAGTATAATTGAGTAAGTATGATTTTAATACAGTATTTCCGTCAAATTCGTTGCTAAGAGTTTTGTTTTTAAACTAATTTTATGTTTTTTTTTATTATTATACGTTTTTTTGCCATGTTCTGGAAAAACCTTTTTATTTGTAATTTTTTAAAAATAAATTTGATTTGCTGGTTTGTTAAGCTAATTAGAATTCGTTTATTTTTGGCCATGATATGATAACGCCATCAAGCGGACACAGTTTGCACTACAGCTTGTGGGCGAGAGGAAAGCGAGGGAAAGAGCGCAATGGATTTGCTATTTTTTATTTTTAATTAGGAAGTTTTATGTCAAAATAACCTAAAATTTAAAAAAAAACTTAATTGGTAATGCTTTTTATTTATTTTAAGAAGCTAAAAAAATGTTGTATAATTTATTATTTTTAATTACCACAGAAATAATAAAAGAAAACTCCTTCCACAGTGTATTTTTTCATAAATTATTTTATTTAAATACATAATTATTAATTTACAAATATATAAATAAATTAATTATGACAACACTATTTTACAAGACAAAATCGGAACTCGAATGTACAAAATACAAGCTACAATTGATATCAACAAAGGGGGACGACGGGACAGGCAGCTCGTGCGTCTTCGTCGCCAATTAAATTAAGTAACAATCGTCGTGGGTTGGTAATGAGTGGGCAACAACTGAGGTGAAGTGACGTGAGGGCGCGTAATATATAAAAGTGGATAACAAGGTGGTAGGTAGCATATCGGGTAATCAAAGAAACATTCGTAATAAATAAAAGTGACGGCGCTGATAAATACGATGACGAATGCAATACAATCGAAATGATTCGAGAGTTGCACAAGTGTGTAGATGGCTTCGGTCAGAAGTGGAAAACGAACTCATCGGAATCGGCGCCGGCATCGTCCGGTATTGCTTCAATGGTGTCTGCCGCGTGGTAGGCTGTCACCACTGGCCGCCCCTCCGGTTCCTCCTGCTGCTCCGTTAATCATTGGTAGCTCTGGGTTATCTGCTGGATCCAGGGCAGGTAAGCTGATACCTTGACGTAGACGCCGGGCACGTTAACCTGACCGCATCCAATGCCCCAGGACACCACGCCCACCACATTCCAGACGCCGTTCCTCTCGCAGACCAAAGGACCGCCGCCATCGCCCTTGCAGGCATCCTTGCCCTCCTCACCGCCGGCACAAACGAAGCCGGGATTCAGCTTGTAGCTGTATCCCAGACGGGTGTTTCTCAGCTGGGCCTCGCACTGGTGATGCGACAGAATGGGCACATCCACCTCCTTGAGGATATTCTGGTACTTTCCGTGCTCGCCGAAGGCATCCTTGCCCCAGCCGGTGGTCCAGCAACGAGCGCCGGTGAAGTCGGAATACTTATCGGGCAAACAGGCGGGGCTAATGTGCGGGTTCTTGGTAAAGTCCACAGGCTGGTCCAGTTTCAGGATGGCCAGATCATTGTCCAAGGTGCCGGCATAGTACTCAGGATGGATGTGCACGGAGACCACGTCGCGTTCAATGTAGGGGAAGAACTCCACGTCATGATTGACATCCCATTCGCCCAGACGCACGCGAAGATCAAAGCCATTTTGACTGAAAGAATAACAAAAGGAGGTTAATCCTCTGCCTAGATTCTTTTCAATAAATATAAAACTTACGACTTAATGCAATGAGCCGCCGAGATGATGTGCTGGGCATCGATGAGGGTGCCGCCGCAGGCGTAAATCGATTCCTTGGGGTCCTTCTTCAGGATAGCCACATGCCAGGGATACTCGCCGAACTCACTGTCTCCATCGACGTACACGGGATTCTTGATGCGACCGGTGATGCCGGCAGCGTTCCTAACGCCACAGCGACCCAGCTGCTGCTGGGGAGGAGCCTGAGGGCGGAGGGGACGACGGCAGCAGACCTCGTTGATGCGGCAGGTCTTTTCCACGGGACGATTGCCATAGTAAGCGCGCTAAAATGATCAAAGTGGAGGGGAATCATTAGCTAAATATTTAAAGGGAGCGATTGACTGGGAGATTCTCGCGATTTGCCTTGATCAACACATGGTTACCTGCTCCTCAGGAGCTGCTCCCGCCCACACACCATCATCCTCGACGCTCCTGCGCCTGCGATCCCTGGGAAAGGTGACTCGATCACTGCCAGCCGCCTCGCCAGGAGCCGGAGTGGGAATATTGTAGAGGGGTCCCAGGTTCAACTGCTTGCCACGACGACTGGAACTGGGTGATTCATTGCTCCCACTCACGTTGGCACTTCGCTCCACATGCTGGGAGTACTCCCCAAAGCCACCGAAGTCAGGGCCAGGACCCGATCCGGGATAAATGGAGTTGAAAGAGTTCTCATAAGGCGAAGACGAGGCCTCGTGGTGCTGATGATATTGCGTGGGCACCGAAGGGCCACTGTGGTACTCAAAGATCGGAGTGCTCGGCACCATTTCCACACTGTAGTGGGGACCAGGAGCAGAGCCACCATAGTAGGGCGTATAAGAGTGGTGATCGTGGTGGTCATGGTGGCCATGGTGATCGTAGTCGTGATGCTCATAGCCACTGTAGTGGTCGTGGTGATGGTAATGGGTGCTGTACTGCTCAGTGGGCTTCCGCTTGAAGAAATCTCCCACTTTCTGGATGAGATTCGCATTCGGGGTGACATGCAGATTGACCAGCGGCTTCACCACCTTCTCTCCATACTCGGTCTTGGCCACCTGCACCGACACCAAAGGATTCACATTCACCAGACCGAGATTGAGGCCATTCGGACCCACCGATCCAAAGTAGGGGTTCTGGGCGGGATAATGATCGCCCAGCACATTCGAAGGATAGCCGCCATAGCCACCCGAGGGATAGGGCAGACCAAAGCTCACACCGTAGGTGGGCAGCACCTTCCGCTGGATCAGCTCGATGGCCTGGAGGGCGGGTAGAGCCAATGGAGATCCTCCGAGCGGCGCCTGTCTCTATTTTTGTTTGTTGATTTTTTTTTTTGCAAGAGGGAAATACAGAAGAACAGACGCTACAGGAGGAGTTGGGTTTCCGGTTTCACGATGCATGTTGCAGGTTGCAGGCGTGCGGTCACAAAGGTCGTGCTTGGTTAGCAGGTTTAGTTCTGGGATTAGTGACTGATCTGATCCGATTTGCACTCTGGGGCCGGCTAGGGTTTTTTAGTTGAGCTTGGAGCGTTGAACGATGGGTGCAGTTGTCAGATTGGTTGATTGATTGGTTGGTTGATTGATTGATTGATTGGATGTGTGTGTGGGTGTGTGGGAGGTGGCAGCTTTGCAGCTTTGCTAGAACTCGATTAGTGGTCCGTGTGAACCATGTGTGATTTGGCATTAGTCGGGCTCTACCTATAACTAAGATCCTCCGGAGAGGGACTACTGAGACACTTACCCCTTGGGCATCGAGCGAGAGATCGCTGGCATCGTCGTCCTTCTGTTCACCATTAGCCTGGCGGCGAGAGCGCTTCTTGTCATCCTTGTCCGACTTCTCCTCGGCCTTCTTTCCATCGGCAGCGGCGGCGGTGGCATTGCTGCTGGCAGCAGCGTCATCACTCAGAGCCTCAATTTCCTTGCCCAGATTACGGGGATCGATGGCCAGAATAAGGTCATCCTTGCGGCCAATACGATCGGCGGCCGGGCACTGGGAGATGGGCACACATTGGCAGTCCACGATCTGCTGGCGAGAGGTGTCATAGCCACCCTGGTATTGTCCTTGTCCCTGGTAGCCGCCGGAGATGCCGTTGTACTGGTTGGAGGCTCCACCCTGTAGTTCCTTCTTGTAGTAGTCCGGGTTCTGGCTGTGGTAACTGGAGCTGGGCGATCCGCTGAAGCCACCAGATCCGCTGCTGCCGAAGCTGCCGAGGCCCGAGTTTGGTTTGTACAAATCACCAGAGTTCGGCTTGTACAGATCACCAGTGGGTTTTTGGGACAGACCGAAGCCATTCTGCGAGAGGAGTCCGCCCTGAGAGGCGCCATTGAAGCCAGCGTTGAAGGCGTTCGACTGGGAATAGCTAGAGCCGGATGAGGTCTGCACCGAGGGCGTGTAGGTGGCCGAGGACTGGGCCAAGGCACTGAAGTCCGTGTTGATGGTCTGGCCAGCACCGATGGGAATGGGCACACTAGGCACCTTGGCTCCCTCGCCACCCTCAACGTGGTGGTAGTGATGGTGCACATGCTGCTGAAGTCCGGCATCGAGGGGTGCTCCCACCACCACCTTGGTGCTGGAGGAAGTGGCCGATGACGAGGAGGCGGAGGACTGCTGCGAGTAGAAGCCATTGGGAGCAGAGCTGGCACCCTGGATGCCACCCTCGGGATTCTCAAAGTTGTACGGGGGAACTCCGTTGGAGGCACCAGTGAAAACGGGTCCCGCACCCACCGAAGGACCTCCAGTGTAGATTGGTCCTGGTGGCTTGCTATCGTAGATCAAGGCGCCGGGTGGTGGCTTGGTATAGGTGATGCCATCAGAGCTGCCATCAATGGCGGACGGTGGAGGGTGCTCCAGGTAGCCACCGGGTCCAGTGGGGCGGTAAGGTCCAGACATTGGCTTATAGGGGCCCTCATAGCCAACCTTGCGGGGCGGTCCAAAGGAGTTCAGGGAGCTGGGTGGGGGTCCGAAGGAGTTCAGGGGGCCAGGAGGACCACCCATGGGCGGGCGGCCGCTGAAGTAACTTGGTGGCGGCATGGGCTTGGCAGGACCATAAGGACCTCCGCCAAAGCCAGACGGCGGCGGCGGACCCTGGGCATAGATGGTCGAGTAGAAGGGACGCTTCTCCTCCACATCGCAGCTCATCAAACCCAAGCCGCACAGCTTGTCCCGGATGAGGTTGCGGGCCTGCAGATCGTTACCCTGCTGCAGGGCCTGATCGATGTTGCCATCGGCATAGACTGCGTCGTACTCGCCGAGATTGCGACCCTCGCGACGGGAATTGATGAGCTGCTCAATAACCTCATCGATCTGGCTGGTAGTGCTGTTGCTCTGGATGGGCTCGTGGACTAGATAACGTCCCTGGATATCGGCTGTGTCGGCAGGTTTGGTATCTACAGAACGGCGGCTGGGTTTGGCATCCTCCATGGGCGCCCACTCGTTGCCCCAGCTCGAATCATCGGCCAGGGAGGCGGTGGCCAGCAGGACAACTGCCAAAAGGCTTGCTCTTATTCTCATTGTGGTGAACTGCAAGGATCAGGTGAAAGGATGATTGATTAGAGATATTTTTTGATAGAAATAAATTATTATTTAATGGATACTAAAATTGTTATTGATTTTTATTAACAAAACAAAATGTTTCATGACTTTTTCGCATTTAATTTCGAGTGGAAATAAAATCAAATAAATGGCTTTTAGTCATGATCGTGATCGGTTATGACATAACAAACGGCCAAGCTTGACACCATTACCCCGAGAGTCATTGTGCCAGTTTACATTTCTCCACCTATCCACCTATCCCTCTTGCCATCTTTGGCTTAACCAATCCGTAACGAAGCCGAGAAACCGGTCCGCATCACGAAATCTTCACCGTGACTCAGACGCAGTGCCTCCGTATAAGACTTTTACTTTCGTTGGAGGTCGCAGACCGTCGCACTTAATTGCTTGATTTTGTACGTTACTTTTCTTTCAAAATGCCGGGCTCCCTGTAATTTATGAGGTAATTTTCCTTTTGGATTTGGCAAGCCTACGCGGACTACAATCGAGCTAAGGCGACCATCGCTCAAGTTGATCTCTCGCCTTGACAGCCGCTTTCCGCTTCGTGTATCTTTTCTTGTTTAACAAAATAAAAATAAAACTCACTTTTCTTTTCTGCTTTTCTGCGCTTTTTCTGCTCGTTTGCATTGCAGTTATGTCACCGGAGTTGGGATCGTATGGGATGGGAGCGGGGGCGGATTTAGTTCAAAGATCGCTACACTTTAATAAAAACCTGGTTGGATTATCTAACTTAAAGGTCGAGTTTTCTATTTAGCTTCATTGAAAATTAATATTTCCTAGTTTTTATAATTTTTAGACAGTTTCTAAACTTACTAAATTCCCTCTGTAATATGTTTCAGTTTCCCTTTGTTAATTTTAGATCAAAAATCTTGAAAAATTAGCTTTGTTAAATAAGATATAATTTTTATATTGTTTCTAGATATTGGGTTCGTAAATTTAGAGTTTTATTTAGTTTTTCTGACTTTAAAACGTTTCCTTTATAGATTGTAAAACTTTTTTTTAACTGTTTTTGACTTTGTTAAAAGGATCTAATTTTTATATTATTATTAGATTTGGAGTTCAGTTAATTTTACTGATTTCAAAACCTTTCTTTTCTGATTTAAAACCTTTTTTTAACCTGTTTTTTTCGAGTATTTTCCAAATGAATCCTCATGTTATGTAAATGAATCTTGGAACTGCAAACTGCTCAGGTCTTGGAGCCCTGCTTTTCGAGCGGAAGTTGTGTGCAGCGTTGCATTGCAAATTGCCGGCAAACATTTTGTTTCGTTTGCTTGGCGTTTTCTTTGGCGAGAAATGATCGTAAGCGATGCTAAACGCTGAGCGCTGGGTGTGGAAAATTAAAGTTTTTCCTTTGTTTTCGCAGTGAAAGTTTTGCCTTTTCAATTGGCTTTATGATCGCGGCGGCAGTGGAGGATGGGGGGTGGCATCGGCTCTTGACCAGCAAAAGTCTTTTATATTATGTAGTATCCATAATTTGAAATGCAACTAATTGTAATTAGTGCGCAGTGGCGGTTCACTTGAGTTCACTTCACTCACTCGTACTCACCTCTTTGTGCTTTAAATAAAATTAATCCAAATTGGGTGTTTCAGTTTCTTTTCGATAATCCTTATGCAGAGTCTGGGAATATGTATATCCTTTCACTTCACTTCACTTTCTGCACTGAATGGTGTGCCTCTCGTTTGTCTGCAGATCGTTGACTGATTTCGCTTTCGTTGGCCGCGCACATTTTATACAAAAGCTGCGCAGGCGCACCAAGCTCCAACATTGCCCCGTCTCTTTCTGAAAGGCTACAGCCATCTCTATCTCACATAGGTATAAGTTTTGCGAATCGAGGGCCCAAAACAAAAGGCATAAAAGCGGCAGCGCGACAATGTTTGGCAACCTCTCCTCTCGTTGGCGTTGGATTTTTTGGTTAATAACTTCTCGCTTTGGGTTTTTTCTCAAATCCCCGATTCTGCTAACTACTGGAGGTCACCCCAAAGCTTAGCTCTAGCCGGAAAAGTCTTTGTTATCATTAATAAACTCACCCTGCAGCTATCGCTGCGAGTCATAACAGAAATATTTCCCCATTAAAAAATTAGTGTTTATGTGTAAATGTCCAAATTAGTTTGTTGTTTTCAGGTGGGGGCTTTGACCAAAATCACTTTGAATAACCAAAACCAAGACTGCTTTCCCGGAAAGGCGCGTTGCTTGAGAAACCGGGATTATGCAATTCCGCAATTATGAATTGGGTCAGAGAGGAGCAAAGCCGCTGAAAAATAAAGAAATAAAATCGTCATGAAAGGGGTAAAATTGGGCATTGCCTCAAACCGGATCTTTTGGCATACATTCGTCTTTAGCTGTCTGTCCCCCCTTTACCTTTGCTGGTGCATATCGGTTAATATCGTCTGGTTTTTAACCCATGGTCAATGCAAACGTCATCAGCGGTCGGTTGGTGGTTTGTTTTATTTTTGTTTTCGTTTTGAGCCAAAAGCCTGGCTCATTGTGAATCAAGAGTGCTACGCGGAATTACCCGAAGTTCATAAAAATTAGAGACATTCCCCCCAACACTTATTCACGATGATCACGTTCGCGTGCCGCTGCTGATAATCACGATCATTATTTAGCCCGTGTTGTGTGTGGTCAGTGTTGTTCGAGTGACTCTCGTTGGGATCCAGCGGATCCAGTGGCTTCGATTTGTGTGTTACTGACCTTGGTTCGATAGCCCCTCCCCCCCCTCACTTAAGTGGCGTTTTATGTTAAACACTCTTGACTTCCAAGAAAGTTGATAATGGGCTGATCTTCGGAAATTATGCTAATCACAGTGATTTACTCGAGCTGTTACTGTTGGCTGTTTGGCAAACACCTTTCGGTTATTTGTTCGTTCATGATTAATTCGTGGAGTTTTATCAATCAATGGCAGTGTCGTAGTTTTTGACCATCGGGTTTTTTATGACTCATCGGAGTTATTGGGCTTTTCGGGTATTATTTGAAGGAGGTGCGTCGAACCTGATTCGCATAGTTTTTCAATTCCGCTAGCGATAGTTTTTGAGTTTACTCTTACTTTAGGTATATTTATTTATTTGATTTTATGGACAGTTTTATACTACATTTATACTATTTTTATACTATTTTTTTATTGTCTTATTATTGACAACTTTATTTGCATTTATTTGCCTATAAATTTGCCTAAGTATTATAATTAATAATTATTAAAGCTGTAGTCTTAAAATATGTGCATTCCTCTTCCAGGTTTCAGTTTCAAAATGGAATTTAAAACGAATTTTTTTCCCAGACCTCTTGCAGTTCTTTTTCCAAAATGGTCTTACAGCCTCACAGACCTTTTGTTAAATCTGTTTTAATTTCCAAAAAAAAAACTTAAAAGAAGTGTTGGGCTTTTAATTTTTACTAGGCTTAATAATGAATATTCAGGATTTATACAAATAAAAATAAAATATAAATACCAAATTAGTTTATATATATTTATTATCAAAACTTTTGAGTCAAAAGTTAATGCTGCTTCCTTTGTAATTACATTAAATATATTTTTTTTTAACAGTTAAGAAGTGTATAGAAATCTTCGTCTTGCTGTCGCTGAAAACTATTTTCCTGCTAAAATCATTTTTTCAGTTGGCTGAAGTTCAGCTATTATTGGTAAATCCTAACAGTAGCTGAAGCTGACGAACTGAACTTGAACTTGGACCTCGGCCGGTGACAGCTCATGCCAGCCTCTGGAGAGTGTGTAATCCGGATGGGGTTACAGGTTCAGGGGCTCGTTATTGGAACTTCAATCGAGATATCTAGATACTTGTATCTTTTTCTCAGGCATTCATTTCTATTTTTGGCAAGCTCCAACTTTTTTTGCACACTTTTTTGGCTCGGATATTACAACATAGTTTATGTTAATTATGGCCGACTTGTTAATTGTTTGCCCAAATGGATTTGAGTGGGAATCGTATTTGCTCCACTTGGTTAGCTTCCTCTGGGCGAAGCTCACATGCCTTTACACTACCTTTCTCACACATATCACCTGGCAGCAGTTCAAGTCCAAAGCGAACAAAGTCTTCGAACCTAAAAGAAAAAATAAAAAAGAAAAATTGTCACTGGCTCAAGGTTGGACTGGCGACTCCCCGGCTTAGATTTGTGTCAATTGCTCAACAAGTTGAGGTCTTCCACCCACACGCAGCACCATTTGGCCAAAAGCAATTTGGCAATCTCTTTAAGCCAAGTTTAATTCGATTATTTGTTGGATATGCTTAAAAAGCTTAATTTTGGATAAGAAAATTATTAAACTGGGCTAAAATTTTGAAGATATTGTGCCGGAGAGAAAGATAATACGTTCCATTACTCGAGAATACTTTAGTTTAGAAAATGAAGTATTTTAAATGATTTGAAAGAAATTAATAATTAATTATTACGAAGAAATTATTTATTTATATTAATTAATTTACTGTACTTTAAGTATATTTATTACAATTATTAATAATTCTCTTCATACAAAAGAATGTGCTTGTGACATTTATAATTTTAAAGACAGACTTACGAGTTAGAGTTATTTAGAGACTTTTCCAGCTTTAGTTATTTTGGGAAAATTCATGCCACACTTAAAGTTATATAATTTTCACTCATTTTAATCTCTATTTTCATTCATATCCTGCTCCATGTCTGCCACTGCATTCCGCCTTTTAGGCGCAACCACAATTGTGCCATGGATTTGCCCAAAAATTCGCCAACTCGGGGAAAATCCCAAGAAAACCCAATTGCAATGAAGTTTTCGGTCTCGCTGTCTGTGTGTTGGCCTATTCAATTCTTGACTGTTTGCCGGCTCAATTGGCTTTAACCGCTTTTGGTGGGCCTTGGGGAAACCCCAGACGAGTTTGTGGTGGGGCTATAGCATCGCTTGGCTGGCTTTGCTTGGGGCTTACATAATAATAATAATAAGAGTAACAACAATGCACTCGTGTGCAGCGGCAGCTAGTGATTCATATGATTCATGCGAGTATTCGGAGTCGATTTGATGTATTCGTTTATATTCGAATCGCGCTTATGCGTTGGGCATTTGAATGAGTTTTTCGCTTTTGTTTTCGTCGCAGTTTCGTTTTGTTTCTTTTGCGAAATTGCCTGTAATAAAATCGATGCGTTTTATTTGTTGAAATCATCATAGTATATTCAAGGTCGTTCACCCATGGAGTAGCAAGTAGCAAAATTAGTTTTTAAGGAGGGCGGGGAGACATAAACATATGTATGGTAAGTGAGTCATGTCCCGAGCAGACAGCAGCTGTTCCCCCGGGTTATTACATAATAACCCGAATTATTTCACCCGCATCAAATGCCCTTTCACTGCTCTTACACTACCTGGGCTCATTTAACACGGCTTATTGTCTTCATCTCTTTGGGCCCAGACAGATTTACCTACGCGCCGTGTTGAACATTTGTGAATTAATTTGAAAACCGCTGCTGCTTGCCACACCGGAAAACTGGGGAGGGGATTTATATGCCGCAAAACTTCCGTTCTCCCACCTCCCCCGAGTTGGCTTTAAGTGAAAGCCTCTTCCATAAAGTTTGTTTACTGTCTGTTTTTTGGTTAATAATTGCGCTTTAAGCAGAAACTTCTGGATTACATCAAATATTTAATATGTTTCGGGTTTGGATTCTTGGAAAACTTGGGGAACTTCTTAGCCAATTTTGTGTGTTGGCCACTTATGCTAAGTGGGTCTGCCTTTTGATTTTAACAGTGCTGCCAAAAGGCACTTTTTAAGAACAACATACTTAATAATTTAGGTAATTGAATGAGGATAATATGAATGCATGTAATATTTTCTTTATATATATTTTTTAAATATTTTTAAAAGGATGCATTTGGGGATAAATATTTGTTGTAATATTATTTTAAGATTTCTCTTTTGTCATATTTTATTTACTTACTTTTGATGAATATTTTCTGCCAATTAATATAAGAACATATTTAATAAGATATTAATAAGATCATTCTTGTCAAAATTACTACATGTTTGATATGATTTTAATTTAATTTATACAAAACTTTTTAAGAAATTAAAATATATTTGTATTTCAACTTCATTTTGCCAATATTTAAACTATAAATCAAGGACATATTGCCAGCACTGAAACCGACTAAATTTCCTAGCCATTTTCATCTAGATTTAAGTTATTAAATTTACTGGGGAGAGACCACCCATAGACAGGACTCGGTGCGCTGGGCTACCGAGATGACAGCATAACGATGCATTCAAATGGCGTTTGTGGTAGACAAACAAACCGATTACCCAGCAGTCGAGCCATCCAGGTCACCCACTGGGCCGGGGCCAATTGAGAGTGGCCATAAACCCCCAATCAGAGTCCCAGACCCAGACCCGGACCCGGACTCAGGGAGATGCAATGAACCCGACAGTCCTCGGAGGGAGGAGACCCAAACTCAATTGAAGACGGGGCCAAGATGGGAGCCAAGATGGGGGTCTGTTATTGTCCAATTCTTTGGAGCAGTCTTTTAGGAGGTTGCTCAGCTTTAAGGGGTGTGACCCTAAAAGACGGCTGTAAGCACACTGAAACACACACACCTAATAATGATGGTGATGAAGATGATGATGATGGCGACAAAGTGGAGAAGAGGAAACTACGCCTCTATGGCATTGCATCATTGCAATAGCCTGGGTTTCCTGCAATTGACAGGTATTGAATGTGTGGCAAAGACAATACAATTGTAGGGCAATCGATGGGCTGTCCTGACCAAAGCCTTGATGCTTTAACCTTAATGCAGCCGCAGGTTACTGCGAATGCAGTCTTGTGCAATCCGATCCAGGGAATTATAACGCATTCAGGACCCAATCAGCTGAGCTTTCTGCGTCATTTTGTGACCGCTTAAGTGGCATCAATAAATTCTCAGCCGGTTGCATAACCGCCGTTGGACTTAACCCCGACGGGACTTGACCTTTGGCCCTTTCGCGTGGTTCAAGGTTTCAGTTTCAGCAAATTGCATTGTGTCATTTGAAACTTATCGCTAGGCTAATCCATTATCTTTGTCAATTGTTTTTCTTCTTTGTAGTAAATATTTTTTTGTAATATTTTGATGAGACGCGAAGACTAGGCAATGTCATACTCTTGGGTGAAAGTCCTGCTTCAGTTCATACATCTCACATCCTTCGTTCTCCGGGGGAACGTAGTTCCATAGGTTTTCGGCTACTGACCCGGGGTCATTCCTATGGAAAATTCTGGCATTCGTGGAATTTTTGTATGGAGAACAACGGCCTGTGGGCCCACGGAATAATGGCGAAACATTTGCGTACGGCGTGTCAATCATCCTTGCACCGCTGCATCCGAAAATAAAATAAACTGTTTGAGCATTTGGGCCCTAAAGTACTGCTTAATATAATTTTTTATTACTTTGTTTATTTAATTATTGAATATTTATTTGTTTTGAGTTTAATCTAAAAAGTAAAATTGAGAAGGATTTAATATTTTCTGAAATTGATCTAAAATTAATTAAATAGTTTAATTTTAATTACATTTCCACTGAATTTGAATTCTGTAAGGATTTATGTAAAAATACAAACAAATTAAAGAAAAATAAAGTTGTATTCATTTTCAGTGCAAATTATTTAAAGTAAGCAATTAAATATTTTAAATCAAAAGTCAGCGACACATAAATATCTTATTTAATGTTTATTATTTTGTAGGATAATTCCGATTTTAATCATAAAACATAACTCAAAGGTATAACCAATTTTACTTTCAACTCACTTTATAAAAGTAACCGGTTTTAAATTGTTACTCGCCCTTTTTGATATTCAATAAACCAATAAAATAAAACCCCCTCAAGTACAGGATACCAAAGCAATGCCGATTTCGTGCGTTTGTTTGCATATCTGGTGACGTCAGTCGGATCATACTCGTAGTCAGCCACCCAACACTCAATCAGGAGTGCAGCGTAGCGCGAAATCTAATTGGCAGTCGTCTCCCTTTTCGGGTAACCGGGATTAGCCCTAACGGAGGACGGCAACAAGTTCAATCCCCAATGCAATTCTCTCGGAGTTTCTTGAATTTATTTTGTTTCTGAATAAAACAACTGAATTATTACAAAATTCAAAGATGAGTTTCGATTTGATTCAAGTCCAAAGTAAAGTTGTATTGCTGTTCAGCTTGAAATTGGAAGCCGATTAACTCGGATGTAGAGATTACTTTCTGTACAGGGTGTTGGCTCCCTCGTAGAGTGGATAACTCCAGCTAGGATAGTGCAGATAGGTGGTCCGCACAGCAGGGGCCAGCAATGGCGTAATCCTAGGAACACTTCGGTGGACGATGGTGGAGCTCTGGTGGGACACCGCCGTGGGGACATGGTCCACCAGATGACCCACCTTGGCCAGCGTGGGCTGCTGATGCAGGCTCAACAAAGGATGGTACAGCCGCAGCTCAGCTTGTCCCAGTGCCAAAAGGCAGAAGAGGAGGAGGAAGGTAACATTCTGTATAAAAGAACGGGGAATTAATTAAATAAATTATTCAATTTTAAGTTCATTTAATTTATTTCTCAATTTCTTAGTTAATATTCGTTTAAAACTCACCATTCTTTGTGACATCTTCTTGGCTCAGTTCACTTCAGTTGACTGTTGTCGATGGGCCAGACAATCCTCAGCTTTTATAGTCCAGCAAAAGAATGCCAGATTGGAGAATGGACGAACCATTCTAAATGAGTGGCCCCAGAGCCCTTGAACATGAGAAGAGAGACTTGGGCGTTAACCCACCAGACCCTGCGTCTGCCTAATCCTCCAGAGATCTTGATTGCACACAATCGAAGTGTTCAGTGGGAGCCGCGGGGTGGAGATGGCATATTTATTGTGTTCGTGGGCAGGCGCTCTGCGTTAACTTTATTGATTTCCTGTCGCATCGTCAACGCCCCAAGAATTCGAGCCAACAAAGTGCAAATGCAAAATGCAGGACAATAATTTTACACAAAAGTGGTACACACTCTGGCAGGTAATCAGGTTTAGTAAGGCAGTAAAAAGGCTAAAGCTTACAGGATAGATATTTAACAAGAAAATATTTAAAATTATATCAATAATGACATGATATGATGATAAGATATCGACATTATTAAGTTAATTAAAAACCCCATAAATGCAAATGCGAAATCTTTATTAAAAGCACACTACAGAAGAAGAATTCTACAGAAAATGGCAGAAGAAAGAAGACAGAAGACAGTGTAGAGACAGAGTTTTGTGGGTTAGCAAGACCAGAAGAAGAAAATTAGATATAGAATTAGGCAAAGACGAAGCGTATCGTAGATTTGGCGAGTTCATCTTGTTGATCTTTGGTTTCCAGTTGTCTCTAGTTGCGGATCAGAACCAGGCGAGGATCAGAGGCCACGGTCCACACAAGCGGCGGCTGCTGGCGAACCACTTGAGTGGTGCGCACAGCAGGAGCCACAATCGGAGTAACCAATCGCTTGTGGTCGTGCACCACCGTCTGGCTCTGATGGGACACGGCGGTGGGCACATGCTGCACCACCTCACCCACCTTGGCCACGGCCGGCTCCTGGATGGTCAGCACCGTTCGCAGTCCATTGCGGGCAGCCAGAATCAGGGGCAGAGGCACAGAGATGGGAATGCTGGAGGAAACCAGGCGTGAATCGATGGCATCCGAGCTGCCAATGACAGACTGGGACAGTGGCTCTTCCTCCTCCTCCTCCTGGGACTGCTCCTCCGGCTGCGACTGCCCAGCTGACGAGATAATGGATCCGGCACCGCTCTCGGACAACTCAACGGAATCCTCGCTGGCAATGGGCAGCAGCTGGGAGGACTTGCCCGTGCTGAGAGCCTGCAGGTTCGAGGGCCACTCCAAGCTGGCAGCCTGGGAGGATCCAGCCAGGGCAAGCACAAGGGCCAAGACGGACAGGCACTGGAAGGGAGTCCAGAGTCAAGATTTTAATAAAGTTATCCTTGAAATATTCAAGGAATATTCTTACCATTCTAGACATGATGACAAGACTTCCTCAAAATCCGCAAACTAACTATTGAATGATGCTGGCCGAGATTAGAACATTGACTTTTATAGCCCCTGGACCTAGACCCACTCTCCTCGCCTCACTGACCAGAGAAATGCATCGCTAACTGAACCCAACACCGCGCCATAAATATTTATTTAATCATCTGATAATTTGTAATTTGATTGGAACTGATCACCGGATAACGATCAGAGTATATTCTGTGGCAGATCAATGTCACACTTGTGCTTGTTCTGGAGCCAAAACTTCTCCAGATAGGCGATGGGATCGCGTGGCATCTCACGGGCCAGTCCCAGCATACCCTCCATCACGATGGGCACCACTTCGTTCTCCAGGTACTCCCGCTTCTGAGTCGGAGATCTGTAGCTTTTAGATCGTTGACAATCCTGAGCCTCAGTATCCTCTGGCTTGGGTTCCTTTTCGGGCTTAACGATTTCCGGACAGACAGAGGTTCTTATGACAGTGGGACTCTGCTTGGCTTTGCCCGCGATTTTGCGGCTTTTACGAGGGGTAAGATTTCTTTTGGTCGACATTTCGATGGGATATCTGGGGAACTTGAACTGAATGTGAATTAGATGATTAGTTTTTAAAATAAGTTAGAATCCAAGGGTTGCTAATTTATGAAAACATTCAAAATGTATTGCTAATTATACTAATAGAGGGATTTATTCTTAAACAGCAATTTCTCGGTACAGCTGGAGGCGAACAGGGGCATTCACTTGCCCGTGGCCGTAACCTGGCACTCGTCACCAGCGTTCTGCTCTGCTCTGTCCACTCCCGCGGATGCTTCTAAGCTGATTAGCATACGTAACCCGATCAAGCGCGGCATCTGCTGCCGCTGCTGTTCCTCCATCGGTTGGTTGGGCGGGGAGGTAACCTAAGCCGCTTACCTCGTCGCCCAACCAGCCACACCCTCTCGTCCGGAATGGGTTTAGAGGAGGGTTGGTAGGATTGCGCAATCCCTGCGACAGCTTCAATCATATTCCGAGTGCATCCACTCCCGCTGCATTTGAGCTTTTCGCTGGTGTTTAAAGAACTTGTTCAAGTCCCCCGAAAGTCCGCCGAAAAAGGTGTAACATAACCGATGCTCCATGAGCCAGATGTAGTGATCCGTGCGGTAGGCCAGCGACAGGAACTTCAAGCTGATTGTCATCACCAGGGAGTAGACCAGCAGCTGATGACGTGTGAGGCCGAGGATCAGAGGACTCTTATGGATCTCCAGTACAAAGAGGATGGAGAGGAACAAGGCCAGCTTGGAGTTGCTAGTTTTGGATTTATTTGTGGCTATTACAAAGTAAAAATAAAAAGAAATCAAGTCTCCACTCACTTGCTCATCTTGATGTAGGCCAACTGATTCTGCTGGCACCTGTTGATGAGGATACCGGCAATCGGCTTTAGGATCTCTGCTCCGCTGCCCACTACAGTGCCCACAATTAGCATGGGAAAGGTGGCATTGTTGTACGCTTGACCGGCCTGGTGGACGCCCCGGTCGATGAGCTGCACCTGGCTGATTGTCGACATGGTGGTGGCCAGGATACGAAAGCCTGTCGTGTTGGCCAAGTCGTGGCCAAGGTCAAAGGGACAGTAAAATATGCAATACCTGCTTGGGAGAAAAATCATCTTGTCCTATGTCTTTGAAATTTACTTCAGAATCACCCTTACCAGATGATCGAACTGAGCAGGACATCGGAGATATTGCAGAGCGGCTCCAGGGGGAGAAGACCCAGCAGCAGATTGCCCAAGATGTCGCCGGCGTAATTCAGCAGGATATTGGACAGCCACAGGGCGAAGGGTTGCCACTCCAGCGCCTTGGAGAAGTCCCCCTTCGACCTGACCTTACCAGCCCCTGCACGCCCTTCCAGCTCGTCTCGCAGCTGCTGGGAGATCAGGAAGAACTGCAGGATTCGGAAGATCAGGTGTTTGGGGAGCTGCTTCAAGATAGACCGGTCATTCATCGCCCCCCCAAACTTCCACCTGTGTGACCTTCTCTGGTTGGGAAGTCCTTTTCTGCTTGACTCAGAATTTGGTCTTCCTTAATTGATTTTTTCTCAAATTTTCCTGAATTTTTTGTAAAAATTATTGATGAATAAAAAGTTATTAATATTAAACGAAATTTGCGTACACGAAATATTGACAAGCGAAACTCAGGTGTCTACATGTTAGAACTTTGGATTTATGCTTAAAAATTTTAGCGTAGTCTTAATTCGTTTGAAAATATGATTTTATTTTTTTTTTACTTTTAAAGTTCCTTCACTAAAAAACTAAGTTAACAAAAAGTGTCTTAAATTACTAGTGCTTTCCCATTTTTTCTTTCTTTCACAAGATGCTTCTTTGTAGATTGCTTTGCCGCACTAAACTGGTGACAGATTCCTATTAGTGGCCAGGCTCCGAGGTCCAGGGATTAACGAGGCAAAGCTGATGTTCCGCACAGGCTTAATCCGAGGCAGCATCTGATGAACCACCGGGCGAGCGGAGTATGTGAGATGGGCGGGTGTCTGGTGGCGGGAAATGGGGGCCAGCTGCTGCTGCTGCTCGTCCTCCTGGGAGAAGCGCTCAACCTGCTGCTGCTCCCCAATGGCTCTGTGCTGGCTGTTGACAATCCTGGGAGCTGGACCAACCAGATGATGCTCTTGCTGATGCTGCTGGTGCTCGTGATGCTGGAGGATTAGCGGCTGCGCTGACGACAATCGGGTGAAACTCTGGTGGGAAATGGCGCTAGAGTCCCGTCCGTTGCCATGCAGGATTGTGGTGGCTGCCCGGCTGCCGCCGAGACCCAAGGTGATTAAGAGACAAACAACCTGTGGGTATAGGAATGCCCGGAGATTACCCACGGCGATGTGCATGATGGTCACTTGAGTGGGCAACTAATTACCGTTAGACGTGTGCCGCCGCCATTTATAGCCAGTCGTCCACAGTCCGCAAGAGGACTCCTTGACCAAGAGGTCGCCCAGTCTTGCAGCTAATTAATTAATCAAAAAGTACTCCAATCCGACAGCCTCTCAGGGGCCGTGTGCACTTCCATTAAAGCTTCCATTACGCGCCTCCGGCTAATCACCGAATCATACGGCCGCCGGTTTGCTGACTCAACATCGGAGAGCCGGAGAGACTGTAAGAAGCCACGACGGCAGTTTTATTTATTTATGGTTTTCTTTTTAACTATTGAAACGTCAAGTGAAAAATAAATATTTGCCTAGAATCGAAGTCAGGGATACCCTACTCTCTTAAACAAATAAAAACATGATTTAGTAAGAAGAATCTAAAGATTTGGAGCTGCTGGAAATTTGTATTATTTTTTGAGTTGTTTATCAGAGAGTATGATTCTTATATGGTATTATAATAATATATAATATTAAAACTATATGTTCTTAAGAGGCTTTAATAAACATTTGTGGTCTTAGCACAGTTATGACGTAGAGAAAGGTATATTCTTGAGACAGGGATACAGTTTTAGTCAACCAAAAATAATAATAGGCTTTGCTTTTTAATAGTTATAAATTCGTTGCAAAAATAATAATTGGTATTTCTCATTAATATTTATTAATTCCTTGAAAATATCAGCCTCAAGTGATATCTAATTAATCCCAGAAAAAGGCTAACAAAATATTAAATTATAAATTTGAAATAATGAAAAACAAATAG
The DNA here is from genome assembly GCA_035045905.1 of Drosophila anomelani. Lineage (NCBI taxonomy): Eukaryota > Metazoa > Arthropoda > Insecta > Diptera > Drosophilidae > Drosophila > Drosophila anomelani. The sequence continues at coordinate 2,252,130 of JAWNOO010000165.1, forward strand.
CTCCTATTTCTTCGGGATAATAATGAGCTTGAAAGTAAATTCCATCCGATAGATAGAGTATATCTGTATATAAGTATATATAAATTATGCCCAAGCATACAAGCCGCTGCGGTTGGAGCGACGGAGGTGCGAAGTGGAGTGGATCAACCTTCAGAGCGAGTTGCGCAGACGCTGTACCGTCGCATGTTGTAGGTTTTGTTGTTGCCAACTATTACTACAATATTTGCGGCGTTCGGTATTTATTTATATTTGATTTTTGTTGTTGTTTTATTATTTTTTTTCTTATTTTTTCGGTTTATTTCTTTACGTAAAGCTGCGTCCAAGTTGAGACACTCCCACAATTGCAAGATAACCGCGACTGCGCGCGCGTGTTTCCATCGCTTCGATCGCAGATCGTGCTGTTTTCTCAGGGGCTGCGTACTGGGGGGTGCATCGCGTGGATCACCCCCCTGGCATGCTCCACGCCCGCCCCTGTCCTGGCCAGCAACTGCTCCACCGCGATTTCATGGCACAGCAATTCACATAGCACTTCAGTTTGACTTTGCCACTCGCTCCGCCGTGAGTTTGCTGCTCAGAAGGGGGAACTCAGCTCCATTACTACAACCGACTTTTGATCCGCCCACCTCAGCCCGTCGTCGGTGGTGTTCTCAGTGTTTATTGCCTATTATATTAACTGTCTCCGTAATCGCCCCATTAGGCTTGGATTGTTACCATGCGGCATCTGGTGAGTGGGATGTGGATGATGCTCCTCCGTTAGGGTGGCTCGATTTCAGGGGAAGCGGTAAAATATGGAGAGATCTATAACGGGCTTATTTGTTTTTGATTTTGTCAAGATAATTTCTAGATTACTTTTACCATTCAAAGCTTTAGTAAAGGTATTGGTTTAATTTTTCATTTTTATATTATTAATCTTCGGCTGACGGTTCGACATAAAAAAAATAAATAAATTTGCTATTTAAAATAATTAAATAATTAATATATTAAATCTTTATATATCTATTAGTGATTATTTTTCAATGATAACTTTATCGCCGTCTATGAATATGGAGCAATCTTATCATTTACCAAGCTTAAACTAAGACTAAATCTTTATTCGTTTCTCTTTCAGATACTTCTCGTTATTATCTCCCTGGTTTTGGCTTTGGCCAAGCCGGCAACTGAGGCACCACGTCTGCTCATCGACTCGGCCCCATCGGTGGTCTCCTATCAGGGTTCGTCGCAGACACAGACGCGCTTTGTCATCGCGCCCATGGGCAGGGCGCTGGGCTATGTGGAGCCCACAAATCTCAATCGGACTTTTCACACAAAGGCCACGCAGGAGGGCGGCAGCACAGGCTACGAGCTGCTTAATCTCAGTCCTGTTTATGTGCCCGGCAGTTAGGCAATGGCGATGCGTAGTATAAGCTAGTTAAATGTGTGAATAAAGATTGATTGTAAAACAGTAGAATTGTTTTTCTTTAGAAAATATAGAAATAATTTATAAAAAATATCCACAGGCAAATATAAACATAAGCATCTATTCTATATTCGACTCCAAAGTGTCATAAAAACTGAGTAGGCTTTGGAATATCCTTCAGTAACTTCAAATGACAAAACACACTTTCACTCGTGATTCACGTCGTTGTATCGGAATACACCATCTTAATAATAAAGGACAAAACTAAAGCTGCAATAATCAAAAGTATGTCGGAAATGGCGAGCATCGGTTGCCGCCAAGGACGTGTGCCTAGTGCTTCGATGATGCTCAGCCTTCTACGGTCCTCGGAGGAGACGGCTGATAGGACGGCGCTGGAATACTACGAAAACCTGATCAAGGAAAAACGCATCATGCACACGCCGAGAGATGCGAACGGCGTGGTTGTGGAGGAAGAGGATAATGGTAATTCCACCTTTCGTAATGCGGTCGGGCCTACGGTGCCATTGTCCATGCTCCCAGTTGTCGATTCCAATGACGAGAATCTTATGGAGCTGCTGGCCTAGTCCAAAGTGGCAGCCTGATCAAAATTCAAATTTCAAAATTCCCCGTAGCATCTGATCTCGACATTTGTTCTCTCAATCGCAGAAAAATCATACCGTCGGCCCCATTGCTTTCGCATCTAAACTCTGGATTCAGATATCGGACTGGATCCGCGCCGGCAAGCGGTCGGATCTTTATATAGCCAGCCAATGGTCACTTTGTTCGTGGAATAAAATGCATTTCATCTTGCTTTTTGCTGACATAAAACGGCGAGACCTTCACAGCTGGGCTGGGGCCTGACAATAGGTTTGTTCGATCGTTCGATCGGTTTTGGGTATCAATCTGTGAGCTTTTGTCGGAGATTCGCGACCTTTTCGGGCCTAAACATAATCGATTGATTGTGGCTGATATGTCTAATGAGGGTTCGAGCTTAGTTCAAGTTCAATGCAAAGCAAACGAGTTTGCCAATTGCTCGTTAGTTGGTTTTCGCTGAAGGACAGTCTATCTTTTTGGCCATATAAAGCCGCAGACGCTACTCCGAATCAGCATCAGTCACTGCCTCGACTTCAAAGCACCAAAAACCACCAATCTCAACATGTTCCGCTTCGTGAGTATCTAAGGAGCGCACTTCAGGAGGATCTGGGATCCTAATGTTTCTTGAATCCACCCAACAGATTGCCATCTGTGCCCTGGCCACCATTGCCGCCGCCGCTCCCGGATTCATTGAGGAGCACCATGTGGCCGTGGCTGCCCCCGTTGTGGCCAAGGTGGGCGCTGTGGTCCACTCTGCTCCCGTGGCCACTTCCCACCAGAGCTTCACCCAGTTCCACAACCAGGCTGTGCTCACTCCTGTGGTGAAGCATGTGGTTCCTGCCGTTCCCGTGATCAAGACCGTGGCTCCAGTGGTTCCTGTGGTCAAGCATGTGGCTCCAGTGGTTCCTGTGATCAAGACTGTGGCTCCCGTTGTTCCTGTGGTCAAGCATGTGACTCCCGTTGTCCACCATGTGGCTGCCGCCCCCATTGTGCCCGTCGTCAAGCATGTGGCTCCCGTTGTGCACCACCAGACCTATGTGGCTCCCGCTGTCCACCATGTGGCCGCTGTGCCCGTTGTGAAGACCCTGCCCCATGCTGTCTCCCACCAGAGCCACACCCAGATCCACCAGAAGGCCTTCATCGCCACCCCGGTGGTCAAGACCATTGCCACCCCGGTGGTGCCGCTGGTCAAGACCGTGGCCGTGGCTGCCCCTCTTGCCCATGTCTACCACCATTAAGGAACTTGTTGTTTTCCCTCCAACGGATTGTTATGGTTGCTTCTGTGAATAAACTCAATTGTTGACATTAGAAATTGTGCAATTTTTGTCATTCGAGGGAAGGGGAATGAGTCCAGTTTTGAGTTGTAATTTGAATAGGTGATCGATTCGATCACACTCAATTAGCATCTAAATAATCAATTTGAATGACTTTTATTTGGGCGCGACTCATTAGTATTCATAGTCTTGGCCAAATCGGTAGCTCAGCGCCGATTCGCCAAATAAAAAAAAGGGTAAAAAAAACACAAACCGCAACAGATGCTTGCGGCTATGTTAAAAATAAATTATGCAAGGCAATTATCAATTTTATTTTTATTTACATCTGCCGGTGTCTTGAGCTTAAAAATCCCAAATGTGATGATCATGTTCGATGTATCTTTATAGGTGTTTTATGCTAAATTTAAATACCTTATTTTTGGAGCATTTTTTTTTTTTTTAATGTTTACTGCCTGTTAAAGTCGTTAAATTATATTATTCAAATATTATTTCAAAAATAGTTTAGTCGTAGAATTTCCTAGTAATGTTTCAGAGCTAACAGAATATGATTTCAGATTTAGTTCTAAGAAATTTTCTTATTTACTTAAGAAATTAATAAACAAATCTACTTTTCAAAATTGATTTTATGTTATTTGTAATCATTCAAAGCATTTCTGATAACTTATAAAGAAAAATTCGATTTTTAAAATGCAGTGATAAATATTTCTCAGGATTGTATATATGTCTATATATACTATATATTCATAGAATTTGTATATTATTCAAATACAAATTTAGAAGATTTTTGTATTTATATAATGAGAATAATCTACTGTAACTTTGTTATTTGAAAACAAATATTGTAAGGAAACTAAATCTTTTATTTTAGAAATATATTTTTAATTTTTAAATTATATTTCCTCTAGAAATTATCTTATTATAATCACCCCGTAAAAGCTTTAATCACCGCCCATAGAATAAAGAAATTGTATTTCGCTTCAATTCTTTAATTTTATTGATTGTTTTCTTTTCATTTAACCATTATATCGCAGGAGTATCAGCATGCTTTCAATCGATTCACTTGTGGTAAGCGGAGTAGACGACGGGGGCACTGGGCAGGACAGTGTGGACCAGCGGGGCGGCAGGAATCACAGTCTTGACAATCGGGGCAGCTGGGATGACGCTGTGGACCACAGGAGCGGGGGCAGCCACCACGGTCTTATAGAGAGGAGCAGCTGGGATAACAGTCTTGACAATGGGAGCAGCTGGGACCACCAGAGGAGCGGGGGCAGCGACCACGGTCTTGACCAGAGGAGCGGCATGGACAACGGGAGCGGCATGGACAACGGGAGCGGCATAGGCCACCGGGACCTTACGCACCAGATTCACGTTGCTCTGATGGGTGATGGCCGAGGAGGCACTGGTGTCCACGTAGGCGGTCTTGGCCAGAACCGCTGGCTGCACATACGAGTGGGTCTCGGCAATCAGGCCAGGAGCAGCGGCGGCCACGGCCAGGCAGGCGAAGAAGGCGACCTGTGGAAGGAGCATTTGATTAAGGATATATCCTTAGGTTATTTCCACTTTGGCACTCACGAATTTGAACATTTTTGGAGTTTGGGCTTGGGGGTTTGCTGTGATTGCTGAATCGATTGCAACTGCTGATGATGACAGGCCAAGCTGGCGGCTTTTATAGTTGCCTAGTTTGGTCCCAGCCTCAATTGTGTGTCGCTCTAAGTACTTGGCTGAACTTGAGCCCCAAACTGGTTTGGGTTTTGGGTTTGAAATAAAAATATAATTCGGGTTTCCAGCTGCCGTTCGATGGCGGCTTCTAAGCGCTTATCAAAGACGCAGTTCGTCAACTGACCTAGGTTCCGACCGCCTGCCTCTTTTGTGTGTGTGGGTGAGGAAGTGGAAGTGACTGTGGCTGTGGCAGTGGCAGTGGCACTGGAGCTAAGCCGAGCAGAGCTGGGCTGGGACAACAAGCCAGGCCAATCAATCGACAATGGGCCAAGTAATTGGCCTTAGATGCGGTCGCTTACGCAAATGAGGACCTCCTAAGGACCCTCGATGCGTGGGTTATCCTTTGGATGCCACATCTTCAACGTAATTGAGTTGCATTCAAGCCTTGTATTCGATGCATGCCCCCGCAGCGGAGGCATCATGTGGATGTGCATCTTCCAGTTTGCCTGAGAAGACCTTTGAGCACATAACGTTTTATTAGATTCCTTCGCTAATGAATCACTGTGGCCCCATGTGGAAGTGTAAATGCCAGCGATGGGAATTGGATAAGGAATTATCACATAATGTGAGCTCTGTCGTCAGCAGATGGCGAGATAATTAAAGGTTAGCACGACGACAGGTGTGTGGATAGGTCAGGACCTTCATGTGGTTATGAACTAAGCTCTTGAGCTAAGAATAGCAGGGAGTCTTATGAGTCACTATAATGAGAACGAACTTGCCAAGAATAGATTTAATTTATAAATTACATTTAAAGGGCTATTAAACTTAACCCTGATAAGAGTAAAACGAAGATTAGACTTCTTAAAATATATCATTAATTAAATTAATATAGATATGCAGTATAGAAGTTAATTAGAGTTGAAGCTTAGTCAATTTAACTTAATCCCAAGACTCAAAAGCTAATGCTGAAATACCTATAAAATTTAGGACATAAATCTTCACTCTTCCCGCTCAAACTTGACCCAAATCAGAACTCTATAAAACCGATAATTGATATAGTTTGCCCTTCATTAAACGGGTCACAAAAACAAACAAAAGCTCAATAAATTATATGTGCTGCCCTGCATTCAAATCGAAGCTAAAGCTGGAGCTGGATGGAGCTGGCTAAGAGCAAGAGCGATTGCAACAGCAACGGGTCCATGTTGATGGACGCGGTGCGCGGCTGCTCCTCAAGTGATTCATGGCCATAAAGCCCGACCGAGCTACCGACTGCAGCAGCCAGCAGCTGTTAAGTGCCCACTGCGAGTGACAGATAAACACCCCTCCTGCCCTGAGAGCAAGATACGGTCCCAGATTCATGCCCAGACTCAGATTCAGTCCCTATGTCAAGGTTACCCGCCGGACAAGCCCCACGCGTACTTAACCCACAATTTCAAGCTGGACGGCGACTGTGTCATTGTTTTTTCTTTTTGTCTTTCGGGTTTTTTGGGGCTCGACTTCGGATCGAGCGACAGTTACACGTACTTAAGATAAACATCTGTCGGTCGTAATGTGGAAAATGAATACCCAGAAAATTATGCACAAATCGAGATGCGGTTTCAGCTTCAACGTAAATCCTAATTTCTGCCTGTGTCATGTAATTTTATGAAGTGTTGCTCGCTGATTATTATTGTTTCTTTTTGTTTATGTTTCGGAGAATTCAATCAGACATCGAAGGATGAGAAGAAGGGTAAGAATACTTGGGCAGGATAAGGTAATATCTTGATTTTGTAATTTCATTTTTTGTTTATAGCAGGGGAAGCCTTAATTTGTTGTATTTTCCTACATACGATTTGTTCTTAGTCCAGCTTCTTGTATACACCATCACCTATAATTTAATAAATATTATTTAACCCGTGGTTAGTCACATATTTTATAGACCGCTGATCCGACCAGGTCAACAACTCTTTGGTGGTCCATTCAATCACTTTACTAAGTAGGCCCGTTGTTAGACCTTCGCCAAATTGAGCGTGTCATTTGTCATTTGGCCAAAAATCTATTGACAATTTGGCTATATAAATGCTGGGTAGGCCTCAGTGGGTCATGAGTTCTTACTGGAGTTTCGCAGTGGCAAATTCAAACTAAGACTAGATCCAGATTTCAGCTGCCCCAACATGCATCGAAAGGTAAGTTAGTCTTGTTTACATTTTGATTTTCTAATAATTTTTTTTTTCATTCCCCTACAGTTGCTTTACACTTTGGTAATCGTGGTTGCCCTTGCACTGGTTCAGGCCTCCCAAATCCATCATAATCTGACATTTCCTGCTGCCAGCCAAGTTTTCAAATGTTCTGCCAAAAGCCAACGCCTTGGGTGCTCGTTCAGCAATCAGAGTTTGACGAGGGATCTGCCCACATTAACCCCGAACACGGACATGGACACGCACACCTCGATGTCGTCTCGGTTTGAACTTTGCTGCTATGGGAAACCTTTTACATTAAGGCACTAGCCGTGCATTGTTGTTGCTTTTGTTATTTGAATAAACTGTTATAAATTATTTATCAAACAAACAAAAGTGGATGGAGCTTATCCTTCAGACAGCCACGAAGGGGTTTCTATATTTAGATTCGTGGTTTAACATTTAATTTAAAGTTTGTAGTGCTCCCCTGAGCTTTATTTGGGATGAAATAACTTAATTTGGTTGTCTTGAATTGGATATAATTTGTGTTAATTAATAGGTTGCTTAAATCAATATATAAGCTAGAGATTTTCCATTAAAGATTCTTATTTATGACTGTAAACAATAAGAGGTAATTATTATACTACTTTATAGTTGGGTCCTATTTGCCATTTCTGGTATATGTATATGGTATGTTTAAATTATTCTTTGCGAAATTCCCAAGAGCTTTTTAATTGTAGGTTTGTTTACTATTATTCAGTTATAAATAATGCTTTCAACAAGTTTTAAGCATAGAAAAGTGGTTCCTAAATAATATATATACTTATTATTATTATTTTGTTGACGGTTATTAATGCCAGAGATTTGATATAATTTCTTTCCCTCTTTGATATAATTCATTACAAAAAGGTTTGCTGTTTAAGGATCAATAATACTTTTTGGAATTTTATTTAAATTTCTTTTAAACTTTTTAACAAATAAACAATTAATGGCTTTAATGGTGCAGGGTGTAGGCCAGAGGAGCAGCATGGACCACAGACTTGACCAGGGGAACAGAGTGCACCACAGGCACGGAGTGAACCACAGGCACGGAGTGGTGGACAACTGGAGCAGCGTGGACAACGGGAACAGAGTGAACCACAGGAGCGGTGTGAACAGCCACGGTCTTCAGGACGGGAGCCACAACGGGCTGGACCACGGCCTTGCTGTGCACCTGGGTGATGCTCTGGTGGGACACCGCCGAGGGAGCAGAGTGCACCACAGATCCAACCTTGGCCAGGACGGGCTCATGGACCACATGGTGGGTCTCGATCAGGCCAGCACTGGCGGTGGCAACCAGGAGGGCAACGACGGCGATCTGTCCCAGGATTAAACAATTAACTGCGAATCTAGAGGATATTCATTTCTTGAGCTACTCACGAATTTGAACATTTTGGTTATAGTTTGCTGAAGCGACTGATGCTGCTTGTTGGCTTGAGAAGATTCAGGGGTTAACTGATGATGTCTGGAGACCATCAGTCAAGCTTATATAGAACTCGGGGCTTAATGGTACTTCAGACCCAATAGCTGACCTTCAGTACGCCCCTGCATGACCCGACTTTGATCGGATCGAGGGCCGAATCCGAGGCGAACTCTACTCATTATGATTTCTGGTTGCAGCAGCAGCAGCGACGCTGGCAGCCGAGTGCCAAAAGCTCAGGTCGTGAGTCCGAAATGGGAGATCTGAGAGATCCGAAATCCAAAATCAAAAGCCGAACTCTGAAGTCTGCGGTCTGAAGTATCTCGGCTCTTATCAAAAGCCCCTCAAGGTGGACAGCTTCGCGCACGAAGTTGGTCTCTGTTTGAGCCCTTAACCCGGGTTGGTTAGTCGCTATAAAAGCCTGATCTGCGGACTCCACCAGCATCAGTCATCTCTCTGAGCTTATCCCAAAAACAACCCAATTCAAGATGTTCAAGTTCGTAAGTTGAGAGGATTCCTGCAGGGATCACAGGATTGGAAATTAACCCACTGTCTCTCTCAGGTCGCCATCGTTGCCCTACTGGTTGCCACCGCCAGCGCTGGTCTGATCGAGACCCACCATGTGGTCCATGAGCCCGTCCTGGCCAAGGTTGGATCCGTGGTGCACTCTGCTCCCTCGGCGGTGTCCCACCAGAGCATCACCCAGGTGCACAGCAAGGCCGTGGTCCAGCCTGTGGTTGCTCCCGTCCTGAAGACCGTGGCTGTCCACACCGCTCCAGTGGTTCACTCTGTTCCCGTTGTCCACGCTGCTCCAGTTGTCCACCACTCCGTGCCTGTGGTTCACTCCGTGCCTGTGGTGCACTCTGTTCCCCTGGTCAAGTCTGTGGTCCATGCTGCTCCTCTGGCCTACACCCTGCACCATTAAGGACTCCAAATGTGATACAGTTTTTTATGATTTTTTGTTTAAATAAATGTTTTTCATTTCGCCATAACAAGATAATCATTTGGTTTTTCTAAGCAGTAGATTGTAACCAAGTTAAATGGTGTTAAAAAAGAATATAGTTTCTGGGAAAACTAAACTAAAAAGGCATCCAAAAATTTAGCAACTTCATATATATTTATTAAAGAATTTTAGATACTTAATTCACTTTTTAAAAGATATATTATTTAGCATCTTTATTTGTTTGTTTTAATGAAGAAATACCTGATTTTCAGCTGTTTATTTTTTTTTATTTAAAAGAGAATACCGGAAATTAATCAAATCTTTTAAAAATAGGTATTACCCTGCCAAAGTTAAATTTTAAATAGATTTTATTTTAAAAGTAGAACTGCCATTAAGTCTTCCATCTTATACAAGTCTTATACAGACTTCAGGAATGCAATTTTTGTTGCCTATTTCCAGGCTGCTTGCAAAACCAACAAATTATCATTATTTTTTGTCAATAAATAAAGAAAACTAATAAATATTTTCGCTCGCTATAACAAGTATGGTAGGTATTTTATTGCTTGGAATGTATTTTAGTGTCTAAACATTTTTTTTTGTGTATTTTTCGTTCTCATTGCTGGATTTGCTGGCTTTATAAACAGGGCATGGCGGAAGACAGGATGCGTGATTTCCCCGAAATGCTGGAGAGCTGAACAGGAGTTGAATATGGCTGGCGTGTGTGGGTGAGATATATTCCTGGCGGTGATTTAAATCTCCTGGAGACTAACCAATCACAACGGGTCCCAGGCCATGGATGCTCTTGACCAGCAGCGGCGAAGGATGCACCTGGGTGATGGCAGAGTGAGAGATGGCGCCGGGCACAACGCTCACCACATGGGGAGCAGCAACCAGATGGGGTCCGGCAACGACAGTAGGTCCCCAGATACCAGGTGCCACGATTCCAGGTCCCGCGATCAGTCCTGGAGCAGGAGCAGGAGCAGGAGCGGCAGCAGCCAGGCAGAAGAGAGCAACGAAGACGCACTGTAAGGGGTATGGAAATTGTAGTTATCCTTCGCATTGAATCCTTTTCTTTATGCAAATATTTTCTAGACTTTGTTGCAATTTCCTTACCAGCTTGAACATTTTGTTTTATCGATGGCTTAGAACGATTTGACATAGAACTGCATGCTGGGCTGGCCTATTTATACAAACCACTCGAGATCAGAACTGCAGTTGTTGCTCTCTAAATGGGTCGCCAGCACGCCTCTGCACTCTGCACTCACTTAACCTGGCAACAAACACACACATTTCCCCCAAGCCAACAGCCTTTTTGAGCCAAGTTAAGCCGCATAGAACGAAACCAAATCAAACCAAATGCAAACCCTTCCGGGGGCAGGTTCTCGTGTTACACCTGTGCACTGCTAGAAATTAATTTAATTTTATTATTTATGCAAATTATAGATATAGTTCAGTTAAGGAAGTTTGGAAGAAGAAGGAAAGTTTGTAATGGTTTAAAATAGCATTTTCAAAGTACTTCGATAAATAATATTCAACTAATTTTCTTATAAAAAAAATCTGTAATTTATTATAATTATGAATGTTTCTATTAAATTTTCCCAGTGCAATTGGCACAGGTTCTACCTCACTTGACTGGCCACTTCGCAGCGATCTGATTCGTTTCTATTCGATTTCGCCGCCTTATGATTTATGCAATGCGAGACATGTTCTAAGTGGATTGCTTGCTAAATTCCCAATCCCCTGTTCCAGCCCCATTCCTCAGACTATGCGGCGTATACTTGACACTGTTGCATGCGTCGCACAATTAAGCAGACAAATAAATAGAATCATGTGAGGGGGAAAATATGTAATGTGAGAGATCAGCTTAGCGCCCGGCTCCACAAAAGAATTAACTCAAGCGACTTGAGAGGGGGTTGCTCTTTGCACTTTTGGCTTGCATAAATTACGTCCCCAACTTGGCGAAACGTTGATTAATGTGACTTGCCAATAACGTCAGCAGCCGGCGGTCAGTTGGTTAACTTCAGTTAACTTGCCTCGGGGCTCGGCCAATCGACAAAACCAATATGATTTTATCTTGTGCAATAGTGCGACACTTGCACATCAGACACATTTTAACAGATTTATTATTGTGGCAAAGATCAGGAAATGTGGTTAATTGTATGGCGGGGACAGAACTTAGGTAAAGTGAACTTTAGGTATTAAGGGATTAAGTCAAGAGATTAATTAGCTTAGTTTTAGCAGGTGGAGTTAAGGATTTGCTATTAAAAGAATTTATTATAAAATATATCTTAAAGATTTAAGAAAATTGGAGTTTGACTTTCTTTTAATTATTTCCCCTTGAATAACATTTGAATAAATTTATTTTAAGTAAATATACAAATCTTTGAAGAAGAAAACAGGGTTTTTAATTTGTAATTTTGGGATTACTATAAATTCCTATTTGCCGACTAACAAATCTTTAAGAAATGTAGTTAAATATTTTAAATATTATTTCATAAAAAAGAGCTCCCAATGCTATCGATTCCACACCTTTTTTTTTGACTTCGTAGCTGGCTCATTGCTCGTTTGTTTACCTTTAATGAGCTACCGAATCACGTGTCTCTAAAATAATACAAAAACCGCAGTTACCTTGCCGAAATCTATTTACTCACTATTTTTGTTTGTATTTTATTTGTTTGCCTCGTTTGCCGGTCGCTGACCGCACTCTGAAAAGTTGGCTTAAAGCATAACCGATTTGCGGCTAAATTGGCCGATGAAAAGGCAGGCCAAAACAAAAAGTTAAAAACTTTTCAGGGTTACTGCTGATTGCTATTGATTTTGATTTGTTTTTAATGCATCAAACAAGGAAATACGAAATTATTTGTTTGGCGGAGAACCCAAGAAGCAAATGCCCAAGACTACGCCCAACACTCGCTCGTATTCATTGCAAATTGGCCATAATAAATACATCAATTAGATGTTTATGTCACATTAAATGCTCGAATATATCCCATTTGCCTGGCTTTATGGCAATGTTCGCCGATTAGGCTAGCTCTGAATGTGCGAGTGTGGGGGAAATTTGCATTCTGGCTTATGCAAAGAGCCGGGCCAATTGCAAAGGCAAAACAGACTTGAACTTGAAATAGACTGGCAGCCCTTCTGGCTTACAATGGGCTGGAAAATTGGCTGCAACACAGCAGTGACTATTTATCACCTCGCTTGGCTAACAGCAGAGAGGCAGCTCCTCCGCCTCCTCCTCCTGCCCTGCAGACATTCATCATGCTGCTTATGCACTGATTTGCATAACGCTGCGAAAATGCATTTGGTTGCCACATGAAGTGCCAACGTGTGTTGTCACCATGGGAAATGTGCCATCCCCCGACGACGACCGAATACCGGACCGAATGTATCGAATGATTTTTTCGGTTAATTATGATTACGCGCCAATTATGTCACTCGGCGCGGTTGGCAAAACCGAATTGTTGCGACACAGAGGGAGAGAGATCAGACCTCATTTGACGTCACCTCCCGTATCCATTTCCTATTTGCCACAAAGCTGGAGGAAGCGCAGAAATAATTAATTAATATTACAGAGACAGTAGGCTTCAACAGAAATATCACTTACATCAGGCCAATGGGATAAATGTTTCATGGAATATGGAACATGTTTCATAAGAAGGTCCATTTCTGACCACATGTTATTTCTTTAATCAGCTTTTAACATCTACTTATTACTTATTCATTATTCCTACCAATCTTTTAGTAATTAATTACTACCTCCATTTCTCTACTATTTTTACCCTAAATTTTCCACAAAATTGTTTCAAAACATGATGTAAAATCCAGCCACAAAATAGAAACCACACTTTCAGATATTGTATCTTTTTTTATGTACAGAGTATATTAAGGTTAGGCGGAATATTTATCCAGCAGCTTACAGCGAAACATCCTTTACGACTCAACAGTTCGGCTATTGACACACACGCATACATACACAGCATACACAGGTATGGATCATCATCATCATCGTCCTCGTAGTCAGTTATCATAATCGCTATCGATCACCATCATCAGTCAGGTCAGCATTGTTAATCAATCAACGGATTAATAGTGATGGAAGTCATGGAAATCGTGATGGTGATGATGCAGGTGGAAAGGATCGTACGGATGGAAGGCCTTGATGAGCGGCGCAGGATGATAGGCCTTGATGATGGGAGGATGCACCACAGTCTTCACCACTGTGGGCAGGATAACAGGCTTGATGATGTGATGCGGGACACTGTGCACCACCGTTGAGCTTTGGTGGGAGACGGCGGCGGGCAGGTGGACGATCTTGGCCACATGCAGTGGCTCCACATGATGATGGTGGTGGGGATACAGAGGATACTCCGGATAATGGTGATGGTGGCCGTGCAGGAAGCCAGGACGAGCTGCCGCCAAGGCACAGATGGAGAGCAGTGACAGTATCTGCGGAAGGTAAAGGGAATCCTTAGTCCTTGTTGCTTCTAAAAAGGGTATCTGCTCCCCCTAGATCCTTACCAGTTTCATCATGCTGTGGGTGGGTGATATAATCCTCGGTGGCTCGTTGGCTGCTGGCAACTGATGCCACTCGATGGCTTGTAGGTGGCTTTTATTCACTTGCCACTTGGCCCCCACCGGCAACAGCTGCTGCAGTTCCAGTGGCAGATGCAGATGCTCCGATGCCGAGGCTGAAGCTGAAGCCCAGTTGCCATATCCGCCGTTGCTGCGAGGCTTCAATGTTGTGGAACTTAGCGTCTGCATCCGCAGTTTGCAGCTTGCAGTCTGCCGTCTGCCGGCTGCAGTCTGCAGTCTGAAGCTGTTGCCGTTGTAATTGCAGCTCGTTTCGTTTCCATTTCAATGGTTGCCTTTGCGTTGTCTACTTTTTTCGCACACAGTTTTGTCAAGCGCCGCATTGTTTACCCGCAGCGTCTGAGACGAGATCCATCCATCGACCCCTTCGGATCCCAAGCGCTGAACTCTGCCTCGATTTGGGTTCAACGCGGTGGCACACGAAGGTTCAGGAGGAGTTTAAGAGGAGCAGGAAATGCTCTTTTTTTTAGGAATCAATGGGTGTAATAGAAATTTTATGATAAAAATTGTTGAATGTAGTAAAACCTTACCCCAAATCCAAGTTTTCTAATATAACTAAAAGAACATATAGCGAAAACTTCTTATTATAGCTAATGCAGTTAATAATTGTTCAGACCATTCACGATATATAACAAATTTAATGATACTGTAATTTTTACAATTTGTATGATTGATTTAAGGTTGTTTTATAAAAATTTCTGCATTTATTCTTCGAATTACAAAGTTTTTGGTACTTCAAAGTCATCATATTAAATTATATTCTATACTTTAAATAAGTATGAGCATATTTATAGAAATATAAATAAAAATGTAATGGATTACTGAATATAATATCAAACTTTAAAAACTGTTCAGTTTTTCCTGGAAATTTGAAAATAATATTGTTCAAAATTACCCTTTAAAATTATTAATTATTAAATTAATTTCACCATTACATTTTCCTTTGGTTATAAATATATTTTAGTATTTATACATACATCTTTATTATTATTAATTACTTAGATATATTTTCTAAATTTTTTAGCTTATATTATTATGTTTATATATTTTTATTTCATACTATATTATTTCATACATAATATTCGAGACATAATTAATGTATAAACTAATGAGCTTCTATAATTTATAGAGTATCTGCTTATGTGTTCATTCAGAATGTTTATCTTTAAGGTTGTCAATTGTTGTTTGTTTTGTATTTGTTATTGTTGCTCTGCTGGCAAGTTTATAATAATATCCCAGCGATTGTCGCGTCGCGCTGCTCGCTGTTCTTGATGTCTTTGCTGCAGCAATTGGCACTGGTAATTGCAACTGCTGCCGCTTCTGCTCGTGTTGTTGGTGTTGCTGCTGCAGCAGTTGCTGCGATTTTCGTTGCAATTTGCACTCGTACCGTTAGGACCCAAGACCCAAGCTGCTGCTGTGTGTTGGTGCGCAGTTAGAGCATAATTTATGCCAGTGTTACATTTGAACGCCGCGACCTTGACTACTCGCAATTCGGCCTGCAAATTGCTGTTGGTTTTACAGCATCGCTATCTAGTTTTTTTTTATTTTTCGTATTTTTTTCGGTCTCCTCAGCTTTGGTTTCTTGGTCAGCGGAAATTCACACTTGCCAATTTAATTGTTGCAGGTTTTTTTTTTTCGGTTTTTCGTGGAAATTAGTTGCACGTCTGGGAAGCTGCCACAAGAACTGCCTTGTTTTTTTTGAGTGTGTGAGAATTGAGATCTAGACATTGTCATCATGAAATAAATACAAAGGATTGAGATCAGAATAATAGCACGAATATGTAATGGGGTTTGCAGTTAAAAAGTTACTAAGCAATAAAGTAGTATTTTATTTGTTGTGCTCATCAAAAGGAGGTAAGAAATTGAGTTTGAAATTATATTTGAGGTCAATGAAATAATATATTTCAAGGAATTTTTGTTAAAAGAAATCTTTATGAAATCCAAAACTATTCTAGACTTTCTGATTACTTTATTTAATTTATATATTCTTGTAAATTAATTAACTACCTTTATTTAATTTATGGTATATATTTTTGTAAATTAATTAACTACCTTAAATGTAACTCCTCTAAAAAACTTTTAAAGATTATATTATAGATAAATTTATAATATAATCTTTAAAAGTTTAAACAGTTTTTGTTGTTAAAGTTATTCAGTTCATATAATCTTATTTACAAATTACGAATTGTAATATAATTCCCTAAAGGTTAACCTTCAGAGACTCCTTGCTTATGTTACTTTAAATCCCTTTATCAATCTTCCAAATCGAGACAAAACATATTCAATTTAAAAAGTAGCAAAAAAATAGATAACCAAATTTGTGGCTGTCATCTTGAGTGCTATTATTTTCACCAGCGCTGCAAGGCTTCGCTGCTGTCTGCCATCGATTGTGATATTTAAGGCTTCCAATTGTGCCCTGTCATCTGCTGGAAAAGTTCACGAACGGCAGCTCAGCTCAGCTCAGCTCCATGACTCCATGGCAAACTAGAACACTTGACTCCGAGAGCCGAGCACGAGCTGAAGCTCATTAGAATGTCGCTTGGTATTTTGACAGGCAACACGGACGGCAAGTGCTGAAATGTCAGTGGCTGGGATAGACGCTATACATAGTAGCCTTAGTCGGGTCGCTTAAATTAATCATGATTTGCATTTAGCTGGGTAAATATTTACACAACAATTCGTGGCGGTCCCTGGTCAGCATAGCACTCCCCGAGCTGCAAAATTGGGGCCCAAAGTGAATTCAATTGCCGGGCTTATCGCCACCAGGAAGCACTGCATCTGGCTGGGATTGGAACGAGTTGCAGCGAGTGTTGCAACCTCTCGCTCCACGAAGCATGCTCCACCCAAAAAGAGCCCGATTCAGTTCAGTGGGTTAGTGGGAGCCCAATCTCTGGCGAGGAATCTCAGAGTTCGAGTTATTTTCAATGTTATTGCAATTAAGCTGCGAGCCAAGTCGGGCATCCGCTGACTCAGCGGCATACACTTGCGATTCTGTGCCGAGAATGTTGCCGCTCAATTGATGGACACATCTGACCTTAGCGAGTGGCCAGTGGCCAATTGGTGGCTCCATCCATCGCTGACCACCTGCTATGGGAGCTATGAGCTCGTTGAGTATCCGCCAGAGTGGCAGCCAGTTAGTCGAACGTAATTACTCGGGGGGCCAAGCAAATGAATTTTATATGCTGCCAGCCACCTTTTATTTCGCCTGCCAGCCGCTCTACTTGCAGCAGCTGCAGCACATTTCTCACCGGCCGCCATTTGCGTAATGCTCCTTCTTGGGTTTGGATTAGGAGTAATGCACTCAGAGGAATATTACTAAGGAATTTAGTGAGTGAATCTAAGGTTTAGAGAAACTTCTAGGAAAGAAATTGGTTGTGTTTCAGGTAAAAGTTTCTATGTAATTCTGTTTATAGTTTTACTTAGGAAAATGTCTTTAAATAAAATATTTCCTTTGAATAAAGGTAGGTATAACGGAAACTCAATTAAGAATTAACTTTAGGAAGAATCGTTTCTTGAAAATAGAAAAGGTAAGAATTACTTATGTTCTCATTTGTATACTAAAATCCTAAGTATTTGAAAGTACTTAGACTTACTTACTTATTGGTTTATAGATGAAATATAAATATTATACAAAAAATACAATAAAAACTAAGCCATCAGGTTTTAATTATTTTTTTTTAAATAATAATTTTGGTACTTGAATTCTTACAAAAATCTTCAAAAATATTTCGATTAGCAGATAGTTTGTTAACAAATAAATAAATAAACAAATTTCCTCTTTTTCAGTCCAAGAAATAATTAACTATTACCCCTATTTTAATTATAATCAAATCAATTGTCACTTCATCTTTATTAAGGAAAATGAAATGAGTAATAAAGCCTTCCCTCCTGCTATTTCAAAAAGAAATATCTAAGAAATATATTTCCCTCTTTTTCAGTGCAAGTATCCACCACTCTGACATCTGAGTGAACTGTGGCAACGGGACAGGTCGGATCATTTGTGGCCGGGAGTGTTTGGCAACACAGAGCGCTAGCAGTGGCGCCTTCTGATCCGACAGATCGGGCTTGGCCAACCAAAAGCTCTTTTCTAGCCAGGGAAATATTGAATTTCACGTAACATAATGGTCAACTAATTTTGGGTCTTTGGTCTTGCGTGGAGTGTTGGCTGCGAGCGAAGTGATTTTGTACTTAAAGTTTATGGACAAGTTAATGGGTTAACTTTTGACTTGCATTGGTGGAGGGTTCGGTTGAAAGGTTGAGTAAGAAAAGGTTTTGATATTTGAATCCTTAAATACTTTACATTGCTTCTCCCATTAAATGTCTAGAACTACTACTTCCTCTTTTATAGATTTCATAAATTGTTTACATCATAAATCTTGAACATTTGTCACACACAATGACCTTCAAGGCAATTAGCTATATAAAAATCATACTTACACAATGGGAAATCAGTGACTGATCATGAAAGACTCGGAAGCATTTAAGAGACACAGCTAATTATGGCCAAGAAAAGAACAAGCCCGATAAGTAATGACGTCTGAAAGACTGTCAACACCCCATTCCTATCCCCCGCTTGCTCCCCGCCTCGAAGTAATTGATCTTTAAGCACGGCTTAATTGTTGTTCATTACGCTTAGTCGGAGATCAACGCGAATGCCTCTAATTAAAAGCGAAATTGAGTTTGGTGCTAAACGATGTCGATAAAAGTTTGCCGGGGAACTGGTTCCCTCCGTATGCATGATAATTGCCTGGCAATTTCTTAATGCGGCTAGTAGTGCTCTCTTGCTGGTGTTATGCAATGATTTGGCCGAAACAGATACAGATACAGAAACAGAGGCAGAACTGTCACTTTGGCCGTTGGCCACATGGGGAACATTACATTACCCCCGAAGCTAGATCCCACGAGAGATACTGGCACAACGGCACTGAGCATTAGGTGTTTGGTTTGTTATTATTATATTTTATTTTTGGTAAAAACACAGCCCGGATATTGCCAAGGAATTTACCACAAATAGACTCAAATCTATTAAAAGTCACTCAAGAATTTTGGCCAACAAAAAGAGGCAAGCGGAGCGGAAGGCGCACGGAGTTATGTCGCCAGATCGAAGCCTTCATTAATCATGCTAAAAATTGCTGACAAATCACCATAACGGCGGCAAATACAACCGAACTCAAACGCCAAACAAGGGACAGTGGTCTCAGGCTAAAGAATTTTAATTACTAGTTTAATTATTAATAAATTGAATAGAAAATAAAGAAAAATTCAGATACCAAATACCAAAAGGTTTCTCAAAACAATCTTTTAATTTTAAATATTTAGATTAATTATTTATCTTGTACTATATTACCTCTTCTACCCACTGTGTCCTCCTAGTGTGTGTCTGTGTGATCTGCGCGCCTGCGCAATCGCCATCGCTGTCGATGTTTGCTTATTACACAAAGCGGAACTCCAGACCAGTCCCAGTTTCAGTCTCAGTCTCAGTCCAAGCCTGAGTTCCAGTCCCGAGTGCGGTTCTATGTGGGATGTGGCTGACTGTTGCCCGGGCTCTTTATCGCTTTGCCGTCTAGCTGGCCATTGTTATGCCAGACAATTGCAATTTCAGATTAGCATAACCAGAAAAAAACTACACACGGGGTGGAGAAAGGCAAGGAGTGGCAGAGTGGCTTGAGGGAATAAAGTACAGAAATGTGGTGATCAATAAGAGTTGGATAATAAGGGATCCTTGTGGCATTAATTTTGCATTTTAAATAAATAAATGGATTAAGTAAAGCTGCCAAATAAATAGTTTAAATTTATAGGATGATGAAAATAATAGATACTGAGTCGGAAAACATTGGTAAACAGTGCTTAGAATATCTCTAAGTCAAGTTTTTAAGGCACTTCTCATCGCATATTTAATTTATTGATACTACTCAAACGAAATAAATTTATACAAAAATTATAAAACAACAAAATCATATTTTAAACTCTTTTGTTCTTTGTTTCATCACAACATAATTCATTTTTAGTGTATAATAGTTTTTTCTAGTCACTATTTAACCATCAAAATTCATGACAACAGTTAAGTTGAAAAGCCATATAAGAGTCGCTAATTAAATTCCCACATAAATTTAAATTATGAGTTACCATTAAAAAGCTAACTAGTTCTCGTTTACTGTTCGGTAGCTCTATAAACATTCTGTCTGCGGACACTCATCTCCCCTCCGAGACAAATAAATTTTGCAAAAAGTAAAAACAAAAAAAAAAACACTGGATTAAGTTTGCTAAAAATATGAAGAAATTCATTTCCATTTCGTTTCGCGTTCGCTGGCCGACGTGATGGGCAAGCAAATAGCCCCGCTTGGTGACTTTGCGCACATTCCTTTCCCAATTCAGCGACGGTTGCCACCGATTCCGCCGCCTCCAATGGACGCGGCCTTCTCTCGCAGACGCAACAACTGTAGATGGCGATGGAGATGGAGAGGCGGGGATATGGCCCCCTTGGAGCCAGTTATGGCCATGACAGAAACACGCAAGTGCGTTAGCATTGAACTTGGGCTACTTTGGGCGGGTTGTAATGGCTGTGTGCGTGATGCAGCCACGGGGAATTTTCACGGTCAACTTTGAGGAAAATGACAAGTGTGAACCACATTTGTTGCTTTTTTTTGCGACGCCTGTCTCTGGGCCTGAAGTGATGCAAGTGGCGGCTGCTGGCCAACTGGCCAAGTGGCCTGCTGTCCGAGTGGGCCAAGAGCCCACCATTCAGCCACAGACCAACATTTTATTTTGACTGGTTTTCTGCTCTTTTTTTTTTGCGACCTAATGGGGTACGATGTCTTAGGTGGGCAGTGGCCAGCTTTGGCCCGCTTTGGGGAGTCGTCAGGGGGGCCTGGCCAGAAACCCCAAGCGAAGACAAAGCGAATCAGCTGCTGCACATGCAAACTTTGGCAGCTTTTCTGGCAGCATTGCTGTTGCCGTGGCCGTTGGCGTTATTTTTCAGCTTTTCCTAACGATCTTTGAAGGAGGAGGAAAGAAAAAAATATTATTATTGTGTTTTCTGCATTTTAAGATTCGGTTGCACATGGCCGCCGCCTGCTCGGATTTTGGCAGTATAAAAGCCGTTGCAAATTGCAGGCTGGCAGCACAATTCGGCGAGGCGTCAACACAGACCCACAGTTCAGTAGTTCAGCCAATAGCTAGCGCACCAGGATCGCCAGGATTAGCAAAATGTACAAGTTGGTGAGTTGAATCACAAGGAAAATTATTTAAATAAGCAAGTCGAAGTCCTTGAATCTTGGGAACTTCAGTCCTTTTACCTTATATTTTCCTCCATAGATATTTTTTTTTATTATTAATAAATTCCTTTTTAAAGGTGGTGTTCTTCGCTCTACTCGCCATGGTGGCTGCCCGTCCAGGTTACCTGGAGGCTGATCCTTGGAGCCACAGCTATGCCGCTCCGGCCATTATCCACGAACCCGCCTTGGCCAAGGTGGGCGCCATTATCAAGACCATTCCCAGTGCTGTCTCCCACCAGAGCATCAGCCAGGTGCACAGCTCGGCTCACATTATCCAGCCCATTGTGGCTCCGGTGCTGAAGACCTATGCCGCTCCCATTATCAAGACCTATGCGGCTCCGGCTCTGCACACGACTTTGCTGTCGCCCTCGTGGGCAGGACATGGCTGGGCCCCGTCCTGGTAGAGGTCCAGCAGAAGGATGTCTTTGCGTGGGCAAGCAACTACACAGATTCCCGATGCTAATTCGTTCACCTTACCCAGCTGTTTTGTTTTTTTTCTTACACATTTCGACTGATGTAAATAAAACCATGTTTCATGCTCAGAATTATGTTGCGTCTATTTGATTTTTTTTTTTTTTTTTTTTGAGAGCAGGTTAATAATGTTAACTCTTTTTAGTCTCTGCAACCACAAATCGTGACAATTTGATTTACATTTTTCACCGAATTTTTGGCTCATGCTTAATTATATTTGCCAAATATTATATTATACTGCCAACTGCTTAATATAATTGCTTGACCTAAAAAGTTTAGACATTAAAAAACTACAAACTTGTTTCTAAAATTGTTGAATTAAAACGAAAAATGGCTCTTTAGTAACATATGGTATGTAAGTCATTTATAAGATATAATGCTGTTTCTATTGTAACTTAATGATAAATATTACGAGATTTTCACATAAATTAAAAAATTTCTGCCATTTATTAAAAAGTTTAAAAAAACCATTCAAATAAAAATAATTTATAAGAATTTAGCTTTATTCTAAAAATAATACTTGCCTGAATTATAAAACATAAAAACTTGATCTTCATTTATTGGGAAAGTTGATATAAAAAGCCATTTAAGGTAATGTAATTTTAGGTAATATAATTGTTTAGTTAATTCCTTACTCAGGTAGGGCTAAATGCATTACCAAAATGCCTTAAATTATTAATAATACCATTGATATAAATTCCAAAGATACCCAAGTGAAGACAACAGGTTGTATTTTTTTTAGAAAATCACATTTTACTCGCAACTAAACTTTATTTACAATAGGAATAGTCTTTTTTTCTAACCATCCAGATCGCTCGTCAGAGCCTCCAAGAGTCCAGTTTTCCGGATTACCAGCCGGCATTGTAGACAACGGGAGCAGCGGCGGCGGCATAGCTGGTGTGGACCACAGGAGCAGCGGCAGCATAGGTGGAGTGGACAACGGGAGCGGCGGCATAGCTAGTGTGGACCACGGGAGCAGCAGCGGCATAGCTGACCACTGGGGTGGACTTAACCACAGGAGCCACAATGTCCTCCACGACATGTGCCGAGCTGTGCACCACCGACTGGCTCTGGTGGGAGACCGAGGTGGGAACGCTGCTCACCACGGCACCCACTTTGGCCAGAACCTGCTCCTGGACATAGGTTGTGGCAGCAGGAGCGGAGTAAACCACAGGAGACTCATAGAGATGGCCAGGACGAGCGACAGCTACGGCAAGGAGAGCAGACAACACCACCTGGAGGATGGAAATTTGGAGTTAAATAAGATCGTAAGATGGGTTAGTCCCTTTGATTTCACTTACCAATTTGAACATGTTGAAGGATTTTTGTTTCTTGGTCTGTGTTGTGCTGCTGAAGCGAACAAAGTTGACTGATAATGGTACACCCGAAATTGGTGTCTTATATATGCTTAAAAAACTATATTTTTCATTGCGTCGCTGCGTCACGGCGCCGCTGCAAAAGCCGCAAAGTGTGGTTTTATTAAAACATTTACGAGCCGGTGGTCAGTGCTCACTGGAAACGAAATAAAATGGAATGAAATGAGTTGTATAAATCTGCCCTCGCTTGGACAATAAAACATGAGACTTGCAATTGGTCGCTTTGAGACCCTAAAGTCTAAAACCCAAAGCTCACGCACTGCACGCTGACCCTGACTCACGCCCTCAAAGTGCAAGTAATGCAGCTGCATAGGAGTCCCCCAGCCCCTAATGGCACTCAAGAGGGCCTAATGGCTGTGGATTGCTATACACAGAGAAAATGGTTAACTTATTTAAAGGGTAACATCATGGTATTTAGTCCGTAAATAATGGGATATAAGATATTTTTCACATAAAGTTAGCTAAACATAAACAAAGAGTAATTATTTTGTATTTCTTTTTATATATTTACTACTGAGATGTTTGAAATTGATCTGTTTATTTCCCTGTGTACTCGAAGCTCTTGTCTCTTGCTTGTCTCCGCCTGAGCCGTCCACCGACGCTAATTGCTTATTGATCGTTGGCCAGAATCTGATATGGGTTTAACTTCAACTCGAATTGTGCGTCGAAGTGGGAAGGTCATAGCCTGGTGTGGCTGCCATATAAAAAGATTACTGCTGCCGGGCAATCGACAACAGTTCTCGCAAGAAGCTCAATCCGAACACTCAGTCTCTCTCCCATCAGTCGATACAGACCAAACTTATTTCCAAAATGTTCAAGTTGGTGGTATTGTCTGCTCTGCTCGCCGTAGCCGCTGCCCGTCCCGGTCACCTGCTGGAGTCCTCCCCGCTGGTCTATGCCGCCCCGGCCACGACCATCGTCCAGGAGCCCGTTCTGGCCAAAGTTGGAGCCGTGGTGAAGAGCGTGCCCACTGCCGTGAGCCATCAGAGCCAGTCGGTGGTGCACAGCTCGGCGCATGTGGTCGAGGATGTCGTGGCTCCTGTGGTTAAGTCCACCCCGGTGGTCAGCTATGCCGCTGCCGCTCCCGTGGTTCACTCTACCTATGCCGCTGCTCCCGTCGTCCACTCCACCTATGCTGCCGCCGCTCCAGTGGTGCACACCAGCTATGCCGCTGCTGCTCCCGTCTTGGCCAGCTCCTATGCCGCCGTGGCCCCCGTCGCCCATGTAGCTGCCTCCTCGCCGCTGACCTACACCGCCACCGGTGTGTGGTAAAGCGCTCCACCGAGTCCCACTCCTCCAACCCCTGCCAGGTGACCAGGATGCATTGCTGGACGGTTTTGTGATACGAATTTTAAATAAATAAATACATGTTTTGCCTTGAAAATTGTGCGAAGGTGTTGGCTCTTTCTTTTGGCTTTGGTTTCAGGATATAACTCTTTGTTTCTGGGGGCTGAATAGAGTGTTACCTAAGCGATAATTTGTCTCTTAAGTTTAATTAAATTGAAAAGAAAATCTTATTTATTACTATGGAAAATTAAGCTTAATAGTTTTACAAATTGAATTGGTATTGTTTTATTTTATTAATTATAAACAGTTTCAGGGTATAGATTACTTCAGTGAGACTCTATTTCCATCTAGTTCTGTGATCAGAATTGAAAATGATTCCCTGTGGAAACTTGGCTGTCTTGCCAATGTCTTGCCTCCTTGGATAAACACTGGACATATGCCGAGCAAACACCTTACACGTAAGAGTGACAAATAGACATCCCGCTGTTTGGCAAATGGTTAGTTTTCTTGGTCAATGAACTCCTGTTTTCACTAAATACAATTTTTACTTGTATATATTTTTACAATTTATTTAAATAATTAAGTTACTCATTTAGACTCAAAAACTATAGTCTCTAGTCCTCATTATTCTCTGTGCGATAGCTTGCTAGTCCAGGTATATTTAATTCGATTCTTCCAGCCAAATTCGCTATGGGCGTCAGAATGGTTTTCAATAAATCTGCTGGAAACCGCCACTCCTTGGAGGTGTCATTTGCATCTCGCTTTTGGACCCCATGACGATTGTTGACACTGCCGCTGCTGCAGTAAAAGCCCAGCCATAGGCTAAATAATATCTGGAAATGATATTTTCGTTATTTTCTACATTTATTAATCCTGAAAAGCTCTTCTCTCACCACTCTCCATAGGAAGTTCATCGTGATAAGTCCGCTCTATTCAAGTTTTTCAAATGCAATGAATGCATTCATAAAATAAAGGCTGCTTTTATAGAAAAAGATTCTTTAGTTTTAGGAACACACGCACTTGTTGCGCAGGTGCACTTAATTTCTATCTAAATGAAAGCCAAGTCAGACCCAGGTTTCTGGGAAAGAAGGCACCTTTGTTTATTTAAAAGACAGGCTTTCTCGCAGATGTTACGCTGAAATAATAATTTTTAATTATATTCACAAAGAGCTTACACTTGAACAAATTTAAAGTGTAAATTGTGCAGAGATATAGTTCTTCTTATATTGTAAAGTCTGATTATTTAAGATTTAAGATAATCATCTGGTTTATTTCAGCAATTTCTCGGAAACCAAGAAAGGATTTCTTGCTTTAGCGACCTTGGCTTGAGTCGGAAATTGGATTCCATTGACTTCCAATTAGAAGCATAACCCTTGGTTCTCCCGCTTCCCAAAAAAAAAGTAAAATACAAGAAAATAAATGCCAGGTGAGTACGTGAGACTAATGAGTCCACATTGACTACGAGTGAGTTGTGAAATGAAACCAAGAGTTCGAGTGCGAGGCCGAAAATAAGTGAAATAATGAGTAGGAGCGGTGGAGAATTGGCCGCGAATAATAATCTGGTTTATGGCCAAGACTCAGAGACTTGGAGAGTCGGAGACAGCGGCCAGAATCCGTTCAGGCACGTTCGACTTATGGCTTATTGTATCCGCCTCAATGGCCAAGAGCCTCGTGGTGGTGCGTGTGCAGAGTTACCTGTGTGTGGGAGCTGCGAAAGTGAAGTTCATGTATAAAAGCCGTTGACAGTCCCTCAGCTCAACACATTCGAAGTCTGTCTCCCTTTGCAGCGACACAAGTCGAAGAAGTACCCTTTGCCAATATGTTCAAATTGGTAAGGATCTGCGGGCCACTGATCCCCCTGGATTGGATTATTCTAACCCTTTTTCTTCCCCTCAGTTCGTTCTCGCCGCTCTCCTGGCCGTCGCCGCCGCCAAGCCCGGTCATCTGGCCGCCGCTCCTCTGGTCTACAGTGCCCCTGCTGCCACCACCATTGTCCAGGAGCCCGTCCTTGCCAAAGTGGGCGCCGTGGTGAAGAGTGTGCCCACCGCTGTGAGCCACCAGAGCGTGACCCAGGTGCACAGCACTCCCATCGTCGAGGATGTGGTTGCTCCCGTGGTCAAGACCACTGCCGTCCACTCCGCTCCAGTCGTGGCTGCTGCTCCCGTCGTTGCCGCTGCTCCCATTGTGAAGACCGTTGCCCCCGTCGCCTACTCTGCTCCCCTGGCCTACTCCGCCCCCTCGGTGACCGCCTACTCCGCATATCCTTCCTACTCCGCCCCTCTGACCTACTCCGCCCCCGTCGCATACTCCGCGCCAGTGGCTTATGCCGCCCCTGCTTCCCTGCTGCACCATGCTCCCCTCACCTACGCCGCCAGCGCCTGGTAAGAAAGCCATCAACGAGAACGAAAGAATTTGAGCGAAAAAAAACAAATACAAAACGAATAAAAGTTAACTAAATGTGAATACCAAATTAATGTGTTTCCATTGAAAGGAAGGGATTTAATGCGACAGTTTAAAAAACCATTACGAAAATAAATAATGGGTTTCTAAATTGCCAGACCACCAACGAGGTAAACGTACAAATAAATGTGTTGTTATTAAAAATTCAGTTAAAATATTGATGGGTTTATCAAATAATACAACTAATTGATAAAAGCTTTAAATTAAATTTGAAGAGGTATATTGTGTTGGAAAACTTTAAACAAACTGCCAGAAATTTAAAACAGTTTTACAATAAAAATTGTTGTAAATATTTTGACAATTCAGCGGACATAGATTGTCTCTGTCGATGCTTATAAAGAGTATATATGATTTCGAGGATCAAAAATCACTTCTTTATTGTTTTTAAAAGCTCAGGTTTATATTATAATATTCGGGAGGTTATTGTTCAGAAATTAGGTGTATTTAATTATTATTGCTCATGACTATTATTTAGTATTTAATAAAAGATTTAATTTAATCGAAATTATTAAGAATATCACTGATTATATTTTTGGTTTTATTGTGACGTTAGATTCTCAACTTTAATATGAATTTTCATTAGCTTCGACTTTAAATATTGCAAAATAAAGAAAACTGTTCACAGCTAAAATTCAAAATGAGATTATGATTAACCTGGAGATATTCCTACTTTAAGTAGATGCCAGGATAGCTAGCTCCGCTCCAGACCTCCGGTCCGTACCATCCAGCACTGCTGCCGGCATAGCCCAAAGGAGCATACGAGATGGAGGTGGCTGGAGCATAGGCCGTCTTCAGCAGCGGAGTGTGATCCACAATGGGACGCCAGTAGGGCCGCTTCTCGTGCACCACCGTGGAGCTCTGATGGGAAACGGCAGCGGGCAGGGCCAGGTGTTCATATCCCACGACGCTGGGGGCATATTCCACGGCCTCGTAGCTGGGCAGGTAGCTAGGACGAGCCTGGATCAGGACAGCCAAAAATCCGCAAACAAGGAATACCTAGAAAAGATGGAAGAGATATTTCGTAAACAAACTCCTTTAAATATTATTGGAGGCAACTCACAACTTTGAACATCTTCGCTGGGTGAACTCTGAGACTATGTTTGGCAGTTGAAGAAGTCATCGGTGTTTTATACCAGCCCCGAACCAAGGGAATTAGCTTCTTTACGTTAGAATTGGCACAAACAATCGAGCCATCATCTAAAAATTTGTATGTGTTTTTTTGCCCAGCAGCTGGTGTTTTTTTGCGTTTTTCCTCTAGCGAATTCCCAGGCCCAGATGGCTCATTAGTGACCCATTTGGGCGGAACTGAGCGAGCCAAGTCGAGGCTGTTGTTCAGGCTGAAAGACTGAATGGAGCGCAGTCAAGCCACCCACAAAATGCTACCTGGTAAAGCATGGCACCCACACCCACAGCCAATCCAGTTTCAGCTTGGATTCCTGGCTTATTTCTTCTACTTGACTGGCACGGAAAATGTGGGACAACCATTAGCATAACTAGCAGCCGAAAAAAGTCATTTTTCCAGCCTTTTCTCCTGCCCCCTTGGCAGCGCCTGAGTGGGTTTTCCTCAACTATTTTTGGGCGCCACCGACGCAACAAGCATCAAACGCCACATGTTGTCGAGCTTGGTGGCTGCCAACATTGATTTTAATTAACCATACACGCCAAGCGACTCCCAGCCCATTTCGGGCGACCTTGGCTCTAATTTAATTAAGAAGAAAAACACAGAAACAGAAGTATAAGCAGAAAAAAAAAATGCCCACAATGAGCTTGTTCAGAAGCGAGAGATATAACAAGACGCTGACAAGGCCCGAAACGATTTAATCATTGGCCAAGTTGCCGCCGCCGCTGCTGCAGCATGCCATTGTTATGGATTTGGTCCACTTTGGCTTCTGGCCAGGCACAACTCCGACCTGAACGTGTAAATCACTCGAGTGTTTAGCAGTAGTTGGCATAAATCTTTGACTGGCACCAACCGCCGGGTGTAATATTTCCACTCGCAGAAATGGCAACTAAACTAACGAAAACATTAAAAAAATAAATAAATAAGTAAGCAAAAAACTTGATAGTTGTTTTTATTTTTCTTTCAAACAATTGTATTATATTTACTGGGAAAACTCTGAAATTATTTGCCTACTTTTGAGCTGTGGTCTTTAAATGAAGCTTAAACTCGCAGCTTTTCTTGGCTTAAACCAGCTTTTGGCCTAAACTTAACCCATGCTGGCCGTTGTGGGTTAATTAACCACAAATGTGTGAGCAGCACAAATTCTGCCTAACCAAAAGGAGGCAGTAAATACTTCAATTAATTTATTTGAAAGGCTTTAAAACGGATTAAGTCTGGCTTAATTCTATAAGGAAATGAATGTGTTCACGAAACATAAGTTAAGCCTGGATAACCAGTAGACAATTCCATAAACAATCTCTTGGCCAGTTGAAATATTGACAAATGGACAAGAGTTTTTAAATTGTTTGGCTAATAGAAGTTGACGCTGTCCACTGGGACTGGCTCGAACTCAACGCGAGTCTGCATTTGTAGCTTTGTATCTTTGAGGTTGTCAGCATGGAACATGCAACTTAATTAGTTTCCAGTAACCAGAGTGGTTGTTGTTATTGCCAGTAGCAACACTTTAAGCTGGCCTTATCTGAGTGTTATCGGTGCGACTTGGCCCGGCCGAAAACAGCATTGAAAATCGCTCATACGCCATGTAATTAGATCTGTAATAGTCACATCCGCCTCCAGGCCAAAACGTTTGGGAAATGCCTAGTTTGGCCAGTTCTTGTGCCGCCACTGGTTTTTTTTTTGTGGGGCGTGTGATCTGCATTGTCTTATTAATTTTAATGACTGAATTATACAAAACCCGACGCACAAGCAACAGTTTTTTGTCGGTTGCAGCTCGGAAACGACTTCCTTCTTGATTGCACAGAACTCCCAGCGGAGTTGATCGCCGTTGTTATTCTCAAATCGAATTCGTTTTGGAGTTTCTTGTTTCTGGTTTCTTGTAGCTTTTTTCATTTTTGTTTTATGTAATTTACGTACATGGGTTTAATGTTTAGCTGCGGCTATCATTAAGTCTAATTGACTTTTTATAGTTATCGCTGTTCTCAGCTTATTTCAGCTTTTGTTTGTGAGAAAACCGAAGCAGAGCGAACTTGAGCAGGGTTAGCAATTCATAGAGCGAGTCTTAGGGATGGAAAAGTGATGCTCTTTATGGGATTTTATAGATCGTAAATATATAATATAGATAACTCCCTGAATATCAGAAGAAATACCTTCTACAGAAA
This sequence comes from Drosophila anomelani, assembly GCA_035045905.1. Classification (NCBI taxonomy): domain Eukaryota; kingdom Metazoa; phylum Arthropoda; class Insecta; order Diptera; family Drosophilidae; genus Drosophila; species Drosophila anomelani. Next base: position 2,282,348 of record JAWNOO010000165.1, read on the forward strand.
ATTTATAACTAATAATTTCAGTTAGTTTTTGATATGCTTCAATTAGAAGTAGCTCAACCTTAGCCTTTTGACTGCTCGTGAGCTAATTTCTTGCCACCTCTGATTTAGATATAGATACTGCCCCCACAGGTGTGCAATCATGCCTGGGATCTTGTCCAGTAATTTGATTTCAGCTCAAGTTCAGGGTGAGTAACCACACAAGCCACCGAATTGCTCTAGAACAATCGTTGCGGCAACAATAAGCGGTGGCAAAAAGTGAAAGTCAAATTAGATCCATTAGAACCTTATGGAATTTGCCAGAAATAGTACTTAGGTACTTCCCAGAGGGGTGTTAAGAGGGGCACCCACACGAGAACTAAATTCAATTAAAAAGCACTAATCGAGTAACAAATAATTCGGGCAGCCTCTCGCATAAATCTCGGCAACTGGGAGTCATGCGATTTGCATACAATTTGGCGACACACAACTTTAATTTACGAGCTCGAAAAGGGGCGTGACTTGTTCAACATGCTGGCTATATATATATATAATTATTTTTTGGGTATTCAGTTTGTTATTGTTGCGATCTAACTACTTAATTATGAAGCAGATTTCAGTTTATTTGCATTGACAGCCCCAAGTGTCCGAGAGCTCGCGAGCACACTCAGTGAAGCTGTCAAATGATCTGTGACCAAAATAGTTTATATGTAGTTTATATATGCATGCAGCAGGCTGATCCGCAACAACAACCAAAATTGTTATTAAACAAAAACAGAAACGCTCTACGTGCCATGAGCCACATTGCGCAATGTCCCCGCAAAAAAAAGAACTTCAAAGCGAAATGAAACCAACTTTTGCAAATGATAATTGTTGGCCCAACCTCGAGCCGAGCTGAAGGTAAAGCAGCTACCAGTAGGGAGGACAATTAGGGGGCTGGATGGGGCTAATCCACCTTAGCTCACTTTAATTCTATTAATGAAAACTTGCGCTCTGTCGGCGAGTGTGTTTCCATGGCTTTTCACAGCGGTGTTTCTGTGTCTCTGTGAAAAATTCAAGCATTGATTGGTACCCTAGGAAAATAATCACGGAATGATATTTGAGACTCATTAAAAAGAATATGGCTTGCAAAAATCCTCCATGAAAGAATGCTGCTTAATTAGTAATTGTAGAACTATATAATTGGCCATAAGCCTGATTCTTAAATGTCAGAGGAACTATAATTAGTATTTGCGAATATTAATAGGTTTAAACTATAAACTAATGAGCTCAGGAGTTAATTAACTCCTATAATGAAATAAAGTCTGCGTATATATTGTGAGAACTGTCTAAGAAGACTTGAATTATAAGAGATCTTTATGTATATTATTTGCTTAAATACTAAAGGATATTCCCAATTATTTAGCATTATAAATACCCAAATTGTTACAAATAAAAGTGCAGTCAATCTTCAAAATATTCCCAGGGTATTCCACATCTCCTTAACCTTATCAAAAGTCTTGACTCTCTGCTGGCCATTGTTACAGTTTCGCAGTTGTCGCTGCCGCTGCTCTCTTGTTATTAATCATTATAAAAACATCTAATTGTTGTACAACTCGCTACAGTGTAATATGCACGACATTGTGACAAAGGCTGGGGCACTAGGGGTAAGCACGACCTTGACCGAGTGGCGTAGCGTCCAACATGTGGTATACTTAATACTTAATTGGCCACACTCGAGTCACAGCCACAGATGGGAGTAGTCGTCGGGCCTTACTATGTATGCCATGCTATGTGCTATGCAAATTGCGAACCGCCCAACCAACAATTATGTAAAACTATAACAAATTAAATAATAACTTTTTGCGGTCACATGCTCTTTTTTAATGCAATTCAGGTGAGCCGAACTAATCATCAGAGAGTCCCTCTTGTGAAATTTCCTTAGCCAGAATTCGCCAGACAAATTTCAGGTCCCGGGACTCTGTGACTATTTCCCCATAAAAATCACATAAATCAAGAAGGGGGAAAATCATATTGAGTCGAACTCAATGGATATGGAGTTGGGTTTGAGCTTTGGAAAATTGACGGCTTTTAATTTCGACTTTTGAATGATTTGTTGGCAATCAAAGAGTTTTGGATATTTCCCAATTGGGAGGCCATTAAAATGCAATTACACTAGAGCACCAGTAGAGCTAGGTGGTCGGTCAGTAACGGTCTCTGAAGCAGGCCCAGAAACCCAATAAGCCGAGTGGGTGGCTGTTTTGGTCTTGTGGTTTTTTGGGCAGGTCGCTCGATCCAACGATCGATAGCCACGCAATTTGGCATCCTGTGTCCGGTGTCAATCAAGCCGCCTTCGATTTAGATTTATGCGACAATTTGGCCAGCATTTGCATAACGCCCCGGGTCCGAGCCAAATCACGAGGTGTTGGCTTTGGTGAAGGGTTCCGACTTGGCTTCACTCTCTCGCTCTCGGACTAAGCCACCGTTGATATGCAGATTGTCCCCCAATCAGCAGCGATGCCCAGGGTCAAAGCCGGCCACAGAATTGTCGCCATCGTAATTGTTTATTGATTTATGCGTCATAAACTTTAAGCTGCGCTTTGTTCGCCCTGGGAGACACACAGAACCCTAGGTTCGAGACCGAAATTCGGATCAAAACATTTTGATTCCAAGGCCCGTAACAAGCGTTTTGCAATTCTTTTCACGCCTCGTGTTCTTGGCAGATCTTGTGATTTGATAGAGGAATTAAGCATGGCTATTAGGAAATCTGGCAGGCCGTTCCAAAGCCAGTAAATATGATTTACCTCTGTTTCCAATTGATTTCTCCACCCAAGTTACGCATACGCCGTGTGTGCGCGCGATAGCAAATCAGTTAAAAATTAATGCATGCAAAATACAGCCAAAGCAGCTGCAACTGGCCGACTGCACCACTATTAGCCGGGCCAGTCCCCAGGCTCAGTGTGTTTGTCAGTTATTAAAGTGAGTAATTTTTCACGGACCGGAGTCTGGGGCTTATTTGGTGCGTGGAGAGGCAGCTCCGATTGATCATTTGCCTGCAAGCAACAGCATTTTCCACACCTACGGATCTTTATATCAGTAATGAGCTGTCAGTCAGTCAGTCAGTCGGCTGGCTGGTCAGGCTGATTGATAATCAAGTGCGTGCTTGGCTTTTAGAAAGGATTTGCAGATTAGTACTGGGAAGAGGAAATTGTGACTGCAATGAATTAGAGTATTTTTATATTTGAATATTTATATATTGATTAATTTTTAAGGGTATTAGTAGCATACCTCCACAATTAATTGCAGTTATTACAAATAAATCCGATAATTAAATTGTTAATACATTAATATTATTCTTATTCTCTCAAGTTTTCGACTTAGTCTGTTATTCTCAAGAATAAAATCTTATATTTTGCTCAGGTAATTGGCATAGAAGAATATTTTTAAGAAATACTTGGGCAGAACCAAAACCAGAACCAAAGCTGCAATTTTCTCAGCTGGAAACCGGTGGAAAACAATTTTCTATTTCCCCACCGACATGAATGAAAATATATATAAAAAATTTCCGTTAGTGCAACTGCCGCCGCTTGGAAGCCAACAATAGCTGACAAAAAATAAGAAAAAATAATAGCAAATTGAATTAATGAATTAATGAATTTTCCATGAAAAGCGCTGGGACTGGGAGACTCTGGTCCAAGCCGAAACCGCCGCGTGACCGATCGCGGCTGATCTCTTTCGCGATCTGCTGGCTGGTCGGCAAATGCACAAAGCTTCGGGCGTGTTTCTGCCACTGGCTCTCCCTCTCTTTGGGCCAAGATTTGTCAGAATATTTCTCATGTTGCGGGTATAAATACGAGGGCAAGTCGAGACGTCTAAGCATAACACATTCGACTACTCAAGAAGTCAAAGCAACAACCCAAAACAAAGCCAGCAAAATGTTCAAACTGGTAAGGCTAGCAGGATAACAGCAAGGATACAGCAGGGACTCAGGGATTACAAACGATTTGTTCTTCTCAGATTGCCCTCATCTCTGCCCTGTGCGCCGTGGCCAATGCCGGAGTGATTGCGCCCTACAGCCATGGCTACGGACTGGGATACGGTGCCGCCCTGGCCCCGGCCTACGCTGCTCCGGCCGTGATCTCGCACGCCCCCATCATCAAGAGCTACGCCGCCCCCATTGTGGCCCACCCGGTGGCCACTTCTTATGCCAACACCTACAAGGTGGCCACCAAGGCCATTCCTGTCGTGCACGCCGCTCCCCTGGTTCACGCCGCTCCTCTGGTCCATGCCGCTCCTGCCCTGCACACCACCTCGACCTACCACGGCGGCTATGGCGGCTACGGATACGGTGGTCTGGGATACGCCGGCTACGGAGGTCTGGGATACGCTGGACACGGATACCTGCACTAAGGATCTGATGCTGTGGAGACCAAGCCCCCGTTGACGACCCCCTTAAGTGGATTCGCATTTTGCTGCCGTCAAAGTGTTGAATTTGCATGTGCATTTCGTAGTCAGAGGCAGAAAAACAACAAAAACCTTGAATTGTGTACAAATTTCAAAACCCTCAGAGTCCCCAAAAAATCCAAGAACTCAACTAGAGACAGAGACACCTAGAAAACTAAGGACATGTTCGCGGGAGGCGGCGAGAGCGAGAGATTGAAGGAAGGATCAAGTTTCGTTGATTTTGCTATAAAGGTGCAATTCCCCTGCCCTTGTGGCTTTGACACATTCTGTAAATAAACGATAAATGACTCTAAACACTAAACTGATTGATTTTATTATTTTAAAATATGAATATGAATATGATTTTATACTAAAATATGAAAATAAGGTAAGAAGACAAAATTAAAAGGAGAAAATTAAAATTTAAAATTAACATTTTTTATATTGGGGTATTTACTTCAACAGAAAAATATATTTGTAGGTTTTCAAATAAATATCAGCATAAAATTAATAATAAACTGGACTCTATAATATTTACTACAATTCTGTAAACTGTTACATACTCATTAAATACATTATTTCTTACAGAATTTTGAATTTTGAATTTCGTATTGTGTTTATCAACATATCTATCTATTATCCAGCTAAAGCTAGAATTAGTTTTCCTACAAAAATATTCATCTTTTAATAATACGCTTCATAAAATGCTTATCAAGTGAAATCTCAAATGTTCTGCTTTGAATTCGAGATCGAATTACTAAGCAGCTTCGTCACGAATATCTCACACCCAGACACCTGTTAGTGTTTCCATCACCGAACTCTTAATTCACTGCATCACTATATCCCCACAATTTTCAACTCCCAATCGGCACTTCAATTGCACTTCAAATTAATTTAGCGACTTGGGAAACTCGCTCGATTCATATCGCCAGCCGTCAAGTGTTTTGAAACTTGCAAAGGAAAAACAAAACAAAAAATCAAAATAGCAAACAAAATTGTTTTATTGCAACGCCCCGGCCAAGTGGTCACTCCCCCCACGACCGCCGCCTGGCAATTATCATCGCGGAGAAACGAAAGACTAAAGCGACAAACGCGTGCGCCCGTCAACAGGTTGACCGGCGGGAAAAAAATGGGGGAAAAGTGCGTTGAAATATCTATTTATTAATGCCCGGCCAAATGTCTTAGCTAAATGCTTTTTGCCTGGTTTCGCAAGTGAAAAATTGGAGCACATCAAGAGCTGCTCAGAAGTGAATTGAGCCACTTAATTACCTTTTTAGTCATACGGCTGATCCTGGCCCGAAAAAGCCATGCATAATTCATGCGAAAATTGAAAAGTCTTGTATTAATATTTGCCTGCTGGCCAAGTTGAAATCGATTTATGATTTTCTTAAATTTATTGTGGAAACCGAGTGGAAATGCCGCGTTGAAGGGTGGGGCTTGCTAAATATAATTCATAGCGCAGCGTAATACTAAAATATAATAATAACAATAAGCCATTGTTGGCGGCTCTTCGACCTTGACAAAGTGCACAGCTCAATTTGCCCAGAGACAAGTTTAATTCGTCTCAGTTCGGTTGGGAATAAATTATGCCGCCTGATCATAAACCATGTCATAATTATGGTTACAGCGTACAGACGACATCGGTGCCTTTGGCCAGTCAAGCGATAATTTGGCAACAGCCTTCGGAGACTCGTAAATGCGGAGATGCAGAGAATCGCAGACAAAGGTGGGCTAAGCTTCTGCTTCCTACATCTCCCAATCCATTGAATATTCATTCAAGCCCGTCTGTCGAGTGACACTAAGTGGATGCATTTGGTGGCAGCTGCTCTCATGGCACACATGCACCGGCTCTCAGCGAATTCCCACAACCTCGTGCATTTCTGTTGTTGTTTAGGAGTGGAAATTCATCGCATGCTGAGCTCAACGCTTTTCCCTTGAGTTTTTCCGGTTAGCCCTAGAGTATGCTAAGCTTAATTGAATTATCCAGGCGGAAAGTGGTTTGCATTTTGCTCTGCTTCTGTTGAGCATTATTAACAAGCCATTGACTTGGCACACAGGGCAAGGACCTTTCGCAGGACCCATGGACCAGCAGTGCTCGTTTTAGCCCCGGGCATTGCAATTAAAACCTGCATTGAAATTGGATTCTGGTCAGAGGAAACATGATTCCCGAGCACAGTTGACACAACGAAATGGAAAATTAATTTCAAAGGGTCAAGTTATTTCCCGGGACAGCTGATCCCTGGCCGCAGCAACTGCACGTACTGTGGAAATGCACACGTTTTCCTCGTGTTGACCTCGACCAGGGACATTGACACCAAAGGAAGGAATAGAAACCACCCATTGCTCTACCCTGCCTGCTCTTAATTATTTCGTTGTTGTTTGTAAAAGAGAATTGCAGTTGATAATCTAATGCAATAGCACCAGGGAGCGCACACCAGATGTCCTTGCATTGCCCCGAGTTCGTTGACTGCCCACACTGCGTATGAGCAATATGGAAGGGTTTATGAGTTCTATAAATATCAATTGATATCAGCATGAAGTTGCAATCATGGCTATGCTTTTTGTTAGACAAATAAAACTTAGTTTACACAAGGAAATTGATTTAATGCAAGGATAAATTTCTTTATTAATTGCCATCATGTTTTGATTTTCTCTAAATGCATGAAGATTCTCTTGAATAACTCACACACCACATTGTAGCATATTTTCAGGTAACTTACACCCAGTTGAGTGAATCCAAGCAGCTTGCAACAAAGTTTGGTTTTCGTGGGAGGAGAACTCGCATTTGTTGCCGCGAAACACGTGCAGCGATTTAGTACGCATTACATTATATGTATGTGATGATGATGATGATGATGCCTCAAGAGCACCTGTTGCCATCGGCAGTGGTGGCAAAGCGGGTAATATCGCGAGGCAACCTCTTGAGGAGCTCTCAAGAGCTGGGCGTGTGCTCCACTTGGTGCGGTACGGGGAAATCTTCGTGGAAAGCTCGTTGCTTTTCGGTTCAGCGAAGGTGAACATATCGATTTCTGATTTAGCCACTTTGTTATGGTAATTTCGCCGGTTTCCCCCGGTTTATAGCCCGGCCCGGCCCGGCCCTCCTTCTCCCCGTTTCATTGTTTTGTGTTGACAATTTCGATGAGCGCGTGTCGCGCATTTGGCAGCCAATTTAATTGGCCACCCGTGCGGGAATTTCGCCTGTTTACGACAGATTCAGTATTTTATGGAGCACGAGTTGCCCGCTTTCGGGCCGCTCCTTCGACCCCCGAAATGTACTGTAAACTTTTTGGCTTGGCCCTGCTAATTGAGCGCTTTGCCGGCTTTGTTGGCGGCGGTAATAAATCGACTTTTAACTGGCGTGTGATATTTTGGCATTTATATTTCGGCAACGGCCATCAATCAGAGTCATAAGGCATAAAAAGGTGCCTGGAACGTGATCGCAATGGCTTGTTGCAACTGCCGGCCCGATGGCAGTAAAAGTCGCACTGCACTTGGTAAATGTGATCCATGGATATATGTCCAAGTAAAGTGTGTTCATGCTAATGGCTCCTGAACTCGACTGACTTATCTTGGTTGAAATATCAAAATGTAGCAGCTTAATTTAAGCTTTGATTAGAGGGTTTTCTTGGTCTTAAAGTAAAGAGAAAACGAGATAAAATATATGGTATTGCACATGTAGTTTATGTGGAATTGTTTTTAGTAAAACTAACTTGTGGAAATAGTATTTAAAAATAATTTCATCACACTGACACTGCTGCTATTATTTGATAAATATCTTGAAAACAAAATAATCAGAATACTAAGAATGCCTTAAATTTGTAAAATCACACTTTAAATTCTAAACAAGACCTTATTTACAGAGTCACAACTTAATACTTTAATAACTCTGCTATTAATTAATTAAGGAATTACCCTAATTAATCCAATCCAAGGTTGGGTCTCCATCAGACTTCCCCTTGAAGATGGGGCATTGCAAAACTTGTCGCATGCATTTGCCGCACGATTCGCTTGTCGATTGCACGTCGTGCGCAGATCCCTTAATGGAGTTTTTACTTTTCGTACCTCTGGTACCCCCTTACACCCACCCGGACTCCTCCCCGAAATCAGTATAATGTAAGCGACGCAACTCTCGGATCGTGGTATATAAACCTGCAATGGTCAACCAAAATCGATTCATTACGTGTGAAAGTGTCGAAGAGAAGTGACTTAATACGGAAATTGAAAACGGAAGAAAGCATAAGCGGGCTAAAATGCACAAAATTGTAAGAGAAAAGTGAATATAAAATGTATAAACTATAATTATTTATTAATTAACAGAGTGTTCTTTTGAGTGTTCTGCTGTGGTTTGGCTGTCCTGCTTTCGGTAGCTTCTTTCATGGCCCATCGACCGTTAATGTTCCTGTGGGAGTTCCAGTGCCAGTGCCATTTCCGGTGCCCTCGCCAGTTCCGGTTCCTGCTCCCGTTGCTGTGCCCACACCCGTGGCGGTCCCTGCTCCCGTTGCTGTTCCTGTCTCGGATACTGTCACTGTTCCTGCTGCCTTTAGTGCTCATCATGCCTTTACCTATGCAGCACCAGCTCCGCCGGCCATCTTTAAGTACGCAGCAGCTTATGAGACACCTCAGCCTGTTATAAAGTATTCCCTGGGTGCACCAGTGACCACCACAACCACCACTTACTCGGGATTTGCAGCACCACCAGTTGCTCATTATGCGGCACAGCCAGTGGCTCACTATGCCGCTGCACCACCGCCAGTGGCTCACTATGCTGCTCCTTCATCGCCACAATTTTTGACGAAATTTACTGCCCCGCCCTCTGGTTACCAGTTTGCCGCTCCTCCCTCCTACGGCAGATACAAGCTCCACTTTGGGTCACCTCCGCCTCATGCTCCGGGTGCGGTGTACGGAGTTCCTCCTCCTCCTTCTCATCACTCACCCGTCGCCTTTAACTCTCAGGGCTGGTAACTCGAGACTGAGCCCATTATGCATAACTATGAATGATAATTTCCTCAAATTATTAATTAATTAAATCTAAATAATGTTGTTATGTTTCGTATTATCCGCGAGTCGTGAATTTATGCGAAGAACGCGCAGCGTAGCGATTTAATTATGCTTATATCGACAAAACCTATAAATAATTCAGATGTTTTCATGGCTCCGAGCAATTTTCGGCATCGCCAATTTTGGTCAAAGGCGAGGCATGACACTGAGAGGGCCCTGGACCCAGACCCAGACCGAGACCCATCAACGGTTATTAACTCCAGCAGCTCCTCCTGACCAACTGACCTAACTCAACGTGTGAACGCGAGAGCCAAGCGCCCAGCCAATTGGGTCAATAGTTTAACGAGACGATAAACAACTTAATTACACTTCAAGCCAATGGGAAATAGGTTGAAAAACAAATAAATTTATGGTTTCCGTGTTCGACGATTGAATAATAGGTGTCATATTTGCCAGTTAAGAAACTGGTTTCCTGCATAAATAGTTAATAATTTTCAAATAATCTTTTATTCATTTATATTATTTTCAGTATTAGAATTCCCTAAATCTTGGCAAAGGGAATTAATTAAAATTAAAGTTGTTAATAAGAAAATATCAATAAACATACAAGAAGAGATGTATATTTTATTTTTAAAATATTATTTGTATTTTATTTTAATTCAAAAGTAACTGAAATTGGTTAAAAACGATACAAATATTAAAAATATTTTTAAATGAAATTTAAACAATAATTGATTATGGTGATCTTCGTAACACAGCAATTTTTATTTCCCATATCTTATTTTCACTTTAAATAAATTTGTATATAAATTAAAAATATAATATAAAACATTTTCGTAATTATATTAATTAGGAAATGTTAGTTTTCTTCAAAAATTCCATTTTCTATAAATTAAATGTAGATTATAAGGTTTAGTGTACCTTAGAAGATAGTGTATTTCACGTATTATGTGTTTTAATAAATTCTCTATTAATTATATATTTAAATATCCCATTTTCGTTCAGTGTAATTCAAAATTAGATGCGCATAGATTGTGATTATGCCCCACCGGCTGAGGTCAATCTGCGACAAGAGCCTCGCACCGCACAGAAAAAGAGAGCCAATCAAATTCAGAGATAAATATATAGACAACAATCGGATCTTTAGCATGCAAATCTCGTACGGCACAGCTCCAATCCACCAAAATCCTCTGTTTCGGGCTGGGGGCTAATGGCTTTTATGTTTGTGCGGCTTTTCTGGCAGGAGTCACATGACGCTCTCCGTGTTTAATAAGCTCAAATGCTGTCGTTTGCAGAATGGCTTAGAGCAGGGGCTCAACTCAGAGGGGGCTTGCGAAAATCCAGAGACAACCCCCTGCAAATGCGGAAAGTCACACTGAGCCACTGGAGGGGGGTTTGTTTAGTTGCATAGTTCGGATGCCAATAAAAATGACCAACATTGATTTATATGCAAGGCAGCCCAATATCAATATTATCAATAGACAAAACTGCTCGGCAACAGCTTTGTTAAGCCACCGAAGAGCCAACAATCAAACAAAGTAAATAAACAAAGGCAACAAAATGCCAAAAAGCTTCGTCTTGGCCTGCAACTCAAGCGTTGTGGCTCAAAACAAAAAAAAAACATTCGAAATCAAAGAAGACTGAGAGTGAGAGAGGGCAACAGGTCTGAGAACCGATCGCAGAGCTCCCCAATACGCATATAAAAAGCATCTTCAGCGGCCTCACCAATTTTAATCAGCTGCCACAGCTGCGCCTGCGAACATCAACGAACCATTAATACTCCGATCGGTGGCTGGATTATACAGAATCTAAAAATATCAATTTAAGAACAAGAACGAACGAACAGTGCTGTGACAATGGCTTCTTATGTGAGTGACAGTAAATGTGATTAAAGAAAGCATCAAAAGGTTTAATTGAACCACTTTCAGCTTTCGATTTTGTGGATTTTGCTGCTGCAACTCCTCTGCCTGGCTCTGGCCGACGTCTCCCACTTGGAATACTCCATTACGCCCAGCTCCCAGGTTGCCTACTACCATTATCCCGCTCCCAGCAGGCAGCAGCAGCAGCAGCCGGCTGTCCAGAGAGTAGTCCAGCAGAGGTACCAACAGGTGGCAGCCAAGGCACCACCTCAGCAGTATCACCAGGTGGCCCGCCAGTTCGCTGAGCCCGCCTTGGAGCAGGCAGCCTTTACTCAGGCCCTGACCAGTCAAGGATATGTATTCGGAGCACCCTCAGCGCCCCTCCAGGTGGCCTCTTCAGCGCCACAGGCTCAGGCAGCGGCTCCAGGCGCCAGTGGTGTGGCCACCGGAAGAGCCATTCCCTCGGCAGCTGTGGATGCCAATTCTCTGAATCTCAAGTTGCCAGTGCCCTTTGGCATTGCACCCTTGAATGTGGCCCAGCTGCCGCTGCAGGCCGGAGCACCCTATGCCAGTGTGCCAAGGACCACGGGCCTCACCTCCTACGGAACACCGCAGATCCAGAGGCGTTAGCCCGACCCTCCTAAACACTAGGTCCTAGAATAATAATAAAGAGGAGAGAGCCATCCCGACTGATCATCAACCTGTGGTGGCTCCTCCTTCTAGTAAATACACCCAACACACATTGATAATAAACTTGCCATCTAAGCTTAGTTTTCGGTGCCAGCTGTGAGTGCTTTTTTATTGGCCATTTTTCGTCTCATTGCCATCGATGGAGACTGCATTTGCATAATGTTTTGAAGGTCGAGACGCAGACATGGCTCAGAAAAAAAGAGGTCTGCGTTTACACCTTTCACTCTCCTCGGATGGTTTAATGGCCGGGCATTTACATACATATACACATCAATCGGGCCAAGAGATCTTCATCATTCGCTCCTCACAATGGGGCCTTAAACTTGGCATTGGAAATGTCTGAAAAAAGAAAAAAAACTAACCTAAACCGCAGAGACTAAGATCAGACGTTTATTTATGAAAGCCAATTAAAGTCAAGTGCCATTGATCAGATCTGGGAACGGAACTGGGAACTTTAAGCTGGGACCTGGATCTATATAGATGTTTATGGCAGGGGGCGGGGATAGAACCTGCTTTCCTTCGAGAACAGCAAACAGGAATTCGAATGTGATCTGCATAAATTTAGTTTCCGAAAATCCATTAAAACAAACGGTACTGACGACAGCCAAATAATTCTTAATTCCCAAAGGGGACATAATCGCCACTAAGGGGGCTCTAAATCAGCTTTGGCACTGGAATCCAATGAAAAATCTCGACTAGGAAGTGAGCGGATCGGTGCGATCTCAAGTGGAGTGTCGAAGACAAGAAGGTGCTGACGATGATGATGATGATGGTGATGATGGGCAGCTATGTACATATTTCCGTGCTTGACTCACTGGAAAATCGACGGCGTCATCGGTCGAGAATTTTAGCCAAGAAATTGTCTGGTAAGAGGTCAGCCTCACACCACCACCACCTGTGGTTACTACCAACCGAGATTGGATCAATCCCATGCGGATACAGAGCACAGTCTACAGTTACATGCGTGGGGCAACTCGATCTGTGGATTGTCGAAAAAAAAATATATATTTCTCGCCCTCTCGACTCGTCACCAAAACGACCTTGAGATCAGCGTCATCATCTGCGGATCGGATTCCAGAAGCTGCGGAGGCTGAGATGCTCTGTCCAAGTTGAAAATAAAGAATTTGTGGAATTAATTATGCGGATTATATGAATTATGTATTAGGGAGAAGTGCAATGTAAAATATTTCGTAATATTAGACAAATATTTATACTTTAAATAACTGAAATCTGTTTAATCCTTTTAAACTCTTTATTTTGAGCCTTTATTCTTTTAAAGTCACCTGCAGAATACACACAAATTTCCCTTCTTCGAAAAGGCAAAACATTGTAAATCGCAGAGCCAACAGCTCATCAGATGACGAAGATGCTGACCAGGCCAGCACGTGACCAAGCGGTGACTTCGATGGCTCATTAAGTCCGCAAGCCGGTTTCGGCCACATGATCGCCTCCACTCACTTACCCTCCGCTCCCTCGCTCTCCGCTGGCCAATTAAGCCGGCATGAAATTATTGAGCCTCCTCCATCCATCCAGCGGCACCTCCAGCACATCACATCCTGTGGCCAGATGGCGTCAAGGTCAAACGGTGCTGACGCGAAAACAAATGAAGCCTCCGACGCTCGGCGGCAAGGATGAGAGGGAAATTTACGAGCGCCTTTTATTGGCAACTCTCTGCTGGCCATTAAAAAGCGAACTAATGAGACATTTAGTGGGCCGGAATGGCAGCCCCGCGGGGAACGGCAATTTTTAATAGCCAATTTGGCTTAGATTGCGTCCAATTCAATGCAAGACGACACACATTGATGGCCCAAACAGACTGCAAATTACGCATAGACAGCTCGGCCACCAAGGGAGTCTTTGACTGCATACAAATGTCGATCGGGGCACTGGAGAAATTAAAGTCAAATGTATATATTTAGAAGCAAGCAAAAGTCTTGAAAAAAATGCTTTTGAATATCCAAAACCATAAAATATAAATTAAATAATAAGTCAAGTGCCTATAACCTCTTCTAATTATACTTTTTACTTACTTTTGTTTGGGATATAACTAAAAATTTCTCCCTGTGCACTCATTTGGAGCGACAACTTGGACAACTTCCGACAATACATTGGGCAATTGAAGGCGGATCACGTCTTGGCCAAATGGCGATCATGTATGCTGTCTGGCACTCGCCCGACGGGCCAGCAGCAGCTAAAGAAGAAGCCACCAAAAAGTCGGCTCAGACAGAATGTCCCCCAAAGAGCACGGATATGGGCACGAGCTATATAAGCCACTGAGCTGGCTCCCAATGGACATTATCGCTCAAGAGCTTTAGAAACAACCAACCCCCAAACAGCAAAATGTTCAAGTTTGTAAGTTAAACCAGTCGAAGGGGATTGCTCCAGAAGGATCAGGATTAGCCTACTAATTGATTCGTTCATTTCCAGTTGGTCATCGCCGCTCTGATTGCCTGCTCCGCAGCCAAGCCCGGTGTGGTGGCTCCCCTGGCCGCTGCTCCTCTGGCCTATGCCAATGCCCCGCTGTATGCCGCCGGTGGCAGCAGCCAGGTGGATGTCCGCAACAACTATGACGGCACTCTGTCCTCCTACACCACGGCTCCGTTCGAATTCACCGCTCCCTACTCCAGCCGCTATGTGTCCGGCATTCCAGCTGCTCCCGCTGTGGTGGCCAAGTACGCAGCTGCTCCTCTAGCTGCTCCAGTTGCTGCTCCTCTGGCTGCCCCTCTGGCTGCCCCTCTGGCTGCTCCTGTTGCTGCTCCTCTGGCTGCTGCTCCCTACACCGCCGCTTATGCCGCTCCCTATGCTGCTCCCTATGCCGCTCCTTATGCCGCCGCCTACTCCGCTTATCCCTATGCCTCGCCCTACCTGGCATCGCCCTACACCGCTCCCTTCGCTGCCGCTGCTCCCGCTCCAGTGGTGGTCTAAGGACGCACCTGTGAACCAAGACAACAACGATAGACAATTTCTGTAAACAATTTTGTGATTAAAATAACGACAAATTAATTTTCAATCAATGCAGTTTCACTTTCATTGGGGAAAAACGATTACCTAACATAATTACTTTTACAACAATTGCAAATTAATTTATATTAAACTAATTCATGGAAAGTTTATAATTTACCCACAAAATTGTAGGAAAAATCAAGGAATTATACATGAAATATTTGTTTAATCTTTACTTTCTTTATTTTACTATATTTTCTAATGTATTTAAATTCTTAATATTCTGGTAATTATACCATGTACCAAAGGTACAAAGGTATTATAGTTTTGTGCGAGTGCGATTTTCTGTAACAGGCAGAAGGAGGCGTGGCAGACCCCCAAAAGTTACCTAAATATTGGTCAGGACCACTAAAGGAGTCGATATAGCCATGTCCGTCTGTCCGTCCGTCCGTCCGTCCGTCTGTCCGTCTGTCCGTCTGTCCGTCTGTCCGTCTGTCCGTCTGTCCGTCTGTCTGTATGAACGCCTGGATCTCAGAGACTATAAGAGCTAGAGACACCAAACTTTGGGTTTAGACTTCTTATATCTGCACGCAGATCAAGTTTGTTTTAAATTTTTGCTGCTCCCCTTTTTTGGGGAGCTATTTAAAAAAAACGTATAGCTCCGAAATTTATAAAGTTATGTAAACCATATTAAAAAGCTTAATGCATTTTATCAAAATACACAGACTGTCCCAATTTTATTGCGATCGTGCCATAAATAGCGGAGATATAGGCTTTTTACTTTATACACATTACGTGTACAAGAGGCAGCCCAGGCAGAGGGCTCCAAATAAATCAAAACGTTCATTAAACATTTTACGTATGTTCATATTACTATGAAAATAGGATTACTCATTTTGAATTGGTTGGTGGCGCAGCTGGCTAAGCTGAAGTCTTTTTCAAATGTTAGTTGTCACGGGTTCGAATCCCGTCGGTGACGAGTGAAAACTTTTTTATTTTTAGCAATTTTTTTTTTTTTTTTCAGCAAATCAAAATAAATACAGTAATTAATACTAAGAAATAAAAAAAATGCAAGCAAAGAACTTAATGTTTTGAAAATGAAAAAATTCCTTATGCCTGGCGGTTGATTCGAACCCAGGCCAATCGCTTACGAAAATGTATGTGTAGCTTTACCCACTGAGCTATCGACTTTGCTATTGAATGGGAAGACATTTGCATTATATGTAAATTTGTCTCAGTTTTTTATTCTTATTCTCTTTCTTTTATATAATTTTGGGACGCGCCTTGTAATGGTACATGGTATTCTAATGTCGGGACACCCGACTGTATTTCCATCTTGTTTTTTAATGCCGCTTAAGGTATGATAATAATTCAAAGAGGAAGCTAGTAGGATAGCTATTTCGTCAATTTCTTTTAGAAGTTTATATCATATTGTTAACAATATATTATGTTTATATGTTGAAATTTCATAAAAGGAATTCAGAAACTATTTGAAATATTTATCTACTTTTTAGTTTGAATTATGGAATTATTGGAAAGGGAAAATAAATATTGACCTTAAAAATCCAAAATACAATGCAATAAAAATTCAAGTTAAGGAAATTCGTAAATAACCCAACTTGTCTATGTGATTGCGTTGCCACCTTAGGCACAATCGATTGTTATTTATGGTAAAAGCAATATTTATTGGCCATCATAATCATATTCCACGTTTGGATAACTGTCAATGTCTGGGCTCGATGCTATTATATAATCATGGGCCGTGCTTTCAAATCGGCCAAGAAGTTATTGGCCCCTCGGCCGATCTGTCGCAGTCACGACTCGCTGACCAACTAAGCCGGATTGGGACTGGGTTACCTCACCGCCCAGCGGCCCAACCCAGGCAAGCCGCCCATAAAGGCTACGAAAGTGAAGAAATGCAAGTGCAAGTCTTTTGACTGAATTTCCCTATAAATATTAATGGCTCTTGACAATGGAGAGACATTGGCAGGCGAACCAACAGGTTGAGCACATCGATCGACAAGCTAATCCCCCGCAAGAAACCAAAGAAACCATCCACCAAGCAAGATGTGGTCACAGACATGGGTGAGGGGATTCAACGAGGACTCTTAATTATGCAGCTTCTCAAATATAATTAATTATTTTCACAGGCACTGGCCTTGGCTTTCCTTCTGGTGGCGGCTGGCGAGGCTAAGCCTTCGCATCATCACCACTTCAATCACCACTTCAATCACTTTGATGGGCACCACTTGGACGCGCTCCATGCCCTGCCACATCACTTGGATTACGCGGTGCAGGAAGCCGTCCTGCCAGCTCCAGCTCCTGTGCTTCCAGCAGTGGCTCCTCCTCCGGCCTTTGCTCCTAGCCCTGTTTATGGTCCTGCTTCACCGGTTTATGGTCCTCCGCCATTGGATGGTCCTCCATCACCGGTGTTTGCCCCTCCGGCACCTGTTTTCGCTCCTCCGGCACCAGCTTTTATTCCTCCATCTCCTGTCTATGCTCCGGCACCGCTTCTTCCAGCTCCAGCTCCACTGTTGCCTGCCCCAGCTCCTCTGTTACCAGCTCCGGCTCCTCTGTTGCCTGCTGCAGCTCCTCTGTTACCTGCTCCAGCTCCACTGCTACCCGCACCTGCATGCCTGCCGGAGTTCCACCTGCCCACCGTCCATCACCATGTGCTGCCACCCGTCCTGGAGGCAGTACCCTTTGCACCCAGTTATCGCGCCATTCCCGGACCCAAGACCACCACCCACAAGGTGTCCATTGGCTACGCCTTCCCCAAGCTGCTGGCCAAGCCGCATGTCCACCTGAAGGCTCTGCCCCTGAAGTGGGCCCATCACAAGGACTGGTCCTTGTTCTAGAAACCCACAAGGATGATGAAGAACTCACCAAAGAATCATCAAAGTCAGCTAGTAAATGTTAAAAATTAATCTACGAATTAAACAATTATTTATCGAATAATTATAGTTGAATAAAACGAAAATTTGTATATAAATCTGAGAGTTCTTTGAGGGGTTACATAAATTTGGTTTAAATATTCACTTGAATGTAGTTAAAATACATTAAATCATGGCTTAAATTCTTGGAATTCCCTGAATCTATTGCAATGTCTATAAAATTAACACAAAATCAATACAAAAACCCGAAAGAATGTAACCAGAAGTGATAAAATCATAGGAAATGCAAAAAATTAGCCAATCGAAACATAAGTGATATCTGATTCAGACTCTCATTGCGAACCAGACGCGTCGTAATGCCGCCAAATTTGGCTAACACACAGCACACACACTCGCACTCACACTCGTGTATTGCTTGGTAAGACAGAAATGTTGTTAGTGAATTTCCAACCGCACGCAACAAGAAATCAAATCAGAAATTCCAGACAGTCGCGGCCCAAACACGCGACAATTGTTGCAGAGCTGGTAAAAGAGTGGCAATTCGATTAAATGATTTAACCAGTCAGCCGTTGAGGGTGGGTAGCACGTAAATACTGGTGGCTTAAACCCAGTAAAAAAGTTCGGAAGAAGCTCGACTCGCAAACGAAATCTTGCCCAACATTGGCCTAGGTTATGGCCGGGAATTGCGTGCAATTATGAAAGTGTCGTTTTCGGGGACACTGCGACGTAAGAGGCAACCAATTGATTATTAAGTACATACAATATAGCCACAACACCTCGATCCAACCTTCATCGGCAGCGCCCAATATAGAAAGTCTTCCAAGGTGTTTTCGTATGCCTGGCCACGGATTATCCGCGGGTTACAGAATTATAAAAGCATTGCCCATCGGTCAGTTGGACATCACAGTTCGCTCTGCCCTCCAGCTAATCACAGCTAGCCAAGCTCATCCCTAGTCCAAGCAAAATGTTCGCCAAGATTGTGGTGAGTAGTCGGGAATAACTTCTTCAGAGGATTTCCTTCAAGGATACTTATTTCTATGTTCATTTCCGCTTCAGCTCGTCGCCCTCTGCGTGGCCACCGCCCAGGCTGGTCTCCTGCCCTTCCATGCTCCTGCTCCTCTAGCTGCGCCACTGGCTGCTCCTCTGACTCCATTTGCCGCTCCTCTGGCCGCACCAGTGGCTGCTCCCCTGGCTGCTCCTGTGGCTACCGCCGGTGTGGTGGCCCCCTATGCCTCCAGCTTCAATGCCCACCGCATCAACCACGCCTTGGCCTATCCAGTGGCTCCAGTCCCAGCACCAGTGGCCTTCGCTGCTCCCGTTCCCGCTCCCCTGCCTGTTCCTGTGGCTGCACCTGCGCCGGTGGCCTTTGCTGCTCCCGCCCCCCTGCCAGTGGCTGCTCCCCTGCCTGTGGCTGCTCCTGCTCCAGTTGCCTTTGCTGCCCCCGCTAAGGTTGGATTCGGTCTGCCCGCCTTTGCTGCTCCCGCTCCTGCCTTGGCTGTGGCAGCTCCCCACAAGGTGGCCTTCGCTGCTCCCGCTCCTGTGGCCGCTCCTCTGGCCGCTCCTCTGGCTGCTCCTCTGGGATTCGCTCCTGCACCCGCGCCCGTGGCTTTTGCTGCCCCTGCCAAGTTCGGATTTGCTCCGTTCGCAGCTCCAGTGCCAGTGCCAGCTCCTCTGGCCGTGGCCCCCAAGTTCGCCGCTCCCGCCCCGTACTTCTTCTAAGGATTTAGTCACAGGATCACTCAGCTCACGCCCATCCGTCCTATTAGCTTGTAGAACTTAGTCCAAATCATCATCCCCAGAGAGCAGCAATGCTTGGCGAATAAATAATTAAATCATAAATCAGATTTTTTTCTGGGGTTGCTAATGTATCCTTAAAAAGAAAACAAGAAGGCTTCGCGATATAATTCCCAAAGAAAATGAAAAAATAATATTTTTCAAATAGATTGTTGTTTCTGATTTTGATTTATTGAATATGTCGTAAGGCCACTTATTTCTTAGCTTTAGGACTCAGGTTCGAGATCGAGCACTTCAGGTCCATCAGGGCAGATAGTGTTCACCAACCAGATCAAGGGTTTCTCGTAGATTTTCTTCCTCAGTTTGTCGGCCATATCCTTGGTTAACTGTCCATTCTCTATCATCTGGTCCAGGACGCTCTCCAGCAGGGCGTCGCGAAACACTGGATAAGTCATTCCAAGGGAGTTGCTCTTTGCAGGTTTTTAAAAAATTTTTGGGAAATTTTAAATTAAAAATCGGGTTGAGAGAACTTTTCATAGGCGAAAGCAAAATGATAGTGAATGTCATTAAAAACGTTGACAGATTGACTATTGAAGTTGTATCGATGGTTTACTTTGGAAACTTTCAGGATTGTACTAAACTCACAAAAAGAGTTGCTGAAAATAATATTTTATATGTACAAATATATTTTAGGCGTAGAAAATTAAAGGAAATCCATCGCCTAAATAATTGATTAGCTAATTCTTTATTACTTTATACATTTATAATGAAAGTGTTAATCCTTTCATTTAATACAAAATATGATGGTCGAAATGATTATTAATCGATTAATAACTAGACTGCAACCATAAAAGTTTGTTTCCAGTCAAGACATAATTAAAAGCAAGCGATAGATTTTCATTTATATATTTAAATTATATTTAAGTTATGGTGGAATATATGAAGATCATTATAAGGGAGGAGGAGAAGGTCAAGTAAAGATTTAAATTTAAAGATTCACATTTACATGCAAACATACAACTTTATTTAAGCCGATATATTTTATTTATTTCGTAGTTCTATTGCTGATAAAATTTTGTCTTATAAGTATTCTTTTCTCGATTCTCCTAGAACCGCTTATGCTTCACATGACCAATCCGCTGGAAGAGCGGAACATGCTCGTAGGGCGTGTGTGAGATGGGCACAGAGTCGTAGGTGACGTGGGCAATCTTGGTGAGTGGCGCAACAATGGTGTAACCCGGATGCTGGGCCAACTCCTGCGGCGTGGAGGCAACCGGCAGAGGGTGATGGTAAACCAACGGATGATGGTAGATAACCGTGGCGGCCAGGCCCGCACTCAGAAGGGCGAATAGCACGAAAATCTTTGGGGTAGATTCGAGATAATAATTCCTAAAAAATCAGACTAATTGCCCCGTTTACCTTGAGCATTCTCTCTGGTGATTTTCTCGCTGGGACTGCACTTGGACTAAACAGAGATCGGCCGAAGGCCATGGAATTTATAGGCTCGTCTTCATCGCTGGATCCCCGACCTGGGGGAAACAGTTAGGAACCGGTTGACACTCCCCTTGAAGTCTTCCAACTGCATTTCCTTGGAACCTGTTGCAACATCCCAGATAGTAAGTAGTAGCCACATCTCCCACTATTCCACTGGGCCTTTTGTCCCCTTCTCTTCGAGAAAACCCGTTTTCAAGTTCAAGTTTAAAGCGTCGACGCCGCCGAAGATTGTCAAAGTGTCAGTGACTCTTTTGTGCACTTAATTATGTCTTTTTTACATTTCTTCGTATTTGTTTTTGTTTATTTTCCGTCTCTTTATTTTTATTTTATATTTATTTATGGTTTGTGAGTTAGTTGGTCGCACGTCTTCGGATCTGGCTTTGTTTCCCCGTTTTTATTGCCTCTCGAAACATAATCATTGCCCAATCTTGTGTTTTTGAGCTATTTTTATGTGGCTTTTGGAGGTGTCAAGAATTAATTAGTTTGTCTTCATTTAGCGGCGATTTGTGCTCTTTAAGCTCAAGCTGTTATAATCGCTGTATTTATAATATAGTAGGGCATACCCTATATAGGAGGTGGATGGGGAACTTTTGGACCAGCTTTGAAACTGGAATTAAATTAAATTAAAGAGATCTGAAGCGAATTTAAAGATATATTAATGGGAGTCTCAGAAATCTATAAATAATTTATTATGTTGAGTTTGAAGTAAGAAATAAAAATATACTCTAGAGAAACCTTTAATTTATTTCAAGTGTTTATTGTTTATGTTCATTTTAGAATACAATTTTACTACCAGAAGAGGCTCAGAGCATCTAAAAATCTGCATGCTGAAATAAAAGTAATTTAATCTTCTTGACTTGATACTTTTTCCACTGGCCAAACATCCGAGGCGCATTGACCCCAAACCAAAGCCATAGGTCTTAGCCAAATCTGATCGGAGTCACATGACCGAATCGCTGGCAAAGGCCACCCACAAGACCTAAGCTGCCCACAGGCAGAAATAAATACACAAAAAACCGAAACTGGAACTATTGTAAACTGGTAAATGCCAAACTCGATTGCAGATTATACAATGGAGGCCCAAAAGGCGAAGCCACGGCCCAAACGCAACGAAAACAGGTGTTGGAACTCGGTGTTATTCACAGCATGCAGCCACTTAGGATGGCTGCTCACTTGGGCAACTCCAGTCCAGTGAATTAGATTTAATTTGCCAAGTTGCACTCACTGCTCATTAGATCATCGATGTCCATTTTGGGGGATGCAATCCGCTGCACTGGGGATTGGTATAAAAGAGCCCGACCGGGATCAGCGGCAGTAACACATTCGGTCCAGCCTCTCTAGCAGCAGCGGAAAAACTATAGTCAGCAACATGTATAAGGGAGTGAGTAAATCAAGGATATCTCAAGGATAAATCTAAATCTATTCAATATTCCATAATTGAGTTGTTTATGGGAATAACTTACTTCAGCAAACGAAGCATAATAACAGCATAAAAGTCACCTTAGAAAAACAGTAGTAAAATCATTTTCAAGTTTAGGTTTTTTTTTAAATAAAAACCAATACTTGTCATATTAGCAAATTTAAAATAAATTTAAACAATATTTGTTTATCATATTAACAATATTTTTGTTATGCATTGAGGTGTTTCATTTCTTCTCAGAAATTACTGTAGGACAATAAAAAATATTCGTAAAAATGTAAATGATTTGGCGTTTAAAATGCAAATTAAAAGTCACCAATTTTATGGTGTTTTGGTATAAGAAATAATTATTATTGATTTAATCATGAACCTCTTATTCTTAACTAATTAAAATAAATACTTTTACTATTATTATTTAATATTTATAAATAATATAAATTAAATACTATAAATTATTCTTTCCCAGCTGATACTCGTGACAATCCTCTGCCTTACGGCCAGCAGCTTGGCAGCTCCTGCTCCTGAACCCGCCCCAGAACCAGCTCCTGCTCCAGCTCCCTCGCCTAGCATCGGACTGGGCCTGGGACATGGCTACGGCGGATATGGCCTTGGATTGGGATTAGGAATCGGTCACATTGGCGGCCTCTACGGCGGTCACTATGGTGGCTTGGGACTGGGCCTGGGGCTGGGCTACCATTCTCCCATCATTTCCAAGACTATCATTGGCAAGAGCTATCTGGGCGGCTATGGCTTGGGCCTGGGTCATGGATACATCGGCGGCTACGGAGGACACGGACTCTACGGACATGGCCTGGGTCTCGGCTTGGGCTACGGACTGGGCCATGGCTATGGCTACGGCCATGGCTGGTAGAGATGTCAATCCGGATTCAAGCCAAGTGGAGCCAAGGCGAGCGTGCAGCATGTGAGAGCTTCAATCGAGTCATTTACTTCGCAGTACCCAAGCATTACGATAGCCTTAATCAGTCAATCACTCAGCAAGTCAATAAATCAATAGACAAAAGAAACGAAAAACCAAAAACCAGTATCTAATATGCGTTGCAAGTTGGAAAATCTAGCATTAAATAGGAATTTTTTAATGTTTTTAGGGGAATTATTATGAAGGTTCTGAAACTAATGCTTATTTGGTCCTCACTTTGCATTGTATTATCAAGTAATTGGAAGTTTAAGAAAATGTGACATTAAAAGTCGAAAATTGTGATTAAATTCTGAATTAAGATTCATTTTGAAATAATAATTTCTGTGGATTACTCAGAAGATTCATAATATAATGAATTTTAACCAAATTTTAACCAAATGAACACAAATTATAAATTTAATTAAAAACTCACAATAAAATAAGCAAAATCATTGTTTTTTATGAAAACCCAATTATATTTCAACCTCAAACTCACTTATTTACACAATTTTTGCTTTTGTACAAGAAAATCTTTGATCCTTCTGTCCTCCTCCATTTCTCTCAGTTTTCTGTCTGTGTTTTCAACTTCTCCTTCCTCCGATCCAAGCGAAACGAAAGCGATGCAGGAAACGATGTTGGACTGAACTCTCCACCATTTACCAACCATGAAGACCCAACTGAGGATGCGCCAATCCCAAAGGACCATGAGCCAGGCCCAAGGGAGCATGAGCCAAGGACAACGGAGCATGAGCCAGGGACAGCGGTGCATGGGAGACGGCCAGCGGAGCATGGGCCAGAGCCAGGGATCCATGGCTCAAAGCAGGCGAGGAGTAGATAGCCGGTCGGGCTAGAGCCGGGGCGGCATAGCTAAGCCTGGGCGCCAGTCCATAGGAGGCGTACGAAGGAGCGGCCAGGGCATGTCCATACGAAACGGCCGGAGCAGCTCCCAAGTAACCAGGGGCACCACCCAAGTATCCCGGAGCGGCGGCAGCGCTGGCCAGGCAGAAAACGGCGAAAACAAACTGTGGGGAGGCAGGATATATCCAGTTATACATCAAGGAGCACCTCCAAAGGACTTTCGAAGCACTTACGTATTTGAACATTCTGGGATTTGGTGCTGGCTGAACTCTTGGCAAGAACACAAAGCTGAATAATGCCGCTGTCAGAAGCACAAATGCTTTTATAGGCCCAAACCTGGCCAAAATGTGGCCCGAGAACGGATCCGAGCTGAGGGGGACCAAAGACCAGGCCCAGAGACTTGGCCAACTGCACTTTTACTTTGGTTCGACAGAGAGACTCGGCCCAAAACTGAGTCGGCGGCCCAGAGAGCCATGCAAAGTTGGCCAGTCGGGCCAGGCAGAGATGGAGCTGGAGATGGAGGCGACAGCGACAGCGACTGGGACCCCAAAGAGCACTGCCTGGCCCCGCCTCAGACAACGCGGATGTTGGTCTGGCCTGCGATTTGTCATACCCTTTCAGCAGCTGTTGCATGATTTTCAAGGATGTGTCAAGTGAGAAGGGTTTTCTCCTTCAATAATCATTATATTCTGAAAGGTAAAGAGTAGTATCCTCGGAAGACCTAAGAGTTATCCTGTAACTAATCTACCCAACATTAATAAATATATTTTGAGCAAATAAATATAAAAATATAGTTAGAGTATCTCAACTTCAATGTTAAACCTCGCCTCTGTTTTCATTTTGAATAATTTCTGATATATTTGTGTTGCTTTTTTTTCTGTTTACCATTTTGCACGACAAGGTGTGTGTGAGAAAAACTTAAATTGCATTTTGTTTCTTGCCTTTTTCGATTCTTTATTTTCGTGCCGGCCAACAAGTTTCCACTGAAATCATTTAAATAAGCCGCAGCGAATGCGTGTGCTGTTAGAAATTTCCACAGTAAATGCTCGAGCATTCGGAGTCTTAAAGTCTTAATTACAACACAGAGCGCCGAAATTAATGGGCGTGGCAGTTACACACCTGTGCGTAAGACCGATGCCGGGCCAGACTCGTTTCGAGACCGTTTTATGTGGGGCACAAAGTCAAATCGGCACTTATTTGTGCTAAGAACAATATAAATAATCGCCGGCAGAGGCAGAGGCGTTGGCAAGGTCGTTCTGTAAGGGGCGTAGGGGGTTCTTTATACGCTACGCCTCTGGCGAGGGTAACTTATGATCTGGAGGCCATAACTCATACGTCGGAGTGCAGCAACAATACCGAAGGAGTTGTGGCTGCCAGTTAATTGCCAGTGACTTTTTTTGGTGGGCCCACTCTATGCATAATTTCCACAGCGTTTTACGCAAGCCCAAAGCACTTAACACTTACCAAAGGGGGTTTGGGGGAGATTTCAGAAGGGGGGTACAATTCGCACTTGTTGAAGTCCCCGCCCTGCAGGCGATACTTGCAGCAAGGCATGCGTGATTTTAACCCTTTTTCCAAGGTAAATAAATATCCAAGGACTTGTGAGTGCTGAAGAAAATGGTGAAAAGAATTTTAAAAATTATATATATATTTAAATAATATTTTTTATTGGTTTTATACGATTTTTTTAAGATAATATATATAATCCTATATCTTTAATGTCATTGTTATTTTTGTAATGGGGTTTTTAAGTATATTAATAAATATTTGTATAAACCTTCTCTAAAATGCAAATATTCCTGTATATATTCCATATTTTTGTCACCGTATAGAATCTAAATACTTTATTTATTGATTATATACTTTAAGGGTATTATAATTTTAGTCAAATGCCTGCAAAGCCAAATTGAAATTATTATTATATAAAAATATTGATAATTATAATTTAAAGGTGCAATTATTTTAGGCCTTTACGAGAGTTAATGCTGGCTAATAACGCTGTAGTGGCCGAAAATCATATACATATATTTCAATTCATCATTAAAATCTGAATTTCTTTATAATAAAATATTACGAAAACCAATTTCCAATTTTAGGCTTTTCAAAGTTAGCTTTCTTTCGTGTTTTTGGCTTAAACTATATTACCTACCCAGCCTCAGTAGTTGCCAAAGGGTTAATAAGAAAAGGCTAAGGCCTCGTCCAGAAAAGCCTGCGGGCGAATGGAAAGGCAACGATCTAGTGACAATTACTAGCTCAGGCAAAATGGGCGGTGGGGACAGGGAACGGGACGGGGTCCTTGGCTGTGTCCATGCGTAACGCGAAGGGGATTTGCATACGCATACGCCGTGTGGGCGCTACAGGCCGCCAGCTCCCCTAGCCGGCTAGCCGAAGTTCTCCGCCCGAATTGCGCTTTTGGGCTGTAAATCAAACTTGCCAAGCATTTCAATTAAGAGCCTCCCGAGATCCGGCTCGGGGTGTACTATGTATCTACACAGTGCGAAAAATCGCTGGCAATTAATTTCGTGGCACTTGTGCAACACAGCGATTAAATCAAAATGCAATTTATTGGGCACCCAACTTGAAATCCGATCTTGAGTCGGGTTGTTTTTGCTCTTATTGATGTCTCCGCAAATTGATCGCAGCAAGTTCTAATCGCAGGCTCAGTCATTATTATTATCGTTTCAATGCTCTCACGCCCGACAGTGTACGGCTGTCAATTAGACAAGATTGTTGTAATCGCCGGAGCAGTTGCCTGCCAGCGGGGCGTAATTATAGTATAACTGAGCATTATAGGCCTAGAAGTCTTGTCCCTTGTTTGTCCACTAGATGTGTGTATTCAAATTGGAAGGGGATGAATTGGTAGAATGGGAAGGCGAATATGGGATACCCTAGCTTTTGGAAGGATTTAATATATTCTTTCTTTATTTCAGGCCTTTGTTATTGGGACTTTGATACTAACCTATAGATTTCTTTGGTTTCAATAGCTTTACTCAGATAATGGAGAAGATACTACATTGTGGTTTTATTAATTCCAGGATGTTATCATAGACTCATTGGTTTTATACTCTATGACACTAGATTTTTTCTGATAGGTTGATAGGACTATTTCTTTTAAAAGTGTTTCTTATGGTTTTTCGTTTCATGAGCTATGACATTATATTGTTGCTTTCAGAAAGGTTTAGGAGACTGAATTGTTGCTTATATTTACTATGGTTTATTTATTTTGTGCTTGCGTTATGCTTTTATGCATTATGTGTTACATTATGGCTTGTAGAGTGTTATGATTTGTTGCTTTCCTTGAATGCAGTAATATTTAAGACTATTCTAATGGAATCTTTTTTATAAAAATTGTTATTTTCAACAAGTTTACTTAATTTAGGAGGATACTTTTACCAAGGGCATAGTAGATACTATTTAAAATATATTAAAATCAAGATTAATTAGCCAATTTTAAGAGTCTTCATACCATATCCCCAACTGCAGCCTGGGAAATGAAACGCCCTAATTGCATTTTCTAGGGCTTCGGCAATTACAAGTTGCCACTTGCCTTAATAATTGAGGCGTGACCATCAAGACAAAAGCCTGGGTTAAAATTTTAATTTAATTTTCCGACTGCAGCGGAAACAAGTAAATTACCTGCAAGACCCGCAGAACGTGCAAGCGGATGGGGTTTCTCGGGAGGGGGGCGTGACAAAGGCGTTGAAAACATTGAAGCAAATTCGAAATTAACAACTCAAAAGACTTGAATTAATTTGCAAAATTTTCGTTTTAGCTAAATGTCGTTCTCCTGATTCGATTTTCATGCCATGCGGCGCATGAATAATGCCAAAGTTGGCAAAGAGGCGTGGCTCCGCTTGCTTTATTGATTGTTCGTGATTAGCCAAATGCAATTTAAGCGGCGCCTTTTAATTAAGTGCAATATTCGCAGCCACAGCAGCAGTAGAAGTTAGTTGGTAGTTGAAGGAGGCAGCCAATGACCTCTGAGCCGCGACACACGCAATTTCCAAGCAAAATAATAAACACTGCCGCTGGCTGGCCATAAAAACTATAGTCCAGGGAATGGAGGGGTGCTCTGCCTCTCTGTGAGCTGTAAAGGGATATGAACTGCGACGAGGATAGTGTAAACAACGCTCAAGGATTTTGCAGTGAAACGTGGCAAAGTGTCGATGAACCGGAACAGTCACACATCCAGGCGATGGTTTAAAATACCCTTTTTAAGGAAGGTACTATATGTGATTTGTGATTGATTTACATTTTAAAGATTATAAAGCAACTATTTTTAGTTAGAATCTACAATACTTATTCTGCCTATTCTAAACCTATTATTTAATAGCTCCTTTAATAAAATTTCAAGAGTTTCTATGGCAAAATATCCCACTGAATTATAGCCTTTCCAGGAAGAAGTTATTTGTAATGCACCCTTTAGGGATTTTACCATATTCCCCTCTAACAAGAGCAGCTAAAAACGGAAAGAATAAAACGTTTAACTTTTCAGTCGGTCAGTGCGTGGGCCTGATGCATTGCGTTTTTATTTGTCCTTGCCTCGGAGCGTGTATCTTCATCTCTGCTCGCATCTGTATCTGTATCTTTATCTGTGCCAGAGCCTGAGCCTGGGACACACGTGTCGCTGTCTTGGCAGTATCCCTTCATGCAGTAGAGGTCCTTACTTCTTCAGGACAGCGGCAACGGGGGCGGCAGCATAGACGGCGGGGTAGGCGGCACTATGGGCCACACTGTGGGCGCTGTAACTGCTGGCATAGGGAGCGACATAGGGGGCGTAGGCAGAGGTGTAGGCAAGAGGGGCGGCGGCAGCCAGGGGGGTGGAGTAGGCCAGAGGTGCGTTGTAGGCCAACAGTTGGGGACTGGCGGCAGCGGCGGCGAACAGAGCGCACAGGACAAGGGCGAACTGTTAAGAAATTTACAAAATTATTTTTATTTTAAAGCCTTCTAGATTTTTCTTGCCATAACAAATATTTTTTAGGGATTTTAAAGGGATTAATAAATTATATATCCTTCTACAATAGACTTTGGATTAAATTGAAGCCACTTAATAATAAAAATCTTTTCTAACTTACGAATTTCATCATTTTGTTTTAAGTTGGTTGTATCGTCTTCGAAGCTAGACTTTTGATTGATGCCGATGCTTAGGCTTCTTTCCGTTTATATAGTCAAATATCCATTTTATCCTTGGCAAAGCCCGTTTAAAATAAAACATTTTCATCACGTAGCATGGCCCGCAATCAGGGCCAACAGTTTTTGGCTGCTTTACTGGCATACTTTAAATTGGCGGATCAGCGTTTGATATTATCATAGATTGTACGCATTCCTTGGGAGATTTTATTTTCATTGAATTTATTATCTTTTTGTATTCCTCTCCCACTCGAGCATTTCCGCAAACTGGCGTCAGCAGCTGCCTTCTGCGGATTGAATTATCATAATTTAACACTAACAACTCCCCCTGGCCCGCACTTGTTGGCCATCGACGTGCGTGCCATTCCAAACCCTCCAATCCATCCCATCTTGGCCATCTTGGGCTTGAGCCCGGCTTTTGCCCCTCTTCTCCGCGAGCGTTTCAATTGTCAGCCACTCGAAGGCGCCGCTTTGCATTCTAATCGAAGATGCAAATAAAAATAGCAGCGGTTTATCCGCCGCCGAAGGACGTCACCGGACTGAACCCTTTGGCCAAGGTGAAGGACATCCGGAGCCGGGAATTGTAAACAACGGATCAAGGGCTCGCTGGCAGTTCAATAAACCTGCCAACTATAGTTGACCCTTTCCCAGCAATGTAAACATGGCCATTGCCATGGCAAATAAGGCAGTTTCCTTTTCAGTTTTATGATTTATTGAAATTTTACATAAGGGTTTTGTTTTGGTTTTTAATAGTTTCAAGAAATTATTTATTATTTGAATTAAATATTTATATTATTTATTTTTCTCCCATTTGGACTTGAAATTTGATATTTTACATAGGCTTTTGATTTGCCCTTTAAGAAATATCTTGAGTTATTTTATTTAAATATTTATATAATTTATCTTGCTATTTTTTTAAACTGCAAAAATAAATACAAAAAAATCCACAGTTGTTAGCAGGGAAATTTTGATTTCATTGTTCAGAAAATAATCAAAATTCGAGGCATTTTTGAGCTTGTATTCTAAGTAATAAATAATTTGAGCAACTAACGAGTTCTTTAACTACTATGACCAGTAGCCACCTGGGCCGCTAATTGCCTGCTATGATGAGTAACCTCTTCTTGGGCCAAGAGTTGGCCAGACATCAATGAAACTTCCCCCGCTTTAATCGGATTGCGATTGCATCGTTTCAGGGTTACGTTTGCATCAAATTTTAGGCAATCCAATTCCACGCAAGCCTCGACGGATCTAATCTCCTCCGTGGCAGCGGCCAAGCACCCAAATTAGCCAGAAACGCCCACAAAGAGGCGGTTGCAGCAACGGTTACGCACAAATGTCAACGCTCCACAGGCAGATATGCAATTTCGAGGGGGCCGAAAGTATTCAGCTATCTTCGTTAGTCAGCCAGTCAGTCGGACTATGTATAGTTGGCAGTTGGCTGAAGCTCTTCTCGGTGAGCCTGCATAATGGTTATACATCTCGGGTGGAGCGGCAAACCAGACAGATACCGGAGTCTAAAAGCGGAACACAAGAGCTGTCATAACAACACTAATACCCTTTACATGATTTTGGGTAGATTTTTGTGTAGTTTTAATTGAATGATTCTGTAATGTTCACTGCCGAGGATGTTGGTTCAACAATTCAAAGCAGTTTAGAGGATTTTAGTTGGTAAATTCCAATCAGTTTTATGAAGTTACCTATTAATCTTTATGTTCTAGACTTTTCTCTAATTTAATTCAACTTTAAAGGTCTGATTTTGTCATGACTGCAATGGTTTTCTTTAATCATTTGGATTTGAATAAGAGCTAAGCCAGTTGTTACATCTCAGCATTTAACAATTGTTTACATTTACTTTATATAAAAGTAAAAAGCCTGAAAGTATGTGTAATCTCTTACAACCTTTATTTAATAAAAAATCAAGGAAAAGTTCACGTTTAGCGCAAAATGCAGTATTTATTTCAACAATTATGCTCCTATATTCCGTTTAAATTTGAGTCCTGTTCCCATTTTTCAACTTTCAGCAGTCGGCAGAGAAGGTGGGGAAGGCGTAAATTCTGCCGAACCAATATAAGGGATTATATGGATTTAGAGGTGAGGGAAAGTATCCTTGTTGTAATATGTATATAGGTTTTTTCAGGTCCAGTTGAGCAGTCGGGGTAATCCATCATATTCCCGGATCTTAACGGTAGTAGGCGGCATAGGGATAGGCGGAGTAGGCCGAGTAAGCAGAGGCGTAGGGATAGGCGGAGTAGGCAGAGTAGGCGCTGGCCACCGGGGCAGTGTAGGCGGCGGTGTAGGCAGCACTGTAGGGAGAGGCGGCCACTAGGGGAGCGGAGTACGCGCTGTACGCCAAGGGGGCAGCAATCACCGCTGGCTTGGCAGACACGCAGGCCACGATGGCGAACAGGCACAGAGCGAACTGCAAGTAGAAAGACTAATGTTATTCCAGTGATCCTCCGCTATAGGTAATCCTTGATCCTTACGTATTTGAACATGTTGCTTGGGGTTGGTTGGTTGGTTGGTTGTGAACGGTTGGTTCTCAAGTACTAGACTGATATCTCCTAGAGCCCAGGCACCCGAGTATATATAGCAGAATCGGTCGAGAAAATTCCAGGCCAAAAAGAAGACGAAGGTGATGCCAGTGGGGAAATTAATATGCACAGGCCGTGTTCAGATCGGTTCCAAGTCCATTTTAAAGGCAGCCAAGGAGAATCCCCGGCGTTATGGCTTTGCACTTTTCGGTTTCGTTTTCGTTTTTCGATTGGTATTTTTAAAAGCGTGACGAAAAGCGAAAAACAAATCGATGGCGGGGGCCTGTCTGGAATAATAATAAATATAGCCGAGTATATGTCTGTGATTGAGATACCAAACTCTTGGTGTGACCCACAAAAACTGCCGGGTTTCGGTCACTCAGAAGTCTATAAAGCTGGGTTCTGCGTCTCCGGGCGGGTTTATTTCGCTTTTAGAACCTTTAGCAATCAGATCTTATCAGCTCGGACTGACTATGTACAGGAAATTAGTAAGTCTGAAGCGCTTCTCCGCGGAGAAGTCGATGCACTTGCTCAAAGATGATGAGGCCTCGCCATCGGTGGCCATTTCAGGTGGCGCTTCAACTCCTCCTACTGCTGATCCATTGCGTCGCAGGGGGTCAGATTCAGGATGCTGCCGAGGAGATCGATGTGCCGCCTGCCCACCGAGCTACTCCGCCACCTGGAGCTGCTGCACCGCCGTCGCCACTCGGCCCGCTGGGACCACCGCCTGCAGCCTCTGCTCCGCCGCCCAACTATCCTTTGTTCTACCCAGCTGCGTGGCCGCCATTCGGACGCTTCAGCGCCTCCATTCCCGTCCAGACGTCAGTTGTGGCGATCATTGCCTGAGGGGCCACCGACCAGTGGTCGTCCATGCCGAAGGACACAGCTGTCCCTCCTGTTGAAATGTTTATCCCGTTACTGTTACCACTTTTGTTATTGTTTTTCTGTTCTGAATGAAATATATTTTTAGCCGCAAGATGCATAATTACGAGAGTTTACTCATGGCTGACGCCACTTTTGAAATGGCCAACACGTGCTTATCCTACAGAAGATGCTTCTGTCTATATAGTTTTTTCGAGGCATCTATCATTTTAGCCATTTGCATAATGTCAATAGATTCAGTGACGCAACTTGTTTGGCATTTACTGAGATGATTTCCGCATTTGTAATTAAGAGAGGAGGGTATAACGAGGATAATAATTATTTAGGACTTTAAATATAATTCAAGAAACATAACAATTGATAGGAAATCTTATAACTTTTTTGGCTAAAAGTATAAGAATAAGGGATATTTTCTAGTTGATTTATAAGCTGTTATGGCATTAAAATATTTTATAAATTAATGCATACTTGTACATATGTATTTTATAATATATATACTTAAGTAATAATATTTTTAGAGATATTTCCTGAGCATACAAAAATATAAATAGCTCCCAAAGTAACCTTAGAGAATCTTTTTAACTTTATCTTCATTTTAAAAATATATAATTTGTAATAATCTCTTTAAGAAATTTTATAAAAAATCAAATTTTGATGTCTTAAAATTATTGAAATTTCTAGTTGCAAGACTATTAATCTGTAAAAATCTCAGACTCTAATTTATTTAATTTATTTATCTACAATTTTCACACTCCTTTCCCTTCCCAAATAATAATATTTAAAATATTTTGTTTATGTAATTTGATTTATTGCATTTTCAAGTCCGTTTCCAGTCCGTTTTAAAACCGTTGTAAATATCCTTTATATCCTTCTTCTTACAAAACCGTGGTGTAAGCAGCAGTGTAAGGGTAGGCGGTATAAGGATATGCGGAGTAAGCAGCAGCCACAGGAGCGGAGTAAGCAGCAGCCACTGGAGCGGTGTAAGCAGCAGCCACAGGAGCGGTGTAAGCAGCAGCCACAGGAGCCACAATTGGAGCAGCAGCCACTCCGTTAAAGTTCCTGGCCACGTACTGAGAGCTGGTGGCAGTGACCACTCCGGCGGGAACAGCAGCCAGGACGGCGGGCTTGGGCTCAGCCACACAGCAGGCTACGAGGGCGCAGAGGACAACGAGGGCGGACTGCAAAGAGAAGATAAACCCTTTAGTTACTTCCCAGAGATCGGAGAATCCATCACCGGACACCCACCAGCTTGAACATGTTGAATTAGTTTGATTTGAGCTAGCAAATTGGACTACGATTGTCTGCGATCGGACATGCAACTTTTATACCCCGTGAGAGTCACTCGGGGATGCTTGAGTTTCTGGGCACACACGGTAATGGCCAATTGGGCGAATTGATTCTATATAACACAGAGACCGCCGCCTGCATGGGAATGCAGAGCGGCCTTTGAGCTTCTGTTATTGTTGGCTACGTGCCCGCCGTTCGGGGAGGTCGCTCCGCTCCGATCCATTATGCTGGGCACGTCTGATTTGGGGGCCCATAAAAGTTGTCGCCGCGAAGGCTTCGCTACTATGACCAGTAGCCACCTGGGCCGCTAATTGCCTGCTGCGATGATGAGTAACCTCTTGGGCCAAGAGTTGGCCAGACATCAATGAAACTTCCCCCCGCTTTAATCGGATTGCGATTGCATCGTTTCAGGGTTACGTTTGCATCAAATTTTAGGCAATCCAATTCCACGCAAGCCTCGACGGATCTAATCTCCTCCGTGGCAGCGGCCAAGCACCCAAATTAGCCAGAAACGCCCACAAAGAGGCGATTGCAGCAACGGTTACGCACAAATGTGAACGCTCCACAGGCAGATATGCAATTTCGAGGGGGCCGAAAGTATTCAGCTATCTTCGTTAGTCAGCCAGTCAGTCGGACTATGTATAGTTGGCAGTTGGCTGAAGCTCTTCTCGGTGAGCCTGCATAATGGTTATACATCTCGGGTGGAGCGGCAAACCAGACAGATACCGGAGTCTAAAAGCGGCACACAAGAGCTGTCATACAAACACTAATACCCTTTACATGATTTTGGGTAGATTTTTGTGTAGTTTTAATTGAATGATTCTGTAATGTTCACTGCCGAGGATGTTGGTAACCAATTCAAAGCAGTTTAGAGGATTTTAGTTGGTAAATTCCAAGCAGTTTTATGAAGTTACCTATTAATCTTTATGGCTTAGACTTTTCTCTGATTTAATTCAACTTTAAAGGTCTGATTTTGTCATGACTGCAATGGTTTTCTTGTAGAAAGCCACTTAATCTTTACAATACTAAGTGTTTTCATTATCAATTCAATATTTTATTGCATCTTAAATGTAATTTTTCTATTTAGTTCCTTAAAACAAATATCAGCTTCTATTAAAGCTAAAAACTATAGAACATGAGAATGCATTTGTCTTGCGAAAAATGTGCAAACTTGCAGCTTGATCACCCGAATGCATAAAAACAAAACAAAACAAAGTGCAGACCGACAATTCTTATCGCCTGGTTACAGCCTGACGCTGGACTACTGAAGGCTGACAATCTTTGGGGGAGCCAGATAAATCCAATATGTAAATATATATATATAAATGTGCATATGGGGAATTCATTGATTGGGAGGCTGGCTGGACCGCAGTCTGCGGATTTTCATTGCGACAGTTTACGATGTTAATTGAGAGCGAGCGGTTCGTGAAAATGATGAATAAATCAGATCGCAGGATCCCCGCAGTGATCCTTATCCTGGTGCTCTCGGTATCGGCAACTACAGGCAATGGTGGCGATGTACCCCTGCGATGTGACGAGTACGATTCGATGGGATTTATGGATGTGAACGAGGCCTTTTGCACGGTGACCGGTTTCACGGTCACGCACAGTCAGAATATCGTGATCAAGAACATTCCGCCGGGAAACATGGTCAAGTTCATGAAATTCTACGAGTCGACGCTGCTCTATATGCCCTTCCACCTCTTCGAAACGTTTCCGCACCTCAAGACGCTGGACGTCTCAAATACGAATATCTTGGAGCTGACGAGGAATGCCTTCAGTGCGGCCAGCAACTTGACCTATCTGAATCTGGCCTACAACAATTTGACCTCAATTCAGACGTCGGTGTTCATAGGAGCCAATGTCCTGATGCGCCTGGATTTGTCCTACAACGATATCACTTCGCTGAGTGTGAATGCCTTTTGTGGCCTGCACACCATCAGTCAGATCTACCTCACGGGCAACCGGCTCAAGGAGCTGCACACGGACATCTTTAAGGACAACGAGTACCTGGAGAAGGTGTCCTTTGAGGGCAATTTGCTGACCACCATTCAGCCGGAGGTATTCCGCAATATGCGCCGCATCAAGGAGGTGAATCTGTCCAACAATCAGTTGATCCAGATTCATCCGGACACCTTTGCGGAGGCTGCCAGCCTGGAGAACCTCGTGCTGTCCTACAACCAGCTGCGGAATTTCCAGCTCACCGAGAAGAACATCGTGCACCAACTGCACTTGGACAACAATCATCTGACCAATCTGACCATTAACGCCACCCGATTCGTCCGGGCCAGCCACAACAACATATCGGAGCTCATCCTGCACCAGAGTCTGCACATCGAGACGCTCGACCTGAGTGCCAATCGCTTGACCAGTATCTCGAACATAACCAACATAACCTACATGCTGTATTTGGATGTCTCGGACAATCCCATTGGGCCCCTGAATGTCTCTACGTTCGCGCAGCTCAAGCGACTCAGGGGACTGAATCTCCGGGGCACTGGCATCCGGGAGCTCAAGTTCGGCATGTTCTCGAAGCAAAAGTATCTGGAGGAGCTGGACTTGTCGTTCAACAACCTGACCAGCCTCAATCTGGATATGTTTGTGCCGTATCTGACGAATCTCAAGAAGTTCCTGGTGGATGGAAATGAGCTGCGGGAGCTGCAGGGCAACCGCTCCTTCTCGGACACCTTTCCGCAGCTCCAGAAGTTGGGAGTTTCGCGGAACCGCTTCAACTGCTCCTACCTGCACCACCTGCTCATTCCACCGTCGCTGGCCGAGTCTGTGGTGCTGAACATCGAACCCGACAACAATCTGGAGGAGACCCCGCACATCCGCGACGTGTCCTGCATCAGTCGGTCCGTGGAATCCCTGAATGCCACCTTTTCCGCCGAGGAATCTGCACTGGAGTCGCACATCCAGAGGCTGTCCCAGCAGCTGGAAATAGTCGGATCCCACTCTAGGAACCTCGAGCTGCATCTGGCCTTCATGCAGGTCTTCGCCTGCGTTTTGGGCGGCATCGTCCTGGTGGCTGCGGTAACCCTGATAATTTTACGACATCTGAAGAATCGGCGATCGGGAAGATATGACCGGAGCAGCATAGTCTTCCACTCGAATGCCACCATGGAAGCTACCAATGAGTTTGGACAGTGATCAGTGATTAATTGATGGCTTAAATCAGAAAATATAAAAAGGTTTTACTGAATTACAAAAGTTTTAAAAACTCTCTCAAAAGCAATTCAAAATGCGGGAAAACTTTACATTAAATTCTGTTTAAATTTAAGTAACTTTTCTTGTTCCGAAATACTTAAAAGGCTGAAATGAAAACACTTAAAAGCAATAAAATAATAAATATAAAAATGCATTTGTAAATGTTACAAAAAAAATTACAAAAATATGAATAGATATAAAACAGATAGAAATAGGTTCTCTCTAGCAATGATTTTGTTTAATGAAGCAATTCATTTAAATACTAAAAAATTAACACATTTAAATAAAAATAAATATATAAATATAAAACCCGGAAAAGAGATTGGAAGAAAGAGGGAATATTTGCAGTAGAATTTATCTGAAGTGACTTTGCCTTTTATGTCCAGAGATCGTACTTCCTTAATGCCACTGGGCACTGATAACTTAAAAGCTGTAAGACCTTGAGTAATATCCATATATATAAAATACAAATCCGCAGAGTAAATATACATAAATAACAGATACATATATACTGAGAAAGATATTAATATGTTTCTTTAAAATTAAGTCTCTCAAAGATTAAAAGCTGTAACTACGAATTGTTTGTATTGACATAATTAAATTCGTTAAAGAGTTCAAGAAGAATATTTCTATATATATTTTTCCCAAACAAATGAAATGATATAAACGCTTATTGAAATATTCACTTATTAATAAACACAATTCCCTTGTGAAAACAAACTTCTATTTAGAATTTCGTATCTTTAAAAAAATAAACAACATTCAATTTTTATCCGTTTTATATTTCATTTATTATTGTCTTTGTTTCAGCTTGATATCGTTAAATCCAACCTACTTCTTCAGCAGCAGAGGGGCGGTGTAGGGAGCAGCAGCCACATAGGGAGATGCCACATACGGGGAAGCCACGTAAGGAGACGCCACGTAAGGAGACGCCACATAGGGAGAGGCAGCTACATATGGGGAAGCCGCTGCCACGTAGGGAGCCGCGAAGTTGCCGTGATACTCCCGG
The DNA here is from genome assembly GCA_035045905.1 of Drosophila anomelani. Classification (NCBI taxonomy): domain Eukaryota; kingdom Metazoa; phylum Arthropoda; class Insecta; order Diptera; family Drosophilidae; genus Drosophila; species Drosophila anomelani. The sequence continues at coordinate 2,320,598 of JAWNOO010000165.1, forward strand.
CTGTAGACGGCAGCCGCCGGAGCAGCAGCCACCAGAGGAGCCGAGTAGGCCAGAGGAGCCACGATTCCAGGCTTGGCAGCCACGCAGGCGAACAGAGCGAACAGGGCGACGGCGAAGAACTTGAACATTTTGGCGGTGGATTTGGCGGCTGTGGTTTGCTGGCTGACAAACGAAACTGATGACAAGTGCTGGATGAACACGAGGCTTTATACCCAACGACCACCCACTTTTGGCCCTGGCCACTTGTCCGCTTGGTACTTATAATTTAAGGCCCAGCTTTTAATTAGCCAAACTGCGAGTACGAATATGCGTACGAGTCTTTCTGCCTAAATGCGATCGCTGAAGTCTTGAGCTCTACGTGACTGGCCTATCCAAAGAAAAGTAATTTACCTTTCGGCCGGAGACCTTGCAAGGTCGCCCCGCTTGGCCCGTTCAACTTGCGGCTATAAAAGCCTGGCGCTTGGACTGTTTCAGACATCAGTTGCATTTGTTCAATCCGACAAGTACTACCAAAACCCAACCAATCCTTTCAAGATGTTCAAGTTCGTCGTCGCCGCCATCTTCGCTCTGTTCGCCTGCGCTGCTGCCAAGCCCGGAATTGTGGCTCCTCTGGCCTACTCCTCGCCCTACGTAGCCTCCCCGTATGTGGCCTCTCCCTACGTGGCCTCCCCGTACGTGGCCTCCCCCTACGTGGCAGCTGCTCCGTACACCGCCGCCTACACTGCCGGATACGCTGCTCCCTATGCCGCCGCCTACACTGCCCCGTATGCCGCCGCCGCCTACACCGCCCCCCTGCTGCTGAAGAAGTAGATGCCGAGGAAGGTGATCGCCGGAGCAGAAGCAAAATGGATTGACACTCGCAACTAAATTGAAATAAACTCGCAAACAATCGAACACATTTGTCTTTAAATCCAGGAAAACAAACAAAATGATAGCTTAAAAGTGTAGAGATTCGACTATGGGATACCCTGAGCTTATTTTTACAGGATGATAAAATATACTTTGCTGAGGGAGATCTAGAATAGGTTTATATGAAGCTTTGACTTCTAAGTGCTCTTTTTATATATTTTATATTAAAATTTATTTCACTTTTACTATCAAGAACATTTAACTTTTTTCGTATTTATGGTATAGAAGTAATATTCTAAAAATACTTTCTATAAGTAGTAAGTTTTGCCAATAGAAATGACGAGTTTATCACATTTATTCATGAATTCCTAGAATTTGAATAGTCAAAAATTAACTGCAACTTGTGACGTTGAAAATTTTATCATTAAAAAAAATAAAATTCAGTGTTCATTAGCAGTCTTTGTTCAAATTACTTTGAACTTTTATGTTGGCATTAAGCTAACTTAAAAAGCTATTCTTCAACATTTGTCACGTGCCAACTCAACGATTGCATAACATTCAACCGGACTTTGGATAAAAACTTTGACATTTATTTAATCAAGATTAGGGATGTTGGGAAAATACAAAAAAAGGCATTCAAAGATTTTAAGAACACTAAATAATTTCCTTTCTTTCTTATAAATTAAAATGTTCGCATTAATTTAATAGGCATTTTTATAACAAAAAAATCTTACATTTAAATTATTACCAAAATAATGATTAAGCCTTAATTAATAATACTTTTTTATTTATTTTAATCTTCATTTATTTTTCTAAATATATTAATAAGGATTCAGCATCATCATCACTGGCAATTGCAGGCATGATAAACTGCTGGAGCCAGAGGAGCAGGGGCAGTGCCGCGACTCATTACAATTAAGGATAATTATCCTTGGCCCGTCCACATGTTGGTGGGCGTGCGGCGAGCTCTCGGAAGCGGACACAACAGCACAGCACAGCGTTTAGACAATGCAACGTGCGGCGTGTGTAAAATTAGAACCGGGAGCGTATACGTAATCTGCGGCAAATCACAAACAGAACAGGGCAGAGCAGGGATCCTTTAGAATTTATTTGGCATTATTATAAATTATTATATAAAGAAGCCCAGCTTAAATGCAAATTACAAATCCATGTGTCAGTCAGCCCAGAAGTATGTAACCTTTACGGTTGGCAGGCGAGTGAGTGTGTTAACCCTTAGGCCAGCCATTGTGGTCGTTCGCCCAGACTGCGATTCACGCCGATGCTGTTGGTCACCTGAAAGTTGACTGACCAGCCCAGAAAGAGCGAGATGTTGCCAAAGGGGTCAAGCACCACCTTGTGCTTCACGGGCTTCTGACTCGGGCTCTGTCCCTGCTTCTTGTGATTCTTTTTGGTGAGGGCACTGTACAGTGAAGTCGGCGGATCCTGCACGAACTTCTGGACGCCGATGGCGAGCTTATGTAGGTCACTGAGGAAATCATTGGGCGCATATAGCTTGGCGGGGTCATCGATAAAGGCAAGGGCTTCCATGGATTGCGGTTCCAATTGGTTTTGGTAAGGGATTTCCTCCTGAGAATCGACTGTCCTGCCAACTCCGGCCGCTAGAATGACGTACACAGGCTGGCTTAGGCTCAGCTCAATAAAAGTCAAACAAATTACAAGAAACTGTGAATGGAAAAGGTATTTTATTATAAATTATATATTTTATAATATTTATTTACTATCCTTTCAGTGTTTTATTTTCCCTGGTGTACTTACGGAGAACATGTCCCCGGCCCATCTGAACGACGACTAAACCAAGGCCAAACAATAACCGCGGCTTAAATAGCCCTCCAGTTGGAGTCCTCATCCTTCCCAATTACCCTCCATTTATGACACATGCTTTTCAAACCAATTTCAAAACTTTATTTGAGGCATGTCCATCAAAAAGGCGGCTAAACCTGCAAAGGATAGCTCCAGGCGAGGACGCTCTCTTTGTGAGTTGCGGTGGAGTCACCGCTCACCAGCCGTAGCCATGACCGTAGCCATGTCCGTGTCCATGCCCAATGCCGTAGCTGATGGGATGCACAACGCTGTGCGAGGTGGTCCAGATGGGCTGGATCACCCTCACCGAGGGCAGGCTGTGGTACGAGTGCGTCAGAATGGATCCATGCGAGTGCAGCAGCCCGGGGGCGGCGCAGCTCAGGGCCAGGCAGAAGGCAAGGAAGACGAACTGGGGGCGGGATAATAACTTGGCCACTTAATTAACTCCTGCCAGAGCCGCCTGTAATCCTTACCAGCTTGAACATTTTCTGAGGTGGAGAGAACTTGTGGAACTCGAAACTCGCACTGGAGATGTGATGGCTTGTGGTGTGTGCCGTGAGTTTATATAAGAGGGCCCAGAAGCCGCAGCAATTGCCAACTGCTGAGACCTTGGAGTGATACCCAAAACCTTAGAAGATTTTTCACTGAAATCTAAGCGGACGCCGACTGATCGGATTTCGCGACTCACTCAGGTGAGTGACTGGCAAACTCGAACCCAAAACCTGCACCGCAAATGCGACTTTTGATATTGCCAAATACGCACCGCAGTGCTCCGAAAATTGGGGGAAACTGCGCAATTTTCCTGGCGATAAACAAATCAACAATCCACCGAAAATAGGAAAACATTCAATGTATGGGAACAAAAACAATAAACTTAATTGATTTTGGTGTGGGCGCTTGTTTTCGCTGGCTGGAAGACAAAAGGAAACTTGGCAATTTTTATTGGCACCGCCCACTGCCCACTCTCCCTGACCTTGAAAGCCTCTCGACCGAAAGAGCGAAAATACCGGAAGTGCGTCTCAAGTCCGGACGCACTTAATTGTTTATTTTCGGGGCCAAGAGCAAACCTCCAACCCGAGCCGGATCGAATCCAAATCGAGGGAAGTAAACAAACCGCCGGCAGAGATGCGAACATTTGCGCCGTAGACAAGTCGAAGGAGTGGGAAGTAATTACACTCTAGAAAATGTTTATATTATTGTGGGTTTCTTTTTTAAACAAATATAAAGATAAATAAATAAACTATGTTTTACATTTCCTTAAAAATGCAATTGATCAAACCCGATTTTAGCTTTTTTACTTGTCATGTTCCTGATTAGTTTTCTAAGATCAATTAGGAAAAATACTGAATGTTTTCTCAGAGTGTATTGCCCACCAGTGGGAGGAGGCCGCCATCCAGAGTTCTTTTGTGGCAGACTCTATTCCTGATTCTGCGGTAATGCAACATTCACTGTCTTGTCAGCGGACTCACGACAATCCGATTCGCATCTGGGTTCTGAGTGGCAGGAACGAGTTCCTTAGAGCAGTCCAATGTGGTTGCAATTGCAACTGGGGCCATTCAAAGTGAGTTAAGGGCTTCTTTCATTCGCCGCCGCCGCCGCCTGGGCAAATGCCTTTGACCTTGGCCACCAACCAGTGAGCCTTCACCAAAGTGAAGGTCTGAGCCAAGGAGCTATAAAAGCCCGATTCACCCAACAGCGCGGACTCAGTTGACGAGGTGATAGCCAAGGAGTTGGAACGGTAATAAAAATGAAGCTGGTAAGCAGAGTCTAAGGTTTGCCATCTAATTAAAGTGCTAGAAATTAAATAAATATTTTCATCTTACAGCTCATCTTAGCCTGTTGTTTGCTGGGCCTTGCTTTGGGCCATGAGGTGTACACCTACTACACGCCGTCCTATGGGTACTACGGATATCCCGCGACCTATGCCAGGACCTCGGCGGTGCTGCCCTTGGCCTATTCCCGCTTGATTGCTCCGGCTGCCGAGCAGTCGCATGTTTATCACAGCGTCGAGACTCCAAACTCCTTCCAGCAGCAATATCGCAGCGACTACAAGCCCCTGACCTACGAGTACCTCTACTAGATCCATTCTAGAGAGCAACAAACTTCGATGCGTGCAATTGTAAGCAAGTGAAATTTGAATAAAGTTCGAACTTAACTCATTGTGTTGTGCTGTTCGGGGCTGTCTGTGAAAACAACTTCCCTACTTCTCCGTGGGTCAGCTGCTGTCTGTTGAACTCGGCCTCCTATTGTTCAGTTATAAAGCCCCAACAATGGGTGTCAATATCGAATAACCCGGCTTGGTTCCCTGCCCCTGTGGCCAGTTATTCACCTGGGCACCTACCTGCCTAGTCACACACTCACCTATGGGAGGCCTGTCTAAATTTAACCGAATCACAGAGTGGCTCGGGAGCTCAAGAGCTCGCGCTCATACGTCACTGTGGCAAGGGGAAGCCATAGGACCAAGCTCAAAGTGCAATGTGAACGCAGAAAAAGGAGGCGTGGAAGTCATTTCCTTATGGGTGCCTCCCACAATCTTCGCCCTTTGCTGTGTGGCTGGCAGAGCCGGAAAGAGTCCTGGAACGTGACCCGGGCCCAGTCACATGGCACATCCCCCTGTGGTACATTCGCACGCAAATGCGTAGAACGGAACTCAATCGCTAATCGAATCACTAACTTTAATTAATATCTGATACTCTGCAGCGATATGTAAAGCTCAGCCACAGCTTAGTCAGGACTTCCATGCGATTTAGTCCTGGAATATAAGTTAATCCGCTTTTACATCGAACAAAAATCAACCAATATTGAGTTACATTTTATGCAACTTCCACGGCTTTCCGCTTCGATTGCAGGGAATGATGCTGCAAATTGCTATGCTTTTAATTTCCAATTGTTCAGGTTATTTTTAAAGGTTTAAATGGTTTGAGCAAATTTAAATATATATTTCTAAATTAAATAATAAATAACATTTTAATTTTAAGTTCAATGAAGTCATTAAACTGAATACAACTACATTTATAAATACACGAAATTAATTACGATTATACGTCCTTACAAATATATTTTCGTCTAAACTCGTTGATTTATTTAACTTTTAAGTGGCTAAAATTCTAGTTTGTCCTCATTTTTTAACATTTTCATTTGAAAAGCTTCATCTTAAAATAATTACAGCGTACTTTACTGGGCATTCATACCCAAGATTAATGATTACGAGACCAGATTGAGTTCGTGTTCATTATGCGAGGCAAATTAGAAGAAACTCCTCCCATTCCAACAACTCGATGCTACTGATTAGCTCTAGGAGGGATGCGAGGGAAGGTGGCTTCAATATCGGCTTACTAGAAACCATCTCCCTGGACTGGCGAAGAGGAAAACCTGTTTCTGCAACTGAAGCATCCAGAATCTGCATCGGCATCGGCATCTGATTCGGTCCATGTGCCAGTTCAAGGTTTTTCAATGTCCAATTAATGGGCAAGGAAATCCCAGTCAACCAGGCAGGCAAATCTATTCGAACAACGAGTTTAACATAAGAACACGGAGAAAAAAATGAAGAAATAAGATATTAAAATATTAAATCTAAGCGAGTTTCATTTTTTGTATCCTTAAAGTATAACCTTTAAATGGAAACAGTTAAGAACCTAATGAAGAGAATAAAGTTCTATAAGCATTAAGTATCTGTAAATAAAATGCAATTTTAAGTTTAATTAATAAATGTATTTTATATTTAAACTTTTTTTTATTTAGATCTTTCAAAATACAACCACACTTTCAGTGTTTAAAGGCAAAGGATAAATCTAGAACAGAATCTAGAAAGGGCCACATCCAGTACCGAGAGAGACCCCCGGCCAGTTGTTTACTCAAAGTAAAAAACAGGCTCTGGACGCGGACGCCCAACCTCGGATATAAAAGGTCTTTGGGAATGCAAAGAGGAGCTCAAAGTGAAAACGCCAGTGGACAACGACGACGACGACGCAGTTTGCAGGTTGGCGACAAAATGCGCAATTATCTTTGGGTAGGCAAAATTCATACTTTTTCTTGTCCACTTCCTCCACTGAAGAAGTCTACTCTGTCGTCCTCTTCCATTGCAGTTAGTGGTGCTCATGGCGGTGGTGGCCACCAGCCGCGTCAAGGCCAAGCCACTGGTCTCCTTCGGAATCAGCTATCAGCAGCCGTATCTGGGCCCCGCGCCAGGACCCTATTACTATGGAGGACCTTATCAGGGCGGCGGCTACTACCACAACTACCACAACAGCCCGGGCCCCTACAGGTATCCGTATCCGTATGCGGATGAGAATCGCTACGGTGCCCTGGACGTGGGAATCGGTGCCCTATCCCTGGCCCCGTTCCTGCTCTGATCCTGAATAAAAGCTGGAATAAAATTTATACAAAAGACTTTTCACTCTCCGCTGTGGCACGCATTCCTAAGCCTTAATTTTCCTCCCAGGTCGAGATGGACTTACTTACAGAGTTGGACTACGTGACAGTTGTGCGTGGTATAGGGATCTGGCGGTGACCCAGTGACTGAATTTTCTCACCAGGTATCCTTGATTTCCTGCCTCAAGTTTAGTAGCTGTGGGAAGACACTTTTGCCCATAAGTAAATAAAATAGGAGTAGGTGTAAGGCAATCACTATCAACTATTTCTTTCATATTTCCATTTGACTATTTCCTTTCAAGCAAAAGGGATGCAATCTAAGACTCTGAGGACTGAAATCGATAAGGTATTTTAAGCCTCAACCTTTCCGTTTCGCGGTTATGCTAATGTCCGCGGCGGTGTCTCAGTTATTTATAGCAATTGTAAGTGCCTTCGGGATGCAGTGCATAACCAAAATACGTTGACAAAACGTGCATCTTTATTTTCCTTGGGGACTGCAGAATATAATATGTGCAGTCTGCCTGCGATAAGCACATAATTTCAGTCACCTCGGATATCAGGGATTAAAGGAACCCCGCTGACTGTTGTATCACCTCACTGCCTCCATTCCAACTCGTGAGTCCCGGACACATGGAACTTGAGTTCGTCATACGAAACATGCACGTTGTCCATGTGGCAATTTTAGCGATTGATTGGTCCTTAAAGTTTTTCTTGCAAGTTCTTCACGTGCTGGTGTTAAGTCGTTTACACTGAACCAAAAAACTTGTGGATTTTAAGTTTAAATTCCTTTTTTAGTGCCAAAAAAATAACAATTTTCTATTTTGTTTTAAGAATTTCTTTTTCTATTTATTTATGGGAACTTTTAAATTATTCTCAACTTAAAAACTTTTTAAGCCATCAAGTGTGTCACAGAAATCGCTGAAAAAGTGAAAATAAATAATTTAAGTTTCAAATTCATGGTAAAACTTATGTTTTATGTAAGGTTATGTCTTTTGAAGCTATTTTTAAACAGTCCCTTAAATGATTTCAATAATATCCATTATTTTAGAGCCCCTCTACATATAAGTACTATATATGAACTTATTAAACCTATTAAATATTGTTGATGTTTAAATAAAATATTTATGTATACAAAATTGTTCATATTATTTAAATAATAAAAATGATAGAAATAAAATTTTTATTAATATGCAAGGTGCCCTAAAATAATTATTTTGTAATTTTAAATGTTGTTCCCTAGCTTGGAAATGGTTTTTACGACCGTAAACCCTTGACTGCCACTCTGATTTTAGCACTTACTCTCCCAGGGAATAACCTACTACTTTCGCCTAGTCTTCGACAGAAACTCAGGCAGCCAAGGTGTATGACGCGCACGGATCACGTTCCCCAACAATGCTAAAAACTTAAAAGTGCAACTAGCAAGGTATTGTTAGCCATTCGCTTTTGGCTGGCTCCTTTGTCCCAAAGGGGAAGCATCAGCAGTCACGTTGAGTGGAACAGGCGAGAGCAACAGGTTCTCAGGACTACGACTTGTCCTGTTAGTGGCCTGTGGTGTGTGGGTGTGTGTGTGTCGCTTGTCGTTTGTTTTCCGATGTGTCCTTCTCGACGGCGCACTGGGCACTGATTTCCGCTGGGTGTGTGTCAGTATGGCAGGCGAAATCGAATCGGATACCCGAGACCTGGTCGGGTGTCCTCGTCGGGGGCGAAGGTTAGGATGCGAAGCTGCCACGACATTGAGGAGCAGTATAAAAGCGAGTGCCATTCGCCTGCCACTGGTAGTCTTCATCGAGACTTGAAAGTGTCGCGTTGGCCTGGAAAAAGTTCCTCTGAAAAGTCCTGAAAAACCTATTTAAAAGAACAAGAACTGATTTTGAAAAACCAAAAAAACCAAACCAAGTGCCAAGTGCCACAAAGTGAAAAAAGACAACTTCCAAGAAATAAAAACATTCGCCATGGATACCCTCTCTCCGAATAACGGCTCAAAGTCGAGCTCCAGCGGCAGTTCGGCGGCCAGCTCCTCCATGGATCTGGGCAAGCAGCAGCAGAAGGAGCAGCTGCATCGCCACCCCCACTGCGGTCCCAAGAAACTCTCCCGCTCCAGGAGCCTGCTGCAGTTGCTCAGCAAGCATCTGGGCAAGCATTTCCACCATCAGCATCACCAGAACGAGACGGTCTACAGCAGCCAGGACGACATAAGGAGCAGCTCCACGGACTCCTTCAGCCTGAGCTACGAGCGCGGCAGCCACGAGTGCCCCATCAATGGCTCCTCGCTGGACTTGGAGCACACTTCCAGGACCTCCAGCGCCTCGGCCTGCTCCAGATACTCACCGGGCTTGGAATTCTACGATCAGCAGGGTCACATTTATGTGGAGGCCGTGTACAGGCCCGGCAGCGCCATGGAGCAGATGCACCCCCAGCTGCATTTCGAGGAGGACAGCAGCGAGGGCGAAGGCGAGGGCAGCGGCAACGAGGCAGAGGATGAGGTGGAGCTGGGCACCGACGAGAACGAGAACAGCAAGCCCCGATCCGCATCCGCCGCCTCCACCTCCGCCAAATCGTCCGGCCTGCATCTCAGCCGGATCTCCATCTCCTCCTCGGTGAGCCGGATGCTGCAGCACTTCGCCAGTCCCACGGGCAATGCCTCCATGCGATCGCTGTCCTGCAGCAGCACTCCGCTCCGGCAGCCCAAGAAGTCCCTGTCGCCGAATAACTCCAACAGCAGCAGCAGCAGCAGCCGCTCTGGCTCCAGCTCCAAGTACTCCTCCGGCGGAGGTCCTGCGTCCAAGAAGGAGAAGAAGCAGCAAAGCATCCTGCGACCGCCAGTGCAGTATGTGTCCCTAAAGGGAATGTCGGGGCTCTACTCCCGGGTGCCCAGCTACGCGGTCTGCTACCCCTACACTCTGCAGCACATGTACTAGGAAATAAGGCGTCAAAAGTCGGGGGAAAACTAGAAAAAACTAGTAAAAAAAAAGGGAGAACATGGGGAAAAACAAGAGCAAAAGCTGCAAGCTGGTTGGGGGTCTTGAGAAATACACATAGGAATTATTAGTGATGTACGAGTAGTGCCTGAAAAAGATGTAGTTGGGGAAGGATGCAGAGTAGCAGCGAGGGAACACATTTTATAAATGTGTCTCACAGCTGAGTTCGCAAAAAAAAAAATACAAAAACCGAGTCAAAGAATTATGAAAATCCAGCGAACTGGGCCCAATAAGTGTACCTAAGTCTACGCCCCGATAAATCAAAAACCTATATATCCACACATATATTTGTGCTACGATATACACCTTAGATGATCTAATTGTCTTCGGCTAATCTAGGGACTTTCAGTTTACAAACGGAGATTAATTAAATTAGCTTGCAAGTAAAACGAAATGTTATTTAGAAGCCCTCACACATATCTTTGAAGAGTAATTCTTGAAAATACGAATTCAGTGACCTTAAGTTGAGACGAATAATTCGATTCTTTGCACTTTTCCAACTAGTTTGAATATTCGTTTCGAAAACAAAAGGATTTTGCACTTTTCAAATAGTTTAAACTATACTTTGCACTTATTTCGATAACTTAGAACTACGAAAACCAAAAACAATGACGAATTTATACAAACCAAAGGAAAAGGAAAACAAACGAAATTCTTTAAGAACTTTAAGAGCAAACACTAACAAATGAACGTTTTACAATAATTCACATTCCAAGGAAACCGAACTTTTTTAAAGCAAATTATTATGAATAGTGGCGGAGAGGATATCACGATGACGCAATGTATATTGGATGGTACATAGATGATAATAAAACGTAGCGAAAATGTTTAGAGCCTATATATTTTTAGATCCTAACTGAGCAGAGATAACCTAACACTTAAGTCTAGCTGTCAATAAAATAAAATATACATGGACTAAAAAAACACAAAAGAAAAACCTAATTGCATTCATTTTCTTCGTCAAGGTAAAAAGGGGGAAAACAAAAGCGAATGAACTTCACTTCATTGGCCATGGCAGCTTCAATCCGTAACGGTTTCCCGAAAGCTTAAGGACACCGTTAACGTAGGCAAAAGCTTCTGCTCCTGCTGCCGAGAGAGAGAGAGCGCGCAGGACCCTCTCTCAGTGCGTGTCCTGCACGTGGCCTCCGTTTGTTTGGGTAACAGTCTGCCGCACACTGTTCCCTGGGAACAGCCGCCCGAACTGTGCCAGTGTGGCAGTGTAGGAGGCGTGAGGAGACGCCGCTGCATCTGCCGCATCCGATGATGTAGGCAAAGTCCTCAAAATCAAGGCGCCGAAGGACTCGACCTTACAGTTCTGACATATCATATCCGTGTGACGTTAATCGACACCGCGCTGGCTGCTGCACTCGGAGAGGGGGACAAGCGTTTAAATTTTGATGACACCTCCAATTATTAGGGCTCGCCAAATGGAAGACGCTGAAGGTCTCATCACTTCTCGAGGTCGTTGTCTCTTTGAACCTTTTTTTTTGGGTTGTTTACAATAATAATAGACAAGCCTGCTTGCCAAGGGATATCACATCCTTGGCACACTTTGGACCCAGCTTCCTGTCCTAAGAAAATCAAATTAAAATGCATGATTTATCTGTAAACAAACACAAGCCTTTAACCCGAATTCCTGTAGATAAATAAACAGAGACAAATGCCTCTTCCGAATAGTTTTATGGCGCAGTAACAAATCGAATTTCGTGTGTTTTGTTTTGGCAGCAGAACTGCGTTTTAATGTAATGTCTCCCAGGAATCAGAAATGTTGTGGGTTTTTTTTTTATGGTTTTTCGAAGAAAAACACTTGCATCAAAACAAAGCATGCACTTCTTCTCGGAAGATCTTTTAATTTGAAATATTCAGCGAAAAAAAATGAATATTTAATTAAATTAAAATACAAAGAGATTGGTATGCCAAAGGAAATGATACATTATTGAAACAGGATAGAAAATAGACAAGCAGAATATTACTTTTAATTTTTTCTATTTATGGTACTTGTAGCTACTCCGAGTTCTAACAATTTTCTACAATTCTAGAATTGTGTCATTAAGCTAAAAATATTGCCTGTCAAACTTCTGAGTTTTAAGGTACATAAAATGAGCAAAAAAAAGTACATAAATACATATTTTTTATTTAATTAAAAGAGCTTAAAGGTTTGGTTTAACTGAAAGCTTCAAAGGAGTATCTTCTCGCTTTCTAACTCTTCCCAAGCATCCAATCTCCTTTGAAATTAATACTCAAGCAAAAAACTTTATAATTATCGGGGGCAACGGACAAATAGATTCACTAATTGTTTATTTACAGCCCAATTAAGAGTTGACCAAAACAAAAATAGACCCGCAAAGTTTATTTAAAAATTTCGGGGGTCAATGGCCGGACGGATGGCAGGACAACGGTTGAGCTTATTCATTAATCTGTTGGCTAACTTGATTAAGTCGAAATGAGTTAATGCGCCGCTAAATGGATGCGACAAGCGCTTAAGGGGGGGGTAAGGTTTGTTCGGTGCAAAAATGGCCGTTTTTCAAAAAATTTTTGTGGCGAAACGGATAAAGTTAGCGTAAAAATTTAAACACCATAAAGTAACACAATATTTAGACTATTTTATTAGTATTTTTTGGTTAAGAAACAATTAAAGAATTAAGAGCTATTAAGAATTTCCTAAGCCGCCATCGAAAAAAGGTGGTTTGCGGTGAACATCCTTACAGCCTACAGGATCACGCGATTTAAAAAAACTAAATTGCATTACTTAAGGGATAAATGTCCCGAGGTAACACCGAAGCGTTTTTATTTTTTAAATTTTTTTCTGATTTTTTATGCCATTTTGAAGCAAAAAGTCAGATTTTTTACTAAAAAAAAAAGATAAATTGTTAAAAAAAAAATACAATTTAAAAAAAAATTAAAAAAAGGGCCACGTGAGTACCTGTAGAATTAGTTAAACTATGTTTGTGCAAAATTTCAAATCGATCGGATCAGTAGATTTTCTGTAATCGTGTTCACCGACTTGGAAAATGCTACTTTTCAGGAGAGCGCTTCAAAGTTTTGTGAGCACATGCAGTGCACACTAAGCGACCTCCATTAAATTGGCTATAACTTTGTTAATTTTAATTGGATTGACTTGCAACTTTTACACAATATTCATTACATTTTGTGCAATTGTAATAAAAAATAAAAAAAAAATTTCGAAAAAAAAAATTACAAACCTTACCCCCCCCTTAACAACTTGGCCCCCTTCCCTCTCCCTGGCCAAATTGGATTCCGAGTTGTGTCATTTCGGCCAAAACAACGGCGATGGTGGCCGCTCTGACGTCAGTTGGCGTCAACAATTGCGCCTCTAATTAGATGACAGCGATTTTTCCGGGAGAATGTCGACACCTTCTGATTTCTAGCTTTTAATACCACCCAGGCTCTGCCCCAGCTCCTGCTCCTAGTCCTGCCCCTGGTCCCTTCTCCTACATCTTGTTATTTTTCATTCGTTGGCGGAGTCAAGACAAAGGACTTCATTAAGCCGCCGCCGCCTTAGCTTGTCTTAGAATGCGTTCACATAAAATTGGCATTCGGCTTTATTTATAGCGCATTAAAATCAATTTTGGGCGCAATTAAATGAAAGCGAACAGCAACGAGGGAGGGGGCCAGGAGATAGGAGGCGGGAGGAGGAGACAGGAGTGTGATAAGGCTCTGTTTTATGTCTATTTTCGACCCTCGATTAAAGTGAGGTGAAATTATGATAAAATCTTCTAGGGCAACTCGTGCCCAGAAGCCTCTTGGCTCCTTAAGTGCCGCTCGCTGTTAGAGGGCTCTTGAAAACTGTCATCGCCAAGGATATTTTTAGGCAAATCTCTCAAAAACAAGCACCCCTCATCGCCGAGCTATTTTCGACCAAAAACAAATTGAATCAACCGGAGAAAGTCAAACGAAACAAAGTGAAATGAAAACGTCTAGCTGATTAATAATTGATGGCTCTGTGGGGAGACTCGCAAAGAAAACAATTAAAGGGACGAAGAAAGACAATTGGGGATGCCAATGGCAGGACATTGAGTCGAATAAGAGGTACCTGGGGGTTAATTTTGAATGTAATTATAAATTTAAATTCTTTTATGGCAAGCTAAGCCAAGAAAGTAGTAAGTTGAAGCAGTAAAAGTAGTAGTAGAAAGACTACAAAGGCAGTCGAATCAAAACTTGTATTCTATTTGAAATAAATATTTTAAAAGAGTGTAATTTAAAGGAACTACATTAAAACTACATTCGAAATATAACTTCAATTAAAAGTTAGTAACAATTTAAAGCTGCTTTAGGGGAAAGACACAAAAACGCTTGTAAATAACAATTTTCTTTCTCCGCTAAATATAAACTTTGTATTAATATAATTAATTAATTAACTTTATTTTATTTAGAGACCTTGATTTAAAACTTTCCCTTATATTATCCAGAACTTAATATACCCCCTAGAACCCAGAAGGTATTCAGGTAACACCACCGCGAAATTGCTGAAAGTCGAGCCCCAAACTGCGTGCAATGACACCGCCTGGTGGCCAGCGGCGCAGGCAGCGGCCGCAATGCAAACAGAAAACAAAAAACAAAACAAACCGAAACCGACGACGGTAAACAAAATTCGCTTCCCGTTTTATTATTAGGCAACAATGCCAGGAACAAAGGCTCAGGACGATGGCAGCCGGCGGAGTGCGAGGTGGCTTTATCCTTTGCAGGCTTGGCCGCTCTTTCGCAGGCTCTCTCTCTCTCTCTCTCTTAATTTGCCGCTTTCTCTCGAAGGACATGCTTTGCAGAGTGCCGGGCGAGGCTATAAAAGCCAGCGGCTTCCGATATGCCGACTCACAAGCGGCAGGACAACGTGCCCAGTCGGTTCGCCATTCGCTCTCTCTCTCTCTCCTTCGAGCTCTCCTCTCTCTTTCTCTCCTGTGTGGGGAAAGTAAAGGTAAACAGTGGACAAAGACACCGGTTACAATAACAAAGGAAGTGCGGAGCGGCAAGTATTTGGCCGGAAGCGGAAGAGCGGCGGAAGTGCAGCCATTGGCAGTTTGCTCGATAAACAAGGAAATTACTCATACGCCCTGCGTGCACTTATAATCGGGACGGGATACGCACCATACGCATACGCACGTCTGTCTGCCAACGGAAGCTCATACGCACCGGGTGCACTTGGAGTCAGGAAATTACGCATACGCACGGCTGGCAGCCGCTGCTAATTGGGAAATCACTCATACGCCCTGCTGGCTAGACACTGCCAACAATGGGTACTCCTCATGTCTGCTTCGCGGATGAGCTGCCGCCGCCGCAGCATCACCAGCAGCAGCAGCAGCAGCAGCAAGATGAACACAAATCCGCCAGCAATGGCAGCCTGAACAATAACCATCACAGTAGCCAGAGTCTGGTGACCAGCGGCAGCAAGCCGGAAGTGGGCTACATAGCTACCCCCTCGCCGGGCGGCAGCCTCAGCGTCTCGCCCACACCCCGCTACGAACGCAATCTGGGCTTCTTTCGGCAGCTGAGCCGCCGCTTCGGCCTGAGGTCGCAGGATGACCTAGTTCAGTCGGATGACGCAGCTCACGTTGCACCATCGAGGAGCGGCGGAGCGGTGGCCGCTCTCCAGGAGGAGGACGCGCACAGTTCATCGACCGACTCGTGCTCCTCGGGGCGTGGCCTCAATGCTCACCAGTCGGCTGGGCGACTGGAGCTCATGTCCATGTCGTGCGCCTCCAGCGAGACGAGCAGCACGCTGGACATTGAGGAGCAGCAGGAGCAGTTGCAACAGCAGAGCCAGCAACACCAGCAGCAGCAGCAGCCGAAGCAACTGCAGTCCAAGAGGAAGCCGACCAGCCGGGCGAGTTTTTCACGTCTGCACCGGCGCTCTACATCCTCGCTGCGCCGCGCCTTCGAGAGCCTTTCGCTGACCTCGCGTTCGCTCTCCTGCAGCGGTCCATCTCCGCCGCCACCCCCCGCGCCGTCATCGACGGTTCCTGCAGCCGCATTGCCCCTGAAATCGGCTCTCAAGTCCGCCTCGAACGCGGAGCTGCACAGGCAACAGCAGCAACACCAACAGCAGCAGCAGCACATGCATCACCATCATCAGCCAGCGGGCAGGTCGTCATCGTCGTCGTCATCAACCTCCAGTTCGGCGTCCAAAGGCAAGGTGAAGCCGCCGCCGCAAAGGATACTCCGTCAGCCCGTTTCCTACACATATCTCAAAGGCATGTCCGGTCTGCCGACGCAACGGGTGCCGCGCAGTTCCGTCTGCTGTCAATATGCCCGGCGCTAAGGACCTCCGCACAGATATATCGCAAATCAGCATGAGTGGCCAGGACGAGACACTGAGAAATAGGTGAACAGTAAGCATAGCAGCAGCAGGAAATGATAAATCAGCAGATTTTCACTTAAGTTTGAATCATAAATTAGAATTTAAAGATTTATATTATTTTTGTTACTTAAAGATAAGAAAAGATCTCATGATTAATTCCCAGAATATATATATTCTTAACATAAGTTCTTTATTTTAGTTTCTCTGATAAATTTCTGAATTTATAAACTTTATTTAGAAGATTAGGGCATTTATTTATTTAAATTCCTTAAAGTAGTCAGCAAAAAGCCTATAATTTTATTACCTAAAATTAAATAATATTTTATTCCTAGATTTTTAAATAGTTTACTAAAACTCCTAGGGTAAGAATCCATAATTTAGCAATCGGAAAAATCATCTTCTCCTTAAGTTCCCCTCCCCTACCTTGATCCCCGAACTTCATTTCAAAATCTGTGATACAAAAATCCCCCCTATCCTTGCCCCAAAAACAAAATAAGAAACCCGCCTTCCTTGAGTCCTTTTCCCCCTCCCAAAATCCATCATATCCGAAAGTCTTTAAGCATCGGCAAATTGGTAAAAACCTAACAAGAACTTAATTGATAAAATTTTATAACAAAATTTGAATAACTTTTGCACTTACAAATTATATAAAAATTAGATCGTAGATGCGTAGAATTTGTCAGATATATAAAGTCTACTATATACACACACATTCGTCACCGCTTTGATGCTAGATCAAGATCATTCCACGCATACCAAAGACTGTAAACGCATTCAAATTGAGGAGTATATGGAATAGTTTGATTGAATTGGAATTGGATTGGAAAAGTCACAATAGATTTCCTTTTGTATAAATTCTTATACAATTCGTGCCTTTATCGAAAAAGTCAAAGAAGCAAAAGAAAGATTCACACAGACAAACATTTGTTCCAAAACACAAGAGAGAAACTTTAAAAGTATATATGTGTATGATTAGTTTAAGTACATTTCCTTTATAAATATTACATGGGATCAAAATTCGTCAGGCATTTATCTACGTTCCGCCAAATCCTAGCAAACCAGCCAAAAAAACACCACTCTTGAGATACTTGAATTATTTACTTTAAGACTTTTTATTCAACTAACCATAATTTGCCAAGAATAATTAGTAATTACTAAAGAGAATATGCCCAGCACTCCTCCAGCAAGTAGAGTTCAGACGTAGAATTATATAGCCAAAGCAGAGCAGCAACTGACTTGAAAGTATTCAACATATACATTACTTTAGCCGTTATACACATTTACAGTTTATAGAGAACGATATTAAATAGCATACAAACCAAGGCCTAACTATATACTATACATGAATATATGAATGCGAACGCATTAATTCGCAAGCCAAAGCAATAAAGTTGAAGGATATACAGAACAATATCAGCATTAATATACACAGACAGCGGCATCTAATTATTATTAACTATTTACCTAAGCAGCAGCAGCAGCAGCAAGAATTGTAATCATCTGAACGGCCGAATCGCCACAAAGCAAGAGAGTTCAATAAAAATGAAATAATTTACACCAAGAACTGTGTTTCTTTCTTTAAAAGCAATCAAATTCTAGTTTCAGCTTCCATCTTACTTTGGTAATAAAACCATAATTTCCATATAAACTTTGGCATTTATAATTCCCACTTATTCCCTCATATTCTACTTACTTTATGGGCACTTCATCATCATCTTCTGGTGACACCAATACAAAAGTTTTTCCCATAAAAAAGTTGCCAAAAATAGCCACAAATCAATGACAGATACACATATTACGATGATGATTATGTGGAAACTGCAATTAGGCGGGCCAATTGAACAGAGTCTGGATAAAGGAACAAGCAGAAAAAATCCATAACGCATGGGTGAATCTCCTATAATGGCCAATCCAAGGAGTCCTCAACCCGTCGCCAACGTCGAATATTGTGTTGTGCCCAGGAAAGTAGGTCAGCAATTGAATTGCCAGCAGCCAGGATATCTCTGTTGCTCCGTTACTATTCGGTTGTCAGGGCTGGGATATATCTCCAATGGGGGATTCACGTTGAATTTATAATGAGCCCGAGGACGTCTGACGGCATTTGATTAATACGATTCCAGCTGAATTGGCAGACAATAAATATCGAATAACCCGGCCTCCGGCCCCCCGACCGCAATAAAAACACCCCCGCTGGAGCATCGGCACTCTGACAGTTTGATTTGACAGCGAATCGAGAATGGGTTTGCACTCGAATTTTGCCTTGATTGATTTGTGGCTGAGCGACAGATTTCAAATTAATGGCGGCGAGTTCCCACAGGGAAGTTGCTGCCAAATTGAAACCCAAACAATCATCATAAAAATCCATCTGTTTGGCAAATCAAATTGAGCAACCAATTAACGATATTAGTGCCAATATTAAGCATAATCTGGATGGAAAACCGCAGGAGAGTGTTGCTTTTCCCTTCAATTTAATGGGCAATCGATGTTCCAGCCGCTAAATGGCCGCAACAGTCACGCACTCGATGTTCCTGCAGATTTGTTGTGGCTCGACAACAAATTACATGCGGCAAACACCACAAACACCACACACTCAATCACATTCAGATATATATATATATATACCGTATATACGCCGTGCGGTGCCCAGTGACGTGACCGAAAAGCTGATGAAAAATGTCGGAATCTAAATATTTTCGCAACACATCTCGGGTGGCAGGGAATCGCCAGAAATTGGCCCGCACACTAGTGTTCGTCTCTCTCTGGGCTAAAAATATCCTTTGACCTAATTCCCGTTGACAGTCAACAAATGTGGGGGCATTAAAGTGAGATAAAAAGATACGCAACCAATTGTAGAGGAGGCGGAGACGGGGCGTATGCGTGATTTTTACAGCTGTGATTGTGATTGTTGCTCATACGAACCGTTGGCTGCCGGCTCTTGGCTGTTGGCTGTTGACTGCTGCCTGTTGGCTGCCATTCTCTGTGCCGCTTCCTTTCATTTCCATTTCCATGTTCATTCACATTCACATTCCCATTTCAGTTCAAATTGCAAATAGTCGTAACAATAAAGTGAGCATTCCCAGCAGCCAACCGCAGTCACGTAATCATTTTGACAGCCAGCCAGGACTAGTTGTGCTCCTGCTCCTGCTCCTTGGTGTATCCTCGGCTGTCTCCGCCTTTAATATTATGGCACTCCACAGCAGCTGTCTCTTCCGACCATGAATAGCTATTTTTAAGCATTTAATTAAGTATCCTTCTTGGGGTGAATATTTTTAGAGTGCTCTTTGCTATTTTTGCATGCCTCTGCCGATGCTTCGGTTCAAGTTTCATCTCCATACGAATATGTGTGTGCTCACCCGCTCGCGAGCTTTTGCTTATTAATAATAAACGGAAATAATTTTTACTTTCATTTCTGGCTGTGGCATCTCGAGTTCCCCGCTTTATGGGCCCCCCAAGGTAAGGCAAGGATTTCACGCAAGGATTTCAAGCTCTCGGCCAGCCTCAACTGGGGTGGTGAATCGAAAGCGGGGCCGGGCTCCCTTTCAGGTTACGCGGCATTAACTTCACGCAGGGAGTTCGGTCTCCCAGGCATCCCCGTCTTGGTCCTGCTCCCTTCCTGGCTCTCTCCCCCGTTTTATTCATCGGCACTGGGACTCTTTATGAGACAAGGCGTGTTAATTTGCTGCACGCGCCGAGCATGAGATGTTGGGGCAGCGGAGGGAGTCAAGGATGCGGTCAACTTGTTGCCCCAGTACTGAGACAAATCGATGGACATTAGAAATACCCTAGTCCTAGATTGGTGGAAGCCTTGAGAATTATTTAATATTTGATGGGACACTTCATTAATAATTTATTTTGTGCTTATAGTAGTTGTATCTCCTTTGTATAAGTAAGTATTCTTTAACAATTGAATTTTATACTTTTGTTTCCCTATTTTGTCTGTCCCAGCAACTCCTCCAAGATGGGATTACAGGACACCAACATGCAGACCGCAATGTACAAACAGTGGCAAAATAATTAATCTTCTTTTGAGGTCCTGCCAGCACACATGAGCGTGAGAAAAGCCTGGGGGAGGGGGGAGGACTCTCAAGCGGGACAAACTCGACAAACAATCTGAACTTGCGGCCTACTTAGTCAACTTTCTGACTGTCTTTTAGTGGCCGGGCTCCGCTGGGAAGAAGAGCCTTCATCGCATTAATTTTTATTTTCATTTCAAAGCAAGTATACATATACAACGCCTGGGTCCCCCACTTACATATATGAGTGCTGACTTCCATGTCAATATTTACTTGAGGCTTGTTTACCTTTGCCATCTCATCATCAACATCAGTATGGTTTTCCTTTGCTCTCATTTTTTATTGTGTATTTTTATTGCTCATGTTTCCTGCTTGTTATCTGCGTTGTTTCTGCCGCTTTTTTAATGGCACTCTGCCTGTAATTTCATTCTCCGGGAAAGAATTATTCGCTCATTCGCGTGGCCCTACTTGGCCGAGGGGAGAATTTAATGAAATTTTCAAGAGTCCTTGCAGCAGCACGAGGCGCTATTTTTAGTTCGAATTAAATCTTTGCCTATTGGCAAACACACTTGAGGAGCGTGGGAGACTTTTGGCAGGCATCACTTATGCTAATTCGCAATTTGACCCAAATATCGGACTACGTGAGAACAATCCAGTAAGAGGCTGACGAGTGCCACTCGAGCAGGTTCCCTCATCAGATATGCAGCCTGTGTTTCGGTAATTGAACTCAATACGTAAACAAAATGTCTACCTTTCAAGGCGACAGCTGACAAGGAGTCCCGCGAAAGTAGGCAACGTAAATTGTGAATTGGAAGATTTATGCATTTATAGGTGGAGAATATTTGAAAGCTATATGCTTGTGATATAGAGATTGAAATAAAGTTATGATATGTTTCGGTTCACTAGTATTTCCTTGTTTACTTTTAGGAATTCTGCAGGGATTAAAGATCATTTGGGACTTAATTAAATTAATTTAAATTGATTAAAGTAGCCATTCTGAGACCATATTTAAGAAGTGCAGGCTTACTTCAAATACTTATTATTAATAAATAATTAGCAAAGCTTTCAAGCATTCAACAAGTACTCATAAATTTCTCTTAATTTCCCAAATGCCAAGCAAAAAACTACGTGCATGGACAGCGGCGGCTTAATTATTCACAAGTTCTCTTGGACACTCTACGAACATTATAAGTTCGAGGCCCTTTGAAGTGCCCATCTGACCAAGTACATAAATTACATCTCTGCCCCATATTCATGCCCAGGATTTCCATCGCCCTGTCAGTATCTCAGTAATTAGCCATGTACTCAGGCTCCTTAGGCTCGGCTCCCAGGGGGACTTCAATTATTTATACGAAGTGACCCAAAACGAATGCATAAGCTGACATCTGCAGTCAGTTTTTGGTAATAACGAGGCTGTGTGGCGAACTATGTACGTGCCCAGTCCGGACCGCAAACTAAACAAAACATTTATTCCTAACGCAGCCAGCCAAGCGGCCAAAAGGAAGGCAATAGACTAACTGGGCCAATGCACGTATAATTTGTCAAGACGAAAAAGGGCCTAAGGGCACCAAGTGAGACCCGAAATGCGGTCTGATATTAATTAGACTCACATGAGATAAGAATTATCGCATGAATCTGCAGAGGATTCTGTGTTCAGCATCTAGAATTGCTTAAATTGTATTTCTACTGAATTAATCATTATTAGTTTAATTTAAATTTATAAAATTAATAAGTAGAAAGCGGAAACCGGGAGCTCGGGAACAGGCGGCTGGCAAAATTTGACCCTGTTTTCATTCACAAATCCGATGATGCAGTCGCCGGTCGAAGGTTAACGCCTGCCATGGAGGTCGTCCGGTTCCGATGACGTTTACCGTCGAGCTGGAGTAGGAGTCCTTGAGCAGCTCCAGGAGAGCACAGGGACAAGGGGGAGGGGGGGGGGGGGCAGACAAAACGACCTTCGGGCTACTGCCGGTGGAACGGATTTCGCATCCTGAAAGGATTTCATTCATAATTGCCGCAAGAAGCCATCCAAGCGCCGGACCGCCAGGAACCGCACGCATCCTGTCCTCGACCTACTTTCATCCAGAGTGGATGGATGCCCTCGGGAAACCCCACGCACAAATTGGCAACGCTGTTTGCCTCATTGCTCCACACGTCGTCACCGTCTTCATCCTTGCCGTCGCCTGGCATTTAATTCGATTTTCGTTTCGGCAGTAGTTCGAATTTTATTGAGCCAAGGTCCTTGTCTGGACGGGATGAGGATATCCTGCGAAATGTGCGCTGGTTCAAGGACGTATGACAAGCTTATTTCGCCATTTTTATGAATGAATCAATTTTAATTGCGCGAGTAATACAGGTATTTGGCTACTTAAGGGAATTGGGGATATCCCAAGATGGGGAATAAGAGTAAATGAAGGAATAAAATAAATATTATTATAGGATTTCCCAACACAAAAATTATTATTAAAGATTTACTGTCGATACCCAAACAATTTCCATTATAAATGAAAGTAAAATAAACTTAAAGTCCCGCTGCACTTAAGGTTTAGTTATATTTTATTCAAACCTCTTTTATTATTGTTAAAAAGTCATAGGCATTTTATGGCTCACTCAAAACACATATAAGAATGAACACAATCCCTACTCCCCATTTATTTTATGCCCATCATTTTTATGCCACTTTTAAGAAACAAGTCTGCCCTTTTGAGAGCATTTATTGCACATTTATCTGAACTGACGCAAGTTCCTTTAATTAGGGAAAGTGCAAGGACAGCTGAATTGCTGGGAGACGACGACTGCATATGAATCCGGAGCAGGGTAAGTGACGCATAGCAGGTCATAAAAAATCAATCGATTACTCAAGGAGGTGGCGGCGGCGGCTTCATATCGCAGCATCCGCATCTCAGCCGCCTCGGCTTCCATTTCCCGTGGCTGACATTTTATGCATTCCACGCGCTCTCCGCAAATTGAATTTAAAACTCAATAATAATCAGTTTATTGCGTATACGACCAGTGGAGCGGAAAGTAGACATTTGCATGGCTGCCTCTGGGAGGAGGGCAAATTCGGGGAGTAGCCAAGGGGTAAGCGATGGGTGCCTTGGGGTGGCTCTGGTGGAGAAGTATCTCCACTGTGTTACCGCTACGATAAGGCAAATGGCAAGGGCATCTGCGCTAAGCATCGTCATCCATGCACCTAGCGAAGGTTCTCCAAATGGTGACGTCGGCACTCGGTCTCTCTTTCTCTCTCCCGCTCACTGCCGCCGCATCTATCTCTCGGGTTTAAACTGGGTCAGGGGCTAACAGCTCGTCGCCGTCGTTGTTGTCCTTAGAGTCGTTGACGTTTGTCGGTTGCGGTTTTTCCACCGCCATTTCCACACCTATTCCGAATAGACCCTTTATGTTGCTACAACTACAACAATAAAGCATCGTACACAGGGGATCAAAAAGATTGTTTATGTATTATATAATAGCTAGAAGACATTAAGAATCGGAGAAATATAGCTATATCTTTTGGCACCCACATCAGGAAGTACAGAAAAGTAAATACCTTCTTATTCTTTGTACGATAATACAATAATAAATATAAAGTCAGTGAACTAAGTTTTATTTTATGTTTAAAAATAAATCTTAGTACTTAATATATTACTTAAAATATATATTATCCTTTTGTGGCTTTTACTTTTCCTCAGTGCCCTCGTGATCAGGCTTATTCAGAGGTGACCTCTCCAGTTTTGCCGCATAATTGAATGAGTTGTGAATGAGGCCACCGGCAGCTGCTGGTCACCTTTTCACTTGTTTTATTTATATGCAAGTCACGCCCCCCACACGGCCGCCCCTTGAAGGATTCGTGTTCAGCTGAGCAGTCACCGGACCCGCCGCACTTATTAATAAACCAAAACGCGAAGCGCAACCAGAGGCGTCACCCTGGCGCGTAAAACGGATGCCCGCAGATGCCGAGACGTAAATAAACTGCAGCTAATTTGAATGCACCAACCTTGAGACTCACTCTGCCGCTTGGCCCCCAAAAAAAAAAGAAACAATTACCACAATTTGCATTGCGCCAGGCCAGGCAAGGATGCATCTCTGGCCTCTGGCCGATGTCTTGAGATCGCTTCAGTTTGAAGAAAGGTCAGGAGAAGGCCTCCTGCTGAGGGAACAATCCGCAAATCCGCAAGGGGACACTTGACCCACTAAAACTGATGCTTAGAGATGAGATGACTGATGATGATGAGATGCAGCATGGATGTAATCCTTTCAAGGGATGCGGCACACGGAACGCGGCTTAACCCAAATACTCGTACTCGTGTGTGTGTTGGCAAATAATGAACCTTTTGTGTTTGGGCCACGCTGTCGATTGGCCTTCGAACGTTGCAAGAGCGCGGATGACGTCATAAGCACATAGTATATTTGAGAGTGTGTGTGTATATATACATATATATATAGAGCCGATTCGGTGGCTTTCGCTGAATGTCACGCCCCGCCTTTCAGGTTAAATTTAGCTCAACGCACCCGAAAGAGGCGACAGCCCATAATTGCCGGAGAAATGTAAAAATAAAATACTAAAATCGGCGGCAATAGCATTGGGCCTATAGCATTTAAGAGGCTTACCGCACCACACGCGCCCCATTAGACCAGGCTTGCAGGCCAGGGAGGAGGGGCTCCACCCAGCCGCCCCTCGAAAGTAGGCAACGAAAATGGGCCCAAAGTGAACGACAAATGTTTATGGCTCTGTCGAAAGTCAGAGGGCAACAAAAACATGGCTTGACAAATGAGCTGCCGGGAATGGGAATTTTAATTGTTGGGCCGTTTGCAGATGGGAAAAGGGGCGGTTCGGCAGGATAGTTAACTGCTAAAGATATGAACTTTGAGTGTTATGGACGAAACTTCAAATTGAAAATGGAAAGAATGAAGCTGAGTAAAAAGTAATTACAGAAAACTCTTAAAGGTCAAGCGTTGAAGGAAGGAAAAATGAATACCGAAACTATAATTTCATTTGATTGAAAACATAAAATAAATGCATTTTTCCAGAAGAAACTGTAATAATTAAATTGCAATTTCTCCTTGAATTTAATTTCAGCTTCCTAAAATTCAAATTAAAGCCAACATTTCATGTCAAATTACAACCACCACAAAGGCGAGTCCAGTGAAATCTAGGCAGAATCCTGCATCAATTAGGCAGCTCTCAAGTCCTGGCCATTTGTCGGGTCAGTTAAGGGGATTAAATTCCAAAGGCTGGCTTACACACCCAGACACACCCTTACTTACGCACAAGCTCCGAGGGGCAGCGACAGCGACAGGATATGGAAGCTGGGTGTGTATCCTTCAACTGCAGTTTAAATGCCAAATCAGCGTAAATTGCTGGTCTAGTGGGGGTGCTGGGTGGGGCTGTCCAAAGGACCTTTGGCTTCTGCAGAATTTGCCTGCTATTTTGCGTAGCTTTTGTTGTTGCTACTTTCATAATGTCACTCGACGGCGACTGCAATGTCCTTGCAGGACGAGTTCATTGGCCCAAAACGCCGAGCTGCAGCCTGCAGTTGCGCTCAGAGAGACAGAGAGATGAAATTGTGGTAGTAAGAGAGAAATCTCAGGGAGAATGGTTCCATAGAAAAAGCGGCAGTAGGGAGAGAGGCCATGCTGGGCCGGTTCAACGCTCGGCAAGTAGGTTATAAAAGGCAAAAGGCCGGTCCACAGCTATGACGTCATTGTGAAAGCCGCACAAACACACACCGAGCCAAATAGGTGATGGGGGGGAAAACGGCTCCAACCTGCATCTGTGTGTGCGTGTGTAAAGGCGGCTTAATTTTCAGTTGAGAAAACAGAAATATGCCAACTTTTACTTTTAGACTTTGGCCCGGACTACCCCAATTTTCCCAACCCCTTCCACCCCCCTTCCGCAAGTGTGTGTGTTTGTGTGTCTCTGCAAGTGTGAATACACTCATCTACGCCAGTGAGTCTATAAAATGGGCACAAGGGCATTTAATGCGGCATTTTGTGCTGACAATTTTCTTTTTCCAGCCAGGATCACAATAACGAAAGTGCACATAAACCGAAACAAAAGAAATGCGAATACAAAACAATATAATACGCAAATATGTTAATCAATGGCAGCACGTGTCGCCGGCACTTAAATAATAAATATTAATGTCCCAACAAAAAAGGGTTTCCCCCTCAAGGCGAAGAAAAAATAGGGAGAAAATGAAACTGCAGAAATATGTTAAGCAATACCATTACTGGTTGGCACTTCAGAGGGGAAATTCTGTAGAATCAGAAGAAGTGGTTAAAAAAACTAGCACGAAAAGAAGTCAACTTTGGGAAGGCGAAGTTTATAAACTCTTGCAGTTTGTAATTGGATATTTTTTGGAATTTCAAAGATAAACAAGGCAAAATAACCAAATCAATCCGAATCCAACCAAATCTGTATTATTTTTTAATAGATTTATAAATCTGCATTTATCTTATAAAATGATGAATAAATGGGTAAACATTTTTCCATCGAACATGGATCGATTTTGGTATCGATTTTGATTAAGAATATATATGAGAATATATCACTGACTAAAATTATAATATCAACGCAAAGGTATAAATATAATATTTGCAAAAAAGTACAGCAAATAAATATGAGATTTTTTAGCTTCATAGAAAAATATAGCAACGTGTTTTGATGAATAAAAATGTTATATAATAACATGTACATTGCTTATAGTATTTCCTTGATTTATACATATTCTAATATCAAATTCATTTCCAATGAAAAAACCCAGCAAAACTACAAAACCTCACATCGCCACCCTACCGAAACGTGCGTTTATAAACTCTTGCAGTTTGTAATTGGATATTTTTTGGAATTTCAAAGATAAACAAGGCAAAATAACCAAATCAAAAATATAATAATTTCAATTTGGAAAGCCTTTTTGTATTGTTTTTTAATAGATTTATAAATCTGCATTTATCTTATAAAATGATGAATAAATGGGTAAACATTTTTCCATCGAACATGGACCGATTTTGGTATCGATTTTGATTAAGAATATATATGAGAATATATCACTGACTAAAATTATAATATCAATGCAAAGGTATAAATATAATATTTGCAAAAAAGTACAGCAAATAAATATGAGATTTTTTAGCTTCATTGAAAAATATAGCAACGTGTTTTGATGAATAAAAATGTTATATAATAACATGTACATTGCTTATAGTATTTCCTTGATTTATACATATTCTAATATCAAATTCATTTCCAATGAAAAAACCCAGCAAAACTACAAAACCTCACATCGCCACCCTACCGAAACGTGCGTTTATAAACTCTTGCAGTTTGTAATTGGATATTTTTTGGAATTTCAAAGATAAACAAGGCAAAATAACCAAATCAAAAATATAATAATTTCAATTTGAAAAGCTTTTCTGTATTAGTTTTTTATAGATTCATAAATCTGCATTTATCTTATAAAATGATGAATAAATGGGTAAACATTTTTCTATCGAACATGGATCGATTTTGGTATCGATTTTGATTAAGAATATATATGAGAATATATCACTGACTAAAATTATAATATCAATGCAAAGGTATAAATATAATATTTGCAAAAAAGTACAGCAAATAAATATGAGATTTTTTAGCTTCATAGAAAAATATAGCAACGTGTTTTGATGATAAAAAATATTATATAATAACATGTACATTGCTTATAGTATTTCCTTGATTTATACATATTCTAATATCAAATTCATTTCCAATGAAAAAACCCAGCAAAACTACAAAACCTCACATCGCCACCCTACCGAAACGTGCTCAGTCCTTAATAACAATGATTAACAAGTCAAGCCAGACTAGACATTTGTCTAGTCTCATTAGCATGCGATTCCAGATCGAACCAGCAACAAAATAAAAAAAGTGAAAATGTAGTAACAATGGCGGGGCTGGGAAAATAATGTGAGAAAGCAAAAAGGAAGCCAGACAGCAGTGCGGAAAAGCCGGAGACCCAGACGCAGAGATACCAGGACATAACAATGCGACTGCCAGCACCTCAAAGCCGCTCACACAATAATGGGAATCAGACAACGAACAGGTGCCATAACAAGCACATTAGACTGAACTTTAACCCGATGCCTGAGAAAGGAAAAACGAGGGAAACCGGCAAGGCGAGCCTTAATAAATAACCGAGCCCCAGTGTCCGCCTAATGGAATATGCAAAGGAATTTACAAATAACCATAAGCCGGCAGGAAAAAATTCCGTTCTGTCATGCGCTAATTATGAGCAGTCAACCTTTTGACGAGCCCCCCGAGTGGAAATTTTGGAGGGTAGGAGCGCGAAGATGAAAATGGGCCTGCCGACACACAAAAAACAGAAAAACACAAACACACAACCAATGAATAGACAAGACAAATGGGAGCTAGCTACAGTTGATACCCTATTAAAAATATTGACTTGGTAGTAATAAAATATTATTTTAAAAACAAAAATGTTCTAATTGTCTTACAAAAGAGAGTTCAAAGTCTACTGTTTTATAACACAAAAATACTTTATATATAAGGAAACCTGAGGAAATCAAATAACTTATATTAAAGTATAATTTCAGACATATAAACATATAATTATTATAATAAATTACCCAAAAATTAAAACTCTCTTAAAACCCTCTATTGCTATTGATATATTCTATAACTTATTTAGCTCTGATGCATGTTTAATTTTCATTTCCATTTCACTTATATACCCAAAGCAAAGACAAAATCAAACCCCCCGCCAAAGGAAGACTCATAAAAATGAACAAAAATATTCCATTTGCTTGAGGGAAAACAGGAGGCAAACAGAAAATAGCTTTCCCCCACTGAAAAATCCTTGAAAAACACAAGCGGAAAGCGTGCACCAAAAATTGAACGGAAAAGTACAGCGTGAAATTTGCATGAGACAAATGTGGAAAAGTACTTCCAACTAGTCCTCAGAGCTGGATGAATGGGTAAAAATGTGAATGGAAAAGAAAGAGATGAGGGAAATTTTCAGGAAAAGGTAGAAGCCAAAAAAAATAAGTAGTCAGAAATCAACAAGTAGGAGCCTTCATTGACCATTCAGAAAGGAAAGCCAAAAGCAGGGAATAATTCAAGTGAATTACTTATTACTAAAGGAGTCTTATACTTGGAATTTATATCAAAAAGCATAATTAATTAATTAATTATACTAATAATTTCTGAATATTACATACACTCCCTTTAAATCGCAGAATTTTATTTGTATTTATTTATAAGAAATATTATTAGTTGATTTATGAATACATTTCACTAAAATGCTTTCTGCATAATTGTTGCCTTTGTTTATTATTATTATTTAAAGCCGCAGTCAATGCTTACATTAACATAATTTAAATGTTATGACTCCTTAATTTCGCTCGCAGTAGTTCGCACTTTCTGCGGATAGTCCTCGTCCTTCTTGAACAGATAGCACTGCAGCCACTTTGAATCCTGGTAGAGTCCCGAGAAGACTGGATGCCAGTTGTTGATGAGATGGCGCGCCTTTTCATCGCGACTCTCGAACCGATTCTTATTCCGGCGACAGACCTCGACAAATCGAGTACCAATGAGCTGGGCCAGCTCAATCCCTTGGGGAGTGTGCGAATCGTGGCATAAATCCTCTCCGGCGAACAGCTGCTCAAAGGCAGCTCGTTCGGCATGAAACTGGCTGCCGAAGATGGGGAAATGCCGGTGCTCGATGAGGGAAATGAACTCAACTCCAGAAGGATCCTTCTGGGTGCCCAAGGTACGCCAGTCCTTGGTCAGGCCAAAGGACTCTAGGCTCTTTTCGGTGACACAGTACTGATGTTGGTGTGAGGCAAATGGCACACGTTCCATTAGCTCCGCCGCGTGCGCGGGAAGATCCTGAAGGAGCTGCGACTTCAGGTAGCCCTCGGACAGTTTCAATGGCATTGCCTTTTGGATGTGCAGACAATCGGTGCGAATCTTTGGCGTTTCGGCGGCATGTATTAGGAGTAGCTGCAATCCCAGACAAGTGCCCCAAAGGGGAAAGTATCCACCGTCATCGTTCTCCTTCTTGGCCAGCTTATTCCGCTCCACGGCCAGTTGGTAAATGTGCTCCGCACTTCTGACACAGTCGTTGGTTAGTCTTGGATCAGACTTCATCTCGGCTTCGTCGAAGAATACCGCTCCGCCCGGCAAAAGGATGCCATTTATCCGGTCCATGATCCCCTTGTAATAGGCGCGATCGCGGCCAATCCTTTAAGAAAATTAATTCATTAGTGGTGTTTCTTATAATAAACTACTACAAATTAGTTGTTATTCCATATTTACACGATTAAAGCACTTTATGAAATTAAAAACCTACCTAAACACTAATTCTAAATAATCTTTAAAGACAAGCAGTGTGTATTATAAAATTACAAATTTAAATACGGAACCCACTCAGCTAAAATTGCATTTCTTATTTGCATCATTAGTCTTTGAATGAAAGCGAAAGCCAGAGCATCCACCGGCCATAATAAGTCATTTAAAATGAGCGCTTTACCGCCTCATTCTTTAATAGCATTGCTAGCAAAACACTTGGCACAGCGCCCGGTAAAATAATTAATTCTTTTATCTGCTCACTTTTGCATTCTGTTGTCTTTTCTTTGTTTATGCAATTTGTTTATCTCTTCACCGCCGATCGACACTTACCAGATGGGAACTGCCATTGCACCCGCGGCCTCCAAATGCTTGACATAGGAAGCTGCCAAGTAGGAGAACCACGGATGGCCATAGGCCATACTTAGAATTTTGGCCATATCGGTGCACATGATGCCAATACAAGGGGCACGCATGGTTTTCATTTTTTCCGCTTAGGTTTTTACATGTATTTGAACGAAACAAAGGCAGCTACTATGTGACAGCAGCAGAAACTAATGTTATCTTGTATTAATAATTTTAAAAATAGTTCAAAACAATATATGTACATATATTTATAGAATTATGTATATTCCATGGTCAAGCAAAATTATAAATAGAAATATAACTGGTATAAATAAATCTAAATTAATACAACTGCTTAAACTATTTCAAGGCCAAATCAGAGTTTAGCGACTAACGATTAATAAAATAAAATTTATTTTTGTATATTTCTCATTTTCATGCATTTATGAAATACTCAAACTTCAATGTTGCAAGCAGTAGGCTTTAAAAAAGGTGTAAATACTTACCACACAGGCACAACATGTGCCCCGGATGCCTCCAGATACTTGATATAGGATGCTGCTAGGTAACTATGGTTCTCTGCGCCAAAGCGCCTCTGCAACATCCTGGCAATATCGATGCACATGATTCCAATGGTTGGAGTCTGCCCGTGAGGGGGTGGCGGCCCACTGGCACATGCGCCCTCCGACATTGTAGTTTTCCGTAGTGTTTTATTCCCGACTTCGACCAGTGCCGTACAAAAGTAAACTAAACATAAAGACAGGAAGACTGCACTCGCCGTAAGCTTTGCAAAAGATGTGCAGTGAAAGCCCGATGCAATGCAAGTGCTACCTACTTTTAGGGATACTGGGTAAATTTAGACACTAGGAAATAATATAAACAAAGAACTCTATGTTGCTCGTCAGGGAAATACTAGGCACTGAGTGAGAATGCGCAGTATATACATATGTAGCACACAGACTTTTCTTATTTGTTGTATAACAGCGCACATATACACGCTAAATTGGGACGATTTAAGAGAGTAGCCGCAGACAGAGGATTTTCCGAGTACCACAAATGATCACAAGTATAAGAGAGATGAGTACCAAAGAGATATCGAAAGACCAATCACCAAAAAGACAACGAGAAACAAGCATCAGGGAAACGATGAGAGGCGAAAGCAGACCACAACGACGAAAGAGCTTGAAATATATTTTAAAAATTTTCTAAAGCTATAATAAGTCCTTAAAAAATTGTATAATACCGCCGATAAGATG
Organism: Drosophila anomelani; assembly: GCA_035045905.1. Taxonomy (NCBI): domain Eukaryota; kingdom Metazoa; phylum Arthropoda; class Insecta; order Diptera; family Drosophilidae; genus Drosophila; species Drosophila anomelani. The sequence continues at coordinate 2,352,889 of JAWNOO010000165.1, forward strand.
ATAATCAAATAACCAAATATAGATAGTGCCTTATCAGATGAGCTTCTGTTACTATCAAAACCTGAAAACAGTTTTGAATCATAATTCTTTTGACTGAATCACTCGTGGCAACAAAGACATTACCTTTCACCTCTGACGTTGAGTATTTTAAATATAAACATTAACAATAAATAAAGATATCGTCATGATCGATCAAAAAAAGGCTTAATTCAATCAACAATAAAACAAACCAAGTATTTCTAGATAAAATGTTCTACTATATGTATATGGAAGCACAATAACAACTCTTTTATCGTTGGTACAAATAAATAAAAAAAAAAAATGTTATTTAAAGATATGGAAATCCATAAGCAAAGTTCATTTCTAAAATAATCCTGGGCGGCAATCAGTTAATTGATATGATCACCAAGGTAAGGAGGAGCCCACTGAAAAGGGGTAATATTGCAGAGCTGCCACCGCCGCCATCTACGATAATGGGGTACGGGGGATATAATCCACCATCGCCATCTCCGTCACCATCGCCGCCCTCGTCAGGAATATCAGGAATCTCTTCCAAGCCCATTTCCTTATTGGTGAACAAATATTGCTGAATATAGGAGGATCCCAGGATCGAAGTATACTCCGGATTGTAGTTGTAGATCAACCTCAAGGCCTGCTCAGTGGCATTGGCGAAGCTCTGATTACTTTTCCTGGCCTCACTGACAAGGAAATCCGAAAAGTATTGGCCAACTACAACTGAGGCAGCGGTGTGGGGTATGCTCGTCTTGGTGAACTCGTAGAGCGGCTTCTCCGGATGGAATTGAACTCCATAGAAGGGGTACTTGACGTGCTCGATGGTTGAAATAAACTCGATGCCATTCCAGTCGTGATTCAGGGATATAACTCGCCATGTCTCATTCAAAAGGTCCTCGTCGAAGTCCTTCTCCGTATAGCAAAACTGGTGCCAGTGATAGGTCACATTTTCCTTGACCATAGCAGCCACTATGTCGTCACTGATGGAGGTGAAGAGCCGGCTCTTGTTGTAATCTGCATGGAGAAATTGTAAGACTTTTCTATTGGCTAATCGACGTACAACCATACCTTCTTTGAACTCCACAGGCAGAGCAATGCCCTTCCCTGCGCAATCAATCCGATGTTCCTTGCCCTTGGCCAACTTGAACACCAATAGCTCCATTCCCAGACAAGTGCCCCAAACCGGCATGTAGGTTCCCTTATCGTTTAGCTCCACCGCCAGTTGGATGAGATGTTCACCCGCGTCGCCATAACCGTTGGTCTGATTGAACCAAGTGGCACCACCGGGCAGCAGAACTCTATTAAGGCGTCAATAAATTAAAATTTAAATTTAAAATCTGGGAACTTCCTAGATTTCGGACTCACCCATTTATCTTGTGCATGAGATCTTCATAGTAGCTGCGATTGCGTCCGATCCTGTCGAGCGGGATTGAAGATTGTTTATTAATTGCTTTCAAGTAATCTTATCGAGAGTTCGTAAAAAACAAATCAAATTACTTTATTTATGTTCTATTTATACACGTGTTTGAATTCTTAATGGCAACTTCGTCAATCTTATCTAGTCTTGATGAAATTATGCCTGCCGTGGCAGTGATAACATCTTATAATCTCCGGCTGGTCAAATATCTTTATCTGTCTGCGTACTCACCAAATTGGCAACACCCGGGCACCAGCACCCTCCAGATACTTCACATACGAGGCGGCTATATAGCTGGTCTTGTTCTCGAAATGTCGCGAAATCAATCCATCCGAGTAGACTTCCTGAGTGAGAACTCCAATGATCGGGGAGGATATGTCCGCGGAGGCACTCAGCAGGGATCCGATGAGGATCAGCAGACTAATCGAGATCTTCTGCATTTTTGTGGGAGCTTCCAGAGGCTTGTATTTATCTGGAATATGTATTTTCAGAGCGATTAGCTACCGTCTTTAAACTCTAATTTTATTCCTAGTTTATTTTTATTAACTTTATCTAGAAGAAGAAAGTCTTTGTAGAGTTTTTATTTGTATTTTTAAATAGAATTTTCAAGTGGCTAATCAGAGGTTATTCGTCGCCAATATAAAACGTAGGTTTTAGGTACTTTTGGGTAATAAATATTCTCAATAGTAAACCTGTAATATTAACGTTTGTACTCTCTGATTAGTTTTTGCCAAACTATTTTTAATTATTTCGAATTCCTTTGGTAATTATAATGAATTTAGTTAGCTGCAGCTGTTTTTATTTTTCTGTTTTATATTTCTTAGGGGTTTGGCTTAGTTCAGGTATTTCCTCTCTGTTTGCTGACTACTAATGCACCTACCTCAGCGTATTCCCTTCCCCAGAAGTGCTTCTCAGCCAGAAGTCGAGGCTACTCCACAGCTGGATCCAATTAGTGTCAGCTGCTAACCGAAACTGTCCGCTGGTGTGTCGAGCAGTTTCCATTTATACGAAGTGGAATATAGAACGCGAATGCGTCAGTATTCGTGGGCATGAGTTAGCGGTATGACGATGTATGGGTTATGGGTTCTTCAATGGGTCTCCCCCCGGCAACTTGAGTCCACTAGATAGTACAGCGATTAATTGATTATATTAAGTTCGATGCGTTGACTGAGGTAAAGGGGAATAACTATCATTACATCATTTAAGTCAGGATAAAGTTCAGTTTTGGTAATTATAATTGATCAATCGATCAATGCACAAAATATTATTGTTATAGGTCGATTTTATAAACATTATTATTTGTTTTTGTTGAACTACCAGCTGATAAGTAGGAACGGATTAGCTTGTGTAAGTGATTCGAACTGAACTGATTGGCGTATCGATTATTAAAAATAATCAGCTGCCCAGCAAACTTAGCTTTTTGCTGCCCTCAAGCTGAAGAGATACTTTATCTCTACTGAAGTTGGAGTCAATTTTTTTCAGAGGATTCTGGATATCAAGTCCCATTTCCCTTTTGCTGAACAGATATTGCTGAGTGTAAATGGATTTCAGAATCGAGGTGTACTCCGGCTTATAGTTATAGATCAACATCGAGGCCTCCTCTGCAGCATTAGAGAAGCTCTGATTACTTTTCCTGGCCTCATTCACAAAGAAATCCGCAAAGAATTGGCTGGTCATAATTGCAGCTGGAGTGTGAGGAATACTTGGCTTGTTGAACTCGAATTGTGGCTTCTCAGGATGAAATTGTACCCCATAGAAGGGGTAAATGGAGTGCTCGATGGTAGAGATAAACTCGATGCCTTGCAAGTCACGATTGACGGATAAAACACGCCAAATCTGAGTAGAGGGATTCTCCTGGAAGGCCCGTTCCGTGTAGCAAAAGCGATGCCAGTGAGAGGTAACATTTTCCGTAGTCATAGCTAAGACTACTTCTGACCTGACGGAGCCAAAGAGGCGGCTCCCTTGGAAATCTGCATTGAAAAATATATAAAATGTAAATCTGGTGACGAATTATATCCATTTATATACCTTCTTTTAACTTTATTGGCAGGGCCATATTTTTTGCATTGCAATCTATTCGGTTTTCAATGTTGTTGGCCAAAGTGTAAACCAAGAGTTCCATTCCCAGACAAGTGCCCCAAACGGGCATGTAGTTACCCCTATTGTTCAGTTCTATCGCCAACTGGATGAGATGTTGGCCTGCCTCGGCGTACCCGTTGCTCTGATTGAACCAATTGGAACCACCGGGCAGCAGAAGACTGTGAAAATATGAGAAAATCTAAAGTCTGGAACACTGCCTAAACTTTATTTATGCACTCACCCATTGATCTGGTACATTATATCTTTATAGTAGCTGCGATCACGGCCGATCCTATAATTATGATAATTTTTAATTAATGTAAAATTCAATTGAAATATGACAGATTACCAAATAGGCACAACTCGCGCTCCACCTCCTTCCAGATACTTCACATACGAGGCAGCTAAGAAGCTGACCTTATCGGGAAAGTGCCTCATGATCAATCCATTGTGGCGGAGTTCCTGGGTGAGAACTCCGATGATGGGAGTTGAAGTGTCCGTCGAGGCACTTAGCAGAGATCCGATAAAGATCAGCAGGCTAAACGAAATCTTCCGCATTTTGGAGGCTCTTTTTTAAGCTTAAATGTTCACACAGATTTAGTTACTACTAAGTTTCCATTTAATTTTTTGTTCTGATACTTTTAAATTGCCCAGAGGTGGTATTTAGTACAATTAACATAGTAAATAACTTATTTCCATCATCATAAGTAATAAATTGTTAGAGCAAAATATATATATATCTCTAACAGAAAGGTTTGCTTTTATAATTAAATAAATGATTTCATTCTTACATAAATGGCTTTACTTGTCCCCAGAATGTTCTTATCAAGATCGAATTCCTCACTAAATTATTTGGGGCTTTGCTTAACTAAAAAGCTGATTTTAAGTATTTACCTTTTCCGGGTATTATAATTTTGGCAGCAAGTTTTTAACGTTTTGAAGGAAATATGTCGGAGGTAAAACGTTTCCTCAGCGTATTTGGAAATTTGATTACTACGGAATTATTTTCTTATTTTTTATTTGTGCAAGTATCCAACAGTATTCCCAGAGGACCCAGCTCCGGACTAATGCACAGCTTAATCCAACCTAAGCCAGCTCCCGGCAGAAACTGTTCGGTACAGCGGCGTGCCATTCATCTTTATACGAACAGGTATGACGATGTAGTGGTTATGTACCCACTTTTAATTCTTGTTATAATGTTTTTTTCCACTTGAAAATAGGGGAAGAACTCTTCGTTTCCAATGAAGCTTAGATAAAACAAGGGTTTGGTAATTTTACAAACTGATAATTTATCAATTGCACTGATTCTTTCTGTCGCAGCTTAATCACATTATATAACAATCGATCTCTTGACTCAACAGCTGGTAGGAATTTGTTGACTTGTTTGTGTTTAAGCCAAATCGATTACTAACAATCAGCTGCCAAGCAAACGTTGCTGCTTCTGCTTGATGCTGCTTTGAATGCTCAGCAGGTACTTCATTTCCACCAGATTTCCTTTGACGCCCTGGAGATCTTTCGCTTCGAACAGTGAGCTCAATCTTTGGGCCATTTCCTCCAATTCCTTGACTAGCTGGACATTAAGATCCTCCAGAGCCTTAGTGTCTTCTGCCTCCTCGACTTCCTCATTGCGTTCCATCATAGCCATGAGAAATTCCTTATTTAACGCACTATTATCCTGCGGCATTTGTTCTCCCTCCAACTGCAGCAGGTATTGACCACGTTCGATGGGAGTGGCTAGGGTCTTGTATGCCTTGTTTATCAGGGAACTCCAGTCAGCAGAGTTGGCTTGCTCTCGGGAAGTTCTGCAAATTAGAAGAAATTACAAACTACTATTTAAATAATTTGTTTTTTTTTTTTATAAATAAACTTACTTGTTGCTATATTTATCTGGATGCACAATGGTCTGGAGCTGTCGAAAACTTTGGGTCAACTTCTGGGGCTCTAACGAAAACTTGGTGGGAAAGCTTAGCAGCTCAAAATAATTCTATACAAATTGAAAGTTAAATCTAACCAATGGATGTAGGACAGCTACTCACTATTCCCGTATCCACATCCTGCAGGTGTCCACAATCCGAACAAATCATATTCTGCCTGAGTTCAGACTTATTTTGGCAATTCCAACAAGCCGGCGAGGAGTTTGCCGCAAATAGACGAACTTGCGGCCGCAGAATGTGTTCATTCTGCGCAAGAACATTTCTTCCAATTGGTGCGTAATTTGTTGTCTTCACAGCACTTCTTAAACCATTAAATACAGCCCGCATATTCTATAATTATTTTAATAAAAACTTTTATCCAGAAGCCAAAGAGTTAATAAATTACACAAGCTTGACAATAACAAAAGACAGCTGTTTGCCAATTGATGTGGCAACGCTATGTGGAAGAGTTCACAATCATCAATTGTTTTTCAACACTACTGCTTGCACGTTGCTGGCACTTAACATTTTTTATTTTTTATCTCGAGTCCACCCACAAAGCCATGTCCAGTGCGGCCGCAAGCATTCCGGAGGGGGGCGAGACGGCGCGCCCGGAGCCCATCTTCCGGGAGATCAACGCCCAACAGACCGACGAGGTGGTGGAGATCGAGTCCGCCTGCATGGCCTGCTTCCAGACGGGCACCACCCGGCTGCTGCCTACGAAGATACCCTTCTTCCGGGAAGTTGTGCTAATGTCGTTCAGATGCGAGCACTGTGGCCACACCAACAACGAGATGCAGTCCGCCTCCGAGATCCAGAAGTCCGGCATCAACATAGAGCTGCAGGTGAAGTCCGTGGCTGATCTCAACCGGCGGGTGGTGCGGTCAGATAACTCGTGCGTCAGCGTACCCGAGGTGGAGCTGGAAATTCCGGTGCAGTCACAGAAGGGCGAGGTGACCACCGTGGAGGGAATTATCGAACGGACTATTGCCGGACTGTCGCAGGACCAGGAGAAGAGGCGCATAGATCATCCGGAGGCAGCGGCCTCCATCGATGCATACGTCGAGCGGCTGCAGAAACTGAAGGAGGTGGCCACGCCGTTCCGGGTGCTGCTCGAGGATATCTCGGGCAATAGCTTCATCGAGAATCCCTTGGCGCCCGCCACCGATCCCCAGCTGAAAACGACGTACTTTACGCGCTCCCAGCAGCAAAATGAGCAATTGGGTCTGTACGAGCAGAACCACGAAGAGCAGCATTTGCTGAAACCGATCGCCGAGGACGAGTGGCCCATCGAGAATCTGCACGGCGAGGTGCTGCAGTTCGCCACCAATTGCCCCAATTGCCAGGCGCCCTGCGAGACGAACATGAAGCTAACGAACATCCCGCACTTCAAGGAGGTAGTGATCATGGCTACCGTGTGTGGCACTTGCGGCCATAAGACCAACGAGGTGAAGTCCGGCGGCGGTGTCGAGTCGCAGGGTGTGCGCTTCAAGGTGCAGATTACCACGAAGGAGGATCTGACCAGAGATGTGCTCAAGTCCGAGACGTGCAGCTTATCCATTCCGGAACTGGACTTAGAAGTGGGGCCGCATGCGTTGTGCGGACGCTTCACCACCGTGGAGGGTCTCCTGGTGGCCATGAGAGATCAGTTGGATGGCACCTTCTTCCACGACTCTGCGGATGATACGACCAAGCAGCAGATGCAGCGATTCCTGAACACCTTCGACGACATAATGAAGCTGGAGCGAATCATAACACTGGTGCTGGAGGATCCAGCTGGCAACACCTATGTGCAGTCACTCAGCGACGACGACTCTGAGCCGGATGACAAGCTTACCGTGGAGCGTTATGATCGCACCTTCGAGGACAACGAAGACCTTGGCCTCAACGATATGAAGACGGAGGGCTACGAGCAGAAGGAGGCGTGATGATCAAATTGTCCTGCCGGTTGGCCTCTGCATTTAAAAATTAATTGTAGACTTCTTTGTGAATAATTTAAATACAATAATGGATTTTACTAAATGCGATTATAGAAGCACTGTTTTTTCTGTACATAAGTATAAAGTTTATTCAAACAGTTTCTAAAACTAGGTTCTAGGTGGGTTCTCCCTGCCTCACATCGAGTCCTTTCTGTAGGCGCGATAGCTGTTCATTTCGTTGGGAAAGGTCTTGTACAGTTCGATGAGCAGATTAGACTTGAACTTCTTGAGGCTCTCGATCTTGCCCTTGACCTCTTCGTTCTTGGCCAGTGCCTTCTCCACACAGTCCTTGGTGTACAGCTGGGGATTCTTGTCCTGGTCGATGTAATCGAAGAACACCTCAAAGGGCACGTAGACGTCCTGCACCTGGGAGCGGAGCTTGTCGATCTCCTGGAGACCGGTCACCAAGCTATTGCTGCAGCGTATAAACGTTAGACATAAATAAAATATAAAGCAATATATTATTTATATTATTTTTTACATCTTTTGGTTGAGAACATTCTGTCCCTGGGGCTGAAAGTCGCTGACTATGATGCGAATCTGACGAACGTTCTCGATGAACATCTCAAGCTGCGTCTCAAGGTTTTCCAGTGGAGCGGACATTTTAAGCTTCTGTTGAACTGTCCTTTTATCTATTAATTCTTTAATTTGTTTGTTTCGCCAGCGGTGAATTTTTATTTTTCTCTACGTTCTTCTTCTTCTTCTGAGAAACTTGAGGTACCAGGGCTCCTTGAACGCATTTGTGAGTTGTAGGATTTATCTGTACGCGAGCAGGGTCACACTGTTTGGCTGCACACTTTTTGCCCAAAACTGCGTGAATTTATTTTTGTAATCACTAAAACTCAGCAATTGCTTAATTAACTGCCATAACATTGTTGAAATTAATAGTTCAGAATGTCCGATGGTGACTTGGATGCCTTACGCGCCCAGCGCATGTCCCAAATGCAGTCGCAGTTTGTAAGTAAAGCCAACCGGAGGACCCAAACCGGCTAAGATTCCTCTAGAGATTCCAAAAATAACCACAACTTGAAGAAAAGGTGTGGAAAATAACATTGTGTTAATGGAAAATGTCCAGAAATACATAACGAATGACGGGAATTGTTAGTTTATCTTAAAACTGGCCCTTGTTTCGTCTCCGAAGTCTTATGAGTCATCTTTGTTTGTCTGAGACACCTGTTCCTTGTATGCCGTATCCTTCAGTGACCTTTAATCCTTCGGTGTTTTTCCAGGGCGGCGGCGGAAACGATGCGGAAAAACAGCAAGCACAACAGGAACAGATGCGCGCCCAGGAGGAGATGAAGCATTCAATACTGTCTCAAGTTCTGGATCAGCAGGCCAGGGCGCGTCGTAAGTGCCTTCAGCAATCCGGAAACACTCAAGAGATTTCAAACTTCTTATTCAACCTCATGCAGTGAACACCCTCAAAGTGAGCAAGCCGGAGAAGGCGCAAATGTTCGAGAACATGGTCATCCGCATGGCTCAGATGGGTCAGGTGCGTGGGAAACTTGACGACGCCCAGTTCGTGAGCATCCTTGAGAGCGTCAATGCTCAGATGCCTCAGAGCAAGTCCACAGTGAAGTACGACCGCCGCCGGGCTGCCATCGATAGCGACGACGACGACGACTACGGCTGCTGATCGGATCCCGATGCGACTCCTAATTTAAGTTCCCTCTGTTCTACGCATCCGCTAAATCATTTTTATTAATTTTACTAACTTAAAAACGAGAAAAAAGAATTCGACACGCACGCATGCGCTTTGATTTCTTTGTGTCAAATGCCGGACATTAAAGCGGATGTGGAAGTTCTCGCCCAGCGTAGATGAGTTGAGTTGACATAGGACTAGATTTGGCTTACATACACTATATATGCGGTAGAAAAGTTGCTCTAGGGGGTCGAAGTGGGGTGTGCTAATGCCTCTTATTGGGTTCCTTAGTCGTTTTTCTACTTCTCTTGGTTTTGATCTTTGTTCATAAAAATCTGGAGATCTCCAAAAATGCATTTTTGGGTAGCTTATTCATCGCTCAATCGGAAATCTGATCCACACTTACTCCTTCTTTTCGTGGTCCTCGTCTTGGTCTTCCTCGGTGACTAGGCAATCTCCACAGAATATAGAGTACATAATTAGCGATAGGAAGCCCAGCGGTAGGCCAAAGATGACGGTGGTTAGCACCGGATTGCCCTGCCACATGTCCTTTAAAGATCTTCGAACCTCGAAGAGCGCCCGATTTAAGCGTACAAAGTATGTATCTCCGCCGTAGGCAACGGCACTCTCGTTGCTTATGGACTCCAGGAACAGATGCAGTGCCTGCGGGGTCATCTGCATGGGATCATCGTCCGGTATAAAGTGATGCTGGGTGCTCGAGTTAATAGCTATCAGATGGGGCGTGGGCAACTGGTCCAGAATAATGGAATGTGCTATAGATGGCTCGCCGATCTGAAAAGGATACAACCTTAGATTTACTTGTCCCCATTTAACCGGTGAGTATTCTCACCCATCCGAATTGGAACTTTTCGTGATAACGCGGCCGATGCTTCCGAATCACACCCTCGACCATGTCTCGGAACTCCAGCTCATGAGTGGCTATCTGGTTTAGCTTATCCTCTGACACAACTGCCAGAACCAAATACTTGTTGGTCTTCAGCAACTGATGGATGTTGAATCGCGTAACCTTCGGGAATAGGGTGAAGCGCTCCACATTCACCCATTGGAAAATAGTCTCATTCACATCATTGGGATCCATTTCGTGCGCCAAGTGCCCGTGGGGATAAAAGTGGTGCTGCTCCTCCTTGTAAACTATAACCGCTGGTAGTTTTTCAAAGTCAAAGTGCTGGGCGGCGATGTCCTCGCTCGTGGCATAGAAGAATCCGTGCTCCTGATAGCCCTCCGCTGCCGCATAGTACGTATCCCAAACCACACCCTCCTGCTGGCCCACAAAAATGAAGAAGATCGTGTGCGATCCCTTCAGCATATCCACGCTCTCTGTTCGCGTTACCAGTTGGACCGGAGGACCGGACATCCTTAGCGCATAATCCACCAGCTCATCGCGACCACGATCTCCATTGTAGGTGAATTCCATGTTGCCTTTGATGAACATTATGGTGGGATAGCCTCGGACCTGCAATAAATTCACATGTAGTTCTATAAAGATGAAAGCTTATCGCCATCCGAACCTTGAACTCCTTGGCAGCCGCCGGATATTTGGTGCAGTCCAGACGACCCACACGCACATTGGTGGCATGGAGCGCCTGAGCCACCAGGGCGAAAATGGGCTCCGTCTTCTTGCAGTATCCGCACCACGGCGCATAAAACATAACCAGCCATTGGCCCTCGTGTCGCACGTCAATGAACCGGTCGCTGAGCTCCAGAACCCTCGACGAAATCGCTGCTGAGCCCAAGGTCACAAGGAGAGCTATCGATCGAGTATATAATTAAAAATTAAATTCGATTTTGTCTACTAATTTATTTACCACTCAAAAGGCCCCAAGTCCACAGGCAGTTCGGCGACATCTTTGCAGCTGCTGGTTTTCTTTGTACTTCCAAGTGTTCAGTTGCTTGCCTTGCTCCTACTTGTACTATTTCATACTTTATGATTGCTTCTTGTTTTTCACGTAATTAAATTAGCTGATTGGTTTAATTTTCAGCTGGAAATTATTTTCCTTCGGGCCGCAGCAACAACAAAAGAAAACATTTGCGAAAACTACCCCCGCCGATTTGAGTGACCAGATGGGGATGGCTTGGAATTGCCGTGAAATAAAAGGAATCTCTAACCATCTGCACAGCAAATAATCAACAATAAAATCATTAAAAAACTCTTATAAAACAATAATTACTTTCAATAGAAACTTTTTAAAGATACTTAAGGCCATATAATTAATTTCAATTGATTTTGTTGAAGTTCTTCAGCTGTTGCTGTTATTTGGTATATTGGTAGCCCTGGTGGTTTGTTTACCTCGCGAATTGAACAGTCTGGCAACTACTCAGCACACACGTGCGGATGCCGAGGAATTCTGTTTCAGTTGTTTTTACTAGCTTAAAATAATTGTTATAAATTTGTACGATGACGAACCTGGTAAAGAAACAACCCCAGGAAGGGGGCAAGCATCAACTGCATAATGTGCGCTTCTACACAATAAAACCGCGTGGAATTACCAGTTTGGCGTATAGCAAGCAGAGCAAGTGCCTCGCGTTGAGTCGGTAAATAATCATGAAATCAAAAGAAAAGAGTACAGGATATTAAGACATGCTTTTTCTTTCTAGGGAAACACCCATCATAGAGCTATGGAATATGGAGTACACACCCTATCTGGATCGCACCATTCACCTGTCGTCTGACGTTTCAGTGGAGGCCCTGGCTTGGGCAGGAAATCGTCTGTTCTCCGTGGATCTCTCAGGGCAGCTGATTGAATGGGACTTGGTAAATCTTAAGCCACGCTACGAGCACTCACCTACGGGCAATTCGCTCTGGTGCCTTGACATAAATGCCGCGGAAACGGAACTCGCCGTGGGCTCCGAGGAGGGTCACATCAACATCCTGAGCATTGAGAATGACGAACTCACCTACAAGTCGCTGTTCAACAAGCAGAAGGGTCGCGTCATCTGCCTAAAGTATGATAAATCGGGAAAGAAGATGGTAACCGGCACTGAGGGATGTGTCCGCATTTGGAACGTCCTCAAGGGAAACATTCTGCACACAATGACGCTGTCTGCCAAGGATGTGACTGTTTGGTCCCTGCTATTCCTATCGGATAATACCATCGTAGCCGGCGACTCGGCAGGCCTTGTGACCGTTTGGAATGCGGAAAATGCCACGCAAATCGATTGCAGTCGAGTGCTGGACAAAAACGTATGCGCCTTGGCCGTAAGCGAGAAAGAGGATCGCCTGGTTTGCAGCGGAATGCAGCCGCCTCTGATCCGCATTTTCAGCAAAACCCAAATCAAGCGGGAGGAATCCACCAGCGAACGCTGGGTCAAGTTCCTGCAGCGCGACGCCCACAAACACTATGTGAAGTCCCTGGTGGTCATCAATGGCCGCATTGTGTCCGGTGGCCAGGATGGTATATTGACCATTACCTCCAGCGAGCGGATGCAGGCGTATCTGTCTCAACATGCTCCCTTCCTCAAAGGCTCGGTAGCATCGCTGGCGGTCAGTGAAAAGCTATTGCTCCTGCGGTACCCCAACAGCTTGCACCTGTGGCGCCTGGGTTCCGTGGCTCCCGCTGACGAGGAGAAGAAGAAGAGGAACTGGAAGCAGCCAGTGGGTCACACAGAAGAGTTGCTTCTGAAAAATCCACCACAAAAACTTATTGAACTGAAAGTCAAGGAGAAGAGCTTTATTCAGGCCAGCGCCATTTCACCGGATGCCCACTGGATCTGCTACTCCACCTTAAAGGAAGTCCGGCTAAATCGATTGAATACCGAACCCATGTCAGCGGAGCGTTTGGTGGATAATATTATCGCGGAACTTCAGCCAGCCAGCCACATAATCTTCACCAAACAGGGGAAACTGGCCTTGCTCCATCCCCATAACAACCATCTCAATTGGTTTACCCTGAAGGAGGATAGCGTATCCTTCCAGAATAGCATAGACCTGAGTAACCACTGCAAGAGCACCATCAGCCACCTGTTGGTTTCCTCGCGGGGCGAGTATCTGGTGGCAGCAACCTCCGATCACACTGTTGCCGTATGGAAACTCCATGGGAGTCAATACAAGCATCTACTAAACTTGCCGAGGCACCGAGCCGCGACAACCGCTATATCCATGCACGAGGATCACCCACAGGTTGTGGTGGCCTACGCCAATGGTCGGCTGGTGGAATACGATCTGGTCAAGCGAAGCTTCACCTGCGAAACGGACGAGTACCTGATACCGGACACAAAACACCATTGCATAACTGGGATTAGTTTGGATCCCAGAAATCCTAATATTTTCCTTGTCAACACTGAAAACAACTTGTATGTCCTAGAGAGGAATCAGGAAGCGGAGCAAGAGGACTATGAAGTCAATAACAAGGCCAAAAGGCCATCAAAGGATAATAGATCTTCGACTTCTGCGAGCTCAAAGGGTTTGATTGTGAAGACGGAACTGCCACGACAGGTAAGATCAGAATAATGCTGCTTAAATTTTAAAGGAAATATAACATAGGCATACAATTTATATATAATTTTTCAACTTCCTCCATTCCATTAATTCAGAAGATTTAACCATTACTCGGAACGGATTTCTCACCTCCATATTTGCCTCTTTTTTGCTTGCAGCACCTGGTGCACGTGTCCCGGCTGAGCTCTAACGAACTTGTCAACGTCAGCATTTCGACAAACAATCTGTTGGCTCCGCTGCCGCCGCCGTTCCAGCGGAAGAAGTTCGGTGCCTCGTAAACAGGATGAGGATGGAATTTCTGGCGGATGGATGAATGGAGGGCCTTCGCTTAGGTTTACCCAGTAGTTTCCACTTAGTTACCAAATAAAATCAAAAGTAGAAAACAAAGGTGGAGTGGAGTAGCTGGGTGAATGGATGGATGGATGGATGGATGGATTGTTGCAAGGCCCGCGGCTCGCACTCGGCAGCATTCGCAGGGAAATTTGTCAAATGTATTGCCAAAAATTTGTCTCCGCCAGCGTTGACGACGACAATGCCTCCTCCTTTTCCCGCCCTCGATTTTTTCAAGGGGTCTCTACGTGGATTGTGCAACATTTCGTTTCGTTTCGTTTTGTGTCGCCGGCATTTACTGTAATTGTTGTTGCTGTTATTTTTTGGTTTTACACTGTCTAGCCAATGTCTAGACAAGTGCATACCACACAGACAGTCGAAAACACACGCACACACACACACACACGAAGGGAGAAGGCGGCTTCTGAGGGGGAGTGGCCCCTGGGGGTGCCGTCGATGCACAATTCAACTTTTAGCTCAAAAACTCATTGCCCGGCTGGGACTGCCGCTGCTCCTGCTCCACCAATTGTGGGCACACGTGGGCGGCGGGCGGACAAAAAAGTATCCTGCAGCCATATTCGAATGCCAGCAGAGGCTTTTACTCGGGCTGGGTCATGACCACTCTCGGATCAGAAAGGTGATTAAAACTTTGCATTCGCAGCAAGTAACTTTCGCATCTGATGGATTGCCACATTGCAGGAATTATAATAGATTTATAGTATTAAAAACAAAACTCATTTTGGCAATTGTTCAACGCTTAGAAATATTTAGAGGGGATTTAATGTGGTCCCTGGATATGCACAGAAATTATTTTCTTTTTTTCTCTTAATTAAAAAATTGTAAATGTGATATATCCATAAAGTAAAATATTACCAATTTTATCTTATAATTTCCTAATTATCATTATAAAAGAAGGATATGGTTTTGAATGTTTGTCCAAAATGGTATAGTTTAAAATTCGATTTTTTTCATATAAAAATATCTAATGCTTACTTATTATTTAATCTTTTACTCTAGGGATTTTCCTTGTGAATAATTTAATTTAACAAGTTTATTTTCTTTATCAAATTATTATTAGGAAGAAATTACACTTCATAATGAGAACATTCCCTCTTCGGCTTGGCCAGGACTCAAATTTTCATCTTGTCATGTGCATTGCACTGTGCAATTTTTTCAGACTTTTGTTTTTTCTTTATTTGCACACAGATTTTTCGGCCAGGAGGAAAAGCGCCTGACCATACCATCCCCTCCGTTTGGTAACTTTCCCGATCCTGACCATAACCGAGCGACTGACTGACTGCCCGGCCGGCTGGCAGGCTGACTGCGGTTGCGGGGGCGTGTGTGTGTGTCATTTTCCGAGGGGGCGACAGTTTTCGCAATGCAAAGCAAGCGGCGAACAGACATGAATAATGAGTGAATCGGGGCGAAATATTCAAACTAACCGTACACAAACTTTAAATGCACATATAACGCATACGCAACGTATGCCAATTTGGCTGGAATACACTTGTGCCCAAACCCACAGGATCCACCGAATCCAACGGATCCACCCTTGGGCGCTTTTGTCGGCATTAAAACTCACTTAGCCGTTGAAAGGCGTTGGAGGGTCCGGACGGGAGTGGGGCGTTTGGGTGGAGTTTTGCGAAAAAGTTATGCAAACTACGCAATGCAAACTACGGAGAAAAGTCGGGCTGCAGGAAAGAGTCAAAGGAAGAAGTCGTGAGAGTCTGCCAAAGAAGTCTAGACAGGCAATGGGCGAAACTTTGGAAAAAAAAATGAAAACGGAAGAAGTTTATTCCGCAAAAGACATGGAAGTCGCGCCACAGTAGAAGGCTGGTGGAATGAGAATGGTTAAGGAACAATGCCTCAAATTGACATTTAATTGGTTTGCAAATTAGCCAAGAAACGAAGAAACAACGGAAGCCATGTACGCATGGGAATTTTCACCTCAATTGCACCTTTTACCCTCGACTATTCAGGGATGCAAAGTGGATTTGAATTTGAGCGGAATTAAACAATTTTCAGAGTTAAAATCTAAATGGTTTTGGAGTCTGATTATTGTTATTTTAACTTTCCTTGTTTTTTTATTGCTCAAGCATTTTTTAATGATTTTTTTTTTGTTTCTAAAACCTATGTTTGGTTAAATATTTAACAGTTTTAACATCTCTTCCCAAACACTTATAGTGAAATCCTAACCAATTTTGCCTTGAAAATCAATATCTACAGCTACATAAATTTCACTCGCTAATGAAGGAAATTCCATGCCTTTACATAATTAATTAGGTGAAATTTTTGATTTAAAAAGAGCTCAATAAATGTGCTTAATCAGTTTGCATCCCTGCCAGCTGCAGGCCCCAAACTGCTGCTCGGCTGCAACCTCAACCGATACGAGGTGCTAATAAACAAGGACTCTTGCTGGCTAAATTACAGCCGCTAATGAATGAAATGGGATAAAGCTTAATTTGCATTTAATAATATTAACGCTTGCAATGGAGAGTGTGGAGTGTGCAGAGCGGAGTGCTTGGTGGTGCTAATTGAGGGGTGCGTGTGGGTTTGGGGGTAAATGCTCGCATCAGCATAAATCGCATGCGGTTGTCATGGCAGTGGAGAGAGGGCAACCAACTCAAGTCTAGACAGGGATCCATGGGATGCAACAGCAATAGCAGCCGCAGTAGCAGCAGCTGAAGCGACGGCGGCAGTCCAGAGGACAATGTAAGGACAAACGTGTCCTGTCTGTCTGGCAATGGCGGGGGTCAAAAGTGCGGAGGCGACGAGGTTTTCAAGGGGTAACTGCGCCCCTGTCTGAGGCATCGTAACTTTTGGCTCAACACAAAACTTGATTGAATTTTATGCTCGTCGGCAGCAACAATGAAAGGAAAGCAATGGAGGAAAGCCAGCACTTAATTGGTCTGAAGGAAAACTCTTTCGTGGCAGCCGCAACAAAAACACAACATTAATGAAACTGCAGCTGTGCAGGTAATGACCATCGCTGAAAGGTCAACAGGGAACTGCTGGAGTTGGAAGCTCAAGTGGCTTTGGGTTCATAAAAAGTCACTTTATGAGTAGCTCTTGGAGCAGCGAATATTTTTTGATTTTATTTTTATTATTGTCTATTTATGCGAGTGATTTTCCTTCAATGACACTTGGAAAAATCTATAAAAAAATATTTCTGTATAAAATGTCACAAACTTTTTTAATTATCTATTGAATTTAGCAATAAAAAACTTATTTTAAAATGTGGTTTTGTATGAAGGAATTATTTTGTTGAATATTTAATAATTTCTCAACTAAAGTTAGAAACATATTTTCCAATGCTGTGAGAAAAGGTAATATGTATTCATTAATAGCAAAGAAAGGATATTTTTATAAGTACATATTATCAATTTTAATTTAATTTATTATTGTTAAAGATTAAAGTACTAGTTTCACCTTTAACTCCAAAAAAAACTATCAAAATTTGCGAGCAATCCAACTCAAATATATAATATAAATATTTAATATATTTTCTGGTTATTCGACTTCATTAAAATAATATTTCTCAACCTCTAGAAATCATTATTCGATTATGATTGTCAAAAAGTACCGGAAGTCCTTTTCTTATAGTGCTTTTAAAGGCGACAGGAAAACGTTCATTGAATTTTGTCCTTCGCTGGGCTGCCAAAGGACAAATGCACAATAAAGCAAGATACATTGAAACTGCCAACGGGGGTTTGGGGGGAGATGGAAATAAGGAGTTGTGAGAGGAGCTTAGTTCAGCTGGTGGTGCGACGCCCACACAAACAGAAACAATTTGATATGCTTGACGCTTCTTCCTGGCAAGTTTTGCAGTTTCATTGCACTCGACTCGACTCGACTCAACGACGAGTGCAATGTCATCCAGGCACATCCTCCGGCAGCTACCCCTGCTCCCCTCGCATTCCCTGCTCCTTGGAAAATCCAGCTAGGAGTCAACTTGTCAGCCGGCAACTACAATTTACGAGCATTTTCACAGCGCTAGCAGCTACTTTGCAGCGCTTCGATTTTCATTGCATGCTTTTTGGGGCGGCAAATGACGAGCGATAGAGTGAGGGTGTGACTTCTCTAGTGAATTTTCCTCCTTCGTCGCTTTTATTGGTGTTGGAGAGTCCTTGGCAATTGCATTTCATTTCCCGCTGGATTTGGCTTAAGACTTAAAGTGTTCCCCCATGAATTTCAGATTGCTTGTCTGCGGCAACCACCGACCTTAACTGTGGCTTAACAGATTCTGATGTTATTAAATAAATTAAAATCAAGTTAAGTAGATAATCATTAGTACATATATTTAATGATTTCATCTACGGATTAATGCTTAGCCATTAAACGCTAAAGACTGATAAGTAACCCTTACAACTGATTTATTAAAAAATTCCCTAGCTTTTTAGGAAGTTAAACTTTGCAGAATAATTTATAAATATATCTTATTTTTATTTTGAAATCCCTGTAAAAAAATGCACTTTAAAATCATTTTCCTTAATCATTTTATTTATAAAGAAAAGACTCTGCGCGCTAACCATGTTGTTTCCCTAGTTATCTTAATTGCTGTTAGCGGCTTTGTTTTGTTGTTGTTGCCGTTGTTACTAGATTTATGCATAATATGACCAGCTTCATAATGTTCATAAACATCATTACGTTTTTATGCTGCTGTTTTTGTTCTTGTTGTTAATGTGGCGTTTCTGCGGTTTACAGATTATAATGAGAGCAACACTAGAATGTGTTAAAGTTCAGATAACACGACTTTGAAGTGCTCTATAAATACTATATCAACCGAATAATATTTTGGGAATTGAAAATATATGTCAGCAATATTGAAAATTAACAGTAATTAAGTTTTATTTTAGATTTAATTAAATTAGTTGAGTTCTTTTAGTAATCTAAACTGATTTGAACCTAAATTGACTTCAAACCTGTGAGATGTTGTAGCTTTATTGAAAATAAATAATAAATAAATATTTATTTTATGTATACAGAGCTAACAAATAAATAAAATTTAGAGTTAGCGCAGATAGTTTGGCTTTGGCACATAGGAATAATAATCAAATACTTAAATTAAAATAAGGGAAATATAATAGCAAAAAAATGTACATGCCCCGGGTGAGGCTCGAACTCACGACCTTAAGATTATGAGACTTACGCGCTGCCAACTGCGCCACCGAGGCCTTGATCATACCCAAATTTTAGGTAAGCTAAGTATTTCAGGTGTGCCGAGAGAGGATTTAATTCTAAATTCGTTACACAGATAACCTACGACAACAAGCCACACCTGAGCTCAAAATCAGAAGCTTGAACATATGTACATATCTTTAGGGTGTAAAAAGGGCCTATTAAAAGCGAACCACAGGCCCAGAACCGCGGCTAGAAAAAACCATCATAAAGTAGCAACCGCTACTGTTGTTGTTGTGTGTGATTTTTGTGTACGCGCTTCGCTTCGCAAGTTGCAACCACAATTTAATTAAGCCAACAGCAACCGCCCAGAAAGAAGGAGCTTGAGGGGGCAGCGGTCTGGTGGAAGGAATGGGGGGAGGGGGGCTCGGCAATGACGGTGTCCAGGAACTGTGGCAGGGGGCTTGCTAGATTGGACAACATTAGCATTGGCAACAATGTTGTTGATGTCAGGGCAATGTGTTTACTTTCTAGCACAGAGTGCACTCAGCAAAAAAAATCAAGGAGAGAGATGGTAATTAAACGGTTATTTTTCTTAAATAATAAATTATGGTATTTCTTAATAAATATATATATTTATTATGAAAAAAGATTATTTAGTTATGACATATAGATATGTTTTATCTTTTTAGTTACATGAAGTTTCAAAGGAATTTATGGAATTTGCAAAGGTATAAATATAAATAAAGATATAAATAAAATGTAGAAAAATAACAAAATTAAATATTGCAATATTTTAAAACCTATGCAAATCAATTGTATATTAAAAGAATTTTATAAACTTTTATAAATATGATACAAAATATTTATTTACTTAATTTACTTATAAATATATGTGATTATACTACTAAAAATTTAATTTATATATCAAATCAAGGCATATTTTTCACTCTATTTTTCCCCAGTGCAGAAGTGTCCAGAAGTGACCATGTCCGGGCCGGGCTATCACTTTAATAGACACGTTCTCATGTGCCCAGAGCTTCCTTCCCGCTCTTCAAGCCACCCGTAGCCCCTTCCTTCTTTACCATTTTTTTTTTAAAGCTACTCGGCGGCGCCTCCTCGAGTGACCGCAAACGGAAAATGTGGAAAATGACTTGTCGCTGTTTTCCCAGCGTTGTTGTTGTGGCCTGTTCTGGTTGCCCACTTGTTGTGTCTCCCTCTCTCCAATTCCCCCCTTTTTCCCTCTACTTTTTCCATGGTTTTCCAGCTCGTTGTTGTAATAATTTGATTAAATTGAACGCTTTAAGTGATTTGCATTTTAAATTTCAATCAATATGACGTGACTGCCAGTTGAGGATGCTGCAGCAGCATCGAGACAGGATGCAACTGCCAAGGCAAGACTACAAGGAGCAAGAGGAGAGGAAGTCTCTGTCTGGTCAACTGGCGCCAGGATAGCGCTCTAATGATGCACAACCGTCAACGGGTTCTCGCTGGGCTTCATCGTCTCTGTTTTTTCTCCACCTCTTGACTACGTTTTTATTCTAGCGGAAAATAATGTTGGAAAAGTTGGCGCCAAAGTCAGGGTCAGTTTTAAAACTAAGTTTGGAGGGGTAAGAAATCAATATTCCTGAATGATTTATAATTAAGTTACAGCTCTTAACATTGACTACATGTGTGTAGATATCCTTAATACAAGTGGCTAATCACTTAAGAAATTAAATTATGGAATGCATGCATTAAAGCGGATTAATTTAAAAATAAATGAGTAGCTAGAAAAGGCATAAAAAAAACCAGCAGGCTTGCTTACTCAGCTATTATTAGACCTAAACCCGATCACTTCAATGAATTAGATATAATAGTCTTGGTTGGGACTTACCATATACATCCCTTTCCTTCTTCATCAATGCCTTAATAATACTTAATACCTTTAAGTTTAGAGTTATGTTCTTGGTTGCTTAAATTAGGCTCTTTATAGGCAAAGCGAGGTTCTTCCTGGTTATCCATATGAATTCTATTAGTCAGGTGACATTTTTTGGGTCGAAGGGCTATCACTATCACTTTCACTATAGATGTAAACAATGGGGCGGCCGCGAAAAGAATGAGGTCAGTGAGGCGGCCGAGCCTGTATTTATAGTCCCTGATCAGAGAAAGTGAAGAAGAAAGAGATATCTCTAGAGATAGACAGAGAGAGAGAGATAGAGGGAGAGAGAGTAATAGAGACATTGAAAGTAGGAGAGAGAGAGAGAAAAACAAAAAAGTAGGGAGATAGAGATAGAGAAAATAAGAGAGATGGAGATTATTGGAGATAGAGAGGGATATTATAGGTAGGGAGAAAAATGTAGAGATAGAGAGAAAGATGGAGAAAGAGATAGCTATGCAATCCAATTGCAATATTCGTTGCCCTCAGCGTACATTACGTATACGCACCGTTGCGATTGAGATAGAGAGAAAAAGAGAGAAATGCACATATAGAGATATAGAGAGAGTTAGAGATAGAGAAAGAGAGCTAGAAAATTACTAAACAAACTCAAGTAAATATTACGCATACATTTCCCTTACCATACATTACGTATACGCACCGTTGCATTAGAGATAGAGAGAGAGAGAGAGAAAAAAAATGTAGAGATAAAAATATTGAGAGAGATAGAGATATAGAAAGAGAGTGAGATATTTATGCACTCCAACTGCAATATACTAAACCAAATAAAGTAAATAAGCTAAGCTTTCATTACGTATTCGCACCGTTGCCCTGACAGAACTCTCTCTTCGCGGTTTTTCGATCCACAACAACAATCCAGCATAATAATAATTGGCAGAAATGCACTGAATAACCATTATTCCCCCATTATAATATCGCTGGGCTCAACAATAAAACAGCACCCATCAAATTACTGGCAATGTGCAGTGATCCAAGGATCCTTGGCAGTCGAGGCCATTATTCAGCTCCTTTAGTTTTAGTTTCGCTGATTGCATTTTCCACGTCTATGTGGAACGCGACGGGATGTTGTTGTAGTTGCGCCGTCGCATAAAGTGCAGTTCTTTATTGTAATTATGTATTATTGTTGTTAGGAGGCTGGATGTAGCTGCTTCTGCGGAGGCACTGAGGAAAATGTAACAAAGTAAATGTCCATTTATATGAGAGATCGTAAGGGAAATATTTATAATGCTTTAAATTGTTATTATTAATATTTAAGAGCAGAGTGAATGAATTATTTTTTAAAAAAGAACATATGTACATATATTTTAATCTTTTCCAAGCTTCTGTTTATTTATCTTTATTTTAATTATAAAGTACTAACCAGGGTTTCTTCAGGATCATCTCTATATGTTTTCCCAGAATTTAGAATTAATCTTTTCCAGTGCACTTTCATCGCCAAGTTTGCTTAGTTTTCTCTTCAGGTTTATTTTGTTTTTTGTGTCCCGGCATTGTTCTTAGTCAGCCGTCGCCGCCGTAGTCGTCGTCGCCATCGTCGTCGTCGTCTGGCAGTTTCCTGCGCCTGCATCTTGCAGTGGCAACTTCCTGATTTTCCCAACCGCACCGCCTACACCTCCACCGTTGCACCGCCCGTTGTGCATTATATTTGCCGAAATGCAAAGTCTAAGGACTTTCGTCTGAGTGGATTTTTTTCCTGGCAGCTCCTTCCACAGTTCCATCATCATCAGCAGTAGCAGCCGCTTTCTCTAGCCTCCTCCCTATTTTTTGTTTTCTAATTCATGCAATTTTCACATTGCAAAATTTCCTTATATTTTTTTGGGGCGAGGCGTTACTTTTCTGAGGTTTTAGTTTCGTTCTGAGAGTGAAAGACTTTTCAGCGGTTGCTCGCTCATTGTTATTTTCGCGGAGACAGGGAGTGAGAGTGTAAGGGAGCGAGAGGATCTCGTCTGAGGTTGAGGGCGAGTGATTCAGATATGGTCTGAAAATAGCCCAAGAATCCCCACACACAGATCCCAAATGCGAAAACATAGAGGAGCACAGCGTGTCCCTTAATTTGCACTCCTTTTAGCTTCATTCCTTTTCCTTCTGTGATGTTTTTGGCAGCGGCTTTGTTTTGTTTAGAGATTATTTCTAAATTCTGGGATCTTATATTATAATAATAATATTAAAATATTATAAATAATATAATTTAATACACATTTATATCTATGAAAACAGAGTTTTTAGAGCCACGATATTGCCTTATTTCTAATAAAATAATAAAATTAAAGCATAAGGAACAGAATTAACCCTGGAATATGATGGTTTCATAAAAAGGACATAGGTCTTAATTATAATTATATTATCTAAAATATATCATCAATTGTTAATATTAAATTAATTATAATATATGTATGTAAGACCTTCAGTAAATAATTCATACTATTCTCCATAACATTTCATAATAAATTTAAAAAAATATATATATATATCTATAGATACTTTTTATTTAAGAAATTGACAGCTGATAGGGTGTTCCCCAATCGACTCTCTCCGATCCGAATTTTATATTTTTGTTTTTACCCTTCTGGCACTTCGCTCCCTCGCCCCCTGCCAGCAGCATTATTTGTGCAACAATTCCGCAACATTCTTATTCTCTATTTGAATAAAAATTATGCTGCCGTTGTGTGTTGTTCATCCTGCTCTACCCCACTGACGGGATATATTTTTGGATCCGCTTGTTATGTTCGCATCTCTCCCGATGAGGATGGCGAAAGAAAATAATGAGCTGAGGGCCAGACTGGCGGACAGACGGAGGCAGAGGCGAAGGCGCTCTCGATCCTCGAAGAGCAAAAACATTACTTTACGGTGGCCCTGCGGAGATTGAGATTTGGAGAGTGGAGACATCGCCAAAGTGGCAAAGGGAAAATGCCGGAAAATTCGGGGAGTGGAGACGTGCGGTGAAGGCACTTTTCACGCTTGATTTTCATGTGGCCGTTGTTGCAAAAACAGATGAAGAAAATGCTTTTCAATTTATTTTTAAGTACAAAAATAATTTTGCTATTTTCTCGACTTCTTGGTTGTTTCTTTTGTATTTTGCGTGTGTCTTGTGAGCGGTAAAAATAAAAGGCACGCCTGTCGCCAGACCGCCGTCTATATCCCAGACAAGTGTAGGGATATGTATCGTCTATATAGACGACAACGACGCCTCTGCCGGGCCTCGAAGTCTGAGAGTGTGCGAAATGTGTGAAATATTGGAGACAAACGGGCAATTTTTATGTTAGCTGCGATATCGGAAAAAATCGCATTTAGTTCAGTGCGGCGCAGGTTGGCGGCTAGATCGGATCGTTATAAAGCTATATATTATATATATGTGACGAATGGTAACGGAAATTACCGACATAAGCGTGCAATCAACATTAGTTGACAGTTAATCAGAGGCTCCCCGCAGTGTGTTACATTTTTTTCACATTTTTTTCTCTAATAAAACGAAAGGGAAACCCCATAAATAATTATCAGAAATAACAAAAAATATTAATAATAAATAAGCAGAAGATGCCAAAATGATTGGGAGAGAGAAAGTGAGAGAGATGCAGTGCAAATACTTGGTTGTCATGTGTGAAATTCCTCGATTAGTGTGCTCGACGATCCTTTCGGCGTGACACGCGGTCGGGCGGCGTGCGTGAAGTCGTAGAATTGTGACGCGATCGGAGGACACTTCTCTTCGTTTTTTGGGTGAAAGAAAAGCAAAAAAGAAAATACATTTTTCCTGGGCCGGAGGAATTCCTTGAATTTACGTTTGCTCAATGTCAAATCGAGCGTTCGACTTTCTGGTATGTCCACATATCACACACACACTCTGCCCCTATATATGCTCTCTATGGGAAATGCTTATCTGGGAAATGCAAATGCCAATGCTCGAATTTTCTTTGGGGTGCTTTTATCGATAACAGCGCCGGCTGTCGATTACATGCAAATTCCTGGGTTTTCCCGCTTTTCCCCCTCCGCTAATGCCCCTCTCAGCACTCTGTGGAAATTGAAAATAAATGTTTTCGACTCTTTTTTGTTGGCCGGCACGAAAATAAATACAAGAATTTAGCGTTTTGTTTAAAAATAAACTGGAATGTGTTTGAATTAGATGAAAATGCTTATGTTGAGAGCTTTCCACCGGTTGTTGTTCTTGTTATTATTGCTGCTGTTGTTGTTATTATTGTTGTTGCAATTGATATTGTTATTTTTATTGCTAAATGGTGTTATTTTATGACTTTCAACGAATGGAGTGGCTTTTGATATGGTGATTCGCAATTTTCAATTGATTCAATCACAGAATTTGAAGAGGGAAATAAAGCTATTGGAATTTATTCGAAAATAGAGTTGAATGAAATTCGCAATTCCTTATTTTTGTTGATATTATCAGTGTTTTCTGAGTTAATAATAAATTTATAAAATTCTTTAAAAATTTATTCACTTAAATCTAAACTCTTTTGACAGCTATTTTATATTCACTTCGATTTAATATAATTTCTAGATTTATAATTACTTCTTTAAGCAATTAAGCATTTATTCCATTGGTTATTTACCTTTTAAACTATTCCATACCATTAGGAATATGCAAAACCTTATTGTTAGCAACATACAGTCCATCAAGCTACATTTATTTTTATATCCAGCTGCAACGGGCAGTTTATTTTATTTGCAACATTCCTTTGGGCCCCAAATTGACTTTGTATGGTAATTTCTCTTTATGCAATCCCGGACCCGTACCTTTCATTCCCAGGCCAGATGGTGCCAGTGCAAAAAAGAGGCCTAAACAAACTCCGTCTCAAAATGATCTTGACTCACGCAAGGCTTTTGTTTGGGGTCTGCTGTTGGACAGCAGAAAACACTTGTCAGCACTTTATGGCCGCATTTGTGGCTCGTTTTTGTTTTGCATTTTGCATTTAGCATTTGGGATTTACGTTGTTCGCTCTTCTTTTTTTTATTAATTATGACTCGGAGTCGCAGATCGTGTTTTTATGGCAAACATAAATTTCGACTTAAGGTCCGTGGACTGAGGGTCTCAAGAGGGGGAGAATGGAGAGGCAATCAAATAAATTGCCACGGCCCAAGAGGAATCCGAAAAGGGGAAACAGTAGCAGCAGTCGAGTGTTTCTTTTGCCGTCTCCTCGGTCTCCTCCTCTGCCTGTCTGTCTGTCTGACTGTCTGGGCAACGAAAGCAGATCAAACACAAACACTACAGCAAAGGTTGTTAATGATTATGATGGCGATCATGGCGAGGCTATGCAGGATGATGACGATCGCCTCAGACACTTGAAAGGAATTTCAATAAAGGAGACAAAAAAGAATGAGAAAAAAAGAGGCACAAACAACAGATTCAGACAACAGTGGAGACGATGAGGATCGGGATGATGCTGCTGCTGATGTGGATGATTCGTCTCCACAATCCATCTTGATGCCGTTGTTGTGTTTCGCGGCATCAATCTGTCTCTGACACATTGGGGTGCAACATTGTTGGTGCATTATCATAAAAATCCAAAAAACTGGGGAGGGCCACTCATATGGAGCGAGACTGAAAAGCCCATTAAAATGTATAAAAGAGATAAGACTTGGTCCTTTGATATGAACAAATAAGAAAATTAATGAAAGCAAAAGGGAAAATAAGTATTTTGATTTTATTTAGGGAATAAAGAGGATTTATAATATAATATATGTAAGGAAATGGTAAAATAGTAACATTCTTAATGCTTTTTAACTATTTTATAAATGTTTCGTATATAGAGGAGAAATCAAAGTAAAAATTATGTATTTTAAAAGCTCAAATAACCTCAGAATAAGAAAACAGCTTTGCAAAGAATTCCACTCCCTTAGGTTTAACAGCAATTAAATACGTATTCTGTGAAATTTCCTAAATTTTCTTTCATTTCCTTTTTCTATTTTATATATTCCACACGAATATTCAATTATGTTGTATTTTAAAAAAGTAAAACAAACAAGTCATTCCACCTTCACTTCCTTTTCCCTCGAAAAACCAACTCCTAGCTTTTCCCCTTCTGCCTCTACCTTAACTAGTCATATTAATTTTCCTGTTGTTTTCATTTAAGCGCTTATTTTTCATGAGTTGCTTGTAATTTGTATGTTTTTCTCTTGGAGGAAAATGTAAAGAAATTGGCGGAGAGGGCATGGAAAGCAAAATGCATAACGAAGACATTGCTGTCTTTTTTGCACCCTTCTTTGTGTTCCTGTTGATCTGCTTTAAATATAGAAGTCGTCGGATGATAATGATGATGATGATCATCATCATCATCATAATAAAAACGAAGTCGCTAAGAAGTGCAACATAAATTTCAGCAAAATATTACGCATACGCAGCGTGCAACAGCAACAACAATGCCCCAAGCATATTATTGTTGTTCTTGCCTCCGCGGCTCTCGGGGTTATTTATGCCCACAGGGCGATGCTCAGACACTGTCTCCTCCTGGTCCTCCACCTTTCTCCGATGCATCGCTATCTCTCCCTGCCCCATGACTCACTACACATATACTATATATTCTCTCCTCGGGGAGGGGGTTCTCGGGCGGAATCATTGTGGGACGTCGGTGGATGGATACTTTTTGCCACGGGGACAGACTTGCACAAAACAAAAGCAAATGCAGCCAAAGAAAAGAAAGCAACAAGATACAAGTGGGCGACCACACAGCATAGAAGCACTGGGAGAAATCAGTTGATTGATCAGCTTTAATGGGAGCAGTGAGAGGGTTTTTCCTTGAATGGAAAGTCAAATATCTCCCTGAATTTTACGATAAATTTTAAGAGGACAATTTTGTGGGGAACAAATTTTCTAAGTTTGTATAATTTCGATCCTGGAAAATTCTTAAAAATAGCTTTGAATAATTAAGCTCCTATAGGATGCAATAAATAAAATTCAAATGCATTATTTATAGTAAATAAAAATTCCTAAAAAGACCTCTTTTATCCCTCTATTTTTCAGACTATAAACAACTCATATTAAATCGTGTTTATTGCTCCATAATTGAGTATGCAATTTGGGAAATTCGCGGACGATAGCACGGCGTAAACAATCCGATCGCCGGCGGCGGACGACGCTGTGGCCCCCACGCATGCACCCAGTGGCGCCGCGGGGGCCCGCTGCACATTGTGGTGGTGGACAGTGGTTGTGATCGGTGGTCTTCTGGTCTCCCTACCCATATCCACGACAACGCTCCTCTTCCTGCAGCCGGCCTTCGTTTCAGCCGCAGCCCTCGCGGTGCCGCCAATGCCGAGATCGGTGAGTCATGCCGCCAGGATCTTGCAGCGGGTACCGGATCAGAATAATATAGCCTACCTATGGGCAACGGCGACAGTCGGTGAAAAGTTAAATACTAAAATAATCACCAGCACCAGCGGCGGTAATTGTGTGAAATGCCAGAAAATCGATTCGATAATAAATTCAATATCGAGTGCAACTGGAAAAGGCGACGAAAGTGAGAGCAGTGTAGTTGCAGGTGCAGGTGTAACCAGTGTAAATAGTAGTAGTGCAATTTTGTGCAGTGTAAATAGTGCAAATAATACGCGTAAGTTAAATTTAATTCCGAGCAGGGAGCAGTCGCAGCCACAGCATCTTGCTGTTGGCACAAATTTGCAAAATAAATTACCAGCATCGAGTGCGGATTGCCACTTAAGTCCAAGTGCCGAGACAAATATTCATACAAACCGACGATCCCTTCGCCATCGCCATAGCCATAGCCATCGCTCCTCCTGTCCATATCGTCATCGTCATTATTGTCATCGTCATTATCGTCATCGTCGTTGTTTTCGTTGTCGTTGTCGCGTCGCGTCGCAGTCTGCATCCGCAGCGCCCGCGTCTATGCATTTGCTATATCAAATTAATCAACGTGCTACATTGTTGCAGCAATCTGCAGCAGCAGCAACACAAGCAGCATCAACTACATTGCCACATGTGCATCGTATTTTTAAACGCAAACGTGATACAGCCCAAACAGCGACCACTGCATCACCTTTGACCCCGCCACAGCAAACAACATCAACAACCAGCACGCCAAGATCGCGACTGGAGTTCATACTTTACACGGAAGTTTATGAAGTAGAGGATTCGGTTTCCCCAGGCGACTCCGTGTCCGACTCCAACTTCAACTCCCATCCCCACTCCCATTTCGATACGAAAACCAAGTCGAGTGTGGGCAGCGACGAAACCTTCTGGCAGAAATACGGTGAGTAGGTAATATTTATTAAAAAAAAATAATAAAAAAACGTTAAAGCCATTAGCCTTTAGATGGAAAAATTACAGGTATGGGGACAGAAAAAATAAGATAACTTGAAACAAAAACGAAAAAGATAACTTATGATTAAGTGAATTAAGAAAATAAGATGAAGGTGGTCACTAATCGACTTTATATGTTTATGCAAATAATAAATAAATAAAATAAATAAAATTGGTTGAGTTGGAATATGTAAATATTTCTTAGAAGTAAATCTCTTCTCATTATTATTATTTTTAAACAAAATTATGTCTCCCTCATAATGCCATAAAATAAACCATTGAAATTTAAAAAAGGTATTATTTCATGTAACAATTTTTAATATAAAAGTCCCATGTTCCAGTATCGACAACTTATCTGAACCATTTTATGCCTTATGCGATATGGCATTTGTTGTCAGCAAAAATAAAGGCAGAAAATCACAGGATGGGCAAGGGGCTTGAGGGATATATGTAGATATGATGTGGGATTTTTAACACAGCTGGCTGGTTAACATAATTTTCGTGGGCATCTCTTTATTTTTATTTATTTTCTTTTTTTTCTCAACAAAAAGCAAAGCCAACAACGAAGGTTGAAACAACAGACAGGCCAGGAGAAAGAGACAGCTAGAGGTTGAAAGAAAGAGAGGGGCTAAGCTTGTAAAAAACAGGAGGTAAAATCCAACTGCCTAGGGTGTGATGAAGCTAAGGATCATTCAGTTTTTTAAACCAAAATTAAAAACTATGTGAACTTGGTAAACGAAATAAAATTTAAGTAAAATATTTGAAAGCCATAAAGTAATGTCTTAAATTATCATTAAATTACTAAATTTATCAAGGAAATATTTTTGATAAAATTCGTAAACCAATTTTGTAATGGTTTTATTATTTATTTATTTACTATTATGATGTTCACGTTTTTCAATGAATCTTTTTATTTTGTACCCCATATACCCCTCAATCCTATTCATACCTCTTAACAAAAAATAATATAAAATAAAAAAAATTTGTTTTTTTAATAAAAAAGCGTGCAGCAAAAAAAGGAGGCGACAGAAATCAACTTTTTCCAACGAATAAATTTCGAGTTTTCGATAGTCTCGGTCTGCCACAGACAGTGGTCGTGGTCGTTGTCGATGGTTGTTGCTGTTGTTAGTCTTGTTGTTATTATTATTGTTGTTGTTGTTGTTATTATTGTTGTAGCTGTGCTCGTCCAGACGGCAAGATCTGGCCACCAGCAGCAGTAGCAGCAGGGAGGGATTGGAGGTGGAAGGAGCCGCAACTGGGGCCATTCGTGGGCTCCAACAGCGTCAGACTGTCTGGTATGCCACTTTGCCAGTGCAGCCAGCTCTCGCTCTATCTCTTTTTCCTTTGCCATCTCACTTGCTCTCGTGCTGGCCACTGTTTCCCCCTACGGACGTCGGCCCCGTCTCCGTCTGTACTGCGGTGTTGCTGTCTTTGCCACATGTGGCGTTGTCGAAAGATAGTTGTAGTTCTGCACTTTACACTTTTCTTCATTTGAATTTTGTTTAATTTTAAAATAAAACAATTATAATATTAATTTAGTATTTGCTTAAATATAATTTCAAATATAATGATCTTATAGTGGAATATATAATAAATTAGAACTCAAATACAGTCCATGTTTAGTAAAAGACAAGTGCCGCAAGCCTATTTCGCTTTTCCAAAAAAATATATTATATGTTTTTTATCCGCAGTTATATTCCTGTGCCAAATTTTAAATGTTTTTCCCTTAGTGTAACTATAGTTTCGGTGTCAGCTGTCTGGCGTCTACCTCTTTCGCCTCTGTGTAGGCGTCATCATCATCATCGTAATCATCATCAACGCTGGCTATCATCATCTTAGTTCGTAATCATCATCATTTTCATCGTGGCGCTTGGATTGGCCAATGCATAAAATTATACAGAGACATGACATGGTTTTGAATAATTAAACACAACGACGACAACGACATCAAGTCGGACTAAATGCCTGCCAGCAAGCAGCAGTAGATACTCGCATTCATACTCATACTCATACTAGTACCCGTATTCGTACACCCAAAAGCCAGATGGTTAAAGGGGGAAAGCCCCCAGACAGACAGGAATGCAATGTCCTGAACTAACTGCCAAATCACTGGCCGGAATCTCTCCATTTCCACGCTCCAGTCTCGGCGACTCGAGTTAAACTAATTAAGCTGTTTAATTCACTAAAACGGATTACAGTTGCCGGCTGGGCATAAAGTAGGGTATATCCTATACTAGGGGATACGCTTTTTGGACTCTTTTGGGTAGGAGAAAACTGTTTAAGAAAATAATGGAAAAGTGTGTCAGTTACTACCAGGTTTTGTGATAAAATTAGAGAAATCAAATGAAAAGATGCATTAGATAATATATTTAAGATACTTTATGAATCGGTATTAAATGTTATTCATCTTTACAATCCCAAAAACAACCTTTATTCTTTATGTTCCTTATTTTTCAATAGTTTTCCCATAGTTCCTTCTCCTTACTAACCCCCTGTCTAACCAGATATTTAACTCCCAGATAGTCTCCATGTCAGACACATGACATATTTTAGAAACAAAAGACAAAAGAACCCCAAGAAAATAATACAAAAGCAACTAGAATATAAACGACAATGCTGACAGATATTATTGACAGCTGAGAATTGTTCGCGCAGTTTGGCAATGTTTGCCCAATACCTTGGATGTTGCCGTTTTGGCTGCAATGTTGCTGCTGCTGCTGCTGCTGCAGTTGTGCAATCGAGGTTGCAACTTGCTTTTGTTGCCTTTGTCGAGCGTCATCGTTGTCGGCTCGTTTCAGTTGTTTGAGCTGTCAAAGAGGTCTGCCTCTGCCCGTCTGTTGTCTGCTGGCGTTTCCTGTTGTTTCCTTTTTGCCGTCTGCAGTCTGCAGTCTAGACACAAGTCAAAGTCGAAGTCGGTTGAAGACTTTCAACAAAGCACAAAAAAAATAAAAACACAAAAAAACTAAAAAATAAAAACCCGGCGAACCCCAAAGCTCAGGTGCATTCCCACAAAAAGGCATCGGCGACCTGGAAAGCCTTCTTCTCGGCGTGTGTGAGAAACGAAGACCCAGAACCAGAACGAGTTGCACAACCAGAGTTGAGGCTACTACTATAAAGCCAAAGCTAAAGCCAAGCCGCACATCCATAGGTATAGGAACCTCAGCGAGAGAGCAGACATCGCAATCGACATTCACATCAACATCAGCCACGACGACAACGGCGATGTTGTCTGTTTGTCGTCTGGAAAGTTATGGGCTAAACTTGTCGTCATTGTCGCTAAAGCTAAAATGCTCTTCTTGAGGGGTATATTAGCTAAGCAAGTCATCTATAACCATTTATAATAAAATCAAGCAAAAGGGAGACTTTTTTTTGGTTTTTAAGGGGAAGTTCTTTATGTTTGGTCAGTACAAAATAAAAATAATAGATCAGTTTTTGTCGGTTAAATTTGATGATATTGCTGATGACTAGAAAAATAAAAAAATGTCTTGATTTTTATATGTCAAAATAAAAAATGAATCATTATTTACGCTCCCTGATATTCTCTCCAAGTCCCATAAAGTATTTCCATCTTCGGTTTCCATTAAACATTTATGTTTTTGTTACTTTTGTTGTTCTTGGTCGCTATCTGTCGCTCAGTCGCACTGTCTGCTGTCTCTCCACGCTGACAGCCTTAGATCAGAGTGCAGTTGATTTATGGCGGCGTTGAGTGGCTTTATGCTCACCTCAAATATGACACAAGGCGGACATAAGACAAAAAAAGACCCTACATACAGGGAATATATGCAATGTGTGTGCCCGTGTCCAGCCAACGGAAGTTGTCCTTTTTGCACCCCTTTTCGGCGTGGAGAGAAACCTTCCCCTTTTTTATGTGTGTAATCGCAGGCACTTTTCCGTCTGTCCATTCACGCAACAAGCAAATTGTGGCAATTATCGTGAATCGTGCAGTGAGAAAAAATATTGTAAAATTAAGCTAATAAAGATACATTTTTAGAAGAGATTTATGGGTGTCTTTTTTTGCCAAGAGAATATAATTAGTAAGTGTTTTATTTTATTTTATAACAAATTTCACACGAAAGCTTCCTAAATAATATACTTTATTTAAAAATGTATCTAAAAAATTCTCGTTGGCTTAATTTTTGTTATATAAGTTTCGCTTTACTGACACCTTTCAGTGTCTAAACCCTTTTGCAATTTCCTTACTCCCATATCCATGGAATAGAGACCGATGTCCACTGCATGTCTGCCCAACGAAGCGTGACGACATGTCTCCTCACTCCCTCCAGCCTTTTGTCCATCTGTCAATGCATGTTCCGTTCAGCAAACTTCCCCTGGACACCAATTTCCCCTCAACACCAACTTCACCCCCATCAAAGCCAAAAACCCTTTGCTCCTCTGGCGGCGAGTGCGCTTTTGTATTGCAATAAATGTAATTATGGTCTCGAATTGTGTTCCAAAATACTCGCACTCTGCACTGGACACTGGCCACTCGGCAGTCTGGCACATCATCAAAACGGTTTGGGCAACAGCAAAAAGGGGAGGTTCCCCACAAGGTAGCATCAGGTAGGTGGTGCTTTTGTGGCTTGACCACCTCCAATTTGGGTTTAGCTATCGGGCATTGATTTTACTGGCAATCAGCTAAATAAATTGGTCATCAAAGCGAGGCCTCGGCCAATGAATGGTGTGAATATTCGAGTTGTGTGGAACTTCCCTAGCTAAGGATATTTTTGGGGAGAAGGTAGCAAGGATAATAATCAAGCAGCATATCAAATCAGATTGCAAATCAATAGGCAGCAATTGTAAAATAATTAATCTGTTAATTAAGTTATTATGTGGTATAAATGATTATAAAAAGTAGTTTTTATTGGGGATTATAATAGAGAGAAATAGATTTTCCAATTTTACTGATATAGTTTAAATTTTACAACACGAGAGTTTAATTTTATTTAAAAAAATAGAAAAAGAAATTTACTTTTGGAAGCACTTTTTAAATAAAATATATAAAATCGAATTGGAAATTGATTTAAGCTAAGTTTTAATATTTATTTGGACATATTTTCTCTTTTAGTTTGTAATAAATCCAAGTGGTTTCCCGACTTTATTTATTACATTATTTAATGCCTTTATAAATAAATTTTCTTTTAAAACACCCAAAAACCTTAGGAGGAAATATATATCCCTAAAAAGTAGAACTTTTTTTTATGCCTTTAGCATTCTCAATGGATTCAAAGTGACTTAATAAAGGTCCTAGCAGACATCGACACTGCATTTACCCTCCAAATCCCTCCGGGCATAAGCGTCCCTATTCCCAGTGAGCAATTGGATACCAAAGGCAATTTGCCACATTCTGGGGATTTGGTGTTAAATATTCAATTCCGTCTGCAGCGGACGTCTGCGTTTGCATCGCGTTTCCGTCTTCGTTTCATTTCGTTTCCCATTGCAATGGCATCATGATGAGGATGAGGTTGCTGATGGGGATGAGGATGGTGATAATGATGATGCTGATGCTGGTTACGGAGCCTGGGGAGACCTGAGACCCTAGAGAAACGGAGAATGGCTGAGGCGGAGCAGAGTTGCAGGACTGGCAAGTGGTCGAGTCTGTGGCCATTCTCTAACAAACAAACAACGAAACGAACACAAAGAATAAACTTTTGAATGGGTGAACGAAAAATGGAGAGATTTAGTTGGTACACAAGGGGAAAAATATTATATATAGAAAGGGGAATATGGTAAAGTAATTAAAATACTTTTAGATAAATCTAGAAAGATTTTTGTACTCAAAATTTACAGAAAACTGAGACCTTGTCTGATCATATTGAGTCTGCAGATAAGAACCAATTTTAGGAATGTGTTAAACTTGTAAACTTATTTAATAAGGATTTTATTATGTTAAATATATTAAAAACTTGTTGAATTTTAAAAATCCTAAAGTACTATATTTTCAATTATATTGTGTGCTCAGACAAATATTAAATATAGGCCACAACTTTTAAAGAGTTTTGAAAAAGGTTTATATTAAGGTACTTTCTTTGATGTCTCCGAATTTCCTAGCTTTTAATATCTAAAAGAAGTCCCTAAGTTTATAGTTTTCCTTCAAGTGTAACCACGAGAAACTGAAGCTGGCTGTGTAATGTGAGGCAGATGAAACGGACAGCGACGAGACGAACGATTTCAGTCAGTGGGACTGGACTGGCTCGGCTTGGCCTGGCCTGGTCTGGTCTGGATTGGATGGATGGACATTTTGGAGGCGTCGAAAGAGTTTCGGAATGCGAGGGGCGGACTCCAAGGGGGAGGCAAGTGTAGCGCAGCAGCAGCAGCAGTAGAAATTGCAACCGATAATAATTATTTTTATGGAGTCTAGTCTGTGTCTAGACGATTTTTTTTCTGCCTTTGCCGCTGTCGCTGCCGCTTGCTACTTACTTCACTTTGCTCATCGACCTGGCCAGTACATGGTCCCGTCTCTTTCTATTTCTCATTTCTCTCTCTCTCTGGCAACTGTCTAGCTGTCGCCCTCCTTGTACGGCCTGCTTCCCCCTTGCTAAATGCTCTGTTAAAGCTACTGTGTCATTGTTTTCGCTTTGATTCCGATTTTAACTGGTAAACTGGCATTTAACTGTTTTTCTGTTGCTGTTTGACAAACAAGGCAGACGGACTGACGCGGGGCGATGGGGCGGAGCAGGGGGAGCTGGGCATTTTCAGGGGAGATTTTCCAAAGGAGCCAACGGCGGCGACTACAACGACGACTGCAATGAGATAGTGAACGTGAGCGAGGCATGACAGACTCCGAACTAAATGCCGCAACCCAAATGGACACAAAAGCCAGTCGGACTGGGTAGGGGGTGGGGTGGATGAGAGGGGGGTGACTGACAAGACAGGCAGTGAGCCAAACATGCGGAAAAGTCAAGCCAGTCAAGCCAAAAGTAAGCTCAGTCTACAGTGATTCCAGTTATGGGGTTGAGATATTTAAAGAAAGTGAATATCAGTGATCAAGGAAAAGTTAGAAGATTATAGAGATTACAAATATTTCAAAAGGGATCGCTAAGTAATTTACATTCACCGAAATGGCCCTCAAAAGTATGCCACAAAATGTTTCATTTTTATTAAAATATTCACAAATATTGTTAATTTATTTTAAATTTATAAAGATTGCTATGACACCCGAATTAATTAAGGGAATTAAGGTAAAAGTATCAATTTAAATTGATATGGCATTGAAATAGGGGAACTAGGAAAGCCTTTTTAAAGGAACCATTACCTATTTTTGATTGCTTGTACAGAAATCCTAAAATAAAAATTTAATTAAGATTCTCTTGTTTGGACTCTTTAATTCTAATTCTCTAAAGAATCTTTTATAAATTATATATAAAACTAAGTATAAAGGTCAAATTATATAGTTCCAGGAATATGAAATATTCTCCCTGTATTTACTTTTTTGAATGAGTTACTAAAATATAATATCTATGAAAATTAAAACAGAATTAATTTCCTTGCTTAATTTACCTTTCTCCTCGAAGCTTAAATTACAAAAAGGTTTTCTAGATTTCTTTATTTATTATATGGAAAAACGGTATAGAAAGATCCCAGGAAATAATCCCAGGATAATGATCAATCTCTCCTTCCTTGGCACTTACTTCAGCAATATAGATGCGCAACTATATATTGTGTCATCGGAGGAACCACTGTGCACTGTCCACTTGGGGCACCCTACTGCTGACGGCGCTCCATCAACTACATTTAGCTGTTCGCTTCGTTGGGCATGAGAAAAATGTCACCTCCACAGCCTCGGAGCTAAAGACAGGGACAATTGTCTGCTGCTGCCGCTGCCGCGGCTTTCCGCTCGTCATTCCGGCATTCTGTTGCCTTTTTCGGCCACGCCAGGAGAGGTGGGTTGAGGGAGGAGTCCTCTCGTCTAGGAGAATATGTCTCTCGACACCTTTCTGTCGGGGCTTTTGTTGTTGCAGCTGCCGGTGCCTAGAGCCAGTGCTGGTGCCCCCAAGATATTATGTTATTATGGCAATTATAGTTACACGACTTTGGCGGCATCTATGGCATTTTTGGCCCGACGACGACAGCTTGGCATGTCTGCCCTGCAGTACCCCTGCCCGACTTCTGCTATATATGCCGCAGATTCCCGCAGATAAGAGAAAGGCAGGCAATTCTCGCTCGTTGCCGACTCTGCATCGCAATTACAAACATTTTAATGCAATTAACACACACCTGAGACGGCGGCAGAGTTTTGGGGGGGAGGAGGAGGAGGATCTCTGCCTCTCATCTCATTTGCCTGGCTCTTTTGCAATCCGAAACTTCTCTTGGCCCGAAAAAAACTCACACACACAGACACACAATCTCATAGCTGCAGCCAAAGTAAGCGACTTCAAAAGCTAAAAGGCGACATTCGGTGCGTGTGTCAGTTGCCTGGGCCAATCTCTTGATGACGCCGCCACCGCTGCAACTCACCTGCCGCCCCTCTCACTCGACTTGCCGCAGCGCCCTTTG
The DNA here is from genome assembly GCA_035045905.1 of Drosophila anomelani. Lineage (NCBI taxonomy): Eukaryota > Metazoa > Arthropoda > Insecta > Diptera > Drosophilidae > Drosophila > Drosophila anomelani. Next base: position 2,390,521 of record JAWNOO010000165.1, read on the forward strand.
CCTTATTTATTTGTGAGGTTTTCATCATACCCTGCAGATGGGGAGTGTTAGTAATTGAAGGAAGGATAAGCCAGCAATTAATAATTGAAAATAATGCATCAACACAGATTTGATTGAATATTAAAAATGGGACTTGATTTAGGGATTTTAATTGAAGAAATATTTGGTTTTCAATTAATTCAATTTCACAGAATGTGTTTAATAAAAAATAATTATCATTTTACACAAAGAAAGATACATATCTAATAATCTTTTAATATATTTTTCTAACCATACCTTTATGTACGTTAACAATGAAATATATATAAACCTGTATATTAATTGTATCCCTAAAATATTATTTTAAAATATATTTCTTAGAAAATAGTACATTTTAATAATGACATTCATATAAATGTTTTGATATATTTTCAAGGCAATTATCTTAGGGTTCGACATCGATGCAAATAAAATACATTGTTAAGTTTATCCCGTATATAAAATGACATTTTATTTAATCAATTAGAGAATTGTAAATCAGTTTTTTTTTTAGAATATAAAATAACTATTAGTAAATGCCTTTTTTTTAAATTATTTTCCTGAGCTTCGATTTCTAAGTTCTAAAATAAATATAAGACGTTCCTTGAAATAGTAAAAATTGTGGAAAAGATATCTCATCAGTTTGTACACAGCTTTTCATGGCATAAACTACAAATATCCTTGAAATATTTATCTCAGCCAGAGTATCCATAGCCTCGGTTTTACGGACTAATCTCTACCTCTTGATTTGCCGCTCCAGTTGTTATCAGTGGCTGTGGCGGAGCAGCAGATACTCAAAACGATGTTGTCGTCATCGTCTGTCGTCCGTCGTCGTCGGTCGTCTTTTTTCCCCCTTTTTAGGCTTTTGTAGTTCGCCGCCGTGAGCTGCAGTTACATGTGAAAGGTGGGAATGGAGCCGACGATCTCTGGGGGCGGCGGTGCAGGGGCAACTCCCCTTAATGCCATGTCCAGCAAATCGCTTTGACCATAACCCCACTACCACCACCATCAGCAACCGGCAACATTGGCAAACGAGCACAATCAGTTTGCGCTTCATTTCATCGGTTTAATATGCAGCGAAAAAAATGGTTTGTCTTTATTATCGCCGATGAAAACGGAGACACACAAGCACACACATCCTGGTGGTGTGCGCACACACCCCTTTTTATTTATTTTGTTTACTTTTTCTGGGTGTTTTTTTGTTCCTTTTCCGTTGACTGCAACTGTCGCCAAGCGGCATCCGAGGCCTCTGATCATTGGCGGCGGCTTCTTCCTTCGCCGACCCCCAACCTGCATTGTGTTCTCGGCCGCGGGATATAGCTACTCGATACCCGACTTGGCAGCGATATCGATTCACGTCAGTGCTCTGACGTCGCGCTCGTCAGAGACGCCAGACGCCGTTTAATATTATTCAAATCGCCAGCCAAAAACGAAAAAGTTGCCAAAATTCAGCTAAGAATTTTAAAGGGGAATTGGGTATACCTTAAAAAATAATGATGTATATTTTTATATATAGAACAATTTTAATTGATACTTTAGAAAATGGTAAATTTATAAAAAAAAGAAAGAAAGAATTATGAAAATTTTAATATAATATTTGTTTTCTACATATTTGAAAATGCTATTATTTTGTTCTCCAGTATTAACTTATGGGTTCTGTGGGTTACAATGTACATGCAATAGTAGAAATCCTTTCAAAACTTAACGTAGTTTATTATTATTATTATGTTGCCCTTAAAATAAGCCACTATATCTCATACCTTCCCACATACTTACACCAGGCATTATACCCTTAATTTTTCGTTCTCAGCCAAGTGTAGCATACAGAAAGCAAAAGCAAAATGAGGCAATAATACATTTTATGGAGCTATCGTCTAGACATTCGGCAATGCCGCCAGTGACGAAAGCGTTTGGATATCGGGAATCGCAGCCCGTAAAGTAAAACCCCAGAGAACAAAGCAAACCAAAAATATATATACAAACATATACAATAGTAGAAAAAAGGGGCACAAAAAATGCGTTATCAATGTAATCAAATGATATTGATTATTCACTTCTGTCTGACTGGCAACTGGCGGCTGGCCGACTACCTGCCCGGCCAATGCTAAATGTTAATATTCTCCTGGATGGTCTGCTTTCTGTCTGCCAGCCGCTGGCATTTGTGTAGAATTAATGGCAAATCATTTATAATCCGGCAGACAAACAGTCGAAGCCACAAAGCTTCCACCTTGACCACAATCGTCATCTGCAGGCAGCAGTCATACAGCTATGGAAAGAATAGTAGAAATAATATCGGAATAATATAAATGCTATTTAAATAATTAAAAAATATATTTTCTTAGAAGTAATTTTAATATTTTAAATAATTTTTTAAGACTTTAATATAGATCTTCCACTTGAATTACTATTTCTGAATATTATAATTAAATATCCCGTAGAAAATCATCTCTTATAGAAATCATTTCTTAAAGAAGAAATTCCTTAGAAACCCCCTAGTCTTAATTTCTTGACCCCAATTGTTTATATGTATGTATTACGCAATCCGCTAAAGATTGAAGCAGACCAGGGAATGGGGACTAAGGAACTTAGTCAAGCGATTAGCTTCCGTTTCAGTGACTGGCTGTGGATGACTTGGCAGCCTTGATAGCCCAGGGATTCGCGCTAATCGGCAAGTGGGGGGCACGGTGGCAGCCTGAATTTGTATTCTAGGTCATTAGGGGAACGACAAAAACCAATTCGTATCCCCCAGGAACTCAAGGAGGAGCCAGACGAGAGGGAGGAGCGTTCTGGTGGCACTGGGCAGGCAAAGGCGTGCCAGGGAATATGTTTAATTTATTATTAATGGACGAGCCCTACCTACCTACCTACCTTCCACGTTTGATGAATTATTTCGTGTGATGCTTTCCCAGATTCTGGGAAAATTCCGTACTGAAAAAAATAAACATAAAGCCTGTGAATTAAAGGAAAATGTACTTATAAAATACAGGAAACAGTTGAACTATTTTTTCCAACTTTATCTATGATTAATATTTTGTAAAATGATTATTATACATTTACTACAAAAGGCAGAACATTGTCATATAAAGATATATGTATATATAGATAACACTATTTATCAAACAGCTTTATATAGACTTTAACAGAAGCTCGTAGAGCACCATCGGCTGTCCATTCAGAATATATTGCATAGTCGCCATTTGGCACTGGTATATAGCGTCCAAAATCCTTCTCCAGATTCCCTGTCCACAGCTTGTCCACTATCACATCGTGCTTTAAATAATCTCTAATTAGAACTATATAATATAATTTTGATAATAAGCCAATCTAGCTTACGTTATAGGGACAAGTGTGATTCATGTTGGAGCTGTGAATAAAAGTTTGATAAAATAAGTTTGCTATGGGATTATTCCCTCGATCCCTTAAAAATTTGCATCCATCGTAGGAGATATCCAGAAAGAATGGTTTGTAGCCATTATCGAAGCGCAGTAATTTTATTTTTACCTAAAATACGAATTAAACAGGACTTATATATATTTTTGATTCATTAAACACTCACCCAAGTCGTAGAAATGGGCAATTGGAATAATTTGGTGTATATATTGATATACTTGTGCGTCCGATTAACCGCCTTAATTTGGCAGGTTGGAAATTCTACAAATTTCGGATTATAGGAGCTGCACTTGAGGTTGGTGAATGTGACGTGGCTCAGGCCCATCTGGATCGTAACAATAATAAATACATTTTTATTTGTATTTCCATTTCAATGATTTAATTCGACTACCCTTGGCAGAGTTATCCACAAACCGAGCACTAGCAGCTTCCACATTGCGATTGAGACTGTTCATGATCATTGTTCAACCAATAAGTTCGATCTTTTATCTTTTAAATCGAAAATGTCATTATTCCGTGCAACAGCCATAAACATTTCGTTGGGCTATTTAAACTTTTTAAGTGTGCAGATAAATAATACTTATTTTAATTGCTTCGATTTATCGAATGCCACTTGGCTTAAATTAAAAAATCAATATTAATAAAAGCTTGTCTATATGCAATATTTATTTATTTATACATATATTTTATATTGCTTGTAGGATTGTCAATTAAACCTTGCAATTTTTGATTTAATGGATGTGACTGAATAGATCCAGTGAAAACCAGCTAGAAACCATTTGTAAATCTGTTAAAAAGGCTTAACTTTCCATGAATAATTACTTTATTATAACCTATTATATACAAAATGGTATTAATATATTTATATAATATTGGTAAATAAAGGGAAATCATAAACATATGGATAATAAGTATGGCCCTGAATTGGGCGCAGTTTTTCGTGAAGAATTTCATTTAATTTTATTATAACGATTTAGTCCAGTTGCCTACCCGATACTCTTACATAAAAATTTATAAAATTTCGAAAGATTTTATTCGAAAATATGTTTGTGAAGATGCCATAATCGCCGTTTATTGTGGGAATATATTTTCCAAAGCCTGCGTCTAAGTTTCCAGTCCAGAAATGATCCACAATCAGGTCGTGCTATGGTATAATAGATAAAGATGAAGTAAAATGATTTTTGCTCATTTAATTTGTATCTCATATTTACATCATAGGGACAGGTGTGGTTTAGGTTAGAGCTGTTCACATATAGATTGTAAAACATTTTTACAATCGGATTTTTGTTGGGATTCCTCAGAAACTGGCAGGCATCAAAGGTTATGTCTATGAAAAATGGCTTATAGCCATTATTGTAGCGCATCAACTTTAGGTTAATCTGCCAGTAACATAAGAATTATTTAGATTTTTTAAATAGTACTTAAATATTTTGTTTAACTTTACTGTTATATTATCCACTGGTAATTTCTTCATATTCACATGAACATCTATATATTTATGCGAACGATTCACCGCCTTGATATAACATTTTTGGAATTCGCTGAATCCCTTGTCCGATGTGCCGCACTTCAGATTTGTGAAAGTCACGTGACTAAGAATTGCCTTAATGGTAAAGTTTAATAGTTATTTTTTAAAGATTGATTGTTTCGAGGCTTACTGTTAGATATCCAGAAAGAATCAACAAATATAATTTTATATACATTGTACAACTTTTCCAGCTGACGTCCAAGTTTGTAATATTTTATATTTTGTATTTTGGTTGAATGATCAAATAATAGCCGAGGGCTATTAGCCATGTTTTGCTAATGATTTTTTTTTTGGTATCATCAAAATACACTGCCAAGAAAAGTTTATTTCCCTTTAAAAACAACAATTAAAAATAATTTTGTATACATGTTTATTTTATTCATGGAATTTATGTATTATTTAATATACAAGTAAAGAAGAAATATAAATAAAATATGCTAAAGTATGCAATGTTTATTTATGGAACTTATTATTACATGAAAAATCACATTTTAAAAATATTTATTTTATTCCATTTACTAACCAATTTACATGTACATCATTTGGTAATCTTAAAGTATATTTTGACCGTGGCTCGCAGGACATCCTGAACATACCACTTTGAAAAGATGGCATAATCACCATTGGGTATTGGCAGATATCGAGTGAAACCCTTCTCCAGATTGCCAGTAAATAATTTTTCTATAATAATATCATGCTAAAAATTGCAAGGGGAAAGTTATTTATCGGTTATATAAAGGATGTTTAAATATATACTCACATTGTAGGGGCAGGTATGATTCATATTTGAAGCATTTACAAAGGTGGCATGTATCTCTCTAAGAATTATCATTGATCTGGCAGTTGGGTTTTTCATATATTTGCACAAATCAAAGGTCATGGCCAATAGGAAGGGATTGTAGCCATTGTCATAGCGCATAGGTTCGATTTTTATCTACAAGGTGCGTTTAATATTTATTATATCTTTTTAAGTAATAGATGATAGTTTACTTTACCTCTACTTTTTGCACGGGAACTATTTTTAATTTCGAATATATATCGATGTATTTATGGGTGCGATTAACTGCCTTGATGTGACAAGTCTCGAATTGGGAGAATTTCTTATCTAGACTCTCGCACTTCAGATTGGTAAAGCTCACATGCGCCAAGGCGCACTAAAAATTAGGTTAATTAATTATGAGTTTATTTTTTTTTAACTAAAAATACGTATCTTACTGTGGCAGAGCAGGCTAAGGTACACCATATCATCCACATTTTACTTTCCTTCGGAAACTAAATCAAGCTTTCCATATTTTTGGGTCTCTTCAATTTACTCGTTACGGCAATTAAATATTTTAACCATTTGCATTTGATAAGAATCGATAATGATACTGGCTTGCAAAGTACTCAGCCAGCTTTGTTTGAATTCCATTTAAAATTGGTTTGATTTTGAGTTTTTTTGTGGAGTTTGTGACAACAAGCTGCAAATAGCTACGATTATAATTCCTACATATTCCTATAACCTTCTGGTATTTACATATATTTCTTCCGATCTTCCTGAGTCACAAAATAAAACCAAAACAAACAAAAAACCCAGACAACGTATATAAAAAACAACAACAATACCCAAGGAGAACCCGTAAAATTAATGTGCCCGCGGAAGAAATGACTTAAGTGAGGTCTGACCAAGAAGTTGGAAATGGAAATAAAACTGGCCGGCAGCAGCAGCAGCAGCAGGGGCAGCCCAACGTCCCGGGCATACACTCCAGACAAAAAGAATTTTATTGGCCTTCACTTAACGCTCATAAATTTGTCTGCTGCGAAATCTGCGAGACGAGACGCAAAGAACCAGAAAGCGACGCAACAAAAATTAAAAGAATATTGTTTATAGTGCCACGCTTCCGCAGATGTTGGCTTTCGGCTTGGGTTTGGGTTTGGCTTTTGGGGGAAACTGGTTCGGAAACACAGTTTACTGCATTTCTGATGCTCGAGACGTTTTGTACCATTTTTTTCCCATTAAAATATTGTTGCAGCACAGCCGGATCGAGGGATTCACGGATCCAGCCGTATGGCTGAAGAGATCCCACCCATTTCTTGTCGGTCGGTTGCCCGTGGCCCCGGGTGAGTGCCGAACTTCACGCACAAATCTGATTAAAACTCGGCCTCAGTTAATGAACCAAGACCCTGGGCAGCAGGCAGCATCCACCTCCCAACTACTGGAGAGTGCAAGTCGTTGCGTCTGCGGCGGATAGGATGGGGCTGCAGTCCAGACATCCCCACATCCCGACGTCCAGACAGATAGCGAGGCGAGTCTAAAAATAGCCAAGCGAGCCACATGTTGGTCAAGTTTTTAAACTCCTTCCGCGTGGTTTTAATACCCTAACGAGAGAGGATAATGACTAGTAAGAGAATAAGGAATTAATAATTATATAGAAAGATTTTAAATAAATTTAATGGTAATTTATAAATTTGTATTCTGTTTACACTATGTTCAAAGGATTTTGCAGGCAAAGAATCTATAGTTGGGCTTGTAATGGGTTTAAACTGAAATATAGAAGAATAAATTCATAAATATATAATCATAAACATTAATATTTACGCCTTAAATAATAAATATTTATATATTTAGATTTTTTGTAGATTTAACTATTAAAAGTGGACATATTTGTAATACTTAAACTAATTTTAAAGGCTTCTGCTGGCTAATAATCTAGAGTTTGGCTTGTAAGTAAATAAAAAGATTAATGAATAAATCTGCAAAATAAGTAATTATACCTTAAATTATAATTAAGTAGATAATAGCTTTTTTAAAATATATTTTATATCATTTTGAATTTATATATAATTTATAAAGTTGTTTTTTCGCAATGTGGCAAGGAAGCTATCATTTTAATTTGTAATTTAATTATAAACATCCTTAAATATATAATATTTAATATTAAAAATTATCTATGTAATTTTTGATATAAAGGCCGACATTTTCCTGGGTTTTCTTTTTTACTATATTAAATATAAAATTCTTCTATTTATCCAAAATTCCCTTGAAAAAGTGCATTACGAGTGTCACTTTTCATATCTAGATTTTCGCTTGGGTTTCCAATTTTTTTCAATATATGTATATAATTTTTTGTTGGCCTGTCTAGGCAAATGTTACCCACATCTGTCTCCAGGCACAATCGTAGTTTTGGGCACAGTTCCAGTAGAAGTCCGAGTTCTCCGATCCAGCCAGTTGCCGGTGCAACAGCGACCATCTTTTAATAAATGCGAACGTGATCGCGTTTCGTGCGTCACTGCATGCCCAGGCACACACTCAGCTGAGTGTGTGTGCGAGTGTATATATACTGGAATATAAAAAGCCGACTCTGCCGAGGCGTTGCACCTTTGGCAAAGGTGCATTGATCGGGATTGGGATCGCTGTCTGGGCAAGTTTCTCCTGCTGCTCCAGCTCCACCTCCTGGTGCTCCTCCTTTTTTTGCAGCGGCCATTGGCTGCGCTTATTTTGTGTACTTTTTCTTTTCTTATTCGTTTTTTTATGTTTTTTTTTTGTAAATCGAAATTATTATTGTATTATGCAGGCGTATACACAAGCGAGTGTTTCTGGAGACACAGAGCTTCTTGCCCTGCTTATTTCTTTAAATTTTTCTTACATTTCGTATTTCGCTTGTAATTTTTTGTTGTATATTTTTTTCTTTACATTTTTTATCTGGACAGTTTTTTTTTATAATATATATTTTTTTTGTGAGCGACGCGTGCGTTGAGCGCCAAAAGTGCGTTCAATGAACGCAACGCGGAGCAACGATCTGGAATTCGCAGACGATAACGCCGGACATTCGCGGGGGGTCGGTGGTTAATGGAGAAGGCCGATCTGGCGCAACTAAGTTGAGTCAGTGGGAATACATTCAGAGAGCCCTTGGCTCAGGCATATTTATTCAATTTGTTTTTGGGGGGACATCAAAATAATTGAAGTTTAAGTAAAGCCAAGCAAATTTTTCCAAAGTCTCACACAAAAATATTTTTTATAAAATACCCAACTCTAAATAAGAACAAAAATTGGTAACAACTACATAATAATACATTTAAAAAATCTCAAAAAATGTCTTAAGACAACATTTGTATATCTGTTAGAAGTAATAATAAACTATCTAATTTTTAAATTTTAAAAAATTTGTTTAGACAAGTGTTTAACCATATAAACCTCATTACATATATAATTATCTTTAAATGCCTTCAAAAATAACCAAAAATAAAATAAATGAAGACCACACGCACATATCTGTTAGAATGAATTTCGCAGCATTTCTTTTTTTTTAACATTTGTAATAATTATTAAATGGAACCCAACCTTAGGTTACAACACAAATTCTTAAATAGAAACCTATAAGTTACTTCCAAACATTTAAAAAAATTCCTCAAGGCGACACGTGCCCAACTGACACTCAAAAATGTTGGCTGTGCGAGTGAGTTATCACAATCTCAGGGCAATTGCAGTTCATCGGCCAGGTTCAGACTCGCGAAAGTGCTGATTACGACCCAGAATCGGCGACGAGTCGGTGAATGGGCCAAGCGGCATTGCGATTACGGAGAACACAGGGCGGCCCGCCCCCCGTCCTGCATCCGGAGTCGTTCCGCCCTGCCCCCCACCGGCGACGTCGGCGGCGGCGGCTGGCCACAAATCAGTAAATGAAATTAACTCGCTTTCAATCGAGCAACGAACACCGTCTGATGGCATCAATCGCGGCTACGTCGCCGCTGATAATAATAAACCAATAAAATTAATACAAATTGCAATTGTTGTGTGTGCTGTGTTGTGGCTCGATTGGCGCGACACACTTCAATTGGTTTGCTCTTTTCTGCCTTTCTCGGCGATCCATGGCATGCCATTCCTTTTCCATTTTATTTGCCTTTTATTACGCACATATTTATTTAATGCAGGTCTGGCTGTCTAGAGGTCTTCCCCGATTTACCCGCCCCACAAAATACTATATATATATGTGCATATATCCAGCCAGCCAACCAACCATCCTGTCTGTCATGTGTGCGTGCTTGTTTGTTTGTTTATTTTATTGTTTGCCCTTGTTTTGCTGCTGCTGCTGCTGCTGCGCCTGCAGCAATCGAATGTCTGGTTGAACCATATAAAGATATATGTGTGCAGTGGCGGGGAGTACTTAAAGAACTTTATTTAAAATTTTGTTTTATTTACAAAGAGTTTTGAAGGCCACAAATGTCCATTTTAAAAATTTAAATTATTTAGTTGTTGATGAAAATAATACTTCTTTATTTTAGAAAATCTATTGCCTAATTAAACAAACAATTAATTGAATTTGTTTTAAAAATACTTTTTAAAACTAAGATGTTAATATAAAATAAATAAACAATTTGTTAAATAAACCAATAATCATTTTGTTTAGTATTTTAACTACACATTTATAACCCAATTTCATTTATCTTCCTTACAACTGCAGCAAAGCATAAATTCTATTTTATTTCAATACAATTTTATGTAACTAAGCCAATGATTTTTAAATATTTATTAATTTTATAATTAAATCCCATTTTATTTTACAATTCATGCTACCTATTTATTACCTAATTTCATTTACTTTGCCACAATTCAACCAAGGAATAAATCCTCTTATAAATTGATGATAAAATTACATTTTTAATAAGACTTTTCCCATGGGGCATTTGCATATTAAACGATAAGAATTCCATTTCCCAGAAAAGCACACAAATATTTAATAAGGCACAACCGCACACACCCACACACACACATTTTATTTAAGCCAAGGAAAAAAAGAAGATTTCCCAGAGTCTTCCTTGGTAAATTGAAATCAAACAGTTTAGCATAAATGGGCATAAATGTCTAAAGCTGTCATCAAACACATTTCTTATTTTGTCATTTATTCTAAGGCATATTAAAATAAATAACAGGGATCAAAATATACACACAGAGAGACACACACAGGAAAGCTGGGCTATAAAGGCGTGCGAAAAATATCTAGGATCCCCTTTTTTCGAGTGAGGACACGTGGTATTTGCTTAGGAGGCAAGAACGCATTTTTTTGTGGCATAACTTTCGATGAATTCCGGCTAAAGCGCCCTTCTAAAAATTTAACGTCATCAACAACCAACGAGCAGGGGGAACACGTTGCGTATGCTTTATTTTGTGGGCCGTACAAAACACATTACGTATACGCCACCGTCTGCGCCAGACCGGAAGAAAGAGAGAGAGAGAGTGAGAGAGAAAGGAAAAGAGATGCAGAGAGAGAGGAAAAGAAAACTGAAAATATGCGTAGGCTGCGTACATACAAACAAACCCGACGGTGTCCTTGAGAATTATTCCCAGCACCTTTCCCACATTTTCCGCATTGTAGGCTCCTCTTCAAGTTTATCAGCTGCGCTCAGCTCTCAACTGTGCGCTGGAGGCTTTCCCATTTCCCCTCGCCTACGCCCACGCCCACTTTTCCTACGGATTTTTCCCAGTTTTCTACGTATTTTTCCCGCACCTTGCCGCCCTTCTGGTTCAGGCTTAACGCGTTTGAAGCGCATATCCTGCGTCGTCATCCTCGCTTATGCGTAGTTAGTTGTCTGCCGCTTTTGTGGCCTAAGCTTTTATTTTATTGTGACACCCGCCCACTCCACGACCCTTGCTCCTGGCTCCTCGTTAATCCCATCCTCGTTGTGTCTGGCCCCTGCCTGCCGATGCCAAAACGCACACAGAGAGAGAGAAAGAGAGAGAGACATGGTAGCAGAAAGTATTTTCTCCTTTTCTCAGCCACCGTCTGGGGGTTCTCCCGTGTAACGTAATTTTGTGGAATTCCATGGTAAATAAGGTAGATTTCAGTCACGCTACCAAATTCATGGTTTATAGAATACTTTGGGAACACAAGCAATAGTAATAAAAGAAAACTTTGAACAACACGTTTTAGGTAAAACAAAATTTTTAGGCCTCTAATCGATATTCTTTATTTAATTGGTATTTAAATTATAAAATAACATACATAATACACCTGACATGTAATTTATTTTGAATAGGTTTTTGCAATTTATATTTAATATTATTCAATGCATAAAGATACTCAACAAAATGTGTCACTTTAAATACCGAATTCAACGTTTAAAGAATATTGGCAACACTCACAAATATTTTCAACAATTAACTATTATAATATTGTTTAAATTATTCTTTTTTCAAAAAGTATTTACTATTACAGGGAAACCTACCTTGAATTCCGTTTAAATTTCAACAATAACCCTTTTAATTTCACAGAATTCTAAAGAGTTATAAATTGTAATAAATAACTTGATACACACCTCTTTCTCCCCCTAATTAGACTTCAATTATCAGGTATCTTTTAACGTATTTCTTGGAAATATGTTTCACACGAACTTTTCCATTAAATATTGAGGGCATTGGAAAGTTCCACATAGCCGGGTCTCTTTGTTCATTGTTGTGGCAGAAAATGTTTGTTGGCATATTTAGTCTGCGGATCTTGAAGGTTAAATATATGTAAACACACCTTTTGTATATCCCATGGGCATTATGCAGTCGCCTGTTGTGGCTGCTCTCCCCTTCCGTCCCCCCTTTTATGGCTGGCTGTCTGTCTTTATGTCTGTCTTTCTGTCTGCGCCACTGCCTGCCAGTTTGTCTGGCAGTTTTGACTTGTTTGCCAAATGGCGTACAAGATATTTATGCATATTAAAACAATTTGCTTATTATGCCTGAATAATTGAGTGAGCACCAGCGACGACGTTTACAGACTACACAATCTGTATCTCAATCTAAATCTGAAGCGGCATCCGAGGCTGAGTTACAAAATGTTAAATGCAGTTACAGTGTTAATTAACTAAAAAGGGAAAATTAATGTTGTAAAAGGAAAAGTTTAAGTAGAAATTTTAGTAGAAAATAGAGCAAATCCGAGCGATTTAGTAAATAAATTGAATATTATATGTTTTTAATTAATGTTATTACTATAAACAGCTTGGAAAATAATAATACTTTCTGCATTGCGATATTAAATTCCTTTTTTAAGACCCTGTTAATGACAAAATAAATACTTATTGTCCCATTAAAAACCCTCTCAAGTCATCTAGCCAATATTTACTGTACTTAAAAAGGGTCTCGTATACGTAATATTTGCCGGCATTACATTTGACAAAGTCTACGGCAAACGTCTAGGTCTACTTCGATGTCTGGGTGGCGACATCGAAGCGCAAACTTAAACAAAGCGTTAATTAATACTCGCAAATGTTTGCGCTTCGTCTGGCAATAAAAAAGTTAAGCGAGACAACGGACCAGAGCAAACACCCCCCCGGTCCTTACCCCTTTACTTTTTTTTTTTTTTTTGGTGCCAGCGCGAGTCAGTCGCTGGTCGCTAAAAAAAAATATATATATGTATATATATATATAATAATAATACAGATAGGGAACAAAGTCTCGTCATAAGTCAAATAAAAAGCGCAGCAGCAACAACTGTGTCGGAAGTGGTGGAGTCATCCCATGAATAGGAGGCGCGCACACAATTTTCCGCTGCTCGCGAAATTATTGTGGGGCAGATAAGCAGACAGGTGAGGGGGCTGGGTGTTGTCTGGGGGAGAGCGGGGGGGTTCACAGGTTGGGCAGGTGAGTGCTGTCAGTGCGACTGGCAGTTGCGGAAGCTGAGTAACAGTTACATTAGCTCTGAGATCTCATGCTCATGCTATCTCATTCGGTGTTTGACAACCTAATAGTCACGGGATGTAAGCAGTCTATGTACCAAGTTGAAGTTGAATAATAAAGAGATTTAGATACTTGCTATATAGTGGAGACAATGGTGGAATTAATATACATATGTATGCTGTTATTTGATGGGAGAAATACGTAGTAAAAGATAGAGATTACAAGATAACTTCAAGTATTAAATAATAGAATAGAATAGAATAGAATATAATAGAATTTTAAAAGGAAATAGTTAAGTTGAAAGAGTTGGCAATACCTTAGAAAGTAATGCTCCTTTTCATCCTTTGTTATAAAATATTAAATTAAATTTTTCAGAGCTTTTTCTAAACGTTTTAATTAAGCAACAAACTCAAGTTAATCTCATGTCCAAAAAGTTTCTTTTTTAATTCTTTCAATTATCTTCTTGCTTATATCCAAGTACAGTCCCCCTGGGATTTGGAATCGCAGTCAGGTCAGCGAGTCCAGCCGATCCGCTTGCCACTCGCAACAAATTTTTATTTGACGGCATCAATCAGTCTCCCTGCCTGGCCGTCGCCTGCCTCTTCCCCATCCTCATCCTTGGCGACTTCGTCTGGTCTGCTTTTGGTCCCTTTTGTTGCCCCAAAAGCGATCCAAAGTGCAGCGGCGGCAGACGGAGCAAGTCAGACACGGACACGGACAGAAAGGCAGCCGCAGTCGCAGTCATTTTTAATGTCTCGACCCCAAAAAGCAGCGAAAGGGAGAAATCTGAAGGTGGCAAGGAGAAGGAGCTGCAGACAACACTACACTGTAAAAAATAAAGGAACTAAATGTTAGAAGTAGAGGAAGATCAATAGATATGTTAATATACAAATTTAAAACTGCTTGTTTTTTAAGAGAATTTAAATTAAACTCACTCCTGTTAGGGTTGACTTTTTTGAGCATTTTTATCAGTGTATTGGTGGTCTTTTCTGCAGACGACGCCGGCAATCATCAATTTCTCAGTGTCGCATTAGTTTTCATTAATTTGAGCGGCGTCGGCGAGGCAGGCAGATGGACCAGTCAAAGTTCCACCCCTCTACGTGCAACTCAACCCCATTCAAACCCCCTCATACCACCGCCCCTGCCTTGGGCCAGACAACAATTGCAACTCACTGCAGCGGCAGCAACAACAATTGGATCCGCTGGAAGCATTATTGATGCATTTGGCGAGCGGCGGCGACAGTGCGACGACTGACGGCGAAGCCCTGACGTTGACAGCGATGAGAGCGATGGGGAGAACGGAGTTGACGTGTGGCGGACTCGATGATCCTGGACAGGAACAGGAACAGAACGAAGGGAACCGAGGACGGGGGATAGTCCAATGCAGCTGCAGGGCTGTCAGAGAGCAGACAAACTCATAAATAAAGCCACGTAACGTAACCGGGGGAATGGAGCAAAAAATAAAGAGGTAAAAACACGCACAGAACAGTCGAAGAAAAAATTAAGAAAAAATGTCCAAGTCAAAAGAAAGAGAAAATAAATCAGACCATGAATGATTGTCCACAAACAGTTGGAAAATATTTTTTTAGCCTTATAAACTAAGGAAGTAATTAAAATTAATGAGATTATACAAAAATTGTTTTTTATGATAAATAAAATAGAAACTAGATGCTAAGTGAAGTTCTTATGTATAGAAAAATCGGGCAAATTTACTTTAAAGTCTTTAATTATGTTGACTATAACCCCAAAGTTATAAATACAAGGCTCAAGCCAAAGAATAAATTTAAATCCTTTAGGTATTCGTTTTAAAAAGAGTTATTTTTATATTTTTAATTATAAATTAATCCGTCTTATTAACTCATAAACCTAAACCGAGGGAGTTTTAACCCCAAAGAACGTCTAATCATAATTAACGACACCATTGTCAAATTCAGAAAACTCAGACAAAGAAATCGTTCTTCGAAAGTTCCCAGAATCTTTGCGCCATTTGCCATTTTGCTACACAAATTTCATAATAATAATAATAAGTTCCTTTTTAGGCCCAGGCCTAAGCTAAACTTTGACATTTTCATTTTCCCGGAACAGCAATCCATAAGCAAAGTCAGTGGAAGAAGCGACGGCGGCAACGACAAACAAAAAGTGTTTGTAATTCATTTTAACTTGGCCCAAGGGGTCCGCAAAGTATTTCTCAATCGAAATGTGGCAGGGGCAGGTTGCGGGGGAAGAACCCTTTACCCCGTCTGTCTGGGCCTGTCTGGCCAGACTTTCAAGGCAACGCTTAAAAGGGGTGCAAAAGTCACTTCGCCGGTCCCCAATCTCTCAATCTCCCGATCTTCCGCCCACCACAAAAAAAAATATTGAATTCAATTCCGAAAACTCAGCCGCAGCTTCTGACGCTTTAAATGCCCAAAAAGATGACGATGATGAAGAGGATGGAAACAAGTAAAAAAAGTAGTAAAATATTATAATGGCAAGGAAAAGGAGAAAGGAAAATTGTACAGGAAATTCTGGTTAAATATAGATATATTTTTATGTATTTAAGAGGCTTATATTTATTATTTTATTTTTAATATTTTGTTTATTTGTTTCATTTTTTTTTTTTTTGTTCAGATTTGAATAATAATATGATATGCATTAATATTATTATCAATAATTTTTTTTATTTTTCTATTTTAAAATTGGATGTTACGTTAAGATATATTATTTTTTCCAAAAATACAAAAGGATATAGTTTTGCATTCCTATTCCGAATTCCCTTAGAAATATAATAATATCCCTGGAAAAAAATACAAATATTATTAAAAATTATGAACATTTAAAAATTAATTCTAAAATACTATTATTAAAATTCCTCTTAGCGAGCTGCCACTGTACAATATTTCGTAAATTTCATTTTACCAAAACTCGACTCTGCTGGCAGAGGATGAAAATCGTCGCCGGCCTGTCAACTTCCAGGGTGTGGGGGCCAAAAAAGGGGGTGGCGCCGTTAGAGTTGGGCGTACGACTGACTGGACTCGTTCGTTTTTCAAGGTTAAGCACACACACACTCGAAAACACAGACACCGACTAATACTAATGCAGCTGCGCCAAGTGGCAGACGGCGAGCCAGACTAAAATCCGTAAAGGGCATGGGGGAGGTGAGTGAGTGGGAGTGCATTTCAGCTTACGCTTCACTTAATTTTCGGGCTATAAATGTGCGACTTTATGTGTGTCTGTGTGTCTGTGTGTCTGCGTCTATGTTGCTGCGCCGCCTGTATGCGTGTGTATCTGTGTGAGTGTGCAGGCTCGAGGGTGCATTATTTATATATCCAGTACTTGTGAATAGGAAGGGTATTTTGTATTCGGGGTTAGGTTTAAAAATAAATAAAAGGGTACATTTGGAAATATAGTAAAACTTAAATTTGTTACTTTTTTATAACTACATTTCCGGGTATTTAAAATCTAAGCGATATCAGTCCTTAAATATAAGGATTTAAAATTATTTTAAAATTTATTTTTATTAATATTATTCACCCACATACCAAATTTTTAACTCCATATTTAAATATAGAAAATCAAAAGAAACCTGCTACTTCCTCTTAAGTTGCATCCTTTCTATTAGGCTCCAAAAACTAGGCAACACTTTTTTGAAAACCCCTTACAAGGGGGTTTTTGTGATTGCCAGGGTATTTTATGTTCGATATAGGACTTTAGCTTTAGCCTTTCTTCTTGATTTTGGACTGTGGCAGAGGATGAATGACGCGCCAAAGTTTCGCAACGCCTTCTGGCTTTGTTTGCACTCGCTCGTGTCGTCCTCGGGTTTTCTACTCTCTCTGTTTTTTCTTCTATATTTTTGTTTTTTTGTATTTTTTTGAAGTGGCCTGTGGCATTTTCGATTGTCGCCGCCATCGTCTACATTTTTATATATATATTTTTTATTTTTTAGTGTGTTTGTGTTTGCCCAAGTGGCCGCTAGAGTGCGCCAGCGTGCGACTTACATGTGCTAATGTGATTTACTAGGTGAGTTTCAAAAAAAAATAAGTAAAGAAAAACAAAATCCAACAAAACTTGGCGAAGTGGAAAATAAATTCAACCAAGGAGAGTGCCAAATAGTTATAGGAAAGTTCTTCTTTATGTCCAAAGTTCTAAATTGTGGGAAATTGATTGATGAAAGTAGTTGGCAAAGTTAATTCAGTCGATTAAGATAGAGGAATGCTGGGTGAAAAAGTCATCAGTCTTGATTCCCTTACTCCATTTTGTTTTCAGAACTTGAGAGTTTATTTCTTTAGCATTTCGTAAATTTCCTAAACTTTAATGTTTATTTCTTAAGAATTTTCTAATTCACTCGAAAGCGATTTGAAAAGATTTTAAGCTACCTAAAATAACTTCATTTCTTTTACTTTGAAATCTTTTACGTTCAATTAAAAACAATTAAATTATATTTAATTATAATTTTTCTTCTGGGTTTTATTGCCAAATCACATATATCCTGTTGATCCTTAACACATGCATCCCACTGTATTTTGAGGCCTTAAGTGCCGCCTGGCAGCCGACAACAATACCAACAATGCAAAATCGGCAATAATAGACGCCGCCATAGTTGTTGTTGTCGTCGTCGCCGGTGCAGACTTCGTTGTTCGTCGCTCGTCGTTGCCGTTGGCAGTCAAAGTCATAAACTTTATTTTCTGTTGCCTGCACAAAGGCGCAGCGCATTTGGGAATGGAGAGCAAGCGGGATGCACATGCGACGAGTATCTCTCATGTTGGCTACACTGCAAAGAAAGTGTGACAAGAAATGGATATCCACATTATTAAACAGAAAATTATCCTAGATGCAACCATACCAAAAATGATACGGATCTTTCAAATTTTTATCAATCTGTAGACATTCATTGAGATGTATTTATTATTTAGAGATACTTTTTTGAACTCATCTATAAAATGTTGCAATATTTTAAACTAAATATATTATCCATTTTGCTCTGAAATATACTAGGAATTTTCACACAGTATTTTTCGTATCTTTCCCTCATTTTTCCTCAGTGATTCCTCTTGTCGCAGCTTTTCGAGGGGTTCCCCCTGCGTGGGCGGTGGAACATTTCATGCGTTTTGTAGTCTCAATTCGCTTGCAGTTCGACAGCAGCCGCCAGACATTTTGGGATTGGGTAAAGAGGCTACAGAGACAGGAGACAGGAGGCGGAGGCAGAGGCGATAGCAGTCAGTGGCAGTGGCGGTGGCGGAGTGGAGTGCCAAGTGGCAGGGGATTCTGTCTGGCTTTTGAGGCTCTGTCTGGACTGTTTTACTTTCCTTTTGTGTTTGTTGCTGCTCTGCATTATTGTGTATAATCAGCAGCACTGATTGTGTGCTGCTCCAGAATCACAGACAGACAAAAAGCCGTCCGCCCCTGCCCCCTGTCCCAACCCCACCCCCATTGCAGTGGATATATCTCCCCCTAATTAGCTGGCCATTAAGCATATGGCCACCGTATTTATCTAGCGGGCAACAGGTCCAACAATTGAAATTCAATTCAAGTACCGCCGTGAGTCATAACTCATTCACACTAGGAAGGGGTATATGTGAGTGTGTGTATAGTCCAACCCCCGTGCACCGAGAGGGTAGTTAATATCGTGATTAATTTGCTGCCGCCCGACGACCTTCAACCTGCCAAGCCAACGCAGCCAGACACATTTTCCAAATCAAATTTTTGGAAAAGAAAAAAATAATAGTATAAAAAAAAGGTAAAACAGGCGAGAAAAAAGCAGTAAAGTGAATTCCACCTTGGTCCCAGACAGTTAGCAACCCCCTCGCAGACTGGACCAAGTATTCAACCCATCCTGAAAGCCAAAAAAGCCACCCCAACCACTTCCGTCTGCGTGTCTGTCTGGGTTTTGGCATTGAAAAGTTTCCCTAATTTTTTCTTTTTGCCTTTTTTGTGTATTTGGGTCTCTGTGGTCAGTCGATGGTTTGGGTATTTACGAAATGCTATTGCATAACTCAAGGCACGAGAGAGGGGATGAGACTAATGAATTTAGGGGCTTATAACCGACAAATTACGAAGGCAAAGTTGCCTAATTATAAAAGTCCTGACAGGTAATTTCTTGTAAATATATATAGAGTTGGGAATGCCTAAGGAAATTTCGAATCATTCTGTCAAGTTTTAATTAAAGAATTATACCTGAAATATTGATAGATAAATGGGACATTTAATTAAAAATTAAATTGGGATATATTTTATTTTAATTTGGTATCTGAAGTATTTATAATTATTACAAATTCCCATTGACTTAGCCAAATAATGACTAGATTTCAGATTTAAATATGATACTTAAAATTATGTTATTAAACATCTGTCAATGCTAGCGCCATTGCTATGCATTGAACCATTTAGCAAATTATAAAAGGATAAGCAAATTAGCAAATTCATAGAACCAAATCCAGATAGACACTAGACTAGACTTGATTTTCCCCCCAGATCTCCCCTGATATACATAAACTCTATATCCCCATCTATCTTACTGCAAAAGCATCGAATAGTTGCATTTCTACCAATATTAAATTGAATGAAATGTAGCCCGAACCCTTTGGCAAAGCTCCACAAAAAAAAATACGAGAAAAAGAGCCAATAAAAAAGGCAACAGGAAGCCGAGGAGTCTCGGACATGTGAATGTGATTACATTGAAATTTATGTGCATTTGTAACATGGCAACGTGCAACATGTGGAGCGCGATGTGCAGAAGGCAATTTGAAAACTCTGCTGGCTGGGTTGTATGTGTGTGTATTTTTTTCTCCTTTGTGTGCCAGAGTGCAGGATGTTTGTCTGGTAGCATCTCTCAATATCCTGTTGCCAGGCACTATAAATCTTGGCCAGACACAAACACAGACACACGCACACAGGCAAGCACAGATGGAGCCGCCTTATCAACTGACGGGCAATCGAGCAAGATGCTAATTATAAACAAGCTGCCCCAAAATGGCAACAGAAGCAGCCACGCCACATCATCATCAACTTCATCATCGGCTACTGGGCATGCGCAGCGTTCTCCAAGGACAGATTATAAAACCAGAAAGATCGTTGGAGTGGAGGGCACCGACTATTGGATTACCTTTAAATATAGTTTTGGAATGTCTTTATATTAATATTAATTTTTTATATAATTAATAAAATAATGATTAAATATTTCTTGACTGATGAGTTCTTTGCTTAAAGTTTATTTTATTAATTTTTAATTATTTTTCTTGATTTATTTTTATTCTTCAATGATTTAAGCAAATTAATTAGTGAGATTTACAAATTGTATTATCCAAAAGATCAGCTCTCCTCAAATATATTTAACATTTATAGTTTAAACTACAGAAACTAAATATTATAGTACTTATCTTACAATTTTCAAAACCTTAAAGGGCTTATTCATCCCAGAAACCATATACCCTTGTACTCTAAAGTAAAACTGGTTACTTTGTTGCATTCAATTCATAACTCTTAATCGCTGGCCAATTAGAATAACAACTACCTTCTCTTGGAAATTTATTAAGCATAATGGAATGTCTCTCGAACGTTTATCAATTGATTGCCGGCAAATGCAATTACGCGATCGAAACTGGAAAAAACCTATCCCTTCCCTCTTATAATTTTTTTGTTGTTTTTATTCTTGCCTGCCTTTAGCCCTTTGACTTTCAATTCAATGTATTTCTTTGGTTTTTTTTCTTCGCATTTTGCATGTCTGGCCGGGGCTCCTATGGAATTGTTAGCCCCTCACAGACGACTCTCCCTCTTCTGCACTGCAGACAATTTTGAGTCTGTAGAGAGGGCGAGATGCTGGCTGAGTAAGAGGACTCAAAGCCAAATTGGAGTGGCCTATAGGCTCTTTTTGCACAGAAACCAACTTTACCCACGACACCAAAGTAAAACACATGCCAAAAATTTTTAAAATATTATTTTTGGTTAATGGAAAATTTTCTATCACAACTTCATTAAAGAATAATTAATTGACAAAATTTTAGAATATATTTATTTGAGAGAACTGAAATTATATAATTTTAAGATACAAATAACTTATTTATTAGTATCAAAAGTTTTCATCAAGGGTTTATATAAAATCTATTTCAAATATATTTTTAAATATTTTCTAATAACTAAAATATATAGTAAAGGTATGGTAAAATATATTTCTGATTAAAGAATATTAGCAGAAATTTTAATAAAATAAATCTTATAAATGGTCTACTTATCCTAAAATATTTTTAAGCCCTCCTATCAAAACTGAAAGAAATTCTGTATTTAATAAAATTTCAACCTAAGCTTGATAAAAAAACAATTCAAATTAAATACCATTAATATTCAAATTGTTTCACTTTTAAAAAATATATAATAAACACACTCCTCGAGTGATAGTCAAACCCTTTGCGTTGTAAGTGTATGGCATACAAAAATCCTTAAAAAACCAATACCCAAAAAAGTCCTCAAATGCAAGGCTACAGCAACAACAAATTGTGCTCAACAGACAACAAGGAAAATGCAGACGGCAACAACAAGACCAAGGCAAAAATTGGCGAACGACGCGACGCTGATGACGACAGCGAAACACAAACTCAAACACAAACAAACGCAAACAACCACCGACGACAGCAGCAGCAGCAGCAGACTTTATGGTTTGCCCGTGTTGTTGCTTTTGCTTTTGCTTTCGCTGACATTGTTGTTGTTGTCGGTCTGCAGCCAGCAGCAGCCGATGAGGAATACTTTTCAAGGTCACGCATAGAATTTCGGTATTTTGTTTCATGCGTCTGCTGCACACACACCAACACACAGAAGAAGTGGAGTGGGAGCTAGGGAGGGAGAAGGCCAGACACAGACGGCGACTATCCCTTTTGGGCTTTCAGATGAGAGCTTTTCACATACCCCGTAATCTCTGAAAGTGGAGTTGTTGGGATTTTGTATTTATTTAATTGGAAATGCTAAAATTAGTATTAAATAATAATGATATTGAAAAATATAGTACATCTCAAATTAAATAAAATTAATTTGAAAGGTGTTATATTCCTAACCAAATTTTTACTTAAATATGTTTTATTTGGTTTATATCTTGCATTCAACCTTTCTAAAATCTTCTAAAATTCTACTAAATTGTATAATTGCTTTTAATTTATATTATCATGTTTCAGCTTAAAGCTGAAGTTATTTTGTTTGAAGCATTAAAGTTTAACTTTATGTTTTATTAATTTTATTTTGTATTTGTCTCTGGTAATCTACTTAAATCTTAAAATTTGTAGTATACTTACTGAGCTAGACATCTAAACATTTTTGTTTAGGCCGTTAAGTCAAAACAACAAGATAACTTAGTTTGTAGCAATATAAGCTGATGGGGTTCAAATTCCACTTTCCTTTTAGTTATCTAGTGTTTTCGTTATAATATGACTAGGTCTAATTAGGTAGAAGATAAAATTTGGGTGATAAGTTTATGATATGTGAGTATTATCTAACAAGGTTGAGAAAAGTAATTGTTCTTTATTTAGAAGCAAAAGTATCTTAACGATATAAAAGTATCTAAGATACAAGGGTGTTCTCTTTAAATACATATCTATTAGATACACAAGGATATACTATAAGTATTTCCAAAAATAATAAGAATACATTATTAAAAATAATTAACACTTAAATATTTATTTTCTTTTTATAAAAAGTGATAGATTTCTATTCAATTTCTATTTACTGAAGTCCAGAATGGTTACTACAAAATGAAGTATCCGCCCCGTCGAGTTAGCCAGGACTTCCTTAAAATGGTTTTGCCCATGCATTTCGGTTGTGTGCCGAGTGTTGCATCGATGGGAGAGCGTCGGATCGTGTGTACGTGTGTTTGAGCAGAGCATTTGAATCACTTTGAGGCGAGGCGTCTGGTGTCTGTGTCTCGCTGTCTGTACCCGTGTCTGTGTCTGACATTGAGCCACTTTGCGACCCGTCGCCTGTCTCCTGTATCCAGTTTCCCGTCTCTCCTGACGGCCAGTCCTGCTCCTCCCACGGACACCACATCCTCCCTCTGCGCCGTCTGGAGGAGTTGCTGTAATCAGGGGCACACACGTCAAAAAAAATTAATTGAAATTTATATTAAAAACTGATTTTATATTTTCATTTGGGGAAAAATATTTAATTTCTATAACAAGTAATACTTTAATTGTAAAACCAATTTATAATTATCAAGAGAAGTGAAGGAAATGTATAATTTCTTGCTGTGCAGCTTACGGCTGTCGAGGGAAAGATAACTTAGGGAGGAGCTTCGTGGATTCCAACCAAAAAAATTGCCCTAATAGCGCATTTTCGTTGATTTTTTTGGCACTTGTTCTTGTTGCTGCCTGTAGTTGTCCTTGAAGTCGCTCATGTTGCGACTGTCTTTCAATCGCTCTACCTCCTGGCAGTGCTCTCCATCTCTCCTCCTCTCTGAATCCCTCTGTCCTTGTCCTGCTTGGTAGGGATTCGAGTTGACTTTAAGGACTTCGTCGGCGCTTGGCTTGTCCTTTATTTCTTTTAATGAGACACTTGTGTATCCTTTGCACAGAAGGTACGTACAAGTGTCCTTTTCTTAAGCTTTGTTCGACTTTTTCTCAGGTTATTTTGTCGTCTTCTTTCGCCTCTCTTCCTTATTACACGAAAAACAATTATGAGGCAATGAATTGTTTAAATATGAAAAAGGTTTTTTGAGCATTTTTTGAGTATTTGTAGGTGGTATTTATGTATTTATTTATTTAAAATGTTATAAATCAAATTATTTAATCATTAATTTACCGTATCTGAGCTGTATTTTATTTAAATTTATTTAAAAACTTCGAATAAAAGTTTGGTTTTTATCATCAATTAATTAAAGGATACTATTTACACAAAGTAAATTTATTCAATAAATCAATTCTGCACTTAATTAATATCACAAAAATATTTCTAAATATTTTCTTGCTGTGTAACTTTTTCGTGACATTTTTTTGGCCTGGCTTTTAATAGGATAATAAGCAAATAGGCTTATGTAAGGCAAGGAAAAAAGGACATACACATACACAGCGCGAAACCGTTGACAATGACGTTACTCTGGAGAGTTCAGAGGGTCTGCAAAGTGTAGAAGAAGACGAGGGAGACCATCAGTCAACAGTTCATCTGGGAATCGTGACGATGGAGAAGGACGAGCAGAAGCATAAGCTCACGGGGATGAGGGGAGAGGTAAGTGAGGTGAGCCTCGCCACTCTCTGCCCTCTGGACTGTGGCCTCGCCTGCACTTATCGTAATTTTATGCACAGACCGCAGACGTCTGCTCAGCCCATCCCCCTTTGCCAGCCGCCGCCCCCTGGCCACGGTAAGCTCACCTCTCAAGCGACCCCTGGCCGGCCAGCCAATTGCTCGCGCCGTCTCCGACTGCATTTTTTTGCACTGGCCCCTTCGGACTCTGAGATTGTCTCGTCAAAAATTGATAGGCTTGCTTGCAGATGTGCCCCGATGGTTGTCCGAACAGTGGTTGCCTTCTACATGGCAGGGAGACTGGAATTTTTTGGCTTAAATGAGGTTCAGTTAATTAGTACTTATAAAAGTTTATCATTAATTAAAGGATTGACATAGTTCTTAAATACTTTAAGCGATATATTCACTATTTTAATTTTTCAAAAATATAATGGAATATACTTCCTTCATGTTTTTTTACAATTTCGCACCACTGTGCTTCATTTTCTTGCACTCGCGGAGACGCTGAAACGTTGTGGAAAAAAGCGCGCTTTAAACAAGCTGCAAGTACCCAATACCAGTCCGCAGTCCCAGTTCCAGTCTCAGTCCCTGAACCAGACCCACACTCAGACCCAGACCCTATCCCAGGTCCAGCTGCAAGACCGAGTCCAGCAGACGACTGACTGTAATTATGGCCATGTCAAATATGGGCGACGGTGACGCAGCAGCAGCAGCAGCATCAGCGAATGCTGCACCAGTGCAATGCAAGTGGATTTCGTCCAAACGCGGCGGCCCCACGAAGGATGCTCACTCTCGAGGAGGCCAGTTGATTGATGTGCTCTGGCTGCTGGAGAGTGCTGAAAAAGTCTTGGGGCTGTGCCTGCGATCTGCCCCGAGTTCGAGCTTAAGTTCGTGGCCGTGTCTGATCTGCCAGGGGTCCGAGTCGTAGTCTCAATCTGCATCGCAGTCTGGGTAGCTGCTGCTGTTCCATATGGAGCACATGTTGCCTATGCCAAACCTGCGGCTGCTGTTGTTTAAAGGATTTAGTTACCCTTTATCATAGGATAAAGGAGGGGTATATTGCCTAGAAGTTGATACTCCCTTATTACAAAATAAATATGTGCTTTAAGGTGATATTTTTGTATCTATAAATCATCTTAAATCAATGATTTATTGCTATTAATATTTAAAATATTCCATTTTATGAATATTTAGTTCCTAAAAGCTTTAATTTTACGTTTTATTATGAAAAAGCAATTACTTTTATTAAATTTGTATATTTATTATAATTTAAAGAAGATGCGTAGTTAATATTTAAAATATTCCATTTTATGAATATTTAGTTCCTAAAAGCTTTAATTTTACGTTTTATTATGAAAAAGCAATTACTTTTAGTAAATTTTTATATTTATTATAATTTAAAGAAGATGCGTAGTGTCCATGATTTCCTTTTTCAAATAGATATAAGAAGATATCACAGTGTTATATGCATTAAGATTATATCCGAGTTTGGCTGCTTAGTTACATAAATATTTTACTTTTTAAAATGTATCAATAATTATTCTTCCTTGGGTATTTATATTCCCCAAGAATACATAAAAATAATTTCATTACCAATCTAAATACTTAAAAAAAAAGAAACCTTAACTCGGTACTAGTTTGTAGAGATTTATTTATTAAGTTTATAGACCAACAGGTATCAGGTATCTCTTGTCCTTCGTCTCAACTTGATTATTTTAATACTATTTTTTTAGTTTCTGTTGGGCTTGGACATTGCCTTGATTAAATCACTTTTCAGCCACTGACAGTTAATCAAGGCATAGGGCCAAGTGAGGCTGCGAGGAACGCACTTTCAAGGTGCACACCGTGTGGTGTTCGCTTCGGTCGTGACTTGTCCCCTCTGCCCCTCTCTCCTTTGATCTCTGCATCACTCTTTCTCTCCCTTTTGCCACCGTCTGGCCTGTGGCCTTTCACTCGCACCGACTGGTTGTCCGGACAACCGTCGCCGCCATGCAACTTCCGCCTGCTCCAATTGTTTGCGCATACAAAGAAAGCGTCGTGGCATCGCTGCATCACTGAATGAGTGTGTGTGGACACTGAAAGAAGAGGAAATGTTAAATTTTAAATTCCATGATTTTTTATAACATTATAATATTAAATATATCATTTCCCCTTAAAATATCTTTATTTAAATTAGTTTATGTTTAAAGGTCTCAAGGTCCTTCGAAGGACCAATAATTTTGTATAAATCTTTGTTACTGACTCAAGTTAAGCATTTTTCAAATTAAAATTTAAGAAATAAAACTAAAGATCATATTTTTTATATCATATATTTTCTTCCTGAGTGCGAGTCTTGTGTATATGTAGAATATAATCCAAACAAACATATTGTTTTGTCTGCCACGGTCTGCAGTTCTATCCTCATCCTCCTCCTGACCCCCCCTCTGTGTCTCCGGTTAACTGCCCTTCACTACCCCCCCTTGGGCAGAGCCCTTCGCGACCCCGTCTGTGTTCGAAATCCCCTCACCGCGCCCCTGTCTGTGTGTCGATTGTGTTGGGCTGTGCAACAAAGCAGCGTCGTCGTCGTCGTCATCATCGTCTGAAGTGCATCGCAGGAGAGGTAGGAGCAGCAGCAGCAGCAGCAGTAACAGCAGCAACACCGCCAAAAACAACAACAGGCGAAGCAACAGCAAAGCTCAGCATGCAATTTTTTTGTTTGTCGCTGCAATGCACTTGGTTTATTCCCCTTTTTTCGCTTCTTTTTCGATTTTTCGTTTCTCATTTTTTCCCTCCTGTTCGTACTCCTTTTATGCATTTTTTGTTTTGTGCCCCTGCCCTGCAATGCCAGACAGTGTCCAGAAAAGATCGGGGCCTATGGGCTTATTGACAAGAAGGGTTAATGCCTTTTGAGGCATTTCGGTGTCGCATCAGTCGGCTTAGTGTCACACAAGAACAGGCCACTAACTATAGTATTATGATCCATAAAAAGTCTAGAATATTAAAAGGAGTATCAAGGTTTTCCTTAGGAACTTGTTCATAAAATATATATTTTTTAAAAACAGTTTCGAAAATAAGTTGAAAAGAACTGCTTTTTTCTTTTACTTAACTTTTAGATAAAGAATAAAAATATATAAAAATATGATTGTTTATTTACTTAATTTCTAAAGTTCAAACTTAAAATATTATTACTGCGAATTACCATTTATGTAAATTTTAAAATTCCTTGAAAACGTGATCAGGTCTTACATTTATTATTCAAAAATGTTACATTAAAAATTACATAAAAAATACCCTTAAAGAAAATATAAACAAAAAAATCGAACCCATTTCAGTTTAATTAGTCCACTCCTATAAATCATAGCCCTTTATTTATAAATATTTCCTATTATATTCAGCGACATTAATTATTCCCTTTCTATGTATTACTTTCTCCTAAGCTTTTTATGTCTCATTTGCCCCAGCAAATCTGTTCCTCCTTCGTCACCATCAGGGTTCTTCTTCATTAAACTTTGCAACAAAAGCACTTTTGTGTCAGTGAGTCCGGCGTCGACTGGGCCCCACCGGAGCTATTCTCTTGCTCCAACTTCAACTCCAACTCCGACTCCGGCTCTGGCTCTGGCTCTGCTCCATTTTGAAGTTGTCTGCGTCTCAGACACCGGCGACAACAACAGCGAGAATATCAGCGACAGCAACAACGTGGTGCAGCCTTTTAGTTTAAGTTGGAGTCGTCTGGCCCCGGCCGGAATTACACTGTAATGAAAACAATGAAGTATATAAAAATATTGGTTGTAGAAAAATTATTAGAAATTAAAATTTTAGTACAAACTTTACTAAGCAAATTAATTTTTTAAATACAAAACTGCAGTGCCTTCTTTTAGCCTCAAAAGTATTGTTTTCTAAAATCTAAATTATACCAAAAACTCTTGAATAAGACATGATTTTCAGCCTTTCTTTAAAAATCATTTTAATAATTTGCAGGATATTGTATTTAAGGTTTTTATATCTTTATTTAAACAAAAAATCTATAGATATTTTGTATAATTTTTTCTGTGCAAATTCCAAATCGCAGAATGGGACAACGAGAGTCTGGGTCTCTAACTGCGGCTTAAGTAGGTTGGCTGGCGGCTGGCTAACCACCCCATGTTCGGGCCCGGCAACCACCCACCGGGACACCGAGACACCGAGACAGTGAAACACCCACCGAACGCCCCCTTTTGGCCCTGTGATGTGGCCTCTTCTCTCGCTTTCAGTGCCTTCTGCTTTGTTATTCATATTATCCGGCAAATATTTGTCGTTGTCATACGAAAAATGTCTACAGAATGAACGAAAAAAAAAACACATGCACGACGGGACGAGACAAGAAAAAAGGGTTGCTTTTTGGCATCGAACGGGGTCTACCCTCTAGTCAGGCGACTCGGATTCAGATTGAGACTCTCGGTTTCCCCAGTTCCTTCTCACTAATGGCCGCAATTGTGGGCTCAGCAGCCAGTTCCCGACCCAAATTGTCTGCAACAATTGCATGCACTGATTTATCCCCGAAGCAGAGGGCCCTCTCCCTTATCCCAATAATATCTTAATAGATTCTTTTGCCGGGCTTCGACTTCTTGGGTTCATTTGAATGCGAATTCAGTCAGACTTTCGGAGGATTGCCATGTCTGTTTGTCTGTCTGTCTGTCAGTCATTCCATCAATGTCGCTGCGGCAAAGGTGTTTTCCGGAAGCCTTTCTTCGCCTGACTTCTTAGCATTTTGTTCCCATTCTCGTTTTTGCTGTCGCCTCGTTGTGCAATTTGTATAATGAGAATTTGCCACAAAACTCTTTTGACTTTCAGCACCTCATTGTGCCTGAACCTTCTGGATTTTATGGACGAGGATGCTGGCTTCTTTGGTCATTTACGCGACATGTTGCCAGTTGCTTTTCGGGTTATGAATTTCTGACATTAAATGCAGAGTTCTATTATGCCTATTATGGGGCTCGTTGGGTTCTTTAAGGAAGTATTTTTCACGTTTTCACTTTCGGTAGAATGTACTAGGGTACTAGGGATATAAAGATATATTTAATTTATTCTAAAATATTCCAGTTTATGCTTAAAGTTTCTTTTGAATTAAAGATGGTTATTTATTTTCGCGTAATTATAGTTAGGAAAACAGATAAAATATTAAATCTTCTCGATAGTTAAAAGACACATACACCGCTGCGCACTGCCAAACCAATTTAATTTTGTTGCTCTATGTTTAAGAGAATTTTTTTGAAGAGGAAAGGAAAAATTCCGTTATATTATTAAAGTTTTGACCAATTTTTAACTATAATTTATAATTTTTTTTTTTTATTTTTGGTCACCGTGCAACGCCTCATTAAATACTAATTGCTCAGAGTTTTATTTCAATTGTCTATAAAATAATAAAAGGTTATATTGCCTATTCATTTCACCTGAGAAAATCACGGAAAAAACTACGACTTGTCGGGGTCCTCACAATTTTTTCTCACTTAAAAATCAAGTGTAAGTGTTCATAATTTAGTTTCCCAATATCCTATATCCCATAAATTTCCGGGATGCCTTCAGCTATAAGCTGGTTCGGATTAACGAGAGTCGCCTTAAGACGATTGGTCGGTTCAGATGGTCGGTTTTTAACTTAAATTCCCTCTTTCTATATCCTACGGAAATCGCAATCGGATTTTCAAGTGGGAGGACGGCTCATAGACACCAAGGTCAATAGTTGTCAATTTTGAATAGGTACCTGCATATATACCCTTCGATCTATTTGTTTATAAATTGTACAAGGACTTTTCTAAATATGTGAAAACCACTTAAGAAGATAATCTTAAATTGTGTGTTTTTTATATGATTTTTTAACGGACGATGTGATACGGAGGGCCACATATTGGCCCTTTTATCGAAGGCCGCAATTTACGATGAACGTTAGTTTTCAATTCATGGAAAAATGCGGCTAAAATGTGTAAGAATTACATAATTTCTACTTTAAAAACCATGAAGCGCACACAGCGATTATTAGGCGTGTTAAATCCCTTCATATTCCAGTTATTATCAGGACAAAGCCACAATTTCCAATGAATATTACCTTTCAATTCGTGGAGAATTTAATATGATTTCTTGTCTAAAAATGAGTTCAAACTATTTAAAAGTTAACATGGATTTGAAGCATTATTTGTTTATACAAAATTCCAAAATCGAATAGTTAAATATCAATATTTTTATACCCTTGCAGGGTATTATAATTTCAGTCAGAAGTTTGCAACGCAGTAAAGGAGATATCTCCGACCCTATAAAGTATATATATTATTGATCAGGATCAACAGCCGAGTCGATCTAGCCATGTCCGTCTGTCCGTCCGTCTGTCCGTCCGTCTGTCCGTCCGTCTGTCCGTCTGTCCGTCCGTCTGTCCGTCTGTCCGATTATACGCAAACTAGTCCCTCAGTTTTAAAGCTATCTGAATGAAACTTTGTAGTTAGTCTTCTATATGCTCTCACTAGTACATAAGTTGGAACGGGCCGGATCGGACGATTATATCATATAGCTGCCATAGGAACAACCGGAAAAATCTTCGAAAAAAAATTATAACTTTGTCAGTTTTCAACATATTTCCACCAAAATTGATATTTGGCCATTTAATATTATTTTAGAATTTCGGTTTTAATTTTTTGTTTAAATTCTGCAAGTGTATACAAACTTCGGTGAGCCGAAGTTAGCTTTCTTTCTTGTTGTAATTAAAATTAACTATTAAAAGCTAGTTCAGGGTTTTTCCATTTGAATGATTTTTATGGTAATAAAATTTGTAGCTTTACAACATTTCCCATCCAAAAACCATGAAGAGCACACTGTGGCTGATAAGTGTGTTTAGTTTTTTACTTACCTGGAGATCAAGCGTGAGTAATTCTATATATTTCGAGAATTATTCAATATCCTATTAAACATCAGGAATCAACCAGCTACAAGCTCTCCAATGTAGCTTGTGGCAGCTACAACCAGTCCTGGGTCAGGATAAACGAGTGTCGCCTGAAGGCCATTAGTCGAAATAAAACAATTTTCAACTTTAATGCCACTTTTCTACATCCCACAAATTCCATCGTGATGCACAATCGAATGTTCAAACGGGAAAGCGGATATAAGCCATGGCTCATCAACACCAAAGTCAATAGTTGCCAGTTTATGATTAAGCCCTATAATCCCTTTGTTTTGTACATCTTTAAATTGTACAAGGACTTTTCCAACATAAATCACACTTGTCCCTATTACGTGAGTACTCAAGAACAAAGCCTTTAGAGGGTTAATTAATATTCATTTTACTTTTTTAAGGGGGACATGATTATAAAGGGAATGTATCTAACTTCTAATATAGAAGCCCTGCCGCTTCCCACTGGTGACTATATGTTGGCCATAGATTGGTTATTCTACAGAAAGCCACAATTTGCAACGAATGTTAGTTTTCAATTTGTGGAGAATTTGATATGATGGATGGAAATTTATGAAGAATTTCCTTGTTAAATTTTAAATAGCTTAAATGTATAATCTTCATTTTTATAATAAATGGATGGAAAGTTGAAACGATAGCTCATTGGAATATAATATAGTTAAACAAATTGTCTATTAATTTAAAATAAATGTTAAAGTATTTAATTATAAATTTCTCACAAGAGTTTCGTAAGGCTTCATTAATAAACACGTATAAATTTATGAAAAATAGCCGAAGTGTAATAATAACACGTTGACCATTTATTTATCACTCAGAAAATCAATCATTAAATGTTTATTTTATTTTTTACAACCAAAAGTTTGTTGTTTAATTACTTTTTTGTTATTTTCCATTCTGTTTAAAACTATCAAAAGCTTTTGAAAAAATAATTAAAACTTTCATTTCGGCGAATCTAACAATTTTCCAATTAAACAGTTTTTAAGTGGGCAGATTCCCATTATTTAAGGTATTTAAATGAGTATTTTATGATATCGATTTTATTTAAATTGTAACTAAAATGCGGAACACGCTACAAGTGCTCAGTTTACTGGCAATATTCCTTACCTGGAAATCAAGTGTAAGTTTGGAGAATATATAAAACAATTTGAACGACTATCCAGCAATAAATTCTAGGATTCCGTAACCTACAAGCTGACCAACTTTAGGTGCCAAGCCTACGACAACTCCTTTGTCACGATCAATCAGTGTCGCCTGAAGGCGATCAGTCGGAACAAGACTATCCTTAACTTCAATGCCTCCTTGGCTCATCCTGCAAATTCCATTTTCTTGGAATATCAAATGCTGAAGAGAGCCAATGGATATAAGCCCTGGCTCTTTCACATGAAAGTGGATGGCTGTCGGTTCTTAAGAAGACCTTACGATCCTATTACCGTCTTAATATATAATGCTTATAGAAGATTTTCCAACGTTAACCACACCTGCCCATTTACAGTGAGTAATTTAAATTATAATCTGAAAATATTTTAATAATTATGTCGTTTTCAAAGGGCGATATTTTAATAATGGGAATGTATCTGACAACACAGATAAAGACACCGCCCTATCCCACCGGTGACTATATGCTGTCAATGAATTGGGCATTTAATCATAAGCCCCAGTTTGTCACCAATATAAGTTTTCAATTTGTAGAGGACTTATTATAATGAAAAGGGGAAATTAGTTCTTTTATAAATAATACATTGATGTATTCCATACAATTTAAAATTGTTTTCTAAAACAATGTGGAAACGTTTAAGATCCCTAAATAAAATTACGTTTTAAATTTTGAGAAATTGTATGGATTATTGGTTGTATTTTATATAAAATTAAAAAATAATACATTGAAATTTGTATTTTTGACAATGATGTTCTGTAAATAAACTTATAAATTATACTTTTTATAATTTTTTTTAAATATTTTGGCGCTTAAAATTATATTTAAATAGTTCTCTATCATACCATCATTTCAAAATAATAATTTTAAAAATAAGACATTAAATCAAACAGGAATAAGTAACAAAATCAGAAGATAATATTGCGATCATTATTTAATTGTTTTATCACGTTGAAAATTTTTTTTAATTTGGCAGCATTTAAAAGCAATAAAAGATTGTGACTGAGTGAAGCTGGTATTGTGTTAAAAATGTTGACAATTATATTAAACAAATTTTATCAGACTTCCTTTATCCAACATAAAAAACAAGGTTTTAAATCGAAATAAATAAAACTAAATATACAATAAAATGTTATATAAGGAAACATTTAATTTTTTTTTAATATAAATATTAAAGAATCTACATTATTTATCCGAATACCTTTCCATTCAAGGATATATGTATTAAGTGTTTTGTGAGGTGGCGGCTTGTGTTGTGTGTGGCCCAAAATGCGTTCAATAACCCGTCATAAGCAGGCATTTGGTAATAGACCTGTCGCTTCGCCGGCCAACTCCAAGAGCCATCCTCAACATATGTTAGACATTTATGTCTTGCTCTTCTGCACCAGCCAAAGGCAGCGAGTTGATCGCCAAACCACCACAACAGTGAAAGAAAAATATTAAGAGGTTTTATGAATAAAAAATAAAATATATATATTATTTATGGAAATTATATAAACCTAAAATTATTTGGTGAATGATCAAGCTTCAAACATTGAATTGTGAAAAAACAAAACAGTTTTCCACACGTGTGCTCTTAATGAAAGTTTAGCTTTTCTATTAAATATTAAAAATCCATTACTATACAAAGCTAGTGGTAATTGAAAACTGATTGAAATATAAATTAAATAGAGATGCAAATGATGGTTCAGTAAAAATAAATAACCGATTTGGTAATTCATTTCTGCTGAAACTCAGTAGTTTTTAAACTTCCATGAAACATGAAAGCAGGCCCAAAAATACTCGCCCTTCTTTGCCTCATCTACGCCTTGAACTGGAGACCTATTGTAAGTTCAGTAAATACTCGAAATTTACTTAGTTTATATCAGTATTTTTATTATTAGGATTCAGTAATTTTTAAGCTAACAAATGCCATGTGCGGTAGCTACAATGTATCCTGGATCAGGATCAATCTTTGTCGCCTGAAAGCCATCAGTCGCCACAAGGCTGTGTTCAATATGAATGTCACCTTCCTGCAGCCGACCAAGGATATTGTGGTCCATTATAGGTTGTTCAAGCGGGAAAGTGGCTATAAGCCTTGGCTTATTAATGTTAAAATCGATGGCTGTCGGTTCCTGCGCAGGCCATATGATGCTGTGGGAATAATGCTTTTCAATATTTACAAGGACTTTTCAAACATCAATCACACCTGCCCGTTTTTCGTAAGTTTTTTGTTTGGGTTAATCGAGAGCTTTATAGCTAACTGGGTTATTCTTTTAAAGGGTCATGTGTTTATCAAGGATATGTATTTGTCTACCGATGTCATGAGACTTCCATTGCCCACTGGGGATTATTTATTGGCAATTGATTGGATTTTTTATAGAAAGCCGCAGTTTGCCACAAATGTTAGTTTTCAATTTGTAGAGGATTTGGTATAAGATATGTATATATCTTTCGTATACTTCTTTCTTTTGTTAAAAAAATGTATACCATTTTTTAAACGTTTTTGAATGAGTGGAAAAGGTCTGCAAAATAAATTCTTTAGCTTTGACACGGGAAATAAGGATTAACTTCTACCTCCAGCAATCTTTAAGCTTTACTCAGGATTCTGTAATTAATTTAAAGCTAAAATTCTTACACAAAATACCACGTTTTCGCTCAGTGCTGATGATGATTTGCTCCAAACCCCCTCAAAAATCTCGACCGCAACTAGCTAACGTCGGCATGTTGGCCCTTCGGCGACTATTATTACTACATTTACGACCCTGCCGTCTGTTGCTTCTTATTTTCCAGCTGCCATCGCCTCTGCTTTCGCTGCTCCTTGTGCATTGGCCCCTCCAGCGCAGTGTCCATAAAAATGGCATTGTAATGGGACTTGGGAGGCGTCACCATCGTTGCCACAGCAGAGTCACTGATTGACACTTTTTATGTTTCACCGGCTGCCGGCAAAAGTTCAATGAGTTATGATTCGAGCCCCAAAGCCATTGTATTGGCCATTGTTCCATCTTTAGCCAGTCAATAGAGGGCTTAATGAGCTGGCCGCCTTTGAAAAGTGGAGAAAGGCGGCAGGAAATTCATTAGCAAGGCGGCTCCGTTACCCTTCGTTTTTGCTGTTGTTGTTGTTGTTGTACCTGTTGCATCCGATGATAAATCGATGTAAATGCACAGGGATAAACATTTAGAGAGTGAAACTACAGTTTTGTATAAATATTTATTATGTTTTTAATAGGTTTTAATATTTATAAAAAGGTTTATAAATATGTAGATGATAATTCAGAATTATCCAGAGTTTTTACTATTTGGGATAGGACTATTTTAGTTATATTTCTATATAAAGTATATAATTACCTTTATATATTTTTTGAATATATATAATTATATAGCTTAAAAGACATTTTTTACTAAGAAAACAAGTACAGAGAATTTAATTTTAATTAATTTACTTATAATCCTTTCACAGCTAGTTTACACCTATCTTTGTACCTCTAGACACCCTTTATGTTAACCCCTAGGCCCCATATTCCCTTAACGAATTGTTCTTTAAATAATAATAATTAGAAATTAAACTCAATTATTTTTTTCTGTGCGCTAACCCATCGATGCATCATCAATCGCTCGCAAATTTTGAATGAACTGAGTGAGGGGACTCGTACTCTGGCATGTTTCGCAATCAGCATCACAGATGTATTCGTATCTGTAGCTGTATCTGTATCTGTATCTGAATCTGAATCTGAATCTGAACCGATGCCCGACTAGACTCATTGTCTGGCCAGCATGTGAGGCGATGTGAGGCGATGCGAGTTGTGTGTGCCTTTGGCTTTGCCTCTGCATTTGCCACCGCCACCGCCTCCGCCTTGGCCAGCCTTTTTTTACCCCGTATAATATTTATTTTCTTCTTTACGCCGCGGAAGGCTGACGGGCGGTGTCTAAAAATATCAAGAGCACATCGCCACCGTACATTGGTGCATGTAAAGTAAGTGCAAGCTTGTCTGCGATGTCTTTTGTTGTCTCGCCACAGTCTGCTTATCACACAAACTGAAGAATCAGCCGCAGAATCGGGGGCGGGAATCAGGAGCAGAAGCGGCGGCAATCGGTGTCGCTCTGCCAGCGGCAACAATGAGTCAAGACAGATACTGCAGCTACGCAGCAGCATCAGTAGCAGCCGCAGCAGCAGCAGCATTAGCAACAATAGCAAAAGTCCAATGACTAACCCTCTAGCACCTCCGATTCGTTGCACCCTATATAAAGGCTGCGGAAATCAAGGTGCTTCTCTTAGTTAACCACAAGTTGACCAAATTGATAAGCGGTGAAAATCCAACATCGAGTGATTGTTGTTAAATAATTAGCAGGTGAAGTGAGTGGTTTGAAATAAAAATAATGTTTGAAGCCTAATTTCAAATAAAGAAAATACAAATCATTTGTAAATTATAAAAAGGAGAGTTATTTGTAGTAAAAATATCTACTGGAATAAGCAAATTAAGGAATAAAGGTATACTTGAAGGATAAGTAAGTAAATAAGGAAATGGTTTATAAATGATTTATAAATCATATAAATTTATAAATATATAATATATAAATCACAATAACATATCATTTATTTGATAATTACAAAGATATAAATAAGGGCAATATATAAAATATAAACCTTTTAATAATTTTAAGGTAAGATTCTCCATGAAACATAATTACATACAAAGTCACTTAAAATGAAGCAATTAAAATCAGAAAATTTAATAAATGTATAATCATTAGAATACAATATTAAAAAATTAAACTATTACTGATTACGGTTCAAGAAACATATATATAACAACTAAAAATGTAAATATTTATAAATGTCAGTGATAAAAATAAATCCAATCAAAATTGTGCTTATTTTAATATTAATTACAATTTAAATGAAGTTAGAAATATAAATAATTATAAAGCTAGTTTCTTATTACTTCAACAATAAATACTTAAGCTTGACTTATACTCTATTTAAATGAATACTTAATTAATTAAAATAATATAATATAATTAAAGTTATATATCAACTTCCTTCGATTAAAATATTTTCTTAATATTTTCTTCATATATTTTCCACAATTCTTGGCTTAATTCAAATGTAATTAAATATTTCCAATGCCAGGCAATAACTTGGTTAGCAATGAGAAACCCCGCCAAGGCAAAGTTTAATCGCCTTTCGGATGGGGATGAGGTAATGGTATAAAGGCTGACTGTAGTACATATTACGTATACGACACGTGCAACGCTTTCACACTGACAATTAAAAATGCATGCATATGCATCTATTTTATTTATTTAATTGCCACAATTTATTTATAAATGCAGACAGACAGCTCACAGCCTTGGCACGATCACTTGATCGCCATCGATCGAAGCAATCGATCGATCGATCGATTCCCTTGGCCAGGTGGCTAAGAGAAGCCGCCAAAAAACACAAACAACCTGCAGACCCAGAATTCATCTTCCTCTCAATAGAAAAGAGCAAAAAAAACGTACGAAATACGTCAGCACATATTAGATTATCAACATAAACAAAATGTTCCGTCTCGACGTATGTGTACACAGTCATTTTTGTTGTATTTCCCCACAACTTTTTGGCAATATTCAGTGTACCAAAAAAAACAGAAAAAGTAGCAAGAAGGTGGCTAGTAAGTTGGGGAGGTCGATTCCCCGATGCCCTGAAAATTATGGCCAAAGTTCTGGGTCAATTTATGCAGGCTTTAGTTGCAAACTTTTCTAAAATCTCAGCAGAAATAAAGCAAAGCACGCAAAATAACTTATTTTAGTTAAGCTAGCTATAAGATATAGTTTACCAATCGTATACGAGTATATATTCAATCTTTCATATCAATCAAGATATATTTTAAAATAATTTCTAATGTTTAGAGTTGCTAGCTTTTCAGCTAAGCTAATAAATTGCCCAGAAATTCGCTACCTTATCTAGATCATCTTGTCTTAGGATGTTCTTCCGATGAAAGGCCTGATACCCTTTTAGGGTATACAACAAATTGCTATTTCTTTGTATACAAAAAAAAAAAAAATAACAAGCAAACACAGACGCGACCAAGTGCCAGTTTTGGGTGAATTGCGGCTTTTTTTCGCCTTCACTTGGGCGGGTTAGAGGTGGTGCATGGACGGCGGGCGGACAGGCAGGGGGTGGCGAGGGGCAGGAGGGGCTCTTGGTAACCGCAGGTAGGTCGCCAGACATCGGCATACGTGAGAGAGACCCGGCCAGACAATGTTAATTAGCACTTCATGATAAGTTGTCTCAATTGTTGCCGTCGTCGGCTGTCGACTGTCGCCCGTCCGGATGTCGGATGGCAGCCAAAGTGCGCAGCGGGGGTGCTGTAGTTACAGGGGGCGCTCGCGGATTAAACAGGGCGAGGAGGGAGTGGGGGGAGGGGGTGTCACAGGCCGACACAACACATTCGATTAACAACAACCGGCTAGCCAGCTAGCCAGCCATCAGCCAGCAACAAAATAACAAATCCGTAGACATGCTAATACATTCGAAGTTTCTATTTTAAAACAAAAGCACCAAGTGTCTGGCAAAGAAAATAGTGAAATGTGCTTAGATATAAGACTAAAGGGATACCCTGCAGTTTTCCTTTAAGAGAATTAAATATTTCATTTGTTGAATAATTAAAACAAAAAATATTTCATCTACATTTAGGAACAATAAGTCTTAAGAATGAGATTTTGAAGTAAGATTTTCAATAAATAAAGATATTGATCAATGATCATTGATTATTTTTTATTGATTATGTTTACAAAATATTATTTTGAATTATGAAAAACTTATAAAAGTTCCCCTGTGAATAATTTGTAATACCCCAATAACAGGGTACTAACACAAAAAAAAACCTCAATTCGCGTATCATCAAAAGAATGCCACATGTGAATCATATCATTAAAAATAAAACCAAACAAAAAATTAAATAAAGTCAAAATAAAGCTGCATAAATAAATTTAATTAACGTGCGGTTGTTGGCACACCACACATACTCCCCCTGCTTAAAGCACCACCCCCCTCACCCTTCCGCCCACAAGCGGCTGTCTGACAATATAATTTCTTGGACTTTGGACGGCGGCTCAAGTCGGCAAACAGAAAAACCGCAAAAAATCGAGTGACAATGAGCTAACCGAAATTCACTAAAAAAAAGAAAGAAAAAAAGAAATAGTACAAAACACCAGGCACAAAGAAAAAATAAATATTTATTAGCTGGCATTAAAAAACAAATATGAGCGCTGGCAAAGTGGAGTAGGAGAGAAAATGCGCAGAGATAACAGTTATAAAAGACTTAAAAAAATATATTATGCAGGAATTATAATGAAATTTATATAAATTAAAAAAATTAGACTTAATTGTATACTCAAAGTTGGAAAAAATAATTTATTTTTATAGAAATTAGATTAATTTTTGGTTGAAATTTTGTGCAAAAATATTGCTTATAATTTTGTATTTTATAACAGTTAAATACATTTAAATAGAATTTTTTCAAATTCAAAATAAAAATTTCGGATTAATAAATACAAAGACTTTGTAAAATAGTTTCTCAACATTTATAGTAAGCAAATTCCAAACTGTTTTTATTTGCTAATAATAAATCCGAGATTTCGGAGTTAATTTACAGTTACAAATCAAACATTGCAATCACACAAACAATAAGAAAATGTTAAAACTTTAAAGTATCTTCAAGTGCATGACGACAAAGTAGTAAAATTGCAATTTGCCAGATACATTTTGCGCTCTTTCGCTGTAAACATCAACAGCTGGCTCTCCCGCTCATGGCCCGTTTCGTTTCCACTGTTTCTTGGGCTATATTTGCTGTGCCTCTCGCTCTACCAAGTTTGCGCTCTCTCTCATTTGCTCGCCATTGCGTTTTAACAGCACAATTGGCTCTGTTAAAACTCTCTCGGCACTCACAATCCGCGTTGCCAGTTTGGCTTATGTTTGGCAAACTTGAAAAATATATCAAACTTATTAACAAAAACCATAAACATGTACATATCTTATAAGGAATTTCGACCAGTCCAAAAATAATAGTCAATTTAATATTATTTAAAACATTGAAAAAGCAATAAACGATGTTTACATACACATTTAACGTTTAGCTTGTTTTTTGCTCAAAATCTAGCCACTACGAGCGGTCGTCTCCTGGCAGCACTGCTCGCAATCAAAAATAAAAAGAGTCTGCGACGCTCGAGCCTGCTCGAATAATAGCAATAAATGCAGCCAAAAGTTGATGTGTGTGTGTGTGTGCCTTAGTTAATTCGAAATCAAATCAATCAAACTAAGTAAATAAAACAGCAACAACAATCAAAACAATAGGAAAACGTTACGTCATGGCCGACGCCGCAGAATTGTTATTGTTGTGCTGGCATACTTCGAGCCACGGAAGCGAGTGTGCGTTTAAGTGAGTGCGAGTACTTGAGAGTGTGTGTGTGTGTATCTGTGCACAACACAATTGTTTTGCGCTGCTTTTCGCCAGACCGATAATTAAAAAAAATACAACAAAAACTAAAGAAAAATATTAAATAAAAAACGCTCGAAAGCTGTGCTGGTTTCATTATCGCTGCGTTCCTCGCTCTCCCTGCAATAACAGTGGAACACCAGCCATTCCCGCTGTTACGACGCTCGCGCACTGTTAAGCTCGAAAATCCGAGCAAAACTTAAACTTAACAGCAGCCACTCCAAAAAATCTAGTGGGAAATAGCCAGAAATGCTCTCTTCTCTTTGATTCCGCCGTTACGCTCCTTTGCCATGGAGACTAACATGGCCGCAACAGAGGAGGTTTTTGCAGGGAAACTCGTCAATGCTTCATTCATTCAATTTTCAACATTTCGACTTTCAACAACTAAAACTGAGCAATAATGTCGGATTGTACCGCGAAAATTGGAAGTCGAAAATAGTTTCGTTTTTTTCAATTCAACGAAAAAGTGAATGAAATAAAGGGAAATAAACCTAGTGAAATGCAAGTTTTCGATCGCCGAGATGCCGAGTTGCGTGCGTTGCGTCGTTCGTTAATAAATAAATAAATAAATACTGGATTACCCACAAATCGAGAATAATAATAAACTGCAACCTGCAACAAAATAAATGTGAAGCGCAGAGCCAATAGCAGTAAATAAATAAACCAACACACACAACACAACAAAAGCATTCCTAATCGCCGCTAAAATCAACAACAGCAAATAACAAAAACAACAACAACACCGTAAATAAACAACCAATAAATAACCAAAAAATAGAAAAAACAAAAGAGAAACAACAAATCATCCAAATAACAACAGCTTAAAAATACCACACTTCCAATTTAATAATAATACAAATAATAAAAGCCATGTATATAGTGTTGCTTAGATAAATTCTTAAAGAATTAAAAGGAAA
Organism: Drosophila anomelani; assembly: GCA_035045905.1. Lineage (NCBI taxonomy): Eukaryota > Metazoa > Arthropoda > Insecta > Diptera > Drosophilidae > Drosophila > Drosophila anomelani. Next base: position 2,432,727 of record JAWNOO010000165.1, read on the forward strand.
TGAGTAAAAGTGTCGCCTAAAAAGTGCCGCAAAAGATATGCCGAAAGTTTAAACAAAAATTTTTAGGAAATTTATGCCAAAACGCACACAGAGCCCTTAAGATAGCGGAATTCCTAAATCAATTCTAATTATAATCTTAAAAAAGGATATAGTTAAACCAAATTCAACGTAAACAAATCAAAAATAAAGCGAAATAAACATCAAACATTTAAGGTGAGCTAAAAAACAAGTGAAAATCTATGAAAATAATTGAAAATAAATTTAAAATATTAAGAAATGTGGTTTTAGTGACCAAATCTCTGGTGGGCGCTATCTTATTATATGCTATTCATGTTCCACTGAAATATGCTCTCTATAAATCGCATTCCGGCGACTTCCTGTCCAACACACACACACACACACACTCAATGTCGCACAGAAAAAACAATAAAAATTCGTTCAGAAAAAAAGACACAGACAGACAGTCCAGTCCGAAATGTCCACTGTCCACAGAAATGCAATAAATTTGGAAATCAGCTTTGGTATTTTTTACTAGTCCGCACCAGACGATATTCCCACAGCCCCCATCCATATCTATTCTATATAGAAATATAGAAAAAATTGTATAAAAACCATTGAAACCAAAATAAAACATTTGTTTTAAAGCATTTTTGAATGCTTTTAAAACCCTTTAATATTTTTTGTGGCTGTCATAAACAATCTTGTAATAAATTTGCCGCGGGAGGTGGAGAAAAAAATAACGAAGAAATGTCTAACAAATATGAATTATTTTATTTTGTTTTTCTAGCTTTTTTTTTGGGTGTGTCTTTGGCGGACTTTAGGGGCTTAAGAAAATGGCAAAAAAATTAATTAAAAACTGAAATATCGAAATATTTAAAATCATATTTTAAACGAAATTAAATGGGCTTTATGAAAGGGGATTACACTTTTAAATTAAGCAAATATTTTGATGTTTTCAAAATACTTTAAATTTTATAATAGGTACTTTAAAAAGTATAAAAATGATGTGGATTTTATATAACTTTTTAACTATTCATCTTTGATTTATTCTTTAAAAATATTTTACAACTTAAAAACCCAATCGTTTAAGCCTTTATATCCAATATAATACATTTTCTACTCTAAAGAAAGCGTTACAAAATCCATTTAAACTCGGTTTAAATTAATGCTATTTATGTTTTGCATTGTTTAAAGGTTACAAAAGTTATATTTTTCAGACTTGAGCTATTTTTAATCATCAAAGGCAGCCCTTCCCTTTGTTTATAAACAGTTTCCCATTACATAAGCTTCGTAACTAAAGGCGAATTTTTCTCTGATAAAAAAACAACTCCTACCTTAATTAGAACGCCACCGCTGACTTCGTGATTTTCTCACCTGAAATCCAAATGGCTTGGAAGATTGCCTTTGATAAAATCGCTTAAAGTCGGGTTTTGGGGCTGAGAAATGGAGAACAGAAAGAGCTAAGAACTTCCCAGAAGAGCATTATCTTTTCTGCTCTATCGGAGCCACAGGGTTTTTTAGTCTCGCTTTGGCCTACGAAAACAAAGGCCGTAGTAGAGTTTTTTTTTTTCTTATTTTTGATAGAATAGAGGGGAACCGCTGAACAAAACCAAGTCAAAGTCGCGTGTGGCAGCTCTCTCGCTGTCTATCTCTATCTATGCGCTACCTCTCGGTCGCACAGCAGTAGGCAAATCACTTCCGTTCAATGAACCCATGCGTAAGCCAAGCTCTTCATCAGCTTTTTTGCCGCTTGTGCCTCGGCTGCTCTTGCTCTTGCTCTTGCCCCGTTCCTTTTTCCTTTTACTTTGCCTTTGCTGGTGCTATGTTTTTGCTATTGCCATAGCTATTGCCTCTTGGCTATGCCGCACACACACACACACGGGGACATACTATACACACACCCAGAGACACACATGTGGCTCAGTCTCTGCCTTTTACCTCTTTACTTTTTTAAGCACAGAGCTGGTTAGAATAATAGAAGCGGGTTTAAAGGAAAAATGTACCACAAAACATACATTTTTTTAAATCTCAATATATACTCTAGATAAACAATTTCATAATTTAATACACAATTGATTAATTTTTTCATATAATATAAACGAATAAAAACTAAATTGGAAACGTAGTTGCCTTCTTAAATATGTTTTATTATATAAAGTTTCCATTTATTAATGGTTCATATTGATATCTTATAGAAAAATATATAAAATTCATATCCTGAGCTTAGGGCTTAATTATATTTTTCATTATCTTTACACTCTCTACTTTAAATATTTTATAATAATAATAATGAATCCCAAAAGTGATTATAATATTTTCACCCACAACTGTTGGAATTCTCACACTCGCGCACATAAAAGTAGAAGAGTTCTCGTTGTTTTGTCGTCTTTGCTTTACCTTTTGCGAATATACCACCTGGTATACCCACCTTGGTTTCCCCATTTCCCCACTTCCACTTCCCCCTTCCTCACCACCAGCCCAGCCCCTTCCCTTCTTTTGAGCATAAGAGTGTTACGCATACGCCTCGTATGCTGCCACGGAAACTTTGACTCACTTTTTCGCCCACTTTTGCCTGCCACATTCCGTAGCATCTTTACGACTGGCCATTAAAATGGTTATTATTTTTTTTTGTTAGGTCCAACAAACAAACATATTTTTGCCTAAATAAAATATTGTGAATTTTATTTGTTAAATTAAAGGTTCATAAGAAAATCACGAAGCACCAGCTCGATTGACCACTAAATTAATCGAAAGCTAATTAAGCAGCTGACGACACACACTTACACATATGTAGGCCCAAATCAAGGTCTTTTGTTTTTGCCATATACATATGTGTGTTATAAAGTATATGTGTTGATATATCGCTCATACGCCCCATGGCCGCTTATCAAACGTCTCGTCTGGTCTGGTTCTTCCACTCGCTTCTGCTTCCACTTCTGCGACGCTTCTTTGGCTTCTGGAAGCGGCGGCGGCGGCGGCGGCGGCGGCGGTGGAGTAGAGAGAAAGGTGCGGAGGTAAGGCGACAGCCCGTCTTATCAGTGGAACGCTTTTTTTGTTTTTTTGTATGAAAGACCCCAACACACCAAAAGTGGCGGGCGGGCTCACAATACAGACAGAGATACCCGTGGTACCCATGGACTTGAGCACCTGTCCGGGCATCGACGTCAACAACACTTCCCGCGCCACCCACATGACCGCCACAACTAGAAGCAGTAGCGCAGCAGCAGCAAAGCACTAAAAAAAATGAAAAATATAACTAGGAGTAATTTGGAATATTTTGAAGAAATTTAAAATTAAAACTTCATTAGTTTGACTTCCTTAATCCAATTTTTACCAAGATTATTGGATTTAAAGGTAATAATCTTTAGATATTTATTTTTAATCGTATTTTCATCTAAATTACTTCGTTTAACTGCAGAAATAAATTATGGGAATTAGAAAATCACCTCAATACTTTTATACTTTTACTTCCTATTTGGTTCTAAATTTAATAGGAAAATGTATAATAACTTTTGTGGTTTGAATTTAAATTCAACTGATATCGGTTTTTCTGAGTGCACAACCACACACAGCAACACTAGTAACACCACCGCAGCACACTATACACAGCAACCAAGCATGAGATTAGAGAGCGGACAGCAACTGACGAATGCCGAGCGACAACATTCCCCAAGGTCATTATTAGTGCTGCAGTGGAGCTGTGGAAAGGGGGAGGCGGTGGTTGGTGGTGGCTAAAGGGGGGCGGGAATCACCCCCACTGCAGCCGAGCGACGACTGATTGAGAAGGGATCCAAGTTCCTTCGATAAGAAAATCGCTAGCAAGATGATGATGCGCCAGTTAATCACGTGATGAATGTTGTTACTAAAAATATTTAATAATAAACATAAACTCTTTGTAGGAAAGCTGTTTTATGGCGAACTATAAACAAGTACAAATTGAATTGTTTAATAATTTGTTAAGTATTATTTACAATTTATTTTGAATTATTTAGGGATAATGTTTGGACTTTATATGTTTATTTAAATAATTTAAAACCCTTCATTATGAATAAAATGCTTATGATATAATTTGACAATATTTCAGAGCTAAAATTAAGGGGAATTCCCATTTTTAGACTTCTCTCTGTAAGTCTGAAAACCATATTATTTTCCCAGAATGTTGATTAATCTGTAGTTCTTTAAAGAATCTTGATTTGATTAATCCCTAGTTCCTAGAAGACGCATTTACTCATCGAAGATAACTCTGTCTGCCTTTAATTCCATTTAAGTTTAAATATTATATTATTTTTATTTAAATATTTAATGGGGAAGTTGGGCATACCCCGCCGCTTGTATTTGTAGATTCTCCCATATCATTTTATATACCCTGCCAGCCTAGCAAATCATTAGAGTTCATAATCGAGTTTACATACACAGTCGCACACAGAGCGACTGAAAGCACACATACTCGCATATAGTCATCAGTTCATTCCAATCGGAATCGGTCGGTTGTCTGGGTCGAAGTCTGAAATTTGTTGTTTTATTTTGTTTCGGTTTTTTACTGTTTCTCCCGATTGTTGTTACTACTTTTTTTTTGTTTCTTCTCTTCATTTGGTTTTGGTTTTTTTCTCTCGCCATTTGTAGTCGTCTTTTTCCATTGTTTTCGTTGGCGACTTTCCTACACACATTTGTATCTGTGTATTAAATGCGAAGTTTTGTATCTTCTGACTCTCTGGCTAGCTTTTTGATATCCGCCAGATGCGAGACTTTTGGCACTGCATACATTTTCTCCCCTCATCGTTGTATCCCTCTAATTATGCTAATTTCTGTTAGTTTGTAAATAAAAAATATTTTAACGAAATATCTGGAATTTTGGGAGACTTTCTTTTGTCTAAAGTCTACAAACAATCCCCACCTCATCTTATCAGCTTCATGGGGCTTTTGTTCATTCAAAAATGAAATACAACAAAAAGAAAATTGATTTACAAAAAAAATATATACATGTATATATGATATTTCCAAACCGGACAGACGGGCAGCGAAATCGCTAATCGATTGACATGCGGTCTTTGCCTGATTGTTTGGGGGGACGTCTCAAGAGTCCAGCTGGAAAGTTCAGATTGAGATTTGAGAGGGAAACGGGAGACAAGACAGATTAGTCAGCAGCAGATAAAGCAAAGCAAAAAAAAAGCAAAGCTCTTTACAAAAGTGAAATGAAAATTAAGCGGCTTAGAGAAATATGGCAGAACCAGGGAGAGGAACAAAAACTGGGTCGCTCCAATGATTATATCATGAATTCCTAATATTTTTCTCAATCAAACATTTAACTCTCTCTCTCTCTGTTTATAAAATCTCTCTCCTTTTCCATATAGAAAATATCTCCCTATATATATGATTAGCCCGCATGTAGGCGTTACAATGATTTGCAAATATGGAAAGCAACATCGGCACAAAATTTGTCAGACGAGATAAGTCTTTGGAACAATCAACAAATTGTATTTTGCTGATTATAAATCTTAACTAGCCAATTTTACGTTTTTAGTTGTAGAAATGTGCGAGCTTTATTATGAAATTAGCATATTTTGATAAGAAAATTCCCAAACTGATCTTTAAGCAATAGAATTATTAGAGTTTATGTGAAATTTTCAAGAATTTTACTCATTTTTTTTATAAGAAAATTCCCAAGTTGATATTAAAAATTTTGGGCAATAAATAATACAAATTTACAAGTTGATTTTAAAATTGGACTTATTTTTTGATTTTGATAAAAATTTCAGTCTAAAAAAAAACATAATTTAAATTTCCTTTCAATTTTATAAACACAAAACAATAAATCATCTTTGTGATGCTCAAGCTTAAACCTTCTGGGAATACCCTTGATACAAAAATCTCCTTCTAGAAGAAATGGAATACGTCTGGGAGGCAGAGCCATATCCGATTACCCAGAGCGACCCTGACTTGTGCCACGTCACACCACATACTCCGCAAGATTTGTGTGTGGTCAGTATATGCTATATATTGCCATATATTGTGTGTATATACAAATGGCGACGCGAAGGAGGTTTTGAGACAGACACCAGCGGATGCCGGTCGCCTAAAGGGGTGAAGTAGGAGAGGGAGGGGCCACCTGATAAGCCCATAAAATGCGAGTTGGGGCCTAGAAAACGAACGGAAGCTGACTATCGCGCCATGAGAAGCGAGTGGAGCAGCGCCGAGAGTGCAGCAGTAGAAGCAGCAGTGGAGTCCCAGACACTTGACAGCAGCTCTCCGCTTCGCCACAATTTTATGCTGCTGCCACACACAATACCGCGATAGCTGCTGGGGGAAAAAAACTCCTTTGCTTCTTGGAAATTTGTCTCGACAATCGGCAGACCCCGAAAAGCTAAGCAACATTCTTGGGTTTCTTCTTGTATTTATACACAGCCAAAAAATCATTTAAATATAAAATTAAAGATGGTTTTTAATGGCACAAATAGATAATTTTTATGTGGAAGTAATGGGAGATAAATTATAAATTAAATTAAACTTTGGTATAAAATTAATATAAAAAGAGTATAAAATATTTTAGGTTATAAATTAATATATTATTCAACTAACGTTTTCACACCTTTTCAGTGGCTTTTAAGTCTTTTTATAATTTCATATCATTTTTAGAATTTAAAATAATAAAAACTAGGCTTTTCTTAGCCCGAACTTACAAGTAATTAAATCTTAATCTTTATTTAAGGAAGTAAGGAAGCAATTTTACTGAAAGCAAGTCATTGGTTCGGCTTAGAATTTTTTCTCAGTGGCTCTATACATAATTTTTGGCTTGGTTACGCCCCTTGAGTTGAGCTTAGGGGCCACTGGCTGCCTGTGGCCTACATTTCCAGCAGACACGAACCCATGACTTGGAGCTACCCCAGTATACATCCGCACATACATAAGTGTGTGTGTGTGTATCTGTGTGGGGACTTCATCAATGATTTATTTGCGTTTCGCGTGTGAAGCAGGCAAAAATTTTAGTGTGTCAGAGTGTCTGTGTCCTGCTGAAACTTCCTGCTTGAATGTTTTCGGTTGCTCGGATTCGCATTCGCACACTCCCATAATGCCATGTGAGAATGTAGGTCAAATATTTATCTTCCGCCTGATATTACGTAAGATTATTTTCTGTCTGTCTGTCTGACGGGAAATGAGTTTTAGTTTTAGGCAGAGAGCTTCGAAGCTCAGACAGTAATTAAAGTCCATCATAATTTTTTCCGCGAATGGAAATCCCTTCAAAGTGCCGCCGACGCCATGGCGTCATATATAAAATATATATACAAATATGTAATGTCTGGTTCCATTACGAATCGATATGGAAGCGAAATCAATTCGAATCAGACCCACACGTGCAGTGGAAACTCGGAATTCTGAATCAATGAGCGATTACAAATGGAATCACAAATACAAAAAAAAACACTAAATGTCTGCCGATAATAGTTGCAGACAGGCAGCAGGGGGAGTCGGGGGGAGTCGATGAGGGTTTTGCCACCAACAAATAAAAAATTCCACGTGCTAGAAAAGCCCAAAGCCCAAATTAGCAGCCAGAATGTTGAAATTTGAATTTCAAATTGAGAAAAAAAGAGACTGAACAAAAAAAAATAAATAAAATAGCCGCAATTTGTTGTTCTTTTTGTTTTGCTCATAAAAAATCAAAATAAAATTCCGCAAAAATGTATTTTTATGTCTGCCAAAGCGGAGAGCGGGTGCTCTGTCTCCCATAGGCCTCGAAAAAACAAATTTGTTGTTTCTTTTTCTAGCAGATGAATGATCTCTGAGGTGGTTTCTTTCGACTATGGGCGGTGTGGGAAGGAAAAAATATATATGTATATATATAAAAAAATGTTATTTTGTTCAGCAGCCGAAATGTCGGACACAATTTTCGCACCAACACTAAACAGAGAAAGAGCGAGAGACAGACAAAGCCCAGTAAAAATAGACAGACAAATTGTCGCGTCATGCTAAAAACAACAAAAAACAAGAATTTATTTATAAATAAAATTGAAAACATTGTCAAATGTTTGCTGTTGTTGTTGCTGTGATGCTGCAACTGCAGAAATAATACAATTAAAACAACAACGGGAAAAACGAAAAAGAAATTGCAGAGTCGGCGTCTGGCATTTTAACTTTTGGCTGCTTGGCTCAGCCAGAAATTTATGGTCTTGCAACATTTAGACAGATAAACCATGCCCCGCCCCTCCTTTGTTGCTTCTTCTATTTTTTGTTATAAATGGGTTGACCCTGCTCGAAGGGGAACATTAATTTCAATGAAATGCAATTAGCATAGAAAGATCGAAATTCCAACTCGTTGATTTAGCTAAAAGTCAAACGCAGGAATTAAGTTGATGAAATGTAAAAGTTTTCAACAAGAAAATAAAGCTTCTGTCAAAGGTATTCGGTTTAATAGGCTTAAGTGTTGTGGAAAAACGGTGTAAACTGATCTAGGAGTTATTAGTATTTATTACGCATCAATTTCTGGTTGGATTCTATATTTCTTTGTGTGTTCAACACACACACACACCCCATTCAGGGCTTTCATCTCTCAAGTGCCGACGCCGAGTTTGGGCAAAACGACTTGAATTACAATAGAGGGAGACTTCAAAGCGGAAAAGCCGACCCAGGCTTGTCTCGCGGGTTTTGTTTTATTTACTTGTAAGAAAAATCGATGGCTTGGGAGACCCAGCAAAAAGTCAGGAAACTTGGCTAAAAAAGATTGCTAATAAGGTAAAACATATACTGCCTTTTTACGAAAGAATTTCATTAAGTTTATTTCTAAAAGAAAATAAATGTAAAGTTTTTGGTAAATAAGATGTCTTTGCCAAGTTTAAGCCATTTCAAAAAACAGAATAAATGCTAAACTAAAGTATTTTTCTTATTTTTACAATAATATAATATATTTAAAATATAATAACCAATTTTTTTGAGATTCCCTCATATTTTTATAAGCATAAATAGCTTTCTTCTTTATAGTATATTTAAATGTACAACCCAGACAACGTAATTACACAGCATTTTTTTCGGCAAACATATAATTAAACTTGCCACTGAATCATGAGAAATAATACTAAATTCCAGACGAAAACTGGTGATTAACCAACGCGATTAATGAACTTTATTGTTTTCGTGGCCAACTAATCTGCCATATATACATATACACACTCACACACAAGAAACCAACCATTGATGCCCGAAATTCGTACCTGATTCGGGTATATAGAAAATCCCTCGAATATGGCGACATTATCAATCAATTAATGTTATTTAAAAACCATTAATAGGCTTTCACTAATCATTTTGTTTGGCCAGAAAAGGAAACTAAACCAACGCTTTTTTATAGGTTTTTTCTTAGTATATAAAAGCTGAACGCTGCCGGGGCTTTGCACATTTGAAAATTATAAATTAGCTACACGCGCTGATATCAATTTGCACGCCTCGCATTTGTGATAGTCAATAGATAAAAGCAGAAATTGAAAAAAAAAGTATATACATATACATATATATAGGTATATATAACAGCCACGAACCATGAATAAAAGTGGGAGAATAAATGCCAGTAACCATTACAGTGACAGGACGATGAATGGCCTGATTGATTGATTGATGAACGAACACACACCAGCTGGCTGGCTAAAGAAAGTTTTAAGTTAAAGTCTGATAACGGCCATAAATTTGAAAAAAGTTAATTAAAATTGTCAGGGGCTTATCTGTAGACAGTTGCAGTAATGCAACGATGATGACTTTTGCGCACAACGCAATTGGCAGGGAGCTATAATATATATACCTGAGTATACCTGATAAAAGTGAGTCATGGGAGAAGCCTTGCCTAGGAGCACCTCTTAACTTATTTTAAATGGTGGAAAAAATAAAAAAGCATTCTTTAGGGTATTTTCCTAGTCTCCCTATGACCTATGGCGTATGAGTAATCTATGGCATTACGTATACGCCATGTTGAGCGTCGTATAAAAAAAACTGGAACATCGACAGTGTTGCAAAACACCAGCAGTTGGCACAGTTGACTTAGGGTGGGCCTGGCGTTGAACAATTTGCTACTCGTGGCTATATATTCCCTATTGTTCCGAGGCAAAAGGGCCTAAAAGGCAAAGCTCCTCTCCCCCCTTCCTTCGCCCTATATGAACTAGTTTTTTCGGTCTGAGTACCGCCCCCTTTTGCGACACGCCCACTAACCCAGTTTTTGTGGCGGAGAACTACAAAATCTAGACAGAGGGAACCTAAACCAGGTCAATGAGTCATTGGCCGAAGGGGGAGAAACGAGGAGTCGTCCATAGTGCAAAAACAGAAAAAAGGAAATAAAAAATAAGTGGAGGAATGGACAAGAACATGTGAATCTCCCTAGGAGGCCACATTTTTTTTTTGCGTAATATTTCGAAGCCTCTGTCAATATTTGCAGGCCAGCAAACCACCATCATCATCATCATCATTCCGCAAACAGAACAAAAGTCTACATCAACATCAATTTCTGGGGCGGTAAGGAGGGTGGCGGAAGTGGAAGCCACGTCGACGTCAAGTCCAAATGGGGGAAAAAAACCAATCGGCAAATAAACAGAAAGACAGAATCAACAAAAAGTATGACACAATGTTGCAATAAGCCCACAGAGGGGGAGCAGCAGCAAAGCCGAGTAGATTATAGTTAGATACTTTGACATAGTCTGGGTAGAAAGGTAAACAAAATAATGCGTAAATTGCTTTTATTAGATCAAAAGGATGTCCGCATATGGGTTTTAGGATTTAAACATAACAAAGGCTCGACAAAATAATATAAAGAAGAGGGAAAAGGAATTTGAAGTTAATGAAATATTTAATATTAAATCATAAAATATTTTTTCTATGATTTCTTAAATAATTTCTTTAATTTTCTTCTTCTTCTAACCAATTGGCATCGAATTTCAACCGAAAAGCATCTTAAATTCAAGCCTTGTTACTGTCATAATTAGAATTAACCTAATTATAATTCAAATCCTGTTTGAGTCTGCCCAGAATTTGCTTACTTTATTATCAAGTCGGCGTTGCTGCGAAAAAATAAGATGATGAAATTGCAAACACTTGGAAAGAAAATGCGATACGTTGCGTATACGTAACCGAACTGAATTATTGCGCATACGACAGGGTTTCCACAATTCGCCACGTGATTTGCCATTAATTAAATTCCGTTTGTAAATTATGAAAAAAAAATCCAGAGAAGGCTCAGACGCCAAAAGAGGGCTTAAATGGGATTCTCTGTGCGTCAGGTTGTTGTTGGTGGAATGCACTCGCTACGCTTAAAGGTCAAACGGCAGCGTCATCATTATCATCATTCGCATCATCATTATCCTCAATCATCATCATCATTGTGATGAGAAAAACGTTGCTGCCTGGGCGAGGTCGACGCCGCTGTCTGCGGTTTGTTTCAGTTTTTATTTTTTGCTCTGCCTTTGCATTTTGCTCATTCATTTGCATTCCCTGCCCCTTTCCATTCCCTCGTTTCATTTTTTATTTTTTTTTTTTTCTGTCTGTTGCTGTGCGCAGTCTAGCTGCAAACAAAAAATGCAAAAAAGGGTTGGCCTCACTCACCGGGGGAATCAAAACTGAAGGGGGAAAAAAGCGTCCAAAGGGATAGAGCGAGAGGTTTGCCTTTCCGACTTTTCATCTTCTGCGCCAGACAACATTGTAATATTTTCTGCACAAACTAGACAGAAATTCTTGCCAAAAAAAAAAGATCAGCAAAACAGAAATATATACAAAACCGAATGCAGACGAAGCTGACGTCAGCTGATGATGCTGTTTGTTGTACTTCCTATATTTTGCTTTAAAATTCCCTTCAAAACCAAGGCTAAATATTGCACTTAAATTACATAAAAAATAAACATAAACTAAACAAAGTTTTCTATTGAATTTTCAAGTTCAATGTCAGTTTAATTTTTATTTTATGGTTAGTTAACGAGCCTAACTTTTTTCTATAATAAAATATTATAAACACTGCATTATTATAAAATCAGAAATCCTTACAATTTCTAAAATATTTTACATATTCCTTGTAGCATTTCAGCTAAGATACTTTTAAATTAATGCCATATCTTTCGCCTTTAAATTGCATCAAGAAAAATATCAAAAAATATCATCACAAGACACCGAGAAAATCTAAACTTCAAACAACAAAGGCATCACACAATTCCATTTGATTTTTCAAGTTCAATGTCACCTCAATGTATTATGATTGTTAAGGCCTGTGATAATGGCTTTAGTTAGTTTATGATGTACCCGCGGAGAATGCGACGGATGATCCTCGCACAACCTTGACACCCAATCAAGGTGTCATTGGCATTGCCGTACCAAATGGCATTTTTCGGCCAGTGGTGTAGCGGTTTGGCTTTCGGGGTGTGGGATCAAGTGCGCTGCACTTGACTGTCATTAGCGCGGTGATCATAATCATTGAATTAATAACTTTTTTGTTGTGCTCCAGCGAGCGAGGCGAAGGAAGGAAAGTTGATCGAAAGTGATCTTGAAATGCGGGCACCCTCAATCAAATGCAATTGTCACCACCGAAAAGATAATGGCACAGGCTTGATTATATATAGAGGCATTATCCAGCCTCGGTCAAGGAACCTTTTAATAACGAAAAAAAAAGGAAAATATATGAATTTATATATAGTATGAGGAGAGAGATCGAAACAAGTTTCCCCACGAGATACCCATTTGTAAGCTTTGCCCACTGTCCGTTCAATGTCCGTTCCACTATAAAAATAGCCACGAAAGCCGTTTGGTTGTGGCCATTGGATCTCGGTCTCGGAAAGTGTTAGCCAACTGTCTGATCTGTCTAGCTGGTTCGTCGTCGTCGTCGTCGATTTTAATGCGGTTTGGCCGGGTGCGAGGTCTGCTTTTGGTTTGGTTTGGTCTATTTGCCATTTGCTATTTGCGATTTGCGTCTGGTGTGATCAATTCAAATATTGAATCTATATTCGCTCAATTATTTTAGCACTTTTCTCACTAGTTGGCTGGCACACGTGCGTCAGAGGTCCCATCAAATACGTTTGAACTGTTGCCAGGTATTCCTTTCTCTTTCGACTGGCCAGTTTTATAGGGTATCAGGTGATTTGTCTACTATATATAGTATTTCTACATGTGCACGTCGGCTCCAGACGTAAACGAAGTCCCCAGACGTGCTCAATCATTTCACCTGCGATAAAAATAATTGCAACAAGCCGAAACGAGCGGCACAATTAAAAAAAATATAAAATTATGATAAAGTTATAAAGTGATCAAATGCTTAAATACCTCTTAATAACAAGGGAAATTTATTTATATTTCTTAATAAATGTCTCAACAATTTTCTTTAATGGGATAACTTTGTTAGTTAATTTATAATGATGAATATTTTGTTATTCTAGTTGAAATTATTACAAATAATTTAGTTTAAAAATATTATTTAAAATATTTGAACATAAATCACATTGAAATTTAAAAAACTTGATCATTTTTTAGTTAAATCCTAAGAAAATCTTTATTTTAAAATTGCTTATGGCTTAAATCATTCAGAAACTTCCATAAAATGGTTTATTCCAATTTCTAGTAAAGCTCTTGTCATGCTTTAAAGTTTAAACACTGAAAAGTACAGGGTAAACCCAAAAAGGCACCACAATAATTATCAGAAAAAACAAAGGCCATAAAAAGCCAGACCGAAAGCGAGTGACAACAGAGTCCCAGGTAGGTTGAGTCACCTGAGACGGAATGGTTGAATCCGAGTGACAGCGGCTGGGAATGCGCAAAAGTCTAAAGTGCCACTTGTTGTTGTTGTTGTTGTTTCTATTGTTGTTGTACCTGTTAATATTATTTTGTTGCCTCCTTGGCTTGGCTTCGGCTGAGTTGAAGTCAGACGCTAGAGAGTCATAGAAATTGTTGACATATTTTAATTGGTTGCCGCAGTCGCAGCATTGTTTGTGCCTTTTTCACTCTGTACATTTTAATTTTAGTTGATTAACTTTTGTCTGGCATTTGTTGTATAATTTGTTCATGTCTGTGTGCTGACTGGCTGACTTCTTTTTGTTGTATTAACATTTCTCTTTTTTTTCATTTAAAACCATAAATTACTGCTGCAAATCCAGAGCAGTCATCATCATCGCATTCGGAATATATTTTCATTTTCATTCAGCGGCGATCACCTCGTCAGAGAGGGAGATAGCGTTTACATAGCTGCGTCATTTTTGCCTTGATGAAATTGCGCTGCGGATCGGAGGAGAGCGTCACGATATTTACTATATGTTGTTGTAAAATCTAGTTGCGCAAGCTTTCGAGTGTATCTGTATCCCAAATAGTATATCGGCGGGGTCTGTCTAGTAGCTGTATCTACGTATCTGCGTATCTGTGAGTGTATTTGCTCTGTTACAGGGTCTGCGACCGCGACGGGTGGCCTCCGTCTGTCTGTCTGCCGTTCTATCAGCAATACCGTCTGGGGGATTCGGAATGTGGCCGCCTTGCCATATAGTTTTGTCTATATTAATACCCATTGCTAATTTGCGGCATTTCGGCTTCGTCACAGGTGGGGCTCGCCTTGGACTTTACACGGCGGGGATTTTTGGGTGAAAGCTTAAGCCTTACAGAAATAGAACTCGACTTATTATCAATGTGTAAGGTGCAAGGCCAAAGCTTGACTTTCATTTGTGTTGTATTTCTTGTTCCGCTTATAGTTTTAGTTATTTTTAGGTTTTATTTTGGGGTTTGAATTGAGGTTTCAGACATGATAACTTAAGGTACTATAACTATTTATAGATTTTCAATCTTATTAGAATTATTTGCTTATTTGAATTATACTTCCTAGGCCCTTAATTTATATAGATTTAAATAAGGATTACATTAATGAATATACATTTTTATCCATTTCCCTTCCCTTAAAACCTTCTTTAAAATTTCCCCTACTTTCCCCACTTTACAGGGTATCTGTCGTGTGTCAATCAAACCCTTTAAACTATTTATTTTTTCGCTTATTTGTTTATCGAACTGCCGCTGTCCGCCTACATTGGCTGGCTCACTCGCACTTACTGTGCTTTCGAATGCGCATGTGTGCTTGTATCACTTAAGTCGTCTGCTATCTAGTCTAGACGCAGACGCTGCTACATATATATATTTATATATATATTTCAGAGACACATTATATATACATATAGATACGTATATGTATCGGTATATACGGGTAACGGGTGACAGTAGTACCCGGGGTCTTTCTACGAACAACGCCGCCGCGCACCTTGTAGATGCGAAAGCGAACACGTAAATGTATCTACGGAATACGTTTACAACCAGCGACAGTTGCACGGGGTTTGCTCTTGTTCTTGCCGCCTATTTTGTTTTTATTTTATTATATTTTTTTGTCACTGCTCCTTCATTGTTGCTTGTGGCTGGCTGTGGGCCGCATTCGTTTTGTTTCGCTTATTTATAGTAATTAAAAGCGTACGCGAGTGGGAATAAGTTATTTAAATTAAACGGAAATTTAAGAGCAACAAAGTGAGAATTGTGAGTGGAAAAAAACACAAGAAAAACTTCAAAAATATAGTAAAAGAATTTTAAACATTATTCTAAGCCTGGAATATCATAATTTACGGATGAAACTAACTGAACAAAGGAAATTGAATATATGTAATACAGAAATATGGGTTAAACTTAGATAAAACTTTATTAAAATAAATATAAATAAATAAATGTATTGAAATAAAAGATTTTTAAGACTTTAAACCTCTATAAATATGGTAAAAATTTCCTTAGTTTTAAGCACTAAAAAAACTAAATAGAAATCGGAAAACTAAACCCATTTTTTAACACTTTCTCCTCGTTGCAGGTCGCTTGCTGCTAATCGCCATTAGTTTATCCGTGTGCCTGGCCTGTGGCAGTGTGTTGGTGGCCGCGATTGCCCTTCGCCGCTCATCCAACGCAGCAGCAGCAGCAACATTGACCGCATCAGCAGCAGCAGCAGCAGCCACAACAGCAGCTACTGCAACATCTGCTGCAGAAGCAGGAGGCACTGCAACAACGCGCCGGATACGTCACAAACGTCGCTCGTCGCAACGACGGCGCAGCAAAAACAACGCGGTGCTGTCACCTGGGATCGGTATTGGGATTGGGATCGGACAGGATACCAATTCTGCTCTGGCCCTGCCACTGGCGACAACAACCTCAACATCGGGCTCCACAGCAGCGGATCAGACACCTATAGCCGCCGCCGCCGCAGCAGCAACAGCAGCTGCAACAGTAGCAGTAGGAACAAACGCAGCAGCAGCAGAAACAACAACACTTTTGCCAACCGAGCCGGAACATTCTGTACCCGTAAGTACTCACTGCCTACTTCCTTGCTCGTCAAGCAAACACAAAAAGAAAAACATGAGGAAAAGCAGAAATAAGAACAGGAAAAACAGTGCGAAAGGAAAGACGGAAAGAAAAGGTTCTGGTGGGTGGTACAATTTTTGGGTGGGCTTTGGCTGGTCTCTAAGTTACACTTGTGGAAAATATTTGAGATTTAAGATTTGCTTTTGAAATTGGTTATGTTTCTTTATATCGGAATTTTATAAAGATATGGAATTTAATCCTACATTTTATTTATCTTTGTAAATTTGAGTTTAAGTTTCAGTTTAATTGCTTAATTAAGCCGAATTTCAAGAAAATAAACTTGAGTAAAAGAGTTTCTTCAACAATAAAAAGATATTAACCCAAATTTATAGCTTCCATTGTGAATTGAATTTAATAATAATTGCTGTCAATTACTCAGCATTTTCATTGGCTACAAAGTTTAAGCGTAGGCAAAACTATTTTTATTGCCAGACAGACGTGCTGCCAATTTATAAATATACACCAACTGACCCATTTAAATATGCCTTTTAATCGATCCATCAATCAATCAAATTTTGCCTTGGTGCACTTTTTTCCTCACAGTGTAGCTGTGGCAAGGAATGGCAGAAAGGAGACACGTGTCGAAAGTTTCCTTTTTTCATCTTTGTCCTCCATGCATTCCCTTTTTTGCAAAAAATCGAGAAACGAGAGACAGAGGCGCAGACAGAAAGAGTGTGGGAGAAGTGGGCGACGAAAGGAGCAGGAAAAGTCCTTGAAGCAACAGAACTGGAAAAAGTGGGTGGAAAAAAGTGGGCGGTCGTTGCAGACGTTGCTTAAATTGCTTTCGTCGCCGCCAACGCAAAAAGTCTTATGTAACTGCGCCTATGCTCATTCTTCTCTGCTTCGCGTGTGTGTGTGTGCGCCTGGTGTTATGCAATGCTCGCTGAATGCACAGCACGTCCTTGCTCTGTTACTAGCTCTGTCTCTCTCTGTGTTTTAGTCTCTCATTTGGCATTCAATTTTTATCACTCCTCGAAGGCAACGAAACAAAAAGCAATAAGAACAAGAATTGGGGAATCCATTTGGCGTCTGGCATTTTTATACGTCTTTATTATAATGGCCAAGACAAATTCAATTTCTCCATCAGCGCCTCTTGCTTTGTCTACTTAGACTGCCTCCTCACTTTAAATGCTTTCCATTTTTGTACACGGTATTTGTGTAGCGTACAAGGTATGTCCTTAATATAAAGATTTGATAAGAGTTTTCTAATTTAAAGGAATTTGTACTTGTCCGTTTTCTACTTTTAAATGAAAGGATTTCATTTAGTTTGGAATCGTGTAGCCTTGCTTTTCTCCAAGTTCATTGTACAAAGTTTATAGGACACTTTTAGATGGTCATCAAGTTTGCACTCGGAGAGAATAATAATGTGTACATTGGCGCTAGATTAGTAATATAACTTGCACTCTCGTAATGTAAATAAAAACCTAGGTTCAAGTTTAAAATAGTTTTTATTATAAGAACTAGCTTTATGACTGGACTTTTATGCTGGGAAAACCGTCACATATACTTAACCCATGATATATGGCAAATAAAAGAGGTAGTTTAAAAATAGTTTCTGGTAATTAGTAGTAGTTTTTCTGTCTTGTCATTATGACGTACAAAAAATATAATCCATCTGAAATGCTGAGTAATATGTCACATTTATTTAACCCTTGATTATCTACATCAGTTTATAAAGGGTATCTCAAAGTCTTTCCCTGCTTTATGTACCTAATTGTTAGCTTATTGAATCTCTCCACTAGACACCGGCAATAACCTTGAAGCTCTACGATTTACTTTAACGACAGAAGACACTCTTCGCCTCCCACACACACGTGCGATTTTGGTGGATTCTCGTCCGTGGGCTCCATTGGGCCAAAGTTGTTAAGGCGGCTTTTCAGATTGTGGTTTTAAGATTTCCCAACAAGGAGGAGGAGGCTGGCTGGCTGACTGGCTGGCAGGTAGATGGGGGGAGTGCCGCCGCCGCCGTGACGCCCATTACAAAAGATTAAAGTCGGCAACTTTGACAAATTGTTACTCGCTTTGCTGACATCTTCCAGTGCGCATTTGCTCATTTTTTTTCTCCGCAGCTAGAATCTTGTTTCATATTTACTGAATTTTTTTCCCCTTGTGTTTAATTTGCCCACGCCAGAGGCAGCATTATGAATGAAACACATCAGGTACAGTGGATACTCTTTGAGAGGTTTACTTATTTGAAATCAATTGTAATACTATTAGGGAAGGTAAAATGTTGATAAATATTATCGAAATTTTGTTATTTTG
This sequence comes from Drosophila anomelani, assembly GCA_035045905.1. Taxonomy (NCBI): domain Eukaryota; kingdom Metazoa; phylum Arthropoda; class Insecta; order Diptera; family Drosophilidae; genus Drosophila; species Drosophila anomelani. Next base: position 2,451,357 of record JAWNOO010000165.1, read on the forward strand.
TTAAATAAATCAATCATTTTGAGGATAGTACACCATCTTTAGCAGTATCCTTCCATAAACCATTGTTTAAAAACCTTTGGACAGTCTCCTCTCTTAAAAAAATCTAAAAATTCAATTATCTTCAAAAAACCACATATTTTTGTGGTTAATCTCACATCTTCATAATATCTTCAAAATATCTGAAAAATCAACAAATTCCAACTAGATATTTCACCTATCCAAGTTTTAACCGTGATGAGAACATAATTAATGAATGTTTCGTTCAACATTGTTCAACCACTCTGATCCCCCTTCCCCCGCAAAAGCCATTTGAAAGCCCAAGATGCGGATGGAAATATGGAAATGGAAATGAATGTGGATGTGGAGACAAGTGCGTGGGCGGGAATTGGCTTTGCTGGGCGGTGGCGGTGATGGCGGGATATGCGAAACACAATTGCCGCTAATAACCCAAGGCGTTTAGGCGAAGCAGAGCGACGCTTGGCAGCGGCGTTGTGTTTTAATCGAATTTTATTTGCCGCCGTTAGCCAATGAATAATTCAAATTGATTATTAAAATGTGCGCTCGCATGTGCCTACTGTGTGTGTGTGTGTGTTTGTGTGAATTTCTGCACACGCACACATGCGGGCTAAGCTCTGTAGGCGTTAACATTAGCAATGTTAACATTAGGACGTGTGAGAGCGAAACGGGCTTTCATTAAAACCGTTATCTATGCCAGACGCACGCACCAGACGCAGACGTGCATAAATTAATTACAATTACATACAAAGCGAGAGAGCGAAACACAATAATACAAACACACAGCTGTTCCTGTTGGGTAACTTTTTGGAAAGCCGCAAAATGTTCTAATAACTAAATTTGGTTGTTTTGGAATATTTAATTTTGAGCCTCATTTAATTAATTAATTATTGAAAGCAAATAAATGTTGTTTGTTTTTAAATAAATGCATTCTTTAATTATAAACATATGTCAAGGAATTTATTGTGCAATTGAAATCTGTTAAAAAGTGCGCTCCAAAGTAGGCTACAAAAAGTTGTACATATTATTGTTTATTTCTTTAATTATTTACTTTCTATTAATTCAGAACCAAATAAAATCTTTTGTTTGAAAAACATCTTTAAAAACAACATCAATTTATTAACGCTTGAATTTTCCTAAACCATTGGAAAATTTTAGAATTCGAATTATTTAAAAAATTAGGCTGACCTAAACAAACACAGAAAAAGTCGGAAACTTTCGAGGATTCAAACAAGGTCAAAGCCAAATAAAAGCTGGCACAAAAAACAAAAACAAGTATTTAACCCCAATATTATGTCACTTTATTCAAAAAAAAAAATAAATAAATAAAGGAAAATAAAAAATGAAGCACGATAAAGATAAACAACAACAAACAACGACAGATGCAGAGCCATTGGGAACAAGCATTCTAACTTATGGCCCGGCTTAGTCCAACAAAAGCAACAACAATAATAATAACAACAAACAGCAGACATTTCTCTTACGTCAGAGTCTGGCACATACACACACACACACACGCAGAACGGAAAATGAGGTTATTGCCAATCCCGTCTGCAATGCTCGAGTAAACATTTTAACCTAATTTTTTTGCACAGGCAACCCAGGGTATTCGGGGTGGGGGGTGTGTGTGCCACTGTGTTGAGAGAGGAGACGCCCCAGACAATGTGATGCGATATTTTCTGGTACTCGGATTACCAACAAAAAGAAGAAAAAAACATGATAATAATGATAAAGTTTCCTTTATGCCAATATGGCAAAAAATATAGCACAACAAAACTACAGACACTTGCTTTAAAATCAAAGATAAATCTGGAATATGTTGAGTTTAAAGATTTTTATAAATAATTATACATTTGATTTAAAATTTGTTTGATTTTAGGGTTAGTTTGAGAAAAATCTGAACAAATTTCGGAGATTAAAAAAGTTTAAAAAACTTTATTCTAAGGTGCCCCAGAAATCTCAAGTATTTTAATGTTTATTTTAGATTTTTAAAGATATTAGACATCAATTTCAAGAACTTCTTATTCACGTTTAGTTTGTAGTTTAATCTTGTTTTTTTCTAATTAAATTTTTAGGTTATAAGATACTCATTTACTTAAAAGTAATATAATACACTTTTTAATTCCGAAATGAGATAAAATATTTGTTTGATTAAACCATTTATATAGCAGGAACATCTATCACAGGAATACATATTGTGTTATATGTAAAATGCCTGTAAAATATATTTATATATGAAACAAACCCACAAACACGCACACAAATCTGACCACACATTTTACGAGACTTTAATTTACAAAATTGCATTTTGTATAATTTACAAAGTCTGCGGCCGCCGAAGTTGCCGTCGCCCAAAAATATTCGTGCTGCTCTATTATTTGTTGTTGTTCGCACAGAGATTTGTCATTTCTTTCATGCTCGCTTGCACACATCAATCGCCAGGTGAGGCGGTGGGGCACTCGGGGGTTAAGACACAAAATAATAACAAAAAGCATAGTCGCAGGAAAATAGAGGAAAAAGGTGGCCAACGGAATGTGGAACATGTTGAGTTATGCGAATCGGTTGGTATTTTGAAATCATATAGAGAGGAGATTTTATGTTTCGTAAATATTAATATGAATTATTAATTAAAGTCTACAAATGAAATACAAATATTTTTGACTGATAATTAAATTTTTTGAAATATTTGAAACAAACCCAAAAAGATTTTTAATTTTAAGTGATTTAAAATAAAAAATACTAAAATGTCACTTATTTCAAAAACCGTTTAAACTTGTCGCAATCATAATTTAAATAAAGGACGCGGCAAACTTTATATCGATTAATCGGTTGGCTAGCGGGATATATAAAAATTAAGATTTAATTTGCAAAATAACCATAAATAAAATATAATTTAATGTATCTTTTATATTTACAAGAAGGGGCTAAGAGTTACATATATTTATCTAGTACTAGTATCCAAATCCATATATTTGTATTCACTAAGCTTTTATAATGTCATATCTATATCCTATCGATAATGTCTTCAGCGGCGCCTTCTCGAAACTCCAACTTAGTCGACATCTTCTCTTTCTGTTTTGTTTTGCGAATGTCTTATATAACATTTACCGCAAAATGCCTGAAAACAAGAATACAAAAACTGTAAAAGCCTGCAGTACGGCGACAAACAGTCGCAAAAAGTCCATCAAACTAAGTCTCGCCGATTTCCACACGTTTCTCGATAAGAAAATAACTCCTGAAAAACCAAAAGATGATAATGAAAACCAAAAGATGAAGCCAGAAAAAGGCGCAGCTGATTCTAAGCGTTGGCCAAGCGCCAGAGTTCGCTGTCGTGGTGTTTGTTGCGACCGGAAGACCACTGATCCCGAGCCCCAGAATCCGACTACCCAGGTGGCAAAAAGTGCGGGAGAAGCCATGCTCAAGGCCTCGAAGAAATCAACTAAAGTGAATGGCGAACTTCCCAAGAATCCCAAAAACACCAAGAACAACTTTACCAAAAACCCAGAATCAACGAAAAATAGTCATTCCGCGGGGTCTAAAGTAATCTCTAAAAATCGCAAGAACACAAAAGAGCTCCATATCCTTTCAACAATTCCAGAAAATTCTGAAATCAGTGGAAATCTTACTAGCTCCCGGATTACTATACTAAAAAGACCCAATCAGGATGAACGTGGCCGTTCCAAAACAAAAGTGCGACCCTGTCCAAGGATTCCGACGCCTCCGAGAGATGTACCGCCCGAGCTAGAGCCAGTGGATCGCATGACCTCGGCGGAATTCCGGCATGATTACGGTGCCCATTTGGAGAATATGCGAACCCGACTGAAGAATCAACAGCACATGCATTTCTTTTCGACGGTCATCCAGCAAAATCAGCATCTCTTCAAGGGTCGCACCATCCTGGTGCTCTGCTGCGGTCCCGGAACCCTGGCCCTCATGGTCGCGCAGGTGGGGGCGAAAAGGGTTTACGCTGTGGACTATTCCCAGGTCACTGGCTATACGGAGTTGGTGGTGCGAGAGAATCGCATGGAGAAGGTCGTCAAGGTTATGCATGGTCGCATAGCCGCTTTAACACTGCCCGAGAAGGTGGATGGCATCGTATGCAACTGGATGGGCCACTGTCTGCTCTTCGAATCGGAGGTCTTAGAGGTCCTGGAGGCACGCGATCGCTGGCTGAAGAAGGATGGATTTATTCTGCCCGATCTGGGCTCACTATATCTTCTGGGATCCGAGGAGAGTGCGCTGAAGAACGATCGCTGCAATTGGTGGTTGAGTGTCTACGGATTCAACATGAATACCATGCGGCAGTATGCCCTGGCCGAGCCCCGCTATGCCAAAACTACCGGAGACAAAATCTTGACTCTGGCTCATCGCATCCTAAGCCTGGATTTAAACAGGGTCACAAAGGAGGATCTCTTCATAGACCGGACAATAAGATTGCAGGTCAAAAAACAGGGCTATGTGGAATGCTTCCTGCTCTATTTCGACGTTGAGTTCAGTCGCTCCCAAATTCCCCTCAAGATGAGTTGCAATCCCTGCCTGAGACTGCCCTACAAAAACCTCTGGCAGCAAACCGTGCTCTTTCTTGAGAGCTCATTTGTGATGCGTCACGGTTACCACTATATGGGCAACCTTAAGTTCAAGCCCCTGCGGCCGGACAGTCTCAAGGAAATGGAAATCCAGATAGAGTTCTACGGGTGTGCTAACCCCGACGACGACTGGTACGGTGGCTATTGCGATCGTTTAGTGTCCAAGCGGTGGCTCATGCTGGAGCACTTTCAGACTGTCAGTGAGGTGGCCAGTTGCCAGGACCTGGTAGCGGGGAATGCACAATACTCTTAGGTCAATTTTCTAAATAATAACATTTGCTTTAGTTTATAATATTTTTTATATTTTAACTGATTTTTTAATTGGTTTTTGTTGTTCTTGCAGATGCTATCGGTACAGACGGCCGGCTGCGCGGGAATGGAGCGGCTCGGCGTTCCGACCCGCACGTCTTTGAGCACACCACCCGATGATAGGTAAGTCCCATTGAACACTCGCATATTTCTTATTATTTATGAATAATTTATATAAATATTGTTTTTCAGGGATCAATTTAGATGTAGAATGCGCGTAGATGCGCTCCAGGCATGTGAGCTTCTGGCTGTACGTGGCGAGACTGTGATTCGTGGCGCCGCCGGCAATAATCAGCATCATCAACTCCAGCAACAGCAGCAGCAGCAACACCATCTCCATCACAGCAACAAGCAACAACATTCCCACCATCAGCAACAACGCATGACAACTCCAAGCACGCACAACTCCGGCGGAGCAGGAGCAGCGGGAGGAGGAGGAGGAGGAGGAGACCATCATCAGCAGCAGCTGAGCAGCAGCAACAACAACAATAGTATTAGCAGTAATGTGGCGCGAGGCGGCATTGAAGCCACCACGCTCAAGTACGGCAACACCGGCAGCGGGAGCGGTTGCTACAAGGGCGACTGCGGCAACTCCTCAAGCGGATCCTCCTGCAGTTCGCTGCAAAGCCACAGCAATGACCATCACCAACATTACCAGTACCAGCTGCAACAGCAGCAGACGCCTCGCTGTCCCCATCACGTACCACTGCCGGACAGCGAGTACGGACAGGATCGACATCTGCAGATCAGGAGCAGCTATCAGGTGGGTTTTGCCTACAATAAGTAACATTCTTAAGTGCTTAAACTAATGATTCCCATTTATTTGTACTCTGCAGCAATCGGAGATCACCAGGTCGTACACCAAACCGCCGCCCAATAAGACAGTGCGGGATGTGCCCGAGCAGATCTCGACGGGCGGCTGCGGCATCTCCAGCTCCAGCTACCGTCTCACCACGCTCCAGGCCGCCTCCTCCACGTACTCGCCGACGGGCGCATCAGTGTCCGCCTCCTCATCGTCCAGCAAATCCAAGCCGAATGCCATTAGCAAGTTCTTCTCGCGGATCAGTTCGCCCAAATCACCGCCAAGCTGTTCGCTGTCCTCAGTCGCCTCTGCATCTGCCTCCTCCGCGTCCTCCGTATCCATGTCATCGTCTGCCTCTTCGCTGGCCTCCTCCGCCTGCGTCTCCACATCATCATCGGCCTCTTCGCTGGCCGCCGTGCCTCTGGCCACGCTACCAGTGTCGAATGCCTCGTTGCTGAAGAGTACGGCCTGTGGCTATGGAACAAATCCCAGTGCAACACATATCTACGCGGGATTGGGACCCAGCACGCAGCTGCTGACTAGTTTAGGAGCCGGAGTGGGAGGAGGAGCAACGGCAGGAACGCCTAGCGGAAATTGCAGTCCGGAAAGAATACCCACACCGCCGCTGTCTGTCTCCGTGCCAATCGGTGCTGGCCTGCAGCCGCTGAGGACAAGCGGGAGCAGCAGCAGCACCGCCAGCTTACCCGCCGCCACCGAGACGACGCCAGCCACTCAGTCTTCCTTCTCCGCTGGAGCGGCGGGGGATCTCCTCCCGCTGACCACGATGAGCCGCAATAATTCCAACTCTAGCATGATGAGCTGTCACTGCAGCTGCAATAGCCGAAATTGCAGCCACTGTGCGGCCAACTCATAACTGAGCTCGTGTTAAGTTTAAAACTACAATTAAAATGTACCGGGGATGCTGTAGGAGCAGGAGATTTCCAGGACGGAGAGCAGACATGTTGGAAAGATCACTGGCGCTGCTGGAAACATAAAAAACTAAGCGATCAGTGCAACTTATAGATAGATAGTTTTCAGCAGCTAGTTGATTTCCCCATTGTTGTTAAATCTCCAACATCCCCAACACATATATATATATATATATACATATATATCTACGGCATATATTTTTTTTATGTTAGCCTATGTTTAAACTATTATGTTAAAGTTTAACAGATTTATTTTGTGTAGGTCTGTCGCCAACTTTTGCGCTGGTACGAAAAGACTGTTTATTAGTCAGAATTTAATTTGTAAATGGAGTTAAAAGTAGAGAAGGAACGACGGTTAGAGAATCAGTTCGGGGCAAAGGAAGGGAAAGAAGAAGACATAGCTGCGCTGCCGCCTTTAAGCACTCACCAACAACATAGACCATAGAAAAAGGTTCATTGTAACATCATTTCCATTCGCCACATGAATTTCTTTTTTTATTTATAAATTAAAGTGGAGCAGACATTTAAATAACCTAAATTTGAATAACAAAACGGCAAAAGGAATGAAAGAAAGTAATAACGAAAATAAGAGAATATGTAATGTAATTTTATGAATGAATATTGTATACACACACACACACACATTTTAGTTTGAATAACTCTAGTTTTTACGAAAAGCCACTCTTAACTATACTCTGTCCCTCTACCCCTCTGTCCCCCTATTATTATTATTATAATTATTATTATTCTTATGCATGGCCCATGTGCTGGAACACACGAAACACCACACACACACAATTTTTAGTTCAATTGAAATTTGTATTTGTATATTTGCTAACGGAATTACAATGTAAAAACGAAAAAAAAAACAAACAAAATATGAAATGAATTCTATGTAAACCAAATTGTAGAGAAATTTATTGTTTTTATTTATTATTATTTTTTTTTTGTATATGCTATTTCCCATTGTGGATTTTCTGCTGGCTTAAACTGGGGAATTTCAGAAATTTGTCAAAGAAATACTAAAAAAGCATGTTTAAGTTAGATTTGAGTATCCAAAGTTTATTAATTTAAATTTCCCGCCATTTTGACGTGCACTTGATCGTGCTGGGACTACAAAGATATCGATAAGTTTCCAGTGTTGAAACGATAATTTGCCTATCAAGCTTAAAGTTAGTTTAAATTTAAAAAAAAATTGGGATAGTAATAACGATTTTGATTCGAAATAAAACCAAAAATTCGCATATAAAATACTTCTGAAAATTTCCAATCCCTTCAAGCGAATGGTAGACTATTTTGTGTGTTTAGTTTAGAGAAAAATAAAACAATGTTACGAATAAAGCCATCTGCAATGTAAATTCTAAGCACCAGTAATCAATTTTAGATCATTTTGGTAATTATAAATATAATTAGAGATCTCACCAGTTTATTTTTATCCCGACAACTGTATAAAATGTCGTTTCCAAACAAATCAAATCCTTAAAACAATTTAAATTTAAAAATATCAAAGAAGTTAAGAAAGGAAAATGGTTTCAAAAACTTACGATCCATTAAATCAAATTTAAACCACATTTAACCGACAATTTAGAGGGAGAAACTAGGAAAATATGATGATAACGAATTCAAAATAAAGCAAAAAGAAAACAAAACAAACTTTACTAAGCCAACAAGTCCTACAAGCCTACATTTTAATTACATACGAAATATAGCGGATCTAGCTCGATGTCTATGGATCAACGGATACTTAAAGTAATGGAACCGGAAATAGCCCGAAATATCACAGATCAGCAAACAGGAGACAATGATTAACTAAACAAAACGTGTAGAAATTAATTAATTAATTAGGTATAAACAAATTAAGTCCAGCTTAAATATCGAAGCGAGCTCGAAAAACGATAAACGAAGGAAGAAACACGAAATCGTTGAATCAGCAACACATATTTACACATTTATACAAATAATTATATTCTTAAATATAATTTACGTAAACAGGCCTAATTTCAACTACCTCCAAAACTGTTTTTTAAATTAAACAATTAAATTCTAAACGAAGATCAAGTCTACGAATTATGTTTAGCCAAAACTAAACGGTAACTAAGTAAATCAAATGATAAACAAGAGAGATATGATTAAATTATAGAAAATCAACTGATTGAATTACAATTTTTGCGGAAATTCAAACCGATCGATCGATTAATTCAGACAACAAAACAACAATCATTGACAAGTAATTAATTTTACACTTTATATATACGATATATAATATATATATATAACGATATGCTATCTCTGTACATTTAAATCGAGAATACAAATCGAAGCGCACACGAGCTGCGTTTTGAAAATGCGAAGCCGTCGACTGATATTTATAACAAAAGATAAATATATGTATGAATAAAGTAAAAATCACAAGGAAGTCACCCGAGAGAGATTCATTTGTAAATACACCGCGAATGCAGGACAATGCGTAGAGGAGCATTATGTTAATGTAAGCCCAGACTCCCACAACTTCGAACAGTACCCATCAGAGATTATAGTCCACAAACCCCTTCCTCACAGTCCCGTCCTAAAAAATTAAACTAAAGATTCGATCCCGATCTCCCGCTGGAAAAGTTGCACCCACACACTAGCGAAATTTTTTAAAGCGCATTAAGCCAGACGTCTAAAAACATAATAAATCTAAATACATTTATATATATATTAAATGAATACCAATTATTGTTGTTGTCTCATAAAAAAAAACAAAGAACCATGAAAACAAAAATGGAGAAAAACGAAAGCAAATTTAAAATATATTTCCAAAATATATAGAATATAAACTTTGAAAGCCAAAAATACCCTACCAACTTTGTTTCTTTTAAAGAGGTAAGATGAGTGACTCATATTATCGCAAGTACTCCTCCGACGGGCAGAAATAACGTCCACATCAGTGAGTTCCATCCGCTATACCCATGGCACCATGTACCAGGTGCACAGAAAGCAGTGGTAGTTATTAATTAATTGCATTATTATCGGCAACCACAGGAAACAAATATACTCCGTTACCCAATAAGTGGTCTGGAAATAGAACTGTTCAAGAGTTGATTGACGTTTATATGCTTATGTCTCCATTTAGCTTTAACTGACTGATTAGTTAGGGCTTTCCTTTGATGCATCATACTTGCCTCCGCTCCCTTAACATGGTTTTATCAGGGAAGTCGGGAGGTGACACACAAAAATATCACATAAATTAATCACCAAGCCAGGGAACTGCGTACAATTTGTCCAACATCATGTTTCAGGGAATCACAAGCAGTATTTAGATTTGTCCAAAGATAGAAAGCCACTCCATGCCAACACATGCTCATCAATTTGCATTAATGAGTTGCACAAATCCAGGCAACGTTATTAGACAGCGTCTACATTAGTGGGTCGCCTTGAAAGACGGTGAAATTCTCACGTATTCCTTATCACAGCAACAACTCATCAGACAGATTGTGGAAATAAAACAGCCAATAGTAATTGACCGAACTGGGCCAGGGGATGGCGGGAAGTGACGGTGCGCAAGTACAACCGATCGAAGCGGTTTTTGCACTATTGATAAGTGGTTAAACATAAGCAAAGGATTGCCATCGGCACGCGTCCAGTGCTTCCAGGTCCGTCTAACCGTTAACAGCTCCTAAAAAAACAAAGGGAAATCCAGAGCAAACTTATCGGCAAATTTACAACAGTCATTAAAATTAGACGCTTGCACCGGAAATCTATTAGGCAATCCTCCTCCAGTCGTCAATCAATCCGTCCAATTATGTCGCAGCTGTACGATCTCTCGGAGGTGGCCCAGAATAATGGCAAGAACGGCAAGCCCTGCTGGCTGATCATCAAGGGAAACGTGTACGATGTCACCAAGTTCCTTAGCGAACATCCCGGCGGCAGCGATGCCCTCCTCGAATATGGCGGCAAGGATGCCTCCAAGGCATTCAAGCAAGCTGGACACTCCAGTGATGCCGAAAAGGATCTGAAGAACTACAAAATCGGTGAAATAAATCCAGCAGCGCCGCCCATTCAGATCCAGCCCACTTCCCTGGCCACCAAGACACCGGCGGAAAACACAATATCCGGCGATCCACAGCCGGCGAAGAAGAGCTCCGGTGGCTTCCTTTGTTGCTGCTAGAAACGCTTCATCGTGTACCATATAATTGATTTATTAACATAATAGGCTCAGGTCATTATTAATTTAGTGTAATTAAATTGTAACTAGGTCTAGGTTCATCTCATCGTGTCCATACAAAACTAGCCTAAGAAGATCAACTCTGCTTACCTCGCGATCTGAATAAATTGCAAACAAATCCGGCGGAGCAACTCCACCGACTCTTAATTGAAAAAAAATTAAACTAACTCCGACAGCTGCTAATCCCTTGGCTCCTCCGCATCCGCCGGCGGATCACTGTCGTTGCTCGCTTGGAATACACCGCAGGCAGCGTCAAAGTACTCCATCGCGAAGCTCGTCACATTCACCGTATGGTTTCGCAGGTAGTGATAGAATCTACTCGATTTGCGCTCCTGCCCGGCTCGCTCCCTTTCGCTGCGGCAAATGGAGCGTAAGTTGGGCTCAAAGTCCAGCGCCTTGGCGGAAGCGGAACGCATAATGCCATTGCCCAGATACTCGCAAATTGTCACTCTGAAAGAATCAAAATAGATTTTCTTGTATATTAATAAAGGATACTTCTGGTGATGTAAATTAGGTATTCTTTAGGTAGAAACATGCTTATCTAATTGAGTAATATTAAGGTTATATAATCTCTAGAGTGGTTTCACTTGAAAATACTCAAAACATTTGGTTTATCTTCGAAAGAAATATTCTTCGATGATTGTGCTTTTATGACAGGTAAACGATCGGTCATTCCCACGATAAGGTATTAAAAACTATGATATGCAAAAGGAAACAATTATATATGACTGCCAGACGATAAAAAAAGCCCAGACTTCCTTTTACCATCCATTATTGTTATGACAGCTATATAAAATGATATTTTCAAACTAGATTAACTCTAGATTTAGTTACTTAAATGCAATAAATAGTTAAAGAAATATCTGCTTTTCGATTTAAAATTTACCTTTGTGCCGGCTTGTCGAACAGGTTGTAGGGACACTCCTTGGCCGCCAGTCCGGTTTGGAGAGCCTGCTCCACCAGCAGGTGCGCCATGTCCTCCGACAGATGCAACTGCAAGCGATCGCTGCAATCCCGGCCAGAGTCCATCAAGGCAGCCACTGAAATGTTGTCATAAAAGGCAGCCAACGTGGCGATGGGCGATGAAGCGCTTTTGGTGGCAGCATCGCTCTGCTGACCAGTGGCGCTGCTTAACCAGGCCTTCTTTGGTGAACGGGACTTCCGCTTGCCAGTGTTTCTACCACCTCCAGGTGGCTGTTGCTCCTTCAGGAGCGTGGAATTAGCTATAAGATCGGTGAGATTCAAGCGGAGTAGGCCAAAGTCCACGGGAAAGGGTATCCGGTGCTGCACGTTCTGCGAGCAGGTGAAGAACTCAAACAATCGCTGATGAATGCGACTTCCATCGACGGTGGCTAGCCGGCTGTTTGAGTTTTTGCTCGGCGATCTTACGGCTCCCGTTCTTCCGCCGGTTGGATCTCCTCCACTTTGAATATAAAACTGCAGCTCCATCAGTGTCTTTCGCAAATTCCGCGCATTGTACAGATACAGGGATATCAGCTCGTCCAGCTCGATGGGACAGTTTTCCATCAGGGACAGCACTGCCAAGAATCTGGAGATGTTCAGTGCGTTCGGTGCTTGGAAATGGATTTGATTCTGCTGCATCAGACGCTGCAGATGGGCGCTATTTGGATCCGTGGCCACCACGATCACCGGTCGCTTAGAACTGGCTGCCAACGTGTAAATGGCCTCCGTAAAGCCAGCATCCATGTTGTCGAAGACAATATCTGCATCTTCTATGAGGATCAGGGATTTGCGCTCGTCGGACGGAGGTTCGCTGGCCTTAGCTTTGGATTTTAGGCCGCTCTTTTGCAACTTTTGGAGCAGCTGCTGCGAGGATCCACCGCCCGCCGCCTTGCTATCCTTTCTGATCTGATGCGACTGCGTGGCTTCTTGCAGCTCCTGGATCAGCTTCTTTCCCGTCCTCTTCATCCCCGCATTGATCTCCAGCACATTGAAGTTCATGTCGTTCGCCAAGGCGAAGACAGCATTGGTTTTGCCACTGGACGAGGGTCCCACCAGCACCATTGTGTTGCTGGTAACACCCATAGAGCTGGAATCATTGCCCAAATCAAAGGTCGAGTCATCCATGGTCTGCGAGTTGCGATTACTGCCACCATTCCCGCTCCAGCTGGCCAGGAATTCTCGAAGCTCCTGCACGGGCGTTAGGTTGACCAGAACCTGCTCGAAGAGCAGCGGTTTGTACTTTTCGGTGAAGAGCAGCTCGCCGTTGGGAGCAGAGGAGGGCGGCTTCGCCTCCTCATCATTCTGGTCCACGGATCGCAGCTCCATCGATCGGCGCGAGCGGCGTGTAACCACAAAGGATTCACCCACCTGCTGCGTATCGTCCGAACTGTCAATGGCGCTGAAGTGACGATACTTTTCCCGCATCTGATTGTAGCACTTGAAGGTGGGAAAACAGTCGAATTCGTTTTTCCAGAGCTTCACGAATCCGCGCTTGTTCTCCAGCTGCGGCAGAATGGAGTAGTCAGGCTTGGAGCTGGAGCTTTTACTGGACGTAAAATCAGCTGGAAGACAGCTGGTGAAACCGCTTGACTTTGTACGACGTTTGCTTGGCATGGACGATGTGGTAATTGTAGTGCTCCCCGTGCATTCTTCCTCCTCCCTCAAGGCAAAGGGCAAGACCAGAGGTTCATCCTTCGATGCATAACGCTCGTAGCCAACGTGCGCAACTCGGGGAAACACCTCGTAGCTCTCTTCGTACATTTGCTCGTGGTTCTTTTGGCGGATCTGCTCCTGTCGGATTTTATCTGGGACTCCGGACTGCAGGAAAGCCTGGCGAGCCTTCAGAACCGAGGGATCCGGACTTGGCTTGGGCAACTGGCGTACAAAAAGCGGCGCTAGTTTCTTTGGCGTGGAAGCCGGGTTGCTATTGTCCAGATCAATGATCTCCACAGATTCTTCGGCCTTTTGGGGTTTCGCCTTTTCTTTCGCAGCCGTTTTAGCGGGACTCGTCTCCAAATCATAATCGTAGCGCGCCTTGCCTGCACAAGAACGGCGTGGTCGGCCCGAAGGCGTCGATTCCACATCCACAATTGGCGTCTCTTGCTGGCTTTTCCTCCGCTGCGTTCTTCGTTTGGGCGTCTCTAGGGGAGGAGTTTCTATTGCAATGGGATGCTTTTCCGCCAGGTCTTTGGGTGACTCCACTTTGGCAAAGTAACCAAGCAAACTGTCTCGCTTTTTGGTGGGCGAAGACAGCTTGGCGAGGAACTCTTCAGTTTCTGGATCTGGCTTTTTGGCTTCAACGCTGACCACCGGAGCTGCATCCACGGAGCTGAGGCGACGACTACGCGGCCTGCCTCTAGGCCGTTTGACCACGGGTTCAGCAGGCGCTGATGATGGAGCCGAGACCTCCTTCTGGTCTGCCTTCGTTAGCATTTTCTTCAATCTAAGAAATGAAATTGTTTATTATTTGGAGCTTTTACACAAAAACAAGCTGAAGACGACAAAAATAATGTCTTTTCTGGGCTCGTATCCCCTTAATGGCAAAACACGTGCCGTCTTCGACTTAAGCTAACCCCTAAATCCATTCACAAACTCACCTCTTCGCCCTTTGTTCCATTTGCAGTTCGATGAACTCCCCGCGGGCTTCGTCCGCGAGCCTCCTCTTGGCTCCACCCTTGCGCTCGTTCCACTCCTGGAGCAGCTGCTTTCGCTTCGTTTGCGGCGTGGCACTGCTGCCGCTTCCCTCAGCCTCTTGATCGGCGGGGGACTCGACGCCGCCTTCGTTAACGCCGATGGAGCGGTTGCGGGCATTCATCATGAACTCGAAGACATTGGTGGTTGCCTTGGACTTCGCAGAGGCTGGAGTCTGCACCGGAGAGGAGGCCACATTCTCCGGTTTGCCGGATTTGGAAAAGTGCTTCATGATGCTTTGGTGATCGGCAACGGGAGTGCTGCACTTGAGGGGACTGGAGCGCCTCCTGCCGTTCTTCAAGCCATTCTCCTGCGAAGACTTCTCTCTCAACGGCTGCGGCTTTTCCTTGTCCGGCTTGGGGTCTTTGTGGGGCTTTTCCTGGCTTCCGCTTTCCGCAAGGAGCGCGGCTCTGCGCTTCTCCTCGCGCTTTCGCTTGTGCTTCTCGCGATGCTTCTGCTTCACCGAGTGCAGTACCTCCTCCATGTTCTGGAGGATCAGCTTGGACTTGGCGCTGGGCGGTGCGCGGAGCACGAACGGGGATGAGGGCTCTACCGGATCCGTGCCGGCATTTCTAGGAGGCGTTCCTGGTGGACTACACGCAGTGGCAGTGGCAGTAGCAGTGGCAATGTGCTCGCTTGTAAGACAATTTACATCGGTCATTTTTTGCGATCGCTTCTGGGTTTGTTCTTTCTACGTTTAGTACATGTTTTTACTGGGTGTGTGTGCGTGAGTGTATTTTGTGTGTGTCTTTTGTGGGTTTCTTGTTGATCTTTCTAAGTGTTGAAGCGTCGGGATTGTACGAACTAATATTGAATTATACATAAGCCAAACTCAAAAGATCGCAACTATCAGGCGGGAGAACGCAAGAGGCAAAAGCTAAATAATACAATAATAGTGAGTGAGATCTACCTTCGCCGCGATTCTTTAGTTTCGATTTTGGATTTTGTTACACTCTCGCCAGCCTCCGCACGCACACACACTGCCGCCGTAGCACGAGCGCCGCCGAGTTGGTCACGTTTCTCTAGCTAACAGTACTGGAGGGTCCCCTGGTGGTCACTGCATTCCGGTATCCAAATCAAGCGTTTTTAATCATTTTAATTGTGTTTTTCGGCATAAAAACGCAGAGCAAAGTGTGCTGGTCGAGAAAAAAGGCGCGAAGGAATAGTGTTGAGAAGCATTCGTCGACTGGCGATGTGCAGCACTAAGGAAATGTGGTCAATCGACGGAAAAAAGATTTCCACAACGGTCACACAGCAAGAAGTAAATAACAATAAAAAAGTTTATTAAATATTGCTTAAAAACAAGTGGACGTCGTTCGGTCATTAGCCAGAATTGTGACAATGTCAACCTACTACTTTGTTATTGTGGGCCACAATGATAATCCCATCTTTGAGAAGGAATTCAGCACAGTGAACAAGGAGCTGCGGGTATGTAGTCAGGAAAACCCAAGGAAATCCAAAGAAACCTTTTAAACTCCTACATAATCCACAGAAGGAGGACCATCGGCACCTGAGCCAGTTCATTGCCCACGCCGCCCTGGATCTGGTGGACGAACACAAATGGAAGACGGCCAACATGCAACTAAAGTCCATCGATAGATTCAACCAGTGGTTCGTCTCCGCCTTCATCACCGCCAGCCAAATCAGATTCATCATCGTCCACGACAACAAAAACGACGAGGGCATCAAGAACTTCTTTAACGAGATGTACGACACGTACATCAAGCACTCCATGAACGCCTTTTATCGGATCAATACGCCCATCAAGTCGCCCATGTTCGACAAGAAGTCGGAGATTTTTGGCCGAAAGTATCTGTTATCCTAAATGTGTTGCAAGTTCTTAGCAAAATAAGTGTAAATATTATTAAATTTAATGAAAACAGTAGTAAAAATTAATTGTTACTGCCTTGAAATCCCCAAGGCCCCCACGGTCTTTCATTCATAAGTAAAATTCCGGTTTACAATTTGTTTTAATTTATTTAGAAAAGCAGTCTAGGCTTAACTCTTGATGGACTTGATTTAACTCTCTCTTTACTCGATGCGTCCTCGTATCAAATCTAAAACGATTCAACGCTCGCCTCCAGACTGGAGTAAACTACATAGATGTGTGGGGATGAACAACGCATGGAATCAATTGGAAACTAAAGCAACAAAGATATACGGAATTTGCGTGAAGGGGTGTTCAATCAGAAATCTCTTGAGGTGAGGCTCCAACGGCACACTGAGCACAGCTTAGTGCTTCTTGTTCTTGCCGGTGCGCTCGTATTTGCTCTTGGACTGATGCCACAGACCCAGAGGAATGGCCAGAGAGGGCAGGGTCATCACGGCGAAGGCCACCCAGTCAAAGAAGTGGGAGGAGAAGCGCTTGTTGTACTCGTTCAGGTTGACAATGCCTCCCTCACCGGGCTCGGAGCTGACAGCCAGCTGGAGCTGTAACGAGATAGATATTTATAGGACAAGGTAAATATTAAGTATTAAAATTGATAAGGGAAATACGCTACTTACCAAATCCGACTCCTCGACGGCCTTGTAAGACACCTCGGCAGCGGTGAAGTTGAAATAGCCGAAGGCCTTGGGCCTCACAACCAGGACATGGGTGAAGTTGTTCTGGGGAGCGATCCTGTCGACCACGGCGGTGGGCTGACCACCCACAACTTCGAAGGCATCCGGATGGAAGCCGCTGTCTACGAGACGCACCTTGGTGGCGGCACCGTTGCCCACATTGAAGATGGTGTAGCGCACCAACAGGTCGCTCTTCTCCACCAAGTACTTGTTTAGGATCTGCTTGGAAACCAAGAGGCGGGCACGGGTCTCGTCCTCCGACAGGCAGACGCTAAAAACGGCGCTGAGGGCGCACAGCAGAAGCAGGTGTTTGAACATCCTGTAATCACATAGAGATTAGTTCACGTTTCACATTTTTTGTATACGTGGAAGGGCCGAAAGCGGTAGAGGGGGCAGCCGAAAAGGGCGCCGCTTCCCAATCGAATTATTCCATTTTTATAACATAACGGTGACCCGAAAACAAATCGATAGCAACTATAGATTTTCAATTTTGTAATTTTAGTACTTACTTGAATGTTGGCTGTTTCTTTTGCGAGTATTTTGGAACTGAATTCGGCCGCTTTCTCGTTGCTTCGTGACGTGGAACTGTCAAATCTTCGTGTGTCAGGGCTGCCCACTCCGTGGCTAGGGTTGCCAACGCAACTGTCAAGATAAACATGAAATGCGTCAGAAAGAGGTTTGGGAAAATGCTACATCAACTGTCATCAGAAAAGGTGGAGAACATGGTTTCACCAACTAAATACATTATTTAATTGAAATACATTGTTATAGATAACTTAATCATTAATTATTATTTTCATTTTCATTTATAAATAAATGTTGCATTAATAAATTCGTTTATTTTTTTAGTATATGTTTTTGACAACTCCAGCGCGCTGTTAACCCGCTGTTAACTTTTGTCATCAGCGCTCTGTTGTTTTGAAAACCACTAAACAAATGTAAACAAAACTGTTTTTCTTTTGTTTTTATAGCTGTGGCTTTTGTTTTATGGGCATTTGCTTAATATTTATGCTTTTTAGCTGTATCTGGCTGTTTTATTGGCATATTTTCCGCACAAAACAGCTGTTTGCCGGCACCCGAGAATGCCCTTGAATGACATTGCACCCTACAGAAAGCTATTCGGTCTATGCGTTCGTCTAACTAGCATGTCGAAATAACGGTAATTCATGATGAAGTAGAAAAATTTAACATTTCTAATGGAAGATAACCGAATTCATGGGATTTCTGGCGGTATCAAGACACACCCCCAACAACATATTTGGGATGACTGGCGGCACGCATCGATGATAGCGCTTATCGGGATCGGCATAGCCGAACTCTTAAGAATCGCGTTATCAGTGGGAGGCGAAAACGCTGCGCTGTGCTCGACACTCAATTTTCATCGCACGCAAACGCGGGTCGGTCGTCCAGTTGGAATACAGCCAGCAGCCGGAAAACTCCAGTCCAGTGACATGTCTCTATCGGTGGAAATTGTCGCCACAACGCCCTACGAGGGTCAAAAGCCAGGCACCAGTGGATTGCGCAAAAAGGTTCGCCACCGTAAACGGAACGGAGATTTGTGATTTCATCTCATCTTAACTTGTGAAATCCTCTCCTGAAATCTCGCAGGTGAAAGTCTTCACCCAGGCAAACTACACGGAGAACTTTGTTCAGGCCATTCTGGAAGCCAATGGCGCTGCCTTGGCGGGATCCACTCTGGTGGTCGGTGGCGACGGACGCTACTACTGCAAGGAGGCTGCCGAGCTGATTGTTCGCCTGTCCGCCGCCAATGGTGTCTCCAAGCTGCTTGTGGGCCAGAACGGTATCCTGTCCACGCCCGCCGTCTCCAGCCTGATTCGTCACAACAAGGCCTTGGGTGAGTGATTTTCCGCATAGGTATAGGCGGCGGCGTTCACTGTGCTCGTAAAGATTTTAATTGATAAGAAGCATCATCTTTTGGCGTAATCAACCAACGGGGTGGTGGGCGCTCTGTTAACTGGCAGAGGTCGTCCCTGGGGTCGTATAGTCAACAGGCTTAACAGAGGCTTGCTGGAAAAGTTGGAAAATTAAAACAGGAAGCTTGGAATTATTTAAAAAATCACAATATTCTATATAAATAATATATTATGCATTTGAAAAAAATTTTACTTGCCTTTACAATTTACTTAAATTAATAAGCCATAAGAAAGGCATTAAAGAATTTTTAATCGCAGAAGTAATTTCCAGAATTTCACAACTTGAAGCACCATTGCATCAACCCTAAATACTATACAAATAATTCATAAAAAAAAGAATCCAATTATGTTTTATGATAACTTTTCCTTACCTTTTCTTCAGGTGGCATCGTTTTGACGGCTTCCCACAATCCCGGCGGTCCCGAGAACGATTTCGGCATCAAGTTCAACTGTGAGAACGGCGGCCCCGCCCCGGATGCCTTCACCAACCACATCTACAAGATCACCACCGAGATCAAGCAGTATAAGCTGGTCCGCAACCTGCAGATTGACATCTCCAAGGTGGGCGTGACTTCCTTCGATGTGGCCGGCAAGCCCTTCACCGTGGAGGTGATCGATTCGGTGGCCAACTATGTGCGCCATATGGAGGAGATCTTTGATTTTGCCAAGCTGAAGGATTTCGTCAGCGGCAAGGCAACGGGCAAGCCCTTGAAGATGCGTATCGATGCGATGAACGGAGTTACTGGCTCCTATGTCAGGGAGATCTTCCTGAACCGTTTGGGTGCCTCTGAATCCTCGGTGGTGCACACCACGCCACTGCCAGACTTTGGGGGTCTGCATCCCGACCCGAATCTGACCTACGCCAAGGATCTCGTGGATACCGTGGCCCAGGGAGACTACGATATCGGCGCCGCCTTCGACGGAGACGGTGATCGCAACATGATTATTGGCAGCAAGGCGTTTTTTGTGACGCCCAGCGACTCGCTGGCCGTGATTGCCCACTACCTGGAGGCCATCCCCTACTTCCAAAAGAATGGCGTTCAGGGATTCGCCCGCAGCATGCCCACCGCCTCAGCCGTTGATTTGGTGGGTCGTAAGCTGGGCAAGGAGGTGTTCGAGGTACCCACTGGCTGGAAGTACTTCGGTAACCTTATGGACGCTGGTAGGCTGTGCCTGTGTGGCGAGGAGAGCTTCGGAACTGGCTCCAACCACATCCGCGAGAAGGACGGCATCTGGGCGGTGCTGGCCTGGATCTCCGTGATGCAGCACACCGGCAAGGGCATCGAGGATATCCTGAAGCAGCACTGGTCTGTGTACGGACGCAACTACTTCACACGCTACGACTACGAGGAGTGCGCCTCGGATCCCTGCAACGACATGATGAACACCATGGAGAAGGCCATCACTGATCCGGCGTTCGTGGGCAAGAGCTACTCCAGTGGCGGTAAAACCTACAAGGTCAAGGAGGCGGACAACTTCAGCTACACGGATCCGGTGGACAAGTCGGTGGCGACGAAACAGGGCCTGCGCATTGTCTTCGAGGACGGCAGCCGCATTGTGATGCGTCTCAGTGGAACCGGCAGTTCCGGAGCCACCGTGCGGTAAGTTTTCCTGGTAGTCAATTGACTATTCCTCGGAATTTAATGGTAACTCCTCTCTTTTAGCTTGTACATCGATTCGTATGAGAAGGAGAACGTGTTGGGTCAGGCCAGCGTGATGCTAAAGCCCCTCATCGATATTGCTTTGGAGATCTCGCAGCTGCCCAAGTTTACCGGGCGCAATGCTCCCACCGTCATCACGTAAGGACCTAAACTGGAGTTCCTGTCCGGAATTAAACATTAAAAATCGAGATTACTACTAACAACCAACCCCTCCAACTACAATCTCCTGTACTTGTACCTCAGCGAGGCATTTCCTTGTTATGTTTGCGGATTTATTAAAGTTTGTGTGTAGCCCAAACCTTATTTTATATGCGTGGCCAGATACTCGAACTCGCTGAGTAAAATGTTGGGAATGCGCTGCTCCAGCACTCTCAGAGGCAGACGGGCGGTGCGTATGAAGGTCATTAGGAAGTAGAGAGCGGTGACAGTGTCGGGTCCCAGGATTTCCTTTTCCCTGAAAAACGAAAGCAAAGCTTTAGCAGTGGTTTATTTCCTGCATTGGGTACTTACAGCAACTGCGCTTCCGCAACGGTCACCACGTACTGGCTCATGTAGGATATGTACAACATCTTGACGTTCTTGTGGAACTGCTGAAGAATGGTCAGCAGACCCACAACGAAAGGCACACAGTCTATGACATCTTTGGCTGACTTGGGCAACAGGCAATCCGTGTTCGTGGAATGCTGCAGGCGACCCAGATGGGCAATGGTCAACAGGAACAGAAAGAGCGACACATTGTGGCTGTTTTTGGTGATGACAAAGACCTGCTCCAGTGGCTCATAGTTGCCCGTATAGAGGAGGATATCCTGCAGCTCGGTCAGCATGCCCACGCCCTGTTCATCACACAGACTCTTGCTGAGCGAAAGCTCTAGAAGAATCGCCCGGTTCAGGGTGTCGGCAGTGTTCTCCAGCAGTTTGGCATCGCACTTGCTGCTAAAACTCAACTCGCCGGCAATCTGCTGGCGCAGCAGCTGCTTCTGTCCGATGGACAGCACCCAATCCAGAAGCGTTGGCCACACCTTGAGCCATCGCTGGGTGTAGGACTGATAATACTTCAACGGCTGCTTTGCCACCTCGGTTGGGGGGAAGTCCCGAGCTTCCAGTTCCCGCGTAAGGCTGTCCAAAGCATCCACCCACATGCGATCCGAGTTGAGGTTCTTCTGCAACCTTTCCAAGTTGCGCTTCAGTTCATCCGCTAGCATGTGAGCGTAGAGACGCTCTAGTCCCACCATTCCCGCCGGAGCCATGGCTTCGCGCAGTATCCCAAAGAATCCGGAACCAGACAGTACTTCTTGGTGTGCCGGTGCCTTCTTTTCGTACCAAATATTCTTGAGATCCAGGAAGATGGTTTGCTTGGGCTCCGTGCAGCGCAGGATTTCGTGGGCCAGGCGTCCAATAAAGTTGTTAGAGCCGGAGGAATCGCCCTGCAGCGGCGGGAAGTTTGGAATGGGAATGATCGAACTCTGGTGCACCGATTGGAACTCCTGTACTTTGTGGCGCAAAAAGGCGTTGCACTCCTTCTCCACGTTGTAGTTGATGATTCGCTGTGATTCCTCCAGCAGGATGCCAAGTCCCTGAACCCTTAAATAGTCCTCAATATACTCGAAGGATCTGCGATATCCCTCGATCGTCTTGGCCAGCGCCTGCAGTTTTTGTTGGAGCAGCTGCACCGGCGTTTTGCCTTTCTCCGGCGTAAAGATCAGGCCTAGATTGTAGGCACTGGACAGATGATTGACCAGCTCCTTGCGTATCCCATCCTCCAACAGTTGCTGGGGATCCAACTCGATAACGCCCACCAGAGTAGTTTTCATCATGAGGATTCCCTTGGTGAAAACCGCAATGGAGTTGGTGAGCTGCGCCACCTTGGCTCGTTCCTCGAACTGGGCGTACTCCTTGAGGCGCTCCTTTTCTAGTCGCGTGGGAAACTCCTTGATAACATTGGTCAGCAGATGGATGATCCGCGCCAGAATGCTAAACATGGTCTCGGGAACGATTTGCAGAATGCGACGCAGGAAGTTGGCCAGCTCCGTGCTGTAGTAATTGGATACGGAGGCCAGATCCTCGCTCCTCGCCTGGTTGATCCGCATCAGTGGCACCTCCAAGGTGCTGGCCAACTTAAGGAACACCGCACGGATGCCGATCACCGCCTGGGGCTGCCGTTTGATATGCTCCTGCATAAGCGGCTTGAAGTCCCTTTGCAGCAGATGCCACGCGTAGCTAAAGTCAGTGATCATCTGGATGTGGATCTCGATGTCCTCCTTCAGGTTAATCAGCTGCGCCATGTGGCTCAGCATGTCCCTGGTTTCCTGAACATGCTGCTTAACCAGCATATTGGAGTGCAGATTATGGTACTCCTGCACCTCGTCCAGCGCCTGCATTACCTGAATGATCAAGCGGCCCGACTTCTTGGGCCTCGCCAGCTCCAGTTTCTTCAGGCGATCGGCCACCTCGCCGAACCACTGCTGCAGCTGGGGATTTGGTTCGATTTTGGTCAGAGGCCTGGAACCGGCAAAGGCCTCACTCAGCTCCTTCAGCCTCTCCATGGCCTCATCGCGGCTCTTCGTCCAGCGATCTCCCTTGGTCTGCTGAATATCCGCCAGCAGCTCGCGCACACACAGCTCCATTTGGCTGCAGTTGAGCATCAAATGATAGAGCGCGTTCCTGTCGAACTTCAGCTCCTGGATGACCATCTGCTGCACCTGTCCCGGCTGGCTGGCCGTGTTGTGTGAGAAGACGAACACCTCCTTGGAGGTGTGCAGGCAGAACCAGCGCAGCAAAACATTCGACTGCCGCATCATCAAGATGATCTTGTTGGCATGCTCAGTCACAAAGCCATCGTCCAAGACTCCCTCGCGCGTTATCTCCTGCGTCTTTTGCAGGACCTTCACCAGCTGCTCACTTTGCTGCACGCAAAGAGTCTTGATTGCCACCGAATTTGTCACATTCTCGATGGCAGACCGGGCTGCCTTGAAATCCAACCAGGCATCCACCAGGTTCACGGTGATGCCCATATAAAGAGATAAGCACCAGTTGTCGCAGAAGAACTTATCCACAATCTCGCGCATCTGGGAGCCTTGAGAGTGAAGGACCTTGGGGCAGAAGTACAGGCACACATACAGCATGGCGGCTTGAGTGGATAAGGCGGTGGAGCGGTGAGCGGGATGTGGATACAGCGTAAGCTGGTTGTATATGTCGTCGCAACGGAGGCGGGCCACAACCAGATCCACGAAATTCTCGTCGAAGCGAAAACGTGAGAAGTACTCTTCTGGATATCTTCGAACTACCAGGCTTGCAGCCGCCTTGACCGGCACCTTAGCTGCCTCTGAGGGATGCACATAGCCGGTGGATCGGAGGAGCAGGCACACATCCTGTATATTGCTATCCGAACCGGACATGGGGGTGGCATCGCCACCACTGTGCCGATAGTAGGCAATGAGCAGACGCTCCCTCACATCGCCCGGTATGTGAAAGTCGAGCAGGAGAAGGATCACGCCAAAGAGGTAGAGGGATTCGCAGAGCAGCTGACGACCCTCCTCCTCCTGCAGCACCGTCTCCAGCGTCTGCTGAATGTAGTAGCCGCTATCCAGCTCCTTGATGTACTGATCCAAGTCGGTGGCATAGTGATGAATGCTCTGGAAGGCCAGATAGAAGCGCGTTATCAGCGGCAGTTGGCTGCGCACCTCGTCATCCAGTTCGGTTAGCGCCTGAAGTGGGAATTTATTAATAGTAATCGTATATAGGAGGTCCTAGTCCTACCTGGCTCTCCTCAATCTTCTTCTCATGCCCCTCTGCCCCCTTGAAGTAGCTGAAATCCAGCAAAATCTCCCCATATTTCGCCCTATCTGCCTTGGTCTCCAATCTGTGGTGGACGAGTGATTAGTCATTGTTTCCAGACCATTCTCATGTTTTTCTCACCTATAGATACTGGGTACGTAGTCCTTGAGGCGCAGGATCTCTGCTATGATGGAATTACCCAGCGAGACAATGTTCAAGAGATTCTGGCCGCAGGCATTGTTTTCATCAAAAAACTCGGTCATTTCGGCAAGTAAAAAGCATTTTCATGTTATTGCAAACGTATAACTTTTGCCCAACCTTTTCGTTAAACAACTTAACAAGAAATCTATTAATTAAAGTACAGGAAAAACTTTAATTTATTGTTTTAAATTAGTTGTTTTGTTTTCAATAAAATTTGCACTCAGAGTGGTTGTGTGCTGCAACAACAAAAATACACCTTACACATGGTCACACCAAAAGCATTTCTTGATTCTTGGCACTAAATTTAAATTAAAAATAAAAACAAACTAATTTCCAAGAACATTACATTATTAATACATTTAAATTAAATTGAAATTGTAGCTTTTTTATCTATGTAAAATAATTTAATTTTGATGTTTTGGAATTATACCCCTTGAAGTAAATTTAATAAAATAAATAGAAAAATAAACATAACTAATATAATTTTTAAAAACAAACAAAGGAAAAAATGATAAATTAAAGCTGTTTTTCTGGTGTTGAATCCAAATGTAAATTTGGTTTCATTTTATTTTTTGTGTTAGGAGACTACAAGACTACACAAAGGGTTCAGTAAGATTAATTAACATAAAAATTAATATAAAAATAGCAATAATATTAATTATTTTAATAATTGTTTAATTCGACTATATAAATTTGTAATGATTTAACTAGCTAATTAACTGAGATACCGTTACATACAAAAATGAAAATACACTAACCAATTAAATTCAGCTCTACTTTTCCCGATAATAATTGCCCACAGTGCTTGGAGTTGAGTTTTCTGCATTTTTGTTTTATTTTTTGTTGCTTAATGGTAAAACATAATAATAATAATAATAATAATATATATATTTATATATATATTCAGTTATATGCCTATCAAACTATGCGCTGTGTTTACTGATGCACTTGCATGCTGCTCTGTTTCTTTTTCACAATTTAATTTAATTTACACACAAAGAATTTGTTTAGAATTGTTCTTGTTTTTGTTTTCTTTCGCTTCGAATTTTGCTGAATTACATCAATTGTGGTTGTCAATTTACCATATTATTTTGGGAGTGTATTTTACAAGATTTATCTTCTCGCTAGTTGTATAAAATTTGTCTATTTTGCATAGGTTTAGGGCTCAGGGATCTGGGTGGGGGGACCGGGCGACGCCAATGTGTTTGGTCAGTTTGCACATAAACCATAATGCACGCACTTAGAGCCTAGTGAACCGTTTTTTCAGAATAATAATGGATAATGGATGATCGAGAGCGCCGCTAATTAGAACATAACTGATTTCGGAGTGCAGCGCCCGCTCCTCGTCATCGAGAATTCGTTAATTATGCATTTGCGTTTTTACCTAAGTTAAACTATTTTGAAAAAACTTAGCCTAGGCTGTATGTACAATTGTTTTGTTGTTTTCCATTTTTTCATACCGATTTGGGTTTTCCGTTTTATACAATAACTAATTGGTAATTACAAATTACATATCGCTCTCTTTTTTGTTACGAAATTATTAACTAAATTCAGTGTATGTTTTAAATACGGATATCTTGTTGTTGCCTTTGTTTTGATGTGTGTTTTGTTTGTTTTTCTTGCTGCTTCGCTAAACTTTCTTCGATCCATGCTTCCGGTTTTAAAAACCATTTATTTTTTCTGCAATTCGGTTTCTGTGGCCACCGCGAGCGCTGTACCTTTCCGTTCGCCTTACATCTAGGAATTATGCTTGGTTTTCGTTTAACAAACTAAGCTAAAATAATTAAATATATTAATAATTATGTTTATATCGTTTAGATAAGGCCGTCAATGCAGTTGATGCAAACATTATGTTACTTTTTTAATTACAATTTAAACGCCCGCTGACTGCGCGTTCTCCTTACTTTACTCTCTCTTCGTTTACTTTTTACTCTTTACTTTTACGTTACCGTGGTTTTCTTGGTTTGTTTTTGGATTGGATTGGTTTGGTTTGAGTTTTACAGACAATTTATTGTGGGGGCGGGGGAATAAACGAGCTTTAAGTCTTAAAAATACAAGTAATGTTTAAGTAAGGTAAATATATAAAGTGGAGAAGGGGTAGCCTAACTAAAAAGAATTAAACAACAACGAAGGGACGACGCGACGCAGTTAGATTTGAGGCTAAATTATGTAAATTGTGTATATTGCAAATGGATGATGAAATCGTAAAGCTGGAAACGACAACGACAGTCCTGGGAGTAGGAGAAGGCGGCGGAGAAGAAGACGGTGCTGCTGCTGCTGCGAATGATGGACGACGATCACTTGAGGTATGTCTTGAACAGCACGGAGCTGCGACAGAATTCGCGCTCCTGCTCCATATAGAAGAGCATGTCACGCAGGTTGACACGCTTGATGCGCGGCCGTAACGTCGTTGGCGCAGATCCCGAGCTGCTCAGCAGTCCGCCGCCACTCGAACCCTTTTTTGTGTGAAAGAGAACATAACTTTGTTAGTCGGCTATTTTGACTAAGCCTAAGGCTTTTATTTCAAATGACTAATTTATTTAAATAAAATAAAATAAATTATTTGAAATTCACATACCACTCCCGCACTGGCGGCCTCTCCGTCCAGCTTCAGTTTTTTCCGTGGTCCAATCGCCTGTAACGCCGTCAGATTTGCGTCCCGCTGCCGCAACTCTTCCATCTCCGCACGTTGCATCTCCTTGGCCTAGGAAATCGAGAGACTTGAGCACAGATTTCTTGGGGAGAATAACGCTTGCGCTCATCTTACCCTCGCCTTCATCTTGGCCTGTTCGGGATCTTCCACTCGCGACCGTGACTTGGCCGCCCGCAGCAACATCTCTCGCTCCAGCTCCTCGTGCCGCTTCTGCTCGGCCTTATCGAGCTCCTCTAGAAACTTGATCTGTCCGCGCACATCCTTAGCGGGCTCATAGCGAGGATCCAACTGCAGGCAATAAAGAATTGATTGGATTGCATTAAATAAGGAAGGGTTATGGGCTATTATTCCAAGAAACCCTACCTTGATTACATCAATGCGGTGCTCCGCTATCACAGCCAACTTCTCAACGATGTTCTTTAGTCGTTCCTGGCAGGCGTGCGATATCAGTACGGCCACATCCTGCGCCGGCTCGTCCAGGCCCGCTTCTGACGTAATGGCCCGTATCCGGGCCTGGAGCGCGGGTAGATTGAGGAACACCTCGTCCTTGCAGGACCGTATCTGGGTGCCAATGTTTTCCGTACAGCCAAGTATCCTCTGCGATTCCTCCGCCAGGTTAACGCCACCCATGGCGGCCACATCATTGATATCATCGTCGCCGTACATCGACGAGGACATGGAGCTCTGCTGGAAGAACGAGTTGGCCGCTGCCGCCGCGGCTCCACCCGCACTGTTCAACTTGGCATCCTCCATTGCGTCGCGTTTCTTTTTATTTAGCGCCGCCTTGCCGATCATCGGCGACGCCCTTGCCATCGTCGTTTTGGCTCCAATGGGCGTCAGCGAGGCGGTAATGTGGGCCGGATGCAGCGACGACGGTGCCTTAATCTCCACCAACTTCGCTTCGAAGTGATTGTTATTGTTGTGGTTCAGCGAGTTTTGCATCTGCTCACGGGCACGAAGAGCCTCCGGCGGCAGGTGCACCGTGGGCAGCGACGGTATCGGTAGCGTTGTGGATGATGCAGAGTTCAGCGTGGATAAAACAGATAGTGTGGGTGTTGGCGGCGGTCCGCCCGAGATGGCAGCCAGCGAGGGCGGATGCAGACTGGGCGTAATCGCCTTAATCTGCGTCTGGCCCACCTTGACGGCAGTGAGTTTGTTCGCGCTGGGCGCACTATTTGGCGGCCGAGTGGTGGCACGGATCTGCACCGATCCCGTGCGCTGCAGGGCATTCTGCGGTCCACGAATTTGCACAATATTCTATAGGGAGATTCGTTAAAGATTTCTTATCGATAATGAGAAAAAAAAACAAAGACTTACCGCCTGTCCGGGCACTTGTAGGGAGGGTATTTGGGTGCGTATGGCCCCCGTGTTGACCAGCCGCGGGGCCGTGGGCAGCCGGATGTTGGGCGGCTGCTTTGATATCGTTGTGTGACCAATGGTGGGTCGCGGCTGACCCAAGGCATTTGGCGTTATCATGCGCACCTGCGTTTGTCCAATTGTTGTTGTCTGGCTGGGGCCGATCGGACGGATTTGCGCTTGAATTTTCTACATTCAAAATCACAGAAAGCCATTTTAGATAAACTTGAGGATGGAAGGAGAGCAATTCGAACTTACCGGCAGCTGTGGAGGAAGTCCGACCAGGCCGAGCACATGTTGCGGCGGGGGTTTAATACCCTCGATGACCAGCTCCTTCGTGTAGAGCGCTTGCCGGAGCAACGGCAAGCTCTTCTTGAGGAATCCTATCAGACAGGGTTGCGGGCTAGCGTTGAGCAAGCGCTCCAGGCGGTCGCAAAACTCCTCCGGCTCCACATTCGCATTGACCAGCTCCTGGATGAGGGTGCGCACATTCTTTTCCACCGGCTTCGGTTCCCGTGTCGACAATTCGATTAAATTGGCTAGAAACTTGCGACACTTTTCTTTGGTATTCCCCTGCTGCGTGGTCGTTGTCGCCGCTGCCGCCGTAGTGCTGCTACTGCTGCTGCTCACCGCTGTGGTCACTGTGCCCGTGGCGGCTCCACCCACATTGTTCGACTGCTGCTGTGCTGGTATCGTTTGGATTTGCGTTATCTGCGGCAGGTGCGGCGCCTGCGAATTCAGTTGGGTCAGGTGCGGCGGTTGCGATGCGTTCGTATAGCCGCCGCTGGCCACCGAATTCACAATAATGTTGTTTGAGGCGGTGGTGTTGGTCAGAGACTGTGAATAGTAAAACAAACGCATTAAAATCAGGCATCTAGAACATGGATATGGTCATGAATAGTAGTGCAAAATTAATACTAAAAAGCGTTAGAGAATAATTAATGTTACAAATATATATATATTGTATATAGCAGAATAAAGATCATGATAACAAAGATGATGGATGGTTCTTTTGTTTTAATTTCTAGGATGGGCAGGTCAGCCTGGATCAGCCTCCAAATGTGTGTGCAGGGGGCAGGGCTATGACTAGGGCAATGGTAAATGAGATGAACGTTACAGTAAAATGTAGCAAGTTGCAGTAAGCACTAAGCTCGCGACATTGTACTGTAAGCTATTATTTTCGGTTAGGAACCATTGTTGTAAGGGGTCTGATCTTCCCATTAATACATTTAACACAGCAGCCCAGCACACATCATTGGTGAGCCCTCGTTAATGATGTTGTTTTTTTGTGGCCTGAATCAGCAACTCGTGGACAGCGCAAACGCATATAACTAAATCGAATCGAAATAAGGAGTTTTATCGAAATTACACAGACAGTTACACAACGCAGCATGCAAAACGTAGCTAAGTATACATATATCATGTATATATATATATATATATATAGGTAATGCAATCGTATATGAAGAAAATATTCTGGATAAATCAAAATTTCAAGTTCGTTCGTCGTGGGACGACGAACAAAAAAACGGAACTGAAGCATATAGGCGTACGTATTGTACGTTGTAGTCGTAAATAACATCAAAAATCCAAATGCATAAACAGACGTAAGAGAGAACAGAGGAGAGAAGAGCAAAAAAATATATAAAGGACATATCGAGGACATCATGTATCCTGACTATGAAGGTGAATGCATCTCTTTACGTTTTGCTTAATCTTTATGGTGGCCGCCACATTGGCGGCAGCTGCTGCAGCGGCAGCCGCAGCGGATGCCTGTTGCTGCTGTTTATGTTGCTGCTGCTGGGCCTTGAGATGCTGCTGTTGCTGTTGGAGCTTCTGCTGTTGCTGCTGTTGCTGGTTAGTAGCGGGTTTGTTGTTGTTGTTGTTGTTGTTGGTAGAGGTGGTGGTGTTGGTAGTGGTGGTGGTGGCATTGATAATACTGTTATTATTGTTGTTATTATTATTATTGCTGGATGGGACTGTGGTGGATGATGTACGGACAATCGTTTTGCGCAGTGCTATGCTAGTGCTGGCTGTGCTGCTGCCGCTGGTGGCTTGCTGTTGCTGCTGCTGCTGATGTTGCTGTTGTTGTTGTTGTTGTTGGTATCTACTTACAGCTGCAGCCGGCACAGTTTGCAGACGAATCTGTGTTGTTGTGGGATGATTTGTAGTGCTTGTCGTGTTGCTGTTGTTACTATTGTTGCTGGTATTGGTTATAGTCTGTGTCACCGTCGGCGGACCCGTCGTCGTGCCCACGCGCAACAGCTGGAATCCGTTATCCGTCTTGACCAGCAATGCCGGGGTCTGGCCCGTATTTAGTGTGCTTAAAGTTATCTAAAAGTAAAGAGAGAAGACAGAGATACTCGGTTTTCATCTGCTAGGCCATGGTCGGTGTGTGTGTTTCGGTGAATGTGTATGTAGAGTGGACGGTGGGCGGGCTGTGCACATGTGTGTGAGGGGAGTGGGTGGGTTAGAGGTGGGTTAGTTGGGAGCTCCGTGTGGGGTCAGTTAGTAGAGAAGAACCCACCACAACAACCGTTTAAGAGAGAGATCTAATTAAATTCATCGTACTCACCGATGGACTCTGCGGTCTCACACCCGCCATGTGCGAGTTGATCACCACACGGCTGAGCGGATTGGTGGGCACATTCTTCTGCTGCTGCTGCGTCGGCGCCTGGTGGCGCATGCCTACCACCACGCCCGCCGGCAGCATCGAGTTCAGCAGCGGCTGGCCGGCCTGGGAAAAACACACACATTAGTATTGCAATTAATCAATCGAACGATCATCACTCGGTTATCTCATCACAGTTTTTTCATAATCTATTTGGGCAGAGGAAGCATTTTGAGGTGTTGGTTGGTTGGTTGGTTGGATTCTAAGTCTAAGGCTACAGCATGCAGCGGTCCCAGCGGGATTTTCGTTCGTCTGAGGGCCCCAGTCATCGGATCACAAATATATGGCGGGATGGTGCTGACTATATATGTATATATTTGGTATATTTCCTTGTTTAAGGCATATGTTTCAGCTAATTGTTCTACATAAAGCGAGTGTTGTAAGCAAAATAGTTCTACAAAAACATAATGACAAGGATCTTATGGTATACATTAAGCAGAAGGAGTTTTGTGCCAGGATTTTGGGTTTGGGAAACTTGTGGATTGACGAGGAATTCCCTAAAGGATTTAATCTGAAGCAGGCGGGTAAGATTTCAGACTATTTAGAGATCTGAAATGTTGAAGAAGCGCAGAAAACTTTAGGTAGTCAGGAATTTGAAAGTAGAATTTGGAAAACTTTAAATTTCGAATTGTAGATCACTTCAAAGATTGACAGAAATAGTTGTTTTGATAAGGATGTGGGAGACACTTCATGCCTTTATGTTGTAGAAGGCTTCTCGGTTGGTGCAGCACAGAAAGCTCTAGACGAAGGCATTAAGAACGATAATGAAATAAAACCAAGCGTGTATGTGTGTGTGTGTTGTTGTTGTTGCATTTACTACAATCCGACTCGGAGAAAGGAGAGGAGGAGATTTGGACGAGTGATACGGCCGACTTGCGATCGCCTAGCGCCCGAAGTGAGTGGGTTTAGCTTTAATGTGGATACCTGATTGATGGTCTTGGTCATGGTTACGATTCCTGCTGGTGCACTTGAGACTAGACCCGCCGGCAGGGTGACAGCATGGTGGTTGGATTTAATAACTAGGGTTTGTGTTTGGGTGGCACCTACGGATTGCGTCTGCTGCTGCGCCTGCTGCTGTTGCACCTGGTGCACCTGCGCCAGACCCGGATGGTGCTGGCCCCCGATCCCCGCCTGGATGGTCTTGATGGTGGTGGTGTTCGGCAGCTGGGCCGTCGAGATGACGGCGCCGGGATTGCCGGCTATGTTGATGGTGCCATTGGGCAGCGGCTGGCTGGTGAACGTAATTCGGTTGCCGGCAGCTGTCTGGCTGGTGTTCATCGTGCTGAGGAGTCTGTGTGCAGGGTCGTTGGGCGGTGTGTGAAAGTGGGTGTATCCTTGGAGAGCTTGGTGAACTCGCGTTCTGTGTATATATCCTGGCCGATCAACTGCTGGCGCACATTCTGTTGCGGCGATTTACACGGGACACTGACTTTTGCATGCTGCGCGCTCCAGAAGCGAACTGCAAGGTAAGGGGAGGCACTTTAGTATTTATAGGAATTGGGCGGCGGAGCAGGTAAGTTGCGACTGCTGCTGCAGCTGCTGCTACTAGTCCCGGCTACCTGGCCTGGTCATAAACCATGAACCGAACCGAGACCAGGCCCAGCAGATGGCTGGAGACGTGGGAGGAACGCCACTCGACCCAGACTGAGAGACACACGCACGCACGCATACTAGTGGTAGGTAATAAGGCAACTGCATTCACCTTGGCCAGAAAAACCCGAGGAACGGACGCGGGTGCTCCGCTGACTTATTCACGCGGCTGCTGCTGCGCTGGCTCCCTCGCACTTGCACTCTCTCCTCCTTTCTCCTGGCGCTCGCCTCTCACTAGCACCTCCGTTCCCTTCTTCCGACCGCCCCGTCCCGTCGCGTGTGTTATCTGGCGTTGCGTTTTCGCTGTCGCTGCTCGCTGGCTTTTGTTCTCTGCGTTCTTTCAACTTTCTCGATCGGCGGTGGCGCTGGGGTTTCCTTCGCACACACACACGCGCGCGCTCGCACTGGAAGAATGCTTTATTTTGATTATTTTGATGTACAAAAAATTTGGCAGCGACGGTGCGAGAACGCCGCCATTTTCACGAATGCGCGTGCAAAGCGAAAATCGAGTGGGCCGGTGTTGCCACAAAGCTACGAAAAACAACGAAACCCACGGTGGCAATGCTGCACGTTTATGCGGGCCAAAATTAAGATGTTTTCGAAGGAGTTTGCACCATTTAAACTAAAAATTAATTTCAATTTATTTTAACAAAAAAAAGTATATTTCTGACCCCATTAGATTCACACATGCTGAGGACATGCGACGACCCACCGCTAGCCCCAACTCAAATGGAGCATTGTGCCAGTTAGGCAGCCATAGTATTAGTAATTTCTGCTTTTGCGGGCAACGGGCGGGTGGTGGCATGTACCCGTGTCCGTGTGTGTGTGTATCAGTATCAGTTTTGTACAGCCTGCAACAGTCGGTGGCAGTTTTGCGGTCTTGGGGCCAAGGCACTCACTTCAATTCATTTTCCGTTCGAACTCGGTGCACTGGAGCGCATTTTAAACGATTTTCCGTTGCGTTTTGCTGGCGAATTAGCCGAAAACCGAGTAAATAATGTTTGCGGACCGCCGAGGTCGGACGAGTGATTGTGTGACCGCAAGATTATCCACAAATTATATCGTCCGGCACTAAACAAAAAATACTCAAATGTATAAAAAATGTGCAAGAAATATACCATTTCACTGTGCAAATCTTTCAAAAATGTGAACTATAATTATTAATTTTTTTATTTTTAAAATATGTTTTTACTGTGTCTTTTAATAATGAAGCGAAGCCAAACAATATCCTTAAAATAAACAAGTTATATATTAATTTAAAGAATGCTAATATTTATCATGTTTTTTGAGAACAAAATGTTCCTACAAGACATTATTTGCAAAATTAATACAGTTTATAATTATAAAATAAAATTTAATTTAATAAATAAACATTAAGATGTTCTCACCAATATTTTATATTTTTAAATTGTTGACAAACCCGCACAGGAAAATACTAATATAATATTAAAAATTTAGTACAATCATAACGAATGTGGATATATCATATTTTTCTGAGAATATAGGATTAATAATTAAACATTGATAATTTTTTTAAGGTACACAATCCTAAAAATGTTTATACAATTTAGCAAATAATTAAAATTTTTAATTTGATGTCATATTAAATAAAATATGCCGGATTATTAACACAATACAAAAACAAAAAAGAAAATCCTTCCATGTGGAAATGATTTCTTTTTCAATTTAGTAATGCTTGTTTTAAACTTAAAAAAATGTCATAAGAATTATCAAACAAAATCGGAATAAATATATTTTTGAAGAATGTGAATGGGTGTGAATCATCGATGTATAGGTTTATATGTGACCAGTATCCTGAAAACATCGATATTATCATCGAATAGGTTTGCAGCTCGCCGGCTGGAGCTATCGACGGTTTTTTCAGCAAGCCAAGCAAAATCAGGTAACTAAAATTACAATAACGTGCTCAAACTGTGTGCTGCCCGTGGTAAAAGTGCCGCTCCGAAAGGGTTCCTCGACGGTGCGCGCTTGCATGTACGCTACACACGCGAAAAGTGCGTCTGAAGTTGCCCGGAAAAAATCAATAGCCGTAAGCAGAAAACGAATGAAAAACTGGAGGGGGCGCTCGCTCCGTCTCCTTGCCTCTGATTTCCTTGGGCTGCGGTCGGCGGCGGCTCCTCTTCTTTGACATGACGTGACTAAGTCCACTTTGCCATTACAGCTATAAACAGGCTATTACCCGGAAAGCACATATAAATTCCTGAATAAATCCGCATAAATATTGACAGCCGAATAGCGCATGTAAGTAGCACACACATCACATTGGAGTAGCATGTCTCTGGGTGCGGGGAAGGGGTGCATCACCACAAAAACAGATTGGCAACAAATTCGATTTCCATAATTACAGCTACCAGGATGGCGAACAACAACTACGCCGGGTTTAACTACGGTGGCACCCAGTACAACACGGGCCAGGTCTCGTACCCGGCGGTAACCAACGCCACCTACGCGAACGCGGCGGCCTACCAAAACGCTGCTGTGGCTGCCGGCCAGGGTGGCTATGCAGCGGCCGGGGGTCCTGGCGGTGGCGCTGGCGCCTCCTCTGGTCCGGGGGCGGGCGGTTACGGTGGCTACGGCGGCGGCGGTGACTACCGCAACGCCATTCAGTCGTACGACGCCACCAAGACATTCTACCAGCAGTCGCCGGCCAGCTACAACGCCCCAGGCTCGGCAGCCGCAGTCAGCAAGACCCACTACTCGGCTCCGCCAGTCAAGAATCCGGTTAAGGGCAAAATGGACAAGTCCAATGGAGGGCCGAAACCTCAAAACTCGGCTCCCTCAGGTGGCAACAACTACGGCTATGACACCGCCCTCTATAACGCGGCCAGTATGTACGTGGCCCAGCAGCATCAAGGCGGACCGCAGAAGCCGAACGGCGGGGCGAACAGTTGGTATCAGCGCAAGATGGGGCCCACCGTTCCGGGTGCGCCCGCTCTTCGCGGAATGCGACCCAAGGCGCCGCCACGGCCACAGCAGCTGCATTATTGCGAGGTGTGCAAGATCTCGTGCGCCGGTCCTCAGACCTACCGCGAACATCTGGAGGGCCAGAAGCACAAGAAGCGCGAGGCATCACTCAAGATGTCGGCCAGTGCGACAAGCACCACTCAGAATCGGGGAAACAACTACCACTGCGAGCTGTGCGATGTCACTTGCACAGGCACCGATGCGTATGCGGCCCATGTTCGCGGTGCTAAACATCAGAAGGTGGTGAAGCTGCATCAGAAGCTAGGCAAACCGATACCCTCCGAGGAGCCAAAGAAAATGGGCAAGATTAACTTTGTGCCAGCCGCTGCCGGGTCAGCAGGAACAGGTGCAACTGGAGCTGCTGCCATCAAGACTGAGGGCGGAGCCAATGAGGGTAATTCACCAGGAGATGACCTAGACGACAATCTAGATGATTCGCTGGGTGAGAACACGGACAACATTAAGCCGGTGGGCGGCGAGTATATCGAAGAGGTCAAGGACGAAGAGGGCAAGATCCTGAGCTTTAACTGCAAGCTCTGCGACTGCAAGTTCAACGACCCCAATGCCAAAGAGATGCACATGAAGGGGCGCCGTCATCGCCTGCAATACAAGCGCAAGGTGCAACCCGATCTGGTGGTTGATTTCAAACCAACACCTCGCCAGCGTCGCCTGGCCGAGGCTCGGGCTCAGCGAGCGATGATGTCCGGCCATCGCGGTGGCGAGGATCACGATGGCGGCAACTACTGGGACGAGCAGCGCAATCGTCAGTACAACGAGGAGTATGACTACAACAACTGGATGTCGCGCAGCTTTGGAGGTGAGTTTACACTAGATAAGGCTTGAGTGAAGATAAATCGATTTAAAATCCACTTCTGAGTCCATGGAATTAGCTTTCTGTGTTCGATATATTTACGTTTGTAATATGCATTTTTTTTATTAAACTTAAATTAAGATTGATTGAGTGTTTTTTTTCAGCTAGTAAAATGGATAAATACTTACATTACCGTATGATAAGGCTTTTGCCATTCTTAATTTGGTATTCCCTTCATAATTTGATTTCCAAAATCGGATCATGGTCGATTATTCCGTTTACAAAAATATGTATATATATATTTATAATTTATTTTTACAGGCGCCCAGCGCTTTGGACGCATGGGCAATGGACCACCGCCGCACTTTGGCATGATGCCCGGTGGCAATGTCCGGCGCCCCGAAAGCACCGATGATCGCCACGCCATTGCGCGTCACGCCGAGATCTATCCCAAGGAGGAGGAGCTGCAGACCATCCAGCGCATCGTCTCGCACACTGAGCGTGCCCTCAAACTAGTCTCGGATGCCCTGGCCGAGCAGCCAACCGATGCGGGTGCGGCTGCCAAGAAGGATAAGACCGATAAGCCATCGGAGAAGGACGGACGTGACAACCAGATCTTCTCGTTCCACAAGGACGCCGATAACGGTGGCAATGTGGTGCGCATCCTCAAGGGAGTGATGCGTGTGGGCTACCTAGCTAAGGGCCTGCTCCTACACGGCGACAATGCCGTTGAGCTGGTTGTGCTCTGTGCGGAGAAGCCGACGGCGGGTCTGCTGCAGCGTGTGGCCAATGTTTTGCCCGATAAACTTAAAGAGGTGGCAGGTAAGTGTAGTCCTTGCTTACCAATATTGTTAAACAACATTTCGGTTGTCCTATTTGAGAGGAACAGAAAACAAAACAAAACAAAAAAACAAAAAACTTTTTCCAGAGAAATGGCTTGAGTGAGAAATGCGGCAAAAAGTCAAAAACTGAATTAAGATTTAAACGCAAAAAAGTGAAATACAAATACGTACTTAGCTTGGCCAATTTCACGCTGTGGCTGGCAGCGCAGGTGAATTTGGCCAAATGGAAGAGCGGCTCGAACTAGAACTTAAATATGTTTAACGAAAACACTTTGGAGTGCTTAGATGCCAGCTGCCCGGTGCACATGGCAATGGATCCGTTCGCAATTAGCAATTAGCAATTCATTACACGATCACGTTCGACGGGCGATTTGTGTGGAAAAAGTCAGCAAAAAAAAAAAGTAAATTAAGTTTAAAAAAAAATGAAATGTAAATTGTACATTGTACTACTTAGGACAACTACAACTGTTGAGCCCTGTTGTTGCGGTGGACTATTGAGAATGCCACGCCCGCCAAACCGCGCCCAACGCCCCCAGCCAACATAGCCAACTAATAATAGCGAATAAAAACGTAACGTATTTGCCGTTTTCAGCTTCTCTCTCTGCAGGATAAGTTTCGAGCCTCGAGCCTTAGCCTAGAAGCTCGCGAGAGTCCTAGAGTCTAGAGTGTGTCGTTCAGTCGTTATAGCCGTCTGTAGCTAGCTGTAGCTCAGCCCTCAGCCCTCCCAAGGTTGCTCGTTTGCCGCCTCCTTCTCCCGCTCGGCTGCTGCTGCTCCGCTCTTCTGCTCCACTCCACATGCACAACCACCACCACCACCACCAGAAACGGATCTCGTCACGGTAACAAGCGGGCGGACGGTCTCGGACTCGGATGCGATGCCACAGTCCGGCGTCCGGCCTCCAGCCCCCCCAGTCTTCAGTCTAGAGTGGTGTGGTCTCTCGTGGCCTCGATGACAAAATAAATCAAACTTAACCAACTGCAATTCATTCGAACCAAAGGAATATATTTATACAAAGTTTAGCGCTCGTTTGCCTCGCTATTCTTCGATTCTTGCACCCTTTCGATTCCGATTCCGATTCCGACTCGTCTCCGGGGTAAACTTTGTGTAAATAAAGTCCTTTGACATGGCCAAGAAGTTGAACAGAACACAACCACACGCCAAGAAGCAATGCGATTGATCCACACACAGACTTTTGGGAAAAACAATGCAAATTGCTTGAGCCAAAATTGCAGCGCCGATCTGCGCTGCCTCAACTCTTACTCGAAACCCAAGCAAAAATGTATATCTATACTCTGTAATGTCGTATACATATATATATGTGTCCAAGCGGCCGAGTTGTGTGTATCAAGCTTGATTGTCAATCGAACCAAAAAATCGAAATAAGAAGTAAAATCATGAAAAAATTGCGATCGAAATTTGAGCGAAAGCTGACCAAGGCAAGGCAATGGCCAACGTCTCCCACAAGCAACCCATAAATTTCGCTCAATGTTTTTTTTTTTGCAAGTAAAACTAACAACCAACCAGAAAAAGAATATAATTCCGTTCAATTCAGAATAAGAAAAAGTAATCCAAATTCAATTCCAATTCAGTGACTCGGCGCGGTTCGGGCAGGGGGCGTGAGCGCGCGCTCTAAATGGAATTGCAAGGAGTGTGGATGCCGACGAGCTTGCAATTCCGTTTACGAAACCCGACCGACCGAGTGAACGAACGGATATAGATCCCGATCCCAGCACGCAAGTCGAACGAACGATGATCCTCGTCTCCTGTTTGCTGGGAACCGAGGAGCGGATACGTGGATCGTGGGAAGAAACAAACATTAGTCGTGCTAATCCATACGTGCATCAATCAAGTCCATTTGAACCGAATGTTTGGCAATCACAATTTGTACTTTTCGGGCCCACACTGGAATTTTTGCTTCACTCACAATGTTTGTCTCTTTATCCAAGTCGAATCGAATCTAAAGTCTTTTGATGTTTGCTACGGCCCCCTTCGAAGACGCCTCCTCTGACAAATTCCTTTTTTTGCTCTGCTCTCTCGATTCCAGGTGACGTTCCGGTCAACTATCGCGTGGAAGTAAACGCCGACGATGCTGCTGTAATTGTACTGGACGAGGCCGTTTCTGTGAAGATAACCCTTACATCGCCCCTACTGCGGGACACCAGTCCCGCCGACGCGTCGGCCACTGATGATGGCGAGGGTGATGATGAGACCTTGCCCCGTGAGCCGTGCCTGCGTGTAAGTAGTCATTCTCTGGCAACCACTGTCCCTTCAAATTAATTACTAAACCAAACCAAACCATGTTGCTTGCAGGCTTTAGCTGACTTGCGTCACGCCAAGTGGTTCCAGGCCCGGGCCACCGGCCTGCAGTCGTGCGTGATGGTCATTCGCATCCTCAGGGATCTGTGCCAGCGCATTGCCTCCTGGCAGGCGCTGCCTCAGTGGTCTCTAGAACTGCTTGTGGAGAAAGTTATCTCTTCGGCCGGCTTTCCCATCT
The DNA here is from genome assembly GCA_035045905.1 of Drosophila anomelani. Classification (NCBI taxonomy): domain Eukaryota; kingdom Metazoa; phylum Arthropoda; class Insecta; order Diptera; family Drosophilidae; genus Drosophila; species Drosophila anomelani. The sequence continues at coordinate 2,491,394 of JAWNOO010000165.1, forward strand.
CACCCGGTGACTGTATGCGGCGCATTATGGAGGCCCTGTCCTCCGGCTTTCTGATTAATGGTCCTGGCCTGCTGGATCCGTGCGAAAAGGACCCGACCGATGCTCTGCTGGAGTTGACTAAACAGGAACGCGAGGATCTCACTGTTTCGGCACAGCTATTCCTGCGTTACATTGCCTTCCGTCAGATTTACAAGGTGCTCGGCATGGAGCAGCTTCCGGCCATGAAGTTTCCCATGCGTCCGTGGCGCATTAATCGCAAGCGGCGCAGGTCATCCGGCAAGGCGGGTGGTGCTCCCGGTGGCGAGGCCGAGGGCAATGACATGGACGATACCACCGGCTCTGACGAAAAGGTGGCCAAGAAGGAAGCCGCCGGTGGCAGTGCCCCAAGCGCCTAAAGCCCGCCGAAGGCCATAGATTATACATGTAGACGTAGTTGGCTATACTAATATTACAATTTCTCTCACGATTTACTATAACTAACTCGTATATCTCCAAGCGAGAGTATTCAACTCCCATTGTGGCCCATCGTTTTGTGGGCTGGGAGCTATGCATGTCCAACATGTGGCCCACGATTGGCACTTGGAAGGAGCCCCTATGAAACCTATAAAATCTTTAACTTACAATATTTAACGGATCGATCATTACAACTTGTATTTTTTTAGCATTAGTGCAAAAACTGAAGGCAATGTATTCCAATTTAGTTGTGAACACACATTGGTCCTTGGTCCTTACGCGTTTCACACACAAATATAAACATGTAAAAGAACAAAAAAGATTTTAATAAAACGTAATGAACAAATATTATGATCTATATGGATTTACTGGTGATTTTTCATTCTCATTCAAAGAGAAATATGCTTAATTTATAGAATGGAATTGGAATATGTTTACCTTTGCAGGATATTCTAATTTGTATTTATTTTATATTATAGGAAAGGATTTTATGTAAATCATAATGTTTATAAATAATTGCTCCATTTCGAATTTTTGGCACCGACAAAAGTTGCTTCATTTTGTGCCGGACGCTTTGTGGAGTTAGAGACACGGCCCTTGGATTTGTTAAAGTTCATAGAGATGCCATCACTTAGTTTCTCCTGAAGTTCTGTTACTTTTGCAGGGCGCACTGCAGACTTTTGAGTAACCTCAATGGCTTCATCCAAATAGTCTATCCACTTGCTCTTGGTTTTCTTTGGGGGATTGTTCTCCTGTTGTTTAACTGGGTCATCCTCCTCATCCAGCTGCTGCTGCTGTGCGGTTAAAAATAGGTCCTCCTCAACACGTTCCTCCTGTTGCCCACGCTCCAGGTTCATTTGCTGCACCTTGGCGCGGCACTCTGGTCCTGTTCCTCGAAAGAACTCTTTCAGCAAATCCTGCTTTTGGCGGCATATTTTGCATTCCCATTTGTTGGCCTTCTTCACCAAATCCACCTTAAAGGGAAACATTTATTGAGTGAATATATTAATAGTTAATAGTTCTGACGAGCACCTGATACATTTTGCATTGGATGCATTGTAAAACACGAATTTGCTGAGACATTTTAAAAGGGATTTAAATAACCTGAGATGTATTAGCGAGACCGTTCTTCATTCGGCAAAATATACCACAGAAGAACTCGGTGTAATCAGATTCCTCCTGCACGGCCATCCATCCCTGGTGCAAAATATAAACAAACTTGATCGGAGGAGCGCTGTCATTGCGATTGGCGGTTTCTAAATATGCGTTTGGTAAGTCATGCAGGTCCATAACAACAACTTTATCAGCGGAAGTGACTTGACTCTCTTGCAGTATTGTCTCAGCGGGGACCTGGCCAAGCCATGTTATATCATTACGTTCAAGGGCCTGAGGATAATGCTGGACTGCGGCTTGACGGAGCAGACGGTGCTGAACTTTCTGCCGCTGCCCTTCGTCCAGTCCCTGAAATGGTCCAACCTGCCCAATTTCATACCCAGCCGAGACCACGATCCGCAGATGGACGGTGAGCTGAAAGAGTGCTGCGGCCGGGTGTTCGTGGACTCGACGCCGGAATTTAATCTGCCGATGGACAAGATGCTCGACTTCAGCGAGGTGGATGTGATACTTATCTCGAACTATCTGAATATGCTGGCCCTGCCGTACATCACGGAGAACACTGGGTTCAAGGGCAAGGTCTACGCCACGGAGCCAACGCTGCAGATCGGTCGGTTTTTCCTCGAGGAGCTGGTGGACTACATCGAGGTGTCGCCCAAGGCCTGCACGGCGCGTCTGTGGAAGGAGAAGCTCCATCTCCTACCCAGTCCGCTGAGCGAGGCGTTTCGTGCCAAGAAATGGCGCACCATCTTCAGCCTCAAGGAGGTCCAGGGTAGCCTCTCGAAGGTGACCATTATGGGCTACGACGAAAAGCTGGATATTCTGGGGGCCTTCATCGCCACTCCAGTGAGCTCTGGCTACTGCCTGGGCTCCAGCAACTGGGTGCTGAGCACGGCTCACGAGAAGATCTGCTATGTGAGCGGCTCGTCCACGCTGACCACACATCCGCGGCCCATCAATCAGTCGGCGCTGAAGCATGCCGATGTTCTCATTATGACAGGGCTGACGCAGGCGCCCACTGTGAATCCGGACACCAAGCTGGGCGAGCTCTGCATGAATGTGGCACTAACGATTCGGAACAACGGATCCGCTCTGATTCCCTGCTATCCCTCGGGCGTGGTCTACGATCTGTTTGAGTGCTTAACCCAGAACCTGGAGAATGCCGGCCTCAGCAATGTGCCCATGTTCTTCATATCCCCGGTGGCTGACAGCTCCTTGGCCTATTCCAACATTCTGGCCGAGTGGCTCAGTTCGGCCAAGCAGAACAAGGTGTATCTACCGGATGATCCTTTCCCGCACGCCTTCTACCTGCGCAACAACAAGCTGAAGCACTATAATCATGTCTTTTCCGAGGGCTTTAGCAAGGACTTTCGGCAGGTAAGCATTCCGAATTTCAGTGGATTATCCAGTTTAGTTATAAATCTCTTATTTTCCACATTTAATCACAGCCCTGCGTGGTCTTCTGCGGTCACCCGAGCCTGCGCTTCGGCGATGCCGTTCACTTCATCGAAATGTGGGGCAATAATCCCAACAACTCGATAATTTTTACGGAGCCGGACTTTCCGTATCTGCAGGTATTAGCGCCGTTCCAGCCGCTGGCCATGAAGGCCTTCTACTGTCCCATCGACACCTCGCTGAATTACCAGCAGGCCAATAAGCTGATCAAGGAGCTGAAACCGAACGTGCTGGTCATTCCCGAGGCCTACACGAAGCCGCATCCCTCGGCGCCGAATCTGTTCATTGAGCAGCCGGACAAGAAGATAATTACGTTTAAATGTGGCGAAATTATACGGTTGCCGCTGAAGCGGAAGCTGGATCGCATCTACTTAACCTCAGAGCTGGCTCAGAAGATATCACCACGTGAGGTGGCCGCTGGCGTGACCTTCTCCACGTTAACAGGCGTTCTGCAGGTGAAGGACAAGGTGCACTGCATCCAGCCGTGTGCGGAAAGCGGCACCCAGGACAATCCCAGCTCGAGTGCCAGCGGCAGCGCTCCGACCAAGGAGGATGTACTGAAGAACGTAAAGTACGAGTACGGCAGCATCGACGTGGAAGCTGTAATGAAACGGCTGACGCAGGATGGCTTTTCCAACATCAAGTTGGATCGAACTGGCGGCGCTCTCACACTCACCCTGGTCGCCGAGGATACAGTAATCAAGTTCGAGGACAACGAGACTCACATTATCTGCGGCGGAAAGCCCACCACGCGCCTTAAACTACGGGACACGATCATGAAATGCTTGCAAAGTTTCTAAAATCATAAACATTTATTCCTTAGACCTAAAAAACAACATTCTGATTTAAAGTTTAGTTTTTGACTTTCATTACAGCGGAGCAACGCTTACAGGTCTCCTGATCGTCAGCATTCAGACTATAGCGACGACAACGCGGGCACAGCGTGGTCTGTAGATTCTTTATAGTTAAGCTTACATCGCTATTGTCGGCCCCTTCGAGACTGACAGATCCCACCTGGAGTAGCTCGCACAGCTCCGTATTACTCAGGGGTTCACCCAGAGCAGGATGGAGTTCCTGCAGCAGCTTCACCTTTCTCCCTTTGATGCTTACAGCCAAATGCCAGGTGTTTACCTCTCCAGCCTGTTGGTTAATCAAACGTTTTACATCTAGCGCTGTGTTCACAATTTCGGTGGCTTCTCTGTCCTCCCACTCGGCGTTTGCCCGGACCGTCTGCTCATGAAAAGCCCCTCCAGATGTATCGTAGTAGCTCCAGCTTTCTTCAACCAGAAATGGGACAATGGGCCACAGGCTCTTACAGAGCTGCCGGTAGCACTGGGTGAGTGTCTGCCGAATGGCAAGCAGCTCCTGATCATCACCACAGTACAGACGATCCTTAATCAGATGGACATAGATGGCGGACACCTGGTTGGCAACAAAGTTTTGGATGCAGGCCACCACCCGATTGTATTCATAGGCGTTATACAGTTTGGCCACCTAAAAAAAAAACTCAAACTTAGGGAAAATCTAATGCATGTAGAAGTTTACCCACCTCCGATTCGAACTCCACCAACTGGCTCAGCAAATATCTATTCAGATAGCTTTTATCGGGAACAAGATGCTCTTCTTGGCTTGTTCCTTTCTCTCCAATCACACCTTTGAGGTAACGGAGGGTGCCACGCACTTTGCTCAGATTCTCGGCCGCCTGCTGCAGCAACTTATCGCTCACCGTTATGGACATGTGCTGGGTGCCATGGGAGGCCACCCACCAACGCAGAGCGTCCGTGCCGTACTTCTTGGTAATCTGCTTTGGTGAGATGACATTTCCCAGAGATTTGGACATCTTGTATCCCTTCTCGTCCACCGTAAAGCCATGCACAAAGAGAGCCCTTTCGATAGAGGAGAGAGGAGATTAATAAAGGGTTTCTTGAATGTAAATCTCATTTCTTACTTGTAGGGAGCATATCCTCGAGCAGCTATGCTCATCAGCAGCGATGACTGAAACCATCCGGTGAATTGGTCATATCCCTCCAGATACAGATCGGCTACCTTATCGTTCTTCAGCACTGCCGACCATGTGCTGCCCGAGTCGAACCAGATATCCAATATATCACTTCCCTTGACGAGATCTTTGACATCATAGCCCAGCTCCGTGGCAATTTGTGCAGGAACGAGCTCCTCTATTGGCTTGGCCCACCAAAAGTCCATGGAACCCTCTTGGCGCAACAGCTGGCAGAAGTGTTCTATCAGCGCGGAATTTATAACCACCTGCCCGCTCCGCTTGCTATAGAGAACGGGTATGGGAACACCCCACGCCCGCTGCCTGGATATGCACCAGTAGGGACGCTTTTGCAGCTGCGTGAGCAAAGCCTTCTTGCTGGCCTCTGCGTTCGTTCGGGGATAGATCTCCACTTTCTCGAGTGCCTCGGCAGCCGGGGCCTTTAGTTTCTCCGTGTTGATAAACCATTGCTCGCTGGCCCTAATGATCACCGGCTGCTTGGTGCGCCAATCAATGGGATACGAATGCTCCAGAGTGGCGGAGTGAACTACATCCTTGGCTATGTGCTGTAGGACCAAAGGATTTCCTTGATCCAACACTGATTGTCCGCGAAGAAAGTCGGGCGCCTCCTTGGTGTATACACCCTCTTCGTTCACCAAGCACTTGACGGGTATTTTTCTGGCCAAACTGACCAGAAAATCCTCTGGCCCATGGGCAGGGGCTGTGTGAACCAAGCCCGTGCCCTTGCTATCCTGCACATGACTGGCGTCGAAGAAAGGCAGGTCTGACTGATCCTGGTCTATGGGATGCTTGTACGTGAGCCTGCCCAGGGAGCCGCCATTTAGGGTCTGAATAACCTCACATTTTAGCTGCGTGCTGGCCTCGAAGTCTGCCATAAGAGCTGAGGCCATGAGATATAGCTCGTCTGGGCTGTGCTCTTGGAGCCTCACCAAAACGTACTCCAGGGACTCATTGTAGCAGATGGCTTGATTGCTCGGCAGTGTCCAGGGAGTTGTGGTCCACACGAGCGCATATATCTGCTTGCATTTGGCATCTATACCCAATCCGCTTGGGTTGAGTGCAAACCGGACATATACCGAGGGACTTATGTGACTGGGGTCATATTCCAGCTCCGCCTCCGCCAGAGCTGTTCTAATGGAAGACCGATAAGTACATATTGAACTGTTTAAGGCTGTCATATATGCTACCTGGACGATGGTGACCAGTAGACCGGCTTTAAATCCCGATAGACCAAGCCCCTCTTGTAGAGATTGTAGAACATTTGCAGTTGATTGACTATAAACTCTGGTTGGAAGGTCATGTAGATATCGTTCTTGCGCCAGTTGGCCAATATTCCCCAGCTGCTGAACTCCTCCTTCTGTGACTGTATCGCCTCCAAGGCAAAGGCACGGGCTGCAAGATAAATTTTTGTATATTTTCAAGCTGCAAGGCGATGAAACCACTCACATTTTTGCCGGATTTCCTGGGCACTTTGTCCCGGAGCAGCACTTGTGGCCTTCAGCTCGATGGGAAGGCCGTGACAGTCCCAGCCCGGAATGTAGTTGACTTGATGGCCATGGACCACTCGCTGCCGCAACGTCACATCCTTCAGGATCTTGTTGACGGCGTGGCCCATGTGCAGTTGGCCATTGGCGTAGGGCGGCCCGTCATGCAGCACAAATGTGGGTAACCTTTTATCCACTTTCAGCTTTTGTTTTTGCTCCTGGTACTCGTAGGACACGGCAATCTTCTTCTACAAGACAGAGAACCCTTTAAATTTTAGATTTTTTAGCTGCAAGTCACCCGAATCTTACCTCCAAAGCCCAACGCTCCTGTTCTTCCCGTTTGGCTGCTGTCAGGCGGTTGGGAAACTTCGTCCTCGGCAGGTTAATGGTGTCTGTGTATTTTTTGGCATCTTTCCTAGCCGCTTTCACACAATATAAACGATTTCCAATGCGGAAATTGAAAATTCGAAGCATTTTGCAGCCGAAGAAGAGGAAGAAGGTAAACGTAACAGCCGGCACAGTGCGTGTGGAACGTAAGTACCTTTTGTACCGCCTATGCGAGTGTGGAACGTAAGTACAAATTTACGTTTACTTTAAAAAAAATTATTCTATTAATTTTAATTATTTTTAATTATTTTGTAGAATTATTTTGTATTTAGACATATATATATTTTTTGTAGTTTTCATTATTAGTTTTTCTTTTACTAATAAATTGTTGTTTTTAATTTGAAATTTTGGAAAATTTGTTAGAAGTTTGCTAATATTATATTATTGGCTAAATTCATCTCAAGAACATGATCTTGACCATAGCATATACATTTTAAAATCCCGATTATAAACATTTCCACATCATAAAAATGTTTTTTAAAAAGTTTTGCTTAAAAGGAACAAGTAATCCTTTCCATTTATGTGACAACCCACTAAATAAAGTCTACAACCTACAAATCCTCCATTTTAAAAGTCTTGACTGTCATTAGTCTCTTGAAGCTGTCATCATTAGCAGAAATAATTTTCAGGCGAAACAACTTTCAAGGAGAAAAAAAAAAGAATTAAGTGAAAAAAAATGGTGATGACTTGGGGAAGATTGGTCACAGGTAAGCCCCTCACCTATACCATTATTCCTTCTTTATCTAATTAACAGAATCCATGTCAGCCTGTGCCAGAATCGGGATCAAAATTGGCCACCCAAATGGGGGCATGCAGCGCTGCCTAACTCAGCTTCGCGTTCATGACCATGTTCGCTCTTTTCATGGATCCTGGGTGCTGCGGGCTAAGCCGAGTGATGAGTGCGAGCCCGAGCCTGAGGATGTCTGTGAGAAGAAAGAGGAAGTCGTTTGTGATGGAGATGACAAGAAGTCCGGTGACGACGGAGCCAAGAAACTGCAGAGCAAGGGTCGTGAAGGCGTCATTCATGCTGTCATCGGTCCCGTCATCGATGTGTACTTCCCGGACGACATTCCGGAGGTCATGAATGCCATGGAGGTGGTAGATGCGCCAATCGGTCACCTGGTTCTGGAGGTAGGATATTTTATTTTCAACTTTTAATTTTTTAAATTTAATTTTAGTCAATAATTAATTAATTATTTCAATAATTAATTAATATATTCAATATTTATTTTTAAATCTTATTTAGGTTTTTCACCACCTGGGTAACAATGTGGTGCGCTGCGTGGCCATGGATTCCACTGAGGGTCTTCGGCGTGGCCAGAAAGTCCTCGACACGGGCTACCCGATCCGTGTTCCGGTGGGAAACGCCGTCTTGGGTCGCATCATCAACGTGGTGGGCGATCCCATCGATGACCGCGGGGAGATCAAAGCGGATAAGTACTCATTCATCCACAGCGAGGCTCCGGAACTGGTCGACCTGACCGTTCATCCGGAGATCCTGGCCACTGGCATCAAGGTGATCGATCTGCTGGCCCCTTATGTTAAGGGCGGCAAAATCGGGCTGTTTGGCGGCGCCGGAGTGGGCAAGACGGTGCTCATCATGGAGCTAATTAACAACATGGCCAAGTCCCACGGTGGCTACTCGGTGTTCGTGGGAGCAGGAGAGCGCACCCGCGAGGGCAATGATCTTTACTACGAGATGATCGAGTCGAAGGTCATTTCCCTGGAGGACGACTCCTCCAAGGTGGTGTTGATCTTTGGCCAGATGAACGAGCCGCCCGGTGCCCGTTCCCGCGTGGTGCTCACGGGACTGACCATCGCCGAGTACTTCCGGGACATTGATGGCCAGGATGTGCTCCTTTTCATCGACAATATCTTCCGCTTCATTCAGGCGGGCTCAGAGGTGTCTGCCCTGCTCGGCCGCATCCCGTCAGCGGTGGGTTATCAGCCCACCTTGGGCACCGACATGGGTGGCATGCAGGAGCGGATTACCAGCACCCGCAATGGCTCCATCACCTCTGTTCAGGCTGTCTATGTGCCGGCCGATGATCTCAGCGATCCGGCCCCGACGGCCACATTCGCTCACTTGGATGCCACCACCGTGCTGTCGCGTCCTATTGCCGAGTTAGGCATTTATCCGGCGGTGGATCCCCTGGACTCTTCTTCGCGCATCCTAGATCCCGACATCGTAGGCGAGGAGCACTACAACGTGGCCAGGGCAGTGCAGAAGACTCTGCAGGCCTACAAGTCACTGCAGGACATTATCGCCATCCTGGGCATGGACGAGTTGTCCGAAGAGGACAAGCTGACGGTGGCCAGGGCTCGCAAGATGCAGCGCTTCCTCTCGCAGCCGTTCCAAGTGGCCGAGGTTTTCACGGGACATCCTGGCAAGCTGGTGCCGGTGGAGAAGACGGTCGAAGGCTTCAAGCGGCTGCTGAACGGAGAGTACGACGATATCCCGGAGATCGCTTTCTACATGGTGGGCGACGCTGAGGAGGTGCTGGCCAAGGCCACTCAACTGGCTGCCTCCATGCAGCCGGATTCAGCTAAGTCACCTCCAAAAGCCAAGGCAGGAGAGGCCAAGAAGGAGGCCAAACCGGAGGAAGGGAAGGAGGGAAAGAAAGGAGAGACCAAGAAGGAAGATAAAAAGGAGGAAGGGAAGAAGGTGGAGCCACCGAAAGGAGAGGCAAAAGGCGATGCCAAAAAAGGAGACGAAAAGGATTGAAAAGACTCTCCCGAAAAGGACATGTGATGAATAGTAGTCCCGAAAACTGGGAAATGGGCTACAAAATTACACTATTGACATTTCCCACTGCTAATTTTTTAATATATAATAAATAATAATAATACTAATAGTTTTAAATAATAAATAAATAAATAACAAAACCCTCAATCATTGCTAAATGGATTAAACAATTAAGAAAATATTTTTAATAATATAAATTTCATATAAAATAGGTAACCTAACTTATCCTGATTCCAAGATAATAAAAGAATATTAAAGATATAAATAAAAAATTAAAAATATATAAATAATTACATTTGTTTAATTTCAAAAAGAAGGACCGCAATCTCCAGATGGGTTCCCTCTCAGACATCCTTAAGGCTGGTCTATATCGGTTGCCATGGCTACCAAAAATCCAAAACACACTGGTATTCAGGTGAAAACTCTTCCAAAATGGACGTGCTATCGCATTACAACTCGCCGGTTGTGGAATTTCCGGCTACTCAGCCGCTGGAGAAGCAATATGCTCTGGTCGACAACTGCACCGGCACTGATCCGCCGCCTCCTAGCCGAGACACTGCCACCGGAACGCAGGAGAAGCTGGATATGGCCACGCAAACGGAACAACGACTAGCAATCAGCAGCAAAGATGTTGAGTACGATGAACGGGCTCTGGCCAAGTGGTTACGCCAGATATGTCCCATGGTGGAGCGGGAACTGATGAATCCTACACCGCTGATGGAGGATCTAACGATGAGCCAATGCCGGTTGGAGGAGGAACTGCAAGTCTTCACCTACCAGAAGCTGGCCATGGGCGGAGCAGAAAACTCACAGGGCCTGGCCATCTGGCTGAGCGTGCACACGAACAATGCTCCCGTCCTGGTGGCCACAACGGTGGCACCACACGACGACTGGTGCGAGCATGTCGATCAGCAGCTGAAGCTCTTCGTTCCCCAAAGAATGTCCCATGGAAGCTATGTGTACTTCACCGAAGCCAAGAGTTTACCCCTGAAGTCCTGCCTCCAAAGTCTCTGCACGAATCCCTTCAACAAGAACATGTTCGCCGGCTCCACAATGGACGGTGAGCTCTTTGTGTGGCTGTATGAACCGACTAGAGGCTCTGGTGGTGATGGCAGCGTTGACATCAGGCAGCTACACAGTGTGTCCTCTGCCCAAGGAGCGGCTGTGGCTCTGGACTGGCCCCGGGAACATCTACTGATGGCCTGCTATGCCAACGGAAGTGTTCGCCGCTGGGACTTGAGCAGGAAGATGTCTCTGGACTGGGAGTGAGTTAAAGATAATTGTGGTAATGGATGCCTGATTAATGTATCTCTCTAGGTACTCTTTGCCCGCCTCGGTTACTTCGGAGCCCACAACCATGGTGGCTTTGGGGCTTGACGACTTTGTGCTTGGCACTAACGATGGCCGCATCTATCGGTGTTGGGGCACTGGACGCCAAATCCAGCTGTTGGCTCTTAGGCAGCATCGGTTTATGGTCTCTACCCTCCTTCGCACCGAGATGGGAGGCAACCAGTTCGTCCTTAGCTGCGATCTCAGCGGCCAGGCCTTCTATCACGACCTGCGACTCACAGATGAGGTAATATCATGTCCTTTAATTAACTAGAAACTCTGCTTAATACCACCTTACTCTTCAGGATATGGCGCAGGTGATAGTGCAGATACCATTGCCATTTAAGAACGTCATTGCATGCAGCCGGGATGGTAACATCATCTATTGTCCAGCCAGCGATGGAGCTCTCGAGTATTATCGGGTGAGCGATGGCGCCCAGGCCCAGGTCAAGGGAGCATTGCGCGGCAAAGGAAGCATTATTCGGAGCAGCGATAATGGGTAAGTCGGAAAAAGTTCAATTGAATCATATTTAAACTTAAGTTATTTCGTTTCCAGCTGTTGGCTAATCACAGGCCTCTATGGCGACGAGTTCCAAATCTTCTACGTTGAACATTAACTATATAAAGTATCCATATCTCAAGTCACACTTCTTGTTGTCAGTTTTCGAAATAATCGCTTATATTTGCATTGACTGCTTAATGTTAATGTGTACGGTTTCATCATCTTCTCTTAGGATTGCTATTTACACGAGTTTATTTTAAAATTTCTCCGCATCTCTAACAAATACCACATGTAGATATAGACTATATATATTTCCTTTTGTATAAACAAGACTTTCTTTGTATATAATTTCAAAAAACAAAATGCAGAAAGAAATTAAAGCCATTTTGATAATATTGCGTTTAAAAAAGTGTTTCTTTTCCTCGGGGATCTCTATAAAACGTCGCCCTGGCTACGAAATAAAATATATTCTCTACGTACTCCTCAGCAGCAGCAGGCTTGTGGTGGACATGTAAAAAAATAATGTGTGTTGCGTACGAGTGTTTACAAAGACGTAATTACAAAATGGCCTGCCTTTATAGCCACTTGCCTAGCGTAATAAATAAATTATACAATTAACATTAACGAGATATATGCGATATATGTATAAATATATATAATAGAACTGCACACACAATTTTGCTAAATCTCTCACGCCCAATCTGCTAGCTTCAGTCCGTTCATTCCGTTCACTCCACACATCGTTCTACTTTTCACTTAAGCCTAGATTGCAATCTGCACTTTGCACATATCAAATATAGTTGGTTTCGCGATAATAATAATAATAACTAGAAGCGGCGGATTGGCTGATGATAAATTCAGTTGAAGAGCACCGTATTGGGGTCTTCGTTATCCATCTGCTTTACATGCCGCAGCACATCCTTCTTGGTAATTACGCCGAGCAGGCGACTGCAAAAAAAGGGAATGTTGCGGTTATTTGTTACCGTTTCCAGGGAGCACCAACTCACCCGTTGTGTGTCACTAGTGTCTGGCGCAGTCCCAGTTTACGGAACATGTCCACCACCGTTTCCATCGGCGTTTGATCCGTCACGGTGATCGGCGCCATGTCTAGGATCTTCTTTAGCTTGAGGGGCTGCGGGCCCAGGTTTTGCGTGGGCTGAGTAGATGTAAATAATACTATGGAGCTGCTGCTAATACCCTCGATAAGACGCTTGGCATTGCCTGAAAAGAAATAACTCCGGTTAATTGCGAAAAATCCAGCTTGGGAAACAGTAAGACACTCACCTATGGCCAAGTTTAGGTCCCTGCGCAACACAAAGCCGACCAAATATTGATTCTCGCGGGACACCACCACCGGATAGCCATTGTGTTCCGTTTCCTTAAGCAGGTTCTCCACATCATCCACCGTCATGGAGTCTTGGGTGATGACATTAAGCGTTTCATTGCGTCTAAAAAGTAAATAGGTGCAAGTAAAATGTATAAAGCTCTTGAATTACATTAGCTTTACTCACTTTGGCTGCATAACATCCGCTGCCAGGGTTGTGTGCGCAAACTCCTCCTTGCTGTCGAGGAACGGATAACCATTCAGCGCAATGTGGGCATCGTAGATGCCCTGCCTGCCCAGAGCATCACCCACCCACTTGGAAGCCATGGCAGCCGCCATCAGTGGCACAATATATCTCACTCCGCCCGTCAGCTCAAACATGATCACCACCAGTGAGACAGTCATGCGTGTGACACCGCCCAGAACAGCTGCCGCACCCACCACTGCATACAGTCCGGGTGTGATTAGATTGCTGTCCGCACACTCGCCGGTGAAGAACCAAATGTTCGGGTAACTATAAGCAAACTGCTCCACGCCAATGCCCACGATGCGACCCATGATGGCGCCCAGCAACAGGGACGGAATAAAGAGACCCGCCGGCACTTTCATGCCGAATGTGAAGATAGTCAGCGCCAGCTTGAGGATAAAGGTGAGCATTAGCAGCCAAATGGAGCTGTAGACGCCGGGGCCAGGCTCTGTGACCTCAATGATGCTGTTGCCCATCGTTATGTTCATGCGTTTATACTCGCTGAAAGAAAACAATTACGAAATTAATGGGAATCCGTCGAAAAATAACTTTAAAATGTCTGAAACCCACCACAAGGGATTGGTTACATCGCCGGGCGAGCACTTGCTGACCAACAGGAAGATCAGCTCGTTCATGTTCATGCGGGTGAAGGGATTCGGATAGCAGATGATGCCAGTGACCAGAGTGACGAACAGCACTTCCATGACGGGATATTGACCCAGCTTGCTGAACTTCCTGTAGCGGCACCACCACAAATTCGCCTTGATGAAGAACGTACCAATAACACCCTAAAAAAGTAACAAAGTTTATGAAAAGTATAAAAAACAAATAAATAAATAAACAAATAAATAAAGAATATTACCCCCATTATTCCCAGAAAAACAAAGGGAATGAGCTCGAAAAAGATCCACGGCTTGTTGTATTCCACAAAGAAAAGCACGGAATGCTCGTTGCCAAACGGAGTTAGCGATCGCAAGACGAATGCGGCGATCAGGGCACAAAAGAAGGAACGCCACAACGTCTTCAGGGGAAAGTAATAGGATACCTCCTCCAGCGAGAACAGAACTCCTCCAATGGGGGCTCCAAAAGCCACCGAAACGCCGGCTGCCGCTGCTGCTGATAGAATCTCACGTTTCTTGGCCTCGTTCCTTCCGTATTTGGGGAAAACGTGCGAAAATATGTTGCCAATACAGCTGGCAATATGCACCATAGGTCCCTCTTTGCCCAGCGTGAGGCCAGCGGACACGGAGAGCATTAGGCCCACTGATTTGATCAGCAGCGTCCACTTGCCCAAGTATCCGCGTATAATGAAGCCCGACAAGATGGTCTTGATCTCCGGTATACCCGATCCACAGGCGTAGGGTGCAAACATCCGCACCAGCGAGGCGCTGAGAGATGCGAACAGCAATGCCCATAGCACATACCAGATATAGGCAACGATATACGGTCCAGTGCCATTACGATCCAGACCAAAAATCTCCGGCCATGTCTTCCACTGTCGAAAGAGAAAGCCACAAATCAAGTTATTCACTTTTGGAAGCCATTGAGGCAGCATTTAACTCACCGTCGAGCAGTTGCCTTCCTCAAATACCGATTGCTTGGCTGGGTAACAGCACTGCTCTCGATTGAACCAAAAGGCGGGCGGACATATGCCGTGCTTTAGGTCGGACATCCAACTGGCGCCAATGTCCACCATGCCGGCCACACAGCCAGCGGCGATGCCGACGAGTAGAACGCACAGCCATCCAGATCCGGCATCAATGGAGCCCTAGAAGCACAATTAAAGCAATTAGTAGAGATCGTATATGGAATATGGAGCCACTTCGTACCTTAATCAGATCCCACAGCGAATCTTGTCGCTTCTTGACTATGTAGCGATGTCGCATCCGGTCGCGAGCAATGTCCCGCTGCCAGTCGATTGTATGGAAATCCTCATACTGACCGATGCCTGGAATATCATCCTGCACATCCGAGGAACCATAGAAGGAGAGTGCTCCTAAAGATAAAAACAAAAGCACATAAATTATCTCCATTTTGACAATGTAAGCTTGGTTTCTTCATGTTCGTTAGCTAAGCTCAAAGTTCAGTTTAGTTTTTCACTTACACTGGGATACCGGGAGACTTGTTTTCTTGATTTACTTGATTGATTCTTATGGCTAATGGTATCGCATTTCTTTTTCCATGCAATTTCCTTATGACTCTTTAAACAGAGAGTCATATTCCCCGACTTGAGTTCCAGTTGCTTACTTTTATGAGTATTGATTCGGCTTAGCGCTGCGCTAACATCATTATTCGGCTGCGATCGGAGTTTATATATGTGAATTGTTGTATTTACCCAACACATTGATACAATACATTTAATTTTCATTCAAATAAAGAGCTCTCCCAGCTGGTTAGTCGGCTTAATATAATGAATTAGCATCACGTGAGCAAACTACGGGGTACTGTGTTCACCTATCGAGCTCTGTAGGGGAATTGATTCCCCTAACGCCATAATTATGCACATATGTCTGATTGCTAATGATCGTGGATATTAATTGAATTGAATTCCCCAACTCGGCGCAAGTACAGCTGTGTGCCACGCCACCGAAAAAGCAGAGTGGTTCCGAGGTGACGTCGCAGCATAGCGGCACTCATATGATCATGATCTTGATTAGCACCGCAGACATACGCTTTGCTTTGCGCAATGGGATCCCGATCTCTCGCTCTCTCACTTCTGAACTCACCGTCCATGGGATCGCCGAAGGCACTGTGAGTTGGCACATGCTGGTGATGGTGATGATGCTGGTGCATTGTTCGCTGACTGTGGCCACCTGAGTGTCCAAACTCTCGTTCGGTATCCGATTCGGTGGCCGTTTCCCGGTGATAACCGCTGCTGCTTCCGCCTCCTCCTCCTCCGACGCTGCCACCGATCACATCGCCCGGACTGGAGCGCGGTGTGATGTCGATCATATCCTCCTCGTCTGTGCCCGCCGTCGCTGTCAGCGAAGTGGTCAGCTTCGAGTGTTGCGCCAGCGGGTGATCGTGGAAGGTACCGTCGCTGTCGCCGGGCGCTCCGTTCGTGTGCCCGTTCGACTGGAAGAGAGAAAATAATGAAACCCAAATCAGATATCAGACACTATGGCTTTTGGGGATCACTGTTGGGCTTTCTGGGTGCTTTGTTTATGCATTGAAACTGATAAGATTAGGATCGGCGTACTGTAGACACATCTGTACGTGGAATTGTGAATAATTCCCAGCATTTCCGCCCCCTTGTGCCAGATGTTTGTGGATTCGGATAATGTGATTGTTCGGACGAATGAAACTATGGCTGAGCAGTAAGTTGGGCTAATCTGTGGTGAGTAAATTTCTGGTGTAACGATCAGAAAACATCAAGGGATTAAGAAAAAATGAAACTGCTTCCTAGTTATAGTTTTTTTTTAAAGAATAATTTAAGACATTTTTAATTAAATAATAATGATTTTTTTTAACATAATAAATATTTAATTATATTTCACCCACAAATCAACATTTTCTTCAATTGACGTGTTTTTGTGCGTAATGTTGATGGGGTTAAGGCCCACCTGGGCTTATCACGTATGTGGGTTGCGTACCTTTTTCATCACCGTCTGGTAGGCGGTTATGTAGCTGTTGCCCTCCGCGGCAGCCTCCCTGCTGCCCTTCAGCGGAAACTTTTCCATCCTGTCCCTGTTCTGCTGCTTAGAATTCTTTAACTATTCCAAATTATTCACAAAATTTGTGTTGCGTTTTTGCGTTGCAGTCGAGGCAGCGCAGTAGCAGCGCAGCAAGCGCACGTCACTAAGTACAAACACACGCACAAACAGTTGTTGGGGCCAATCACTTCACTTTCTTTCCATTTTACTCGGTTTGGAGGTGTGCACTCGATAGCGTTGGCATTGAGGTGGCTCGAACAGGTATTTTAATCACTTATATAGTAGACATTTCATTGGTAAAGTGCTTACTTTTTGTGTGCGAATAATTTATTTGCAAAAATCACAATCCGTCTGACCAGAGCACGACAAGCGAGGAAATACCAAATCAGTCGATAAATAAAGTTCGAAAATTGATCTTTTAAATAGATGAAGTTCTATTTGTTATTGCGAGTTTGGAGAGAAGTTATTCGTTTGATTTATTAGTTTTATTTAATTATATTTCACTGTATATATATGCATATATATTCCCGATTTGTCAGTATTATTTGTCCAAACCCACAACTCAACTACTATTTGTAAGGTGCCAACACTTGGCCACTCTGGTCGCTGAATTTGTTTACGCCGTACACACAGCACGGATTTCGGTTGGGCCAACAACAACAGCACAGCGCGCCAGCATAAACAACGAGAGTGAGATGGCCGGCTTTGTGGCGGTGCACACAGGTTTGTATACACGGATCCGCCCCGACGGACGGCCAGATGATTGATGGCCGCCATCCGTTTTCAGGGGCTGGCAACTGCATCGACGAGACCAAGTACCAGCGGGTGATCAAGGAGGCCTGCATGCGGGCCACGGACATACTGCGCAACGGCGGCTCTGCCGTGGACGCCTGCGAGGCGGCTATCATTCGGCTGGAGAACTGCGGCTACACGAACGCCGGCTTCGGTTCCAATCTCTGCCTGGACGGATCCGTGCAGTGCGACGCGGCTATTATGGACGGTTCTACGCTGAACTTTGGTGCCTGCACGAACGTCAGCCGGGTAAAGAACCCCATCCAGTTGGCTCGGCGCATCTGCGACGCCCAGGCCAGTCCACAGCTACTGGAGCGCATTCCACCGATGATTCTCGCCGGCACTGGAGCCGAACGGTATGCCGATGAGGTTGGCTGCTCCATGGTGGATCCCTCCGTTCTGATTTCTTCAAAGGCCAAGTTCCAGTTTAATCACTACAAAAGCAAATACGATATGGTGGTGAACTGCAGATCGGGCAAGGCGGCCTCGGAGGAGCCGGTGCCGGTGCCAGTGCCCGAACCTGGTGCAGAGGTGGAGCTAGCCGCCGCCCTGGATACCGTGGGCGCTGTTTGCGTCGATGGCGCCGGCAATACTGCAGCGGGCTGCAGCTCTGGCGGCATACTACTCAAGGTTCCCGGCAGAGTGGGGCAGGCGGCCACGTATGGAGCCGGCTGCTGGGCCACGGATACTGATAAACTGGCCGTCGCTACCTGCACAACCGGTAACGGTGAGTACCTTATGAAAACGCTCCTGGCCAGAGAGATCTGCAATGGGGCCTTCAGCAACGACTGTGCGGTGACGAGTCTGCACCGGACGTTCAAGCAAAAGTTCCTCGATTCTCCCCTCTTGCCCCGGCAGCAGGATCTCTATGCCGGGGCCCTGACCCTGCTCTACTCGCCGGGCCAGAGCAGCGGCGAGGTGATGTGGAGCCACACGACACAGTCCTTCTGCGTCGGCTACATGGGGACCTCGCAGCGGGCGCCAAAGGTTCGTACTCAGGCATAGCCGCCAGCAGCCACACATCATCCATCATTTCCCATCCGTTTCCCGTGTGTCTTCTTCTTGCAGTTTGTGCACTCGCCGCTGCCCACGTACAGCGTCCCAGGCCGATCGTGCGTCGTCAATGGCCAGAATTTCCATTTGCGCATTTAGATGTGGGCCGGACTGGGCTGGCTGGCTGGCTGGCTGGCTGGCCAACCAACTAACTAGCCGCAGTGTCTGGCGGCGGACCGCCTGCATCCCCGTTATCCGCGGCGCATCTGCAATTCATTTGATTTAATGTTTAATTGCCGCGACAATCGCTGCCAATGCTATATGTATGATGGTGGCTATATGACAGCCGGCGCCGGAGGAGGCAGGGCTTTGTCTTTGGCGAAATATTAAGATAATTAAGCAAAAACTTTTATTGTAAATTCTCTCGTAGAACGTAAGCCAGAGCTGTGTTTGTGTACTGCTACGTACGTACTGCTAGCAATGAAATAGGATTTCTCAAATGTATGTGGCTTCCCCCCTGGCCCCGTTGCTCCTTGGAACTGCCGTGTGCGCTAGATAAATCAGCCGGCGGCATGCGAGTCGGAATATCATATTCGAGTGGGGGCATATGTTTGTATCCGTATGTATATTTAGACGCGCTGACGTGTCTATGTGTGCAGCTGTGTGCGGCCGATGTCCAAGTGTTTACGGCCATCAATGTACAGAACATAACCCATTAATTCCGACGACAGAGCGCAGAAGAAGCCGCAGCCGCAGCATGCACACACAATATCAAGGTCCCGAGAATCGGATTTAAATGCTTTTACTTTTAGCGTAAACCAATGACTGTACATACAAGCATATACTTATGACGCGAGCCGTTCTAAACACATTCGTTCGTATTCACTTGCGGCCAATAATCCAATATCCAATGGTATTTCGTGGCACATATGTATATTTATTGCTAAACATTTCGAGGCTTTCCCAGAATCCCATTTGTAATGCCCACTATGAACATGGCGTCCCCGAAGCCAGTTCCATTAGCTGATGATTTATACTGCCTAAGATCGTGTCCCTGACTGTAGTCATATGTATTTAAGAGCCTAGGATCATAGCCATAACTAATCAAGCCCTTAACTTAATTTTTTGTATTATGATTTATGATTTCACTGAATGCTTATTAAAGATGTGTACATGTCGGTCTATGAAGGTTTTTAATTTAATATAATATATCCAGGCAAGAGCTTTGTAAATCTTGGAAATTAAGCATAAAAATGTAATCACAAAAAATTAGAAGGCGTTTAAAAGTCTATATAATTATTTATTTTATGGAGATATTGTGTAGATATATAAATATTTCGCGAGGAAACGTTTAATTCAAAGAATTTACTTAGGAAGAAAGAGTTGGAGCCTCTGCGGGAGCATCGGTTGGGGCGTCAGTTGGTGCATCCGTGGGAGCAGCGGTTGGAGCATCAGTGGCAGAAGTTGGAGCATCAGTAGGAGCACCAGTAGGGGCATTCGTTGGAGCATCAGTGGCAGAAGTTGGAGCATCAGTAGGAGCACCCGTAGGGGCATTCGTTGGAGCATCAGTGGCAGAAGTGGGAGCATCAGTAGGAGCACCCGTAGGGGCATTCGTTGGAGCATCAGTGGCAGAAGTGGGAGCATCAGTAGGAGCACCAGTAGGGGCATTCGTTGGAGCATCAGTGGCAGAAGTGGGAGAATCAGTGGCAGAAGTGGGAGCATCCGTGGCAGTAGTGGGGGCACCGGTTGGAGCAACTGTAGAAGTGGAAGTGGTGGTAGCCGAGCAGCTGGCGGGTCTTGACGGCACACAGCTGCCAGTGCTCGCATCGAAGAAGGGCCTCGTGTCCGCACAGTTCATGTAGATGGACACCCAGTTGTCAGTGCCAGATTTCTGGCAGTACAGATAACTCTTGCACGTGGAGTCATCGTAATTCCTAACATAGAAATAACTGGAACTAAAACTGGACTCCGCATCCCTGCAGGCCTGCTGCCT
This sequence comes from Drosophila anomelani, assembly GCA_035045905.1. Classification (NCBI taxonomy): domain Eukaryota; kingdom Metazoa; phylum Arthropoda; class Insecta; order Diptera; family Drosophilidae; genus Drosophila; species Drosophila anomelani. The sequence goes on from JAWNOO010000165.1 coordinate 2,511,882, forward strand.
CTGGTCGGCACTAGGCGTTGTCGCCGGCGCTGCTGTTGTAGTAATTGGCGTGTAGACACTGTTAGTGCAGGTGGCCTCAAAGCCCACCTAAGAGTAGAGCAAAGTTTATACCCATTTTCAATGTATGACATTAAGAATACTTACATAATCGGCAGCACAAGTGGGCACACAGATAGTTCCATAGAGACTCAAAGAATCGATGTTGCAAATCTCATCTGGGTCGCAGGTGTACGCAGTGGAGGAGATGAGCTCTCCGCTGGAGGAGCATCGGGCAAACTGAGTCTGGCTGACACAGGCGTACTTGGCATCTGTCGCACACACTTCACACTTGTCCCCATTTCCGCCAGAGGTTCCACACACATCCAGGACAGTGGAGCCATCCACCTGGGAGCTCTCCACACAGACATCCGCGGAATTTGAGCAAACGGTGCCGGTGGGACAGTTTACAATATCTCCAAAGGCAGCATTTTCTGTTAAGAGTTAAGAGTACAAATTTATATTTTATTAATTTGATGAAAGAATAACTTTAGAAATGAATCCTGGACTCACTCATGCAATTCTGATACGAAGTCTGGTTGTGGCAGTAGACATCGTTGTCCGTCTGGCACTCCTGGCAGATCTGGGCTCCCCCCATGGCTAGGAGAGAAGCCACAATGGCTATGGTCGAAATAATCCTTTGCATGATCCTTGCAAACTCAACGCTTTGATGTTGTCTAAACTAAACTACAAACTGATATGATCTGTAGCTGAAATCTGCTGTCTTATATAGCGGAGAGGTTTGCTTTGCAGAAATCATTTTCGGCGGAAACCTTCAGCTGTTTATGGGCATATTAGTTGATAATATTACTTATCAGATTTGGAGCTGTTGGAAAAAATCCTCCCTAATAAACCAAGATATTAAAGGTAAGCGGTTCCGTCGCATATCAGCTATTGACAGCAGTTTGTTTTTGCCTAAACGTAGTATAAAAGGTACGTTAAACCGAATTTTGAAGGTTAAAAGCCATTTCTCTGAGAATTGACTCATGTTCTCCGTAATTTGGCATTCTTAACTTGTTTTGTATAAAGAGTTTTTAAGCTATTATTACTTTATTTTTGGGATATTATCTTATGAAGGTTTTCTTTTTAATGGAAACATTTTCAAGGTGCTCTTAGTGTTTATTTTTTACGCCTTTTTTAGTCTAATAAACAAGAGTTCTTCTTAAAGAACCATATAAATATACACTTATATTTTTTATTCTAATAATATATATAATAATAATTACTTGGTTATTTTTTTGCATAAAATCCAGATTAAGATAGTCCTTCTTTAAGTGCAATCAACTGGCTTCTTGTCCACACATCCACCGGTAATCGAATCAAAGTATATTTTTGGTGATTTGCACGAAAGGAACACGGAAGTATAAGCATTTCCCACTAGTTCGCAATACAGGTAACTCCGGCAGGTGGCATCATCGGTGTATCTCGTGTAAAAGAACTTGGCTGTCGTTCCCGAGGCAGTGGCTGCAGCCGAGCATTTGGTCTGACGATCCTGTGGGCTGGGTGTCGTAGTCGGAGCTGCAGTAGTTGTGGTCGTTGTGAAGGCAGCGTTGCTGCAAGTGGCCTCCATTTCCAGCTGCCAATCGAGGATAAAGGATAAATTTAAATGGTAAAACTCTCCCTAAGGAATACCTACGAATTCAAGGGCACACGGCGGCACACAAACTGTCTGGTGCGATGCCAGAGCTTCGATGTTACACAGTTCGCCATTCTCACAATCATAGATCGGGGAATCAATTAGATTCGTGCCAGAGCATCTGGCAAACTGGGTACTGCTGACACAAGTGTACTTGCCAGTGCCATCACACACCTGGCATTCGGCACCGTTTCCCCCAGTGCTTCCACACACATCCTTGATATCGGGATTGCTAGCAGATATTGCCTTGCACGGATCATCGGAATTGGTGCAAACAGTGCCCGAGGCACAGTGCTGAACATCACCAAAGGGGGCACCTCCTGATTGGATCAGTGGATCATTGAGGTTTCTATGAGAGGCGAATCCTTTACTTACTCATGCAATTCTGATACGAAGTCTGGTTGTGGCAATACACATCATTGGCCGCCTGACACTCCTGGCAGTTCTGGGCAGCAGTTAAAACCAAGCCACACGATATTACAAGCAAAATCTGTGAGATCCTTTTCATTTTCCTGATAAATTTTGAAACAAAATCAAATGCTTTCTCCTATAAAAACTGCACCAAAGTGACTTGGACTCCTGTCACTGCACATATCTTTTATAGCTGAGACAATGCAAAGCTAAGGCTGTGCAGTGTATTTTTGGAAATCATCAAACTTTATAATTACGTGCTGCTAGCAATAAAGATGTTTGCCAGATTTAATCTAAGCCAAAGAAGTGCGCCATCGTAAAGTAATATTGAAGCTTTTTCGAGGTGAGATTTAAATTATTTTAAAAGAAATTCACACTGTAAATTCTGCTGATTTCCTGTTTTTGAATAAACTTAAAGGTAAATGAGTTCCAAAAGAATGGAAACTTAACTTGACAGGATTTTTGTATGCTTTAATAATAAACTTTATTTTATAAAGTAATATTTCAATGTGTTTTATGAATCAAAAAGTATCTTTTTTTGATATTTTAATATTAAAATTAATATTTTACAAGACTTTTACACCATTAAAAACTTTACATTTCTGGCTATAAACTGTTTGAAATAAATTAGAAAAAACTTAAGTGCATCCAGTTGGCTTGGTTGCCGCACAGTTTGAGGTGGTCGGATCGAAATATGGCTTGGTACCGGTACAGGACATGAAAACGGTGCTCCACCCGGTAGTAGCGCGTTGGCAATACAGGTAACTGCGACAGGTGGCATCCGCTGTGTACGGCGTGAAGAAGTACGAGACGGTGCTAAGGCTCGCGTCTGCACTCGCTGCTTCGGTACATCCGGTGGCTTGCGCTGAACTGCTGGGAGTGGTGGCCGGAGAGGCTGTTGTGGTGGTGCTGCTCGGCTGGTACTCACTGTTGCTGCAGGTTGCCGTCAGTCCCACCTAAGAACAAGAAAAACTATTAGTTATGTTCAATAGGATCTAGAGAGAGCGGACTTACAAAATCAGCGGCACAAGTGGGCACACAGATGTCGTTAAAATTTGTTAAACCTTCCAGACTACAAATCTCGCCCTCCCCGCAGCTAAACACACTGGTGGTTGAGACGACTCCGCTTGAGGAGCACCGAGCAAACTGAGTCTGGCTGACACAGGCGTACTTGTTGTTTGAAAGACACGCTTCGCAGCTTGCCGAGGTGCCACACACATCCACAATGGTAGTGCCATCCACCTGGGAGCTCTCCACACAGACATCCGCGGAATTAGAGCAAACTGTGCCCGTGGGACAGTTTACAATATCTCCAAAGGCAGCATTTTCTGGGGTAAGGAAATCCGATAAAATTAAACGTGATATTTATAACGTATATAATTGCTTCCTGGACTCACTCATGCAATTCTGATAGGAAGTCTGGTTGTGGCAATAGACATCGTTGGCCGTCTGGCACTCCTGGCAGATCTGGGCTTCCCCAAAGGCTAGGAGAGAAGCCACAATGGCTATGGTTGCTAGAATTCTCTGCATGTTCCCGTCGAAACTAAACTACAAACTGATATGATCTCTAGCTGCGATCTGCTGTCTTATATAGCGGAGAGGTTTGCTTTGCAGAAACCACTTTCGGCAGAAAAACCTTCAGTTGTTTATGGCTATATTAGTTGATAATATTACTTATCAGGTTTTTGGTTGTCTTTGCCTGCCAAAAATGTGCCATATAGTTATAAACAAGCACCTGATGATTCCTCCAACTAAAACATATAACAAAGATATGCCTCGTGTCTCCATCTCTTAAAGCTTTTAAAGGTTAATATCTAAATATCTGTCTACGAAGGTGTATCTTTAGAAGGTGTTGAGAAGTAGCTTGAATTATAATATAAGAGATAAAAATATAATATACATATTATCCCAATATTATTAATAATACTGATTATCTGTATCATATTATCTAACACAATTCATAAAAAATATCATCTTTTCTGAATATTCTTCTATTCAATCTTTCTTTTACTTTCTTATTTGTTAAAGAATGGCAATTTAATATGCAAAACTTTATTTAAAATTTAATATTTTCATTATTTGTAGTTATTATAGGTAAAAATGTAGTCAAAAAATGCATGTTAAAAAGTCAAAGTTACATATTTAAACTCATATACAAATTAACAAAGGTTTCAAATAAAATAACCATTTGTTGCCTTTAAATAAATCAAAAGCTTTTAGCGATTTTAAGAGCAACCAGTTGGCTTTGTTGCCACACAACCCTTGGTGGTGGAATCAAAGTATGGCTTGGGTGCGGAACATGTAAAGAAAACTGTAGCCCATTTAGCGTCGTTAGGGCCCTTTTGGCAATACAGATAAGTGCTGCAAGTGTTATCTCCTGTGTTTATAGTGTAGAAGTATTGGGTTACAGTGCTAGCTGTGGTGGATGCGCTTGTGCTGTCACTTGGGGGGGCAGCAGTGGCTGGCGCTGCCGCATCGCAAATAGTCTGTTCATCAGCCTCACTAGGAGTTGTGGGCGGAGCTGCTGTAGTTGTGGTTGTGGTGAATTCATTGTTGGTGCAAGTGGGTTTCGCATCAAGCTGAAATTAAAATATAAAATTATATAACAAATTAATTTAGGTTAAGTAAACTGCAGAGATACCTACATAATCAAGGGCACAAGAGGGCACACAAACGGTAAGGTACTTATCAAAACCTTCTTGGTAGCAAACTTCATCCTCTTCGCAGCTGTAGATAGTGGAGGTAATCAGGGTGGTGCCCTTGCATCTGGCAAATTGCGTACTGCTGACACAGGCGTATTTGGCACTGTCAGCACAAGTTTCACATGCAGAATCGCTGCCACAAACATCAATGGCGTTAGTTCCATCAGGGTCCTCAACACAAACATCCAAACCATTGGTGCAAACAGTGCCCTCAGGACAGTGCTCCACATCGCCAAGGGGGTTTCCTTCTGCAAGTAATAGCTTAAGGCATAAATCTGAGGGACTACATAAGTCTCTCCTCTACTTACTCATGCAATTTTGATAAGAGGTCTGGTTAAGACAGTAAACTAAATTATCATCCATGCACTCTTGGCATTTCGGGTCGTCAGCAAAGGCTAGGTTGCCATAAGCCACCAAGAGGAAACTTGCAAGGATCACCTGCATCTTGAAGGCTTCGTTTAAACTGCAAAATAAAGTATTAACTAATTGCAATGTGCTGATGTCTTCTTATATAGCTGAGAGCTGCATCAAAAGCTTCATCCATAAACTGCATTTGAATGCATCAGGTGATCTAGAGCTCTTTATCTTGATCTTGTATCATCGGCCATAAATTTGCTATCATAAGGAAATATTGAAGCTTTTTTTAGCAGCAATAAAATTTAGTGGAGATTACTTATGTCTTATCTGTTTCAAAGAAAATAAAGAAAACCATGAGGGGTTAAAAAGCCTTTTAAATTAATTTTAAATAAATAAAATTATAGAACTATGTATATAAAAATTAGTATCCAATAATTGTGATAATATTTATCATTCGGTTATTAATGATTTCTTTATTTAAATTTTTTAAATACATTTCCAAGTTTTTAAGAAAATTTCTTGAATACCTTCAGGTTTCTGTGATACCCAGAAAGCTTTCTGTACTCTTACCTGAAGCTTATCAGTGGAATATGAAATAATAATAATGTTGTTAAATGCTGTCAATAAACCAATAAATCCATAAAGAAAACCTTGAATGAATGTGACAATAGATAGCCCATGATATCTTTTGAGAAACGCTCGAAAGTCATTCTTTATGGTTCGCTCGCAATCTGAAAGCCAAAATAAGACACATGCTGAGATTGCTTGCGATCACATTTATTAAGTTTCGTATTTGAATCAAATTTTTCTTAAATATTTTCTCACACAATTTTACATATTACACAATTCACGTTCTTAAATGTTTGTTTTCTTGCTTGATGATCGAGTAACACAAAATATCTCTTAAGCGAATTTAATAAATAACAGATATATGTACGCATATGATCATTTGTTTCGTTATAAGCGAAGGTCAAGTATGGTATATAATACGTTTCAAAAGTGACGAAGGGAGGGGGGAGAGAACTAAAAGTGTCTGCTTAAAGTTAAACGTACGCTCTGATAATAGAAATAATAATGCATTCCCATCGGTGAAACCTATCCTTAGTTATACGTAAGTATCTATAGAAGAGCGCCATGGAGGATGACTCCTCGGATTGGGGATAGCTTCACCGATATCTGCAGCACGATTAAACACAATATTACGATATTGGATGGGTAATAATGATGATTATTACACTTGGTAAGTTGACGCGTGGGGCTGGTGGCTTCGGAACATCGTCTGGATCCTTGATGGTGATATTACACATTGAAATGTTGAACTTATGATTCGATATAATATAGTATGTAATGTGTATATATAATTTATATATGAAAAAATATATATATATATTTATATACGTATGCGTATATGCATGTATTATGTAGTTAAACTAATCTGTAACTAGGGCTCATTTGATGAATATGTTCTCAGTTTTGTATGTAAAGGTTGGTTTTCCTTCGATCCATAATGTGTGTGTGTGTAAATATAGTTAAGCTTGATTTGTGTAAGTTTATTTTTATAATTTTATAATTTGCTCTATTCTCGTATATAAAATTTGACCAAATACATAAGATTTTCTTTACTTCTTTTTTTTGTTGTTTTGTTTATATATAAAACGAACGAAACAATTCTCAACGATATTTGAAACATGGTTTCACCTAATGCTTAAATGCCTAACACAAAAATAATAAACAAATTTTGAAATTTCCTCTCCCTAGCTCCTTCTTTTTCAGCCTTCTCTTTTTTAGCTGGTTAATAAAGTAAAATTGTTGCTTCTCGATGATGATATAGGTTCTCAGACATACATATACACTGCGAAAATAAAACATAATTTCATTTACTTAATTTACTAATTACTCTAATCAACGCGGCGTTCTCCTCCTTCAGGCGATGATTATCCGACTTGTAGGCATCGAGTTGCTGTGTTTAAATAAGGCGTCGTCAAAGGTAAGAAAGGTAAAACAAAATAAATTAGTTAAATTAAACAGAGAATATCAAAAGCAATATACGATTATGTGGGTGATTAGGGGGCGGGCATGCTTAGTTAATTAATATATATTTTTCTTTATTTTTATTATTATTTTCGTGGATGCCTCAGCAGCAACAACACAACAATGGAAACAACAACAAACAATTAGTAACTGCCTAAGGGGGGCGGAACAAAATTAAAGAAAACTCATCTTGGACAGCCCTAATCTCATATTACATGCACTACACACTCGAAATATGGTATGACTTTTGGATATTTATCTCTGATTCGTGTCTCGTGTGCTGTGATAAGCTAACTTTATAGCCAATCCGTCATAATAATCAAATAATGCACAATGGATCTCATGAATTTAGATGCGAATGCTCGTGTCCTGGTATCTCCACACCCACCCAGCGGGGAGTATGGCAATAATAAACAGCAGTAAGTTGAATTAAGAACGACAATGGGGAAAATGTTTATATTTATTTCATAATTAAACTCAAGATCGATGGTCGTTGGTGTTGAGAGTCGAGTACAACACACACAAAGGATAATCAAAATGGCAGATAAAACGTGTAACAATATGTAACAACAAGAGGGTATAATATACTTTAGATATATTTTTAATAGACATTATTTAAATAGTAGAATATTAAGTAAGTATTTTTTATATTTGTATATACAATGGGAGTGCTTCAAAAACTTGTACTGGTTATATCCCAGGATAAGTCAGGGTTAAATTTTGAAGCTCAACGTTTATTACAATTTTTAACCAATGTTTTAGTGATTTAATTATAAAAATATCTAAAGATTTTCTTCTTTTAAAAAATAAAACAGTACAGAATTTCCCAAAACTTTAGCATTTATTTCTCATTTAACAAATTTGCATTCAACTTCGTACAGTATTTTGAAACACTCCTTGGATACAGTTATAGCTATATAATATATATTTTATTATATTCCTTTAGGTGATATATGTGTATAAACAACAAAACAACAGCCAGCAGAGCTCATAATATTTGGATAGGCGCAGGTTTCAAGTCAGTGTCAGTGGTGGGGCACATTTACCATTAAGTTTCCAGCATCACACCAACCAGACCACTTCTTTGCTCTCTTTGATGTTCGATCCTTGGGATCCTGGGAATTGCTGATGCTGTTTTCTTGTATTCTATTTTTCTTTTCTTTATTTTTGTGGTGGGGATTTGATGATTGATCTCGTTGGTTTTGATGAGCTTTATTTATTTTGATTCGAGTGTTTGATTTAAAGAGTAATTCCCTTATTTGATACAAGTATTTGATAAATTCGCAAACTTTCGATTTGATTTCGATAACCAAAATAACATATATTTTACTATTAAAACAATTTTCTACTAGTGAAGTTTGTTTATCAAAAGACTTGAATATTGCCTCCTAAGGAGTTGTAGTTATGTTTATAATGCCTTTAAATATTACCAATGATCTCAGCTCAATGTGAACTTAATTTATCTACGATACATTTAATTATTGTTGTTACTCAAAGCAAAAGAGTTGTGTATATTTAATAGTCGGAGGTGCCACAGAATTAAAATCACTTGAAACTGCGCTAAGAAGAATTTTTTTTTAGATAGCAAAATTCATGTATGAAAGTCTAAAATATATTCTTTAGAGCGCTGTTTAAATTGATTTCAAATCCACACTCCCCTCGGCTTATATATAATATTTTTATATATATATTTATAACAACGACATCAAGGTGTATTAAATATATAGCATATATAGAAACGATATTCGCGTGAGCAAAGGGAAAGGTGAGATTTTCAGATATTGTGGTTTTTGATATTGGATATTAATTGGATTTGATTTTGATTTTTGGGTGCTGGTGCTGGGACAATCTAAATGCTTTCTGATCTGCGCCTATTTGGTCTTGGCCAGCTGACTCTGAGCCGAGGTGGTCAGCTTGGAGACGACCCGTGTGAGGGCCCGATTCTCGGCACGCAGACGGTCGTTCTCAGTCTTTAGCTTCTGCAACAGCTAAAAATCACATAATACAAAAAAAAAAAAATAAGGACGCAGCAAGTAATAACAAAAAAGCACAGCGGCGACGCAAGTAAATCAAAGTGGAAAAACATTTTGGTTTTTTGTTTTTTTTTTAATATTTGAGCGATTAGCGACAGTTCGATTGTTTTGTTCGATCGATGAGGCGCGTGGGAAGAGAGAGAAAAAAGAAAAACAAATTTGAGTGAGCTTATTGGAATGAGAGCGCTTTGTTTTTTAAATATTTTGTAAAATCTTTAACAATTTAAGTGAGTATAACGATAAACGTATAAACACGCATGGGAACAGTGACGAAAAATCAAAAAGGGTTGACAATTTGACAATGAGAGACAGATAGAACAAGATGATAATGCTGAAGATGATGATGATGATACGATCTGGTGATGACAGAGAAACATAATGGTCTGAAGAGATGTCTTTTTGAATGAGAACATGTCTGAGGTGATGTCTGATGTCTGTCGTTGGCTTGTTTGTTATTCCTGTTGTGTGTTGTTGTTGTTGTTGTTGTGCGAGATGAGCAAAACCAAGAGGAAGGCAAAAACACACAAAACCAAGCAATGAGATGATGATCTGATGACAACATTTGGATATTTGGGTCATAAATAAATTAAAGGCAACAAGGAAGAAAAATCAAGAAATCAAGCGATTGCTTCACTGTACAGCGGAGAAGGGCACAAAATAGAAATGATATATAGACTATATACACAGGGTTGGGGGGTCTTTTCAAATCAAATGAGGTTTCTGCAAACAAACACACCCAAAGACAACTAGCCATTGCCAACTAGGTGTTCTTCTATAATGTGTAAAAAGCGCAGCATCTGGCCAAAAAGGTAAAAGCAATATAATAAACGGATTCATTTCTCCAACTCAGTGCAAAGAAAGGTGTTCGTTCAGATTATAAAAACCAAACAGAAACTTTTCATTTCGAATTAATCATTTTGCTTAAATCAAATCAATAAATGGGTTAATAAACTAAACAAAACATAAAGAAAAACAAGAGAAAACTCAATTTCAAAGGTAGTTTGCATGCTTCGAGGGTTTCACAAAATCATAAAATAGGGTTTAAAGGTTTAAAACCAAACGGAAGCAATCAATTTCGAGTCCTGCAAACAGCGGCATTGGCATCATTAAGGACACTTTTGTAATTACCTTGAGCTCTTCTTCCAACTCGGAAAGCTTGCGTTCCATAGCTCTTCTTTCGCGTTTCTCAAGTTCAGATAGTGAATTTTTCGTTGTCTGCGAATATGTGAAATGAAACAAGATTTCGTTTTGCATTTTTTGATTTGTTTACAGTGTTTTGTACTGTTTTCTGTATTCGGTATTCGGTATTCGGTTGTTTTCTTGTTCAGTTGTGTTGTGTTGGTTTTAAGAAATCGAATAAAGATATATATTTGTATATATAAAGAGCGAAAGAGAGCGCGAGCAGTAAGCTTCACATGAGAGGGAAAAAGAGGCAGCTGGAGAATATTTTGTGTGATAAAGTTATAGGTTTTAGTAGGCAGCCTTTTCTTACTAAGTATATTGTGTTTCGTGTTGTTGTTGTTTGTTACTGCCATTTGTTTATTATTATTATTAAATTTCCTTCTTAGTGGGCGTGAATGTGGGCGTGGGCGTGTTAGGGGCGTGTCTTTGTACTTACGGCATTGGCGAATCGCTCAAGCGTGGCCCGTGTTTGCACAACTTCATCGTCCTTCTGCTTGAGCATCTGCTTCAGCTTATCGTTCTCCAATCTGTGTGGAAAATAAGAAAAGGTATTCATCGCATACGAGGATATATAAAAGGCTTCATTATACTCACTTGGCTGCTTCCCAGAGCGCCTTGTAGTCAATGCCATCGCCATTCTCTGCCTTGTCGCTCTTGGATTCACTTGTGGTGGCAGTGCTTGCTGTGCTGCCAAGTCTGGAGCGGGATGTTCGCTCGCTGCCACTCTGTGACAAGAAAAAAATAGATTTTATATTAATTTAAAAAGAATTTCTAAGAAAATAAATAATATAGCTTGTTTTTATACCAACAACAACAACAACATGGTCAAAATAATATTACAAAAATAAAACCAAGCATTCATAACCCTCACTTTTCTCCAAAACTTCACTTACTTCATATCCCTCACTCTTCTCCGATGAGGCACTTATCGATCGCTGTGCCGCACTCTTTGATCGCGAACGATTCCTTGACTTGCGCTCCTGCTCCCGCAGGGAATTACTCCTTGTGGCTGCAATGGCGGCCACCGTTGCTCCGGCACTAGTTGAGGGCGTACTGCTGCCATAGGCTCCTGCATTAAGGCTGCTATTCGAGGCTGACAGGGATTTGGTCTTGAGCAAACGGGAGCCCTTGAAGGAGTTGGAGGAGCTCAGACCCGGCGACTTGAAGCTAAGCGAGGCTGTGGTCACACCATTATCGTAGATGCTCGAATAGGGACTGACATAGCGATCGCTGGCGGTCGAGTACGGCGAAGAGCCCGCCGAGGAATATGAACTGGGATTGTATCTTGAACTCTCGTAGCCGCCGCTGCCTGTTCCAGTCGAGGGAGCCGAGGCGGAGGAGGACGACGACGAGGAGACGGTGGACAGAGAGGAGGAGAGAGCAGAGACTTTAGACGGACCGTAACTGTGAGCCGAGATATGCTTGCCCACCGACAGGTGGCTATAATGGTGACCCGGTGAGGCGGTGGGCTGCAGCTGCAGATAGTAGCGATTGCCATGGTGGGTTTGCGTTTTAGTTGCTGCTGGCATGACGGCATTGCAAGCTATAGAAGCTGTTGTGGATGAAGGCATGGCATGGCATGAAGAGGCTGAGGTTGAAACTGAGGAGGCTGAGGCGGATGAGGTTGCGGCCATCGATGGCTGAGAATGTTGGTTCAAATAGTGGTGGCTGGTGAACTGTTGCTGTGGCGGCTGCTGCTGCTGCTGATAATGATGGTGGTGGTGATGATATTTGGTTGCCCCGTATTCGTAGCGATTACCGTAGGCACTGCGTCCACCACTGGCTCCTCCACCGCCATACAAACTCTCCCTGGAGCTGTACACACTGGCATAGGGACTCTGGTAACTGGAGGAAATGCCGCTGCCACTGCTAGGAAAATAGCCAGTGCTCAGTGGGCGACCTGAGCTGCTGCTGGAGCCATTGTAGCTACTCCCATTATAGTTATAGGCACCCGATGATGTGCTCGAGGGAGCCATCCGAGAACTGGAGGACAGGGAACGCCGGCGACTGGCCAGCGGTGCCTGGGTTCGTGATCTCGAGCGAAAGGACATATCGCTCTGACGGTGTTGTCTATAAGAAAGTGTAAGGCCCCCTGATTAGCTCTCGGCAATTCTCCCCTGGCAGTTCGTATATCAATCGTCGATGCCAAAGTGCAATTACGTTTAAATATTCGAAAAGCCACACAAGACTTGTATACTCTTTCGGAGGGGATTTTCAATTTAGCCAGAGGTTTGTCAGTTTTCATACTTTAAAATGTTTGTTAAAAATCTTGTCCAAAGACAAGTAGAAAATAGTTAAGAAACCTCATTAACTGATCCTGAATATGTTCTTCTTGCTGAATTTCTAATCTTATTTATCCTTTTAAATATCTCCATTTAAAGCCATTTATAACCCCTTTAAATTAAGAAAACTCTCAAGACAGCTGTCTCTTTTGAACTTTAATTGAATTTCGGTTTCATCATCATCATCTAAGTACATAAAAAGCACATCAATTAAACGAGACAAGACCCCTCCTCCCTGGGGGATGATCAGCGCAATTGAAGGGCATTTCAACTTCGATTCTGATCGATTTGTGTTCCATTTATAGAAGCCAACAAAAGGCAATTACAATTAAAATCAAAGCGAACACACGAAATGTTCATGAATTTGGCATAAACAAAAATAAAGGAAAAACAAACAACTTTTGTGTGTATGTTTTCTATATACGAAACGGATCTTTCAATATGGAGAACGCGCAATATTGACATGTGGTTCGCCCTGTGCCGTGCAACTGGGGAACTGGGGAAATCGCCTGACGTCAAGGCATACATTTTGACAATTTTCCTTTGCGCTTTTCGTACCCCCAACTGGCCACTGCTCTTGATCGAATTGAAAACACATACAAAACCGTGATATATGGTTCCGAAAACTATACCACAAGCAGCCGGCCTGCTCTGCTATTTATTTGTTTTCACTAAGAGTTGATGCTCCTCATCCTCATCTTTTCAGCCTCATCCTCCGCCCACGCGGATACAAACAACAAACATCATCTCCGGGGTGAAAAACGTTTTTCCTCTCAAGCAATTTTCCAATGCATATAATTTATGACGAAGCCCGTTTCTCTGCTTCCTACAAAGAATTGTTTTATGTATCTGCGCTGCCTTAAATAATATGTGTTTCTATCTATAGGACGACGCGACAAGCATCTATGAATGAAGCGGCAGTTTTTCCCTCCAAGACTTTAAATGTTTGGCCTTTTGAAGTGATTTTTCCCCCACATTTATGGCTTAATTTTCTGGTAATTCAAACATTTAACTTGGCTAAATATCGCATAAAAACGAATCTCAAAATAATATATAAACTTTTTGTGTTGTGTCATGGCGAGAAGATAAATGAACTGAATGGGTCGAAAAGGCATCCATAAAATGGATTAGGAAATGGAAATAAATTTGGGAAATAATCTTGGAATGTCTAAAAAATTAAACTATTGTTTGGGAATATTTTTAAATTATTAGGAAATATTTTTAGAGAATTATTTAATACAGTTTGTAATAAAGATTTTCCAAGTTTACTTTTTAAACTTTAACATTTCGTATCTAGAGGCCACAAAAAAAAACTCAATAAATTAAGCACGTTCACGAAATCAAATTAAAAACTTATCAAAATAGTTGACCATATATGCAGAAGCCACCTGAGGAGCTGAGAGAGGAGCATCAACTTGAACTGTCCAAAAATTATGCGCAGTTTGTGCCGAAAATGGAAACGCGTTGTGTGATTCCATCAACTTGTTTTTCGAAAACTCTGACTTGGAAAATCCCCTCTGCTTCCCTGCCATAAATCTTCACGATCCCGGGGGTAAACCGATCTGATCTACGCGTATTTGTTCCCCTCCTCCCTCCAACAACTCTTTGACACATTCGACAGATCTCTGTGGTTATTTTTTCTCGTTGCACTTGACGTCGTATTGAATTCTGGCTTTTAATTGGAATTTACATCAAATTATAGATTGGATTTCCTTGGATTGACTTTCGGTTTAGCCGATGGATGATCTCAACTGAATTGATCTGAATTTTACTAAGATGATCCGCTGTGCTTGGGGCACAAAACTCAACTGTGCTGCTCGCTGGCGATTTGAAATGTTTTATTTGAAAGCGAACAAATGCGATCCGAAATAAACACACAAAAGAGCCAAAGAGAGCGAAAGGCGAAATTAAGAGTTTGACAAAGAGAGAGGAAAAGCCGGAAAAATAACAACACCAAATAATCGGGAATATTATTATAAACTGAGATATGAAAATAACAAAGAGTGCTGCTGCAGCTGCGGCAGGGAAATTCAAAGGTGGAAACGGAAGGGAACGTTAACCGAATTTTCATTTGAAATTGCGCACACAGAATTTGAACGCTGTGCGAGTTTTCACCTGGCTGATGGGGCCCCCCGGTCTAAATTTAGTAAATCGCACACGTATTTGGCCCAATGTCCGAGACGCAAAACTGTTAACTATGCTGGGGTCATCAGAACAAACATTGGGAGAGCACGAGGCAAAAAAGAGAGCATATGCGGCAGCAAACTGGGCCAAAAGGCGAAGCAGTCATTGACACAAGAATGCACCGAAAAAATGGAGATGAAACGAGTGTCCCGACCATAGAGTATCCGGGTTTAAATAAAGGAACACTATTCTTAGAATTTAAGGATTTAGATAGTAAATTTTCTGACAAAAAAGCTACAATCCCTACACAACTCTTATCACTTTTATAGTATCAAAATGATTCCCTACTCAATATACCCTTACGCCGCCCTAGTAATAAGTACAAAGACATAAAATAAGAGAGCCCCAGCATAGGAAAAACTATTTTAGTTTTGTCTAAATTTAAAGCAAAGCGTACGCGACAGGAGAATCCAATTGCTGCTGCACCTTCCTCTACCCCCTTCATAACTGGGCCAGAGGTGGCTTTCCACTTTCGATAGATGCATTTTTGCCCGACTATAAATACCACATGACGATCCTTTTTGGCCACAGTCAGGGAATGAGGAAGCGAATGCCATATGCAAACTGTTGTAAATTTAGCCAAAAACTAAGTTCAACGTACGTATGCCGGCTGCTGCCTTTCGTAATATATTTTATTTGCTTCTTTAGATTGCCTTTGTGTTGCGTTGTTCCTTCTAGTTGTGGGTCGTGCCTCGGTAATTGACCAATTTGTTGTAGAACACAAGCTGTCTGGTCTAGGAGAGGCGATTGTGAAAGTGATTTCCTCAGATGCAAAATACTAAGAAAATTACAATTGCTTGAAGGCAAAAAAAAAACACTTGACATCGTCAATCAAAGATGGTGACACATAGTTAGAAATGGCAGATGGGCTGCTGCCATCGTTAGATGGATGGGGTTTTGGGGGAAAGTGGCCAAAAGTGCACATTACTTAAGGCTTCTTTGAAAATGTAAAGTCAGAAATAGCAAAGAAAAAAAATCGAGGCGAAAGCACTTTCTTTATTAGTTTTTCAAACTATTTTCCTTTTAGATTTAAAGGTATTTCGAGGGAAGACTTACAATATCAATAGAAATGTATATATTTTATGCACAATTCCATTAAAGTAATTAAGCAATTAAATATATATTTTCTATATAACTTAATGTCTGAATTACGCCGTAAATATTACAAAGAAAATGGGAATGAAGAAAGCTTTTCAGCAAAGAAATAATGTCTTAGCTTTACTTTTCAACTATAAAATCTATAAGCATTAAAAAGTAACAACCTCTGGCGATTGCCTTTTTAATTTGGTTCCTAATATTAAGCTTAAAATATTTGGCTCATTCCTTACCCCAATGAACCCTTTAAAAGCCATCACAGAATATTTTTTAAATAAATAAAATACACATTAATTAATGCCATAGGCAAGCAGAATACTATGACTTAGTCTGGTTTGCCTCTTCAATTGTCCAATGTGCAAAACAATTAATAATTTGTTCAAGAAACAAGCAGAGCCCGAGCAGCGAGCTCGTTAATGACAAGATGCATTCAAAAATTGTGTCAGTTTTTAATAATAGGCGACACCGGCGGCCTGACACTTGCGCAGATAAATTGTTAACAGGTTCTCTCGGTGGAGTGGTGGACCCGTGATTTCTTTGGACGCAAATTGGTCGCGCACTAATAGTTCTGACCTCGGCCATGAAAGGATTTGTGCAGTTGCCTTGCACTTACACTTAAAAATCCCACACACAATGCCACGTGCTCGGCGCAAATGGCAAATAATAATTTCAAATTTTTTTTTAGGTCACTTCGCTAATTGGACCAGACGGACGCCGATGTGGATAAAAGTGGGTTGGGGCGGGCAGCTACTTTGAAGGACACGGCGGAGTGGTCTAAAAATTGTGACAAGGTGTGACGTTGGCAAAAATCAAAGGAGAGCATGAGAATCCCGCCAGGTGCACAGCGCGGAAATAAGCGACTGCGCTGGCTGCCATAAAATCTAATTACTTGGCAAAGTTGTGAAAATATTCAATTGTTGCTATTAGCTAATTGTTGTTGTTGTTGTTGGTAATAGTTAAAATATGGAAACCAAAAATTCTGAGAATAGACTCACCTCCTTCTCCTTCTCCTCGTTGTCGTTGTTGGATTCGGTCTGACGCTCGGGGTCCAGTTCCTGCAGCGAAGCAAAACACAAAAAGATTTCATTATATTTTTAGCATTTCTGTTAATCTTTTGACTAATTAGTGTTTTGTGTGAAGAATAATTGGCATGCCGCTTTCGGTCGGGCCAAGGCTCATTTCTTGTGACAAACGGGGCATAAATGATGTATCTCTGCTTGGTGAGGATGAGCGATTTAAGTACTTACATCCATATCGATGTGCACCACACCCGTGGATCTGCGCTTCGGTTTGCGTCGCCTCTGGATGACGGTCTGTGTGCGATTATCGTTCTCCTTATCATTATCTGTGGGTGGAAAGGGGAGTAAATAAGAGTTTTCATTTAGCTGAAAAGCAAATATCTTAAGATTTCTACAAAACTGAACTCGAATCTCACCTAGGGATGTAGGAAAAATCTGATTTTATATAAAGACAATAATTTTGCGCTCTATTTAATATAAAAAAGGCATCAAACACAAATTTTAAATAACAAAATATAGAGAATTGAACGATGAAATACTAATATTATCAACCAAAACATCTGAAGCAAGTTATTACATCTATTTTCTTACTTTTTGTTTATTATATTGGTCGAATATATCATATAAAATGTTGGTTTAGCGTACAAAATAACTATTCATCACAAAATATTCCTTTTTGTAAAGACTTTTGGGTCACAAATCAATTCAGTATCGCTATATCTATATTTTTTGCTATTCCTCAGCCTTTATAAAGACTTTCTTCGCAAATGATCCTCGGTAATCGTCCAAAATATCGATTTTTATAAAGATTTTTTCCTCAATAATTGATTTAGTATCCATATATAGTTTTTGATGTGCTATTCCTATTCATCTCCTCCTTAATCCTTACCCTTATCGTCATGGTTCGACGTAGCATTGCTCGCCGTGGTCGTTGCATGGTTGGCACTGGTTGCAGACACTGAATTGGAGGTTGTGTTAGTATTTGTTGCCGCTGCTGCCGTTGACGTGGCATTCGTTTCATATTTGCGGGCCGAGGGCGAGACATAGGCGCTGCTGTTGTTTGTTGTGCTCTCGCTGGGCGCGGAAACAGGACGACCCACAGAGTTGAGCGACTGATTGGAAGCATTTACTAATAAAATAGAGAACAATACTTAATAATTGTTAAACAAATCCAGATGAATGTAATAACTTACATGCATTAGGACCGCTGCTAATACGCCGCTGCACACCAGTGGTGGTGGACAGATTGGCGGCTGCCATAACCGCCGGAGCACTGGGTATAATGGTGCTGTTATTGGGCGGATATGTGCCACCGCTTGTAATATCCTCCAGCTTAAACTGCAGGGAATAAATATTTATTAATTAAGCTTCATCAAATAAAATATCAAATATCAGTTTCACATTATTAAATATATGTATTAAAAGTTATGTTTTGAAATGTTTCTCTATAAAATTGTCGCTTTTTTATTTGGCTTTGTGTGTGCAATGTGTTTTTTGGTCTTACAAGAAGCTATGTCGTCATGTCTGGAAGAATCATTCGAATGCAGCGGGAGTTAGTTTATACTAAACATTTAGTGGTAATTAACAAGAATCAGAGACACCATTATTTTGCATCCAGTTTGGAGCCCGCAACCCAGTTACCTAAGCTAAGCCGTTTCCCTGGATTTCCTTGAACCATTCGTAAGTAAATATATTAAAATGTAAATATTTAACGAAAAGGTAAAACTATTTTGTAAATTTCATGCAAAATATTTAAATAATTGTAATTATTTATTAATAAATTTAGATATTAGCAGTATGTAAAAAGAACTAATGGTTAACAATACATGAAAGTCAGCCAGATTAACAAGAAGCCACCTTTTGCAAAATGTATGTACTTATTTATACATCAATGTTCGGATCACCAGCAGAATATGATAGATAATAGATATATGTGTTTGAATATATACACATGAAATATTTGATGGGCTCTATAAAGTAATACATACATTACACTCTAAGATCGAGGTATTTACTTAACAAATGCATCTGCCTAGTTAGCGATAATTCAAGCATAAATTAGGAGCAAATTGAGACGTGAAAATAAAATACAACTAAATGAAAATAAGACTTAAAAATAATAATGCTCAGGCGATAATAAAAACTAGAATAAATAAACTTAATAAACAAGCAGTCCACATATGTAATATTCTAGTTTATTACCGTTGCTATAAGCAACAATGATGTCTTTTAATATATCAAATTTATGGGATTTGGCAATCATTAAAGAGTACATTTTCAAGGAAATGATATTCAAATAAAGATTTTACAGATGATGTGTTAATCCGGAATGCTTTCAGAGGAAATTGTAGCCTTTAAAAAGAAGAAAACAATTACAAAGTGATCTGTTACCCAGAAGCTCTGCCTTAAACTTAGTTTATATAATAAAAGGCCACTAAAAATAAAATAATGTGGTTAATATAATGAATTACAACAGTTTCGAATAAAGCTAAAGCAACGGTTTTTTTGCGACTTTCAAGAGCCAAAAGAAATCCATTAATATTGTTCACACACTAATCAAAATAAATCCATGCTACACTCGGAGATTAACAAAAAGATTTATATATTTATGGCACACAAGAGTTGAGTTTGGCAACCGATCGAAAAACAGTCTGTCATATATAGTTGGGATTAGGCTATCATCGGATTCGATTAGGGGACAGTGTTGTTGGGTAGTGTGGTGGCATACCTTGGAGCCGGCATCGAATTTAAGGCGCCAAGATGGACGCCGCTCTGCTGCCGACGACGAAGACGAGGGAGCAGCACCACTACCACCACCGCCAGCACCACCTCCCACGCTGCTGTCCACGGTACGCCGGGCGTACAGACTTAGTAGGGAGTCGCGGGCATTGAAGTCCGGATGTGTGGAAACAGGCGAGGCCGTATCGGACTTCGTCTCCGAGTCTTGGCTCCCGGCTAGGCTCCGCTTGTCCCGCAAGCGCACTGGACTCTCGAGGCCAGCGGGCGTAGTGGCCGTCGATGATGATTTCATGGCCGGAGATGTTGGGATCAGTGGCAGATCCGTGGGCCTTATATGCGGCTCCTCATCTGCCTTCTCTTCTGTGCCGGTATTCTTGGTGTCATCAGTCTTTTGTTTGGTGTTCTCCACAGCACTCTCCTCCGAGCTGACGGGTAGCTTGTCCCTCTTGGAAACTATCGTGTAGCTGGCACTGACCACTGACTGATCCGTTGCCTCCGTCTCACAACTGGCATCGCCATCGCCCAGTGAGAGGGATTTTCGTGCCGGAGCGGATAAGGTGAAGCTGGCTGTGGTGTCGCTCGCAGTTGAGGGCGGAGGATGGGTAGTCACCAGCTCCTCAATTTCCGTCTCATCGGTGGCTGTCGTTGTGGTGGGAATTATTGCTGGCGGTGGTGTGGTGGGCGGTGGCGGCGGTTGCGTCTCCTCCCGCTGATCACTGCTGGATGGTGCGGCGCTTGTTTCGTTCTGTTAATAATATTAGTTTGGAACAAAAATAAAAAACAGTTGTCCTAAGGGGCGATGGACGCGCGAGTGTGTTGCTCTCAACCAAAAATCAAAGGGAACTCGCTATTTATTTCTATTTATAAAATATCAAATTGCATACGATAAAGATAACGATACTTAGGTGGTGACCCCGGTGGTTTCGATTACGCATGCAAATGGGACATGCAAAATGATAAAATCATCAACATATTCCATAAACATATATAGATATATATAGAGCCTAGTGAGTAGTACGAAACTGAACGTAGAGATATAACTTAAAAACTTTAACATAAATACGAGTTGGAATGGTAATTACGCTATGTGGTTCACTGGTCTGCTGATGCTGCTTGATACTAAAGCCGATGATTGGAAATCATAAGCACAAGGCTACGCTATAACTAGTACTGAACATTGATGAGGCGGTTCGGGCGTTTGGGTCAAGGGGCATGGCAGGAGCGGAGCTGAGCAGAGGCGCATACGCAGGAACTTGAACTCAATTTGATTGCTGGTTAAATGTGATATTGCGATCGATCACGAACGAATAATCAAAATAAATAAAACGGGGTAGCAACGTACGCTAAATGGGAGCACTGATTGATCGATGAGAATCTGATTGAAATGATGACAGCAGCTTAGAGCTGCTTTTGGTTGGGGTGAAATAACAGAATGCAAAAGATTTGTGATTGCATGATTATATCCCTCGAATAAGCTTAGGGTGTTCCACAGCCCGTTGAAGCTGTTCAAGTGATATAACCATTCGATCTACAATAAAATTAAAGATTCAAAGCTATTGATAAATAATTGGTTACTTATTTATTCATATTTTTATCTTTCTTCTTGTTGTACTTATATAGAATATGTTGAATTAAAAATTTTATTGTTGAAGACTGTACATTGTTTTGAAATACTTAAATTGAATTTGAAATATATTGTCTATTGTTATTGAATATTCTATATTGTTTAACTTGAAAAATGTATTTAATGTATGAAATATTGTTTTTGAATATTTAATGTTATTTTTATAGCATACTTTTTAGCGCAATTTTCAAACCTTTGGCATTCTTTCTTTCTACATACGATATTCTCTACTACTAATTATATTTTTTAGTAAACTATTTTTCACTCACACGCACAAACAATTAATGGAATAAACAAATTAATTATTTTTGAGAATGAAAGTGCGTGTGGGTGACACATAACACATAAACAAAGAGAGAGAAAGTAATATCCAACAAAAAAGGAGGGACGGACACCATAACCATAAGCATTTATTTTTTCGGTTTTTTTAATCTGGTGTGTATTTTGCTCAACATTTTCAATGGTTTATGAACTGCATGTGGACATCGTGTGTATGTGATTTGCCATAATCTGGTCAAGGACTACGGGCATGATCTACCAAATGGGCTAATGTATGATTCTATGGAGAGAAAAATAGAGGGAGAGAGAGCCTCCTCGAGTGTGGGATGTTTGCTTTGGACTTTTGTTGTGATTGTGAATAATGATTCAATATCTGGTCACTGGACTACTTACGCCGCTGTTGCTAATCGTGTTCGTGGCGGTGGTGTTGATGTTGTTGTTATTATTGTTGTTGGCCATGCCTAGGTTCTTCTTTTTGACCAGCTCCTCGGCACTCTTGATCTCGTCGAGGGTAACACCCTGGGTTGATCGGCGTGTTTCCCTCACGCGCTTGGCATGCGCCTTTCGCTGCGTTTCACTCTCCTCATCTCGCACCGGCGGCACAAAGGATCTGCAATGCGTTTACAGAAATATAAGTTTAAAGCAACTTTAATTAATTAAAATAAATCAAAACATGGGTTATTCAATAAGGAAAACATATTTCAGAGCAGTAAATAGAGCTTTAAGTAGCCTTAAACGCTTAAATTGTACATTTTAAATCTTTTTTTTAAAGAGTTACCCAAGTCTGGGCATCATGCTACACAAATCACAGGTATTATTTTTTTGAGCATAAATCGGGTTAGCAGCTGCTGGCTAGCAGGGGGTTAGCTTTTCAATCAACGATAAATAAACAACACTTTAAACACTCTATTTCTTTACTTGAAGAAGTTCTTGATAATATTGCCCGTGGACTGTTTGGGCGGCGGCTTGGAGCTCTCCGCATCGCTGGCGGCACTGGCCGTGGACGAGCTTCCATTGTTGCTCTGGATCGCATTTTTCGCAGAAACTTGGCTAATACCGATCGACAAAGGTTTTGTAAAAAATTTCCGTGGGACTTTTTGGATAAAAGTAATAGACTCACCTGCGTATTGGTGGGTTCTGTACAGTTGTCGATGGTGAACTAAGCGCCGTCGTATTTGCCGTGGCTGCTGTACTTGTAGGCGTGCCAACAGTCGATTTCCTGCGATGCAAAGTAATATAATAAAATAAAAAAGTATTAATTAAATGTACAAATATCAGAAGAGAATACAGCCAAGAGAAGGTAGACAGACGACATTGGTGCGTGGCCTAGGAAAATATGTTAAACGATTGGTTTGTGCAATGAGTTTGGTTTCTGGAGGTGTAGACGAGAAAAAGCTAAGCAAAGGCACAGTTAAGAGTTTAGAGTTACAACAAATTAGTTTTTGGGGTTAACAGCTATGAGTAGGAGAGGCCCTTTGAACTAGGTTAGATTTTCTTCATGATTTCCTAACATTAATAAAATATACATTTAACAATACATCATAAGTAAATGTAGAAAGTTTAAAATTTGTTAAACACAATATTTCTCTTACAATAAACATGTTGGTGAAGACAAATTTAACATTTTTGAAGTACAAAAATTAGAAAAGGCTTTCATAACACAAGCTAAGAATAACCTTTATAAAAAATTAGCCAATTTAAATCTGATCTAGTTCATTGTTCTCTTTTTTTTTGGGCGTGTGTGTATGCAAAACAAACCTGTAATACATTGAGTTATCTTTGAGGGAGGCCGATCTTTGAACGCTATATAATTGATTTGTGGTTGCCGATGCTGCTGCTGTTGCTTGCTGTTGTTGTTGTTGTTGTGGTGTTGTGCTTGTGTTGTTGGTGTTGTTTGAGTGAGTGTTGTTGAATGTACTAGCTGTTGTTGATGTGCTTGTTGTTGTTGTCGATGTATTTGTTCTTGTTGTTGTGCCAGCATATCCCAACAGCAGAGCGCTTTTGTTGTTGTTATTATTGTTGCTATTATTATTGTTATTGCTACTTAGATGATTATTGTTATTGGAATTATTATTAGCAGCAGCAGCATTAGGATTCGCATTCGCCGGCAGAATGGGACAGGAATTGGCCTTTATGCGGGCCCGCAGCTCATTGTACTTTTGATAGAATCTGATGGATATATTCGGGCGATTTATCGGGCGTTGGACGGTCGTGCAGGCGATTTCAGATTGGGCGTTTTAGGCGGTTGGTTTAGCGAGCGGGCAGGTTAGATTTTGCATAAGCGTTTTGATGAGTTTGTAGTTGGTTGTTGTTGTTTTTTTTTATGGTGCGTTGGTGATACAATTTTCGGATTTATTTTAAAAGGGAGTGGAAAAAATAAAGCAAAAACAAAAAATTTTAAAATCAATACAATACGTTGTTTTCCTTAGTGGTTTTGCTTTTGCAGTTAACCGCTTCACCTTGCCAAATGCGAATGGTATACAGAAATTCAGGCAAAACAAAGCTCATTATGGCTGGCGGAGAATGTCATGAATCATGGAGCTTTCCCAGATCAAGATACCCCATCACACGGGTATATTTAAACAGTTACCCATACAATTTGTTTATATTTTGGGTTTTGTTATCAATAAAATGCGTCAAAAGCTGAATGGTTAAATAAATGTGTGTATATGATGACTGATAAGCGAATGCAATCGGCGGCACAGGGGAAAAGCAAACTGCAAAAGCACACCAATAAATCAAGACCTTTCGGTACAATTTGTGGGTCAAATCATTTGGCAGATTAATGATTATATATGTATATATGTCTATAAATGTACACATATTCATTATATATACATATATATATAAATGTGGGTTAATCTGTGATGCGCTGGTGTGTGATTGTGTCGGTGTTTGTGTGCGGCACGCATTTCTGTCAATATTATTGGTACTTGTTTTGATTTCAACTCACTTTTGATCATTCTCGAAGCTTTGTGTGCGTCGCAAAATGACATCGTTGGCGGTCTCCGAGCTGTTGCTGCTAAGCTCTCTATCAGGAACTTCTGCAGGATGATATGAATCGATTAGAATTATCACAATATGAATACGAGAGTTTGTGGGAAGTGCCTTTCAGAGCTTTTTGATATTTATTTCACTTGAATTTTATTTTTAAAAATTATAAATATTGTAATAAAACGTTTACCAGTAGAGCCTTATCGGTCTCCGCTTATAACTGAGCAGAAATATAGATATATATTCTGTGAATATTGAGTCAGAAAACGTACTTGAAACGCACTTCCCAATAACTTCATGTTACTTACGATTATTAGTGGGACTGTCGTTGGGTGTACGTGGCAGTTTTCGTCGCCAGGGCGCCTCCTCCTCGACTGGATGATGATCGGCGGCGTGAATTTGCTGATTGGGCTTGACGTTCTCAGCTGGAAAAGAAAAGCAAACAGGAGTTAAAAGAAAATCTTTAAGCAAAAAATGGACAACTAAATAGTTAGTGGCATATTGGCGGGCTTAGCACAGATAAGGATCGAAGAACACACACAACTCCTCAATGGGGACTCAAAACAACTGCCTACTGACGACTACCTTCGCTCTCGGATAGACTGGTCGAGTGTGAGCTTTCCGTGGAAGCGCTCAGCTCCTCTGTGTCGCTTTCGGCGGCACCCTCGTCATTCTTCAGGCCAGTGGCCACCACCAGGTCATCATCAACATCATCATTTAGATTATCGCCAGCGTTGGGAATCGAAGCCAAAGCAGCTTCGGCAGCTTCACTTGAACTGCGGCTGCTGCTGGCAGCTGCAGTGTGCGTGATTTACAAGCAAAGACAATACACAAATAGAGAAATAGACACATACAGAAGGAGATACAAGAGAAGAGATTTTGGGGTGGCTACTGATGATGGATGATCGTGGATTCAGATGATGATAATGATGATGCAGGCAAATTAAACTGACTTAAAGGGACGAGAGGCAGTGGCAGTAGCAAATGTTTTGACGATTAAATGCTCCGACAACACAAGATTAGCGCGCATGAGAACCTAAACAGGATAATAAGCAGGACGAACACAAGAGTGTGTGTGCAAAAGTGTGTGTGCGAGAAATTAAAGAAAGCTTTTCGTTTATTATGCAGCCAAAGTACGATAAAAACAAAACATTAATTAAGGCATACGCACCATCCTTTGTGGCATCTGTTCTCACTTCGACGCGCACCAGCTTCGTGGGCGTCTTGTCCACATGATTTTCAATCGCATCTGAGATTCTGCTGAATAAGATAAACATTTGTTCAATTAGTTTCAAGTTTCAGTTACCCTTTCAAACGATATTCCCACCTGATTTGACTAGATGGTCGTCGCTTGTTGCGCTTGTTGGCACGCAATTCTTCCAGGAATTTGACTATTTTGCGATCGGCCACATCGATGCAGGACTGGCCGGCATAGTTGCGAATATCCATATCGGCCAACGATTCCACGAGCATCTCAGCCGTCTCTCTTTGACCCCAATGCGAGGCGGCATGCAGTGGCGTCCAGCCATCATTATCCTGGCGGTCCACATTGCCACGTCCAGCTAGAAGCAGGCTCAGCACTTTCGTATAACCTTTAGCAGCGGCCACATGAAGCGCTGTGGCACCCGTTTTTGGATGCGGCCTGTCCACCTCGGCGGCATCGCTGCGTAGCCACTTTTTGGCATCGTTCAGCATTGCCTGCTCCTCGGCCTTGCGAGCCTCCTCCACATTGATATTCAGCTCCTGCACCATCTTCTCCATATAGTCAATCATGCCCATGTGCTGTACATCAATGGCTAGATCCAAGGCCAGATCGCCATCGCTGTTTACAGCGGCCACATCTGCGCCGTTCTCCACCAGATACCGAGCTATGCTCACAAAGCTGTAAGCCGAGATTAAAAAATATATATTAGAAAATAAATTTTTAGGAACTATAAGCACAAACTCACCCGCATGAGGCAGTGGCATGAAGTGGCGTCCAGCCCTCATTATCCTGTCGATTGATATCGGCACCACGCTCCACCAGAAACTCCACCATGTCCAAATTGTCGTCAATGCAGGCCTTTAAATGAAAAATATCATGGGTTAATGAACTGGTTAATGAGTTAATATAAGAGTTTTCTTAGAAGCAACATTGAATCAAAGGCTAAATACTAATAAAAGACTGGGTAGCCTTGTGAAATTCTTATCTTATGTAGATAGCATTTAGTAAGAAACACAATATAGGAAATCCAAGAGATATTAAAGAATAAAATGTGGTGAAAAAGATATGTTACACACGAAGAGGTAACATATGTATATTCTCTCCAAAATATTAATTCCAATGACTTGTTAAACATCATTTAAACAAGGCGTTGATTTAATATATAAAATACATCTATTGATTGACTATTTAAGCTCTTAAGTACTGTTTCTTAAATAAGATCCCAACTTAAAATATGTCATTACGGAATTCCTGATGATAACAAATATGTCTCTAAAGAAAAATTTAACAATCTAGAGCTTAAAATTTGTCACAATGGAATGTCTGCCGAAGGTTGACGAGGTTTCCTCTTCAAGATAACAATTCTATGAAATTTGGTAGGGAAAATCTCATCGATAAAAGGTCAAAACCATAACCACAAATCCTTGAAACTGTTGTTCTACTTTTGGCAAATGTTATTTATTTACATTTTCTTATGGCCAGACAAACAATTTCATTTTCGGAACAAAGTCGTTAAAATCTTTTGCATTTCGCGTCCGCAGTGCATTAAAAGTTGAATCAACTTTTGTAAAAGAGTTTTGTATCGTTTCTTTTCGGTCTGGTTTTGTGTTGTTATTTTATAAGAGCTAGTCGAATGTATTAAAGAAAAAATTGTGTGTTTATCTTGCTAAAACGTTAAAGTAAACACACGGTCAGTGAGTGAGTGAGTCTCCAGCATGGTTGGGTTGTTTATGCGGATTTCCGTTGAACCCGCCTAGACATCTTCGTTTGGTTGCTCGGTCGGTCGGTCGGTCGGTCTGGATGGTTGATGGCATATGCACAGCACCGTGCGCGATGATATCATCGCCAGCGCGACTCTGGCGCTTCTTTGGGCCGTTGCTGCTATCTGTTCTGAAGAAGAACCCCAAGCACCAGCAACAGCCCGATTTCGACTCTGACTCCGACACCGAACCCAACCCACCACCGACTCGGCCCCATAACAATGTCGAGTCGAGACGACATTGCCTCGCCTCGCCTCGTAGTTGCAAATGCCGATAAGCATTCTTTGGCGCAAAAGCAACAGCAAAGCGCAAAGAAAAGAAAGTAAAAGATGAGGCCCACAACAAAAGGCGCCAAACTCTACTCTATCAATGCACAGAAAGAAATAACAAAATATACAAATTATGTACTATATAAACCACCAAAAGTCCTTATCTATTAGAAATTCAAGGTTGTCGTTCGCAAATAATTATCAAAATTATTCTATTAACATATTTGGCGTATCGAAATCTTATCATTTTGGTATGCGGTTATGGCAAAGGGTTTGTAATTTCAACTGAAAAAATATTAACCACAATTGAGCTCAAGTTTTGTGGCATTAAAAAGGAAATTTTTATTAAAAATATAATATAATATAATATAATGCCACAGAAAACTTTAATTATTATTATTTTTTAGAATTTTTTCAATTAAAAAAATATATTGCCAAAAATAATATACAATATACATTATTCTGCTAAAAAACAGATTTTTTACAACCCTAAAGCATTAATGATTAGTCACAGTTTAAGTTCTGAAAACTATTAAGTTTCCATTTTATTTTTTCCACGTGTATTTTCCGGTTCCCCTTCCCTTGCCCCTAGATAACGTGTACAATTTGAGGAGTGGGGGCATTATAAAAATCAAATGACCAATTCTTCTCTCCTTTTCTCTCTCTCTTTCCCTGTCATTCCCTTCTTTTATTATTATTTTTCTTTTTCTCGGCATATGTTAATTCAAATTTTTTACTGGCTGAGCTTCAAAGTGACTTTTTGCCGTTGCTTTTGGCTTTTAAAATCCAAAAGCAATTTCCATTTCGCAGTAAAACGCATTAAAAAAGAAGAAGGCTAGAAAGAAAAAAAAGAGTCAGAGGGGGGGGGGGAGAGCAGAGAAGAAGCTACTGAGACAACGGGTGGGCCAAACAATTTGTAAATCTGGAACGCAGCCAATTAATTAATTATGAACAATTTTGATAAACGAGTAGCTGGAGGAGGAGGAGGTGAATGAGCAGGAGGAGGCAACGCCCACGCGTGACCATCCACAAATCGACTCGACGACAATGTCCAATGACTTTGTGGTATGCAAAAATTTTTGACATGAGCTATTCCATCAGCGAGCGAATTCCCCAGACCTGTGAGCCTTTAATGTCAGAGCAACGGATGGATTCTACGCTATTTCAATTTCCATTTGCATTGCCAAGCGAAAGGCGGCAAAGATACAAAATACGAAAAACAAATAGAAAAAAAATGCATGCTAAGTTTAGCCTTTTGTTTTGGCACGCCATTGAGCGGCATTTTCAGCCGCTGCACGCCAAATGTTATTCACCTCGCCGCAGCATTACGTATACGCCGCATAGGCCAGCACCAGCAGACTTGTTGAGACGGCTTTCAGAGACTCTGGGCCGCCCCGCTGCCTGAGCAGCTTAGCGCGGCTCATTACGCGGTAGTTTTGCTAAGCGCCCAGCTCTCCCCCTAGATTCCTCCATTTTTTCCCAACTGCTTTATAAAGCCTCAATGCACATAATTCTGACTTATAACTCAATAGCCTGGCTAATTCCTTTGATGTTGAGAGGAAATGTCGGAGAGTTACTGGGGAAAAGTTTATGGGTTAAGCATTATTATGTCCCTTAAAGATTTATTTATGAGGTAACCCTTGAATTAAGAACGGTTTTTAAAAATGCTTTACTTAGTTGTTTTATATGTATAATGTATAAGCAAATACTCAAAGTAATATCAACAAAAGTGCATTTAATTTCCTTATCATTATTAATTTTATCCTATATATAAAAGTAATATTTTGCTTTAGAAAACACACACTCAAAAACTTTATTAATTATACACACATTTTATTTCCCCCTTGATCTGCCTATTAAAATACATCAAAGTTTAAACAATTTATTGCATTTTAAAATACGTTTTAAAATACGCTTTAAAAAATACATTTCTTGCCACCCATTGACCTGCCCTCGTTTATATCCGTTTAAGCAGCCAAATGTATAATATAATCGAAATGCCAACAAATACAACGGCCGAAAGAACGAACCGCTTGAGTTCAATAAATTACGAATTTGAATTAGCGCCACAAGATAAAAGTGCAAAAGGAATCTACATAAACCATATGATATATAACCATATACACACATATGTATACATATATACTAGTATATATATCCCACCGATTTCTAGGCAAACGAAATACTCTAGCAAAAGCCTTCAAACAATTTTCTGCCCCTCGCATTAGGTTGTTCGGATTTCTTTTTCATTTTTGAGTAAAAGTTCTCATATATCTCAATCGGCTTTTCGCCACTAAAAATGCTTAGCATATTTTGCCAAATTGTATAACGATTTATAAAGCGCCAAAATCTTATTTCCTACTTTTAATTCTTTACTGGGCCAGGTGGGGCCAATACATCTGCTCTATCGAGTGTGAAAAATAATGAACACCGATTTCAAAATAAAAAAAAATAAACGAAATAAAATAAAAACCAAACGGAAACAAGAATCTAGACAATTTCCTTACGATTCCAAAGATTTATGGATGGCGCACAGATATCTGAATAATATATTGCCAAGATTTGTTTCGGAAATGAATAAGGAAACAAGTAAAAGTAATCGAGAATTACAAGTTTTACTAGATACAACTTTTATTTAGTATAATAATAGTTTTATCTTATTTACCAATTGTTATTTTCTTATCATTTCAATATTTATTTACCTAAGATTGCATTTTAAGTGTGACTTTTGCTGGACTTTTCCTTGTGCATTTTCCATTTTAAAAAAATATTTCATAAAGGGAAACATGGAAAATGACTAAAAATGAGTCACTAATCATTTCCAGCTATTGAAAATTTCCTGCTGAAACATAAATAAATACTCAGTCGGAACATTTACTTAATCATTTCCTTGTTTTCCCTGCTATATGTAACATGTAGGATTCAAGATCTCTATTTCTGTACCCATGTCGTCATAGTCGGTCAAATAAGTATAGTATTTTCCTTATAGTTCCCGCTGATTTTTGTATAGTTTATCCATGGAAACAGCTCACGGATTTCAAATCGTTTGTGAGAGCGGCGCGTGCAGGCAAAATGTATAATAATTATTATAAACGGGACGGGCGGTGGTGGTGGCGGCGGCGTTGGCAGAATTGGCAACCAAAATCCATGGAAAGCTAAAGAAAATAATACAAAAGAATAGAAAACGAGGAAAGGCCGGGCCAAACTCGGTTGTAAAATGAAACATTTTTTAATGGCACACATTTTGTAGCTGCCTCGAAATGGTATTATGCAACGCACACAGATACAGCTACAGATACTGGCAAAGCGGACTGCAGACATCACATCAAATTGTATCTCTGGCATAGAGGCGAATTTTTAATTTTTGATCATTTTCATTCGCCAGCGGCACACACCAGCATCGTTTGTTATTTTGGGTGTAAAACACGAAACGAGAAATAAATCAAATCAAGTGTAGCGACCGCATCCATTTATATACGAATCTTGAGGATATTCTCTATTCGATTGCTATCTGTAAATGTATATTATGTATCTGTATCTGTATCTGTAGCTCCGGCTGTGGTTGTCCGATCAGCAGCGAGCAGTGCGTCTCAACAGCTGTCCGTCCCGTCAGTCCGTCGAGAACCGGGCCAAGGTTAGAAAACACGTCAATAAAGCGCGTTAGCAAATCTCATGTCATGTGTGTGTGTCTTTGTGTTTATTTGGGAAAACTCACGCAGCTTTTCCAAGCTGCAAAAAAATATAAAAAAAAAAAACTCCCCGCTTCAGGACTCGTCATCGATTCCCCCAGCTCACGATCGTCATGTCAATGGATCTCTCGACAATTGTTACGATTATTATGCATTCAAACTCGGACTATAGCTCAATTTGAGAGAAATCTTGACAAAATAATTTCTTAATTTATGCGGCGCCAGTTAGATTCCCCCCTTCCCCCGCTTCGACAAAATAAAAACTAAATCGAAATATATCAATTGCTAATTGGCAGAAATTTATGTGTATAAATCAATTCTTAATTTGAGCAAATCATTGATAGAGTCTGATTAATGTAGGAACATGGATTGGCACTCAAGGGAGCCCAAAAACCCGATTTAATAGCCAAAGAAGATCCGATAAAAATGGCTAAATTAACCAAATCAAAGCTTGTCAAATAAATTTACAGCTTAATTTAGCTCGCCAATTAAATCTGTCTACCTTTGAGAAAGGTCAGAATCTGGAGAAACTAAAAATGTAATCAGTATTATTAGATACTTCCTCCATGATTCTTTCATATATTATTTTTACCTACCTTGGTATAAAAATAAGACATTAAAAGCCCACGTAATTTCCAAAAGATTCTAATTATAACGAATATCTTTCTCTACATTCACAACTAATTCATGTGAAGACCGTGAAACACGTATCTAAATCTTTAAAAGAATTCAAAAAAGAAACCTCCCATTATCCTTGAACTGTATATAAATGTAAATATACATATATCTGAAACGATTCGTATAAACAGCGGTAATTTATTGCCATTTCTTTGATAATTCCCCACTTGTCCCCCAGCGAGTTTGAACGTCAATGCACGCCGAGAGCCTGTAGGCCACAAGCAAAATCAAAGTCAGCCAATGGCATGGATACACGGTCACTTGCAGTCCCCCATCCTCCATCCATCCCCAGTCCCCTCGCTCCTCCCAACCCGCTTTCTATCTTCCTCTCCATCAGTCAACATCATTCGTATAAAGTCCAAGGTAGCTGGCTGCACAGTGGGACCAAAGGAAAGGACGTAGGAATTTTCTTTTTTAAACTCTTGAAAAATTCAGAAGAATTATTTGGGAGCTTAGTTTATTTACACTTGTATTTATCATTTAAACATTAACCATAATTTAATGTAGCGTTTTAGCGTTAAATTTCAGAGTTTAGTTAGGCATATGCTAATTAGTATGCTTAGCAGGTTTAATATTTAACAGTTGTTATTATAAACAGGAGTCTTGATTAACCAAGCAAAGGTAAATGTTTATTTGTTTATTAAAAATCTTATTGCTAAAATTTTTGATAAAAGATAAAAGCTTGTATAAGACGTTAAAATAAGTTACATTAAATATAACATTATTGCTATTAATATGATGTACAAAAATTTATATTCATTCCTAGAAAGCTATTTTCAAGATTAATTTTATGATTTATTTATTTTATTTATGCATATTAAGACAGCATTCCTTCAATTTTAATAAGAGTTTAATTATTTTTTTTTTTTTAATTTAAAACAGCAACATTTATGCCTAGATTTGCCACCACTGTGGGGCCTATCCCGTCTGCAGCAATCGTGTCGCATGCCATTGAAAATGTGGTGCAGGTGCGGCGCCGCTCATGAATGGAAGAAGGCCCAAAACATTGAAAATATATATATACATATGTGAATATTATGTGGCCTATGCCAAAAGGAAAGCAAACTCCCAAGCGAATGCGGGGGCGGACTCCATCTCCTTCCTCCTTCTCTTTTTGCGTCCATTAAAGACTTGTAAGTGCCGGCGATAAGATAATTATTTTAATAAATGCATTCGAAATTCTGCTCTGCGGTTGAACAAAAACGACAACAGCAAGTGAAGCAAATAGCCGCAGGTTGCGACCGCACTTGCACCGCATACAATGTGCCAGGTAATTCAAAACGTTTGCACTGTTGTTCCCATTGTAATATTATTATTATTATTATTGTTGTGTTGTAGCTGGTATTGCTGTGCAATTACAGTGCACTCCCAGACAACGAACCCTCCTCCGTCTCATCCTCCTCCTGCTTTATAAGCTCGCCACGATTCCCCTCGTGAGGCAAATTAGCATCTGGTTAACAAGTGCGCCGCGGTTAAACGGTGAAAACCTATGACTCTTTGCTGGCGCAGCATAATTAGAATCAATTATAATGAATTGGAGCACACAGTGAGTGCCAGATGGGAGTGGACACGAAAACCGGGCTATGCTTAATAATTGGGTAAAGAATATTTTTTTGAAGTTGTTATTTTCTTGTCTGAATTTTTAACGAGAAACAATGTAAAAAAATTGTTTATAGATTTGTAATCAATTAAATTTATTTAAAAATTTTTAGAGTTCAAAAATTAACAAAAGAATAGACAAAATCCTTTTAATAACCTCCCGCATACCTCAAATATTATCACTAAATTCACAAAAAATCTTGATAAAAATATAACAGAAAATTTGTTTAATAAAAATGAAACCAAAAAGAAATGTGTTACTACTACTATATACTTTTTTTTTTGCTTTTGGCAGCAGGCATCATTAAATTTTTTCGACATAGAACAAAACCGAGACAAACAAATGTGAGGAAAAATGAAAATGATTTTGCGAAAATCTTTTGGGTTCCTCAATATGTAAACTCGCTTTCATGTGTGTCTGTGTATTGTATGTTTTTCTTGGCTGTTAAAAATAGAAAATTTTGTATTTTTCTTATTTAATGCTTTTGCCCGTTGCCGCTTTTGCCGTTTTGCCTTTCGCTGCTGGGCATTGCTGCTGTTGTTCTGGGCATTTTTCAACTTGTAAATCGTCGGCTTGCATTAGGCATATGTTTGTTGTATTTGTTAATATTCCAATTGTTGTTGCGGCGGCGGCAGCGGTGTTGAAACCGCAAAGAGAGATGGAAAGAGAGCGGACCAAATACGCAACAAAAACAATGGTTGAGGCGTCTAGAGAACATAAGTGTACAGTGGGTGGCTACGGATTTCTGGATGGAACTTTGACCTTGACTAAGGCAGGAATTTGCTATAAATATTTCAATGCAAAAGTCCCTAAAAATTACTTTTAAAATATACAGCTTTCCTCTGTCGTTTTGATCATCAAAATTAACTTTTTAAATACCCTTTTATAATATCTTTTACTGCTTTAAAATTAATTAAATGTCTGATTATAATTATCCAATGAAATAATTGTATTAATCCCATCTACAGTGCTACCCACGTCAGCACCACAGTTGGACGCAACAGTGTCGAAATTGCAGCCCCCAACGCTGCCCCTTGTAATCTCCACCACCACCCCCTCACCGCCTGGTCGCGTGATCGCAATTGCAGCCGACTGACGCAACTTTTGGCCCCCTTCTAAACATATAGAAACAACGGTCTATTGCAATAGGGGATGTAAAAGGGATATATGTATAAATACATACATAATTAATAGATTGGAAAATACACCTGATGCAGCAAGCTTCTTTTTCAATTTGCGTGTGCCTCCACCTGAATCGTTTACAACAATCAATGATGTTTTGCAACTTTTTGAACATTTTCATTGAATTTGGTTTACTTTATGGATATAGCCCAGTACAAAAATTAAAAAAATATACAGATCATTCATAACCCTGTTTTATCTCGAAAAATATTTAGAAAAGAACTTTGTTATGAAGTAAATATTTGACGTATTAAAATCGTGTATTTATATTAACATTTTGTATGAAATTCCCACGTTTAAAGAACTCTAAAGACTTACATCTTAAACATGTATTTAATTAAGCTAATTAACGAGTAGGGAATAAAGCAAAAGCAAGTATTATTTCAAATAATCCTGAATTTAATACTTTATAAATTGATAGACTCATTGTATTAGCAATTTTCATAAACAAAATTCTAGTGGAGGTCTTTTACCAGCTTCTGGTGTCTGTAAACCCTGATACCAAAAGGTTCTATCAGTCAACTATAAAGATCTAAATATTTAAATAAATAATCCTTGCAAATATATTTATAAAACTCATAAAAAAAACTGTAAGAACTTCTTAAGCAAAGGTTAAGAAGGAAAACTCACCTGATGCAGAGCGGTCAGACCATCCACATTGGCCGTGTTGATGTCGGCGCCCTGATCGAGCAGCTGTATGACCTCGTCCTTGTCGCCGGATAGGCAGGCGGCAAGGAAGACGCACCCGGAGCTAAACTTAATCCGTCGTCCGTGCTCGTGGCGGGGCGTGGGGGCGGCGCGGTTGGTGTCGGACTCCTCCCAGCGTTTGAGCTGCTCTGCCCGCTTCATCACCGCCGAGTTGCTACGCGCGTCCAGCGAAGACATCTTGAGGGATCTCGATCACGATTTGGATCACTCTTTCTGTGTGTAGTCACGGAATTTAGGCGGCGATTGGAGAAGCGCGCCGTCGCGTACACGTACTCCTTGCTTGCGTTTGTTATTGTTACTGCGATTGGATTTTTTTTCTTTATATTTTCTTAGTTGTTTTGTTGTTGTTTCCACTGGGAATTTGTATTTGATTTTTCACTATTTTTAGAAAATGCTTCACACTTTCGATTTTCGATCACAACTATACACTTGTGTTTGTACTGCCGTCGCCGTTGCTGCTTCTTCTTCTCCTGCTTGCTGATTATTATTATTTTTCGATATTTATTTTTCTATTTTTCCCACTCTTCTCTGCGCGCGTGTGTGTGCGTGCGTTTTATCAGCCAACTTCTTGGTGTTCCTTTCCCACTCACGGCTCACTCACTTACTCACACACACTGACAAAATCGCGCTCTCTCGTTTTGTTGCTATTTAACGGGCACCTTTTTTTTTAGTTGCAATCATTGAAAATAACAATAAATAATTGCTCTAAAGTTAGAGTGAGAAAGAGGAGAGACTAAGGAGTTGTAAATATTTTCTAAACGCTATAACGGAACTTCTGCTTTAAAAAAGAAAGTACGAAAAGCCAAAGCAGTTAAGGAAATACTTAAAAGCCATAAGCAATTAGTTTAGACTTCTTTTGCTCAATAAATAGCTATTTTGTAAATAAATGAAAACACTAGCAAGCATTTTTTACAGCGGTTTGTTTTTTTCACTTTGTTTATCATTCGCGGCCTGCCTCTCTCTCTCTCTCTTGCTCAGTCGCTTTTTCGCTCTCTCCCGCACACATACACACACCCGTGCAGTTAGGGCTTGCATACGCTCGCCGTGTACGCCTGTGTGTGTGTTACCAATTTGACATAAATTCAACAGCCGCGACGCTGACGTCGCGAGTAAATAGAACGAAAATGGATGCCGCGTACTTTTTTCACGCACAAATCTCGTTGCTGGCGTATTTTATGTAATTCTGCACAGCCGTCGAGTGCACTAAAATCCGATTCTGGCCGTTTAATTATGTAAAGGCATTTTTACAGCGCCTCACTCCACTTCACAGACTCACACACAGACGCACACAGGCGCGCGTACTTGCACACGCACATAGAGAAAAATGGATTGCAGTAGAAACTTTTCACACACAACGCGAAAGGCGACCCGAAGAAAACGCACCTTTCCCCGCTAATTCCCGTGCTGCCGGGGGCTTCTCGCGTGGCTCAGTGGACGTGTGGCGCTCCTCTTTTTCCACTATTTTAATTTTAACCATTTGTTTTGGTCGCAGCTGCGGCGCTGCATTGACCAGATATCCGCTTTTGTTCGAACTGTGTGACCGTCTGCTCGTGTTGCTCGGTTTTCGTTTTATGCTGCGATTCGCCAGAAAAAGTGAGGATTTTCGCTTCCTCGGCAACTGGTAACGACAAAATTAGCAATACGTAATCAAACAACGTAACGTTAGTTAGATAAACATGGCCACATCTAACGTACGCTGCTTTTATACCACCTCTGTTTTATTTTAGTTTTATTTTTTGTAAGAAAATGTTAACAAACATGAATCTTCAATGTTTTTCTGTCTCTACAGCAAATTCACTGGATATATAAGTTTGAGCAGATTTTTCTATCAACGTCAGTCGGCCACACTTAAATGCTGAAGAACGTAACGAATGTACGTATTGACCAAAACGTAAAGTTATGGCCTCAAAGGTTACGCTATTTATGTCACATTTGGTTTTAATTCTTGGAATACGTTTAATGTTCAATAAATGTTGGGTTTACTTCGTTGTTGTTGTTTTTGGGGGCCATTTTCAAGCGGAGCTGATTTTGAACAAAAATTACTTTAATACCAAAAGCAGTGTGTTTATTAGAGTGTGGTAGCACTGTTTAGATCAGGCTTGTAACGTGCAACTTATAGTTGTAACGGTTTTGTTGCATTTATAGTAATTTCAAATACTTTCAAAATAGAAAAACGTTGAATAAAATAGTTATTTTAAGCAATAAATAGAAATTGTAATACAGTTTATTCGGTTTTTAGAATGTAATATCAAGAGAACGCATGATCAAGCGACCGGAACCCACCCCCAAAAAAGAATTGCGCATCACTTTGGCGGCAAAAACTATTTCGCCCGTTCCGCCCCGCTGCCAATGAATCTCTTTCTCTCTCTTCCGTTCTCACCCTCTTATTGTCTCTCTCTGCTGTCTAGAAAGCCAAGCAAAACAAAACAAAACGCAAAAGCGACAAAAACAAAAAACAAATACGAATAGCAAATACCTATAGGAAAGTAGGCTAGGCGCCGCTATAAAATAGTTTTTGTGTAGTCGCAGCCAGACACTCCAACACACCGGTCGTCGCGTGAACGTCGAGCAAAACGAATAATTATTATAATCTGTGCATTCTCGCAAAAAAAAAAAACAAACAATACTCAAAACACAGCCCTGAAACTATTATCTTATCGTGGCAAAAGTGCAAAACAAACAGAAAACAATTAGTAGCTTTCGAGGTCGAAATAGCAAACAACCAATGAGAACTTGATAAGATATCGAGCAGGGCAAAATGTCACCGGTAAGTGTTATTTATATAAATTAAGTAATAAACAGAGATATTGAAATTGGAAGAAAATATTTTACAACCAAATCAGTTGCAGGCCTAAATATTTATTGCATACAATTAGGCGCTACCTAACTCAATCTCCTTCATTCTCTACCACCCTTCCACCCTTTCTCCCTTTGTTTTGGTTCTCTTCATTCATGTCCTCTCACACCCTCTGTATCTCTCGAGCATTTTCCAGCTATTTCGAAACTGTATGCAATCTCTCTCTCTTTCTCTCTGTTTACCTCTTGTGACCCACCACCCCCTGACACCTAGGCATCCTTGTCTAGCACACGTAAGTCACATGATGAAAAGGGAATGGCAGATAATATCTTACATTGCATGTAATGCGGTGCAGTTGTTGTATCTTTTATCTTTGCCGATGCTGAGCTCACTCGTTTCGTGTTTCATTCATGATGAAACCAACCCAACCCCACCGCCCACTGATGAAATCAAACCCACCCACACAAAGTCGACTAGAATTTTCCTATTTTTAATTACCGCTCAATGTCATTTCCATTTACAACGCTGCGTAGGTTCCGAAAGATTGATGTGTCTTTCGCCTATATAACCAGCTGCTTACCTCACTCGGTTCACTAGAACGAAATTCCATTTACCTAGTTGCATCTAATAGTGCGCCTTGCGTCACTAGCTGCTAAAAATAAACAAAATAGAATGAAATACTACTCACTAAAATCTGGGTGAAAAGTACTTCCGGTTAGGCGACACATTGGCGCCTCTTGCTTGGTGAATGGGCATGTTGCCGGTCCTTAAAACACCTGTCACATCAAAGTTGTAATCTGTTCTTAGAAACACAATTGACTAATTACTTTCCGAAGTGTTATTTATAACGATTGTTCAAAGTTTACTCAAGTGTGCAAGGAACTAGTACATAATATTTGCAGCTTAAAATATACACAGGAAGAAATGTGGGTTATTTTTGAGATATATTGTGTATAATATTTTATTGCATATTTTTCGGGCGTCTTAAACTAATTGGAAATTTATTGCCATTTCTTTAATACATCTTATATTTAAATACTTTTTAATAAAATTTAATATAGCCTTAGATAGCAATATATAATTTCCTTCTAAAAGCTACCCTTTTGGTGTAACATTTTCTTCTAGTGTATTAAAGAAAGGCATTTCCGAATAAAATTGTTTTTTTTTATCAAAGAATTACGTCAGTGAATGTTACTGATAAGTCAAATAAAGTACAATGAACATTTGGACTCTATAGTGACCCTGAAAATTTCCATATTCATTTGATTTGGGGTTCACACATGTTTTTAAAGTACATTCGCGAAACAGCTTTATTAACCCAACAACCTTTATAAAGATTATATAAGGTAATCTAAATAGGATTGTTGTGAAACTTTTGTGGACATAACAATAAATTAAAAACTGCACTCCTTAGGATCTTAGAAATTTTTTTAGTATACTTTTATGGGTAGGAGATTTCACACTTACATGAATTACGGCTGTTATATAGATAGTACTTGCTGTAAATTTTTTTAACTGCTTGCTTACATATATACAGTGTATTACAAAGTTGTACATTCAATAAGAAACACAACTCCAAGAATTATTAAAGGAATATTTGTATTGGTATAATTTAAAGTTAATATTATTTATTCTCAAATATTGTATATTTTTTTAAGTGTTTAGATTTTAACTTCAATGGTACTTAACTTTTTTATTTAAAATAATTACTTAACCAAATTGGAATTTATGATACCTCATCGATTCTTATTTGTCAAAACGTGTTTTAAA
This sequence comes from Drosophila anomelani, assembly GCA_035045905.1. Lineage (NCBI taxonomy): Eukaryota > Metazoa > Arthropoda > Insecta > Diptera > Drosophilidae > Drosophila > Drosophila anomelani. Next base: position 2,552,143 of record JAWNOO010000165.1, read on the forward strand.
TTTTAAAATGCTTTGCTTTTTGTATTCATGACTAAACTCGATGCGATCATTTTCAAAATTAAATCAGTAATATTAGCTGCTCTTCACTAAGACACTAAGATTTGAACTTAAATTAATTTCCATTCTCCAACACTCTGTGTGTAAGGCTAAGGCTTCTCCATCCTATAGGACACCTTACGCTTCCCCCGAAAATCCTGTCGGTGGTCTGAGGAGCTGCTCAACAAAGGATCGCTGATCGCCGGCAGCTGGCAACGTCATGTGCCGCGTGATCCTTTCACAATAAGGATATATAGGGGTCTGTCCCAGGAGCAGCAGCTGTTGCTGGCTTCGTTTTCGGTGATCCTGTGATCGGTTTATTGTTGGCTGCCTCGCTTGCAGCTGCCGGCACACGTCCTACCAATTGTCGATCCAGTTTATAAGCCCTGTGATTGAGGCAGGTAGAGTTCGGGGTATTCATAATGATATATTGCGGACAAAAGGGACCGACCGACAACTAGCACATGTCGTAATAGGTAATAGGGTAATCGAGTCGTGCCCGTGCCCAGATCGTTGTTATGACACCTTTTGCTTTTTGCCAATCGCCGCGCCAAAGAAGCGAATGCAAAAATGGCAAAACAGGTTTTTAGACCGCTGCCTCTAGCTGCATTTGGCTGTCAATTAAAAAAACCACAGACAAAAGTTAGTAACAAGCAACTACGAAAATAACAGGTGAACTTCTATAAGATGGAACTAAATAAGAAGAAATTCTTATTTATTTTGAATCCCAAACTATTGAATTAAATGCTGTTTTCTCTATTCTTGAAGAACTTTTTTCCGAAAGCTTAAAATTGAAAAAACCTTTATAAATCTTTAAGGTCCTTTTAGGTAGGCTGTACTGTGGATAAATTTAATACTGGTGAGCAATCAAAATCACAATAAAAAGCAACAAGAACGAGGCGGGTGCAACAACTTTAAAAGGCCTTGCAAGGCCGTTTAGCTCTAAAGCCAGAGTTTGTTTCGTTTTTTTTTTGTGCAGCTCAAAACTGGCAAACTTGTCCGGCTACTCGAGATCTCGGATCCGATACAATCCGATGCCAACTCCGTGTGGTCAGCGGAGGTTTATTTTGAAACAGCAAAACGAATTGCCAGCGGCAACTCTGCCAGCAAACATCCGCAAATAGAATATATATTGCCTCCGCCACATTTTACTCGTTGTTTAATTTGCAGCAACGACCGCCTGCAATAAATGTCGCCTTGCAACATGTCAAAGTCGTCTAGACTCTGCATTTATAGGCAAATTTCTCAAATGCGTCGCGACATCTTCGTGGTAAATTTAGCAGCGTGTATTTATAAAAATTATAAAAGTTCAACCCGTTAGCGGGCGGGCGGCTATATGGCCACGTCGCGCACTGTTTCTACAGGAGGCCAGTCGGCTGCCATAAATGATTCAAACTTGGCAATCTTTTGTATCCCCAGCAGTATTCGAACGTGTCGGTATTTCCCTTGCCATTATTTGTTAAATATATAAAAGTAGGAGTCATTGCAATGGGTGCCTAATTAGTAAAGCATGTAGAACTTAAATATTCTATTATCAACCCATTTGTTCTATTAGTAATTATAAGGGCAACCCGAAATTGCAAAGATCTTAAAAAGAACGTCATTCCTTAAAAAAAAATTTTTTTGTTGATAGTAAGCGGAATTAAAGTATTAGAAATTGTTTTATTTAGCAGGAAAGCATTACTTCTACAAAATATATACATTTTAATTAAATATATTTATAGCCCAGGAAATGTGATAAATATTTAATTTATAAATCATGCTTTTGGGAACGAGGTGTACGTGCTGATTTTGTTTAAGAATGTCACTATGGTTGCCTGCAACAACAAGGAACAAAGAAAATAATCTTTATTCTGATAATAAATATTTGTAAGGCCCAAAAGATAATAACAATCTAAAACAACTCGAATATCAAAGCTAATATTTGGAATCTCTTAGGTTGGGGAAATTTAAACATGTTATTAATTTTTATTTAATTTTTTGTAAACAAGAAAGTTATAGATATTTATAAAAATTTAACAAACAATTTAAAATTGTAAAATTAAATATTAACTAATTAATGCATTAAATAAATGAAAAACAAACTGTCAGATTATTTATTTTATAGGAATAAAATCATTTGCTCTTGACAACCGTAAATGTCCGTGTTAAAAATAAAGATTCTTATCAATCTCTCCTGATAAGAGCCTAAACATATTTCCAGCTGCCTCACGAAAATCGAAGAAGATTCAGGTAAAATGAAAACGAGAGAGTGGGAAAGCGAGGGTGGAAGTGGTATGAGATGCATACAAAACAATAACAAAAAACTGCAGCTGCTGTCTGCTCTCTCTCTCTCTCGCATCGTCTGGACGTTTCCCGGAGGAAGAGAAGAGAAGCGAGAGAAAGCACCAAAATACGGTGCATTGACACGCGCTGCGTCTGTCACCGGCGCATGCGCTCTCTCTCTCTCGCAGGAGCACAAAAATCAATTATCCTGGCTGCTGTCCCTGTGGGTGCGAAAAGGATATATGATAGGCAGTTGTACGGCTATTACGGGTTTGCGTACTAATACTAGCCGTAGTACAACAAAAGTTTGGCACCAGCTGCAATTTTGCATTTTCAAAGTTAAATTTTGAAAAGTAACTACATAGTATGTACTTTTTGGGACTTGTTGTTGCCCTCACAGGCTTAATGGATCTTTATTGCCACGAAGGTTTTTCCAAAAATTACAGCTGTTTATAAGAATAACGAACATTCGCTTAAAAATGTATTCAAAACCACCTCTCTCCCTCTCACTGCAAATGAATCGACAAGTAGGGTAGTTTGTCTCACTCCTTGACGGGCAGTGTTGTCGAAAGTAGCCGTCAAAATAGCTAAGAAAAGGCTGAAATTGTAATATGTAGAAGTTTGACTTTTTATATTTTTAACACATTATAAACTTTACAGCAGTTTATTCTGAAATTGTTTATTTGTATATATAATTGATAATTGATATAAAAAAAACTGAACTCTTAAATCTAATATTCAATAATACCTACATACATATATGAGATGACAAAACAATTCAAATATATATTTGGCTATATATAGCCAACTGCACGCGCACTCAGAGTTTGTAACCAGCTGGTGTTTTCTCACCACTGCACTATGGGGAATTTGCCGGATTTCGTGGAATAAATGTATTTTTTAAAAGTTTGCCGATTTTTAATTTATTTTATTTTTATGTATTAAGAGTTTGAAAAAAAATGTAAACAATTGTAAATGTAGCAGGTGATGTTTTCGGTTGGGTGAGTTATTTACAGTTTTCCCACAAAATGACAAAAATATAAATTAAAAAATATAAATATAAATTAAAATAATTATTATTTATTATTTATTTTTTAAATAAAAAATTATATTCAACATTAAAATTATGGTGGTGGGGGTACTTTTCACTTTCCAAGAGGTGTGTAAAATTATGTAGAACACTATAAAAAAACTCACTAAAATATCTTGTTCGCGAGTTATTAATTTATTCCACAAAATCGGGAAATTTTCCCATAGTGCAGCCAAGCGAGCCAAACGGGCTTCGGCAGAGTTCGTGCTGCTCAGTCGTGTCAGTTGGAAGTAGCAACTCGGCAAGAAAACTCGCAAGAAAAGAAATGGATTACTGACCGTGTCTCGAATAAAACACATAACATTACTGCATTTAAACTATAATAAAGTACAAAAATTAAGTATTTGACGGCATCAATTGTGATAGTTGGCTCTGTATTTGTTCACAACAACAGAGAACGAAGGCGATAACGGAACAGAAAACGGAATACAGAGAACGTGCTTGTCTATATTTGTGACTTCGTTGTGTTTTTCCGTCCAATTTTTCCACGGAAAATCAATATTGACTGTGAAGGAGCATTATACGATATCGACGAGTATTGGAACGAGAGGAAATACCAAGGGGAAACTTGAGTTTTTCAACAAAAAGAGAAAAGCCGTCAAGGTGAGCTAAAGCATACAGTATATAGTGTAGTATTTTGAATACATCAAGGCGATTTTAACCCCAAAAAGTAATGAAAACGTGACATCAGAAGACCAAAAGTTAAAATATATTTTTATTTGCTTTTGCTGTACGTTCACTCGCACACATACTCTGAAAAAAAAACCACACAAGCGCAAGGCGACTATCGCTAAAATCCACACGACACTTTTGTCGCATGCAATTTGGTTTCCAGAAAATAGTTGTTTACATGCAGACTACTCGGCTTACCATCAATAGAAAGTAAACAATAAACTATTAGAGGTTTTAACAGTAAACAATTGGCAAAAGCTTTCATCTAAACTGCTGACTTTGGAGAAAACGTTTTCTTTGCTTTTGTCGGGTTGGCCGTTTTGTTTTGTGTTCCCGTTTCGTTCGCTTTGTGTCCCGCTCGCACTTCAACGACCGCCGACGAGAGATTGTTTCATAAAAACATGGCGACCGTAGAGTTGCTAAATACTTGCGCTCTTGTTTAATTCACAATTATTTACAAATTTACCAACGTTTGTTTACAAAATAAGCTTTCTGAATTTTTAAATTATTGTAAATATTAATTTAAGTGACACACGAACGTAAACACTGTTTTTTCTGCCACTGAAACGCAAAACTTTCCGCCATATGGTAACCCTCTTTTTCGCTTTTGAGTGATTTCATACGAATTCCACACACCCCGCAATTCCCCAACGATCGTCATGATGATGATCATTATAGTCGATGCTGTTTAAAAACAACATTCTCAATTGGGCTCGATATGGATGGAGAAGAGGAAGCAGAAGGGGCGGTTATATTGTACAATACAATGCCATCAATATTCTGTATTCAACCGAATTTCAGGCTACGCAATACATAAGGCTGTTTTCGTCTACAATTTGTATACATTTAAGCGATGACTATAGCATGCCAAATATACCAGTTTACCCAATTTTTAGCATCCCAGAAGGTCACGCTATGTGTCATCATTTATCAGTAGAGAACTCTTATCCTGTTCTAATTAAGTTTAATTTGTTTTTCAGTTTTGTTCCACATTGAGAAAAATTAAGCATATGTTTCTATTGATGATGATTTGAGCTTAATATTTATTTATTTTTATAACCTATTTAGCTTTGATATGGCTTGAATGTAATAAAAGAATGTTATAAATATTTTTCCTCTGTGTATTGAAATAACCAGATGACGCGTCAGCTTGCTTGGTACAAAATACACATAAATATGTTTATATTTACTCCATACGCTGAGCGATATATGTACGATTACTCTGTGTGTAAGGCACTTCCTCTTTTACGCACACACACTCACTGGCATAATCCGAACCCAGCCCAAGCCACCACCACCACCATCACCGATTCCGGAGTCCGGACCACGAAGCATTAGCTTCTTTGTCTGGCACATCCGCTGCCAGCGGAAGTGGTGCACTCATGCGTATTTTCCACTCTGTAGAAAAGAGCACAGAAAAAGATGAGGAGTATAATGTGGAAGCCATGGAGAAACCATGAAAACCAAACAGAGACGAGCTCAAAAAACCGTTTCTGAGCTCTGTTGCCAATTTTCACGACTATGCTGCAGTTGCAATTTTCAGTTTGTGCCGCTTTTTATGCTTCATTGCTTTGAACTTTTGCGTTCATTTTTCGCCGAACAAAGAGAAAGTCGCGCCAGTCTCAAAGTCTCCTCAACTTCTCAACTTGCTCAATTTCTCAATCGAGTTGAAACGACCTGAGCCTCTGGGGAGAGTTTTTACAGTCTGACTTCCATAAAGATACCTGCAAAAGTTGATATTTTAAACTGAAAAAATAATATAAACATGTCCTTAAATAAGGGTTGTATTGAAGTCATTTTATAAAATATTTATTATTCATGTTGGTTTAATTTTATAGACATCATGATCCGAGCATATCCGAGTTCAAGCTTTGGCAGTTCTCCTGTATTTTTTTCGAAGGCAACGAACTTGGTGTGGAACCACTTTTCCGATTATAGCCGCACCCACGCCGCATCATCGACGGCGGTGGTCCCTGTGCCCACATCTTCTCCAACTCCCACGAATCCCCGAATCGGATCCAGACGGGTCGAGACAATTCCTTAATAAAACGATAGATAAGGTGCTTAATACACAACAAACAGTTCTCACGTACGCACGCACAGTGGGAAGAATTTTCTGGACCCGAAATAGAATGGTTCCTATTGTCTCTCCCCCGAACACTCCATTTGTTATCGCCAGCAGACGCGACCGCCATCAGGGCAGATCTCAGATCGGATGAATGGAAATGGACCACGGCGGCCCTTGAAAGAGCAATAGCAAGAGGAAGAGGCAGGCGAACAAGAGGCAGCATAAGATGAAGAAAATTACGATTTGGAATTCCCGGAATTTTCGTTGCTCACAAGCTGAATCATCTCATCTCATTCCCATTCCATCTCTCGCCTCCGCCGCCACGACCTTTGAGCCTGGGCCGCGTGAAAAACGACCTTTCAGCCATTATTTCCACTAACGAGGCCCCCGCCTACCGATCTACAAGAACTCCGCTGGTTTTTTCCCTGGGATCGTGTCCACATTCCAAGTCCCATGGAGATGCTGCGAAGATAGATGTATTGCCCTCCCGCTCGCACACGACTTGACTTTGGGTTTGAGAGCAATTTTCCTTTGGTTTTCCTGGAACAAGAAAATGCTGGCGGCGTCGGCGGCTCTGGGACTTTGAACTAAGCCGCCGTTAGGTTTTTGGACAATCGATCAATGTTCAATGGATAAGAGGAAGAGAAGGAGAGTTGAGTTACAGAGAGAGAAAAATTTTATGGGATTAGATAATGTATTTTATGTTTTTTTTTAATGGAAAATTTAGACACTGATATAAGCTTAATAATATTATATTTATGGGGTCGTGGTATAAGATGACCTTTAACAATATTTTACGATCCTTCGCAGAGATATAAAAATTCTTTCTAGTTATTTAAATCTAAAAATAGGCTAAATATTATGGAAAATCTTGGTAATTTATAGATGTTTACTATATAAAATTAATGGAATTTTCCCCCTGTGTGTTGAGCCGATCTTAATGCATTCCTCGCCAGTTAAGCAGCCCGGGATCCGGGGCGCATTTATTATGATTACAATATTGCCCTTTGTTGGCCAGCATCCCAGAATTGTTCGTCTTGTTTTTGTTGTTATTCCATCTCTGTTTTTTCTGTTCTCTTCTCGTATTATCGACGTCGGCGGTCGTTTTGTGTGCTGCTGCATTTCTTGGAAGGCCACAACACACGCACACCAACACTCTTTCGATCTCGGTGTACGCACATAAAGATGCCTCGGAAGAAGCATGCAAGAATGTTCTTTGTGTGCGTGTTTGCTGTTGTTGCATTTATTTATTTTGCTGCATCCTCCGGCATGCTCTTCTTCTTCATCTTCATCTGAACACGATGACGACTCATGCCGAGAGGGATATCATCTATCTCGTTCTGATCGCCCCTCTTGGATGTTCTCCGTCTCCCCTTTCAGTTGGGTTCTGTTCCCCTCTTTTAACCCTAGCTTGTTGTAGTTGTCGTATCTGGTATCACCGCATTCCAATCTCGGTTTTTTTTTTGGTTGAAGACAGCAACAACAACAAAAAGAATGGTAAAGTGTTTATAATAGTTTCCCACAGTCGAGCTCATGACTTCGGGGCTCCCAAGGTATAACCCAAAACAGCCGGGGTCAAAGTTATAGTATTCTTAACGTATTGGATTTTTTTTTTAGTTTAAGAATATTCTGGCATTTAATATCTAATTTTTTCAAGAAATAAAAGTATCAGTATATTTTTTTATTTAGTTTCTTACTTTCTTATGGATAAATTCTGAAATTGCTATCGATTGCTCTGAAATTTTTTAGGATTATGTACTATGCAATTATTTGACTTAATGTAACATTTCAAAGAGCTTATTTTAAGAACAGATAAGATATGAGAAGAAAATATATGAAAAGAGCTCCGATAAAATAGAAAAAATCATATTTCAAATGCTCTCTATTATAATTAGTAAATATAACATAAAAATACTTTATGCCTAATAAAAAATATAAAATGGAAAACTGAATTCTTCCAAGTCTTATTATTTTGCCTCCATCTGTAGTTACAGAACGCAGACCTTTTCCACGGCTTTGGACCTCTGCGGTTACCTTCACTTACTACAACGATAACAACGAGAGCTTGGCAAGGCAAAAAACCCCCAGCTTTACTTACAGACTGGGATTGGACTGGCCTGGCCTGGCCTGGCTCGGCTTGGCTTATTCCAATCAGAAAACTCGAAAGGCAGCTCCAACTCCGACTCCCAACCAACTCCAGTTTGATTTTCTGTGGCGGAGTTTTGTAGAAAAGTTGCCCGACTGCATTCCATCTGAGGTTCGTTCGTTTTGGTCTTGTCTTTCGTGCTCGTTTGTTCTTCTGTTTTCTGTTTGTTGCCTTGCCCAGCCTTTGATTATGATTTTCTTTCGGGTGTGTGTGTGTTTCTGATGGTTGTGTGTGGTGGCATTTTCCTTTGCTCTCGGGGATTGTTGTTCCCATGCCCATGTCTATACCTATGCCCATGCCCGTGCCCGTGCCATTCATGAGCCGCCCAGGAGGCCTTGTCTTTTCAGTTGGTATTCGGTTGGTGTTGGGTGCAGGCGCTGCTCTCGGTTGTCGTAGTGTTTCCCGATTTCCACATTAGTTAACTTAACTTATTTAATTTAAAAAAAAAGTGCAGCGAGAGTTTGTTGTATTTTAAACGAACCTGGTAAGTGTAGGAAGAAAAGTACCCTTCCATATATTGAGCTTATGCAAATGTCTGGCTTTTGAACTTTTCCCTGAATTTCCTGATAGCCCCGCAAAATTCCAAGAGTCGGTATGCATTACAATTGTTAATGGGTTGGCATTCCACAATAACAAATAACAGACGTCGGCAGAGGCAGCTGTAATTGCACTTTGTGCTGGCTAGAAAAGCAAAACAAACAATAATGAGACTTTGGTCAAGGAGGTTGACGTACTGAATACACTTCTTGAGAAATTATTTCTGTAGATTGATCTAAAACTTGCAGGGATCATAACTAAATGTATTATTTGTTTATATACAAAAATGTGGAAAGTTTACCTAAATAATAAAAATGATATGAAGGTTTCAAGTTGTAAGCATCTATCTTAGAAATGATGGTGATCAATGCAATGCCTTCTTGAAAATAGTAGTCTTATAAGGAAGTTGCTTCAAAAAATTAATCTTATGTTTAAGTCTCCCAAATTTCAAAGCTTCTACTTTAAATATCTATGGAATCTTGCCATTGTATTTAATACTTTGCTATGAGTCTCTCTTTGAAATGCAAATTCTTTGTAGTATCTGTTATGGTAAAATTACAATACCCCTTTTAAGGGTGTGCGAATTGCAATTACAATTGCAGCCATAGCACAGAGACAGCATCTCTCGAGCTTTGCTGCTGGCTGCTCCACTTCAAAAACAATGCGCAATCTCTGCCCAGAAACCGAGGCACATCTTTAGCATCCTCTCCCCCCGATCCCGATTCCATATATCCCGAGTCAGAAGTCAGCATTTGTAATTTACAATTGCTTTTGTTTTTGCTGCACTTTATATGTAGTATGTATGTACTCTTCGCTGTGCTGTTTTCCCTGTGGTTAGTTGTTTTTCCCATTGATGGTTTCTGATGGTGTCTGCACAACATGGCCGTCTCATTCGCACTTCCAGCTGGCTTCGTATGGCGAATGCATTTATGCTGCGCTTTATGCTGCAAGTCGGGCTCCATGGAGGCCCCATGGTGGAGATGGTGGTGGTAGTGACGTGCTTAGTGTTGGTGGAGTGCTCCGAGTGCGCCGTCGCCAGAGTGGTTTGACTGCATTCCATTAAAACTTTCTCACAGTCGGCTAGCGCTTGGAGTGCTCCACAGTGCATGGCACTGCCAGCCAGCCCCACCGATAGCCCCGCTAGCACCACCATCGTCGACATCATCATTGCCCCCACCGCCCCACGATCCGTTGCAATTGTTTGGCGAGTTTGGCTGGTTTGTGGTTGAAATTTGGACTTTGAACGGGGCCCAAGTCAGCGGTCGTGCTGAGTTTTTGTCGTTTTGTGTGTTTTTTTTTTTGTTTGCTGGTGGCCCAGGCCAGTAAATGTCGAAGAACGGCTGTACAATCTCTTTGGAGGAGACCACCTCAAATATAGCTTTAAACCTATAGATATGTGACTTTCAATAAATATCGATTTTAGTTGATAAACCATATATTTTTTTTTTGATAATCAGGGAATGTAATAATGCAGTATTGAAAGTATTTTCGTTCTGAATTTATTGTCCATAAGCTATCGATTTATAAGAGCGATATACAATCTAAGCCCCCATTGACAATTTTTACAGATAACCTATCAAGGGATTTTTTAATCTGTAGAAACATTTTTATTGATAAAATGATATAGATAGCAATTGATAGAGTAATCTCTTAGACTTAATAAAATTTTTTTTATCGATTTATGATAGATATTTCTGGTACCTTTTTTTCTGATTTCAATAAGAATGCAAAATTTTAATTGCAATTAAACGGTAGCTTTATCTACTCTATATTTATTTTGCATAAACTATTACACATAAAGATCTGGATGGACTTCCTGTCATTACTATAATTGCCTTTGCAAAGACCGACCGTCGAGCAAATTGGAATCGCCGTGTGGGCTTCACTCTCGATTAGCATAGTGATTTATCTATTGCCGCTTTTGGAGACAATACCAGTTTTCGCAATTGTTATTTACCGCAGTGGTGAGTCAGATCGGGAGTAGTTATCTCTCGTCTGGTTGGCGCCACCGTCGATACCAGCACCCATTCATCCACCCACTCAGCCGTTCGTGTCTGGGCACACGAAATACTCACTGAGATTCGGCGCACTGCATAAACGAGCGGTTGTAACGTTGCGTACTCTATACACGTACTCTATGAACTTTTCTTTTTTATTGTTGTCGCTACTCGGAAATGGAAAAACCACCCTTGGCATCGGGATAAAGTCCTGGTGCGAGCGGGACAACCGGCTGTTTGGGCTAAAGGACTCTTAAAGTTCGTTGATGCTGCATCTCCAGTTTCTTGAACTGCGTTTCAGTTTTTTCCCCTGCTGCATTGTACATACACACTTTGAAAAACGTAGATGTGCGAGGAAAAGTCTGGACTTGGTCTAGGAAAAAAGGAACATTTTAAATAATTCACTTATCACATTAAAGGTATTTATATTCAGCCAGCAGTAAAGTGATTGAGTGAATTTCAAGCTAAATAAGCCTGCATGATGTGTAGAAAACATTTTAGAGATTAAGCAATCTCAACAAAAATACAATTTTTGCTATAGAACTTAGTCACACTTCCTCTGAATAGTTGTTTGGCAAATCATAAAAGATTAATGGTTGCTCTAGGAAGGTATTTCTAATTGTAAAGTTAAAATGTCAGAGAAAAAATTAATAACAGTTTTGCTCTTCAATTACAAATTAATTTGTACGGAAATAGTGATAATTTTGTTGATTCATTATTAAATTGCAAATTCATTCCATCCCTGAATCAAATATACCCTATTCTACCCATTGACGTCTATCTACCCGCGACGAACTTATCAATAATTTTATAGAAATGCCACTCCGTGCCAGAGCTAGCTTTCAGTTGTTGGAAATCACTCGAAGGCACTGTGCTGTGCTGGATCGAAGCAGTCGGGATCTTTCTAGGCGGGAGCAGCATTCAGTGTGGGGGTGGGGGTGTGTAGGGAAATTATAATATAAACCTCTAGGTAAAGTACAACCTTATCATTAAGATAAGGCCTATCTTGCAGGTTGAGCTAAAGAACAATAAAAAAATGGTATATTAATGGTTTACTTTTCATTCTTTCATTTCAGTTTAAAATTCCGAGGGGAGCAGCATACGGAGAGGTATTTAACAAGGATAACGAGCAATGTCTGGCAACATGGCAAATCTGCTGACCACTCAACGGTACCACGCGGGACCCATAGCTCTGGACCTACCAGTACACGATCAGGTGGACAACAACACGAACACCACTCAGCTATTCAAGAACAATTTCAATAACATCATGAACGATCTAAATCGCGAGGAGGCGCGCCTGAAAACCTTCATCAACTGGCCCCTGGAGTGGCTGGATAAGCATCAATTGGCACAGACGGGCATGTTCTATACGAACGTTAACGACAAGGTTAAATGCCACTTTTGCGGCGTCGAAATCGGATGCTGGGAGCAGGAGGATCAACCCGTGCCGGAGCATCAGCGATGGTCGCCCAACTGCCCGCTGCTGCGGCGCCGAACTACCAACAATGTGCCGTTAAGCGGGGAGGATCTGGATCGCGTCCTGCCACCCATCAGCTACGATATCTGTGGTGCCAACGACACGTCGTCGGCGGTGGAGCTAAGGGAGCATGCATATGCCGAGGGGCGGATACCCATGTCGCAAATAATCCAGTCGATAGGCGTCAACCCAATGGTACCTTCGATGCCGTCGATGCTTCGTGCCGACGCCACTATCACCTCGGTGGCATCGGCTGCCACACAAGCCAACGGCGATGTCCAGCCGGAGACGTGTCGCGCCCCACCCGCCAGCGGCAACTACTTCCCCGAGTACCCAGAGTTTGCCGTGGAGTCGGCTCGCCTGCGCACCTACGAGGCGTGGCCAAGGAACCTGAAACAGAAGCCGCACCAACTGGCCGAGGCGGGTTTTTTTTATACGGGCGTTGGGGATCGCGTCCGCTGCTTCAGCTGCGGCGGTGGTCTCAAAGATTGGGACGACAACGACGAGCCCTGGGAGGAGCACGCCCGGTGGTTGAGCCAATGCCGGTTCGTAAAGCTGATGAAGGGACAAGTGTATATCGATACTATGAGCGTAAAGCCCATAGCCGTCGAGGAGAAGAAGGCGGATGTTGGTCCAATGGCCGAGGAGGTTGTCGCCACCACCACCACCCCCAGCAGAAACAGCACAATAGTAGCCGAAGAGGACGTCACATCTTCCGTAGCATCCAGCTCAGGAGATGTTGCCCCATCAGCGCCGGCGGCACAGACAGCTGCCACCCGCATCTTCGAGAAGATCGTCGAGTCGACCGCTGCGCCGACTGCCCCAGCTGCAAGCAACGGCTCCACCATACCCGAGGAGAAGCTCTGCAAGATCTGCTACGGCGCCGAGTACAACACGGCATTCCTGCCGTGCGGCCACGTTGTGGCCTGCGCCAAGTGCGCCTCCTCTGTCACCAAGTGTCCGCTGTGCCGGAAACCCTTCACCGACGTGATGCGTGTATATTTTTCTTAAGAACCAATGTTAACATGACGATGTATGGTATCTCAAGTGTTAATCAAAATAACAAGAAATCGGGGTTCAACCGGCGATCGCAACGGCCAGCTGTTGGGCAGCCCTGCACCTGGCCGTTGCCATTACCAAGAAAACGAAGCCTGGTAGAAATCGTAAGCCTCCAATGTAATATTAGCTTAGTCGCACATGTATTCTGCGTTATTTATAATAAAACTAACATATTACCGAATATTTCCTTTGATTTGTTGTTTACTATATAGTCTGGGTGTTGCCTGGATATTGCTGACAAAGGGCACCGCTTTGTGGACTTTATGATTATGATTTATGATTCAAGCTCGCTGAATCGAATCGTTGGGAAATTCACAAATTCTAAAGGGATTTTCAAATTACTCAGAGGGAATGATTTTCCTGAAATGAGCGATAGTAAAATAAAATATATTAAATATAATAAAATATAAAATTCTGAGACTATTTTATGTAAATGCCATTCCGTGCCAGAGCTCACTTTCAGTTGTTGGAAATCAGTCGAAGGCACTGTGCAGCATACGGAGAGCCATTTAACAAGGATCAAGAATCCAGCAAAGATAACGAGCAATGTCAGGCAACATGGCAGATCTGCTGACCACTCATCGGTACCACCAGTACACCTACCTACCAGTACACGATCAGGTGGACAACAACACGAACACCACTCAGCTATTCAAGAACAATTTCAATAACATCATGAACGATCTAAATCGCGAGGAGGCGCGTCTGAACACCTTCATCAACTGGCCCCTGGAGTGGCTGGATAAGCATCAATTGGCACAGACGGGCATGTTCTATACGAACGTTAACGACAAGGTTAAATGCCACTTTTGCGGCGTCGAAATCGGATGCTGGGAGCAGGAGGATCAACCCGTGCCGGAGCATCAGCGATGGTCGCCCAACTGCCCGCTGCTGCGGCGCAGAACTACCAACAATGTGCCGTTAAGCGGGGAGGATCTGGATCGCGTCCTGCCACCCATCAGCTACGATATCTGTGGTGCCTACGACATGTCGTCGGCGGTGGAGCTGAGGGAGCATGCATATGTCGAGGGATGGATACCCATGTCGCAATAATCCAGTCGATAGGCGTCAGCTCTGCACCTGGCCTATGCCATTACCAAAAAACCAAAGCCTGGTAGAAATCCTAAGGCTCCAATATAATATTAGCTTAATCTCACATGTATTCTGCGTTTTTTATAATAAAACTAACATTTTACCGAATATTTCCTTTGATTTGTTGTTTACTATATAGTCTGGGTGTTGGCTGGATATTGCTGATAAAGGGCACCGCCCTGTAGACTTTATGAGCTCATGTGATCACGCTCGCGGAATTGAATCATTGGGGGATTCACAAATTCTAAAGGGATTTTCAAAGCATTCAGAGGAATGCGTTTCCTGGAATGAACAATAGTAAGTTGTTGATAAAAAAAAACATAAAATAGTGAGACTGCCTTTGAAAAACTTGAGTAATAATATAAGTAATAAAAAAAATGCATAGTATTGAAAAGTCCTTGGAAAATATTAATTTAATATTGTATTTCCTTGTATATAATATTGATTTATAAGGGTTGTTTAATATTATGGAAAAAGGCCATTTTTGGAATTGTATTCTCTTTGTGTTTTTAAATAATATTTTAGATTATTATACAAAATATTTATAGAATTCAGATTAATAAGTCTAAGAGAGCACCATCAATCACTAATGACATTTATGATAAAGCGAATTCCTTTTAAATATCCGATAAGCAGCCTTATGTTATCTTTGAGCCTCGCAGAATAAAATATTTTTTTCATTTCATTGTTTAGAATTTTTATCTAAAAATCCTTGAGATAACATTAGCTTTTTTACACCATACTCACATAGATATTCTCGTTTAATGGCTAAACAAATGGAGCACATTATCTATATTTGTTTTTTTTTGCGTCTTTTCAATATAATATATGACCCATTATTATCAGGGAATACCGTTGCAGATATTTTGCCAATTACGATAATCTTAGTTAAACCCGTACACGCGTCCCTTTGTTAACAGGTTGACCCAAGTGAAGAAGGGGTACTCTTATCAGTCGTCGGGTTTATACGCGTCTCCAATTAATCATCGCCCACGACTAAACAAAGTGCATTCAACTGCAATTACAGCTGACTGAGCGCAGTGACAAATCTGCGGCCTTTGTTGCAGTTCATCAAAGCCGCGAAAATGTTGAACAAAATCAGGTTTTGTAGCTGTGTATTTTTAATTTTCGGAGTTCGAAGTTAAATGCTATCGTTTTTCACCTCATCAGATAAAGAAAATCTGGTCGTGCATTTCAATTAGCTTGATATGTTAAGAGAGACAACCAGGATCTTATACGAAATGATAGAAAACTTAATCGTGGAATTAATGAAAAATATTTTAAATATGGGCAAAATATTTAGAAGAATCTTTTATGTATTATATTTACGAAATTAAGGTTTTTTTATGAAACTAGTTTTATTTTTCTAAGCTGGTTATTAATGTAATCTTTACATTTAAAAGGTTTTATCAGAATAAAAAAGAAAATAAAATATTTTGGAACATTTTTGAAATTTAAAGAATTTGGTAATTATTTTCAACAATATTTAATAATATTATTACCTGTTCTTAAGAGATAAAATCAGAGAAATTAACTCTTTTAAATTTTTTGAAATAGTTTTAAATACGAAAAATTGAATTGGTGAATTTTTTAGAATTATTTGGTTTGCGTCTCTGCTATAATATTAAATTTTCTGGTGTACATTTTTTATTCTAGTTTATATTGAGTTATTTTTTATTTTAATTATTATAATAAAAACTTGAGCAAATCGTTGGCAGTTATTTGTGGTTCTGGTATTTGGAACCACTTTATAAACACATGCAGCCCTGGATCCGGCAGATCCGGTTTGGGATTGGGATTAGCCAAGGTGACAATTGGATAAGTGCGACTTGGCCGGAGCGGCTGTCAGCCTGGTCGACAGTTAGGCACTTCTTGGCGGTTGCATCACCCTCACATGTACATATGTATGAATATGGAAATGCAATTGCACACGTGCCAGATAACAGACTGCAAGCAGTGTGGAATTTATTATTATGAAATCCATAAGTTAAGAAACATTTGCCTGAGTCATCGCTTAATACCTAGAACTGGCAAGAATGACACCCTGCTGTGTGCCGGCTGGACATATCAGTGATCAGAAAGTTATTCCGAATGCAATTGGCAGCCGATAAAGTTTATGCAAATTGCTGATCTAGATTCCTCGGCGAGTGAGCGAGATGTCAAGCCAGAGCTGACCTCAGATTGCGTGAGGTTTCTAATTAAGCCGCAAGGCCTATGCCTAGACTACCTTCAACTTGCGTGAGAAACTGCGTTTTTGTGGCCAGAACTTGAAAGTATATATATTTAAAATTATGCCATATGAATTACAATAAAATTTGAAATAACGTCTACAAATTGGTTTAACTTTTTGTTGGTTTGTGTCTAGGCTAAAACATTCAAGAGTTGGTTTGTGAATGGGATGCTATAAAAAATGAAATCTCTCAGGAAACTTTGCTTTGCTTGTGGTTTGTTTTTTAGTTGCTATAAATTATGAACAAATTGAAAAATAATTTATTTATTTGAAAATATAATATTATTATCTAACCAAAATTATGAATTATATTCTTTGATTTGCTATTTATCAATAAATTTAGTTAGTTTTTAGTTGCTAAATGGGTTCATAAACTAAAAACACTAAAAGGATCTTCTTGTTTCTCGTAATAATCTTTATTAAAATATCATCTTTTATATATTTTCTGGTTCCTAACACAAATTCAATATTTCCAAGTTAACATAATCTTCGTTGGCCATCAGAAAGGCCTTGTGGGCATTCATTTGAATGGCCAAATCCACAAGATTTGTGTTACTAAAATAATCCATGGCCACGACATTGGCATTATTGCCCCATGGTCCCTTTAGCCATTGGTTCACCTTGGGATTCATAACCGCTGCCCGCTCCTTGGCCGTCTGCAGTTTGTGGGAGTTGAGGCTCTGCTCCATGCTCCTCACCGCATTGAATATCCAGCCATCATCCTTGACAGGCGACTCTGGCTTCCGGCTGAATAGGAGACGCATAAAGTCCAGGGTCTCTGACATATTCTTGAAGCTGGTGCTGAAGCGTTGCCAAGAAGGGCAGATTAAATTGGATTCTGGAGGGGATTATGGATTAGAAGCATCTCTCTTTAAAGATTTAGAAAAGACCAGCTTACCATTCTCTGGATGTGGCAGCTCCTGTGTGGGAAACAGTATCATCACATGACGGTTCTGCCTTAGCAGGTCCTGCAGACTCCGATTGGCACAATGCTCGTTCGTGCTTACATTCCGTTGAAAGGCTTCGTCACCCAACTCACGACGGATGAGATAGTACAACGATCTGTAGATCTCCGGGTGCTTGTAGAAACCAATTGGAAAGCTGCTGAAATCAAGAACCACCATCTCTCCAGATTTCTTGACAAAGTGAAGGACATCCCGCAGAACTCCAGCCAGAGGCTGGAGAAACATATTCTCGTTGACTAGCCAAAAGTTGTCACTATCATCGTTGGTGGCCATGTTTTTGTAACTAATAAGTAAAGAATAATTAATATTTACATATATTTTAGTTAAAATCATAAAGAAGCTCTCATACCCAACACTAAAATCCAAGTAACGTATTCCAAACACAAGCTGAGACCACACATCGAATAGCTGGGACTGCAGATAATCCTTGATGAGCACCGACTTGCTGGTTCGATTCACCACAGCTCCTGAGGCATGAGTCCCTGGCAGGAACATATTCTTCAGCGGCATTCGACTCACATCCTTGTTCTGGGCCATCCAATTCGGTTGGATCTTTAGACAGTCAACGGTGAGGAGTTCGGTGCCATTGTAACTGGCCACATAATGCGGCAGGCACTTGCCCGTGGGATAACGTGTGGCCGGAGGATCGTTCATATCCTGTCGATTCCAACCTCCCGGAAAGTTTAGCTTTCCCAACTTAATGGGTGAAATTATCTTTCCCGTTCGATTGACAATAGCGAATCTAGGAATCAGCAATTCGGGCTGGAAGTTGGATATGGTTGGATCCTGGCCGTAAATGCCAATCCATTCCGGTGGTCCATAACAATCGGGACCCCAATTGACCTCCAAAGAGGAGTCGTACAGGGCCTTGCCATTCGGTGCAATGGTCAGGTACACAGGGCAACTTGCTAAATAAAATGGAATATATTATTTATATTTTATTAAGTGCGCAATTAGTATTATTTTTAAACCCCTTTCTTTACCTTTTAGAAATCCAATCAGCGAAATGGCTTGCATCAGTAGTATTATTTTCGTTTTCATCTTTAAACTTGACACTCAATTAGAAATTACGATGTGCACTTTGAATAAATTTTGCGTGTCTTATTTGCTTGGCAGCCAGCACCGAATTGAGGCGAGAGATTGAGACTTGTACACTTCGTTAGGCGGCAATTGAGGCAACCTCCCACAAGCTAAAGACGACCTTTCCCCCCAAACCACCCCATTCCCTAAGTAATTGAGCGTTTTCACGTTTTCACTAGACTCACTTTTGAGATATTTTAATTTAAAAAGTCTCTCATCTTGGCTCTCTAGTCTGGAAGAGTGAAATTAGATAAAGAAAGATAAAATTCCAAAGAAGAGGACTTTATGATGTAAAAAATGTTAATTAAATCAGTGGGTTTAGTAACTGCTTAATTAATGTAATTTATAAAAGTTTAAAGATTTATTACTCTATATTTTTTAACTCTCAAAAGTACATTAAATAAAAAATTGTATAATAATTTTATTTTTTGAACAAAAATGAATTTAGTCTCTTAAAAACCAACGACATCTCTGTTTACATTCTTGATAGGAGCAATGACGATTGCTGTTACCGCCACAGCCCCAAAATGTCATCCGTTTGCAGTCGTTGGACCACAAATCGTAATACCACATGTTGAGATTAAGATTCCTCAGACAATCCATTCCAAAGCTATGTCCTTCGTTCCTAAAAAAGTAGCATGCCCTAAAATCTATTTGGAAAAAATAGTTAATATTAATATTAATTAATAATAATAATATAGTTAATGATATAGAGCTGAGTTTTAACCTACTTGGACGTCCATTACAAAACGGGAACACCAGGGAACTGGATTGTGCAAAAAACAGGACTAGGCAAGCCACACTCAAGTAGTATTTCATATTTAAATAAATTTATTAAGGGTTGATCAGTCTTATATAGATACAGACTTGAAGTCGAAAACAACTAAACAATAAGCCTTTATTTAGATTAAAACAATGGTATATATATATGCCTACGCTAGCTTAATAAAACAACTTGTTCCATCGTTTTGAACTACGAATTTTATATAGTTCAGTCAAACCAGGGCAATAAATATGTCTTAAATGATTGTCATAACTTTAATAAGAGCCATAATATTATTATAATAATTTTTTTTTTAGGTCTTGTAGCTAATGCTCTTGCCTCCGCAGCCAAAACTTAAAGCCTCTTTATTTTTACATCTTCAATTCATAAAATAAAAACATTATTTTTAGAGTATACTGTTAAAATATGTACAAAAACAATTAGTAAAAGTTTAACAAAATAAAAATAAAGTAAAACAAGAATGTAAATAAACGTTTAGTGTTTAGTTTAAAATTCCAAAAATGTTTATTAAATGTCATTTTTACAAAAAGACAAAAGTATAAATTATGACCATTAGTTAGGGCGATTGCAGGACCTCAGACAGTGTTCCTTGGAGCAATAGCGATTGCTGTTGCCAAAGCAGCCGAGGAAACTCATCTTTATGCATTCCCTGGTATCACGCTTGTAGTACCACATGTTGGGATTCGGCTGTGGAGTACACTGAGGAGCCTGGGAAACTCCTTGATTCCTGCCACCATCGCAGTCCTGGTTGCCTATTTAAAAATATTACGGATTAAGTCATATGGTCCTAAGAGTTTATTAATTTAAACTTACTGGGGCGCCCCTGGCAGTTCTCCTGGCCTTGGGTAAGTGCCACATACAGGACAAGGCAGGATGCAATCAGAAGGAATTTCATTTTCAGTAGATTTCTTTCGGACGAACGATTTAAACTGATTGCTAAGGTTTAATCATTCGCTTATATAGGGTAAAATTTGTTATATTAATAGCATTGATACAATAGTATTGAATATGGAAATTACGTTTTGAATTACATTATCAAAGAGCTTTATTTATAGTTGGCGTCCTACTTATATTAAAATGTAATAAAGCGGATGTAGAGTGCCCCCAAAAGTATTGTCTGTGAATAATTGAAATGATTTTTTATATTGCCAACTTAATTAAGTAGGAATGTGAATGAGCTCAATTGCGAGCCCAATATTCGAAACTTTATGTATTATATTTAAAGACAAATATAGATATAACATAAGGATGAAAAGTTAAACTCATTTTAAAGAGACCTTAAAATAAATATATGTTTTATACATAATTGTATATCGTTTAATAATAATTTAATGTTCAACAATGACCCTTTTCAATGCAGAATGTCTTGGTACAATAGTTTCTGTTTCCGACGCAACTCTATATCTAATTTTGAAGCAATCATTAGCATGCTTGGCTCCTTCGCAGTCCTGGGGAACTATTTTTTTTATTAATAGTAATATATAAATATTATTTAATAACATAGCTTTTATGATTTATGCATAACGACATTTCAACATACCATTAATGGCAATCCGCTGCGGCTTTGGACACAGGTGTAAGTCACAAACAGCACAAGGCAGGTGGCTATGAAAATGAATTTCATTTTCAATTGACTTTTTATAGAGTTTCGATTATATTATTAAATTATTATTAAATACAATAGTCCTTGATATGGAAAATAAGTTTTAAATCCTATTATTGGGAGTTATATTTTTTGCTTAATAAAGCCGACTGTGTACTACTTAAAAAGTAAAAAATTTAAGAGAAGGTTCTTCCGGAGTTTGTATTATTTACAAATTGAACTTTCCTATGATTGCTATCAAAAAAATGAGAATACATATCTCAAGATGTGTATAGTATGCCTCAATAATAAAGAACAACAAAGATAAGTTGATTTTTATTATAAACTCTCTGTAAATGAACATATTCAAAGAAAAATTCTGAATAGATTTGTATCAAAATCAATTTATATAAAAAATAAGAAAGAATATAAAAATTGTATTTAATAGAATAAACTCATTGTATACAATTTAATTTATAAAGAAATATGTCTCAATATTTTTTAAGCGACTACAACACTTTACCAAAGAGGATTCCTTGATCCAATAACGATTCTTGTTTCCAACACAGCCGCGGTCGTACTACCATATATTGGCATTAACACTACGCCGACATCCACTGAGTGGGGTAACTCACTCGTACTTGCCTCTTTCACAGGCTTGGGTTTCTGTTTTTAATATACTTATTATCAAATGATTTTACTTGTTAATCAATAATAAAGTTTGATTAAGCGATTACAACTGTAGTTCAAACTGTGGCCGCTTGATGGCGTTTTCGCTCTTACGACCATCTCAAAATATGTTATTGGTTCTGCAATCAAGTTCGTCGCCTAAGTCTTTTGTTCCTTCTTTCTTATTTATTGTGTACCAATTATTAAGAAGTTTTGTGTTAAAATAAACTAAATTTATGTAAAAAAACTTTAATTTAATTTTTTTTATTTAGTTAGGATAGTGCTTTAACATGAATAAAAATAAATTAATATATACAAAAAAATACATTTGCGAACCCAGCTTCTTTAAGCTTATCTTTTTGTCGCTTATCAGAAGTAACAAAATATGGAAAAAAAACAATTATGTTTAATAAAAAAAAGTTTATTTTGGTATGCACTTTATAAATTTTTATTTATTTTTTATCAAAAGGAAATTAAACATTTTTTATGGGAGGAAAATTGATAATTTTTGCATTATTCGTTTAATTACGACGGCGGCACTTATCTAGACAATCGGCCTTGGTACAATAACGATTCCTGTTTCCGCCACAGCCGCGATAGTTCATCTTCAAGCATTCATTTGTTTGCCGGTTGTACCACCACATTTCGGGATTGGGACTGGGACGACAACCACGGAGTTGGCTAACTCCTTCATGCTTTCCGCCTTGACAGTCCTGAGATTCTATTTTTAATGATATAAAATGTTTTTACTGATCCATAAATAAATAATGTTTGTATTACAAGTTGCCACTTACCACGAGGAAGTCCGTTACACCTCTGGCCACAGGTGGAAGCCACATAAAGGACGAGGCAAGCAGCAATCAGAAGGAATTTCATGTTGAAGTATTTCTTATCGGATGAACGATGTGAACTGATTGATCAAGCTACAAGCCTGGCTTTTATAGGGGCAACCGACAATGCTGACAAGGTCAACACAATAGTCTATATTGAGACAAAGACATATTTTTTTAATCGATATTGATTATTACTAAGATATATTTATAGATTGAACAAATATGTATATTTATAAAAATAATAATGTAGTGTATTAAATATATGGAAAAAACAGTCTTAAACTATTTATAGTACCTTTAACCCATTTGCAACTTCAACAATATAATAGCAACCAACATTTTATTTTCAAAATTAATATTTAAAATAGAAGGAAGCGTTTCCGACCCTATAAAGTATATATATTCTTGATCGGGATGAACAGCCGAGTCGATCTAGCCATGTCCGTCTGTCTGTCTGTCTGTCTGTCAGTCTGTCTGTCCGTATGAAACACTGGATCTTAGAGACTATAAGAGATAGAGCTCTAATTTTTTTTCGACAGTATTTCTTATGCTTGCACACAGATCAAGTTTGTTTCAAATTTTTACCACGCCCACTTCCGCCCCCGCAAATCATAAAAAAGCGTATTAAGCGTATAATTTTAAAGCTAGAGTGAATTTCGGTATTTGTATTAAGAACTATAGTCTGTGTGATCCCTGAAAATTTGGTTGCGATCAGATAAAAATTGTCGAAGTTATTAAAGAAATAATTTTGTATGGCCACAAACGGCTGCTGGCAGCATGTCTCATTTGGTTGACCAATTAGACCAACTAAATATTCTTATCAGTTCTTGGTTGTGGCCGGAAAAGAATCTTATATTTAATATTTTAATAAATGGTAATAATTATAAGCCGCTTGAATGCAATACACACACATAGATACATGTGTATGTATTTTTGTATGCATGTAATTATATTACACTTGCATTTGTATTTGTCCGTTATGTTTACAATTTTATTAACTGTTTTTTTCTGGCGTCCTGACGCTTTTCTGGTTTAAGTATGGGTAGCGGGTATCTCACAGTCGAGCTCACTCGACTGTAGCTTTCTTACTTGTTATTTTAATAATCATTTTTCCTTATCCAATTCCAGGGTGTTAAAATTATAAAAAATAACACAACAAATTGAATTAAATATAAAAGTTATGTAATCTCTCAATATATGAATTGTTATTTTTATCAAGGGATCAATAGAATTAGTTTTTGCAAATCTCGTAATAGGAATACAGAAAATACCCAGTACTTAACGTGTTTTGTGTTAAATTCATACAAGATTAAGGGTTGGTTGTCTTGTCTTCGACAGATAAGATCTCTGTTAAAAATATATATATTTTCTTTAATTCGAATATGAGTGCTAACATTAACTAGTACCTGAAGTCGCAGGAATTATACCTGATTTCAGAAAGTTTACTAAAGAAGATGAACAAAAAGCATCACACCTGTGAAAAGTTCAGATAAATTACAGTCAGAGCAAACTATTACAATGAGATTAACCAGTATATATATTTTGTTAAAAAATGCGTTAAACATTTATTATTTATTTTTTATGAGCATATTTTATATTGTTGTTTAGATAACAGCAGTTACAAGAAAATGTAGCTTAGGCTAATGTTGATGGGACATGTGTTCGACCTGTTAATCATAACATCAACCATCTAAAAAACATTTAGATATACATATTACACAAATATTTCATTTATTCTTCAAATGTAATTAATCATTGTCAAAACCAATAGAAACTTAGCGCCTGCAAACCCGCCGGCAATGGTTCTCAGAGCAATATCGATTGTTGTTGCCGCCACAGCCGCGGTAGCGCATCTTGTTGCAGCTTCTGGTCCGCGAATTGTACCACCACATTTCCTGGTTCCTGGCATGGCAAGTCCAGATATTTGCGTTTCCGTCATCCCGGCCACCTTGACACACCTGAAGAACTGCACCACAGTGATGATAAGATTTAACACGGGGGTTTGGAAATAACCAGACTTACCTGGTCGACCCAGGCAAAAGTCCTGGCCAGAAGTATAGGCCACATAAAGTGTTAGACAAGCCAAGATCAAAGCGCACTTCATGCCGATTGAATTACTGTAAACTGTTTATTCAGTCGAAAACTGTGGCTTATATAGCAACGGAAACAATCACATATTTGGGTTTTTGGGTAAGAATGTTGTAAAAAAATACAACAATTATGTAATACTAGTTGTGTGTCCTACATTATGAACAAAAAGTGTAGGAAAAAAGGATGCATTCTGAGGTAATGCTATTTTTATTATTTTGTGATAATATTAAGGTAAGCTTTTAGCTTTTATGTTTTGCATTTCTTCTGTACCTTAATAATTTAAAACTGTCTCTTAACTATTACTTAAAATGTTAATTTTGGATATTTATTCCTACAACTTTTGCTGGTTTATTTTTCAGAACACATCTGTTCCGAAAATAAATCCCAAATCGAACAGCCTTGTGCTTTTTAAATAATAACCACCTGATAATAAATTATATAATACCTAAAGCTCAGGCACGTGTGAAAGTTTTTTTTAGAATGCTTCAAAAACATTTCCAACGAACTTAAAAACCCTTCCCACCTTCATTTCTTTACTTATAAGTATATGGGAATTGTATAAACGACTTTTAAAGGTTTGTGCCAGGTTTATTGTTCTTTTATTATTCGTATTTATTATATAGCTTCATTCGAACTCCCCCTTGTATTTGCTTAACACCATTCATCAACAGACATTTATTTGATTTATTTTTTGCACACGGGCGTATGCTGTTAAAGAAAATCATTCAACAGGCAGTATAAATACAACATGGCTTTATAAAAATCATGATAGCATAATTTCAACATTAGTCTGGCCTGGAATCCATAATGCGGAGTACTACACTGATCCTCATAGCTGCTGTTATGGTCTTGTACCTTTTGGTGGTCTTCACAGCCGTTGAAAGCTGCAAAGGGAAGCCTTGTAAGTTAATAAATTTTATATAAATAAATAAATAAAGGATTATTCTAAATGGAATTATTTGTTCAACAGCTTCTCCCAAATGCGTTGGGTCTCTTGATGTTGGTAATAACCGAAGAAGAAAGTGTAAGAGAAATGCCAATAAGAATATGTGGCATTATAATCCAGTGACTAAAAATTGCACAAAACTGGATTATAAAGGATGCGGTGGAAATGATAATCGCTGGTGCAAATTGCAGTTGTGTGAAGCCTGTAGAGGGAGATAATATATGCTAAACTATTTAAATATTTTAGAAAAATAATTAAAGAATTATATTTTATTAATATTAAATAAAAATTATTTAAAACTCAACAAATTAAAATTCATGCAATTTGTAACACACGTGCTGCTTTTTTAACTAGTTTTTATTGTTTCCTTTTAGCTTTTCAACAACTTACAATTGTTTTCAGGTATTGAAATCTTTAACAATGATATTGATTTTTTGTGTATTATTTCCATTTATTCAGTGACTTGAGCTCAAAATGAAGAACATCCTTTCAAAGCAACAGACTTGCACTTGTATATATTTTTTTTTTATACAGACAAGGAATGGTACTACCTATAAATACCCTGTCAGGCAATGGTAAAACTTATTTCTTGTTCATACCATTTCCAGCAAACAGTTACCAATTTTAATATGAAGAGTACTTCAGTGATCCTTTTAATGGCTGTAGTGGCCTTTTATATTTTTACCTCCGTAGAGAGCTGCAAAGGCCAGCCACGTAAGGATATATGGGAAATAATACAACAGGATTCGAATTATATTTTCTTAAAATTTGTTTAGGAACTCCCCAGTGTGAAGGACCTTTGGATGGCGGTAATAAACGCCTCAGAAGATGCAAAAACAATTACAACAAGGCCATGTGGCACTTCAATGTGGTGACCAATAATTGCACCCAATTTAAGTATAAAGGATGCGCTGGCAATAATAATCGTTGGTGCTCCAAGGCTATTTGTGAGACCTGCAGAGTCCGATTATTCAAATAGGATTCCCATAAATAATTAAAATAAAAACACACAAGAGCATATATAATTATTTTGCTGGTTTATTTTCGGATGCTGTGGATCGATTTCATCTTTTAAAATGTTTGGGAACCAGTAACAAAAGCTAATAAGCTTGGAAATTGCTTTAAGTTTAAAAACTATCAATAGGTTTAAGTACAACAATGCTTAAGGCTAAACTTCAACCAGTTCTGTACAGACTTAGAGCTAGTTAATGATTATTAAATTAAATTATTATTTACTTTTGTGCGATATTTGCCGATTATCTAGAATTTCTTTACAAAAAACATTGCTATAATTAATTCGATTATTCGATTTGTTCACTTCGCTTCTGGCTTTGTTTTATTTTTTAACGGAATGCGGGCGGTATTTAGTTAATATTATTAAGTATTTGATTTTCGTTGCACAGGTACACGCAATGATATATGTATTTGAAGGCAGTTGTTAATCAATTTCATTCTTACTCGTCTGAGGTAGGTATAAAACAATATAAAAATTATAAAAAAAGGTATTTGAAACAGTCTAGACAGGGCCATAAATTATCAAATAAATTACATACACATTTACGATTCTATTTAGCATATATCTCTATCATATCCGTAACTATATATATGTATATATATTAAAAAAAAAACATAAAAACAGTCTTGTGGTTGCATTTGTGTTTAGTTTCTTGTTAAGCAGATTTCATTTCTGTGATGTGATATCAGAATGCGAATGAATAAATATGTGGCGAGTGCGAATGCGAATGTGAATATGAATACGAATACGAGTTGCAGTTCGAGTTTAGGACTATAAATAAATTCTGCTTAATTACTGGGTACTATGCGCATGTCTTTCTTGGTGTGTTCTAGGAATTGGAGTTAGCTCCGCTTATGCTTGTGTGTGGGTGGTGGTATATGGTGTGTGCTATTTACAGGGTGGCCCCAGGACCTATAAGCTATATATACAGGCCACGTATTTACAGTGGATGTGCAGGACACCCAAATAAGTTTACAAATCGTTGAAGGAAATTTTAGCTATAAAGGATTCTAAGAAATATTGCTCTATAAATTACTATTATCAATTTGATGTTTCTGAATTTTGTTGAAATTTTAAAATTGATCTAAAATTTGTTTTAAATGTAAGAATAAATTTGTTGGAACTGCATTTTTAATTGGTTTCTTTTTTCAAAAATTAGATAAAGCTAAATCTGTATCGTTTCTAAAATAGTTTTTAAAGGTATTTAAAAAAAAATTCAATGAAATCTGTCTCTCTTTTTCTTCAATACTTCCTAGAATCCTCCAAGGCCTACAATTATTCTCCTACAATTCCCCGCTCACTCTTCATCGATATATCCCATTTTACAGGGTATTTCGTTCCTAACTCGCCTGCTGTGTGAGCAGGTTGACCAGCTCGGTGCGCTCCATGTTGTTCAGCGTGTGCATATCCACGCCCAAAGCGGCAGCCACCGCCTCAATGTCCAGGCCGAAGGCGGTGAGCAGCTCCAGGAAGCGCATCTCCTCGCCAGTCATCGGGTTGGTGAGCGTAGGACACGAATGGTTGCACTGCGGCCAGCTGCATCGTTCCAGAAGTCGCAGCCCGCACTTCTCGGGCACTCGGGGAAGGCGCTGACGCTTCTTGGACTTGGTGCCGGCGGAGGCGTTGTTGGAGGAGCGCAGCTTCTGCGCCGGTTCCTCGGCCACAACCTGCGATGGCTGTTCCTGTTGCATCTGTGAGTGGGGATGCTGTTCGCGTCGCAGTAATTGCTGCTGTTCTTGTTGTTGCTGCTTGCGGCGCCGCCTGCGTTGCTCCTGTCGCTGCTCCGGGGTCAAGGGCTGGCGACGTCGCTGCTTTTTGGAATCACCGCCATTACTGGCTTTAGGACTATTATTCTTTCGATTCCTATTCTTTTGCGCCGCATTGGCGTTCCTGTGCTGTTCCTGACGACGGCGTTGCTTGCGTCGCTGGCGTTGCTCCTGCCGCAGGCGCTTTCGTTCCTCCCTCTCCTCCTTGGTCAGGTGGTTGTGCTTCCTCGGAGTCCCCGCTTGAGCCACATTGTTTTGCTTTTGACGCTGCTGCTGTTGCCGCTGACGGTGTCGCTGATGTCTTTGGTTATTGGGATGCTGGGATGGCTGCTGGGACACGACTATCGAGGCTTCCGTGGATCTCTTCAGCTTGTCATGTCGCTTGCGACGCGTGGAATGCTCCCAGCAGCGCAGGGCCGAGGGCAAGGAGATGTCATCTATCTTGATATTGACCCAATCCCGTTTCGAGAGAACCGCATGGCCAATGCAGCTGGGCGCAAACACAGCTGTGACATTGTCCAGGGAAGATCTCAGGGCGCCGCCCATTTCATGAATGTAGTTCCATTGCTGCGGCGTCACCGGAGCTCCCACATTGTCTGCACGCATCTGGGCCTCGTCGAAAAGCCATTGGAACACGAAAAGGGGAGCTGGGATTAGGGGAAAATAAGTTTAGCTACAATTCGGAATATGAAAATGGCAAGAAAAACTTACTTTTCAAGGTTGGATATAGCCTGTAGCCAAAGTAACATCTCCAGTGCTCGGTGGGATGGGCTTTGGTGCACTCCTCGGGCAGCAAGCCCTGCCACAGCTTCCAGCCCTGACGCACAGCCTCACTGGAGGCCACCGCCGCCGGGGTATAGGGTTCTCGGTCCAAAAACCAACCTGAATCACTTACTCCCCTCACAGTGACCTGGAGCTGCTTTTCATTCACGAGGAAATCCCGTATGCGATCCAGATTAAGCATCACACCAAGACCACCAGCTGAAGAGCCAACCAGGAGGAGTTCTCCACCCGGCACACGACCCAGTCCCACGGGTATTAGTTCAGCGATGACCTGCTTCAGGATGAGAGCTCCCATAAAGCGCCAACTATTCTCCGGATCTCGAGTATCCGGCTCTGTGCGCGTGCCCGACCACGAGTCACTGCTGCAGTAAGGGATGAGCACATGGTTGGCATTGTGCCAGTAGGGATTCTCCTCGGGATGCGGCGACAGAATGCCTCCAACTGATAAAAGTGAAACTTTAGAAAACTATCCTTGGATTTGGATTGTAAAGCTTAAACTCACCATCTCTCGTCTCTGGCCACTGGGAGGAGGTCATGAGGTGGCGCAACCTCATCCACCTGGCCCGGCATGACCGCACATCGAAGCAGTGCCAGCCGCCCTCGAGGAAGACGATCCACTTCTTGGAGCTGGGTTGCTTCCGCAGGTAATACCCCGCATGGGTGCCATCGTTGCAGGTGATGCTGGTGTTGGCCAGATTGGCGCGCTTTAGGGAGCGACTGTGATCCCCAGAGCCGCTGGCCGAGTGCATGACCATATAGTTGCGCTGAATCATATTCATGCTGGTCTCCCGCAGCGGATCCTTGTCCAGACTGGAGGCGGCATCCAGGCTGCTAATGGAGCTAGAGCCGGCGATGGCCCTGGCACTTGGCAGCTGACTAAACGTGGCCAAGAGCAGCAGCAGGCTGACAATCTGTGGAAGAGAAAATAGAGCAAACGGAGAGATGTAGTCTCGAAGATGATAACAGAGATTCAGCGGATGTCTTTCTTTCCCTCTCTCTCTGTGGGCCAACAGTTGCTGGTGTTGTTTTTGGCGGAAAAACTTGCTTTGATCAAAATGCGAGCAAGAAGCTTTGCGATAAGATCAAAGAAATTTTTGCCGCATTTCGTTTCGTCGTTCCGTTTTGTTGTGTTACTTTTTTTTCAACCCTCTTTCTCTCGCTCACTTTGTGGCTTGTGTTTGTTGTTTTTGTTTCTGTTTTGTCTTGCCTTTGGTTTACATAGAGAGGCGAGAAAAAATAATAAATACAAAGGGAAATACAAGAAGAAAAAAAAACCTCAAAGTATTTAGTCAAACATGGCAAGAAATTGTTGTTAATCATACGCCCCATGGGCCAGTGCCAGTTGCCAGTCAAACAAATTTCAATTTCACATTGTCATGGCCGCTGACGCGTGGTAATCAGCAGCGGCAGCGCTGCCACAGCGACGCCAGCTGAGCGTCGGCGTCTGCGTCTGTTCTTGGCTTTGAACTTAAGGTCGCTTTGTGATACCCTATAACCGTGAGGTCTAGGGGTATATTGGTGTTTCGAAAACTTATGTAACAGTAAAATTTACTAAAATTAAAATTATTATTTCGTAAAGATAAGTAAGCCACTTGAAAATATTTTGAAATATTATATTTTTCTGTTAATTTTCCTGTTCATTTGTTCATTTTTTGTTTTTCCTTATTTTTTTTCTTCAATTTTCCTGTTTATTTGTCTTTTATTACTCCTTTTTTTTGTTTGTTAATTTTTAAATTTATTTCCCCGTTTATTTCTGTTCATTTGTATGTTCACTTGTCAGTGAATTTCATGCATTAATTTAAGGCAAGCTAAGGACAAAATCTTCAATCAAAATACTTTCGTTTAACCCAAATATTTCCTTAATTCACAGAAACACAGAAACACAGACGCAAACCCCTTAAGAAATGCAAGGAACTCTTATAATCTTTTTTTAAGGGCAATAATTACGGGATATTGTATGGTCGGGGAAATTGACTAAAGCCTTTTTTTGTTGGTCGGCATACAGACATCAATCAAATGAGCTATCTGGCGATTTGTTTTGTTGTTTCGCTGATTCTCAAGTCGCCTGTTTTTCTTGTTGCTTTTTGTTTTTGTTTAGCTATTTTCCAGCAATTTGTAAATAAGACAACAATAACAGCAACAAAAAACATTTGCCGACAACATCGGCAACGATTTTAGTGTCTCAGTGTGTCAGTCTGTCAATTCGGCCGGGTCGGTCTGTCTGTCTGCCTGGCTGTGTCTGCCTGTCTACGGTCTTGCCTCCGCATAAATAACCATTCAGAAATCGTAAAGAAATCTTCAATCAATGTTTATACAGGCCTTTGAAGTGAGCCGCCTGCTGCCGCCGCCAGCAACGACAATTTGCAGACAGAAATGCAAATGACACACACAAACACTCGGAGGGGGGAACAGTAACAGAGACACTCTGGCAATTATTAGCTAAAGGCCTACAAAGTATAATTTGGCCAAAAACTAAACTCTGAAAACTGGACCGCAGGCCATTTCGACTAACGGTAGCCGGCAGCAGCAACATCAGTCATTGATATATTCGCCAGATATAAAGCTAGGATATCTATATTTAAACCAGACAATCTGGTTCCCAAATTTTTTCGATAATTTCCATAATAAGCCAGAGTCCGAAATTCATATAAATTAGGTTTAACAAAACCATTGACAAATACATTGCTTGATAACATTTTAATAATAGTGAATGTGATTTTATTTGACAGTATGCATTATAAATTCGGATTACTATCTGATCAAAGCTTGATTTAATATGGCCATAAATTTATTTCTTTTGTTCAATAATTAATGGAATATTTTTTGGTGGGTAAATATTAAAGATTTATAATTGTAAATGAGATATTATTTTGGGATATTGTGTGTTTCGGGAATATATTTGTTGAAATTTAAAAGAAAAATAATTTTAAATTCTTTTACAATTTGAAATCTAATGGTACCCCCAGCTTTTCCTGTGGCTTTTGAAGATTATATATTATAAACGAAATATTTACTTAGGAAATTTTTAGTTAGGCATAAATTATTTTCGAAATGTTTACAAAATAAATAGAAAAATCTATGAATTTACTTCTTTTTTTTAATATTTAATGGAATAAAATGTAAATGAGGTTTTAGCTAAGGATACTGTATGTTTTTGAAAATTATAATAAAAACTCATTTTAAATTGTTAGAAAAATATACTTTTAATGGTAAATCAAAGCTCTTTCTGATCCGTATTACCCAGCTCTCCATTCCTACCAAAGTTCTCACACCGTTTCAGCCCACCAATACTTTTTTTCGCTCTGCACACGTCTCTTACAACAGGTTTAGATATCTTCTGGCTCGTCTTAGTCGCTCGCCGTCCCATGTTTGATGTTTGCCGCCAAACAACGAAATTGACAAGAGCTCCTCGCTCCTCCTCAACATTAGATGAGTAGTTCCATTGTTGATTAGTTCAACTGCGCCAACGACTGCGGCCACAATGAACCACCAAAAATAAAAAAGGAACAACAACAAATAAAACTACAAATAGTGGGATTTCACGTGTGCGTGCGCGGATTTACGTTTGAGTAAACACACACACCACACACAAGTACGGATACAGATACAGATACAGATAGATAATGGTTGAGCGTACGTTGCACTTGTTGTTAGTTTTATTTTTTTGTTGTGTTTACCTGTTGAGAAAAAACGGCAGCGCCGCCGAATAAAAATAAATAAAAACACTGTCGGCGTTGCCAAAGGAAAAATGTTCACAAGCGCCGCTTAATTACCCTATATAGAGTCTTAAGTTGCGCTATTAATTGCGGGCAGTGCTTATTAATATTTTGCTTTTTTCCTCCTCGATTTTCTACCCCTCTTTTCAGTACGTTTTTTCTTTTCTATTTTTTTGTATTTCCAGCGATGCCGACAAAGGATCGAATCGAATGTCTGGGGGCTGGCTGGCAGCCAACTACTTGTCGCGCCGATTATATTGTCAGTTTTTATTAATTGCTGCAAATACTCGGTCGCGTTTGCGTTTGCGACGCGCTGGCGCTAAGCGTTCTCTCTGCTTTTTTCTTCCATTTTATTAAAAAATTGAGTATACGCCCCGTTGTGACTGAAATTGATTTGATTTCATTTGATTCGATTGCGGTGGCAATTGAGTCTAGTCCGGGGGGGAGGAGCAGTGTGTGTGTGTGTTTTGGTCTAAGTGCCTTTAATCGAATTGCAATTAGCATTTTTGTAGGGATTGGGATCAAGTTGACTTTTAATGAAAGTTGATTTAGGGCTTGAAAGGGTTGAAATTAAATTTAAATAATAAGATATTTGGCGTTTCTTTACAGGTTATTCATACTAAGTAAATGGATATTGATATTGAATTAGAATTTATTTTTGGGAATATATATTTAAATATTACTTGTCCTATAAATTTTGAATTTATAGAATGAAAAATTTTTAAATAAAGTTTTTTTTAAATATAAAAATCAACAGTGGAACCTTTTTTATCTAGGTAGCTTTTTTGAATTTACTTTAAATAATATTTTCAACTAGTTTTAAATTTATAGCTTAATAAATCCAATTATTTCCTATTATTTATTGAGCTGATAATTGCCTTATTCACCTGAGATCCATAAATACTGAGACCCATAGATGCAGATTAAACCCTAATAGGTCTAGACAACAAAATTACATTAGCTTAATCCATAATTCAATTTGTTGGAATTAAAATAAGTTTCACATTGGAAAAAAGTATCCACAAGACTGCCCTATATAATATCTATAAGAAATGCACATACATATATAGCAGATAAATTCCCATCGAACGTATATTTATTATCTCAGCACAATCAATAACGACCTTGCCCGGTTTTAAATCAAAGAGAGACCGTCAACCAAAGCCACTTGATGGGATCTTGAAAGTGGAGGATGTGGTTGTTGTTGTTATTATTATTGTTGTTACTGTTATTGTTATTGTTATTGTTATTGTTGTTATTCTTGGCGCACTTGCAGCAAGAAAGAAAAACAAATACAAAACGGACGATCGCCTTCTCACTCACTCGCAGCTTATCGCTTCTACGCTTAAGTAAACAAGACAGTCCGCGGCATAAATAAACTTCCGTCGTCTCATGGCACTTGTTGTTGTTGTTAGTATAATTGTTGTTGTTGCTGGCAGTTTGTTTGATTTGCCTGCGGTTATCCATTTCTCTTTTTTTCAAGCTGGCTCTGCGCCGGTTTCTCTGTTGTTTGCCGGCTTTTTTTTCAACGGCTTCAATTTGCGCGCGTAACCAGAAAATCGTTATGAAAGAGAGCAAGCTCTTAACAAATATTTAGAATATATTAAAAATAACAACTAAAGAGTTAAAAAAAAAGAAACCAAAGGGGAAGTAGTTCAATATTCTCGAATCACTCAAAAAGTAAGCAGGAAGAAGGTCTTACAACTGTCCTTGTAAAAGCAGTAAGTAACCTCATTTAAGGATTAAAGTTCTAAAAAACTTATAAATCACAGGGAAGCTTCATTAAATATTATAAAATAATTTCTTAAAATTTAATTAAGTAAACTTTTCCCCACATAAAGCATTTATTTCCCAAATTTTCCATGCGTAATCCTGGCCATCTGCCAAACTTTGAATACCTTTCCTTTGACCTGACCTGAATAGCTTTATTTTTCGGGCCTTCCCCTGGGCTGGGTCTTAGAATTCTTTTAGCCCTGGCCTAGGCGCTCATAATTGGCACCTCCTGAAAACCTGAAAGATCTCGGCCCCTTTTGCCTGTCGCTGCCTTATGGTTTCTGCCTGCCGGGCATAAAAATACACCTGTTTGCGGCAATTTAATACTTTTTATGGCAGGGAAATAACGCGGTGGCTGCTGTTGTTGCCGCTGCTGCTGCTGCTACTGCATTGCTGGCATGACAGAGGTCCAGAGTGCAGGTAATTCGGAAGCGGCCTCAAATGAAGCCGCAAGCCAGCAGCAGGCCGGGGCCGAGTGCGAGCGAGCGGCAACAACAAAAGCAGAGTTGCTGCCGCCGCTGCCGAAACGTGTAGCAGCGTTATTAGACCGGCCTGATCTCCGCCAGTGTATCTGTATCCAAAGTATCCGCATATGTAGCTGTATCTGTAGCTGTGGCTGTGGCTGTATCTGTGGATGTGCGCACGTCTGCCATGCGGCTGCTGGCCGCTGATCGCTTTTTACTCCGAGCGCGCTAAACCCGTGCCGTTTTTGGCTTTGTACTTTGCCGCCCCGTGGACTCGTGTATGTTTGCGGCATGTTGCAAAGCAGATCGGACTTGGCCAGTAACACACACAAAAAAATATATATACCCCTTTTGGGGTATAATATTTAAATGGAAATTAAATGATTTTATAATAAAATAAGTAATAATTACAAGAGCATTTAAATAAATAACGTATTTGCTTTATAAATTCATATTAAAGATTGGATATTGAAAAGCCTATTGCTTCTGTGAGAAAATATTGTTATTTCAATAAGCAAATATCTAGCAGATACATCAATAGTCAGAATGTATTCAAAATTATTAATTGAAATTATAGTTTGCTTCAAAAAATAGGAGCAGCCTAGAAACAACATTCCTAAGATGTTTTCTTTGATATTCATAATATAATATTTTATGCTTTGTAATGTATAGTTTTATTCAAAAATCCTATATTATATAATGGATTTGCTCTAAAAACTATATATAATATTTTGTTTCTGTGCACTTCGGGCCAACTACAAAAAGCCAAAGGCATCGTCGTCGTCGTCGCACTCATTGATCTTAACTTTGAAAACAGTAGCTACTACGACTGTGGAGTGGAGTGGAGTAGAGTGGAGTGGTTGGGGCCACAGCTCGGTTTCTGGCTGTGGGGATATGGGAATATCGGAATATGGGGTCTGGGGCCTCGACTTCAAGCGAAGTGGGGCGCACGAAAGCGGCCTGCACTTTGTTGTTGCTGCGGCGGCTGCTGCTGCTGCTGCGGCTGCTGCTGATGAGGGTTTTGGTTAGCTACACTTAAAGTCTCATTCCCCGCTCATTTTTGTCGGTCTTTTTGTTTTCTTCCCCTGGCAAGCCCCGCGCTGCCCGCTTATTTTTCCTCAGTTGTTTTTGTTTTCCTGCCCTGCCTGCTTATTTTTTTGTGGCTTTTTGCTCACGCAGGCAAATTTAATCTCGTTTTTTATGCCCTTGCAAAGGATTTTCAAATTGATTTCGACCGACTATGCTAATGCCGTAAATAAAGTTGTAGAGGGTTTCGGCATCGGTTTTGGCTTTGAGGCCCTCCGTTCTCGATTCTCCACGACAGCCGGCCGAGTTCTCACAACTTGGCCAGCGGCTTAAGTCGGAAGCTATTAATTTTAATTGACGTGCTACTGTATTTTTCGGTTTTCTGCTTAAGCGGCATTTTTTGATATCCCCCCTGTGTTTTTTTTTTAATATTTCGAAGCCAAACCGCTGCTTCATATTTCATTTTTGGAGCTACTGTTTTTTTTTTGTATATTTTTTCTCTGTTTCTCGTTGATAACTCACCTGCTGGTTGGGCTTAATCCATTTATTTGTGGCTTCCTCTGATGTTTTAGCTGCCATCTTAGCGATTTGTTCGGCTGCCATTTTCGATTCGATCACACATAGATATGGGTGTATATTTTGTTATATGAATTTTTAATATACTTTTTGTGATGTTTTAATTTGTATTTTATTTTTGTTTTGTTTTGTTCAGCACAGTTCCGAGCACTTTTTAAGGCGCTGCATTATAATGGGATTTTGCTTTTGATGTGTGGCACTTGTCAACTGGTTTTCAGGAATTTCTTTTGAAATAGAGGGGTATTTTTCGTGATAATATATAGTGTATTTGATTCGTTTGTTATTTCAGCTGATAGCACTTCGATCTTGTTTGTTATCTGCGCCACGGCACACGCGATCACAACGTCCGCTCAAGTCGAATGCTCGCCACGGAATGAGGAATCGAATTTTACCTAGCGCCCTCGTTGCCGCCGTTGCTGCTGCTGTCGCTGTCGCTGCCTCTGCCTCTGCCTCTGCCTTGGTCGCAGTCGCTGCCAACGTCGACATAGCTCTCTCACGTGTGCTTGCTGCTGCCTCTTGCTCTTGGCAGCGGCATTTGTGTGGCTGCGTTTTTGTTTAGAATACGCAAAATAATAACAAAACTAATAATAAACTGCAGGGCAATGCAATTTGAGAGAATCGCCGACGGCGACGTCAGCTGAGGCAGCGCAGCGGAGAGGGCCACAGCGCAGCAGCG
This sequence comes from Drosophila anomelani, assembly GCA_035045905.1. NCBI lineage: Eukaryota > Metazoa > Arthropoda > Insecta > Diptera > Drosophilidae > Drosophila > Drosophila anomelani. Next base: position 2,589,560 of record JAWNOO010000165.1, read on the forward strand.
TTGATGATGGCAGCGGCGGCTGCGGCTACTTGTTAATAACCGTATTAAGGTTCCCTTTGATCTGCTTAATCGAAGGCCGAAATGGAATTCGCTTCTGGTCTTCGCTTGCCTCCTTCTTGTCCTCGTTCCTTGAGTCGAGTTCGTTTCCTAAGTCTTTTGTTTTTCTTGCGATTTTTTGTTTTTAATTTTTTTTAAATGCTAATTTGGGTAAATTTTTAATTTCGACATAAATAAATTACAAATTATTATTAAAGAGCATTATAATTTAAAAGGGGCTGTCAATAATTAAATAATGGTGTGTTCTTACATTTTGAGCACGGTACTAATACTATAACTATATTTATAATTTATTAAATAATTTAAAAATTGTTATATTCAAAAAATACAATGCTTAGCGTAAACTACTTGGTAATAACCATATTATAATAACATTAAGTTAGCTAAAATGCATAAAAATCGTTTTAATGCAATAAAATATTTAATAAATTTAAATACTTGAAGATATTATACAGCTATGAATATTAAATATATTTTAACATTTTTGAAAATATAAATATAATGAATATTAAATATAGGCAAACTATTGTTTTTAACACTTAAATTTATTTTGAAAATATTATTTTCTCGAAATGATTATAATTTATAATTTTTTGGATTAAAACGATATTATTTCCTTAAAATAAGCTACTTTACGACATCTACATCTGTTAAAAAGGCAATAAAGGCACCCTTTGATCTGCTTAATCGAAGGCCGCAATGAAATTCGTTCGCTTCTGGTCTTAACTCACTTTCAACCCGCCGCGTTCGTTGCCTAAGTCTTTTGTTTTTGCGCGCTCCTTTTCGGCAGATTCCCCCCTGCGTTAATGCTAATTTAGTGTAATTGCAATTATTATGTTCACTCTCATAATTCTCTCAACGCTGCTGTTTCATAAAATTTGTAGGTATATATGTATTTATTTTTTCTGCGTTTTTTTATGATGTGTTTTATGGCCGTCGGCATTTCTGGGAAACATAGCGATTTTGATATGGCCCTGGGAACTCCGATGCGGGGCGGCGGCTTAAAGACATAAAATCTCAATAAAGTAGCCAGCGACTTTTATCTAATTGTAAATCTAAAGAAAAAAATAAGGAAAAAACATCGAAATACGGTTAATTCCCCTTTTATACATTTTTTGTGCAGACTAAAAAAATTCACAAGAGAAATCATTTAGCTGCTTCCTTTTTGGCGGCCCTTGCCACGCTTTTTCATTTCCATTTCTATATGCGCGGTATATACGAAACTCAATTAATGACAGATCATTAAAGATTCTTTTTTGGGGGCTTTTGATATTTGCCGTTTGGCCTCGAAATCGAAATACTTTTACGATTTTCCCCTCCCCGCCCCACCACCACCGTCACCGACGGCCGTAAAATTGATTCTCTTTTGCAAAAATTTTATCACTGACCAAATTGATTTTAGCTGTTCGCCGCTGCTCCAATAGAAATTGTAGGCCTAAAGGAAGAAGAAACGAAATGAAACCAAGAGAAAAACAACGGCCAGCGGCTGGAGAAAAAAAGAAAAAATGATGTCCAACTGGCGGCGGCGGCAAACTTGAAAGTGGCAAATAGAAAGGAGCCGACTTGACCACGGCGATTCAGTCCGATTCAGTGCAATATTTATGCATTAAGTACACGCAATTATTATGCGACAACGACGCGACGGCGGCCACATCTCTGGAGATTATTGATGCTCGCATTGCTCATACGCAGCGTGGCCACTGGCCACTGGACACTGCACTAGGCGCTTGTGCCGTTCAAGCAATTAAAACGCCGCCAGCACGCGATGAATGCCATAAACATTTGACGCGCAATCAGCAGCAGCAGCAGCAATGGCAGTGGCAGTGGTAGCAACAGCAGCAGCAGCAGCATAAGTTGCAGCAGCAACAGCGGCAGCAGCAACTTCGGCAGCAAAAATGCTCCTTCGGCCGTTCGGCAATTACAGCAGCACAAATTCAAAGAGGCTCCAGCTGGCAGCAGCAGCAGCATAATGATGATATTGCCATCGTGATGATGATCTGGCTGCGACGAGTGCTACTTTTACTGCACTGAGAAAAAATATTAATTAATATTTTTGAATAAAATATTTTTTTGACTATAAGTTTCTTGACAAATTATTTTCCTGTCAGCAAAAATACTATATTTCTACAAAGATTTACCTTAAATTTATTTATACAATAATTGTACGGTCTTAAAGAAGAATATTCTTAATAAAATATAAAATTAAATGTATAATAAGCTTATAATTATTAATTTTTATTATTTATAATAAATACTTAATAAATATTATTATAAATTCCTTTTTAAAATCAAAATTATTAGGAGCTAGAAGCAATTAATGATACATTAATAACATTTTATTTAAATTTAAATAGAATAAAATTTTCATAAAATGATAAATCATTATTGTGAATTATAAAATCAACCTACATATCTAATAATTTTATTATGAAAGTAAATATTAAGAATTCTTATAAAATAATATAAAATTCACAATGAAAAGCTTATAAAAAATAAATAAAATTCTTAAATACCCGAAATCAAAAATGTTCAACCTGAAAAAACTTATAACCCTAAAGTTGACCTCAATCAACCACAATTTCTTGCGGTGTGGGGCCAGAAAAACAGATCACGGGCGGACGGACATGGACATTCATTTCGCTTAAGCGCACTAACCGGGTAAACGGGTCGGTGTCTTTGATCCTGGCATTCTATTGTTCCGTTTCAAAGGCCACTATTATGTAAACAATCGGCGGCTTTGATCTTGGCCGCATCAAAGTGTTGCCGCCGCGTTTCATCTTTTGCCGCATGCAGCAAATAGCAAGCGGCAAGCGGCAAGCAGCGAGCAGCAAGAAGCGAGCAGCAAGCGGCAAGCAGCAGCGCCAGCTGATGTGATGCCCCTGCCGAAGATGATGATGATGATGATGATGATGTCGAGGATGATTCCGAGGATGAGAAAGAAGCGACAACCATTGCGTAGTTAAAGCTGCCGCTGCTGCCGGTGCTGCCACCAATGAGCTATATAATTTCGCATAGGCTGATCACCCGAAGCACCTGGAACACTGGCGACGAGGCAGCAGCAGAAGGAAACGGAGCCAGCCTCATAACTTTGGGCATAATCTTCAAAGCGCCGACAAGACGCTTGACATCAATCGAGTCATGGCATTGCCGCTCTAATCCCAACAGATGGGCTCCCGGATCACTCGCCGCCGATAAGCAATTAAAATTTCATTTCATTTAATGCACAACTTTATTATCGGTTTCGGGGGCCTTCGTCACGGTCACGTCCTTTGATCCTTGATTCAAGGATCAGCCGTGCAACTGTTCCCGTTTTGCAAAAATACCCAGCCACACTGTGGGAAAAGCAACAGGTGCACATAGGATCCAGCATTCAGCATCCACTCACCAATCACCAATCAGCGATTGGTGGCAACCGGAGAGCGCATCTCTAATTTCATCAGCCAGCGATCATAATTGCATTGATCTCGATTGATGGAGGTCAGTTGTAGAAATTTTATACAGGAAATAATATTTATATTTATCTGATAAAATTATTTTAAAAATTTACGTCTATTTGGATAACAATTGTCTTGAAAATAGCTTCAAAAATATTTTTTTTATTATTTATGATTTCACTAAATTTTTTATAAAAGAGAATATTAGATAGACAACAATGAAAGATACATTTAAAAAATATATTACAGTTTCTGAAATATTTAAATATTTTAATATATTTGAAACACTTTATGAATTATTAGAATGAAACGGCTTTACTTTTTGTCATAAAAAAATATAACATTTTTAACTGAAACCAAATCTAGACAATTAAATTTTACCTTCAATGTAACTAATTGTTAAAAGTTAAAATTGGTGTTAATCAATATATAAACTATTTTTAAATTATTATTTTAGAAAAACTTACCTAAAATCCTTAATAACTTATCCTTTTAAAGGGTCATCCCTATATCTTTTTCTAAAGCTTTTCAGAGATGGCAGAAATGGTTTTTAAGTTGGCCAAAGGGGCAACAACTTTCTGGTGGCACTCTCTCGCATCGCACGCTCCAAGTTTCATGCTCTCATGTTGTTCTTGTTGCTGCTGCTGCGGTCCACTTGGCGGCAAATTGCTGTTGCATGGCGATGATGTCGTTGTTGCTGGTCGGCCAAGAAGACGAAGACGTAGACGAAGTCGCAGTCGGCAAAACAACAAAGCGAAAATCTCTGCATTGGGGCACACGCCATTCCCAACATCAAAGCGTGCCGCCAGCACAGATTTTCTGAGGTTACCATCGCCACCGTTGGGGCAGCAGCAGCAGCAGCACAACAGCGGCAGCAACGCATGCGCAAAGCTCTGCTCATTTGTGTTTTGAGGCGCATTGTGCGACGCGCGTGTTAAGTGGACTGTGAATATGAAAGGAAAGTTCCCAAAGGAACTCACAAAAAAAGCACATAATAAACAAGGAGGAGGGTGAAGTCCAGCCTTACGACCACATAATACCTGTGCTCTTAAAGTGTGAAAATCATTGCCTACTTTTTAGGATCTGCGTAGAGAAGTTTTCTAGGATGAAACTGAAGTCGCTCTTTAGATTATAGTACTATATTTCAAATACAAATATATAAATTAAAAATATAGTAATTATATTAAATTATCAAAATAAAAACAAGCTGTTCGTTCTTAGTGATCCATTAAATATTTCCTTATTTTAATTAAACACAATATACACTACTGGCCAAAATAATAAGTACATTCGTATGTGCTGTGTTTCAAGCCTCGTAAAACTTTTTTAAGAAGGCTTATGAAAAAAACCAAATTATTTTCAGTTTTAGGACAGTTTTAGGATAATAAAAATAGATAACAAAAGATTTTAACATTTAAGATAAAAAAACTACGACCGATTTTATCAAATAACCCCACAAATGGGTTGGTCAAAATAATAAGTACACTAGTGATTAAAATTTGTTTTTAAGGATTATATCACTAATGTCGCATTGGGTTGTCATTTTATATTGAGTTCTAAGTCCTTTAAGTTCATTAGTGTAAAAAAAAATTTTTGTAGAAGGGTCGAAAAACGAAGTTTAGTCCTGACGAAAGGAAAGCGGTTATGAAGCTTCTAAAAGATAGGAAAAAGTCCTTGCGAAAATGCAAAACGCCTAGGATCCTTACTCTGTTTTATGCAAAATGCCTTATAGACAACTGGGGTTATAAAAAAAATAAATCTGTGGAAGAAATCTTCCAAAGCTACCGGAAATTGGATCGTCTTTTTGCCCGAAAAGGACTCATTCATGTCTTGCAAGGCCATTTCCGCCGAAAGTGGCAATGTAATTTCCTCCCGCCCGGTTCATGGTAGACTGAAATTGTCAGGACTATCAGGATATATAGCCCAAAAGGTCCCATTATATCGAGAAAATTTTTTTTCAGATGATGCAAAAGTTTAAAAAAAATTATTCGATATTGTTTTGACCCGAGGGTTCAGAAAAGTGGAAAATTACACTTTTAAGTAATGAAACAAAAGTAAATCTTTTTGGAAACAATTAAGGACAATTCATATGACAACCCAAAAGCCAAGAATTCGGCCCCTGGTGAAGGGGAAGCAAGTTATGGACGGAGGCGGATACGTAATATTCTATGATTGTTTTTCTTTGCATGTCGTTAAGTTGTAACATCGCATAAATAGTATTAGGACCCAAGTCGAATATAAAACTATTTTATCTAAACTCATGCAACCATATACTGTGGAAAACATGTCCTTGCGATGGGTTTTTCAAAAGGATAACGACTCAAAACTTACCTCAGAGCCAGTCAACACCTGGTTCAATGACAACAATGTAACGTTTATGAGTAAGCCCAGTCAGTCTGCGGACATAAACCTAATTGAAAATTTGTGGGAAGACTCTAAATGTCGCATTGAAAACAAAAAAAAAATCTGATGGTAAAGATTGGTGGAGATTTTTTGAAAAAACTTCGTAAGAGAGACTGGCTGCAAACTTATGACTAGTATGTCAAAAATATTCGCAAAAGTGGTTCAAAATAGGGAGAGTTATACCGCATACTAGTATAAGTTTACTAATCAAAAGAAAAAAGTGAAAAATATTTGATACGTTTCGAGTTTTAGGCTTAGAAGAATTGGTGTACTTATTATTTTGACCAACCCATTTGTGGGGTTATTTGATAAAATCGGTCGTAGTCTTTTTATCTTAAATGATAAAATCTTTTGTTATCCATTTTTATTATCCTAAAACTGTCCTAAAACTGAAAATAATTTGGTTTTTTTCATAAGCCTTCTTAAAAAAGTTTTACGAGGCTTGAAACACAGCACATACGAATGTACTTATTATTTTGGCCAGTAGTGTACCTTTTTAGGGTTCATATACTGGGTATAGAAAACAACTTTTGCCGCCAAATAAATGCGAGTTCAGCTCTGGTCCAGCTCCTGTTCCTTTTCCTTTTCGTCCACCAGCATCCCCACGTTCTTAATCAAGAAACGCATCGGCAGCGTATCACGGTAGCACTTTAAACGTAAATTGCTTTTAACATGGTTATTACAATCTTAACGTTTGTCTGGGCCACGAAGCACTTGAAGCTATGTCCCGGCAACCTGTTGTTGTTGACGTTATTAGTGTTGCCGCTGCTGCTGCTGTTGCTGCTTCTGTGGTTGTTGGTTCAGGCTGCCATAGAATTCCGGCTAAGTTCCGTCCGTCGGTCGGCTGATCTCCGTTAGGTCTCTGGGATTGGGATGGAGAATGTGACTGGGACTGGGACTGAGATTGGGTCTGGATCTGGGATATTCGTTGGTAAGATTGTTGTAATTATGATTGCGCGATTATGATTGGATTGGATTGAATTAGTTGTCGGTGGATTTTGCTTTAATCGAAATTGTTTTGTTCTTATGATCAACGGCTTGCTCTCTGAGCTCTTTTTCTTTGGCTTTCCCCACCACCAACCTTCCATTGCTAATTAGTTGAGAGCACGGCAAGATCAAAAAACGCCATGAATTCGTACACTTGGAGAAATATTTGGGGTCTTTTCAAAAAATTGTAGCATGATAATGTTTATAGTAAATAATTAGGTCGATTGATATAGGAATTTAATGAAATTATTAAGAGATATTTGTATTATTTCATTTTGAAATATTTTATTTTAGAGTCAGCCTTATTTACAACTTGTTCAAACATTACCCCCATTTCTCTCAGTGCCTATAAGCGTTCGGCGGGACCAGTTGAAATTTTAGCCCGCAAAAGCGGCAGGATTAAGTGCGGCAAGCGAGCCTTTTTGGGCGATAATCTTGCATTTTAAATATTTCGCAAGAAGCAACACGCAAATCCGCTGACTTGTCACACCTTCGGTGCAGGTAGGGTTCGAGTGTGTGTGTGTGCAGGTATGTGGGCAGGGAGGGACTTAAACGTAGCACCTTGTCAGGTGGTGCTGCGATGGCAATGGCGAGATGGCGAGGTGAGGTGATCAAAGCAACAGCCGCTGATTAAAGACAAAAAATGAAAACACGACACACACACAGACTACACAAACGAACGTTGGGCAAAAAGGGGAATTTGTCGCCTTTTGTGTGTTGCTGAGCTGCATTGCATCGCCGTCAAACGAAAGTATTTAATTTCAGGTAAATTTGTAAGATAAATAATTGTCGCTTACCTGCAAGAAATACGACGACAACGACAACGACGACGACGCGCTTCAAAGAACTTCATTGTGTTTTGCATATGCTGGCGGCGTGTGTGTTCGACTTCATGGGAGAACTTTGGCCAAAAGGACCTTCAAAAGGTCCGCCGCGCGACGATACAGTGAGGCCATTGTTGTAAGGCCCTCTGTCCCTCTGCCGCCCGCTGCGACCGGATCACAACAGCGGGACACAGGCGATCAATAATGCCCGGATCGGATCGCATCGGATCGGAACGGAACGGACCCGCTGTGGAGATCAGTAGATGAACAGATCAGCCGCGCACACACTTTTGATGTTTCAAATTTAGGCGGAATTCCCATTTTCGAGCCCCGAAATGTCAAAACATTCGCCACACACGGCGAGCGATCATAACTCGGATTGAATCCTCACTCACTGTCCGACGCAGCATCGCCCAGCTGGGGGTGCATCGGTACCAGCAGCTTCAGAACCACTTCTGCATGATGACTCGTTGGAATCGGAAATGGAAATGGATGCGCCGATGCGTCGGCCATAATCAATAAGCCGAGAAATGCAGGACCACTTACGGGGCAGCACAGTGGGCTTAGATGCGGTAGGAAGTGAGAATAAATTGATAAGTGGTGTGGCTCAAAAATAAGTTCTTTTAAAATGAAGATGAGATAATATAATGGAGAATATACTTATGTATATATTACAATAGAATCAACGTTTTGGTATATTAAGTAAGGAATAAAAACTATGAAAATGGACAAATTTAAAGAAGAATTTTCTGATATGTTATTCATATTTTTTAGCTTTTGTTTTATATGATTTTTTATATATTTAAAATCAGTAGAAAAATTTTTTTTTTTATTATATTTATAATATAATTCCTGAAACACCTAATGAACCTTCATTTGCAAAACTAATCCAAACTATAAATTCTAAACTAAAATTGTAATGCCTATAATGATAATCCGACATGCTTTAAAATCCCATGAAAAGAAATTCTTAGAGTACATCCCACTGTTCATGGGTCATGGCCCATGGCCCATGCCATTGTCTCCCACTGTGCACTCATCAAATTGTGCCAAGATTTACGAGGCCCTTGATTGAGTTTTCTTGTGCTTTGAATACGGCAAACTTCACACAGGACCACCGCACAGCGAACTGTGTGAGATGCGCTGGGAGATTCCATTTCGGAAAACGGTTTCCTGGTAGTTGGCCATTGTGATGTTCTGGCTACACTCCAGCTTCTGATCGCGATGAAGACCCCGAAGAGACCAACAGGCCAAGATCAAGACGAAGACGAAAACGAAGCCGCTGCGGCGATGTTTATAAGATGACAAATTGCGCTGATATCGCAACATGTTGATTGAGCGCACACGCGGCAACATTGTTAACAGAGGCTCTGGGGAGGGGTTTCCAGAGGGGGGTATCTTCTGTTTTTTTTTGTTTTTTGTTTTTAAGCGGAGATCGTTTTCCTGTTCTGGACCCGCGGGGCCCATCTCAGCCATCGTTCCGTTCTGTGTGCGCGTGCTCACTCGTCGAGCTCCATTTGGGGCCGAGGTTGTATCTCAAGTCGGTGGCAGGAGAGTCCCTGGCCATGGCTGCATGGGCAGCATGAAAATCCAGAGAAATAAAGAAATAAATAAAACTGGCAACGGCATAAAACAGAATTTAACAACAACAAGAAAGGGCACTGAGGAAAAATAAAGTTGGGACAATGTTAAGATGGTTTTAATTCTCAATTTTGTGGCAATAATAATTTTCTCAAGAAAAAATAACGAAAAAATTAAACTTACATAAAATAGTATTTTTTATTTAAAATTAAAATTATTATTTATTATTTATAAATCATTATAAATATATTATTTAATTTTCTTTATTAGATGTAAAAAATTTTAAAATATAAAACTCTATTTAATATTTTACTTTCCCAGCCTTAAATAATACCCTTCTACCCTATGGGTAGTGGGTATAAAAATCTAAAAATATCTTTGGTTGTCCAACAAATTCCCCAATTTTTTTCCTGTGCATAGAGGGAGAGGGGAATACTGAGCTGGATAGATTGAGAGAAAAAAGCAGCAACACAAAGAAGACTCGAGATGCCGACAAAGTAATAAACCAATTAGGACATCAAAGTGTTCAACCGACAGCGGCAGAGGCAGAGCAGAGGCAGCGACAGCGACGCCAAAGTCGAAGCCAACCGCAGCAGAGCAGAGGTAGCACCATCGGCAGCAGCAGCAGCGACTCTGGTAAAGAGCAATCGTCGGAGATCACAGAGATTTGCGCTGATCCGACTTTGATTCTAAGCCACGAAACGCAACCTACATGTGTCCCAGTACCTCACTTCCATCTCACAAAAAACAAAACTGAAAACCCAACTGCTATTCCGACTTTCATATGCCGAAAAAATCACTCCGCAGATAAAGAACCGAGCGACTTTGATGTCATCAAAAAAGGATCTAATTCATGACTGACAATGGAACTTGGTGAAATAATAAAAGGCAGGAACAGTTATTTCTATGCTACGAGTTTCTATGGACTAGATTATTTACCACAGTTGTAAAATTATGAAAAAAAAGTATTAAATATATTTAGAAGCATATTTTGAGGTATAAAAATCGAAAGGTAATTGAAAATACAGAAATATTTAAATTGTAATTCTTTTTTGTTTGTGACAGAAAATATACCAATAACAGAATAAAATTTACTATAGTTATTTCTTCAGAGAGAAGCGTGATCTGTCTTTTGAATAACCTGCGTCACTTAATAAAATTGTAAAATACTTTTAAAATATTTAAAATTTATTTTTATGTTTTCAACAAGTACGAAAATCGATTGGTAAATAAAAAAGCTAAAATACTTAGCTCGTAATAAGAATTTTAATGGCCAATTACATCATAACATAGGAGAAGACTCAGACACAGACACAACAAATTTAAAATTATTAATTTCATTAATTTAATATAATTATTTAATATTTAGAAAAGTTATAAATGTATTTTTCAAGTCTCTAAGGAGAATAAAAGTAAGCAAGACAACCCAAAAACTGAAATCCATAAATAATAATTAATTGTATAATACAAATGTTTAAGCATAAACCATTACAAAATTATTTGGAAATATTATAAATATATTTTTGAATGATCAAGGAGTATAACAAATCAATAGCTACTAGGATTGTGTTCATCCTATCCTATATACCATCTCCAAATATTCAATTACATTATAAAGTATATCATTACAAAATTATACAGCAGGGCAGAGTTCGGCCAGACTTGTCCCCTCTTAAATATTTATGCAAAAAAAAAAAAAACAATTTCCTTTTTATTCAAGACTTAATTTCACTCTCTCAGGCCCACAAATGTCAACCTGAAACTTTATCGCCTTACTGCCACATTTTTTGTGGAATTTAGCGATTTGCACATCCCAACTAGAGAGACTCGCCAAGTGACTTGGCTCGTCGTCATGCTGGCGCCTCATCCAGCAGCTGCCACCCGCACAAATCGGTGGCATTATGCAGATATCTCAATTCGTTATCATTTAAATCATCGGCACATGCGCGCCTACGTATACCCATTGGGAGGCAGGGAGCTACTGGTGGATGATTGGCGGCGGAGCTGGCCAAAAGCGGCATTCATTAAGAATTTAAATCGCACATAATTAAGGCTCAATAAATAGCTGAGCCAGCTTCAATATGGGGCATATATTAATAACTGAGACCGATAAAAGGCTGAGACACAAAAAAAGGCGAAGATAACAAACGATAAAGACAACAACAAACGCATAATTAAATCATAAAACGTTGAGCACATCATTAAAATCGTTAAAATCGCTACTCGACTTGAAAACTGGCTGCGGAATCTTTGTTAGACGCAGCGCATATACTAAACAATATAAATAAACATTTATAAAATATATATTTATTTATGAACATTTTTGTTTATTAATTCAAATGGGGGTCTGTGTGTCGCCGATTTGATTGGATCATGTGGCGGGTAGGAGAATCGGTGACGTTGGTTTGATTTTGGCTTGTCTGTAAGCCATTAAGATCGGTCCACGCTGATTATAATTATCAATTTCAAAGATCCGGAAAGAGTGGGGGTAGATGCCATTGTAAAATTACAAAGAAACTGGGTTTTATTGATGCAATTAAGGAGTTTGTTAAAAATAAAATATTATATTTGAGATGTTATAAATCTAACTTAAAAATTATTTTAAGGAATCTGTCAGCTATATTTTTATCTTAAAGAACAAATTTAATTGGAGTTATTATAATAAATAGTTTATTTCTTTATATGTATATAATTTTTAAGAATATAAATTGAACTGGTTTTCTGGTGTGGGAATTTTTAATAACGTTCAGAATGGATTAAGTTTAAAAACTTAAATTAGTTGCTTGAAATGGAAAGGAAATAAAATATTTGTATATTTACTTTAAAAAAATGTCAACGAACTTGACTGCAGAACCAATAAATAATATTATAGTAAATGAGTCCCGTCAAGTTCGTTGCCTAAGTCTTTTGTCCACAGTTTGAACTACAATTTTAATTGACAAATTGCTCAAATTCCAATTGCCCAAAAATTAACGAGTTTTGATTCGGAAAGCATTGCCTTTTGTTTGTTATTTTTTAATTCGTGTAAACCATTTATTAAAAATTTTTATATTAAAAATAACTCAAATTAAATAAAAACTTAATGTGTAATGGTTTTCATTTAGTTTAAGAAAGTGCTTATGAATTGTTTAAAAATAAATAAAAATAAAAAAATGAATTTATAAATAAAAATTTGTATAGTTTTTATTTATTTATTTAAATATTACTTTATGTTTAAAATATTTCCTTAATTTTATTAAATTAAATCTAATACATTAATATGTCCTTTTTTAAGCAGTTGTTTCTTTAAGCATTGTTATATTTCCATGTACCCTGAATAATACAAAAACGCTCTTTTTTTTAATTTTACTTCGGCTGCCAAAGGGGAGGGAGGTAGTGGATTCATGCCACGGCACGTGGTAAACGAGATGCTTCAAAGGCGCCGGCCACAACCCACCTAAACGCTGGAAAGGCGGCATCGGGTTTGGGCTCGGGATCGGGCACGGCATCCAGCGGCGTGGCGGAGTGGCTGAGCGGCATCAATATATAATCAGGCAGCCGCTCCGTCAGCCTGCGGAGGCGATGTCCATAAAACTGGTTGCAAACGCACATAAACCATTTAAGCCGAAAAGAAATCGGCGCGCTGGCAACTCTAACGAGATAAACAACTCGAAGCCGAGCCACTTTGAATGGTATTTTGTTGTGTTTCGTAGTAGTTTTTTTTTTGTGTAAGAAATCGATTTGGCTCTTGGATATATTCGGCTTTTCGAATCGGAATTTCAAAGAGGCCGCATTTCATTTCACAAAGTCAAAACAGTTAATTTATATCATGTCGCGACTACTGGTCTTACTGATTTTGCATTTTCGACAGAGCTCCGGCTACCGTCTTTCGAAATTGAAATATGAAAATGAAATCAATTTGGGGCCAGAAACCTGATTAGCGGATTCGAATAGAAGATTGAATTCGAGATTCGAACGGAATGGAATGGATGGGAGATGAGTCTTGGCTGTGGATTTGGATTTAGTTTTGGTTTTTGGAAAACCAAGAGATCGCAAATTAGTCACATTATAAATGTACATACAGATATGTGCGGCCATAAATTTGCGTATATATCTATCTGGCTAAAATAGCTTACTGAATGGAACTGAAATCGAAAATGAAACGAGAGACACGGCAAAAAAATTAGGATGAATAAGCATTTTTAGAGGGGTTATGCGAGATAAGTATATGCATTTTAGAAGATGATTTATATTGCAGAAAACGATAGGTTTTTTTCAGTACTAATTATAACGAATATCTTGATAATTAGGAGAAATATGGTATTTTTAGTTTAGAAAGATTTTATTTATTAATATATAAATATGATTTATTATTTATCTGTACAAAAAAGGAATAAAATCATATACAAAGTATCTAAAAATTGTATAAATATTTTATTTAATTTGTTATTATTAATATTCGATTATTAAATGGGGTACAGAAAATGAAAAATAGTACAAAAACACATATTTTATTTATTTGTTTGATATTATAAGTAATTTACCTCAGTACCTATTTTATTTGTATGAAAGTTCGAATAATTAATCTATTCAAATTTATTTTTTGCTTCTTAAAATATTTAAAAATATGGAAAAGTAGTTAGGTTATCAATAAATACTTTATTTATTAATGTATTGTTGTTACTCATTATTTACCAATAAAAATCTGTAAATAAATAACATGAAAAACATACTTTCCATCAACAAAGTCTAAAAGAGCTTAAAAAAAATATTATCTAAATAATAAATTATTTAACTTATAAAAATGAGTAAATTAAGAAGATCAAAATACATTTTTGTTTATTTTTCTGTGTGTACTCAGCTGCGATGGATGAGTTGCGGGCGATGTGTGGCCTTGACGTTCCGGTGCGACTGCGTAACTGAGTAGCCGCCGCAGGACGGCCACTGTCGGATTCAGATACAGATGCAGATACACAACTTGCTGACACTGTCAGCAGGTGCACTGAACACACACACACTCGCACTCTCCGTCTCCGCTCGTTCAAAAGGTGCCGCTGAGCCTGGGCTAATTTCAAATTACACACTTCATTCGGCCGGGGGAACTGGGACATATCGATCGGTTGCCGGCGGTTCCAGGTTCCAGTAAGCCGCTTTTGAAGCCAACAACCACAATTGACAAGCGTGCTCTGATCCTGGGGAACTTCAAAAGCCGCCGGTCGCCCGCACGCTCAGTGCTCTGTCCTCCATCCTCCAGCCTCCCTGCGAGATGCAGTCACTTGCCTAACGGTCGATCGATGGGTTCGTAATGTGCGTGCAAGATGGATTTTCGGGGCACCGTGGGTGTGGCTTATTTTAAAGCAATTAGGCCCATAGTGAAGCGTGTCTTCGACAGTGGATTCCCTGATGTACGAGGACACTTTCAACTGTGGACTATTGTTCGGGAACCTTTCATCTCGACCGCTAACAGTCCATTTCGAGTCCATTTGACCTTTCGGGCGTTGCAAGCCATTAAATTGATTGGTCGCACCAGCACCGGCACCAGAAGAGCCTTGGAAATTACTCAAATCCCTGATTGATATTTTATGTTGAGAATTAGGCATGCTGTTAAGCAGACAGGATTTTACTAATCGAGGGTGACTTTTTTGACTCCGTCCCTTTAAGGAATAGGTAAAATTATAAGAAAAAATCAAATAGAGTTTTTAGAATACAGAATATTTGATTTGAATCTTATAAAAAGACAAAAGGCGTAGGGACCAGTATTAAGAAGACAAGTTGATATTTTTGCAATGTATTGTTTTATTAGAATGAATAGTATTTTGAAAGTTTTAAAGTTTTTCAGTTTGAAAATTTTGAAACAAAATTATAACCTTAAATGCTTATGATGCTTATTTGGTAGAAACAGCAAGTAATAGAAAATAATTACGATATTTACTAATAATAATTGAAATAATAAATTGTTCAACAGGAACAAATAAATAATTATAATAAATAAATAATCAATTAAACAAATGTAATATTACGGAAATTCATGTGATTTATTTTAAATAATTGTATATAATAATACAAAATAATAATTCCAAATCTCTTTGGGATTCAATCCTAAATTTAACTTTGATTATGATCAATTTTTTTAAAGTTAACACTATAAATAATTTCAAATAAATTAAATTAACACTATTATTATATTTCATCTTTTAAGTTTCTGTAATAATTTACTTAAGAATTATTTCTATTTTATTCCTACTATATTTACATTATTATACCAAGTATGTAAATATATTGCTGCTGTCAGTTTAATAATAAAATTTACAGAAATCCAGCTTTACATCCTTTTACAAACTGTTATATTCGCAGGTCCTTTAGCAATGTTTTATATATTGTAAATACATAGGCAAAGGTTCGACCGAAGGCTTCGAAGAAGTTGCAACACTTCCGAGCCAACATGTTGCAAGGCCCAATGCCACCTGTTGTTAATTCTTAAGAACTTTGAAATTGTAGATCTGTCTGTCCAGGTGTCGTTATAAAACAGCTCGAATTGTTTTCATATGAATCCTTCGAAAAAGGACTAATATCGTAAGGTCTTAAACTGGAAGAATTAAAGTATCGAAGGAAACAAGTGACATAATTTCGATGTCGAATATATGCTTTGTTTAAGTCTTTGATACACTAGATGGCGTTGAAGGTGAATGAAAAATCAGTTACTAAGTGTAGGAGTAAATAAAAGAAGAGATGTATTTTGTAAATTAATGTAGTATTCAGAGAAGTATATTCTACACTTTGTAATTTTCTTAATAAAGAGTGAAGAGGGTAGTCCTTATGAAGTGTCAGAAAAGAACTTATATAAAATTTTCTTAAAGAGAGGACAAGTATCTAAAATATTAGGAGAAAAACCCTTAAAAGTGTTTCAAAAGTGTCTGCTTAATGTCTTAGAAAACATGGTATTTTTAATAACTTTTATTATATGATAAAATCCCGTAAATAATATAGTCGTGACTGCAAAATTATTAATTTACCTTAATATGAAGTCAATAAATCAGTACTCCTTCCCCACAAAGGTACATATAGCACCCAGCCAGTAGGCCGCTTCCGAGGCTCGTGTCAGTGCATCCGGCAGGAGATGCAGGATGCCACGATGCCGGGGCAGGAAGGAAGGAAGTTCACGTCCGCTCGAGTCGGGCGGTGAGCTGCTATCGCTGATCCTGCAAGTGGCTGCCTGGGATTGGAGGCTCGTGTCGTGTCAACGGCGCCGTCGCCACTGGCGTCAATTGGCGACGTCGACAAGTGGTTCTCGGCGGGAGCATTGAAATCAGCTGGCTTTCGCACTACCAAGGGGCCAAGCGTGAACGTGAGCCTGAGCAGGAGTAAGCCCACTTAACGCTAAGTGCAGTTGATTGCTGCTGAAGGCGAGCAAATATTCCATAAGTTCATAGTTCATAGTTCATAGTTCGCAGTCATACGCAGGAGTGGCGGCTCCCAGGCACTAAGCCTTATTTAGAGAGCGCGACAAAGGAAGCTGAGCCGCATCATTTATCATGCCGCGCGGCACGCATATCTCGTATCGTTGCTATATCGTGGCTATAGCTTCTCGTGTGACAACAATAACCACTCGAGAGTCAAACAAAAAATCTTCTGTGAGCCAAACACTCAATGCTACCAATATTGCTTGTACTATATTGGCTAAGGATATATGGTTTGAGTTGTGAGTGTTTGCTTAGGGGAGTATTGATAGAGCTGTAAGAGGGGATAATACACCTTGATCTTGTAAAGATAAGTTAGCAATAGATATTCAATTTTAAAAGTTCGAAAAATAAAGGACAGCTTTTTAAATGATTTTCTGAAGCTTTGCTTGGAGAAATGCCTCATTTCGTGCGGTTAAGTTTAAGTAGCTGTGCCTTAAGTATCAGAAACAATTATTTTTACATCACTGACGAACACATTTAGTTTCTAAGCATCAAAAAATAATAGTTTTAAATATTTATTTCACCTCTAATGTCACTATTTTCTTGACCCCAGCTATATATTCACATGAACCCTACTCTATACCTCCCAGGCCAAAACCATTGAGCCGTGCATTGGGTGGTGCGAGTGGGCGAGGTCAAGTTGAGTTGCTTTGCCGGGGCCGCTTTTGTGCAGGACATGCTCCGATGGTCAAAAAGGATTACGTTGGGGGGCTGGATGGAACTCACAGGAGTTTAAAGTTAGTGCGACATTTGCACCCAGCTTTTATGGTGTTTTATTAATGTAATGCACGATGAGTGTTTGCAAATATTTGCTACCATCTGTCCATGTCCATGTCGATTCATAAATTATGAAAACATTGCATTTATCGCAGTTTCAAGTGTCGCGCTGCATGTAAAATATGCATTTATTGATATCACGCATACGCCGTGTGCTCCATTAGAATCCTGGCATGGAAAAGCGAAATGCTTTCATAAAATTGGCGATAATTTGTACAAATTATTGTTGCAATTGCAATTGCAACAGGGGGGACAGACTTGTCTCTGGGGAAAATGAAGCTGTGCACAATTATTCGCGGAATTCATTTCCATTGTCGACCTAGCGAAAACAATTATCGGAGAATGGAGTGCAAATATGCAAACAGGAATATTTTTGGTTAAATTTTCAAGGGTTTTTGGTTCGTTTGTTTGCTGCCACCTCAAACCCCATTTTCTAGCTACCCATTCTGCCCTTGTTAGCCCACAAAAGTCCGCACAAGTGGCGGGCATTAAATGAGATTGGCCAATAAGTGTGCCAGTGGCATGCTCACACTTTGCTTTTGGCGAACCCCCCCTCACGCCCTTCAGCCACGCCCCCAATTCCGCAGCATTGCACCGCAGCATTGTTGAATTTTCGGTTTGGCTGCAAAGTGATTTACGCAATTAAAATAATTTCATTCAAATGGTCTATAATTCAACTGGCATTTCCTGCGGTCGCTGTAGCGGCCAGTTTATGCTCGACCACATTGGCCCTGGCCACGCCCACACTGTCCCCGTTGACAATGCGTGACGCCCCCTTGGAGAAGAAAAAAAGATTGTATTTTACACTCTTCTGCAGATAATCGTATGTGCAAATGGGATGCTCTGTAAGTTAAGCATTTGTAATGGTATTTTTTTTAATTTTTAAATTGGATAAACGATACATATTGAATTTATTTTGAATTTAATCGACTCTAGAAACTCTAAGAAATGGTCTAATATTAATTAATTTTACCTTACATATTTTACAAATTAATATCCATTACGAACTTTTAAGGCTTCCACAGTAAACCTCAAACATAGGTTATAAATACATGATTAAAGCCTTTAATAATTATAAACTCCTTAATCAAGATAAGCTTAAAATAATAATTTTAAAAGCTTAAAGCATAAAGCAAACATTTCTAGTCAAAGTAAAATGAAAAATTAAACGTCTAATGAACACTCCAAATAAACATTTTAAAGAACACAGAACCTTTGAAGAGTTCCTTATAAATCCTTCATTAAATCCTATTCCATTAAATCTGTTCTGTTTACCAATTTCTACCCAGATTTCATAGAAACACCCCTTCCCCTTCCCGCACCAAGTGAAAGCGTCTAAATTTCCCGGAAGTGCGCTCATTTCCGGTGCCAGCCATTCGCCGAACGCATCTAGAAAGGGACATGCCCATCTTCAATAGACATTCCCCGTGCAACTGTCATTTGAGGAATTCATGGGATTACATTGTTACATATACACATTGCATATATATATGTACATATATATATAGAATAGTATGTAGATGGCATCTAAATTTTCAGTCAAATTAGCGTGCGAATGCCGGCAAGGAATGCGGTCAAATGCGTGTGGCTGTTTGTGTATGTGAAATGTTTTGTCAAATGAAAATGTGAAAGCGAAAATTTGAGGTCTGTGGCGCCGCGGATCCTGTTTTAAAACTGATTTTCGTATGCCCCCTGCTGTGTGCTCAAATCAATATCAAGCCGAAACAATGCACTGCTGGAAATAATAATATACATTTTCAAAGAGAAATGTGGATAAAAAAGTATGATTTTTAAATTATTAAATAGGTAAAAGAAGAATATATTTACAATGGAAAGTAAGGAAATATATATTTCTATTAGGATCCAACTTCTTTGCTTTATAACCATTTTTTGACACGAAAATACTTAAACCGTTTTTGATATAAACAATTTCAAGTCTGTAAATTTTGATAATTTCGATTTTTAATATAAAGTTTCTTGCAAAAAAATATTATCCATTATTTCTATATAAATTCCATATCAATTTTAGGTCTGAGTGTGTCTATTTCTGCTGTTCCTCGATGCCTGTGGACAACAGGGGCAACAAATGTGTCTAATGGCAGGCATTAAGCTGAATCTATCAGGGCAAATTACATGCCCATGTCCGGGTCCGGGTCGGGGTCCATGTCCATGTCCGTGTCCGGGTTTTGGGTCTACGGGAGGCTCGACTTTGGCCAACAACAGCTTGGCAATGCGGTTGCTTAGGCAACCAGAAATTTGCATAAGCAGCGCGCATCAATTTGGACTCAAGTAAGCGTATAAATATTTTTATGCCAACGCAGTCGCAAAATGGCCTTAAAATCGCTCCCGTTTCCCCCTCTGAACTCGGCCTCATTGCACTTGGGGTGGAGTACGGATATTTGGGTTGCCTGCGGTCAAAGTACGCCGCAGCATCGCATTTGTGTTATTATTATTATTATAATTTCGAATTCGGGACGCAGACACGCAGGCGGATAAGCCTGGATTTTGTGGTGCAATTTAATAGAATTACAGCTGCATTTCTGCATTACACAGCTGCGCCCCCTTTGCAATTGTTAATTAATGGAATGGCACACAATAGACTTGGATTTGCCACTCGATTGCGGCTTCGTGGGGCTGTCCATCAGATTTTGTGCAATGAGAGGTGAAATTGAGGCTTATATTTTGGGTATCAGTAACAATTTACATTGTATTTGGAAAGATGTTTCGCAATGCTAGAGGACAGGCTTAAACTCACGGACGAAACACCTTCAGGGAAAAAATTCTTCGAGAGAGAAGATAAAAATCGTGAAACGATAAAAACTTTCAATTGATGGATTTTTATACCTGTTCTTTAGGACATGTTTTACTGAATCTGCATTAATTTTTACTTCCTTTAAATTTAATTGATTTATATTTTCTTTTTTCTTAACCATAAATAAACCATGCATAAATCTCTCTATATTGATATATTACGTATACGTAATATGTTGGGACGCTCTGCATACCTAAATACTCAGTGCTGTCTTATTTTATATAATAAAATATAAAAATATAAATCGAATATAATAAAATTTTAAAAAATATAATGTACCTGTGTGAAATTGCTCCAATAACATTTTACAAATATATTTTACATCGAAAAACTTCTTCAGAAATTAAGTAATAGGCATTACCCACAGGGATTTCTGGAGTATTTAAGAGTAAGAATATTTTTTTTAATTTACTAAAGTGAAAACCATTTAAGAAAAATTAAGAAAATAATAGTAAAATAAACTACCAAAGCTCTAAGAAATATTATTTTATACAAAGAATTAAAATACTTTTAAAATACAAATCTCGAGCAGGAGCTCTGTTTATTTTCGCTTAGGTGAATCAAGCTGACAGTAATTAGAACTGCAAGGATGCCGCCCCTGTTATTGTAGCAGGACAGCAGTTCAGCAGGACAGCAAATGTAAATTGTTTTTGAACTCGTGCTATCCGCACGCATACTTACTGCAGGAAAATGGCCTTCTGGATGGATTTGTTCCATCCCCCCGCACCCTCTCCAGGATAGCCGGGAGCAATCTGTTCGGTGTGCATAAGCTACGGCTGTCCATGGCTGTTCTATGGTCTCTCCTTTTCCTTGTTTTAAGCCTTTTCGATTTATTTGCTGACCCAGTTTTCAACGCCTCCCGCCTGGCAGCTCCTGGAGCTGTCTATAATCCAGCGATTACATGTGACACACGCATACGTTGCAGCTTATTTTTCATTTCTTCGACTGTCGCCGGAGGATCCACAGAGGCGCAGCTGTCGTGTTCCCTTGTATGTAGTTTGCATAAATAATTGAACAGGCCGCATCGAGGAAAGACACACTTCCGGCTAATCCCCCCGAATGAAAACGCCATGGCTGGGTTAATTTTTAAATAAAAAATGTTTAATCGTATCGCTCTTCTCTCTCTCGGCTCTCGTTTTGTTGTATTACAATATACTCTGTGGCGACGACAATCATCGACATCGCCATCGACACAAAAGACAAACAACAATCTCTGTTTATTTTTTTTATAAAGCAAATGCTGCTTTTTTTCTCTCCTGCTGCTTGTTTGCTAGCCTTTTGTTATTGTTGCTATTTGTTTATTATTGTAATGCCTTGCTATGCCATATTTATGGTATGTTTTCACTAGTTTGCCGTTTAGTTTACTCGTAATTTCAACAGTTAAAAGTAGTTCGTTTTACACAGTTCGATTGCTTTATTACAACTATATTTAACCATGTCGTTAGTCGGACACAGAAGGTATGTATCTGTATCTGTAAGTTTACTTGACTAATGCATACATCTAGAGTTTCACTAATTAACTTTAATATACAGGAATTACTTAGCTGATGGCCTACAATTACACATAATATATTTAGAGTTATGTACGACGCTTTAAAGGTTTATGGCAAATGCTTGTGGGCTTATGGAATTAGCATCTCATCGATTTGATTCGGAATTCCAAATTGGCTGGCATATGTATATATTCACACTTAAACTGAACTATAGGTATTTATATATATATATATGTATTTGTGGGCGACTGTTTATACTTTTGATTGGTTACATTACGGACTGGTTGCATTAACAATTAGGAGATTTGATTTGAAAGGAAAAGCACAGAAAGAAAGAATTCTTTTTGAGAACCTTTTAAAAACAGCTTTAAGCTCTGTAAATATTTAAAATTAAAAATTATTCTAGTAGTTAGAAATCCATTGTAATTACTATATTTAAAGGGTTTTAAAGTGACGTGAACTTTTTCATAGTTTTATATATTTAACAAAAAATTACTTTAATTTAAAAATAGAAAAATGTCAGTTGAGGGCTTGAAAAAGTGCTAAATCGCATTAAATGGCTTTTAAATATTATAATTTCACAAGAATATTAAGCTGCATACATAAAATGAACTTTTTAATTATTTTGTAACGTAAAAAAGGAGACGTAAAAATTGTCAACTAAAAAACTACAACAATTTTCACAGTTCTTAATTGTTGTTAAACAATTTTTGAGCTGCAGGGTGAAAAACAAACAATGATAACTCATAAAATCAGGTTATGACTAACATTATTTTTACAGCTTAACGGAAATTAATAAAATTAGTTTTGCCTTTTATGTGGCAGCAGTAAACAAAATGGAAATGCATAGTCGTAATTCAGAATTATGTTTCATTATAATTGTGTCCAAACACAAGATGGGGGAAAATCACATCAAGCGGTCTCAGCCGCACACATTTTAATTGTTCATCAGCCTGAATTGGTTATTGCTTGATTGGACCGACTAATGTTGGTTAATTTGTGAGGCTGTTTTGCAAAATTGTTGTTTTATAATTATAACAATAATGTTTGGCATTATTTGCGGTATGTCAATGGGTTATTTGTGATATTTTGCACATTTTATAACATAATTAAATCAATTTTTCGCTTGAATGGGACATTGTTTTTTACGGTTAATGCTTTTTATGTGAAATTTTCGACACTTGCGGTAATTAAAATTTGGAAAAAAATAATCACCTAAATTAGATTTTTAGTATTTGTACAGCTGGCGGTGTTTAGAATGAAAATATGAACTTTAATTATTGCGGAAAAAAGGTATAAGTCGGAATAGGAATTAGGTTCATAGATTTAAAATTTAAATTAGGCAAATTTATACACATTTAAGGGAATTTGCCGTGTTTAATTTCAAGGAAATAACTTAAAAATATACAAATGTGTTCAAGAATTTTGTATAATGTCAAAAATAATGTCACCGACTTGCCAGCAATTACGAAAAACTTAAATTAATATCATTGCAATATCAAATTAAATAAATTGTATTTTTTGTGGGGAAATCGAGTTTACAATTGGCTTGGCGGAAAATTGCGCAGTGCAAATATTTGCATGATATGGCAATCAATTTAAATGTTTTATGACTCTCCGCTGCTCCCATTTTGTTGCTGTATTTGGCCTGTCTACGTTTTTATCTAATTATTGAATATTGAGCCCGGCACTAGCGCACTGTACACTGCACATTATTTGATTATTCATTAATTTATTAAAAGAGCCGGCGCCACATAGATTACTCATTCCCATTTGTGATACATATTTGGGTTACACTTTTTTTTTGTTGTTATTTCTGTTTTTTTTTTTTGTTCTGCTTTGTGCCATAATTATGTTTAATTTTTGTATTTACAAATAGCCTATAGTAAATTTTGATTTTGTTTAAATATACACATTAAATGGTAATCAATTAGCTTACACAAAGTATTTTTCTATATTTGCAATGCTTAACAATGGCTTGGTGGCAAAGGGGAGGGGGTTGGATATATAATCCAGGAGTGGGATTTTTTATATATTTTAATTAACAGTGTTCAATGAAGATATTAATACATTTTTTCTGGGTTTAATAAGTAAAAAAAGTGAATGTAAATAGTTTTTTAATAGTTAAATTCGTCTTAAGGGAAAAAAACTAGAGAAATAATGTTGCAAAGGGTAGAAAATAAATAAAAGAATATATTACAATTAAATAATATCGAATTTGATAAAAAGAGAACTTAAAATAAAAATGGTTAATGGTTAATTTAAATAAAAGTTAAATTTTTATTTTTTCATTCGATTAATCAAGGTTTTTTATCATAGAGTTTATTTTAAATGCTTTAAGTTAAAGCCAATAAAGGATAATAGTTCTTTAATATTTAAGCAAGCAAAAAGGGCACATAAAAAGAACAAATGTATTTTAAAATATTTATAAATAATTAAGGTTTTGAGGTATTCTAGAGATTCTGGTTGCTAAATCGATTGATTGCATTAATGACAGCCTCTCACTAAGCCATTGTGCTGCATTGTTTTTATGATTTATTTATATTTTATTTTATTTTTTTTTGATTACAAGTTTAAAACTGACATCCTAAGTGGCTGCTTGGCCAACACTTTCAAAGGACCATTCACGCACTCAACCATATTTACTCACTCGCTCTCACATTTCATGTGTGACTTTAAATTACTCTACTTTGTTGATGTTTTCGCTGCCACCGTTCGATCATCTGTGACAGGACCTTTTGGCCAGGACCTGCCCGGAGCAGGCCTGGCGACAGCTCTTGACCGCTGGACACCGCTTTCTCGTCGTCGCTGTGGTTGCTGCTAATGCCGTTGTATCACTTTCACTGGCTGCCATCTGTGGTCCTGTCGAGGATGATGACAAGGATGGGGGCAAGGGCGCTGGCAGGACGCCGGCGCTGCACTGGCGACTGTAGCAAAGGACAAGGCCCAGCAGCAGGACAATTGTCAGCCAATTGTACTGACAACCGGATGAGCCAGTTTGCATTGCCTCCGGATGTTCACCTGAAATTATGGCCCGAACTAATTTCAACTTTATTGCATTGTCTTGAGCTTACATGTTAAATTTGTACACGTAATAATAGGGAAATACACAGAAAGAAATCGGGGTATAGAAAGGATTTATCAGCAGATGAATGATCAAGAAATGTTATATAGTTTTTTAAATAAAATAATAAAAAAATAGTTTATTAAGAAATAATTGTGGTTGGGAAATGACTAAAGTTATCTTAGTTTTTTGTTATTTTTTCCAGTGCCTTGGTAGCGGTAAATAAAAGCCAATGTACACGTGGACAAGTACTGCCTCAAGTCCAAGTTGTATCCGTGTTTGCAGTATCTGTATCCTTATAACTCCTCGAGTCAGCGTGCCGTAACAAAATTGACCGTCTTTATTTGTTGCGCTCTGTTTGGCCTCTCGCACAAGGTTTTGTGTGTGTGTGTGTATCCCCTTGTTTGTGTTGGTACATAAATATTTAATTAATGCTGCAGTGTTTAGTTTTGGGCCAAAGGAGCCAAGGGAAATCGCCAGACATTTGTGATTTCTGCCTCGACAAACTCGGTGTCAGTCGAAGCGTATGAAATATTTAATCATCAAACTGCCGGCGACCACCGAATAATTAGCTAATTTCTCTCCAGTCTTTGTGTGTGTGTGTCAGTGGTCGTCATTAATAAATTGATTTGCCAGATGATTTATCAACAGTTCACCTGGTCTCATTCCGAACACAATGTAACCGTTTAATTGCCGAAATGAAGTGGCCCTGTTAACACACGCATTATATACTATATATATCCTGGGGGCGAGTGTCCTGCGGGTGGGCCTCCTGAGAGCCACGCGATGGCCTGAGAATGAGTGCATAAATAACACAAAACAATTGCCCATCTGCCGTAACACCTTGAGTCCTTCACACACTCGAATGTATCAATGTCCTGGTAATTGATTGAGTTGAATTTTTCAAGCAATTAACTTTGGCACTTGAGTCCGAAACTCAACAATGTGCAAACAAAACCGAAATCCCTGTTTCCCAATGATGTAATACATACAGTAAGCCTGGGTGAGCGAATGGGTTTCGCTGTAATACACGGCGTATGCGTGATGTGGGAATAGCTTCGTTACACCAGAGATGTAAACAGATTGCGTGGGCTCTCCTCTCGTCTCTCTCTCAATTCAAATTCGTTTGCTGCGATGGCTGGGATGGCCAATAAATTTGGATGCCGCATATACCGCCTAGTTGCCTAGTTTCGGCAGACACAAACATATCACGCATACGCCATGGTGGTGGCCCCGCACTCGTTGCGGCACAAGACAATGTATATTTGTTGACAGCCCCGGAATTATTAATAACGTACGTGGCGCACATAATTCATCATCAGAACAGAGTGAACCCGCAGACCTTTAGCTCCAGCAGCTTCCCATCTCTCTGCTCTCCCCAGACGAGGCTGCATAACTTAAATATCCCAAGGGCTCGAGAGAGAGTACGGCTGTGAAAACACAAGTCACAAGCCGGCTTAGCCAAACAAAAGGCGAATAAAGTGCACAGAAATTCTGGTAAGATGGAACGGGGAAACCTAAAGAAAAAAATGTTGGTCCAACCACAAAAAAAGGAGAGTAAAAAATAAAATGGTAACTGAAATATGCAAAATTAGCGCTGATGGATTTTCAGGAAGGAAGCCGGTCATGGAAGGATGCTGCTAAGCAACTACCAAGTTCCAGACTCAAGCACACACACACACATACACACAGAGGGAGAATTGGAGCCCAAGGACGAAGGACTCGGTGCAAGTTGCTGGCTGCATGCACGTAGTTTCGAGTGTTTTTACGAGCAGCTTTGCATACTTTGGCAGTATTTTCACATTTTCTTAAACGCGCTTTGTTTGTGCAGTTTATGCCGGATGGCGGATGACAGCCACTCGTTCAGCATTCAGTGTTCAGTGCTCAGTGCACTCCAGTGCGAGTGTCTAAAGCCTCTGAAGAGCGACATAAAGCTACGATTTGGCTTCGCTAAGAGCCATTCAATTAGGCCACAATTGCCACCCTCTTAACCTCGCTTACACTTGATGCGATTTCTTTCCTCTGAATTACACAGTTCATTAGCGCGATTGTTTCGTGCTCAATTGAGCCAGTAAATATTAAATAATTTATCCATTATCAAAAGTAAACAAGACCGAAAGTACCAGGAATGCTCTTGATTGCCATTAATTTGTGATTTAAATGCCGACCTAGAATGGAAAGCCATTCGAAAGCAGAGTGCCGAGTCTATTAATTAACAATAAAATGCTTTAAGTGCCTGATCTGAATTTTTGTTAAGATTAAGTAGAATTTAATGAGAAATACTTGCGAATTTCCTATTAAAATATATACAAACTTATAATATATATTATTTTATTTGCCTTTTTAATTATTTAAGTTCTCAAGTTAATTCAATTAAAAGAGTTGAATTTACTTTATAATTAAAAATAATATTTCTTTTACTCATAAAAAAAATATCAAAACACAATACAAACTATCAAAAAGTCAAACAAATTGTATTAAATTCAGAAACAAAAGTTCAAATTTAGTATACAAATCATAAACATGCAGAAAAATAAAATGATTCAACTGCAATATGCACAAAAATTGAGAGATTTGTACTTCTAGGCCTTCACATTTTGTAAAACCAATAGAAAAGCTATCTAAAGAATACAACAAATATTGGTTGGCAAAGATATATGCTTGAATATTTTTCTTATTTCCAATAAAAGTGAAATTTTGTTTCATATTTTGCACACAATAAAACAGATATGTTCTTTAATACCTTGAAATCCTGAATGATTAAAAACATCTTCATTTTTATTATCAAATGTTTTCTGGTCAAACACACAAGTTGTGCCTGCCAACCGAGAATTGTTTATTCTGTTTGTTGCAATTTATGGGGTCTTAGTTTTTACTTTTTATACTTATATGTATGTTTGGAAATGGGGGTTAAATGTCCTTCCTCACCCGAGCAGCTGATCCTTGGGCTTGGTCTATTGTTACACTTTGCGTGCTTTTCAATTATGCATTAAACTATCGCATATATATATCGCAATGGGTTATAAAAACGCTTTGCTCCTGCTGCCTGACACTGTGCACATCCGGCTTGGGCATGATAAGCATTTTACGGGCTTTATCGCCGAACACGGAATGGGTCCTGAAGTTGGGTGCATGGCTGAGGGGAAAAGGAGTAGGGAGTCAGGAGTCACCAGTCAGGCTGGCCGTTTCGTTGAGGTGGCACTGCATTCCGCGGAGTTGCTATTAATACTCTTTCACAGAAGGTAAGAGGATTTTAATATACTTTTTCTTTTTACAAAAGGAGAAAGTCAGGAAATCTTTGGAAATAAGCTAAATAAATATTTAAATATGTTTGTAATGTTTAAAAGAATATTTTTCTTGGCGAAAAAATTGTTTATGAAAAGATTTAAATGGAAATAATAAGTATAATAAGTATAAATCTGTAAAGTATTCCACAAGCTCTATAATTATTTCTCGTTCAAGGGTATTTTATGCTCCTGTATCTTGCTAGCAGGACTTGCCATCCTTTTTATTTTCCACTTTGCTGCAAGTTTATAAATAAAATGTGCATATGTGACACTCGTGCACGCAACGCCGCTGGCAAGGAGTTGTTTGGCCAGAACGGAAAACGGGGCGTGGCAGCGAATACCAGAGCGCGAACAAAAACCGGAAGCCATGCATTGCTCCGTAGCCAACCCCCCCACCGCTTTTTCCCCGCCAAAAAGCTCGCCTGTTTTATTATTGTTTTTGCCACACGTTGCGGCCGGGCTAAAAGTTCTGCCTTTCGCGCTTGTTTTTCATCCTCTGCGTTGACATCTACGTCGCTGTCATTAATTTTAAGCTGCACGCTTTTTGGGCGGCCGCCGAGTCCAAATTACGAGTTATCCTGGCCGCGGGTAGCCTGGCAAAAACGAGCAACTCCCACATTTGCATTCTGAATTTGGAATTTACCTAAGCTCCTGAGTTGCCGTGGGGCAAAGATATTATGTTGGCGAAATTGAGCAGAAACTTTTCGCCATTTCGGTGATTTTGCGTACAATGCGAATACTTGAGTTAAGACTTAGCCAAGTATGACATATTTATTTATTATTGTTTAAAAGTTGTGCTTATCATTGCATATGTGGAGGTTATAAAAATGTTTATAATAAATATAAATAGGCAGAGATATTGAGGATGTTATTTGGGTTTTTTTTTGGTGATTGAATTTAATTTTTAGAAATTTATAAATGTCCCTTACTTATTAAAACAAATTAATTATTAAAAGAGTTTTTAAGTTGAAGTTTTTATAATCAATAAACATTCTTACTATAACAAATTAAAGATAATAAAAAGATTTAAAGGATTCAAGAGTTTCAAAATCCTTTTTCACCACCCATCATTACCAGGCACTTTTCTTGGTAAACTCTGTTCTTGCTTTTTATCGACATTTTTCCTGGGAAATGCCCTAAAACTATAAGAAAATCCCAGGCAACAACAGCGAGTGCAGGTGGAAAATATCTTGCTTTGGCAGAAAACTTTGCCAAAAACTCCACCAATTCTGTTTTAATCAGTTAAAATGCCTGTCTAAGCCGTATAATAGGGAATGAGTCTCAGTGTCTCAGCATTTCTCATTCAAAATGTAATTTAAAAGTTTGCATTTTCATTTTATTATATACAGACATACACACACAAATGTATTTGCCTTTGTATTTTCTTGCAGATTTCGTTTTGATTTTATTTGGCAGAAAACTATTTGGAAAAGTTTTGAATTTAATGCGCAAATACGTATTATGGGAGGGCATACATATATACTTGAATGTATATATATTTAGGTTTAAATGTAGGTTTATCTGTATAGATGTCAACGAGTGACAGTCGTCCGGCATTTGTCTGAATGTAATACATTCTAACAATATTGTCGTTTGGCCTGGCTTTGTCCCCCGCCTCGTCTCGCTGCGAGTTAAGTTCAGTTTCAGTTTTGGAAAGTTTCTGCACTGCCTGGCTGAAATAATAATTGAATGTCACTTGAACGACAAGTTGGTGCTTGGAGCCGAGAAAAAAAAAGCAAGTAGGATGCAGGATACCGAGTCCGAATCCGTATTCGAATCGGAATCCGGCGAGAAAACTACCAAACAATTTTGTCAAAGTGACAAAATGCCGAACGAAGGCAGGCGGCACTTGGCCAAAAAACTTGTTTTCACAGGCTTAGCCAAAAGTCTGTCTTACAGATATATATACTATATGTATTTTATCAGCGGTTTTGCTTTTAGCTCTGTTGGACGGGAATTTTGGGGGGAATTTCAATTGAATTTTGAGCAGCTCTCAAGGGGAATTTTTAATTGAGCGCAGGCAAATCTCTTTTGGGCCAAAAGCCGACCAGACCAGACCGCATGCACATAGTTTCGTCGTCAGTTTTTAGCCAAAGGGCCGGGCCAGAAATCTAAGCCAAAGCCAGAGCGAAAGCCAAAAGCTGTAACCACATTTTAAGTCTCCCGAAAGCGACTCATATAAATCACGAATGAATTAAGTGTGGCCTGACCTGTTACCACTGCTTTTCCCTTGGATTTCCCGTGCTCTTTACAGCTTCGTCTTTCCTTTTCTTTTTGGTTTTTTCTTTTTTTTTTGTGCACCCTGAGTTTTTGTGTTTTCCCCCCCATTCGTTTTTCTTTGATAAACTTGAGACGTGCGTCCTTGCAGATGTATAAATGTGTGGGTGACTTACTGTTTGCGTAAGTCAGGACGCACAACAAGGATGTGGAAACGAGACTGGAGCAGGAGCAGTGTGCCAGGAGGCCAGCCTGCCCTTTGCCGTTCGTCATTTGAGTCATTGCGGTCAAGGCGCCTCTGTCTCCCATCCGATTTTTTTTTTGTTTTTGCTGTCTCCCCGCCTGACTCCGGTTTAATATGTGGCCGGCTGTTTTAATGCCTTATTTGCACGTGCTGACGTTTATCTCGGCTCCCAGGAACACAACTCAACACAAGGAGATACTCGTATATTCGCAGCCAGCCGTTAGCTGTTGGATTATCGGGCCAAAAAAGTTTTCGGCCAGGCCAACACAGAGCCGAAATAGGAATGCGGTTTCTGTGGAAATGGAAATGGAGCCCGAACTTGGTAGACCAAAAAGGAGATTACCAAACAAATTGTCCTGCTAATGTGACGCACTCAAAGCGAGATGGTGTGATGCAGGTTCGGAAGTCGAAAAATATATATTCTATCCACAGGAAGAAGTCAGGTCTGGTCTGGTTTAAGAAGAAGATATTTATAATATTTATATTCCATTTTTAAATCGCATAAAATCCATATTTAATGCTATTATTAAATGTTTAAGATAAGGAAATGCTTTAGTTTTAGCCTAAATTTAAAGCTGGTTGTATAGTTTTTAGATCAGAAGCATTCTACTCTTTTTAAATTTTGTTATTCCTTTCTAATAAATATTATTTAAAAAAGCTTTTCTGGAAATTTTCAACTTTCTTAGAAGATTAGATTTTTTATTAGCAAAATGTCAATGATTGGTAATAGAATTCAATGCATTACTATTAAAATTAAATAAATAATTGAGATAAGTTTGTTTAAAATATAAGAAATTGTTTGCTTTATTTATTTCTTTTTATTTCAAGTTTTAAAAGCTATTGTAAGTTTGAAAAGAATTAGCAATTCTTCGCTTATAATTACATATTGTATTCCCACTTCTAATTATTTTAAATATTACGAATTTAACTATAGTCAAATTTCTTTTAAATATTCCTCAATTAACTTACTTAATTTATCTCCTGTGGAAAAAGGACATTGCATACACTACCACATGCTGCGATGCAAAACTTAGTCTTTTAATGAAATTAATTGAACACTGCAGGAAGCCCTACCACTCAGATATATAGGGATATAGGCGACCATGTGCTGGCCCACGCAATTTGGCAACTGTTTGCTGATTTGTTGGAACGTTGATGCACATTAGGCCACGTTTTCTCGGAAAATTCGGCCAAGGAAAGTGAGGGGAGTGGGTGGACATGTGCGTCCTTGACAACGCCTTAGCCTTAGCCTTTGCCATTGCCATTGGCCCGGCCTTTGAGTTGTTCCTGCTGTTTGTTGGGAGTTGGGAGGCGGGCACACACACACACACATGTGGCGTTTGCTGGGGAAAGTTTGTCTATGCAGCGGCCCAACGCCTTCGAGGTTCTCTATGAGTCCTGTAGCCCCGTGTGTCTGTATGTGTTGACCTATCAGTTTACGTGCCATTTAGCACTCAATTAAATTCGCACAGCGCAAACACACAGGAAACACCCGAACCAAGAACATTTAAGTAAATGTGCGCTCATCAGCAAGGAGCTGGAAGCCAGGAGCGGCAAGGACTGCCTGCTGAAAAAGGATTTGCACTGGCAGTCCAATCATTGGCTGCCTGCCTGCTTGCCTCTCTGCTCCGGCTATTAATCAAGGCAGTGAGCATTTGTTGAAAGCAATTTATTTCGTTATCGAATGGATTTGCCCGGTTGAACAGAGGAGACAGGACGAGAGAGAGCTGGCTGCTAAAAATTATGCAAGCCAAGCGAAATGAGGACCTTGGACTGCAGCTCTAGGATTTTTGAGTTGTCCCCCCGGGAGAAGGCTGTCTGTTCGTGTCATATGCAAAGAGAGAGTGAGTGTTTGTTTGCTCTAATTAAAATGAGTGTGTGAAGTGGCTGCCGCACTCAAAACCCATAATTTATAGTTATCGATTGGCCAAATATTTTATTATTTAAATTGAGATGGCTGCCGGCTGTTTGGATTTCAATTTCTATTTCTTAGATGTATTTTTTTGGAATGCCTGTCAAGCTGCTAAGTGCAGATAATGCCCGTTGCCTGATTTATCTGTCAGGCTTTTATCAGACTGCAGCCAGAGACCGGGGCCAGCAGTTCAAATATCAAGTGGGGCTTATTGATTTTTGACGCTTGATTAAACAACCAAAAACGGGGGAAGCCCCGAAGCCCCAAAACCCAAGAGAACACACACCAAAAAACGAAACGAAAACAGAAACAGAAAGCTGAAATGTGAAATCTGAACGCGCTTTGCAATTGAGTTTCATCATCGTGGCCATTACAACAAGCAGTAGGCAATCAAATTACGTTCCTGTTTCTGGCCGCAACTCCTGCAGACTCCTGCTGATTGGCCGCCTGAGTGAGTGGGTAAATGACTGACTGACTGACTCGCTGACTGACGAACTGATTGGCTGGCTGAGTGCCTAAATGATTGCCAAATTAGCCAAAAGTGCACTTAGCATTAAGTCTGAGCCGAGCTGTGCTGTGGCGATGGCAGTGCCAAGATTAGCCTATTTGATTCATTAAATGTCTGCCTTTGAGGGACTTTCTCTTTTTTTCTTTTGTAAAACTTGAAATACAATTTGAAACCATTATTATTCAGGAGCCTCTTCTCCAGTAACCAGATCCTGCCAGCCTTTTCATTATCGAACATTTTTCAGCCAATTTAAAATTCAAGCCTCGGGGGTAGCAGGTAGGATACAACCTGGAAAACTCTCCTCTGTCCACTTAAATTTTAGTTAAAGTTTATGCTGTCAATGTGCGCACCATTGAAATCTGAAACGGTGACAATTTTCGGGGCAGAGGCAACTTCACCGTTTGCCGTAACAATATGTTGCGGGCGGAATCCACCTCACTCGTATTTTGTGTGAGTGTGGCAACTTTGAGAACAAAACTTGTGCATGTTGTACAGGCAGAGAAATGGATGGGTTATTAGATATTTAGGGTTAAAATTGAAGATTTTATTAAGAATATGACCTGAACATTTCTTGATTAAATTGTCATAAATGTCTGATTATTTTAAGCCATGAAAATTGACTACTTTTAGTTTTAGATTTAAACTAAATCTTCAAATAGATATGATGCAGTTTTATTATGAAATTATTTATTTTTCAATAGAATAATTTTTGAATAAATAAACCTCAAAAGGATATCTTCATTACCCAACCCAGTCTCTCTCTCTATCTCCAAGGACTTTAGAGTATATCCTGATGGTTGCTGCTGCCTTTACCTGTGTGCGTGCCACCTCAAGTGCACCACAAGTAGACCCGTTGTATCCTGTATCTATCTGCCATATCCTCATGCCTTGCGGATCTGTGTGAGTGCGTTTAGTTACAGAATTTTGTGGTAAGTAAAACATTGCAGCCCGGGACTACAGTAGAGTCGAGTAACATGACACGCACACATACTGGAAAACTCAGGGAAAGCCAGGCAACTAACCCGCACAAGTTGCATTCTGGGTCATCTTTGGACAGGCCTCCGGGGAGCAGCGAGGTCCGCATCCCGTAAAAATGGCCCTCACACGGATGCACGTAGTCCACATATATGTAGTGTATATGGTACAAGTACGAGCATCGCTGCGGTGCACCTCAAATATTATTACTAGCATTCTTACCGATATTGCCGTGTACAGGACAGGACACCACTCCAACCCATCGGAGGGAGGGAGGGGGGAGGAGCTGCTGCCACTTGCATGCCAACTGGACATGTATTAAGGCCAACTTCAACTTGTTATCGTCGGACAAGCCGCAAGCCGCACCAGAACGAGCGGTTCGGGGCATCCCGATTGAACCATTGGAGAATGGCATGCTGGGAATTCGTTCGCGGATCGAACTTTTTTCTCTCAAGGACTCACTCAAAAAATGTGGCCATGAATTTTCATAGCAACTATGATGGGTTTTATGAATTAATATGTGGAAGGGGCTAAAGGTGTGGTTTATTTTAAAGGCTGGCGAGTGGGCGATACAAACCTAAAGTTAAATTAAATGAAAAAGCTTTAATTGAAAATTATATTTATAGCAATTTTAGAATGTAATGTTTTAGGGGACCTTTAAGTTTCTTACTTAAATATGAAAAAGAGCAAGAGAAATATATGAAAACCTTAAAGATAAACCTCGATCAGGCACAATTTGAAATGCAATTTCCAGGTAAACAGAATGAAATTGATTGCATAAAGTTCTGGTGATTAAAGCCGCAAACTGATGACATATTTACAAAACCAGAGTGAGTGCACTGACATAATGAAATATGGCGAAATATGCAGTGGAAAATGTTGAAATACAATTATCACACAAGTGTGTATACACACACACACACATCCATTCAAGGAAAAGCAAGCATTTTTATTTAATTCTGTTGCAGGCTGCATTTGTTGTTGTTCTGCGAAGCACTCTTCAAAACTTTGTGCAGAACACGCAGTCGAGCGCTTAATTTGCAACATTTCTTTGTCACAGGCACAAGAACAAAAAGGGCAGGAGGAGGAGGAGGCACGGCGAAGAGCAACGAGTGCGGCAATAACAGCCACTGGTGTGCACGGCAACAACCGCGCTGTTGCTGGCACAGGATGCCTTAAAGGACGACGACGACGGCAGCGACAACGACAACGACAGCGACGGCAGCTCGCACATTGTAAATAAGATGTAATAATTTTAAAACGCAAAAACCTAACAAAAAGGAGCACAAGGATCGGACAAGGAGGCTGCGCGGAAGGAAGAGAGGCTTTTTTTTTTAATACTATACGCAGGGGTTGCATGCATGTCTGAGTACAAAAAAAAAAAATAAAAAATAAAACTGAAAACAAGTGGCAGGGATTAGCTTAAAAACGAAGCTGCAAATACCCTAGGAAATTTGTTCACGGCTTTTGGAAGAGATTTGTAACTGTCCCAGAGGGATTAGCTAAATGTTGTTAAAAAGCTAATTAATTGTTGAATCATTTAGTTAAATAAAAGGTAAAGAAAATAAAATTTAAAGTTGTGTAAATCACAAATGCAGATCTTTTGCACCTGCTCTTTTTCTACATCGCCTCACAATTATTATTTTAAAGAAATACAACTTATTTATATCTGTTGATGATTTTTTTGTTAATTTTCTTTCCTCTAAAAATCCTTCAAGTGAGAGTATAGAAAATAAAAACCCTTTTAAGCAGCAAGTGGAAGGACGTCATCATTGGCGTACAGACACAATGCATGTTGCAATTGACAGCGGAATGGCAGGCAAAAGGAGCAGCTGCTCTCACACACACACGCAGAAGAAAAGCGAGGCAACTGGGAAAAAGGCAAGAAGAGCCATCCTTTCCTCCTTAGCCCCTGAAAGCCCCTAGATCTAGTAGCAGGAGCGGGAGCAGCTGCTGCTCGTGGCCAAAAAACCGTTTCGTAATTAAGTGCTGCCGGCAGAGTGTGGCAAGAGCATGCTCCTCTGAGCATGTGTGTGTGTGTGTGTGTGCACTTGGCTATTGGTTGTGGGTAATGAGTGCCCCCAGGAATATGGGCGTGGTCCCAGCCCACCCAGAGCCACCCACCAGCAAAGATCCCAGCTTAGCCATTTGTTTGCTTATTTAAGTTTGAGTTTTTCCTATGTTATTTCAACTTTAAATTGGAAATTTCTTGAGCAGATACGTATATATAAAATATATACTTTTGTTTCATTAACAAGTTCGTGTCCTTCTCAATCAAGGAGCTTGGGTTTTGCTGCAATCAGTCCTGAAATTCAAAGTCTCAGCAAATGAAAATGAAAAGTTTCAAGGGGTTAACCCGGAAAAACGGCGTTGAAATTTCTATATCCTGTGACATCGAAAAGGGGTATACTTTCGGGTGAAAGTGGGATGTAGAGAAGGAATGTTTACAACAAAAATAAAGGTAAACTTGGCAGCCATAGGGTCAAGACCAAACTTGGCAAAGGACCACGAAAAATGCTTAGAAATCGATCTCACCTTTACGAGGATACGGAAATCAAGGGGATTTAAGAGAGCAGTTTTATCAAAATGCTAAAAGGGAATCCTATATTTTTAGTATTTTCATTATTAGCCAAGGAAATCGAATGGAAATAATTACTTAATTTTCAAAATACAAGTTATCACTAATATATAAAAAGCTAATTAAATGAGGTCTTCGTCATAGTTATTTTCTAATAAATTTAAAAATATTATAATATTATTACTTATTTATTAGCAACCTTTCTCTCTCTCTTTCTCAAAATTCAGAAGAAAGGCTCCCCCCGCCACACTTATTAATGTGTGTGCATAAGCCCCACTGTGTATGTGGTTGTATGTGAAATGTCCCATTTAGTTTAAAAGTAAGCACCGCCCAACGGAGCTCACACAAAAACATTTGTACAAACGAGGAAAAAGTGTGCAGAGCTTTTTTAGTTAGCACCGAGCGTTTATTTTCAATTTGCTAGCGAATTATTCGCACATCCCCTTGGTCACACACACCCACACCGACACCCCCACACACACACAATCACGTACGTTAGGATACGTCCGTGCAAATGGCCTCGCCCTTAGCCATTGTTTAAGCCGGCTGCTATATTTTAAGGTTATTTGCAGACCCCGGACCGCGGCCTTTCTGCAGCCATTTTCCTCGCATTTTCCGAGCATTTTTCCAAGCATTTTCTACAACTGCCATTGCTGGTAGCATTTCTTGCTGCCTTCTGGTGGCCTGTTCTTATTCCGCTGGCGGCGTTAAGCAGCTTAGCAAAGCGCTGCCAACGGACATAAATTAAAATGGCCAGCGCTGCTTTCCGTTTTGTTTCCTTTTTTCCACCGCTGCATCCGCTCTCCCACATACACTCACATCTAAAACACACACCGCCATAGACCTCCCCGGCACTCGTTTTGTTCATTTGCGTGGCAAACAAATCGCTCGAGCGGCAACAAATTGAGTTTCTTTATGATGTCCCATTTGGTGTGTGCAGGTGTGCGGATCACTCGTCCCATATGAACAGGAGCGGTCAAAAAAGTAGCACCAGAAAATGTGTTGAAAGCAGTCTCAAAAAAACAATGGAGTCAACAATCAATGTCAAAGGATTTTAATTTATTTAAAAAGGTTAAAAAAGATTGCAATGCATTGGAAGTGAAGTATTTTCAAAAAATGTTATAAATTATATCAAACATTTATTTATTTTTATTTAAAATATTTGCAGATTTAGCTGCATCTTAGTTTTATTTTTGAAGAATTTTTAATAATATTAATTATTACACAAAGTCAACATTTTAAAGGTTCTTTTAGAGGTTCACTAATAAGATTTTAGTTACTCTTCAGCATCATTTCATTACGCATCTTCTTTCTATAGTAATCAATTTATTTCCATTATTTTTATTTTCTGTTAAGAAAATTAAATGAAGGAGGTAATACGCTAAATTCAAATTTTTAAATTAAGTTTGAAAGTTAACAAGCATAATTCTTCTATGCATCTAATTTTTATTGCCACCACATTAAAAATATGGAAACAACAAAGTTTTCCTACTATAAATCTTTCTAAAAACAAATCCACAATATTTACTAAAAATACTATTGTTTTATCCTCAACTGTTCTGACTTATTTGCGGATTGGAATAAATGCGAGCGAGGGTGTGGGATTTTTGGGACAGTTTGCGAGATGATTTTTCATTGCGCCCTTTTTGGCTGACTTTTCTTGGCCCCAACCTTTGCGACTGTCGACTGCCATCTGTTTTGGCCACCGGCGAATAATTTCTTATATCAATCACAATTAATTATGCAAGCAAGCGGACCGTGTGTGTGTGTGTGTGTGGATGGGTATCCTGCTGTCTAACCTTTAAATGATAGGACGCCCCGACATTTTTCCTTATTAGATTATTCATGCCAAGGTGCGCCGACTTTGGCGATAGGGTTGCTTTCCCTCCCGGGCACAAAGTGTAATTTCACGGTGGCAATAACTGCTGCGGCTTCCACTGCATATTCGCATTTGCTTGGTATATATATCTTATATATCTTTATAGGGGTTATTCCGGCTTCAGTCACACACACACACACACTTGAGAGCAAAGCGCTCCTCGAGCTGCCAAGCAATTTTGACCAAGGCGGCGAGGAATTTCCATTACGCCGGAAAGGAAAATAAAAATAAATATGACGTTTTGAAGAAGACGAAGCCAGGAATACCTTGGAGTTTTCCTGAAAGGAATTAGTTGTTTGAGGATGAATTTTTAGAGGAATTTTTCTTAGTAAAGCTAGTTTAGATATCGCCGCAGGGTTTTATTATTTTAGTCCGAAAATTAATTATGAACTCTTTCAAAAGGGCTTTTCTAATATGAATAAAAACACAAGAAGATGAATTTATGTATGATTTAATTTTTAGTTTTCTGGCCAATGAAATATTTATACAAAAAATGCTATAAATAAAATATAGTTGATCTTTTGAGTAGCTTGAAAGTGCACTCCATGTGCAGCTTGGCCATTTACATCCTTGATACCCATTAGGTTTGCATTATAAAAAAAATACGCGCGGCAGCAGGGAGCGCGTAATGAAGTGAAAATTGTCCTTAAGCATCAATTTGCAGCGGCGACAAGGACGATGAGGATGTCGATGAGACGCGGAGATCCTTTCGCTGCTGTTGCTGTCCCTGCTGCGGTTGGCGGTGTACCAGGATAATTTGATGCTTGCCGATGCGCGATAAATATAATTTGTTGCACGTCATGTGTATTAACTTTTCGCAGACACTGTCTGTCGCAGATCCTTGGGGATCCGTCTGGAGGGGAGTGTAGGTATTCCCATTATGCAGCTATTTACACTCGCCAAGTGTGTGCCGTCCTGTGCTGACCCCCGCCCGCAAATTGTAATTAAAATTGCATAGCTAAATTGATTATGTACATAATACAGCCATTTGCCACCTTCCTTCGCTTTTTTGTTTTTGCAGTCCAAAAAGGGGGAGGGGGGATAGTATCTGCAGTTGGCGGTAAGTAATTTTCCAGCGGGTCGCCAAAGTTTGGCCAAGTGGAAATTTTTAATTAAAAGCAAATGCTTTTGAGTTTGACTAAAATTTCTGTACATCGCCCGGAACCTGAAACGCTTGTGGTGCAAGATTGCGGCGGAGCGTTGCTCCTTTGACATCGCCCTTGCTTTTTTTCCTATTCAAGTTTCACATTGCCGCCGGAGGGAACCTTCAATTAAGCAACTGACCGCCAAAAGTTCACTTTCACCTTGCAAAAATACAAAAAAAAAAAAAAAAATGGATGGAAATCCTCTGACAGAGCAGCGCGGGATTATGGCTTCCAATCTGGGCAAGATTGCAGTCAGCCAGCGGCGGCTGCTGCTCGTGCAGGTTAAGCAAAAACATAAGCATTTGTTTGTGCAACACAATGACCCAGGCATCCTCTGCTTCCTGCCTGCATCCTGGCACCCGTCATATTCGCTGCCACATGGGATGCATACTCGCAGCCGGAAAAAATATGAAGCGCCAGAGAGCACAACTCTGCATGTTTCAATTTTGAATATGTTGCACGTTTGTTTTTTCCTCGCGGAAAGGCAGCAAAAACCTGGCAATGCACTCGTGGAAAAATAGAAGTAAAATGGAGGGGATGCATCACTGCGTCATCGGGGAAAGGGTGCTGTGTCAGTCCCGGTAATAGACAGGTGAACACGCGCTCTGGACAGGATGCGAAGGAGGAGGCGAGGAATCAATCTGGGGAACAACTGAAAGAGTTCATATTTCATTTTCAGTTTTTGTTGTTTCGTAGAATCAAAGGGTAAATAGAGAGAGACTTCCCATTTAATTATGGACAAACCAGGGGATACGACAATATAGCAGTTATTCGAAACGGTTTTTGAACATTTGAAGGACAAGGCGGTTTTTTGGCAGGTAAAAAAATAAATCGAACTTTATTGGGGGTTTTTGAGAGAAGTTTGAAAGAAAGTATTCTAAAAAACTGAAAATGTGGATTTTATTTTAAGAAAGTTAATGCTTAGATATGATTTCTAAAGAGCTCTGGAATATATTGCAATCTATCAAGAAATTAAGAATGATACAAAAACTATAATCAAACTACAAGATAGT
Organism: Drosophila anomelani; assembly: GCA_035045905.1. NCBI lineage: Eukaryota > Metazoa > Arthropoda > Insecta > Diptera > Drosophilidae > Drosophila > Drosophila anomelani. Next base: position 2,630,189 of record JAWNOO010000165.1, read on the forward strand.
AATTATTTTCTGTTAATAAATTTCAGGAATTTAATATTTGATTTATTGTGCTGAAACAATATTTTTGTTTTGTAACTTTAATTGAGGATTTTGTTGTTTATATTCCTAAATCAAGATTTATGATTTAAAGGCAAACAAAGTACCTAAACTTTACAACTCTTTTGAACTGGAAATTTAAGGAAAAATTCAATTTTATTAATTGTAATCACTTTATTGTCTCTACAGATAGCAGGGACACACAAATATTGAACAAAAGGTATGCAAAGCATTCTTGAGATAAAGAAAGACATATCAACACAAGGTAGTATTTCTTTTGAACGAAATTACATTTAAACAACAATTTCCTGACAAAGTGACTCAAAGAGATTCCTAGGGAAACTGATGAATATAAATTAGAATTGAAGTTTATTGTTATTCTGACAGCCCTTTAGCCTGAATTTGTTTCTCCTTTTGGCCACTCCCTTTGTTTGTGTCAGCATGTGACTGAATATTAAATAATTGGGTGTGCGAGTGTGTGTTTTCAATAACATGCAAGTGACTGTGCATTTCATAATTGAATTGCGAGCATAAATTGGCATTTAATTAATAAAGCAATTGCAATTTTTGGCACTCCCGACAGCCAACGTAGTCCCCAGCTAAATAACGAAATATCCCCAAATAAACACCAACTGGGTCCTGTCTGGCGGCGACAAATTACCATTTACCAGCCTGACAGGACATAATCTGCGGGGAAGGGCGCGCGGTCGGGGCGTTTCGGCTCGCCTAGAATAATCAAAGCGACCAACAAATGAATGTGTCCACCTGTGCAAAGGGCCAGATCCGGCCACCACATATCGCAATAAAGCCAAAGGCAAAAGGCGAAAGGCAGTGCCAGAAACAGGATGCCAACAGTGGCAAAAACATCATCAACCCAAAACAAGGCTGCCAGCAGCAAATTGAGGCATACGAGCGAGCCATTCAAATAAAAGCACAAAATGCACAAAAATATATATTTTCGGGGAGGTGTCGAAATTAAAGTTTATGCCTGGAGTGTTTATGAATTTACAGACTGTGAATGGGGAAATGAATATATATAAAAACATAAAGAAAATAGGGACTAAAGAAAAATAAATGTATGGTATATTATAATAAATTGAAATATAAGTAAATTATACTTAGTAATATCCAAAATATATTTTTACAAGAGAAAGGTGTGTGGATTAAATACTTTTTGTTCGATTTTAAGGGCTTAAGATTTTATAAACAATAAAATAAAGAGCTTCAGAGCTAGAAGAATATATTTGAAATAAATTGAAATGTTAAAAAATTAAAAAAATATGTAAAGAATTATGTTTTTGTAATACAAAGGTCTATTTTATATCCTCAAAATGGAAAGTTAATTAATTTTAAAATTTATAATGAGGTTTAAAGACCTTTGAAATTTATATGTATACTAAAACTTAAGAAGCCAATGAACCCGAAAAATATATAGAAAAAGTATTCAATTTGATGTAGAAAACAAAATTAGCTGAAATAAATTTTTAAATATTTTTCGCTTTCCTTTTATACTTTTTTAATACCAGTATTTCTTCAACTTATATCTTGAAATATAATTACAGACACATTCCCAGCATTCCTAGCCCTCTTCCTACACAGAAACCAACAAATCTAGTCTTAATATTTTTCCTCTCTGCATCTTCGTTTCTATTAGAGCCTGGAAATGTCATTAGAAGGGGAGTAAATATACGTTAGCACCTGATGTGCTGGCTTAACTCTGTTAATATGCTGCCCAGACGACGCAGGGAAAAGGGAATTCGCAAAGGGGATCAGTGCATAAATGGACACACTAGAGGCAGGAGCAAGAACGAGGACTGCGGAGCAAGGACTACTACTACCAACCAAGGACTGGCATATTGAGCAGGGCGCTTAGTGGCCAGCGGAAATGCTACGGCAGACGGAAGTCCACCACGGGTCCTGTCCAGGAGCTCACTGGCATTAACCGGCTGGCTGGATATGGATGGCCAGGCCAAGTCCATGGCAATGACATTTACTATACACTCCAGCTCCACTTGCTGCTCGACTGAATGATTGATGCCTTTTATTCGTTTTCACAATTTGCGCAAAAAACTTGATTTTCAAATCACATTCGTTAAGGTCCCCAAGGCAGGATCGGGGGTCAGAGCCCAGGACGAAGGGGAATTGGGATGGGATTGGGACTCAGAATGAGTGGGTATTTGGAATGGCAGCGATGGGAATTGAACGGAATGCAGACATTAATGCCAAAGCCAACATTATGCCATGACTGGTGGTGGCTCGTGTCATGTGACAAATTTGGAAATGACAAAATACCCGTTGCCCGTCGATGAAAAATGCTCACTCCGAGAGGCAAGGAGCGATGGCAGGATAATCGACCGATTTTTTCCACCGTTTTCCCCCCTTTTTGTTCTCTGTATAAATTTTTTTTTTGCCCTGCTGCCTGGTTTTGGTTGTCATAATTGAGTTTTGCCATGTCCTCAATTGGAATTCTAGTGTCTGGACAGAGAAAAAAAATCGAGTTCAAGCGGCTACTTAAACCCACCCAAAAACACACACACTCACATAGCTGGACAGGGCCAAAATCGAAATTGAAAATGAAAATTTAATTAAATTTTGATATCCGTTTTGGCCATAAATGAGTTCAGCTGTAATTTCGGCAGCGGCCAGTCGGTAGTTGTTGTTCTTTGAGGGTGGATGAGATGGGTTTCGACTCTGTGGGGTCACATTAAAACTTGATTTGAATTGAAAATTCAAATGGGTTTTGCCAGCGAGTCTCTGGGTGAGAGACCGGAGTGCAACCGACCAGATACTGCATTGATAGAGAGGGCCAATATGCTTGCCGGGATGACTTTGCCGGGACACACACAGCGCACACACAGGACACACGGCATCCTTTGAGATTAGCCCGGGCAGATTGCAGGAGCTGCTTTCATACTACTTTTGCCCAGTGACCTGGAGTGTCCTGCCTGACTTTCGATTAGTTTGTATCCCCCTTATGGCAGCTACTTGGTTGCAAGCTCATTTCCTTCCACACCCAATAACTTTTATTTTCCTCGGCCAAGTTTATGGGGCATTGCCTCTAATTGAATCTTGTCAAGTGCAGCAGCAAATGCACTAATTTAAATTTATATATTTTCTATTATGAGCGGTCAGAGAAAGTAAATCTTCATGCCTTCTTGGCCAGTTTTGATATATGGCGAGTGGCTTGGGTTGGTCTTCGGAGAGCGATTAACATAAATAATTAGATTTGGGTCAAGTCGGGCGGCAATAACGTGGCCAAGACAAAACAATAGCCTGGCCAGCCAACTGAACACTTTCGGCCTAATAGTGCAGCGGCTTAGGCTGACCTCAAAATACACACACGTGTCCAGAACAATACGTTTTTCCATGAAATTAGCTTTTGGCATAAATCTTTCGTAAATATTGCGAGGGAGAGAGGAGGCCTACAAAGAGGAACCTGGCTGCACTGAGGTGAAATAATGATAATAATTATCTGCATTTATTTGCATTTTACTATTTTAATATTAAAAGAAATTTTTTATTAAATTCAAGATTGTTTTTTAATTGAAATTAAAAGCTTGGTAAAATTGGTTTAGTTTCTAAGGGAACCTTTCACTGAATATTATATTGTTTTAATCTTAATTAAAGGCTTGAGAATTGGTTTATATTTTGCGCAAGCTTTCTGTAATTTTACTCATAAGGTTTTCAAAATAAACATAGTTTTTAAGAGTTCAAAGTATGTTGGGGGTAAAGCCTTTGACATCCTGGTTCCCAGCACTATTTTAGATATTTTAGGTCTTAGCTTAATCCATTTTAAGTTAAATTCCTTGAACAATATTTTTCTCTCTGCATCTGGGGACCAGGTGTGCGCTGCGTGTCTGTGTGTGTGTGAGTTAAGTAGCCGTAGTTTACACGCCTGTAGCCATTGTGCCCCGTCCTCCATTTTTCTTTTGGCCCCAGTGTGCGGTGTGGGTGAGTGTGTGGCCTGCGGTTGTTGCGGCTGCAGCTGACCCCTGAACCCACCATCCGCCACCCACCTGACCACCGCCCAGATATCGCCTGGCAACGAAATTAATCTCGTAAAATGTGCCAAAGTAAAAATGCAAAAATACAAAAACCGAAAAGGAAGCGAAGCGAAGCGGAGGAAAAACAAAGGAAGTGTAACTATGACACCCCAAAGTCCCCCGAAAAGCCACCCAAAAGCCACCTCCAACAGCTCTTCTCCTCCTCCACATATGTCACGGCAAAGTTTCGTATGCTGCTGCTCATGTAATTTATCAGTAAATTAAGCAATTTATTTTATTTATTCCATTACGTAAATCATGCAATTTGGCCCGATTTCATCATAGGTCGAAGGCAGCAATTTTCTGCCAACGCCAGCGATTTCTGGCCAGGATTTACATGCCGTTCCAGCAGGCTGGAAGCTTCAAGTTGTTTTTACCTACACGCTTTGGTAATTTTATTAAAATCACTTCGAGTGCCTTGTGCGCCGTCGAGATGGAATATTCGCTTTTCGGGAACGCCGGCACGCAGTGCGCCCATAAAACCAAACATAATGGGCACCAAACTCAAACACACAAGCTAAAACCATAGAGGAGAACCCAAACCCAAAGGATATCCGCTCACGTACGCATATGCGTCAAAACTTGCCTAGAAAATGTATGAATCTAATAAACAAAAGCCGTATATTATTAGCTGCGGATTTGTTTGCCGTTTCACCCCCCCTTTACGGCGACGAAGGAGTTATCCCAGGCTACACTTATGAGCTGGCTCATAAGGATGTTCTCGGCTCCCGACTACAGCGGGTATGCTCTGTGGTCGCAGGATATATTCCCCTGGTTTTGCCCCTCCTCTTCTGGCTGCTGTTCAACATGGCACAAATTATGTTAGTCGGCAATCTCTGAGGATTGACTATGCATGGTTTTGCGAAATCTCCCAAGTCAGGGAACAACTCACACACGGAAATGTTATCATAACTTATGACTAAAGTTTTTCCAGGCATTAGTTTGTAGGAAATACACTGAAGGCAGTCTAGGTTAATCATCGGAAATAGCAAGGAGATTATAAAGATTGACATTGACTTGACTTCTTGATTATTATGTATTTTGAGAATATTCCTTGATGATAGTTGGTTATTTCATCTTATTATCTCAGGGAATATAGTGGTTTTATTTTCAGATATTTATTTATATTTAAATCATTTCTTTCTCTCACTGTACCTCTGTCGCCGCCTATCAACAAACAGGCATCATTGCCATTTAAATACATACATCTCGCCCGTGCAATTTGCTGTAGATTGTATTAAATTTTCTTTGCCGGAATGCCAAACTAGTTGCAGCAGTCACATTCGCATAGCTCTATTCAAGCTACGGAATGGCGAGGTCGCCGCAGGAAGTGTTGGCTTTTGTATGCTCCTCCTAATGTACAGGACTAATGGAGCAGCCATGGAGGAGAAGGTGGACAGTTTGCTGGATTCTCCGTGTGCGGAACCCGAGCTCTCACACCGGCGGCAGTTGTACACGTACTCACGATTAGAGGCGAAAGACAGGTAAGACGCATACCTGAGAGATGCACTGAGAAAATTAAGAGAAATAATTGTCTAAATAGTTAAACTTTTTCTAGCGGAACTCCTGCTAGCTAAGTTTAATCTAGGTAACCTTCTGCTTGTTATCCTTCTGTTAGTTAACCTTCTGAATAGTTAATAGTTCTGGAAGTTAGTTTATCCTCCAAATAGTTAACCTTTTAAGAAACTTTTCTAAAAGTCACCAACGGATTTTTTCCAACAGTGCAGACCACGGGGGTTAGGAGCTTTCGAATCGGACTCGGACACGGTGTATGGGTATAGGAGTCCGGAGCAAAGACCAGGATCAGGAGGTCCTGCACACTCAGTCACAAATACAAGCGAGCAAACAATGAAACGAAATTTTTGCGCTACGGCATCCTTAAGGCGCAATGTAATTTCCTGTGACAAAATACAAAGCTAATCTCCAGCACACAACGTTGTCGGGGCACACGAAGTGGAATAAATTCGCCATCCTGCGAAACTTGACTAAAGGATTTTGGCGTGGCGTCTCTCTCTCCTCGCTCTCGCTCTCCCTTTCTCTGTCTCTTACTGTTTGCCCGCTTGTGCCAGTGTTTGCAGGACAGGACATACCTTCGACTTCGATACGTGCAGCTAGCGGGACGTAGGATTCAGGTCAAGGCTTTAACTTCTCACACTTTTCTTGATCCTGCCGAGAGTCGTTTGCCATTTGATGAGCAGCCAACAAAAGGGCCACACAAATAGTCCTCGTAGCCAAAGAAATTTCAAACTGGCGAAAATAAATCGAAACTCGAACTTTATTCCCCGGGATTTGTGCTAGCTTCCCATACTTTCCGTGGGATCAGATGGCAGGACATTTGTCGTGACACGGCCAGGGATTCCGTTTGATTTCTCAAGTGTAAACTGTTCTTGTCCGTCGCCCAAATATCAATATGCCCGGCCACGACTCACCTCGGCATCAGCCGTAATTGAATGGAGCCTGGCTGCTAGGGTGGTAGGTGGGCAGGTGGTGTATGACCGTTGGCAGGTGGCAGCTGGAAACCCCCCCAACATCGAGGCAGGAACACATTCTGCCAGGCTGTCTCCTTGCTGGCAAATGCATCGAAATCATCAGCGCAAATAGGGCAAACAACCTGTTTAGGCATTCCGACGACGCACCGAGACTGGACATAGTCCGCATCCGCACGGCGTCCTGATTTACCCAATTGTTGCCTGATTGACGGGCACATCCAGTGCACTTGCACCGTGGTCTTTGGCTGTGGTTTCCATATCAAATTTAATGGTGCTCCCTCTCTCTGTAGGCCCCCCTAGAATTCTGACTAATGCGGTGTGGCTGGGTGGGAAAATCTAGTTTCAACTTCGGATCCCCAAGGCAGATGCTCCGCATATCCTGTTTCTGACAGCTCTCCGCCAGTGCTGTCGAAGTGCGGGGAAGACAACGTAAAATATTTACGAAATATAAGGCTGAGAGCTTGGCTACACGCAGAAAGGATACTGCAATCATTAGCACACTCCTTATTATATAATATAAAATTTCTTGGCATATTTAAAATTTAATAACTTTTCCTAAAAAGTGTGATATAAAAAAGGGATTTAAGATAGTTTTTATTCAAATTTATAGTACGAAAGTTAATGTTTATTGCATTAAACTTTAAATTTCCTTTTGTGCAGTTTTTAGTTTGGCATTTAAAGAACTTCCTTCCAATTCCTGCAACATAACTGACCACTGCTCTGGATTCCCGCTCCGCACGGACTGACAATCGAAGAGGAAAGGGCAGAAAAAGCCAGGACAGGCTCTCATCACCCGCTCAAAACCATGGTGATCCATGCATAACTTGGCCTGAAAGAGTCCGGGGCATTGTGAAGGACGAGTCCTGCTGATGCTGGCCAAATGGACAATTGGCAGGAACGTTTCTCGAAGCCAAATTCGGAGCTGCGTTTTGTTTGCCTGTCACAACACGAGGCCCTTGTTTGTGCCATTAACGCTTCAATTCGAATGGCCTTCGACCCACTCCGACACATTGTGTGTGTGTGTTGGAACGGTCGAAGGTCGCATCCGAAATTCCATTTCGATTTCCCAGGATCCATATATAGATAATCTGACTTTTATCCAGATTACGCTTGTGTAAAGCAGCAGTCCAAACACCATAAAGGACACCAAACAAGTTGGCCAACAAAAGGCATTCGCTCGACAACATATTTCGGATTTGTTAATCCGCTCTACAAATTTGTTTTCAATAACCTTAATGGCTTTGTCGTTAAGCTTCATTCCAGCACAAAAAGGACAATAGTTTGGACAATGTTTTTCCATAGCTAATCTCGGCCAGAAACTTGTTTTTATTAACAAAATAATCTGAGATTGGTTTTTATTCCGGAAAGCAATTTTAATCGAGCTACGAGTATGTTTATTAAATCTGTAATTATTTTTTATGTTTGGGGATTTTGGGTATTTTAATATATATGTTTTATATTTTTTTAAATTGTACATGCAGTTTTTTTTTGGGGAAAATATTTAAGCTTTTTAACAAAATAAATATGTAAATGCTGTAAGAAGGTCATAAAAAGTCATAAAAATATTGTATATAAAAACGTAATAAGGTCCTGTTAGACTCAATTTTTTTTCTAGTTTTCCTTTTAAATTATATTTTTCCTTTAAATTGATATTTATTATTCTTTTAAGCATTTTTGGTAATTTTTTACCCCTTCCAAAGCTATAGATACCTGCCATGAACATCGCATTCTAGTCACCGGCTTATCGCCGCTGCGTTTAGAACATCCGGAAAAGTGCCAACTCGTATATCCCGTGACCATTTTTGTGTTTTTCCAGGGGGAGCACGGCCTTTGGCTCGTTTGTGTATGGCTTGGCGCTGTTGCTTCATTATTTTGTTTGTTAACCCACTATCGCCCAACGAAGCACCTGGATGCTGGATGTTAGAAGCTCTACACATTTTCCCCGCATTTTACGCCCCGCTTTTCCGCGCTTTTCTGCTGTTTTCTATTTCTATGCATTCGTGCATAATGGCTGGCAAACGTTTACAATGGCAACAGCATGGATTTCCGCACGTTACCATTTGCGGTCCATTTGCGGCAAGCGCCGGGCGTCTACGGCAGTGGGTTAAGGCTGGTGTGGGTGTGGGTGGGTGGGTCACCATGGTGCTGTTAGCATGATTGAAAAACGTGCCCCCTTCATTTCCTTTTCCGGTCGATCCCTCTCTCTCTCCTCTCTCTGGCATCCGCAACCTAAACCCTCCTCCGTTAAAGTTAAAATTCTATAGCATTCGCTGGCATTGTTGGGACTCTGTGTTGTTGTTGTTACTGCTGGGATTTCCCTGTGGTGTTTTTGTTGTTGTCTCTGGCCTTTACAATTACGTAATTTATTTTAACTGTGTCAAATCCACGCCGATCGACAGCGATTATGCTGGCAAATTGCAACAATTCCTTTTGCCAGTCCCACTCGCAATTTGTAAATGTCGCCGGCATCCGTCTTTGTCTCAGTGCGTACACAGTGAGAAAATGAAGGCTTAGGGACTTGTGGAATATCAGAAAAATATTTTTCTTATGACTTAAGAGAGCAAAACGTAATAATTTCTGGCTACGAAGCATTAAATTTGAATTTATATATTTTTTAAATAAATAAATTGACCAATTGACATCTTCAAAATTATAATTTTATTTTTATATTGTATATTTTTTATATTTTTCAATTTTTCCAGTGCCTGTCCTGGCCCTTTTCCGTCTGGATGTAATGAACAGCGACGGTGGCAAGGACTCGGTGTGGCTTGAAAATCCTTTCCCCGGAGCCTGGCAGCTCACAACTCAGTCTGGCTGGCTGGCTGGCTGGCAGTCACTTAACTGCAATTAACCGCAGTGTGCTAATTAATTTGCTCATAATTGATGCGATTATATGCCCTGAACCCGCTACAAAACATCCCCCAAATCCCGCGGGTCACATAGCAACTTCAACCGAAATTGGGCCAAATTCGAGTCGAGTTTGCCGCTGTTGCTGCTGCCGGGCTGCACTTTTGCGGCGGTCCTGGTGGAAATCAGGCGAACTAAGCTCAGTTCCTGCACAATTTATTAAGGACTCTCGGCCCGGTCTGGTCAATTGTGAAAGAGTCACGGGCATCGCATCGCATTGCATTCTGCATGCAGGCGGAAATGAGCTGAAATTGCAATCGGAAGCCCCGAATCGGGACTGGGCTCTCTCTATGGTTCGCTTTCAGTGGGTCAAGGCGGTCAGAGAGCCAGTGGTTTGCTGGTCATCTGGTCATCTGGCCTGGGCTGGTGTCCATTCTGGTCAAACGGCGGATCTGCCCCCAGGGCCAGAACCATTTTGACTTCATAAAATGTCCCGCTGGGTAACGCCCTGTCACGGATACATGTATTCAGATGCAAAATTTAAACGCTGCCGGGCACATTTGAAAATGTATCATACTGGGGAAAAAACTAATAAATTAAATCAACAGAAATTAAAAACAAATAAATTAGATCTTAGAAAAACTAGGAAATTGTCTAATAAGCCTAAAAATATATAAACAACAACTTATTCTAATTAAATATATTTTTTAAATGAGTGATAAAGCATGATTGAGCAAAGTTGCTTTTAAGACCTTAAATATCTTGCTGATTATTTTGTAATAATTTTTTTGATGTAAACTAAATCGTTTTAATTAAAAACGTGTTTCGTTTGTGTGCTCTTTAATTGTTTAATTAATTTAATTATCTTATGAAAATCTCTATTATTTTAGAAATGTTTTTATTTTCTATAAAACATAAAATGTGTTAACTTTTAAAAGTTGAATTAAGTTTTATGTTGATATATCGTGAATTTTCTTTAAATAATTAACAAGGGAACTTTATTCATCTATTTTTTCAACTGTAAAAAATATATAAAACACAACATATATCATAGGCTATAAATGTTTAATTCCTAATTAAATATTATCACCCACAGTCACAAACAGACCTTTCATCCCAACTTTCTTTCCAAGAAATAAATATTCCCTTTTTAAATTGTGTATTTAATTTAATCGTGCAGTTAAATGTGATTTTTGTGTGTGCATCGTAGAGCCTGAAACGCAACAAGGACTGCAAAAAGGACAGCGCGTTGGATGGCTGTCGGGTTCGTTTGTCAGTTAATGCGAGAGCGTTCTCATACAAATAGCATTTCATGGGCGTGGCATTCGAGTATTTGCTCAGAGGATGGCAACAATTTTCGGGGCCCTCCATTTGGCTTATTCGGATTTTGGATTTGGGGGGCACTGGGACATGGTTGCTACACAGAGAGAGGGAGGGAGGGAGGTGAAAGTGGGTACTTACCATTTAGGACATGCACACGCACACTGGCAACATCTGCATTGGAGGGCGCACAGGAATATTTGCCCGAATCGGCCAGATCTGCATTCTGGATGAGCAGAAATGAGGTTGTCACATCGCCCTTTTCGGTAATTACCGACACGCCGCCCCTTGATGAATCATAATTAATGACCTGCAAATGGAGGAGGAGTTCGGGTGTAAGTCATGAGTACATTTCGCATACAAAATAATGTCAAAACAATGAGGGCAGACAGCGAGATGCTTGTTGCGACGGCTGTTCCATCGAAATTTTCTAATGACTTTGGTTGATTTTTTTGTTTTCTTTAAAAACTGTGAAGAATGTTAAATAAACTTGCAGAAAATTAAGTATTTATATTAGTTTGATTTGTGGTGTTTATTGGAATCAATGGTTTTTAATTAAAAATGCAAAGATTGTTCTTAAACCTCTATTTCTTAAGAGAGAATTTTGCTAAACATTTTAACAAATCTCAGAAATCTCTTAATTAAATCTCAGAAAAAACTAAAACATAGATTTCTTCTTCTCATCATCATCAGCAGTGTGTAAAATCTACCTTTGAATTGCAAAATAATTGTAGGTGTAAGAAAATACAAGGGGCAAGGCAACAGCTGCCATTGACTGACACCCTTGGAAATTGTGATTTTAATTGGAATTCGATGACTCTCTGTGTTCGTGATTAAAGTTAACTTTTCGATATCAAAGATCGCGTGAAGTTCCATGCAAATCAGGCAGACTTAAGCTGAATATAGCTGGAGCAGCAGGAGCAAGAACACAACCCAGAGCAGGAGGCTCCTTCTCATTATGGTTATTGCTTGCCATCCCCGATTATCGATCTGTGCATGGCGGCAGGATAGGATAGCATGGAGGTCCTGTCGAGGACTGCCGCCAACAGCAGCTGAATGCATATTAAGTCGCTCCCCCTGGCTGACAAAAACAAATACCGGAATAATTTGCCAATACAGCAGCAGCAGGCCAGAGTGGGGTGCAAAGTTCAGGATACTCGTAGCAAGGAGCTGACAGAGAATTGATATTAACACATAATGCCGCTGACAGGGCAAAGACTTTGGCTGAAGGACTAAAGCCAAAAGCCAGAGCTGAAGCTAAAGCTAAAGCAGAGGAGCGGGGAGGACAGAAAGAAAAAAAAAATAAGGCTAAAAACAACTGCGGAAATGAGATGTGGCCCCACAACCCCTTGGCCAAGTCGCTGCGGGGCCAACTGTCTGGCGCATAATTTGCCGTCTAATCCCAACTAATCGACAACATTTGCGATTCTATGAAGAATGAAAGAAAAGTTAGCGTCACTGCTAATGATGACGATGGCTAAATAGATATAGACATAAAGGAACTACAGCAGGAAATTGGCTAAAATGAGTCCATTGATACCGATTAGGGAAATGCTTGGCTGCGAATATTGAAGGCCATTGGGAAAGGGGCTTTATTTCCTGCTTAAAGATTAAATTAGAGAATAGGAAGATTTTGAAGCATTTAACTTAAATTATATTTTATGCTCCTTTTCTGTTAGTTATTACACTCATCATACCCTTTCTACACTGGGTATCAGTCATGAAAACAATGAAAATGACACAAACTTTGTCGCAGAAAACTTTTCGGCAAGTGAAAAGTTTGCCTATCAGTCGGGACACGATATCCCGTGGCCCCATTACTGCTGACTCTGGCATAAATATCATATTTGTATTATAATATTTCGTCCTTTGGCACAAATTAGTTAATGAGTGGGCGACCCTGGGCTTGGGGAAAGGGAAAAATATCAGAAATATCTGAGCAGAGCGCGGGGGCGTTGTCAGAGCACCAAAAAAATTTAAATGCGAATCTGCAGTTTGTCATTTGATAAATTGAAAAAACATTTTGCCACTGGGCGAGCTTAAAAATTCATGGCGTGCCGTTTGCAATTTTCATGACAACTGCAGCTGGTTCAGTTCAGTTCAGTTCAGTCGAGTTCGCTGGGGCTCATCCTGACTTCTCCAATCGGGGGATCCGATTGGATGGGAAATGTGGCGGCAGGGAAAGCGAAACAATAATATCCAGCTGGATGTAACACAATGGCAAACAAAGGAATGTGAATATAAAATATTTGTGTAAAATGTTTGTAGCTCATTGAAAATGTGCATATATCCGATTTATGTGGCACTTCTCAACACAATAATCGCCCGCATATTTCCAGCACAAAAGCCAAACAAACCGAAGGCCGTAAAAATCCACAGTACATAAAAACTGAAATGTGAGAGGGCAAGTGCAAAAAATATAAGCGAAGAGAAGAGGAGAGGAGCCCAGCGATTTGAAATTCCACTTGAATATTGGGGAGTAAGCAGCAACCTGAAGAGGAGGCTTCCAATAAGCCTCGGTGGCCGGGCAACCGTGGCTGAGTGGCCACCTGGACGGCAGGTGGATGGAAAAATGCCAAATATTTTACGGAATTAGCCCCATATGCCACGTGTCCTGTCGACCTGTTTGACCTCAGGAAAGGCGATGCGAGGCGAGCGAAAGGATATGCAACACGTTAATTACAATTAGCCAGCGGAAGTGCGAGGAAAAAGTGCTGCATGCATTTCAGCTGCGGTGCGGCCAGAGTGGAAGTGCATCAACTGAGTTTATCCATCCATTAAACTAATTAACAGCAAATTTGCATGGATCGTAAATAATCCGTGTGCAAGGAGCAGCGAGCAGGGGGACAGGACAAAAGCCTGCAGCAAGGACGCGTTAAGGTTCCTGCGGCGCACACGGACAGGTGGGCCCAGAGCTGCAAGGATTTTAATTAGAAAATTCCAGGAATACATTAAAATACGCCAAGTGGCCAAGCTGGCAAGAAGTGAGCAGCAGCAGCAGGAGCTGCAGGACCAGCCGTTGGTGGCAGGATTTGTGTGAGCAGCGCATTTAACACGCTGGCATCCTTCGCTCCTTTTTTTACTCTCCATTCTTTTTTGTTGATATTTTGTTTGGCTTTAGCATTGCAATTAGCGTGCAACTGTGGCGGATTCAGGCGCACTTAGCACTTGCCACTCAGCAATTAGCCAGCCAGCCGTTGATGCTGCTTAACTTGGCTAAGACAACAGGGCTAATTGGCCGAAGCGGGAGCAGGAGCAGTCGAAGGACAACTAAGCTTTGCTCCAAATAATGTCGATTTGAATATTCTCTTTTTGCTCTGCTTTCCCCCCTCGCCGGTAATTTAAACATAACCTGTCCGCCAAGCGCCATTGACACAGTTCCCTTCTCGCATTTGCATTTGCATGTGTGAAGGACGCAGGATATGTGGAAGGGCGCGTTGATTCACTCATTAAAATAACAACAGCTGACGTTTAAATAACGCTGACGCTTGACGTTGAGGGCGGAGGGCGGGACGACAAATCTGATGAGGGTTCCGCGAGACTCGGACAAGGATGTGATGGGGTCATGCATATATGTATGTGGCGTATGAGCAACGAAAGGAAGTTTTACCAAGGATCCAAAGTTTTCGACAAGAGCTTCACTGGTCATAACTTGGCAGTGGCATTTATGCAACTCTTAGAAAGTTGATTAGAGCAATTAGAGAAGTTTAGAAAAGGCTGGAATAAATGAAGGCAATTGATTTATAATTGCTAAGCCAAGTCTGATTTTAATTATATGTTAATTTGATTGAAAATTTTCAACTTTAACTTCTACGTTAACAAAATTAAATCAATTTAAACACAAATTAAGCAATCAATAACACTTCGATAGGCTGCTCGACTGGGACTTAGATTTAAGTTTCAATAACGACTTTCATTTCCAAACAATAATTGGATAATTCAATACAATAATTCCACAAATTCCATAAAATAAAGAGTTGAAATGTTTATTAAAATTATATAGTTTACTTGAAGCCACCGAGATTTACCTTTAAACCACCCAATAGTTGAGCTTAAGGTGTACTTTCAGTGGACACTTCAAAGGCTCTGGAAAAAGAATGTAACAATAAAGTTTAATTACCTCCTCGTGATGATACCAAAAGATGTAGGCCGGCGGTTCGGGGCTGAACTTTACAGTGCAAGTGAGATTTATGGTGCTGCCTTTATCAACGTGAAGGTCAGGACCTCCCAGGATGGTGGCCGTTGGCACTGGAGACACACCGAAAAAGATAGAGAAAAGGCCAGCAAAAGTAAGTGCATGAAAAAGCGTTGTTTTTGGGGGCAAGAGAAAAAAAATAAAGGACGATGGTGATGACGATGAGCAGGACTCGGCTAGGTGGCAGGACCTGGCTGGCTGGCTGGCTGCCTGGCACTGTAGAATAATAAAGTACGAGATAAAATGGAATTATTGTCGTATAAAAACCAAGTCCTCGACGTTCCATCGACATCGCCATCGCCATCGCAATTCCTTGGCCGTGCGTGTTGCTCACTCGTTTGCTGTGTGTAATTTATTTGTTCAACAACTTCGTTTTTCTTTTATTTTTCTTGCTCCTTTTTTTATTTAACTCATCTGCCGCTCGGCGAGTGCCCTTTGTTATTTGCGACGACAAATGGTTGATTTTTTATGAAGCTCGGGCTGAAACCGAAACCGAACCCGAATCGAGCAGGGGATTGGGAATCGGAGTCCCGATACTCACCGACAACGTTCAGGCGGACGAAATAACTGCGCACCGGCTGCGTCGATATCTGGCACTCGTACATGCCTGCGTCCCGTTTCTGGGCCCACTTTATCTGAAGCGTCCAGTCCTCGGTGTCCTGGTGGTGAGTGGCCTGGAACCGCTGGTCGGAGGTGTATGTGTAGGAGCCGACGGTCAGTATGTGGATGTCGCGGTGACGGATCCAGGAAACCTGCCAAAAGGGATAACACGGGTAAAACAATGCCAATCATTTGTGCTCTTCCCAAAAAAAGTCTAAATTGAAAAGGTTGAACTTTAGGTAAGGTTTTAAAATTATCGTTAATCCATTAAAGAGAAGAGGAATTTAATTTAACTTGATATTTATTTCTTAGAATTTAATTTAACTAGATATTTATTTATATATTTCTTCAAATTTCCGTAACCGCCAACTGGCTATCTTATTTCAATCTCAACTAAAAAGTGCAGCTAGAATTTTCAATTCTAATTCAATTAGCCAAGTGACATTAAAAGTTCTCGGCCATATTTTAAAACTCGGGAAATCACAGGCCATTACTCTCTCCTCGGCTCTCCTTCGCTGTCCCATTAAAAATGCAGCAATTGAAAACGAATTGCCGGCGCAGTTGCCATCAAAATCGAATAAAGTACGAAGATTAAGCCGCGATGCAGGCGTAAAGGGTGTGGCGATAAAAAAGTTTTTGCATCTCTTGGCATGAAATTTTGGGCGGGCGAACGTGACGTATGAGCAACGTGTGACGCACTTGCTGGGAGGGGGGGAAACTTTGAGAGGCTAAGACCCGCCGAATCTCAGTGGAATTACCGGGAAAGCTGTTGATGCCACACACTGGTCGTGCTCGAGCTGTTTTAGCTTTGCTTAATTATCGCAAACTTTTTAAGTAGTTTGCGGTGCACAGAGATAACTTTGTAAACTCCGGCTGCCTGCGATGGCTGTGCTGGCTTGTGTAAACTTATTAAGTCAAATGTAAATGCAAAATTATCGCACTTGACAGCCAGCAGGATGTGTGTCTGTGCTGGGCCCCACTCTATAGTGCCTCTAAAAATAAGGCTGCCCCCTCCACCGACAATGATGGGTGCGTGCGTGCGTGCGTTTAATTATACGAAATGTTGCTGCCGCTGCATACTTTCGAGGGCCTCGAACAATAGAGTGGGTTTTCGGTATGATGATGGTCTCTGCCTTTCAGTTTTAGTTCAGTTTGTGCTCTAGGAGTGCATAAAAGTGAGAAAAACATGGCCCTCTTGCACTTTTGACAACTCGCACAACACACCGCACACACTACATGTACACACACAAACACTTGCAGCGACAACGCTGCCATTAAACAAACATTTTACGCAACAAATTAAAGCGTAATTAACAAGTGCACGCTGCGCTGCATGCGGTCCTGTAATGGAGCCACGCCCCCCGAGCCATGCCCTCCTCCCCAAAGGCGGTTGGTTTCATATTAGCAGCAACGCCTCCACAATATGAACAGCAACGTTGCACAGAGGGGAAAGTGCCTAAGGAAATTATAGTTTTTACTATTAAGAATATAAAATAAATATAAAATATAAAAACAAGAATAAAATTAAGATGATTTCTATAAGAAAAATAGCTTAATTAGCCACAAACCCTTTTGAATTTATTAATTAAAATATATTTTAAGTCATACAGTAGGTTTCCCTAATTCTGTAAATATTTACATCTTGCTAGATTCATTTATTTTCCTTAATCTGCCACATTTTTCTCTCTGTGTGCAACAGCAAAAAACAGCAACAGCAATACAAGCAGCAGGCAACAACAGCTCGACATTCCGCTTCAAGTTGCAAGTCGTGCTCGGTTCGGGGAGCCTCTGAACTCCCCGGGAGGGAAGCGGGCAGGGGGCAGAGGGTGGAGGGTACTTTTAGGGTGGTCTAGGGTGCTGCTGCTCTGTGGCGGGCCAACTTTTGGGTCCGTGCAACTCGGACTGTGAGCCAAGTGCTGTTGACGCGTGCGGCGAGAGCAATTTCATGAAATTGTTTAAATAATTTCGCGCTCAAATGCAATTGAAAGTGCTGGGGAAAAGGAATGAAAGGGGACGGGAAGGGAGGGAGGCTCAAAAAGGCGCGCCCACTTGAGGTTGAACAGTTGATGTATGTGTTAGCCCCGCCCGGGGTTCAGCATGTATGTGTGCGAGTGCGAGTGAGTTTGGACTGCCACTCGACGTCGACGTCCCTCTTTTGTTTGGCAAGAAATTAAAAGTTGCGCCTGCAAACGGCATCCTGCAACGCCATCCGCATCCGCATCCGCATCTCCATCTCCATTTCAGTCCCTAGTTCAGTTTCAGTCCTTCCAGCAGGATCCACTTCCTGGTGGCGCATTTGTGTCAAGTACTCGCGAGCGTGTTGAAAGTTTGTTGGTTTTTGGCATCGCATCCCATCGCCCCGTACAATTTCCCCCGCAGCCGAAGAGCAAAATGAGAATTGGCGAGTATCTATATGCAAATTTTCCAGGGTGCGAATAAGAGGAATCCCCTCGAGGCCAGACGTGTGTGTGGCCCACTCATTAATCGCTTGCCGCTGCCGTTTGCCGTTTGCCTAATTATTCATAAACCTATCTGAGGGGCATATTAAAAAAGTTGAGCCACCGTCACCTTTGACAATTATACATTTCATTAGGCACATTTTGGGGCTGGCAGGAGAATTTCCCATCTGCTTCTAATTAAATGTTACAAAACGCTTCGAAAACGGAAGGTCCTGCGAGTTGTACAGAGGAAAAAATTACACTAAACTTTATTTAGTTTGTTTTTGCTTGGTTCCTCTTGGGTTGTAAGTTACAGAATTCATTATTGTTTAACACAATTCCCCTTTCAAAAATATTTTATTTATATTTTATAATTTAAAATCTGTATTATTTTAGCTCTCTCTGCATTTTAAAATATTTTATGCTTGTCTGTTTGTGACAGCAGCAAGCTCTGGAGATTAAGCCCAGGGATCAGGAAGAAAGGAGAGAGAGAGGAGCAGGTTGCCTACGGCCGACCTTTGTCTTGTGACCCCTCGAAAGCCAGGGAAGGGAGCAATTAAAGCAGATAAACAAAGGAAACAATTGCAAAACAACAACAGCGGCAGCAGCAACAGCGGCATCGGCAGAGAAAAAAAGGAATTGCTAAATTTCCAGAAGACAAAAAAACAACTTACAACCAACTTGAAAGTCGCCTTACCGCAAAAGTAAAATAAATGCTGAGGCGGGGCTCAGAACTAATTAAAAATTTCACCGTCATGCCAGGGGAATTACACTTTGGTCTACTACGCGTCGTCGACCAGGTTAGGAAATCAGCCAAGAAATCAACGCAGGAAAGGCGGCCAGAAACAAGCACAGAGAAAAAATTATTCCGCGCATGGAGAATAACCAAAACTTGGGACAAACTTTAATGGCAAGTCGACTCCTCGTTGTCGTCACGCACGACAACAAACTTTTCGACACGAGTACGCTGTTAACCCCAAAAGTCCCACACCACAACACACACACAGGGCCAGGTAGGCACTGAGAAAATATATTTTCAAAACTAACAGGTAAGAAAAATCAGGATCTCTTAATAAAATGTAATTTCCTTATTTATTGATTTAACAAATAAAGCCTAGCATATCTCCAAAATTAGTTACTCCTTCGTTCCATTTTTATATTTTGATCATAAAACCCCTTTTATTTTCTTTAACTGCATCATCTTTTAGCCAAAACTCACCGTTTTGTTGGCCAAATTGCGCACACGGCAGCTGAGATAGGCCGACTTGCCCATGAGAGCGGTGACATTGCGCGGCGTCGAGGGATCAAAGTAGGGCTCCATCCATTTGGGATGCGTATAGGCGGCGGTGGGCGCGGTGGGCAGTAGCATGGCCGCCTGTCCGACTGTCGGCGTGGTGGTCAGCAGATCGTCCAGCGAGTTGTAGCCCTCGATGGGTCCCTGCACGCCGCCGTTGGTCATGTCTGCAATGAGAAAACCGAATGCCATGTGAAATTCAGTATGTGAAAAAGTCAAAAGCTGCAAAAAATAGACACAAATGCCCCCGCCTAACCCCCTGTAGCTATATATGTATATATATGCAAATTCAAGTGAGCAAAAAGGGGGTAGAGAGAGAGAGGACCTTTTATCTTTGTGCGGTTCACCGCGAAAATATTAAAAACCCAAAGTGCAGCTGTTGGCAAGAAATTCGTGTGGCATGCAACCCACACTTTGCCATCGCAAAATGACATTTACATTCATTCACTCCGAGTCCCAGGGCCTTTACACACTGAGTAACACACTCCGGATGCAGTTCCATCCTATCCTCCACCCAAACTTTGCTCATTAAAAGTGCTCCGTTCTCTTTCCCTGTGGTCGAAAGGTGCGTCCAAGTGGCCCCGGGCCATGGGTATCGGTGAGCCTGTGAGCCTTTACTCTCAATTTGAATGATGTCCGAGGGGCACGAGGCAATGCGTTCCTAAAGCGCCAGACAGCGGCACAAGAGCACAGTGGATCGCAGGAATAAAAAGGATATATTTTACTTTATTTATATTTATTTCATGTTGCTACCATTTCAGTTGAAACTTTTGAAGAATTCGTAATTACTCAACTGGCAAAATTAATTCATTTTGTTGCCATAACTTTCTGTTTGTGCAATTAATGCGGAGGAATTTCGTAAATTTCATAAATTATCTTTATTAGTTAGGTTTTCCAGAACCGAGAGCACTGTGCCACTGAGGTCCTTTGGCTCAGGATTTGCTGGGGAAAAAGGGGGGCAACCTTCAAGCGAGTGAAGTGTTTGCGGTTGGCAAGTACAAGTGCACACAAACACACACACACATCGCAGGCGGAATTGTGTCACTGCTCACGCAGACACACGGAGAGAGGGAAATACGCATATTGCAACCGCAAGTCTCCTCCTTGCCCCGCCTTTTCATTTTTTCTTTTTTTGCGGCCAACCCTTTTCACTGTCGAGCTCATGGTTATGCAAAATATTTGCACTCAAATCATATTTCAAGGATTAAAACTTGCATTCATTCGAAAACGGTTTTTCCACATGCACGCGTTCAAATGCTCTTAAACACAACGCACACACAAATAAACCCACAACTTTGGCTTCATTAAACAAAAGGCAGCTGGGAAATTTGCCCTCTTTGCCTATAAATATGTAGGGGAGTGTCTGATTTGTGGGAGTTGGAAATTAAATATCGACTAAAGATTTAAATTACAATATTTATAATGATTATTTAAGCTATCAATGCTCAAAAATATAATTTAATTATGGAAGACCAATGACAGCCATACTTTAGATATAAAATAAATATCAAAATAAGCATTCAGAGTATAAATTTTACAATATCCCTTGACTCATACATATCTCTTTAATTCCTTGCCATCTCTACCCCTAAGCTCAATATGCTTAATGCATAGAAATTTGAGTAAATGTGGCATTTAATTTAAACATCTCCACTTGGCAATTGGCATCTGCTGCCCCACAAAACACTGGCTGCGCCGCGCCACAGTCACCACTTAGCCAGCTGGCAATGGCTCCCCTGTCTGTCTAACTGCATCCTGCTGCATCCGAAATCCTACATCCTGGAACTCGCATTTGTTGCTGCTGAGCTTAGTGGTTTGTTAACTACTCTCATGTTAATGTTGCCTTTATTCCCCCGACTGTGGCTTCAAGACATGCAATATGGGGCAAGCAGCTTTGGGGGAAGTTATGATAAGTAAATCCTGTATTTAAGGATAATATAGTTTGTCATTGAAATAATAAATACGAGACGATGTCCTGGTCTTTACGATGCTGTCATAATTACATGACAGCCGAATCTGAATATAAATATAAAAACAAGATAAAGTTTCTTCAAATGAGGTCTAAATAAATGTAATTTATTAATAGCCAAGGTTGTAATTAATTAATAGTTGTATTTCCTTTGAACTAATTTTACGCATTAATTTATTTCTAAGTTATTCTTTGTTTACCAGTTAATCAAGTGCGCATTTTGGTTCTATTAACAAAACACAGCTGGCCTGCGCTTTAAGGACTTTAAGCAAATTCGAATTCGATTGCCACCGCTGAATGTGCCTCATTTGAGGCCTTTTTGCCTGGGAAAGCTCCATGTGTGCAAGTGCGAGACAAGTGAGTTGCTCCCCACATTTTCCCGCCCGGTATGCGAAGGGTGGGAGGCAGAAGGCTTGGCTTAATCATTACGTAGGCTAGGCCGTTCCACCAGTCACCTCCCAGGACGACGCCCCGGCAGGACGCCCTTTCTCCACATCCACACAATGACTTTGCATATTTGCCCTTAATTTTCGACAACGTTGACGAGCCGCCGCGTGGAGCAATTAAGAAAACTTTTGCAATTTTCACGCTTTTGTTTCGGCATTTTTTTTTTGTATCCTCCATTTCCAGTTTTTCGTAGAGATAGGGATATACATATACAGTGTAGGGAAGGGGGGATATCCGCGGGTCCTGAAAGTCGACTGAAATGATGCGTAATGTGCAACACTTTGAACCGTTGCCTCAATGAATTTTTGGGCTGGCAAAGTCACCCTCTTACCCCGTCGGGCCCCCAATAATTGCCTGCTTATGTTCCGGGGGATGTAATTTAGCACATTGAATGGCATTGAATTTCATAGTAAATATCGTTACATTTCGTTGCCTTCGTGGTAATTAAAAATCAACATTCTGGCTGGGAATCGAGTTACAGGGAATCCTCTTCTCGCTCTCTTAGGGTATATATGTATTTCTTCCTATTACCAGTTCTTGTTGTCCTTTTTATACCCGGCTTATTTAGAGAGTAGAAGGATATACTTACTTTGGGGAAACTTAGGTTGAAGCTTGTATTTATTAATCAGGTTCAAGGGGCACAGAAAGAAATTCCTGTAGCTTATTAATATTTATTACATTTCTCTGCAAATCCCCCTATTTATTACTTTAGTACCAGGTAACTCCTAGTCGAGACTTGACCTGCAAGGACTCTTTTCATTCTGTTGCCTAACTGCTTTATCGCACCACTCATTTGAGATGACGAGGGCAATTGGTCGGGGTTTGGACGTGGCCTGCCAGCGGGCTCCTTGAGTAATGATGCCTTTTGACATTGTCTAAGCGATTTAATGCGTGGAATCGTGAGTTGGCTGGAAATCAAATGGGCATTGAGAGACGTTGGCCCTCGAATATGCACGCGGCCGCCGCTGCCACTTCACTCAGCCGCGGAACCACTCAACCACCCGCAATTCCGTACTCATTTATTTATGTGGAACACGGTGCATTGGGAGGCTTTTGCGGCCTCGCCTGTTCGTCTGCTCCGCTCTGCTCTTTTGGCCATCATCGCTTGCGGCTGGGACGTCTTAATTAAGCTTAAATGATGCTGCAAAATTTATTTCATCTCGCACCAGGAGCAGTATCGCCGTCAGGACAAGGCGGCGGGATGAGCGTCGTCTTCTATACGCCGCCTGCCATGCATATAAATTATCCGCGCAAATTACACGGCACGAAAATTGAAATTGTGTGTGTGTGTCGGAGTCGATGTGGGCGTGGCAATCGCAGGCTGCAAGCCCCTCGAAAAGGCTGTCATATTTGTATGCCATCTCCACCGCCACCGCCACCGCCATAGCTTCTGCTTCTGCTTCTTCACTTCACACATAATAATTTTTAATGCTGTTCATTAATTAGCGTCAATCGAGAGCAGCTTAATTGCTCGCATGATTACCCCCGAAGAAGTGAAGGAAAAAGTGAAGGCAGCACAGTGGAAACATAATGAAAGGCTGGCCAGGCCCCCTCCATCGCCGGCGGAGTTGATCGTGTTCTTTTTATAAGTTGAGACCATTAATTGGGCATAAGTAATTTACGGGTTTATAAATTCAACTTTAAAAGGTAAAATATTATTCAAAAAATATCTTATTTATGTGGGATTTATTAAAAATAAAATGTTGATTGCATTTTCAAGTCCAGGTGGTCTTTACTCTTAAAACTTAATTGCAAATTCAGTGCACATTTTGGTTAACCTCATTTCTAAATCTGAAATCAAAATAAATAAAACGTTGATAATGAAATATAAATAAAGAAAATGTCAATAATGCTTCGATTAAATTATAATACAATACATTTATTATAAACTCATAATCATAACTTCCAATTTAATAAAGTATAATTATATGAATAACATATGTATACAAACAACATTCCATTCAAATTTATTTCTTTATTAAGTGAAATAAGTTTCACGCTCAAAACGCTTCTTTATTAACATAAATTAACATAAATTGATGTGCAATTTTACTATAAAGCGAAAAAAACATTTCTGAATTTCTAATATTCGATTTTGTGTTTTCCCTGTAGTTATACGCATTTTTATTTATATTATTTATAATTTTATTATACCCTATAATATATTATTAATCTGAATTAACACCCAAATTTAATAAATCGTTAAAATTTTTACCAATTTAACGAAAATTAATTATTCTGGAAAGGCTGAGAATAATATGCAGATTTTTTAATTTGACAAAAATTAGCACAGAAACGCTTTGCTTTTTAAAATAAATTTATTTTTATATAAACTTTGACTTTCCCAAAAATAATTTGCAAAGAAATGTGCATATTAAAAGGGTTATTTTATATTAAAAGTGGCATTTAAAGTCAAAAAATCGAATGGTGGCTTAAGCTTAAAGTCACATACAGCTCGAATTGCTATTAAAAATTATTTACTATATTATTAACAACAAAATGTTGGCAAAAATTCTACACAAAATGTTACTTAACAATTCCTCTGAGGTAACTTCCTCTTCTATTTTTTTAAAAGTAATATCTACGACCGACAAAATTTATTATTTTCCCCGTGACATGCCCGTAAAAGTATGCTATGAAATATAAATCTCGACAGCCTCCAAAGGAAATAGTTTGTGGATGAGGAATTTGATGGTTCCACTTAATTTGTTTCGGGATACGACAGCACAGAGACACTAACGTGTAATCAAGACACATTCTCCCGGCTGTCTGGGGCAATTTAAGGGCTTAGCATCCTGTTTTTGCCGCTGTCTTTGTCTCTTGTTATCTTCAACCTTGATTGACAACATTTTTGTGCAGCGTTCTGGCCGTGGTTGTAGCCATTGTTGCTGTTGTTGTTGTTGTTGTTCCGGCTTGTTTGTCTTTGCATAGCCACTTCGTATGACAAAACATGCGATACGACACGACAACAAGAACAGGCAACAACTCACACACAAACACACACTACACACTCACTCACTCACCGGCCCAGACACAAGCATAATTCTTGTTATGAAATATTCGTAAAATTCATACAAAGTACAAGCAAATGGCATGTGAGTAAGTTAAAAGAAGAGAGTGTGTACACGGAGAGAAAAGATGGCCCAAGACAAGGCCTAGAAAAAATATTTAAAGCAACAATTTGTAGAATTATTTTTTATTTATATGAAAAACACAGATCATAGCAATAAATACTTAACAATTTGTTAAGCTTCTTAAATGTTTAGAATTATTTCCAAGTGTATGGCTTCCCTTCCCCCTCGCTTAGAATCTGTGTGTTAGGGTTTGAGGCATTGAAAGCCGAAAGCATAAAGTGAAGTTTATACAAGAAGTTGGCTGGGATGTGGCTCCACTCTCCTGATTCGCCTGGCTCTGTTCAGGGTTCGAGTTTAGGTTCGGGTTTTTGGTGCCGGCTCTGGTCCTGGCATGGCTTATCACCTCTGGCATGGGTTGAAGCTTATAATGAAGCATTGTTTGCTGCTCAAAGTTTGGCCAGAATGAAAAACAACAACTTTAACAACGGCAGCAGGAACAGAACCAAAACAACCAGGTTCCCCACACAAAAAGACGAGCCTCGGGATAACTGAGCTGGGTGGAGATGGCGGCCAAAAACGGAGAGGCTTCAGCAGATATTAAAATAATATTTGCACTGACTAAAGTTGGGCGCATAAATGCATGTAGCTACTTACACGGAAAGCCAAACAAAATAACATACAATACAGGGAAAAGTATCTATGAAATTGAGAGATACTTCTAGCTACATGGAAATAATTTAATACACTTTTAAATAAGTTTATTTAGTATTTATCAGTGGTATTATATTTCAGAGCATTTGTGATTTAAGAAAATACATTTTAATTCTGATCTACTAAACCTTACTTTTACTATTTAATAATCCTTGCAAAAGTATGATCCTTTTTTAATAAAAGATACATATTTTTGCGTATATAAAACAGCTTTTTGTATAAATTTCTTTATATCTTTTATTTTTTTAAAGGGAAATTAATTACATGCAGCTTACTGATTTTCTTTCTGTGCAACATTTGCATGCGAATTGGAATCAAAAGCTAGTTACAAGCCTGCTTAGTCCTTGGTTTTGACCAACAATTCTGTTCTGGTGAATCCATGATTAGAACTGGGGCTACATTGCCGTCTGTTATTGTTTGGCATTTTCCACTAGTCTCGATTTTATTAATGATCATCATAGATTTTCCAATCAGAATGTGTAATGCTTTTCCGCCCTAATGGGGGTCAGCCTTGGTGCTCGAGTCCCTGTTTCCCAGGTCCCTTTTTATGTGTGTCTGTGTGTGTGAAGGAAATCTATTCAATGACTTGGAAAAGGGTCAGCCTTTGGCCTTGAGTTTGGACCCAAAAGGGACTCGTGCCGAGTGACTCGGTCACAATGTCACTTGGCCATGGATTTGCCTGGATTGAAGGACGCCGCCGCTGTTGTAGAATTTTAATTGCGTGTGTTAATTTTTTTGGGGTTCGTTCGTTCAATTTAAATTTATGGTTTTTCCTTAACTGCCACGCACATAAATCGAAGTGGGTCAGGCGGCAATTTAAGGCACAATTTATTATCATTGCCCTGGCTGGGGATGAGGCCTGAAAATGGGATCTTGAGCCGGATTGAATGGTATCCTTTTGGCCAGGGTTGGCCAGGTGTTGTGCGGTCTCTGCATTATACATGCATGCAACTTAATCAATCAGCAGCTGGGCATCCCGATGAATGTCGGTTAAGCGTTTCGGTCTCGGATGAGGATGAGCATGAGCGTGAGGATACGAGTGCGGATTGGGGTTTTTGTTTTTCCTCCTCCGCCAGACCGGAAACCGCAATGTAGACATTTTAATTGAAGCCATGCAAGTGACATGTCACAACACTCGGCCAAAACAGGCACTCACACACACACTCTGGGGCCGGGTGTAAGGCATATTTACAGTTGGCGGCAAACCGCAAAAGGCAAACTCGATTGCAATGGCTGCTGTGGATGCTCTGGCTGCTGCCGCAATAAAATATTAAATTCAAATGAAAACACAATAGATTTGCTCAGCTTGTTGGATTGTTGTTTCTTTTATCGTTGCATCCATTGAAATATTTAGCAGGCTCTGCACAAACACAGTGGTAACTGCTGCCTGCACTCAATCCCCTGCGATTTTTGGGCACTTTTCCGCCCATTTGCGACACTGTAAGTCGCCACAGCTGCTGCTGCTGATGCTGTTGCTGGCAACCGCAGGGCCAAAGGCAAACAAACATATAATAAATCATTTTTAAATAATTCACAATCTGGCCAAATGGCACACACACTCGTCTCCGAATCAATGGGCAACTAAAGTCGACACCCAAAGCCCTTGTCGGCGGGGGTGCTGAAAAATTGTAAAAATGAAAATCTAAAAAAAGAAAGTGCAACAATCAAAAATCCAAGGCTAAAATGCCGCTTTTTCCGGTCTTTGGGCTTGAGTAATGGCTCAGCGAAAGCTTCACTTTTGGCCATCACGAATTCGATGGCAGATCCGTAAAACGTGCTAGCAACGTTGCAAGGATTTTGGCTTTAAGAACTCCCTCAGTCAGTATTTTTTCCAGCCAGCTATTCCATATGCAAGTGGCTTATTGGGAGGAGGAGGAGGAGGTGCCGGGTGCCATCGTTGGCCAACTTGTTTGCCGAACGCGTTTTGCCTGCAAGTTGTAGTCGCTGGAGGCTACCAGTTTGATTGAGTGCTCCTCTGGCTGATGGCCGCATTTGGAATCGAGTTAAAACGTAGCAAATGACTTAAAAGTGCCAACTATGGCATGCTTAGCCATGTCCCTTCGTCCTATTGCCCTCCTGTCTGCTCGTCAGTCCGTCAGGCCATCTTTATTGGGCACACACATGACATGGGCAGTAATGCGCGCTTATAAAAGGGAAAAACTAGCTAAGTAAAGCAGTTACAAAATGTTTTTTTTAAATTAATTTTAAATATTTACAAATATTTTCACTTTTTTCCATGCATTTTTTCTGGGAAAACTATGTTTTTCAGAATGATTTTACCAGCCCTACTTCAGTCTTTTTTAAATTTCCTTTAGTTAAATTCCTTTTTTAAATTATTTAGTTAAAATTTTTAGTTAAATAAAATCGAAATAAAATGAATCAAGAATTAATACAGTTCCCAGCTTCATCCTTTGACTAGAAACCCACCGAGCTGGCGACACTGATGACGAGCAATCCGAACGAAGGACTAAGCAGGATGTGTCGGGATCTGTGCAGTGACAGTTATTCACTTACATAGTGGCACTTAGTTATAGAGCAATGGAAGGACGAGGCAGGAACGTGCACAATCATTGCGTCAGTCACGTTTTGAATTGAAGAAATTCATCAGACAATTTCGACTGCGACACGACAGAGAGTCATTCGTACAGCTCCAGATTCTCTGGCTTCATCTGCAGCTTCCAATCCGGCTTCAGACTGGCGACACTTCCTCTTCCCATCCTTTGTCCTTTTTGGGGTCTCCTCCAACTTAAGTTCGTTGCCAGCAATTTGTATTCCGTTGAGTGGGTTTTACCTCAAAAGAAATACAAGAACCGGGCACCGCACATACACGAATTGATTGAATTAAATTGGGATTTTTATGCGTGCATGATTGCATTGATGAGCAGCTTTCCCTCTTTTTTCAGCCATCATCGTTTTTTATTTTTTTATTATTTTTTTTTTCTTTTAACAGACTTTCACTTTTTCGCTCTGCTAGCTTTGTGTGTGTTTTATTGTTTGAAATCCTCAATTTATAGTTGATGCCATTTTGTTTTTGTGTGCTCATTTGATGTGCTTTTTTGTTTATTGCGTGAAATGCATTGAAATGACAGCATTGAAGCATTTTATGGCTATCGTGGTGGGCGCGAATGATTTGCACATGCTCGCTGGCAGCCGCAAATTGAATAGTTTGAATAATTTATGCTCGCTTTTTAGCTTGCATAACAATAATCATATATCGAAATGACTTTTCTGGAAATGAAAATCAATAAGGGCTGTTTTCGTTTTTGGACTAAATTGGCCAACTGAAAATTAACCCTTTCGCTGAAAAGTCATTCCTTTGGCCGGGTTTCTCTGTTCATTTTCCGCCTGGTTAAATCTAACTGGCCAGGTGCGCGACAGGAGCGAAACTTTTTATCCTGATTCGCTTGGCCGGCTGATAAGCAAGGACCTGTCCGATAATATTTTAACAGTAATTCAATCGAAGTCAGGTGCAGCAGACTCCCAGGACTCGAACTTTAAGTGACTGGCAAACAAAGAAAATAAAAGTCCACAATGCAGTGGTAATTACAAGTCAAGCCACGGCTTGCAGTGGAGGATTGAGTCGTGCACAGAGGGAAAAACATTAGTTAGACTTCAATATGAATAAAATATGATACAAATTAAACATTTTTTTAATTTTATAATAAGTTTAGCATTTCTCAGCAAACATTGTACTAGAAAAACCTTTTAAAAAGTTAACAGATGCATAAATAGTCTAGAACTCCTTTAATTTCTTAAAATAAATAATAAAATATCCACTCTTTGTTTATTTAAAATTTGTTCTTTATATTTTCCCTGTGTATTTGAGTTCCCTGCCATTGATGACGGCAGCAGCTGCCTGTGCCTGGCACGCGCTCCAGCCAGAGTCCAGGAGGCGCCATCCGGGAACGCCAAGCTGAAGAGGGGATCAAGGCAGCAGGAACCTGGTAGCCAGGAACCTGGCAGCATGTGTGTGCATTCCCAGTGAATGGCCGAAATCACAACACAGCAACATGGCGAACATGAGCCGTACTCCAAGCCGTAGCCAGAGCTCCGGAGACGTGGCATTGGCCGGGTTTTAATAGGGGATTGTGGGGATCGGGGATCGGGAACTGGAGAGAGATCTGGGGGGAAGGGGGGAATCCAGCTCTCCCCGTGGACTTGCCATTTAACTGGCTGGCTGCCTGGGCAAACTGTGCCTCGCGGGACTCGGCGCACTGAATGTTATACATTTTTTTCCCCCCGCCCGGCATTGTTTTATTTTCGACACTGCCCGTCCCCAGGATTTTTCTTCACCTGACTTCGTGCAGTACTCCCAGCTTTGCCAGCTTTTTCCACCAGATTTTTTCGCCCCCCTCGTCGGGGCGGTGTTATAAATTTCGAAAGTACACACACGTGCTCACGTACGAGCTTTCCTGTGTTTGCCTCGGCGGGAGATAGCAGGTCCTGGCTGCTGGCCCTGCTCATGCCACAGTAGCTGGCCCTCCTCCTGGAAGCCTGCCACTGAGGGCCCCTCCTGGGGGCAACTCAAAGTGGAAATGTTCGCCTTATTAGTACATTCAGCAGTAAAAATGTGTTAATCTATAAACGTGTGCGCTTCGCAGCTCACTGCTCACAGCTCACAGCTCACAGCTAGCTGGCCTCCGAAAAAAATGATATGCATTCGAGTACACAGTGAATAAAGGTGAATAAATAACTCTTTCTCTTTGAGGGACTTCAACTAATCCTTTAGCCAACATAATAATAAATAAAATATAGAAATATACAAAGACTGCTTCAGCGATTTTAAAGAACAAGTTGTAAAAAATTAAATTTGGAACCTTATCTTCCTTATGTTTTACTTTACGACATCGTTAAGTTCTTTTTTTTTTTGGCTGTGTCGCACTATATATTATTTTACATTGCCCGCGAGACTAGTCAGGCCAGATTTGGGAGCCGGTCGCAGTTCTTTAATGAATTTATCGCGTGTTGGGACCACGTTCCACATACGCCTCGTGTGCCAGGCGGCCGTTAAGCATGCGGCAAGTACAAGGACACGCGGCAACTATAGCACTCTCTGCATCCTGATACAGGTACTGCCACTGGTAGTAGATGCTTGCCTGCTTCATTAAAAACTATGTGCTTTTAATGTTTACTGCCCTGAGTAGACACGGAGATGTCTGCTGTGTGGCAGGGGCCAGACAGGTGCCATGACCATGCCCGGAAAATGTGGACGATGATGATGTTGCCACCGCCTGTAGCTGCCACTTTGAGCCTGCCATGTAAAACATTAAAATTTGACAGCTTTTAATGGGACGAATGATAGAGTGCGGGAGTGGATGTGAAAGTGGAAGTGAGAGTGGGAGTGGAATGGCAGGATCTTTGGGGAGCAGCTGGCGGGCGCAGAATATTTCAGCGCTTCCTGCCGATGACGGCATTTAATCGCTGCCTGCATAACTGATTACCGGACGACCAGCTGGCCTTGCTGCATGTTATCGCTCCACTTCTCTGGACGGGCAAATAAATCATCCTGCAAACAGGGAATGCCACTTGGCATGCGGCCAAGAGCCGGCAGAGCATCGTCGTCCTCGTCGTCGTCGCCGGGAAACTCCGATGGCTCCCTGGCACTTTGGCAGGCGAATTATTGTTTTCCAATTAATAAATGTCAATTACGCTCAAGGCGGCAAAAACAGGGTCAGTGCCCAGTCGGAAATGCTTGCAGCAGAAGCTGCAGCTGAAGTTTACACGATGAGCAGATTTGCGATAAAACTAAGCTGCAGAAAAATATCAGTGAAAAATAAAAAAAAGGTATAATAAATAACAAAATGTATAATTATTTCATAAAAAATAGCTAACACTTATTAGTCTACTATTTAAGTTTCTTCTTTTAAATATACAAAATTTGTAGAAATCTTTTCTTTAAAACTGTATTTAGCCTTTTAGATTTTTAAGGTTTAAAGATGATTTAAATTTGTATTCAATTTTTAACAATAGGTTATCCTCTTCTCCAGAACTTAAGAACCTAAGATCTTTTAATTAATATTCCTTGGGAAATTTATTAACCAAATGCCTTCAATGGGATTATAGATGGCTGGCCAGCCGACGACACTTATTCATATATTTTCCTGCTGGCACTTATTCATATTTCCCCGATCGCTGCCCGAAAGTACGCGTATGTATATTTATCACATAAACCCAGTGTAACACAGTGGCTGCAATATGTTTTGCCCACTTGACCAAAACTAGTGGTGCTGCTCCTGGCTCTCCTCCTGCTGCTGCTGCTGCTGCTGCCTCTGCTGCTGTCATCTTAAATAAACGACATGGCTGCCAGGGGCTTAGCCCGAAGGGCTGCAATGCTGCCACTTGCTGCCACACACATCTCCCCCCGTCCAGCTTGGCCAACTTTCCCCTGTATCTGCATCTGCATCTGCATCTGTGTCAAGCGGCGTCTTTCGCAATGAAGCATAATGGCCGCCGTAATGGCCGAGCGGAACGTGCGTGTGAGCGTGCAGCGTGCAACGTGCGGCGTGCGAGAGGCTGCAGCATATGTAAATGCAATTTGTAACATTTTTGCTCAGTTTTATGAATTGACAATGATTTCATTTTCGGTTTGTTTGACAGCCCACCCTGTACGGCATGTGTGAGTGTTTTTATTTACTTTATGGCAGCTGTGGCCCCACTTTACCCCCCTCCTGCAGCAAGCAGCATGTGTCTTGGCCATAATTGCATTCTCACAATTTTTGCCTTGCCTGGCTTTGATTACTGTTCGGATTCGGATTCGCATTCGCATTCGTGTTGCCATTGCAATTGCACTTGTTGTAATTGCAATTTACGTTTGTGTTTGTGCTGGGGGAAAGAGGAAAATGCTGCAGCACTTTTCTTCTCTAGATTCGGATTCGGATTCGGATTCGGATTTGGTTTACGTGCGGGCGAGAAACAAGACGGAGCGGAGGAGGAGGAGATCTCCTTGAACATCCGAATTTCCGACTTAAATTATCACCAACTATGAGCTGGCAGCTGGAAATTTGCGAGAATTTGTGGTGTTGTGCAAACTTTTGTGCAAACTGAGAAGCTGGGAGGGGGAGGAGAAGCTGGGAGCTGGGAGCTGGATCCTGGGAAAGCCAGCACGTAGCCACAGCAGCTGCATCGGCGGCGGCATACATAAGGATTTGGTCTGGCTTCGTTTTGGTTTCGTTTCGGGATTGTTGCTACCAGTTTTTCGGAAGCGCCTTTTCATGTTGCCCGTGTGCTGTACCATTCTTTCTCTCTCCTCTTAGGAAATGTTATGCAATCACACTAATGCGCACTTTGTGGCCAACACACGGTCGCCGGAACACGGCAGCGGACAACGACCTGATTCATAGACACCTTAAAACACGAGACACACACGACCATGGTAGCTTTTTATTAACGGTCTCGAACCGCTTGAAATGCGTGGCTAACCTCGATGACCGCCAACAAGACTGGACCACGCGGCGTATGCGCAACGAGGCACAAGGCACGCGGCTAGTTTATTACCCGCTCGCGAAATAATTAATGGCACAGAAGCATCAGCGACTCCCAGAAGGCGCTGGAGATAAAAGTTAGCCACATTTATTAATAGACGGGTTGGTGAACTCTGAACTCTGCTAGGTGATATTTAATACTTTGCAAAAATAAATTAAGTGAGGGGAAAACAGAGCATTGAACTCTGCAAACAAGAAGAGCTTTCAATGGAATTCTATAGAATATTTAATTACTTAAAAAAATGCTTAAATTATATATGAGTATTGAGAACAATAGTGTTTTTAAAAATAAATAAAACGGAGTGGGTGCTAAAGAACTTGTCATAGAAGTTAATTGGAAAATATTTATAAATAGATTTTATGTTTTCAGAAAAGAAGTGCATATCTAAGCAAATAAATCTTTAAAGGTAAATCTATATTTCATATCTTTAAAATATCCTACAGATATTTTTTTATTCCTTACAAATTATATTACATTTTATACATATTTTAACACGAATTAATTGTGTTTATTAATTGATATAATATGAGTTTTATTAACATAAATGTTTAAGCTATATTCAGCAAAGTAAAATGTAATTAAAATGTAAAAATTGAACTAAAACTTTGTTTTTTAAATATATTTTCTAGAGTTTAAAATTTTTTAAAGCAAAAATGCATAATTAACCCACCGCAATTTTCGGCTTCACTTCGGTGCAAGCGCCCTTGGCATTGTTCACATATTTTCTTTCAATTATGCGCAATTTGCCTGTTGAGTAAATAAATCTTGGCCATTGGTGGCCCAGTGAAGCGGATAGTTGCCCAAAAACTTGTCCAACGGCCAGAGCACTCACGGGAGTGTTGGCTGGATTTTTCATTTTTCATTTTTGGCTTTCTGCATGCATATGCCACAACACATATGCACGAACGAATGGCCTGTGCACACAGATGACGTCCGTGTTGCCTGTTAAATCATCATGAAATTTTTAAAACCTGCACACACTTCATTGGCCATGCGTGCGAGGGACAGGGGGGAGCGAGGAGCGGTAAGGAGGTCCTTTAAAATGCATGAATTTCTGGCCCGGCCAAGGCAAACAAATGCTGCAACCTTAATGGCTCTGCGCCTCGTCCTCTCGTAGGGCGGCGGAACTCCAACTCCCCCGTCTCCGGGACACTCCTTGGACTAAAGGCGTAAGTTATATGCACATTAATTTGCCCCGGCAGCAGCCAGGAGCATTTGTCTTGCCATACGTTCGGTTGGGGGCAGGCAGGACTCCCGCCACCACCGCCGCCGCCAACGGGAGCTGTTACCAAAGTGTAGCCAGTGTGCACGGCAAGAAATTGTAATCCCCTTTTAAACTGGGCTTTAATGACAACCAAAGTATTGATTCTCAAATACAATGAATGCCTTTTTTAATGGAATTTATGTATATCCTGTCGAGATGCTAAGAAATCTCTGGATATCTGTGGGAGGCAGATAAATCTGAGGTGTATCTAAGCAGATTTATTTAAATAAATTACATAAAAAATACCCCACAATTTCCAAAGATTATTGAAACCATTTAAAGCCATTTAAAAGTTATTTAGTATTCGTTTAACTATTTTCTCTCTGTGTTTTGAAATGGAGATTGGGAGGAGACATTTGCTAGGTTGTCGTCTGTCGCCTGTCGGCTGTCCCCTGTCGCCATTACGCGCACGCACAATGGCGCTAATAAATTAAAAACGAAAGCTAATTCCGTAATTGCGCACACAACGAGTCAACAGCCAGTAACCAGTAGCCCAGAGAGAAGCTGGCATCCACCATCTACCATCTCTAACCAGTAGCCAGGGACCGAGCAGCTCCACGGGTCGCCGGAAATGTGTCCTCCTTCGCTCCTTGGTAATGACGGCAGAATGTCATTGTCAATTGGGGTTAGGAGATGCCGCTACTTAAGGCACCGAGATTTACGCACTATTGCCGTCGTGCTCCATTTGACATGGAGCATTTCTCACCCCGCAGCTCCTCAGCTCCATTTCAGCTGTGATTTTTCCAGTAATTAAATTGTATTATAGGGCAATGGCTTGTCGAGAGTCTCCCCAAGACTAGAGTCCCCCTCCCCAGTGACTAGCTAGCTCCTCCTGAGTAGTTGGATGGCTGTAAGTAACTTACACGTAATTAGCTGCATATTTTATGAAAATTCTGTAGCAAATGTAGGGAGTCCTTAAGAGGTCCCCGTATCCCGTTGGCAAATAGCGTTGCGACAACAAAGAAACTTAAGCAGCTCAGAACGAGCTTGGAGTTGAGTTTTGTGTGCCGAACTTTGAAAAATAAATATTAGAATTGCAGCTTCCTGTTTTCAACTTTCATTAAGTATATTTATGCTTGCCAAAATGTAAGATTTTTTTGAAACTATAAATCTTAGAAAGCACCTTTTTGGGGCTCTATCTTTGTAAATAAATCTCTTAAACCATAAGCGTAGCTTTTAATTTTAAATCTTAAGAATAGTTTTCTCTAAACCACTTTTGTATAAATTATTAAACAAAAGTTTGGTCTTATGCAGTTTCCAAATCTAAACATTTTAAGGCTAAATATATACATTTTTATCTCTCAGCTTAGAAAAGTATTTCCATAAGCTAATATTAAGAACGAACTATGGAATTGTTTGGTGAAAAAATAAATAAAAATTATTCCCATATTTGGAGCTGCCGTGGGCTAATCCTCATTGTGTTTCCAATTTGAATCCAATTTGGCTTTGTTTGCTGCCGGAAATAAATTGTATTTGTTTGCCATTAGTCGGCCGTATTTCTTTATGTGATTTGACATCTGTTAAAATGGATTTTATTCCATTTAGTTAGCCAACAACAAACTCTTATTTTCCGCCGCAGCCAGCCAAAATGGTTTTATGCCACCAAAATTGAATTTAAAGTTGAGCCGACACTGAATTATATTCAATGCTGGCCTAATTCCCATTGTTATTTCATTAGTGAGCATTTTGGCAGCAGTTAAAGCCAATCAGCGATGATTTTGGGAAATGGGGGAACATCTTGGCATTGTCCAAACAACAGCTGTCAGCTGCCATAATTTGCAGCACGTGTAATCGTCGCTTAATCAAGACGCATGGCCGGATCGTGGAGCGCAACTAATTAAAGGATAACATGGTTTATGCCCAAGTACCTAGTCCCTGCACTGCAGTTGAGTTATGAAGTCGTAATTGAATACACTAATTATTTACAATTGTAATGCTGCTGCTGCTGCTGCAGAAGTCTGCGGTATTTATGGGCTTCGAATTCCAATTACAAGAACTTGGCCCGGCTGCGTTGGAGATGGAAACTGGGAAGCCGCAGTGCTGTTGCCAGGACTCAGGAAACTCAATACTGCCTGCTGTCTTGGCCAGATTTGGTTTCGGTTTCCGGCCTCCCCGTTTTGCGGCATTTCGCTTCTACTTCAGACATTGGTTTGCTCGTAAACATCGTTCTATCTAAGCGCAGGTTAAATGCTAAAAATTAAGCATATAAATCTGCTCATTTCACGCTGTTTTGAGGCTCCAGGCAGCTCGTTAACCTTTGGCCAGGGAGGTGCAGAGAGAAAAAGGAGGCAGAAATGCCTAAAAAATATATTTCATTCCCTAGATTCTTCTACACTAAAAATATAATTATTTGAACTATATTTTCCAGCTGATTCTTTACATTCAAATATTCAGTGCCTCGAAATAGATTCTCTCAGTGTTCAAATTTGTATATATAAAACCGCAAAAGGTGCACAGAGGCACAGACCAGTTCCAGCTTCCCCGCCGTAGGCAAGTCGTAAATGTACCGTAGACCTAAGCATCGCCAAAGAAAACTAATATTCATTAAATATTTGAGCAGCAACAGCAGTTGAGCTGCAGCGCGGTGAATGCGGGACTCAGGCATTTCACGTTTGAGTGCTTCGAGAAATTTATTTGCTAAATTAATATCAGCAAATTGCAGAACAGTTTGTATACAATATTCAGTTGATATAAAGCCATGCCAGAACCTAACCTCGCAACCAAAAATATGCAATTTCAAATGCATTAAATTAAGTTGTAAAATATGCGAGCCGTTCGCAAGAATTTTAGTTCGAGGAGAGCCCTGCGGCGGATGCTGGGCGATGATTTTTGAGGCACCTGCGGAATGTGAATTTTCCATGAATGCACTTTGCGGGATTACACGGAGAAGTATGGGCCGGAAGGTGGGCTTGGAAAAATGCACTCGGAAAACTAAGAAAAATCATAAAATTTTTTTGTAAACTTTATTACTAAAATGTATAATTAAATGGTTAGAAGAAAGGCTTAAAGGTGATGCATCTGTCATATTTATAATAATTTAAGTATCTAAAACAATGCATATTCCAATCTTTAGTTTCCCAGTATAAATTGTATATCAAATACATATTTTCCAGTGCACTTTTAAAACCCGGGTTAACTGGATCCGTAGGCGTATTCATATTCGCATTTAGCCGCTGATGCGACCCCCGACGACAACAATTTGATTTGAATGCGTAATCGAAACGTATTGTGAGGCCTCGCGGATGATATGCAGGGCATATATAGTATTTGGTATTGGATAAAGCGACGCACACCTGCTGAAATGTGCGGAAATGGGGAAATCGTGGAAAACGGAAATGCTGACAACGCACGGCTGGCGTGGCAAATATTTTCGCCGCGATTTGCGAACGTGCAAGAATAATCGTTTGAAATTCAATTGATGACATGATTTGGCAGACGGGAGGCAGGTGAAACAGGTGAGCCATCATCGCGGCCCAGAATCGCTGCTCAGGCGGAGGCGTGGCTCTGGAAACGTTTTTCATCAATCTTAGTGGAAATTGCAATTTTGTGGCGCATCGCATGTGCGAGTGCGAATGCATAAGTGAGTGAGCAGAGGAGCAGCAGCGGCAGCGGCAGGAGGAAAAATGCATGAAAATGGGAAAAACAAGCAGCATCAGCATGGGGAGCATCAGGACGAGAAGAAGCAGCAGCAGCAGCAGGAGCAGCAACAGCAACCGGCATTGTGGTCGTCATAGCAGCCCCTTGTTCGAAGCGGTTGCAAAACAAAAACAGGTTGCCGCAAAAGTTTCCCGTCGTCGTTGCATTTAGAATCATCGGCGTCTTTGGCCAGCAAACAGCACACATGGCTGAGAATTTTAAATGCTCGAATGGTAAGCGAAAACAATCAGGACGAGTACCGACCATTAGATGATGTGGAAATATCAAAAATCATTGAAAATTCTACATAAATTCACAAGGAAGTTAAGGTTTTTGGTATTTACATTAAATTTCTAAAATTTACAAAGGCTTTAAATTTAGTTATTAATTTAACTATCGAACTTAAGGATAAATATAAATTTTCATATGATATATCCACAGTAGAAGTGCAATAAAATATTTATATAAAATAACCCATTTTTAAAGCGCTCTTCTGTCTTAAATATTATTTTTTTTGGTAAAGATTCGATGGTAATAATTAGTTAAATCAAAAACCATTAGTTAACATTTATTTAGAGCTGGCAAAATATTTAAAAAAATATATATTGATGTATACTTTTATTATAAATCGAGAAAAGCTATTAAACAATAGACTATAATTGCTCCAATTTCAGTTAACTTTCTCAAAGATATCCCCTTTCATTCCACATATCCTTCTCATGAGAAGCGAGCCACAGGCACTAAAAAAAAGGATAAAATGGTAGAAGAGAATGCTCGAAAAATCGACATTCAAAAATGAAACGAAACGTGAGACGGCTGCTTGTCATTCGCTGTGTGTGCGGGGTGTGTGTGTGCTGGGTGTGCATGAATTGCAATTGTTGTTGAAAGCATTTGCATGTCACTCGTTTGCATTGTGCGCACCTGTATTGGCGTTGTCAACGCGCCCGCGATTCTCCCCATAGCCACACTGGACGGACTCTCCACCGGCACCAGGCTGGCATATATGCATATATATAGGCTACGGCTATACCCTTTGAACAATTTCGACTGGCACATATTTAATGGCGGCCTTCTATATGCATGGGTATGTGAAGGATGTGTTGGAGGCCGGAGACGATGGACATCCAGATCGACCATTGTTGCGGCCCAAAAGACGATGTGAAAACGAATTGGCAATGTCGTGAGTGGGGTAACATATTGCTCATACGCCATGTGGACCTGGCATCAGCCATTAAAGCAAGCGATTGATCCTGGAGACCAACGTGCACAGAACACAGAGAAAAATAAAGTAATATTTTAATGAGAAATAAAGATAAACATTTGTATTTCCCTCACATTGGATTTATTTTAAGAGCTCTCTAAATATTTATTATTTTTACCCTCAAATCTGTTTTCAAGAACTTCTTTCCCCACTTTCAATGGAGATTTTCCCCAAGTGTTGCAACTGAAAACGGGCAAGTTAAGTAAGCAAAAACTTAACCAACCAAAGAGCGAGCAGATGTGCTGGCTTCTCGGGCGGAAGGCAAACAAAATATGGGCATAATGCAATAAAATAAAATATGAACAAAGGTAAGACAATATGGCAAACGCTCTCGCAAGTCAAACACTTTGGGGAGCTCTTTTTGGAGCCAACAAAGTTCAGGTTGCTGCAGCTCTCAGCTCGTCTGGAATTTGCACATTGCATACGATTTGCATGGCACATCAACCGAGGAAAGGTGAGCCATCCTGTTGCTGTTGCCAGCAAAATCACAAGAATATTACCAAGACCCCCACACCGCTAGCTTGGCGTCTAACAAAGCTAACGCCAGTCCTCGACGGCAAGTTTTAAATATGCAAATAAGCAACAAAAGTTGGCAGTTATGGCACGGGGAGCAGAACATTTGCCAGAAAGTTGACTCATCTTGGCTCTTTGCTCACGCAGCGTTAGACAAGTCAACTCAAAGTTAACCTAACGCTCTCCCAGGCTGACATGGAGTAGTAGGAGGTGGGGCAAATTAGTTTAATTTACAAAAATGTATATAGCATTAGGAGGAGTGGCAAGGGGGCAACGTGTACTAATCAACGCCGTATTTTAAGCAGATTTCTCATTTAGATTAAGCTCCTATAGTGAGTGAACAGGAACTAACTATTTGCAATGTAAACAGAGGAGTTTGGTAAATATCTTATTTGTTATTAACATAATAAGTTCTTTTTGGTATATTTTTATATTTTTTGTATATTGCAATCAGTAATATATTAGCTTTCTGAGGTTACTTTCCCTTCATGATAATTTCTCAAAAGAATACATTTTCGAATACATATTTTATCTTTAATGAGAAAAAACAATACAATAAATGATACATTTTTAAAATTCAACATAAAATGATTATATTCTAGACAAATAGCATTTTGTATAAAATTTATACTATAAATTAAAACAACATCGAACAACAATTAGCAAACTAATTGCGGCGCAATCAATTCCTGGAAAATCATTAAATTGCAACAATTCAAAGTGTAACAGTTGCTCTAGCCTCCAGTTAAATATACTTTGCCAGGACTTTGCTGTGGGAAAATCGGAGGGAAAATGGAAATGACACAGAGCCCAACATCCAGGC
This sequence comes from Drosophila anomelani, assembly GCA_035045905.1. Lineage (NCBI taxonomy): Eukaryota > Metazoa > Arthropoda > Insecta > Diptera > Drosophilidae > Drosophila > Drosophila anomelani. The sequence continues at coordinate 2,670,631 of JAWNOO010000165.1, forward strand.
CGTCACAAAGCGAACGCAGCAGCCATCGCGGGCTCAAATTAATTAAGAGCACGTCTAAGCCGCCTGCGACAGTGCTCGTCATCGCCCGCGTAGCCAGGATTCAGTCTAGAGTCAGAAGAGTTCTATGGCTCCTGCTTCCCGTCCTGCCCAGACCCTCCAAGCTCGCGCTCCGTTGGATTTTGGATGTGAATTTCGTTCTGCAATCGCGAACGCACAAAGACAAAGCCTTCAACACATGTCGCATGTCAAAGGAAATTTAAGGACTTTGCCAAGTTAGGCTCCCTCGTGGGATTTATATTTATGCGACTTTAAAAATATATTTGGCATGGCCATAAAAAATGGTCGCGTCGCACATAATTTTTCAGTAGTTTGGCCGTTTATTTCGATTCGGTTTCGGGAGGGTCTTCCCATGGATTGCTGCCATCATTTGCGTGCTCTATCTGGGCGATCTTAAATGCAAATAAAGAGACCAAGCAAATTGTATTTATTTATCGCTTATTTTCTTGCTCTGGCCCCTGAAACACGAACCGAAAAAAGGGACAAATATTTGCGAATGTCAGAGCGCCGCAAAGTATGCAAAACAGCTTTGACTAACACCTACACAGGACAAGGGACAGGGTGCACAGGACACAGGACACAGGACCCAATGCTGTTGACATTGTGTGTGGGCGAGTATGCCTCTTTTGCATGAGGGTCATGATGACAATTGTACGGCTAAAAGAAAGCATTTTACTGGCCACAGCCAAAGAGATGGCCAAACAAAGTGGAAAACCAAAAAGAAAAATTGCTCAACAACATTGGAGGACAATAAATGTTGTAGACAAATCCAAATCTTATCAACTGGCTGGCTGGCTGCCTGCCTGCCTGGTTGGCAGTTTGTTGTTCCTTTCGCTGGACTCGGAGTCCCCTTTTTTGCCCCTAATTCATATCCTGTAACCCTCTGTTGAGTAGGGATATCAGTCGGATAAGACTGAATCCAATTGGTTGGAGCTTTCATCTCTGCGGCTTTGCTGTGCCTTTGGAGGCTCCCAGCTCCTCCTCCAAAGGGTATCAGCCTGTCTAATCTTCAGCTTAGCCTGGCATTTTCACTTCGTCTATTATGCATGTCGGAACAATGCGAAGGCCTAGGCTGCTACCACCTCCTTCCAGATCCTTTGCACCGGACATACTTGCAACAGAACTGCCTCTCACTCAGTCAGTATCACGGTGAGCACGGCAAGAAACTAAAGACAGTTTATAGCTAGGGAATTGTGGCAAATATCTGTAGTTTTAAGGAAGTAATATATAATTTTTGTGATATATAAAAGCAACAATGCTTTAGAGCTGTAAGCATTTCCTTGAAACATTTTCGAGGCTCTTAATAAAAGGTTTCTACCTAAGGAGGTAGATATTTTTGCTGTTTTTATGTTTAATTATTTTAAAAGAAAGTTCAAATTTGTTCTTCTTGCCATCAATCATCAATTTAAGGCCCCTTTTTCCAGTGCACTCACTCATTCATTTGCACATTTATATGTGCTGTATGTGAGGCATTTTCATAGAATTGCGTTTTCTTTCGTTCGTTTGCCTGGGTCCCGCTTTTAGGATATTTACGCTCCATTGTTTGTCGCTCAGGCGGAAGCATAAAATTGTTTGCTAGATAACAGAGCGAGGCAGAGGCAGTTGGGGAAACTAGAAACGAAAAAGGGACAGTGACAGAGACATCATCGAGTAAAACGCTTTTCCCTTCCTTGTGCCCCCCCCTGCTGCTCCCTCTCCGTGCAATGCTGAATATTGTATTATTCTGGCTGGGAACTTATTTTTATTGTGCCTCCGAGGATGACTGTGCGGGATAATCACGTTCGAATTGTTGCAATTTGTGTGCAAGGACGAAAGTTCTCGTCCAGCTAATCGGAGGACGATTGCTTTGGGCAGGTAACCAAGTACTTTTGGGACTAAAACTTTAAAGTTTAGCTCGTTTTTACTAAACTTTGAATGATTATTTAAAAACACTCTTTACCCTTTTTGTTCGAATTGCTGTTGTTGGTGCCCTTTTCGCTGACAGCAAAGTCAGACGCCGTCGCGTCTGGCTGTGCGGCACTTTGAAATTTATGGTTCATTGAATCCGCATGAAAAACAGCGAGGCAGGCAAGAGACAGACAGACAGACAGAGAGAGTCAGAGGCTAAATGGAAAAACCAAAAATAAGAATTGAATTTATTCTCTGCCTGCGAAATAGCCACTGACATTTGCAGCATTTCTCAAGTTATTCCAAGATTCAAATGACAAACAGCAGCAAAACAGAAAAACAACTAAATAAATGCAGCAGCAGCAGCAACATCAACACAATCAGCCATGGCGACTGCAAGTTAACATAAATATTTCCATAGCCACTCAGGGCTGGCAAGGACCTCCCCGCTGCTCTCCTCGAGTGGCAGCTGGATGAAAGCCCCACTGCGAGTGCAGCGGAAAATCATTAAGGTAAAGAAAATAATTTCTCAAAGGGAAACTAATGCAATAAAGCAGAACGTGTGACAACAACCACTGCACAATCCCAAGGCAAACGGCAACAGGCGAATGAGATGCCAGGCTGCAGGATGCCAGGACGATTTGAAATCAGGTTTCAAGTGGAAGCTAAAACAGCGGAAAATCTAAATGGATACTGGCAAGCTCAGATGTGGGTCTGTTTGTTAATGCAAAAAGCATTTGGCCATCTATGAAGTTAATAATAAAATAATAAATAATTTAAAGCTAAAGTTTCTGTTTGCAAAAAAAGGATAAAATTAGTTTTTCAATTAATATGTTAATTTAAATCAAATAGAAATACATTGTCTCAATATAAGATTCGAAAAATTAGAATATCCTCCTTAAATTTATCCCCTTTATAATTTATAATATAGAAAATTTCCTTTTAAATAATAATAATAAGAATTCTTTAGTTATTTGAAATTCTAAAGATCCAAAATATCAAAGAAAAATATATTAAAGATTGTGTTAAAATGTTATTCAAATGAAATTACAATGGAATGGAAATTAAATGTAAATTTAATGTTTCTTTCCTCTAAAAAATACACCATAATTCTAATTTTTACTTAAGAATATTATATAATTCAGATATAAACCCTCGAAATCCTGACAAATAATTGGCAAAAAAATAAATACCCTTTTTCTGTGCATGCCTGAGTGGCGCTTCCTGTCGGCTGCCATTAGGGAAAATGCATTGTGCGTTAGGAAAACTATAAATGAAACCGCTAGCAGTGCAAAGGACTTTTCGGGGACAAAGGCAACGATCCGACCCGCCACTGTCAGTTGAGTTCACACTGGTGGCTTCTGTTGACTCCTGTTGACTTGGCAGCGCGACTTTTCCCGACGCTTTTCTCGCCTCGCACATTGACGCAGGGAACCGCAGTCGCGTAGTCGTCATGGCGGCAGTCGGGAAAATGCCACCAAGGACGGGGTGTGTTTTGCTATCAATTTGAAAGGACTTTGCCATAAATAACTCAAACGAAGCAGCGCAGTGATTCCGGCTCAAAAGTCCAGTTGCTGCCGCTCAAAGGCTTTCATTTCTGGGAGACGCTGAAATTCTATTTGTGCGCTTCCACTTTCCGACTTATTTATTTGGCGAATTTATGAATTTCCACTCATTTAAAGGTGCGCCTTGGGCCACTGCAGTAGCAGCAACAGTAGCAGCAGCAGACCAATTACAATTACAACCGGCAGAACGGAAGAAATTTCATTATATTCGCAATTTTGTCTCGCGCAAAAGTCAGCCAAAGAAAAACAATAAACTTTCGAGTTGCAGAGTTTTGCCACCCTTCACCTCTCGGGGCTGTCTATCTCGCTCAGCTTTTGGGTTTTCCTTAGGTGGAAAACTGCCTGCGATGGGATGCGGATCCGATATGGACACCTGTGCGGAGGCAGCCTTCTAATTGAATTCTTGAATATAAAAATATCAAGTTGAGAAACTCAATTGGAAACGCTGCGGGCATCAAAAAGAGAAAATATAATTTCGCTCCATGTGTCTGCTCATATCTGTGTTTTTCTCGCTTTTCCTGCACATTTGTTGTTTCCTTTTTTTTATTGTTTGCCTGGAATTTTGGCTTCCATTCGAGTATCCTGCGGCTCGACTTCACTGTAAAGCCGTGGCACGTTTTATTTTAATGCCAAGCTCAAGGCTAGCTAAAAACGAGGGAATTAATTCAATTGAAAATAGAATTTGCACTGGCGTTTTTCGCTTGCGTCGTAATAAACAATTTTTGCACTCGCCCCGATTCGTGCGTAACTTTTCGGCTTTATTGCCAGAACTTTTGGAGCGGGCAAGTTTATCAAGTGGCCAACTGGACGGGCTGCGGGCTGGGCTAGAGACCAACAACAACAGCACTCGACATCAAAATTAATAAAGCGAAACTTTATTTGCAACTGCAAATTAAGTAACTAACTCGGCCAAAGCATTATGGCCAAATTACTTTTTATGAGTTCATTTCCTTTTCAATACGAAAATCCGCAACAAAAAACGTCAAAGCCCGGGAAAGCCGGAATATTGGAAACGGGAGAGAATGAGCCAGCAGTCGGCAGCCATTGGCAGCGCAGAAAAAATGGCAAAAAATGTTTGCCATTTTCTCGCAAATAAAAAGCCACTCACTTCAATGAATCGACAAAACTTGAGCCAAAGCGGCCAACACAACTCAGCAAATGTTGGCCGAATGGATGAGGGCAAAGCACAGTGGCCGGAATTACCTATTTTCTCTTTAGTTTTTCTTTTTACAAGGAAGCAAAGTAAATATTTCCAAGGTAAATATTCCTACGGCAGCAACGAAACCGGAAAGAACTATTTCTAAAACTTGACTTTACAGGAATTTCTTTTTTTTCTTCAAGCTGAAAAGTGGTAAAAATTCTGCTCCTCAGTTATTTTATTTATAAAGAAATATAAGTGAGAGAAGCTGAACTTCCAACTTACTATAACTATCTAAAATCCATACATTTTTTTCTTAATATTCTAAAGATAGTTTTGAAAAACCCAACCCACTGTGCCTGGTTCTACCTTCTTGCTGCTTGGCACAATGGTCAGCAAAATGCGGTCTCCCGGCTGTCAAGTACCTGATGATGTTTAGCTAAGCGCCCGGCGTACGTTTGTTGAGTGCTCCGCCATAGCTGGACCCGTAACCGTACCCATACCCCTACCCGTGCCCGTAATCTCATCCGTAGCCGTAGCTGAGAGAGCGAGGGCCCTGGCCCGCCAATGATGAAATTACAACATTAGCAAACTAATCGCAGCCACTTTAGATGCCAGCAACGTTCCAGGGAATGAAGATGACGGAGATATGGGTGCGGTGTGTGGGTGGCTGGTGGTCACCCAGGTGGTTGTGGTGGGCGTGGCAGCTATATAAATGTCTGCAAAAGCGGGCGAATGAAAAACAAACAACAACAAAGTTGTTGGAATTGTGTTTCAGCTTGCTTTCGGTGGAAATAAAGCAATTTGAAGAGCTGCCTGGCCAGCGCAGCGTCGAATGAAATTAAATAAAATAAAATTCATCAATAAATGGCCAGAGGAGCAGGTATACCAGGTATGCCGCGTAGAGCCATAAATAGACCGTGACTCAGTGAGCCACATCATCGAAGGTTTTTTAGTTGCGGAAATTGTTTGTATTGCCAACGGAAATTCCTCATTTAATGGGTCTAAATGAGGGGCTCTCCAGTCATCCATCCTCCATCCATCCTCTAGTTGGTTCAATGAATAAATTCTCAATTGTTGCCGCTGTTGCTCAGGCGCCAGGAGCCAAGGCGCGCTCAGCGCGTGAGTGAGGCGTGTAAAGTGCACTCTTGGGAGTCCTGAATCCCCTATCCTATAGCTCCAACTTTGCCCGAGTGTTTTCCTCACGTAGCCCGAAAGCAGAAACAGACTGCGAAATGCGAGTATGTGTAATCACTGCTCATCAAGTTTACACTTGGGGGAAATGTGAGCATCTATCAATGCTCTTATTGGGCAAATTGATTGGGTTTTTATGCTTCTTTTTTAGCGCTCTCAGGGGGAAGTCACTCAGGAATGCTTTGTCTTTATGTGGCTCAAGCTAATTGTGATTTAGATGTGAAGTTTGACTTATATCCCTTAAAATTTGAGCAGGAATTCCCTTTAAATTCTAAACTATTTACAAGTAACCTCAGTTAATAAAACTCACAATGTGACTACTTTTTAATGGAGTTACCACTCCTGCCATCCTTCAATTGATCAAATTGATTAGGTTTTAGTGCCAGTTTTTATTGCAGAGCAGCATCCAACAGCATTTTTGTGTCCTTTGGTTTTTTATGTGGCACCACCTTTTTGGTGTCGCTGGTTGGGTTTTTTGTTTGGTTTAAGAAGGATTGCGATCAACAGGACCCAACCGTTATGTTTAATTGCTGCTCACCGTAAAGTTTGCTCTATAAACATTTTAACTAGGCCTATAAACAGACTAATAGACGCCATCAAGTCGTTTGCATGATTTATGCTTGCCGGTGAGCCTTTTTCTCTTCGATTTTTTTTCGTTTGGTTTGTGCTTCGTGACGTTAACGTTAACAATCTATATACAGGATACATAAAAAGGCTGTAAAAGCCAGAGACAGACATGTGGGACATAAACTGCTGCAGTAATTGAGGCGGGGCAGGAGCTTCGAATTCGTAGTCGCATTGTTCCAACTCCCCAATTGACGCTTAATCAATACCCGAAATACCCGGAATGAGACGAAAAAGAGCTATAGAAACATATAAAGAGGAAGTAGTGATGGCAAGTATAACTTTTAGCAGGTTCTCTGGTCCTCCATTTAATATATTTTTGAAAATAAATCCATTTCAATTTGCTCTGAATAAATAAAGTAATTATATTCTTACCCAAGACCCAAAAATAAACTCTGAAATAAAGCCAACTCCTTCCTAGACTTATTTCCAATTCATTTCCAGACGATCTGCTGCTGAAATGGCCTGTTCTGGCATCTCTAATACAGATGGGGAATAGGTCTTGGAATAGCAATGCAATATAAATATTTGACGTGCGAGAACGCCTGCCTTCGAGTTGTGGAAATGGGGAAAGCCACTGGCTGGCAGGCTGGCAGGGAGGCAAGTGAGTTGTTTAGCAGGCGACATAACAATTGCAGATTTGGTGAAATTGCTTTTGCTCGCTGCAGACACACACACACACACACAGGACTCCTTGCCACCCAAAACACCCACAAAGGACTCCTCGAGAAGTGCGTATGTCCTCGTCAACGTGTTGTAATCAAATGGAACTTGACGTTGGAATTGCGCAAATTGCGCTTTTATGTAGGCTGTCGATTTGTTCTCTCACACACTCGTCCTGCTCCTGCTGCTGCTTCTCATTTCTCCGTACAGTGAATCCTTTCTATGTAACTCCTAGAAGAGCTTCCGTTTACGCGAGTCCTGGGTGAGATTTAATTTAATCGGCTGCTGGCTTAATTTTATTACACGAAGAAATTGGGAAAGGCTCTCAACAAAAAAGGAAGCTGCTTACCTCAAGTAAGGAAATGAACTCTTGCAAAGAATTAATGACAAAAGGTTATTTTTGGTGATAAAATTATTTAAATAAAAAAAATATTTAAATAATAAAATGATTTATAAAAATAAACCAAAAAGTAGCTTATTCCTTTGAGATTTATTAAAGCTGCTGACACATTTATAATTGTTTTATATATTCTCAAATAAAATGAGTAAACTTTGGGATCTTTTTGGCACACTTTTAAATAATTGCTTTACTTTTTTCTAAAAAGAAATTAATGATAAAAATATAAAATGTTTGAATAACATTTCATGCTGCAAACAATCATTTGAATGTTTATTAAAGATAAAAAGGGGAAAAAAATATTCCAAATTAATTGAATATGAAATAAACAATATTGAAAGGCTAAAGAAATGTCACAAATAATTTATAAAATAATAAAGGTGGCAACTACATGTCTGTTATTGAATGAATGTATAAATTTTCCTTTGCACTGGTTATCCACTGTACTATATCCTTTGGGCCAATGCTTGAGTAGCACATCTGTCAAATGGTTATTCCGGCCTTTGTTCTAGCCTGGCCCTGGCCGTTCCTTGAAGGCGGCTCCCTCCTCCCCGAAAATTAGCGCCCAGCCTTTCAAATTGAAAACGTGAACCGTGCGGTTCATTGGTAATTCATTTATGCGCACATTTGGCCAGGTCCCGCCCCCTTTCAGACTGCTTTTCGGTGGGGTTCGGTTTGGCTGGGTTTTCAGGCTGTGGATGGTTGAGGGTCGTAGAACTCGAACTCGAACCCGCCGCCTTGGTGCTGCAGGTGTTTCGCATAAGAAATGGGCTGCCGGCTGTAGATGTAATTTATACTTTTCGCCAGTCGCCACCACGCACGACTTGACGTCCTGATAATGTATCGAATTCATTTTCCAGATACTTTGCTTGCCAGTCTCTGCGTTTTGTTTGGCAAACATCACAAAACGCTTTCGACACATTCCCCATTCATACTCAATTACCTACGTGGGCTGTGGGTACTCTTTTTTCTTCCTGCAGGACTCCCAGGTGCACGTGGCCAAGTTTCTGTAGAGAACGGGAAAGAGAGAGAGTTGGCAAGGCTCTGCTTCACTTGGCTCGTTTTTTGCAGAACCTCATCCTCTTTTTTTTGCAACTTTTTTCAGCTTTTGCCATTCCTTGTGTGTGTGTTTGAGTTTCTGTTTCTGGCCTGGCCAACAACGTTCAATGACTTGGCCGGCAGTGGCGGAAAGTTTGTTGCAAATATTTGACCAGTGGCCAGGAGGAGCCGCACCACCGAATCTCCTGGCCCCTGCAATTATTTATTTGATTTCATTTTGCGTTAGGCAAACACTGCTGGCCAAAAGTTCTCCTCAAATATGCAATTTCTATGCCAGAGAGGGTTCCCTGTGTATGTGTGTGTGTTGGCCGACTTAAAAATATTCATATTAAAACATGCGAGGCAATTACTTTTATGAAGTGCACCAACTCGTAAATTCTACTTTGTGTAATTTACAGCACACTGCGAATTGGAATCGGAATTGGAATTGCAATTGGAATTCGAATTCGAATGGGCGGCAAACCGAATTCAAGTGCGGCCCAATGGGGCGTGGTCAAAGGCAAACAAAACAATATTTAGTTGCGGCCTTTTCCGCCAAATCAATCATAATCAATATTTAAATTGGTGAAATTGGTAAAATAAGAGAAATACTTTTTAGAAAAGCACGAAAGCAACGGGGAATAATTTCGAAAAATGCACTGGGAATTCACGTTTCTGAATATAAATTATTTAGAAATGATAAGTGGTTGATATGTATTTTTAAATATTTTTAATATATGGTTAGCGATTTCTTTTTTAATAAATAAATATAAATTCTTCATTTAATTTAATATTTGTAAGGAGGTTTACTTTAAATCGAATAAAGTCGTGATAAAACTACTATAAAATCAGTAAAAAGTATTCCTAAAAATAGTTCTTTTAAACTTTATAATAATTAAAACTATTTATTCTTGAGGTAAGACATTTCTTAAATAAAAGGTTTACTTGATAATTAAAAGAAGATGTAATTAAATTTAATATAAATATATTCCTTGCTATTAAGCTAAGTTCATAAAAATGCTATCATCCTTTAAAATTGTATTTATTCTCATTGTAATTTATAAAGGCTTACCAAAGACTAAATTTATATTTATAACCCATTAAATGTGTAATATAATTTCATTATAAACTACTTTTTCTAGTGGAAGACAACAAACTCCTGGCACAATGGGAAGAACCCGCAACTAGCAGGTGGCATTAGCTCTATTTCGCGTTTAATTTCACTGCCTGCGAACACGAAAATGCACTTAGAAGAATTGTTGCTGTTGCAAAGTGATTGATTGATTGATTGGGGGACAGACAGACGGACGGATGGACTGATCGGGATTAGAGGGTTTCAAGTGAAAGCGATGCCCATTCATCTTGTTTTCGTGGCTTAGGCAGCCCCCACAAAATATCGCCTTGCTTTATTTTAATTCTTTCGACATATTCGAGCGTAATTCAATTGAAAATGTTGTGCATGCCGGATGCAGAAGTCAGCGGCAAATGTCAAGCGCAAAATCGCTAAAAAATGGCCGCCATTTGGCCGTGTTTGTTTGTAGTATTTGTGTGCTGCAGAGATGGGGGGAATTGGCCATAAGGGACGAGCAAGAGCGATGCCGTCAATGTTTATTTGGTTGGGGCTTTAATTATTTTTACGCCCACCTGGCTGTGCCACGCCCTAAACGGAAATTGCATAGTGTCGCTATCGCTGTCGCTGTAGCTGCCGCCTTTTAGTTTTATTTTAATTGAATTTTGAAATATGTCCACGCCCGTCGCTTATTTTTTCCTCGCGACTTTTGTGCTTTTTCTGTTTCCTGCCACTCCTGCTGCTGCTGCTCTCTGTTTTCCTGTTTCAGTTGCCGCCCGAAAAATGCAATTAATTCGAGCACTTTTTGAATTGTTCCAATGACCCTTCTCTCCTCGGGAGTTATTTGTTGCCATTGCCGTAATAAATTCCGAACGCTTTAAAAATAAATCAAAAGCATTAAGGGCTTCGTTTCTCGCTGCACTTTGACAATTGTTAATTAAATCAATTTTGGGTGTAGCCCAAATGGCTTCATACACATTTAAATTGCGTTAATTCCATGCTGTAAACTATTGGCCCAATCTGGTGGCTGGTGGCACGTGCCGTATACTTCATTTGTTCGATTTACCCACTTTATGGATGAGGTGAGGTGCGGTGATATGACCACTAGCCGCTCCAAATGTTTCACAACACAATTTGCCAAATTATTGTTGAATATTTTGGCATAATATTTGTGGTTATAGCCTGCATTTTAAGTCGATGCTTCGGGCCAAACTATTCCTTGTGCTCAATTGTTTTTATTTGGCCAACACCAATTTTATGAAAGCAGGCAGAATTACATTGTTGCTTTTTTTGGGAAAATGGTTTCAGGGCTTGAAATGAAATAATTGCTGACAAGACAACTTGCTGGGAGTTTCCCGAGGGTTAAGAGCATTAGGTTTTGAATGGTTTCTGCCAGGGAAGGGCTTAAACTGTTTCTTTTCGGAAACTTGCTAACTCAAACTAAAAGCCGATTTAAGTTTCTTCAACTGGCTGCAGTTTATTGCATTTTTGTGCTTTTGCAATTCCACTTGATGCACACACACACAAAGTAAGTTTATTTTTTGTTTATTTATTTACTGGAAATAAATTTCGAGTTTTTCCCAAGAGGCACACACAAAGTAATGTTTCGAAATTCATTTTATTTAATTTTCCCTTTTAGCTGAAAACCTGTTTCCTACCTCAGAAGTGTACACACAATATTGTTATATTTAATGCAATGCTCTTTCTGTCTGCAAGCTAATTGTTAATTGAAACAAAAATTCAGAGCCAGGGCAGACAATTAGGGCCAAAAAGGAAGAAGGGAATGGCCGCCAAACAAATGCCAACAATTAACTGTGGCAACAATATAAAGTGGTAGCCCCAGGCGACTTGTTGGGTGGTCTTCTGGGGTCAGTTTTGGGATACTTTTTAGAGGGTAAGAGAGGTACTTACCGCTCATCACAATCACGACGAGGAGCAGCAGCCGGGCCACGCAGAGCGTCAGTGGATGGCAGTGGGGCATGGCTAAAGCGGACTGGAAATGGCTGTAACGATGACAGGAGCTGGGGGCAGGAACGAGATGCGGAAATGCAGTGTAAGCCTGCCCAGGACGAGGGCGTTGCAGCTCCGACTTTTGCCTCCTAGCCCTTGTTTTTGTTGTCTGTCTGCGACGGGGTTCCTGGTATCCTGCCGGTCTGCTCGTAGTCCTGTGTGGTCCTTTCTAGGCCGGCAGCAATAACCAAGTTAGCAGCCTCATCATCAGCATCTGCCGCAGCAGCAGCAACGTCATTATCGGGCCTCCCGGCTCTCTATTAACTTGGCCAATTGCCAGGCACACAGACAAAGGCAGCTTTGGCTTCTCCGCACGAAGTGTGGCCTGTAAAGAGCAAAGGAGAAGGAGAGCATTACGATCTGTTGGCTGGACTCTGACGCGAAAGTTATTGCAACTGACAAAGCCCGGCTAAATGCTGGCCAGCAATCGGGAGTCGGCAGTCGGCAGTCGAGTTTATGCCGCAGGAAAACCCCTTTTCCGCTCAGCCCCGAAAGCACTCGTTGGCAGAGGCCACTGGAGGGGCTTCTTTCACTTTTGCCACTGCCACTGCCAGTGCCACTGCAATGGCAATAAAATCAAAAACGACAACGGAAATGAGCAAAATGATAATGGGGCATGCCGCCTGCATAATGATGGGAGTGCAGTGGGAGTGCAGTGAGAGTACAGTGGGATCTATAAATAAATTTAAGGATAAATACTAAAGAAATTGAAGATTACCTTAAGAATAAATTAATTTATTTTTAAAAGAAAATAAAAAAAACCAGTAAATAATCGATTTTGAGGGAATATATCTGCCTGTTGCTTAAAGGTTTAAATTACTTTATATATTTTATACCATGGGGAAACATTTCAAATTCTGTTTTATTTATTTATTTTATAAATTATCTTCTATTCTTCATCAATTTAGAACTAAAATTTTCCATAAAATTTAACATTTTCTCCACCGTTCATTTGTAATCGCCGTACGTTTGGAATTTTCATTTTTCGGCTACTTAAAATTTCAGCTTGGCCACGTGCTCAATCTCTCTCAAACTCGGGAATTTAATTTGCTAAATATATATGTATATATAATATATATTCCTTTTTTTGCATCGATTTCTCTTACCAAGCAAAGTCTGACCGGGACTGGAAAGTTTAAACAGTAATTAAGTTAATTGCCTGTCTGGCATGCTAGGCTTAGTTTTGTCCTTTTTTGCTTAGTTCGCTTTTGTTGGGATTTTTTCGTTTCGCGACTGGCGTCAGTGTACTTTTCCGACGCACTATAATTATTTCAGTCAGGATTCACTGGCCGCGGGGGGAGGGATGATCGATTCATAGGCATTAATGTCATAATAATGGCAGCGGGCGCATTTATTACGCATACGCCGTGTGCACACGAGGCAAATTTCGATTTTTGCGCATATTTATCTACTCGCAGTACAGCACTCACTGCCATTATTCGCAACGAGGCGGGGGATTCATAATTCTAATGCATGGATATTATGTGCCATAGTCTACGGCGAACAGCAGCCATATATGGTCGCTATATCATCCCGCCTACTTTTCCAACTTTTTTTGTATTTCCCTCCCCCCTCCCATCTCTTCCGCAGTTATTGTTAGGAAATGGAAAGCAGGGAGAAAAGTAAAAAAGACCATTTTTTGCTATTATTGTTAGATATTGGTTGTGCAGAGGAAAGAAAAGTGAGTTTTACAGAACGATTTTTGGGGATTTGGGAAACGTGAGACAGAGAAATCTATTGCTATTAAATATTTATCAACGTGAATATTAATAAAACTATGGGATAAATAATAAATCAGAATTTTGTACTAAAGAAATTCTCAAAAAATGTAGGAAAACACCAAAGGCTGTTATCTAATTTTAAGTGAATAAAATTCACAACATTCAGAAATTTCTCTCTCTGCAGCAACGTGTGTGTTCTCTGTGTTCTGTAGACATGCCAGACTTCAGACTTTGGAAAGCAATTTGCCACGCACTGTCAGTGAAGTTGAACGCAGTGGAACATTTCTAATTTTCAGCTACGAGAAATTTATACAATAAAAAAGGCGCTGGCCAAACATTGCCGGAACGCAGCGAAAAAGAAAACAGCGAGCTGCCAAAATTTACATAAATACAAGCACATATATTTATATATTTATATATATATTTCACAGAAATACATTCACAGATGCGCTATGTAAATTGAACAAAGATTCGCTTTTACTTTTACACGTCTGCTGCTTCCGGAAAAGTGTATTTTTTTGCCTTCCTGCCACTGCCATGGCGTAATCATTAAAAATGCTTCGAGGTCGTCCCAGAAAATGTGCTTTAAAAATTACTAATGCAAATGAAAAGTAATGGCTGATGAATAATTGAACCAGATAAGCTGAAGGCTCTTGAAAACAAAAGCTGTCAGTTTTACACTATAATTTAAATCTTGTAATGAAGGAAACTAGTAAATATTAAGTTCTAAAATGTGTTGTCAATGTCCCTGGGCCACATCAATTAGGTAAATCGGAGATATATACACTCTCGTCCTGAGTAATTACCCTTTACAAAGACAAATGTCCAATGGGCCAAGCTAGCAGAACTTTGATTCAAATTTATGTCGATTAATTAGAGTAGAAAGTTCATAAATATTAATCACTTGAGGAAAATCTGCAATTTACTGTAAACATTATAGTTTGACATCGTTTCTTTAGCCTCGATTAGCTGGCTTTATATTCCCTATATAGCCAAAATCCTTTGATCTTTGAATTGTTAACAACCTTAAGCCTAAGCCCAAGGCTCGTATACTTAATCGGTTGGATTACAAATCCCGCCCAAATCGTGGCTCATTTTTCTTTCCGTTTTGCTTATAATTACTACCGAGCAGGCAAACCGCCGAAGAGCAACAAAAATCGGCAACAAAACGTATATAACATTATAAAGCAATTTGCAGTAAATCACCCAAAGCGACGCGCGTGTTTATAAATCACGAGCAGCCCAAGAGCCGGGCCGTCATCCTCGTTATTTTCTATTTTTTCTTCTCTTTTCGCTGCTTTGGGTATCCCGCTGCTAGCAAACCAAAATCGAAATGAATAATTAATATGTCGCGCCTGCCGCAGAGACCAGACAGAGAAAGTCTTCCATCACGAGGAAAGAAATGACTTTTTTAGGCTTCCACAGGCAGTGATGTTATGAATTTTGCCAGAAAATTGAAAAGGTTTTAGGAAAATATATAGGAATGAATAGGAATTTGTTTAAATAGAATAAATCGAATTGAATTCCAAGAAATATTTCTTTTTTAAAATTGATTAGACAGCTAAATTCGGTTGAAAACTAAATTAAAATTTCCATAATTTAAAAATAACTTTAGCCTGAATGTGACTCAAATATATGTCCAAATCTATCTGAAATTTCAGTCAAATTAACATCACTGACCCCCTTAGATGTAAACAAAACAAAACCATATCATGTGAGTCCTGCGGCGTCTGAGCCAAAATGGAATTCGACCAACAGAAAAAAACCCTCCAACAAGATTGACAAATTTGCCCGAGCAAATGAAATGCTTGACTCCGGCAACGACTGCTAAATTTTTCATTTATGACAATGTTTACGTAATTCGACAGCCAAAACAATTTCCCAGACTTTCCCAGGCACAGCCGCCGCCGCCGACGCTCGTACGCAAATGGGCGCTCATTTATTGTCATCCCCGGAAAGGAAAAGGCTCCGGGTAAGGGAAACTGCTTTGGGATGGGGCCAAGAGGATGAAATCAGGGCAAAGGGAAACTCATTCAGCCCAGTTGTGTCTGTCGTGACTGTCGCCAGGACACCGTGTGGCTGTTACGGGCTGCAGCAATGGCTTTTAAGCCGTTTTAAATGGCCGGCGATTTGTTTGAATGTTGTGACATAAAACTGCAATCTTAAGGGGGGGCCCAAGGTGAGCGGAAGGCCAGGAAACTCAGTCTAAATAGCTCCATCGCCCAGCAACAAGCCGATTCTGCAGTCCATTTACCAAAGCATCCTGCTGAAAGGACCCTCAGGGTGTGAGATAATACCCACACATCCCTTCTCCCTCTTCAATAATCAAAGATCTTGTGCAAATTGTGACTAACAGCTTAAGGATTAAGGTTAAGGGAGCTGGCAAGGCAACGATACAGTCCTTGTTGTGGCTGGGAGGCTTAACAATAGCAACAAGACAGAGGTTAACTGTTTTTCAAACGTATTTTAACTAACTTTATAATATTTTCTTAGTTTCATCATGCTATTTATTATCTTTTAATGTATTAAATAAATTTAAAATATATTCTTTGGTATACTTGTCAGTGCACGATTTCCAGCTAACCATAAAGAACCCATTTGGCAGGAGTCAAGAGCTAATTTGCATGCTGAGAAGTACAACATCCATCCATCAGATAAAATCCTAGTTGGACAATTTCCCACTCGACTGGCTCGTTATCCCTCGTCAAACTTTATGATAATTATGCAAATTAAGCGCAGCTCCTAATTGAAATCGACAACAATGGGCAGGAAGGCAAGCCAGCAGGCAGGCAGGCATACCATGACCTTGGCACCAAGTCATTAGTCAAACCATTGCAATCGGCAAACAACCAGCAAGCAGCCAGTGACCCCCAAAAATGGGCGACACACAACAAAAAATATGAGAAAATTATTGTTTTGTTTGGGCCAAAAGGGAGGCGGCGGCCACTGAAAGCCTTGCGCTTCACGGCATATTAAGCAAAATGAATAAATTACAATTGCAAATAGGCAATTTCCTACACTTCCTTCCTTTTGACATTTCACTGTGTGCAGCAGGCGGGAGTAGCGCCCTCAAATGGGGCGTGGCCGGTCGAGTCCTTGTTGTTGATTTTGCTGTTGTTTTTTGAACTGGTGCCTGCTCTTCCTCCTG
The DNA here is from genome assembly GCA_035045905.1 of Drosophila anomelani. NCBI lineage: Eukaryota > Metazoa > Arthropoda > Insecta > Diptera > Drosophilidae > Drosophila > Drosophila anomelani. The sequence continues at coordinate 2,687,142 of JAWNOO010000165.1, forward strand.
CTACTACTGCTCCTGCGGTGGCTGTCAACTTTTCGGCTGGAAGTGAACTTCTGGCAGCACTGGTTGGTTTTTGGTCTAAATAACGTCTAATTTGCAATTTTGTTTAATTGTTTGTGGCTTTGGATTTTTTGACATGATTCCCGCACAAAACTCAACTCCCAAACCTACGCTTTTGGCTTGGCGCACAGTGGGCAGGATATAAAAAAGGAATGTATTTTTAAAAGAACTAAAATAATATGAAAAATTACTCTAGACATAAAGAGATCCTTTCTTTGTATTTTCTTTATAAAATTCTTTATTGTAAAATATCATTTACATATTCTACAATTTAAGTAAACTTCCATTAATATGTATTGCATGAATTTCTGTGCTTAAAATAATTATTTATTAATGCCACAAAATAATATTATCGCTCCACTGTGTGGCGTGCGGTTGAATCGTAACTGATTGTTTGTGTTTTGCGTTATTTGAGGTTTTTAGTTTGGGTCAACGTCAATGAATAAAGGCACGCACCGGTGAATCCGGCAAGGCCGCCGAGAGAACCCCACTTCCACTTCCACTTCCACTCCTTCCGCTCGAGCTCAGATCATCCAACTGGACGGCCGCATGTCTTGGCCAAATTATAATAAAGGGTTTCCATTGCGACCAACTGAATATGCGTTCTGCAGCTCGGCTAAAATCGCGTCCGTCCTTTGAGCAATTAAGGCCTCGTTCCATAGACAAAGGCCAGAGTCGGTGGCATAGCAGGATTCGGGGGAAATTCGCAATGAGAAAGCGATAGTTCATGGTCGATTTGAATAAGGATATTCAGCAACAGCCACTAATACAGCTTAAAATTAAATCTGAAGACTTGGTGAGCCTTCCATTGAACAGGGAATTACAGACACTTGTGGGGATACACAAATACTAAGACTATTTACAAATTAATGTGTAATTATGTAAGTGATGCCCTACACTTAACAATTACAAATAAATCTTCAATTATATTAAATCAGGGGGATATAAGCCTTAAAGGTTGTGAGTATCCCAAGGCACAGTATTAAAGGTAAATTTTTAAACTCCATTTCGTCGAGAGACCTCCACGACTTTTGGCCAGCCAATGAAAGCCAGTGGAGCAGAACCTGAATGGCATTGTGGCTGCTTCTTTCATTTCGTCCTGCCAGCAGGTCCTTACAAATTAGCTGAGCGAGTGCCTTGCACTTAGTTTTCTGTCTGTGTACTTTTCGAAATTGGCTTTCACACGCCATTTGCATTTAATTGCAGCGTCGGAGGGGGAGTCAGAGTCAGAGCCAGGAGAAAACGGAACAAGAGAAGCAGCCTGAAGCAGGAGCCGTGTTGGCCTTGTTAACAAGCACATTTGCCTAAAACTGCGTACACAGTTGGAGCGTGGCAGCGGGGATTTAATTTGGCAAATCAAATATTATTGCTAATACCCATATCCTGGCGTATCTGCATTTCTGTCCCAGTCCCCCAGCCGATAAGTGCCAATTTGGCCATAATGGCCATTAAAGTTTTTGGCCATTCGGCTGAGTGTGACTTTAATGCCAGCTGACGGCACTTAAACCGCCATCTATCCTCATCATCATCGTCATCTCCTCCCGCCTGTGTTTATTGTCAATAAAGCCTTTGCAAACAACAAATGCGACACAGAAAATATTGTAAGTGTGCAGTGAATGCCATCTAAATGTCTATATGCGATACAGTCTATATGTATTTTCAACGACTAGATTGAATTGGAAAGTCACCACTTCCACGTTACCCATTACCCCTACACCCTGCCAGTCCCAATCCCATTCCGTATTTCGATCCCACTTCAATTGAAAATTGTCTGCGTGGCAAAAGTGAAATGCTTCAGCAGAGGGAAAGAGAGCAGAGTCTGGGAATCGGAGAATCGAATCGGCGTCTCCTTCAGTGATTCAGGACCACTCCTCGAATCCACTCCACGCCGCCGCAACTCCCTCCAAGGATTCCCGAACTCTATGCCGATGCCATTGATGTTTTGCTGCGCACTCGAGTGTGTTTTCTTTAGTAATGGAATTTATTAATATTTCATTGTGTGGGCCCGTGAAACTTGAGGGTAGAGGGGCGGCAGCCGGGATTGGGTTCCCAGCAAATTTGTGGCCGACTTTAAGGAATGTCAACAATTGCCAGGCACTTGGAATGCGGCCAGCCATCGCCTCGCTTCAAAATGTTCACCAAGAAAACTTTCACTCCTCGGGTTAAGTACTTTCTGAGGTTTCCATTAAGTATCGAAGGAAAAGTTCAGCCGAGACACGGAAAATATGTCATGAAAGTTGGTCTACGCTTTTGACAAATATAAATAATACAAATATCAATACGTTGTCATAATTTAAATATTAATCTTCAAGGTTTTTACAATATTCTAACTTTATTCACAGTATCCTGGTTCCTTTGCTATAATTACATAATTATTAAAAAGGCTAAATATATAATTTATTCCCATTTTTGAGTAATATTCCTGGAGGAATTCATACCAATCTCACTTCCGAAAGCTTAAAGCTGGAATCTTGAACATAAACTTGGTGTCGAGGCTTAGTAATGCATAATTCATGTGGTGGAGAGTGGTGTTGGAGTGTCTGTTGGCCAAAAACTTTCGCATTGCTGGCCAACAGAATTCTTGTTGACCAACAAAGCGCATAATGCAACTTTCCAATGGTGAGACGCCTCTGCTCCCCATAATCATTTCAAAATTCCACAACAAACAGCAAAATCAAATTTCAGAACTCGTAAGAAATCCTGCACGCCATGCACCATGCACCACCCCCACACCGCCCAAATTCGACCATTTTCCGCCCCCTTTAGCGCCGCTTTTCCGCATCTCCTGCACTCTTTCATCTCCTTAGTGCCGCAAACTTTTCAGCCATGGAATACGAATTTTGGCACAACATCACATACCAAAAGGAAGAAAAAAAAGAGGAATGATAGGAAAAACTCTTCTGATTTCAGCAATCAGCCGAGCAGACCGACCGCCCGACCACCAAGCAGCTTGTGAACAATATGAAAATAATAAAAACAGTTACATAAATCAAAAATGATAAGGAAAAACAGTGCATAAAAGTTGGGCATTGAGGGGGAAAACTCCAAGAAACCAAGAAACGAGACTGCAACGCGAACGTTTTCCTCCTCTCGAAGGATTGCGATGCAAAACACAAAGCGGAGAACACAAAATCGAAAGTTGAGCTCCATCTAAGAAGGAAATCAACTTGAACAACAGGAAGCGTCTGCCTTTCAAGCTCTGCCCCTGACTCTTTCTATCGGATGGCAAAGGTGAAAAATGCGTGTCAATTTTTTTCCTATTTACTCGGATATCTTCTCTCTCCACAAGCAAAAACCATCGTTGAACCAGCGTTGAAATATGGGAGTGCAAAATGAGGGTTACCGAGATTTTCAATGGTAAATATTGCTTTTTCTTGAAATTCACACAGAAATATTGATAAAAATCTTTCAGACTTTTAGGGTAAAGCGAAGTTTTAGCTTGTTTTTAGGAGCTGCTGAAACTATCTCTCTAACCTGAAGCTCACTTTACATAAGGAATATTTGTTTAAAATATAATTTAAATCAATTTTAGTTAAAGATATAACGGGTATTACAGCTGGCTTAAAGTCTTTTCTTGTTTTTCTTGGCATCACAGCACATTCTGGTATTATCATATCAGCCTGCGACCACTTGGCAATCTCTCTCGCTTAGGACTGACAATCAACAGCCGATCGAATCGAAAATGCAATTGCTGGGTCCTGCCTTATTTATATGGCACTGCAGTGGAGCTGGTGCCCCGGGTCCGCCCACAGAGATAACCAAGGGGGAGACTACAACGACAACGACGACGATGGGTGATTTGTTGTCCTGCCAGCAGACTGTGCATACAAAATTACAGACATCGAAGCTTGGAGCTGAAGCTGCTGGCAGTTAATGTGAAAAATGTGTTGAAAATCGCATTCATGCATAGATTTTTCTCACTCCTCCCTAACCCTCGGCTGTCTCCCCTTTTGGCATCACGAGAATTTGCCCCATGTTGATTTGTTGGCAGCCACTCGCCCGCGTCGTCGTCGTCGTCGTAGTCGCACACTTGCCGTATTGATTTAGTTGCCCTTTGACCCGGCGAACAGGCCAAACAAATCAAGATGGGGGCCAGCTGATGGTTGACTTAAAGCCGACACAAAGCTGCTATGAAATGCAATTAAGCCAACGCCTCTCTGCTTGGAGGATCTGGACTCTGGGCTCTGGGCTCTGGGCCTGACTCTGCCACAAGCCACAAAGCCAAGTTCCGAGGCTTCGAGCCTGGATGAGTGGCTAACCGTTGGCCAAATATTTGCCCAGACTTGGCCAAGTTGGAGCTGCCGGCCGGGCTCTTAATGGACCACATTAGAGACGAAATACGAGCACATTTGCGGCATTCACAAAAAGGTAAACTAACGCTCCCCGGCAAACACACTCGAAGTGCGTCCCTCTCTCATAAATGTGCAATTTATGGACAATAATTGCCAATAAGAGCCACACAGCTGTCGTCGTGACTCCACAACGCCATATAATAAAATCCTCCGGCTCGGCATTATCCTGATTCAGTTGCTGTTTATGTGTGTGGCCTCCTCTACTTTCATTTGCATGGCCGAATATATTAGGGGGTCAGCTCAATTTGCTCCTCGGGAGCTATGCTATATGGCAGCAGGCTCTGGATTTGTTGGTATAACTCAGCAAGGATTTGACTTGAGTCTGATTTATGCCAGCAAGCTGCTAATGGACCGGCTTTGTAGTGTGTGTGTTGACTTATAACTTGAAGTCTAATTCGAATTTGGAAATATCTCTGTTGTCTAATTGGATTATCTAGTTATGTTAAATTTTGAAATATTAATTAATACCTGGAGGAGTGATGCATTCCAAGGCAGCTTAATTTATAATTATATTTCATTAATTTTCAAGAATGTTTTAATATTTCTTTTTACATAAATATGTAGCGAAGTAGAAGTGTTTATTAAAAAAAAATATGATCTTTCTGAGTTTAAATTATAATAAAAATAATCCTTTATTAAATGCTACCTCTACCTATTTAAAAGTCTAAAAAAAATATATTTCTCTAGCTTATATACCCCTATTTACAATAACCTTTCCCCAGATTGAAGATAAATGTAATGAGAAATTGATATCATCATGATTGAAACCGACTTGCATTTAATTAAACTCCAACTTGTCTGCTGTAATTATTAATTGCCAATATAAGAGACTGATTAAGTCGGGATTTAATTAGCCCTGATGTGTGCACTCTCCGTGGGGAAAACTTTATGATTTCCACGACCTGCAAGTGCGAACTGGGCCAATTAATCTTTCGCTAAAATCGCGTTTGCCTTGCAACAATTTAATTCAATTTTCCGTTGCCTACTTATGTGGGCCCAGAAAGAAAAGTTTAAATCAATCAGCAGCAGCAGGTTGGAGCAATTTGCAAATGGTTTATTTATAGATTCAATATTTCAACATTTGTATCTGTGCTCGGCGAAGCTTGCCGCAGCTGCAACCGCACGAAGATTTCTTCGTCCATCCGTTTGTGTAATGGCCCGAACGCGGGACGCTTTTGCAATGGCTTTAATGGCAATTTAAAATGTCGGAAAGCCGCAAATTTCCGTTATTCATACAAAATTAAACGCAAATACGCTGCAAAGAGCATTTGCACAGACACTCACACTTGGCAAACAATGGCCACCACACTTTCACTGCGACTGAGTGCGAGTGTGAGGGCGAGTGTGAATGTGGATGTGGGTTGTGAATGTGGGCTGTGAATGTGGGTTGTGATTGTGAGTGCAAACGTGCCGCGAGGAAATTAATTTCCGACAGAAGTCACACAGAAAGGCATCGAGACGGACGGCCATGATAATTAAGCCCACTCACACAAGCACTCACAGACCCGCGGACACATCCCATATCCTGGCCACACGTCTGACGGCCTGTTTGCCTTGAAGACGGCCACTCAGGGATGGACGAAGGATGCCGGACGGCGAAAGGATGTCGGCCGCGAGCCATCCACACCAGAAATGGTAGCCGACCGTGGCTGGGCGCGGACAACGGACAGGCAGCGGTCTCTGCCTTGAACGGACAGCGGAAAAGGGGACAACCGACTCCTCACCGAGGGACGGCTATGGCCGTGGGCGCAGCTGTCATCGGGCTGCGATAAATTTTGGAGGCCAATGCCGGGCAGCGACATAAATCAGCCCAAAGATTTATGGCGATATGCGCAACTTGGCGTGCACGATAAAGACCCAAAGAATGCGACCAAAAGCGGCCTGATCCTGAAACGACTGTTGCTCTCCGTCTGACATGGCCCAAGCATAGTTCATAATGAGTTAAGGCTGTAAGGAGAGGTGATGGACTAAAGGATACCTCGCTAACAACACTGAACAACTGGAAATAATTCTTCGAAATATTTCTTAATAAAAATATCTTTGAATATTAAAGGGAAGGGAAGGTTATGTTTATAATTTAATACGGGATATGCTGGTCTTAGCCAAGTACTCCAAGATTATTTACATCTCAAAAATACCTTCGCTTCTATCTAAACAACAGAAAACTAATCCATTCCTTAAAATCAACCAAAGTCAATTAGGAAAAGTGCTGAAACTGTTAGGCAACTGGCCCCCGCTTAAGGCAAAAAATCTATGACAGAGTAGCCACAGCGCTGTAATTAATTAACATATTTAATGTCTACTTCCATAAGGACCCCCTCCGCTCTTCGACATACAGGGTATTTGGCTTAGCGAGACAGCGGTACAAAGGCGACACAAAGTTAACAAGGGACCCGGCCACCACTTTCCATTTCCGCATTCTTTGTGATTATCACACTGGGACCCATTTCCCACAATATCAGCAAATTGAAAAGGGTAAGAATGTCCACTCCACTTCACCCAATCCCACTCTAGCGTCGGCTCCGCTTCAAGCTCAGATATACAGAGATATAGTAGATGGACAGACACGACACAGGCAGACCGATAAGATGACCAACGACGAATGTTGGATGTGGGTCAGGCGGTGGACAAATTCATTAGGCGCCGGATATCGTAAAATATCCCCCCAAAGCCTGGCGAATGTCTCAATTTACATTTCGAACATATTTTCATTAGTGCCAAGAGCGCACAGTGCCCGGCACGGCCATCTCATTTCATTTAAAAAATAAACCCGTCGAGGCAGGATACGAAATTCTTAATATTCATGCCGATGCGATGGTCCCGGCATTCTCCCATCGCATTTCATCTCATCTCGCGAGTCGCGTTCGCCTTCGCGGCCAATATTAAAAATAAAGTCCATCACTTACAGTCGCTTTCTTATTTATGCGACCGCCCGTCGACGGCCTCGCGTCCTTTCCGCGGATATTCCGGCTTTGTGACCGCACTTGGCTCGTTCTCCGTGCTTCGTGCTCCATTCTCCGGCCGGAGAATCACAATCATAAAAGTTAAGTTAAGCGGCGGCCAGTGAGTGGCGAATCCTGTACAGTGGGCACACAATAGGGACGACGAAAGGACGGATGGACGGACAAATAAATAGACGGATTGCCGGCGCGACGGCGAGTCAGTCGGTCGAGGCGAGGCTGCTCCAGATGAAAGTGAAAGTTAAGAGCCCTTTAAAACTTTTTCTTTTTATGACTTATTGCGCTCTTGAAGGCGATGACAGCATACACACAGAGATATATTTTGCTACCAATAATATTTGTTAAATAAATAGTTTCTCACTTTTTTTTTAGGAATAAATGCTACAAGTTATGTAACACATGTAGATGCACTTTTGTAATTCATTTTATATCCTATCAAAATGTATAACCTTATTGGCAAATGGCATGATAATTAAATTTAAATTGAAAATTATATAAATATTTCAGTTTTAACATTATGGCATTTAACTAAATTATTACTTAGTAGTTTCCAATAAATTGTTTTAACAAAGAAAACATTTTCTAAAAAGGCAAAACATAAAAATAACTTTAAAAAAGCATTGCTCTTAAGCTACACTTAAAATATTATTTAATTTTATCCCTTATCTTAATGCTAATAAAAAAAATAATACCAATTCTATATGAATTTTTTTAGCATCTTATTTTTTACCAAGTGTAGCACCACAAAAAACAGGAGCCTGTGCGTGAGCTTTTATTATTATTATGCTCGCTATTGCAGTTGTAGTTGGGGTTGTTGTTGGCTTTGTTTTAGTTGTTTTTGTTGCCTTTCTAGCTGTGCCTGGCCATAAATATAAATAGCAACTTAAAATTTGCAAACCACGCAGCGAAGAAGCTCCATTGAAAAGCCGCCCACGGAGCGTATGAGTAATGCGAATCGAAAGAAGAACGTCTGGCCAGGTGTCACCCGCTCCACACTCTCCTCCTCCTCTATCTCTCTTACACAAAAACCCACAAACTTTAGCATGCAAATGGAAAAATGAATGAGAATCAGGCGACAGACGACAGCCCACTCCTTGGTCCTGGCTGCAAGCCGCGAAGGATAAACAACATTCAGAGCAAATACATTCATAACTACCTTGGCTAAGAACAACATAAATGTTGATATGTGTCACATTATGCCATTCGGAGCCAGGAGTGTGGGGCCGCAGGATGCCCGCGGCTGCTTCCACGACCTTATCCTTATCCCAACACCGCCATAAATCTTGCCAAGAGCCGGGGATATCTTGCTACAATATTTGCTGACATGACAACCGAAAAACATACTCTCGGCACAGTGAAGGTGATAATGACAGTTTAGGCATTCATTACACGTGTTGCTGATAAGGCGGGGGCCTGTTTACGCCCACAGAGGCCCACACAGACAGAGGACATCCACCCACACCCACAGGAACAAGGACAAGAACACGGCCGAGAACAACAGTAACATCAGCAACAATAACAACAACACTGACATGACGCCGCTGATAAAAGTCAACAATATAAATTAATAAAGCTGGCAGGCGCGAGCGGCGAGAGAGGCCCCCAGGGATCCTGTTCAATGTCCTGCGTGTTTGCCATAATAATATATTTCATTCGAATCAACAAGCCAGCCCAAGAAAGCGAGCAGGACACGAAGGACCCTCGCCGGAGAGAGATATATTCATACATTTTAAAATATGCACATTATGGCCACGAGTAAGCTGATATTTATGCTAATGAACCGACGACAGTTGCCCCTGGACGAGGCCATTCATTTCCCTCGGCCGGACTGCCAAAGCAATTACTATAATTGCTCACTCACCCAGACCCCCGGGAGGAGTCACAAGAAAAGAAAATAAGAGGGACGTGGGGTCCACCAACACACATCAATATTCATTTAATTCACATGCAAAACTTTCTTTTTGTTTGACTTCCACAAAGAGCGGGGCCCAAAGTTTCGCCCATCAAATCAAATATCAAAGCAACACGTGTGCACAGACAGACACACGAGCACATACAGCAGAGATCATCAAAGGCCACAGCCTTCGGAGTTAATGAGAGCAAGATGTTGCCACATTCGGTTGAGGAATGTAATTAAAATTTTCCACAAAATATATATTGTTAGCTTTGCACTTTACACGCTCAATGGATAAATCCAAGATTGGATTTTTAACAAGGATTTTCTGTGTGGAAACGTTTTGAATTGAACTTTCCAAAATTGATACTTAAAAATATTTAATAAATAAATTAAGGAAGAGAAAACATAGTTTATAAATAAAATGTAAAGGTTAGGATTAATCGATTTTCATTCCCAACAATTTAATCTAAATCTCAGCCATTCAAAACCCCTCAAAGACAGGAAGTAATGAGACCAAGATGGTTGCCACATTTTAGCCAGAGAATGTAATTAAAATTTTTCCCAATATGTAGCACACTGTCTGGCTAAAATCAATATTTGATTTGATTGAAGCACTTCGCCATCCCACCATCCCACCATCCCACCATCCCACCATCTCGCCTCCTGGGAGGCCTCCTCCAATCATTTGTTGATTGCGGCGGCCGCAGAATCAACAGGAAGCGAGAACTCGGAAAACTCTCTGGAAAGCTCTCTGAAGAGTGGCGGAAAACTCTGGAGGCTGGAGCCAGAACAAATCAGCGGAAAGTAAACTTCATTAACATTTCAATATTTCGCTTCGGTTTTTTTTTCGTATTTTTCTTATTTTTTAACGCATTTACTCAGGCCCCTTTGCAAATCAGTTTGCTGATTTTTTACATTATTTATTCAGATTTTGCGCCTGTTGCTGTCATTGCTCTTTCTGTTCGCTTCATTTGGGTTCCCCTTCTTGGAGGCCTCACCTTGGCGCATTCATTAGGTGAATGACTTCAGCCTCCGTAAATTGTGCACGTGCCACGCCCCCATTACCATTACCTGTATAAAAAGGCCAAAAGAAAGTCTCTCTGCTTCGATGGCGAACACAAAGGAATTCAAATTTTAATTCTTCCCAAAGAGCCAAGCTTCAAGACTTGGCTTAAAATGTATCAGTAGCCAAAATGTAAAGGCAAAGGACTAAGGACTAAGCCAAATTGTATTCCCAACTCCCGACGGCGGCCAAAATTCTAGGAAAAATGTAATGGGTTGCCTTCTAGGAACTGTCGCATTCATCGGATATGAATATTAAAGCTTTCCTCTGTACATAAATAAATCCATAAAAACACTCCGCATTCAGAGAGCCACAAAAATATAAAACTAATGACATAAATATTATTATTATTTCAAAACAGCTTGAAAGGCATTAGGGCCATCGCACTTTTCATTATCACCCCGAGGTCTTAACTGGCCCTTATTTTCCAAAATACGCGCCCAATTAAAACATAATTCATGGCCAACAGCAGCTTAGTGCTCTTTATGCTCCCAATGGCTCCCCAGTGAGCATTTGTAACTGCACAACAATAACCGGGGCCGGGAAATAAAAATAAAAGGATAAAGGATGAGCGACGGAGAGATAGAGAGGCAGCAGAGCCAACAGAGCCAACAGGAACAGAGGTAAGCAATGGCAAGTCGACTTTAATTTGTTTTTCGTGTGGCCCGAAATGAACTCCTCGCCGGTTCGGGGCATAACATTTGTGGGCATATAAAAAAATATCATAACTATATAGTATGGTGAGTTGTATGTGTACAGAGGGGCTCACAGCTCGGAGAAAAATGTAAACAATTTTTTTGGGGGGAACCAGGAACATGTATGGCTTTTTATGGAGCCCCGGATGGCGCAAAAAGCAGGCCAATGGCCAATGGCCAACGGCAAATGGGCAGACAAATGCACTGGGGTGCCACAAACAGACAGTCGGACCACTGACCCACTGCCCAAGTGAGCAGAGGAGGAGCGGCATAACGAGCGCTTAAATAATTAATATTACTCATACGCAGTGTTGGATGCGGCGACTCCTTGGCGCTCCCGCTTCTGGTATAAATCATAAAACGTGCACTCAGCGCGCATATTAAATCCTTCGGGCTAATGAACACTGAAACTGATTGATGAAGCCGAGACGCTCTCAACCCTTTCTTTGAGCCCAGCCCGCCGCCCAGAATGTATCTGGTATCTGTATCTTTGTTACTTCAATTAATAACGGAGCGCGAAAAGTTTCACTTTGGCAGTGGCAGCAGAAGCATTATTAACATTTTGCATTCATTCATTAGCAAAGAGCCAAGCAGAACAAACTTTACTTTTTGCGATGATAAATTGTGCAATTTTTGGAAAACTTAACCTTGCCAGAGGGAGGTAGGAGGTAGGAGGAGGGAGGTAGGAATCAAACTTCCCTCTCTAATTCATTTTCATTTAGACCCGAAATATGAAAATGGAAAAATATGTGACCCTTTTTATATTTTTTTATGCTCAGACACTCCCTCTAATCAAGATAAACAGAGGATGGCAGTATATCAAGCTGTCAGATGTTTGTGAGGATTTCTAGGCTGCCTCAGAATGTTGAAGCCATAAATTAGGGGAATTTAATTAAAAGTGAAGGTAAGTATGGTAAAATAAAAAATACAAAAGAGTGTCTAAAAGTTAGGAGCATTAAATATTAGGTTTATTTAATTTTTAAACTTAAATAACCCCTTTAAGGAGTATCAATTAGTCTAACCTCTTAACCGCAAGACATTGACATTCGTCTTGCTGTCCGCCTTTGTTGTTTCTTAGGTTCCCTGGGACAGAACATAATTTGAATTATTAATTAGCGCGTAATTAGTCGGGTTGAGGTTCGGTTCGTTCGCCTTGTTCCCTGACCACGTCTTGCGGCCATAATTTTAATACCCTTACCCCCCCCCCAGGAAACCCTTTGATCTACCCAAGGATTCTACGTCTTTTGATTACCTAATTCATTTACCTCTTTGCCCGACACCAAAAGTTTTCCGCTTGTAAAATGCATAGAAATTTATTGGGCAAAAAATAACTCATTATGTGTCAGCCCGCAGAGCTCCTCGCTTGACCCAATTAAGAAATAGGAACTCAAATCTGAAAGTTTCGCTTTATCCTCTTGAAATCCTCGTAATAAGGGGCCAACAACCGCGACTGTCCGCGCAATTAAAGCCACTGTACAGTGGCTTATCGAGTGAAGCCCACACTCAAGGGGGCCACAAGCATCCCCTCGAATGATCCTCGGCACAAACTCAAACTCAAACAACATGCAATGACAGTTTTATTTATTTTTCAGCGCTGTGCTTAAAATAGTCAAAAAGTTTTAATGACTTTACGCTGGCTAAGCGACAGAGTCCCCCGATATACCGCCAACAAGGGGAAATAATAATAAAAAAAGCGAAATTCGTAAAATGAAGCCGCAATCTTGAGTGAGTTGAGTGGCATAAAAAGTCAGAGGCAGAGCAAGAATCGTATACAAATTAAATGTAAATGCGCACAAAAGCAGTTGTTAAATGTCAATTCGAATTTTCATGGAATTTTGATAAGCTCCTCGAAGAGAGGAACCCTCCTCCTCCAATGCTAGTTTTCTCTGTGAAAATCCGAAAATGGCATAAAATTACGTCAATAAAAAAAAAGGTAAGCGACAACAGCTCGCATTTATATGCAAGCACGAGGGTCTGGTTTGCTCACCTCTCTCTTTATTTGCATGCATATATAGTATAGTATAGTATATAGTATATATCGGGGGTCCCCCCTTGGATTCCTTTGGCATTTTATCGAGCAAACTTTTCGACATATAATTCACACCAGCTGCTAATTTAAGCGCCCGAATTAATGACTCCGGCATAAAATTCTACGAGCCCTACACGACTTTAGACGGGGGTCGAAGGGTCCTCGTAAATATCCAGCTTAAGCACGCGACAGGATATGGTCAAAGGTCGGGAGTCGGGAGTCGGGAGTCGGGGTCGGATCAGCCAGATTCAGTCATAAAACCCTTATAAATTATATGCCGCCAGTGCTGTCGGGGCTTTGATTACACTTGGTGGGTGGTGCCAAGCCTGTATTTGATTTTAATTTGATTAATTATAGGCCTTGCATAATTTCTGTATCAAAAAACTTAATGCCAGTGTCAAAACGGCTATATTAACTTTATGGAAAAAATTGTGCCATTTTTTTCGAAGAACTTTTACAGTGTCAAAATGGCGCAAAAGTTTGCCGGAACTAAGTTAACCAACAACTGCTGTCACCCGAACGCAATCCAAACACTTCAGTAAAATATTATTTCATTTCCTTTAAGCCGCATTTCAGTGACCAAGTTTTTATGCCTTCGCTTAGCTGCAGCCCGCAACTTTCAAATGCCGCACAATATTTAAACTTTCCCCAATTATAAGTTCAATTATACCTCCCGCTACGCCCGAACTCTCCCCCTCGTTTGTGTTAACAACAAGAACTGTTTAATTTCGGTCAAAACATTTGCTCTACTTTATGGCATTATAAAAGAGCAAACCAGAAACGAATTTGTATTTTCACGCTGCTGTCCCCTGCCCGTCCCTCCCATCCCCTCACTTGGCAACAGTGTTGAACATGGCCAATTTGCTGCGGACAGAGGACCCCGGGCGGACCTCGTCCCAGGGACCTTTTGGCCGGCGGAACTTTGACGTTTCGCTCTGTCAAAGTTTTGAAGCTTGCGCGCTCTGGATTGACAATAATATATATACACTCTATATATATATAGAGTGAGCGCCTCTGGGTTAGAGTATGATTAAATCAGAGCCGCACAAACTGCATTATAAAAGTTATAGGAAAAAATTGGTAAACAAGTAGATGATGAAAAGAGAAACCAACGCATAAAATTGCATTATGCCTGGTGCCTTGTGCTGTTGTATTTTATTTGGCCAATTGCTGTTGTTTGTCTTTAGTTTTGACTTAGTTTGTTATTTTCACAGCAATTTAAAGAGGATAGCAAAAAACTACAAAAAAAAACCTACATAGTTGACGCAACGAAAACGCAAATAAAATGCAAATGAAATTTGTGCTAATAAAATTCAGTTACAAACTTTCGGCAATGGCATACGAAAATATTGCTCACTGGCGACTGCCGCGGAATGCGTTATTTACACAGTTCGTCCTTTAACACACACACCGGCACAACCACCCACATTCACGTTCACACACCCACACCCACACCCATGGCAACATGTGCTGCTGCTGCTGACCTGGTGTTGCATAAATTAAGGCACCCGCAATGCATCGCATTTGACATTTGAACCGCTCGACCGCCACAAAATTGGCAACTGCCATCCGCAGATGGTTTTCGCCATTCACCATTTTACCAGTTTCCAGTTGCCATTTACCGTCGCGTTTTAACCCGGTTGCCTAAGTGAATTTTCGCGCTGCAATTGACGCGGAGCAGCAGCAGCAGCAGCACACATCGCACATGGTACATCGCACATCACGCATACGCCGTGTGCAACTCGGAGGTTAATTGCGGGCGCTTAAACGATTCAACCCGATGAATGCTACATGAGGTCCTCGATCGCCACAGGATCTGCCCTGCCCTTTCCGGTGACAAACATTTCATTAGCATTCGAGGCTTGAAATTGCGTTACTTTCCATTTTATGAATTTAATCGCAACGATTGTAGAGGAATTTCAGAAGTTTTTATTGGCATTTGGACTTTGGAAATATATAAATTGATTTATTAATATTGCGAATCCATAACTGTTGACAAGCAAATACAAAAATCTAGTATTTGGTGATACTCCCTAGGGCCACAAATTTATTTAATAAACTTTATAAAATTTTTAAAATTGCTTTGAACATTTGTAAAGCCATTTCACTTTAAATACAGGCCCCAAAATTAATCTGTTAACTGTCTTTATGATAAAGATTTATAGTATATTTTACTCAACAAAAGGCAAAAATATTATGTAACAGTTAAACTTTAATCCTGTTGAAGCTCACAACACTATTCAATTTCCAAAGCTAGGCATCAAGTCACCTAAATTATACATTTCCCTGGCAACTTCTAAAATTTTTTGTAAGCCGGCCTAATGGAATCTCAAAATTCAAATCAGCCCAGTTAAGTCCCCAAACTAGTTGGCACTCAAACGGATACATTCTGTGAGATATCCCACACCGCCTCATTACCCGCAGTCCATCTTTGATCCATCTGAAAGACAGATTAGGCAAACTTTATGCCCCGGGGCCATTCAAATTGCTGCTTGACCCAATGGCCCCGCCCATTAAAAATCTCTGGAGAGGATGGTGCTGGGCGAGGACGAGCCTCGAGCGCCATTATGTCCATGTCAGTGTATCTGAAGGGGCACTCCTTGTCGCCGGCTGAATTTCAGCATCAGTCTCATCTCGAATCCGCATTAATTTACGCTCATTCTGCGAGGGGGGGTAGTGGGGGCTTTGGCAGTGGGTGGCAGTATCTTCGACAAGGCTCCTATGTATCGCTTTGTTTTGCATTGTCACGCAAAGTGTTGCTTACAGGGTGGCACTCCCTCTTGGTCCTGATCCTGATTCAGGTCCTGTCCCCAAACAATGCCCCTCCCCTCCGTCTCGATGTTATCGCGCATCAACAAGGCATAATAAGGAGGCCACGCTCATCCACTTGGCTAAGACAAAAGGAGCCTTGGTGTTTGCTTCTGTTTCGACTACAGCCGACATTATTCACACCCCGCTCCACTAACAGCGGGGGTACTTGAAAAAATATTAAGATAATTTATATTTAAAAGAATATTTCAAGCAAGCAATAATTATGTTAATTATTTATAAATTTCTGAATAAATGTAAAAAAGTGGTAGCCATTTTCTTGTAACTTTTTAATTATTAAATATAAACTCTCACTCTATTTTCTTTCAGTGCTTCTAACTTGTCGCCCCTCCTTCGGTGAAGCATTTGCACCCAGCTTGACTTTTTTAATATCCCTGATATTTGCGCCTGTTATCATTCGATGGATGCGATGCCGCCTGTGGGCCTCCTGCTGCGTCTAGTTGTTGGCCATTCCCCACCAATGAAACTCCGCGTCCTGCAGGGGTAGGCCTACCCTACCCTACCCTACCCTACCCTACCCTAACCATCACTCCCCACCGCTCCGGGGCCGCTGCTCTTGTTATTCATGTCGTCATTTCCTATTGTCGTCGTTGCTGTAATTGTTGTTGCCATTCTGGTTTCAGCCGTCGTCCTACATGCGCGCCCAGCAACTTGTTTTCATTTTACGCTTGCCTGCCGCCTTTCAGCCGCTCTCCCCACCCCCAAATGCCATCCCTATGCCACCCCCCCTAAGCACCACAGTTGGCCCTCTTCCAGCTGCCGTTGTCATTTTGTACAATTTTGCGCTCTGATTTTTAAATATAATCCAAAAGCAACGCTACTGCCACTGCTGCTGCTGGTCCTGTATCTGTATCTGTACACTTTGAAAAAATGTTATAAACTTGGGAAAGCAATTGTATATTTATTAGATTTTAAGTAACTAAAATGTTTAAGTTTTCATGATTATTTATTAAAAAAGCCAAGTAATTGTTGTAAGAAATGCCATTTAGGTTGGAAGATTACTTAAAAAGAGAATTTTAACTTTTAGAGAATATTCTGTAATATTTCTAAAATATTTATTTTAAAATTAAAATTGTAAGTTTTACCTAATTTCCTTATAGAAAGTAAACTTTACAGATTTTCTCTTGGTGTATCTGCCTGTGAATTGTTGGGTGGCCCAAGTCACGCGATATCGCGAAATCCGCTTTAGCGGAAATCTAATTGCACATCATCTCTCCTTCCTCCGCACCCCGCTTTTCACCCCTCGCTTTTCTACGTTTTCCCCCGCATTTCCTCGATCTTTCCCGCTTTTCCCCACTCGCTCTCTCTCTCTGACTGCCATTTGGGATGCTAGCTGTGGCCGTAGGCTGATTTTAACATAATGCTTTTTTAAATGCAAAGTTACAAACACTCGCTTGTTGCCCGCTGCCTCGGCCCCAAAGCGACCCCAGGCCCCGCCTCCTTTGCTCACCCCCTCTCCTGTGTATTAGCACATTTTATGGCAGCGTCCGCAGCCAACATCCAGCATGGCATTAGCATAAAGCAGACACAAAAGGCGAAAAGGAATAAAATGAAACAAGTCGGAATTATTTCTCCCCCATCATAGAGCCTCGACCTTTTGATACCCACCCCCTGCGTATTCCTTAAACTAGCATCTTATTATCTATATTTCAGTATTTAAAATATCTTTGCTGCCTAAATAATTGAATGCCTCATTTTACTGAAGGATAATTGGATTATCGGTCATGTGTAAGTAAGACTTCCCTTATAACATTATTATCGTCATCGTCGTTAATTGTCCAAGCAAGAAATTTAAATTTGGCAACTTACAACTTAAGCCTAAACTGAATTTTCAATGCCTGCATAAAATATAAATAACCTGGGAGATGGTTTTCTAGTAGGAAATTTGTGTCCTTTTACTGAATAAAATGTTTAATAATTAAATTGTTGCAAAGATGTAATTTGTAGCTAATTTGTTTACTTTAATTTTTTTGAGTAACTAAATAGTTACTGAAATTAAAATGTTACACAAATTTGAAATATTTTAATTAGTCATAAATATAATTTTAACACAAGAAAACAAATCTCAGAAATACAAAACAATTTACTTCCTTAATATTAGCTTGTGTTGCTCCAAATAAAAATAATTCCTTCCCTTTAATTGAAAGCTTAACTGAGACTAATTAGACTCCTCCGCAGGCTGCTTGCTGGGTTACAGGGTATTAATGCCCTTACACAGCACATACTGATATATATATTTATAAATTAATTTGCGGTCATGTTGACATTTGACTTTTCCTCATGTGGCCAGCTTTCTTTTTAATTAATGTAAATATTTTTGCTACTCAGACCGCTCACCGCAGAGCACCGCATCGACCCGGCTAAATGCATTCGTGCGAGTTTGAAATTCCACGAGGTAATGCATTTTGGCAAATGTTTGGTCATAATCAAATTGCATTCAATGTTCCCGATAAACACTATTGACAACGAACGCATTTCCATGGGCTCAAACGAGTTTCCCACACACGAAACTCGCACCATTCATATCCGAAGTTTGTTGAACAAACATTTGGATGGATAAAACCGAAGCGAAACCTAAATTTTAATTAACTGCAGTCGGCACAGGTTAGGGAATTTGCTGCCGCTAAAATAGTTTCTCGCCACACAGGTGGACAGGTGAGTGTCAATAAATCGAGTGGCTTACAGAGTCATCAGTTTCATGCTGATTTTCCCAATTACTTTTGGCTGGAGTTTGCCAACTAATTTAAGCCCAATTTCTCACTTTAAACCTTTGAATTATTTTGTTTATAAAACAGTCATTTAACGAGTAAAATCCTAACGAAACCACAAATACCTGATAAAGTCCTCAGCTCCACACTGATTTTCCTAATTACTCCTGTTTTTGGTTAAAAACTTAGCAACTAATTTAAGTTCGAAAGTGCTGCGAGTATTTGGCGTGCAGCTTTCTCCGATTTTCCACTCTTTTTCGCATTCCCTTTGCCAAGCGGCAACACGGCGTATAAGCAATATTCGCGCAAATTGAGCATTTGATTTGACTGGCAAACGTCGCCGCCAACTGCCTTTGACAGCAGGCATCAACTCGAGAGCAATCGAATAAGGAATAGCAGAGTAGGAAGCTGTTAGTTGGCAGTGGAGCAGGGACCAGGACCAAAAGGAAGAAAAGCTGAATAAAAGAGGAGCAAAAAGGCTTCAATGTGACACTCTCCCTCTCTCACACTCTCCTTTTTTTTCCTGCACAACGCCATTTCCATTTACGTTGTTTACATTTTGCCAAGGCGTGTTTTTTGCTGCCAAAAGGCAAACGACACCCGCCGCTCGCTTGCTTGCTCGATGGGATGCGATGCGGGTCATGTAATGGCCACGGCCATGTCGCATAGGTGGGCCTAGATAATGCACAGCGAGAAAATCCACACCCGTCAGATGACTGGCTGTGGCGATAAATTCACTTTGGCGACTTAGTTCGCCTGCATGAGTTGATCAATTTATTGAATCAGACACATCTTATCAGTTCTTAGACGGGGAAAATCGCTGAAATTAAGTTTTCACGCAGCGATTACTTCACGAGATTTTGGCACTTGGAGAAATATTAAATGGAAATGGATATAAACGTGTTTGTTTAAATAGTTATTTAACAAACGAAGAGGATTTCGCAGAAAAAAACTTATATTCAAATACATAAACTTTAATTTAATTTAACTTATACTTTATAAGTGGGGGTCAGCGTACCGAGGGCCCAAGAGCTATCTAAATGCTGCGAAAAGATTGTAGAGTGAATTTTATAGATAACTTATGCGAGGTTCAAGAAAAGCGAGGGAACTGGTTGATTTAATATTATTTTTTAATCGTATACTTAATAGGACCCAGATTTCCGTGCGAAATATTTATTTACGAAATTCTCGTTGCTCAGTTGGTTTTAAAATTTATATTTGTGTTATAAAGTTAAAATTAAAAATCCCCTTTAAATTTTCTTAGATTTTTAAATTTGTTTTCTTTTAAGTAATAATCCAATAAAAATCTTTTATTGGTAGTTTTCCATCTTCCAAATGTATTTAAGTTTTCCGAAATTAAGCTAGTAAATTTAAAGATTTTCTTCTGGCATATTTTACGGATTTTCTCTAAGTGTATTTGACGTTAACTGTGACAGCAGCGATAACCGAAGCCTTGCTTGTTTTGTGCTCAACTCAGCAGCACCAAGAGAGTTGCGTGTTTATTTTTTTCACCTCAGACCCACTCCGCACTCCGCTATTCTTTCCTCTCCCTTTTTTTTTGTCACTTTTAGCTATCGGTGGGTGTGCGAATGGTTGGGGTGTGCGTCTGAATTCGGTGTGAGAGTGTATTAAAGAAACATCTGGCAGAACGCCCTTTTCCTGCCCCGGGGGCAACGCCTTTTTCCTTCCTTGGCCTGCTTAAATTTAATTTAAAGGCTCAAAGACCGGAGCAAACAAGAATCCAGAGTCCATATATTTATGGGCGTGGCTGCATCGGCACATTGACACAGCATCATTGGCATCAGAATCAGAAATTAGCGTGACCGAGCCTTAATTGTGGGCCGAGGCCCGGCTAGGACTCGAGGAGCACAATGGGCCTTTGTTGGCCAAGTTGGGTTTCGGGAACCCGTTAGAGATTCGAAGCAAACAGCGGCAGTAAGTCATGGGAGAAGCAGGAAGTTTGCCCAGACCACTAGAATATTCGGAAGGAAGGGGTTAAGACCGGCCGTTGTCCTTTGTTGAACCCCGCACTCGAGGGCGACCTTTGTCAGATTTAAACACTTTCGGACACTTGAGTTCGGCCCCGTTATTGAGACTTCACTTTAAATTAACATAATTTCTCCTTTTCTATTTCTGTAACGCTTTTTTAAGACTTTCCTTACACTTTCAGCATTGTCCGAGGGCTTGTCCCCACGATCGTAATAGAAAGTAATGTAATGCGCTTTGTGTTTCCTCGGCCGATGATGATTATTATAAGTTCCATTTTCGGTCGCCCTTTTTATTGCCCAACCTGGGTCTCCTCCGACCATTAACCGAAATGAGTGCAATTCAAAATAATATCCCCGGACTTGGGTCCCAAAAACTTTGCCAGGATGTCCCAGCAGGACATCGTCTTTGTCGCTGCTGATTGTTTCGCAAAGATTCAGATTCGCACTTGGGATTTTCGGGTCTCGTGTGGGGATTCATTCAACAGCAGCGAACTTTCCGCTGGCCGGCCAAAAATCATAAATCTTTTTAATTTCATTGATCAACTTTGGCCGGCGCAAACTTTTGCCTCTCGTTGCCTTGCCTTGCCTTGCCTTGCCCCAAAGAAAGTTTCGCACTTGACTCCCGCAGGACATATTTTGCCTGACATTTAAATCGATGGCAGATAAATATTAAACTTAAAAAACTTCCAATTCATTGCTGCAAAATTATGTGTTGGCTCGCTTTTTCGGCACGATTCTTTTTCGCTTGATGGAGCAGCAATAAAAAATCATATTTAACGGCCACCGACATCGCCGATCGGCCCGGAAGGAAGAGGTATGGGAAAACAACATGGCACAGCCGGAAAATAAATAAATGCCATCAAATAAACAAAGAGAGGACAGCGATTGGGTATAGTTGCGGCTCCTATGGCACAGATAAGGAAGCTTATAAATTGAAGTCGAGTGGACAGTGATTGGAAAAATTAATGGGGCATATATACGCTGTCCCTGGAAAAAGGAACTCTTTTGGAGCTCACGAAGTTCAAGGAAAAGGCGCCATAAAGGAGAAGAACTTAAGTTTAAATTCTTAGCAAAATAAATACTATATAAAAAGGAGGCTATAAAGAGTTTTATTCAATTGTTCGTTAATAAATATTCTCAAGAGAAAATAACAATGAAACCTGACTTAATGAAAAAATTTCTTTGTTTCAAGGAAAATAAGGACCTTAATAAATCAGGTCAATTTTTTTTTCCTTGACTAAGTAGGAAAACTTTGATTTCCCAGCTCATGTCCTTCCCAGCAGAATTCAGAGTCCACACACACAGCTTACATATTCCAACTCGTTAATAACTTTCCATGTTGTGAAGAAACAGCATCCTCGCTTGTTCCTGTAAATAAACTTCTGCGAAAATGTTTTCGCAGTATGCAAAAACTTTTCAATTGTGGAAATCGCTCCTTGGGCGCAGCACACGTGCAGCTCGGAGCCGGGATTGCGGAATTGATTTAAGAACTTCATAAATAGTGCTGAAATGAGTAATGAATGTGAATTGCAGGGTCTCCCCTTACAATAAACCCAAAGAGAGCTATTGACAGCTGCGGGCGTAAAGCAATATAAGTCCCGATCAGATGTGAATGAAAAGGAAGCCCGGTTGGGTCCGGTAAGGCCCTCTCAATGCTTCCATTTAAAAGGGATTTAATATATACAATCTTCACAATGGAAATGACTGTTTTTCCCATCATCGAAAGCTTCTCTTTCGCTCCTTTTTTTGTTGCTTCTTCAGCTCATTTAAGAAATATTTAATTTCAAGAAAATGAATTATAAATGCAATTTGCCCCACTGCGCAGCAGGGAGCTCTATTTCATGTTTTGCTCCCGCTTTCCTTCCTTATGATGCGTCTTTGTCCTCTGATGGCCTATGCAGAAAATTAATTACGCCACTGAAAGTTGATTCCCGCTCGCAGACTAAGGTCTGCAGACGCGGCTGCGGATGCGGCTGCGGATCCGGAAGCCCTTGTGCCAATGCGACCACAACTGACCCAGTTGTTTAATTGAATTGAAGCCATAAACACTTGGAGAGCCGGAGCCACAGGCCGCACAAAACCAAATGAAAAATGGCCACGGCCAGGAGCACTCGTTAAATAACTTTAATTAGTAGTGCGAGTGTGGCCATCAATCACCTTTGAGCGAGAGCGGGAGAGTGAGTGCGAGCGGAAACGGAAACGGCGGCGGAAACGCCAGCGGAAGCCATGCGGCCATTGCTAAGCATTTTGACAGCTGAGCCTGTCGCTTATGCAACAACGCACACACACTCGCACACTGGCGGAAAAGTTGGCACCTAAAATCGAGGATTTAGTTGTTTATTTAAGAGTTTAAATTCTACAAAAAATTTTCAGAGAACTAAGTGCTTAAATTTGTAAAAAGGGTTTGAATTATTTGTTGAAGAGATATTTTTTTCATTTCTGACTTTGATATTCGGATTTGTATACCAAACTATTAGCCTTTTGTGTATTTTTTGTCACAAAAATCATATAACCGTGAGTAAGGCAAACCATTTTTAATCCCCACAATATTTTTTGGACACTACCAAAATAATATGAGCGCACACAAAAAATATGAGACGGTGTACAACAAGTTTCTTAAAATAAACAAACGAAATATTGCCCCGGCAGTTTAATATTTAAATTTATTTATTTTGTTTAAAAGAAGTTTTAAAATAAAAGCAATTAGAGTTTTACAAATTCAAAATTTCACATAGAAACATACAATTTGTTACCTTGCTTTATATTTTTGAGATCTGAATTTAACTAAACCAACTCTTTTAGAAATAACTCTTACTGCCTTGACTTTTTCCCCATGTGCACCCATGCACCGTGCTATGTACCAAAAAATTAAGGAAATACGAGAAAGCAAGGAATTAATCAAATTGCAAATTTCATCAGCGTGGCGAAAAAACAAGCGCAGATGCGGAGCTCCCAGCGACAGCCAGCAAAAGTTGTTGACATCTTCTGAGCCAACACGTAGCGCCAGCAACAAGAACACACAAAAAGTAGTAAACACTTGACGAGAGCGGCGGCAGGCGGCAAGAACAACACGGACCAAGAGCTCAGCAGCCACTACTGATGCTGCCAAAAGGGAAGAAAGGACCGGGGCTACAGCAAATGTTTGCTTAAAAATGATGCGAGTCGCCTCCACCCTCAGAACCAGGATAAGATTTCGGTGGGGGGGCTCAGGATTGCAGGATGGTATGCCTTAGGATGGGGGCCAGATGCTTCTTCTGCTCCTGACAGATGCAAGACGCGTTGACAGTGACAGAGACAATGATGACGACGATGGTTATGTTGGGGATCATCATGAGGACGGGATGAGGCTGCCAGTGGTGGTGCGGTGTGGAGGCCAACATTCGGCATAATCCCGCTGACAAAATGTCATTACACCATCTACATAGTACATAGTGAAGTTGCCTTTTGAAGTTTTTCGACTTTTCCGAGCTTTTCAAGTGGGAGGAGAGAGAGAGACTGGGACGGATTGCAAGGCGGGCGGGTCGCTTAAATAAATAAATACGCAACGCGTTGACTGACTGACAGAGTTGTGTATTTCCATATTAAGTTAAAAAGGGAATATTTGTGCAAATTAGAATGACAATTAAATAACTTATGAAGGTCCTTGTTATGACAAATACAAGTCACAATTTTAAGCCTCAGATGAAGCTTTTTATATAAAGAAATACTGTTACAATTTCTACATTAAACATTAAAATTTATATTTGAATGAAAACCCTGAATTTTAATTTAAAATTTCAAATATATCCTTTTACATTGGAGATGTTTAGAAGGATTAAAGTCCTTCACAAGCGGATTACTTATCAAGAGAGATTATTCTTTCGCTAAACAAAGATTTACAAATTAGTGAAATAAACCCCAAAAGAAGAACAATAAAATATATAATATTAGAAAAAGGTAAACAAAGCCTTAAAGGACCAATTCCACTCCTGTTTGGCTTACCGTAAATACAAGTTTTCGAAGTAGTCCTTGTCCCGGAGTCTGTTACGGTTACTGTTATTCCTCAGCTCTCCGCCGGAATCGGAAGTCACGCGAGTGCCCGAGTCATTGACAAATGGCCAGGCAACTGGCGCTCTATTGTTTTATTTTTATATCTCCACCACGTTTCCCGAACACTTTTCCGAGTTTTCACTGACTACACTGCCTCCCTTCCACCGGCGGCCCCGCCGAATTGGCCTAGTTTGTCCTAGTATTTTGGTGTTGTCTTTCTTGTGTTTTTCTTAGGCCTTTCCTAGGCTGCAGTTTTGAGTTACTTGGCACTTGTGTCTAATGCTTTTGTCTGCTTTTCTTGCTTTCTGCTTGCGTTTTTCAGCCTTTCTCTTGCGTTTTCCAGACGGGCGACGCTCAGTCTTCGCTTGCACTTGAGAGGAACCTTTATCTGGGTGGTGTGCCGGTTGGTTGTGTGTTGTGTGTGCGAGTGTGTGTTTGGTGTTTTTTGCAAGTGCGGTTGAATTAGCGAGCGAGACACGAACTTTTGACCCCGTTTCGACAATAACAACACGAGAGGAGCAGAGCAGAGGCTTCTGTGCTCCGGCTTCTTGAACCCACTGCTGCTGGCCGGCTTTTGCCACACTGAATGCGTTTATAGTTATGTCGGTGACTTAATTTTCTGTGTTTATTATGGGGTTCTTGTTGTTTATTGATTTGGCAGAGCGTTATAGCAATAACAATAAATATTTATTATCCTTAATAGCCTGCCATTTGCACGCACATAAACCTGGTTTGGTTTTAAATTGAGAGGATTTACTGGTATGTTTTCTACACCTTTCACTATCGTAGCTCAAAACTTAAGTTTTGGATTTTCCGCACGTTTTACGTAGCTAACCGAAGTGATAAGGAAACACCCGGGAACAGGACGTTTTTGCTCAGCCTGCGCGAACTTACGAACTGAACGAACACGAGCTGTGCGAAAAGCCAGCATCTGAGCTTCTCCTGAAACTTGACAGCTGTGATTTGTGGTACATTCTCCCTCGCGCTGTCTCTCTTTGGCGCCATCCGGAAAAGTACCTTTCTCCACGTGGCGAGCGAACAGCTGTTGCCGCAGATGTGCCACTGAGTTTGCGTACTTACAGCTCACTGGAAAAAGCAGGGAAATTCCTAAAGCTATGTGTTGTCATAATACTGGAAAGTCACGAAAATGGGAACAGTTATGCCTTGCCATAAAAGGTCCTGCCACCAAGGCGCCGCCTACAAAACAAATTAAACCCAAAAGTTGGCGCGAAAGTCAACACTTCCCCAACTCACACACACACACATACAAACGGGGCGGCAGAAGGAACATCTTTCCGCTTGGCCAACTTTTGGGGCCAACAAACTTTCCGCATAACAAAAAACCCGAAATTTTTTAACCCACATTTGGCAATTCACCCTTTAGATGGGGTTTACCCAATCTTCGGTAGCAGCACACATTTTTTAACACTTTAAAAATAAAGAAAATAATTTACCAAGGTTTAAAATGCTTTTTGAAAATTGTAGTTACATTGTCATAAATATTAAAAACTAATTTCACAGATTCTGCGAATTCAAACCCATTTAATTTGACTTGTAAAAGTAAATAAATTACATATCCAATAGCTTTGACACTAAAACCTTTTAATTTCATATTTTTAAAATTGATTGGAAGTCTTTGTTAGCGTCTAGTATTCAGCAACAATGCCCATCATGTCCGCAGTGGCTGTGGCAGTGTCCATGTCCACTGGAACCGTGCAAGATTTGATCTCCATCACCCATCTCAACAGCTTGCTCTACGCTGGCTAATTCGCTAAGGTCTCGCCGCATATTATAGCCATCTTCACCATCCCTGTAGAGCGCGGGCTTAAGCTCCCAAATCTTGAACTGAAGCGATGTATAAAGATTCAGCGCAGCCCGGTTGCTCTTGCGCACGTGAAGGGTCACATACTGCGCGTTAAAACACTCGACCATGGCCAGCGAGGCCTGATTCATCAGTTTTTCGGCCAGGCCAAGGCGGCGGTAGGAACGCTTCACCGCCAGCGACATGATGTGTCCATAACGACCGTCACTCGGGTCCGGCTCCAGTATTTTTCCCAAAGCATAGCCCACAATACCGCCCGCCTCATTCTCAGCCACATAGCTGAGCTGCGGCCAGGTGGTGCCAAGGCATAGGTAGTATTTCAACTTGTAGTTCTCGGGCATGCACAACAGGTTGCAGTGGTGCATGCTTATGATGTCCTCTGGCTTGGCGCAACGGATGTTCATCGTTTGGCTGCTGATCCTTCCGTTTGAAAATCTTATTTCAGGTGAAAGTTACACTAAGTAAGGAAGTATATATGTTCGATCTTTGTCTCTCGGCCAACTTTGGTCCTAAATAAAATTTACCAACTTTAACAAAAACCCGTACTCATTGTCATTACTTCCGTTTAATTTTAGTTACGCTTTATCTGTTAATTAATTACAAAAACCTAATGCATAAAAATGCAATAAAACGTCGAAACATGCGCACCGTCAGCATTTATTGTTCAGCAACAATGGCCGTCGTGACCGCTGTGGTTGTGAGAGTGTCCGTGTCCGCTGGATCTGTGCGAGACCTTATTATCCCCGGCCGTCTCTTCGTCGCCGGTCTGCTTCGACTTGACCTGATCCTCGTCGGCAAATTCACTTAGGTCGCGCCGCATGGCGTAGGCATCCTCACCGTCCGCATAGTACTTAGGCTCCACCTCGATGATCTTGAATTTGAGCGAGTTGGCGTAAAGGTTGAGGGCAGCTCGGTTGCTCTTGCGCACATGGAGCGACACATACTGCGCGTTGAAGCACTCAACCATGGCCTGCGAGGCCTGATTCATCAGCTTCTGGGCCAGTCCGAGGCGGCGGTAGGAGCGCTTCACGGCCAGCGAGGTGATGTGGCCGTGGCGGCTCTCCTCGTTCGGCTCCGGCTCCTCCATCTTGGCCAGGACGTAGCCTACGATGCTGCCCTTGTCGTCCTCAGCCACATAGCTGAGCTGAGGCCACGTGAGGCCGTGGTAAAAGTAGTACTTCATCTGGTAGTTCTCGGGCAGGCACAGCAGGTTGCAGTGCTGCATGGTCATCAGGTCCTCGGGTTTGGCGCAACGGATGTTCATGGTGTGGCTGTTATTGCGGATCGGCTTGACGGTTTGTATGTGCTAGTCTCGGCGAGCTTTCCTCGCTCTGCCCGGCTGCTGTGGATGCTGTTGGTTCTGGTGGTGATCCCAGGCAAGTGGCTGCTGCTCCTCCGGCTCCTCCTGACCCAACAACTCGCGCACGAGACGAAACTTTGAAAGAAAGGCCTTCCAGATGAGAAACCAGCCTGCAACGGGATAGGGAATCGAATTTCTGGGTTAGTGACAGTTCGGAGTGTGAAACTTGACTCCCACTATGCGTAATCGTCTGCAGGTGCCTGCTTACCCAACAAAATAATGGCTGCGACGAAACTAACTGAGGCTAATATGGTAAAAATGAAAACCAAGCCCGTTTGCAGGGACATTTCAAGGAGAAATCGTGAATTTGTCAGCTCTGAACATTCAAATAAAAAAGGGAGTGTGGGTGAAAAATTAAAATCTACTGGTAAATGTTTTTAAATCTCTGTTTTTGGGCAGCAAAATTTGAGGTTTATGGAAGTTTTGTGTGGTTTCTGGTGCTTTCACAATAAAAAACAGCTGTCATGCATGTGTGACCAGTTTATCAAACTCAAAACCCACAGGTCCACCTATTAATGCTCCAAAAACCACATGGATTTGCAAAATTAAATAAGCAATCCTTTGCCGCTGGGGATAAGTCTGATTAATAAGACACTATTGGAAATAAGCAGACGATACTTATTGTCCCGCATTAGGGTTAGTTTTTATTTAATATCCACCTTGCTTTTTAATTTATTTATTTTTCGCGAACGAGCAGACTTCTTACACACACACCGGCACCAGTGTTACCAAAACTATATTTGAAAATAAACCAAATAAATTACTGAGACAGCTATAAGATCTAGTTATTTTTGTTTCTAAAAATTTTAAACAAAATCAAAAAATTAGTGATACACAAACAATGCTATTATGTTTGTTTTCATATTTTTAATACATTATTTATTTTACATCAAAATATACTGCCCTAGAAAATACTAATACTCTGCTGTTTACCAGTAGCAAGTTGGCAGCCCTTCACATCTAATTTTAAAAACAAAAAGTAATTAACAAATGCAATTTTCTAATTAAATCTACACAAAATGCAAGAGTTTTCTGCCAAACGCGATGCACTATTCGCGTGCCTCGACGATGCCAGCAAAGAGTTGAGGGGCACGGCCCTGGACCAGAGCAAGGCCAGGCCGTATTCTGTCAACGCTCTCGACCGGGGAAGTGAATCCGGAAACGCATCCGGATCCAGACAGGTGATGAACTACCGTGACGGACGCAGCATTGAGGCAGGCCTCGAGCCGGTGGACGGCAGTTTGCGACGGATGCGAGGCAAGGAGAGCATTTTCAAGAAGCCCGAGCTGCCCATCGGTCGTTGTCTGAAGCCCCGAAAGACGCCCGATTACCAGGTGAGTGAGCAGTCCTCCATTCCTACAAGGAACCTTTTCATTTACCTTCGACTTACCGACAGATAAATCCCCACAAGTGGAAGAAGTACTCCCTCGCCGACGTCGATATATCCGATCAAACCAACTCGGCTGCCGCATTGTCATTTCTCCGGGAAATAGATGCCCAGCGTGAAAGTCAGGAAGCTGATCAGGACTCTTTGGCTGCCGGCGGCAAGATCGAGTTCAAGAAGACCAGCAAACTTAATCGCAATCTCAAGAAACTGCAGGCGGAGGAAGTGAACGATGTGGAGGTGGATAAGCCCCAGTTAAGGGGCTCTAAGCTGGTGATGCCGGAGTATGTTATAGGTCAAAAGGCGCAGAAACAAAAGAAATCAAAGCCGAAATCGAATCAAAATCGTGCCGCGGGAAAACTCCAGCTTTCCCACTTGGCCGAGGAAGACGAACAGGATGAATAGGCTACCAATTATAGGCGTACTTTAATTATACCCATTAAATTTTAAGATCTATTTAGATTGTAAATAGAACCCAATCCTTTTCAACTTATTAAACTAACAGATTTTGTCTAAAAATGCAGAGATTTATTCGTTGTTTAAGTATACAAATCGTTTCTAATATCAGACAAAATTTTAATACATTTTACTTAATATTTTAAAAATTCCAACTTTGTTTTGTGGAAATGATTGCGTGTGACAATTATCACTAACAAAGACATAATTTTCCTACCCCACATGTTGGGGTACTACAATATGTATTCGATATGAAGGAAAATTAGGGAGAGTATTGTCTCAGAGTATACAAATAGAATACAAAAATATAGCACGCGGCACAAAACACATAATCTAAAGGACACACATAAATGCGACGATGATACGTACATAAATACGGTTTTAAAATGCAAATAGTCAGCCGGGGAATGCTTTCAATATGGGCAGTGTCTGTCGCGGCTACTCCTTGTAGCAGCCGGGATTGAAGTACAGTTTCTTGTTGAAACCGAGATTTTCGAAGGCGCCCGTCTGCATGGATCCCTCGATCGTGCGCATGGCGAGCACCGAAGCGTTTGTCTTCTTCAGGATATCCTCGAGGTGCGTATCGTGGGCGTGCTTGGCCAGCATGTCGCACAGCGTCTGAATGTACCAACTGCCTTTGTCCTTATCCCTCATGGTCACATACCCAGGAGTGTTTGCATGGCACACCAGAGTGTCCGAGAGCGTTGGTACTTTCACGCTGGAAAAGCCCTCCGTTTCTACCTCCTGCTCCTGCGGCTGCACCACAACTGATGATGGCACCATGGAATCAAACTGATTATTCGGCTGACCCTTATCCTCTTGCTCGCCACGGCAACAGGGGAAGATTAGCACCTTTGGCTTGTCCACCAAATACGGACTGACGTTCGCCTGGAAGTGGCTCTTGATTATGTGCGTATCCGCCACGGATCCATCGCGAAACTCCACCTTGTCGATCTCCTTCACGCGATTGCCGTGCGTCATCAGCACCATCACGAAGCACTCCGTGTTCTTGGCGTACGACGAGGACGTCACCTGGCGCAGCACCTCGAAGAATTGCTGTTGGTTCATGTTGTCGTAGGCGAAGACAATGAAGCCCATTAAGCGGAACAAGTGTATCAGTGATTTGCTGTCCATATGGGCACCGTTCCGCCTCCGGACCGGATTCGGGAAGTCAATAATGTTGACCATAAACAACACTCCGCGGTTGTGACGCGACTGCATGGGATACGTACCCAACAGCGTGTCGGCATGGATCATTGTTGACATTTTTACCTCGCGTGTTCCCTCTACGGGCTCTGTGTAAGGCGTCAGTGATCCCAGCGGATCGTCGAGGGGCTTCTGCAACGGAAGCGGAAACGAGATAAGAATTTTTAAGGCAACTGGAGCTGATTAAATTACAAAAAAAATGATAGTTCGTAGAATTCTTTATTAAAACGCATTATGTATTAGTCAGTTTTTGGACAAACTTGCAGTGAGTGCATAAAGATAACCCAATTATGGCATCATATGGTGAAATTCAGCGAAAAGGAGCATTTACGGGAGTCCCCAAACTGGTTTAGGCCCCTCAGAAAACGGGGTAAGCAGTTGAAGTGGAATAGGTACTTGTTTTTGCTTTCGATTTAAGCCTGGCATGGCCTTGACGGATGATTCATATACACAACGTAGGTTAATGACCCTAGCCACTGGAGAAATTAGTGGGATAGGTAGTGCTTTAGTTCATTCTTGAAGCAATGTGGGGAATGGAAATTAGTTATTAAAATAAGAATATACCTCTTATTTTTAGTACACAAAATCAAAAAGCTTACCTTGCTGAAGCACGCTCCTTCCGCCTCTGGCGATTTGGTGTCTACAATGTCCGCCGACCTGCTGTTGGTCTTGCGCTCGGCGATCGATATAAAGGGCACACTGGCGGCGGAGTCATCGACGGACGCCAGTAGCTCGGCGGCTTCCACAGAATTGACGTTTCGCAGGGCAATTATCAGCAGGTTGTAGGCGGTGGGACCGCGCTGAATGATCTTGAGAAAGAGCTTGCGGTGCTGCTCCAACCGGACATCCTCCTCGTGCATGTTGAAGCGCTCGCCGTTGAGATCCTCTGCATTGCGCAGCATCTGTGTGGACAGGATGCCCTGGCGGACGCACTCGGTGGCTATACGGCTGTAGTCGGTCATCTTCACCAGCGGGTCGAGGTTGTTGCGGATGTGGTCGCGGTGCTTCTTCAGCATTCCAATCTCGCGTTCGGGCGGCTGCATTCCGAAGGTGTTGTTTTTCGTGTTTTATGGCTTAGTTGCACTTATTTGTAAGTCGAAGGACAGCGGCAGTGTTCAATCTCCAATTGGCAGTGATATTGGCAATGAGTCACCTCAAGGTTTTTCCGTGACTGGCTTTGGCACTCGGTTCGCGTCTTTGTCTCCTCTC
Source organism: Drosophila anomelani (assembly GCA_035045905.1). Lineage (NCBI taxonomy): Eukaryota > Metazoa > Arthropoda > Insecta > Diptera > Drosophilidae > Drosophila > Drosophila anomelani. The sequence goes on from JAWNOO010000165.1 coordinate 2,719,186, forward strand.
GGGCTTTGTTTTCGTTGTTTACGCAGGAGGAGCAACAGGCAATGGCACGGGGCAGCACGGGCAGTGTCCTTATTTTTTCAAAAGCAAATTAAGTTTGTATTGCACCAGGATAATATTGCACAAGGACTTATGGATAAAATTTCTTTTGAAACAAAAGGATCAGTGCTAATGCTCGCTCTCTCTCGGTCGCAGCCGCGTTCGTTGTTCTCGAAGATTGAATTCTAAGTGCTGATCAGTGTGGCTGCCGCCAGCACCAAGAAATATATCCCCTCTAGGCATCATACGAAAACTAGTTGGCAGCTCCACCTTCCCAACTGAATTTATTTTGAATTCCAGAGAAATAAAAGAAATAAATGGAGGAAAACTATATTACTCTTTAAACGGATAAAATCGTGAAAAAGTCTCCGAAAATCGATATCCTTGAAAGAAATGTGAAGAAGCGTTTGGGAAGGAAAAGACACGGGTTTTCCGATCTGACCCTCATTTGGTCACACCGTTTTTGTTTTTTAATTATGTAGGCGCAGCATTTCTGTGTTTCTCGCGTGTTTTTTGCCTTAATTTGCTCAAATTTTCGATTTAGTTAGCCCAAGTTCAAGTGCTGCACCCAACAATTGCTCAAACGCGCATTGCTCAAACTAAACGCCAAGCGTTTTAAGTGGAAAACAAAGTGCCAGTTTTGTTTTTTTGTGAGAGGACGCGGCTACGGCGGCGTTGCAACAACAGCGACGCTATGCGACCGCATTTCTGAGCGATAAAAGGTGTGTGGGTGCACTCTCTCGCCTGAGAAGGTAAGACTAAGGCCAACTTGCCGAATTGTTTTTATTGCAAGACCATAGCTCATTCACAGGTGCTGTGGCAAACATAACGGGATTTTGTTTGTTTTTACGACAACGAAATCCACGAGAACAATAAGAAAACAGCAACGGCAGCAGCTTCTACTACACAAACAACAACAACAACAACAAAGGCGCCTCTAGGTGAGTTAAAAGTTGTTTTTGTTTCACCATTTTCCATACTTGTTCTTGTTCTTGACCCGTTTTTGTTGTTATGCGTCAGTTTTTGTGTTTGTTTTGGGCTATATTTTTAATCGATTTGTTTTTAAATTATGCATAATTCCCCATTTATTAGTCGTAAGTGTAGTTGTTGGTTTGTGTGCGTGTGGAGGAGCTTCCTCTTTTTTAATTAGAAACCAACCCTTGGCCTGGAAACCAGTTTGGTTCCTTTCAGCGAGCATCCACTGTAGGGGCGCTTAATCCAGGCGCCTTCCATATATTAACTCATCGCCTTCTTTGGCAGACTGTACAGAGAGAGAAAAAAACAACACTCATAAAACAACACCGCCATCCATATACTCTATGTTTGGGCTACGGTTCTTCTGGCTATTTTATTTGGAGACGGGATTTCGCTTCAAGGTGTACGGTGGTTGTGGTGCGTGATATATTGGCTGCCAAAGATAGAAAACAAAACAAAAACTAAGTCTGTACATACATACCAACATCAAATCCTAATTAATTAGTGCACGTCTCTAATAACAAACGCTAACTGGGACCAAAAAAAAAAAAAACAATGAATAAAAAAAGGAATTTTCTAACTCTGTTATTGATCAAATTGATTTGAAAAGAAACCGAACATACTTCAAAAATTCGTATAATGCCCAGACACCTGTTTAAAATTACAATATAAAGTTTAAAGATGCAAATTCGTAACGTTCATTTGATAAAAGTTTAATAAAATACCTAGTATTCTCAAAAAAATTAATATAAACTTTAAAAAATGAATTTTGAATTGTATTTTTTTATTAAAAGTTTTAATTTAAAACATTAACTTTTTATTGGCTTAAGACGTTTGATTACAAAATGCAAATTGTTTCTTATAAGATTGTGTTAATCACACTAAAAATAGAATGTAAAAACTTTTAAACAGAGCTTCGAAAATTCCCCAAAAAAAAAAAAAACTATAATAAAAAATTAATTAAATACCTAAAAAAAAAACCCTGAATGAGGAATACTCTGATCAAAGACTGCTTGTCTTTTCTAGGATCTCCCCTCACCCTGTAAAATTTCATATCCGCACCACACCACCGAACGAACGAACGAAGCCAACGAAGTACCCAAAGCAACCTCTGGCGATGCAATTGAAAGCGCCCCTCAAGAGCAGAAAAATGGCCAGTCTTAAAGATGAGGAACAGGCGGCAACCACAAGCAACACCTCCTCCTCCTCGAACAACAACAACACAAATAATGTTAACAATAACCATAGCAGCAGCAGCAGCAGTAGGAGCAACCACAACAATAACAACAACGAGGATGATCCTAAGACTAAGCGAGAAAATTTGGAGGCAAGGAAGCTGGCTCTGGAGCAGCGACTCAGCGAAAAAAGTTGGCTATTTCAGCAGATTCAGAAACAGGAGACGGCAATTATCAATGGAAATTACGAGCAGATGAGCATTAATGAGTTCTTTGCCCAGTTGGCCCAACAGTATAAGCATGAGCAGCAATTCCAGGCTTTGGCCCGTGAAAACAGTTCCATTTTGCGAAGGAAACAAAGCACGACGAGCCGGGAAAGCAGGGAAAGTCAAATGACCAACAATAATAATAACAACAATCGACAGTCTGAAACATTATCAAATCGTAGTTCAGAATACGATAATTACCAGCCCTCGTCCTCGTCTGTAAATGCAGGCGGGGATATGCTGGTGATAGGCGTGGCCCAGCAGCAGGCGCAACAGCAACCGCCGCTTGTGAAGAGCGCCCTGAAGAAACGACCCACACCCACACTCAGAGAGAAGCAATATATGCGCCAACAACAGCAGCAACAATCGTCGCATCTGTTAATGAATATGAACTACCCCAGATCCCAGCCGGATGTCATATCCATGTACTCAGCGAATTCCTCCAATGTGGCCACACTTAGGCAACCACCGCAGGTGGCACCCCAGCAGCAGCCCATTATAGTGCATTGCGACAAATATTACTTATCGCCGACGCATCAGAGCTACAACGAGGGAGGGTTCATCAAGTCCAGTCAGAATATTAAGAAGTATGTCTCGCCATTGGGATCGCCCAGTAATCTAAGCTACGAGCAGCAGCAACAGCGTAATCCCATGCTCCGGCAACTGGATGCCATATCCTTGGCGCCCAGTTACGCTTCCGTTGACATGGAGGCGGCGGCTGTCCAGCAGCAACAATACCGCTGGCGTTCTCAATCCCACATAGCGCCACCCTTAACGCCACCGCAACTGGGCATTGTAGAGGTGAAGTCACATTCAAGCGATATGCTGGCGGCACCAATGCCACCTAGTCGCTATCCAACGCACGACGAGATCTCCCTGTCATCCTCCTCGACGACGCACATTGAAAAGAAACCCAAACCCAAACAGTGGCTAGAGTCATCGCTAGATGGACCGGCGGTTATAAGGCAAATGGACTCACAGCCTCATAGTCCAGCAGGGAGCAGCAGTAATGGAAGCAATAGTCAACACGCAGGCGCCATGGCTGCAGGCTCCAAGCCACGCGCGAAGCTTTCTTCGCAGTCCATGTCGGTGTCGGGTCGCCACTATTCCATGTCGGGCAACCAGAGACCAACTCAAAACTATCCGAGTGCCAGTTACGCGGTGAACACCAGCACCAAGGCCTTGCTGAGTCAATCGACATCGTACCTCAATGCCATTGAGCAAACGATGGGCATTTCGGTGTCGTATCCATTGGAACCGCTGGACATACCACCATTTCGAAACTTACCACCCAAGCCAAGTCAAATGCAGCAGCCCACGCCGCCGCCCAGACCTCCACCTGCCGCCGCCAGCCAGCAGAATCAGAATCAAAATTCAAGCTTAAATCTGAATCTCAGTGGGAGTGCTGGACATGGTCTCGGGAATGCTCTGCAAACGGCTTTGGTATCACCGCCTTTGACCGTCGCCACGGCCAGCTTATCACCGGATATACGAATCGAGTCGCCAAAGAACATGACCGTAGTGCAGCAGGCCACCTTTCAGCCGTACAAGGAGGTCACCAAGCCCTTCGAGATGTCCGATTTCTACAAATACTCCACCAAGTTCAAACAAAAGGAGAGCGGCAATCCCAACTGACCTATAAGGTTCCCTGGGATCCACCACATCATCCTCTCCTCCCCCTTAATTGTGATTAACTAAACTAATTTCGTAGCTGTGAGCGGCTACGAAGCACACGTTGGACACGAATTACGAATTTAAAGTTCGTTAGCTAAACTATTTAAGAAAAAGACTAATCGAATATTAATTTAACACGAAAATTCTCAACAAAATTTGCCAAAATTTCACCACTTGACCTATGGAAAGGAAATTATTATTATTTGTAAAACATTTTTTAATAGGACAAACAAAAATCTGGACAATATGAAAGAAGCCTTATGGCAAAATGCCTGAAAGTATGGAAGTACTTTATAAATATTAAAGCATTTACAAAAGCCCCATCATAGCTTAGAAAATATCTGACTAGCAATTGTTACAGTGTATTAAAATGGAATATTTACACAACTAAAATAATATTTTTTATATAAATATACAGATACAAACTAATATTTTATAGAAGCATATTTTATAGAAGTTTAAGACTAACTATTATTAACGAGCAATAACAAAACAAATATAAATAAATATTTTATATTAAAATTTACATGAAATACGTGTAATTTTATGGGACTATTTTCGAGATATCTGTGACTTGGAAAATAATTATTTAACTTTTAAAAATAATAATTTAAGCTAGAAAAAATTACTGATACTTTTTGTTTGCAATATTTGACCTTTTATCAAATATTTCTGAAGATTTTCCAAATCTCTGCTTAAAAACTATTTATAGAAAAGGCGATAAAACCTCCCTGCTTTCCCCTCGTTATCTCAGTTCTTTGTTTTTCTCTCTCTTTTCGAATGTTCTCCGCTGGTTTGGATAGACTCTCCCTATTTCGGCTTCCCCTGCAACAGTTTTTGTTTACGATTGATTATTTTTAAACAAATCTCGTGTTGCGCTTCACTGAGCGTCACAGTATGTTAATTCTCCCACAAGACCCAAAAATAAAAGAGTCTTCTCGGTGGATCTGATGTTCAGTTGCATCGCGCTCGCGATTACGTGCAACTGTCTGGGATCGGTTGCACTATATCGGTTTTTTGTTTTAAAATTTTCCTTTAATTTTTGCTGGTGTTTCTCCTCAAAGGAGTTTCAAAAAATTATACAATAATGTTTGACTAAGGGTCACAGTAAAAGTAGCTAGTTTTCCCCCTTATTGTGCGCTGTCTTTTTAGTTTAGAAAGTGTTTGTAAAATATTGAAAATTTTACGTAAATTATCCAACATAACCTACAAAATTATACGGTGTTTGGTTTTTTGTGCGCGTCTTAAACCCGAAAAGTAGAGGGAGAAATATCTTCGTGTCATTAAAATCCCAACGTAAACAACAAACAGGAAAATGGATCACATCTAGAATAAATAGGAATATTCATTCGCAACTGACAGGCAGGCGCAAGTGTCAACAAAGGCGGCCAGGCCAAGAGGAACCCGGGAATAGGCCATAAATTATTTGGTTCAAGTGCAGCAACAGCAGCACCAGCACTCGCCATGAATCTGTATACTCTATACGATTGGGTAAGCAGGGGAATCCATTAAAGTATTAACATTTTAACCCATTGGAGAGCATAAGATACGGGGAACATCCATCATTTTTCATGTGTTTGAAGACCCAAAGGGAAAGAGTATTCAATAAGATCCACACATACAATCCACAAACAGCAGAGAGGCGAAGAAGCAGTTTGTTGTTTACAAATGAAATCGAAATTGAATGCGCCTTTGAACTTTCGATTAGACGACCACAACACAAGGCCCTTCAAAACTTTTTACAAAACTTACAGTGGGAAAAAATAAAAAATGTTTATACATTTTATACAAATTAATACGTATAAATTTAAAACTAAACTTTGAATTTTTAGCTTTTACCTATTAATATATTTTAATCAAATCTAAAAGATGTAAAATGTCACAACTTTAACGGAATTCTGAAGATTTTCCTAATATTTGGAGATTTTACTAAAGATAATTACGTTTACATTTTATTCTAAGTTTTAAACTTGAAAGCCTCTTATTTTAATTTGTTCAAATAATTAAAATATGTTGAAAATCACTTTTTCAGGCAAATTTAAAGAAATTTCAATACAACCCACACTTTTTATTAATATTAAAAAGAACCAGATGGGTATCAAATCAATGTCTGCCCATTTATCGTATGATTCCAGCTTGAAATTAATTATTTAATTTATTCCTTAAAATACCAAATATTTCGTTATTTTTTATTTTATTAGCATTTATTTTCGCTGCCCTCCTTCAGGATTTAAAAATATATTTCGCAGTGCCCTTTAAAATTGTTATCAACTGGTACATACACTCAACCGCATATCTCTGCGTACACCCCAAAAAATTTTCAAATTCAAACTTTAAACCCATATATTTCAGCTAATAATTAACATTTTGGCCCAACTCTTTTTTCTAACAAAATTATATAACATTGCCTTCAATGATGAATTATTTTAAGAATTATAAAATAAATATTAACATTTTATTTTTAATTTTAAACATAACTCTATGAAAAAGTGCACACGCAAAAGTCTGCGTACAGCAGTTAGAAATATCCTGGAATTCGAAATGGAGCGATTACAGCGAATTTTAATTTTGGCGATCGTCTTCACTTTGTCTTTGCATACGTACAGAGCAGTCGAAATTAAAAGTTGTGCAGTATTTTTCCGAGAATTTCGACATGGAATAAAAAGGCAAAGAAATTTCCGTTGATGAGAGAAAAATCATTATAAAGCATTTCCTGGATCATATCGGGAAATTGGTGCTCTAGTTGGTAGAGCCCACAGCTCGATCCAAAAAGTTATAAACAATTACAATTCGACGGGCAGTATATTGTCAAAGCTCCGATCTGGCCGTCCACAATTGCTAACGGACCGCGAGCAGAAGTCTGTAATCAAATCTGTTCGTCTTAATCCAAGGATCACGGCTCACCAGGCACAGCTGCAGATCGAGGAAAGTTTTTCCAAAACAGTTTCCGATGATACTGTTCGCCGTGTCATAAAAAAGGCTGGATACCAAAGCAGAGTCGCCCGCAAAAAGCCTCTGATTTCGGAGGTTAACAAGGAAAAGCGTCTAACATTTGCGAATGACCACATATCCAAGCCCCCAGATTTTTGGAATAAGGTCATATTTTCCGATGAAAGCAAATTTTGCATATTCGGAATCAAGGGAAAAACTTTGGTGTGGAGAAGAACCGGAGAGGCCTTTAAAAAAGAAAATTTAGTTGGCACGGTGAAGCACGGAGGAAGCGGCATTATGGTGTCGGGGTGTATGGCAGCAAGCGGCGTCGGAAATTTGGTATTTATTGAGGGTATTATGGACCAAAGTGCCTATATAAACATTTTGATAGAGAATTTGGGAAAAAGTGCTGAAAAATTGGGCCTTAAAGATGATTATTGGTTCCAGCAAGACAATGACCCCAAGCATACGGCACATAATACGAAGCTTTATCTTCTATTAAAAGTCAAAAATCAGCTACGAACGCCTCCACAGAGTCCAGATCTCAACCCAAAAGAGCATTTGTGGGATCTCCTAGAGCGGAAGATCCGTAAACATAAAATTACATCAAAAAAAATGCTCAAGGATGTAATTATGGAGGAATGGGGCAAAATTACAGCAGAGGAGACCAAAAATCTGGTGGATTCTATGCCGAGACGCCTAAGGGAGGTTTTAAACCAAAAAGGATACCCAACTAGGTACTAAAACAAGTATAAGTTAAGATTAAAATAGTTTTTGTTCAGCTGTACGCAGACTTTTGCGAGTGCCTTATTTCATAGAGTTATGTTAAAAATTAAAAATAAAACATTCATGTTTGTTTTACAATTTTTTAAAAAATACGTCATTGAAGACAACGAAATAAAATTTTGTTTGAAAAAAAGAATTGGTCCAAAATGTTAATTATTAGCTGAAATATATGGGTTTAAAGTTCGAATTTGAAAATTTTTTGGGGTGTACGCAGAGATATGCGGTTGAGTGTATATAGGAATTCCTTGTCTTATCAACATTGCGCCATCAATATTCTGGCAACAAATGTTGCCCGCAAACACAAACAAAGGTACACACATACTCATGGACTTACATCGCTTATGTTCCACATATAAATTTTGTTTATAAATAAAAAATGGGAGCGCACATTGATTCGGTGCACGGAACCGCTTGGAACCGCGTTGCAAATTTCCGCGGCACCACTCTCTGCTCGCTCTCATCAGTGGCGGGCTGCTCTTTTCCAACGCTTTTCCTTTGATTTTCCTCGGATTGAGTGACTGATTTCAATTGAATGTCTCTTCTGGCGTTTTATTTATAAAAGAACTTGCACTGCAGGCGGTCGCGTCGCTCGTGCGTCTTGCGGCGGCTCCTCCTTCCCGCACATTTATAGCTCCGAGAAAAGTAGATAAAAAGTGCAGTGAAGTTAAAGAATAATTTGCATACAAGTGGAAACTCTCACAATGTGACAATTGTCGATACATGGACTCTATATTTTTAAGTGACTGTAAATTGCATTTAATTGAGATAACTTTATCTGAGAGAGAGCCGTCGGAATGGGGAAATTGCATGTGAGTTATTGCCGTCGAACACGAGTGATCTTTAGCATCAATCGGGATGACATTTGACTTGTTCTTCATTCTTTATGCCTTTAGAATCATTTGAAATTAATGGATAATGAGGTTTAGATAGTCTTTAACAAATGATGTCGTTATTAAAAGAGAATGCGGAAAATATAATATCATCATATATGGGAAAAATATAATGTATCATTTAAACGGGTATTTCCTTCCTGACATTGTATTTATCATAAATTTGTCTGGAATATTATACTTAGTGCGCAGCTATTTGTTCACAGTCTGGTTAATTATTATGGGATTAATTAAATAACAAAAATAAAGAAAGAAAGAAAGCTATCACCAAAACCCTTCTTTACATTTACAGTTTAATTTAATTATCTGATAATAGCTACGATACTAAATTTGGTACCCACAAAATGTTATTTTATATTTTAACACATTAAAACCACTTTAATATCTAAAAAATTATAAAAACAATTCATACTAATGCTTGCAACAAAGACATAACTACAATAATTTTATATTATCCTCTCAAGATTTATATAACCTTTTTGACGCCCAAGAAAATCGAGTTCTTACCCTATTACCAATTTTTTCCTATACCTGCACACATATTTCATTGCCGAGTTTTCGCCTAGCAAAAGCCATTAATTTAATCATTTTCGCCAATATGCGTGCTATTATTGAAGGTCTATATATTGACAATATCTTAGGGAAAATCAAAACCAAAAAGGGAAAGCAGCAGCTCCATTAACAGAGACGTTGGGCTAGGTCCTGCGACCCTATCCATCCTTCATCCTTTCGGCGCAGGAGTGGCAGGCATTGTTATTGTTATTTTAGTTGGCGAAGTGCAAAAACCCCAGACGACGCCGATCCACCTGAAATGTGTGTCACACCCAAACAACGGCCCCCTCGAAAGAGGACTGAACTATAGCAACAAATTGAAATTCTCTGTTTTTTTTTGTTTTTTTCGAGGAGGTGGGAAAACTTTCGATTTCGCTTTTCCGCCAAACAAGAAAGCACGCATACTCAAAGAAATAAAACTAACCAAACCAGGTTGCCATGGCTATGACGGCAAACTTGTTATCCCGATATGCGTTAAGGATCCAGCTGGGACTGGGACTTCCTTACCAAAGTCCTGGCTTTGTCTTTTCGCCTGACAAGTTCAAGGACGTTCAAATTACAAAGGGGAGACTAAAGACTGGGAAAAGTTTTGCCCAAATATTTTCCGGCTAATCTGAATAATTTGTCAAGCGTTACGAACTGACCCACATGGCGTATGAGCAATATGGAAAATACTGTCTTTCGCAGATGTTCAAATACAGTTGGTATTCGATATAAGAAATATTTTATATGGAAAAGAACATTTATTTTATTCAATTTTAATATTTTTTTAAATTTAAAATGAATGTTTTTTTAAAATAAGCATTAAAAAAAGGCTTTGTTTGACGAAATTCTTTATTATGATAAGATCTTTTCCCTTTTTCCTTATAACCAATATCCACTGTACCCATCATCTCATAAGTTCAAATAAGTTTATTATTTCTAACGTCAAATGCATTGCCTTGGCACATGCCTATATAAAGATGCATGCATGTGAGATCTAATTAGATCTCCAGCTGTGTGGAAATGTAATTGGAAAATGCCTAAATATTTCCTCACTCAATTCAGGAACGGATGCACCAGGCATGTGTGGCACACGTTTTGGACACCTTCCCACCCGTAAATATATGTATTTCGGATCACTCAAGTGGACACCGAGTCGTCTTTCTTAATTAATGTGGGCAGGGCCTAAAAATAAATAACTCTGGCATATGCACAGGCAACTCCAACCGCGAAGGCACAAACTTTATTACCAAACGCATAAAGATGCTTCAAATGTTTCTAATTATAATTTAAAGGGAATCCAAGACAGCCGACTTACCAGCTGCAATCCATCAAGGAATCGGTGTGGGCAGCGAGTTTCCTTCTCTGATACAAACACTTGAGATGCAGGTCAATTTGAAATTTGATGTTGCCAAACACACATTGATATCATCATCTTATATTTACGTAATAAAGTCGCAGCTTTTTTAATACCTTTCACCCAAGTTTAGTGGGGCAGAGACCGAAAAGACCCCCTAAAGAATCCTCACAATGCGTCTCTCCTTCGACGATGACAACTGGGTGACATCATTAAATCGAATCGAAATCTAGAATATAAATTTATGGCGGCAGACGACGCGTGTTTGCCTCAAACTCAAGTGGCATGAGATGGTCCTATGCTAGTGGCACAACAAGTGGGCCAAAGCTTGTTCTGGTTTTCACTTCTTATTCAAACAAAACTGAATGTTTTCGGTCCACAATTTAATTAAAGGAATGCGATACTTATTTGGTGGAATTTGTTAGACTATAAATTAAAATTTAAATAGCTGAAACAGGAAACAATTTCTCAGTATATGTTTTAATTAGTAAGACAGCTGGAAAAACCAATCAATAAAAGCTTAAATCAATATATCTTTGATAATACAAATAAAAATAGCAATAGGTATTTAAATATAATATAATAAGTTATTTTCTGAGTAATATATTACCAATATAATTATTTACACGCAGAATTTGGGTTAAAAGCAATTAATTTTTTCACCTAATTAAAACCCCAGATTTTCTAAATGTAATATATCATGTTATAGCTCCGTACTGACCTTTTGTATTCCTTTATTTATTTAAATTATAGATCACATCATTGCTCCGACCGCAAAGCGCTAGTGTTAGCTATAAGGCGATCGAAGCGGCGGCAGCCGAAGAGTTGCCAGCAACATCTATATCAGCAGCAACAAAATCCCAGCAAGCAGCAACAAAATCCCAGCAAGCAGCAGCAACATCCTTCGGCGCTGGAGCAACAGAACAAACTCGTGTGGATGTTGAGTTTGTGCCCACGCTAAACTTTTTGTTCGAGAAACCAACAGCAACTGCAACAACAACATCTTCTGAGGCGCAACAGTTTTCCGAGCAACTGCAACATGTTGCCGGCGCGGCGGATAACAATGAACCTGCGGATGATTGCAACTCCATCGTCTCTGGCGACTCCAACGATTCCACGCACACTTACATAATCTCGCGGAGCAGTTGGACCCCAGCCACATCGAGCAGTACACCCTATGCGGTCACCTCCACGGATACCGCCGAATTAATCAGGAGGCAGAACAATCTCAGTCTCACGGAGGAGGAGGATCAGTCGGCGGTGTCATCGTTTAGTATTGAACAGCCCACCAGTTCCATGACCATTGACATGGCCGATCAGCAGACGACAGCTACAACGACCACCACGACGAGCAGTGTGGATGTTGTGGCGGCAAATACCACAACGACGGCGACGACTACGACCACAACGACCAGTAGTAGCATTGAGGAGGATATCGAGGAGGCGATAGAGATCAGTGAGGTGGAGGAGCAACTGAATTCGCCCCTCGAGTCCCTGTCGGAGGCAGCAGCTTTTGCTCGGCCAAGGGAGCAGCCATCAAGTGCCAAAAGCTTGACTAGCAATGTGGATGAGGATGAGGAGGATGCGGATGAGTTTCGGATCGATGATGCAGAGCTGTCGGGTGGACATTTGGCCCAGCACTTTTTGGTTGACGACAGCGAAGAGGAATCCGATCTCCCAGCTCCAGCATCCAAAGTGGAGGTAACCGCATCCTCCTCCAATGACGATGATTTTGACATTAGCTTGCCTTTGGAGCAGAGGAAGCCAGTGCATTCTCTTCACGATGAAGAAGACTCTGTGGATCAGAGTTTAAGCAATCAAAGCACCACGGATGATGTATCGGAGTTGGTTGAGGAGCCGCCTCATGAGGCGGAAGACAAGACCCAGGAGAGTGATGATGCCCCTCAGGAAACTCATATAGATGAAAGCCAAATAACCGAGGAGCAAGATCATTCAATGGAGGAAATAGTGGCCACAAATGAATCCATTGAGGTCACATATGAAGCTGAGGAAACGGCCAATACAACTTCCCAGAGGGTGGAGTTGGTCACAGACTTGGATGATGAGCAGGAACCGGAAGACGAGCAGATTCTAGAAAAATTCAAATCCACAGTGGAACCTTTAACATTACCACCGCTCCAAGAGTCACGAGTGGTGGAGAACAAGGTGGCCAGAGCACTGTCCACCCTGCGAATGCAGCCTGAGGTAATGGAACCGCTGGAACTAACCCTTTTGGAAGTTGATGTCGACGATGATGATGAAGACGACGAAGAGAGCTCCCTCCAGTTGATGAAGCTGCGTCTGATGGCCATGAATCAGCAGATTATCACAGACAATGCACCCAAGCTCTCGCCTACGGAAGCTGAGCAAACACAAGTTACCAGCACCAGCAACAGCTTGGAACTTAAGCAAATGGAGCGGGTGCCTTTAACGGAGTTCTCCAAGGACGTCCTCGAAGATATCACAGAGGAGAGCGAACGACAGCTCTCCATGAGCACCACCATTGAGGAGGAACAGGAACCACCTTCTCTGTCCCTTGATGAGTCGAGAACACTGCTCCTGCAGGCAGGAGCCAATAAAGCTGGAGTAGGAGGAAGCGGCTCCAGTATGCTGCAACAACTGGAGGCCAAGGTGCAGGAGTTGCACACTCAACTGGAGACCAAGGATAACTGTCTGGCCTCATTAAATCTGCAACTGGAGGCGGCGAGAAGAGAATCGAGTACGGGCCCAGCCTCGGCAAGGGATTCCAGCTCCATGATGACCAACTCTACGGAGTACCGCACTCTCCAGGATGAGCTGGGCGGACCGGTAACTAAAACGTTGCGTATACTTTCTATATATTTGCTAATGTTTATTTTTTCCACAGACTCTGGACATTTATGTGGAGATGTCGCGGCGGGATGAGATGATTGCTAAACTTACGGATTCCCTGCAGCAATCCCTGACTGTGCGCGAGAAACTCCAGATGGACTCGGAGCGCCTTGGCGGCGAGGTGCAAAATTTACGGCGTCAGCTCCAGGATGCCATCGAGTCAATGAAACGCTCAAGCGTAGGTTGGCCCGATCATGAGTCTAATCCCGGTCAGCGTCTATCGGAGATCTCCATGGATCTAATCAGCGAGAGTGACGATGATTTGGATCGGCATTTTCTCACCGACAACGAGGAGCGGGGTTCACGTAGCTCCAGAGAGAGACAGTTGCCTCAATTCCCAGCCAACGATGACCTGCAGCCCGAATGGACTCCTGCGTTTAGCAAGCAAATCGAGCAATTTCACACCTACCTCTTGCCCACGGAGCAGCGAATATTCCTCATGGTCCAGCGCAAGTTTGATGACTATCTGGGCCAGCAGCTGGCCTCCTGTAAGGATCAGGGTGTGCAGGAGCTAAAGATTGCCCGCGATCAGTGGGAAAGCGAGAAGCAGACCGCCGAACAAAGCCAGCAGGCAGCCCATGCCAAGCAGATGGAGGAGCTGCGTAAATACTTTGAGAACAAGTGCGCCGATCTGGAGAAGCAGTTCTCGGACGATGTCTTCTCGCACAAGTCCCAGCATCTGGCCAGTGATAGCTCTTCGGAGTGCTCCGAAATGGATCAGATGGTGGAGGATGAAGTGGTAATGGCGGCGCCTGCCGCTTCTTCAAAAGAGCCATCGCCCCGCAAACGGAAGCGAGCCGAGCTGCTGCTCAGTCCAAGTCACAGGCAAATGACGCCTTGTGGCCTGGATTCCCTAGGAGGAGATAATTCCGCAGCGGCCAAAGATGTGAGTTTTGTTGTGAATTATTTATTTATTTAAAGTCACAAAAATATTTAATACATAAATGTAAAAAGATAGCTTACTGTTAGTAAGTTTTAATTCAAATATGTTTGATTTGATAATATTTAAGATTGTTAGCTTTTCGAATTATAAACAAAGACGTCATTAAAATAAACCAAACGTCACCTGTCAGTTCATAATTTTTAATTAATTTGTAAAAATGGATAATTGGAGACAAGTTGTAAGCAATTAATATATTTTGCTCATACTTTTAACTTGTCTTTGAATATTTTTTAGAAAAGTTATCCAAGTCATAAAAATTTTATTGATTTATTAGTTTTATATAATTAATATTTGTATAGATATTATTATATATCATTCAGAAATATTAACATAATAATAGCAACACAATTTATTTGTTGATGTATAAAATTATTTCATAGTTTCTAAGAAAAAAGGAAATTATAAGGTAATAAAAAAAAAAACCAGGAGAAACAGAAAATATCTTAACCAATAAGTTGTGCTGCTATTATAATGCTTATATTTCTAAATTATCATTACAATTGTATACCAAAAATATTAATGACTTCTATTTAACCGCATTTCCAGCCAACTCAGGATTTAACCGATCTTAAGAACTTCTACCAAGCACATATTAAGGAACTGAAGCGGACGCATGAGGATCAGGTGCGCAAGCTAAGCGACCGTGTCAAGTTCTATGAGCGCCGCCAAGGAGACGATGACTACAAGGTACGGAATTTATATATCAAAATTATAGCATTTCCTAAATCCTATTCCAAGCTCGTTTTCTCGACTAACTCTAACTGCCGCATGTTTATTCTTGTTTCTCTTCTACGATCTTAATAACCCAATAAAACGGACTAATAACAATTGTAACTACCTGCAATCGAACACCTAAAAATAACTAACACAGCCTGCAAGCGAATCACCCGCACGTACCTGTAACCGGGATGAGGAAATTGGTGCCGGAGATGGGCCCGCCAACACATCGCTGATCATTATCGATGAAGATGAGCTGAATTTGAACAACGAGTCCCAGGTGATTCAGCGTATAATCGAGGAGTATGAGAAAAGGCTGCAGGAGCAACTGGCCCTGGCCCGTCAGGACATTGCCAATGAGCTGGAGCAACAGATTCAGGTGAGCGACGGCACAGGCACAGCTATGGGTGTAACCAATGGCAAGTGGCATGAGTTTCTTATTGTTTATTTTGACTTACAGCACGTTTTTTGTTTATTAAATGATAACAAAAGTTAAATAATAACATTAAAAAAAATTCATTTTAATTATATTTTAAATAAGAACTGAGATGGGAAACGCACTTCGGTAATATTGCAGTTTCACTCAAACGTAGTATGTGTGATTCACTACCCTTAATTTTAGGCTCTAATCTTAAAACATCTTTCTTGGCGTAAAATCCCTTCCCTTTAGCATAATTTATTTATAAAAGCGGCGCACGCAACGTGCACAAAGCACGAAAAAAACGTGCAAAAATTGTCAAGCAGCCAAAAAACTCAAAATAAAAGCAAAAGAAACCGAAAAATCGGCAAAAAATAAGAGCAGCAACATGAAAATCATGCTGGCGTAGAACGTGTGCCAAAAGAACTTTCAACTCACTTTGAATTTATGTAGCATTAAATCTGTGTGCACTTTGATACCTGGGCAATCCATCTATTTATACCTGGCGGCGGCAGTCAATGATCCCCTCTCAAGGCGTTGACGGCGTTGCGCCCCAATCCTTTCCAGCAGTCGTTGTCTTTTAAACCTCACTCTCTCACCAAATATGGTGGCCACGTGTCGTCGTCAGGCGAGGGATACGAAAAATAGATAAAGACCTCCCTTTCGATTTCGCTTGACACAAAGGCAACTATTTGTTGTTCTTATTGTGGCGCCCCAAAATAAATCCAACGAAGGTCAAAGACGGCTGGATATTGTACTATCTATACAGTAGAGATTGGATTAGAAGAAAGGGAAAGTACTTTTAAAGTACTAGAAGGGGACGGGCTTATGGATACTAAATAGGACTGTAATTGTGCTATGGAATAAATTCAGAACTTAAAACTGAATAAACTGAGCTAGGATGGGAATAGACTAAAAATAAATATAAATACAATAAATAAATATATAGAATAATAATATATAGATCCAGCGTTTAGTTAAATATTTTTAGATATTTTGTAAAATATTTCTTAAAATAGAAACCCTTTGATATGTATTTTACGAATTTTAATAGGAATTCAGGAAAGAGATTCTTAAGATATGGTTTATTTATCTTTATTAATTAACCTTAAAAAATTAGGTTGAACGTGTATATATCCACTGTATTTGTAGGTATTTTCCAAATACAAAATACCCAAATCATTCCGATACAAACACCCGCTTCTGTTGTTGTTCCCCAAAGGCGACATTTTCCGTCCCACTTATGATGTCAAAAAATAGTCTCATTTATATGTATCATATGGGGGCTATCTGGCGAACGCTCAGCAAATTTCGCAGACATTCTGCCGAAGATTTGACAAAACAAAGATACATGTCTGAACATATATATATTGAAATACATAAAAAGATCGCGCCAAAAACTTTAATTGAACCAAAAACATGTGCTTGTCCTGTTGTCACAGCATCATGTCTTGTTTATTTCACACTTTCCTAATAAAGTCATGAAATGGAGCTCTAATAAACTCAAAGCCGGAAGTGTGAAGACCAGCTCAAGTTGGGATTAATAAAGGGGAAAAAAACACCCCCGATATACATATAGAAGCTGCAAGCAGCATGTTGCAGTTCTTCTTTCCACCAAATAACTTTTTAAAATTAACGCTCATAAATTTGAATTAATTTCAACACGCACACAAGCAGCCAGGAAAAGAGCGGAGGCACTCATTCTCAGCGCTCTCCCGGATTCTCCCACATCTAACCGATCTCTCCAATCGTCTATATATATATGCCTGCCTGCCTCGGTTGGACCGATCAGTCTTTTCCGTTACTTCAGTGCGTGCGTACAATAATTCATTCATTCAAATTGTATACAAAGACTTTTTCTAAGAGCGCAGAAGATTATTCTTCTAGAGACCTTCGGGATCTTCAAGTGGTCTTTTCGTGGAAAGAAAGAAAAATAGGCAAATCATTGCCAAAAATCATACAAACAAACAATTATTTAAATTAAAAGTTGTGTTCATTGTGTCCATTAATGGGAAATTTGTGTGAGTGATGGTGTGGTTTGAATTTTAACGGTTTTTGTCGAAATTAAAAGAAACTGCGGATCTAAAAAAGGAACTTTAAAAGTAAGCAAAATGAAAAATTGACTAAACAAATTCAATTTGTTGAGAGTCTCGGGTCTAAACGTCCATCAATCGAAAGACACCCAGACTCTAAATAAACAAACTTCCTGCACTTTGTCAAAGACATGACTTCTCTTCCCTTTAAACTGGAAAAGTCATTGGCCTTTCTCCACCCAAAAAAAGAGAAATTAAAAACCAAAGAATTCCCATTTCCAGGGCAGGAGTTTATTTTTGTCTAAAAGGCGCAAAATTTTCGGTTTCTCTGGGAATGATACGTTATTTGTGGGTTTATATTTAGTCGACGTTAAGGGATGCATAATAAAGATGCACTCACTCATAGGAAATAGTTTCAAGTTTAAATAAAAAATTGTTATGAGATTAGCTTATCATTAATAAATAGAAAACAATTTAATTGGCAGAACTGCAGGAAAATCTATTATATTTTCTCATCATAACTCAACTCTTAGTTGCCTTCAAAAACCTTCTTGTAAAGTTCACCAACTGTTCTTGCTAAGTGAATTTTAATTGAAAAACCCAACGACCAGGAACGCCCCTAAAATTAAGCCATCAAGCCAATCAATTAGTGTAAGAGTTTATAAGGATTGCCTGCCACAACAATAGTTTAATAAGAATTCAAAACCTGTGCCATGGATTTCGACCGCATTCGACCAGTGCGGTCTCTGACAGGATTTTTGAGCTGGTGCCGTCTGTGGCCAAGAGATGGACCGATACCTCGACAGGATTGGAACAGCTGCAGGGATTATCTACTACACGCTCCCTTTACCTTACTATTCATGGTTCTGCTGTGGGTGGAGGCCATGATGAGCAAGGATATTGAGCATGTTGCCGATGTCCTGCTGATCGGCCTGACCACCACAGCTTTGGCGGCCAAAATGGTGAATAACTGGAGATATGCCCATTTGGCCCAGCGGCTCCTAACCGAATGGAGTACCTCGGATAAGTTTGAGCTACGGAGCCAGCGAGAAGTGGACATGTGGCAGTTCCAGCATCGTCGCTACACTCGCATCTTCATTTTCTATTTAATGTGCAGTGCGGGTGTGATACCCTTCATTGTGATCAAGCCTTTGTTCGATATACCCAATCAGTTGCCATTCTGGATGTGGATGCCCTTCGATTGGCAGAAGCCCGTTAACTTCTGGTATCCATTTATTTATCAGTTTCTAACAATTCCCATTATTTGCTTGTGCAACATCACCATGGATGGTGTGAATTGGTACATGATGCTCCATCTATCTCTTTGCTTGCAAATGGTGGGACAGAGATTGAGTGACCTACGAGCAAATGATAAAAAGCTGGGTGAGAAATTCATAGAGCTGGTGCATGTTCATCAGGATCTCAAGCGACAGGCCTTGGACATTGAGAGCTTCATTTCGAAGAGCACTTTCATCCAGATCTTGGTCAGCTCCTTGACCATATGCTTTACCATATATTCCATGCAGATGGTGAGTTTTTTTAATGAAAGCAGGGCTGTCAGGAGTCACTGTTTTGATAGCTCTGCTTTATTAGAATTTGTATAGAAATTGAATGGAACGAATATATAACACGTTTCATCCTTTTAGAGCCCCGTCATGCAGGATTTAAATAAGTTTGCCGCCATGCTTCAGTATCTATTGTCCATGATCATGCAAATCCTATTGCCCAGCATCTATGGAAATGCTGTCATTAACTCTGCCAATTCGTTGACAAGTTGTCTATATCACTGCGATTGGCCAGATATGAATCCTAGAATGCGTCGCCTTATACTAATGTTTATGGTTTACTTAAATCGTCCTTTGTCCTTGAGAGCCGGTGGCTTTTTTCAAGTCGGCTTGCCTTTATTTACCAAGGTTCATAGGATGAAGTATGAAATTTGAGATCCTTTCTCTAACAAGTCTTTATTTCAGACCATGAATCAGGCCTATAGCCTGCTAGCCTTGCTGCTCAACATGAACAAATAGGAGAAAAGAGTTCTGGAAACTAAAAAAACCACAAACTCTGCTTTCTATTTTGGATTAGCGAGAAGATTTCGCAGCTCGTTTGGAGATTTAGTGCCGCCGCGTCTTGTTATGCAAAAATCTAAAAATATAATGTAGCATTGCACGAAATATACACGTATTCCTATATATATATACAGTACTACATGTTTGCTGCACATGAAA
The DNA here is from genome assembly GCA_035045905.1 of Drosophila anomelani. Classification (NCBI taxonomy): domain Eukaryota; kingdom Metazoa; phylum Arthropoda; class Insecta; order Diptera; family Drosophilidae; genus Drosophila; species Drosophila anomelani. The sequence goes on from JAWNOO010000165.1 coordinate 2,739,017, forward strand.
TGTAGAAAATTGCAAGTGACGAAAATAAAATTCAGATTTGACTCGCACATCGAAAAGCAGGAAAAGTTTCACTGGGAAAAATACAAAAAAACAAAAAAAAAAGAAAAGTGCCAATTCCCCAAATAAACAAAGGGAAAACCAGAAAGCATCATAAACAGTGCGTTTCGGGGCTTTAAGGCGGTTATAAAAATATATAAAAATCTTACGAAGTAGACATTTTTTTCTAATATTTTTATAATTTCATTGTGACGTATCGCCTACTGAAAAGCTTCAAGTAAATATTGGAAAATATTGAAAACAAAGAAAACTTGTAATCTGCCGGGATCACGACCCCTTTTGAGAGAGACATCTACAGAGAGAGAATCGGCGAGAATGAGGAAGAATTTCAGAGATAACAAAACTTGCTGTTGATAATTCATTTTATTTAACTTTGAAATCATTATTCATCAACTGTATTTAATTGTATTTAATGTGGTTTTTATGGTTGCTTGTCTTGAGCGTGAAGAGGGTGTACCAGCGGCCAAAAATAAACCTCAACTCCACCCACTCTTGCACTTTCTCCCTCTTATTTTTTCCCCATTTCAGTTGGGGGAGAATCTTTATTAAGATTTATCTGTCTTGCTGTGAGTTTCCGTCTCGGGATGATCCCGTACACAGATCAAAAATAAAAGAACACAGATCATTTCCCATCTATATCATGTAAATATTTTCACTTGGAACCATAAATATTTATGCTCTGGTGAAAGGCGGGAAAAGTTCTCCCATTGAAAGCTCTGAGCTGTCTCCGAGTTCGAGGCTTCCGCCTGCAATATGCAGCCGAATGTTGCCACACATTTTCCATAAACAAAACATTAATCTTTGTAAACAATTTGCATTTAATTTTCAGAATTTGTTGTCGGAGAATACCGTGGACGATCAGCATTGGCCCAAGGAGCTGATCTTGCTGCGCGAGAAGTTTACGGCCAAGAGTCAACTGGAGATCACTCAGCTGAATATTAAACATGCCGACGAGGTGGGTTTTTAATATTTTACGATATATTTTAAAGTAAAATTTGATTACAAACTAATCCAAACTATTATCTCGCAGATGTCGCGCCTGAAATTAGAATTTGAGAAGCAGCTGAATCGGAAGAACAAGCGGCATTCAACCTTCGATGCCGCCCGTGACCTGGAGCAGGTGATCTGCGAACGGGATGGCCTGAGGGAGCTGTCAAAGAGCTTCCGCAGTGTGCTCAGCCGGCTGGCCAAGTGTGTGGCCAACTGTGAAGAGGATCTGAACTCCACGCTCTCGGAGGAGGTGCAACGTCTGTTGCTGCCCCTTAGCCGCAGTCAGGATGTGGCCGATGAGCTGGAGGTCACACTCAGTGGCTCGCTAAACAATACCCGGCAAATGCTCCGTGTGCCTGATGTGCACAGTCTGCTGGAAGTGGTTGAGGATCCCAGTCTGGTGCAGTTCATCGACAGCAAGAGCAACGAGGAGCCCAGCGAGGATTTCGATTTGAATGATTGCTTGGAGCGCTTGAAGTCTGAGGCGTCTTACCTGTTGCACTTGTCCGAGGATTTGCACAGGCCACGAGCCACGGATGAGGCCTCGGAGGAGCCACTGGATGAGCAGGAAAAGCAAGAGCATGAACTCTGCTGCGAGGCGGAGGATGGCCTAAAGACTACAGGTGCCGTCTTGTCCAAGTTCCTGCGTACCAACTCCCTGAACGACCAGCAAATGGGCGTGGCCAATCAGCGAAAGCATAGCAGTCCCGAGGCGGGAAAAACACACACCTCTCTGCCGCCCGATCTCTACGAGCAGGAGGGCAATGCATCGCAGCTATCCTTCCAGCTGGTGGAGCTCAAAAATCGGCTGATTAAGTCTGAATCCGATCGCCAAAAGCTGCAGCAGCAACTCAGTCACACAATCGATCGGAATGCAGAACTGGGACAGGAGCTGCAGGCCCTGAGAGATCAGTTTTCCCAACTGAACTCTTTGAACCACACGGACTACAATGAGGGCTATGGCCTGGGGGGACCCGGTATGAAGAGCCTGCAGGAGCAAGAGGGATTGGATCAATCGTCGGCCAGTTTTGTTGCCCTGCAGGAGAGGGCGCGTCACCTGCTCTCATCATCATCGCCTGTTAAGGATGCCCAACCTTTGAGGGATCAAGGAAACTCCACGGTCATTCTGCTGCAAATGATTGAAGACTTTTGCCGCGAAGGCGACAAAGTGGTTGAGTATGGCAAGAAGGATCGTGAGGATCTGCAGTCACAGGTGAGTTTAACGATAATATTCCTAAGAATCGTATCCTCCTGCCCCTTTCCTCCATGAAGTTATTCCCCCCCTTACCACAAGTGCTAAACGCATGATCCGTAAACATTGATCAAAGTCGAAACAAATTCGATTAGTATGTAAGCCAGGTCTCTATACGTTAAGTCAATACCCGCTCCTAACCCCCACAACCAACAACACAGATCGATACCGCTGACAAGCAGCTGAAGGACACCAGGCGATTCCTGGAGGATCAGGCCGCCGAACGCGAACAGGAACGCGACGAGTTCCAGCGCGAAATTGAGCGACTAAAGACCCAGTTGCGTGACAAGGAGAAAGAGCATAGCTCCTATGCCAATGCCTCCGAGGAGGTGAGTCCTGACCACGGTCATCTCACATCTACATATGTACGATCGCTGGGATTGCTTGGTCTTGATTTTCGGGCTTGGTTTGACTTTCGTTTTTGCGTTTTGCCTTTTGGTTTACAAAGTCTTTTTCTCCGTCTTTCTATATATTTGTTTTTTTCTCTCTATATTTGTATACATTTCTCTATTTGTTTTTGGTATTATTATAATATCTATAGTTTTGGTTATAAGTTTAGTTTTTAGTTATTTAAGTTTCCTCTGAATGTTTCCACTTTTTTATTAACTGACACAATTATGCACATATCCTAAATATAAACACGAAATTGCTTGGAATTAATTCAAGTCTGGAAAGCATTGAAAATGCTTACAAAATCGCACGAGCCTCAGGCACCTGTTGGGCATAATTCCACTATAAATCCCCATAGGGGGGAAGTCAAGGGCAGAGTCCATATATGCATGTATAGGTCTCTATATCTCTATATATATATGTATGGATATGCCAGATCTTTTGTAAGAACGTGCCGACATATTTATAGACCCGGGGAAATATACGTACACTTAAGTGTCTGCGCCAGTCGTAGTCTTTCAATCGGATTCCATTTAGCGAAGCTACCTCAAGTTTAAAATCTCAACGGGATTGGGTAGATGTTTTCAATGTCACTTGGATATATGCAGGCACTTTGTTTTGAAAATGATCTATGGGGAAGTGTCATTGGATAATTTAGAAGAGTGATAAGACGATTTATTAACTTATTATAGTTTTGATTATTACAAAATGTTGAATATTATTTATGGGGATTTTTATTCTTACAAAATATTTGTTGATTTATAAGGCTTCTTTATTATCGTTTTTAATTATAAATTCTTCACATTTTAGGAGCTTTAAATTTTGAATATAGTTTAATTTATTTGAACTCTAGTTAATTATTATTAATTCCTAGAATAAATAATTTATATAATCAGCTTTTCCACTTGTCATTCTATTATTCAACGTAAATTCACATGGAACTATCAGTTTCTTATTATTTAAACACAATATTTATATCAGGTTTTTTTGCATTTGCATTTATTACAACCCTATGTTGCTTATATAAATTATAGTTATTATTTAAGTTTGGTATTATGGTCCTGTTAAACATTAAACCTTAAATGTTTCTTGTATTAAACAAACTAATTTGTATCTAAAAAAAAATAATTGTAACTCTTTTTGCATGCACCCCGTAAACAAATCTGCAACTAAACTACAACTAAAAATAAACTACAATATAAAAATCTTTGCACCCGCTCCCCTTTTTCCCACTGCGCCTGCACCACACCCACAAAAATAATTGAAGGTAGCGAAGAATAAGCATGTAAGTTGGTCACTAATCCTGGACATGATCGCACCTCGCACATTTGCCACATTTCACCACCATTCACCTCAATTCCTTACTCATTCATGATTATTAATTAAATGTAATATTTACTTCTATGCAGTACGCCCAGCTGGAGGGTCAGTTGCGAGAGGTGAGCCATCAGCTCAGCGAGTCGAATGCCAAGCGGGACAAGTTCGAGGTGGAGCTGAAGGCTTCGATTGACAAGATATTTGTCCTGCGAGAAATCATCTCGGAACTGGAGACACAAGTCCAGACCAAGGCCATCAACGAACAGGTACTGACCGAGAAGGCCAAGCAACTGGAGGACTATGTCAGCTTGCAGATCAAGGATAACGATGCCCTGCAACAGGAGGTGCATAGCTTGAAAACGGACATCGGCGAGGGCTATCAATCTCGCATCAGACTGCTGGAGGAGAAGCTGCAGCTGGGAAGACCAACTGCAGAACAGGGCCAAGTTCTCAGTCAAGTGGCCGAAAAGCTGCGGGATATTGAGACCACCTTGGAACAGAAGACCAAGGTCCTAGAGTCACTGCACAACTCCAACACGGCCTCCAATTCGACCAGCTTGAGTGTCACCGAAGATGTCTCTGTTCACGGCAGCAAGGATCGCACAGCCGAGGGCTCGCCCAGCCATCCATCGCTCACCATCGAGAACGTGCAGCGGGTCACCGAGAAGCTGGATAAGCACACCCGGGTGGAGGAGGCGGCCATCAAGCGGATACGCGATCTGGAGATGCAGGCGCAGCAAATGCGTGCCGGCTATATGGTGAGTAGGAAACCGAAAAACATGGACTATGTCTGGGCTGACCAAGTTCGAATTCGATCTCCTGTGGTGAATTTTTCGTCTGTAGATCTTTTTAGTTCATAAAGTTTTCGAACAAGATTCGGTTAGGTTTGTGTCCTTACTAATGCGCTGATTTTAAATTTCAACTGATGCCTTCTATATATTTAGATGCTTCTCTGCTCGGTTTTCCCTCTTGATTGCCCTGCCCTTGCTCTTGCATATATTCTCTCATCTTTCTCGATCGAAAACATCAATCAGTTGCCTTCCGAAAGGCACTGTGAACGGCAGCAACGGAAGAAATGTTCGCTTTCTTATATCTCATTTTATATCGCTAACCAAATAATGATATATATGCATGTCAAAGAGATAAATCTATATACAAAATATATAAAAGAATAATCAAAATAAAGACTGCAAGCGGCTGAGGTTCCGGAAATGTTTCAGTATCCAAAGATCCCTCTGCGAGTGAGTTTTTCAAGTGAATAATTTTTGAATAACCGATCAAGGTTCCGCCGAAAACTGAGCTCTCTGTGCGACAATTGATGTGCCTGTGGCAGCAAGTGTTTATTTATTTTTCAAGGCAGCCATAATATAAATAAATATATAATTGAATTTGTTGTGGTCGCCCGTTTTCATAATGTTTTGTCCATGCATTCTCAGGGGTCTTTTTGGTCGGCTTGTTCTGGCAGAGATGTGTATGATTTTTGCGGGAATTTGGCACACTCGAAGTCATAAATAAATCTTTTGCTGTTCCTGTTCCCGTTTCCCCATTTTGCCCGGTTTGTTCCACTTCAAAAATAGCCCGGGCACAATTTTCCTACCACTCGAAAAATAGAATGATAATAAAAACAAATCATTTGGCGCCTCCATTGGCACCTGCCACATTTCCATCATCCTCCTGCTGAGTGCCTGGACCTTTTGTCACTCCCTGAAAAAAGATGCGTAAAAGTGCAACTTTGTTTACAATGCGCATCACCCCCCAATTGAAACACTAATATGATGCTGTAATGCCTCAATAAATTCCATTATGTTATGGCACGCATCCCGCTGCGTTGTTTGGAGAACGGGGAGAGTGATTTGCTGCGTTCGAGATGCTGGATACTTGGTCGGAGGTGGGGCCTGGAGCGATTGCATTGGGGGAAGCTGCGTTCATCTGCCCGCATAAATATATACTTAAATGGATCAAAACTGAGTAAACAGACATCGCAAGAGTAAAGAACTGCAAAGAGATACTGAGAACAGTGGAGGATGAATGCAAAGAATTGTATTTTATATAAAGTATTTAAATATTTACTTTCTATTAATTATATTTCTATTTTTTAATTTAAACGTTAAAGATTTTAGGATTAAATTTTCTTTAAGGATGGCAAATAATTTAAACAAGGACAAACTTAAATAAATAAATACAAGTTTTCTAAGGAATGAATGATGCAGATTTTAAAATGATTTTAAATTAAATTATTTTTCCATAAAACATCACTAATTTTAAGATAGGAACAACTTAATGGCCTATAAAACATTACTGATAGCGAGTTAGCTCTTACATTTATCAGCAAAGATTGGACAATTTAAACAATTTAAATTTCAAACACACACACATACAGTAGCAATGAAGAGATATAGAATACTTCCACTTTAATTGAAGTTGGAAAGGGTTAAATGCAGATGAAGCCAACGGTCAAGCGTTCGGTCATTGGACTTGCACCCACACATTCCAGAGGAAATATATACTTGAACTCTTTAAAATATATGTATCAAGATTTAAATACGAAATAAAATATTTGAAAAATACTCCTATAATTTCTCGATGTAGATTTATTAATTTAATAAATAAATATTGAATTTAAAACCATTCTCTTCCCTTATAGGATCTCCAACATGAGCGGGACTCGCTACAGGGTCGCATGGATGAGCAGACCCATCGCATATCCACACTGCAGAATCGCCTGGAGGAGCAACGTCAGCGTGCTGAGCAACTACATCGGGCCGGCACCTCTGATCTGACCACCAAGGTCCATGAACTCCAGGGTGGGGTGCAGAATCTGAGCGAGCAGCTGAGTGCCCGGGACAAGCAGATGGCCACCATGCGACAGCAGCTGCAGCGCAGCAAGGAGGAGATTATGCGCCTCGAAGCGGAGCTCACAGTTCGCACCCAGCCAGATCGCAGTCTGGTGGACAAGCTCCAGGCGGAAGTGCAGCAGAAGGCAGGCGAGATTGGCAAGCTAAAGGAGAAGATTCGCACGGAGATGATAAATCGACTGGCCTTGCCCGATCTTATGCAGACCATGCTGGCGGATAAGAACGATGAGATTGATCACCTGCGCGACCAGCTAGAGGCCAAGGAAAAGGAACTGCTGCAGGCCACACAGGCACAGGATGCCAGCCCGATGTCTTCACCGGCAGGAGGAGAAGGGGAAGGAGCCGGAGCGGGAGGAAAGCTAAGTGCACGCACTCTAAGCGATATCGGATCAATTACCGAGTTCCCCGAGCCGGATGTGGACCGGCGAGCGGCTATGCGCAGCCTGAACGCTCCCCTGCACATGACAGACGGTGCGGGCGGCTTCCTGCACCAGACAATGGTGAGTGCTTTTTGTTTTTAATAGTAATCATTATTCATGATTGATATCCCTTCACAGGAGACATCCAAGGAGGCTGTGGCCAACTTAACGCACAAGCGAACCGACGACTTGAGTGGCTTTATGGCCCCATATCCGGTGAACACTTTTGAGCATCCCCACTACTTCCAGGCCCTGGGAGTTACTGCCCAGAGCAGCGATGGCCTAACACCTGGCCTAGTGCCGCGGCAGATCAACTTCTCTAACCTCACGGAGGACTCCAAGGTGAAAACGCCTAGCATGATGGTAATGCGAACACCGGAGATGCCTAGGCCCATGACTCCGCCGGAAGTGCATCAATTGCGACAGAAAGTGTCTACTTTGGAGCAGGAGAAGCAGCGCCAGCAAAGTGAATCCGAGAAGAACTTGCAGGATCTGCGAAAGCAGCTTGAGCAGGAGAAGGAGCAGGTCAGTCGCCAGTCACAAACTCTGCAAAGTCACCAAGAAAGTGAGCAGAAGTACAGACTTTGCATTCAGTCGTTGGAAGCCAAGATACTGGAGGCAGCCGCTCAGGAGGCCGCTGAGCGTGAGAATCTCCGCAAGGAGCTAAACTATGTGAGCGTTGCCCATGGCCACTGCGAAGATGCGGCCGCTGCTCGCAAGAAAGAACTTGAAGCCCTTAACACGGAGGTGAAAGTCAAGGCGGATCAGCTGCAGGCTGCACTCCGTCGCTGTGGGGAGCTGGAACTCCAGGTCCTAACCCTGGAGCGGGATCTTGAGCGTCTCAAGAACAGCGAGAACAGCTCAAAGCAGTACTCCGTGGATGAGATTGCTCAGCAGGTGGAAAAGGAACTGAACTACTCCGCCCAGCTGGACTCGAATATTCTCAAGGCCATCGAGAGCGAGGATGAGAACAACCTGGACAAGAAACAGCAACAGAAGGAGGTGCAAACTGAAGAGGAGGAGCATCTTCTGCCGGGCACTGGCAACGGCACCGACGACGAAAACTTCACCGGGGAACGGGAGCTGCTGAATCAGCTGGAGGCTCTCAGAGCTCAGCTGGCCGTAGAGCGTGAGCAGTGCGAGGCAATGAGCAAGGAGCTGCTTGGAGAGAAGCAGCACTCGCAAGACATCCAAGAGCAGGACGTGGTCATCATTGAGGCGATGAGGAAGCGTCTAGAAACCGCTCTCGATGCGGAGGATGAGCTTCACAAGCAGCTGGATCAGGAACGCGAGCGCTGCGAGCGTCTGCAGACTCAGCTGACATCCCTGCAACGGGCAGAGAGTCGAAGGAATAGTTCCCTGCTCCTCAAATCTCCCGGGGACTCCCCTCGCAAGTCCCCGCGTGCTGACTTCGAGTCGGAACTCGGCGACCGGCTGCGCAGTGAGATCAAGCTGCTGGCCGCTCAGAACGAACGAGAGCGCGAGAGATCGGCGGATGCCCAACGTAACAGTGAGCGGGAGCGTCAGCGGTACGAAATGGAGCTGCAAGAGCGCGTGGCGTACTGCGAGCGGCTTAAGCAGGAGATGGAAAAGCTGTCCCGCGACAAGGAGTCGGCGGAAGCCGAACTGGAGCATTTTAATGAGCGGCTAACCCTCCAGGCGAACGAGGTTGAGAGCCTGGAGGCAAGGCTAGTCACCCTTCAGGAGGCAGAGACCCGTAGGGCCAACACTCGCACCCGCCAGCATCAAGAGAATGTCCAGCTTCAGGCCGAGATCCATGAGCTGCGCTCCAAGCTGCTCGCTGCTGAAGCTGCAAAAGACTCTCTCGACCAGAAGATCGTCCAACTCCGTTTCGATGTGAGTCGCTCGGGTCAGCGGGAAGCCAAGCTGGCCGAAGCCCTAGCTCAGGCCAACGATCGGCTAGCGCATAGCACCACCGATGACACTGTGCCGGCCCAGTTCCTGCAGAAGATGAAGGAGATCAACACACTGCTGGTGGAGAATACCCAGGAGAACAAGCAAATGGCTGAAACGGTACAGTTTTTGGTGGGCGAACGGCTGGCGCTGCAGAAGAAGTGCGAGGAGTTGATGAACGGCTCTGGAAGCACCAATGTAGCCGAGCTTGAGGAACGCTGCCGCCAGCTGATCGGTCGCTATCTTCGCGTGGAGTCGCATCGCAAGGCTCTGGTCTATCAGAAGCGGTATCTGAAGCTCACCCTGGAGGGTTACCAGGCCAGTGAGCAGCTGGCACTGCAGAATCTGCGAGGAGGTGCAGCGCAGTCCGGCAGCCAGCGGAATATTAAAAAGAAGTTTAAGTGAGTAATAGTCTTTGACTGTAAACACTGATTATAATAACTTGATATCCTTTCTCTCTTTTGCAGGACTGTTGCCCTGGCCATCATTGCCATTCAGCGAATCAAGTACATTGGACGCATCTGGCATACGGGCAAGCGGATTGTGAGCAAGTCCGTCTTTACAATTACCCAGCAAAGGTAAGAGCTTCCCTTCAGAATCATCTGGAACATATATACCTTGCTGTACATAAAAGCCTCGATGCCATAACCCACATGCATTCTCTCTCATTCCCCCCTAAGCTCTAAGATGCCCCTAGTGACGGTCAATATGAAAGTTAAGCTAAGCAAGGGCGATTCAGCCAAGAAATAGTCAAGGTCTGGGCTCCACAAATGAAAGCACTTATTTTTTTAATGGTTCACCCAACATTTATAGCAATAATAGAGAACAAGAGTAGCTATAGATATATAGTTTATAGCTTTTACTAACAGAATATCAATTGGGTTTCGGGTTTCCTTTTTATAGCAAATAATTTTATGCATATTTTATTCAAAATATAATTTTTGTCCGATTTAAAACTCACCTCGAATTGTATCCTAAAATCACCAAAACAAAAGCAATTTTTGAAGACTTGAAAACTAATCTAAACTCTTTTTCCAGAAGTCCTGGACTCAATGTGAACATGGCACCCACGCTGCCATCTCCATTGCCTGTGCCCAACTCCTCAACCTTACCCACCAATAATAATAGCCACAACCTGACGGGACGTCTGAGCTATGCACCCGTCTCACCACCAATGGTTAACTACAGCACGCTGCAGCCAATAATGCTGCCATCGGATTTTAACCTCCAAGCGCCAACAACATCGTTGCAGAACTCCATCACAAATAATAATACCAGCAATGATGCCAATGGTCTGCCTTCTCTGGCCAGATTAGACTGGCCAACGATGCAGAAACCCAAGAGAGCGCATGCGCGGCATCATTGAGGAGGAGAAGAGCCGCCCCTTAGCTTAAGTGAAGCCATAAATCGAAGACATTTTTAAGGAGCATGAGATCCATTTTTAGAATTACATAATTACCTGTACCATTTACCCCCCATTTTCCCTGTCGAAAACTATGTTTTAAGCTGTTGTGTAACCTAGTTTAAGCATTCGCGCAAATACCACACCAAACTTAGACATGTAATGGATCGTCTGTAAGTGTTATTTGTATTATTACCGCCCAAGTGTAGTCGTAAGCATAAACCTAATCCAAGTCCCAGTATTTTTTTTAAATTGGTTCGACTGAGAAGTTTCAAAAGAGTCCCTATTTAATTTGGATTTGATTGTATAAGTTTTTTAATAAGTTTGATTAAACCAAAATTGATTTCATATTAATTATGTTTCTCTTGAGTTAATATTTCTTTGAAAAGTGTTCTGTACAGACAAATGGAAAGTGCCTTATTGGTGAGAGGATTCAATGGACAATTAAGAATTCAATTCACATCGAAATCATTAAAATAAAAGTTAACATGTTAATGAATTAGCAGTTGTTTTGTGCTTATTAGGAAATTAAAGGATTTTTATATTAATATCAGCTCTGTAAATAAAACCAAGCGGTTGTAAATACCCAACTTCAGCATACGGACACAAACAAAAGTGCTCCTCAAAAATATGCCAGGAGCACAAAACGGATTGCAGCTGTTCGTTTCAGTGTTTCCCAATGCTGGTATTAAGCCCAACAGGTTTTTGGGGGAGGATGGGTTGGTTGGTTGGTTGATCGGGCAAATGTCAAGTGCTGAAGCTGCTGCACCACAAGGACACAAAAACAGACGGCGAGCATTAAGTAAAGTGAAGTACTACCTCGCCTCAGGGCGGCTCTACGTCAAATGAAAGCGAAAAGCTGCAATATTTTCGCACGTCCAGCAGGGAATCAATCTAAGGGGGGGGGTCTGCCCTTAACCCGGGAGGAGTGTAATCTATAGAAGAGGGAATATGAATACTCTTTAACCTGTGAATGCTTGACTTTTATATTTAAAAGAATTGGTTTCGTTTTAAATTAAATTATTTTTAATATAACATGGGCTACCTGTTGTTCTAGAAATATAAAACAATCTACCATCTCAGTAATAAAAACTATAAAAACAATCACAGTACAGTTTTCTCTCTGCACCCCTTTTCTAATAAATTTAATTAAATTTTATGCCATTTCCTGTGCTGGCTGAAAAGCTCACCAACCAACCCGTTGACATAGTGGACACTTCCCTTTGGCATACCCTTGATAATTACTGGCCAGCTCGTTATCAGCCGCAGCACGCCGCCCACTGATAACACACAGGTCGGAGGAGAGCTTTCCGTCTGTCCGTCGTTTTCGAACCCGAAGCCGGACGAGTCCGGCCGAAGGCGCGGCGGAGTGGAGCGAAGCTGAGCTTTCCCTGCAGCAACCATGGTATCGCGGACAGGCAGGAATTGCTAACATATGGTAGAGTTGAATGGCGCATCGTCTAGCATTGGCTATCCTGTCGTTGTGGCAAGCGGTCCTTCTAGCAGCAGCTCCAAAGCGGTCTTTCGTCGGTGGTTTGCGTGTATTTCGCTGATTTCCATACCAAATTCCGTAGTCGGATCCCGGTTTTATTTTGTGTTTTTCCTTTGCATAAAATGAGTTTCATTCGATTGTCTCGCGCATAAATATTACAAGCAAAAACAAAAAATATTTGGAAAAGAAAGTCCTGGAATTCGATTATTGCGGCTCGCCGGTGTTTAACTTTTCGCTGGATTTGCATATTTGCTAAGAGTGTGCTTTCCCAAGTTTTCCTTTGAATATTAATGATCTGTGCAACAGGGGATATGATTAATTATCCAGACTTTGGGTAAAAGTAAACAATCAAAAATCACTCGAAAACAATATATTACGGTCAAGTTTTGTGCTCCACAAGTGGGAAGAATTCAGGTCTGAGAAGGTAAGCTTTGGTTGATAATTAATCTGATTTTAGGGGGTAATGGAGATAAAAATTAGGAGGATATTTATAAATGGCAGTTTTACTTTCTTTCTTATAGTTTAAGAATAAATATTGCAATATAAAATAAATCTAATCTAATACATGGAATTATGACTTTGAAGTACTACACTTCTACTTCGAAAATATAGGTTTGATCTTTGTTTTATATAATGGAATCTTAAGTCTCCAATTCGATGTAATAAAAATGATTTCTAAGCGTTTTCTTATGAATATATTACAATCTATCAATAAGTGTGTTGGTTGTGCATATATGAATCTCTATTAAAATTTAATATTTCCAGAAATAAATCACTACATTTAAAAAGTTCACTGTAAATCGATTTTAATTTTTATTTTTATTATTATTTATATATTATTCGACACATTTACACTTAATATTTCTTAGTATTTTATTCCTTAAATTTACATTTCTTTTGTTCATTTTCATCCTTATCTTTTTACAATAGCATACAGAAATTTGATCATAAATAAATTATCAATTAATAAATTTCGATTCCTACATTTTCTTGTAACTCCACTTTTAATCGTAATATCGCACTTAAAAACGTTCCCCTTAAAGACGTGTCCGATGTCACTTTAAGCCATCTACAAAACTCACAACAAATTTGAAAGGAAAGTCAGGGGAGGCGTTGAAGAAATCCAATTTGATAAGTAATCGCATCAGGCCAAAGCCTGGAAATTCGCAGTTAAAGCGTCTTTCGGCCCTAATCCCAGCCATTTAAACACTAAAGCCAAAGCCAAAGACGGCAGGCAAAAGGCACCCACTTCCAATCCCATTCCCGACTGCCGCCTGTTGAATATTTGCCATTCAAGTTGATATTTCTCTCCATTCTTGGGGTTTGGCTTATTAAATCTGTGATTGTTGGCTGTTGCCGCCTGGTGGGCCGAAGGCACAGGAATATATGTAAATAAAAGTTAGCCAGGTCAAAGGGCAAACTAGTTTGAAGAGCTCTCTGATTTGGGTTCTCCTGGTTTTATTTTTATATAGCATTTTTTTTTGCATTTCCTGAGAGTGAAAGTTGAGCCTTTCGTTTCGCTTCCCTTCTGTATCTGCGGCGGTATCTCTGGCCGTATCTGTATCTGTGTCCGATAAGATAGTTGTCCCTTATCAACGGACAATATACGGGTATTCAATGTACAATTTTTCTCCATTTTCGTTACGCCTCTGCAGTTCCTTCCTTTTTTTATTTGCTCTCTCGTTTTGGCCAGTTGGTAGGCGTTACATGGGCCTGTAAGCCTAATTGTTGTTATGCTCTGTCCTCTTTTTTTGTTTTTATTTGGTCTGTCTAATGACGTCAAGGATATATCTACCTATATACCTATGTATGTGCGTGCTGGCTATGACCAACAGGTAACGGATAGCCAAGGCCATGGCGGCAAATTGGTTAAAGTTGCTGTGGCAATTTTCGAATTTATAAGTTGTTAAGAAATTAAGGACAGCTCAGCTGCCAAAACTTGACCACGGCAACAAACTTTCATTCATGCCTGTGTGTGCACGCTTGAATGGCTTCACTGTCACCAGGAGAACGAAAGCGTAGAAGGACCAGGAGCAGGAGCTGACCCTGGACTAGGAGCGGGAGCAAAGACAGCCAGTCGATGGCGAGACAGCTTGTCACTGAAATGTCCATGGCTTAAATTTCATCTTTCACGCTTCTTCGCCAGGCACACAAGTTTATTGTTTAGTGTTTTTTTCCACTCCCCGGTGCACTGGCTTTAAGGATTTTTAATTATGCCGCCTGGCTAAGACCCTGCCATAATCCGTTTTAAAGACGAGCACACATGGCGTATGCGCGATGGCGCAGATTGTGGTTTACGAGGAGGAGTGGGCTTAAGTGCAAGGAGCCAACTTTAAGTTAAGCTAAAAACTCGGTATTTTCCGTACTATACGTATACGATTATTATGAAGTGGGTTTTATGCAAATCAGACTATTGTTGAGGCAGTTAGCCTTTTCTGGCCTTTAAAGTTGAAAACCTATCTGCAAAAGAATTTGAAAAAAGTGCAAGTAAAATGTTTACATGTTTACATAATTCATAAGAATGTTTCTTTATACCAGAAACTACAAATATATATTTTTGTATATATTTAATATTTTTTTGTATAATATTATAGTATTATATACAATTAAGATTATATTTATTCCTATGGCGTTCCTCTTTTATTCGCTCTGACACTTGACATTTAGTTATCCTTTTAGTCCTTGTCACTCAACTTTTTAACAGCACTGTTTAGTACCTGCAATAAGGTAATTAATGAACATATGGAAATATACCTCATTTGGCCAGTCGTAATCCGATTAGCCAAAAACTCTCATTTATTTATAATCAGTCAATTAAAGTGCCATTATACATATGACATGTTTAGCATATAAATTTGAAAATTAGTTGGCTTGAACAGGCAAAATTTGTTGACCATTTTGAAGTGTTTTAAATTTAATTTGAGATTGAAAGTTTTAATTTAAATCAATACATTTTTTTAAGAGGGTAGAAAATAGAATATATGAAAAATAAAATATAAGTAAATAAAACTTCTCTAGTTTTCTTTTCAAGTTAAAGAGCTTTAGGTAAAAACGTAGAACTTTTGTTTGATTTATAATAAGATATACAAAATTAGTAATTTCATTTAAAGCTCAGTGAAGAATATATCTTAAAAATAGCATTGGTTTCTTATTCTTCTTCTTACAAAAATACAATACTTATATTTAGTAAATAAAATGGTTGAAATTTGGAGTTTAAGCCAGATATTAAGTTGTATTTCAACCAGAATTTTAACAATTTCCCCATCGAAATTGAAACTTGGAATCAAAATTCGTATGCAAATCTTGCCTTCTAATTGCCGAATTGTGTGGAACAATTAAACAGTTGTCGAATGAAGGCATTTGCCAACCGCTAATGACAACTATTCAGCGGAAAATCTGTTTTCGATTCCCCAAATGCCGCGAACCCAACTAAACAAACACGAAACTACGCAAACGTTGTTAAATAATTTGCACGGATTGCCAAGGCCCGGAGAGGTGCTGAAACTTCCCCCCGAATTAATTGCAGAGACGAAATTTGACTGGATAAATATTTGAATAAATATTATTAAATATTAGTGAAGAGAAGTAAATTATTCCCGCTATAAAAGCGGGAGCAAAGGCCGAAGAAAGTCAGTTGAAAGAAGTTACTCGTTGTGAAAAATGCGTCTGTTTGTTGCTCTCGTTTGCGTCAGCTTGGTGGCCCTGTCCTCCGGCCAGGTGTCTATCCGTGGAAGATCACTCCGCTCTGGTCAGATGAAGCTGGCCGTGGAACCAACCACTTTGTTGGTAAAAAACGCTGGTATTGTGCCACCCACTTTGCTGGTGAAAAATGCTGGCATTGTGCCCGCTGTCCAGCTCGATGATGCCGTGGCCACCCCAGCTATCTTGCCCCAAGTGTCGGTGGGCAAACGCCGCATTGGTTATCCCTATTATCCTCGCTTCTGGCCCGACTATGGTACTGATGGCTGGTATCCTGGCGGCTGGAACTCTGGTCCTCGTTACTGGGACAACAGCTGGTACAACTACCAGTCTCCTCCCTTCATGCCCAGACGCCGTCTTGTCAAGCCTGTGGTTGCTCCAGAGGATTCCTCGTCCAGCTCTAGCTCCACCACCACCACCACTGAGGATAAGCCAGCTGTGGATGCCACTCTCAGTGCCGCCGTTGTGCCCGATGTGGTTGCCGTTCCCGATGTCCTTCCCGTTGCCGATGTTGTTCCCGTTCCCATTCCCGAGCTGGCTGTCCTGCCCCAAGTCGAGGACGAGGGACTTCTGACCACTCAGGTGATCTAAGGCAGCGCCAGGGACTCGTTTAATAAATTTTGTGTATATATAGAGAGCATTTGCTTGGGTTTTTCTTTATACATGATGAAAATTTTCAACAATTCCATCAAAGTTAAGTGTTAATTTATGGCCAACTCTCTCCCAAACCAGAACCAGAACGAGTACGAGTACTCCTGCGTTATCTTATCGAGATTTATATAATAATTGACTGGAGTAGAGTGCAAACACAGGGCTCAGTGGAGGCATTAAAGGTGCGAAATCAACTGGCGTGGACAACCAGTTCTGACCAGCCCCAAACCCAGATGTAACCAGCCGGCAAACAACCTGCCATATGGCGCAATATTGAAATATCCAATCAAAATGTTAATTCGAGGATAAAAGCGGAGGGGAGAAGTGAAAATCAAAGGAACCCAGAGGCATTGTTCCCAACTTTGAACGACCGAGAGATCGATTCAGTTCAGGTGCAATTTCCATCGAAATTTTGATGGGCTTTTATGCAAATTCAAAGCGGCGCAAGAGATGGATTTCCCAAAAACCGAAAAAAGGGAAACCTTTTCGTACTTGTTGATTCATTATGCTACGAAGATAGGATACCTAAAACACACACAAAAAGGGGTCTATTGTTATTTTTATTCGCGCAGTTTGGACAGGACTCCCTTTTGTTTTTGTCTATGTAACTGGAGGAGCATATTGAGGCACATTCTATGCTCGCCGGGATAGTGGGAGTTGCTGGCGGTGGGCCGGTCTGGCAGTGACGTGCTTCAGCTCCATGTTTATTTTTAGGGTTTTGGCCGGGGCTTAGGGGTCTGGCGCCAGCGGACCACTCCCACCACCCTGGGGGTGGGTTTCCCCCCGATAGAGATGGAAAGGGAGAGAGAGAGAGCTTTGGGTGGCAGCTATGCAAATGAATTAATGCCCGCGAAAGTTCACGGCCCATGAAACGAGGAGTTCTTCTTGTGCAGTTTCCCCTAATTGCATCAATTATACTTGTAAATGTCGAAAGTTGGACTATATCTAGATATTTTTTGCCTTGGAGTTAAATCTTGTCTGAGTTGACAATTGAGGGGGTTTTATGATGGCCAACGATTTGAAACCCAGAAGTCTTTGCACCATATATGTAATCTAAAGGTTGCAATTTAATTTATTTTTAGTTTATCATCAAAATCATAGAAATATATATAATTCTTAATCTTTAGTCTACCTGCTCTTTTAGGAAAATGTGGTCATCAGTTCTGTACCCTTTTAGGCGTAATTTCTTTATTACAATCACAAAAGCGAACTTAATAACCCGAAAGTAATGAATAAACATCAGATATGATGAAGGACTTGCCCCTAATAATCCCTTGCACATGACAGCATATGTGTGCGTACACTGAGCAAAATGGTTAATCACGCCTTCCGCCGACGCTTCTCTCTTTTACTTCCTCCTTGACGCTCAACTGACTTGATGAGAGCTCAGCCATCACCATCATTGACATAACAATTGGAAACACTTCCGTTTCCACATGGACAGACCCGCAGGCTGTGTTTATTTGTGGGCAAGAGTTGGCATTCCGTGAGGAATTGGTATAGAAATTGGCATAGGGATCGAGGACCGGGCAAAAATGTGGCCTGTGAGCAAACAGAAATTAGCGTCCGACGTTGAAATGATTGCCCAGGAGATGAGCATAGTTGTGGAATGTGTGTGTGTGTGCCAGTAGCAAGGATAAGTGAGAGTTATGGGAGGGATTTTGTCTGGAAAACTTAAGGAATTTGTTTAGCTTGGAGCTTAATTTTGTCCAGAAACATTAATATAAGATATAAGAGTAGTGGGATAAATAAATTTGAAGGGTATTGATGGGTTATTAGGGTAATTAAAGTATAAAATAACTGTTAAAGAATTATTTCCTAATTCCTAAGGGAATAAATGTTTAATATACAATTTATAAGTAGTAAAAAAAGCAGGAATTTATAGAATTATATTTTCTAGTAGAAGTGTTTCTCTTTAAACTATTAAAATAAATTTAAAATCACAAAGGATTTACTAAGCTTGGACATAAATTTATATTCTTGAATTCCAGGTAATTATGTTTTATATAATTACCATTAAATGTATCTATATTTTGGAATATATTTATTTATTCATATTATAGAAAATCCGTATAAGCATTCCATTTTTTAATTGAAATTCCTGAAAAATAATTTCCTTTCTTCAACCTAAACCACATTTTTAATGTAAGCCACTGACCTCTAAAACCACAAACCCCCCGCCACTTAATTTTTCTATATTTTTCCTTGCTTTCTCTTTTGTCCTGTCATAAGCCATGAACCCGCAAAATCAACAAATAATAATTTAAAGCCAACACATGGCATATTTCGCTACGCCCTCCAGGAGGGTGTCCCGAGACTGCGACTCCCTCCTGGGAGTAGACAAAGTTTCGTAATTTTTTGTATGCAAATTACCATGCATGGGGTCCAGACCATGTCAAATTGACCAAAACATGTCAACTGTGTCAACAGGAATTATAGCAATTGCGTTCTTTGTGCAGCAATAGCCATAATTTGACCTGAAAAAAGATAAAATTCAGGAAAATAAGCTGGAAGTCTGTTTGGGAAATTCTGTAACCTCGCAATTATTTACTAAATTGTATTTGGTTTTATTTGGAAACCGATTTTAATAATGTTTCCAAGAACTAAATCAAAATTAACTTAATTAATATCATTAATTTTCTATATAGCTTTTGGGATTATTTTAAAATTTTGAGTTATTATTTTGAGCTTTTAAATATCTGATGGTTTATTATAAAATAGAATATGATATAACTCAAAATATTGGAAATTCCGCTTTAGGCCATCTTGATTTTGCCAGAAAAATGTGTCACACATTTGTTTCTTTTCCCTTAAATTTATCGTTCCAATTTCTTTAACTTTTACTCGGCTTATTTATGTTATTTTATATAATCCCATCGAACCGCCAAGAGAATTACTTTAATTGACGGCAGCCGGGACAAGGTCGTCGACAATCGAACGGGGTCAGTGGCTAAGAATGTGGATGGGCATGTGGTTGTGTATGCCCATTAACTGGGCTAAGGAATCGATTGCAATCACAGCCATAAAGCGAATTGCTTTGAACCCGAAACGTACACAGACTGCAAGCAAGAATGACATTGCTGGACAAGGGGGGACTGTGGGGGCACTTGATGGGGGTTTATGGGAGATATCGAAGAAAGGGTTTGCCAAGGGGTCAAGTGTAATGGACATGAGCATGTGATGCCATTCCGAGGCACGGACTGTTGACCATACACACACAGACATAAAGAGGCATGTGGAAATGGAGCAATTGTCTCCTGAGTCAGCGCATAGGAAACGGGCGCTTCCCGTGGCTTATTTCCCTTTGTCTGCGATTCATATTGTGGCCTAAGCTCGATCGCTAAAAGGTTTCTGTTTTAATTAAAACAGAGTCCAGGCAAAATTTAATACAATTACATTGAAAGCTAGTCGGAGGGTTGTGTTTTGTTTTATTCTATGGAAATTCAATCGAAGCTGCCATTTCTGTAGAAAATCTTCTTTCAATTGAATGTGATTTCTCATTAGTAATTATTTGGGGGGACTTTTCACAGAAGGAATTCATATATTTCTACAGAAGTTGGACAAAATATGAACATAATGTTGATTTTATTGAGTTGAATTAAAAATTATGAAAAGTTATTTTAGGGAAATTCGGTTAATATTTGTTTGTCGTATTCAGCATTATTATTTAATTCTCTAAGATTTTTTGATACATTTTTGGAAAGATTATATCCACATTCTCCTCACCTTAAAGTATAAATAATACTCTACCTAAACACACAAAAATAATTACATTTCTTACACCTGAACTCCCTTCAACGAAATTATTTGAAGCTTAGCTAATCGGTAATTAGGAATTTCGAAATTTAAAAGGTGTTTCCGCCAAATCCCCTTCAATGCCAATGAAAATTCTTTAATTATGCGGAACCCAAGGCTGGGTAATTGAAAAAAGAATGGCAATTATGGCAGGTTTTGCCTTAAATTCCGATGAGGAGAACCCTGGGGGGAAGCTTATTTTTAGCGTGGCGCTGAAATGTATGCTACAATTTCCGTCAGTGGCACGAGGCCAAGTCGAACTTGAATCAAATTATGATTAAGTCCTTACGGACGCCTGTCAGGGGAATGCGTGCGTGAATATGTCCCTTCGAATCAGCGTGGCTGTGTGCGTGACATTGATTGGCATTGAGCGGTGGGTGGATGGTCGACATAGGCAAATGGCCAACACGGAACATGGAACATGGCCCAGCACTCTGGGCACCAACGTGGGCAATCGAGTTAAGCGCATGTGGATGCCGTTTAAGCCACGACAAGTCCAACCCGCCGACCAACTAATCTCATTGTCGGCATTAAAAATTACAAACACGCGCCGCATTATAATGCAATTCACCTTTGTTCGTCGAGGACCTGACTTGTGTTGGCATCGCGACTTTATTTCTTGCCTTTAAGCCAAGGCAAGCCAAGCCTTCTTCTCCCTTTTCCCTCGAACTGTTTACAATTGCGCACAAGTTGTCAATGGCTGTTGTCCCTGTCCTTGGAATCTGGGTGTAGGGGAACCCAAACAGAAAGTGCTTTCACTGCTGCCTAGATTTTCCACAGATTGTGCATTCAAATAAACATCATTAGATTTTTCTAGTGGGCGCCAAGCAAATAAACAACATTAGAATGGTATTTTTGCTTTTTTGAAATTGAAATGGAAATTTCAAAGAAGTTTCAGTACGGATTTAAGCGGAAATATAGAAGGTTTTAGAAAATACAAACCATCAGGAAGCTGTAGGATATTTATGAAGTATCTATCTATCTATAATTGAAAAGGATTTCAAAGGGCTACTGAAGCTCTTGTCTTGATTTAATTATTTTCACTGCTAGTTAATTGCCATCTAAAATTATGCTTTAGAAATATTTAAAACAAAATTAGTTTTTTGTATATACTTTTTTTATTTAGGGATGATCCCAAAAATATGAAATGAAATGAATATAACAGGCTGTCGTTTCATGAAAGGTTTTCAGATTTTGCTATTTTTTTGTGTTGTTTATAAATATTCTATTGCAGCTTTGAGTTTGTCAAGTTCATATTTCAAATGATTTAGTTGCTTTCCTTGGCGATCAGCTCATTTTCAATTACCTCCAATTCGGCGTCGACTGCCTCTTCCTCGGGATCGATCACCTCATCCTCAACCTCCTCAGCCTCCTCGTTGGTAGCCTCTTCAGCATCTTCAGCATCCTCAGGTTCCTCATCCAGCTCATCCTCAGCCTCAGCCAATTCCTCATCCTCCTCATCTTCTACGGTTTGATCCTCCTGATGGTAAACATCCTCTTCGGATTGGTCGTCACTGACATCGTAGGCCATCTCCTGGGACTCCTCGCTGCTGGGCACTGGCACCTCAATAATCTCTTCTCCGTTCTCAGTGGGCAAGGTGCGGTAGTAGTAGTAGCCGTTATTGTAGGGATATCTGATCCATGGGTTGTACCCATTGTATCCGTTATTCCACTGGTTCGATGGTGGTACTGGGTTGATGGTTCCGTCATTGGTATTAGCTTGGGCATTGGAAACTCCGGAGATGATCACCGTGTTGTTGCCAAATTGAACAGTATTGTTCCTTTGTCCCGCTTCCCTGAGGATCGCATCCAGCCAACCCAAATCGAAGCGATTCAGCTGGGGAGCAGCACTGCTGCAGGCCAGGACACCGGCAAAGATAACAACGGCAAAGGCAATGGAGCGCATGATTCCCAAAAAACTAGACTGGCTGAGTGCAACTGAGACTATGATTTCCAACACAATTCGCTTTGTTTTTATATCTTTGATAAGTGGTACAAATCGATCGATTGATTGGGACATGGTTACATTAAGCTAATAGTTATCAAGGTTCGTTCGTTCTTTGGTTCCACGACAGTTGTTTAATATTTTTGTGGAGGTTCACTTTTATTTTCAGTTTACTCTACAAAGAACCCCAAAACGGAACACATGTGCAAATAGAAAAGAAAACTCTAGAAATCGGAAAGAGCACGGTATATATAAGATATGAATCATATCATTCAATAATCAAGAGTCGTAAAGAGATGAAGTACTTTGGATGAAGCTAAAGGGAGAGTTTATGAAAACAATAATATACGGGAAGTATTGGGTAGACAATATTGTTGTTCATTAAAGTTTCCTTAAAGTTAATGTATATTTTATTCACTATATTCATACTTGAAGACTCTAGGTAAAATACATACGCAGAAATATATGTTCAAAGCATGATATGTTGTTTAAGACCTTGTACTACTCCTAAAGCTAGTTGCTTAATTGTTATTATTAGGAAATGCCTTTATTAATATTTTATATTCATATTTTAATATATATTAGAACATTTTTCCGATAAATATATAAATTCTTAAAGTTCCTCAACTATTTGTAACTCTCTTGAAATTCATGAGTACGGATGTTTACTTCTCTTTCCTTTATTATAAAGATTGCAAACCCTAGTTCTCTTAAATCGATTTCTCAATATAATTATAAATCCCAGTTAACTAATTTCCACTGTATTTTTAAACTTAAAAACCAAGTTCCGTGACTTAAATGTTTACGCACGACTACTGCTAAAAATCCAAGGCAACAGATGTCGGCGAGTAAACATAAAATGGGACATAGAAATTTGTTAGCCTCTAATATTGTTTTGCCCATCGGCGAATTTTGCTATAAAAACGTATTTTAAACGCGGAGCTATTATTAGTTAAAAACTAAATCTCCACAATGCGTGTCTTGCTGCTGCTTGCTCTCTTTGGTGTGCTTTTGGCCACCGTTTCGGCCAATCCTGTCGAGATCGATGATGTTGTAGACGAGGAGGAGAATCTGAGAATCGCTGCTGAGAAGGAGAAGGACCTGAACGTTCAGAATGATGAGGAGGAAGACGAAGACTCCGAAGGTGATCAGGGTGATGAAGAAGAACCAGAATCGCAGGATGATGAGGGCGAAGAAGAGCAGAATGATGATTCCCAGGATGGTGATGCTCAGGATGAGAGCAATGAGGGACAACCAAAGCCCCAAGATGAAGAGTAGATGAAAGGGAATTTATATTTAATATTACCTGTTTATGCCGTTTGTTAGCTATTTGCAGCACACCTGCTCACACATTCATAGATACACAAAGTACAACAACAATAGCCTAATAGGCCAACGTTTTTTTAATTTTTAATAAATACTTTGAACTCTGGTAATGCCCTTGGGCTAAAGACAATATTTGGTGTTTTCTTTATATCGTAATTTTTTGGAAATTAAATATATAAAGAACACGTTTGTATTGTTTTATCAAAAAACAATTCAATTTTAATTGCTTGTTTATACTTAAAAAAAAAAAAAATAAATTGTATATGAAATAACAAACACTTTTTGAATTTAATTACTTAAAATGCATTTTAAAAATATATACCAATAAATTGGACTTTTAAATGATATTTGAAATTATTTAAATTTATTATTAAACTATAAACACTATTTTGTAATTTATAGTCAATCGATTTGGAGCTAATAAAAAATATATATATTGATCGGACAGGCGGCTAGAATGCCTCGTATTATGATATTAATCTGGAATTTATATAATGTTGAAGGTTTTAATAAGAATTCTTTACTTTGAGCCTTTTAGTAAAATTTTAATAACCTCTCTAATGATATAAATATATAATATTTACAAGAAAACTACAAAGAATTTTAAAATTTAACTAAATCTTGGATAAATATGAGCATTTATAAATTTCTATTATTTTAATATTTAAAAACTCTTTTCGTTATCGTTCTTTTTGGGGGATGATGTCTCTAAATCAAACAATCAAATTGTATTAGAACGATAACAATAATATTTGTCCAGGCATTTGCATTTTTTATATATCAATAATCTTATTAGTTATTTCTTAAAAACTGTACTGAACCATTGTTTACGGATTCTTCAAATTAAAAACAAACTCTGACGCATTGAATTCGTTTAAGCCTGATCGCGTTTTAGGTAATTCTTGGAACATACACACATTTGGCAATAAATATGCGTCATATAATATAATAATAATATTAATTGTAAAACCCCATCTCCATAAAGCATTTGTTCAAATAATATATGCGTAATTGAAGCTTTAAAAAAATAACAAATGATTTCGAGTAAAATTTCGGCAGACTTTCCATATAAAAAGCCAGCGAAAGTGCGAAATCGAAAACCAGTTATCATTTGAATCTCTTGAAGAGTTTACTCCCAAAAATGCGTTGCCTGATAATTTTTGCTCTTTTGGCCTTCCTGGCTGTTGGCTTTGTGGCTGCCCGTCCAGCTGAGGACGAGGCAGAGGAGTCACCTGTAGTGTCCCAATCTGATGAGAACAACGAGGGCGAAGACGAACAGCCTTGGGGAGCTGCTGCTCAACAGGATCAGGAATCTACCGATCAGGACAACCAGGAGTCTGATAATAATGAGGGTTCTGAGCAGGGCAATGGAGATAACACCGAGTCCCAAGATGGAACCAGTGGAGATAATTCCGAGACTGACTCTGAAACTGGATCCTCTGGAGATAATGCCTCCGAAGATGGCTCCTCTGGAGATAATGCCTCCGAAGATGGCTCCTCTGGAGATAATGCTTCCGAAGACGGCTCCTCTGGAGATAATGCCTCCGAAGATGGCTCCTCTGGTGATAACAACGTAGATAACACTGAAGATAACAACGAAGAAAATAACGACGAAAATAACGAAGAAAACAACGAAGAAAATACCCAAGACAACAACGAAGAAAACAATGAAGAAAACAACAACGAAAACAATGATGAAAACAACGATGGAAGTAACGAAGAAAACAATGATGATAACAGCGATGAAAGCAACGAAGATAACAGTGGAGACAACAGTGATGAGAAGAAACCTCCAACCAAGAATGGCCCACCCAAGAGGCGCCCACGTCCATTCCGTCCCAGTCGCAATCACTACCCAGTTTACATCCATGCCAGGCCTCTGTTCCTGGCTAATATAAATTAATTTATTTACCAGCTTTTGCATTCAAAAAAAAATTCCACTTTGGAAATAGTAATTGTTATTTATTTAAATGGTGTTTAATAATAAAATATTTATTCTTCAAATAGAAGGTTTATTAAATGGATAATTACAAGGAAAGATGGATTGATTGTTTAAAAAAAAATTTACAAAAATAGGGAAAGGTTTTTAAAGTCTATAATATATTTAAAGTTTCAGAGGTATAGGAAAGGGTCTTAAGAGGTTTCATATTATAGTTAAAATATTAATTACAACGGCAATTGACCAGCTTGTGGCTTGAGCAAATAAAACTTTTAGCTATAAAAGCAACGGCTGGATTATCCAGTTTTTGCAGTAAAATAAATTAGATGAAAGATGCGCGTTTTAATCATTATTGGCTTGTTGGCGGCTTTCTTGTCTGTTTCCTTGGCCTTTCAGTTGGTTGGAAAATTTAACTGCTCCTCTAATCCAAATGCTCCAGGATGTCATACATCGTATCCATGGCTAGGCTTTCCGATTTCTTGGTATATTCCCCCCACCGAGCTGGTGACTGTCATTCCCGAAAATTAAATATTTTTTTCTGATAAATAAATATGAATATATATAAAAAAAATAAGCATTAAAAGATTGCGTTTTATTATCATTAAGCTAACGCTTAAAAGTATCTACAGAGATTATTTTAAAGTCTCCCTATTTAAAATAGTTAATTAAACTAAACTATTTAAATGTTCTATAATAAAAACTTACAATTTCTAAATATAAATATTTCCAATAGGGTGCATTATATTTACCAGTCATAAAGGGTATTTCAAAACTAAACTATTCTAAGTTATAAATTATTCTGAATAATGAATGCCACGGCAATATATTTGCTCTCAACTGCAATATAATGATTACACAGCTCGTGTATTAAACAAATACAGATTGTATATTTTTTCTATAAAAGCAAAAGCTGCACATTAGTGGCGGTGAAATTAATTTGAAGAAAGATGCGCTTTCCACTTAAATTTGTTCTGGCGGTGGCTTTTCTAGGACTTTCCCTGGCCCAAACTTGGCCAACTGATTCTAGTGGAATAAAATACAATTGCTCCTTGAATGCAACGGCTCCAGGATGTCCATACAAATGGTTTCCATGGCATGGCTTTCCGTTTATTATAAACATTCGTCCCACCAAGATTGGGACTTGAAGGAAGTGTTTAACTGAATGTGTTAAAGTTGTTACCAAATTTTATTACAAAGTCAATGATTAAGTCTCTCAGTATCCCCATATTTTATTGAATAAAATAGTTTTACTTTGTTGTGCTGTACTAAAAAATGTATAATGAGATGCATAATATTTACAAGTCATTAAGGGAATTTAAAACCTAAGCAATTGTTAGATATTTTATAAATTGTTGCAGTATAACTGCAGTATATCTTATAATATATATTTGCACAGGTTGTAGCTTACACACTTGTTAATTAGCTCAACAAAAAATAAGTTGTTTCTATAAAAGGAATACCTTGTGTGCAACTAGAGGCAGTGCAGTTATCTGAAATAAAGATGCGGGTTCTTATTATTTTTGGCCTTTTTCCAATTTTCCTGGGTATTTCCTTGGCCCTAACATTGCCAACCGATTCGAGTGGCAAATTATGCCCCTATTATGGAGGTACTCCAGAATGCCCAAACAAATTGAAACCATGGAGTGGCTATCCGTTTCTTTGGTACAATCTCACCAACAAGCCAAAGACCTGAAGAAATTATTCTTTAAGAAAGTTCTAGAAGTTGTAATGTGCTTATTTAAAATAAAATTGAACAACACAACAACATAATCGCAAGTCATTAAGAGTCATTAAATAAATGCTAAAGATGTTGAAGTTGCTAAACTAAAACTCTAATATATACTAGCTTTTATTGCACTACAACGATTGAACAGCTTGTAGCTTAAAGCAATAATTAAATTAATTAAAACAAATAAAAGGGTTTAATTATTGCTATAAAAAGGAGAGCAGGACTGCATACTAGTTGCAGAAAGTTTAACCGGAGTTAATATGCGCTTCTTATTAATCTTTAGCCTTTTGGTTTTCCTGTCCAGTTGCTGGGCGGCAACATGGCCAGGTAACCAAATGTTACCACCAACAAGGTCTCCAAGTACGGAAAAGCAACGCCGTGTAGGCTCTGGATGGCCTTTGCATACTCGCACCACCCAGTTGGTGCCACGTCGAACCAGTTATGATTTTTAAATTTTAAACAATATATAATTTATATTGTGACAACTGAACCCTTGTGAAAAGTTTAATTCTTAATGGGATATTGTTCAGATATATTTTCCGATATTAAATATTGCAACTATTATTTGCGAATATATAATCTAATGATTATTCAGCTTGTCACTGAAAGCATTCACAAATAGCAATAAATAAATACAGTTAATGGCAAAAAATTGGTTAGTTTTTCCTATAAAAAGAGAGGCAGCTCTGCTCATTACCTGCAGTAAGTTAAACTCCATTAAAGATGCGCTTTCTAATAGTCCTGAGCCTGGTGGCCTTCCTGGCCATATCCTTGGCAGCGGCATGGCCTGCCAACAGTTCCGATCAGAGTGACAGCAATAACAACAGCACAGATAGTGGAAGTGAACAAGAAGGCTCTGGCGATGATCAGGTTATTTCACCGAGCCCCAGATGGCCACGATGGGGCGGTATTGGTCCAGTTGTCCTGCACCCTCACCCCACCAAGCTGGGAACCCTATAGAAACATCTCAACGAAACTCACCACTGACGCGAATCACCAAAATATAAAAGCTTGTAAACTTTCCACTGAGACAATTGTCTAAACAGTCAAATGGGTAAATAAAGATTTTTGGTAATATCAACTAATCGGCCAAAAAAATTGCGCTACTTTTCCTATAAAAGGTGGGGTCTTGAGCGAAATTGGAAAGTAGTTTTCGTAATATCTTCGTTAACTTAAGTTCAAAATGCGTTCCCTGATTGTCGTCGCTCTTTTGGCCTTCCTGGCTGTTGGCTTCGTGGCTGCCCGCCCGGCTGAGGCTGAGGATACTGCTGTGGAGGAAGTTGCTGATGGAGAGGACACCGCGGCATCCTCTGGTGATGAAGTGACTCAAGATACTGATGGTGAGGAGACTCAGGATACCAATGCTGAGGAGTCAACTGGCGATGAAAACGAAGGAGACTCTGCCAACGAAACTGAAGGAGATTCTGCCAACAAAACTGAAGGAGATTCTGTCAACGAAACTGAAGAAGATTCGGCTGTTGAAGAGTCCAGCGATGCTGATACCGTGTCGGATGACACCACAACCACCACCACTGCTAAGCCCAAGAAGCAGATCCGTCCCTTCTGGCCCAGATTCGGTGGTCACGGCCCAGTCGTGATCCACAGGCGTGGTCTCCTGCTCCGCAAGGCCTAAGTCTTCGAATCACTTAAACTTTTCTAATACACTTTCTGCCTATAAATTTAATTTCTTCTCTAAATAAAGAAACAAAAAATTTCGAAGCCCCAATTTCTAAGCTCAAATTTCTTGATTAAAACAGTTGTTTTCAAAGCCGAACCAAACAGTTTTCGTTAGAACGTCGAGGAAATGCGTGCGTTATTTGTTTCAAGTTTGATTGTCTTTTTGGGAGTTAATTTAATCTCCTCAAAACTAATTAAAGTTTATAAAATTCGGGAAGATATAAGGGTGCTAAATAATTCAGAGATAGCTGAAATGATAGAGAACTCTAAGCTACTCGAAAAATTGGCAAAAGAAACTTATTTCGGCAAAGTTCCCACTTCTGAGGAAACATATAAAACCAAAGATGCTACAGACGAAGAAACATATTTAAGCACGGATCCTACTGGCGAGGAAACACATCCAAGCAAAGATCCTACCAGCGAGGAAACACAACCAAGCAAAGATCCTACCAGCGAGGAAACATATCCAAGCAAAGATCCTACCGCCGAAGAAACATATTTAAGCAAGGATCCTACAGGCGAGGACACTTATGGAATGAAAGACCCAACAGCAGAGCAGACAAAAGATGCAACTGGTGTTAGTGGAAAGGAAGAGGAGGAGCTCCTTGCCGAAGAGGATGACGAGGAGGAGGATGAAGCCACGGTAGACAAACCCACTGATGCCATGCCGTTGAATTTCCTTAAGTATCCCGAGCATGAAGATGACTTTAAGCCATACCCACGATTTGCTATATTACGGAATGGATATGTACATCATATGAACCTGAACTTTTAGAGTAAGAGAATTCTGATATTTGCTTGATATATTCTTTATCGATTAAAAGCCCCCATGTACGCCATCAGTCAGAAAATAAACTATAATGACGTGTTCTTTAACACAATGTGGGATTGTTTTGCAAGATGGGGGTAATTCCGGCATCCGAGAAGTTTACACAGCTGTGACTCTAGACAAAGTTCCACAGACTCGTTAGATCTGGGGTATCTCTAAACAAGAGTTTCTGGTTTTTTTATAGCTGAACTCACCCGATAGACAGTGTTTTCCGAACCACGCATTTGAATAGTTTTATCTGAAGTGGTCAGAATGCGTTTCACCTTTGGAGCTTGGTTTCTGGCGACTCTTTTGTTGATTCTTGCGATGATTGCCACTGCAGAATCCATTGGAAAATCGCGGAATAGAGAGGATCGTTTCGATCTGGAGAACGAAAGCATTAACTCATGTGAAAGTGCCGAGAGTGGGGAAGAGTATAGCAGCTGCAGGGAGCCGCAAACTGAATATCCAAAGCGGAAGACATTTCGATTTGCCATTTAAAACAATTTAGCTAAATAGAATATAAACATATTATAATAAATATATTTTTTATTTTTATTTTCTGAATAATATATCATTTTTATTACTATATTTAAGCTCATGTAAATTAATAATAAATAAACACCAAATCATTAGTAACTTCCAAAATGAATTATTTCAAATAAATGCGAATATTTCCAGCGAATATCGAGAAAATTATATAGAAATGCTTCTTTAATTAAATTCTATAAACAATATTTCTTATTAGGATGTATGAGCTTTTAAAGAAGAAATTTGATTTAAATAAAAACTCTTCTTTATTTTCCAGAAAACAAATTTAACTGCAAAAATGGTTATGGTTAGTTCAGCGGTCCTTGGAGCCGCCGCCGGCACAGGCCTGGCCTTACTCCTGGCTGTGACCATCGTCATGTACCGCTACTATCTTCTGCGCAAGCGGGGCAAGGAGTGGGACGAGCTGGATCGGTGGGAGGAGACCCGCATCATGCGGAAGCTGCAGATTAAGGTAGGTGGAATGACGCACAGTCATTGGTAATGTCTTACGCAGACAATTCGAGAAATATGCGCGGCTTATAAACTTCAAAAATAAATATAAATGAAACGCAAACTGTGACAACTCAAGATAAATTTAAATATCAAAACGGAAATCAGTAAATGAAATATAAAGAAAATACTGGCCGCAAAAATAAATAAAATTAAAAAATAAATATAAATGAGAACTTCATAAAAACCATATAAAACGAAAAAGAAACCAATTACAATTTTAAATTAAACATTTCAGAAGAATATATAAATATATATTATAATCTAACTTAGCTGAAATTCCAATGACCTTTTTGCTAGCGTTTTTAAAGGGTATTTTTTCTTTCACCAATTCCCATAATTATTAAATAAATATAGTTTTAATATATTTCTTCTATGAATACAATTTATAAATATATATATATTTATATAATTTGTATTATTTGTACATGTTTAATTTTAATCGGCATAACGTGTATAATAAATTTTACATTTCGGTAGCTGGCGCGCCACTACTTTGTTGTGCACACTTAGGAAACTGTGGTAGAATACATGTATCTTACATCTGTGTATAATAATACTGGGTTTTTACAGCGGTGTATAACAATACTGGTTTTTTCGTGGTCCTTAAATTGCATTTAATAACAACATTTTCTAAATATCTCTTAACTATTTGTCATATATTTTTTCAAAATATAATTTACCATGCTTTAAAATATCCCAATTTAACAAAATAAAAATATGGTTATACAGTTTTGTACAAAATGCCATTATGGAAGCTATCAATTAAGAGTGCTCATTAATATGTATTTAAATAAATAAATTAAGACTGCTCTAATTGATAGCAATAATTCATAGGCACTATCTTAAATTGAATCAAAAATTATACAAAGTCCTTTTGTATTTATAAAGTTGTTTTAGTGTATGTTAAAAATAGTTTATTAACTTAAAATAAATTAAACACATTACAGCTTTTTGTATTTATTTGTAGTTTATTTAAATGGTTCACAACAAATAAAAAATAATAAACAAAAGATGGAATCGACATTTACATTTGTTTCCTAATTAAAAAAGTTTTTTGATTTAGTCTATCTGTTACTGTTACTGTTTCTGCAGTCAAGTTCGCTGCCTAAGTCTTTTGTTTGTTATTTTTTATTTGTTATTTAAAATAAATATTTTTAAGAAGTTTTGTATTAAAATAAACCTAAATTAAATAAAAAAAACCTAATTGCCAATGTGTTATATTTAGTTTAACAAGCGAACCCAGCTTCTGCAAGCTAGGAACTGTTTCATATTTATTTATCACAAGTCAGTCAACTGAATCGAGCTGCCATCTTGAATCCTTGGGAAATTAGGGGATCGCTGACAACCGCAAGGATACAAATGTATCTGAAACTCGTGCGAGCGGCTGCAATCCAATGAATACGATGGCAACGTCCCCGAAGCCGTATCAAAATCTGTTTCATTATGCATTTGATATAGCCCAATCCGAGGGTAGTTTTGATATGGAGAAAAACACTGGGGGAAAAGTATTTGTTGCCTGTTGAATCATTTTAAAAATATTAAAAAAATACTTTTATTTATTATAGAATTTTATTGCATTATTTTAAATTAAATGCCAATCAACCTTTGCTGAAACGGGGGGGGGGCTTGCTTCGTCCATTTTAAGTAAATTCCTGATATAAGCTATTCTTTTTCTCTTGGTGTATGAACGACTATGGTGACCTAGCCCAACGCGTGCTGGCGGGAAGGGGAGGCTTAGATCTGATCGGATCGGTGAAGCGTTTTATGATTGCAAATGTCGTTTTTATTAACTAACTGGCTTTGCTCGCTGACATCGGGGTAAGTGGCGGAGTTAAGGGTGCTAAGCGTTTCTGGTTTCGTTTTGTTTGCTGTTTATTATGTAATTTGATTAGACGTTAAGTGTTTAAGTGTTTTTCCTTTTTTCTGACTTTTTTTTGGGGTGGCACTGCCATGATTCCCCAGGTTAACAATTTACAGTCCAAGCCCGAGACAGGCCCTTCAAACTGGCCACAATATTGACCACAATAAACGAGATAGAAAAGGAGTCGAGGGTCCTGATTAATAGCATTGTCCGGCGGCCTTGACCACAGCTAAAAAAGAAACCTATAAACCTCCATTTAAACGGCGGGTCTGGTCTTCTTCTACATTTTTTAAGGGACATTTCACCTTCCCTGTATCCCTCTTTGCCCAGCAAGGATCACGATCACTCTTCTCGGTGCACAAAGGAGGAAACAAAAGTGCAGATCACTGCAAGTGCGGATCGTGTGTGGGTTCTTTGTCCGGTGTCCTTTGTCCATTGTCCAAGGCACTGACTTTTCATTCATGAAAATATTCGAGTATTATTTTCAGAAAAAGAATGAAAAAGTTTCCCTTTGTTTTGGTTAACATTTTTTTGGCATTTGGCGGTGCATCACTTTGATATTTGTTTTCTATAGTTTTAAATATAGAAAATATATAGAAGTATATCCCTTAAAGAAGGCAACTTTCTCTAGGAGGTGTCATACCTTTTTTTATATTTTTTGGACCCACATTATTTAAGGCAGACAAATATTAGTCAATGGAACTTTAAACTTAAGGAAATCTTTGCTACAAAAATGGTTATTTAATCTATTTACTCGTTAAGAAAGAACATAAAAATGAAAGAACAAAATGTTAAATTAGAAATAACTTTTTATTCAAATGTCTAAACATTTTTAAATGATTAAACAAATAGTATATCTTATTCTTATATTATTTGACGTTAACTTACTTTTTTATTAATCACTAAATAAGTTTTAAGCAATTATAATTCCACTCCTATCTTAGCAAAAATCGTCCAATTTAATATCAAATTAAATAACCAATTAACGGCCATTAAAACCGACCTAAAATCAAGCTAACTGAAGTATCCTTAAGCAGGACCCGAGGCCTATTGACTCAGTAACACGCAAAGCGGCCAGACTCAACTGCAAAGCTCATTCGTAAATTATTCAGGGGTAAATAGAAATCATTTCGTTGGGCATATGAAACGGCTTCAGCTATAATGAAGTCATATTTGTTAAATCAACAAATAATATATACAAAACCAGAGAGCGAGAGCGAGTGGATAAACAAACCCTCGGCAAAGTAGCAACAATGGCAACTACAACAATCCGTCAAGATGCAAATGTCACAACCAATTAATGTCAATAAATGATTAACCCGGACATAGGGGTTTATTTTTTTATATCCGAGAGCCCTCTCAATGGTGGTTGTTCGTACCGAAACACCCCTTTGATGGGCAAATCCGGTTTGAAGTTTTCTTTTTCCCTCGTCTCAGTTAGTTTTGCGTTGTATCCGTATCAAAAAAAGTGAGGGGAAGTGAAGAATTCGTCATGCTTTCATTTGTTCAGTGTTTAGGCGAGTTTTGTTCACAATTAAAATGAAATTGTGCGCTTGAATGAGTTCCGATGCTATCTGAGAGATACAAATGTCTGCTTAGAATAAATTTTCATATTCAGAAATCCGTAACAATTGTTGTTCCAAAGACAGAGCCTAAGTCAATAGCACGATCTAAAAATTCGGTAAAAGGACCTCGGCCCAATCGAGCGTGAAATAATTGCAGACAAAAAACGGAAGTGGTCAATGGAGAAAATCTCAAGTGGCCAAAGGCCACGAAACAATTGGTAAAAGGCGGTCAAAAGGACCTCTCGCACGAGACCAACGCAACGCCCAAAGAGCAGAAATTCCGGCAAAAATATCAACACAACAGGCAGCTGCTCTTGCTCTCGATTACGCTACTGACCATTATCGATCCTTGATCCTTTTGCAATCCCTTTTCTGCACGGCCCGCCAATTAAGCAGAAGCCAAAAAAAAAAAACCTTAAAAAGTAGGCGAACACCCGAAGGATCGCCTACGTAGAAGTCGGGGGTCAACAATTAACGTCAGCAATTGTGATCCGCTTTATAGCCACTTAACATATGATCAACTGCCAGTAGAGGACTACAGGCGACAAAGCCGCACCTAGGGACAAAGCCGTGAAAAGGACAATTATTGGTAAATCCTTAAAGTCAGTTAACAAATGATAAAACTGCCGCCATAATTCTGTGTAATGTAGCCCAAAAACACATAGTTTTCTGTCTCTCAGCGACGCTCTGTCTGGCCCAGACAGATTTCTAATACCTGGCCCAAAACACACACAACACACACACCAACAATGGCACAACGTGCGTCGTCTCTGAGATTTGTCAAAGAACACAACTGCATCCATGAATGGACTTGGCCTGAATGGATGATCCCTGCCGCATTGTTCCCCGAAGTTGCACAAGCAGCAGAATGCATCAATAAAATTACGCCAGGGCAAGGACTCAAAGGAGACAAGATATACAATGTGAGGGGATCGCAGGAGTTGGAGTTGTAGATATACAAGCTAGAGCTGGAGAATTAGAGGTAGCGACGACCACTTGGGCCATAAGTTGCCATGAAATTGGCATTAAACGCTTCGAGGGCTTGCAGTTTTCAATGGTTGTAAAATTAATCGATTCGATTGTGGAGGGTTATTTGAGAGGTTTCTCTTTTTCAATTATTTTATTTTACCTCTCAAAAAAGGACACATGCCGTGGGCATTCTTGAGAGGGAATAACTAAGACTAACGAAAGATTTACAGAACATTTTTTAAATAGAAAATGTGACATTTAATGAATTGAATTTTTGCCTAATGTTTTAATGGTTTGTTGACTATATAAACTAGGTATTCATGGATTTCATATTAATTATATAAATATTTTTAAAGATATGTTTCGATACTAAATATCAGTTCTTAGAAACATCATAGTGACAAAATAACTTCCGTAGCTTCATTAAGGTTTTTATTTTCTTGAAATACATTTAAATTTAATTTATAAATACTTTTTACTTTATGTACTGATTTATTTAATGTTTTCATACTTTCTAGTTAAACTTTTTTAAATCAATTGGTAAATAAGTCATTATATAATACTTTTTCTTTGGATAAAACAAGTCCTTCTAAAGTCCTTACTTTTTATAAGTAAATATATTGATTTTTGGCTTTAATCACATTTGTAAAAAATATTTAAAATTAAAATGATATTGCTATGTACCCTTTTTAAATAAATATATATTTTGAAGCTCTGGTTTTAATTAAATTTAAAACTGATTTTTTAAAAACAAAATATTTCGAATGTAGTTCAAACCCTCAGACTATATTTATCCTTTCAACGCTTTTACAGCTCAACTTTAAATTTAATATAAGTAAATATCCACAAATAATGCAAATATATATTATTTTGAGCAAATACATCCTTTAAATATTTAATTTAAATAATTTTGAACTATTAAAGTCTCTTGAAAGTAATTTGATCTAGCTTAGGCCGAACTAATTTGGTTTCATTTAAAAAGCTTTTACGCATTCGCCTCAACTTTCAATTAAACTCGAGTGATAATACGAAATGGAAAAGGAGGAGGATTCGTTCCGCCAGGACACACTCGCACACACACTCACCCGCCATTGTTCCCCACACAAACACAAGCTGAGATACGAATACAGTGAGGCATCGCTTACCTGCCATTGTGAGTGATCGAACGTGGAATAAGGGCGGAGCGTAAATGGCAACAGTTGCCGCTAAATGGTGACCAAATGGCCGAAGCGACTCGGGCCAAACAACCCTCGAATTGGTCCTTAGGGGTGGGTGAACCCAGGACCAACCCTCAGCCGGCTTCTTGAGGTATATAAGAGTAGGGCGCGGGCACAGCAGCCAGACAGTCTCGCACAGTCAGCGATCGTGTTCACAAGTAGCTCCTCAAGTAAATCTCTCTAAAAAAAAAAACACCAAGATGTCACGCTCTTTCCTCATGGATTCTCTGCTCAGCGACCGGCCAAATTTGAAGAAGGAGTCCACTGGAAGCCCCTCCGCCTCAGCCACCGCCTCCGCCGCCGCTGCCGTGGCCGCAGCTGCCATGTTGCCTTCGATCCCCATGCTTCCGTATCCGGCCAGTTATGTGGGCAGCTATCTCTTCTCCCTGGGCATCCAGCAGCAGCAGCAACAGGCCGCCGCAGCAGCTGCCCTCCAGCAGCAGCAGACGCTCCACTCCAGTGCCAGCTCCAGCTCCAGCCCCACCTCGCTATATCACCCATACGCCCAGTTGTTTGCTCCCAAGCGCAAGTCCAGCGGCTTTGGCAACTACGAGAGCTGTTATCCCTCGCCACCGCTCTCGGCCAATCCCAACAGCAGCCAGGCCCAGCAGCTGCCTCTGCATGGCCTCTACGGAACTCCAGGTGTGCATGGATTGCCTCTGCCTGAGCCTGGTAGCTTCTGCACATCGCCTTCGGCCTCGTCTTCCGCCTCCCAGGATTATGCCAACAACTACGACGAGCCGCAGGGAAAGCGCTTCAAGCACGAGTCCTCCTGCTCGCCCAACAGCTCGCCTTTGAAAGGGCCTTCCACCAATGCGGTCCAGGATATCACGCCCTTGATTAGCGACTATGCTGATTCCAGCAAGAGGATCCGCACGGCCTTTACCAGCACTCAGCTCCTGGAACTGGAGAGGGAGTTCTCGAACAATGCCTACTTGTCGCGGCTGCGGCGCATTGAGATTGCCAACCGGCTGCGACTCTCCGAGAAGCAGGTGAAGATCTGGTTCCAAAATCGACGCGTCAAGCAGAAGAAGGGCGGCTCCGAGAGTCCCACATTCAATCTGTCCACCAATTCTGGCAGTGGAAGTCCTCAAACCTCGCCGGTTTCAACGCATCAGGCCAAGGTTCACGAACTGAAAGTGGAGGCGTAGGAAAAGCCATGGAGAAGATGAAGAAGCAACCAATTGTACAGTAAAACTTAGTCTGTTGTTAGTTTTAATTATGTTAGAGTCAAATAAATTTACATTTTAAATCAAACAAAACTTTATTAATTGGTGGCTACTCTATATACGATTTAAAATGTACAATTCAATCGCAGCAAGCCTGGAATTAGTGCTGTCATTTGCTGTCACTTCCCAAAAAATTCTGAATTCTCGCCGAGGGTCTCACCATGGCCAATCTCTACGCCGAACTGAAGGACGAGTGGGGCAAGCATGCTCCCAATTTGGCCCACTGTGCCAGCTTGCTGGATGGCTTCAAGCTGGAGCTGGTGCGCTCCGACTTTGGCTCGCCACAGGCTTCATCGAGTTCCAGGCAGAAGGAGCAACTGATTCGTTCCCGGGAGATGCTGGAGATCGCCGTGGAGCACAGCATTGCCACCAAGGACTATGCCGCCTTCGAGCGCTACATGGCACAGTTGAATACCTATTATTTCGACTACGACAAGGTCCTGGTGCCGTCGATGCACATGCACAAGTTCATGGGACTGAATCTCCTCTATATGCTGGCCACCAACCGGATTGCGGACTTTCACATTGAACTCGAGCGTCTGCCGATGGCTTTGCTGACCCACAACAACTTCATCAAGCCGGTGCTGAACCTGGAGAACTACTTCATGGAGGGCAGATACAACAAGATCCTGCAGGCCAAGAAATCGCTGCCGGCGGAAATATACTCAAACTTCATGGACATGCTGGTGGATACGGCTCGCGACGAGATTGCCTCCTGCATGGAGAAGTCCTATGATAAGATGGCCCCCAAGCTGGCAGCCCAGCGCCTGGGATTTCGTCCTGGCAGTAAGGAGCTCACCGAGTTGGCCCAGCGGCGTCACTGGCAGCTAGACGATGAGGGGAACTACGACTATGCCGGACTCCACACTCGGCAGGTGGAGAAGGTCTCGGCCAAGGATATAGCCAGCCATAATCTGTCCTATGCCCAGGAGCTGGAGAAAATAGTTTAAGCAGCGAAAAATATCGGGAGCTCCCTCCCGATATTGTTATCTTTAATCCACTCAAGCAGAAAATAATGCTCGAAATTTACACATTCAACGGAAGAAAATCAGTAAAG
The DNA here is from genome assembly GCA_035045905.1 of Drosophila anomelani. Classification (NCBI taxonomy): domain Eukaryota; kingdom Metazoa; phylum Arthropoda; class Insecta; order Diptera; family Drosophilidae; genus Drosophila; species Drosophila anomelani. Next base: position 2,777,616 of record JAWNOO010000165.1, read on the forward strand.
CGGCAACCGGAAATTTGTCAGATTTAATTTTTCACACATCTCAACAGTTTGTCTCGTTTGTTTTATTTTATTTTTTGGCATAAAATGTGCAAAAATTGAGTTGCTCGAGGGGCCCATAAGTCGACAGGCCTGACAAATTGTCGGATGGAGAAAATCTCGTTTGCAAATCTGTCATAGGATAATTGTTAGGCTTGGGCTTAGTGGAGTGATGGTGATATAGGATGGCTGTTATGCAGATGGGTTTCATAGGAAAGCAGTTAAGAGGGGCTGGCGGAGATCGTTTTAGGACATATTTTATATAGGAGAAGGACATTTTTTCTATATATTTGGTGTAGGAAATCTATATATACATATCTGCTTTGAATTTATAAAATAAGGAAGTCGAGTTCTTGGTATTTAAAATTATTTCAAAATTAGTTTTTGTTAGCTGAGTTTTTAAGAGCTTTGTTTGAATTATTTTTGTTCGAATCCTTATGATATTTCCATGTCAAATTATATACTTACTTTCAATACCATTACTGAATTGGTTCCACAAGGACTCAAAAGATACCCTGTGTGGTCTGCCACCAATTTTCAACCGCAAAGCGACATTTCTGCCGCGTCACCTAAAATTATAATTAATCAAGGACATTAAGGGGCACTTGGTGTGGCTTGTGGAGTGAGTTGGTTTTTAGCATTTCCCACGACACTTCAAATTGCACAAATTGATGATGTCAGAGCTGGGCCGATGCTTATCATCTGGGATATGGCAGCGATTTATCTAAAATCGAAGTTGGGTGACAAACCCGAAACGAATCAGGCGCAACAAAAACCTGCCCGAGCCGACTCATTCAGCATTCATTCAACGTCGGACAATTCCTCAATGGAACAGAGGAACCTCTGGACTTGGAACCGAAGCGGAGACCGACTAACTCATCCGTAGTAACTCGACCATTGTGTGTGTGTGTGTGAGTGATCCCAAGGGGTGCGGGTGCGGTGCTAATAAACGCAATTGCACCTACGCCCCTCTGGGCCTTCGAGTCCAAAAATGAAAATCGGAATGCGAATGGCCAAAATAGCCCAGTCGGCGGTTTTAAACGGAATTTCGAAAGACAATAATTCCCTCTGGCTCTATTCTTGAAAATTGTTGGGACTCTCTCTCTCCTTACCTGATTTCGAACCTGATCGTTATCCTCGGTGCCTCGGTTCAAGTGTGCGCCTCCTCCACTTGAGCTGAAGAGCTTGTCCTCTTCAGACTCAAGTGCTGCATCAGCAGGTAAGATCTCTCAGTAGGACTCTTGACTCCTTTCAAGGATCTCCTCTGTTTGCCAATTCATTCAAGGAGCGTAGCAAAAATGTTGTGCCAAAATGAGTGTTGCGTAGGTTGTTCGATCCTTATCGTTTGTCTGTGATTTGATTTTTAGAAAATTACTGATAACATTTGGAGTTAGTCGAGTGGATGCTGCTGAAACTGTTGCTGGGAAAGTAGCTTGGGATCTGAAAAGTGAGTGAAATCAAAGAAAATTAAAGGATTTTTAATTTTAAGGCAGCTAGAAAAAGGATAATAGAGTTTAGTCAAGAGTTATGATAGAAATTTAATATATTTAAACTATGCTTTAAAATTAAATTTATAATGATTTTCTTATGCTAAATATTTATTTTGATTCCACAATTGTGAATAGAAAGAGCTTAATTTGTAATTCAACTCAATTTTAAGAAAATGTTATATTTATAATTTTAATAATAGCTAAAAGGAAACTGTAAAATATCCCTTTAAAATAGTTTCTTGAATTCAAGAAACTTTCTTACTAAGAAAAAATTCTCAAAGGATCTCAAAATCTTTAAGGATTTTAAAGCTATATTTATATTTTAAAGGGAGCTAAAAATTTTTATAAATTCATTTATATTCATTTTATAATTCAAATTCTGAAATTGCGAAAATGATTCACATTTTAGTAACCATTTTCCTATTAAAACGCTAATTTAATAATGACAAATAAATTAATTAAAATCGACTGACAATCTCTCTCAATATTAAGACCTAATTTAAGGTCTATCTTATAATCCTTAAAATATAAAGTAAAACTTTCTTAAAAGATATCTTTCTGCTTTATTAAAATTTCTCTAAATTTCCAACTACATGTCCGTAAACAAATTTGCATATACCTCTTCACCCGAGGGTTCCGCTCCTCGAGTACCTTTTGCCAGATGTCCTGGCAACCTGCCAGTGCCCCCTGCTAATTTGGAGAAACTCCTCGCTGAGTTTGATCTCCCGCCTGGCAGACACTTCATGAATGAATACAGCCTCAAGTGCAGAACCTCTTCAGTTTAAAGTGGAATCTTTTTTCTACTCAATCGCTCTCATGAATGAATGCGCGGCACTGCCTGTCTCAAGGCTGGGAAATTCCCCTAAGGTCTTTTGGGCCTGTTAAAAGATCATTAGGCCCAACGCTTCTGGCTGGAACAAATGCAATTCCGTTGAAAATAGCCCGCCTTACCTGACTGGCAGGAGAAATGGAGAGAAATTTGTCAGGTGTTCGCCTTCGTCTAAAGACAGTCTAGACAGTGTGTCGCCAAGGCAGAGGGATTCCATAAAATCCCTGTGGTGCCACGGTTGTGGTCTCAAGTGTATAATTTGAATATTTTTTGTGTTTGCTGGTTTTAAAGATGGTGTAACTAATTCGATAGCAAATTGATTATTTAAAGATTTGATAACTTATTCTTTGATATTTTTAAAATCAGAATATCCTTTTCTTTATTTTTATTTTTTATTTTATTTATTTTCCATACTATTTAAGCCAATTATCCTAAAAATGTTTGTTATTATTTCTAAAATTTTACATATTTTTCTCTTTCCATTTTCCAACCCAAGAAAACATTTTAAAAAGCTCGAAACACTTGTCCCGCTAACTTTTTAGTACTTCCCCACAAAAAGCTTTATATCAAACAAAGCTAAACTCAATGCTTTCAGGACATTTGTCCTTGTATAAGTTCCCCCAAAACTGCCAAGCTTTTATCGCTTTATTGGGGCCACTTTTCACCTCAATTTCAGGGTTAAACTTTAGTTATTTCGGGGCCACTGGGTTGTCAGGGGGGGCAATGGGGCGGATGGGCAATAAAACAACTGTAGACCGAGGTAAATCTAAGCTCGCCGTCTCGAAATCCTTTAAGCTTATGCAAATAAAAGCGTGCACACAAAATAAATAAATTAACTGTGTATGCTTATGTGTTTGTACGTAGTCTGTGGGGCTTTTCTGCTGGTCAAGCAAAGGTAAACATGGCCAAAATGAGTTTTCACTTTTCCACAAATTGTGTTTCGTTGTTGTTTCTCTTTTTTTTTTAATAATTAGTTCCACCTTTTTTCAACCTAGATTAAACACATATTTATGGCAATTCACCCGAAGAATCCTGCCAATGTTCACGGGTCACGCAATCGGGGATTTCAACCATATATGTGTTGGTCATATGAGAACCAGCTAATTGACCCATTAAAGCGGCCTCTAAACATTGTTGCTCCTTGGAGTGCTTTTTAGGTCACAGGATGTGTGAAGCCATAAAGTTGTCCGTCCTTAGACCAACGTTTTTTATTATTTTCTATGTTTCTCTTTGGACAAAATCTGATAATAAAGCAGGAATAATTTAAGATAAGGAAATCGCAGGAAATCTCTAGAAATATTTATTATTTTAAATGTAGTAAAAAAACCAATTAGGATAAATAAAATTGCTACATTTTAAATTGTAACAGTTTAATTTCTAACCAAATTTTGTTTTAATATCAAGAAAACACCTTTTAAGGTAAACGTTTTTTTCCCAAATATTTCATTAAAGTTTTCCCATTGTTTGCCGGTAACTAACCACATTCACCGCCTTCGAAGAATTCCAGTTTCCAATAATTATGCCTTCATAAAAGATTTCAATTTGCTGAGCATCCCGCAGCGGTGGTCCCCTATCGGGATTGGATATACATAGCACTCCACCTCCCCCATAATCGGTTTTCCCTCGAAGGCTACGTGAAGATGACGATGGCGATGGAGCCAGCACGTCATCGTCCTTGGGCACTCTCTGTGCATTGTATTTAATGAACTTGTTGGCAACCGTTCTGGTCTCATCATCATGCGATTCGGAATACGGCCAGGGATCTGGGTACTGGGATCTGGAGTCTGGAGCGGAACGGAAAGGAACAGAAGGGCAATTTCTGTGGCGCCCCACAGTCGTCGAGTGGCGCCTGTTTAAAATGAGTTTTGTCGCTTCGTTATGCAACTGACTATGGACTAGATATGGCCTGTGAAAATCACTTCAAGAAAATGGGATTTTCTACAGAAATTTATAAAGTTATTTGAGGATATTTATATAGAAAATAATTCATTTAAAATATGAAATGAAAGATAAATAGTTAATTTATTAGAATCCTAAATACTTTACTGATTAAAGTTTAAATTGGTTTTGGAATTAGTGAAATCTATATTTTATTTTGTATTTAATAAGTCTTTTATTATATTTTGTTTTACATTTCAAAATAAAATGTAAACTTGTTCATAGAGCAATTTTTTTTCTCACTGTCGCTGACACCGAAAGATAGAAAGAAGAAAAGAAATAAACATACGCACAGGACTATCTGCTCAGGACGATGTAATTATGATTGTAGCATATGCTAGGAGGCGCCTACACACTGTGAGGACAATGTCCTGTCGCCGGGCCCTGGCTCCGGTCCCCAATGGAACCTCTGTCTCGATGGACAAGTGAATTTACATATGGGGAGGGCAATGGGAATCAACAGGAATATATATTTATATCTACGTCTCGCTGTATCTGTTTATGTGCGTATAGATTACAAGTGAAACTGAATTTATTGCCAACATACGCATTGAGTGGCACGTGTCCGGATTTCAATTATATAAAAAGCTTAAAACACACACACACAATCGCATATGGCACAAGCGGGGATACCTAAATATCCTTCGCATATATATATTTATATAGGGACATTAAAGCCTTGGCAGTTTGAAATTTAAACGGTTGTTGAGCCAGAGCTAGACAACTTTTGGCCCAAAATGAAATCAAAACAAAGACAAAGTTCACTCACTCACGCCTTCTCAAAGATGGGCCTAAAGTGAATGAACTGAATGGGCTGGCGGGAAATGTGAAGTGGGAAAATGGAAAATGGGTTGTGTCTAAGCCCAAGGAGCAAGGTGCCAACATTAAAACGACCTTCTCTTTGCCGGCTAATCTTTAAGATTAAAGTCAGGGCCAAATATGTATTAGCTGCAGGAAGGGGGAGTGGCTGCCAATGCGAAACCCTTGGAGGAAAACATCTGCCGAAGTACAACAAGCTGCCTAAATTCAGTCAAAAAATACGACAGAAATAACGAAAACGAGAAAACAACAGAGCCAGAGCCAGCGCTTTTTTGTTATTAAAAGAGCCACCAAAGAAACAAAACAAAAAATAAAGAAAGGAGGCAGCCAGAGATGAAATGAAATCAACTCGAGAACAGCAAACTGGCAGAGCACATAAATAAATATGCCAGCATATCTGCAGGGCACGACGAGGTTGACAATTTTCGCCAGTGCCAAGTGCCACCCCATCCACCAGCCTCCTCCCCCCCTTCCCCCTAAATGGGTTATAGTCGCTGGCACAGGTGGCCTGTGGGGCTTACGAAATGTAAGCAACTTGTTGCTGAAACAGAATCCTAAAAAAAATGTAAGGAAAAGCCAGAGAAACGAAAGAGAAAGCGATGGAAAATAGAGGAAACGAGAGATGGGTATACCTAACATGTAAGCTGTGTGCAGCGAGTAACATGCTGTCTGTCGGGGGCTCCCGGGGTCAGAAGTTTTTCTCTGTGGGAAAAGGTGGTCTGAATAATTTAGCCACGAGAGAAAAGTTAGTCGTGAGGATGGATAAAAATATGGCAAGCGATCTACGTTGATCCAAAACGATTATAACTTTTAGTTGTCTGCGGAGGAAATTGTCTATAAATTAGCTAAAGTACATAAATATTTATAAGATATATCTTCAGTTTCACTAAGTTTGCAAATAAAAAAAGGTAAAAACAACATATAAAATATTTTCTAGCATTAAAAAGATTAAATATTTCAATGAGAATAATATAAAATTGTTTTCCAAACTGCCTATAATTTCTATTTATTTTCTTTAAAACTAATTTTAGGTATAATTTTATTAAGCAATGAAAATTATTATCAAATTTAAAGTAGCTTTATTTGATTTAAAAAGATTTACAAATATAACAAACAAAATTTCTATGAATCATGAACTTTTCCTCGAACAATTCATTGCTGAAACTTGACTTAAGCCCTCTGGCACATCCTGTTGTAATGTCTTAATGTCTATCTTATAAATAACTTTAAAAGTTTCGGCAATCGCTTCCATATTTTTCGCCTCACCTTCTTCCCAAACGCGCCTCCTTTTTTCTCGCCACGCCCCTACCTGCCTGCCTATGTGAATGTCCTGCGTTGAAGAGAAACCTACGACGAGTCGTCTGTACACGTCTGAGTCGGAGTCCTTTTGCCATTGTCCGACCCGCCCTGCTCGACTTGAAGTAGTCTGCCTGAAAAGTTTCCTGTCCACATAAAGTATCCACAGACACACTGACTTACAAACATAAATATATGCGCACATTTAGGAACGCCATTTGAGGCTGCCCCTACACTATCCGGGCTATATGCGGTGTGTTTGTCTGCTGCAAACACAATGCAAAGCTAGATGGCCAAAACAGGACTCACAAAAAGGACGCAAAGGGAATACCCTTTAAGGTGTGGCCGGGTAGAAAATTCGAATTTAAAAGTAAGGAAATTTAATTTAAATTATATGGGGATATGATGTTAGGTAAAGGGAATGAATCCTGAAAGGTTTGTTTTAATTTATTTGAGTAAAAAATAGCTATGAATAATTATCTACAATTTTAATATAATAATCTACCTATGGTGGAAATTTTTGGTACTATAAGAAAAGTATATACCTATTGATATTGACTTGATTTTAATAGGAAATAATATATTTTTTAATATCCTTTATAAAATATATTAAAATAAGCAAAATTTATCCTGTTGGGAAATCACACAGGGTTTCTAGATTGTTGAGATTCTACAGTAACTGTAAACAGTAACAGTAACAGTAACCTTAAAACAATGATTTACAAGATGTTCAAGGAGCTGAAATACCCTTTCCTAGGGTATCTATATGAAAATCCCGGGGGGAAGAGCCAGCTCGATGCCATTGCCATGGGTAAACTTACTTTGCAGCTTGCTCAATGTCAGCGGCTTCACCATCGTCCTCGTTGTTTTTTTTTGCTCTGGCTCTCGCCGTAGCTTCGTGTTTTTGTGCTTAATTTTTTCAGTTTCTTTTTTTTTCAGGGGCAAAGATGACAACAGGTAAATAAGGCGGGTGAGGAACAAGGGGGTGCAGGGAGGCAGGGAGAAGGTTCGGTACCGTGCAATGGCAGAGAGCAAAAAGTTGTGTCGGCTGTGTTTGGGGCGCACTTGTGTGCGTCAATTAAGGTCGCTTATGGGTAACTCGAGCCGCAGTTATGGCCGGTCATTAGGACGAAAAAACGCCGAAAAGTATTCAACAAATTGAATCACTGGCACACCAACACAAGCACCCACATAATACAGATATATACATTTCTTATCTCTTTGGCTCTTTGGCGAGGAGCTTTCAAGGTGAAGTCGCATACACACGCACACCATTAAAAGCTAGTCCTAAGCTTTTTCGAACTCAGGACTCTTTGGGAGTTGCTGGTGTTGTTGTTCTTGCTGTCCCTTGTCTTGGCCCGAGTTCAACGGTCTGTATAATTGCAGACATAACTCCCAAACTCTTCTGCTGAAAAAACTATTACCTATTTAGGAGCGCCACTCCCAGGAGTAAATGGGGAAATATGTACTTGCAAGGACATAAATGGCGGAGGTGGGAAAGGGGCATGGAAAGCGAGAGAGCAACAGCTGATTGAACAAAGGACAAGGCAACAAGTTGCGAAAAAGCTTTCGAAGTTCGCATTGAAAGGATTCAATGCCAAAACCAGCTTTCTACAATTTCTTCGCAATCTCTCTCCCTCTCTCGCTCTTCGGCAGTGTGTATGTGAATGGGATTTGGTGTTGCATGCACTGCAAGAAATGTTTGAGATAATAATTATGAAGTTTACAAGACTGGTTTGTACCACAACAGTTTTATTCAAATATTTCCTTCAAAAGTTACAGGAATTAAAATGTCATTTTCCTTTTTTTTATATTTTCTACTGTTTTCTATTTTCTTGAAATTTGTTATATTTTGAATTTAATTAGTTATTTCCCCCAGTGTCCTGCCATCAATTTCGGGGCACTAGAACACTCGCTCGTCGTTGTTGGTGCCCCTGTCGGCGGTGGCAAGGCCGAAGACGAAGCGCTTTCGAATGAAGTTGCTCACATTTTTTTTTTTTGCAACTTGTTGGCTCTGCGTGAAAATGGAAAATCAGTAGCACGCGTACAGCTCCCAAGCGAAGGACATCTCGCGGAACGGATATCGCAGCGGGCAAAAGCGACCGACCGACCGACCGAAATCGCCAATTAATGGGAACCAAGAGCCAGAACTTTCAATTGAGTTTCGTGTCACTTTGTTGCTTTGTTGCCACACTTATTTGCGGCCGAGTGCGTGTTCCTGCAATATGGCCCTGTGATTTGGGTGAAAAGTGTTGACCAAATTTAACGCCGAGCGCGCTCCTTCTAATCCCTTCTGTTTCTAAAAAAATAAAAGAGAGAAAATATCAAGTAGGTAAAGAGGAGTCCTGCGGAACTGTTGCTTCGCTGCTTTCTCTTCGATGCTTTCTTACACTTTCTTCGGGGCAAAAACTTATCTCGTCTCATTCATTATTTACCTGTTAATTTTCATAGCAAATCAAATGTGTCAGCAGCTGCTGGGCAAGCGAGCCTTGATCCTAGATATTCATATATATATAGATAGATTCATGGGGTCCTGGCATCTTGTTTGCTTTGGGCTAATTGGAAAGTTAATTGAGCCCCCGGCGATGGAAAGTTAATTGTGCATTAATTAGTTTGGTTTTCCGCGGGGCAAGCGGGGCAGGGACAGAACCCTCTGTCCAAAAGGTGTGGGTGTAGGTGACATCCGTTGGCCAAAATTGCAATTGGAAAATCTTTGGAATTTCGATTAAATTCCCAACGTCAAAGCGGAAAAAACAAAAACCTGAAAATGGTGTTCCAAAGCTGAAAAAAGGAGCTAAGATGTGCACGCAGAAAAATTCAAACATTGTTAAAATAACAATATAGTTCATAAACCAACAAGTTAAGAATTAATTTTAAATTTATAATAATTAAAAAGAAAAAAACAATACTTGTCTAGAAAAACGAATCTATTTTTATTTCTTTAAAATAAAGTTTCTAATTGTTTTTATATATTTTGCAAACAATATTTTCCCTTGGTACATTTTTGATAGTGTCTCCTTGTTAAATATTAGCAACTGTTTTTTCTCCTGTCTTTTCTGTGTCGCATTTCCCATCTCTTTTTTCTTATTTTCCAAGGGATTGCCACAAAAATTTCGTATGCGCCCCGTGCTCCCTCGATGGCTGGGTAGGCGCGGTCCCAAAATGCACCTCGCTGACTGATGAGTCCTTTGGCGGAGTCCTCGCCCTGTTTTCGGGCCTAGTCAAGAGCAAAAAGCAAAGTTAATATAATTATTTATAGATAACGAATCAGGCGAGTGCACAAATTCGTTGGGGGGATTGTCTCTGTCGCTCTGCCAGCGAGCGTTAATGGAGCAGCTGTCTGGTTTTGTGGCAGGGGAATTTCGCTATTAACCAGAGATGATGGCGGCCCCATCCTACACTTGAACAAAAAATAAATATATAACGATTATAATGGTGTGAGAGGCTCGTAAAAAAACCAATATGTTGCATATGCCACAACACTTTTACTTAATGATTCTCATCTAAAATTTATTGAGAAAAACATTAGGTTGCCCTTACAGCTCGATTAGAACTTTTGTGTTACATTTAATTTATTATTTATATACGGTTTTTATTTAAAATTAAAGGACATTTTTAATATTTACAATTTATAAAAGAAGATGGAAAGATATTACTGTTTCTTATCTTGAAAAATATGCAATCGTTTGGAGTTTATTGATGTACTATTTTAAGAAAAATAAAATTTAAAATATATTTAATATTTATTTTAGCGTCACTTCTAAAGATTTATTCATTTTATTGTGATATGTATATTCTTACAAGTTAACAAATACTTTAATGTTATCTTATATATTTTTATACCTATTAAACAAATACTTATATTATTGTTATTAAGACTGTCTAAATTTAATTTCTTGCCGTGCACAATGAGCAGTCAAATCAGGACATGTTTAGTCTGACATCCTTTGGCCCCTTGCGCCTATTAAATGTTATTGTTGCTCCCTCTGCTATTCACGTGCTTCGGCAGCATCCTTGTACTCCTGTTGCTGTTCCTATTTCCGTCCTTACTCTTGTCCCTATGCCACTAGGCCACTCGCTCCTTTCATCTCTCCCATTAAAAACGCACACGAAAGGCTTCTGGGAGCTGTGGCTCTCCATGCCGCACTCCATATACTCCATATATGGTTGCCTGACTGGGAGTCCATAAATTATATCAATGAGGGAGCGTATAATAGAAAAATATGTCAGCATTTTGTGGATAACAATAAATGGCAGCCCGCGGGAGCGACAGAGAAGGAGAGGAAGACAGTGTGTGACACGCGTTGGCACACTCGCACACACATATGTGCGAAGCATGTTGCATGTGCCACACAATTTGTCACAATTAGAAGGACGAAAATGGCTGCAACGAGTCACGGGCCAAAAAAAAAAAGAAACAGAGAGGATTTGGCCAAACAAAGCAACGAAGGAGGGGCTGTCTTCAAGAGGGGATCTTCAGCTGTCCGTGTAGGAGGGACAGTTGCAGTTGATTTTCCCTCTCGTTAAGATTTTCCTTTTATACAAGGGTATAATGCGTCCATGATAGCATTTATGAACCATATAATGTGGCAACAAATGAGTAGGAATAGTCATGAGGATCTGAAATAGGGAGATTTTATACAAAATATAACAATTTATCAATATTTCAGAGATTTTTTAGACCAATCTAAATACAAAATGTTGTATTTTGTTTGATATTTCTAAGCAATCTTTGCAAGAATTTTATATAAATACATCTTCTTCCATTTTTCGGTGTATATTTTTTAAAAATCTTTACTGAATCCACCTCTTAAACGAGATATTATTATATCGGTCTTATCAACATCTTGACGCTGCTCTTCTAACTTTATTTTTAAAGTTTTTGTATTTAAAAAATAACTAATTGCTACGTATCTCATGTTCGCATATTTTATTCCTTCTTGACCTTTTTTTAGCTTTCCAGCTGACTACTTTGCTGGCAAGTCGTAAATCTCCATTTGGCACGAGAGCTGCTGCACTCCCGATGCTTCTAAGCCAAATATCTTTCAGCTCTTGCTATTCGCAGAAACAAATATGCACGCACTCTCATACTCATACTGAGACCCATAGATGGGAGTGCTCATGCATACAAATGGCATATGTATGACTTGATTGCGTTATCCTGCCTCACCCACGATGAAGTCTATCCCCGTTCGCATAACTCCACATTTCCCTCTTGGTTAGCCAATGCATTTCCGTCCAAAAGCTCAACAAGCTGGAACTGGCCCTAGGTGCAGTGGGAAAAATAAATGTTGTAAAAGTAGTAAAAAGATCATAGATATGGTTTCAAATTCTCATATTAATTGTTTATAGTTTATAAACATAACACACAGATTGATTGGCAATCCGTAAAATTTTCATTCTGAAGCTCTTCTTCTATAGAGAATTTCTCTTTTTAAAACTGTATGATTGCCAAATGTTATATATTTTCGATTCACCTTTTAAAATCAATTTAATAAATTTCAACAAATAAATACATCACATTACCGAATTACTTAAAAATTTATAAAGGGTATAGAACATTTCTTTTTTCTTAATTTTTGTTTAATTTATTAACTTAAATCGTATATCCATGGCATTTTTCAAGTGTATGTATCAAAAGGGGGTTTATTATATGATTTATTCAAATGATTGCACGTGGATGTGTATTTGCTGGTGTATAGTATAAACCCTTTTCTGTGAATCTGAGTTTGCTGTTAAATTAGTTTACTTGATTTCCGCTGGACAGTTGGTTGGTTGAATTTGATTTGATTGCTGTTAGCTCTGAAAAATCAAAGGTTGGGAAATAAAAATAAATGTAGCTGCAAAAATGCACATTCACTGATCCGATTTCGCATTAAAAAAGGCACGAAAAATATCTTAAAATTGATACCAAGCTATTTTTCCCATAATCCCTTTATTCAAGGCTTAAACAGTTGCAGGAAAGAGATTTCAGCCAGGCAGCAATAAATATTTGATGGTAAATACATTTTGCAGAATTTCAGGCTTTCTGATTTCTCTTTTTTTACAACGAAAAATAAAAAGTATTTAAAATTCTTATTTGTATAATTAATAGTAGTGAGCTTTATGCATTATTTACGATTGCCGCAGGCTTTGGGGAAAATATACTGTGATTAAATTTTCAAAGAAATTGTTTTGCAAAAACCATTAGAAATTTATATTTAGAGAGAATCCTTGACTGCTGCTTCCCCGAACTGATTTCATTAACTTCCAGCCAGAGACTTTTTCGACTCACTGTTTCAATATGCATGTGTTGTTTACCAGGCCCCAAGTCATCCATAAAAAAAGGGCAAACACTGGGGTCTGAAAAGTAAAATAGGTGGGTGGCCTTGAGGCGTGGCGAAAAACCTGACACAGATACACAGAGTCCAGGCTGTTAATTAAAAGCGCAATAAATAAACAATAAACAATGGCCATGACGAAGTGGCTGCGGATGCGGATGTGTGGAGGCACCAGCTGGGAGTTCGGGCCGGGCTTAATGCACTTATGGTCAGTGCAATATGCAAATGCAATTAAGATGCATGGTGGCGCCCAGTGAAAGCCGCCCACTGGAATCGAAATGGAAATGGAATCACGTAGAGCAGGCCGTGTGGAGGGATTGAGAGTGCACTGAACCAAAATCAATACTAGCCGCCAGTCCCGGAATATACGCAAAGACTCTATGCAATCGCAAAACTTTTCCAATGCTTTCGAGGAATTTGCTCTCCACCAAAAGAACTTTCAAATTTCTTTCAATCACAGAAGCCAAGCGAAAATATTTCCATTTCTTCTACAGAAATAAACGAGAATCCACCAGCTATCCGTGGCTTTCATTAACAATGAAGACACGCAATCAAATTAAAGAATAACACAAAAGTTTTGAATGCAATAAAAGAGCAAGGCATTTTTTCACTTATACGAGCATTTCCACAAAACGAATTTCCATAAACCGAAGGCCTGGAGAACGGTGGGAAATCACGTAAAATTTGCAATAGATTTTCGCAGGCAATTTGCGGCGACATTCGAGATATTGAAACCTGACTCCGGGTGTCTGGGCCACACCACAGCCACTGGCTAAAATCCATATAGCCAGCGGCACAGCACACACATCGAGCACTCACTCAGGCTTATGCAAGCAGAAAGTTTTTTAAAAAATATATATTTTTTATAGCCCAGAAAGCAGGGGAAATGGGAAGTAAAGTCAGACAAGACGGAGGAGCAGGAGGTGAAATCCCAGCGACAGAGAGATGAAAGCCAAAAATGATGCCCTGATAACGATTCTGGGGCTCACACGAACTCAGCCACTCCTCCCATACATACAACCCGACTCATCGATTTGTCAGGACCTTTTTGCAGGATTGGGAAGCAGGAGGGAGGATGGGGAAATCCCCGAAGGAGGGCAAAAAGTTGGGGCCCTGTTGCCCGGGCAAATGGCAATCAAATTTCAGGCAATAATTAATTTGTCCATCAGAAACTGACAATTGAAATGTTCATCATGTACGGCGAGATGAGTAAACTGTTGGAAAAAACTCTGAAATTCAATGGTGTTTTTTGGAGATTAATTAATTAAGTGAATAAGGTTTAGTAAAAAAATGTTATTTATGATAAATATTGAAGACTTTAATGACAGGTTATATAATTATTTCATAAATAAAAATGATTAGGAAACCATAAATCTGACAGTTTATTCAAAATAGTAAATAAATCAAAATACCTACACTACAGGTTGCGCTTCCTAAACAGAATTCATTATACTTTCCATGGAGAATTAACCTTTATCGCTTTCAAAAACGATTTAATTTCCATAAAACCCAGCCAACCTTCAGTTATAATTTAAGCCTAAACACTTTTAAGCCAAAGTTTATGGCCGCCCAATGTCATTCCCTTGTCAAAAATCAACTGTCCAACAAAATGTAAGTTGGCTTAGCCCAATGAAATTATCGCTGTGCTGGGAGATCACCTAAAAGGCAACAAAAAAATACCAACAACACATCCGAAATTTAGATGGGCTTTGTTTATATTTAAAACTTTGAAAACAGAAAATTTTGCGCCTAATTGAAACTCTTTGGGGCAAAGTCAACAAATAAACAGCTGAACCGAGACGACGTCGAGGCCATTGACGTCACAATATTTGAGCGGTTTGGGAGAAAAGTTTGTGCCATCGGGGAGTGAGTGGAGGAGAGTCCTCGGAGAGTTGAATTCAAGACATTGAATGTCCTTGCTATTTGAGTAAATCCAAGTCCCTTTCATAGTTCCTTAACAAGATTGAATTTGCGAATAATTCGCCTGCATGCAACATGCATTTTGTATCGCCATCAGCATTTCTATATATCATCTGCTGAATGGATGGCAAATCGGATCATGTCAATGCATCGCAGTGCAGTTTCTGCTCCCCTCTACCGCTCCCAGACAATAGTCCTTTGATTTGCGAAGGGTTAAATGGCCAAATTGTCGAGAGGCGGGCTCCTTTTGATCCCTTATTCCTTGTTTTTCTGGCTCCTTTGGCTCCTTTCGCACAGCGATTTGCAAAAACATTTCTCGGCTTACATTGTATTTGTTTATGGCAATATTGAGTCTGATTCTGTTTTGATTGAAACCGCAAACGAAGGCCGACGCATTGTCGGAATAGTAAAAAGGTAGCAAATGGCAGGAAGTTTGCTAACAGATTTTGACAACTAACTGGACTGAGAATATGGCTTGTCAATGGCGGAAATTTGGTTTTATTTTTGCTTAAATTTTTGTAGGAGATTCTGAAGGGATAACATAACTATTTTAGTAATAGAATAATATATTCATAGATTTAAAAAAATCCTTAAACTCATAAAGACACTAATAAACCTTCAATTAGAAAATTACAACGCATTATTTAGAATTCACATGCTCATGTGGGTAACCCGTCAAGTGCCACTATTCGTTCTTTAATCACCTATAATCCCGATCTCAATCAACTTACCGATCTGAAAACATTTTTGTGGAACTTATTCACCAAATACAACCCGCTCTCCTCTCTCTCGCTCCATCTCGACAAATAAAATCCCTTAAAATAGAATAGAGCAAATAGCATTAAACACATTCCGGCAGGCAAACCCTTTTGTGAGCCACTGTGTGTGTGCGTGTGGCCGCGGGGCTATTTACCAGGATGGATTGGAAAGGGATACGGCTAAGGGAGCAGGACGAGGACCAGGACCAGGACCGCAACCAGGGGAAAGCTGCCACAGCTAAGTGCAATCGATGTACTGCAGCCGCACAATTTTCATTGTATTGGTGATTAATTTCTTGCCTCCGGGTGGCTACAGATGATGATGTCCTGTCTCTCCTCACCAGAGCTGCGGCCAGGACTCGTTCGTTCATTCGCATCTCGGCTTTGTAAACAAGTTGACAGACAGGCATCCGGCCACCACAGAGCTCCGAGCTGCGAGCTCCCTCCTCCGACGGTTGGGAGCTGCTGTATTGACGTTTGATGAGCGGATTATCATCGGCAGTTTTCCCTTGTCCCGGGACAAGTGTTGGATCGAGTATTTTTTTTTCTCTCGCCACACAATAACTGCGCCATTTCCCACTGATTTCCTTCGACAATATGTGCGCAAAACTGTTGAAAATCCTTGCGGGAAAATGTTCTTTAAGGACTTGTGGCAGTCCTACGGTTGTAGTTTAACTTTATTGTTATTTTTTCTGGGTTTTACGGGTTAACCTATGGTTTAATGTGACTATAATTACTGGGTTTTTATGGGTTATAAAGGAGAAATTACATATATTCGTTGGGAAAAATTTAAAAGCAAACTAAAACTAGGTTATATTTAATAGCAGCTTTTAATGGAAATTAGCTTCCTTTTTCGCATTTAATTTAATTTAAAAATTCAATACATTCATTGCACTTTCAACTACTTGCAGCGCTGAAGCGACTCGTGATCGGAGTCCATCTCAGTTTCATGTCCTTAACGTTTTTTTAGGTGCTGCCATAAAGACTAGTTTTATGCGCGGGCGGCCAATAAAGTGCATTCAAGGCCGTCCGTTGTACAAAGTTGGCATGCCAGTTGGCAGTTTCCAGTTGCCCATTGCCATTTCCCATTTTCCAGCTACCCCATGGAGTGCCACAAATGGAGTTGCCCCATAAATGTCCTGGGCAATAACAGGCAGCACAAATTGCGTGGCAGGATCATAAAGTGCACGAGCTGGTGAGCAACCTAATTTCCTTTAAGCCACAGAAAGTGCAAGATGAATTACCGTTGCCGTTGTGCAGTGTAAGCCAAGTCCTGCCAGTTATTCGTCTCTCTCTCTCTCTCTCTCTGTCTTTCTTTTTCTCTCTTCCTCTGAGTCCTTTGTGTGAGCGTGTGTAGGTGACCGTATAATGAGCTGCTGTTTTACATTTTAATTTCCGGCCACGTTTGAAATGGCTGACTGCCCGTCCATCCGTCCGTCTGTCCGCTTTGGCTAGGAGCTGAGATTTGCGGATTTGGTTTTTGTCTGCCGGCGAGCAGACATCGCTCTCACTTCCACTTTGTTGGCAGCAATTATTTAAATGAGATTACAAAGGACTTATGCAGCGGAAATCTTACTGTATGTGTGTTTGCTGTTCATTTGTCCGCTGGCGGGGCTCCTTGTTCCTGATTCCTGATTCCGGCATCCTTGTTCCTGAGTCCAGGGATTGCCTATTTCTTGCTATCCTCCTCTTTGGCCCTGGCTCACATTACGGCTTAGACGACGTGTGTCAAAAGTTATTCCGGCCGATTGTTTGGCTTTTGTCCGAAACTACAATAAAGTCGTATGCATAGCTAATTTGATTGTTAATTGTTCGCATTTTTTTGTTGGCAGACAGATTATCCTTTAGCCTGGCCATACCAAGGTCCTAATGAGCAGTTTCTAGCAAAAAGGACACATGTCAGTTTATAAAGTTTTGCGCCAGGGACATGGCTCATTTACCAAAGTTAAAAGTAAACTAAAATAAATTGGCATCTAAGTGGCAAGTTGCACTTAAACAACTTAAAAATGCATTAGAATAAGTTTTTATATATTTTTTGGAGAGAGGTTTAGACTTTTTTAATGTCCTGCAGGGTTCTTGACTTAATTAAAGACTCATTTCCTGCCTTATAAATCATATATGTATATGTATTTCTGATCAATATTATACTTGGTATGTAGATTTATTTATTAAATAAAAACGGACTTTCTAATATCCTTGCTTTAAGTCCCAGCCATCCTTCAACATCTTTGACTTCCTTAAAAATCGTTACTCCTAACGAAGTGCATATAAAACCCGCAGGTGAAACGCTTCTGAAGCACTTAAGTTCGTTCATCCCCCTTTCACTTTGGAATTCAAATGAGCCCCGTAAATCCGTACTCAGGAATGCGAAAACCTTTCTCATTGCAAGTCAAATCCTTGGCCCCATCTCGCTGCCGTCACTGACCATCTGTGGCCACTTTTCCAGTGTCCCCGCTTTTCCTTTTCCGTATTTAAGCGGCAGAAGCCTTTGGCACCGGGACAAAACACGCAGAGAAGCTTTCAGCGAATTCGAAGACTACCGCTGACCGCACCTAAGTATCCTGGACAGGACTTCCAAAGCAGGCAACACCGCAGGATATTTGTGCATACAATAAAAAAACGCAGCACTGGCTCAAAGCCGAAACTGAAACAGAAACAACATCGGCGATGACAATTTCCATTTCGCATTTTGCATTTTCCATTTTTTCCATTTCCCAGAGGTGTGTGGAAATGGCTTTGGCTTGGCCTTGGACTTTGGGGGTGGCGGTGGTGGTCAAGCTCAAGGACGTCGCTCGACTGGAGTGACAGGCGTTGTTGGTTTTGTGTTTTTTTCCTTGCTGCCGTGTCTGTGGCAGGGAGAGCAATCTAGAAAAATTACAGCAATATGAAATAACAGTAACTATTGTGCTAATAGGATTAAAACGTATGCAGCGCACAATGGCAGCTTTAGAGGAACGCTGGTCCTGTCTGCCGCTGACAGCCCAAAGGCGGGCAGCGGCGGGGAGAACTGGGTGGGCGCTGGTTGGCCTCCACACAAACAGGTGTCAACAGATGCTGAGCGTTTTTCACTGGACTACCACACGTCTCTTTTGTTTGCATGGATACATTACCGGTAACTCGGATGTGAGCTGCACATTCAGATACAGATAACGCCCACACATGCAAAGAGCCACTAAGTACAACTCAAATTTATAGAGAAAATTGCAGCAAATTCCCCTCAACTTTGAGTTGGGGATTGTTTTGGAAATTAAGTTGGGGGAAATCTACATTTCCTGAGAGGTCACATGGGTGAATATTTAAAAATATGTTGCGGAAAAGTCCGATGATTTTTAAATTAAATTAAAGTATTAATATAATAATGTTTAAAGATCTCCCTAAATGTTCTTAAAACAGTTTCCAAAATACATATAATTTATATGTATCAATTAAATGAAACTAGTTTGGTCTTCTCGTCAAAATTCTTTTTTAATTATTTTATTTTATTTTTCCATTTTTTTTTTGTTTTTCGACCAACCTTTTTTCTTTGTCAAGCGAAAATGACATAATTTCAACTTGCTATGCATGGTAAATGGAATCCGAAACTTGCAGATTTATATTTAGTAATTAGTTGTTGCCATTTATTTGCTGGGGCGGCAGGCTCCATCCTTGCAGGGATCCCGACAGCACGTGCCCTTCGGCTTCTTCTGCTCCCTCCTATATGGTTGCCTCCCTATAGAAAAAAAGCGATCGGGAAATTTTGGTAATGGAAATGGAACCCCCTTAATGAGTGTTTTTGGCAACTTACTCTGAAAGCAGACGCCCATGAACCGATTCCTCTCACAGATCTTCTTGCCCTTCTCGGTGCTGTGGCCCTTCCTTTTGGCCATTCCTCGGGCGGGAATCAGTGATTGATGGAGCATCCTAGTTCTGGGCAGGATGTGCTCACCCAACAGCAGGAAGCCCATGATGAGGCGGGCTACCATGGCTGTGTTTGAAAAACTAAAATTCGGAAAAACAAAAAAAAACAATTTCGAACGAGAATCGAGACTGAGAAAGATTGAGTACAACTCAAACAGCCTGCTAATCGAAAGTTTTCCCTGTAAGTTTCCACATGCCAAGAACAACATCACAAACTGCACTCGCGTACCAATGTTTTCCACTGCCAGCTGGAGGCCAGCAGCAACAAGTTTGTAATGACTTTGAGCAACTAATTAGAATGCGGCAGGATTACGATGCACTATGGCCACCAAAATACAAGCATTTTAATCGAAAAAGTTGGCTCGGAATCGGCTTAACTTTTCTGCATAACTAGATTGTAGATTAAATATGGAAAATGAGGTTATTTTTAATTACATTTTGAGTTTGAGAGTTTTAAATTTAAACTATTCCTGAGTAACTGATGTTAAATCATGGGAAAATATTTATTTATGCATAGTTAGCATAGTCATAAAGCTTTTAAAAATATGTCTAATATGAAAATGAATTCATTTTCCATTCTAAAACAAGATGGACATACAGTCGGGTGTCCCGACAGTAGAATACCATGTACCATTACAAGGCGCGTCCCAAAATTATATAAAAGAAAGAGAATAAGAATAAAAAACTGAGACAAATTTACATATAATGCAAATGTCTTCCCATTCAAGATAAATTAAAAAGTTTTCACTCGTCGCCGACGGGATTCGAACCCGTGACAACTAACATTTGAAAAAAACTTCAGCTTAGCCAGCTGCACCACCAACCAATTCAAAATGAGTATCCTTATTTTCATAGTAATATGAACATAAGTAAAATGTTTAATGAACGTTTTGATTTATTTGGAGCCCTCTGCCTGGGCTCTCTTGTACACGTAATGTGTATAAAGTAAAAAGCCTATATCTCCGCTATTTATGGCACGATCGCAATAAAATTTGGACAGTCTGTGTATTTTGATTAAATGCATTAAGCTTTTTAATATGGTTTATATAACTTTATAAATTTCGGAGCTATACGTTTTTTTCAAATAACTCCTCCAAAAAGGGGAGCAGCAAAAATTTAAAACAAACTTGATCTGCGTGCAGATATAAGAAGTCTAAATCCAAAGTTTTATGTCTCTAGCTCTTATAGTCTCTGAGATCTAGGCGTTCATACAGACAGACGGACAGACGGACAGACGGACGGACGGACGGACAGACGGACATGGCTATATCGACT
Organism: Drosophila anomelani; assembly: GCA_035045905.1. Lineage (NCBI taxonomy): Eukaryota > Metazoa > Arthropoda > Insecta > Diptera > Drosophilidae > Drosophila > Drosophila anomelani. The sequence continues at coordinate 2,798,194 of JAWNOO010000165.1, forward strand.
CCTTTAGTGGTCCTGACCAATATTTAGGTAACTTTTGGGGGTCTGCCACGCCTCCTTCTGCCTGTTACAGAAAATCGCACTCGCACAAAACTATAATACCTTTGTACCTTTGCACTATGGGGTTTTTGACCACTTTTTGTGGCATTTAGTCATTTTTTAAAAGTTTGTTAATTTTAAAATAAATAGTGGGAATGTATTAACAGAACATCAAACTGTTATGCCTCATACTCAAAATGTTAATAGTTAACAGCATATGTTAGCATAACAGCTGTAAAGTCAGCTGTTGCATCCCAAAGGCCGAGCGCTAAAGTTGCAATTTTCACTACGTGATTTGAGAAATTAAAGAAGTCGCTTAAAACACAATATAAAGGAAAAATAAATAATGGACACTAATTTCCCAAGTTTGTACTACATGTTAAATGTATTAATTCTTCAAATTATGCGTGTCTATACTAACATTTTGTCATTTTAATAATGCTCCTTAAGCTGAATTTTGAGGAACAAATTTCAACTTTGGGAAGACTTTTAAAATAGAAGTTCGCATTAGTTTTCCATGAAACCAAGTGTATGTTGTAGCGTTGTCAATTCTGAGCAAAAGACTCTTTGTCTTATTGTGCACTTTTCCGCACTATTGGTGCAATTCGAATTTTTCCTAGATAACCTCACTGTTTTCAACGCCGATTTGGTTGACGTTTGGAGTAGCAAGAATGGCCGGCTTGAGCAAGAAAATGCTGTAAAATGTTTTTTTCAATATAGAAAATGAAATAAATTAATAATTAAACTAATTCCTTAAATAAAATATTAGTTTTAACCTTTTAAGTATGATGGAAGTTGTTTTTTTCGATTTAGGTGCACTTATGGAAAAACACTGCAATTCGGTATTTTAGTCTGATTGTTTCTAAGGAAACCGTTATCCGATTCAGCTCAAAATTGCTATATAGTATTAAAATAGTAATAAATTTCAGCTCCTAAAATTTCATTAATTTATCTTTAGTTTTACCAGATCGGTTCTATGGGAGCTATAGGATATAGTTTCCTGATCCGAACGATTTTCATACCATATGTGCGTAGGGACAAATAATGACTATATATATAGTTTCATGTCGATATCTCCAAAACTGACCGAGTTATTAATTAATGCCACAAAAACAGGTCAAAAACCCCATAGTGCTTTGGTACATGGTATAAAAATAGAAATCAGCGAATATATTCTTGACTTCCCTCTCATAAATCCTCCCTTTCAAAATGCTTTAACAATTAAAGCTTCTTATATTTGATTTCGCTCGCTTCTTTCTATGTATCTATCGTTAAAAATCCATAAGTATCTGAAGGATGTTCAGGGCAATTTTTAGTTTAAGGCAACATCTTTTGAAGTGTGTCAGAATCGTCTGAGCTGGGCTGCCTGAGAGCTTTACCGTGTTTATATATACCCTCAAATACACACACACCCATCAGCCTCTTACGTTCATAGCCAATGTTTTAGCACTTAGTGAGGCAAGCTCATAACTGACAGTCAAGAGCAGGAAAATCCATAGAAAGCTTCGAGGAAAAATAGCATCGAATGTGAGTCGGGGAAATGCGGTGAGCGAGCAAGTAAAGTTAAAAGTTGAGCTCGCGTTGCACAACGAAGTGGAAATACTCTAGCATCAAGAGGAGAAAAGCGATGAAAATCCCATTAATCAATTCTGCAGCAATACCAAACAAGCTGGAAAATTTCATTTTCATATTTATCAACCCTGAGAGGGGGTTGCAATGATGATAGGTTGCATGCAGCACCTTTTTTTTGGGGTGCGGCTGCCTTTGAGTTCGAACTGCTTTTAGTTCTTTTTTTTTGGGGTATTTTCACTGGGATTTTTCGCTCATTTTCTATTTATATGTGGGGTGAGAAAATGTGTGGGCTTGGCCGTTTGTCGCTTTGATTGCAGTTTACATAGGTGTCAATTAGCAACGGTGCGGTTGGTTGCATTTCAATGGAATTAGTGTTGATGTTTTCGCAGTTCTCCACCCTTGGGCCAGGGGACAGTTGAGGGGATTAGTGATCATCATCAGCACACTTTTCAGCAAAGAAACTGACACCCAAATTATTAGTTTATGTTGCCATTTATGTGAGAGATGTGAACATGCCCCAGGAGAGCTTGTGACAAATTTTAATCTCTGGCATTAATTTCATACTCTAATTTAAGTGTGGCATATGTTAAGGGAGAGTTACTTAAAATTTATGTTGGGTTTAATTATGTCCTTGTTCAGGTAGTTTTGGGTTTGAAAATATAGAAAATAAAACTCATACCTCACACTGTCTAATTAAATTTTAAGTCTCAGGGAACACCTTTCACCAGGCACACCCCTAAATATTCCCTTGATAAAAGCATATATTATTTACTTAATTGTTAGTAAGTTTCCCTTTTAATTTTTCCCCAAAGTTTCCTCTAATTTCTAGTTACTCCCTTAACTAGTTATTATATTAAATACTTACAAAGCCCAAAAATAAACTACTTGTAAACAAGGTTAAAATTTTCCTCAAAACATCTGCTGCCACAGCCAAATCGGCGACACTCACAGCAATGAAAGTGATGAATAACTCAGAGTAATGTTACGAAATCAATAAAAATCCTTTTAGAAGATCTAGGACATACCACACTCGCACACAAGGACATTAAGGTCTCCTGTTAAGGTTGTGTGTGTGTGTGTGAGACCTGGACAACATTTTTCTTTGACCGAGCACATTTTTATTATCCCAAACTAATTTGAGGGTTGGTCCTTGATTTCTCCTGCTCCTTCCCTAGCTGCTTCCTTTCTCACTTTCTCCCGTTGCTGTTGCCATGTTTTGATGTCATTCGCTACACGTGCTTAATTTCATTTAATTTATTTAATACTTGAAAAATAAGTTTTTTGTTTACTTTTGTATTGAACAACCACCGCCACCCCTCTCTGGCTCTCCCTGCTCTCCTGCATTCCCTATACTCTATAGAGGGTATATGTATATGTATCTTTGGGATTCCCTCTATTTAACGGCACTTGGGCGTGTACGAATGCCAATGAATTCGCATTTCGCCTTTCGCCACGCTGCGTAACGAAAAACGTGGAATTCGGGGAGTTTAAGTGGATGAGGACGAAGATGAGGATCTGGCTAAGGACGAGGACGAGGTTGTGGCAATGGTATGGAATGCAAAAAGCTGAGACTATATGGGAAAGGTGCTGCGAGGACTGCAAGACAAATCGCACGCTGGGGAATTGTGAGGTTTGCCGGGAGAATGCCTCGTCTGCATATTCATGATACGAGGGCAGGCTCCTCTGCATATTTATAGGATTGTCGGATAGGCATATTCTCTGGTCTAATATTAACCAGAAGTTGGCCAAAGTTCGCAGCAGGAAGTGGTTAAAATAAAAGTTTCATTAGCATCAGCAGCACAGTCGTTGTTGGTCCTTACTTTTCATTTTCTCGACTTTAAAGGCTTCTCAGACTTTTGAAGTAAAGAGAAGCCAGGAAATGGTTCCTAAAATTTAATTTATTTATTTAAAATGTTAAGAAATAACCAACTTTGCTGGGGAAAACCTTTCAAATACTTTATAGACCTCGAAATAAAGGCATTATTTTTTAAACAAACAATAATTAAATTAGAAGAAATACTATACACTTGTTGGTAAAGTTTTTAACATTTTTCCCTGGCATTTCCTCACCGGATAATTAGTCCTTATCCGCGTAGAACACCTTGACACCAATTGTGATGACTGCAGGATTTACTTAGAGGCTGATTAGCGGCTTTGGTAGCGTCCTCCTGACGCACAATGTTCGTTAGTGCAGTTGCCATGGTTAAACAGTTAGCATTCATTCCATTCCCCCAATACCATTCACCTCATCCTGGTCCATTCAGTTGCTCAGTAAAAGCACTGCCTGAGCTGGCTAACTACTAACCATTCAACCACAAAGCGCGTCACAGCATCATTATTGCTCTTCTCCTTCTCAGATGAAATTGTTTCTAAAAAAGCGCAAAAATAACTTGTCCAAGATACGGATTGTTTTCATTGGGGAGATCTGCTACAAAATTGAAACATAATTAATGCCAGTTCATGGCCAGTTCAACCTGAAACCGCACTCGTGCCCGGCATCATCTCATCTCATCCTGTCCATTTCCTCATTTCCTCTCTGGTGGTTAGCTCAAATCCAATGGCGTGTGAGTGTATTTGCCTAAGCGGATTAACAGCGGTCAATTGTGTGGGTGCACTGGGAGAAAACTGTGGATTTTAGATGGTTTAAATTCTAGATTTATTTTTAGGAGAGTTGGAAATTATTTAATTTTTTATGTTTCTTTAAATATTTTAAAATTACAAGGGATTTAACTAAGAATTTATAACAGAAACATTGCTTTAACATTGTTGGAATCTGAAAAAAATGTATTTAAGCGTTTTAGATAATTTTGTCTACTATATTTCTCATCTTCCTTTTTTTATTTCTCAGTAAAGTCTCCGTTTTTTTTTAAATATATTTACAATATATTTATTTCTAATTTTTTCAAGTGTAAAGAAAGCAAAAAGCATTGAAGCAACGATTCCTTTTTTGCCCACAAAATTTCGAAAGGTAGCCAAGCAACAGCATCTCCTTTCTTCCCCACAGAAAAAAATAAAATAAAATAAAGTAAAAGGAGCGCTCTCGCATAGCCACAGCCCCTCAGTAATTGGGAAAAAGATGAGCGGCCTGGGTCCGGCAGCCTGTTGGCTGGCCCACAAGCGCATCGAGTCCTGGTCCCGGATGGCCAAGGAGCGCGTGGGAGCGGTGCGTCGGGTCACGCTCGACCGGAATTCGGCGGATGAGGGCACTCCCAGCGGCAGTGGGAGTGGCACCTCCGGCACAGCGGCCGTGGGTGGTGGTAATGGTTCCGGGCTACCGGGATTGGTGCACATCCTGCCCACGGGAGATGGGATCTCGGGTAGTTCCACCACACCGCCACCACAGCCAATGACCCCGCCGCCATCGGCATCGTCGGTAACCTCGACCACCAGCGGCATCGGAAGCGTTTCGGCCGGTAGTGTCAGCGATAGCTGTGATTTGCCCACGGACTCGGAGGTTCTTATAGCCGCGCGGGAGATACCCCTAAGCGAAGTCTACTAACAAAAACTTGACCCCTTTTTTACTCCCGCAGGAGGTGGCCATTGCCAAGGAGTGCCAGCCCATCCAGCCGGCCACCCATATGCATGGCATGCATGGAGGGATGGGTATCAACCATCATCATCACATGGGCGCCGTCTCGGCCACTGGAACGGATATATTGCGTGGACCAGCCGAGGTATTCCACAGTCCGCTCCACTTGCACCACCAGAGCCGCTCCTTCCCGCCGCGCCTCCAACGCACGCCGTCCATCTCCAGCCAGAGCAGCGTGGACAGTGCCCCATCCAGGCATTCGGTGAGTGGGATTCTCTCCTTAAGTCTTTGTGGTTTCTCTAAATTTCGTGATCCTTGCAGGGCCATCGCGGCTCCTCTCCCCAGATAAGAACCTTTGGACCGGATGGACGCAGCTCGCTGCCCAGTGAGCCTGCCTTTCCCCACCATTTGGCCAGATCACCCAGTCCCATGCGAACCATTTCCCTGGATGCACGCTGCGGCAGTCCTGCCCACTCGGTGGATCCGGGGGATATGAGGACGCCCAGTCCCTCCCAGAGCAGTTTGGCTTCGCTGGCCGGCGGCTCAGGCAGTGGTTCCGGAAAGGGAGTGGGCGTGGGTGGAGGTCGATGCCTGTCGCCATTGCTGATACCGCCAAGATCACAGCCTGGTGTGGATCCTGCCATGGGTCCAGCCTCGCCATTGGGCGCCCTACAACCGGATCTCTACCGGTTGCCCGACGGACCCGTGTATCTGACAGCGCCAGAGTCCAGTCATGCCGTGGGACGCTTGCACCTGCGCGTAAAGTACGATTATCACCTGTTTGATCTGACGGTGCATCTGATTGAAGGTGAGTTATATTTTTTTTAGTTAATCTAAACTTTAAGTTTAATAAAAATTCCTTTACTCTGCAGCTCACAATCTGAGTCCCATTGAGGAGGGCGGCTTCCGGGATCCCTATGTTCGATTGATGCTGCAACCGGAAGTGGACAGTCGGAAGCGACAAACACACATCCATCGGGGCGAGTCCAACCCCTACTTTGACCAGCACTTCAAGTTTCCGGTTTCCCGCGACCAGCTTCAAGGCAAGGAGCTGATTCTCCAGGTGCTCGACTACGATCGCTACTCGCACAATGACATCATCGGAGAGGTTCGCATCTCTGTGGATGGTTTGGATCTGTCTAAGTCGGTGGAGGTAAGTCTTAGGAGGTATATGTAAATATATATAATAGAAATTATTTATAATATATTTGTCGTAAGATTTGGGGAGACTTGCTGCGCACCAAGAAGCCCAAGGAGGACCGACCGGAGCTCCTGTGCTCCCTGAACTATTTGCCACAGGCCGAGCGTTTAACGGTGGTGATAATGAAGGCAAGAAATTTGGATACGGTTCAGGAACCCTATGTCAAGGTGGGTGGCGTAGGGAAAATAAGTTAAAAATATTTTTATAATTGATTTAAATTATTTTGAAAAGTATTTATAAGCAAAGAATAAAGAAGGATAATTATTGAAAGCATTATTAAAATATTAAAAATATAATAATAATAAATCTCATTCAAAAATATTGAAGATATTATAATGAACTTTAAAATGCTAAATCTAATAATAATATTATTATTATTTAAACAGATTTTAGTTTGCTTTTATTTAGAGATAAATTTCAAAGCACCTTCATACTTATATTAATATTTGCTTTTATTAATTGCCTTAAAGTTTTATAAAATAAATAAATAGTTATTGTTATCTTTTGCTTAAAAATATTTTTAAATTTCTCCTAGTGCATAAATGCTTCATAAACTTAATGAATTTTCCCCCACAGATTTACCTGATTCAAAATGGCAAACGCATCAAGAAAAAGAAGACGAGCATCACAAAGTCCGACGATCCCACCAATCCCATCTGGAACGAGGCGTTCACGTTTAATTTGCAATCAAATTATCTCCACAATGCAGCCATTGAGGTAGGGTAACCTTTAACCTTTTGGTGGCCATAAACCGCTGGCCTCCGCCGTTTTTAACAGCCCGGCTGCTAATTCCTGGCCATAGCCACGGTTTAATGGCTGGCCCATCGTTGTGTGTTTTAATTGAAAAACTCAGCCCATCACCTGATATCTGATTTAATTTTTTCCCTTCGGTTGTTTATATTCGCAGATCTATGTGGTGGGTGCCGGGAGCGAGGCCACGGAAATTGGCTGCTGCGGCCTGGGTCCCCAGGAGAGTGGAACTGGATGCCAGCACTGGCACGACATGATTAACAATGCCCGGAAGCCGACTGCCATGTGGCACTACATCCGCTAGGCAGTTAAGGGGTTATGATTTGCTAAATGGCCCCCGCAGAGAGTCTATATAGATCAGGGGTGCCCAGCCAAAAACCCTTTGCTCCCTAAACCCCTAGCACCCCAGCTTCCCAGCTTCCTAGCTTCCCAGCTTCCTAGCTTCCTAGCTCCCTTGCTCCTTTGTTTTTTGTAAAAGAACCAGGATATAAAAAGTCTTCTTTTAGTTTTCCTGGGCACTCCTGATAATAGGTGTTCTACCTTGTATGTAACCATTGTGTGTCTGTGTGAATTTTCCAATTGCATTTTCCGAAGCTTATAACGAAATCAAAAAATCTCACCTATGAAGTATACAATATACACTGGCTGCAGCTACTTAACTAAGCGTAAACTTGCCCTCCAAGAAGCTCAATCAAAAGTTCCTACACAACGACATAAACTTCGAATATTGCCCAGGACATTTTGATAATTGAATGTGTGTTTGTGGGTAATTGATTTAACGGATTTTTGTTTTGTTCCTTAAGTTGTGCATTTTGTGCAATCTCTCGGGGGAGCAGATCCTGGATAAAGGATAATAACGGCAAGGGTACACACAAACTGTCACCGAGACTTGTTGACATTTCAATCGACTTTAGCAGACACTTGAGGAGCCGCCTGCCTTTGCTCCTTTTTCTCCGCCGTTAGGTATTCAAGTGTGCATTTCTTAAATAATTATGAATACACCGCGCGGGGAATAATATTCGTATAGGTGAATGGTCGTCAATCATGCCAGGACCTAGAAGGAGTCGCTCTTTTATGCCGGCGACAGTTGACAAATTGCCATCGTCCTGTTGTCCTTTTGCCATTCGATCCTGCCGTGTCCCATTCCGAGTCCTGTGTGTGTATTTTGTCGACGTCGTCGACGTCGTCAACTGTTTGACAGTTTCTCCCACAGAGCCAAGGAGGGGAGAAGCGAACCAGCGCAGCGAGAAAAAGGAGAGAACTTATGCTAATTGTTAAGTTAAATATTCCTTCCAACTGAGTACGTCTATCGAGGGATGCCAGGGAGCCTTTCTCGAGCACTTTAGCCTATTTTGTATGTGCTTACAACGAGTATTCCAAGGATAATAAGAATTTACGGGTGGAGAGCCGCTGAGAGCTAAGAGGGTTTGCCGATTTCTTTCACATAAATCTATGCGTGTGTTTTTTTGGTGTTGTCGTACGAATTATGGGAAATCTGTCCTTATAATGTGTGTAAAATATGCTACTTAATCCGTATAAATATCGCAGCCGAAATACAAAAACTGAATGTGTGTAATTTAAACTTTAACAAAGACTTGAAAAATAAAGAATACCTAGGCACTGCACGTGTTAACTAGTCAAAAAGTACATACTCTAGGGAGCCAGCATATATATAAATTAATATATACATACATACTAAATATATTATACACTCTATCCTTATATACAAGTTTTTCTAAACAAATCCTTCTACATAATTGTTTCAATTTGTCCGAGAGCCCGGCGAATCACAGAACCACATTGCTGACACGGAGGAAATGCCGAAAAAAAACCAAAATAACAACACAACAGGATAAATGCTGAAATACCTCCGATTTAAGCGAAATATTGTTACTTTACAATTCTTCGAAGAACATAAAATGTGCACGCGGAATGCAAAGAGAGAAAATAATAACACGAAAGCAAAGCGAAATGTACAAAACTGCATATATACAAATATATTTCCTACAAATAGTGTTTATTTATTGTAGCCTTACGGGGACTCTGTTGGAAGCTAAAACCTAAAATTGAGGAGTAACACCACCTAAAATATAAATATACACATACAAACTACAGAACAACCTATATTCATATGAATGAAAAATGTATATGTAACTTATATGTATGTGAATTTAAATTATTCGGAAATAAATAAACTAAAAACAAAAGGAAAACAAAATTCTAGTACTTGAACTGATTTTATTAAGGGAGCATGTACGATTTTGCTTGATGAAATCAGGAAACATATTCCAAAATTAAACCATTTTCAAAACAATTTAACAGTTTATAATTTTTCTCTAGAAGGAATATATTTTGAGAATTTATTTATAATATTCATAATACAAAAATTAAAAACCGGAAATGTCAGTGTAGTTTTGGGAATTACAACATTGTGGCAGCTCTGTCTGTGGCAAAGCAGTCCTAAAAAAGCAGTGTATAAAAGCAGTCGGGTAGAATTTGGGTTAACAAAAAGTGTAAGAATGTCAAGTAAAATTCACTGGAAATATATTCAAAATTTCAGAATGTAAAACATACATAAAACTCGTTAAAATTTGATTTTGATAAATTAAAAAATATTTGGTACAATCTGAAAATATTTAAGATCGTACCAAGTAAGTCATTATTGCAATATTTAATTTATTAATTATCTGGTCTCTAGTCTTCATCGACTAATTTACAGTATAAATCTTAGATATTTGCTATACAATCTCATGGGGAATTCCATTTCAAGCCTGCATCCCCAAAGAGTATTAAAAACCTTAGCTAATAATTAAGTTTCTTTATTAAAATTGTCTAAAATTGGTGCAACATGTCGCATAAAAATCAGATAACATCGTGTAGAAGCATACAAATATATATGTTTATGTATTTAGTACTTATAGATAAATAAAAAATCTATATACGTACATATGTCTCGGCCAGATAAGAGCTGAAGTGTTTTGAACACTCTAGAATTCATGGTTGCTACATATGATGAAACAGTAAATTGTTTGTTCTAATCTAGGAAGGCATGTCTTGTCTTTCTAACATTCGAGGGGTCCCAGCACCAGTTTTTAGCATCGTATTGTCATGAACTTATTCGTACTTGGAGATAAAGTCGTAGCGTAGTACGGAGGCCGGAAAAACCTCGCCGGCTTTAGCTGATGTGCGCTCCGAGGTGCTTCCCGGCAGATGAATGAGCACGTCCGCGCCGACGATGCTCTGCAGACGGCTGCTGATTTGATCTCCAACGATCCGGGCCTGCAGTTCACCAGCCTTAGAAACCACAGAGGCGCGCACGTACTCCGGCCGGCCATCGAGAGGCAGCTCGTTGAGCAGCTTCACTTGGATCACTGGCAGGGAGCACTTGGTGCGATCCCAGCCGGCTGCCCAGCGGATGGCGGGCAGAGCAAAAAGGTGGAATGTAACAAAGGCAGATACGGGATTTCCTGGCAGGCCGAAGAAGTACTTCTGATCTCGGCTGGCAAAGGTCATCGGCTTGCCGGGCTTCATGTTGACCCTTCCACAGTGTAGCTTAAACTGAAGATGTTCCAGCACAGGCTTCACAAAATCCTTGTCGCCCATGGAAACGCCACCGCTGCAGATGACAAAGTCCACCGTATCGAAGAGATTAACCAGCGCTTTCTTGGTCTCATCGAAGCTATCGCTTAGCACGGTGGTTTGAATGCAATCGAAGCCGAAGTACAGCAGCAGCTCCTCCAACATGGTGGTATTCGAGTCGTAGATCTTGCCAGCCACAGGCTCATCGTGCGGAGCCAGCAACTCGCTGCCGGTGGACACTATGGCCACCTTGGGACGTCGCACAGTCGACCGTTTACCCACTGAGGCCAGCAGGGATTTGACAACCACGGGCGAGGCGTCCGGAAATGGGAAGATGAGATCCTTTGTGCTTAGATCGTGGCCCACAGCTCGCACGTCCAGTCCTGCCTGTGGCTCCACCAGGATGTCCACCAGGCTCTCTTGCCCGTGCTTGTCGCGCTGCAGCAACTTGGTGTCCTCCACCTGAACCACACAATCGGCCTCCAGGGGCAGCGGTGCTCCTGTGTTTATCTTGAAACATTCGTCCTCCGCCAGAGGAGCAGCATTGGGCGCAGATCCAGCCGCTATGTAGCCCACTACGCGCTTGCTCCCGGAGAAACCAGTCGACTTCATGGCATAGCCATCCTTGATGGAAGCCCTAAAGGGCGGTATGTTCACCGGCGAGGTCTGCTGCCACAAGACCTTCTCCAGATCGCTGGTTCTCTTCACAGTATCGAAGATGATGGATAACACCTCTTGGACGGGCAGCATGGGAAAGGGAGAATTGCGATCAGAATCGCTGCCAGCTCCCGTTTTGTGGGGACACACATGGGCCGTTCGCGGTATGGCGGTAGATTGCGATTGAGTTCCCTGAACTTCCGCATGGATTTTCCTCACCAGAGCCACTTCGTCGCCGATCAGATGGACGGCGTGCGGCAGCAGCTCGCTTACAGCCTCAAAGCACTCGGTCACGGCCTTTTCACTGCCCGGAAAGTTCAGGATCAGCGTGTTCCCAGCAATGCCACAGACTCCCCGGGAAAGGGCCGCAAATTTGGTCTTCTGCAGCGATGCTAGCGCAATAACCAGGGCCAGTTGGGGGCACTCTTTCTCCAGCAGCGGCTTCGTGGCCTCCGGGGTCACATCCCGCGGGGCAAAGCCAGTGCCGCCGGTGGTTAAGATCACACGCAGATCTGCCCGAGCAATCCATTTCTGCAGCTCCCTCTGGATCAGCTTCTGCTCGTCCGGCACAATGCTAGCTATAACATCGGCGTTCTGGAAAGTATTGTTGACGAGTGTCACCAGCTTGGGGCCACTTCGATCCTTGGCCGGCTCCTGGAAACACGTATCGCTGATGGTCAAAACTCCGAAGGTTATAGCCTCCATTGCGTAATGGGCATTACTGTCGGGTGAGGCGAGTAAATGAAATAATTAAATAAATGAATTAGCACGCAAACTTTGCCGGTTATTAGGATTAGGGGGATTCAAGCCGAGTGATATCGATTTGACCGATGTTTTGATAACATCGATTGTTACCATCGATTTATCTCCACCTCTAATGTAAATGTCGTACTCTGTTAAAGCTCTGTAATGTTAATTTCGCAAAATTCTGTAAATTTCACCCGTTTTCGTTTTTTATAGGAAATTTATAGCAACTTCGTTATTTTTCCGAAATTTTCGTGAAACTTCGTGAAACTTCGTGAAACTTCGTGAAACTTCGTGATTTTTCAACTTTCAATTTCAAGCCTTGACATAAAGGTGGCGCTTCAAACCGAATTCAAATTATTTGGCTCGTCTTTAGCTGCATCATGTTAGCGTTAAAAAGGACAGATCTGTCCGGAAAAAGGACAAATTCGCATCACTGCATGCCCAGAAGTCTGACGTAAAAATTCGAATAACAACTCAACGGAAGCGGTTGTGCCGCGGAAAGTCTTTCAAATGCCGCGCGCCAAGTCTTTTTAAACGCGAAATAAAATATATATAATTTAGCAGAGATAAATTGACATTAAATGAAAATCAGTAAAACTAATTAAAAAACGTGTAATCTGAAAGCGAGACTACAAAACCGAAAGCTCAGCGAACCCGGTATATAAATCAAAACGACAAGTGATTATCCGGTGTGTTTGGTTGTGTGTGTGTGTGTGTGCAAGTGCAATGTGTGTGTGTGTAGTTGTTGTGGAGTCCTTTGCGGCTCCTTTTGCATCCCTTTGGCCAAAGTGGCGCCATTTTCTGTGTGATGCATATTGTTCTCCCATTGCAATCAAAGAGGAGTTGCAGCCACAATCACACAGAAGCAGTGGAGCTTCCGTAAAGTGAACAAGGATTTAAATAACAGAAAATGCTTAAATTTAATAGAAACAGTTGTGATTTTAAATGGTCATAATTAAGATAACAATAATAATTGAAGGGAAAAATATATTTGACTAAATTTAGAATCTTTTTTTTGTTAATATTTGGTGATATATAATTTTAAAGCAGCTGCAATTTTCCTTACAGAAATATTGTTTACAAAATTTTATTTAAGTCCTTGACTTTAATATGTTAAAAACCAACCCACTTCCACAAATGGGAAGCTGGCCTGTAGTTCATCAAAGACAAAGGCAAACTCCCCAGCTCAACCTCAAGCTGCATATGAGTTAATATTTGTCTAGTTTTTGAACATGCCGCCTTTGTCTTAGCCTTTGTGTTCTCGCACTCGTTCTCCTACTCATACTCAGGACTCCTCCGCTGCCATGCACTCGTCTGGCGTTGACGCTGGAGTTGACAAACCAACCAGGTCCTGGTCCACTTTGGATGACAGCGTCTTTGAGCGGGTGGCCCCCGGGGGAAGGGCTGAGCGGTAGTGGAGGCATCCACATCATAGCAAATAGCTCTACTTTCCACTCTCGCCGAAAGTGCTATCCTTTTTGCAGGATAGCTGCACTGCATCGGGATGGGAGGCGAGTGTGAGCCCCGACTCCCTGGCGCTGTAAAATATGCAATTAGAAAGACATCAAAGCACAGTCACCGCTCAACTCAACGCTGATAGCCGGGCACCACCCACCCAGACCACCTAGCGGCAGTCAGTCACCACCCACCACCCACCACTTACTTTGCCACCCGCCTCCCACCCATGGAACCTCTCTCGCTTTCGCTGTCGCCGCCGCCCGCTTGCTTTGCTATGCGCTTTGACACAAGCACAGACGACGAGCACTGGAAAAAGCAAAGAAAGCCCCAAATCCAATGCATATAATTGCGAGAAAACTCTTTACTTGCTCTAAAAACATTCAAGGGATATTAATAAATAAATAAAATAATATTTAAGGTAGATTTGGGCCATATTAGAGGGTCTTTGAATTAAAGTCGATGGATTAATATGCCAAAATGCAGACTCAATCTTTTCTATATTTCTTTTTAATTTTAAATATTTTTCCTTCCTTTAAAAAGGTATTACAAACATTTATTTAAATATTTTCTTGTTGCTGAAAATTCCTAAAATTTAAAGAAATAACAACAAACAATTGTGCTGTAAATACCTAAACAATTTAAGACATTTTTTGAAAGTGCAAAGTGCAAGGACACTAGGCGAAAAACACAGAGAAAGCCAGGGTCTGGGAGCGAGGGGCGCTCTTCAAGTACCCCAAGCCCGAAACGAGACTCATCATTAGTGCACGTCCCCCTCCGTTTGTGTCACTTTGTTTGTCGGCAGCTACCACTGCCGCTTTTTGATATTATTTATTTATATTTTTTCACTTTTAATAAAATGTTGTCGCCGTTGCCTCTGCCATTCCCTTTGGCTTTGCCTTCGCCACTTTGCTTTGTGGAAAAGAAGGAACGCTTTGCCAAACTGCCTGCCTGCCTGCCTGCCGGCCAAGCGAGGTCAATTGGCTTAATTACTGTGTGACAGCTTTGTGGACAAGTGGACAAGTGGCGCAGGCGGAGGCGGAGGCCAAGGCGTGCTCCGAATCCGAATGTTTCCACACTAAAGTCATATGTATATTTCAGCAGATAGCTCAACTCCCTATCAATAGAGTCCCTTGTGCCGGGCATGGAGAACATTAACTTTAATCGCTTTTCATTTTTCGTCTGTGTTTTTTCAATCACTATCTAGTAACGAGCATCGCAGGCCGAGTGTCCATAAATAAATACAGTCAGAAAATGCGGAACTTGTTTTAATTGGCCAAGAAATTATTATTATTACAATATGGAAAGATTGATTTAAAGAATGTGACTAGTTTAGGGCAAACATTTTAGAGATATATCAAGTTCACAGCTCTGAGTACTTTTTAATTAATTATCAGCGTCTTTTTGTATAGACAAATTCACTTTTAAGCTTAAGTTTTTTATAAAAAAAATGCATAAAAATATAAAATAATTCCCCCCTTTTTTTTTGTGTAGGAAACATCCATTTGTTTATATTTTAAAACATTGCGTTATCGAAACGGATGCCCATTGGCCATGTTGATGAACCCAGCGAAACTTTGACTTGCACTTGTGACACACTCATTTTCCTTTCCATTTCCATTTCCTTCGATCGCATAGACTTATCAGTGTGGGTTTAAAAAATGCACTCAAAACAAGCGGCGTAAAGTACGATCCAAATAAATCAGTCAGCGAAAATCCATCAGGAAATAGCCATAAAAATGCTTCCGATTAGCTGGGCGATCCTGCTGCTCCTGCTGCCCTTCGGCGTGGTGAGTGCTGTTCGCCAGTTGGAGGAGAATCAAAGCACCAAGAACGATCATCTGCACTCCACGGAGCGTCAGGTGCGACGGCGCACCAACAAGAGCAATGCCTCGGTGGACCATCAGCGTCACCTGGCCGGAGGAGGAGTCAAGAAGAATAGCCGGAGACCTACGGAGGCATCTTCTGTGAGCCTGGACTCCGATGACTACGATTGGCTGGAGGCGGACACCAGCGAGGCCATCGATAGCTCCGAAACGGCGGCTGTGGGATCTGTGAGAACGTCTGGAGAATCGCCTGGTGAGTTGATAAGAAGCTAGTGACCCAGTAAAGTGACCTTTGGCGGGCCCTTCAAAGGCAGCCGCTTATCAGGGGAGTGAAAAAAATCATAAACGACAAATAGCTTTGACAGGGAAATTTTATTATTATTTTTATAAATATTCAACGTTTTTTTCTTGCACAGAAATACACATTTTTTCATATTTATATTTTTGTAGAAATGTTTTCCTGAATATTTTTGATTTTCGTCAATGAAAATAAAATAATAAATAAAAACCTGTATAATTATATTAAAAACCTTAATTTGTTTGCTTATATATAGCTTTTGTTTTAATATTTAAAAAATACTTAATGTGTTTTAAATAATTTACAACATTTTGTTGACAACTTATATAAAAATCTCAATTTAGTTTATATTCAGAGTAATTATGTGTTACATTTTCTTTAAGAAACAGCCTAATGTTTTAAACAAATTCAGTTTTGAAAACGCTTTATTATTCTTTAAAGGTTTTAATAATAAATGACAAGTTGACATTACTTTGATTGATTTTAAAATATTCCTGTTTGATTGATAGAAAACGTATTTATAAAGGTGTGCTATTCGTTCACATTTCTTTAATATAATAAAATGCAAAAATTTACAAGTTGTTTTGATGAAATGCTATTAGAAATATATGTAATTTTTCACACCTATCTTCATATATATAAATCCAAATTCCTCTGGTTATTTGTTTAATTTTCCTCTTAATAAACGATGTCAAAAATGTAATTATTACACATTATCATATGTATATATCAACGCTATGACTTTCATTCACATTTGCTCTCGCTGAGACCCGCATTTTTAGGGCTGGTCAGCTATAGCTGATTCGTATAGGAATATAAATACTAGTCGCAACCCCGCCCACTGGGATTTGCATTTAAATGGAAGCACACTCCTCTCTGGTTCGCAGCCACTCACTTAATCAAAAGCAATAATTTTCTTTCTGAGCGCGAACGAAAATGTTTTAATTGAAAGTGCTGATGATGCCACTGTTTTTGTTCAGATACTGGCGTATCTCTATCTTTACTTGTATCTGTATCTGGCGAGTGCGTGTTGGAATCAAGCATAAATTGGAACTGTGTTAAAAATTAGTTTAAATTGCGGCAAAAGCTTGGCAGCTGCTGCCTGATGGCGCCAGCATAAGACTTCGGGGATTTCGAATTGGACTCTGAGCCGCCCTTCTCCAGCGATTTTCCTGTGTCTCTGTTATATTAACTCCCAAGCTCGAGTGAATTATGGACTGAAGGGGCATTGGGATGGGTGCCAGAGTGTGTTGATGATAAATGTGTTAGATTTCCAATGAAATTTTATGGCCTGCTCGTATATGTCGCCGCCGGCGGCTCTTTTTTCGCAAAAGGAAATTCCTTCAGTCCCCGGCAAGTCCGGCAAGTGGTGTTGTGCATCCGAAATCATTTGAATTGCGTGGCATTTGAAATGTTTTGCATACAAATAGCCCTCGATTGTTTCTTTAGATGCGTTGCGGCCATAAAAAAGGCGCATTAAACACTCAATTCTGCTGCATTCACGTTAATCAAATGGGTGGTCGGTCATCCATTGGGTTTCTGATGGGTGTATCTCGTAGGTATTTACGTATCTCTTTCTCTGCGAATGTCGGAAAACTTCGTTGCGACAAATCAGCTATGACACTTGACATGGGCCAGCGAATCGGAATCGGAGACCGCCATTCAGGGGATTTCTTTATTTATAGAAGTCGCCCCCCATTCCACAGAACTACTGAGCACAGAAGAAATTTTAATTTCCATCAACTTGATATATACACTTTGAGATTAAAATGGGTTAGATTTATGACATTAAATTAAAGGGGAAAATTAAAAAAGGAAAATAACATTTACAGAGCGAATATATATCATATGATATTCTCTGTATTACTCGAGTTATTTGTATTTCTTAATTAAATATTAAATAATATGTTACTTTTGAATGTAAAGGCAATGCTTTTCCTTTAATAAAAGCCTCAATAATGAAGAAGAATTTAAAAAGATGTCCTTTTATGTGTCAAATTTCAATCAACTTAAAAGTAAATGTAAAGTATAACAAACTATTTAACACATCCTTAAGAATTTTTAAGTATTTCTTAAATAAATACATTTCCCTGTTATTTTCCGCATTGTGCGTTGACAGCCAACTTAGATCATTGGCCACAGTAAAAACACAAATAAAAAAACGAAGCCGCCAAAAGACTGCGCAACTTTGCAACTAAAACTGAAACTAAGATAATAAAAATAGCACTCAACGGCACACTATGCCGGAGCAGGCACAAATGAAAACATTAACAGTTTTATAAATAAATGGCAAACTGAAAAAAACTGAATCAGAATTAGAATAAAATCGAATGGGGTTGAAAGGAAAAGATAAACAACGCCTGACAAATCAAAATGGCATTTTCCAAACCATTTGTCACACATTTCGCATTCGCATTTGCATATTCGAATCCATATTCCCCCGAAATCAATGTCCATAGGCCGCGGCCAACATTTATTTCGGTGGACTTCAAAGTAAATTTCCGCTAAAATTAGTCACTCAACCCGAGAAAACGAAAAAGAAAGAACCAAACTGTACGGACTCGGTTGGCCGAAATGAAAATGGCTGGGCCAAAAATACGTGAGTAGACAAGGGGGAGATCTTAGCCGGATCCTCCGTTAGCAATTGCACACTTAATTAATGGGCACTGCTTTTGATCTTCTGTGAAGTTCAGTAGCCCCTACCAATTCCATTCGCCAAGTGACAAAAACTCAAATTCTTCACGCACTCAAACGAAACTCTTTGAACCCCCAGGCCCCGGCAGCGCCCTGTCACACGTTCCGGATTCGGGAGATCCGGAGATGGGAGCACGGAGAATCGGGGACATGTGTCGCACATGTCAGACATGGGAAGCGCTTCCAGCTAGAGATGGTGAAGGGATCTTAGGGGATCTTGGTATAAAATTAATTACATTATGCGAGCCACGATTACCCGATCTCTTCGAGCTAAAACTCATTCATATTCATCTCGCTAGGATTAAGGGTTTATCTGCTTGTTCCATCTTGAACTCAATCAGAATGATATCAATTATAGGTAAAGGCAAGTAAAACATGTTCACTGCGGATGGAGAAAATATATTTAAGATAAAGTATAATTTTGAAGTCTTTAACTTTTTAGAAAAATACAATATACAAAGTAAGCATCTTGTTTAAAAAATATTTCAAACTGAAAATAATAAAAACATATATTAGAAACTTATCAATTATAGTATTATTAAGAAATATTTAAAATCAATTTAAAAAATATGTTTTTTAAACGATTAAAAAGCTTAAGGAGACTTTGATCTAGAATTTGAAACTCTTGATTAATAAGAAGAATTTCTTAATATTTAAATCCCTTTGCTTATTATTTTCTTAAATATATTTTCTTCTCTTCTCATATATATTTCCCTTGAATATCTTTCTTTAATCCATCCATCGTATCACGCCATCATCTCTGACCACATCCCACCAAGCTCCCCCATTTCTTTTCGCCAGAAAAGTCCAACACCCAATGAGCAATCTTCCAAATGAACCAAAGCCAAAGGGGGGAGGAAAAGCAGAGAAAAACAAGCAATAAGTGCTTAATAAGTAATCAGTCACCAGGCAAACTTGTAGATAAGCCGGATACCCTGCCACCTAATTAGTGCGAAAACCGAATCCCCGTTCCTGATTTGTGCCAGAGGAAGTGCAGCCTCTGCAGCCTCACATGTGGCGATCTCTTGATCGCGCTCCTTTAACGATCCTCCGCCAGATCTCGCGCTGCTTTGCCGTGGCATTTATTTAAATTTTAATTTACTGAGTGGTGTCAAAATGCGTGAGCCAAGCCATTAAACCCTGATAGGCTGCACTCTTGCTCACTTACTATACTTGTTGTTTTTCCTCAATCTCGAAACATGCTCATTTTCTGTTTGTTTTGCGTCTCTTGCAGATATCTTCACATGTTGCAATCAGGTCTTCGGCTCATGTCGCACAGCATGCGAGAATGTAAGTATGACGATCGGCGGGCTTAAGGGGGCTTTAGCTTTAAGTCCGTCTTTGCATTTGCTCATATATCAAAAAATGCGTACGAAATGTGCGGATTCAGTGGATGCAACGGGTGGTATCTACAGCTTGGGGCAAAAGTTTTATTACACGGCAGTAAAGTTTATGAAGTGAAACTGAGATTTTAGCTGAGAAATAGTCAATATTATTTTGGTTAATTATTTTTAGGAATTAAAATTGAAAAATAATATAATAATAAATCGCTCAAAAAATTAAATTGAAAATGTCGTAGACTTTTATATATCGAGTTTTTTAATTTAAAAAAATATTGCAGGCTTTTGGAAAATAATAAAAATCCACGTACCCTACAAATTAATCAAAAAATGCTATATAACATTTTAAAATTATTCATAAATCAGAAAATATATAATATAAATCTCACATAATTTTTATGAATTTCCTTAAGGCCTTTTTCATAAGATTTACTATCCAAATATTTACGTTCATAACTATTGTATTTTTTCCCTATACGGTGTGTGTGCTGCCAGGCGCCTAAGCCGGAGTTCAAAGCCAGCTCGAAGGGAAATGATGTGTGTCTGTCATAAATATTAAACGCCAGCCAAGGGGCTAGCTGGCCATCTATGAACACCTCGGACAGCAGATCAGATACAGATTGAACAAGCCGATAAGGTGGAAAAACTACTGATCGAGCCACACAGTGATGCATTTCCTGGTATTTTAATGTGTCCATGGCCCGTCTCTGCCTCTTTATGAATGGTGCGAGCTGAGGTGCATACTAAGTAATATGCATTTAGAATTCAATAAGCGTTGATCCGACGGACTGTCACACGAAGAAAAGCCATCGAGAATTATTATGACAGGTTTTAATGGTCGCCTCGATTTCGGTGGAACTTTGAATGTGTTTATATATCCACACATCCGTTGAGCCAGCGCCTTGGGCCCAAAAGGAGAGAAAAATCCGTACAAATTGCATTGTTAATTAGCATAAACTGGCCAACAGGTAATTGCGGCTCAAAAGCCAAACTCAGGCCAAAGGCCCAGTCTAATGCAGTGAAGAAAAACCACATTGTTGTCATAGATTTTTTCCATAACAATTAGTAAATGGTAATTAAGAAATTATCAAACAAAGTTAAGTGGATTAAATAAGTATAGAAGAGTTAGTTTGAGGTATAAGAAAATATAAATGTATATTACAAAAATATATTTTAAATTAAATTCTCAGTGCTAGAATTTTTAGGCAAGTTCTATTATTACTTTTTGTGGAATGTAGAAATAAAAGAAGTCTATTTCCTTTGTTTAATGAAGTTTTTAAAATAAGGAGAAGGTTTATCACTAAACAGGAAATAAATATCACAGATCCTTATTTTTGACTTGAAAAAAATATAGAATGATTGTCCGATTGGTTATATATTTCTCCCAGTGCCAATTGAGAGCCAGACCAACCAGTTTGCCACTCAAAGTCATTCATAAAACCCAAGCCGGCTGAAAATCAATTTGTTGTCTATGAGGAGTGAGTGTCTAGTGTGTGTTGTGTGTGTGTGTAGTGAAGTCGGTAGCCTGGCTCAGCTCAGCTCATAGCCCCCGTTTTAGTTAGAGGCAATGCCGGCAATCAAATCACTGACATCATTTAACTTTGTAATCATAACAATTTTCCCCCCAAAACCAATTAGTTTTCCCAACCAAAAGTGGGCTGGGGTTTTGCCAATTTTTTCATTTATAAATGCAAATGAAGGCATTAAATCTTTTGGCCAAATTGAAACTGACAAACAGGATAATGCAGAGACAGAGAGACCGGTTCGGTTCCCATGGGCGTTCCCCCTCAAATCCACTTTTGAATTGCTTTTTACAAGTGGGTGTCGTAGAAATGGTAGGAATATCTGAAATAGGAGACCCCCGTCCTTTGATACCCGACTCTCGTTCCCCAGTCTGAAATTATGCCTTGAATGTGTGAAAAGTCGAACCCGAGACGTACGACGATGATCTTTGCAGAGATAAGTGAAAATTTACGCTCATTTTATTATTGACAAAATAGTCTTTTGTGGCCGGAGGCCTGATAATTGCAGCGGAGACCCTATCTTGATGGTGGTGGGATTCCGGTGCCAAGGTGGGCAGG
This sequence comes from Drosophila anomelani, assembly GCA_035045905.1. Lineage (NCBI taxonomy): Eukaryota > Metazoa > Arthropoda > Insecta > Diptera > Drosophilidae > Drosophila > Drosophila anomelani. Next base: position 2,819,959 of record JAWNOO010000165.1, read on the forward strand.
TTGTCCTCGGGATTCCGGTGGGATGCCCTGTATTTATCCACTGTGTGGTGTGTGGGAGTGCGTGACATGGCCACGGACACTTCATTAACAAAACTGCAACAGACACGACGAGAGCCCGCGGAGAGGGGGATCCAGCCAGGAACACACATGCCAGAAGTGCGTCCCAGCCAGGGGCGTAGCTGTAAAAGGGTAACATGCAATTTGGAATAAAACACAGGGGGAGGAACTCCTATACTATATGGGCATGTCATTAAATCGGACTACTACAATTATTACCTTTAAATGGTGATATTAACAGTGTTGAAAGGGAAATTAGGGTATGTAAGGGTTGAGGCACATTATTGGGGTTACTTTATAATGTGAACCTAAACCATCTTTCAGATACTATAAAAAATATAACAAAATTAACCTTTAGAAACCTTTTCAAATCTAAAAAAATATTTGTAAAAATGTAATCACATAAATAAAGCTCCTTCATCTTGCCTTAAAATATTATTATAAATCTATCTAAAACCCCTTTTTACCCACACCCCTAAGTTTATGTTAATTTGTATTTATGGCAATGCCACCAGGCTCAAGATCCAGACAAGTTTCTGAGGACGACAAGCACACGAAGTATCTGGGATAGACATCGCTTTACTCAGATTACTGTGGCAGATATGCCCGCCCCAGACCTGGAACGGGAATGAGCCTGGAAATTTGTTATTGAAGTTTCCTGGGCCGGTTCTTTATCGATAGAGAGTGTGAGGCAGAGAGAGATATTGAGAGGGCTGTAAAATGTTATTTATGATGGTGTCAGGAACAGAACAGCATTCAGAAATGTAACATAATACCCAAAAAAAAAAAAAAAAAGAAATTAATAAAAAGAGAAAAAGAAATCAGCACGAAACTGCAACCTGCATATTTTTGGGGCACATCTGCAAACCTGAGCCTCTCGACCCTCAGTTTAACCCCAACAACTCAGGTAAACAAAAGGTTAAAGTATCACCAAATTATAATAAATATTTAAAGATATTATCCTCTTATACTAAGTACTTTTCTGCTGCAAATAAAAAAAAAATGCGATTTTTTTCAAGTGTTCAAATTGAAATACTGCAGACCTGAGAGAACACTTGAAACCCCCAACAGGTTGCGGGTCAGGAGCGGGTTAATCGCTTTGCCAATGATTAAGTCTGATTGCGATTAATAACTTGTTGTCTATGGCAATTTATGCATATTTTTCCAGTTATCTCTGGTGGAATATGCCACTGGCGGCACTGGAGATAGTCGCGAGGAACTGCGCAAATATTGTCAACTCCACCAGGTGGAGTTCTGGACCTGCGTCAACCAGACCCTGGACGGTGAGTGCGGCTAAGAATATCTCCCTCACTCCCTCCACTGACTCAAGTTAATTCTCATCCCACAGCGGTGTCCCGTGGAGCGGACTGGTCGGGCAGGCGTTGCTGCCAATTTGGGGTTCTGCCACATTGTCGCAATGCCTGTGCCTCCTCCAACCGCTCACCTGTGCACACCTGTCGGCGCAGCGATGAGCAGACGCTGTACGACTGCCTGGAGCGGCAGGAGGCGGCGGATCAGTGCTGCGGCCAGGCCCGCACTTCCGAGTGTCTGGAGGTGGGTAATCGTATTAAAAATAAATCTTAATTAATTAAAAAATATATGTAAATAAATATAAATAAATATTTCCAGGCCTGTCGGGCTGTCTTTGAGCCCTCGAATGACAACCAGGATCATGTGGACATAAATGGAGCCTGTGGAGAGCGCAACTTGGATGTGGTGCAGTGCATCCACAACCACACGGACATGACGCCCCTGACCAATGCTGAGCAATGTAAGATTCATCATAAAAATTAAACTCTGATCATGAAGTAACTCCCGAACTCGTCCCACAGACATACCCTGCTGTGAGTACAGCAACAAGGAGCACTGCCGGCACACCTGCCGCAATCTGCTTCGCCAGAACGCCACAAGAATGGAGCGGAGCGAGGTGATCTTCTCGCGTCTGGAGGCAGCCGGCTGTGGCTCTCCACTGCCGCAGCTTCCCTTCTGGCAGTGCTTCCTGACGGTCACAGGGAAACTCTATGTGCCTGGGGGGTCAGGAGGAGCTGGAGGATCCTCTTCCCCGAGTCGCCTGGGTGGCAAGGGAGGCGTAGCTCTGGGAGAGCCCAATCATCTGGGCATGGATGCGGCCAAGAGACAGTGCTGCGAGCAGGCTGGCAGCCACAAGTGTCGGCGTCTGTGCAATCAGATCTTCACCAGCAACTGGTGGGATGCAAGGTCCAGCTTTGAGAACGAGTGCATGGATCAGCCGGGAGAGAGGGAGCTGCGTCGCTGCATCGATAGCGTGGATGCCCCTTGTGAGCTGGGCTGCCAAGGTCTCAGCTTCTGCTCCAACTTTAACAATCGGCCGACAGAACTCTTCCGGAGCTGCACGCCTGAGCACGATGCGGCAGCTCGGGAGGATCTGCAACTCTTGCAGCAGCGAGGAACCGTGAGGGTCCTTGGACAGGAGCTGTTTATCAAAAACACCAGTCGCTGTGCCCCGGAAAAGTGGCAGGCTCTGGTCTGTGCCCTCCAGCTTAGGCCCTGCACTCGTGTGGATCTCTACAACGGCATCTGCAGCGAGGATTGCCATGAGCTGCTAGAGGAGTGCCTGGATTGGACGCGACAGCACCAGCGGCCCAAGGATATCTGCTCGAGGTTAAAGGAAAAAGATGAGGACGCACCTCTGCCTTGTATTTCCCTGGAGGGTTACCTCAAGCCGGGGGATTCCACTGCAGAGGAGTCCCAGAGCATAACCTCGCCGTGCTCGAAGAAACCATGCAACGGCAGCGAGGTGTGCATCCTGCAGCGAGGCGGAAACCAAGGATACTCCTGCATACCTGGCTGTAACCTGGGACAGGATTCCAAGCTCTTTGTGCCCTTCGGCGCGTATGTGCGGCTGGGAAAAAGTAACCACAAGAAAATGGAGGTTGGTCAGCTGCCGATGGCCGAGCACATTGTTTGCTCCTGCGGATTACAAGGTCGCCTGGAGCAGTGTCAACCTCTGCCGAGCTATAGCCACGCCCACTGTACCCTGCCCGGCGGCAGGAGCTATCGCCATGGCTCCTCCTTCTACCTGGAATGTAATCTCTGCAGTTGCTTCGCCGGCGAGATCACCTGCACCAAGCAGCAGTGTCGCCTGCCGGGATTCGCAGACTCCGGTTACACCAGCCTGCCGTGCAACTGTCCCGCTCACTACGTCCCCGTTTGCGGCTCCAATGGGAACACCTATCCCTCGGCCTGCGTGGCCAAGTGCCATCTGCCGGAAGGGGATTATGTCTATGGAGCCTGCAATGCCCGGAATGCCTGCCAGGCAGCGGGTCCGAATAGTTGTCCCCAGGGTACTCAGTGTCTGGACAGGAGGAAGGTGTGCCTGGCCAGCATGCAAAGGCCCTGCCTGCAGTATGTGTGCGGTAAGTGTGAGAGTTAACCCTGTGGATTCCCGTTTAATAAGGATTCATTTCCATTACAGTCAACGCCACCGCCTCCAATTGCTCCTCCTTCCACCAGGGCGAGGTGTGCGACACCCAAGGACGCACCTATCCCAATGCCTGTGCCATGCTGCAAGTTAATCCCCAGGGTCAGGTGGCCTATTGGTCAGCCTGCCAGTCGAGCAGGACGGCATCCCCATCACCCGTGTGCGGCATCAATGGAGTCACCTACAAAAGCAGCTTTGCTGCCCGGGCGGAATACGTGATGGTTGACTATGTGGGAAGGTGCCGAGAGGTCGGTTTGCTGGCCAGCGATATGGGGAGACGCTGCCGAACTGTGGTCTGTCCAGCTCCCGTGTCCAAGTACTGTCGCCTGATAGTTCCCCCCGGCGCCTGTTGTCCCCTGTGCGCTGGAGGGGCTTTCCGTATCATTTACTCCAGGAAGCAGTTCGATCGCGCCATGTATGGCCTGAGGGCGCAGAGCGCCACGTTGCTTACGCTGCACGGGGTGCTCCAGCAACTGGATGGACTGGTTCAGGTCAGCGAGTGCCAGATGACGGGCTTCCTCACCATGGAAGTGGGCATCTTTGTGGCCCTGGTGCCCGCCAGCAGCGTCAAGCGGCCGACGCGCCTTCAGCTGGAGGCCTGTGCCCGCGAGGCCGAGAAGATATCATCGTTAATTAACGCCCAATCACCCAGGATCACCACGAATCTAGCGTTGTCCTGTCTGACGGTGTCACACCTCCTAGAACCCACGCCAAATGGAGCATCCGCCGGTGGTTATCACGCCACTTGGATGGTGCTCCCCCTACTTCTGTTAGCTTTTAGATTAATCGTAGCATAGGCTAGGGTGTTAAGGAGCAGCGGAGCCTGTATGATTTGACTCAATCAAGTGAATTCTTGGTGCCAATTAATCTGTTAGTATAAGGAGATGGAAAGTGCCTTCAACTTGTTAGGAATTGACCCCTCTAAACCTTGTGATATTAGCTAAAAATTAATTGTTAAGCTCGAAAGGGGAAGAAAGAACCCATTATCATTAGTTTATTTTGTGTCAGGAATGATTTAAGAATCCTTCTCAATGGTAATTCATTATTTTAGTCCCCGGTTACGTGTTCATTATTGGCCAAAGCATCATCGTCCGTCTAGGAGTATCGCTAGTCTAATATAAAAGCCCGAAATAAAAAACTCACTTTATTCGAAGCATGGCTTCCTTTATTGAACCACTCCAAGCAGATCCGCCGAGCCGAGAGCTCGTATTATAATAAATGTACGTGAAAAGGTAGAAAAAACGATGTCCTCTAGGACACCTCCATGGGCACCACCGCCTGGACGCGTTCGGTGATGAGCAGATCCTTGACGCTAGTGTGCAGAATGGGTGTGGCGCCTTGCTTGAAGCGGTAGTCCAACTGCCGCTCGCCCTTCTTGTTGGCCAGCTCATGGTTGCGCAGATACTCAACGCTGCCCTTGCGGATCACACACAGATCGATGTTGGAGCCGGAGCCCAGATCGTTGAACACACCGGAAGCGATGGCATCGCGCACCAGCTTCTTGCCCTCCTCCTCGGACATATCGGGACGCCAGCGACTCTCGAACACGCTCATGGCGGCCAGCGAACCCGAGCCCATCGTGGCGTAGGGCAGTTTGTCCGAGCTACCATGCGGGTGGATGGAGTAAATGTGGGGGCCAGTCTTGTCCACGCCTCCAAGAACCAAGGCGGCACTGATGTGGCCCTGGTAGCGGAACAGCATCTGCTTCAGCATCACATTGGCGGCCACCACGCGCACCTCGCGCTTCGTGGCCAGGCGATGCAGCTCCAGCTGCGAGGAGATCAGATCGGTGGTCATCTCAGTGTCCGCAGCAGTGCCGGCTCCACAGCAGCTGTAAGAGCGAATCGATTTTGGTTAAATATAAAGTATATTATTGCTGTAATTTGTGAACTCACTATATGTTCTTGGCCAAATAGTGGATCTTGGCGCAGTTCTTGTCGGACACAATGGGTCCCTCTGTGGCACGCGTGTCGGCGCCCAGGATAACGCCATCCTTGAAGATGATGCCCACGATGGTGGTGCCCGTCTTGGTGGTGGTCGGCGGCTTGAAGCCCCCCTTCAAAAGAGTCGCATTGCTGCAAAACGAAATCAATTGTGTCAGTAAAAGCCGCTACCGGAAACCGCAGGCAGTTCTCACCGCTTGCAGTTGTCGAAGTTGAAGCCGGCACGGGGCTTGTCGCGGTTGATATCCAAATCCATTTTTTGTGCTTTTTATTCTCAACTGAAATCGCAAAATTAAGTTAAGTTTATGAATTTTCGCCGAGCGGAATGACAAACAAAATTGGAACTGTGTGACCAGTTTGGACTTGAAAAAACCCAGCCAACTTGGCATCGATAGAATAATCTTAAATCGCCATAGTGCCATCGCAATTGTTTGCGCAGCCCTGGAAACGTATTTTGATCAATTATAATGTCGGCGGCCACAAAATTACATAAAACCAGCTGGTGCGCGCTTAGGCAGCTGCAACAATACAGAACGAAGGGTAAGTAAGCCAAGTTAAAAGAGGTTTAATTGAAAAACAGCCTGGAAAGTGGTTTACATAATGCCGGTGGGCGCTCACGTTTAGCGGAGCGCCAGTTCTAGTAATGGCAGTTTGGCGGGGGTCTCAGGGGGAAGAAAAAAGCTTAACTTAGAGAATATAGCCAAAACATTAAGAAAATTGAAATTAAATAAACTTATTTATTACAGCCACCCTTAGCGGCAGTTCTGCCTCCATAGCCAAGCGGAATGACCTTTTCAACCAGGAACAGCGTCGACAGCGGGACGCCGTGGGTCGCATCGATAAGATCGAGGTGCGGTACCTGGGCCTGCCCGAGGATGTAACCTTGGTGATGAACAGCAACATCTCCACGCCCTACAACTGCGCCCAGCATCTGAGCGAGGGCCACTCCAAGCGCTCGGCGCTGGCCCTGATCGATGGCAGCGTGCCCTGGGATATGCACCGGCCGCTGCAGGAATCCTGCACCTTGCAGCTGCTCAACTTTCACGTGTCAGAGCCGCATGCAGTCAATAAGTAGGTGTTCCTACTCATGATTATATTTTTATTGGTCTAATTTTTATATCCTGTTTCTTGCAGAGCCTTCTGGCGCACTTGCAGCTTTATGTTGGGTGCCGCCTTGAACAGGGCTTTCAAGCCAGAGGCTGGTCTACAGCTGCACAGCTTTCCTGGACCAAATAGTGAGCTTACATTTATTATAATGTTAACATTTTGTATTTTAGTTGGTAATTATCTTATCTTTCAGTTAAATCCGGCAGCTTTGTGCACGATATTGTGCTGCAAACCCAAAACTGGCAGCCCTCCAAGGAGGAGATGCGCGCCATTTCCGCTGAGATGGTCAAATTGGCCGCCCAAGATCTGCGAATCGAACGCTTAGACGTCCAGCAAGATGTGGCTCAGGAAATGTTCAAGGATTCCAAGTACAAGAGCGAACAGTTGCCTAGTATTGCACAACAGACCCAGGGAAGAGTTACCCTGTATCGCCTTGGTGACCATATTGACATTTCGCGCGGCCCCATGGTCGGTTCTACCAGTTTCCTCGGGAAATGTACGATTTCGGCAGCCCACAAGGTGGCAGAGGAAGGTAATGCCGGTGCCTTTTATCGTATTCAAGGCGTTGCCTTGCCCAGTGGCTTCCAGCTTAATCATGTCGCCTTCGGTGTACTTGAGGAGAGATCAAAGAAACCGGTGAGTTTGTCAGCATTTTATTTTACTTTTTTTTACTATTATAAATCTTATAGAGCCCCGCTCGCCTGCCCAATGAACCCTTCGAGGAACAACAACAACTGCAATTATCCTAAGACGTTCTTTAATATTTAAAGTTATAAAATAGGGTAAATAATTAAAGAGCGTCCTCACTTGTTACAAAAAACATAACCATCTTTGAAAATATTACTTTTATTACAAACTTATCTTTTAACTTAGCTTAGGGAATGCAGCTTTGGAAAGAGATACATATATTTAACAGGATGTACAGAGTTTACTGGTAATGGAACACTTTTTTTAGAAACCCCTGAAGGGGTTTTAAAAATTACAACAACACTTTCTCCCATTTATTTTTATATTTCTGTCACACGATTAAGATTGTTTTCCTTGAACTTTGACCACAGACTATTTGCATTTGGTAGCGATTGTATCTTCTACATATTTATATATATACATATATATAGAATGCTAGAAGACATGGCTTGGAGATTCCAGAAAAAAACTTTTAGCTTAGGACTACTATCTACACGACAACAAAAAGGAAATGTTAGGAAATCTCTCCCTATTATTTTCAACTCTTTGAAAAAACATCGAACAGACCCTGCAGATCGTGCTCTTTCAGTGCAATAACCAACATGATCAGTCCGCCGAGGAGTATGCCTAATATTTGTATAATAATACCTTTGGGATCTTTGGCCATTTCTGGATTGTGGGCCACACTCATCGTGGGCACGAGATCGGCAAAGGCTATGTATAGGAAGGAACCAGCTGTGGCTGCATAAATCCATTGGGTCATGCCGTCACCGATGCCGGCGATAAACAAACCCACGGACATGCCCACAAAGCTGAGCACTGAGCTGACAATGTTCATGCAGATGGCTCTTCGCATCGACACTCCGGTTTGGAGAAGCAGCGCAAAGTCGCCCAGCTCGTGCGGCAACTCATGGCAGAGAACGGCAAAGGCGGTGGCAAAGCCCGTGACCGGATCCGTGGCAAACGCCGCACCAATGGCCAGGCCATCGGTGAGATTGTGCAGGCCATCGCCAATGATTACCATAAAGGCCACCGGTGTGAGTGGACGATCGGGAGTCTTCTCATCCAGCTTGGCCTCCTGCAGCATTACATTGAGTTCGCGTGGCACAGGGAGATCGGGTAGTTCCTGGGCAGCTGTCTTCCCTGTATGATTGTGATTGTGACTGTGGCCGTGTCCACCATGGCTGTGTCCGTGACCCGACTTTTCTCCTTTGAGTATGGGAATTAAATTCTCCAGCATGTACATGAAAAGAGCTGCCAGGAAGGTGCAACCGCAGAGCAGAGCAGCCTCGTTGCTATGTTTGTGATCCGATTCCAAGGGATTAATGCCAGTCACCTCCTCCTCATGCTTCTCCTCTGTGAAGAGAGCATGCGGAAGCAAGTGCATCAGGGCATCGCCCGCCAAAGTGCCCACGGCAATGGACACCAGAAACTTGAGGATTTCCTGGTAGGCAGCTGTCTTCATTAATGGCACCAGCAGAATTCCCAGCAAGCCGCAGGCGGAGAGAATTATCATGGAGATGCTGGCGGCAATCCAAGCTGGAAATAAATACTAAAATGTATTTAAGAGCAAGGTTAAAGGATCCCAAGGACACTTACCATACCAAATCTCTACCTTTTTTTCCTCAAGATTGCTGGACTTTGGAGCCGGTTGCTTGCAAACTCCATTATCTATTTGGGCAAGCAAAGCTGGACAGAGTTTCATGAAGGCGCGCGGCGTTATCCTCACCGAGTTGATGAACTGATTGTACTCCTCCTCGGAGTTGTGAATGGTATCAACGGAGACGATGCCATCTTTATTGGTAAATTTTCGATAGGCGGTGGTCTTGTGCAGATCATTGTGATCCACCAGGAGGGAAAGCAAGGATTTGGGTGACAAGCAGGCAGCAACGGGATCTGAGGAGGTTGCAAAGGTTGTGATAACTTTTGGGGTTGTGTTAAGATTTATTTGTTTTGTTTAAATTACTTTAAGGCTTCGCCCAGGGACTCATACTCTATCAAAGCCATTAAGTTCTTGTTTTCCAGTTGTTTTCTTTAGGCAAACCTTCAGGTATGGAGCATTTTCTTGAAACCCTTGAAAGGCCTTTTGTTTACTTCTCTCAAGCATTGTTATTTACCAATTACATTTCCCAAATGCCGTCACGTTGGCTTTCTCATCAGTTGATTGTTATCCAATTTGCATGTGCGAATTCGTCATAAAGTCACTCGCAAGTCGTCGGTCGTCGTCTGTTTAGTGTTAACTTTATATGGGACATCGTTGTAATGACTGTGTGCACTTCAATTAACTGTAAATCCCAGCCAAGAGAACTAACAAACGAAACAATTGAGGCCTCTTTGTTTCTCATTCTGTCCTGTATCAGTTTCAATTGTTGTTTTTTGTGGATTTTTGGATTTCCGCATTTATAACGCGTTCGTTTATCGTGTTATCGCCCTGTTTTCGTCGCCCTGCTGACAATGATCTTTCCTACCTACTGATTTACGGCTACATTTATTATCCAAAAGGAAAGGTATATAATATACATATACATATGTATGATAATTTATGCGACAAGGCCGCTGCCACAGACGGAACTTCCTATCAGCCAAATGAGATGGGAGGATGGGATGGCATAATTGAATTGATCATAGACCGCGCCGTCGCCATACGCCGGTCGCCTTGCACTTGGAAATCGGCCAATTGATGTCAAGAGCCGAGGCCTGGCTTTAGCTATTTATATTTTCATTCTGATGCGACGCCATTGTCCCATCAGGTAAATAGTTCTTTATCGTATTTGCTTGCTTATAATTGCAATTCAAGTAAGCCTTAATCCATTGTTTCTTGGAAGTTCTTGGCTTTTGCGGATACTTGATATCTGTCAGAGAGGAATCTAGCCTACTGTTTATGGTGCTGTTGTCGTTGTTTTTCTTAAGCTATCTTAGGCATCGGTAAATAAATACTACAGCTAGCACCTAGACGGAGTCCCTACCATAAAGATAATGCCGGGACATCTGAATAGTATATAGATATAGATATGATATGGACACTCACCGTTGCTTTCCCTTGGGTGCCTATGTCTGGGGTCGTGTATTTCCAGGAATTCCGGTATCTCTGGCCCTGACTCTGACTTTGTCAGATTGCTCGTTGAGATTTGCACTTCCAAAGCTTCCTCATCGGTGGAGTTGGCGCGTGCCGGCTCCTCCAGGAAGTTACTGGTTACGTTGATGATTTCATTGGTATATCCTTCCGGTCGATGCTCTTCGATCGTGTGCAAGGGATCAAATTGAATTTGGCCCAAGTTTAAGCTGAACATCAAGTGCTCAAGACCCTGGAATGGGAAAGTTAACACGAATTTTAAGCGAGATATTTTATTGAGTAAATGTATTATATTGTAATGATCATAAGGATTACGCTTCTTTAACGAGGTCTCATTTTTGCAGATAACATTCGCACTTGATATTTTTTTCTGATTACAGAAAGAAAACAACTTGTAAATCCTTCATTTCGTTTTACCCCCTCAAAATATTTGATTAAAATTGAGGTATTTATAATGTAATCTCTGCAACGAAGCATAACATTGGTCCAAAAGTCCATAAGTGCTAGTGAGTCAGAAATTTTATTCATGTTTTAGCATTTGTTAAATATATTATATCACATTACCCCATATTAATGCTATTATTTGTTATCCCCCGCAATTATTTATACGCACATACTGACTTCAACCTTGAACGTGGTCAAGTGTCAGACTAATTTCAACAATAACAATAAAGTTTCCCACAAAGATCATCCTCGAAGTTGCTGGAGCGTCAGTGAGCAGTTTTATTATTATGATTTATTTTTTAGCTCAAGAGTAGCGAGGACCAACTGTCAGCTGTTTCGACTCAGCAAAATGACCCATAAACCCTAATTGAATGAAAATCGTAGTTTCCTAACTATATTCTCACACTCGCAATTCTCTGATAATTTGTCAAAAGGAACTCAACTTGTTTTCAGATCGCATCTATCAGAGATAATTACTTGATTTACTTGTCAACGTGCCAAAGCAATTATATTTACATCTGAATTCATTGTGTTGTTTGAAGTCTATTTGTATTCTCGCATTTTTGCTGTCTGAAAAGTGTAGAAGGGGTTGGGGAAAGGCCCAGTTAATTGTACTGATAGAAACCTGTCCCAGGTGATGAGTGGATCGCAGGCATTCCCCTAGCCAAGATCAGGATGGCAGAGAATTAGCATATCAACAAACATTTGGTAGCCACGCGCTGGCATAAACCAAACAAAAAAACAAAACAAAACTATTTATTATGGAGCCCATGAAGTCGTCGCCGCCAAATCGCGATTTTACTTTCATTCAGCGAAAAATGTGCTATATGTAACTGGAGATTGGGGATATTAGAATGATAATAGAATAAGAGGCTGGTGGCGGGTGGCGGGTGGCAGTCTAGGCACCTCCAATGTTAGTATGCCGAGTGCATGAATAGTAAAATCACTTTAGTAACTTTGCCATTTAAATGGACACGGCGTATTGCGTAGCCAGTACGCATGAGTAATGTCAATTGGCTCGGAGCGGTCAGTCTGTCCATAATTTTCGAGTCCATAAGCATAGCGATCGTGTGGGGGGGTTTGTTGCGAAAGTTAGAGAGGGGCTAGAGAGGGGCTATGACGGTTTTCATCAGCTGTGGTTCCTCATTAGGAGAATGAATCTTATCATCGGCGTAATCTCTTAATCTCCGGATGGTACCAAAGGGGGGAGGATGAGGCTGCAACAACGATCTATGTGGATGCTCTCAGGTCGCTATTATATATCACAATGTTCGTTTGTCTGGATTTTGATTAAATTTATGATAATGCCCGCAATAAAGACTACACTGCGACGGCTATCTTCACGAGTTCCAAACGAGGCGACGAGAGCTACTCCGGGTTATAAAAAAATTGCCCTGCGCTCCGCGTATATAAAGATTACAACCTTTTAAGAGTGACGCGATTATGGCTGTTAAAAAGTGTATTGTTTGCCAACTTGGCCAGAACAACACACCGAGACTAAACACTTTCACAATACAACAAATATTTGATTAACTTCAATTTATATAAGCCTCTGTCCCCTTTTGTTTTTTGTTGCTGCCTCGTCCCCCCAAAAAATAAAGACAAACTCACTAATTTTTTGCCATAACATTAAACCGCAAAAGCATTGTCCGTGTTTACCTGTGCTCAAATTACTTTTCTGTGTGTGTGTATGTTTACAAGGCTAGTTCGATGGTTTATTGGTTATTACCTCAAAGTTGATTGTCCCGCCGTTGCCGTATTTTTGGAATATCTGGGCCAGATACCGATTATATTCCATGGATGCTTGTGTGGGTCCAAATGAGCAGCACAGGCTTAAAAGGGTTAAGACGCTTAACACTTGCTTTTTGGCCATCTTTGTTTAAGAACTGAACACTCGAGTGTGGTATGATTTTCTTATAGATATTTATTTATATCATTTCCGGGAGGTTCCTTCGTTGTTTTCGAAGTGGTTTTAATTTTCTTTCGAGTTTTTAGACACTTTTCACCAACTTGAGCTATCCGTACCGCTGCGCCCCAGTACCGATCCCGTCCAACGGTCTTTTGAAATGACAGTTTCACCCACGCAACGTTTTTATACGACTTTCGGCGAGAGCGTTCTCCTTTCTCGCTCGCTCTCTCTATTTTTCTCTCTCTCTGTGTGCCGGTTGCCTCACTCTGCGCACTCGCTATAAACTTAACTACGATTCGCACCGCCTTCAAGTTTTAAAAAGCTTTCGACGGTTAAGGAAAACCGTTAAAACAGGGTGGGAAAACATCTTCGAGATATATTTAATTGAAATAGGGATGTATATCGGGAGGATATATATAAAGACAATATATCGAAAATCTCACACCTTTCAAATATATAACAATTTTAATATCCAAAGTGTTAAAATTTAAAATAACACAAACTAAGCCCTAAAATGAATTTATTTACCTTTTTCCTATTATATTAAACTGATCTATTAAACATATTCTCGATTTACCTCATATATGTATATAGCTAAGTTATAGCCTTTTCGTAAAAAATGTATATCGAAAAATGATACGTTCTGTCATCTACAACGTAAATTGATCGAATTAATTATTTAATTTTGTTTTTTAAATATCTTTTGTAAAAATGTTTTCCTATTTTTAAATTGTGGGAATTTTTGAAAGGATTATGAATTGCCAAAAATAAACTTTTAATAATATTAAGTTAATGTTGTGATTAGTTATAAAGCCCTAACTAATATATTAAACATATTTAATAAGAATTAGCTCCCTTCGATTGCTATATTTAGTTTGTTTATTAATAACGTTTCTTATACAAAACAAATTCGATTTATACATTTCGCAAAAGTTGCTTCAATAATAATTATTACTTACTAAATTAGCTTCTAATTACGTGTATAATGTGTAAAAATTGGTTCGCTTTTTGTATACTTTTCGCATCTTTTGTTGCTGTGTGCTGACGAGGAACTCTTTCTTGGGTGAAATATACAATAGTTAGTAAAATAAGAGCGAATAATTAAAGTAAACGTTAAGCAGAGAGTTCCCTCCCCGCCAGAATGCATTTGAGTTATTTACAATAACACTTTTTTGTAATGTTGTGCGTAGGTTCTTCCGAATTCTCATTGCTAAACCTAACTTATTCGTTAATTGAGACTTAGGCTAACTACAAGGTATTTCCCTCGATGACTGCGTTGATCGATGGATCCGCAGAAGGCACTCCTCTCTCTCTCTCAGCTGAGTCCTAGTCGAATTTCTCCTGGTTGGGCATACAGATGAAGAACTTGGAGCACCACAGGTTGATCGCCTGCGAGGTGTCCGCCAGCCACTTGACCGGGTTGTGGATTGTCAAATAATAGACTGGAATGCCGGATAGAATGATGATCGTGCCCACGCCCACCTCGTACGGAGACTGCGAGCAAGAGGAGATTACGAGGAACAGGCAGACGATCAAGTAGATGATGGGCAGTGCCAGGCTAACCTTGATGGGCCTCTCCGTCTTGGGCTGTTTGTAGCGGAGCCACAGCAGCCCGGACACCGAGATGAGTGTGAACAGAGCCTCCACATAGCTCACATAATTGATCAGTACGTAGGTATCCTTGATGAACAACAGGAGCAGTGTAATCACACCCTGGGAAACACATAATTACAGCATTAATTCAAGTATAGTCTCTCACAGGCAGAAAACTCACCAGGAATATCAGCGACGGCACCGGCGTCAAGCAGTTAACATTGATCAGCGAAATGGCCGCTGGCAAATGTCCGTTCCTCGCACCCACGAAAAACAGTCGCGAGGAGGCAAAGATCGCTCCGTTTAGCGATCCAAAGGTGGAGCAGGCCACGGCAAAGGGCATTATCCAGGACAGGTAGCCCAGCATCTTGTCGCCAAAGGTCACAGCCACGGCGTCAGACGACAGAATCTCATCCGGTGACAGCACCGAAAAGTAGGCGATGTTTGTGATCATATAAATGATCGTGACCACAGGCATGGAGATGCAGATGGCTTTTGGCAGATTTCGGTAGGGATCCTTTAGCTCTTCGGTGACAAAGTTCAGGTAGTTCCAACCGGAGTACGAGAAGAGGCCACTGTAAAAGGCCAAGGCAATATAGCCAGGTGTCTGCAGGCTTCCTGCAAACGGTTTATCCCAGTGCTCTGTATTTCCATCCAGCAGCCACCAGACACCGGCGCCGACAATCACCAGCAGGGCAACCACCTTGGTGCCGGTGAAAATGTCCGTCACACGTGTCACCCACTTGACGTTGTAGCAATTGATAACGGTCAGCACACCTAAAGGGAGCAAAGATCGAACAATTAGTCAGTCTAAATGCATTTTTAGTTCGATTTTAATCAGAGGATCTTACATATCATGGCAGCCGCCAGCAGTTGAACAGCTTCAATGGGCGCCTCGCAGGAGGGCCAGAAGGGTTTCAGCAGATACTGGGCAAAGGTCAGGGCAGTGATGGCATTACCCGTGGGCACCAGAATCAGCAGGGCCACCCACAGATAGAGGAAAGCGGGCAAAGGTCCAAATGCAATGCCAATATAGGCGTAGTCTCCTCCTGATTTCGGGATCATTGTGCCTGTAGAGGGATTAATAAATATACAAATATAAGTAATGGTGAATTTAAAACCGTAATTTTAATAAATAATTTGTATAGAATATATTTCGTTTTAATAATAAGTATAACGTACAAGTCAGTCTCCCTATTCTATTAAACCTATTGTTTGGATAATATGAGTTTTAAAGTTTTAAACTGTTAACAAACTTGTTAAAATGTGAGGTCTTTATATCGTTTACACCTTTACCTTAATTTTATGGATATATAAATAAGAGAGCGATAATGTAAGAGACAAGACCTCACTATGAACTGAGTAAATATTGCCAAACTGATAAGCGTGACATAGTTCCGACAATGTTAGAAATATTTGCCTATTTATCGAGGGTTGTTTAAACAATTAGTGGTCATTTTGGACAGATTAGATTATATGACAAATGATAATTTTTATTATACTAAAGATTCCTATTGCTTAGCTACTAAGAAGTGATAATTTTAGGGAGTCATGAGTGATAAGTGGACGCTTTAAAAGTATATTTTTAAACCAAAAGTTTTAAAAAATGATCATTTATCTAGTATTTCATTGTTTATTATATTTTCTTAAAAATATAGTTAAGCTTCACTTATGTCATATCATTTCTTGATCAAATATTTAAACCTTTTGAAGAATTCACAAAAATATCTCTTGCTATTCTTAGACTTAGCACCCAAAAATTATGTAAATTTACGTCTGCCGCCAAATTTATGGAAATTATTGTCTGCCAGGTTTTGAATTCAAGCAAACGGGTTTTTTTGATAAAGAAGTACCTAAGTAAATATGACGTAAAAAAGAGAATAAGCTTAAAAACTTTAATTCTCTTTCCTATTTGTCAGATCTTTTCTTCTCTTAAAAGAGAAAAACCATGAAATCTTTCAGATTAGGGGTTAATTTCTGCTTGTTTAACCTTGAAATTTAAACCAAGAAGGGTTGAAAATTCCCATATAAATTGTTAGAGCAAATACAGCATACCGAATGAACACTGTATATAAACAGATCAGTGCTAATTCATTGATAATTGAAAGTTTTGTCTGGCTATTCTCCACAGACCCATCAGATCCCCCTCTTTCATTCATCATTATGTTGTAGGGGATACAGACAACTGCTTTTTTTTATTAAGATAGTCTGCCTGCCCCTTGACGAGGGCATCTTGATGGACTCGAGCTAATTTCCATGCTTAAATCCGCTGTCTCCAGGGTAATTGTCTGGAGTACTGGCTAATCTTAGAAGATTCTCTTGGCGGGAGAGCTAATTTAAAGGTCATAGTGATTTTCCGTTTAAATTTGTCTTAGATCTGAGCTGATTTTAATTGGAAGAAAGCGGATTATTCTTGGTTTCCCCTGCAAAAGTTTGTGTTTATTTTTAGATTTGCCAGGAAACAGATGTTGGGGGAAACTGCTCTTAAAATGGAGTTCAATTTAAATTTGATGGAGAAGAAGGGAAACCTTATCTTTAAGAAACTTTAAAAATATTTTTTAATTGTATGAATTATTCAAGTTTTTAAATGATAACAAATATTTGCTTGGTATTTGGTATAACAAAATAATTATAATTACATCAAGGCCATTTCCTTATCATGAAATACTTTCAAATTAATTTTCTTATATTTCTCTCTGTGCACTAAAATCGGGTCTTGATTTACAGATAATCTCTGGCCTTAACCTCCTTCTCTTTGGATTGCAGATTTTCTGTGCTCAAGCACTTTTTTGGAATGTTTTCCGAGCTCTTGTTCTAGTTATTGTCTGTCTCTTTTTTTGTTTTAGTTCTGCTTGCCACAGGTGCTCCAAGCTTGTCTTACACCTATGTAAACAACTCCCCCGCCTCCCCACATGTGCCATATGCTGACCCATGAAGTGCTGTCACCAGACAGAAGCAATAACTGCCAGCGTCGCACAAGTTTGTTGACACTGGGCGTGGGCTCATTATCGACTGGGATTCTATTCCCAAAAAAAAGTATAAATATTCCACAAGTGACCCCTTTACATGGCGCATTACTCACCCAGTTCCGCGTAACAGAGGGCGCCCACCATGCTGAGGACACCGCAGAGGACCCAGACGATGAGCGACTGTCCAATGGATCCAGAGAATTTGAGTACACCCTTGGGGCTGACAAAGATGCCGGAGCCAACGATGACGCCAACAATGATGGCCACTCCATCCAGAAGGCCAATCTGTTTCTTCAGCTTGACGCCAGAACCCTGGCTGCCACTGTCCGCTGTGGAATTGTTGGGCTCCGCCGGCGGAACCTCGAAGACCTGGCGGGGAATTAGGGAGTCGCTAGCCTGAACGCGAGCCATTTTGGTGGGATATTATTGATCAAGGATCAAGGATCTTGTATTTCTTTTAAGTTTTGTTTATTTTGTATTTATTGATAGACGTTTATAGTTATGTTCATTGCTTGTATCTTTGATAACTGACACTCTTCGTGGTTTAACTTTGAATTTTTTGTGATATTTGGTTTGATCGGGACTCCTGAGGTTGCTCCTTTCAGGATTCTCGCTTTACCGCACTGCTGCTGTTGGTTTATTTGATTTTATCTTGGTTTAATTTAGGTTTTACTTTTGTTTTTTTTTTTAATATATGTTTTATCAGCGTTCTCTCTGTGCCAGCGTGGAGCTTCGAATACAGTTCAGTTCGGTTCAGTCCACATGGTTTTTCTGTTGTTGTTTTTTTCCGTCGCCGTTTTCAATGCTCACTTATTCACACACGCACTCTGGGCTGAAGGGCAGCACACTCTATATCAATATATCCAAGACCGATAAGCTATAGGGAACACACGTGGTTTCATAGAGTTCGCTGCACAGGCATCTTCGTTACGGAAAAACGTGTCTCTGAATTCTTTTTTAAAGAAATATCATCGAGGAAACCGGAACGGACGACGACCGCTTGCCACACGCTCTGAGTTGAAACTAAGTTTGGAATATATATTTTTACCCCCCTTTATGAGCGCGATGTCTGCTGCTGCCGTCGCTGCCGACGTCGACTCAACTTGGGCTTTGCATTTGCTGTTTTTTATTTGGGTTTCTTTTATATTTTACTTCATTTTATGGCCGGGGACAGCAGCTGCTCTCTCGCGCGCTCTTACCTGTCGCCCCGCATAAGTGTTACCTGTATAAGGAGCGCTCACACACTTTCCACGGCGGCAGGCGGCATCCGCATGATGCAAGAAGCCGCAAACATTTCGCTAGAAAGAAGTTTGCGTCCAAAAATAAAGCACGTGTAGCCGGCGAAGAGAAACTCCCTACGAGATATAATATCTCTCTTAAAATAGTTTCTCTTTCACCTTAGTCATTGACCTTTTGCAGTCAGTGTGCGGTGGCGGGGTCTAAATGAAATTCATAGTTTGGCAGCTGATAATCTTCTAGCCACTTTGTTGTCATTTTATTCAAACTAGGGCTATGGCATGTGCCAAAAACTATTAGAGCTATCTGGTATTCATACTATATACATTTTATAGATGTGTAATTCCTAGCGATTTGACATTCATTGCTAGTGAAACTTGCCACAAGCTCTTAACGCTTGGGGAAATGTTGCTCTGCAAGTGCAATCATTTGATAAATAGAGAAAATATGTGCTTTATTTATCGTGTAAATAAGTATATTTATTTGTATTTAATTTTAGACCTTCTGTTTGTAAATCTCTATATTCTAAAAAGTTTGCTAAATTTAAATTCATATTTTTGTATGAAATAACATTTCTAAGAACCATTGACATTTGTGCAAATAATTTTATGGATGTTTTTACACAAACATAAATTTTTCCTTATATTAGGAATACAATTTTTAAGAAACCAAAAAAAATAGATGATCTGTTCGTCCAAATTTTTATTATTTTAACTTTAATATATATTTCCTATCTGCAAAGCGGGATATTTTGAACTAGATATATTTTATATTTTTTATGTCGTTTCAAACAGCTTTTAAGACTATTAAAAAATATTTTAAAATATTTTGGAATATGAAAAAGGATCAAATGACAATCCTATTTAACTTAAATTTAATAGAAAATATTCAGGACATTAAAAAAAATCTCCATATCCCTCTTAACCAATAACCACTGTCTCTACCTTGTTGATTTCCGGTTAGGTTAATTTTCAAAAAATAGGAAGTCAACGATAAGAAGCCCTAATCTTACTATAGCTTTGATTTATTAAGCTGCCAGACATATCAGTGAATCAAATGTCAATTACTGTTGCTGTCTGGAGCATAAGGGACCCAAGGGCTAACCGCAGTGGCTGAGATTAACCGACTTATGATAGAGTGGTCGCCGTAGACACCCTTGGGTAATCCACTCTATAAGGCTTCCTTCCCAGCCTTATCTTGCCTCTTTTGTTGCGCATTTGACGGCAATTTACTCCCAAATGGATTCGGATTCGGTGGTCTCATTAATGTGTGAGTGTGTGCTATAGAGGAGTGACTTTTTGTTAGACACTTGAGCGGATTATAATCATGAAATGTTCAGAGATAGTTCCTCGGACGACGGGGGCCAGATGCCATTGCCAGGCGCGTGCATTTGACATTTCAAACTGTGATAATTCAATTGTGTGAATCGTGAACCTTTAGTGTTCGCCCGGCTATATGGATTAGCTTCCATGCGTCTCCCGCCCTCTGGGTCGCCATAAAATATAATACAAACAATAAACAAAACAAGTGTAGCGCCTCCGCATCGCCGGTGTAGTAGCTCCGCTTGCGGATCATTGGATCCGTGGAGCACCTCCTCTGCTGCTGGTAATCTAATTGTAAAAGACACACACACACATATGGGGTGCTGGTATCCATAGTGGTGTCCATAGCCACGACAACTGTGGATCCGTTCGGGCCCCCGTTTGCGGTTGATTAACTGTGATTTCGTGTGACTTTTATTGTCGCCTCGTAGCTGCGGGATATCAGCTTTTATACCCTTACGAGGGGTAAATCCAGAGTCAATCCACAGTTAAAAAAATAATATCATAAAAACTTTAACCAGTTTTAAAATATTATTCTAAAAGGGTAAGCAAGAGAAGGATTGCTTTTTCTTATTTAATATGCAATTAATAATACTTTTTCAGAATTTATTTAACATTTAATTGGGATAAAATAATATATCGTTTGGTTTATTTTTAAAAATCTAAAAGTACCCTTTTTAATATGAAATTGAATAAAAAGAGGAAATATCCAAGGATAATCTCATTAAAGAAAGGTCGAAAAGGAGTTAATCCTGCCTGGAAAAAGAGTATTCCCTTCGTTCTTTGATATATTTATTTTTTTGTAAGTTTAGCACAGCACACACCCACACATAACACACAAAATATACATATATTCAGATGGAAGGAGAAATATGATGGATCACTTCCATATGCAATTTTCGTTAATATTCCGGTGCTTCGCTTCCATCATATCATGCCACGAGTCAAGTGTTTTCATGATCATCCATTTTATATTCATTTATAGCGTAATATGAATGTACTTCCAAAGGAAGCTTTGTAACTTTGTATTTTTATTCATTTGGAAATCCAAAAAGATATTAAAATATCCTAGGTATTCATCAGATTTTCGCACATTTAATATTACGTCTTTATCCGTTTTGAAACTAGTACCCTTTCACAGATAGAACCGTAATCCATTCGCACTGATAACCCGAAACAGACTGAGGGCAGTTTTCACTTCCCCATCACTGGGTTGCTCTTTCAAACGAGAATAATGTTTCCAAAAAGCTTTAATAAAATAAATAAATATGTAAATCACGGCATTTGTTTTTATTTTTTAGAGTCAATTGTGTTGGCCTTTGTGTGAGTGAGGGAACTGACAAACAAAAACATAAACAATGGTTTGTCTCTTTTTGGGGACACGTTCTCAATACGCATGTTCCCCATTTGCTAAGAGAAACCAATTTCAGAGACCAAAGAGCGTGCACTGCAAGTTGCACTTGGTATGCACTTTTCTCTTGGTTACAGTAGAGCTCTAAATAATAGAAGTTGTCTAAGATAAGATGTACAAATCTGTTTAGTAATAGGGAGTTTCTTAATAAATACTTCTATATGGGAAATTTGTATCATTTTTACAAAACAAAGAACCATTTGCAATGCTATAATTTTTCCCTTAGTTGCTCTAGCTTTGTTTATTTTTTGTCGGTTTTTGCCATTCGCTTACCCCATCAGTTTCTCTGTAAATAGGACAAGTGGGACAGGACTACCCCTCAGGGTCGTTGCTCCTGGCTGTCGATTCAAACAAACTGCATTTTTGTATGTATTTCCTATATTTACATAAACAGTATGTATGTCCAACAGTTAAAAGTCCTAATTAATCGCCCAGCGGTGGTACTCTGAATATCTTGGCCATCTTGTCCTCGGAAACCGTCAGCAGCAGGTTATCCTGCGGTCTGTACACAAACTCGTAGATGTGGTAATGGTGACCGGTCAGCTTGAACTTTAGCGCTCCCGTGCGAACATCAAATGCATTCAGATTGCCCTGCGATGTGGCCGCCAGAATGGTGTGGTCGTTCAGCCACTTGATTCTAGAAAAACAGAAGGAATTAGAATCAAAACTAAATTAAGTTGCGAAGAATACTCACCGAAGGACGCCATCATTCGGCTCTGGTGTCTCGCAGACCGTTCGCAGTGACGTCTTCGCGTAGTCCCAAATGGATATTTCGCCATCCAGCGATCCGCACGCAAAGAGCTTGAGATCTGAGGTGGCAGGAGCAAAGGCCAAACACTCGACGCCATGCTCCGACTGGACCGTGCTCACAGGTCCGTTGTTGGTGCAAAATAGGATCTTGCCTAAGAAGGAAATACTTCTGATTATGGAATTTCAGTTAGGGACTTCTCGTTCAACTCACCCGATCCCTCGGCGCAGATGTAGAAAGGCGACTCTCTCTCGCAGGCCACCACGGCGTGTGTGATCTCTCCGAAGCCAATGGGATGCTGCTCGTTGACCTCCATCAGCACCTGGCAGCTCTTCAGATCCCACAGCTTCACATGCCCGTTCAGATAGGCGGTAAACAGCTTCTTGCCGTCGCCACTCAGCTCCCCGGACTCGCAACGTGAAGATTGTCCCGGCAGGATCTTGCAGTCGCCGCCGGGAATGCGCCAAACGTAGATATCGCCGCTGTCGCTGCCGGCCAGAAGGATGTGCGCAGCCCGGTGCCAGAAGAGCCAGGACATGTCGCTCATGGAATAGTCCCAGACCTTGGCCAGGATAGGACGTTCCTCGCGCTGCTCGCTGACCTTGAAGGCGAACAGCTCGCCGGCCATGTCTCCGGTTACCAAGTAGGCGCCGTCGTGGCTGAAGTGCGTCTCCGTGACTGTGTCCTTGTGCTCGGTGATCTCGTGCAGCACCTCCGCCGTTGCGGTGTCCCAGACATAGGCGCGATCGTCCTCACTTCCTGTCACCGCCCAGTTGTAGGTCGGATGCAGGCTGCAGGCGAAGACCGGGGCCTTGTGCTGCCGGAAGGTGACCTCCGCCTGGTCCGTGAGGCGCGCTATGCGCTCCATATCACGCCGCTCCTCCTCGTCATCTTCCTCATCGTCGTCCTCGCCCAGGCCCCCCAGCCGTGCCTCCAGCTGCTCCAATGTTATCTCGTCGAACTCCTCCTCCCCCTCGTCGTCCATCTCGATCTCCTCCAGTACCTCGTCGTCGCTGTACTCGATGTCCGGTCGATGGGGCGGCGTATTCTCCTGCATCTTGGCCGCTATTTGTTGTTAACTATTTGTTATTAAAACTTAACAACAGCCGCACGTGGCCAGAAACGGTGATAAAGTGACCAAACAAGAAGTGGAATAGCCGGAAAACAACTGTCATACAACGGTTGCAAAACATGGTGGAGACCGTGGCGTTGCCAGACTTTTACGTATCTAGTCAACTTTTGAACCCAGCTGGGTTTTCCCCTTTTCCAATTTTTAAAGGAACATCTGCTGGTCACAGACCCCTATTCCCGCGCGGAAAACACAGAAATTTTAAAAATAATATTCAAAGAACTAAAAAATTATTCTTTTGTTTCCTTAATGCTTTATATATTGAAGTTAATTTAATTTGACTTCTTAAACAGGTCAAATAGAAAATATACATTTTTATTTTCATACTTTTTATTGTGTTTCCTTTATTCTTTTATTGTTTGAGTTAATTGCATTAGAATTCTTAAACGGGCCATAAAGAAATTATACATTTTTATTTCCATACTTTACTTTATGCTTTACTTGAAGGAAATTGTTACACAATTTTAATTTAATTCTTTCCAATTTTCTTTAAATATTTATTTAGTTGTTGATCCAATACTTTTACCCTTATGGCCAAGGAGTCCATGGTGGGAAAATTTTCTAAACTGCAATCCTGTTGGCAGGAGAGAGCATTCGACAATGCTGCTGCAATCCTATGATTAATTTCTCTTATATTTCGCGTGAGGACTTCGTGGCGATCGGCTATTTTCTTGGCCAGGCTATTATGTCGTTCTGTGAGCTGCAAAATATGTGCCTCTAGCTGACGCACTTTCTCAGAGTCAATTTTATTTTGTTTTAATCTGTCGAGGCGGTCTAAAATCTGTTGTTTTTTCTTCTTAACTTCTTCCTTAAACCAAGTTAGTGCTTGTTGTTCCTTTTCGTACACTGTACCACCTATCTTTTTCTCCACATTACCAGCGATCTTCTCCCCCATCTCACCAGTGATCTCTTTTCTGCGGTCTTTGATTTCCAGGGCCAACTTGGGCAAGGCGTTATCTGTGAGGTTCGCCAGTTCCATTTCCAATTGATTTATATCTGATTTTAAGGTTTCACCATATTTGCTGCGAGAGTCATCCGGGGAACCCTCAATTGCCTTGATTGATTCTTTTAAATCGTCATGATCTTTTTGATATTTTTGGAATTCCTTTTTTGCAGCCTCTTGATAAAGTTCGTGTTTAACGTGAAAGTTGCTATACTTCATCTTGACATTTCTAAAAGTATTTTTCAAGTTTGCAATATCTTGCGCTTGTTTTTCGGTATTGTTTGGTCTAGTACTGCTATTAATCCCTTTAAGGGTTGTATCTATATTTTGTAAACAGTCAAATGGGGTGTTTAGTTTTGATAAGTTCACAGTTCTTATTAATGCCATGTCGTCAAGTTTATTAACTAGTTTACTCACATTCGAACTGAGGCCATCGATTAGAGTCTTACTTGCCTGAATTCGGCTTACTTTTCCGCATTCGTTTTTCAATTTTTCTATTTCCTTGGCTTCCGAACCGAGCATATTTTCCGTATTTTCAAGATTTTTATTTGCATTCTCCAGATTTTCTCTGACAGAGTTTATGTCTTCAGATAAATCTGGCTGGGACTTAACAGCTTCTATATCCCTCAATGAATTTTCAATCAAATTGATTTTATTTGTTTCCTCACCGCAACAGTTATTTTCTATTTTATTATTTTTATTATTCAGATCTTCAAGAGATTTGGTTAGTTGATTTTGTTGTTGAAAACAAGTATCTTCTAAATTTGTTACATTTTTCAGAAGATCCTTTAAAGTAATGGTGGATTCTGTTGGATTAAATTCATTAAGATTGCTTTGGAAATTATTTTGGAAACTTTTAAATTGATCCGAAAACCCGGGGCAACATTTTTCAGATGAATAAAGGCCGTTGCCAGTTCTTAGGTGCTCAAATCTACTATTTAGATTGCGGTAATCAGACTCTATATCTGTGTAATCCTTTTTTTCGGATGGTTTTAGGTCCTGTAGTCCCTCCAAGATATCAATTCCGTCATTTGTAATTTCCACACGATCTCTGATCGATTTATATGAACAATAGCTTTGGTTTCTATACTCGCCAAGCAATGTTTCAAAATTAGAAAATCTGTCGGTAAAACTACTCATATTTAGGAGGCCATTAATTTCGTTGTGAACCCATCGATCGACATCACTAGAAACTTGGCAGGAATCTGTAATATTTCCTGCTGAAGTTGTGCTGCTGGTCGTGAATGTGATGTCCTGGCGGTTATCAGTCACGGGACACCAGCCATGATGCTTGCCAAATTTCACCTTCATAAACATCCCTTCCTTATGCTCCTCGATGACGGAAAATAAATTCGGAAGGAGAAATAGTTCCTGGATCTCACGCTGCCATTTGGAGACCAGATTCCAATACGAACGCATTCCGGACAGGGATAGGCCATTCGGAAGACAGCCTAATTTGTTGTATTTATTCAGAGTAGCATCGATCTTGTCCTGATCAACATTGAACTCATCCGATTCGTCGAAGTCCTCAACTTTATCCCGGAGTTCTTCGCAAGCCACTATCAGCTTAACACAGTACTCGTACTTATCCAACTCTTTGTCATACCCCGAGCGATATTCTTCTATAGAATTTTCTGTCTCTGAAGTGGAGGCTTCCAAGACCAGAATTGTTAGTAGAAGTCCAAAGGAAATCTGCTTTAAATAATAAATAAATTTTAATTTATTATAAGTAATATTTTTCTGTAACAAGAAGTGTTGATATTCAATATACAACCGATACAATTTTCTTTTTATTTTCTATAAAAATTACACAGGTGGCCAATCTGTAAAAATTTATTTTTTAGGGATTCCTTTTGTCACTCTATATGTGCACTCTTTGAGGGGTTGCCTATGCCTACCATGACTTGACTGCCAACTTGGCTGCTTGATTTACATCTGATTGCTTCCATTCTTTGGACCCTATTGATAACTCGCCCCCAACTCCACCTGGGCAACCTTTTCTAATTCAATTCGAAATGGCCTGGGTTCTTTCTTGCCCTGTCCCTAGAGGGTCTGGTGCATTTATTATTCCTTGGATGCACTTTGGTTGCGTTTCCCACGGTTCCTTCCGAACGTGTCCTGCACGTGAGGAGCGCACGCATAACGTGCGTTCCCATGGTCCCTCTCCACGCAGGGATATCTGCTGACGAAGACCCTGAAAAAGAAGGGAGAGGGAGAGAGAAAAAAGGAAATGATCAGGGGAAACAATTCTAGGAGTCCTCCTTACCTGCTGCCCTCGGTAATTGTAGAGGTTTTTATTGATAAGGCCCAAGGTAAACATTAACGGCCGAGGAAGAGATTTATGCCAAATGGGGGTAGGTTAGATACTCTTTCCTATTTACAGGTTCTTTTATTTATTATATTTTGGTTTTTGGACGTTACTTTTTAGATATTGTTTCCTTTTTCTCTTTTATAAAAATATATTAGAGTGGTTTTATTTGAAAATTAAGTTATGTTACTATTTATTATGTGATTTATGTATATTGTGATTAAGGAGTATAAATAATTGCATTTATTTAAATAAATTCTAAACCTTATAGGCTTGATTTTCTTATTGATTTTTTTTTAAATTAAATTAAAATAATAATTAGGGGTCTGTTATAAATCTAAACATGCTGAGTTTTCCTTAAATAAATAAATATTACAACTTATAATAGCTCAGTCCCATGTTATTTATCTAAATACCATAAACTGGTTCTAGATTTGTGAATTTCCTAAATTTTACAGTTGGTATATTTAAAAAATGGATTTAAAGATAAGAATGGTTCTCAAAGATATAAATGTATTTGTATTTCAAAGATACAAATCTCATTTTTGTTATATTCCATAAGATAAGAACCATTTACTGCTTTCAAAATATCAAATTAACCAGCATAAGTCTGTCGAGCTGATAATCGTTGCTTTCCATTCAGTATATCTACTATTTAAATAAGCCCTGTTATCTTCTGGAATGTTCCCTTATGCCGGGGCTGTGTCTACGATATTCGTCATAGGAATAGTTACTGAATCTCTGCTCTCCCCCGATTTTTGCTATGCGTAAATAGTCCCGCATCTGATTGACTTGGTCATGAACGGTCATTAAACTGCATTTCCAGAGGGGCGTGCTGTTCCCTCCACTCACTCGCTGCCTATGTATCCGCATCCACATGTGTGTACTCCATCTGTATGTATATTTAATGTGTTGAATGCATGTTACATAGGCTCCACATTGGAAAGGGAACCGAGGGATTCTCGTTTTTGGGATCCGCGAGATCGTTAAAAGTAAGCGAGAGCGGGCCCATGGCGATGGGGTGAGAGTGCGGCGGACCCTAGAGAGGCTGCCGAACGTGCGTGTGGAAGAAGATTAAACGAAAACAAATCGCACCAAGAACAGAAAGGAAACGCCAAAGTCAAAAGAGTTTTCAACGTCCAGTACACTGGAAGAAAATGAAAATACAATTAGGGATTTTAGTAAGGATTTCTGCTGAGAGCTAAGATGCCGCCTGAATGTAGGCAATGCATTTTTGACTGTTTTATAATGTCAAAATTATGTTCTTTTATTAAAAAAAAAACGTATACCAACAAGACAGTTTTTCTTAAGAACAAAATTAATTAAATTAATAATTTTTAAATATTTATCAGAATTTACTGCTTACATTACTTTTCATTTTAATTCATAATTTACTTATTATCTGGTGGAAAATTCAAAGTTTTTAGGCTTGAGTGATCTTTAGAATACATTTTTATGAAATCTTAAGATCGAAATTCCTTAAAACAAAAAGAAGACTAAATAATAATAGAAAAATGTATGATTTATGAAATAATAAATAAGTAATAATAGAAACATATAGAAATATTGCCTGAATTTCATCTTCGACACAATTTCTCCCAATGCATTCCGAACGAATGACCTGAAGTAAACACAAGATCGAGCGGCGGACAGGCGGCGATGGTGGCGGCGGCGGGACGGGGAAAACAAAAAAGTGATAAACATAAAAATGGTTAGTAGCCCGGCGACGAGCGGAGATAACTGGAAAAGGGCCCAGGCGTACATAAATGCATGATAACAACAACACACACACAGATACACACACACAATTGCAGACTCGAGAAAACTGCCTGTGTGCGTGCGCTTTGTTTATCTCTATTTACGCGGCAGCGGCGTCAACGTCAACGTCGGCCGCGAGTTGTATAAAATCCGGCGCGGCAGCGGTGGCAGAGTCAGTGCTCAAGGAAAACCGTTAACGATCACATCATCATCTCCTCTCCTCATCTCAGCCGGCACTCTGCCACGCCTACAGCCACTCTGAGGCGGGGGCGGCGGCGAGTGAGGAGGTTGAGGATCATCAGGCAGCAGCTTTAAACGCGCTCCAAGCGCAACCCCCCACTACGTAGCGCCTTACGTCGCGCCACGTCGTAACCTTGGTTGGTACAGAAGCTTTAAAGACCGCTTGGCTCCGCCGCAACACCGCCTGGAGATTGATGGGATGGATGGGTGGTGAGGCGAGAGGAGACAACAGGACCGGGCTGGAGGAAAGTGCAATGGTGACTTGGAGCGGGACTCACATACGCAAACGGAGGAGGAGATACATCCCAACGTTTGGAGAGCGTCTCTCGCCCAAGGACAACACACCCCACAATTATTATGTGCAATATTTTTAACCGATTTGTTATTGTTGGTTCCACGTTCCTAGAACGTTAGCTGTGATTGTTAACTGTTAAATTGTTATGTTTGCTTATTTGATTGAATTATTGTTATTCCTAAATATCAAAACTCCAGACTGCCACGTTACCGTTCTTACGTTACGTTTTAGTTAACAACAAAGTCGTTCGCGTCTTCCATTAACGTTAAGTGCAATGCTAGTTTGTAAGCAAAATAGTTTTTCCTTTGTTGAAATAAAACATCTCTTCATGGGAAAGCTAACAAAAAAACAAAAACTTATTTGGTTTTTACTTTTTTTTTTTGTTTTGGGAATTGAGGGAGGGAAATTCTATATTATTGTAATATTTTCCTAGGAATTTGTATCTTCTTTTGGATTATGGTTAATAATCAACTAAATCGAATCTTTTGAATATGTGTATTATTCAAATGTTATATTTTAAATTCGCTTTAAATTAATTTTAATCTATATTTTTATTATAATTATTATTCACATCTTCAGAAAATGTATTTATTATTCCTTTAATACAAATTAGAACAGATATTAAAAAAATGATTATTCAGAAGTTAATTTTTTGTTTTAAATGATAACAAGATTGGTAGCATAGTTTTTATTATGAATCAAAAATACATTAACTGGATCTCGGACCTAAAAATGTTTATTGAAATTATTCAAGGATAATATGTATAAATCCAATACTTTTACTTTACTTTTACTTTAAATATTATTCCCTGCAAGAATATAAAATGATCTTGTCAACTTGTCATATAGTCAACGACCTGGGAATATTAAATTCTAAATAAGTATTATTTATTATTAAGTTAAATATGCTTATATTTTTATGAGATAAAACGGAAAACCAAACGTATTTACTATTTGGAAGCTGATATAAAAATGTTTATCTTTCCGCTCAGCTCCTGCTTCTCCTGAAAGCCAAACAATTTAATACAAATAACATAAATATATTATTTCTTCTCTGCTAAAAACGTGACCCATGAGCTGTTATCTAAACACTCACATGTACCCCTGACGGCAGTTTTCCTCACCATTTTCAACACGTTTTCCTAAAACCCATCTATATCTTTGGGATAGCAGTAAACAGAAACCTCGCAGACACATGTGTTTGGTGCCGTGGGAATGTCCCACATCTTGCAAGGATCTGTAGGCAGGACCTCATCGTTGTTTACACAAGGCAGGACCACATGTTGAACATCCCTCGTTTTCTTCTCTCATAAATAATACAAAATTCAAATAAGTTTTCATTGTTTATTTTAGTTTTTGTTTTTCAATAACAAATTTCTGTTCCAATAAATAACAATTAGAACCCATTTTTGCACAGCAAAAAAAAAGGATAATTGTTTGGAATATCGCCCGCCACCGCAGTGGTTACCCAATTGCTTCTTTAGGGAATTTCCAGAGAGTCGGAAAATCCCAGAAGCGCGCCGTCCTAGTCCGATGAAACCCAAAGTCGAAGTGCCCAAACTCTGGAGTACCCATCCCGCTGGAGAGCCAGGCTCCAGTACACAGGTCCAGTGAAGTTGTCCCAAGCGAAAGTTGAAAAACCCCATTTAGTGTTCAAGGTTGCAGAAGTCCCAAGGAAGCTCCAGAGGATTAGCTCAGGCTTGGGCCCAACGGTCCAGGAAGTTCCACTCGATGGCGTAGGGCTCGCAGGCCTTGGGCTGGATAGAGGTCCAGAAGAAGGTGCCGGCATTGGTGCGGGCAAAGTGAACTGGAACGTAGTAATCCTCTTGGTCCATGTGCTGGAGTTCGCCGGATCCATTCTCGTTGTAGACGATGACGGCGTCCTCCTTGGCGCACTGCCGGATCTCGTCGAGCAGGCGATTCTCTAGATGCTCGTTGGCCATGTTGTCCATGTCGTTGTTCAGCCATTCGAACTCGGACTCCTTCTCGTCGGAGGCAATGTAGGAGCTTCGCTTGGGCTGCGGCTCCTTCTTTAGGTTGAAGACGTGCCCCAGGAGGGGCTTCAGCAGATTCTTGAGGCGGCGGGAGGGCGATACCTTGGACTTGTACATGGTGTTGAAGTTCTTCTGCTTGCTGATGGTCGACATTTGGAATTGGTAGATATTTTTTCGTAGATATTTTTCTCGTTCTGTGAGTGCGTAAGATGTGTGCTGAGATGTGCTCGCTGCGACGTTCGGATGCTGTGTGATGCCCTCTCTAAGACCGGAGGCGCTATTTATACATTCTCGGGGGATGCCAGCGATCCTGCAGCATCTCGGCCAATCACAGGCCTCGAAACGCAGGCAGGTGCAAGGATCCGAAATTTCACACGTTCTTCGGTGGCAGCAGGTAGGTCCTGCAGGACCTGAGATCCGAGATCTTGTGCAAAGCGTGGGAATCTCGGGCCCATTTCTCCTTCTTCCAAGACAATTATGATCCCCCGGAGGAATCCTTGGCGTGGGAACAACACATTTCTGGCCTTCACTCGGAGAGACCCATTATTGTTTTGGATTTCGGAACGGATCGGCTCGGATGGGTTCGGTTTGTTTTGCCAGTTCGTCAGAAATCTGTCGATCCTGTAACCGAAAACCGGCTACATTCTAAGCCAAATTTATACAAAATCGTGCACTTTCATTCTTATTATGTATATTGTTGGCCCGATTAGTGATGGCAGTGCAAAAATGTCCTTTGAGGCACGATCTTCCAGGTTCTCACGATCAGTTGGGCAACTATTGGGTTTTTTGGGTATATATTTATTATGAACCTGCAAGTGGTTTTCGTGTCACGCCAGGGGGTTCCTCTGCTTGATCATCTCTCGTCTCCAGTTTTTTTGTGGCTTCACTCATTCAATTAATTGGATGAGGGTTTCTTTATCATATATGTGAGTGTATCGCATTTATAGCTCATTTATTGTGAGATGCGTTGATTGTTTGGGTTCATATTTATATTTATAGCTTGGATGAGGTGGTCTTAACCCGTGTTTAATTGCGACTGGCAAAGAAATATGATATTAAAAGTGTTAATATTTGTAAAGTGTAAAAATTTGAGGGGATGAAACCCAGATGAGTCTTGTTTTCAGGTGAAGATATCAAGTTGGGAATTCGAATTCATTGTATAGGAGCTCTTTTATAATATTGAAAATATGTTGTAGGCTGTATTCAAATTATTATACAGAACACTAATATATTTGCATATAAATATTCTTAAAATCTAAAATTTTTTATATTTTATTGTTCTGTAAATATTTTGTATAGAATTATTAATACTATAGAATAATTTTTAATGTGTAACCCCAAAAATATATTTTATTTATTTTATATATTTATTACATTTAGTCTACAAAAATTATTAGTATTTATAAAGGCCATAAAATTAACATAATGCATTTTTATATTAATAATCGTAAACGAAGATTTCTTTAAATAAAAATATTACAATATTTTCCTTGATAATGCAAGATTAATAATACATTTTCTAAAGCATATATTATGTATTTTTTTAAGTCCTTTAAATATTTTATATTGATCTACTAACAAAGTGTCATGCAAAACTCTTTAATATTTGCTAATATTCTAGTTATACAAATTTTATAATTATTATTATTATAATATGTTATCCTTTTTTCTACTTTCTTTACTCCAAACCCCGCTTGAAACCCCCCTCTGAAGTACAATTGATGCAGCCAATCCCTCACCCAACTGTACCTAGGTGTATGCTTTCAATAAGGAATCTGCCACAGAATTAATTACTATATAGTATATACCCAAACTATTTACATAACACACGCACAGCATTATGTACAAGTATTCCCCCTTTTTAAAAACTGGCAGAAAGATCGAACTGATCCGTGCGGCCTTTTCGCATTTATTATTGAGATAGGATTGGCGTTGTTGTTGCTTTGGCTCATTCGGCCCTTGTTTTTGTTTATCATCCCGGGGACCTGGACGACAGAGTCCCTTTCTACCTGTTCCGATGCAATTCGAGATTTATTTTGTCCAGGGCCCAACCCTAAGAAGGAGCGCAGAAAACGAAAATCAAAAATCGCCGCGGGACAACAGGTTTTCTCAGTTCCCTCAGCTTGATTTTTTTTGAGTTTTTCGAATCCACAGGTTCCGAACAGGTTTGAATCAAAAGGGAACAGGTAAAGGTTTTATTTTTTTCCAGTTAAGGTTCTTAGGGCCTTGCCTTCCCGCGGAAGGGGTAGGGGTAAGAACGGATTTTGGATTACAAATTCTTGGAAAACCTTTAAGGAAATTACAATGACAAGGGGAAAGTTTGAATACGAGTTCCGAAATGAAATGCCAACAAGTTTGTTCATTATTAATGTTATGTATTTATTCATACTCTTAAACATAGATGGAAGACAATGATTAAAGCTGGTTGTTTATGCATTTTAGGATTTCCACTTGCATCGTGGAGTTAAAGCTGCTGCGGAGGTTTAGAGACCGATTCCGGTGGAGTCTGGTTAAAGCTGTTCAGGATGTGTGGATCTGGGGTGTTGGTCCATTTCCGCGATCACAGTTGGACGAGCTCGGCTTCCAGTTGCTCATTGAGGGAGTTCTCCAACTCCTCATCGGAGGCGGGCTGCGGCAGCTCTTTCGGAATGGGTGCGGAGATGCTGGTGTTCTTCAGAGACTGGTGTCCCGAGGACTTGAAGATTTTGCAGGCCACCTTGAAGAGCTTCTTCACGGCCTTCTTGGGGGTGTAGGTCTTCTTCTGGCAGGCCACGGCGGGGCTGTAGGTTGAGTTCAGCAGAGTTTCGTAGGCCATTTTTGCAGTTTTTGGTAGTCGTAGACTGATCTTGACTGTTCAACGGTGGAATTGAATGTGATGTCCTCTACGGAATGTCGCCCCGCTTTTATACCCAATCCTGGCGCAACCAACCCCTAGTCCTGGCCAATCAGGTAGCGTCCTGACGCAGGTGTTTCTTGGTTTCTCCAGATATGAGAGTCACGCATTCCCCGACTCTCGGCAGGTAGCTCGACTTGGGTCCCTTTTTCCCTCCGCGAGCGACCCTTGCACGTGTGCAAAGTGAGGCCTCCACGCTGATGATCCTAAATAAATCTCTCCCTTGGCCTCGTCGTGGGAGAGTATAATTTCAGTCGAATATTTATCGGACGATGCGGCAAGCATGCACAAACGGGGATCGAGATCGGGGAGCGAAGATCGAAAAGCGAGGAAAAACCATCCCTTTTCATGGGTTCGCTTCAGTAATTTGAGTGGTTTGTTTGCGGAGGACTCGGCTCGAATTTATGCCTTGATTAGTTTTTGGCTATTAATTGTTAATAGGCTGACAGTGGAGGATAAAAGTGACAGACCCTCGTTGAACACATGTTGTCGAGAAATATTTACACGTCAACATTTCATTTTTTTATGGGTACAGGTAGGTTCAGGTATCCTTTGGAATACAGTGAATAATCTGCGGGAGTGCCTTGTGAGTTTTCTAGATTTTGTGGTTGCTACAAGAGGGAGCGATTTTTTGGGAGACTTCATTAGGCACAGGCATCACTGTCTTCACACTTGTTTCTTTGGTTTGAAATATTTTCTTAGAAGAAAATGTAAATTTCATTTCGTGTTGAAATTCAGATTTTATTATAAAAATAAGAATAATATATTATCCTGAAATCAGTGGAGTACTGATCTGGTCTTAATATGTTTTCTAATTACCTTAAGGATATTGAGCTTATGATTTTCCTGTCATTCTACTCACTATTTTAAATTATCCTATTATTAACTAAGTAAAATCAAAATCATTTTTGTATTTAAATATCGGAATTAAATGTGGAGTTTCCCACCATATTTCTTGATCAGGGTAATAATTATTACATATTTATTTTCGTATTGAAATTTAAGTGTCATAGAAAGTATGGTTCTCCCTGTCAGACTTCACTGTTCTCACACTTGTTCCTTTGGCTTCTCCCCTTCATCTTAAAGAAATTCAAAATAAAATTTCGTTTCGTGTTGAAATTCAAATTTCGTCCCCTATTGAAATACTTGGTAGTTGTAATTTTTTGGAACCATTTCGTATTCCAGTCAAGTAGGATCATGCCGTGGCCTAAGATCCTTTTCTATCCACTTGGGGGGTGGAAATCCATGGGGTCTTGCATGTTTGTGGCTCGCTTAACTATTCCGCAGGCATAATTCTGTATAAACCCTTGAAGATTCAATTTTCGTGGCGTCTCAAGTGTAGTTGCCAGTGTCAGGTTTCTTGAAATTCAAGCGCCTGAATGAAGCCTGCATAAAATGCATAAAATCCCATTCCAAGCTAATTAGTTTCTGGACAAAGTGAAACCAAATATTGTGGATGGAATAAT
Organism: Drosophila anomelani; assembly: GCA_035045905.1. Lineage (NCBI taxonomy): Eukaryota > Metazoa > Arthropoda > Insecta > Diptera > Drosophilidae > Drosophila > Drosophila anomelani. Next base: position 2,854,944 of record JAWNOO010000165.1, read on the forward strand.
AATAAAATTGTGATTTGTTTGAAATATTTTATGGAGGAAGGTAAATGTTTAAGGAGGGAATGGGGATATATAAAACGCTTTAAAGAAAATTAAATTGAAACATAAAATCACTGGAAACTGAATAACTCCTTGATAAATTCCTTGATTGATAAACATTTATTTTAATTTTTCAGTATATTGTTCTTTTTATATTTAATTTGAGTTTAATCCTGAAACAAAAATATCTGATCGAAATCAACACAAAATAAATGCTAAGCCTAAACATTTTTTGTTGTTAATTTCTATTTCGCTTACAATCAATTTTATATGGCTTCAAAAATGTTTCATATTTGATTTCAAAAATGTTAACCAATAGTTTTCTTTGTTTCAAATCAATTCTGGTTTCTATTGCTAACCAGCATTATCTCTTTACTCCAATTGATGCTCAAATAGAAAAGAATAAACTCACTGATTGGCATGCGGTTGCCAGCATAGGAAGCGGCCAATATAATTCCCATTTGTTCAAATCAGAAATGTGCAGAGAAAACACTTCCAATGGGGATTTATATTCTGAATTTTTCTACTTCAAAGGTTTTCTTCAAAGTTCCTAAATGAAAATAATTTTCTTACAAGGAAGGCTTCCTTGAGGGTTCCTGTGAAGAGAAGTTGTGAAATAAATAAAGCAAGTTGGATTTCTTTTTTTTTTTTTTGTATTTTATTTTGTTCTTATATGATCTAAGAAGTTATAGCTAAAATTTTACATGGAAGACAATGATTCTTAGCCTAGGAACCTATTTAGAAGACCCTAACAAACAAACATGGAAGACAATGATTCGACTTAGACTAACCTAACAAGCTAATAAGACACAAGGGATCACAATGAGTTTACGAGTAGTAACGCTGGATTGTGACAATTGAATATCAATTAGAGTTGCGTTTCCTTTGGGCGGCTGCCCAAGGGATCCAATCTATGCCTAATATCACCCTGAGATTACGAACATGCGAAGCTGAACCCTGCGTCCATCCGACGACCATTGGATGGGGAGACACTTGCACTTAAAGCTGCCGAATTGGGTTGGGGATCGATGGTTGATCCGATGGGGGCTCTAGGCCTGGACCCAGCGGTCGAACTGTTGGCGCAACTGCTGCTCGTGGTGCTGGCGGGCGCCCTCGGCCGATGTCCAGAAGAAGGTGCCGCTGCTGGTGCGGGCAAAGTGAACCGGGATGAAGGTCTGCTCGGGATGAACGGGCACCACTGCCTGCTGCTGCTGGCCTGGCTGGACGATCATGGCCACATTGTTGGGGCACTGGCGGAGATCGCTGTAGAGTCGCTGCTCCAGCTCCTCGTTGGCCGTGTTATCGCAACTGGCCGCCGGATCGCGACGCATGTCCTCCAGCGAGGCATTGACTGCATTCTGGTTCTGGATCTCGGCGAGTGTCTTCCGGAGTAGCTGCTTCCTACGCACCAGTCGCAGAAGGGGTTTGACCAGTTTCTTCAGACTCCGCATGGCCATCGTGTGCTGATCTGATTTCTGCTGCATCACGTTGCTGGTCTCAAACTTGTATTCCCGAGTGATGAACGACATGGTGACTGAAGTTGGTGTGGAGTTCTTGGAGTTGACTCTTGGACTGTTGCAGTTGAGAGGTTGATGTTGATCTGGTTTCCCTGCTCTCGGCCGGGCTGCTTTTATACCGTCCGCGCTCCGGGGACTCTGGCAGCGGGGGAGAGTTCTCTTCAAGCGCTGAGCCTCTCACGATCGTAGGTTCAACCAATAGGAGGCCAGACTGCAGGCAGGTGGTTGCCCAAAAATCACAGAGAGAGGTAGAGTATAGAGAGACTGGTCTCTGCTATTGTTTGTGGATGAAGATCCTTACCCTTGGGCAGGTAGGGTATGATGGGTTGGTGTAAGGGCAATAAGGATCGAAAGGAATTTAAACTGCAATACATTCCGAAAGACTACGTAAAGTATAAATAAGACAATTCTAAGATAATTTAAGGTCTGTAGTATTTTCTAAATTATTTTAAAATATCATTAATAAACCATTTAGAAAATAATTAAATATATTAAAGAATTATTCAAGAAATTATGTTATAACTAGTTTCAGCAATGGTTACAATTAACAGCTAATGTTCATAATATAACTAATTTATTTTATCATAAATTAATTGTTCTCTTGCAAATACCAGTCTAATATTCAATATTATATCACAATTGCCTAGGATATCATATATTCGAGTTACTTATTTCATCCTTCTTTCCCTGCTGGATTTTGAACGGATTTTTCGAGAATCTCTCTGATCATATTCTTCTCCCGAACTCTCTTTTTTGTCCCCTGCAGAGATATCTCACCCTCCCTCACACAGACTCTCCTCTCGCTACCTGCTCGACTCTGATGCAAAAAAAGGAAAACACTAAAATCCTTAAATCCTTGTCGAAAAATTCCAAGAGAGTGCAGAGCATACAAGTCGTAACTTGTTGGAAAAATTCCGAGTCCTGGTGTGAGGGGAGAGAGATTTTAAAATTCGACACAGTGTCCCGACACGAAAAAGACGGAGGATATGGACAAACAATAGGTTTGCGCATCCGAGAGATACAATCTCGCCGCTGGAAATACCCAAGCAGACAAGGGACTTGTCCGTTATTTCATTGAGACGGCCCCGAAAGTGCCCTTTTGTCCGTCCATTGCAATGTCCTTTTCCGTCCCTATTTACCATTTTCCCTCTTTCGCAGTTTTCCCAACCTGTAGGTAGTTTTGGGAAAGTAACGTATTTTTTGGGTACTTTGCTTGGGATCGGGAATAGGACTCTTCAAGGTTAGTCAATATGCATTAATGCCGCATTTTGGGAAATCTTGGCAGGTCCTTTTCAGCTCCTTCCGATCGCATTTGTTTGTCATTGTTGTTCATTCCAAGGTTCGAGGGACCTGCTCTCTGTTGATGCGTGAAAAATTTACGACGCGGGAGAAGCACGTTCAGCCAGATACGTATCTTTGTATCCGAGAGTTTTGGTTTTTGGCTCGGTTTACGCATTTTACTGGAATTTCGTCGGTACCTCGTTTATGAGTCGCCTCCTAATTGTTTCTTTGCCCTTTTCCCTAGCCCCCGAAGGTTACTTTCATAATTTTGTAACGGCTCCGGACTCGAGTTTCTTGTAACGGTCGTTTCCTCACTTGGATGTCCTGGGCATCATTAAGAGGGTCCCTAATTGGCCCCTGTGTGAGGATGCTTCTGCTCCTGATTACGCAGAGCTTCTTTGGTTTAGGGTTCCCCTTTTTTTTTTTTTGGGAGTAAACCTGTTTGTTTCTGCCCCAATTTACTGCTGGAAATATCTGTATCACTTGCAGTGGTAAAAGTCAAAAGGGGTTAATCTGGATACTTGTATGGCTGTCGAGGGCTTTTTCACTTGGCCCGAAGACGTGCTTGACCCGATTTGACCCTCTCCACATGCAACTCGTTCCGTTTATCCTTTTGATCCCCCTTATTGTTTATTGATGAAAGGCGTATCACGTTGAGTTTATGTAAATTTTTTGTTATTGTTCAACCTTTGTCGATGACTTTTCTCAGGTGCACTAATTAATAATGGCTGTGATATGTAAATTTGACAGGGAATGGGTATTTATTGAGTTTGTTAAGGTTTTTTGGATCGTCAAATATTATTTTTTTTAGGAAACTAATATCACAAATCAAGATTACAAAAGATTACACATCTTGAATTGGTTATTTTTTCTAAAATTTAAATTGTAAAAGACTTTATTATAATCTTAGCTGACTGTGGCAATATAATCCAGCATCGAATCATTTATTTATGAATTTTAATGCAATATTTTATTAAAATAATTTAAATAATATTAATAATACTTTTAAAAACAATAACTTTAATAATAATAATATTTGTTGGAATTTTCATTATTATTATAAAATATATATATTTTTTTCATAACATTTAAATTATAAAAGACTATTATAATCTTAGTTAACTGTTTCAATATAATCCAGCATCCTATTATTTATTTTTAAAATTTTATTCAATATTTTGTTAATATAATTTTATTTATAATATTATTAATTTGTTTTATTATGATAAAATTATTATATTATTATTATATAATTTAAATTGTAAATTGTAAGAGAAAGAACTGTGGAAATCCAGTATCTAATTATTCATTTATCAAATTTAATGCTATAATAATTTTATATATACTAATAAATTTTAATTTTATCTTATTTTCTATAGTATTTGAAATACGTTTTTTAGCACAAGAAATTATTATATAATATTTTTGAAACTAATATGAACCTTTATTGAGTTTAACAATTTAAACGTATGTATCTTTTATTTATTTAAATTAATTTTATTCTTTTAATATACTTTTTACTATATTTATTAAATTATTATGAAAAATATGCAACTCGTAGAATAACATTTTATTTGTTGTATGTATTATTTATGAAAAGGTTTGTTGACAAATATTAAATTTATTATTCATTCATTCATTCATTTATATTGATTATTAAAACTAATAAAAATCAATTTATTTGTCGGCAATAAATTATATATATTTTTAAAATAATTTTTATATGTATAATATACATATATATAAAACCGCAAATTATATTTTTTAAATCATATATAACAATATATTAAACTGCGTTCAATTCACTATTAAACGACTTGAAAATACTTTTGGATTTTAAGTGTTTCCCTTGCCTTGTCAACTTCACAGTCTACATTCTGTTTGCATAGTTTTTTGTTCAGTTTTTTGTACCTTTATTTTTTGTCATTATCAATTGGGAACATTTACGAAAACGTTTCATTGTCTGACAAGCAAAAGAAAAGAAAGGCGGAAAGGCCACCGATCCCACAATTTCAGTGTTTGCTCACGTGCAACAGTCCTTGATCCTGAAAAAACCAGAGCAAGTCCTGGCAGGATCACTTGGTAGAAACTCTCCCACATTCGACAAAAATTAGGTCTCCTATTTGCCAAAGGGATCAGTGCTTTGGAGTTACTGCATAGAGTTAAGGTAGTTTTTTCTCGAATCTTATCTGCAAACATCATCGGGGATCTTCTTCGCGATGATGATTGCTTTTTCATGGCCGTTGATGGCCGACTAGTGGACCGTTAACACTACCTTCGTGAGGTGCATTAGTTTTGGGTCATTTTAGGGTTCGGCTCTTTTCGTTCTCGTCTCGTTTAATCCTCTTTTATCTTGCATTTTTCTGTGATGTATGTTGGGGTCGCCCTTTTGTGTTCCGCCATTCTACCTGCCGATGCTGCCGATGAATACTTTTGACCCTTGCACGTGTGCAGCGCTGGACCCTTTTCTTTTACCCGAAATGCAACAATGTACAATCGGCGGAGGAGGGGGCTAACCATACCCAATATGACCGTCGAATGCCACTCCAATCCAGCGTAATTGTGACCTTCCGGAAAAAGGGATTAAAGATTGCCATTGTCCGACGTCGAGTTGGTTTTCATCTTTTCTCTTTTTGCCCCGAAATCAGAAACTCTTCTTTTGGCATTATGGTAAAAGGGTCCTATCAAATGCAAAGAGTTTGGTTTCACTTCGATTCAGTGAAAAATGTACCCAAAAAATGTTAATGTTTACGAATTGTAAGGAGACGCAACGGAGAGTCCCTAAAAGTAATCTTTTGAATAGAATTTGAATTGTTGAGGGTGATGTTTGTGTGTTGATTGATTGATGGGTTGGGTTCGAATTATAAAATCAAATGAGTCGATCCATTGGAAGATTGTTTCTTGGGGTTGAGCAATTGAAATTGTCCTTCGTTGGTTTTTATACGCGGAGAACGCGGAGTGTGCGGATTTATTTCATGGTTGGGTAATTGAACCAGGCGGGCCTTGGTTTTATTTATATTTTATTTACTCTTTACGAAAGGGGTGAAGGTTTGAAGTGTTTGAAAAATTAAATTGCTAAAGTAGATGGGTATCTGAAATTGCCTTTGACAACTCATTGAATATATTTATTTTCTGATTTATGAAAGACCAAAAAAACTAAAGTGGCAACATGTTTTAAAATTTAAGAGAATGTATTTAGATTTGTTTTGAAATCCACCCTCAAGAAATCGATTTACATTTACAATATATAGAGGAAATATTTGTAGGTAGAATATATATTTTCTCAGCTATAAAAAAATAGAAATAATATTTAAAAACTAAGATTTATCATAAATTACGGATGTGAAGTGTTGCCATTAATTATTCTTTGTTAGGAAATTAGTAGTTTGTAAATTTTAAACTAACAAAATTTCTTTTTAAATTTTAGCTGAATAAAAATTTAAATAAATCAATTTATGAAATATTATTTTTGTGATGTAGTTGAAACTTTCTAGTTATTTTTTTGCAAATATAAATTTCTCAATACATTTTTCCAACTAAAAGGAAGAACTATTTAAGGCTATAAATCCCATTTCTAAGGATGTCAAACGTTCTGTGGTTTTGTTGCAACTTTCACAAGTCCCAAAAATGGTTGACATCAACCTGTTGTGTGCCTTAGATGTTCTCCTTCCTGTCAAGTGTGAAAAATCGCGCTCTTTTGGGACAAAAGAAAAATCCATATAAATTCTGGAAAGGTTCTGCCAATTCCAGGAATGTCAAGACGAATGACAAAAATGCCAGACGATGGATAATTTTCCTGGCGCCGGCGTCCTGGCGTTTATTGTCCTCCTAACGACTCGAGACGCCTTGCGGACTCTTACCTGTCTTAAACCAAAGTGTTACCTGTACCCCTAAAACCCAAAACCTTATCGACCAAACTGTCGCTAAAGAAAACCATTTATTTTTTTTTTTGATAATTCTAAATGGCGTCACCGTTTCAATTACTTTAGAGACAAGGCCAGAGTCATTAAGGATCGAGCGAAAAAAATTTAAATATGGAAGAGAGAGTGCATTATCGTGTCGACAATTCGGCTTGGCTCAATCAGCACTTTAGGGATCGTTAGTTATCGTTTACTTTGCCGAACGATCCTCTCAAGTGGCTCTGGACCAGCCCCCCAAAAAAATGGAAATTAAATTTCTACATACTCTCCCCAAAGAACACATTTGTTTGGTCGGTTTGGTCATGCTTGAGTTTGATTCAGTGCCAGACACAAATATCATTTTACAGCCGATAACATTCCGCTGGGGTAGTTTTCATAGCTGATTAGTAAAGATTATTGTGGCATGGTAAACACTTGCGCCTCCTCGCCCCGAATGCGGCACTTGAAACGACTCCGAAGGAGATCCTGAGCCCTGAAAGGACCTGATTTCGATGGCGGGGTAACGCCCGAACTGCACTTTCGAACACGAGATCGGCTTGTATGTCGGGGGCATTAAATTTCAGGAGCTCTGGTCCCGGGTTCGTGTCAGAAACTGCACTTGACAATTAAAACACACACCGAGGAAGAGCACAGATGTATTCCTTGTTGTCAAATATAACAGGGATCGGCACAGGGATTGGGTTTTCGGTGCCGGGACCCTCGTTGAAACCCGATCCTTGCGCCTCGCTGTGGAGTCTCGAGTGTTGTCGATGCCAAGGATCATTATTTACAATCCATGCTCCATTGGGACTAATGGATTTCCATATGCAGCCGACAATTTGTGAAATATTTTAGGCACCTATTTGTTAAAATCGAAAACCAATCTGAGGCCACATGGCGGCCACCAAGATTACTTTATAGACAAGGTCGTTAAAGAAGAGAGATAGGGATGAGTCTAATAAATTAAAATGCATTAAATAGTTTCAAATAAATTACCGTTTGTGGAGCTTTATTTGTTAATTAAATTTTTGGCCACTTAAAGTTTAAATAAAACTTGAAAAAAATAGTTTTTGGTATTAATATTTCTCAAAACCAATTCCTTTAATTTTAATTAATCTTTAACACTCGTATTTTCATTAATTAAAAGAGAGATCTTACTTAGGATGTAATTTAAAAATGCCTTAATGTTTAAAATAAATATAAATATATATTTAAAGGCATATTAAATGTATTTATTATATTATATATTAATATATAATATATAATATAATAAATACATTTAATTTAAATTTAAATGCAGCAATGCCTCAGACTTCGATGTATATTTTGTCCAAAAGTATGCAACAAATATTATATTTCACTTCATAAGGACAAGGATTTATAAAGAACTTTTTACCAATTTCAGACCTTAATTATTTCTTGCGATCTATCAAGATGTATTTTATGACTTTTAAACATTCATTATTTATTGTTATAAAAAATAAAAGCGCAATTTTCGTGGCATCCCCAATAGCTTGTAATATGTTAATGACTTTATATTAATATTCAAGACAAGATAATATCCATTTTAAAACCAAAACCAAGCCTTTCTATGGTTTCTTTAAACTCTGAACAATTTTTAATTTGTTTCGCTATTGTTAAACACAACCCTAAAGACCTTTTTCATATTATTACTATGTACAAGGAATATCCATTTAAAAAATTATTCAAATGGCTCTTCCCAATTTTCAATTTCACAGTAAATGTTCGATTTATCCCTTGAGGCAAGAGTCTGGACATTTGAAGATATTTTACACACCTATTTGTTAAAACGGATAACCAATCTATGGCCAAAAAGCGGTCTAGCATCGTTAAAAAAGGGGATAGCAAATGAAACAAATTTAAACCGAATTTTAGTGGAACATTTTCGGACTCGGATCGTGTTGTGTCGGTCAGTTTTCCTTTGTGAACACGTGTGCAGGGTCTCCTTTGTTTGAATTTATTTTCTTTTTTTTTACGGCAGTGCCCTTGGCCCTTCCCCTTGCCATGACTCGCCAGTGTCCCCTGCGGCGCTGCATTTTATTGATTTTGGGTTTCCAATCTTTTTTCTTCTTCTCCCTGGCTCTTTGCTCTCCGATCTTTGGGCTCTTGAGGGGCGTTCTTCGGGCATTGTCCATGTAGAAGCTGTACTACATAGGAAGTCCATATACCATATATATATAGGGAGATTAGAAAATTTTTAACATTTTCTTTTGGGGGGGCGTTTTTGGGAGTAGAGCCCGACAATCAGCTACAAACGATATTGTTAGAAGATTGATGGCGGCACAGACTTTCTGGTGTAAATTGTTAACACTGTTTTCCCTTTGACTTTGGAGGTCCCTCCGGGCGGCCATGGGCGGAGTCATCGCCCCTTCCGCCCCTCTCTGTGTTCCCCTGAAAAAGTGTTTCTAGTGAGTCCTAAAACATCATTTGATTGCTTTGAGCATGTATACTTAAGATGATCATGCCTAAGCAGCCTTTTTAGCTTGGAAATTTACTAATGAACCTTTATTTCGGGGCGATGGCAGATAGGAAGTGAGTCGGTAGTTTTCAGATGAAAAGGATCTGAAGCCGCTCCAAGGACCTAGCCATACGATATGCGATCGGGTTGGGACATTGTTAATTACCTTTTCGATGGCTTGTAGGAGTAGTTTTTTGAACGATTTATTAATGAGTTCAGGTCGGGACCTCATTAGGTGATTACTAAAGCATAATCAGATTGATGAACAGTAGGGTTAGGTTAGAGGAGGGTACAAGACATCCTTTCATCTTTTTATCGACTTAAAAATAATTCACTAAATAATCTTAATCTTAAAATAATTTTATAAAGTATACAAACATCCTTTGAATTCTCTCCATATTTATTAGATATAAAAGATATCATTTCATATTTAAACGGTTTAACGAATTATATATTCACTAAATCCCTTTAAATTCTCTCCATTTCTATTAAATATATTTTTTAAACGATTATATGGAATTTATCACAAATAGCCACTTCTAACAGATAGGAATTTATTTGTCTCTAAATTGAAAGAAATTACTTAAGGGAAACATTTAATTATTTGTATAAACAAAACATTAATAATATTTTTTAATCCCCTTGGTGCAAATAAATAACTAAAATCGTATGTTGTTTAATAAACCAAAAATCCCAACGATAATCCACATGAAATAAATAATTATTGATCCACATACTTAAGGCCACTTTCCAAATACCAACTCCACCTCCTTGAGGAATCAATCCCCGTGGAGAACTCAGTTAACCGCCTAATGTCCCAGACAAAAGCCCCTGTAAACATCACATGAACATCAAATCAGCTCAAGATTACAGCACAGCAGCATCTTTCACTTAAGATACTAGTAAGGAAAATCGTTTTTCCAAACAAAAACCGAACTGTACACATATGAGCACAATGGGGCCCAGGCAGGACTTTGGCTGCCAAGCCGCGCATTTCTGGCCAACGACTCGAGGTAACACACAAAACTCACACATCTCACGGAAAACGCTTCAAATTTGCTCATTGTTTTGTCAAAATACCAAATAACATAAGCGACAAGATCTCATTTTCCAATTTCCCAAAAGGGAAGCGAACTAATAAGGGCTGCGCGGCAACAGGAGAGAGAGCAATAGGTCGAGTCATAGGTAAAATTTGAGCAATTTAAAAGATTATCACGTTAGGGATCTGTCTCGAATATCGAACAAAAACATAGGAACTTTGTTTGACTGGTATTGTGAAAACATATACACTGAGAATAAAATGGGAGCAGTTTATTTAAGAAAAATAAATTATGTTTTATTTAATACGAAAATTTTCTTAATTCTGGCATAGAAAGTAAATAATTTTATATTAGATAAATACAATTTAAATATTGTATATAATTAACCTATAGAAAGAAGAGATTTCAAACTCTTTCTTAACCCCTAGCCAATATTTTGTATTTCCACAAAATTAGGACTTTTTTTGTTAATACTTTTAATTTGTTAATACTTCTTCCACCCTGGTTTTATTATTGTAATATTTTTTTAGCTCTTCAGAATATATTAAATCATTTTAATATTATTTAATTATCAGAAATGTATAATTCATTATAGTAAATTTTGTTAATAATGAAAAGGTTGCAATACATATTATTTTATTCTCTATTGTCTATAAATGGTTTCAACAATTCTCCTATATTAAGAACAAATTTATTCACATTTTTCCCAGTGTTTCTGGCTCCAGGTTAAGTCCTGGATTGAGGCTCGGATTCGGTCGAGTAGACAACCGATCATTATTTTAGCTATTCTGTGGAAATAAGTTGTGAATAATGGAACCTTTTTTTGCTATTCCCGCTGTCGTCTATTCGAAATGGTCCAGCACCAAATTAGAGCTCGTTAAAAGACACACTCTGTGTGCCCCGGGGATCAGAGGAGACGGGTTCGGGTTTGGTTTTTGGGATTCAAAGCCAGAGTCGAGACAGGGGATTACCCCCGCCCGAGACCGAGACGAAGACCCAGTCAGAGATCACGTTTCAACAGATTCTACTGCAGGGGCTGGGTCTCTATGTGCCGGGCGAGGATGAGTTGTCGGGGCTATTAATAAGCCTGGCGGTTGGTGGCTGGTGACAACACGTGAAACTCCATGACGTCTCACTGTGATGTTGGCCAAACCTTGCCTCCAACCCTCCTCCGTCGGGACAATGGTTAGCCTTGGCAAACACACCGAATTTCCCAAAAACGTGTTTACAAATATTTTCAAAAGCGGCCTAAACAATGCGACAGCCTCGGGGGGACTCCGGCCCTATTGTGTGCATTTTGCATGACTTTTCCTTTAACCATCGCATGAATATCTATTCCCTCCTCGCTGGCTGTTGTTCTTTTTTAAATTGTTGCTTCTTTTCAAATTTATAAATATATTTCTGTGGCTGTACCATCCGTATACATGGATATCCTCATCAAAGCGTCTATTTGTTGCCTCGGCCTCTCGTTTCACTTTTTTCCGCTCATTATCCTTCATGATTGAGTAGTTGGCAATATCTATAAATTGGTATGTTCCTACAGATACCTCTATTGACTGCCTTCCGAGCGATTTCTTGGAGCTCGGTAACAAATGTCGGTCGGTAAATAAACCGAGATTTGTTTTCATTCTTCCAACTTCTTGTTTGGAAATAAAGTTTATTGTTTGCCAAAAAAATATCGTGGAAATATTGACATCAAAGGAGCTATCATAGGAATAAAAGATTTGGATATAATAAGCTATTAAATATACTCTAGATGATAGACACAATGAAGAATTTAATGTTAACAAATATATTCAGCTGCAAGATTAATTAATTAATAAAAATGTATTCATTTTCTAAATCTTCCAGATTTATTTTTTCTCATTATTACTATTACTCTATTACGAGTGTGTGAATTAATGTATTTGATTTAATGATTTATAGCAAAGCACAACATAGACTTAAGGTATTAAATCTAAAAAATATAAATAATTCCTAATTTTTATCCACAATTTATTTTCACTTTTTTTCTAATTATTTATGTATTTATTTATACAGTGTTTATTTAATTATAAATTAATCAGAAGGAAAAGAGTCAGCTAAATGAATGTGGACTAATATATATAAAATTATTTAATAATTTAGTATAAAAAGTTTATTTAAGTAAACACTTATTACATATATTAAAATTACCTACTATTTCTATTTTATTAAAATCAAATTTCTTAATGTCTGAAAATCTGAAGTAAAATATTTCCCAAAGACTAGGGAATAAATAAAAATAATAATTATTATTATAAATGCAAAGTAATAAAGTTATAAAGCAAAATACTCTTACATTTCTGTATACTTATTTGGTAAAGAAATATTAATTCCTGTCTGCATTATTTTGATAGTTTAATCAGGCATTTTTATAGACTTGAATTGTTTCTTAAAGTTTGCTGACCAACTTGGGAACATGCCTATGAATTCGCATTAGTCTTATTACAAAGAACGGTTACCACATGGTCCTTTATATGAAAATATAATCTCTCATATTCAATATTTTAATATTTATCCCCCGCTTAATTTTCATGTCCTTTACTTATTTCCTTTTAAGAAAATTCGCTTTAAAATGCATATAAATGCATATTTTCGTCCAAATCCCCTATATGCATAGGATAATAGATTCCGTCTTGATCCTGGGCATATTACTCTTTCCATGGACCTTATCTGGGGATATTATCGGGAATTTGATGAATGCACTGAGCATATCGGCTGTGTTATTTCAATTTTGCCTAAAAAAACATGCACACGAGAGATGGAGTGCCATTGATAACAAAATTCATACGTAAAGATTACTTAAAAGGAGCTCAGTGCGTAAAAATGTTATTGTAGGATTATGTTTCCTGTTCCTTAGAAAGATCGCCTGGACACAACACAAGGCACACATGACAATGGGACGGATCATCAATAGGAAAGGGAATCGAAGTGGAAACTGCATGCGAGGCCATATATGGGACCACAGATATTGTGTGGGTCTTGGGTTTCCATGGTCAACCGCTATGTTGGCTTGCCACGGTAGTCGGATCGAAGTGTATGGGCTCTATTGGGATCTAGAAAAAAAGGATCTTTAATGCTTGGTCTCTAAGTGTGGGTGTCTGTGTGCGAGGGAGCGACTTCTGCTTTTCTCTTTCTTCCCTTTTTGGCCTCGGGGCGTTCGGTAGGCGACATGTAGGTAAACAAGGATATAGTATCTGTCCATATATATGTGAGCGGCGAAGATAGGCATCTTCTTGAAGGCTTCCCGGCACCGGTGATTAGCTCCTTTGTTGGCCTCGTCTTCCTCATCGCCTCCGATCCTACCTCTTCTGCCTCCGCCGCTTTGTTGATGTCTCTATGGCGGTACAGAAGTGCACAATGTCCGGACGAGATACTTGCCTTCTCTAGTAGCCATTGAGGTGGAACAGGAACGTGAATCCTTCAATCTTTCTCCTGAATTGTCCCCTATGATCTATCTTTGGGAAATATATGTATAACAATTGTAACTATTTAATGCTTTTGTAGGTCACAGGAAGTCGATGGTTCCTGGGGAAATAATCTTTCAGATACTTTAATTTATTACTGTATTTGCTTTAAAAATTATTTATGCTTTTTTCTTGAGCTTATAGAACTCGGAAGTAATTTTTTAGAATTTGTCGAGTTTTTGTAACTGGAAAAGGATTTTTGTGCTCGGTTTTTACAGAAACCTAATCCGACTTTTTGAGTGACATACAAATACCAATGAATTTTAAATATAAAATATTATTCTTCCTTTGTTTCCCAAAGTCTCGAAATTTATGAGATCTTTATATATTTTTAAATGTATAAATATATTCATAAACAAGTGTTTAAGAAGACTTATTTTAGATCCGCATTCCAAAGATTTTTAAATGAAAACTTAATTGGCCAAATCAAATAATATCATAGTAAAAAATTAATCAATTTATATTATATATTTAATTTGAGAAGATTTTATTGCTAGTTTTTATTAGATAAATAAATCTATGTAAGAATTCTTAATTCTTCTTAACAATTAAATAAGTAAGGGACGCAAATGACATACAGGTCGGAAATTATCCCTTTACTATATATTCTTTTACTATTTATATTATTGTATATATTTTTTATATTCTTATATTTATGACGTTTCTGAAAATAATTATTATATTTATTTGCGAAGAAATAACTGATAACTGAAAAAAAACTTTTAAAAATAATTCTTTTTTAGAAGCATATTCTAAGAAATTTGAAGCCTTATTAAGTATAATCTTAATAAATATCTATGTAGCTACGAGTATCTCACTTTTCTCCCATATTCTTTAAGGAATAGTAAGCTGATCCTTATGGATTTTGCATACCACACGACCATCCCATGCTCATACATATTCCCTTCTTTAATCACATATGAATGAATACTTATCGTTGATGTTCAATTATTCCATGAAAGGAGCTCCTTAGAGCTCCTAAACTGAGATAATTTATCACATGTGGAAATGGGATATCCCGAGATAGAACTGTTTCTCCACAAACCAATCTCTCTCGACTGATTACGCCAATCGCCCATGGCATCTACCAGGTCCTAAGTTCACACATGATGCTGGATAGTGGAATCTGGTTAACCAATTCCTGTTTACAACTTCTATCTCGCAGGCTCAATTAGCAGGCTGGCTGGGATCTGCTCGAGATAGCCACTTCTACTTGACGGCAGATACTAATCAGAGTGGCTATCTTCAGGCAGCCATCCAGCAGGCATCCCAAAGAGCATCTCAATCACTCACATTCGTTAGGCACTACTTATTCATTGTTCTGAAAGTACTCGCATGCGAGGGATTTACATTTTATCTGCGATGTGCAATCTAGAAGTACCCCGGGATTATTCCGAGCAGTGATCCCAACACCGGCCGAGATGTAGATAAGGCATCCAAACTAGCACTCTGTTTTGGTACTTGGTTTACAAAATATTTTCTTCTATTGTCACAGCACTTGAAGATCCATGGCCAGCGATAAGATCAACAATGGTAGGCAGTCTCTCCCTGCCGTCGGGGCCTCAAATTTCATGCATAGCTATTTTTTCAATAAATATTCTTGTGTCTGGCGACGTGTCTCGGAACAGTGCCGCCAAAAATTAAGAAAATATATATATATGAAAATATACAACTAAGTAGGAATGTCAAATATTGTTCCAATCGACTTGGCCACTTGCTATCGCGTCTGAAGAATAATTCCGTTTCTGTTTCTGTTTGTCTTCATCTACGTCCAAGTGCGTTTGGTTAGTCCTGTGTCAATATTTGCCGTACAAGTGCAAAGAAAACCTCTATTTGCCCAGCGGAGAGTCCCTTGTGTTAATCGGCGATGCCAGCTTTATTGACAGAGAGCTCATTAGATCCCTTCTTCTACGCTTGATGACCCTGAGTCTGGGTCTGGGTCTGATTGCTGAGGGTATTTTTCAAAGTCACGACGTGTGTAATGGAGGTATAGAGAGATGGATAGGGATAGGGAGGTGCATTTTCACGGTACACCACGAATATGAAGTGTTTTCAGTACCCGATCAGCATCAATGGCAGCAGCGATAGTGACGGCCCATTTACCTTATTTCATCTAGGTTTTTTTTGTAGCTGAAATGAAAAATTTATAGATAAATATAAATATATACAAAGATTTTTTTTGTTTTTATATTTTAATTTAATTTTTTAATTTTATTAAGTTCTTATCCTAGTGCAACAAGTTTATACTTATAATTATAGCACTAGTCACATTGATTTAGAAACATTTACTTACATAGACTTATAACTATTACTTAACATTAACAAATTTTCCTCTCTTCTATTATTTAAGATATTTCTTAATTTGAGACTTAAACTGAGTTGCGACCCTAATTGTCTTATAACTATGCGGTAAATTGTTCCACAGACGGATAGCGTTTATAAAAAATTGCCTATTTGAGCACAATGCGTTATATTTAGGGCATATAAAATTATTAGTTCGTGTTGAAGATACGAGTTTGTCAAACAAATATTATGGTTCCCGTGACGTTACAATTTTGTGTAAATATACTATACTTTTTAAAGCTGAAAGAATTTAATTTGAAGAAACTCTCATAAAAGTCCAAGATCCTAACATCCATTATTTTTATTGTTATTGAAAAACTCTTATCATGAAAATATTTTCATTAATTGAATCTTAGAGACTCTCTTGTAACTTCTCCAAGTCAGATCGCTTGATGCGCTTGCGACGTTTCATAAAGTCCTCAAAGTGTATATTGTCGCAGCGTCCAGTTAAAACATCGTCCATTACTTGGCTGCCCACCATATTGGCGACTAAGCGATCCGAGATCATCTTCAAGGGAAGGCCAATACCCTCTTGTTGGCGCAGCTCTTGAATATAGAAGTTGTAACGATTTTCGTAGTAGTTTAGGTTCAAGTCTTTCAGTTCGTCGACCGTCAGTGTGATTTCGCTGGTTTTTGATAACACTGGCCAATCCACATCAGGGGGAAATTGAGGTGACCAAGCTTCTTCCATTTTGCTTATAAATCTACTAACTTTATATATTAGAATAATATTTTTTAAAGGGTTCTTACTGAAGGGTTCGATGTTCGAATAATATTTTAGTAGAGCAGGAAGTAAGAATCGATGCTATATCGATAAGGAAATAGTAAAATTAAGAAAATGAAAAATACAATTCCAAAATTCCTGTAAAATGTACAGTCCACCCAAGGCTAAATGGACCTCCATGATATAGCAACTTGGGTGTATCTAAGCAACTTTCGCTTCGCTCCTTTTGTCCACCATTAGCACTCCCTTGAGAAATCGTATTTTTGTTTACAGTCCGAAACTAAACTAAAGATCGGCTTCCGGTCGCCCCGATATATGTAACAATTGCATGTAAATTGTATTAGCAACGCATCCTCTTTTTTTATTGGCCTTGGCCCGTTGATTTCAATGCTTAAAAGGTTTGTAAAGGACTTGGAAATTGCTCAGGGCCATGCAGGACGACATCCTGGTTTCCTGCATTCATTGAATTGCATTCTCTCGAATTGAATAGGCATGTAAAATGCACTCGCCGTGTTTGCGTGCAATTGTGACCAATTTTAGTGCGACGATTTGTGTAGTTCTTTGGTGCGGTTCCAAGTTCGAATGGCCTGAATGGGCCGGGAGATGTCCTGCGGAGCTACGCACGAGTGCCTCTCAATGGACAGGACAATGCTGGACCTCTCGCCGGCATTCACACTCGACGGTCGAGTGAGAAGGCATTGTCCTTTGAGAGGCGAACACTCATTCAGCACTCGTTGCACCCGCAGACAATGCCCCGGATTCTATGCACATGCGCAACGAATGCTCCGCTGGTCCATTGAACGAAAATCCATTGCCAATTATACATACATTTATTGTCTACTAACTCGAATATTGTGTTTTATCCTCGATCCCCTCGGAGTCCCAGGGTCTGGCTAACATATCCTGGACATGTTCCTACTTGCTGTTGGCCATAAGTCTGATCGATCTCTCAGCCAGATTGTTGCAGTTAGACAATTACACTGGGGAACAGATTCTGGAGGGTTTATCATCATAAAAAAAATGTGTTAATATTTTTTTTGTAATACTGAAATATATAATTTATATCTACAAAATGTTTAGATTTATAGCAGTCAGATAAGAAGGAAAAATATATTATTTAAAATATCTAAAAGTACATAAAGTATTCAAAAAATTAATTTATATTTATGTCCTTGATCAGTGCATATTAAATAAATATATTACTACCTTTTCCTTGAAAATTCGTCAAGTATTTCTTTCTCAATTTGAAGAACATCATTTGAGATTTACAAATATTTTTCCCTGTGTATAAACAGACAATACCTCAGCATGCTTTCCGAAGTTTCGCCTTCGTCATTGCCCCCTAAAAAGACTGTCCACCATTTTTGAAGCAGCATCCACGGCATTTTCCAGGCTATTAATTTTTCAGTTTGCTTTTTGTTGTTCATTTGTCCGCTTTCCACCTTCAATTACTCATAGGTGCTGCCAGCTATTAATGGGGACAAAGAGCAGTCCTTTGAAAGCAATTTCGGTCGCTAAGTAGCAAACAATAGTTTGGCAATTATCAAACATATAACACACTCTTTCTCGAGAGCTGCTCTTTTTTTCTGGCAGTCAGTCAGCTGCGGATTCCTGGTAAAAGGCAAATTATTGTTAATAATCGTATAATGGAAGACCATAAATTTCAAGTCAATTTCTAAAGGACATTGTGCATATCCATATCCACCCAGAAATTCTTTATTGTAGTATCGACTGTACATTACAGTGTTCTTTGGGATCGGTGCAGATGTGCTTTGCGTTATTTGAAAGCAAGTGAATGGCAATTTGGTGGCAATTGAAGTACTTTGTTTTTTAAGAATACCCAGAATAGAACCTAATAACAACAAAATGGGAAAGTAATGCTGTGAATAATGGAAACCCTCCCCCTAAAACTAAATAAAAATCAATAAGATAAAAGTTCTTTTAAATTTATTTTTATTTATGTTAAAAATAATTCACAAACACCTTCTTAAACTAAATACAAAAAGATAAAAAATCAAGTTATTTATATATTTTATTTACCCTAAAAATAATTCATAAGCACATTCTTAAACTAATTAAAAAACAATATAAATTAAATCCTTTGCATTTAAAAAGATATTTGTATTTATCTTAAGAATAATGTATTAACTTCGTAAACTAAATAAAACACATTACCAAATAAGTTTATTTATTTATTATTTTAGTTTAGTTTATTTGAGCACAAATATAATAATAAATGGTTCTCAACAAATAAAAAATAACAAACAAAAGACTTAGGCAACGAACTTGACTGATGAACCAATAAGTAACAGATTGACTGTTAGTTACTGGCTCTGCAGTCAAGTTCGTTGCCTAAGTCTTTCTAACAGTCAAGCTCTTTGAACTACAGCTGGCAAAAGCCCTATATATTCTTGATCAACATAAACAGAAATTTTAAATGGAAAATTGAAAAATGAAAAGTCATATGTTGCCCAACAATGAACGAATTTTAATTCGGAAAACATTGCTGTGTTTGTTTTTGTAGCTTAACAAATAGCAAACCAAATAAAAATATTAAATAAATAAATAAATAAAAATTTTAAATTTAAATTTTAAATTTAAAACAAATTCATAATAATAAAATAAATTATAAAATTAAATAGTAAAAAAAAGACAGGCAACGAAGTTGACAGTGCCGATTTACTTTTAGATTTTTGTCTTAATTAAATGATTTGTTTTTTATTTAGTCAAGCTGTTAGTTATTGGTTCTGCAGTCAACTTTGTTGCCTAAGTCTTTTGTTTGTTACTATACCCTTCAGGGTTTTATAATTCCAGTCAAAAGATTGCAAAAGGGTATAATAACTTTATAAACACAAAATACCTAAATAGTATAGTTTTTTATTTAGTTTTAGAAAGTGCTTGTGAATTGTTTTTAATATAACTAAAAATAAATGTATATATATACAAAAACTTTAATTTTATTGTTATTTATTTAGTTTTAAGAGATGTGAAAATTGTACATCTAAAATTCTTTAATTTTAAAAGGCAATTCTTGTTTTTTAGCTTACCTTTCTTGCTTTGCTAAAAATACTATATTAAAAGCCATTAAATCGTTTTTCTCTTGCGTTTCGTTTCTTTTGCTAAATGACTTACATTTTCCAAATTTTATGGGGTTAAAAAATAATAATTTAAAAAAATTTAAATATGTGTTAAAGTTTTATTTATCCCAAAGAGAATACATAAATATTTTGATAAATACAAATTTTTTAGAATATTTTATTTTAATATTCGATATTACAATTCGAATTAAAATTATTTATTCTGAACTTCTTTTGCAAAAGTTTTAAATTTTTTAGTTTTCAGAATGCAGTAGTAGATTTATAAACATAATAAATACTTTCACATAAATGCTTTTCGAATTGAATTTAATGCTTTTTTATTTTGATTATGAAATGTTATCATTGCTGGATTGACTCAAAGTTGAGTTCTAAACGATTCTCCAGTAGGTTTCCTGTTTTGTTAAAAATCAAAACAACTTTAATAATATACAAGAAGTGGAGAGTAATATCGTTTGGCAAACAGTTTAATTTATAAACCTTTTCAAAGTATGTGTCCTATCCCCAGGGTTAGCTTTTCAGTACTTCTTCGCTTCCTTCGACTTCAGCAATATTGATTGGAAGCTAACAACCCGATAAAATCATCTCTTGGCCCAACAAGCTCTTGTTAACCCAATTACAGGATCTGTTGAAGAGTCCAGACCAACCTTTGCAATGCAATTCGATACAATTATGTGTCTAATGAACTGGGCGATTGAGGGTGTTTTAGTAAATTCCGTGTTGAGCGACATAAAGGATCGCTTGTGCGGAGATCAAAAGCGAAACCGAGACGAAGACCACCAAGCCAAATGAATTTTCCGCTTTGATCCTGCCGTGGCCGCTCACTATTGTAACAGCTAATCGCACCAGGTGACGGATGCGTCGGCTTGTCAGGATCGGAGCTCGATGTTCGGTGTTCGAGGATCGGAGATCGGAGGTGGAGGATGTATGGTAGTGACAAGGGAATAGTTCGGAGGTGTCTCTTTTCATGCGCCCGGGCATTGTGCGAAAAGTAGCAGTTTCCTCTTCTCTGCTTCTCGCTTTGCCTTGCCATTGGCCCGCCCTTTGTGATCTATGTGGGTAGTCCTACGTGTTTGCCGAGGTCCTTTCTCTCGACGGGCTATGAAAATTGTTACATAGACACTTTCAATTTGCTTTTAAATTGCCGACAAATTGGGTTTAGCGAGGGCCACCAAAGAAGATTACCTTTGCCGATCGATGGCCACCTTAATAGTATGTTAGTTCGACTAGAGTCTGGACTATTTTTAGTTGGTGTATCTTAGCTCCAAATATTCATATTCATCCCCTGCGCACATATGGTTTCCAAAAGGACGATTTGCAACGCTTCTCAGATTCTTCGACCCGAAAATTGAAAAGAGGATGAAACGAGGACAGGATCAGGGAACGTGTATCCCATTTGAAACGGTTGATTGGGTTTCTAATAGGATTCATGTCCTGCCTGCATCCTTCTTGTTTCGAATTGATTCGATGCACTCGGTTGCGATTCAATAATGAGCTCATCTGGCCGATCGAAAATGAACGTTTGTTTGCGTTCGCCAATGTTCCAGGTAATCCAGCCAGGAAATTTCAATTTCTCCGCTGGCATTCTGTCCGCTACCATGTTTATTTAGGACATTAATTGGCCCGCATTGGATGATGCCAATTTCTGGCTTAAGCTGCCATTTTTTAACTAAATAAAACAAATATTTGGAATATTTTGAAGTTGGAAAGATGCACAGACAAAGAAATAGTAAATATTTACAAATGATTCTGAATAAATAACACACTCTGCGGATTCCCATTTTATGAGCAGAATAATTTACAAGTTGTATAAATGTAGTTATCTGTGAAAATGTATTGTATTTTAAAAATCGGAATAATTTTTTTTGTATATTTGTATGTCTGAAAAATGTTATGATGGGTTCCTTTAATATAATATTGAAAAATCAATAATTTACATATTTTTGAACCTTATTTATTAGTTTAAAAAATGTATTTACTTCTACAAAAACTGTATAGCATATTTAGCTTACAAAATAAATTAATAGGATGTACAGATTCCATATTTAATACGTTATTTTCATACTTAAATAAATATATTTAGATTTTAAAAAAATATATATTTTTATACCTAACAAATTAAACATAAAAAACATTTGAAAAAAATTAGCGTCTCCATTTAATAAATGTATTTCCATTTCAATAAATGTATTTCTTAATGATATTTTTCTAAAAAAGATTTAAATAGAACCCCCACAAAGAATACCTTCCAAATTAAACTTTTACCTATGTTCATACATATGTAAATCCCTTTACAATTTGACTTGATATTTATGATCTTTTATTAAGAACAATATTATTAACAATAATTTACCTTTTACCCTCAAATCTGCATTTGACTTGGGTGTCTGCACTGAAAAGAGCATAATCCCTCCCGTCTGCATATTTGGGAATAATTACTAAAGTATTGTTTGCCTACTTAGCCGCCGAGGAAACCTTTTCACGGGACTGCTCATTGTACCACCGCGAAGGCACAATAGCACCAGAAAATAATTAAAATTCAAAACCCAGAAAATGGCAGAATGAGAATTTCATATTTCAGGCCATTAGAATATTTGGTTTCAGGAAAATATAATTTGTTTTTCTAAAGGACTTGCCCTAAATTGATCATTTAAAGAGAATCTGTTGAGGAAAAATATTATTATTTGCTTAATGAAATTTGCAGAATATTTTCAGACATTTTTATTTATTTATTTATATTTTTTATTTTGTATTTTTCTTGTAAAGTAAATTAGTCAAGTCCGACACTAATAATAAAATAAATTTGAGACCATAAGTAAGGATTTTAGAAACCCTTTAATATATATTTAGAGATAGTCACTATATTTTAAGAATTTCTTCAAGGTATTAATAAGTTTTATTAAAATCGGTTATATTGTTTTATTTTACATAATTTCTTTGTTATATAAAAAGAATTAAGAGTGTCTTTAGCCTACCTCTTCTTCCAAATTTTCCTTCAACTCTATTATTAATTCGTTAAGTAATCCTTAAGCATTTGAGGACAAATTTAGATTGGCGTAATAATTTCAATTTGCACAGAGTACGTGCTTGGGTTCCTAGAACTCTTATTTTGTTTTATTTTGTAAAGGAACTTTTGCTTCGGTTACATTTCGGCAAACATTTGGAACGAATCGATTTCCTTTGGCCGTTGGCGACAAAGTCGCCAAAATACAATTATTCATCGGGCACGTAACTGACTTTTCACTCGCAGGACTCCAAAAGAAAAGAAAACCCTAAAATAATAGAGAAAGAAAAATAAAAATTGTGAACAGGAATGTTCAGGCGTTGCAAATTGGAATGCGTCCTGCAGGATGCTGCCCGAGGATCCTGATCGGGGGTGTATTTGTGGACATGCAACTACATTCGTCGCTCCGAGCTGCGCACAGACAACTCATGCTGAGCCCTTTTCGAGGGACAAAAAGGATCCTGCACACTTCTTGTTCTGTTTTTAAACGATCCGTACTTGTTGTTCGAGTCACGTCACGGATTTTAGCATTCGAACCCATTTGACATTTGACAATTATTCATTTTTCGTTTTATTTCTTAGAAATAAAAGTCGGCCGCATCGCTCCGAATCGATTGGTTCCAAGTCGATGCAATTGAATTGGTAGTTGCCTTCTTTTTTCTTGGGCCTCTGGCTTTTTGGCATCCTGTTACCAGGATTCAGCAGGATTCGTTTCAGCTGTTCGCCACGATCTATTTGGTGTTTTACGCTCATTTTGGAAGGAACAAAGTTACGAATAAGAAATGTGGAGGGTTTTGGTTATGCGTAAATCGAAGTAAATCGAAATACTCCTACAAAATGATACGGAGGAAATCGCAATTTTCACGTTAATCCTAATTATCCTTCGAACTTAATTGCTTAATTAGAAGACCATTCGAGTGTGTGGCGGGACTGAAGGTGTAGATCATGGATTGCTAGAACGAATCCGATTCCGATATCAGTTCTTCTGGGTGGGTATCTTAATGAAAACAGGATAAGATACGCCGATGCGGTGGGTTACAGTCCCTGTGGCCTCTTGAGCTCAATTATTTCCCGAAGGCTTCGACCTTTTTAGGAGTCATGATAAAAGCGAGATAAGATATGAGAAAGTCTTCTGTTGGGAAGTGCATATCTTAAGGGTTTCAAACAATTAGAGTCAAGATAGGGCAAAGATTAATATATGGGAACAGTAGGTTGTCCTGGAAAAGGAATTAAAGAATGGCCTACAAATTTAAAGGCTTGCAGGATGTTAATTTCTTACGGTATAAAATTTAAAATAATTTCTAAGCTCTAGTGTCCACCTGAAAATATTCGTTGATTTATTAGATTTCTAAAGTAAATGTTTTGGGTGAAAAATAAGGCATTTTATATTTATAATAACATATATATAATATATTTATTATAGACAATTTTACGAGTGATTTCCAAGTTATGTTTTCTTTAAACTATGTATTTTAGTATTTAGTATTTATATATAGTTCTAGTTTCAAATTTTTCTATGTAAAACAAAACTATTTATAGGCCACAGCTTTCTTAAATGTAATACATTTTCGTAGTATCTTTCATTTTTATATTCTTGCAGGTTATAAAACAAATTTTGAAAGTTAGTTTTTCCTTTTGGTATTGACTACAATGAAAATTTCTTTACAAAATATTAAATTAGTAACAACAAAACATTTTTGTAAAATAAGCTAAAAAATTGCTTGAGATTAAAACATAAAAACACATTTCTTTAAATAGAAATTTTTATGTATTTGCGCTCTCCACAAAACCCAACGAGTCGTAATCTTAATTTGTGAAATGGGATACTAATCCCTTATTGATGCGAACCGCCTCATGTCGTGACTCTTTATTTTTATTTCGGGTCTTGTTGGATATATCAAAGTAATCTGTTTCAGCCAACCGAATAAGTGCCCGCAGTAATTGCAATTAATTTGGAGAGCATCCTTGATAAGTTGCTACAGTTCAGTTTGAGGGAAAATCCATTGCAGGTAAAACTGTCCCTACCTGCGATGACGCATTCCTCATCCCTGATCTCTCTTTGGGATTGTGCAGAGCAGGTAGCGGGAAAAGGACCCTCCACCACAGCTCAGGGTATAAAAGAGCGAGCTGGCAGAGCAATAGCATCATTCGAAGCACAGTTTTCCATCTGAGCAGATCATCAGCCATCGTCCTGTAAAATGTTCGCCGAAACAGCTCTCATTTCCAACACCCAAGGAGTGTCCGAGAAGCGTTCGCTTACCGGCGCCTCCAACAACATGAAGAAGCTGCTGAAGTCCTTCAAGAGGATCTTCAAGAACTCGAAGGTCGCCAAGGAGACGCCAATCCCGATCCTCTACACTTGCCACACCGAGGAGGAGCACCAGAACTGGCTCAATGAGCAACTGGAGGCCAAGATCATCAGCCTACAGCACTGAGTTCTTCAGGGATGGCTCTTCAAACCACCTCACCCCATCGAGTATCTGTGATGTGACCCGATTGCAAGGTCAATAAATGGGCACGTCGGCTTTAATCTTGCAACTCCAACTGTGATGACGAGAACACGAGACTGACTCCGCCTTGTGTGCCTCGGAAGCGTTTAACTACATCGCTTCCGCCAACTGTACATAGCCAATTAGCTCCTAGAATGTCTTCAATAATGCTTTAATCTAGCCGTAATCATCCTAGCATTAATCATTGTCTTCCATTAGTCATAAGCGAATCATTGTCTTCCATGTTTGTTTGTTTAGGGTTCAAAATTAGCTTAAGAATAAAAATCCCTTGAGGAAAAAAAAACAAAAACTTTATGGTGTTATTTATTTTACATTTTCAGCTTTTTAGTTAGCTTCTTTAGTTAGCACTTTTAACAAGAAAATCAAAGTAAAATAACAATTTGAATTAAACAAAGGCTATCTACAAAATAGAGCAGCAAAATTTTCAATTTAAACGAGTTTTCTGAAAAAATATTTAGCAAGAAAATTAACTTGACATCAATTTAAAACTTCAACACTTTGTATTTAATTTCGAAAAAAATAGAGAAATTGCATTTTAACTTAAAGATATTAATGATCGAATAATTAAATATATATTTTTTTAATATAAGAAAATAAAAAACCCTGCAATATATCATATTTTGGATATATTTTATTTACTCCTGCCATTCAACTATCATTATTTCTATCATAATTTTAATTTTAATAATCATTTTAGGATAAAATAAATAAATTATTAATAAGCTATCATAAGCATATTTTTGTTCTCTTGGAAATTTCCTGGTTAAACCAAATATTTAATAAGCAATTGCGTATGAATTCGTCAATATTAATTATAAAATCCTTCAGTGAATTGATAAACAGTCAAGTTAATTTCGGTAAAAATACTTTGAAACCTACAAGGCAGTTTACATTTATATATTTGTTTCTATTATATTGTCTGCAAAGTGAGGAATTGTTTAAATAGTTTTTCTGTATATATTTTTTATATGGTATCTCCCTCCCTTTATGCTCGTTAATTGATTTTTCTTTTAAGTCCTTACCTCACTCGTAAGAAAAAACCCCTATTTTCAAAAAGTAGGGTTTGGCTCAGTGGCGCCGTATCAAACTAGTTATCGTGTGCGTTGCACGAACCACAAGCCTGACCTGTTGCCTTGCCACTGAAACAAAATTTATCATTAATCGATAGCCCAGCGAAGGCGCGAACTTTTCGTTTCGTTTCAAACTGTTTATTTATTTCAACGCTTATAATAAAAGTTGCTATAACAATACACATTCGATATATGTATATATAAGTATATATGTTGGAAGTGCACTTGGGTTTCATTATCCTTGCACGTGTACATTGACGTGTCCGTGATTCGGGGTGAGATGTATGTGTGTGTGTCCTGTCGTTCACTGTCTGATTTGCTGCGTTTTTCGTAGTTATTTTTTTCGGGAAGAGTTCTTCTGACCACGTTCTGGAAGATGAAGATACTTGGATGCTGTACGAGTTACGGGTTTTTGGGTCCACCAGTGGCATTGAGAGTTGGTTCGAGTCGGCTCAAACAGAGATATGTATATATTTATATAGAGAATGCGGATGGCAAGACCAGAGGAACGGAAGATTCAAATTCAGAGTGGAAGCCTTCGTCTGCGGGTTTGGATTTTTTTGATTTCAATTTCCATTTGGATTTGCGGGTGCTCGTTGGTGCAATTTTTTCCATCTTTTTGTTTTTCTCTTTCAAAAATCTTTTCGAAAATGTTGAATTTTTTGTCGTTGTTCTCGTATTAGGGTGCAATTATCTAATATCAATATTTCGTTGGACTAAAACCAAAATTAAACGGAACGCTGGCCAATTGTTGTTGTTCGTCTGAGTCCGGATATCTCCGGATTCACTGGTAGTCCACCGAGTCGCTGTCGAGGACCGTGGAGGAGACCCTCGAGGCGCGGCGGTGCCAGTAATCCGAGTAGCTCGCCTCGTACTGGGCGGCGGTGCGGTGCCACGGTGGCCATTTCAGCTATTCCTCGACGATGTCCCACACCATTAGGGACGCGTCTGTGCCGCCCACGGTGATGAGCGTATGGTCGCCGCATAAAAAGCGGACGCAGGCCAACATGCCCGAGTAGACTTTCATCTCGTGGAATTCGGCTCTCGGGGATATGGCGGGGTATCTGTGAATCACACATAAATATTCCCAGCAAAAAAAATTATTTAAAAACGAATTAGTTACCTAAACAAACGCAGATATCCTTCAGCATCGCCGGAGGCGAGCATATCGTGAGCCGCCGATCGGCTGCAGGTGGCCACGATGGTGTTGGCGCTGCTATAGTACCGATTACTCCATTGTCCTGCCACCAGGAAGCCCACCGTGCAGTTGTTGGTCAGCCACTTGACATCCTTCATGGCAATTGGACTGCGTTCGGGGGACAGCGACTTGGCATCCCAAAACAGCAGGTCAAAGTCCACGGTGACCGTCTGCACAAAGTTGCCATCCATGCTCCAGTCCAGGTGGGTCAGCGGCTGGCTGCCTCGAATCTTGTTGACCTTCTTATAGGAGAAGCCATCGCGCGAGACGCGGAACAGATAAATGCTGCCGTTCTGCGAGCCCATGGCGATCATGTCGCCAACTTTAAAATAATAATTTAATATTAAATTCTATAAAAATAAATGATTCATTAAAAGTAACCCTACCCTGGTTGTAGGCCACACAGTTGAGTGGCGAGCCACAGACCCGAAGCGTCAGCATCACGGCTCCATTCTCGCAATTGATGACCAGCAGGTGGCCCTCGGTGCTGCCTGCAGCCAGAGTACCAAAGGGATGGAAGGCCAGGGCCACGCACTCGTAACCCGTCTGAATGGTCCAGATGAGCTTGTTCTTTCGCCAGAGTGCCACGTGCTTGTCATGGCCAGCGGTGGCATACAGCTCGTCATCCGGATGGGCGGCCAGACCCCACAGCTGCCGGCCATGGCCAAAGACCACCTGGGTGAAGCGACGCTGCAGCGATCCCTCCAGGATATTGTTCCGCGTTGTGCCCACATAGATGTTGCCATCATTTCGGCCCGGACGCTGGGGGTAGATGGTGCGAACGCCGCCGGCGGCCTCAGGGAGCTGCAAAGTCAAGAGGGTGGAGTTAGTGGAGAAAACCAATTCCCAGAGATCATCTCACCTTGGTATCGGCAATCTTTTTGTAGTTCTGTAGGGAATCCCAGGCGGCAATCTTGCGATCCTTCTCGCCACCAGAGAGCAGCGTTCCCTCGCCTAGCATGATCAGGCAGCCGATGCCCTTGTTGTGTGCCTCGAACTCTGTGCGCACAAAGTAGGCCCCATCGGAATCCACCGAGTAGATGGTTATAAAGCCATCCGAATCCGCTGTGATCACATCTCCATCCGGCTCGAACTGCACACTGGTGACATGAGAGCGCGATGGCTGCTTCACAATATCCGTCCGCTCAAAGAATCCATCCTTGCGCCGATGCCAGAAGGCCAGGTGCCCCCGTCCATGGGTGATAATGAGGTTGTCGTCCAGCGGATGAAACGCCGCCCCCGAGAGGCCCTCCTGCAGGGTCTGTAATTGAGCAGAACGGGATTATACCCTCAAGTGGGGCAGCAGCAGGCAAGGGGGATTAGTCGGACTTACGGCCACTTTGCCCAGCAGGTGACCCCACTGCCACTGCCACACGGACAGGATGCTCTCGCGTCCACTGTCCACGGCCAGTATGTAGCTGCCGCCGTTCTGCAAAGGAATCGCAGGGGTTACGTTGCGTTACTTCCTAAATGGGATTAGTGCTTGGGGGCCATTACTTACCAATTGCGAGAAGGCCACGGCGGTTACCCCGCTGTCCAGCTCACCCATTCCAAAGACATATAGCGTCTGCAGGGACTCGGTGCTCCAGATGCGAACATGGGCCTGCGACTTGCGATCCCTGCCAGCCTTCTGACCGGAGGCAACCAGCTCGCGAGAAGGGTGAACATCCATGCTGGAGGGGATTAATAAATTATATAACTTTATAAGATATTTTACTATTTAAAATAGTGGGAAATCATTACGTACCACATGATATCCTCGGTGTGTCCCGTGTAGTGCCTCTGGGCCTCCTCATCCCGATCAAAGAGCACGGCGACGGCGGCAACATAGTAGAGCAGCTCCCCAGAGGGCAGCACCCACAGATTGCGTCGCGCATCAATGCCGCGATAGCCATGGCTAAAATCATCCAGAATCAAGTTAAAAAGAACAATAAAGATATATCCACAGCCTTATACTTACACCCATTGCAGCTGCAGCTTTTTATCCGGCGGGGAATTGTCCGCCGGTGCATGGTGTACGGGCGGATAGAAGGTACGCCTTAGTCCCCTTATGGTGACCTTGGTGGGCTCCTCCTTCATTATGTCCAGCATGGTATACTCTCCATTCGGCCGCAGGATCTCGCTTTCCGGTGCATACAAGATCCTGGGTCGGCTCTTGCTCCTCGGCCGGGCACCACGCAGCGGCACCTTGGGCAGCTCATCCGTGGGCAGTATGGGTGCTGCGGCCACCACCGAGGGGCGGGAGCGAGAGCGTCGAATGGGCGAGCCGGCAATCAGGGCTGTGCCCGTGGCCAGGTAGAAGGTGTCCACATCGGCGAACTCGTTTCGCAGTTGAGAGAAGCTGCGAACCTGAAAGGGAAGCCAAGGAATTTGTCAGTTAAATTAAAATAGAATTTTAATAATGGTAAAATTAGCTTTTCAAATGTTTATATTTTAATTATTTAAAACATTAGTCTCTCTGGAAACGATATATATATTTTTTAAAGTAAAACAAAACTTGTAAACATTTAAAATTAAACTTTGAAATGAACCTCATCCTTGACATATTTGTATAAATATTTATAAAAGATCTTTTATTCTTATTAAAGTTGCTTTTGTTTATAAAATCCAATCTATATATATCAAAGATTTTTTTAAAGGCTAAAAACCTCCACAATAGATGACCAATTAGGGTTTTTTCGCTACGCACAAAGGGGGGTTACTAAGGGATTGGTGGCAACAATTTGTCAAATCATTTGGCGGGTCGCTCCAGGTTGAATTGGGCCTTAAGGTCTTCATTAAGTTATTAGGCCGTGTCAAGGTCGTGGAACTTCAATCCACACTTACATATATATTTTTACGTAGTACTACTTACCTCCTGGCCAGTGCCTGTGTACATTTTCTTTGCTCCGTTAATTTTCAGCACTTGACCCAAATCCTCGAGCACTTCCTCAAAAGGCTGCGAGGTGCGTAGGTTCAGCAAAACCCGACACTGTGGGTAAGAGGGGAGCAAAGGCAAAAACATGGCATGAGTATATAGATTTGTATATGCGTAGAATCACGTGTTAAATCTGGTCGGGTAATTAGTCTGGCCATATATAGTACACGTGTATTAGAACGGGGGCAGGGTTGAGGGCCTTTCAACACATTTTGCTTGACCTGCGGTCAAAAATTTAGTCATGGCACGCAACTTCCGTTTTGCGAGCTCGCCAAAATCCCTCCCCTCGTCTCCCGCAAAAAAAACACCCCGTTTCCTCGAGTAATGCTTATAATTATATGTTGTCGTTGACTCGCGTCCTCGCCGCATCCTCGGCCACATCCACATCCAAGTCTGCGTCCACTTGCCTTTGACGCGACCGTCCCACAAATCGAGTCTGTGACCCAGTTTGCGTTTTCTTTTAATGCTTAATACATTTTATTTGTTGCTCCCAGTGTGAGCACTCAAAGAAAAATGGGTTAGAGTGTGTGCTTTGAGTCAAAGATACTCCAAAAATAGATTAGAGTGAGTAAAAGATACTCTGAGAGCAGGGTAATCAGATAAACAAATATATATTTTATAAAACTATTCAAGCGAAAAAGTAAGTAATTTACACAACAGAGAGAAAATATTATTGGAGAACTGTATAAAATATAAACAAATGTATGCCCCTCCTCTATTATATTTTAATTAATTTTTTTTAATCAAATTTATAATATTTGTAATATATTTTTCTGTCTGTGCAGCATCATTGTTTGGCTTTGCTTCATTGTTCATATTGTTATTGTTGTTGCACTCGAGCTTTTGCGCTCATAATTGGGTGCACCCCACGCACAACCCATAGCCCAGAAGCCACCATCCGCCATCATCCCACCCACAATGAAGGCCACGCTTTGTTGCATTCACTGGGTGGCGCTTGACTTTGGCTTTTCTGCTTTCGCTGCTTATTTTTCAAGTGGAATACTTGAGTTTTAATGACCTTCAGGGCCTTGATAACAGTTATTCACGCGTGTTAAAGAAGAATTTGTCTCTCCACTTCTGCCAGGATCTCCCTCCATCATCATTTCCCTATTCCGGGACTCGCATAAAATTAAAGCAGCTGCCATCCAAGTTTTATTTGGCAAAAAGGGACCTGAACCTGGACCAGGACCAAGAGCAAGCGACAGCGTCGGCGATAAACTTTCGCCGTTGTCTGGCCAAGCTCGGTTTAATTTATGTATTTAGTTTGGCTTCGGAAAAGGCGTCCGTTTAATGGTTTTATGTCCGCGTTGAGTGGTTTTCCCCGCACATTGCAGCCATCCGACTGATTGTTGGCAAACAGCAAAAAAAAAACACAGCGAGTATAAATGCCAGGTTCCAACTTTTTCACCTAACCCACAGCCCCCCGAAAGCCGCGAATTTATCCAGCTCATTTAGAAGTTTTCGGGGGAAAAAGTTTGAAATTTGACTTTTTGTTAGGCCTGACCGGTTATTACAACTTTATTTTCGATGAAATTTTTTGAATCAATTATAATTATCATCGAAGTAGGCCAAAAACTATCTGTTACAGGAGAAGTTTTGCTGACAGCTTATGACTTCGTTGCCACTTCAGTTAGGCAGGAGATTAATATTAAAAATAATAATAATAATAATTTTTAGGAGTTCTAAATTGTTTAAAGTTATCCAAACTATTTTACAAATAATTTTACTCGCCACCAATTTTCTTTGAATAATAAAAGTCAATCTAATGATCTTCTAACAAATTATTTAATGAAATTATTCAACTTTTTAGACGAAGGAATTAAACCTTGGCAGCCATTAAAAATATAATCGAAAATCGGCCAAAGCTTATAGTTCTTAAATAATATTAAGGAATATAAAATAAATCAATATAATTTAATACGTGCAATTTATGCAAGTTTTCCCTTAATCTATCTTCCATTGATTAGTTTTTTGCTAGACTTAAATCCTTTCCAATCTTATTGAACAAAAGCAAAGGTCAATTTTTCAAAAGCCCTTATATTTTGAGCTTTATTGAGCATTTTCCGGCTACTCTAGCCTTTTGCTGTTGGCCCCCTTTTTTATGGTTAGCAATTTGATTTACAGTGACGACCATTTCGACTACCGAAACGCATGTCTTTTATGGGTCGTTAGGTGGACTGGTTCAGGTGTCGACCGATTCGAGCCGGACCAAAACGGACAGGACCGGACCCCATGGATTGTGTGCCTCTATTTATCACAATTTATTTATGGTTTATCAAAGCGTAGCACCTGCGACACAATTGTCCGGCCAAAATGTTTTCAAATTCAAATGGTGATGGAAGAGTTTCGCCTTTCATCAAATAAATGGAGGATATTCAAGGCTGCAGGGGTATTTAAGCTTAGTTTTTTGTATGTATTTTATGAATTTTTTTTAGGAAAAAAAAAACTTATTTATGAAAGTAAAAACTAGAAATATATTAGATTTATTTCTTTAATAAAATATAAATTAAATGACGGTCTACGAAAATAAATTCTACTTTCTACTAGGCGATTCTTTAATAAATTCTTAAATATAAATTAAAATTTACAGACCATTATTTACAATAAAAGAAACTAGTAAAATGTTCATATGGGAAATATAAAGATTATTAAGCTTTCCTTCCCAAAAAAACTTTAACCCATAAATAATGATTGAAAGCAACTTTAAAGTTGCCTTAAAGTAAAAATAGCATCAAATGTCCATTAGGCAAATTGTTACCCCATTTGCCACTCAATATTCACTGAGAGCAGATGGGGTAAACTTTTCCTAAACTTTTCTTTCGGCAATCGACTGTCACTTAATTTACTGGAAAATTAATTGGCAGGACCAGAGGCTGAAAAGATGCTTTTAATAATTTAGTGCAATGCATTTTGGACCCCGACTGCTGCTGCTGCTGCTGCAGGGCTGTCGATGTCTATGCCATAAATTATGCACGAATATGTCCTGTCGCTCTGCTCCTTTTTGCCCACACACACAGAGACTCCACACACACACACACATTCACACACAGAAGGAGTCATGCACATGGGAGCCATTCTGAAGACGCCTTGATGAGGCGTATGGGCATCGGACATGGACTATAAACAAATATAATTATGTGAGCAAATAATTACATTATCGGCTACGCTGCCAGCTGCAATCACGTGGCCCCAAACAAATGGCGTTTGTTAAGCCAATTACGTGCACTTTTCGTATGCGGGAGCAGGTGGAAACTGTGGAAATGTGAAGGAAATTGGAGGGCTGGGCGGGCAGCCAGGCTGGCAAACAGCTGCCGGAAGGAAATGGCCAGGACCTCCATTTTCCCTACACATATCCCGTTGTCCTACCGTTTGTCTGTCTGTCGAGTGTGTCTGTGTGATTTAAATTGTCAGCATTTCTCCTCGTCTGGAGGGAAAACTCTGTGCCGGTTTTTCAGGCATTCAATCGCTCTCGCCAGCTCGCTGGGCCGGTTGCATGGTTGATTTAATCTTGGTGACGTCAAAACCATGCAAATTTCCCAAATATTTTCGTTCTGCGGCAACTCCTCCTGCGCCACACACACAAGTCACTATGGAATTCCAATAAAACACAAACATGCATAAAACAAAAGACGTTAAACTGCAGGACCGTTTGCTGTCGTCCTTATTGTCGTCAACGTTCATAGAGTTGCATAAAGGGAACACAAGTAATTTAAATGAAAAACACGAGAACCGAAAGCGATTGAAGTGCGGTACTCAGGGACTTAACTAGGCCATTACAAAGGCTTAAAAAAAAGCCTTTTTATACGTTTAGATGGACTTTCGATTTTTTAAAAGCGATTTATTTTATTTAGGGCAAACTTTCAGCAAATTGTTCAAATATTTATAATAGTTCGCTAGCCTTTTTCCTGAGCTTATGCTACATATTACATTCAGTTGGGATTTAAAGGTAAACATTTTCCAGTTAAAATAGTTTACTAAATGAAATCAATTTAACAAAGATTATCTTAATAACCAAAGCAATATATTTCTGTACTAAAACATTTAATTTTAATAAAATGAACAAAGGAGTTACTATGCATATCCTATGACACACTCCCCGTATAGTCTTGCATTTATTAAAAATTCCCTTGCAGGCCTGACAATTGGAATCCTTTGGGATCATCCTCATATTACGTATTGTAAAGCGTATTCCCGGAGTATGGCAACTGGAACCATTCCGAGTCTTATTTTGTTTTCATTCTTTAATTCTTTTTCTTGATTTTTTTTGGCTCCCAGCTTGCTTACATATTCTCTGCCTTTTTCTGTTTGCCTTCAACGAAAGTACACACGTGAAAGGACGATGGGGATAAGGGAATAGAGCGGGCCAGGTGAGGCTGCTGCCTTTTGTGGCACTCTCCCTCCCTGCTCGCTCCTAGGGTCCATTGCTCGATGCCCCTGTGGCGTATACGTTATGAAAAAATTGAACCGATATGAATACTGCATAAGTGCACTGGAAAAAATAATTCAAGGGGTTTGTGCTTTAAAAATCAAGGGAAAGGAGAAATGAAGCTACTCTAAATTCTTATAATCTTCATCTAAATGAAACTTAATAATAGATATCAATCTAAAACTACTGAATTAAACTCCCACAACTTGTACATCTTTTCCCCAAGTGCACTTGCACTTGTATGCGTTCATAAACACATAAGTAATAGAAGAATACCCAACGTATCGCCTATTACGTCAAACACGTAAGCTGCTAGTTGAAAAAGTCAACAAACAGCAAAACAGAATGCAATGCGACATGTTGCAATATACTGTGCCGAATACCCAAGCACATACTGTAGTACCATATATATATCGGGTGATATATATGCCATGTAGATGGAGCGAAGCTACCGCCGATATTGAGTAGCATGCCATTATGCAGAGCCATTTATTGTGGCTTTCAATTGCATTACCCACCAGAGCCACTTGCTGTAGTTACAGATACACAGCGATACTGGATATTGAGACATCGATGCTGATGTTGATTCTGATGTAGATGTTGATGTAGACGTAGGTGTGGATGTGTCGCCCAGACACAAACAAAACAAATAAACACAAACAACGAAGCCCACGCAGACAGAGGCCACGAGACACAGACTAGGTCCCAGACGAACATAAAGAGGCGGTGTTGGTGGGTGGAAAAAAGGTAAACAGTGTCTACAGATTAGGGAAAAAATTATGTGAAAATTTTTGGGGGAAAACCTGACAGTTTCCCTTGCTCAAGGCCATGAGGTTTTCGTTTTTCCAGAAGTGATTTGTCATGCAAATAGCTTGGGAGTAAGGGGAAAGCCTTGAATTAACATTTTAGCCTTGAAAATAAACATTAATTTGTATGAATTAAAGTTGAATATATTAAAAATTTTTAACGAAAATTAAGAATTTCAAGGACTATAAATGCTCTAAAATATTCCTATTTATGAGACTTCCCACTATATATTTTCCTTTGGGAAATTGCAATAGTATCTCCGGCTGAGGTTCATATAATGCAATCGGCGCCAGTGCTCCGCACTTTTGGTGTTTTCCATATTGGAGTACAAAGCACCCGTGTCTATATACTATATACCATATATTTTCGCCAGGACTTTGTTGTTGGAGCTTCATGTCCTTGGCCTTGGTCAATGGGCGCTGCCTGCAGGGTGGAGTCCGACAACAACGACTACTACAATTTCCTCTTTCGCTTTTGTTGTCGGTTGTACTTTGGTCAAATTTGCATTGCAAACTCCATTAAGTGTGTCTTGTAAGTGGCGCCGGGGGCGAAGAGCAATGGAAAAGCTGAAGAAAAACGACTGCCATTGTTTTTGTTTCAGACTTTCCATGCGCTGTGTCTTGGCAGCCATTAATGAGATTCGATTCGATTTTGGGCTAGCCAACATCCACCGAACCGAACCAAGGTCTGCCCCCATAATTGGCCCGATCAGGTGTTGGCCTTGGCCAAGGCTGCAGCCCACGTGCTGAAAGGCGTTGAAACGCCCACGACGTAAATGTAGTTTTGATTCATAAAACTGCACGAATGCCCCGACACGACCGGCAAAAAACACAAAAACAAAATAATAAAAAAAAGAAGAAAAAGTCAGGAGCTGCAGAGGAATGTTACTTGCACTTAGGAAAATTACCATAAAGCGTTACTACGACAACGGTCAGGTGGGCGAAAGTTGCAGCCCCGTTTATAGTGCCGAAGCCAATTCATATTTTTTAGAGGCATTTTCGTAATAATAACATAAATTACGACTGCAGGGGGGTTTGGGGAGGTGAAGAGTTATGGGTCCATACACCTGACTGCAAAGTTTTTGCCAGGCTTCAGACCATAATGCCCTTGCCAAGGGCTTTATAAAGTTGGCAAAGAGTTTGATAAGTACTATTACAAGTGCTGCTAATATTTTATATATGGTTGCTAATTTGTACAGCTTATATTGTATTGTGAAAATGTGTTTTATTGCTTCTAACTTATGAAACAAGTTTATAAATAAAATAAACCATGTCGTGTTAATAGATTTGTCAAATATCTGCTTGTAATTTATATAAAAAACCCAAATGAAGAGCATTCATAGTTTCGATTTCCCCACTTATCCTTTGTTTCGGGTGATTCCATTCGCCATTTTTTACTCTTTTGGTTTTTGTATGTCAGCGGAAATTACCAAATTGACCGTGGCTTCAATTTCGCTGCTACTGGCTGGCTGTTGGCCTGGCCCGAACTGAGCTCCTCCCCCCTGACTGCATACGATAAAATACAAATTGCAGACAATTGATTTTCCATATGATTGCCGCGGAGCGAAGCCCCCGAAAAGTAGGCAAAGGTTAATTGCGGACTTTCGGGCTCACCGAAAATACGCGAAATGTCAAAGTGAATGGATTTTTTTATTGGCGGAACCATCATAAAACTTTAATCACTGCACTTGGGACACTTTAATAGAAAATGAATAAATAAAATGTGCATTATAATAGAGCTGCAATTTAGTACAAAGCGAAATAAGCACAAAAAAAGTGTTTTACATTTGAAAAATGGCAACCACAACTAATGACGACCCCCGAGGGTAGATCCAAGAATTCCAGTGCTGAAAAACACATCAAAGTGGTTTTATTCCGCCGGGGATTGGGGTAAAATAAATTGTCAAATTATTTATGCGCTGGATCCTTTAATGACAGTTAAGTCAGTGTCGTCGGGTCACGGGGCGCTGCAGCAGCAGCAAAAAATAAAAAAAATAAACTCTGCTGACCATAAAATATTGATGGCAAATATTTATACAAATAAAAGCGAATCGGTTTGGCTCTCAGCTACGAGTTTGTCTGTATTTTTTTGTATATTTTTTATTCTCCCACAAGCGAAGCGGAAAAGTAAACGTTGAACAAAATGCATTTCGCGAGGTCAGGTGGCTCCACTTTATCCACATAGATATGTCTGCATATAATACATATAGCATATATATGTTGACCCAGAGCTCTTCGCATATAACCCCTTAAATATTTAAGCACATTTTTTATATTTACTCAAAGTATTTGTCCCTGGCTCTGGCGTATTTCATTGAGCACTTTGCATAAATTTCAATAAACTTTGTAGGCTCTCTCCACCGGTCAACCGTTGGAGCCTCTGCCAGTCCGGTGGCTCTAATGCAATAGTCAAACATAAATTTACATAAATATTGCAGACCGATGCGCGCTTTAATCGCGGCAATTAAAACATTTGCACAACGCATCGCTGCCCGGACACAAATACAAACGAAATTGCGAAAATAGCGAAAATGCCCGCAATCGATGGGGAAAATTCGCGGCATGAGAGGTGCATTTTCCCGCAGCCCCCTTCCCCCTTCACAAAATATTTTTGTGCATTGTTGATGACGTGGACTGTTGGAGTGGGGATGGGGGAGTGGTTCAGGCGAAACAATAAATATCGCATGAAAATCGAGGTATGTGGAAATGGGAAAATTCCCCCAACATTCAGATTCATGAGACTCACCTGCACCGAATGATCCAAATTATTGATGATGCGTATCACACGGCCGGCGCTGCGCTTTATCGAGCCTGATGTGGTCGATAATGTGCCCAAATCCGCTTCCATTATTGAGGGCTTCCGACTGGCGGGCTTGGAGCCCCATCCCTGATTTCCAGGCGATGCATACCACATCCCGTTCTTCTTCCCGTAGCTGGCAGGCTGTCCGGAAAATGTACGGAAAAACACAGAGAAAGAGAGCAGAGAGTGGAGGTGAGAAACAAATAAATAGTAAAAATACGTGCGAATGGCTGCATTTTTGGCATTGACTAGTTGCCGTCTTGCCACCAGTGATGGAGGAGGTGAGGTGAGGCTTTATTACCTGTTATATAAGTATATAAAAATATATATATTCCGTAATATAATAACCAGAGGCCCAAAAGAAGAATGTAAACTCCTTAAATATCTTCCTAATTTCTACTTTAAATATTTTTTAATTCCCATGAACATGATAAAGACCTTTAACTATTGGCTTGCCCCAAAGGTAATACCCTCCCTGTGATACCTGTCATCACTGTGGAGCACTCATCTCCCCCTTAACCCCCTCAATATATGGTATACAGTGCGTATGTACATATATGCCATTTACAGATTGCTGGCATCGCGGCTTTCGTGAAAAATTCCGCGCAAATCTGGAATTAATTAAATTGTTTTGCAGCACGCACAGACCCCTGGCTTGACCATGGCAATAGTCATGGCAGTGGAGATGTGAACGTGGACATGGATGTGGACACGCACCCGAACTGACCACGCACCAAAATCAACCAAATCTGGCCCACCCAAAAATCCTGAATGTTTGCAGGGAAAAATCGGTTTTTCCTCCTCTGTTTGTGAAGTTATCCAAGGACTCACACTATTTTGGCTCGAAGGCATCAAACATTCTCGACTTTTGGGTGGTGGCAGCGTGAGGACTTTGGCATAAGATATTCGAGCTTATAAAGGACAAGATGAGCTGGGATAAGTCGTGTAAGAGAGTTGACAATTGAGTCGACGATTGGCTTAAGTTGAGGGTTTCAGGGTGTTATACAATAATTTGGCTAATAAGATAAATTTAGGGAAATAACTAGGAATAATTATATTAGGTTTTGATAGGTAAATAAGTAAAGAGTAATTAAAATTATTGTTATTTGAAAGGTTACAGAATTTGTAGACTTTGTAAAATATTTAGCCTTGGCTTAGATTTGTTATAAATAAGGACATTTTCTTGGAATATTTATAAAGAATTCCACTATATAGAGTTGCTATACTTATTTCCCTTCATATTTAGCTCTGCAATTGAAGACTCTCCTTCCGCCTGTCAGTTCAAATATTAATCACGATCTCATCCCTATTCCTAGACTTTAGTTCCTTGAACCCCTGAAGCCGCACATCGAAAAAGAAGCCCTCCGCAGACTTAGTGTGTGGGAGTGTTCGTATTGGCATTTGCTTTTATCTCATTGAATGATTAGAGTCACTGACAGTGCGAGATTAGTTGGCCCACAGCCTGAATAAATTATCAGCCTAATCTCTGCCCCCAAAGCTCACGTCGCCCGAGTTCAACGAGGTTAATGATTGGCGCTGGAGCCAGGATATTTACTATATGTACATATGTATATGGTATAAAGTTTCCCTAAGCTTTCCATTTGCCTAATCATCGAGTGCCGCCCCGAGGGAAAATGCCACTTTCATTCCGGGATTGCAGTCCCAGTCCTTTGACAAATATTTGTGGCATTTTTGCAGTTGCCAAAGAGAGAGAACGAGAGCCTTTAAATTGAGTTGTTCACTCACATTCAATTTGACAAATGCATTTTTCCTATTTTTCCGTCTGCCATATATTTCAGCTTGCTGCCACAAACAGAAGCCGGGGCCATAATTCAAAATAAATAAATTGTTTAATTTTAATTGTTTTTCGTCTTCCTGCCTCGTCTCTCGTCTCCACTCGACTCGACTCGGAGTCGACTCTTTTCGTTTGATCCGTAGGTGAAAATTCAATTTTAATTCCACATTCGGCTTCGATGGATTTTCAATTTAATTTTCCTTTTCTCTGCACTGCTCCTCTTCCTTTTTGGCCCCGATACGAACGCTTCTTTGGGTTGCCTTTGCCACGGCAAAGGTGGATGCGATATATACAATTATTGTAAACCGAAAACAGGGGCCACAGGACGAAACAAAAAGTGGAAACTGAAATTAATGTAAATTCGTTTTTAACACAATTCCTCAGCCGGCAATTTCACATTTGCTTTGTGCACAGCGAAACAAAGTGAAGTCATTGGAATTCTTTACTTAAAAATGGTTTGCCTTAAAGGTATTCTTTAATTATGTTTTAAATTATAAATATATATAGCAAAAGCAAATTAGTATTTATCGAAGCTTTAATTATTTATTATATTTTCTTAGCAGTCATTGCGAGAACCGAGAACAGGTTCCTTTTCAAATGTTTCATAAAATATAGGCACCTTTTAATATATTTATAAACAAAAATGTCGAAATAAATAAATCAAACCCTAATGACTTTCCATCAAACCCTATTATAGAATGTCTTTAAATATTCATTTGAAATGCATACAGATTGTGATTAAAGCTCTTTTAATATTATTTAAAAATTCTTAAATAAATTCCACTTAAAAAATATAATTTTCTCAGTGCCTCAAAGCCACAACGAACCCTCTGACTGACCCCAATAATGTTTTCGGAGGCCCGCACACTTGGAGCAAGTAGAAATTCTGGGCCCTGGCCCAGCATGTGCACAAGGTTACAATCAAAATCAAGGCTTTTAATTGAAATTCAACAAAAATGCAGAAATTCAAATATGCCGCAATAGTCGTCGTCGTCGTGTGTGTGTGGGCTTTTAGAGATTTGGCTCTCGTGCAAATGGAAAGCCGGAAAAGCAGCTGGAAAACCGGGTGCACGTGTCAATGATTGTTGGTGCTGTCAGGGGGCGGACACTTCCTCCCGGCCGAAAAATCAATTAAAATTCCGCCAAAACATAATAATAAATACAAACCGTTTTTGCCACCTATTAAAATCGCAAATGAATACATTTTTCTCGTCTCCTGCGGTGATTTGAGTAAAAATAAAAGTAAATAAATTAAGAGGATGGTGCTGGCATGAATT
The DNA here is from genome assembly GCA_035045905.1 of Drosophila anomelani. Lineage (NCBI taxonomy): Eukaryota > Metazoa > Arthropoda > Insecta > Diptera > Drosophilidae > Drosophila > Drosophila anomelani. Next base: position 2,896,649 of record JAWNOO010000165.1, read on the forward strand.
TTCAATTGCTTTGCCCGCCACATTTATAGGCAATGGTAATGGCCTCCTTGCTAATTCACCGAATTTAATCAAATTTTATAATTATTGCCGGTAATGCGATTATCGCATTTGAGAGATTTCCTTCTCATTTCTAATTATTTAAGGCTAATCCAATTAAAATCGTATGTGCCGGATGATTTTCAAAGTCAACATTTTAATTTTCAGACACAAATATAGTCAGGGTTCGGCTCTATGTGAGGTTATTGTGTTTAGAACTATTTTTGGTGATTTATAACAACTTAAATACACTTTATTTTTGATTATAATGTATTAATAAAATTATTTAAAGTACTTGTAAAGCTACAAAAATAGCTAAACTTGAAAACATCAAAACAGCCATTAAAAAAATATAATAATTTTTAATTAAATTAAAAACTTACGCAAATAATTTTTGTAGGCCTTTCTATTATTTATTTATATTTTTTAAACCACGTAACTTCTATTTTAGAGGGTATTTGTATACTCGACCTATTAAACAAAATAATCCCAGCTTGATTTTTAATTAAAAATTGTTCTTGCCGCAGGCTAGATTTGTTGGCCACACATTAAAAAAGAAATGCATTAAAATTAAATATTCCGAATGACAGTATTATGTTTTATTTATGTGGCTATAAGAGCGGCTTTTTTATACTTTTTCCCTACATTTTTTCTGTGTTAGGGATAACTTTAAAATTGGCCTAGACCGGATGGGATCTGGGCGGCTCTGCCCCTTGGGACTCTGGTAGTGTAAACTGGGGTTGGACCTGCCACTTAGCAACTAATATAAGCACCAGGATACTACGGAGCAGGGGGAAGGGACTCTACTCGGCAAAAGCTTAAATTACGCGCTCAATTAAACTTTAAGCAAGTTGGAAGAGAGGAGGCCACCAATTCAATACAAAGGGGCTAGCAAAATCTAAGCGCAACTTCAAAGCCCTTTCTACGTTTGACGTGCAGCCTCGCAGAAAATTCAGTGAAGCCAGCTCCATCCTGGGACGTGGCCCGAAAGCAGGGGCGTAGCGTTGTCCATAGTACACCCCCCTTTTTCGGGGGGTGCGGCCTTCGTCTGGGTGGCAGCTTAAGATGCCGCATTTTACGCATATTTAAGCGGGAGTGGGAGGCAGAGTCTCACTCGGTAATCTTTATGATTATTATCGCCGCTTTGGTCGCTTTGGCCGCTTTGGGAGTGCGGGTAAAATTGGTTTTTGTTTCGGCGTAAACAAATAAAATAGTTTGCCCAATAAACTGGTAAACAAATAAATACATATTGACATTTATGTCTGGCCTAGGAGCCCCAGGGACTCTCTCCTTGCTCCGCGCTAGTGTGTTAAATGGGGTTTAAAATTTACGGGCCATTTTACGTGCTGTTACGTATACGTAATATTTACTGTTTCGCACCTTTTGCGGTTTTTGTTTTGGATTAGATTGGGTTTTTGCCAAATTATGAAAAATTATTCCTAAAAAGCTGCAGGCAGCTTTAAATGGTAGCACCCGAATATTTATGATGGGGCAATAAATTAATGGGTTTTCGCTTTATTTTCTTAAATTTAAATTTGAATAAAGTGAGTGAAAAATGCATAGTTCGAATGCAGATTTTTTACTTTCTGATTTATTTTGATTTCCCTTTATTTCGTCTGCCAATTTCAAAACTAAACACTCTCGGCCACACACGCATTTCACTTAATCAGCAGTTTAGAGCAAGTTAGTGGCTAATGTAAATATCATCTACTGAACGTTGTGTGAACTTTTTGGGCAGAGCATAAATTTGCGCTGACATGGCACATGCCACATGTCCTTACACACAAAATGTGCACGGTTGGAAAATGCATGAATTATTATTTATGTATTTTGAACATAAAAAAACAAGATCCTTGTAATTAAATTCTTGGTTTAATACTATTTTACTTCCATTTCGCCTAGTGGTATTTATTCAGAAGAAGTTCGAATTATTTAAAAATTCTTTTATAACTCTTTAAGTAATGTTATAAGATTTAAATCATAATTTTTCATAATCTAATGTACCTTACATGCTTAGTTGCAACTTTCTTCCTTTTTGTTTTGTTTGAAGACTGAATTTGTTATAATAAACTTCTATATATAAGGAACTAAATTTTATAAAGAGATATCAAACAGATTTAAAATCTCAGTGCCTGAGCTGTCCGGCAGCATGTCGAAGGCGAAGGGAAATATTTAAAATTGAGCATACATCAACGAAGGGCAGGGCAGGACAGGATTCGGCGGCCAGCACACGTAGACCATTAAAAAACACTTAGAAAAACAACAAAAGTCATTTAAACTTTTTGCCAACTTTTTTTTACCACCCGCACGCTGTGCTCCTCTATTTCCCGCCGAGGGAAAAAAGAACGAAATGTGAAATTAAGAGATGTGTGCGAAGGCAGAGGGACCAGGATACAGGATACAGGCTACAGGGAACATGGAACAGGGAGATGTGTGATGTGATGTCCCGGACTGCAGACTCCGGACTACGGAGCCCGGTCTCCGGACTCTTTGTTTACATTCTGCGGACTGACCCAAGACTTCGTTGGCGATGAGAGCATCACAAAGGGCGAACTTTCCTCGCTATCCTCGTCGATGTACATTTAAGCGAAAGTTTCTTTCTCGTTTCCGCGTGTGTGTATAGTACGGTGTGTGCGTGGTGTGTGTGTTCGAGGCACTTTTAATTCAGTTGCAGTTTTATCCGCCGCACAGCATTAAGTCCGTATATAAAAAGCGGCGAGCGGAGAGTGCAAAATAAATGTAATTTTCTGCGCGCAAATGAGTTAATTGAAATCATTTACATTTAATTGCACTTTAAATTAGTTAATTCGCTAAGGTTGATTTATGCTAGTACGAGTAGCTAGTGCCAGGACTTGGCTCTGTCCGTAATTATAGTTATTTTTCACACCGGCAACTGGGTTCACATGTCGTTTTGGTTTCGTTGGCGTTCGCTGAGCAACTGAATGAAGAACGGCTCAAGTGCCGCGGCGGCCACGCTACGTATACGTTATATTTCGCTACGCTATCCTCAGTCGCGCGGAGTGACCACGCATACAGCTGTAGAAAGGGTGCCAATATATAAAAACACACACCGATATAGCGTGTGTACATAAAGAATATTCAAATTGGCAACTCAGCGCCCGTCTCTCGACTCTCACACAGAGCTCACACCACCATGGCTCCCCACCTGTGCTCATATTTCTTGTATACCCGCACTCGTACTCGTACTTGTATTTATTTATTGTTTGGCCAAATCAGGGCCGTCAATCTCAAAAACTTCGCGGCCATTAGCTGCCAGCCAGCCAGCCAGCCTGCCTGCCTGCGTTCTGACCCCCTTTTTTGTTTCGGTGTACTTGTACTTCCGCCGCTCGACGCTGTGTGGCGCTAGTGTTGTGAATCAACAAGGCGTCGCTGAAATTGCGCGCCAAAAATCCCCCCAAACACACACATATCCATGCCTGAGTGCCCGGTTTCGGTTATTAGCCTGTATTTGCCACTGAGTGAGTTAGTGTGTGTCTAAGCCCGATTCTCCGAGCTCCGAGCCGCGCCGCCCCGCTGATTTGTTTGCCTTAAGAGAAACATTTGCTGCATGAGCTATTGGCCAACGCTTGGGCTGTGGGCCAATAACGAGTTATAGCCGGGCCCATATTGCATATCCATCAGAGCCCAAACATCCACACCTTGTGGGGCAGAGATGCCCGGGATTATGGCACTTGTGGAACTAGTTCGAGTGGGCTTAGGGTTCTCTCTGGCTTTTCAGATAATTAAGGACTCTTGTGGCTGCAACTTAAGACAATTGTGAAAGTCACTCTTTGATTGTTGTATTTCTAGGCTCGAAATTTAAGTGTTTAATGAAAGGAGACTTCGATGCAGCCTGTATGCCACCAAAATAATTTAACTTATACCGTATTATTGGGGTTCTAAATCGATGCTTTTAGTGAAAAAATTCATAAATAAAACAAAAAGCATTTGGAAAGCTGTTTTGTGTTACTTTTTATGTGGTTTATAAATCTGCATACTGCATTTTAAGTTTCTTTATAGAAAAATGTTGTCTATAGTTGACTATTTTAACGATGAACCCCTTACAAATTAATATATGTAATATATATAAAAATATATGATGACTCCTTCACTGATTTACATAAGAATTTACTACCAACAAACCTATAATTAAAGATGATCAAGGTAACAAAAAATTAAAAATTAAATATATATTTAATACAAATATTTTGTCCCTTGCCTTTCAAACTTGTTGAAGTCCCCTCCATGGTACAAAGAAATGGCCAACTCTGGCTTTGCTAAATCACAAAATGAAGTATGCAAGGGCCCAACATGTACATATCCTGGACTGAACTGGACTGGTGTGCGTGCCAAAGGAGCCGTATAACTTTCACTTGCAAAAGAGCCTCCAAAAGGAAAGCGCCTGGGTTTTCCCCGCTTTGCCTCGCAAGCACAGCTTTTGTTGTTGTTTTATTGTTTTTCCTTTTTGCCCGTGGTTCTTGTTTGCTGCCTTTGCCCTCTGAGACGGCCACTTTCGCTCTCCGCCTTTGGCTCTCTCACATTCACAATTTCGCCAAAGCATTGGTATTTGTGTGTTTGTGTTTGTGTTTGTCATGGCATTGGTATTGGTGTTGGTGTTGGTATCGGTGTTGGCCCGCTTTCGGCTTTGTGTTGTTGTATAGTTTTGCGGCAGGTGGGTGGCGGAATGGGTGGTTGGGTGGAAATTCAGGTCCCTTCTTGGCCAAGTTGATGTGGTAGTTTAGCTTATTGCTTTTCACTTTGAAGTGGCTTATATGGATATTTATTACCATGTCGGTTGTATTTGAATTTCACTGGCTCCAAGCACGCGCCAACTCTCTTATTTTCTCACACTTTTCCCCGCTTTTCTTATGGCACTGTTTTCCATTCCTTCTGCTCTGGTATTTGCCTTTGATATGGTGGCCTAGGGGTAATGCTTCAACGTCTAGGAACAAATACTATGCCCTTTTCAATTTTCCCTTCGCCAAGTTTGGTTTGTGAATGAAAACGCATGAAATACGTGGCTCGGGTTCGTTTCCATTATTTTTTGTGGGCCAGTTATTGGCCATTGTTTTGGGGAGAGTCGGTCACCCGCTCAAGCGCCCTTCGGTTGGCAAAATTATGGAAATAATTAGCATGCACCGGGAGAAAAAAAAAAAACAACGACCTAGGTATTTGCCTGCATATCCTGATTGCTGCCGCCTGCCTGCGGTCATTTCCGTTGCCATATTTGTTTGTGGCCACGACAGCTGCACAAATGAATTGGCCAAATGACATTGGGGATGCTGATTTCGGGGCTGCTTATTAAATATTTTATGCTCTTTGTTTGCTCTGTCTCTCGCTCCCTGTGCGTGTTTGCCTGGCATTGTCACTTGGTCCAGGCATTTAATGCGGTTGTTCAAACAAGTTTTGGCCGGAAAACTAGAAAAGCGAGAGCGCTCTCGGAAATCTGCTGAATCTGCGACACCGCAATTATGTGTTGCCTACTTCAGGGGATGGGTCACGGGGCGTATGAGTGTTATGGTGCCGCTGCTCTGTTGCCAAAAATCATGACGCCTGCTAAGTGTTTTGTTTAAATAAAACTAAATTAAAATTTAATTTAATTCTTTAATTATATTTGTAAGGATTATACAATTATGAGTTGCCTACTTCAGGGGATGGGTCACACGGCGTATGAGTGTTATGGTGCTGCTGCTCTGATGGCAAAAATTAGATTTATTTATACTTAAATTTTATTTCCAATCCTGAGAAACATTTCATTTCACAGATATTTCCCAAAAATCCATAGCATAAACCCCGTATTTAAGGCCGGCTCTGTTTACCTCACATTTATCTTCAAGCCGAGAGAGAGAGAGAGAGCCAAGATTAATTTTGTTAGCTCGACCTTTTTGGCCATTTGTGCTTGTTGGCTTTCGGTGCTCGTTTCTCGGAGCGTGTCGAAATAAATCGTCTTAGTTGTGTGTTGGCTTGCTTTGACTTTAATTGAATTAAATTGATTTTGCTTCGCTCTCCAGCCGTCCAGCCAGCCGGCAGTCATCAATTGCGAGGACAGGTGAGAGCGATCTGCCTTCCCCGGCCACCGCTCTTGATGTTTATAAATAGAATTTTCTAATCCAGACCTCTAGCACCGCAAATTTGACATGACAATCAACTCAACTTGGACACGTATTAGACGCACACTCCGCACACACACCCGGCTGGCCCACACTCGATCCGATGTTTATGTTTTTCCAATCAATTGTGTCACAAACATGGCTATGAAAATAAATACATCCCCGCCGACGTCGCAGGACCCGCAACCCAGGACATTCTGTTACTGTTGTGCTTCGACGGATAAACACACCAACACAAAGACGGCGACTCCGTCACCGATACAGCTACAGCCACAGCTACAGATACAGATACATTTGATGGCCATTCTATGGCATAAAACAATAACAAAAGCGTGTTCAATGTGGACAATGAACCGAAAATGAAAATGAAAACTCGCCGAAATTGATAGATACATAGATACAAGTTCAGATGTTGGTCGAATGCCCGATAGTTGGATCCATGGCAGCCATGAAACTGCAATTTTCAGCCATTGTCCGCGGCTCCGGTCAGTGATTGTTCGTTCGGACTGTGGGACAGTGGGCCCCAAATGTGATTGACTGCACACACAACTTTTAAGTGGAAACTCGATGGCTCACACTGTTTGATCTGTGGCCACGATGGGCAGAAGTTTGTTCAACCTTAACGACTGTCATATTTGCGGACGGAGGTGCAGGGAGTGTGTTGGTAGCCAAATGTGAAACCATTTTACCAGGTAAACGTTCGGACAGTGGTGCAAAATTCTACAGAAGTTTACAACAATGTTGCTGAACTGACACTCTCTGGGGAGTTTAAAATACTACAGTAATTCCTGAAGAAAATGAACACTAGGCTGAACTGGTTTACGTAAAGAATTTAATTATTTCATTTCCGATTTTCAAATAGTTTCTACGAACATTGGTGTGCAATCCGTCAGAAATGGTTCGGAATATTTTATTTCTTAAAATATGAAAGATCTTACTTTAAAGAATATTCTTGAGCACTTTTACGTTTAGTTTTGGATCATTAAATATTATATTTGATTTTCTGAATATTTAAACTGTCGTTATTTTTTCTTGTAAAAGTTCTTTCTTACTTTAAAACTTCTCTAATTTTCATTTCACTTATTTTTCTATTATTTAATGGTAATCCTTGTCACACAAATTCCACTTTACTTTGACCTAATCATAATTATTTTTGTGACATATCTTTACAGCTGGTAATTGGGTTAAATTAATTATTTTCACCTCCCCCACTGGAGTTTTTCATATTTACTGTGGCGCAGGAAGAGAGGTGGAAATGCAATGCACCAGCGGCGTTTGCATTTTGCCGTTTTTCAAAAAGGGGGGAATTCGAAATATTTTCATAAAAGCCACACAATCGGCCAGAATAATTCACATTTTCGGCCATGCGTTGACATCCCTCGCACTCCCCCCCAAGTACCGCCCCCAAAAGTTTTCCCATAAGCGTATAGGTCAGTGTTTGTTGCATAGTTTTCCCGGGAATTGTTGCTGCCGGAGGCTCATATATTCGTATATCGTATATTTTCGTATTTTCGCATTTTCGCATTTTCAATTTCTATTGTTGCTGTCATGTCTGGGGCACAGTGCCTGCCGCCATGCCGCCTCGCTGGGGCTCAACTTGTTAATAAAAGTTTACCGATTTTCGGACGTCGCAAGAATGATTACTGCCACACTGCACACAATTTAAAGTTTTGCCCGCTCATACATAAATCAGGGGCAAGGAAAATCCCACTCGGCGACGTTTCCCGACAAAAAAGAAAGCAAGAGCGACACAAAAAAATATTGTCCGCGGAAAGTTGCCTCCGCTCCGGTGCGTGCAAAGTTGTTTAGTGAGAAACTTCAACTGGACACGGCCGAAACCGCAGTTGGCCAAAACGCAAAATGGTACAAAGTGTGCCATGCGGTTGCGGGGGCGGGGGCGGGGACGGGGTGCTAGTGGTGTTGGTGGTGGTCCGCGGTAAAATTAATAAAAGTCGTAATAATACTCGCAATTTCCTTTCAGCGCCGCCCTGCCATCGCGCATTTTCCTTTGCCTTTGTTTCCTCTGCCTTTTGCATAATTTTTTCCCTTTATTTTTTATACAAACTCACACGCACATATATATTTTATATATTTTTTTTTGCGCTGCTGTCCAGCTTTTCCGTTGCTGTGTGGAAATTCCTCAGCTCTTTCCCGATGCTGGACGATGGGAAGTTTTTGATTTAAATAGTTTGGCTCCGGCATTTACTGCTTGGCTGGCATTTTTGAGCTGCCATCGACTGCTCCTACAAGTCTTTATTATTTTTATTGTGCTTTTTTTTCGCTCTCCATTCGGATTCCTTGGATTGCTGGTATTATTATTAGTAAACATTATGGGCAAGGTTAGGTCACGACGGGTCGGAATAGGGTACCCATTCTTGGCTTTTCTCCGGCAGCGGAAGTCGGGCGGCTGGGGCTGACTTATCGTCGCCATTTTCAGCGACGACGAGTCTTCGTGCATAAATAATTTGTTGGGCATTTATTATTTGTTCTAGGTGTAAATATTTCAAGCTCACAAGTGAAGCGGGCCGAAGAAAAGAGGTCGAGGTTTATAGCTTAATTATTCCCATGCATGAAACGAGCCTCCTTTGAGGCTCCGCTTCCTTCTTGGCGGCTTTCTTCCAGCCATTGTTCGGTAACCCCTTTTGTGCGGTCTTGGGCTCCTTTTTTTATATTCCTTCCCAGCACACGCATATAATACATAATTTTTTATGATTTATAAAATGTTTGTTTGTGCGTCTAGGGGTCAGGGGGTTGGGGTATAATTTTAATTATTTCCTACATGTGCGCGGTTTATTAATGGCCACGTCAGCTCAGCTCAGCTCGGCTTTTTCTGGCTTTCCCTCTCCGCTCATCTTTTTAATGGAGGTCAACTTTAGTTGGACGAAAAAAATGCATAAAGATTTATTGCATTTGACAAGTTTTTGTTAATGATTATGGCACGTGCTATGGTCGCTCTTTTTGCCAAGGTTTAGCGACCCCTTTTCTCGACTTTAATTTACAATCCCTTTGGGGAGGCAGGCAATAACCTTTCAAGGATCTAGCGAGTGTGTGGGTGCATACAGAAAAATAACTAAAATATATTTTAATACAAATTTTCGAACTATATTTGTTAAAATTTTAATTATTTTTATTTAAAGAAAATATTCTACTGTTTTAGAAAGAAATTTTTATTTCATATATTTCAATTTCTCTTTATTTGAAAATCTATAAAGTTTAAATAATTCATAGTAGAAAATCTCGCTCTTTGTATTTGAAAATTTAACTAGTTCAAATATATGCAAATTAAAATTATATTCTAAATCGTTTTGCAGAATTGTTTTATTGCAACTTCTTTTGACCTAAAAAATTCTTGCTCTGATTGCTATCACTCTGTCCATAAATTTTCTCCCAGTGATTACATCTTAGATGGTAGTGGTTTTGCCTTATTTTATGAGCTTAATATTCAATATCCTTAGACATGTGTGCCCTTGGCCACCGGAGTCACGCAGTGTCAATAAATTAATATAAATGTCACTTGCCAGACTGCATCCCATAAATTTTTCAATCATTTGGACAACGCAGCAGTTTTTCCGCCGCCCACCGCCCAATCTCTCCCATTTCCGGCCACGCCCCCTTAATAGGACGTGGGTGGAAATACCGTTACAAAAGCACAAAACTGATTTGAATTTAATTACTTGCTTGGCATATTTTGTTATTTTCCCGTCCGACCGTTAAACGTTATGCAAATTGCTTCGACTTACAATACAAGAAAATGTTTCGTTTTTGTTGCCACTCTCGCTGACAAATTGTTGATGAACGTTGAATATATATTTTCTTTTCTTACGAAAGCAGTGAAACTGGGGATGGGTGAGGTTTTTCCTAGGACTTTAGAGGTGTGTGTGGGGGATGTATAATTGCATTTTCGTGCCGGGGAACGGGAGACGTTAATGAGCGCTACCGAAACGCGCTGGAATGTCAGCCTTACTAAATCATCATGCCAAAAGCAATGGCCAACACAGGCCTTTACGTTTCGCCCAAGGGGGAAGGTGGGTGCATGATGGTGGGTGGCTCAAATCGGACCTGGTCACAGATACGCTGAGGCTGAGGGAGAAGGCCTTCGCACACACAAACACACACACACATTCGCATATCAGATGTGTCCTTAGCATAGCCAGTGACATTTTCTGCTCCATTATTTTCATCATGTCTGACAGACGACATTTCAACATGCAACTAGCAACTAACGGGGCCAGCTAACACCGCCAGCCTTTCCATCTCGCAACTCGCATTTCCCATTTTCCCTCCTTTTCCGGGGCCCTCCCACCCACGCAGTAACACGTATGGTAACTGTAACCCGAACTGTAGCTGTGAAATGCACACAGAAAAGAAAATTACAGTGTAAAAAATGTATCTTTAAAGTTGATAAAATGAAGAAAGTTTGTAAAACAAAACAACATTTTTTTTTAAATATATTTAACGACGACTATAAGCTGCTAAGACGACCTACTCTTAGGTAAAGGAATTATTTAAGATCAGCCACACGAAACTTGCTTTAAATTTCAACCTCTTTGACATTGCAGCTTTAATTATTTTTCTGTATTTTGTTAAAAAATATTTTCCTTTTTTGTATTTATTTATAAATAAACCTCGACTTTTTGGAAATTTCTCAAACGATTTCTTCCCGTGCATTGCATCTGCAAAGTGCTGCCAAGATGGCTTGCCGCACTCCTTTGCCTTCTTGCCCTGTCATCCTTCTGCTTCCCTCGTCCTCCCACTCCTCCCACTCTGGATGTCCTTGTGCTCAAGTCGGCCATTTGGTCGTGTCTGCGTTAGACACCAATATATTATGCCATTGTCGTGGTGTGCGTGTCCTGTGCGTAAGTGGCAGTTCCCTGTTGCATGTGCCTTGGCCCGTGCATCTGTCTGTCGGTGTTTGTATCTGTATCTGTGTGCCTGCGCCTGCCTCCGTTTATGTGTGCCGCAGTACCAGAGCACTCGTACTCCCACCTAAGAATTTCCATGGGTCTTACGTACACCCGCTTATTACCCCACACCACCATATCGCAGGATCCTCGGACACAGCGTCGTAGCGTCCTTGCGACTCCTTCTCACACATTCAGACCATCCTCATTCGCTTAGGTCGAGTCAGCATTTTGCATTGCAAATATTTATACCCTACTTAGGTTGAGTTTTATGTGTGTGCCCATGGAGTTTGCTCTGACTGTCCGATTTCGGAATGAAGCAGATAGCTCAGAGTGGAGCCTGGTACAGTGGGCAGAGGGTATAAGGAATGGAAAGAGATCTTGAGAAATATTTAAATATTTTTATTTGGTATTGCTAACTTGCAGGTTCTGAAATATTGATATTATACACCAAATAAAGGAATATTGTTTTTGAGTAAACCAATTATATTCCTAGAAATATACAAAATAATATATATATTGACTTGAAAGTACGCTATTTTTGTATGTTCTTATTACGGATTATAATAATATAAATAAAGAATATAATTTAATACAAAAATCGTCTCATAATTTAAGCTAAACCTGAGCTCAAGCTAAGTATTTATTTATTTAATAATTCCATACATTTTATTTCCCCTTAAAACTGAGTTCATTTTCCACAATTTCTACTGTGTGGCCAGTGTTTGTCCTTGTGTGCATTTCCAGAGCTTCGTTTAGTAAGGTTTTTCCTTTTTTTGTGAGCCACAACCACCACCACATGCCATGCAATTAATTTGGTGCAATTGCATGCCATCGAAAATAATATACAGAGATGGAATATTGTAAATGCCATCTAGACATATTTTGCATGCAAATTTGACACTTTTTGCCTCATTATTTGACGCCATAATAATAATACCCGAGGACATGGCGGAAGGGGGAGAGGGGGGCTGGCAGGATGTTGGCATGTTTCACTTAATGTGTGTGTGTGTGTGAGTTAATAAGGAAATATCCTTTTACACATGTGACCCTAATAATTTCCCCGAGTTCTTAGGTTCCGAGAGCAGCCTGCATTACTAATAATAATGCCATTGTATGCACGCGTGTCTGTGTGCGGGCGCTAGTATGTGTCCTGTGTCCTGTATGTGTGTGTGTGTGTTGGTGGAGAATTTTGTGCTGTGTTGTGATTTATTGCATTCGTGTGCCAGATTTTACAAATGTAATGCGCCACACTATGGCACTCCTCCTTGGTCCCTATTCCTGGCTCATGCATATGCAAAGTTTCGAATATTTTGCCCTGCGAATATGTCGCATTGAGTGTGTTTGTGTGTGTGCGGGGAGTATCTATGTGTGTGGAGGAGTTCTCGCATAAATATTCCATACGGAGTCATATTTCTTTCCTTCGTTTTGTATGCGCTCCACTCTTTCAAAGTGGCGTGGACATACGTGTCGGAATTATTTGACTTCCGTTTTCCCATTTTTTTCTGTTCTCATTTTCATTCCCATTCCCATTTTCCCTCTTCTCCAGTTTTCGGCTTCTGTTTCGGGTTTCAGTTTCGGGTATAAGATGAATATGAAATTTTTATTAGCTTGCAAAAGTTGTAAATGCAAATTTGTTAAGCGAACCAAGGACACACACACGCATCCCAGGTCTCCTGTTGCTCCGCCAGAGCATACATTCTTTACCTGACTTGTGATGTAAGCGGAACTTGTCAATTCATGGAGCAGAAAAATCCGGATTTGTTGCATGCATTTATGCCATGGAGCAATCTTGAAGCTAAAACGTTGTTGGTCGATTGCAAATGCTCACAGGATCTGCGAAGCTGTGAACTGTGATGGCCTCCATTTCAAATATTACGTATACGCACACACACACTCGAAATGGGAATGGGAATGGCAAAAGGAAACTATCTGTGGCAATGCGCATAACTATGCATAATTGTTGTAAAATGTCTGAACTCGAAAATCTGATAAATTATAACTGCAAAGTTTTTTGAGTGCGCCAGCAAAATTTTAAGCAATTCCAGCCACGCCCAGCCAGGGAGGGGAGGGTCCCCGTCCTCCATTCCTCCATTGTTACCCGAAAACGTAACTGAATCCCAAAGCCAAAAGTTGAAACATATTCAATTTATGACTTTAGATGAAAATTCCCCTAGCATTTAAATCACTTATGCACTTAATCAGTGCACTTAAAATGCAAGAGAAGTGCCACAGCAGAGACACTCTGACAGAAGTCATGAGAAGAAAATTGCAATCATTTTGGGAGGGGGCACTGGTTAGCAAAGTTCGGAAAATGGCCTTGAGAAGTTGGCAAAAAATAATAGATTTTGTCTTGATAATAAGAAAATATAAAGTTATTTAATTACATTGAATTAGTTTGGAATATTTGAAGAGGATGGAGGGGTTTAGACGTCTTACTATATCTAGTTGATGCATTATTTTTTTATAAAAATATATACATATTTGTGTTTATATTTAGATATTCTTGTAAATTTAGAATTATTTTTACTAATTCAGATACATATTTTATTAATAGTTGAATTAATTATGACAACTTTAGTTTCATTTATCTTTTTCATATACAAATTTTATTTTAAATGAATTTTTCGTTATAATAATTAATTTAATTTAAGAAAGTCTTAGAAATGTATCGGTAGAGCATGAGATTTTTTATATCAAGATCGTGGTTTCCCCCATGTTAGGTGAATGTTTTCATAATTGCCGTTTGTTTTTCATTTAATATATTGCTATATTTAAAAAAAAGTCAGCAATATATTAAATAAAAAATAAAAATTAATTAAAAAAACATTCGCCCAACGTGGGGCTCGAACCCACGACCCTGAGATTAAGAGTCTCATGCTCTACCGACTGAGCTAGCCGGGCCTTCGAAACACCGCCAGCCAGAGTTCGGACAAGGTCTTCGGCGATCTATAAAGAATATCTAAAAATAGACTCTGAAAATAATGTTGCGGAAAGAAAGCATAGATTGTTTATATTTATAGTTGAGACACTATTTGGGATTTTAGAAATATAAATAAAAGAAAAAGAATGGCAGCTCATTTTTATTATGATTCTACAAAAGTTTAAAGGTTTCTTCCTCAATTTTGACTTTAAAATTCTCAATTATATATATTTATATTTAATCAAAAACTATATATCCACAAATATTCTTTAAATACATTTTTCCTTTAGCTTTGCAGACCAGTGTATATCCTGGATTGCGTGTACGCCATTTGATTTTAGATTGCTTTTGGGGGTGGGGCAGAGCCAAGAGAAAATGTTGACACTTTTGATTACGCAGTATAATGGCTGCCGTTCCCCCTGGCCCCCCTCAATCAACATTCGATTCGATTTGATTCGATATATAGACGAGTATATTTACATGTGAGGTCTGCAGGAATGCATTCACGGCCGACTCCTTGGCCCAGAAGTCCCGCAGTGTCGCCTTCTCCGGCGGCTCCCTGCCCGGATAAGCGGTCATCTCCGTTGTGGTCGATTCGGCGTACATTGGATGTCGATTGCTATTACAATTACACTCACACACGCACCCTTACACCACTCACACACACCCACACCTCACACACTCTCTCTGTGCTGGCTACTTAGCCTAGTTTTTTGGTGTATATTTCGGGCACAAGACGCCTTGACTCTGATTCGGATTGGGAAATAAATGAATTTAGAGCACGTGACAATTTGCGCCTTGATTTATGCGCCAAGGTTCCTTTCCTTGTCGCTGCTTATTTATGCTATTTTTATTTTTGGCCGTAATTTGAATAATACGTCCGTATAAAAAAGCATTTATCACCGTTGATATAATTAATGTCACTTGCACAAATAACACAATACGATGATGCGGGGAGGCAGCATATTTTCGGAAATTAAATTGCTGCCTCGACGATTTGCGATTGCGATTGCGATTTGCTCTGGTGCGTGGGAGCAGGAGCAGAGTCCTTGTCGCGAGTTGTCCTTTTTTATTTTGTGGCGGCCAGAGAGACAGAGTTTTGCCATGTAACCGCATTAGCCGCTGCTAGACACCAAACTGTGCCTACGGTCCTCCTCAAAAGTCCTGAAAGTCGCTGAAAAGTTTCCCAGCGGCGCGTTTTCCAAACCGCAGCACACAATATGACGCAAAATATTGCACTGCATACATAAACATAAACAAAAGGGGTGGCGGGGGGAAGGACGATTTTGTTGGAAAATGGAAAACGGCCAAGAAGAAGAAGAAGCGTCTTGACACGTCAAGCCTGTGTGTGTATTTGTGACATGGTCTAATGGCATTTCCAAATAGCTTAGCGCAAAAACTTCATACAACAGTCACTCTCTTACACACACACTCGCACACACTCACTCACACTCTCTCAACTTGTCAGGCCATCAACAACGACAGCAACAACAACAAGAAAAGGAACAGGAACAACAACAGCGGCTACAGGCTACACCAACAATGGCGACGTTTCAATTGCATTTCCGTTTGTACCAGTTTTCATTTCAAAACTCATAAGTTTCAGACGACATCAACGACGACGACGACGACGACGTGACCAGCGGGCTCCTCTGCCTCCGGTCCTTAGTCCTTAGTCTTCTTACACAGCAAGAAATTTTGGTAGAGCTTAAGGGAAACTGTTCTAAAAGAGAGGTTTCTAGCAGGAACATATCATACATTGCAGGACAACTAAAGTTAATATTTAAATGCTGAAAAATGCAGTTGAAACTTATGAAAGGATTTTAATTTTGTGATAAGAAATAAATAAGTTTGTTTTTATTTATTTGTTGTATTTATTAAAGAGACTTAGAAGCTATTTAAAATGAACTTTTATTTTGAAACCTATTTATTTAACAATTTCCCCTTTAAATATTTATTTAAATACGAATCAGCTTTTGTTAATTTTATTATTAAAACCAAAACAGCTTTAAGATTTTAGCCATTTAAAAGTTCTCTAAGTTATTGTTCTCATTTTTTATAGAATTTTTCGCGGTGCAGGTAAGAAACACGCTGTGGCTGACAGCGCGGGACAACTGTTTGCAAATTCTAAAAACTTTTCAATATGTTTGACGACGTGTGCCATTCACAATGGGTGGGAAACACTTTTTGCTTGTTTAAGCGAAGGTGGAAAATGGTGCAGGTATATTCGCCAGGTAAACGAGAAAGTTTTCTTGAGGAAATAATGGATGGCTGCGAATAAAGATTATGTAAATACAAACATTTCAGAGCAGAATATTCAAGATATTCAAAAATTTAAACTTGGTTATGCTTTAGGAGTTTCCTTGAGTTTTATATTATAAGTTTTTGGATGAATATGGTTTCTTATCTTATAAACTCATTATATTCTTTTAGTTTAAATAATAATTGATGTTAAAGCTGCTCCGAATTGTTTGAATATTTCTTATAAACCTTTTATTGTTTCCCTACATTTTTAAACAACCATTTTTGATGGCGTTACAAATTACTTTTTTAAATAAACCACATTTTAACAATTTTTTTACAACTCCAAGTAGCAGGCTATAAAAAGTTTGAAGAGTGATGAACGCTATAGTGCTTTTATCGGGCTAACTACATTTTAGTTCCCTTGTGCAGCGGCGGGGCCAGCTTTGGCCCAAGTGAAAGTTGTTGTCTATGGGAAAAACAACGGAAGTTTGCCACCCCGAACAACCTCAACCCTTAGTCCTCCCTTGGCCACTATTCTAGCCCGGTACTTCCACTTTACCACTTGAGCCGCTTGACAACTTTCACCATTAGCGGAACAACGGACAAACACCGGCACACTCACTCACAATATGGCACACACAAGTCGAATTTGTAGTCAGCGCCATCAATTCGAGTTGAAGACATTCCCCAGCCGCCCAGGCCACCGTTTCCCCATTTTCCAACCCATCTCCCTCTGCACTCTCCCTTCTCCCTTGTGGAGGAGGCCTGTGTTTTATTGCCCTGTGCGCTTTGAGGACGACAAGAATGTTTGGCGAGTGCTTTACAGCACCACGGTCCGGTGGATTGAGTTGTTTTGCGTAGTTTAAAGCGAGTGACGTCAGTGGCAGAATTATGAAAATATCATAAGGCGGAGAGGGGGAGGAGTAAGCCCTGGCTGCATTCCTAACCCCGGGAAAACTGGTCTGTAAATAATTTATTTATACCCCCCTCCAACG
Source organism: Drosophila anomelani (assembly GCA_035045905.1). Lineage (NCBI taxonomy): Eukaryota > Metazoa > Arthropoda > Insecta > Diptera > Drosophilidae > Drosophila > Drosophila anomelani. The sequence continues at coordinate 2,913,858 of JAWNOO010000165.1, forward strand.
CCTCCACCACCCCCACCGCTCCAACGTTTAGTCGACTTCCCTTTCTGCGGGGAATTTGTTGTCATTTATTACAGTTGCTGCCAGTTGGCCACTTGCTTTTTTGGCAACAACCGCGTCCGTGTTGCCAAACGTGGGGCGAGCGAATAAACAAATAGCCAAATAAGCAAAAGGGCTACAAAAAATATTTCTGCAAATTCTAATTACTGTCATTTGGCTCTGGTTTAAGTTTTTCTCGCCGGCTGCGGCTGTGGCTTCGGATCTTGGCAACTTTTGCCAAGGGCCAGCATAAATTGGCTTTCATGCAGCCAAAAAGTTTTCCCTGCTTTCTCTCTCTCTCTTTTACTTTTTCCCCCTTTGTTTTTGATTAAGTTAATATATTTTAATTTTGTTTTATGGCGGGAAGCAGTAGTAAAACGAGTGAAATTATTACAGCTCATCTTAAACAAAACAAAAGTCATTTGCCATTTATGGACCAGTTAAAGTAAAGGACTTCTCCAAAATGGGTAAGGAGAAATAGGGGCTTCGTCGATGATTTAAATAGCCAATCCTAGTTGCCCCCTTTTCCCGGGTAGGCAAATAAGTTCAACCCTTTTTATGTTGCTCACTCGATAAACTTTTATAGTTCCTGTTACTGTGGCAGTCGCTCCTCCAATTGATATTCCGTGGGCCAGGCGTCGCTTAAACTGTCCTCGGCTATTTATTTAACCCCAGTCTCCTCGCTGCTGCCGCTGCTGCTGCTGTTGCAATTAAAAACGCTGATATATGTTCTTTTTACAATTCAATAAATTTACGCAATGCTTTACTGTTGCCAGTCCCCTGTCCTGGCTTTTAATGCAATATTTGTGTTCGCCTGTGCGCGCTTTTTGTATACAATTTATTTTGACTCTGTGGCGCGGCGAAACGAAACGAAACGATTCAGAATCTTGCAAACCAATGACAGTTTAATTAATTGCCGCACTGTAATGCGTTTTAAATTGTCATGTTTATACGGAAAAATGCTCGGCAAGGGCCTGGGTCCTTTTGCTGGTTGTGGACACGGCACGTCCTTTACGACCAGTGTGTGTGTGTGTGTGTGGGTGGCTTAATGCCCCATTGCGGGACAATGGGGGAAAATCGCCAGTAATAAAGCAACACATCTATATTTCCATTGTTCTACAGATTGGCACTGACTGGAAAAGTGCTTTGAAGAAGTCAAAACAAACAGTTGTGGTCAAGCGGAATGAGAAAATGAGCAAGGACATGGTTTTCCAAGTCAATAAGAGAGATTATCTATTTTCTGTTTCTTGAAAAGAAAATAAATAATTAAGGGAAAAGCGGGTAATTAAGTATTGAAGAGCAATCATAGCTTTTTGAGTGTTTTTTTTAGTTAAACATTAAAAAAGAGACTAAAATATATACCAAATTGCAGCCTAAGCCGGTTTTCAAATGCCTTAAAATATATTTTAAATACAATTAAAACATTGAAGCAGCTATTTAACACCCAATTTAATTGCCTCAAAATCAAAATGAGCCCACTGTAGCCCTTTAATTCATGTGTGTGTTTATGGGCAGAAGGCTGTTTGGCTTGCTGGCCGGGTAATATTGTTTTACATTTGTGTTTCATTGTTTTTAATAATTGTTATTATTGTTCGGGGCTGTTTTTCGATTTCAACACCTACATATTTTCATAGGAATTTGCACATGCGGTTGAGTGCCCCCCATTCCCTCCGCTCTGCTCGCATCGCTAATGCAATTTCAATGGCCACAAACTACAACAACGGGCAATTTAAATGTCAACCACAATGAGGAGGATCGAGTGCATATATATATGTAAATATATATTTGTATATATGAATATTCACATATTTATGCACCGCTTGTGTGCGTTAAGCCTCGGCATGCAACTGTTCTGATTTGATAAGACGCTTAAGTGCTTCGGTTGGACTAATTTATTAAAGTGCTTTATTAATGCCCTTACGAAATCCCGGCCCCAATTGCGTTGTGGCATCTGGATGCCTCTAATTGTGACTCCTGCCCGAAGAAAAACAACAAGGACGACGACATTCAGCAGTCGCCAGTACAACAATGGCGGTCTGGGTCACATTTTCCAAGCCAATGCGCCTGCAACACGGCGTATGCGTAATATTAATAGGCGTCTACGTAAGCAAAATCTCTTGGCTCCCTCTTCCGGTCCCGCGCCCGTTCCACGGTTCCATGGCTCGACGGCTATGAGCTTTTGCCATAATTGCAAAACGCCTTAAGGCTATAGACGCGTTCGAGTCTATATACACATGTCCATACATATGTAAGCACATAATTATTACTTCGGTGGGTAGGCCTCAGAGTTGCCAAAGAATAGGCCCTCTTCGGGGTTAAATGATCCTTAATAATACGGATTAATTTGGTTATCTATTGTGGTTAGGCCTTTGAACAGCAAAGACGATGCCAAGCATAATTAGAGAGATGTGCCTGATAATTAGCTGATGGAATAGGAGGTTCTGTTGCGTAATAAATATGATGGTTTCGTGGTGATTGCTTAACACTAAGGGGTAAATCTATGAGAAATTCTTTCGAGTCTTTAATATATAATTTATTTAATTTTAAGTTCAAATAATAAAATATTTATTGTAAATTGATATATAGTTAAATCATGCATTTTAAATCCTTGTTTAGGTATTTAAATTCAAAACTGTTTTATAACCATTTTACCCAATTTCCAGTTACTTCCAACTTTACAAGCCGCCCCATCTACTCCTCTGAGATAACATTCACGCCCACTGCACTATGAATTCACCTTCATTATGTGCTCACCAAAATAAACACATATCGTACATATATAGTACTTTCGTCCATGATACATATCCGCAAACATTCGTTTATATTGTCCAACAATTTGGCGACTCAATTTGAACTTGACTTCAATTAGTCTCCGAGGCGTGACACAAATTGTTTGTTATTGTTCCCTGGCCTGAAAGCCATTTAATCAAAGTAATGTAATTTTTCAATAATCGAATCTATACGCAGACCGGAGCAATTATTTCAGGGCCTTTTCATTGCGAACTGATTGGCAAACAATTTTAAATGAAAAAGTGCAGCGAACAAAAAAATTGGCAGCGAACAACAAATTAAGGATGCGATGAAAGGCGGCAATTAAACGGTAAAAATCCAGTGGCCAGGATGCGATTTTTACCGGCTCCTCCTGCCGCTCCTCCTGCCGCTCCCCTGGCTGCTTCAGAATATCCCCTGAATATCCTGATGCTCTGCAGCAGTTACGTGTGCCAACTGTCAATGCAATCAGTAGCCGTAATGCTGCCCGGGCGGACAACTCAAAAATGTAAATCAAGCATGCCTCTGATGACGCAGTCAGAAAATCATTAAAATGAGCCCACAATGGCACCGGCCAGCGAGGAGTCAGCCGTGGACAACAGGACAGCAGCAGAGCAAGGTTTAAAAAAAGGACGAGTCTGTGAGTCTGTGTTTATATTTGTGTCAAGCAATTAAAAAATCATTGCAGCAGCAGCAAACAACCGGGATAAGTCCCAGAGAGTCCACCGAGTGATGGACTATAAAGTGATGCTTAAATGTTATTTAGTTTTACTGGCCTGCTTAAACAGGTATAAAGTTTAAATTAAGTTTGGGTTTAATTTAAAAATACTGTCAACTCTTTTTATATATTTTAAATGAGGTGTATAAACTGGCTTTAGTAAAATGTTTCAACAAAAATAGTTGTTTATTTATTAGAAATCTCAACTTTGCTTCCTCTTTTTCTAATTAATTAAACATTTAAAATATATACAACTTTCAATTATAAATAATAGTTTATCGCATAAATAAATCCTCCTATCCTGGCACCCTTTCACTGGGTATTGAGTATAAAATGCTCTTGTAATTGTGGAGCTGACGCGTCATACACACCCAAACGCGCATTACTCATACGCCCTGGTGGCCTGCACCTTTTGTTAAAGCGAGTGCGAGTGCTGCTGGGCGGAAATTCAGGTGGAAAACGTTAAGGGAAGGGGAGGGGTGAAGTAAAGAGTGGCGTTGGCGGCAACTGAGATTTTGTCGTGGCGTTGTAAGTGAAAAGGATCACGACCACGCAAATGCGCAATTTATGTCGTCAGGTGCAGTCAACGGACACAGCTGTCGCCCGGCCCCTCGTCAGCACCCAGAGCTGCCCATAACGGGTAGCTTGTTCACCATCCCCTTAACCGGGTTGGCTATAGTTATAGCCAACTATCTGGACCCACACCCAGCGCAGGCTCCCTCAGCACCGGTTCATCCACATTTCACATCCCTGGCGCGTGCAACACGTAAATGGCAGCGAAATTTATCAAACGCTTTATAGCCCAAAGGCGAGTCCGAAGTTTTTGGCTTGCTGCGGTCTGGGGTGGTGCGGCGGAAAAGTCGGGGGAAATAAAAGAGGCTGAGGTGGCGGCACACACACGTGCCACATGGGTTTGTTGGGCTTAATCTTGTTCACATGTCACTGCAGCTTGTTTGGTCATAAGTTGGCTGCCTGTCCCAGCCCTTCCACTCTCCCTCAAAAAGGTAGGAGGAATAGAAAAAAATAATTGACGTGAAATCTGGTCGATTACCACCCACTCCACTACTGACCGCCACCCACTTTATATGCAGTTAATTACAGCGTCGCTGACCTTGCGTGCTGCATGCCCGCATTTTGGCTTTTGTTCTTTTGGCATGCCGCTCACGTCTGTGCCAAAAATCTTAATTTCTATGCGGCTCTGCGTGTCCGTTTTCTTGGCCAACACCGTTTCCTTTTCTTTTATTTTTTTTTTTCGGGGTGCAGCTCCGTGGCGGCCAAAGTCCTGGCCATCATTCATAATTGGCGTGCTGCACCTTTAAGGCGTATTTATGGCACAGTGGCATTATCGGACCTGCCTCGGACTGGCTGCTAAATTGCCTGATATAAATGTATGTCCAATTTCATAGCAAAACTGCCTAGCAGGAGGGGAATTTAAATGGAATTTTATATTGGGGTCAAGAGAGGAATTTATAAATTGCATTGCAGCCATTTTTGGGAAAGGTGCGGTGGAAAGGCTGAAATATAAGTTGCATAAAAAATTCCATCTCTTCGAATGCAATCTTAATTCATTTTCCAGAAAGCCCAAACATTGGCTCTCCGTTTTGTAATAACTAAATTGCATGATTCACTTGTAGTTTCACAGCAAAATTGGTTTCAAATGGAATTTTGGCCTTGGGGTCAGCTGGGAGAGTTCAAATTTCCATGAGAAACCAGCTTTCTGAAGTAAAAAATATTTTATTTATAGTTTATGCCGACTTATTGTGGGCTAATAAATAAAGCTACCGTTTCCATATTTTTTTATTTTTCAAGCTCTAAAAAATTTATTTGGCTTGTAAAAGTTACAAACCTTTCAAGTGGAAGTAAACTAGAGATTAAATTCTTAAAATATAAAAATAGTAAAGGGTTCACAGGAATTTCTAGCATCTCAACGATTTCCCTTTTGGTTTATATTTAATTTAAGACATTTTTAAACCCTTGCTTTTGCCATAAAGATATAAGCCCTAAACAAATTATAAGAATATGGAAATTAAAAAATGTTTTGAAGAGGAGAGAAAGGAAACTTGAATTCCTTTCGGAGAAAGCTAACAAATTCCATTAATGCTCGTTAATCCCATCCACAGTGTTTCGCCCAAAGAGTTTTCCCCCCCCCCCCCCCCCCCCATTGTCTTGGTGGAAATTCCTCTGTCCCAGCCCACTGTTTTTCCCTTCGACCTTCGCAGCGTGGCGGTGGGGAAATTTAAATTTTGATTACAAACTGTGAGCATGAAGCAGCTCTCCACCCACTCCGTGTCCTGGCCCCTCGCAGAGCAATTATTTGGTGAGCTTGACAAGGTTAATGCAATTTGCTGCACCCAAAAATCATTCAAATTTCCCGCGTGGCAGGTCGCAGGTGGGCATGGTCACGCATGCCTGGTTGAATAAATTATCATAAATGATTTCGTAAACAGTATTTTTTTGTGCTTGCCGCAAAATGAATTTATATTATTAGCCAGAGCTGCCCGGCTGCAGTTTGAGCCCCGTTCTTGGCCCTCCTTTCAGCGGACTTTGCATACATTTTTAATTTCCCTAAGTGAAAACGCCACAAGTTTTCAAATTGGCCTTTTTCGCGTGAGTTCGCCCGAAGTGCCGGCTGATTTTCTATGCATTTTCCCATTTTCCCCATTTGATGTGTATATATGAGTCCGCCTCCCATTGTTCTTTGTAGCCTTTTGTACTACGGCGTGGAGCCTGTGGATCGCGACCTCACACACAACGGAGCGGAGGAGCTGTGAAGCTGTGGAGCCGCTTTTGGTTGCCGAGGAGAGCGCCGCTGGCTCATCATAAGTTTTGATTTTGAGCAGTGCTGGGAAAGGATGAGGGGCCTTACACAATAATAAAATTTATATAAATTCAAATAGGAATTTGATAGATCTATTAATCTATTAATTGAATAATTTAAAACAATTGTTAAGTTCCCCCTAAAGCTTGCCTTCAATGACAGGCCTTTTAAGGAATAAATGGTTTACAAATCATTTTTAAAATATTATAAATGAATAACAAACAAATTTAAAAAATATATGAATTTTTAATTTCTAATTTATTAACTTTTATATAATTTTTTTCGCAGTGCTTGCTGCATGCACCATGCTGTGCTTTTGTTTGCCAGCCGCGGGCAAGGCGCGGAATTGCCTTTGCCATTGCAACTTGCAAGTTGAGGAGCCGTCGCAGTGGATCCCGTGGAGGAGCCCGGAGGAGAAACTACGAACTGGCGGGGCTCAGTGATTCTGGGGATGCTTGAAATGGCGTGTGCTTGCTTCTGCTTCTCCTTTTTTTTTTAAGCCAGCGCCACTCTTTGTCTTGGGCACTAGGAAACTCTGTGACTTTGGCGACTGCATTAGACGCATAGCTGGCTTTTGACTTGCCCGTTATCGATTATGGCTTGCTGCCACGCCCCCGCTGGCCAATGCAGCAGCCCCTCTCAACCCACAAAGGTTCGACCAAAGAGGAAAAAGAAGGTGGAAACTTTTTCAATAGTTGTTCCCAGGACATGCAGGATGTGCGGACACTTGATTGCTGCGCCCGCATGCTGCCATGTGCTTTGTGATTTGTGCAGACTTCTTCTTTTTTTGGCTGCCAGCTGCCTCAACCAGATGTCAAACCCGGGAAGGGCCTTTATGCCATCTGCTGAGCAGTAAGGACGGACTCATCGAAGGCAATGATTGAAATTTATGCGAAAATCAACAATTGTGAAAAGGAGCTGGCCAAGAAAAGTAAGTGGCTTTTATAGACGAGATGAAGGAAAAATATTATCAGCAGTGAATTGATAGGTTTCTGATTTTATTTCTAGGGGAATTCTGGGTAATTTGTGAGATTAAATAAATTAAATAAGTCTTTGAAATATAATTTAATACTAAATGAAAGAGTGAGTAGTAAGATCCTTTTGGCAGCATATTTTAGTGGGAATTTGTATACAAAACAATACATTTATTATCTAATATATCCTCTGAAATATCATAGTAAAAACTTTGAATCCCTTTCCTTGCTTCCCTTTCGATAATCCTATCGATAGACTCCCAGCTGACCCTTTTTTCCTTGAAGAGTTTTACTTACTTATTTCCCCCCATATGTGTGCTAGCTCGTGTTGGTAGTTTTCTAAGAGCAGCCCGTTCTCTTAGCCACTTTTGCAAGCTCTCGAGTAAGCCAACTCTCGGTCGACCATAAAAAGCTAAGACCTAATTCCCGACTTGCCCTCGTCCCAGGCCGCAGCTCGTGCTAATTGTTGGTATTGTTTCCCTTAGCCAGCAAACTCCCACAGTGCCGTGAATGGGTGAGTGAGTGAATGAGAGCGAGAGAAATGGAAAGTGCTTGCATGCAAAAATGCGACCCCCTAGCCGCCACCGGGCACCCACTCCAGCCACCCCCCAAGGACGTCCAAGGAAGAGGGAGCAAAACAAAGAAGCCAAAAGGCGAGCGCCGACGCCTTTGATTTTTAGGCCAAGTGACCAAGTTTCTCACCCATTTTGGAGTGGGACGCTGACCGCAAAAAACTAAAGAACGCTGAAAGCTGAACGCCAAAACCTCGTGTATAGTTTTATGTATGCCCCGCACACACACACACACACACACTCGGAACACTCACCGAAATTATACCAAAATATTCAAATTTATATTGATTTTGCTTGGCGCTAACGTGAAAACGCTCACTTAAACTTCAAAAAATAATATTATGGAAAATGGTGAGTGCAGAAATGCATGCGAATCTCGGACTTACCTTGAAGGCCTTGAACGAGGAGACCACATAGAAGGCCCCATCCTCCAGCTCATCCAGATGATACTTCCGATCGCCGTCCATGGAGAACACGTAGCGTGCACCCCGCGGCAGGTCCATCTTGGGCGAAATCTTGTCCAGCAGATTGTCCAGTGAGGTCACATCCCGGCCTGGACGATAGCGCAGCTCCACGCCGGGAAAGAAGGGATCCCCATTGCGGTAGAACACCACCCGGCGGGCCTTCCAGTACGAGAGATTATTATAGCGCGCGGCCGCTGCACTGGAGATCTCTGGCCGTGACTTGGAACGCACCAGGGGCACCACCGGCGGCTGCTCTGAGGTCTCGCTCATATTGTCCGGATAGCCGGGACTGATGGCACGACTCTGGCGGCCACTGGTTGCTCCACCGCCTCCGCCTCCGCCTACGCCGTTCCGCTGCTGCCAATAGTCCGGCACCTGGCGATCGGGTAAACCTACCACCTGCTCGCCGGCTGCTAAGTCCTCCTCTTCATCGTCGTGGGCGTTTTGAATCCGGAAGCTGGACGACACAGGACGCTTGGAGGGACTCTTGGCAGGACTGCTGCGGTTGCTGTCGTGTCCGTTCCCGTTGATGTTGCTGCCGTGCTTGTTGCCGTGGCCGTTGTGCTGCAGATTATCATCCAAATGGGGCTGCGTCGGTGGCGGCGAAACGTTTCCCTCGAGCGGTGCGTTCGGACTAATTTGTGGCATTGTTTGGCCGCTCAGAACGGACTCGTTACTGCCAGCTGCTAGGCCATCGCCAGCTCCTCCACCTCTGGCTTCACCTCCTCCTCCTGGCCCGCCTCCGCCGACATCTACCTCATCCTCCATGTTATGGGCCTGGCTCAGGCTGGTCATGTAGTCGTCTTTCTCTTCGTGGGACATTGTCCTGGTATTGGTGTGCAGAAGCACTCACTTCGGCGTTCTCTTAAGGCACTTTCTCCGGGTCACCACTTGGCTTATAGCTTAGCTCACCTGGCTTACTTGGCCCACCTTGCGTGCTCGGTTTGTTGTGGTCAAAGGAATCGCTAAGGGCAGCGTCGTCGCGTCGACGCAATGCAAAAAAGTGGAGCGCAAAAAAATGGGAAGCCTTTTCTTGGAGTTTTCCTCGCAGCTTTCGTTTTCGCCCGCAGTCGCTGGTTGTCCAGCGTGGAGCCAAGGAGCTCTTAGCTGCAAATTAGAAATATATGAAAGTGATTTGGAACTCATTTCACGAATCTCACCTCATTTTAAAGTATCTTTACAAGCATTATTGAATTGGGCTTTAAAAACAAAATGATTAAACAATTTAGGAAACATTATAAGGCCCTGAATGAATTTTTTATCAATTGTCTGCTCGGTTTTTCTGTTTTTTAAACTGAATATTTATTTTTTGCATTGATTTCATAGATTTATAGCACTAAACTTGGTTGGTTAAATAAATAAATAAAGAAGAAACAAACACTTGTTTAACCCAAATCTAAATTTAAGATGCATATAAATATATGCACGTTGGAGTTGCAATTTTCTTTTTGAATAGAAGTTAAATATTGAATTCTAAAATAGATCTCTCGTATTCTTATTATATTATAAATATTATTTCATAAAGATTAAAATCACCAAAGATATAAATATGCATTTAATTCAATAATCTCATCATCTATTGTGACGATGCTACCCCTAATTGCCTCATTCATAATCCGGTAACAAATTGTACATATGTTCCTGCTCTTGTCCGTCTCAAGGACTGCTAACCATGTCCAACTGTTAACCATGTCCTCTCGCCCTTTGCTCAATCGATATGCCACGAGCTCTCGATGCAATGTGTCCAATGCTCCCATTGCCCAGGGGCTCTTCAGAGTCCCTCCTCTTGAATCCTGGTCTCTGCACCCAAAGTTCCCTGCTCCCTGCTCCCGGCTGCTCCCTGCTCCTTACTCCTGGCTCCCCGCTCCCTGCTTCACGGGTCAATTCAATGGGCTGTCCGGCGAGCAGCACTTGCCACTGCCTTTGTCCCGGTAAACAGACCGGAGACCGAAGAGCCCCACTCAACCATTCGGCGTGGGCACTACAAACATTCACACTTCTGCGGGCCAAAGGGATGGATGGAAGCTATGAAATTGTTGGAGGGGAAAAAGGAGACTGAGTTCAGGGCTCAGAGTTCAGACCTGCTCCGCGTTCGCTGGAGAGGCCGAAAATATCGCGTATTATTTGCCCTGCCTTCCCTACACATTGCTATTTGCTGTTCTCACACGTGAAGAAAATGTAAGCGAGAAATTGGGAAAATTAAGTTTTAAGAGAGGATAAAGATAGTTAAGTCTTTAAAATTGGTATTAATATATTTAAAAAAATATAAATAAAGTGTTTGCATGCTTTCAAAGAAGTTTGAAGGATATTTTATCGAACAAATAGTTCTAAACAAATATATTCTGAACAATATATTCACTTAAAACAGAACAAAAACGAGGTAAGCTTCATTTAATTGAGTGTGTTTAAGTTATTATTTTAAAGTTATTATATTAGTTGCATTAAGATAATTTGCTAAATCAAATTAATTTAAAGCTGCAAAACTGACTAATGAAAAAAAATATAAACATAAAAGATAAGGTCTGTAGAAAATGGCGTTTCGCATTCTAACAATCTCTTAAATGTGCCTGTTAATTCTGCTATCTAATTTATCCCATAAGCACAATAAACTAAGATATATTTAAGAGTATCAAAAATATTCAAATAAAATATGCTCTCTCTCTATTTTTTTCATTTCAGTTTCCCCCATTTTCGTGCAGTGCTGCCAGTGGTAAGCACCGTAAAATTGCAGACGGCTGGGAACAAGCCGACGACTCCCGGCTTAAGTGGCATCGGCATCGGTCTCCTGTGTCTTTGACCACTCCGCACTCACACACACACATACCTCAGCTCACTAACAACCATCCAGACACACACTCTTATACACAGACAGGACCGGGATCCAAGTCCTTTTCACTGCATTGGAATTTCGTGTATTTTACAATTGCAACAAAAAATAAATATTTGTTGGCAGCAGGGGAATTCTTGCTGGCGGTGCCTTTTTTCAACCGATTTTTTGTTGGGGTTTTTCACCTGTTTTTCTTTCATTTTTTGGGTGGTGCTTTTTGGTGGATTTCAGCCTGGGCTGCCTTACCTGTTTTATGCAAATTTGTTTTTATTGCAACACGTTGCACGTTGCTTCCCTTTGCTTCGCGTATTTATGGCCGTGGACGATTTTTGTATATATTTTTTTTTTTTTGGTCCGTCGTCCGGCGAAAGTGGCGCTGTGGCTTCTTTTGCGGCAATTAGGTTAATGACACTTGGGTCCGCCAGTTGTTGCTTTGGGTTATTTATGCACAAACAGTTGTTGCAAGCAGCATCCTTCCCCCATCCTCAGCCTCAGCCTCTGCCGCTGCCACTTCCGCTAATTGCCTATCAATCAGCCGCAATTGTGTCCACTTGTTTTCGGGGGCTCTGAATCGGGGAAAACACTCACGGATAAACACATTTACTTGAATCAATTTTAATGAACTCGAGATGGCAAGATGGCAAGACGGCGATGGCAATGGCTGGAGTTTATTAAAACATTTCTCCCCCTTTTTTGGTAACAAGAAAGTTTCGGCGCAAAACAAAAGTGCGAAACTTTTGCTTACTTTTCTGGCGTTTACCGCGATGCACAAGAAGAAATTCCGTGTGGCAACTTTGCCGGTCAAAGTGTTTTTGAATTGTGTTTCGAGCTGCGCTGCCTGCTCGCCTTTCTGCTGCTGCTGCTGGTGCTTTTCCCGCTGCCGCTGCTACCGCCATTGCTTTCCCCCCACTTGCCACATTCCGTGCTGCCTTCGCTGCCTTTTGTCCACTCTAAATTTCCTCGGCGACGCAGCCAATTTTCTTAGAGAGTGCCTTTCTTTCTCTTTCACCCGCCTTCAGCGCGAATCGAATTACACGTTTGCCGCTGTGTGAGTGACTGACTTATGGGGCTAACTGCCCAACTCCCAGTGCTTGCCCACCCAACAGGAGGGGACACCCTTCTCCGTCACTAATTGTGCCAGGCTTAGGAAAACCGCAAGCCCACACATACACACACACACATATAAGTGTATAGGTGTATAGGAAAATCCTAGGGGGCCATTTGTTAGGTTCTCCTAACCATTTGGCTTCCTCACCTTACTCATTGCACCATTGCCCGTTGACCAGGGGCGTAGCCATAAGCAGGGTGCCTAAGCCACCCAGCTCCTCTAATTATTCGTAGCCAGGAGAGAAGATTTCTGGTTCTGACCGATTGACTTAGGGGCTTCTTAGTCCTGGCTGTTTAAAGCCATTTCCTAGGAGCTGCAGGCCAGGAAAATGTTTACGATGACGACTCCGCAGACCCATCTGAAGGAAATCCTTTTAAGCTATTCAAACCCCCTGGAGCTCATGGCACTGTGGTAAAGCGTTACGGGTTTTATTTAACTAATTCTAGTTTTTTATAGTTTATTTTATATGTTTTCTTGGCTTCAAAATATAGTGCATTAATATAAATTTTTATAAACAGGGAATGCAGCTAAGTTTGCGTGCTTAATTTAAAATTTAAAAAAAAGTATTATTGATTGACGCGGGTGTTGATGCTGATGAAGAATATATATAACATTATTTTCGACTGCCGACAAAAATTAGAATACCCTGAAAGGGTATTAAAACGTAGCTTTCGATATTACTAATGCGGAAGTTAGAGCTCCCTGTGAGCTTCTGCCTCCGATATCTGGCAAAAATAGTCCTGGAATACATAAAATAATTAAAATTTTACATACTATTTAACATTAAATGTCTTAGAAAACGTGAAAACCCACAGTACCTAAACCCAAACCCGATCTCACTTAGCTCCTCATTCCCCCCTTCTGGAAAAGCCCCTTCCCCTGAGGGGAAATCGCAGCTTTTTGCTTATCGTGTTTATATTGTCGTCGTCGTCGTCGTTGTGTGTGGCCCAGCGATTGTGTACTTGGGTTTATGTTCGTGTGTTTTGTCGTCGCCTTAGTCGTTGGCAGCACCGTCAGCCCTATCGTAGAGGAGGTCCTGGCATAGAGGGGTCCTCGGGGTGATGGTTATGCGCCACTCACATGCAACTCTGCTGGGCCAAAACAATTTGAGGGGATTTCTTGCTGCTTTTTGGCCGGGCTGTGAAATTTTCTGTGTCACGCTGGCCGCACGAGCAACAGTCCCCGCGAAATGTCCGAGCACCCGCACCGTTCCCAGTCGCAAAAGGAAATTCCTTTGCCGAGTTTGCGGGGGTTTTTCGGGGGTAATTCTTTCATTCCAAGTTTTTTTTTCCTTTTTCTCCTATATTTTTTTCATCGTGGTACAATTAGGCCAAACGTTTGGGGAAATTTGTTTTTATTACAATGCTATTACTCGTGATTTGTATTAGGCGTAGGCGACTCTCTGTTAATAACTTTGTGAGCTCCCAACGTCTCGCCTTCCTGGCCGCCCTCGCATTCTTTTAAATTAATCACATTTTTGTGCTTCAAACAGGGGGAGGTAGCGACGCAACGTTTTGGTGAAGTTAATGTATTATTTTAATGCCATTTCCGGCTGGCTGCGTGATTTGTGGATGAAAATCCATATTTCGGTTTAATTATTTCAGCCACCGAGTGCTGCCGCCGTTGCTGCCAGTACCCACAATTGAATCATCGTCGGAAAATCTCAGAGTGTTATCTCTGCTCCGATAAATTGAAATTTCCCCCCCTTATTCTTTATTGGCAATTTCGACGTAATTTTCTCTCTCTCGGCATTTAAGGTTACTTAGCTCCGATCAGCAGCCTCATTATTTGCAGTTTCATTTTCAATTATCTAATTTCCCCCCAGCGGCCACTCGAGGCAGGCAAACAACAAACTATTAGAGGAGCCAACACACCCACACCCACATCAGTTAACAACTCAAATAAGCTTCCTTTTTTGTTGCCAATTGGAGTCCTTCTTACCGCCGACTTTCTTTCTTTGGGCCAACACAAGCAGAGTACACACAAACTTGAGGATTTTTGGGAGCTGTGCTTAGAAAATTGGACGGAAGGAGAGATCGCTGCCATTTGGATTAGTTACTTCCGGGCTTTAAATACTTATAGAAAATATTATTAGTAATCATGTTAGGTCCTAATTAATATTTGAAATAAATAAATATTAAAATATATATTTTTTATTTATATTTAGTATTTTAAACGCAAATAAAAAAATATTTATGATGAAAATATAATTTTCCTATTGTATAATTCAAAATTCATTGCTCTTATTTTAGGATTGCAACTCCAGCATCACTGAGAAAACCCATCTGCCATAATAAGCTCTTGCAGCGTCCCCGATAGCAGAGCCAGGATGGTGGAAAAATGCAGGCTGCAGCATCTTGTTGCCTTTTCGGCATTGTGCTCACATGAAGGACTCCAGCGGCTGCTGCAGTGGCACCTGCAAATGCGGCAGAAGGATGTTTTGTTTGCCGTAAATGCCCACTGTGCGGCGACTGAGCACACATACGTGCTCACCTTAAATTTTCAGCTAATGTACTCACAGAGAGAGCGTGCGAGTAAACAGAAAGTGCAATGCAAGCCACTAAAAAGTCCAATGCCGCCGGCATGCATTTTGTATTGCATACTTTTCTGCGCCGTGGCCGAAAGAAAAGAAAAAGGAAAAGCCCCACAGGAGCAAGGGGGGGAGGGGGCAGACTGGGAGGTCCGAAGAAAATGCAGTGGAAAATATTGTGCAAAAGGGCGCGGTCAGAAGTTGACAACGACAACAGAGCCAACAATGAGGCATTTTTAATGTGAGCATTAAACAATGGCAACGAGGACAATGCACACACACACACAAATACACACAATCAGGATAAAAGAGGGGCGAATGAGGGGCATTGACTGCAGTGGACAGCAGTGTCCAAAAATTAAACCCAATACACAAAGTTTGAAAGGCGAAAATTTGTTACTGAAAACAAATTCAATTGTGAGAGACTTTTCTATGAGAATTGTTAAAAATAAATTATATTTCTAAAGCAAATATCATGAATTATATTTTTAAGAATGAGTCATTTTTAATTTTAAAATAATACAATATTTTTACATGTATTTTAACCAGCTTTTAATAATGAAAAACTCGTTTTAATTCATAAAATAAGAACTGGAAAATGAAATTGTATTTATTTATTATTGTTTTTAAGTTTAAGGTATTTATTGTAGCCGAATATAATTTATTCTAAATATAAAACCCTTACAAATAAATATTTACAGCAGTGTCCAAAAATTAAACCCAATACACAAAGTTTGAAAGGCGAAAATTTGTTACTGAAAACAAATTCAATTGTGAGAGACTTTTCTATGAGAATTATTAAAAATAAATTATATTTCTAAAGCAAATATCATGAATTATATTTTTAAGAATGAGTCATTTTTAATTTTAAAATAATACAATATTTTTACATGTATTTTAACCAGCTTTTAATAATAAAAAACTCGTTTTAATTCATAAAATAAGAACTGGAAAATGAAATTGTATTTATTTATTATTGTTTTTAAATTTAAGGTATTTATTGTAGCCAAATATAATTTATTCTAAATATAAAACCCTTACAAATAAATATTTACAGCAGTGTCCAAAAATTAAACCCAATACACAAAGTTTGAAAGGCGAAAATTTGTTACTGAAAGCAAATTCAATTGTGAGAGACTTTTCTATGAGAATTGTTAATAATAAATCATATTTCTAAAGCAAATAGCATATATTATATTTTTAAGAATGAGTCCTTTCTAATTTTATAATAATACAATATTTTTACATGTATTTTAACCAGCTTTTAATAATAAAAAACTCGTTTTAATTCGTAAAATAAGAACTGGAAAATAAAATTGTATTTATTTATTATTGTTTTTAAATTTAAGGTATTTATTGTAGCCGAATTTAATTTATTCTAAATATAACACCCTTACAAATAAATATTTATTAATTAAAATATCCAAGAATTTACCTTTCTCCACATAAACAAATTAATTCCAATCAAAAATAATGCAAATGGAAATCAGAAAAGCGGTTTAAATGTGTTCAATTTGCTATAACAATGTAAGATTTTCCTTGTTGCACACTCAAGTGGCATATTGGGTTATCCGCAACAAGCCAAAGTTTCCCCAAGTCGCGGGAATATATATGTATATAGTCCTATATATATGTCTGTGAAAAGAGAAAAGCAGTCTTCGCATTCAGCTGATGTCAGTCGCGCGCGAAAACTTTTCAATACAAAGTATGAAGCCCATGACGCTACTAAAAGGAGACATTGAAGAATGCGACAGCCCCGATGAGGCGACAGAACAGTGCGGACATAGAGTAGGACCGAGGACTCGACCCGGCCAGGAGCAATAAGCCAAGAAACGAGCCACATACATACACATATACAACTGAATGAACCGCAACAAAGGCACTCAACTGACTCCGATAGCGACTCCGAGTGCGACGGCAGTGACTTCAGCTACGGCAATGGCTGCGACAATGAGTGCACAAGGGGAAAATATTTAATAGTAATAAAATAATTGCCATTAGAAGTTACTTTTATTAATAGGGCAAGTTGGAAGATTGTAAATATTTTGGTAAAAACAAAAAAAGAGAACTGTTGAAACTGCTAAATTGCTTACAAATCTTTGGATTGTTTATCTGCTTATTTAATTATGCTTTAATCTTGGTAAATTTATTCTTAATTGAACTTGAGGATATTGAATAAAAAAGAGTACTTTAAAAGTTAAAATTAATATGTTTAGAAAAGGTTATAAAGAAAATTGCCAATTGACTTAATACCTCCAATATAAAATCATTTAAAATATTCAACACTTTTGAATATTTTCCTAGTGCTAGCTTACATATTACCCACATATTGTAAATATTATAAAAGTTATTAATAAATTCTAAGAATATTTTCCCCCAATGTACTTTCGCTTCGTCCTGCCACTCAGCTGCACTCGAACTCGCAACCATCGTCCTCTAACCGCCACCTTGTGTTCCCATCGAAGCTGTTGCATTTGGCCATGTTCAAAACCGCAAGCAGGGCGAGCATAACAAGAGTTCTTTGAATGAAAAGGAATCGAGTTGGAAGTTGGGCAGTCGGGATGGGGCACACACATACAGAGGGCGAGTGTGAGTTGGCCGACCAGGCAGCTGCCATGTCAAAATGAATGAATGGATGGCTATATGGGGCTGGAAGGCAAACCGACCACAAGCAGGCCAACAGCTTGGCCAACTTATATATACGCATGTATGCACTACGAAATGCAAATTGAATAACTGTTTAAATTTAATTACCTTTTGGAGAATATTAAACAAAGATAATAAATATATATTTATAAGATTAACGTTTGTTAGATTTAAGTAAAAGATTGTACATTCTTAAGAGTTTGTTTAGTAAATAATTTAAAGCCCATAAGATTTATAATTCCTTTTATTTATACTTAACATATGTTAACACATTTACCCTTATTTTTTTCAAGTGCACAGACACATGCTTTGGCACATAAGAATGGTTGCCTAGAAAGGTGGAGGAGTCAGAGATGGGGTGCTCCTGCCAACGCATGTCAAGCTGGCCGGCCAAGAAGAAAAGCTCATGTCCTCAAATGTGAATGAGACCAGAATTGTCCTCGTCGTCGTCATCGTCGTTCCCATTCCCATTTCCCATACTCATTCTCATTCTCATCCTAGTGCTCGTCCTCGAACAAAAAGTTTCAATTGTCTCTGGCCGAGAATGTGTGAATGCGATTGTCCAAGTTTCTCATTTGCGGCAAGGACTTGGATCCGATTCGGTCCTGCTTCCTGTTGCATGTGGGCACAATTAATTTTTGTTGCTTACATGCAGCACATGATCGCCAGGATAATGATGATGCCGATGCTGATGATGATGGGCGTGTGCCTTATGCGTCCATATTGTGCAATCCCTGCTGCTTTGATAAATGCCCCACTTGACCTCCGACTCGGACCCTTTCCCTGCTTGGATCTGGAATTCGGACTTGGTTCCTATCCAATGTCCTTTGTGCCCCCAAAGACCCCCCTTATCACCATCTCAGATAGTGTCAGCGCCAGAGAAACTTTCGCCATTAATGAGTTATGCAAAGCTCGAGTGGAGACGGCAGTGCACTTAGCGCCACATCCTGCATCTTTGGAAATTTAATTTAAAGTTAAGAGTTTTGAATTAACCCCAGGAAGCAATAACAAGAATTGATTAAAAAATAAACATTTAAGGAAATAGAAAACTAAAATTGTAAAAGGAAGACGCCTTTCTTTTAAATTTATTTATTTATAATCTAACAATCTTTAATATTAAGTGTAGCTCTTAGTATTTCTTATTTATTCTTAAAGCTTTTTTAATAATTTCAAGAAATATCATTTTATCAAATTTTATCTTAAAATGGGTTAAGGCTTTGTGGCCTGACGTTTCCTGCATCTTTTGTCGTTAATAAAGCAAATGACCAAAAAAGTTTTCCAGCCAGGAAATTAGCATTTGGCAGCCTTTTCGCTTTGAGCCAGTTGCTCTTTCCGAAAAATTGCAGCCCGGCATTTTCCTGGGGAAATGCAAATGGCGGGCAAAGTGTTACGGTTTTCGGGGTTTTCAGCTTCGCATTTTATTTTTTTCCCGCTCAGTTGATGGGTAGCCGTGATTAGTTTAGGTTCGGGGGGATCGGGATACCGGTCATGCCGCATGCCGCATTCAAGCGGCCACATGTTCCGCTCCCTGTTCGCACTTCCCGGCATCAAATGTTTTTCCAACGAAGGGGGGAATTTCTCTCCGCTTTTAATATGATTGCAATTCGCGCTGCAGGGCACCCGGGGAAAGGCATTCGCAGTGGCATTCACACGAACGAATGGTCAACTTTTTGGCAGCTTTGCACCAAAGTTTTGCGGCTTAATGGCGGTAGTTTCTTATTGGGCAATATTTTGTTGTCCTAAAAGTGTGTCTAAAACTTTTCAAATATTTAATTAAATTAACACAAAGTTCCCTGGTAAAATGTGATATTTTCTTGTACATTTATTACTCAGATTTCAACCATAAAACAAAAGGCTGTTGGCTTAATGGATAATTACCAGTTTTCCGAATAATTCTGACTCTCTAATTTATTTCTTTGTGAATTCATCTTACTTAAATTTAAATAAATAATTCAAACCTTCCCTCAACCTCTTCGAAATTTTCCATTGAGCTAGGCACCTAACCAATGATCGTAAGGCTCTGTAATGTAGAAAATGGCCAAAAGCAATAGGAGGCCGGAGCAACAATTGCACACGAATGACATTTCCACTGGCCGCTGCACATTAGTTTCGCATCGCTGGGCACAAATGGTATTTCGGCCAGGCTTCGGTGTCGTCATTGAGTTTTCCGGCAACGGAGCAGACTTTCCCACCTTTTCGCCTTCCTTTACTTTGTGGTAATTAATGTGCATATGTATGGGTGCTCACCAGTGTGTGTTTGTAGTGCAGTGTGTGTGTGTCAATTACTTTGGCTCTTGCAGCTGGCCGGTTACAAATTACAGGCTACGGGTCCTTCCTTTCTGGCGGCGAGTCCGAGTCCTTTTTTGGCGGCAACTGCGGCTGGAGTTTTGTGAATTTTATTGGCAAATCAATTAGGTGGCTTCAAATTGTGTTTGGCTGCTGGTCAGCGCTTAATTTATTTGATTTCATTTGGCAAGAGAGCAGATGAAAAAGGGAAAGGAAGGGAAAGCTTTCTTGTAAATGAAAAGTTGGGTTTTTTATTTTGATTATTTTTGTGTTGAAGGTTTTTGATTTTATAGAGAGAAGAGGAAAATGTGTTTTCAATGGTTTATAATTTTTATTTGTACAAATCTTTAGAATGAACAGTTTAATTAATAAGAAAAAATGATGCAAAGTTGCAAAGGAAGCACATATTTTGTTTATTGAAAAGAGCAAAGGAAAATGTGTTTAAATTTGTAATCATTTTTATTTGTGAAAAACTCTAAAGAGAAGTGTTTAATTAACTAAAAAATTTTATATTAAGGAGTAACGTAAAAAGATTTTTTGAACATGATTTGTATCCAATTTGTATTTATTATATTTTGGTTTTTTCGAGGATATCCTTTGATAGGTTTACCAATATATGTTAATCTAAAGGACCCATGGCAGATGTGTTGTGGCTCTCGGCTCGCTGCGGCTGTCGTTATTGCCAACAATCAGTTATGGGTTTGGTTTTTGTAGAGGGGAAGAGTGTGAGAAAGAGGGGGGTGACGGGAATCAGCGTAAAATTTAATTAGCTTTAAGTGTGTTGGTTGCGGCGGTTGTTGCTGCTTCTGCTGCTGCTGTTGTTGCCTGCTACGGTTTCGTAATTTGTTGTTAATTACTTTTTGCAGAGCGGCTTTTTATTGGAAATTAACGCCAGCAGGTTTTTGGTATTTCTGTGTGTATTCTATATATTTGTTTATTTGGTAAAGGAAGAGGTGGTGGCAACTCCCCCTGGCTGGTGGCTGGTGGCGCTACTTAAATTGAAATCAGCCATAAATAGGCATTAAACTTGGTACATAATGATTTTAATGGCGGTTTTCTATATTATGCTGATTACTGTAAATTTTCGGTTTCAATTTGCTGGCTGCTATCGATTTCCCCCCTTATCTTCTGTGTTTTTTCCTTACTCTGTTCTGTTTCAATTTGCCGCTGTTTGTTTGTCGTTCTATATAAATTTATCTAATGACTGTGCCATTATTTGCCTTTTGGGCACGCATTTATTTCATGGCAAATTCAATGCGTTGATTTATGTGCCGGTTTTAAAATTTGCATAATGTTATTAATTTGGCTCAGACGTTGAAATGGCTTAAGACGGCCCAGATGGCCGTAGCCTGAATGGATAATCAAAATTTTATAAGTACCCCGGGGGTACTGCATTTTAAAGTGAGAGAATAAATTAATAAAGGATAATAAACATTCTAAACAAAATTTAATTTTGTGTATTTTTCTTGTATTAAATTATTGTTTGTATATTTCAATTACATTTTAAGTCTTTAAAATGTTTAAAATAACATTTGCATAACTTTAATTGTGAAGAAGAATATTAAAATCAAAATAGGCTCATCCTTTAAACTGCTAAAAATACATAAACAAAAAGAGCTTTGAATAAGTTGTCATATTTCTGAAATTACAAATATAAAGCCTGTTAATTATGGCTAAAAAAGTAGTATTGCCTTCCGTCAACGATTGCTGTTGTACAGAGCCAACAATACCTGACCAGGCGTCATTGATAAGGAAGCGGGATAGCGTCACAGAGATCTTTGCTGAATGTGGAAAAAGACTCGGCTACCAGGCCCGTCATGTGGTGCAGCAGACTAAAAAAAGGAGCCAAGAGTTCCTCTGCAATCATTCTTCAATCTTAAAAAAACAGAAACGCAAAACTAAATCTAATTGTCAACAAGGGTAAGAAGGCCACAATTAAAGCTATCAGTTTCTAAAAATTTGTTTTCTATTTAATTTCCCCAGTTTTTGGAAAAGATTCAGCTTCGATGATGTGGCCACTGGCATCCTTGTCCTGATGATCCTCCTGCTACTCATTCTAGGGCTTATCCTGGTCCGCAGCTATAATCGGGCCCATGCCTATGGAACTGGTGGTTGCTTGTGGCCCGTGCTTTGGGGCCAATGCCAGATAATGACCTAAAGCCGTGGAATCCTACATATATACTACAAAAACCCCCCGCAAACTTTTGTTCAATTGATTGTGGACAATAAACGCAGCCACAAACTAGAATCTGCAATGTTTTGGGCCAACAGCCAGCGGCGTTTTTACACCAATTTCAGTTAGTCAAAGGACAGACCGCAAATGAGGGGAAAGAGGTGGTGCTACACCTTTAGCTAATTAGGCCGCCGGCAGTTGGGCTTTCCCCCTCTCACTCTCCACCTCTCCTTACATTTTTTTGTGGCAGGCACTGCCAATCATCAAGCTGTTTAAATAATAAATCACTTTAAAATTAGTTTGCCAACTTGTGCAAGTTGAGCGACAGCAAATTAGTGAAAGTTAATTAAAACTATTTAAATTGCAAATTATTTTAACGTTTTTCACACACACACACACTCCAGGAACCCGGCCCAAAGTCGTGTAAAAAGTTGAAACGTAATTCACGCACACGGTCGCCACCCACGACGAGTATATATATGACTTTTCACAAAATGTTTAAATGAGGGAAATTAAAAAGGGGGAGAACCCTGCACCACCACGTGGAATATCTAGAAAAAATGGGATGGGACTGGAAAAGGGCGCTGGGGCGTGTACGTGTGGCGCAACAATTTGCATATAAAAAGGGTTGTTAGACTTTAAATAGCAGGCCTGGCCTATTATATGCATTAGGCCCCAGATATGGCGGGGCATTAAGATAAGGCACTTACGCCCAGCTTACCAGAGGCTCCACACACACCCTACTCCGTGTCATGTATTCCGTTCCGTATTCCAAAGACCCCGGCGAAACTCCATACAAAACCGTACACACAGTCACCTACGCAAAAGTTAATTTATGCGGGCATGTCTGCTCCTCCTTCAGCTCTCCGGCTCTGTGTTTCTCCGCACAGTTTCCCTGTCTCTTGTCTGGCAGTCTGGCTTGTTGAAATTTTAATTAAAGGAAAAATATTTAAGGATGCAGCGGCAGTAGCTTGTAGCAGCGCCAGCGCCAGCAGGAATGAATAAAAAAAAAATAAGCGAAGCGGAGCAAAGTTGAATGGAGTCGACGGCGGAAGTCGGAGCGGGGAAATAACCCGCATACTCTAAAAACTTTTGGCCTTGCCAAGAACTCCGGCATCATCGTCACTTGACAAGTACTTAACTTCCGCCACTGACTTTTGCTTAATTCCTAATGATGGAATCCCAACTGCATTGCACGTAAACAAGAGCGCGAAAAAAAGTGTATAAAGAACATTGCCAGGACGATGCCAAAGGATTGCGCAATAAACGTGAGATAATTATGCTGATGGTGGCATGTGATGGGAATAATTATGAGCACGAACTGCAAATTATTAGTGTTTAAATGTATTAAAGGAATAACATTTAAGTTCATAAACGCAGCGTCTCAAAAAAGTATCTTCCTTGGTTTCTCTCTCTCACTGCAAACCCTTTAACAAACCCCCTTGAAAGCCTCCTTTTGAAGAGTTCAAATCAATGAGAAGTCACAAATCTGTTCACTATTTAATTAATGAACTTTCCACTTACCTTTGGCTAGCTGGCAGCTCTTAATTAGTTTATACTTTCCGAATCTTTCGCTGTGCCCTGCCAGGCCGGGGATTGAAGCCGGGGCCAGGCAACAGTTAACCCATTGCTCGGCTCGAGTCCTTGGTGCTGCTGCTGCTTGTGCTGGTATTTCAATTAGCAGGCTAATAGAGGCCGAATGACTTCTGACCCTGCAACGTGCAACAACTGACCGCAAGCAAGGCACGTCGGCAGCCTCCAGTTGCGTTGCATGTTGCCCAATGGCCACGTTGGCCAGACAGCCCGCATCTCTTTTAGGCCAGTCGTATCTTTTTTCCTTTTTTTTCTGCAGCTCCTGCCCAGGATATCACGAGCAACAATGGCTTGAATCAGAAGGTACACTCGCTGAAATTACCTTTATTTGAATTGGTAATAAATCGAATTGGAATATAAAACAAGCATTGATTTGCATTAGTTTTTATTAGGGTAAAAAAGTGGCTAAAATGTTTATAATTTTTTCAAATATTTTATTATTAGTAAATAAGGATTTAAATACTTAAGCGGAATTTATATACATTTTAAAGGTTTTTTGTCTATCACAAGAACATATGAAATATATATCTTCCTCGCTTTGATATTTATTGATAAATTTGTGGCACTTGTTTTGGACAAATTAAATTTGACACATGACTAAGTCAATACTCGTAATGAATTCATTTCCATTTGGGAATCAATTTTGTGTTAGTTTTCATGTGGCTAATAAATCGGCATACTAAATTGAACATTTTTTAAAATAAAATAAATAAAAATTCTTACAATTGGCTTAATTTAAAAAAAGTTGTTGGTTGAAACATGGCTTGATCAACGCGGCTGTTGATGCTGATCAAGAATATATGATATATGGAATCGGAAATGACTCCTTCAGTGCCCTTAAGGCTTCTAACTAAAATTCATAAAACACTAGCAAAGAACAAATAAAAATCTTAATAAATATAGCTTGATAATTAGCTTTAAAGTAATTGAATAAACTCAGCGAATCATTTCTATACTTCAAAATCATCTTTCTTAACTTTTTCATTTAACAAAACATAAATTTAAAATATTTTTATTTCATTTTTTTCTCTGCACATTAGCAGCAGCAACATTTGCAAATATCTCAATTGAAAATGCCTTGCCTACGTGAAGTCCTCCACCTGATGTTGGCCTCTATTTTTGGCTGGAATGTCTGGTGGCTGGATGCTGATGGTGGTTGGTGGTTGAAGCTAGTTCGTCGGGGTGAGGGGTCTACGGGCCTAAATGTTGACCGGACTGCTTTTATGAGGCTCTTCTAAATCAATTTGACAGGGATGCGGCATACAGAGCATGCCGGGAACTCATCAAGGCCACAAACGAGGTCCTCCTCGAAGCGATTAAACGTGGAACATTTGCGTTAGTCAACATAGTTTGACATTCCAAATTAATGAGCACTTAAGCGCACGCATAACGCATTTATTTCGGCTGACAGAGAGGCGTTTCTGGGTTGCCGGCGACGACACTTTAGCGATGAACCTGCCAGCAGCCGAAAAGTTAAGTGTCTCTGACAGACAGATATACCGGAATACCGAAATCCAAATTTTGGCGGTGGCTAGATTACGAGGACACAAACCTACACACACACACGCTCACCCGAATGATTTACAAGGAAGCCACGTGGAATTATGCTTGTACCCGGCTCGCAACTCTAATTATGACGCATTAATCACCAAGGAGCAAGGAGTTTATATATCTGCTTTTTATGGCCCAAAATATATATGTACATGCTGTACATGTTATAAATCACCAACGATTGTGCCATGCTAATTTTAAGCTGAGAGATATTTTCGAGCATTTATGGAAGGTGCTTTAAGGCTCTGGAAAAAAATCTTTGAAAGGTGCGAGCATGTCCAAGTGCGAAATAAATTAAAATAATCCGCTTCACGTAACGCGGGCAAATTAAAACAAATGACATTTCGCACAGTCCGTCACACACGCATCGTAATACAAAAAATATATAAAAACCGTGAACTTAATGCCAGTCCCGCGATGGAAATAAAAATAAAAATAAAAATCACCTGAGCAGCAGTAAAAATAACAAGGAAAACTAAATATTTCATAAATCCCCAAAGCAGTAACAACGCGAAAAACCTCATAACTGCGGCCTCACACACACACACACACACGCATACAATAAAGTTGAAACAGGAAGAAGAATTAAATCAAAAAGCATAAAAATAAATATTAAATTTAACCAGCTTGCTTTGGCGTGCAAAGTTTTAAACAAAAAAAAAAAAAACAGAAATAAAAACGAAAACAATTCACGTTGCGTATCCGCCACGTTGCGGTCGCTCCGCAGAGCGGTTGCCTTTGCTGCTGTTTTTTGCTTTTGGCCCCAGCTTGTTAAAGCTCACGTGGCTGTCAAACGATGTCAGTGACTTTCCCGGAGCAGGAAATTAGAGCGAATGCCAGCAGAAGTCGCACAAAACAAACAGACAAAAAGTTAATTGTATGAAATCAACACACTTAAAGTCAACAGCAACAACAACAGCAGCAGCAGCAACTCGAACAACAAATACGCTGAACATGTTGACAACAGTCAAGGGCAATATTAGGGGCAGGCCCCGAGAACCCCCAGAAAAGCCCCCTCCAGCGAAACCCCAACAAAATGCTGGCAATGATAGCAGCCCGAGCAGGAGACGTGGCACCGGAAAGGGGCAAAAAGAAGCTGGAACAGGGACAGGAGCTGAAGCCGAGTCAAGTCGATCTACAGCCAACAGTCAGGCGTTGAAGAGCAAGCAAGGACCCACCTCACACTAGCAGCCAGCAGCCAAGGACAACTGTGTGGGTACACTGAAACAAATGGCAACTAATTGGCTGACTTTTTTGCGAAAATATTAATAAAATTATATTATTTAAATAGTTACCATAAATACAGGAATATTCTTTTTTTATGCTTCAAAATTATGCATTTGTAGAACTTTGAATTAAAGGATTAGATAATTTTATACATTTACAAACCATATTTTAGCCTCAGTTTAATAAACTTTACTATCACCTTTAATAAAAAAATACATGAAATAATTACCCACAATTTGTTTCTCTCTGTAAACTGTGAAAAAAAAGAGTAAAAATGATGTAGCTTCTTCCTTGGCGAAGCTGCTTGCTGCACATGAAAAAGATGAAACTGCTTTTGGTGTTTGGTAGGTAAGCTAAATACTCAAGGATCCCAAAGAGGAAAGCGCGGGGACCGGGACCAGGACGAGGACGAGTGCGAGTACGAGGACCCTGGCACAGGACACTCGAGCAGGGGACAGACAGACAGACAGTTGGCCCAGACACGAGACATACCTTGACACTCGCTCTTGCTCTTTGGCGCTGGGAACGAGAACGAGAACGCCGGAATGTGTCCTCGTTGTCGTACCAAAATACTTGAGCAAATCGTGTTAAATCGCGCTCAAGTGTTAAAGTAATAAGCACTTTTAATAAATAAAGTTGAAAGGTTGCCGGGGCGTGCGAGCGAGGGCGACCTGCAGCCAAACACAAACAGCGACAGACTCAGGCACTCGCCTGACAATTGCGGCGCCCAGGATGCTCGGTATGCTTGTTTGTCTTCTAATGGTCGGGGTTATTATATTTCTTCTGCAGGTAATTTCGAGTGAAATAAAATCGGAATTGCCAGTGCCACTCACTTCGGGGTCTTAAGGTAAACGGAAAAATGTTTTGAGGCATTGTTAAGTTGTCAATCGATATTGGAAGAGGTTAATTGGGGAACTTAAGCCCAAGGATGTGCGGATGCGGAAGGCATTGGTAGAAGGATGGAATAATATTAATAATGTGAATATATTTTGTAGTTTTTTAGATAATGTTATTTATTTAAATCCATAAAAAGAACTATATTTAATCAAGGCTATGCATAAGAATACAAATTCTTTGGGTAAAAGCCTTAAATAGGTTTTCAGAAAGCGTAGATTTTTAAATAAAGAACTCATTACGCTTCAATTAATACTCAAATGTTTTATAACAAATCTTCTGTTTTAAATTAATTTTAATGAGGTTAAAAACTTACTAGATTATAATTATATAATTTGGGAACCTATTTAACAAGCATACATTTGTAACAACTCAACATAAAGTTAATTTAAAGTTAACCCCCGATAAACAGTAATTATTTCATAAATATACAAAATCCTTGTTGTATATATCTTTAATATATGTACAGTTTGCATATTAATGTGCATTATGCCCTCGGAATATTGAATACATGAGGCACTTACGTGAATAATCAATTCATTTAGCACATTCCAATTCAGCCTAGAGTGCGGCTCATTAGTCTTTGATATACATTTTTTAAAGCACACACTCGTCCCTCGCACTTATGGGTAAAATATCAATGTAAATCACTTAAAGGCATAATTAAAACATATTCGCATCGCGTAAAATGTGCGATATTTAATAATATTGGAGCATTTTAAAAAATTGAAACTGAAATATGGCCAGACAAAACAGCAGCGAGTTAAGGCCAGGGAGAGCAGGAGAGATGGTTGTCGAGTGCATCTCGTGGATGTGAAATTACAATGGCGAGTGCATTAATTCAATAATTAACACTAATTATGTGCGCCGGGCATTTATTATGCAGCGACTGCAATTCAACTGCGACCCGATCTGGCACTTGTGGCCGCGAGCAGCAGCCCGGAGTAGTTAATTATAATTTATGCATAATTAAAAAGATATTTATTAAAAAAGGGATGACAACAGTGCAATGCATATTGATTGGGGCCGCCACTCTCTGTCCTGACTACGATTTTCCACCCAGTTTTCCCACACACACACCCACACAGCGATATCCTGTCTAATACCGTTAAATGCGCCATCATTGTCAACAGCCGTGGCCTGCTTTCAGAGCCTCCATTCTCATCCTGATCCCCCCGCCTCTATTAGAAGCATAATTTTCCACGGCCATAATCACTTTAAAACAATTTCGTGTGCGCCACATTTAATGAAAATTAATTTAAAACTTGCACAGGGTTAGCTGGCACCGGCGAAAGCCCAGGCCATAGGCGCCTCTTACATACATATACATAATTTTTTCGGGATTTTCTTTTTGGTTGCTGGCAGAAAGCCGCTTAAATTACCCCAAAAATCCCAGACATATAATCTTTTGCCAGCTTTTCTCCCTCTGTATGTGTGTGTGTGTGTGCGAGCGGCTTTTTTGTTTTTGCATCCAACGAAACTTTGGTTAGCTGTCGGCTGGTGCGGCAATCACTTTTGAGCGTAAGCTGCGCCATATTGTCTGCCATTATTGTCAGCGTACGGGAAACGGAAATAGGGTGTCATATTTTTCACTGTCTCCCTGAATGTCCTTTTGGCCTCTTCTCTCACTCTCTGTGTGGTCTGTGGGTGTGTGTGTGTGTGTGTCCCGGTTGTAAAAATGCGTTAAGCTTCCTTCCACTCATGCTTAAGCATTTCAACCCTGTCCTTTCTGTCCTCTCTGTTCGTCGGCTTATATCCGGCCAGAAAAAGAGTCCTGCTCATGACATCGGAATGATATCTCATTACCCGGCTTAAGCCAGTTTAACATTTCCCTGCAAGTTCACAACATTCACACTTGTGCAATTAATTTCGGTTGGCACTGTGTGCGTTGGGATTTTCGGTCAAGGTAATTCCAGTTTTTAACATTTGAGAAAGAAGAAATAAATTAAGGTATTAAGGAACTTGTATATTATAATGATGCTAATCTAAATAAATATATTTATATATTATGATTATTAGAGCTTTATTATTACGTTATTAAATCTGTAAGGGTTTTCTAAATTTACTTAATTTTAATGAGCTCTGCATAAATATCCTTCGTGGTTTTGAGATATTATTTCGGTTTGATTATTAATTTTTCACTATATTGTAAAAATTTATATTGACTGGATTAAGTTCTTGAATATAAAAAATTGTATTTTTAATTTCAGAATAAATCTTAGGAAAACCTTTAAAATCCTTTCTTGCTTAAAGATTCATTTGCGTTTCCATTGGTTTAAAAATCGTTAAAAATGATTTTTAGTTTTGTTTTTATGTTTTAAAAGTATTAAATAATTTCTGCACAAATATTTCATAGCAAAATTTTATAAATAAATTTATTTAAAAATGTAATTCTTTTGCAATATGTTATGTCATAGAAATTAAATCTCAAGTGAATTTTTATCAACCCAATTAAAGAGTTTTAATCTTGTTCACTAATTTCTCAACTTGCCATAATTGTAATGAAAACCCTTAACCCAAGAACGATAAAAAGGGGAATTAGAAAGTATAATGAAGTGTTTTGAGACTTGCCTTTATATTTTGTTTGTCGCATCAGACAGACAAACACCCCCCTAATGCCGCAATCCCCACCACCTTCAGCCATAACCCACCCGGCAGCTGCCTTCCATTTCATTTGCGTGGCAGCTCTCCGTTGGCTTTTTGCTGCTTTCCACCGCAAATTTGCACCATCTCCCCGTGGACCAAAGTGTTCGCGTTTTATCAAGTGCCACGAGGGCAACACTCATACGCCATGTGCGCCATGAATATTTGTTAACCGCACTGTAAACTGTGTTTACAAAAATGTTTGCCCCGTATGCATGTTGTTACTCGCCCTGCTACAGTATGCAAAAGTGCTTCAAAAGCCCCCATGGTTCCTCATCCCCCGCCAAAAAAAAAAAGAACAGACACAACATACACAAAACCCGCAAGGCAGGCGGGGAACACCGCACCTGCGGTTCTTGTACTGTCTTTTGACACATCGCACTGCCAAAAAGGGTAAAA
The DNA here is from genome assembly GCA_035045905.1 of Drosophila anomelani. Taxonomy (NCBI): domain Eukaryota; kingdom Metazoa; phylum Arthropoda; class Insecta; order Diptera; family Drosophilidae; genus Drosophila; species Drosophila anomelani. Next base: position 2,944,086 of record JAWNOO010000165.1, read on the forward strand.
GGCAGATGTTCTCGGCTGACTGTTGAATGGAACATTACGCATACGCCGCGTGGCCCTCCACTTGGATATATGTATATGAATGTAGATGCCCCGTTATATCTTTAGTTAATGCATCCTCGGCCATCTTGGGCTCTCTGGCCATTTGCGGTCACCGGCCAGATGTCTTTCATTAGGTGGTTAAGCATAAATGCCTTACCCCAGACATCTGTTTTCTTCGGATGGTGTGCCAAAATGTCTTCATTAAATTAAGGAATTTCTTTGGCAGCTGTTAATTTGTTGGAGAATATTCTGCAAATTCTTCTGTGTCTTGGTGGTTGTTAGAAAATGGTTAGGTGCATATTAAGGATAAGTATTATATGGATAATAAATTCCTATAAGAATAAAGTGGTTAATATTTTGATGTTTGCAAGCAAGGTATATTTGATTTTGTTATTATAAGCAGCTTATAGGTACTAGAAATAGGAAAATAAAATTAATAAATTAAATTATATTATATTTAAGTAAATATTCCGACATTCCATTTATAAGCCTTAAATTCAACTTGCTTGTAAAGTTTCTCATTTTATTTCCATACAGCAACATACATTCCAGAAGCAATCTAAAAGCGATTGTTATCCACAGAAATATGTATTAAATTCTCGGAAAATTTCCCCTTTTATTACGGAAACCTATCGTATGGATAATCGCTTCCATCAGATGCTCAATATGCTTGGGTCAATCAGGCTCAATTAACATAACGCCGCAGAGGGAGGCATCCAGGGGAGGCGGAGGAGAATTACTGGAGCGATGGCAATAAAATCAACAAGAATGTATTCAATGTTGATGCAGCTTACTTACCGCATTCGCCCATCGATTTACACATTAATACGGATGTGCGCCTTGCGACTGATTTAAGTCGCTGGCCACCCACCGATTGGCACATTTATTTACATTAATGCCTCATATTTACAGGCATATTAACGGGGGCCATATGCCAGTGTCTGTGTCTGTAAATTATATAATTAGCACGCAAAAAAGAAAGCAACAAAAAAAATTCCAATCGATAGGAGGAATTAACAAACATTTATTATATGTCCAACAACATGCATGACCCCATAAAAAGTTAATTGTTAATTGTTATTACAAGTACCATAATGTATGTCTCCGGAAAAAAACTGTCAAACAAACAGGCAGGCATAAAAATATAAACATAATTATAAAAATAAATATTATTTTAGAGCAGTTTACTTACGTGTGCGATCTGCTCTGCATTTCTGCCCTAATGCGATTAACTCACGCAATTGCCATTAAACCCAAATTTTGTGCTGCTCCAGGTCCTGCGGCCGGACGAAGGCTACAACCTGCCTGTCCACGCGGCGGCAATTAAAACTCGAAGGCCTTCTCAAGGCACAAAGTACGGCCCCGATAAGTAGGCAAGGAAATATGCAAAATATAAGTGTAAGAAAAGTGATTTGTGATTGGCTCGGGAAGCTGTAAAAATTCATTAAATATAATTTCAACTGGCCAAACAGCACGTAATAATCGTAAAGGAAACGGGCCCCGAAAAAGGGAAGTAACCTCCTAATAAAATTTTGTAGGACAAGGACATTAAAAAATTAATAACAGGCACTCACCCATTGTACTTTGACACGCAGCGTGTCTGTGCATTTTTCATGATTATTATTGTTTTCGTTTTGGTTTTTGGTTGTTTATATTTTTTAGGCATGTTACGTAGTTGGCAGTTCGTTAGTGGTTAATTGTTTGGAAGCCGGAAGCATAACAAAATAAACAAATAAAATCATTAAACCATTATATAGTATATGTATGAACTTTATATATGTGCGTAAGTTTTTTTGTGGCCGCTGCTTAAACCGCTGCCACTTATGAGTTTTTGCCTTGACTATGGCCTTTTTTATTTATTTTTTTTTGCCTAGCCTGCCCATTCAGGGGACTCGGCACAACATGGCGTATACAATATTTTCCATTTTTATGCCAAGATTTATTAGTTTAGCGATAAATAAAAGCAGCCGCTCTACATAGCGTCAGATGGGGAGGATGGTATGTGGGGGAGGTGAACGCTCTGTCTCAATAAATCACTTGGCATACTGTGAAATTGGCTTTTATGTCCCCATCCATGGGCATTGCTTTCATTTCATTTGTGATTCTCGAATGGATCTAAATTTTAAAATGGCTCTTCTATCTAAATCTATTATGTCATATCTGTTTGAAGTTATTGCCTGACAACCAATATGGAGAGAGTACACACATGTGAAGTATCAGCGAATGAACAATTGATGAGATGGATGATGAAGAATATGAAAATCAATATAAACATAGACTTTTGTTAGTTTATAACTTATTGATTCTGGAAATGTAGAGAACCTTCTTTCGTTTAGAAGAAAATAAATTAAAGATTATTACTAAATTTTAGCTGATATTTTCCTATAAAAATTATTATGTTAAGTCATGTTTATTTAATTTCTTAAAAATAAACTTAAGTTTTCCTACAATTTTACACTAAATCCTATCTAACCAGTAGCAATCTTTACCCATTCAATCATTTAATATTCAAATTCCTTAATACAAATTCTCCCTCTTAGCTTGTTGTCCGCTACTTAATATCCTTTCCGCGACAAAACACAAAACTTTCCCGGTGGCAACTATATTCATCAATGTATTTTTATAATTTATGCATAACGCGAAAGTTGCAAAGCAGCGAAAAACTCATTATGACCGGCACAGGTGCGAGACGGTGTGCACAGATGTTACCCTTGTTTAGAGAAGGACACTGCCAGACCAAGGTAAAGTGCAATCAGCCACAAAGTGGGCAGCTGGTTTGCCAGCAGACAATATCATTTACTTGTAAATTTTCGGTTTTATCTGGCGACTGTCAACATTTTTATCAGCATCGGCAGTGGCTGCAGCAGCAGCTGCAGCATTTCAGGTAACCCAGGTAGAGTAAACAGAAAGGCACAAAAGATGCACGTGTGTGTGTGTGTGTGTGTTTGGCTGTGTGTTTGTGTTTGTGTTTGGGCACAAAGAATGCAGGCACTTAAACGTGTTGCATAATTCAGGCGGCGTTTATTCAGAGCCATTGCACACTGGCTGTGTTCTCAGCAAACCATCGTCAGATCAAAAAACGGAAGTTGCTCAAGAGCAGCAGCACCATTTTGATGAGCTCCACCGAACTCTCGGCTGCTGCTAACTTATTAAAGTGGAATTTGAAAGGAGAATGATGGCTACACGGGGGAAAAATAAATGCTAAAAGTTGGTAATGGTAAAAATATAACTTTGCCTGTCATCGAGACATAAATATCATTATCTTTTTCAACTGATTTGTAATTTTGAAATTAAAATTGCTCAATAAATAATTTAAAATTCAAGAAGTTATTGAAAAATTGGTAATAAGGTGAACTGAAATATATTTATATCCTGGAGGTAATTCAAAAATATAAAATAATAAAAAATAATAATTACTTAGATTATATTCCTTGATTTAAATATTCCTTATTGAATTATTTAATTTTATAAATATAAAGATATACACATAATGATAAAGATCTACTATTTTTCCGCACAGTGCACACTCTCCATGGTTTTGAAGGCAGCTTATGTACCATTATGCACAGGCATTTTAAGCCTTTCCGTTGTTTGACATTTATGAAGTTTACTCTATCGCTGTTTACACGCCTTGCTTCAATCATACGGGAAATCTGCCAGATTTTACTTTCCGCTTGCTTATTTTTTCGCAGTTTTCTTAGCTTTCCTTTTTTTTTGCTTATTTTGCATAAAAAAGAATGCCGCACAAGTGTCGTCGCAGGGGCCTCGCGCGCTTGGCGCTGGTAACTAAATTATAATAATCTCTGGGGGCACAGGCTGTCACTATGATGGCATCATCCGTATCAGTATCAGATCATAACGGATTATGAGTGTATCATGTCGAGCGGCAGCAAAACTCCTCCATCCGCACTCGCCTTCCACTCGTACATATCTACATATCTCTTTCGGATATTGTACTCGTAATAAAAGGGAATTTACATATGAAAGTTAAACTTTGTGCGCCGCATATATCGCTGGCTGTTTTCTCCTTCATCGGATGCGTCCTTTTGCTAATAATGCCAGTGTGTGAGAGTATCTGTGTGTGTTTGAAGAGGTACCAGACCGTGAGCTCGTGTGTGTGTGTACTAGTCGCCATAACGTATGCAACATTACACGAACAAACATCTGACGGCAGGAGGCGAGCGAGGCTTCCATCTTCGTCCTCATCAAAATGAGAAGCAACCGAGAAAGGCGTAAACATGGGGGATGAAGGGCGCAGGACCAAGGACGAAGGTTGCACACTGGCATCTTTTAATATTGTACTCAACCGTTGTTTACATACACCGCGAGAAAGCAGGCAAGCAAGCCAGCACACAACAAATACAGGTTCCAAATTAATGTTGGGCAAAGTACAAATGCGGTTGAAATAAGAGCACTTGGAAAAATGATTCAGGTCTTAAACAATATAATAAAAACCTATAAAATATTTAATAACATAATATTTAGAATTCCTATTAAATTAAAGAGTTTCTACACTTGGTATAAATTCATACATTTCATTCTAACTAAACTAATCGTTATTAATTATAGGTTTGAATGGAAATCGAACTACATACCATATAAAATTAATAAACAAAAAACAAATGGATTTGAACTGCAAAAACTAAACTAAATACATTTTCTTTCGAATAAATAATAAGTAAAAAAAGATATATAGGTTTTCAGTTCTTTTTTGAGCAGGGATCGTTAATACTGATTATTTGTATTTTTAAGTATAATAAAATTAAAATAAATAACAAAATTTATAATTTGTTCACTTTTCATTATCCTCTCTTTGCTTTCCGACCTGCCCTAACAATTTCTCACGTTGAAACGCTTTTCTTTTTCTGCTGCATCGGTCAGATGAGCGAACAGCTGATAGTTTGTTTTTGTTTTGTTCTGACCTAAACATAAACAATTTCCCTTCAAAACAAAAATATTTGATCAGCTGTTCAGACTCTCTCTCTCTCATTTGCTGCCGTAGCGAGAGAACAGATCTGAAGGTCGTTGATTGTATGTTTATTTACATGAGCGAACAGCTGATCGTTTGTTTTTGTTTTTAAACAAAAGAGCAGATAAGCTGTTTGCAGATCTGAAGGTCGTTGACTGCTGCTGGAGCAAAAGAAATGCTTTTTAACGTGAGAATTTGTTAAAGCAGGTCGGGAAGCCAAGAGAGGATAGCTGGTTAATTAAGCTTATGTTTCGTATCAGCCGAGGAAATTTTATTCCCTTACAGCTTAGCGACCAATATTTTGATACTAAAAAAAACATAAATAAAATAATAATAAATAAATACAAATAATATAAATTTTTAAGCCACTCTCAAGCGCATTGTAGCCCCAACAAAAGCCAAGATGAAAACACATTTAGCATATATAGATTTTTACTAATCATTGGTATTTTTTTTCTCAATCAGTTTTCAGTTTTTTTGTTTTAGTTTTTATAGCTTACTTTCATTACCAATTAGTTTAATTATTTTACATCGTTTTCGTATTGTTATGTTTCATTTTTCATTTTTGTTTTTTTTTTTGTCTGGTTGAATCACAGTTACATACTAAAAATTTATTTATTATTACACGCTACCCAAAAGATTTTTGCAAGCAAAAATTGTGTTTTTTTTTTGTGTGTTTCGTGTGAGTGTTACCCAAAATACGAATATTTTCTCGCAATGCATTCTGTAAAGATGTCACAGGACACGCTGTGAGTGTGTGCTGTGCGTGTCTGTTTTGTGTGTGTGTGTGGTGTGTTTGTGTCTCTGTGCAAGTGTAGTTGTTTGAGGTTGCGCTTCGCGCTGTTTACACGGCCTATGTCTACATTTAGCGTATATACTTCTATATATATTATATATAGTATATATATAAGTTCGCTAGCTATACTTGATTTTGTTTTTGTTCGTTCATGTTGTTGTTTTTGTTGTTGTTGTGGTTGTTGTCCTGTGTGTGTTGTGTCGTCTCAGTGGTTGTTATTGTTATTGTTAGCTGTGCTTCGTTTATGGCACAAGTTTCTTAAATCCAGCACCTTCTTGGCCAAGTTTGAGCTCTTCATAAATTGTGGGATTTACTTCATTGCACTGCGTATTGCTGAGCGGGTTATGAAAGTGATGCGCCGCATCTGCGGCACTTTTATGTTGTTGCTGCTGCTGCTGCTGCTGCTGGTGATGCTGCTGCTGATGATGCTGCTTCCCCGCAGCAACACCTGCCGAGGTGGCCGCTGCTGTCGGCGCCGTTGTTGTCGTGGATGTCGTCATTGTGGCGGCAATGCCATTACGACCATGGCTGTGACTGTTGCTCCCGCTGTTGTTGCTGTTGCTGCTGCTGCCATTTTGCGTTGTTATGGCCGATGTGACAGTAGGCAGCTATGGCATGGTTATTCATATACACAAGTCCGCGTGTTTGGTAGATGTGTAGAGTTTTAGGACGGGCGGGGTTGTAGGTATAGAAAAAAAAGCACACACATTGACAGTTATAACATAAAAAATAAGTAAATGCATAACATACACCCTACGCCTACGATAATACACACCGAAGGATATATGGCTATCATATCACTAAGCTAACTTTGGCCAACAGCGAAGGGAGTAATAAAAACAAACAGGTTGGATAAGTAAAAGTCGGGGCTAAATCGACTTTGAAATACCGACTTGGGGGAATTTAAAAGGAAGGATATTAAAGCTGAAACATTGGGTTTATTTATAGAATTATTTAGGTAACATGATATCAAGAAGCTATTAAAATTGTTGTTCCTTAGCTAAGCTGCATTTTAATAACTTTCAGATTATGTATCATATATTTTGTATTTTTGATTATATGTTTAATTAAATAACTCAAGTATTTCCTTGATCTTAACATACAAAAATGAATAAGGTAGGGATCGGCAATAAGATTAAATAATAAAATAAATACAGCTTTTAAATAATACCTAACAAACTGACACTTGTAAAAATTAAGACTTTATTTTTTTAAAAAACCCCAAAGACTTTCTCAAAATAATAACCAACATTTTGTTATCAAATATCCCCTGAACTCTCAACTTGCCAAACTTAATACACCCTTTATCCCCAGTGACTATCCCTTTTTTTTAACATCAAAAACAAACAAAATAAAGTCCAAAATCGATCGCTATACACACCTGCACCTGTTCCAGGCCCCGGGTATAGGTGGGATTCTCAAATGCCACATTGCCGTTGGCCGACTTTCCGTAGCTAGAGCGCTGCCGGCGATAGAATACAATGGCGGCCGCCGCCAAAAGGATGGCCAGGATGCTGGCCACAATGCCGCTGATGGTGCCCACGGCACTCGAATAGCTGCTGGTGGCCGAGGTCACATGGTGCTCGCCGAGCGTGAACCTAATCGGATCTGTGAGCACGCTGGCACCTGCAAGACAAGCCGGCAAATTAAAATCCAAACGGGAGGAAGGACGCGAGACTCAGAGACGCAGGACTCTGGCAACAGTAAACTCAACTCACCGTAGCTATTGCCAGCCTTCACCACCAGCTCGTAGAGCACATCCTTCTTGAGGCCATTAATGCTTATTGTTGTGTCCTTTACGTCGATGCGTCGTATCTCGAGAGCAGCCATCGCATTGCTGCCGCCACCGCTACCCATACTTGTTGCATTATTCATGGCGGCCAGGGTATCCATTCCAGAGTTTTCCATGGAGGAAGCATGGTCCTGTGAACCCGAACCGGAGCCGGAGCCGGAGCCCGAACTGGTTGATGTTGGCGGCAGGACGGCGGCCTCGTGGTAAAATATTCTATAGCCGTCAACGGCATTTGGATTCTTTGTCGGCGCATCCCATCTGTAATGAAATAGTTTTCATAGAGCGACGGCGCCGCATTATGAGTGCTTGGTAATATTGTTGCAGGCGCGCACAACTTGTCTGGAATTTTAATAAATTTAATGCGGCACCAGGTTCATGGGGTCCCAAGTTTCCCAGTTTCCTAGTTTCCCTAGTTTCCTACTCCCCCATCTGGAGCATTCTGCCCTGCATCAACCTTTGACGTTGACCGAGTGTATTAAAGTGAGATAAAAATCTCGGCTTTAATGGATTTGCGGTCTATTAGTGACCCACACACACACAGACTCACATGGTGTGAGAGGATATGGCGCTTGGAAGGATAATGAATGTATTGGGTTTGGTGCGCTAAATGGATGAGTCCACTTCCGCTTTGGACAAAAGTGTTTAAGAGCTTAGCCCCGAGGGCGGTTGGAACGTGTCCCACATAGTTTGGGGGGCCCAAAGCCAAATGGCTTCTGCTTGGTTTAACTTTGTTTTTCGGGCAGGACACTCGAAAAAATAAGCAGCTAAGAAAATAGTTTAGCAAACTTGAAGAGCACGGTAAATGCTTGTTTTTTGGTAAATAAAAACCACAATTGAAGGGTAATTGCAGCCATTAATTTGTGAGACACTTTTTAGATAAATATTTTATGAATTTGTTATAAAAAAAATATTAAATAAAAATACCCCAAGTTCCTAATAATTTAAATCTTTAAAAATCTAAATTCCATTCCTCTTTTCTGCATAAATGTAAATATTTTTTAAACTCACCTTATGGACACCTCGCTATCGGAGACCACACTGACGACTATGTTCTCCGGTGGACCCGGTAAGCGATCCCTATTCTTCTCAAAGCAGCCCACAATGGTGCGGGCATACTGCAGACTGCAGATCTCCTTGGAGCGCACAGACTCGCCCCGGCACCAGTTCAGGCATTTCCTAGGCACATGCTCATCGGCACAGCACGAGCGATGATCTGATCCATCAGCGGCACAGCGCATAAGCTTATCAAAGTCCACAATGCATTCGGGCCGATCGGCAATGGCATCAAAGTCCACATAGTAACTGCAGGCACTCCGGCAGGCCATGGTGACATTCTGCTCCGCACAGCACTCGGAGACATTGTGATTCAACGCCGGCGTATTACGTATACGCACCGAAACCGGTGTGGTGGTTGCGCCAAAGGGATTCTCCGCATGGCAGAAATAATCACCAACATCGGTGGCCTGCAGCTTACTGATCCTCAAGGACATGGTATAGATCGAAGGACGTGATTCGTTGGTCTTCACGGATATAAAGTAGTTGCCGCCATTGATAACAGGTACCCGGCCATCCTTTTCCCGCCAGAAAATCGTTTTGGGCGCCGGCTTGGAGTCCACAGTACAGCGCAGCTCGATCTCATCGCCAATGGAGGCGACAGTGATGCCAGCAGCTTGTATTTTGGGTGGATCTGAAGGACAAAAAAACATTCATCAGAATTTAAAGGGGAATTTATTTAAGGAGCTACAGGATTATTAACCTCCCTGAGGGGCAATTACTTACAGCATATGTTAACCCTTCTGGTGGCCTGCATGGGTACTCCGTAGCCATTGTCGGCATAGCAGGAGACGTGCTCCATATCCGCGGACACATTGTGAATGACCGTAACCATGTGCCGTGAGGTATCCTGCCGCACCAGGTGTCCGCCCACATAGAGTGAGATGGTCGGCGCCGGGTTGCCCAAGGCCAGACACAGAATGGTCATGGATCCACCCTCTGGTATATTGTCTGCCGGATGCACAGTGGGGGGCTGCAAGTAGCGTGGAGTTGAGTTACCTTGTAATGCACACACTCACACATGCCTGGAGGAACACTTACATCCACAAAGGCGGGCAGGGCAGGATCCGTCCATGCCACCAGCGTCTCGGAGGGCAGAGAGTCGCCTCGCTCGCCCACCGCCTCCACGTAGAGCACATGCTGGGAGCTCGGCTTCAGGTTGTTCATCCGCAGCCAGGCCAGCTTCGTTTCAATCTTAATGAATTGCTCTGCCCTCATGGCCTTGTGGTAGACTCTGCAGGATGGACGAAAAAAAAAGGAGTCAGAAGGAGCAATTAGGAAAGGGATAAGAGGCTTGTCAATTGGTTGAAGAAATTATAAATTCATCTCTGGCTTTCTTTTTTAAATATATTCTGAGCACAAGGATTTGATGACTTGCTTAAGGTGAGATATAAAAATATTTTCTAGATAATTGTAGATTTTTTTTTAAAGATTTATATAATTTATAAGTCTACGTTTCAGTTCAAAATTAATTCAGGAAGTATTTATTTTATATGTTTCTATAAACTACTATTTAATTTACATTCAATTTACATTCAATTTATTTTAAATAATTATTTCTAAAATTTATTAACAAAAAGAAAGCTCACCTGTAGGTAATCCTCTCATGCGGATGGGCATACTCGGGCGGCTGCCAAGTGAGCTGCATCCAGGTGGCACTGTGTGCCACAACCGTTAGCGAGTGTGGTGGCGATGGTGCACCCCAGGTCACGCCCTCTCCTGCACACACACAGAGACACACAAACACAAAAAGAGACCGCACAACAATTAAATCAACTCATTTTGGAGTGCAGAGTTAGTTGGCCAACTCACCTTCGGTGGTCCGGTGCTGGTCCGTGGTGTTCAGCAGCAGCATCGATGCCGGCAGCGATGTGCCAAATTTGCCCCGCGTCACAACCGTAATGCGGTACAAGGCATTCGCATCCAAATTCGTCAAATCGATACTCGTCTCATTGGTGGTCAATTCCTAAGTGTATAATTGCATCCGAATGGCGAATGCCGAATGGCAGGCGAGACGTTAACGAGAACGAGAAAAAAATGTGCGAAAATTGCTATGAAAAGAGTGAAATCAAAACAATTGAATAACGATTCAGGGTAGACTTTGAGAATACCCTTTTATACAAAAGGATTCTGACTCGATCTGCTGATAAAATTGGGAAATGCAGGAACTATAAAGATATACAAAAAGCATATTCCCGAAGCCTATTTATTTTCTTTTTATTTTATATTTCTATCAAAGTATTTTTTTAATACATTTATCATAGTATTATATTATTTCATTTAATTTATTTCTCAACCCAAAATCTCTATACTCTCTCTATACTTGGAAATACCCTTAAAAAAGACATACAAAAATTTTGATAACATTCCTGGAGACCAGTCTAGCGTTCTGCTGAAGTCTGCTGTTGGCTGTGGCTTGGCTTGATTTCGCTGAAAGACATGTCGTCATGATTAGTACTTTTTGTAATTGCTGCCATGCAGCGCAATTTGCGGTATTTAGCCCGCCAAATGACACCGCACCCTCTATACCCCTGCATTCCCCTCCATGCTCTTCGTTTGCCCCAATCAGCCAACTGGCTGCATCATCAGAGTCATTCGTAGGATGCCATTGTCGCAGTCATTCAACTCATCGGAGCTCATCTGCGGGTCTCTCTCTCGCTCTGGTCCAGTTCCTAGTTCCATGTCCTCGTCCACGATGACGTTATTTTGTTTCAAAAGCCATCCTCGAAATTGACAGCTATATCCCGGACACTCCGCTAGTCTATGCATGGACTTTTGCCACTGACCAAGGACGAAGAGCAAAGGACAAGGGATGGTGGCCCCAAAAAAAAACACCACAGCTCCCTCTCTCTCATCCACATTTTACAATCCAAAATCCACAGCCCCGCTTGCTGCAAATCCACATTAAAAATCGTTAGCGTAATCTGTTGGCCGTACAGCTTTGGGGGCAGATGGATGCGCTACGCAAAATGAGTTGAAGAGTATTTAAGTTCCAAATAAAACTTGATCAGTTTATGCAAAACAATTGGAAAACTTTAAACAATATAATAAGTTCCTGAATTCTAAAGTCTAATTTATATTAATTTTTAACTTAATAAATATATTTAAAGTTTATAGAAGAAGCTCTCTAGGTTTTAGGGCTTATTTAATTATATCTTTTAAATTTATTGAACTTTTAAAAAGTCTTTAACATTCAAAAACATATTTTCTTCAGGCATATATATTTTTGAAATTTCTAAATAATTCTTTTATGCCTTCTACACACCCTACAATCTCAAAGCCCAACTCAATCATTTACACACTGAATCGCTCTGCTGCCTGATGTTGCTGCTGTGCCAATGTTGCTGCTGTGTTATTTTGGCCCTCTCTGTGTCGTTTTTTAATCTCCTGCAGATGTCGCAGTCTCGGTGCGGTTTTTGGCCTTTAATTGCATTTTTGGCTGCGTGGCCAGTGCGAAAAAATGCGGCGCGTTAAGTAATTTATTTCGCTTTATGGCCGAGCGCTTTGTTTGTTTTTTAAAGCCACCTCGGCTCTGGCATTAACTTGTTTTGTTTTTGTTTTTTTTTTGTATCTTTTCCAGTGGCATTAGCAGCATCAGCTCTCGGCATCATCAGCGTTTGTTATTTCAGCTACTTTGTGCTGAAATTATTTGATTTGAGTGCCACGCCTCCCCCTGGTCACCCGGTGCCCCTGATTTTCCGGCATAACGAGTCACTTTTGAGTATGTAAGTCAATGTCAGAGCGATGTTGGACATCTGTTGGTGGAGCCAGTTTGGCCAACATCTCTAAATATGTATGGGGCACCATCTCGGTTATGGTTCGAGGTATTTCTCTCTTCTATTTTTCTACGATTCTGCTGGCCGGGGTCGTAAGTCGTAAATCTCAATTTTCGGGGAGGGTAAGCTGGTCGTGTGGTCGTGACAACTTGTGTCAAATATGATGATGACGAGGACTGGACCCATTTTAACCTCGAAAGCAGAAACCGTCCAAGCTGGAAGCTGAGCAGGGGTTAATTCGTAGATAGAGGCTTCCATTTGACACAGGTACGGCGGTCTGATAAAACTAACTATAATTTAGTGACCAACGTCCCTCCCGAGAGAGAGAATAAATTGCCCGGCTCAATACTAATTTCCTTCCATTAGAAACTTATCTAAAACGCATTAAATTCAAAGCCCGAATAGATTGTCAAGGCAAAGAGGGAAAAACGATTTATTATGCTCTCGACAGGGAAGGACTCTGTCCCAAAAAGAAGGCAAAAAAAAAGGGGCAGGCAATACTAATAGCAGCCAAAGGACTCTTAGTTGGGCGTTTCGTGTGTCACTTTGGCTTTGCTTTTTCGGTCCCCTTTCGTAATTACATTAACCGCAACTTAAATGTGCCACAATTGGCATGACGAGCGGGTCCTAACTGAATAATTAATGGGGTGGCACCGCCACCATCACCATCACCACCACCCCCACTGAAATAGAGGTGAGTCCCCAGAAACTACTTGAGCGAATAGCTGATCAAAATGCATAGCGCCATGTCCTTGGCTACTTAGCTTCTGCACTGGAATAAAAATTAATAGGAAAATGAGCAGGGAAACCTTGTAATAATTAAGGTTTATCGGGGAATTAATTGGGATTTTTTAAAACGAGAAATAGTCATAGAATTAATAAAGTAATATTTCAGGTTGCTACAGAAATTGGATTTTTACAACCATAAAATATACATATGTCTTAAATAATGCAATTCTATATTTTAGGTGCCAAATTCAGTGTAGATTTGTTTCAGCTACTTTGTAAATATTTTTAGCATTATTTTGGACGTCTTTATGATTGTTTTTTAAACCCTATTGATTTCCATAACATATTTTACTTCAATAACAACGTATCTCATCTTTTAAGTAAGTAAAACTGGTTTACAGAATACAAATATTCTTCTGTAAATATTTCCTTTTGCAAAATTGTACAAATCCCTTTAAAAGTTATGAAATAAATTCAACTTTTTAGTTTTCGGTGTTCATCTCTTGTATCTGGGAGCTGCTCCCCCTTAACGAGAGTCACACTCCGGCCATAAAACTAGGTCCCTGGTTGCTCATTTGCCAGTTGTCTTGGCCAGGACTCCACTGCAGTGACAAAGCACATAATCGCCGTGGCCCAGGCCCAGACCCAAGCCGATGCTGAAGACCAAAACCCAAACCGAAACCCCTTTGGCTCCATCACAGCTGTATCAGAATATTTAATGTGTCTAATTTCTGGCATTCGTGGTGGTCAGTGGTCCTGTGCCATTTTTTTTCGGTACTTTTCAGTGTCGTCTGGCTATATTAAAAAGTTTTTTATGGCCGTGTGTTTGCCAAACACAAACACAAATAGGGATAAAGAATAAAAGTCAACTCGAACTAACGCGGCGGCACTAAAAATCATCACAAAAGTTACGTTACGTTCGTTTTCGGCCAGAGTCAACATATATACACAGAGAGGAGACATCATTTGGAAATCAGGACGACAGCGGTGGGGGAAACCTTTTATTTCCGCTTCTGCCACCCCATCCGCTTATCCCCCCTTTCTCCGCTGCCCTTCCTGATGGCATGTAATATCCTGTAGAGTCGAATAATGTTTTTGCGGGGACGTTGTTGTCGATTCTCCTGCTCCTGCTGCCACTGGTCCTGGTCCTGGTGACACAATGCCGGCCGTGCAATGGCGACGAATAGAAATTGCCAAATTATTGGCACTGATTCAATCAGGAAGGGTTCCCTCGGCTGCTGGCGAAATTACCTTTAATATAAACCGATTCCCTAGTTTAAGTACAAACTTTTCCCGCAGCCACCATGACCAGCCAATGGGCCATTAGTCTTGGCCCAGTGATATTGCCACCCCTTCTGTATTTCTGACACGTCCAAAAGCAATTAAGTTTGTCCATAAAAGTGTCACACTGAGTCAACGCATTGCAGGCAGCGATAGCAGCGAACTTATAGATATGTATACTATATACATATAAACGTAGATATCTGCGATACAATAACCCATTCAAAGGGGGGTCGCGAGGCGCGTTTAAACCATTTGACACCGTGGGCACCGCAAAAAACCGCCAACTGAAAAGCATTTAAGCCAAGCCGAAGCCAGCCCCAAGTTAAGCCAACAGCATCAGCCAGCAGCTACTGCAACAGCAGCATCAGCAGCAGCAGCAGCAGCAACAGCAACAGCATGGACCGCAACAGCTGCGTACGCTGCTGACCAAAGCAAGCCTGCGACTACAACAAAAACAACAACAACAAAAAATGGTAAAACAAAAAAGAAAAATTCAAGCCAACAGGGCGAATGAATTTTCCACAACACAATCAACAAAAAACAGCTCAGAATATAAGATGAAAAAAAACATGGAACCAAAGCTGACACCACACAGTATCTTCCATATCGATTGCCTCTCGGCCACAGAGTTGTTCACGTGACGAAAGTTACTGTCACGATTGCCAAGGGGGTTTTTTTGCTTCTTTTTTTTGAATATTTTTTGAAGCTGTCAATAGAAAACGGTGCTTCCCAAATACTCTTAGCCTATGATCAATCATATATTTTTAATCAAATCGATGGGCCATGAATCTTTAAGAGCAAAACAAGCAGGCAAAGATGATAGAAAAATTGTGGTAAAGTTTATAAGACTTAAAGATGATTTTGCAGTGTAAATTTGAGCTTAAATTCTTATAGATTTATGAGGAAATACTACTACTACTTTCTTACTAATATTAATTTAAAATACAAATTAATTTATGTAAAAAAAACTTCCCAGAGAAAACCCTAAATTTCAACCTACACCTCACGTGCTCAACTCCCATGGATTCTAGTGCTGGAGGAGCATCATTGGCAGGTCGTCGACGACAGGTTGCAATGTCCGCCAGCAAGAGCAACAGCAGCAGCAGAAGCAGCAGCAACTGCAATGCCAGCAGCATTGCCACACAAAGCAGCAACGCAGCAACACCAACCCCACTTTAAATACATTTCTGTGCGCATCAACACGCGACAAACTCTGAGTCAGGCTTTGCTGGTTGTTGCTATTGCTGTATTTTTTAGCATTTGCAAGTTTTTCGAGGCCAATAACTCTGCTGATGGCCATGGCTGATGCTGCAACGGCGGCAACGGCGGCAACATTGGTAAGAGCAGCAACAAATGCAAACAGGCCCAGCTGCCAGCAAAGCGCGTTGATGTGTGACAACAACAGCCAATAACTACAAAAACAAAAATTGCAACAACAATAATAAAAACAAAAACAACAACAGCAATTACAACAATGCCAATGGCAAAGCCTGAGCCAACTTTGGCCCGTTGTTTGGTTTTGGTTACTCTTTATTCGTCTTTTTTCGCCATTTTTTTCTCTCCCCTCTTTTTTTTTTGGACCGCCTGCAATTTTTAGCAGTTTATAGTCACGTTTTGCCCGTTGCCAATGCATATGGCGGCTATAAGTCCCCTCCTCGGACGCGCTGAAAAGGCGTCAAAAACTTTAGCCATAGCTCGGCACACATATAGATGTATATATACTCGCTATATATCTAAACCTGGTCGATGTTTTGGACAGAGTTCAAAGATTATAACACTGAATTGGATTAGAGTTGGGCAAACCAAAAAGTATTCGCCTGACGTTCGAGTATATCTAAAATATATATCTATGCATATACTATATTTATTTAAGCCTTATGCATGCGGGGCTTGCACTTGAAATTCGTTGTGACGGCGTCGGCGGGAATTTCAATTGATTTCATTCGCTGTATAAACAATGGCCATCGATATATGCATTTAGTGAGATTTAGCCGTTGGCAAAGGATTTAAATAAATAATTGATTAATTGGCTTAACTGCAAACATTACTCATACGCCCTGTGTGTTTTGGGATATTTCTTTTTTTATCAAAAAGCTTCTATGAATTGTGTGGCAGAAATTAATTTAAAATAACATTGAAAAAGTTGATAATAATAATAAACTTTACACCGTTGTGTATATAAGGATTGATGGAAATAAAATAATAAATAGCAGAAGAAGAACTGAGGGAAAAGTGTTTTTAAAACTACTTTTTATGGGTGAACTTTTATGGAATCTACAGTTTTTTATGGCCAACTCTTGCAGTTATAAAAGTAATAATTTTATTTATTAACTTTATGTTTGAAAGGTCTTGAAACTATTTTATTAATTTTCAGGGTAATTTAATAAGTGCTAATTATTTTAAGGGATTTTTAAATCATATTTTTACTCTGCACTAACAAGGCTCTACATTTTCACACATTTCAAATTCATTTCTAAATTTTTCCTTTCCCATTCTGAACTATAATTTCCTCTATGGGAGATGTTTATCTGAGATAAGGAAGTTGGACAATTAGGCCCGCCTCTGAGGTTACTCATACGCCAGCCGGTAACGACCACAATATCTGCTAATATGACTGGTTGTTATGAAAGCAATTTCCTGTCCCCGAACTTCTTCATTAACTGTGCTACCAATTTAAGTTCTCCCCCGTCGGAAAGTTGTTGAAATGGTTATTGTCCTGCCTGCTGTTGGCTGTTGGCTCCTGGCTCCTGGATCCGCTGCCGCCCCTAGTCTCTGGCATACTCAGACAAGGCAATTTGTAAGCTCTTTTCAATTCCATTGGCACTCGAATATATATAATGTCAGCATTTTGGCCCAAAAGGCAAATCGTAATAAGGCGACCGCCCGCAGTCCCCAATGCAAATGAAGTGCCCCATTGTGTGTGTGAATCTGAATCTGAGTTCGAGTTTGAGTTTGAATTCCTGGTCGAATCCTGAGCCTGCCCAGTACAAAAAAAAACTTTTGCCTGCCAACTCACAGGTGAAGAGAGAAAGCGGGGGGATGAAGAGAAAGCGAGTTTAGTTTCGCTATGGAAAAGTTTTACCCAGATAGAGTCTGTGGCATTGTCCACACCCAATATATACTCACATTTTCCAATTTGGCAACTGTCTCGTACATGGTCATGTTATTGACTTTGCCATATTGTACGATGAATTCAATATCCTCCGTTCCAGTTGTCGTTCCACTTGTGGCATCCACATCCCTTCCAGCGACGGCCGGATTCCCATTTGTAGGATCCACGGCACCGGCTGCCAGTTCATCGCCGGTTATCATGTCACCTGGCGACGCATTGCCAGCAGCACCTGCACCAGCACTGCTGCCGTTGTTGCCAGAACCACCACCATCCACATCCGGCTGAGTCCAGACCAAGCTGATGCTGCTCTGGTTCACAAATGTCGCATGCACATCTTCCGGCGGTCCTGGGATATTCTGGGTGCCTATTCAATGGAGGAGTAAACGGAATATAGTAGACCATACCGTACCGCACCGCTTTGTTTTGTTTTATAATGCAACTTTAATTGGCCAATATTGGTTTTGTCTGCTTGGGCTGTGTGGTTGGTTGGCCCAAAGCATTGACCAAATAATTTAGCGCACAATGGCGTGCAACAGTGCGTATACTCAACGTGCAACGTCACAGACACGCAATTAAACAAACAGAATTAGCTGCAAACACAAGCCCGGCCAAAACCAAAGCCAACGGCAACTGAACGGCAACGTCAGCCCATCGGCAAAGACACACACACAGATGTAGATGGATGCACCACAGGGTGTGACCAGTGATGCAACTATCTGGCCTCGGTGACGGCCTCCAGTGACTGTGACCTCCAGTGACTGCTGGAAACTGATTTATGGTAAATGATTTACGATGAAGGATAATCCCGAGAGCAGAAGCTTCTTACACTTTAATTAATTAAATTTGTATTGAAGATTAAACTTAGCTGATTCAGACGAAAAGTTAATTTAAATCTGCTTCGAATAATGATTTTGAATAATTTAATATTTAATGCAGAAATGTTCAGAGATTTCTGTTAATAAAGAGGCCTAATATTCGAGAGTATTAAAAGGTCCTATAATAAATTTCTTTTAATATTAATTTTAATAAATTTGAGAATATTTAAGAAGAATTTTAATTGGAATTTAATATTTAAATCAGTATTTTAGGAGTCTTTTAAAATGTATTTTGCGGAGAATATTATAAAATATATGACGTATTTAAAAATAATTTTTTGAGAATATTTGAAAGCATATCATGGAATATTTTAAAAACAATTTGAAAGAGTAATTAATGAAGCATTTTATTAAAGATTTTATATTTTATTAAATATTTTATGAAGTTTTGTAATCAGCCATTTTATAATATTTAACTAAACATTTTTGGAAATATTTTAAAAAGTATTATTTGCTAAAAAAATACAATTAATTATGTACATATTTTAGAGAATTCATTAAAGTGTTTTATATTGTAATTTAATTAAGTAAAACTATTTTTACTTTAAGAAATATTTCAATAAATAGTTAGACCTAAATCTATGACAAAGAAATTGTTTTAATATTTTTCAGACAAAATAAAGTCCGTTTAAATTCCTAAAATTTTAATGGTTACTCTTCTTTTTCTAAAACCTGTTTCCTATTCTCGTTGTATTCCCCCTGAAGCTAATGCAACTCGCCTAATTAAGAGCGAATTGAATGGATTTATCTTCGTCAAAATTCGAAATGAGTCCATTTTCATTCACCGGCAGTCACTACTTGGCTGGCTGAGACCGCAGCACTGCGCTTACGGAGTGAGACAAAGGCCAGGACAGGATGGGATGGACGGAAACCAGTGGCTGCCATGGTAACTACTCACCTTCTTCGAAGCACTGCAGAATGTTGCCGGCATATGATAAACAATCGGGCACATTGCTCGACGACGACGACGACGATGTGGACAATGATGAGGATGGCGTTGCCGCAGCTGTTGCCGATGATGATGTTCCTCCCGATGATGCTGCTCCCGCCGCCGATTTGGTGGTCAGGGAGAGCGGCATTACGCCACGGCAGAGGGGCATGCAGGCGTTAATGACGCCGCGGCGACTGCAGCACGGACTGTGATCACGTCCCCCGGCAGCACATCTGGCCAGGATGGCTGCGGATTAGAACGGGAGATGGACAGATGGGAATGGTTAATATTGTGGTGGAAATTTGCATAAACTCTCTCCCTCCCCCCAAATGCCCCTGTTTGCACTCCAGATATGGCTCATTGTGCTCTGTTATGGAGCAATTTGTGACATGAACTCATCAATTTTGTCCCCATGCCCCTCGAGTTGAGATGATAATTTAAAGGATTCGGCGTGAGTCGACAACATGGCAACAATTTACAGGAAATTAACCAAAAGATTTCCTATCATTGACTAGGTGACGGGTAAATTGGGGCCAAATTTTCAGTGGAGTCATTGTTGGCATTCAATTCGGGGGTTTTTTTAAGAGGATGACTTGGATATTTTTGGGTGCTAAGTGTTTTCGATGGAACATCACATCAAGTTAATGTAAAATTTCTATGAAATCTGAACTTTAGGCTGGGCTTTGATTTCATAAAAATCAATATTTCATTTCTATTTAAAGCTTTATGTTTGTCAGGTTTCTAGAAATTTTTGCTTAAGAATATGTTTTGATTGAAAGTTACCAATATTAGTTTTTTTGAAGTTGATGACTAAACAGGTCTGCAACCTAGGTTAATTTAAAAAATAAGGAAATACTAAAATTATGTATCAACCAAAAGAAATTAATTAAATGAAGTTAATTTCTTAGCAAAAAGATTAATACAAAATATATTCTCGCAAAGTAAAATAATTATAGATTAAACCTAAGAGTAATCAACATTAAATTCTTCTTCCCAATATAGTAAGTTATCAAGCTGATATAATAATTACACCAATTTGCTGCATAATAACCATTTGGCATTAAATATAAGCATATTCCGAAACTGGGAGTATACTCTGATACCATTTGAGAAGCCCTTTGTTTATTCTAACTAACGCTTCGCCAAACAACGTTACACGGTGGCTCCTGCCTCCCAAATTACATAAGCCAGGGACAAACACTGACACACAGCTCGCCTGCCAAACGGACGGACGAACAGGCTTTTCGGTGATGAAACCATTTTGGTAAATTCCCATGCATTTAGCCAACATCAAACATCCCCGACGGAGGGCTGCCGTTTTCAGGGGATTGTTTGCTACTAATTAACTAAAAATTGATTTGCATAAGTACAAAAATTCATTATGCTTGAATGAGCTGGCGAAGGCCTCACTTAATATTCGAAATTGCATCGCCAGACGGAACGAAAAATGCAAAATGGGCTCATTAAATTAACAAAAGTCCACAGGACAATGGCTGTCTCTATCCTGCCGCTAATTAGTGTTTTCTATGGTCGACAGTGTATCAAGGGGGAAGCCCCTAAAAATCCCTCCCTTTCCCGAGAATCCCCATCTCCCGGAGACCCCATCTCCAGCTGTTACTCACGCATTTGGGCTCGACAGGCTGGACCCAACCGCTCGATATCGGACAGGCGGATGTTGTAGGAGCAGAGCGGGGCGCATTGGGGCAGCAATCCAGAGGCCTGGCAGCAGGTCGTCATGTTGTATCTGGAGCCCATCGGCTGGACCGGTTCCGCTGGCAGGGTGCGGGTGATCAGGCGCGGGGAGGCCTCGCTCTTGCCGTACGCATTCACTGAGACCACGTAGAACTCGTAGTAGATGTCCGCCTCGAGACCCTCGAGAATCAGCGGTGGCTGGCGCTGCAAAGCTTAATGAATTAGCCAAACAATTGGGTGGGAGGAGTGGTGGTTACATGGTGGAGGAGATTACTCCACTGAGGGGAAAAATAGAAGAGCTTGAATATCAAGAATTTAGTTTGTTGACAGTGGGAACATTTGAGAAGCTCTAGTATTGAATTTAACATAAAAACGTAAATAAAATATTAAAAAATATTCCACATTTGCTATTAGTTTATACATTCTAGATATTTAAGCCCTCTATACTTCTCTTATCATCAAAATTTCTCCCCGTGTAATACCTTCTCCACGCTCAGATAGTCATCACCAACGCCCAAACGTCGGAACTTGACGTGATATGTGCTGACGGTGTCGGCCAGACGCTTCGGCTTGTTCCAGTCCAGAATCACGAAGCTGTCCGTCTTGGCCACCGTCCGCAGCTTGGACGGCGGATCGGCCAGTACTCCGTATCCCTGGAACAGACAGCTGTTGTACTCGGGCATGAAGCGCAGGCATCTAAAAAAAAAAGTAACAAAAAGGAAGAGAAGAAGGGAGGCTTTGGTAATTGGCATTCGGCATAAAAACCCATCCTGCGGAGTCATTAGCAAGTAGCATTGTGTGCTTTTGGGGAGGAGGGTGAAGAGAGTGCGGCTGGTATGGCCACGAGTTTGATATTAGGGCTTAACGGCCTATGGATTTCCTGGACAAGGACGAGTGATAAGGATGCGCTTGGGGAAGTGATTAACAGGGTAACTAGGAGCCCCTCCTGCGCATCAATAACACAGGTCTACAAAAATTGACCTTACAAAAGTACGGTGAATAAAACCTTCAGATTGTGAAAGATCTCGGTCTGTATATTGCTAGTTCAAAAATCAAAAAAATTTCTCACGTACCAATTTTGAGGAAATCGCCCTCAAAGTACCAAAAATGACCTATTTTGGCACTTTTCAAACGCTAATAACACAGAAACCGCGCGTGTACCAAAGTTGAATTTGGATTTAAATGAAAGGCCAATCTTTCCCCTTTCAGATTTCAGATGGGTCCTGATTTTAGGACGTCAGGTTCAGGAGCTATATCGCTTTTTCTAAACTGATTTTTGAGCCCTTTTTTTGGTATGTTGTAGCCCTGAAACTAGAACAAATTTTTTGGGAGTTACAACTGAGTCATCACATTTTGTACTGAGTTCCAGGGCTACAACATAGCAAAAAAATGGCTCAAAAGTTAGTTCAGAAAAATCGATATAGCTCCTGAACCTGACGTCCTAAAATCAGGACCCATCTGAAATCTGAAAGGGGAAAGATTGGCCTTTCATTTAAGTCCAAATTCAACTTTGGTACACGCGCGGTTTCTGTGTTATTAGCGTTTGAAAAGTGCCAAAATAGGTCATTTTTGGTACTTTGAGGGCGATTTCCTCAAAATTGGTACGTGAGAAATTTTTTTGATTTTTGAACTAGCAATATACAGACCGAGATCTTTCACAATATGAAGGTTTTATTCACCGTACTTTTGTAAGGTCAATTTTTGTAGACCTGTGTAATTATCGATTCTAATTTAACTTGGGGAAGCTTCAATATAAGAAATGTTGGGTAAGGCCAAAGGTAATTGCGATACAAGAATATTATTAGGGAAGAAATCATTATAATTTAGATTAAGAAAAGATAGCTCAGAGCCTTGAATTTAATTCCCTTCCCTTTAACTTACTTGAACAAACTAAAGTCCAGCGATTGCAGCTTTCCCGCGCACAGTGGAAAGCAGGCCGAGGGTATTCCCCTTGCCCGGCAACAGGGCGTATGATCGATGTTGTTGGCCAAACAATTGAAGGTAATATTCGACCATGGCGCACACACCATAAAGTCCGGCAGCGTGGCCTGATCGGTCTTCTGCGGATCACACATCTTGTCCAGGCACATTCGATGGGTCATGCCATTCTCCTCACAGCACTGCCGCGTGTCCGGAAGTTGAGGCATTGCCTGCTTGTCCGTTGTCCCAGCTCGCGACTCCGCCGCCGAGGCACTGGTATGGGTAAAGAATCTCAGCCTTTCGCTGGGCAAACTCGTGCCATACTCATTCGTGGCCGTAACAATGACGGCATACATGGCCAGCGGTGTCAGGTTACTCAGAACCAACTGGGTCTGGTTCGCGGGAACGGTGTGAAGCTCAACAGACTCCGCAGTATCGGCAGCAGTTCGGTGAATGATCTCACCACTCAGCTCATCCTCGTCGAAGCTGTGCAGCTTGGTCACGTTGATGGTGTAGCCCGAGACTCGTTCCGCCAGCTTCTCCGGCGCCGTCCAACCCACACTCACGCTTGTCTCGCTCACATTTTCGATGGTGAGGAAGGTGGGCGAGCTTGGTATCAGCTGGACACCCTTCAGGATGCACTGCAGACCGCTGAGCGTGTGCTGGACACAGGAGACGCGCGTCTTCAGCTTGTCCGTAAACGGGGTATACTCGCCGCGACACATGTCCTGGCACAAATCCGGAATCTGTTTCTCCACACAGCAGGGCACATGATTGCGGCCATCCGCCATGCAGCGTACGATGCCGGGGAAGTCTCGTTCGCAGGCCTCCGGATCGACGCCAGTGGTGCCGTCCAGGATATTGTGCACATTGCAGAAGCCCATGCACTGGGTGGACACGTTGGCCCGCTCGCAGCATTCCGTGAAGTCGTGGGTGACCAGCGGCGGCACTTGACTCGGCCGCCAGAAGCTGCGATTGTCCTGTGCGTCCAGCGGCGGTGGCAGCAGGAACACATCACTCGACTCCGCGGTGGAGGGGTCCGTGGAATTGCCGGGACCACCCGTTGATGAGTGCAGCTCCTTGACTGTCAGGGGGTTAAGGCAGGAAATTAATTGTCATGTACACAGAGAGAAAAATATTGGGGAAGTAAGGAATAAGGAGGGTTGGATTTTTACTAATTCTTAATATTCATTTTTTAAATATTACATTTATTTAATTTTTCAATGCATTGTATATTTTTCTAACTTATAATCATTTTATGTTATTTTAAAATTCATTTTAATTTATTTAAGGTAGTTTTTGTGGCTGTAATTATTATTTTCTTATTTATAATTTTCTATTTAAACTCACCCGTCAGTATGTGTATACTGCGCAGCACAGGATCAGAGTTAAGCTCACATACATACGCCCCCGAATCGCTGGGCTTGAGGGTCTTTATCAAAAGCACCCAGACCTCACCCCCCGTCTCCAGATTCTTTCCCTTGGGATCTATATAAATATAAAATAAATTATATTTAATGAATAAATTATATAAATTAAATATACAACTCACTTTCATCATGAAGAATGCGCACACGATGATCCTTTGTTACCCGCACTGTGCCTGCGGTAAGGATCTCGTCACCCTTTTTCCATATTACTGTGTTATTTGAGGAATTATCGGACACTACGCAGGTTAATAAAGCATCTTTGCTTTCCAATATAATTGATGGTCCGCCGGTTCCTGGATTTTAATAAGCAAATTAAAAGATATATTGGCAAAATAAATATTAACCACATTTAAAAGCAAAGGATAAAAAATTAATCAATAAGAATCAATGTTGATTCAAATATAATTCCTTTTCAAAATAACTAAAACATGAAAATTAATAATTTATAAATAACAAACTCTTTTTTAAAATCTAATATTATTTATTTCTCACTTACCAATAGGCACACCAGACTTAACATTTGTTAGTAGCACACATATCGTTATTATATGGACCAGCAAAAGCCTGAGCATTATTCCTTGTAGGATCACCTGAAAAATACAAAAGCAAACACAAATGTTTACAAAAGGAGTACACCGTTTCTAGAAAAAAATCAAACAAAAATCCCTGGGCAAACTTTAAAGAACGAATGCGAATATTTTTCAATCATTTTCAACGGCAGAAGGCAAGCATTTTGATATTGCAATAAATGGCCGGGCTGAGAGGCGAAACGCCAGTGGCAACGATGGGGGTTGGGCTCTGGGAAAAGCCGGGCGGAAAGGGGTCGGCTGTCGACGGGGGAGTAGCAGATGGCTGACCTGGGAAATGCAGCCAATTGGGAACCGTTTGGACGGGCGGAAGGAAGGAAGCACAAACAGCTGAAAGTAGCGTCACTTTTGCCTTGGACCCCGTGTTGACGTCAACGTTGCCAGAACATTTGATGTTTGAAAAATAACATTCACAAAACCCCTCGAAAAGCGCCATCCCACCCCTCCCCCACCTAACATTCATTCACTTCTCCCCGTTTTCACTTTCCCCTCAACTTTTTCCCCATCGTCGCTTTTCCCGCATGCCGTGGGATGCCTGGTTTGGTTACCTGTTCGTTTATGGCCAACGTTTTTGGATTTTTGTTTAAAAATTCGAACGAGTTTTTTGCTCTACCCTCTGCGTTCTTTTTTTCACAGCGTTGATAAAATGTTTAACATTGCAGTGGCAGGTTACACAAGGAAAAATGTTTCTCAACTCGAGATGGAGGGTTACTTTAATTAACTTTGTGAGGGGGATATTTTTAGTTCTTTAGGTTCTTTGATTTGTAATTTTAACTTCATTGTAAGGTAAGTAACTTTTATATAAACTTAACCCCATGCTAAATGAAGTATATGAATATTACGAATACTTTTATAGTAAATTTTAATATGTAAATTAAAAGAAATTCCAATGAATATTTAATATTAAATATTTTTAATATTTCTCGAATTTTCTGAAGGATTTAAATATTTTATTTTTGTAAAAACTGAACCTAAAATAGTTGAAATTATACACAAAATATTTAAATAGATTTAGAATTGCTGCTGTATCCATTGTCCCTTTGATCCTTGTTCGATAGATTAAATATAAGATAATAACTCAACCAGTTTATTGTAAAAACTGATTTTACTTATCAAATAAATAAATATATTTATATCAGTGTTTATCTCAACTTTAAATTAATGATTTCCAGGATCCCTTTCAGGCATCCTCCAAGCATTGTTCCCCAAGGATTTCTGCAGTGTAAAAAAGGGGGTTTCTAGATTTGTTGAAATTGGTTCCTGCATTCTGTGATAGGTGCTCCTGCTGATTGTATCTGTGTGTGGGTATGGTATGTGCGTGTGTGTTTGGTGGCCGTGTTTGCTTTCGCATTTGTGTGAGTGCCCCTGTGAACGTGAGCGCGTAACTGAGAATTTGTTGGCAGCTTTAGCGACCATTCCGCGGGGTAATGGCAACAACAAATTGCGTAAACTGCACTGCGAAAAAAAGTGCGTGTGGCTATGGTGTGCTTGTATTCAATTACGAGAACGGTTAATCGATTCACCTAATCGCTGGGAGTGGGGCCAGAGGGGGCCAGGGGGTCGTCATCAATGACGTTTACACCCTACAAGCCCCCTTTTTAACGCGACCCCCATTGCGCTGACAAACCGCTTAGCTTGGCTCTGGCATTTGTTTGGCCATCACCGTTCAACGGCACTTGTAGGGCATCGACAGAGGGGGGTTCCATCCGTGAGCATAAGGTGCACAAGGTGGGCTTGTACCTGCCTTTGTGCGCATCAAGCGCATTTCAAATTGAATTTACAAAGTGCGAACGCGATGCCCGGGCACGCACTTGCCACCCGTGACGCAAAGATTGAGTTACCTGGATGAAAGGGGCAGGTGTGGGTGCAGAGGCAGAGGCAGAAGTAGTGGAAGTAGTGGCGGGTGGCATTGCAGTTCCCTTTGTCTATGGCTGCGCCTGCAAATTCCATTCATAAATTCCAACAGAGGAGGGAGCAACGCAACTGGAGTCGTCTTCTCGCTTCGCGCGCGAGTTGCTCAATTGCAAAAGTGACAAATTTGATTAAATTATAGCGCTATTGCAAAACGATTTATCTTTCGCTGCACTTGGCTGCCGCTGCCGCTGCCGCTGCTGCAGCGTACAGCTGCCCTCTTGTAGCATAGCTCCATCTCTGGTGTCGCTTGCCACCCACTCAATTAATTGTTTTTGCTTTTGGCTCTTGGCTTTTGCTCTTTGCCGTTGCCATTTTTGCGCACTCATCCAGGCACGCACATCCTGCTGACACACAAGCACACACACATATGCCCAAGTGCACTGAGAAAAATATACATTAAACCCTAAAAGAATCTCTAGTATTTGTATAATGATTACCCTTTCTCCAGACTTTCTCTTACTTTTCTTTGGCTTAAGTTGAAATAAATATATATTTTCCTTTAAGATCTCCCTAATTTTTTCTCTCAGTGCCCTGCCTCTGTGCCATCTATTTGTCTTTATCTGGGCCACAACTACCGCTTCGTCTTGCCTCTCATCTCGCCTCGTCTTGGTTCGCTGTCAACGTTCTGCTCGTTGACGATGTAAGTAAATTGTATAACGTGGCGTATGAGTAATATGATATGCATGCTTCGATTCCAAGCGTTACGCTGTGCTCTCAGCCCCGCTCTGCTCAGCTCGTTGAAGATGATGTGGTAATCAGTTTTGATTTTATTAGCACAACAGCGAAGGAGCTGCCACAGACAGTCACTTAGCCCCCTCCCGAAAAATGAGGAGAAGCCCTGAATTTTTTTTTTTTTACGATGTCCTCCCATGCCACGCCTGGCTTCTTCTTCAACTTCTTGGCATGTCAAGTGGCACACATCAATCCAATCTTACCACCATACCCACCATGGGTTATGATGGAAGATGCGCAACGCTCGGGTCATAATTGTTAATGAAATTACGTATACGTTTTTGACTCGAGGGCGGTAAATGGTGCGCTTAGTTGCGCTTGTTTTAATTAAATTTCCTTGCAAGACAATGTTGCGAGAGAGAGCGAAACCGAAAACCGAATTTAAATTGGGAGTCAAAAATGTTGAGATCTCGAGCGGAATGTGTAAAATCCTAATTAATTCAATTTGCCAGCAATCCTGGGTAATTGCGATTTAGTGGCAAATCTTGAGCGGTTTTTCGGAAGAAAGGAATTAGAGAGTTTAAAGCTTAAATTGCGTCTCAAAAGGTAATAAAGGTTAAAAGATTAAAAGAAGAATAATTATTATTATTAAATAAGATTAAAATAGAAGCAATATAGAAAATGCTTTAAATAAATTAAGTTTTGAATAAAATAATATAGATAAATATAGATATAGTCTTAATTAAAACCCTTTAAAATGATATAAATATTCAAAAGAACTTCAATTAAAAATTCCTTATAAATAAAACGTTTTAATAACAAATACTAAAAGCACAAAAATCAAAAACCTCTGTCAATATTCAAAAGAACTTCAATTAAAAATTCTTTATAAATAAAACGTTTTAATAGCAAATACTCAGAGCTCAAAAATCAAAAACCTAATAACTTGCTTAATAAAACTGTTTTGCCAAAGTTTTCATTAATGGTAAAGCCCTCAAAACGTTTAATTGGCCATTAAAACTTTGTAATCTAAGTACAAATTTTCATATTCCTGAAATTTTACCCATGAGACGATGCCCCTTGAAATTCCATTAAATATTTATCAAGTGCATAAATTAGCATATCTCTACACCTTTTGTTTTATATTTATATTTTTAGAAAATAAATTTCTTGGGAACTTTCTGTATTTTATTGCCTTTCCCCAATACTTGGGGCCACTAATTAAGGAAGTGAGCACACACATTAATGATAAGATGGAGGACACTCTCAACTCTCAAGGTAAATGAGCCCAAGCAGGGACAACAAAAAATAAGATGAAAAACAAAAAAAAGCCGGAAAAATAGTCCCCAAGAAGGCATCATAAAAGGACCCGGGCAGCACATTAAGTAAATTAAACAAAAAAAAAAGGAAACCCAGTGAAAAACAAAAAAGAAAAGTGGCAGAATAAACAAAAAAGGTAAGGGACATTTACACATTATTTTATAACATGGCCAAGACAGACAAATGACAGGCGAGACAAGGTGGACAGCGGTGCTGGCTGGCAATTGCCACACCAGATCTACTCCGTGATAAATAAAATACACCGCAAAACATTTTAAAAGCCAACCGACAACACTTTCCACTTTGCTGCTAATTTAAAGTTAACACCAAAAAGTCGCAGCCACTAGAAAATGGTGAAAGACACTGGCGGGGCGGGGCGGCGCGCCGGCATTGGGGAAAACTGAACGAGGGTTTTCCACAGTCGAAGCGCAGCTCCTCGCAACTGTCTTTCCGTTCTGGCCAACTTTGTCTGTCCGTCTGTCTGTCTGTCGGTGTGGGGACTACTTTATGGGCTCTGTTGTTGTTCTTTTCTTGTTTTTTTTCTTTTTTTGGTTTTTGGGTTGGTTTTTTTTTGGCCTGAGCTGGGCAAGGTAATTTTTCTTAATTACCGCAAAATGTTTACCTTGTTGCTCGGTCTCTTGCCATGGCTTTGGCTTTGGGTGTATATTTTTTGGGCAGCCCCAGATAAGGTGAGCATCCCTCAAAGGCAACCCATAGATTGTGCGCTCCAGCGCAAAAGGTGTAAAATATTTTTCGACAGTACCCCCCTCCCCGTCTACAACACTTTACATTGTTATGGTTTGGTGTTTTTAAGCAGCTTTTGTTCGTTTCATGTTTTCACACGGCCCCCGGAGGAGAGGAGGCGAAGGCAAAAAAGTAAAAGTGTTGCATACTTACCAGAGGCGACAAGTTCTAGCAACGCACACACACTGAGAGAATACGGGGGGAGGGAGGCCATCTCCAGGTGAGTGAGTGCCACAAGGTAAGCCAGTGAGACCTACGAAGCACACACACACACTTTTTTCTAATGGCCACACACACAAAATTGAAACTAATGTTCGTTGCTATGCATATTTCTGTTCTGTTCTGTTCTTGCTCTTGCCCCCGGGAAACTTGAACTTGAGTGCAGAAAAAAGCCAAGAACATTGTCAACCTTTTTGCGAACGGGAAGGTGAAAGTATGTTTAGGCCTTTTGTTTGGCTTTTCCTGTTTTTCTTTGCGCTTCGAGGCCGAGCAGGGTCTGCGAGTTGAGTGAGAAATATGATAATCAAACAAAACAAAAAAATTACTCATACGCCGTGTGGCCAGAAGTTGTAGGAACATAAAACTTTTAGGTTTTTCGGGGCGATAAGGCGACAAAAGCCCAACTAAAAACAACAGAGCTAAAAGTTTTGTTTGCAACTAAAAAGGGGAAATGGAAATGTTAGTTTATAGCGACAACACACCTTGATTAAAAAGTTAATGCCCTGATTTTGGAAACCCAAGAAATGTACCCAAAAAAAAGGAACAAAAACGATACACAGCAAGAAAGTGTTAAATTATTCAGGAACCCCTTTCTTTACTCGAAATTTTTGTAATTAAAATTAATACGCAGAACGGCAAGAAAACCCCAACAAATGCCAGAAACAACCGCGAAAATCGGCTTGTGGCATTAAGCCGGAAAAAAGGGCGATGGGAAAGGGAAAAAAAACGAAATTTGTTTTAGCATTAAAACAAAATCAACACACCTCAATGTAAAAATCTCCCCAAAGAGGCATAAAAAAGATGGGGCATCAGCCCACAGATGCACAGATGCCGGAAAGAGCCCAGTTTGGGGGAGTGGTAGGGGTAGCGAATAAGCAAAACATGTTACAACAAAGGACCAAAAACATAATGAACAATAACAATAAGAGCCGCAGAATGCCAAAGTGTGGCTTAGATTAGTTGCTCGACTTGCAGATTCTTATTGGAGTACTTTTTATGTTATGATTATTATCTTGCTTTAAGGTTTAGGAGGCAGTTCTTGGGTCAGACAGGAAAGCTATGTTTTTATACTTTAAGCAACAGGGTCTTTCAAAGGGATTGTTGTATATATTTATACTTTAAGAGATCATATTCAATCGTTTGGCGTTGTTACTTAACAAAGTATAATACAGAAATACCCCAAAAATTCAAACTTTAAAGTATAAAGTTTATAAAAAGTCTAAATACATCAAAATAAATATTAAAATAATTGAAATACCATAAAATTGATCTTATTTTAACCCTTTTCAGTCTCAAATTGTAAATAAAATATAAATAGTATTCTTCTAATTGTAATTAAATGGGTTAAATATTGTTAAATAAATACGTCATGAAGATAAAGTATTTTTCAACTATCCGAATTATTTTCATGAAGAAGAACCCCCAAATATTTGCATAAAAATATTTATATTTAAAAGTTATTTAATCTCGAAACCTGCATTAATATTTCCTTCAAAATTATCCAAGCTACCTTTAAATACACCCAACTTCCCTGTAAATTCTCTTCAACAAAATTGGTAACAAAAAGAGCAAAAATGAATGCTCGGGAATAACAATAACAGAAGCGGCACATTAAACAAATATTCCGCAACAAAACAAAAACCGAAGCGAAGATAAAAAATAATTCAGCAGAAAACAAGGGGGTGGGCAGAAGGGTGAAGAGCAGACGAAAGATTTACTTTAAAATATATTTACATATGCAAATGCCAAAAGGGAAAGACACTGGCGGAGGGATGAAGGACGTTTTGGTTGTGTCTAAGCAAGCATGTGAGTATTTGTAAATCTGACATAATTGCATGCATGCATGTGTGTGTGTGCGGGTGTATGAGTGTGTGTCTGCAGGAGTTTGTTTTTCGGATTGTTTATTTTGTTTGCACATTTCGCTGGGCAAAGGAGCAAAAACTTTTTATGCATTTTTCATACACATAATTCGCTTCAAGCGCAAATGCACAATAATAATAATAATAATAATAAGAGCAACAACAAAAGGCGGCATAAACAGCCATAACAATCCCAACAAAATGCACAACTGAACAGTGACAACAATGCCTCAACAATTCGCCATGTTGAAGGCAAAAATACAGAAGATAACTATACAGAACTAGAGCTGAACTACACTGAACTTCAACTATGAATGTTGAAGGAAAATATTTCTCAACAATATTCTCCTGCTCACCACCATTAACATGTCTTTCCAACTGATAAACACATTAAAAAACACTTAAATATATACATCTTCATATTTCTTTATATTTTTTCTCTCGCTGTATGACTATATCCCAACGAAGAACTGCCAGCTACAGTGCTACGGCGACAGCAACAACATTGATTTTACATTTCCGCCGCTTTGCCTGCTAACTTCCGTTTCCACCACTACCACTACTATTGCATAGTGAACACTGCACATCACAGACACACACATTTTTGTTTCGCATTCACATATGGGCACACACAACAGACAGGACACCCCAATGCTGTGTTGTGGGTGTCCTTTGGGGGGGCTGTGATTGCAGGCAGCAGAACAAACAAGCGACAGATGCATTTCAATGGCAGGCGAGGATGCGCTTCTAAAGATGTCCTGGCAAGTCAAACGAGCTAAGGATATGACTAAAAATTACATAAAAAGGTTTTCTAATTTTTGTTTCATATTTCATAGTGCTTAAGGGATGGCAATTTTGGATTTTTACGAATAATAAAGCGTAAGCCAATGTAAGCATGCTTATTAATGTTATTTATTCTTTAATAAAATTAAAAAAAGGATTTATATTTTATTGGTTTATTATTTAACATATTGATAACCAAAGTATTTGTATTGAAAACAGGCTCCGCTTTAATACTATTTCTTCTTCAATATTTCGTTTAAATTACCCATTTAAATCCTTATAAAAACCTCGCACTCTCACTAAAGTAATTGCTAAAATGACGTTCACTCAACATACGATCGAAATCACACCATTAATATTGCCAAAGGAGATTGCACCTTTGCACACACATTTATTTCAACCATTTCCTGTACCAACAAGCCGCTCAAAGTGACTATCACTTATGTACACATATGTTGGCAGTATTTTTTTATTTATTTCCCTCTGACTTTATTCAGAGCAGAGCATAGATGCTGCCACTTCAGAGTCTCAACAAAGTTGTAAAGAGCATGGCAGAGCAGCAAAGCAGCCTGCAGTTGCAGTTGAAGTAGAAGTTGCAGTTGCAGTTGCTGTTGCAATTGCAGACGCACTTGCCTTCGGCTTTTTCCTTTGGCTTTTGGCTTTGGCTTCTGGTTTTTGGCTTTGGCAGTTTGTTTCTAGTAGTTGGCAACACATAAAATATATACATCTATATAGTATACAAGCAGCTGCGCTGGAAAACAGGCCACAAACATGTGTGGGCGATAACCGAAGTACTTAACAGGCCAACAGCTACAAGTTGGCTAAGTCGGTAAGCTCGAAAAATGCCAACAACCGGGGTGCCATTTGCTCCAAGGATCTGCTGCTGCTGCAGTTGACGAACGCTGACGAACTTGCTGCAGACAAGGACCCCCAGGACCTCCCAAGGATCTCGACTGCAGTTACATGGCTGCTGCCTGGCTGTATGTGTCTGTGGTTAGAAATTAGATTTACTAGTTTGCCGACAAACCCCAAAAGCCGGCACCCGCCTGCCTCTTCCAACCGTCTGAAAAGTACCGAAAAACTTCAGCTAAGCCAGGAAACTTTTCCCCCAAAAATGAAATACAACAAAAAATCTAAAAAGACGTTGGGAAAAATCATAAAAAAAAGATACGGAGTAAAACAAATGCTTGCGGCACTTTAGAGCTCGTACACCCCATTGTACTATTAAATTTACCCATGGGACCGTGTTGACTCTTTGGCTTTTTGCGGGACAGTTTCAACACTTTTGTTGTTTCGTCCTTGCGAACCAAATTGGTTGCACAAACACCCACACAAAGCACACCAGCCAGGATATCAATAAAAATTATTGCCCTCCTTTTCCATCATATCTCTCGCTCTCTCTCTGTGTGTTTGTGAACGACTTAATCACTCGGAAATATCAGTGGTGTATGTGGGTGGCTATGTTACCAAAGTGTTACAAGTTTATGGTCATCAGGCAAGCCAAGTTAAGGGATAGGAAAGCCAAAAAAAAAAACTTGCCAGAAACGAAAACTTTTATTACGGACATTTGTGACAGAACAGCAACTTCTAAGTGGTTCAATTGGACGGGTCAGCCTCGGTCGCAATGCGGTGTTAGTTCGCTCAAAACTTTTATGGCCTAATTTCGCCATTGAAAATCAAGTGAGATATTAAGAATTTATACATCAAAATAGATAAACTATTTTCTATATCAACTGTTTTCTTTCCGAAGCTGAGGGGAAAGTTTATGGCGCTGCCAGAAAAACAAACATTACTGCAGTTGGATGGAAAAAATAAGAGCAAAATGGAGAGAACGTTAAGCTATATGGGAATTAAAGTTTTATATTTTCTGCTATATAAAAAACACTTTATAAACAAACACCTACTACTAGCTGCTGTCGCTTTCTAATTCCCTTTGTAAAAAACAAAGTTCCATAAATAAATTAGTAATAATCTGATGCTCTGGCAGATGGAAAATCTAATTATGAGCCGCCACGGTAATTTCCAGCACACCGCACGTGCCTGAGGATGGGAAAATGCTTCTGCCGGTTGGCGGGCGGGGTAGAAAAAAAGGCAAGCGAGCCTGATTTCAAAGAGCAATTACATTAATTTTACTCAAGTGCAACATGCACTCAGCGCTAAACTTCATTGCAACAAAATTTCCGCTCCAATGTGCAAAGAGTTTTGCGGCAGTCAGGCCAAAGTAGGACCAGGATGCAGGACCAGGATGCAGAGAGCCGAATCCTGGGCTGAAGGTGAAGCCCGGAGGCAGTGCAGCCATCGGTGGAAAGTCAACCGCGACCAAAAGTGCCAAGTTCGTGTCCCAGTGATGGTGGTCTCTCCTGGTGTACCTCCTCCTCCTCCCCCACCTCGTATCTGTGTGAGCCCACGAGGTGCTAATGAGCTGCAGTTTGCAGTCACTGAAGATGTTAGCAGGCAGCCATTTTGCTGTTGCCAACTTTGGCTCTTTCCCGTGCTGACAGCACTTAAAAGCTTTGTGCCACACACACACTTACACTCAAAGCAAAATTTGGGATATTTTTTGAAAAGGAAGTAAGTTTAGATTTAGATTTTGCATTCATGAAATGAGGGAATCCATGACAAAAAGATTTCCCTTTAAAGTTTATATTACTAACCTTTCGATTTTATTAGACATTTTTTATAAAAAAGCTTACGTTTTTTAGATACTCTTGTAATAATATTATTATTTTATTTGTAATTTTACATCCTTATTAAATGTCCATTCCTCTAAATCGAACCTTTGTATGCATTCCCCTTTATTCATTATTTATTTGACTATTATGACTCATGTTTTTTAAGTCTTAACTCTTGACAAATTTATTATTTTCAGTGTAATGCCGGCACCCATCCGATTTACCCCTCCCCCTTGTTTGGTGACGTGTGTTTATGCTGTTGATATTTTTGACATTTTCGTTTGGCATTCTCGTTATTGTTACTGCACTTTATACAAGAGCTGTTGCTGCTGTTGCTGCTGCTGCTTCTGCTAGTGCTACTTCCATTCTTTGTTTCTTTTTCCTGCATTATTTTCATTTTTGTTTTAATTAAAATTTCACATGTCAACGATTTTTCGAAGGTGACTGTGTGTGCGTAGGTGGGTCGCCATTTGCTGCCGCCACCGCTGCCAAATGAATGAGTTTCTCATTTCCTCAGCCAACGAGCATCCGCCCGGGGCTTTTTCTTCTTATTGCACCCAACACTTGCGGCTTTCAAGGGTATACTGCATTCGTGCAGAAAATTAATTTGAATGGGCTTTAGTTATATATATCGTAACAGAAGGGGAAAGAGCACACATATTTTCATTTAAAATGTTGAAATAAATTGTTTAAGATGTGTAAATAATTTAAGTAATTGGAAATACATATTTTTTAAGGTTGCTATTCTTACAAATAATAATTTTAAACCGATATAAAATCAATTTATTTAATGATTTACATTCATTTTAATTGAATTAATTAAAAAACTCACTGATCCAAAAGTCTTGAGTGCCTTTTGAAGCCAATTGAATTTGAGAATATACCCACAACTAATATATATTTTTTTATATTAATTTAGTGGGTGTGATATTGTCGGAACTTTGAAGTAGATTTCATATTTTTTCCCCCCTCGACTGTTGTCGTCATGTTCATGTCGGCGGGGATGCTGTCAGCTGCATTTTGCGATGGCAACTGCAAAATAACGGGTCTCGACCCATCAACTTGTCCCCTGCCACGGGCTTTTTTGTTGCGATTTTTCCGCTTTTCCAGTTGTGCCAATCTATCAAGTCCAAGCATCCGCCAACGCCAACAAGCGTCATCTATCGATGATTTCGCTAACTGTGAAACTATATAGCAGGGCACCCTGTCAGCGAATCGGATTCACCACCATCCCGCCTACCCATGGCCAAAAACCCACCAGTTTCCGTGTTGATGTTGCCAGGTTTTTGTTCCGCTGACATGATGCGCGTCAATTAAAATACGGAAAATGGAAAAGTTTTGCTCGCTTTGGCGATAACAGCGAGGGAAATTCGTTGATCGACTTTTATGCGCACCTCTGAGACAGTTGGGATTATCCCCTTTATGCAATCATAAATCAAAGGCAGTAACCCCAAGTGACATCGAGCTAAAAAATATTCAAGGCATTCCCTTTAACTATTTCCCATTTAATAAAGTCCCTTCTCCGAATAAATATTTAATAGGCAAAGGCAACCTTATTCATATTTGATAAGTTACCATTTGGCCAGGCAATTAAAATGCCCGAGAAAACATTTAATTTATTGTCAATCCAATGGCGGACATTACTTTGTTCACTTCGCCGTCGGCCAATGTTTGCACGATTCTTTGTTTTTATAATTATATACATATTCTGTGTATGCGTTTTAATAATGTAATCCCTGCAGTTATTTGCGTTGTCCCCACCGCCGCCATGCAATTGTTTAATAAGCAAATAGCAAACAAAACGTTGGAGTGGGGAAAAAAGGAATTTTATAAATGAAAACCTATGAAAAAATAAACCTTAATCAAATTAATTAAAATAATTTTTATTGCTTGCAAAAGCTGTAATAAAAACGCTCAAAATAGTCGGCCTGGAAATGCTCTTAAAGTAAACAAAATAATGGTTGTATGATATTTATGAAATCTATACTTCATTCCGATTTTAAATTATTATTCTTTTTTACCAGCATAAATAACATAAATAGATTTGTTGCGTTCGACCCTGACCCCTCCATAGGCATATTCTTGGATTATTAATTAAATCTGTGAAAATGCAAATCAATGTCCATTGTCCGGGCCCGTCTGCACAATTAATCAAAAACCCATTAACGATTTTTTCGAGCCACCGGGGCCGCTGGTCCACCCTGAACTTGTACTGATTAAATGCAATTAATTTTCTGTCAGCAACAATTGTGCCTACAATTTAACAGCCGAGGAGGACGGCCTGACATAAAACAAAATGAGGCATCTTTGCCTGAAATCATTTGGAAAAAGCCATTTCAGAAAATTAACAAATAAATACATGAGTGAGCGCAGCAAAATGAAAAATGTAAATACAACTTCACTGAACATTAAGTTTTGTTTGGGCCATAAAAAAAATTGTTTTAATTAAAAGAAGGGAAGGCGACATCGCTAGGAACAAATGACTATCAACTTTGCAGACTTTATGAAGTTGACAACAAGAACGACTCGAAAAACTTGATGAAAATAATAAGAATTGAAAACTTGGGCAATTCTTGCAATTAAGAGAGCAATCGTAAAACATTCTCTTATTAGTAATAAGCAGAAAAATTGGGAGAAATAAATCATTAATTTAATGTATATATTCTTAAACTATTCAAATTTTATAAACAGTAAAAGACATTCAAATTTATAAATAACATAGTATTTTTCTTAACAGATATAAGTAAATATGTATTTATAAAAAACCAAAAACCTTTTTAAAAATGTTTTCAATTAAATATTAAATATAAATTTTAATAAAAAATAAATACAACTAAAATGTATTATTAAAAGTATTTTTCTTTTACCAGATATCGAAGTAAATTTATTGCCAATTTAAAACCTTTGTAAAGAATATCCAAATGTCAGCCTATCGAAATTGTTGATTCAGAAACACTTTAACCCTGCAAATAATTAATCATGATACGTCAGTCGACCCGCTTGCCAATGTAGGAAGTAGTATCTATACTTCTGTATTTGATGCCACTCCGAACTGAAAACTGAAAACTGAAAAACCCACTCCGCCTGCGGGCCATCTTCAGTCAGTTGTCAGCGTTGTCAGACTCGTTGGACGGGGCCAAAGCCAATAGCATTTGGTTTTAACACGTTTTACGCTGTTTCTGTTTGCCAAAACATTTCGTTTGCTCGTCGATTTTTAATGAGAAAAGGGTTTATTTTATTTCTCTGATGGTTCTCTTCTTTTTTCTGGCAGGGGGGTTTAATCACAAAACCGGAGGGACAGGCCATCAGTCAAAGTGGCAAACTAATGGTTTATTTATACAGACAGGATTGAGGGATTAAATTAGATTTTAATTCCAAAAGAAAATGTTGCGAAATGCCGAATGTTGAATGCTGAATGCGGTTGCTGCCGGTGCCATTCATTCATGGCGGCAGGGACATTTTAAGAGGATAAACCTCTTTCGGGACTACACTACATTAAGCAAAGATCATAATCTCCTTGAACAAGAACTTTTCCGGAAAACTAAAAACGGCAAAACTGGAAACAGTAAACAGAAAACACAAAACTAAAAACGAAAAACAATGGCAAGGGACTGGGAGTAAACTGTGGAAAACTGTTGCATGCCAGCAGAGATAGAGGGGAAAATTGCTGAGAAAAACTGAACCGTGGACCGTGTTTCGTGCTGCTTAGTCCCTACAAATGCGCGAAAATTTACAAAACGAGCTCTCGCCCTCTTAGGTGCTGAGGTGCAATCTGTTTACTCAATAATTTGCACCAAAATGAATGTAAATTTTCGCACAGAAATTCCCCAAACGGCGAGATGCATTCCGCTGGACTTGCTGACGTTGCGCATACGCAGCGTTGTACCAGTATGCAAACTATCCAACTGAGAGATGGATGTGGAATGGATGAGGAGTAAATACTGGGGAATCAGGGAGTCTACCAGTGGGAGCCAGAGGAACCAAGCAGCTAAGGAGCTACCATAGTCAAAGAAAACTTCCCTCTTTCCCCTCCTCCCCTCCAAAGTCTGCTGCAGCAACGAAAAAGTTGATTTATAAACAAACTTTTGCGGCACAAAGTTGTGTTCGGACCGTCAACAAATGGAAAAGAAAAACATGCTCGCCAAATGGCCAACGAAAGTTAAAAGTACGCCAAACCATTCTCGGCCAGAACAGATGCCGTCTGTGGCGCGTGATCCTTGGGTGTTGCTCTCTATGGATGAAAATCCCAAATACACAATAGATGCCAGCGAGAGTTGACGTCGAAATCAGCATAAAATACGCAGAGAAAAACACATCATTGAGAGAGCATTCACAAGTTAAATAATAACGCGACCAGATACAAAAGCACAAATAAAGTAGTTGAGTTGAGTGCCAAGCACTCCCTCCATTCCATCCATCCGCCACGTCACGGAGTTGGTGTCTGGATAGATGGCTTCAATATGCACAGGGAATAGAGTGCGGAGAGATCTCACTGAGCGACAGGCCAAGTGGGTTCTTTGAGGTGAAAAATAATTGGGAAAAGTTAGTTAGAGGGGTTTTGTGGAATACAGAAAAAACATAGTGTTTGCACTGGATATAAAGGCAAATACATAAGATGTGGCGTAGTTTTTATATATCTTTTCCAGCTTTAAATATTTTATTCAATTAATCTGCTCAATGTGTACTACCAAAAATTATTTTAAATATTTTTTAAGACTTATTCTAGCATCAGGATATATGAATTAAAAGTAAATCTATTTCAAATATTTGTTGAGCCTTAGATTTTTATAAAAACATTATTTTTAATATGACAGATTTTAAGAAAAGGTTATTAAAAAAAATTACGACTAAGATAATACCATAAATTGGCTTCAATATATTCATTTAAGCTTCTTATACACTTGGAATATTTTTATTTATTATACTTTTATGCTTATTATTATTATTTCTGATTTTGTATAATTATTTAAAGCTTCTTAGTTCAAAATAGAAGCACCTTTACTACTACCGTATGCAAAAATTTCTTACTCCCAGCTACAAAATTGGCAATGGCCCATCATATTCCACTTTAATCCCCAGCACAGTTCGCTCAGTGCCAAAGTAGCTGCAAAGAACTAAATAAGAGCCGCCTCTTACCCACCAACCAAAAAAAACACCCATCGAATCAGAGCGGAGACCAGCCCACACTCCGCTTTCCCAATTTCCACTCACCGCTTCAGCGAGTGCGGTAAAAGTCCTCAGTCAAATCAGTTGTTGGCACGATTTTTGCAAGCAAAAATAAATCGCAAAAAAAACACAAGGAAAATCGTATAAAAAAGAAAAAACAAGGTTTTGGTGCCGCCAACAAGAGTGTGGAGAAATACACGGATAAAATGAATTTCTTTTAAGAAGTTATAATATATGGAAACTTAGAAATATAAAAAAATACAAAAAGAAATATGGAGAAAATATATGAGGAATAAATATTACCATAAAAACAATTTTTACAAAAAGCTAAACAATAATAAGGTTACACTTAAAGTTCCTAGAATTATGTGTTCTTACATTGAAAACAATAATATTATTAAATAAAAAATATCCTTATATTATTCAGCTGATAAATATTTGTTCACAGTGCACAAAAAGCGAGTCAAGGAAGCAAAAGCAACGCACAATCGACAAGTTGTGCGCGCTGCCTTAACTTCTGCCACAAAATTTTAGTTTCCGGCTTTTGATGGCCGGGTTGCATGCTTCTTTAGCCTTCTTCTTCTTTTTCTTCTTTGCCTTCTGCCGCAAGTTTTATTCTTTCGGAGTCTGTAGAAAAGATGTTTTGGCTGTTGCTTATTTGATTTTCGTTTTGGCTTTTGTTGCACCAACACTGCCTCAGCGTCAGCATCAGTTCTCAGCTTCAGATCCCAGCTTCAGCTCTATAACCAGAGACAAGAACAAGAGCGAGTTGAGCATGTGTACCGCAGACACCAAGTCAAAGCAGCCCAAAAAACCGAGCCAAATACGCAAAAATTTTTGTAATTTTCCAACTTATAAGCGAATATCTTCAAAACGAACAAACGAACGGCCAGGCCAGGCAAACCGATGAGACCAACAGAAATTCGGGGGTAAAAGTTATCCCTCGCCCCTCTTCGAAAGCCACTTGAAAAGCAGCTTTAAGCCAACGCAAAACCGACAACAGAACGAACAATTTTGGCCAACGATGAAGCCCCAAGGAAAAGTTCCGAGGGGACCGGGCACAGCTGATGTCTGGCGTCTTAAAATGAAAATGAATGGGAAACCTTTTTGGCCCCGCTTGATTGAAAGTGTTGAAATAGTCTTTCGGGTCAGATGTCGGAGGCATTAACATGACCAAATTGTATCGGGGATTAGTGCTAAATGATATTGCCGCCATACCAGATACTGATAGTTTCTTATCCTTATATTGAGTACTTATTATGGCAAATGAACGTTGACGAAATGGTTTTCGATTGTTTTGTCTCCTCGCATCCTGCTGTCTGTGCGGAATATAGATACTGATAAGCCATTTGGACATCTGGAAGCTTATACATAATCGATGGGGGAATTATTTCACAGCCGATGGACAGTACTTGGGGTATATTAGGGCTTTGGTATAACGATTAATGGTTTTGAGAAGGGAAATGGATAAATTTTGAGACCAAAGAGAGGAATTAGAAGTAAGATTTTTGTCTTTATAAAGCTAGAATGATTTCTTATTAATTTAATATTTAATATTATTTTTTCTAAAAATCTAGGATTATTTCTCATTACTTTCCAGTGTTTTTCCTTTCGTTAAAGCCCCTTAAGTCTCCTCCGAAGTTAAGGACCTTTCTAGTTAGAACATCTTTAACCACAGACCACAACTCAAGCACATTTATTAGGTCCTGAACCTGAAACTACACAGACACAAACTAAGCCAATCCCCTTCATCCCCATAAAAAAGGGATATTTAGATGTGGCACCTGCCACAATCAACTAACCGCGCTTCCAATCTGGATCAACTTCCGCTCAGCAGGAGGACTCATAAATCCGAGAGGCGGTGGCCAAGCCAGCAGCTTTATAATCATCATCAGGCCATAAAGTATTGTCTGCTTCAGCTCCCATCTCCCAACTCCCATCTACCGGCTCCAACAGGTAAATAAGAAAACTTTTGCCTCACTCAACCTGCGCCATAAACAACTTTCCTTGTCTTGGAACCAAACGAAGCAGATGACGTTGGTCACTGGTCTGCAGTTAAAGTTGGTCCACAGCATCCATGGTATTTTGTAATTAAACAAAAACCAAAGAGAAGCCAATAAAACTTTGACCACTTTAGCAGACCGGAGCAAAGGGCAGACCGTCCCATGATCCTGCCAATGCTCCTGTGCCTGCTCCTGGCTGGCCACACACATAAAAGTGCGAATAATAATTAATAGAAAATTAAATTTTCCACTCTATGTGGGGGAAATATGCTGAAGCGTGTTTTTGTAGTTGAATCGACAGAAAACTTTGTACCATCCATACGAAAAACGCACAAAA
Organism: Drosophila anomelani; assembly: GCA_035045905.1. Lineage (NCBI taxonomy): Eukaryota > Metazoa > Arthropoda > Insecta > Diptera > Drosophilidae > Drosophila > Drosophila anomelani. The sequence goes on from JAWNOO010000165.1 coordinate 2,986,760, forward strand.
TGCAAATGATATTTTAGTGCATAGACGAGGCGGGCAACTAAGGTTTTTGTTTACAAATGAAAATCGGTTTAGCAAAAACTTTTCAACTGCAAATTTGCCTTTGTTTTGCACCCCCTGCGTTGTATTTATTTGTTTCACATAGGATGTGCGAGTATGGCAAATAGGGATCATAGTACAAATATACAAAAAACAAAAAATGTTCACAATTATGGTAATTTTTTTGCTGCTCAATTTAGCAGTTTACTCAATTTCAAAATCAAGTTTACATATATTACAAAGAGACTAGTCTGACTATCATGCAGTACATTTAATTAAATCAATCTGTGAATGGTAATGAGCTTTTTTTGATCAACTATAAACATAAAGTTAAATGGGAGATGAAAAAAGGGTTCTCTAATTTTGACAAAACCAGAAATGTTAGGACTTAAATTATGAATAAACTTTAAATTAAAGTCTTTTCTATAACTCATTTAATAACTTCGAATTTGTTCTTCAATTGAAAGTTAAGCATAAATATTATTAACCTGAAACTTTGGGCAAATAAATACTTATTCAAGTAAGGCAAAAATCTGAAGCTCACCCTTGTATCGAATTCTATAATATATTTGTATATATATTCATATATGTATGTATGTTCTCATATCATAAAACTGTCACGCCCTTCCCTTCATAATCCCAACTTCACCCTTCAGAGAACAAAGCGCAAAAAGGCCACAAAATAAAAAATATAAAGAAATTCCCACATTTACTCCTGATTATAATTGAAAATTTAATTATTTTCGATGGGAAGGAAAGCCCAGCAGGGCTTATTTGTTCACTGTATTTGTGGGTGTGTGTATCTGCGAGTGTTTTTACACACACACATGTAATATATATTTATGCCTTGTGTGTTTGTGTTGCTGTTTGCTGCCTATTAATGTCAAGTTGCCGTAATGAGCACACAAAAAGCAGCTGATGATGCTTGCAAAAAGGACACTGAGAGGACGAATGCCAAAATTTAAATTATATGAAATGATGTATAAATTATTATCATGAAAAGTATCAGTCAGAATTTATAAGCAAATAATTTCATATTAATAATTTCATTATTAGTAAAATCTTTTTTGTAATCTTTAAATTATAAGTTCTATATTTTGATGTGCATTTTTGAAAATGTTTTTTAAATATTAAAATAAAGTAAAATAACTAATTTGCAGATTATTTGTTAACAAAAATAATTTCTTAAATGCATATATTCCAAATATTTCAATTATTTTCAAAATATCTTCAATTATTTCTCTCCGTACAGCCAAGGACTTTTGGTTGGAAATTTTCTGGGTTGGGGGAGATATCAGGACAGGAGTAAGGATTGGGGATTGAGGATTGGGGATCGGGGATTTTCCTGTGTCAAGGCGTAAGAGCGTGCAAAGGCATTAAGGTTCGCTTGGAAGGGGGAGGCGACCCGGCGTCCTGTTCGGAGGATATATCCAAATGCCGGGACTTCTGCTCCGACTGCTGCTGTTGCCGCTTTTTCACTTATTTATGAAAATGAACCAAAAATCAAGAAGTTAAATTGGTTTTGTGTTTTGTTAACTTTTGTCTGCCACGGCTGCCTTTCAGAACATTCGGTCCTCCCTCCACCGACCCCCCTGCTTCTTCCGATTTGGCTTTTTGCGCTCAGCTTCAACCTGTCGACTTTGTTGCTGTTGCTGTGACTTTGTTTATGCATGCGTGGATGTGTGTACAAATGTGTGTATATAATTGAAAATACTTTGGATGGTTGGAGGGGGGCATATGTGGAGGAGGGTGAGTGGAAATAAATATGGGCCCAACGAAATATACAAAGTGAAATTTATACCCGTCCGCCTGAAACCTAAATACGTATTATGCAGACGCCACACTTCACTAACCCGGCGGAAAGCCCCAAGAAAATCGCCCCAGCATGGCATGTGCGTGTGTGGGTGTGTGGGGAAAACTTTGCCGTTGACAAGGCAACTTGACATCGAACCGATGGGGGTGGGAAAATCTAGGGGAAGATACTGACTGACATAGTTTTGTGGGCGTCTCTCCTTTGTATCCTCATCTATTCAACGGTTTTCGTTTTTATTTATTTTTTTTTTTGTTGGTGTTTTCTTGTACCCTGTTGTGTTTGGGCTCAAAGTTATGGCAGAAAGTATGAGAATGGCTGTAAGTAGTTTTGGTAACTGTTTTTGATAATCAAATGTAATTTATGTGTCTTGAACTTGGCCCTTCGGCTAGCTCTGACTCTGTGTGAGTCTCTCATTCCGCTGCGGCGGTTCAATGTACTCAATATTAGCAGCCATAAATGTTTATTACACACAGACATTCGGTTAACCCCTTTAAGCCTGAGACATGGCTGCTACTGCAGATATGGCCAAGAATTTATGGCATTACTACCAAAAAAAAGGGTTTCTTTCCCTCCGAGTAAGACATTAGATTCAATAACATCGAATCAAATCGAATTGCTCCATAGCCACCATAATTGATGAGTAATAAAACTAAGCTTTGCGATGTGCCAGACTAATTTGGTCAGGCTTATTTGCTAAATTAGCCAGCAAATAAATAAAACCAGATATAATGTATTAAATACAATCGTTGGCTTTGTACAGATATACAAAAGATCGACAACTTGACATGTTTATCTGTATATATACTCATATATTGTTTGGTCGGAAACGTATTTAAAACCGGTTTCGTTTATCTTATTCCCAGCCAGATCTAAGAGTCATCGACAATTGCCAGGCAAATAGCAGATCACAAGTAACGAAAATGCAATTAAATAAGCTCATCTGGCAAACGATTCTGCACAAAATTATAGCCCAAATAGCTGAACAAAAGTATAGGAAGGCTTAATGAAATTGCATAGTAATTTGCAGAGTAACTTGTGGGAGAAACAATCGATGAGAGCCTGTAATTCGGGATAGGTAGATAGAACATACATATTTTAATTAATATATAAATATTAAATAGTAACTTTGTAAATACAAAGATTCTCCTTATTTCATGTAAAATTAAATTTCTATATAATTATTTAAGCCTTTAAAAAATTAAACCCGAATTAATAGCAAATATAAAGTCAAATTTGTCTTCAATTTCAAATAAAATAAATTACTTATAAAATTATTTAAGACTCAAAAGAAATAATCACGTACTTGTTACACCTCAATCACTTTTCAAACTTAACTTAACCCAACATTCATTCCAAACTAATTCACACAGCTGTCTTTGGCTCGCAAATCCTGTCACTTATCTCCCATGCACCTGACCGCTTTCACGTCTCCGAAACTAAATTATGTGAAAGCCAGAAACAACACTGAATGCATTTGACAGCATTATAAATGCAGAATTATCAAGGTGCGCGCCCAGGACGAGAGACCAAAGAACATCAGTTCCCAGGACAACCAAGATGTTAGTGCTGATGGTGGTGGTCCGTGTCCCAGACAACTAGAGCTTAGGGAAATGAAGCTCAGCTCCTTCCCCTCCTATTTAAATTGCATTAATATGCAAGGGGGGATGTGCGGGCAGGGCAGGGCATGGCAGGACATCAACAACAGCAAGAAGAACAACAAATAACCGCTTGATTGCAGACTATTAACAGCATTAAAGATGAACAATTTAAGTAATTCCCGAATGAGCACAAATATTTCACCGGGCCCAATATATGAGCCAGCCAGATGCTCACTCTGTGCCTGATAATCCAGATCCTTGCAGGACACACACAGCACACCATACACACACCCTGATATATACAAGTGAACAAGCCCAGACATTGGATGAAGTAAGGCATATAAATTACTAATACGCACTGTTGTCCCTGCCTGCACTCGGACAGATACACATGTATCTACAAGCATATGTAATTCAAGTGTAAAATAACAACGTTTCACCTTGCCCACAATGTTGCCAAAATGTTTCACTTTGTCTGGGACACAAAGATTCAATTAGTTTGTCATTGAATACATTTTGATATGTCCGGCCAGTGTTTGATTTAGCACAGATTGTAGACATTTGCTAATTGAATTATATTTATCGAGAAATTCTATCATTTTGTTGAAGGATTTTATAATTAGTTTGCAGCTGAAATCGAGAACTATCGGATTGTGTTTCATTTTCTATTCAAAGTTAAATGTATTTTAATAATTATTAAATTCCCAAGTCACAGAATGGTTAAGCTCACATTCCTTCAAGAGTTTCAGCAACTATTTAAGCAGAATAGTTTTTAAATTTCGGGGAAAATTGCTGTCATTTTCAATTAATTTATGATGATAATTTAAGTATTTTCAATCTTAAAGCCTTTTAGAAAACTTCAACCCTCTCCTCTTAAGCCAGAAAACTATTAATTAATTCCATCAAAGTCACACGAATTTTCATAAAAATTATAGAACTTTGTCTCAAAACTCATAGTCAGAGTCAGCTGTTGCCGCTTGTCTTTTGTTCAAGTTTCTGCAATTTCGCACAGCTTTTATTCACAGAAATTTGCATATTTTGTGCGCAGGCGTACCGCGTCAAATGGTTAAAGAAAAAAATAATAAACAGCTGTTTAAGCTATTGACTTTTGAATTGCAATTGAATTGTTTTTATTACTATTTTTTTCTCTTTAAGTGGTTTGGTGGGTGACTGGCTCGGCGGCGGCTGCCTTGACCTTGTAACTGTTTTCAAAGTACTTTGTCTCGGTTAATTTTTTCGCGGTATTTACCTGGCATTTTTGTGGCCATTTTAAGTGCCTCCATAACTCATGATTTCATTCTCCAACAGAGGTGTGAATGAAGAAGTCAAATATGAGACCACAAGAAAACCAATAAAGATGTACGTGAGATACAATTGTTGATTTTGGCTTGTCTTTAAATATGGGGGGTTTATACCCTTATTAGGGGATGTATATCTTTTCTATAAATAAATTCAGACATTAAGCATGTATATTTATTAATCATAAATAAACATAGATAAAGGGTGACTGTTTTAATGGAAACTATAAAGATGTTGCACCTTTAAGAAATGCCATATGTTTTTTTAAAGTAAACCCATATATTCAAACGACGTTATATTGCAATACGTGTGATTTATCTAAGGTTTTAAATAGATATTTATTACTTTTTAGAACACAGTTTACAACAGCTTAACCTTCAATCTTCTTACCTTGATTCCTTTTTTTATAAGTATTTTATTACCATTTATTGAACATTTTTTCTAATTAAAGAGCATTCATTACTTCGCCACCCTTTTGCTCTGGGTTCCTTTAGCTTTATTTATTTACTTTTTGTTTAACTTAATTTTTGTTTTTGCACTAGAATTCATAAATATTCAAATGGCCGGCCGAGCCAGTTTGTTTGAAAACTTGTTTCGTCCGAGTGTGGTTTTGAATTGGTTTGGCGCAGTAAAGGGTGAGCAAGAACCTACAGTATGTGCACTTGAAAGAAATGCCTTACAGGAACCGGTTCCCCTAGTCATATGTGTATATACTACATATAATAAATAATGACCAACCGACGACGACGACTGGCTAACCTGACTCTGTGTTCGGTTTTTGTTTCAGAACAAAGTGTTTTCTGTCAATTATAAATCATTAAACTCGGCTAGTTAAATGGCAGATCATCGCCATGAATGATTCAAATCACGAAGGGAAATCGTTGGAAACACTTTTCACTTCACTCCGACAGATAACCATCATTACAGTCGGAGATACCCCATAATTGCTGGAACCCAGAGGAAGAGGGCTTCACCGATTTGACCCCCTCGAAGGTCGTCATTAGTCTTGTACTGAAGCCAGACATTAAATGCCCATCGAAAATTGCCAGCTATTTGTGTTAATCTCGTTCTATGGAATCGCAGCCACAGAGACTAATGGCAATCGAAGAGGAAACAACAAGGTTGGCTTGTGGCTAGCTAATTTATTTAATTAAAAAATGTTTTACTTTGTTCTGTTCCAGTGTTTTTTTTTCTCTGTGGTGGTTGGATTTATTGGAGGTTACATTGGAGATTATGGTTTTTTAGGGAAATATAAAGCCAGAAAAAAGAAAATAAAAAGTAATTAAAAGTTAAATAAAACAACACGTAAAACTTTAAAATAAGCTTTCAAATTAAAATAAAAATTTGCGAAACAAGTTTCTCAAGCTCTTTCTAGGTATTTATTTATGCCTCAAGTTCCTTGTATTTTATTTAATTAAATCTATATAAATTAATAAAAATCCTTTTAATTAATGATTATATAAAATAGATTCAAAATAAATAACTCGTTAATCACAAAATGCTAAACTTAATAAGCAATACCAAAAAAACACTCTGCCAAAGCTGGGGAAAAAACCAAAACTCTATCCAAATAAGAGTCGTGGATCATTCAAACTAAAGTTAGCCATAGAGTTCGGTTAAAATCCCTAAATTGCATAAGTGGGATAGATATAGATATAGATGAACGGCCACCCTCTGGGTGCATTTCATCCCACTATCCACAATCCAATCCCCAATCCGCATCTCCCCTTTCCACAGCCGCAAGAAACTTTCAATTGCCAACTCGGGGAAAAGTTAAAAAGCGGCACGCGGAAATTTTCTATATTCTTTTTGTTTTTCCAGTTTTTGTTGTATTTTTTTTATGGCAAAGCATCAACAACTAACTGCTAAACTGTAAAGTACCGCCAGCCACCCTGTGACCTCGGCACCTAGCGCCCAACGGCAGCCATTAAATGAAACTTAATTAGCCCTAAATAAGCAACAGAGCCAATGAGTAAAATGTGGCTAAAATGGGTTGGGCTTCTGGGTGGGTGAGCCCCTGGTGTGGGTTGCATTTTAATGCACAAACTGAAAAATCATTGATTACTTTGGCGAGGGTTTGTTTTTGGCGGGGCGGTGCGGTTGGGGGAGGCTATGGGGAAGGCTATGGGGGAGGCTATGGGGGTTTTGGGCGAACTAAAAGAAAAACGTTTTGTGCATTTTACGCGATAAGTTGATTAAATTGCATAAAAGTGGGCCGAACGGATCGAAGGCGGGAGAGGGATATAAGCTGGATACACTGAGGAGTAAAGATAAGATTTGGAAATTAATACAAAAAATATGTTACTTAAGGATATGTTCTGTCTGGAATGTCCTGCCTTAAAAAACATTATTTCAGAGACTTATAAATAAATAAAAGCAAATTAAAAAGTAAATGAAAATCATTTATAATTTATATATATTTATATATTGAGATAAGAAAAATTTGTATGAAATATTTGAAGCAAATCAATACTCTAAATAGGCAATTTTTAATCAAAATAAATTAGGAAAAATAATAATTTTCAATCAAAATTTTACCCTTAATATAATTAAACAAAAGATCAAAATGCTATTTAAATTCATGATAAAATGTATTTTGTAAGAAAATAAACATATATTTATTTAATTTTAGTTTAGGTACACTGATATTTCCGTATAAAAACAATTTATTTTCAGTGCCTTCGCTGGGGTAAGTTGGCTCTATAAAGTGGGCATCATAAAACGCATTAGCCAGCGGTTGAGTGGGCGGCCCGAACTCTCTCCAGATTGAGATTGAGTGCCGCTAATTTGAATCCGTAATTTCCTTGGGAGGCATGCCATCAGGCACCACACAACCCCCCCGGCCCCCATACCATCCCTTCTCGCCCACTCTTCACAATATTTACCCAGTGGGTTCGACCGTAAACCGGCTTAGAACATGGCTGCAATTTTGTTGCAAGTTGCAACGGACGTAGCATTCCCGTTTACGGCCGTATTATATGCTCCTTGCCGCCTGGCCTCAGCCTTTTTTGCATCTACTTGTAGTTCATCGAGTGCTTTGAAGGGATGGAGGAAAACCGTCTCCTCTCCCTGCCAACGATTTTCCGGAGAAAAAGTTGCAACTTTTACGAGCCGTAACGGTCGAACGGGCAGGCAAGTACAGTTACACCCGGTGGAACAGAACAACACACCCGACTGGTTAGCTGTTAACAAACTAGCTCGACTCTAGATATAGAAAGATATAGTGGTACGAACAGTTTTATTCAGCACCCCAGTCGTCGCCAGCGAACTTAAGCAGTCCGCGGGGATTTTCCAACCGCGGTGGGTGGCGCTTTCCATCCTCAACCTTAACACCCTTCCTTCCCCTCCCGCATTGCAAATGTAGTTCAAAGTCGTGCAACATCGTAAATCCATCGTTGAACTATAAAAAACCGTCTTACTGCAATTTGTATCTCTTTTGCTGAGGCGGGTTTTGGGCCAAAAGGTTTCGGTGGGGTTTTTGCAAATACCGCGGTTTGTTTTTTAAGGGTCAAAAGGGGTATATTATATAGGAATCTTTAGAAACGAGAGTCATTTCATTGTATTTTTTATGAAAAACTTCTTAACAGATGCTGTGGTTTTTAAATAAATAATATATAGGTAATGACAGTTTAAAAAAGAATGAGATCTCTTTAAACAAAAGTCTTACTTTTAACTTTAAAAAGTTTAAAGAAGATTTATCTATAAAAATCTCTTTAAAAGTTGAAACTTTCTTGGGGTTTTATTCAAGACATTTAAAAGGCATCCCATTTTAGGAAGTATCATCAGCTTTAAAGACAAATTGCAAAATATTTTGTTGATCTTTGGCATTATTTAAGAAAAATAAAAACTACCAGGTATCTCTTAGTCTCCAAACTCTCTAACAAACCTTGGTTTTTGTTGGGGATTTTTTGTTTTTCAGTACTGTTTCTGGGGTTCTGGCAGCCGCTTTTGGCTTTGGCTTTGGTCTTTTGCTCGGTTGCTCAACCCGTGAGCACTTTTTAATCCGATTTTGTTGCATTTTTTACCATGCTGAGTGAGGATGTGTGTGTTGCTTGGCGATTACGCCTGCCTTGTCTTGTTCTTCTTCTGTGCTACTGGTAATGCTTCTTCTGCTTCTTCTGGCTTTTCCACCTACTTTTCCCCTTCTTTTTATTTTATTTTTTGATTATTTTAGTTGCACACGCCCTGGCCAACAGAGAGAGAGAGTCACCCTCATCACCCTGAGACGGCCCTAACGATTTTGCATTTTTTATTTAATATATGCGGTGTTTCCCCCGCACTCTTCACCCTTACCTCACCCCATCATGTTGATGTTGCGGCCCCTGCTTAGCCTTGGTTGACTATTTAAAGCCGTAAAACCCTTAACCGTGGCTTAGCCACACGGGCCATAAGTTCAACCGGAATGAGAGTGCACAGAAAGAAAAGGTTCATCGAACTTGGCACGCTTTTTCGCAAGGAGGGGAGGGCTTTCTAGGGGAAAGTGTATGGTGAACCTTCGAAAGAGGGGAGTACATTAACAGGAAAATTGTGTGAAAATGGAATTTTGTTTGTATATTCAAAGAAGTTGATTGGAAAGATTTATTTTACTAAATTTGTAGAATTTTATCTAATTTGTAGGGGTTGATCTAGGTAAAAAATAAAGTTTTGAATTGGTTTTTGAATAAATTAAAGTTTCGACAAAAATAAATATTTGCTATAATTATCATTGAGCTAAGAAATCCCGGAAAAACTTTATAAAAGCCATAGTAATTGATAAAAAATAATCATGTTCTAATTTTCTAAACAAAAATCCCAAATCCTCTCTTTTAAATTCCTTATAAATTAATTAAAAGGTTTTCTATTTTCTCATAGTGTCTGTGGTACATCACCCACACTTGACATTTTTATGTTTTTCTTATTATTTTTTTTGTTTTTTTTGTGATTGTGTCACTGGTTTATGTGCCCAAGCGGAGATCCCTCATTTGGGCAATGCCAACAATGGACGGAATACCTGATTCGTTTGATAATCCTTTCGCCTGAAAGTGCTTATGTACACAGGCCAGATTGCCTCCAAAAGTTGGCTAAATGGAGGACTCCAAGTCCGAGCCCGAATCAGTGCCAGGACCAGATCCCAAAACCCTGTCCGAGGCAAGGGCGAGTCCGAGCCGGCTTGCAATCCAGCCTCGGGTTCCTCCTATTTTGCCCCGTTGCCTTGGCATTCGGTTTGTCTCTGTGTGTTTTGGCCTATTTGCATTATGAATTATTTATTTTGTTTATTTCTTCTTTGCCACGAAAACACAGATACAGGCCAAGGCATAGCCAAAGGGGGAAGGCAAAGTGAAAGGGGGTGGTGGGTGTAAGCAAACCAAACCCGGAAAATGTTGCAAAAGTGGAATACTTGACGTCGTCTCAGTGATAAACGTGGGCGGCCAAAATAAAAGCAAAAATAGGAGGGGCACGGAAAAGAGAGAAAAACCAAAATAAAGCGCACGAAATACGCGAAAAGTGTTTGCTCGGATTAAATTTATGAATATTATATTCAAGCAAAAGTTCTGCCATCCAAACCGACCCACTGCAATAGCACAAGTTTGTCTATAAATTTTTTTCGCTTGCTTCTCCATTCCGCAGTCTGTCTGGAATTTACGGCCCCCCCAAAAAAAGGAGGTAAATTGCCAGCTATTGCAGCCCGCTTAAGGGTATCATTTTGGTCAAGTTGTTTATTTTGATGGCAGCCCCGTAAAATGATATATCGACTGTTCTATATCACGATTCGAGAGGGGGTTTATACAATGTTAATGAGTTTCGTTTCTCATACTCACTGGGCTCGTAAAGTATGCGACTGCTTAATCCTTTCAGCTCCAAATTTGCCTCCAAATTCATGCAAATCATTCGTTACAATCGAGGGGAATCTGCAATAGAAGGAAAATATGTTAAATTTATAAATAAAATAGAACAAAATATACAAATAGTTGTTGCTCTTAACATATTAATAACTCATAAATTCGCAAGCCATTTGGTCTTTTTATTATATATTAATTATATTTAATTCAAGTTGATTTATTAGCTGTATTTGAAAAGAAATTCGATTAAATGTTATCTTTATTTTTGCAATTGAAATGTTTTTTTGTAGATTTGTGAGGTTTTCTATAAAATTGATGAAAATTTGATATAACAAAGTTAATTCCACTTAATTATAATTATGATTTTAAACCACTTTAACAAGGATAACAAATACACATAAATATATATATCAAAATCTTAAAATGTTTTAAGTTTAATTTAATTTTTATAACCTCTTCCCAAGTAAATATGTATAAACCAAATCCCACCGATTTTCTTAACGAACCAATTCCCTTAAGTGAATACTATTAAATCTAGCCCAGTCAAGTCAGGTCTGCCATTCATTTAACTTGGCTAAAAGAAAAGCCAAGGAGCTGAAGGAGAAGGACTCTTAGAGCCAAAAATGTTCACTGCCTTTTGTTCATAAAGGAAATTAACTCTTTTCATGTCCCAATTTGCATTAAAAATGTTATAAATTCGCTGGTAAACGTTCCAAAGGCAACTAAGCACATATAAATCTACCCGCCGAAGGACGACCCTTCGAACCTGCTCCAGAGCCTGCTCCAGATCCTGCCACCAGGTAAAGTAGTAAGTGATTGTGTAGCTCCTTTTGCGAAATGGAGGCGCTGGAGCGAAAGGTGTGTCGGCGGAGAAAAGGAGGGGCTGGAAGGGCTGGGCCTGGATAGATGGAGGGGTTGGGCATAAGAGCGATGAATTCGGAATGAATGCAATCTTGCTAAAATATGCAAGGAACGCTCCACACACAGACACACCCCACACACACAGCAAGGCACACACATTCGCAGACATTAAACATTGAAGCGACAAACGAAATGAAAAACGGCTGTGCAAATTAATTTTACGTTGTACGAGCAACAACAACAACTACTGGCAACAGTAACAAGAACAACAAAAGTAACTACGTTTGTGACAGCACTGAGAGAAAAACTAGGAAGCTAGAATATTAATTAACACTAGAAATCAGTTAAGTTTTCTTATAGAAATCCAGAGATTAAAATATTAAATTCACTTTTCAATTAACTTTGTTTAAGCTAATTTCTTTTTCTGAGCTATATCCTTGTACTTGCAAACCTCATTATTTATATTTTTATAATTGTATACATACATATAATTCCTTACAGTGTATTAGCGGAACCCCCCCAGCGAGGACGATGAATAGCAAACAACAACAAGAACTATGCAGGGCACGCCCATAACTCCAACATCTACATGAGAATGGGCCTCAGCCTGGAGTGAGTAAAGGAGCAACAAGCAGCGGAAAGGGTGCAGACCAAGGATAAGGATGACTTCCAAACAGCTAGACAAACATTTAAAGGATTGCCAGCAGGATGCCGCCCGCCCATCCACACTTTATTTCGCTTTAATTACCAAGCTCTCTGTCTGGCTGGTTGCCGTGGTGGCAGGGTAAAAAATTCCCCACCAACTAGAAAGGATTCAGAGGAGATTGGGGGAGATAGAGTGCTGAAAAGGTAGCGCGGCGGCTCCCGGTGTGCGATATCAAAATTTCTAGTAACAACAATCGGTGTGTGTGCTTTTGGGGCCTAAATAATTTAATAATATATGGTGTTATGATAATTACTAATGTGGTTAAAACAGGGATGAAAGCTATTTCATTTTGTGGAAAATTATAAATGAGGAATAAATATTATTGTTGATAGGACTAGAAAAGCAACTACAGCTATGTTGATTATAATGAAATATGAAACTTATCTTAATATCAATAAAATAAAATGAGAGATGGCCTTATAAATTTTAAGTTAAAATTAAATGAACCAATTAAATATGAAAGGAAAGCACTTTGTTATTTACAAAAACCAAGAAAAAATGATTGCATATCAGTTCTTTAAGAGATTATTCCACAGAATTTAAAGTTTATTTAAAACCAATATTTATGCTTGTCTTTCCCTCAAAATTTATTAATTTCCACCAAACAAATCGAAGGTTCCATCGATAAATAAGCAGCACCGCCTGAGTCAGCTTTCGACCAGCCAGGTCCACAAATTACATTAAAACCCTATTAGACCCCATGGGTACCAAGGAGTGAGAGTGGAGGGGAGAACAGGAATAAACAACAGGAGGTCAGTGTTGTGTGTAGACGTAGCTCCTTCTCCACAGGTTTTCCCCCAACGACTCGCTTAGCGGAAAACTATTTTACAATTAAGCATTTAAAGCCATGGTTAAAACATTGTCTCGGCGAGTGGCTCGCAGTGCACCGTAAGGCCAGCAGTTAGCAGGTAGCAGTTACCTTTTTATTTAACCCATTACTCTGGCTGCAGGTAAATAAAGCCGGCACTAAAATGTTGCCCAACGGCTGCTGCTGCCACGGTTGGTGCCGCCAAAGCCACCCGAAGTTGGGGGTAAAAACGACGCCAGTCTGCGCCAATAAATAAATTCGCAAACACCCCAAAACAAACAGCGGCAGCAGCAGTGGAAACTGAATAGCAACTTTGACTTTAACCACACTGCACCAAGTTATCCCATCTATTTTTTCTGGCTCCTTTGGGTTGACACTTTTTTTTTGTATTTTTCGCCTTCGTCCAGGATGTGGCGTGTTGGCAATATGCATATGGTAAGTCCTTAAGTCGAAAGTTTTTTTTTTTTGAGCGGAGGAGTAAGAGGAAGTTGGGGAAGCTTTTATTTGATTAAATGTTCTTTACCTTAAGAGCGTAAAAAAATAGTTTTTGGGAACGTTTATCTTGGCAAGATAAAGATATAGGGTTTCAATTACATATAGGTGGTCTAATGGAATTGAATAGGTGATGGAAATTTAAACATAAACAACACATCTTTTTGCGGTTAAAGGAGAGGAAAATGTCATTGCTCAATTGAATATTGGTTTACATTTTTAAGCACTTTAAGAATCGAAATATACATTTAAGGTTAGCAGGTTTAAAACTAAGAAATACATATTTTTAATAACAATAAATTGTATATATTATTAAACAGGACAGAAAATTGTCATTCGGCAGCATAAGAGGTGTATATAAATTAAAGATTTAAATGAAATATATATTTAAAGGTATGATTTGTGAATAAAGATAAAACGATTTTAAAAATGTATTAATCTGTAATTGTCTGCTGTATGTTTCCACCATTCTATACACTTTCGAGTTTTCTCAAAGAAATCAATTAATATATTTTAAAACCATTTTCTAAAGATGCTAATCTCCCAAAGAAAGCCCTAAAATCTCCCCAATCCCAATGAACCATAAGTTTTCCAAACTGCTTTCAAGTACTCCGAATTTTCAATTTAAGTTATATAAGCACTGGGTGGTGGCACAGCAGCAGCAAACCCAGCAAGTTTTCAATTAACCCTTCGAACTCTTGGCTGATTGAATTCCAAGCTTCAGTCGAGTTTTTTCCTTAGGTTTGGGGTATGGGGCAGACTTGAACTTGGCAGAAAAGCATCGTTTCGTATCCTTAAACTTCACTTTTATGCAGACATACGGGTAGTTAAGTCGCACACTGGAGGAGAGAGATTATTTCCGCACTTTTTATCTTGGTGCGTTCAGGGTGCGCACTTGGCGCTTAAAAAGTCAACGGAGCAAACTAGCATGGAAGGCAGCCTGCCAATTTGTGACTGTCTTTTGCTAACCCCCAGCGACCCCCGACCCATACGTACATATAGCATATATACATATATATCCTCCGATTCCTCATTTTGGTCCTGGCAAAGCGCGACGGTGCAAAGCTGACAGCTGCTTAAATAATTTCCAGTCATGTGCGCCGCCCACAAAACACAACTAAACCGAACGTACAGCTCAACAAAAAAATAAAGGAAAATAGAAAGGAAAACGGGGGAAATAAAGGAAAACCCACAACTACCAAAACTGAAGACGGAGAAAAAAGTTGCCGTCGTCTTATGCCTTTTTCCTTTGCTTCCCCGAACATCCGTACATCCGCACATCCGGACGGGGCGGAGTTCCCTTGTCCTTTAAGTCGACTTTACGTCGTCGGCGTCTTTGTATCAATATGCGGGGTCAGTACTTGGTCTTGGATACCCTAACTTGGGGTAAGTTTAGCCCCGGAAGTGGTCGCTTCAGGGGAAGTACTGGATGGCGAACTTCTTTTGGGCGGATTTTATTTAAGGAAAGGCAGGGCATTAATCATAACTTTATTATAGTAAACTGTTAGCTCTTGGAAATATGTTAAAAAATAATACCAGTTTCATATATTACACAAAATATATATGTTATAAATTGTATAAAACATACATTCTATATATGAAAGAACTTGCTAACATTTAAATTTAAAGTTCAGGTTTCTTGGGGAATATTTTCTTAATGAAAACTTATAACAATGAAGAATATGTCCGTTGGTGGAATAAATAAGTAAATAATTAATAAAATAAATTACTACATAAATAATTCAATATCAATAATTTAGTAAGACAATTAATAAAAAATCAAGTCACTTCCCTTTCAGCAAAGTAAAAAATTTCTGGCGGAAAGTCTGCAAAATATATTTTCCTATATTTTTATTCAAGACTTAAAATTAAATTTAAAAAATTTTACTTAATATCAATAAGAAAATGTCCCCTTAGAGTATCCCCTTCTTCGATTTTCCCAGTATTTCGAACACATTTTTTACCCAAACAGAGCTAAGCAGTTGTGCCTTGGAAAATCTATGTGTCTGCTACATGTTTAATTGCCGCTGCGTGAAGATGTTAATCTATTTTGAGCGGCGGCTAACAAAAACTGCTGGCCGTCGTTGGGTCTAGTGTATAGAAGTACTTCTGCTGACAGGGAACATTGTTTGGCTGGCTCAAAGGCACCAAATGACAGAGACGGATCGGGATGTAGAAGCAGGACGAAGGACGAGGGACTAAAAGCTGAAAGCAATCAGCGGAGACTAATTCAAGTTACTTCTGTAAAAGCCCGCCTCGCCTGGTCCAGGATCTGAGCAGGCATCGCGGAAATGACGAGGAAATTGTGTAAATTGATTATAGATAGCCCGGTTTCTATGCGCCGTCTCCCCAGATTTTCCCATTCCACCGCCCACTAAGTGGAAAAGTCAATCATAGCCTGGTGTGTATGCAGTCATATCGAAGTATTGGCATTTCCCTCTATATTTAAATTTAACCGTATTTTGTTTTCTTGTCGTAGTCATCGTCTTTGGGTTTCTGAAAGAATGCCTGGCCACAGCAGAAAAACAAAATTTATTACGAATGAAAATTAATTAAATTAAATGGACTGTGAAAAATTCTTGCTCAATATCCCCAACGATGATCGTCGTCCTCCCCTCATTTACTGCCAATGCTCCTTTTCAACAAAGTATTAATATTAAAGTTTCCTGGCGGGAGGGGGAGAGGGGCGCCAGTAATAAAGGAAGTGAAAGGAAGCCAAGGGAAAAGTCGATTGGGGAGCTGTAATTAAAAATGTTTTTTTTTATGATGTGGCTTTTCCAAATAAAGCGCTTCAAACTTCACTTTAAGGATTACAATGTAAAAAAATCTGTAATCCATCGTTCGAACTTTAAGTCGGGGACTTTATTTTGCGGAATGATATAAACATTATTTAATCAAGCGACGACACTAAAGGGGATTAATGTGTATATGTATGTTTGTGTTTTTGCTGGCAGGCATTAAATGCTCTTTCTGAAATTCTGACAAAATGCACAAATAAATGTAAAACGTCAACAGGGCATTATTATAAATTCACAGTGCGCATGAAATCAAATTACATTTAATTGCTTATCCCATTTACTGACTTGTCATTTAATGTGTTTATTTGATCAAAATAAATCCTTAAGGTGGTGTAATTATTTAAATAATATTATGAAATCAACTCCAGTGAAAGCCTGAAATGCGATATAATATTCCCAAATAATTGCTATAATTCACTTAAGCCTCACAATTTGAAGGAAAACCAACACCCACACACAATAATCATGCGAATTGAAATGTATTCAATTATATTTGAATGGTAAATTGAGATATTATGAAAATAAAACACCAGCACTTCTCATTTTAAATGCATTAAACTGGTATTTAAAATAAACCAAGTCCTGAGGCTGTAATTATACAATTTAATTTAGAATTTTAATAAGAAAAATATGAAAAATATTACGGAAATAAAATTAAACTAATTTCAGGCACTGGAAATTATTAATTATATAAAAATACATGCAGTATTTTTATTATTTAAATGTGCAAACAATTAGTAAAATATTTAAATGAAATATTTACCCGATAAAACACTCGAAATGGGAAACCCCATCTGCATTTTTGGCATTTATTTACTCTAAGCCATTTAACGCGCAGGCATAAGCCACAAATTCAGGGGAATTCCCTGCCATTCCTCCCCCTTCTACCAGGTTATCATACGAATTGAAATGTATCTGAGTATATACATTTCAAAAGAAATTCCAAAGCTCACGTATTTAAAAAACATTCCTTAATTAACCGCCCACTTACCTCGTGTGTGCGGCGTATTATATTATACATTCAAGCCCCTTCGAGCGAAGCTCTATAATCTTTTATCTGCTCAGCACACACACACACACACACATACACAACACACACACCCACTGAATGAGACGAGGGGAAAAACACTTGGAGGAGACATATACAAACGTATATAAATGCGCCATAAATATAGATCTTATTAACCTGTTGACATCAATTTCCACACACATACTGCGATTACCACAGCATGGGTGTGTGTGTGTATGTGTACGAGTGTGTGTGTGCATCTCTCCACCAAAAAAAGCAAATGCTCGAAATGCCATCGTCATGTAATTTAATGGGAGGGAATCCACCAATTCTGGGTGGCAGTTCGAGTGGCATTGAAATAGCTCGGCGAGGCCTAAAGAGCCATGGGTGGCATGGCGTGTCGGCGGAGGCGTATTTAAGGGGGGTTTTAAGGGAGATTTCAGGGCGGGAGAATGGCGGTTTAGGGGGGATTTAAGGGCCAGAGAGAGGGATGTGGCTCA
This sequence comes from Drosophila anomelani, assembly GCA_035045905.1. Lineage (NCBI taxonomy): Eukaryota > Metazoa > Arthropoda > Insecta > Diptera > Drosophilidae > Drosophila > Drosophila anomelani. Next base: position 3,004,499 of record JAWNOO010000165.1, read on the forward strand.
AGAGGAGGTCCTGAGGACGCCACGCAAACGAAATCAGCGCAACGACAGTCGTCCTTGTAGTCGCTGATAAGCTTTGATTTCCTGTAACAGGCAAGCGTTGGCGTCGACAAAGTCGTCGCCTCTCTCACACAGATACTATTCCTCTTCACAGAGACACACACCCACCCACACATAGTGCCACACATTCACACACACTTTGTGGCACATGCAGCAGCAGCAGCAATACCAATACGAAAGGCAATCGCAATCGGCGGATGAAGCATGTTGAAATCCGCTTAGAGACTCTACATTTTTAATACCCAATAACCCAGAAGCAATCCGAACGGGGTATGCCCAGCTATGTGGTGGGGCATGCAACCCAAGGAGCCTGGGGAAAATGTCAGAGAAATTTGTGCGAGAAAAGCCTGAAGATAAAGGAATAAATATCTCAAGGCAGGGATGGATTTTAATAGTCCTTAGGGTCCTATGAAGACTTTGAAGAGCTATGAAAATTTGGTCTTTGTTTTAAAAAATAATAATGTTTCAGGCAAAGATCTTATATAAAATGCTAGAGTATTATTTAAAATATATTCTTTATGTTCAAATATTAATTAAGGAAATGTATAGTAAGAAATAAATATTGGGTAAATAATTAATATAAATATATTCTTGAAAATTATCAATATAAATTAAATACTTAAATAATAGGAAATTATCAATCAGCTAATTAATATTAAAATAATTTTCTTATTTAAGGGGAGTATCGAATAAGCAAAAAAATATTCATAAAACAAATAAATAATTTCAATTATGCTTTAATTAAAATTTCCCAATAATAAATCAAAGGTAACTGACAACAAAACAATAACATCCCTTCCCTACATATTAATAAATATTTTCTTCCCCGGTTAAACTAGAAATAAATCACCGATTCCATACAGGAAAAATTATCCTGATTTCAACCATAAAAAATAACCCAACATCCCCGCTAAGTATTTAAATGTCGAAACTCTCCTCAGCATCCCTTAATCTTTTGCTGTTTTCGTATTTTTTCGGTTTTGTTTTTTCCCCCCGAAATTATTCCGGTGACGAATTTATTAGCGAGGCGATGTCTCAAGTTTTATTTTATTTTCCGTTTCTGTTCAGCTGTCTTACTATATTTTCAATTTGACTTTTTTATTTTTTGCTAACGACGTTATTGACTTTTATGGCCTGCGTGCGTGTGTGTGTGCGTTGTGTGTGCGCTTGAGTGGGGGATAACTTGTAATTCCGTTTATTTTTTCTCGCCCCACTTCCCTGCCGGCTGTCTGTTATATTTTTTTGTTTGTACTTTTTATTGGCGGCGACACGTAGCGTGCGGTGCGTAAAAAGCGTGAAAGAGACAACCGCATGCATTTGCCGGATTGCCAGCGGAAACGGAAATCACAACACAACGCGCGGACTAAACATGACAGCCAAAAGCTGTCATGTCCCACAGCTGTGTGTGTGAGTGTGTGTGAGAGGATATTGTAAGCGATGCCCTGGGAAAAAAGTGTCACGACTGAAAGGAGGCAAAAAACCTGAACTGAACTCAACCGAACCGAACGGAACTGTGAGCTGAGCTGAAATGAAATGAAATTGCAGGCCCAGAGCCCCCAACTACAGACTTAATACGATTGTGGTCTAATGAATTAAAGGCTGAACCAACACACACGGACGAAGAAATCCAAGACAAATCAACGCAGAAAAATCAACGAACGCTTGATGCACTGCGGGAAAATTTTGAGAATGTGAAAATCAGTATGAACTACTTAAAAATAAGTATTTATTTAAAATGTTAAGATATAAGTCTCTAAATATACTGAAGCTCAACATTTTTGGGAACTTTAAATAGGACGTCCAATTCATAGACTAAATTACATTACAAATAAATAAATTTGAAATACAAAAACTAAACAATTTATTTTTTTAGAAACATTTTTAAATTTTCGCCTTTTAGTTAAGATTTATAGATTTAAGAAACCAATAAAATATTGAAATCGGAATATAATCCATTGAAAAACATTTTCTTAATTAAGAGAACTTGCACCCTTAAAAACTATAACATATTTAGCTTAATATCTGACTAAAATAAATATTAAAAAATTTAATAAAGACCGTTTTCAAATTCCTTGTGATTTCCCGAACCTTACATTATCAAATCAAAATAAAACACAATCCCAAACCCCTAGAATTCCAGTTTCCTAATCATTATCCTGTCCACTCTTGAAGAGTGTCCCCTCACAAGGCGTAAAGGAAATTGTTAATTTTTTCCCCTATGTGCGAGAAATAGAAAACTAGCACTGAACACCAAGCAGAAGATTGTTGGAAAAACGTGTGCCACACCAAAAACAAAACCCAGAGCAAAGCAGAGCAAAGGCAAAAACAAAACAAAACATGGCTAAACAAAACAGCAACAGCAACTGAGAAAACTCAGGAAAAGGACATATATATAGTATAGAGAGATGCTGGGAAAAGCAAGTGCAAAATTGTAGGAACAAAAGTGAAACGATGCCATTGAAAAAAGCAGAGGCAGTAAAAGATTGAATTTGTATCTATGTCCGTGTATCTGCTGAATGTCCCCCTTGGATTACCACCCCCCATCCCCATGGTGTGGGTCAACTGATTGTGTGTGTGCCTGAGCGAATAACTGGCCAGAGCAGATCTGCCATCTGAGACCTATGTGGACATGGTGCGTTTAACCACGTAATAGTCTCGGCGGCTCTGCGGATTTACGGCAGCAGTCAGGGCTTAGCACAGTGGGGCCAGAAGCGAACCTAAAGGCCTTACGTAGCCATATAATTAAACCAATTTGAACTCGAGTGGGGAATAAAGGTATGTACGGGTCTCTGGGTGAAGCCTCAGTTGAGATTATAAGCCGCTTTAAATAAGGTTTAAGGCTTGAGTAGAGGAAAATTTTGCAATCGTTTCGATTTTCACATAATTTGTGTTAAAGTGGGAGAGGAAAATATTTCAAAATATTTAGATTTTAACTTTGAACTATCAAAAGTTATATTTTCTTATTTATTTTGGCGCTAGAGTAGAATTTAAGCCTTGAAAGGTTGATTTTCTAATCGGAAAATAAAAAATTATATCAATATATTTCTTTTAAAATAAAATCATATTTAAATATACTCTCATTTATTGAATTCAATTAAATAAAGATTATCTTGCAACAGGAAACTTGAGTATAATTAAATAAAAATTGACTCAATTCCCACGAGTCTCATCTAAGCTAAGTAACCTTGTTAAATAATTTCCTAACTTGGCTTACTTGGGAAAATTGTAACAATAAATAATCAATATTTTCTCATAATTAAATTCATCAAATAATATTATTAGAAAATAGATAAAATATGGAAGTCAATTTTTTTATTTCACCCTCCAATATATAAATTTATAAATTCCCTTAAAATATAATATAAATTTGATTTGAATGAACCTAATAACAAAATTGAATCAATTTGATTTTGAGAAGAATATTTTTAAATACAAAGTCTCTTGCTTCATGATTGCCAGTTTAAGCCTCTTAAAATTACATTAAAATGCAAGCACGATGGCAACAAAATAAATCAATAAATTTAATGGTCCCCTCCAAAATAGAAAGCTGCTTTTAAAAACACAGGGGAATTGAAAGCCAAGATAAATATTAAATAAATAAATAAAGGAATGGTAAACGTAGACATTTTTACAGGCTTTCGAATGACTTTAACTTGATAAATGTATACATTAGGTAACCTTTTTTAATTAATTTATAAATTACCTGAATTCAGGAAAATGAATAGAGAAAAGCTAAAATTATACTCCGAACCTCTTCTAGCACTGATTTCCTTCAAGTCTATAAGAAATGATAGACCATCAGCCCAAACTGGCGCACACGTTCAATTTGTTATCATTGTATCTCCTTTGGCTTTGCCAAGCTATTATTTCATCTCACACAGATTCCAGGCAGAGCTGAACCTGGCCAGCTTTTCAAGTCCTCTTCTCCATACACATTTTTCTTTTTAATAGGAAAAACACGTCTCGCTTCATAGTCTCCTTGGCCGACGCCACCAGTGTGCGTGTTTGGCCAGCTTTGTTTTCGCATGTGAAAGTATTTAATTCAATTTGCGCTTAATTGAGACAGGCTGACTGTACAGCCCATCGTTGGGATACCCGGAATCCCCAACCCAACCCAACCCATTCCAGTAGGCGGGCAGCTGTCAAGGCAAAACCAAACGAAGCGTTACGCTGGCTGTCAGTTCTCGCCACCCAACGCCACCCAGTGCCAACCAGTCCCACCCCATTCAATGCCGAGCTGTAGTCTCCATCCCGCCATCCCCCCGTCCCCCATGCCAGTCAGTTGATAAAGCATCAAAAGAAATGTACGGCCAAGTGTTGTATCGTTGGTTGTCTTAACAATTTATAAATTAATTATGTATGCACTGCGAGTGTGTGTGCTCTGTGCTGTGTTGGCCAAAAGCAGAAGCGGCTACGACACACATATGCATATACACTTAGCCATGCCCATACATTTATGTACTTAGCCAGACACCATATGCGTAGTCATACTATACATTTTAAATATAAACGCGTTAAATGCCTCAATGCCACTCGCTGGAGACCGAGTCAGTGGTGGTACAAGCTGCTTGTCAGTTGTCATTAAAGATGGACGTGGTACAGATTTTTTTGTTATCTGGTCAACACCAGAATACCAAGTGTTTGGCTAATAAATCATTAGGCTGCGAACCAACTGGGCGGTTTTACTGGATAGCTTCAGTTATGGTGGTTTTACTAGTTTCTTTCATAGTTTTAGGTCACGAACTACCAAGACATATATGTATGTAATATATAAATGTGTATAAATATAGCCTCAAGTTTTGCATCAATTAGCACTCTATTTATAGGAAACGAACTAATTATTTAGCCAAAGAAGTATTTTCAAGCTTTACCTCGTCTTTCATATGTTTGCCACCTTTTTTCTTGCCATATTTTATATTGATTTTAAATTTCGCTGAACTCAAAAGATTTATCATTCAATATTTTATTTTATAGCTTTATTTTTATGGCGTAAAGAAGCAACCAAGTAAATATTATGGCTTTTCCTGCAAATCTTTCAATATATTTAAGAAAATGGTTATTTAATACTGTAGCGTACGCTTAACCCACATTTACATGGCGCAAACGGTCCGCTTTAGTTTGACACTTGCTCAGCCCCATCAATCCTGGGGCAGACGGCTTCCAAAATTTGCATTTCAGAGTACCAAGTGGCACGACACATTCCCCTACCTCAGATAAAGTTGTCAACTTTTCGCCGAGTTTCGCATTTCACAAACTGTGTCGCATTACACATTTTCGGCTCATTATACTCGTACTTGAATTCAAAATTGTTAAGCTGCTGTTGTCTCCACTAATTGTCACTAAATATGGCTTCAGTTAATTCCAGTTTCAGTTACTTAGCAGCCGGGCTAGACTAAAAAACAGACAAGTGAGGGGAATACACCAAAAGAAATGGGAAAATGTTTAAAAATTACAGAAAATTTGCATTTTTTATTGATTATACTTCCAAGAATCTATTTTCTTATTAAATAAATATTTTGAAAATGATTTCTCTGTTTAATTGCATTTCATATATATATATATTCCTAGACAATTTACTCTCATTCTCAATTGATTTTTCTTTTCTTCTTCCAAGTCAAACTACAATTGAATTGTTTAAAACTCAACTGCTTCTACTTACTTCTGCCCTTCTACTTGATTTAAGTGAGAAATCCTAGTACTGGTCTTTGAGTGTACCCAGCCGTCCATCATTCGATAAACTGTCTGTCAGTCAGCCAGTCAGTTAGTCAGGTGAGTCGCTCAAGCGTTCAATCTTCTCACATTTTTTAGCACCTTTGTCAGCTTATCCAGCTTGTGTCAATAGCGTTTGTTCGCTTTTCGTTTTGGGAGTGCGAAAAATTTTGCAATATCTTTAGAGAGGACGGAGAATTCCAGCCGAGATTCGAGAGCTATGCCTCCGGGGAGGGGGTGGGTTTGGGCTGAGTAAAATAGTTTTGAGGATGCTGTCACACTTTTTGTCGCCGCCAAAGCCCCCCAACCGCCACCTCCCCTCGTTGGGCTTCCATTGCTGATGTCTGTCAAAGTTGGCAGATAAACAAAAAGCAACCCTGAGAGCGTAACAACAACAGATTAGAGAGTTATAACTTCTAGTACACAAGATGTGAGAAGAACATAAAGCCCGAGTCGTCGAAAATAACCCACAAGTTTGTAAGCCCTTTGGCTTACACATGTCAGGGCCATAAAACGATGCAATTGCTGGGGGTCTTCGATGAGTGATTGCTCTATTTGTATTGCCCCAGAGGCCATTTCTTCGGTAAAGTCTTTCCAATTCTATATGTGAATAATACCAGGTCAAATGCATGATTAAGATACACACATGCAAGGCAGAGATACAAACATACAAGCATATTAGTTTTAATTAAACCAATTAATTTGAGATTTTGCAAAAGCTCTTTTGAGACATCATTCAAAGGGTATGGAAAATACTTTGTTTTTTATCTAAAAGTATATAAATAATATTAATCTAATTATGTATAATTTAATTTTTTTATTAACCTTAGAAACAATTTATTTTAAGCAATTTATTGTTATTTTTAAAGCTTCCTTCATAGCATATAATATTTAACTTTATTTATAAATTAAAATACAAATTTCATATTAAAATAAAATCAAATTTAAAATTATTATATAGTAAACTTCTGAAAGGGGTATCTAAAGTCTTTAAAAATTATATTAAATGCTCTTTGTACCTAGCTGAAAGATATGTTTTAGACAACTGACAGCTATACATTTATCATTTAATTTTAATGTGAAGATACTAGGTCAGCTGCATTTCAAATGCCATAAACAACTGCATATTAGGTTTAATTAAAACAATTAAATTAATGAGAGCCTTTATACTTATAACATTGTGGCATAACAAACACTGTTAACAAGATAACAAACTAATGCATAATCTAAAGAACAACAATTTAAAGATGGATTTTAAACCTTGTAATTTTAAATTATGATCCTAAATATTTCTTTTTTTCTCTGTTTTTATTATTACTAAATATTTATTATTTTAATTCTTTAAAACCTCTCTTATAAATATCTACAATGCCTCATTGTCAGATCATCGCTTAGTGCCAACACTTTGCTATTTCTTTTTTTACCTAAACGACATTAATTGTTCAGAGTTATTATTTTGATTATTTTTTCATATTTTTCTTTATCTCATTTTCAACGCCATGAATTCAATACAAAAAAAAAATGCTCGCCTGACCTTGGGGCGCATCCAACGATGCTATTTTTTCTCTTTTTTTTGTTTGCGGTTTAAGCTTTATCTTTTTTTCTGATTCTAACTATGGTGCTGTTTCGCTATTCTCATATATACATATATTTTTTTGTCTATCACTGACTACTCATCGGCTGTTCTGTCTTGGCTTGAATCTTGTTTTTTGTTGTTTAATACTCATCTTTTTTAAATTGCTGATATTTGTGGCTGCCTTTTGAGTTAGCATTTACTTTTTTGTATCTTTTGGTGTAATCAAGAGAAGCACCTTGCAGCGATTTTAATTATTGATTTTGTGGCGCAGTCGGTTTTTGTGGTTCGTTCCAATCATTATTATTTGACTTTCATACAGCTCATGCATAGTTATTGTCGATTCCGACTGGCAAAGGGGGTTTCTGGGTACTGACGAAGTCACTTTTGTGGCATTGCCAGGAGGTGGGGTGGGGTGGTTAGGGCCCTACCCACATGGGCAAATCTTTAACTAGCTGAGAGTCACCTGATTGTGTGCAATTATAAGCGGTCTGAGGGTACAGAAGGCACTTATTGTTGGCGAAAACGAGCCTTCATTATACAACATTCATTTTTAAATTTACTTTTCAGTAAAAAATGGTAATAATGATGAAATATTGCCAAGTAAAGACGGTAATTGTTAAAGGTAATTTTTCAAACTTATATTTAAGCAGCTTTAAGTATTAATTTCAGATGTTACAACCCATAAATAAATGCCTTTTAAAAACCTACCTAAAACAATATTTTATTTATATTTTTGCTCATAAAGAATAAAGTGATTTGATACCTGAAAGTCCCACCTACTTCATTTAACTCAATAACTAGTTGTAATAATTTAAATAAATAGTCATATTATTTATTTATTTTAAACATCTTATCTTAAAAGTATTAAACCTAAATATTTATATTGAAATAAATCCATTATTAAAGTGTTTTCTTTTTCTTTTTTATTATTTTGAAACATAAAAACTATTCCTGTTTTGCATTTATCAAAATAATGAAGAGAATATTAAACGAACCAAAATAAACATATGTAGAACAACAAATTCAAAGTGTTTACTTAAAATTTTAATGCAAATATATGTACGTATTAGTCCCTTTTAGGTAGGGCTCACTGTGGTTGCATGTGCCTGGCATAACTGACCCACTCAGCCTGGCTTAGCTTCGCAAGCATCACTCAAACGATTCAGCTGCTGCTGCTGCTGCTTTGCTTATTTGCATCGAGTCGAGTGGGCTTCGCTTCTTTAATATTATTCTTTTTTTTGCTATAATGATTTCTGTTCTGTATGGCTGTGAGTTGGAATTATAAGCAGCGGCGAGAAAAATGCAAAAATAATTGTTATAAAAATGTTTATAAGTCAAGGTCAGGCATGGCTCTTATTTTCTGACGTAACTTATGCACCCTCCCGTCCCTGTTGCCATTTTTTCCCTCACTTAGCTGGGGGCCAACCTAGTTCCGTTTTTTATTTATTTTTGTATTAAATGCGGTCCTGTGTATATATGTTATATATATGCACTATTTTATATACATTTGTTTGCGGTCACACTTGTCTATGTATATATAAAGAGATTGCATTTTTATTCCAGTTCTGGCAGGCGCAAGTGGGTTTCGCCCTTGTACTAAGCTGCAAAATGCATTAAATCCAGCCTTGAACTATGATTTACCCAGTATACAAACATATGGCAGATATAACATGCATTTCTACTCCTTTTTGTTTGCCATTTCTTGGCACAATTATAAATTTTGGCAAATTTTCTGTTCGGTTGACACTTTTCTACTGATTGAAATCGTATATTTGATTTTGGTTTTGGCCAAATTGGCTTTTCGATTGCCTTGGCTAACCCCGATAATCTTGTCAATGTTTCAATGAATTATTTCGATACAATCGATGAAATATCAAATAAATAATAAAGTCATGCGAATGGGAGAGATTTTCAGATTGGAAAAGATATTTTCAAGAATTTATAGAAGCAAAAATCTGACAGTTTGAGATATACTAAATAAATTAGCAATTTTTCTCTGAGTTTCTAAGTTTCAAAGTCCTAAAAGAAACTCCTTGATTCTCCTTGCCTTTTTAATTACTTACACACTCATCATTCTCATTAAGCTAAATCCAAAAGGACATTCCCCAGAATTATGTTTAATCATTTCAAAAGAATCCATTTCAATTCGGCCCAAAAAGCCCCAAAATGGCCAAATGGCAAATGGCCAGCAAGGGGGCCACAACAACCATTTTGTGCCATTAAATATATACAATTTAATAGATTAATTGATTCTAAAATAACCCGAAAAATATTCTCCTGAAAGCCTTTTTAATAGCATTAAACGGCACACAGAGAAAGGGAGCCCCAAAAAATAATCGTCGTCCCATCCCTTACAGCCACTCCACTCCACTTTATCCCCCACTCAAGCACACACCAAAAATATCTTGATGAAGATGAAAATATTTTCCACTTGCGTGAGCTAAGGCTGAAAGCCAATTTGAGTATAATTTCCTTTAAGTAATTAAATTTGAATCAAAAATCTATGAGCAGACAAAATGTTGTTTGCCGTTGCCCCAGCCAGTTGTTGATTTTGTTTCTCCTTCTGTTTATTCAACACTCCAAGTCGCCAGCAGCTCATTAATATTTCTTTGCATGGAAGACCCGCTCTTGGTGGCGTTTTCGCCTTGAAATGGGTCGTCTCTGGGCCTCCCGTGTGTGTGTGTGTAATTAAGACAAAAGGTCACTGAAGAGCCCAAGCCGGGCGATCTGGTATCGGTACGGGTCCTACACCTGATGTCTATTCATAGGCCTATGTCTAAACAATACCCATTAGGCATATTAATCATCTTTAACAAGGGGGCCAAGCATGAGCATTTAAATAAATAAAATTAGGTACACCGCCGGTGGCGTATACGTGATATCAAGGCGTAGTGTTTACTTTAAATTTTGGCACCCAAAGCAAAGTTGTTAAGTGAATAAAGTTTGCTTATACGACATAGTGAGTGCCTTGTGGGTTTTTACTTAATAAATATGTCAAGATTTATTCATTTATTTTTATAAAATAATTATAATTACTTGTGTGTTACAACACCCGTGGCGTATACTTGATATTTGGACGTTGTGTTTACTTTACATTTAGATACCTAAAACAAAGTTGAGCGGGTTTTTTATTTAATAAATATATGAAGATTTATTCATTTACTTGTATACTATATAATTTCTTTTAATATATTTAATATTAAATGATCCCTAAGCCACTATTTCCACTCCATCAAATCCACCAAAAAAGCACTGAATAATTTACATAAATTCCCAAACATATTCCCAAAAAGAAAAGGTTCAGATAAATTTATATTCCAGCTATAAGAGTGGGGGGATATAAGCTCTAAAAGTAGTGAATGTATTACATTGCCAAACATTTCGATCACGTACGCAGAATTTTAAGAACAAAAGTGCGCCAAGCTGAAGAAGAAATAAAGAAAAGAGCTCAAAGATGCTGCGACACGAAGAGAAGGGTTCCGAATGCTCACACACCATTTAAATACAGCTCGAGTGCATAAAGTTTTGCACTTTTCTGTTCAGATAGACAGTGGATAAAGTTATATTTAAAAAAAAAACTAAATAAATTAATAAACCTATTCAAAAATAAATTAATAAATAAACCTATTAATATCTTTATTTATAATAATACCAAAAACAAGACTTCCGCATTTTATCACTGTAATCACTGTAATCACTTATTTATTAGAACATTAATAATTTTTAAGAAATTAATAAGTCAACATTTATTTATAAAGCATAATAATTAAATAAATATTAAGGAACTTAATAAGCAGTATTTAAAGGGCCATAAATATGAGGAAAGAAAATTAATTACATTTAATTTAATTCAATTCAGAGCTTTAATTTAGAAAGATATAAGGATTAGTTGTTTTATATTAAAGTTTGCTAAATGAATGGTTTTATTTTTATAACATTAAAATATATTTTAAAAACTACTCAAAATAAAATTAACTCAAAATTCTTTAGGAAATTCAGAGATTCTTACAAAGAAACTCCTCATTTTCATTAATTTTATATTTGGAATTATTCCATTTTTTGGATTTATTAATTTATTCACATATTTATTTTATGGATTATTCTATTAATATTCTTTTTAAAAAATAGATTTTCCCTATATGTTTAAATTCCCTTTCCAAATCCTAAAAGTTTCGAATCACTGTGCCTTTGCAACGTGCAACCAATCCGAGCTGAAGATGCTGGTGGCTCTTGGTGCTGCATTATGGAAATGGTCGCGTCTTACGCGTGTATTCGCTGCCATTAAAAATGCTGGATGTTGTGGGGGGAGGGGAGGCATGGATTGCGGAAAAGTGGGTAGGAAAAGTGGGCTGCCAAAGTAGAGCTGGTGATGGGGGAGAAAAAAACAGAAAGAAATGCGGGGTAAAGTAGGGGTAGAAATGGGCGAAGAACTGCAGACTGCAGTGGTTCTTCCTGCTCTCAGACAAGCACGTGGTGTGAATGACAAATTACACACGGCCAACCAGCAGAACAACAACAAGTAGAACAAGAAGCGAAGAGTGGCGATAGCGGCAGTAACTTTTTTCCCATTTTTTCGTACTCTTTTTATTGTTGTAAACGATTTATGCAACAAAAGGCTATAAAGGCAAACAATGGCCACAAGTGTAATGGCTGCTCGGGCCTCACACACATTCCGCCTGCACAAAAGGCCGAAATTGCAGCATTTAAATAGTTGACAATAAGCTTGCCAACGAGTTTTCCTTTTTTTTTTTTTTTTGGCCAGCTGCTTCGGCGGGGGCGGTGAGTAATTTTATTTTTGCAGCCCGCCTGCTGTTTGCTGCTTGCTGCCTGATGCCTGCTTTTTTTCTCGCCAAACTCTCGAGTTGGCTTTTGCCGCGAAGTGGCTCGCAAAGTGCTGGCCAACAAATAAACACATGGCTGTAACCAGAAAAAGGTGAAGGCAACAACTCAGGCGAAGCACAAATTGAAGTCTAAGAGGGCTGGTTCATGCGGCAGGTGTAATGGGTCCAAACATTGTTTGCCGCCAACTTATGAACTGTCACATTAAATGTGAAAAATGTGGGAAAAATACCTGTTTGATTAAAAGGTGATTTGTAATATTAAACGCATTTTTGGTAGTCATTTGTGGGAACTATAATCTATTATTGATATCTCAAAAAAACAATTTGTAATTAAAGAAGTTATCAAAAATTTAAGCAAGGATTTACACAAATTAATAAATGAACAAAGCAAAGAAGGAACAATTTCTTATTTAGTATTATTATTATTATTAGAGTATTTATATAATACTTAAAATATTTAAATGTATTAACATTATTTCAAATATTAATAAAATTGATTTATAGAAAAAAAAACAAATAATGATTTTTATAACAAACGAAGCTCAAAATTAAATCCCTTAACAAATAGTAACAATAAAGGGATTACAAGAATGTATATCCAAGTACAGATTCCTAAAAATTTGAAGTACCTTCAAATATTAAATTTATAAAAGAAAAACAAATCAAAAAATAAATTAAATATATATAAAAAATCATAGAAATAATATTTTTGTATTATTCACTAAATAAACAAATGAATATAAACCCATTTTAAGCCCCGCAGAATATTTGTATTTACAATAATTGAATATTCCATTAAATCTTCTAAAATTCTCCCCAGATTTTCAGCTAAAAATTCGAATGAATGTAAATTTTTTTAATTATTTTTGTTAGCTTACTAATAAAATATTTGCCAAAAAGTATGGTTTAAATGATTTTTTCTTTCACCTTTGCCAACTCTATAGAATATTTTTCAATTAGAAGTCCCGAACAAATACAAATCCCCCAGTAAATTTCGAATTTGTATGAAACAATGAAAAGTGGGCAAAAAAAAATACATATAGTACTATCAACAGATACAAAAACCCATGAAAACTCCAGCTGATGTTGCCCAACCCAGAACCACGCCTCCGGGCGGCATCCGGTATGCATATTAAAATTAAAAATATTCCCAACCAAAAAACACCAAACCCCTACACCCAACCCCTCGGAAAATAACCAAATAAACTCCAGTGCAGTTTTCCATGGGTGTCATACGGAAGCCACCAAACTCGGAAAACCCCTTGTTGAATTTTGGAGGGGGGGATGTGGTGTGGAGCGCTTTTCTTCCCACAAAAATATTGTGGGTTCGGAAAATTCGAGGGGGAAAAATGCGAGCATTGTGCGCTCCTTCCATGCATACTACATGCTATTTACTTTGGCTGCTTTTCTTTTGTATTTTTGTTTATTAAGTACATTCGGATATTCATATTTTAGCTCCGTACGGAGTAAGGACTCTGTTGTCCGTGGTGTCCGCAGTGTCCGTCCGTCCGTCTGTCCTGTTGTCATCCGCGCCGCTTAGCAAACTCAACTCGGCAAGCGCCTCTCAGTTACTCCAAGCACGACTCGTTGCCGCTCATTTCTCATTCAGCTTTAGGGGCACAATTACGCAAATTGCAATTATGTTGTATTTCTCGGTTTTCCCTAAAGTTTTCCCCCTCAGTTTCCCGCCTTTTCCCTTCCATTTTCCTATCCCCTTTTGCGATGGTGTGTTTGCCCGATGAAGGGACAAGGCTTGGAATTTTCGAGACGGGGGAGCATCTGGCTTGATGACAGCGGCGTGACCACAGTGACAAAAACAAAACGAACAAGAAATATAAAAAAATGGTCAGTCACAGTGGTCTCTGGGGGGCGTCAACGGAGTTTAAATATTTAGTTTTGATTAGAAAGAAAATATTTTAATTGAAGAAGGATATTTTTGGGTGAATATTTCATTTAATTTAATTAAGTTGCGGGAGATTTATAGTAACTAACATAAAAAAAAAGTTTTTCATTATTTAGTTATGTTACTATTTAATAAATGCATTTAATCAAAAATTAAAATAAAAGGAAATCCTGGAAATACTTTCTGAGTAATAAAAATTTTTAAATTTGAGGTGCCTAGAGGCTGCTATTGAATTTTGTAGTAAACTTAATCTCAACCTGATGTTAAAACATAGTTTAAAGGGAAATAACTAACTAGAATTTATTACAACTGCAAAGAAATCTCTAAAAATGTATTATGTATTAAATTTAAATTAATAATTTCAATAAAAACCTTTGCAAATAAACCCCAACCACTGTCCATCTCATATAGAAAAGCGACAAATGCAGGCACACGCAGACCCCTTTTGGGTTCACAAAGTCTAACTAGGAAAAACCAAACCAAAAAAGAAAAGTGCTCAAAAATGTTCATATAAAGGTTGACAAGTCCAAAAGGCCAAGAGGGAGGAACCACATGATCAGGGGCCGCAGAATTTTCGCCGTTCCCTGTGCAGTCGAGCACATTTTTCAAGTGCTAAACAAATGTTTTTCTTTTGTTTTCTTTCAGTTGCTACTTTAACCCTTTTCTCTGTTTTCTTTCCGCTGTATTTTGTAGTTTTTTTTATTTTTTTCCTACAAGGTTGCTACAAGGGATTTGGCTTTTTGTTTATTTGCAACTTGTCTTCATTTTAACGTTTCCATTTCGTTTGTATTATTTTTCTCAAGCAAATTGAAAGTTTTGGATTTCATTGCGGTGACAGGCACGAAACGCCTCGCAGTAATTATTTATTTACCGACTAGTTTGACTTTGTTTTGGTTATTTTTTTTCAGCTTAACCAGCAATCAGCATCTGGGAATCAGATTTCTGAGACATGACAAATTCATTTCGCTTATCAATCGCATGTATAAATTATATATTTTATGCCCTCGAGGTGGAGGCGGTGGCGGGCAATTCATCAGACATAACTACGGCGGCAAACCCAAGAGTCGCATTCAATTACCATCAAAAATGTTCATTAACTCGCACACATCCAAGCACACACAGCACAACACTCGCACACACACACTCATCCATCTGAGGACCATAAATTTCCCTCGACTGCAGCCATTAGTCAATAATATCCTTCCTCTGCTCTTGGAGCCGAGACAATGAAGAGGGAAACAGGATATAAAAAAAATTGATCAATTTTTTGTTGTGTCTGGGTGTGTGTGTGTGTGGAGATAATGGTGGGGTGTGGGGTGGTGTTGTGCACTGACTGCCGGCGGTGCGGTTTATTTTCCTTTAAATAAACGGAGGCCATTTTTGACCGGGTTTTTTGGCCGCGGGATTTACCATTCGCTTTGAAGTCCAATAATGAGGTTTCGGGCCGAGCCGGCAGCCAAATCCCTTTTTGAGAATTCCATTTCCGAAATCAACTTATGGCCATAAACAAGTCAAAAAGCCCACAAAAGCTGCCACACACCGAACGGCCACTCAGCAAAAAAAAAATAAGGTAATCAGGTATAAAACCTATAAGGTACTGCAGGTGAAAATAATCAAGTACATTTGAAACAATAACGATAAGTGTTGAATATATTTAAAATTTTTATTCAATTTAAGTTTATAAATTATAATACAGTTTTAGCAGATCAGTAAAAATCTTTTTTTCTAAATTCTTTTTATTTACTATTCAAATCTTTATTTAAAAAATTGCTAAGACTAAAATAAAAATGTATCTGTATTTCTTAATCTGAAAAATATAGATATAATGCGGAATAAATCTTATAAGCAGAGGTGTTCGCTCAGTAACCAAAAGGTCCTTGGGCTAACTTCGTGTGCTTTCCGCGAAAAAAACCCTAATGACTAAGGACTTCCAGGGGCTCTGCATGGGCAGCTCTGTGTGAAAGGTTCCTTTAAGATCAGGACTTCTCTAAATACTCACTATTTATTTTGAAAAATATATCTAAACCAAACTATAAATTAATAAACAAATAAATAAGAATACAAAAAATACAAATCACCTATAATTTTCTTCAAGTGCATCACACCACACATACTACTTGGGACCAGCAGCAAAGAGCCTTTGAGATGAAGCCGTTGGTTGCAACTCGCGGCCGTTGCGCCTAAGCGCAAGATAAACTCTGCGTCTTGAAGCGAAACGAAACGAACAGCGGCCCAGAGACTGAGCGGGCGGCCACTGCCGCAAAAACTTCAAAATCTTCAGCCTGCAACCGCACAAGGCAAACCCATTTTCCCGGCTCCCCCTCTATGCGAAGGACCTCCGTTTTTACCGCCCCATTCGAGTCCTTTGCTCCCGCCATTTTGCACTTCAACTTGCCGGGGAATTGTTCTCCCTTTTCGGGGCGCACTGCATATATGTATGTATATGTATATGTATATGCAAGGATTCTGGGATGTAGGTTGGATGTAGAGGATATTTTTTTCACTTCTGGGGCATTTTTGCATGTTTGTCTCGCAAATTATGCGCTGCACACAAACAAAAGAAGGAAACGGCGTCGCAGACCCAGCTACGTACGTACGGTTATTTTTTCGCTGCCTCTGATGATGGGCCGGAATCCAGGCGGCAAAAAAAAAGGACAGTGAAGGCCCAGGATAAAGAGATATCTTCGTGATGGATATGCCTAAGCTTGGCTTTGAAAATAAAATCTCAATCTAAAATATGTTTTGTACGAAATTTATAATTTGCCGTATGCCCTTTAATAAATAGTTAACTATATAATCATTGATTGTTTAACCATGTTTCTAAAGAATTAAAAGATGGAAAGAAAATAAATTCAAGGAGTCATTATAAATTAATCAGAATTAATCATAAATCAGAATAGTTGAAATGGTTAATTAATTAGAATTTATCCTATATCAAAAAAGTTGAAATTGTTTATTAATAAAACAATTGATATGATAAAAATACTTTCGGGGCAAATTGCTTTCCTGGCTTTTTTAAAATAAATCTGTTCATCAAAACCTATTAAATTTCTCTCCTTTTAAGATTTTAAGCAATCTAATTTATTTCAGTTTCCATAAGCTCAAATTAAATTTAACAAAAAACCCCTTACAATCCCCCTTTTTCACGCTCTCATCACCGTCAGGATTATTTTGTGGCTGGCCAACGCTGCGTATGAGTGTTATTCGCGGAGGCCTCATTTTTTCGCACGCCACGCCTGTGTGCTTTGGCGTGTGCTGCTGCTTCTGCTGCTGCTCTTCCTGCTCATTGCATATCCAACTTTATTTTTCGCTTCCAGCCGGAAATAATAATTGCAACATGGCGCTGCATCCCCAGTGGTGCCGCCTGCAACGGCGAGCATTAGCGAATTTCTACTTGTGGCACTGTGGCAGCGCCAGAAAATAGTGTCACTTGTGTCACACAAGGCAGTGTGTCTCTGCCCCGCCGCCGTCTCCCATGTTCCAGTCCTTGTTGCCATTTCGGTGGAATTTTTGCTCATTTCTCCAGCAGCGAACATGGACAAAGCCTTCATCGCAGGTTTTTTTCCTACTCGGCGGCAGTCGCTATTTGCTCTTTTTTTGTGAGCTTTTTGTTTTTGGGAAGATTTTAATATGTCCATATGGATGAAAACTATTAGGGGGTTTTATATTTTTCTACAGTTCTTAAAGTCTTTCCCGATTTTAGTAAGACTTACATGCTAATATAACTAATTACTTAAAAGAATTTCCATCATAAAGAACTTTCCTATTGCGACGAAATTTTCCCTGGCCAAAATAGTTTTGCTGCGCACTTGTCCGTCAATCTCCCGAAGCAGGACTCTATATACGAGTAGTTCGAGGAAAAGGGAGAAAAAAAAGAAAGCCTAAAACCTATAACACCTCCACAATTTCCTCCCTCTCCCCTTGCAGGACGAAAACGTTACAAACGAGCTCACGAAAGTAAAGATTGACAGGGTAATACGAGCGAACTCCGTCGACAGGGAGTCGTCGTCCATATGTATGCGTATATAGCCGGATATATATGAACGTTGGGTTCGTACATACATATCTGTATATGTCTGGCATATAAACAGTGCTCAGCTGTCAGACAAACAGACGTAACGTGCAAAAAGGGAACAACAAAAAACACTGCGCAAACAATAGAAAAATTGCGAATGACGCGACGCGTTCTGAGTTCATAGAATAAAGTCGGCAACAACAACAGCAGCAGCAGTAGTAGTCCCATCAGATCTGACAGTTCTGGCTATATAAACCACTCCCTTTCCCCCCTGGGCCTTCCTCTGTCAGAGGCCATCTTTTAGCCAACCAGCCAGCCATACATCCATCCATTAGTTCTTCCGTTTCGGGCATGTTTTTCATACACTTAAACTATATCCATTCATTTTGATGCGACGACTTCTCCGACTTCTGCGACTGCTTCCATCACAGCCAGAAGACGTCACTCGCGGTGGCAATGCACTTGAGGAAAAATATGGTAAAAACTGAGCAAAAATAATTGGAATATAAATACAATAATTATAACACTGATGAAATGAAATATTTATATAGTATTTGAACTAATTTTCTTTCTTGAATTGATTTAATATGTTCTATTCATAATGTACATAAACTATCAAACTCAATAGAAATTTAAAGAAATTTACTACATTAAAATATTTATACGAAAATGTTAAATATTTTTATAAAAAATATAAATATATAAAAATAGAAAACAAAAACAAAAAAATATTTTCCTAAAATGTAGCACACTATAAACAAATATTTGTATTTACAATAAAATGTGTTTAATTATTAATATTGAATAAATATTTTCTATATGCATTTATTTTATTATACATACTTAGTACAAAGCTCATGCCAATTAATTAAAGTGTAGCTATAGCGCGCTTTCGCGAAGTAAATCCTGTTATAGTCACAGTCTGAGTCCTTCTTGGTCTGGCTTTTTTGTGTTTATGTTCCTTTGTCGTTGTTTATCAAGTTGAGCACAGATTTAGCAAAGCAGAAATTTTTATAACTGGTCTCGAGGTTTATATAAAATATGCAAAGTATATTTTAATTTAATATTCATGCCATAAAATATATATAAGGTAAATAATAATCGTTTCTTAAATATTTAAACATGATTAGAATAAAGTTGTAATTAAAACCAAGAAGCTAATTCAATTTCCATTCAAACACCAAGCAACTTAGACTTCAAAATAACCATATTTTCCCTAGAAAAATAAAAATATAATTATATAAAAATTTGCCTATTAAAATTAACTTGTTATTTTATTCAAATAAGCCCACCTCATTGACCCTTTGCTGATTCCACTTAATGATTAAGGTAACTTCCTAATTAATATTATTCACGCCATTGTTCAGGGGTTAGTTTTTTCCTTCAACCCGAGATTATATATTTCAGATATTCAACGACTGAAGCGATGTTCAGGCATGCGAACAATTTTCGAACTCCAATTCTAAGCCGGAATTCCAAGCCCACAGGCACAAAGGAAACCTGCAAACGGCTACGAGAGCCAGGCCAGGATGCCGAAGAGGCATTTGACCAGGCCTGCCCCTTGCATGTTCACAGCTCAAAGGCGGCCAAGTGCCACGACTCTGGCTTTGGACCTCAAAAAAAAAAGGAAACTCAAAACTCAAAGCTCACTTCCAGGACGAAATCCAATTGACAGACAAACATGCAAGCAGGCCATCGATAAAAGGGGAAAACCCACTGAAAAACGCTTTGGACTTGGACCAAGAGCCAACTGCTCAACTTTAGGTTATTTCTTTTTGGATGAAAAACACTGGAAAAATTAAGTCCTGCCGGAAAGATCAAGGATTTTCTCTGCTAAATTATATTATTTAAATTTTTATTTAAGTAATTCAGTTCTTAAAACATTATTGTTTTGTAAGAAAAACTGTAATTATGACTACCAAAGAACATTCTTTATAAAAACAAATAAGTATTTTGTTGGCTTTATTTTAGGCGAAATAAATTTTCAATTAAAATTAGAAATGATTGAATTAGTTAGAGGTTTCTTAAATAATGTTCAAGAGCTTTTTTTAAGAAATTTATTCATAGGAAAATTAGTTTCTTATTAACTTTCCATTTATTTTCAAACGTCTCACAATTTTTTCAAGTGCTTATCCGAAGTGCATAGAAGGAGTCCTGGGTGGTAAGGTACGAAATGCAGTTTGAATATGAAAAATCAGACCTCAAATCAAGGGAAAATTTCTCACATCCCTTAATCCATTAAATTTCCTGAACAAAAATTTATTGCTTTCCGCAAGACGATTTGCTTTCCGACTGCAACAAACCCAAAATTAGTCAAAGTAACCGAGAGGCAATCAGAGGCAGCTCCCAATAGTTTTTCTGCCACTGACCAGGGGCAGGGCTGGGCTGGTCTGGGGAATTTTCCAAATGAAAATCAAGCCTCGGCTCTATAGCTTTGACCTAACCTCACATTCAAGTAATTGACATTCTGTTGCGCTATTCGACCCAGGACGAAGGACGAAGAATGGCGGTCGTTTGAGGATTGAGCACGAATAGGAGCAGGAGGGTACCGAAAGGACCAAGGAGCAAGGCGGTTCAATTGCAGCAGCTCCTTTTGCTTGTCTTGCCGGGGATTTATTGCAACCTCAGTTGTTTGCCATCTTCCGTCTTGGCCCTCGTCGCCAGCGAGCCAGCCAGCCAGCCAGCCAGCAAGTCAGCCAGGTTACTCTTTCTCTCTCGTCTATATTTTTTTATGGGAGTACATCTAAGCTGTCATTTCGGAAAACGACGCCCATTGCAATAGCGGCGAGATTTGATCAGTTGTTTGCCTTTGCTTTATATATCTTTCACTGTTTTAAAATTGCACTCATGTGACTTTGGCTCAGTCACTTGACGCTCGTCTCCACTCGCCCATACAATGGGCACACAATGAGCTGGAAAGCTGTCAAAAGAGAAGACTTCTAAGCATCATTTGATACTCTATCGATGGGGTACGCATGATATTTACTAGGCGTTGTTTGGATAGCGATAATATCGGGAAAGAAAGATTATATCAACCACTATATTAGTAATTTGTATAATTAAATCTAAAATCAAATTATACTTCTGAAATTTAATATACTTTATGAATGCTAAAATATTTAAATATTTTTCTTTTAATTTATCGAAAAAAATCCACAGAAATAATTAATATTAGTCAAGTGTCGGCTTTTGTAATTAAAGAAATTCTTAAATTATATATTAAAAATATTGTTAAAAATGTAATTTTTAAAATAAAGATCCCGCCACTCGCCCATAGTGACTGCAGTCCTTCAGCAACAATTTTTTCGGCCAACAACTGGCTGGCTGGCTTCTGGCAAATTGTATCTGTATTTGTATGTGTTTTATCCTTCGTTTTTTTTTTTAGTTGGTCCTTGGTGGCTGCTCTATTCTAAAGCGACAACAGAATAAATTTTGGTTGGACAATTTTGTTTCATTTTATATTTCGTAGTTTCTTTTTTTAGGTCTGGTAAATCCCCAATGCAGGCGACTCAAGCTACCCAAACATACGATGCACATTCATATTCATTTTCGTTCTTGGGGTGGAAACACATCCTTGGGGAATTACCACACAAAAGTGAGTTTATCCTTTAATTTAGAATTTAACACACACATTTCTTCAACTTTTCTTTACGTTTTAAATGTTTTTATGTCGGCCATTAATTATGGATTTTATTTTTCCAAAAAATAAAAAGAGAGGAAAACTTTTCAAGTGCCCAAAGCGTGTGAAGATTTATTTGCTTTTCTGAATTTGTCGAAAAATCTAGTTTTCATTTATTAAAAAGATTTTCATTTTTGTCCATTTTTGTGACTTAATCCCAGCAGGAAAATCCAGCTCTAATTGGCAGCTTTTCTTGCAGCCTGTCAAACATTATTCTTGAAGATAATTCAAAGTCTGGAAAAGAAATCTAAAGAGATTTCAGTTGTTCAATCCGAGAGCTTTTTCCTTTTCGTCCTTTGATGCAAATATTTACATTATGTTCCCTACCGTAGGTTAGTTTTTCATACGTTCAACGTATTTATTTATCCAATCTGTTGACTTTCCCTGGAATCGAATCCCATTTGATTTAAACATAATTCAATTATTTCCGTTTAATTCTCAACAAATACTTGAACGCATTCCATTTGCATATTTGCCAGGCACAAGGCTCAAGGATGGAAAAGCAGGAAGACATTAAAAGAAAAGTTGAAAATCAGCCAAATCAAAAAGCCGGAAAGTTCCTTTGCATTTATTCTAATCTTTTCAAGTCTTGTGAACTTTTTTTTTGGGAGGAGCAAGCAAGACAGGCAGAATATCTGCTTTTATTTTGAAATCATTATGATTGATTAACTTTAAGCTTGGTCTGGCGGTATCTGCTTTAAAAATTCCATCAAATTCAAATTCACGAAATCCACAAAACTTTATCCAATGCATTCCACTATATCACAGCTCAACTCTTTTTGTTTGCAAATATTCAAGTTTTATTTACGTTTTCAGCGAGAGCAAACAAAATTTCGGTTCTATTTCTATTTTTTTTTTTTTTTTTTTGTTAACTTTTCTATTTAAATTATCGCAAAAATGTGGCCTGGCGAAAAGAGAATGAAATGGAAGGAGGGGTCTGGAGCTGGGCAGATGGACGTGGAAAAAAATTCCTTTGACTTGTTACATTTTTCAACAATTTTGCCCCATACTTTTCCACGCTCTTTTATTGCTTTTTTTGGTTTGTTTTGGTTTATTTTCAAATCTGTTTGCCAAAGCCAATTTTTGTTTGCACATTTCCGAATTTGCTTTTATGCCTTTGTACTTTTTTTAAACAGAATAAGGGTCCTTTTAAACATATATATATATAAATATATATTTTTTAATGGGGTTCATAGACTCTACGAATGTTGACCTTTTTAATTTCAGCTCAGGGCCTTTGCCTATTTCTTATTTTTAGAAATTCATTTATTTGATGCATTTTGATTACATTTTACAGATTTCTGGGACTTGTTTTGTTTATTATGCTTTATTTCAAAGATCTACCTGTAAAAGGTAATATTTTTAGCTTTTGTTAACATTATTTTGATTGATTTTTTACTTTGATTAAAAAGATTTCAAACCTTAAATAATAAAAGAAGTTAAACCAAATATTTTAAATAAAATTTCGAACCCTTTTTGTATTTTTAAACAATTTCTTTTTCACTTTTTCTTTACTAAAACATTTTTTACTGGCATTCCTACGTTTCATACTTAAATAAATAATTTATACAAAATTATAAATATTTTATACAATATTATTTCCATTTTACTTGGCCTAATGTTTATTCGTAGCCTTTTTGCATACAGTTTTTACGTTTCATATATTAAAAACTATGATAAATAGAATTTGTAAGCATTTGGCACACGATTTTTTATAATTTAACTTGATTTAATTTATTTTTAAGCCGTTTCCCATGTATTTCTTTTGTTTAATTGATTTCAATATATATTAAATGCAGTTTTTAAACATTTTATATTAAATCAAACCATATTTGGCCTGCTCTACCCTTTTTGACATATTTTTTCCCGTTTCCCTTATTTTATTCCGTTTCCCTTATTTAGTACATTTTATAGACTTGTGAATATTTAATTTCACTTTACATATTTTTTGTGACATTATTTATTTTTTTAATATTTTTTATGCCACTTGTTCTAGGTGGCAGCTGTACTACTCTTGATCCATTGTGAATCGTTTGAGCGGCAAAGAGAGCAACAACAATCCACTTTTCCTGCCCTGCCTATGATTGTTTGTTTGCCTCTCTTTTTGTTGTTCAATTAAATATATTTCAGTGCAGGAAAACCTCCCTGACCCCACCACTCCCCCTCACCGCTTTCCTTTCGTTTGTTGTTATTAAAAAAGTTTTTTGTGAGTTTTTATTTGAATTTTCAGGGGAGAGATGAGAAAAGCGCGAAAATAAAAAGAGTGAAAAATAAATGCATTCTCATACGAGGAAAGGCAAGAAAACTACTAAAGATAACCACTGCAATAACTGAACGATTGGGTAAATTTTTCGGTAATTATTGGCAAATCCATAGAGAGGTGAGTCAAAAAAAAAATGAATAACGAAACTTTGGCAATCACCTGGCGGTGGGGACTAATCATGCCATGAGGTAATCCAATCGCCAAAACCCAAACAAAAACATATCTAAAGAACCACAGTAGCACCAGCAAATACAATTTTTGTGTGTGTTTTCGTTTAATTGCTTAATTTAATTTGCATGAAATCCAGCAAGCAAACAAAGCAAAAACCTACCAAAGTTCTTTTGTTGAGGCGGCGGCGGCGGCAGCGTCTCGTCGGTTGGCAAAAATAGCAAAAAAAAATAACAAAAACACTCGCAAAAGATACGTTTCGCAAGTGCTCTGTCGCTTTATTGTTGTAAATTTTAAACACTCCACTGGCTACTACTTTTGCATGTCTCAAGAACACTGCCCAACTGGATGGCGATTTATTAATATTTTTTATTTTTATTTTCCTCTGTGCCTTATTGATTGCAAATTTCTGTTGGGGGCCACACACTCCACTTGCGTAGGTATATTATTATTATTACTTTTCCTTTTTCCTTTTTTTTTATATACATATACTATATAATCGAACGCACTTGTTTATGACTTGGTTTGATTTTTTTCAAATTTTTACGACTGACTTTTCGTTGGATTTTCCACGGGGCTTATAGCACCAGAAGAACCTTAGTTTCCAGCTCAGCTTGGTTTCAACTCCGTTAGACGACTGAGTCGCCCAGCGGCTGGGAATCGCTATTTTATATGTCCGTTCTCTGGCCGAAAGCTCGGTTTTCCGCTTCGGATTTCTGTGGAGCTGCTGCGCAAACGCTGCCTCCGCCGCCGCTCTGGCGCTCGGACTCCGCTCTGCCTGTGGAAAAAATATAAACACAAAGCAGCTGCTGGCCCCAAACTCAGCTGTTTTCGGTCAAAAGCCGGCAACAACAAGCCTTCACATGTGGCTTTATTACCAGGTTAAGACTGGCGGTTTAGGGGGTAACCATCAGGGCGGTGAGAGTGTGTTGTGTTATGTCCAAAGCTTCGGCAATGCCGAATGCGCAATGACAACAATAACAAAATATCCACAGACCGACAGCATGTTGTTCTTGCCCACGAAAAACCAAATAAAGCAAGGTAAGCGCATAAAACACAAATAGCAGTATCTGTATCTAGTCGCAGCTTTAACAGGTGGCAATGTCATGATTTCGCAGCACTGAGCGGAAAATAGTAGTCACTTTAGTGGTAAGGGGAAACTAAAATAAAGTGTAGGATGTTATAGAAATCCGTAGAGTTTTTAAAACACTTTAAATGTATCGCAAAGTATGGAATCAGATTTTGTAGGTAACTAAATCAGGGAAAAATTTTTTTTAAGGTTTAAATAAATAAACAATAAATTTGTGGCATTGGTTTTGGACTAAAATGGACTAATATTTATTGTGGGGTAATATTTCGGTTTACTAAAAGTTTAAAGAGTAAAAAGTACAAATATAAATATTATTTTTGTTTTAGGGAAATCAAAGAAATCAAGATATAAATAAATATTAAAATAATATGTGGCATTGGCCATGGAATAACCTTCCTATTTGTAATTTAAAGCTTCGAATTATTCAAGGGCCTTTGCTTAATTTATTTAATTAATTAAAGTAGAGTAAAGTAAAGAGTAAAAAGTTCCAACATGAATTATATTTTTTTGTTGGTGAAATCAAAGAAATTAGAAACAAGATAGAAATAATGGTGGTATAACTCCAGAACCCACGAGCATGTCAACTATAGGGTTTGATGGAGAACGATTCTCATTTGGATTTTACACTTGGGATTTAACGCTGTTCGCAATTTTGATTACCACATGTAATCAGTCAAAATCAATTCAGCTATGGAACAAATACAAAGACGACATACATATGTACATATGGGGTTTACCAAAAAGCACTTCAATAAAATGGAACAGTCTCTTATCATCTTATATCGGAAACTGACGCATTTTCAAATATAAAACAAAACAAATGTTGTATCGATCTTTTAATAACAAAACTACATGTTACATAAAAGCCATCTGGTGGCGAAACGGAGTTCGCTTATATACATAAATTCATATTTCTTAAATAACATTTCGAATTTTATATGTCTTTAAAAAAAGTAGAACTTTAAATATAAATTTATTGCTTATAATATTAATTCATTTTTTAAATATCTATTATTTTATAGATTATAGTAGTTTTTAGTTACCCTAAAGTTTTGTAACCAACTTTGATCCCGTAAAATATATTTGTATCTCTGCAATAACTTGGACCTCGTATATATTATTATTATTTTATCACTCAAAAATTTGTGCATTTTCATCAGTCATTAAATTAATTTAATTGATTATTTTTATACACTTTAATGGCATCATTGTGCCTCGTCGTGTTTTGCAATTGTTTACTTTTTATCGGTTCGTCTGCTGATTGCTAATTCGAAAACCAAATTAAACAAAAACAACAAAAAATAATGAACTTCACAAAAACTTCGTCGCAAAAATTGGAAACTGGCCAAACTCGCTTTAATTAGAAGCTAAATAATATTATGTAGAAAGTATAAAGAACGACAGATTTGGTACTTAGACATGCCAAAGGCAAAATATTAATGCGTAGTGGGTTCCATGAACTTTCGTTAATATTTATTGATTTCAACCAAATCACGTGGATAACATCAAAGATTTCCAGTTTGATTAGATGATTTTGGGTTATTTACATTTTATTGTTGATTTCTTTATAGTCATCTTTATTAATATGGGAATTATATTCCTGATATATTTTGATTTTGTTTACAAGAATTTTACTAAGGGATACATTTTATATTATTTTAATTTTGTAAATGGTTTGCATTTTATTATAATTACTACTTAAATTTTATGAAACAAATAATTATTTTCATAATATATTTATAAACAACGTTTATTTTCTAAATTTTTAAATATTTATTTAGCTTTTTTTAGCTTTCAAGGAGAGTTCCCAGATTTTCAGATTTTATCAATAGTTTTTTGGAATTTGGTGGCGCTCGGAGAGTGGTCACTTACATACAATTAACAGTTACCTTTTTTTCGCACTTTTTGCAAAAGCGAGCATTTTGTAAATTTATTTCTCGTCCCCTCGTGCTTGTAATTTCTGTAAAATTTACAAAATGGAACGCTACAATCGTGCCTGGAGAGGTAATTTCAGAGAAAACCACATAAAACAATATTTCACATTTTAATAATTGCAATTTTCCCCAGATCCCGGTTCTCCGCTGACGCCATTGACGCCCCTCAGCACCCAGGCGTTCACCTTTGAGACCGCCGAGGACAGCGTTACGCCTACTGGGCCTCGTTGCAGTAAGACTGGCACCAGGACCGGACTTTTTGGTATCCCAAAAGCCAATCATCATCTCCAGGTGCCAGGACGTCGACCAGCCACGTCCGCGAGAAGTTTAACAGGAAGTTGCCGTCAGCCGACGCGTTTTTCGCAGGCATTTATGCGCACGCGATCCGTGTTTTCGCCCTCAAGTCAGAGCACCCTCAGTGGGGGCAACTCGATGTCTAGGGCAACGTCTATTCCGGTTGACCCGAAATCACGGACGATGCAGGAGAGCCGGATGAAGCCAGAAATCCGGGTGAAGCAGGAGCCAGGACAGGTGAAGAAAGAGGCGGAGGACTCGGTTCGGAGTCCCATCCATCAGCGCTTTAAGCACGGCTCCCCGGTGGAGCACCCCACGTTGAGCCCACGTGTGCAATCTCTCCTAAACCGCACGGGCAACCAGCATCTCACGGAGCTGTTCACCCGCCAGGAGATCGACATCGAGGTGCTCATCCATATGACTCTGGAGGATCTGGCTGCGCTGGGCGTTCGCGGCGCCCGAGAGATCAAAATTGCCATGCAAATTATTCAGCTGGCCAAGCAATTCTTTTAATTTGTTTTTGTCCTGCCAATTTTATAGCCTTTTTAATGTTCTATGTCATGTGTACTTAAATAATTATGTGCGTTTATAATAAATGTTTAATGTATGGATTTCAATGGGCCTTCTTTAATGGATGGAAAAATCTGCGAGTTAATCAGCTTTCAATCACACTTTATAATTTACTGAATTTATACATTTTTGATGTTCAGCCATTATATAAACAGAACTAAAGGTATTATGTTGCTTTATAAATTATTAAATGAAATAAAACCTTATCATTATTTTGATATAATTGATTTTTCATTTTAAATGAATACTGCAGCCCTAGATTTAACCGCCCAACTGAATATGTCCAATCGATTTTTCACTCCTCACTCCAATCGGTAATTAATATGGCACGAAGTCCCAATCGGTAACTGGGAACAGATTTTGTATGCAAGTGGGAATGGGAATGAATTCCCAATCGGTAACTGGGAACAGATTTTGTATGCAAGTGGGAACGGGCATAAATTCCCAATCGGTAACTGGGAACAGATTTTGTATGGAAAAAAATGGGCGCGAAATCCCAACCGGTAATGGGAAAACATCGAGTCATCAAACATCGATATCAACAAAAAAAACATCGGTAAAACATCGATGTTCGATGCATCGATATCAACAAAAACATCGAAACATCGATGACTTCACCACAACACGTGTTTGAACCGCAGTTTTCGTAAATATTCACATTTTTCACATTTTTTCACAAAAAACAATGGGCAAAGTGAAAGTAGAGCGTTCCGATGATGCCGACGCATCCGTGCAAGGCGATGTTACCATCAAGGAGGAGGAGACCTACGACGACAAGCTGCTGTTTGTGAATGCCATTGCTAAACCGATGGCTGGTAAAAAACTGGCCAAGAAATGCTACAAGCTGGTGAAGAAGGCGATGAAGCACAAGACTTTCCTGCGTAATGGCCTGAAGGATGTACAGACTCGCCTGCGCAAGGGAGAAACTGGGCAAGTCCATCCGAAAACCAAAACAGAAGAAAATAACAACTAATGATTGGTTTCCCTCCTTTAGAATTTGTATTTTTGCTGGCGATGTGACTCCCGTGGACATCATGTGCCACCTGCCGGCTGTGTGTGAGGAGAAGGGCATTCCCTATGCCTACACGCCCAGTCGAGCGGATCTGGGAGCTGCTATGGGCGTCAAGCGCGGCACAGTTGCCCTGCTGATCCGGCAGAACGATGACTACAAGGATCTGTACGACGAGATCAAGGAGGAGATGTCCGGATTGAATGTTCCCGTCTGAAGAGAGACTTCCTGTAGTTGTAGTTTCGTTTGCTAATTAAGGGCCCATAGTTAAGTTAATAAAAGTTTGCTTAATAAACGCGAGCAAAACATAATTTTTTACTCTTTTGAAATACTATTTCAAAACTAACAAACTTTTTCAGTGCTTTTGTACGGTTTTTTGAATGAATTAAAAACAAAAATTCAAATTTCACTTTGCTTTTTTCAAATTATTTGCAATATTTTAAAAAAGTCTATAGAAAAATAATTTAAAAGCCAAGTTACTCTTCTGGAATCTTTTTTTTCAACGTTCGATGATAATGATTCCATTATCGCCAGATATATCAAAATGTTCTTCAAAAGTCTATAGTAAAAACCAATTAAAGGGCTATATCCTATAATTCCCAAATAATAATTGAAAAGCCTCCTTTTTTACTAAAAAAAAGAACATAAGATTCCCACCAACAAAGTTAAAAGCTGAAACTCTTTAGTAAAGACGAATTCAAAGTTGAGATGCAAGAACACGCTGACCAAAAAAAGTTTTTGATTTTTTTTTCTGTCCCTTGGGGATCTTTTTTTAGTTTTCTCTTTTTTTTTTGTAATTTCTTTCTTTTTTATAAGGATTTTCAGCGCAGCAGCTGGGTTTCATATAAATGGGGTTTACATATACAATACAGTTTTTGAAATGGGAAATTTTCATTAGTTCGATTTTTTTCTATGAAGAATGTGTGTTTGGGTGTGTGTCTGTTCTATTTATTATTGTTTTTAGTTAGTTGGTTGTGTGTGTCTAAATTTACATATAATTTAACACTAAGTGAGAGTCGGTGTCTGGTGTATATATATTTTCTAGAAGATCTTTTTTAACAAACATGACATATGAGAAGTGTAGTGGCGTGGAGAGGGCGATGATGGATTATTTAAAAGTACAATTTCTTGCGTTTTATTAAATGTAAATTTCGTTCTTTTTGTTTTTTTTTCCTTTCTTGGTTAAATTATTACAGTTATATATAAAGTTAATATGTATATATGCTATATCCAAGTCGCTAGCCAAAAATACTACGATAAAACTCAAAGATCGATTAAATATATGTACTCTCTTATTGAAAAAGGATTCTCATTTATTCTTTATTTTAAATGTAGTGGGCTTCGTTTTTTTGTATATTTTTTGTATAATGTTTTTAGGGGGGATGCTAGGATGCGCAGGGGATATGGCTGCAGGATGGAGGGGCTTCAACAATCGTAATATAATTTACACACTCACATAGACAATTTATGGGGGGCGGGGGGGTTCGCAGGCAAAAAGGAACAAATATAACTCGTGCACAAAATGTTATTATTTATATGCATATCTAAATATATATATATAGGTAGGTGTAAGTATATGTTTAATTCGTACACAAAAAGTTTCATATATCCCTTATAGCCATTAATTAAATGTATATATAATAGGTATATATAATCTGAAGGACAATAATTTATGTATTTTTGAGTGCGTGACAAAATTTCAGTTTTTTTTTAATAATTTTTTTTCTCTCTTTTTTGTTGTTGTTGTTAATAATATATAGTCGTCGTCAACGTTTGCTGTACAAAATTGAAAAGTTTTACAATTTAATAACTTTGAGAATAATTAAAAATTACAAACAAACAAACTGAAGGCCTAAAAAAAATACAGAAAGAAATTTACAAAACAAATTCTCTCAAAGCATATAATGTATAATATATCTTACATATCTAAAGCTAAATTTATGCATTCTGCAGTTTAATAGTTATTACAATAATTATCTTTTTTTTTTTGCTTTTTTATATTTATTTGTTTTTGTTGATTTTTTTTAAAGGTTTTTTATATTTTTTTTTGTTCAAGAGTCTCTAATCGGTAAGGTTTGCTTGCGTGTCTGGGTAGAGGCTGTGTGGCTGCTCAGAGCAACCCATGGGATGCAGGGAGGAGCGAGGATGCGGGCTACTGGTGGACAGGGAGCACAACAACACATCCCAGCAGCTGCGGCATTTGGGCAAAGAACTTTTTTTTAGTAACCCTACTAAACATTAACTAAATTGGTATTTATGTATATTATTAATTAATTATAATAATTCACACGTTGAACTTAAGGCTACCGTAATTAAATAATTTGCAATTTAAACGAAAGCAAACAATAATAAGGATATAATAGGGATATAGGGGGGGGCACAACTATAATTAAGAAGCAGTTCTTTTTCGTGTTTTTCGCTTTTTCTTCTGTTTTCCCAATGTCTGGGGCATTTTTTTACGTTTTTTTTTATGTTTGTTCAGCTAAGAATTTTGCCATTTTTTTTCTAGTTAATTTTCTGTTTTTTTTTTGTTTTTGTATTTTTTTTTAAGGTTTTTTTGTTTGTTTTTTTTTTTTTCATTAGGTTAAGACCCGTTTATGCCACAGCTTGATGAGATGTTGTCGCAGCCGTCGCTCACTGAAAATAATTGTAAAAACCGGTGGTGGCCTGTCCCAGTTCCCGAATGGCCGCAAACGGATCCTTCTCTAAGAGATCACCGCCTCCGCCGCCTGCCTGCGAGGGCTTTCCGCCACCGCCCACAACACCACCTGTAACAGACCCTGCCTGACCCTGCGATTGCCCCGGCGAAGGTCCCGCGTTGTTACCTCCACCCACAGCCTGATGTCCCTGGCTCAGCACGGCCGCATATGTGGTGGCCGCCGAGGACGAGCCTCCTCCTGACGATTGCTGGTGCTGATGATGATGATGGTGATTACCGCCAGCCTCTGAATGGGACACGATGCTGGGTGGCAGGGCCTGAAACAGATCCACATCATGACCGCCGCCACCGCCACCTTTCATCGCATTAAAATTGTTGTACAACAGTCCGTGCATGTGATCCGAAGGCTGTGACTTGACCGAATGATCCCCTACCATTGAATTGTTGGCCTGGAAAAGGGCTTCTATCAAATTGGCGCCTGTATCCAGACCGGGCATGTTGTAACCGCCTCCGATTCCATTTCCAGCCAACGCTTGTCGCCGGTATAGAGGTACCGAGCTGTTGCCATTCATCAACAGGCCGTTGTTGTTGTTGTTATTATTGTGGTTAGAAACTCCTCCACCTCCTCCTGCGACACCGCCACCACCTCCCATGCCCATGCCAGCAGCGTTGTTCAAGCCAACGTTGTTGTGCATGTTGAGGTTATTGTATGGCTTATCATTGAGCAGAGCATTGCCAGCTGAAAAGGAATAAAGCAAAACAAAAGGGTTTATAAGAAGAGAATAATCGGATCATCGAGGGGTTATTGAAGTTTTCGAAATGTTAACTCGAATTCTTGCAACTTTTCGGCAGTAAATAAAATGTTTTAAAATCTGTGGAATCCCAAAAAATAGTTCATTGAATTTCTTGTTTAAGCCAACATCTTCGCTTCCTCATGTTCCTTTAAAAAACTAAAAAAATCGGGTTTTCTTACACAAAATCAGGATCGAATTTTGCTTATATAGGAGAGAGGCAATCAACGACCCAACAACTTTATCTTCACTAATAATTATACGAAAAAAAAGTATCATAAAACACAAAACTTGTATAAGGTGTCAGTCAGAATTCTTGAGAAAAAAAAAATGGGAAACAAGTGATCCGATCCGAGGTGATCCGATCCTTTATATCCGTGTTGCCTTACCATTGCCCATAAAGTTCGTGTTGCCACTGCCATTGGGCGGTGCCTGATGTAGGCCTGGTCCGGGTCCAGGCCCCATATGATTCGGATAGAGCGGTCCTGGTGGTGGCTTCAGCTGTTGCTGCTGCTGCTGTTGCTGCATCATGGCAAATAGACGACTCTGCTGCTGCTGCTGTTGGAGATCGGCGGCATTGAGTCCATTGGCCAGCGGTGGCGGAGGACCGCCAGGGGTATTCCCAGCTCCCGCCACCATGCCCAGCACATCCCGCAGAATGGGCTGGGCAATGTCGTTGGCTCCATTCATGATGGAGTTGAAGACCAGATCAATCTGCTGGTTGAAGTTCTCCAGCGGCGGTGAAGCGTCTACGGACTGTTGTTGCTGCTGTGGCGGTGGCTGCTGCTGGCCCTGCTGTGGATACATCATGGGATACTGCGGTCGCTGCACATGCGGATTGTTCAGCATGGGATTGTTCACCATCTGCTGCTGCGGCGGCGGCGGCGGGGGCTTGTGTTGCTGCTGCTGTTGCATCGAGTTCATAACCTGGCGCAGCATATCCGCAAATTTGTTGGCTCCCTCCTGGCCCACCGTTTCCAGCAGTTTGAGGTACCACTTGTACTGCTCCTCCTTGGGATTGAAGGCCATCTCATAGATGCTGACATTGGGGGGCAGTAGGTCATGGGTCAGGGGTCCACCGAAGCGCATGGAGCTCGGCGAGGGCTGCTTCCCAGCACCGTACATGAATGGATTTGGCGGTGGCTGCTGTTGTGGCGGCTGCTGCTGTTGCTGAGGCAGCGGTGGGGCTCCCGTATTGTAGCCACCGCCGCTTCCATTATGCCGCAGATACGGCGGCGGCGGTGGTCCGTTCTCCATGGGCGACATGGGTCCATTGGGCACACTGCTGCCCCTCTGCAACTGCTGCTGCTGAGACGGAGGCGGTGCCTGGCCGGGTCCATAAAGCTGATGATGTGGCGGGGCCTGGCCGTGATTATACAGCGTCTTCTTAGCCAGGTAGCCCAGCTCGCTGGGATTCCTCAGCAGCTGCTGGGCGGCTGCCGAGGCATTTGGCGGCGGCGGAGGAACACTTCCACCGCGCAGCGGAAGTGAAGGATTTGCATTGAGCGGTGGGGGTCCGGGACCGCGTCCGGGAGCACTCACTGGTGGCGGCTGGGGCTGCTGCGGCTGCTGTTGCTTGTTCGGTGGCAGCACGCTCCACGGATTCGTTTGTGGCGGCGGGCCCCAGAGACTGGCGTTGGGATTCTGTGGCGGCTGTTGCTGTTGTCCCGGTCCCGGGCCTTGATTCTGACCCTGTTGCGGTGGCCGCCAGTGCTGCATGGCCGGATATTGTCCGTAGGGTGGCGGCGGTGGCCCACCTCCTCCTCCTCCGCCGCCTCCACCAGCGCCTCCTGGTTGCTGAACGGGCGGCGGACCACCAGGCGGCATTCCTCGTAAATGTGGAGCTGGTGGCGGCGGTCCACGCATGCCCATGTGTCCCCCGCCGCTTCCACCACCACCAAAGTGCGGT
Organism: Drosophila anomelani; assembly: GCA_035045905.1. NCBI lineage: Eukaryota > Metazoa > Arthropoda > Insecta > Diptera > Drosophilidae > Drosophila > Drosophila anomelani. The sequence goes on from JAWNOO010000165.1 coordinate 3,038,966, forward strand.
GGTGGCCCTGGTCCAGGTCCTCCGGGACCTCCTGCCCCAGGACCACTGCCAGACTTCCCGCCAACGGCAGCTGCAGCAGCCATCATCGCCGCCATGTGCGTGGAGTACATGTGCGAGAGCTGTTGATTGGCCGCCATGGCAGCTGCCATTTGGTTCATCTGATGGGCGGCAGCCGCTGGTCCCGGACCAAGCATGCCGGCTGCCGCAGCGGCAGAGGCAAAGTGTGCCGGTGGACCCGGACCTGGTCCGTGGCCGCCGACGCCGCCATGTCCGTGCTGGGGTCCGTTCAAATAGAGAGCAGCCTGCTCGCGCAGATACGCCTCTGGCTGCAGGGCACGTGGCACGAACTCGGGGGCCAACGGATTCAACACGTAGCCGCGCTTCAGCTCCACGCCGTCCAGCTGAGAGCGTAGATTCGACCAGGTCAGACCGAACAGCGACTTGTGCTCGTCACAGATCTCGATGAAGCGCTCCCACACCTTCCGGCAGCGTCCGATGGAGCACAGGGCGACGGGATCACCCACCACGGCCACCAGAGACTGGGCACGCGTAATAGCCGTATTCAGCAGCTTCGAATTGCTCAGGAAACCATAATCCGTGTCGGCATCCCCAATGCTGGCCGTAGAGGAGGCTGTAGATCCGCCCGGAGCGCCGCCCTGCGGCATGCAGGTCCGTCGCGTGCGGACCGTGGAGAGGAATACCGCCCGGAACTGTTTGCCTTGGACATTGAGCACTCGTTCCACGGATATGCCACCCATGCGTCGTTTTCTCAGCTCCGAACGTATGCGGAACACCTGATCCGCGTACGGCGTCATGATGCCAATGCTGGTATCGTTCAGCTTGCCCCAAGCACTGGGCCAGCGCTTTCGGAGCTCGGAGACGCGTTCCACCACCTCGTAGACTTCGGCGTTGTTGTAGAATGCCGTCGAATTCTTATCCTGAACATCCTCGCCGCGAGTGGTGAAGAAGGTCAGCGGGTAGAAGCGCTCGTGCCGCGGCTGCTTACCGGAAGCCACCAGCTTCTGTTCGTAGAAGAGTTCGGATGTGAAGCGGATGATGGCCTCGTGGGCGCGATAATTCTCGCAGAGCAGGATCTTGCAGGGGAAGTTGGAGGGATAATGATCGTAGAGCCGCTCCAGCAGCGAAATGTGCAGCTTACGTTCCTTGGCAAAGGCGGAGAAGAGCTCTGGACTCATCTGCATGTGATCTCCGGCCAGCACAATCCTCGTTGAGTCATTGGCCAGTGCCAGGGGCATTATGGCCTCGCACTCCATTGCCTGTGCCGCTTCGTCCAGGAAGATGTGCGTGAAGAGACCTTTGGGCAGACCCAGAGTGGCCAGCTCCATGCTGATACTAAGCGTTACCACCACAATCCTATGCCGCATTATGTCCTCGACGCTGGGCCGCTTAAAGTTGCCAACACCATCGGTGATGCAGTATTTCTGCACCACCCCGTTCACCGTGGCGGACCATCGCTTGTGGTAGTAAACTCTCAGGGGCGTGGCCTCCTCCAGGCCCTCCTCGATCCACGGATGCAGGTACTCCTTAATGTACAAATCGGCCGCCGAATTCGAGTGCGTACAGATGAGGATCTTGGCCTCCGGCTGGGCTAGCAGCTGCTTGATCGCCTGGGCCAGCGTGTAGGTTTTGCCCGTGCCAAATGGTCCAATGAGCAGGATTGGCGGCAACTTGATGCTCAGCGCCGTGGTGATAGCATTCACCGCCTCCCTCTGCTTGGCATTCAGCTTGGGCTCACAGGCATCGGCCCACTGCTTCTTCGGCGTCCAGGGTATGCTCGGCTCCAGTTCCGTGGCAGGAAAGATGAGTCGGAAATCGGTGATCTTGTCCACGGCATTGTGCCACTCGCAGTAGGGCATTCGATTCAACTGGAACTGTATGTCCACGTCCAGTTCCGTGTCCGCCTGCAGGGACATCGCCTCCACGCACTTGGCCGACAGCTTTAAGTAGATCACATTCTTGCCTTTGTCCTCGATCAGAGCCTCGTAGACGGGACGCAGCTGATCGGGGCTAGGTTTGGAGTCGGGATCCTCTGGCTTCGAGATGTACACGCTGCTGCAGTTGGAGAGAATCAGGCGGCCCGGTGATGTATCCTCCGAGATATCCTTGCCCAGGCGCATCAGAGCAAACAGCTCGCCAGCCAGGGAATATTTTGCTGTGCTCGTGGCCATCCCAGCCGGTGTTAGGATATAGTTGGAGGCCACCGTCAGACGCGTACGCACATTATATCTGGCAATCTGCTCGTAACGGGCTATCTCCTCCACCGACAACAGCTCGTGGATGCGGGATCGATAGTTGTTCTGCGTCAATCGCTTCTCCACAATCGTTGACTGGGTCAGCGTAAAAGTGGCCGCCCTGGGGCAAGGATATCGCTCCAACAGCTCCCGTTCGTGCTCCAAATCGCTGAGATACGCCTCCGTCTTCAGGTGGGTGCCAATGGTGGTCTCAAAACGCGTGAGCTGCGTATTGGCCACATCCCAGCGCGTGGCCGAGCTGTTAATAATGTCCCGCTTGATCTCCTCAATCTTCTCCGCATCGTTCACTGGCAGCACGTCGACGCAGAGGTGCCGTACTAGCAACGGCTCCTGGCCCACATCGAAGCAGATGGCCTGCCGAAAGGTTCCATAGATCTCCGTTTGGAACTCCACGGTTATTTCGTGACACAACGTAGGGGAGGGCTCATCACCACCGCCTTCTGACGAACTGCTGCTGCTACTGCTGCCTGCCACCCACTCCTGATCGGACTTTAGCTCCATGCCCGCCTCCGTGGGCTTGGTCATCCTGATGGACTTCAAGGCAAAGTGATTCCGATGGGCATCCTGCAGCAGGGCTATCGCTTTCAGGGGCTTTTTCGTCTCCAGCTGGAAGAGCCACTCTCGTTTCGAGGTCTTCGAACTGATGCTGGTGACCAGTTGCTGCTCGCACCGCGCCTCCATGTCCGGCACCCGCTCGCACATTACTCGTTCCGGTGCTGTGGCCTGGATCCATCGTTCTAGGACCTGTTCCGTGTACGACTTGCCATACAGCTCCTTCTCACAGGCCTTTTGCACACGCATGCGACGATACTCGAAGCGCTCCTTCCACTCGTTCAGCTCGTCCTGGCCATGGGCCTCCACGCATTGGGCCCCGTAATGGCAGGTGTGCGCCTCGCTAAACGTCTCGCAGAGGGAATACGTGTCCAGGGTGTAGCCGCGAGGCGGTGGTCGCCACTTCCAGTCACGGCCTAAACGAAAGAACGTTAGTTTATTTCTTCTACTTCTTCCGAGAGATGTAATATTCATGTTTTTTTTTCAGTTTTTTTGAGCAAGTCTAAGGTGTGGAATCATTATTAAAATGTATAGATTTCATGAATAAGAGCTTGAAGTTAAAGTTGGAATTTCTGTTTGTGTATTGATGTTCAATAAGGGCTATCTGGGGTGTCTCGGAAATCGATTTGGGTTTCAAAATGTGTTTAAAATGTGACTATAGGTCTGCGATGTAGTTGTCCTTTATCGTTGTTTCTTATTTTCAAATCTACAGCCAATTCGGTGGCTTCTTTGCTTACTTAACATTTTTTAATGTCTACTTTTCATTTTTTGTATATATTTCTCGATAAATTTCATTTAATTTCATATATTTTTATAAAGAAATATCTGATGGAATAATATTTGCGAAAAGCTTAAATGATATTCTGATTATTCTTGCAAAGAAAACTATACAGACTGCTTATCTCACAAAAAAAGAAAATAACAAAAGGAATTATACAATTGGAATTCTTGGTGCTATTTTTAGAAGGCACAAATGCATTATACTTTCAACTATAACCGGTCAAAACTGATTTCTTAGTTAGTGGTCCATGTGCTTTTGTGTTTATCACTAATTTAATATAAATTTATTTAACAAAAATATAGAAACAACTTCTTAATCTTCTTAGAAACCAATTTCTTACTAGTTTTTTAAGCCGTTTTACTTTAATTTTAATAGAAAAATTCAATCTTTAATTCCAAGTTCTCAATGAATTGAAATTATACCTCAACCCTAAGTCCAAGCCAGCACTCCTTGTACCATAACTCCTGCAATACTCACCCTCATCACTCATGATCACCTTCTGATGAGCCTCGGTCTGGCAGTGCTGTCGCAGCTCGTTTCTCGTCTGGAAGGTAATAGCGCAGTAACTGCAGGTGGTCGATGGCGCTGCCTGGTCGCCGCCATCTGAGCTGGAGCCATCGCCAGAGCCCGTCTGATGCTTGCCGGCTGTTAGTTTCATGGCCGCCAGCAGATCGTTGGTCTTGTGTAGGCTGGTGCTGGAGCTGGACATGGTGCTGCTGCTGCCAGTGCTGGAATTACTGCTGCTGCTCGCATAACTGCCGGTTCCATTGCCATTCTGCTGCTGTTGCTGCTGCTGTTGTTGTTGCTGCTGCTGCTGTTGCTGCTGCTGCTCTCGCTTCTTAAGACCCTTGTTGCTAAGCAATTTGCTGTACTTGTCCAACGGCAGATTATTGGTGGCCCAATGATCCAGCTTGGTGTCCAGTATGGCCATCTCGTCCTCGAGACGGGCGTGCGGGATCTTTTGGGCCTGCGCCTTGTGCTGGCCGTTCATGATCATCTGTATGATGGACTTGTACCGTTCGAGAGTCTTGGATATGTCCGAGTATATTTGTTGGCCGCTCAGCTCATTGATCCACTTGCTCAGGAAGACCTCAGCATCCTAGTGCAAAAAAAACAGGCATTTATAGACATTGGTTAGAGGAAAAACCAATGGAAATACTCACCCCGTACTTGTGCATCTTGAAGAGGGCGTGGACAAGCCAACGGCGTGCCCTGGAAACGCTGGCCAGGCACTCGGTTTGCTCAGAGAGCAATGTGAGCACCTTGTAAGCATCCGCCAGGCAGCCCTCGAATTTACCCAGCTCCAGAAGGCACTCGCAACGGCCCAGCAGGCAGGCAATCTGTTGATCCTTCTGCGCTCGCGTTGTTCCACTGCCGGAAGCGGGCGTGGTTATGAGCTGGTCGTAGAGGGCCACCGCACGGGCCCAGCTCCGACGTCGGACCATGTCGTGGGCCTGCATTTCCTTTTCGGCGGCCATTGTGTGTGTGTTACTGGCTGATTCTTGTGGCTTTTTGTTGGTTACTCATGGATCCTTTGGATCCTTCTTGTCTTGATCGCTCGTCTAAGTTCTAGGTTGAATCTATTCGGGGAAACGAATTTGCTTTTTAATTAATTGGCTTAAATTATTATGCTTTTATTTGTACTTACATAAGTTAACAACTTTTCGGTTGGTTAAATATTAGAGAAATCGGTTTGCGTTTTTTTACAATTCATTATTTATATACTTTTGTGGGCATTATGTTTACTGGAAATAAATGTGAAAATAAAATACAAATATTAAATATTAGTTGTATTAGATATTTGTGGTTAAAGTTAATTAACTTTCTTAAGTTATTATTCATATTTTATATATTTTATTTAATGAATTATAAAGTCAATATTTTTAGCAAATACTCATTGGTAGTTTTTACTAAATTGTTTTATAATATTTTAGCAATTGTTATTTTTATCTAAAGTTTGCCTTGGGTCTATAGATCAGAGTACTTTCTTTTGGAGAACTCCTCTGCGCTGGAGGAGAAGTCTTCGCCTTTTAAAGAGATCTAGGGACAGAGATCCCTTGTTCTGATTATCACTTCCAAGTTGCTGAGCAGTTATTGAATCCAGATTTATAATCTAGATTACTTTGGTGATAGGTAGCTTTTCCGTGTTATTTTCTAGAGATCAACGGACCATCATCTCCCCAAGTTTGACCTTCTTTCCGAAGATTGACCATCGCCGAATCCCCAAATCAAATAAAGGACTACAATTCTCTGCTTAAAACCAAATTGTTTGGGGCAAAAACAAAAGTTGTTTATAAATGTACACACATATCTCCCGGTGGGTCGATTGGTCGGCTTATCGGATCACAAACAATTGTGTATATATTCGGATTTTTATGGAGGGTGCCCGCCCGGGTGTACAGGTATCTCGTAAACAATCCAAAGTGCTACTTGCCGTGTGTTCCGTTTCGCGTTTTACAAAATTTTCATTCTTCTAATTCGGTTACGCAAAATTTTCATAAGAGTAATTTTCACTCTCGCACCGGCCACCACCAGCAATCAGGCGGCAGGGGGAAAACGGAGGAAAAACAGTGGATTGGTGGGGGGGACAGGGACACCAAGTGGCTGCCGAGAACATACGCACTCGAACGAAAGCGAGAAAATTTGCAAGCATAATTAAAAGAAATTTCAATTTGCTTCTTTTTCGATTCTTCTTTTTCTTTTTGGAGGTGCTTGCTCTCGGTTTTTTCTGCTACTTTTTTGCGCTGTGTGTGTGTGTGTGAGTGAGTGTGTGCGATTTGTTGTTGTGCGGTTTTTATTTATACGCGGCGAGTAGGGAATTATTTACAATTAAATGGCGATCCGTGTGGGTTGTAGGCAAAATGCAAACACAGAATATTCTTCGGCTATTATTTAATGTTGTTTTTTTTCTCCGCTTTTGCACTTTTTTTTTGTATACATGGACGATTTTCTTCCTTAGGCGTTGCGTTCTCAGCCGCTTGCAGCCGAAATAAGAGCACTTTTCTCGATCGATTCGTGGCTATTCCAAAGTTTATGCTTATGGACTGCTATTAAGCGTATATAATTTGGTTTTTCCACCATGCACGCGAAATAAGGATGATTTATTTTACCATTTTTCTGCTTTTACGTGCTGAAACAGCAGACAGTCGACGGTGTTGGGCAACGCCCGAAGAACTCGCTGCCGCTGCCGAGTATCGCATGTGGCAAAAATGATTGGCTTTTCACGCGGTTTGCCAAAATATTTGGTTAACTAATTTCCAGCAATTTACTCTCGAGCACATTTTTGGACTATTTATCCTTTATTACGTCCAGATCTGTGCACAAAACAAACGCGACTATCGGCTGGCCGCGATTTCCAACATTGAGCTCCCATTTGACAAAACAACACTGACATACACGATGATTCTGCCATATGAAATATATATATATGTATATTTATGCATATATGTATATATTTCTTTTTTTTTGCAAATGCAATGCACTTTTATCTGATTAGTCGGTTATTTTTACAGCTCGTTAATCATTCTGCATGGCCAGAGCAGCAGACGATTGTGGGTGAACATTTTCAAGGCAATATTTGCTAGTCGGCTGTCACTTTGCGAATTGGAGTTACCCAATTTGATTATTCACTAGCCCTTACGCTCTGCTATTACCTTTGCACTTATTCTTATTGTTTATACACTACGGCTAATTATATTTTACATGGTTAAGCCACAAAACTATGAGAGAAAAAATGCACATCTGTGGATGTGGATGAGTTTTGAGTAACGCCGAAAAATATTTGTTACGTATATTTTGACATTACTTTTACTCATGCGGTGGCGCCATTGTGAAAATGTAAAATGTGGAATCCTTATGTTGATAATTAATAATTATTATTTTAAAAAAGTGAGTGTATAGTAATATATAAAAAACAGAAATAGACTTTCTGTACGATTTTAAAATAAATACATGAAAAAAATTGGCGAAACTTTACCCCGAGTACGAACGTAAACAAACAACGTAAAGTAATCTTCAGTGTTGGCTTATGCTTTCATTTATTTCAGAAATAATAATTTTAATAATTTTTAAAACCAAAATTGTTATATTAGGATGTTATTTAGGTAATACTACATTATTAATATAAAATCGTATGAGTTTCATTAAAAATTTAAGGATAAAACCGGCTTTATTTTCTCATTCCATTCATTTCAGAATCCAACTGACAAGAAGGATTTATTCACAAAATAAGTAAAAATTCAAAAAATATAAATATATATGAAAATTATATACTTTTAAAATAAAACTGCATTACGCTCTGTCTTATTATATATTTTATTGTAATTTATAATCACAATTTTTTAAAGTAATTAAACAAAACTAATAAACATTGGAAATGGGTTCCCAAATACTTGAGAACATTCTAGACTTTCTAGAAGTTCATAAAACAATTATAAATAAATAAGTAAACCTTAAATAAAATCCGTAATATTTAGTTAGTTTCAATACATTGTAAAGTTTTTTTTATTCGAAACATTATTTCAATTGATTTACGTTGAATACAAGCCGGTCACGTCTCAATGTTCTCTTTTGTGTGGCGGCACATAGACTTGCTGCTGCTGCTGCGCCTGGCGATCCCCGCCGCGGTAACGTGAATGTTGCTGTTGCTGCTGCTGCTGTTGTTGCAGTTGTTGTTGCTGCTGCTGCCGCTGTGGAGCATTGCTCAGCGGCCTGTTCTGAGCATCCGTAATGGGCAATATGTCCACCTGAAGCACCTCCTCGTGGTTGCCGTAGCCCAGAAAGAAGACCACGCAAGTCTTTTCCGAAACTCCGGTGATCTCAGCCTCGTAATACTGAAAGGATTATAGAATTAGCATTATCCAATTTGTTGTGGCAGGATATACTCACCCTTCCGTCATCCCAATACTTGGCCATGCACAAGTCTCCCTTTTGCCACATCCAGGCTTCGCCAGGCGTCATCCCATAGTGCTCCCTGGGCGCTGCCTGTGGCACAGCCTGCTGCTGAGGATGGGGAACTGAAGCTGAAGCTGACGCAAAGGGCTGCGATTCCTGATTGGGCAGTCCCACACCCTGGCTCTTTAAAAGGCTCATGGCAAACTCGTTGGCCTCCTTGCTCTGGAAACCCATAATCTTGCTGGGATCGTATGTATATCCATTTGCCAATTGACTATAGTTTTGATGGGATTGATTTCGGGGATTGTGATGCTGCTGCTGTTGATTCTGTTGAGTTTTCTGAGTAGACTGAGCCTTTTCCGGCTTCTGAGTAGCCAACTGTGCTGGCTGCTGCTGCTGGCCTTCCACTCCTGTTGCCGTTCCCGTTCCTGATCCCGGCTGGCGACTGGCCTGTCCCTGGTTGCCTCCCTGCCGGCGACGATTCTCTCGCTTGGGCGCACTGCTCACCTTGAGATTAGCCGTCTCTTCGGTTACCTTGCTCAAACGTGCGTTGAAATCCTCACCAGAGTTGGTTGAAGGTTTGCTGGATGCACTTGTGGCGTTGAATACATTGGTGCCTGCCTGCGGCTTACGCTTGTTTGCATTCGCATTTCCATTCCCATTCTCTCCTCGGGTCGAACCTCCGCGATTGTTGCCACGATCGCTGCCACGACGATTACCGACGTGGTCTTTTCCATTAGTTGCTTCTTGATCGGCTTTCACATCGGAATGGCTCTTGGCTGGCGCGTTATCCGGTCCATTGCGCGTAGAGGCTTTCACATTAGTGGCTTCCGACTTATTGCGTCCAGCTCCTCGCTCATTATAGGCACCACCTCCACGCTCTCGGGGCGGTCTTTCTTCCCTGGGAGGCCTCTCCTCACGCGGTGGTCTCTCCTCTCTCGGTGGCCTCTCCTCTCTCGGTGGTCTGTCATCTCTTCCTCCGCCTCGATTACGGCCGCCGCCCCCCCTTGAGGATCCGCCATGTCCACCGCGATGGGCGGCAAAGCTGCTCGAGACATTATTCTCAAATCTCGAACGATCCGCGAACTTTCCGCCGCCGCCGCCGCTACCGCCAAGAGCTGAAGATCTGCTATCGGCATCGCCAAATCGTGAGTTTCCATATTGCTTGAAAGGATTATAGTGATTGGCAGTAGGTGGGGCTGTTGGGGCTGGAGCAAAGGTCTCAGCAACGCTGGCGGCCGGAGTCTCCGTGGCGGGCAGTTTTGTGGTGAGAAAATCAAACAGCGTGGCATTAGCTGCCGGCTTTGCCGCTTCAGCCTCATCCTTGGCGGTGGCACCGCGCTTGCCTTCTCGGCCAGGACGTTCTCCGCGTCCCGGGCGACCCATTGGTTCTATGGGACCCACGCCGCCCGCTTCCTTGCGTCGCTTCAAATTGAACAGAGCGCGCTCAAGGTTGTTTCTGGTGGCATGCAAGGCACTGCGGGCCTCCTCCTCGCTGAAGCCCTTGTCCAGGATCTTCTTGATGTTGTGATCGACGATATTTTGGCCACCGCCGCCGAAGACCTTCTTGCCGCCAGCCTTCGTTGCCACGGCAATAGCCTCGCTGCGCATGGCATTAAACTCATCATTCTCCTTTGCCGGCTTGTCCTTATCGCCCGACGATCCCAGGCTCTTGAAGTTCCGCTCGCGCTCTGCGGTGGTGTCGATTTTTCGTCCGAATGCCACCCAAGGCGGCGGCATTGTGCTTCCACTCAAAGGGCGGCCACTGCGGGCATACTTGAGCATAGTCCTGGCCAGATCCCATTTCTCGTAAAGCGCATCCACCCGGCCGCCAAGAACTTGCAACTCAGTGGCACGGAGCAGCAGGAATCCTTGCATCAGCTGCAGTTTCTCGGCCTTGAAGTAGATCTTACTGCCAGGCGCCAAATTAAGATTCAGCTGCGGCACCGACTCCAACTCCAAAGCCTGTATCGAGTTCTGGCCGTCGCTCAGCTCCAGCTGCAGCAGGCGCGGCGCCGCCTTCGATTCCTCGTTCGCCTTGGGAGCGGCTATGTTCCGAACTCGCTGCACTTGCAGTACAATCTTCCCGGGCAAAGTGGCATCCTCACGCTTTGCGGGCAATGCTCCACCGCCTATGTCCCGGATGTCCCTCTAACAATTTAGAACGCACAATTAGACATGTGATGACGCCGGTTCGCCTTCTCATTCTCATACATACATTCAATAACTCGGCTATGACTTTCTTCGGGTCCTCGCTGCCAATGGCGGTAGTCAGTGTTTTGAGACCGTCCTCTGTCAGGTGCCTGCAAAAATGGTTAGTCCACTGCCCTCGCCACTGTTTTATGCCAAACCTACCAGCCGCTCTCCTGTAGTTTTTTAGCTAAATCCATTTTTTCATATAAACTTATTTTTTGCAAACCGAACTGCTAGCGATGGGATGTGTATTCGTTATTGGTGTGGGAAATATCGGTTCGCGTCTCTAGTTCGTTAGATGTGTACTTCTATCGCATCACTAATTGGCAACTTTTTAAAAATGCATTGCAGCAAAACGGCTAAAGGTAGCGTAAAAATTTAAACGCCACATAATAAAACAACATTTGGGGAATTATTAAAAAATAAGTTTCTTTTAAATAATATACAGGTATCGGAGCTATTAGGAATCTTCCGAGTCTCCTTTGTTTTGCATTATGCATCCTAACTGCCCCTAGAACCATTCGATATCAGAAAAATAAAATGCATTGATTAAAGGATAAGTGTCCCGACGTACTCACATTTATTATTTTATTTTAATGTTTTCTGATATTTAAAAAAATTATAAAATGATAAATGATAGTGGACCTTGCAAAGCTTGATGCCATCATCGATGCGGCTGTGTTTAGAACAGAGCTTATCCGCGTTCAACGTTCCACCACGGAAATCGAGCGTATTTTGACCATTGTCAACGCGGCCACTCAGCCCGAACAGTTCACGTAAATGTAAAGGCATTCGCCTCAGCCACAGGCGCATTAATTAATAATTAATTAGTAAAATACACATTTAAAATGAAAACAGTTTCTCTATTTATTGGGTGGGAAGGGGAGTTGGCGGAGCAGTCCTCGGATTGCGCTGCCATTGCGGCCAGGGTTTCGCCAGGCTGTTTCTGATCGTCAATATGATGGTGGACAGGGCCAAGCAAGACGCCACCGTTGATGCTATTATCAAATCAGAGTTGATCCGCATTCAGCGGTCAAACGCAGAAATGGAGCGGATTTTGGCCGCTATTAACGCGCTCCCACTGCACAGAGACCTCAAAAGTAGGTTCTTTCGGGCAGTAAACACAAATCTAAAAGCCTTTTCTGAGGCCGTAGGCGCTGTTAAAAGATCCATAGAATATGGAATAGAAAACATAGAAGATGGTAGTGCCATAAAAAAGCCACCATCAACGAGTACGACATGTTTGCCGTCATTACCTTTGAAAATATTCTGCCTGGCTTCGAAGCTTTTAGTTGCCTAAAAAGACTTATGGACGGTTGTAGGAATATCGAAGTAATTGGTAACAAACTTTTCCAAAACTGCATAAGCATAAGCTGTAGCCTCTTCAATTAAGATCCGATTGAAGGCTATTTTTGAAACATTATGAAACTCTTTGGAAATGAACTTCCAACTGTTTCCCAATTATTGTTGAAAGAAAATAAATTTATTTCCAAACGCTCCAGAAGAGCGCCTATATCCATTTCAGGATCCAGTGAAACTGAACGCATGAAAATTCTGTTCAATAATTCAGAAAATGAATCAGGGATTCAATTAATAAATCCTTTAAATGCTTTAATAGAGGTAGCAATGTTACACCCTAAAATATTTGACGAGGAGTTTAAAAAATCTCCACATCAAAAAAAAATTTTAAGAAATATGATTGAAAAATGCGTTACAGAAACGAACGCAAAATATGGCTACTTGTTTGGCCTATCAGAATCTTGCGCCACACATAGGCAGCTGCTCTGGAGGAAATTTATAAAAGAATTTCTTCATCAACACTGTGACAATAACAATGATGTTTGGCATAGAAATAAAGCCAAGTAAAGAACAATTGTCAAAGAAATTAAAGATCTTAAATATTATAAGCAAAATAAAACTGTTATAAGGTAATAAAGTCTTAAAAAATTACTTATTGCTAAAAATTAAGCAGACAGACAAAAAACTTTCCGGTCTACCATATTTTCTCTGAAAATAAAAGATCGCTGATGAGGGTGAGTGGTGTCACCCGAAACAGTTTTTGCTCCTCTCTCGTAAGGCTTCGGCCACGCATTGAGCGATGAGCGACTTTCGCTCGAGCGACGTAAAATATTAAAGCTTATGAGAAAGCATTGGAGTGGCCAGTGGCCACGCTGCCGCTGAGCGACGAGCGAACTTCTTGAGCGTCAGAGCTACGTCGCTCAGCGCTAGAATTGGTTTTAATTTTTAGTGCATCGCTGAGCGACGAAATGCAAACAATGTTTAAAATTTGTGCGGAAACTTTAATTTCGGCTGTGCAGAGCCGAACTGTACTCTGGGACGACACTCATAAAGAGTATAAAAATAGAAATACAACTGACAAGCAATGGAATGAAGTAGGAGTTGTTTGTAATTGTACAGGTAAGCTTATATTTAACATTATGAATAGTATACAATAACAAAGAAAGTAAAGTTATAAATAGTTAGCAATGAATGTTAGAAATTCTTTAATTGATTTTTTTTTTTGGGATTTGTTTGGAAACTTCCAACGCCTTTAATAATCTTCCGTAACTTTTTGAAGTATATCAGTTGTTGGTGTTGGCATATATTCCTTTACGAGTGATTGCCAAATTATAATGCTTGTTTCGCATATAATATTGCTAACAGTGCTTCTACCCAATCGAAAAGCAAATGCCAAGTCGCGAAATGAATGACCTGTAGCAAGGTACCTAAAAATATAAATATTTGATTAACAACATAAAACTAATTTAAAATAAAATAAAATTATTAATAAAAACTAATTATTATGATACATATATATAAAATCTAATTTTTAGGAGCTGCAGCAAAGGCCAAGTGGAAAAATTTGAAAGACACGTACAGAAGGACATTGCAGAAGATACCACGCCTACCGTCAGGATCTGCAGCTTCAACATGCAATGTCAAGTGGCCATATTTGGAGCTGATGTCTTTCTTAAAAAAAAACGTTGATCCTGATCCAACTGAGGGAAATTTACATCAGGACGATGAAAACATGGATGACATGCTTGCAGATATTCTTCAGGAAGAAAGTAATATGTCTGCGATGTCAACATCTACAACTAAACTCTCGACATCTACGTCTAGAAAAAGGAAGAGTAATATGGAAAGCGAATTCTTGGAAATTGAAAGAAAGCGACTGGAAATGTTGCGAAGTCAAATCGGGAAAGAAAAAGAAACAGAGGAAGAAAACAAAAACGAAGATTTATTATTTTTTAAATCATTTTTGCCTTTTTTTGAAAAATTTTCTGACATCGAAAAGTTGGAAATTAGAAATGAAATACAAAATATATTAATTACTAAGCTTAAGAATAAGGAATAAATATTATATTACTACTACTACTACTACTACTACTTATGTTATCATCATATATATACTTATTTACTTACTTATATTTACTTATTTACTTATAAACACTTACATACCTAAGTAAGTAAGTACATTAATAATAAAACCAATCGTTCTTCAGCAGAAATGGTTGATCTTGGTTTATTTATTTTATTTTCGATTGCACTTAACAGCAAGTCAAATGAATCGATGGACATACGTAAATATTGCCAAAATCGATCTGGATGACTTCGAAGATTTCTGTATAGGTGATGAAACTCGCCATACTCGTTTCTCACTCGATTTATGGGATGAACGCCAAACCTACGCCTTTGTATTGATTTTAATTGCCTATATTTAATGTAACGGCTTTCTAACAGATTTCGTAGAACCTCTCTTGAATAATAAGGCATTTTTATGAGTGATGTCGCTCAGTGCGTGGCCACCTCACTTAAAGCGATCGCTCAATAACGTCGCTCGAGCGAAAGTCGCTCAGTCGCTCATCGCTCAAAGCGTGGCCGAAGCCTAACATCTAAAAATTGGCTCATTGTGGTGACTTATTTGATCTGCTGGGCTCGTCTTGGGTAACAGCAAAGTATGCAAATAAACAAATGTAAATTAAATTTTAAACTTTTTAATGTGACCAAGTTTGTAAATATAAAAATACCAAAACGCTGAAAATTCAAAATAAAACGACCTTAAAATATTTTCCCGTTGGCCACACCTTTTTCGCGTCTATAAAAGAGCCGCCGAGAGCGCATATGTGAATAACGGTTCGCGAGCAAAGCAAAACGTAAAAACGTACAGAGTGCGCGGAGAAAATTTGCCAAAGTAACGAAAAGTGTCAGAACATCGAAACAAATATATTTTCTAATCCAACATATATTATAAATCGAAAGAGTTGAAACGTATCTGCGGAAAGTGCGAGAGTCTGCCAGAAAGCAAAATTAAGAAGAAAAATCAGTGACGCGAGCAAACAGTCATCAGCAATTTATAGAATTTACATCGAATCCAAAGCATGAATCTATCATTCGCTGGCTGCGGATTCCTGGGCATTTACCACGTCGGAGTGGCTGTGTGCTTCAAGAAATATGCCCCGCATCTGCTGCTGGAGAAGATTGGAGGAGCATCGGCCGGTTCCTTGGCCGCCTGCTGTCTCCTCTGCGATTTGCCATTGGGTGAGTCTTTGCGAACGTGAATGTGACAGGGGCTTTGCAAAGAGGGTTTTGGGGTTCTTAGCTCCCTCTAGGGAATTTTAATACATAAGTATCTTTTTTGTGTAGCCCTTTGTTTTATCTAGCTTAAATTTAATAATTTCATTTTAATATTAGTTTTTAAAATAGTTAACTATTCGTTCTTTTATGGTTTTTAAAAAAGTTGGCCCCCTCAGAATATTTTTGCATCTTCCTCTGGTATTTTCGTTACTTCTCTCCCCCTTTCTCGAAAACACATACATACATACATACTACCTTTGGATGTGAAACAGCTGACTGCAAAAACAACCACTGGCAGTTCAGTGACTTTGTTAGTGGGCGGGAGGGAGACGGAGGACAGAGGCAGAGCGAGATGCTGTGAGGCTCAATATAAAACGCATTGCATTGAATTGATAAGCTTGTTTTGCGTTTGTAGGTCGCTAGGAAGTCAATGGGGGTCTTTTTCTTAATAATTCTGTGCTCGTATTTGTGACCGTGGGTGTGTGTGTTTGGTGGGTTTGTCAAATTATCGTGGGGGCTCGTCCGTTTGGGGGAAAACTACGACGCAGTTGAAAAACCTAACGAAAACAGAAAAACAAGTTTCATTGGCAGCGGACCGGGCCGCGGGACAACGCACTTCTGTAAAGCGGCAAGCCCGAAAATATACAGGCTATACAAACACACACGCTTACAAGCAATACAGCAGCGGGCGCAAAAATATGTATAATTTATGAATAATATTTTATTTTTGGTTATTAAAAAAAAAGAAAATATGAACTAAAAGTTTGAGGTTATAATCTTATCTGAATTAAAAATGAGTTTCATTATCGTATTAAATTGAATATATAGTATCAGCATGGGATTTATAAAGGTTTTTTAATCTAATTGATAATGCATTTTTCGTCATGCTGACTAGGGTTAATATTGAACTTCCCGAAACCCAATTTATATGAAAAGATACTAGTAACTTAGCCCCATTTGTACCTACACAAACATACATTTTGATCAAGAAGCTGAAGGTCGAGTGCCTATTTATGTATTTGTTTTGCTTAGGAGGCGCGTTCATCGAAAGTCGCCTAGGAATGCGAGGCAAAAGCTGTGCTATTGTGGAATTGGGGCTATATATAACACAACTATCATATATATAGGGCTGTGTAACACGAGTTCTTGTTTTCGTTTCGATCTTTCTGTGTAACGCTTCGTTTGTATCGTGGGTATAAACATGTCAATCAAACTCGGGGGGGAACACAAAACTAGTGAGGGAGAAAAACAAATGTCAGCTGGATTACTCATGGCTACTTTGCAGCAGTATGCAGATCGGCAAGGCTTATCATTTGACCAGGGTAATCGAGTGCTATAATCTGGAATAACGTCAGCAGCAACAGCGGCAGCAGAAGCAGCGTTCGATCGTTAAAATAATCAAGCGATTTTGTTGTTCCTGTGCCAATGGGATGATCATCACCCCCGGGGCTTAACATGCTCAATTTCCACTGACTCTGCTTTCATTGAAGTTGAAACACAGGAAAAAAATAGCTCTAAAATCGTATACTTTTCCTAGAAACCTAAAAATAATCCGATTAAAAAGAGTATTTGTTCTTTAATCAAAGGGAAAGCTGTCTCAAATCTTTCTTTTCGTGGAACGAAATGGTAGAAACTGTTTTCAATGCATGACATCATCAATTATTGGCAAGATTCCACGTAAACTTAATTAATCTTGCTCAAACTGAGCTACGAACTTCCTGTACTTATATTCGGTCGTATAAGATCTGTAAAGATCGGTGCTCTTATAACCGTCCGCTCTGGAAAACTCTATTTTGCATTCCCTACCTTTTTTGTTACTGCATCTACCTGATCTTTAACACCGGACCATTTGCTAGAAAGTTCGTTAGCCCGGCCAGGTGTTTTACCTGCGCAACCAGACTTTTCGCTGCAAGGCCTGTGTACTTTCAGTTGCCACTTTAATTGCCGCAATTAAATTTGGTCGGTTGCATTCTGATCTAGGCCTGTTTAATGATTACTCAGCCCCGTAGCGTGTCTAATGTGGACTTTAAAAGTCGTTATGCCTTGCAGGGGGTTTCGGGTCCTAAGTACACAACAGGTACAGTAGCGTTGCACCATCAAAAGACGTTTTGTTTCACCGGCAGATTAGATTTGTGAAAGTTGTTACTTGTTTTTCGTGTTAGAGCCAACAGTGGCAGTGGTATCCTAAATGAGAGAAATTGATCAGTAAATCCAAAGCACCAGATAATATAAATTCATTTCAAATTATACTCTCTAAAGAGTTGAAATTGTAGTCTCTTTCTATTTAAATAGCTTAAATTTCTATTATGCTTGCAATTTCCATTATAAACCTACTATTGTCATAAATTTCAATTGTCCACGTAATTCCAAACTTCAATCAAAAGGGGGTTATTTAGATATGGTGTTGGAAAAACACCTCTTGGAGCTAGTTCTTTATAGGCCTATTCATTCATGACGATCTTTTATGGGGCCTCCATTTATCAGCTTATATTTTGCACTTCCTCTTTGTTGTTGGTACTCTAACCACTTGAACACGAGCAGAAATGGCACTTTAGTCGCTGATTAGTGGTGGTCGCCACGCGAACTGGTCATCGTATCGTATGACGGTACTTCAAACTACAAAATCCACATCCTCCACTGCTGTCTCCGTAAGGCTTTTATAACCCCCACTCAGATCATTGGGTTTTTATTAACGATCACGTTGGCTAACCTCATCCTGGGCATAGTTACAAAGCTATAATAACTTTATAAACAAGCTACGTTATCAATTGATGAAAATTGCCCTGTTGTGATGGATTCTCCCTGCTATATAGTAGTAGGGATCAAAGGGCACTAAATAAATACGCTAAATTTCTACATTTCTAAATGCAAATCCGTAAATAAAAATTGTTTTTATTTTTAGTGGAAAAGCCAATGCCCGACCTTCAGTAAAGTTCCCACCGCCGACACACCCGGCTATCTGGAAATTTTTTTTAGAAATCTCAACTGCAATTCATTGTTCACATGGCGAGCACTTCTTAAATTATGTACATATATATTCATTGCTTATCGGTTTGATTTACCTTTATTGGACACATCGTTATCACGGGGGAGTCATGTTTTTTGTGGCCGATTTCCGTCGCTTAAAGTCCAAGTTGAGGGTGGTATCAGATATTCGCTTACGTAGTATATATATTTTTGAATGGCTGTGGTACGTTTTCGTTGCAGCAGGCAATACAAAAAAATGAGTCAAGTGCAGTTTAGCTTTCTGAGTCGCACATTGAGTAGCTCTTTGTTTGATTTCAAGTCGATTGCTATCTATCTATCTGTATGGCCGTAGTTGAGCATTCGATTGACGTATTTTGCATTGGGCTTAGTTTCCTAGTTTCAGATGATTAGAGCACAAAGTGAATACTATATCTGGCTCGCAGCTGGGCTTCACTGGACATGTTATCAGCTTTGCGGGGTCCTCTATACTCGTACATGTGGCGTATCTTTCAATGATCCTCCTCCGCTCAATCAATCGCCAATGCAAATGGGGGCTGTTCATCATCATTGAAGCATCATTATTGTTGATTGACACAGTTTCTGCGGCACACAAAACTAATCCACGATGACACTTGGTGGCCACAAGCCGAGATTCGTATGGAATCAAATGGAACATGTTATGTTAGGAAGGCTTGATTCGAGGCTAAAGTTTAGAGTAACCTTGTGTATACATTTAATCCATTGAAAACTTTAGGATATAGTATTCGGATGTTGGCCAAAGTCATAGTTATTTGGGATTTTAACTAGTTCTTTCCAGGAGGAGAGTTATAGGCGTTAGTAAACATGTTTAATTTCTTAATATTCCAGAAATCTAGAAACTTCTATAACAGAATTCGTGCCTTTCGGCAGCTATAAGATATTTTCCGTATCCATTGGAATCGAATCGAAAGTAGAAAGCAGCTGAAGAGCAGCAGCTGCATAAGGTTAACATTCCAGCCAACCTTTCTCCTTTCTTCCCTATTGTCCTCCCAAAAACCACCCTGAACACTCTGACAAAAATAACGATAACAACACAAACAGAGAGGAAAGCAACCTTTCCGAACGGTTCCCCCAGAACTCGCGGCATTGCAATTTGACCTATATAAAGCGCACACAGAAAAGTTTTACAGTTGGGGCCAATAGTATTATGACCACCTGGTGGGATTTTTAAATGCTATCTATAGTAATTATTTCAATGGATTTTATTCCAATACATATTAGATTTAATTTATAAAAGTGATTTTTAAAATTTAAATGAAAATACTCTGCTGCTGAGATATCTGTCAAAATAAATTATTATAATATTAAAATGTCATAATATAAATATAATTCAAGAAATGATTAACTTAAAAATGTTAATAATATCAATTCGAATGCTGAAATAGAAATAAATTATTTTGCGAAGCCAACCAAGACTTGATTTTTAACTCCTTCCTGTTTTGTATAGCAAAATACCAAGAAATAGGATTCCAAACCCTTAAAAATATATAAGAATTCCCCAATTAGTTTTCTCCTAGGATAAAAGGCTTCTAATATTGACATATGCTATATCGGGAAACTGAAAACAAAGAAGTCTTACAAGTCACAGAATAAACACAAAGACTGTGTAAACATAATTACTGTGCCCACTGTAAACATATGTACGTACGTATGTATGTATTTATGTTTGTTTCGTAAACTATGCGCAAGCGGAAGAAGCAGAAAATTTCATAAATTCTTGTTTTTGTGCTCGTCGAATACAACCACAATATCACGTGATGAGGCCTTTTTGTAGCCGAGTGAGATAGGGCC
Source organism: Drosophila anomelani (assembly GCA_035045905.1). Taxonomy (NCBI): domain Eukaryota; kingdom Metazoa; phylum Arthropoda; class Insecta; order Diptera; family Drosophilidae; genus Drosophila; species Drosophila anomelani. The sequence continues at coordinate 3,059,033 of JAWNOO010000165.1, forward strand.
CGAAGAGCAGGAAGGGCGGAACGAGAGAACACTACATTTTGGGGGTCAGACCACGGAAATGGGGGTGTGTGTGCGTGTGTCGCTCTCTCTGTCTCTGCCTCGTGTTGAAAGTTTGTTGCCTTTCCTTTGGCCGCTGAAAGCAACAACTGCAGGCCTCATGCCACCACCACTTCCCCTCCCACTCTCTGTTGTGCGCCTTGGAAACTTGTTTATTTATCCATTCAAGTCGAGCCCCCAAAAAGATATTGTATTTTTGGTGCAGCTCTCGTTTGTCTATAAATAGCTTGTGTGTTGTGTTGTTTTCCTCTTTTTGTTGTTTACAAGTTCGTTTCGTTATGGTTTCGGTTTGCCGTTATGCCTCCGGCCTCCAAGTTGGGGCGTTAGATGCACTTGACTTGCGGTTACGTTTGACGTAACGTAAAACGGCTGGGTACAGTGGTGTTCAAGAAATTAAGGGAAATAATTTAAAAACAAATCTTAAATAAAATCTATTATTTATGTATTTTCTTGTATATAACGATTTCGACTTTGACTCAATTTATTTCTTATAGTTAAGGCCCTAATCAACTGACTTAACCCGCGAATAATGCCAAGCCCACTTTTCTTGATGATTATTTTATGACTCTTATTTTTCACATGCACTTTTGTTATTTACCCAAGAAAAGCAAGAAAACAATACGAAAATTAAGAAGGCAGCACGTAATGCGATAGCGTTGTTTATTTGCATTTTCCTCTCTAGTTCATGATTGTTATTGTTGACAAATGAAAGCACTCGCGGCAAAAACAAAATTTGATATGGGATTGGGACCCCCACGAGTTCCGCCACGGGTTCTTCAGCATGGTTCCAAACTCCACCCTTTATAATAACAAGTAATAGTGTTCAATGTCATACCGGCTTTAAATAGTTTGGCCCGATAAGCAGTCCGACCGGGGGAGCGTTATGTCACTTGTTTTCTAACTATCATTATTCCCCATTGACATAATACAGGTCCTAACCTTAGCTTTCGCAAGCTATTCCGCATTTTGATGGCCTGATTTCGTTTTACGTCAATTTCTGGAACGAAAAAAAGAAAAGAAAGACAGACGATTCGGATTCCGTGAATATATTCATCTAACCTTATCATTATCAATGCTTTAGGCCTTTCCGCTCCCATCTAATCGAAATATTTGGAAAGTGCTAGCGTGTGGCACTGCCGGGAGGTTGATTCCTTATCAACATATGGTATGGGCCACACGAGAAACTACTTTTTTTTTATGAGTATGTGCTATACAATAGCATATATTTCTAGATAGGGATTTATGCAATAAAAAACCTTTTACTATGTTTTATTAAGGTATTTATCTAGGGGTAAAGTATTAACCGGAGGTTATGTACATATATTTTATAGATTTGTGAATGAAAAGATCTGAAATCCTCTTACGAAACACATTTACTTAAATAAATGAAAAAGTTCCATAAATACTACTTTCTTGGTAAAAATGTTTGTTAAACTAATGAATTGTTAATTTTTTGACAGGAGGTTTAATTGATATTAACGTCCTATAAATTCATTCTCGCATCATGCGATGTGGAAGCTACTTATAAAACGCACTTTATTTTGTTTTTACGTTTCATTGTTGAGTTCTAGTTATGCCATATGGTGGGATCCATAGTTTCTTATCAGCCCCGTAAACTGTGTTGGGGGTCGAGTAGCAAATAGAACAAAACAAACACCTCCAAACCACTCAAGGTTTGTACGTCATTTCCCCTCCATAACCAGGGCGGGAAAAACAGGCACTGCCAAGAGCACCACTTGACCCTTTGGTTGACACAATGACGCAAAAGCCGCGGGCATCATCAGACGTAGATCATCAGCAGCAGCAGAGGCAGTAAATCGGGGGAAGAGCGATGAGAGATAGCCCATGTGAACCCATGAATATCAATATTATTATTGTATAAGTCCGATTAGCAAGGGTGCCAAATAAACACAGTCGGTTTTACCCTAAGCCTAAGTTCTAATGACAGTTAAAATAGAAATGAGAACATTTCTATATTTAAAATTTGCTTAAATTTAAGTGAAATTAAATAGTTAAAACTGCGATACAGGGGGCGTGCTCCTTTAAACGGGAATTCTACGTTTATATAAGCAAGATAGTAATTAAGCAAGCTTTAAAAAACTTTATATTTACTAATTGCTATTCTTTCTTGTGTGTTTTACAGGCAGCATGACCTCCGACTTTTTCAGAGTGGTAAACGAGGCCCGTCGCTATTCTCTGGGCCCCTTCAGTCCCTCCTTTAATATCCAGACCTGCCTGCTGGAGGGCCTACAGAAGCATCTGCCGGACGATGCACACAAGCGGGTGAATGGACGACTGCACATCTCACTGACCCGTGTTTATGACGGCAAGAATGTGATCATCTCGGAGTTCGAGTCCCGCGAGGAGGTGCTTCAGGCCTTGCTCTGTGCCTGCTTCATTCCGGGCTTTTCTGGCATTCTGCCACCCCGATTCCGTGGTGTTCGCTATATGGACGGTGCCTTCTCGGACAATCTGCCGATTCTGGATGAAAACACCATCACGGTGAGCCCATTCTGTGGCGAAAGTGATATTTGCCCGAGAGACCAGAGTTCGCAGCTCTTCCATCTGAATTGGGCCAACACCAGTATCGAGATCTCGAGACAGAACATAAATCGTTTCGTACGCATCCTGTTCCCGCCTCGTCCGGAGTTCCTGTCCAAGTTCTGCCAGCAGGGATTCGACGATGCCCTACAATTTTTGCATCGCAACAATCTGATTAATTGCCGGCGCTGTGTGGCAGTTCAGTCCACATTTGTGGTCTCGGAAACAGTGGCCCAGCCCCAGGAGTTCGATCCCGAGTGCAGGGAGTGCAAGAAGCATAGAAAGGTAAGGGTGATATCTATAAACATTTGATTTATAACTTTAAATTTATAAAAATCTTTATTTTCAGGACGCCTTAAGCTCAAATATGCCTCAAACAGTCCTGGATGTGATTAAGGACTGTATTGAACAGGCCAACAAGGGTTTGGCCAACTGGATATTCAAGCATCGCGGCATCAAGCTGCTTTCCCTGCCCGCCACAGTGCCCATGGACTTCCTGCTGGCCACTATTACCAAGTAGGTTTTAATTTTTTCCTCTAACAGTATTGACTGCAACTAATTTCTATATGTTCTTTGTCAGAATAACCGCTTTGACGCCAAAGCTGACGAAACAAGCCAGAATAATGGTGGAGGACTTTATTGTTCAGTTGAATAATGCCATGCAAATACGGCTGCTCAATAAATTTACGGTAAGTTCAAATTCAATGCTAAAGAATTCCATTTAAAGCAGAGCAACTCAATGTCATGTCAATTCCATGCTAAATCAATGAACTAGTTTTTTAACCTTAATGTGAGAAATTGAAAAACTTACAACTGTCTGACTTAAATAATCACATTCTTTTGTCCTCATTCAATGAATTTTTGCTTAGACTAGGTATGCAATCAGTAAATTAATGAAAATTAATTATTCCTATTGCAGCTCTATGACCAGCCCCACTTTGATGCCACTGGACTCCTGCACTCTAGCCGATTATATGGACCCCGGGTATCCATTCTTGTGGATGAATGGTAAGCTAAAAAATAAAAAATTCTGCAAACTCAAGTTGCTAATAAATAAATCTATTTGAATTTTCAGTGGAGCCACACCCCTGGAGGACGATGTGGATAATTTTGAGCATGTCCTCAAGATGACGACGCATAACGATGCTCTTTATGCCTATTATTACACCGACAGCAATACGAATAAAGTAAAAGTGACCGAAATCTTCGATATGACGGAGCACGATGAACTGGCCACAGATCTGCAGATATACGAAGGTTCCGTCGAGGATCATCCCAATCCACATCAGCACAGCCACAATACCGTGGTGAGTGAGTGGAATGGCGTCGAATCAGGTTGGTATTTCATAAAATAAATCTTCATAAATAAGCCTTTCCATAAATCACAAATCATTATTTGAATCACAAACACCGAAACATTTTTTACAGTACAAATTATGCCCACCGCACCTGAACTTCACGACGTAGCCTTTTAAAGCACTTAAAAACTATATATTTAAATTAAAAAATTAAACGACTATAGAAATGCACGCAATCCATAACATTCAAATTTTCAAATATCATTGGCAGGTAAATGATCCAAAATTTGTAAATCACAAATTCGCATAAAATTTGTTAATTTCATTTACCCCGAAATTTGTTATTCTGAAACTTGACTAATTACTATTTTCATCCGAATCCTCTACAGACTTCTTCATCGATGCCCAAACACCGAATGTGGATGAGGACAGTAAATCCATAGCTCCACCTTTCATCGCCCGCCTTGATCTGGAGAGCGAGTCAGATGCTAGTGTCTTCAGTGATCCTGAGGTTGATCAAAGTTTTAGCAGCAGCATTACGCCCAACAGCGATATGTATATAGAAATTGAATGAGAACGAAGAGAGAAGGAGCAGGAGACGGCCCCGTCTCATCTTAGGAACTGTAACGAAACATCTCCAAAGCGGCAAAGCCTAGTAGCGTTTCCATTAGTTTATTTAACTAGATTTAAGTACGACCAACGTATGTACCTTAACTTAAATTAGCCGTAATGCTGCCATTGTAACATCCGTCAGTTTTGTAAGCGGCAATTAGCAAATAATTGCATTCTTGTTATTATATTCACCTCTCGCATGACATGTAATACATCTTAAAATCCCATCTGTGTTTAAGCCTAAGTTGATAATGTATAATTAATAAACAAATAAATAAAAAACAAATGATTTTATAAAATGTTGAGTGTTTATATTAAAGGGGGGAAAGAGGTGTTTTTCAGTTTTAGAGTGAAAGCCGGTTATAGTAGTTGTACATCTTTAAATCCCATTTGTGTTTAAACGCAAGTTGATAATTCATAAATAATAAATAAATAAATAAAAAAACAAATGATTTTATAAAATGTCGAGTGTTTATATTAAAGGGAAAGGAGAGAATCTGTTTTTCAGTTTTTCTTTTTTTAAAAACCTGTCAAAGTAGTTGTAGTAGCAATAATAATTTTAAGTCATTGAAATGTTATAAAAATAAAATTAAATTAAAATTCATTTATTAGTTTAAAATTTTTTTTTTTTAATAATGAAGTTTCAATTTAAAGGCAATATCGATAGCTTGCGAATCATCGTTCAAAAAGTAGAGCAATAGGTATCGATGGGGTTCCATCGCAGTTTTCACATCTCTAACTCGTAGCCGAATTATTGTTTTTTGTTTCCACTAATTAAATTGCAAGAAAATTGCTTAAATTGTGCGTTTATAAAAGCGGCAGCTGGGCAGACACACAATGGAGGCGGTGCCGCGTTTGCATATGTTGTGGTTCGCCCTCAAATCGAGTCCCGAAGGCACCTCCTTTGCGGCTCTGAAAAAGGTAAAGAGTGTGTGGAGAGGAAGAGAGTGGGAAGAGGGGAGTGAACTAAAGAAAATTAAGAGAGTTAGCAAAACAAAGAGGTGGCCGAATTATAATTAAGTTGCTATCGGTCAAGACCGAGGAAAATTGCGTTGTTTTTCGGGGGTAATACCTTTGGGGTTCCTCTGGGTGCAATTGCATTCTTTGGGGCTCCTCCAATTTTGCCTTTTCACCGTATTTAGGGCTGTCTTTGTGTGGCCGCTGAGTCACCGCCGTCATCTGATTAACAGGCGACCGCCAGACAGCTGTTAAACAAAAAGTTATAAACAAACAATGGTGGGGGAGTGACTGCTACATATTTATATGTGAATTTTTGGTACTTGTATTTACCTTATGGGAAGCATTGAATATTTGTGAATTTACCATTGAGATAAAAGCTTGGATCTTATTTAACATGGCAAATTGTTGCTTTAATTATTTAAAAAAAATTTCTATATAAATATCTTAAAGGGTGGCACAGAAATCTCGATTAAATTAATTGGAAGGTTTTTCCTAATTAATTTTTCCTTTTTAAATTGATTTAAAAACTTATTTTTATTCGTTGTATTATTTACCTATTTCCATTAATTTTATTATTATTATTTTGTAATTAAATTCAAATTCAAAATTGAAACCCTTTTTTTGCAGTACATTGCCGAGTTCTACCATGAAGATCCCGAAGCTTACTCCAAGGAGGTACACGCCTTGGAGACCCTGCGCAACCAGGCCATGCGAACCACCAAGGATGGAGCACCGGTGATGAAGCGCTACTATTGCCAGCTGCATGCCCTACAGAATCGTTTCCCTCAGCTGGTGGATCGCGGCATCTTTACCTTTACGTGGAAGGATCTCTACCACAGTGCCGTCCACGAAGTTAGCGATCTGCGCTTTGAGCGTGCCGCCGTCCTCTTCAACATTGCCGCCTCCCACACACAATCCGGAGCTTCGGTGACCCGCGGCGATGTGGATGGCATGAAGATGGCCTGCACTCATTTTCAGGCTGCTGCCTGGGCCTATGGAGAGCTAAGAGAGCGTTATGCCAATGTCAACAGTGGCGGTGATTTTATGACTCAGGAGCTGCTTGTATTCCAGCAACAGGTGTGCTTCGCCCAGGCCCAGGAGTGCATATTGGAGAAGTCGCTAATTGATAACCGAAAGCCGCATATTGTGGCTAAGGTGACGGCCCAGATTGTGGTTTATTATGGCGCTGCTTTGGCAGCTCTGCTCACTGGTGGAGACGAGGGTCCCGTGGCCCAGGTCATTGATAGCTCGGTCTACAAGCTGTGGAAGAAATACGTGCGTTTCAAGATCAATTATTTGAACTGCATCCTCTACTTGTACCAGGGACAGCATTCCGAGGAGAAACGCCAAATGGGGGAGCGTGTGACGCTGTATCAGGTGGGTGTTTAATTAAAATAATCCAAGAGCTTGTACTGAAACTTTTTCTAAATTTTTTTTCAGGCCTCTTGGGACAAATTGGAGGAGGCACGCAAGGAGTCAAAGGGTCTGCCCGACCAACGAGAAATAAATGAATCCCTCAGCTTCACCGCCGATGTCGTGGAGGCTAAGCGTAAGAATGCCAAAAACGAGAACGAGTTCATCTACCACGAAGCAGTGCCGGAACTCTCCACCATTGCCGCTGTCCAAGGTGCCAATCTGGTCAATGGCATTGGCTTTCAAGTAACCGATGAGGAGCACTCCGGACCGGATATCTTTGCCAGACTAGTGCCCATGAAGGCGCATGAAGCCAGTTCGTTGTACAGCGAGGAGAAGGCCAAGCTGTTGAGAAAGTACGGAGCCCTGCTGGAGGAAAAGGACACCCAACTGGAGGCATACATGAGCTCTCTAACCCTTGATAATCTCAACATCAACGAGGAGCATGCTAACAAACTGCCCCAAGGCATTGTGGATCGTTGTGCTTCGCTGAATGCCAACAAGACGGCCATCAGTGACCTTGTCGAGGCTATGTCGCAGCTGGCTGAGATTACAGCCGATGTGGAGACCAATCTAGGGGAGATTTCCCACATGTTAGAGACGGAGTCCAAGGCGGAGCTCGAATTCCAATCTGCCAGCGGCGTCCAGCGAACTCCGAATGCCCACATAACCGAGTTGACCAGGGAATTCCAGAAGTACAGTGAGGCGCACGCCCGAGCTGGTGAATCCAACAACACGCTGCGCAAGGCTATGAGCCTGCACGTGAATAACCTGAAAATTCTGGCCAGACCATTGCCCGAGATACAGCAACTGATGCCCAAGCTGAGTTCGGAGCTGAACACCACGGAAATCTTCAGGGATGTTAAGCTCATTGTTAACAAAGTGAACGAAATGAAGGCGCAGAGGGCTCAATTCCACGCCGATCTACGGATTGCCATCAACGAGGATGACATTACGGCCAAGGTAATAGCTCATGGTGGCCAGGAGGGTCTCCAGGCCCTCTTTGCCACAGAACTGGGCAAGCATGACAAGCTGACACAGCTGCTGGATCAAAATATGGTGGCGCAGGCCAACATACTGCAGGCCCTCACCGAGAACTATGCCAAGGCGGCGCCGGTGCTGAAGACGCTGCAGGATGTAAAGCAGAAGCGGGAGCACTTTTACAGCTCTCTGGCTGCCTCCTATGATGTGTATGAGGATTTGCTGGCCAAGTCGGCGAAGGGCTTGGAGTTCTACAAAAAGCTAGCTGGAAATGTGCAAAAGCTACTCACTAGATTCCGATCCGCCAGAGATGTCCAGTCCGAGGAGCGCCAGCAGCGAATGCAGAGTGTCAAGGCGGCGGCAGCGGCGGCGTCTGTTACACCTGCAACGATCAGTAAACCCCTCCCAGACGCAACGATCAATAGCAGCACCAGCAGCAGCAGCACGCCCAAGCTGAGGGATTACCTAAAGGCCAAGGCAGCCATGGCGGATGCCTCGAATCCCGGCTACGTGCCCACAGTGCGTCCGGTGCCGGTGGGCTCAGAGAATCCAACGCAGGCCGCCTGTTCCTATGCCACTGCACCGCCGCCAAATGAGCCTCCGCCACCCTACAGCCTAACCCAGCAGCAATACTTTGATCCCAGCGCCGCAGGCTACACGAATCCCATGTATCAGCAGCAGCAGCATGTCGCTCCGCCGGCCTACAAGGCCCAAGCTTCGCCGAACTCTCAGACGCTGCATGGAGCCATGGCGCAGATGAGTTTGCAGGCGACGCAGGCTCCGACGATGGACCAAAACCAGGTGGGACTGGGCTATAGCTATGGCTACCCGAGTGGAGCAGTTCCTCCGCTGGCATATGCGGCACCGGGCGTAGCACCTGGCGCTCCAACGCCTGCCAGCTCTGCTTCCCAGGGATTTAACTACCAGCAGCCGTTATATGTGGCCACTTCGGGGAATACAAATCCGGTTTCCAATCCCAGCGAGTTGCCCGCATCCCTTCAGGCTCCGTATGTGGTGAATACCTATCCAGGAACGACGGGAGCAGGCTATCCAGGCCAGGCATACCCTCAAGTTGCTCCTGGACAAAATCAACAGCAAGTGGCCTATCCACCGGCATCAACGGGCTATCCAGCTGGACAAGCCACTCAACAGGCCATGGGATTTGCTCCGAGTCAGCAGCAACCTGGTGGATATGGCCAGCAGCTACAGACGGCAGGCTATCCTCCATCGCAAAATGCTCAACAGATACCCACGGGTTATCCGCAATCTGTGACGCCGCAGCAGCAACCTAGTGGATATCCCGAGGCACAGACGCAGCAGTCTTCCGGTTATCCACAGTCCCAGACGCCGCAGCAACAGGTCATCGGTTATCCGCAGGCTCCGACACCGCAGCAACAGGTCATCGGTTATCCGCAAGCTTCGACGCCTCACCAGCAACCTACAGCCTATGCCCAATCTCAAACGCCGCAACAGCAGCCGTCAGGATATCCGCAGACGACGCAGCAACCACAGGCAACTACGGGATATCCTCAGGCTCAGACACCGCAACAGGTCCAGGGTTATCCGCAGCCAGCAGCAAATTATCCAGCGCAGCCGTCGCTATATCCCTCCCAGGCTGTTCAAGCATCACCGCAACCAGGTCCTGTGATGCCACAGAATCCGGGTGCTGGACAATCGTTGCCGTATCCACAACAGTATAATGATCCCAGTGCAGGTTCATCTCCTGCTCCGATTGCTGAACCATCTCCCATTCCTGCTCCCGTACCAACTGTAGTTCCTCCCGCTGCCGTTGCCCCGCAAGCTCATCCCGCTCAATCTTCAGCCACATACAGCAGCTATTCCAATCATCCTGGCTACAGCTTCAATCCCCAGACTGGCAAATACGAGTACAGCAGTGGCTACCAGCAGGACAGTAGTTCCATGAAGGGAACCCAGGCCTCCCAGAGCTACCAATTCAGCCAAAGTGGCAAGCAGCATGCGGTGGGAACCACAGACTCGGAGAGTGCCAACCGCAGTAATCCCGCAACCGGATTTGATGTAAGTAAAAATGATCTTTATTATTTTTTGAGAGGAATTGAAAGCTAATCTCAGTCTATTACGACAGTCGCCCATTGTGTCCCACACTAAGGCGAACCTGCCAGGCCAGGACTCCACTTCGGCAGATGGAAATCCCACGGAGTCGTCCAATTACTACACAACTCCGTATGGCTACCAGCAGCAGCAGCAGCCGCAACCACAGCTGCAGCCCACTCCTTTGCCATCAAATCCAACATCGGGTTCCATTTACATGCAGAGTGGTGCAAGTAGCATTGCCAACACTCAGACCACCACAAGTGGACCACCCTATGCCTCATCCACTGCCTCGGCTAAGCCGCAGACGGAGACCAAAGTGGAGACCAAAATCCTACCCAAGGTGTCCAGCAGTAATGTGGACCTGCTAAGTGATCTGGACATTGATTGCTCCGTGTCAGTGCCGCCGCCTATGCTGCCACAGCCAGTGCTGCAGCCCACGCCGCCAGCCAGTCAGGTGGAAAGCGTAGCTCCCGCAACGCCTGAGGTTCCCCCAGCAGCAGAGGCAGAGGAGGTCACTCCCAGCCCAGATCCTGTACCAGCCGCTCCTCACATGTCTGCCAGCCTGGACAATCTCTCCAACTGCTCCGATTTAAGTTCGTTGGATAACTTTGATTGGGATTCCGTTTCCCTTACACATTCCGCCAGCGAGAAGCAGCCACCCAAGGCAGCCGCAGGAGCCAATGGTCATTCGAACAATTTTTCATTCCAAGCCGAAACATTCACCGATGAGAAGACGACAAAGTATTTCCAAAAGGAGGTCGAGAGCTACGAAAAGCTACTCGAGAATCTCCACGTCAAGATGCTGAATGGCAAGACCCAGCTGGGAGCCAAGTGGCACGAGTTGCAGCAGAAGGTCGACAAGGAAGCGAGTAGTACCAAGCGATCCACAACGATTGCAAAATTATTTCCCGAGAAGAATCGATCCCTTGATTGTCTGCCGTACGATCATGCTCGGGTTAAGCTGGACAAGCAGACCGATGATTACATAAATGCAGCTTACATGAAGGTAGGTTATAGGTTTTAAAGGGATTTTGAATAAATTATATTATTTATTAATATTCATTTTATTCCAAACTAGAACTTGAGTTCCGGCTGCCCCAACTTAATCATTGCTCAGACTCCGCAGGCAAATACCATCAACGATTTCTGGTCCATGATCTGGTCGGAGAAGTCGCGCACAGTGGCTTGTTTGCATACCAGCAATGAGGTGAGTTTTGACTCCAATTATTTTAGTATTAAATCGATATATCAAATTGATACTATAGTAAAATGGCATTTATTAAAATTTGGACTATAAAAAATAATGAATTTAACTTTAACAATCCAAAAATATAAGGAAAATGTTATTCAATTGATTTGGTCTTGCTTAAAATGTTATTAATTTAATACATTAATCGGAATATAGGATTCAATATCTCTAAAAATCCCCCTCTTTCTCCCCAGCTCTTTGATCCATTCTGGCCGCAAAACTTGGATCAGACCACGCATTACGATGACTACAGCGTGACCTGTGTGAAAATTCAGCAACTCAGCCACTGTACCGAGTATCAACTGAAATTGTCTATGCATGGAGCAGATGCTGTTTTGGATTTATCCCTTCTGCAGCTGAAGCAATGGACCAAGGGGCAAGGATCTGGAATTTAATCAAAAGCTAATGTATAACTGATTTATCTTATGTTTAGATCCCCGGCTCAACTTCTGGGAGTGGCTCAGAATGCCCTGGAGACCCATCGACAGCGTTGTAAGGCAGCCAATGCAGCCCATTCGCCGCTTATTATGAACTGCTTGACGGGCTCGGAGCGTTCCGAACTGGTGGCCATTGGAGTGTGCGCGGAAATAGCCACTCAAAGCAAGCAACCTATGCTAATAAGTAAGAGGATTTTATTTGTAAATTTTAATATATTTATAATTATTGTATCTTGACAGATTTGGTTGATGTTTGGTCCCGCATTTGCGCGCAGCGTCAGAACTCACTAAGGGACTCGGCCATCCTAGAGCAGTCCATGCAGATTGTGCTCTGCAATGCCCATAATGTGCTCAATAAGCGTAAGAATCGAGTAACTCAAAGAGAACTTGACAATAAATTAAACAAATTATCATGTTACAGGTGGCATTATGACATCGTATCAAATGAAGATGGCGCCGCAAGTGAATGCCAAGGAACAGCAGGAGACCAAGGATCCGCTGAACGAATTAGACGCCCTTTGGAAGCTTAAATAAACTGACTGAACTGAACCAACCAATTGTGGCAGATAACTAAAGATTTATTGAGTATTTACAACTATTTAACTGTGTGCAAAAATCTATTTCTACAAATGTGACATTGTTGCAAACAATTTAAAGCAAAAAAAAAGAGAAAATCAAATGAAAAGTATTTGTGAGGATATCGAAATCATTTTGTAATATCATATATCTCAACTGTAATATTGTCTCTAAAAACTGTTAAAGGAAATGTATTTCGAAGAACGAATCGTGATCGTGATGTTAATGTGGGATATTGTCAAGCGTTTCAAACCACTCTATACGAGTATATATATATTTATCAATGAACACTACTGGATATTATTGTCAAACATTTATAACAATTAATAAAATGCATAAAATATATTAAGTGGGTTTAATTTTGGCTAACAAATTAATGAAGACTTTGAAAGTTTGCTTGAAAATGTGTGTCTCATAACATAAATTGTTAAATATGATATTAAATAGTTTTGTAAAGTATTAGGATTTATGTGTAGCCTTTGGGATAGTATTAAGTAGTCTCTGATTTTAAATTTGTCAAAGTTCCGGTCTCTACTCACCGGAAGCAATCCTAGTTATACCTGCGAACAGGAAAGCATACACAATTTTGTAAAAATTTTCATAATTTCCACAATGAAGGTCATCAATATTCGGTGGAAAATCTGCCTAACTTTCAGCATTATTCTCATTTACATGCTGCTTTTACTGATATTCTTGAGCCTTTATGTATCTAAAACTCAACCAGTGCCGCCGCTAACGAGCCAGCTAAAGCCCAAACTTAACCAATCGAAGCTAAAAATGACAAATAAACCGGAGATCCATACCACTCAGCAGCCGTTCAATGCGTGGAATCAATCTCCTTTGCTTAAATCGGATATAGCACCACGATTTTTGTATAAAAGTGGCCGTAAGGATGTAAAGTTTGTAATTGGAGTGCCCACTATGCTGGTGCCCGAAAGGAATTATGTGCTAGATACCATTGACAATTTGATTCAAAGAATGACGCCAGAGCAGCGCAAAATTTGTCTGATTGTAATCTATGTGGGTGAGACTAACCTCCAGTTAGGCAAGTATATAGTCAAGGAATTGAGAGTGAAACAGCCCAAACATTTGATGTCTGGCCTCATCGATGTGATTGCTCCACATCTCCACTACTATCCCCCACACTTCTCGCAACTCAACGCCACGCTGCAGGATGACACGCAAGAAGTTCGCTGGCGGACGAAACGGAACCTGGACTACACATACCTTATGTCCTACGCCCAACCAAAGGGTTTGTACTATCTGCAGCTGCATGATGATACAATGGCCAACGAGGGCTTTCTGGACTATATTGACAAGTCGGTGCTTATGCATCGGACATTTCGCTCAGACCACGTCGATTTTATTGCCATGAGCTTCTCTGATTTTGGCATTTTTGGGAAGCTCTTCCCTAGCAAGGCGCTTCAGAACTTTATCACTTACCTGCAGATGTTTTGTGACCACCAACCCATCGATGCGCTGCTCCAAAGCTTTGTGACCCTCCAGAGTTGCCGCTGGGATAGTATTTCGCAACCGCACTGCCAGCGGGCAATCGATTCGAAAATAATTCAGATGGAACATTCCCAGTTTCAGCATATGGGAAAGCTATCACCGTTTGAACAGAAGATGCAGCAGAAGGATATATTTTTCAATCGAAATGTGGATTTGCAGCGTTTGCCACATCTTCGGGATCCCCTCAAACTGATGGCCTCCCATTGGAACTCCTTTCTGCAACACAATTTCGACCTGCTACCGGGCGAAACCTTCATTTGGATGTACATGCCACAGATGCCCAAGATGATAGAGGATTTGATAAGCAATCGGTATAAAGGGACGGAGCTACGCATACGAAATCACAAGAAAACTGCGAATTCTCTGCCCGAGTTCAGTGTGGAGCTGGTGGGGAAGGTGCCCGGCCGTGATATGCGACCCATTCCGAACAAACACTGTGGCTTTGTTATGAGCCACACCACAACTTTACCGGAGGAAGGTGAAGATGAGAGAGCTAGCGAGGAGCATGACAACTATATGTTCTACTATATAAAAGAGGAATCGGAAGATACTCTTACCTGGTTTAGTAGCTTTTTTGGTGCCAAAGATGCCAGTGGAAGGCCAAGCTTTGACTGGATTCTAGTCTATATCTGCGCAATATGTTGGTTTTATGTGATTTAGTTTTGGAAAATAAAATCACTTTTAAAATCAAATATTTTGGAATTATTTATTAAGCTTATACACACACATTACACGCACATATTTTGTTGTATTTGTTGTTCTTTGTTTGATTTCGATTAAGTTTTTTGAGTTTTGTTTGTTTGTTTTCTCGCCACCAACAACGGCTTATGAATATTGTAAAAATAATTTGTAATAACTTTCGGCTATCATTTGGATTGGGGGTGGTGGTAGGAAGCCTATTATATTGCCAGCTATATTTAATGTATGTATAATTCAGTTGTTTTCGATTAACTATCAACTATTATTGTTGCTTGCTAATAATGGTTTGTAATTTGGCCTAAAATGAGTGAGTGTGATGCTATATTTTTGGAGAGAGCAGCTATAAATTATTGTTGCACACATATAACACAGGGGATACATATATAAAAATATATATATTCATATATATAATATGCAAAACATTTGTTTAATTAATGTTCAGTTTATTTGAAAGCAGTCTACCTTTATATATGTGTATATATAGCGGCATATTAACACAAAATGGGTTACAAGTAATATTATATAGTATATATATTTTCGATAGCTAGAACCAAAACTATGCCACTATAAACACATTACAATTCTCGTTACTCAACAGGAACCAAGTTTTTAAACATTTATCATTCTTCGTTTCTTTGTTCTTTAGTCTATTATAAAAAATTTGGCGTTTCCAATTAGTTAAACCAATTAATGTTAGTTTTTACGTGTGTGTTTTGTATATAAAAAAGTGTTCTTTTTGGAATTTCGTTTGACAATTTGCTAATTAGCGTTGCGTATATATTATTTAGTTCATTCATTGTTCTTTAGGCAAAAAACTATTAACAACAAATCACAGTAAAAAAGCAACAATGCTAAAAATCCATTCGCATAGGTTTTGTATGGTATTTATGTATTAAAGACCTTATTTAATGGTCTCTACATATATGTTATGGCTTCACTTTCAAGGACATGTGGTGGTGATATATAAAACTGGATGAACTGAACTAAATTAAGATAAATTATTAGAGAGTAAAGAGGAATACTTGAACCAATTAATACGTAGATTAAACTTAAACATTTGCATTATTATAGATATAATCGATTTCAGCTATGAAGATCGAGATTCTTCGGGTCTTTTCATAAAGATTCAGCAAAAGGAAAACAAAATAATCATTGGAATGTGCGTTTTTTGTTCAGCTGCCAATATAAAAAGAGGTTAACACTTAAAAAACTAAAGCAAAAGTTAATATATATAATAATCAAAAAGGAATAAATTGAACCAAACAATACACAGGGATATATGAGAGCTTAGCTTGGCTGCTGACTAACAAAGTTTACTCAAGAGTTTAAGAAACCTTAACGAATTTGGTACTGGGAATTCATTTGCTCAACTAATTTTAATCAGCAGCAAAGCAAATAGTCCTAGGATCACTTACAGTTTAAGAGAGAGAGAGAGATAGAGATTTCTGGGAGATTATTTACACATTGAGATATATAATCGAGAGGGGGTGTAAAAAGCATCATTCAAAAAATATACATACAGATGTGTACAGTACATTAGGTTATATAGATCGATTTTGGGGTGACTGCAAAAAACATAGAGAAGTCTTTAAGAGAGCAGAAAGTATTCTAAAAGTTTAGCGAAAATTCTGAATTTATAGATTTAAAAAGGAAAGTTGCTCATCAAATTATGTATTTAAATTTCAAGAATACTTTCCGCTCCCCAAACGATTCTCGTTCCACAAAATCAACCTAATTCCTAGACAGATATATAGACAAATTGTGGATGGGAAGGGTATACGATCAGCGATCTGTTGTTAGCTCCTTCCTCAGCTGCCTAATCCTCCCCGAGGTCCTCCTGCCTTTGCCGGTGACGATGTAGCAATCAACTGCCCGCCACAAACCTGGGCTTTGCCGCATTCACCTCCGACTTGGGATCACTGCCCCATTCCTGCAGTTCAATCTCACTAAGCAGAGCCCAATTCTCGCTGTCACTGTGCACATGCAAACGCAGCTCCTTGATGGCACCAATCTTTGCATCCAGCTGACCCTCGGCCACGCCTAGGCTATCAAAGGCACCGACCACCAAATAACCATCCGTGGTGGTGTTGAAGTTGCTCCAAACGGATGAATTCTCGCTGAGCGTATCTGCCGGCAGAAGCTCCACGGTGGTGTTGTAGAATCTATCCGATGGATGCTCCGAGTTGCCGCTGCGGAAGAGATAGCGCCTTAGCTGAGTGGGACGCTCGAATATTATTTGGACCAGATCACCGGGTTGCGGCAGCAGGCCCCAGAAATAGGATTCACCGCGATAGGCACGCTTCAGGATGTAATTCTTATACGGGGCAATGTTGGACTTGACCAGGGCAGGCGGATTATGGGTGTGGGCGTAATACTGCGGGACCTTGCTGCCAAATTGCTTGTCCTTTAGTTTCTGCACCTTGCCCTTCAGCGAGGAACTGGTGCCGATGTGCTGAAACAGGGACTTACGAAAGTGCTGCCAGTATTTGGCCTTCTCCTGGTTGCAATGCTTCTGATCCTTGTCCGTGCGACACACCTTTGACTCGATGAAGTAGGTGAGCAGCCAGTCCACGGGCTTGTCGTTGTAGAACATCTGGAAATAGGTGATCAGATAGGGCAGCTCTGCACTCTTGAACATTTTGCCAATGAAGCCAAGCTGGCAAAAGTCCAAGACGAACCACTCCGGTTGATCGGGCTTCGTAAGAGCGCTCTTGATCAGTGCGAATTTCTTCATTGTGGTGATAAACTGCCGTTTGGTCAGTATGTCGTCCTCCAGCTGAACGTAGAAGGTGCCCTTTGAGTGGGCATAGGCCATCAGGTAGGCAAAATCCAGGTTCTGTTTGCTGCGCCACTTGACCCGCTCCAGCGGATCGTTCAGGGTGATGCGAAGACGCTCAAAGTTTGGATAGTAGCTTGGCGCCGGCGCTATGATATCAATCAGTCCACTGTCCAAATACTGGTCGAAACTAAGCTCGATTTGTCGGGCAATCAGCTGCACGGCCTCCAGATCCGTTTCCCCTATGTAGACTATGATCAGCGTCTCGTTTTGCTCCTCGTCGTTCATGTTCTCGATGAGATTGTGCAGGGTGCCAAGGAGATATGATTGCTTCTCCCTTCGCACAGTGGGCACTCCCAGAACAATGCTCACATCCGAGCGGCCTTTACTTTGCAAGTAAGCCGGTCGCAGGGAGCCGGCATCGTCCAGTAAATGCGGCAAAAAGTGATAGGCATTCGGGAGCCGTATATTCTGGCCACGGATCAGCGAACCATTAGCTCCTCCGCCACCTCTACCGATGTGTGAGGCATTCTTCAGCAGCTGCCTTGCCTCCGGACTCAGGCCATCGAGCAGATTAATGACAGGCAGAGGCGGTGGTGGCGGTGACGGTGGTGTACTGGCTCCGGTCGCATTCACATTAACGATTTGAATCTGACCCAGGTACTGGGACAGCAGCGCCACATCCTCCTGCCGGGCACGATACATGGACTCCAGATACTGCAACCGCATATGACACTCGGCCAGGCGTTGGGTCAGCGACTGTTCGGTGGATAGCTCTGGTCCCATCACCATCAAGATCACTATGCAGGGCGCCAGCACCAGGGCCGTCACTATTAGCATGCAGTTCCGCTGCCTTATCTTGAACATGGTTTACCGCCGCTTCTCTGGCTATTATATTTAATTAAGCTAACTGCTTAGCTTCCGCCTCTCGGTTGGTTCTTGGTTTTGGTTCTGTTTCGGTCTCTGGTGGTTCGTTGTTGTGCTGGCGCCGTTCCCTTGGGCCGGCTGTCATCCTCATTCCTCCTATGACTAATGCAGGCGCTGCAATAACAGAAACAAAAGCAATTTTTATAGTTTATACACATGGAAAAATTGATGAAAAGAATTGATACACTGGTTTCCTAACACTTTGTCTAGCTTTATCTGAAACATTAAACTAAACTGCAAACCAGAAGGCCATAAATTCAAAACAAATATTTACAAATTAAGCTATTAATGAGCTCTGAATTTCATATACATTTGTTTTGGGGAATGTATGTAATTTTCCTTCAAGTGTTGCGGGGTGGGACTAGGACTGAAGGTCGCACCGTTTAACGGTCTCTTTGTGGCCGCCTTGCCTTGCCTTACCCGAGTTGGATTAACAACGTCGACGTCGTCGTCGTCGGTGGTCGGTGGTGGTGGTGATGATGATGGTGGCAGCAGCTGTCGCAGTTCTCGCAGTTCTCGCCACATGACCTGGCCGTGGGGATGGATTGGATGGTATAATAATAATTGTTATATACTGTGCACTCAAGACGATGATGGCAGGCAGTAGTTGACTTAGAGACTTACATGGCCAAGAGCCCCCCAGAAAGCCTTTGTCCTCCTCCTGCGCCGCCGCTGCCTGCGTTTGATCGGTGGGACTCTGGAAAAATGACGAAAAACACAGCACGTTTGGGGAAATCGTTAGCCAAGCGAGGAAATTTGCATGAGATTAGTCTTGTGGCAGTGGGAATAGTCAAGAGATTCCCTCAGCTATGATTAGTGCTGACTTTTAAGAATCCCAAAGGGATCGTGCTAAGCTCTGGGGGCCATTAATGGAAAATGTAAATTAATTAGCTACCATATTTAATGGGTTTGAATGGGAAAACTAGAGCTTTAATGGGAAAAACAAGGGGGTTTTATGGGAAAACTTAAAATTGTATTGGGTGAATTATAAACAGCATCGCAAGGGGCAAGGTCTTTTCCTGGAAAATGCTATAATAATATTATTTCCTTTCCTATGGTTTCTTAAAATTAATAACTATTTATATTTTATATTTATCCTATTTTTACTTTTTTAAAAATTTTCGTAATTTATATTTTTAATATATTCAGCAATTCAAAGATTTTTACTCAACAGTTTTGTATTTAAAAAAATTCCCATACATTTAAAAATCGGAATTATTTTATGTTAAAAAATTAATTTTCATATTTAAATTTCCTGTTGTCCCGCAGTACAAAATTGACCTTTGCGAACGTTGACATTTATCATTTAAAATTTAATCCACGGTATCTGCTATTTGAGATCAACGATACATTTTAGCTAAAGTGCGAACCTTAACAATGCCGTTGTGGGCTGGGATCTCAATCTTGACACTCCGTTTAGCAAACGCGGGCGAAAGTAAATAATTATTCTGGCAAAAGCTAAATAGGTAAATAAACAAAAACAACACCCAAGAGTTCGCACCCACGCTCACACACACACGCACGCACACTACAAAGGGCAGAAGGGGGAAGAAGCCAATACGCACACGGGCGCAGCCTTCGCATGTATTTAACTCACACTTAATTGCAGCTCGTAAATTGCAAAATTAATAAGCACTAAATAGGAACACAGATTGAACGTAGACTCGTCGTCGTCGCTTATTTATCCATTTATGGATTTTGTACGCCGTTTTGTTGGTGGTCGTTTTCGCCCCGTTTTCGTACTGCTGCTGCCACGGTTTTTCGCCATACGTTTCGAACGCGCTTTTCTCCAGATCTGTTACATCTTTGCGCGTTATGTAAAGGCGGTGTAAATTATTGCAGCACTCGCGATTGTTTAATTTCTTATATACAGCGACGGAGGAAATAGTTTAAACGCCCCGAGCAAAAACAACAACACACGAAAAAATACTCGCTACGCGACCCGCCTACCGTCGCTTTTTTGGTATTTTTTAGTTGGAAACTCTGGTCCCACACCGGCATTAAAACAACAAAAGATTTTAGCGAAAAAATGATTTTAACTCTACTAAATGGCACCGGTTTCGTTTTCAATATAAATGGTGAGCTTGTCATCTGCTAAGAATAATAAAATCACAATCTAATTAAGCATTTCTTGTGTAGATTACATGGAACTGCGTAGCAAACACCGAATAATGGGAGCTCCTGTGGGCACGGCAAATACCAAGGGCTGGAGTCCCAATCAGTCGAGTGAGTTTTATGTTTTACAATTAGAATTCTTTCTCTGAGACAGAAAGAAAATCTCTATGAATGCCCAATTATCTATATAGAAATTTATAAAAGTATATATTTTAGCTCTCCCTGTGGAACTAACCAAATTCGAAACGCAATTGGTTTTGGATGAGCATATAGCCCAATTGGTGGATAAATCTCTTTCTCTGAAGGCTCCTCCCACACCAGAAAAAATGCAGGAATATCGGACAGATTTCGAATCTCGTTTGGTGGCACAAGAGGCGAGTCTCAAGAAGGAAAAGCTGCGGGAAACCGAGAGATATATGGATAAAATACTGACTGGGAAACGCAACAAGTTGTTAAAGCAAGGAAACAGCGATAAAGGTGAATAAATTATCCCAATTTATATAAAAATCAAGACGCTGAAGAATGGGTGTAAATATAACTTAAATATCACAATTTATATTGTATTTTCCAGCTGCTTCTTTAACCGCTGAAGATGTTATTAAAGAAATGTCTGATAACTTCAAGTTTGATCGTCAAAATGCCCTGGTGGAGCTGCCCTGCGAACATTTAACTGAGCATTGTAAATATATATTATAAACAATCCAAATCCTTTAGTTATATAAGCCTATTTCCGAATTTTAATCTTACTTGCAGATGGGAAAATTATATCCGAACCCCTGGTGAACACCAACGCCCTTAAATATAGAATTTTCAAAGATCTTTGGAAGCGAGGAAAGTTTGTAACCTCTGGTGATGCTTTTGGAGCGGACTTTCTAGTCTATCCCGGTGATCCCCTTATCTATCACGCCTCGCACATTGTTATAGTGCAGGATACACCTGTAATTAAACCCCTGGAACTTGTGGCAAAGGTGCGATTGTCAGTGATTGTCAACAAAAGCTGCGTCTTTGCTTATGAAAGCGAAGATTGCAAGGAAATCCATTACCAAACAGTGTCCTGGTGCAATCCTAACAAGTGAGGAATAACACAATGGCAAGTAAGTAATTGTTATATGGATTTTATAAGAATCTGCAGATTTTGTATATCAAAATAATTCTAAATGTATTGTAAATAGTTTTATAGTGTAAATGCCTAATCTGGTACCTGAAATACATACAAGAAATACCTGAATTTTCAAATTAATAAGATAAAGATTAATTTTTTTTTAAATTTTATTATTTGTATTGAAAATGTACATAAAATGTTGTTCCAAATTTTCCAATTTGTCAATGTTATTAATTAATACTAATTTTGGAACTTTATTTCTAAAAATAATTTTAAAGCTATTAATAGACTTTGGGCTGCGAAATATGAAACAAATATTTTTCTAAAGATTTTTTTACTCACGGGTTTACATTTAAAAATGGCTTAATATAAAAAACGTAAAACTTTGCTTAAAATATAAAAATGCAACCCTCGCTAAAGAATATTATTATTAGTTCGCTATACCGGGTGTGCCCTGCACAGTCTCTAGTATAGTATTTTAATCAGATGACTAAACACTTTGATTATTTAATTTCCAGAGGAAATACTATTTAATAATAAAATTATGATTCAGCCAAGGGTAACCGCCTTTACAAAACCATAGACAACTGATTTACTTGGGGATTTGTTTGCCTAAACCCAATAATTTATAAAACTTACTTTTTTTTTTAGAATAAGTCTAGAAGAGAGTGTGAGCATGACTTTTGTTTTTAGCGCTGAAGCTTGTTTAATTTTTTTTTCTTATGAAACTGGATACAATAACAGAGACACAGCGCCACTTGGCACCCACTTTCCACCATCTCCTCTCCTCTCTGGATGATGGCCTCTCCTCTCCGCGTTTCTCTGGCTCGCTCAGAGCAGACCCGGGGAGCAGCAACAACAATTTCTCCCACTCGCAGTTGGAAATGGTGGCCAGTACACATGTTAAAATCGGTTTATTTCGACCACGACATTCATCATGAGTTGTTTGGTTCCATAGTTTCCATGCTGAGTTCCGGGACTTAATAATAGAGTTTCGTTCAATTAATTAGTGATACAAAATGAGGTTATAATTTTATGGCCCCATGCACAACCACATCAGCACACACATGCAAACAGAACCAGCGGACAAACTACAAAAACGATAGGCAAAACGGCGCACACATTTGCGTATTTGTTTTCAACAAATTTGTGCTGAATTCTTCATGTTTTGCGTTCGGTTCAAGTATATTCAGTTTTTGCGTTGTTGTTTTTGCTTTTATTTTATTTAAATAGAAGCAACAACTGCGATAAGGCGCGGTGGGGAAGGCCAGGCAAAAGTCATGCCATGCCGTTCGAATTTCAGTTCGTACAGTGGGGCGAATGAGCTTTTCTTCAATTGAAATCATGTATTTAAGGGATATTTTGTAGGATATTTTTACTTTTTGACATGAAATTTATCTAATTAACTAAACTTTAAGTATTTTAGGCAGGCTTATTTTGTTTGTTATTGACGACTATTCGGTTTTCAATTCTCTCCCACTGTGCTCTGTTCGCCCTCATGCCTCTGCCTCCTGCTATTCGCCTGCCGCTTGCACCCATATCAAGCTCCACCACCCTCCGCGCCGCCTCGTTCTCGTCCTCCCCTGCCACTGCCAGCCATGCTCCGTTGGCCGGCATTGCCAGCTGGGAAATACGCTCACTTCTTTAATGCTGATTGGAACTTTAAAGGGGGCATTTCTCATGGTCCCAGCATCAAAACAGAGAAAATTGTAATCTTGAATTGGCGTTGCTTTTTTTTGGACACTCGCATGCTTGCCGCTCACTTATTTTACCTTGCCACTTCTCTGAGCGTTGGATAGAACTCTCTCCTCTCCGCACCTCTCCTGGACTCCTATCCACATCCACTCTCCCCTATCACGGGCCTCCGGACTCCGGTGCAGTCTCTGGTCTCCGCTCTTAAGCGGGACTTGATCTGCATACGCCGTATGAGAATGCGAGAATAGGTCAGAGTATCTATGTATCTCTGAGATGTGTCAAAAGTAACAGGTGATTGGATGGTTTGGCGAGGAGAGAGGAGCGGAGAAAAGAGCATGTAGAGCGGGAGTAGTGGGTCCAAGAGCGAGCCGGCTTTTCTCCCCGTTGTTATTGTTTACAGGATCTGTTGATATCAAAACGGAAGAGCGAAGAAGAGCAGTCCTATTCGCAGGTTGGATTAATTTCTCTATTTCATTTGGTTCCCAAAATCCTTAGGTGTCGCGCTTCCTCTATCTCGATAGTAAGCCCATTCGCACATTTATTGATATTCGAATGACTTCGTGAATTTAACCGGTTTATCACCTTCATTGAACTTTGTGAAGTTTTTGGCTAGACTGGGATGATTTTCAAAAAAATATCAGAATATTTACATTTCCGGAGAATTGTTATTAATGTTTAAAATAGATTTTAAATATCCCCAACTTCGCATTTTCAATTCCGATATACGATTTCCATAAAAACAAAGGATCATCCTGTTTTCTGCATGTAGAACGCTAAATTATTAAAGTATTTTACATAATATAATATCTGTCTAAGACAAGCTTAAATAACTTCTTGTTTCACAAAAAATAGTAAAGAATGGAATTTGGACAAAGTTAATTTTGTTTAATGAATTTTGCACCCGAATCCAAATAGTTTCGGAACCTGAACCCGGACCCCTTGGACCTTTCTTATCGCCGCCAAAAGCACGCTGCCAGTGGCCACATGTGTTTTGGGCTTGTGTTTTGGACCAGAATATTTCCATTATTCAATATTTACCACCTTTTATAGTTTTGTTTACTATCTACCGTCTTGCTTGTCTTTCTCTCCTCTCCCTCTCCCTCTGCCCAAAAATACTCTTCTTCCACGAATCCCCTCCATCTGGCAATGCCATTCGACAACTGTACTTCAAAGAGCATTGCCAGCCCAGTCCTCTCACAGATACACAAATACGGCAAAGGCCAAGCAACCACCACACCGACACGGCGACACACCACCAAGCGTGCGTGTGTTGAGCTGAGCGCATGACCAGAAATATTTCTCCCCCGTATAGAGACCGAAACGAAAACCCGCCGCGCTGGCAGCAGCGTAATTCGATCGAAGCGATTTTCTCAACTCTGGCTGGGTCTCAGTTCGAGTTTTTCAACGTTAGCGAGCGGACAGCAGGAGAACCCAGAGAAACCACAAGAGAAAGAGAAGGGAAATCACCCACAGCAGTAAAATTTTCTTTTGCGCTCCGGTGAGAAGATAATTTCACACACCAAAATCACACAAAAAGTGCGCTCCGCGAGCGGGAAAACAATAACAAAATAAAAAGCGCCTCCAAGAGGGCCGAGATTATAAAACAATCAAAAACTGAGCGAGTGGGGACAAAAAAAAAGCTGAAGAAAAAACGAAATGCGTGTCTCATGGCTTGACTGTACAATTGTGTTTTAAATATGTGACTGCGGCTGTATGCGTGCCCTAGGTGTCTGTGTGTGTCTGCTGTTGCGTTTTTAAATGTATTTCAGTTGGCGCGCTATTTTTGTGTGATTTTTCCCAGCAACAAATTTTGAAACAAAAAGTTTTTTAGCTGCTGCCCCCCCAACAACAAAATTCCTGTGAGCAGTAGCAACGTGTTGTCTCGCTCTGACCCCAACCGAGAGGGAGAGAGAGCGGGAGAACGGGCGAGAGAGCGAGAGCACACGAGTACGAGCCAGCTAACTCTTGTTCTCTTTTGCACACCATTTCAGTTCGTGAAAGCAGCGCGAGAAGAAGGAGGAAGCAGCAGGAGCAAAAGCAGAATCGTCAGCAGGAGGAGGAGTAGACGGGATTTTCGCAAAATCCCGACTTGGAAGAGAATATTTTTCCCCAGACCCGTGTAATAAAACGTCGTCGTGTTGGAGACAAATAGCAACGAATACGCTAGCAACGCTGGAGAGGAACAACAATTGTTGGACTTGGACGCGACGGCCCTAATGTCGCTGCCAATGAACTCGCTGTATTCCCTCACCTGGGGCGATTACGGCACCAGTCTCGTGTCGGCCATCCAATTGTTGCGCTGCCATGGCGACCTCGTCGATTGCACGCTGGCCGCCGGCGGGCGGAGTTTTCCCGCCCACAAGATAGTCCTCTGTGCCGCCTCCCCCTTCCTCCTGGACTTGCTCAAGGTGAGTGCAAGAAATGCATCGTGCTAAAAAGGTTAAAAAAAGAGAGTGGCGCTGCCGTTCATAACCTCAAACGTGGCGTACCCTGTACAGTTTGTAAACAGAGAAATCCAATCGCAGAAATAGGTTAATGTGTGGAGCGCAGAGAAACTTGCACACGCACACACAGTCGCATACGAATATCTCGGAGATTTACGCTCCGCTCCAAAAGTTGTCTAGAGATTTCCGTACAAGTTTTCCACTGTCAATTGAGCTGAATGAGTTGGCACCACTTCCCCCTCTTTTTACCACCTCTTATCAAAAGTACTGCCTTTTTTGTTTTTGTAAAGTTTCACAAAAGTGGATGGCGATAGGGAGAACGAGGGAGAGGGACAGAGAGTGAGAGGTGGAGCAGAGCATAACAGCCGAGCGCAGATGGAGAGGTGAGAGTGAGAGAACCAGTTGGTTCAAACAGGCAGTGTTGGGATGGGTGGCTGTGGGGAAAGGGGGCCTGAGAAGCACAAGCTGCGCAGCGCCAACTTTCCGTTGGCATGTGTTAGAGCGAGCGAAAACGAGAGCGCTATATTAGCAGCACGGAGACTGTTGTTTTAGTTGTTGCTGCTGCTTTGTTGGAGCTTTTGCCTTGCTTTCCGTTCTTGCTGTTGTTGCTTTTGGGTGCACATGAGCGCGACCTCTTTTTGCTGGCAGAACTGTACAGTTGAAACTGGGTATGGGGGAATTTCCAACATATGGGAGTTCATTACAACTAAAACTTTAAAATATTTCCAAATCGAATTCGTTTGAAGTGTAATACAGTTCCACAGGTCTCCTATTTACGAATTTATAATTTACAAAAAAATAGTGGGGACAAATAAATTTGTCCATGTTATGGGTTTGACCCTGTACTTGTATTTGAAGTATTTCATATCAGGAAGGGAATGCATTTCGGTGGAGCTTGCTATTTCTTTATTTTCCTTATACCTTGCTGCCCATTTGCAATACTGTACTTTTTTATTTAGGTATTATTCGACTTTGATTTGCATTTGCACTTTGTTTTTACGTTTCTAATGGATGCATACACAACTCGGACACCGTTCCTATTGCGTGGTTTTTATCGAGATGACCAAAACAGAGCGCGGCCAGCGAAATAAAAACACCTGATGTGACGCCGGCGGTTCTTCTCGTCTCTAGCTCTTCTGTCCTCTCCTCTCCTCTCCTCTCTGTGCTGAAAAAAGTAAACAGAGCGTAATTTTTAAAAACGCCGCTCAGAGTCGGCGGTGGGGAAAATGTCAAAAACAGAAAAGAAAAAATGCGGCTGTGAACTCTGCAAGAGTCCGAAATGTACAAGATGTACTGATCTCGTTACACTCACACACGCACGCAAAACACATGGCGGTCGCTCTTGGTTGCTCCCGCTCCCTCTTCCGCTTCCTCCAACCCCACCCCCAATCCACCTCCCCCACGCACACACAGACACGAGACTCAGAATGCAACTCACAGAAAAATCGATGAGCGAGACAGACGAAGGGAGTGTGAGCGATAGAGTTCAAAGAGCACAGTGAGAGGAGCAGGAAAAGGGAAGGAGTGGTGTAGATGACATTTGAAGAGATTGGCGTTGGTCTTTATTAAGAGGAAGAAGAAGCGGGTGGTTGGATGGTTTGTTGTTCTTCAACTCTGAGCAGCGCTTACTAATTAAATGTCCAGAGAGGGAGTGAGAGTGGGAGCGGGAGCGGGAGAACTGAGCGGTACTAGTCAGTGAGTGGAGGTAGATGTGTGTAAGTGCTCTTTCTTTCTTGAGCTGTGCTCTGTTTTCTTTATTTTGAGCATCTCTCCTCCTCGAAATCTCCGCCAATCCTGCTGCAGAATGTGCAGAGCGCGAAAAGTAAAAGCCGGTCGCTGCCGCTTCGCACTTGTGTGCGTGAGTGGCGGTGAGTTTCCCCATTTCCATCTCTATCTCCATCTCCGACACGGTTTGTTTTTGTTTTTATTTTGTTTGGTGGACAGATGGCGGGCCGCCTCTCCTTAGTTTTGTTTTTATTTTTTGTTTGTTTGCCAATACTTCTCATTCCGCCAAATGTGGAGAGCCACCAAAACAAGAATTACTCTCTAGGATTGGGATGTAAGGCATGTGGGTTAAGGAGAGAAGTTGCTTAGATTCAAAACAAATGGGAAAAATAGCTTTATTAAATTAGATTTTTTTTTAAATAATAATTTTTAATTTGTTGTCGTTTTTCTTAATATTATTTAATAGCTTAATGTATATATTTATTTTCCCCTTTTAATTTATTTAAAGAACACACCATGCAAGCACCCAGTTGTGATGTTGGCCGGCGTGAATGCCAACGATTTGGAGGCATTGCTGGAGTTTGTCTATCGCGGCGAGGTGAGCGTTGACCATGCCCAGTTGCCGTCGCTGCTGCAAGCCGCCCAGTGCCTCAATATCCAGGGGCTGGCACCGCAGACAGTGACCAAGGATGACTACACCACGCACTCGATCCAACTTCAGCACATGATACCGCAACACCATGACCAGGACCAACTGATTGCCACGATTGCCACCGCTCCCCAACAAACGGTACATGCACAAGTGGTGGAAGATATCCATCACCAGGGACAGATTCTACAGGCAACGACCCAGACCAATGCAGCAGGACAACAGCAAACGATTGTGACAACTGACGCGGCTAAACATGACCAGGCAGTGATTCAGGCATTCCTCCCGGCTCGAAAGCGCAAGCCACGTGTTAAGAAAATGTCACGTAAGTTAACGCTCGTAATTTATTTATAATAGGGGGATAAAACAAAAGAAATAGAAATTATTGGTTTGACCTTTGTTTTCTTTATCATCTTTAGCTACGGCACCGAAAATCAGCAAAGTTGATGGAATGGACACGATTATGGGCACACCAACCTCTTCTCACGGCTCGGCACAGGGATCAGTACAACAAGTTCTAGGCGAAAACGGAGCTGAAGGCCAACTACTGACATCTTCACCGATCATCAAGAGCGAAGGACAAAAGGTGGAGACAATTGTGACCATGGACCCCAATAATATGATACCGGTAACGTCAGCCAATGCAGCCACTGGTGAGATAACAACGGCTCAAGGAACCACAAGCTCATCCGGCAGTGGCAACGCTAGCGGCACCACATCTACACCCAAGGCAAAACGTACCAAACATCCGCCTGGAACGGAAAGTAAGTTTTGCTAATCGACTTGGTGTAAATTTTTCCTTTATGGAATTTTTTTTCTCCTAGAACCACGGTCGCGATCACAATCGGAACAACCAGCTACTTGCCCCATTTGCTATGCTGTCATTCGGCAATCTAGGAACTTGCGACGACATCTTGAGCTGCGGCACTTTGCAAAGCCGGGCGTCAAAAAGGATAAGAAAAGTAAGTCCGGTAATGATACCACCCTAGACACCAGTATGGAGCTAAACACCACAGCGGAGGAGGGCGACACTACGGTGGGCAGTGAAGGAGCAGGAGCGGGATCAGCTGGCGGAGAATCGACTGGTACAACGCCAACGAGAGTGATATCAGGAACGCAGACACTCCAACAGCAGGTCCTGCCCCAGCAACAGCAACTGCAACAACATCAGCAGCAGCAGCACATGACCACGACAACGTTAGCGGGTGGACAGACATACATCAAACACGAAGGCGGTGCTGGGCAGCAGGCACAACAGCAGCAGCAGGGAATGCAAAACGTCATACACATTGTCGGCGATCAGGTCGTCTTTCCTCAGCAACAGCAGTAGAAGTAGTGGCAACAGCAGCAGCAGAATCATCAACAGCAACAGCGCCTCCTGCCCGAGCCTTCAATCATTCCAACGCACCAACAACGACACCATCATTCGTATTTCCAACACGCCACACTCGCATCCGCATAACAAAACACATAAACACACACACACACTGAAACGATTTGTAAATAACAAACAAAATTCCCCGTGATCTGATCCGAATGATTTGTGTTCATTTTCCTCCGTATCATTTATAATTTGTATCCACATACTTAATTGCTGCGTAAGTTTTTGTTCAATTTGCAAAAAAGATTTCCGATAGTAGAGTGTTTTTTCACGTAAATAACATGACATATTTTTCTCATGCTGTATTTTCTTGCATAGAAAGAGAGAGAAAGAGAATCCCCTAAAAAAAGCAAATAATATCTCCACGTAAATAAATACTCGACTAATAATTTACTTAATAATCGAATTAGTGTCGCAAATAATTGTTGTAAAAATTAATAACTGTACAATTACAATCGAGGATCGCAATCAGTTTAAGTTTCTCTATTTTAAATATTATAATTACAAATTGTTTAATTAATAAAATATTATATATTTTTTTATATAACCAAAAAACAAACCGGAAACCCAAATTAATCTCTGCCTGTGGCACGAACTCTATAATTTATTGCAATTGGCTGTTCTCGTTATCGTTTCTCTTTGTTGCAAGAAAATACTGTTGTCGTTGGTGGATTGATTTCCAAAGCTACTAACTTGCTACTGCCATATCTTCTTTGAGGAAGTTGCATCCTGAATGCGTTGTTAATTCATCCGACGAAGGACTTGTTCGTTCCATAACAAATCTTGCGAAAGTTGTATTTAAAGCGCATGGCTGATTATCGAATTCTTATTCGAAATTATTTCATAGCCTCTTATACATAGATTAATTTTGATCCTTTCTAACAACTTTTTGTTCGCTTTCTCTTTAGTTTTGTTTATTTTATATCTAAATCTTTTCTAACTTCTTTGTTTGCTTTAATTCTTTGTTTATGATTATTTTTAATTTTTATTTAACATTTGTTTTGTCTTTTGTTGATTTATTGTCATACTTTATCATGCCCTCATCTCCACACACAACTTCACATTCTCTCACTTATTGAAGGTAGCTTTCTTTCTCTAGTTGTTGGACCTGCAACGTTGCCGTAGTAATGTCGTCCTCTCGGCCTCTCTTTATACTATCGATACCTTTGCCTAGTTATAGCTCTGCTTGAGGCATCTAGACTCACCAGCAATTCTTCCTTCCTTGCAGCACCCAGCGGCAAGAAATCAGGCAACGGATCCAGCGGTTCGGGATCGGGTGGTGGAGGTACCTTAAGCTCCAGCGGTGGAGTACCCCAGGTGCAGACAGTGCAGTCCCTGCACACGTTGCAGGGTGTGCAGGTTAAAAAGGATCCGGATGCCCAACAACAGCAGCAGCAGCAACAGCAACAACAACAGCAGCAGCAACAGGCAATGGCAGTGAGTGGCTCGGCGGGTGGACAAGTGCAACAACAACAGCAGGTGCAGCAGGTTCAAGTCCAGCAGCAGCAGATACAACATCACCAAATCATTGACTCCTCCGGCAACATAACCACTGCAACGACAAGCGCCCAAGCGGCGGCAGCTCAACAGCAGGCAGCCGCCGGCCAGCAGCAGCAACAACAACAGCAGCTTGTGGCGCAGTCTGGCGATGGTAGCGAGAGCGGAGGAACTCCACTGTCTATTGCTCAGGTGCAGACGCTGCAGGGTCATCAGATCATAGGCAATATTAATCAGGTGAATATGACTGATTTCCAACAGCAACAACAGCAGCAACAGCCGCAACAACAGCAGCAGCAACCACAACAACAACAGCAAACACAACAACCACAACAGACGCTTTGATTGGACGGAAAACGTAGTTAGATCCATTATTTACTATTATTATTTTTATGGATTTGCCAAAACCAAACGCTTTAAGTAATGCGTAGACCAATTCTAAATTAATTTTTCAAATTAATTGAAAATACAAAAAGCCCTTAAAGAGAGCAGAGAAGCCTTATATCCTCTGATTTCTGGATGGGACCACCTTTAGTTGTACAATTTTTATTGACTTTACATGTTGTTTTTCCTCCTACAATATATTTTCTCTATAAATTTATATTTAGTTTTGTTGCTAGAGTTTAATGTTGTAGGTGCGCCCCGGTTATTGGAATTCACATGCATATTTTTAAACATATAAACAAAATATCTTTTTATACAAATATATATATTTGTTTTGTATCAGAGCTTGCAAATAAGAGTTGATTGTTTCTTTAAAACAAGAGTTGAGTAACTAAAAATATTAAATAGTTCAACTGTTATTTACTAGCGCTGTTTTGTATAGTTCTAACCCCAAGTCCCAATGCTCCCAGAGGTTCTCTAGTGTCTTGATTAGAGAAAGATGCTCTTGCTCTCGTTTTGCCAGCTGGGTTGTTCCTGAGCGATGGCATCTTTGCTCTGTTTAATTAAATATAAATACGTTAAACACACTTTAGAATAGTCCGATAACCCCAGAAGATAATGAAGATTTACTTAAAAAACAGCTCAAGAAGTAGATTTGAACTGATCAAATAGAGAGCTCGCTCAACAGGGTTTTGTCCCGCAAAAACACTTTCTTTCTGTGGGATTATATTTTTCCCGCTTTGGGTTTAGTTTGTTCTATTGTACATTTTTAATCAAATAATTAAATTTTATATATTTTATGTATAATATATTTCTTAATTTTAATAGTTGGAAATTTTTCATAATTACATAGAAACCAAACCCCGTGCTCTTTCTCAGATAAATGGAATTCTTATTGACTCGAAAAATATGATGATTTAATTGTGTAAATTAGAAGGCAAGAGGAATAAATTCCATATATCTGAAGATGTGGCATTTTATTATTAGTTTTTTTTAATATATTTAAATAAAATTTAATTTTATTTAAAACAAAAAAAAATAAATAAATTAAGAGAGAATAATAAACCGAAAAATGTTTCCATAAAAAAATCCTAAAAAGTATTTTCTTTTTATTTTTAACGTTTGTTTTGGTGATGGAAACTTTTAATTTTACAATTTTTGTACCCTTTATTTTTTAGCTAATTAATGTTTTGTTGGATAATCGAGATTTTAATAATGTTTAAGGATTTATACAGCGTTATATATTATTCTTGTATTTATAAAACAAAATGACATATTGGTGTATTTTTAATATTTAACTGCATGTGCTTTTTTATTTTGCTTTTATTGACTGTAATATATTATATCTTGAAAGTAACTGACCAATTAAAACAGAGACTTTGGACGGAACTCTCAAAGAATCATAATTTTGTGACTAAGCTGCACTCCAAGGTTGTCACTTTAACATTTAACATAAAAAACACAACCACACGACGCATTGTCTCACCTCATTGTTACACCTTAAACCGTTTTTTTTTTTTAAAGCACATAAACTAAACCATTAACAAATCGTTTTATCTTGTCTTCTTCTCTCTTTCTCGCTGCCACGCAAAATAATAAAATCACCATTTAACCAATCAACAAATCAATATATATATGTGTTCATGATGCATCTCAATCAATCAATCAATCAATCCATATTTTATGACCCATCCAAACATTGCAACTACCAAATCTAAAGGGCAACAATAAGAACATTTTGGTAAAGAAGGTTTTCATTTTGAAAGGCGGTAATAATACGTAATGATGAGCCAACGATATGACCAGCGGCCCTGGAGGAGGAGGAGGAGGAGGCGGGAGCGGGCATCAACAGCAGCCAAATAGCAACACGAGCAGCAGCAGTGGCAGCCACAACGGTGCCTCGGCAGCGGCAACCGTAAGCAGCAGCAGCGGTAATAGTAGGAGCAACACGCCAGCCACATCAACATCATCGACTGGAACTGGAACTGGAGGAGGCGCCACATCAACACTCCAGCGTCGCATTCTGCGCGGCCACGCAGCGCAGACCACCAGCGGCGAGCGTGTCTTGCTCATCAACTATGTGCCACAGTCAGGCACGGTAGCGGGATCGGGAGCCACAGCTTCCGGATCCGCATCCGTAGCCACTCAAAGCACATCAACTCAATTGCCCACCACCCGTAAGATTCTCCAGGCCAGAGCCTCGGCGGCAGCAGCAGCAGCATCATCCGGCGGAGGAGGAGGGACCACCTCTTGCTCCCCACCAGCTGTCTCGTTTGCCGGCCTGGGCTCCGAGGTGACCGTCACCTTGACGCGCTCTAGTCAGCGCGCCAGCGTGAACAGTGTCACAGCCGCCGGTCATATTGTAAGGAACCAGCAACAAGCCAGCACGTATCATCACCAGACCACAACCACAGCCAGCACAGCATCGACTTCAACCGGGACAGGAACGACGGCGATACATGAGCATTTAGCAACGTCAACATCGCCGCCGCCCCTAGTCTTTACCCATCATCCACATCATCATCATCATCAGAGCCAACAGCAACAGCAACATGAGTACCACCAACACCATCAGCTGGAACAGGAGCACATAATCATAGATCATCATCAGCAGCAGACGGATGATGACCAGTTGATCGAGTACGTCGACGATGGCGGAACGATCGAAGAGCAGCATCATCATCAGTTGCAGCTGCACGAGGAGGAGCAACAGCAGCAACAACATCATGACGTTGTCCAAGAGGTTTATCTCCAGTAAGAGGGACAGATCCGATCCGAGAATTAGCATTAGGATAAGTTTTAGCATTAGGATAAGTTTAATAAGCCATATTTTTGGTAAGACCCAATGTGTGTGATGATTCGTTTCATAATATAGATTTTAGGTTGTAATTTTCATAAATATTCAACAAATATTTAACTAACTTTGACTTTAAAAATTCCATATAAACACGGCGCCACAGAAAATGCTGTATTTTAAAATGTAATCCAAAAATATGCTCAAATTGCAAGTTCGGCCTATTAACTATTTAATTTCGTACTTTTGGATCGAATTTAAAAATTGGTAAAGGTACATTTAAAATCATTACTGAAAAACTGCTCACACATTTTGAAAAACACCAAACTCAAATACTGTACATAAATTCAAATTTATATTTGAAACATTACCAACTTGTACATAATTCTTTCGGTATAAAGTACATATTTTCCATTGAAAATATTAATCTAAAAATATTAACATATACATATTGAAGGCGCATTCAATTAATTAGTATTTAAAAAAAGATTATTTTTGTACCATACACAATTAAACCGATAATAAATGGATAACAAAAATTCTAGTTGAGAAAATAAATGCACATATTTAAATAATTAATCACTGACAGTAGTTACTAGTGGTTATTGTCAGTTTTGCAGATCAAAAACTTAATAATAAATTGTAATATATATCTTGACTTCAAATTAGAAACCAAAAGAAATTTCGCACATAAAAACGTATTCAATTCTGATTGTTTAAAAAACTGTTGAAGAGCGGAAGAAGGGCCCTTAGAAATATCAATGAGATGGATGTACTATGTATCTATCTGTAGGAAAACATATATTTGTCATGTATGTAAACCCAGTATTTTTGGGGCCAAGGCAATAAAAGCGAGCCGGTTTTTGTGTACTGAAAGTGAATAAGTAAAATGTGTTTTTATTTATATTTCAGAAAAACGAGTAGAGATTTTTTAAATGTAATTATTTATTGTTTGTTTGCCTTTTTAACTGTTGCCTATACACAATGTTTGTCTTCTCTAATTTACAAAAAGCCATTTAACAACTATCTTTTGTTTTTTGTTAATTATTTACAGGTTTTTCTTTTAGCAAATTAAACTGCTAAAAAATATTACATACTACAATAGGTTTTCGTTTCGTTATTATTATTAAATGTACAGGAAGGTTCGTTACAAATTAAATTTCTCGGACCTATAGGGATTTCGGGAGTAAGCCTAAATTAAAGGAGCGCTTGCAAAAAGTTTTGATTATATAGCTTTTTAATTGAATTGCAATATATCTACAATACACTTTATATAATCAGGCACTAGCTAGACAATATTTATCTCCCCTCAATTGCACAGCTATCTCAACTAATTTTGCTTTCTATATAATTTTAAAATGTTTTAAAATGCAAATTGAAAAGATTATTGTTCCAAGTTGATCTTATATAACACTTTTGGACCTGCATTTATGTTGATTTATATGTAATTCTCGTTTAGTTTTATTCTTTAAGCGTTTCAACTTTATATATCAATTTAAATTTTCAGATTATTTAGATTTGTTTAAAGTTTTTCGTTTAATTTGGCGATCTATTAACTCTTTAAGTACCAATTGTTGTATTTAAATTTTCCCTTTACTGTATTAATGTTATTTTTATTTTTATTATTGTTATGGGCCTGATTTACTTGGCACTTTTCATGAGGCGACTGCTGGCAAAGCATTCACCAAAGAAGCGATCCAACGAATGATACAAATGCGGGCGCACATTGGACAGGCCATGATCCTCATCGGCATAGCTCTGCAAAGGATTTTTAAATATTTTTAATATTTAAACTATAAAGAAAGCTTTAAATTAAACTTACAATTTGCTTGAACAGAATATCATGTCGCTCCAGATTCTTGGCCAAGATCATGGCCTGCTGGTAGTGAACATTATCATCGAGGGTGCCATGGACCAGTAGATACTTCTTGCCTCTCAGCTTTTGTGCCTGTGTGCTCAGTCTGGAGTTGGCATAGCCCACCTCGTTCGTATTAGGAAGGCCCATATAGCGCTCTGTGTAAATGGAATCTGTAAGGGAAAGATTTAATTAATTTTTTGCTGTAAGTTAAATATTTATCTGATTTATGGATAGCTTACCATAGTAAGCCCAGTCTGTGACTGGTGCTATCGAGGCTGCACACTTGAACACCTGGCTATTATCATTGGCCAAGGCCATGGCAGCGGCATAGCCACCATATGACCAGCCCCAAATGCCCACATGATCCTTATCTATATAGTTGAACATTTGGGCGAGGTTTCTACAAAGAAAATAATTTGTAAGTATTTAAAAATAAAGAAAAAAATCTGAAAATCTGAATTAAATAATTTATTAAATAACAAAATACTTACTGTGTAACCTTGATCTGATCA
Organism: Drosophila anomelani; assembly: GCA_035045905.1. Lineage (NCBI taxonomy): Eukaryota > Metazoa > Arthropoda > Insecta > Diptera > Drosophilidae > Drosophila > Drosophila anomelani. The sequence goes on from JAWNOO010000165.1 coordinate 3,095,300, forward strand.
GTGATCTCCACAGTTCCCAGTTGCAGGTAAATGGCATGTAAAAGATTCTCGCCACGTAGTCCAGAGCCACGACCATCGATCTTGGCATAGATTACAGACTGATTTGAGGTCAGATATGTGCCCCAGTCCAGCATCCATTTGTTGGTTACCTAAAAAATAAATTGATATTCAAATAATTACATAAATCTGTCTCAAGTCTAGCTTACGGAATATGAATCTGGTCCGCCATAGACATCCACCAGCATGGGATATTTGGTATTGCCACTGGTATCCAGATTGGGAGGCAGCTGGAGCAGAACCTTGGCCTGGAAGCCACCATCAATGTTAAAGGTCAAGATCTTGTGCGAAGGCAGGGCCACGCCTTTAAGCTTGCCACGCAGGCTCTCATTGGTCTCCCAGTCCAGGACATTCGAGATGATCACTTGAGCTGAAAAGTAAGATTAAATCATAATTAAAAATATATTTTCAATTTTTAAATCTTTTAAAACTCACAATTCTCATATTTCCACTCGTAAATATGAGTTGTGGGTATTCCCGGTCCCAGGGAGGTAATCACAATGTGGTTATTGTCATTGAATGTCGCCGAGAAGTAGGTTTGCTGCACATCCCCGGACTTGATCAGGTTGCAAGTGAGGCACTTGGGACTCTGCTTGGCCAGAGCTCGAACTGCATACAAATGCAGCTGTTCCGGATGATCCTCTGTGTTGGCCGTGTAGAAGATGACATCGGTGGAGCCATCCCAGTGCAGGATGCTATCCACAACATATTTGCCTTCGGTCAGGGGTTCCAGAACCTGCAACTCCGGGCTGGCCACCGTCGAGCTGAGAAGCTGCAAGTGCTTGTAGTTGTTGTGCGGCAGGACGAAGGCCAGACGAGACCCGTTCCTGTTCCTAAAAGGAGCGGTATAGAGGTCCACCCAACCCGTCTTTGATTCGGTGCTGTAGATCTGTTAGGATGAGAGGAATCAAGACTATAGCCCTGTAATATCTTTATATATCAAAGGATTACTTACCACTCGCCTATTGAGTCCATCGAAGGTTACCACATAGGCAGCATTCTGTATGCGGTTCATCCATATAGACAGAACATTGGCATCGTCCACCCAGCTGACCACAGTAACAATGTAATCCGTCTCCGTGTTCAGTGCAGCCGGCACGGGCATCACAGTAATGAAATCTCCACCAGACACAGCTCTCTTCAGATCAACCATTACGAGGTCTACACGGGGATTCGAGGAACCAGCCTTGGGATAGGAAATAACCTGGTGTAGGGGATACTGATAGCGCAGGTCACCGGCATCGCCATAATAGGGGAAGTTAATCTGATGCGTGGCGGAGTCATCGAACTTGATGAAGGCTAGCTGTGTGCCCGAGGGATTGAACCACGTGGCCACATTGGAGCTGAACACCTCCTCCTCGTACACCCAATCGGGAATGCCATTGAGTACACCCGACTGCTCCGCATCGCTGGTGAGGGCAATTTCCGTGGCAGTGGCACTCTCTTTGTAATACAGATTGCGATTGAAGTTGATCACCAGAGCATTGCCCACCGGAGCCCATTGTACCATGCTGAGGTAGAGCTGCTGGCCCTCGATGGTCAGTGGCGTGAATGTCTTAGTGTTCAGATTGTACAGGTCGTACTCCGCCAGAAAACTGTATCGGAAGTTCTTCTTGTAGTTCTTAGCCAGCAGTAGAAACTGACCATCGGCGGACTTCTCATACAGAACATAGTGGGAGGCACCATCGAGCAGGGAGCTACGTGCTCCTGTCTTGGCATCGAACTCCATAATAGACTGCAGGGGGTGGAAATGGGTCAAAGTTAGTTATTTATTCAGAAATTCTCCAATAAAAATTAAATTTTAAAGTATTTTTAAAGTTAAAATTGAAATCAAGACTGGCATCGAATTTTGAGGTTGAAGCGTTTGTAAAATTATACATTTGTGTAAAGCTAATTCAATATATTGTAGTTTTTTTTTTGTTCTTAATTCATATTTGTTTTTAATAATTAAATATTTAATTAAATGAATAGTTTTACTGACCGCATTCTCCTTGTATATCAGACTGTCACCATTGCTCCAGCTGCCATTGAATCGCTTGGCATATAGTTGACCGCTTAGCACATCCTCCAGATCAATGGCATTATTGTTATTATCATCTGAATCATTGTTATTATCATCGGAATTGTCTTTTTCGTCTGTCCGAAGGATAAACACCAAGGCAGTGGCCAGCAGAGCCAAGGCAATGACTGCTGTCACAACGCTTAAGATGATCCGCACACGGCGCTTCTTCTCCTTGGAATGCATTAGATTCTGTTTTTGGGTTGGAAAAAATAAAGAATTTATAATTTAATAAAAAGAAAATGTAGAGTATTTTAAGGAATATAAATAAATATAAATAAATATAAATTTTAAATTCTTTTATTAAAATCTTTTTTTTGAGACTTCCAAAGAAAAACACTTGAACGTGTCCAAAAAATGTATTCTCTTTTAATGACAAAATTTAATAAGTATATAATCCTCTTAAGACGAAATAATTAAATTTATAATAATACTACAACTCTTTTATGTGCAGTAAAACGAATAGATATAATCCTTTCAATTCAAATTAATGTAAGTTGACTTTTTTAATTCCAATTTACTTTCGAAACCCAGCGAGTTCATTAACCCTCCTTTTCCATGCAGGGAAAATGGGCTTTCATTTCCTCAATTTCCATTTCCATTCACATTTCACGAATCGGGCACCTTTCTGGGCTGACCAAAAAAGTGCAAGTTGGCCAGGTTAAATTATATATTGCGCACATTTGGCCAATTTGGATACGATCTTTCTGCCTAATCGGATAAGCCAGACACGTCTGTATATATGTATATATGGAAAGTGGCGTTGCGCATGCGCAATGACTATTTCTTTCCACTCTTTCCCTCTCATCTGCCATTCACTCAACGCGTTCCACTCAAATAAGATTTCGGCCTCAAGGGGCTACTGGAAGCGTGAGCCCAAAAGGTGGAGGAGAGCGAAAATGAAAGTAGTTTTTTGTTAAGACTGGGTCGCCGCCAACTGGTTTATGCTACTGACCAGAGGAGTACATATATAGTATATAACATATATATATTCAGGTAGAAAGGGGTACAAAAGGGGTTTGCTGGGGTCTCAATTGCCGCATGACGCAAGCAAAATAAAATCAGAAATTGGTGTTTACGTATCGAGTGTTTATTTGGGACCTGTCTGGGGTTTCTTATTTTCGCCAAGTTTGTGAGCTCTTTCTTTTACATAATTTTACATTACGCGACAAAAATAATTGAAGTTGTCCACGCCTCGGTAAGACAAGGAAATTAAATTAGGGGCTTTTGTTTTGAATTTTCACTTTTTTCAGGCTTCAACTTAGATGTGTTAATTGAGCTGTTGAAATCTATCATTAAACGAAAAAGCTCTTGCACTTTACTTTATATTTTGTATTTATTTCTGTTTTCAGTTGGGTTGTTTTTGATTGTTTTGTTTGCTCCAATAAATTTTTGACGGAGCGTGACAGTTTTTTGTGATTACTTAATGGGATTTATTTGTTAGAGCTCAAGGTTATGGGTGGAGATCAATTGTGGGTCGTGCCTTTTGTGTGCAGCTTATTAATTTTGCAGGAATTTTTTTCGTTATATACATTTTATAGGTTTATTATTAACCAACGGAGCAGACGTGACTGATAATTCTGGTAAAGAGTTAATGAATATTGGTGTTTACTTAATTAAAACAGCTGTAAAGACATGTGTTACCGAAAATAAATGGGTTCAGTGAACTAAATTAAAAAATATTAATTTATTTCTTTAATATATAATATATTAGAGAAAGGAAAATGTACTTATATGTATAAATATTAATTTTATAATAAAGAAAATAAATTCTGTAAATATTTAATTTATTAACTTTGGCTTCTTAGCTTTGGCAGTTCTTTATTTAAAATTTAAGTTTCGTTAACTCAGTAATTCCTTATTTTAAACATTATTATGAAATAAATTTAAGCCTTTTCACTGGGTTATTGAATATTTTCTTAGTTAAAGCTCTTTCCAAAACCATAATTTGTATTTTCCCACCACTTTTGTGCTCAACACAGAAGCACAATAAAAACGGAATGTTAAGCCCAGCAATATAAAAAATATTATTATTGAGCGGCGGACCAAGAATTCTGGAAAAACCAGTTCCGGAGACACTCAACTCGACTGCACCTTTTGGCATTAGCACATTTCCATATACATATATGTATATACTTAGTGCATAGACTTAATACTCGCATTTTATTGAAGCTTTTGCAGAACAGAAAATCCCCACGCCGGAACTAGAATCAAACTGTCGAAGGAGGAGAGCCAAAATCGCATTTGTTATGAACCCAACATGAAAAACACGTGCGAGTATGGGGGATTCCCCAGTGACCACGTAGACAGAGAGAGCCCGTGTTCTGCAAATCTCTGGGATAAAATATAGCCCTATGGAGGCACAACTGGCACAACGTCGAAGACATGTTAGTTACAACTTTTTCACGAAATTTATGAATCCTCTTGGATTTCCTGGGGCCATGGGGGATTTTGAGTTGGTGAAAACGCAAGAACCAAGGGGATTTTATTCAAATTATGAATGTTTTATGACTTGTAATTTCTTTAATTATATTTATGGGCCTATTACAGGTGGTAATTATAAGAAATTTGGTTTGTAGGGAGTATAAATAGAAAGTTAGAAAGTTTTTTAATTACATATTTCATTCATAGAATAAAGCTTCACTTTTTTTGGTTTAGAATTAGATAAATTTATAGAAATAAATTTATATTTATTTTAGATAAATTTATATAATAATTAATTAAAGTTTTATAAATAAAATATAGTTTATTATCTAATAAAATAATTTCTCTAAAGTATAAATGAACTTTTCCAGCTTAAAATATAATTTATAAAATTATAACAACATATAATATATAATTAAAACTCTTAAATTAATTAAATCTATACCTTTAGGACGTAGTGAAGGCCTAATTAGACGTTTATTACTTGGAAAACGTACTCCTAATTCCTCTCTAAACCCTTTTCCCAATTTCCGCTAACCATAAAACCGTAAGAGCATTTTCATTTCAATATAAATAAACTATAGTTACACCTTCCCATTTCTACTTTGCCATTTTTGACCCACAGTGGCCAACGCTTGACCAACTCCAATCATATCAATGTCCATTCAGGCTATTCATATTCCCCCCAAAACATTTTTTTGTCTCTTTCTTGATTGTTTTGGGATTTCCCATTGAATTCGCTGAACAATGTGCCGCAATTAGTCAGCTGTATCTGTACTCACCTCTGGCCATCACCAGCAATCTTTGATTCATTTAATAAATATGAAACTGAAAGGTTATTGAGAGCTCTCGGCTTTTAGCCAGATCCCGTAGCACAGGAAAACAGGATTCGTTTGCTATCTGGACTTCCGGCAATTAGTCGGAGTTTTTACCGCCCCGAGTTGTATAGGATTTTGCACTCGTGTTGCTGCTGTTGGCACACATGTCGTATACTTGTTTTTGTTTAGCCTCTTCCTACTGAAGACTACTCCTTGCTACTAGGACATAATCGCTGCGACGTGAGGGGCGGCTTTAACAACTATTTTGAGGTCCACAAGTAACAAAAAAAATTGATGACTTTTCGTCTGGCTTTTGCTTGCTTTCCTGTCTGAGGGGGAAAGTCTGGTTTTCTTTTTTTCCCCCAGCAACAGCTTGTTCATTTGTCGCTTGGTTTTTCATTAAACTGTCCTAAAATTAATTAATTTGCTTTGTCCTGGGTGTGTTTAGCTCCTCAGGGGCTCTAGCTTCTGCTCCTGCTGCTGCTCCTGTTTTTTACTCTGCTAATTGTACACACATTTTATCGTGTTTAACTAATGAGCTACACATGCATACACGTAAGTTGAGCTCGGGGTTAGACATAATTAGTTGATGTCTCGGGGAATTTCTCATCTGGGTGGAGTCAATCATTCAGGAGAGTAGAGAATTTAGAGCTTAAAGCGGTTAAAAGATGATTTATTTGAGGAAATAAAATACTTGAGACAAGACAGACGATTTAAGTTGTCTTTTGTGGGGTATATTGGTATTAGATTTGTAAATTTTATAAGTAAAATATTGCTCAAAACATAGAATAAAGTTAATATTGGTATATTTAAGCCTGCCTATAGTTTAAAATTTGAAATAGAAGTAAGTATAAATATTAATTCAAATAAAAACAAAGTAAACAATAACTCAATTCTGATTTTTTCTCCCTTGTTAACCCCACACATAATTTATTAATTCCATTAACACAACACTCGCACTGTGTGGTAATTTCTGCAATCAACACTGCTCTTTATCAGCCACCTGTTGAGCTGAAACCACCGAACAATGAAGAGGATGAGCCCACAGCTTCCATTAAACCACAGAACATGGCCACATATTCGATTGATATATTAGCTGCTCATCTCCCCCATTCATCTTGTGTTTATCGAGGCTGGGCCATTGTGGTCAATCAGCGCCTCATTTTCGCACTCATGAACAAATCAATTTAATTACAGAGCACAGCCAAGACCTCCAAGCACAAAGCGAAGTGTATGTCGGTGTTTCGAATCGAAACACTATAAGGTTATGTGTTTATATAGGGGTTTTACAGAGGTGACAATTTAGCTGAAAATTTCAAAGATGAATCTTTAATTTAAGCAGTATTTTGAAGGGGAAAAGTTTAGGTATAATATAAGGTTAATGATAGATGTTTTAAACATTTCTTTAAGGAGTAAATTCTATAAAGAAGATACTCCTGTGAGTTTAGAATTATAGAGTTTTAAACATTGAAAAAAATCAATTTAAAATGTAGGTATTGATATAAGTTTTATACCAGTCTTATGAGAAATATTAATCTTATAAAATAAGGCTAATTCATTCCTTTTAGCAACATTTGTTTGTTAGATTTACAAATTAAATTTAAATAATTTAATAATATTCAATATTTATGCAATAGAAATCCCATAAAATTCACCTATAATTTCCACATATCCTCAACAATTTCCTAGCTATTCCTGGTCCAGAAAACTCTTCTCATCACTGTATCCCTTAGCTTACCTTAAACCGCGACATTCCCTCCCCGAAGCTACCAGCACTCGCGACATCATCGTCCTCCAGACTACTTCCGCCGCCCAGCATGGACTCGTGGTGTTTGGCGCTTGGCCTGCGTCCCACCGCCGCCTTGTAATAGTACGGCGGATGCTGGTGGCGACCAATGCCCACAATGCCTCCTCCTCCAAGTCCTCCTACCCCTCCAGAGCCGCTGCCCACATTGGCAGCGGTATTGCTGGCTGTGGCAGTGGCGATGGCCGCGTCCTCGTAACCCATCAGCTCGATGCTGGGATGCTCGCATTTACAGCGATGCGGCGGCGTCCTGTGTCCATGCTGGTGGTGCGGATGCGGATGTGAGTGGATGTGTGGATGCAGGTGGGGATGTTGCTGCTGCTGCTGGTGGAGCTGCCGGCTCTTGCTTCCATTGCTATTGCCGCCGCCGATGCCATGATGGGGCGGCTGAGGTGGTGGCGGGATGTCTGCGGGTGTTATATAGATTTTCCCGCCCAGACTCTCGCCGCCCGTCTGCTTGCTGGGCCAGTGGAACTCGTCGAACTCGCTGGAGCTATTGGTGAGTTGATGCTGCAGCTGTTGCTGCTGATGTTGCTGCTGCTGCTGCTGCTGCTCCCACTGCAATTGCCTTTGTTGCTGTCGCAGGCAGCTCTGTTGTTGCAATTGTTGTTGCTGTTGGTGTGGCTGCTGCTGTTGCTGCTGCTTGTGGTAGCGATAATATTGATGATGTGCAGCTGCATTGGCAGTGGTTGGCAGATGATACTTGTTGTTTTTTATAGGCGACGGAAAGAGAGAGGGAACACACATAAAATTGGTTTGTGGACAGCTTCCTGGTAAATCGCATTTTTTCGCGAATCACACAGGAAAAATATTATATAGGAGCGGGACAATTGTATTTATTAAATATCACAATTAATTTTAGAAAATAATATTTAAAATTAAAAAACGGCATTCTAAATGTGATCTTCTAAAATATAAAGATAACATTTACATTCTCAAAAGAATTAAATTAGTTTTAGACCATTTCATTAGGAAATCATTTAAATATTTCAAATTCCAACATAAAATAAATACAAATTCCAGCTTACTTCATATAAAAATATTTTTTTCCCGTGTTTGAAAACCCCTTAGGGGTATGTGTGGCATTTGTGTGTGTGCTCTTGTTGTGCTGTAGCTTGTGTGTGTGCGTGGGGAGGTCTCAAAGCAAAAGGACATCGAACGGCAAACACAAATTGAGGCAGCAACAAAGGGGTAAGCTTTAACAACAAGACGCAAGGCAACACAAAAGGCAATCAATTATTCTGCAACCAGTTTTCAGGTTGAAAAATAAGATTTTATAGAGTTGAAGTTACGATTTTTGGGGAAATTTTTTAATGATTATCTTGTAGATATAAACGTAATAATAAATAAATTTAATAATAACCATATTCAAAAAATGATAAAGAAAGAAAATATGAAAACAAGAAAGAGTAAAGTATTTTTTATAAGATTTAAAAATGAGTAATTAGAACATCGAAATAATGTTTTTTATTATGAAAATACTTATTGAAAATATGAAGTAAAAATTATTCTGAAATATAAAACAAATTCCCAAAGAAAAAAAAATCTAGAAATATTTTCTTTAAATAATTTATTCTTTAAAAAATAGAAAATATCCTTAAAAACTTGTAAATATATATTTACTAGAAATCCATTCAAATGACCCCAAGAATTGTTTACAATTAATAAATTACTTAATGAGGACTATAATAAATTAATGTATATATTTAAGCCTTGAAAGTAAAGACTTTAACTAATTAAAATATCATTAAAATTTCTTAAAAGTTAAATAACAAAGGTTATATAAAATTTGCAACAGATGTAATTAAAATCATGCCAGAACAAAGTGCAGAGTATAGTAATAGCTAGACTTAATCTATATCAAACCAATAATTTTAAGCAATTAAAGCTAGTTGCTTTTCAAGTTATAAATAATAATACAAATTGTTTTAAAGCTAAAAACTTATTCGCAATAAAATAAACACTTGAACAATGGCGAATTTCGTTAACAACGTTTAACTGGCACACAGAAAGTTTTGCCAACTACTTAGTTCCACTCAACATTTCCACCTCAACAAATTAGATCAAGTCGTGGCGTAAAGAGGCAACAAAAACAGTTCTGAAATCCCCCATGAAGGCAAAACTAAGTTATGAAATGAAATTTGCGCCAAAGTCGCGGGCAAAGTAAATAACAAAATCAAACTTGAAGCGAGCCAAAAACTATGCCAAATAAAAGAAAACCAAATAAAACGAAATAGTAGGACCTAGGGGGAAAATAGACCCAAATACATTAGCCCGATTCAGGGTTTTGGCGAGTGCCGTGCTCACCGCAATTATTTAATTACACTCTGCCACTGTGTGTGCACTCCCCTTGATCCCTGGGATTTCCGCACCCAACCTCTCAACGGATTTTGGGGTTTAATCAAACAGCCAGCCAAGTCAAGCAGAGCATACAAAGAGCGAGGGGAGAAAGAGAGCTCGGGCCACGAAACTTTTGTTGCAACTTTTCGGTGCAGCCAAGCAAATCGAGGCGCGACCTCTGAACCCTGCGAATGGAGCTAGGTGCCGCCAAGTACCCAGGGTAAAGGAGTTCAGGGGACAATGAGGTGGCGTCCACATGCAGGCCACCCTTTTTTCACCGATACTTACGTATTACGTAGCTACGTAGTATGTACGGACGGACCCTTCCCGATTCGTATCGCTAATGATGATCAAATAACGACCAAATGTCGACTTGTTCTCAAACACACGAAAACCGAGAGAAATTTATGCTAAATATAAACTAAAGATACTAGTAAGACTTAAAAAAAATATGTATAATCCAAACTGTAATGAGAAAAATAAGTTTTTTTCAAATGCAACCGGCATTTTAAATAATGTTTTCATTATTTTAGGGAAAACATTTTGTGAAATAGTTAAATGAATATCATTAACTCAACATAAAACTGATTATTGATGATAAATAATCATAGGAAGGGCAAGCTCTAATGATAAATTAGTATCAAAGTACAAAAAACATTTAGGGTCACTTTCTAAATCCTTTTTTAATTTTTTGACACAAAAAATACGAAAGTTTGATGATTTATTGATTCGATTTGAAATTTTTTCTTAGTGCATCCCTTCATAGACACAGACAAAACGGACACAAAATCGTTAGCCCACTTGGCAGGGCACCAGCAAAAATTTGTGCACTCTCGCCCTTTAACTGTGTCACGGCTTCTTTCTCCAGCTCCGAGTCTCCGGGCTTTCCGGTCGCTTTCCAGTTTCCCGACCTACGCTACGTCCCACAATCTCTTGCCCTCCATTATCCTCCGAAGCCGCCAATGTCGTCTGGCGTAATGAGCAGTCTCTCAGTTCTCGGGCAAAGAGAAAGGGTTGGGTCTCTACCAACACACACAAATGATATGTAAATACCAAACAATTTGCCATGAGATGGCTGCCAGGCTGTGATGGCTGCTTTGAGGCCTTATTTGATTAGTGCTTGATCAGTGCGCCAAAAAGTAGGCAACGTTTGTTTGATTTTTGGCAGCTGAACTGAAGGATATTGAGGAGGGAGAAAGGACGATTGTAACGAGTCATCTTAATTGCGGCTGGCAAAGCCAAAAGTGTAGTCATAACTAATACGTAATCAAAGGGGTCAAGTTATTGTACAACTCTTTATATAAAAAAATATAATAAATACTAAGAATATATCCTAAAAGGAATTCTTGATAAATTAAGGGGTTAAATGAAGACTTAATAACTGTTCCATAAACCTAGATTAATCCTCTCCGCCGGCTTGGCTCCCTTAGGAAAAATTTCACTCTGTTAGAAAACATTTCCACACACAAAAATTAGAATGCGTGGCCATAATAAATTATATTTTTGACACACATACTAGAGCGTACGTGTGTGGCCAACACCTAAATGTAGGCAATAAAATTCCAACAAAATAACCAAATGCATAAATATGTTTTAAGTGCTACGTGAATAACGCCCCGAAATGCCTTAAATATCCTCATAATTTATGCAAAAGAAGGAGAAAAAAACAGCAGACACACACATGTATAGAAATGAATATTCAAAAAATGAAAAGCAGGAGGAAAAGTGGCAACACTAGCCCTTTCCTCTCCTCTCTACTATGAGGAAAAGGGCAACGGCAACCATAAAATATGCAGCACAAACAATTGTTTTTGGTAAATATACGGATCAAAATGCAAACCAAAAATCGGTTTGCGAAAATCATAGCAAATATGAGTATAGCATATGGTGGTATCACATGCCAGCAATCAAACATTGAGTATGCAAATAAATGTTGATACTTAAATTGGGTGGGATCAAAGGGTTTCATTATAATATTCATAGTTGTGTGGGCTTTAAATCCATGCGAAGTGCTTGTTTCTTTGATTTGTGTTGGTGGCATCAATAAATAGTTATAGTAAATATTGATTAATGTTTTATAAAGACACATACCTGATCGCTCTGTGCTGTTTCAGTCACCGAAACATCATTACCAGACATTGTATCTGATTTGAATAACTCGCTTTTCCGCTTCTATACTTGCATTAAGCTCAATTTTCGAAGAGCTGCTTCAAAAAGAAATAATAAAATATTTGTTTGATTTATATAGAAATGATTTATTTGGTTGTTCCATTCAATTTCCAGTTCAGCAATTCTCTTTAAACTCTTTTATTTAGTTTTTTGTATGGCATTTCGCGTACATTTCTTCGGCATTTTTCCGTATTTATTCTGACATTTTAGCCATGATTTATGGCACACACACATTTTATTTGCACTTCACAAACTTTTCAAAAATGTTCTCATCTGTTTCAAAACGTTTTTATTTGCATTCTAATTGATGCGTGGATTTATTGAAATACACACAAGTTGTCCTGATTGGAATGCTCTTTTCGTTTTGTGGCTTATTTCTCCTACGAACTTTTGCCAAGTTATTTTTAATTAAGTTTTACGAGTTAAAAAGTGGGAGAAGCATCGTTGATTATATTTTAATTTTGTTTTTGCATTCTTTTGATGCCACACGGTATCCCGGGTAATTTATCCTAAGAAAATAACTGCTGCCAGTCACTTAATGCAAATTAAACAATTTAAATGAGCAAACAAACAAACCAAGAAAATCCCAAATTCAGGAAAGAAGAAAGGAAGACCTAAGAACAAGTTTTTGTGGCATTCATACAGAGGCACTGAGTGCGCATTGCACATAACTCGTAACTCATACGCCCCGTTGTACAACGAGAATGGCCGCGTTTATAAAACGTTTGTTTGCCAGTTTGTTTGTTTGTTTGTCTGTCTGTTGGTTGGTTTGCCTGGCTGGCTGCGGTTTTCAATTGTCAGTGCCAAAGCAAGCCCAAGAGCCCAAAAAGGGGCGGCAGAAAATGTACAAAAGTAAAAAGTAAAATAAATAAGAAATACCAAATAAATTGAATTGCGTAGCCGACTATAAAGAGACAGCCACACAACGTAGGTGAGTGGAGCAAAGCCAACTGGAACAGCAGATAAAAGCACAGCGTCCCCCCAAGGGGGGGAATGGAGTCAAAACAAGACAGAAAAATCAACAAAAAACACAGGACAACAAATGTGATAAATGCGAGGGGCCGCCCTTTGTCGTAATGTGCATAAAATATATTTACTAAATTGTCAAATGGGCAACAAAAAAAGAAGAACTTTTAAAGCTGGCAAAAGAGGTCAGCATATAAGATGCGTTTGTATTTCGATTATCTGGTTTCAATTCGGATTCGGAGCAGATGCCGAAAGCCCTGTCATCGAATCCTGGCTTCCCTTGCCTTAACGGCTTTGCCCTGACAAATCAGCGCTGCCAAGGGAGTTTGCCTTTGCGACTCTAGATAAAGTGAGTTTCGATTTCTGTGCTTTATTTGTAGAAAAATATATCAGGGTTTGTTTCTTAAATAGAAATACTGGAAGGTGTTTTGCGGAGAAAAAAAAAACAAGAAGACGGAGCACTTAAAAGAGTTTAATACATGGCTCTGTGCTTTGGTTGGGTTTTAAACTTTAGCGTGACACGAACACTTTGTTGTTATGTTAGATTTTGTGTGTCATAAATTTTTTTATATTAAAAATACAATTTAATTCATGTTAATATTGACTTAATAAAAGTTTTTTATATATTTTAATAATTTTTTCTAGAATATCTACCAGTTTCACAATGGGATAAACTTTATTTAAGTGTTTAATGACATATAAATATTATAATTTATTGAATATTTAAATAAAATATGAACTTGGACTCGTATTTCCTTAGAAAAAACTAAAGTACAATTGGTTAAACTATTAAGTTATTTAATTTCAACAAAAGCACTTTTTCCTGAAGAGCAAACAAAAGTCAAATGCGATTTTAATATAATTATTTAAATTCTACAGCAGCGGTGAATTTATATATTATATTAAAATCGTATCTTACATTTTTTTTACTGTCTTCAATTGCTTTAAAAGCTTTTTTGTTTTGCCTTCAGATCCTTGACAAATCTCATTCCTCTGCAATTGAATTCCCTCTGTTTTGACAAAAAAATAAAACGCTTGTCTCTGGCCTTTTCGGCAAATAAATTTCCCTGACTTTAAGCCCTAACGACACACTATCCATTAAGTAACTTTACAACTGACCAAAGTCCTTTTTGAGTTCCTTAAGTTGCGGTTCAGCCTGGAATTTGATGTCCTTTAGCGCTGTTGGCGGTCACATCTGTCCCTGGTGCCGAAATGCATTAAATATTAATGAGTTTAAAAGCGGCAAGTAATTTGTTGTCCCCGAATGAGAGATTACAACATTTGCCAGATAATAGCCAAGCTCAACCGACAAATTGCCGGGTTATTGATATAGAAGCCAGGATTAGTTACAGGATAAGGAAGATGAGGACCCCTCCGAATGGTTGACTGACTTGTCTGCTAATCCAACAGATGCAGGACTGTTTGATTTTTCATTTGTGCATTTGTCAAGTGAGAGAACAAGGAATTGCAAGTGGCAACCGACAGCCGGCGATGGACAAACAAACAAGCATTGGGGGAAAGGCGGAATGAATGATACTCGCATCGCATCTCAGCGAGAAAAAAGGGGAAATAGTGGAGGAAACCAACAGAAGTTTCATCAATTTTACACAATCCACTTAACTTGAAAAGCCAGGGCAGAGCAGTCAGTCACAGGAAAAGAGAGAAAGTCCTAGAAAGGGGAATGGGTATCCCCACTTATACGCTTTCAATTCATTTGAATTTCAGTTTCCGCCAGAAGAAAAAGCTAATTAAGAACCGGTAAGTAATTAAATTAAAAAAAAAAAATACTAGGTAGGACTTTGAATCGATACTATCACAAAAACTAGTTCAGTTTTATAATTCAAACTAGAAACCATCACTATCTCTTTGACATTTACTGCTAAAACATAAAAACAGTCCAGAAAATAAAGGTTAGTAAACAAACTCTTAACATTTTCAAAGACATTTTCTCACAAATCCCAAGTTAACTTCCTGAAGAGGTACAACAAATACAAGCTCACGATGTCGGACAACGAAACAGATTCCTATTTAGATGAGGAGGAAGAGGAACAGCGCCCGACCAGATCGAGCATTCCCATTGTGGGACCAGTGAGTCCCAGTCCAAATCTCCAAATGGTGGACTACGCCCCGCTCTTTTCCTCCTCGATCACCTCACTGGATGGTAGCCAGGAATCCTATTCCGACTCCGAGCTCGAAGTAAACTCGAACGTGACATCGCCACCGAGATTCGGAAGGCGAAATGAACTCGAAGAGTTTGAGATAGCGGCCGCCGACATCGCTCAATCCCTACAGAACTGGCGCTCGGCCCTGAGAACAGTGCCGGCCACCACGGATTTGACCACGCCCCAGGCACGTCGCATCCACCCAATGGGTCGTTCCCCCTCGCCATCTTCGCCTTACTCGGCCTCGCCATCGACGTCCATCTCGCAATTGATCGCTCAGAGAACCGCAAGGGTCAGACGGCTGCACATGCTGAACACCATGATCCAGGATCTGCAGGAGAGTCTGCCATCTTACAGTCAGCGTCGCCGTCGTCGCAATCGTCGACGTAGGATTGTCCACTTCGAGGAGAACGATCATGAGACGGAGCGAGTGCCACCGAATGCCTATGCCGAGGTTATGCGACGTGGCAACAGTATCAGCGATTGCAGTCAATGCAGCAGCGCCGAGGAGGATGCCCCCGTAATTCCCAGCCATCTGGTGGAGTGGACATACCCAGGACCTCATAATTAATTGAAGATTTAATTAAATTTCAATGCTTTTTGATCTTTAAAATTTATGTTTATAATATATGTATATACTAGTTTATTTTTTTTTGACAAGGGAAAGGAACAGAAGGCTTTGTTTTGTATTAAAAAAATTTAAAAAAATTGATATGGAAATAAAAATTTAAATAATAATTTAATTTCCTTGCAATGTTGAATACATTTTTGTGTTTTAAAATAATCTAAAATTTGCTTACGATTTATTATTAATCTTTAATATTATATCTTTAAAATAATCAGTATATAAAACTCGCTCTAGCCTTGATTTAACCTTTTCAATTGCCGCAAAAGTTCAACAGAGATCATAGGTCTCATAAAAATGGTTAACAACTCCTAGCAACTCTTTTGCCCTGGCAACTTGTTGAAAAGTCTTTAAGGTCCTTTTTATCTGGGAAATGGGGCGGGCTTTTCCTTCTTTTCATCTTTGTTTTCCCTAGTTTTCCCAGTAGCAGCAGCAGCAGCCGCTGCCACTTCATACAGGCAAGTGTTTATATGCAGCTGAGGGGGTGGAGGTGGCGTCGACGGCGGCAAGTTGAAAATAATAATGAATTTGCGGCATGCCACACAAACACTTGCTGCGGCCGCAACATGCGCCAGATTTTAGCCCCGGATATCAGCAGTAGCTGCACATGCATCAGCTCCACAGCCGGAGTCCAATCCCACACGGAGAAATAAATCTATGAATTACTTTGGAGAATCCTTTTGTTCCTCACAGTTAACCTGATTGTTCCTGGATAGCTTGGGTATGTGATGCCTTTAGGAGCTTGTAAAATCACTTGTTTGGGATTACACAAACCAAACTTATACAAAAATGTATAGAAAAGGATAAAGGAATCGTTTGCCTCATGACTCCTAAGGTGGCCTTTGCTGCGGCATTGAAAATAGGAGTCCAATCATGCCTCATAAGGGTAAAAGTTCAGAAAAAATAGTGATAAATATTTTATAAATATATGTATAGGTATAACTGCTAACTTTTTCTATTAGTGTAATCTCTTTTTCCTCCTCACTCGCTCATTCTTTAACCCACTGTGCGGCATGTGTGGCAGCTAATATGTTGGCTTGGCAGTGTCGCCTCTTGGAGCCGTTGAAAAATGCACTGACATGTGCCACAGCTGCTGCTTACCCCCGCGAGCCCCTTTGGACTCCTTTTTTCCACGCCCCTGTAAAGCATCTCGGCACCACCTCCCTTGAAACAAAAACAAATGCTCACACAGGACGTGGGCGGCTGCGTGTGCTCCTCTTCACTCTCGCCCACTCTTCAAGAGGGGGCGTGTTGATGCGCTGAACAATAGCTATAAAAAGGATTAACTTGCATAACAAAGGAGATGGAGATGGGGCGCCGGATTGGGGGGGCTTGTGCAGCTTGCAGCTTGGACCCAGCCAGAGCTTGGCATATAAATTTTAACTCGGCATTGGTCGAGTTCCAAATTTATAGCTCACACCCTTATGCCTTTCCCAACCAAGACCCAGCATATGGTTTCGGAATTGCATTTCATTGTTTATCTGAGGCTGTGCCTCTTTTAACTTTTGCTATTTAAAGTTTTTTTATGGCAAATTGCTGGGAGAGAATGTTTTATAGATAATGTTTAATAGTTGAATAATTTATGATTTGGTTTCAGGGAATTTGAAATATACTTATATTTTTATGTAGATATTTTCAAAGAAAAGGTAGATTTTATGTGGATGCTCCTCCTCCTTATCATAATATATTAGATTTATTAATCCTTGAACTAATTATTTAATATCTTCCAATTTATTCTTTGAATTTATCAATTTAAAAACTTTCAGCTTAAGAAATATGCAGACAAGATACCGAAAATCTTATCTTAGCAGCCATAATAATTCCCATAAATAACATATTAATTTTATCATACCAGCTCAAGTGTCCTTTACTTGAAATAACCATAAGAAAGAAAAGGAATTCAACCTTATTGGTTTTTACTTGTTATGCTGTCAAATAAAATTTTCTATTGTCAGATGTTTAACAGTTTGTGCCCTCCTCTTTAAGGGAACGTCTCCCACTTAACCCCCGTTGTAACCCCTATAAACCCCCTGTTCCAAAAGCTTGCTGTCCATCCTTGTGGCGCCTGGAAGAGGACCATGGAGAGAGCGCGCATTTCAGTCAACTGCAACTGCTGCAATTTCTCATTTTAATAAAAATGCAAATGTCTCCGGCTGAGGAAAGTCAAGCTTGGCATCGCTGGAGCTGTCTCTTTCTGTTATCGCTTTAGGTGTCTCTTTTCCGCTCCTTTCGATACCGCTTCCCGTTTGCCTCATATTAAATGCCAGCAAACTTTTCGATTTTACGGTATGACGAAAACAAAAGCAGACGAAAACTGCAAGGCGAAGGCTGCAAGCTGCAGGCAAGGCGGGAATCGTGGAAATACAAAAAGAAAAATAAAGAAAAATCGCCAAAAGACAAATAAGTTTTCAATAAGGTCCTTAAGAATGTTAAAAGAAACGTAAAATAGAGGATTGCACTTCAGGCTGAAGGTTGAGTAAAACAAAGTGTCAGTTTACAGCTGTCTTTCCCCGAGGGACATAAGCCGCCTCTCACTCGCGCCCATTCGTTGCCCACTTTTTCCATCTCGCTCTTTCCGGTCCTGTTGTTGATTTGCCACCAGATGGCGCTGCACTGCAGAGCTGACAATTTGGGGGATTTTTAAAAGGATTTTGGAAAGTATGATGAGAAATTAAGGGAATTAAATAGGATTATTATTCAGAATAGTGGATTTGAAAACAGTAAAATGGTAACAAATTATTTTAAAAACATTCTCATTATTTTGAATTGCTTATTTAAGCGTTTAAAATCAGTGCTACCAAAGGATTACCCACCGGAAGTTGGGGTATTAATAGATATTATATGGTGTTTCTCTATAATTCTGATCTGCTTTAATTCAGCCAACTTGTAGCCCTGTTCAATATGCCTTTTAATTTAATTACACTATTTCTGTGTGCCTTTTGTTGCCTTTTAAAAATAGTTTCCTGGCGGCATCACTATATAAATGGCGCCCCCTTTATCACCAGCACACCCACACTGGCATCGAGCCGTGCGGGCCGGGCTTAATTAATCTAATTGAAATAATGCCAGCGACAGGCGAGAGTCACACATATGGCCAGCTGGCTTACGGTACTAACAATGGCTTAGGACAATGCCAAATCCGCTTCAAGGAGATCCCAGATTGCAATGGGACAGCGGGGGACAAATGCTGGAAAGGCACAAAAGGTTTTTTGTCTTCTGCGTGCTAGCGTGGGGAGGAGCGAGGGGACTTGAAGTGCACACCCAAGCTGGGTATCAACTTAATTGGAAATCTCGTTAATGGGTGGCAGAGGTTTAGGTCAATGCCACAAGCCAAGTCTTCAGTTTTTAATTAGATATACACAAATTTATATTGAAAATGGAATTTACTGCGAGGACTTGGGTATCAGTTTATGCTGGCGCCGAGCCCGCAGTGGTGGACGGAGGTCTTGGTGGCTGGGTTTCCTCAATCTTGCCCACATATTTCTCCACAACGCTGACGATCTTCTCCGGATTACTGCCCACGAACTGCAACAGGGTTACACTATTCTTGATAATCACGAACGTGGGCATGCTGCTGACATCATACTGAATGGCCAGGTCCTCGTTCTCGTCCACATCGATTTTGAGAACAATCAAGCGAGTCGCATATTCGTTGGCAAGTTGCTCCAGGCGAGGTCCGATCATGGCACAAGGACCACACCAGGTGGCAAAGAATTCGACGAGTATGTGCTTGGGACCCGCATCCTCTAGAATTTTGGTGAAGGTACTTTTCGACTCTATTACTATAACCTTCTTCTGCGCCCCAGCCATCGCCTTCGAGTACTCAGCTAAAAAAAATTCCCAACAATTTGAGGTCCAACAAAAAATTTTGACGTTTGTTTTATTCTTAATTTTGTTGTTTTCTTATAATGTTTTTTAAGGGGGCGTTGAAGTGACAATAGGATCTTAGCTGGTTGCGAATCAAAGGGCTGTGCCGTTTATCCTGTGGTAATGGAGGTGTCTTTGCTTTTTGCTCTGGGCGTGGGCGTTTACACATGTATCTTACTTTTTGTCAGCATTTTTGTTTTAGGTTTTTTCCTACTTAGGCCAAGCATTAGTTGCACTTTTCAGGGAAGTGCTTTTTACTTAGATACCCTAACATATGGCCTAAGCAGCTTGTTAATAAATATTATAACATTCTTCAAAAGGCTAATTTACGACCTTAGCTTTGAGAGCATTTTAAATTCAAATATTTAATGGAGTTAGAAGTTGTATTTATTGTATTATTATTATTATTATTATTTTATATTTTTGTTTGTTTATTATTATTATATATTTTCGGAACCTTTATGTATTTAAACTAAGCATAAGCATTTCCAGTTTGCTAATTTTAAAGTTAATTAATATTAATTTTCTATTATTTTAAATACCTAAAACCTCTTTGTTTTCGATGCAAATATCCAAAATTTAAATGGTAATTAGCGTTCTTAAAAAAAGTTCTACAAAATATAGGGTATCTAATCTCTCGTTCACCTTTTCCTTGTCATTTTTCATAGTGTTGGCTGCTTGTTTGTCTTGTCTTGCATTTGTCACAAATTAAGACAAATGCAGCGCAGTATCTTGAGTGTGTTTAACCCTGCTGCCACGCCCACCTATGTGGCACCGCCCTCCATTTTGTGCGGCTTGTGTTTGCCTGCCACAATGCGGGCGTCTGTTATCTCTTGAGTGTGTTTACCTAAGCCTTTTTCCCACTGTCTTTTTGCTTTTCTGTTGCTTTTCCTATTGTTCTTGTCTTTTTTTTCCCTGTGTGGGATTTCCAGTTCACGTGGCTGCTTTGCGGTCTAAGCTTGCTTCAAGTGTATCTCTAGGTTGATTCTAAAATTCTGTCAACTGGGCTTGTTTAAGCTCTTGCCACTTGACATTGAGATAGTCATTGATAATGCCAAGAAAACTGGTTGGTTTTAGTGAGGGGAAGGTACTTGGGTGAATTGTAGATAAATTTGTAGGCTAATAAATGATTTTTTTAGGTTTAAGATAAACCTATAAATATAAGGAATATTTGAGGGATATATTTTATATTTAATGCTATATTTTTTTCGGTTTCTTTTCGTTTTTATAATCATTACACACCCTATCTCCCTGCTAACCTTGCATAACTTAATGAACATCGCTTTGCTTTGCTTGCTTAGCGCTCAGCTAAAATGGCCGCGAAACGAAATGGAATGAAACGGAAATGACTGCCACATATACACGTTCACATACAAGGTGCAGTGCTATTGCGCAATCAGTTCAACATCCGGTCGTCGCGAAGGATTTTCGTTTGCAGCGACACAACAACGATGATGCTGACCTCGTAACGCATGCTAAAGGTAATGGAAATAGGCGGGCGGGCTTGGGAATTTACGTATTTGTATACATACATATATTGTACATAGTAACCTCTAGCATCTAGCGAAAATATTTCTTGTTGGACCGCCATTCGGTTATTCGTGGTTTTGATGGAGTGCTGAGGCGAGTGGAATAAGTCACGTAGCTGGCAAGACAAATTGCTTCAAGTGCAAGTGGAAGACTCTCACTTGGCTTTCCTCGGGCCAGTCAGTTATGCGGTTAGACAGTTATTTTTATTGCGCATACGCCATGTGGCTGGCATGCGAAATAAATATATGTACATACATATATGTATATATTGCGGTCAACTACAAAATGGGGTCGAAATGGGGGCTAAGATTATTGTCACTCCTGTCAGAAATCAAATTTCTAGACGCAGCCCCATATCCATTTCCCCAAGATCAGCCGTCCGGACGTTCGTGTTGGATTTCCGCCTGGATTTAGTGGAAAACAAAATTTGATGTTGATGGTTAGTAGTTGGCTCGCGTCCTTGTGGCCATAAAACCGTCAGAAAATCCCGGAAATTTCTATGTCATAGTGTTAAGTTTTTAGATAAAACCGCCGCCACAGCCAAAGTATGCTATTTCTGCAGTTTAGCTTTCGGTCTTTCAGGTCAGCAGCTGGTTTTGTCTGCCTGCCGGGCCACATAATTGGCTTTTGTTTTGTCGAAAAACAACAGCAGCAGCTTCGGTGTTTTGGAGCACGTTTAAGGATGTCAATGCCAGATGCCGGCTGACAAAATGATGAACAATCCAAAACACAAAACACCACAGAGCAACCAAGACAACAGACGCAGGACACAGGAGGCAGGACGCAGGAGGAGAGCAAATTCTAACACCAAAACGGCAATTTCAGTTAACAAGTTTATGAGCTCCGTTTGGGGCGACAATGAAAGTCTCGTGCATTTGGATTTTTGAGTGCGTTGTACAATACATTGGGCCAAAGGCCCTAACTTCCTGTCTTTCCCCTCATTTCCGTTTCATGTCTTGAAGGCACTGAGCAAAAAATATTACTAAGAATATGATTTCAGTATTAGGAAAATATAATTCTAGAATAGGAAAATGATTGTACCAATTCTTGGTAATACATTTATAGGGTTTTTATTGTATATATAATTATTTCATTTCCTTTCTCATAGCTTAACTGATTTCCCAAGAATATTTTCACATAATTTTAAATTAAAAATAAACAAATTTCTGGCGCCAGCGAATCCTCTTTTGTTTCCGAATTAAGAACGAATTTTTTCCCTCTGTTTTTGCCATTGCACATTCATTTGGCTGCCAGAACGCACACAATATGCTGCCATTTCAGCCTGCCACGCTCGCCTTTTGTCAACGGCAACGAAAATCTCTCCAAAAACACAAGCAAATTTTATTTGCTGCCAAAAATTTTGATGCTCGAACCGAAGCAAGAGATTTCGCCCCCATTTCCCAGGCGCTTCGTTCAGCTCGAGCGAGCTCTTGTTTCCTCCGACTTTACCAGCTTCTGTTCGCAGTGTTCCTGATGCCTGGTTTTTGGTTCTGGTCCTGCTAGTATATTCCTGGGGCTCACCCCTAACCACATGACAGTTGGCATTTGGCGGTGCTGAGCCTTGTAATGAGCTTGGGCGTGTGGAAGGAGGAGGTTCCGAGGAGGACAAACAGGAGGCGTTGGCGCATAAACAGGACTACCAAACACACGCCCCGTAGCACCACAGTTTTTACAAGCTGCTAATGTGGGGGCCTCGTGTGAATGGGATTTGCATTCGCCTGCTGCTGAATTTGGCAGGCGGCAGAAGTAGTCCGTTTATGTCCTGGCTTTGCCGAGAATCAGCAAATTGGAGGACCTGTACCTTATTGGAATTGCTTCATTCTGTCGCTGAGTTGACGTTGTACTTAGCGAGCTAACAAAGATGGGTGAGCACTGTACTTGATCTTCCTTTAATCCTGTTTTATTTAAGTATAATTTTGGTTAATTGAGGTACTGGTTTTTCGAGGAATTTTATTAGTTGAGGGATATATTTGGGGAAAAAATTTCTTTCGGGAAGTTCTATAATTTAAAGGCACCTTTCCGCTGTTTATTTGTAATATTTCTTACTCAAAATTGAGATAAAGAGTATTAGAAAGTTGTTTAAAAATCTCCTTCTATTTGATATATATATTTTTTTCTTTATTCTATAAATATTTATTAGGCTTCTCTAAAAAATGTTCTATAATTTTTTACCTCTTATACACAAATATCGAATTGAATTTCAATTATTAGACATCGAAATTGACTTCCCAAGCGGCTGTACGTGACGCACATCGCTCTGCTCTTCTGAGGCCACAGTTACCCCCATAATTAATCACTTTAAAATGCAAATATTTTGCCAATACTTAGCCGACAGCTTTGCAAAACGCCTCAATAAACTAAATGCCACAACCAGGCAACTTGGGTACCCCCCTCCCTCTCTCAACCCCTGTAACTTGGCTAAAGTTTCAATCAATCAAATGCCACGATAGAAATCATCAGCAGCAGCAGCAGAAGGCTGTAAGCAAAAAGCGAAAGGCGAAAAGGATAAAGGCTGTTGAGTAACTCCCGACAGAGCTCACGAGTGGCATAAAAACCACATGTGCCTTAACATTTTATGCCCCAGATGGCTGAAGGGAGTAGCTCTTTTTCCCAAATGGTTTGCCCTTGTCCTGGTCTTGGTTCTGGTCCTGGTTCTTTCCCCTTTCCCGAGTAGCTTGGCTGTAGCTGCCTAACAAGCTGCGTCAACAAACTAAACCACTTTGAAATTAACACGTTACATTGACATTGACAGCTTTATGCGTGGCATGCCAAGTGTCGCTGTAACTAGGACTCCGCCAGGAGCACGCAAAAGAAACAAAAATACATTTGCAAAAATTATATTATTATAAATAGAATTTTTTTTAAGTTATAAGTTAATATAAGTTATAAATATTATATAGTTATAAATCAAATATAAAATGCTGGATACTGACTAGAAATTTTTTAGTGGCTGAAAAAATATTTTTAAATCCTTTTTATTAATTTCTAGTTCTCCGATATTTCTTTAATAAAAATAATCTTTAAAATAAAATAATAAGAAAAACATAATCAATACAAATTTAATTAAAATATTTTTAGTACCAATAAGTAAATTAAATTTGTATTGATTATGCTTTTCTTTTATTATTTTAAATATTAAATAAATATATTTTGAAGAAAGAAATAGAATGCACTATTGTTTTAAAAATACTTAAAAAATGTTCAAAATAACTACAAAATTTCTACAAAATGTAATAATGAACAACGTACTTACAACATTGTTTAGTTTTCATTTAGACATATTTCAAAAGGTTTAAAAACCCCTTAAGATTGTTGGAACCTTTTATGCTATTTTTTCCCCCCATGTAAGTAATTTTCTCAAATTTTTTTCCAAGTGTAAAAGCTGTAGCGGCTCAATGATGAGGCTGTGGCAAGCTGTCACTTACTGAAGTATCGCTGGTTACCCTGTGTTGGTTGGCAAAACTCCGTTGGTGGGAAGTCGCGCAAAAAAGGCAATTTCCGTCGTGTGGTGTGGGTGAGAGCAAAAAAGGGGGTAAATCCAGGGGGTAAGAGAGGGGGCCAAAGAGGCTTGAATGCCTCCCGAGCCGCGGTGGCAGGAATTACCAATTCAAATGTCAGGCAATGGCAAAACACTTCAAGTGGAATTAAATTCAGTGTCAATTGGTAGCCCGCCTAACGAGAATTGTTCGCGGATGCCGCCTGAATCCGAATGTACGAATCCGTTGCCAAGCAGAGGCTTCACCTTAACCCATTAGTTGTGCGCGGCAAGGTTAAGGCGGCATCGAGGAGTAGAAGGGGGTCGTTGAGAACCCTTAAAGTCTGTTACGGAACCCAAACAATTTTTCAACTTCCACCATTCTTTTCACTTAATTTTTCTCCTTCTTTTTTTTTTAATTTCGGTGCGTGCTTGACCCAACAGAATTTATGTTTGGTCGGGCTCACCCTCAGCCCCCAATCTCAATCCCCAAAAAAAGGGGTAAAAGCAAAAATTAGTTAGAGGCTACACGGAGGACCCCGGGGGCATCGAAAAGTGCAAGTACTGCAAAAGCAAACTGTGCGGAAATATTTAAGGACTGAAGAGCTCTCCGGCTCTCGTTTGTTCACGGGTTCCCAGTGCTGTTTGCGATAATTGGAGGTGCTTGTGGGGACTACGCAATCTACACGAAACACGCTTCGGTCTGGCGTAGATTACTTCAAGTTGGTTCCCGATAGGGAGCTGTCGTAGCGATTGTATCGGGTTCACAATCTTTATGGCTGATATATAGTACGATGCGATATGACGCGACAATTTCAACTATCAGTTGTAAAAGCGAAATTGTAGCCTCTATAACTGTGGCCATCAAGAAATTGTTTGGTTATGAAAGAACTTTATAAAAATTAAAGGTTTATTTATTGGATATTTTTCAATATTGTTTTTTTCTATATTTATTCCCAAAGAAAAATGTGAATACTGAAAATAGAATAACATATTTTTTTGATTCGTATTTAAAATTGAAATATTTATTAAAAAATTTTACTTTTTGCAATTTATTTAAAAAAAGAAAACACTTTTCATTACACCTTTTTTCCATGGCAAATAGAACGGAAAACTAATTTCAAGCCTTTCAAGCCCAACATTGCCAATATTTTATGCAGACATGCCAGCGGGTCCTTCCTTCCTGCAACTTTTCATGACTTTTTTATGCCAGACGACGACCCTATAGTAAAAGTGAATTATATTATACGAAATTCCAGCTTTTGGGGTTATTTGAGGATTTGATTGCCTTTTGATTTCGTTGTAGTCGCTTTCGCAATTTTCGTTGGCAGACACAAATATCCAAACAATAGATTTGCTGTCTCGGCAATTTGTTTATATGCAATAAATTTTTCGGGGCAAATCAACGATAATGCAATTTATTTGCGTACATCTTATTTTTTCTTGTCTTCTGAGCCTCTCTCTCTCTTACTTCTACTTTTTTATATTTCTTTCATTTGCATTTGGAATATTTGCCTTTCTGTCAAAGCTCTTTTGGCTGCCCTCTCGTTGGTTTTATTTAATGGGAATAAATGTTTTCTTTTTATTGGAGTTCAATGTGTTTGCGCTGCTTGTGCGAAAATTTACGAGCCTCACTGTCCATTTTCCTATATATATTTTTTTAATAATATTTTAAGTGTGACTTTGGCTACCGCCATTTGTATTTTTTACTGTCACCGGTTGTCAATATTAACATGGATAAATATTGGCTGCCAGTGAGTGTTGTATTTTAATTATGTCGTAAATTAGTCGAGGCAACGGAAAGTGTAACAAAATAAGAAGAAGTAGCTGACACATAATTGGTTAATAAATTAAAACTATATTTCTTTAGGGGTCTGGTGGCAAGTTGTGAGTTTTTGTGGGATGTTAGCCTTTAATTATAAAATCAGCTAAGCGAAGCGAATTATTTTAAGCCTTAAGCTATCAGAAATATAATTTTAAGCGGTAAAAACTCTTTAAATAACACGCTCCAAGGGTAAATAAATGCAGAAATGATCAATTTAATTAATTATATATGTTCAAACCTACTATTTGATTTTTAAACTCTTCTTTAAATTACAAAATTGATAAATTTTGCAGCCTTGGCACAGCTCTTTATTGCACTCATTCGCTTGGAATGTGCAGCATCGCTAATGTTTATCGGTTTTTCATTTTAGATTCTTTGAATGGTTTGCTTTCTCGCATTAATTTTCGCACACACATTTTAGTTGGCAATGAATGCGCTTTGAAATCATTTATCCCCCCGCTCATTACAGCTCCTAGTATATATTTGCACTAATGCGAACCCCTATCTCATCGCGATTCTGGCCGCCCATGAATGCAATTTCTTTCTCCCCCCCGGAACCACTGCCCCTGCAATGCGACGAATAATTTTTATTAAAATGTCAACAGCCTGGCAATGAGCATTGGAATCGAGCCTGCCCCTTGCCATACGCCTTCTTTTCCTCGGGCTTCTGTTTGCCTGCCAAGAGTTTAAAATGTTTGCCAGGACATTGCCGTCACAGACAGAGATAGAAATAGAGATCGGGAAAGAGAGGAGCAGATAGAAAGTTGCTAAAAGGAGACCAAACATGTCAAGGCACAGAAAGGCTGGAAATTGCAGGCGACTTTTGGGCGCTGGAACACGTTTCATATGGGAAGCAGAGCCGAAGGAGCCTTACAGCCAAATGAGGCTAATGCAAAAACGTACAGCAATTACAACCACAATCTATGAAAATTGTCGTCGGGACCCAGTAAATGGAATCATAGTCGAGGCAAATTGCTAAACTTAAAGTCGACTTTCGCACAAGAAAGAAATTATTTCCAGCAGGAGGAAAAACAAAAAAGAAAATCAAAGAAAGTCTAGATTTAAAGAGAGGAAGAAGTGATACCCTTGCGGTCCTTGAAAATATTTTTTTAAATGGAAACACTGAAATATACATCAAGTTTGTCGATAAAGGAATCATCAGAGATTTTGTTGCAAGCTTCTAGAATTTCGTAGCATCTGTGGGACTTTTTCAGAAGCTCTTTAAATAAAAAGATGTCCACTTAACTGCGTTGCAATCTTTTTCAGAATAAAAATACCTCTAACGAGGGTATAAAAACTGCAACGAATTCCATTTACAGCTTTGGGGATTTGTAAAAAAGGCAGGCGAGCAGAAACGGGCTAAAACAAAAAAAAAATATTTTTAAATGTTGGAAGTCTGGCTCGACGGCTGCAAATTGTCCGCTCATGAGTTGCAGCTTAGTGGGCTCAAAAAAAAAGGGGGGACAAAAGGGAGCACAGAAACGGCTTAGAGGAACCAACCAGCGACAAAAAAAGAAAACAGAAGTTGGGGAAGCCAACTACTGACCAAGAGTCCATAAAGCTTTTCCTGTTCTTCAGCCCGAAACCATTTTTTTCCAGCATTTTTCACCCCTTTCCCTGTCTCCTCCACCCTCTTTTCTCCCCATTTTCCCACCCTCTGCCTCCCCTTTGAGCCATTTTCCTGCTCTCAAGTACGCACTTCAATTAACTGTTTTACCAGCGCCAGTTTGTCCAAAGGCGGCGGACCAAAATAAAAACTTTAAAATGTCCTGCCACAGTTGGGAATAAAAGTTTATTGAATATCGTAAATGTTTACGATATACAAGAAGTCACTTCTTATGACCAGATTCGAGTTGACTGGAGTCAAATGAGAGCTGTTATGGCTACCCTTCCCTATCCTATCCTACTCTCCCTTCCCCAAGGGAACTTCTGCGGCCCTGCGGTTGCTCCTTCGGCTGTCTCAGGGCGATAAAATTTGAGATTTATATGACAATTAAATGGCTCAATTAGGCTCCACTTCGGCATTTGTGGTATTGAGTTATGTGTGTGTGTGTGGGGAGAAGGGGTTAAAGAGGGCGTGGCCATTTCATGCGGCAGAAGTGTGAAATCTAATTAAATTTCAAGGTGGTTCCACTGTAAAGCTGAAAATCAATAAGGGATAACCATTTATTTTCCAGGCAAATCGAATGGGGATAAATTCTGAAGGTCCTGGGGCTTAAAGGAATTTAAATAAGGGAAGGGCATGGAAGAGAGTATTATATATATTTCATATATTTTGGTTAGCTTGAACATCTTTTTCTTGAAAAATATTATTTAAATTTTATTTTGAAAGCATATAATAAATATATACATTTTACCAACCTCGTCAGCTTATAGGAAAACCCCTTGTAAAATATTATGTTGCTATCAAAATTTTAGCATGCTTTCCGGGGATAATTGAAACCATAACCCCGGAGTTTACTGTGTTTTTTTAACACACTTTACTTAACCCACATCACCTTTAACGGCTGCCTGCTTCCGTTTATTACCTGAGCACATAAATATGATCGTATTCCGCCTCATATCGGAGTTTCATTGCAATGACAGGAGTCCGTCAAAGACTCATTTCGGGCAAAAAAGCAATAATACAAAATACTTAAATAGCCATCAAAAGCACACTTATGAGGCATACAGCTGCCCACGAATGCCACCCAACTTTCCCTTTCCCCTCTTTATATGCTCTATATATGTTTTTTTTTCTCGACGCCATTCACAAAACCCATCAAAACTACCAAGGATCCGTTCCCCCCCCCCTCTCTCTCTCTACCTTTCCTTTTTCTGTTTGGGGCCCACAGCGCAGCTGGCGCTCCTTTTTCTCTTCGCCACTTCTTCCACCTCGTTGGGCTCAAGTTTTATTTGTCGCAAAAATATTTCATTGTTGCAAGTTCATAAATAAGCATATAAATTTAATTTAATGTAAGGCAGCAGGGATCTAGGCGTGCTGTCAACTTTAACAATGTCCTTTGGCTGCACACGCACATACAAGGGTACAAGTGTGGGTGGGTGGGTGTGTGTGAAGGTAAATAAAAATACGCGTCAGAGATGTGCATTCGAGATGGGAAAAATATATCAAACAATTTATATAATTAAATACATCAAGCTTTATTATTAAAATAATTAAAATTCTATATATAATTATTATATGTATGCGATTTTAAAAAAAGATTTTAATTTTAACTAAATTTAATTATTAAAAAATGCATAAATATTTTATTTATCTCCTGTGAGTTCTTATTTTACATTTAGCAAAATAATAAAAACATAAACTATTTTGAAAATTTTAAATGAAAATTGTTTCTATTTTAAATGTATAAAATTATCGAACAATAAATTTAGGTATCCAACAAAAACGATTTATTTATAATATGAACATTAGTATACTTATACTTCATCCAGAAGGATATAACGATAAATTTACCATCCCTTATACAAGCCTCACCACACACATTCTTTTAGCTTATTAATGTCGCCTACACATAAAGGAGATTGCATTTAATAACCAAGCTGAGGAGTAATAAAAAAAGCGGCAAACTTTGGGTCAAGTTGGGCACAGCGAAATGAAAAAATTAATCCCGCCATGTTGTCGACGAGTAGTTAAACTAGTATTAATGCCAACAACTAAGCTGGGCTGGGCTCATCGCTCGAAAGGAAGTATGCCGGGTACTTGCCACTTTTTGGCGGAAATAAATTGAAGGAGCCGGAAATGCAAAAGAACAACCCAAAAGCCCAAACTTAAATCCTTAAGCCAGCTGAAGAAACACCGACAATAAAATCAAATATTTACTGTATTCATATAATTGGAGCGGAATGCTGGAAAATTGTGGCAGTGTCCTTGTTGAGATAAGGATGTAAGCGAGAGGAAAAACAACATCCAAGATGAGCTCCACCTCAGGTTAAATGTCCTTTTGGGGATTCTCCCGGAGATTAAAGGAATCGAATCGCAAAGAGGGTGGGGAATGTGATAGGAACAAATTACGGGATATCAAATTTCCAATTGAAGGGAAATAACAGCGAAAACATATTAAATGAGTTTACACATTAAAATAAAATAAAAGAGAATATAAGAATTCCCCTATGTGTGTGTAAATATGCCATTTCAAAGGAGCTGTATGGTATGTACCAGTTCCAGTGGTATTATCTTCATAACGGATGCGATAAAGTCAAATTAGGTCGACTTTATTTACTTGCTCGCAAGTTTCTTGATTTATAATTTATTCAGTTTTCTTCCAAGTCATATGGCCTGACCGATAAAGCCATAATTAAGCTTGCCAACAAGTCACTTGGCCAATTTATGGCTCTGCGCCATCATCCCCACCACGTCGAGTTTATCTTTCAGAGCTGTCAACAAATTGACAAAAAACAAAAAGATTTTCAATAGAACGGAGCCAAAAAGTTTCCCCCAACTGGACGAAAAGACCACTCGACACTGACAAGTTGATAATTACGATGATAATAATAAGCGAATGACTAACAATGGAACTTGGCCCAAAGATCACGGACGCATTTTAATCAAATGAGGCATGGCCCTGAAAAAAATGCTACCCCCCAAGTTGGGACTCCCAACTAATTGGCCAAATGCTGGCTGCACTCGAAACTTTATTTCTTTTGAATAAACATTTTTTCCACAGGTTTCACCCCGGCCAGAAAGAAAGTTTTGCTGAATTACTTTTTCCTGGTGAGCATATATTTTTTTTCCCAGCACTCCTCCATGACAAACTTTTGGTAAAACTTGGCAGATTATAAGTTTTGCCGGAAAGGATTATAAACTTGAAAATTTTCAATCAAATTAAATTGCAAGATTAATTGAAAGATACCTTAAGCCAGAGGGAAAACATTCAAAGATCCCTGGAAAAAAGTAACAAAATCCCATTTAAGTCCTTGATATTCATTTTCCGAGCTAATCATGGCAAAGAGCCTGAAGCTCATTGCCAAAAAATGACAATGGGAGACCAGAAAAAAAAACAAAACTATTAATTAATATGGAAATAGAAAAATGGAAAAGAAAAAACATACTACGAGGGAATACAAATAAAAGCAAACCAAATCAAAACAAACCACGAAAGCCCGAACAACAAATTAGCAACAGTCGTTACGAGAGATGTTCCTCTTTCTCCCTCTCTTTCGTCCTGGGTCTGTGGGTCTCTTTTGCACAACAAACTGTTACAAGGTTTTGCTGCAAAGTTCCTTTTGTTCTTGGCAAACACAAACCTACATATCCATAATGGTTTGGGCTACCAGGAATGCACAGGGAAAAAGGATAATGGAATAAAACATGAGATAGTACTTGCTATTACAATTTTGGAAATATAAAGGAATAGTATCGATTTGTTATTCATTTTCGAATCTATTAATCTCTCTCAAGTTTTGTCTTGCGGATACAAATGTGATTGGTGATTAGAGACTTATTAAAATATTCATTTTGAAGTAGTAATACCAGTAAACAGCTTAAGTCTTCAATAAATATCCACAGAACAAATATATTATATAATCGATTTAGGGAAATATAAATACAAATATATTTTATGTTATGGCTAAAAATATGCTCTATCTCTACTAGAGATAACATTTTTAAATGTTTAAATTCAAACATCCCCCATAATGCCAGCAAAGAGCTTAGTTGTTTAGTAAACATAAATAAATTCAATAAAATATAATACTTTATCTATGAAATTCTTTTGTGTGCACCATGAAGAGCCAATACA
The DNA here is from genome assembly GCA_035045905.1 of Drosophila anomelani. Taxonomy (NCBI): domain Eukaryota; kingdom Metazoa; phylum Arthropoda; class Insecta; order Diptera; family Drosophilidae; genus Drosophila; species Drosophila anomelani. The sequence goes on from JAWNOO010000165.1 coordinate 3,127,162, forward strand.
ATCTACAGGCTCAACAAGAGCCTCCAAAAATAGTTGCCTGCAATTTAAATATTGATTTTGGCCCGCTCACTGGGTCGCATCCAGTTTCGCTTTGAACAAATATTTACAACTCAGACTGAAGACTCTGAAGAAAGCTGAAACTGAGATAAAGAAAGAGAAGGAGATACAGACAGAGAGAGTGAGGGAGGGAATAAAAAAAAAAAACTGTGGGATAGGTCATCAAATAAGGCTGTGCTTTTGTCTCTCGGCCATTGGCAAACATGTTCGAGATACTTTTGTTTGCTCGCACCCAAGTTATTTCCATTTCCATTTCCCCGCCAGAGCCCCAGCATTTCAAGCATAATTTGCGTGCCTAATGAAAATTTCAAATGGAAATTTCCAAATGCAAATAAGTAGCTGCAAGATACATTTGTGCTTTGTCCATCTAGTAAATCGGCATTAGTCGAAGGCATGGCGGGGGGGAAATCCCCTTTGAAGTTAATGCCTGTGTGTGAGTGTCTGCATTTCTGGGAAACAGTAGTAAAGCGCAAACTAGGGCTTCAAATGTATTAATTTATGGTTCCTACATTTGATTAGATAATCCAACCGCAAACACTCCACATAAGCAAGTGCTGCAGACCGTTGCCGATAATCACACTCTCCTCGGTATCGTTGGGCTCAAGTTGGTCTTGGGCACTATCGTTGATGATTGGCCAAGACATGTGATTTATATGGCCAGCTTGATTGGTATTAACAAATGCCCAGTCTTTATTCTGCCCACTCATTTGTTCCAACTTTTCAGCACAAAACCTTGTGCAATTTCATTAGTTAATTCATTTTATGTGCCAAAATTAGCTACATTATTCAAATGGCTGAGTGGAAAAAGGGGTAGCAGAGGGGGAACGGATAGTTGGGAAATGAGTTAATTAAGTTGCCAACTTCTGACGAGTGTTGGGGGAGAGAAAGGGGCGGGGCGAACTAGCTGCAACTTTGACAGACAAGTGTGGCGTAATGAGTATAATTCGAAAGAAGAAAAGGATCTAATAAAAAAGTTGGTGGAGCAAATTTATATTGTCCAGTTGGAAATTTTAAGAAAATTATTAAAAAAGAATTTCTACTACATTTTTCTATGAAAATATTTTAATTGCTTTTTTAAACGCATAAAATGATTTAATTTAATTTATTTCCTTGGCATACGCCTTTTTAAAAAATCTCTTTCAGTTCCCAGTCCAAAAATTGATTCTAAAAAATATAAAAAACAATATTAATATGTGTATTACCTACTTAAACCCTTGGAAAAATTTTATTTAAATAATTCCTTTTACCTGAAACCATTTCCCAAAACTCCAGGCTAAACTAAACCCAAAACCAAGAGCCATAAATAAGTTTCCACTTATCATGAGCATTCTAAAATTATGACCCGCACACATTTCTGAACAGAGTTCAGAACATTTATGTGGGATTCGTCGTTTAATACAACGATTAGATAATACTTGGAACAATTGCCCTGCACTTGGCCATAAACTTGACAATCCGATTAGAGTTAATGGGCACATGGGGCAGCCAAGAGAGAGGAACACTCGACAGAAACTTTGTAAAAAATAAATTAGACAACCTTGCAACCCACTCAACACCTCCGGAATTTCTCGAGAGAACTCCTTCCTTAACAACAAAAAACTAAAGTAGAATCCGTCCTAATTGTAAGGGTAATCAAATAAATTAGTTGAGTACGTGCAAGTGCGTTATTTTCAGCGCATTAAGTGATGAATTCAGAGTTGTTTTGTGCGAGTGAGTGAGTGAGTGAATGGAAGACTGAATGAATGAATGAATGAAGGGGTAAATTAGGTACCGGATGGAGCACTCTCTCTCTAAAAAAAAAATAGGAAAACTAGACTGAATGAATCAACTCGACGCGTTGTAATAGCCACTGATGCTCTGCGTGGCATTAAGACAATCATTTTAATTGGAGTGCCACTTGCGTACATGCAACCAAATCCAACTCATTGAGAATGGAGCATCTCCCTCTCTCTTTCTCTTGGTCTCCATCTGTCTCTTTTTGTGCCCCATTGTCCGTCTGTGTCTGGCTGTCTGTGTGTCCCTCAATTGTCGGATGTGCCACTAAGCGCTTAATAAAAAGTTTTTGGCTCGCGCCCGCTGCCTCAGATATTGTTTTTAGTTTTTGGTATTTACTTGGGGATTTTAAGCTGCCACAGATTGTCCAGAGCTTGAGTTAGAGTATTATATATATATATTGTATTTAATCTTGTGGAGGAGCTGCTGCTCGGCTGTGATGCAACACTAACTATTTGGGTTGGCTTTTTCAAGTGCCAAAAAGTAAGGGGAATTGCCAAATGCCGTTACATTAGAGCCCGTGGCGGTTTTTGTTTTAGTTTAAATGCATTTTCCTCGGCTGGTTTATATTATATAATCCACTAAACAAACTCTCAAGTTAGGAAAAGCTTTAGAAAAACATTACAAGGGTTTGTGTTATTTAATAAGAATTTGTAAAAGTAGTAAAATGTTCCTAAAGCTTAAGTAATTTCTTAAAGCGAATACAAACCAATAACAAATATATAGGAATAAAGTATTCAATGAACAAATATAATTTTTTGTATTCTATTTAATTAATCCAGAAAATCAAACAAAGAGAGTGTAATGTTTACTTTCCATAATATCGCGCTTATCAACTAATAATCTAGTTCACATTTAATTAACATCTAAATCAAGTTATTATAAATACAAGGTAATTGAAAATTTCAGACAAAACACCGCAAATATGCAAATGTGATTAACTATTCTCGGGCGAGCCGATATATGAGCGAAAATCGGCCAGACTGTAAATAACTAATCTATCACCGAAAGACCGCAGCCCGCAAAGCCGCAAATGGAAAAGCCTAGTTCAGCCTGCAGCAGCTGCAGTGGCAAAAATACATATATATACACATAATCATAGGTCGTTTGCCTTAATGCGATTTAGGATTTTACGCACAATTTGGCAGAAAGGGGGGAAAAAATATGTGTATTGTTCAGGAAGCCAATATAGTTGCTCTATGAAAATAACTACTTTAATCAGGCTATGCGGCTCGAAGGACACTGAGCGTGTGCCATTTTAATTTAAATAGCAGAAGGTGTGTGTGCGTGAAAGGCCATTGAGCAGGGGTGTTGGAGTGAGTGGTGATGTATCCGCCCACCCATCCCCTAAAACATATATCCCCCTCCCAGCGAACCGCACTTGTTTGCACATTTCTCATTTGACGCAAGCCGCCCACTACGCCCCCCGGCAGGCCTGGCTTTCAATGTTAATTATACTTGTTGGGCCCAGCCACATCTCATGCTCGTCTCTGTGTTTTTTTTTTTTGCCACCACTCTCAATGCCACTCATTATGCAGCTCATATGGGATCCATGGAGCATATAAACCATATAAAAGTGAGCATGTTTTCCACAGATTTTCCCCATATGCCAGCCCTCTTGTAAAGCCATTTGCTGGCATTTGTGTAGGCCATTTTGTTATTTTTCCTGCTCGTTTCTCCTTTCGGCTGTGTTTTCTTATTCGTCCTTTTTTTTGTGTTTGTTCGTTTGTTGGCTTGTCCAACCTTTTCAGCGTTTTATTATAAATATGAAAATTAATCACTCAGCAAAGAGCCCGAGTTCGAGAGAGGGTTTGCAGCGCACCGAAAATTTGTTGGCCATTCGAAATGGTCCTTTAATTAGCTCATTTCAAGCGGAATGCGAGCCTTGATTACCGGTCGACTCCCCTTTTTGGTTTGTTCTTTTGAAAGGATCATATTAATATAGGGTGAGGTGTGCCTGAAGGACATTATATAAATATCAAATATAAAATCAAAGAATTAAAGATAGAATTCACTGCAATTTGAATTGTTTTGTTATAAAAGTTTATTTAAGAACCTTTTGAGTTTAAATATTTATATTATATTTATAAATATTTCCGAGACGGAACTTAAGTTAAACTTAATCTATGAAAGCATAAAAAATTTCCTTAAACATTAAAAAATACGGTTTTAAAACTCTCAAATTAAGAATTAAATATTTCTTGAATTAAACAAATTTGCTTTTAATTTCCCAACATAGAGTATTTATTATTCTCCTCATTACTCTTCTGTCTCCTTTTTACTTTTATGTGGTTTCGTGTGAAGAAGCAACTCAACAAAAAAGTAAAGAAAAAAGGCGCCACCAAAGGACCTTTTGCACTCCTGCTCTTCATTTTTTTTCCCTGTCAATGTGGCTGGGTTGTCTCAGACTTGTTTATTTGTCTTTTAATGGGACGCGCTTGGCGTGTTTTTATTTTACGCTCGCCACACGCGATGCATACGCAATTTCAACGCCTCAAATTAGGCAACAAAATTTGTGTTTTCCCACGGAAGGTAATGAAAACTATGCCAGTCAGGCGCGAATCGAGTCAGAAACCAATGCAGTACTTTTGTCAATCCAAAGAGAAAAAATCGAGGGCAATATCCCAGACCTAAAACCGAAACGAAACCGAACCAAACTCAATTGGGCATGGACTGCGTCGCGCCACGCCGTGCTGTGTGTCCAAGTTTTTAGGTTTTATTTTCATTTGGCGAACGGGGCCACTTGAATGCGAAATGAAGCTACCGAAAGCGGAGTCAAAAAGCAACAAGGATTCAAAGGACAGAGCGCAGCAAAGTTTTTATTATTTTGCATAAATTCAACGCAACCGAATATATATCTGCTTTTTTTGTTGCACAATTTAAGCGATTTCCGCGACTATCGCTGGGAGATTTGTTGCCACAGAGTCTCTGCAGCCGAAAGCTGCTCAAAATTCACACAATTCAAACGAAACGAAAAGCGGTGGGGCGTTAACAGTGGGGCGGGGGGAGGCGGGAAATGGTAGGGAAATGGCCGGAAAATGGGGGGAAAGTGCAACAGTGCCGCACTCGAGCTTATTGTTGACATTTAGCAGAGCCGGCAGCCAGCCCGACCACGGAAATGCCCCAACCAACCGCAATCCTAGTGTTAATTAAGCTTACAGAACGACAGGACCGGCAGCATAAAGTTGTTAAGTTTTTGTCAAGCCCTCGGCCCTCTCGTTGGCTGTTGTTTTAGCTGCTGGCGGCTTAATTATTTTTATAATTTTTCTCTCTCTCATTTTTTTGTTGTTGTCAGATTTTCACATTTTCCGCTCGGTTTTCCGCTCGTTCTCCAATTTTGTGTCGAGTGCTGTTGGCTTTTCTGGCCATCTCATTAAATTAAATCAATTAATTTCTCCCCATTAATACATTTTTTTTTACCTTTTTTATTATTATTATGTTTTAACGTGGCGGCCCGACACTTATTAATTTGCATATGAAATTCAATTGCCACGCGTTGTTTCCTTTTTTTAATATAGTAATGAAGAATTTTGATTACAGAAATTTATTGAATTAAATATAATTAGTTAAAGGGTGTTGAACCTTCAGTTTTTTACTTGAATTTCTTTAGCTAAAAACTTGGATTAATTATTGCCTTGCAGCTTGACAAAAAACCTAACAAATTTACTTTAAAAACATTTATTACGCTCCATAAATTACCTAATTGCATTGATATAAATGCATTAAATAAAACACGCGTTTCGTTTTGATTAAATTATATAAACAGTGGCTTAATTAAAAATGACTAGTAATGTGTTTATATTTTCAATTGTTGGCTTTTTAAGTATTTATTTTAATTGCATTCAAAGCCATCGATACTGAATGAACTGACTGAAAAAGAAAAAAAAAGTAAAGCCCACAGAAAAGATTTAACTTTGCGTGCGACAGCAAATCTGAGTTCTTTCTTTTTTTTTGGTTTCGTTTTTTATTGTTTTGATAAGCTGCGAGAAGAGCGTATATGTGCATGCATTAAAAACATTGCTATATATGTGTGTGCATATTTGTTTGGACTTTATTTTATTTTGCTGCTTCATGACTTTCTGCCTCTAGGGGATTTCTAGTTTTATTTGTTTATTCACTGTCGTTGTCAAGGGATTTTTTCTTTCACAAGCCAACAGCTTAGATTAACGTAAAAGAATGCTACAGAAATAAAATTAAAAGAAGGCTTTGCCCCATCATCACCAACCAATCAGTTTTGGAACATTACTCATACGCCTCATAGTACATATAAAGCAAGTCTAAAAATATATGCTTCGGATATATATTTATGTGTGTCTACAGAGCGTTGAGAACGTGGAGCAATTTATACGGCCTAGTTTTCTTGGACAGCAGCTGGCTGCTCAAAAGCATTCACAAATTCTCAGTCGAGTGTAGAGAAATCTATTTTTCAATTATGTGTGTGCACACGCAATTTTCCCCCGCAACAAAAATCACCTCTGAGAAATCCCCGACTCGAATATTATCAACACCGCTGCCTTATCTCGGCTCTGCTCTTAATTTGCACTCAACCTGCATTGCCTACTACACATTGCTTGTTTAGGTCTCTTGACCTTTTTATTTGCACAGCCAAATGCCATGGAGAACTGCCCATTTTCTCACGGAGTTTTTGCGGATATGTCTGAGGCCTGTTGATTGCTTTAATTTCTGCGCAAATATTTATTTCTCGCCCTGGTGTTGACTCTACACGGGCCGATTTTGACACTCTTGTGCAAATATATATGCAAAAACCATAGGCCAAGGCTAGTGACAAATTAACATGGACCATAATTATACGGAAAATTGATGGGAAAACAAGTGGCTTTGCCTGCCACTTTGAGGCTATAATTGCTTACGTATTTATCTGTGGAAAATAATAATTTATCTTCAATTACTGTTCGTTTCTCGGGTAATTTTATGCCAGTTTTTGACAGTTCTAATTTATGTTTATTATAATTTTAAGAGTTGAATTTACAATAATTTTGTTAGTTTACGTTTTTAAATGGTTTTTTCCGTTGATGTTTATTTATATATTATAATGTGTGGTTCACATTTCCGTTTAGATTGAAAAGCACGATTGTTACGATCGCTTTTTGTTTATGTATTTTTTGAACGGTAAATTAAAGTCACTTTCATGGAACTAATTTTGCTTTTATTTAAGTACATTTACAATAAATTTTTACCAGAAAATCTATTACATCTACTGTGTAAATTCCTTCCACATCATGCACTTTACTTAGCGTTTCTTCAGCTCTGCACAAATACCCCAAAAAGTTTTTCCAATTAGTTTAATGCATCATTTTGTCATTTCGGCAGCCAGCCAAGGATCCTCCTGCACATATTATATATTCATAAATGCACAGCATATATTATATATAGAAACGAGTATGTGGCATTTTGTTTAGACAAGTGCAAGCCAAGATTCTAACCACTTCATAACACTGCGGACAAAAATGTCTTCAAATGCATTGCCGTTCCTTATTTTTCGGTCATGTTTTCCTTTTGCTTTTGTTATTTTTTATTTTGTTTTTTTTTTGTTCGTAAACAAGAAAATTCTGCAAGGAAAATGCCCAAGAAATATTTCGCTGGCAAAGTTTATTTTTCTTTTGTTTCGTTTTATTTTAGATTTTTTGTTTTTGTTGCTGCTGCTTTTTTTTTGTTTTCACTTCTCCTCAGTTGGCTTTTCCTATTTTGTGGCGTAGACAAAACGGCGGCGAGCACGTTTCCGGTTGCGAACGGCAACGGAATTATAACAAGTTGTAAATGAACGGCAAAATTTGATTACTTTCGATGTCAGAAGTCAAAATGAGAATTGCAGAACTAGTTAATTTGAATGGAAACCGAAAGGGCGCAGGGCACAATAAAAATAAATGCCATTTGGGGAGACGGATATATATTTACGAGAAGAAAAATATTTAAAAATTGCAAAAATATATTTCTTTTCCTGATAAAAATGATTGAGGTCTTGAGAAAAATCGTTTAACTTAATTTTTGTTTAGAAAGGGAAGTAAAAAATTTGAATTTTAGATTTCACAAAATTAAAGGGAATTAAAATTTTATTTCGTTCACAAATTAGTTTTTAAATTATTTTAATTTGTATTTAATTTTCTTTATGCTCTGTATTTCAAAGTGCACTAAAAAATATGTTAATAAAATTAATATTTTATTTATTCTTTAACAGATATTTATATCACCGATTCTTAAGTAATGGCTTGTTCCGATTTTGTGTTTTAAATTTGCAATAAATAATCCCTAATTTAATCTGTAAGTTGGCATTCTTTTCATGGCTAAAAATTCGGATAGCCATAAACAAACCTTAGCTCAAAATAAATCTTTGACTAAATTTATATTTATCAGAATGTATCTTTATCCGTCTCCCCATCGGAACTGACGCGAGGCACGCGAACGCCACTTACGCTGCTTGCTGACTCCCACGTACGGAATGCGACGTAAACTGGATTTTCAGCGCGACGGCGACTTGCCTATAACGTAACGTAAGCGCTACGTTTCGCTTCAACCGAACCGAAGTACAGACAAGTGGCAACTGAACTCAACCGCCGCTGGAAAAACGTATAAAAGCCAAAATCACTCAAAGCGAGCTTGGTGCCGGCGAAAGAGCAGAGCAAAACAAAGAGTGCAAATTGAGTGAATGAGAGCAGGAGAGACTGAAACATAGAGAGAGATAAGGCGCAACAGGTTACCTCGGCTGCTGGTCATTTAACCTCGTTACCTCCTCTGTGGGTCACACGGGGCGTATGTGTAATGCGGCTCACGCAGAGCTTGTGTGTGTGTGTGTATGTGTGTCGGAGTGTGATGTGTGCGTGCGGCGGCAAATCGCCGACAAATTGTTTAGTAACTATGGCTACGTAGAAGCTGTGACTTGGATTACCAGTTGGGTTTGTTTCTCGTTTTCGTTGTCGTTCTGCCTGCGCCCTGTCACACTGCGTATACGCAATTTTCTCGCCTTTGGCTTTCCTGCGGCCAAGCAATTTGCACAAGTGTGCGTGCCGAGTGCAAAGTTTGGCCATAATTCAGATGTTTTTATGGAAATGCCAGGGTATTTGGTTCAAGGGGTTAACACAGCATTACACTTCTATGTAGAAAGGCATTATTTTGTCGGGGTAAATGTATAAAAATGTTCGAGAAAGTTGTTTTATTTATTTTTAGGCTTTTCAGGATATTAAGTGAATGAATGAATATTTCACTTCCTTGGTTCAGTAGATTTTCATTTTGGGGCCGCTCTACTTTATTTAAATTTTAATTATATTTAAAAATAAAACCAAAATATGAAGAAGTTTTAAACGGTTGCTTGAAAATTCGTCCTTGAAAGCAAAAACAATTGCTTTAACTATTTTACGCTAATGAAATCCTTTGGGAATCATTAATTTATGATTTTAAGTTTTCACCGCCTTTGAATCATGTTCTTATTTCGAGTCAATTTGGTTTTAAAATTCGTTAACAAATACACAAGTTGTTTAATTAAAGATGACTCAGGCTCTTGAAAAGTGTTAAGGAACCTTTGTTAAACAGTTAAATTTTAACTTTAAACCTCTTAAAATTTTTTTAATGCATTTTGTAACTATTCCGTTGCCTATTTGTCATCATTCTCCAATTTTAACTTTGGAATAACTTCTTGCGATGGATTAGCCTCCTTTAAAGACATATCAGCATCGAAAAAATCTTCAAAAGAAACCACTTCAATGGATACAGTTTGGCCTAAAACATTTGTATGACCTTCCTTGATATCAGCCTCCTTTATCTGGTTATTAGGTATGGAACCCATTACCACATGACCCTCCACAGCGGCATTGATTAAATTGCACAAGAGATTTTCGCATACATCTTTGGCATATTCAGTTTCGTTGGTGCCACGAATATTCTTCATGGTATCGTTGACAGTTACCTTCATTTTCTGCAGCTCTAGGTTAATCTTCTCAATATTGAGTAGATTGGCTCGGGAATGTTCCAATGCAATGGAAATGCGCCTGGCTAGATCCCGGTGATCCTCTCGCATATTGCGCGCATTCTCACGGAGACAATCAAGGACTACCGAACGGTAGGCGGGGCTTGAGTTCATCTTCATTTGGAATGTACAAAATATATATATTTATATTTGGAGTTTATAATTCTATTACTGTATTGTCGTTTCAGACTGGAGTCTGTACTGAGATTTTGTGACGACTCTGAAAGGGAGGCGAGTGGCCAGGCTTGCTGGGGTGTTTCTATAATTAGATGATTGACATCAATTATAATAATTATCAGAGTAAGCCGATTAGGTGGCTAATGAATTAAACATTATGAGAATTTACCGCCCCCTCGCCACCCAACTTGGGGCGACAAATCAATGTCGCAGGAAACATATAATTATCGTCATTATCCCCATAAAAGCGGCAGCCTCTCCTCACACACAGTTTTATGCTTTTCTCGGGTCTGCTGCTGCTCGGTGTTGCATTCATAATTGATTGTCCTGTGGGCAAACGTGTCCTTCGGCAGGGTCCTCTTGCCGGATAAGCACTTAAGCTAAATGAAGCCAGATGGCTTAATACTCGTTTGAGTTTGCTAGCAAAGGGATTCCTAATTCCTAAGCCGCTTTTGCAATCTCTTTTTATCCTCTGCTCCCTCTGTTTAATTTTTAAATGTGGCAAAGTGTCTGAAAAAATGCTTGGTAATTGGTCAAAGTCCAAAGTTCTTCCATTTTTAATGAGAAGCAAATACGTTTTGTCCTAATTGGATTAATTGTCAATGCTGCTGCGGGTTGCGAGCTACTTGCGGTCTGGGTCAGAGTCACATTACTCGGTGAGCCTTTGCATTGTCAGCGGGTTAAAGGTCAGAGTTGATGATAGCTTTGTGGCCGAAGGAAGTACAGAAAAATAAATAGGAAATCTAAGAGCTGAGTAGGTTCGGGACTTACTTATTTGACCTACTTTACATTATATACTTTTTTCATTCCCTTTACAAACTCGCTTTGATAATGAATATTTTCAATGAAACAACTCTCTAAGCTTTGCTTTAACAAATATTAATTACCCTTTGCCACAAAATCAATCAAACCGAATGTTATTTTAGAAATTAAGCTATGGAATTGGTTTCTACACACACGCCACAAATCATATTTAACTACTTTGATAATTAAAACGAAAGCAAACACAGGCCAGGCCCTACCAAAATCATCATTAAATCGCTTTCCTTCTAGTTTAATTTTCCTGCCTTTCCCCCATCTGTCAAATGGTAAATGCCGAATCGAAATTCTATCAATTTGCCATTCAATCATTTCCACTGACGCTGCTAAGCCGACTATGCAAATTGAAGTCAAGAGGCATTAAGTCCGATCCCGAAACTAAAACGCAGCTCCATGACACAATTGTCAGGGTTTTATCGGCTTATTCCTATGCATGAGTGCAGGCACTCACACTGCCACACTGACGCCCACATTGAACTCACACATAGAGAGGGGTCTTATCGCCAAAAGGAAAAGCTTTGCCAATTTTCCGCAACTTTTTTCCTTAGCTTCAACGTTGAACTCATGTGAATATAAATGAATGCTTGTATCAGAAAACTATACATACATATATACATTTATTTTTTTTAACCGGAAATAAGTTTAGTTAGGATTATATCAAAAAGTTAAAGTTTAAATGAAATTTAAAAATGTTACCGAATTTTTTAATAATAAAATCATGTTTCTAGAAGTTTTTGAATAAAATTGATTGCCATTTTCACAGGGTATTAAGCACATTCAGTTGCCTTTATTGCCTGTGCATATTTGAATTATTAAAAATGGAAAATTAAAAGCATATTTAACACAACAAAGCCCTTAATTGACAGTGACTTTAATCCTGAATAAACACAGTTCAGATTTTTCCTGAAAGACAAGTTAAAGTTCAAGCCACACTGCACACATATTTACAATAAAAACGGCATTTTTGAGATGAAATAAAAAATAATTGAAAGCAGGAGCTTGATTGATTAGCCGGAATACGGCAGTTAACTAAGGTTCCAGCACCATCAGGCCCCGCTTTTCTCTCCGAAAACCCCTGGAAATTGATGTGCGGCTGAAAAGGTGATTTATTGCGGGATGGAGTAGGGCAAGGGACTCTCTATTGCTCTATCTGTGCTGTTTGCTTATCAAGTTTCGGTTGGGCTTTCATTATGCGACATATATATTTTGTTGAATTTTATGTTGTAATTCAATCAAGGCGACCTTTTTCAGCATTTCCAGCATAATTGATGACGAGAACTAAATGTTAAAGGTCACCAAATAAAAAATAATAATAAATAAAATAAGTTTGAGATGGGTCAGTAGTGAAGATGACTGCATATAGGAAATATAATTGAGATAAAACCAATAGAAATAAATCACTGTTAAGGAAGTAATAACCAAAATTGAGAAGAAGAGATTTTAAATATTAAAGTATTTTAGGGAGTCAAAATTACTTAAGGATTAAACTTAAATGTTTTACCTAATACTTAATGCTACTTTTTTACTTAGTTAATTTAACTCCTAATACTTACTCTACTCTCCTCTTTATCAGTTGACTTCAAACAATCCCTTACCTAAAAATAAAATAAATAAAAAAATCAATTAACATTTTGTATTTCAAAGATCTTTTCATTTTCTTTTTTTCTTTTCACTTGCCTTCAATGAAATTTATAACATAAACCATTTAGCTTCAGTAGCTACGACTTTTTCAATATGAAAATTCCAACAAAAGAGCTTAGAATGGCTGCTATAGATTTTCTGATGGAGAATTTTACACTTGACTGAATATTTTCCATTAATTTTTGGTATGAAGAAGATTTTCTTGAGGTAATAAATTGAAGTATGCATTCGATATCTTTAAGATTGCCTTGAACTTTTTCTCATTATTCTGACTATTAACTGTCGCTCGACAAGCTTGAGAGCGCCACTTGCCAATTTTCCGGTGCAGCTAGACCCAACTATGCCAACTACTTGGAAAAGTTTGTAGCTCTGCACTTTTCCCCGAGGCCATAACACCTATCATTTGCATCTTGTCCCCTGGTTTGCTCTGGTTTTTCACTGACTCTTCCTGCCATTTTCCCCGTCTGACTTTTCCCATGCGACCGCCAAAAGTTCGATTGCATTTTTGGCGGGGTGGCGTCTTTCGTTCCGCCGTATGTGGCACGTTTCTTGGTGGTGGCTTTGCCACCGCATCACGCATACGCCACGTTGACTAATTAAACTAATCTCCTCGCTTGCCTCGATGGCTGGGCAAACACACCTTGAGCTGAAATTATTCGAAAATCCCCCACACAATCCTGCAGGAGCCCTGTGTTTATACATACATATATATATTTCACTTTATTTCTGCGGTTCAACTTTTGCTGTGATTTCAGTTTCGGTTCTCCTTATTTTTTACCCGGTTTTTTCGCTTAGCAATTTAATTTTTGTACTTCCCTTTCTCTTATTTCTTTCTCTTCCATTTTTTTGTGTTGGCTTTCCCGCCGTGTTTGCGTAGCTGAAATTGTTTTCCATTTCAGGTTTTCCGCCCGCCCGCGGGGACCGAAAAGCAGGAGCTGGAAGCTGAAAGTGGGGATGCCTGAGAGTCGCCACAGCGGCTCCCTGTTGGGTATCCCATTTCAAGTGGCACTGTAGCCACAACCTGTGCGATGATAACGAGTAAATGCTGCTCAGGGCATTGCGAATTGCATTGGGTTTCCCACAAATTTATGCTGCTTCATTCGGGGATGTTTAAGAGTTGGAATGAGTTTTTGGCGACAGCGGCGGATATCGTAAATAATCTGGGCTCTGCTGGGCCTCTATAAATGATCGTTAGTAGGCAAATATTACATAAATTTGGTAGTCTGGGCTTAAGAAATGGTTATATCTCTTTATCGAGTATATTTTCTTTTAAAAATAAAAAAAATAAGAGAATGCTCTTCTATAAAGCTGTGTTCTGTTTCACAATCCGAATTTCATCGATTTTCTAATAATTTCTGAAGCTACCCTGTACCTTTAATAGGCGTGCAAATCGATTAATGTTCCACTTCTAGGCTCCAAAGATAACGAAACCAATATTGCTTTTGTCTTGGCCCATTTAGTTCGACTTGACAGACCGGCGACTAATGGTTGTGGAGCGCAGTAAACGTGAGGAAAATGAAACCAAAGGTGAATACAGGTGTTGGAGAGACATAGCCATATGGCATAGTTTCATTCAACAAAACTATCATTCCACAGGTCACTACTGCGATGACATTTCGTGTGTCACTGCTTCTCTTATCTGCAATTACCACGGTGGAGTCTCCAAACACCGGGGCTTTGTCCCGAAGTATTCCCACTCCAATTGCATCCCCAATTAAGGGCTCACTTCCAGAATGCGATAATTACGAAAGTATAAACCAATGGTTCAATAAGCAGTTGAGGCTAAGCCATATTCTAGAAAAACATTTTTTAAATCTGAATGAACTGCCAAATGAAACTTGTGATTTTTATGAAAAAGATAGCATACAATCACTATACGAAAATGTGGAGAAAATTACAGACTTGAACAGAAACCAATCAGAAGAATTTCCCGAAATTAGCGGCAATCTGGCAAAGGATCTAAATCAAATTGTGCCCTTGTTCAAAAAGTTAGTACCCAAGGGTTTTAAGCGGCAAAAGTGCTGTGAAGAGCTGGAAAAATATCAACAAGAAATTGCGGAAAATCTGCAGGATAAGTGGGAGGATCTTAAAATGGAAATATCAAAAAACATCGATAAAGATAACGCCAAAATCAGAGACCAGCTACAGGAAAATCAAGAAAACCTGGGAGAGCAACTAGAAGGCTTTCAACTACAATTAGAAAATGTTCAAGAGGAATCTGTATCTAGTTTCAAACACAGATGTTGTTTGAATTTTTATAGAAAAATTAACAACTTGCAAGATGACTTAAATAATGTCAACACCGATGCTAATGATTATAATCAAGAGTTTGGTAATAAGCTGAAGAAAATGAAAGATAAACTAGCAAGCCAAGATAAAAAGACAACGGAAGTAAGAGAAACTGTAGGAAAACGAGAGAAAAATATCAACGAAATGGTGGAAAAGTTTGAAAAGAAGACTACATGTTCAGATTGTTCTGAAAATGAATTGGAAAAAATAATTAGCCGGATGGAGAGCCGCGTTAAGGAACAAGAAAATAAGGTTGGTAGCTCAGCAAGCTATACCCTCTGCCAGGAGAATGGTGAAGAGCTGGCCAAGATTGAATATGAGCTGGAAAGTATATTAAAAAATAGAAATAAGCAAGGAAATGAAGGCACTGGAAGTAGTAGCTCCGAAAAAGTTGAAAAAGAGGGATTTGAAAACCTAGATCGCTCTTCCCCTGAAACCCCCGAAGATAGCTTTAAAAAACTGCTGGCAGAAGCAGAGAAGCTGCGGGAAAGCCTTAAAAACTCCGATCTTTGCTGTGAAAAAACTGACTATCTCCATGCTCTCGGTGAAAAGTTGTTGAAATCAACAGACCAGATGAACCAGACCTACGATGAACACATTAAAAACAATTCCTTGGACTTGAATGAAATTAAAAGTTTGTTAAAAAACGCTTCGGGTGATCTGGAATCTATTACAAATAACAGACAAAGTCACAAAAATATCAGCCAAAACGAGGCTGAAGGAGATGATTTAAAAACGCAATTAACAAATATCCAGTCAGAGCTAGACAAGACCAAGGCTGACTTCAAAAATGTTCAAAACAAACTAAATGAATTGCCAAACTCTATGAATAAACCCATACATTCTGACAACCACAACTTTAATGATAATTTAAAGAAAGAGTTGAATAAATTTAATGAGAACTTGTTAAAAACGGACAAGCGTTTAAGTCTTTTAGAAGAAGGCGCTGCAAGTAAAAGCTTGGCTCGGCTCCTTGAGTCCCTTCAACATCAAATAAATAATTCCGAGAGTGAAATTGGGAGTCTGGAAAAGCTTGAAGAGGATCACAATTTCAATATGGAAGGGCTAACAAATTTGGAGAATCAAATAATTTTCTGCCAAAACTCCTGCCGTGATCTAAACTTAATAGATGATCTTCTCGACAATATTGAGGATATCGAAAGGTTTATGAACAAAAAATTACCAATTCCGCCAAAAAAAGGATCAGGCGACAGTACATTAGTAGGTGGCGTTGATTTTGTAGACCAGGTAACGGACCCAGAAATATTTCCCCAAGACTGAAAGCGATTAAATCGATTATAAATTGAGCTTCTTTCTTGATTTCATGCAATTGACTTATAAAATATATTTATAATTGTAATAAAAATATATTGGAATTGGTAATTACTTTGGTGATTTTGATTTTCTTTTTGAAAATTTTTCAACAATGAGGCCGGAAGAGACTTTATCATTTTAAATATAAAATTCTGGCTAGCAAGTACTCCTGTTTATTGCAAAGCTATTTCTGATAACTATTCGACCTTCCCTGGATGCCTAATGGGCGTAGCATGCAAATCAATTGCTAGGCTAGAATGATGGTCAATATTGTTCTCTCTCTTCGACCCTGTTAGTTGTAACTTCTCACTTCGGCAACTCAGGTTTGCGGAGCGCAGCAAACGCAATGAAAATGAAACCAAAGGTAAGCTCAGGTGTTGGGGCGAATCACAAATATGACGTCTTTTTATACAACAATCGTAACTTCAGGTCACAATGGGAACTGCGTCACTGCTGCAACTGGTGCTCTTATCTGCAATTACCTCGGTGGAATTTCATCCACTTAATGTGTACTTCCCGGGCATTTCCAATAAAATGCGAGAGTCATCAATGGAGCATTGCGAGGGCTATAAAAATATTAGCAAGTGGTTTGCTCTGCAAGATGCTGCTGCAAAGAGTTTACTATCACATTATGTCCATATGGAGGAGGCTTTGGCATATCTCACTGCCCCGAAAGCTTCCACAAATTGCTGTTTCTATGATCAAGATATCATGAAATCAATTATGGAGAATATTAACAAAATTGAACAACAAAATGGAGTTAAGGGAAGTAAAACATTAAGTCCCAGTGGTGACATGAGAATTGATTTAAACAAAATTGTTACCAGGATTAAAAACCTTGTCACCAAGGGTTTTGAAAATTGCTGTTCACAGATGGAAGTATCTTTAAAGAATATCACAAAGAATTTCAGTCAACAGTTGGGAAGTGTCAAACACAAACTTAAATCAGAAGCAAAGGATGATTTTTCCAAAGATAGAAAAGAGTTGGAGGAAAAGCACCAGAGTCTGAAAGATAAAATAAAAGATATTACGGAGCGCCTGGATATTTTTGAAAGAAAAAAAATGGAATGGAATGGAAACCAAAACAGCTGTTGTGCAGAATTAAACACAAAAACTGAAGCCTTGGAGAAGCAAATAGAAGTTGTGAGAACCGAAAGCATGAACAAAACCAATCAGATTGAGATTCAACTAAAAGATATAGCAATTATGTTAGCTGCTCTAAAGAAAAGGATCAGGGGTGCCAAGTACATCCTAGAGAGTCAAGGGGAAATTATCAAAGAAGAATTAGAAAATTGTGAGTCGGAATTTGAAAAATTAACCAAAACTCCAAATAAAAATCATAATTGTTGTGAGACTTGTTTAGATAAATTAGTAGACAGGCTTAAGGAATTAGAAGAACGTAGTACGTCTCTTATTAATAGCATGGATTCCAAAAACGAGAATAATAAAAACAAAAACACTTGCTTGGAAAATGACAAAAGAATAGTGAAGATCAAGGAACTCACTAACAAATCGGAGGTCTTCGAATCTGGCAATAATTCGTTAATACAAATTATATATACTTTGGCTAATAAAAGACTAAAAGATAGCATTAAGGATCTCGAACTGGAAGTACAAGAATTGAAACAAGCTACCAACAATTCCCAGATTTGTTGTAAAAATATTGGCAAAATTAGCACCTTTGCCGAACATTTACAACAAAATATTGAAGAAATACAACCAGTCTACCTGGAGCTTTTTAAACAAAGTAAATCAGAATTCGAAGGCCTTAAAAATCAGGTCAAAGAAACTCTGACTAAATTGGATAACATAAAACATTATTATGAAGATTTAGAGAGGCTAAAAAATCTTCAAGTTGTGCTCCCAAATGTAAAGAGTGAATTAAAGGCGCAGGAGGACGAGGTAAATGAATTATTGAATAAAAAGGACAGGGATAATCTTATGAGAGACTTTGAGAAAATGGCCCAGGAACTCGACCAGTTCTGGTCTGATGCTGATGTCGAATTATCTCAACTGGAAGGCCAAAATAAGGCTTTAGATCAGTTGTTGGAGCAAGCCAAGGATCTTAGTCAAAGCCTCGATAAAGCCAAACTAAGCTTTAAAGCCCAACAGACAGAGGAAAGGCAGTACCAAATTGAGTACCAAAATAAGCTAAAACAATTGGAATATCAAGTAGCTATATGCCTAAATGAGTGCAAGGCAGTCCCCAAAATGCATGATCTCATAAAGAATGTTAATGATATAATACAGGGTATTCGAAACAAAAAAAGACCAGAGGTCGAAAGAATAAGTAATTTCAGTCACATATTACAAATACCCAAAAAGGTGAGGGGCTAGAGACATAAATTGTATTTCTGTATAATTACTAAAAGCTAAATTAAATATTTCTCAAAATTAAATTGCTTAAAATTATAATAATTTTGTTTCAATCTCAGTCAGACTTTATGGGCTTCAGTTGTCCCTGAAACACTTGTCACTGTTAAGTTATATCGAGTTCATTTCGAGTCAACAATGAAATCCACCTGGAGTCCATCCTCGATGCTGCAGACAGAATCCCCGCAGATCGACGATGCCCTGAACATCTGCCATTCGATTGAGGACGATCTAGAGGATTGTCTGGCCGTTGTGGAGGGGATGAACCAGAAGTACAATGCCCCCGGACGCTATGTCATTTCCATGCCACCCTTCAACGAAGACTATGTATTGCCCAGCACGAGTACGGATAGTTCGTCCTTGCATCCCGGCGACTGGGAGCTAGAGATTCTCACCCAACTATATGGAGCTCGAAGTGTCCAGGAGCTGGATGAATCCTATGTGGATGTGCGCTACAAGTTCATCAAGCTAAAGTTGGAACTGGAGGGTGCCCTAATCCATTGCCAGCGTGTTGCAGATACCGCAGACCGTCAGGAGCGTGTGGTCCATTACATGCTGGAGAGCTCCAAGAAGCGCAAGAAAATTCTATGCAGACACTAGCAATATATATAAATATTGAATATACGAATGCAAATAATAATTCCTGACAACTATTCCGTCAAAGTCCGAGAGCGTGCGTAAATTGCAAATTGTGTCGACACTTGGCAGCTTTTATTAAAAATTACTGTCACCATTACCCGACTGGCACAGAGAACTTTCCTGGCAGGACAGGGCAGGAGCTGGGCGAGAGGGCAACTTTCCAAAACACATTTGGCCTGACATGAAAATGAGGCAAAGTTTTTATCAGAGTCTCGGTTTTTATACCGTCAGTAGTCGTTGAAATATACAAGGGCATGTTGCACGAGTGCATAAATAGGTAATACACAGAAGGGAAAAAAGAAGTCAACATTTTTGGGATTTAGGGAATACTCTCAAGAGTTTAATTTCTTTAGAGAAACCTCTCAAGACCCCCTAGATTCTCATCCCTGTAAAAGATCCCGTTGATATAGAAACATTTTGCTTAAACACTTAATTAACTACATAAAGTATGGGTAATAAATGCAAGTAAAAGAATAGAAATATTGAAAAATATCACCAGGTATCCCTGAGTCTGTCCCTCTCAACAGGACACATCCTTCTTCTTGAGCTTTTCTTCTCTGTCTCCGCGACACAAGTTTTTCCTGACGTTGAGCATGATGATGGTGATAGGACAGTAGCAAGTCAGCTGCATGTTTATGTGCACGACAATGGGTAAATACAAATACGGGACATGGGAGAGAAGCATAAGTATGAGGGGGGAAACATGAGAAATTGCCAGGACAAAACTTGAGATAATGTAATGCAAAAGTGGCCCAGGACCAGACGCAACTTTTCCATAACGCTGTTTTTCCAACTTTATTTCGTTTTCTTTTTGTTTGTGTAACATAATATTTGTGAGCATTTTGTTGCTACTCTACCTCTTCAAAAAGGGGAATCCCCGGCACTTCGTTAGAGAGAAACAAGGACCTCGTGGCCGGCCAAACTGGACAGCTGCAAGGACATAAAACAGTGAAGTTTTGCATATTTAAAGTAATATCAAGGGGGGGAAAAGCTAACTTTTTCTTTTTCATTATTATTATTTTTGTTGTTTCTTCTTTGTGTTTTATTACCCCAAGGGGGGAGAAACGAAGGGACTGTATAGCCCATTGAATAAAGACATCATCATCATCAAGAGCTCGGCTTGGGTTCAAAAGGTGTTCATTGAGTGAATGCTGTGGTCACTCCCAAGGCGGGGCTAAGGGCGAAAAGTTCACGCTGGCAAAAAATGGAGTGAAATAGCTGCAGCTTGAGCCCGGAATTAGTTGAACTTAATTTGGTTTGCTTTTAATAAAGGCTCTCTACCTTAAATCGGTTCATTATTTCAATGACTCTCCGGTGCATTCGCCACATAAATTTTGACTAGCACCATTTCCTGCAGCTCTGCCTCGCCGTAGATGACGATGATTCGCCTGAGTTTACGTTTTTGTGATAGGTATTTGTGACTTTCAAAGGGATGTTATGGTTTATAATTAACTATTATTAAAAACTATTTATTTATTCGAAAATACAATCGGAATTACCATCAATATCACATCGATTGTGTGTGCTTTATTCGATCTCTTTACCTAAAAGCATTTGTGGAATAAAATAAAGAATTTTAAAGTTTTCTTTAAAATATTCTCTAGAATATAATTTCATTTAAACATATACCAAGTGGCCAGTACCCAGTATCTCATATTCGTTGCACTCCGACTATTGCTGTAGTTCGTTATTTATACACAGCTCGTGCTCCTGTGCCCAATGAAGCTGGGAGCAAACATTCGCCCATTAAACAGCGCTTTATGGGGCCTACGTCTCCGCACGGCCATCGATTGATATGAGTATGAGAATTTATTAGCGCTTTAATGGCCCCTGTCTCAGCAAGTAGCAGCAGCAGCACCAGCAGGAGCAGACCTATCGCAGAATGTGAAATGCTCCCAGGAGCACCAGGCTATTCCGAGTGCAGCTGTGAGTGCCTCGAAAAGTCAGACCCTCTAGCAAATTGTGGAGAACCCTTGGCTGCCGCCTACAAACAGCCATTGTGTCTGGTTTCTACAGCAAACTGAAAATAGCGGCCAAAAATCAAAGTCGAAAATGTGCTAAAACCGTCAAATTGCTTGGCCGCAAAACGGCTCGAATGGGTTGTGTGTATGGACTATATATATGCTTGTGTGTGTGAAAGCCCACTTCCGGCCAGCATGAGCTCTGGCTAAGTGTATCCGGAGCCTGGCCATTGGCATTTGAACTGAAGAGCTGCCAGGCTGCCCCCATCTGTTGTTGTGGAGGGGGCGGCAGCGGCCATTTATAAAAGATTTGCCAAACAAGTTTGTTTAATTAAGATTTCCTGCGGGCCAGTTGATTGACTTTAAGTGCCGGAGACCTAACCGAATTAATGAGCCACGTCCCAGACCCCCCGAGGGGGGCTCCGTCTGGGGAAATTTCATCCGCAAGTCAACGATGAGAATGCGGGAATGCGAAGTGGTCTCAGTCCGGTCCAGTGGGGGGAGTGAATGAATAAATATTTGCCAGACCAATTTAAGTGAAACACACTCCTTTAATGGGCTAGCTTATGATTTAATGGGAATGCAAAAGTAATTAAGTTACTCCATGTACCTAACAATTATTACAAAATATTCTCCTGATTATTTTCCACTTGATTGGATTATTAAAGCCCCCGTAAATCTGTTCTATTTGCTAAAGGAATAAAACTATCCCAACAGCTGAGCCTTGGCCCCCAAAAAGGGATTCCATGTTAACTGAATTAATGACACAAACCAGAGGGGCCAAAAAATGCCAAAAGTAGACAACAAACAAGAAAAAATTTACCCGAAAAAGGCCGCAGTTCATAAATATGTAGGAATCCCCTCCAGATGAGCGAGAGAAAAAGGGAAGAAAACACGCTAAGCACTTCCGTATGAATAAATATTTAATCAATCAATTTCGACAATTTTCGTTCTCGTTTTCGGGGCTCGTCAAATGCATAAACAGAATGGATACAATTTCATTTGCCCCAATGGATGATGATGACGATGATGATGACGACGAGGATGATGGGGCCTTTGTAGCTGTCGTTGAGGCATAAAACAAGTCAGACACATAAAAGTAGATTTGATTGAAATGCTAATTTCCACAGATTACCAAGGAAAAAGAATACTCAACTGAACTCAACTCAACTCAACTCGACGCTGTTCTCCCTAAAAGATAGCCAGTCATTTGGGGACTTCCGTTGCCCCGCGACTTAGTCATCGTCATCATCATCACCATCAGCATTATTGTCAGTATCGAAATATCTGTTGAGTGAGGACCTCCTGGCCAAATGACAGGACACTTTCCAGTCGAAGCCCATCAGCCGCAGGAGTCTCTTCTACAGCTTCAGTTTCAGTTTCAATTTCGTTCTCATTTTCAGTGCGATTGATTTGCTCTGAATGCTTCTCGTTTTCCCCAAAAACAGTTTTCCCAGCTGCGATTATTGTTGGGCAACATTATTAGTTTGTCAGTGCTGTCAGTGCTGTCAGTGACAGGTTACCACACACACGCACACACAAGGGTTACATTGAACTTGGGCTTTTCCCTGGCTTATTTTTCCGGTGCTTTCCCATATTCTAAACTGTGTGTGAGGTCGCAAAGGGTGACGAGAGTGCGTGTAGCAGCTCTCGGATTTTGTGGCATTTTGTAATTGAATTTCGTTCGATGCTCATATTGAAATTTTAATGAATCGATGAGGTGAGGCAAGGGGCATGCCTGGCCAGACTTCAAAGCTTCAAATCGGAAATTAAAAGCTGAAATTTGTGCATTTAGCTGTTCTTAGTTTCTTAGTTAAATTGTTGCCATTCAGCTTTGGTAGCTTATGCAGGGAATGAATAATTTTATAAAGGATTTAGGTCGTTTTGTTGAAATTTACAAGAAATATATATATTTTAGCTAGAAGATTATTTTATTTGTATAGAAATGGTCTTAGATATTGGAATTCTTAATTATTGTATATTTGGGGGTACTTGTAACGTTAATTTTGATACAATATTTCTTGTTATTCCCATCATTGTATTTTGTAATTGAATTGTTACACTTAATTGAAATTAATCCACATTTATTGCTTCAATAGAACTAGAAAATATATTAAACCATTTTACTGATTGCTTTTAACTGTTTAGGTAAGCAAGTTTAAGTTTAAATTGTTGAAGTAAACCCTTAATTTTGAATCATTGAATCATTTTTTTCATTGCCAAGACTTTGTTTACAAAAGAACTAAGTGAGAAATCTCGTTTTTTAATGATATCTCTATCTGCGATATTTGTCTTCTTACACCGCGTACAACTTTGGAATTTATCCTGGCACTCGAACAGAGTTCTCCGGGCACTCATTCAGTCAGCCGGGTGAGTTCACTCAGTCAACTCGGTTATCGCACACACACAATGCGTAGTCACAACATTGAGGCCAAGTTTACTTGAGCATGAAGCTGAGAGTTTGTGACAAAATGCGACTCCAAGTGACTCCGAGGGACTAAGGGCTGAGGCACTCCCGACTGTGGACTGCGAAGTACATTCCCCCGACTATGACAAACTGCCGCAGGATCCGGGGAGCAGCTGCAACATGCCACAGTTGCACCAGCTGGAGTGATAAACGCCGCCGCTGCTGCTGCCGAGATTTGCCAACTGACAAAATGCTTCTGACATTTTTGCAAGTTAACAATAAAAATATTTCATATAATTTAACGCTGCTGCTGCGTCGCCGTTTTTATGGCAAATTATGTTTGACTTCGTCTACAGTTTAGTTCTGAGCTAAAGTTAAATGTAGCTTTTTAGCTTCATTTTGGGTTTCTGCTTTTGACTCTTTAGCTTCTTTGTCACATCTTTTTGGCAATAAGTCGAGCGGCAGGCGACGAACTTGAAGAATGTCCTTCCTTATTTATTGCTTTTAACATATTTGTTTGGCCCCAAGGCAATCTGTCTTTTGTGAACGAGTGTGTGTGAGCAAATGCAAATTTTCCGTCTCAAATTTTCCGACTTTGTCTTTCATTTTCGGTTTTCCCATGGCAAAGTTTCTTGGTCGAAAACAAAGGGGCCCTTGACAAAGTGCAGCTGCCTGAGAATCGCTCGGGGGTTACCATTTTGTGAAGGGCGGTCAATGAAAACTTTATTGTGCCCCGAAAAGAAGTCATAGCGGAAGTTCCTTTTGGCAATTGTGTCTGTATGTGTGTGTATGTGCCCGAAATAAATGGCAAATGGCGCTGGCAAGTGGCCTGAAATTATGGTGAAAGTCGTGCATGCTAAAGGAATATTTTTCTATCCCTTTTTTGGGGTGTTCACATAAGCTTATGCGGTGAATATCTGGCCTAAATTGGGAATAATTTAGTGGGTTAACTCTATCAATTACTCTCAATTAAAACTGTGAAAAGGTGGGGGAGCATTTTTAGTGCTTTCATTACCATTATTTTAGCTTAGCTCCACGGCAATTTTTAATCAGTAACAAGTAAAGAAATATCTTTAGAGGACTCGTAGTTTAACAATTTAATGAACTCCTTAGATGTGACTCCCATCGCCGGCATCAGTCTCAGTTTCATCCCCTCGGAATGGGTTGTCCCCTCCGGCGAAGGTATCGGCCGGGACTGGTAATTCTGGAGCCTGCGAGACCCTGGCCCTGATGCTCTTCTGCAGCTGGGCTAATGCGTTATTGGCTGTGATAATACGTCTATTGATGCGCGTCAGACGGTCCTGGATATTGTTGTACTGCTGCTCCGAGAACTGGGCATCCTCGGAGGGATCCAGAGGCACCACAGATGCATCGACGTTATTGCCTTGGCTGGCATCCAAGGGCTCCCAGCTAAGGGCTTCTTCGAATTCGTCGTCCGACATTTTTGAAAAGTTAATACAAGATTTTTTATATTTTTTTTTAGATGCAGCTCAGTTAGGAAGTTTAAAGCTATTGAATATGTTGAAGAGAAAGACAAAGCCTACTAATTTGTTTCGTTGGATTTAATTGATTTTTTTTAGAATATTTATAGCAATTGCCTTCCATAAACTTTACGTTCAAGTCTTAACAGGGCCTAAGGAAAATGCAAAATCTCTTAAGCCATCGCCTCCCACTTGGCATGTAATCGAGTGTGAAATGTGTCCGGCAGGGTCATAAAATCAGAAATCAATTAAAGCCATTTAAGAGGGCGAGACGGAGCAAGGATATGAATGTCGGCAGTCGTTGCCAGGGCGCAAGGCAAATAAATCTCTGAAACGAGTCCTCCTTGGAGGATGGCAAGTTGTCGCACAGTCACAGACTCGAGCGAACGAAATCAAAGTCTATAACTTAACGACTGCAATGAGAATGATGCTGATGACGATGTCGACGATGTGGCACGCCCTCAAGGCCACCCACCCAGCTCCACCACCGCCCACTCGGAAAGCAGAACGCAGAAAAAGAGACCAAGACAAAAGCCGAAAAAGACGGAAATGCAGCATTCATTCTCTCGCCATTTTCCTCCATTTTCCCCGCTCAGTCCCATCACTCTTGCAGCCTGTTTTTCGCCTTCATGTGCTAAATATTTGCCAGTGCCATTTCTTTACTTTTACTCTGGCCTTTGTCGCCAAACTGGATTCCGATTCTCCATACCCATACCCTATACCCCACACCCATTGCCATTGCCATTGCTATGCTCATACCCCCACGATCCCCATCGTAATAAAGCAATAAATCTGGTGCGGAATGGCTCCTCCTTTATAATAAATTCCTTTACGCACAAAAACACTTACAAATGACTTTTTGTTCAATGGAATAAATGGCATGTCTCTATATATATCTTTGGCATATACTCGTTCCCATGTCCCTCTGCGATTGCATGTCTATGGCTGCACCCAGAGCCGCAGCACACTTCCTAGACTTCCTATTTCTTCTGGGATTCGCTGAATCCACTATTGATAATGCCATTTGGCATTTGCCTTGTGGCCGGGCTTTGACTTCTGCGACGTCTTTCACTTTGTGGCTTTTGCTATTGAAAACCCGTTGCGCTGCTAAGTAGGCAACATTTTTCAGCCGAGCCTTGTTTATTTGTTTGTCTCGCTTTTTGGCAGGGTTTTGGAACTAGAAATAAATTGAATTTTGGAAGAGGATAGAGGAGAAAGTAATGGGGAAATCACACGAAAAGAGAGCTTTATCTGGTGGGGATATCTGTCCTTGGTAGTGGGGAGATAATAGGGAGAAGGTATTACTTTTAAAAGTAGTTTTATTATTTTCGGTAAACCGCAAACATACAATTGTAATATATTTAGTAAATTTAAACCCATTTATTTCTATTTAAAATACGAATATAATTGCCATACAGTTAAACAATAAAGATACCTTTAATATTAAATTTCAATAAATTACCACACTTGCAACATTAAACTTAACGCCTTTCAATCAATCTAAATTAGTGCGATGGCATATTACCAGGGAGTAACCCTCTTTAATCCGCACTCATTTCTTATGCCACGCGGAGTCCAAGCTGTTGCCTAATCCGCTGTCCAAATCACTTGGAAACATGTTGCTCCGCCGCCAACGCAGACAACTAATTGATGATCTAATTGAATGTTCCGAGACCATTTCACAATGCTCTTCCGGTTCCTGTTCCACACATACGTACGTAGATATATATGATAACTCATGAACCCATATCCCGTAGCTGGCGGAGCATCTGTCAGAGCCATCACAATAAATAACCATATAGTTATAGTTGAGTTTCCTGCATTAAAATGCCATCATGCTGGAGATTAATGCGAAAAGGTCACGCCCAGCTCCTCAGAGGAGGTGAAAGCCATTCACTTTGCTGAGACATTGACATTTGCTGTTGCTGTTGCTCTTGGCTTTTCCCTTACTTTACTTTCCGTTGCCATTGCCTTTGCTGTTTTCGTTCCTTTCCCTTCCGTTTGTCATTTTCCTTTGTTTTTGTTCGTGTCCTGCTGCCTCAGTTTTATTTG
The DNA here is from genome assembly GCA_035045905.1 of Drosophila anomelani. NCBI lineage: Eukaryota > Metazoa > Arthropoda > Insecta > Diptera > Drosophilidae > Drosophila > Drosophila anomelani. The sequence goes on from JAWNOO010000165.1 coordinate 3,154,123, forward strand.
TTGTTTGCTGTTGCTGCCGCAGGACGACGCGCCAGATGAGACACGTGACAATGTTGGGGAAAACATAAATGCCGTGTGTCAACATGCAGGTCGCAAAAAGAACTAAAGTGAAAATGTCTTTTTATCAACTTTCGGGAAAGGTTCTGACATGTGCACAGGGAAAAATAATTATATTTTATCAATAATTAATATAGTAGAAATATTAAATTATTAAAAAAAATATAGACAACTTTCATATTAGTGTCTTGTAATTATAATTGAACATTTTTATACATTTCATTGGGACCTAGCAGTAAAAATTACATTTAGCATTTCAATCAATATTTTGATTTAGTTTTTATGTGCCTATAAATAATAAATATATAAATAAATAAATAAAATAATAATTCTTGTTTTTTATGAGCCTCAAGAAAAGGCTTTTAATTTTGTATAAAATCTAATAAATCATTTTCTAGTAGTTTCTATATTTTTCTCCCTGCATTTGTGTTCACTTTCCTTTCTGGCTTTTTGGCAGGTTTTTTGTTTTTAGTTTTTACATTTGTCTTAATTAGGGGGAGGTGGCGGTCTCCGGGATAGAAGCCACTTGAAGAAATGTGCTTGAAGGGCCATCAGCTGCCGCTGGCACTTGGCACTGACTTGTCTGACTTTCTCCTGTCTTTCTCCGTCTTCTGTCTTCTCCCTCTATCCACTTTCTCCGGCACTGCTGGGGGAACACGTGTGCGACTTAATGGCAACACTTTCGCATCCTCGGAGTCCTAGTATATGCTGCTCATGTCTGTCTGTAATTTATATGGCTGCTTGAGTGCCGCAGCAGACTCCTTCGCCTCCTCCGTCAGTTTTTGCCTAGGAAAATTTGTTATTACGTTGAATTAAACTTGAAAAATGTGTTAATGGGCTATGTTCTCCTCGGCTCTCTTCTCTGTTGTGTTCACACCAACTGCGGCTCCCGACCAAGGCAACTTAATTAAATTCCACAATGATTTTGTTATTTCGCCATGTAGCAACAAGACATCTTCTTGCCTAACTACGATTGCCAAAGATGCCGGAACACAGAGTACCACATGGCGTATGTGCGATATTCGGGAGAGCCTTTCCTTTAAACGCTTGCAGCTGACTTCCAACTTTCTGTGTTTTTTCTGGCATCCCCCATTTAATTTGCCAGCCCTAATGAGCTGTGAAAAGTGTTTTTGTGCGAAAATTGGTAAATTGTGGCAGTTGAGGCAAACTGTGTGAAAAAATAATGATGATTCCGAAATAAGTTCTGAAGTCATGGGTGACGCAGCCAAGGAAATTACAAAAAGGCGACCAGCGGCTAAGATATCCTTAAATATTTTTTATTCTCTGAAAAATAAATTTCCCCATCTTTTCTTTTAAAACTCCTCCAATTATCATTTACATGGGACAGCAACTTAAAAGCCTTTCTCCCCGAAAAATATTCCCCTGTGTTTATCATTTCTTTTTCATTGAAATTTATTCGAGGCTTAACTTTTAACTGTGTCGACATGAAAATGGTTTTTATTGGTAATTAAAAATAAAACCTGCAGATTTATGTGGAACGGAAGAAACAAAAAACAAGAAAAAATCTTTCACTGACCAACAACGACATTCGTCCGATCCCTGGGAGTCGCATTCAGCCGGGTGACTTGTTGCCGGAAAAGCTGTAAGCTGTAAGCCGAGTTAACTTTAATCAGATGGCAATTAGCAGCGAGAGGAGTCAGCAGCATGACATCGAAAGTGGAAAAGCATGGCTTATGGGGGGGAAAATCTGTTAAGCAGAGAGTGTCTTTCGCTTTAAATTTTCATCGGAATCGTGGGTTTAAGCCTTGGCGTCGCCGAAACACTCATGAATCGTGTGGCCTTTGGCTTATTGCATTTTTCAAGTGTGGCGAAGTGCAACAATTATTTATTGCCAGCCAGGAAAACCCAGAAAAAAAACATACCCAAGGACAAGCGTTCTCCGGTTTGGTTATAAATATGTTGAGGTTTAAAGTATTTCGCACACGGCATTTTACACATATTAAAAAGTTGGCAATTTTCCTGCCCCCGAGGTGGAGGTTGAAAAACCCCACACACAAAACTTGGCCGCATTGCACATGGGAAAATGCGCTCAATTTGCATTTGAATTTTGTGTGTTCCCATTTCCATGTATTTGTGTTGATGGAAACTTTTCTAAGAGATGATAAAAAGGGTGTGGTTCTGGCCGGGATGATCATCACGGATGCTGCTGGAACGTGCGTTTGTGTAAATGAGCTGCAAAAAAATGTGGGTTTTTTGTCAGCCTTTTTCTCTGTTGGTTTTTGCGTAGTTTTTCCTATTTTTTTGGTTTGGGGAAGTTTCCCTTTTGTTTGTTTGGAAAGTCTAACATCAACACATGGTAATTTGTTTTTTTCGTTCTTGCCATTTTCCTGTTTGTTTTCCCTGTTGAATGTCATTGAACACAAGAGAGCCGAAAAGGAGTATTCGGGAAATGCTGATACAATTTCGGATTGTTTACCTTGCCGTCTTCAGACTGAGAAATTGGTTTCTTGTGGATGGGATAAACAATCCCAAAGCACTTCGACTGAATTAGGAAGTGTCTTAGCCAGCTCTTTGTTATTATTTTACCAAGAGTAAGCCCTGGTATTATAATAATTTGTTCTTTGAAAATCCGCACCCGCACCTAATTTGCTGTAAAATAATTCACTTTTCCTTTACAGCCGGCTGCCCACGGGGTTCGGGCATTTAAATTGAATTGAAAGTTTTCCGTTGACAGCCGCCGAGTCCTTGTCCGATGATTTATCATCATAGTCCTGGGCAAAACTTTCATTAGGAAGATACGAGGAGGAAGAGGGGTCCTCCCACTGGTCGCCAGGCCAGGCACGCACATTCCGAAAACTGCCCAAAACTTGTGAGTTTTCATCTCTTGCCCTTGCGACTTTTCTGTGTGCCTGTCTGAACTTTAACTTATATATATATGTATGGATATATTTTTTTATTCTTTGGTGAGCAGGACGACACTTTATCATGTCTCTGCCGGTGACCGGGCCCGGGTGCCGAAAAGTGGGCCCAGCTTGCCCGGAGCGCCCAAATTGAAATGTGCCAGCGTCAGTCAGGGTAAATGAGGCAAAACGCAGCCGCAGACCCGGCGGGTCGTAATTGTGTGCCCCGAATCCTACGACAACAGAAATCTCGCCCAGCCTCTCAATCCTCCCGATACATCCCACAATCGGGGCCTATTAGGACTCCAAGAGGACACAAACAAAAAAACGACCTAAAATCTCGATTTTCAACTTTTCCCCTCGGGTTGTGTTGTATTTGACTTTGGTTTATCTGCGCTTGACAAATATTTAGCCAAAGTGATTTTTGACAGCGCCGTAATAAAGGCTGCCCGAGCGCCCAAGGAATACTTCATGCTTCGTTTGAGCGTAATTTGCGATTGACCCAGGCAGCGGCAAGGACCATGCGGCGTATGCGCAATTTGGTAGCAAAACAAGCCAAAGTGCCGACAATTGAATCGGAATTGCGGCCAAATTCGAGTAATGCTCTAGCGTCAAAATATTTGCTCAGGATTTGTGCCCAACTTAGAGCTTGGGGTCAGTGAATTAAATCAATTTTGAATATATCCAATTGGGGCAGATCGATTCACATTTGATGGTAGCTTTAAGATTGTTACAATTATTTAGCTTTAAATAAAAGGTAGATTAGGTGAAATAAAACTAATTTGAATAAAATATTTACATTTCATACTAAATGCAAAAATCTATAAATAAAAATAAAACACATTTGCAACTTTCACTGAAAATTTTGATACATTTATTCCTAAACTTTTACAATATTAATATTATTGAAGTAGATGACAGCATTTTGTTGCTGCTGAATACCACGCGCTGCTGTGTTGTTAATTTAAGGATGCTTCGAATTGACGATCCCAGGTCTGCTGCTAGTGCTATTATTTTTTATAAATTTCACAATTTTTCCTGCACTTTGGTTTGACTTTTGAAAATGTGCTGATGGTGTTAGGGACTAGTGCTTTGTGTTCTTAAAGTTACTAATGATGTTCTTTAGAGTTGATTTGAATGGCTGGAAATCGCTGAAATGCTAGATACTGGATGTTCTTGTCTTTGAGCTGCTGACTATGAAATAAATTTAGATTTAACGTTTTAAATATTGCAAGTGCAGTTAACTTACTAAAATGTTCGTATAACAGGGCATAGGATACAATAGGATTGCTGTTGGTATAGGTATGACTTTATGAAGCGTAGACTGCTCCCGTTGGAGTGTAAAAAGTAATACGGCTTATATCGTGGTACTGGAAATTGCTTCTTGGTGATCAGGGGAAAGGACAACAGATGAGTATGATCTTGGCTTGTTGAGAGCGAAGAGAGGAGATGGCTTGAACAAGAATGAGTGGCGCCTGAGAATGATGCAGTAAATGGTGCTCAACCGTGTAAGAAGATGCTTTTTTGCTTAAAAATTAACGTAGTCTAGTTCCCTTTTGAGCCGCAGAGTAAGCCTGAGCTTCCTCTGTTCGCTGTCGTACTTCGCTTGACACCTATCCACATCCACGGGATGGGGCAATGGTAACCGCAACCGATACAAGCAGGTCCCCAGATCCACTTCCGTTTCCTGGAGACTCAGCGACATCTTATCAGCGGTCATGGCTTCGTCCGGCAGAGAGATCTCCAGTATGAGATCTTCACAGCTGGCCGAAGAGCCCGTCCGATTGCCCATCTGCAGGGGTTATGAGTTTGAAAATTTTATATATAAATAGAGGTGAGAAAATTTCACCTGCAGGAAGACATCCTCTGTGCCCACTGCCTGGCGATAGGTCATCGTGTACTCGGGTGTCTTTCGAGAGTCAAGGATGTCATTGTCCTCCCTCTCCTGCTGCAGCTGCCACTCTTCCAGGTTCTCCGGCTGTTTCTTTTGCTCCTCCACCAAAGGTGTGGCCAAAGGATTTGGTTTCTTTTTACTCTTCGCCTTGCCGGAGGAACCTGGGGTCTTGGGAGGCCCGATGCCACCAGGAGCTGAGAGCGCAAAATCCAGCAAATTAATATTAAATCGGGAGAAGCCCCTAGAGACAAGTTTCTTGCCACTCACTCATCTTGTGGACCACCATAGAGTCATCCTCATCCTCACTGCTGCTGTACTCGATGCCGGGCCTCCTTTGGTTGGGATTCAGGAGGTTTTGCAGCTGCCGCAGCTGCTCGGGATTGTCGAAGATCGACATATTTGCGACGCGGGTTGAGGGGCACTTATAAATAATAAATCACTTGATTTCTTTTAGTAGTTTTTTTTTTTTCTTAGATTTGGAAGAGTTAATTTTTTCACTTTTACTGGAGCTTGTGCTCCTGCTAGCTCGGCTGGTCTGGGCTGAATGAGAATTGTGTAACACAACGTCTAGTACACAAAGCTGACAGCGACGATGGGATTTCCAGGACTACTAGATTGATATATTCCGAATTTTCATGGCTTACTTTACACAAGAAAAATATTATAGTACAAATGTATATAATTTCATCAGTTTTCTTTAAGAATCTTGAACAAGGCTAACTGATTTAACTGATTTAAATTATAAAATACTTTTCAAGCTTTAAAACTATACTTTTAAATCGGGTTTTTTTAATTTTTACAAAATATAAATACCGTTGACTTAGGTATTCCATAATTGATTAGTTCTCGAAGTGTAGATGATTGTTTATTTTGTTACCCCGGCAACTTGGCTCTGCATTTCCCAGGCAACATGGAAAATTCTAGAGAGCTGCTCTTTTGCGAGGCACCCAAAGGGTTTCATGGGCTTCGGGGGTGTCCCCATTCCCCTGTTACCTTTACCCTATTCAACAACATTTCCCCGCCGTTGGCGACAATTCACTTTCCACTGGCAGGAAAACTATGAGGCCCCACTTTAGGCATTTCAATTAAAAACTTGGGCGCGCTGGGCCGAACTACCAACCCCATTTAGTGGGAAACTTTTTGCCCGAAAGCGAGAACAGGGCTCGAACAAAAATATTTCAGTTGTCAGAAACAATTGTTTTGTGAATTATAAATTGTGTAATTATTGTTCTAGGCTTGACCTTCCGTTTCGGTCAGGGCCAGTGCGAATTATGAACAGCCAACAACGGTCGGCAGTACAGAAAATTTGCATTTTTCACGCAAAAGGAGAGGGGAATGGGAAGCGCTAATTTGACTTTCTGGCAAAATCAGGGGAGAAGAGGGTAGGGGAAGGCCGAGTTAACAACACGGTTGTTCTGGCCGGGCAAAGTCGTGGCTCACTTACAATGGCCACGACCACGACCACAGCGGGGTCCCAGTTTGGCATTCGACAGAAAGGATTTGCAGCTTCCAGTTTTCGGTGTTCACTGGCGGCCGGCCTGGCTACGTGTTTAATTTGTGAAACACGAACTGTCGGCTTACACAAAAAAAATAAGCCCAGTTTTTCATTTGAAAAGGAATTTCGCCACTTGTTCCGGCTCAATGGAAAGCACTTGAAAGCCGGGTCTTAAAGCGACCCAGGTCTACGGTCCACGGACTCTGGCTTTGTCATTTGCAGCTTGGGTGAACTTGAGGTGTAACTATTCCAAGGAAATCGTATACGTGTTTTGAGGTATATTTATTTAACAAAGCAATTAAAACTGTATATTATATGAAGTGTAAGAGGTATTTTCTTAAAACTAAATACAGTTTAAACTTGTTAACAAGCTGAATATGAAGAAATTTTAAAATAAACGATCATTATATTGTGCTTCTCTTGACTTACAGTCAAGTACTTAATGGAAAGTAAAAAAGCTAATTAAGCTAAAAACCTTTTAAAATAGAAAAGTGCATTTTTAGGTACCGAATTCACAATCTAAAAAATGTTCTATAATATTTAATATATATAAATTTCCTTCAAAAAACACATATTTATTTCTAAAGCAGCTTTGATTAAAAAACCCGTGATATATAAATAAGTAGAGCTCTTCAGGTAAAATTTAAACAAAAACTAATCAATTTAATATATATCCCCAATTGTTAAAGCTCAACTTTCCTGCCAAACCAATTTTTAATTTAAATCCTCACACAAAACAAAAGTCCAAATGAAATCTGTTGCCATCGAAAGCGAGGCAAACATCACGTAACTGAACTTTCACCTTGGGCCCGCCATGCAATCCAACTATCGCTGTCAACAGAGGGTATTGGGGCGCATTGGAATGCACCCCAGGATACGAGTCCTGTCCCCCCTGGCTCTCTCCCCAGCTGGCGTCACGCATCCAGACAATGAACATGAATCCATGGTGTAATTGTATTTCGCCTGTCGCACACATTTCAATGAACTGCAAGGAAGGAAAAAATGTCGGGAGCCCCATCCGAAAAAAAAGCCACGCAAATTTGTGTTGACTGAATACACAAGAACGAACGTCTGTCCCTCCAGGAGCCCCTCCACAAGGACCCTCCCTTTTATCCCTAAGCCCAAGGCCATTGCCAAATAGATTTTTGTTTCAGTCGCATATGATGGCCATAGAGGAGAGAGAGAGTGTGACAGGGGGGAAAGCGGGACAGCAGCTGCACCGAAAAAGTGAAAGTGAAAGCATTTTCCGCATTGTGTTGGCAGCTGGGACGTGTCCTTCCGCCCGTTGCGTCCCCCCTGCAAAGGAATGTGATTTGTGTGCCAGCCTCTGGCCCACATCCTGGCCATCCTTGCCCTCTCCCTTGTCTACTGTTTTTCAGCAAGATATTATTATTTTTCGGTTGTAACATAAAATGTAATTAAGAAGGCATTAAGTAGCGTGCATAAATCATTGGGCCACATGTGTGGACGAGCCAGGCACCACCTGGCGAGGGGTTCGAGATGGAGAGCTGGTTAGTGGTTATGGTTCTGGGTTCTAGGTTCTAGGAACTTGGAAACTGGAGTTACGCAAGGGGCTGCCACTTGAAGGCAGCCAGGAGAGGGAGCGGTATGAAGCCTGTTAGTTGGAAGGAGCGAGCAGGGGCCAAGTTCCCGTCATAGATCTGGGTCTACTGATTGCATTCGCCTTTTTTTACTTCCTCTGGCGACACTGCGGCGCACAATTTTGGCCATTTATTTATATATTCCTTTTTTTCGCTCATTTTATTTTGGTGAACACAGCTGCAAAATGCTTATAGAGATGCACAGAAAAAAAGTAGTAATAAAAATGGAAGATTGTTTTAATAATCTTTTAAATACAGACAAAATATTCATCTTAGTTTTAAGAAACTTTGATCATTTATAGAATTTGTTTTGTATTATTATTTATATTACAAGAATTTTTTTAAATTTTAGCAAAAATATGGTTCAATATCTATGAAAAATATTTGAAAAAACAATCAACTTCGCTTTCACCTTTCTCGTTGTGTATCCTTAAAAATAATGCGCCTAGCTGAATAATTCGCAAAATAAAAAACCGAAAAAGGAGCATGGCCACAGAGCCAAAATGGGAAAACAGGATGAACAGGATGTGCAGTCAAGCGAGTCAGGAGCAGCGGCGTAAAAATAAAACTAACATGGCATACGGTGCGGCTGAGCAATGACAACAAACAAACAAACCAGTAAACAGACGAGGGCCAAAAAAAGACGCTCAGCTTTAAGCGGCGGCTACTTTAAAGTCCACTGGACCACGAAATGGTAGCCAACACAACGTCCTTTTCACAACAAAAAATAAAAAACAATACAAAAAAGAAAATATATATAGGAAATCCCAGAAGAACGCAGCTTAACAAAGTTAAGCCAAAATCCTCGGAAGACAAAAACTGGACCAGCAACCAGATTTAAGTCGCTTAGAGGAGGCCAATGCTGAGATTTCGAGTGGAACTAGGAGAATCACTCAAGAGAGAAATGAGTCAAGTAAATGAGAAATTAAAAAAAAAAGTGGGAGAGAAATTGGGAGAGAATGCGGCAGCTTTCGCCGGCTGTTTGTAAACAAAGTGGAAGCTTTCCCATCAGCTGTTTCGGCGGCACGACAAACACAGTGGGGGAAATTGAGCACCCAAAAGATTAAAATGAAACGAGGAAGAGGAAGATATATAATTTTTAAATATTGTGTATACTTTTTTCTAACACTTTAATTTTTTAAAATTGTATTAATAATTAATTAATATTTCGATGTCTAATCGAAACATATTACCCTTATTACATATTTAAATTCTTTAAATTTATATTTTCTATTGATACGATAGTGGTTTTTGACAAATTAAAGTATATAATATTAAAGAAAAAGTCCATAACCAAGCCAAAAAATCATTAATTTCAATTCGAATAACACTTCTGTGTTTATCAGGTTAAAAAATCGTCTTAGTTTATATCTTATCTTATCTTATAAAATAAAAATATAAATTTTTGACAGTTTTTTCCAAACTAATTAATTAATTAATTCTTTGCATTACAACCTTCAGACTAAAATAAATTTGCTTATTTATTTTATATCAAAAATAATTTAAAATATGATGTAAAAAATACAAATAAAATACAAATGTAATGTTTACGAAATACAATTAAATACTTTATTGATTTCAATTAAAATATAAGTATATAACAATCAAAACTTTATAAACTCCAATCAAATTTTTAATGGGACTACACATCATAAAAGTAAATTAAAAATGTAAAATACGCTGCAATATTAAACTCACACAAATTAATTGGTTTAACAGACAAACGAAAGTGAAACCATATGCCACAGAAACAGAGCATGGCGTCCAGTAACCCCATTGTAAAATGATTCCTCATTAAGTAGTTATAAAAAATAAACACTGCCCTCTCCCCACCGCCCAGCCTGACCACACCAAAGCGATTAATGCAATTATCTAATATACCCAGGGAACTAGATGGAATTTAATGCAAATTAGCCGGAGCAGTGAACGAAATCGAAATCGAAAACGAAACAAAATGAAACTGAAAATGGAATGTTCGGAGTTTATAGTTTTTCATGCGACAGTTCGTGCTGAGAGTGAACCAATTTTGGAGCCAAATCGATGCCTGATAAACTCGCACACGTAACTGTAGTTTTGGGGAAGACCTGATGGGAATTTAAAAAATCAACTCACAGCGAAAATCAAAATGGAAAGCAGGTAATTTAAACCTTTACTGCAACAGCTCGGAAGACGAAATGCTCTTTAAAAATATAGAAAATATGTGCACAAGGTCTACTATTTGCTACGATTTATGCATATCAAGAAAGTATGTACTATTTATTGGTAGTAAAAATGGAGGAGGTCTTGGTAAAGAGAAGGTACACTAAAGACAAAATATAAGCTTCAAAAAAATTCCATAAATTAAAAGGTGAAATATATATTATGAGCGTTTATTAATTACCAAAATAATTTACAAGAAAAAGTGATTACTTACCAATGAGATAAATACACATTTTTACACAGTATTAACTTGATATTTACTTAATTTTTGTATTATAATATTTCCGAAATTGTAATACTATATCGCTCAGTAAACAATTATAATTAAGGATGTATGGAATAGAATAATTTAATAAATTTAAACATAAACTAGTCACAAAATAATTTACTCATAAAGCCAACTACTGTAAGAGCAATTCATTGAGAACCTTTGGAAAATCAGTTAAAAATGATTTATAATCCTTATATTTAATAACAAATAAATCCATTTTGAATATAATAAATTAACTATATTTTTTAACTAGAAATATTTTAGTATTTTATTTACAAAACCACTCACCTTTTTCCTGGCAGCCCGACGCCTCTGCTCTGAAGTTTTCCGCTGCCACTTTCGTCGGTCCGCCTCGCTGGCAAACAGATCCTCCACACTGCTGCTGCTGCTGGGCTCTCCATCCTCACCAGAACTGTCCGTTGAACTGGATGCATTACGTCCTAGCTCAGCGTCCCTTTGCCTTAGTTTGCGATAATTCCCCGAGGAATCATCGCTGCTGAGGAAGCGCTCTCGAAATGCCTTGTAAAGGCCCGCACTGACACTGCCAATGCTGCCACGACCATGGACGCCAGCAGTGGAAGCACTACGTCCGGCGTAGCTGCTCCTTCGCTTCTGGCGGGTTCCAGGTCTCGCGTTGGGTTCTGGATTCACGTCGAGACTCTGGAGAGCTGCATTCATGTCCAGCCAGCCAGCGGCACTCATCCTTGCTTGGCTACTCCCGGTAATGCCCGCTAATCTCGGTGATGCAATGATTGTCGTCACGGATTCAAAGCGCTGCCTCGCATGTCAGGTGGATCGCTTTCTGGTCCCCTGGTTCTGGTGCCTAACCTTTTGCCCCACCACCTCCTCCGGTGGTGTCTCAGTTCGCTTCCCTCCAATTAACAATTACGAGTGGCTGGTTGGTGTTTGCCTGCCGCCCCGAAAAGAAACAATCAGAGTTTGAAATTAGAAAATTAGAAGAGGAAAATTTGCATGCTTTCAATTAATAAGGAAACCCCATTCAGTCTGCCCATCAAAAGCAAAGTTTTCCTTCACTTTTTTTTCGGCACGGATTGTTGACTTTTGATTAGGAGAGTGAGTGAGTAAGTGAGCGATTTTCCTTATGGAAATGGGGAAAATTCCACTACGGGTTTTTGTGAGGCAGATGGGGGGAGGCACAGGGATAAGGTGTGTCCAAATGGCTGGCAAAATTGTTATTCAAGGAAGATTGCTTGGGTGCATTCATGAATTTTAAGTGGAATTCCTGGCTGAGTTAGTATATAAAGATATTAATATTATGAATCCCTAAAAATGTATTTGTAAGCATAAACTATGTAGTTCATATCAAACTGATATCCCCCTCAACATTGTAATCATTGTTTTAATACATTTTCCATGCCACTTAGCTGAAAATGCATTTCCATTTCGCACATTACATTAATCGATTTAATGACAATTAAACGATTCATATTCAGAAATGAAATGAATGTCAGGCGGCACTCGGATACATTACCAAATCTCGTAATATGTTCAAATGATTTGATGGAGCGACATTTTTAATGAATTTCCATTTAACTTAATTGGGTCATCCCAACATCTGCGGCCGGGTTCGGTGGCCGCACATTTAAAGTAATTTAAATTAAACTTCAACCGCTGAATAAATGCAAAAACATAAATTATCTGATTCCCTTCGTTAATATTATTATTTTATATTTTTTTTTGTTAATTCATGCATCGGCAAATGAACATGAAAATGCGAAAAACTCAGTTTTCCCTCTCTCTTTCCGCTGGGCAAGTGAAAAGGCGTCGGAAAAGATGAAAGGGTGGCAATGATGAAAAACTAAAGTGAAATACCACGAGCCACTGCTGAGTGTGTGAGTGTTTGTGTGTGGGCCCTATAGGTGCACATCATTCCGATCAGAAATATATAATTTAAATCTCTCTTTCGCCCACTTAACATTTTAAGTTCATATTTGCCAATCCTAAAGGATGTTTGTGTTGGCTGTTGGGAGTGAACTCTGGTTACCACTTCCAGTTTGTAAGCTATTGAGCTATTAGAAAAATATTTGCTCGCTTCGCACTGACAGAAATATTATTTTTATTAGTTACTTAAAGGACTTTACTTAATAAAGAAATTTTAAGGCATTTTTTCAAGTCTTTGCTGTATTATTAAATATTTTTTAAAGCCCTTATAACCAAAGTTTAATATTTATTTCATATTACTCTATTAGGGTAATTATTAGACACATTTTTATACCTTTAATTAGAATCTTAAATAAATCTGATTGCCTATTTGTTTTATTGATTAGTTACTCCTATCAATATTTCCATTTCAGCTTTCTTAATCGGTGATTCAACCGATCATCTGTGTGGCAAATGCCTAAATCAATTCCCATCATCGATTGAAGTTTTTACGGTGTATTGACGTTGCGAGCATAATAAACAAACGTTAAACAGACGATGTCGGCGACAGAAGAAAAGAGCCAGATTCGAAAAGAACTCCCCAACGCACACACTTCATTGGTAACGAAAAAATACAACAACAAAAAGAAAGAAACAAGCCCAGCCAAAGCAAACTGTCACATTAGCATATTAGGAACTCTGGGGAGCCTACAAAAATACGCCTGCCCTCAACGTTCTGACTTGGGCCACTCTCTGCACTGAGGGAAAGTATCTCTATTCTAGAGACTCGAGATAAAATCTATATTACTGTGGAATATAAAGTTATAATTAAAAAATAATCTTCTTCATTCGTCACGATAATTAATTAATGTAATTCAAGGTGACCAAAGGCCAAATTTCTCTGCTGATAGAGTACAATTTCGTTAGGAAATATATCCTTTTTTTGGAATGAAATATCAAATTTTTTATCAATTATTTTTTATCATTTTTGTTTATGTTCAATATTTTATTATTATTAATAGAATATCCCATATTTCTTACAGTGCTTTCTGTACTTCTGCCGGCTCTCTGCGTTCTGTTCTGCCAACGCACGCAACGCTGCGCATGCGCAACTTTCTTTGCTCAACGAGCGCCTGCGTCTGCGTCAGCGTCAGCGTTAGCGTCTGCTTCTGCGCTTGCGTCGACGGCTCTGCTTCGGTTTAGGCCTTGGCAATGGAAATGGCTTTTGGCTGAAAGCATGTGGCTTTGGCTTTGGCTCTTGGCACCGTCGCTCTTCGGCGCCGTATCAGTCGGCTTGCAGACTTTCGCGTGTGCGGCGGTGCGAACTATCTTATAGCCACGATTTGGAGCGGATCAGAGGGACTGAGAATTTGTGGATCCAAGATTCGAGATTCGAGAATCGCAAACAAACAGATCGAGAAATTCGCTGGGATCAGGGCGCGACTTGTTGACAGTTTGCAGTCATGTGAAGTGGTTCAATTAGTGCAACAACAATATAAGACAGAAAGAAACCGTGCTTGATTTACATAATTAACAAGTGGAGTGCGAACGGAGATTTCGAAAAGCCAGAGCCAGAGCCATATTCCCCCGAGGAGAGAAGAAGAACGAGCCAAGCGAGAATATCGAAATATATTCCGATAACGGAACTGCTCGTGGCGAAGACTCATTAAGTTTACATGCAGCGGATTGCATAACCAGAAGAGAAGATGATGCTCCACTTACGTCACTGGGCACTCGTGCTGGCCATCGCTTCCTGCTCAGCAGCAGCAGCAGTTGCAGCGATGACAACAACGACGACGACATCAACAACATCATCGTTATCCTCCATTCCGGGCAAATATCAGGCCTTGGGTGCAGCCCATCACCAGCCAAAGAAGCTGAAAATCGGAGCTGCCTCCTCCTCCGCCTCATCTGCCACTTCAACCTCCTCCTCCTCCTCCTCCTCAAGCTCTTCGTTGGATGGCAATGGCAACAAACCTGTATTCCGGCAAAATCCGATCAAGAATTGGTTCGGTGCCTTCAATCGCAATAATTCGCCGGCAGCTCAGAACCAAACGTCGCCGACTTGTTCCTGCAGGTGAGTCCCAGTCCCAGTCCCAGTCCCAGTCCCAGTCCCAGTCCCCATCCCCCAGAGACACATTCTCCGCATATGCTATGTGTGTGTGCTCATACCTACAGATGCAAAGATCTGAAGATCCAAAGATCCACAGATCCAGAGATCCAGAGATGCACGAAAGCTGTCATGGTCATGATGACAACTTCCAGTTAGACGGCCGGGTAGGTGATAAACCACTCTGGCGTTGTCATTGTCACGGCATACAAATGGCACAAACAGTTAAAGTTACAGATAGATTTGAGTGCCTGCGAGGAGGAGCACGCCATCGACGGGATATATCCACAGAGAAATCTATTCTAGCACTCCTCAAAGTTAATTATAGGAAGTTGTCAATAGGAAATCTGTCTTTAAAATAAATGGAATATCAATTGATCTGCAGAGATCCCTAAAGTTAATGGATTGGCTTAAACTTAAAGGCAGCCAATTATTTATTCCTATAGGTCAGCATGACTATTATAATTTTCCTATCTCTACCTTCAAATTTAAACGCATTTCAGCTTTCTAAAGAATCACTTGGCCATGGCTTTTAACAAAGTAAATCATCTTTCCACTCTGTTTAAAACGACTTCCTTAATTTTTTTACATATTAAGCTGTAATTTATTGCAAGTTCAAAATAAGAAGAACTCTTTATCTTAAATCATTAAAGTTCAAGTTAATAATAAAAATTTTAAACTCTTTTTGTGTAAGTTTAGAAGTTAACGAGCTTTCTTCCTGTTCCAAAAGATTCATTTGCCCATTTTTTAGCCGTTTTGAAATACCAATTCGCCGAGTGACCCCAAAAGTCAGGTTCTCTCTGAAGAGTTGCACTCGAAAGGCATTCTTGTGTGGCCATTAAACAAATTGCAGTGCCAATTGGGAATTGAACTTTGGCTTTAAGCACTTGGCTTTTGGCATAGGCCTGTTCCCTCGGGTATTTATGGAGTCGGCAGTAAAAATATAAATCAAAAGGAAGCACATTCTTAAGGGAGTTAAAAACAGCCTTCTTAACTTAGGGGGAAAAGATTAACAATTGAAAATTTAAGTACTTGAGAGGACTTGAGATTAAGTTAAACGGCCTTTGATCGGCAGGAACATTGATTTTAATAAAATATTTATTGTGCAGCTGCTGCACATTCTCATAAAAGTATCTTTTTTTCTTTGTCAGGCTTTATTTTTAATTTAATTAAATTTATTCCCAATTAGTTGTGTCTTTCTTAAGAATCTCTAAAAACTTCCCCCTATGCATCAAAATCTAGCCGTAAAATTAGTGGAACTTTATGTAGCCACAGCCAATTCTTCGATTTGTTAATGAAGGCCTAAAACCCGTTTTATTTCTATATATAATTTTTACTTTTTTCTTATTTGTTTTTCTTTTTGTTCTTTTTTTTGCATATGAAAGAACGAAAAAAGAAACTGATTTGCATACGATTTGATAACAGTCTCTGTTTGGCTTTCAGAGCGTGCGTGTGTTTATCCAGGAGATACAGATACACCTAAAGATATATGTATAGAGTATATCGGGTAAGGCAGATACTGTGGAAGGCGTACGCTCAATGCGTCATGTCATATTAATGTGTGTGCGGGCGGCAGGGGAATGCCGTTGTGGCCGTTGTCTCTGCCTTCGACTTTTGGCCAAGGCGGCGGACTTGGCCAAGCCGTCTCCGTCTCCGTCTCCTAAGTGGGTCGGCGTCGCACATTTTGCTTCTTTGTTTCGGGACGCTTCTCGACTGGCCTGGCCACCATTTTGGGGCAATGACACGATTAAATACATACAAAATCTGAATCCCAAATACTTGTTGCGGCTGGATCGATTGATTATGTGGCCAAAATAAACACACAGAGAGTGAGAGAGAGGCAGAACCTGATGCGCTTCCTTTGCGACCCAGTGGAAGAATTTTTGATATTTTTTTTCGGCTGCATGTTGTGTCCGGGGTAATTAAAAACCTGTTTAAAGTAAAGCGTTGTAGTCGTTGTGGGACAACCATAAAATCTGCAAAAATCGCTCATTTGTTTTATGTCCGTCCCATAAAATACTTCCAACACTTTCTTTGTGATTATGGCCGGGGTTGGTGAACTCTGAACTTGCCAATCGGGAGAGAGAGAGCGCGAAAGGCACCCTTGACCCATTCCATTCATCTGCTCAATATGAACCTGCTAATGAGGTGGCATAAAGCAATGAACGATAGCTAATTTGTTTTTTATATGTGTATGTTTATAAATCTATAAGCTACAGTACAGAAGGTAATAAGAATCGCACGATAAACCTATTCTTCTAGAAAAAAGATTAAAATATTCATTAAATATTCATATACTTTTAAAGCAACAAACTTCTAAATTTTATATAATATTCTTGAGTTGGGACATTGGATTATATCTTTATATAAATTACAAATTCAAATCACATCTGCTAAAAATATAAAATTCTTTCTATATTTCCCTTCAGGTGCGGAGAACGCAATGACGAATCACGGATTGTGGGCGGAACGACAACGGGAGTGAGCGAATACCCCTGGATGGCCCGCCTGAGCTACTTTAATAGGTTCTACTGCGGCGGTACCCTGATCAATGATCGCTACGTGCTGACGGCGGCTCACTGCGTCAAGGGCTTCATGTGGTTCATGATCAAGGTCACCTTCGGGGAGCACGATCGCTGCAACGACAAGGAGCGCCCGGAGACGCGATTCGTGCTGCGTGCCTTCAGCCAGAAGTTTAGTTTCTCCAACTTTGACAACGATATTGCCCTGCTGCGTCTAAACGACCGCGTGCCGATCACTAGCTTCATCCGGCCGATATGCCTGCCAAGGGTGGAGCAGCGCCAGGATCTTTTTGTGGGCACCAAGGCCATTGCCACTGGCTGGGGTACGCTCAAGGAGGACGGCAAACCTTCATGCCTGCTGCAGGAGGTCGAGGTCCCGGTGCTGGACAACGACGAGTGCGTGGCCCAGACGAACTACACTCAGAAGATGATCACCAAGAACATGATGTGCTCGGGCTATCCAGGAGTTGGTGGACGGGACAGCTGCCAGGGTGACTCTGGTGGTCCGCTGGTACGCCTTCGGCCCGACGACAAGCGCTTCGAGCAGATCGGAATCGTGTCCTGGGGCAATGGCTGTGCCAGGCCCAATTATCCGGGCGTGTATACCCGGGTGACGAAATACCTGGACTGGATTGTGGAGAATTCGCGGGACGGCTGCTTCTGCGACGAGGACTACTGATTGCGGTTTAACGCGCTCGGAGCGGTGGACAATTCTTCGCCTTAGTTGTTAGTGAAAAAACCCTTAGTAGTTTAGCTCATATTTTGTACTTTTATACTAAACTGAATAAAGTTAAACAATGCAGTAGGTTAGATATCCCAAAATCAGCATTTTATATTTCCTGTGGCAGTAATACTACGGACCTCTGCAGTCGAAACTAATCCTTTAAGTATTGTCAATTAATTCAGCACAAAGACTGCAATAATTTATGGTCCACTCTTGATAATTTTAAAAATATTTTTTAAATGAGGAAGTAAAATACAAGAAATAAATAAAAATAATAAAAAAGATCGCCCTACGCGAACGTACTTTCTAGCAGAGCAAGGTTTCGATCCTCGGACCTCTGGGTTATGGGCCCAGCACGCTTCCACTGCGCCACTCTGCTTGTTGTCAATGTTGTGTCTAAAGCGCGCTAACCACAACAGCAGTTCAGCAGTAGAGAAATTAACAGACATTGTTCCTGTACATTAACATTTGAATTTAAACTGCTTGCAAGCGGTTCAGACGAAGTCTTATACACTGTTAATGCGTTTTGGTCGCAGTAGGAGTTTCTGTCGCTATTTACTTATCTGTATCTTTGCGTTTTATCGCAATCTGATAGCTATATTAAATATGAATGAAAAACATTCCCATCTGATTTGTTTTCTTTTTGATAATAACTTAAAAAAGGTCGTAGAAGCGCAGAACAAAATTTAAAAGATAATCAAATCTTTACGCTTAAATATGCCAAAAAATTCTGCTAGTAGGTCTGCTATTTTCAACCCCGAATAACATAGGCGCCTTTTGGCACAGAGCTAACAACAAGCAGAGTGGCGCAGTGGAAGCGTGCTGGGCCCATAACCCAGAGGTCCGAGGATCGAAACCTTGCTCTGCTATGATGAGAATTCGCGATGTGCGAATTTTTTTCTCCTTTTTTATATCATTTTTAACTCAAGAATTTTAAATTTTGTTGTATCTGTGCAAACAAATTTGTAGTTAAAAAAGTTAGATATCAGATTTAAATAAATGATAAAAATTGTTTTATATCTTTAAAGTTTTTCTTGAGTAAATAGAATACTTTAAATAATAAAAGTACACCTTTTAAGATAAATTTAATTATTCTGATAAGCGTAAATTGTTTTAAAATGTCACTGAGACATGTTTACGCCATTCCCAGCATGTTTATATATCTTTATTTATTTCTCTCAGCAGTTACGTATTTTTAATGTCAGTAATTTCTTTTTAAAGAGAAGATACAGCTGACAACTGTTGTTCGTTTGTCTGATAATTGCGCGGGCAACGAGGCACAGCCAAATCAATTTTAAGGCCCAGACAATGGGCTTCATGTGAAGCAACCAACCTTCAACCGCAACGAGTACGAGCGCGACTGTCTTACTGCAGTTAGAAGACAAGAGACTTTCAGCGGCTTGATGCGGCCCAAAAAGCAAATATCATTAGAAACACTAGCTAGCTAGTCAGTCGGCCGCAAACTGGTTTCCATCGAACAGCTGTAAATACAAGATGAACGGCGCTGGGGAGCAGGCGATGAGGATGGAGACGGTGATGGGGTCTTAAAAGTCAAACGTTAACTTGGCTAGTGGAACAGCACCGGTGGAGCACCGAAAAAAAGCTTAAATATTTGTTTATTAAATTTAAATCCCTTGCCTAATGAAACTTTCCCGGAATTGCGGTCGAGCGAATATGAGCATTCTTATCTATCTTCGTCTTTCACTAGCACTAATCGGTTACTCATCGAGGTGATGATCACAGCGGAGATTCCACTTCAATTTCCACTTTCGCTTCAATTTCCACTTTTCATTTCGTTAATCTTGCCACCAAAGAAACTCACTTGCGTAATTATTCAAATTTGATATATTTTTGCATAGGCTTGGGATTCGCGCATCTCATAGATACATTTTTGAATGCAAGCAACGGGGGGCGGGCTGGGGCTCCAGGTTTGCGTTCGTTTCGAAATTTTCTTTTCAGCCGTCTATATTTTTCGCGTCTGCGCTGCCAGCAGTTGTTGTTTACCGTTTGCCACTCGGCCGCTCACTGAAAAGCCGCCACGCAGCTCCCCGCGCACCCAAAGAAGCGCGAAGAGTACAAGATACAGATACCAACGGAGGGAACAGAGCGGCTAAGATCTCAAGATTGTTTTGTTTCTCCGCGATCTCAAAGTTTTCATGCTCTTCGACTCGCCGGCTGCCGACATGAATGAATTTTTTATGCATAGATAAAAAATTTCAGCAGAAAATTTAAGGGACCAATTTTCGGCTGAGATTTCAAATTCCAATACATTTTTAATCTGTGCATAAAAAAATTCATTGGAATTTCGATAAAAGAAATATAGCAATAAATATACAAAAAAAAGAAAAAACTAGAAAGGAACTTAACTTTGGCCAGCCGAATTTTGTATACCCTTGCAGTTTACAATTGGATTATTTAAAAACTGCATAATATAATGATTTAATTTGCTTAAATTTAAACCAGAAAGTCTGTAATAATTCTTATATCTCAAAGTGGCTACTTTAGCTATTGATATAGGCGTCCGATTTTTATTAAACTAAACCGAAATTCTAAAATAGAATGCTTTTGTGATTATTCGAATTTAATTTCATAATAGTTGTTTCATTTTGCCTGCTTTTTGACACCTTTTTTGTGAGCAATGAATAAATAAAAGTATGATTATCAAGTATCCATGCTTTTAACGTAACAAAATATGAGACGCCGAGTCAAAGTAGTCCCTGCTTTTAACGTGGCTTATACCATTTCGCTTTAAAAAGAGTTCGATACGAGTCTGTAATTTTACTCTCTTTCAAACGATATACCATATAATTGCGGCTTTTATTTCTTCCCTACATGAAGCTGTTCAACAACTCAGTGATCTATTTACCAATCAAATGGAAGCGGTTAAACAATTGACGGCTTTTTATATGGAGAGAGGACAGATGCCTTCGGTCCAAATAATAATGGAAATGAGGAGCGAAATAATAGAACTAGGGAAATGTCTCAAATCCTTAAAAGCCGTTTATTATCAAGGTAACACGAAGAAACATAAAACGAGTTCGGGATATTGGCTAACCGAATCTTATATTATAGATTATGCAGATATCTCAGGGAATACAGAACCAGCTGGCGGTGAAATTGAATCCTTTGAAGCCGAATCTGATAATGGTAAGCATGGCAGAGAAGTTTAAGATATTATCTAACCAATTTGTATATCTTAGCTCCTGGCAATGATGCTGCAGGTGCTGAAGATGACTCCCAAATAGCCCACGACCTTGCCAATTTAAAGCTAACTTAAAAACTACTATTTTGTTTGTTAGAAATCTTATACAATTTTCATGTCTTTCACATTAAAAACTACTATTTTGTTTGTTAGAAATCCTATACAATTTTCATGTATTTTGCTTCAGTTAATAAATGCCATTTTATTATATCCTAAAGAAAATCGACTTCTTTCTTAGTTGGCGATGTTGCTGCAGGTGCTGAAGATGACTCCCTCAATAGGCGATGACTTTGCCACATTAAAACTAATTTTAAAACACAATTTGTTATGTAAGAAACATGGATTACTTGATTATTATCCCATAATTGATTTATTGCTTCGCAAAAAATGCTGTGAAATTCATGGATTTGATTTAAACAATTTGTAGATCATGTATGTAAGAAGAATCCCCATTAAAAGCCACACCCCCTTCAAATTTCGGCTGGGCTCGAAACAAGATCTTCGCAACTAGGCTATAGAGGAAAATTAAGCATCAGTGTAAAACTCTAATATGTACTAGAGCTATAAATTGAAGAATGTGAATGTAACTTTACATGTTTCATGTCTGCGCTGAAGCACTGCTTGCACTTTAATTTTTAAAAAAATTCACAGCGCCCCCTAGTTCTCATTTATCACAAAACCAGGTGGCAACGCCAGCAATGCTGAACGGCAATTTTAAAATATTTAAACCAAAAATGTATTCTTACTTTTAAATAAATAAAATAAAACACCATTACAAGTTGATTGTTATTTTTTGTATTTTTTTCTTTTTCCATTTCGTTTTAATACATCCAATATAAAAACTGATAAAAAATCAAAAATAAATAATATGCATTTAGGCTTAAACTGTGTGTTTTGTTTCTTTCTTGTTTGCAGTTTGAAATGCGCTTACAAATGGCTGGCATAAGTCTGGGCTACGTACGTCTGTGTTCTACGAAAGATACAAAATTACAAAGGACAAAAGCTGTGGCTCGGACGCTTTTTCTATGGCCAAAAGTGAAACGTAAATATAATCATTTTAGGCTTAGGCATTATCAGTTAGAGTTAGACATTAGTTATTGCTGTTCGTGTTCGGGCGCTAATTGGTTTTCGCGTGTTTTTGTTTTTTTGTATATAATATAAATATAATACAAATTAAATATTGTATTTATGTGTCAATTCTAGGGGCTAAAGTGTTTAATTATAGTTAATTTTTGCTAAACGATCACATTGAACAGGCACTCACTCCGTGGCACTCACCCATTCATTCATTCACGCACTCGACGCTTCACTCACTCGCTCTCCGACTTACAAATTACAATTTCGCACTTAGGTCTAGGGGGTAATGAGGGGGGCTGGGACACAGGGGCTCTTCGGGTCTTACTAAACTAGAATATGGGCTCGTTACGTATTCTCTCTCCTCAAAAACTTCTCTACTCTACGCTCTAAATTAAACCTTTTTCCGATTTTTACGGTCGCCAAGAATTTTACATTTCTAGATTTTACCTCATGATTTTAATGATTTTTAATTGTTGGAGCGACCGTAAAAAGTTCGAAAGCCTGGTTTACCTTTCCCGTTTCGCGTTTTGATTGCTTCTTTCAAAAGTTTTTATAAAATTTTGGACTCGCATTTCGTATATATGTAGGGGTTGTATGTTTCGTATGCTTGTAGTTCTGCTAATAACATTTTTGCTTCACGGATGAATGACTGAGAGGTGTGGGTGGTGTAGGTGCATGGGGATGCACTTCGCACGTTGGGTAATCACAGCAAATCGGCGCAGACTCCGCCGAACCACGCCATATACAGCGGCAGTAGGTAAACAACCAGAGCGCGACGCAGCGTCATCTTCTCCGGAGCGCTGGACGAGCGATGATCGTCAACGTCGTCGTTATGGCCTTCATCCGAATCCTCATCGTCGCCGCCGCGCTGACCATGATCCTCCTCGATCGTGTTGTGGTCCTGGTCAAAGTGGGTGGTGTGAATCAATGGATTCTTGTCATCCACTCCACCCATAGGCCGTGAGGTATGTGTGGGCACCTGCGGCCGGGCTCCATCCTCGTCGTCGTCGTTGTCCGCATCCACCGTGGGACGATCTATGTCTGGCTTGTGACTGGGCTCAAACGGACCCAGGCCAGAGCCATCGTCGTCGTCCTCATCGTCTTCAGAGCCGGAGCCAGAGCCAGCGCCACTGCCCGTATAGGGTTCTTCTATAAAATTAAATAAATTGTCAGTAAAATGGTTACCAAGACATGTCTTTGGGGATTCTTACCCAGCTCGGTCCACTCCACATCTTGGCCATTGTAGGCATTCCGCAGGTGACTAATGGCATTCTTTAGATGTGCCAGCTGCGAGGACATTTGAGCGGTTTGCTTGGTACTGGCGGGATTGCCACTGAACTCCGGATTGGAGCCATGCTCGGTGGTGATCGAATGCATGTATCTGCAAGGAGAATTTGGTTTTAAAAAGGCTCTCTTCTATATATTTATATGGATTCTCACCTGTCGATAGTGTGACCATTCCAGCACATGCCATCCACATCGGAGCTGGAGGCTATATCCTCGTTGCTGCAGACGGAGTGTGGCAAGTTGGACCAGAACTTTTTGTAGTCCTTCACCCGCTGGCGTATATCCCTCACGATCCGGTCTAGAATGGGCTCGCGTCCACCGCCGCCGCCTTCGTTATCATCGTCCTCGTTGTCATCGCGATTATTCTGTTGCTTTCGTCGCTGTTGCTGCTGCTTGCGACGCTGCTGCTGCCGCCGGTTGTTGCCTCCTCCACCTCCGCCATTGCCTCCATTTCCACCGTTTCCGCCTCCATTGCCGTTCTTGCCTCCTCCATTGCCACCTTTTTCTGCAGTCTGCTCCTGCGACTGCTGACCCGAGCTCTCCTGCGAGCCTGGCTCAGCTGCCCTGCGCTCTCTCAGCACAATCGCTTCATCCAGAGTGGCATCAATGTCCAGGGTGTCCGCCTCCACGGGACTCTTAGCATTGAGCACCTGGACGCCCTGCAGCTTGGGGTTAATGGAACGCTTCATTTTCTTTAGCTTGGGTCTGCCGCAGCCCTGGAACACGCGACTGGTGATGTCCTGGCCAGAATCCTGCAGAGAAATATAAAAGTTTAATGTTAGAAAATGTGAAAGCCATTGGATATACATATAATATTTGCTTTTAATTATTGTAGAAATTAGAAAGCTTGCTTTTAATTTTAGATCTCGAAACCAGTTGCGCCACACTCAACAGCAATTCCATTCACACCCCGTCGAGTGTGTGGCTCCTTAATGGCTATTTATAGCTGGTTTTTATTGACCCATTCCGCAGATAAGAATTGATTTCGAGCGGCTACTCATTATGGCCCACTTGAGCGAGCAGAGACCTCTGAGACCCGCAGAAGAGTCACTTCTCCTTATCAGCTCGCCCATATCTCCCGTGTCAGTTCCCAACCGTTTACAGTTCCTCTAATTACGAGGCTTGGGTCAGGGCAGGAGCGGAATCATCATAACTGTCGACCCTGATGGCAATCATCAAAAGCGGTTTCTCGTCAGTCGGAGTCGGAGTCAAGAAGCTAATCAAAATTAAAATTGAATACTATTTCGCATTTTGCATTTGTTTTGTTTTTGGCCTTTTATGGGGCCGTCAGCACGGGCAAAAAGTAAACACATTAAAAGCCAAATGCCGCACAACAACATCGACGAAACACAAACAACAACAGCAGCAATAGATATATGTAGAAACTACAAACAGACAAACAGAAGAACCGAGCGGTGGAAAAAAGAAATGTATAAATTTTAAATGGAAATATAAATTAAATTCATATGCGAGCCAAATGTTGTGCAAATAAATCGTAAAAATGGCAAACAAAACAAAAGTCAAGCGCTAGTTCCACCGAATTCAAAGAGGGGAAAAGGCCAGCAGGGTTTTAAAATATTGCAGTAATTAAAATTCAATAAGTTATGGCCATCAGAGTGTAAATTATTCTTTTGCTTTCTGTGTAAATATGTCAGGCATAAATATTTACATTAGTTTTTACAGGAAATTTATATGATTGAGGTGGTTTTGGTGTTAGTTTTAGGGTTGTAACATTTATACAAGGGATTTCATGCTAATAAATCGTACTTTAGAAATATATTTATTGAATTAAAGAAGTTCAGATATATTATTTCTTTCAACTAATGTTTACTTCTTCTAATTAAATATCTTTAGTTAATTCTCAAGCTCTATAAATATCTCCTCTGACCCGTCACCCGACTCCTCCTATCAATTGCCACCATCTCTGAGCGGGTTTCCCCAACTATTACTCTTGCCGAGAGGAGACTCGTTTGAAATGTATGCGAATTAAAGAACCAACACGCATATAACCCCACTCGCACGCACTGACAGTTTTATGCGCACATAACTTAGGTGTTCCAGCTGCTTCTGCGGCCCCGAAACGAGTTACAAATTGCTATTGGTTTATGCTAATGCTAATGATATAATTTATAAATTTTAAATATATTCCTGCAAGAACTCACCTGGAAGTTCATGATGGCCTCGGAGATCTTGATGTTGAGGGGCTCCACCACCATCACAATGTTGAAGGATCCCAGCAGTCGTTCGGCCACCTTATCCATGGCCAAAGCAAAGTTCTCCCACTCGGAATCGAACTCATGCTGGTAATGGAGGCATCCCTTGATCACATTCACGCAGTAGTTGGTGCAGGGCTTTTCCGTGTACCCCTTGCAGGCGCCGCAGTGCTGCATCTTGGTCAAGGCACCCGTGCAGTCGGCATTCAAACGCACCTGGAAAATAGTTAAAAAATGAGTAAGAGCTTAATGGAATTTAAATGTATTGCTACTTACATTCAACACCTTCTTGGCCACCTCAGAGGCCGTGGCCAGAGCCTGGCCATAGGTGCGAGTGGCCACAAAAGAGCGCTTGATCTGGACGGAGAGCTTGTCCGGCACATCCCCAAAAGGCTTCAGTTCCTTCATGTGCTCGCTGACGCAACGCATGTAGCTGTGGGGAAAAGAAAAGAAAATGGGGAAATGAGTAAGGAATGTTTTAGAAAAACTATTTTCATTAATTTTCCATCGAGTGTGAGGCGGCGGAAATCTCCGCTTGTAAATGGCACGGCTCAACGCCTTCGCTATGCCTTGCCTTTGACTTTACTCTGCCGGAGCAACAACTGAAATTTTTATGCGGAAAAATCATAAAAATAGTTGCTGCTCCAGCCATGTGCTGGAAAAGTTGTAGCTCCCAATAGCACCTCAGTGGCAGGGTATGTGTGTGCTCCGACTTGGCCATCAGGCATGACAGTCATTGCACTTGTACGGCTGCCCTCGGCCTTATGGTCAAGAAGTCGCCGGTTCGAGCCACCACCAGCAGCAGCAGTTGTTGCCTCTGTTGTTGGCAGTTTGCAGTTGGCCCCCCCTCCACTTAGGCTAAACAATTTAGAAATTACTGCAAGTTGCATTCACCGAGGTGACAGATCAGTGAAGCGGCAGCACCAGCTGCTGCTGCAGCTCCTTGATGGGAGGGCGGTTTGAAAAGTTTGGAATGAGGGGATTATCCTAGGCTTAGAAGAGCCTTTGGTAAAATCTAAAAATTGTAAATACTTTAGAATATTTTGATGTATTTTTTGATAGGTCATTCGAAAAGATTTAAATGAAAGGTAATCTGTCAACAAACTTAATTGTTTTGCCGTCTTTTTGAAAGTCATAATCCCTTGTCTTTTCTTTTAAATACAATAAAGACTTTAAAAATAATATTTAAATAATTCCTTCTATATAAACACCCTTCTGAGCTTCTATAGAAGCTCCTATATGTATCCCTCGACACGCTAGCCGTTCCTTTATGTGCCATTCCATTTGTCGCTTCATATTTTGGCCATATCGCATATCAAAGTTATGCCCAAACAACGACACCCGTTGATTTCCCATAGTTTCCATTCCCCCGAAAACTAACTGCTTGAGCTACCCCCTCATTAAGTGAGCAGGAGAGACCCTCAGCTGCAAGTCCAGATGGAACAGGGAGGGGGTTTGTGCCATGGGGGCATGTGATCCATTCTGAGGGCAAAACCAGCGCCGTTCAAGCGACCAACCAACCGCACAGAGCAAACATCAGCCACAAACAAATATGAGGGGGTTTACACTGAGAGTAATTACGAATTCAAAGGTATTTGTCATGAAAACAATAAGGAAATTTAAAGGAAATTAATAAATTACACTTAATACAGTACTTTACTTAATATCATGAAAATTAAACTCTTTCCCTAAGGAACTTGATTCCAAAAATCCAACAAAATTATGAAGATTTAAGCCAAAAGGCCAGAAATTTAATTTTACATTTTATAGGCTACTTTTCTCCGAGTGTTATACGAGGCGGGGAGCTGGGCAAGTGGCGGCAATTACGCGACATCGTTGTTGTCGTTGCTGCCGCCGCTGTCCAATGGCAATAAACGGACGATGTGCCAAAGCACGTACGACAAACTAAAACGATGACAATAAAAGCGAATCGCTGGAGTTGAAGTCGGAGACGGAGATGGAGCCAAGTCAGCAGCGGGGCATCAATTGGAGGAAAGCGCGTGGGTAACACGAGCCCAGCCCAAAGGAGGGGAGGCACAAGAAGGAGGGTCAGGAGAACAGCCCAGGACAGGCAACCGACCAAAAGTCATTTGGCCAAGTCGTCGTCGTTGCCGTTTGCCGGTTACCGGAGACCTCCCGTTCCAGGGCAATGAGCCAAGTGGGCGCAATTTTCGCTCTACGCCATCCATTTTTGTGCGGAAATGCGAGCAGCTGACACAGGAACTGGCATAAAGTGCGGTTTTCGGTTTTTGGTTTGCGTTATGAGATTGGATTGGCTTGGGAAGGGGAGTTGCTATGGCCAGGCATAGGTGGTGGTTGGTTATCTGGGATCGGGATGAATAAATCGTAGGTAGTATAATATAGTGCGATGTGAAGAGATATAAGGTTGTCTTTATGAAGATTTTTAGATTAAGAATGGATTTAATTTGATAGATTTCTATATGAGATCTTGATATGAATTTCTAATTATGAGAAGAGTTTAAAAAATAATAGGAAAATAAGCCGCCACATGACTTTTTAATATATTAATATATTTATAATAGATAATGGTTATTTTTTTAATCACTTATAAGGTTATATATCTGATATTAATTAATTTAAACGATTGAGATCAATAGTCATCCCTTAGTTTCTGAATAATTGTTTATATTTCACTAAATTCCAGGGTATTTCTAAGTCCCCCTTCAACATCTCCTCAACTTCCTCATTTTCTCTTTTCTGTAAGCGTTTCAACCGCAATCAAAAAAATCTAGCAAAAAAACCAGAGCAACTTTAATGCTCTCTATAGGATATATGCCATGTACTCGTATATCGGAATCGTTAACTGAAATCGCACACCGGCCGTGTCAAAGTTTCGACCGCCAGCCAGCCAGCAAGTCACAGACAGACCCAGCAGAGACACTTTGCGGTTTCACACGTTTTGTCTTTAGGCCTCTTTATCTTTGGACCTCTAAAATCGGATTCGCTTGGGAGTTTCGGTCTCGATTACGACTAGATTATGTTACTCACTTCTCGTCAAAGGTGTACTGCGTGTTCAGCACGGTGAACATCTTCTGGTACAGCGTATTGAAGAACTTATCCATGACCTCCAGCAGATCCACTCGCCCATTGGCAAAGTACGTCTCCAGCTCCTTGAAGAGATCCGAGAAGACATACGAATTTCGCTCGTAGATCACGCCATAGGTACGGATGAACATGCTGTTGAACTGCGTCCTCGACTCTTTTAAGAGAGCGGTGAAGATTTCTGCAAAAGGGGAAGAGACAAATTAGTGGGACATTTACACAGGGTAGGAGGTACATCCGCTTCGATTAGAGTTTGTTTGGAGTTTGGTTTTATTTCTGGCCTGCATCCGCTTCAATGGCAAAAATACCCAACGAACAAACTGCTACATCCGCATTGTCGTTGGTAGTCATTGCCACTTGACATTGCCTGTAACTCGAGGCCCGCATCATCATCATTTTTATCTCTGTATCTTGATCTGGAATCCATAGATCAGATCTGGCGGGCAGAACCACTTGACACTCCACAAAAAAAAAAAAAAAAAGAATCCCAAATCATTGGCTTCTGTGACATCTTCGAGTGGTTCGTTGACGTAACCTACCTTTGAACTTGGTCGCCTTGCTTCCTAAGATGCCCGACATCCTAGAGATGTGGTCCTTGGTATGACTCTCGAGTTGCTGGCGGGACTGCATGGCCATTCGGGTCTCCATGCCGTAGGTGCAGCAGGTGCCCACCGAGGGTGACTCACAGTAACGGAGGACGCGTTCTGTAAAAATAAAGATACAAAAAGAGTTAGTTAAAGGATATTCTTTTTGTAAAGGTATTTTTATAATAATAAACGAATACTAAAAAAATCTAAAAATATAGTTATCTCATTTATATAAATATCTAGACATTTGCATACCATTCTGTGACTCTTTTTTTCCCTCTTTTGGGATAATATTCACTGTACTTTAGCCCTGCTTCTGTAGCTATCTTTTAACCTTGTTTGCTTAAGTTTTAGACCAATTTTCCAGAGCAATTCTAACGATGCAACAACGCTGCCCTTCTCTATCCACTTCCACATTCCTGGAACTCGCACACTGTGCGGCTCAGGAGTGCAACTTGCCACTTGACATGGTAACCAAATACCAAATTCTGAATACCAAACAGTGAAAACCAAAGCCTAACCAGCTAACAGCGATTCGTTGGAAAAAAATACAAAATAAAACAAACGAAGCACGGCTACCGGCGAATGCAAGTAAACCCGAAACAGAACCTGAAACCAAACTCAAACTCAAACCGAGCTGGGATACGGGCGTGGCAGAAGCTGTGGAGTTCCCATTCCCTGGCTGGCTGACTGTTTTATTTACGCAAACATTTAACACATTTTTGGAGAGAAAATTAGAGGAAAATATGCATTAGTTCCCTGCAACGACTACCTCTATATTTCCCCCTCAGCTTTTTGTGAGGTTTTTTTATAGCCGCTGTTCCGATGCCGCTGCCTCTGTCTCTGCCCCGTTGCCTGTTTATTTAGATAATTCTCGGGGCCAGATCAACGATCCGAAAGTTCGGCACTAATTGAAAGCAAACAAGTTGGAAGTTCTCCTTTTTTTTCAGTTCGTTTCGAATCTAAATCTGAATTTTGTATTTATATTCTGTTCGTTTTTTGTGCGCTCATAAATTGCCGCTGCCCAGTTAAATGCATCATCTGCTGTGCACACACAAATACCGGGCAGTATATGGAGTGTTGCCTGGTTTGTTTATTTCCCTTATAAATTTAGATACTTTAGTGCACATTTTTTCGACAGGCGAATGTAAACAGAGTTTACTTCCATTGGGGCCTCTATATACATATTTTCCCCCAAACTTCCTCTTATTTTATTGTCTGTGCTCGACTGCCTCGCTTTATGGCCTCTACTAATTGTTATGTTGCACAAGATATGAATTGAGTGTGGCGCACAGATAGAGCTGCGAATGGGGAGTCGCAAGTCCTGCGAGTCCTGCTTCCCTAGATCCTGGGGCTTATCTAAATTGGCCCACAGTCTGTGTGGTTTCCCTTTTTAATTGTCTGTCGCGGGGCGCTCGTTGCGGGTCTCCGTTCTGGGTGGCTATGTGACTGGCATGACAACTGTTTGGCTCGGATTTGTGTTGGTCTGAAGACCATTTCAGTTAATTGAAATTGTGGAAGATAAAACGGCTTAAGATTTGATGGGGGACAAGGGATAAAGATCACACTGTGCAGATAATTGAAATATGAAATAAATAAGCAGAGATTAAGTGGAAAAGGGGTTTATTTTATGTGGATTTTGGTATTTTATCCTTTTTAGTTAAATATATTTTTGTTAAAATTTTAATTAAAATATATTTATATTTTTTGGAAATAATCAGAAATAAGGAAAAGCTGCGTTAATTCAACTTCAAAACTTTAATTGTTGATAAAGTTATTTTTATCGGTTAAGAACACATTTCAATTGATCAATAAATTGTAATACATTTTTATTACTTAAATTAAATAAGTAATAAATTCCTTTAATACCTATAAATACCCATAAAATAAACATATTTCCCTTTTCAATCAGGCCATCATCAGTCCATAAAGTTTCCCCCTCGCCCCAGAGATCCTACAGGACCATAATTCCCACACCTTCCCTCTCTCTCAAAAAAAAAATATATATTCCATTAAAATGCCACGCAAAATGACAGCCATAAACAAAAAAACCACACACATCGCAGCCATGGAGCTTGGATTGGTTTGGTCACCCCTTCTTGGTGGTTCCTGGATCTAATCGATAGACCGTAGCTAAAATCTATGTTAAAATAACATAAAGGCATTAAAGTAACGGCAATGGGGATTCTTCTGCCAGCCATTTTTATGAATTGCTGCATAATTTTGCCCTGCTGACGGCAGACAACAATGGGAAGTGGGAAATGGAAAATGGGGAGCGGGAAAGTAACAGCAACAGCGGCGAAGGGGGATACCCAGATAACAAATGTTGCCAGGCGGCAGAGGCATCAGCAGGGGGAAATCACCCAAAAAGGAAGCCGGAACGGAGAAGGATGGAAGGTGTCATGAGCATAATAAATGACCTCAACTTACCGATATGCCGCCACACAGAGCGGAGCCAGTTTCCCTTTTTATTCTAGCTGACGCTGTGGAAATCACCCCGTTGTCTAATAGAAAACTTTGGCTTGCCAAAAAGCAGCAGCAAGACGACGCAGCCCAGAAAAAAAACCACCCAGGAAAAGTCTAAGGTTTGGGAGCAACCAACACCACCCATCCCCTGTGGGAGAGCTGGTCACATGTTTTCCCATTTCCACGCGCAATCCACTTAGTTACCAGGAGGGTGGCAACGGGACAGGAAAAACTGCTATTAAACACTGAGGAAAAGCGTAATATTCAAGCTAAAAAAATGAAGAAAAAACTCGAAAGATTTTCGAAAATAACTTCCTCTTATAATGATGAATTTTATATTTAAATTTTGAAGAAAAATTACACCCTAAACTATTTTTTAAATTGGGCTTTTGTATATATTTTGATTATGAAGGTTGCTATATTAAAAACTTTATTTACACCCATGGTTATTTAGGATGTTCTCTTTTTTTTTTATAGAAACCCAATTGAAAAGCTACGTTTTTTAACAAGTTCAAGGGAATATCTAGTACAATTTTCCACCTTTTTCTCCCCGTGCAGGACTACCCATCAAGTGGAAGTGAAATTTCATTTCAAATGATTTACTGTAACGATCAACAAACGCAGGACTTGCCCCAGACAAACGACCAGGACGGGGACGAGGACGATGACGACGAGTCAACCCCCTGAGGGCGTCGCTTAAAAGGGTGCGAAAGTTTAGCAGGCGTATCGCAGTCAATATGCAGCATAGTATATAGTATATTCCGAATATCCAGCAGCGATAAGTTCGGGGTGAGTGGGGAACGGGAGCTCAGAATCACGCAGCAGGCGGGCATTTCTCCCAAGGTTAACTTTAAGCTTATCTCTTGGGCGAAGGACTCTTAAAGAGTGCGAAAAGTTGCCCCTAACCGGGATGCTCAACAGGATGCTTGACACGGAAACCCGGCTGGCAAACTGCACCCTCGTCGTAGTTTTCGTAAACAAAGAAAACCAAAACTGACTGTGGTGTTACCATGGGTGTGTGGTAGATTTTTTTGTGGCAAGATACAGAATTTTAATTGCGGAAGTAAGTGGAAGGCACAAAAACTATTGTTTTTTGTTTTAATTTTTCAGTTGAATTTAACATTTAAATTGAATAAACTTTTGTGGAATCTGTAGAATAATTTGAAAACTTAATTGACTTCATTTAAAGGAATTTTGTATTAACACAGCTTCAAAATAAACTCTATATATTTATATGCTACCATTTATATCTTTTCTAATTTATAAGGAAACTGTGTAAACTCTCAATTTCCTTAATACATTTTAATTTACTTCATAAACACTCCCTTTAAAAACAATATATCCCATATTAAATTCTCATTAAGATGAATTTTAAATATAGAATTAAATATTTAGTTATCATCAATGCATTTATGTTGCATATGTACTAAATATATGCATTTTCCGCTGCACAATTCCTGCCGGAAATGCTCCACTTCCATTTCCCAGGCCCGCACACTTGTGCATTCAAAGTTTTTCCACCCCACTCTCCCACTCTCACTCTCCCTCTGTCTCTATCTCTTTGTGCTCCACTTGGAGATGAAAAGCGCACAACAACAAAAACACACATTTGAAACTGTTGTTGTGCGAGTGGAAAACCAAAAACCGAAAACCAAAACCAAAACCGGCAAAAAGGCAACAAAAAACACAACAGTTGCAGACAGGACAAAGGCAGACGCCAAAAAACTAAAACTCAACCACCCGGCCGCCACCCTTCCTTTTACCTTTTATCTGGGCATTATCAATGGTCGGAAAATGCAGGGAAAACTTTACTTTTGAGTCGAGTTTCAATGGCCACTACAAAAGCGGAGAGGAGAGCTCGAGCGGAGAGCGAGGACGAGATTCTATTCTCACTCATCGCTTCGTCCTTTTTGACGAGGCACAAAAATGCGAGCCGGCAACGCGACCAGGCGCCCAGGACTCGTCGGCAGGACGAATTCGAAACTGTTGCACACACGTGCACAAAAACTTTTCAGCCAAGAAAAATGAGCTCGTAAAAGGGAGAATGAATAGCCAGACAGCCAGAGAGACGACAGAGAAAGAGAGAGAGACCGCGCAGAGTAGAGCCTGCGAAAGGGGTCGTTGCACGCATGTAGCTTTCACTTTCAGCCAGGACACGGGGTGGCAGGGTGGCAGCCGTGAGCAGGGGGATAGTTCAGCAGAGTCACCCTCACAAAAAAAGGACAAAATAAAAGGAAACAACAAAAAATTTGTCGCCGTCTGGCAAGGAAATTGCATTAGCCAAAGAAAAGGTTAAACAACCTGTGAGTCCTGCCGGCCAGTTGGCTTTTCTACTTCTCTTTTCAACTTTTATTTTCTGTCCGGAGGAAGAAATTTAATTTTGTAAAGGAAAATTTTAAAGAAAATTAGGAATCAAGGAAAAGATTAAATTATAAAAATATTAATACTGACATTTCATTTCATATAATTTTAAAATTGTTTTCCCTTCATGATTTGTAATTAAAATTAAGTTATTTCTTTCTCAGTTTAAGTTTATAATTTTATTCTTCGTTATATATATTTTTAATTCATCTTTTAACTATAAAATAATAGAGTAATTTATTGATTGCAATTATCTAAATTATTTCAAGACATTTTAAAATACATCCTCCCTGCAATTACTTGCTTGCTCAGACCCTCATCTACATTATTTTACCATAAATAAAATTTCAAAAATATAAAACTATTTCTCCCAACCTTTTCCTTCTTAAAGTTGATCATAAAAACTTTGTAATAATTTTTTATAGTGCACTTCCCAGCTAGAGCTGGCTTCTTCTTCATCGCTTTGCCTTTGTTTTGCTGCCCATTTTTTTAGCCCAGCAGTTTTGATGATGGAAATTTGCTTGCTCAAGTTTTATGCTTATGGTAATGAGTTTTAATTAGGCGCCCAGCAAGCGAGAGCAGGCAAAAAGGGCTAAAAGGAATCACAACCACCACCATTTCAGTCGAATCCCACCTACCACCCACTGGGCTTTCCTTCCCTTCGTCTGCCTTCAAGCGGCAGCAAAAGTTTCTGTTTTTAATTCGCACGTAAATTGAAAATGATTTTTTTGTCGAGTTCTGTTTTGCCAGCTAGGATATTATTCAAATTCCAGCAGCAGCAACATCTGGCGGGAAGTCGTATAATGACCCAGGGGGAGGTGTAATTTATTGGGTCAACACAGCAAGGTTTCTCTCGTTACAGCAGCAGTTTCTCCCTTTAGTAGTACAAACTTGCGTTTATTTTATTTTTTCTATTCAGGTCAGCCAAATGCAATTAAATCTCAATTGTTTTATAGAGAACAGGCTTGTTTTTTCGGTTTCCTATGTTATTTTCTTAGGGCTCTTTCACTGCACTCTACAAGCCCCGAAAATAGAAATAAACAAGTGTCGGAACGAGAAGGAAGCCCATACACTATTTCACTGCGGAACCGGACAACTCCTAGCCTCCGACTCGGACTGCATGTGGACCGCACTTTCAACACATATAACTCAATCGCCGCCACCCGCCGCGAACCCAAGATCGAGGCAAATAGAGATATAACCAAAAAAAATACAACAAGAAATAAAAGAAAAACGCAGAGCGAAGCAGAAATTTGTACAAATATTGAACCACTGCGATGGATATTGGCTTTACTTCCTCTGGCACACTTCGTCCATCGCCCCATCGCCTCACACTTAATTAATTTAACAGAGTTTCAGCGTTTTGGGATTGGGATTTGGAAATCGGATTTGGGTTGGGAATGGGATCATGACCCCCCGTCTGCCTCTAGGGGAAGTTATGAATTTAAACCGAATCTTAAAAGTTAGCCCTAGAAATGGCAGGCGTCAGATAAATATTATTTCAACTTCAAGGTTGAGCTATAAAGTTCTTAAATAATCTTTCTTTCTCTCTTTAAAAAATTAACCTATCTAAACTACTGTTCCCTTTGCTTAATTACAACTTTTAGCATAGGTGAAGTCGCTTCACATCTTTATTTATAAATCTCCTTCATTTATAATCTCCACCCAGACATAATGTGTCTCTCTGTGGTCTATTTGCCATTTGAAAAGTTTTGTGAAAACCGTTCATTTTGCCACATTCAGATGAATAATGAACTATGCGGAGGCGTTGACTGTTAATTCTGTATCCGTCGGGTGCATGTGCAGCATTTAGCTCCAGCTCCACCTTTTCATGCGGACTGCAAAACTCCACATTTCCCGTATTTCCCTCCCCTTTCCATATTTTCCACCGTAGCCTCCGACTATGTGTAATTACACAAAACGTAGGCTAAAATGTTGCATGGGAGATTTTTCTTTTCTTTGCAGCTGGCTTTTCGCTCTTTCTCAGCTTTCTTCACGTGCTGCTAGGCGGCTCTTTTAGGCGTAATTAAAATTACTCCAAGGGGCGGGGAATAGGTAGTACGGAATACGGAATGTTTATGTTGCAAACACGTTTCATGTAAACAGGGAGAAAGGGAGAGCCCAGACTATGGCATACCCTAGACATACGTGTAATTCAAGAGGATATATATATAATCTTCAGGTACTGGAAGCTATGTAATCGAAATGATTGAACAATTAAAGTGCATTTTATATATAAGAAGATTAAATAGTTCTTGAAATGGAACTAAAATTGTAACAATTCGAAGAACAGACTATTTATATTTATATTTATTTAAAAGATATAAAGCTTCCCCCTCTGGCAAAACTAAAACTACATAATTGCAATTATAGTCTCGAACCCAATCTTTAAACTAGATACTATAAACAATGTATCCTCCCCATCTTCAATTACAGAGTATTCAACAAATTATTCCAGAAGTCTTCCTGGTCGATGGGGTTGGAGGTCGTCATAAGGCTTTTTGCCTGATGAAGTGACGACGCCTCGTCGGACGACTCTTGCAAAGTTTTGCACATGTTTCAGCCATTTGTTTGGCTGCCAAGATGTCTGAGGCCAAGCTGCATCTTTCAGCACTCACCTCTCATCAGCTCCTCCATCTTCATCTGAGTGACAATTTTGAAATGTGCAAAGATTTTTCATCACGCCAAGAAAACGCGAGAGAAACGCGCATAAAAATAGCCACAAAACAAAACAAACATTTTTCCCTGGGCGTAATTAGGCGGCTGAAACATCTGTTAATTGGGAAACAAAAAAAGGGCAGAGTTGGTGGATTTAAAACTACAAGTTCCCGGAATCTAACAACTTCTACAATACACACAACATGTGGCTAAAAGAATTGAAATTTATGCATTAGAATTTATAGAATATTTTCTCAAGCCTCCTTAAAAACTCTCTCTGCCTCGGATAGGGGAACATTTTTCTTTTTTTTTTAGTTTCATGCTGAACTTTATCCACAAGTTTCCGCTAAATTTGCTTTGCTCTAATTACAGGCGACATTTTTTGGCTCTGTGAACATTGCTCATACGCCTCGTTGTACAATTTTTGGGACCAACAGCAGAAAACAGGTTAAACAGAGGCTTTCCAGAGACCAAAACATACACACATGCTCCCAACAATGCCATTAATCAAATTTTATTGTTTAATTAATTTCGCTTGAATGAACCGAACTCCACTGGAGGGGCAATGAGGTGGCGGAGAAGGAGGAGAACGAGGTGATGAGGTGGCACTGGTGGTGGCGGTGGCGGTGGGTTAGCGGCCAAAACAAACAAATCAGCCAGAAATAGCTGAGAAATGGCATTCAATTCGTTTGATTTCAAAGGAAACCCACCGCTCAACTTGGCCCAGGTTCGAAATTCTGTCTTTGTTTACCTCGCCATATGACAATTATTATTGTTATTTTTTTTTTGTTTGGTATTCAGTTGCCTTCCTCTTCTCGCATTTATTTGCAATTTATTCAACGCTCTTTCTGTTTGTCAGCCGA
Organism: Drosophila anomelani; assembly: GCA_035045905.1. Lineage (NCBI taxonomy): Eukaryota > Metazoa > Arthropoda > Insecta > Diptera > Drosophilidae > Drosophila > Drosophila anomelani. The sequence goes on from JAWNOO010000165.1 coordinate 3,191,515, forward strand.
TGATTTGTCATGGTCGCCGGCTTTGTGAGTTGGTTCAAATTTGATGTTTTTTTTGAGGGTTTCATTAATCGAATTATGGAATGGGATCACCCTTTGATTGGTTCACATTAGGTGTGATTTTGTGTCTATAAATGTTTAAAAATCTGGAACTAAATTAAAGCACTGATGTCTTCTTTCCAATTTTATTTTAAGTTTCAATAACCTTTTATTTTTATAGTCCCCATTTGCACCGAATTTCATGAGCATTAATTTCAATTTTTATTCAATTCACATTCTTGCACCATTTAAATTGGGGCGAAAGGAAAGGGAGAGATGGGAGAAACAGCTTAGGCCATGGTCAAAAGTGCCGCACAGCCAAATTCAGACACATTATGGCCTGCTTGATGTTTTGACTGGATTTAAATTCGATTTTGGACACGAGATAAAATCCAGCAAAACGCGGGGAGACGTCGGTGGGAAAAGACAGAGATTTACCGAATGCAGTCAGCGTCCAGTTTTCTGTGTGTTTATTCAAAGCACGTTCCTGCGGTTCAGTTTTGTATCTTTTTTGCAATGCCGAAGACAGTGACTACGTGTCGCTGTCAGGCGGTGAGTGATTTTTCCTTTTTTTCTCCGTTTCCCAGCCAACACGAGCAGCATATTTTGTGTGCCAATTAAAAATGTTAACAATGACGAGTCATCGAATCAATTGTCAGCCTGCGCTTAAGCCATAAAAGAGCATTTAAGCCCGGCTCTTAGCCGGCAGCAAACAACCAACCTTTGGCGAAACCACAAGAGCTCTCCCAACCGCAAAATCCATAAAAGCTGAGATTTCTTTCTATATACATACTACCTGAAGCGCAAAAAAGAGCAAAGAGGTAAAAATATAATAACCAAATCTACCCCTGGTCAAAATTGCTGTTGACCACAAAACAATTTAGAGAGAGGCGGGGAAGCGAAATAAATTGCCTAAATTTTAAAGCCCATAAATGATTTAATTTTCTGGTATTCACGATCTTCTTTACCCCTCTCTCCTCGCCCTTAATCGTTTTTGTAATGAATCTGGGAAAGAGTTGCACTCAATCGCGCTCAAATGAAAGCTAAGCTAAGCCCAGACAAGGGCCTACTATTGTCTTGTGGTTTTGGTAAGAGATATGGCATCTTTGGGATAGGAAATGTATCTCACAAATGAGTCATAAGGCATACACTATCGTAAATAAGTAATCTCATTTCTGTGAACTAGAACCCTAGAAAATTATTGATTTCTTGGTCCCAAAAAACAGGTGAACTTCAATTTCAATTGTGTATCTTTACATCGAACAATTGATTCGCTCTTGAGAAACCATTTAAGACCCTCCTCTTCGAGGGGTTTCCAATGCCGTATAGAGCCATTTTCAATAAAAGAAAATCTTAAATGGAATTTATTAATATTTATTAGAGCAACAACAGCGAGAGAGACACACACGGAGCGTTAATAATTAATTAAATCAATAATCGATGGCAACTGGGAGGAACTCAGAGGAGTCCAGAAATAAATTCTATAAAATCCATGTGGACATAATCGAGCATAAATTCCCCAAAACAAAAAAAAAAAAAAATAGGGAAAATGGGAGAAAAGCAACCTAAAGAGTCAAGCTGTGAAAAGGTCGGGAACAACACCAAAAATATATGTGTATGGGAGACGACAACAAATTAGGCAATGTTTGAGCAGGTAGTGGAAAAGGATGGGTTGGTATATGCTTTCAAATATATATATATTCTGGTATATAACACAGACGACACCCGAAAATGCTAATGTTGCATGCCACATAATCCTGTTAGAGACGCGTGAACGAGAATGCCAAAGTCAGGAACACAACGCTCGGAGAGGTTCGCATGTGACAACATAATTTGTGGGCTTGGCCCTACTTTGTCTTAAGGTCCACTGATGATGAGCCCCCAATGACCCGATGACGATGATGATTATTAATCATACACATTTCTGTTTGTCTTTTTCGGCCTGAACGGCGCATACTTAATGAGCTTCGAACAACTAATAACCGGGCTTTATTTGACAGTTTATGGCCATTTAATGTTGAGAGGAGAAATTCGGGCTTTTCCGTGGCAAGGCAGAGGGGGGGAATAAATTAACATGGGCAAATTGAAGAGCTTCTTGGCCAACCATAGCAAAAGTCAAATGTCGCCGAGACCACAACGACGACTTTTTATTGCACTTAAAAGCCCATCAAATAAAGATATCACTTGAGGCTCGTTTGAACTGAGAGAGTTGCAACAGAAAACCACAAAATACTTGAAGTCGTCGCTGTTCTTATTCTTGTATCTTTTGCCCCCCGTTCGAAACCGAAACCCCAATTATATTTAGACAACGCTTTGGGTTGCTGCAACGCCCACGCTCCCTCCATTCGAGATACACTTATGATTATAGTATGTACAGACTCTGATGCTGCTGCTGCTCCGTCTGTGTCTGCCACCACTTATAAATTATCTTTAATGACAAGTGCACTAAACTAAATAAATTGTTGCCGACTTAATAACGTAATTCTCTTTTGGCCCACAAGTGGGCGTTGTCCCCCTTCCCCTATGCTGTGCTCTGTTCTCCTTGTAAATTTTCAAGAAAATAGTTTAAACGATTTATGGATATGCCAGACCAGGGATCATGTGTGTGTGTGGGGTGATCCAACAGGAGGGGAGGAACTGGGATTATGCTGGTGATGAATAGCGACACTTGGTGACAAGCGAGCAAATTTGTTACAAATTTATTACGATTTTTGAGAATATTTAATTGCTACCGTTTAAAGTTTAAGTTTTCAATGATATTTCTTTAAAAAGAGGCTGTGAAGATATGGTTTGTATAAATTATATTTTTAAGGGGTCTTGAAGCTAGCCAACTTAGCAGGCATTTTGGCACTCTTTATCTCTCAGCACAAATGGCTTAACGTATTATTTTAGCATTTTCTTTGCAATTTAATCCTTCATCCTATTTACTAAGCTCCTTAAGCCAACTTAAGCTGCTCCTATTATACTTCCACTTCTCGGATTTCAACAGAAAAGAACTGCTTCTGATGCTGCTACTGACAAGATGCAAAATGAAGAGAAATGGCATTCTCCGCATCGTCATCATCATTTGTGTTCCTGTTGTTGGGACGCCTCTTCATAAAGCTTCCACTCGAATGCAGACCAAAGACATTTATTTAAATTGAAATGCAACAAAGAAGTTATACAAAAGAGGTCTGGCCACATGGAGTAACTACATTGTTTGCACTCCTCCGTGTTAGATGAATTTGCCTGCAGTTTTCTTTATTGAAACTCCGAAGACGGCGAGTCGATGATGCCCTCTGTGTGTGAGCATTAAGGCAAATTTATTGCACATAAATTGTTGTATAATTTAAGACCATTGAGAGCCGAGAGCCCCAGGCGGGGGAGGCTGGGGTGTTGAACAATTGTTCCTTGGGGTCTACAAAATGTATTATTACAAAATGCCCACAGTCTTTGGGGCGCAAATTGCAGCTGTTTTAATTAGCAGCCGGCAGAGGGAAGTCCAGCAGCCATCGAATCGAGGCAACACCAGCTGCTGCAACATCCACTCTCTGCCTTCTTGATATCAATCAATGGCAATTGATCGGAATTGAATGGTGTTGCACTCCATAACGGCGAGTGGAGCTGAAAGATTCGAGGTGGTTGCACTGCGGGGCAAAAGCCAGACCCCGGAGAGTTCTCAAAAATCTTTTTTTTTTATTTTGAATAGAAGTGAAATTTATGTCTTGGAAAAATCTATACCAAAATTAAAGTACTTAATATGTACTCTACGATAAATTTGTTTATATTTTCTTTATAATATTTCCTCTCAGCAGAATATACACATTCCTTTCATGCATTTTCCCCGTATATTCTCCCGATTTTCTATATATTTTCCAGCCAGCAGTTCTGTAACTTAATTTTTAATACATATATAAAACCGATATCGATTTCTCATGACGCAAGCGGAACAAATCTGGGCAATCCCAACCGCTCTCTGACCACAGAAATAATATATGAATTGTGTCAAATTAATTTGCATACGCGGGAGGTTTGAGGGGGATGTTCGGGGGGGGATGGTTGGATGAAAAATGATTAAAAATTCATTAGGAAGCGAATCAAGACAATTAAGAGACATCGAAGATCGAATAATCAAATCGATTCGAAACGAATAATCAATGGGGCGTTCTGTGTTTAAGAGTTGATTCACCATTTATCATTTCATTCGAGGGAAATCAAGGGAATGCGAAAATCTATATATTTTTTTGCCATTTGGGATCTTAACCAGAAGGCCCTCGAAGATGGGGCTGCTGGCTTCCTCCTCCTCGATACTTGTGGAGAGATAAACCAAATAAACACTGGAGGAGAACAAAGCCAACTGGAGGATGATCGCCGGAGAGGTACCATCGGACTAATTGAGTGGGCAAATAAATGATGAAAAGGCTCGAGTGGCCATTGGCCACTCTCCTCCTGACCCCAAGCACTTTGATTAAATTTGCACAAATGACAATTCCTCCCAGTCGTGGATTGCGGATTGTGGCTCTCCAGTTGCTCAGAACTCGTCCACAGGAAGTTGCCACTGCAAGATACGAGTACCCGAAGTCCCGAACAAGATGCAACACACATCTCGCCACGGGGAGCCGCATCCAACGAAAACCAGTTCTAGACCAAAAATAACTGAGGGGGGAATGGGAGGGGGCCAAGCAGCGAACTCCAGCCGGAGCACATTCCTCAGCCAGTCACAGAACTGGGAAAATTACACTGGAAACAAAGCAATTTTATTGGGTTAAGCAAGAGCACTTGCTTTAGTTCAATTGAATCAACATTTTATTATTAGTGGAAAGTCTTAAATGTCTTAAGATTTGCTTTCCAGATTGCTTAATCAGTCGGACATGAATATTATTTACTAATTTAATAATTACATGTATACTTTTTAAATTTATTTTAAAGTAAACTTTGCTTGTAAAGTTATACAACGTGATTTAAACAAATTAACATTTAATTTATTTTATTTCAACAAAGAAAATATACAAATCTTCGAAATCCTTTACATAATTGTAAATATCCTTATACTTTTTACAGCCAGTGTATAAATTTATGAATTGCTTGCCGGTTTGAGAATGAATCTCTTTTTCTTGGGTGTCTGTCTGGGCCATGGCCCACGATCTGGCCGGCGTTTCGGGGCGTTTACAACGCTTTTGGTATCTTGTATTTATTTAATTGACGTTTGTACGTGTTGGTATTATAAAATGATCAGTAGGATCTCTCTCTCTCCCTCTCGCTAGGCCCAGCTGGTTCTCTGGGGGCAATTATGACAGCATTTGGGGCGTTGCTGGACATGCATGCGGGGGCAATAGATCGCCATCGCCATTGCCTTGCAGTTCCTGATCCCCGATCCCAAGCCCACTGCCTCTGTGTGTGCTTTACGTGCTGGCAGGATAATTAGCTTAGTGCAACTCCCTGCCGATCCGTCTGCCTTTTGATCTGTGTCTGGGTGTTAGTTTATTAAGACTAAAGTGGGTTTTTAATGGCCTCAAATATGCCAGGGCGAAATTGCTGGGCGAATGGAATGGTTGTTAAAAGTATTCTTGAGCAGAAAGTGTGAGGAAGTCTAGAGGAAGTTGAGAGATGAGAAACCTAGACCGAGAAGCAGTAAAAATCTGTTTAAAAATAAATAAATATACTACGCTAATAGGTGTCACTTATGTATCATTAGCTTGGTTTTCAAACATCTTCATAGTTTTCTATATATTTTTAAAACTCCCTAGTCATGCCCTCAACTCTCTCACGCCATAAAGATGTCAACCAAACCAAAATCCACCTAATAAACCGACAGCAGTAATAATAATAATTTAATGCCTCAATTGAAAAGCCATTAAGAAACCAGTCTAATTTGCAGGTTGCTCGGAAAGAAAGACCCAAAAAGCTGGGAGGAGGGAAACGGAATTCCACAGATAAATGAAAACTAAGAAAACTGGTTGGACAGAAATACCGGACGTGATTGGATGATATACAACTATTTCGATCTGAGCTGAACAATCAAACAATCGCAATCAATGAAGCTATTCAGGGAGAGATGCTCCCACAGACCAAAACAGAAATTAAGTTGTAGTCGTCCAGCCCGAGAACCCGAACCCCAACCCGAAACGGAGAAACCAGACCAGACTCTGTTCAGGAATGATAAGATCATCGCCTTGCCAACTAATAACAGGCAATGATGGCTCTCCGACGCTTTAGGATATGACTTGGCAAATTGCGTGCATTATAGGAACCGGGGAGACCGAGTCCGAGTCCGAGTCGAGACTGAGTCCGGAGACTCGGAGACTTGTTGAGATCTTTCGGATCCGATTATAACCATTAACACATTCTGCTGCCTCGCTCAGACAATTTTATGTCGACAATTAAAAAATCAAATAATATTTGTTGTCCCGCTGATGATGCTGGAGAACTTTTCGGGGGGAAATGTAAACAGAGCGAAGCCTGTTCTGGCTCTCAACGGAATCGAGGGAAACAGGAATTTGGGGTTTGAAATCCATTTCCCTTGGACAGGTAATTAATTAATCCATTAGCACATTTTATATATTTCATCGGTAATTTCGGTCTTGGGAAATCGATGAAATAAACAATACGAAAAGGGAATCGATTGGCTGCAGCTGTTTGTATCTATGTATCTAATGGCGGTGATCTAAGGTAATTCAAATAAACAGAAATCTATAAGTAACGCTCGCACTTTCTTGCCAATTTCAGCATTGGTGTTAAGCGTTTATAGAAAATATTTAGCTGTCATCGCCGGGCGGCCATGATCTAATCTTTTCTGGCACATATATGTGATATTTACAAATGTATCTATGCATATAGAAGAGCACTTGAATGTACATATGATCAGTGAAACAGGAAATTGCAATAATCTTGTAATAATCTCAGGAGAATTTTGAGTGCTCTTGAGCTAGAAATTATTATATATAACCAATTAAATTCAATATTCAATTCCGAATTGTAATAACTTATAGGCTATCTTGTATCTCAGGGGAATTTTGAGTGCACTTGAGCTAAAACTTTTATATTTAACCAATCAATTTCTATATATTTAATTCCCAATTGTAATAATTTTTAGGTTATCAGTAGTCGCCCTCCATTTCCCCCTGTCACTTTATTTATTGACATGAAATCTTTAACCCAAATCAAGAATATATAGAAAAAGCTACAGGAACTTGTTGAAAACCTTTTTGTGATTTATGTGTACAACTAATTGAGGATTTTCAAAGTAAACTCCATACGTTTTCCCTTATTTTTTTTCAGCTCCCTTTTTCTGTTTGTGCCACTTTCATTTCAGTTGATCGATTTGTACAAACAAAATGCTAAAAAGATAACAATGTAATATATAATAATTGATTAAAATTGAAACGCCACATTATCGCAGTGAAAGAAAAAAAACTACTCGTAATTCAATGGAATTCGGGTTGGAAAAGGAAGGAGGCAAAGTGGCAGGAGGAGAGGACCGCACACAAAGATTAGATTACTGCAAATTGACACATTTTCCTCCAGAGCTGTCAGTGGCAGTAGGAAAAGTTGGAAAAGTGTCAACTCGAGTGGATTCGTTGCGCCGCATTGAGTTGGATTTTCTCTGTGTTTTTCTCTGATGAATAGTGTGCGGTGGCTGCTGCTGCTGGGCGATTTCATAATGATTCCCATAATGAGCGCATTAAACGCTCGGGTCCCATTCATTCTGCTCTCTATTCTGCGTTACGCATTATACCATTGTGAAGGCCTGAGTAACGCCTCTTCCTGGTAACCAAACTCCCGCTCTTTGTTACAGATTCGTAGCGCTAGCACACCTTTCGCCCTTCGTCCTCTTTTTGGAACATTGCATGATTAGGCCTAATAATCCCAGACCCGAACATTGAGTACGCGCCTAATAATGGCCCCAGGATATCTCGAATATTCAGCGGTGGATATGGTGAGGGAGTCGTAACATTTATCCAGCGGAAGTAAAGGCAGAAATGTATATATTTTCCCTTTTTTTTGAGAGGGAATAATGCTTTTAGTGGCCAGGATAAAATATAATGAATGATTCCTAGATTGGCGGAGGATTTATGGTTATAAAATATAGAGAATGCTGAAGGAAAAATTAAATTGCCTTTAAGAAAACAACTAATACTGAAAGCTGGCATAAAATTCGTAGCTATAAATTATAGTTAGAGGTCTTGAATATTAGTTTTTTCCACCATCAACTATTAACCTTGAGTTTTAAATACCTTTAACGCCATAACTGTCCGTCAACGCTGCATATTTAAGGACTCAACGTCAAACTAATTATTATTAATCAGTATCTATGCAGCTTCCATCGCTCGCCTGCCAAAAGATACAAATGTATCTAGGCCGCCAGCGTCTTTGATTAATAGAAAAATACCCACTCGCTGAAGTTTCAGCTTCAGCTATGTGTTTTTTTTTTTATCATCTACCCACCCAGATGGTTGCAACTTGAAACTGCAGCGGCAAAAACTTATGGATTCTGTTGGAGCTGTGGCATCCGAGTATCTGTCTCCGAGGCGAGCAAGTAAAGTGCTTAAAAAGACATAAATTAAACACTCGGCTACCTGTCATCATCATCCACACATCGTGTCGGCATCACAAAGCTTTGATTTCAACAGGGCTTCCCCCATTGCGTCCCGCCTCTGGTGGCCCTTCAATCTCATCCTCATTGTTGTCGAGTGTTGTTGTGTCGTGTATCCTACACACAACCTAACAATTAAGCCTCTCCTCTTGTACACTCGCGGGCACACACAAAAAAAGGAAGCATGTTACATGAAAAGTTAGCAGGGAATTTATGCAACATTCAAGAAGGAGCGTTTGTATAGTAATTTAAAGAGAAATGTACATTATTAAGCCGGAATTGATGTGTAAAAGTTACTGAAATCAAAGGGAAGAAAAAAAAATGATTCTAAAAATAATTATAAATAACTTTGTTGAAGCAAAATTTTTGCATCTTTGAATTCCAACTAAAATTGAAAGCTTTACACTAATTATAAGCTGATTTATAAACACTTTCCAGATTGATATTAGTTCCAGATTAACTACCATCTTCCTAATGCCACAAAACTGTGTTTCCCAGTGTAGTCACCTTGCTTATTGTCAAAGTCCCTGGTCCTCTGTTTCTCTTTCTTTTTTTTTATTCTGCTGCCGCTGTTGCCACACATAAAATAAAATGCGTTTTTAATTTGCAGATGCGCGTAAAAAACACAGAACTGAGAGTCTGTGGTGGGGAAGTTGAGTGAAGAAAAACTTTGCATCTGTTCGTTGGTTCGCTCTGTCTCGTTTTTGTTTTTATTGTCGCCGCCTCATGGATGCGGTATGGAAATTATTCGCAAGTGGCAAAAGTTATGCCAGCCGTCGTGCCATCAGACGGGGCGTGGCAATATGGAACATAGTATGGAGTAGTGTTGGGGAGATGGAAGCCCGAGAGGAGCCCAGCCGACCACCTGTCTCTGCGACAGGTGCAAAGAGCCTGAAATGTTGCCAAGTTGAATGAGTTGAGAAGCGCCGAGAAAGAGAGAGGCGGCAATCCAATGGATATCAATAAAGCTAAAGAATGAGGAACATTAAACGTAGGAATTTACAAAAGTTGAGCTTTAAATTACTCCAGAGAGAGAGAGAGAGGGAAGTGGAGGGAGAACTTATAAAGATTCAGCAGCTTGACTGCATTTTGTAAATCTCAATAAAGTTTAAAAATGATTACAAGATTAAAAACGGAAATTAGCAAAGAACCAATAAAAATATCTTATTGATAGATACTTTATTTAAAGTTACTTTAAGTAGTGAAAGGATAGCTTAGCAAAATAATCACTAAAACTTGAATGAAAAGCTTATAGAACGAATTTATTACGCGGATATCAAAAATATTAAAAAACAATAAACATATAATTATTATTATAATAAAATGAGAAATAATTGTACATTAATTTATCTGCAAAATAATGAAGAGAGAAATATTTATTTCTTTTTTTAAATGCTTTTTTGCGTAAACCAACTTCAATATCGAACATTTCCAATAGCTTATGCTAAATTCTTGTTCTTGCCATGATTATCTCTTTGCATCTTTTTCCACCTAACAAACCATAAATTTGCTATCAACGCAGCCATTGACACAATCCCTCGGCATTCCTTGACTTCCTTGACTCCACATCGTGAGCCCTGGCGACATTGACAATCCCCGATTGCAACTTCCCACTGCAACAAAGGGAGGAAACCCCTGCCCGTGTGCGTAAGCGTTGCATCTTCATAGCCAAGTTAACAGATAACACAAATAGAAGGGGAAAGGGCCACAAATGCCGGCACAAAGCATATAAAAAGCGGAGGCAGCTACGACACGACAGAGCGACATCGCTCGCTTCCCTCCGATCCTGGGGATAGAAGTTGCCCGTGGGTAATGAAATATTGCCATGTGCCAGCGCCTGCGCCTCCTGACTGACTACCTATGTGGCTCCCAATCTCCCTCTCCACCGCCTTGGCTCCGCCCCGGGTTAACCCACCTGTGCCCGCCTTCTTCCCCGTGGAATTGCAAATGTTTGCCGGCAACAGCTGCTGCTGCTGCTGATGTCGGGATGTGTTGTTGGTGTAGGTTGACAAACAAACATGCCAGCGCATAAAACAAAAACAGCCCGCAGGAAAAGCAAAAGAATGCAGAGAGGAAATTGATTATAAACAAAATATACAGGGTTTTAAATTACTATCAGAAAATTCTAGCCATTTTATTTTGATATAATTTAATCAACAGATCTTCAAACCAAATTAACTTTATTATATCATAAACATTTAATATATTTTAAGATATTGTAGTTCTCATATTTCGATGACATTTTTCCCAGTGAAAAGGTAGCAGCTCAAAAAGGAGTCAAAGTCAGGAAGAGAAGCACTTGAATCGCCGCCTCCTCGACTGCCTTTCTCGCCTCCATTTATGCTCCGGGTTGCACTTGAAAAAAGGCGACTGCCGGCAAATATATATATGCCCCACCTGCCCGGATCTGAGAGCCCTCTCCTCCCTGTCGGCTTCCTTCTTCTATTTGCCCCTTGAACATGAGTCGAGACTTACGAAATTCGCATTCACGTTTTGGCTTTTTACCTTTGCGCCTATTTATCATCAAATGCAGCAGCGTAAGATGGAGTACAGGAGTCGACCAGGAAAGGAGGAAAGAAGGATGAGGACAGCTGCTTAAAAGGCAAGGGGAATTTGTTTAGTAAAGAATCCCTGAATGCCCTTACCTTTGAGGTAAATTATAATTTATTTGTTCTAATAAATAAAATCCCATTTAGCCTTTAGCAAAGTAGAATATTTTAATAATCTCTTGAGACTTGAAGCATAATACAAATATTTTTTCCTTCAACAACAATGTTCAAAAATCCCAATTAAATTATATAAATTCTTTTAAAATAATTATTAAATTATTTAAGCCCTAGGCATTCAGATAAACGCTTTCATGTGGCTCAGTCTAGTCACTAGAAAAACTCACAGTACCCCTGCCCTAAAAAGCAGAGTATCAATGGCATAGCTGCCATGCAAATGCACTTGAGAAGCAAAAACCAACGAAGACGTCGTCGACATGTGATACCATTTAAACCTGGGGGACTGCAACTCTGACTTGGACTTTCCTACCTCGCTCGGAACGTGGTCTTCCATGGCAACCGTGGACCATGTGGCCCTGGTCCGGTCTGCAATCAGGCGAAATTGTTGCCAACTGTGCTCTGCATTCCAGAGAGCCGGCCGGACGAGCCTGCTCGACTTCTTCTTCTCCCCCAGCATGGGAGTAGAGAATCTGCTGCGAGTTGTGGGTCCAAAAAAATAGCGTGAGAAAGCAAAATATTGATTCAGAGGAGAGGACTTCAGGGAGAGTTCTGCAGGAGCTGCAGAGTACTGCGATATGCAAAGCGCGATTAAATTCCTTAGCATCGAGACCGAAAAACCGGATCCTGCCCGAAAGGTGCTAAATGAAGTTCTTAATTAAGTGCGAGTGGCGGCGAGAAAAATGAAAGGGGAAAAAGGGCTCCAAGGAGGGGTCAGAATGGGGAGAACTGAACTGGTTTTAATGGCACATCGTTAGCTTTGGGATCCTGCATTTATTGCATAATTTGTTAATGAGCAGGGACGATTTTTTTACTCCTTTTTTTTGAGACACGCTTCATGGCAAATGACAAATTAGCATTGAAATCGCTGGCGAGTGGAATGCGTGAGAAAGGAATGTGGCTGGAAGTTGTCGAAGGGAAAATAAATATAACCATATAGCCCAAGATGATGCACTAAAAACTCTACTTGAAGCGACAAAGTTTATCTTATCGCATTTGTTTGCTGGTTTGCTGGTTGGTAACCCAATATCAGATGATTTATTGGGGGGAGAAAATACAATTTGATTCATTTCAGATAAAGAAGTGAGAAGGGAAAAACTAATGGAAGAATAAAGTTAAATATTAAAAGAACAAATTGAATAGTATTTGAATTAAATTTTGTATGTCTTGAAAAATATAATTTATAAAGAGCCAAAGCTAGGGTTCCTAAAAGAAAACTTTAAGATACATTTCAGCGATAACCCCCCCTCACTTCCAACCTGTCTCAACAATTTAACCATTCGCTAATTTCCTTTTTTTTCCTTTTTTTTCCCAGACCTCCATAAATTACTATTTAATTAACATTTTCCACATTCCACAATAGCAACAATATCAAGGAACCCATAAATAATAAACACCGAAAGGGGGAACCCAGAGAACAACTGACACAAAAAAAAAGATACTGAAAACTGAAAAACTGATTATGATTAGAGAGGGACCAAGACGGAGGAGCGATCCTCATAATTAAGCGACATTTGCTGGCATGACATGCAACAAGCTTGAGATTAACATAAATTTCCAGATATATCCGATGGGGCAAACTTGAAAATTTTATGGACCGCAACAAAGTCAAGGGAGCAAAGCAGACGAAGTGTAGAATAAAAGTGCGCAGCCCGCGCACCTGTCAAAGTGAAGATAAAAATACAAATTATGATTATTATGCACTTGACATCGGACCAAACAAGAAGGGATGGATGGACATGTAGCGAGGGTAAGCGTTGGCGTGTGGTAATTGCTGGCGGTAAAAATACTCTTGGGGAATTATTAGCGCTAATTCTTTGTATATAAAAAACACAAAATCCCAGCCCTCGTCGAGTGTCGAGTGTCTCGCAGTTGATTGAAAGATGTGCCTAATTGATAGTCGAGCACGAGTCGAGTCCGTACTCCCGATCCCCCCTTCGAGACGAGCCAAGATGAGACATCATCAAGTGCGTGTCATTGTGTAATTTGGGCTTGATTATTATTAATTTGCAGACGCCGCCAGCGTTGAGGTTTAAAGCCCCCAACCCCGACCCCAAAACGGATGATGAGCGGGGAAGTCTGTGGCTCTTGATGAGAATGCCTTTCAACCGCAGGCCAAAAATGTTTTCCCTTCCTATTTGATTTGCTAATGAACGGGGCCGGAGGGTCTGAGGCAATGTTGATAGATCACAGGAAATGGTAGACTTACTTAAACTGTCTTTGGGATCAGATTGAAAGTAACGATGATCTCTTGGGAACTTGGAAACTTACCTGTAAAGAGAGCAAGGGAAAATTGTTTTAGATTAGATGTTGAAATTGTACGAAATTAAATTTAAGTACAAAAGATCATGCAATGGGAAGTTCTTAAAATAAAATGAAAGCTGTTTGTGTTTCGGTAATTTATTTTAAGGGGGGGGTAAGGTTTGTAATTTTTTTTTTCGAAATTTTTTTTTTATTTTTTATTACAGTTGCACAAAATGTAAAGAATATTGTGTAAAAGTTGCAAGTCAATCAAATTAAAATTAACAAAGTTATAGCCAATTTAATGGAGGTCGCTTAGTGTGCACTGCATGTGCTCACAAAACTTTGAGGCGCTCTCCTGAAAAGTAGCATTTTCCAAGTCGGTGAACACGATTACAGAAAATCTACTGATCCGATCGATTTGAAATTTTGCACAAATATAGTTTAACTAATTCTACAGGTACTCACGTGGCCCTTTTTTTAATTTTTTTTTTAATTGTATTTTTTTTTAAACAATTTATCTTTTTTTTTTAGTAAAAAATCGGACTTTTTGCTTCAAAATGGCATAAAAAATCAGAAAAAAATTTAAAAAATAAAAACGCTTCGGTGTTACCTCGGGACATTTATCCCTTAAGTAATGCAATTTAGTTTTTTTAAATCGCGTGATCCTGTAGGCTGTAAGGATGTTCACCGCAAACCACCTTTTTTCGATGGCGCCTTAGGAAACTCTTAATAGCTCTTAAGGGGGGGTAAGGTTTGTAATTTTTTTTTTCGAAATTTTTTTTTTATTTTTTTTTTACAATTGCACAAGATGTAAAGAATATTGTGTAAAAGTTGCAAATCAATCAAATTAAAATTAACAAAGTTATAGCCAATTTAATGGAGGTCGCTTAGTGTGCACTGCATGTGCTCACAAAACTTTGAAGCGCTGTCCTGAAAAGTAGCCTTTTCCAAGTCGGTGAACACGATTACAGAAAATCTACTGATCCGATCGATAAGAAATTTTGCACAAATATAGTTTAACTAATTCTACAGGTACTCACGTGGCCCTTTTTTTAATTTTTTTTTAATAGTATTTTTTTTTTAACAATTTATCTTTTTTTTTTAGTAAAAAATCTGACTTTTTGCTTCAAAATGGCATAAAAAATCAGGAAAAAAATTTAAAAAAAAAAACGCTTCGTGGTTACCTCGGGGCATTTATCCCTTAAGTAATGCAATTTAGTTTTTTTAAATCGGGTGATCCTGTAGGCTGTAAGGATGTTCACCGCAAACCACCTTTTTTCGATGGTGGCTTAGGAAATTCTTAATAGCTCTTAAGTCTCTAATTGTTTCTTAACCAAAAAATACTAATAAAATAGTCGAAACATTGTGTTACTTTATGGTGCTTAAATTTTTACGCTAACTTTATCCGTTTCGCCACAAAAAATTTTCGAAAAACGGCCATTTTTGCACCGAACAAACCTTACCCCCCCCTTAATGGATTTTATGGATTTGTATACCGTTAACTACATAATTGAAATATAAACATTTTAAATTTGGCAGCTAGAGTTTTTAACCTAATATCAATTAGTACAAAAAATGAAGATTCGAACTAAATTTAGCTTCCCTTCCTTATTGGTTATACTTTTCCGAGTCAAAATAGTCTTGATTTAAATACTTTTGAATTATTCCCAATAAATTTTTCCAAAGTCTTAGCTGCGGAAACAAATATTTCGCTGAAACTTAAACAAAGATATTCTATAACCATCTATTTTCCGACAATTGACTGCCCTTCAAAGTCGCTGGCCAACCAATCTTTGAGCTAAACAAAAAACCCTTAAAAGAACTTCAAAAAGTCTAGCCGGGTTTGCTGGGGCGGCGTCTCCTGGTTGATTTTTTTCATGTTTTTTTCTTGATTTTTCTCCGTTTTCATTTCACCCAAGAAGGGGCTTCGGATGTGAAGAGTCGAAAAACCCAAGTTCAGAGGAAAAGAAATATGCACAGACGAGAGTCCCACAGAGAGTTGCGTTTTACAGCAATCCCATGCAACTGCCATGTGGCTATGATGTGTGTGTGTGCACAACACCTTTTACCAAGAAACAACAACAACAAGAACAACAATTACAGCAGTCATCACCTTTGGTGGTTTCCAGTCGTCGGCGCCCTGTGAACCTGCTGAGAAGACTGAGACTCTGCTCCGGCTCACCAGAAAACTACCTAAGCAGCCCGAAAATAACCAAGATATAGACAGGGGATATATGTATGTACATAAATATATGGAGAACCCTTCCAACTCTAGGGCAAGGGGAAGAGGAGAGGGGAGGAGAGAGGAACAGCTCAGGTGGGGGAGTGGCTGCGGTAAGCGTTGAGAGACTTGACTGTTGTTTATTGTCTTACGTCTTGGAAGTTATAAAACAAAGCGTCAATTGACTGCTGCCGTCTGACTCTCAAAATCTGAACTCCTGCCATCGCGGGGTCTTGTGTGAAATTAACATGAATGTTTGTCCCTAAAAAAATAAGGTAAAAACTATACTCCTTGCCCTTTCTCTGTCTGTAGAAGCCGACAACTGAGAGGAACTGCTAATAGAGGAAGTCAAGACGACCGCAAATCGAATAACAAATTTTGTGGGAATAAACAAAGGTTAAAAAAAGAGAGCCCAAGTTACACCTGTAGCAGAATTTATATTATTATAATTAGGCCTTATTTAAAGTGAATTTAAGTAATAAGTGAGCTTTCATCGGTGAATAATTTTGTATTAAACAAAAACTGGACTGAAAACAATCTCAGTTAATTGAAACCCCAAAGTGAAACTGGGCCAAGAGCTGGCATTTAAGCAATGGCCAAAACCTCAAAGGAAATCTGCCAGAGACCGACAAGAGGAGCCACATCATTACATTGTAATGTCGCTTCCCTTTTTTTTTTTATTTCACCTCGCTCTCTGCGATCCTTAATGGCCGCAAAACACGCGTCTTATAACGGTTTTAATGAAACACATAAATTCAGGTTGAGTTCCTGGCGAACGCCTCAGAGTCGGACTCGACTTGGGTGAGCCTCCATTACAACAATTCTTCGTACCTCACTTTTGGAGCCACATCTTGCCCCTTGGAGGCCTTTAATGCCATATCTTGCAACTCTTCGATCGCCTCGTGAGCGTGAGCAGTTTACTTAAAAAATATCTCTTTGAATTGTTTTCATTCAGTTTCCCCCACTCGCTTATTAACCGCAATTTTGGCTGCCTGAATTACCAAATAATCAAAGCCAAGTCGAGGAGAGATTTAAGCGGTTTTTTTTGGGAGTTACAGTGAAGTATAAAGAGCTAAGAGGACCCGCAAAGTTGTACTAATTTTCGATGAAAATCATTACTCGTTAATATAAATTTTAATAATATCATTCAAATCCCTGACATTAAAAGCTATGATCTGTAGATCTTTTATTTCAATATTTATAGTTCCATTTATTTCATATTTCCGCTATTTATTCATATTTCTTTTTATGATATATCTCAAATACTTGAATATCAAAAAGCTAAATCCCCATTAAAGCTGTCTTTATCTATCTCTCTTTTCCCTGCACATAATATCCTTTTATGAGTCGCTATCCTTTTTGTGCAATTTACAAGGCAAAAATGAATGGAAATGAGTTACAACGATGGATGATGCCGACAAAAGATATGCTGCTGCCTCTTCTCTCTGACTGAAATCTCTGGGCCCTGGGCCCATAAAGAATCCAACACTATGGAAGGCCACTCAACTGTGAAACAGGTAACCCGAAGGAGGGCGACGGACGGACGAAAGGACGGGCGGACAGATGGACAGGATGCGGACATACGAGCAGACGTCGGTAAAACTACAAAAAGGAATCGAGTCGAGTCGCGTTCGAGTTGAGTTTGAGTTTGAGTTCGAGCCTGGGTTTGTGTTTGCGTTGAGGAGAAAGAAGAGATTTTTGTGATTCCGTTTCAATGAACTGTCTTTCTTTTGGCCGCAGAATGTTGCAACAGCCAAAACAAATAGCTGATAAAAACCAAAATGCAATTTGTATCTCACAGATGAGAGAAAGGAAGATCCTTTGCCTACAGGACAACTGATACTTTAGTTTGCCTAATACCAAAATCAATAGGACAAAAAAGGACAATCTCTTTTCTGGTGGGGATTTTTCGTTGTTTGCGTTGTAATTGTAAACCATTTGTCAGCAACTTTTCTATATAGTTAATATCCTCTATTTCGGTTCCTCCTTTGCCATCTCCTTTCTCTTCGAAGGATGCCGGAAATGTCTTTATTTGCCTTTGAATTCAATACCATGGTCGCTGGTAGTTTGTGTAATTTATGTGTCATTCTGCTTATGGGATTTAGTTCCTACTTTATTATTTCCTTTCCTTGGTTATCCAACAAGCTCAATTGAAAGTTTATTAAAAGAGAAGCAGATACTGTAGGTTAGCCAAGCGGAGAAGCAGCTATTGATTGGGGAAATTATATATAAGTAATTATAAAGATATAATTTATAATATTCTTTAAAGTTACTATATTTTCTGCAATCTTTAGCTGTTTATTTATCACTAAGCAAAGTGCTTATTGATTGGGAATATCATAATTTAACCCAGGACAAGTTTCCCATGGTAGCAACAGCCGCTTATAAAAATTTTAAAATATTTACTTTTATAGCTTGATTATTATTTGACAGCTTCCTCATGCAAAATCTCAGTCACAGAAGGAGATAAATAAAAAAAAAAAAACAATCTCCGCATTCATTTCGTAGATGCGTGGGTAGGATGGATTTCAAACCCGTTTCAGTTCAACAACTCAAGCTATAATTCCAAGCGCCGCCGGATTCGAATTTCGAGTCTTCAATTTTTTTTTGTTGTGTTTTTTTGGGCTCATCTTCATGTGGGTTGTTGTCTCTGAAATTTATCGCTCATCGTTTTCGACTTCTACGCATTTATGTTTTGAATTTTATTTGAGGTTTTGCCTTTTTATAATATTTTTTTTACCTATTTGTTACCTTGCCTTTGTCAAAATTAGTTTTCATTTTATTATCAGCACCTATGCCTTTTTTTGTGGAGGGAGATAGACGAGGCGCTGAGGACGGACGGGTTTCCGGTAGCTTTTTGGTCAATAAAACCCACAAATTTATGACCTCTGGATAATGCTGTGTGCGACCCGTCGCCGGTGGTTTGTTCGTTGTAAAATATTTTATATACAAAAATTAATTTTCTCAATTTTTTGTGGGTTTTTTTAACGGCCGTTTAATGTGTTTGGCTTGGAGGTGGGTTCGGGGTCATAATGAAATTGTCAACAGATTTAATGGCGTGTCGCAGTGTCTGAGAAAAAGAGAAGAACAGCTTAAGGAGACTTATTTTCTTTTATTTAACAAAAGCAATCTCCTTGAGTTGATCCAGGGTAATCTGCCCTCGATACACAGAGCACACATTCATCTCCACTTGAGCCCAAGAGCCCGAGAAGAAGAATAAACAGAAACTGGACCAAAACTAATTGAATACCATTATTTGCCAGATTAGGACAACGCATAACAAATGGGCAAGGTTAGGAGCGGATTTGCATGGAGAGGAACGAAACCCTTAACGAACTGTAGGAAATTGAAAACGAAGAGACAGAAGCTGGCCAGAAGCCAGGACCAGGCAATTGCATTTTATTGTAATTGCGAAACACTAAAAGCAGATCACAGAGCTGGGAAACGACCTTTGATGGAGTCGAGGTCTCGGGTCTTGGGCCTGCGGATAAGAGCAGAGCAGCCCAGCAGAGCCCTTCCTCGGACCCGAGGTCTTTAATGAACTTTTAGGCACGCACGTAGTGGCCCGGCATTAATTACAGACTCCAAGTCAGTGTCGGAGTCGGAGTTTGGGTTTGGATCTTGATACTCCAAGCCAGGCATTCCCCGGCGTAGCATCCGCATCCATTTGCCGGGGCCGTGTGTTATCTGCAAACGCGCCATCAAAGTAGGTGGCGCAAATTAACAAATCTTTCATGTGACCCAATTAAATCAACTCGAGCTGGGCTTTCGGTTCTCGCCAGCCGCTGGCCCCGGCAATTTGGCATTCGTCATGCTCGCCAGGCAATGAAAATAACCAAAGGCACTCCTCACCGATGTCTGGGTAATGGATATGCACGGAAAAAATTGTTTAAAACAAAAAAAAATATTTTCGATGAGAATTTCAAGAATATTTTATGCCAGAGTCAGTTGGAAAAGGAAAATATGTTAAACGAATTTTTATAATTGTTTATAAATGTTTTTGATGCAAAAAATCTATAAATTTTGGTATTAGTTACACAAATTTTAAAAGAAATTATATTCACAGCAAAGCTAAACAGATATTATTATAACAAAATATAAAGTAAAAAGACCACAGATAAATATTAATATAAAATAATATTATCTTAAATTTATTAATTATTATTATGGTAAAAAAATCTATTTTTACAGTGAACTAAATCCATGGGAAGCTTTGGCATCTGTTCTTCTGTTAAGGTCAAGGACCGTCTGTGACCAAGTGGAGGTTGATGAGGGAGTCGGTGCATCGAAATGGGTAATGAGGATCACTAGAGGAGAAGTCTGTGATTTGCTACAGAAAACTAATTCAGGGTTTATTTTTCTAGATCAAGTGCAAGAATATAGTTGCTCAGAATATAGTTGAAATGCGTAAAGTTTTGACAATTTTAACAATTAAAAATGAATTAATTATAAAGAACTCTTAATTCTAGAAACTGCAAATCTTAAGATTTTATTTTATTAAAAATATGACAAAAAGATTTAATTATGTGTCATCAAATAAAAATAAAGCCTTACTGCAAAGATTAATATAATAAATATATTCTTAACCGTTTTATCAGTTAATTAATATTTATATTTAAATAATTTATATTTATATTATCAAACATTGCCTATAAAATACACACTAAATTTTTAATGATTTGCTGAAGTATTGAAATCCTATTTGCTTGCATTTCTCTGGTTATTAGTTTGCAAAGAAATTTTCCCAAGAATCGTTGTTCCACTCATTTAATTTACGTCTGCTGCTTGCTGGCTGTTTTTAACTTTTTCCCAAGTTGAGATGTCTAAGTAAAGTTTTTCAAGAACCGCCCACTGCCTTAACCCCGCTCCCAACCTCCAGACTCTAATATTTTTCCCTGTTCCACTCCGCCATAATCTTTTGCAAACTTTGCTTTCTTGGCATTTCTAGACCGGAGAACTGGAGAACGGGAAAACTTGGAGAACCCGTGGAAGAGTCTTAACCCACAACATGCTCATTATGTAAATGCTCCGTCGCCTGCTCCTCCCTGCAGCCACTCCCCCCTTTTCTGGCATCGCTTCTCCTGCACTTTGCCTACTATTATTATCTAGAGTCGGCATTTATAACTTTGTGTTGTAGTTGTAAGTTTGTTTCGCTTGTTTGTTTGCACGATTTAATGCTTCATTTGCTCGAGCCTCAAAAGTGGGTGAAGCTAAAAAGGTTGGAGATTTACGCTGAGACTCGGAGCTGGAGCTGGGAGTTTCCCCTCCCAGTCAAGTACCAAACAAGGTAGTTGAGACCCGGCCGCAGCTTCACATCTCTCGGGCTCTTGGCTGGTTAACTGCTTAATTATCTTTTTTGGTCAAATGAAGCCGCCAAATCGTTAAAGAGACTTCCCCTCCCATCCATCCTCTGGCTTATTAATAAACATGTTAAATGTAATTGTTATTCAGAGCTGCCGTTTTTTTTTTCGGGGCGTTTCTAATTATTGGGCTTTTGGATGGCGTAATTGCCAAAGCATTTATAAAGCAATTTTTGGCTCTAAAAACGGAAATCAAAGCGTGAGAAAGTGATATGTAAGATTTGTAAAGTAAGAAAATAGTTAAACTATTTATGGAGATAAGAAATAAATATATGTATATTTACAATAAAACGCAAGGAAAGTAAAATTAAATCCCTATTTTAAGTTACTAATTACTCGTATCGTCCAAAACCGAAAATCAGAGCGTGAGAAAATGTAACAAGATTTTTGAAATATCTGCGGACCAAGGAATATCCTTGAAAGGCATTTTGTCCATCTTTACACTGAGGTGTTAAGGCAAAGTTGGTCCAGGGAAACCACAAATATAAATTAACAACAAAATGCAAGCTCTGCCACAGATCGTATACATATATCTTTCCTTTTTTCAGTTTTCTTGGTTGACTGCACTCCCGAAAAAGGTATTTCAACGTTGGCCATATATGAAAGTCATTGCTTCAACTGTTCCGATGGAATGAAGCCACGAAATGGATTTGGAATGCATGCGCCGAGAACTTGTTTAAGGAGTTGAAATCCAGAGACAGGGACAACGAAAGGAGACAGAGACAGAGGCGAGACCACACAGGCAAAATGTTATCTCGCTCCATAAAGTGGCCACGTTTGACCTGCTCTCGGGATGACTGGG
Source organism: Drosophila anomelani (assembly GCA_035045905.1). Lineage (NCBI taxonomy): Eukaryota > Metazoa > Arthropoda > Insecta > Diptera > Drosophilidae > Drosophila > Drosophila anomelani. Next base: position 3,213,473 of record JAWNOO010000165.1, read on the forward strand.
AATGCTGGCCGAGAGTCTGGGATTCTCTTCTCTACCTATTTTTGGTATCCTCCTCCGACACTTGCCGGCAATTAAGTCGTTGGATTGGATCGCTCAACTCAGCTCTGCTCCTCTCCGCTTTGGTTTCGTTTTCATTTCATCATCCCTCGGCTGGTATCCATCCTCAGGATTCATTCTTAGAAAATTTGCTGACGACGCGGCCTTTGTTGTCACAGCAGCCTGGGAGATCCCATTTCTGTCAGCATCGTCAGCTAATTACGCGAAATTGCCCAGATCTCCTCCACCGATCCGCTGGTGCGAGAAATCTTGGCAAGTGTTGACTTTGTAGGCGAAATGTCTGGGATGCTCGAACTGATCCATGGATCAGATAGCAGCACACAGCTGGTTTCAAGATCGCTGGCCAGCCGCTGATGATCTTGATAGGTTTTAAAAGCAGCCCCAAGTCACCGAGTAATTGTTATGGCGCATTAATGGCAAAATAGTCCGATATCGATCATGATCATGACTTTCAAGTGGGGCCTTAGGTTAGGCCAAGTGCTAGATGGTTTAGATTATGGGATCATCAGTGGTTGTTAATCTGTTAATTCCAATTCTAGAGCACTGAGTTCCTTCTCTATAAAATTTAAAATTAATTTATTACACAAGGAAAGCTATATATTTTATCTAAAATATCTTCATAAAGAGAGTCCCATTTATCCACTTTACAACCTCATAAAATAACTCAACACAGCGAACTACTCCTACTCATTTTCTATATACCCAACATCCCCCATCTAATCTGCATTCCAATCGAAACCCAAAACCCTGCCTCCGTACAATGGTCAACAATTGCAGAAGTATATATCACATGATCACACGCCGACGACGCCGATGAAGATGATGATGATATAGTGCCATATAAACCGATCGCCTCGTTTCTTCTTTTTACACGGCCAAGGAATGCGACAATGCAAAAATGAAAAAAAATAATAATAAAACGAGAAAAAGGGCCAACTGAGAGCAAGAGAGATGGTAAAATTTAGTTTTGGTTGCTGGAAAATGATTAATAGTCATGCGGTGGTTGCCTTGCAGGCCAAGGCAAGAGGAGATCAGAGGCAGGAACGGCGGATGCACTGCCGCCAGTGAAGATGCCAACAAAGTGGAGCAACGGCAGACAGAAATAAAAGCAATTTATATATATGAATCTATAAAATACAATATTTTCGCTTTAAAATGTACCTTAAGTTTATATGTTTCAAAAAAGACTTTTTATATTATTTAAAAAATATTATTAATCCTAAAAATATTAACAGATATTTGGAGTATCCATTCACAGTACTTTAAATGCCAAATATTTTGAATGAATTTCAATTTCTTGCTGTGCACGGAAAGAGCAACCACAGCAGCCGATGAAAAATCAGCTCCGTTGTAAATTTCTTTTGGCAAAAGACAGACAAAGATGGGTAAACCCGACCGAGAGAGATAGAGAATGAGAGGAAGCAACGTTGAATGTTTCTGTTGTGAGAAACATTCAGGATTAACCCTTGCATTCTATTGATACTCTGCAATAATTAAATAAAAACAGGATTTTTATGCCATAAAACTTTGATTTTAAAATACAACAATTTGTAAATTTTCTCTATATAAAAAAGTTATACAAAATATATCCCTCAGCGATTGGTAAGAGTATTTCAACCTGCGATCATGAAATTCAAAACTGGCTTTTCCATTGAGCCTCTCTTGGCCGACTCTCTGATATTATTTTTAACGATTTAATGTTTTGTGAACTGTTTAAATTGTGCAAACAATTTCAGCTAAGTGCCTGCCTACCAACGATGTTGATGATGATGATGGTGAGATGGTCAAGTCGAGGGGGTTAAAGTGGGTTTCGCACAAAGCTTTTTGATGTGGCACAGGAAGTGCAACTTTAATGAAGCGTTTAAGTGCCAGCTGTTGTTGTTGTAGTTGCTCTTGCAGCACGGAAGGTATATGCTGTCTTTTGTTTTTTAGTTTTTTCTTTTTCTTATTTTGGGTTCAATGTTTGGTGTTTTCATGGTTCAATGAAAGGAATTCGCCTAAAGATGTGAAGATGAATGTGCTGGGAAAAACACTTTGTCGTGACTGATTGAAATTTCACTTTAAGTAAAAGAGTAAAATAAAAATTTATAGAGATAGTCATGATTTGGAATTGTATTTCTCTATATTTGCCATTTTTCAATTGTTAGTAAAACTGTAATTTCTTCTATGAGAATTAATAATTTTCAAAAAAAAAGCCACCAAAATAAAGTCTCATAACTTCCCTTAGACAATATGAGGGCCCCAAAAAGTCTGGTTATCATCGACTCGACTCTTTCGCTCTCTATTTGCTTACGTCAGTTTCTTTTTTTTTCAAACTTATCGGAATTGGAAGTTGGGCTTTATCAGACAGCACAGCCTCACCGGTTGGCTAACCTACATATAACCAACGAAGCACCGACAGAGATCTCTATAAACACCTATCGCCGAAAGGTAGTTCCCGGTTAAGCAATTCAAACGTTGTGGGAACAGGAACACAGGTCGGATACTTTATCTAAATGCTGGCGCTTATCAGGCGGACAAGGTGGCAAGGGGCAGGGGTGAGGCTGGCGGGGGGTCAGGTGAATGAAAAGGAGAAAGGGAATTGGAATCAAAATGGGCAGAAGAATTGGGAAGCGGAATGGGAATGGGAATGAGAAGAACCAAAAGAGAAGAGAGGGAGGAAAAGAAGAATTTATGACTCACACGCAGAAAAAGAGAAAGAAAGATTCAGGGCACTTGGTGTAAATATCTAAACAAGAGCTAATTCGGATCAATTTTATATTTAAAAATAATTTTTATAAATATTATAATAAATATATATTATATAATATGAAATAAATAAATATAAAATTTTCTAAAATATTGAAATGTATCTTCGAAAAATAAAAGCAAAATATATAATTATTAGATAAATTAATTAATTAATTAGATATTAAATAATTCTGTTTTACTAAGATATAATTAAGTACTTTCTTCAACTATTTTATTTCCTTATCAAAGAAAGATATCTAACTTTCTTAATCATAATCAGTTTCCTTAATAATTCAAGGATCAAGATTATAATTTCAAGTGCACCTCCTGTGTGTAAAAGAAAGAAGGGGCATATAGAGAGAATCGGTTCGGATCGGGAAGTAAAAGGTTCACATAAAAATGCCGACAGAGAATAAAAATCCTGAACTGCATAATTTAAACGATTTCAATGACACCTTGATTAATATCAAAGACAACACAAAAGAGAACTCGAGAACTGACCACTCTACCTGTGTGTATGTGCCCCACCTCACCTGTGCCCCTACCCCCCTGCATTTCCATGAAATTATGAACGAAACGCAGTGCGCAATGCATTTGCCCAAAAAAAATAAAAAGATAAAGAATATGGTCAAGATTGTGTGAGAGCGAATGAGAAGAAAACCAATCAAGCAACGTTGAAAACCAAAAATAAACAAAGGTAAGGCGCAGGTAAAGGGCCAGGGGTAAAGGGAGAGGGCCAAAAGGCAGAGGCTGCAACAACAACCATTTACCTGGTAACAAATCAAACAAAGAGCCAAAGAGAGACGACGAGGAGCACGATGAACAGAGAGACAGAAGGGCACAAAAAGGAGGAGCGAAGGAGCAACTTATTGCAATTAAGCGTGATTAATTCAGGATTTATACAAATTAACTAAAACCGTGGACCGATCGAGGCCGATACTAGGTCCCTCCTCCGCACACCCCTCGGTCCCTACGAAGAGCTATGTGTAAAAGCGGTGTGACAACATTTTTGCTCTTGCACCAGCCAAAAGAGCCTTTTTGAGAGTGTTTCCCACAGGCCAGCATCCCTAAAGATAGATAGATAAATAGGTGATAGATCTCTCTCTAAAAATATTAAAAATTCAGAAAATATGTTTGTAATTTTTGAAAAGTTGCTCTAAAAAATTAAAAAACAAAATGTATTTAAAAGATACATTACTATTAAGATTTTTTTAGAAATAATCCTAAATATTTTCTACTTTTTGATGTAAAATTAAATATGTTTAAGCTTCATTCTTATTTATAACAAAAATATCCAGTGAATTTAGTCTACATTAACGAGGCTCAACTGTATGCATAGCTGCTCTCTTCTCGTTTTATTCCTTTTTTTGTTCATCAAAAAGGAATGTCTGGAGATTTTTCGTTGCGTCTGCTTCTGCCTTTTGGACTGGTCTTGGAAACTGGAACCCTTCGATGCGGCACAGAAGGGGCACAGCCTGGGATTCGGATGAGCAACAGACGCATGCGCCAAGATCTCTTGGATGGACACACTCTCGGCGATGGACTCTCTTTTATTTAGAGCCTACCTTGGGCCAGCTTCCCATTCGCTTCTTCGAGTTGATTTGCGTGGAATTTTATTTCCTTCAAGGGGCGTAAGGCGTAAAAGGGCAGTTGGCAAAAAATACAACAAAAATGAGCTCAAGACGAAGGAGCGGCATGAATCATGAAATCGTCCAATCTGAGCGCGAGTTCCCTTTGTTCAGCCGTTCATTCAGACTGGTTTTGTTATCTCTAAAGATTTAGCAATGTTATGAAATATTAGGAATTTATAAAAATATAAATTCCTATTCACAGCTCAGATTTCGAAGAGGGTTAGTTTTTAAGAATATTTTGATAGCCGATTAAGATGGGTTGTTAATCATTAATGCAAATACTTCGAACATACAATGAAAGAATTTATAATACTTAGATTTAGGTATTTATGAAATTCTGTGATTTTAAGCAATTTAATTTTTTTGCATTCTATTTGTATTTTGATTTTCCCAAATTAAAACCTAATGTTGTAAAAATAATAAATATGTTCAATTATATTCGTTTTAAAATTCACAGTCGCTGATAAAATTAAAATGTTAAACTTATCTTTCGCTATATTCATAATTTGACTCTCATTTCTTTTTGAGTGACAACCACTTCAAATATTTTTTCACTTTGATCAATGCAAAGACCTCATTTTCTTTCCGTTCAAATTAAAATTTGTAGTATTTTATTGACATCCATGAGAGTCAGAAATAGGAGATTACTAGCTAAATAAAAAAAGCAAACATCTTAATAATGATAATGATAACCTTTGGTTTCTTAATTTTTTTTATTTAACTCCAATTAAATTGACTTTAATTGTAAATTTCTTCCTATATAACATTTACTCCACTCCTAAAATGTATCTGAAATACATAATATTATTTACTCCACTTACCGTTACTGGGCTTTGGTGGTATTTCACTCGCATCGATTCCTCGCGCCTGGAAGATATGCGCCACGGCACTGCAATTCGGGCTGAATTGATCGATGATCGAAGAGGACACTCCTCCACCGCCCCCCGCCGGATTGGGGGCGGCCAGATAGCCAACGGAGGGCAGGAGGGAGCCATCGTCCGCTTGCACACTGGGCGGAAAGTGGGCGGCGAGCAGGAGAAGCAAATAACTGCTACATATCACAAGGCAGGCGGTTGTTCTCGTAGTTGTTGTTTTTGTCGCTTTTCTTCTGCAGTGCAGGAGTTGTTGCTGTTGCATCTGTTCTTCCATTTTGAGAACCGCGGAAACTCTTGTTTTTGGCGAGTGACAGAGAGGGCAAGATAAGATTTGCGCCGGCTGCTTGTTGCTGGTGTTTGGTTATGTTTGTTGCCTTTGCGCGGTGAATACTTTTGCCACCCTCACAAACACGCACTAATAAGCCGCTTTGCTGCTGTTTGCCGGCATTATTGCTGCTGTTGTTGTTAATCAATACGCATTTTCCTCAGCTTGGAAACAATCAAAGTGCAACATGGCGGTCCCGGCAGGCGATTTTATAAACAAATAGCGTCACACGCACACGCCACACAGTCACTTGGACGCACTCATCCCGCAACGTAAATTGAAACCGGACCGCGAAACGCGGAGAAAGCAGCACAGGTAGTGCGTACGATGTGAAAATTTTTGAGGAAACCGGGAAATCCGCCATTGCCACCGACTTTTATAGTCACTTGGTCGATCAGTGTGGCCAGCTGGATTTAATATCGCGGGATTTTACTAGCGATATTTTTACCATGACACAATTTTATAAGGTAGTCCAGTCGGGTATCAGTCGTTCGCGCTTGGTGATTATTTTCGCAGCTAGTGCTTATTCATTAAGGAGTCATATTGTTTGTGTACAATTCCTATTTTCTTATTTTACTCGATTTTACAATCAATACCCGTCTTATTTACACTTTGACTTTGGAACCAACTTAGGCGGTTCTTATTTTTTCCGATATTTTGTATCCTTATTTTAACGAAAGCACATCGAAAGGTTGATTAGTACTAAAGATTGTAAATAAATAAACTTTTTCCAATAATTATTCATTATTAATTTATTGAATTCAAAATAATAATAAACGTTGTTTTTTGGCGATAGTGATATATCTATTCATTCAATATTATGGCCACACTGTCCTACCCCCGAGCAGCTGTTTTGGCGGCAACGAGTTTTTGGGCCGAATTTTTGTTTATTTGAAATACAACGCAGTTAGGCAATAAACAACATCTAAAATGATACAGGAGAGCGCGGTGAACGAGGCGCTGAAGAAGCATTTTGGCCACTCGAAGTTCAAGTCGGAGCTGCAGGAGCGGGCCGTGCGATGTGCTGTGAAAAGTGAATATGGGACAAGAAGTCTTACCCAATATCTCGGAGATAATAATAAACCCCGAAAATTTTGACTTTCAGAAAAGCAGGACGTCTATGTATCGATGCCGACTGGTTCGGGTAAATCTCTGTGCTTCCAGCTGCCTGGCCTGATGTCCGAGAACCAGATAACCATTGTTTTCTCGCCGCTTCTCGCCTTAATAAAGGATCAGATTGACCATTTGACCAAGCTGAAGGTGCCGGCTGACTCGCTGAACTCCAAAATGACCACCAAGGAGCGCGATCGTGTCATTATGGATCTGCGGGCCGTGAAGACCAGTCTGAGGTTCCTGTACATCACACCGGAACAGGCGGCCACAAAGTTCTTCCAGGAGCTTCTGCAGACTCTGCACAAGCACAAGAAATTAGCCTACTTTGCGGTGGACGAGGCTCATTGCGTCAGCCAATGGGGCCACGACTTCCGGCCGGATTATCTCAAGCTGGGCGACCTACGTTCCAAATATCCGGACATCACCTGGCTAGCATTGACGGCCACAGCCTCCAAGGAGGTCAAGGAGGATATATACAAGCAGTTGCATTTGCATGAACCGGTGGCCCAATTCAGCACGCCCAGCTTCCGGAAAAACCTCTTCTACGACATTGTGTACAAGAATTCCATAGAAGATGACTTCCAGCACTTGGCAGACTTTGCCAGGCATTGCCTGGGCGATCCCAAGGAGTTCAAGGAGCAGCCGAAGGCCCGGCGTGGCTGTGGCATTGTCTACTGTCGCACGCGCGAGCAAGTGGAGCGCATGGCGATCGGTGTTACCAAGCAGGGTATCGGAGCCGTGGCCTATCATGCTGGCCTGAAAACAGGGGAACGCACTGAGGTGCAGGAGGCATGGATGCGCGGCGATCAGCCAATTATATGTGCCACCAACAGCTTTGGCATGGGCGTGGACAAGGCCAGTGTCCGCTTCGTTATTCATTGGGATGTGCCACAGAATGTAGCTGCTTATTACCAGGAATCGGGTCGCGCTGGTCGCGACGGCTTGCCCTCGTTTTGTAGATTATATTACGGCCGTGAAGACGTGCGGAGTATACGATTTCTGCTGCAGAATGATGCGAACAGGGCGCGGGGTCGCGGAGATAAGGAAATGCTTACGGCGAGGGCCATTAAACAGTTTGAGAAGATCACCGAATTCTGCGAGCGAACAACGTGCCGACACAAACTATTTTCAGACTTTTTTGGGGATCCGGCGCCCGACTGCAGCGGTCAGTGTGATGTCTGCCGGCGTCCCAAGAAAGTAGAGAAGGCGCTTGAGATGTTCCACCGTTTGTGCATGGATGACACCTTTAAGTCCCACATTTTGCTGCAAGATTGCGCCGATCTATACGAAGGTGGGAAGACTTCTAAGCGGTTGTTCCTTTTGTTTACTTATTACTGATTCTTTTCAGGAGGGCGCCCTGGCCAGAAGCGGGCTGCCCAGGATTATGCAGCTGGAGATTCCGATTCGGATGGCAACGACTCCCACTCCTCCATGGCAAAGAAGGCCAAAAAGGACTCTGAAGATTTTATAAAGCAACAGTTCAAATTGCGCAAGCAAATCAGCGCTGCCCGTCAGCTGGAACAGGATACGGCCGCCCAAATCTCTCGCATCCGACAGGCGGAGGCTACGGAAAAGAAAATAGCTGGCCTCCAGGCCACGCACAGGGAGAAGTATCTAACGGCCATTATCGAAGTCCTGAAGGCCAATGTGGACACGTGCAAGGATGAACCAGAACAGCAGCCGAAGAGTGTCTTGAAATACAATGACTACGAAGCCATTGCCGTGGACATGGAGTACGAGGTGTTCCGGCAGCAGAAAGTGGCCAATATGTATCGCCATGCCCTGACTAAGCAGATTTCCATTATTAAACAACTCACGGGAAAGCTGCAACTGATGCCTCTGCTGGCTGACTATATTCCCAAGCCGGAAACAAGTGCAAAGGGCGTCTGGACCGGCGGAAGTGTAGCCTACTTTGAGAGGAAACTGAAGGAACTGGAAGAGCAGAGACCACAGAGTCTCAAGGAGGTTCCAAAAGCTTTGAAGGAGCGAAAGGGCTTCAAGCAGGACAGCAGCAGCAGCAAGCAGACTTCTATTTCCTCCTTTTTCAAAAAAGAGGTAAAGGAGGAGCCAACATCAAATTCCTCGAATGAAGAAGAGCCTGAAGAAGCTGGGAAAGATGTGGGGAGTAAAACCCCTGAAGACCTATCTTCCAATCATGTCAAAGATGAACCAATGGACGAAGAAAGTCCTCAGCCAGATGCCGAACTCGATCCCCTGCCCGACAGCATAATTGGCGAGAGAAAATACAAATTGATGCCGAATGGCGATGGCAGCTATGACACTCATCGCCGGAAAAGAGTATCCCATCAACAGGAACCCAAGCCAAAAGCCAAGACCAGCATGCAAGTTCTCTTCGGTTCTTTTAAAAGTGAATCCGAAGAGGAGCAGGACCAGCCTTCAATTGGTTTCAAAACCGCTCGACAAATGCTGGAGGAAAAGGAGGCGAAACCGGAAAGCAAACCAAAATCGAAGGAGGGCGATCGCAAGGAATCTTCCGAAAACATAGGCTTCATTTCAGCCCGAGAAATGTTGGAAAATAACAAACTTAAGGAAGAAAGTTTGGATAAAAAGGAAGTTAAGACTAATAAGTTAGACAGTAAGGAGGCAAAGGGTCTCGACAGGGATATGAGTTCCAAAAAAGACTCCAAGTCTGGTAAGCGCAGGGATTCCAGTGAATCAGAAAAGCATTTAAAGGATTCGGGATCCCGCAGAAAAGATGGAAAGGAAGGAGTTGACTACAAACGAGAGAGAGAATCAAGTGCAAAGAACTCATCATCCTCAGAAAGGAAAGCTTCAAAAGACTCTTCGGTAGAAAGGAAATCTTCGAAAGACTCTTCAGCAGAAAGGAAAGCTTCTAAAGACTCTGAAAAGAAACTTTCTACAGACTCTTCTTCAGAAAAAAAACCTTCTCTAGACACTTCATCAGAAACGAAACCATCGAAAGACACATCCTCGGAAGGCAAAGACTCCAAGGACTCATCCAACTTAAAGAAAAAACCAGAGAAAAATCAGCTTAAGAACGATGTGAGCAAAAACGTAGTTCAGTGGCTGAATCCCTACTATAAACGAAAGATAGCCACCAAGGAGCTCTTCAAGGCGCTGGCAAAATTGCTGACTCAACGGATTTGCGATGGCAGCTTAGGTATGTTATAAGCTATATTCGCCTTGTAAGAATATTAAATTAAATCCATTTTTATCCCAGGTGACGGCGATGCTGGTAAATGCTACATTAAGGAGACCTTCCATGGCCTGCAGATGATCAACAATGACCAGGATATTGAGAAATATTTCATTGAATCCAAGTGACTTTTTGGTACACAACGAAGAGTGTTTTTCGCCTTGTTAAAACAGTTAAAGAATCTTTTTTTTTTATCGTTAATGTTTCAATTTTGTATATAATAATAAGTAATTTATCAATAAAACATTAAGAAAATATATGCAGTTGCGTTTTGTTTTTTTTTTTTTTTTGTTGTTTTGGACAGTAATAGTAGACAATTTTACTCGTGTTCTTACTTATTAATTGGTTTAGATAAAACGTTCGTGATGCTCTTTTTATAAGCTAAGAATAATAAAGAAAACAAAAAACAGGGCAGGCGATGCGTAGAAAACTTTAAACTCTCTCCATGGACGTCGTTTTTTTGTACATTTTTCGATTCGATGATGGCAATTCAGATGTTTCTGTTCCTTTTTTTTGTGTGGGATTACAATTAGCTGGGAGACTGGAGGGAATGTGTTACCTTACAACTAAGCTGGGGCTATAAATATTACAGTCCACGCCATGCTTCTCTTGACCAAGATCGTCCAGGTCATTCCAGATCACCATGCACGCCAAAGCGAATGGTGAGAAGGATATCCAGCAGGAAGACCAGTGAGGTGACCAAGGAAATGGAAGCAGAGGCCATTACCAGATCCAGACGATGCATGTTTGGGTGCCAGTAGTTGCGATCCTTTGTGGTGCTCCAATCACGGAACAGCAGGGCAGTCACGGCCACAAACAGAATGAAGCCTACCAGAGACCACAGAGTGGCCGTGCGCCAGGGAGTCCTTCAAGGGATTATTAATGATTAATAATAAATTGAAACGAATATTTAGGATAACTCACAAATCACCAAAGAGTGCCATTATCAGATAGATCGCGGTATAGATAACCAACGCCCCAAAGGTCACATAGCACAGAGCCATCACCCGCGGAGTGATGAACACTCGCAAGTGCGAGTTGGTGGCTGGCTCGTCGATCAAGCCCAGACAGCATATTAGCAGGCACTTTAAAATAATAAATTTAAATTGTAATTAATTTATTTATAGTAAATCCAAGGAATAGCACCCACCAATTCCACAATTTTAATGCAAATCAGGGTGTAGGTGGCCTTCTTGTTGCCATTCGTTGTGGCAAAGGAATTATCATCTGCCGGCGACATTTCCACGCGTGAAATTTCTGCACAAAACAATTATCAAACCATTAATTCATTAATTAATTAAATAACACCATTAATTCAATTGAATTTTGTGTCCACTTTGGCATTTGCTCCCGGATATGTTCAGTTTTTATGTACCTATCGAACGCAAGTAACTCATTTTTGTCTTCTGTTGAAAATGCTCTCGACCTACAAAGGAAACGGAATCTTCAGTTTTTGGAACGTTTGGTTTTTTTGGTGGAATTTTAGAGTCCGGGCTTAATGAATGACCTTATTTGGCCGCTGGCTCTGGGTTATCGGATGTGTGTTATTGGATGCTCGGTGGAGCGTGCAATAAAATAAAATAAAACTACGTTCTGTTGTGGATTTGTGTCAATTGATGTCCGAAGGTCTCCCACATAAAAATACATCCACTTCTGGCCTGAGAAGTGCAGCCTAAACTGATTAAGGGCATATATATGAGCGATGATCTCATTGGATCGGTCGGAGTGTGGGTATTTTTGGGTGGGGTCTAACCTATCGCACACTCCATGCCATAGAGGTGGTGAGATGCATACCAAATTCGAGCTGGGAATGCGAGCAACCTACTTGCTTATGAATATTTAAGACTACCTATGATTGCAGGTTTGCGACACTTAATCTATAATTCCATTACAATTCATTTATTAATTAAAGGCCAAACCACAATGGAAGCAATAGTCTACCTCAATTGTCACCTCTTTTGGTTTCTATTGAACACCTTTTCTGCGGGCTGGACATGTGTAGTTTCATTGTACAGAGAGAGAATAATATTTCATATAGAATTATAAATAGATATTAAATTCTTTTAAAAAGAGATCTCTATAAAAATATATCTTCTACATTCCTATATATAATATGAATCTATATTATGCATTTAATTTGTATGCGATTGGAAAAAATGGCTTAAAAACAAATTGAGATAGCATAAAGTTTGTATGAAATTTCATGGGAATACTTTTTATATGATTAATAATATAAACTTTATAATTACAAGTAAGTTTAATAGCCATAATTTATATCCACTCATAAAATTCCTATTTATTTTACTAATAAAAAATGGTATAATTTATATATTTCATATTTTTATTTTGCCCATATTTTAAATTATCATAAATAATATTTATGACCAAAACCCTATGGAAAAATAAGAAAAATAATATTTCCTCTGTGTATATAAGGGGAGAACTGGTTACCCAAGCTCTTCAAACTCAACAATGGAATCACTCCATGGTTTGGGTCGTCCATCGGCCCCCTCATTGATTGAAGCTAATTGCAACGCATAAAGAATAAAACATAAAAAAACAGAAATTAGCCAGAGGCACGTACAATAAACGTGCGGAGGTGGGGACGACTCTGTGAGCTAGTTAACCCCGCGATGTATAAGCTCATAAACATCAATTAAAATGCAACCAGAAAACCAGAAAAAATAAGTCAAACCTGAAACGAAACTGGAAACCGACAAGCGCAAACCCTAAAAAAGGGTCACGCATAACTTTCACTGCGTAAAAGTTGGTAGTAAAGTTGGAAAAGGGAGAGATATATCCACAAATTGGGATAGGGAAGGGAAAAATGGGCTCGAGGCAGAGGCAATCCCTGTCAATAAACTTGGGGCTCGAAAGTTAATAAACATTTTAGTGTCTAGGTTCTGGTTGCCAAAAGGTAAACAATAATTGATTAGGGAAACTACTGCTAGCTTTGGTGATAAGGATAAAGTTAAGTAATTGTTTCTTCAAGGGAAAGATTTAAAATTATATAAAATCGGAAAGGTTTCTTGTGAGTTTTATAAAGATTTTTTGAAACGAAATGGTACTGAATATTGAAGGCAAAAATAAAGAGAATTTATTTGGTAAAAGCTGAGTCTAACTGAGATTTTTAATATGATTTTACTTATTTTTTTAGCTTGAAAAATTCATGATATTTTACATAAAAAATGTAGCTTTAATATACCTTACTTAACCATTTTAGAAAATACTTTTAAAAAAACTACCATAACTTTATCCCCTTAAAAACTCCAACTGAAACTCCTCACTAATTTTCGGGTTTGCAGCTCTCCAAGATTGGAATTCCAGGTCTTAGCTGTTTGCGTGTTAACTGGTATGTGTGTGTCGTGTTGTTGCTAACGAATGTTTCACGTTTTGGCCCACACTCAAGCCACCACCACCTCCCTGAACCAAAAAACCAACAGAGAAAAATACAAATAATAAAAAAACAAGTTTCTTTCGGCGGCGCTTAGAAGAAGAAAGCCTAAAAAAAGCAGAAACCAAACAAAACACACGCAACAAGCCACGAAGCACAAAAAAAATGTAAACAAATTTGTATTGGCCAAGAAGAACAGGTTTTTGGGAAAACCAAAGAGAACTTGGCTAAGAGAGAGGATCGAAGAGAAGATAGAAAAAGAGATAGAGGCTTTGATGCCTGCCACACCTGTATTGAGTTTGCGCGCCCTCAGAGAGGTTTTTCTCTCAAAGGAAATGGTGTTCCCAACATTTTGGCCCTCACTGTGAATTAACCTCGTTTCGAAAGGAACTCTTGTTCTCGTTTTTCCTTTTGTTCCGAGTTGAAGCAGCCCTATAACTGGTCTGTCTGCGTCCGACTTTTGGGTCAATGACTTGGCCAGCAGCTCGCTTCTCGGTTTTGTTTTGGTTCCTGACTTCTCGAAGGGCCCCCTTCGAGGAGCTTTTCCTTTTAATTAAGCCTCATTTGCAATTTCCTGTCATGTCGAGAGATCTGAGAATATAGTATCTCTGTGTGTCTCAGCCGCTCAATCGCCGCCAACTTGGGCAATTGAAAAATGCAACAAAACTCGTTTTCAGCCCGCCTTCTGCGTTTGCCTCCCCCTCACACTCGCATTGATATGCACAACGGCAAACTGGTTGCAGAGCCGCGAGAAGCACACGTACACATGTAAGGCGCCTACTGTACTTGGGCTCTGGCTCTGGGCTCTGGTCATCCATCCAGCGCCCAAGTTTCCTCTCCCATCGAAAGGGCAGTCGTAGTTTGCGATTTTCCAGCTGCATTTTCCAAAACAAGGAAATACCCTTTTCAATAAGGGGTGTATCTATTGGATAGTAAAGTAAATGTAGCTAACTTTGGGGAGCCGAAGATTGTTTACCCTTGCAGTTTTCTTCAAGATACTTTATAAGATAGTTTTTTAAGATACTTTTTTGGCCAATCAAAGTTTAAAAAATCAATAAATAGGTTCGGAAAGCAGTTTTTTGTTAGTTTTTATGTGGCTAATAAAATTTAATTTAACATTTTTTAAACCCCTTACAAAATTATGAAACATTTTGTAAAATTATTTCCCTACTATTATTTCTATAATAGCTAATTCGACTTGACACTGATCAAGAATATATATTATATATAATGTCGGAAATGATTCTTTCCCTAAGATTTACGCTTTCGACTAAAACGTCAAGCCAATTTATTATTTTAAATTTATAGCTATATTTCTTGAAGACTTTTTTTATAATCCTTCATTATTATTACTTTGGTAATTAATATTCTTTTCATAAAAAAGGGCATCTCAAAGTTTCATAGTCTAATTATCACCCTCGCGCTGCACTTTTTTTGCAATGGTTTTTCCATATACTTCTTGCCAATAGTGGTAGGCTACTGTTGTTGCTTTTGACCTCATTCAGACCCACACCACTTTTAGCCACCGACTTGAGCTTTGTTTTAGCAATGAACATGCAACATTTGCGATGTGGGCGGTGTGGGTGGTTGGGTCCCCACCTGGGGGTGGTTGCCTGTTCGAGGGAGTTTCCCTCGGGGGTTGCTACTGGCGAATTCAATGCCAAAGCAATTGGCCAAGGCTAGTCGGGATTTACTACAGGCTAACTAACAGGTACACTGGGGTTATTGTCACTCTTATTGTTTTGTTTCGCTTTTGCTGTTACCTTAGTGTCATGGGTTCTTTGGGGGCTGTCATTGAAGGTCAGTGTCCATAAAGCGGATTGGCAAAGGATTGAAAAGGGTTCAGTTCTCAAGGGGGTTGGATATGAACTGTAATTGAGTGTTAAGCTAAATAATATCTATATGGGAATCATAATAAATCTATGATTTTATGAATATTAAAAAGAAAATACAAATAACTTATAAAATCATAATTATTTGTTTCTTGATAAAATCGGGGTCTGTTTGCCAGAGATAACTCAACTCTGTTTAAAAAAGAACACTAATTTTAGCATTAGGAAACTGAAATTTATTTGTATTTTTATGGCTGCAACTCTACTAATAATTATTAGTTTAAAAAACTAATAAACACAAAAATACTATTAAAGTAGCTCTTATATTTCCATAAAAAATATGTGATATTTTTTTATTTTTCTACACTTTTAAATATACTTTTAAAGTTGTAACTTAGATACTTTTTAAAGACAATCATCAATTATATATGTCTATATATCTGTTGCATTAACCTCAAGTATTTGTCAGCTAATTAAAGTAGTCGCATCTGAGGGGAGGGGCCCGTGTTGGCGGTGAGAAAATTGTCAGTGAGTCACATTAAGCAAACTAATTTGTATGTTAGCCAGTGTCTGTGTAATTTGTGCAAAATTAGCATGTCTAACAAAAAGAACAACAACAAAAGTGCTGCGATCGTCTTGCTGATGTATATAGTATTTTTTTGTTGTCCCCTGTTTATTGTACAATTAGCTCTGGGTGGGGCCCTGCGATCTCACAGACTCCGCAGATCTCCAGATCGACTCTGAAGATGATTAATTTTCCCTTTGACGGAGATTCGGTGCATTTCGAACTCTACGACAAAATTAGTTACTGCTGAGCAAATGACAAACTGGTTTTAGTTTTTCTATTTTTTGCTTTTAAATTGGGTTATTGTTTTATTACATTTTTCAGAAATTCAGAATATATTCGTTTAGAGGTGCAAACACAAGTGCAGCTATTGGTTGAAGGGGTTAGCTTTTGAGTTATTTATCCCGACACTAAAATTTCACAAACTGAATTTTTTAAGTATTTTCCGAGCGCGGTAAATAATTTTCTAAATTTTCAGTTTAGTTTTTTCCAACTGCGTCTTGAAGCCGGAATTGGGGTTTTCGAAACGCTCTGAAACCGACGACACGCCAACGACAATTGTAACTGAAAGCCCAAAACGAATCTCGAAGCCCGCCAAACAAGCCCCAGCCACAGCCCAAGAAATGAAGAGCGCAATGGGCTCACTAAAGAGAATTTTAGTCAGGCTAAGAGAGAAATTTACACAGAAAAAATAGATTGAAATAAAATAACGAGAGTTCAAATAGCAGTTTCCGCTATTTCACTCCGATTTTAATTCAGAATTGTCTTTAATTGAGGTTTTAAGAATCCAGAAAAAATTGTTTTTAAATCCAGAATAATTTTAAATGATAAATTAAAAATCTTAAGCTGTTTAAATAAATAAACAATAACAGCAAGTTTGGTTTTAAATATTATTTTTTTGTGTAGGCTCTCTCTTTTTAAGCGCTAAGCAAATATTAAATAATTTTACGTTGACATACAAATTAGCACTTGAAAGTCACGCAAACAAAGCAACTCAATTGCGGGTTTTTAAATTATAAATAAAACAAAGGTAAACTGAAATTAAATTAAATTGGGAAACGACTTTACTTTATGTACTTATATGAAAATTCCCTATGTTAATAGCGGAGAACTGAACCAAATTTAGGGAAAAAGAAAATAAAGTTAGAAGTTATAACCAAGAGTGAAACTTTTATATTTATTAGTTTACATTTTCTTACTAATTTTTCATAAATTTATTTTTTTTGCAAAAGTTTAATATATTTGCCCATTTAATAAAGGAATTCAACAGCCTAATGGGACACGACTGTAAAATAAATATATAAACATACCCCTATATAGCGGAAACTTCAACCAAATAAAGGTAAACTTTAATTTTTAAAAATAAAGGGTAGGAAAAATAAAGAAAACTTTTAAATATTTCTGTATACATTTTTCACGACTGTAAAACTTGAGCCATGATTAATTTTAAGAAATAACAAGTTTAAAGGACATTCAGCGGGGATTTTTAGTAATGCCATAAACCAAGCAAATGTTGTCAGCAGTTTTGTCAGCAAACTAAGTCCCAGGAAATTCCATAAATAGTTAATTCTCAAACCATTAAAAAAGGAGAGATGTGGTACATCACTCACAAATATTTAAGCTATATAAATGTTAAACAAATCCCATAAAATAATATAAGACACTTTGTTCTTCCGTTTTAAACTTTTCTTATAATTTCAATTCATTTCATTTGAATATTAGTTCTCTCATTTTAACAAAAAAATATTCACAGATATAGAGACGAAATAAAAACTTAGCTATAGAATAAACACTTGAATAAATACGATTAAAATTAAACTGTACATACACACGATTAGAATGACAAATTTGCAAAACTATTTACAGGAAATATATGCATGTAAAGAACTCTGTTAATATCAAAACACAAAACTTAAACACAGTCTTTCAAAAACAATTGCTGCTACTTACGCTCTAACAACTAACAATAACTAAAATAATTTTACATAATTATCGAAAACAAACATGACATTCACATACACACAACTACACATCCAGTCAGCATAAATAAGAAGTATGTGGATTGCGTTTAATTAATTGCTTTAGATTGCTTCACAGGACTAGGCTGCTGCTGATGCTGGGCTCATCAAGCATATATACGGGATATAGGTATATGTGCGCAGTTTTCTATTAATATTTTACACTATATTTCACTTAGTGGTTCAGTTCCTATGTTTTTTTTTAACGCCCGAGGTTAGGCAATGTTTTTGGACAGGTCAGCCTCAGCTCCACCGGCCATCAGAAGACCCGATCGCTGAGCCTCAAGCTAAGCGGGGTCTTTGGGGCCAGCAGGAACTCGAATTCCGTTTCCAGGGGTTTCACGAAGCTTACCTCGAAGGCCAAGACCATCTGGAAATATAGCTTGTGAGTTGTGACTTTCGCTATTTTAAGTTTTAACTCACCTTGGCCAGCAGCAGCACCACCTCCATTTCCACAAATCTTTTGCCCGGACATGTCCGTCGACCCACTCCGAAGGGCACCACAATACTGGCACTGTCCACATTGACTGTAAAGTTCTCCGTGGCTGGATCTATCCAACGCTCCGGGCAAAATTGTTTGGCCCCCTGGAAATTGCTATCCTTATGACAGGCAATCATATTTTGACAGAGCACCACGGTCTGGGGATGAAATTTGATAAAATGTATAAATAAAATATTTATTTAATTATTTACTAGCATAAGGACAATTGAATTTAAACGCAAACTGGCACGAATCAAAGTTCTTTCCCCATTTTTCAGGTTTAAACTCAAACTAGAATTATATTTTTTTAGATTTGAATTAATGATCCTTTAACTCACCCCAGCATTTAGCGAGTAACCCGACAGTTCCATATCCTCCTCCAAGATCCTGGCCAGGCAAAAGGCCGTGGGCCTCAGTCTGTAGGATTCCTGTATGCAGGCCTTTGTGTATGTGGCATTTGTGAGAGCATCCTGCAGGATGTTTGTATCTCGATACTCGCAGAATTCGCTGAGGATGCGAGGCATGGCCTCAGAATCGCCAGTGACAGAGCTCAGCACGAACAGCAAGGTATTGGCTAACTGAAATGTGCACAAATTAATTATAATTATTAAAAATACAAATTTAACTATATTTAATCAAAAACCCACCGTTTCAATGCCCGCAGCTATAAAGTCTATAATGGCCGACTTCTTGTCTCTTATATCCAGATCCTTGAGCTCCAGTATATTAAGAAATACACTGCGCAGGCCGGCCGTTTCCTCATCCTCGCAAGCCGCCGACTTCTTGTGCTCCTCCAGCTCATGATCGATGATCTCAGAGATCACACTGGAATATAAGAATAAGGGTTAGATTCGGGAGAAAATGTTATAGAAGCCCAAGTGTGTACCTACTCATAGATCAAGTCCTCGGCCCGGGCAAACTCTCGATAGGTTTTGGTGGGAAAGTACTTCCAAAGGCCCAGTCCATAGTAGGAGTCCCTTTGCGAGATGAACAGCTGCTTGACGGCCGCCGCCAGTTGGCTAATTTTCTGCGGCTGCTTGGTGTCCACCGCCAGGAAGCCCATTCTCCGACCCAGCATCAAAGTGCAGACGGCCTCGAGGCCCATCAGATTGGCCAGCTCCTCGAAATTGGGCACTACCAAGGACTCCGGATCCCTTCGTGATCTGAGCAACTCAATAAAGTCATCACAGACCGCATTGAGGGCAGGCAAAAAGTTCTGCAGAATCCTGGGCGAAGTGATGCTGGAGGTTAGCGAGGATCGGAGGCGCTGCCACATCGGTCCCTGCTCATTTACGATTCCCACACTGGCATAGCGATCCGGTCGAGATTGGCGGTACATCACAATAATCTCAGTGGGGGGTCGAAAGGGGTACTTGCTGGGGTACTTTAGCACCTTCTCCAGGTCCTCGCGATTGTATAAGTGGACAATGGGCACATTCGAGGGCATCACCTCAAGGACTATGTCGCCGTATTGCCTATTGAGATCTGGAGGAGAGAGAAGTTATTGAGTTTATATTTATATTTAAATCATGAAGAGAAGTTTATAAATTAGAAAAGCAAAATTATACTACTTTTAAATCTCTTTAATAATTATTTAATCCTATGAAATTCTTGTCTTCTTACCCGCATAGACCTCATGCAGCTTGGTCATCTTGTAGCGCCTGAAGAAGACAAGAAATATCCACTTGGTGCCCAAGAAGGGTATCCTCTGGGGTCCTGGGATATCCCAGATGCCACGGCGCCGCCTCCTTTTTGTCGCCTCAGGCGACTCGATCGGCGCAGCATGATAGCAGTCCTCCAGCGGCGTGTCCTTCAGCAGCGGCCGGAGATAGATCTCGGCCAGCTTCTGACGGTGGAGAGCACAGTAGCAGCCGAGTACCAGTGCCAGGGCCAGCAACAGTATCACGGCCATTACCATGGGGGCGCTGCAATTTAAATAGAAACCGGGGGGTCTTATTCGCTTAATCCACTTGACCCAGACTTATGCTATGCTAATTGCCGCCCGATTCTAGGCCTTTAATTGAAGTCTGGCCTTAAGTTTCGATACGTTTCGGCCCGTTGCCAGACAACCGGTCGACTAATTTGTATTTGGCTTTATATAGAAGTTTATTTTGGCCAAACCAACCGATGGTTAATCATCGATTTTGCATTATAATTGCCAACACAGGCAAGCGATAACACTTTGTTCTCGGGGCTCGATTCTTGGCTAAAAAAGAAACAAGCTTTATGCGTGGTTTCCACACGAAGATAAGATAAAAAGTCCCAGCCAGCAGGTGTGATAAAGTTCAAGGTTAATAGCCGAAAAATTTGTGTAATGATTGTGTTGCGAATTTCGTCAGATTGCAAAAGTCTATATAATACAAACTTTATTGGGGGTTGGCTTAGATGTCTGGAGTAATAATAATAAGACCGAAATTTTAGAAGGTCTTGAGGAAAATATAAATATGTCTGAAGGTTTAAGCTCTGTTTGCCATAATATTTAATAAAAAGATACTTCAAATGAATATATAGAACGACTTTTTAAATAAATAATTGTAGGTTTAAAGTAATAATAATAAAAAATGTATTCTCATCTTTGGATAATTATAAGTAAATTGTATTTAAATATCTGATGCAGGCCTAAGTTGACCTTAACTATTTTATGCCCAAAAATAAATCAAGACAAACCCCCTTTCTCTCCATTTCCCTTCCAGAAATTGAAGGTAAGGAAAACACAAACAGAATATGTTTTCTTATTGGGTTTCGTAAGGGGAAAAGGTTCTTCCCTTTCCTATTAGACTCAAGCCTTTTTTTTCTGTTTTCCTATTGCCAACCGGATATAAGAAGAAACTAAATAAATAAGCTGGAAACCAATTTATAGCTCGAGGGGGTTACCTGCTCGCAGTGATTAATGAATAAGACACATTGAATGAGAAAACCACAGATGGATGATCGATTCTAATATTTGCTTGTGCCACACACGATCGTTGGGCAAATAATAAAATATATATACACGGAATCCGAAAAGAAAAACCTCATGGTGACTTTGGGCTACCGAAAAACTAATAGGAGTAGCTAGTATTTGCAAAAGAACCAGATAAGAAGCCAGGTAACTGATGTCTTTATCTACGTGACGCCACTCACATGGATGTGGTTTTTTTTGGGCGGGAAAAGGTGTGGCAAATCCATGGCTATTAATGCAAATTCGCTGATAGGCCGATGGATAGATAGGCCTGTGCAAAAATAGAGATATATAGAGAACACAGAACGAAGAAAATAAACTGGAAATACAAATCATAGACATCTGCGTCGAGCACTTCCTTCTTGGGGGCCTAATCACTTCCTCATCTCATCATGAGATCGCTTCTCAGCGCGACGCGTGCGCTGTTCTTTGGGCTTCTCACTTTTCCAATGTGGTTAGAACAACAAAGCCGCAAACTCGCTTTTTAATAAGAATTCTTGCGAATTCCCTTCTCTTCTCTCAGGCTAACTCTCTGATTAATATGCAGATGGATCCACCAGCGCGACTCGCCGCCAGCTCAGCTCAGAGCTCCACACTCCACTCCATTCTCATCGTTAGAGTTGCGTTAGAAGAAGCGAGGTAGGAGGAAGCAGCTGGCCAAAACCGGCTTGGAAACCAGCTACCAGCTCCAGGCCAAAAGAAGAAGGAGAAGAAAGCACCCAGCTGTGGGTAGAAAGCATATTATGTAACCGATTATTATGTAAAGCGAGAATCGATGGGAAAGTTCTTTCTCGTATTTATATTTTGTTTTTTTTGTTTTGTTGTCTTTATCTTCGCTCTGTTTTGATCTTGGAATTTCACAATACCTGGCCGTCATTTCTCCAGGTCCCCCTAATTGGGTTAAGACGCAAATAAAAATTTCGATTTTTGTTTTCTTTGCTTTCTTATTGAGTATTCCGATGGTTCTGTAGTCATTAACTTGGCTTTTTGTTTACCACAACACAAAAGTGACATAAAAGAAAACGAAGTTTATGGCTACGAGAATGATGGGGCGTTATCGAATCGGACTTGGATTTTTAGTTATGTGAAAGGCTTTCAAAACATGTTGTCTATGGCCAAAGAAAGTGCTTGTAAAAGTGTATCTGAGGAAGAAGGTTCTTCCTCTAAAAATCGGTGGTAAAAATCTTTTCTTTGCAGTTTGAAGAATTTCCTTATATACATAGTTCTTAAAGGTTCTAAAATACTTTTAATTTTTTGTTAATATTTTAATTTCCTTTTTACTGAATAAACTTATATATAAGCTTTAGATTTTTGACTCTAATATGTATCTCCCTCACTACTTCTTTCACTTTTCTTTAGCCAAGCCAACTTCTAATGCCTTTCTAATGTACGAGGCCAGCTTTTGAGCCTAACTTGGTTCTTCGGCGGGTTCTGGGATGAAAAGCAAGTTTGGTTGTTGGTTTGGACGAGGCTTTTTTTTGCAAAAGAGAAAAAATAGAAGCGGCAAAACAGCAAAAAATCTAATGAGAAAATTTCTCTATTTCTATTTGCGAGGCTTACTTTGTCGCTCGGCGTTGGCACGTCGTTGTCCGTACATTGAACCTGGCTAAAGCCAAAGTCAAGATAATGGTAGACACATGGAGAATATTATAAATAAATTAAATTTAAACGAACAAGAATTAAATTAATATGATTGTTTATTTAATATTAAAAAAACTGTGTTAAAATTTTTACAATAATGGGGATGCTGGGCATCCATTGGGAAAGAGAATTTCATTTAACGCTTTTATATCGTTTTAAGTTGTAATTGATTTAAAGTAAAATACATTTAATAAATAACGAATTTCAAGGATTGAAAACTGTAAATTAATAACACGTAATAAATTATTTGTAATAAATTATTTAAAGTCCTATTGCTTCCCTAAAAATTAAATATTAAAACTCCATTTATTGCTCATTTCTTCCTGTGCAAGCCACTCTCTGTTAACTTTTTTTGTCCAAGTATTTTTAATACTTGTATTTTTGTTTTTGGCAAGAGAAGGAGACGTTGGCGGGAACAGCTGACCAAGGAAAGAAATTGTTAAGCCAAGTTTCCCGTTTGTCGACGGTGGCCGTGACCATGAGCCATAATATCGCGGCCGATATCTTGGCGTGCGGCTTTCGGAGTTCGGTGTGCACTATATATATGTATATGTACGTATGTGACATAATCTGCTGATGTCGGGTCTCCGGATTGCGAATCGTGGATCGGCTAGCGTTTGAGCTGAGCTTTTGGGTCTTCTGTAACTGCGCAGCGGCGTAAGCATTGGGTTCTCGATTCGGTTCGATTTGCATAAATGTGAAAAATGTGCCAATAAAAATAGCCACGGATAAATGCCGAATTAAGAATCACTCGGCATATACATTTCGTATTTTATATATAGATGTATGTAAATTCTGATGAAAACATAAACTTGTTTATTTTGCAAAAAAATTTGTAGAAATTATTTCAGTTTTCCGTTTTTGTGTCACATTTTGTGGCCTGTCGTCGCGTGGTTTTTTATATTTTTTTTAGCAACGTCGCACTTACGTTTAATTATATTGTTAACTGGAATGTCTTCTTCTTGCCCTGATTTTCAGGTGCCTTTTTGGACAGCCTGTCGCCAAAAGTTTGAATATTTTGAGGAATAATTTTTGGCCCAACACCAGAGGTGTGTTCTTGATGCCTCAGCGAAATGCGTGCGGATCGAAATCCAATCGAAAAAGGAAGGTGAAAAATGATCGCCGAACAATGTTGCGGAATTCGCGTGGAGTTTCGGATAAAAAACAGGAGGGATATTTATATAACACTCAAACAAGGTAAGAAGGCGTGCGACTCGATACAGTAGAACCAGGCCAATGAAAAATGAATAATATGTACTTAATATTTCGTTTTTTTGAATTAAAAATCAATAAATATAAATGTTAAGATTTAAGGGAAGTTATTATTCAATTGTGATCTCCTTATTTATTATAATAATCTCATTAAAAGCCTTTAATTTCCTTTTTAACTTTTAAACATAAACCCCAATTCACCACCCACTGTTTCCCCTAAAAACCCAACCCTCAGGCAAATGTATCATCATCGACATCGACCCCAAAATAATTATTATCTCTCGGTCAATGCACGTTGCATTCGCAATTTGTACCAAACAAAAATAAAAAATAAAAACATAAACAAAACAAAAAATACAAAAATTCAAATAAAAACGTAATCGACTGACATTCACTTTGGGCAGAGGAGGTATTTTATGAATTTACAATCCGTTTTTTTCCCCCAAACCAGATGAAATAACAACAAAAACGAGAGGCTCCAGCTGATGTTGATTTTTTGTTGTACTTTTTTAACGATGATAATGAACTTGAGGCTCTCTCACATAATTGATAACAAAAGAAAATCATCAAAAAATTATTATTATTATTTCTTCTTATTGCGTTACACTTGAAAACGCTCGTGCTCGCTGATAAATATGAAATAATAATGGGGAAAAAATTAATAAATAAATAAATGGAGCCCCGAGACAGCCGTGAGAAGAGTTGGAGGCAGAGAGGAGTGAGAGAACTGGAGCTGAGAGGCGGCTAATTGCAATTTAATGCGTTTGTTTGCCGAAGTATAACACGATTTATTTTCCAAGATATATACAAACGAACACACACCTGTGCATATAGTATTATTCATATATATTTTTGTTGAAGTTCGATTCGGTGTTATTTTAATCATATTGCAATTTATGATTAACTGCGGCGGTTGTGTAAATGTTAAATACATTTACTTGATATTTCAGGGATTAATGTTTGGTGATTGTCGCGAGTTAGGAAATTTGAAAGAAAATCACGAAAGATTATTAAAAGCCTTTTTTAGTATATATTCTGGGGATATAGTTAAATTTAAGAAAAAAATAAGTTGTGATTTATTCTAGAAATGCACTATAATAATAATAATATAATTAATAAATCTATACTAAAACATCTCGGATAACTATTTATTTTTACTCCTTCCAACCCACACTTACCGCTTTAAGGTATTCTCTTTGTAAATCCAATATTTTATATCCTTATACCGGCTAGATCCGATTTGTTGACATTTCTAATTGCACTGCATCTCTAATACTTGGCTTATCACTTTGAACATTTAATTTAGAACATTGAAAATATTTTAGAAATATTTAAACATCACTTTCAGTTGTATTATTGCACATTTATGGATTGTTGTTATTTAAAGCTTCTATTGTTGGCATTCCAAGCAACCTTTAATCGCAGTTTCTGGTGTGGTGAGGAAAACACAATAGAAACTTCTAATCACAGACAGACATTGCACTTTTGGACTCTGTTGTTTTCGTCGATCGATCATAATTGTTAATGGAATTAATATTGGATATTAATTTGTATAAATCGAGACAAATTTCCGTGATGAGCGAGCCCCAAAAGAGACGAATCCCTTTCCCGGTACCCAATCCCGATCAATATCCCAGTCTGAGCGCGATCTCCGATCTCCACCTAGCTCCTCCACGATTCCACGATCCCTGTTGCGACGACAGCAACGCTTAGTCAAAGACTGACTATGAATGGGGGAAATTCTGAGCTGAGCCGAGCCGAGCCCAACGCAGGCACACACACCAAGATCGCTCGGCACTCGCACACTATGGCATCTCCCGAGCCCAAAAAACGATCGCGATTGCGATCGGGTGCTCACCATGTCCGGAGGTGATTTAATAGAGAACCGATACCGAACCCGAACCGAGCCACCAACCACGCAACAAGTGCCAGTGTCGATCCGATCCACCCATCCATCCATCGAATCAATAGATCGATCTGTGGCCGATCTCGAACCGATCCGATCTACGGACCAGCTGTTCGAATCCGTTTGCAGTGAGTAAGGTTCTTCATGCCTGCTGCTCCCGCTCACCGGGTTCCCCTGAGGTTTTGTATCTGTGTGAGGGATTTACAGGGGAACTTCCCTAAGGAGCTCAACAGCCATATGGTACTTTATGGGTTAATATATTTGGGCTTAAATTTGAGAAACTTAAATATTTCAATTTAAATCTTAAATGCCTTTAAATATCTGCTGTAACACCAAACGGTTTTACAAAAACGAAATGGGATTTTAGAATGCAAAATATTCATATTTAAATATTTATTGAGAATAAATTAAAGTTTTTATTAATGAAAAATGTATATTATAATTTGAAGAGGGAATTTAAGCAGTAATTTGTGTAT
The DNA here is from genome assembly GCA_035045905.1 of Drosophila anomelani. Taxonomy (NCBI): domain Eukaryota; kingdom Metazoa; phylum Arthropoda; class Insecta; order Diptera; family Drosophilidae; genus Drosophila; species Drosophila anomelani. Next base: position 3,239,848 of record JAWNOO010000165.1, read on the forward strand.
AAAAATAGTTGAGTTGATAAAAGGTTTAAAAGTAATCAAAAGGTGTAAATAAGTAATCAAAATATTTTATAAATTCATGTAAATAAAATTCTATAGGTTCTAAAATATTTTATAAATTCATACAAATAAACATTTTAAAATTTAATTTATAGATTTTTCACTGTCTCGATCACTCTCGCTCTCTGTGTACACTTGCTCTCCTGGTGCTTCCTCATCCTCGTATTCCCCATGCCGCTGATAAGGAGCACCCATGTGTACGCGTAATCTGTGGTAGGTTCTTCTTCTTTTTCGCATATAGAATCTCAATGAAAGTTTGCCAAGAAACAATGCCTCCAAGGCTTATTGAAATGTTTACTTCTGGCAAATTTATGCAACACAACAATCACACACACTCACACATGGCAGCTGTATATGTGTGGTTATGAGACACAGATACAGAGCGCGGGGTGTTCGCTGTTCGCTGTTCGCGTGTGTTCGAGTCAGCTTGTCAGCGTGAGGTAGGTTGCACTCCATATAACATAGCATATATAGAGTATAGTGCGATATAACTGGTTCGCCCAGGCGGCGGCGGCAAGCGAGTCTCGAGAATCGAAATCAGCTGTGCCACCGGCTGTCCGGATGTCGCTCCGTCTGATCCAACAGAGTCGACTATGTTACAATGTTGCCACTGGCTGAGATTTATGTAAGTACCCTCGGCCACGCATGGAGATGTGGGGTATAATGGCAGTGTATGTGGCAAGGAGGATCAGAGAGTTTTTCAGAGCGGATTTTATTTTCTAAAGCTTCCAGCTTTGCTTGTAAATTTATGGTTTTATTTTAGTTTATTGATTAATTTGTAATACCAAAATTGAACTCAATCGGAGAGTCAATTTGGTCAGAATAAAGATTTTAAGGACTGTTTTAAGGATCTTTTTCAGCTTATAAAATAATAATTAAATTGTTAATAATTTATTTTGAATATATTTCATATAATATTGGAAATTATTATTCATAAATCTTTTGAAATCTTTTCATGAAAATCCTAGAGATTTCCAAATAATTTGATTTTATTTGCAAATTTGGTTTTTTAATATTTTTCTCAGGGATGCGGCAAAATGTACGCCTGGTTTTTAACAACCAAATTCCGCCATGTTTTTTCATTCTGCTAATAATTTCGTAATTTAATGTAATAAAGATAATGCTAATTTAATAATAATGTTTTCAATAAATACCATTTTTAATGGTTTAAACATTTATACTAATTCTTATGTTATAAATAACTGCCAGGATATCCCACAGCCCAGACACCCTTCTCTATTAACACATCAATCCTTCGCATGCGTGTGTGCAGTGTGTGGGCAGGGACGTGGCGCGGTGAAGATCAAGGAGGGGAGGGGGCACAGGAACACCAGAGGGGGTTTGGTGGGAGCCGAAGCGATCGTGAGTGTCGCTTCAGTGTGCGCGCTAATTGCCTTGATTGAGTTTTAAATTAATGCGAATTAGAGTTGTGGTCTTGTTGTTTTAAAGCCAAACAATGCGCATGTGTGCACGCTTGTCTGGATCGGCAGAGGATATATAGATACAAGATGGAAATAGATGTATCTCATTCACAACGATATGGATGTTGTTTATGGTGTTATCGGCTGTTTATCAAGAAAGTCCTTGGGGGTATTTTAAGGAGATATATTGCTAAGTTTAAGTAATAATATAACCTACAGTTAAATATTTATCCTTTCTTTAAAAAATGCGTACAATATTTAAACATCTTAGACCGCTGACAGCTCTAAATGTAAAACTAGAAGAAAGGGATTTTTTTTATTTCCTATCTCATTGCTTTTAACATTAAAATATTAATAACAATTATTTCAATATTTAAAAAATGTAAACATATATATTTTCTCCTTATGTTTTAAAACACTAAATCCTGTTAATAAAATTACACTCGTAGAAGATGACCTGCATCACCATATATAAAAAATCGTCCTGACATCCTACCGCCTCTTATTATCTTGTAGATACTTATCTAGCTACCCTCAGCTGTCACATTAGATACGATTCCCGCGTATCTTCATCTCTGGCCGGGGGATTCACACGCTCTCCTCCGAGACGGATGAATTCTTATCCTGTCGATCAGTGGAAATACAAATCGAATTTCTAAGCAATTGCCTGAACGACTGACTGAGTGGCTGAGTGACTGAATGGCTAAATGACTGAATGACTGAATGACTGCCTGCCTGAGTGACTGAGTAGGCATTGGCTTTGCATTACTAATTAGCTGGGCAGTTGCAGCTCAACTCAGTTCTGCTGCCGGTTGATCCCACAATTATGCCATGCCAGATACAAGCAGACTGGACTGCCCCTGTTACTCGTGCGACTCCTTCGTGTTGGTCGGTCGGTCAGTCAATCATCAAAAGGTATATAAAAACAAAAGGCAGCGTTGTTAATACTTCTTTTCAATTAGCTTCACATAGCCACAAGATATACCAACAACAATAATAGCAACAATAACAACACGAAGCCTTTTTCCCAAGCGAACAGGTTTTTCACGCGACGACAACAATGTTGATGATCACAATAATGATGAACTGATCACGATGATGAAGTGATACACAGAGAATAAAGCACAAGCGGAGGTGTGGGAAAACTCAAAGGTTTTCCTTGGCAAAAGGATTCGAATTAGAGAGTTTGCAATCACTTTCCCAAGTGCCAAAAGTAGACTATATATATTTATTAATCCTTGAACAATAGGAAAGCTTAAAGCTGAAGCTTATTAAAAATATTACAAAAATGATTTAAATATTGTCAACGAATTGTTATTATTAATTGGCAAAGGGTTTTATTCAGATTATTTTCCCTTGAATATCATAAGGTACATAATTTTCCTCTGTGTATTAAAAGGTAACACACGATGTTATTCCACTTGTTTTGAATTTTCAATTTGCGTTTACGTTTTTCCTTAGCTTGTTTTTGGGTTTTGGTTTGTCGCTTCCTTATTGAACTTTTATTCACTTTGACATCGATCGTTTTTTGGCAGTTTTCCGAGATTTTTAGTGCCGAGTGGCTAGGTTCTTTTCCTTTCAACGCGCCCGCCGCGACTTTCTGGCTCGCTTCATTTTATGAAACTAAAGCCCACAGCTCCGGGGATCCGACTCTGCCACAATTTGTGGCAGGGCTCAGGCTCTGACAAGTGCCATGGAGCTGAGCTGAGCTGGAGAGCTCGGCTCGGCTCAGAGCCAGCTCACAGCTCACAGCTCCCTTAACATTTAATGAGCATTAACAAGCTGCACTTAAATGCAATAACAACAACAACTAGGGGAGGGAAGGAGGCGAGGTAAGGAGGGTGTAGAACTGCAACAACAACAATTGATAACAAGTAAGAATACTCCAAAGTGAGGCTTACGGCTGAAGATGGAGCAGAAGCTACACATCAACTTGGAGTAACCTAAATGCTCTGTAAAAATAAAATTTATACAAAAATCTAACAGATTGAAGAGAGTTTTAAATATAGGATTATATTCCATAAAGTCAAATATGCATATCTTTTCTCTCATAAAAAAAAAATTAAATATATAAAAATTAATGTGATTCCCCACGAGTCATCCGTCATATGACCATTTTCCCCAGCTTATAGGGTACAAGGAGCAGCACCAAACCGAACTATACACCGACACCGTTCACAATGGAAGAAGCTCCACGCTGTCTGAGTGAGCGCACAAGCACAAGTGGGATCGTTACCAGTTGTTGCCTCACTTGATTACCCCACGAGGCTGCAAATTCATTTCTGCGCCTCCTTTCTTCGCAGAATCGGGGAGAAGACAGCCTTCGGGGGCCCTCTCGTGGTCAGTATTCTTTTATTATTTTTTTGTTGCCACTTTTTTTTTGCTTTTTGCCGCCTGGCTTGTGTTCCAGTTGCAAGCGGTAAAGTGACGCTGGGGGACGCATGGCACACATAGTGACCCAATGATCTACAAAGGGCGCGGTCTGCCGACAGATAACAAGGCAGACAGGGACAGGTATAGGATAGGGAGAAAACAGGAAAGAGATGGACTAAATAAAAGTGAAATTAAACTGATCAGAGAGCTCCTAATTAATAAATTGTATGCCTGTCAATATGGTTTTCGTTTATTTTCATCAGAAAAATGAATAATATTTAAATCAGCAAATTTAAAATGCTTTTTAAACTGTAAAATATATAAAATATATATATATATAAACTGTATTCTTCTACTAAAAATTCACTAGATCCCATAACTGGGTTTTAATATTATTTTTCTCCCTGTACACATGCTCCTATTACCCCTTACCCTCATTTCTGGCTGATGCTCATCCTCCTACCTCTCCTCCATACATTTCACATTTATTATTGTTGAACGCCTGTCCTTGAACTTGACCCAGCAGCAGCCGCAGCATCCACAGCTGTGGCAGCCAAGACGATCTGCCCTTTATTGCCACAATCTCTCCTTACGCTCTCTCTCTCTCTCTCTTTTTATTTGCTTTATCATGCCTTATAGTAACGAGTACTATATGCACAAGTGCTCACTATAATTAATCAGTGGCCACGGAGCGCGTCTGAGTGGGATCTCCAGGGGTCTGTCTCCCCTTCAGCCGATCCCTTGCCGATGTAATATACATATTGCTTACTCTCGATTCATTCACAGTTTTTAGTTTCTGCGCATTAAGCATTTTTTATACTTTCGACACCTACAGATTGGTTGGCACTTAATATGGCCTGATAAGACATTGAAATACGTCTTACATTTTAATGAATTTTAATTGGACTTCGGAGCTTATCGTTTAATGAGTAGCGGAAATGGCCAAGAGAGATCTGCGGGGCTTGTGGGTGATATTATTTGAGATGATAAGCCTAAAAATACGATTTTCGGTGGTGTTTACATGACTTCTTAATAGGTGTTAAAATGATTAAGATTAAGAAAGGTATATATACAAGAGTGATCAACAAAAAACTTGAGAGCTGTTTTTGTCCAGAGAAATATGTGCATTTTATAATGTGTACTTTATTTCTTTTAATAAATATAAGTACATGCATTTTCTGCTGATAGAACGCACCCAAATAAGCCCGAATGAATTATGCATACGCACTGTTGGCCCGCCAATTTTATCACCCATAAGACACGTGTGCGGGCCTATGACGAAATTGCCATTTAAAAAAGTTCCAATTGCAAAAAACTGGCAACGAAAAAAAACCCAAATAACCCCAACAAATAATAGCAATAAAATAAATAATAAAAAAATATAATTAAAATAGCGCCACTGAAATTGTAGACAAAGAGAGACCGAAGTGGGGCTGGCAATAAGCTCAGGTAATACGAGATGTTATCGAAGTTTCCACCTAGACATTCACCGAATATATATTTTGCAACCGTTTCTGATGACCTATGTGAGAAAGTCTGGGAAAGTTGAGCGATAGTCGAGCGAGAAATATGTCAACTGCGGAGTGGGTAAAAAAATAAAATAAAAAATACGAATAAATATGAGTAGCCCATTCCATTCCATCGACTGCAGTCGCACTCGCAATCAAAGCCAAAGTCATAGCCTAGGCCTCGTCTAGTCCGCAAATTGGGCAAAACTGGGGGAGATTGAGAGTTCCGGAAATGCATTATGCATCAAATAAAACACGGACACCAAGTAGGCCCTAGAAAAATAAAAGGGGTCTGCTGGTTTATTAATTTACCAGTATTAATAGAATTGTTGCAAAAATGTGAGAGATAAAAATGGTGCGAGGGGAACGAAGTTGAGCAAACTAGTTTATGGGGAGTTATATTTGTACGCAGGGGAGTATCTAGGTTCATAGAGAGGATATAAACATAAATAAAATAATAAATAATTAGAATATTAGGAGGTGGGATTAAAATTAGTTGTACTATTTTATTGTTTTTGTAAAGTAAATATTTTTATTTCACGTTTTTATAGTTAAATACTTTTTAGAAAATACAATTTTATGTGTTGGTTTTAATAGTAATCAACATGCATATGCATAAAATGATACGAAATTAATTTTTTGTTTTAAATTTTTGATTTTAAAGCTGTATCCTCTTAAACATTACAAAAAGCAGAGTAAATTCATTTAATAATTAAGATTTTAATAGAAAAACAAAATATATATCACTCACTGGTCTTTTGGCCACCTTAGGCTCTCAAGAAGACCTACAAAATAATACCCTGCAAGGGTATGAGAATAAATTTTCATTTACCTTTAAGATCCACTATAGCGCCTGATAATCATTACGTTTACTGTTCGAACTAAACCGATTTTCCATAGCCGCCTCAAGGTATGCATTTAATATTTCGAATATAGATTTTTCCTAAAACAGGGTGCACTTCGTTCCAACCCATTTTGCTTAAAATTATTTCTACTGATGGCTGGCACTTAATTTTTATAAATCTCACCAACGTCAACCGCAGGAATAAAAGTAAAACAAAATGTAATTAAACAATACCAACCGAGAGCAAACCATTATAACAAACAACCGCGACGTAAACAGCTGCGACAGTTTTCGACATTTTCTGCATTACCGAAAACATTCCAGGGGATATCCTGTAGAAGGGAAAACCTCTTTTACACAATCCGCTTCCGCCTTTACACCCCCCTCAATTCGGAGGGAGAACCACAAAATGCGTGTTTATTAATTAAGCGCATTTGTTTTCATTAAACAAACGTTTTAATTGAGCATGAAAGTTGGCGCCGTCGAAATAAACGCGACAAGGCAATAGACGTGGCCATAAAAACAACAACAAGAAGCCGAAACGAACCCTTTAACCCATTTAACCCATGCCACCCACCTGACGCACACACAAACAGGCAGCGAGACAGACCTACATAATAATTAATTTCGTTGTATTTTAATGGATTTACGTTTGGTAGACATAAGGAAAAGCAGAGGAAATCCCAATGTGATTGATGAAAGCCTTTTTCCAAGGATAATAATTGTTTGGGAAGGTAAAGTGAATGGTTAGATATTTTTAAATTAAGAAAATTTAGATTATATTAAATTTTTAAAATAAGAGAAACGTTTTATGAAGTCAATAAATTAAATAAGAATATAAAAACTCTTTAATAAAGATGGATATTTGTCCGCAGAATTATTTAACATTATTGAAATTATAATTAAGTATTAAATATTATTTCTTATTACAGTATTTAATAAAATACATATAAATTAAAAAATGTACAATAAATATTAAAAACTTTCAACACATCCTTCAGATAAGAATTCTTTATAGAATCAACTAACCCATTTTTGCTTATCCGTTTCATTGCGCACTTTATATTGCCATTCATCGTGGAGCTCCTCTCTGACCAGTCCCCTTTTTCAACGAGTCCATTGGGTGCAATTAAAATTCGGCCTCGAAATTATTATTATTGCTTATGAAAAACACTTTTCCAGCAAAGGCAAGAACTCTCACTCCCATCCCCATTCTCCACAAAGCTGGAAGCTTGGCCAAAAACTTTTTGGCCAGGACTCGACATCGTTGGGATGTTTTTAAAAGCACTTTATACGCCAGCCACACGCTGCATGATATAGATATAGATCAGGCCGCCAGTCCCTTCACCATCCCCCTTTCCCCTCTCCGCCCACTGTTTCTGTGATTATTTTTCATAAACTTGGCAAATGTTTTGGGAAATCCATTTAGCGAGCGAAGGCAGCCGCATTACTTTATCTCTATCTGAGGCCATCAGGATTATGATTTGTGCTCGGGTGTGGATACTTGAACTGCGCGGACTGAGTGAGTTATAGCATCCATATACTCAATATATATATGGCTATACATATATGTGGTTGTGAATTATGCCAAGTCAAGGAACTTGGAATAGTTGGCAAAGTTTCCTTAGACCACAAGTGCCAGAGCGGCAATGAAAGCAATTTGATAATGATATATAGTATGTATGTGGGTTAATAGATAAGAGATAATTATAAGGAGGAGTGACTGTCTGGGGATTATAAATAATGTTTAGCGTACCTGGATGAAATTAATAAACAATGAGCTCAATAAGCTGGTAAATATAAGCATTTGTTTATTAATTTATTAAGGTTTTATGGTTGAAAAAGGTGTTAATTAATGTGTATTAAACATTGATGACTTTTTTACCATAAATAAATTCAAATTTAATCTTCTTGTAAAATTAAATGCATTAAAATTCTTTTTGAACTTATAATATTTCTGAAGCCTATATCCAAAATAAATTAATAAAATTAAAAGGATTCAGAGACTATACTTCAGAGTGTGTGTAACAAAGTGATTCCCTATGTCTAATAGGTACATCCTTCATGAGATTTTTAAGGCTATCCCCAAAGTTATATCCTTAATGGGATTTAAGGGCTTTTAAATGTATTAAAAAAAAACAATACAAAGTATTTTTACATTGATTATTTATATAAAACACTTATTGAATATCAAATAATTAATGTAAGAACTTAAAATATGCTCCCCATATTTATTTATGCTTTTAAATGAATTATTTTAATTTTGTTTTGTTTTCTAGAATTTTTCTAGAGCGCTTTTATTCATATTCTTGTTTTATTTATTAATTTACCATTGTTTTTCGTTTAACAAAATTCAATTTGTGCCAATGTTCTTATGAATTTCCTCTCACCTCGATTTCTACCCCCAAATTTCTCCCTCTGCTTGTCATAAAAATATGCGACATTTCGTTTTTATCGCTTTTGAAAAACTTTATTCTTGGCTCTTTGGTGTTCAATTCCTCCTACTTCTCTCCATTTGCTCATTCTTTTGATTTCGCCTTTTGCTCGTATTGTTTTTTCTTTTTATTTTATTTACAATGGCAATTTTCTTTGTTTTAAACAAGCAGCGCATTGCTTTTTATTTGTGATGCTCGATTGGCGATTGGAAAGCGCCCGATTGGCTGCGATTTTCGGACAGCTTGATGGGGTTGGGGGTGCACTATGGCATTGAATGGGTTATTTTTGGGTAGAAAATAAAATGAATACATATTAGTCTATATAATGAATATGTTTAAAAAGGATGTGTAAACAATGCTATGCTATAAAAAATACGAAGATTCTGCGAGAGAGAGGGAGACGCGAGCGAGCGTCTGCCATTGAAAAAGGAAAACCGGAAGTGGTACAGAGTATCTCATATCGAATAAAATGAGAGCTTTAGATATTAATTTAGTAAATAATCAGATACATGAAAACACAAGTTCGAAAGCTAAAGTAAGGCTTCGATATCAAAAATATCCACTGTACCTTTGCCCCACCCAACCAACACCAACTTAACATCATCAAATACATGGCTTTTACTCCTTCGCCTCGCCCTACACACCCCCCCCACTGAAGGCGAAAAACAGCTTTTCCGCGTCGCCATAAAATGCAAGTGGTCAAGTGGAGGAGTTCGAAGGCAAAGGAGCAAAGATTCCAAGAGGAAATCACAAAATGAAAAACGAAGAAAAACAATTAAATGGCAAAGAAGAGCCGGCAGCGGCAGCCAGCAGTCGACAGCAGCAAAACAAGCGAATAAACTTGGAAAATTTTGGGCGGAAAACGGCGGGGGGTGGGGCAGTGCAAAAGCGGAAAAGCGAAAACTGAATGCAGCATTTGCGACACGTCGAAAAGCGTCAGCGCCAATGGCAACTCAGTTTAATTGAAATCAAGTGGCAAGGGGGGCTGACTGCGCCTTTTGGGGGCGGTGAAAATGGTGTGGGGGGAAGGTTGATTGCCGGGGTGGATTGCAAATCGAATTGAAACGCCGAAACGTATTCGAAAATCGACAGCAAACGTAATTGAAATTGCATGAGCAACAATGTGCGGTGGCTAAAGAAAAACTGTTTGTTGCTTGGAGGGAGGTTGGTGAAAAACCGGGTGGAGTGGCTCTGCCAAATGGAGGAGAGCCAAGCCAGTGGACAGCCCAGTCCCACAATCAGCCGCCACTTGCTTACTTTACACATAAATTGGTAACACTGCGACGGAAGTGGAAGGAAAAACTAACAAGAAAGTGGAAGCAAGAAATACTCTATGTTAAAATAAAAATTTTAATATAAAATAAAGTTAGCTGAAGTAAGAAAAATAAATTAAATGTTGTACTATGTTTATTTATTTAAAGCCATAGTTTTAGCGAATTACTATTTTTTGTTAAAAAAATCCAGTTAACTTTTTATGTACAACATTTAAGTATTTCCTACAGGTATGGATTTCCTTTAAAAATAAAAGTTTTTTTATGTCTAATGTATATATATATAAATATATATTAATGTATAAATATATAAAATAGTTTATAATAATATAAAATAACTAAAACTCCCAAAGGAATAATTTAAAAATAATATTTTTGTTTTAATATTATTTTCACAATTTTTTACAAGTCCTAATTGGACTCTCATAAAGTGAATATACCCCCCTTGCAATATTTCCAATACTTTCCAATTTCATTCTGTTTACTTCTTTGACTTTTTATAGATTTCAATACGTTTTTCCTGCTACCTTCCCTCCTCCGTAAAAAGAAATTTATGAGCCATGTTTAAGAAATTAAATCTGCAGCAGCTGCCAGTTTCTTAAACTGATTAACAGTTGGCAAAATTTTTGTTTAATTACTGCGGCAGAAAAATATCCATACGAACCCAACCATTTCGGCAGTCAGATAAATTTCCATTTAGTTCCCAGTGATTCATGCAAAGATTTCCATTTGGCATAAGACAGATTTTTCAACCAATTTGCAAATTGTTTTCTAAGCACACACACAAACAAACACAGGGAAAACCGAAAAAGAGATGGAGATAGAAAAGTGTCAGCAGAATAAATGCTGACAATAAATAAAAATGGAAAATGATTGAAACATGTGTCCGGGCATTTTCGATTTTTTGATATGCCATGCACGTTCTATGTGCCAGCCTCCACCACATCTCAGCCTCCATCTCCATCTGCCTGACACTGTTTCCTGTACTTTTGGCGTGTGTCAATAGCCCGGATGTGTAAACAAATAAGAAAACAATCAGAGGCGACATTTTCTAACCTAACGTGAGTGCGCACAAAAGTATGCTATAAAAAATATGATGAGTCTGCGAGAGAGACGCGAGCGAGCGTCGGCCATTGCACCGGAAGTGGCACAGAGTGTCATATGGAATAAAATGATGGCACATAAAAATTGTTGCTAAAGAAGTGTTCACATTGTACTAAAATGAGGTTTAAGGCTGGGGGAGAATATAAAATGTTTATTTTACACCATTTTGAGATGAATAATTCATAACAAATAGGTTTAAAAATAAAATTATACCAATAAGATTGATATTTATTGGCTCAATTTATAAATATGTTTAAGAGAAAGTTACTGAAGATTTATTTTAGCCTAAAATAAAAAAAAAAATATCAGAAAAACCTACTTAAATAAAATAAAATTAAATAAGAAACTACAGTTAAGATAATAATAAAAAAATCAACTTGCTTCCAGAAAATCTCCACAATTTTAAAATTAATACATTCTAACTCCATTGATTGATTTTCCATTACAATTACTACTCATACATATATCCTACACTTCCATGTGCGCCCAGTGGCCAAGTTAACCCCTCGCTTTCCTATCAATATCAATAAGCCATATCGATGTCATTGAATGACAAGCCCAACTAATACCATATTGATTGCCTGACCAACCCTCTGGACAAGGAACTGCACCCACAAAGGCATTTGCACCACATAACTCGGCATCAGGCGGCACATCCTGTGCACATCCTGTTGAAGTATAAAAGGGTTTATGGCGTGTTTGCAAAAAAAGGAAACAAAAACCAATAATAAAAAATATATATAAATAAATATAATAATAGCGCAGTGAAAGGAGAGAAACAAAATCCCGAACAAACATTAATTTGTAACGCACGTTTGGCCAATTTCGGTTTTACAATTTTGACCAACAAAAATGTACCCCAAGTGACCGCATAACGAGCGCAAATCAATTTGCCACGTTGATAAGCAACCCTCCAACGATGATAACCCTTTTTTTCTTCGGCCCCCTTTTTGTATCCCTTTACCCCGTGGGCCTCGGCTGTCATAGCCGGGGATTTATAGATATTAAATTAGACAGGATTTTAACACGCGCACGTAACTTTGACATACATCAACCCGACTTAACTTTGCACAAAAAATATAAAAATACAAAAAAATATATTGAAAAAATGGAAGGCGGTTGAAAAAACAATCTCAAACAATGCAAATTGTATGCCAAATGTTGAGATTTATTTTGCTGACCGATCCAGAGTATAAAAGAAGTTGAAAATACATTTATATAAAACACACACCCATGTGTGTGTGTCCCATCTGCGCCTCCTGTCTTCGTCCCTCTCTCCTGCGGTTGCCCCAATTTCATTCCCGAATCGCATTATAATCATAATAATAATAATAACAGTAAGCAAAGATGACAGCAAATTTCAAATAGGTGTGAAATGAAAATTCTGTTGTGTATAGAGATTGGTCAGCAGTTGGTCTCGCACTCCAGGGGGTGGGAGGATTTGGGTTAAAACAGATACAAAGTCACAGATGTTATGTGGCCAATGGGAAATTCAAATTTGGAAAAGGATTATTGACCAAATATTGGCTGCATTTCTATGGGGGGAAATGGTTTGGATTTTTGTTTGAATTGGTCAAGTCTCCAGATTGAGACTTCTGGGTGGTTGTTGTGTTTCGAATTCGTTATTGTTTAAGGTGGTGATTTTAGTTAAATTTAATCACAGTGGAGGTGTTCCTGAATTTTAACTATCTCTATATTTAGTAAGATTTATGAGCAGTTGTTAGGGAAATTATTAAGATGCTGAAATGGTATTCAGATGACTTTAAGCATTTTTTAAATATATTGAATGATAATATTCCTTCAGTTTTTCATAATATTTTTATAAGAATATATTTTTAATAGTATTATCTTAACCTTTATTGAATTCCCTACAACTTTTCCTTTTAAAACTGTCTTTTTCGAAATATTTACAATGCCCAGTAGCCATTGTCCACCTTGAAACATATAACAATGAAATCATAAAGATTTGAGCTGCCCAAAAAGTAAACTCTTCCCTCCGCATACAGTTTAATGAACTGTGAGTGCGGCACTGTCCCTCTCGAGCCCCTTTCCCGCCCGTCCATAAACCCCAATCCCTGACATTAGCCATGGCTATTTACTTTTCAGTTCGCTACAGACGAGCTCCGATTTTTTAGGGCCAACATGTGAAAGAAAATAAAAATCTCACAAATTATTTATTAATTACCCCAACACAACCTCGCTTGATTCGAGTTGCTCAAAGGTTAAAGCCAAACTGTAGGCCCCAGAAGAAGTATTTTCAAGTCTCTGCTTATCGCTATTGTAAATTGTAATTTCTTCTTTTCTGCAGCCTCTTTTTGGTTTTCTATCTTGTCTTCTTTTTTTTTGGCACAATAAAACAATAAATCAATCACAGTTAGGACTGTGTGTTGTGTTTTTTGTTATCTTTAACCAAGTTTTTAGTGTCTTGCTAGATTTTTTTGTGGGGCTCAAAATTTAAGAGGCCTTGTTATAACACTGGACAAAATTTGTTATACTATTTTTTATACACATTGAATAATGGAAAAACTGTTATGCATTAATGTATTTATGTTTTAATAATTATTTTTTTTAGCAAGAAGTTTATATTTGCTAATAATGCAGTTCTAAAACTCTTTCTTAATATTCAATCTTTTAATTTCAATTAAAAAATCTTATGACTTTTATAATAAATATAAAAATTACTTAAAATAGTCTTAATTTCTTCGTAAGTGTACATATTTTCCCATTTTCCCTTTGAGATCTGTTAAGTGAGATAAAAGAAAATTCCATGACATGTTTTCTGCCATGCATAAATTTATATTGAATTGTGTAGATCAAAACTAAAGATGCGGGCTGCTTAGTAAAAATATAAATACTGGAAAATGAGAGAAAAGGTGGGACTTTCTTTAGTGGATTTAAAATTTCAGCAGTTAACATTTTTATGGAAGCAGCAAAGTCAATTAAATAGGGAACAGAGTCGAAAATCAACAAGCTGTGGTGGAAAATCACCTTTTTTTGTTTAAGTAAACTCACTCAAACGTTGAGTTTCCGCCAACTCACTCCACTCACACTGAAGCACTCATTCAGCAATGGCGGCTTCAATGGCTTGCTGTTGGCTTGTTCTCTCGCTCTTGTGGGAGTGGCCTCCATCCGTTCACTATTCCATTTCGTTCCTATGGCCGCTCACCGCTTCGACTGAGTAAATTAAAATTTTGTGTAGTTTATTATTAAATGAAGCGCATTTTTGTATTTGTATGTGGACCGACTGAATGTCCGTCCTTCTGACTGTCTGTCTGGTTGCTAGTGTGTGTATGAGTGGGCCATTGTGAGCAACAGCGGCATTTTTATATAGATAAACATAAAATAAATCGTGGGCCGTCGGTGGGTTGAGAGTCCCCCCATTGGACACAAGCCCGCAGACATAAGGCACATAATAATATTAAAATGTTAATTAGCGTATTAATTCAGTTTGGCGTTGAAAGAACAGGCAGGGGATTTAAAAATGTATTTTTGGGATATTTAATTTAAGATGAAATTGTAATAATAATTATTATAATAAATATTCTAGAGATTAAGTCATCTCCTTTTAGAAATTAAATTATCTAAAGATTATAGGAAAATATGTTATACATTATTAAAGTAATTGTTAAATGTACTTCAAAAATTGTTTACAACTTAACTTTTAAAGCCTATTATTCCCCTTAAATCATATTTACTACAAAACCTCTTTTTACTAACAGCTCTTAATATTTAATAACCAATTTATATAACCCACAATTTAAATTTTCCTTCAACATTTATTACTCTCATTTATTGCCAGCACAATTTTTAATTATTTAAATGAATAAAAGCCAAACGAAAAAATAAAGCAAGCAGAGCCTGTTCTCAATATTTATAGCTTTTTAAACAAATAAACAGAGTTCGCAGTTCGCTGGCAAGAAGGCCACCCACAAAATCCCAGGGAAAAGCAGGGGAAACTCACGGAAAAACCCATGAAAATGCACTCAGAGAGAGGGAGAGGGCGAGAGAGAGGAAAAGAGACAGCCAGTGCCGGGATCAGTGGCGTTTCAGTCCCAGGCTCCAATCCGAATCCGAAATAGTTGATTTTAATGATGTACATAATAAAATTCCCATTCGTTTTGTACCAATGCCACCGTTCCACGTCTGCTTTCCGGTTTTTCAAACTGCTCTCGGAACACTCCTGGTGGCTAGAGAGTGCGAGCAGGTTGGTTGCTCATGCGGCTATCTCGCTCGCCCTTGAACGGATATAGATGCTGCGAGGGGTTGAACCGATTGAAACGATGCCGAGATTGTGCGACTGAGTCAATTTCGAAATCATACGCCCGCTTGGCC
Source organism: Drosophila anomelani (assembly GCA_035045905.1). Taxonomy (NCBI): domain Eukaryota; kingdom Metazoa; phylum Arthropoda; class Insecta; order Diptera; family Drosophilidae; genus Drosophila; species Drosophila anomelani. Next base: position 3,255,193 of record JAWNOO010000165.1, read on the forward strand.
AGTCAGTCGAAATTTTCTCGTAGGCCTAAACACACGCGGGTCTTCCAAGCCGACTTTTCCGGCGCTTTTCCAAAAAGGGAAATACCAAAGCGAGAATCTGATCGGTGGATTTGAAAACTGTGGGTTTTTCCAACATTTACGAACTGAACGTGTAATCGGAAATCGTTTTAGAAAAGTGCTTGTGAGATACAAACTGCAGATGTGATCTTTGGTCTATTTTTAAACTAGTTTGTTCGGTTATAATAAACTCAAAAACCTACAAATAAAACCAAAAAATTAAAAAGAAAACCGAAAGTGATTTTAGATAGTGTGCTGAAGTTTAAGACAAACATTTCAAGACCTAAAAGTGCCCATGTTAAGATCATAAAAAACTTAAGAATTGAATATGTAAAAATAACAATAAATTGAAGATCAAGAACTGAAAAATTCATTTCAAGCTGCACTTGAATTTTTGAAAATAAACAAATAATTTGCGGAATATAAAACAGAATATTGATAATAAATAATCTTTGAAAACCACCTAAAGATTCAACGAATTATCCAATAATACCAGCAATACCAGCAATCAATTTAAGGCTTATCTTGCTTAAATAGCTGCATTATAAAAACCAGAGGAATTAAGCTCCAATTCAGATATATATTGATTATTTCCTAACCGATCCCAAGCTGGGTAGTCCATTCCTGAACCTCACGCCGGCGGGTGGCAGCAGCAGCAACCCCTCGCCCTCGCCCACATCAACGCCTCCAGCGGCCTCTTTGGACGCCAAGGTGGCGGCCAAGCAGCTGGCCCAAAGCTTCCAGCTGTCCGCCAACTCGGCTTTTAACTTGGCCCTGCCGCCGAGCTTCTACAGACAGCTACCGCAGCAGTTACCCCAGCTTCAGCAGCAGATCCAGCTTCCGCAACAGCTACCGGAGTGCCTGGACTATAATAATCACGACACACCCGAGATGGATCTAATCAATCCGTATATGAGGCACCACAGCTTCGCGGCTGCCGCCCAAGGAAGTCCTCCGTCGGCGGCGCAGCGTCACCATCATTTGGCGGCGGCCATGAGCAACGGATTCGCCGATGTTCATGCCCATGCCATGGCGGCGGCGGACTACCAGCAGCAGCTGGCCGACTATCACAGTGCAGCCGCCGCTGCGGCTGTGTATGCCAATAATAATAATAACAACAACAATAACAATAATAATAATAGTAGTAACAACAATAACAGCAGTCCACTGATGCTGCTAAAGGCGGCACATAGCAAGGACACGGACTCACCATCCACCACACCGCCGCCGCTCGCCTCCTCCCGTCTCCATTCCGACTCCTCGCCATCGCCGCGCTACGAGCACAACTCCAGCCCCGGTGTGGACAGTGCTAAGTCGTATGCCCTTAGTCAAAGGAGCAGCGGTGGCGAGGATCCTGGCCAGAACAGTGAGTCTGCCAGTCCACCGCCTCAGGCAGCGAGTGACTTCAGTCCCGAAAATCTCAGTAGCCAGCGGGCCAAGTTCCAGCATCACCATCATGGCGTCAATCCGCTGGCCCATCACAGTGGGAATCCCGGACACCATCACCTCCACCTCAGCAGTAATAACAACAACAATAACAGCAGCAGCGGCTTGGATCATAAGCTACCACTGAGTTTCCTGGGTCCCCCACTGGCCGCTCTCCACTCGATGACTACGGAAATGAAGGGTGGCCAAGGAGGTGTCGGCGGTGTGGGTGGGTCAGGCAATGGTTTGTCCTATGGCCACAGTCCCAACTCGCATTTGATCAGTGACCGAGGTTCGGGCGGCAGCTCCTCATCCTCATCGACCACGGCCACCACCACGAATAGCCAAGGAGCGGCCAATCCGCATGGCATCGATACGATCCTGTCGAAACCACCGCCAGTGACGTCGGCGGGTCTAAGTGCTTTAACAGGAGGTGAGTGATAATGTTTCTTAAGAATTAACTACGATTTTTATTTATTTATAATTAATTTAGTCTTTTTAAGATTAATTGGAAGGTTTAAATAATTAATTTATATTTTAGTTTTAGAAAATATAGGATTAGAAAATATCATTAAATAAATCTATGAAAATTTATACCTATTCACATATTTAGCTTTGTTGTTTTTCCATTAATAACTTAGTTTATTATAATTTTTTACTGAATTTATTTCGAATTTTTTTAAACTGTTTAAAGAATTATCTAAAAATAATCTTTTTTAATAATCAAAAGACTCAACGTAGGACCGAAAACTTTTATTTAAAATTTCTGAAATAAATCAATACTTTTATTTATAATAATTTTAAATTAAGTATCTAAAATAATACCTTTCTAAATAATATAACCTTTTAATTGCCGAATCTAAGGATCTCTTAACCCCTAACAAAAGTAATCAGCTTTCCAACCCGAAAACCTCTTACAATTAACTCCCATAAAACCCAATTCAATTCACCAAATCGTTATGCAACATTAAAATATATATATGTATATATATATTATATACGAATCAATAGATAGCACACACAATCCCAAAAAAAAGACGCGAAATATTTTAAATGCTTCAAAAACTCGTTTCGCAAAACCAAACAAAAAAAAAAAAGAAATAAAAGAAAGGAAATGTGTGTGTTTTGTTTACGAATCCGGTTTGGCATGATTCCATATGATTCAAATAAAGGCAATTTCAATTCCGATTCCCCAACCGCCCCTCCCACTGCTCGCTGTCATTATGTTCGACTGCTGCTGCTGCTCCCCCGAAAAACCCTTTTACCTAATCAGGCCAATTTCAGATATTGGGCACAGCCCAAAATGGTTATAATATCCAATTGCAAAATTACCACAAAACGTAATGAGATACGCGTTTTAACGTTAAATGTTGCAGCAATTAGTTGTCAAATTGTTTGTAATTAAATCAAAATGACACACGAAAAACGTGGGCAATCTACGACGGACTTTACGTGTATTTGTGACTAAAATGATTTTGTTTTTTTTTCTGTCTTTTTGGTTTTCCGATTTTTCGACAGTTAAATGTGGACCAATTGTGAGCCATGACAAAAGGAGGGCCAGAGGGGCGGCCACCGCACCGACAGGGTGCTGACAATTTGCCATAACATTTTTAATTATTTTTAACGAGGGCGTTTATGTGATTTGATTCGTCAATAGTTTTTTTTTTTTTTTTTTTGCTTTTTGGTCACCAAAAATGTTTCTCATTCTTTTTATGACAAATTATTTAATGGCTTTTAATTAATTCGAACAGAAATCCGCATTGTGTCTATGAGTTCAGCATGAGTGGGCACAAAATTTGGCCAGCTGAGAACAAATTGAGCAAAAATCTCATGAAAAGGGAAACGCAAACCATTTTTTAGCGGATTAGTTAATGGTTTGATAGTGATTATATAACCGATCATGAAGTTGGCAATTATGGTGACAAAACAATTGATAGAGTCTGCGCTCTTTCAAGTATATTCTTCAATTTTTAATTGATTTAATAGAAGTGAATAATGGATATAACAAATATTAATATATATATAAAATAAGTTCTTATAGTATTAATAGCACTTTATGTATATTGTGCTATTTTATTTAACAGGAACCGATAGATTAATCTATAGAATTAACATATTGCTTTTAAACTTTAAAGATTTTTTGAATTATTATTAAATGTTCTCTCTGATTTCTATATATCCTATTTAGCTGGCATTCCCCGCTTCTCCATCGCCGCCGCTGCTGCGGGCATGGCCCAGTATCTGTCACAGAGCCAAGGAGCGCCCTTGAAGACCCATGCTGGCCACATTGTGGATCGCACGCACCTGTACTGGCCAGGATTGCAGGGATTGGTGGCCAACCCCATTGCGTGGCGCGAGCGCCTTTCAAATACAAGTGAGTAGCAGGGGAAATTTTTCATAAATAATTTAAAAAGTTTTAAATAATACCAAACATAGATTACATAGATAATTTCTATAAAAAAATGATATTGCAGTTTACTATATTTAATATTGATTGGAAAGGGAAAAGATTTGCATATAAATAGTAAGAAAATCATAGGTTCTATATTTTCTATATATATCCAATAAGGTCTTAGTTGATTTGAAATATTTTATAAATTATTTTAATATTTTTTGTTTGAATAAAAGGGTTTTCTATAGAAGTCAATGTTTTATCAAATATATTTGATTATTTAAGTCCAGGACAAATAATTGCCTCTTACAGAAATTTTCAAAATTAAATCTCATTAAAATTTGGTGGTCTCTTCTTATTGCCTTAATTTTAAATTAGAGAATTTTTGAATCTTTTTGGAAAGCTTCTATACTTTTCTATAGTTTTATATAAAACATTTGCGATAAAGACTTCCCAAGTAGACATATTACCAATTCTCTTTTTAATAATATTCCTTCCTGTGCAAATTGTAAAAAAAAGAAATGAAAACCTTTCTTGACAAACGTTAATTTGCAATTGATCAGGGATCGATCGGAAATCGGTGCAATCAGAAAGCGTTGAATCGAGCGCGTAATTTGGTTACAATTGTCAGCAGCCACCATGCCATGCCACGCCTCGTTGCGATTCGGACTTCCTGCTCAAAGGGGGGGATTGGGAATGGGTATTGAACTGAGATCGGGAACCGTTAACAAAGCGCAGCGAATGCCCAACTAATGATCATGGGCCTGATCTCAAGTGATTACCAATATGGCTTACAACGGGGGCAGGCTGCAGGCAGGCATTGTCCGACTCATTAATAAGTGTTGAGGAATCACTTTAACACGATCAGAGAGGGTCGCGGTCTCTCGCAGAATGACTCCACACAAAAGTCGATAATGATGGCACCGCAGCACATATGAAAAATTAATTTACTACTGGACCCCGATTTCTGATTTCTGATCTGGTTACTTCATTATTACATCTATTTATAGGCGAGAGAGCGCGCTAAGCTCATTAAGTAATGTGCCACCAGTTCGGAGCTCGTTTTCCTTTTTTTATTTATTTATTTATTTAAAGGGGGAGCAAGCAGTGAACAGTGAGTCGGTCTCCCCGATCATCATTATCGCCTTCTTGGCTCGCATTGGCAATTGATTTGATTTAGTGCTGTGGGCTACTGCTGCTGTTTGCCTTTTAATTGCGGCCATGACTCGGCAGAAAGGTCGTCTTGGTCTCAAAACTCGGAAATCGTTCATAATTTTCTCGTAGAGCGGAGGGAGATTCAACGAGATCCGTGGCACAGAGTCCGTGTTTATGTTTATCTTGTGTTCGATTTGATTTCTGAAGTGTGTCGTTAGGTGGTTGTGGAATTTTCACGCTTGTGGTAGCTCCGTGGCCAACAGAAAGCAAATATTGATTTAATTGATTTGCTAAACAGAGCAGCAGCCATCAGGTCGGATGGATACTTTAAGTTGGAAAAATTGGAGACAAAAAGTGAGGGCAAGAAGGAGCATATAATCTGGGGTATATATTAAAGGATATACAAAATAAATAAGCATTGAAGAAATCGTTCTAAAAATTAATATCATGTTAAAAAGAAATGTTCTCTAAAATTAAGATCCAAAAATGTAATATTCATTCAAATTTATTTATACTTTAGTTACATCCAAATCCTTAAAGCTTCTCTCTTTTATCTGTGTGTTAAATCCCCTAAATTTCTTTGTCCCACATAAAAATCAATATCTTTATGTATTTGAGATTCCCAACTGGGAACATAACAAGCCATAAAAATAAAATAGAATTTGAAAAACATGTTTCAATTGTCATGTTGCGACCGGCTCATTGTTTCCACATCATTTCTGTTTTGGTTAACTTTGGCCACGTAAAACATTCTCGCCTTTCCCTATTTACATAAACATCTATTCCTTCCTGTATATACATATATCTATTTTTTATTTATTTGTGTATATACGTATTTATGGCTGCAAAGATGCGACAGCTGTTGGGTCCAGACGGAAAGAAGTTTTGCGAAAGCGAAACGTTAAGGCAGACTGCCTGTATATATAAATATATATATTTTTTTTTTGTTGTATATATAATGTATATAGGAAGATAAGGGCAGACACAGACGCTGTGAGAATATGTTGCCACATTATTATCTGGCAAAAGACGGCGACGGCGACGGGGTGGTTTGGTTTTGCTTTATTTTATTCCCGCTTTTTTTTTGTGGTCCTGCTCCTTTTTCTATCCCGAAATGGAGCAACATATAGGTCTCCCTGGGTGTGTGTGGGTTTATGTGCTTGTAGGCTGTCATGTTTACAAGGAAAAAGAAAGCTTTTCCAGCGTGTGCGCACAACCTACACACACACACACAAACCTCCTCCTGCTCAAAAACATGGCCGTGGATATTTGAATATTGTATTTGCCCTCGAAAGTGTGCTACAATTTTATTTTGCCCTCCTCTTTGTTTTTTTGCGTTTTTTTGTCAACACATTTTATTTGTTATTAATAATGCAATTGCATTTGATTAGCTTTTTGCGGCATTATTTACTCTTTGATTAAGCCCCGGAATTTTTCATTTAATTTGGTTGCAATTGCATGGCTTATTTCCACCTGTTTATTGTTATCATTGCGATTATTTTGATTGTTTATTATCAATATTTGCCAGGCAATTCATTAATGGTAATTTATGGGCTTTCAATTTATGCAAGTTCATTGCGGAATTCTCATATTCATAATGATTGAAATGGATTAAGTTGGCTTACACAACGGTTGAAATGGTTATAGTTTTGGAGCGATGAGGCTTATCAGTGATTATTAATAAAAAAGTATGTTAGTTATCGCATTGGAAATATTGATTATATATTAAATGAGGCAGGATAAGGTATACTTTTTGATTATATTACTCATGGAGCCTTAAATATATGTGATATGTAAATATTAAAATAAATATAAATTACTAGTTGAAATTGTATTAAATTTATCAAAGCTATATAACTATTTTATTAAATTATAAATTCCCTAAATTTTCTTGGTGTACTCAAACATTTATTTATAAATTCCTGCCACAATTTGTTATCAAAACAGGACTCTCTCTCACTCGTCTTTACTGCCGCTACTTCCCTTTTATTCATTAAAAACAAAATTAAAATAAAGCGAGGCAACCGCATTCTGCTAATGAAATAATTAACTTAAACATAAAAAGTAAATACAGGAAACCTGGGAGAGGAAGGGAGAGGAAGCTGGACCATAAAGCCTCGAAGAGCAGGATTGGCTACAGCAACCGCAGTCGGCGTTTGACACAATTCATTAAGCTTAATGAAGACAGCCGAGGGAGACGGCACGAGCCTGCTGTCTAGCTGTTGCGTTTAATTAAAATTCAAGTGGCATTTTCTGTGTCATCCCCTCTGGAATGTCCCTCGAACCCGGTGAAACTTGTGCTTTAAGCATATAATCGGGCATAAAACAGGCCATAAAACATTGCACAAGGCTTCTACCAGACAGAGACGGCAGCAGCGGCACTTAATGAGCCAGCAGACCACCTGTATTTCGCATATATCCCTTACATACCTGCGGTGTATAAAAAGGTGCGGATTATCCGCCCCACAACTTTTACGTGTGTCTGTGTTGGTGTGTGGAATTTTACTGCTCAGCAACCAGATTGGCATTAACATTTTACAAGATTGTTATATCAATGTGAGAAGCGGCTGTTTAAGGTTTGGCTGCCAGTATGAGCCTCTTTTTCCACATTGATTTATTACAAGGACAAACATTATAATTGGCTGGTTATTTTGCAGGATTATGGAAGAATTTTATAGAGAACAGCATTTATTTATCTGGATGCTGATTAACTTTGCTTCTGCAATTATAAAAATAACCTCAAGTAAAACCCTTTAACTATTTGTTTTAATTTGAGTCACAATTTCTTTTAACTCTTAAATCTTAATCTTAACTTTAAAGAGTATTAAAGTATTATGTCCTATTTCAATTTCTTCCCACCTTTCTAAATTCTTTCTATATCCTGTTCTCTCAACATTTGGTGTTTACGATTGTCTCTGGTTTGAGCCAAAAAATACACCCATCCCTCATGATGTTATAAACGCCTTCCTTAATTTTCCTGCCATAACGCTCGATAATAAATGACATTTTAATATTTTCAATAAGGGAAACATTTACACAAAACAGCACACGCCCACCTTGACTTCAGTTTACCACCCCAGAACAAAAAAATATTAATGCCGATAAAAATATTGGATTTAGAGAGGAAATAAATGCGGAAGAGGTGGATTCGTGAAGTAAACCGAAGTTTAAATGCACTAACCCTATTTTTAAATAAAGAAAAATAAGTTAAATAAAAAACGTAAACGAAAATCGACGGTTTATATTTAAAATTAAATGCCAAAGCAAGGATTTTTAGGGCTTGAAATTAGTTACACAAAAACATAAAGTGAAGGATTGTTTTTTGGAAATAGTTTCATGGAAGTTCTCCTCTTTCTTTTTATATACAATAAATTATATATTTTGATGTTTCTTCCTTATCGAATTTCTCCTGCACACAACTATATACATGTATATCTGCAGCTAAACTCCAATCAAAGTTAGGGTATAAAAAATCCAGAAAACTCATAGAGTTTGACAGGAAAAAGTGCAAATGCAGCGATGCCAACAGGGTGACTTATGCGATTATAGACAACTGCCGTTGGCTGACTCAACTGGCGGAAAAGCGGGGCGTTCAGCAGATAAAAGGGAGCACATCGCCCGCTGCCATTCCCATTTCCATTTTCATTGCAGCATTGCTTTTGAGGGCCGTGACATGAGCAAATAAACGCTTCATATTTGTCGGTTATTTATGAGGGTCCTTGCAGGACGCAGCTGCCAACCGCCGAGCTGAGCGGGCAAGCAGCGCAGTGCCGAAAGAGAATAAAAAAATTATCACTGCTACAATTTTTCTTGCAAGGGATTACGCTTGTTACAATGTGAATGTTGGTGGGCGAGAGGACCCCCCACAGCCAAAGGGAGCTACTACCCTCGGAACATCCCTATTCCCCCTTTATTGACAAGACTTGTTAAGCTCCGGAATTGTCTGCGAAAAGCTAAAAAAAAAAGAAATATAGGAAAAACCAAACAAAACAAAAGACAACGTATATATTTAATGTCACACACATTTTTATTTGAAGCGGGCTTTTTGTTTTCATAATTCGACGAGCAGGGCAATCAAACTGGGACAGAGTAGCAGCTGAGATGGAAATGGAAAAGCTGGATTTTCTTTTCGGAAAATAATACAAATCTGAAGAAGAATATACAGAAAGGTTTTTGTTTTTACGTATGGTTTAAGGGATTTGAAATTTAAAAAATAAATAAAATTGTATTAAACTTTAATTTTAATTTGATTTGCATTATGACTACTTTTCTGATATATTTTTATATTTTGATGCAATAAAAAAATATATAAAAAATAGTTACAAATTTGCCTAGCTAATTTTTACATTTCCCTTGATTCCCTCTCTGTAATCTTGAAAATTTTAGCTAAAAACTTTAACATATTCCTAGATTACAATATCTTTTTCAATCAAGCCCTCTTTCAACCCTTCCAGATCCTTTTTTCATAGGGTTTAAGCAAAAATAACAAAAAAAAAACCTTATCTATACGAAAGCTGTTAGAAATAACAATTTAAATTAATAATTCTGAGCAAATGGCACCAAAGTATCATAAAGGGACACAAAGTTTCAGACCCAGAGTTGGCACACACACACCCGGCCTCCACCTCCTCTCCCTTATTTTTTGCGTGGAGGACAACGGCTGTCTGTGGCTTTACCTTTTTACCGGAACTCATTTCCCTTTCGGGTTGGGTTCGCTGCGTCGTGCATATTTAGTTAAATCATTTCACATAATTAGGGATCATTTAATAATGGGGTGACATTAATTGAAAGCCCACACACACACACAACCCACCACCGCCCACCAGTAGCCACCACCCTTACACTGCCCATTCCCACGGCTACCGTTTAATTTTATGACCACCCTCCTCCTTCCATGTCCACTTGACTGAGTTTACGAGCCAAACGGGGCACGTAGCTCCCCCTTCCGACGCCCCTGAATAATACCCCTCTGGAGGAGTGGGCGTGGTCTGTTTTTGGCCCACTTGCCTCGCTTTTATTGGCCTCTTGGCTGCTGCCACCGTCGACGGGGTCGTCGTCGCTTTGGCTAATTGATTTTAATGAAGGCTCCCGACGATGACGACGACGACGACCCTCGACGGCAAAGTTTTTGGCCCTCGTCCTGCTTGTCGTCCTACCATAAATTGCTGCGGTCAATTTCGGTTTGTTAATTGGGCAAACGTGTGCAAAGGGATTTTTTTCTGCATTCATTTGGCAGAAAATATATTTTGTATTCAATTAATTAGTGTGCAATTATTATTCGACAAGGAAAATAATATTAGCAAGGGGGAAATGCTATAAAACTTATAGAAATGTGTAATATTATTAAAATAAAATATATAGAGCATATATTAATATACATTTTAGGTATAATTTTAGGCATTATTTAAGTCATCATTTCATATTAGTTAACAACCCCTAAACACCTTTTCCAGTGTCTCCCCCTTGCGTCCCCAAAAAAACTTTCTTCTTCCCAAATTAGCAGCTGTCGCCTCGTAAACAATTAATAAATGTCAGGAAAACTTTTCTGCCGCAACAAGGAAACCGATTTGCAACCACCCTTAGGATGCGCTAACAACTTTGTCCACATCTTTACGATGCGACATTATTTAACAATTCATAATTACAATTTTTTGGGGGGAAGGCATAAAGTGTACACATTTTGGAGAAATGCTTGTAAACAAGGTACTCAAAGTGTTTTAATTGTGGAAATATGAAAAGTTTTAGGGATATTGAAAGTGGAAGGTATGCCCTGAATGAGAAAATAAAAGGGTTTTTAATGATAAATAAATAACGGAGTCATAGTAAGATTTTAATATACTTTATACGTTTTTCATATTCTGCATTAAAATGTATATATTTAATTTAAATATATATGGTTTATGGATATTTTCTTATCATCAATATTTTTTTAAAACCCAATTTCAGTGTCCGCCAATCTGTCCCAGTCTCACCAGCATCATCCTTCCAACGACAAGGATGGCAAGAAGAAACACACCCGCCCAACATTCAGTGGTCAGCAGATCTTTGCCCTGGAGAAGACTTTTGAGCAAACCAAATATCTGGCCGGACCAGAGCGTGCCAAGCTCGCTTATGCCTTAGGAATGTCCGAGTCGCAGGTTAAGGTAAGCGAAAGATATATCACATTTTTAGAATCTTGAAACATAAAACTCAAACAGAGAGACTCCTCACTAAACCTTGGCAAATGCAAATTAAAAACTCATAAAAATGGCGGGTTGATTGCCTCAACCCGAACCCAAAAAGAGATACAAGAAAAAAAGAGAAACTGACTCCCAAAAAAAAGGTAGACAGGAGTTAAGACAAACTCCGCTTATTTTGCCCCTGACTTTTCCCTCAAAATTTGCATTTTTATTGAAAGGCAAATCTCGTGGATTTCCAGCCTTACCCCGAAATACAAAATGGCGCCAATGGGTCTCGATGGTGCCCATTCCCCCTGGGCAGGACCTTCCTCCCAAAGGCTTAGTGCAATGTGTCGCTCGAAACACCGTTTTAAAGTTTCCTTTTTTTTGTGGTTGTTGTTGGTCGCCCCCATCTACGAAAAAAAAACGAGGGAAATGTTATCAACAAATAAATCCTTTGTGTCGTCAAATTTGTTGTCATCAACTTTTGTTGTAATCCGACCCGGGGAAACGCACGTGTCACGGGTTTCCGTCCGTGGTCTCCGTCGCGTGTGTCGCTCGGGATTTTGTATCTTCCACCGCGTAACCGTATCTGTATCTATAGCTATATCTGTATCTGAGCGTTGGTCTCCTTCACGCTGGTCTCGTAATTTTGAATTAGTTGTAAGCCGGTCAAGTTAATTGGATAGCGGTGAGTTTTTAAATGGTTTTTAAAAGTCAAAGAAGGAGTTGGAGAACTCGGGAATATTTAAAAAATAAACAATAAATATTTAAAATATTTTAATTAATTAACTCAATAGAAAATTTATCTAAAATGTATTTTTCTGAAAGGATATTTAAAGTATTATATTTTTAAGGCTTAGTAAGTATGGAACCCTTTCAATTTCACTATTAAATACTTCTTCTTAAAAAAGATATTCAAATTAAAACCCCGTAATTACTCTTACTTCTTCAAAATCACTTGACTATCATTGAACGTGCTTCACAAATCAGATTTCCTGATTAAAAGGACATGATTGCCTCATTTGGACGACATTTCTCCCCTGATTTCCCTCTTTCCCCTTCCAAAACGGAAATCCTTTTCTCGCCACACAACTGGGCGCAGTTCAGGAGTGGAAAAGAAATCACGTTTATGATGAGAAAAATGATTAATTGCCAAAGAATGAGGCACAGGGCAGCGAGAGTAAGAGAGAGCGAGTCATAGACACAGAAAGAGACAGCAACAGAGACAGGAATAGAGATAGATAGATGAACATTCAGGACTGATGGCTTGAGCTGCAGCAGCTAAATATGCGTCATTTTGTGCTAAGGACTAAACAGGGGGAACGGAGAATGCGCTGATGACGAGTACAAATGGACAGAGAGATGGATGGAAACTGCAGGATTTTGGGTTGAATTCCGGCTCTCAATTTTCCCCCATTTCCCCCCACTCGCTTTCTCTTCGCGCTGTCTCAACTCGCCTCGTCTCGTCGCCCTGATAGACATGCCAAATGACTGCATGACTTTTGGGTGAGTGTAAATTAAATTCTGGAACCGGGATGGCACGAATTGCACAAGGGGACATGGTTGAGAACCATGATGACCAGCCCATCCAGCCAGCTTCATACATATTCAATTAGTGTGGGTGCATGTGTGTGTATGTGTTTTGGCCAGAAGCAGAAGCAGACTCAGAGCCAGAGCCAGAGTGGGATGAAAAACAGCCATGACGATGATAGTATGCAAATTGACAAACAAAAAGGCACAAGCCGGACAACAGCCGCCCCCAAAAGCCAAGCCAAATTATGACAGACAGACAAAATGCAAAGTGGCCAAGAGCACTGGGAATAATTCGAAAGTTTTTGAGATTTTAAATTAATTATAAGAAGCTAAGTTGGGTTTAGTTTTGATTTCTTGAAAAAATACTTTACGAAATTTGAAAAAACATTTTCTATCTTCTGGCTTTTAATTCTTGTTTTTTTTTTTTAATTGCTAAAATGAAAATATATTTTCAAAAGTCTTCTTAAGATATTAAGAACACATTTTTCTCAAATAAATGTAATGGCTTCATAACCAAACATTTATTTTTATAATTTAAAATAATAAATTATTAAATTTAATATCCTTAAAGAAAAATATATGAAAACGAGAAATTAGCGATTAATTTTCCTTGAAATATTTTAGCTCCATACCTAAAACTTTTCTTTTTGTATAATTTCAATTTATATAATTTTTAGAGAGCCACAGAATTTATGATCTAACATTTTCTTGCTTTTTTCTTTAATTCAAAAGATAATAATTTCTTGCAGTGCCTGCATATGGACGTGGGTGGTTGGCCAAATGATCTTGACAAGAATAATTGCGCTGTTATCATAATTAAAACCGTTTTTGGACACAGCCAGAGAACGGGGAAGGGGCCAGAACGAACTCCTTTCGTCCTTCGTTTTAGCAGTCATTTAATGCAAATGGTCGCCATTTTGTACGCTCTTATGAGAGGAGCCCCAATCCGATGCTGTTCTCCCTTCCGCCGCCCAGTGAATTATAGCGTCTGTGGCCATTATTAATGACATACCATGTGTGTGTGTGTGGGTGCGGGTGTAAGCATAGTTAGAAAGAGGTCCACTCTGGGCAATAAAATTATTGCATGCTTTGTTGTTATAGCTTTTTCGTGATTTTTGCCCGCTCTCAACTCTTGTTTTGCATAAATGTAATGGCATTTTGGGGTCGGGCTTCCCTGATTGTTCAGTCAATGTATGTAAACACTTTGGAATTGGGATTGTTTTGCAAATAGTACAAGGTAGGAGGTGGGTTGGGGATAACGGCCATAGGGCATAGGGACAGAAAGAGCAGAAAGCTTTTGTCATTATGTGTAATTGGCGCAAAGCAAAAGATAATTTGGGGAATTAATTAAATATGAGAACTGGAGCCAGCATTGCTGGAAATTTTAATGGAATGAAATAAACAAAGTTGGGGTTTTAAGGAAGATTTTGTTTCCAAAATGAGAACATTTTGATTGCATTTTAGTAATAAAATAATTCTTTAACAGATGCATAGTCAAGTTAGACAATAAACCTACAAAATTGAGGCAGTAAAATAATTCAAATTTCTTAAAACAAGTTTAGAATCAAGTTTGTAGAGCTTGTTCTTATTCGAACAATTAAAAACAATTTATAAACCCATTCAACTCTTTGTGAAATAAACTTTGAAATCACCTAAATCTGTCAAATAAACACTTTGAGAGTTATATAAACCTTTTAGCATAAATATTTCAGACAAATCAAGATTCTATTCAGCATTTCTAGGAAGCCATCAATATTCAGGCTGCCATAAAAGAACATTTTTTTGGGAATCTTTCTAAGTGATATTGGTCGTAGATGGAAAACAATATTTTATTATGGCTAAAATGCCTCTTTACGATCTGTTACTCTTGATGAGACAAAGAGCGGACCGCATAATTAGCACCAGAATAATGAAAGCTTATGGAACCGAACTCGAGGCGACTGTCAGAAGTGACAGTTTTGGCAATGACAATGGCCGAGGAGAAGTGACGGGCCGACAATGGGGACGAGTTCATAAAAACTTATGACAGAAATTTGAAATAATCTTTAATTGATTTTCCTCGACGGACCGGCAAGAATTCCATTGTGGCCAACTAATGGATTTGATTGTGTGTTAATGAATGGGGGTTACGTTTGGAATTTACATATCTGAAGACGATTTCTAGGGTTGTCCAACAATTAGTCAAATATTTCGGAGTAAAAAAACCCCAAACAGCAACAGAAATCAAATACATTTTTATGGCAGGGCTCAAACCGTGAGTTGGCTTCAAGTTTATGGCTACAAAAATACAAAATCAAATAAATCACAAACTCACATAAATACGGCAAGCGAGGCCCATATAAGGAGCGAGGGCGAGCCGGCCATACGAATTCGAAAATTTACGAGCCAGAACTACAAAGCACACACACTCTCAGATACTCAAATAAATAAATAAAAAATTCTGTGGACCAATAGGAGCAAATAAAAAATTAAAAAAAAGCAGGAGAGATACAGGAAAAAGGTGAACGAGGTAGGAGCCAACTTGTCAGGGTCGATGTTACCAAAAAGGCATTGGCCAGCGATGTGTGTGCTGGCCATGTTGTAAATTTTCATGACTTTTAAGTATCCACCCCGCACAGGACGCGTAAACAAATAAATTTCCAATTTGCCCAAAGAGTCATATATTTCGATGCCGAGGGTTTTTGGTTTTGACATTCCCCCTTGTCCGTTCCTACGAAATTTACATAACACTTTTTATCCTTATCTGAGGGTGCCCACCTGACGGATGGGCCCAGGAAACAACAGACCTCCGACTTCCCGCTGTGGTGCCAAAATCGAATATGTTTTATAACATTTTCCCCTTTGTAGAAGGAGGTGCTACCCCGATCCTGCCGCCATAAATAAATCCCAATACGAATTGGAAGCGTAACGTAACGTGACCAAGTCAAATTGATTGCCACAATATTTGATTGACTTTGACATGTTGGCTGTCATAAATTGTGTGTCTGTCCTCTTGACCATCTCCTGCATCCGCCAGAATTTGGCTATATGTACCTGCTAAAAGGCGGCTTCTAAGTTCTTCCTCAGCTGCCGTTTTTGTGTGGCCATAAATATTTGTGGCAAGCATTTGTGAAATTTCAGTCAGGGATTATAAGGTTTAGAACACCCAAATGGCTTTTAAAAAATTGGTAAAATAAATAAAAAGTTCTGGAGGAAACATTGAATTAAATTTAGGAATTTCATATTAAGATAAAGGGAACATAAATTTATAAATAAGATGGTACAGTGGGTAGTGAAAGAGTATATCTATGAAGAAGTTTAGCTGTATTTCAAAATGAAACCTTTTCTAGCAGCTTCTCTTTAATTTTAATATATTTACAAAAATTGGACAATTGGAAAATTTTTAAGGCATTAAGTAGAATTTAAACCTGGTTCAAGTGCCTCGCAACTTCAATATTTTTGCCTTAAAAACCATCAGCAATCTGTTGTCAGTGAATCTCACTCAACCAACGGCAACATCAACTATGCTTTAGTGGGTGCTAGATGACGCACTCACCATTCGCAATATGATGACGACAAAGTGGTAGGAGGCGGGCTGGAAAAACCAAAGGAAAATCCTAGAGGAAGCCAACCACTTGCCCCAACTTGCTCAATTTTCCGTTTTTGCCCATGGCTCAGTGGCAAATCCCGTAACAACATGGACACAGATGTTACCAAAAAATAATGACCATGAAAAGCAGCCTTAATGATGCTGGCTAATGTTGTTGTTGCCGCCGTGTTGGCTGTCTGTTGTTTTTCCAAAAAAGGGCCAAGACAGCAGCAGCTACCACTGGCTGTTTTCCACTGCGGCTTGTAACACACGGAAAATATTAATTGTATTTTTATTTCGCATAATGTTGCAAATAATAATTACACAAATGTGCAAATGAAGTTGTAAATTATCCTGTATCTGGTTTAATTGCACCTTTGGGCAGTTGTTTCTCGGCGTTGATTTCGTTAAGGATACGGGTTCTGGGGGGGAGAAATGTTTAACAAAACGGTTATGACCATGGTCTGGGATAGGTAATTACGTTGATCTCTTGATAGGACTTAATGGAAATTAACTAAAATATCAAGAAACTCTTGAGCATAAACAACAGCTGATATTTATATATTTTATCATAGAAATACAAATTTAATATATAATTATTTTCTGAGTAAAAAAAACTATTTCATTTTAAATCACATTCTTCCATTTAAATTCAAAAATCCCAGTTCTGAACAAGAACTCCAACACTAAGTGCCCATTTATAGGCTTTTGTTAATGATTCTAACTGCAAACAGCTACCAGAAATCTGCTCCATCATCAGGCAAATGTAGAAATTATGCCGATTTTGAGGCAGCACACGCTTTCGAGGAACGAGAAACAAGCTGCAAAACGTGCCTGGGCCTTGGGGTGGTGGCGAATCCCCTTTTAAAACAGCCCGAAGATGGAGAGGGCGGAGGGTGGGAAATGAGGCGGGTTTTCGGCCAACATATGTTGCCACAGAGCGAGGAAAACGAGGCCGGGCAAAATGAAGCGCAGCCAAAGACGTTAGTCATGGTTTTGTGCATAGTTTTTGCCGCTGAAACAGTTGCTGCTCCTGATGCCGGGCAACATTTCGCCATTTGGCTGCCCAGGGCTTAATATTGTCTTAATTGAGGGTTAACCGGCGTTGATGATGCGACTTATGGGCCCACATGCCCCACACCCACGTCCACGTCCACGATCCCTTCCATTTGGCCACTTAATGACTTTGACAATGTGACTCGCCTAATTACACATGCAGGGAGCTAGCTTTAGACTTAAAACTTGAGTTTCAGCTAGAGATGGCCTGGAAATGTTGATATTTTAAACTAAATTTGAGTTGAATATGGGTTTTATAAGGAAGTATTAAATATCTAATATTTAAATGTATGCTTTCATTTATTTAAAAATAAAACGGATCCTCGAATTCAGATTATTTGGCTTAGAAATATTTTCTAATTAGCTTCAAAGATGCAAATAATATGTAAGCTCTTAATATTAATAATAAAATTATTCCCGTATGTTAATTTTGTGGATAAAATATTAACCGATATAAATTTATATTATTGCAAGGTGTATACCTCTGTTTTATGATACATCTTTAAATTTTTCCTTGACGAAAATTCTTTCCAAACGGTTTTTTTTATAAATAACTAAACAAAATTATTTTCAATAATCGAATTTATTCACTATATTTGTTCATCGCTATTGTCTGAATTGCTGGAAACCTACTAAATTGAAATTTCTCCATTTCGCTTTACAGGTCTGGTTCCAGAATCGTCGCACCAAATGGCGCAAGCGGCATGCGGCGGAAATGGCCACCGCGAAGAGGAAACAGGACGACATGGGTGGCGATAACGATGGCGATTGCAGCGAGACCATGGACAGCGATAACGAAAGCATCGACTTGGGGGAGTCCCCCGCCCAGAGCAAGAGATGTCGCAGCAATAGCTCCGGCTCCTCCCAGCAGCAGCAGCAGCAGGATAATTATCGCCATTAAAACGAATTTACAAACTACGGACGAAACTCGCAATGAAATGGAATGGAATACACTTAAAATAAATTTCAAAGCGCCAGCTAATTAGCTAGAGAACCCAGCAGCCACAAAAGTAGCAGCAGCTAGACACAATTGCAGCTAAATTATTCGGGTTTGAGTTTTAAGGTTTTGCCACTTTACCGTCTTCTGAAGACTTCATTTTTCCCCTCTCTCTGTCTCTCTAACTGATTTTCCCCTTTGTTTATTAGGTGTGTAAATATTTATGTTAATTTTATAAAAAATAAAAAAGAATTACCTTTAATATGAAGCTTAATTAACGTCGCTAATTGGTAAGGCACAAGCACAAAAAATTAAACTGAATTTATTACATATTGTATGTTTAGTTTTTAAACCCTAACTTTAATGTAATTTCGTGCATTAGAACAGACCTTAGTTCTTACATTTAAAATATATATAAATATAAACTATTAACGATTAACTATGCTAACTGAGATTGCGCCACACAATATTCACAATATTGATGATGATGATACTGAACGCGAAGGCGATTGATTAACTATTGCAGTAAATAATATGTAAAATGTACTTAAATTAAATTAAATTGTAATTTTAATTATTTCGAATTGATAAAAACAAAATAAAATGCAAGGAAAAATATAAAATTTAATGTGAAAAGTGTTTTTAATGAATTGGAGTTAGAGTGGTTAGAATGCTACATTTATTTATGAAGATGTATATATAAATATTTTCTTTGATAAATGAATAATTGAAGCTAAAGCTCTATCGTTATTTTATGCATTCATTTAAATCTTATGATTTCTTAAAATCAGGATTAGTTTAAACCCTTAACACCTACACAGAAAATGTTGTCAGGTGAATTCAACGACTAAATCCGATCAGCCTACTCCTACAAGAGAATTAAGAAGTGATTCTTCAGTTGGCTTAAAACTCATAACAATTACAAACCGGAAATCTGCTTTAGGCACTCCTCTCCTGCAGTCAATCCGGTCTGTGCAGTCAGTCAGTCAAACGACAATCCGTCAAGCGGACAAAGTCAAAAGGATTAACTCGAAAGTATTTCTTCTGCTGGCCAACAAGGTGCAGACAAAAACCGAAAACGGAAAAAATGTATGAATGAACGTCATCGGAGAATAAGGGAAATGTGTGAAAAGAATCAAACTAAAACCATAAGATTGATTAACTGTCAATCAAGTGAGCATATGAGTAGAAGACATTGGGACAGCCCAATGAATGGAATCGAAGCAGGTTCAACTGGGGAAGGCAAAATAACAATAAATATCATTAAATTATGAATGGTAATCATGGAGCGGAAAAGTAGGAATGCAACAAGCTGATGTAGTAATGATGGGAATTCAGGGATATAAAGATTTGACTGTGACTAACGTAATAAATACAAGAGATAAATAAACAATTTTTATATATAAAAGGGAATTCATCCAAGAAATATAGGAATTCTGTGAATCTAAGAGATCTGTGAGGAAAAAATACCTCCATACCACCAACGACTTTTACGCACCCATCTCGGAATGGAAAATAAAAGCGTGAGTAAGTGAGGCTTGGCCTATCCGCGGACTCATTGAACTGAAACTGGTTAATGACTCCGCCGGACACTGACTGTTGCAACTACCGAACTGCCATTGTTGACTCGCATCTAATGGAGCACCCACATTAATCATGCTTTAACAGCGAATGCAATGGCAAACAATCGTAACTCTTCTCTGTATTTTCCTTGGGGTAAGGGGAATGGGCCTTAACTCGGTTCGTTTCGATTCAAAACGCCATTAGCATACCAGCGATAATTACCTAGAGGAGCCATTAGCGGCAACTCCGTAAACAGCCGCCGTATTACGTGATATTCATTGGAAGACAGTATTGTAGAGTATTTTGAATTTCAAATCAAATGCTAGAAGAATGGAGGCGGCGGCGGCGGCTTCTTCTGTGCGAATTCTGCAAACTCATTGGAACCTATTGAACCTGGCACGTTTCCCCCTCAATTGGATGAACTTCCGCACAGTTCCGGTGAGTTTTTCGCTGTATTTCCATCACCTTTGTGTTGCGTACGCGCCCAAAGTCAACTTCCAGCAATTGACGTCCAAGTGTGAATTGCCTTTGAATTTGCCATTTCAGATCAGGTTTAGTTTTTTTCTTTTCTCTCCTCCTTTTTTTTTGCCAGCTGCGCAGGCGTCCTGCGAACGTGCTCGTCCATGGTTTCCTTTTTCGCATTCGGTTGAGGATCGATTTCGGATCGGATGCTATGGGTTTCAGGTAAATCTCATCTAAGCCGCTTATTGACGCTGAGGTTAATAGAATTTCGGGCAAAAAGAAAGCAAACACAATAAACTGCGCCGGTGTGCGAACGTGTCCCAGGAGGACAATTTGACTTAGGACCTCAGGCCTGTGTTAATCTCCTTGCTGAAATATTGCAAACTGACTTTCGGAACGAGGGGCTTGCCAATTCGGTTTGTTTGTGTTCTCTTCGTGTCAAATATAATTGATTAATTGCTTTATTGTTTTTGAGGATTTTAGGAGAATGCTCAACAGCATTATGATCTTGCATAAGATTATAGAGCTCTGAAATTATACACTTAAAAGGATTTTAATTGTTACCGGGCTTAGTTGTTGATCTGGATTGGATTTTAGAGGAACGGGACTTTTTAGAGCCTGTTGATTTTTGTAGGTTTTATTTTTTTAATCCTATTAATACATGTTAAAGAAAACAATATTTGATAAACCAAAATATATTAGCTCTGCTGTATCTAAATTCCCACACATTTTAAAGAAAGAAAACTGCTGCGTCTCCTGTGATTTCAACCAAGCATTCAAGAAAGCTAAAAAATTAGGCACAACCTTTAAGGAGCACTCCTCGAAAATCGATACAATAGCGAGTTGGAGGCACCCACTGAAAGGGGGAGAATTCCCTTTTCGGGGGAATTACCAGGACGGGCTGCTATGTATTCGCATTCGAATGTGTGCTGGCCATAAATAGCACGCCAACAAGGGCTTCTCTCTGGGATTGCTGGCCAAAAATGTACTCCAGTCGGCAGCAGTTTAGCCTGACAATGACAGGCCGGAGTTTTGGAGTTGAGAGCGGGAAGTGTGGAGCTTGTGGAGCTGGCCATCACCCCTTTCGGACAGCGGATTTCGGGGTGACACCTCATGAATGTCCACGGAGTAGAGGCAAAATTGGGCGGCAAAAACATGGACAGATTCACTCAAAACAAAAATTAGCACGGAACTATACAAAATTGGCATCCCAAAACTATATATTAATATTGTATTATATATTAATTTTATCAAAATATAGCAAGAATTTAATATACTAAGGTTTGAAATTGAAAAATTCTGCCCTGAATTAATCAATTTCTTACATTTATAAATTAAGAAAATGTTAACCAAATTGTTTATCATATTTTATAGAATTTTTCCCAGTTAACAATGGAAAATCGCTGTTTTAAAATTATAGAAAAATCTTGCAATGTTAAAAAAAAGTATCTTTTTAAATTTAAGAACATTTTCTAATATATTCGGTATAATTCCCAATTGATTTTAAAACAAAGTCGTTTAGTATTAAAAATTTTTTTCAAGTGTTTGAACTAGAGCGGGATTGGGCGCTCTACTAAATTGTCCCTCGACACAAATTCGAAATCGATAAATGATAAAAATCAACAGAAACTTCATGGATGCTCTCCTCGTCCTCGTTACCATCTCTCTCGCTCTGCCTGGGTCTGCCTCTCGCTCGCACACTCACTCAAATGATGGCGTCGGCAATGTCGCTTCATGAAGCTTTTATTGTCTGTCTATTTCTAAGCTTTGTACATGGACTCTCCAGTCCACTCCTCCACTCCGGTCCAGAAAGGAAGGACCACAATATGGCCATCCTGCTTTCACAGGATTAGATGCGTCCTCTCGCTCGCCCGCTCGCTCGCACACTCGGCAAATATTCGAAAACTTACCAAATTGTTTTCGCTGCTGGGGTTTTGCCGGGTGGATTCCAATGCTGATGTACGAGTGCGAGAGCGCTCCCTCTTGCCCATGTCCTGTCTATTTTCCTGGGGATGTCTCTCTATATCTATCTGCGAGCGGGGTAATATACGATGTCCTGGCACACGCTGTATCTGTGTATCCCCTGTATCTGTATCTGTGAGTGGGTGTGTTTCCAACAGCGGCCAAGTCCTTGTAGGCAGACATCGACATTGATTATGCCGTGTTTTTCTTCTGTTTCTGCCCTTATTTCGTTGTCGTTGTCGTCCTCCGCAGCGAATTGAATTATTGTTTATGTTTATAGCAAAACAATGTCGAAGTATGCGATTTTAATGATCATTGTAGGGGCAATCTATTTATATAAAATATGGAGAGATGGCAAAAGGGGCAAGGAGGAGGCCTATTAAAAGATGGCTATGTTTCGGGGGACAGTTATGTGAAGTTTGGGGCAGGCCATAGTGTCCTTAAAAACTATGGAAATGCCACCAAGGACCTCGATTAAATCGTTTATGTTTCTAATTTAACTAACCTTGGGGTTAACGTAGAAAAATTTTTATAAATGAACTATTTTAGATTTTTGTACATCTTTTTATAAATATTTTAATAATATAAAAGATGTAAGTTATAATAATTCTTTAGTTATTAAGGTGAGTGCTTTGTAAATTAATTATTACGCATATTTCTAAATAAATAAATGTAATCTAAATGATATAAAAAATTTTAAAATTAATTAAATAAATTCTGCTTCAAATTTCTATCCTCCTGGCAGATTGTAAACTTACTCCCCTAACCAAGATCCACTTCTAAGCCTTCCTTCCCTTCCATACTTAAAAACAAAAAACCCCCTCAAAACCAAGAAATCCTCTAAATTTTTTAATTAAAAACCCAAAGCCAAATCAGGGGAGACGGAGACTGTTAATGAGCTAGCCCAAGCGAGGGTCGCACGGTACAGTAGCCTATCAAATGTGCAACTAACACGTCGCAACATTGAGGCAAACAAACGGACAAAGAAACACACACAAAAAGAGGGTAAAAAATAAATAAAAAAAATATACAAACAGAACAAAGGAAAAACAAAGCGGCAGCGAGAAGGTCAAAACGTAATCAAGTTGGGGCAGTCAGTAAACAGCAAAGTAAAGGCAGCGGGCTCAAAGAATCGGATATGCGGAGCTCATTATCTTCACCACAGAGGTTTGAGTCCGAGTCTGAGTCTGAGTGAAAGCGACTGAGTGTAACGCTGGCAAGGGGGTGACCACGCCTCTTGTGGCATGCGCAACATGGCTAGTGTTCCGTTGCCATGCCGTTTCCGTTTCCCCTAATGTGTGCAACAGAGATGGAGCTTGTGAGAGAGATGGCCAAAAGGTGGGGGTTAGCCCCATGTTTTTAACGCGCTCGACATGAAAATGAGCATGAAACGTGCGACAAGCGATGGAGTCCATTTTGAGTTTATTGTTTGATGATTTGAACATTTTATATATGTATGTTTGTACGAAAGCCTTTATCTTTGTGTGTATGTTAGTCACTCTCTCGTCCTGCTTGAGTGTCTGTGTGAGAGTGTCCTGTAGTTGTGTCTCTTTTTTTAGTAATTGCTTTGATGCTCGCTAGTTAGTTGGCTTAAGCTTAGGGCTAACTCTGTCATCCGTAAAAAGAGGTTATTTTCCTTGTACATAAACAGGAATATAACCCATTAAAATCACTTGGTTAGTGAACAGAAATCTATATATTTATATAAAACAAATTAAATTAATTATAATTAAAAAAGTTTCCAATTTTTTCTTCCTGTATATTCCCATACTCTCTCTTTTATCCTAACTATGTACAAATTTAGTCTCTTGTTTGCCTTGAGCCTTTGCTCGCTCTCTTCTTTCTCATCGCGTTGGGGAATTTATTGCTCTTTGATTGACATTTTGGGCAGCGTCAAATTGCAATTAATTTGTCATATAATGCATGCGTCACGCTATCTCATCAATTTCTATTGTTTAAACGTTTGTCACCTCCACGGTCGGCAGTTTATTAATTGTCAATTTTTATATACGAGGACCCAAATCAGTGGATAATTGCCATTCAATATTCTGGGGACCTATTTCTTTCCTTAATATGCATGCACGACTGTAACTAATTGGGGGTTTCCCCTGTTTTGTGAATGGAAAACTCAGCAAAATTAATGAGTCTGGGATGAGGGATGCAGTTTGAGAACTAAATCTGAATACAGAACACATTAAAATTTGGAAAAAGCATGAAGCTATAAAGATAAAGAAAATAATATTTTAAAATTTGTGAAGTCATTTAAATGTCATTTGAATAATAAAGAAAATTAAGTATTTAACATTCAGTTAAAACATTACAACATTTTGAAAAATATGTAGGTAAAAGATATTTTATTAAATAAAATTAAATTTAAATCGGCCATATATCAGGCCTAACAACGCATATATTTTTTAATCCGTTTTATTGCTAATATAATTTAACGTTGACGAAAGGTTTATAACAATTTTTCATACAAATTAATTACTTTGAATTATAATTAATTTTAAAATGAATTCTCCTAGTGTTTTCTATTTTATACGCAATATTTAATTCTGTTCTTATTTTAAATATCCCTGTTTTTAAGCCCTTCATTGTTAACCTCTTTCCCTACCTCACTTCATATTCAATGATACAACCATAAAATAGTTATCCAACTCAATGAACTGCAGGACAAAGGACGAATGGACGAGAGACATACTACAGAGGGACAGACAATCGATAGATGCAATTGACACTGCTCTGAAAAATCTTCGACTGACATTAAAGCCATCCCATAATTTATGGCCTTTTAATTTAATGGGCTGGGCTGAGCCCGGCCAAAGTGTTCCCCCCCTTGAGCAAGTCAGACCCACATGAGATGGAAGGAAGGAAGGGTATTGTCTGCTCTTTGCTATTTGCCACTGTTGCAATTTCCGAGTTCATAATCTATCACACATGAGGGTTGCAAATCCATTGGAAATCGAAGCGGAGAAAGCAAAAAATAAAACCAGAGCAGCAGCAAACAAGCAAAAAAAAAGAAGGAAAGAATCGGAATAATGGCATAAATTTATCCAGTAAATGGACTTTTTTTCTGGGTGCTTATGTGGAAAATTTTTAATCTATAAATATCTATAAAAATCAATTTTGTGTTCACGCGACAGTTTCGACCTTAAATGGGTTTTTTTTTGTATGACTTTAGCTGGGATTAATTGCAGATGTTATGATTTTTGGGTAGATTGGCAAAGACCATTTTTGAAACATTTTTTCCAGGCGATTTGATTTGCTTTCACTCATAGGATAATGTATGGATCACATACGGGTTGTTCTAAGGCTTAAAGAAATTATAAAATGGTGTATAAGGTTAAAAAAAAAAATGTTAAGAGATGGAAATATCTTATGCGTTTCTGTTTAAACTAAATTCTACTATTTTAATGTTAATTTAAATATTTTAGTGTGAAAGTAAATTTAATATACTTTTTTTTAAGGCTCTATTAATATACTACAAAAACTGTGAACTTTTTTAAGGATCCAGCATTTATACAAACAAGCAACATACCTATCCTGATTAATTAGATATCTACGAATATCTTTTACAATATATTCACATACCTTCCTAAGTAAACACATAATAGATCACCTAGGAAATCCAATTAAAATGCAACAAACAGAACGCTGACTAATTATGCTCAAAAGGTATACATTTATGAAAAAGGAAGTATAAGGAGACAATCAACCCGATTCTGGGGCCTTTCAAAAACCCATTTATCACACTTTAAGCGGTTCGCTGCTTGTAATTCGCTGGCCAAGCTGCGCAATTAAAGATCACCCAGGAAACAAACTATAGGAGAAAAAGGGAATGTCATATAGCCTTTTCCAAAAGACTCATTGAGCTGCGAAATTAGCAAGGATAATGGCAGCGGTGACAACACACGACGAGCGAGCCAGGGAAATCTCGTTTCTAGGGGTCGTGGCACAGTCCAAAAACTTCAGCTGCGCAGGACTGCTGAAACTGCTTCCGTTTTGACAAGGGGATGATTTCCACCAAATGGACAATCTAATTCAGGTATCGCTCGCACAATGCCACAACCGG
Organism: Drosophila anomelani; assembly: GCA_035045905.1. Classification (NCBI taxonomy): domain Eukaryota; kingdom Metazoa; phylum Arthropoda; class Insecta; order Diptera; family Drosophilidae; genus Drosophila; species Drosophila anomelani. The sequence goes on from JAWNOO010000165.1 coordinate 3,281,536, forward strand.
AAATCGGTTCAATTTCGAGGAGAGAGGTGGATATTGTGAGATGAGCAACGCTCGGTTCTACATTCTCCATTCTCCGCTGTTGCATCTTGCAGGCGAGAGACATGGCTTTATGTTGTTTGATTGATCACCATCACCCAATTAGTGTAAATGCGATTATGTATATGAGTTCATGAGGGTATCAGATGTATGGAATATGTGGCAGGGGCCACTGCTTTTACACTGACAAAAATTAGCACTTATAAAAGAGTTTTACGTTTCTGTTACTCACAGTTCACAAAAATGCAAATATTTAAGTTTTCTTATAAAAGTTCTATACTCTTGACAGTTATTTTCTTAAACTATTATTAATTATTTAATATGTATATTAACTAGGATCCTTAATATTTTTAAATTTTTTAAGCTCATTTTATTAGTGCATTTCCCATAATACTTATTTTTTTAATAACTTTAAAGATCATTACTTTATCAATTTCTCTATTATACCTTTACCCATTTTCCATTTCTCTCTGTGTACTCTTCCCCTCCCCCTTAATGTAGCCAACATTATTAGTGCACAAATTACTTTTCAGTGCCACTGTCAGTCCCTCATCAAATCGTGGCAAAACACTCGGCTTGACTGTGAAATACAATGGGATTTTCGGCAAATTAATTTTTCCCAATTGACTTTTTCGGCGGGACAAAAAGTCAACTAGGGGGTTGATCCCCGGAACAGCCCTTCTTCCTACCGTTACCCTCCTCCCTATATCTGGCTATATCATTAACCGATCATATTTAGGGTAAGCTAAGCACATAATTAGGGGTTGTTTTCGATCTGAAGTTCTTGTTGTCATTTCCGTAATTGAAACGAGGCGACTTTTTGATTTTCTGTGAAATTGCAGATACAGATCCTCGCCAAAGGGGGGAAGAGGGATAATACTATATATCATTAACGCGGCCACACTCAAATCGATTCGAATAAAACTAAACTGCGACAAGATGGCGCCCCCTTTGGCATTTGCATTTAAATTGTAATTAATAATTGGCTGAAAGTGCCGCACATGGGAATGAAAATGAAAATGAAGACTCTACGCTAATGTGGAAGCTCTAATTAAATCCCCAAGACTCACTACCCAGACATCCATATGTGTGTGGGGTGAAAGTAATTAGCGAAATCCCCGCTCTTTTCTTGTAATCTGCAAAACGAAACCATAAAAATATGCTCAGCTAAGGAAGAGACAGAGCAAGTTATTATTATTGCCAGAGGAGCACCTAAAAACATTTAACCAAATTAGCTGGAAATGCAAATGTAAAAATGACGACAACGACAAATCTACCAGTAAAATTTAACAACCCTCTTGGAACGTACGCATGTGTGCGAGTATAATCCGTAACACGCACACAGTGGCAAAACCATCTTGAGAAATAATTAAGATGTATGTAAATGGAGAAAATGCTAAAATTGTTAAAAGCATAATATTTCTTTGGAGGCGCTCAAACTCAACTCCCAAAAACCAAAAGCCCAAACCCAGGGAAACCGAACCCCAGGACACCCCCCGTTACTCCGTAACCCCGAACTCCAACCCCCAACCCTTAAATGACATCGCACATGTGTTGAAATTTTTTGCTCCACCCAAGTTATAGCTTTGTTTGTCTGTGTCCGTGTATGCGACGCCATATTCTAATTCAATTATCACTTGGCCCGCACTGCGGCGGGTACGGTGAGGACTCTACTGCGGGAACACTTTTAAAATAATTTAAATCTGCTTAAAATTAACGAATATGGTTTTTATAGATTTTTTCCTTGTTTTATTATTAAGCTTCTGTAGGTCTTACTTGCCTTTGAATGGGGATTCCCCAATGCCAGCCTTGGCTTTAGAAAAGTATTGCCTACTTTTCAGAGCTGGCTTGTAGGAATATTGCTTCCTTTAGGAAATGATTTTTAACAGGACAAGAAACAAGCTTCGGTTATTAAATAATATCAAAAAAAATTCCTAAGATTATTTAAAACATATAATTTAGAAAAAATATACATTTAATCCTATAAATATTTTATTTTCACGATCCTAGTAGCATCCTTTTAGGGCACCTTTTACTGTTTCCTTGCTGCATGGTAGGTTTGCAGAGAGGAAAAGAAGATGCCTCCCAGCTGACACTAAAAGCTTTGTCAACTCGCCGGCTTGGCCACGGCAACTTTGTGGTAATGCCCCGGGTACGTCACTTTGAAGCCGGGCCCTGATATATGTTCCTACTTAGATCTGCGCGCCAAAGGCAGCGTAATTTAGTAGTCGAGATGTGACAAACACGCAAGTTGCTATAAATCAAGTGTATCGGTTTGGAAAGTATTCGAAAAGAAGGTGATTAATTGTAGAAAAAAAGTAACTTAAAAGGTATTTATTAAATATTTAATTAATTAATTTTGTTAAATAAACATTAACTTAATTGAAATTTTATGCAACATTGCAATGCATTGGAGCACAGATTTTAGATGCCAAGATTTTGCCTAAGCTTTCCTTTTTTGATTAAGTTTGAATTCATCACTATTATCCCTGACTTAAACTACTAAAAATTCCTGTTATAATTTTAATATTAAATTGTATTCAATTTATATATTATATGTATATATTATATTACATATATTAAATATATTTGTCAACACATTAACTACATAAACTAAGTACAATAAGGAACCCCAATCAATTAGCTAATTACATAATCCAAGTCGCCTAATCACCTTCTACATTAGCTATAAATCTCAAATTATTTTTACGCTTGCCAAGTGTGAAATCTTTTATAAAAATCCAACAAAACCGTAACCGCAAATGTCTAAAGTTTTCGTTAGCCAAAAAATATGCCAAAATAAGCCACATCCATAAATCTCAACTTGGCCAACATGTTTCTTTCTCTAATTTCTCTGTCGCAGTCTCTTTCTCTATCCGAGCAGGGAAGAGCAGGGAGAGAATCTAACCGCAAAGTAAACAAATTAACTAAATCAGATTCTAATTGCAATTAGTTTCTGGGCAAAAGAGTTCATGAGATACCAAGAAGGTTCACATTCGGTTTGAGTTGTTTGTTTTCTTGTGGTGAGAAAAGGAAACTTTTTGGTTATTTAGTTGGCCAGAAAGGTAAATACCTAAATTACTAAACAAGTTTAAATGTAAAAATAATAGATAAAGATGTTGCTAGATTTTTCATTATTTTAAATATATATTTCTACATTAAGCAATTAATGCATTTTCGCTTGCCACTTTTACAATTAATTTTTGTTGGCTGCCATAAGCCATTTTAATGGTCGTCACATAAGGCGGAAATATGGCCAGTCAAAGTCAAAGTCAAATATGGCTCAATATTAACCATTATGTTGGCTGGCAATGTTTAATTTTCTGATTACACACACATGTGTGTGCTGTGCTAGCGGGGAAATTGCAACGCACACACAAAATTTCTAATTCTAATTACGAACAATAAACGAACGAAGACTGGCTGCTGCTGAAAAGCCTTATAAATGGCCTCACTTCATAATCCATTCGATCCACCCAGTCCTGGCCATTTAGCAAAAGAATTAATATTCAGATTTATGTATTAATAACATTGCCAACGGTTCCGGCATTTGGGGTCAACTTGTGTTTATCGTTTAATTAGGAACCACGACCATATCAAGATTGCCAGCCACATGTGACCACTCTCTCTTACTCTCCCTCTGCCACATTTGCAGTCAAAAGTCCCATAATTAATCTGCTTATGAAGCCCCCGGCCAGGGGAATATTTTGGGGAGGCGAGTGTGACTAAGTAATAGCCTCGTAATACTCCTCCATATTAATAAAACAATTTAGTTTTATGCGAGGCCCAGTTCCGACGAGGACAGCAGCAGTTACGGGTTGTAAATCACAACCGACAAATTGTTGGAATGGGAACTGTTTTGTTGAATTGAGGGGGTTGAGAGGCTGCTGTTATTAAACAATTAAAATTTACACAATATATTTAAAAATTAAAAAGAGGTTACACTATAAATTTGTTTAATATTTTAAATTCAGTTCCAAATTTTTTCACCTAACAAAAACGTACAAAGAACAGCTTTTCGAATTAAAATAACTGATTTCATTTCATGATTATAGTTTTTTTTAAGTTTTAGTAAACACAAAAATTCGTGTTATATAAAAATATGTACAAACATAAAGTTGAATGCATTATCTCATCCTAATTAATTTATTATTATTATTACATCAAATGTTATTTTTAATTCTTTTCCATTTTAATGACACACTCAGTGATCTCCATTGTCCTTTTGGCAATCACCGCATATGTCATAAATCAATTGGCTGGAAACCCAAAAAAAATCCCAATCGCACGGGGGAAGAACCTTAACTCTCATAAGTTATATAGGAATTTTTGGCAAGCCCGGTGGCGTCAATAAATAAACAAAAAGAGGCGTATAAGGTATGGCCGGAGCGGTCTCCAAGGACAAAACTATCCGCTAGAAGTCCAACCAATCCACTCTTGCCTCAAACATTTATTTATGGGCCAGGCGCTTGTAGTTGGTGGGGGGATAGAAAATTTACATTTTCCAAGCCACCGTCGCCGGGTCGCAGGCTGGGCAAATGACCCACGATGGTTACCTCTCGTGTCTCTTTCGGAAAAGCTGCGGAGTTGAGTGGTCCTGGGAACTGGGAACGCAATCAAACGCCGTCTATCGGGATTCCCTTTTTTATTTTTAGTTGGACTCGCCGCCTCTTGGCCATTTTCATATACACATGCGAGTGGCGCTTAGAGGGCGACGCGTTTCGCCATTTCGGCCCAACATATATCATTGTCTGGCCAGAAAGAAACGCCCCAAACCCCGGGCCAACAAAAAAAGGAAACCAAAATTCGGGAATACCAAAAACTGACTCGAGGCAAGTCGAATTCCAACCTGCCGCCATTTTCTGATTTATGATGCTATTTAGATTTCACGTGATTCGTTTTCAATGCGCGCGCTCTCTCGTCCACTTGAAAAAGATAGAAAAAATCGCGACCAATAAATCGCAAACGGGTGGGGGTTCTAGGGGAGGCGGGCAAACCAGCAAAAAAATGAAACTAGAAATGAATCTGAATGCTAAAAATTACAACACACAGCTGCGTGTGCATAAATCTCCCAAACCCAACAGTTAGGAAATTTTTCAAAAAAAAAGATGGAAAAACGAAAGAAATTTCATTGATTTCAATCCAAAATTCAATTCGCTGCAAATTCAATTTCTTTATGCAAGCTTATCAAGTTTTAAAAGCAGAAGTGGTGGCCAATAAAAACTAATCTAAATGCTTTAAAAAATATACCAAATAGTCTAGTTTTAGAAATGATTTGATAAATTAACTGGCATTTGAGTATGCAAAAACGAGATTATAGCTACATAAAGATCTCTCAACAATCTATTTTTGGTATACCTATACGAAATATTTAAAATGTAGTTAAGTAAAATATAGAAATTAGAATAGAAAAGCATTATTAATAAGAATATTATAATAGAATTGGTAAATATATTCTATTAAGATCTATAGACTATTTTAGGGACCTTTTTCAAAGGTCTTATAAGAAAGACTCCAATAAAATCTAAAGATATTCATATAAGAAATCATTTATTTTTTAAGTCATATTTCTATTTTTTATTTTAAATAAAAAATAATTATTTTAAGCATTTGTATGAATTACTATACTAACTCAAGAAATAAAACATACATATTTTCTAATTCTAAATATTACCACAGCTGCTGCATATAAAAATGTATCTTCCTTCAATCAGTTGCACAAAAAAACCAGAGTGCACAAAGCTAAAGATATATCTTCAAGCCCATTCCAAATTCAATTCGTTGCAAATTCAATTTCTTCGTTTTTGGGCTTATCAACTATTAAAAGCAAATGGCAACATGTTTGCCATGAAATTGGCAGAAAGGGAACTCTAGCTACTCGCCGTCTCCCAATTATGAATTTGGCAATTCGATTTGCATACAATCGTCGGGCATGAATAATTGGGGAATCCCCCCTCCCCCGCTTGACGCTCATCAAGTTCATGAGGCTGCTCTGGCCGATTGACTTTGAATATTAGCTTTGCCCAGGAAATCGGTTGCGGGGGGTTGGAATTCGGGTGGCGCCAGCTGTAATTGACATGCAAACGCATTCCCTGGCCTCTGATTTGATTTCCATGTTCCTCTCCCTGTTGTTGTTACGCATATGATTATTGCTCCGTGAGGGGCATCGCTTATGTAATTCATTTGATTAATTATAGTCCAACATCAGTTATTGCGCACTATGCCAGGAAGGGGGAGGGGAGGGGTATGATGTGTGCTTGTGTGTATGTTAATACAAATTAATTAATCTTCGCAATATTGCAGCGGCGCGCAACAACGAGACTGAGATTGATTGCAGTCGCGAGAGATGGTAACATTTTGGCTAAGCTTCTTTAGCCAAATAAGGGGAGACTCCTATTAAGGATGGAGGATGGAAAAGTGACACCTAAAAGCGAGGGGAAACAAAGGAAGCGAATTTTGCAGAAAATAAAATACGCGAAAAGAAGTTGATAAAATCCATTGCCTACTTTTCAGCGTAGCTTAAGTTTTATGTAAAAGCTTCCTGGTTTCTGTTTAACCTTTTTTTAAGAGTTTAATCTTGAAAATAATTATAGGTTAAAAGTAGGTTAAGGCATAACTATTTTTATAAAGTTTCAATTTTATCGTTCAGCTCTTTATTAATACTGGTTTTTAGCCTTAAGCCTATTAACAGAAGTGCCTTATTTATTTAAAAACTTCACACAAAAAATCAGATATCTTCATCAAAAATGTTTTCTAGCAAGTCAGTACTTAAATATATTATATTAACAAATTTAAAGACATTTTTAAGGACTGCTAAATATTTTTTATTAATATTATTAGTAAAATTCATATTAAACACCTTATCTCCCTCACTGATGAGTCTTAAATACAGATTTGAAAAACTCTAAAATAGGATTTATAACCACACAATGTTTACAAAACAAACTGAAAATCTCAACACGTGTATAGTTAATACCTTTCTATAAAAGGTCGTTCCCAAACCACCAAGTCAACCCCCGGAACATTCTAAAACTCTAAAAAGTTTCCCTAATAGCCAAAAACGCCTGCTGGCAGCAGTCACAACAACAAAAAAACTGAAAACACAAATCCCACGATTGTAAATTCTTAAAATTGTTTATCTCATCGCTGGGATTTTGTAATTTTTTGGCGCATAATTTACATGAGCATTAAAAAGGAAACCTTTGGCAATGAATGATGAGGCGACGGCACGCGGCAGACCGCAAAAACACCGCCCACATTCCGCTTCCAGCCCAACTTGCCAACAGGGCAACTATTAAACGCTTAATGGCAATTTCATTGTACATCATATATCCGATATCGGGCCTTTGCTGGATATGCGTTGTCGGCGGACAGTCCCAAGGCCACATGTTTGCCGTGATTACATGAGAGTTGACACGCCGCTTGGTTGGTGTGGACACGTGATCCGGGTCACGTGTCGCCAATTCCACAGGACCACAGGACACAGTCGAAAAATAAATCTTCGATGACTTGGTCTCTTTACTCTTTATATAGCATATTTTATATAAAATATTTTGATGAATTTTTGGGAGTCATCTGAAGGATTTAAAGGCAAACTAAATATATATTAAGTACATGTTATTATCTTTATATAATATTTAAGAAGCCTAAATCGACAAAACAGGAGGTTTTTATATAGCTGTATATTTCTTAAAATATTTAATTACATTTCCCTTCTAGAGCATTGGAAATTCGTGGTTCGAAAATCACTGACTTCACTTTGTTTTCATTTCGTAATGTAATCAAATTATGAAAATTATACGAGACCTCCTTCAAGTAAGTCAAGTTGGCAACAATTTTGACTGATTGTTTTCGCACGACCCCCCTAGAGAGAGGAAGAGCAACCCTCCAAGCCCGATGCCCCTGGGTGGAAGCCCCGCCGTGATTCACTCGTGGAACCAACCCCTTTTGTGGGCAAGAGGTGTTCGCCCGGCAAGGCAAACAAATTATATTTAAAGTCTCAGTCCCAGTGGGTGTTTGCCGCCTCAACCTGCCGCATATCCGGTTCCAATTGGATATCCGTTTTGGTGCTCAACCGGGCCCTTGAGTCATCATAATCATCTCCAGTGTGCTTCGGAGCAGGACCACCCACGAGGCTTTGCTTATTACTTTCGAGCGGGCCTTAAACTCTGGCTGTGTGCCTTTTGGGGTTAAGCTGGTGTCTTTCCCCTTCAGCAAATGACACATCACGAACTTTTTTAATTTGTTTATGATAATTTACGTATTAAGTAATAGGCCAAGACACGACAGGCTGTCATTTATTATGAAAAAGTATAATAAATGGATGAAATAGATAATGATAATGATGCTGAGGTGGCCATAACAAGTGACATTTTAATGAATTTAAAGAAATATGATTAATTTTTGAGTTAATAAAAATATCAGCAAGCAGGACTTGAATATATTATTTATACTCTAAACAAAATTGAAACATTATCTCTTCAAAATACAATCAACATTTCGAGTCCTTGGGGAGTTTCTCAATGACATTATTTGTCCATAAGCCTGTAGGTCTGCAAACTCAGGCTAAGGTAAAGCGTAACCCAACTTAAATCAATCGTAAAATAGTAATAAATATTTATATCTAGGCTATTGTTGGTGTAACACATGTAAAGATTATAAAAATGAATTTTTATTGTTGACCGAAGAACACCGGCAGGGCACCCTCTCTCTCTCTTCCCCTTATTTTAAAATCAAAAATTGACGATTATGCAAAAATGCGAAATATCCTTTACAGCACAGGGACACACACATGATTCGGTCCTGAGTATGACATTTGTTTTATGCCTCGCTCAGGTTGCGGCGGCATAAAAACCGCAAAAGAAATCCGCAACAGAAGGCAACCTCAGGGAACAAAAAAAAACCTCAACATCAACATCAACCTCAACCTCTGGAATTGGGCCTAAAACACATGGGCAAAGTGAAACTGCCACGCGATAAAAGTTAAATATGCAAAGATGGAAATCTATAATTTTTTATTAGCCTCGGAGTCCCCTGCAATGGCGTCTTCCGATTCGCTCCTGTGGCGCTTTTATGCCTCGCCGGCTAATTCGCCCTTTTGGCCCAATTTGCTGCGGTTCTTTTGGCTGTAGAAATTTTTTTGCACAATTTTTACGATTTGCGATTTGCAGGAATTATACTGAATGTACTTCTGCACATTCTTTTTATAGTTTTACAATATGGCGACCCAGTTGCGGTATCAAAATTGCATTTTTCCCTTGTTTTGATTTCAATTAAGGGATTATTTACGAAGGTAAAATGTTGAAAGGAGTCTTGGAACAATGAGAATATTATTATTTTAAAAAATATATATTAATAATAATATATACCAAAAAAAAAGTTGTTTAGATTTTTAGAAATCGAATCCTTTCCTTTTAAATCTAAAAAGTAAAATTTTGTAATAATTAAATATTTATTCTTTTGTTAAATTTAAAAACTATGCACTTTACTTCTGTATATTTTTAATATCTCCTTTAACAGCGCTTAGACCGGGCGCAGACACAAGCTCTGCTTATATTCGGTGCCAGCCATGAGAACCAGGCGGGATCAAGGATGGACTCACACCAAGGGCCGCAGCAAGGTTCGGGGCACAGTCCACAGCAAGAAGACCAGCATGGTGCACAACCACTGGAGCATGATCCACATGATCCGTGGCAGTAACCAGAAATGAGGCGGAAACTTGGCTTGCAGGGGATTCTTGGCAGGCAGAAGTGTCCTCGTCGTCGACAGGATATAACCCGGTGTAATGGTATACCCATTGCCCTCACAAATTGTGAGAAATCTTTTGGTGGATAATGGTGTACTTGATGGATCACACGCACGAGATATTAATTTGTGTCTCGAGGGAACTCGATATATTCCGCTTATTTGGCCAAAGCCGATTGCTCCCACCTAAATGAATTCGAAACTGGCTAATTGAAGCATTGTTTTTGGGTGATAGTAACTTACTTTGGAAAAAGAAACCGAAATATAAAGCCTCACCGAGATTTGTATTTTCAGACTTACAGACAATTTTGACAGAGAAAAGTTGATAACTTACAGAGAAGTTTCTATTAACACAAAAGCATCACAAAAACATATTGATATTTGATATTGTATCAAAAGGTTTAACAATGGCTTTTTATTCCGAAAAATATATAGAATATATGTTTATAATACAATAATTATTAAAGACAAAAATTCGCATTAAAAACTTTTTAAAAAATTGTTCAAACTGTGTTCTTTGGACTCTCCCGAAAAAGGGTTTTTTTTACATTTCCCCTGTTCAGATCCTTTACAACCCCTCTGCCTTATTGTAGACCACTTTAGTTAATGGTAAAACGCATAAATGAAATCATAAATAAAAGTCGCAACTTTGATTTACTTGCGCTGACAACAGAACAACATTAAATTAAGTGCATTAAACCCATGGCATCATCTTCCCCCGGGGTCCAAGGAGCATCTAACGAAGCGTGAATCGAGTAGAGGGATGGGTTCGGTATGGTTAAGTGGAAATTGCGCATTAGCTTCGCCTGCCAGTGGATGCAACCAAAGCAAAAGCACGCACACACACGGCACAGATACTCAAAGTCCTAGATGTCCTGCAACATAAAGGCGACAGAGAACAAGTAAGCAAACAAGGAGACGAGGCTAGCAATCCTAGCCAGAAATCGAAACTCTCACTGAAATCGGGAGGAAATCAAATAAAGACAACTAATGATTCCACAAGGATACCAATTAGGAAGCGAAACCAAGAACTGCCAGCGGGTCTCATGTGTTTTTGGTGGAAATTCTCAAAGGAAAAGCAAAACACTTGGAACATTTTGGCAGCCATAAAACATAAATTATCTTAGTTTAATTATAAATTATATTTGAATCTGAAATATTTTCGTTTTAGTATTGTATATAATATTTTATTTTTAATTTTTTAAGATAAACGAATAAACAATTGGAATAAGCACAAAACTAATCTAAAATTTAGATTTCAATCTTATTAAATAAACAAAGTCAAAAATATTATTTCAAGTGTCACTTTGGAACATTAAAATGACATTCAGCCCGACCCATAAATGTTGCCAATTAAAATCTTATTTTCGCTTATTACATTTTCCAACGACTCCCGCTCTTTCCCCTGCTCCTTCACAGGTGTGCAGCCCGCCAATAAACACGTCTAAAAATTTTAGCCCAAGAATTTGTCGCCTGGCCTCGCCACCTGTTCCCAAAAGAAAAAAAACGTGAAAAAAATCGTTTCTTTTCGCTTTTTCCGTTTTGGGTAATTGAATCATTTTAGCGCCATTTATTTTGTTCAGGATTGCAGAGGTTTTTGATGCTGGGCTGGGGGGAGAAATGAGGGCGACATTTGTAAAACAATTTCTATTTTGAAAATGAAACAATCGCGGAATGGGCGTGCGCGAGTGGGCGGAACATAAATAATAATGCGTTAAATTTATGCGCTGATTAATGTGGAGCAGTCAATCTCCACCAGAGAAAGCTGAGGATTTCACCACCACCACCGCCAAGTCCTCAGGTGTGACCGAACAATTGTGGAGAGGGGAGTAGTGGAAAGCGGAAAAGCTTCAGTTCATATGAATACTCGATTGGCTGCATTGAGAAATCTTTTGGAAAAAATTTGAATTGCAAATGGGCTACAACAATGATTTCAATGAGAATGTTTTTCATTTGATTTAGTTCAAGTTGATTTCAAATGATGAACGATTTAACATTGGGTTAGATATATTTTATATTTATTAATTAAATAAAATATATATTTAAAATTTATGATAAATCAGTTCAATACTTAAACCTATTTAGTACCATTTGTGGTTCCCCCCTTAACTTGATTCATTACCCAAACATAGTTCCGAGCCCTCTGAAGCCAAATCCCATCGAATTAATTGAATGAGATCCACTTGCAGCATCCTTCCTCCCCCCCTTTTCGACAACTCCCCCTAGTGCAAACTACGAAGGCATTTAGCGGAACGTTTATTTCATTATTACGCCTAGGGTAACCCGTAGAGAACGGAAAAGTCGAATTGAAAAAGTCAAAAAGTTGGTGTTTTCTCCCCTCTTTAGACACCACCCCAAGCCAAACCTCCATAACTCCCAGAGATCATCGCAGGGGTTGGGATAGCAGCGCATCATCGGCGAACTAAAAACCGGAACGGAAGCCAGGGCAACGAGAAGAAAGGAAGGAAGGAAGGATTTCCCGGACGCAACCACCAAAACCGTAGACAAAAGGCTGACACTTGTGTCCTTCTCCGCCCCCCAAAACAGAGTATATATACAACACCACCACCCAGAGACCAAAATCCGAACCCACCTCCATAGCCTCATATCCTCATCACCCTCAAATCACATGCATAAGGTTTTTAAGTTTTGTGCTTTGTCATACAAGTGCGTGGAGGACGATCTGCAGATTCAGTTGTAAAGATATGGTAACAGGCGCGTAATGTGACAGCATTTCCAGCCATGGGCCACGGATGTGGATGTGGATGTGGAAGTGGAATGGCTATGGGAATGGGAATGGGAACGGATATGGTTATGGAGATGGAGATGGGTGGTACACATGTTTGGGCGTTGCCAGGCGGCTGTGGATTGCAGTGTCCCCAGGTTGGCAAAGCATACTAGCGAGGGTCGCTCTAAACTTTGATTATCCATAATGTCAGACAATTGATTGAGAACTGCAAATGATTAATTTCCTATTATCTGGTATATCCCGGTTATTTCTTTATATTTTATTTTATAAAAAGTGAGTTTATTTATAAATTTATGTTTTAAATTCTTAGCACATGCCGGAAGTGTTCTGATTTTATGAAAAGAAACCGTATTTCAATGGAAAAATTTTACAAGATTTTAAAGTAAATTTTTCAAAAATGCAAAATGCCAGATTAACTCTACACTGAATACAAACAGTTTGGTATAAATATTAACTCATTATCCACTAGAATTTTCGTTTCATTTTTCTGAAACTCTAGTTTCCGCCCCCCATCAACTCCCCACTCTTTTTGACTGACAAGTTTTCCCCCGAAAAACCCCAATTACCTCTCACCTTGCCTGTCCATATGATGTGAACCATTTTTGTTGACATTGCCGCCTTGTTTACACGAATTTTGCGCCAAATGTTTAGATATCATTTTGCGTAACCCAAAGGCGGGGAGGGGGAGTTAGGAGAGAGAACGGGGCAGGCACCGCCAACTAAATGCTGAGTAAATAGTTGCCGGGGTAATTGGAACAGAGCTACGTGGAGCACTTATTTACCTTCTCCGATATGATATTTGCACGGATGGTTGTGGAGAGCGGGGAGGAGGGGTGTACAGAAATCAATGCAGCAGTTCATTGAGACCTTGAGGAGAAATTTAATTAAAGAACAGGTGACAATGCCAAAAGGGGCGTTGCTGTGAATTTCTCTCTCGAGCGAGCGTCATAAATCAAAGTTCCGAAAGCCAAAGAGCAGGGGAAAGTGTAGGAGCCAAGCGACTGCTGCAAGTGTCAGCAACATGTGGCCAAGAACAGGAAAAAATCCAGAAAAATAAAATTAAAAAATAAGGAAAATTACAACAGAGAAAGAGAAAGAGAGAGAAAGCGCAGCAATCAAAAAATGTCGCGGAAAAGTCCGCTCCTCAGTCTTTGTTTTACTTTTGACATGGTCAAGTTTAATTGAAAAAATAAAAATAAAAAACAACAGAATTTGCTATAAAAAGAAGGCGACTTTTAACCTCCGCAGCGGCTGCAGCCGACCAAAGCTCATAATTAGAAAATCCACCGAAAGAGCAACAGAGCTAGAGAGAGAGTGAAATTAATTTATTCCTATTTTTTTGTATACTTTTAATTGAATTTTGTTTTTTTTCCTACCTCCATCCGGCAGCCACTGCAGATAATTTTAATAACCGGGCCAGGCAGCAGGGAAATGGCCAAAGGATGCGACGGTAATTGCCGTGGCCAACAGCGGAGACGATAAGCAAATGTGAAAAGCAGAAGAGAGCAAGGTGAATGGACACCGAAAAGGGTTACTTTTCTGGGGTCTTTTATTAACAAATTTCACTTTATTTACGCCGCACGTTATGCTATAATTAATAATCAGGCTGCATGGGTAGTAAAAAGCAACGAAAAAGGGGACGAGGCAGTTGATTAAATTTGACACAGTTCATGAAGCGATATGAGTCAGTATACTCATGCCTTTGGGTTAAATATCGTTTGAAAAAGGGTTACGTTTTGTGGTTGGATTTTGATGACATTTATGGCGGTACTTTTCTTTGGGATTGAGATAAAAGGTTTTGCAACTGATTTAGTTAGGTCAAAAGAAGTCAAATTATAAAAGAAAACATATATATACATTTTAAGATAGTCCTTTGCAGTTTGTTTAAAATTAAATAGATTAAGAATTATATTTATTTATCGATATATTGAAATTAAAAAAATATATCTAAACACAAAATGTAAAGAGTTTTATATGGATATTCTGACAGCTCAACCTTGCCCATCTTTCGTTCCGCAGAGTTGTTCTTCATTTTATTAAGTCTTATAGCTATTTTTACATATTTAATGAATAAAGGATTCCTAGTAAGTATGGATATCTAACAGCTCAACCTCTTATATAAAAAAAAAAAATATGAGATTTATAGTTTATTTTCTGCAAAAAATATGATTAACTATTTTCAGGATGCATTTTTATAGCTTCAAACCAAATCCTTTTAATCTTAGATCCTTAGGATCTTTGCAATTACCTTCAAAGTTGTAAGTCCTTTTTACATGTCGCCATCTATGGTCCAAATTTAAGGACTATGAGCTTGAGCTTTACGGAGCAACAAGCTCCTTAACAGTTTTCTGTTTTAAACATTGTAACACGTAGCTTTTCGCCTAAAGCATATTGTCACAGTTTAAATCAAAAGTTTAAACAATTTGCAATAACAAAGGATTAAGAAAATATAGTAACCTGCAGAAATTCATTATTATTTTCAAGAGCCTAATTTAACAGATTAATCTTTAATGTTTTGAAAAACTTTATAATTGTTTTATAAACTTGGCATGTTTTTCTAATTTAATTTTTAAGAATAAAATTATGAAATAAAAAAATCTAACTCATACCAAGTTGAATTTATTCATAAATTGCACACTTCTAGGAATCTTGCTTATTTTGATATTTCTCCATAACAGCACGCGCCAGCTTCAACTCTGCCAGCAGAGCTTTCACTTGCGTGCGATCTATATTAAGGATATGCGTGGTGTCCTTTGGCAGACCATCAACCAATTCTTGCGAGATTTTAAGTTCTAAGGTTGCACAATTCGGCGGCGTTTCGCCGGGCGAGGTTACATCTCGAACGCTTTGCAGTTCGTTAACTAAAATTTAAAGAATTATAAATTGTAATTAATTTTCTAGGCCCTGAGACAGAGATCTCAATTTAACAATTCAATTGAAAAGTTAAATGGCGACCAAAGCCTAATCATTTCGAAAACTCTCACTTTTAAAAGCTTTATCTATTAATGTTTGGCGTATAGCGGCGGTATTCTTCTGCAATACTCGACACATGGCAGCGGCATGATCCTTGGGCAATCCCAGCTGTTGGATTTCCTCACCAAATATACTCTCCGTACAGCTATAACGAGTGGCATTGATAAGCATAAAATGAATGCAGGCCACAGCGGTTTTACCCTCATTCGTGAGCGTGGAGGTCAATGCTTTAATTTTGGCTTCCTATCAAATATATGGGATTTATTATTAATTTGTAAAACATTATATACACATTATTACCTCAAATGCTTGTCCACATATTCGCTGGGCCACCAGCTCGCTGAGTTGCTCCAAGTTTTCAATGGTCAGGTTGGAGAGTGTGGATATGATCTCAGCCAGAACCCAGTCGGGGCAATCGCCTTCCCCACAAAATCGAAATTTCTGTAAAAAAATAAATGTAAAATGTTTAAGAATATGGAAATAATTTAATTTTGCCAAGGCACCTCTTTCACTCTCTCATATTTCAAAAGCAAACAAAAACACACGCCTACACCAAAGTTAACCCATCACGTTTCTGAGTAAATTAAAGACCAGAGTGCTTCCAACAAGTGGGCTCTCGAGCCAAATGAAGAGCTCATAGGAATTGGAAAGCAAGTACAGGATGAGATATGAGAGTACCCTGGAAAAATTTACCTAAAAAACAGGATGAAGATATGAGACATTTTATGTTTAAAATATCGACACATCGAAATTTACCTTATTTTCAATTGTATATTGCGCTATTGTATCTATTTTGCTATATTGTTTGATATACCTAGAGCTAAAGAATTATTTTCTCCAACTATTTTTTGAAACTTTACTCTTGATACATGTATTTCGTATTCTGTTTGAAGGGAAACATAATTTGGGTCACTGATAAGCCGCCTTGGACTTCCCAGCGAAACTAATGACACCCTTTTGGATTGGGATGGGTTACCAAGTATGGATCCCCAAGAACTCCCACGACAGCGTCGAGGAAAAGAAAAAGGCGACGACGATATTTGCATATGATTAATTTCATACGCTTGCCTGCTAATCAGCGAGCAATTTGTTCAAGTGGCGTCGAGCACAAAAAGGGTGGGTGGGCGCTTTACATTTTCCAGGATATAAGGGAAGGCCGCGTTTGGGGAGCTTCGTCTCAGTTTCAAGTGCATGTCACGTTTATCTTTGGCCAGGATTAATAAACGCAACTTTGGCGGAAGGGTAGGGACGGCGCGCGAGCGAGCGAGTTAAACGAGTGAAAATTTATGACACTTGTTGCCGTTCATTGTCTGGCGGGAAAAGTAAGTGGCAAGGATACGCAGACGGAGACGGAACACTGCCACGCTTATTAATACGCACTCGTATTTATTTAGCGACGTGTGTAACGGCTTAGAAAATGCGAACGACAAACGTTTTATAATTATTTTATGGACTTCAAAGTTGTGGGTGGCGGATCGGTCGGCTATATAAGCCGAGCAGCACGACGGTAGCTATCGCAGTTGCCCGCGAGGATTAGAAGTCGTCGTCACAGTCGCATTCGGCCCGGCAGTTAGCAATTAGAAGAGTGCTCCACCATGCAGACGTGGCCCTTGTGGATCCTGTTTCTGTTCCTGGCCATCGGAGCCGATGGAGCCAGCAGCGGCTTGCCAGCGTCCGTCGCCGGTCTGGATTCCGTGCTGGGCACCTGCGAGCTGCAGCTATCCAAGTACCGTCGCTTCATCCTACAGGCAATCCTCAGCTTCGAGGACGTGTGCGATGCCTACAATTCGCGACCAGGCGCTACCGCCGGGGGCGGCATCCAGGAGTCGGCAGACGAGGCTGGCTGGCTGTTCCGCCACTACGCACCGCCACCCACATCTCAACGCGGCGAGATCTGGGCCTTCTTCCGGCTGCTGATGGCCCAATTCAGCGACGCTGACTTTGCCACGATCGTCCGGGATGCGGTCATCGAGAGATGCCGCATTAAATCGCAGCTGCAGCGGGACGAGAAACGAAACTCCGTGGTGCTGGGCAAGAAGCAGAGGTTCCATTCATGGGGCGGCAAGCGGTCGCCGGAGCCGCCGCTCCTGCCCGACTACTAAGCTGCGTTTCGTCGTGCCCACCGAGGTCTCCTCGACTTTCCCGGTTTTCGCCAAAAATGTATGAACAGCCAAACAATGTTGAAAGACCTCTTTTAATCAGTTTCAGTGTCTAAATAAACTCGAAGATTGCAAAGCGAGCGGCTAATTCGGTGTATTTCTCTTCAATACCACTTACCATGTTGTTGCTACTCTAGTTGGCAGGGTTTGCTAGTCTACAAGTATTAAATTGCTTTTGTTTACCACAAATTGCAAATTTTACTTATTAAATTTTTCAACAGTGTGCCCAACAGGCTTTCCAATTATAATACCCAAACCAGCCTTGCCAGACCGTGTTCAGATTACGCGAAAGTGAATCTGCTATATTTAAAAAAGTGTAAACTAAACAATATTCATTCACATATTTTAATCAATATATTTGTCTTTTTTCACTGCTTATAAAATATATCAATAAAATGTATTAGTGGCAAGTTTATATATGATTTCAACCTTTCTTGAATCGGCCAATAGTTTTGACTTTCCGGGGCCATTGTAAAATTCATGCACTGACATTTTCTCAAATGCAATGTTTTGAAAAATGCGAGAAACCTTATCCGCTAACAAAACTGGTTTACGTTTTGTAGGCTTCCAGTTAATAGAATAATATGATCCTCTTATTGGCGAAATATTTTTTAGTACCCACTTCTCCGCCATATTGAAGCGTTTAGTTTCTTTCAACCAATTTGTGCACATGAAGTACTCAGTGAAGCAGTCGATCTTCAGATTATAGATTTCCGGATCGTCCATTTGGTAGTGCTGCATTACCTACAAAGTAAAAACTATTTAGTAAAGATTTATATTTAAGTCTTTTAGAATAGAAATGAAAATGCAATCACCTTAATGACTCTGTTCATTATTGCTTTGTTATCCAAAATATAAGCCACTTCATATGCTTTTATCAAGGAATTTGGTTTCACCTTAAAGCATTGTTCTAATATAATTATTTCGCATTTTTTTTTCAACTTCAAAAGCCATCCACATATGTACACTTTGCAGAAGACTCAAAAGATCTGTAAATGCTAGCTTCAATAATAGCGACTCGTTCCAAGTGTATATGTAATCAAGGAATACTTTAAAAACGCGGGGGACGTCTCCGTTAGAGTCACCAGCCCCGTTTGAGAGCCCTCATTGGCAAACAATTTCTCAAAGAACTCGCTAGCACCGGCTAAAACTATTTTGTGGCACCGAAAGCTAGAGTCCTCAACGCACACAGAAACATCCGAAAAAACTCCGGATTTCAGCAGATCTTCACCTTGCCTTGACCTTGGCAGAGTGCTGTAAGAATTATATTGATTCTTTTCACAATATATTATTTGCCAACTTACCAAGAATTATTAGTGCCTGCAGACTGCATGTTTTAAGAACTATTTTAAGCACGCGATACGAAACCAAAACAATTAACAAAATTCCCAAAACTGCATGTTCGTTGAAGTGTGGCCAATATCCTTTCAATAACTTTTAGTAGTCTAGAATTCTTGCGTTAAATTGATCTAATAATAGTTTCCGAAACTAATTGAAGTGCCAATGGATTTTATAAATTGAATCTTGCCTGCTATTCATTGTAAAATATTTTCATTAATTTTTATTTAGCGCACTAATTTATAATTTTTAGCGTTGGATTCGATTTTATAGGCTTTTGGGTTTTGCGCTTAACAGCACTATCGCCAAGCAGTTCATGTTAACGCTGTGATATTTGGCGCCAAAAAAATTCAGTTTTAAAATCTATTTTGTCAAAGTTTCAACTGTTTTTTTTTATTTATTTAAACATGGAATTAAATAAATGAATTTGTAAAACGAAATCTATATCAATTTCAATAAGGATTAGGGTTTTTTTGGAAATACATTTATTTGATAAGTATTTTACCTATGAACGAAATAATATTAAAGTACTCAAATAGGTCAAAGTTACGCTGGTTTTACAGAATTACCAACTCAATTATTCGATTCGATTTAAAAGCTAAAAGCTTTTGGGAATATAATGAAAATAATGTCAGCCAGTTATCCTTAAGCTTATTTGGACGCAAAAAACACGCCCCTTCGAGACCCTTGGAAGCCATCACTATCTATCGGAGGGATCTGAGCAAGATCGTAGACCCATAGACCTTGTCTATAAATATTAAAAAACTAGGCGGTGAAAAGAGGGCGGGCGATGATAGGAGGGTGTGTATGTGGGTCTGTATGCATGCGGTATTAATTATCTCATCTGTCTGGTGGACACGCTGAAAACAAATGTTAACTAATCGCCGCAGCCTGGCCACAAATCTAAATTCGAAATCATTTAAATTATTGACTGATAGTGTCCGGGGATCCGTGCAACGTGAGCGATTCTCCCTAGCCGGTTTGACAGCGGCGCCAAATCCAGACTTGGGTCCAGATTGGGGCCTAGAGGAAGGAGGGAGACCGAGCCGACCCATCTTGGGGTTTTTATTTTTCCTGGGCCTGGTGCTGTTGCGATTATCAGTTTTGATTAGGTGGGCGGGTTTAGGTTTGTGATCGGTTCAATAACAAAATCCGGATGGCAAAGTTCCCTCTAAAAATACCCTGGGATTCGGTAACGCCCTGAGAGTCTATTTAAAGGCATCGATCAGTGATCCGTTGACCTCCAGCAAGCGGAACTAGGTCTGATCAGTCCATCAATCGATCGGCCCTTAGTAGGTGTTTCATGTGTTACATATGTACCTCCATTTCATGTTCAAGCTAAGTCGCATTACGATTGCCTTTAGCTTGAAGATGGTGTCGGTTTGCTTTTTTGTTTGCTTAACAAATCAGCAAACCAAATTAAAAGATAAGATTTCTTTTTTAATTTTTTAAAATTTAACTTTTAATTTTTGTTCAGAACTTAGAAAGTATTTAGTATTTAGTACTTAGTATTTTAAGGCTCTTATCACAAACAAGAAATTTCAATTGAAATTCTCATTTTTGGCATAATAAATATTTTAATTTTGGGACCACCAAGAAGGCAGGATCCTTGATGTATCAGCGCAAGAAAATACCAATTAAACCTGAGAATAAATGATTTGATTTGATTTGAAGCTGATTTTCATTTAACCAATAATTATTATAATAGAATAAATTGTTCGTTTATTTAATATATTATTAAAACCAAAAATAGATTTCAATCAACCGAACCCAAGCCGGACTTTCCCCACTTATGTGGCTCCGTTTTATATGCATTATTCATGTTCATTAAATTTATTAATTGACCTTCCCCTCGAGCTCGCACCTCTACACCTCCCCTTTGTGACATCTTCCACAAAAATGATGAAGAAACTAGGCCATCACAGTATATAGAGCTGATAAGGGGCTTTGGGTACCGGGTCTGATTAAACCTTGTCCAGAGATTCTCGAGGAAAACCAACAAAAACCGAAAAAAATAAAACAAAAAGCCAGAACGAAAATTAAAATTTAGTCATTGAACTTAACATTGAGAACGAGAAGGAGAAAGAGGGGAAGTGAGGCAGGGGTATTTTTTATATGCTATTTTAGTTAGTCGCACGACTGGCTGGCAACAACAATTTAATCTCCCCCAAAGCACCACAAAGCGAACTGGGTCCTAATCAACGCCACGATTAGAAAAATTAATGGGCGCGAAAAATTGGTAAAGAATAAAGGTAAATACATAACAATAAATTAAAAAAAAACGGTAATTTTAAATATTTTTAAAAGTCTCGAAATTATTCCAGAAATTATGAATTACTTTACTGAAACTGCAAAATAAAAAGGGCCATAAAAATGTACGATTCAATTTCAAAACTAACCTTCTTTCCATTTTACCCATATTCATTATTTTATTATATTTTTTTTACATATATCATAGAATCTTTGTTTATTATTTCTCTTGGATATATAAAAGACTTGTTTTATTCATTGTGTAGCCAGGTGTCTTATATTCCTAAAAAATTGCGTTGGCGGTGAAAAAATATTCGCAAAATAGCGAGAAAAAAATAATTCAACTTGGGAAGTTTATTTATGTTTTATTTTATTTTATTTATTTACAACTTGATTAGCGAGTGTTAACTTATCAGATAAGACTGGCCCAATTACTATCGGCGGATTTGCTACAATTTTATTGTACTTTTTGTAAATTCCACAAAAACTTTATCCTGCCCAGTAAGAGCCATAATTTATATATATATATCTTACCATTAGACCATTGTTTTATTTGTCTTAACTCATATGTTAACAAACCTGATTCCTTAAGGATTAACTGACAAAATTGCCAAATAATTTACAATTACTATTACTTACTATTAGTTGCAATAATAATTTGTAAAAAAGTCAACAGATAAACCCATTGAACTTTTGTGAACTTTATTTTTGCGCATATAAAAAAGGCCGGTTTGGGTGGAAAATTTTCAGAGGCATTTTCCTGTTGATTATTTCGTTGCATTGTTTTTGTTGTTCCTATTTTACAATCGTGTTCGCAGTAAGTCTGTTGTAATTTATATTTAAACACGAGTGTATATAATTATACAAATATATGTAAGGTATATTAATGATTATCAGTGCGAAATACACTATGAAATTGCAAAAAACTGAAGCAATACTATTAGGTAACTACACTGAAAAGGGATATTCTCTGCAATAATATTAAACAAATTTTTAAGTAGGTCAGAGATAGATTTCAGGTTTTCTCAGATATTACAGAATTTATTTTGATCTCAGTTCTTTTGTCAGGGTATTCGAACAATCGCCATTGTCCAGCTAACCTTGCATTCCTACTTATTTCTTTATTATTTTTTTTATACGTTCAGGCATTGATAAGCCAAAAGGTGACCCAGTTGAGACCTATGAGACTCGGTAAATATAACAAGTTAACAAATATTTTTAATGATTTTTTAGCAAGAGAGTTATTAAAAAAAGATTTAAATGAAGGCAAGGTAAATATCTAAGTGAGATGGAAATTAAGGGATCACATTTTCAAACCATTAATTTTTTATTTAGGCACCATAAGATATTTGTTAAACTCATTCTTTAAATAATATCCAAGGTATCAAATAGATAGAAATTTACTAAGAAAAACAAACAAATTTCACTTCGAACAAAAAGAATTTGAAACCGAGTATGAAAATGGATGAAAATAAACAATTTAAGTGCTTCAAGTTTGTTTGCAAATATTTTTTCCACAAACTTCTACATTGAGTTCAATGACCCCCCAGGAACCTAGACAAACTACAGACTCCGAATAATATTTAATAATAATAAAGAAACATCCTTAAATGATGAAAAGCCATTCGATTTTAGTCAAGACTGCAAGCTGACCTCTCCGCCAAATGGAAGGTTAATTGAATCAAAATTGTTGCCAAAATTTTAAAGTGCGCATTCGTTGGCTCTGCGAAAATTTCTCTAGATACAGAAAACTCAAGAGATTCTGTCTGAGAAATCTCAGAAGCCCACTATCGACTGACTCATACGACGGCCATGTAAATCAAAAACTAGTCTATGCGTTTCTAGTTGTATCTAGAGGCACAGAGCTGTACGCACACTTCGAGATACATACAGGCCCATCTACAGATACATTTGTATCTGGCAGTGCAATGCACGCATTTAACATTGAATGCAATGTTTGAGCATATTTTTCAGGTTGATTTTTTTCCTTCTCCTCTCTCTCTCTCTCTGTGACTTTTATTTTAATGTCCCATAAACCGGAACTATTAATCAACATAAGCGGGGAAAATGGTGCGGGTTGGGGAAATGATGTTCATTGGTTTTTTTTACAGTTATCTCTGATCGCGAAGAAAGGCGGAATTGTTTAGTGGGGGTCGTTTTTTTTAGGGAAATGTTTTTTTTTTATTTTGTAGAAATAATAGAAAAAAGTTTGGACTTCCAATTATTATTTATCTCCATCTCCAAAGCATCCTCCGGTTGAGTATACAAAATAAACACGAATAAATATTTGTTTATAAAAGCAAGCACATTTCTTAAGTACATACTTTGGATTTTAAGTGAACTAAAAATAAATTTCAATCACGCCACATCTTAAAAGATTCAGTTTATTGTTTCTTTAATTGCTTATCAGGTAGCTGGAAATTATGCAAAATTTATATATATTTTATCAGATGGCAGATACAATAATGTCATTTGGAACCTGTCAATTAGCTGTTGTTGCTGTTGATTATTTTAGGCAGGTGTTTACTTTTTGGAGTATATCAAGTTTTGAATATAATTTTAAAGGTGAACTTCAAAGATAAATGGGTTTGCACATAGGAATTAAATAAACAATAGAAAGATACTACTATCTACATTTAATATCTGTTTTTGCGATATGAAAATATTTGTTTAATCCTTAAATATAAGACATTAACTTCAAAACAAAGCTGATATAAATACTTTCTCCCTAAATGCTTGTAAAACCTATTAGAAATTCTCTCTGTTGTCTGCCAGTCAAGGTGTCACTTGCTAATTACTTCATCAACCCGGCCACAGGTACTACATATTACAAAACGCAATTGAAATTCAAACACATTAGGTACAGTAAACACTCGACATTGTTGAAACTCTTCAGGGTCTAGACTCCGCACAAAGTAGATATTGATAAGTGGCACCCTTCTGTTTGTTTGGTGATTAACATGGGAATAATGAAGAGGTTTCGTCTGCCTATATTTAGGATGTTGTTTGGGGAGTTCTCAATCGGCTGGGTTTATGGTCATTATCAGCAGACCGACACGCGATATCAGACGGTGCGGCGTTAGCGCCTCCCGACTGCCCAGATAATTACTCTATATATATATATGTATGTATATAGTATATAGGTACTGCGACTTCGGGCTCGTCTGGCGATGTCAATGGAACTATCGCCCTCCCAAGATTATAGGAGGCAGCCGGCGAAAACGTGATCATCAGTTGTGGTCGGGTTCAGATGCGGCGGCTGCTGTTTGCCTGGCTGCCTGAAAAAAAAGCTTTCTATAAAAGTGTGTGCGCTCGTGTATATATTTGCATAATAAATCGCATAATTAAGTTTATTTTAATGCTGATCGCCGAGTGTCGTTGGCTATAGTTGCAATGGAAAATTACGCGATCGCATTGCGAAGAAAACACGCAACAAAATCAAACGGACACCCAGGCTCTTCGATTGCCTATGACCCCTTAGGAAAGATTTTAAAGGCTCCTTTAATTTGGCTAAATTCTGGGGGTATTTATAGTAGACATTTTCTTTATTGTGATTTTCCGTTTCCGCAGCGGAAGAAGGAATTTGTACAGGCAAGTCATTTGCCAAAAAAGAAATACTTGCTTTGCCCTGCAGTTGTAAAGTTCGAGGGTGGATTGGTTTTAATTAAAATTAATTAATTATAGCTTTCAATTTAAATTTAAACCAAATACTATCTATAAAATTGGGATATTTTGATATGCATCAAAAATGAATTCCTTAACAGCAGATATGTACATTTTGCAGCTTTCAAAATAATAACAAAAGATTGAATACATTTTCCCCTATTTTTCCATTGTGAAGAGTATAGAAAACCCCCCAATTAATTATGATTTATAGAAGATCTCGCCCGAGAAAGTAAACAAATCCAAGTAGTGGTCATCATATAGTCAAAATATGTTTCACATCCTCCAACGCCTCTGGGTTTCTTTCTTCATTTCGCGATCACGCTTCGATCAGGTGCTCTAGGTCAGTTACGGCATGGCGATCACTCTGCAGCGGTCTGTCTGTCTTGTGTCGCGTCCCAAAAATAAACCAGTTCTATATTTATGATTTAAGTTTATGCTGCGCAGTTTATTAGCACTTTTTCGGTGGCGATCTTTCGGGTGAATGTATTTCAAGGAGGTCTCTCCGCTGCGGCTCTGCATTGATAAGGCGTGAAATACCGAGTGGGTCGCGCGCCTTGTGTCTAAATTTAAATCACTGCCAGTGGCCTGTAACTAGTCCTATATAGTATAGACTAAGGTAAAATATGCTCTAATCGGTTCTAGAATTTGTTGAGTTTTTTAGCGATAATAAAATGTGGCCCGACTGATTTAGATTGCTTGGGAGGTTTCATCAGACGTTTTGCACGTTTTTTTTTTTTTTTTTTTTTGTTGCTGTGAGCGCGTGGTTGGTTCTCTATTTTGACTTTCCTATTAATTATGCTACGAATCAGCCTGTTCTGCTTGGTTTGTGTTGTTTTTTTATATTGCTAGCCAATTGTCTAGACATTGGGAATCAGCGGTAGGTTTCCACTTTCAGCGTGTGAATCCTGTGAAATAATTGTATGTTTTCTTTGGGCTTCACGCAGTCAAGGAATGATGTTTGGTGATGGAAATAGACCAAAATCAGCATAAAATTTCATTATAAAAATATTCCAAATATTTATTCAAATATTCAATATAGTTTTTATCTAATATTCAATAAAAAAAAAATATAATTGTAAGTATTAATAAAGTGAGGATTTTTATCTAAACCAAACAAACATAAAAGCGAAAATGCATTCTTTATAATCTAAAATATATGGCTTTCGCCAATAAAAATATATTTCTTAGTTATAATATTTCCATATAATATTGAGAATTTTTTTTAAATCCCCTTAAATCTCAATCCAAACTTGAACCACA
The DNA here is from genome assembly GCA_035045905.1 of Drosophila anomelani. Taxonomy (NCBI): domain Eukaryota; kingdom Metazoa; phylum Arthropoda; class Insecta; order Diptera; family Drosophilidae; genus Drosophila; species Drosophila anomelani. Next base: position 3,307,711 of record JAWNOO010000165.1, read on the forward strand.
CCTTAAAACCTGAGGAAAATGGAAAGTAGCCCGCATAAATTGAAAATTTTAAATGGTCCCGAACGACATCCGCTGAAATCAACAAACTATAATTACAAAACAGCATCCGAGAGACTCTGAGGTGTACATCTGGTAAAATATGAAAATATGTACTAAAATAGACAAGATACATTTATGTGAAAAGTGTGTGCCACTAAATTTGCCAGCGGGGAGCAGACTGCAGCGGTGTTCGGCGGAAATGCAAAAATGTAATTTCAAGTGCAACCAAAGAGATGCAACTTGCAGAATGATTGTGGAAAAGCGCAAGAAAAGAGAAAAAATTAATTAAGAAAGAGAACATTGTAACTCTCTAAGGGACGTCATAGTAATAAGGGTGTTAAGGGGAAATCCAGAAACCTTGTAAAAAATAAGGAAGAGAAATACCTTAGTCACAAGGCGTAGGTTGATGGGGTATAAAAATAAATAAATACTGTAAAATTAATATCAACAAAAATTATATAATTATGTCAAATTAACACAAAATGTTCCTATTCATGTACATATTAATTAGATACAAAGTCAAACGATTTGAATTGAATTAAAAACCCATCTGTGAATATATTTTAGGTTCCAGTTTCTTAAATGGTTTATCTGGTAGAAAGTAACGTATTTTTTAACAAAATTAATTGAAAACCAGTATTAAAGATACTGCACCTGGGAGTTTTAGATTTAAATTTTTAAGATATTTTATTGAATTTTATATTGCTCATCCTTACAACCCTTTTCTTCCTCTATATCCACAACCCTGGTTGATCTCCCATATGCTCTACTCACATGAAGTGACCGGCAAACTGCAACGAGCCACTCAAGTAACCACTTCTTTATGCACGCAGGGATCTCTCGAAACCGGCTTTCAACTAGGCAAGCAACTCAGCCGGCCGGCCCGGCTTTTTCAACCTCCTTCTCTTCAAACACCCCTTAGCACTGGGAAAAATAAAAAATTATCTAAAGGATTCCAGTAATAATCACCTTCAACACAATGTTTAAATTTAAAAGATTTTAAAATAAAGTGAATCTTGTTTATCAATTTTAAGACTTCAGTGCCTGTGTACTTATCTCTGAGGTACAATAAGTACTGGCAAAATTAATGCAAGCTGTGAAGTTCTAGAGACATTTTCTTTGAACAAAATATACCTTTTAAAATATTCTCCATTTCAACATTTATATTATATATCTTTTTTTGGCAGTGCAGTCAACGAATTTAGCCGATCGACTCTGCCTCCGCCCACTGCCTTTAGCCTCCTTTAACCCGTTCATACAATGAATTTCAATGAGATGCTGCTGAGTTGGCAACCGGCAACCGGTGAAGAAATTAAGAAAGTGCGCATTCAAAGTAAGTTTTTGTTTAACCGTCATTGAAGTGACACTCGAGAGACAAAAAGCATGAAGTTGCATTATCATGCGGTTCGAGATGTGATTTGAAATCACGCATTAGCAGGAAAAAAAACACTCAAGATCCATGCATCGAAACACCGCCATGAGTGAATGCTATCCCAGCACGCACACCAAACATCACTCTTATTCCATAGATAAAAGTGGCTATTCATATAAAAGAGGTCCCACAGCCCAGTCTCAGTTTTGGGACTGCATTTTCTGTGTTGAGTTTTGGTTGCACTCGGCGGTTTCCGCTTGTCTGGGACATTTTTTTGTTGTATTTCTTTGATTTGGGTACGACAGATATCATGTGGGTCGAAATTGGTCTGGGGCCTAGATGAAAAAAGAAAATACAAGAAAAATCAATTCGAATGGTTCATTAGTTATTCTTGTCTGTGGAATTTTGAGCCCCTTTTACGGGTATTAAATGACTGATTTTTCAATTTAAATAAGATCTTATATCCCCAAAAAGATCACAATAAATTTTATTATGAATATATCTTACTTTATAATAAATCTATTTTAATAAAAATTCATGTTTTGGGTTTTAATTTATTTAAGAAATATTTATTGTAAAGGCTTTCTTGTGTGTTTTTTAGAAATAAATCTTTAAGCTCATTTTAAGTTTAGTTTAGCTTTTCTTACTTTTTTAAATCCCCCTTAATTTCAATAAGTCAATTTTTACTGTCATTTTCAATTTCAACTGTTGAACCAGTTTACTACCTGTCTGTTTAATATTTTCTTCCCATATCAACAAAAAACAAGTAAGAAAGCTACAGTCGAGTGAGCTCGACTGTGAGATACCCGCTACCCATACTTAAACCAGAAAAGCGTCAGGACGCCAGAAAAAAACAGTTAATACAATTTTGAACATAACGGACAAATGCAAATGCAAGTATAATATAATCACATGCATACAAAAATACCTACACATGTATCTATGTGTGTAAAAACGCGTTATTATTGCATGCAAGCGGCTAATAATTATTACCATTTATTAAAATTGCTTCTCGAATATCTTATAAGATTCTTTTCCGAACACAACCAAGAACGGATAAGAATATTTAGTTGGTCTAATTGGTCAACCAAATGAGGCATGCTGCCAGCAGCCGTTTGTGGCCATACAAAATTATTTCTTTAATAACTTCGACAATTTTTATTTGATCGCAACCAATTCAGGGATCACACAGACTATAGTTCTTAATATACATACCGAAATTCGGGACTCTAGCTTTAAAATTATACGCTTAATACGCTTTTTTATGATTTGCGGGGGCGGAAGTGGGCGTGGCAAAAATTTGAAATAAACTTGATCTGCGTGCAAGCATAAGAAATACTGTCGAAAAAAAATTAGAGCTCTATCTCTTATAGTCTCTGAGATCCAGTGTTTCATACGGACAGACGGACAGACAGACAGACAGACAGACAGACAGACAGACAGACAGACGGACATGGCTAGATCGACTCGGCTGTTGATCCTGATCAAGAATATATATACTTTATAGGGTCGGAAATGCTTCCTTCTACCTGTTACATACATTTCCTGCCGGCACAAAGTTATAATACCCTTCTACCCTATGGGTAGCGGGTATAAATATCTTAAGTTGTAAAATAAGTATCTTACACAACATCTTGTGTGAAGGGCTAATTGATTTAGAGGTGACAAGAAGGCAATTCTATATAAAAGAAATGCGTGGGCTGAAGAAACCAGAATTCACTCAAAAATTCTATTTTCGATTGAGTGAAAAACTAGGACTGGAAAAACTCAGACGATAGAGTGAAATTATTGGGAAAATATTAAATATTTAGAGAGTAAACCTGCAAATAGATCAAGCATTAAAAAATAAATCATAAAGTACCAAAATTTGTGGATTACAATTTTTAATTAGTTTTTAAAATAAATACATTAGTTAAATAAATAAATTAAATTGATTATTTCGATAATATGTTAAAAGACAAACGTTCTTTTTAAAGCAATATTTTCAACATTTTGTTTCAGATCTTTTATTGATTAATTTTTTAAAATTTCATTAAATATAATATAAAACAGACATATAATAATTTTTTAAGGACTTAACTGATCATCACACAAACACACACCAACTATAGTAAATAAATGATCAAACAGCTGAAAGGCGGAAAACTGTTTGGCAAATTCCCCTGAATTTCACTCAGGGTCCACGAGGCGGGAGATTCCGTCTATATAAGATCGCCGTGATCATGTCTCGGGGGCCTGACACCCGTTTTGACTTTTGTCACCGCCACCGGCGCCTAAACTAATCAAAGCAACTAAAACTATAACTAAAACCCAACTACACACACCACCAAGTAAATAATAATATTAAAATGCAATCAAATAATGCAAGCCACGTAGTAGATCCCGAAAGAGAGAGAGGTCTCTCCCTCCGAAAGTATCTCCTAAAAAGAGAGCCCCTTTCTCTGTGTGTAGCGATCGGATACGGCGGGTCTTAACGTCAAGTAGCACCTACGAAGCATTTTCATTCGTTTTCGCAGCGCCGAAGCGTACGGTTCATAGGAGGAACTGAACGGAGTGGATCGAGACGGAACGGGGAACGCGACGCGAATTGTTGTTGTTGTTTTTTTTTGTAACATTAAATTGTTAAAAAAAAACACACACACCAAAAATTAAGTAATACTTGAGGAAAGCCGCGCGAAAATCCATTAAAAATCGTTCGTTCGTCGTTGTGTGCGTGTGTCCACGAAAAGTGCCCCCACATTGGAGGATTTTAATAAATTCAATTAAAGTCCATCATTTTCATTGTCTGACGCACACGCGTGATGCACATATGAAAAAATATAAATAAATGTTTTAAATCAAGAAAGTCACATCTCAAAGAAAAGTGATTGACAGCACAAGTAAAAAAAGAAAAGAAAAAGAAAAGTTCCTTTCCTCCTTACCCAGAAGCAAAAGAAGATAACGAAGAGTAGACGCTAAAAAGATAAGAACTAACGGTAAGTGGCGAACTTCACCCCAAAACATAAACAAAACTAGCAACTAAGTAAAACATTATTCCCAAAAACAATAATAAATATTTAAGAAATTCAAAATTTGCCTAATTAAATCAGGCCAAAAAATGAATATTGATTTAATTACCCACAAATCAAAATAATTATTAACCATTTCGGACTTCATTAGTGTGTGTGTAAATATCATTAAAAGCGATTTCCACCTGCGATTAGCTATATAAAAAAATTACATAAATATATTATTTAGCGCTCATGCATTCCATTTTACATATTACTTGCCAATTAAAATATTTGTATTTATTATTGCCCGCTTTGCCTGTTTGCGCTTCGATTGAAAACCAAAACAAAAACAAATCTTTTAATTTTCTATATGTATTTATTTTCACAGGGGCTTCCAAACACATAAAGTTCCTTGTTTGTAGAGAACACATTTTGTAATCAGAGCGCAGATCGAAGCCCTATATATAAAATGATTTCACACAGTCCGCCCATATTCAGTCACAGTCCACCCGTTAGTTTTCTGGCGGACTTCATGAGCGGACATCAGCGTCAATCGTTAAAGTAAGTTTACAAAAAAATACAAATAATAAATAATAAATAAATATTCCAGCCACTTGGCCTAATTTATTACTAAATTGATTTAAGTGAACTCACGAGTTTCGGCTGCCAATCAAAATAAATTAACTTGGGGAAATCTAAAAAAAAAGAGTTTTTCGTGCAAGAGAAAAACTTGAACAAATTTCAGTTTTTTCCCGGTGTCACGTCTTAACAACAAACTTTCTTTTTATTTTCTTATCAGCCGATAAAACTCGACAGGTATTTTTTCCTGATACATTTTTAAATAATTTCACAGCGTGTGTGTGTACGTGTTAATAAAAGAAACAGAAAAAATGTTGATTAAGCACACGATAAATTGTCAGATTACATGATTATTAACCAAAAAAAACGTTGTGTTTAACACTTCCGTTGTTATACAATAAAAGGCATGATAAAAACATTTAATGAAAATTAAAGCTATAAGAAAATATTGTTTAAAAAATATTTCAAAGGAAGATTTGATTTAAAAGCATGTTTATTTATATAAAATAAATACTTAAGACTTTGAAAAAAATCGATTAAAATTAATATCAAACAAGTATGTTACCTAAATATTTGTTTAGTTAAATTTAAAACGTATTAAAGATATAGTTTTTTTTTTTTTTTTTGTAATTTTATGGAAGAATAAGAGAACCCATAGTTACAGGTGAATAAAGAAACAATTTCTATTTAATTAACGTAACAGATATTAATGCCACAATTGTTTACAAAAGCTTCCCATCGAGGTCTTCAAATATTGAAGTAATTAAAACACCTGTTAACCAGCTGTCATTTGGAAACATTTAAGGCAACTGCTTCAAAGCTAAAAAACTTGTATTCTAAATATTAATAATCATACAAAAAAACGAACTAAACGTGAGAACATTTCAAGAACACGATGAATGCAGGGGTACTAAAAATATTCCCGCGACTAAGGCTCGATTCTTGGTTGACAACAGATTGGCGAAAAAATATGAAGTGAAACCATTCAAGATCAAGGCAAGGCAAGACCCAAAACAAACATTTCGCAGATGCTGAGGTGATCTTCTGTAGCGCCGAGAGAAAGATTTGGGTTTGGAGAAGCGTTCACGAGTCGGGGAGATGTTGCTCGCTTGGCGACAAATAAGCGCGTGGCGCTCTGATGAACCATTTTTTTTTGTTTCTCAGGGGCACACGAGCCATCCGAAAGTTATGACAAATCGGTAAAGGGAGGCTAGGGTATATATCTATATAGGGGCGAAAGCAATTGATTCATTAAAGCAAATTTGCGGCGCTTCATTTGCTGCACGAGCTGCATTTGGAAGTGAGATTTTATTTTTGGGGGAATGATAAATATACAATAACAAAATTCGTAAAATTTATGGCAAGCTAAAAATAAATATTTAGGTATATGAAAAGCAAAACAAAACGAGGACAAGAAACTGAAAAAATCTAAGAAATAATCAGTTAAGAATAAAAACCTTAAAGATAGAGCAAATCCAAGATAGTTATTGCTGTGTAAATCCAGCTGGAAAATTCTTCTTATCAACACATGTGAGTGGCATGCCTAAGGTAATCCCCAAGTCCTTCAACTATCTTAAAGTAACTCAGCTTTTTCTGCGTCAATTCACTTGAAAATTGCATGGCGCTGACTATTTATAATACCCATTACCCATGATCAGTACTGGAAATAACTGAAGGAACTCGGTGGCATGACATCGAAAACACTTGAAATTTTTAAGTTGCCAACTCAGGCACTAAATATGCTGATAAAAGGGTCGAGACTGCAGCAATTAGCCAATAAAACAGCAGTGATAACCCATACAGAGCAGACGGAAAAGTTCTCATAGCCAGGCCCACGCAATATCAGCTTAGAATCACCATATGTATGTCCACCAGCACTACATATTAGTTCGAGCCTTATCAAACATTGACTTTTGTAGTTTCATAAATGTCTAGCCAAAAAAATCTATGATAAGTGGGATGAGTGAGTGAGTCTGTCTGAAAATACATTTTCTGCGATGACTCAACGGCGAGCCCAAACAAATATGCTTCAATTCAATATTATAAATATATATTAACATTATGTCCCCCCACGACAAACCAAAATCGTGCGCAACTCCCCGTTGTCTTATCAGCGATGTTTCTTTATAGACAATATAAGTATGTATATAAATGTACATATATATATACCCGGAGCAATATAAGTAGTATAGGCCTCTGGACAATGGAGGCAAATAATATGGCAGTAAAAATTTAAAACCAACGACTCTTATCAGGCCTGATAAAAGTGCAGCTTGATGCGTAGATGCCCAAAATAAAAGACTGATCCGAGAGGTCTTCATCTCTTTATCTATAAAATAAAAAAGATCACAAAAAATCTGTAGCATCCGGTGATATTTGGTATTTACAAATTATATTTAGAAACTGAATACAGAATTGAAGACTTTTCTCTGTGGGGTTTTATTTAATAAACACAAAATAAGAAAGTTTAAATTGTAAGTTAGCCATATTTTAGTCAAATGATAAAAATATATATTTTAATATAAAGTAAATCTAATTTAACTTAAAAACTCACAAATATTTCCATTTCTCTTGTTGCAGCTACAATGACGAGCCCAATCGAGCGTCTCGCTACTGCCGGCCCCAAGTGATAACTCTGGCCTCCAAAGCCATGGTCAACAACGCCTCGGCGGCGGTCCAGGGACAGGGCCCCAATCAACAGAAGGCTGGCGCTACGCCCTTGGGCGTGGGCAGTCGTTCCGGCCGGAGCTACCTGGAGCGTATGGCCTCTGCCCCGCTGCTCACCAATCAACCCAAGTCCTGTCTCAGCCGCAAATCCTGCCTGCACAAATCCCAGAACCTAAACGACAGTTCATCGGCCAGCCTCACCACCACAGATCTCTCGCCAACGGACACCGAAGGCGATGTCACGGACAGTGCCAGCCATGGCTGTATGTGCAGCAAGGATAGCGACGTAAACGGACCAACCCACTGCGAACTGAGGTGAGTTCGAAATGATAAGATTACATCATCATAAAGGTAATACGATCGAGAGGGCGGGTTCAGTCACTTTGACGTCAGGCCGGGCCAGAGAAGATAATGGCGCCGCACTTATAAAACCGCCAACTGAACTAGTTGGAACTTTATTGTGGGTTGTGAGGTCTGGCCAATTGTGGTCAGAATGGGTGTAACGCCCCATAAGTGATTCATTCGGCAGCAAAAGATATTAGATACATATCAGGGAAAATTATAAGAAAAATGAGAAAAAGACATAGACAGAGAGAGAGAGAGTTGGGTAACAGGAGAAGCTGAAGATGGTTTTGCTGGGTAACTTGGTAGCCTGTGGTTAATCTGAAAGAAAGTCGTAAGATCATATAAAATATATGGGTTTAACACAAGAAAGAATTTTTATTCAAACTCTTTGCTGGCAGATATTGTTAATAAATTCTATAGAAAATTAAGGCATCATAGGAAACTAATTAAAAATTAATATCAATAGAAAAATCGATCGCAAAAACCAAAATAAAGCCGCCAAATGCCATTTCCCGTTTCCCATTTATAAACAACAAAAAAATATATATTGTATTTAACTCATTAACGATAGTTCAAGTAGAAGCAAAAAAATAAATACAATCTCTTGGCAGTCAAACAACTTTCCTAAAGACGTCATCGAGAGCACATTTCATTTGGTAAATAAGAACCGAAAGGCAATTGCATCCCAGGGCTAATAAGATCCATAAAATATACTCTAGGGAACATTTACGTACATATACGAGCAAAGCTAGAATGTTAAGCTAAATATAAGAACATGCAATTCCACAAAAACAAAATATAAATTATCTAAATGAGTGCAGAAATGTGCCAAAAGAAAAACACGCCACTGCATCGCGATCGTGAGGGGCTTTAGTATCTAGTATCTTTCAGATAAAAAAACCGCATATATAGTATAGACCCCCAAACGGCAAGGCGCCATTAATTTCGTTTTCTCTTTCTATATATGTAATATATATTTGAAATACACATTATTGATTCATAGGCGAGGCCCTGGAAAATAATATCTTTTAAGCCTAAAACCGAAATTCCTTCTCTGCCGTGGAATGTGACATTTAAAATAAAAGAAAACTTGCTAAAAATACGCAAAAAACTAAATAAATTCAGACAGAGTAAAATAAAAGATAGTTGCATTTGCGTCAAAAGATAGAGAACAATTTCTATTTGGGCAATGTCTAGACGAGCTTAAAACCTCACAGCCTCTCCACACGAATGCAATTAGCCTGTAATATTTATTATCAATGTAAACCAGAGGCGTGCTTTCAGCTTTTGTGTATACACTTTGCGGTTGCGTATTTTATATATGCCCGGTTTTATCAGTTACGAAATGCACTGAAAGAAAATGAAATATTTTGGAAAAATATAGCTAAATAGAATTGTATCTATTGGATGCATCCCTAGCTCATTTATCATTAACCTGTCACTTGCTGAAACCTATGCCGCTCCCGTTTCCTTCAATCACATTTGACAGCCTACGAAAAAAAGCTTTCTTTTCATAATTACCTTCCCACAACAAAAAAAATATAATAATAAAGAAAAGCCAAAAATCATCAAGATCAACCATTAAACAGACGCAGATGGGTCACGTCAAGGCCGAAGAATTATTAGCCTAGAAGCGTGATCGCTCTCTCTCTCTCAAGCGAAAGGCGTCATTATACACATCAATATTTCTTTTTTTTTTTGTGTAACGTAAACTAAAAATATTTCAACATTACAAGCACACACAGCCATAAGGTTATATATACATTTATAGTAGACACAGAAGATGGGGAGATATGTCTGATGTTCATGCGAGTCTCACGTGAATTGAACAGAAATGTGAGGCTGCAGCTTTGCGTTTGCTGTAAAAATTTTGGCGCCCCCTCAACTTAAAAAGTGTATCAAACAAATTCTGTAAATGTACTAAAATGTATAATCTTTTTTATAAAATTAAATTTTATAGAAAAAATATCATTAAAGATTTGGTTCTTTCCAAATAAAACTATTTTCAGATGCTTACTTAGCAGTGGACTTTGACTGTGCGTAGGGGCAATTTTCAAAGCAACTAAAACGTGCCTAGAAAAAATGCTATGTTTTAGAAAAACCTGAAAATTTTGCCAAATTCAAGACGGAAATGCCTTGTTTCGTAAAACAACAACGAAAAAACTAGACCAATTGTAAGGTCAACTAGGCTGACCATCAAATTAGACAGTTGTAAATATTTCAACAGGTCTGGGCAGAATTTATATATTTTTGGACGGGTTATTGACTCAATTACAAAAATTTGGGGGACTCGAACAAGGCTGAAGAAGATTGGAAACTGCGGAATTGTAAAGTATTTTCAGGCATAATTTCCTCGGGTTTTTAATTTTTAAAAATCCCTTTTTAATGCCTTCGAAACTTGTTTCTCCTCTCCCTCCCCATCAAGCGCGCTTAATGCTTGTGCCTCGCATATTGAGAAGCTGACAAATTTATGGACTTGTTGTAAACCGGACCCTCGAAATTAAATGCACGTCTTAATGCTGCGACTGCCTTTTAGGCGTTGAACAAATGCATTCAAACTCGTTTCCCTTTGAAGGGGGAAAATGTAAACCAAAGTGGGGAAAATGGAATGGAAATGGAAATGTAAATGAATATAAATTTATTTTTTTTTTTATTACTTCTTCGGGCGATCTCTTTTTAAAAGTTGACACGTTACAGGAAAGCGGGCCTCTGTCTGTGGTCTCTGATTTCTGATTTCTGGTTGGGCGTTGAGGCCCACACACGCCAGATAAGCGATCGCCGCGGAAAGAAACCTGTTGAAGAAAATGCAGTAACAGCAGGCGCACCGCCGATCATGCCCTCGATGCGTGATCGTCGATAGTCGCCTCGATCCGTTTCGATCCGTTTCGAGTCGAGTCGAGGTGGTGCGATCTCCGGCGAATAAGTACTGCCTGCCAGCCAGCCAGCCGGCGTTCAATAAACAGAGAGAGCCGAGCCAGCCAGCCTGGCAATAGCCATTAATACTGTTGGCTATTTGTACTTCTCATATACTATATATTTAGCACTCGATGCGATGCGTTTTCCCCCGAATCTCTCCTTCAATTTGCAGACCAAATAAATTCTGCACCATGGGTGTGCTTGGGGTTATAGTAGGCTACCTCCAACTGACGGAAACTTTTCAGTTTCTCAGCATTAGTGGGTTTATTTTGGTTTGACAACAGCAGAAAGAGCTATTAAAAAGCGAGCCCCTAACTGGTCTGATTAGCCAAATATAGTCTCAATATCTTATCGATTTTACGACCAACTTTCTAAAAGGAAAAAATGTAGATGTATAAAATGGGGTTGATATAGGGAATAAAAAAGCAGAGAACTTAAACATATACATAAATTAGGATCTATAATATAGTAGTCTGATATCAATATTAATATTACTCTTTCCACTATACAAAATTACTTAATTTAATTATAAAAAAATAATAAATAATTAAATATGCTAAAACAAGAAATATACAAAATATAGGTCCTCGTAAAATACTTTCTTTCACACTTCAGATATTTTACACATATTTAAATTGATAACTGAATTGTATCTTAATGTTTTATATACATATGTAGATATCTTTCACTGCTCCATATATATTTCCAAATAAAAATGTACAGGAAATATTTCAAGGGATTTTCAGTCGTTTGGCAGACTAAAATTGGTTCCGAAATTCCGAAATTCAAAATGTTCTTTAATTATTTCCTACATTTTGAATCACGAGTTGTATCCCCTCATACATACTATATATCTTAGTGGGGTGTGTTTTTATTTACATTTAAGCCAAAGACTCGTGGGCCGAGTCGTCCAATAAAACCAAAAACAAAAAAGAAAGGCAATGGTGAAAAGTAGGCGTGTTTTACATATAGATTAAGGCAGAATCTTTGGCAAGACCGTACTACGTGACTGCTAAAAATAAAAAATAAAACCAACAACATATTCCATACACATTACTCTTTTTATGACGCAGGGAATTTTTCGGGAACAGCATTTTTTGGAAGATAAAATATGGTTCTAAAGAAAAAGGGAAATTAAACGAAAAGAAAAGAAAATAAAAAATACCCTTTGGGTATTTGGAAGATGAGCTAATAGAGAAGATCTTAATCATCTGACAGAAGCTGCAAAAAATGCATTTCGGAAACGACGCATTTGCCTAAACTAAAAAGTCAAAACAAACCAATAAAAATCAAACTGTTTAGCTTAAAAATAGAAATCTTTGCGGGCCAAAAAAGCCAAGTCAATGACCACTAAGTAATTAAATACATATTTCCAAATTGGGGAGGTCAAGTCAAACTGATAATGCTGGGGTCAAATCTACATTTCTTTTAAATATAAATATATATTTATTTTAATAATTTATAGGTAATTTATATATAATTTATTGTGATGTACTCATCTGATGGGATTTCTTTTCTATTCTTTTTTCTTTATTTCGGCAGCCGTGGCCCCAAAAAGCATGTGATCTTTGCCGATGATGAGGGCCTATCACTGACCGAGGTTCGTGTGATGTCCGAACCCTCGAATGTGCCGCCCTATTGGAGCATGAAGTTCTTGGAGCAGATAACACAGGGCCTGGTCAGTCCGCATCCGCCAGATCAGTGGACGGTGGACTTCAAGCAGCCGGCCTCAGACTATCTATCATTTAGGTGAGTTTAGAGGGATACCAAAGCTATTATTTAACTTAATTAAATATTATATTAAATAATTTCTTCAAATAAATATATATTTGTTTTCTTGCAGACAAAAGATAGAGCGTGACTTTGTTTCCCTGGAGAATGTGATCGTCAAGGATGAGGAGTCAATTGTGGTGGGCACCATCAAGGTGAAGAATATTGACTTCCAGAAGGAGATCATTGTCCGTGTTACCTGGGACGACTGGAAGAGCCAGCAGGACATCTTTTGCACATTTGCCAGAGCCTATGGCCCGGCCACCTGTGCCCATGTCGTTTTCGATACATTCTCCTTCAAGATCACCCTGCCGCCATCCTCGAAGCGCCTGGAATTCTGCATTTGCTATCGCACCAACGATACAGAATATTGGGATAATAATGATGTGAGTTTTATAATATAAATTATATAGTATTTATTATTAATTAACATTTAACTTGCAGGGCAAAAACTATACCATCAGCAAGCGATCCCCCTTTTATTACAATGCCCTTTCTCCCTATGATAAGGGACAGAATCGCAATTCGAGCCAACAAATGCGGTCTACCCTGACCGATGCCTTGGCCAAGGTGCAGGACCAAAATGGCTGGCACCAGGAGCCACATACGCCATATTGGTAAATGGATTACCTGGTTGAACACGGGGAAGTGGACTTCCCTCAACCCAGTAAAAAATAAGTTTCTCATTTTAGGCCACATGAACAGAATCGGAAAAGATTTTTTCAATTTTTAGGGACAGAGAGAGAGTCTAAAAGATTTTTACCACTAACGAAACCCTTTTTGTTTGACTTAAGCATATAATCTGGTACAAAAATCCCAATTTAAATGTGCCATGAGAGATATAGGGGGCCACCGGATAACTACTTCTATTAGGAACGAGCCCGAATTTGTGTTTTTTTTTATTATTGACTTTTATCAAATTTAACTTTCTAAAATGTTGTATGTTCGATTGTAAAAATAACGAAAAACAACCTGATTTATATATGTTTACCTGTGTATGCCTGTGTGATTGTCTACAACTCTTTATAACTGATATTAGAATTATGTTAAAACTAAACAAGAAAACGAAAAAAAAACCCCATAAAAACGGAAGGAAGAAGAGAGGAATTTTGAGGCGTGAAGTATCCTAGCAAACCATTGTTTCGAAATTTTCTGCAATTGCAAAATAAAGAAAGCAAAACAAAACAAACATAAAAAACACACACAAAAAATCAAAACAAAATATTAGACCATAAGCTTATTCGTTTTATTATTTTCCCCCCATTTTTATTTCCTTTCATTTAATTATACAATTATTTCCTTTTTTGGTTATTTGAAACGCTAAGACTGAAATGGCTTGTTACGGAGAAGAAAACACGTCCTGCAATATAAATATACATATAATAAAAATTAAACTAAAGCACAACAAATGGAAAACAAACAGTTCTTTGTACTCATTGTTTTGTGTGATCCAGATCCCCGACTATATATTCTACATATACATATACACCTAGCTAGCTTTAAGCGATTTGTACATATATAAAAAAACGATAAAATATATATACCAGAAAATTGCCTGTTAAATACATTTATATACCTATGAGTTTTAAAATTAAGTCAAGATGTCTAGCTTGTAGTCCTTAGAGGTTATTTAGTTAGTAAGCCAGACTCAGCCCAACTGACGTAACGTGAATGAATCAACTATATATATGTGCCCATATACATATAAAAAAAGATTACTTTATGATTATTTAGTTTTTAGCAGAACTTATGACACAACGAGCCATTATATTGTCTTATTCAGCTCATTGCTCATAAACAACAAAATAAAAATATATTTTTGAAACAAAAATACACTTGTTGAATTTTTTATTTACGCGGTAAAAGAATTAAATTTTTAATATCCTTTTATAAATATTAAATTCAGTTAATTTCGTTTTTTTTTCATATTTATTTTTTCGTATAAAAAAGGAGGTTTGACACTGGGCTTTATGAATGCCCCCTTCAAAACGCTTTCCTATTTTAATCGTCTATTTAAATTTTCTATATTCTGTGATCTTTCTTTTAAATTAAATATATTTTCTTGGTATAAAAAATGTCCTTATATCACGCATCCTTCAATATGCTTTTCACTTTAACTCCATGATGTTAGTACCAATAAAAATAAAGAATTAATCTCATAAGAAATCTTCAACAATAATCATTAGAAATATTGCCAACATTATGCGAACTACTCTTCAGCATTGTGCCTCCTTTCATTAATTATATTAATCAAACAGCCCCATAAAAGCTCAACTTTCATTGTCAGGAACACACATAGTGGGGTCAAAGGCTATCAAAGCAAGACTTTAGTCGTCAGAACCGGTTCCCCGTTAACAAAACTTGCAGTAGATTAGAAAAAATGCATCGTTTAGTTGTGGTTTTTATATATTTTATAATTTAATTTATTCAGAGTGCTTTCTGTTTGGGGAACGGAGCGGGGGTCATACAATTGAAACAGCATAATATCATATTCGCATGTGTGGCGGGGTGAACAAGGGGGAAGACTAACAAGGGGACAACATACGGGCATACTTTCCAGCGGGAACTAGACTCACATTGGGGGGGTTAAAGATATAGTATAAAGTGTATATGGAATTGAAATACTTTGAACTGCAGTTTGTAGCTTAGTTGCATAAGATAGAATGTTCGGTGACTAAAATAAGAATTAATTTCTCTTTATATAGTAGTGTAGATAAATTGCCGTGACATAGAAACGCATCAAGTTATGTTTGTTGTTTCAGGAATGTTCACACGCAACTCTGATCTTTAAGAGACATAGCGTTAGAAAGTAAAAGTATGTTGCTCTCCTTCATAGGTTCTTCCCACAATCGCGCTAAACTGGATCAACTCTGTGGTATCTTCGACTAATCCCATTTTACTGCTTGCCCTTCAGGCTGGCGGGCATCTCTGGTGGCGGCGGGCGGGGAATGCCCAGGGCGACCTTAACACCATCGTAGATGAACCACTGCAGAGCGGTCAGAGTACCGATCATAATAATACGTGGCGTCAAGCCATTCCACATTCCCTTGAAGCCCAGCGACTTGGCCACATCCACAGCGCTGGCGCCCTTGGCCTGATTCAGTTTGGACACCACAACATCAGCGGGATGGGAGACAACGGCACAGAAGACACCGGCAATGTAGCCAGCGGCAAAGGTGACAACCAGCTGCTCGCCCTTGCTGCAGTCGGCACGGGGTTTGGGCACCACATACCTGAAGGAGAGAGATTTGCATCATTAATAATTATATTTATATTGATATTAAAGCAGAGGATTTCTTGAAGTTTAGGGACCGTTCAGCCTTTGTCTATATTTTCTTTTATTTATTTTACAACATTACATAAGGCAAAGTGAATTCAATTTATTGATTTTCTAGGGCGAAAGCAAACCCTAAGTTGTTCAAGGAAACTGTATCTTGTTTAGATAACAATAAATTACTTTTACGTCAGTTGTGTGGAGACGTCAGAGTTTCTTATCTGCTGACTGGCAATGCGCTAAAAATTAATTTTCACCTAGGAAATAATTTAATTACTCGGTGATGACACGCACAACCTATGCGGATATACTTTAGCTAATAATATTTATATTTTAAATATATTAAACAACATTAAAGCTCTTGCCTTATTTAAGCCACTTTCTTTCAAATATTTAAATGCACTTTGACCTTGATAATAAATCACATTAATCAAAGAAATAGCTACATATTTTCCCTTTCTCTAACTATCAACAAATCCTCTTAATTCAAAAACCCTTTTCAATTCAATTTCAAATCTTTTAAGAAACTTACTTGTACAGCAGCTCCACGGTGCGCTCGAAGCAAGCGAACTTCATCATGGTGTATGGGATCTGTCGCATCCACAATGGCACAAGACCCTTGTAGAAGGCACTGACGCCCTCTTCCTTGAGCATCTTGGGCACAGCCTCGCGGAAGGTGTTGGCGAAACCGGGCACTGTCTGGATCTTGACCTTGGCAGCCTCGAATGGCGCCAGAGCAATATCGGCGAAGAACTCAGCCGAGGCAGAGGCCGCCAGATACAAGGAGGTGCGGTACAAATAGGCATTCTCCTCGCCAATGATATCAGAGTACTTCACCTTGAACAGCTCGTATAGACCGAACTTGCAGAGACCCTAAAGAAAAGGAAATCCGAATTAATTATAACAAATAAATAAGAAAAAACACATAAAATGATAAGATATGTGGGCAGCAGACGAATTAATCCGATTTTGATTTGCTTTCTTTTGGGTATCTATGCCAAGAGCCATTGGAACCCCATGTAATTGAGGCCATCAGCTGACCGTGTCACGTTCCTACCGCTTTAAAGTGATTATGCAACCCCCCGACCCCGACGTACCTGCGCCGAGTAGCCCAAAAGGGTGGGGAACCATCCCTTGGCCAGGCCGCGAGCACCCTCCTCAGCAACGGTGACCTTGAAGCCATGGAACAGATTCTTGTACTTGGCCGGATCGACCTGCAGACGGCACTTGACCAAATCCAGGGGAACCACGAAGGTGTGAGTGGTGCCGCAGCTGAGGATGCCACCAATACCGCACAGTGCAAAGTACTTGTTGCTGCCGAATTCGCACGAATCATTTGAGCTGCTGGCAGCGGCGGCCGCAGCGATCTCGCGTCCCTTCACGGGCTGGGGATCCTCAACCAGTTTGGTGGCGGCGTCACATTGCACGGGGGTGAAGGGGCTGCGGAAGGGCGAGTTCCTGGCAGTTTCGAAGAAGCTTGAGAACATCTTGATTGCTGGTTCTGCTACGGGACAAGGTCGTCTGCAAGAGAAAAGAGAGTAAACCATTAGCTATCTATATCTATCAGGCGCCGCCAGACATGTGCTTTATCTAATTATATTTCCTTCAGCCGCGAAATCAGCTGCTGGCTGCTTTTCTAGGTTACATAACGGCGTGCCGTGCCAAGAATTCAATCCCACTTACGAAGCGTATAATTGCGGCAATACAAACGGAAAAACGTAAAAATATTGACAGAAATTTTGTTTGATTTTGGAGCTAGTGTCTCGTTTGATTTAGATTTTTGACTGGAGAGTCTTACGCAATTTTCCCAGCCCTAAAATTTTTGCACTTACACTTCGTCAGCAACGTTTTCGCTTCGAGGGTCAAAGAATAAGGCGGGGGGGTTTAATTCAGGCTATTAAAAACATCGGCGATGTATCGATACACCGATGTTTTCCGAAACTCGGGAAATATCGAGGTTAGTTTTTAATTTATCTTAATTTAAGTTATGTTACTTTTTTCTCGTGTTGAATGTAGTAGTGTTTCTTTTTGAATTTTCAGCAAATAAAAACTAAAAAAAAGCGTAACTTTGTAAATTTAACTTTTACAAATTTGATTTATTTGTGGTATTTTTTTATATCGGGTAAAATCGTTTTTAAAAATTACACCCAAAAAATCAATGTAAAAATAAACATCGATGATTTTCCAGCTCTATAGGCTGATATTTGAAAATAAAGAAGCTTGTAACTAGCTTATAGCTTTAAAAATAGCTTTTATTACTATTCATCTAGCAATGATATTCCATGTGATATATATATTCTTTATATATTTTGCGGACCCACTAAATGATTTAATTTTATTAAAATATTGTGATATTTTTACAATATGCAATATTGAATTTTTAAGATCCAAGATATATCCAAGATAAATCATCTAGCTTATATGATAACGACCACTGGTAAAACTGAAACAGACTGTGTATGCAATACGAAAAAAATACAGAAAATACAACAGAAATCCTCAGTCATCTTAATTTATTAGTTATTTTTAATTGATTGCTAATAATTTGTATATTTATTATTTAGTTATTGTAGGCACTCTCTTTTTCTGCAGCAGCGGGATCAACTGACCAACATCAACAACTTCCCTTCAAAACATAAATAGTCGATCAGCGATGCGCTCATCCAAGGTCGTTGACCGCTTATATATTATATTTATTTTTATATATGGATCTTCGAATTTGAACTAATTAATAATAAAATATGACCACTATGTTTTAATTTCGAACTTTTTAAAACTGAAACATCGACAAAACAAAAATGACAATGAAATATCGAAATTTTTTTGCTGGTGTGGACACACTGGAATGTCACGTTTGTTATTGTTTTGAAAAAATTCTTCAACGAAATGGCAAAAACCAAGCGAAATGTGAGGGCCAAGGCCAAGAGCGTGGTGGGTGCGGCCAAACAGAAAGCGCAGGAGGTGCAGGCGAAGCTACGTCAAGAGAAGCTGCTCCACAAAACGCTTACGCCAAAGAAGACGACCACCAAGAAGGAGAAGTCGGCGGCCAAACACAAGAAGCTGCTCAAGCGCTTCGCCGAGACCCGAAAGGAGCACAAGGAGGAGGTGGCACGCAAGAATCGAGAGAAGACCAAAGTGATTGGGGACCTGAAGCCCCTCAGGGATGCCCTGCCCTCCCTGCAGGACATGTACCAGCTAGTGAGGATCAAGCAGAAGGATTCCACCGAGCAAAAAGTGCTTACTGCTCCTGAAACTCCACTCAGTGCCAACGAGAAGATAAGGAAGAAGCGCAAGGAGCTTGTTAATCGCGTCAAGTCCTTCGAGAAACTCATCAAGGACAAAAACTTTAAAAAGAACCCCCGCGAAGTCATCGCCGCCCACGTGCGCAACAAGTACGAAGCGATGGAAGATGAAAATGATGAATAGGGGTCGGAATAATCTTATAAATTACAGCTGCCCGCCTTCAAACACAATTTTAAAATTTAATTTTTGTAAGAAATATCTTTAAAATGCATAATTTGTAATGGTACAAAAACTAGACCATGTATGTGCCTAAAACACACAAAGAGTTCATACTCTTAAATATGATATATAATTATTAAGAAATATCTTCAATATATATTTCGGTAAAGAAGAATACAAGGGCTTGTTTTATTTATTTAATGAGTTTCCATCTTTTTCTTGTGTTAATTCCACATATATCTGTAAAAAGGACATTTAATTTCTTTCCAACAGCATCAATAACAATACAAGATTATTTTCTTTATTAAGATGTATCTTTATTATGTATGCATTAGGTATAGTTATCATTTAACGATGCATTTTAAATATTACACGTACGAATGTAAGTTTAAGCATTAAATCGTAAATCGAGGGTTAACAGAACGCGATTAGAATTAGACAAGATTTGAATGTGAACTCGAATTTTGTATTATTTTGGGGGCCACTGCATTTTTGCAATTTGCCATTCCGGGACTTTTTGTGTGATTTTTGTAATCTAGAGCTACATCATGCTATATATGTATCATTCATAGATCGTTACATATGCCGGGCTTAAGAGTTTTGAATGTTGTCAACTTGGTGTTGTTCTTCTTACAGTGAAAATACGGAGCTGTGAACGCGAAGGTTCTTTATGCTTCCGCAAAGTTAATCTACAGCTATTATATTGGTTATTGGTATTATCTTGTATAATCGGGGTTAGCTGGGCGTGGCTGGCTCCTTCCTTGTGAGATCATTTAAAAACGTTAGTCAAACACACATCGGCTGTCTTGTCTGCGATCCATTTGGGCCACCATTTCACGAACAGCAAAAATTAACATAGCTATTGAAAAAGTGTCCCCAAATACAATGGCTTTATATATCATCAGTATCATATCATGTACAAAATGTGGGCACATGCTACACATTCCTATTATTCGTCACTAAACTTGGGTTACAACCTACCGCTTTATGTCTGTGTAATCGCGATTGAACTCTAGATTCAAATATATTCTGACGAATCTGTTTTTCGGGGGATTTTTGTTGGGGTGTTTTCTGGTCGCGAAATTATACATATACATTCATAGAAAATATATCAACTAACTCTAGGTGTTTTTTTGTTTTTACGGTTTTTGCACATTTAAGAGTTTGAAACAACAAACTTAAGCTAAATTTGAAAATCTTTATAATCGTTTTTACTTGTTTAGCAAGAACATGAGCAGGCTGCAAAGAAACAAGAGTTGGGAATTAGAAAATTAACTTCAGAAGGGTAACTAAAAACTCACCGGAAGTTAATGCCTTTGTTGGCCAGCATACGGTTGCATTCACTTGAGCCGCTGCCGCCGATGCCGTCTGGTAACGGCAGGACATAGTAATCACTTTCGGTACTCTAAAAAATATATAATAGGTTAGGTCAAGAATAAATTAAAAACAATTTAATTTAATTAACTCACCGTCTCTGTGAAATAATGCTGATATATCTGGGTCGAGACTTTCATATCCGAAAACGGTCCCTTGAGAGCAAAGAAATGTATGCTCATGGGCGTGCTGGTCTTGGTCTTCAGGATTAGCTGGTAGGTGATGGTCCGATCGTTCGATTGATGCGGATCGCGCTGGCTGTTGTTAATGCGCGCCTTGACCACCCATTGCTGGTTGAAGGCCGAGAACCGAGCAGTTTCATAAAATAGCTTGTGTACATATTCGTCTGTTCGATAAGGTTTCATCTGAAGATCTGTAATGAGTAACATAAACTTATTGAATATAGAACTATCTTGGAAATTTCTCTAACATTAATAAACATTTTGTAAACCTCTCTCATTAATGGATTTCATCTGGGCTTATCAAAAAAAAAAGGGAAAAATAATTCCCTAAACCGTAACTGCGGGCCTATTTTAACACTACCCGCATTTATCAATTAATTTATCTCTAATTGCATTAAGGAATTAGAAGCCTAAACCCATTACTGACCATTGAATATAATCTTCTCGTAGCTCAGCAAGTCAATCAGGGTGTTGAACATTTTCTTCTCTTCCTTGATCATGACATCGTGTGCCTCCAGGGCAAACATGACCTCGTGGCCAGACTTTTGCGGATGCAAGCAGTTCCTCTCGTGTTCAGTAGCTAAATTCAAATTATATAGGTAATTAATAGAGTTTAGAAAGTATGGGGGAAAGGCAAACATACTTTCATGGAACGGTCCACGCCATTGGCAGCCGATGCGATGGTATTTGCATTTCGTGGGACGCTCCTGGCACTCGTGTTGTTCATGGCGTTCAAGTGACTTGTATGGGAATTCTTTGTTGCAGAACTATTAAACAAAAAGGTTGATATTATTATGTTGTAGATTAAAAATGTAAAGACAATAGTACCTGACACTCGCTGGGCAATTCGGAGGCTGCCTTCTCCACGGCCAGGTTACGTGAAGCCGTGCTTTTTGATATCTCCACGCGACAGTTGGGACAAGTGGCAATCTGATCGCGTAGGCTAAATAAATAAACATTAAATAATTTGAAAAGAGGTTGAAAGAAATAAGTTATTTAGGTTTAGAGATGGCTATTTCTCCCGTTCTTAGTTTGGTGTTATGAGGGTATTCATACCGTCCATCCGCCAAAAGGTGGGTAAAGCAGGCGGCGCACATCAGGTGACCCATCTGGCACTGCAAGTGAAAGGAGCAGAGAGAAAGGGAAAGGTGATTTTAATAATTTCATATCTAAGCAAGTTGTTTATCGGTAGATGAATAGAGAGATTTGATAACTAAAACAAAAGAGTGGAATGATAATTAACCTGCAATTAAAGAAAAAAGAAGAAAAGTTTGCTATTAGTCAAAAATACGGCCTTGTTTGCAAAGAGAGCTTGTTGGATATATGGAAATGAGTGTGGTTGTGGGTGGTGACTTTTGTGGTGGTTTGAATATGAATGAGTCTATTTCTGGGTTGGTTTCTTTCTTTTTTTTTTTTTTTGGGAAAAATGGTATGAGTGGTTTATGGATTTCTCAGTGGGAGAGGATGAGAGTTCTGAAGAGGTCTGAAAATGTTGTAGCTTTTGGAGTTCCAGTTGGTATATTATCTTATTCTTTGGTTGAAATAAAAACGCTATGGTTGTTGGTTTGGTTTTATTTTGCATTTTCAAGTTTCGCACTCTTCTTTGCAAATTTATTGAATTCATTTTCTCGTTTTTCTTTTTTTGTTTGTTTTCTTTTTTGGTTTAGATACATTTCAGGGTTTAACTTTAATGCTATATGGATGAAATCGGTTCTATGTACTTAGCTTTTAAAATTACAATCTCATGTTTTCTTTTTTTTTTTGTTTTAGTTTTTTTGTTTTTTGTTGCGTGTGTGCTTACAAAGGTTACGAAATTGAGTTTATTGACTTAACTAAGATTAATCATTAAGTAAATAGAGAGAGATAAGTAAAGTTTATCTAAATAAGGCGCTGCAGCAAAATGAAAATTATAAGAATAGTTCTGGTTTAAATTTAGCATTCTTTATATCGTATATATGTTTTGTTGTTAAATATATATTGTGTTTTATTCTATTTTTTTCTCGTTTGTTATATTTTGTTTTCTTTTTTGAAAGCCAATTAATTTGGTGTTTTGTGTGTATGTGTTTTTCAATTGGTTTTCGGACATGAGGTTGTCAAGCAATTGATGAAAGACAAGGTCTGGTATAGTGGACCGATAACGGATATATGTATGCATGGTATATAATATACATAAATACGTCGCCTCAGCCAGATAATGCCGCGTCCAAAGTCAAGAGTCGAGCACCCGACAGAGATCCAATCGAGCGTGACTCGACGAAGTGAAATGTTACCCCCGAGGAGCCTGCATTATAACATTACTATATCTGCATCGACATTGTCGTCGCCGCATGCATTTATTTACAAATCGGAATGCGGGCCGGGCCCAGGCTGCGCTTCCCTCATTTTGGAATTTCTGTCTCTATTTTGGGAATTAGCCAGCGTGGCCCAACAAGGAACACTATTTGTGGACGGAGCCGAAGAGTTTTCGAGCGATAAGCGATGGCTTTTCATGGGTTTTATTTTTCTTGGTGCCTGCATACGCACACACACGCATGTGTGTATATCTTTTGCACAGTACAAAAATGTTTATTCGAGAGAAAGATAAATTAACTGGAACTTGGATATACACATTTATGAAAACTGCAGTTCTTATATTTCCCAACGAATTATGCGGATTTATTCAGATTTCTTGGTTATCTAGGAACATTTTTGTATCTTGAAAAGTAGCTAATGATTTATAATTATTTTCAGCTAAAACAATCATCTTAGGTTTACATATAATAAAATTATTAGGCTTTCAGCAAGAATTTTTAGTTTGTAAATATCGAATTTTTAATTTCATCAATGAGTTTTAATTGATTGTCATATTTATTTTATTGAATATCTTTATAAACACTTGTAAGCCCTAAGAAAAATATAAATTCGTGGTAAAGATCTTTGAGATTCCTATAAATTCTAGTTAAAAATATAATTACCTCTCAAATACAATAACTGAGTATATCTTTAATTAATTTAGAATTACTAGTGCATTCTAATCGCCTTTTTCCCCCTGTGTGTTCTTTGTGTATCTGCATCTGGATTTTTGAGAGCATCTATCTGAGCGCACATTTACTGTGTATCTTGGCAGTTGAACGAACCCGTGAATTCGTGTTCTTTGATTGGCAATTTATGACCTAGACTAACTATACGGCAGCACCAGCTGCTGCTGCTGCTGGCTAACAATCTGATTGTTTAATGGAAAATCCACGAAACCACAAAGGAGTTTAACTCGTTTTTCCCCATCGATAACAATAACACACACGGAACAAAAATATATCACAACTCTCGCTCTTTCTCTTTTGCCATGTGCATTGTTTACTCGCTCTCTCGCTCTGGCACTAGTACCAGTCCTCTGCTGCTCTCACTCTATTGCCCTCTCGCTCCTGCTGCCCGCACTTGCGCCGCAGACACAACAAAACCAGCTGATGGTGTTTTTGTAGATAAGTAAGAATAGGGCAAGAGGAAGAAAACGTCAACAGTAGGTAAGAAAAAAAAAATGGGAAAGAGGAAATCACGCTAAAGATCAGCGACGACGACAAAAAATTCAGGTGGGTTTTGAGTGTGTTTTCAGGTATTTGTATCTTTTCCCCGCACATACCTACACACACACACACCACACACGTAAATACCCTCGCACGTTGAAGAACCTAAAAAGTACACATAGCATAGAACTTAAGGCTGAGAAAAACTGGTAAAACGAGTTTATTCCAGATCACAGGTCTCAACCTGCACCGAGCTGATTCCACACAAAAATACATAATCAAATAAACGGTTGGCATTGCATTTGCTACACATCAACAAATATGCAGTTTTCTTTTACTTCTTTTTCTAATCAAAATTTAGAATAAAGAAAAATGAATATCTCAAAATTTTCCCCAGGGGTCTCGAGAACAGCTGATTTTGCCACGACGTGGGCGAAAGCGAGACAACGCATGTGTATTACGACGCAGCAGCAGCAACAACAACGCAATGCCGTAGCAAAAGCAAAACAATAACAGAGAGCAAAATCGCAGGGTGCGTACGTGTGTGTGTGTGTATAGGCACATAGATACAAGCGGGGCCATAAAAAGATGTGGAAATGCAAAAGAGGAAAACAATCGTGTTTTTTTCAGGGATTCTCTAGCTAATTAATAGTTTCTGCGAATTTCTGCAAATTCCGCTCCATTTTGTATGATTCATTTTGGTTTCGGTCACGTTTTTTTGTGGGATACAGAAAGTGGGTTTTCGTCGCTTGGCATTTAATATTTTTCTGTGTGGGTCAGCATGTATTTTCTTTTTTTACTGTAATCCAAAACCGATTTCAATGACGCAGTTATCGCTGCTCAAAGCAAGTAGGTGTGTTAGGGAAAGAGAGCAATGTCAACACACACAAATATACAGGCCTTACGTAAAGATCTGTCGGATGCAGTGGCGTAGAATCATGGGGTACTTATTGTTAGGCAATATGTTGTTAGGGATTCTGAAAGCCCCAAAACCCTCTTCCCACGCCACTGCATTTCTGCATTAAATTCAATCAATTGTCAGTTTCAGCGACAATGACGACGACAACGACGACGCCTACATAAGCGTGAATGGAAAAGAATGCGAGAATTTGCCTAAACAGCTGAATGAATGAGAGAGAGAGGAAACTGTATAAGCAAACAACGAAAATAAAAAACGTTGAATTCCCGTTGTTGGCCCTCATTTGCCGCTGCTAAAAATAGGGCACACTCCCCCTTTAATAGATTTGTAGAAAAACTTGGGTTCTAAACATAATGTTTGCTGGTTTCTATGACGCAATACAGAAAATCTGCAGTAAATGTTACTGCGCAAAAGAAGGGGGGTCAGTGAAAGAGGAGGTGGGGGGCCATAATTCACTGGCAAATGCATCGGTTCAAAGTTAGAGGGGTTGATTTCAAGCTGTTTCTCTAAAACGCAATAAAACTGCATTAGTTGGCCGTGAGTGCGACAAGGCCAGCCTGCTCTCTTATGCTGCGCTCGTTCGCTTGCGGCGCAATGTTTTCAAGGCGAATGCAAGAGCAGCCGTCCCGCTCTCTCGCCCAGCTGTCTGCGGTGGGGGCCGGAGGCATGGGGGAGTGTGGAGTGGTGGTTTCACTCTTACAGCTGAGCTGTCACGATTTGTTTGTATACAGAAGAAAGGCATCTCTCTTGGCTTTGCTAGAATTTCATTCCGTTTCGATTTCAGGGGAGGGGGGTTCAATCGAACAGGAGGGGGAGGCACGGGCACAGGACACGTCGACTACGCAGTTCGTTCCCTGCAAGAACTCACCTGGTACATGGCCGTCTTGGGCAGATCCAGGCAGACGGCGCAGCAAAGCGCTGTGGAGATGCGGTAAGCCAGCTTCTCGTGCGTTCCAGCTGCAGCGGCAGCGCTCGACAGCGAGGAGGCGCCGCCCCCGCCACTGCCACCGCCCCCGGAGCTGCTCGAGGCCCCGTCGAGCAACTGCTTCTTCGAGGGCGGCTCGCCGCTGCTCTGGGTATCAAGCGGCACGCCCACAACGTTGTTACCACCCTGCCCACCGCCCTGCGAGGAGGCGGACGAGGAGGAGGAACTGGCGCTGGAAGTGGAGGCCTGCATCACGGAGTCGCCCAGCAGCGGAAGCGTCGAGGAAGGCGGCTGCTGCACCGCCGAACTGGAGGATTCCACCGTCGACATGGCTAAACTAATGTTTTTAATTTTCTCTATTATTCTTTTCTCAGCTCTGCTCTATGCTCTTTCTCTTTCACACTAACACTAGTTAAACGGCACTTTGCCCAATTTTTTTCCTGCAACTTTCCGAACAGCTTTTCCTCCGAGCACTAGTCCGCTTGTTATAGTTTGATAAATAAAAATTATGTTTTTGCTCTGTTTCGTCACTCAGTATTGTAAAATTTATGTTCAGCTATCTTTAGGTGCATGCGTACAAATTCCAAAAACAAAATCTGAAAAAACCACGGAAGCAGCTGTATTTATAGGGGCGAGCTAGAGATTGAAAAACTTCGATGGAAACATCGATGCACTTTAGAAACATCGATATATTTGTCGTAGCTAGTTTATAGCTTTAAAAATATCTTATTTAAAATTTTCTGTTTATTTTCTGGGGGTTTTCAATTATTTAATTTTTAATTTAAAAATGTAAATATCTAATCTTGATTAGATAAAATCATCTTTGTTAAATTAAAATAAGGAGAACGGTAAATTTTGAGAACGCTTAAAACAGTAAGTTTTCCCAATACCGATTTTAATGGGTTTCAATGATGAGAAAGTTATATGAATATTATTTCGCAATATTTAAATACTTTAAATAAAATACTTGGCATAAGGGCTATTAATTCAAATGAATTAATTAAATTAAATGGTTAAATTAAATTAGAATTAATTGGTAATAATAAATAAGCGACAAACTGTTATAAGCCATGAACAAAAGGTGAATGATAAGAAACTGGTCGAAATCTGTTGAACAATTTTGGTATCGCTTATTTAAGCGATGCTATCGATAGTGAAATCAATGTTTTCACATCACTAAAATGGTCGCGGCGTACGAAAAACATGTAAGGATTAATTTATTTCGTTTCTGTCTAAAACTTGTGCATTAATTGAGTAAAATGTCACCCGGGGGTTGTGCAATCACCTGGCGACCTGTGAGTTGGAGATAACTCGTAGCCCCTGCAACTTTAGCCGCAAAACAAAAGCGAGACACCAAGTAGACATGTTGGTATCGTTGGCATTGTTTGTGGCGTTGTATTTGTGTCTGTGTGAGTGAGTGTGTGTGCGTGCAACAGCGGTAGAAATTAAACAAAAAATAGGAAACAAAATAAGTGAGACAAAATTGTAATCTCTTTGCAAGTTGTTTTTCTTCATAAAGATATAGTTTTTGCAAGGTGTTTACCTTTGCAGAACGCACCTTTTACCGAATTGCGTCTTTAAAATAAGAATTTGGTGTGTGGAAAGTTGGCGTTTCATGCTTCGTTACTCCAATTAATAATCGTTAATCAATGCAGCACGAAAGGAAAAACGCGAAAGGAGAGAGCAAGAAAAATATACAAGTTTTGCAAATCCCCAATAAATGAATAAATATATTATTTTCATTGGAAAATCGTTCGAAAACTAATCCCAGCTGTGCTCACTCTATAGTGAGAAAAATAAAACAAACGAGTGAAAATGTTCTCAGAATTTCCCCCTGCTCTTCCTCTTCTTCGCTTTGCTTTTCCTTTCCTCGTACGGTCCCTTTTCGCCCCCCAACCCCTTTGCAGCCCAGCTGTTTCGCGTTCCACAAATATGGCTGGAGTGTGGATGGCATTCTGGGCTCCACATTTCTCTATGTGGAATGCAACCTGTGGCCAGCTGTTGGGTCCTGTTGAACTCCCCCGATTTCCCATCTGAGAGTGTGTGTGTGTGTTTTCGTGCCTGTCTCTGCCTCCGTGTGTGTGTGTGTATAACAACGCCAATTGCTAAGGCTTCGTGCCATGTATGTCCTGCTAAATATCCTGGCTACTTGGGCGCAGACAGTTTTCAACCACTCCGCAAATACAGGGATTCCGTGTATTGCACCACAGCTGGTAATTGTTGTCGTCATACCCTGGCAGAGGTTATACCCTCTTAATCAAATGATGAAAGTAATCCTGTAACTCTTTTTGAATTACCAAATTTTATTTGTTGAATACATATATCCCATTGCCTTTTCTTGGTCGCTCAGTAAAAACATCTTTATTTTGTTCTCATATAAAACTACCGGTTAAAAAAAGAAAAATAATCTTTACCGTTACGTATATTTGTACTTTCTCACTTTTAAAAATAATAAAGGACTAACCGAGTGCTCAACGAATTAAATATAAAATTATAAAAAAAATCTATATTATCTTTTTTAAAAAATTTCATTTGACATAAAATATATCCGGTTTTGCCAGTTCTTTTCTCGGTAAGGAATTCCTCCTAATAAGATATGCAAAAAGGGTATTACAGTTTCGACTTTCGCCGACGTCCTTTCTGGCTTGTTTTCATTTTATGGTGTGCGACGGGGTCGCTGGTGTTGTTGTTGCTGGCCGTTTGTGGACTCCATTTGGCTTGGCTGTTTGGATCTTCTTTCTTTCATTCGTGCAGCGCCAATCGCCCGGTGTGTTTGTGTGTGTTCTTGCTTATTTGCAAAATCGTTGAAAGTTAGTAAAATATACAATATTTAATGTTAATCCCCCGCCACAATACATACAAAAAGGAGATCCTTTAAGAAAGTAATCCCCTGAACCTTGCTCTGGAAAATGTATAGCTAATTTCAGACCAATTTTCTTAGCAATATGTTGGTGCAGGTTCAGTGTCTTGGTGCTGTGTTGGTGGATGTTAAATATAAAACTCTATAAATATGAAAAACTTCTTGTGAAAAGTGTATAAATCACAGTGCAAAAAGAAACGGAAGGAGCTGTAAAACAAATATGCGCGCAATTGTGCCTGTATATGTGTAAAAAAGCGTTCCACACACCTACGCACTTCGCAGCAGCAGCCAGCACCCCTCTCACTCACTCCATTTAATGTGCTGTTGCTTTTTGGATTTTATTTTGTCGCCCTTTTTGCAAAAACAAACAGTGTCCGCACAACAAATGTAAATAGAAATGTGTTCCTTCACCGTTATGCGTGGGTGTGTGAGTGGCAGGTTAGAAGGTGGTGAGGGGGGTTACGAATTCCTACAATCGTATTAAAAAACATAAAAATTATTTCCTTTAAATATTTAATGTGTACTAATTTTCTTTTATTTTTTTCTCTTTTTTCATTTCACAGTCGACGCGCCTCAATTGTTAATAATCTCATTTGCCCGAAAATGAATTTTAATGGCAAAGAACTGAAAAAACTTTCATAAAAAACTAAAAAAAAAAACAAAAAAAAAAATTATAATCGAAACGTACGATGTGAAAATGTGTAATGTGAATTTTAGAAGTTAAGCGCGGATTGTATGTATTATTTAAATTTTTGTTTGAATATTTTCTACGAAATAACTTTAAAAAAATAACTGAAAAATCGAAAAAAAATCGGAAAAACGAAAAACAAAAGAAAAACGACGACAAATTTTTTTTTAACTCAGTTGCACATTATAAACGAAAACAAAAACAAAGTGTAAGCGAAGCGGGCAAAAGGAGATACAAAAGAGGAACGGACGTAAGCAAGAGCGAGAGAGAAAAATGTCAACGTTCTTGAACAATTTCTTCCCGGCAGGTAAGTGTAAACAAAACAAAAGCAAACACACACAGGGAAGGAGAGAGAAAAAAGCCAGCTGGTGGCATTTAATTGAAAGTCACCTTTGGCATATTTCATAAGCGTTCTCGCCCAAGGGGGGTCAATCTGCAAATTAAATGGCGCTTTCTATTTGCAAAAAACCTTTTAATTTAAATATTATTTTTAGGGAAATGATTCAAAATGGTTGGATTTCAATTTTATAAAGCTTGAAATATTTATATTTATTACGTAAATTTCATTCTTCGAATTTAAAATAGATTAAAAGTATTATTTCTTTGATAATTGATGGCTAATTACATTTTTTTTTCAACGTTTCTTTATAAGATTCGGTATATTTTTTACAATAATTTACAATAATTTTTTACATAAACTATGGGTAAAGGTGGTGGAGACATATTTATTATTTATAGGATTTTGGAATGAAATTGTAGTGATGTCACCCTTAGCTTTCTCATCGGGATAACAGAAAGGTTATTTAATTTTGTGTACACCTCGTTCTCGCTCCACTGCGGCATGTAAATTGAATTTTCCTTCTGAAGCGCAGCTTGTGATTATTGACAATTACGAGGACGTGACCAAGAAACAAAGCGGCGGAGCTAAAAACGAAGGGATAAAAGGAGAGGATTCAGATGAGGAGAGCTGAGATTCTCGTTGTAATCAATCTACCCCGGGACCTGGCCTGCCTGGCCTATCCGCTTCCCTTTAATTAAATGCATTCCTCTCTCGGTCTCCGATGCCATATCGATTATTGTTTTCCCTTCGCTCTGCCGCCTTTTATTCCTGGAAATTCTCAGATTCCCATTTTCTGTGCTCCTTGAAACCCCTCCAGGATCAGGAACAAGTTCCACACTTTGCAATCTCTTGCATTTTCTTTGTCCTTACGACAAAAAAAAAATATTAAGAAAAAACAGAAGAATAGAGAAGTATAGATGGAGAAAGAGAAGCAGAAGCGAGAAGAAGGGAAACTCATACAGGTAGGGCAGGAAAAACCACTTCCTCGTTTTCCCTGCCCTTTTGCGAAAGTCAAAACAATAAGAAACTGAGGGAAGTTGTGTGTGTTGGCAAGCAACGAAACTGGAAATGCCCTTTCAAGTGCACTCTTTGAGTTGGAATTATGTTAAAATAAAAGATTATAATTGATTATGGCAAGGATGTCCCCGTTTTTAAAGGAATTCCTGAAAAATTTAAAGAGTTGTGTGAGTTTAAATGATTACGAATTAGTATCTATTATTTAAATTTGCTGTTAGGTCTTATTTTTATATTTAATGAAGGAATAATCTAGGAAGAATCCATTTCGCGTTAACAACAATCGAAAAGCCTGAGAATAAACATTATGAAGGGGGGTTGAATGGGCTGAGGATTGAATGCACTCTTTTCAAACCAGTTTTAGCAAAGCCCGAAAATTCAGCCGATCAACTCTTTTTGGTGGCGTCAAAACAGACACTGAGATAACAACAACAACAACAAATACAACAAAATGTGGAAGAACAACCAGAACAACTACAACAATATCAACAATAGCAGCAGCAGCAGCTCTCTTTTCAAGCCGAGGGCAACGGCAACTGACGGAAACATATTGACTCCTCTCTCCACTCCCCTCCACTCCTCACCCAGTGCCTCGTGAGATGGCAAGTTCTGGTGCAGCGTTGTCTGTAGGTGCACTGGGTTACCTGTTGATGGCCAGCGCTTTTCCTCCTCGTTCTCCTCCTGGTTGCTCCTCCTTCTTCTCCTGCAATGTGCTGGCTTCTTGTGTCCGTTCGTTCTGGTCGAGTGCAATTGAGAACTGGTTTCCCCCCTTCCCCCTCGCCAGGCTCCTTTTTGCTGCTGCATTGGCCTCTGAACTGTTTTGGGTTGACTCCGGCTTAAACATGAGTGCTCCATAACCGAAATTGGAGATCTCAAGATCTGGATTTTGAATCCTAAAAAAGAAAAACCATTTGTTTGAAGTTGGAAAAAGGAGATTCCATTTTTGCTTTTATTTAATCAAAGATAAAAAAGAGTTCCTTTAGTCCATTTTTCTAAAACTTTTAAAATCATCTTTAGGTCAGGCATTATTATAAAGTATTACCTTATGATTTGTGACCGTCGCTTAGGCCATTTTCTTTAAGCTTCTCGTGACATTAGAACGTTGCTTTCAATGGCACAGCAACTGGTTCCTCGTATATGGTCATCTCTTTAATGGGAACTCCGGAGCAGCTGTTGTCCAACGTTTCTGTTTTTCCAACGCAGATTTCGTCCATCTCTTGGGCTTTCAATCGCCAAACATTCAATTTGGTCTTTTTGTTTACGGCCCATAAAACAAAGAGGGTGAGAAAGGAGGGGGAGGGCAACAAACAAAAGGAAAGCGTTTGGCGGTTGTGAAACGCTGTGCAAATATTTTCGCCCAACTTTATTGACGCACCAAAAACTGAACTAAAAGCCAGCCCCCCCATAGAAGTGCCTTGCTTCTATCCGCCACGCTTTTTATTTATCCCTGCAAAAAAAATACAGAGAGACAAGCTTAATTTTATTTTTGTCAACTTTTTTATTGTCTAACGATTGGTGAAAGGTTCTTGTTGTTATGCGACAAGTGCACGAAACATGAAAACTGTATCGAAAATATATATACGCAACAAAAAATAACTATCTATATCGATTTTATACTCGATTTTTTCGCGGAGGAGGAGTCCTTTGTGGGCTTGTGTGTTTAGTCCCCTTTCCTTTTGTTTACAAAATTTCATGGAAATTGCCTGCAAATAGCTTTTTCATCAAACGCAGTTCTCACAACATTCACTTTGTTTATGTCACTAAATTTAGCGATATAGTTTTTTGTTTTTCTTTTTTTATAGTGTTGTGTGGATTGGCGTTTTGGAAGATGGGGGTTTATTGTTTAACTTTCCTGGTTTTTTATTAGTTAGTCAGCTTTTCTTTTAAAAACTGACGCATTTATTGAGTAATTTATTAAGTCTCCAAGGTTCACGATGATCAACGTCAATTGATTTGTGCTTAGCAAAGTTCTTGAAATAAATATATATAAATATAAATATAAAGATATGAAGTATGATGATGTATTATGTTTTAGGTAAGCAAGTTATTATAAGGTGGATCATTTTTATGAAATATTTATTTATTTTTTACAAACTGTAGCTTAATTATATAGGAAAACTCTAGAGGACAATGCTTAACCTCTTGTAAATATTAAAGAGGCATTTAAAACAAAATATTTAAGGGAAGTTACCTTTTTATTCTATAAAAAAATGTAAATCGAAAGATAAATTTAAAAATTACCTACCAAAATAGTTGCTTATCAAAAAAAACATAAGAAACTAATGCAGACTGAGTTCACACAAATTTTAAAGCAATTACCAGTAGTTTGCAGCTTAAAAACAATTTGTAGTTTTGCAAATTACAGAGCTTGAATGAGATAAAAAATAAAGGGTAGGGTAAGGGAACCCAAGGAAAGTTCACATAATGTTAAAATGGCTTACGAAGTTAAAATTTCTTTTGAAATCTTGCCAAGCGGATCACCCTCGATTAATGGTTGTATCCCCATATCGGAATTAGCGCAATATTAGTACGTCGCCGCTTTGGCTTTTGTGTTGTGGCTGCCCCATAATTTAATTATCGCGTTGCGAGCGTCGCCGACGACGATGTTGCAGACAAGTTGTCGTCGCTAATGTGCCAGACTTGGCACTTTTGTTTTTGCTGCAGCTTTTAGTCTACATTTCGTTCTTATTATTTTTGTTTTTATCTCGCAGCTCAGCAAAGTATGCAACACATTCCTCTCTGTTGGCACGCACAAGTCTCTTACATGCTCTGCGCTTTTTCCTGGCTTTCCACGTTCTTCTGTTTGGCAAGCGGCTAATAATGACAATACCAGGCACTGCTTTCCTCTTCCTTTTTGAATTTTCTCTACCCCCTTTCACACAATTTGTCTATTTAATTTCACATTTGCTTTTTCGCCTTTTCGCTTGCCAAAAATCAGATTGTGCCCTTGGGCTGCACACACACAGACTCACAAAGGTATTACTCATACGACGGGGTGGTTTCTGGTTGTGGGTGTGGGTGTGGGTCTGCGTCCTGGCTATGTCCGCTTCCTCCATATTCCGCCCATTATAATGGGAAATAACCATATGCACAGGGGAAAATATTGACGAAAATAAAGGATTATTTTTAAGCTGAATTTGTATCATAAAAAGTAAGTTATTTTCTTTCTTTCTTCTTTATTTCAAGTTTTTTTTTTATATATATTTGATCCAATTTTTGTAAAAATTTAAAAATAACACGATGATAATTCAATCCGATTCTCTCACTTTAAATTTATATAAAAATGTGAATATTTTATTTGTACATTTTTTGCTGTCTGTGTATTTCGTAACCATTCCCTTTACGATTTATCTCGTAAATATGCCGCTGGGCCTGGGGCCCACAGTCTAGTGGCCATAAAGCAATTTGGCCAAGTGCGTGGCCTGGACACGTGCCGAATCTGAACAATATGGCAATCCGGCAACGGACAACGTTAGTATATAGAAGCGAATGTTAGCCAGAGTTTTATTGGCTTTAGTTAGTCGGTGTCATTATCTCAGCCCAGCACGGATTTCCGCTGTTTCTACACATGCAAATGGGGGAGAGCTCTTCATCCTGACAGGATATGAACATCCTCCTGAATCAGATTTGTTCTTTCTCTTCAGTTTTATCCATATGGTGAAGATGTTTTGCTTCGACCTCTCAAGGATGTCTTGAGAGTTATGAATAATTTTCAGGCAATTATTATAGAAATATTTT
Source organism: Drosophila anomelani (assembly GCA_035045905.1). Lineage (NCBI taxonomy): Eukaryota > Metazoa > Arthropoda > Insecta > Diptera > Drosophilidae > Drosophila > Drosophila anomelani. Next base: position 3,342,665 of record JAWNOO010000165.1, read on the forward strand.
TAAAGGTCACCGACAATTTTCTTATTTTACTTTAATTTAAATTAAAAAAAAACAAGGCTCAATTCAAAGGCATTTCGTAAAAATTGAATTTAATTAAAGTCTGTTTTATAGAAATAAACCAAGAAATATTCTCTTCACAAATTTAATACTTGAAGCTAAAATTAATTTATTGATAAACTGATAATTATCAAATTAAATTACTGCTTAATATATACTATAATTAACTTATCTGAATGGCGCTTATCTCGGCTATTTTTTTCCCCATCTTTTTCCCACTTTCAATTGCCATTATCAAAGTTAGCCCTTTACCCCTCCCATAACGGCTCTCCTCGTTCAATGCTTCGAAAACTGTATTATCACGGGGTCGTTACGTTTGTTGTTTTCCTTTTGCTGTTTTGTTTCGCTTCGTCGGGGATTTCATTTTGGTTTTCTTTATTATTATTTTTTTTTTTTTTTGCTTTTGCGGCTGTGCTTGTTTTTGTTGGTGGCTTGTCTCGCATTGTTGCGCCTGGCTGTTTGCTTTTGCACTTTGCTTTGTGTTTTTGTATTGAGAGGTGTTTGCGTTTTTGTTTTTTATTTTCCTTCCTAGCTCTTTCTCTCTTTCCGTTTCTGTTTCTCTCGGTTTGCCACCTTGCTTACCTTTCGGTGTTTCTTGTTAGTCACTCTTTGGCAGCGGTCGCGAGCGTTAGCGAAGGCCCCGCGCGTCTTTAATCGCCGATTCAACTAAATAACAAAACACACACGCCCCTTTTTGCACCCACCCACGCCTCTGGAATTATCATAAAAGAGTGCTGTCTAAAATGTGTCTGCTTTACTGTTTATGTGTGAGCGTGTAAGTGGAGGTCTTAAACGGGCTGGAAAAGTGGAGCGACAATAAAGAAAACGAAAAAAACAAACAGTTGAGAATCGGAATATAATGCGTGACATGTGTTAACCCCCAACAAGGTAAAGTGTTGTTGTTGTTGTCACGGGCGCAGACCGAACAAAATTACAAGGGGATTTTAAGGAAATAAATTATTTAAGGTTCTGAGAAATTATTAAAAATATAATAATTAGGCAGCCTTAACCCCGAAAAAAATTTCAAAAAACCCCCCACTGCTTACTGATAGTTGTTTGTGCCGTCAATCACATGAGGGCATCAATCAAATGCTGACTCTGAAGCTGAGACACAAAGAAGAACCCGCAGAAGACACAAAGAGTAGAGAAAGAGAGAGACACGAAGAAGAACTTTCACAAAGTGCTGTCGTCGCCTGTGCCTTTGTTTATACATTTCAACTTTTATAACTCGAAGGTTTCCGTATTATTAAATTGTTTATTTGTGACAGATACAGTTGGTGAATCGTTGAATTTGAACTGCAGGTTAAGCTTCATTCTAGAACAAAAAAAAAAATGGGCTTAATATGCAAGCTTCACCTTTGGATTTGTTTTTTTGCAAATTCCTTTCGATAGAAATTTTTGTATAAGTTGTTTTTTTTTGCTAATTCAAATTACATTTTCCATTGCAATGAAATATATACATATTATGGTTATTTTTATGGAAGGAAACTCGTTAACAAAATGTTGGATAAAATATTTAAATAAATAAATATACGATATTTTATGGGAACTGTGTTCCATTTGTGAGAGAGTATTGAGGTTCGACTGTAGGAAGACTGAGCTCCGTCTGTTGAATATCATTTTGCGGCTCGACTCGCTTCACATTTACAACTTCCGCTACTGGTGTCACCCTTTCTCCCTCCCATCCCTCCCCTCCCTTCCGCACAATAATTTTTTTCTTTTCTTTGTCAACTCAATGGCCGCATTTCGAAAAAATTTAAAACTTCACGCTGTCGAAATCGCATGCATACGAAAATGAATACGAGCGGCGAATAAATAAAATAAAGAGCGCGTAGGCTTAATTTCATGTGTACATATTTACACACAATTTACATTTTCGGACTCGGTTTCGGGGGCTTGAGTTTGAGTTTGAGTTTTCGCTTTCGCAATTGTTTTGTGTGCTGCCCAGTGTCTGTCGGCTTATCCCCCCGCCATGAAAACCAGGCCCCCACCCCCCTGACGATGACCTCCCCCGCTTGAATCGCTTGCACAGCTGTTCGGCTCGAGCGTCTATGATTGAAAGCAGCTGTTGTTGCTTGGCAAAAAATTGGGTTAAACTGTTGCTCAGTTGTGGCTCTCAGTGTTGCCGCGCTTGCTGTTGCTGTTGCCACTGGCAGAAAACCAACCAAACTTGTCTGTTGTTGGCCAACAACAAAGCCAAAGGCAAAAGCAATAGCAACATCAGCCCGATATCAAGCTCAGATTGCGATCAGCAGTAAAAAACGATTGACAAGCGGTTTACGGTTCTGTGTTGGCCAAGTTTAGAGATGGAAAGACAGACAGTCGATGGCCAAAACCGAACAGCAAACAGAAGCCGGCAGAAGAGTAATCGCCATGATTGGCAGTGGTTCCCACAAAGACAATTAATTTATTCTCGAATGAAGGAAATAGATTGGTGGGAAAATTAGTATGGTTATTAAATAAATGATTTTATAATTTATGAATGAATATTTTTAAAATTGTACCTTATTGTAGTTCATTAGGTTTATTTTTTTTAATTTTGTAATACGGAAAACACCTGACAAATAATGTCACAACTAAGTTTACTATTTAATTTCCAATTAGCATATCCCATATTTACAACAAATAAATAATAAAAGTTCAAAGTTCAAGCTCATACATAATTTTGTATTCAACCTTAAAATCACTTATCGAAATCAAAAGTATAATGATTAATTTATCTTCTTGCTAGATTTAACCACCATACTAAAAAGTTTCACAAGGCACTTAATATTTTCGGCTCGTTAAAATAATAGTAAATATTACCTTGTTTTGTTTAAACTTTAAACGAAACTCATAAGAAAAGCTAAGCTCAAAGTTCAAGCTCAATGAGCATTCGTAACCAGTTTTGTTGACTAAAATCAGATATATCTGCCATTAAGTCAATTAACTCATTGTTAATCACTTATTTAATATATAAATTTTTTGCTATAAATAAATTGTTTTTACCTTCCTTAATCAATTATTAAATCAAGTTATTTGCTGGTGAAGTAATAGTTTATTATTTTGTATTTATTTATAACTGTTCATAGGCAACAAATTGGATTTGGTTTTACAACTAGTGTTATTTTTTGTGTTTGTCATAAAAATCTATACAAGTTACTTTTCAGTCTTAAGAGCAGTCAATTTCCTTCAGATTATTTATTTATTTTATGGCTACTATTCATATATTTTATTTTGAATTACTGGAAAACATGGTCAAGTGGTTAGTACATTTTTAGGTAGAGCTGTCAAACCTCTCTTATCTTTTAGCTGAAAATGAATAGTTTGTTCTTCGCCTAACTTTTATTTCTATCAATTTTGTGGGATCTTCAGCTGGTAATACATAATGTTTGGGCTACAATCAATACATGTATGCTACAGCCCTTATGTGTAACATACAGGTGCTCGTCTATAGTAGAGATAAATATATACCCGCGGTTGCCTGCGGTTGGGCTGATAATGAAGCCAAAGCCTTGACTATAAATATTTCATTTATTATGTACTTACAAATGTGTGTGCGAGTGAATTATTATTACAATACCTGAACAGCTTTGCATGCCGTGGCGATATGACCACGTGTAGGTTATATACGCTCCCTCCCGCCCATGTGGACTTATCAGATGACCGTTTATTATAATAATAATAATAATAATAATGCCAGACCATAATTAGATCCGCAAAAAACTCGTTTCGGCAATCATGATGGGGCACATGATCGCATAATCAGAGTGCAATTCTCGCTGCTGATCGTTGGGAATAATGGGGGTCATTGGAATCGAATTGTAGGGCCTCTCAAACTGTGCACACTTCGTGGTGCTGTAAGAGAAATAAAAAATAAACAAACAACGCGAATGGATTTTCATTGTTCTTGTGTGCTTGTTGCCGTTGCGCGTGTGCCTGCTTAGCTTGAACTTTCCCACCTACAGTGGAAATTGAGATAATACCAACAGAGGGTTTCTGGAATTAATATTATACTGTACATAACTTATTTTGGTTATTGGTTGGGCGCAGAACAAGCTTGACAATAAAAATGAATCCTTAAGGTACAATGTTTGGACTTTGGTCAAGTTTTTACGTTTGGTTTAACAATCGGTTTGTTTGGTATTACTTAAGGAATCTTAAAGAAATCCCTATGATATGTAGGTTATGATAAAAATTCTAATTCAAAGATCTTTGTAATGCTTCAAAGTTAATAATAAATCCTTAATTAGTAGTACATTAAAATTTGGCTTTTATAGGCTTGACTGTTGGTGCTGTAAAATCAACACCAACAACTGCAGCTGATGGCCACATATTTACAGTTAATCGAGCTGGCGAGCAAGCAATACTCACACCACAATACACACCACACCACACGCCCACTTTGTCTTCGCCGCTCGTCTGTCATCGTCACACAGTTTGAGCAGCACTGTGGGGCTGGCTATACTCGCTCTCAGTCTTGCTCTTGAGGTCGGCACAGTGGGACAAATAGCCAAGTCTAGCTGGAATTTAGGAATTAAAGAAATATAACACGCAAATTGGATTAGTATTCTATTATTTTTAAATGTTGAGTAAGAGAAGTTAATATTGAAACTGATTATAAATCATTCTGGTCCTGGCTTGGGCTTATACGAATCTCTTAGAGGGCAGCATAAATATATTTAGGAAGCAGTTTTTATGCCCACAAGCTCCTTAACAATACCTGGGAGGGATACTGATGGATCATTCGATTTGTCTAGTGTTTTAACCCCTTTTCCCTTGTTGTGCTATATTATATTATTTTAAACAGATTCTTTCGCCATTTCTCCCACTGTTCTATGGGAGCCGCTCTGCAGTCGCTTTTCCCCAATCGCTTGTCCCATTCCGATTCCGGCTGCCGTTTTCAGTTGAGAGAACGCTACGCTGCCGCTTGGTTGTTGGGGTTCCGTGACTCGTGATTTGCTCGTGGTGGTGGTTCGTGGCGCGATCGATGGTGGGTCTTCCCATCCAAACCGATACTAACCGATCTTAACCGATCCCGCCGCTTGAATATGCATTACACTTAATGCACAAATAGCGCGAAATATAAAAGATAACAAAGTGACGTAGTGAGCGAGCGTTACATGCGGTTTGCAGCTACATATACGAAGCGAACCGCTCTGCCACATCTACATATTCGCGTTACGTGACGTAACAGCATACTTTTTGTTATTGTTTGGCCCTGCTCCCCAAACGTGTGACTATATATACGTATAAATATAATACATATATACGATTTTCATGAACGCGTTCGTGATCTTTGAAGCAAAACAAAGCCAAAGCCAAAAACCGAAGCAATTTCACCGCGGCGAAAAAGCAAACAGCCCAATAATCATTGGTTTTCTATACCTACCAAACTTCATGTAGAGCCCGTGAAATATAGGCTTTTTTAGTGATTATTTTCACCCGACATCAAGCCACTGAATAAAATTCGGTGGCTTATAATTAATGTAAATGTAAATGCAAATTTAAACGCGAATGTAAAGTGAAAACAACGACTAAACTTGGGTTCATTCTCAGCGGTTCTAAAGGCACTGTGTGTGTGTGTGTTGTCGGTCATGTCCAAGTAAGTTGGAAAAACACCTGTTTGTATCTCTCAAACTGTTGCTGTACAGGTAACAGGTTATAGCCCACCCTGTCCCCCTATCTCTCTCCTCCGCTCCTCGTAATTGCTCTGGTGAATAAAAACAAATAATAACGTTCACACACTCACATAACATAATAATTATCATTAACATAGGCATTCAATTAAAACGTTTCGCGTTCGTTCTGTTTTCGTTGTTTTTCTTGTTCTTGTGTTTGTTTTTGAATTCGAAGTCAAATAAATAAAATCGGGATAAAAATTATTACTTATATGGAAACGGCATCTTCAAGAATCCCCACGGTGTGTTCAAATTAAATAGAATTTTGTTGTTTAGTAAACAAATTTGGATCTTTGACAACTAGTGGGTACTCTTAAAAAATATTTAATACATTTTTGGGAATTGACTTTAGGATTTTTAAGAATTTAAGGAGGGACCTAAATCCTTATCTGTGTTTACAGATACAACAGAAAGGCAAAGATTGCAAATAATAAATAAAACGTATCTTTTAGCTACTTTTTCTTAAGGAATATAAAATTTTGTATATGTATATTTTAGTGGTTTTAAATACAACATAAATCAAATATATCACCTAAATTTTTTTGGATCATCTGATAATATTTATGTATTATTTTATTCTCAAATAGATCGATTTAAAAGTCTTTAAACTATCAATTATTTTTAATTGTTACATAAACAAATTTTATTTTAATCTTTAATGTAATTAACTGGAAAATAATGGTTGCCTAGCTTATCACCAAAATGCTATAATAAAATAAATAATATTTATATATTCCCAAGGGGTATGAATTTGAATTTATATCTGAATTTGATTTCTTGAAAGTTGAAATATATTTATTTAAAAATATGGAATAAACCCAAAGCCTTACTCTTGCTTACTTAAAAATTCAATCAATAAATAAATACGCTCTTGACTTTCATTTCTCTCTCTACCCGAAATTGCACGAAAACCGAATAATACAACCTGCTCCATATAAATATAAAAATATATACGTCAGTACAACGTACAAGTATCTGTGCGGTCTATATATACATATATAGAGAATTCAAGGCCAATATCACTTGTTTTCACTTGAGGCATTGGCCCCGTACCCCGAAATTGGTGCAAAAACAAATGTTTTGCTTTTATAATTACAATTTTATGGTTGTATGTTTATTTTTTCACTTTCTCAAAGTTGCCTTAGCGAAATAAAAAATCAAAGTCCGCTTAGCATTGATTCAGCACTCGAATATACATTTAAAATCAAGAAAAAGATATAAAGCCAGAGGTGGATAGATACTTTAAAGCATAAGAACGTTTGATTCGTCATGACGCTGCTGCTTCCGAGTTGTCTATATAGAAGAAAGGTATAGTGATTGACACCTGAGATCTAAATATATAATCTAAACATATATGGGAATATATGGCATATAGATTTCTTTAAGAGATGCAAATTTAAAAAAGAACCCACTACGCCTTTATAGTTCTTGTTGTTTACCACAGAAATTGCGTCTTTAACTTTGACTGGGAACCTCACAACCACAAAAAATGAAGCGGAATTAGAAGCGGTCTATCTATATATATATTGCGCATACTCCAAAAAATGCTAGGCCTTCTCCTATCGCATCGATAACTGTGGAAAATAACAAAAAATAGAAATAACAACAGAAAAGAGAAATATAACACACAACTCGGTATATATATAGTTTGATGGGGTAGCCAGGCTTATCACATACCAAGTATTTTCTGTTGATGTTTGTTTAATTGATTTCTAATCAATTATCATCATGTGTATGTGTAGTAATACCATGCTTCTCCCTCTCTTATTTCCAGATACGGCTGCTATGGATCCAATTTTCTTCTCGCAAACGAATGGTATACCGTCAGAGAGTAAACTCGCCACATATATGGTAAGTTTTGATTTCCTTATCCTCTTTTTCCAGCAATGAGTCTCCCCCCTCGGGGGGGACAGTCCCTCCTCGGGGACAGTCCCTCCTCGGGGACAGTCCCTTGACACTCATATTGATAACACGATAACGCAACAGTTGAGAAATAATTTTTAAATAATTTTATCAATCGAAAAAATAAAAAAATATATAAAAACAGCTGCTTAAGCATGCTTATACACCCCAAAAGTTAACAGCTGTGGCCACGTTTGCTCGAGTATTTTGAATTATGCTTTATTTGTTTTCACTCAATTTGCTTCGAAACATTTCAATTTCAACGCTCAGCCGCACATAATATACACTTGACCGACTTTTTGGTTTTATTATTTTAGAAACCACACACAACCAACTGCCATATAAGTCGGTGTGTTGTGTGTGTGGTGCAGCACGTTAAATATCAATTTGTGTTTATGCATGGATTTTTTATTCGCTCTCAGGGGGTGTGCGAAATTTGCGATATATAAACTGAAAAGGCTCTGTAGCATTATATTAACAATAAAATATTTAAATGGAGGCCATTTTGATAGCTGCTGCGGCTGCATAATTGCCCTGGAAGTGTGCTAATGCCAAACTATATGGAGTTTAATTGCATTTTGCGTGAATTTTTCCGCTTAAAATTCATTTAAATAATTCAAAGATCAAAGAAAATTATATGGAAGAAAGCAAAACCATTAGAATGTGCCCCAAAATATGAATTAAAAGGGAGAATAGGGAGAAGGGTTATTTTCCAGGAAGTTCTAAGTTTTGTATATTAGTTAGAATATTAATTTGATAAAATCAATAAATAAAAAATATTTCTGAGTATTAACTACAAATTGGAAAGCAAAATGGGAGCTAACAAATTAAAAACCAGCTGTTTTGTGGAATATGGTTGTAAAACCTCATAAAGATGTCCTTACATTTTTATTTATCTATGTTTTTATAGAGTTTACCTATAGAAAATAGTATTCCCCTTATGTTACAAGTTGGTTTATCTATTCAAACCTTTAATTACCATAAATACTTCACCATCTCTGGTTTTTCTAGTAAAGAACACAATGTTCTCATCTAACGGCCATTGCAGACTGATATTTTGATTTGTACACATGAGATAAGATAGTAAATAAATAGAAAAAAAAACTTACACAATATCTAACTCACACGGGGAATTAAAAAGAAAACTACTACAACTTTCACAAACCCTGCTTTATTTATTCTTATCTATAACTCCGAATGAACTCCTACTTATTATTTTGCTCAACTGAATATCATCTCTCTACCTCTTTATATTTCTCTTGTTCTATTCTATTTTCTTTCGTATATCCTTGACTTTTCTGTGCTCCCTAACTTCGAATCTAAACTGATTTTTGGTGTCTCCATATATCTCAGAATCGACAGAATGTCGCCACACCGAGCGGTTATGGGCTGAATAACGGGTTCTCACTACTTAATTTGGATTCGCCCTTAAATAAAAAGTCCCAGGTAAAGCCCAAAAAATCTGGTTACACCCATCCACCCCCTATTTGTTCTATCTGTGACATCCAGAGATAACGGCTTAGAATCGTATGTTTGTTTACATGCTTTAGTAGAGGTTTAGTATCCTCTTTTGGGCGTTGATATAGAAATTGTCTTTGTTAAGTGTAGAAAAAGTAGTTACAAGTAGATATATTTTATTACCCAAAAAATTGATAAAAGAAAGTTTTCCATTATAAATAGATATATATTAAATATGTGCGTGTTTTTGACCTATTTGGCAAGATCTAGCGAAAGTTGATTTAATTAGCGTGGTTTCCAAGGCTATTCAGTGAGATAGATCACTCATCTCACTTCTTTCAGTGGTTAAAAATTGTAGAACCATCTGTTAAAAGTTAAAAAAAAATTAGTTTGAAGTTAAATCCCCTTTCACCGGATCTTGCTTAATACATATGTAACTAAAATCTTAGCTCATAGAATCCCTAGTTTAATCATTTAATCAAAATGGTTTCCCCACAGGTCACGCCGCAGTCGCCCGAGTTCATTCCAACGCGCATTAACTCGTCGCCCAACTTTTACGCACCATATCACAACGCGCCCATGCAATTGAGTGGGCTCAATGGCGTCAATGGGTTAACAGCCGCCGCAGCAGCAGCAGCAGCCGCAGCAGCATCAGCCGCCGCGGCCGCCTCAGTGTCCTCATCCACATCGTCGGTGTCCTCGGCCGCCTCTGTGACCATTAGCAAAACGGCCAACGGCGGCGCCTCTATGCTCTCCTTGCAGAAGACCGCCTCCATAACCACTGTCAACATCGCACAACAACAACAGCAGCAGCAACAGCAGTCGCAGCATCCCCAAAAACAACAACAGCAGCAGCCGCCGTCGTTACAGGTGGGCGGTGGAGCAGTGTCGGCTGTCTCCGCCCCCATAGCAATCAGTGGCGCACCACCGAATCCCGCCGCCGCTCCATTTGTCAGCAGCATGTCCGCTCAAACACCGCTGAAGGGTCGAGGAGGAATGCTACGCCAGGAATCACCCACGGCGGCCATGCTTGCGGGCGGTGGACCCGGCGAAAAGTCACCACCGCATGGTATGACGCCGCACGGAGCCTCGCCCATACCCACAACGCTGCCTACGAGCGTCCATCAGGTGGGTGTTGTGTAATCTTTTCATCCACAGAAGCCATCATACCAATTATGATTCTTATACATGATTCTTTACAGGAGAATGTCGGCGGTACCATCTACTTCTATCCAACTGCCAACGCACAGAACAGCCAGCCCGTTGTCAATTCCGTGGTGGTGGATACAACGCATCCCGCCCACCATGGTGTGAGTGCTGTGGCGCCAATGAGCGCCGTTGGCGGTGTTCCATCAACGCTCATGTATACGGGTCATGTTTATCCGGGCCCGGCGTCTAACGTGATCACGCTGCAACCGAAGACGCAGTTGGAATCGGCTTTCTTTATACCGGATGAGATGCGTTCCGAAATCCTTGCCCGCAACGAGATCTCCAATTTGATCATGGACGCAGCGGAGGCTGCACAGCATGCCCTGCCCATGGAGGTGGATAATTATCATGCGTTATATCCCCTAGAGCCGCCGGCGCAGCCGATGCACGCCAAGCTAACGCTACCCGCCAGCACGTACCGGGCCACGCACAATACGACGGGCTACAAGTACTGCCTGCGAAGGTTACACGGTGAGCACATGTCACCTGTTTATTACTCTTTCGATTTTTTACAACTAATTTTAAATTCTGAATGGTTTTTAGGGTTTCGCCTGCAGTCGACCAAGTGCATGACGCTGGTGGAGATGTGGAAGAAGCTGCAGCACACGAATGTGGTACAATTGCGTGAGGTCTTCACGACGAAAGCATTTGGTGATAACTGTAAGTGTTTGAAAGGGAGAGGTTTTGGGTTAAGTCATCAGTTTAATCATCAGTCAAGTGTGTTATAAATGCTGCTCCTGGGAGTAAAGACCATGTGTCATCAGAGTAATTATAAATATAGTTTCCCTGGCAAGGTGCTGACCTTAAGACTGTTTGTAAACATACCTTTAAATAACTTTAAAACATGTTAGCAAGACCTCTTTGATTAAAAATAGACCTTGTTGAATTTTCTAATCAAAGAATAATAATCAGAAAAATAATAAAACATAGATTGTTTGCTTGTCTAAACCGATAACGATAACTATTTGTAGCTTCGAGGCACATTGGTAATCTTAGGGTGCAATTATCATGAATTATTTTGAATTATCAAAGAAAGATCCGAATAAAAAAAGTAACTTCTAAAGTGGAATCCCCTTGAGATTGAGTTTGTTACAACTGAGACGAATTTCCGGGATACAAATACACCTATAATCATGTCAATAATGTGCAATCCGCATTCCAATACAGCTTTAGTATTAGTGTACGACTATTATCCCGGCTCACAAACATTGCTGGCCAAATACTTTACACCGGCGCCAGAGACCAACGGTTACACTGATCCATTCCAAGGCGAGGCACGCCCCTTCAGGTGGGTTTTTTTTTTAACAGATAGCAGTCCCCATGATAACATTCCCCTTTGTTTTTACAGTCATAAGAGCAACATGCAGCGAACCAGCAATGGACCCTTGCTGCCGGAGGCCACCATCTGGTCGATTATTATGCAGCTAACCGCCGGCCTAAGGGCCATCCATCAGGCGGGTCTTGCTTGCAAGTAAGTCAAAGACCTGGCCTTTACTTTTCATGTTAAATACATATTTATTTTATTTTTCTAGGGTTCTGGATCCCACAAAGATCATAGTTACTGGCAAGCGTGTGCGGTTTAGCTCCTGCTGCATCTCTGACATTACGCAATTCGATCCAAATGCTGCTAATCCATTGGCTTTGGTCAACATGCATCAGCAGGTAATGAGGAAATTAATTTTATTTATCTCCACAAATTTACTTATAATTTTCTTATTCATTCTTAGGACGATCTAACAGCTTTGGGTCGCTTAGTATTAGCCCTAGCCTGCCGCTGCCTCCAATCCGTGCAACGCGACAACGTCCAGTCGAGCATCGACATGGTCACGCGAAACTACTCCACCGATCTGCGTAACTTTATAGTGTAAGCTAAGCTTAACTTTATTCAATTTGATTTCTATAATTAATTATTGTTGATCTCTAATAGTTACCTCTTCACCACGAATAATCGTCGTTCGGTGACCGATCTGATGCCAATGATTGGTGCCCGTTTTTATACGCAACTGGATGCGCTCCAGAGTCAGATCGATATGCAAGAGGATGAGCTGGCCAAGGAGATGGAGAACGGGCGTCTGTATCGCATTTTGGTCAAATTAAATAGCATCAATGAGCGACCCGAGTAAGTAAAAGTAACACAAAGAAGGAAACTTTTCAAAAGATAATAGATTTTGACCATAAAAATATGTCATTTCTTGAAAACATACAGTTTTTAGCTCAGTTTTTAAACAAAAATATTAACAACATTTTAAAATAATTTTATAATAAATATTATTTATTCACAGCTTCAATTTGGACTGCACTTGGTCCGAGACTGGTGATAGATACATGTTGAAATTATTCCGTGATTATTTATTCCATTCCGTCACTGAGGATGGCCGGCCCTGGCTAGATCACGCACATATTGTCCAATGCCTCAACAAGCTGGATGCCGGCTCTATAGAGCGCGTAAGTAAAGTTGGATGTTGTTGGAAATAAAAATAAATAATAACATAATGCCCACAGGTGCAACTGATGTCACGCGACGAGCAATCTGTACTCATTGTCTCCTATGCTGAACTCAAGAATTGTCTGGAGAACGCCTTCTCCGAACTGATGTCAAGTGCGGCCAACTGAGAGAGCGGGCGAGCGTCTCGGAAAGCAGATACTAAAAACACGCGCAGCTCACTTAGCCACCAACTCCTCCTACGACCATACAGAGCGACTACGATTAAAAGAATGTGAGGAACGGATTAGCGATTAAGCGAAACATTCATTACGACTAAGAAGACATTTGAGAACCATTAAACAAAAGTAAAATACGAAAACTGTATATTGTTAAGCCCAAAAACCCGTAAAAGAAACGTAAAACAAAAGCAAAAAACAAAAAAAAGATGAAAAACTGATATCCAATGTTAATGTTAGATCTTAACTACATTTTAGGCATTTAAAACGAAACGAAAAGAAGCAAAAAACACAAAAATAAACCAGCAACAACAGCAAAAACAACTCAAAAATAACAAAAACAAACTTTTTGAAAACGAAATCTCTCCAAAAACAAAAGAAAAAATTCATAAAAAAAGCAAACAATACAAAAAACAAAAACTTAACAGCAAAAAAATTTGAAAAATCGGTTAAAAAACGGAAAACGAGAAAAAAAACGTATAAAAAATGGGAAAAAGAAATCGCATGGATCTATTTTTACAGAGCTAAGAGAAAAAGAAAGAGAGAACGAGCGAGAGTGGAAGAGAGGATGAAAGTATTTATAAAATATGTAATAAAAAATCAAAAATGAAAAAAATTGTAAAATTTTGCAAAACAATAAATATGTGTAATAATTGTAATGACAAAACAAGGCAGCAAACAAAAAGAAAAACTACAAAAAAAGATGTAGATGGACTAAGGACTAGTAAGGATTATTTAAGAAAGTGAACAAGGAACCACATCAAATGTTTATGAAGCATGTCGTCCCTGTCGGATTTTGCTTCATAAAGCAAAGTCCGACTGGCAAAGAAAACAAAATAAAAAACGAAACGAAATTGTAAAGCGGACGTAGATGGGCAGGAGAAGAACAACAGCAACCGAGAAACGTTTTTTATTTTTCAACTGTGTATTTTTTATAGCAAAATATTTTAAAAACGAAACGAAACAGAACAAAAAAGAAAATCGAAAAAACCAAAAATGAAACACAAGACAAATTTTCTAAATACAATTTAAAAAGTTTACAAAGAAAAAGAAACCAACAGAAAACAAACGAAAATGTGAAACTATGTATTTGTAAAGAGAAAAGAAATGTAAAATGCTGGTTCATGGAACACTTGAAGGACGACGACGCACAGCTGCACAAAGGGATGTATGTGTGGTTCGTTTACCGGAGGGAGTAGCGAGAGCAGGAAGAGCCATGGGCTTGCCCATCGCAGTATCGCTAATTAGAGTTCATCCTAAGTCTTTTGCAAATCAGTAGTAGATGATTATAATGTTGCTGTGTGTGGTTCGTTTACCAGTTCTTAGTGTGATTTATCCAAATTTTTAACTTGTTGAGTTGCTTCTCGAATGTTATTCACACAACAAAATGTTTGCAATATTTTATTCTTGATTATTTGTTTTACAACTTTTATATACTTTATTCTCTCTTTCCGCTTTTGATCAAGATTACTATTGCGTACTTTATTTTTAAATTATTGTGTACATCAACGTAAGACTAATTATTTAATTAAAAAACGAGAAACGAGTAAAATTAAAAAAAAAAATACAACATGTAAAAAAAACAACTTTTTGAGAAAACCAATAAAAAAATAATAAAATTTTTAAATCATTGTTTTTTCTTGGTGGGAATTAAGGTGTTTTTTTTTTTTTGTAAGAGAAGAGAAGTGCTTCTGCATCGATAAAAGGAAAATAAAGGATTTTTAAAAGTCGAATAATTCGTAATACCATCTAGAAATATTAATCTTTAATAAAAACATATTGTTGTTTTATTTATTAAAAAAAAAATGAATAATAGTTAAATAAAATAATATTCGTGTAATTCCATTTTTCTCAACTCTTGCCCGTATTAGGCGGGGATCCTCAAGGTCGATCTTGGTTGGGGGAATCCCCAGAAGATGCCCTTGATAGGGGATAGGAGATTCCTCCCTTGATAGGGTATCCCGAGCATAATTATCTTTTTAGCATTACCGATTTAAAACAAACCATAATTCAAAGGACATGCGCAGTGCGCACTCCGGACTATGCTCAGAGAGATGGCTTTCACAGTGAGCACCTAAAAGAGTGCACGGTTTTTGGTGAATCCCCCCGAGCCGTAGTGTGCACGATTCCCAACCAGTTCTGGCAGTGGTGGCATGGAGTAGCCGGGGAAACAGTGCTCACGTCACTCTGGCTTCTCTTCAGTTGTCGAATAAATCTTTCGCCTTTTACTAAAGATTTCCGTGGAGAGTAGCACTCTAATGAGTCTTAAATAATTTTTTATAGTGCCCTGTCGCAAGACTGGGGCCATGTTGAATAAATTTAAATAATAAACTAAGAGGATTCCGTCTTATCCCTAGAAGTAAAAGTCAATTATCATTGGTTTTTACGTTTTTATTTTAACTGCGTAAATTACAACTCTATAATACAAAATTTATTGTTAAAACTTGAAAATTTACAAATTTTCAGTGTTGTGCCAGTTTTAGTTTTTGTATCTCAGAGATAGATGGTGGAAAAGATATTTTAAAGGGCAAAAGCGGCTGAAAGCTTTGATTTCTCTGGATTTTTCTTTGCTATTTTTCAGAGGGAAAAACAATTTAGATAGTGATTTCTAGGGCCGATCTGGTTGGTTATTGGTCTCTTATGATTATCACAGTTTGCTATATGGAAATTTCGATCGCTTTCCGTATAAACCATATAGAACGGGGGGCGGAGATAGTGCCAGAGTAAGTTTTGGAAGCCTAAAAGAAAGTTCTGGTTGTGTTTTCGGTTCTTATGTTTTTCTGTTTTCTTTGTTTCTTGTGCGAATTTGTAACTAAGACATAAAAACTACTTACTTCACTAAGTTAGACCTATA
Organism: Drosophila anomelani; assembly: GCA_035045905.1. Taxonomy (NCBI): domain Eukaryota; kingdom Metazoa; phylum Arthropoda; class Insecta; order Diptera; family Drosophilidae; genus Drosophila; species Drosophila anomelani. The sequence continues at coordinate 3,358,466 of JAWNOO010000165.1, forward strand.
ATTAGTGTACAAAAAATTCAGACGAAATTTAGCAACGTTTTTTCTCGAGTATTTCGTTAGTTTTGGGGCGGGGACGGCGGCAGCAAAAGATTGTTTCTTGGCAGTTTCGCGCTTAAAAACTAAGTTTAGGGCATCGCTTTCATATAATATTAACAATATTAACATCCTTTGTTCCATCCTCGTCCTTCTCTTAGGCTGGCGCCTCCGTTGGCGCGTGGCATCCCTCAACATTCTCGGGCCAATCGCAGACGTTCTCCTGGGGATTGAAGACCAGGTTGGCGGGACAGGGCATGTGATGCTTGCGCTCGCCCTCGCACATGTAGTAGTGGGTGCAGTCGGCCCAATCCTTGTGGTAGCTAATGTGTCCATCCTCCTCCGCGCAGGTCACCTCGTGGGCTAATATGAATTGTTAATTTTAATTTTAAGTCCGACTGGTATATTATATAATTATAAACACTCACGATCCTTGGTGGTGTAGGCTCCTCGTGGGCCGTGGGACTCATAGGGTCCATCGTATTCCAGCTCCACCTTGTAATCCTTCAGCTCCTCGCTCAAGGCGCTGAGCAGTGGGTACTTGCCACTGCCGCAGCGGCCGGAGAAGTCATCCATGTCAATGGACCACACCATGATGCCACCAAAGCCCTGCTCCTTCAGCCATTCGGTCTGTAAAACGGTTACTAATTAGTATTAACCCTTAAGTATTATAATTTTTCTAGCCCCCTCACCTTGGTCTTTAGCGAGCGCTCATCATCGAAGCCCACCCACTGGTTGCCGCGGTAGGCGAAGGGCACCTGCTGCTCCGAGTCCCACACAAGCGTGGTATTATCCGCCGCCAGGAAGGAGCACACCTCGTAGTAGCTAAGGAAACCAGCCTCATTTGTGAACTTGCCGGCCTTGCCGCCGCCAGACGAAGGCGATCCAATGTCAAACTGGGTGTCGTTGACCAGCTCAAAGCTGCGGCCATAGGTGGGCATGCCAATGAGAAGCTTTTCCTTGGGAGCACCCTGCTTCACCCATTCCCTGGCACTGTAGTCCACAGTCAGTTTCTTCTGATAGCCGGTGGCGGACTCCAAAGCAAACAGAGGCGAATTGTGGCCCACGGTGCGCTCCCACTGACCATGGAAGTCGTAGGTCATTACATTAATAAAATCTAGATACTTGGAGATCTCTGGGACATCATAGCCGGCAGCAATGGCCTCAAATGAGGCGGGCACGGCGGCAGTGAGCAAGAGACGTGGCAGACCCGAAGACTTGGCCTCACCCTCGAAGGCCACACGAAGCTCCTTCAGCAGACTGACATAGGCCACACGATCCTCGGCACCGCGAGGATACTCCCAGTCGACATCCAAACCATTAAATTTGTAGTCACGCAGGAAATCGATGGCCTCGTAGACGAACTGATTCATTCGGAACACATTGGAGGTGAGCTCTTTGAAGGGGGTGGAGCCAAAGGCCCAGCCGCCGATGGCCAGCAGGATTTGCAGATCAGGATTGGCATCTCGCAAAGCAATCACACTCTCATAGTTCTCCGGATCATCATCGGTGGCTTCTGTCAATTTGTAATCCTGCAGCGTGGCAAAAGCATAAACAATGTGGGTGCAGAGCTTGGGATCAATGTTCTCCGGCTGGAATTTGCCAGCTCCTGGTCGCTTGGCCGACCAGCTGGTCAGGTAGCAGAACACCTGAGCGGGACGAGCTAGGGATAAAAAGTTTTCATTAGTGTAACTGGAAAAGGATTTCTATGCCAACTTACTGTTTGTATCAACCGCATTGGCTCCAGACTTGATGCGCTGCTTCTTGAGGATCTGCGGCTTGCGTACCTTGTTCAGGACCTCATCCACCGAGATTTTGATGGGCTCCGGTTTCTGGTTTTAGAAATTAAATACATAAAATAACTATTTAATGATGTTTTTTCCAGGAACCCACCTCTTCAATGTCCTCAAATGTGGCCGCAATGGCTGTCCAGTTCACATCCTTGGCCTCCTTGCCACGTGAGATGCCCAACAGCTCCTCCCTCATGGCTCCAATCAGCGGATATTTCACATTGCCGCCGCACACCTCGCCCTTGAAGTCATCCATGTCAATGGTCCAGACCATGGCGCCCCCAAAGCCATTCGACTTGATCCAGTGCATCTTGTTCCTGATGGCGCGCTCATCGTCAAAGCCAACCCACTGATCGCCGTCCACCAGATAGGGAACCTTCATCTCATCATCCCAGACATAGACGGCGCCATTAAGCAGCATTTCGCAGATCTCATAGTAGGCCAGGAAACCACTCTCCTTGGTGTACACACCTTCGCGTCCACCGCCCGAGGCGGGAGCATTGGGACCATGCTTATCGGTGTTGGCCAAGGTGAAGGAGCGTCCATAGGTGGGCATGCCGATGACCAGTTTCTCCTTGGGAGCTCCCAGTTTGACCCACAAACTGGCCGCATTGTCCACGGACAACTGCTTGCGCCACTCGGAGTCGGTGGAAGGAGCATACAGCGGAGCATTGTGTCCCGTTTCGCGCTCCCACTTGCCGTGGAAATCGTAGGCCATGAGGTTGATGAAATCCAAATAACTGGCAATGGCGGGCACATCGTATCCGCCACGGACATTGTCGGGTCCGACGGGCACGGCGGCAGAGAGCAACAAACGTGGCTTCTTCAATTCCTGGGCCTCGGCCTCGAAGGCTTCGCGCAGCTCCTTCAGCAGCAGGACAAAGTTCTTTTTGTCATCGGAGCCCTTCGGGTATTCCCAATCCATGTCCAGCCCATCAAAGCCGCGCTTGCGCAGGAAGGGAATGGCCGAATACACAAAGGTCTGACGGGTGTAGCGCGTAGCCGACATGTCCTTGAATTTCTGGGTACCAAAGGACCAGCCGCCCAAGGCCAAAAGGATCTGAAAATTAAGGAAATAGGTTTAGATCTCACAAATCTTTTATTTTCTTTAAGTTTATCCACCTTCAGCTTGGGATTGGCCTTGCGCAGGTTCATCATGCGTTCGTAGAGACCCGGAGTTGTGTCCTTCGTCTCATCATTGGACTCGTAGGAGCTCAGTTTGCCCTTCTTTAGCCAGCCGAAAGCAAAGATAATGTGGGTGCAGAGATCGGCCGGAATGTCTTCTGGCACAAACTTGCCGATCTTGACGCGATACTGCGACCAGTTGGTGTAATAGCACACGATCTTGGGCGTGCCATCATCCACCTTGGTCTTCTTGCCCTTCAGTGAGGATCCGCTGGCCACCAGGGCAGCTCCACCAGCTGCCGCTGCTGCTGCTCCGGCAGCTGCTCCTCCCAATTTCGCCTTGGAGCGGAGACGAGTGCGTCGGGCACTTGTGGTGGTGGCGGCTGTGATCTGATCGCTACGCTTCTCTGCCGCTGGAGCTGGAGCTTCAGTGGACTTCTTCGACTCGATGAGGTTGCTCCGCGACGAGCTGACCGACGTTGTGGGACGTCGCAGGCGTCGACGGGTTTTGGCTAGAAGGGAATTTTTATAATTAATATTTGAAAGGAAACGTAAACATAGTTTTTAAAGTTTGTATTGGATTTTAATTTGGATTTTATCAATATTCATTTTATTCATGTATTTATTTATTAATTTCTAAATAAAAATATAAAATATAACTTAAATATTATTTGTTTGCCCTTATTTAAATTTTTAATTAAATTCATATATGTATAATATAATATATAAATATAAATATAAATATAAATATAATATAAATGCATTCAAACAAACAAAACTGCATTCAAACAAACAAAACTGCTTAGAAATTATTGGAAGAAATAATTCTTAACTATCAAAACTTTATTTATATAATGTAGCTTAAAAATTAATCTTCTCATAAAGTTAATAAGCATTTTCCCCAACTTTAGGTATGTACCATACACTCCCCTTTCAGTTCAAGAGATTCGCCCACTTGTGACCCACAAAAGTGTTCAAAACTTGACCTTGCCCAGAGGTTGCACAATCCCAAGCCCATGGAGACAGCGTAAAGTACAGTAGCTGGCACCTGAGCGATGCTGGTGTGCACCTGTCATCCGTCAGCCGTCAGCCAGCGGTGCGGCAATGTGTGGTAATGACGGGGCTGTTGCCGCAATCTCGATCTCAATCGGTGTTCGTAGTGGCAATTGCGATTGGATTGTCAACCACTTGCGATCGTCGAGTGTCGATAATTTCGAATTAATGTTGGAAATTCATTTTGATTACGCCGAAAAAAAAACTCAGGCCAAGTCGTGACGCTGAGATTTAGTCGGTTCTTCAAGCATTCCCCAGTAATTAAGATATCGAAAGGTAGATAGATATATTTGCTTCAAAGCAAACATGCATTCGTAATTATTAATGGAATACGGCTACATTAAAGCCGCTTGGCCCACACCGGTTTCGTTTGTTAATTTCGCTAAATGAGTTGGAATTGTTGCAGCAGAAATAACAATGCGAGAGTATATTGCTAAACCTGTTTAAATATTTCATTTAATGGCCGTATCTTTTGCATTTTTCCACTGCGCAAGCCCACACACACACACCGAGTCAGCACCGAAGAAAAAGGGTGTGCGGGCGAGCCGGTGGCTGTGCCGTGCTAAGGCTACTTTTAGCTCTCTCACTCGACTAGCCATGCGCCTCTAGTGGCCGTTTGGCCGGTCGAACTCCAACTGGGGATATAGCTCAGTGGTAGAGCATTCGACTGCAGATCGAGAGGTCCCCGGTTCAAACCCGGGTGTCCCCTTGGTAAACTTTTTTATTCTTATTATTTTTAAGAATTCCTATTCCGATCAGTCCTTATCATTTATTATTCTAGGAACTGTAGCAGTGCCTGCTGATATCAGGCAATGCTGTGATGTAATTTTAAAGAGAAACAGTCGACAATTGGCATTTGGAGGCTGCTGTGGACCCCGTAGTCACACTTGGGGATATAGCTCAGTGGTAGAGCATTCGACTGCAGATCGAGAGGTCCCCGGTTCAAACCCGGGTGTCCCCTAGGTAAACTTTTTTGATAGCGAAGCATTTAAGGATTTTTTGAAAGTTATTTCTTCATCATCTAAGCATTATTTTATTAAAATAATTATTTATTTATCTGGTTTCCTTGGCCAATAAATTATTTTCTTCCATTGCATGTAATAATCTGTACAAATCTTTTATAATTTGCCGGCATTAAATGCTTAAATATCCATTTTTATGTTTCTGCAAGAGCCATAAATAATTGCATTTTAATTTCATATATAATCGTTTGTATAATTGCAGGTTGTTTTATTTATAACTTGGCTGCTTAAATTATCTGCCCAGTCGAGGGTTAAACTGCCAACAGCCAACCATCGAACATGTTTGATTGCAACGAGAACCGCGATGCTAGCTGTCAAGTAGCAGTTTAGCCACCGCCTGCTAACATGGGGATATAGCTCAGTGGTAGAGCATTCGACTGCAGATCGAGAGGTCCCCGGTTCAAACCCGGGTGTCCCCTTGTTTTTTTTTTATTTTTTGTTTATTTATTCATATTTTATTTATTTTTTTGTTTTATTAACATTTAAAAAGGCAATTTCGAATGATAAAAAATTGTTAAATTGAACTAAATGGAATTGTTGTATTGTGTTTTTGATTTAAAGCAAAAATAAAATATATGTACATATTTATTGGTTTATTTGTTGTTCCCCTCTTATTGTCTTAAAAATTTGCTAATTTCGGGTAAAAGACTTTATTATCATTAATGAACTAGCCCATCTAAGTTTGCTGCCTTTTGTTCATTTGCATTTTAAACTTGTTATATGAAAGATAGTTAATCGAAATATATTTACTTCTGTTTTGTCTTTGCCATTATTTTCTTTGTTTCTTTATATAATTCGTTTTTAATTACCTCTTAATTAAGAGCTAAGGTGTTATCTAGCAGAGCTTGGCTGCCACGCCCTTAGCCTTTCTCTAATTAATTTTTTCAATGGGTTGGGTAACAAGTTAAGTGACGAAGAGATAGTGAAGTGACAGATAACCAATACAAGGGGTTAAAAAGTATGAAAGGCATCGTCACCAGTCTTTTTTATCAACTTCCGCCCACCGACTACAGAAAAGAAATAGACGACTCAAAAAGCAACTAAAAAAGTTAAAGATAAAGTCTGGTCGCGTTTCTTGGGTGAATTCCATCCCCCTATATAAGTGGGGATATAGCTCAAACCCGGTAAAACTTTTTCATATCATTTAATACATAAATTATGTATTTATTTATTTATTTACTCTTTGCTTACAGTTAAAACTGAACATTTGATTTAAATTAAGTAAGAATTAATTTATTTTGTACTATTATTTTTAAATAAAGTTACTTACTTTGCGCACTGTCTGTGGCAGGTGAGAGCAAAACAATGAGCAGACATATCACAAAAGCGATTCGCAGCAATCGCGGTGGAAGCTATGGAAGAGAGGAGAGACAACATGTAATTAATCACTCGGGTTTATGCTTTGATGTACGATTAATAATCTGTGATTTATATGTGAGGGGGCATGTCGACTTTCGACAAATTACGTGGCACTTGTTGCCGGCTGCCACCTGAAATTGGGCCAGAGGGAAGGTCATTCGCGCACTTGGCACAAGTGAGATCTCGGATCCCGCGGGGTCAGTTCCCTTTGGCGCCCACGAAATCCGAACACGTACATACCATCGCGACATTGACCCAGTTCCTCACCGACCTGATCCAAGTCGATTGCTCGGCCAAAACTAATTAACAATTAGCCCGCCCCTGCTGCCCATAATTATTCAACTCGACTGTCCCTCCATTGTTCATTGTCCATTGTCTTTGGGGAGGCAGTGCTCATAGAGCTGTTAAAATTTTGCTCTGACATCTTCAGTTGCACTTTGGACGCTTATTAGCCGTTTTTGTGAAGAGTCACTCGACTTTGAAAGCCAGTTCCCCTGGCTAGGGTGACCTCCAGTCCCATTCACCCGGGTTCTTCAAAGTGACGGGAAGAAAAGTTGGTCGTTTTTCACATTTTAGATGTAAATTTATGGACTTTTATTTGGTACTAAAAAACGTTTAAAAATGTATTAAAAACTAACAAAGACAATACGTAACTTATCCGAATAATAAGTCTTGATAGGTTCATAAAATCAATAGAGATAAATTCTTATAGTTTTAAACAATTCAAACTTCTGAGATGTATTTTTGCGTAGTATCTTTTTATCTTTGCTTAGTGAAAGTGTGGAAATATTAATGATAATTATGAAGAAAAGAGATACAGAATAACAAAACCTGTTTTCTTGAATAACTTATAAGCTTCATTAGTAATTTCTGAAAACTATGAAAATCGAGTCTAAAAATGGCTTAAATAAAGCACAACGAATTAAGAATAAAGAAGCCAAAACTGCCATTATGATTTCCTGCTTAAGCAAAAAAATAAATAGCATTAGGAAAAGAATAATTAATTATAAATGGTGAGCTTGGCTTTGACCTAAACATTAGGAAAGATAAATCTAACAACACGTCAATTAAATGCAACGTGCTGACAGTATCTTCAAATAAATCTAAACATAAATCTGAATAAGTTTCAAAGAAGTTTTGTAGTTTCAACGAAAACCATTAACCTTAAAAGTTTAACAAGTGTAAAAAGAATGCAGTCTCAGAAATATTTTGTTTTATCTTTGCCTACACAAATACTAAATAAACCTTGTGTGTACCTTTCACATGGCTTTTGTTTATGTTTATGTTTTTGTAGATATTTATTTTTTAGCAAAATAACCTCGTCCACCTATATTATTAGAGGTTCTCTGGGCCATTAGCCGTTCACCTTCTTGGTCATTCCGCGGGCATCTCCATTAAGAACACCTTACACAACGCCGGGGTTATGCAAATTGAGCCGCAGGCCCTCGAACCAACAAACAGTTAGAGAAGAGAAATGGCCAGAATTGGCACAGGCCTGAGTTGATTATTAAGTTCCAAATCTTACAGTTAGAAAGCTGACTCTGGATGTGGATATTCCAGGCCAGGCAGGTCTCGCTCAAGGTCGTGTCACCAAATACGAACCGAAAAATGTTGACTAATTTATGGTCACATCCCCCAATTAATCGTTCTCAGTTCGGATCGCAATTTCCTTAGATCTCTTCAACGTTCGAAAAAAAGTGAAACTGGTTTTGACTTGTATATATTTTGGGCTATTTATTTAAATTAATTTACGGCTGCATAAATTACAAAGAGTCTCTCAAAGCCAGCAAAGCAAAGCAGCTAACGCAAAAGGTTCCTTATCGCGTGTGGCCAGTTAGGCAAAGTTGCCATGGGGAGACGGAGACTGTATGGGGATTGGACTCGGACTCGTACTGGACCAACTGGTTTGCTCTCGCTTTGGATCTTTGGCTCTGGAACTGGGCGCGGAAATAAACATGAACGGAATGACCGTAAAGAGAAATCCAACTGGCACCGGGCTTGGCTCTCAAATGCCTTTCATTTTCCTTGTGCGAAAGCGAAAATCCCCTCTCAGAATGCTTGTCTTTTTTTTTTTTTCTTTTTGTATTTTATTATTATTATTTTTTTTTTTTGCTTTACCAAATCATCTTTCAATACAAATCTTGCGTAAAATGTGTGTGTTTCGTTGTCCATTTCGGGCAGTTGTCCAAGTCGCATTGCTAAGTTTTCCACAAATGTCCATTGTGTGTTGTTGTTGGTATCATTAGCCAGTGTCCAAGTTGTCTAACGGCTCGCTGGAGCAGAGCCAAGTTACACAGGGGGATTATTTTAAAATACACAGCATGGCATTATGGGATTATGACACTTAACAGTTGGTTTCAGCAATTGGGGTAATTGAATTGAATTTAATCAGTAAAAATTCAATTGATAAAATGTAGTATATAAATCCTACATAATTAATAAATATTTTTTATACATCCAAAGTTTTTAGTGTACAGCTCCTTTGCCTATCTAACATTTCTTTATTGGCTTAAAAAAGAGCCGCCTAAGTCGTGTGTCTGTGTTTGGTTTTTGCGTCTGACTGTGGTTACGACAGCGCCAAATAAAAGTCAATAAATAATAGAAAGAGAGAGGGGGAGTACCGGGTGCCACCACTCGCTACAAGGAGAGACAAGCCAACTGCATTCCAGCGGTATGATTGGATTGGATTTGTTCAATTGTCTTGCACAAAAATAAAGGAAAACAGCAAAAGAAACAGCACGTCCAAATGAAAAATCAGGGAAAATTGCATTTTCCAGGCACCAGGGATTGCGGCAACAGGGATACCCTAAGCATAATTATTATGACTAAGAATAACTATGGTCATAAATGCGAAGAGAATAATTATTATCATCTTGTTTAATAATTTAAAGAATAAATAAAATAATAATTCATTTATAGGAAATAAAATATATAACCATAAATGCAATAGAAGAAAAATCTGGGAAAGGAAATATCTTTGGAAACTTTTAAAAATAAATTAAAATATTCCATATCACATAATCATAACGATTATAACGAGGGTATCTGTAAATATGAGCCGTTTTGTGTGATTGTTGGATTTCACTTGCACGAAAGCACAGAAAGCGCAGAAATTGCAATTCATTTGCGTAAATTTTTTCTGGCTTTTGTTGCCGTTTAATGCTGGTACTCGTGCTCCCTCAATATATTTCCAACAGGCGCGACAAATTGCGCAAAATGTTGCATTAATCATGGGCCAACGTTGAGGCAGTGCAACATCGTGGCCATGCTTTCGTCGCGTTCGTCGCGTTCGTCGCCTAAGTCTTTCGTTTTTGGGGTGAGATGCAGTTTGGCGCTTGCACGCTCGAAAGCTCGTTTGAAGTGCGATTTATTTAAATGTGGTCGTTAGCAGCTTTCCCCTCATCCATTTACCATTTTAGCAGCTGTCGAATCGATGTTGTTCGACCGTCCGTTCGTTCGTTGCTTTGTCGCTCTGTCGCGCCGCTATATTTAATTAAATCTTGAACGCCTTTTTGCTTGACCGAAATTAAGCTCAAGGTGAGACGCAACGCAGCGCAGCACCAGCAAAAAAAGCATAAAGTAAAAAGAGGTAAAATAACATATAAAAATGAAAATACAAAAAATCACACAGAGAAAATTAAAGAAAAGCCGCGACACGCGTTTGTGTGGGATGTGGAGTCACATAAGTCATAACTGTTTGGGCAATACATTTCCTTGGCTATGAATTTGCTGGCTAACTACTTTGTTTTTATTTTGGTGGTCCAGTTGCATACGTCACAATTAAGCCAAGTCGTGAGCACCTGTCCTGTTCCGACCAGACGACCTTGCGCAATCTGGCCGGAGCTCCGCAAACGAGTCCAGAGCGAATGAATGAGTCAGTTGTACTTAAACCGAAACTGGTTCACCACGAATCGATTAGAATAATCACACCGAAGCTTATGGCAATTAGTTGGGACTGGCCAGGGCGAGAATATGCGACTCCAATTACCAATTACAGTACAGTTTTTGGGTGCGGTGCGGTGCCTTGCCGGATTCCTTCTGATCTGATCTGATGTGGCTTGGTCTCTGGCAATTACTTCCTGTTGCACCATAACCCTGAAGCGGCCATTGACGCTTAAAAAAAAACGAGTTGGATCAGCAGCCAGACTCCGCAGTAAATAAAATATATACAAAATGTGTGCTAAAATTTCCAGTTCTAGGGCTTCTTACACTGGGAAATATGGAGCAAGACTAGAATAATGCAGTAGAAATTATGCAAGCAAAGTGAATATAAGACATTTCTTATTGGTTTTGGAATTTTTAGATATTTCTTTAAAGTTGCCTGTATGAAAACCTTGACATGCGTAGGCCAGGAATCAAAGGAAATTATTCATATATCTATTTTTAAAGAATTATTGAAAATTGTATTGCATTTATTTTTGTATATAAAATATTATTTGTTGTATGCCAATTTTTAATACATTTTCTAGTAATTTTGAGTTTTCATTTAATCTTTGCCAGTATTTATTATTTGCTTTATAAAAGAAAATAGAAAAACAATTATAATATTTACAAGCTATCAAACTGTATTTTAGTATTTTAATTTGATTATATTTTTACTTTATTTAACTTAATATTTCATTTGTAAATATTTCATTGATCCTAGTTGTCCAAGGAAAATCTTCTCTAAGTATAAACTTTATTATTTTATTATCTCATAACCTTTGAAATATTTTCTGAAATTTCCAGCCTCAAAACATAAATATCCCTTTGATAAATTATAAAAACTAGGGAGTTATCTGACATATTCATTATTTCTGTCAGATTCTTCCTCACGAAGTTAATAAAAATTACTATATTTTAGTCGCCATAATCACCAGGTAAACCCAAGCAGTCCCTTTAAGCAACTTATTTCATGATGGATTAAGCAACACATCTCTCTGTGGTTACTTGACGCACCCATTGAATTATGGAACTGCATGCTGGTTTGACGTTTTTAATGTCCCAAACGTGAGTGAGGCACATATGTATTTATGTACATAAATGCCAGCCAACTGTTGCTGAGTCACTATCACAAAAAGCAGCAGCAGCAGCAGCAGCAGCAAGAAACCGAGACCGAACGAGAACATATAACCATTATTCTTGCAGCGGCAATGCAATGCCAGACCAGGCAGCAAATCTCAACAGTCGAGTGCGCAGCAGTCTCCACTTCCGTTCCAGTGCCGCCAGATCAAGCATTTCCTACACGCCGCGATCTTGTTCATAATGTCAATAAAATTTATGTCCGTTTGTTTGCCAGTTCGCCAGCTTGCCAACTTGCCAGTTTGTTTGTTTGTCTTGCTTTTGGCCTCGTAAAGAATTCGCCATTTGTCAGTGTCGCCAGCTTCTTGGGCTTTTTGTCAGATTTCGGTTTCAGTTTTGGCTCCAACAACATTAGCCTTTATTTCTGGGTCTTTTTGTCAGAAGCTCACTCTGGCGAGACCAAAAGACAGACAAATGTACAAAGCTAACGGCCTGGAAAATGCCAGACTCTTATGACGTTTATGCTATATAGTTCATGGAGTCATAAATATTACGAAATCAGAAATCTCCATCCGCTTGAATTCACTAAATAAAATTCAAGGTATAAGCTTATCATTAACTGAATGTTTTTAACATTATAAATATATTTTTAATCCTCTTTAAAGTTAAATAAAATTATTCAAAAATTCAAGCATATTTTATTCTATATTTTTTTAAGTACATTTAAAATCCACAAAAACACTTCCTTAGGTGTGTCAAATTTACAAAAAAGGCTTATGTTTCGCAGTTCCTAAAGAAACTTAAATTTAAAAATACTTTAAATTTAAAGAACCCAATCAGAATGAGCTCAAATTAGGCATTTTATTATAAAAAGTGAGTGAGCTCCACTCTCTTAAGGTTGCACACTTTTTTTTAATGACTTTCCACGAAATGATTCTTCGCATAAACAAAGTGTGTGTGCGTCTCTCGAAAAATCATATTTTCACTGGCACTTTCTTGAGGCGTGTTTCAGCCCCTTGGCGGCAATAAGGAACTGACTGTGCGGACATTATGTCATCGTCATCGTCATCGCCCGCAGCAAGTGCAACACGAGGAGAAAAGCAGCACCAGCAACAGCAACAGCAGCAGAAGCGCCAGCAGCCGCCTCCTTACGTAAGTCCATACATGCGCTTTTATTAATAAACAAAGCGTCCGAAACAAAAAACAACAAAAACCCACAAAAAATAATAACAGAAAAGACACAAAAAATCATAGGGAAGCGGCGACGAGAAACGGTGAAATTTGTATTATTAGCAACTTAATGGGGGGTTTGCATCTCCCGTTCAGACGACGAAAGCCATAAGCAGGTGCTGGCGGCATCAACACATTTCGTGCTCAACTTTAACCTTTTGGCCAAAATCGGAGACACCTGCGCAAACCCGTTCGATGGCAGACGCATGGCATCGTAGATGGCTAATATTCAAATTAAATGCCTGCCCGATTGCCTCGAAGCTGGGCCAGTTTAGTGGCCAGTTTGATGCCTCGATCAGAGCCTCATGTTTATGGCCTAGACAGTAAAACGGTATTAAGTCAAGTCACTTTATTGGCCAGGTCTGGTCGCTCAGTCTCGTCAGGGTGGATGAATTTATGGCCAAATGATACTGATTGGTAGAAAATGTAATGGCTAATACATTGAAATTATCGTAAATGTCATAGGAATACAAATTGATAATTAAAATATATAAAGTTATAAATAATATAAATATTTTGTTAATTAAAAATATAAATTAAGAGAGATTAGCCTTACTTTTCTACCATCTCCCCAACTTGCTAATAATTATGGCCAACGGAAGGGGTCAGCATTTGCATCAGCAAAAAATAGACACAAATTATAAATTTTCGCCTAATTAGTTTCAATTATAAGCCAGGGTTGTGCAATCGCCCGGCTCAGTCCAAGTCCATCCATCGACTTGACATTTCGATTATGTCGCTGCCACTGCCGATGTGGATATATACTCGGCTACGACTGATAAATATAGATACTCCGCCTTTTATATAATGACGCGGCTGAACGAGTTTGCCGCTCGACGCTGAATTGGCTTTTATTTCGGTTTGTCACCTCTCCAGCGCCGTCGTTTGTCTCTGACAAATGATTGATACACACGCGTAGTTCCCTGGTAAGCATATGGATTCAGATTTGGCTCAAGCATAATTAACATTTATTTGTGCTCGCCCCTCCGCCACTCCGCTCGGGTTGACATTGGGCTGACGGAGTAATTAAGATGGATTTCGTATCGCGCAAACAAAGCGAGCGAAGCTGCCTTTGGCTTTTGTCGCACTTCCTGCTAGACCCTAAAACTGAAACTTGCACAGCGCAGCATAGTAAGCGCACCAAGTTCGTTGCCTCAGTCTTTCGATTGGTGGCTGTGCAGAGTGGGAAATATGCGGCTTGCTTTCAAGCTGACATTAATAGAGCAATATTGTCATGGAAATTGATTGATGATTGCCTTAATTGTGTGTTTTGAGAGCTTTAAATTTGTAAACTAGTTTTTTGATAGAAAAATCATTGAAATTAAGATTCATTCTTTGATTTATAAATACAAAAAATATAAAATTAGGTAGTAAATTTAAGTTTTATTACTCTGTCAGTTTCTCTATGAAAATATAAAGGAAAGTTTTACAAAACTACCTCTCAAGTAGAGTGTAATTTGTATTATTTTTAATGTTATGCAAATTGTAAAATATCTCTAGGCACTTTATTTAATTATTTCTTGCTGTGCAATGACTTGCCGATTTACTCTCACTCCTAGAGCGTATGTTTATCTGTCTGTCTGTCTCTCTGACTGACTGACTGTCTCGTCTCGAGGAGTTCAATAACCATTTGATGCGTTTCGATTTCAGCCAAACTATGCACACAAATCAGCATAAAAGTGAGCGCGACTCCGAGGTAGCAACTCGATTTTCTCTATACATTTTACAAGGCGGCCTACACACACCGAAACTACTACTGCCTGCCTGGAGGCAACTGCAGCTGGCTGTCAGGGCTAGGCCAAAAGTGACAGCTCGCCTCTCAGTCTCTCAGTATCTCAGAATAAGAATCTAGACACAATATTTTCCAGGCACTTCTGGCCGAGCTAAAACGCTAAAGCCAAATGGCCGCAATTATGCTCGAGCTACTTGAGACAGCTTTAGGAGCTTGTTTTGTGAGTCGTGTGGCATTTATTCACATTTATTTCATGAAAATATTATACATTGCTTAATGTTAACTTTAAATGCTTTGTGTTTGCTAACAATGAGTGACTTGGCTCGGCCTGCCAGCATTTAATTTATGTAAAATCAAGCCATAAAATTGATTTAATCACACCAACAAAAAAGAGTCACAGAGATTCAGGGTTAGTTTAAAGGTAAATAAAAGGTCAAAAAGTTATGGTTTACTTCAAGAAATCTCGTACTAATATGATAAATAAATAAATCTATTATTTATGACCCTTTAACTACCTAAATATTATGGAAAATATCAAGTTATATATTAATTAGGCTTAAAAATCTTATAAAAATGTATTTGCTTTTTATATTGCTTATTTTTCTTTTAAATTTATATTTCTTGAAGCTAATTTGTTGATCGGTTACCAAATCTGGCAAAAACCTAAATGAAAATAAAACGAGGCAGGACCCTCGTAATCGTTGGCTGACACTCGCATTACGTATACGCCCAGTCGGCCGGCATTAGCAACTTCCGTCACAATGATATAAAAAAATAATACCAAGACGTAAGGAAAAATGCGTTGCTTGTTTTTCTGTAAGGGAGAAAGTCTGTCGCTCTGCAATTATATTGTCTTGTGTGTTTTTACTTATTTTTCCATGAAGCTTTTCGAACGTAAACACGAGCAGCAGCAGCAGCAGCAGCTCGTCGTTGTCAGTGGCGCTGTCTTTGCCATTTGAATGGTTTGTTTTGCAAACAAAATTCTCTGCCAGCCAAGTGTGTGTTTTCATTCAATTGTCAGCGCGGCGTTTCGCCTCGAACGAAAGTGAGAGTTTCAGTTACAGTACACTACGTTTCAGGCGTGTAATTCTGCCGACAGTGACGGCCTGCACACATGTCAGTCATGGCTGTCAATAGCGCGTGTCACTGTTATTGTTATTATTAAGGGGCGTGACTGAAGGTGGGGTCGGGGGGCAGGGCGGGACTCGGCCAAGAGAGTTATTAGCCAAAGCAGTGAAATGCCGGGAAAGTGCACGAAGGCAGTGGAAACCAATTGGCATTTGTCATTGTATTTTTGTGGGGTATTTTTTTCATGAGAGCCTAGGAATTACTTTAATTTTGACCTACCTTAATCAAGAAATTTGTACAACATTTTAAAATAATAAAGATTCAATATTGGTGATATATATTTCCAGAATAAAATTTAAATTTGAACTATAAATCGTTTTTAATAAAACATTTAAAACCATTGGAAAAGTTATTTAGAAAATTGAACTCTGTATTTCCTTGCATAAAATTTAATTAAAAATATTTATTTAATCAAAACCCAAAAGGCCAAACATAATTAAAACTGAACTTAAGCAACAAATAAGGGCAGTTAGTTAATGAAAACTGTGACCCGTCTGCCAATTTTGAATTATTTTTAGCGGGTTTTCTTTCAAAATCGACCCGCTCCACATTATACACTCGTTCACAGTCTGAAATATGATGGAATTGAGTGTATATATATATATCTATACGATCCAGTGCATTGTGGAGCAAGCGAGAGACACATAAAATCAAATGTTTAATTTATAAAGCTCGCAGAGTTTGGATTTTGATTGGCTTTTGCTTTTCCACTCTTTTCGAGACTTTACGTTTCGATATTTGAGTTGGACTTCGAGGAGACTCGAACCTAATTTTAGCGAGTTTTTCATTTTGCCGAGACCAGTTTTTTCCTATCTTTTTTTGTTGTTGTTTTTTTTCTGTTGCCAACAACTACTATTTGCCAATCGACGGCCAGTTGGCGAGTTATAGGTTTTGGCTTTGCCTTACGCTTGTTGTTTTCCTTTTTGCAAAAATATTAATTGTTGTAAAACAAAACTAGTTATTGTTAGTGCTATTGTTGTGGTGCGCCTGCAACTTTTACTTGGTGGCTAAATTGAGGCGTGCCGCCTGCTGCGGCCATAATGGAAATCTTTTTCGACCAGGCTAGCTCGCTTTTCGCTTTTTCAGTTAGCTTTTAGTTTTTTTCTATTTAGTTTCTTATTTTCTTGGCTTTTCTTTCTTAGCCGCCGCTGCTGAGAGGAAGTAAAAGCCGTTGCCAATTGGCCAATTGAAGAGACTCCACGGTGTGCTCGCGCCCCTTTGAAAGCGAAACTGAAAACGCCGCCCCGCCTTTTCCCAGTGTGTGTGTTGTTGTTGTTTCTTAACAACTTCTGGCCCCCAACTGGCTTTTATCGTTTATTTCATTTCGTTTTATTCATTGTCTTTGACAAGTTTGCCTTCAACTTCGGTCGGTCAGCAGTAGCGGTACAGAACCCGTTGTCGTTGTTGCCCAAGTCCGCTGCCTTTATGCTGCCTTTTCTCACACTTGGCCAAGTCAGATTGTCAGCCAGCCAGCCAGTCAGCCAGCCAGCCGTTCGTTCTGCCTCACAGTCTTACACAGAAAAATATTATTTTTAGGGCTTTAGCTAGCTAATTATGGGTATTTAAAAGGATTTTTCGTTTGAAAGAATTATTTATTTCAAAAGCAAACATTTTCTCTAACTTTCATAACAAAAATAAATCAATTTAACACACACACTCGGTTTTATTTTATAAATGTCTATTTCTCACTTGATTTTAACTATTTCAATAATTAAGAATCTTATTTAATACAAGAATTTATATATAATACCAACTTAGCAATATTACGACTCAAAATCACTTGAGAAATGTTGTTTATTTTAAGAAACTATAATTTTCTATGTGTCTACAAGTAAATAATACGAGGTATAGGAATCACATTAGCTTAAAAACATCCAAAAATTAATAACAAATCTTCTATAAAATTCAATAAAAACTATAACCTCAAAAAAGTGTGGCCAATTCTGACAGTTTATTCATAAATAATTATTAATTACTATTGGCTTGCTTTAAGTAAGCTTAAAATGTTATTAATAATTTTTCCAATAAAAGGAGACTATGATAAAAGTCAGGGCCAAATATTGAGTGGCCTAAACTCAGCTTTATTTTGATTTCAAACATGAACTCAGCCTTGTTAACATGAACTAAGAGCGTCTTAAATAGTAAACATTAATAAATCTTTTCCATAAACAGAACAGGCATTTAATTAAGCTCTTGAACGTGTGTGATTACACTAAAATAAAATCATTATTAATAATAATTTAAATACAATTTTTGAACCGTGCATTCTATGTCTACATTTACGTTCTCCCCCAAGTGCCATGGCGTTGCTGTTGCTGTTTAACATTCATTTTTCCGTTGCGTCAACGGACTTTCAATATTCTTTGGCATGCTTTTTGTTCAGAAGGGACGGAGGGGGGTGTCTATGGGGGTGCTGCTTTATGTCTTGTGGATATGATAATTTCCATGGGTATAGCTACTATATAAGCTAACCATGCCTCTGACACACATTCGCACTCACTCACCATTTTTGAACTCGACTCCACGAGCTTTGTCAGCCGCAAAATCAATTCTCCTTGAAACGGCAGTGGGAATTAGATTGCGATTTGCAATTGGAGTTTGGTTTCGATATGGGAGATTGCCGATTGATATGGACACTCGAACACTGGTGCACTGCTCTGGCTGGAAAAAACTACAACTGTCGTGGGCAAATACCGCACATTTTCCGCCACTAGTCACTAGTCACTTTCAAAAATCCTGGCCCCCAGTAAGGCGAAGTGGACCGCTTTTTGGTTTCTGTTCGTTTTCTGGTCTTTTCTTGACTTGTCGCTGCGAACTCGCACGTTGGACTGAACGGAGCCGGACTGGGCTCCAAAGCTGAGAAACTGAAACTGAATCGAGCTCTGCCGGCGGAGCCAGGCCGTTGCTGCCACCAGCTGGCAAGACAAGGCGACGACAGCGACCAAGGCAGCGACGTTGACGTTGGCACTGTGAGGAAATGATGGCTTAAAGGAAAATGAAAATAATAGGAAATATTTACCCTTTTAAAATAATAGTAAGATTCTTAAGAAAGATTATCTTTTTCAGAAAATATCTTAAGGATGCAAAGGATCAGAAAGTACGATTTTTCAACACTTCAAAGCTACTTATGGGTATTGTTCTGGTAAGATTAATTATTACTTAAATAAGCACTGTTCCAGGAGTAAAGATTGCTTTAAAAATTAGCTATAAATGGATACTTATATAAATTCTAAATCTAAATCTATGTTAAGGCTTTAAGTTCAAGGCTTTAACTTTTTAAGTTCAGTTTAACTCAATCAAAATATTATACTAAATAAATAAAAAGCAAGAACTTTGTAATAATCCTAGAGCATTTTTATTTGCAATTTAGGATGTGTAAATATTTTGTTTTAAGTATTTTAAAAATTAAGGTAATTATGGTTTTTGGTTACATTTTTTATAAAGATCTATATATTTTCCATTGGAAAGTGTAATAAAAAAATCAAGCTTATTCCTTTTTATTGCAAAAATTAATTTTATAGAATTCACTTAGAAGCAACTTAACTATTTAAAATTGTCTTAACAAAAACATAAAATTTTTATTTCAAGTATATTTTATTTCCAGCAAAAATATATTCTTTTTCTTAGAATAATATTTATTTTTCATTTAGTATTTATTTTATACACATTATATAAATATTTTTCATGTTTTTTAACTAAAAAACTTAACAATTTTTTAGCTGTGCAGCGAGTGGAGTCGCAGAGAGCTGCGTTGAGTTTAGTTTTGAGCTCGGCTTTGGTTTTGGTTTCTGAGCTTCAGGCATTCAGGCCCGCCACGTACGAGCGCCTTATACGAGCAGTCCAATAAAAACAACAACAAATTCAGAGAAACAACAACAAAGCCAGCATAAAAACAATTTCGGTTTGCAGTCCGCTGAGCTGTGAGCTGCATGGAAAATTCAATTTAAGCTGCGTTGCCTCTTGGTCAACTCCTTCGTTGGTACTCTGTTAGCCAGTAACAGATTGTTAACAGAGCGGCGAACTAGATAATAGCGGTAGTGTTGGTATTCCAACGGAACGGACTTCCAGCCGAAACCTGCTTCCACTGGCTTTGATTTTTATAAGTTGTTTATTTGAGTTTATTTAATTAAATTTAAGCAATTTACGTATTTATATATTTTGGAACTTCAATGATATAAAATTTATTAATGAATAATTAATAACACTTTTGACTTTAACTTTATAAACCTTTAGTTTTAATTTAGTTAATTTAAGCCAATTATCATTTACCCCTTTTAAAATCTCAAGTACGGAAAATTTAAAATGGGTTAACACCTTTTGGTTCGATAACTCAGCCAGGTGAAACCGGTCATCACACATTTGTTTTGGGGGAGTCGACAGCGACAGCATCAGCAGCAGTCGCAGCCACCATTTGTTATCAGATTGGATTTTGTAAACAAACATGTTTGATTAGCATAAAGACAAACGGCCAAGAGCCGTGTCAGCCAAACGTCTCCGTCCGGCCAGTTGCCCATCTTGAAGCAGCATCTTCATCTCCACCTGGGACTGCGTCCCCTGGTGACTGCGTCAAGCCGTGGCAAATGCAAATTCAAATTCGAAATATGATTTACAAAATACGCAGCGCATAACACTTGGCTGGCATTTGGCTATCGTTTCACACGATAGAAAGCAGGAGGTGGCAGCCTCAGCTCCGTCTCATTTGCATAGGTTTTCATTCGCCGGAGTGCGGTGTGTGCTCGGGCATAATGGAAAGGGTTTCATAAGCACAGTCCGATCCGAGCCAATATCAAATCCATACCGAATCCGCGTCCAATCTCCAGCTTAATTCCTGACCCAGCCACGCCCCCCTCTCTGAAAAAAATAACCGCGGCAATCAGCGAACAAACGTCAACAAATTGGGTTTAAAGTTTAAACGAAAATGAAAGTCCGCACAGTTGAGTGCACCCAAAGAAATAAATAAAAGCAATTGCAAAAATGTAAGGAGTAGAGTACTCTTTTTATTTATTTTAATTAATCTCTAAATAAAACGCACTACCAATTAAGTTTTTTTTATTTAATTTAAGTTTATTTTAACACAAAACTTCTTCTTCACAACAAATAAAAAATATTAAACAAAAGACTTAAGCAAAACCAATAACTAAAAGCTTAACAAAGATAATTTAATTAAGAAAAAAATATAAAAGTAAATCGATTCCCTTCAAGTTCGTTGCCTTAGTCATTTGTTATGGCCACAGCTACAACTACTACAGCTTGCTATAATGTTTTAGTTACTTTCTTAAATTTAAAGATAAATAAAAATAATATTTTCCTTTATATAGTTAGAAATCCTCTTTATGTCTTATAATTTCTAGACCTATGGGCTAACGTCTACAACCTGACTTAATTTTGGAGCCTTGTCAAAAGGGGTTCTCGTCTGCTGGCAATTTCTTGCCAAATTCGAGGACAGATGCCTTCACACGCTTTGCATGCCATAAATTTCACCGCCTTTCACTGTAAATCAAATTGGCCGACTTAATTGCGTGCATTTTAATGCCCAATTCCATTGCGTGCCATTTGCCATTTGATGTTTTTTGTGCAGCAGCTTTTGCTTTCTGGCTTTTCCTTTTTCTCTTGCCTTTTTCCTTTAGCTTTTGCAATTCTGTGTGTGCCAGTTTCAATTGAGAAAACTCTTCGAGATGCTCTGTTTCGCAAGTGGACTAGATTTCACAACGGAAAGGCAAGGGAAAAATCGAGAATCGGGAAAATCGAAAGGCAGGAAGAGTGATTCGCTGGCGAGAGAGCTGAGAAGTGATCTACGGATTGTCTATGCGGTTCAGGTGGGAGCTAAGACCTCCCTCGGTGGGTTCCAGGTGCATTGGCATTGTGGCGGCTTTCGAAATCGTAGATTGAATATCAAATCGAACGACTTAACCTTCACTGCGGCCGAGTTCGTGCCTTAAGTCTTTTGTTTTTGTACCGAACAAGCACACACATACACACACACACCGACTCAGAAATTGAAAGTGAAATTTCGTTGTTGTTACTCTTACTTGCTACTTGTTACTGTTTTATTTTTGTTGTGCTTTTTTTGTTGCTAGGTAATTTCGTTGGCTGCCTTTATGATTTTGGTAATTGTCGAAAAAGAAAGGCACTCACAATCGCATCGCATCGCTGATAAGAAACGTGATTTAATTTTTAGCTACAAATTATTATGAACAAACACATATGCCGCTTTTCACTTTTCAATGGCCTTGCCTCCGGGGGGGCCTTGCCATACAAGATCGACTACGGATCTGTGGTCTGGTCATCTCTGGGTCTGGCTTGAAAGAGCGGAAGAACAAAAAACTCGTCTGGGAGTTGTCTTGTCGGCACTCATTTTGCTCTGTAATTTTCGTGTGTGTAATATATGCCCTTCATAAGGGTTTCTGTCTTAAGTCAAGCATTATTCCATTCACATTTTTGGGGATTTTTCTGTTGTTGAAATACAAATATTTATGAGCTGTTGAACAATCTTGGGATTAATCATTGTTGTTACTATATTTGTTTAGAGTATATACTTGTTTAAGAAATAATCAATATGAAATCAATAAGTAAGGTTATCCAGTGTAAAATTCAGTTTAAATTCAGCCCCAGCACAACCCATTGACTAATTCCCTCCCAAAATTCTTCCCCTATTTTATCAAATTATTACTTAAATAATTCTTCTAATTTTTAACCACAACCCTGACTTAATTACACCTTTTTTGAGCTGCAGAGCATTAGCTTATTCAGGTGGCCCCAAGTACCAGCTTCTGTTGCCTTTTTTCCCGTGCTCTTTGGCCTCTTCCCTTCCTGCCATTGTGGCACAGACAATGATGGAGCTGCACTTGGATGTTGGAGGTGGAGCCGGTGCCGGCACTGGCACTGGCAGAGTGGAATGGGTTGAAGTCAGAGCCAGAGTCAGAGATGAAGTGACGATAGCGATCTGCTTTCGCTGCCCCTTAATCAGGCAGTCAGCGAACAAGCAAGCTCACCCGGTAGTTGGTAAGTTGCTTGGGCTTATTTTGCCTTTGTTTGTTTTACTTTTGTGTTCAGAGTTTATTTTTGTTTCTCTCAGTTTTCAACTTTGGGTTTTGAGTTGCGTTTTTTTCCCTGCGTTTGATTGATGCGAGAACAAGGTTTGTCGCTTAGGTCTTTTGTCTGCGACGGCAACGGCTACCGGATGTGTTCTAATAAAGATCGAGGCGTTCCCCAGCCAAGGCCTTAAAAGCACACTTTTAATCGTAAAAAAATATAACATATATTCGCATAGGATTTCTCAATAAATATACACGGATGTGTGCAGCCTTCGAACTTGGTTATGTTTCCTCTAAATAAACATAAAAGCAACTGGAGCCATTGGTGCTGCTGCAGCTGGAAGAGGAAACGCTGACCGGCGATTTCTTAGATTTCTTAAGTTTATTTCGGCTTCTCCATCTCTGCCAGAGACGCTTGAAGATGATCTTCGAACGCTTCTTACGGGCCACGCTTATTGGGTATTCGGACGGGCATAAGGAGACCACATCCGAAGGTATCTCGGAAGGCATTCCGGAAGGTAGGTTGAAAGGCCTTCCGGAAGGTATTTCGAAAGGCCTTAAGATTGGTTCCGGTACCCTAGGAGTTGCTACTTCTACAAGCGGATTCTGCAGGCCCTTTAGGACTAACTGAAGGTTCCGTCTGAGGATCTGGTAGGCATCTTGGTCGGCTGGTGCATTAATGTGACTGGGCTTGGGTGCAAGTTCGGAAGCACTCGTAGGAGTTAAAGCTGGACGTCGCTTAAGGCGTGGTGGCGGCTTTGGAGGCACTACAAGCTGCTGCGGCGCTGGATGCTCCACGAATCTCGTGTGCAGCACCAAATGCTCCACACTGCCCCTGGTGCTCCAATGGAAGCGCCAGCTAAGGAATATCCTTAATCCTTTTATTTAGATCCTATTTAAGCAATACTTACCCAACCAAAATAAGTAAAAAGTTGTAGATTGGCAGCGTCACTACTCCCAGAATTAATAACCTTAGCAGTGGACACCAGGATTGTTGCAGCTGTATTAGCCAGTCCGGGGAGCAGCAGCCAGGAGATACTAGAGTATCCTTACTCCTATTATACACACTCAGGGCCGTTGTCTCCCACAGTCTGGGGCACTGACCAATGGGCAGGATCATTATCATGGAGAAACCAAGCCAAACTATAAGCTTCATTTGGTATAATTTATTTATTTTTTTGTGATTTAAAAATTGTGTAAAACTACTGACTTTTGCTGCTAGGAAGTGTTACAAAGGTATATATTTTATTTTGAATTTGGTTAAGATAAGAAACTTTATTTAAGGATGACATTTAATTGATAAAGAGCAAGTAATAATGAAGAGTAAAAGATTGACATAAATTAGTAACTTTTACGAATGTTGAGATATTTTTTAAAGGCAACTGGGTTGATTCTAAGATGATTCTCCTTAGTTCCCAATAAAATGAGCTTCTTTTAAGTATCGGTATTTATTTATTTATAATAAACCAAAATAAACAAATATTTTTACAGAATTTTTCGTCATACCTATAAGTATGCTATATAAAATTATATGTCTACCATATTTATACAATTGCAGCTCCTTATCAATTTTAAATAAGTTGCTGAATTATTAACCTAATAATAATATAATATATAAGAAAATGGGCGTCGCATTTTCGTGGGCGCTAAAATCTAAAACAATGCATTTCAAAACATAAAAATTAAAAAAATATATATTTAAAATTTTTTTCGAGAATTTTTAATAATTTCATATTTTTTGTTGTAATTTTGAACATAAAAAAGTATTCTATTTTTTAATTTGGAGACACTTTTTTTTTTAATTTTGTGTGAAATTTGTGTTTTTGGATATGGCTCATATTTTTAGCTATAACTTCAAGATTATAAGTCAAGGCATTAAAAACTAGGGCTTATATTGAACATAATTGACTGAGAAAGAAAAAAAACTTACGTTTAAATTTTTAGAATTAAAAAAAAAAAAAACAAAAATGTAATAATGTCATTTTATAAAGAAATTTTACAGCTTTTTGGCCATCAAGCTTATTTGATTCGAGTTTGATCTTAAGACAATAGTTGGGCACATTTTCTGAAAGCTCTTAGTGCCTAATTTACAGTGGTGTTATGATCCCAAATGGTCCCAAATCTTCGAAATTTGTTTGGAAATTCAAAACATAGTTTGGAAATATGTTATTGCAATATAAAATGACCAAATGTCATGGCCAAACGCCATTACTGACGGTTCTACGCGTGAATTTCGCTTACGTTTCTTGCTCAAGCCTCCAAAAATTCAGCACGGGTTATTTCACATATTTTCAAATTTAAGGTATTTGTGCAAAATATGAGCAAGATTTTATTTTTGAAACTGATTCTATATGAATTGCTGCAAATTGTGTATGTTCTGGTGTATGGTGTAGAATGAGATAGAATTATATGTTTTTTTCCACCAAAAATAGGAAACATGATACAAAACCCCTTACTTTTTGGTTTTTTTTTCCCAAAAAAAGAAAAAATATGTTAAAGTTGGAAAAAAAATATATTTGTTATTGAAAATAGATAAAGAATCGATCAATTAATATGATAAAAATAATTTTTGGCTGCACCCACTGATTACGCGATGCAATTGAAAAGACTAAACTTTGTCAACTGATGCTCGCTGCCCAATGCAAGTTTCCAGGCATTTCTAACGTCCCACTTTAAAAATCGTTATCTTGAAAGCAAAAATTTTTAATTTGGTTTTGATTGTGATTTCCTCATAGTTGTACATTTCTAAAAGTGCAGCTTAAAGCGCATCGACGCCAAAAATAATTTTTTTTTTAATAAAGGCGCTCTAGATTGGCAAAATCTTACGCTGTGCTGTAGTTGTGGTTCATTGATATGTGATTACAAGTGTTCCTTGTTGCACACACAGGCAGATATCTGTGGCTGCGGCAATGTGATGTCAATTCCGTTGGCAGTGTGCAGTGGGGCACACAGTTCTCCAGCACTAGCGTTTCCTGAGAAGCACCCCTACACAAACACAAACGACATCGCAGATAATTACTGCAGCAGAGGGCGGGCAGAAGCAGCAGGGTGAAGACCAAAAGCCAGAACCAAATGGCATTCTGGAAAATAAGAGAAATATTAAATAAAAATAAAGATACTCCAGTGCAATCTTTACTCACCATTGGATTGGCAATCCTTTTACAAAAATCATCAAATTTCACACTTCGATCCATATCTAATTTCAGTTGACTCGTATCTAATTTTAGTCGAGTTTGTCGAGTGTACAAATCCTTAGTGTCATTACCCAGACCAGAACCAACGCGTACCTCTGCGCTTAACCTTTGGGCATCGCGGCTTAGATCAGCCAGCTTGATCTTCTCTACAAGGCGACTCGTGTACCTGGCCAAGCTACCATATCCGCCAGACAGCAGATGATCCAGCTGACTTAGCTTAGCCAGCAGCCGGTGGACAATCGCTGCCAGCGGTTGCCCCAGTTCCTTGTGGGCTGCACGCAGGTAGCTGGTCTGATTGAGCAGAAAGGGCGACGATCCCAAGCTACTGGTCAGGTTGTCCAGTCTACTGATTAGGTCTGGCAGAGGACCTGGCTTGGGTTCCGGCACCAACTCCTGGCACATGTGACGGGTAAAATGTGAGCTGTTGTAGCTGAAGAGATTCTCCCCCAAGAGTTCCCCGTCCACGGTAGCCGTGAAACTCTGATTGCCAGGCATGGAAGCGCCCTCTAGCTTCTCCAGGGATTCCCGGACATCCTTCTTCACATGCAACTCCTTCCGAACCAAGACTCCGTACAAGCTCTCGTCGCGGTCCCAACGCTGGAGAGCATTTCCAGATCTTAGCTCAGGTCGAAAAGAAAACAAATTCAGCGATTTTGATCCTCCGGATTTTCTAAAAGAGTAAATGCTGATTTATTTGAACTTGAATGTGACCCAAAAACTTACTCAGCACAGAAAATTTGATGCGCCAAGGCTCCATGGACCAGAAAGAAAAGCAACAGGATAATGTTCAGTGCGAAGAGAATGTAGGCGATAATCTTGAAGGCACAGAGCAACCTTCTGGCATGCTTACAGCTGAACAGAATCACCAGAAGTCCAAAAAGCAGGAGGATGGGCAAAAAAAGGAGCATCAAAAGCCATCCCAGCGTGTTTTTGTACCACGTACTTCCCATCTTTCCGCGCAGCGCAGCTGCGGGAGAAGAACTGCCACCTTCTTTTCGGTTGTCCTGCCTCAGGGTTCCATTATTGTTTACTCGAAGTTCGATCAACGATGCGTTGTTCTTCTCCTGCAGAATGTTGGCTGAGAGTAGACTTTGGGAGATTTGCAAGGATATTTTAATGGTTTTAACCGCTCACCGCTTTTATAGTGATCCTTTTTAATCACCAGGTTGTCCATGGGATTCCTGATTGCCTTAACGATTTGCTGGGCACCTATGAGAGGATAGTTGACGAAAATGTCGGCCAGAATTTCTTCAATAGACTTGGTGAAATTTTCCATTGGGGGAAGCTTAAATATGATTCGAAATATAGTCTTTTATGTGGTCTTGAATGAAGACTTACTCTATCAAAATGCAGACATCCCCTGTCTAGCATCCTGATTTCATTGTCTCTGTAGAAATCTCCGCACTCCTTTTGGCTGCACTGCGAGGTGAGGAAAACCTTGAGATTCTGCTTGATAGCGCGCAAAGCTGTCGAGGATCAGAAAATCATTTTCATTTTTAATAATTCAAAAATTTCCAAAGCTTCTCACCATCCCGAAACCGGATGGCCAAGCCTTTAGCCACGGGCAGCTCATTCCTGAGCTCCTCCAAAAGCGGCTTTGCTCCCTGCATATTCCGAAGCACCTCACTTAGATTCCTCATGGCCTCGGCCCGGATTACCGTTCGTGTGTCATCAGACAACTGGTTATAGTTCATTCCATGCAGGCGGTGTCGCCTGTATTCGGAGTTAATCCCAAAGATGTCATGGTCACTGGACTTGCCACTAGACGACTGGGAATGACAGTCCGCAGTTGTTTTCAGGCTCTTGTTCAATTGAACGGCGGCCATTATGGCAAAGATGAGAGATAAACTAAGGCTCATATAGCCAGGTCATTTATAGTTGCGAATTCCTCACAAACTTACAGCATAAGGAATGCCGACATAACCAAGAAGGCGGTACAACAGTAACGCAGTATCGGACAGTATCGCCTGCGCCTCCTGCACCGCCTACAAAAGGCGCAAAAATAAAGTCTAAGGAGAGAATCCTGCTGCTCAAATACCTAAACCAAGTAAAGATTAAAATCAAAGCTCACCCCAAGATAGGTATCACTAGCATAAGAGCCAACAACGCGAGGATCAGATACTTTAGTGGATCTTGAGATTCTAAGTACTCCTGCCAATCATCTTTTACCGCCTTTTCTCCAATATCTTTGTCTTCTTTGTACTCTCCGGGCGCTGGGGATTGGCCAACCAAGGCTTCCGTGACAGCATTCGGCACAGCGTAGACTGGAATATACATGTAATCTTCTTCAGGATACTTAAGTTCCTCTTCATCTCCTAAAGTTTCACCGTCGTCAGACTCGTCATTTTCCGAGGAGGATTTCATAATCACCATTTACTGAGTTTAGTTATACGAAATTTTTGCATTAACAAATTTGACTTAGAATTCAAAGAGTATAGAGATATTAAATTAATGAAACTTTAAATTTGTTGTCAGCTATATTATTTCCCAGCTAATAAGAAGTAGGTTCCAAAGGGAATTAAAAATAAATTCAAGACTTACATAAAACCATTTGAAGTTTATTGACAAAAATGTTTGCAAACGACAGAGACAACCATCAACGGAGCTCGATGATTGACTGGCAACTGGTTTGGGTTTTTGGTTTTTTGTGTGTTTTCTTCTCCAGGATCTTATGCGATAATTTCTTTACTTGCACGAGGCAATATATTGATACATTGGTTAGTTGACTTTTCTTTTTTTTTTTAATGTTTTTTGTTGACTTAAGCGGAAATCATTTAATGTACGTCAAATGTAAAATACAACATACACTCTTAATTATAATAATAATACTAAAAATTATGTAATTGTTGTGTGTAATCCGTACAATATGCTTGTGTATGGTTTAGCTTGCCCTTAGGTCCTAGACAATACAATTGGGAAACGTTTAAATGCTTTACGGGGTTGATTTCTTCGATTTTTCGTCTCATGCTTTTGGTTTTCTCTTACTAAACTATGACAACGTGTTAAGGATACGTTTTGGTATCCATATTATTTTCCAGATTATTGGTTTGCATTTGGATTGCTATTAATCTGTGTCGCGTGTTTGCTTTACACTTTGTTTTTTCTTTCATTTTCATTCTAAAATAAATACATTAAATGCATTGAATAACTCTCAACTCCTCGGTACTGCACTCTTTTCTAAATTAAAATGGCAGTTTTGGTATTGATCAAAAGTTTCATTCTTGTTTTCTTATTTTCTCTTGATTTTGATTTGCTGGAAGTTCTACAGATTCCATGAAGTGCTCTTGTTTGATCGGTTATTTATGTAGTTTTGCTTGCTTGCTAGATATTTGCTTTCATTTTCATCATCGTCGTCGTCGTGCATAATAAAATTATGAGATTCCTTAAAGCTTCAGCGGCCGTGCGGCCCGGCGAATGCCCAACTTCTTCAAGGTTGACTCATCAGATCCGACGCCTTTGCCGCGCGACCCTCTCTATATAGATGGTCGTCTCCTCTTATTACCATTAAATGCTTCCATCTTTCCATTCTATTCATTTTTTTAGTGCTCATCATCATCAACGTCGTCGTCGTCTTTTGGCAACATTTTCAAAGTACATACATAATTGTGAAATGATATTTGAGAGAATTTCAGAGTTCCGCACTTATCATTATCGTCTGTAGGTCAATGGCAGATATTTATATATATAACACATGTGTGATGCTACAGTACTACTTAATTAAATTATATAATTTCAGTTATGCTTTTGTTTACGCTTTTTAACTAAAAGTACAGTCTCAGTGTAAGGGGGATAGGTGAGGGTTTGGGTTCAAATCAAAATCGTCATCCATGTTGCCACCTCTCAACTCATTCCTTCACTCTCTAGTCCTGCTCGGAGGCCCCAGGATAATAGTAGGGCGGCGGACGTTCGTACTCCGAGGATGGCGGCGCAGCTGGTGGATTGTGGTACCGCGGAGGCTCATGATCCCAGTGCCTGTGAAGTTGTAATTAATATATTAATTAATAATAATGATATAATAAAGACAAATAATTAAAAATTCATAGGGCGACGACCACGCGACACGCACAACACAGAAACAGATTAGTTAAGTTCAGTTTAGTTATAGTTTTGGGTCAATAGCTTAGCTCGCACAGGAAACGTATATATCATATGTAGGCTTTGGGGGTTAGGAAATCGCTTCCAATGAGTGTCTGTGACTTTGGAGCAATCTAAAGACGAGAACCATATTCGTCCAAGAAAAATAAGAACAAAAGCACAGCAAGAGTGTACAGTTTGAGTTTAAAAATATATTGAAAAGTCATTTAAAAGTAATACACAAATAATAAATTCAATTTAAACCAAATTACACCATATGTTCTTTGTTGAACTGATTTTGGTGTCTGGTATTTCCGATTTATATATCGAATTTAAAATTAATTTAAAACGAAACTTCAACAAATGTTTTCTTTTTTAAGCAAAGCTTTAACTCAAAGTTAACAGTATTAAAAGGGGAATCACAATCGGAGGAGGGCACTCTCGAATCGAGGCTGGGGTAAGCACACCGATTGAATCTCTGAGCTCTGACTGGCACACATTACCGAGCAAACCGAGGGACCATTTGCCTAAAAGAAACCATCTGCCGCCAATGCCTTTGGCTTCGCCACAGCTTTAGCGCTAGATTAAACAAAATTAAAAATTAGCGTTTTAGCGTTTTAGATATTTAGCAGCGAGGTCCAAACGAACGCAAGGGAATCTGGATGCAATAATGGTGAATCTCTTGGTCAGTGTTAAGCAGCTATGAGGCATGTTCTATGGTTAATTTGTTAAAGGCTTTCTAAAAATTGGAGACTGTCATAACACGGTATCATATTTAGCTTAAATATATAACATTTTTATTTATTTTAAGAGACTGCAGGTAAGAGAACCATTTCTGGGTTTTCTAAGAGTTTACTGATCAGACAATGATCAGGATGTAGGGCTTCTAAAATGTGTTAGCTTTCTTGTTTTTATTTCGAAAAGTTTTAAATTTTCACATTGTTCCTTAAGTTAATCTAGCAAATTTAATTTTCAACTTTTTTATTTACAAGTTATGACAGTCATTTCATATATTTATAAGCTACTTTAATAGAAAGAAAGCCATGCTTGGAATTGGGGAGACACTTACGTTGGCGCCATGTCGTTGTAGCGCATGCTGCTGCTGCCTGGAGCACCATCGCCGCGATCTCCGCCTCCGCCACCGCCACGGTCTCCACCAGAGCGGTTGCCTCGCGACGCACTGGGCGAGGCGTCCTCATAGTAGTCCTGCTGCTCCCGATGCCGTCGCTCGTAGGCCTTGCGTCGCTTCTTGGGAACACTGCAGGGGCGAGGGAAAGGGTAATAGAGGGAGAGCATTAGGAAATTATGCTGGACAAGCGGCACACAGAATGGCTGTGGATGCAACTGAATGATTCGCTTACTTTGCCAATGGAACATGCTCGCGTTCGCGCTCACTATAAGCGTCGTACAGATAGTCACTGCTGCGTGGTGCGGATGAGGTTGTTTGGTTAGCAGTGAAATGAGAAGAACGAATACGGGTTTTATTTTCGGTTGATTCCATTTAAAATTTTTTGTGATTATTGCGGTTCAAAACGCTAACAATAATTATGATATTTTGATGCATGCGTAAAATTTAAAAAATATATAACACACAAATTCTACAATGGTTTTATGCACTATTCCAGCTTGGTCTTGCTAGTAGCCCTTATCGGATCAGGCACCCCGTTCTCCGAGGTGATATCCGCCTTGTCATCGTCTTCGACTTCGACTTCCGCTTCGTCTTCGTCCCTATGCACGGCCTCTTCTACTTCGTCAAACTGAATTGTAATGCCACCGCCGATATAGCGGGAATCCTGCGAGGTACTCATGCATACGGGACAGCTTTGGGTTAAGGGCGGTGCTTAAAGCGAATGGAATGGACTGGGGAGATGATAAAGAGAACCACTTACCCGCCCTCGACAACGCCGCCAGCTCCCACGGTAGCCAGATACGGATAGATCTTCTTGTACAAGCACATCAGGCGATGGGCCACATAGAGAATGGGTAGGAAGAGCAAGGCGCAGAGCAGAATGCCCACCCAGTAGCCATTCTAAGGGGAAACATTTATCAATTACTATCTTATTTACATTAAATAGGTTAAAATTTGTGAGAAATGCCTTATGAATCAGAAATGATAATTAAAGTTAAGGAAATCGCTTCAGAAAACTCACAATTGGATCCACCAAACGGTGACAGATTAAGTCAACGCCACGATTGTATATATAACCGAGTGGCGCACAGTGTCCCACATTCTCGTTAGCCTCCCGCGTGACCATATCAATGTAGTCATTGATTTCATCTTTGATGTGTTTCGTTAAACCGGAGCCCAAATAATTAATATAGTCTTTGCCGCGCTTCTGAATGAATTCCTGCGATTCGGCCACCGATGTATCGAGAATCTTAATGGATTCACTGAAATTGTGATTGTTGTACAATATCAACTCGTCGATCTTTTTCCAAGTGGCCGTCATCTTTTCCACGAGGCTGGTCAGCTTCGGCACAAAGTTGCGGTGTAAGGTCTTCGAGTTGAGGCCCTCGTTCCAGAAGGAGACCTTAGCCCAGCCATAGGCTGGCGATTCGAGATCGTTGGACAGGCTTGCCAGCTGCTCGGAGAAGGCGACGAGATTCATGGGGGTGAACTTGGTGCATAGTTTGGACGAGTACTCGATGCCGCGGTAGTTCATCAATTTATTCTTAGATAAGGTTTTCAGCTGCTCACGATCCTCATTTTCGACCAGTTTCACTTGTGACATATCCTCGTTAAAAATGCGAGCCGAACTGGCATCGTCGGAGATAACCTTGACGCGCGACAAGTCATTGATGTTGTAGATATTATGTTGTCGCATCATTGTGAACACTGTCTGGTTGGCGCTGCACGATTTCAAAGCACTCGACATCTTCATCGGCGGCTGGTTGCCATCGCCACTCTTAATCGGTAAATAGCGATTCACATCAATAGCGGCGTCCAGTTGCCGGAATATGGCGTTGCTCTCGCCGTCCCGCAACGGGGCACAGGCGCCCTGATAGGTCACCATGCCGATAACAAAGTAGAACAGTCCAACGAGGCAAATGAACGAAAAAACGCAGAATATCAATATGATGGCTCTGTAATCGAAAATAGGTAGAGTTTATAAGTTGTGGGCAATCAAATGACTTTTTTCATGTTCTTGTCCACTTACATTAGTAGGCAGGTGGCGCCGGTGGACTTGCTGCAGCACTCGTCGCCGTAACCACTGCGTCGTCTTCCAAAGCAGCCGCAAAGTAAAGCCCAAACCAGTACAAACAGAATCTATGAATAAAGAAAAGGTGATAAAACCAATGGCAACTTTAAACTTTAACATTAAATCCTTACCAGCAAAATTATCAGCCACACCATCACGCTAATTAAGCTGCGATCTGGGCCGAATCTCGCGTAAACATCATCAAAGGACTTGGTTGAACTCCGGGTCCTGTGGTGTATATCACTTATCACGGCCTCCACAACGTTGCGCACATTGGTGGCCTGTTCCCGGAAGACGCTCTTGCCCTTGTTCAGATCACTTGTAATGGGCGGCACCACAAAGGCCATTTGCTTCCTGACTACTTCCTTGACCTCTCTGAGCTGCCTGAGGCCTTTCTTGGGTATCGCAGCATAATCCTTGGCAATGATCTCCTGCATGCCGGCAATAAAATCTTCGGTTTTGGGAAGCTAAGAAGAACCATCGCATTAATTCAAAACAAGTAATGTTTACGGGCTATATATACCCAATCGAAGTGCAGACACGGCGAGATATCAATATGCTCGATATTGCTGCTGACAAGGAACTTCTGGCACATCTGTACCTGACATAAATTGGCCACGGCAAAGTTGATATCACGTTTCATGCCTCGGACACCTGGAAACGAGGAATATTAGATGTGGAAACTATGAATGCCAATAGATTTTCTTCTACCATCTCTTAACTGTGAGCCAAAGAAGACCAAGTCCTTTTGCATCTTCTCAATCTGCTTCATAAGTGTTAAGGCCTCTGGCATGTTATCCAGCACCCGTTCCAGCTCGCCCAACGAAGTGCTCCCCGATGTGTCGGTTAAATCCAAAAATATATGCTCATGGGCATCTGAACGACGGAAGAAATATGTTAGCTAGGCACCAAGATTGTTGATCTCAAACACTTCTTACTTGATAGCTCATCGTTAACGTGTGTCTCGAGTTCCTCATAGTTGTATACCAACAAATGGTGGATATGAGCGGCCACATCCTTCAAATAGGTGCAGGTGTCCTCGCTGCCGCGCGTCATTGTGTTTTCGGTCTCCGCGAAGCCGTCATCCAGCATTTTGTTGGTTACCAAAGCGATGATAATGCCAAAGCTGACGATGTGAAATAGAAAAAGTTTCAGCTTAAGTTGGTTGGGTTAGAGAGCACCACCTACATCAATCCAATCATGAGAAGCAGAAGACATATGCCGCAGCAGAAGCGCCTTTGCGCATCCTGTTTGCTGGTGCACGGCGGACAGCCCTGGCGACAGCGGCGACAGCAACAGAAGCAGCAGTAGCAAACGCTAAGGATAGAAATTATTTAGAATTATTTAGTAATTAACATTATCACCGATTTACTACTACTTACGCTATAAACGGTACGACAATGATCAGTATCACGAGCAGAAGAATCCAGATGAAAGCCAACCAATAATGAGCCAACAGATCACGCCAATCATTTTCTTCCACCTTCGGTCCCAGTTGCAGGGTGTCCCCATTCTTTATCGTTATATATCCTGCAGAAAGGCAGCGAAAATTGCGATTAAATCGATATCGGGAGTAGGTTTACTGTATATATAACTTTACTCACCCGATGGAAAGGAATCATTTCGGTACAGTATCGTGTCGAATATGAAGTGCGTAAAGTTAAATATGGGGTTCATAGCCGACGTGGGCTTTGGCGGCTCATCGGAATAGTTCGTTGTCGGCTGGTAGGGTGTGTACTGTACGGGCGGCCAATGGTGCTGACCGAGCTGTTCGTGAGAGGTGCCATCGCCCGAGTAACCCTCTCGCCAGGGTCCTTTGATTGTTGCACTTGGTGCTGCACCGCCTGCTGGTGCTGGAGCGTCTGCTGGTGCCGCACCGTCTGGTGGTGCTGTACCTTCTGCTGGTGGTTCACCTTCTGCTGGTGGTTCACCGTTTGCTGCTGGTTCACCGTCTGCTGGTGGTTCACCGTCTCCTGGTGATCCACCGTCTACTGATGTTTCATCATCGGCCTGACCCGCAGCTGGCCTAATAAGCGCGGCAAGTGCAAAGGCAAAAATGGCCACGCTTAGACCACATATAGCCAAATAGGCAATCTGTCGCCTACGACGCAGTCGTCGTTTTCTGGAACGCACTGGCTTTGTGGTTGGAAACTCCATAGTAGAATTCATCTTGTGGGGGAGGAGAAGGATGCAGAAGTATCCCCTTCAAATTCACAAACACTCAAAGCTACTGGTATTTTTGATCTTTTTGGTGCAGAAATCTACACCCATTTCACAATTCAGTGGCCTGCAAATAATAAAAAACAAAAATTAAATGATTAAAAAGGAGTTTAGATTTAATTTGTATTTATTTTAAAGCTAAAAGAACTATTATAAATGGTGAGTTTGGTTGATTTCACTTTAGTTTAATATTATCGCAAGAGATTATTCCTATTCAAGCTAAAACTTCTCTGACTTGGGGCCATAAAACTGCGACTTGCCTTCAAATTGATATGGAAATGGTTATCTTTTGGGAACTTG
Organism: Drosophila anomelani; assembly: GCA_035045905.1. Taxonomy (NCBI): domain Eukaryota; kingdom Metazoa; phylum Arthropoda; class Insecta; order Diptera; family Drosophilidae; genus Drosophila; species Drosophila anomelani. Next base: position 3,393,961 of record JAWNOO010000165.1, read on the forward strand.
ACATTCTATAGGCACTTATCATATTAATCTTTGATCTTTTCTTACCCACCCTTTTTTCGAATTAAGAACGGGAATGGAGGCAACGGAATGATTTAGGAGTTTTCGAGGACAGAGCAGAACGAAGCTCACACCCCTCTAATGTGGCCGTGGCATGTCCTGGGACAATAATAAATGCGTGGCAGGGGCAATAAAGAATATTATTCAGTTCTTGGTGTGGTGGTTCGTCCCGGCCAATGGGGTAATAGATATAGGATTGGTTCCCCAGCACACTCCCTCCTCCGTCACTCGCTCGCATCCACTTGACATCAATTAAGGTCAATAAAGAGACAAGCCCCGGAGAAGATGAGGCATTAGCAAGAGCTCTGACCGAATGCAATATCACAAAGGACTGACTGCAGTTCGAGGAGAGCTGAGCTTTGTCGCTGGCAACTTGCCCATGTGGGCAGGTGTTATTTTCCGTTCGTCTGTACGGTGGAAAGTCCTTTGCCTTTTGCTTTGGTTGAATGCTCTGGAGGAAGGGAGGGGAAATATGAGTCACCCGACCAGCATTGCGTGCATACATTTGCATAACTATCCGAATTAAATAACTTAAAGTGAGGTATTTAAAATAGAAAAAAAAACGTTTTAGGTAATAGTAAATAAAAAGAAAAAGAAAATAATAATAAAAAAGTATACATGCCCCGGGTGAGGCTCGAACTCACGACCTTAAGATTATGAGACTTACGCGCTGCCAACTGCGCCACCGAGGCGATGAACACAGCGCCGGCAAAAACGAGCCTCGTTTTGTGAAAAATTAAATGTTCTAACAACAATAATGTTTGTATGTGTTATATGCGGCATTATTTGTTTGTTTAAATTATCTTTTAACTTTTTATCAGTTATTGCGTCAGAGCAAATCACTTGCTGTTGGGAGCACTGAACGGTGAAGATCATTCTGAACACAAAGAGTTTAGTAAACAAATGTATTTTCCTAGCTGGTGATTTTTTTATATTTATTTCTATAAAGCTACTGGTTTTTAAGTGTATGTAATATATTTATGTTGTTTTTGTTCTCATGGCCAATCACTTTTTACCGAAAAGATTTTATTTCTTATCAATAATTGCCTGGTAAATATAGACAAAAGATGCTACCACAGTTTACATTTATCGGCTTCTGTATTTGCTATAAATTTATCTTGTTAAACAATTGATATTTCTGCTGTTACACCTTTAAGCCAAAAAACATATGATTACAGAGAAAAATTGGGGCCAAGATTATCAAAAGTATATTATACAAGAATTATTTAATAAACAGTTGAAACTAGGTTATTTTAAAAGTATTTTATTTCTTTTCAATATCAGAATGTTTTTGATTTAAATTAATTTTTAATTAATTCATTAAAAAAAACTTACAGAGATTATAAAAACCTAATAAATACTACAAATCAAAAGCTTTACAAAAAAAGTCTAAGTTTTAATGGTTTTTCAGTTTGTATGAGTACAAATTATAATTTTATATATAATCAAAAAAATATAAATATAATTACCCTAATAATAAACAAATTTGAGCATATTAAAATAATGAATTATTACATTATTTAAATCAAGAAAGCCCAGCATTTTAAATCAAATTTCTAAAAGCTGTGTATTATTTGTAATTAAAAAGTCATTTAAAAAACATTTAATTGCTGACGAATAAAAAAATCATAATTTTTGAGTCATTTCATGTACATTTATCATATTAGTCACACTAATTTTCAACAAAGCAACTATAAGGTCGTGGAAAAATTACTTGTGTTTGATTATTTATTATTATTTATTTGATTCGCATATTTGCAGTCTATAAAATCACTATAAAATGCTAAAGCCACTCATATAAATGGTTTTTCTGCGAGTTCATAAGATATACTTCCCAGAATGTAACTCAAACTCAGAATTCTTTGCTTATTTTTATACTATATATTATCCAATGCCGGTACCAGTCTTATATGTCGCGATCGAGACAATGAGTGTGCTCATTTGATACTCTGCTCAGCTTGGAACTGTAAATTTATGGGCATCGGGCCGAGCAACAAGCAGCAGCAGCAGCAGTGGCACCAGCAGTTACACTCATCGAGTGTCTTGGCAAAAGGCACATATATAAACATAGAGACAAAGAAATCGAAAGGTTTAATGAACTCTGGGGGAAACTGAACCGAACTGGACACGGGAAGGCGAAGGGCCAAGCTCAACGGCTTTCCATGTCCGTGGCTTTATTTTATTTTATGCTTTATAGCCTCCCCCCTTTGTGCCTCGGCCCCCAAACAATGTATAGAATATGTCGCAAGAGCGACCGACAAACAGCCAACAGTAGGAAACATCAGCGGCAGCAGAAGCAAAGCTACAGTTCACATCGAAATTATAGTAAATATTTAAAATATATTCCCAAGGAAATTTGTAGAAAATTCTTAAATGGAAATTACTTAAAAACCTTCTGTTTAAAAATGTAAAGCCATTTTTTAACATCTTTGCTGCAAATCATATTTAGTCATAAGTACGGATCGCATTGGAAAAATATTTCCGACACTATAAATCATATATTTTAGTTATTTAAATTATATTCTTTTCACGTTGTGTGGCTAATCTGGATTCCCCAAGTAATAATCTAATATTGCCAAACTATAAAGAATCACTGCTATTATTTTGACCACAGCTGTATGTAAATATACATTTGGAGCACTGCATTTTCCGCCGCGCTTATCTCCGTGTCGGCGTCCCTTTCGAGGCCCATTTTCTTTTTTGTTCCAATGCTTACTTTCCGGAAAAAGCTGGATTACTGGGTGTTTGACGATGGCACTTGCCGACGATGATGATGTGATGATATGTGGGTGTAAAAATAGATGCCTTGCTGCCGGGCCCTGCACCTGCTAACAGGACTTTAATATGGATGGCCAAACACACTCCGTTGGGTGGATTTGTTTTGGAGTGTGTGCTGTGTGAGGTGTCGATTGCGTATACGCAGCGTTGTCTGCGGCCGAGAGCAAACTAAACTGAAATCTGGAAGCGAGAGGCGCGTTGCTACCGCTGCTGCTGCTGTGCAGAAAATTCTGTATTCGCCGGAGTGGACCAGCCTTTGAACGGCCTTGACACGCGGCGTTTCAGGATTTGTGTCCTGCTTCGAGGAGTTCTCCCTTTTGCTGTGAGCATCCCCCAAGATATGTCAAAGCATTTCGCCCATGGAAATGAGCAAACAATCGCGAAATGCTGGATAAAAGCAACCATCGCCAGAGGTCGTCTCCTCAGCAATTGTGAGGAAAACAAAACAATTTGCAGCCTCGGCTTTTGGCAGGCAGAGCCCGACGCATGCGCCTGGCGTAAGCTGCAGGGAGCAAGGACCAAGGACCAAAAGAGCAGCAATCATCGCCCTCAGATGGTGCACTCGACGGGAACCGTGGGCGGGATAGGCAAGTCCACACTCAATATATGCCCTTACATTAATTAATATATTAATTAAGAACAAATAAATAAAAGAACCTTTTTGAGGTTTTCCCCCCTCTGATTGTTATTTATTTGTAAAGTTTCCCTATGCAACATTTGTAAACTTTCCATAGTTTAAAAGAATTCCCTGCAAATTTTCTCAAAAACAACTAAAATAAATAAAAATTTCCCTATACACAATAATGTGCATACCGTCTAATAAAATTCTTATTTAGATTTATGAAAATACCTGGAAAAAGCCACAAAAAACAAGGTAATAATCATAAACAGGTAATAAAAAATACACACAAGTTGCCAGTACCGGGAATTCTTTGGTTAATTTGCAGCAACAAAAAAAAAAGAGGCCAGGGCGTAATTGTAAAATTGATATAATGATTCAAATAATCTGTGCGGACTCAAATTCACATCCCAGTGCCTTAACAAGCCGTGTTACATGCCGGCACTCGAATACAATATACCCTTTGTGTCTGGCATAGCGTAATAAAGTTTCCCTTTTTTGGGTAATGTGAGTCAAAGTCTCCGTCCTAACAAAGGCAACAATCCATTTCTTGAAATTCAATGGGCTGCGCCTGTATCCCAGCCACCTGATTGACTTCGACGGGTTTTGTTAACATCATTTTTTTTTTTGCCAACAAGAGAAAGTTTATAAAGGTAAACAAAACTTATCTAGAGATGCAGATACCCGCAGTGGGTCACAGGCACGGAGTAACCACTGTATCTGCGGAAGCGCCAAGTGCAAGGTGCCCGGTCGGTACTGTTGGCTAAATCAGCAGAAAAGCAGAATAATAATAACACGACTCCAAGACGACTTTTGCTTACCGATTGTATAAACAAAAGAATTAAATGCGAATGTGAAGGTTGAATTAATAATAAAACAATTTCCCCCCACCACCATCTATAGCAAGTTGAAATCAATGCCGATTCCGAAAGCTGCTGAGTGTTGAATTAATATTTAGAAGCATTCACATGAGATTTCAAAATGTCAAGACAAGTACTAATGAAAATAAAAATACTAAAAGTACTTGTTAAAATCTGCGATAAGGAAAACAATGACGAGGCTAGCATTGCAGCTTGGTGACTTTATTAGCTATGAGAATAAACTAAGGTGGCTATTAAAGCTGAAAGATTAAGGTGTTGTTTATAAAAAAAAGGTGTCATTTTTGTTTTAAATTACACGAATAAAACTACTAGGAAACGATAAGCTTTAAATTTTATTATTTAAGAACTTTAATTTGGAATTTACTATAGGTTCCAATGTAGTAAAAACATAATGAAAAGAGGCTGTTAAGATAGAGGCTGACATGAGTCTTTCTGATTGTGTAAAAATATGGATGAATAATCAATTGACACAGAACTTCTATTATTTGAAAGTTGATTAAGAAACCTAGAATTGAATTAAAATAAAAGTAAATCAGAATAAGAAAAATTGAGAGAGATAAGACTTTCTGACGAATTCAGAATCAGCTTATATTAGCTTATAATTTACATATGATTTACATTAAATATTTTGTAACAATTGCTTATGCATTTTATTTTTTCTGATTTTTGAAACTAAACTAAAACCCTTAGACAAAATTCTACAGCAGACTTTCATGAGACTTTAATAGAAATAACTTTAAAAAATAAATATCTGAAGCATCCCCATTTTTTGTTGGTAATTTTAGCATCAAGTGGCCGAGTGCGAATGAAATTTTCTTTTAAAGTAAACTGCCACTCGTTTAACCAACTAATTCCCCGACTTATTTAATTGAGAACACACACACTTCGCATCCAATCTCTCTCTCTACGCCTCCGCCTTCATCTCGGGCGACATCAAATTTGGAACAACCGGCAGTGGTTCGCATCCACATCCATGGAAGACGCGGCATGTGGTTCGAGGCGAAAGATACAAGTATTATTGCAAGAGAGCAGAACAGGTTGCCCCGTCTTGACGATGCCATGGTGATGGAGTGGAGTGAAGTCGTGCCGCGCCAAGGCGAGAAACTCGTTTCGCCGGCCGTCTGACTCACTCTTCGATATATGTATATAAAACCGCAGAAATGGGCTAATCACACAAGCACAGATACAAAGTGAACTTCTTTAGATGAAGCGAACCGAGCGAGTCCAAACAAAGGAAGTCGGGCAATGCAATGATGGAGACGGAGACGGGGAAAGGCCTTTCGAAGGGCGGAAATGAGCAGTAGCCAAAGGGGTGGGAATGATCGAGAAGTAGCTATGTTACTCTCTCTGATGAACGGAAGACACGGAAGCCATATTACACTGCCAGAAACTCAGATACGTGCCCTTCCAGAAGCTACATATATCTATAAGTAACCTTGTATCTGGTATCACATGAATCTCTACTCTGTCGTCATATAAAGTAACTTCACTCCTCGGTTGAGTCAGAACTAATCTACTCGGGTTGTTATTATCCAATTGTTTGTGTCTGGACTTATTATATGACAAACCTTGCTCCTATTGTTATCTAGGGATTTAAGAGGTCTCGTATTTGGTCAATAAACCTGTAGGATAAGCATGATTTTGTCTACTAATTCTGTCAAATATTGGAGGATTTTAGAACTACATTTCTTTTATATTTCCATATTATTTACTTAATGAATCTGTTTATCTGGGGGTCTGTAATCTCTTTTCTTATTATCCAATAGCATATAGACAACTGGGGCTATTCTAGACAATAAAACAATGTTTGTTTGAGGTCTATAAAGAAAACTCATAAAATACGCTCAACCGGTTGCAAATTCTTAAATTTCGTAGCTTATTTATTCAAGTTGTTCATTTATTTAATTTCATGAAAACCTGTTTCTAAAATGAAAAAGTGGAACCCAGTAATTGGTTTCTTTTCTTCTATGTATTTTTCTAATGCATATAAGCTAGAATACCTATTAGTTTTTATATGCTATAATGATGGTTTCTTCTTTAGAATATCGTTTTATAAACGTTGTGTTTATTTGCGGTTTATGGAAATGTCTAATCAGCTGGAAACTTTTTTGGGGCTGCTTCCGAGTTCCCTGAAGTGTGTGTGTGGCTGGGCTTTGGTCGCCGGGTCTCTATAAACTCTATAAATACATGCATTTTAACACACTCGTCTCGGCTGGGTGTCGTTTGGAACCACATACGCCGCACATGAAATCGCCGCCTGACACTCGTATCAGTATCTCAACGCCACGCAGGTCAGGGATGTATCCGTCTCTGCGGTGGTGTAGTTAGTAGTGTGTGTATCTGCGGTGGAGTTTTATTTTGTTTTGAGTGCCTAATGCAGGGAAAAATGATTAAACGACTCGTAGTTGTTTCCTTGTAAAATCATAAAACTGCATAAGTTTACAGTTTACTTTTTAAAAGTAAAATAGAGCCCAATAAGTATTTTGTTAATCTACATATTTCACTATTTTAAAAGTAAATGATACAATTTCCTAAGTATCCTGTCTTTTTTAACTAATCAAAAAATATTTAATTATAAATTGCTGAATTTTTAAATATAAAAAAATAGAAGCAAGCTTTTTCTTTGCCTGTAGCGCAGTGCAATGAGTGCAGTGCAGTGCAGTGCAATGAGATTAATTATGCATGCCGTCTCTCAGGTGAGGATTGCTGGTGATATGGATACACAGAGACTCCCACAGAACACAGGAAGGGCGGATAAAGTTACTAATTCGACACCGACAATTGAATAACTCGGCAAATTGAAATAAACAAATTAAATGAGCTGGCACTCTGGATCACTTATATACTCTCATATATCTCTTCATACACACATATGATATATATGCATACACTCACCAACATTGACAGTGAGGGCCGACAACAACACTAACAACAACCGTCGCCTAAGCCAATTAAGCTGGCTTGGGTTGGGTGCTGTTCCTCCTCCTACTGGTGGTCTTCTTCTGCTGCTTCGGAATCCCTCCTGGAGATGATGCAGTGCGCCCAAATCCAATTAGCCGCGCTATTCCAGATCAGGCACAGATGCTGCTGCAAGGGGAGCACAGTATATCTTCAGTATATGTAACCAGGATCCCGAGATCAAGATCTGTGTTTCATAAACAAGTAATTTGAACTAATATAAACATATAAATTTGGGCATAAAACCTAAAAAAATATATGCAAGCCGGAGGGCTGTTGTTAAATGGTAAAAACTATTTTGATGTCTGGATTACATATGTTCGAATAATGACGCGAGAAACCAGCAAACGAAAAATATTAACAGAAAAATCAAAACATGAAAATCTATGGGATTTGTGCTTTAAGGGAATATCGGATTTGAATTCAGGTCACTGCTAGTTTTCCCCGAAGTTTTTCCGCACGCACAGCTTCCAGTGGCCCTTTGCTGGCCTAGTTGCAGGTTTTTACACTTTGCACATTTTTATTGGGAAACCCCGCAAAATAACGGTATTTATTTACTCGATTTTTAATCAAAGAAACCCACACACTCACGCACAGCTATGTTTTTTTTATGTTGCATGCCACAAATTACATATATTTGTATGTATTCACTGCACTGCACACTCCGCCCTTCCGAAACATTCTTGGCTCTTTGTGTTTGGCTTGCATTCACTGGGATTTCTTCGAGTATTTATTATTTTTATCAGGTCATTGTAGGCGAGTCAAATCGAACTTCTGTCACGCGAAGGCACACTTCATTCAGCCTCGAATATTCACCTTTATTTATTTTTTTTCCGAGACTTCATCTACAATTTCGAGTTTTTGCGATACCAGCGTTGCCAACTTAGCGATTTGCCTGCTAGATCTGGCGTTTTTCAAAAGCAAAATGCGGGATAAATTTAAAACTAGCTGCTAGCGGGAATTATCGATATTTTCAAAGCCAACTGACGGATTTTTAGCTATTTAAAATCATTTGGTATTTTCTTGTATAAATGCTCATAATACAAAATGCTCATTAATTCAGTTTTCTAGTTTTATTACTTTTTATAAAATATCAGAATACATTAAATTAATAAGGGTCATGTAAGTACCTCGGGACTCTTATTCTTTAATGAATGTATTATATTTTTCTGATATAGGATGATTCTAGTGTTAGTTACGATGCATAATGCAAACCAAAGGAGACTCCGCAGATTTTAATAGCTCATATACCTGTTTTTTGCAACGATTTATTTTTAGAATATTCTAAGGCAGACAGAAAAGGTCTGATCAAGCTCAATTCGGCAAAAATCAAGACAGAATAAATTTTCGCTTTTCAAAATTGCCGCTAAATTGGCGATCTGAACTGGGCCTTATCGATATATATATATACCAAGGATATCGAGAATCTGTGGTGATTAACGAAATACATATATCGATGTACTGACTATCGATGTTTTTGCATCACTAACAACAACAACAAAATCAAGATTTTCGAAATAAACATCAGCAAGAAATAAACATTCTACGGAAAGCCATTAGAATGTTCCGTAAATAAGCAACAAGTCAAGTGACAAAGGTCGTCAGCGATAAGGATGCACAAATCGTTACCCCCACAGAGGCAGCTTGCAGCTAGGGCTCGTACGCCACAAGTGACATTGATAAGGCCAGAAAGCTGATAAGGGGAACAAGTCGCAGAGAACAAGTTAAATAAGCCAAAAACCGAAGAGCAGACGCTCAGTGGCGAAGCGAGCGCACAGCAAAACAGACGTACGAAAATCGGCGAAAACGAGGCAGGAAGCGAAGCAGCGGAGAACACAACAAATGAATGAACCAAACGCGGCGGCGGGACGAGTGCAAGAAACGGGTTGAGCAGAAGCGTTAACACCACTCTCGGGCGGTCAGCGATCTCTGGGCCAAAAGCAGAAGCAGAAGCAGTCAGCAAGTCAGCATCTCATCTCTGCAAGACGCGTCTTTTGTTTTGGGCTTTTGGAATCCGAGTTTCAAGGGCAGCAGCACCAGCAGCCAGCAGTCTGCGTGTGTTATTTGACGCGCTCCATTCCATAAGCTGAATCACCTACAACTGGGATAATCACCTGTAAAACAGGTGAGTTTGCCCGCAATCCAGCCACACGTTGGCAAAGCCCCGTTAGCCGCCGCCGAGACAGGTATTTCGCACACGGCGGCTGCTGATAGAACGAGCGAACGATTTTTTGGTGACGTCAATGAGAATTTCGCTCGATTGGCCTAATTTTCCCTTTCTCTCAACACAGAAATGGCCCCACCCACCGTCTTGGTCACCGGCGGAGCCGGCTACATAGGTTCCCACACCGTGCTGGAGATGCTCAATGCGGGCTACAACGTCATCTGTGTGGATAACTTGTGCAATGCGTACAGCAGCGGCGCCAAGCTGCCGGAGGCGCTCAATCGGGTGCAGGAGATCACCGGCAAGAAGGTCAACTTCTATCGCGTGGACATCACGGACCGGGATCAAGTGCGCTCCGTCTTCCAGGAGGTGAGAAAACAATTGGGGGCAACGTCAGCAATTCGGAGAGTGTGCGTGGAGTGCCAGCTAGCCAACTGGATATACCATTCAATCATCATCAGGCCTTATCTGGCTGCGTGCTGCTATCAGCTTTTTCTCGTTTTCTGTTTGCTCAAGTGGTTGGGTGCGCACTTCCGACGAACGAGCGAGCGACCCTGACGCCGTATAGCCCCCACTTGGCGAGGTCGGAATTGGAATCGGGTTGTTGTGCTGGCATCCACATCCACAATTGCTGACCGGGCACGTACGCTGCACTCGAAGAGTAGGAGAGGCCAAAGAACTTTAACTGGCCATAGATATCAGTGTTTACATGTGCTTAGTAGCTTTCCAGGCACTTAAAACCCTAAAGAATTCGCCATAATTGTTTGTCAGGGGAATTTTTCCCTGGAAACATCAATTTTCCATATGCTAAACATTAATATTTATTTGCGGAAAGCAACAACAAAGCTATTTTATTGCCAATTCAGCCATGAAATATGAATATGCTTTAAAAATGCTGACGACTTTAACATTTTTTTATTGAAAACTAGGCATTTTTTTAAACTTTACGTTTTAGGTTGTGGTTTATAAATAGTTTTAGGTGCTAATTATTGAACTATCTTGCATTTATTTATTAATCAAAACTAGAGCACAGATAACCATGTTTACACGAACTGATTACTGTAGAGATTTTGCCTTAGTCTCGTCATAGTGGAATTTTTCCTAATCACTTTATAACTATTCTATTTATAAATATTTGTTTGATCAGTAAAAAACCTTTGCTAAATCATATTCGGAAAAGTATTATCGGGAAAGCATTTATGAGATATTGAAACAGCTGCTGAAAGCTATTGATACCCAATAAGAAGGCAATTTGTTAATATTTATATTTACATTTTTATTCAAATTAGTTTAATTTAAATTGCAAAAATATTCTTTTATTGAAAAATTTAAGTAAACAATGTAATACAAACATTTCTCCCTTTTCTTCACAGCACAAAATCGACATGGTGGCCCACTTTGCCGCCTTGAAGGCCGTTGGCGAGTCGTGTCGCATTCCCTTGCAGTACTACCACAACAACATGACTGGCACAAATGTCCTGCTGGAGGCTATGGCAGATAATAATGTGTTCAAGTTTGTGTACAGCTCCAGTGCCACGGTGTACGGTGAGCCCAAATTCCTGCCCGTAACGGAGGAGCATCCCACGGGCAATTGCACATCGCCCTACGGCAAGACCAAATATTTTACGGAAGAGATTCTCAAGGATCTGTGCAAGTCTGACAAGGTGAGCTATGGTTTTCCACATTTTTGTAAATAAATAATTTTATTTTATTTATTATTTGATTATAATAGCGTTGGGCCGTGGTCTCCTTGCGCTATTTCAACCCGGTGGGCGCTCACATCAGCGGTCGTATTGGCGAGGACCCCAACGGCGAGCCCAACAACCTAATGCCCTACATTGCCCAGGTGGCTGTGGGTCGCCGTGCCAGCCTGAGTGTCTACGGCAGCGACTTTCCCACCAAGGACGGCACTGGAGTGCGCGACTACATTCATATTGTGGACCTGGCCGAGGGCCACTTGAAGGCGCTGGACAAGCTGCGCAACATCGCCGAGACGGGCTTCTTTGCATATAACCTGGGCACTGGCGTTGGTTATTCTGTGCTGGACATGGTCACGGCTTTCGAGAAAGCCTCCGGCAAGAAGGTGACCTATGCGTTAGTGGATCGTCGTTCGGGAGATGTGGCGACCTGCTTTGCGGACGCCAAGCTGGCCGAGGAGAAGCTGGGCTGGAAGGCCGTCCGAGGCATTGATAAGATGTGCGAGGATACGTGGCGCTGGCAGAGCCAAAATCCCAATGGATATGCCAACAAGTAGCTCGTTTTGTGTAGCTCCTATTGACCTTGCCGCCGTTCCTGTTCCCTGTAAGTTCCTCCCAGCGTCGTCTGTTGTGTGTATATTTCTTCTTTCCGAATTCCATTTAGTAACCAATATATATTTTCGATGTGTGCTTAGTGTGTGTACGTAAATCCAAAGTACTTTGTAATTAAAAAAGGCTTTCCGCTGTCGTCATGTAAATGTTTGTTGCTCACTTACTCTGGCCGGCCGGCCGCTGGCATCATTAGTAAACGTAAACGCGTAATTAAGGTCAAAGTCAAGGTGGGTTAAGTCGTCATAACTAGGGAGATTTCAATGGGCACTAGCAACTAGTTGAGCTGAGTACCAAAAAACTATTAAAACTAATCTAAGCAGTGAATTTGTTCAATAAACAATTGGATTTCTTGCTTTATAGATTCTGGAATAGAGTGAAATTAATATTTCTATGCAGTTTAAACTAAAATCAACTTAGAACGCAACATTTTTCGAATGTACTTAGTTTATTCAATTTATTTAATCAAATACATATCCTTCAGTACTTTTACTTAACGAGTATTTTACGAGTTCAACTATATCTTTTACAAAAGCATTTGACCAAAATCAGCATCAAAGCGAATACAAATTTTAAATAATTCATAAAACTAGACATGTTCAATTAAGACACCTATTTCGCAAAAACATTTATTCGAAAAACGCAATTCAACATTAAAAAACTCAATTGTAAAACTTAGCTGATGCGCTTCTCAACGCACCTGTTCAATATATCTGCACAGTAAGCGGCATTTATCACAAGTATGTACTATGAATGTATTGTATTTGTTTGTGTTAACAACTTTGCGTTTGTTTGGTTTTTGGAATGGTCTCTGCACACGGTTTATATATATAAAAGTACAAAATTGTTTATATTCGGTATTTGGCAATCTGTTCTCTCTGCACTGGAGGTGGAGCTTGGCGATTCTCGTTAAACAACTGATAGATGAGGCAAAGAAATCGAATTCAACAAGAAGCATTAGCATTACTAGGTGGCTACATATGTATGTCTCTGTGCGCGATATGCATAGGTTATGAATATATATATGCTATATATAGTATTTCTAAGTATGTGGATAGGTTGCAAGGGGGGCGAGGAAGAGATCCTGTGCCAAGAGAGGCGCTGAAGTGGATTAGTTTAGATGCCGCTGCAAATACTGCTAGAGTAGCACTGGAGACCCGCTCCAAGGGAATCCACTTATGTCGAGGTAACGCCCTTGCGGGCCACTAGCATGTTGAGTATCGGGTTTTTTCGTATGTAGCTCACGGCCTTTTTATGGGTGACCATGGTGAAGTCGTAGCCATTGCACTGGAGGATCTTATCATGGATCCGGAGGCCGGCTCGAGCGGCGGGACTGCCCTCGTGCACCTCAGTTACATAGATTCCCTGGTTTAGGATAGGAAAATTAAATATTTGTATATATTCTATGAATTTAAGTAATAATCTGAGAGAAAAAAACCAATCTGGAGAGGGATTTATGAATATTTAAAGTGAACAGAAATATAAACTATGTGAAAATACGTGCAAAAATGAATTTAAAATCAACAAATCTCTTCCTGATTGGTTTTTTCTCAGTGTTTAATTCATATTTCTATTCTCACATAGTCCGTATAACCCTGCGGACTCTTTTTATAATCCTGATCAATTCCACCGCCGATTTTGAAGCCACACTTGAGGATCTCCCGGCCTTCCTGATCGTAGTCCTTCTCCTTGTGCAGCGTGATGGGAATCTACAATTGAGGTAACATCAAAACAGGTCTATTGTTTAAGATAGAAAGTTTGTTTTTTTTTTTTTGCTCCAGCGACCCAATTCCACCAATACACACACATTAGCGCCGCACTGGAGTTCAACTCCTTCAATCATACTTACGCTCAAGCACTCCATCGCCGTGCCGGCCTGGTGCTGAAATGCCATCTTCGCCATGTCTGCAGGTGTTTTTGTTTACTTTGATTTATTAAGTTAAATGCGTTTCGTGGATATTGTTTTTAGTAAAAAATTCGCTGTTCGTCCTAGAGGTGGAGAAACATCGAAGTAGCATCGATGTTATCGATGTTTTCGAAACATCTGCTCGGATTTGAAGAAGTAAAGTAAAATGTAAACTATTATACAGTCAAATTCGCTTCTGGGGGATTTTAAAATTAATAAAACCAAAATTCAATCAAATTAATTTTATTCAAATTATAATACATTTCTAGTGTCTATGGAACCTATGACCTTCGCATGGCCAGCATAGTGTTAATCTCCCAGATGATGATACGGGTCCTGTCAATGATCTCGCGCAGCTGCCGGTTCTTAAGCTTGACCGTCTCTATGAGCTCGTGATTCTCCTGCAGGACTTTCCGGTACTCATCGCACTGCGAAGGCTCGATCCTTGGTTCCGGCTCGTCCCGGTAGGGAATCAGGCTCTCCGCGCTCATGTAATCCATGCCGGCGTCGTTGCACTTCTCGTAGATGATGCGGACTCGCTTGAAGAGCAGCCGGATGGTGCGAAAGTACTCCTGAACTTTCTTCTCCGTGTTATTATCTCGATGTGATGTGGGCTGGATGTTCTTCAGGGCGGAGAAGACCTCCTGGAAGCGCGAGGCAATGTCCTGGACGGTCTCTTGGCCGAGACGCGACAGCTGGACAATGTTGATCTCCTTGTGCGGGTTCTGCTGGGAAATGGCCAGCATATTATTGCTTCCGCCGGAGCCGCCGGATGAAATGCCGGGCCCCGAGCTCATTTGCTGTTGCTGCTGTTGTTGTTGTTGCTGCTGCTGTTGGGAAATATTTTGCTGGGGAAGGTTCTGCGGCGGCTGCTGTTGTTGCTGAGGGGCGATACCACCTCCCATTCCCACGCCGCCGCCCATTCCTACAACTCCAACGCCGACTCCCTGCTGCGGTCCCATCATCTGCTGTTGCATCATCTGTTGCTGCTGCTGCTGCATCTGGTGCTGCGGTGACATGCCGGGCATCAGCCCGCCGGGACCTCCGCCTTGGGGATTCATCTGCATGCCGCCAGGAACGCCGCCCATCATGCCCATTTGTTGCTGTTGCTGCTGATGCTGCGGCGACATGTGCATCTGCTGCATGTTCCCGTGCTGCATGCCAAAGCCGCCCATGGGCATCATGTTGGGGCCACCGCCGGCTCCTCCAGCGCCAGCGGGTCCCTGGTTGCCTTGGTTTTGTCCATATTTCCACATCTTTCGCTGCTCCGAAAACAAACAAAAATTGCAAAAAAAAAAGTCTGCGGTGTTTTGCAAGACTGAATTAGGTATGGACTTTCGATGGAGTTGTCAGACAGCTATCGCGTCCCAGGAAACAGCTGATAGCCGGTATTCGTTGCCGATAGTTTTCTCCTTTTCAACACTGGCAACCTAAAATTTGATTTGATTTTTTTATGATTTCAAAAAGAATTAATGTCGCGAGCCGAAGATAATGGTTTTGGAGAATGGGTAAGTCTATAAACCAAGTATGTAACATACCTTCGAAATAACCGAAAACCTTTTCCTCAGGGTGGCTACTTCGAAGCCAAAAAGTCGAAATTGGAGGAGCAATTTGCCGCCGCCAGCGATCCATTTCGCAAGTCGGACTTATTTCAGGGAATCTCGATTTTTGTGAATGGCCGCACAGATCCTTCGGCTGATGAGCTAAAACGCATTATGATGGTGCACGGCGGAATCTACCACCACTACGAACGGGCGCACACAACCTACACAATCGCCTCCACTCTGCCGGACGTCAAGGTGCGGAACATGAATCTCAGCAAGTTCATAAGCGCCAAGTGGGTGGTGGACTGTCTGGCGCAGAATAAGATTGTGGACTACAAGCCCTATTTGCTGTTCACAAATCAGAAAACCTCACAGCCGCGAATCACCTTTGCAAACGTCAAAAATCGCAGTGCAAATGAGACTAAAAAGGAGAAAGAGCCACCGCAGCCCACGGAGGCAAAGCCACCGCAGCCCACGGAGGCAAAGCCACCGGAGCCCACGGAGGCCAAGGCACCGCAGCCCATGGAGGCAGAGCTACCGGAGCCCATGGAGGCAGAGCTACCGAAGTCCACGCAGACAGTGCCACCGAAGCCCACTGAGGAAGAGCCACCGAAGCCAACTGAGGCAGAGCCACCGCAGTCCATGGAGGCAGAGCCACCGAAGCCCACGGAGGCAGAGCCACCGAAGCCAACTGAGGCAGAGCCACCGGCAGAGGAGATGGAAGTTGCTCTTGCCAGCATTCTCGGGGAGCTGCAGCAGGCTGTGGCTACCTCACCGGAGAAGATAGCCGAGATTAGCAGTTTGTCTGAGACCAATCAGTCTATCAACAATCTGTCCAGCACGTCGTCGAACCCAAATCATGCGCGCACTGCCGCCGATCCTCGTTTCTTGTC
Organism: Drosophila anomelani; assembly: GCA_035045905.1. Lineage (NCBI taxonomy): Eukaryota > Metazoa > Arthropoda > Insecta > Diptera > Drosophilidae > Drosophila > Drosophila anomelani. Next base: position 3,410,067 of record JAWNOO010000165.1, read on the forward strand.
TGAATTCTACAAGAACTCCCGGCTGCACCACATCGCCACTCTGGGAGCTGGCTTCAAGCAGTATGTCTGCGAGCTGCGACAGGCCAATGCCAACAAAGGCTTTCCCATGCGGGAGGAACTGAAAAATCTTAAGAAGGCCACAGAAATCGGTGGATTCCGCTATGTAATGCACATCGATATGGACTGCTTTTTCGTTTCCGTGGGTCTAAGGTCCCATCCGGAGCTCCGTGGTCTGCCAGTGGCCGTGACCCACTCCAAGGGCGGCAGTGCAGCCACCGATGTACCCGTGCATCCGCAGGCGGACAGACAAGTGGAGCAGGAACTCTTCGCACAGCGCTTCGAGCATCGCCTGCACGACGACACCAAGGTGGACAAGGTGCGATCGGGCTTCGATAAGAAGATGTCGCTCTCGGAGATCGCGTCCTGCAGCTACGAGGCCCGGAAGAAGGGCATCCGCAACGGCATGTTTGTGGGACAGGCGATGCAGCTCTGTCCGGAGCTGAAGACGATTCCCTATGACTTTGATGGCTACAGGGAGGTGGCCTACACGCTGTACAATACGGTGGCTCAGTACACCTTGAACATTGAGGCTGTGAGTTGCGACGAGATGTTCGTCGAGCTGACCGATATGGTGGATGAATTAAAAGTGGACGTGATGGCGTTTGTGGAGCACCTCAGGCAGGAGGTTCGCACCAAGACGGGATGTCCCTGCTCGGCGGGAGTGGGACCAAATAAGTGGGTGGCAGCTTTACATTTTAAAAGCAGTTTTTTACGTATAATGATTCCCTCTTAGGTTACTGGCTCGCCTGGCGACCAAAGAGGCCAAGCCGAATGGTCAGCACTTGCTGTCATCTAACCTGGATATCCTGGCCTACATGGCCCCCATGGCTTTGGAAACCCTGCCGGGGGTGGGCAGCAGCATGAGCCACAAACTGAAGCAGTCTGGCATGAACAACTGCGGCGATGTGCAGAAAACGTCGCTGGTGAGGCTGGAAATGCTGCTGGGCAAGAAGGTGGCACTGAACTTACACAACAACTGCCAGGGCATCGATCCACGTCCCTTGGTTTATGAGCAGGTGACTTACTCCACAAGAATTACCGGAATTTGGATCCATATCAATAATTTTCTTCGGTTTTTCAGGCTCGCAAAACCGTTTCTGCCGAGATGAACTTTGGCATCCGCTTCACCAAGGCCATCGAGTGCGAACAATTCCTTCGCCAGCTCAGCGACGAGGTCACCAAACGTCTGATCGAGGTCAAGCGCAAGACCAAGTCCATCAATCTGAAGATTATGGTCCGCGCTGCCGAGGCGCCTGTAGAAACCTCCAAGTACATGGGCCACGGCGTCTGCGATATCGTTAACAAGTCCTCGAACCTCAAGCATGCCACCGATGATGTTAATGTGATTACCTCCATGGTCCTTAACTTGATGAAGGAAGCCGATCTGCCGTTCCACGAGCTGCGTGGCCTTGGCATACATCTCACCAAGCTCGAGGATGCCGGCGAAGTGAGGAAGGAGAACATCCTCAAGCAAATGTTTACTAAGATCACCGAGAAGCAGACAAGGTACCCATTTGCGCATCCGCAGAAAAAGCCAGAAAAAGCGGAAGAAGTAACCGAGATTAAAGTGAAGATTAGGCAGCCCAGGATTGTGTTAGACATGTTAAAGGCGGCAGCACAGAAACCACAGACGGAGAACCAACAAGAGAGCTCTGGCTGTACAGGTGGGCAGCCAGAACCAAATACTGAAGTAGCACCAGGTGGAATTGATCCGGATTTTTTGGCAAGTTTGCCGGAAGATATACGCCGTGAGATTCTCAACAATCAGCATGAATATCTGCTTATGGAGAAGGAAAAGGATACTTCTGCTAAGACACCAAGAAAACGCGCTTTTTCACCGACTCCATCGGATGATGAGCAGGCGCCGCTGCCGCCACCTTTTACTGTAAGGAACCCATTAACTACCACTAGTCCCCTAAATGCCAGCGATCTTCAGCCCTCCACTTCCCGTGCTGGCCTGGCGCGCTTGGAGAAGCGAGCAGCTGCCCGCCAGATACACGAGAACTGTCGTTCCGACCAGATTGTGGCGGATTACATCCAGGAGTTGCCCAAGTATACGCATCCTGCCCTACTGCAGTACATGAACAGGTCCCCGGGAGAGGTGCCCTCGAGCAAGCAGCTGAGGGTGGGCGGCTGCCATCCCGCTAAGCCGTCCCCGATGGAGGAAGAGCCAGCTAACATGCTGCTGGAGGGGGATTTTAAGGGTGCGCTGAATCTCTGGGTCAGCAACGAGGAGGTGCCTCTGCCGTCGGATGTGGATATGATTTACACGCAGATTTGCCATCTAGTGAGGGCTCAGAACTTGAGCCTGATGTACGATGTGATGAGACACTTGTGCCGGTAATTGTTTGCTCATATTAAGATTTTCGGTAGTGTTTTTAACGAAATTTGCTATTCCCTTTATGCAGCCTTATCAATGCCAAACGTGGCAGCTCCTGCCGTTGGCACCTGGCCTACCATCACATTGAGATTAGCATCCAGGACCTGATGATGGAGCTGCAGGGCTACCACATTCACTTGACCGAGTACATTCGCTGCTGCAAGTGCCGAGTATACTAAACCAGACATTAAATGTGATTTGAATGGAAACGTGATACATTTCTGAATGGAGAAGATTAAAAACAGTTCCTTTTTTTTGTACTTTAAATGTGAAACATTATGAAATCATTATTTTTTTATGAAAGTATTTAATTTGATCAATTTAATTGATATTTTATGCGGAAGATTTCAATGAATTGAAAAATCCTAAGATAGTGCCTTACAGTATGCAGAAAAATATTATAATTTATTTTATACCTTTGATTGAAAACAGCCTAAAGAAGCTTGAAGGTTACTGAGTTCATTTTAAATGCATTAAAAATATATTTCAGTATTAAAAAAACGTATTTTTATTTAAATTGGAACAATTTTATACGGAACCCGAGCAAATAGGTATGTTTTTTTTTTTAAAAAATATCCAAATATGAATTAAATTACAAATAATTGCTGTCTATTTTCAGACAATACCATCGCCTTTCAGGAGAAGCAAAAGGGGGCCACCAGAGTCATTTACAACTCCAGATGCGCGCACAGGTAGCAATTAATGTTGTAAAAGCTGTAAATAATGTGGGGCTGGGACTATTGCTGCTGCTGCGGGGACGATGGCGTTGATAACTTCATACGTTAAAGGGCAGAGCCCCTACGTCTTAGCGGTGGCTCTTTCCCAGCTTCCAGATGCACAAAGAGATCAGGCGGGGCGGCGGCGGTGGAGATCTTGGCAAAGCCGGGCCACTCAAGACAAATAGGCCAGGCGGGCACAACACCTGGCGGAACTGGCAAGTCATAATTTGCACTTTAATGAAAGCGGCATCGAATCGAATCCGACGCTCGAACAGGTTAGTGTTGCACAGTTCTCTAAACTCTGAAGTCACTGCAGTTAATCGCTGCGACGTCGCCGGAGCGGCTGTAATATGTAATTGATTCGCATGCCTACCCAGTCGCTCGTTCCCAGTCCCAGTCCCAGCACTAGTCCCAGGCGCAGTCCCAATCCCAGCTCCAATCCGTGCCCATCCCATCCCCAGGCCACATGACAAACCATAACAATTACAGTGCCAGTGCCAGGAAGCCAGAGATGCCAAATATATTTGGTTGTGTTATATCTGGGAATAGTTTAAGGGGTTCTTCTTAATTCATAGCGATTTAAGAAGGTGAAAGAGTGGTTTAAATTGTAGAGAAAGTCTTAAAAAATAACTAATTAATTTAGAAAATTAAATTATTGAAAATCAGTCCCCTATAAAATATAATTACTGTCTGGTTTATGCAATTTAAGCTGCATATCATTAAGACACGCTTAAGGTATTTTTAAAGGCCCTAAAAAATGTAATAGTAAAGGGTATTTCCGAGCTAAACAAATATTATTTTGTATTTGCAAACAATACGATTAAAATAGTCTATAAATTAATTTAAAAAACATAAATGAAACTTAACAATGGTTTAATTTGAAATGTTCAATATATCCCACTTAAAACTTTAAATAAGTTAAATAAAAAAAGAAAGGTAACTACGGGTTTAAAAATGCTGTAATTTTTTGACAAATTCCATTAATTTAATTTAAAATGGTACAAAATTAAAAAACAAATTAATAAATTAAGATTTTAATACTCGTATTTCTTCATAAGATATTTGTCAAAGTTTCAAATGACAAATTAAAGTTTAAATTAATCAAACCTAAGTCATAAAATCTTTAATTTCATTTAATTTGTATCAGATTACTAAATCTGCAAACAGAACTTCAAATTTGCTTAAAATTAAATATTTTGTTAATTTTTTCCAATTTAATCCTAATTCAAATAGATACGGCTGTTGATGCTGATTAAGATTTTATAATGCCGCCATTAATGAGTTTTACATTTGTAAATACATTTTTAAATAAAATTATAGAATACTTCAAGGTTATAGAAATATGATTTGACATCATAAATGTTTTCTAATAATTTATTATTATTTATTTTTTATAATTTATGTATTATGTTATATTTTTCTTCCCATCACTGAAGGCCACCCCACTTGGCGTGGCAGCTGTAGCTGAAGCTGGAGCAGATGTTTGTCCGGTAATTAAAAATAGTCAAGCTGCATTTCTGGCTCTTCCAGCATCCGGTGGCTGGTGGCTGGTGGCCATGTGGCTGGTGTCTCTGTCTCCACTATCTCTGTGGGCTGGGCCAGGAGCTCTACCCTGGCACCAAGTGGGGATTTACATGAGCTACGCTTTGTCTGATTTAATTATGTGCGCAAAAGGCGTCGTTGTTTCATAAATTTTATGCATCCTGTCGTCGAGGAACTCGGTAGCTGCAACATGCTTGTTGTTCTCCCTGCTCCCAGCTCAGCTCTGCTGTGCCCCGGTCTAGTCTGTTCCATCATGGTGATGAAGTCGAGTAATCTGTGAAAAGACCGCTCCCCGGCCAGATGTAAATGTTGTCGGGTTTTGATAGACTTGTTGGCTGCCAACGTGATTTGTCAACGACTCCAAGGCGGCTGGGAAGTCGGCCATTAAAAGTTAACCGCAGTAAATGAGTTCTTGTGGGTAAAGGCTCCCTTTTATATAAGGAGTTTCTAGAACATTTTCATAGTTTTTTGTTTTTTAAATTAAAATATAATATTTTTTAAGTAAATAAATAAAGAACTACTATATTTCTTCAGGAAAGATTTTATGGCTGTGTCAGCCATGTCAAGTGAGTATCTTCCATCTGGGTTTTGACGGCCAAGTGTGAGTACCTTTCAGGCACTACTTGTGGCAACTTGTGGGCCCCTGGGCTAGAAGGAGACCCAGCGTGTTGCCAAGATTATTCCCACGCTCGGGAACTCGACGACGACTAAACATCCAGTAGCTGGCGGAGCAGCTGGAAACTGTCAACATTATCGGACGTGACTGGCTGCGACAAGATCACTGCCATAGAGAGCTTTGAGCTGACTCCGAGCCCTGTGCCGAAAACGGAAAACGGAATCATTGGTCGCATGTAAATATGCACACACACACACAGCTTGGAGTGGTGGAGTCTTTGGAGGATTTGCGGCTCTGATGCTGATAATGCCTGTGGTTTGGCCTACAGTTTTTTTTTCTTTAGTTTCTTTCCAGCTGCTACCAAATAAGCCCAGGCAGACGATTCGGATTTAGCCGCCAAAGCGACTGTCGGAGGCTGTGCCTATGCAAAACTTCTAGCCAATTAACTTGGCCGGCGGCAGAGGAGAGCCACAGAGAGAGAGAGAGAGCCTGTTCCTGGTGCTGTGCCTTATGATTAGAATCGTCGACAGCGGGCCAACAGCAGCCGCAACTCCAACATCACCAGCAGCAGCAACATCAACCGCAAGCAACCAAAGCTAATGAACCATGTTGCCGCTGATGAACCCAAACTGATTAATGATCCCGTGCTGGAAGGGATGGAGGAGGCCACTGCGAGATCCGATGAGGTTACACTCGTGAAACCACCATACTCTCCCAGCCTCAGCCCGATCCCTGAGGCCCAGCTAACAACTTAACTAGTTCAATGGTGGGCTAAGGGTTACCCAAGCAGAGAGAGAAATAATGGGCCGTAGTTTCCTTATACTTAATGGGTAAATATATAGCAATTTCCTATGGGAAATAATCCATTGATCTTGAATACCTTTATAATAACCTTTTTGGTTAGTTACCCATCCCTTTCTCCCTGTGCAGCCTGCTTAACTCCAGTCAATTTTCGGGGGCCAGCTGAGTAAGGAGCTGACAAAAGCCGGCAATGTCCAATGCCCAATGGCCATGGCCGAAACAAAGGCCGCGCAGGCGCACCTGAGAATGTTGATAGCCCCCATGGAGTCGTCGAAGGAGTGGGAGTCGTAGCAGCTTGCAGTTGAAGCAGCAGCAGCAGCAGGAGAGAGACAGAGAGGAGAACCAGCTCAAGTCCAAGTGCAAGTCGTTTTTTATGCCACTCAACCAGCGGCGACACAACAGCAACAACAAGGGAATGAAGCTGGCTCAAAGCCGCGGACTTGGTGGAGCGTTGGCCCCAACTCAGGCCCTTTATCACATGCGCACATCATTTACTTGAAGCAGACGAGGACGTAGCGCACTTTAGCAATTGCCTTTAAAGTGTTTGCGTCGTGACAAAATCAATGTTGGCCGTCTGTTGTTGCTCCTGCCATGTTGCTGCCGGGATGCTGGGCTGCTGCTGCGCCTTGGCAGACGCAGCTGAATCCCTCTGACAGCCTCCTCAGTGGACAGTGATTCATGGTTTATTAAGCGCATTATGCCGCAGGATACTTTGAAGTTGCCACGGAGCAGAAGGAGGGGCAGCAGCAACGAGTTGCACGTGTTTGGAGGCCCTTAAAAATGCGGCAATTGTTGGCCTGGACCCTGGGACGTTGGCATTGGCAATGAACACTTGGACCCCGAAGCTGTTACTGGGTTGAATTCTAGGTAGGCAGTGCTGTTAAGTTGTCCTTTTTAAAAGGAGATTTGTTGTAAGTTATTTAGCGGTTTCTATAGATATTTTAGGGTATTTTTAGTAAAGTGATTTTGTAGAAATTACCACAAAATTCAATTTAAAATTATATTAAAAGGCCCCTTATTTTTCCCTTAGTTTTTCTTTTATTTGTTGTACATTTTTAATCTCTTCTCTTTTCGAAATAGTTTTATAGACACCTCTGATTCCAAAGGGCTGCTGTTTTCTGAGGTTATTGCAGGGCCAGCAATTGATTACTTAACGTGTTTTATGCGTTCGGCAAGTTATGTGCCGACTGCCGCGTTAATTCGCCGCTTTGGCCTTGGCTAGAGATGGAGCCTCTTGCAAACCCAAGCCAACTCCAAAGCAAGTAACGCCTGCGTCCAAACAAATTGCCGCTCGGCAGGCGCTGGCCGTAAATCAGCTCAGCAGTCAAAACACATCAGCGGCATCAAAGGCCAGCCACCACTCTTGGTCAGAGTGTGCTCTAAGCCTTCCAGACTCTCCACTTGGGCTTAAAATCCTCACTTCCTGCCCCACCGCTGAGACACCCACGTGAGGCCATGCCAATTTCAAAGGAGGCGGGTTCAAAAAACACCTCAAACTTTAGGCCAGGCAATAAAAGTATTAGAGATGAAGTCGTGAAATTATATTTTTATTACAACAAATATTTATATTTTTCTTATAATAAAAACATGAGGAATATTTTCATAGTCTCCAGAAATTAAACTATTAAATATAGCTAACATTTTGTGCTGTCTTAACATCAAAGTTTAGGTTTCTCCCAAGCCAGAGTTATTCCTAAACAGCTTACACAGAATATTTAACTAATTCTCTCTATTAAAATCCCACAATTTAGTCATAATTCGTTAATAGCTCAATTGCCAAGCTCGTGTCACGCGACACACACACTCGAGGTGTGAACCTACACGGCGTATGCGCAACGTTCGCTCGCATGCGCAATTGGAATTAATTATGCGCCCCGTAAACAAATACAAAACGAATGGAAATTGAGTGCGAGATGAATTGCCAGACGGAGATGCTGGCGGGCGATAAAGGAATATAAACGTGGCTCTGATTTATGCTCGTTGTAGCTGTTGTTTGTTTTTTTGTTGGATTTTCTTGCTGCTGAAGCTGCACATACTCCTTCTTGCTGCTGCGGTGGCTGGCATTACGTATGCCAAAAATATGCAAATTGGCAATTGGAAGTGTGAACACCGCCAGTGGCACACCGTCTACATACATATATTCCTATATATTTATATATATATATATAGAGGTACCTGCACTTGCCATTAGAATGCCGCCGCCGCCAATCGAAGCGTCAGAAATAAATTACAAAATCGTGTAAAGTGCAAACTGGACTCGGACATGGATGGTGGTTTCTTTTTGCGGTGCATTTTGTCTTTTGACGTTTCGCCTGGTTCTCTAATCGCCTTTATGGCCACATAAATCTTGGCTAAAATTTGCCGTTGCCCGCCAATGGATTTCCTTTATTTATTTATATATTTTTTGTTGTGCTATTCAGCTTGGATTTTTATTTGCTTTTTGATCTGCAAACTGGTCCAAGCTTTGATTTATTTGAGCCCCTCTGCGACGGCCTGCGATAACGATAGCATTTCTGCAGCGCGCTTTCACGCATTTTTAATTACTCACCGCGGCCACGGAGAGATATAACCGATGGGAATCGAAAGATACGCCATGTCGTGTGCAGCCGGCCAGTTGTAATTGAGTCGCTGCATGGCCTGGGAAATATGCTAAGCATGAGGCACCGCCCCTGCTGACAAATGGGGGTTTACCCTGCCTAGGGGGGTGAGGGGGCTGGGCGCCCCAGCTGTTGTTGATGCCAGCTGACAGGTGCAATTGCACCCATTCCAAGAGTTCTGCTAGCTACCGACATTAATCAGTGGCATTACATCAGCTAAGGTTAAGACTGATGCTAATAACCAACCGAAGTATTTAAAGATTTATGAAATTCGTTTCGGTTTCTTGGGGAGTTTCCTGAAAAGGTTATTTAAATTTTAAAATAAATACACATAAAGTTGAGGCTATAAAAATTTAATTATTATTTCCGATTATTTCTAAGGGTTTACGATTGAAAAGATATATCAAAAGAATCTCTTTCATATTTCTAACAAAGTTTTAGTTTATTCTCAACTTAAAATGTAATTGATTATTAATTTTAAAGCCAAGGATATAAAGGTGGTTCAAATAAGTTTCCTAAATGTGTAATAATCGTCTTCTTTATTAATTTCCTTCTCTAATTCCTAATTAAATTGATTTATTTACCCCTGAACATCGCCAATTGCCATTAATCTAAATCCACCTAAGCTTCCTCTTACAGGATATACCCACATTCATTACAGTTAACACTCCTGCTACCGTTGCAATTACGGTTATCCTCGATTTAAATCCACCTACAGCCATTGAGAAGCCATAGTCGTTGGTCGGGGGGGGCACAATCATGGCAACATTTAGTCATTCCCAAAGCTACATAAACTGACAGTCTATTTGTTTTATGTCAGGCAGCGGCCGTTGCCATTTGCTGCTCGAGATTGGAGTAGTAACTGCAGCAGCAGCACAGCAGAGCAACTTCAGCAGCAAAAGCAACTGCACCAGCAACAACTGCTGCCGTTGACACGCCTGCAATTGGCGCGATATGAATCACAGCGAGTCAAGTCGGCGAAGTTTCAGTCGGCCGAATGAGTAGCATTATCTAGATAAATAATTATTCAACTTAAATCGAAATCGTAATGAATTTTTCGTAATTCCTCCGCCGTTCCATTGGTGCTTTTGGCGGGAGTGTCAAAGTGACGGCGTTGCATTGTCAGTGGTTCGTTAGCAATATCTTTGGGTCTCCGTCTGCAGGCAGGCAACATGTTGCCGCCGCATGTTGCCCGGCTTAATTGGACAGCGATACAAATCGGACTTTGCGAGGGTCCGAATCCGAATCCGTATCCGAATCCAAATCAAGCCACGCCACGCCCATCCAAAACACCTGCAACCGTTTACAAGACAGCAGCAGCAGCAGCAGCCGCTACGACGATGGCAATTTGTCAAATTTCCGCAGCGAAATTGGAGCTGAAGCTAAAGCTAAAGCCCAAACTGGCCGTCTGGACTCACTTAACGCCCAGTCGGCGTTGCAATTATCCTTATTAGTTGTGGCATAAAACATCGTTCGCCTCGCCCAAGGGCTTACAGTGGAACGTGGTTCTCCTGGACCAGACTTTGCTACTAAAATTTAAGTTCTGAGTAGAAGATTTCAAGAAAATAATATTAATATTGTTTGGAAATTAACTTTATTTCAATATTTTTAGATTTTAATTTAGATATTTATATTTTTAATAGGAAATAAAATTCTACAAGGTGTTCTGTTATCATATTTCTACATTTATTATGTTTATAGAATAAACCCTGAAAATGTATTACCTAAAAATATGAATTTCTTATGCAAGAATATATGTTATGGTTTAGGATTTGTCATTAATTTTTGATTATTAAAATATATTATTCTTTAATTTCCTCCTTATCGACTTTAACCCATTTTTTTCATATTTCTCGCTGCTCTTTCGATTTTGGCTTAAGCGGAGACCTCTTAACGCTTGTTTGCACTGATAAATGCGAAAAGCAGCGCGGCCTTAACAGCTTTAACAGCCGCCAGATCGGCCCAGAATACACCTAATTACACGGCTCGAGTGTTGCCGCTTCCTGGAAGGATGGCCTCTTTCTCTCCACTTGGCCAATTTCACACCAATTCCCAAAGTCACGGCGATCGAGGGAAGCCACCGCCTTTGGCCGCTAAGTGTCCGCCGAGTTGCGCTTTAAGTTTATGTTCTTTTCGCTTTTATGGGCTGGCGGGGGCCCATCATTAGCCGCCAGACTTGGGCAGGGACATGATCTTCGGGATCTGGGGTCCTTGGTTGCCGCACAGAGATGGCAGTTCTAGGCTTCTGAGTTCTTAAAAATAATAAATATAAATCATATTTATACTCCATATTCCTTCTTTCCTTAATATTTGAGGAGTTTTTCTTGAATTTATAAACTGTTTAAAAATGTGTAGTCTGCTGGCATCTCTGATCTGGGTTTGAATCGCGGGCTCATCAATTGTCTGGTCACTGCAATTATGGAATCGCTGATCACAGATCGCAAAGGTTGGCTTCCTTTAGTTTTTTTTTTTGCCAGCATCAGCGACAGCATTGTATTGTGCGGCATTTATGGCGCCGCATACGCTGGCAATTAAACAATTCGCAGCAACAATGCCGAGTCCAAGCTTGGTCCAAGCTGAATTGGCCAAATTAAGCGCGATTCGTTTACCAATTTTGGTCAACGAAATCGTAACAAGTTGTAAGTTGCGATAAGAACTCTGATGCCATTGTGCTGCTGCAGTGCCATACATGCTGCTGCTGTTGCTGCTGCTGTGCTGTTGGCATTGTTGTCGCCGCCGCCACTGCAGCTTGTTCATTGACTTTGGCTCTGTGCTCCCTGTGTAATTATGGACATTATTATTATTGCTCTCGGCTCACAGCTGAATTTACATGCTGCTGCTGGTGGTGCTGCGGCGCCAGCAATTCCAGCCGGAGGTCGATTAGCAATCGGGGAGGCGGTTCCACACACAAACGGGCTACCGAATATGTGTATATCCAATTATAGTATACAGCACACACAGCAGCAAGGAGATCAGGTGCTGCTGTGTGCCGCCTTTATGATCGACACCTGTATATCAGTTCGCGGGATAAAGCTTGCTGCCATCGAGCCTTGAGAGAATCGCCACCAATTAGACTTGATTGCTGGATCAAGATTTCCAAGGGCTAGGATTTATGCACAGCTCGGAGAAATCCATAAAATATAATATGCTAAAACCTAATGAAGCACCTGGGAAAAAATTCTTCTTTGATTAAAGAGTAATTTGTGGCTCATGGGGAATGATAATTGTAGCTTTAGAAGCGGATTTCTCAGATTTCCTTTCCTTCCCTGATCATTTTTGATCTATTAATTTCCGTTAATTAAACTACAAAAAGACAATCCAATTTAAGAAGAAGAATCTCAGTTTGAAGGCCTTTCGCTTGTCGGCATGTTTTATAAGGTGACTGAAGCCTGGGGCTAATTAATTTGCCACTGGTGTCCCATTAGCGTAATTGTCTGTCTCCCCTTTGACATTGCTTGGCCATTCCGTATTCCAAGCCGATCCCCAACAGCGGCCAACCAGTTGGTAGCGAGTGAAGTGTCCAACCTTTAACTGCATTTTATGTGTCACCAGCTCGCTGACAATAATTTGCATACATGTTGAGAAAAAGACGTGAGTCCATGGAATTCGCTTCAAAAGATCACCGCTTCGGGGGCTGCGCCTTTCCTGGCGCCATTTCATTGAAATGGGCGTGCCGCACATCGCCCACATCGAAGCCTAATGGCGCCCATCAGTCTGTGGGAACACCTGCAGCCTGGCCCACGCGGGGCCCACATCGCCTCCTCTAGTCACTCCCACTCGGACTCTACAGCACTCCAAGCCACTCCACTCCCATCTGCAACAATGACCGTCTTAGGAAAGCACGCAACGATCGCCCCAGACATCGCCATAAATGTTAGCGAACCAGAACATTATGCCCAGGCGGCGGCTGGTGCAGGTATTAGAGGTGCTTCAGCAGTGACTGCAAGCTGCTACTTTGAGGGAAAATAATTAAAGAAAAAATTGAAATATTTTACCAACATTTATAGCTTTTGAAATATTTACTTTAACACTTTTATTGAGTTTTCTTGAGGCTTCTTTTAATGATTTTAAATGAATTTCATATTTATTACAAGTAAATTCAAATCACAGTGACTGCAAGAGCACAGCACAGGCAGCGCACAGCTGCATTGCCTTAACCTAGGTTGAAAGGAAGGAGTAGTCCTCCTCCTTGAAGCTGGAGAAGGAGGAGGTGTCTGGCTTGGGCTGGGATGTCGGCTTGTTTGCCTTAAAAAGGCAAGTCTGCGCCGTCGCCGTAGATCGCAGATGTCGCCAGTTGGACCTGGAATCGGGAATCGGGGAGTTGGGCTTGGGAATCCAGACTGGCGTCCCTTTTGGAGGCAGCTGCGCTTGGAGCTGGAGTTGGAGCTGGAGTCGAGCCTGGCCCACGCACTTGTCTAGCAGCCTGGCAAACAAAAGGCCGCTCTGCAAACTCAATTTGCAGAGGGGTCTTGGAGGGGGGAAAACAGTGTGTGCAAAGGGTGGAACTCACAGAGACTCCAGGGGCGTGGGCGGCGGCCAAGTCACGATTTGGTCAATCTCAGGTCCGGGTTTGCTGCTCAGAAACATCGAGATCCAAGAGCAGACTCCAAAAGCCTTTTTGAAGAGTTGCTCTGCCTCGCATAATTCCAACGGCACTTGAGAGATAAGTCGCAGCCATAGGGTTTATTATGCACCACAGAAAAATAATATTTACTAAATTTACATTAATTATTAAACATTTCAGAATATTTGTAGATTTTTTACGTTAATTTCAATGTGACTGGTTTCGTTTTTATAATGCTTTAACCATCACAATGCTGAAAGAAGTCATTTCCGTCCCAATAAAAATGCAGAAAAAACTGCAACATTTTAAAATATTTAAAAATTTACCAAAATGTAAATGTTACAACATTTTAAACTTACGCGGATGCTATAAAAAGCTAATGAAATAAGCTAGATATTCTGCTCGCAGTTTTAATTTTACATTAATTGTATTATTGTGATAATTAAGTTTATTCCTTTTAAATTATTATAATTTGAAGCATTTAATAAATTAATTGTAATATCCCCTTTTGTCTGGTCTATGTAGCCTTTTGTTTTATTTAAAATAAATCTTCCACTTGGTCATTAAAATTAATTAAAAAATGCTTCCCTAGCTATGAGCTTCATAATTATATTGTAAGTCGATTTAAATTGATTTTGGTTGACCCCTAATTAATATTCCAACTCTGTTTTTTGGGTGTAAGCACTTTTTAATTTATGATAAATGTTTTTCTCTGTGCAGTTCACTCCTCCCGTAGGGGATCCACCATGCTGGGCACTGTCCAGGCTCTGGCGGCTCATTAAAGTTGTGCCTCATTTTTGGGACGCTGCAACGGATCGATCCATCGGTCGTCTTGGGCGCTATATCTTATCATAAAAAACGCAGTTGCTTCAACACCTGCGAGCAGCATCAAACACGCATTAGCACTCTGATGGAATTTCGCCTCATTTCGCTCCCCTTTTCTTTATTTTTATATATCGGCGGTGCCGCATAAATTTCAATCAGCCTTAATAAACTGCAAATATTTTATACGCCTTTTTGGTTTTTTGGGACAGCATAAAAAAATTCGTAACATGAAATTAAAATGAGGAAAGCGACGAACGGGAAAAAATTGAGATGCAATCGATGGGTAGAGCCAGGAGGCGGAGAAGAAAGAATTTTTAAATAATTTTTAATCACAGAATCTTTGCTGCAGAGAAGAGAACAGAACCGAACCTCTTGTCCAGCTCTTTTTTTCATTTATGGTTTATAGTTTATGGCTGCCGCCTGGTCCACATAAAATTCAGTTTAAGTGACCATAAAAATCATCCAATAAGTTTGTTCAAATTTCGCTTTGCTTGCTGCCTGAGAATTTATTTATGTGCCTGCCACTCGATCTTGAAAAGTCCTCAAGTCATTGTGATTTCAATTTGAGTCTCCATCGCCCCGGGGCCTTCTCTCGAGAAGGAGCTGGAGTTGGGGAATGGTCTGTCTGAGTGCGTTTGCGTGTTCCTCATCATTTGTTTGCAATGAAAATAACACCAACATAAACAACCGGGTCCCCAGACAGGGTCTACACAGTCCGGCCAAAACCAATCGCAATCCCAAACCCTGTCTCGATATTTTTGCCACCGTCAATGGCATTAAAATGCACAATACCCGCTGCGTTTGCCCAATGGCACTGGCCGTGGCCATCTCCCTGGCCATTGATGTCCTTACCAGGCGCCACACCCTGCTGCGAGATCCACGATCACGAGTGGGAGCCCCTCGAACCGCATCTAAGTCATGTCAAAGCCCCACGAACGACAGTTGCTTAATTGAATTTCTTAGCTTGCGTGCCTTGCTTCAATTTCGGATTGTGGAGGATATCAGGATGCTTCATGAAGATGTAACAGTTCGATCGGAAATTGATGTACGAAATTGGGGTATAAATAAGCACAAGGGAAAAATGAGTTCTGCACAGGATATATGATTAGTTGAGGTTGAGAGTAAGAGTAAGCCAATACAAATTCGATAAAAGAAATAACAAATATATATTTATCATTAAAAAATGTATATAGAAGTTCAAGTTAGATATTAAAGTTGAAAGAGCAAAATAATCATCAAATCATCAAGAATCATTCCAAGAACCCGGAGATAACTACTTGATTTACCCATAAAAACCTCAGACTTTCTTGAAATAAAACAGTAACGATCTAAAATCAAGCCAAGAGCGTGCCAGTTGTAATTTGAGTTGGCCTCAATTTTTTCGGCTACTGTTCCTCCGCAGCTGCCCAGCAGCAGCTTCCGTTCTTTATGGCTACGATTGAGACATTATTGGGGCTCTTCAGCAGCTGTCACGCCAGTGCTTCGTTCTGTGTCCTGTTTGGCGAAATCCGGGTGCGAATCAAGGCTTAGATGGAGGCGTCTCGGATTACAGTCTGTATCAGCTGGCTGATGGCTCAATTGGTAATCCGAGACACCAGGCTCTGCTGGTCTATGACCAGTTGCCCACTCACCCGATCGACGGATTTGGCCAGGCCAATTAAAAAGTCATTAGGAGGTAGGCTGAGCTTGGCAGGGAGAGGAGTGGGGAGCATGGAGCAAGCTGGTTCAGGCGGAGCTGGAACCTTAATTGCCGGTTCGCCATAACCAAAATGACCGCAGGGCAGGAGGCAAAACGGAAAGGAGCTCTCTGGCCCGAAATCACTTTTTTCAGCACGTGGAACGGCCCAAAATGATGGGCACTTGCATTAAACGAAATCGTTTAGCCGGGCCTTCGGAGGATTAAGAGGGGGGCTGACCGGGCTTCGATGGCAATGAAATGCATCCCGAGGAGCGTCCATCCCAGTGCCATGTCCTAAATGTGTTCAATTTAAATTAACGATCGCAAAGCGGAGAGCCAGCAGTTCCACAGTTGCAGTTGCAACTTACAGTCTTTTGCTGGCATTGCAATTAAGCAAAAGTTTTATTTAAATTGCCTGGCGCTGTCGGAGCGAAATTTTGGCGTGTTTATGGCCTGTAACTTCTTGGCCAGAAGTCCCAACCCAATGGCCAATGCCCAGTCCTTGGCCTGACTTGACTCTCCTCTCCTCTCACTCGCACCGCTCACATGTGTTTGCTAATTTCTGCGTGCAATCCGAACATTAATTAAATCGAACATTTTCGCTATAAATTGTTTGCTTAATTGCCATTTAGGGGGACACTCGATCGTGGACACTGGACACTGGGCTGCTAACTGCTAACTGCTGGCTGCTGGGCAACTAAAGCTGATCCTCCCAAGCATCCCGGCCAGATTGGCGGCCCTCCATTGGCAGTTGAATGCTGGCAGCCAAAGCCAAACAGTCGGCCAGCCATAAATAAATTAAAAGTCCCAGCAAAATGACAGCAACAAGATCAGGCAACATCAAGAACAAGAGCAGCAGTAACTACACAAAGAGAAAAATTAAAGACATAAATAAATAAACAAATCGTTGGTTAATTATTTATAAAAAAAAACATTATTATTAGTTTTGAATGGGGGGGAAAATATGTCTCTTTTCTCTTTTTAAAATTAAATGAATTTAAAATTAAAAAATTATTTGCTTTCGTTACGTTCTTGGTATTATTTAGCATTTTCCTTAAAGTTAATTATAACTTAAAAACTAATTACTATATCGAATCCTTTTTTTTCAGACCTACAACTGAAGTACATATTTTTTGTTGATATTACGTAATCCCCGGTGGCCTAGTGTGAAAGGCGCAGGACGTCGGGAGTGGACTCAAGGGGATCGAAGCAGTTAGCATACCATGTTCGACTGGGGATTTTTTTTTTTTACAATTTCTTTTTTAATGTTCTATATTCATATAAGAAATCGTCATACTATACATAACCTCTGAGACGTATGTACATATAAAAGACAAAAGGACGTATAAATCGTCTTGAAGAGTAAAATAAAACTTCTTTTGCCCATTAAATATTTTCTTTGTATTATTTAACATTTTTTAACAATTACCAACTTTCCTAAATTTTTTTATTTAAAAATTATTCAAAAACTACATTAAAAAATAATTCTAATTTAAATTAAAAAGGACTTTCCTTTGTAACAACAAGCCCCAGTGGCCTAATGGAGAAGGCATCGGCCTCCTAAGCCGGGGATTGCGGGTTCGAGTCCCGTCTGGGGTCAAGCGGTGTATTTTTTTTTTTTTTTTTAACTTTATTTTGCTATAAGTATTTTTCTCTGTGTGCTGTCTGGATCAGCAGTTACATTGGGAGCATCAGCATATGGCCATTCGGATTATTAATGATGGCGGAAGCAAACGCGGTGCCTTTTGATAGTTAGTCCTTGTTTTTGTTGTTGCTGCTGCTGCTGCTGTCCAAAATCCTGACAAGCCTTGTTGCAGTTGCAGTTGCTGTTTGAGGTTGTCGTTGGCATTGCAATTGCAATTTCAGATGCTGCCCGGATGACAAACGCAAAAGGAACATCTGCCCATCAGCAACACGAGTAACATAGCCGACAATCATCTACAACAACCATCGACAATCGACGATTTTGCTACCCAAATTATAGTTAATGCCGTCTGTTGTTTGGCCAAAAGTTCAATACACGGAAATTCGAGACTCAAGTGCAGCTGGGCGCCTATTTTTTTGTATTTCTTATCCTGTTTTTCTTTTATTTTCCAAGCCATGGGCGACGCATAACTTGGCACCAAGCTGGCAAATCGTTTTCACTACCAAATAAAGCATTCAATGCCCGCCAAACAAAAACCCAATCGTGCCCACAAATGTCTAGGCTGAATCTCGAATCGAGTCTGAGTCTGAGACTGAGTCTGAGCCTGAATCTGAGGCTGTGGTGCGTGGCAGTGATGGTAAAACTTTATGGGTAGAAAAAAGTCAATAAAGGCCTTAAAATAAATATACAAAAATCTTTTGAAAGTTTTTAGCAAAAAATATTCAAATTTCATTTTAGAAAATAAAAAAGAATTTATTTAAAGGTCTATCTGCTGACATATATAATTTTCCTCTTTTTTATCTACTTTTTTGGGCTAAACGAATCATCACTGTTGCGTGGTCTTGTTATTGTTGCTCCAGCAGCTCCAGTTTGAATTCTCTTTATTCATTTGAATGGGTTTTTTCTTTTTTTTTTGCCAGGCCTTTGCATGTTGTTAAATTTCAATGGCGCCAAATCTTGGCCGTGGGTTGCAGACGCCAAGAAAGTTGCAGACGCAACGAAATCCTTGTCGAGTTCAATGTTGCTGTTTTGCTGGCCATTTAGGCCGCGGGCCAATAACTAACAGCTTAAATAAAAAAAAAAATCAGCTAAGAAAAATATATAGAAGAATTTATTCCGTCTAGTTTGTTGTCTAAGCTTTTTGTTTTTTATTTAATTTTGTATTTTATTTTTTTTACTATTCTGCAAAGCGTTGTCAATTAAGAGTTCGATCGAGAGGTAGCGGGTTCGATTCCACGCAAAGTCATATTTCAATAGTATTTTTTTTAATTTATGTTTTTTTACTATCTGTGGGTCTAAAGTAAACATCCCGGATTCCCCCAATTATAATAACGTCATAATTTCAAAGTTCTTAAGCAAGCAGCTTTAAAAACCTCCCTTGGGAATTCCCAAATCATCAGTATCTGTAACTCATATAAAATCTCCCAAATCCGAGCAGCGTTAATGATTTTTTCAGCTTTTTTTTAAGTTTAAATTTTTAAAAAATTAGCAATTCAGCTTCTTTAAGCTTGGTGGCTGTACCAATGATAGCTGGGAATTTATTTAACAAGAGCTGCTTTGTAAGGCGGAAGATTTTCAAGATTTTCTTTTCGTTTTATATTAAACTTCTTTGCAAATATCTCTTGTTATTTAAAAAACAATTCTGTCAAAGCTCTCCGCTAAATTTCCATCTCGTTTAGCCCAATTGCAGGCCAATTTCAATTCAATTTAAATCCCCTCCAACGCTAACGACAAGACAAATTTGTCTGAGTTAGTCTCAATTAGAGGGTTCGAACAGGCTTCGAGCTTTAGCTTCAGCTTTGGCCATTTGCCAGGCAATCATTAAATCCAAAATCCGACCGATTCCCACACGGGGCAACAAAAGCGCTTCGAGTGCGTTTCCTGTTTCATTGGAATTATCCCTCTCTCCCCAGCTGAAATTAGCCAAACAAATGCGAACGTGAGAACTTCAATTGAACTTTTGAAGAGTGTTAGACGAGGGTTTGATGGGACAATAGAATGGATATATGGGATGCGGGTCTCGTCTAGATATATTCCTTCGATTGTGGCCACTTTGCCCCCACCTGCTGCTTGCTCCTGAAACTTTGCCACCTTTTGGCAGTCCTCCTTTTGTACTCCTGCGCCAGCTGCTGCTCCACATAAAAACTAAAGACGCACACAAGTAAATAATAAAATCAAATTACATTCGCATTCAATTTGCAGCTGCGACCATAAAAAATATCAATAAAAATATATACATACAAACCACATGCATAAATATTTTTATGTGCGTTTAATTGAGTGAACTCGTAATTAAATATCAATTAAAAATATGGTCACCAAAGATAAATGCAAATGCCGAGGCACTGGACCAAAAAGTCTTGAAGCATTTGTACAAAAAACGAAAAACCTTTAATCAAGACTAGTTTTCTATTGACAATGAGGGCGGAAAATTGCATATTAAACCTAAAGTCGTTGTTTTACATAGTTATTAAAAGCTTATTATTTAATTTAGAAATTACTCAAGTGACTACATTTATTGGCCTCTAATTGTGTGTGTGTGTGCCTGCAATTAAATATCAATTAAAAAAATAGCTCCAAACAAACAAATGCAAATGCGCACGCACTGCACCCAAAAAGAGACAAAAAAGTCACCGCAAAACGAAAGACTTAAGACACAAACTTGAGTGCGAAGCTGCCGTTTGTGCATTTTGTGCGTGCTGCGCTGTGCTGTTCACCTTCGGACCCGCTCAGCATGTCGCACACATGTAAATGGTAAACGCTTAACGCAATTTATGGCGGCCGACAAACTTTATTAAATTTTGCAAATTTCATTTTCGTTTTTATTATGATTCTGTGTCTTTTCGGCCGCCAGCCGCAAGTTCAAGTCGTTTGTCATTCGCACACCCCGCCGCCATTGAAGGCGACGACTGCAGCTGTGTTGTGGCATTTGCATAAACGAATGCCCCTCTAAATGCCTTCTGACACATTTCGTTTGAGTTGGGGACGGCGGCGGGGCGGGGCCAGGTTAATAATTAGAATCCGGACTTTTAATTATGTGGAAACGTCGGGCGAAACGCGAAACGAAACGACTTGAGTCGGTCAAGTGGTCGCATTAAAGCCACTAAATGTCTTGTGTAATTGCCCGGACCGATGTTCAATTAAACGGAATTGAGTCATTAAGCTGATACTGTTTGGCGTTGCCCACCAACGATCGCAATGCGGTGCCCTCAAGGCTGCTCCTTGGGAATGTCATGGCCAAAATTGGGTCAAGTTCTGGGGGAGCTAACAGGTGTGCGAGGTTTGTTTTTTTTTTAATTATATTTAAGCAAAGAATAAATTTGTATAAAGAAAATTTTGGGGTTACTTTAAGGCATTATTCATGAGAACTGTAAATATACTTTCCAGAACCAAGAGATTTTAAATTAATTTGAATCAAAATACATAAATCTCTTGTAAAAAAAAAATAAATAAATATTTGTTAGATTGATAATATATTTTACTTATATTTTCCTACTGCAAAAAAAATACCTTTAACTTCTCGTTTCAGTTAGTTCCCCTTTCCACTTGAGTTGCATGCAAAATGAAAATAAATAAAAGGTTCATTGTCCGGCCCACGGAAAACTGTTTTTCCCATGACCTCGAAATCGGTTAATATCAGACGCTGGCTGACCACAAAAAAAAAAAAAAGAAAATATAAATACAAAAAACAGGGAAAAATAAAGCAAAAAGTGGTAAAGAATTCAAATCAGTCGCCTGCGACTGCGATGACGGCCAACTGTGACGACGTGACGTTGAAATTAAATTAACTAGACTAGAGAAGCGGCAGCCAGACAGAGGCTCCCAGCTCCAGCTCCCAACCACTTGACCAAGACGGGTTTTCTCAACCGAAAAATAAAGTAAAACCTGGCCGGAGCTCGCCGCTTTTCGGCCATCTCCTTGACTAATGCTAGCGAGTGTAAATTGTTTAACATTTAGGCGGCTTTAATTCACCGCCACGGCCATCATCATCGCCAGCGCCGTTGTCCGGGCAATTTGTTGCCGTAATGCCAGCGCAACTGCACCGCTTTCCAGCCAAGGCCCCAAGGCGACAATTTTGATTAAAATGCCATTTAGCCAGAGCCGAAGTCGAACATGGTCGGGGGCAGGTCTTTAATAAAGTAATCCGTGACTGCCCCGACTTAAGCCCTCTTCAGTTGACTGACTAATTGTGGCCAATTTGGAGGGGCAGGCCAGTGGATACGTTGATGTAAATATGCAAAATAAATTAAGGATGTCAGAGAGAGGTAATCCACAAAATATGAAGGATATGGTTTTAATACAATTTTAAATATTTACAAAAATTAATTGCAAGAGGCGAACTAATTAAAGCTTTAATTTATAAAAAAAAATCACTTAAGAAAAAAGGGTTTAAATCAATATTTTAGCATCCTTAAAAATATATTGAAATGTAAATGCAAACCATTCGCTGTTTTACATCAAAGCTGCAACCAAATTGCTTTCAATATTTGACTTTTACTCCCTCATTTACCTTGATTACTTCACAGTTATTGAACCCGTATCCAAGTCCAAGTACGCGTCCGTTTCCCAGCTTGAACCTGTACCTCGGCACGTAGTCCACGGCTCCACGGGGTCCTCGATTCCCTTACCACCTTCACCATCGCCTTCAGTTCAGTTCAAACTGATTGCAACTACAAATCTCGGACACGTAGCCACAAATTGCCCGCGCCATGGGCCGCGGGTTTTCGGTTTGGGGTCTCAGGTTCAGATTCAGGTTCAGCCAAAGATCGGGATGCTGCGATGCGATGCGAGGAGCAGCAGGTTCAGGTTCACCTTGGAGCGCCCCAATAAAGCGAATCAATAATAATTGTATTGACTGTGTGCAGCAAAGCAGATCAAAAGGTCGAAGCTGCCTTTCTTTCGCTGCTGATTTCTGATTGCTGCGATTTGCATGAAATCAGCGGAGATGAACGGCAAGAACTTTTATAATAATATTAATTATAATTTATATAAATATAATTGGTAAACAAGGTTTGTTTTGTCTGCAAACAAAACATTTTGTATAATTTAGTTGCTAAATGAATGAATTAAAAAGGCTGAAGAAAATCATCTTTAAAGTGCATAGGTTTTTAAATTTGCATAAATTGCAAAAAGTTACTTTAAATTGAGATTCACTCTGATAAATATAAGCTCTCTAAGAAAATTGGTTTATATAATATTCCTTAGTGAGAAATATATTTTTTTTCATACTTCTTAAATATATTTTTATATATTCACTCTGCTCTGAATTCTTAACTCCCTTCCAATTCTTGACCAAAATTGCCACCAAAAAATTCAGCATTTAAACAAATCAAGCTGCCAAATGCAGAATTAAGTCGGCAGTTCTTGCAGACTTGCGGAAAGGTCAGCTCGATCATTTCCGCATGATTACGAATGCGATTCATTCGTTGGCTGCTTTAAATCTGCTCTGACTGTGGCCAGGAGCCGAGCAGCCAAGCTCACAAGTTGGCCAAGTTCCCGAGAGTACTGGCTCAGAGAGATCTGGCTCTCCGCAGAGCAAGTCTTCGCCCGATCTCTGAGCCTCAAGCTGGGGTAACCGCCGCGCATGCTCAGTGAGGGGAAAGCTAAATAGAGGGGTAACTCAGGGGTAAGCTCTCTGTGGAACTTGTTTCCAAACAGGGGTTCAGGGGTTTGATGGAAGAAAATACGGTGGTGGTGGGTTTGGGTTAAGGGGTTTTCTCAGGGGTTTTACAGGGGTTACTTTACCCCTGGATATAATTCTCCGCTGGAACGTAAATTTAATATCTCCTGAAAAAGGAATCAAGGGGAAATTATCAAGGAGTATTACATTTATTAAATAATGTGTTTCGGGGAAAAGAAAATAAATAAATAATCTTTTGAATATAAATAAAGGTATTGCCAAAAATATATTTATACATTTTTTGACAGGAGAAGAGTATTGCTCCTTAAAATAAGGAGAAACTAAAAGGGGAAATAAGGTTCTCCAGGAGGAGAAAAAAGTTCTATTAATATGAAAAAAAGAAAGCTTCAAAACGTTTCAATAAACGTAAATAAAAACTTTAAAGAAGATTTAAATATTATTAATAAAAGATAAATATTAATTAAAATAAAGAACTCTCGTTGTATATATACTTCTTTAATTATTCAAATTTTAGACCTCTTAAAGATTGCAAAAATTAAAGAGTAGCTTAATTTGTTAAAAACTATACATTAATTATTATTATTATTATTATATTATTATTATTATACATTAAATATTGTCAATCCCTTTCGACCATTTCATCCTTCTTGAACTTATTTCTGTGAAGCTTCCCATTGATTCCACTTAACTGATAGTACTCCTCAATGATGATCGATGACCCCTGATCCCCAGTGACTTACCGAAGGGCTCCCTTAGCTAAAGAGACTCCCTCCACCACGCACAGAGATAACAATGAGTAATTGAGAGGCTGTAATATCATAAATGGCAGATTTCGCAAATGAAGCTGCTGCAGATGGGGTCTCCTGCTCCTGTCCATATGCATCTATGTATATATTCACGTATAATATCTCGCACCTCGACGATAAGCAAAAGTCAAAATTTTGCAACTGCCTGTTGCTTGTTGTCAACATATCATTTGTCACTGGCAGCATCGATAGAGGAGGCTCAGGAGGCTCACCTCCATAAGAGTCCAAGCTCACAACTAGCTCCTCCTGCACCTAAACAAAAATTGTAATTAATTTGTATATGTATTTTGTGTAAAGGTTTTAGATTAATGTGTGTCATTAGGGTGTTAAATAATGGTAAAGTTACTAAAAATTGTTTTGGGGAATTAATGTAGAAATTATTAAATTTAATTACCAATTACTTTAGAAATAAATGAATCGAATTTTATTCAATTTCAAACTTTAGCTTAAATAAGTATTTTGTATATTTCTGTACTTACAGTAGACTTCTCTGCATAAATTTGTTTATTCTGTAAGTGATTAAATGCTTTTCTTAGTTTTGAAGAGCCCTAATTTGCTACTTAAACTAGTTTGCATATTTTGTAAATAAATTTCCATATTTTAACTACAGTTTCTCCCAGTACATTTGCATCTATGACAAACGGCAGTTGGGCAAAGCAAAAAAATCTGGCTATCTCTGTTATTAATGAAGTTGCCGAAACCAGCAGCTGAGGGGATGCAGATGCAGAGAAGCTGCGAATGAGGCAATGGGGCTGCGGATGGAGACATACATGGCCGGGCAGCCGCCGCCTCATGGGCAATTAACCCGCTAATTAAACGGCTGCCACGGTAGCCAGTGGCTGCTGTACAGGAAGCTCCGCTGGCCCGCTGGCTGGGAATCGACGACCAGGCTTCTTTATGCCCCGTTATCGGCCGAAAAAAAAAGAAAAGAGAGATGCGAGGCGATGTGAATGCCTCATGAATTGCAGCGGCGATCGACTCGAAAATGCGAGGCGACATTTTCTGGACTGCCGGCTGCCACTTCATTAAGTCCAAATTGATGAGTTCAATTAGGCAACAAGGCCCCAGTTTCATTCCCGAACCCAATTCCCAATCCCGAGCAGCAGCAGCTGCATGTCCCCGTTTCCCGTCGCGAGTAATTAGCGCAGAGATTTTCAAATTGCCAAAACTTGTTCACGGGAGGGGGGGAGAAGGCATCCTAAAAAAAGATATGTTATTTCGGGATACCTTACCCCGTTCACCTGCTGCCAGTTTCACTTTCGCAGGATTGCGAAATGAAATCAAACGAATATGAATTCTGCGACCCAAAAGTTTTGCCCAATTTGCAGCTGCCGCTTGGGATATTCGTAGAATTTCGGCTTGTCCTTAACATTTATATATATATATAAAATTTTTTATTTCGGGAATCGTTAATGAGCTCATTTTGGAAATGGTATTCTCGTGTTAAAACATTGATTCGATTGGCGCGCTTAAAAGGTGTCGCCGGCCCATAAAGCCAACTTTCGGCTTACTCACTGGGCCCCATAAAAGTTTCGGCCACAAAAAAGTCCAAATCAAAAGCCAGGCGAAGCGGAAAATATGCCGGGAATCAAAGGGCGCCGTATCCTTTTATATTTTTTCGGTCAGCTCAGCGTCATTAACGCTCCATTGGGGTCGAAAAAAAAAGAAGGAATTCTGGCCTTTGTACAGCTTCCAGCTGCTCTCTTGTCAACTTTTATGGAACTTATGGTCTCGGAGTTAAGGTTCGGGTTAATAGGTAAATGCCCAAATGACCGGCAATTCATTAAGATGCACCCAGGATAGCAAATATATATATATATATATATATATCTGATATGGTTCTCAGTCCCACACTGGCATCGTGCGAACGGCACTCGAGCAATTTGGGAATTGCAAATGCGAGGAGAATTTTTGATCATGTAATTGCTGGATAACAAAAGAAGTCATGCCGAGGAGAGCCCGAAAAATCGAGAGTTATTTTTCCCACTCCCATTCCTGGGCTGCATTCTGGGTCGGTGATTCCCACATTAAGCTGGACACACCTCATGAGAAACTTTATTTGAATCCACATTCGGGAACCAGACTGAATATCTTTCTTAGTTTGTGGAGAGTCTCATTAGCTGGCAGAAAACACTGGCCAACAAAAAAAAAAAAATACTTCAAGGTTGCTGAATTTGAAAGGATATCTGGAAAAAGATAAAATAGAAGTATTATTTAAAATATACAAAAATGTTTAAAACTATTTGAGATATTTTTTAAATTTGATTGGTTTATCTTTTATAAATCCTTAAAATTTTAGGCTTTAATGTTCTTTAATAATATAAACAAAACAAAAATAAATGTTTAATAAGTTCCCAAGCTTAGTTTCTCTAAAAACCCTTTTCCTGGACAGCTGCTAAATATCATTTAAAGGCTACCCGCCAAAAAAACTTCCACTGTAAGCCAGTGTAATCCCTCAGCAAAGTTCACACGACACAAGAATCCCACCCTCTCACCATGGTAAGTGGGTTCCATTCCCAGTCCCAGTCCCACAACTGTTTCGGTTCTCGTGTGACTCCCGGGATTCTCCGTTCTCGCGACGAGCTGCTGAGAAGCAACAGCCTGTCTGACCAGAGCCGTGATAAGCCCGCGAATCGAATCGGATCGCACCCCTATATATATTTATATATATATATATATTTTTTGGCCCGCACACCTGCAATCCGCCGGATGCGTTTCTGATTTCGGGGTGGTTTCCGACGCGTGCCTTGCACTATGTGTGTGGGAAATGCAATTCGTTATTGTTTTCCCTGTTTGCTCACATTTTAGGGCTTCACAAAAGGGCTCTTGTTTGGGAATATACAATAACAATAAGCTTTATTTCAATTATAATATAGTTTTTGGTGGAATATGTGAAGTATTTTCATGTGGGAAAGGTGTGATTATAGGCGAAGAGAGATTTAAGGCCCAAAAATATATCTTCATTACTTAATGTCTGGAATTTTCAGAGCATGTGTTATACGATAAAAGTTTAATTTATGAACCATAAAAAAAAAAACTTCTTAAGAGCAGCTTAAATGGGAATTCATTGTACATTGCCGTAAAGCTTTAGCATTAGCTTCAAATTGACCTCTGTCCAAGATCCTCTCCATTTATTGACGACCAAGAAGGCAGCCGGATCGAAGAAGATCGTGTGCTGACCATGATTGAATCGTGCCACTAGGGCTGGGCTCTGTATATGGACCTGGATCAGCTCTTGGCTTTCGCTTTGGTTCTGGCCAAATTGCAATCATTTGGGGCGCAGTTTAAGCCTAAATGCTGGATAGCCTTTTTACCCAGCTAGGCATCTCTGCATCGCGTTTATTTTTATTCCAGTACAGCTGCTGGCAAGCAAACAAACAAACGATATCATCATCATCTCAGCAAACGATAAAAAGAGATTTTTGTTGCTTGATTTTTGCTGTACCAAAAAAGGCAACGGCAACTCCCATTAAATTCCCAAAAAGGCAAAAAGGCGCCGTGTTTGCTGTTGCTGTTGATGTTGCTGCTGCTGCGGCTGTTGTTGTTGCAGATTGCAGATTGCTGGCGCCCACCAAGTTGAGGGAATCGTTGGCCACCGGCGCAGTCGTGGCTGCCCAGCCACGCCCCACCATACACGCCCACTGGGGGAGCATTTTTCTGGCATATTCACAGATTTGTCCATGCCGGATCCTCGCCTTCTATCCTGTCTATGCGATCAGTGATGGCAGGGAGACCTAGCACCGATAATTTAAAATATTATAATGCCTCGGCGCTCAGTGTTTAAAAATATTTTGGGAGTTTTTAAGAAGTTCTCATTAAATTGATTAAACAAAAACTCCTCTGAAGAAAATAACTTTTATCATAAAATTTAAACAGTTAGGTCTTCCAGCAGGATTTGTAGACAAAATATACTTCAAAAAGTATAAGAACATAAAAATATATCTTTCATTTTTTGATCAACTCTTTCTTTTTTCCTTAGCTCACTGTACTTATAGATAAATCTGATGAAGGACAGCCCAGCTGGCATCGCTGTATCGGAACCCCAGCCCAAGCTGCATCATCATTAAAGCAGCTGCATTTAATTTCAATGCCCATTTAGGACTCGGCCCCTCGAAGGGCGCTTTTCCTCCCCGAGAGAACGACTTGTGGGACTCACTATCCTCCTTCTCCTCCTTCTTTAGCGGCAGCTGCCTTGCATTTCTTACAGCATTTTTGCCGCGACTAGTTTGCAACTGCAACTTGCGATTGCAACTGCCCATCGCCCAGCATCCCATCGCACCCAGCCACTAGTATCCAGTCCCCAGCAAGCGTCATGAAGCATCGGAACCCCACTCCTTCCCACAGTGGCTGTGTTGTATCAATTAAAGCTGCGCTTGATTTTTCACTTGCGTTGGGCGGACGACAGGTGCAAAGTGCTACAACAGCTCAGAGAACCAGCCCCACCAATCCAACGTCTTGCGGCGATTTGAATTTTTCCCTGCAGTTGTCTAGCTAAATGGCAATCATACACAGGAGAGGTTAAAAATGTAGAACTTTGATTGCTTATTTACTATGGAAAATATTATTGGAACAATATATAAAGATACAACTAGCTTAAACCTCAAAGATGTTATAGTTTCTCATCAATCAGTGGTAATGATTTCTATTTAAAATCATTTAGAGATGACAGATTAATTTCTATATTTTAATAATAATATTATAAAATATGAAAATATATTTACAAATAATTTTTAAATTCAAATTCAAAAAACTCTCGGTCGTACTTATTCTTATTTGTAAAATAGGTAACCTTCTAGTATCAGTTTACACTTGACATCGGATATAAACATGTTTATTTATCTAATATATTTTGAACAAACTTAATATCTCCACCGCATCTGTGGGATGTCAGTCTGTCAGGTGGGGAGCAGGCGCAATCTAAAAAGGTTGAACTTAAAGGGCACAGGTGCAGCAAAAGCAACAGCTGGATAAATCATTTAAAAACCTATTTTCAGATTATCATGGAAATCCAGGAATAAACAAAATAGCTTGGTTTATTCTGGTAACCCAAAGGATTAAAGGGAATTGTTCAGTCCTTGGGAATTTGAGATAAAGATGAAAATTCCAAATATTTCATTCATGATAATTCCTTCAGCTCTATTCATTATGCAGCTATAACATATAACGTTCCCTGAAATAAAACTAAGTTGATACAAAAGGAGACTTAAAAACTTTGCAGTTGTTGAAAATTTATACAAAATTCTTCAAACTTTGCATTATTAACCAACACACAACAAAACGGTTTTATAATATTTATACATAATAGTTTTTAATAATTTTCAACTGAAACCAAAATGGAAACAATATTCCTTTTTTGGTGTTTAATTTTGCAGTACAAAAAATTTCTTTTATTGCTTTATAGGCATATGTACGTTTTAAATAACTTTTTAATACTAGGAAATATTAAAGTTTCACTCAAGGTAAATAACCAATACTGAGCGCTTGTATACCAAATAAACAATACTCATATTTCAATCTTAATAATGTCAACGAAATACAATAAAAAGTGCTTAAATCTATTGACGATACGCGCCAGACGCTTCCTTCTGAAGGCTTTTTCGCAGCTTTGTAATGAGTTCAAAGGCCTCTCGATTCTTCTGCCTATAGGCGAACACCTCCACATCGCTTAGCATGCCCATAATTCTGGCCAGATCGATTTCCGTATTTACCACAGCTGCACCACTGCGTGGCTGCACCACAGTGGCTGGAGCTGGTGCTACACTCGGAACTGGGGCATAACTTAAGGGCGGAACCGGAGCCGCTGGGGCACCTGGTGGATACATTGATGTAGCAGGCATTGGCATTGAAGGTTGGTATTGGTTAATAGGTGGAAATTTGTTCATCATTGGTATAATTGGTGAAGGTGCTGATCTGGCAGCAGTAGCAGGTACTAAAATGACTGTAGAATAATTCGAGGATGGCGCTGGTGGTGGACGCATAGGATTAGATGATGGATGTCTGCCATTAGTAATCGGAGCACGATTCGCAGGGTTATTTGGTTGATGGTTTGAGGTACCGGTAACGGGACGCATATGGCTGCCAGACGGATATGCGGAAGAGGTGGCTAATGCAGAATTCACAGAATTATGACTATGGCTGGTGGTGCTGGTGGGGTTTGGCTGACAGCTCTTAGATACAATTCCTTGATAGCTGCTGCGGACCGTGTTGGAGGTGGAGGTGATAGTGCTGCTGCTGGTGACTGGCGCCAAAAGTTTTGGTTTAACAAGTTTGTATTTAACGGTGACAATTGGTGGTGCAGACGCAGGATTAACTTTAGGAGGTCTGGCTGGCGTAGAATTCACTGGAAGAGGTCTGACTGGGGCAGGATTCCTCTGAGAGCTTGGGGTACTAGTTGGATATCCAGAATTGCTGACGGGTGTAATAGAAATACTGACTTGAGAGGAGGATGAGGGGGTTGCAACGGAATACTGGGGAGGGTACGATGCCAAAGCGGGTCTTTTAGACGGATGCTGTGAGCTCGGAGCCTTCAATACCCGCTTATTCGCTGTTCTGTCAGGCACTATGGTTTTTGCAGATGGATTTTGGTTTCCCAAAGAACTGAGAGATTCTTTTGGCGGTTGATCAAGCAACAGATCGGTGCGAACGCGTATAGCATCCCTTTGAGGCGGACCAAGGTCAGTACGTATACGTATTTGGGGAGCGTGATTATCTTTATCCATTCGTTGATTTCTCAAAGAATCTTCTGGCAGAGCTCCTTCTTTGGTTCGTTCTCCATATGGCTGTTCTAGATTTAATGCTTTCTTAGGTGTATTTTCCTTGACATTTGTACGCATTTCAGGTTCTGTCTTTCTTTCCACATCTGAATTTGACTCCAATTCAGTTTGTTTAAGTTTGTCTTCAACGCCAGGTTTTGTTTCCAGGTTGTAGTAGGCAGTGAGTTCTGTAACTATCTGGAGTTTCTGTTGAGAGTTTCCAACAGATACCAGAGTGGTATCTTCATCAGGTGTTACTTCTTTATCAACTTTGGGACCTTGGCAGTCAGATTTCCTTGACTTTTGGCCAGCTTCTCGGCTTGCTTCCCGGTTTATTTCTCGCAGGATCTTTGGATCTTTGTTCGTGGTCACAGCTATTCTTAATGCTTCTCCAATTGTCTCTTCTGTGGAGTTTCTTTTCCTTGCGTACGTTTTCAGAGACTGTCGCAATGTACCTGCCTTCCGCGGAGAGGGGCATTTCACTATCGAGTCCTGTGTGGTTTCTTGGTTCTTCTTTTTCAACGTTTGCACGTCCAGTTTGCCCTCGATGTGATCCGCAAATTCCTTTAAGTTAACTTCGCCCAGATCGTCGTCGATGATTATCACGGAGGATTCCAAGAGAACAGTTTCGGTGTTAAACGTGTCTAGAGAATTCTTCTCATCGCTGTCGCTGCATAGGTCGACTACGGCATGTAACTCATTGGTAACGTCTTCAGACGTCTGCTCCACAGGCGGTTCTGATAGCAGTTTTTTAGGCACTTTCACTGCTTTTTTCCGTTGCTGTTGCATCTTTTTGTCCTTTTCATCGAGGCGTGCCATCCAAGTAGCCACCGAGGACATCAGTGAGTCGAAGGCCTTGGCAGGTAAGGTCTTCTGTAGCTCGTCCCGACACTCTTGCTCAAGATAATGACCATTTTGACCCTTTTTCACTTTGAGTCTGTTCTTGCCAAAGCGAAAAAGTTGATGCCAGGCCCTAGAGTGGTGAAATTATTAGTCTCTAACGTGAAAAGCAATATTCAAGGGACTCACTCTGGATTGTTGCCAAGCTCACTGCACTTTTGCATCTTTAAAAGTCTGTGTAAGATTCTTCAGAGAGGGGGAAATCTGCAGGCTGAAATGTTATGGAATTAAAATATAAGCAGGGAGTGGGGGAAGCTAATTGACAATTACTTACGAGGAAAAACTCGTGTATGGGCATCAGCCACATGAGAGGAAAGTGACAAGGTGTGGCCACTTGCAAACTTTCCTTGACCTTACGTTTAGCTGTACCATCTAATAGGCTATTGGCATATTCCAAACGCTCCAGATTCCGGTTAATATTAAGAAAGGCAAAGACATTTAGAAGGTTTCAGTTTACAACGAACTGCGTCTCGTTCTTACTGGAAATTGTCAACTAATTAATTGCCTTGTTCACAGCCTTGTTGACAGCTTACCCGCTGCAATCACCACAGCCTGCTAGGCGACAGCTTTAAAAAGGACAATCTCTGTCATTTCCATAAATTAGGATGAACTCTTAAAAAACTAAACAAAATATGAATCGTTTGACAAGCAGCTGTTTACAGCATGGGAAACAAATCAGTGCGTCACAGGGCTGCAAGCGTGTGGCAAGTGGGCATCGCTGGAAAAGCAGACAAGTTTGGCGGGTAATTTGAATTTAGCAATAATAAAGATAATTTATTATTAATATACACAGATATTTGTAAGATTCCCATAACTTATAATGGTTTTATTCCAATTAAATATTCATTGTTTAGCATTTAATTTAACTTATCTTTTAATACTAATAATGGCCTGAGTTGTCTTTTAAAAATAAAGATTATTATGATTTAAATATGCATTAATACTAACACTTCTCAAAATATTAATGTAAAATTAACTTGTTTTCATTTGGCGTTGCAACATTTAGGGGAATTAATGTAATATTAAATAATATTATTAGTTTTTTAAGAAATTACAAATAATTGCCCACAGTGTTTCTTGGATCGCCGCGATTTATTCGCAAATTTCCCATGCAGCCCTCGAAGAGTATATCCGCAATGGCCTTTCGCGCCAGGATACGCTGCGTGGGAGCCATTTCCTCGTACTGAATGGCCCAGGATTTGGCCAGCACTTCGGAGGATTCGCTGAGGCTTTGGTTTCGAGTGCTTCCTGCGCCGTGACCGTTGCCGGTATCTGCGTGATGCGTGGAGCAGGTGGGTTCTGTACTCCCTGGAATATCTGACATATTCGTTTCCTCCTTGAGATCATCCTTGAGCTCCATTCCATGCGTTGGGTTGCCTTCGTCCGCTTCAATTATCTCCACCTTTGGGCTGAGCAAGGAGGCTTCCTCCGACTGTGGGGTAGCTGGTTCGGGCAGGTAATTGGTGCTATCCTTCATCTGCCAATCGCACACGCTGTCCGGCGGATCTGCAGATGCCTAAAGAAGTCATATGAGAGGAATAAAGAGTAAAGTATTTGGATATCCTACTTCTTTGGCACCGCGAAAGCTATTTCTATGCTTCCCACTGGCTGTCGTCGTCCGACCCTTCCTCGTCCTGTGCTGGAACGTCTCCTGGGTCAACAGAAAGCCCATATAGTCGTAGAACCACAACGTCGGCTTGCACAGATCCGAATGCAGCCCGAGCTCTTTCTGCTTGAGGATTCGCATCTGCTCGCGCCTGTAATTGGTCCGAAAGATGTTGATGCGTCTTCCCACCTCCGTGCGCGTGGCATTTGGCTGAATCTCCCGGAGTTTCGTCTCCAGCAGCTCGTAGGCCCGATTCCGTAGCTCCTTATTTCTATAGTTCACATGGTGGGCGTCCCACAGCTCCGGCATGCCCTGGTAGAGGGCGAGGAACTCACGCCAGAACTGGCGCTTGCCCGCACTAAAGCGATCCGGTAGAGCAGATGTCATCTGAGGGGAAATTAATAAATTAATTCGAAATATTTTTGAAGTATTTTGAAAAATCATTTGGCGCTTACGGCTTCGCCAGTGTTGACCACTTGCTTGAACAGATGTACACCGAATGGGCAGCGCCGAAATGCTTGATGAAATCCAGCTGTTGTTGTTGTTTTTGCTGTCCCCCAGCGCTGCCGACCGGCGTTGTTGTGCTCCAAGCGCCAATCCCGAAGTGAATGAATCGTTGATGGAGCTGAAGCGAGCATTGGCTGTGTGTGTGAGAGTGTGTCGATTGATGATTGATTAGTTGGCTGACGCTGACGGCATTGAGCGGGCGACCATGGCTGTGTGTGTGTGTGATTGTTTCTGTTTTGGCTTTTGTTTTGCTCGCGCTCTCGCACACACACACAGGCTTGCAAGTCAATCAATCAAATAAATGAATGTCCGAAAATGCGCATTATCTTACTCGTATTTAATGTTCAAAGAGAGTCAACTGAAATGTTTTATTTTACACATTTACATACTTGTTATTTATTGTGGCGCAATGGAAATATCAACAAAGAACTCCAACTGCCCAGCATTGTCATTGCCAATGTGTGTGTGTGTGTGTATGAGAGAGAGAAAGAGAGACAAGAACAACAAAACGTTCAGGCAGACATGCGCATTTCCGAAATTTTCCGCAATCAAGATTGCCGATTGAGAAAATCAAAATGTAAAATTATTTATGTATAACACAATCTTTCAACATTTCCACAAGACTCGCAACCGTTTCCAAAAATATGTTCTTCCCAGCAGCGGAAAGTTACATGCGGAATTAAATCAATGATTGAGCTCTTTTTCCGTTGTATTGGTGCTCTCTCTCTGGCTTACACAGATCCAAAGAGGGAGCCGAGTGAAGGTGGTGGGCAGAGTAAAAAGCAGAGCTAAGGGCAGACATGCGCCGTAAAAAAAAAAATAGGCGCGTATATTTAGACGGCTTTGCTTTTGCTGGCCCTGAATAAGCACAATGCAGGTCAAATAAGTAGTCCGACAAACTAGGGGCCTTAGCCATGGCTAGGGCACACCAGAGGCCAAGGGAATAGCAGTATAAACTTAAACTCTTTCAAATCGAATAAATTGCTTCTTTTTTGAAAATCCAGCGTAAATATATAAATGAATAAAAATAAAATATTAATTAAAGTTTTACAATAATATTTGTACATAACATTTTATTTTATTTTATGGGCAACCTTATTTTGGTTTAAAAGATTTTTTTAATATTTACCCTATAGCATTTAAACTTACATTTACATTTAAATTTTTTAGAAAGACAGATTTTCACACAATCCCCCAATTATTATAAAAACCAACACTTATAGTATTCCCGCCGCTACTGTTACCCACCCAGTGGCAC
Source organism: Drosophila anomelani (assembly GCA_035045905.1). NCBI lineage: Eukaryota > Metazoa > Arthropoda > Insecta > Diptera > Drosophilidae > Drosophila > Drosophila anomelani. The sequence continues at coordinate 3,444,964 of JAWNOO010000165.1, forward strand.
TTGGATTTCAGGACAAGATTACAGACGCTAGTAATTGGTTTGATTGCGTTTATTTTTGGTTTGAGTACAAATTAAGGTGGCCTTAGATCTAATGATTGATTGCATCCGACCGAACTGCATCTTCAAGATGCGACAGTTTGTATATAGCCAATGCATGCTCTTTGGCTGCAGCTGTTTCTTCTTTGAGGCATTCTATTCCGCCCCATCATCCATTTCCCGCATCACCTCATCAGCCCTTGTGATTAGCCCAATCAGCCGGTAGTTCTCCTTGTAGAGGGCAAACTCCTCCAGGAGTTTAAGGTACTTGCGGGCATCGTCGCAGCTGATGACACTGCCGCGTCCTCCGCCAGACTGCCCATTGTTGTTGTCATCGTGGGAGGATTCGTGACGGCGCTTGGTCCCCTGGCGATAGTTTGGTGGCTTTCCGATCGGCGGAGGCGAACTCATCTTGCGCTGCCGCATTTGCTCAATGTACTCCATCTCGTCCTCCACATTGGCGGCCAGAACCTCGGCCAGCGAGGTGACACTCGAGCGACCATTGTTCGCATCTTCGTCGGGATCATCGGCTTCGGGGTCCATGTCTGCTTCCGGCTCTGCCTCCGGTTCGCTTTTGATGTGAACCATGGGCAGGGCTTCAAACTCTTTGTCTTTTGAAGTCTGAGCCTCGGCTGGGGACTTGGAACGCTTCTCCTCCTGCTGCTGGGGTTCTGGATGAAGTTCTTCTGGGTCACAGGGCTCCGCTTTAATGTCCTTTTCCTGCTTGATCTCCAACTTTGGCGGCGGCACAACCGGGCCCTTCTCCTTCTCCGGCTGCTGCTTTTGCTGCGGCGAAGGAATCTGCGTGATGCTCTGAGCCAACGTGGCCAGGGGTATAATAGTCATGGTCATGGGCTGTCCAGAACCTGCCGCCTGTGGTGGCACAATGGGTGTGGCAAGAAGCACTTTTTGGGAGGTGCCAGGCGGTGTGTTGGTCTGCAGGGGTAGTCTGACCAGCGGGGGCAATGGCTGGATGGCCCGGGGAAGATTCAGCTCAGCCAACGAAGGCTTTATATCTTGTTCCTCGTCTAAGTCATCCTCCCTGCCGCTGATATCGCCTCCGTCTACATCGACATCATCGTCCTCGTCCTCGCTTTGATGATTACTACTGCTCAACGGGCTGCCCAAGCTGTGATCCTCGTCTTCCTCCTCTTCGTTGTTGGGACCGCCTTCGGGCATGCACTCCGACATGACGTCCTTGACGATGTCCTTGATCTGCACCGAATAGCCCTGAGTGTAGCCAATTTTTAGCTGCTTAGTGTCGCTGTGGTGGATGCTGTAGGTGCGCCGAAACTTGTCGCACCACTCCTGGTGCGGGAAGAAGTGCGCCAGGCCCATTGAGCTCTTGAACTGCAGTGCCATCTTCTGGATGAGACCGTCGGAGATGCTGAAGTCCTTGTAGTACATCATGCGGCGGATCCAGTCATAGACGGCCTTCCCCAGCATCGAAACTCGCACGGTCTTCGTTTCCATCGTCCTGGCATCCTGACTGCGTCGCGTTCGCTGCTCCCAGGCGTTGAGTATCTCCTGGCGCTGCTGCACGATCCTCTTGATCTGATCCGGACTGCAGTTGAACAGCCGCCCCACGTGCTTGTACACCGGCAGCCGATCGTACTCCCGCAGAGCAGCCACCTTCTCGTTCAGGGCCAGCACATTTTTACGTTTGATGCGGTTATCGAAGGCCACCTTCTCGGCCGCCGGCAAACTGGGTGCGGGTGGGGTTCCCGAAGTGGGTGGTGTTGTTGTCGCCGCGGCTATCGCTGCCGGTGGTGGAGCAGGTGCTGAAGCAGGCGCAGGCGCAGTAGCTGGTGTGAGAACCTCCACGTCGCTGGACTGGGGACAAAACAAGAGAAAATAGGATGGTTAGGACGTTATATTATGTACAGTAGAGGTTGGCTTTGAAGAACAGTGGGTTATTATAAATTAATTATTTAATTATAATACATTCTATTCTTGACTATATTATAAATATAAGAAACATATATTTTTTCAAATTACACAAGTTTTTTTAAATATAAATACTTTCAGTGCTCATACTGCAGTAAGTTTACTACAGTATGAATAGTGAACTTCGCCTACTACTGTGCTACAAACCTCGCGGAGCCCAAGACCTTTCCAACGAATGCAAAACCGTGAATATTGGTTCGTGCATTCTGGAGATATAGCATCAGGAAGAAATCATTTATGAAAATGATTATTTAATATCTTCTTGTACGCCAGCCTTTAGTGATAATGGCACTAGTTTACGTTTTTTAGACCTCAAAACCCAAGAAATTCGCTTTTAGGGGCGTATAACTGTAGGCACTTACCTTCTCCCGCTTAGTCGCCGCCTTCGAGGAGTCCTTCTGCTCCTTGGGCTCCTTTCTGTCCCGCTGCTCCCTTTGCAACTTGCGTTTCTCGCGTATCCGCATTGTTTGTGCTTCTCGAGCCGAGCGCAATTTACACGGCACAATTTGTGTTTGTTTTCGTATTGTTGCTGCTGCTGCGCCCAATCACCCCCCTCGGGCAATACCTCACCCGCTGGCACACGCACACACTCTTGCCGCTCCGCCCGTCTGTGTGTGTGCACGTGTATGTGTGCGATGGCTACGATTATGCGCGTTGACTGCCAAGCAAATTCAAATTATTTTGTCATTGCTAGCTCTTCTTTGGCTTTTTGTTGCGTTTTCCCGTGTGCCTCGATTTAATTCCGTTTTGTTGCTGTCGCTTCTCTTGCAGTTATTGTAAGGCCCTGCTGATTGTGATTTTCCAACTGCTGGCAGTTCTGTTGGACGAATGTGGACGAAGGCGAAACGAAAATAGCTGGTGCCGCCGCTTTATCTCCTCATCGCGCTCTCTGTGCCTCTGCTTCCTCGCCCTCTCTCTCTCCCGCGAGTAGCATGCGCAGCGTGGGCAGCAAAAAAGAGAGCATTGCTGAGGCAGCTACCCGGAGAGAGGGTGGCAATTGTTTTTACCGCCGCCTGTGTGTGTCGGTGTGTGTAAGTGCCCCAGAGAGGGTGCTACTGCGCATGCGACAACTTTACTATTTAGCGATGTGAGCGCCGGAAAGCGATCGACAGTGCAGAATTTTCGAAGTAATTTTCAACTGCAAATGAAAACGTTTTTTAATTAAGAGAATAGTGAGAAAAGCGTCTGTATCTCACAGATGTGTACCTTGTACATATTTATATACGTAAGCTGGACAAGAAGCAAACGGGTATTAATTGACACAAAAGCTCTCTTCAGATATGAACTGGCCTTATCAATTTGTAAGCAAACTAAAAAAAAAACAAGCAAATTAAACAAATATAAAAGTATTACACACAAATAGTCTTTGTTAGTTGTTTTTTATGTTTTAAATGGATACAAAGGCTTGCCCTGGCTTTATGGTACTCTAGGACTAGTGTTGAAAAAGGATTTGTAAAATCGTTATGAACCGACGCGTACCTTCAGTTTCAGTTTATTTTTTATTAAGTTTGGTAAATCATTATAGGCAGAAACCAAATATGTAGTTAGTAAATAATAAGCTAAGGAACATTTTAATAACGTTTTTATATAATCTTTATTTTTCACAGGTACAAAACTAACCAAAGTTGGTGAACTGACGCAGGATGTGCGACATGGCTGCTGGATTATCGGCAGGCACCATGTGTCCAGCGCGATTCACCCAGAACATGCTAAAGTTTCCGGCGGTCTTCTCGTATCCCTCCAAGACGCGATCCACGGTAATTCCCACACGGGAAGCGCCCAGATATGAAGCCTTGTCGTTCCATTCCATGTCGGCAATCCAGTTAACTGCTCCGGGAGTGGCGCAGATCAGGTCAAGGCCACCGGAGAAAACGCCGACCTTCACGGTGGTGTTGTTCAGCAGCTCGCCCACTAAAGTATATTATAAAAACAACAGAAATTATTAAGAAAAATCTGATGGTTCCTAATTTTGCCTTTACTTACCAATATCCACAGCGGGCTTCATGAAATCGCCCATCAGCTTGGTGAAGGTGGTGCCGCTCTGGCCGCCCCACTTCACTCCGGTATTGATTCCCAAGGCCTCGGTGACGGGTCCTAGCATCAGATCCTCCAGCAGTTGGTCCCTATCCTCGTCCACGTCGAATTTCACCAGCGTGCGGTACATAATCTCTGTAGAAAACAACTCAGTTAAGATCAGAAGCTTTAATTTTATGAATGATGGTCTTACGTTCCGGAGTCATGGCTGCCCTGGCCATCAGTTTGTAGGTATCTCCCAGCGTCGGTGTCTCCACATTATAGAAATCCACACCCTTAGACTCACGCAGCACCACCGACTGCGTAGAGCTCCATTGCAGCGTTGCCTGTGTCCACTTTTCGCGATCCACATAGTCCTTGGTCTTCAGGGCCGAAGCCTCAATCTTGTCGTGGCCATCCTGATCCACAATTCCCAACTGCAAGAGGAACGGTGCCCAGGAGAGTACCGAATCTATGGGCGAGGTCCAGGGGTCTCCCAGTGCCACGGAAACAAAGTTGCTTTCGATCTCTTCACGCTGAATGGCGTAGTACAGCTCCAGGGCAAACTCTGGAGCCATTTTTCCGCCGTAGCTCTCGCAGAAGATGTGCAGCGGCACGGTCTTGAATTCCGGATGGTTCGTATAGAAACCCTTCATCAGCTCCACCAGATCCAGAGCGATCTGCTTGTTGGTGGTCGTGTAATAGGAGGAGCCATCCACGTAGCTGAAGCCAGAGCCCACAGGATTATCGATAAACATGACGTTCATATCCTTCACCCAAGTCCAGTCCCGATAGCTTCCATCCAGCTTGAGGGGTCCCAGCTCTTCGAAGTTGCCGTAGCCCGTGGATGAGGCACCCGGTCCACCTTGAAGCCAAATGGCCAGAGGCCGCTCCGTGTAGCTGCTGACATTGGCCGTGGTGTAGTACAGCCAGTAGAACATATGGGCACCAGTTCTCACATCCACAAATCCCCAATCCTGCTCACCAGAGCCATAACCCTTACGAGCTTTATAAAAAATAAGGAAAATCCCTTAAGTTATCTTTTATAGAAATAATTCTTAATTCATCCTACTATCTTTTTCCCACTAAAGCTTTCTTGATTTTATATTGCCACCGCATAAACCTAGTTAGCAGATAGGCTTTGATTTCCCTGGAACACTTGACTGTAATCTAGCCTTTAATTGTATCAAATGGAATCAAGCAGGCCACTTAGTGGCTTTTGATAAGGTTAATTGAATTTTGATATTGAAGATATTTAATTGAATTTTATAATATGTAGTGTATAATACAGTCCAAAAATATAATAAATCATTTTCTAATTTTTTCCGATCTCAATGATCAATTCTAATTTAAATATTTATAAAAAATACCTTAAGTTTTAGTAATTTCTTTCAATTTCTTCCTATACAGATTTTTATACCACTTTGTGCCGTTTTCTGACCTGCTCTACAAGCAATAAAAGCCGCTTTGGCTTGGAACACTTTCTCACTGATTAGCACCCCTGTGATCGGAATATAAAATGGGCAAACTCACCATTGACAGAGCCCAAGCTGGCGGTGATCGCCAGCAGAGCCACCACAGTAGCAGTGATAACCCGTCCAGTCATGTTGCACCAGTTCCAGTAGCTCGGAAACTTAGAAGACCCAACCGAACACTTGGCAGTTCCACTGCCGTCTGATCGCCGTTCGGTCGAAGACATCGCAGGTAAGGTAGCCCAGCACCTGACACACCTAGAATTCGTAATCTCTTGGCGGGAGGGGGCGTGTGTGTTTGCGGAGTATTTATGGCCCTTCGATGGACGATGACGCGGAGGCTTTGGACAAGCAGCTTTTGACACTTGTCCGTTTTTGGCAAATCTCTTTGTCATATATTTTTAGATTGAGCCATTAAGTCGCAGAGATTGCACTCCACTATCTTGAGAGGGGGGTTTTCCCGAAGCTTTTCCCGTTGTTTTTATTGATCCAAGGTTGCAGTTTATGCCAGGTGACATATCTTTGAGATACCATATAACGTTTAGGAAATCTCTTTCAATCTTGCTTAAATGATAAAAATATATTCGACTTTTAGGATTAATAATCCAGTGACATCTTGGTTATCTCATATCAAAATGATAGAAGGAACTTTGTTCTTTCCCTTCTTTTCCTTTACGGCCAGCAATATTATTGAGTATACATAAATTAAAATAATCATCACCGAGTCTTATAAGGAATCTACAATATTTTCTTTTTCGATTTCAAAAGCAAAGTATTTAATATTTTTATTTGTATACTGGTTTTTATTTATTTTATTTTTGTTTATTCAAGCAAAAGTCTACCCAAAGTTGGTAAACTCGCGCAGGACATGGCTCATGGCAGCTGGATTATCAGCCGGGGCCATGTGACCGCTTCGGTTGATCCAGAACATGGTGAAGTTGCCTCCAGTCTTCTGGTAACCCTCTAATATGCGGTCTACAGTGATGGCATTACGCGGAGCAGCCAGGTATTCATCCCTGCGGCTCCAATCCAGCTGGGCGATCCAGTTGACGGTGCCAGGAGTGGCGCAGATGAGATCCAGGCCACCTGAGAATACGCCCACCTTCAGTGGAGTCTTCTCCAGTAGTTCGTTAACTGCAAAAAATAAATAATTAATAAAATATTCATCGGAAAAAGAGAAAATATTGCCCACCAATGTGAATGACTGGTTTCATGAAGTCGGTTCTATGAATATCAAAGGTGGTTCCACTCTGCGAACCCCACACTACATTAGAGGGAATACCCAGGGTCTCGGCCACAGGACCTCTCATCAGATCCTCCAGCAACTGAGTGCGATCCTCATCGATGTCAAATTTAACCATGGTGCGGTAGAGACGCTCTAAAAATTATAGTAAAACTCAATTTACATTTAAAAAACTTTTTCTAGGACTCACCTAATGGGCTTAAAGCTAGTTGCCTTTGGTAACGGCCGCCTGCCGTCTCCTTCAGCACATTGTAAAAGTCCACACCCTTGGAGGCCTTCATCACCTCCCACTGAGTGTTGCCCCACTGATAGGTGGCCTGGATCCATCGCTCTTGCTCAACCAGCTGAGCCGTCAAGTTGGCAGCATCCTGTATGGCCTTGTAACCCTCATGATCCACGATACCAAGCTCCTTGAGAAGAGGTCCCCAGGCCAAGACAGAATCGATGGGCGATGTCCAGGGATCGCCCAGAGCCACTGAGGTGAGATTGCTCTTCACCTCGCCCCGCTCCTTGGCGTAGTAAAGTTCCAAAGCAAACTCTGGTGCCATCTTTCCGCCGTAACTTTCGCAAAAGATATGCAGGGGAACTGCTTCGAACTCGGGATGCAGCTTATAGAAGCCCTTCATTAGCTCCACCAAGTCAAGGGCGATTTCCTTATTCGTGGCCGTGTAATAAGCAGTATTATCCACATAGCTATAACCACTGCCCACGGGATTATCGATGAACAGGACATTCATATCCTTCACCCAGGTCCAGTTGCGCCAATCGCCATAGAGATCGACGGGTCCTAGTTCCTCGAAGTTCCCGTATCCAGTGGATGAAGCTCCAGGACCTCCCTGAAGCCAAATGGCCAGAGGCCTATCCGTATAGTCAGAGACATTGGCGGTGGTGTAGTAAAGCCAGTAGAACATATGAGCGCCTGGACGCACGTCCACATAGCCCCAGTCCTGCTCGCCGGGTCCGTAGCCGGGTTTGCCTAGATTTTCCAATTATAATTGTGTCAGATTTTGCCTTTTATTTACAACGCAACTTGTTTTCAACTTCAGAAAGATAGCACTTTATTTACGACACTCACCATGAGCCAAGGCGGCGAGGCACGCCAGGAATGTTACCAGCAAGAGCGACATCTTCAACTGTAGGCCATGGTATGGCTCGTGCCTTTATTTAAAGGCAATAACCACTATCAGTGCCTGGTGCCTGTTAATTAATATTTACCAAATTGATAGCAAGACCTATCGAACTGGTTCTTATGGAAGTCAAATTACCTATTATTATATATAGTTTTTAGTTTTAGTTATACAACAAATAAAGAATCTAACCGAAAGAAGTGAACTGCCGCAGGACGTGGCTCATGGCTGCAGGATTATCCGTTGGAATATTGTGGCCACTCCGGTTGATCCAGAACAGAGTGCCGTTTCCGCCCGACTTCTGGTAGCCTTCCAATATACCATCTACGCTGATAGTGGTTCGAGCCGCCTTTAAGTACTCGCCCCTCCCGCTCCAGTTGAGCTTGGCTATCCAGTTAACGTTTCCGGGAGTGGCGCAGATCAGGTCCAGATTGCCAGTGGCTACGCTCACCTTTAGAGAAGTCTTCTCCAGCAAGTCGTTCACTGAGGATCAGTTTGTTAATTCTCTATATTATTATTTTCTATACTTGCCTTACCGATGTGAATAACGGGTTTCATGAAGTCGGGTTCCAGGTAGTCGAAAGTAAAATCTTTTTGCCATCCCCAGACCACAGTTTTTGGAATTCCCAGTGCATGGAAAACAGGACCCCGCATCAACCCATTAAGCAATTTTTCTGGAAAAAACTTGGTAATCATATAAATCATACCATCCTCCATTAACTCTGATTACCTTCTTGTGTTTCATCCTCATCGATAAAATCGCCGTTCGTCTTCTTCAGCACGTTATAAAAGTCGACGCCCTGCGAAGCTCTACGAACCACATCCTCGGTGTGACCCCACTGGGCAGAGGCTGACCCCCAGCGCTCCTGCTTGACCATCTGAGCAGTCACGTTCGCAGATGTCATAATCTCGTCGTATCCTTCTTGGTCCACAAAGCCCAGTCCGTGAAGTAGTGGCCCCCAGGAAAGGACGGAGTCGATCGGAGAGACCCAGGGACTGCCAAGTTCCACAGATGTAATATTGCTCCTAAGCTCACCTCGCTGCAAGGCATAGTAGAGCTCCAAGGCAAATTCGGCAGCCACTTTTCCGCCGTAGCTTTGGGAAAATATGTGCAGCGGCACAGTCTCGAACTCAGGGTGCAGTTTGTAGAAGCCCTTCATCATCTCCACTAAATCCAGAGCTATCTCCTTATTGGTGGTAGTGTAGAGGGTTGTGTTATCCACATAACTGAAGCCGCTGCCCACGGGACTGTCGATGAACATGACGTTCATATCCTTAACCCAGGTCCAGTTTCGCCCATTGCCCTTCACATCGAGGGGCCCGAGTTCAGCAAAATTGCCATATCCAGTGGAAGAAGCCCCAGGACCTCCTTGCAGCCAGATGGCCAGAGGTCTTTCCGTGTAACTCGAAACATTGGCGGTGGTGTAATAAAGCCAGTAGAACATATGAGCGCCTGGACGCACGTCCACATAGCCCCAGTCCTGCTCGCCGGGTCCGTAGCCGGGTTTGCCTGGGATTTGCAATTATAATTATGTTAGATATTGCCGTGTATTTACAACGCAACTTGTTTTAAACTTCAGAAAGATTTACTTCACTTTATTTACGACACTCACCATGAGCCAAGGCGGCGAGGCACGCCAGTAATGTTACCAGCAAAAGCGACATCTTCAACTGTAGGCCATGGTATGGCTCGTGCCTTTATTTAAAGGCAATAACCACTATCAGTGCCTGGTGCCTGTTAATTAATATTTAAAAAACTTTTAGCAATACCTATCGAACTGCTTCTTATGGAAGCCACATTACTTATAATTATCTATAGTTTTTAGTTTTAGTTATACAACAAGAAAAGTATCTAACCGAAGGAAGTCAACTCCCGCAGCACGTGGCTCATGGCTGCAGGATTATCCGCTGGAATGGAGTGGCCACTCCGGTTGATCCAAAACAGGCTGAAGTTTCCGCCCGACTTCTGGTAGCCTTCCAATATACCATCTACGCTGATAGTGGTTCGAGCCGCCTTTAAGTAATCGCCCCTCCCGCTCCAGTTGAGCTTGGCTATCCAGTTAACGTTTCCGGGAGTGGCGCAGATCAGGTCCAGATTGCCAGTGGCTACGCTCACCTTTAGAGAAGTCTTCTCCAGCAAGTCGTTCACTGAGGATCAGTTTGTTAATTATCTATATTATTATTCTCTATACTTGCCTTACCGATGTGAATGACGGGTTTCATGAAGTCGGTTTCCAGGTAGTCGAAGGTAAAATCTTTTTGCCATCCCCAGACCACAGTTTTTGGAATCCCCAGTGCATGGAAAACAGGACCCCGCATCAACCCATTAAGCAATTTTTCTGGAAAAAACTTGGTAATCATATAAATCATACCATCTTACATTAACTCTAATCACCTTCTGGTGTTTCATCCTCATCGATAAAATCGCCGTTCGTCTTCTTCAGCACGTTATAGAAGTCGACGCCCTGTGAAGCTCTAAGAACGACATCCTCGGTGTGACCCCACTGGGCAGAGGCTGACCGCCAGCGCTCCTGCTCGACCATCTGAGCAGTTAAGTTCGCAGATGTCATAATCTCGTCGTATCCTTCTTGGTCCACAAAGCCCAGTCCGTGAAGTAGTGGCCCCCAGGAAAGGACGGAGTCGATCGGAGAGACCCAGGGACTGCCAAGTTCCACTGATGTAATATTGCTCCTAAGCTCACCTCGCTGCAAGGCATAGTAGAGCTCCAAGGCAAATTCGGCAGCCACTTTTCCGCCGTAGCTTTGGGAAAATATGTGCAGCGGCACAGTCTCGAACTCAGGGTGCAGTTTGTAGAAGCCCTTCATCATCTCCACTAAATCCAGAGCTATCTCCTTATTGGTGGTAGTGTAGAGGGTTGTGTTATCCACATAACTGAAGCCGCTGCCCACGGGACTGTCGATGAACATGACGTTCATATCCTTAACCCAGGTCCAGTTTCGCCCATTGCCCTTCACATCGAGGGGCCCGAGTTCAGCAAAATTGCCATATCCAGTGGAAGAAGCCCCAGGACCTCCTTGCAGCCAGATGGCCAGAGGTCTTTCCGTGTAACTCGAAACATTGGCGGTGGTGTAATAAAGCCAGTAGAACATATGAGCGCCTGGACGCACGTCCACATAGCCCCAATCCTGTTCGCCGGGTCCGTAGCCAGCTTTGCCTAATATTAAAATGTTTTAAGTATTAAAATATAAGTTCTATTGAAATATTTCTTAGCGAGATAACTTTAGATTTATGGCTCTTACCGTGAGTCAAGATGACAAAGCAGGCCAAGAGAGTAACTGGCAAAAGCGACATATATAGGCTAATAATATAGGGTTTTTAATCATGTGAAAGTCGATTTAGCTTGCCGTGCATCCTTATGCACTCACGTATCACTGAGTACTGCAGTTACCTCGAGCGAACGTGACAAATCACACCAAATAATCATCTTTTAATGCTCTCATTTATATTTAATAATATTCTGTAATACGCTCTTTAAATTCGCAACCTGATAAGGTTTGCCTATAAGCTTGTAAACATGTTTAAGCGTCTGAGGTTCCCCTGAATAAATTTGATAAGAATTCCTTTCCATTTCCGCAGATTCTGTGAATTGATTAAAACTAAGTACTTGCAACTAGTTGTGTGATTTTTTTGGAATTTCATTTTTCACTTCCCTCCTTCAGTCTTTTAAATGGAATGGAAACCCATTTAAGATAAAAGCTTACAAAATTCAAACTCGATAGTAAATGGAAAAATCGAGCTGGGTATCGATAATCGGCAGAGTGGCAGCACTTCACAGGTGTTGTTTTTTTTTTTTTTCTGCTGGAACAGCTGTTGGCGCTTTGTTGTCTGCAGGTGCGAAGTAATTGGATTAATTTTTGGTTAAAATCAAAGGTAAATCAAAGCCATGGCCACGATGCGTGTACCCAAGCAGAAGGTGATCCTGTGCGGCGACTATGGCGTGGGCAAGAGCTCCCTGTTCCGGCGGTTCGCCACCAACACCTTCGTCACGGACACGGACAGAAAATCCACTCTGGGATTGGATCATATCGATCGGGAATATAATATAGCAGAGAAGCAGATCAAGGTAAGACTGTCTTTCGCATCTCAGGCATTGTTACGGATCATATGCACCGTGGTTATAAGATAAATCCAATCCCTCCATGTCCACAAACATATACTATATATTCCTTCTCCATCAGCTCCAACTTTGGGACACTGGCGGCATGGAGCGCGTGGCCTCTGTCACCTCGTCGTATTACAAATTCGCCGAAGGAGCCATTCTTGTGTTTGCCCTGGACAACGCCGCCTCGTTTCACTCGCTCTCACAGCATCTCCTTGATATTGTTACCTATGCGGAGAATGCGAAGATCTTCATTTGCGGCAACAAGAGCGATCTGGAGGGCAGGGAGCCGGAGGTTAGTGACGAGGAGGTGGAGGCCTTTTGCGAGCAGTGTCACTCGTTAATCAGTGCCACCTACAAGACATCCTGTCGCAGCGGCGCCGGCGTGGAGGAAATGTTCCGCGACATCTCGCGGCAGCTGGTGCACGCCAATCGCTCCAAGATGGAGCTGCAGGCCCTGGAGCAGAAGAGCTTCCAGGTGGACACGGCCAGCGATGCGGTGATGAACGAAGAGGACGCCTCCTCCTGCGGCTGCTAGCAGTTGGGGAACATTGAGTTCGGCTAAGAAGCCACACTCAATGACGCCCCCTTGCAGACATGCATTTTACTGTGTTTATGATTTATTTATTAACAGTTTTTGGCTATGAATATGAATATTTAATTTCGAATTTAATGCGAAATACGTCCCGGATGCGAACACGAGTCATAGATTAGGATTAGGTTACTATTATTATAATAATCCAGGCGCCAAGTCATGCCAAACATTAACTACTTAAACTTTGTACACGTAACTTAGGGTGGATCGCATTTTGGGGAAATGGGGAAAAGTATTTGGTGGAAATTTTTAAAGGATTATATAGTTACACTTTTGGGAAATAGTATATTTTTATGGAAATTTTCTTAGGCAAAATATAATACAAAGTTTTTGGTTTTTGTATACAATTACGACATCCAGGGTTTACTCTTTGTTCCTACAATTTTCTGGTTAAAACAATGCACCCACCCTAGAGCGTATTTAGCTTAGTGCGTAAGTTTGAAGCTTTCTTCCACAGAATATGTAACGCGTAAAAGTAAAAAATATGCTAAAACAATAAATAATCAACATACGACAAACTGGAATGGCTAATCTTGGCCTACAATCAAACTATTATTGGTTATTTCTTAGCTACAGGGATGACTACGAGGTGACCGAGGAGCCAGGAGCAAAGGTCAGGTAAATACTGACTACCACGGCCACCACGAAGCAGACACCAACGCCATAAAGGACGACCTTTTCGCGCATAGCCCTCAGCATCATGTTGTTCAAGGTGCGCGAGGCTCGACCCAGCTCCGCATTAGTTTCCCTTAGGCGAGCTCTGGCTCCCTGGAGCGTCTCCCTCTGATGGTGCAGATCACCCAGCACCTGGGCGCCCAATTGTTCCGTTTCCAGGGCCACGCGATAGCCTTCGGTCAGGCGGTTGCCCGTGCGTTCGATCTGCTCAGAGTTGTCCAGCAATCGCTGCCTCTGATCGGTGCTGATGGTCACATCTTCGTAGCTATCTCCTAGATCCAAGGTGGTGAATGTATTGTGCGCTTGAGCGCGCTGTTTGTCCTTGGTCTGCTTGTACTCTGCCTGCAGGCGCTTCAACTCCGCCTGGGCCACCTGCAGTTTGCCATTGAAGCTGCTGCGCTGTGCCGGATTCAGTTCGCGAACCTCCAGCCCCATCTGCTCCAGCAGCTCCTGAGCCTCCGGCAAGCTTGCATCGATCTTGCTGCACAATTCGTTTCGTTCACCTGCGGAAATGCAGGTGAAAATTAATAATCGCTGGCAGAAAAATTGTCTAGAAACTCACTGTTGTTGTTCTGCTGCTGCAACCGTCCAATATGGGCGGTTATTTCGGCTATCAGCGAGGCATATTGCTGTTCGTATTGGTTAAGCAGTGACATTTGTGCGGTTTTAGGCCAGATTTGTTATTAATAACAATGAATTTTAGCAACAATTTGCTAATTGTTCGCTGAAAAACGTAAACATTGGTTTAGAGTGACCAAATGTAATATGTTTTGTGGCAGCGTTGCCAGACTGATAATTGAATTACGGTCGATTTTTATTAAAGTTTTTAAAACTTTTCAAACTAAAAACTAATATGAAATATTTATGAAAAAATAATAATCACTTTGACCTCCAATTCAATAATTTTTTGTTTAAATACAACAAAATAAAGTGTCCCATGCTCCCATTCAAGTAAAAAACACTTTCCATTAATATTAAAATTCCATTTTAATGGTTCTTATTGCAATTAATAAATTATTTAATTATTTTCAGCTTCTGTGAGAGGATATTCTTTAGGAGAAATTAATAATACTATTTTTGATACATATGTACACAGTTCATCACATTTGTGTTTTGTGCTCGTCGTCTGGAGTAGGAAACCCCAGTAGTCCACCTAACCCTCGACCAGCGTGGCCTTGTCGCCCTTCCGGAGCACCAGTTCCAACTGGGAGAGCAGTCCAATCGCCCGGAAGTTCTCCTTGAAGAGGACAAAGTCCTCCAGCGGCTTGAGGTACTCCAGTGCCTGCGAATAGCTATCCAGTTCGCTCAGCATCTCCATCTTCTTTTTCTGCTCTGGTTCCGGCGATGTGTGTCCATTGGTTTGACTTTCAGAAGAACTGCTGCTGCCGTTGGGGATCTTCTTGGGCGAGGTGGGAGCAGAGACGGCCTTGGCTGGCGCTGGTGAATCCTTTCCTTTGATGGAGAGGGCTGGCGTGGACTTTCCACTGGGTCCACCGCCTTTCGGAGCATTCTCTTTGCTGCTGGCACTGTCTCTCCCTCCGCTACTGTTGTTATTCTGCTCCTTGGGACTCGAGCTGCGACTGTCTTTGCCTGATTCTGTGTGGACAAGTGGCGGCGAGGTCACTGCCGAGTTGATTTCCTGCACCTCATCGTCGTTGGGAGACTCCATTTTGGGCCGCTTGGCCAACTGCACGGGCTGAAAGGGACTGGATCGCTGGGGTGGCACATTGGGCGGCAGTTGGGGCTGAAAGGGTTCCCTTTGAGGCGGCATGGAAGGCGGGAACTGTGGCTGCTGCTGTTGCTGCATTTGCTGTTGCTGCTGTTGGAGTTGCTGCTGCATCTGCTGCTGGTGGCGCTCAAAGTAGAAGTCATTGAAGCTGGCAAAGCCTGGATGAGGCGGATGGCCAGGATGTCCCGGAAACGGCGGCCACGGATGCCCCATCTGCTGCTGTTGCTGTTGCATATGTTGCTGCTGAAGAGCAAAGTGTTGCTGCTGTTGCTGCTCCTGGTAGCTTTGCTCCTTGACATCCATACTGTCATCATCCTCCTCGTATTCCCCATACTGCTGCATGTAGCTCATGTACTGCTCGGGCATCTCCTCCAGCTTGGCCACCCGTTCTGCACTGGCGGGCGGAAAGAGATGAGCCAGGTCCTGCACTATATCAGGAATCCACAGAGAAGAGCCCAAGGACTTGAGCTGATTGCTGGCCAGCTTCTGGGCAAAGCCCTGTAGATGTGTCTCCCGGAAGCGGTTTAACCAGCGATTGTCCGCGATGAACGAGGTGCTACCGATCACCTGGCGGGCGTTCTCCGCCTTATCCTTGATCATGCCATGGGTAATGCTTCCCCTAAGCTGCGGATTGATATTGGCCCGCACCAGCCACTCATAGACTACGGCATTGATGTAGGCGCACTTCCTGCTCCTCTCGATCTCCTCCACCATCGCCTGCTGCTCCACGGCCTCCAGATTAGAGGGCACCTCCAGTCGCAGCGTGGGCAAGGCATTGGACTGAAGCCGTCGTCCGCCAAGGACACTCGGATCGAAGTGCAGGGCGCACACCACGGGCTTCTTGAAGGGCACAATCCGACGCAGCGAGGCATGGCACGCCTCCTTCCACAGCTTGTGAAAGGGATTCTCGGGACGCGGAAACGCAAAGAACTGCATGCTCGGATGCTGACGCGAATTGGACAGGCAGCCGATGATGCAGCAGCGCCGGATGGTGGGCATCTCGGGCTGCGGATGGAATTGCTGTTGGCCCCGAATCTTAAATCTTGAAGAGCTGGGCGTCGCTGACGCTTCGCCAAGCCACGGAATGGGATGAAAATAAAAAAGCCACCAAAGGGATCTGCAAAAAGAAGAGATATAAAGGCGTCATTAATATAATTTAATATAAGAAATAACAAATATTTAATACAAATGTTGCTCTTCACTTTTTTTTTATTGCCATGAATTGGTTTTTCAAAACGCATTGACAAATTTATGATGCATTCGATCAACAAGCTGGGGACTTGAACTCAATCAGCTCACGAGCTCCCATGACTCATCAGATTGTGGCAAAAAATAAATATATAAAGAAAACTATATCACAGTATAGCATATAGACACGACCTCGAGGTCTTTCCAGAGCATCTGCTCAATCGACCACTCCAGAGAGTCAAGGGGAATACGACGGCAGAAGATACAGCTACAGCTACTGATACAAGTATGGCTATAGCTACAAATACAGCTGAAAAGAGATACATACATATCTGCACAACCTATAAACTATAGTTATACGCCTTTGGAAATCGATACAGCCCCGAAAACCAGAACCAGAGCCATACCCCCAGAGCTCCATATCGGGGAGTACCCATACAGAGACACCCACTTTTGGTATATGGAATCTTGTATCTAGCGGATACACACCACTGCAGATTGTAAACAGCAAAGCTAGGCTAAAGCGAACGTATGGTTGGGCCGCGCCCCCTTTTCGCAACGCCCCCCGAAGATGTTTATAGTAAGACTCGGCTGCTGAGTCACGGAACCACAGCCACCTGACTGAGTCAGAGAGCCGGTCTTCGGATTAGCACAGCTCCCCGGAGAGATCGAGGTTGAGATCGAGATCGAGATGACTTAATGCGAACAGCATGTCCGTTTTACCAATGGTACTTTTGTATATAGCTGCGTTTTTATAGCTCAAAATCTACAAGCAATGCCTTTCATCTAGCTTGAGTTGCTTTTAGATTTCCTGCGTATTTCAAAGAATACTCAGGGGGATTTTTCCTAAGGCTATGTGCGGGGATTTCTCCCCATTTCTTTCCATTGACACGGATTTACGGAATTGGGTTTTATTTCCGGACTTGTGCTGCTGCGTCAGCCAGCTTAGGGGTTGCTCACTGTTGCACATCTCTTTCTAGCAGTCTCAGTCGCTTACTGGCTTCCTTACGCAGCTGTTCGCTCTACTCTTGAGTAAAGTTTTTGCGCCGGAAACTTCTTGGCAGCAGGAGCAGCGCAGCCAGCGTCAAAGTTTCTCAGCCCGAAAAACCCAATCGCAAACTGAAACCGAACCTCAAACCCAAGCGCAAACCCAGGCCCAAGGAACCGAACCCTTCCACTTTCCATCTTGAAGATACTCGCACCTTGACACACAACGCGACTGCGCTTCGTCTATGCTTCGGCTTCATCTTCCAGAGGCTGTGCGGATATACACACACAGATACTATTTGTGCACACACACACCATCACGTTGTCGAGTGCACTACACCATCAATTCCAATTCAAATCTCCCCTGACTGACTCGCTTTATAAATGGTTTTATATTTCCTTTTATGTCGCTCTCTATGGCCCAAGCTATGGCTACGGCTATGGCTCTGAGTCTGAGACTGAGTTTGGATATATAGTTACAGCATTGGCCAAAATACTAGGGGAGGGTTTCGAAAACTCTTTGAAAACTCTTTGAAAACTCTTTGAAGTTTTTAAAACATTTTCTTTAGTAAGAGATCTTAGAGAACATTTATTTATATATTTCTTATTTATTTTTGTTTTTATTCTACAATAAATGGAATAACAGCTTTGAAAAACATTTGCTATATTTTATTTGAAATTCTCTAAATCATTTATTTAAATAATAATTTATTCAATATTTCAGGAAATATATAAGAAATAAAAAAGGTTTAGCCGTTCTTAGCCACAAATTTCTTTGTTTAATAAGGCAATTAAGGAAACTACACTATTATCTCATTGTTAAGTGTAAATATATATACACAGCATCGGATACGGACGTTGGATGTGGACGTGGACGTGGATGTAGCTCCAAGTACGAGTATCTCGACATCTCAGCTCGCTCAGTTCGCCAGTTCTTACGTTTCTTTCCCTTATATCGATTGGCACTTTATCTTAATCGCCTCGAGAGTTGTCCCTCGCCATCTCCTGGCCCCCAGGGGTATTTCCCGCCCTCGCCTTCAGCATCTCCTTCAGCTCCTCGGCTGGAGATTCCCCTCCCACAGAGTCACCCTAATGGCTGCCTATACGTTTTGTTGCTGTTGCTGCTTCTGCTGCTGCCGCCTAAGCTGCCTTAGCTCCTGGGTTCTTCGTGAAATTTCGTGCAGCGTCATTATCATCGGAGCAATCAAGATGATGCCCCGGTTTCGGTCCTGGGCTCAGGTCCCTGGTCTTGGTCCCAATCCCAATCCCATTTGCCATTACCGAACCCAGCCTCAACTTCAGGTCGGGCTCCCTTTTGTTGGCCAACATATCTTTTGTATCTCTGTATCGCAGTATCTCTCGTAGCCATTGTGTTTTGCCTAGGAAGTTTTCAGTTCGGTTCGGTTTTTTGGCTCGTTTTTTGGTTCGTTTCTACGTTCTACCTAACACAAACCTTCCTCCATCTCGCCCTGCCCCTTTGTCTATATGTATATGGCTGTACTATAGCGTATTCCCCTACCGATTCCCACCGCTCGGGGATTAAGCTGGTAGTTTTGGGTTTCACTCGACGATGCTCACGATGTCAGGTAATTTTGCGATTGGTTTTTCGTCTTGGGCTCGGGCTATGGCATGAGTTTACTTTACTTATTTATCTCTTATATCTCAAGGTGGTTTGGTTGGACCTTTTTGGGCTGGTTTTAGCAGCGCATAAATGGATGTTATATAGCTTGGCAAGGCAGCATGCCTTGATTCGAATAAAGTGTGAGTGTATATGTGAATTATTTCAGATTCGAGGGGAAGATATACACTCATGGGAATAAAGAAACAGACTATGCTGCTGCGCTACACTTATATATGTTATATTGTATGGATTTCATTATGTTTGTATCTGGTGGGTATGGTCTAAGAGGTCATTAAAGTGAGATATAGATAGGGATTGGTTTTATACTAGTTTGGAAGAGGAGAAGGGAGTGTGATTGATGTCGAATGCAGAACTTGTATAGGAAATTTTACCAAAAAAATAGATATTACTTAAATAGACATTCGTTAAATAAATTTTATAATGTTATTGATTTTAATGGTGACAGGAACATTGTTTTTATAGGTTAATGGCATCGATTGACCTTTGTTAATTACATTAATAATTACATTTACGAATGGTAATGTAAACCAGTTTAGCCGCAAACATAAGCAAACCTAAATTAAAGGAATAAACTGGCTATTATAATGGCCATTAATTAAATCAAAGCATATTTTTGTAGTTATAAAACAATAAAACCTTTTATTAAGTTATAAAAATGTGAATTTAATTGTTTTAAAATATATAATAACAAAGAAAGTCATAAGGAGGAAATATAACAAACTTATTATTTATTTATTTAAAAAAGAAGTTATCGTAGTTATTTATATAAAAAAAAACTTGTATAAGACCTTGTAAATCGTTATATTTATATCTTATTTCATATTTAAATGAAATAAAGCCAAATAACTATCTTAAATTGATCAATTAAATGTTGTTTTATTATAAACATATCATTAGTCCAATAATAATCACTTTAAACCATTAATATATACCTTCTCTCATCAAATTAAGTACATTAAATCCACATTTATAACAGAAACACAACTTATAAATCATCCATAAGCAGCTTTACCTATTAGACATGCTCCATTTGAATCGAATTACCCAATTCCGGGACTCAACACCCACTTAGCACTCACGCCTCCCTCATGAAAGTGTCCTTGGCTGCTTCAAGGACTTCCCCCATTCAATTGGCGCCAAATCAGCGGGGCAATGTCCCCTTATCACACCCCCAAATACACAGCTGGCACACACACACACACACTGGGAAACCAAAAAATAAATAAGCGCTGAAAATCAAACAAATAAAATGCAAAAAACCAAAACAAACCGCTGCCGCTGTCAGCGTCGACGCAGCAGCAGACGCCGCGCTGTCTAAGAAATTCAAACAAAACAAAAGCGGGGATTTTTCAAAACACAGAAAACACACACAGACACCGGTTCCTTTGGCCGCATGCAAATGCGGCTTTTTTTAATTACAGACACAACAAGAGGGCCGAGTAGGCGTCGACAGCGACGGCGACAGAATCTCAAGACCCCGATTTGTTTACATCACACACTGGTACATCCCACACACGCCTCGTACATCATCATCGCACACAAATTACCCATCCGCACAGTGGTACTCACATCCGGAGCAACCGAAAAACGTATCGGCTGCAGTCTATATATCCACTCGAAAGTCTAGACCTCCTCCAAGTTACGCGATGTATATATAATTTCTGTGCGCGGATTTAAACCACTCGGGAAATGGAAAAACTCGTGGAAAATATCCGCCAAACGCGCTGCGAGAACCGCTGCCCACGAACGTTCAGCACAGAGTGAACGTGAACCGAGTTGGAGTGTACGAAACTAGCGACATCATCATCGCACAGCCATAGCTATGGCTACGGCTACATCGACTCGACGAACGACCCCGACCGACTCGTTTTTCCCATCTATAGGAAATATTTAATCCCAAACAAGCCGGGCCAAGCCATGCCATGCCAAACCAAAAAACCTAAGGCACTGACTGCGACCGCAGCAGAGGCAGAAGCAGAGCTCGGAGCAGCGCAGCAGCAGCAGTAGCTGAAGAAGCTCAGCCATCAACAAGGACGGCTGAGAGCCAAAGCACCTCGCGACCAGAGATGCTATAGAAGGCTCTAAAAATAGCATAGATACTCATAGATACAAACCTCATTATAGGTGTTTGTTTAAGCCTTGTCCGCGAAGCTGTAACCAAAAAAAATATATATTTAAATATGAAAAGCCTTAAGATAGATATTTCAAATATAATATATTTTACAAAATAAATAAATATAAGTAATTATTCAAAATCAAGAAAATATATAATTTATAAACAAACCTGTTTGAAAATTTGTTAAATTTTAAATTTGGTTTGTGAAATTGTTTGCATAAGAAAGAAACTTTAAAAATATATGGTTCAAAAAGCAAAATATGTTTTTAAGAATTTTATTGGAATATTTATTTTAATAATATTTGTTTACTACACTTTAATAAAATTCGAAGTTTACTTTGGATAAACCGTGTTACGAATAAAATTCTTTCTATGACTGTAAAAAGAGTTTTTTTAAGAAACGAAAAATTTATTTTAAAAAATGTTTTCTGTTATATATTAATTAATTAATACAAATTACTGACAAATAAAGTGTACCTTTTATTAAAAAATATCCAATCTGCCAGCATCGCTGCCAGTGGCGTCGCAGTTGCAGTCGCTGTCGACGCTGGCGTCGCCGTAAGACGTGGAAAACAAATACTCTGTAGCAGCGACAGCAACAAAAATACCAGGAGCCAGGGCGTCAGAACGTGGAAACGTCAAAAGGACACAACAGAACTGAGCTGAGCAGGATAAGGGCGGTGGGGAGATGGTGTCATTTGTCGGTCGCAGCGTCTCGACTGTCAGCCATCGGCGATATATGCCCGAAGACCCAGAGACCCGAGCTTGTAGCCCGAACCTGAAACCGAAGCCCCCAACCTGTCATCTCGTCCTACCTTTGGGGTGCGTTTTATGGCTTCAGTTGGGTCTGGGTTTGTACATAGATGTATCTCTGATGGGTTTTCGGGTTTTGGGCTTACGTAGTGCTAGCTATGGCAACTGCCTCCACCAATTCCCAGTCCCCTAACTCGCTCTGATTCGTTGTAGATACATATATCTGTTTATATCTCTTATTCAGGTGAATGATTGGCTTCGGTTGTGGGTCTGACGAAATTCACTTGGAATTCCGGTATCTATATGCTTGAGTCAGATATAGAGACGGTATGGGATTTACATGTGTGGGTTTACCCACACCAACATCGGTAATTATAACTATTTTTGGGTATTATTATTATTGACTTTTTGGGTTCTTTTAAAGCTATTTTGGGGTGAACCTTGTTTTGCGAAAATCATATATATTTACTGAGGATCTTTAAGATTAAATAAGACAATAAATTAGAATGTTTTTGTCTCAGGACCATAATTTCGTTATTAAAGTCCAGCCTGATCTTCGGTTTTTAATAAATTTATCATTTTAAATGTTAATTTTAAAAAAGACTGAACTTAAGAATTCCTGTTAATAAAAAAATACCCCATTGATGTAATATTTACCCTCCCAGAAATCTCTCCTTTTCTACTGATCACTCTCTCCAAGATAAACCTTATCAAACTGACCTTATACCATACGATCTCAGTATGTTCTTCTTCCCTCTTGGGTCCACTCGAATGATGGCTGACTTGTAAGTATAAATTTTCGCTTTGGCATTGGTCCAATTTAAACGAGTTTTCTTATGGATTCTCCATATAAGCGACGAAGTCCAAGTCGTGAGTGGTTGCGAGAGATGCTCGGATTCGGGTTCTTCTTGGGACATTCATTATAGGCATTCATTTCAGTCTCGACATCCGTTAGCGGGGAAGTGCCATGGCAACTAGTAAAATATATATACGCGAGTACAAGTATGAGCGCACGTACAGAAAATCCATACCATTCCAGTCCAAGCCAAAACTCACAGATACTCACACACACACACACTCGCACACATTACTAGGGCTATCTTGGAGATGCTGCTGAACCGAGGCTGCTGAGATATACTACCAGCGGCATGTGTATCTTGTATATATACGGCTGTAACCTGAAGTATCGCTGCCCGGTTTGGTAGGCGATTGGGTTTGAGATTGGAACTGGGATTGCTATTGGGATTGAGCATATAAATAACTGGAGCGTCGACTGCGAAGCCGGCAGAGCTGGTCGCAGCAGCCACCTAAAACAAGAACAACAACAATGTGAGACTAAACGAAAAACAAAGCATTAGGTCGAAAGCCAGCCTTTTGATGGATTAGTTTTAATACAAGTCTAAGATACAAATGGATAACGCTCAGTTTGGGTTCGTCTTTTCGGTTCGGTTCGGTTCCCTTCCATTTTCGATACGATTATATGTCGTTCGGTGGTGGGAAATCGCACACATACCATACTATATATACTTATATCCCGCCAGCTCTATATATATATATATATTAGGTGTGTGTACATAAGGAAAAGTATTGGAAAAGGTATAAAACCACAGCATCAACCTCTGCGGTGGGACGTAAGGCGGTTGTGGGTGGGTGTGCTAATGGGAGCTCTGTGCGCTTGGGGACTCCGCTCTGGACTTTCCTTGGATGCTCGGGTTGACGATGACGATGACTCGACTCTACTATATTATATTTCAGCAGCTATCGGCCACTGACCAGTGCCAAGGAAACTTTTCTTCAAATGCGGTGGAGGAGGGTCGGTCGGTCGGGTGGCAAGAAGGAGCGCGCACGGGGATAAGCCCTTGGCAACCTTTAGAAAACGAGTTGGAGAGCATTGGAAGAAAATGACCTTTCCTTTTGCCATTTCATGACTCCGAATCCAAGTGATTGCGATGAGCAGGGAACCCTACAAGCACACACACACCCGCAGCCATACACTCGAGGACATACATTTGGTCTAGGACCGAAATATATACACAGTTTGACCTCTATAAATCGAATTTTCTTAAGGTTGATGGACTGTAATTTGATTGGCTTTTGTATTTTTGTAGCATAATCTCTGAAAAAGATGAAATGAATTCTATAGATGGATTGGGCCCTGAAATGTATGCTATGTATGAAATATTGTATACAAGTAATTACTTTATATTTACTAAAAAGAGTTATTAAAATTGACATCAATAAGCATTAAATTAAATATGTTTACTTAAGTATTTTTAGATTAAAAATGTATTTTAATTTTCAGACGAATGTTAAAAATTCAGCATTTCAATCTACATTTTTGGGAAAATTAAATTTTTGAAAATCTATAACTTCTTAGCCAAGAAAGCATTATTTTCAAATCAAAAAGCTTTTTGACAATTTCAATAATTTGGGAAATTTGTTTTTTAAATGTTTAATTAAGATTTTAATGCCAATTCTGAATATATATGATTTTTGGACAACACTTGAGTTTTGGCCTTTTAGGCTTTTTAGAAAACCTGAAATATTTTATATTTTTCGATATTTGTATATCTTATATTGAAAGCTTAATAATAAAGATATATTTATTTAACTTATAAATTAAACGAAAATATAAAATCTGACGCCAAATAGTTGTTTTAAGGAGATATTTAAGAATGTACTAAGGAGATGTTTAAAATATTTTTGCTATCTTCCAGATTCCTTCAAGTTGTCAGTAGCAGTGTTCCACTGTAATTGGATGGACCACCTGCCTCCCACCCACTCGCCTAGAACTCGACACTAAGCTCATCTATTATGACCTTTTTCTGGAGAGCCAGATGCGGGGATTTAGCTATGGAATTTATTATGGTTATGTATTATATTGAACCGAACATCACATCCCGCCGCACCGGTACAGGCATCCTCGTCCTCATCCTCCCCCGCTTCCCGGGCATTGTGAAATCGTTGCCACGACCCGAGATAGTATTTTTCCATTACCTTTTTTGATTAGGTCCCGGGCCTTGGCCTCTGTGTGCTCGCAGGGATTCCATCTCTGGCCATGATGCCATGCCATGCCATTCCGATGGCAACTCGAGGTTCGAGTTTTAGGTCCCTCGAGTAAGGTTGATGCTATATATGTGCAAGAGCGAGTATCTCGACTGGTATCTCCACATCTTGTCCCGTTTTCCCTGTGTGCGCGCTATAATCTATATGTGATGTCCGCCTGCAGCGTCCCTTGTACGTCGTCCGTCGGTTGGTTTGTCGTTCAGTCGGTTTCCCTGATTATCTGCCGGTGTACCCAATGTATCTGCGTCCCCTGGCTCTATATGCCCTGCCCTGTCCCGTCCCGCCCTGCCCCATATCATTGTACGAGTGAGTATCTATTCTGTCGCACCCAAAAGCACCATAGGGACCTGAATTTTTCCTAGTAATTTCCTTTGTGCCTTGTGCCCCTCCAGTGGCGCTGCGTCGCCGCTGCTTCCTCTGTCCATTTTCCGTTTCCCTTTGCTCCAATCTCGATTCCATGTCACTGCCCCGAAGCCCGCAGAGCAGCCAGCGTCGCCTTCAACGTCGACGACTCTTAGTAATCCTAATCCCGATTCCAATTCCAATCCCCGCGCCGTCCTGCTGCCACTACTATGAGTTTATTGCCATTTCCATATCGGGACTCTACATCTTGTAGCTTTATATACATATATTATAGATAGAGACAATTTTTGGGGATGATTTCATTGAAGCGGTGGAAGAATATTTATATATTTTGTGAAATTATTTTTGGGATCACTTTTGGATTATTTTTTTGTCATTTTAAGTTTGATGTGTAATGATCTTTTAATCTTTTGGTACGAAATATATTACTATATAGCAGATATATCATATATCTCCAGGTCCTTTTTTTTCTTAGGAAATAACTTGCTTGCAATACTTTTCTTGTCCGAAATAAGTATTATAATTTAAGTGCTTAAAAAATATTTAAATGTAATCGTTCTAATTCAGTTCAAATGCGATTCCTTTAAATATTTGTACTCAGTATTTAAATGTTTTAAAAATAATTTAGGAAATGATTTACTTTATTCTATTTTATTTTCATGTTCATCATACAAGATATTTATGTAAAAATTTAACATTTCAAATATTTTAAGTAATTTCTTTATCAGTAAGATCGAAAACCCATAACCTAAATCGTTTCCACGACAACCTTTGAAAATAGTCATATAACAAGCGACCAAGTTATCCTTTGTTCATCCTCCCGAAAGGATATTATATGTCCTTTTTCCCCCTATGTTGCCTTAGTAATTTTAGTTTTTTGTGATTTATTTCCTTACTTTGTGTTCAGTGAAAAATGTTTTGAGAAAATGTCTCGTATATAAAGAAAGCATTTAATCTGCAATCCGCCCTCTGAATTGAATATGAAATTCACCCCCTCAAAAGAGTATAAATATAGATTGACAAATGTCTTTTAATTCGATTAATGGAATTTATCATCCCCAATTACACTCTGCTCCTCCACCTTGTGAAATCTTTTGACTCGAGTCATCGTGAGCCTGGCGAACTTAAGCAAACATTGAGGGCTTTTCCTTGGGGTCCAAGAAACACGAGCAAATCGATTCGTTCAAACCCAAATCGAACCCAAATGAAATTCAAGACATGCCACGACGATTGCGACTGGTATTTATAGGAGTCGGAGCTGGAGTCGGAACCACTGGCTGGGTAAGAAGAGGGTCAGGAAAGAGGGTCGCCAGGTCGTCTTTTTGTACGACGACTCGTCGTCGTCCTCTCCACATCTTTGGCACAATAAAGATAGATTAGCATCTATCGAAAGCTGTGCCAGCGAGGAAACGAGGAAAGACGAAGTGCGAGTGTACAAAAAACCGAACTCGAATTCGCTGGAGCGGCGGCGCATGTCTGAAATTCAAGCTGTGGGCATCCTCATCATCATCTTCCTCCACATCATCATCGTTGGCAGAATAAGAACCTGCAGCAGAATCCAGGGCCTCTCCAGAGTCTCAGCTCAAGGGCCATCATCATCGGCATCGTCTGACGATGTCTGCTGCCTGCCTTGCCAGCCTGCAGCATCCAAAGCCCAAGAGGCTTATGACGAACCTACAACCCAAATGAGATGTACGGGCATAAAGCCCCGCAGCCTCGGAGCCATTATAACGCGTACCGAAATATAAGTACTTTTAGTTGTAAGAAATACCGAAATAAATCGATGACCAAGACAAACGGAAACTGAAAACAGAAAAAATCTGACATGATTCATAGTCATCTCTCACGTTATACATTATCCAGTATCTTTGCATCTGTTGTATCTGTATTTCGTTCTATATCTACATTCCGGATGAATAGGTATTCCTAGAGCAGCTCGTTCTATGGTGTGAGGGTCCCGGAGTCGGGCCTTCACTTTTGGCATGCCTTTCATTCGTATTTGGCAGACAATGACAACGATTATGGCATCTCCTCACTCTTACATGTTCGGTGATTAAAGGGGGTCGCCTGGCTGGGAGTCTGGGATGATGAATGAATCAATATTATATATACAAAAGCCGGCAAGAGTAAATAATGGAAATTGAGTGTGGCATTAACAGGATGCCAATGGTTAGACGGGGAAAACTGATTTCCGTTCTTTCCCCCTGAAAGATCCCCGCTTAACGCTGACTGAACTTTATAAATTAATTTTTAAGGTAAACCACCCAGGGGCTTGGTAATTTTTTTTTATAAACTGTATGCTAATTCGAATGAAATATAAACATTTTAATTAAGTCAAAATCTTTGGAAATTTTCAATAAATATTTCTACATAGAAACAGGTTTTTCATAAAGATAATAAATTGCTTCTTAAAATACCCATTAAACTTCTCTTGTTCTCAGTGAAGTAAAAGTAATTCCTGTTCAGGTTTCATGTATAAATATATATATATATTTGTATATATGAAAGATAAAATTACCTCAATAAAGTCTGAGAAACATTGCATGGCATTTGGTCACGCCATGCCCACCCTTAGAAGTAAGTATAGTAAAGCCTGCAGAACCACTGGGAACTCGATGATTCTGACACAATAAAAACAAAAGTTATATCCGGGAGAGCTATATAAAAGTTGTAAATAGAAAAGGCCCCAGAGCAGCAGACCTTTATAAACCCAATAAAAAGCTTTGCTATGCAATTGGAAATCCTTTTATAGGAATAAAAAATAATGAATCTCACGGGGGCTAGATGAGGATATAAAAAACGTTCATCAATTTTACGCAATATCCAATTAAATTGGGAGAAACTTCTAAAATAAAAGTTCATTAAAAGGTAGATTAGCGTTGAATAAACGAAGTTTGAAATACCCTTGGGATTAGGAACTTTTTGGGATGAATAAAGATTTCATAAGGAATTTATTGTGCCAACTGGAAATAGATTCCACTTAAAGAAAATATTTTCTACCTATATAAAATCTTTAAAAATAAGGTTTAAATTATTTTTACAATTTTCAGATAAAAATAAATCATATATATATTTATTTTACTTGAATTATTCTGAAAAGCTCTCTGTAAAAAGGGTATAACCTCCTGTTAGTGTATACAATTTATGATTCACCCCAAAAAATCTCTTTGACTGATTAGCCTATTATCTTTGCTTCCTGTTCAGCCAAAGATCTGTTTTAGACCGTAGTAAAGTCTTCATAAGACCTCACAAAAAACCCTATGTTGACTGTACACAATGGTGTATTTTCATACATGATTGCCCTGCCTGTAATGGTATATATACTACCATATAGCGCCCAAGGGGGGCAAAGAAGAAGAGGTGACAGCGGATGAGGTAGCTGGAGAGGTATATATACTCGTAGTCCGTCCCGTCCTTTTGCTCGTATATCCCTTGACGGCAATTTCGCTTTCAGGGTTTTATGTCAGAGCTCTTAACGCGCTGGGGTTTCAATTTTGTTTTGGGGGCGCAGCCGTGTGGCAGTAACCTGAGCCAAAGTCTGTTGCCCCGGCCCCAGCTGCTGCTGCTCTTGCTCGTATTTGCACTGATGTTGCTTCTTCCACCGAATGCCCCTCCAGCTAACCCTACAACAGTCGTAGGTTTTCCACACCAAGGCATCATGTACGCCCCACCAGAGGGCCCTCCATAGTAGTAGTCGTCGAGCTACCGCCAGTCGAGTCGAGTCTGACGTTGTCGGTCGGAAATCCTTGAAATGAAAGTCCTGCTGAAGCTCCTGCTGCTTCAGCTTCAGCGTTAGCTTCTGCTGCTGCCCAGGAGGGTTGCAAACGTATGGCGAGAAACTTTGCCGGAATCGAGGACGGATGGCAATGGCGATGTAGCAATGAGGATGTGGTTCCATAGCCCCGGTTATGTAGTCGTAGCGCCCTTTACACACTGCAAAACATATATGTAATAAAATATCAAATCGATCGGAGATTCCAGAAACTTTACCTCTGTGAAAAACTTTACTACAGTGAGCATTCTGCAAAGTAAATTAAATATTTGAATATGGGAAATTTTATCCTGTAATGTGTTTGCAAAAAAAATTGCATACTCTATTGCGAAGGCATACAGACAGTTTAATAGAGACAACTAAAAGCACCTCTAAGAATCACAAAGACTGGTTCAAAAAATGAATATATTCAAGATTTTTTCTAAAAAATAACTTTTATTTTACAATAAACATTAAAGGGCCATGACTAACAGTTTGGAAAAATAACTTTTCAAACCATATATCCCTTTACAGAAGTTTGCCTGTATTCCAAACCATAAAATTAAATGTGCTCCGTACCCACCTTTGGGGAGGCATTAAAACCATATACAGTAAAGCATATAAAATCGATATATTTGATACTATTTTTTTCTCTGCACGTATATGCTCAGTAACCTGTAAATGGACGTGTGTGTCTGTGTGTGCGTGTCCACCTCCTGGCACCGCAAGGTCCCTCGCTGGGATGCTGACTGCTGCGCTTCGCTGCTGACATCCGCTTCTCGCTTTCGCCCTTCACCGCCCTGCCTCCGGCTGTGGTACCCATCTAGAATTGATGTAGCACCTACAGGGTTCTGTTCCGGCTCCGGCTCCGTCTCCGCTTCCCAGCTTTACCCCTGCCGACTTCCATACGTCCAACTCCAGCGCTGCAGGTCACCTCTGTCCATCCCATTTGGCCCCACATGCCCCAGCAGCTTCCCTCAGGTTCCCACCTTCAGCTACCCACATCCCTTTTCCCTTGACGGGCAGGACGCGTAAAGTTTTAGAGGACGAACGTAAAGTTTCAGCGCTGATTGTGCTTCCAGCTGGGCGGTGAGTGGAGAAGCGTCAGGCGATTATGTAACCTGGTCAAAGACCGAAGGACCCACCCCCATATGCGGCTATCTGTAACCAGGAATCATCACCTTGACAATCCTTATCTGGGATTATGCGTTCAATATCCAATTTAAGTGGCCTTTGTACGAGAAGCACTTTTAACGAAATTTTTTTCTTATGTAGAAACGTATATTTGCAAGGATATTATTCAACCATTTTAATATGCATTTTAAAGACATTTTTCTAAGAGAAATATCAATATTTCAACTTAAAAAGGTTTAAAAGAAGTTAATAACTTAAAGCATTTAAAGAAATTACGTTACGTTATTCAAAATAAACCTTTGATAATGGGATAGTTGAAATATCAAATTTCTGTTTTCTTATATATATTAAATCAAATTAATTTAAATCACTCCAAATTCTTATTTATTTATTTATCATATTACATAAACTCGAGCTAACCCATTATATCAATATATTTAGAGCGAGTTTATCTGCAAACTTAGGCACTAAAATTAGTTTGTCTCTTCAGCCTTTTTACCAGCCTCAACTGGATGAGCAGGCCAGGGAGGTTTTTCCCCTTTTGTTGTGTGGAAACTCTTTCCATGAAATGAAAATGTCTCTGAGTTTTCAAGAATATACTTTTAAATTTGGCGATTTTGGCGCTATATCGGAAGAAACATATGGTTTATGTATCGAGAACGGCCATATTGCCAGACCGCTAGAGAGTGCTGCCAATATAAAATTAAATTTTCTAAACAAATAACGCGTATTAATAATTCTTAATAATTATAAGATGTATTTAAACACGCTTAAGCGAACATAAACTTCTATGGGAAAGCTATAATATATTTCGATTTTTTTGTAAAGCTAAAAAGGTTTAATTTATTATGCTATCTAGGCTCTAGTTTCTAGGTCTATTTACTTTTCTACTTTCACGACTGCTCCACCTCAAAGTCCTTGGCCTTGGGCGGATACTGGATGGCATGTTCCGCCTGCATGAGCAGCCCAATAGCCCGAAAATTGTCCTGGATCATGGCGAACTCCTGGAGGGCCCTCAAATGCCTCAGTGCCTGCTCGGCGGTGCCAATGGATAGCTCTTCCTTGGACTCTACAATGCTTACCTCAGGCTCGGCGGCATTGTACACCTCAATGCAATCCAATTCCGGTGGTTCGTGAAGCAGGATATTGTTCCTTGTAGTCTTCGGCTGCCGGCCGCCGGCCTCGCCGCCGCACATGCTATTCCGCTTGCGATTGGGACGCACCTCAGCGGGTGAAAGCACTGCCTCTTGATTGCCGCCCAGGATTGAGATCTCCGAATCTGAATCGTCGACGAGGAACGAGGCCATTGGGTTTGAATGGTCGTAATCATCGTAGCTCATGACCACCTGGGTGCCAGGCGGAGCCTCGTCCTTGAGGATCTCTGACATTTGCTCGTAGAACTGCCAGTTGGGTTGATACTCTGAGCCGCGCTCCATGTGCTTGTTGCGGATACAGAAGAACGTCTTCTTCATGTTCCTGAACTTCCGGTCCAGCTGCACGTAATCAATGTCAGTCATTCCCCGCTTGGTCAGCACGGTGACCATCTCGCTCCAGACATCCTTGACCTTGCGTCGCGGGTCCCGAAACTGCTCCTGCCGCTCGGAGTACAGCGCCAGCAACATCTGGGTGTATGTTGGAGTCCACTTCTTATCTCTAACTGGTTTTTGTGGAAAGCATAACGATTGGTTTCTGTTTTTAATTTCTTTTATTGCAATTCTATTTACCTTTAATGTCCATCGTTTAAATCCACTTGTTTGGCAACCAATTCTGAGAAATTGTAAGAAATTAATGATTTTTACAGCGGCATAGACTATGCTTCTTTCCTTTTGTTTTTTTTTTACTGACGCCGTTTTGGGGGAAGGTATCATGATCAAAGCAGCTGTTACGGCTGGTATCGATAGTCCAGTATCGATTAGGTAGCACAAAATGTTGATGACACTTTGGCTACTTAACACATTTTTTATTCAAAAGATGGTTAGTTTTAAAAATGTGATCGAAACCAAAAACAAGGTGGATTTATATAATTTATATTTAAAACTAAACAAAATCGTTAAATGTAAATAATCAGATCACTTCTGCTTAAGGATCTGGATTAGTTTTGGTAATTCCTTTCCTTTCTTCTCAAAAATGGATGGATCTGACTTGGGGGTGTGTTTTCAGCTGCACATCTTTTTAAAAATTTCTAAATTTATTCTATTTGGTTAAATCAGAAACAATTCAGAATAATATTTTAATGATGACGAATCAAAGATTTATTATTTAATTTATTTCTTATACTTATTTACCATATTTTGAATGAAACATAAAATGTATTGTTTATGTATAAAAACAATCCTCAGACGTGCAGTGCTGCCTCCTACCGTTAGTTATTTTTACAGAATCCATAAGTATTATTCGGTAGCACTAGATGGCGCTAATAATGATGTAAAATTTAAGTAATACATTTTAAAAAATCAAGAAAATATTAAATAATTTAGAAACTTTTTATTTGAAGTTAACTTCAAATTTGAAAGGTGCACCTGAAAATCTTTGTAGCTGTTTTTATTTTTTTTCTAAGAGTACATTATGCATTTGCGTGTTCTTATTGAAAAAATGTTGCATCTGTTTGGCTAAAAGTGATTTATAGTTTTTAAAATTAAATTACTATTTCACATAGGTGTCACATAGTAGCGTAGTTAAATCAGGTAAAATATAGGAAACTTAGCAAAAATCTATTTTTTACACAAACAATTTTTTATTTGACCGAAATAGATAGATTCTCAAAGGTCAAATTACCAAGTCCAAGTGTATGAAAACTTCCATTCTTGTTATTTCATAAAACCAATCGAGCGTATCCAAATGTCAGCGTTTCTGAATTTAATTTCCGGTTAAAATATATAAACAAAATTAACATACGCACATTGCACCCGAATGTTTTATTCTAGTTTTTGGCATATATATTTTCCCAGAAGCACCTGGACGAGCAGCAGGGAATGTGTGAAAGAGTTGGTCAGTTGAGAAGATCTCAAGAAGCGCACTTCCGTTTTGGCCTAGATAATAACCGTGAAGGTAGGTAGTTGCAACCCCAGAAATGCGCTTTTCCAGGTGACTTTTCTGTATTTTTTATAGGGACTGCAGCGGAGCGCAACCACGCTGAGGAGGTGTTGTTATGCGTGGGGGTTGTCTTCGGTCTCCAGACCCTGACTTCTCTTTAAAAATAGGGCCCGAAACCAAAGCCAAATAATTGTTGCGCAACAAGGCGAAGCCAACAACTCAGTGATTTTCCCATGAGGAGTCGCAGTTGGACCAAAACGCGATCAGCGGCGCATAAAATGTGGGAAAATCAGCTTCGGATATGATTGACAATGGGCTCGCATTGGTCTTTGTTGCCTCCTGTTGCGGCCCGGCCTGGCCTGCCCATGGCAATGGCTTCATTATGCCGACCAGCTCCCACAGTAATAACACTTTCGGGCTGCCTGGCCTCTTGAAAATTGCACTTCGTGCTGGCGGTTTTCAAATTCATTTCGCCTCAAATGTGTGGCGTTGCCTTTGGGCTCCCAAAAAAAAAAAAAAAAACCCAAAGCCTTAAATCTTACAACTCCCGCAGCCAGAGTTAAGTTGCACTGTGGAAGCCAAGGTGAGATCGCTCCACTATCGACCCACTGGGGTATTCTATCACGGTTTATATTTCACTTCAGCAGCGAGGCGAACACAGAGGAAAACTAATAATTATAGTTCTTAGGGTTTGTTGAATCTACAAATTAAACGGTAGCTTTAAAATAAATATAATTAAAAAGTATTTTTTATAGAATACTTTGAAGACTATTGATTTTTCTAAAAAAGTTGTCACTTTATGGGATTTAAAGTAAATTTCTTAATTAAGAATTCTTAATAAATATTTAATTCATTATAGGAAATATTGTTCATAGAATATTTGTCTGTGTTTTTATTGCAAATGTTTATTTATTTAATACTTTAGTAAACCTTTAAGATTTGTAATTATTATAGAGTTTGCTCCTTTTAAAATATAAGATAGTATTCTATATATTTTTTTTAAGTGAAACCCTTAACAGGGTTCCATAATTTAAGATCCACAGTAAGGATACCCCACTGCTGCTGCTCCAAAGACGAGATCGGTTCATTGGGAGTTCAATGTTCGCGGGTCACGACTTTGACTGAAGCCAGCAGACATAAATCGGAGCAGGCACAACTTGATGCGGACTTTGACAGACGGCTCCTTGGACTCCAGTCAGTATCTGTATCTGGAGCTGGGAGCTCACTTCGATGTAAGACCTCTATACCGGGGCCACGTAAGGCATTTCAATCAATTGACGGAAGTGCCGGTGCGGTGCAGTTAGTGATCATGATCATGATGTATGTTATTGGCGCAGAGCCCGGTGCTGGCCGCAAGTGAGCTTGCCCATTTGCTATTTGTCAAATTTTCATTAGATGGCCATAAATTGAAATCACGCGGCATTTGTTTTGGCCAGCACACAAATAAATTTTCAGCTCCAGCCGCCGCACTGATTCTCACGATCTGAGAAGGAGGAGGAGATGTCCAGGGAGGAGGAGAATGAGGGGCATCTGAGGGGGCACTAAAACTTTCTAGCTGTTCACACCACCAGCTGCTCTTTGGATCCTCTGATCTTGGTCTTGGCCAATCGCCACCTGCACTTGGGAGTTAGCCAAGATCCGCCGGAGGGAAATATAAAGTCATGCACAGGCAGAAAAAATAAAAGGGGGAAAGAATTTAATTCGGGAAACATGCTTTTCTTATTTGTAAAAATCAGATCTAAAGTCCTGCTTTCTCAAATCCGATTAAGCTAAATAAGATATTTATATTCTTGCTCTAAAACAATAAAATTAAAGTTCTTTTTACATATACATTTCTTTTCTTTATCTTTAAGATAATTAATTAAACTAAATGAAACATTATCAAATAAGTTCTTTATTTAATTTTAGTTTATTTTAACACAAAACTTCCTAATAAATGGTTCACAACAAATAAAAAATAACAAACAAAAGATTAAGGCAACGAACTTGAATGCAGAACTAATAACAGCTTGTATGTTCTTATTGGTTCTGCAGTCAAGTTCGTTGCCCAAGTCTTTCAAATAAAAAAATTTCGAACCCAGCTTCTTCAAGCTCAGTTGATCATATTCTAGTCATATTCCTATCGAACTCATTATATATTTCCAGCACAGGAAACATTGAAATTTCTGTTCAAAGTTTACTTTATATCTAAAATATTTACGAAATATCAAAAACATGGAAGTGCATACTGAAAGTGATATAGTACATACTTCAGAGCCAGATAACAGACAACCGCCTCAGGCTCAGGCGTTGGAGATCAAAACTGCTATTGGCAATGTCTTGTTCTTCGCTCTAACTCTATATTCTATGATCCACATGATCTGCTCAATGTGGCCCCTGCTGATCGGTTTCCTGGCGCTATACTTTATCAAGAAAGGACTCCGTTTCAATGCTTCCGAACTGATGGATGTCTTACTGAAGGTGGGGATCTTCGTTATCGATTTGGTTTTCAACATAGTGGTCAAAATCATGAGATTCGTTTCTACTTTCTGAATATATTTTTCTATAATATGGTATCAGGCTGTATGATAACTTTCAAGATAATAAAGAGAGACTGTGGGAATCCCCCTTCATTTAGATGTTATATTATTTCTTTGGTAAAGCTTAGTTTTTTTGTATAATTTTTTCCAGTGCATCAATTGGTGCTAGGAGCTGGATCTGAGATGCTGGATCTGGTCTCCACACGTTCGAGTGCTCGTCTATGTTGCTGCCTAAAAGCGAATTCCAGTTGCAAACCCATTTTTGGCACGATCGCCGTCGACGCTGCGCAGCAACCTTTTTTGGGAAGAAGCCGCCGCTGCACCTCAGAGCATTGATTTGGAGTTGGATTCGGATTGGGAATCGCCATTGGAACGCACACGTGGATGTGGCATGGACACGGGCAATGGGGGTATGGGTGTGGGTATCGGTGGGGGTTTTCTGTGTGTGCTTTTGCGGAGTGAGAGTCTGCAGGTGTGTGCCGGCTGTGGCTGCTGCTGTATCTCTGGCTTAAGCTGGATCGTGATTGCTGGCAGTCCGACTTGGACTTGGACGCCGGGCATCCAGCTGTGAGAACGCACCCACTTGGCCAGCACTCTGGCACACACACCCGCATATACACACACCACACACCCACTATCAGCGGGTCCAGACGAGGCCAACGGTGAGATCGTGTTCATGCGGTGGCTTTATGGCCAACACAGGGAAAATATTAGGGGCAAAACTTAGTTCAATAAATATTTTACTCTATTAAATAATGTTAGGAAATTAGGTAACATGTTTTTGGGTAACAGAAAAGAATTGCAATACTCTTATTTATTACTTAAGACTTAGTACTTATTTATAATATTTAGTGAATTTTTAGACCTATAAATTTGTTATTTGGAGTCAAAGATTATGAACTAAATTCTGGTAACTATTTCTCTTGATATTTTTATTGATAAAATGGTTTTTAAAATTCGTTTTGAAAATAAACAAATTAACAAGCAATATTTTAAAATATTTAAACAATTGAAATAATACTCCTTACGTTTTAATTTCTATTCTTATGAGCATTATCCAAGTTTACCTTATTTTTTCTAGTGTTTCCGGTAATAAAAATTTACCTTTCTTCCCCCAAGTATCTTCGCAGACACTTAATCCTACTCCCAGCATATATTTAAGTATTCAATTAGTTCTAAAAACACTTAAAAATTCCACTAACAAACCCTCACTCAAAAACATAACAAACTTCATTATTTAATTACTTTAAAGTGTAAACCCTTTTTGGCTTAGTGTAATACCTGCATAGATACTCAGATACTCATATAAGGCAATGGGATGTATGAGCTTAATATTCGCTTGCAATTCGAGTATCTGTAACTCAGACTGAAGCGGGTACGGTGCTGATTGATTAATCATTGCTGGTAATTTGATTTTGTGCCTTTTGTGTGCTCAGTTCAACCGTTAGACGGCGGCCAGGCCCATTACTATTACTATATAGCCACGGCTACAACTCAAGTATATATGTATACAGTACTTGTGGCTCCCTCCGATCTGCTCGACAAGCCTCTTTCAGCGCTTTGATTGATTGTTTCATTGCATTTCGAGCACACTGGGCTTGAGCTTGGCATATTCACCTGGTTGCCAGTCATTTTCGTGCACTCTTAGACACACGACACACACTCGCTGCTCGTTGCTCCCTGGATCTTAATTCTATTTTGTATGTGCTCAGGTTTTTTCTTTTTTTTTTTCCGCACGTCAGCTTAGCTGTCAAAATCCTTGAGCTGACTACAATGTCTAAATGGCTGCTGGCACACTTTTGATTCGGCTGATTAACAACTCGACGGCCAGGCTGGGCGCACTCAAGCTCAATCGCTGCCGTTTGACATTTGACAGTTTTGCAGGAGAAAATCGGAGAAAGATCGATGACAGTTTTGGCTGATCTTCGGCTTTGATGGATGGCTTTAAGCGAAAGAGCTAAGAGCATTTACTTAAGAAGATAAATTCACTGATTACATTTTAATTTATAAAATATAATTTTTAAGCTGATTGATGGCCAGGAAAAGAGTTTGTAAAACTTTGTCTTAAAAGTAAATAAATTTCCTATTTTAAAAACATATTCTTCAGACAGGGAACGACTTAAAAAATGTACTATAAATTTATCTTTACTTCTTTAAATTCACACGTCAGAATAAACATAAAACCTAAAACTTCAGGCTAAGATTTTTTCTTGATATGACCACCCTTCTTGCTCTTGCCCTCCGCTGGCGGTTCCTCCTCGGCATCTGTTGCTACCTTCTGATCTGATGGCTCCCAGAACACCTTGGCGGGATAGACTATCATCCGGTGTTTGCCCTCGTGGAAGATCACCTCGAAATGATGATATTGCGCCATCACCACATGCGGCTGCTTGAATTCGAAGTACTCCACGATGGGCACCAATGGCACCTCATGACAGTTGATGTACACAACGCTCATGTCCAGCTGCAGTGCAGCCTCGTAAACGGAGGCCATCTTCCTGCCCCAAACAGCGACACTAATAAAGGGCACCTGCTCGTCGTGCAGGAGACCAGGCAACTCGGAGGCATTGCGAAAAGTGTGCATGGTTACCACTGAGCTTGGCTTGCCACCCCCAAAGAAGTGTTGATTGAACTCGCATACAATTATTGGTGAACCGGTCGTCATCTTGGAACGGAAGTTTATGTCATCTGGGGTCAGTAGGCAGACGGTCTCCGCTTGAAGGCACTTCACCATGGCCACTGTCTTTAGGTATTGCGAGTGGGTGGCCGCCTGGTGGTGCATTGGCTCCATGGAGGAGCGAATCAGCTCACAGAAGGCTTCCCGCATGGTCTCGTGCACGAAGACGCTGGCCACTATACGAGGGGCAAAGGGCTGGTGAAGGCTTTTCAAGAGCGGCTCTATCGCTGACTCCATGTCCGCGTTTTGGCAGATCACCAAGAGGGTGGGATCCAGCCACTTGTGGTCACTGCCATCGCCGGGGAATTCCGGCTGTCGCCAGGTGTAGGGAGCCATGGCGTTGTGGGATTTTTAGCAGAGAAATATTTTAGATTTATACTCGGTTTTAAAGAGTTATTATTCAGAGGGAACTATAAGTGATATTTATTCGAAATTTGACATTTAAAATAGGTTTTTAAAAGTTTTCCCATAACCATTAATATATTTATTAAATAAATCTATGTTCATTTAATTTTATTTTTTATAAATATTTTGCATCAAAGAAATGCTGGCTTCCCATGAAGCTTATTTATTATAAATCCTTTAATATTCCCGCTGAACCCCCCGCTAACAATCAATAATAATAATATGCCCACATAATCTAGCCTTAAAAACACACACAAACCCCTCGCACACCCAGTTCAAGGGTTCATAGAGGCGTTGCCCCGTCGATAAAGAGAGAAGGATCGGGATCCTTTTGTGGCGAGTCAAGCGGAGGACAAAGGGGACTGCGTTGAGTGACTGGAAGGCGTCGAGTCCTGCCTCTAAACACCTGGATTGAATGAGGGAATGAATGAATGCAAATATCTGCGATGGGAATCGCGGTGCGGTGAATCACATTGTGTGACGTCACAATGTCGCAGTACGTCAGCGACTCCTAATCGAGATCCAAGGATCTCGCCTGGGTCTAGGCCTTGATTGGATGACAACCCCTAATTGAGGTTGCTAACTCTCAACTGACTTGGCGTACTTCGCCACCCCAAGGACGCACAGCCGCCAGGACTCAACGGGCGGCGCAAAAAAAGAGGAATCGCGGAAAAAATGCCAAGTAAAATAGCAGGCACTGAGGGAAAAATAAGGTTATATTGCATAAAAGTAAATTAAGATATTAAAAAATGGAAACTTTATTAAGTTTTATAATTGTATGGCATCGAAACATTTTAATTTTTAAATCTAGCTGTTAACTATCCTGTTTTTTGCCATAAATCTTACCTAAAATTTAAATTTAAATACAATTTAAAAGGTTTATTTTTTAATTAATTATATTTTAAAGCTCTAATTAATTTATAAACAATTTTCCTAAGTGTTCTGCCGCATAAAACAGCGCGCAAAAGTGCAGCTGAGGCGCTGACGCAATCGTGGGAAAAGTTCGATGAGCAGCATCAACCCTGCAGGGCGACAACCCTTGGCAAGGAGCCACACCAGCTGGTCAAGATGAAGGCCTTTCTCTCTCTTAGCATCTGCGCCTGGCCTGGCCGGGTATGGCTTGGTCCTTCCCTGCCAGATCGATGCCGTGCTCCGTCCAGCTGCCGTACAGTCGCGTCTCGTTGGATGGATGATGATGGCCTAGGATGATTGGATTGGCTTGGATGGACTCGGGCGGACTCACTGCCGCATATGTCAACGCAGATACTCAAGTATCTGTAGCGGGAAATCAGTCCAATTAAAAATAATAAAGGTGCAACTGCAACGGCAGCTTGTTAGTGCCTCGGCGACCAAGATGGCAGATTGCATCCGAAACAATAGAGGAGGGAATCCCACTTAAACCCCATCGAAAATGGCCTCTAGGCGCGTGGGAAAGCCAAAAATAAGGAAAATATCGAAAAATAATAATAATATCCGCACCTGCCGCGCCCCTTTTGAAGGCGAAGAAAACCTGCGTTTTCCATATTTGGCTTTAAGCTGAGATATGTCTTTGCTTTATGGGTTCGTGATCGAATCAAAAGCGCGGCCATAAAACCGCTAAATTGCGGAATTCTACCAACAATTTGAGCGCAACACGAACGTGCACTGGAAAATAATTTAGGTAAGAATTATTTAAGGAATTTTAAATAGAAAACTCTTCTTTAAAATAACATTTTTACATACAAAATTAAAGAATTTTAAAGGATATTTTAAATTAAAATATAAAACATACTTTAAAGAACATTTTAAAGTGATTTTTGAGGATTTGTATTGGATCGTTAAATAATACATCTTTAAGTATAAAAAACATAAAACAGATTTAAATTTTATTGAATTTCTTAGGGCATTTAGGAAATCAAACTATGAAGTTTGATTCTAAATATATTTGCTCGCCTTTAAGAAGCTTTAAATATGCTTTAAGACTTTATTTAAGTATGAATTCGAGGTCCCTTTTTAAAAAATATGAATAAATAGTTATAGGTTAAATATTTAACTTTAATTTCATTTAATCTTTTTTCTCCCTGCATCCAAGTTAGCCCCGCTGACAATTCTATTTGGCACGAGCTCATTAAGCTCCATTTATATGCAACCTGAGCCATGACTGGTCCAAAAAAGCCGCGCATGCAAAGCTGCAACAGCAGCCGGTCAGCCGCCTCTCGATCTCCCGATCGCCACTCGATCCACTCGAGAGACCCCACTCCAAATCCCCATCCCCATCCCCAGCTACTTCCATATCCACATCCATATCCAAATCCATGCCCCTCTCCATGCACTCCATGGAACCGTTGACAAGTTGTTGTCCGTTGTCGCTGGCGAATGATTTACTGGCTCTCTAGAGAGCTTCAGGTCGCATGCCAAATGCAAAAATAAAAAAAGAAATAGAAAATATAAAATAAAAAAATAAATAAAAAGTAACTCTTGGTACAAAACTCTATTACAAGTCAGGTGGAGTGTTGGCTTTGGCCAACATGCTGGCAACATTCTTGCCTTGTCGGTCATAGGGCGACACAAATAAACAAATGGAAAACAATGTTGAAATATTTTAATTGCCTGTTGGGCTAGTGATATTCGAGACCGAGATTGAAGGTCTTTGTTGCAATAAAGTTTAACGAAATTCGATCTATTTTATATGTTCATTGAATGTTTAATTGGAGAAAATGAGAAATTGTTTTGGTATATAAAAACGTATTTAAGTGAATATTCATCAATTCATTTTATTTTTCTTAAACCAATTATTGGTAATTCTTTTTAGGTTCTATTAAATACGATACAATACAAATTTATGGTATTCAAAATTGACAAAAGAGCAACTAAGCACATTCAGATGTCTTCTTTTACCGTAGTACTTGTGCTCTTCGCTTTGAGAATTAAATTAAACTAAATTTCCCCTAAAAAATATACAATCTAAAAATTATTTTCTATGCTATTCCCTTTCCCCTAAAACCCAAAAAATTCCCATAATTTTCTCTACAAACTCTTTTGAATTCCTCAAGACTTGTAGCTTCTGCACCTCTTTTATTAAATCGACACCTTGTCACACATGAAGAGTTATCTTCGCCAGAGGGTCATCAGGTCATCTGACAGTCAATCAGCAGCTTCGTCTGGCTTTTGAGCTCTACGAACTGGTTTTTTCCCACTTTGGCTAAGAATAAAAATACGTTAAATCTTTTTTGTTAGCTGCTGAGGCGGCTGCTGCCGTTGTCGCAATTAGTCGCCGCCTGCGTTCGTTCGCGGGAACTCTCAACTCCACAGCTTCAAATTTCACCGGAGCTGCGATTTTGAGTAATCATCGCCGGGCGGAAATCCAGCAGAAGAGCAGCAAAAGTAGCAACTCTTGACCCACAAACTTGACAAATCCATCAGCGGCATTACGCCCCGAAAAAAAAACTCTATGGGCCTCTCCCTCGATCGTAAATCAAATGCTCGTAACTTTTTCCGTAAATCATCAGCGGCGGGGAGGAGGCGGATTCCACTGAAAAATCATAAGTCACTGCATGTCTGGGTACTCATCTTCATCTCCGCCAACTCCAAGAGCTCCACCAACAGCTCCGCAGGTGATGGTCGTGGCGGTGGAATATGCAAAGTGTCAGTCATAAGTGACTTTTTTGATTTTGTCTGCCAGCAGCAATAACTGCGTTGCAGCAACAGCCACCGCAGCAAATTAATTATAGCCAAGCCATAGTTTTAGACATATTTCTTGCTGGGTTTTCTTCCTTTTTTTATAACCCATCTGTAGAGGGTACTGACATTTTTCTAAAGGGGTTAACATGGATTTATGCGAAGTTATTCTGGCTTTTAGAATCAAGAAAAGACTACAGGAAGTCTAAAAATATGTGAAAGGTTCTTAAAAAGCTTATTATAAATCTAAAGAATATACAAAAATAAAGACAATATTTTTTTTTTGTATTGTCGAGACCCTTAAAATCATATTAACCCCCCAAAAACCTAGAAAATGTCTAGTAATTGTTAATGATATTTCCTGCTAAGGGTATTTGCACCTTCGATTCCTGAGCTTAACCTTTCTTCCTTTATTTATTAATATTAATTTTTTCGGTAACCTGACAGCTTTTGTTGCATGTTGCATGTCCGCGAAGCACCTTTCACCTTAAACTGTTTGCTTTATGACCTCTTTCAGATGGATATTGTTGACGGCTGTGGCGGTGCCGGCCTGTCAGGTGCTTTTTTCCTTTTTTCCCTCACCCCCCCGAAATGTTTCCCTCATTTCGGTTTGCTTGATGGCTGTCTGTCCGGTTTGACATGCCCGAGGGCCAAGCCAAGTCAAAGCTAAAGCTGATCCTTCTAGGCACCTTTCACTCCCGAGAGCGAGGTATAGAACGGGGACACCGGGTTCGCACCTGAGTACGTGCAGCTTATTGGGGTTTTCTTCGGACCTCGTAAGTCTCTAATTAATCGACAATGCCTTGGGGCCTTGATTAAGCCCAGCTCTCCGTCTTCCCGGGCAGCGTTTGAACTTTAAACCCGCGGCCATAAATATCGGCAAAAGATGTGAGATATGGCGATGTCGTCGTTGTGGTACGCAGTTTCTGCGAGGAGCAACTCCGCAGCAGCAGCAGCAACTTCCAGTGATGAGTGAGGTACTGGTAATTGCAAGCCAAGAAAGGTACAGGAGCAAGGCTTAAAGATGCCCAGGGGAAGGTGCATAAATTAGCTAATAGCAAAAGGATCCCTGGAGGTATAAATAGAAATATTAAAGAAAAATGGCTAAAATCTAGCAACAAATTTAAAAATTAAAAAACAAATGTACATAAGCTTGTTATTTATTTTTTACCTTACTAAGAAATACCCAAAAAACCATGGCATCTCTGCAGCAACTGCAAAAAAAGAGTCATCATTAGAGCTAAGCACCAACGGAGGCCGATGTCGATGTCGTTTAGCATGTCGGCTTTATGTCAATTAGATGTTTGTCTTCGATTAAGTCCAAGCCACTGGGCGAGTGCATAATTTGGCGCTTGTGACAGCAATTTGCCTGCCTCCAGCACCTCCCCCTAAATGGGTGTGTTGTGTGTGTCATCTCCTCCCCTCCCCCCTTTTACAAGTGACATTTGACGCACTTGTGACTAGTGTAAGGCCCCGCCTTGAGGCCAATTGTGACCCATTGACCCATCGAATCGGTTTGATTGATGTTTTGGGTTACTGCAGCTAAGGAAATTATAGAAAAAATCGATGGGTGACACTAAGAAAAAAATAATTAAGGAAAAATAAACCACCATATATAATAAACCACTACAAAAAATATGTGTGCATCATACGCTAATAACTCTTTAAGGTCAATATATTATTAGTAAATATTCCGCAGACATTTATGTTTTTATTAAATTTATTTGGCATTTTTAGGTATGAGGGTTAAGAGTGTGTTGTCAACTCACCTCTCTACATAATATCTAAAAAATTAATAATTTAAACCTTTATTTCTATAATATTTAATTAATATTTAAAGTTATCCTACAAACGATTTTACTTCCTGAAATTCTTCGGTGTACCCAGTGGTTTTGTTGTGTTAAACACTTTGATTACCCCTAATCATCGCAGGTGCTCGTGCTCTTTTGCTGGGTCCTTGGTTCAGTGGTTCATTGCGTGAGTCCATCGAAATGGAAAAGTGGAAATTCGAATTGCTATTGATTTTTCCTCGATTGCGGGTTAATTCGATAGTTTGTGCCATGTTCAAATTGATTGATGGCCGTAATTTGGAAGCGGAAGCCCAGAGAATCTAACGAGCGCAGTTAAAGCAATTTACTGAAGGGAATCTATAAGGTTTATTATTTATTAAAAAATATAATTTTTTTATATACTTTCAACACTCTCTATATTTCCCTCGCAGCTTAATATATGTTTTACTCATTTTTGAGTTGACGAATCTGGTCGGGTTTCCGGCTTATGTAGATCACCTGCAATTATGGTGTATGGCCTTTGGCCAGCGACTTAATTCGTTATTAATTGTACGGCTCAGACTGACGACTGACTGCCCCAGACTGATTGCCGCAATTTGTTGTCTTGGCCAACAAAGCCCACGAATTTGGCTCAGACTTATCGGGAATATGCGATATGTTTGGTGGTGGCACTCCTTGGATTTTCTGTCCAGCTCCCGCTGGCTTGGAGCG
The DNA here is from genome assembly GCA_035045905.1 of Drosophila anomelani. Taxonomy (NCBI): domain Eukaryota; kingdom Metazoa; phylum Arthropoda; class Insecta; order Diptera; family Drosophilidae; genus Drosophila; species Drosophila anomelani. The sequence continues at coordinate 3,489,713 of JAWNOO010000165.1, forward strand.
CCAGCACGCTCCCAACTTCCAGATAGCAACTACTACTACCAACCGAACAACCCCAACTTGGCTCATTAATAAGCGCCGTCTTTAGGCTAACGTTGGCAGGCACTTGAACCACTTGTAAAATGCAACATTTGTTTGAGCGATAAAATCGAGTCCAATAAATTCACAATGAACATACCAAAAGGTGCATAAAATGCAGCAGACGATCGCGAGATCTGGATACGAGTGCCAGTCCCCTGCCCGCCAGCCTCGCAGTATCTCTGCCTGTATCTGTATCTGCGGGTATGCGATGCATTCTATGCACGATGTCGATGCAAAAGCCAATCCGCCGCCGACAAAGCCAACTGCCGGGGAATGTCGGTTAGGAGGAGGTCGGTATCGGGCACCGGGCACCAGGTCCCGGGTCCCAGCATCCCGTGTCCCATGTCCCGTGTGTTGGTAGCCAGTGGCCACTAGCCAGGCTAATAAACGACCGACCACCGCCAGCTATAGAGACTGTGCGGTGAGCGCGACAAAATAAAAAATAGAGTTGTACGACGACCACCTGCAGACCAGGTCGCTCCACCAGAAGACCCCCAGCCGGAGATTCAGAGTTGAAGCCGGGATCGGGATTACACCAGGAGAAATGAGATGAAGAAATATATCAAAACTTTTTGATTCAAAAGCTTTGAGAGGTAAACAGCTAATATATTTCGAGACAAATTAGGGGGAAAAATTGAGTTAGGAATTATTTTCGAAGAGGATAAAGTAGTAAAGCTTTTTGAGGGCACAAAAGACTTCATTTCCCTTTCGTAGTAAAAAACTTGTTTACCTATTAATACATATATTAAAAAAGCTTAATAATCTCAAAGAGTAATGGAAAATCTTTTTAATATAATTTTATAATCAATTCACACTCATTTCCTTTCAGTGTTTTGCCATGTAGCTCTGCCTTTTGTCGCCATGCGGCATCGCGGCACTTGTTGTCCATTGAAATGTCGCCGTGTGGCTCCTAAAATATTCAAATCTCCTTTTGAATGCCTTGTAAAACGAGGCACTGACCCCCAACTCGTAGATCCCCCTTCCTCTGTCCTCTTTCCTTGCGTGTCGGTGTCAGCCAGAGGAGACGAAGAAGAGCTGCTCCAGTTGCCGGTTTCGGAGAGGTCGTGTCTTCCAATGTCGTCCAATGTGTGTGGGCTGCTGCCATGTAGAGGTATTGTAATTTAAGCTTCTCTCTGTTGTTTAGGAAATGTCTTTCATTTATAAGGAAATGTTTTCCAAGCGGTTCTTCTTCTGTTAAGAATTGTTCCTTTATTAGGAAGCCATTCAGAATAAAGAAAGTGTGGTCTGAGCTTAGGAAAATGAGATGAGATATATTTATGGAGATACATTCAATGAAAACTAATTTTATATTTTTTACTAGAGATCATGAAGAACTCTTAGCTTAAAATAGTACATTTTTAAAGCTGTAAAAATATGTTTTCTTAGTTCTTTCTATTAAAAATGATTTTAAATATATAAAAGTAATGTTTGCTTTGAAATAACTAAGGCTTACTCACTATTCTTTCAAAATCATAATACTATAGAGTAAACCCTCTGTTTCCTGATACCATTTATCCACTAAATCAATTTCCTGATATTCCAGACAGCCTGTCTGATGACCTTAACGGGTCACACCTTGCCTTAACCAGCAACGTATATTAATTGTCCAACATTACCAGTTGTCATTTGACCCAAACCCGGCTGTCTGGCATTCGAATAAGACTATTTCAATTTCCCAACAACTCCCCCAACTGCCAGCTGTGTAAATTGAATCAGCAGCAGCACCCAGAGCCACGATCGATCTGTTCGAATTCAGAGCCAGTATCCAGTACCCAGTAATGGTAATAGTAGTGCCCAGATACCCCATCGAAATTGAAAGAGAATGCTGCGTGTCGATTGCATGTTCCGCAAACTAATCGAACGAATCGATCAAATTCTCAGCGCCGCCACTGCCGCAACACGCAACCTCTTCAAGATCTGAATTGTGGGCCGGGCTCTATATATACATAGGAGAGATATATATAGGAGACTATAGCGGTAACTGGCTGGCGTAACGCCCGCCGCTGGAATTCAATTATGACGATTGCTTATAGGCGCGATCGCCGCGGCGAGCCAATAAACAAATGTACGGACAGCAAACGTACGTAATATTTAATAATAATAAAGCACGAGGGTGCTGCCTGGACCAACAACTAAGCTGCTGCACTGCACTATATTTATGTATATATTTTTTGGTCAGTGGTGGCGCCTCAGGGGGGTTAGGGTGGGATTTTTGGTATTAACATTATTTCAATTCTAGCAAAACAAATTAAGAAAAAGCCAAATTCTTTAATATTTTGAGACTGAATCCAAGGCATAAAGACAGAATTCCTGCATTGCGCTAAAATTTCTAACTTAAACTTTGCTAAGAAAACTGAATGTTAAAGATGACCAGCTTCAGCTATTGATGAAAGAATGAAATATATATTCAACTATGACCTCTTTCTTGTTATTATATTTTGTGTGCTTATTTATAGTTTGAATTCATTTATCTTTAATTTAATTTAATATCTTTGCAGGGTTGAAAGTTTTATTTCCCTACCAATCTCCCCTTTTTAAAAACTTCTCTCCCGCCCCTGATCTTAGCTGGTTTTTTGTTGGCGCCCGGTGGCCATGTGGCTGACTTTGGATACACCACCCGCGCCCAGCTTGGTTACAACAAAAAAAAAGATAAATAAATAATAAAAATACAAGAAAAACGAGAAAAAATGTCTACGGCAGCCGGTGAACAATAAAACTTATTTATGTCTCTGGTCAAATTTGCGTTGCTATTTTGGGACTTATTTGACAGAGACCCGGCGTTTTGTTATTGTTATTATGGGCATTGTGAGCCGGGCTCAGATTTCGGCTTAGCAGCGCTCCCAGGGACTCTGGAGATTCGGGAGACCGAAGAGTGGCGGTGCCAAGTGGTTTCAGCGCCTGTCTTTTGTTTGGTCGCGCCAAAAGGTTTACGACCTGTTAATGTCCAACTAGGCAAACTGCATTGGCCATTCGGGCTACCAATCCTATGCCAAAAAAAACAAAAAATAACAACAAAAAGACACACTCCTACACGGCTGCTTGGATACGCAATTTGGCGCACATTTTGTTTATATTATTAAATAAATTTCGTGTCGGACATATATTTGGCCGTTGCCTGTGGGGAAGGTGTGTGCCGCTGATCCGCGCCTGACCCATGTGTCCAATGATCTGTTTCTCCTTACATGTGGGCTGGGTAATAATGTTTTGAAAGACCAAATGCGAAACATGAGGCATTATGCATAATGCATAGATCTGAAATTGGTTTGGAAATTGATATATTGCCTGTAAAGTTATTATCTTGCGTTGAATATATTTCGATCTGGGCTTAAAAACGCATTAAATTCAAATTGTTTTTATTTTGCGAGATCTATTGGACGATTATTTGCTCGTATAAAAATAACCAGACACCTTAAAATAATCATAAAATTTGAGAAAAATTATTAACTAGCCAACTATTGAACATTTGCAATAAAAAATTGTTTAGTAATAAATAAGTTTAATTTGAGTGTACGAATTATATATATAATTTATAGTTTTATTTTTATATTAAAAGCATGATTTACAATTTAATTACACATTAAAAATTTATCTTAAAGTGCTCATCAAAGTGTCATTTTGCGTCTTGTGGAAATCTTATCTTATCTTATTTTGTTGTGTTTATTTTTCCAGCTGCTCTAGAATTTTTGGCTCATCATCAGTTTTCCCATAGACTTTTCCCAGTTGCAGTTTTTCCTAGTGGCAGAGGGGCAGGCGCATTAGAGAACTATTTATTTCCGTTCCCATCAGCAGCCTCCCTTTCGACTTTAAAAATGTTTTCTTGAACTAGAAACACTGGCAAAAAATATTAGTTTTCTTTATTTAAATACAAGAATTTTTTAAAAACTTTTTTAAAATGTAATTCATAGTGAATTTATACAATTAAAAAAAGGAATAGATTCAGTAAAGATAAAGTAGATACTATGTATAAAAAATACATAATTAATTTCATTTTATTAATTATAAGTCTTAAATAATTTTTAAATTCAGAAAAAGTAAAAATCTTTTTATATATAACTCAATATAAAGTATTTATTTAGGAATGAATACATATTTAGGAGTATACTGTATTTATTTCATAGAATATTCAATAGAAACACATCGTAGACTTTTACATTCGCCGTAATAAACTAGTGTAAATATGTATATAATTTTATTATTAAATAAGGCTCCCAGATTTCTTCTATTGAAAATACAAAATGTATACATTTGATTTTAAAATATTTTTCCTGTGCAGCAATTGTCATCTTATCATCGTGAACAATTGATCGACTGGCCTCTGCTGGACATCTCCGCCAGACAGGCAGCCCACATAGGCGCACGTGCACTTAATTTATTTCAATAAAAACATAATTTCCAGTCTATTATCCGCACTCTCTCGTACACACAAAGCCGATCCAATTAAGCTTTGAGTTTCGGAGGGAATGAGGGGATATTTGGGGGATCATTTTGAGCGTTAATCGCACCGAAAATTGGACACGCCGACCGCTGGCATTTATGTGGGCTCTGGCCGGGCTGAGTCTCTGACGGGATTCAAATTCGGTGTCTGCGGTGTTCTGTTTTCAATACTCGTACAATAAATCTCGAATTACATTATGCATATGAAATGAATGCGGCTTGTATTAAATTTCGTAAAGTGTTAAAATGGAGCCACGACAAAACCAAAAACAAAATCCGAATCCCAATCGAAATGCACCATAAAACTGTCACAGACCTTTGGGTTTGGACATAAAACATAATGGTACCCGACTTGGGGTCACGACGTGACTTCTTCGAGGTCTACATAATCTATCTCAGTTTTTTCTTTCAGTTTTTTCTTTAATTTTCTTTCTCTCGAAAGTTCTCTGCTGCGGCCTGGGAAAAAGAAACAACAAGCAAGTCGAAAAACCTCAGAGACAGTGCCGAGTCTTGTGGACGAAACCCGATACTTCATATTGCCATGGACATGGATTGGGTCTTGACAAACATGACACTTCATAATTCGCCCGGCCGAAGGCAAACAGACTAGTGTACACTGTGTACACCAGTTTAAATTTATATGCCAGCATTTATTTGTATATATGTAGATATATGTACCTTTGTCCAACTCCAACTTGGGTTTTGCGTGGTGTATGCGTGCGTCGCCGGATCCACTTGTTGAGGTCTTCGATTCGAATGTGCAGTGCACACAGACAGTGGGTTTAATAGGGAGAACTTATGGTATATTTATGAGTGAAAAATATACTATATGCTATATATATTTATTTAATAGAACATTATAAGAGAGACTGACTAGGAAACCTTTTTTAACAACATTTTAATTTTAATTGTGGTTAATATGCGTCTTATTTTTTGACTAAAAATGTATGGTAGTTCATCGAACACAAAGGAAAATGATAATAAATATTCAAAGATAGATTTAAATATTGAACAAAACTTTAATTAAGATATTATAAAATTCTTTGCTGCCTTCATGTAGTATTTCAGTAACTTTTCATAGAATAAATATAAAAACAAGATGAGCATTATTAATAAGCAAAAATTTGAATGATTTTAGTTATAATCTTATAGATATGATTTAATTCTATACAATCTTTTCACTCCACATATCCCAAAGGACTCCACTGTGCCGCTCCTTTGGATGGACATCGGCTGTCTTTGCTAGTTGCCATGAATTACATTTCTTATCAACGACTTTCGCTGCACTAAAAAGCGAGGTCTTCGACATATTTTGTATGTGTGACATTATGAGTGCATTTCCTGTGGCAAACGAATCGTCTGGACTTGAGGTCCGACTTTCGTTTGACTTTGGGTCCCAGTCTCAGTCTCAGTCTTAGCATGTGTTTGCTTAACTCACGCGCTCCACTTGAGGACACAACACCCATATTTGTGCCTGTTTTTGGTGTATTATTTTATCAAGCCACGATGACCTAATGTAGGCTAAATATTTGCTCCGATTTATAAAGTCACGGGTGATAAGTGCGATTACATCAACCTGAACTGCCCTGAACTCCAGTCCAGAGCCCGAGAAAGAGCTCCTTCTGATAGTGGGTTTTAGTGGGAAAAGCCATTTCCCTGAAGCGTTCTTAATCGCGGGTTACATAAGAAAACACACATAAAGATATGAAAGGGCTCGACGAGGAATTATAATAATCAGAGTTCATGTAAATGGAATTACCGAGAATTCCACCGATCTGAAAGAAGTTGGATGGGGGAAAAATACCAAACAATCGACAAGTGTCTGGGCCTGGCCAGGGCCAAATTGGAATAATTAAATGCCTCATCGGTGGCGAGATAATCGGCCCCCTCCGGTGCAGCGATAAACCTGAAACCCACCACCAGTCATCGACAGGCAATGAACCCGGGCCTAAGATCCCCAGAAATACCACATGCAGGGCTCGTCTCCTCTCCTCTCCTCAGTTCCATATCACAGACGTCTGCACTTGTTCGCGACCTCTGTCCCCGGGACTGACTCCAGTCCCCAGGCATGGCATTCCTCAATCTAAACTCAAAACTCATTAATATGCTTGCAGGCAAAGGCTGCCCCTGGGCTGGGGATGAGCATGAGGAATGGAGTCGGGATGCGTTGGCATTATGCGGTTTGTTTGCCCTGCCCGACGATTAATGTGATGCGTGCATGCCACGCCCCTAATGCCACCAAGCACTGGGGGAATTTACTCTGCAGAATTTACTTCGTTTTTTTATCGTTAAGATTCAAATACAGAAATTTCTCCCAGTGCTTGTGCGTGCATTCCCAAAAAATTAACAAATCTTTGGTTCATTAATTTGAACACTTGTTCCAAGCGATCCTCGGGGCGGGATCAACGGCAACAAATAACAGGATGAATGCCGATGCAGGAGCTGTGGTTCCAGGAGCCACATCCTTTGGGAAAATTGAGTCGCCTTGTGCATACAATTTGTCCTTAATCAGTCGTTCTCTTAACGCTTATTAAAGCCAAACAAAAATACATCCCTTTGCTTCCCTCGAGAAAAACGTGATCTTGGTGAAGGAACTGCAAGATGGTTAGTAATGGTAATGTGAAACCGAAGCCAACCAGCCAGTTGCTTGTGTCGGCAAAATATCAAAAAGGTCACGGGGTTCCTGGAATGTCAACAGAGATTTCCACACGATGCACACGTGCAAATGCATCGACTCAAGTGGATTTCTCCATGGCTGCCGGCAGATAGCACCACATGGACAAGGGATAATGCGGACGAGATATGAACACACAGTCGTGGTAATGATTTCAGTATTTCAGTATGTCAGCAGTACCTGCGATATTGCTTCACACCAAGCAAACAGGACAACGCCAAGTGGAAATTATGAGGATAGATACAGAGGACAGCGGAAATATGGATAAGCAGACAAGTGCCAGGGGGTAGATTGTAAAGTATTTGGTCATTTTGGGATACAGCTTTGAAAATATAATAATTTATACATTTCAGAGAAAGTAATTTAGAGATTTTCATATATCCTATTAATTTATTTCGCTCCCACAATTCCACCAAAAAGTATGCTATGCTATCATATTAAATGAATTTAAATCTAGTTTTCATTGGTATACTACATCAAAATCTAAATAAAATTCTGTAGAAATCAAGAGAACAATAGTCAAAGGTGCCCAACAAATATTGTATTATATTTTCGCATAAAATCTAGAAGATACATTTCACCCCTTCATAATGGAGCAAGTAACTGTGATATTGGTTTGTCTGGTAATATTAAACCTTAACCTTAACTTTATAGGTATATACAAATTTTAATATTGTTTCTGAAGTATCTTTTTTCGTTGCTGCTGATCTTAGTCCCAATAAGCCTGATCCGTCGGGAGGATTTCTTCAAGTACAGGCATCCATCACCCACAGGAATGCTAGTGAAAGCGGATAGAAATGTCAATTTAACCCAATTTATTATCAAACTTTACTCCACATACGGAGAGTAAGCAGCAAAAAGTATTATATAAAAATATTAAATAAATTATTTAAACTAAAACTCCTTGAGCAGCCCTCTCTTAGATAACTAGGCAATTAGCTAACAGTCATTCCTCTTCCATTATCTCGGGCCTCTTTCTCTCTATTTGTAGGCAGACTTGCCCTGGGAACAAGTGTCCCATGAGGAATTGTTCGAGTCATGGCTGCGGGAATGGGAATGAGCATAAGAATTGGGAATGCAACCGATAAGATAAGGATTTCTGCGGCGGTGGTCCTTGGGCCGCTCGAACCTACTCCTGGTTTCCACTAGGCGGCTACCTTCTCCTCCTCCTGCCTCGTTGGCTGCTGACCAGGCAGAGACAAATGTTTGTTTGCTGCGACTTTGATAGCGAGCCGAAATTATCTTTGGACAGGGACCGGCTTTGGTTTGCTTCGGTTTCGGCTTGGTTTGTCTTTTCGACTGTCTTCTGGGCTGTCTTCTGGTCTTCTGTGTTCTGATAAGCACATGCAGACAAATTACACGGACCGTCGAAGAGTGACAGTGCAGTTAACAATCTACCAAATTTAAAGAGGAGGAGAAAGGTACAGGAAGACTTCTATAACTCCATTTGGAGTCTGGCCAAAAATTAAAAACAAATAATATATATTAATAAAATGTAGAATGTATAAATAGTTCTTAGCTTAAAAATTAAATTTTTGGCTTTTATTTAAAGCATATTTTACTATGAATTGCATTTCTACTTTACCTTCAATCTAAATTTTAAATATATATATATTTTTTTTATAAACTCTGAAAAGTTATTTAAATCAAGGCAAAACGATTTCTAAACTAATTGTTTGTTCAAAATAAATTATTTTGTAAACAAAAACTCTTGTGTATATTATTTAATAATAGATTTTTAAATAGAATATAATATTTCAGCAACTTGGTGGAGCTATCATTTCTGGAATTAATATTTTAAGTGAATAATTATCTCTAAAGAAAGTGCTTTTCGTAATAAATTAAAGGGGTTGCACTTGTTCCTTTTCCTTATAATTTAATTTAAATCTTAAACAAATTTAATTTTTAGCCAAGTTTGACTGTAGTATCCGTTCCAATTTTTACCATAAGGTGTACCCATCACAATTTTGGGCATGCGTTTCACCTGTGACAATTTAGCGCGCCGGCGAGTGGTAAAAATATGTAAATTATGTGCAGCCTGATGATGCCCGCCGGGCAATGTTTCGAAGACTCCTCCAGACTTCATACTCCCGACTCCCTACTCCAGCACCGAAAGGAAGTTTCCATTTTTTTGGGTGAAATTGCCAATGTCTGACCAAATAAATTATGCGGATGATTAATAAAATGCAGTAGGAGCCGCCGCCGCAGCCGCCAATCGGAAAGTTCAATTTGGGCCAAAATATTTTTATCGCCTCCTGCAGTTCCACCTCTTTGGAACTGCCAGATCCTCCCAGTTCACCAGCTCCTCCTGTTGCATTCATCCACGTCGACTCCTTCGGCTCCTTTGGCTACCGCGCATTCCCATAAATTAAACGCCAAGTTATTTGAATTCCCTTCGCTGCTTCAGGACCAAGACAGGCGGAGATTGGGTTTGCTTCCAGCCTCAATCTTTGCATCTCCCCCGACTCTCGAGGGAGAGCACTCAGAAAAAATTATACTTAAGTTAGAAAATAAGAAATTTAATTAAGAAAAATTGTTTAGACATTAATTGACATTAAAAACATTTTTTAAATATATTTAAATATATAATTATGAGCTAAAAGCTTGCCAAGGAAGATTATATATGATTTTCTTACATAATTTTGATTTTGAGCTTGCTTTCTTTAAGTCATTTGGATAAAATTTATTTTCTGTATGTTTGTATATATATTTTCTTTCAGTGCTCCTACCCTTTTGTTTTGATTTCACTCGGCGCTTTTGTCAAATGAATTTTGCAGCTGCCGCCACATACAAAATTGCAGCAACAGCCCCTCGTTCAATGGAGAGAGAGCTTCCTCCATAGAAGAGGAGGACGAGGGGCAACAGGAACAGGAGCTGGTCCCTGGTCCTGGGTCTGGGTTCTGGGTTCTTCCCAATGTTGCCGCTGGGCAGGAAGACACTGATTTGGATACTGTAATTCGTATTTGTCCATTTCGCGTCTTTGGCAATTTTTCCACGCTGCTCAATTATCGTGTTTCATGTTTGCATTCTTCTTGGGCTTCTGTCGCGCCTCTTGTGTTCTTCCAAAGAGTTATGGGGGAGGAGGGGGGAGCACACATTTCCTGTCCAGAACACTTTTTCGATTTCGCCAGGAAGGTGAACAGGAGCCCAGCCCCAGACGATCTTTGGGGATCCAAACACAGTAGCTTTTGCCAGATTGTTTTTTTCGGAAGGGCTGTTGCATTTTCGAGGGAGTATTGTGGACTAGGAGATGAGCTACCTTTGATAAGTAATTTTTAGAAATTGGAAAAGTGTATAAAATATTTAAAAAATTAAAGGAAGAAACTTTATATCTTAAAATTTGCAGAAGAAAATTATACTGAGCATACAAAAACAAACTTATTTGTCATTGGAAAACCAATATCTTTTGGTCTTTATGATCACTCTAAGTATTTAATTTTGAACGTACTAATACTTTTACATTTTATCTACTAAATGCATTGCTATTTCTTCACTCACTCAAAGCTCAACAAAAATCATATACCAAACAGACTTTCCCCCGATTTATTTTTAATAGCTCCCCTAATGCATCTGAGGTGTGTTTTTGGGGCTGTTGTTTTCGGCAAGAACCCAGAATCAGTGCCCTGCGGGTAGGGTATCCACACAGCCGCGGCTACGACCACTTCCACACCCGAGTGTCCGAATTGCTGAGCATGCAACGCGGCGTCGTGGCATGCAACAACTGGCTGCAATTGTAAATTACCGTCTTGGCCACATTTTTGCGCATTTAGTCGCGCTTCGAGTGTTGCCTTCGTTCCGTTCCGATCCGCTGAGATCCGCAGCTGCCATCCCACAGCCCAGACTCAGAGCCAGGCTCAATCGCAATTACAATTCACTTTGCGCCAGGACGAAAGCGCCTTTCGGCCATTTAATTTGCGGCTTGAATTCGGCTCCGCGGCCTCCGCTTGTTGTCGGTACTTAAATGTAATTACGAGGCGAATCTCGATCGCAGTCACTGTGCGACCTCTTTTGCCACATCGTGAACTTTTTTTGTATTGTTGAATGCTTCTGGGGGTATCCCAGGGTTTCCACGGGGAGCTGGCCGCTCATCGATGTCGCTGTAACTGAAATCTTAAGCCACGGAATCGGGGTTTCTTAGCAGGATCAGCAGCAGTGAGAGAAAAAAATTTAAAAATGATTAATTTGTTTTTAAATTATATTTATCAGCTTGTTCTTAAAGTCTAGCCAATTTTATATTTCATATTTTTGTGAAAATAAATATTAGAAGAATACTTTTATAAGAATTAGAATATATATAAAGAATAATATTAAGAAGCTTTAAGAATTTAATGAAAATGTATATTTAAATAATTATAAGTAGCAATTGAATGACTTATCTATTTATAGCACTTGTGCTATTTATGTTTAAAGGCTCTCTTACTTTTTATTTTCTAACAAATTAAAATGCCTTGATTGGTATGTAATTGTCTTATTAAAAAAAATATTAATGATATATTTAATTTCCCTTTTTCTTTGAGTGCCTCCAATGGGTGTTTCTGCTGATTTCGGTGGGTTGCATGTTCTCTTTGTATGTGCAACATTAACGGGAATCATGTGGTGAAACTTTTAATGGTCCGCGATACTGGGGCTGACTGTAACAAGAGCTTAATTTGATTTGTGTTTAACATTTTGGGCTGCCGTTGGATCGCCTCTCTTTTGGGTTCTTTTCTTTTTAACCGAAAATGCTGATGAGGATTAAACACGAAGACCCACTAATAGCAGGGTCTGAGCACGGTTAACCCATTTGGAGAAGCTTAAGAGGCTGGGACACATGAAATTGGTGTCTAATTGGCCATAATGTGGATGCTACAATATGCTACTTTTATACATCAATTATTGAAAGTCAAGTGAAAACACAGTACCATTTTAAAAAATTTTTTGCTTTACATTTTCTTGCTTTCTATATTTAATTTTAATTATTCCCGACCCATATCTTTCCCTAGTTCCTCACTTTTTCTACAAGGGTTAACGCCTTGCCCTGACAGTTGGGACAGACAGCCAAGGCCAGGTCTGAATTATTTTCGGAGCTAGAAGCAGAAGCCGCTGCCAGTTGGCCACTTGGCTAACTTGGCTACCGTCTTCGTCTGCTGCTGCCACCGGGTGCAATCTATGTCAGAGTTTGACTCGTAATTAGGCTACTTGGAGTGTCTCGAGACAGGGGATCCGTGGATCCCATGATCCGATCCGATCCGATGCCATCCCAGAGAGGTAAATGCTGCAGATGCCGCAGAGCAGCAGCAGCAGCAGCTGTGGCGCGAAAATTGTTAACACATTGCTGTCACAGCGGCTACCGGATGGATCTGGATGGGATAGATCTTGGCCAGAAGCACAGGCTGTGGTGGATCTCTTTTTCCTCTTTCCTTGGCTCTCTTATCGCGGCTGACGGACCGTTTAATTGAAATTCGTTAAGCGGCGGCCGGCGAAATGGGGAAAAACAGAAGGCCAGCATTCCGGGCCTGGGAATGGGAAATGGCCAAGACGAGAGTTGGCCAAGACTTGGCTGCCATTTCCAGTTGTAGTTGCAGTTGCAGTTGCAGCTGCCAGTTGCTGTTCCAGTTGTAGTTGCAGTCACAGCAATCCACCCGCAACTTGAAGTCTAGTTGGATAATTGCAGTTGCTGTGCCGCGGCGTAAAAATGCTAATTAAAGTTTGCTTGTTGTCAGTGGGACTCTGGGACTCAGACTGGAACTGACTGAGTCCTAATCTCGGGTCTGGCTTTGCCAAGGGTTGTCCCAAAAAGAGGCAAAATAAAGATTAACGAGCCAAAGAAATCGTTAAAGAAATGAAACCAGTAACTGATATAAGTTGCTGGAAAATCAGTGATTGACAGAGGTGACTTGGGAGATACTCTAAAAGGTGAGAGAAAAGAGAGTGGAATTTAAAATATTAAAGGGAATATTATAGATTTCTACAAATTGTAAATGCTATTAATGTTCTTATCAAAATTGTATTAATTATCTTTGTTTAATAGTATTAAAAATATTTATATCACTTTTACATATTTATATGCCTTGAAAAATTATAACATTTTGTAAAAAATAAATTTTGTTTCATTGTAAAATAATATAAGGCATTTTAGCAATTTTTTTATATGCAAAAACTAATTATTTCATTTTAATTACATTTTTTTAGAATTAAATTTAGAAATTAAGCTCTCAACGAAGTTTGAAGTCTGAAGATAAATGTTAATAAATTAATTTCTATTCTTTAAATCCTCTCTAATTTTATCCGTTTACTACATTTCACAATAAATAAGAATCATAAATAGTTCTAGCCCCACTGAATATATAAAAATATGAACAAATAAAAAATCCAGATAACAAAGTAATTATCCATAAAGAAAACAATCACAAAGCAGATTAAGATACTGGAAGTATCTGTGAGATACAAAATTAACCTACCAGCACAGCTGTAGTGGCCCAAGAAAATCCAAAGGGTATAACCGAAAAAATGAGTTGGGAAAAAATGCAAATTGTTCGTTGATGAATTAACAAAAGCGAAAATCGTGACTTATGTTTTTGGCAGCTGCAAAACGAACCGACAACTGTCCAGTAACTTGTAGTCGCTGCTCCTTTACGTGCTTTCCTTGAATGCAGCAGATATACCTATATATATTTATACAATATCAACTCTAGTCCGATTTCTGTGGCTAATCAATGACGCAGCTTTTTGGCCCAGAGACCGAACACCTGCAAGATCAATGTCTGAGGCCTGATAGCTGATGGCTGATGGCTGATTTGTGATCCTCTGAAACCTCAGCTTCCGCACGATAAAGCCTCCTCATTAATGACAGCGGTTGGGGTGAACAACAGCAACAACAACAACTAATTTGATTGCCCAGTTATAATGATTGGCAGAGTGGCGGCTGCCCTAGCTGCTTTTTTATACATAAAATAAGTATGCAACGGAATCGGATTCCCTAGCTGCGCTTCTTTGCTCCCGCACGTTTTTCGCGTTGAACTTCACTGAACTTGAAGCTGGAAATTGTTGCCAACTTCAGAAAAGAGGAAACATATATTTTTAAGGCACTGGGAAATATATTTTCAATATTTTAATGCATTTTTTTGTAAGAGAAATTAAGCAATCTATAGGGAAAAACTGTTTTGTTAGGCTCTTCATCGCTATTATATTTTAGAAATCTTTTTACTATGATATTTAATTTAAGGAATACAACACTTTATAAATTGTCTTGAGAACTTTGTGTTAATAAATGTATCCTTGCCTTTAAAAAATCCCTAAAATTTATATAATTATAAGAAGTTCCCTCTTTTTCTTTCTCTGCCATTTGTGTCGTGATTTGAGTGTCGTGCGAAATTTTTTGTTCAACTTTTTATGGTTAAAGGAGTAGTATTTTTCAGCTTGCATTCTGGCACTGAGCCAAAGCCTGAACTTTGCGCAGTCGCTTAATTTTTTACCCCGCATAAAAAGAGAGCTGAGCTGATCGCGGAATGATCGCCAACATTTTAATGTGCTGGCTGTGAGCTTTTGTGAAATTTTTTTCAACCATTTAGCAGAGTTTTTTGTCGTTTTTTTCTGTTTTTTGTTTTTGGGGCTTCGAGTGGAATTTTAATGCTTTCGCACACCTGCGCACAGGCGCAGTTAACGGTAACCTTGTTTCTGGGCCAAAAAGGTGGAGACTGGTGTTGAAGCTGGCGAAATTTTGAGACTGTCTCTGCGGGATTTATTTTTTTAGCAATATTTTTAGACTGAAAATGAGAGAGTAAATAAATATAATGATATGTTATTAAAAAAATTAATCTTTAAAATATCTTTTATTACCAAAAATAAACCGTATAAAAATATATCTAGAAACCTAAAACAAAACTGTGACTTTAAACCCAAAATAAAACAGGATAAATATTTGAAAAATAAACACATTTCTATCCGATTTCATTCTGAATTATCCTTTTGGCTTTCTGACTCATCACGTAGTCCTTTCACCAAATCTTTTTGGCGGCACAACAAATGCACTTTGCCTAATTAAAATGGGTTTTTTTTTTGTGGGGAGGTGTGAGTGAATGGAAGGTCTAAGGTTACTCATAAAAACGGACACGTCATGCCTTTTTTGGGACAATCACAACAAACCAAACTACCTGGGGTCGAGGCCTCCGAAGATGAGCAATGAAATGAAAATCCTTTCCAATCACAGCAACAATATCGTGTTTTTAATGGCCGATGACTCAACCCCGTCGAAGAAGAAGGCAGAGATGAAGAAATGAAATAAAGAAACAGCTCAAATACACACAGACGCACACCTGAGATGGTTGCACACCTGAGAAACGAGAAATGCATGCAGGTGTCAATCGCCGGCCGAAGAATGGTCAGCAGCAGTGCAAGCAGCAGCCAGCGGAGGAAGCAGCCCCGAGCAGGGCATACCAACACAAAAAAAAGATGAAATATACACTACAAAAATTACATAAAACATGGAAAACTAAGAAGAAAATAATTACAATTCCTATCAATCTTTTTAGGGCTTAAATTTCGACTTAGAAACTGATTTTAAAAATATAAGTTGAGATTTCTTTGAAGTACATTATTTTTCAACTATTATGAATGGGTTTTTAAGTAAAAATATTTCTCCTAAAACTCCTAACAGCTTCTAGATACAACTTATTGGTAACCAAGCTGATTGATGAAGAAATACGCGGCTCGTTCTAAAAAAAACGTGTAATTAAATGATGTACAAATTCGAATTATATTTTCTATTAACAAATATTATAAATAAATTTCTCAATGTGTAAACTGAAAAAAAACGACTGAGAAAATAGAAAGAAAACCCAACTGAACGCAGGCAGACGCATTACAAATTCACACCAAGTGGCACCCACAGCCGCAGCTCAGCTGCAGATACATTTTCAAGACCAAGGAAGGTGCCAGGGGCTGGCCAAGGGCTCTGCGGGGAAATGGTTAATCATTTAGGTATAAATCTCGATCGCGTCTTTGTCTGACATTGCCCGTGGGGGCTTACAACCAGCCACCATCAACCAACTACCAACCAACCAGTGACTCTCACACAAAAACGCGTATCGAACCATTAACGTCCTTGTCGGCCTGTAATTTTACACTGGCGAAGAAAGACCAGCGAGCTGCAGGGAAGAATTATAACAGCCAACAGCGGAACTCTACTAATTGGACCATAATCATTAATACATTTTGAGTTTCAGTGTTCTTTTGTCTTTAAATTGGAAGCTGGGAAGTATTTTCATAGATAGTAAACTGGGAAAGATTAAAACAATGCAATGAAGGTTAATAATAAAATGTAGAAAAATTAATAACAGAGCTTTACGAATCCTCAAACCAAGGAAATTAAAAAATATGAAATAACAATAAATATTAAAATAGTTTGCAAATCATTTCTCTGTTACTCATTTCTTGGCTTACCCTAAAAGTTACCAATTTTACCAATTTTAAATATGTTAAAGATACAACAAATTTCTAACAAATTTAAAGAAATATTAATTTAAAATACAACTTTCCAAATTTCCATAAAATTCCTCAAGTTGTAAAACTATAAAAAACCCACTGTGATATCTAGTAACTCCATTATCCCTCGTTGAGCACGACTGGCTGACTCTTTTTTACTACCAATTTTCCACCTCCCCCACTCCAGGGCATGCAAATGAGGCAAATGCATCCAATTCAGACTGGGCTCCGTGGGCTACGTGGTGGAGCTGAAAGATAGAAGATCAGGAGGTGCACCGGTGGAAGAGCTCTCAAAGAGCGGCGACAAAGAATTCCAAGAATTGTGAGCGTCAATTGATTTACTCAGCTGTGCGCCGTTGGTCGGTCTGTTGGTCGCTTGGTCGCCGGTTGATAACTCTGAGATTTGTTATATTTGCTTCATCATCGCGCCACAAACGAGGCACTGCTTGGGAAATGTTGGAGAGGGGGCACATGGTTGTGGCTGCGCGGCTGCGGTTGTGGAGCTAGGGAAGGAGCTCAGCCGGAGCGATCTTCATCATCATCATCATCGGGCACCGCACACATGTGCGCACATTAAAAAGCAAGTTTCTCAGGTGTTTAAAAGCGTTTAAAAAGAAAACAGACTCAGGCGAAGAGGGGGCGAGGAATTGAGACGAAGATCCCCAACGAGACAACAATAAACGCAGCCGCTGAGGTAGAGTTAAAAATACTCCAACCCGTACTGGGTACTGGTACACTATGCCAAGAGCCAACTGCCAAGATTCAAGATCCAAGAGCCAGTTAAAGCCATGATCATGATCTCGCGACTTGCGAGCCATGGAAACCGCGCGCAGACGGACAGCTGGCGGCGACGCCAAACCAATGTCTTCTACAATTGGGTTCGAAATAATGGAATCGGAGAGATTATTAAATTGGGAAATTATTTAGATTTAAGAGGGGTTTCTGATATTACAAAAACTGAAGTTTTGAAGAGTCTAACAAGCTTTAGTTTGGTGTAAATATTTTTAGTAATATTTTATCATTGAAAAGGTTATCGATTTCTGAAATATATAAGATTTTAATAACCATTTTAAATGGTTTCAATTTTTTAAATATATTTTATTATGTTATTAATTTTCTCTATAATTTTAGGCACTATTATTGTTAACCATATCGTGTGAGACGCCGGCAACGACGAGCACGTGAAGGTTGCCCAGTCTCGAGCCGCCGACTTGGAGATTTACTTAACGAAATCAAGAGGAAGCGCGTAGGATCGCAGTTGGGAATGGGTATGGTTGAGGGGTTATGGGTTGAGCAGTTGAGGGATTGGGAAACGGGGCTTGGGGTACAGGAGGGGGCAGTTAACCTAGCTGTCATACAGCATTGATTGCTCCGAGGCAATGGCAATACAAAAGCCCCACTGACTCCGCTTGATTGCTTGGTAACCTGGCCCGGACCACTGGGAAACTGGGCAAGGGGCCTGATGGGGGCGGTACTACTCTTTTCTTTTTTTCTGTTTTTGGACCACGTACCAGTGACTCAGCATCTATACACTTATTTTTTGTGTGTTAACGATGCGGATGGCTAGCTGACTGGGTCTGGTTCGGCCAAAATGTTAAGTGCATGTTTTGATTGGTTTGTGGCGGCCAAAACGGATCGAGATTATGGTCCATGAATAGGAGCCAACTCCAGCAAACTGCAAAGAGCAGAAGGAGGCTCATCTTGGCAGCGGGGATAATGTGCAACCTTATGTGCATAATCTTCTTAAGAGGTGTCACAGGCATTTATTATGGTTAAAGGAAAAAGCGTTCGTCGGCAAAGGCTACAAAAGCCAAATTAATGATCAGGCTAAATTATAGAGTTTGGGCCTTAAATCTGACTATAAGGAATCTCTTGGGAATGTGCGAATCGAGGGAGTGTAATTTGGAGAGAAAGAAATTATGATTTACCTATATAAAGCGGAATTTTTAGTTATAAATTGAGTGGGATATAAACACAAGTTCAAAAGGCCTAAAGAATTATTTTTTAAATACTTAAAAAATAGCTAAAAGGGCTTAAATCAATTTGAGGATTTATTAAAGTCTTAAGATTGTTTATATAAATACTCATAGTTTCCTTTAAAATGAATTGCACTAAGCTCAAACATGTCTCAATAAAATATTCTTAGAAAACGCTTTAGTCATCACCAACTCTGCTTCCTGAACTGGATTTCAAAACCGATCCTAACCGGACCATGACCATTATAGCTGGCCAAATGTTACTCAATCCCTTTGTTGTTTTCCTTTTGGCCATTGAACATCTGCAACACCTGTTGCTCGCCCATGCAAAACTAGGCAATAAAGGTATATGGTGTGTGTTAGAGGTGAGGTTTTTAGTTGGAATGCAAAACCCTTTCGCATCATCCCGGCAGATGATGAATTAGGCGAATTCTGGAAATTCCGCAACATGCTAACGGTGGCTCGAGAGGATGAGTGCGAGGATGCAACCGGCTGCAGAGGCAACAATGGACGCTCAGCACGCATTTACAATGGGCTGCGAGACTTAACACCTGTGTGCCAGAATGCACTCTGTCGTGGAAATCTCCACAAATATTTGACGTGAGCTGAATAGAGGGAAATTTGCATTTGCCGTGGCGGCGAAAGAACAAAAGCGAACAGGTAAAAATGCAGCGCACCGCCACCTCTCCGCATCATTAACACGTCCGGGATTTAGTCGGGGACTCAAGAAAGTGGACTCCCAGGCCGAAAGGTGCGAAAATCCATCAACGATATTGGTATCTCTTTATTATTTGTATGTGTTTTTTTTCTTTCGGTTCATGAAAGTCCGTCCCTGAACGTATTCGAGTGGAAATTGCATTTGGAATGTTCGGCAGCGTGGAATTTAAGGCATTGGCCATGGGCACGTTCGAGTGACAAATGTCAATTTGCATTCGATTTGCAAATGTTCGTTTTGGCTGCCGTTAATTGCGCCTCCACCCCTTTAGCCACCTATATTTATTTATATTTTTTTACTCGATTTTTTGTTGTTGTATTTTTTGCAGCTCTCCAACTGTTTGCAATCACTGAAATCGGTGGTAACTGCCACTGTGGGCTCGACGCTGTTCAAGCTCAAGAACACACCTTAAACTGTTCTTTTCTGAATGTTTTAAGCACTGTAAAAAATGTGTAGATATTTATTTATTATTATAAATTAATAAAGCTGTAATTTTCAAGGAGAAAAAGGGAAAAATTTAATTAGAAACTGTGAAGTTAATTGATTGCTTCCCGAAGAAGCAAGGCGGAGGAGAAAGACGAAGCCCAGAGGAAGTTTTATAAATAAATATATATTTCTGGTTTTTCTTTAATCATATAAAATTTAAACAATGTAACACAAGGTGCGATTTTTATTTTTTCAATTAATTTATAATTTAAACAATTTTTTAAACCCTAAAAGAGGTAACGTTTTTTTGCAATAAATAAATATGTAATAAGTTTGTAGTGACTTTTCCCAATCCTGTTCCAAATTTCTGTGTCTTCTATTATTTGTTTAAGATTTTAATTAATCTAAATTATATTTTTTACGCGTTTAAAATTTCTTCATAAGTCTAAAGATTCTTTATAAATTCCCAATTTTTATATCCAATTTCCCCCAGTGCCTTTGTAACCTCTGTGTCTGGCTTGCTATTGAAATTGGAATTGGAATGCATGGGGCAGGCCGAGAGTCAAGAGCCAAGTGCCATGCCGGGCCCATGCCCGTGCCCCAACTGAGCAACTGGCTGCAACAAGTTCAAACACATGACGACGCCGAGTCCAAGCCAGAAAGTCGATTGTTGTCGCGCCTCTCGCCCAGAGCTGGAGCCTCCACAGCCTCGGTTCAATGTCAATTTCGATTCGTCATCCGCAGCTGCGTTGATTTCTCGAGCGACCTATGGCCACATGTATTCCCCTCGGAGTCCCCCATCAACCAGTGTTATTTGCTTTTGTAGCCGCGTTCTTTTTTATGGTCATGTTAAGTTTGGACTTGGCTTTTAACACACGGACAGATGGAGATGGAGAGGAGGCAGGACCACCGGCGATCGCCGCCGTCGCCGGCTGGGGTTCATTCTAGTGTATCGTAATTTATTGACGCGACGCGAGGTTGAGGTTCGGGGTAAATGCGGACATGTGTGGGCAGCCCGGAGGCGAGATTACGTCGCGGATGCCCTTGCATCTGCAGCTGGCAGAAGTCGGCGAGAGTCCGGGGCCAAAGCTCTGAAGTCTGCTGCAAAATCCACATCCACATCTTGGACGCCCACACGAAATGTCACTACTATCTTCTCCTTGAGGCGGTGTGTGTTTTCTTTTTATATTTTTTGTTTCTTCACAAAGCGCATGCGCAGCTGAGGGCAGACCCAAAGTGCATTGATCTGCGGCATCCGTTCTGCTTAATCATTGCACTAAATTGTTGTTTACACAGGAACTTAATAAGGTTTAAGAAAAATTAAGCATTAAGAGATGGAGTCCATTAAAAGAAGTTTACATAAATTAAAAAGAAAACTAAGAAGGTTATTAAATAACTTTTCTTTAATGCCTTTAATGAGGTAGTATATACAAATTTATTCCACAATTCAAATCTGATAAATCGTAAAAAATACTATTTTGAAAGTCTTTTCCAAAATATTGTATAAACGAATAAATATTTATCAAATAAAACATTTAATTATTTATTTAAACCCTAATTCCATAGAATTTATTCCAAGAGAATTATAGATATTAATTAATTTATTAATAATGCTATTTAAACACTTTTATATTTATTTTAAAAGTAGAAACTTGTAAGAGTGGGTTTTATATTAAAAATTTCTTAAATCCTTTTTTAATTTTACTATTAATTTATTTATTTATTTGCTCTTAAATGAGCTATCCTTAGGTGTGGTTTTAAACTTAAAATACTCCCTAAAAAGCTTGCAAATTTAGTTATTATAAATTAAAATATTTCTTTATTTATTTACAGCAAAATAAGCTATCTTTACAAATAATTTCAAATATTTCCTGAAGTCCTATCTCACTTACCAACTAATTAATTATTTAATTTATTTATTTCCCTACATCAACATTAGCTGTTTTTACAAGTTATAATAATCCCCAAAACCGTTTCCAATCTCATTAATTAAAAATCTTTAAAAGTTTACTCACATAAAATCATTTTATTTATAATTATTTTTGAATTATTTAAAATACAAATCGTCATTATAATAATAATGTCAGCCTTGCAACCAATGTGCACTGGCCATGCGCACTCTAAGGACTTGTCTCTCTCTTCCTGTATCTATACAAATATATCCTGAAATATAGAGTGCATTCTTACACAATATATAGTATGTCTCATTATCTCCCCCACTGGAGGCCCCGCCAAGCGGCGATTCAGTTCCAATTTGTGGAGCTAGTGCTCACTTGCGCCTGGTCCAAGGCCATCTGCTGCTGGTTCAACAACATTTGCGAGGGCTGTGGTTGCTGCTGCTGCTGTTGTTGTTGTTGTTGTTGTGGCTGCTGTTGCAGTTGCTGCATCATCTGCTGCTGCGGCGGCTGTTGCATGGTCTGCAGCAGCAGTTCTCCCATCTTGGCTCTGAAAAACACATTCTGAATGGGCGTCATCTGCTTCATGAGCGGCAGAAAGCTGATCAGGTAATTGTAGTCCGAGTCGCCCACATGTAGAGTGTTCTTGCAGCGTGCCAGGTCCTGGCTGGTGGACTGCATCAGCTGCTGCTCCTCCCGCTCGAGATTCTCCAGAAAGTTGACCTGCTCGTCCACCCGCTTGGCGCAATGGCAGCTACTCGCAGCGGCGGCTGCCATGGCCGTTCCTTGGCTCAAATTTGGCTGGACAATGGGGTTTACGTTCATGGGCATGCCAAGGCCCAATCCTCGGGGAATAGATGGTGCTACCTCCTCTTCGGCCGCTGCACTGGCCAGGGAAATGCTCTGGGAGAGTCGTCGCAGGGCCTGCGGGGTGGCCACATTCTGGAACTCTTGCATCAGGGCATCGTTGTCCGCCTCCATTTCTTGCTGGGAGTCTTCGGTCTTGAAGGTCATCAGGGAGTCGGGCTCTTCCTTGGGCTGTCCCCCGTCTACTGGTGCGCCGCCTGCTTCTTCCTCCTCGTTGTTGCTGCTATCCCGATCCTCACGCAATCGCAGGTTATCCAAGAAGCTCATGGCCTCGGCATAGGACCATTGATGCGCTGGGGAGCCCGATTGCAGATTCGCTCTGGACAGGCCACTCCGCCGGTTTTGGCGGCGATAACTGCATCGCAGATTTTTCCACTTGGTGCGGCACAAATCCACTGAGAAAAAAAGAGAAAGAATAAAAAACAAAAACAAAGATTCAGTGAGAGAGAAAAAATATAAACAAAAAGAGGGAACAGAGAACGTAAACAAGTCACTCGTCGGCGTTCGTGCATTGTTATCTGTTACACTGAGGAAAAAAAGTATAGATTTTGTTTATATAAATATTTTTTAAATTTAAATTCTATGAAAATTGAAATGTTTTCGGTATATTTAATAAGCAAATGGTTTCAGATTTGATAAATATTCTTCTTTCATTTTATTTAAATGCTGAGTTGTATTTTATAAGTAAATTTTAAGCTATATCTTTTTTGTCCCAGTGCACATACTCACCATTAAGCCCCACTGCCTCCGCCACGCTGCTCCAGAGCCGCTGCGTCTCCGGCCGATTGGCGTGGTCCGGATGCGTGGGATCCCAGAGAGCCGGGCGAAGCCTCACCTCGGCGATCAGCCTGTGCATGTCCATGTGCCTGCGTCTTTATCGGCCAACTGAAAACTCAGCGGAATCCAAAACTCTGAGGCAGCCGGCGCGCAGGAGAAAACAGAGTGGCGTTCTCTCGCCTGCATTTCGTGTTCCGCTTCTCTCCAGCGCTGGGGATTCTCTGAGAGAATTCCAATTCCAATCCCTCCCTGCCGGTGGGGGCATTGATGGTGGCGGGGAAGATGGCAAAGAAAACAAAGTGAAATGTGCTCAATATGGCATGAAAATTCTACGGTTTATGGCAAGCTTTTATTTACTATTGCTTTTGATTTATATTTTTAATTGTTGTTTAAGTTCAAAAAATATAATTTATAAAATATTATTATTGTTATAATAATCTCTGGTTTGTTTATAAGTAAGAAGAAATAGAAAGGCAGTGATATAAAAAAGAGTTTAATTAGGAAAATCATTTGCCAAATTTGTTTATAAAGTTTGAAAGTATTTATTTATTATTCCTATATTTATTGATTTTAGTATATATTTTTTCTATAATTTTTTCATTCTTAGTTTATAGATTTAAAAATAATTTTTTAATAATTTAATTTCGCTCTCTGCTGAAACGCTTTTTACCCGCTTTTTGTGTGATTTTTCTTTGTTTTGTATTCTCGCGAGTTGCTGCTGCTTTTGATTGTTGCATTTTTATTGGGCTCTTGGCGTTGCTGCTTTTTGCCAGACATTGACCTTGCGCCCGCACAGTGGGGTGGAATGCATTGAACAGGCGTGCAATGCAGCCATTCGATGGTGATAATGCAGACATGTGCCGAGGATGATAATGATGATGATGATGGTAACGTAAAGATACTTCCTATCTTGCCGGCGATATCGAGGAAGTTCCAAATATTTGCACAGCCGGGCGGCGGGCTGATTTCCAGTTGCAACATGTTGCAGTCGTCGTCATCCAAGAAAGGCCAAAACCCGAGAGCAACACATGTTGCCAAGCTGCCAGCCGGTTGGAAGCACACGGAAAAAATCTATAAAAAATATATTCATTTAAAAATTAGTTAGTTAAAATAGTAAATCCTAAATACCTCAAATATAATAGTGTTTAAAGGAGTATAAATTATTTCTAAGGCAAATTACACTTAAATCTTTTATTTCTTTGATTAAAAAATACAAAAAAATCTCTTTAAAAAATGTAAACATTTAATATTTTAATAGGTACCAGCAGTTTCCTATATTTCCTAGAAATCTTTATACAAAATCTTTTAATTTTCATAATTTTTTCTTTTGGTGCATCTCTGGCACTGCTGGTAATGTTTCTGCTGCTCGGCGGCGACAACAAGTGGACGTGGAAAATATGCGACAGCAATTATCTCTGGCAACGACCGGGCTATGGCCATATAGCATACGATACTCGTACTGGTACTCGAATATAGCATATATCCATATGCTGTCGCCTGCTCGGATTTGCGCACGACTTTCGCTTACCATTCCAGGCGGCTCCGATCCGTAGTATGTCATTGTTGTAGATGTTGTTGAGGCTGCTGCCGCCGCTGCTGCTGCTGTTGTCATCAGTTGCAGCTGCTGTCAATCTGTTGGCCGGCCTTTCGCTGCAAAACAAAAAATTTCCATGTGTCATTTCAAAAATGCAAATATGGACATGATCTGGTGTACCCTGGCTCAGATGTTGCTCCTGCTCCTTGCCTGCCATTCCGTAGTCTTCCACATGTCCAGATCGTCAGGCGATGCTGCTGCTGCTGCTGCTGATCAAGCCCCAACCTGACAGCCAAGTGACATCTAAATTTTGTTCAACAAAATGATTATAAAGGCATTTATGCATGCGTAGTCAGAATCAGAATGGAGATCGGAGCTAGCTACTTCAGAATCTGAATACCAGAGGCACTGGAAGAATAATGCATGGAAATGATCAGTTGATCCTTTAATAAAATTCCTTTTCGTTTAGTTTTTATAAATGATACTTAAAAAAATATTAAATACAGAGTTCCCTTGCTGCTTTATGTATTTTTATTCTCTATTTATTGTTTAGGATTTGCAGCTAAAGAAGCATGAGTATCTTGGTGGTAATACCGTAAATTTGTCTTAAAGAAAGTCCATAAATTCCTTTAATTTTCTCTAAGTTTCCATCTTTTTATTATTTATTTAAATGGAATTATTCTAGCTCCTTTATTTTCTCTCTGTGCACTCTTAACTTGGCTCGTTTTGTAGTCTGCTGCCTTTTGCAATTGATTTGTTGCTACCCCAATAAGCCCATGTCCCCTGACAGACTCCGTCAATTGTCAATGTTTGTATTCAAATTTCAGCTTTCGACTTTTCATGTTTATTATTTTTGGCCTGGCCAAAAGGCAATTTATGAAGGCTTTGTTCCACTCCTAGAAGACTCCTCGGAAAACAAGGAATAAATAAAAACAAAGCCCAAGAATCGTATTTAAATGTTAACAAATAAATATAAAGAACTATCACAAGCGATTATGTTATAACTTTAATTCTAACGCCCCATTAAAGGCAATTGTAAGTGCTGTTGACGGCATTTAACGCTGGCCATAAAATGTCGTTGTTTTTGCCATTGTTTTTGTTGCAGTTGGCTGTGATTGCCGCCGATTGTTATAACAAATTTGCATAATTATGCCGCTTATCTTGGCCATATGTCTGGGGCTCAAGAGAGACTGACTTGAAAACTGGTAGACGTTGCCACGTCTGCAACACGCGCCGCGATTCGACAGCAGCAGCAGCAGCAATGGGAGTTGCAATTGCATTTGGAGATGAACGTTTGTTGTAATAAAATAATACAGAATGTTCTAATTTAAAAAAAAGAAACCTAAACTCATTGAAAGTAGCTGAAAGAGCCAGATTTTTCGTAGATTTATTAATATAAATTCATTGCCAATCAGCAAAATGAACACGACGGCAGCAGCAGCAGCAACAGCAGCAACAGCAGCAACGGAAAACATGAGCAGCATTGACAATGGCAGCCTGGGTCATCTCCTGCGGCACCTCTTGGATGACCACCTGAATGATCTCCTGGGGCTTCTCCTGGGTCACCTCCTGGATGTTCTCCTGGATGATCTCCTGGGTCACCTGCTGGGCCATCTCCTGTGGATTTGAAGTTCCCAATCCGGCTGAAAAAGAAAAGAAATGTTAGTAGACTTTCTTGAAGGCTTTTGAAGGGGCTCAGAAAAGGGGCTAAAAAAGGCAAGCGACTTACGAAGGGGCTCAGGAGAGGGGCTGAAAGATAGTGCTACTCGTGGAAAGGAACATTTGCTGCACACACATGTCTCCTTCTCCTCCAGCAGCATGATTTTGGTTCTGACCTAGTTCTACTAGGAATTATGCACTTTTTTTGGTTCTGACCTAGCTCTACGAGGAAAAACTTACCTGCCAAATTTTTGGCTGCCCGAAAAATCGCAATTTTCCTGATTTTTTTCATCGTTGTTAGGGATTTTCCAGGAATGCGTGGCATATGCGGCAACACCACGTTGGCGGCAGCTAGCGCCTGCCGGGCTGCCACAAGATCAGTTTTCAGCTCTGTGCGTTTTTTTAGCTTTTTAAGCTTTCCAGCCTTGGCGCCGTTAGGCATATTTTCCTGTCCTTCGTTAGGCATGTTTTCCTCGTGGTCCATTCTTCAACTTATTTTAATTAGAGATGGTTGCTTTTCAATTAACTTCGATTTCGATTAATAATGTTAATGCTTTTTTTCGATTGGTAGGTATTGAAGGAGAATGAGGAGCAAGCTGATGGTAGGATTTTACAATCTGTATAAACTAAATATATTAAGCATTATAATTTATTTGGTTTTATTTTGGTTATTTGGTTTTGACTTTTATTTTGAGCAAACAATTTTGCTTGAATTTATTCATTTCTGGAGTCATAGTTGAGGAATCCCCTTTTTATGCATGCGAAAACCCTTAAATGGGCTTTTTTTAACTTTCTTAGGCATCCAAATTTTACTTTTAATACCCAAAAAAATAATTTCAATTAAAGTGGCTACTAAAGAACTTTATAAACTATAACATATTATTGTCCTAAATTTGTATACCCTTGCAGCCGGATCGGACGACTATATCATATGGCTGCCATAGGAACAATCGAAAAATTTGTCGAAAAAAAATTATAACTATGCCACTTTTTAAGATATTATAACCAAATTTGATATTTGGCCGCTTAATATTATTCTAGAATTTCTATTTTAATTTCATGAAAATCGAACGACTTTATCCTATAGCTGCCATAGGAACAATCAGGGAAATAAAAGAAAAAACCCATAACTTTGCTGTTTCTCAATATATTTTCATCAAATTTGAGATTTGGCAACTAATTATTATTCCAGAATTTCGGTTTTAATTGTTTGATTTAATTTGTACAAGCTTCGGTGAGCCGACGTTAGCTTCCTTTCTTGTTAAAGATCAATTATTAACACCAAAAAAATTAATTTCAGTAAGTTTGTAACTCAAGAACCTCGTCAGCTAAAACATATTATTGTTCTCAATTTTTAAAGATTTTTTGCCTTTTAGTTTCAACAAATAAATTCAAAATATCAGCAAAAATCAATTTGTATTGTTTGCACAATTTGACTTATGACCTTTAATAAACTGGCTAATATACTTTTCAATTACAATTTTGTTTCATTAGAACAGTATTGTCATCTGTCAAATTTCGTATCTAGTATACATATTTGATGTAGATTCGTTTTTGTCATCATCACATTGATGTTTTCGAAAACTTCGAGTGATTTTCCATCTCTATTAACTTTAATTATGACGCATTTGTATTTTTTCTCCTGTTAAATAGTATTTAATTTCGCGTTTAAAGATTGGATTTTTCAAGTCATTACTGGCTCCTACACCCACATGGCCGTCACTATTGTTATAATCTCAAACTACCGAAGCTGCCAAATAAAGCCTCACCTCACATGTTGCTGCCGTGTTAATTGCCAATGCCACTGCCGTTTGTTGCCGCTGCAACAACATAATAAATTACCAACTGACTGTAAGCGAGAGATGGAAAAACAGTTAGTTGACATTGACGCACTGCGAATCATAAAAACGGACAACAAATTGATTGCCAATCAGCAACATGAACACGACAGCAGCAGCAGCAACGGAAAGCATCAGGAGGCATTGGCAATGGCAACCTGCAACTCCGCCAATTGCAGGTGTCAATGAATGTTGCAAATAAGGAAAGGCGCGACAAGCGTGGAAAACGAGGGGAAAGGAGATCGGAAGACTAGAAAAAAGTTAATTGACCGATGCCAATTGCTGCTAATGTGGCCAGTTATTATGTCAAACGGTCAGCAGCAGGAGGAGCAGCCGCATTAATTGAATTCAAGCTGGACAATTGTCACGCAGCTGATGTGGCAGCAACTGCAACTGCAGCATCTGCAGCAGACCAACTGCTGCGTTACAGTTTTGGCAACTGGCAACCCACACGAATCCGCAATCCAGTCAGCCATCCGGCGAATGAAAGATGTCCACGAGGCGCACATGGAAAAATTCCAATAGCAATTAAAAATATTTCCAACGCAAATGCAGCCAGCGGGGGCAACGTAACACACAGCTGCAGAAATGCACTGGGGAAAAAAATTGAAAGAACGTAAAATGTTTAAAATGTTTACTATAAATTAAGAATATTTGGCGTTTTCTTGAGGTCATAAGTTGGCCAAAAAGACAAAGTCATATACATTCCGCTTCGACATTAAAATCTTAATTAAATAGAATTTTTGGATATTTTTTCAAAATTTTATTAAATATTATAATTACATCGTTAAAATTTGCAGAATTTGATAATAGTTTTAGTTTTTAAAAATGTTAAATTTTGTTTGCATATTTTTAAACTTCAGAAAACTAACACAGAAAAGCTGATTGGAATTTAATGTTTTTATGACTTAGTTATGGATTTCTTAAATTTTAAATTGGTTAAAAAATGTATCATATAAAAATATCGAAAATTATTGATTCCTTTAATTTTTTACACATATTTTTCCTAGTTTTTAAAAAGTTGCAGTTGCCAAAAAAAGGTACGAATTTTATTTTCAACAACAACTAACGATTATTTAATTATACAAAATATTTTAGAAATATATTTAGTTAATTTCCCAGTGCAGTTGGACAGATTTCACCTTGTCCCGTCGTCCGCCTGACGATGTCGTCTCAGATCGATCCAGTTCGCGTCCAGCATCCCAGCTCCCAGCTCCCGGCGGCATCCAGCCTGGCCTCGTGGAGTGGCGTGGAGGCCGTCTTTGGCAGCTGCGTTGGCCGTTAGAAATGCTAATGAAAGTCAAGCGTCCGTCCATCGGCATTGGCAGCTGCGTCCCCGCACCACCGATCGGCTGTGTGTGTTTGTGGTGCGTTTTGCGATTTGATTGCATGGGCATAGAAAGTTGCACGGCTACCGTTTTTGGTGGCCAAGCCAGGCCAGGCCAGGCCAGCTTGGCACAGCTGCCAAGGGGATTGGGATTTGGCATCGATATCTGGGAATGTGCTCTCCATCCATCCAACATATGCGATACATTTTCTCAAATACATATTTTCCGCTGCTGCCGCATTTTTTCCAGCGTTTTTGCGAGCAAAGAGATCCCGCGGAAATTCTGCACACGTGTCGATCGTTCAAGTTTTTATGATTGCGAACAGCAGCAGCTTCCTGCCTCGGGGCAAGGACGTTTCGATTGGGTTTTTGTTTTTGTTTCTGCCTGCCACAGTCACCCTACCTCCCTACCTCCCTCCTTGTGGTAGCCAACCCCCTTTGGCAAGGCCCTTTCCCAGCTGTCCACATCACATGTGTGCCGTGCCTCGCACATGCATTGCAGCCGGCGATTTGGTATCAGAAATGACAGCTTAGCTGTGTTTATGGAACATATGGCACTCTTTTTTGGATATCTTGTTAAATTGAATACTTTAATTTGAAAGAAAATGTGATATTTTATTACCTAGACTGAATATATATCATAATTTCAGTTCTTTAAAGCAAATGTCTAAAAACTTGCTTTAAAAAATACACTTTGATTGATTCAAATTAACTATAAGCATTGAATTCGAACGACTTACTTTTTTTGGTTAAATAAAAAGTGGAAACAATTAATTATTTAATTTATTTATTATAATTATAAACCCCTGACATCTTCTTGAGTTAACTCCCCAAGCAAGAGACCGACTTCAATGGACGTCTGGCAACCAGTTCTCCTTTTCAGTTGTATGACTTGCAGCCGCCGTCGATGATGTGAAGAGCAGCACATGGCCACCGCCTTATGTTGCCTTCCTCCCCAAGATACCAGAAAGAGGAAAAAGAAACATTGGCCGGGAAGCGGAAATCTCAATGGGATCGTGGACATGTGCGTGGAATGCCTGAAACTGGAGCAGCTGTGCCATATCTGGCCTGCTCCTCGGCCTTTGCCAATGGAAGTTTTGCAGCCGATAAAGCCAGAGGAGAACCCCGAATCTGAAGCTGAATCAGAGCTCAGAATTCAGAAATTTAGAAACCCGCATGGTTGTACCAATAGCTGAAAGATTTATGTGGGCATCTTGGGAGTTTTTCACCAGATTCCATGGGAAATTTTTAGTGACCACAAAGAGCAGATATGAGATAAGGAAATGACTCTTGAAAGAAATTCTAAAGCTAAGAAGAGGTAGAAAATGTAAACTAAAAAAATTTAAAATATTTCTCAACTAATAAAATTTACTTAAATGAACCCTTAAAGATCCCTTCTTCTTTTAAGATCCCTTCCTTTGCTAAATAAGTTATTAAATTAAATGATACAAAACGCATCTTATCTGAAGTCCGACTCCTCCTTCAAGGAGGTATTTCCTTGGTTGAGACATCAGCTTAGGCCCTGTCCTTCGAGTGGGTTACATTTATCAGCAAGAAGTCATCAGGAGGCCGAGGAAGAAGCCACTCTTTTGGGCTCTTTTGTGGGCTTAAGCGGCTCAAGAAGCCATTTGCCACCGCACGACACCGACTGCAGTTCGGTGCAGGTCCATCCATCATCCCAGATATGACAAGGCCTGGGCTCGATCATCTCTTAACTTAAAAGTAAATGTAAAAACAGCACCGGCAGCGGGGAGAATGTAAGCAATTAGCAACTGGCGACAAATTGACGAGGCCGAAACACAAAAACCCAACAAACACACAAGAGATTCCGCAGAGGACCACGACGACGACGACGACCACCTGCTGAGATTTTGTGCGAAAAATAAATGGTGGAAAAGGTAGAGGTAGAGGGAGAGGGATGGTGGTGGTGTTGTGACCAGAAGAGCGGATTGTGGCCATAATATTTGTGCCAAGAGGCGGCTGCATTTGCCAGCTAGCTACCTGTCCTCGAGCCGACCTCGCAATGAAGTTATTGTGCGGCTGCCAAATGTCTCATTTTTGGCAAAGCCTCTAATGCCCTTTGGCCATTATGCATGTCTAGACGGATCACCCGGCCTCGGTGTCGCCTCGTCTAATGAGGATAGCCACTCCCCAGCCAGAGATTGTCAGCCAGGCGATAAGGTTACTTTCTAAAACAGAGAACAAGGATTTATATATGCAATCAGGGCACCTGTCTTGAACTGACAAGAAGGAGATATATAAATGAGGATCAATTTGAGAAGGAAATATTTAAAGGATATATTTGTTTTCTTAATTATTTAATGAGTACCAAATCATGACCTACAATAAGTATTTGCTTTTTAGATTTCACTTAAATAATATATATTAATTTTTTAAGAAACTCCGGACTCCTCTTGAAATTTAATTTAAATACCTAAACCCTCCTTCAGCTACTTTTTCATCTCCTGATTAATCACTGAGTGTGTGTTCAATATTTAATGTCATATTTATTTGTCATTTATTTTCCCTCACCGCACAGCTGTTCTCTCTCTGTTCCCAATTAACACGCCAGCCGAAAAACTAAATAAGGATCGATCCTATTCTCAAAAAAAAAGCCCGGTGTGACCGACCAGAAATGCAATACAAATAATGGCAGCCGGCGCTTGTACTTGGACTCTCCTGTTATCCTGCAGATGCAACCTCCCCTCGCCATGCCTCGCCTCGCCTCGCCGTTTTTCCACTCAATTAGGGTAGCAAAAAATATATATACAGCGCACATTTGCCTAAATATATTTTTCCCGCAGAACGATCCTGGAACCAGGAGCAACTCCTCGACTGCGGCATATGTGACGGCGTGCGGCGCAGTTGTTATCCTGCCGGAGCATTGTTAATCGTATCCTGCGTAATAGCATAATAATCCCTAATCGCATCGGATCTGTTCACCTGGTTGACACACACTCTCTCTCTCTCTCTCTGTGAGGCTCTTTCTCCATTCCCGCGAGAAGCCGGCTGCACATATATTCCCATTTTTGGCTTCCATCGTATGTCCTTTGTGCGCCTTTTGTCGCCGAGTGTCCTTTTTTCCCGTAACACTGGGCCTGGGCTGGGGTTATTTTGACAGCAGTTCATTTGCCTTCTGCCGCTGTTTTCACTGCTGCTGCTGCATGGCCCCTGACTCCCAGCGACAGTTGTCCTTAAAACACTTGAAAAAATAAGGGGTTTTAACTAAGGAATTTATATTTGTTATTAAATAAATTTATTTGCCTAAAATGTTTGTCGAAAAGCAATAATAAAATGTTTTAGAAATTGGTTATAGAAAGCTTCTTAGCTCATTTTAAAAATTATTCTGTTAAAGATAAATTCTTTAAATAATATATTTATCATTTCTTTATTTTTAATATAATTTTAAACAATTTCGGTCATTATTTTTCTGTGGATATATATATTAATTATATACAAAAAATAATACATTTTTATATTTATAGTTTTCTCCTCAAGAGAATTATTTAATAAATTTCTAATTTAAATTAATTTAATTTATTTTTTCCCAGTGTCCCATAGGCAGGCTTCACTTTGGGCTTAGGTTTTAGTTTGGTTTCCCTTTCGAAGCCGCCTCGGGGTTTTGTTTTTCCTCGAGTAGTTCGGTTTCAATGTGTCGACTTTTCTTTGGCTTCCTCATATGAATGTACGCTGCATTTGTTTAACAATCTTTTGTGGCTGCCACAGTGCAGTGTTTTATTTATTTTTTTCCGCTTGACTAATAGATATTTAAATTTCAGGACATTAACTGGTCTTTAGTTTGGGACAAGCAGCCATTAATAACCGCCAGTTAGTGAGATTGCGTCGCATGAATAATGAGGAAAATCATTATCGAAAGGGGTTTTAGAGGGATAGATAATCCGTCAGTGGCTTGTAAATTTATTACGGTTTATGGTTGCAGGATAACGTGAAATATGAGCTTGACTTTTCAAGCATTTGTTTTATATTTTTAAAGGATTTTTTTTTTTTTTATGCTAAACTGTGGCATATTAATCCCATAACAACGACCCCGACTTTGGCTGAGCTCAGCATTAACAACCCAACCAGCCCACCCAACCCCTGCGTAAACAATATATATATATAAATCTGATTCTGTTTCAGTTCCCATTCCCACGCAATTCAGTTTATTGTTTCGCAAGTGGAATTTTAAGGGCGGAGAGTGGAAGTGGAGTAAGTAAACAAAGGCTCAGCGATCATCGACGCCTCAATGAAACGCTTGTTTTTTCCGCAATGAAATTAGTATTCAGTTACCATACGAACAGCAAGTAGAAACAAAAAAAATTAAAACAAAATAAATAAAAACACAGCCAGGGACGGGGACAGAGGCCGGATGCGGCTACGAGCCAAAGGAGCCTTGGCTCCAACTGGTGGGATCTTGGTTCGGGGATCATCAGCAATCGCCAATCATCATCTTCTGGCCATATGCAAAATATGTTTATAAATAAATTGCACTCAGAGAAAAGAGGTGGTGCTTAAATAAATGAAGAAAAGTAGAAAAGAATTTAAGCAGTCAAGGTAATTATTTTAAATGTAACGAATCGCAAATTGTTCTTGTAAACTTGTGAAGTATATATTTTATTTTTGATAATTTAATCTACAAAAGTTTAAACTATGTGTAAAATATGTTTTAAAATTAGCTTTAAGGCTATAAAAAAGGTTTATAAAACATTACCTTTAAAATTATGGTTTAAATTGAATTAATAGAATTTACTTAATAAATAAAGCAGGCTTCAGTTAAGCAGCCAAATTATCAAACGTTCACTATTTTAATAATTGTATAAATATTAAATATTATTGGTACATTATACTCATTTCATATACTTTATAATTATTAAATATTTTATAAGATTAACCTCATTTTTGACAGTGCAAACGCGAAACTCAAACTGTTCCGAATTCCAAGGCGAATTCATTAATGGGATGTCACCGGAGAGTGACATGGCAGGGCAGCCCTTTAATGGCAGCCCCAACTAGATGTCCTCAGCTGAGATTGGAATGGAATCAGTTCGGCCTGGTATATACATAGTGGGGCTAGAGATCGCTGATCGGAGGAGTTGCAGGGGTCCTGAAGTGACGCGTATTGGATTTCAACATGCAATGCATGCGGCGCGGCATGCGGCTGCATATCTGCAACGCCATCTCTGGGATACATCAGGATCCCTTATCCCGACATCCACAATATATATATAGAGATGTATGTATATATTTCCTTCCCTTTTCAGTTCCCCAACAAGTTGCTCCAACCACAAGTGCCGCCCGCCCGCTGATTGACATGTGATCCTCATCTTCATTGGTATCCTCAACAAAGTTTCTATGGCTTGCAAATCACATAGCCCTGGGTTTATTTCTTCCCTCATTTTGTATACACTTACTAAGGGTTTTTATAATTAATATATTATATTAATTTTATATATTTTGTGATATATTTTGCATTAACTTTAACAGATTTTTGGGAAATTAAATGAGAATTAAGTTATTTCATTTAGTCTTCTATACGGTTTTCTACATTTATAAATTTTTACTGCGGTTTTATTATTTAATTTCTTAAATCTTTGCTTATCTTAATTAATTATTCAGCTAGAAAGAACATTTAAATTCTATATTCTTTAACCCAACTAGTTTCCTTCTTGTTTTTAACCTGTTGCTGGCTCTTCGACGGTTCTCCTGCTGCTCATTTGTCATTCAGGCGAAACACTCTTGGAGTCGTAAAGTAAGCTCCAATCCAGCTCCTCTCCGGCTCCCGTCCAGCTTCCCTCCAACTCCCTTCCCTGAAAGATCGGGACGTCTCGTGGTCATAAAATTATGATCGGTATTTCTTTGCTGGGAAATTTGAACTGCACCGAGCGACGCCTTGAGTTTTTTGCCAGCATTTTTTAATTATTTTCGAGTTTAGTTTTTCGACATGGAACATGGATTTCTGTTGTATTTCATGCAACACCTTTTCGCCGAGACACTTCCAGGAAAATACATATCTCGGGACATTCCTGCGACTCCGCCGCTGCGTTTCCAGGGAAACTTGCAAATGAACCAAAGTAATTAAAGGCTGAAACAAAAATAAGTAAATATAAAAAGCTTTTCGAGTTCATTCACAGAGCTCTTGGTTCGTCTTACACACATTCACTTGAGGCAAAGCCAAAGGCAAATCCAATTCAAGCGATAATCAAAGAGACGTGTCAGTTTTCACAAACAACTATGGACCCTTGCCGCCTCATTTTCATTGAAAATTTCCACATTTTCCTCAATGGCTGTCGGTGTGTGTGTGCCGCATGTGTGTGAAATATGATCGTGAATTTCTCGATTGACCAGAGGAAACCCTGCAACTTCCACTTGAGAAGTGGGGGAGGGAAAAGTCAAGGCGCCTTGCTTCTGAGCTCGAAACGAACACTTATGAGTGTTTGTGATATCGTAAAACCAAATTAAGATAAGGCCCCAGATAAGCCAAGCTGCTTTTGGAAAAACTCGTTAATAAGAATTTGGGTAAACTCATTGATAAGGTTGAGGGGAATGGGGGAAAGCGTGGAGAGTGAGGAAAGCGAGGAAAGCTTATCTTTTCCATATTATTAGTATGACAAATTGGAAAGGCTACTGTTTTGATATTTGTATTTTGTAAATAAACTATTAACAATTTATCTGGATCCCTTAAATTAATATAATAATAATTAACAATTAATAGATTATGTAAACTTTACAAAAATATAATAAAAACCTATACAAATCTCAGGCATTATCCTCTTTAATACATTTCTTCCCACCAACTTTAGCTTCTTAAAATTCCCCGTATAATTTCGTTAACTTTCAAAATCTCTACAAACAATTGCCATCTAATTAAACCATGAATAATTTATTATATTTCAATTTTGTAATTAATCAAGCCCTCGTTTAAACGCTCGCATTGTCTCTTCGTGTTGATTGCGAACCTCCTTTTTTCCCACAAAACACACTTTTCATTCATTTTCATGCTCATTCACAAAACATGAAAAAAAAATAGGGAAAACAAACAAGAGAGTGGGAAAGAGCGGAGAGCGGGAGAGAGAGAGAGTACAAATTAAAGAGTGAAAGGTTCGGGTTGTCGAGCAAGAGAGCAGCCGACCAATCACAGAACATTTTCCCCTTTGGCCAAAACCCGAATGCATTGCATCTTGTAGATATTTCTCTGATTTATTGGATACTTTGGAGGGGAACAGTTCACAAAGCCGGGTCTACAAAGGTGAGTTGTGTGTGGAATGTGGAGACTGCAGGCAGGGGAAACTATAGAAACTTGGATCGTTTTTACAATCCAAGTGGCTGGATTCTGTGGCGAGTATCTTGTGGAATGTATGGTTAAAGGGAAATTGGATTTTATGCAGTCTACAAAGTTGGGAGTTTAAGTTTGAGACTGAGGTGGATTCTGATTTAGGGGAAGGATTTTATGTGGATTAGATCTTGGAACGTGTTAAGAAATTATTTAAGTTTTTTATTATCGCTGAATTAATTGTCTTTCCTAAATCGGATTTTAAATCGTAGTTAAATTATTATAGTTTTTTATGTTTAATAAATAGGTATTATATATGTATTTCTGGACAACTCTTTAAAGTCCTGTGTTACATATTAAATACTCTAGAAATAGAAATATTAAATAGCTGATGTTCTGTTTCATAAATTAATTAAATTTGTTCTTTTATTTCATCATTAATCGAAATATTCATAAAGTCCCATATTGGGGCCTTCTTCAAAGTCTACTGTCGTTTCTCCACAAAAACTGAATCCCTTTTCAATAAACTGCTAGTGGATCCTTCAGATATCTCAAATTTCCCCTGTTGGGCTTTAGGTTCATCGAAACAATGTGTTCATATGTTCACCACATTTAAATCTCTACATTTCCCCTCCGGCATTCTGGTTTTGCCTTGCAGTCTCCAAGTGCATAGCATCTGTATCTCACCAGCTACTACATCTCTCCATGGTATCTGTATCTCTCCCTTGCTTCTACTTCTCTCCATTGTATTTTCACGCTGAGCCGCATTCCCCACCTCTGTTCTCCACACTCTCTCGCTCTCGCACCCGCACACTTCGGGTTTTGTTGCTCTCTCGGAGACTCCGCCTCTCGGGCGCCGCTCCTCGGGGGAGTATAAAAGCAGCCGCTGTTCGCTCTCAACCGTTATTCGTGCGCCTGAAATCGACATCGTTTTGACTTACATCGGAAGTTCTACACATAATTGGGAGTTCTACATCAAATATACACTAGTCGGCATAATTATTTTGACGAAAAACAAATGGTGCAAATTTGTATGTAACTTTTTAATGGTTTAATATAACTCAATGAATTTTTTTTTTCTGTTTTACTTAGTGCTAATACAAACTTAAAAATAATGAATTCAACATTTTGTCATTTGAACTTGAAAAAATACAAGCTAAAGTAATTTTCATGTGGTGGCATAAGTATTTTGACAAGTGAGTTTTTAATGAATAACAAAGTTTAAACGTAAAAAAGTAAAGGAAAAAAAAGAGAATTTAGTAAAATATATAATTTCCCTTGGTTTCAATAACTTTTTGCAGACGTCGGGGTACTGAATCGATTAAATTTTGGATGATCTCTGGAGATATCTCTTCCCAAAGGGAAGTGATCTCAGAAATTGTCTCCTCTCGGGTTTTATTCAACGATACTTCTCTTTTGCGTTTCACAAGAGACCAGACGTTTTCAATTATATTTAAATCTGGACTTTGAGGTGGCCAGTCCAAAGTGGGAACACCAACATCCTTCAAAAATGTTGTGATCATCTTGGCTTTGTGGCATGGGGCGTTATCCTGTTGCAGGATAAAGGATTGTCCAATAAGCCTGTCTCCAGAAGTAAAGGCATTATCATTTAAAATCGACAAATATTGGCCTTGGTTCATAGAGCCAGTGACAGGAACGAAGTCACCCAGTCCATTATACGCCACACATCCCCAGAACATCACAGAGCCTCCACCATGGCTTACTTTTTGGCAAACGGGCCGCCTTTTTTGCCTTTGTACCATTGGCAATCTTATGAAAACTTTATTTTTTGATGAATTATACTCAAAGGAGCTTTCATCTGTCCATAGAACGCTTCTCCAGAACTCCTTTGGCTTATGGAGATGTTCCTTTGCGAAAGACAATCTTTTAAGCTTGTTTGCTTTCGTTATATATGGTACGTCCTTGGCTTTGTAAGTCTTAAAATCATATTCTTTTAATCGTCGACGGACTGTGCGCTCACTAATTGGGGTCTCAGCTGTCAAATTAAATTGATCTGCTGCAGATTGAGGCTTCAGAAAAATATTTTTTTTAAATTCCCGTACAAGAAGTCGGTCATCACTGAGCTTTGTTTTGCGTTTAGCACCTGATCTTTTTAAATTACACATGTCATTATGCTTCTTAAACTTTTTAATTTGGTAGTGCACAGTTTGACGCGACACATTATACTCGTTGGCAATGTCTTTGACTGCTATTCCAGCGTTAAACTTTGCTACCATTGAAGATCTGGTAACTAAACTTAGCTCAGCCGTTTTACCCATGTTATTTAATAATTTTTAGTAACTTTATATTTCAAAAACAACGTTTAATATTGACCAAAGTTAAACACAGAAGTTGTTTGATTCTCGCGTGCTTTAAAGTGTGAAAATATTTCCATAAAGACGCTGTCAAAATACTTGTGCCACGCAAAAAACCGTTGTCCGCATGAATTTTTATCAACAGAAAGTGAATGCTAACGGTAAACGAACTAAAATTTGGCATGCACATAGCTAAATATAGATTCTTTGTTTTGCGCTTCATTTTCGCACCGTTATTTGGCGATTTCAAGCAATGCTAAGCTCAATCGTCAAAAAGAGTCTTTCGTCAAAATAATTATGCCGACTAGTGTAGAAAAACGACCCCAAAGTCAGATAAATCGCAAGAATCGAAAAACACGCTGGATTAAAGTGTTCCAACTCCCAGAAGTGCACACAGTGAAAAGTGATTTGAAAACGCAACTCGCAGAAATACCAAAAATAAAAAGATTTAATTTCTTTAACCAAAACTAAAAAACTAAAAGCCTCGCAAGTAACCGGTACGACCGTGTAATAACCGCCAAGATTCTACTCAAGGAGCGTAAAGCGATCATCTCGAGAATGAAGTCGTTGACGGCCGTTTGCCAGACGACGACAGGTGCCTCCGGCATGCCGGCCTTGAGCGCCAACAGCGGTCGCATCTCGCGCCACCCGCCGCACCGCGGCGACGGCGAGAACGCCGAGATGAAGATGTATCTCTCCAAGCTGAAGGATCTCGTGCCCTTCATGCCCAAGAACCGCAAGCTCTCCAAACTGGAGATTATCCAGCACGTCATCGACTACATCTGCGATCTCCAAACGGAACTGGAGACGCATCCCGAAATGGGCAACTTCGATGCGGCGGCCGCCCTGACGGCTGTCAATGGTCTGCACGACGACGAGGACAGCGACATGGAGGATGCGGATGTGGATGCAGAGCCCACCTCCGAGGCGGATGTGCTTGCCCAGCGTCTTAGCGCCGAACAGCAGGCCAAAGTATCTAGTCCCGCCGCCCGTCTCCCGCTCAGCGATCGCCAAACGCCCAACACGCTCGTCGTGGCGCCCGCTCATCCGCAGCAGCAGCAACAACTGCAGCAGCAGCAATCACAGCAGCAGCAACTGTCCAACAGTTTAGCAACGGTGAGTTAAAAAATCTAAACAAATATAGGGAAAATTATAGATAGCAGGGAAAATGTGTGGAGAAAGGGTTAAAAAGAAGTGAATTAAATGGCAGGAAAAATAATAGTTAAGTTAAGGAAGTATCTCAAAATATCTCAACTAAAAATAGCAAAAAGCAATAGTAGAAAATATTCATAGATAAGAAAATAATTCCAAAGCTATAAATGGGTTTCCCTTTTTTTCCTGCCTGCTGACTGACCACAGTTTTGTTTTATTATTTCTCCTTATCGAATGCCATTATTTTCACCGCAGTTGTTTTTATTATTTGCAATGCAAATTGCCGAAGGAGACAAACAATTGAGTGTCAAAGTTTTTTTTTTTCGGCTTTACTTTTATTGTTGTTCTCGAAGTGACCTCATTCATAAGGCAATTGACAAAATGTTTAGCCGAGTGTGTTTATGTGTGTGTAATGATTTTAAGGACGAATTTTCTTTACTTTCTGCGACAATAAATCTCAGACATTTATAGAGGCATTTCACAGACTTTTCCGAGCGTCTCCCCCCTGTCTATATGTCTGTGAATTGGGTGTCTCTGTCCGTCCGTCCGTCTGTCTGTCTGTCTTTTTGTATGTATTTGCGGTTGTTGTCGCCATCGGTTGGTTTCTTTCTTTTGTGTTTTTTTTTTCTGTGTTGGCTATACGTAGCTGTTAATTTTTTTCTTTTCTCGCGGCCTTTTTCTGTTGTTGTTGTGATGTGTTTTAAATGAACACCTGCAGATACTTAAATTTATTTCACATATATACATTCACACACACACACACACGCATATGCGAGCTTGAAAAGCGGAATTTGAAATTGGGGAATCATCAGTCTCTCTCTCTCCCCAACATCTTGATATTTTTACGTATTTTTATTAATATTATTTTTGCCTTTTTGGTTTTTGGGTTTTGGCTTACTTCATTAGCGCAGCTTCTTTTCTACTTTTTTTGATTTTTTGTTGTTATTAATGATGCTGGCGAAAAAAATCTGTTTAAAAGCCACGAAAACAGGTTGAGTGTCGGTCGAAGGAGGCTCTTTTTTAATGTTTTATTTTCTGAGCAAATGCTCAACTGGGTGGCCCCGCCGGCAAAGTGTTATTAATATATTTTTTTACGGTCTTTCTTTATTGTTAATGTTGATTTATTGCTGGGGGTTGAGTTAAGGGCGAAAAGATCTATCGATTTTTGGTAATTTGCAAGTCCTTAATGACTAAATCATATTTTGGGAATTTTTAATAATTTCCAAAGTAGAAAAGTAAATATTTCTTCATGAACCTGTCTTTGAAAATATCCTTTTTGGGATCTAAATATTTTGATTGCCTTCTCTTTCTACCTTTGGAGAGATCTCCCCTTTCTTGCTCCAGCTGTGCGTAATAATTTCCCTTTGGTGTTGTTTCTGTTGCAAAACATCTGCAACCTACACGCCCCACTTTTCTGTTGTTGTACTTGTGTGTTTGATGTGTCACCACCACCACCAACAACAACAGCAACAACAATCTCAGAATTCTTTCGAAAACACGCACACATGGGGGCACTCTGAAAACTGTAAAAAGAAATGCACGTGTTCAAAATGTTCTCTCTGTGGGTTGTTTCTGTTGTTTTTGCTGTTTCTTTTTCCTCTTTTTTTCTTTACATTTTTTTTTTTGTATTTTCGCGCAGCTGTGCGCCAGTCGCCAGTCGGTCGTCGCTTTCTACATTGTATTCCCCCCTGCACGGATCCTGCCCTCCCCAATGGGCTCCCACCCAGCACCCCCTCGCAGTAAGAGAGAGTAGAAGAGAGCACAGAACGAACACTTGAAGAAAAAGAAGGAATTAATAAAAAGATACTTTTGATTTAACGAATTTTCTTAGATTTTGAAAAGGTATTTCTATAACTTATAGATTAGAAAGGGAAGAAATAAATATTTCACATAAATTAGGGAATATTTTCCCTTTTGAAATTTATATTCCTAGATACATTTACTATTTTTTCAAGTGCTCTAGAGACAAACACAAAAAAAAACCCAGTGACAGATCGTTTTATTTTCTTGGCGCCTCTTTATTGCCTCCTTCCCCCATTTCTCATCTCTGTGCCAAAAGCAAATAGTATAAAAAATACAATTCAGCGAATTAATTGATAACGTAGAATGGCGAAATAAATATACACATAAATATAGCTAATAAACAAATTACTGCTGTATGCCAATAATAATCGCACAATAAATACTAATTTGAATTTTCCCCTCTTCTCGCTCTTTCCAGCCACTGAACGTAGCGGAGAAGGACAGCAGGCAGTCGTAAGGGGCTGCAGGAGAACCTATGGAACCTATATAAACTTATTAACTAAATGCATAATTAATGAACAGTCAACTCCACTCGCAACCTTCGTGTGAAGATCTCCGCATAAAATATAAAAACTCTCAAGAAGAACCACAACTACAGAGCCGGCGCCCAGAACTCTCTCTCAACTCTCGAGATACAAAATAAGGATAAAGAGAGCTCGGCTCAAGCATTTCACACAAACACACACACACTGAAAGAGTTTAGTTTAAACATTTAATAACACACACACATACACACCTAGCACTAGAGCATCGTAAGCAAGTAAACATAATAATTAATAATATTAAACATTAACTAGGATGGCGCTTAAGAATGAATGAAGGAAGGAGAAAACTTGGCAAAGCTTTAAACAATTTAATTTTTCCTTTTTATCGCTTGAAATTAATCGAAGCATATATATTTTTGTTTTCCTAATTTTAGTTTTGTTTTGGTTTAAACAACGCAAAAAAATATATATATGTTACTAATGCAAAGCAAAAACACAGAGATCAGCAATAAAACAAACGCAAACGAATAAAATAAAACGCAAACAAAATGGGAATTATATATTTAATTCGATTTTTGCATTATAATTTCTCTATCTCTCCCAACGATTTTCCTATTAATTTTAAACAATCAAGATTTTTCCTATTATCAATTAGCCAGCAGCCAGTAAATAACAACAAACAAACAAAATAAGAACCAACTCAGCACACACATTTAAATTCATTAATTTATACGTACGTACGTTTTAGTGTTTAAGTTGAGAAAGTTAATTTCCAGGCACTAATTTTCACACACATGCAAACCTCATTTTGTAGTTTTTCCGGATCGTTTTCCTCTCTTTTATTAACGAATAATTCATAATAATAATTACCGCTAAAAACCTATAAATATATATATATATATAAATATATGTTCTGTGATCTGTAGCATACTTTGTACAAAGTGTTTTTTTAGAGCATAATTATGCTATTTTTTAATTATGATTTGATGAAGATCCGCTAACGAAATCGAAAGCAAATAATTCTGATTAAAATTATACAATTTTTGTTCTCATTTCGATGGAAGAAACCTCTATCATGATGTAAAAAAAATGAAAAAGAAAACATTTGATGATGATGCGAAAAAATATATATCTGAAAAATGAAAGAAAAAGAAAAAAACAACAAACAAAACAAAAATTAGCTCTTAATAAA
Source organism: Drosophila anomelani (assembly GCA_035045905.1). Taxonomy (NCBI): domain Eukaryota; kingdom Metazoa; phylum Arthropoda; class Insecta; order Diptera; family Drosophilidae; genus Drosophila; species Drosophila anomelani. Next base: position 3,533,592 of record JAWNOO010000165.1, read on the forward strand.
TTGCAAAAATTAAAAAAATCAAATATATGAAATGGATTTTTAATGGGAAATTTGGGGAATTTGATATACAATTTTCCTGTCAAGTTAAAGGATGAAAAAATATGGTTAACTACCTGTGTTACATTTAATTAAATTACTAAAACACAGGCATGAGCGATTAGAAAACGTTCCAGAAACTCATGGCAACTACCTGAAGATGAGTAGCTAATGGAGGAGGGAAAACTCGGCTTTGGGAAACCATATTTCCCATGCAAACAAGTGCAACGAATCACCAGAACAATGCGGTGGATGAAAATGCTCGTTTTCCATGGGCGAGCGAGTTTTCTCACGCGCAGCCCAGCCGCCAGCCGCCTTTTGTCATTAGGGGTTTTCCCAGCCAAACAAACAAAACCGTTTCAGGTAAAATCGCCCAAAGGGCCGCTCTCTTAACTGCTGCACGTGTGCGAATTACGAACAGTACATACACTTTTTCGTTGAGAAAAATTGTCCAGCTATTTTTCCTTTTATTTTTCTCGGACGACAGTTGACCGCTTCTTGGGTGTGGATTTAGTTTGGGTTTTTTTGGGTTTTGCCCGCAGCTGCTTCCCGTTCAAAGTCCTCCCACACCGCTCCTCCCCGCCCAACTCTGCTGTAGTTTTCCACGCTTTCCAGCTATCTGAGCAGGCTGCCTATTAGCGTTAATGATTGCAACTACAATGCAATGACCAATTGGCAATTGCGACTATAGTCTCGGCTCGGATCTCGGAGCGACCCGGTGCCAGGCCGCCCCATTCAAATGTCAATTCAGATCGGAGACCCCAGTGAAAAACACACAGGAAAACACAGATACATTTTATAAAGTCGCAGAAAGCTTTTCTCCACAAATCTGAAATGCTCTATATAGTTTTTACATATAGCAATGCAATGGAATTATATTCATGAAACTTATCAAGTTTTAACTTTGAAAAAATCTCGAGCTTAAACTAAAATTATTTCTCTAGTGAAAATTTTGGAAAATGCTTGCCAATACTTTGAAATGCTACAGATAAATATTAGAAAATATAATTCCTAAGAATAAATACCTGTAGCTTGTTAAAAATTCATTTAACTATCTTCAGAAATTCCAAATAAATCCTAATCTACAAATAAATCATATTTTTATAATTTTCATAACTGCAAAAAACCTTTAAAATATTTTAACAATTAAACCAGAGTTACAGTAACTTTTCCTCCACAACTCCACTATTAATTAAGCAATTATTTAATCACAAAAAACGTCCCATTCCATTTAGCATCAATTTGAATTACTATTTTCTTGTTAGGGTATGCACTGCAGCTAAAAAAAAAAATAAAATATCCAACAAATGAGGGGGAAAAGCCACTAAAAAATAAAACCCCCCCATGGGATCGGGGACAGTGCGTTTCATATAACGTCGTCTGTGTTCTGGGGGCCAATGATCTCTGATTCCGAGCTGCTCGCTTGGTATGCGCTAATTGTTTGAGGTTTTTGGGTTCGCGTAGAGCCTTTGGCCAGGTACAATTAGCGCGCTCACCTTAGTCTCGGTCTTGCGGGGTTTTCTCTCATGTAATGATTTTATGGGTATTTTGTTGCTGTTGTTGTTGCTTTTTTTGGGTGCGACTGAGACGACGAGAAATCAGTGAAACTTGAATTACCATAAAAACTCGTGTAGCAGTCAACAGCTGCGGCAAACTGCGCGATTGCGAATGCCGTCGCCTCGGCTCAGCCTTCCCAATGGCCGTGCCGGAAAATTTTGACATAATAATTGTCAAGCTGACATTTCCAACCACGCAGCTGACAGCTGAGCCAGCCGGGCTCCCGATCTCCTGGTCGCCGATCGCCGGAGTGTTAAACGGAGCCGGTATCGAGCGCTCCTCTCCCGGCTTTAACCCCCCTGGGGATTAGTGGGTGGATTAAGCAAAGGATTAGCATGGCCACTTGGACTTAGCTGTGTTTATGAGCTGGTAAAAGTAATAATAATATAAGGGAAACATTTTAATGCCACATTTTACAATGTAAGGCTTTTAACAGGGTTTTTGTTTATACATTTTGCTTCATTTTGGGTTTATTATTATGGTTTCAATAGTTTTAAACATTATTTTCTTTCATGTCAGGCCTTAGTTCATTAGTAAAAGTACTCAGTTTTGCTATTTGTTTTTTCTCAATGATTTATGGTGCTTGAATTTACATTGTTTTTGAATTCCCAAGCACGTTCTGTAAATATTTACAAATTTGTAAGCTTTATGAGTGATTGAGAGGCTTCAGAGAGTAGAGAGTTTGGGTAAAAAAAAACCTAACAAATAGAAAGGAACTTAAACAATAGGAATTTTTATTTGTTTTAAATGAATTTTTATTTATTTAATTATGTATTATATTTATTTTACTAGTATAAAGGAAGGGAACAAATTTAAAAGTGGCCAAAAAAATAAATTTTGTATTTACAACTAAATTTTTAAGCAAACTATATTTTTGTTATATTAAACAATAATTTACTGTGGTAAATTAATAATTATTAGTATATCTTTTAAGTTAATAAATGTATATAAATTGTTTATAACTGTATATTGTAACTTTACCCAAAAGTTGTATTGAATTAAGTTTTAAGTATTATTATTTATACTGCAAAGAATTAGGTAAAAGTATGCCTTACTCTCCATGACTCTAACATAATTTCTCAATAAATAGTTGCAGGATTTGAATGAATTTTCCTCATCATCGAATCCCTGGTTATTATAGGGTTAATCCATCTTGGTTGGCTAAGTAAAAAGTCACCGAAATGAAAGCTAAACCACAATCAGGCAGCGACTCCGCCGAGGTGCGCATAAAAATCGCATTTAATTGTGATTTTCACACGAAATACAATGCGCATGAGCAACTGGCGCCGCTGGTTAAGCTCCCAGGAGGGAGACCTGAAGGGGTGCGGTTTCCATAAGAAATCGGAAGGGGAGAGGGGCTTAATACTTGATGGCAATTTGTGTAACTAGCGGTAAAGCGTAACTACTAAACAGGCGAGGTGCCCGCTCAGGTGCTCAGTGCCGGTGGTGGCTTTTGGGGAACACCTGCAAAACGCCAAACGCAAAACGCACCTGTTTCGCTAACGAAAACTAAAACAAAGTCAGAGACACACCGACAGATACAACACACCAACGCCGCAGCGAAATAAAAGCAACGCGGACACGGCTCAGCAACTTTCGTGGCACAGGAAGAGAGCGACAGAGAGGGGTTAAGCCAAGAAGGGGGAAAAGGGGTTAAGGCTTGACTTTTGTGTAATTGAAGCAGCCATGTGTGTTTAGGGGGGAAAACTGGGTGAGAGTTCCCCATGCGAATTAGGAAATCGAAACCAAGTCGAAGTTGCAATTGAAGACTTGCGGGGAAACTTAAACTTGTGTTACATATGTAAACGAACAGACAAGGGCATTGATTTAGAGGTTTTATTACTTAAAATTAATAATTATTTAATGCCTTATAAAGTAGCTCAATTTGGTATTTATTAAAAGAGTTTTTATACAGGAAAATATCGTTAAAACTGAGGAAGTAAATCATATCTTTGATCATAATTATTTTATAGTCACTGCCTGCATTTCCTTTTTGAGTTTTATAAGCTTCCTATTAACTTTATAATAACTTTGGCCAGGATATTTAAAGACCTAATATGATAGCCGGCTTTGTGATGGACTTCAGCTGGCGGGGATTGGGTCAGGTGCAGCAGCTTGAAGTTGAGTCGGAAGCTTTACTGGGAACCAATGCTCGCCATCAGCTGGCGGAAGTTGGCCAGAAAGCAGCAATGGTAATAGCAGCTGGCCCACAGGAGTGGAGTTTCAAGTAGGAGTTCGGAGTTGGAGTTGGAGGCGAAGCTAGACCCCGGCCAGGCCCGGCATTGATTTCAGCTGCGTCACCATCCATTGTGGCTCTTTGGGGTGGCGGTGGTGGTGGTGGTGCTGCTGCTGCTGGTGTGACTGCAGTTCAGTGGCCGCCACATGTTGGCCTAATGACAGGCTCTGACTGCTAAGACTCAGCCTCAGTTGCGGCGGCTGCTTTTTGGCCAACAATGGCGATGACAATGGCCAAAAGTTGCCATGGAGGTGCGGCTGCAACAGCAGTTGCTGCTGCTGCTGCTGTTGCTGTTGCTGCAGTTGCAATATCTGCTGACATTTGATCGAAAGACTGGCGCTGCCGCAGAAGCCATCGGGTCACAGGCCCCGCCATCGATGACGAACGGCGGCGAGTGTCAAGCTGTAAATTAAATAGAATTATGCACACAATTCCTTATCGCCAATTGAATTGTTGTTATTCTGCCTCGAGGCTCTGACTAATGCGCCACCCGAGTTGCCGAGATTGATATGCAGGCGATGGAGGGAGCACGAACTGCAACAACAACTGCAACTGGAACTGCGACTGCTGCAATCTTAGAGACCACCAGGCAGCAGCTGCAGTTACTAGGAAAATGTTGTTGTATTTAATCTGCATTGGTAAATACTCTTTTGTTGTAATAATAACTAATTAACAGAAAAGAATTAAGTCATCTTTCACGGAAAATCTTTCAAACTTTGAGTTACTTTTTCTGTAACTATTTTTAAATATTAAATTGTATTTTACAATCTTCATTAAATTTTATAATTAGTAATGGCTTGTAAAAATATAATAATGAATTCCTTTGCCTAAAAATATAGTTATAAACTTGGTAATTAATTATAATTATAATATTAATTATAAGACCAAGTCTTTAATTTTTAATTATCTTTATTTCTTTCTTGCATTTTTTCCTTAGTAAAAACACAATATAAAATTAAAAAAAATATATAAAGAATTCTTCCTACCAAATAACTTTCATTTCTCAATATAAAAATTAAATTTATATTTAAAATGTTCGCAATACCCTTTAAAAATTCTCATAACAAGCGACCAAAAGCCGACATTGATAAATGCCATCCCACGCCTTAGCTGTGTTTTGGGCAGGCACAAAAAATTAAAAAAATAAAAAAAAAACGTAAATATATATATAAAATAAATACTGACCAGGCTCGGCTCCTGCCGCCGCTGCTGTTGGTTATTTCATTCATTTCCATTTCGTTTTGCTAATTGATTCATTGATCTTGGCGATATCGCCTCCCCGGTGACCAGAGCTTAGCCTCCCGTTCCGATCCTGCTGCAGATCGTAACATAATTCTCTCGGAGACCGTAGTCCCCGGTCCCCAGTCCGCAGTCGCATTCATTTGCACGCCTGTCCACTTGGCCGTCAATTGTGCACAAAGACATTATTAGCCGTCTAGGAATTCAATTCCATTTCCATTGTCGGCCTGGCCAACTGGCTTTTCGAGGCTTTTCCAACAGGGGGCTTGGCCGGGTGTTTTCTGGCCTGGTCGGATTTCTTTTGGTGTTTTGTAGCTGCAATTTGTTAAATTGACAAAAACTTTTTGCGATAAACTTTGGCGCGTTATTAAATTCAATAAATTTTGCCCAAGCTCCGCAGGCTGGTTTTTAGTTATCTCGCCAAGATCAGCAAATACAAATTCTGTTTAAGATACGAGGAAAAATATATATATATCGATCCACAGGTTAATTGCCAGTCAGGGGCGTGGCCATCAAGATATCCATACTATATATATATATTCTGAAAGAACCCCGATGCGATCCTTATCTGTCGAATTAAATTTGCAATCAATGAAACTCAGCCAGCTTGTCAAAATGCCACAAGTCCCGGGCCTCTTCCTCTATTGCCACAAAACACCAAAGGTTGCCGACGCCACAGCTCCAAAGAGTCACAAAGCTGAAGTTCGAGCCGGGACTTCGATTTCAACTTCAAAACTCTGGGCCAACTTCCGTCGCACATTTGCCATTTGTCATTCCATGTCAGCGGATCGGAGCTGCGGTCCAAAGATGCCCAAAAATGGCGACGAAGGAACAGACCTCGCATATAATTTACGATTATGTTTGGCAAGGGTGCACTTCAAGAAATGTGGGTTCTATGGGTTAATAGAGGATGTTTTTAAACCCAAGATATTATATTTAATTTAAGCTTTGATTTTTACTTTAATTAATGAAACAATATTTAAGTAAAAGCAACGTTTTCAAGGGATTTTGAATCGTATTTTGTTCAATTTAATAATTGCGCCTTTAAAGACATATTTTTTAAACCAGAATTAGAAATATGTAGTTGCATAAATAATATTTTTGTATTTAATAATAATATTTATTCAAAGTCTTTAGCCAAAATTTTGTTTACCCAAAAATATCAGCCTTTAAATAGATGCATTTTTAAAAAGTGTCTGAAGGGAATGTTGCTCCTGTTGCTGGATTAAATAAATCGTATTAAATATATAAAACAAAATATTTAAGTTTTAAATGAATTAAAAAAATAATGCAAAGCATTCTTTATTTTATACATGTTTTAATTTAATATTGTATTGTTTGCATTCCTTAAAAAAATATATTAAATGAAATTACTCCCAAGATTTACTGATAATTTACTACTTTTCATTTCAAGAGCTAATAAATCACATAAAATATATATCAAATAAATGTTTACAAAATTTTTTCATGTTGTTAAATCATATTTTCGTATACTTTCTTATATATTTTCCTTGATTTTCTCCAAGTGCCTCGCATTGAGTCTGAGGCTTGATTTAGGTTGCCGCCAAGCCAAAACTTATGGAGCCATTGATGGACGCACTTAGTCGGCAAAGACTTCAAAATTTACGTTGACATTCAGTAAAGTAGCCTCCCCGTCCTCCACCATTAACCCCTGACTGCCTAATTATTTTATATGGCAGTTGCAGTTACACACACAACACACACACACCAAACACACGATAAGCACTCCTCGGAAAACTGCATTCATGTTGGCGTTGCGGCGCCGTTTGCTGTCGATAGATGGAAATTTGTTTGCCATAAATATTATTTTTCACGCGTTTGTTGCAGTAGCTGCCAAACTGTGTGTGTGTGTGGTGTGTGCGGAGATGCCGCCAACGCCGCCTAGGACGGGGCTGGCTTTGGGGCCTTAGCATCGGCTTTCAGCCAACGCCAACTTGGTGGTGGCATCTTTTTGCATTTTGGCAACTTTGTTGTCAACACCGCAACGCCTGCGTCAGTTTTTGCATAAATATTTGCATTTGCTTATTGATTTTCAGACATTTTATTTGAACGTTTTTCGACTTTTGATTGCTTAGTGGAAATTTTTATTTGAATTTTCTATTTGGAAGGGATTTTAATTAGTAAATAAAGAGTGAGTGCGAAGAGAGGTTTTATTTTAAGAAATTATTAGACCAATTCTTACCTTTATTGTTAAACATATAATAAAATAAACAGAAAGTTTCAATTCTTCTTAAAAATTGTGTAAAAATTATTATAATCATAGTTTTCTTTATAATTAAATGGAAATAAAATAACGAATAAATTTATGAAGAGCAGAGTGACTTCCTTTTGATATTTCTCTATTTTCAAACCTGCATTTAGTTAATTAAACTATAATTTTCTTAATTTTTCAAAAGAGAAACTTTATTGACGCAACTTTTTTATAAAAAAAAAAACCACGGTTTTTTTTAAACCTTTTTCTCCCCAAGACTTTGACTTTCCAGCAATTTCCTTCAATTTCCTGCTGCCACTGCCTGTCTATCAGCCATCTCTCCCTTGTCTAATTAACGCTTCAACGCCAGCCGAGTGGCGGCAGATCTCAAAAAGAAAATCCGAGCCGAACGAACACCTTTCGCGGCTCGAAGCCCAATTCAAATCTTGGCTCATAATCGCAAGGCAAAAATCTCATTAACGCAAAAGCCGAAAATGTTAAGAAGGGGAAATGCCTGGCCTGGCCCAGAGAGCTTGGCCAATTAATAAAGAAGCGTGAAATTGAATTTCTTTGCGCAAACTTCACACCCAAAAGATTCGCTGGCAAAATCTAAAATCTTTTCCCGCGGCGGCTGCAACAAAAACTGCCAAAAGTAACACACACAAAATAAGGGAGAAAAGGTCCTATATAAATGCAGGTGTGGCTGCCCGGCTTGGGCTGCGGCTATTAAAACTCAATCTGAAATTCAAATCGTAATATAAGGCCACCTCTCTCAAAGTCCGCAAAAAACAAAGGAACATCGAAACCCAAAAACTATTCACACAGAAAAGAGAATCGGCAGAAGAGACCTGCAAAAAAATCAAAAGGGCAAAGCGAAGCCAAATAATTTCTTGTGGCGCATTTTGGTCAAAAACGAATCCAGAATGGTTGTTGGTCATCCGTCCAGGGCTATCTCAGCATTTGATCTGCGGCAAATCGTCGAAGGTTTTTGGTTGAGGATACTGTCTGCATATAGAGGCTTACACCTGCAAAAATTAAGGCCAACAAATAATTTATAAATATTTATTTATTTACAAGGAAAGGTAGCTGAAAGGGAAAGGTGCCTTAGGCCAAGGGTTTCTATATTTAAATTAGCTAAGTGTGTAATGTATTATTTTCTAGGAAGATTCCCATAAATCCCCTTATTAAATCCCATTTCTTTCCAGTGCACTCTCCTTTCTTCAGCTGATCTTAGCCTGAGTCTTTAGTCTTGAGACCGAATATGAGTCCCTGTGTGCCCCGCCAGGAATTCTTTCAATTTATTTGCTTTCTGCTGGGTTTCTTGGTTTCCTTCCTCTGGATATATATATGTATACCATATATATTTTTTGTATTTTTTGGCAAAGATCCTTTGGGTCCAACGCGCGGCGCATTTCAATGCTGCACGTGTGCAGGCCCAAAGCGAACCTTCTTCTCTGGTTTTTATTTTTGGCTTTGGTTCCCCTTGAGAGGGTCTGCCTTTGAGCCGAGATTGAAATTTGTTGAACACCGGCGTGGCATAACTTCTCTCTTTTTTTTTTTGATATTTTTTTTGTATTATTTTGTTGGTTTTGCTTGGCCAGAGTGTTGTTTTTTTGGGTTCGACTGCGCTTCCTTTTGACGATGACGACTTTTATTAATATTTTTGGGATTGGTTTGGAGCTTGGGGCCTTTTTTTGCAGACTGGGAACTGAGAAAAAGAGTATCGGGACAAAGCCATGAGTTTCTTGGAATCGTTTTTTGTGATAAGCCTCAGCGCTCCCTAAGGATGCCCAGTGTTTGCCCCATAAAAGCGTTTAAGAAAATGTGAATAATTAAGGGGTTCTGTAGAAGAATTATGTATATAAAAAATGTAATTTTTGGAGAATATAATTTTTTGTCGTTGTATTATTCATAGAATAATATCGAGGTTTGCAAAAACCAGACCACTTTGTTGTTGTTTTCTGTTGAGAATATTTTCAATTGACGCACTTATTCAGTAAAGCATTTTCAATTACATTTTTAAATAGGAAATAATATTGTAGATTAATTTGTAGTTTTCTTAACATATTTATAATTTAAAACTGAATAAAAAATTTAAATAAAATTATTATTTTGCAGGTAAATATCCCATTCGATCTCATTTTAAAATAAACCCAAATTTCTTGTTTATTTCTTGAGCTCCAAAGTTTGGAGCTTATTACGGGGTAAAGGGGTAAAGGTATCAAGGGAGAATTTTGAAGACAAATCATGCCCCTTGGTCGCCTTTGAACGCTTTGTGTGGCTTTGTCTTGCGGTTGGCCAACTCAGCTCTATGGTTCCACCTCTCTCTTCTTTGCATCCGCGAATGTGGCCCGAAGGCATTTTCATTTCATTGCTGGGTAAGGTTGCTCTCGGTTCAGCCAGACTTCTGCCAAAATTAAGTTATAATTTTTGGATATGCCGCTGCTGGGTGGTCGTTATTTGCATTTAAATTGCAAACAAATCATCGCAAACCTTTGATTTATAGTGGAAAGTCGCTTGCCTCAATTAAAAAGAATGCCGAAAAACCGCAGAGATCGATCACTGGATGCTGCTGTTGATTTTGATGATGAATAATATAGGGAAATAATGCACTTGGGAAAAAATTAGTCATAAAAATAGCTTTAATTTTAAATATTAGTAAAGCAAAAGACGTTATTGGAAGTTTTAGTAAAAAATTAATGAAATTATGCTTCTGAAATTGTTCGTAAATTAAACAATACAAATTACTCGGAAAAAAATGATCAAGCCATGGTGCTTTTATGACCTTAGCTCTCTCATTTCTTGTTATATTTATTCCTTAAAAAATGTATATATATATTTTAATAGATTTTTATTGCAAAATTTTAGATTTTCCAAGTGTAATAATGATCGGTCTGATGCCGCTGCGTAGGCTGTGGAACGGTAGCCATGCAGATCGTCAACCGGCAGCCGTGCCCAGATGACAGCGCTGGCAGCTACTCGTACTTATCGCTCTTTCAATTTTTATTTTCTGTTTTTTGTTTTGTGAATTTTTCATTTTATTTACGAAAGCCGGAAAATGAGGTGCGTCTGCAGATAAAGAAACCCGCAGACCTCCGTCTACCTCTGCCTGCCTTTGAACCGAAAGAATGCCAGACAATTCATAAAACCATGAGGCCACAAAGCAGAAGAAATAAACCGAAAAAAAGGCGAGAGAGGTGAACCATTCTTTGGCAGCAACTTGGCAACGAACGTCACGTAGCGGCGGCATCATTAGCCAAACCGCCAGGTCTCAGTCTCAATCCCAATCCCAGATGGAGACAGAGTCACAAAACTCAGCGGCTTGAAAAGTGACTGCACATGGGAAAATATTTCAGAGAATTTTCTGTTATTTCTAGGATTTCTCTAGGACAAAAATAGGTAACAGAAATATTTATTTTATTTTGAATAAATAAGTAATTATATTTTAAATGAATTAAAAACACAAAAATGTTTCTACACTAAATAAAAACATTTGAGAAGTGTCTTTCTAAAATGTTAGCTTAATTAAAGGCTGTAAATCATAAGATATGCTTGAAGATATATAAGAAATTCCATGAAATTGTCTCAGGATTTTACTAATCTATAATTTCCCCATTATTTCTCCCTGTGTTTGAACTTATTTGTTGCCGTTTGGCGGCAGCCTTTCCATTTTCCCACTCACTTTGGCTGTGCAACTGTTGCTCGCCGCTCATTAATCCCGAGACCGTAGCTCTGCAGCTCCGTAGTTCCAACACCAAGTAGCTCCGATTCCGATTCAGATTCAGATGCCGTACCATATCCCGCACTCAGCTGCACCTACTTTTCAGCGCTTTTGTTTGCCGCGCACACCTGAGAGGAAATGCGTAACAAACACACACAGAGCACAGCTGGAGGTGTAATTTCCACGAAATTAGTGGCCCCGAGGAAAACACTTTGTTATTACTGAGATTTTGTCCACCACGCTGGAGGTCATCAGCTCACACACTATATGTGCGGGTGTATATGGCTATAAATAATATAACCCTCTTGAAAGAGAGGCTCGAGTACGACCCATTGTCTTGCCCCATTGACAGCCATTCAAGTGGAATTCCCTCATCTTTTAATTGTTCCATAATTAATGTGGGAAAAAATGATGGTAAAAATCTCTTCACCGCTGATTGAGACATAGCATACTACTATATAGAGATCCAGGGGCCATGCGCTATATGTCGAAACTGTCAGCGGAGTTTGAAGAACGCTCTTGAGAGACAGATCTCGCGGTTGGGTTTGCAGATGTGACGAGCAGTGAAATGCAGCTCAAGTGGCAGCAGATTGAACTCTGGAGAAGAGATGCAGACGATCTGAGATCGAAATGATATAGTCAATAGCCCCGACTTGAGTAGAAAGCTTCTTTAATTGTTAGAGAAATACATTCTGTGGATTTAAGTAGAAGGGAAAGCAATTGAAATGAAGTCAGAGTAGGTAAAGGGAAATTGGGAAGTGAGATTCCACTTTAATATAAAATATTTAATATATTTTTATGTACCCAGAAACTAAAGAAATATATGTTCAAGTCTGCTTATATTCAATATGGAAATTTGCAGGAAGTCATTCATTTTTGGTTCGGCATTTATGTTGTCAACGTTCAGGATCTCTACCTTGATACACTTTAAGAAGCTTAGTCACATTTTCTTATCGTTTTTAAGAAGGATAAATTGGTAGCAATGCCTTTAATATTTTTTTAACCACTACATTTCTTTCTGCTTAAAAATCTTTAACCAATTAAAAAACCATAAAAAATGACAGCTATTTATTAGGGTTTCCTTATCATTTTAAGTCAAATATATATAACAACACCTGTTCCTTTGTATTTACCTTAATATTTCCTTCCTTCCTTTAATATATATAGAAATTATATTCCTAAAAGCCTTCCCTCGGAAGCGGAAGTCAATAATCGGATTAAGGAATAAGTTTTGAGCTACATTTTGAACTACTTTCCTTCAAACACCACGATTGGTTTGGGAAACACTCCCAAAGAAGATGAAATAATGACTACTCTGCTCCCTAATTACTGTTTTCTTTAAGCCAAAAAAGCAAATAAAAGGTCAAAATATATCTGCAGGTAATACTCCCTTCTTGAAATGCAGTAACAAATCCAGTTCCTTTCATCATTCCTTTGCCTTCAAGACTCTCTCACAACACACCCAAGGCGGCGATGATGATTACTCATTCGGTTGATTTGAGGGGAGCAGCAAATTAGCCTCTGACAACTCAATTGGACATCTGCAGGCTGCTGGGAGATCTTTCCAAGATCCGGAACGGTATCGAAAACCCCCGCAAAATGGACGCTTTGGACCACACCCATTGAGTAATCCGCACAAAACAGAAAATCTGCCGGTTCAGTCATTTGGCACATTTAATCCACGCGTCAGCGAGCACCAAGGCACCGGGAAAATGTTTGCGCATAGTTTAGGCCAGATAAATCTCAAGTTAAATGGCCAAAAGTCAAAATAAATTAAGCCCACATGCGACAACAACAGCGCGGCAGCAGCGCCGAAAAGAAATAGAAAAGAGTTCGAAAAGCCAGCAGGCGACAGGCAGTCACCACAAACGTTGTCACACCCTTCTGGCCATTCCATTCTGACCCGTACCCATGCCCAAACCGTACTCGATCCCGGCTCCAGCTTGGAGCTCCAGCTTGGAGGCAGCGACGCCCACATGCAGATGCATTCGCTCCAAGACAATGGGCACGGCCACAGCGCCAGGTCTAAGCACTGGGAAAATTGTATAAAAAGACTGAGGGAGATCCTTTTGATTGGTTAATTAATATCCTTAAGGATTCTGGAGGCCTTGGTTCTTAAACTAAAATTATAGAGAATTTTATGCTATATAAAAAAAGTGTTTACTGCTTTTGTTATTGTTTCTGGAATTATATGAAAATTGCAAAGGCCTCTCCGTCAATTACAAAACAAACTTATGGCTTTAAAAACGTATGAGAAAAATTCCAAAAGTTGTATATATTTAAAGCTGATATTTCCAAGCTTTTCAAGATTTTTCTGAGTGCTTTTTGAAGTCCCGAGAGCTGAGATTTGTCACCAGCTCGTTGTTGGGTCTTGTGCACATGCGCCAACTGGGCCGCCGTCTCTGATTAAGTTGACGAAACTCAAATTCAAATTGCACGGAATGAGAGAGAGCGAGGGGTTTGGGCTTTGGCTGGGGCCTTTGTGGGGCTGTATAGTGACATGATCTGGTCCGCGGCTGGGTGACGAATTGGACAAACATTGGACAATTGCTGCGCCCTCGAAATGTCAACGCCCTAGAATCGAACCTGGATTGAGTCCGCCAGCTGTGGGGTAGGAAGGCCCCCTGCCAAGCGAATACGGAGTATGGGGAGATACTGATCAGAAAATAAAATAGAGAAAGTAATTTGATTTTCTTATAGGAACGATGTGATTTTGTAATGTAATTACCTTATAATTTATAAGATAAATTTGGTTTCTGAAAAAATTATTTGCCAAAAAGATAACTTCAAGGTTTATTTAATTATTTAAATAATAGCAAGCATGTTATTTAAGAAAGATTTATAAACTAGTGAAATAGTTTGCTTATTTAACTTACTTATGGTTTTTTAAATCTTTGATTTTCCCAAAAAATGGCATATAAAACTGTCAATAAGTATTGATTATAAAGAATGCGAATATTTCAGGGCCAAAAAGCTAGTGATTTCTATGATTTAATTTGAAAATTTAAATTCGCCATTAAAGATTTAGCTTATTTAAAATTAAATGTTGGGAAAGTTAAATCAAAAAATAATATATATTTATCATTTTACTCTTCCAGGGTTTTATTAATTTATTCCGAAAGTTTATTTTTACCTTAAATGTATTATTTACACCTTAAAAAGATTGCTTCTCTCAGCAAAATAAATACTTTTTACTTTATTTCAACACCTTTTCGCAATATGGACCAGTGTCATGAGGGCACACACACCTGATAAATATGTATAATATAATATATCGTATAAGCCCTGCCTTTCTCCCTGCCCCCTGACTTGATATTGGTGACATACTTTTACCGCTCCGAACGCATTTAATTATCGAGACAATTTCGATATCGAAAACTGTTTGTTTTGCATTTCGCGTCGTCGGTGTCGCCGTTGCGTCGCTCAATTCGATTCCAAGTCGAACTCAAAGTCGAAGTCGAGGCGAGTTACTTGGCGTTTAATGTTCGCCGCTTCAGAAATCCACAGCGGCGTCAGCGTCTGTCGCCCAATTATTCCAACTCTTTTTTTTTTTAATATATATATCTTTTTTTTGGCTGCGATTTTGGCGACGACGATCGAGTTCAAACACCTGCAATGCACTCGATGTGTGTAGCTTTCGTTTGCATATTTTTTCTTGGTCACCTTTTTTTATTTTGCATGCACTGCACGCAGCACTCGGCCTGCGTTAATTTGACTAAATTTTGAAAATTTACTACCCTTGCTACTGGCTATAAATTCTAACTAATCGGGTTTAATTGCCAGATACTGTACTCTCGTATTCTCCCAGTCGGAGTCGGACTCTGGCCAAAATAAAAGCAGAGAAAAGAAACCTTAAAAAACGATCGCAAAATAAATTCCCACAAACTTGACTCCGCTTGACCGGCATAACGCAACGCAAGCAAATGACGTGAACGTGAAGTTTGATCAGGTGCGCATACAAATCTTACGACGCCAACTTTCAGTTAAAGTTAAACAAAATACACACAGGCACACACACTTGCAGAGAGCAATGAGGTTCAGGTAAATGTTCAGAGGGAGGTAGATAGTTGGAAAACGAGATACTCTATCGGGAACCTTAAAGCTAATATTTGGAAAAATTTGGAAAAATGTAAAAATCTGTCACCAAAATTAAGATAGATATTAATAAAATATGAATTAATGTTTTATTTAAGAAAATTATGTTTGAAGATTGGTCCTTTCAGTGACCATTTTTACATTATATTTGTTTATTACAGTTAACATGATTTTAATTTTCATAATTTTTTAGGTTTTTTTGATAAAATATGCAAAGTATCTCAGAAGCTAACCCCCCATTTCCATATCGTTTTTAAGGAAGGGCATTTAAAAACTGAAAACCTCTGCCAAAAGTAAGCAAAAGTTAATGAGAAAGTCAAATAAACGAAACAAATAACATGCAAAGTGCTGTGCGAGTGAGAGTCTCCTCTGTATTCCCCTCAAAAGACAGATGCTGAGGCCGCAGGAGGATGATGATGAGATGAAGCTTACAGTTGAAGCCAGTTGCGCAGGCGTTTTTTATATTTGCTGTAAATTTTTACTTTATTTTATTTTTCCTACCTTGCGGCGCTGCGACTATAAAGCATTTTGCGTTCCAGCCGTTGACGCGTGAGAAGGTAAACAACAAATACGGCGATGCTACGCCGCCGGCTGATCTGATCCGTGATTAAGCGAGGCTGCCCTCAAGTGGCCGCTCGGGTAGAAGCCACTAGTGCACTGAGAGAAAGGTCACTAAAGTTGGTTGTGGAAATAAGAATTTAAAAGAAGTTAATTGGCATTTGCAAAAAACCCCTTAGGACTAGGACACTAAAGAACCTATTAGCTCAAAGTATCTTTCATTATTCAGTAAGATTCTTTAATAAAACCAACTTGACTTAAGGCTTTTCTTAAATAAAATTATAGTTTTCCAAGCTGTTTTCTATCTTTCTGTTTAGCACAACTATTAACTCCTGTTCCCTATTATTTTCTCTGAATAATTGTAAATAATTTCAATCTGGTTTTAAGATAGTCTTTCCCTCTTCATAATTTTTTTCTGTGTCATCAGTTTGCTTTTAGCTTTGGCAGCTGAGTCAATAATCAATCGTATTGTCCGACCAGTGGCCACCCGCCCCTAAGCCCCCTGCCAGCCCCCACTCTTTCACCGCAGCTCCAACTGAAACTGCATTTCGAACAGCAAGCATCTGCATCTCTGACTTGGCATCTGCATCTGTATCTGCGGCTCCGAATGAAACGGAAAGTGGCGCTACAAGTGCATCGACAGCTGATAAGCCCTACCCACGACAGACTCGAAAACCAACCACAACTGTCAGACAGTCGCCAGCTGTAATCTTAATGCATTTTTTTTGTGTGCCAACTTACAGCGGAGTCTTGGAGATTGCAGGGGTGGAAGAAGGTCGCGTCTGGGAGGAGGTGGGAGATGCTGAGCTTAGGATGGGGTGTAAGTAGCTGCAAAGGAGGTAGAAATATGAAAAATAAGTGCTATAAAATTATATAATTAAATCTATCTATAGAATACAATATAGAAATTTTATAATCTATAAAATAAAGGTACTATAAATAGCACAACATTAATATATTCTGAATATAAAAGTAAAAATGACTTGCTGTTTCCTAAACTCATTAAAACATAAATTTCTGCATTTAATATTCCATAAATTACTCTACACAATTATAATTTTGAATATATATAATATATATCTAAATTTTCTTGACTCTTTTCTTGAAGCTGGTTGGCATGACTAAAGCTAAGCTTATCAATGCTTTCCGTGCGTGTTGTGGGTCCGACGTCTGGCCAGTTCAACTTTATCTTAATTACCAGCGGGGTAGGGGAACTTTAATGCTTAAGATATATATTCCCCTGCTATGTATATACATAAATGAACCCCACAAGTATTTCCCATTTCTTCTTTGTTTCTCCAACGCTTATCGGCCAGAGAAAGTACTTCCAAGATTTGGCATGTGCGGCTGAGCTTGAATTTTGCTGATTAAAACCATTTCGTGGGGTTTAAGCAATTTTTTGTTTCAGTTTTTTAGAACAATGAAAAATTCATAAATAATGAGTCAGAGCTATGCTCGAAAAATGGGGAAAGAAAAAAATATAATAAGCTTTTATTGTTATTCATACAAGTACAATCTCTATGAGTATTTAATATTATTAAAAATATATTTATTACTTAATATTCTCCTTCTCAATTCATTAAAATTGTTATAAAGCTTTTTAATTTTATTACTATTTAGTATAAAAGTCAATTAATTTAAATAGATTCTTAGACCTTTGTTCCCAGCATAAAATAGCTTTGATTGTCTCCGATCAATCGATGCTGGCTAGGCGTCTATTGTTCCAATTTAATGGGTATTATAGCGCCTGCAATTTGTGCCTATTCTGTTGTTGTCACTCATTGTGTTATATATATATATATTTTTCTGATTTCAGTTTTCCATTGGCGCCAGCCGACGCCGTCGTCGTCAATGGTAACCCTGGAGCAGCCAAGACTGCTCCTCCTCCTCCTCCCTGAATCCCAATCTCTGCTCTAGTTAGCTCCTTCGAGCAACTGATATATGCCGTCTTGATTTGATTGTTCGCCTCTAATTCGATTTTGTTCAATTCTGAGAGCTACAATTACACAATTTATGTAGGGCACAATGCTCTGATTTTCAGATTTTCCATTTATTTATTTATATTATTTTATGAAGTTGTTTTTGCCACTTGTGCTCTCATCAGCCTGTCGCGTCTGCGACATAATTGTCGGGTCATTCTTGAGGATTATTAACTGCCCGGCCAGACAGACGCTGTCTTATGGAAATTTGTTTAGTTTTTTTTTAAATAATTTTTAATTACAACATGACATGACAAGGGATTTACTTTGCATGCTTCGCTGAGTTTTTCCGCTGTAAACACTTTTTGTGTCGTTGTTTTTGTTGTTTGTTTCAACTTTTGAATTATGATTATTAATGTCATACGGTGGTCATTTGTCATGGCTTCAGGTGTGCCTTGCCGCTTTTGCTATTTGCGGCTTTTCGCTAACGGGGATTGCCGCCTTTAGTGCTTTATTGTTATTGCATGCTTTTTATTTTTATTTAGTTAGAAGCGATGATTATGGCGACATCAACATTAGCAACAAAGGCTGAAGTCAAAGCCAAGTCAGCGGTAATTAGCGCTATTTGCATTTCCTGACTCTGGGGATTTTTTCCTGTGACTTTTCTCCATCTCTTTTTATGCTCTCATCTAATGGGGAAATTTTTATGAAAGTAAGGAAGCAATAAAATAAATTTTTGCATAGTTTTTAGAAAAATTTCTGTTAAAAATATTGCTAAGGAAATCTTTGAATAATATTTCAAGTAAAGGGGTTCAGAATGATTCGTTTATTTTATTATATGGTATATAAATGAAAAAACATTTTTTCATTCAAATTATATATAAGGGAATTTTATTGTAATATTATAATAAAATTTAAAAGTCTTATTGGTAAATAAATCGTAATCTCGATTAAATTTTCTTTATAATTTTGAAATCTTAACTCTTATGACATTAAAGCTGTTTGATAATCTTCTATTTTTCCTAGTAAAGTTCCCAATTCACTCTAAAAAAAACTAAAATAAGCTTAGGGTATTAAAATCTTCGGTCTGCTGACCCCTTTGCCATTTTTTATTGTGCTTTTTTCCTCGTAGCTGGGATTTTGCAATTGCAAATGAAATTCATATGAAATTGAACTGTCGTAACTGTTGGATCTACAGCTAAAGCTATAGCTTTTGTTGTTATTGAAATGGTAAATGGGGAGAGGGCAAGCGTCACGGGGGATGTAATTTTCACGGGCTTCTTCGTAATCAGCACACCTGTTCTAAGGTAATTCAAGGCAACACACAAACGAGCCAACGAAAGTGAAACGCCGCCAATAATTTGCATTATTTAATGGGTTAGGTCCACCACGGGGTGTAATTGAAAGTAAAATCGCGACAAAACTCACTTTCCGCCGCCCTAATACATTATTAATAATGATTCTAAAGTCTTGGCTCTCGATTTCGTTCTGAGATAATTCGAATTAAATGGCAACTAATCTACAAGTAATGTGTGTGTCCCCCGTTGACTCATTTAGATTTTCGGCTGCTCAGATTTTTCGAATTATTTCGCTTAATTTCTTATCATCAAAATTTTTTCAAATTTATTCGCTCAAACGAAAGCACACACACACACACGCACATTCGGCACGCACTCACAGATACAAAATGAGCGAGAGAGCTGGCAGATGAGCTGCTGGCGAAAGTGGTTGCGGCTTAAGCGCGGTGTGGCAGAGCGAGAGGGGACGAGTGAAAGAGAGCAGCCGAGAGAGCAAGAGGACTCGGAATGAGCGAAAAGTTCTATTTTCATGGCCGAGCATTTTGTTGGTCTTTTGGCGGCGCTCCGTCAACAGCTCCAGTGGCGCAATTGGTTAGCGCACGGTACTTATAATCAGTATTCTGTGTGTATGAGCTATGCCGGGGTTGTGAGTTCGAGCCTCACCTGGAGCAAGTCGCTGGTTGACTATATTTTTTTAGCAAAACTTTTTTTTCTAAGCTTCTTTTTTATTTTTTTCTTATTTTATAATGTTTTTATTAAAGGAAAGTTGGAAAATTCGTAATTTTATTATTGTTTAGAGTTGTATTTTGCTTTAAATCGAAGATATCATTGGGTGTAATGTTTTTTCTGATATGATTTCAATTTTTAGCGATTCTTTTAAAAATTTGTATTTTGTTTTTAAAATTATTATGTCACAAAATTAAAAAATTTAGGTTTTATTAAGCATTTTATGTACTAAATGTATTAATTATTTTGCATTTTGGAGCTTTGTTTGTGTTTTTTTTTTTGTTAATTTCGATAACTGATTTTTTTTATTGTTTATTTTGATTAGTAATTAAAAATGGTAAGCTTACGAAAGAAGCTATTTTAATAATTTATTTTAACATTTAAATAAATAAATAATACTTGAATTTAAAATTTAATCACATTTCTTGAAGATATCTCATTGGTAGAATTTTGGTTTTGAAAGCTTTTGATTACTAGATACATTTTTGTTATGTTTTTCGTTATAATTATTGCATAATAATGATAATAATTATAATAAACACTTATTTATTCTTGTATAAATAAAAATAAAATTGATTTATAGAGCTATTTTTATAAGTATTATGTTTTTAGTTTTAGTAAATTATTTTCTAGGATTAATACTAAAATCGTACACTGACAATTTAAATTTTAAGAGTGTTTCATAAGTTTATCAAGTTGAGAATAATATATAACAATCCAAATCCAATATTACTTAAATATTTAAAAAACTGTTAAGATTTTCAGATATAATAAAATATTCTTTCCAAATAGCAAAACATATTTAATAGTTCAAGCTTAACATATTCCAAAATAGTGAATCATAAGCCATGTTTAAAGTTGCTGATAAGAGTTTTCGAACCAAAGCAGTGAATTAACCCTTTCGGCACTGCAGGTGTTGGCCAATAGAAAGTGCGTGGTTGTTGGCTTGACGGAGAATGTGGGGGTGAGGCTTAAAGGATATCAGATTGTCCTATTTCGCACTCCTTGAGCTTTTGGCGGCGCCCGGGCAACGGCTCCAGTGGCGCAATTGGTTAGCGCACGGTACTTATAATCAGTATTCAGTGTATGAGCTATGCCGGGGTTGTGAGTTCGAGCCTCACCTGGAGCAGGTCGCTTTGGGACTATTGTTTTTGTCTTTGCTCTCTATTTTTTTGGCTTTATAGTTTAAGTACGTTTAGGACGGAAATCTGGTAAGAGGAAATTTCGGTTAGAATAAGGGAAATTATTTTAAAAATTAACAAAACAAATGTTTACTGAAAAATATACATTTATTTCTTTCTTTCCTTTTTTTTATGATTTCGCCAATGCAGATGGTTTAGCAAACACTTGGCCATTGCTTGTAAACATTTCAGAAATCTGTCAAAAAAGTTATTTACCGAAAATCTGGTGCCAGGGCTCATTCCTCCTCCCTCCCGAAGGAAAGCCATGTGCCTAAAAAATCGAATGCCAGACCACGACGACCGGGCCAAAGTTTATTTGAATATTCAACACAAGTGCCCCCGACTAAACATTATAATCATATCTCTCCGACCATATGGATATGCAGATCTGGCTGTGAAAAGGAGCAATTAATCACTGGGAAATCGAACAGTATCCGCTCCGGCGAGTCTAGGCACATAAATAATTTTTACGATCTCCGCGAGCCCAAGTCAATTGAAATTATGAACAGATCTTGCAGCAGGGGCCGAAAAAAATCTAAACAACAATCCCAAAACGCCAAACAGATGCGGCCACAAGAAGGTGTTGAAAAAGAGATCCCCTCTCCGTTTGTCAGAGGATCGGCAGGGAGTGGGCATGGGGCCTAGGTTGGGGGTGTTGCGGTGTTGTGGGCGTTGTGGAGTGCCGAGTGTTTGGAGTGAAGAAGTCAATAAAAACCAAGCAGCAAGAGCTATAGCTAAGGGATCTATGAATGTGGCTATATTTCCGAAAGCCGGAGCAAAGCGCAGCCAACCAATGCCAATAAAATGTTTGGAGTCCGGCGGCTGATTTGTTTACACAGCATCGATGACGATGACGACGAAGACGAAGGCGATCGGAGGTATAGTGGTACCAAATATATAAAATTTGCTTGAATATTTAAATCAGAAATGGTAAATATTGGATTTATACATGTCTTTAATATATCTAAATTTTTTAAAAGGTTCAAATAAATATTTTTATTAAAAAATCAATCACAAATCAAATAGTTTTTTAAATTAAAATATATTTATGCTTTTCGAAAATGTATTAAAAATAAATCTGATACATGTCGACTATTCAAATTTAATAAATGAAACGAGTATTTATTAATTAATTGATTGTAAAGAAATACTCACATTAAACCTATTATAAACCTACCTCATTTTTGTCCTCAATTATTTCCCAGTAAAAAATTATTTGCCATTTCATAATTAAACTAAAAAATAATAATAAAATCCCTAGGCTCCGATATAACAAATTTTATAAATATATCCCCATCCAGTGTATATTTCACGCAGTACTTGGCATATTTTCCGAGCAGCTGCAGTCGATTGCCCCCAAGTTCCAACGGTCCGGCAAACACTTTGGTGGTCCTACCAGCTGGATCCGAGGGATCAGCGACTGAGGAGAGAGCCTTGGCCCTTGGGAAGTTTTGGAGCTCACTTTGCCTCGGTTTTTTATATAGTTTCTTTTTTTTTCTTGAGTGGTAGGCGTGCGGAATTTTAAACAAATATTTACACAGCCGAAACTTTTCGGGCAGATGCAGATGCCAAGCTGCCCATCCGGAGGCAGCATAATCACGCTGGTATCGAGGGATCTGGGATTCGGGATCGGTTCGGATGGGATTGGGATTTGTATCGAAATCGGCTCCAACTGTGGTCGTTATGTGTGTGTGTGTGTGAGTTTACAGCTGCCATATTTGGGGCAACATTTATGCAAAATAAACAACACACGAGGGCCGACTCTTGCCTTTCCTCCTTCCGAGGGCAGCAATTGATTTGGAACAGACCACCCAACACATCAGCTCACACGTACCGGAACGGAACGAACGGATCGGATCGAATCGGCTCGGAATGGATTCACGGATCCGCCCGCTATATGATCGCTTGGAGGAAGGGTATCCTCATCTGCATATCGGGCGGAGTTTGCGGTTGGGCGGTCGACGTGTCTGACACTCGTGTTCTGCTTCGTGTTCTCCAGGTTGTTTATTTATGAGGATGAGGATGAGGTTGAGGTGGAGGCAGCCCCAAAAAGATACGCTGGGAAAAATAAAGTTTAATATTAATAGGTGGAATTAAATAATGCAGAGGAAGGAGAAAGGTATAAGAGGTATAGGAAGAAGAAATTATAATTTGATCAATCAGTATTACAAAAATCATATAAATCTTTAACTCTTTAGACTTCTCGCTGTGTGCTTTCCCTTACTTTCTGCGTGGGCCCGAAAAAAGAAGTGAGAATTAGGCCAATTAGTGGCTCTTCCTGGCTCTGGGACATGGCTAACATCGGTGTATCTGGCGTATCTGGTATATCTGGCTAACATCAGCTTGCGGCGTCTGTGGCGTCGTCATTGGCGGCATGTTTGTGTCTTTTAACACTAATTGCAGTGTGCGGTGCGTTGCATCTCAAGTGGAAGTGGTGGCCACCATCAGACCCATGATCATACCCATCCCAGCATCTCAATCTCAACACCTTTTCGTGTGTGTGTGCTAACGAAGGTGTTCGTTCTTTTGAAAGTGTGAAAATCCGGTAGGTGGATGCCGTTCGAAAGTCAAAACGATTTGCTCAAACAATAAGTCCGAAACAAAACAAGAATTTTTGTCATGGGAATGAAAATTCAATTTGGAATATTTCAATTACTGCCATTAATTAAGGTTTAATGCCTTGAATTAAACCCCGAATGCTTTTGCCTTAAATTATTGGCCTGCATTAACATAATTACCTCGATCGTTTATTTTTATTTTTTGTGAGTTTACTGGGGTTATAAATAAGGCGGGGAGAGCTGGAGAGTTTAAGTGCAATCAAATAAATTCTTTTCAGAAGCTGCTGCTGCTTCAGCTTTCCAGCTGAGAATTTTCCAGAATATTTTCCCGAGCCAAAGGTATGTGTGCATGCGGGTGAAACCAGGTGCACTTTCATCTAATGAACGTGCCCGCCCCAGCCTTGTTCGCTCCCGAGGTGCCAAGAAAAAACGGCAATAAGTCACGCCCAGATCGCAGATGTGAGGTTGAGCAACTGAACCCAAAGCCCCTCGTGGGATCGCGGACGCTGACGCACGCGCTTACGTCAATTTGCGTTGTCGCAACGCATAACTAGACATTTCATTTGTTGGTTAATTACATGCACAGCGGCAGCACCGACTGCAATGTGCACTAGAGTACACCAAACAAAAAGGTGATGGTTAAATTTTTGGCATACAAATAAACAGAGAGGCAATGGATGCCATAAGCTGAAGGGGGGAATAATAACTCAAAAGGCAGTTAAGTTTTATGGCATCACAATAAACAAAGTTGTGCCAGGAGCTTGCATTTATTTAAACCTTACATTTTAAAGCCAGTGTCCAGTCGTTTTTGTATCTTAAACTGCTAAGGTTTTACTTTGTAAGAAATAAAGTGCTAAAATATAATTTATGGGAAACTTAAAGTTTAGGAAACCACAACTCCGCTTAAAGGGTATTAATTTTAAATTGGAATGCTGTCCTGTACTAGTTTTTATTCGAATAAAAAAGATGCATACTTTAACATTTTTAAGGAAAAAATATTTTTAAAGTTCTTGAATATTTCAAAGATGTATTAATTTATTATTAAAAAATAATAATTTTAATGACGAATCGGAAAATATATGACTTTTGGCTCACTTGCGTTTTGGACACCTTATAGCCTCAAGAAACCCTTAAATATTTCCATTTTCTCAATTAAAAATAATCGATATTTTTATATATTTGTTGCAAAAACTTCATTTGAACATAATTCATAATTCGTTAAGCGAAGAAAGCATTCGTTTGAATTTGGAAAGCAGTTATCTCTTAATTTTAATTAGATTTAGAAAACTGCCTATGAAGTTTAATAGTAAATTTTAATACATTTGAATTTTGGTGAATTTATTAAACCTTTAATGTAAAAATAAATTAATTTTCTAAACTACTAGTGTTTGTGTTATCCCATGAGCTATATTTTTCCCGGTGTAACAATTACGGAGAGGCAACCGCAATATTTCAGTAAAGTGCAACACGCAACGACAATTCAACGAGCACCCAGCAAATCCGCATTCAAAAAGCTCCAAATTTTATTTTTATTTTATTTTTTTGTTAACCAAAAACGGTAGCAACACACACGAGAGGTAAAGCTGAAGGAAAAGCAACTGGCACACGAGCAACATGTGCAAGCAGCAAGCAGCAACGGCAACAGGCAACCGGCAACAACCACTACAATATGCCATTGTTAATTGCATGACATAATCCCAGCGCTAATACCAAACCGAAAACTCAATCGAAAATGGCCAAAACAACGGCTTAAACAACAACAACAACAATGGTGGCAAACTTAAAATCAAAGCAGACAAATTGCCGCAACTCCAAATAAAAATAAAACTAAAACAAGAAATCAACTAAAAACCCATTACTCCGCTCGGTGTCTGTGCCTTTTAATTGCTTAACTATTGGCCGGCGGCAATTGTTAATAAACAATTAGAGAATTTGCATTGCCTGTGAGATCCAGATATGGCCATAGATACAGCTATAGCTACAGCTAACAGATACAGATACCGATACCGATCTTGATCGGCGACATAAAGCTAATTCGAGTGACGGACTGGCCAATCAACTGGTGACGATCGACGCCGGTGGCCGGACTCAGAACGTCGGCGAAAATCCAACAAATGTGTGAGAGGCGATGGAAACGACGGCGTTTCGACAACTTTGTCTCAATTTAGACACACGACGGGCTTCAATTACCAACGGAGACTGGAAGTGCTCTACGGTAAGGTCTGGGGATAGGGAAAGGTTATACAACTTTAGCTTAAAATTAGTTAAAATTTCTAAAATAAAATCTGAACGAAACTAGAAATGTGAGGAAATTAGCTGATTGAACCTCCAATAATAAATATATAATTATTTACCTATCATAAAAAGCATACAAATAGACAGAAGTATATAGGAATTATTTATAAATTACTATAACATCCTTAGCATCTTTATATACTTCCCAAGCTTTGCTATAAGCTCCTCCCTAAGCTAGTAATTTAATCTTCTCCCAGTTGAAGCCCCCCTGAATCATTCATTCCTTATATCAGGGTCGGACTGTCCATATGCTAAGTTTGCTGACAAATGCCATATAAACAAATAAACGCGCTCGATTTCATTAGCGCGCCGAAGCGATGGACGGATGGCTGGGCAGCTGGGCTGGAAATGGGAACGGAGCAGCGGATGCCAAGCGGATGAGGGATGGTGGGTAAAGTCCGAAGCGCATTCCGCATCTGCTGGCGAGTCAATTGGGAGGCACATTTCGGGGCACAGATCTCACTGTGTGCTGCTGCTGCTGCTGTTTGCACAGATGTTCATTATTCGAACTTTTACGTTTTACGTAAATTTGATGAAAACGTTTTCGGTGTGCGAGAATATTTCATTGAAGATGGCTCAGCGGTGGGGATCAGGCGGGGATCACTGGTGGTCAGTAGGTGGCGCTTTGGAAAAAATACTACAGATCGCAGATGGGATGTCGCACCCATACAGGCGCAAAGCTCAGTAATTTGATTGATGTTTTTCAGTTGCAGCTGCGGTGGCAAAATCACTGTAGAAAATTTTGTAGAATTTTAAAATTTAGATTCAATAAAAGCTTATTCAGTGTTGATTTGGAATAAATACATCTTTTGGCAAGATTGTTGTCTGACAAAAAATAAGATACAATCTATGTAATCCGAGCATTCAAAATGCAGGATGTTTTGTATTTAAAGTTGTAAGATTTAATTAATTTCATAAAATACGAACGATATTAATTGGATTTCCTTATATTTGTCTTAAATAATAATTCCATTCACAATACAATTTTTTCTAGATCTAATTTAAGCTCTTAAACTCTCTCTTAATACCTCCAAAACCTAGTTTATAAAGCTAATATTTTCCTGCTATTTTTTGTTCTCTGCAAAAAAACAGAAGTAGGTTGCCCCATCTGTTGGCCCCTTCCGATGACGATGACGCTGACGATGATGATGTTGTTGACGTTGATGCGCCTCAGAGTCCACTACCAACGACCCCGGTCCAGTCTGGGCCCCTCATATGGCAGGGAGGAACTGAAAAACGGCTATTAACTGCAGTTTGTCTACCGAACATATGGAACTTCTGGTCGCAGTTCGCTTTGATCGTATCTCTGCCAAATGTTTTCGTTGGCACCGACTTCACTGGGTCACCAACTCACCATGGGCGTTCACCGGGCAATTAGTGTGCAAAATTTCCACGACATTTTGGGGTCAGCAAAACGAATCAATAATAAATGATCTCAGCTAAAAAAAATCAATGTTGAATGAAGGGAGACTCTTGGTTGAAAGTAATCTATAATCGCAATTTAACTTTTATAAAAATTGTAATAGTTGAAGTCCCCCAATGACCCCTTGACTCCTTGCTGAAAGCTGAAAACTAATTCAATTTGTTGATGTCTGATTTGAATCCACCCTCTGGCTTTTCCATGTTTTCATTTTTTTGTGTGTGTCGAAAATTGGCAATGTTATTAAGTTTTTGACCCCCATTGAAAAAGATATAAAAGTAAACAATAAATATATGTACATATATAGCTATAGCTGCAATTTGGCAAACACTCAAGAACGCATTGGAAATGTTTACGCTAATGGCGGCCACGTATCACACGTGTTGGGGATCGAACGGAAGGGTTAAACTTCCAGCCATTACGGTGAACGGTCCCAGAGGAGGTATGCATGGGTTTGGGTTCCAAAAGCATATATGTATAATGTACATAAAAATTTAATAACTTTTTGCGCTGTCGAACAGTAGCACGTACCGCCGTGAGTCACTCAACACACCCACGAACCAATCATAACATGTGGCTGAGATCGAGTTGAAAGTGCTGCCCGAAGCTGCTGCTGCTGCCAGTGCCGCCACATGCCAAAAAGCGCAGCCTGCACTCTAAAAAAATATTTTAAAAATGTTTTATGAAGGTTGCAGGCTTTTGTTATAAAGAGTTTTGATTTTTCAAGATTTTTAAAGGCTTTTTTACTTGAGTTTCAGTGAAACTTCTTCAATAAAACCTTCTAAACTTAAACATTCGCTGGAAACTAACTTGAATCTTGCACACTTAACACTTTTTAATTGTTTAGACTTTTTTTTTTTTTAGAATTTATTGTGGCTTTTCTTTGTGATAATTTAATTATTTTCTTAAACCTAAAACCATTTTTATGAGTGCCTCATGGGGAGCACCCAGCAGGCACTTGAGACAACTTGGCAACTTGGCCGGGCCATCTGTCATAATCGGTTCATCGTTGGCTGCATCCATCCAAATGGTAACCCAATAAGACCAACGCCCCGGAATTCCCCCCGATCCGCAGATGCTGTCACTGCTGCTGCTGCCCCTGCCCCTGCTGCTGCTGCAACTCAATTAGATGAGTCTTAAATTACGCATACGCCTCGTGTCTGTGTTGTGGCAACACTTTTAGACCGTCGCAGCAATGCGACATATGGCAATCTTGTTGCCTCGACAACTCCACTCTCTCCTTTCGACTCTAGATATTCAAACACAACCCCTAAAAGCTTCCTGGCAACAAAATTATGAATTATTCAGATGGGCTAAGAACTCACAGATTTCCCAGTGGACAGCAAAACGATGAAACGTGTTCCGCTTTCAAAAAGGTGATTGAGGGATTGCGGGAATGTGGGGTGAGGAGTCAGGAATGAGAAGGACCAAGGAGTGAGGTATCGAGAACGATATGAGGACATAAGGGGTTGATATCCCGGCTGTATGATCAGTGATAAAGATAAAGTTGTCAGCTGTCAGATGGGTTTATGGTCATCGGGACAGGGCCACCCGATATAGCACGTGCCTTAATTGTTTTGTTTATCTATCTCGCGAGATTTGCATATTTCACATTAGTTGTTTTATTTTTGTATTCGTTTTTTCTATTTTTTTTTTTCGTTAAGTAGTTTAGCAAAACAAAAAAATTAAAAGCCAATTTCTCGGGCTTATTGTGTTGTTGTGCAAGTCTCGACGGCGGCAGCAGCGGCATTGCAATGTCATTGTCTGTCTGACTGTCTGTCATTTAGTCAGTCAGTCAGTCATTCTGTCAGTCAGCCAGTCATTCAGTCAATCATTTGTGGAACGACGCACCTGCCGCCAACCCACGCCTTAAGTTGAAAATAAACACCGAGGAAAAATCTAGGAAATTGGACCTTTAAATAGTTGTAAAGAACGTATAGTATACAATTTATTAACATAATATTTAAACATTTAAATTGGAATTTAAAAATTGTTAAAAAATAATGAGAAAACAAAGTGTAAGGCATAGAACAATAAACCATATTTTAAAAACAGGGAATCTAAAAGCAAATTACTGAAATCAGTCATAGCAGAAAATATGAAATAATTAAATATTTAAAGCCACCATTAAACCGTTAAAATATTCTAAAATATCTTTATAAATCAAAGTTTATTATTAATAAAAATTCTGGATTTTATATTCTCAATTTACATTCGTAAAATAAAATATATTATATAGTTGACATCAGAAAAATGGACATGCAAATATGGAACCCATATATATTTCTCCTCTCTGTACCGATCTCCAGCCTCTCGCTCATCCCAGCATCTTCAGCTGCCCTCTGTCCCTGTCTCTTTCTATTGATAAATGTATTTCCATCTCTTTTCCATATTTTCTACCCATCTCTTTTACGCATTGTGGGCTTGATTTACCGCCGGCGACGACGACGACAGCGGCGTTGCATTGCGGAAAAGTGCATCTCACGTTCGTGTTCATGTTCATGTTGGCTTTTTGAAGGTTGCCGTGGCCAATGCAATAAAAACAAATGCAAAAAAAAGTAACAACAAAATATAAAACAACAACTGCGCTTGTTGTTTTAAAATTTATGTGCTGATGAGCAGCCAATTTGTCTTGGCAGCTGCGAATGCCAGCAGCGGAAACGCTCTCCAAACCTTGATGCTCGGGCGGGCATTCCTGGCGATGCCATTCCGTTCTCCAGCGTGGGAGATCGAAATTCATTATTATTGATTGCCTCCGTGCTTATCTTAAATTCGAAATTAGCTTATTTGTCAGAGTCAACGAATTCGGCATGATTTTCATTTTCATTTTTCATTCAATCAGCATTTCTAAAGCGCGCAAAGTTCGCGAAAAATTAATGGGTTTTTGTGGAAAAGGTTGCCACGAGCCTAAAAATTAATTTTTTGACTATTAATAATATTGCTAAAATTTTGTATGTTAATTTAACACTTTAAGTGAATTTTTTGTATTATTTTTATTTATATTTCTACCAAGAAGGAAGTCTCAGCTAACAAACCAATTTACTCTACATTTTCTGGTTATTTATCCTTGAGATTATTTGAGTTAGTCTGAATGTTCTTTTCCTTGATAATTATTTTGCAAATAACTTCAGGGATTTCTCTGGAGAATCATTAATTTTAAGTATACAATATAAGTATTTTAACTCGAATTTAATTTCAATGTGTATTGTTTTATGTTTATAATTTTAAGTTACGAATATTATTAATATCAAATATGCATCTTTAATTTATTCAATTCTTCATATTTTAATTAGAATACATTTTTCTTTTGGGTAATTTATATCTAAAATGTTTTTCTTAGTACTTTTCATTCGATTAGTTTGAAAAAAGTGGAGATGAAAAGCTTAATTCTTATGAATTTCTGTAAAAATAAACAAATTGGTCAATTTTAGAAATGAGAACTATTCCAAGAAGAATCTATATATTTACATATTATATTGTACGTCTTTATGGATTATTTTCCATGGAAAATTCTATTGAGAGATACAATCCATTGTTTATTTATAATTTAGGTAAGGTTAAAGTCATTTGTTTTTTAACGTTTGAAAGTTTTCTTAATTAAATATTTATGGTGGTAATTTAATGATTAATTTGGTTATATTTGAAGTTAAGATAATATTGGAAAAATGAAAGCATTTCTCATTCGACTTCATAGACTATAATATTCTTTTCATTTTGACTTGATTTATTCTCTATATATTTTCTTAAATCTTTAGAAATGAACACTACAACTGAACATAAACTGATAACATTCGTTTTTTTTTTCTAAGAAAAAAATGGAACGCCCCCTAAAATCGCTCGAGCCGTCACTTAATTTGCGACTCTGAACTTTGACCGTTGAGCTCATAAAAACTTCAAAAATTGCCCGATTGCCGATGGCATGAAATATTCCCCGAAATTCGGCGACATTTAGCGCAATGCGAACGCAAGAGGGGGGCAGCGGCAGGCAGCCGCTTATAAAATTTAACGAATCTGTCAACCTGCCGACTGGGCCAAGATTTACGAGAACTCCGCGCTCGACTATAGGTGCAGTTAACAAATTGCTAAGCCGCAGACTCCGTCTGAGCCTCGCTTAGATATTTCTTTTTTCCTCTTTACCACTGTCTGCGCTGGGGTCTGGGCCTGGTCTTTTATTTTATTTTTTCTTTTTGCAGTTGGCGGGGGAGTTCGACGGATCGGCGGGGCTCAAATTAAATCGATAGCCGTGCTTAAATGTCGGCTAATGCAAAGCAAATAGCAAACAATGAGAGGGGAAGGGGGCCAAGACTGAGCTGGAGCCGCCTGCCAACAACTGCGATAATTGCTATATGTCTAAGATATCCTACAACTTATTTCGATGTGGGGTATATAAATTATGGACAAGGGTGAGAGCAGCAGGTAGGATTACTTAAAGATACATGTATCTAAGCATCTGTCTGCTTAACAGATATTGGTTTATTCAAATTAATATTTCAGAATTTTTTAACCAGTAATTATGGTGTTTAAAATAAAAATAAATTATTAACAGACTTTATTATAAAATAAAATTAATTGAAATATTTTCTTTAGCCAACAAACAAACCACATAGTCATTTTAGCCTTAATTCCTTGCCCATCCTGCACTTTCCTTTGTATCTACGATCATAAAATCCTGTATTTTAATTTTCCGACCTATCCTCAGGTATTGCTAGTACCATAAAGTATCTCAAAGATGACTTTGACTTGTTTTGCTCTGCGCTTGCGCATTTGGTGTGAGTCACCCGTCAGCCGCTCAATCTCGAGCCACCTGTGCGCCCAGCGACGACGTCAGTTTCGGTTTCAGCTTTGGCTTTGGCCTCAACATCGGCTTTTAGCTTCAGCTTCGATTCCCCAGCCGGGGTTTTGAGCTTGAGTTTTTCAGTTTTCAGTTTTGAGCTAAGCGCCAGGCAGCTGCACCTGCGCCAATCGCCGGTCGGCGGCCAGCTGCTCTCGAAGCTTGTTGCTTCGATGTTGAATGCTACTTCAGCCCACTCTCGTGGCGCCGCTCTCTTTCCGTTTCAGATCGGACTTTTTTCCAGCAATTAGCCAGCTTTGCACAGGAGAAAAATTCGTATTATTTAATATATATATATTTTTAAATTTATTTTAAAATAAAGCCTTTTCAGATTCAATATTAGGGCCTTTTTGCTTAGTTATGAATTTGTAAACTAAATTTTCCCATACAAAATTTCATATAAAAACAGACTTTTAAAATGAGCATTTACAAGATCTTTCTGTATTTCTAAACATCATTAAATAATAAATAAATAAAATAATAATATATATAGGACCTAACCAGCCTTGACACATAATTATATAAATTTAAAAAATATATATTACCTCATAAAGAGTCATAAAAATCGGTAATTTCCAGCATATTCATATATGAAGCAATAAATTCGATATTAAATCATAATTAAAGTCTTAAAGTTTTTAAGAAGTCAGGCGATTTCCTCGCTGTGCACTGATGCCGCGCTCTGGCTTTGCATTTTCTAATTAGTTCATGACTTCGACTTCGGTTCGAAATTCCTCCCCAACTCCGACCCGTAACCTTTTCAATTGTTTTTTGGTTTTTTTCTCTGGCTTTTTGCGCAATTTCAATTTTAATTTTCAATTTCTTGTTGCTGCGTGTCAGTTCCGTTGGCATTTCAATTGAGTTATTTGCGCGACGGTGGCGCAAAGCATTTCGTAAATGTTTTCCAAAAAAGCCCCCCGTCCACCCTCCGCTTTCCTGCTACAATTTTCGGTCTCAATTTCAGCTTTTTGTTCAGGCTTTTGGCTTCCAATTGCATTTTATGGCCGGCTTTGTGTGCTGCAACCTGAAAATTAGCGTCTAATTTGGCTTTTATCTTTATGCAGTCGCATGTAATTACTTATATATATTACAGGTGTGTGTATTTGTGTATAAATACAGGTGTTGCTGAAACCAATGCGACTGGAATGGGTTTTTAAATGCCGAGTGTACGAGTGTTCGAGTCTTTTTAATTGAAAGAAATTTGTTACGCGACTTATCGCAGCCGTTAGCAGTTTGGTCACTCCATTGAGATATATTTATTTAAATTGAATTGTTTTGAGAAGACTGGCTTGTATCCGGTTGGGAGAATAATCTATTTGACTTAAGCACTACCTGTTTTTGGTGGTGTGAAAGAAATATACGATTGATAATCATTATAATTTATTAAATTCCTAAAGCTTGGACATCTGCTGAAAGGTTTTTAATTAAAGTAAGACCAAGTCAAGAACGAATTTAAAAATTTGTCTATAAATAAATTTTTACATAATTATATAATAGTATTTTCTTTACCAATTTTTTACCTGATTAAGATTTATTTTATAATTATTAAAATATAAAATATTACTAATTGCTTCATTACTTACATTAACAATTTTTTTTTTTTTTTTTACAGAAACCCCATATGAAAATAATTGTAAGAGAAAAGGCTCTAAGATATTTTTGTATACTTCATAATCCCCTTAAGGCTTACCCTATATATATTCAAAATTTCTATATATAATTGCTATATATCCATAGTATAATATTTAATATATTCACCCTGCTAGTTAATAGAAGTTCCTCTGACAAATTAAACTCAATTCCCTTCCAATTAATCTTTAATTTCGGGTTCAAATGGAGTACAATCGATTGATCGATCTCCGGCACATCCGGTCAGTGATCAGAGCTCCCTTAGAAGGCAATCGCAATTGAAATTGAAAACGAAATCGAATCCAAAAACACGCCACATGATATACAGATCGTGTTAAGCCTCCGCTGGCTGTCGGAAATTCAAGTGCACATTTCTCACTGATAACTGCCGGTGCATGTAAACAGAAATCAAGGATTTTGGGCACTCAACAACACGCATGCCGATATCAATTAAAAGGGACTATAAATTGTCACTTTATCAATTGGGGAAGGCGGCGTGCGACATCATTGAGGTTTTACACAACTCGAAAAAGTATATACTATATATAAATATATTTGAAAGCACAACAAAAATCAGTGCAAACTCAATTAAGTTTCAGTTTGCGGTTGCCACACGGTGTTCATGCTTATTTATTTGCTCTTTTTTTTCTTCAAAATATATATACCCATATCTGGGCAGAAAATGTTCCTATATATTATATAGGGGAGAGGAGGGGATGGGGGCCCCCTCTCCATAAATTCATCAGCCTAATTACAACTGGGGAACGCACTTAAAGGCCAGAAAGCAAAAAAGCGGAAAGAACGAAAAGAACGTGCGCCAGATAAGAACCTACGTAATGAACCTTGGGCTCCCAACCAAACAGTCACGGCTCCGCAACGAAGCTCTCTGGATCCCAAGTTATACATGTATATATATAGTATAGTTATAGCTTCGGTGCAACCACCTGTTGGCATGTGGATGTAGGCATGGCCATTGGAGCAATGGGGTTAACTCACAGAGTCACAACATATGCGGAATCAAAGCTGATAACGTTGGGAAGCCTCTCCACTGGAGGAAAAGATTTACAGAAAATATTTTAATAATTATTTAATATTTTTATTTATGTTTAAGAAGACCAACAAAATTTTACACATTTCTTACGAGGCTTGTAGAGTGACTAAAATGGTTACACATAAATATTAAAAGGCTTTTCTTTGCTACTTAAAACTAATAAAAAATACCAATATAATATTATAACTATTTTATTTAAATTAAAAACAAACATTAAATCAATCAATAACTGTGATTTTGAATAAGCAAAAGGTTCCTTTCTTTCGAAACACATGAGTTCTTAGCAATTGTTGTAAGGTCTTCAGGGTATAATTTGTTTTATACAAATTATTTCATTCTTAGATAAAAACTATATATTAGAAATACTTAATATTTAATGAAAATATTCCCATGCATTCTATATTTGAGGGAAGTCTTGTATTTGTTGTTAAAATTGTCTTTGTAAAAAACTCTATATTTTTTCCTTGGTTTAAAAAAAGGATTTCTTTCGTTATTTAAGTTTTATCTGTTAACTTTTTCCCTCCAGTGTACTACGCCATGGACATGCAGGCGCTGTTGTCTTTGCCCCAATGCTTGCCTCCAGCTCCAGCTCCCCACCTGCCCAGCAGGTTGACTTGGCCATCTGGCAGCCGTTGTGCTTCGCTTATCAGAAGGCGCTGCTGTTGCTGTTGCTTTTGCTTTTGCTTTTGCGCGGGCGTAATGCGTAGCGTGTGTGATAAGCCACAAGGTGGTGCTGGTGCCAAGGTGTTGCGATGAGTATGAGTACGAAAGCGAGTACAGGTACGAGTTGGGTACATAGTCCCACAAGTACTTGGGCACTCAGGCTGCACCCGGGACAGGTGAGTCGGCGTGGTCTATTTTAAGTAGCCAAGCCCCGAGTGCAAACTGATAAATATTGTTTACACACACTCCAAGTACAAGAGCTTGGGAATTGAAAATTGGAATTGCTTTGCACCGAGAAAAGGAGGAGGCAGGCAGAATGGCCTGGTTGTGGCCATAAAAGCCCCTAAGTGCCCACAGGTGTCTTACTGTGAGCAATCTCCTCGGATCCATTCACCTTACGCCACGCATTTTCACATATATATACATATATATATTAAGCTTATACTTATGATGTGTGTAAGCGAATGCTATCAGAATGGGTGCGAATGTTTGGGCCCCCAGACATGTCATCATTTGAATTTCTAATCTGTTTTTTATCTCCCCGAATGTATATTTGTATATTTATTTTTCGTATGTTGTCGTCTGGCCAAACTGGCTTGGGATCGGTGATCGGATCGGATCGGGTTTTTTTCAGCTTTTTGTGTCGTATTTTGGCCTACAGGTGTTTTGCACTAATCGAAACTATTTCTGCGATAGTCACTCTAATTAATTTATGGCCTCTCCTGCCAATCCGGAATACTTTTCGGGTTGAGATTTCCCTCTTGAGCGTTGCGAGTGCAAAAATACACGCGTAGGTTTTGGCCGGAAGTTGGTATAATTTTTTGGCTGTGCTTATGGTTTCATAAGGAGGGGGAATTACTGGTGGATAATGGTAGAAATAGGGGAATACTTAGTACTAGATATGGTTAGAATGATCTAGTCTTTGGGGGTTTTTTGAGCATATCAAATGGAAGTTTAATTGATAAGAACAATGACGTAGAGTTTCATTTTAAATAAACCATTTCTTTAAATTTAGAAGTCATGGGAAATTGTTGGTTAAATTTATTACATAACATCCTTTTGATTATGCAAATGAAATATAAATATAAAGTATAGCAGCAAAGTTTTCTTCATATAAAACAGATTTTCAAATTTGAAATTCATTAATAATTTGATTAACATTTTTATAGAGTGTGTTTTACGAATTTTTAAGGATTTCCCCTTCATAACACGATAACATATTTTATAATTTAATTGCTCTTATTTTATCTAGAACTTTCCAAAGTCATTAGGGTTATAATTTCACCAACAAAAATTTTATTTTTGGCAGTTTAAACATTTTTAGCACGCATTTTATTGTATTGTCATGCGATTAGTTTATTGTTTTTTTTTCAGCTGATAAACGTTGTTAAATAATAATTTCTATAGATGGCAAAACTGATTAGCAGATGGTCAGTTAACTAACCTGGACAACTACAAATTCATAATCTAAAGAAGAGTATGAGTAGAGTATTTTTTAATGGGACTCTAAGGTGATTTATGTATTGTTATTGATAATAAATGTGCCTTATGGCTACTAGCTATACCCTTTATTTCCAAAAATCAAAACTTAGTTGATTGGAAATAAATTAATGTTTACAGTTAACATTTTATATTTATATACCTTTTAAGCTAGCAATATTTTAACCTTAATAAATATGATTAATATAGAAATTAATAGCAAGAAATGATCATGAGTTAAGTTTATCTTATGGATTTGCTTCGTAAATTAAATCTTCGGCAAAAACTATGGTCTTCACTATCATTTATTTTCTATCTTGAACTCATATACAATTCCTCTAAGATCCCCACATGAACAGGTGTCCGAGTGGCAGGTGCGTGAGGGGCGTGGCAATCATCTAATTGCCGTAACGCGAGAATTTATGAACTCGCCCCGCAATTTGTCCGCCAATTCGGGGCGACAAATGTGCAAACAAACGTAATAATAACATCAGTAAGGCCAAAAACACTTCACAAAGGGGATCAAAAAATATTCAAGAGTGATAAAGGAGGGCAGGGTGGCAACCAGCACTCACTCAAACACTCGAACACACATCGAACTCACACACACCAACACACACACCCCTTGGCCAACTGGCGCGGACAGGCAGCAACCGCACATCCATGTCCATGGGGTGGATTCCAGTGTCAGCAAGGAGTCAAGAGGTTTTGAATAAATTTAACACGACTTATAAGGCAGATGACAGTCCATAAATGGGGTGGGAATGAATCGAATGATAAACCGAGCCAGGGGACCTCACAAATGTTGTGTTTTTATACCAGGCATCTCTCTGGCTTTGTTTTCCAATTGGATCTCTGTGTTTGCATTGCCTTAATTTGCGACGTTCATAGGCCATTTGTTCCATTTTATGTCATCATCGCGAGGGCAAAGCCAAAAATGCTGTCAGCTGCTTGAAGCAAAAAAATGAGGGAAGGGAAATCCTTATAGAAGTTTTTATACCCTCAAAGTAATTATAGTTTATATCCATAATTTTTAGAAATTTAATAATGCAAGGAATTAATATATTCCTAAGGGAATGGCAGATTTTGTAAGCCTTTCTGTTGCCATAACAGCATCCTAAATCATGAAATGTGAACAGAAACGATATATTTTTACGAGACTTCTTCATCTAACATCTCACTAAAACCAAAATACCCGCTACAAGGGCGCAAAAATGGCATAAAACAATGGCATCAGTGACAGACACACACATGTGGCAATTTATAAGCGCATAGAAACCACCTATTGCCATGGCCAAGACAACAGGTGTGCGCGGTGAAACTCATTTGAATGGGTGCGCTAAGAAACTGGCCAAGAAGAAACTAAAAACCGAAAACCAAAAGCCAGAAAACCAGAAACCGCCGAAACAACAGCCTCGCCGCTGTGTCATAACGCATACGTCATGTGGTCCCTCGATCGCAAAGCCCGCTTAATGGCCAAGACGTGTTCAACGCATTAACATTTGGCAGAGAGCCTTTAAACTTTTGTTTTAGATTTATACAATTTTTATTATGCTTGCTCTCCGCTCGAAATGAAAATGAAAATGTCCAACCGAAATCAAACAATGTTACAGCAACGGCAATAACATTAGCAAGCCCATTCAAAGGCTTGTTAAACATATCTGTTTTAAGCCAAAGAGCTCTCTGTCATTTGTTGTTTTTGTTGTTATTGAAGGCTGTCATTCAGTTAGTCAGTCGGGAGTTACATCGGATTCATAAATCTGTGACTTTTGGAAGTAATTCAGCTCGTAAGGTGGCAGCTATGAAGAGAAGGTTAAAGTGCAGGTCCCAGTTTTTTGGTTGAAAAGAAGGTAGGAATATTAATTTAAAATTTGATATAATATACAACAAATTATACAAATTTCCTGCAATTATTAAAACAATTTGCCGGTAAATATAATATCACTATTATTCCACTTAATACCTCCCTCAATTTCTAACTTTGTAGCCTTAATCTCTCTTAGCCTTACAACTGTTTACTTCTCTATAAAGCCAAATTTAAAAAAACACAACATTTAATCTTTATTGTCCATTCTAGTAATTGGACTTCAAGGGAATTTACTGACAACTACTGACAACTTTGTAGAAATATAAACAAGTGACTTATTATTTATGACGGCACTTGAGCACTTTCACCCAGATTTTTTCAATCCACCAGCTACTCAACCGCAAACTGAGATTAAAGAACAATTGAGTAATTATCATTAGACAGGGGTGAACCCCATTATATAGGAAATTATGAATATAAATCTTGTTGGGTCACTTCCAGGAAAGATAAATCCTGCTCTGTAGAGAATGAATAACTAAGTTTTACGCCATTTTGTGAGAGCCCCACCTAGTAACTTACACTTGCACTCCCCCTCACATGGCACATTGATGAGCCAACAGCACAGGTGAGCAATTACCTGGTCCACAGCACTGGGAGAAAATATTTTCAAATTTAATGAAGATAAGCTCTTTTTGATTTCCAGATACTCCACATTCAAGGTAATTTATAAAAAGTGAAGGAAGTGAAAGAGTTTTTAGCATACATTGAGGGGTTCCTAATGCTCAAGACTGGCTTAGAAACTATCTTAAAATATATAGTCATTCCTAGCCAAATTCCTATATATTTTTCCCTCAACCCTTTTCCTTTTTTCTTCTCAAATTTCTCTCCATGCACTCGTTCACCTTCTCTCTCTCTCGAGTCCCAGATGCGACGCTATCTCTATCTGGCCGTTGGCCCGCTCGATAGCGCGCAAATCAGGTGCATAACACCTGAGCAAATTAAACACAAAAACAAAAAGAATGCCTTACGATCGTTCGTCATTGGCAAATACAACGATTTTCGCATCGCAAATCGCACACATCGCACCATCCATCGATGAAACGAACAGGTGGGTTCCGCAGCTGGTCACGCCCCATTCTCAGTGCCGCCCCCTCTTGCACTCGGCATTTGGCCTATAATATATATATAGTATATAAAATTTTTTGTTGCTTTTTATTTGGACCGGAGCACCCGCCGGACACTATCAGCTATCAGCGACGCTTCCGCTGCCTCAGTCAGCGTCGCAGCCGGCCGGGTACACTTCGCATCACTCTGATAAAGTCCCCATTTGCTTTGCACTTGAATTTGCGGCACATTGTATTTATAGTATTTGTAGTCATGGCAATGAGTGCGCCACTATATATTGTACGCGTACGTATTACTATATATTCCCCCAAAAAAAAAAAAAGCCACAAGCCCTCGCCGATAATTTACTGAAGCGATGGCGTGTAATTGCAGCCGATACTATACTCCTAGGGGCTAAATAATGGGGGTCATGATGTTATAGGGGTCTCAGTTGGAGTATTTTTTGTATATGCAATACAAAAAGAATTTGCATTTATTTTTTAAATATTTTAAGCTAAGTTTTTTCAGCTCTAAAACCTTTTAAGCTTGAACTTCTAATAACTAAACCACTTTGAAGGTTAAAATATATTTATTTCACACTTTTGTTCGTATATAAAATCAATAACACTTAATAGAGTAGGAAGTAAGACAAGAAGTTGATATTAATTAACAAAACACTTAATTAAAATATCTTCAAGAGGCGGAGCTGTTAAAAAGTAGTGACATAAATCACTAAACATATTCAATTTGAACGCTCACCTTTCATAGGCAAATCAAATTAATCAAGTCAATGCTGCAAAGTAATAAATAAACTAATTAATAATATAAAATAAACAAGTTGTAGTAAAAAGTGTTTAGACTTAAAATATTAAATATAATATTACCCATTCAAAATTGTTGTGGG
Source organism: Drosophila anomelani (assembly GCA_035045905.1). Taxonomy (NCBI): domain Eukaryota; kingdom Metazoa; phylum Arthropoda; class Insecta; order Diptera; family Drosophilidae; genus Drosophila; species Drosophila anomelani. The sequence continues at coordinate 3,574,111 of JAWNOO010000165.1, forward strand.
TGTATCTAAGAGTCGAAAAATTAGCTATGCTTGGTGTTATCTCACAAAAAACCTGACAATGGTAGCTAATGTTGCTTTTATTTATGTTTCTGCTTCTCATGTTGCATGTACACAGTGCTGCTGCTTGTGGTCACAGTTGATGACGCAGACACTGCCCCTTTTTTCGGGAACCCGAACACAATCAGTTGCGAAGTGGAACACAACATTAGAGATAAAATGACCAACACCTCCAGTGCATTCCAGGCTTAGTATGCATAGAAATTTAAATATTAATAAGGGGTCTTTTAAAACTCAAGATAAATGTTTACAAATAATTTGAAGATATAAAATATTATCAAAATAAATAAATATAAACGCAAAAGAATAAATAAACCATTTCAAAGCTTTAAACTCCTCTTAATTATTTTAAAATGAGCTTTAAACTCATTAAATTCATCGAAGAATTGTGTAAAAAGAAAAGAATCGAAGTAAAATAAGCACAATATCTTGTATATTATTTTACTTATATATTTTTTGTAGAAGTCACTATTTCTTCAAGTGTTTCCACTTTTGGTGTGGCAAACTTTTGCCACTCATTTAATTGCCAAACAATCTACGCACTCGAGACAGTCGCAGACACTGAAAAAACACGCTGAGTGGTATCTAAATCAAATTGGCGTTGCTGTCAATAAAGTGCACATATTATGCAGCTGCCGACGAAACATGAAAAACAATTTAGAAACGCCACAAATCAGCAGCTCAATGACCGCAACTGCAACTGCGAAATCAGTAGGGGAAAATGCGAAGAAAAAAGATACAAATGTAAAAGATACACTTCAATTATCATAAGTTAATTTTAAAATAATGTAAGATCATTTAAATCAATAAATAAAACTATTTTTTGCTTTTATCTAAACTGTTTAATACGGTTTGAAAAGTTCTCAAGTAGAAAACAAAGTTATTTGTTTACAAATGTACACCAAAATCTGATTGTCTTCTTATGCTATTTTCAATATATTTTAGTCTTAATTTACATGATTTCCCCCAGTGTATACATGCAAAGGTGGGGCAAGCAAATATTCGGCTTCATGGGCTGCAATCAATAAAGGCGAAATGCATTGAAACAGGTGCAAAGACGGAAAATGACAGGCTGCAGCTTTGATTTAGTTTTTTCCTTTCCTTCTTCTGGTGAAGGGAAACGCCTGATGACACACTAAGAGTCGACCCAAGATCGCCCGCAGCAGTGGGTGGCAACTCTGCCAGGTCTGACAACTCTGCCGCTGATGTGTTGCAGCTGTGCACCACATGTTGCTGCTGCTGCTGCTGTGGCTGCCGGTGGGGCGGTACTGGGCGCCCATTAGCAACTGCTGCCGCTGCTAATGGCCACTGCGGCAGCTTCGTGAAATGAGCACAGCAGGTGCAGGTGCACACACCTCGCTCGATCCGATGCCCACTATATGATCCGAAAAAACCGAACCGAAAGTTGACAAATTTACAGCGAGCAAGCGGCGAGTGGCTGCTATGGCTGCTGTTGGCTCAAAATGGCCGGCGGCAATTCATTTGCCTGCCACTGCCACAGTCACAGACGCCGAGAGATGACGATGACGATGACTAAACCGGACGAAATGATGGACACTAAATGGCCGGTAGATTTATGGCGAGCACTCCCTCCCAGAGAAGTCACAGTGGACACCGCCTAAATGAGGCAATCAAAAGGCATCAACAACCATCAAAATGCTCTGTGAAAAATGTAATAAAGGTAATTGTTATTGCAGGTTTTATGGGGGGTTTTATAAGGTAGCAAAAATTAAATATATAAAATATTAAAGAGGGGCTTACATTTTGCCAAAATATTTAATATTTTAATGAAGCCGAAGCTAGCCAGATAAGTGGTGAAATCTCAAGGAGTTGTATCTTAAAACTTGGTAATCCAAAACGAACTAAGAAAAGGTGTGCAATATTAAGATTTTTTGCTTAAAAATACTATATTTCCCAACTACAAATTCTGGTTCACCAAGATTCGTATTATTCTGATAAAAAATAAGTGTAGAAACATCTAAATTATGAGTAAAGTATAATAAAATACTCACAAGTTTGTCAAAGATTCCTTAAAAATGATTCTACCTCTACCTAGTCTCGTAAAAATATCTAGTTCAATATTTTTTAAGTGCGCTTCGAATTCCATCTTTAATTTTACCGTTTTGGCCTGTCAAGTGGCTTGACTTTAGTGGTTTTCCAGTTAACCACTGACAACTGTGGATCCCATTTGGCCCGCTCAACTAGTTTCGTTCGGCCGCCTTCTCAATATTACTCATACGCACCTGTGGCCCTCGTCCTCGTCCGCATTCATTTGCAACATTTTCACGCTTTTTCGACTTGTCACAACAATTGACACTTAAAGTTTTTTTTCCTTTACGCGATGCTGCGATGCCGAAGCTCTTGCAATCCAATGAAAGACACATCGACGGCAGCTGCTGCCATGCGACCGTCGAATTTCACGAAAATGCCACAAGAATTTTCCAAGAGAGAACAAAGTAAAAATGCTCATAATAATAAAATATAACAATGTGTGCACAAATATTCCGTGCGATAATTTATGGCAAACATAAGCGAAGCTAAAAACAATAAACAAGCCGCGGGGGGAAAATAAAAACCATATCCCCGAATGAATGTATATTTAAATTTATAGTTTTGCCATAGGCTTTTCACTTTTGGCGGGGAAATTTTGCAAAGAAAGGGAGGAGATATCTAAAATATTTTCAATGTAAGGCATTGTTTAATATATTATTTTAATATCCTAGAAAAACAAAGACAACAGAAATTATATTTAGAGATATTAAAAATATTTTATGTTATTCAAACAATGCAATATTTTATAAAATCCTTTTCGATCATTCATATATTTTTAGAGACCCATCCCTATCAGAAATCTTTCTTCACGCATTTTCACGGCCCTCATATCATCCCATGGCTTGTCATGGATGAGTTAAAGCCTAAAAACTGACCCAAACGAAAAACCTCGGACTCTGCTCAGGTGAAAGTCGCTGCTGCCATTGTCTCTCTTTCTCTAGGCCTGTTGCACCTGGGTGCTCTCACCCATTTATGGGGCGTTAGTCTTGCAATTAGTTAGTGTCATTTAGACAAATTGCCCAAAACAAAACACAGAGCCAGCCAGCCACAATGCAAACAAACAAAAAACAAGAGCGCTGAGAGGAGCTCCAGCGAAGTAACAACGCCCCGCAATTAGACAGCAACAACGTCAAAAAGAAAGGCCATTAGAGGCTACAGAGTAGGGATATGAGGGGAGAGGCTTTTGAGGAGGAGGGAGGAGCTGCACCTTATCGAAGCCAATCTGCATGCAGGCACGGCATCTGCATCGGCATCCAGAGACTTCATCAGTCAGTAAGCAAAAACAGGGGGGAAAATATTTGAGAACCTTTAAGGTTCAGGAAAGTTATTTTTAAAGGATAAACATGGTTATATGAGTAAAATTATTTATTTTTTAAGACTTTGTGTTTGAAATTTTGTATATATAATCCATGATTGAAATCACATTTTTGTAAGCTCCAGAAGTCAGCTTCTCAGAAAGAATAATATTAATATTAATTATGCGACATTTATTTTCTTTTTTTAAATAATTCTTAATTCTATAATATTTTTCCCCTGTGCAGCATTTGCGTCCATCTGCACTTTGGTAACTGTAACAGACTGTAGCGACGGCCCACGGCGTCTGCGCAACACCTCGTATTCGGACTCGGACTCGGTCTCGTACTCCATGCCCACAGAGGTCTCTGATCCAAAGCCAAACGAAGTCAAGCCTGAGCCATAGCCAAAGACGAAGCCGAAGCCAACTGGTATTTCCCAGCGGCTGACTAACTGCAACTTGGCAACTGCAACAGGTGGCCAACATAGACGTACACGTACTATACAAGGCCTGCTGTATATATCTATATATATACGTATCGTATCCAGATCCCCCAACTGCCTGTCGAAAACGTGCACCAAGTTAAACTGGAGCACTTTTCATACGAGTTTTCCAGGTGAAATGCAGCAGCAGGCAGCAGGCAGCATGCAACATGCAAGCAACCGGCAACCTGCAACCTGCAACTTGCAACTTGCCACTCGCCTGAGCGATGATGTATTTATGCTAAATTGCAAGTTAATTAATGTTGTCGCTTAATACGAACGTTAAAGTGGCAAAATGTTTGCTCTCCTTGTCGCTGCTGCCTAGTCTTGGTTTTAGTTTTGGTTTTGTTTTTGGTTTAAGAAAATTTCCCGGAAATTGGACGGCTGTGGAAAGTAAATTGGTTCAGGAAAGTAAAAGCTAGTCGGCGGTATAGGATATAAAATGAATATGGAAAAATGTCCATAAAAAGGCTTTAATTAGTAAACATTACAGAGATTATAATTGAGCAGATTTTAAAGTGTTTTATTAGTTTTAAAGAATGTAAAGAGAGTATTATTAATAAAATTACAAATAAATAACAAATTCTGCTAATCAATTTCGGAAAGAAGTAATAAAATAGAACTATTTTTTGAGAGTGTTTAATATATTTTCTTTCTGTAATTCTATTTAATGTTCAGTCTCGGATTTTATTTAAATGTATTTACTCTTTAAAGAATGTAAAAATTTTGTTATAGTTCTGTTCCTTTCAGTTCAAGCAAGTTTAAGCTTTGAAAATCAAGTAACAAACCCACTTAAAAACTATTAAAATTATGTCTTTAGTACACACTTAAAAGAACCAATAATGCCAATCATTTATCGTTATAATTGAATGCTTAACAAAAAGAGCATTAAAAATATATATTTTCTTCTATTACATTTTCACAAGGGGCGCCAAATTTCATTAACTATATAATTCAAGGCACACTCAGTCGGACAGATATAAGTAAATAGGTTTGTTATTATAATTATTATTGCATTTTGATGCATTGCAGGTGCAATATGGCGAATTTTATGGCTTTTGAAGCTAATTTCATTTGTTTTGCCAGCCATTGTTGTTGCCGTCGCTGCCTGCCCGGAGAACCCGCTCAATCACATTAGCGGCAAATGCAATTAATGCATTTGTTTATAAACAACATGCAAAATTGTGCAATAAAAAAAGCGTAATGAAATTTATGAGCCAAACGGAGGTAGCAGCAACGCCAACGGAATGGCATATATGGCTCGCCTTAGTGCCATAGTGAAAAGGCATAAAAGCCCCCGACTAAAAATAATTAGAAAACGCCGAAGAGAATTGCACCTGTTTACATGTTGGCCAGGCGCGCTGATTGAATATGCCACTGCGAATCGAGAAGGAGCTGAAATGATGGGAGGAGGCACTGGGAGAAACGATCAGAAATTACAGAACATCTTCACATTGATGAGAAGGTTTTTGATCACTAAATTATTATTGAATATGATAAATAAGCAGATTGTTTTATTGCTTTTAAATTGTAATTTAAGCTTAAATTAATGTTCATAATTCATTTTTAAGAGAGAGCTTCTTGCAGATCTAAGGAAATAAATTATTACAATCAGAAATCTTATAAAAAACCATCAGCAGGCTTCTTTATATAACTTTTGAAGCAAGAATCTTCTATAAAAACCCCTCCGAAAAATTCTTTTAAATATTTTTTCCAATTTCCCCCCTGTGTATCTGAGATGGAAGCCCCGTAACTCCGCACTAGATGAATGAAACTTTTATGGGATGTGGGGTGCATAATGGTATCGGATGGGTTCCCAAAGGGGGAGGGTGATCGCCATACCGATGGCGATGGCAATGGGAGACCCATGAATTCATTATGCACCCAGCCAGTCGGCAAGTGGAGGCAACACCTGCTCCGATCTCGGCTCTAGCCTCCCCACCTGGGCTCACAGATGAGGAGGAGAAGAAGGCGGAGGAGGAGGAGGAGTACTGGAAATGTCGGCAACATTTTGCAGGTGTATGCAAAGCGATTGTTGTTGGTTGCGATTATTGTTTGCCAATGCACTTATATTTCATTTAGTCGGAGAAAAGACTTGCCTTCTTCTTCTGTGTGGAAAGTCTTGCAACATTTTACCCCATCCCCTCCCAAGAGATGTTTTTCTCGGATCTTTTTACCTCGAGAGTGTTTTGTCAGAAATTATGCTTATTTATTGGCAAGATGTTGCGAGCTGTTTCTATCGCTGTTTTCCTACCAGACTTTTCTTCGTCTTAAGTTCTAAGAGTGTACGTTTGTATGCTGGAAAATGTAGTACATCGAGTTACTTCGCAATGGGAAAGTCAAACAAACAAAGTGAGTTGAGTAAACAAGGCTAAGACAAGCACAGGAACTGATCTAGCGGCAAGCAGAGATTAGAGATATAGAAGTGTACTTTTGGAAAGATGTTTACTATTGTGACTTAAGAATAAGATAAGATTGTTGTTTTAGATTTTGGAACGAAGTTTCAGATAAGAAGAGTGATAATAAGATAAGTATTTTAAGCAAAGAACCTATGGAAATGTAATCTAAGTTTTATGAAAGGAAAATTGTAAGGTGCTGATCTTCATAAAAGTCTTAAATATTAAATGATAACTAATAAAACCATTTCACCAAAATTGTCTTAACATAATTGTATTAAAATTCTATAAAATTCCTCTCTAAATCTTCAAGACTCCATTGAACAAATATTTTTCTAACTTCAACACTCCGAATTCCCCACCTCCATTCGAGGTCAAATGCTCCAAAATCAAGCGATTTGTCTCTTCCGTGTTAAGTCACAAGTATAAAATCAAAATCCTTAGAAACACATTAAAACAAAGATCCCAGAATCCCCTTGGAAAATTCTTTTCGGGGCAGCCAAAATGGATCGGGACAGAAAGTCAAACATAATAAAATGTCAGCGGGAACAACAGCCGCAAAACAGTTTTGACAGTCAAAATAGACACGCGCCTGCAACTGCAGATATACATTTATATATTCAATCGATCTATAGCTATATAGGCATATATTTTTGGGTTCGCTCCGATGACAAATGAGCGTTTTTAAGCCGAGAGCCACGTGAGCGGCACATACCAATAGAAAATTAAGTCTATTTCGGAACTGAAAGTTTTCCTCCACATTTGTGGCCATAAATCATCAGAAAAAAAATTCGGGAAATGCTCCGGGAAAATCAATTAAGATTCGTTTTCGGCACACGCATTGAGTTGTCAATCAGATGCTGATTTTTGTCGCCATTTGGCTGTCAATCAGCAGCCAGAAAAATAACCAAAAGAAAGATAAAAAAAAACAACAAAAAAATAGCAACAATTGCGAGCAGCCATCAATTATATATGATTTTGAACTTTTTTCTCCGATATCTGCTATTTGCTGCACGTGCGTTGCAGTTGCTGCGGCTGCTGCTGCAGCATTGCATGTTGCCGGCTCATTAGTTTGGCTTTTATTTTTGGAAAAGCCAACGCGACGCATTTGCCGGCCCGTCTGTCTGCCTCTGCCTATGATTTTTCCTCCGATTTCCCCCCTCCTCTTGATGGAGTTTGGAGTCAAAGTTGGAGATTCGTCGTCGTCGGAGCTGCAGTTGTCGATCGTTAGTTGCCAGTTGTTGGCGTTGTCGTCGTCGTCATCGCCGCTGTTGTTGTCTGCCGCTTGGCAGCAGGTCACAGTGGGCCAAAATAGCCGATGAAATCGACATAATTTTGACATTTCAATTAGTTGGTCGATGAAGACTGGCTTTGAGGGAATTTATGGATATTTTAAGAAGGTTTAAATGTATTGAAAAGTTATTTTATTGAGAAAGAAGAAAGATAGATTTTCAATTTATTACAGGAACATTAATTAACAAATTTTTACCAATTAAAAAATAAAATTAATCCGGATTCACTGGAATTTATAAAAAATGTAAAGGGTACTTTAAGATTCATTTAGAATTCAAGAACTAAAAATAAACGCTCCCAACGCATGCTTTTAAAACATATTTTTCAAGTTTTAAAGCTGTATTTAAACAACTTTTTAAAACCATTTAAATGCATTTAAAATACGTATAATTATTTTAAATAAAATATATGATTTTTACTAGAATTTTAAAAGTGAATAAACTATTTCTACATTTCTACATTTGAAACTGAAGAAAATTAGTCTTAGTTTTTTAATCACATTTAATAGTTTTTCTCTGCTTTTCAGCTGTAGAAAAAATCTTTAAAAATTCCTTTAATATTGTTTTTTGTAGTCCCAATTTATTTGCACTCCAAAATTAACCACTGTGCTCCGGAATGGACCAAAAACTGATTATTAATAGACCTTTGTCTGGCGCTTGTGCTGCCTCGGCTGCTGGTGCTGTTGGCAAATGCCAAACACCGCAATTGTTGCTGTCATTGTTCTGTTACACTTGCAATCGCTTCATTTATTATCGTCGCGGCGTCTTGGCTCCGCAGACAGTCGGATAGTGAGTCTGCCAGTCAGTCAGTCAGTCATTCACTCAGTCATAGAGTCAGTTTATTCGACAGTCTGCTGGTCTGTCACTTGTCGCGGTCGTTGGCTCAGCCTCCAATTGCGATGCGATGCGATGCAATGCAGACGCCAGGCGACAAGACACCTAAATTTAATGCGACAACCGCCAACCAGCTGCATTCAATTATTTAGTTGAAAAAATACTCATCATCATCATGGGGATCATGATCACTTCACAGCGTTTCGTCTCGCCGTCGAAACAGACAATAAAACATCATTAAAAACCAACGGCGTTGTAACACGCCTTGCAAATATTTTAATTGTTTTTCTTTCTCCTGTATTTATATATATTTTTAATTTTTTTTTAGTGCCGTCTTCAATTTGCGTTTTTTTACGACTAACGCCTATGACCGAAAAATTGCGAGAAATTTTTTAATTTTTGCCTGCAGCCGTTGAGGTGTTAAGGATGCTCACCAAATTTTTGCACGCAGCCATAATTATGTGTGAAATGTGTTTGTAAAATACCCAAGGACCACACCTGCTTATGGCTAAATGGGGAAGTAATTATAGTTAATATAAGTAATTGTGAATTGGGGAAAATGTAAATTTACCACTGAATTTATCTACAGCTTTCTTTATCACCAAAAAAGATTCCTATACAGTTCATTAAACAGCTTCTTGTTTCTGGCACTTGTAATAAAATAATTAACAACAACCCGGCTAGGAATGTTTTGGCGTATAGTTTTCTGGCTTTCGGCCAGCAGCATCGACATTTAAATTTCTCATCCACAATTATAGTTAGTACGAAATTCCGAGTCTGAGTAATATTGTCGGGGTTGTTTGGGCAATTAATCTTTCTAGGCAACGAGGCGGCTTCTTTATCTTGATGCCTGTGTCAGGTGCTATTGAAATGAAATTAATATTAGTTTTAATTATATTCATGCCAGAGTCCTCATCAATTACGGCCACAATACCTATTATCGCCATCTAACTACCCCAATGCACCTGCAACCTATAGTTGCAGGGAGTTTAAGTTTCCTTTGCAATCCATCAACTGGGAAAATATATTCAAATATATAGGTGAAGCCGCAATTTAGAGCGTGAAGAGAACTAATCCATCAGCTGGACTTTCATTTGCATTAAATTAAAATGAAAACACCAGTGAAAGAATATAGAAAGGAATGACTGTGTGTGGGAGCCAAAATGAAACCTTATGTTCGCGTTACAAATTTCCAGCCATACGGGGTAATTTGTGAGTGGTGACGAAGGGACCGGCTTGGGGGTGCAAAATGGGTGAGGGACTGGACAGGATGGGTAGCTCTAATAGAACATATGGATGCCGTGTCGAATGATGATGACGACGATATTGTTGTTGTTGCTGGAAGTACGAGTAGTATGAGTGCCATAGAAGTGCATTTTGTGGCATGTGTCGTTTAATTATGCTAAAAGCTGGCAGCAACAACAAAAGCCATACAAAAACAAGCCAAACAAATGTCTGCATAGGCCATCGATATGGTCGTTGATTGTGATCCTGAAGAGGGTGCAAAACGCCAACCCTTAAGAATAGAAATAGAGCACGAAGACCCAGTTTGTCAATTCCATTTGAGTTTGCTTTATTTTTTTTTTAAATACAGTGAACATAATAATTATTGTATTTACTAAAGAGATCATAATCAAGCTGAAATTTAACAGTTTAAAATCTTTAACATCCAATTTGTAATTGAATAACTCCTGCAATTTATTTGATTTAAATTGTCTTTATGAAGTACTCCTTATTTTAGTTACATAAATATATTCTTAAGATCATTTGTTAAAAAATGCTAAATCCTAAAAATAAATATTTAAACACATTCTTCCTTACCATACATATTTGTTATGACAGATGTTTTGTTAATTTCTAATGTAGACTTCCTGAAACATCCACAACTGTCCTAATGATGGGTTAGCCCTGGCTTTTATCAGTCCATTTGGACTCTCAAAAAACTCACGCAGTCAGGCATTCCACCATAAGTAGCCATAATGAAGCCTTGGTGTTGACAGTGGAAAATATAGAAGATCCTCTGCAGCCAGGCCCAACCTCATGTGTGATCTCTATCAGCACGTCATGCTCAAGTCTTCATTAGCCACGGAATGGAGCTGGAGGCGCCTGAATGAACGAAGAGAAACACCCAAAACGTGGGCCACCTTGGCAAGATTGCATAATGATCATCAGGCATGCAGCCAAATCAAGGTGAAAATTACCCAAGGAAAATGTTAACTTGTCTGGGCCTGGAAACTGGCAGACAGCAAAGGAATTTATAGAACTTGCTACCTTTAGAAGGGTTTTAGATAGTGAGAAAATCAGTGGAGAATCTTGGAAAAATGTCTTTTAATAGGTTAACATTTGGGAAATGATCCTTGGAATTTTTAATACAGAATATAAGTCTGGAAAATGATCTAGTAAAGAGAGAAACTAAGCAGGAGGAGAGAGGCCTCAAGGCCTCTATCCTTACAATGTCTCAACTGTTAACTGATACATCCAATTAAATATACCCTATCCTTAATAACCATTTAATAAAGACCAACTACACCCACTTTCCATTAGCCCAAAGACCACGGTGCATTAACTAACACCTCATCGCTGGTCGGGCGCTGACTGACTGACTACCTGTATTATGTGGTCTCGCAACATTTGGCTGCTAGTTTTCTGTTTTCAGCTCACAGCTTTCAGCCAGATGTGCTGGACAGCGCATTTTGTATTTTTTGTCCAAGCGCCGCAGCACGCGAAAATGCATTTCCCGCTGTGTGTGCGAGCTGAAAAGCCTCGACTGCAACTTGGACTTGGGCCCGAGCTGCCTTCATGTTTTTTCACGCTGTTTGTTGCATATTTCACACACACAGCTTGCGGCAACACCTCGTGCCAAAAGAGTTTTTCCTTCCTTTTCGCCTGGAAAATTAGTGCAAAATAGGCGACGGTCGAGGGAGATGATGGCTCCACCGAGTATGTGGTGTGGTGTGTGGCGGTGTGCATAAATTTGTGTGCATGATCGGCAGCAATAATTTTATTTGTTTACGATTATGTTCGCTGGCCAACAGGCAATGGCCAGGCAATCCAGTCAGCCATCCAGTCAGCTATCAAGCCAACTAGCCAGGCAGCCATCCGGTGGTAAGGCCAACTCCATTCAGCGCAGTCGCGTCACTCATACGCCCCGACGACAGCCACCATGCCGAGCAGACTTTGTGGCCCCTTCTCTCTCTGACCGAGAGGGTTTGCACCAGGAAAATAATATGTATTTTGTATTGAAAATCGAGGAAGTTATAGTAATATTTATATTATATTTTAAAATTTATTATCCTGAAATAAGGTAGAGTAAAGAAAGTAAGGAAACCTGTTAACTTTTTAAATACAGTTTTATAGATTATCTCTTATGATACCCTTAGAAATCTTTAAGTTCCTACCAAAAATATTATTTTTCCAGTGCTTTGACCCAACCCCAGATTAGCCTCCTATCCACTCCATTCCATTCCCAACCGATCCGATCCGATCCCAGAGCTACAGCTGGCTTGTTGTCGCTCTTGTTGGCAGGCGCCTGGGCCTGCGCCTGGCGCGGTACATTCAATTCATGTGAAAATTACTATAAATTGTGGCCAGATCTCTGCCTTTGTGTATGGAAGAAATATATAGTCAAACAATGTTTGGCGGGTTTCTTGTTTTTTTTTTGTTTTTGGTAGGCCGCACACGGTAGGGATTTATTGTTTATTGAAATTGCCACAAAACGGTGCAAAATAATGAGAAAATCGCCGCAGCCGGACATTTTTATGTTTTCATTTTCCACAAAGTTGTTTGTTCGTTCATAGCTGAGCTTTTCCGCTCCACACAATTTGAAGTCATGTAACCGTAGACGTCATTAAAAAATCTGTTTCAGGCAAATTTCCCTTCTATATCTGGCAGACACGTGGCCATCATCCGAAGAATAAAATGATATACCCTCCTTTTTCAGAGGCTGTTAAGTTTTAATGCTTTGTCCTTGTGCTGGGAATCACGACGACTAATCAAGATTGATAGTCCGTAACGCATTTATGTCTGACTTTCGACGCCGCCTCATAACTTCCCCAAATACAGGGGAAAAGCCACCCCCAAAAAGAAGGGCGAAGCTATTGCAACATTTGTGCTTTTGTTGGTCAAATGTTTGTGCCGCAAGTTGCAGCCACAAGGGGCGGTCTGATGACATACAGGAAAAATGGAACCAACAATGGAACCAAAGCCCACATGTGCCATTAGCAACGGCTGCCTTGATTGAGTTATAAAATCTGATTCCCCATAGCCCGGCTGCAGGATCTCAGTTTGCACTTAGCCCTAAAAGGATTTTGACCTAGGGGAGCTGAATTCTGAGATTTTTTGGCCTTAATTGGGCAATGAATCTTAAGGAATATAATGCTGAAAAGAGAGATATATACTTTAATTCACTAAAAGTTTATTTTATTTTAAGTTAAATTATTCATAAATGTAATACAATAATTTGTAAATAAATTACATCAGTATAAATATTTTTATTGAATTTTTAATTAAATAAAATCCATATTAACCTTCAGGTTTTTAAACTATATAAATTATTTAAAAGATTCTTTGTTATTTATCATAACATGAGCTTCATTCTCCTCTCAATTTATTACCTAAATTAATCACATTTTTAGTCAATGAGCTGTTAATACCCCTTAAATGTCTAAATGGCTAATAGACCCATCTGTTTCTTGGTAAAAACAGTGAAAAATCAGTCATTTGCATAGTGCAATTAGTGGATGCACTCGGATGCAGCTGCCGCTGCCCATTGAACAACTGTCGCGCCCACTTAAGGGATTCCGATTCGATCACAGAACCACAATCCACAATCCTCAATCCGCAATCCGAACAGATTTCCCATTCAAATGGCAAATATTTGCAAAGACAAATGAATGCCGAAACCAGAAGGAGAGTCGAGTCGCTGCTGAAATGCGGAAATTACAAAACAAATGTGCGAAAAAGTATTTCTCAAATTGAGGACTATATAGCTGAGAGAGGCGGCTGCTGTTTTTTCAGAACATTTGCCAATAATTCGCACGCAAGTCTGTGCACATTTCGTTTTCATTGTTTCGGGGGGGTTGAACCAAAAACAAATGTATGACAACAGTCGGTATTGAAGAAGAGGTGCCATCATCGATTTCGATTTTTGGGCTGAAAAATCGACGGTCAGATCCACCCTCAAAATGACACGAAATCCGAGCAATTAACTTAATTAAAATGGAATAACAAGTGCTCAGCAGTCGCAATCGGTCCTAATCCTCTCGTTCGGCTTGTTTATCTTTGTGCTCAAACAAATGTCCAATTTTTTGACGAAGGACGTGGACTGGCTCAAATGTTTGCCCAAGTTTATTTGCTCGGAACCAATGGGTAATGTTAAATATATAGTAATTTTAATTTGTCTTTCTACTAAAAACGAAATTGTCTGACAAATATATACAGTCCAAGGCTTGTTTACCCTGCTTGATTTGATTTGGGAGCGCAATTAGTTGGGGGAATAGTACATGAAATTAGCTGGCAAACAACAGAAGGGGATTACAGGGTAGTTTGTGAGCTTATATTTGAGGGGATAAGGGAAGGAGGAATATGGTTGAAGTAGGGAAATTAATATTAAGCCCTGGACAATTTTGGAAAAATTTTGGGGGGGAAAGGAACATGGTACAAGTAAAAAAAATCATATTGAAACTTTAGTTATATTCGGAAAAATTCTAGTACTTATTTAATAAATTTTTTTCTAACTTTCAAAGATTTATTCTTCTATTTAAGTTCCCTTCCCTCTAATTTTTAATACCTTCTCCCTTAAACTTTTTCCTTAATTTTTATTTGTGAATAATTCTGCACACCTAAATTCCTTGACATGAGACAATCACTCAGCTTCTCAGTCCCCATTTTTCTTGCAGCTGCAAAAGTCAAAATGCGTGGCATGTTCCAGCTCCGATTTCAATGCCCTGCAAATAGCTTTAAGGCATTCAAATCCGCCACAGAAACGTATCCCTTCAGCCCAAGTCCCTGAGCCAGGAACAAGCCAAACTTTAATGGCAGTGAAAAAACGATCAGCCAACATTAGAATCAACAAACCGAAACGAAACTGACTTACGAAGGCAGAGAAAAATCAAAGATTGAAGGAGAAATATTCATATTAAAAATATTTAATAAAATTGTAAAATAATATATATTATTAATTCCTTAATTTTTGTTGCTTTTTCGTTTGGCCTTTTATAGAAAAGAACCTTGTAGCTTAAACTTTAAACTTGTCTTTAAAACGACTTTTCCGTTTCTAAATTTTTTTTTTGTAATTCCAGTTTAATTTAATCTTATTAATTATTTAAAACATTTTATTAAATAATTTATTCAAATGAAATATATTTTATAATAACTTTAAACTCTCTGTGGATTCTTTATTCTTCACCATTAATTTCTAAAGTATAGAAATATATAAAAAGATTTTCCCCAGTGTTCCAACCGTGGCAGCCATGAAAACTTTATTCCTGGCTAAAAGCAATCGACGTGGTATTTTCCGCCCCCCTCCAAAGCTCTCCGTTTCCCCCTCAGGCCCCAAAAAATAAAACCCAAAGCCAAAACGGAAAGCAAAGAATTCTAATAAATGTCAGGCGAGGCGAGGACGCTCCCCAAAAGCAAATTCCTTTTGATGAACTCGAAATTGTGCACGTGCAAAGCCCGGACAGGCAAGACGGGTGGGGAGGGTCGATATATAGATGGATGAGTGAGCTCGACGAGGACTCGGAGCTGGGAACTCAGAGCTCTTGGCCGGGAACAACCCCCAAGAGCAAATGTTGGGGTGTGTCGCCGAGTTAACGAGTGCAAATGTATTCATGAGCCGGCTCTTTACCAGCAGCTGGCTTTTATATGTGGGAGGTGTTGCTGGCTGGCTCTGGGGGGGAGCTCTGGCGCCTTTCCAGGGGGTTGGCTTCCTGTCAGCTGCGGAGGGTTGCCTTTGGCTTGGCTGTCACCAGTCCCCCTTGCCCTGGCTTGACTTATTGCCTCGCGGTTATGTGGGAGGATGTGTCTGCGTCCCACAACTCCCTGACGAATCCGACTCGATGTTTTGCAATTTGCAGGTGTTATTTCATTTCCTATTTTGACCAGCTGTAGACATTTTCCAAAGTCGAAAGCTGGCTGGAGGCTTTAAGCAAAAACATTCTTGATTAAAAAGGTTCTTAAGAAGATTAAGTTAATTGCAAAATCGCAGACAAACATCATTTAAAAACATTTTTGAATACAGTTTTATTTATTTTAAAGACGGATTAACAGCTGTGGGAATTTTTTAGAAATATTTAGCAAGCACAAATAATATTTTATACAATCTCTCCCTTCTCTTTATTTCCCTCTTTATAAAATATTGACTAGACTTTTCGAATCCCAAAAATAGTGTTTGTGTGAAAAGTGCGTAAGTTGAAATGAAAAAGAAACAAACATTTCACACGAATTAGGTGCTAAACAGGCCCTCTGGACAGCTCCGTCTCTGATGTTGTCCAGAAGTGGGCCATCATCAGACGATCGCCGCCGCCGCCGCCATCGACCAGACGATCGACCAGTTGATCGAACTATATAAAATAAAATATTTCCACATAGATTTCTCAGATGGAGATGGAGATTCCCCTTGCAGCGTTTCCTTGGCAGCTCGTTAAATTTCCCCCGAAGGGAATGGGATATATGGGATGTATTGATAGCACCTCTGGGGTCTGCGGCCCATCAATTCCCATGCCTAATTTAGTGGCAGTTGGTGCCGCAACAAATCGCCTTCATTAGGCCCACAAATCGCTCGCTTATTGGCACGCCACTCCACTGCACTCCACTCTCCGAGTCAGTAAAAATTTATGCGAATTTATTACGGACTAAAAAGTGAGTGCAAATTGTGCAAATGCGCCCATTCAGTACAGTAGTTAACAGCTAAGGCCACCCCGCTGTGTGCTGACCATCCATGACAATGATCGTTATGGCCCCACCGATCTCCTCTGATCACCGATCTGCGATCCCGGCGAGAGGTGTCGGCTGTGGGGACTGTGTGGCGAATGAGGAGCCTGTTTGGCCTCTAAGTGGGCCTAAATGAAGCGATTTCTTGGCCCCGGCCAGCGATTTGTTATAAATTGAACTGCAGTGAGTTGGCTAAAGGATTCTATTACCACTTTATGGGGCTGTTTACTTGGCCTAATGCGTTAATGAAAAAGATTGTCATGAGAATTAAATGTTTATTTGTATAAGAAAGAAAAGAGTGTTTCTTAAAAAAAAATATAAATTAATTATGGATTTATAAGAATTATATAAAGTTCTATAGATACATATTTCCCTGGAAAATCTAATTCAAATTTCCCCTAAGTACACCTGACATCATCCCCAACCAAAACCAATCAATTATAAACGTATTCCTCCCCCCAAATCTTTACCCTTTTCTCCACTTTCTTGAGGTGTCTGCACTTTATCCCCAGACAGTTCCTCCGACTTTCTTCCGTTTCACGTCCATGCGGCCTGCCAATCACAGGTGCCACGGAGCATTATGCATATATATAGTATATGTTTTTCCTTTTCTCCCAGTTTGTTTCGGGGTATTTCGCTTTATTTATCTGCCGCATAAATAAAATATTTTCGGTACTCGCTCCCGGTCAGCTGTTTCCCATCAGCGGCGCTTGCCACATGGGCCTGCTGACTGTCGGTGGTCCGTCCATCCCCTGCCCAGCTGAAGATTCTATCACCTCACCTCGCCGAGGTCCGCATAAAGAAGCGCTAATGTTGCATTAAATTCAGCTGAAATCAACTGTTAAGTGGCTTTCAGTGAGCTATTTAATTCTCGAACACCCAAAAAGAGCAGCGCAAAGGCAAAATAAATACGGAATTTCATAAATAAATATATGTGCGTGTCTGCGAGATCAGAACTTGATTTTGGTTTTCGGTTGAAAATTTCATTTCATTGGCATTTCTCATATATAATCCATGCCAGGTTATGTTCTTTGTTTTTTAGGGGCAAGTAAATAATGAAGAGGATGTTTGGCTTTCCAGCAATTATGATTGTTTTGGCAGGCCAAGTTTTGAGCAATCATCAAAATTCTATCAAGAATTCTGCCAGCTGGCCAGCTGCTAAGGAAGTACATACATTAAATTCGTTTGATTGAGTTGAGAATTGTGAGAATTAATACTTCCTGTTGGGATTAAGATTGGAATTTCTGTACATTTTATTTGGGGAAATACTTTTGCATGATAAAAATTGTGATTGAGTTGAAGTTTTGGTAATAATTTATACTGAAAGGTTATAAATTATGTTTTTAATATTAAAAGGAATGCAATAAATTGGGTAGATTTTATGGCTATATAAATTGTAGGGTTCAATAAATTTGTTAAAGTCTTTTTTAAAGCTTCTTTCCATTGAATATAATTTTCAAAACCAACTCTAGAGTATTTTAAGCTTTAAAAGTAATTAATTTCTTGTTATAATTAAGTTCAATATTTTTAAATACAAATAAAATGAAATATTAAATCTTGTACCTGGCTTTATGTTTCCCATCCTAAAAACTTACCTTCCAATCAAACTCCCATAGCCCCCATTCATCTTCAGATTTACTATCTCAAAGGCAGCAATTTTTCCATCTTCCCAACCGACTTTCAACCTTTCCAAAGTGACCCCAAATCGGTACAAGCTGAGGTCACGCCGCCACAAGTCAGAGGTTACCATGGTTTCTATATGCAAATCCAAAGTGAACGGCTCCCAAAGAGATCGTCGATCGTCGTCAACAATGGTAGTTTTTCACATCTGCAGAAGGCTTGTCAGCATTCCGTCAAAAGACACATGTTGCCATGTCAAAAGACAAAGGCGGAGACAGAGGGATATATGTTTGTCTTCTAACGAGAATATAGACTTCTCCGTTTATATTTATGGCGGTCGGCATGTCACGGCGACGAAAGGCTTCTTAGAAAATGCATAAAAATGCATTCAAACCTGCGCCAAGCGACGGAGAGCTCCACATGCTACGTAGACTGTGGCCAAATGTGCACGAACGATTGACTGTCGTGAAGCTTCGTTTAAATGCGTTTTTAATTAATTATGCGACGCGCGTGCCGCATGCAACTCGGAGGAGGGGTGCAACCAGGGGGAGGCAACTGCTGCCTCTTCGGTGACAACACGATCGACATAAAAATGCAGACATGGACGGGACGGAATGGAGCGATCCTGCTCTCTGGGCGAGGGAAGAAGTCATAAAAATGCGGCAAGAAATTTTCAAATTTGTAAAACTCGAAAAATGCCCAAAAATGCCAAGGAGTTGGGTACAGTGAAAATAATTGATTGTAAAATTGAATTATATTTAGAAAATATATAAAATGTATAAAAATGACTCTTATTTGGAATATATAAAGGGTAACGAAAAGAAAAGAAGCTGCCAAGATGTAGAAAAAAATCAATTAATTTCCTATTTATATATAAATATTTTATTAGAACTATTTTAGAAAAATAAACCATAATTTTAATACATTTTAAACCCTAAAAAGGGGTTTATGTCATTATTAAAAACTTTAAATCATAGTATTTAATGCACATTTTTTAACCTCTTCAAACTCTCAGATAAAAAATTATATTTAATATTTTTGATATCTTTTCTAAAAGTGCATAGCCCCTTAACCCCTTAATACCCCTCTTCGTTAGCCCTCCACGCATGTGTTAATCTGCGTGGAGCACAATTAATTTTCTGCAAATGCCTGCCAACAGCAGCCGCTTCTCCGAGCCCAACAATGCGCACCACGAACGATCTCCTCGGGGTTTATATATTTTATTAATTACGCTCAAGTGCTCCGACCAGGAAGAACAAGGGAGAGGGTGGCGGGAGGAGGAGACCCCTCTTCTCCACCGGGGCTAATTACTGAAAAATTGGCAGTTGTCGTTGATTTTATGGTAAATTATTTGTCAGCAAGATGGAAGATGGCCAATGCCGTCTGACTGCCAACGACTGGCGGCTCTTCAAAATATATGTCTGGCTGTGCCAGCAGTGGGTTTAAGGAGGCCTGCCGAGGGGTTGAGGGGGAGCCAAGACTAGACAGATTTATGGCTGGCATTTGAAAGTTTATGTTTAACTAAATGCGGTTTTTGATTTTAGTTGCAGTTTTTAGTTGGCTGCAAAGGAAAAAGGAAGAAAATAATCTTGGAAAAAAGATTTCAGGAATTTAACAGTTGAGAATATAAATTTAAAATAAAAGTAAAGTTAAGAAAACAAGAAATAAATAAGAATTACAGTCAGAAATATCAGCAAGCTATGAAAATCCAAAGCTCTTTAAATATAAAGATTATTTTTATTTCCTACACAGACTTCTTTCCCAGCTAATAACATCCTCGTGTACCTATAAAATCTAAGAACTCTTTAAGCATTCTCTCTCTCCCGATTCCCAGTGATCCCAACCGCCCCAAAGTATCCAAATAAATGAAGCTGTGCTCCATTTAATGGCCCGTAAATCAAGCAGATCACGCACTTGAAATAAAACTGTCACTGATCGCTAGAGAACATCGTCAGTTCTGGCTGAATAGAACCTGAAATTCACTTCGATTTAACCTTTCCCATATCCTATAAATACCAATAACGATTTGAAGCGACATCCAAGGCAGTTCTAGTGGCAATTTATAGATACTTTCGATGGGCAGGCTCTCTCGGGGATCTCTGGAGTCCGGATCTCCAATCACCGGGGCCACCCAGATGAGAGTGGAGGAAAGCCATTAAAGCGACTCCGAGTCCGGGCTCTTCTTTTTATGATTGCCACTAATCAGGAGAATGCTTTGCATATTTCGACTAATTTTCATTAGCCGAATGGCTTTCCACGACTTTGTTTGTGTCGCTCTTTCTGTGGCATTTTTATGAACATGACCACAAATTTTCGATTGGCCAAACACAAATGCGCCATAAATTGTCGGCTGATTAGTGCAACAATTTCAGGGCCATAAAACTTAATAAAAGCCCATAAAGACGGTGGTGCTAGTTGCGGTGGTGGTGGTGCAGCTGGCAAAAGGATCTCCAAGTTAACACTCGAATGTATCTCATAGATACGTACGAGGTACCAAGCGAAACCCCGCAAACGGCCATAAAAATCAAATTGCAAATGTCTAAACGACTGTAAGCGACTAATTTTGCACAAGTTAATAAATTTGTTTCTGGTTTTTTTCCCCTTGTTTTTGGCAGGAGGAGGAGGCCAACACACAGATCGTGCTCCAAAAGCTGATCTTCATATTTAGTAAGCTGCAAATTATTACCGCAATTTCCAGACGCAATTTGCCAAAAAAAAAAGAAATAAGAAAAAATATGTACCGGCAAGAAAACGAGAAGGGAAATTGGTTAACTAAGGAAACGAAGTTTTTATACTCTTTTCGTTAAAGTATTATATATATTTTTAAGAATTATTCCAGTTTAATGTAGACAAAAAGCTCAAAAGCCCAAAAAGAACTCTTAACAGCACCTTTCAAGGACGAAAACATTCGCCATTCAATTTTTTTAAACATTTTAAAATAGAGAAATTATTAATTTAAATATTACAATTAATTTCAACAGTATTTACTTTATCAAGAATTTATACACATCATTTTTTAAAGGGTTTTACAAATGATTTTTATTTAGAAAGTATTCTTCAATATATCCTCAACTGCTTTACAGAAGCATTACCCATTTTACGATGTTATGAAACCCCCTCTAAAAAAAAGAGTATAAAAATGCAGTGCAACCAGCAGAACGCACAAGGAAAACATATGGAAAATTATAGTAATAAATACTTTCAGCGTGGCTTAGAGGAGGCACTGCGGAGGGGCAAACAGTGGACGACACGCAGCCAGGCAGCGGCAGGCGACTTGAAGGAGGAGGAGGTAAATCTGAAGAAAAACGATAATGGCAGCACTAATAAATTGCGGCCAACATGTTGCATGCTGCACGAGTCCGGGGATGTTTTCCCCTCTGGGGGAGCTCCTTTTTCCAATGGATTTGGATGCCGCTGTGTTCCAACTCTTCCTTGCTCCTCCTCGAACTCCACCCCAGCGTTTCAAATGCACCTGAAGCCGCGTGACTCAAAAACAAAGTAAGGCCGGGGCGTGCAATTAGAGTAACATTTTGCCATTCAAGCTGAGGGAATACAATCTTACGCAGAGGAAGAAAAAGGTCCTTGAAAATAGGAATATAACTTTATTATGATATGTATCTTTTAATAGATTTTTAAAGCTAACGGTTTCAGTGATCAAATCAATAGGAAATAGAAAATAAATATAGAAATATGTATATTGCGTTCCAAAGATTTCAAACAATTTCTATAGGAAATATTAAAACATTCTTTATGATCTTATAAGCTTTAGTTATATGTTTAAGAAGTAGTTTTTATATTTATTTTGTAAATATAAAACTCGTTTTCATTTATTTCTTAATTCCTTCCCATCAAGGATTTCTTTCCATTTATTTCAAAAATTTTCCCCAGTGCAAAACGTGATGCAAATAACGCACGAAAAGGGGGTTGGGTTGATGGTTCCAGAAACCAAAAAAAGAGGGTCAGGCGGAGCTGAGCGGACCCCGAGGGACACTTATTAAAAACAGTTATTAAATGCGACAGGCAACGCGCTTGGAGATTTTCGGTGCGTACCCACCATCCGCAGCCAACCCATTCCCAGGTCCACAACCAAAGCCATATACCATATATACCCAGTCCCAGTCCCAGTCGCAATTTGAACTCCATTTCGGACAAAGTCGTGCAATCCCCCGCGGCTTTGCACGTGTTCCTTCTCCTTCTCATATTTGTATTTGGATAAGGACATGCGTACGAGCGGCGTTGGCGTTTCCATCGACATCCAGAGCGGCGTCAGAGTCGCCTGTAGCGCTTAGGGTACAGTAAACACTAGGAAATGAGTGCTGCCTTATACAAATACTAAGGTTATATTCGTAAAAAATGTTTATGGATACCTTTAACTTTAGAAAATATATTTTTGAGGCCTTAAAGTAGCATGAAAAGATCAGGTTCTTGATTGTTTATGGGTTTATTTTAGTGAATTCCGACTGTTGTTGCCATTACAATATCATGCGGTTGCTCAGCGCGTATCGCAATATGGGATTTCATGTTTGCCACTTTTTGCAACGCACTGCGTCGTCGTCGTCGTCGGGCGCGGCTTTTGGCTACATTTTATGCTGATTACACGTCTAATCCTCAGCGTGTGCCGTCGTCCTATTGGGTTAATGGGCATCGTGGCAGGAGGCTGGAGGCCTTCCCATGGAAGGAGGAGTGCCAGGCAGGATAGAGAGAGACATAGCCCGCCAGGCAGCTTCATTCAATGGGCTATTTTGAGCCATTGATGGGTCTAAGAGGAGCTTTAATTGGATACTGGGTGCCATGGCGTCACCAATTTAATTAAAAGAAGCCCTAAAGTAAGAGGTTACTATACTTTCTAGGACTTCTATGGGTTTGGAACCTAATTAAGTGGGATTTTTAATTTTTCATTGGAAGCTTTCTTTGTAAAAGAAGCCTTAGAAAAGTTTCCTTTTTCAGAAAATTAATCATTGAATTTGTTTTACTTTCTAGTAATTTTTTATGCAGCTAAATATACATTTTCCCTAATAAAAAGAAGATTTAAATAAGCTTTCTTTTACTAGAAATTCTACATGTAATTTGTTTAGTTTTCTTTAAGTAAATTTTTACGCATCATATTAACATTTTCCCTTACAATATTTACATAAAAATAGAAGTCATATTTCATGCAAGCTTCTCCCAAATATTGAAGAATTTCCTGTCTAGAAAACTAATAACTTAGTAAAAAATCGATCATTCCAATCCATTAAATCTTAAAAAATTTAAGGAATTTTCCCTGCAACTTTCTATAGATATCAGCACCCTGTTTTTCTGTATTTTTTCCCTGCAAAAACCAATGAAATTAAACGCTCGCTCGCGGTGGGATCGCACACAGCCCAGACGACGACGACTACGATCCAAGGGCACACTGGCGTTTAATTGGAATCTTGGGCAAATATAGAAACAAATAAAGGCACGCCAAGAATCCAATAAATGTCCTGCGCTGCACGTGCACGCCGCCAGACGCCGTCGCCGTGGGATCGAAGCTACAAAAAAATTCTGAAACGGCAATCGGAATTGCGACGGGATGGGATTCGGAATGGGAATGGGAATGGGAGGATGGCTCTGCAGCGGCTGGGCAGCGTTAATTGAACGCTCATGAAACTGGATAGAATTGTCAGGAGGGGGAGGGAGAGGGGGGAAGCACACACACACACACAATGCACTGTCACAACAATCGATTGTCCTTTTTGAGCCCGCATTTGCTGACATCATCACAAAGGGCAGGACAAGCGGCGAATCACTGGAATCACCACCCCCGTGGCTGCACTTCCGACTTCCGATGAGATACAGTGGATGGTTTGCTATAAAGTCCTTGGGAAAATGAATATATTTTTAATAGCAAATAGTATATACTAAGAAAATAAATAACTGAGTGAAAGATTTTTCTATATATAAAGAAACATTTATTATGTGCAATTTTCAACTTATAAAATTTTTCTAAATTCCGCATTTCCAATTTTTCCTGAAATATATTAATTAATACCATTGTCCTACGTGCTCAACTCGGTGTTCCGTTTCTAGATTCAGGATCTCTATGTGAATCCTTAAAACACGTGTTCAGCCGGAGACAAACCCCTGGAATCTGCCGTTATGCGGTGTGCACGTGTGTGGATTTCGTATTATCACAAGGATTCCGCCGACGATGCCACCGGAAGAAGCCTTTTTTGGCCGCAATGAAACCGTATATCATTGGGAAAAATCGATGCCAGACGCATCCTGTTGCCAGGACTCACCCACCTTTTCCGGCTGCTCCACTCTCACCTTCCCCATTTCTGAGTGGGGTGTTGCCCCCAACTGGTGGAGCAGACGCCATTGCTGCGCAAAGGAAAAACTCACAGAGAAATAAAGTGGGAAAATTGAGAGAGAATGAGGAGACCAGGAATTGAGAGCTCTAAGTGCGATGAAGACCTTCTAGGAGAGTCTCAAAGGCTGAGGAAAATTTAAGAAAATCTACAAAAAGCCCCTAAAAATGTCTACACTTGGAACCTTAAGCCCCTTAAATAATATTAATATTTATTTATTAAAAAGAGGATTTAGTCCTAAATCTAATATAAATTCCTTAAATTTTTATGATTTATGAAAGTCTCAAAACTTTTTTAAATTCCTTAATGTCTTGTACCTAAAAGGAAGCTATATTTCATCGGCCAATCCTTGCTATATTCATACTCGAATAAATATTTATAAATAACAGCCAAAAAGGTCTGGCAGCCAAGTGCCCCAAAAGTTTTCCTCCATTCGATCTGCGAACGGATCAAGCCCAAAAAAAAAATCTCGGACACAGGCTGTCCAAACAATTGCCGGCGTCGATCTGTTTGAAAATTGTGTTCGAACAAACGTCGCATTAACGCAACATTTTCCAATTTTTTATGGCCAGGCCAACTCCCGCCAGCCTTGTCCAACAGAGCTGCTCAGCTGCCTGTTATTCAACACGGCGGCGACAGCAGCAACCTCGGCACGGACTCTGCTTGCTTCCCTGCCCCCTAAGCCCCTCCAGCTTTTCCGCTTTTCCTGCTCGAAATTGATACAGGAGAGAAAAACAAAAAAATGGTAGGTAGACAAACTGACCAGAGATTATTATTAATTAAATGTAAAATTTAAAAGAATTTCCTTTAAAGATATATTTTTACAAATTCAGCTTACTCTAGTTATGCATATATTTTCCTTCTTTAAAGTATTTATAAATATTATTAAATTCTTTATTTAAAATTTCTCCCAGTTTATCTCCCCAGCCAGTCTGGGACTCAATCTCGGACTCGGACTTGGACTCCAACTGCATCTCTTGTCCAGTTATGCGCCAAAAGCAGTGCAGTCTCCAGCTGTGACTTGAACTCTTTCCAAACACGCGCGCCTGGGCAGCCTCTACCTGTCCCTCCCTGATCCATGGTCTTTCCTCAAGTATTTTTTTGTTTTGTATTTTTTCTTATTTTTATGGTCATTTGAAAGCGCTGGTTCGGCGTCCAGGAATTCCAAAAAAAGCCAAGGCGGGCTATCTCGGCAGTCGTTTAGTGTAATCAGTGGCCAACCGCAGGAGGACATGGACAGGCCACTGAGCGGGATAAGGGGGGAACTAGCGAAGGAGGTGCTATGCGGAATAGATGTATCTATGAATATGAATACAAGTCAACACTAGAGATCAATTCAATGAATGAATGAACTCAACTGGGTTTACGTTTTGTTTGGTTTTATTTAAAAATCATAAATAACTCACAGAATTGGAAAATAAATTGTATATATTATTTAATTAATGAACTTAAAATTTTATATAGATTAAGATAATTTATTTCAATAAATCTTTTTATTTTTAAACTACTTTTTTAAAAGTACATACATATATTCTAGTACATTTCTCTAAATTCATAATAAATAATATTTTAAAATTCGATAAATTCGCTAGCAAGTCCCTAATGATCACAAATCAAATTCCACCTAAATAAGGGCACTTCCCATAAACAAAATAATAGCTAAACCAATTCCCAGTGGAGCTCAAGTTGCCCACTGCCAAATAAAGCTATCGGCATTGAAAATCTTTGCATTCGGGTCAAAGATCTGGAAAAGCTGCAATCTTTATTCCCAACCAAAACACACAAAAGAACATCTATTACCAGTAATCTGAGAGCTCCTTGGGATTCTTTCACTTTACAGGGATTCTCGGACTATTTGCTCCAGTTGGGGAGCATCGATGGCACATTCCAAGGCTCAGAGATTGACCCTCATGAAGTCAACTGCCAACGTTTAGCGATCTAAATCAGCTGAAAGCCAACTGCAACAGCAATGGCAACATAGATATTACCAATGCAGGAAACTCTTTCCAGGAAACTCTCTTCCTTGGCTCTGATTGTGTTGTGTCCACCTCTTTGGTATCTTTTTTTGTAGCTTTTTTTGCTTGTTTTCCAGGGGGTTTTTGTTGTACTTTTTGGGTGCCCAATTGAACGAGAGATTTATTTGCAGGCAGCCAACATGACTTGGTAGTTTTGTTTCGTGTGCATGTTGCTGTTGGCTGTTGGCTGTGTTTTGGCAGTTGCTAGTAGTCCTCGAAGATGAGATACTTGCCGTCTGATTAGCTGACACAGCAACTGCACAGCTCCGCCAGCAACTGCAACATCGGCAGCAGCAGCAACAACAGGCCGAAAAGAGTGGGCAGCAGGCACTGTCAGGCTGCCAAGTCAAATCGTGTACACAATTGGCGCGACATGCAACATTATTCTCCTTCAGCAACTCCTTCTCCCGGGACCTGACCGAGGCCGTCGATCCCGATCCCCCAAGCCCCATTCTCCGGACTCCGGACTTGAGTTCCCAACTCCCAGTTCCCAATTCCCAATTCCCCATCCCATTCCCAATCCCGAAGTTGCAGCTGCAGCAGCCTGCAACTCCAATTGAAAGTGGCGCGGGCGGCTGCTCCAGCTCTGGACAGACAATTGAGTTTCAACACTAAAAACAAATTATGGAAGATTTATAATTACAAGGATAATTAGATTCTTTAAATATTTAAGAAGAAATAAAGAGCAAAATTAATAGAAAGCCTTGCACTGTTTTCTCATAAAAGTAAATATTAAAAATGTTCAACGGAAGCGGAGCTTCATAGGATATTTCTTTCCTTCCAGAAATCTAATAATTTAAATACATAAACTAGGTGAATTTTTATATATTTTCCTTAATTTTCTTTAGTGTAACCTGCATATCCCGATTGCTCCGATTGGTAAACGTTTTGCAGCCTTAGTTTGACTTAATTTTCACCGTCCTGGTCGTCGTCGTCGTTGTCGTGGTCGTGGTCCTCTGGCTCTATTGTCTGCTCAGCTTTCGCTTCGTGATTTGCGATTTTATCGCATTGAAATGAAATAATTTGAGTTCAAAATGATGAAGTTAATTGTGTTTATTAGGCTGCCAGTCACACAGAGTTTTCAGACAATAAGGAGTCTGAAACGAAGTTGCAGTCAGAGTCCCGGTTTTTTCTTTCGGAATCTCTGGTTTTGGGTTTTGAGCTGACTCACTTTGCCCCAGAGGCGCTTCCCTCCAAATGCAAATTCGTGAATTTATGAGCTATGCCCCATTAAGTCATTTTAAAAGACTCTTTTTTCCAAGCTTGCCCCGGGATCAGCAGCAGCAGCAGCGGCAGCAACAAGAGTTGCCTAAGTGCCGGAGACAACAATACGAAATCCAACTCCCAACTCCCAACTTGCAACTTTTTAGCGGGCAACTTGCAACTTGCAACTACTTACTTACAAGTCCGATTCCAAGTCCAAGTCGTGTGCGATATTAATCGCTTTTGCTGAAAATGTCATGTCAGTTTTGTGTCGTAACATGATTACGTGGTTTTCGACTCCGGAGGATATGGATATGGATATGGGTTGTGGCTATGCGATGTGGCACGAACAGATGTTGCTGCTTTTTGGTCAGGAGAAAAGCGTGAAAGAAAGTTTACATGGGCAACGGAAAAATCAATGAGAAGTCATGTATAAAGGCCTTGTTTAAATTTCTTTTAATAATATAATCAGGGATACTTCTTACCTCCTTTAGCAATTTATGAAATATTCAAAATATAACTCTCTCATGGGAAACTGACTCTATAAAATCTGATCTCTCATCTCCCTAAAATGTATTCCCATTAAAAATGTGATTCATTCTCACATTACCCCAATCTTAATGAAATCAAAAGCGCATTTTACATAATGCTGCAAATCCGGAAGCAAAGGCAATCAACTGGAAACCAGTGGCAATCATTATTTTTTTAGGGGTTGAATCTGCCAGATTAACGTATTTTGTGCCCACTGTGCAGGAGCAGAGACAGTGCCGGCCCAGGCAGATCGCATCTTCAGGGGGTTAACCGGTGATGATGATGAGTAAGTTCGGGATTTGGGATGTTGCAAAGATCATATCGGAACACGAAAAACGCTTGTCAGAGAAGCTCTTAATGAGCAGAACGCTGCCTCGTGTCGGCTTTGTAAAGGTCACGTGTGGCATGGCCCTTCCTCTGACTTTTTTCTTTCTTTTTTGGTTCGTTTTTGACGGTGTCAAGTGGTTTACAGAGGGACTTTATGGGTTGTTGGGTTGCTCCTTTATCAACTCAGAATCTGGCAGCTGGAAATAACATGGGATTTTAAGACAAACTTTTTCGGTATTGCCAAAGAAAAACTTTAACCTTATATATTGTAGGGCTTTTTTGAGAATTTTAATTTTAATCAAAAGCTTGTAAAACTTATAAGCTATATTCTTACATGTAGTTTTAATTAAATATGTTTTCAACACAAAAAAAAACTAACAAAAAGATTAATTTTGTAATAACCTAAGCAGGTTTATTAAACAAACAAAAACGAACTCAAAAAAGCATTCCGATGTTTTATATGTATTATAAAATTCTATGAAAATGTCATTCGTTTATAGAATATAACCCCTATGACACCTCTTAGTTTCCTCGGTGGCTGTTTTAATATATAACCAAGAAATCCAATAGCAATCCAGTTTAATATCTGTGGAGTTTTTCCCTTTTAGCCAACGAAAATTGCTGCATCTGGTGCCCGGCATTCTTGATTCCCACCGCCAACCTTAACGAGGTGGCTAAAGACCAATTTTCGTTACCAATCCAAGTCCAGGGCCAGGTTAAAGTTGAGCCAACGAAATGCCTTGCATCTGGTGTCCACAGAAATCGATTTACCAACTTTCCCAGGCAGCAACCCCCTTGGAATTTGGGTGTTGGAGCCCAGTTTCCACCCCTATAAGAGTGCCAGCTTTTGTGGAGACTTTTCGGGGACTCTCTCAGCTCTCTGGAAAGTGCATTTTCCGACTGCGCATGAAGGCAGCCATTTTGAATTGATTTGCATAAAACCCGCAAAGAGAGAGAAAGAGCATGCAACCCCCAAAGAAACCGATGTGGCGCCCCTGTGTAGAGACATTTTCCTATTGATTTTTCCTTGTGTGGCGCCCACCTTGGCGCTGCCTTCTTTGGCCATAAATCCATGCCAAAAAGACATTGCATTTCTATACTTTGATTTTTATGCAAATGGGGAAACCGAATCGAGGCAGAAATTGTCTTCGAATTGCCGTCTCTTGGCCGAGGCTGAGGTTGAGACTGAGGGGTTCAGGCCACGTGCAACTGCCGTCAAAAGGAGCGCCTTCAGATATATAGAAAAAGAAACCAAAGTGAACCCAACTCACGATCACGAAATACACAAAAGCCAAAGCTCCTGAAATTATCATGACCCCAGCATGGCAATTGGGTCAAGCAGCGCTTGGCGACATTTGTTCGCTGACACAACACACGAGCTCAGGGAGTGGAATACTGCCAAAGGAAGGGGTTATTCACTATGTATATGTTTATATCTACACGATTATATAGTAGAGAGGGGTACATGCATTTCTGACACGTGGCCTCAGGAATTCGAGGCAGCTGCAGCCGCTCGCTTCCGTTACCCTTTGCGTTCAACTTTTACCTGTTTCCCCCACAGGTCACACTTAACAAAAAAGAAATTATGTTTGATTTTACAAAAGAATCTTTGAAACAAGACTTATTAATATAAAACTTTCATCTGTTAAAACTCGAGAGATGCACAGTATCGAAGGATTATAAAGCCCTTGCTGCCTTAAACATTGCACATTTTGATAGGTTTTAAAAACCCTTAGAAATTTATAGAGCATAATAGATATATTTCTTTAATAAAAACAATGACTTAAAATAAGTTCAAAGAAGCTGTGTTCCTTATTATTATTTATTTTATTTGAAAGCTGGAATAAAAAATAACAAACAAAATACTTAGGCAATAATTTTGACTGCAGAACCAATTACTAACAGCTTGACTAAATCAAAAAAATTATTTCAATTAAGAAAAAAATATAAAAGTCAATCGGTTCCATCAAGTTCGTTGCCTAAGTCTTTTGTTTTCGTAAGAACAAAAACACCATCAAGCGGCCACAGTTTAAACTACAGCTTGTGGAAGAGAGGAAGGGAAAGGAAAGAGCGTAGAAACAGCAAATCCATCGCGTTCTTTCCCTCTCGATAAAATAAAAGCCTTGCTTTCTATAATTTAATTTTACTTTCTCTTAACATTTTCATAAATTGTATTTAAAATTTCTATTACATTTTCATATAACCAATTGGCTCTGCATTTTTCCAAGTGCTCATTCCTCGTTCTAATGAGCTCCGATCCCAGGGATCCCAATGCTGACTCAGTGCACAATGTCCCCGCCACGTGACTGCCAGGCAGGCTTTTGTTTCCAGTGGAAAGTGGGCGTGCGTCGGTGCGTTCCGATCAACCACCATTACCATGTGTAACCATTGCTATATCCCTCAGACCTTTTGCCTAATTGACGCACGTCCAGGTCGTGTGTCGCCTCAACTCTCCCGTCGATCCTATGCAAACTTAATTGACGCATTTGTTTGATTTGAACGGTCATGGGAGAGAGACGTCGAGGACGCCGCCTCCTTGTTTGTTGTCCTAGAAAAGAGCGGCGCAATCAATTTGCTTGATTGGGTTAGCTCCCTTCGGAGAGATTGTGCACAAATTGCCCAACAAAGTGGAGAAGAGAATGGGCCCGGAGAAGGAGCAGTGCATCTCTAATTTTCTCGAAGGCTACCGAGATTCAATTGCCTCGTGTTTGGGCATAAGGTCACGTACTACATAGCAGAGAAAATTATGCTGATGGAAAATCATTATTCTTTCATTTCTTATTAATTCAAGGAGAAAATAAGGGTCAGAATCAGATGCTAAGAAATTTTAGAAACTTTAAATTGTTTGAAAAAAATGTGAAAGCTTCGGACTAAAATTTATAAATTATAAAAGAATTTTAATCGGATTTTAAACCCTTTTAAGCCCTGGTTATCTGTTTCATAGTTAGTCTACTTTATTAACCTTTGCCAAATGACCTTACTAACTCGTCGTACTCCTAAGTAGCTTTTTAATCCCACTTTTAATTTCCTGTTTAATTACTTGAAAAACCAAGCACTTAATCATATACATTAGCATATATTTTAGTATATATTGCATATATAAACGATTAATTAAAGCCACCATTTAAGTTTCTTGGCAGTTTACACAAGTGGCTATAGCTCTAAGCACTAATCAAACCGATTAAGATTGATATTCTTTATTCATTTAATTGATTGAGTATTTTTAGCTAAGCTAGAAATGCTATTAATTGATTTATATTTTGTTATTTTTAACAGTTCTGTCATCTTTTTATTAGAATGTACATAGATGGTTTGGATTTTGGCGTGATGCCATTTCACACCTGCATACATAATACAAAATACAAGATGTTCGAGATGCATCTCATGACAAACCATGACCATATTGAAGCAATCCCTGTTTCCGCATTTGCTCCGGCTTCTCGTGTTGCAATCTGCAGGTGTCTAATCCAACGGCTAGCCAAGATTTGTCACCTTCATTGTGCCAGACTTAAGGAGACTTAACGCTGCTTGGCTCCGGCACGATGTTGCCCCCTATTGCCCCCTGTGGCAACTGACTCTGGGGTGTTATCTTTATTTTCGTATCGAATAAATCATAACTTTTGCACCTTTGGGCACGACAAAAACGGGCTATGCAGACACCACCTACAATGACACACACACTCTACCATTACCACATTACCACAAGAATGCTATTAAAAAATTCTACTAAAATAATCTTTGCATGCTTGAAATTATTTAAATTATACTAAAGAAAGTTCCTCAAGCCCCCGCCTTCTGTTAACCCAAATTAAATTCACAATTATGTGACAGTTCCTTAAAAGGCCGTCAACTGGCTGACCGATTTCCTGCTGTGGCTAATTATAATTATGTAAAAAATACGAGACAGACAAGGCGTGGCTATTTTTAAAGCTCAAACATCGAACGCTTGTTTTGTTGTCGTCGTTGTTTTGGCTTAATTGCAGCCCGATTTGTTTATGGGCCAGAAGCCATCAAATGGACCCACCAAAATGGCCAAAGCCCGTACCAAATGCGCATTCAAATCAGGCCCAGACAGAGGCTCGTTGACACTGAAATTTATACACTGATAAATAAATTATTATAAACTATATACATAGCTTTTTTATTTATTTAAGAATATAAATACTTAAAACAGAAGCTTCTTACTTCGAAATTACCTACTTTACTAACCTGTAAACCCGTTTAGATCATTTTTAAATATCTATGAAGCTCGTAAGAAATTCCAAATATTTATTTTCAGTGCTTAGGCACTCACGAATCCCTCCCAGACCGATCGGCCACATTGGGCAGTGACTACAAGGCACGCACAGCAACACGAGAAACCCGACAACATCGTCGACATCGTTGACATCCGGAGCTGCCCTGGCGCATGACAATTAGAAAAGGTTCGGCCAGTGGCTTAGAGACATAAAGCCGAATGAACAAACGCCCCCGCATTGGATTGGGCCGGCTTTTGGGCCCAGTTAAGACATTCACCAAGTGTATCTCAGACAATCCGCGGTTCCCAATCGCTTGGCCAGACAGGCGAACAGTCAACGGCGAATGAACCCTAGCCTTCCGCCGCCTTTGGCTCTAAAAGTCTATGCAAATCGATCGATATGCGAAAATGTTTTTGCCACGGATTACAGTGACTGCATATAGTATATCTACGCTTATGTACTTGCACATGTGTAGCTGCACCTTAACAGTTTGTGGAGATTTCACTGAAGCTTTTTTGGGGGGAAATTTAACATTTTTTTTAATACGAAAAACATATAGAAAATGTTTACAATATTTAAATCTATTTAAGTCTTTTTCCTATGTTTAATTCCTTAGAAAGAAACACTTGGGAAATATTTAAAAATATTTTTAAATTGATTAATAATTTTATTAAATCAGATATATACTCGTATATATTTGGATGAGAACACCAGCGAACACTCTTAATAATATTTAAGAATGTGTTTAAATTAGAAAATCATATTTTGAATGAATGAATTATGAGTTTATGAGTATGAATGATTTATTATAAATTATAAATATTAATAATTTACTTCAATTTTAACTGCATTCCTCCAACTATGTAAATTCTGCTTTACCATGTTCCATATTCTTTCATTTTAGATTCTCCAGAGTCAAGACTTTCTACTTCTTATAATTACTATAATATCTTCCCCATATTTGTATTTGCTAATTTGAAGGTCTGTCCCCCTTTTTTAGCTTGGCCCTTTTTGTGGCAATTAAGCATCTGCACTTTGGCTATTCAAATATTTGCCTAGTCAGCGGGGGCAGGGGCAAAACAACACACTTAAAATGTCAAAAATGTTGACAGCAACGCCCACCACCACACCACCCACACACACACCCCCCGCAAACAAACACACACGCATTTAACAAGAGCGCCAAATTAAGCCATAAATTTAGACGCCTTGGACCACCAGCCAAGTGGCAAAGTCTCGGCTCCAAGAGATCGGGCGAAGGGATGGGGAACTCTGCCGCCGCAATGCAGGGAGCCAGGCAGTCAGCCAGGTCCAAGTTGTCGGCGAGCAAAACGCCTCTGCAAGTGTCTTGGGGATCGGGGATCCCTCCCTCTCTCCTCTCATTCATCTGCAGCTGCGTTGGAGTGCCTTGAGTCCTCCGAACTCCCCATTCAACCCACTCACTCGCTTAATACAAAAATTCAAATTTAATTAGTCTTCAAGTGAAGAAGTAATATTTGTACAATCTGGTAAATTTCGCAGCTGCATCATCTGCATGCCTCCAAGGAAGTGGGAAGTGAAATTGTGGAGTGGCAATGGGAATGGAAACGGGAATGGAAATGGTCTTGGAATGGGGGAATGGGAATGGAAATGAGAATGAGAATCAGAATAGCGAATGGAATGGGGACAACGACTGTGTCCGGATGACGACTCCTTGAGTGAATGCCTAGCAATGTTGATATAAAACTGTTGAGCAGCAAGTGGGTTGAACACAGCTAGAAAATAAATAGAAATTCATTTATAGAAAAACTTTTTCTATTTAATATTTTAAACAATCAAATAAATTCTACTTTAATCCTAAAGCCCACCGAAATACTACAAGCATGGCTATACTTATATCTGAAGTCTATTTAATATCTCTTTATTATCTTATTAAGTTAACCTTTTATGTAAGCCCTATTTTATTGAACACATACATATAATTCCTTTTTATAGTCTATGAATTTATCTATTTTTAAATGAATATATATTTTGGATAACATTTTTTCCAGTGCTTCCCACATGATTGGCCGTTTGTCCGATTGCAACTGCACACATCTGCATTCCAGACGAGTCAACGGCAAAACGGCACAACGGCAAACAGCAGACACCGCAGCAGACACAGCCGCAGCCTGAATACTACAGATATACTAATACTATATAGCTGGATCCAAAGCCGTGGCCAGACCCAGACCCAGACCATGTGGGATTATGACGCGACGCAGCACTTGAGGAGGGGGCAGTCAGTGCTCAAGTCAATTGCAGTTTTGTCTGCCACAGCCGACTGCAGCTGATGCGGATACTGATGCTGATGATGAGTTCTTCGCAGCCTGCTCCATCTGCAGCTCCAACTGCAACTCCCTGGCAAGCTCCATGGGATGGGTTCTTGATTGGCTGCGAAGACGCCTCCGTTTGTGCCAATGCAGCGGTCGCGACCCCACAACATCGCGTGTGACATTTGCTGCCCCTGCAATTGCAACTGCAACTGTTGCTGCGGCAATGTTGATGCTGCTGCTGCTCCATGCTGCACCACATTCATTAGCAGCCACTAAATGTTCGCTTAATCATTGCCCCCCTCTTGCCAGTCTGTCACAAGCACTTCCCGGGTGACGGTTTACACGGAGAAAAATCCTAAAAGATTAGGAAGGATTTAGCTAAAGTTTTCTATAAATTTATTAAATTCTCTTATAAATTATTTTTATAAATTTTTAATAGTAAATGCTAAATATGATTTTACATAGTATTAGAATTCAATTTTTAACTTAAGAAGCATTTCTTCTCCTCAGTGCACAACTCAAGTGTCTCCCTAGTCTTGGAGTTGTGAGTCCAAAGTTGGAGTCGCCTCGGTTTCACAGTGGATGGCACTGTCTACAAATTGCCATTGGCGGCGGAGCTTGTTGCAATCTTAAGTGAATTTATGTGGCAATCTGGTGGCGTCTCCGGCCTCCAATTTCTTGCTCACTCTGCCTGCCATAGCCCATGATGACTTCAATTAATCAGCTTAATGCGCTGTGCGAATGTTTAGGACCGAGATTGCAGGTTCTCGGTTCTTGGATTAATCACAGAGCATAAACAGGATTCTAATTGGGTTTCCTTAATTTTTTATGAATACTTGTGGGTAATTAAAAATATATATAAACTTCTTTCGGTTGCTTTGTATACAAGTTTTATTTATGATATGTATTTATTACTTTCAGTTTTCGGTTCTTTAAAATTAAAGTTCGGACTTTATTACTGATTTACTTACCTTACTTAAAAATTTCTAGAAAATAAAGGAGCCTTTTTAATAATGTTTTGTTTAACATGTTGTTCCAACTTTTTAATGATTAAACTAATAATATAATTTGTGGAATGCATTTTATTTTGACCTGACGTCTACCCAACTTTCCAGTTTTTAATTTCTAATACAAAAGTTTAACTTTAAATGCCTGTTACATTTTTTGCCCCAAAAAAAACCCGAAAGTATCTCTGATAAGTATCTCACACAAAAGGTTATGTCAGATTGTGAAAGGTGTAAGGCCTCCTCCGTGCAACACCAGCTGCAGGAATTATATGATTATATAGACTCACATCGCATCGCATCGCAGCCGGCAGCTGGTTGAAATAATTTGCCAAATACGCAGGTCGGGGCAATCTGAAAAAAAGCGTCTATATATATTTGAAATATCGGTCGGATGGCCATATAGAGGCAGAGACAGCGCCGCCGCATGCCGCTCTATATGGCGGTGGCAGGTCGGATCCGTTCCGATCGGATCGTTGGATCGCTGGCCAACTGTTCGCTCGCTCGCCCAATGCTGACCAATTTGGCACTGGGGCTTTTATTTATTTCATTTTCCCATTTTGTGGCATCCACATGTGTCCATTGACAAAAAAACAACGCACTTGTCGGTTGGTAAGTCGATTTGGGCGTGTTTTATGCACTTGTCGCAGCTCGTTGCATTTGTTATTGTTGCCTCAACATGGCCAACAAGTTTGTTAAATGTCAATTTTGTGTCAAAACGCATTTCGAATGCCCCAACAAAATTATCGAACAATTTTCATTTTAGTTTTTGGGCAAAAGAATCGAAAACTAAATCGTTTTCCCGCTGCCAGTTTAATTTAAAATTTTAAAATGTAAAACTCATAACACTGGGCAAAGTGTCCCCAAGAGCCCAAGACCATTTCGTGGACCGTGGCTGATCATAAAATATGACACGTGGGTTATATCAAGAAGCCATAAACAAAGCTAAAATATTGGGCAACACTTGGGGGAATATCACACAAAAAATTTAAGAGTAAATAGAACAGATTTGTTTGGGAGAAAGTAGCGGAATTTTTAGTGCCCTTTCTTATTGAAAATGAATTATAAAATGAAGAGTAAATTAGTTTCCCTTGATTCCTATTTGAAAAGTATTACATTTTTAATATTTACAGTGAGATAAATGTTTTATTTATTTGTTCTCTAAGATTTTAATACTCTCTAGTTAATATTTATATATTCCATAATCCCGCTAAAGGTGAGTGTATAGAACAACAGATGGAACACGCCTTGGACTCGAAATAGATCACAACACACATTTTAACCCGTTGGCATCATTAGCAGCTCGTCTGGGACAAGGAGATCCACCACCACCTCCTCCTGCTCCTAGCCCCCCATGAAACTACTGGGAAAAACAAAAACAGTGACATGTGGGAACCAGGCGGGACACCCCTGATCCGCTCCCTGATCTCCAGAAATAGCGTGTTAATCGCAGCACGCTCATCTGCATCGCGGGATCTTGATTTCCACTTCCGATTTAACTGGAAATGCATAAAAATCTTCCCTTTTTTTCGGTAGCGTGTGTGGTTTTCCCCCCTTTTCTTTCGTAAATTTCCGCCTTTTCCCCGCTTTTTGACTTGGGGCATGCCTCTGTCATGTGTGCCAAATGTGCAGCTGCAAGAGGGGGCGGCGGCGATCTGGATACCTTATGTTTGATTTCATAAATACACCAACGAATGAATATATATATATATAGTATATATGGTAACATGTAACAGATGCGCGCCATATTGCGGCTACGTCTACGTATGGATCACGGACTATTTGGACTCCGGACGGCGGACGAATGGACTCCGGGTAACAGACCACGGTTTGCCGACTGCCATTGTTTATGAACTGCATCCGCAGTCAATAAAACATATACATTTTGATACTTATTCGTATACAAACAGCCGAACGAACACACGGGGCCTTTGATCAATTTTCAATTTTCGCCTGGCGGCAGGAGTGTTGCCGGTTGTGCTTTTTTCCATTTTCCCATTCTGTATTGATTGATTAAGTGTGGCGGAAAATTATAATGGAAACTTATAATGGGAATGGGAATTTTTTGGAAATTTTAGATGTCTGATAAAAGTTGGTAGATACCAATAAAATCTGTATTTCAAAGATGTTTAGCTACAAATATAAATATGTGGAAGTACATATACAAGTATTAATAATAATTAAAATAATGTTTGTCATAAAGAAATGTAATAAAAAGTAATTAACAATGAATAAGGAAAAGGTTATAATTTCTAATTTTAATATTAAATATTATTAATATTGAAATCATAAAACCTCAGGCTTTATTTCACAAACTGCAACGGATGCAAATTCACGAGCATGCAAAATTGCTTTACAGATGTGGCTCAAAAGGCGGCCAATCGAAGGTCTCAGAGTGCAGATCCAAAAACCAATCCATAAATCCCGGATCCCCCAAAGCCGGCGATTCAGGTTCAAAGCTTAAGACTTGGAGCAGAACCAACGAAGTTATATTTAACCAAAACGAACTGAGACAGGGCCAAATACATTTCGATGGTCAGGCCAAAACCTTTCGAACTTCAACTGAGAAAAATATTTTACATATATTTTCTAAGGCCTTAAAGATATGAAAAATAACTTTATAAAGAAACAACTATTTTATATATTAGAAAAATATTTAAAACTAAATATCAAGCTTTAAATATTGATTTAATATAACAAATTATAAAGTAGACCAACTTTTCAAGTGTTTCAATTGTTTTTAAATTAAAACTTAAAAATATTCATAACATTTTTAATTATTTTTAAATACATTAGGATGTTAATAAAATCACAAACTACTGTAATGTTTTAAAGGCTTAGATCATTTTTCTCGAATTTTAATTGAACTTCAAATCAGTTTCTCGTACTCACTTTTTATAAACACACATATTCCTAATTGTTTTAAAATACATTAGATCCCAAAAAATTATTAAGTAAACAAAATATTAAAAGAATCAAATTTTACAATTTATTTTTATTTTTTAATAATATATTTTCCCCCCGTGTAAGGATATCCATGCCTGGCAAATTGCGTGAAGCGTCGCATTATGTTTATGGCTTTTGTTTGCTCGACGATGACGACGACGACGGGGGCGTCAGGGGAAGGGGTCAAGGAGTTCCGATGTCGAAGGGGTTAAGGGAGCGGCGCTGACCTTGTTGGAACATCAAAAACCATATTATTGGCATGCCGACATGACCGACCGACCTGCTCCTGAACCCCCGCGAGCGGCATCTTTAATTTTGGTTTTGTTTTTGAAAAATTGCACAAGTTAAAAACCATTTCATTGCACTTACAGGGTTTCACTTGCCGCCATCGGTTTCATCGGTTGCGGTCCGCTGCCATTCGATTTGTTGTTATTTCTGCCAGCCAGCCGCTTTTCATGTTTTTCTTTTATTTTTTCTGATATTTGTTGCCAGCGAAGGCAGCGGCTGCATTGTGTAATTTATACGCGCCGAGTCGAAAATGAAGGCACTACAAGAAATATTCTTAAAAACAAAAGAATAATTGCTAATTTTTAAATTTAAAAAGGGTGCTCTTTGCTCAATCCTTTATTATTTTAATTTATTTTAAAATCACAAAGCTAAAATAATAATAAAAGCCTATTAAGGCCATTTTCTAAATATATTCATATACTCCTTCAAGTTCTCCTATCATCTTAAAGCCCTAATTTTTCTCCAAGTGTGCTGCACTGCTCACAGTCGGCGGACGACTACGTGACCTCCAATTTGGGATCAGTTTCATGTGCGTTAAAGTGCACATGTTGCCACAGTCGAACTCCCCCTGCCGATCGCGCGATTCGGTGTGGTCCGTCCGCCTTTGAAGATCGCCGCCCTGAAAAGTGAGACGACGCCCGTTCCAAACCAAACCGAGAGCCAAGAGCCAAGACCAAAAAGCAACCAACACCAAACCGATACAAACTCATGCCCAAAAGTTTATATTCATATGCTAATTTGACTTAGCGTTAAGACAGAAATATGGACAGTCCTCCGCCGCCGCCATCGCACTTGTCACCCGAAGTTGACTTGTGGCTTTTCTCGGATCTCCCTGCCGGAGTACGACAAAATATCCAATTAAAATTGCCCAATGCTCTGACAAATATTGACTGCGGTTCTTTTCGGCTCTCTTTTTTCGGATGGCACTCCCTGCAAAGGCAGGAAAATGGGAAGGGGGGCCAAGACGACAGTTGATTACTTTCATACGGAAATCGGCTGACAGCGGCTGCCAAATTGGGTGCCAGCTAACTGGAGTCGGAATTACCATAAATATTTCGTTTTAGGTGTTGAAAATAATCAAATTAAATTATTTAGAAATAAAAACCTTATTTGGAAATATAGATTGATGTTAGTAGAGTGTTATTTCTCTTCTGGGAAAGTTTTATTTGATATTAAGTTAACCTTTGAAGTTTTAGATTTTTATGAATTTTAAAAATAGACTAAAAGCTACATTAATTTCAGATAAATTTATTTACTTTTAAATAACAAATAAACCATATACATATATATTTGTCTAAATTTAAGAAGCAAAGTGTTTTATAATTAATACAATTATTTTTTAGATTTTAAAAGTATTTGTAAATACAAAATGTATGCATTATCGACTTGCTTAAAATTAACTGATTTTATTCATAGAAAAAATTTGAAAAATGACAAAATTTATATAGCTTATAAGGCATACCTTTATTAGTTTACAATAAAAAGAAGCTTTGGATCATTGTTGCTAAATTTTAAAAATTAAAATTTCAATACAGAAAATATATACATTTTTAAAATTATATCACAAAAAATACCTATAAAATTTCACAAGTAAGCTTCAGCATCCGACAATTTATATATTTATTTAAGATAATAAAACACTACAGTAAGTTACTTAAACTCCGCTTTTAATGACCTTAATTAAATGAATAATGCCAAGATAAAACAATCATAATTTTAATTCTATTCTTTAAAACCACCCAAAAATTGCCTCCTAGACAATTCCGTTTCCTGTACGTAATTCACACAACGTCAATGATTCAGAGCCCAAAAAACCGAGCTCCAAAAGCCATTGGTTTTTCTCCTATCTCTTTATAACATTGAAGTTTTGTTAATTTTTTTAACAATGAAGAAAACGACGTCTAGACAAGCGTACAACTCTTTCAATCGTGTGGAATGTTACAGCAATCAGCTCGCAGCTCGCGGCTCTTGGCCTATTCATCCGGCAGCAGGGTTACGTTCGACTCACTCTCGAGGTGGCCACAAATGGTCATTGAATGCGAGGCTCTTAATGAGGCCCCCAGCCAACAAAACAACAACAAAAATTATATTTAACAAAAAAAAAACAACAAAACAAAAAAACTGGCGAAGCTATCAACGCTCATGTGCGTGGACCCTGGACCATGATGCGGGTGCGTAGATCCACAAAAAAATTAAGTACAGTGAAACTTATATAACTAGTAAAGGGAGAGAAGTAAACTTAGGGATTTTTAAACTTTAATTTTAGATTATTCAAATATTAAATGTATTTTATAATATTATTTAAAGAATGTGACTTTAGGAAAAGTTTCGTCAGAAAAATGTAAACTTTTCGGTTTGTCTCTCATAGAATTTCATTCCAAAGAGACTCTCCTGTCTTTTGGAGGTCTGCTTTTTTATATTTTTTAGATGAGGGGTCCCACAGCTGAGAGTGATTATCGTGGCCATTGTTGCCCTCCGGTTTAATGTGATCTCATGTTGATTGATGGCGCACACCTGTGTGTGAAAGACGAACTGAACTCGTTCGATTTTTTTGTTTCTTCCAGTTTGGCTTTGGACTTATGGATATTTTTTTTGGTCTCCCCCAAAACCGATCTTGATGGATTGGATTGGATTGTTGGTTTGGTAGAGAAAGCTTAAGGCTTGGAGCACACGAAGCTTTCATCTGGGCCTTTGTGTTATGCAATTGTTAACACAAAAAAAGATTCAAAACAA
This sequence comes from Drosophila anomelani, assembly GCA_035045905.1. Taxonomy (NCBI): domain Eukaryota; kingdom Metazoa; phylum Arthropoda; class Insecta; order Diptera; family Drosophilidae; genus Drosophila; species Drosophila anomelani. Next base: position 3,615,981 of record JAWNOO010000165.1, read on the forward strand.
AAACCTTACCAATGTGAGAGAGAGAAATAATTATTAGGGGCCAAAAGCTAAACAAAAGCGTAGCGTTTTTTTAGCTGCCTTTGCGCTTCGCTGACTTTTTGATGGACATTTGCAGTTTTTTGTTGCTTAGCTTAGCCATTGCTGTGTTATTGTTGTAAATGTTATTGTTATTGTTGTTGTTGATGTTTTTATTGTTATTATTGTTGGCAGTTGCCGGACATTGCTGGAGCTGCATGGGTGGCTCCCCAATCGCAACAGCATTGTTGGTGCTGCGGCGGCGGCCTGCAATTTGTATGAATTTCAAATTTCTTCAACATTGAATATGAAAAAAAGCAGAAAAAACAACAACAAAAAACAACCTCAACACAGAAGCAGTCAAGCAGTTTGAATGAATAATTTCCGCAGTCGTCGGTCGTCTTCCGCTGTGTGGCTCCGTCTACAAAGATTCTGTTGTGCACTGGGGGAAATTGTAGAAGAATGATAGAAAAAATATATCACTTAAGAAATTAAGAAAAAAAATTGATTAACATTTTTAAATATTTTCTAAAGTCTTTGCAATCCATGCAAAACACCAAGCCGAAGAGGAATGCCGAAGCAATGCCTGCGAATGGGCCACATATATGACTATTTTATCTTAAAAACTTGTCAAATATACCCCTACGTATTATAATTTAAAAGCATATTGATTTTATACATTTTTTGAAGTGCCTAAAACAAACTTCAAGGAAATAAAATGCTTAAACTTATAAATTTATATTAAATACTTTCCATTATTCAAACTGTAAAATAACTTTTTATAATCAGGAATTAATAGAATTTATTTATTTACTTTTTGAATATTTTTAAAATATTTCTGCTAATAACATTCTTAATTTCTGTAGCCAAATAAAAAGTATATTCTCTGGATACTTTATTATATATATTTTTTTTTGGAAAACTTTTCCATCTCGGGTCAGATTTTTTCCAAAGTGCACAGCTGCGGCTGTTTATCGTTGTTGGCTTCTCAGCGCCAAATGAAAATGAACACGTGCGTCCGGTTGCTGCGGCTCAGCTGCTACTGCTGCTGCTGTTGCTCCTACTGCTGATGTTGCCTTTACATATAAATAAATACAAGTATGTGTATGTGGTGTGTGTGGCATTTATGAAGACAGAAAGACAGGCGGCAGTCCGGCAAACCCTCTGCAGCAAAAGCCTTGCTCGCCCCACATCCATCCAGCGAATTTTCACTTTATTGATGGGCAACTGCACTTGAATTGCACATTGCGAGTTTGAAACGCTTGTATGCGCAGTATATATGACCCACCTAAGCAAACACAAACGATTTGCGACGCTTCAGCGCACAACGAGGCGTATGCGCGATTTGGCATTAACATTAACATGAACAACAGCTGTTCCACTCGGCTCCACCGGCGAAATAAACTTGCAGCGATCAGCAGCAGCACCTGGATTTGCTTTTGATTCGATTTGCAGCACCCAGCTCCGGTTCGCCTTGTGCGTTCAAAATCCACATTTAAATGCTAAAAGTGGGCAATGCGTTGGAGATGACATTCAAAATTGCAGTGGAGCAAAACGAGAGGGATTGAGGTGAAGTCATACATTTGGGAACTCGAATTTTGTCTCAAGAATATAAGGAATATTTGGGAAACTTAAATAGCTTATAAAATATACCAGCCTTTTCCTTAATTCAACTTCTACTTGAACTTTATACACAACTTCTGTGCTCAACGATCTGTGCAGCTCGCCAGTAACATCATTTCATTCACTGTCTGCAGGGCAGCACAATGTTCAAACCTCTCGACATCTGTAGGAAGTGGCTATGGCATACATATATCACAATCAACAAACTGAGTAAAGTTGGGGATATGTTGTACACTCATGTATCCAAAACCCCGCCCCAAAACCCCTCCTCGTTTGATTGTCCAGCGAAGCTTATCTCAAGCAAGTAGTGACCCCGAAAATAAGTTGGCAAAGCAGCAACAAGGAGCAACTTCGTCACGGTCTCAACCCTGAATTTGATGGTTCACAGATTGGCCATACAAATGGCACATGAATTTTAATTAGAGCTAAAATTATATCCGGGAATTTGGGGAGCTTAAAATAATTTAAATTAAATAAAAAACAATATTTTAACATTTCAATAAGAAGTATCAAACCTCTCAATGATTTTAATAGAAATAGAAACTATATCTTTTAAAAATATTATTCCAGAAAGTAGTACATAAATTTAAAAATTTTTTCAGCTTGGCATTACAATAATATATTTAAATATTTACTTGAAAATACAACAATTAATTCCCAGTAAATTCATTCTTCGCCTTGATTTATTACCTTCTAAAGCAAAAAACACAGCTCATAATTTGATCAAACTAGGCAGATTGCAAATAGAGCACTTTCGATAAAATCTTGCACAATTCAGGAATTTTTGGTTTTGGGAAAGGCAATTCAAAAATGGAAAACCAAAACTGGCCGCCGCACATGTTGCTCAGCTGTTCGCAATTACTTTTTGGAAGTAGCCGCGACCACGACGTCAGAGATACAAATCAAAGACAACATTGCCACAATTGCGTAACAGCCGGCACAACCCCATCGCAATGCGAGTTCCAGGTTCCAAGATTCTATATCTTTGAATTCTCGAATTTTAGAAGAGCAATGTGTGCTCTTCAGGTGGGGCGGCAACGATCCAAAGATGAGGATGGACTGCGAGGCTGCCATTTGCCGGAACTAAGCAACTTCCGCTCTATTTGAAGAGCAGCACGAACTGGGTTCACCTTCTGCTGAATTTTATGAATCTATGCACTCGAAGAAAATATTTTAAATAAATAAAGTTTAACCTTAACAATGAAATATGGAAGAGGAAAATAAATAACAATTTTAGCAAGAATAAATATGTATATATTTAATTAAAGTCCTTACCATGTTGGAAAACTACCTAACATATTTACATTAATGTTTTTCCTGTTCTATTATCTTACCTATCATGTCAATAGATTTTAAAATGATTTAATAATAACATATTAATAATATTTTTGACATTTTTTAAGAATGCGTAAATATTTTTAATATTTTGGTTAAGAATCTATTTTAAATCTATAAACATGCTTGGCTTTCCAGCTTTATTATAAAATTCAATTTAAATAAAAATATTTTATTTTTAAACGTTTTAATTAGATTATATTGACTTCCTTAATCCCCTCCTTCCCTGTGATTACTATTATTGGCATCTTTTCTTCTCAGTGTGAAAAGTGTGCGATCCTCATGCTCCAGATTGACAAACAACACGTGTGACTGATGGAGTGAGCGAGTGAGTGAGTGACTGGCTCTGGGCAAGTGAATGAATGAACGAACCAACGGATGGCTGGATGACTGGATGGATGGATTGGACGGATGGGGCCCCAAGTGAGTGAGTGTGTGAGCGGATGGGAGGGTGAGTGGTGATCGAGTGTGGGGCAATGGCAATCAATGTAATGTTTATGCTGACGCTGGGGCCACTATGTGTTTGGGATCCCATACGCCAGAGATCTGGCGACGGAAGCTGGAACCAGATTCAGATTCAGGACCACAAATTGCTTTCAATTACGTTGCATGCGACTGCTCCCGTTTTTATACTTATATGCCTCATTGTTGACGTGTCTCCGTTGGCAAGTTTTTGCCCCTTCTTCATCTTTGGAACACGAATCGGCTCCATCTGGGCCATGTTTCGTGCTCTGTGCTGATGATGATCTCGGTGTGCGACTGATCGAGTTGCGTATTTATCTTGCCACTGCAGCAACTGCACTCTCGACAGCCACATTATTGTCCCCATCAACGGTTGTACTATGGCAGAGCTGTAAATAGTTTGAAATGTTTCAAATTAAAAATTTAACATATAACGCCATACGAAAGGAAAAATCATTTAAAAAGTATATTTTAAACAATATTTTTGTATAATATCTTTTAAGGATACAGTTTAACAATAAAATAAATGCATTATTTTTAAATCGGAAAGCTGTTTTGTTTTAGTTCTTAATAGACTCATTTTAAAATAAAAAAAATTAAAATTTTCTTTTCTTTTAACCCGTTATCAAATTTAAAAAACAAATTGGCTAACAAAATTTTAAACAATTCTCAATATTTTATTAACAATAAATAAGAATTTGTATGGAATCGAATTGATAAATACATATATGAATTTCACCAATACCTACATTATTTGGCTTTTATGCTCATAATAATGTATACAAAAATTCAATATTTATAAATATTTTTATATACTATTTTTGAGATAAAAAAAACAATAGAAAACATTAAAGAATTGAAGTAGTTTTTAAATAAATAATTGAATTAAAGGTAACATATTACAAATTTAATACAATTTATTGTATATTTTTTCTTCTCCACTGTGCTTGCCTTTTTTTCTTAGTTCTTTTTTATGACTTTGATTTTAAGCATCGGTTTCAGCATTAAAATGTTCCATTATAAGACCACCGCCCCATTCCCATTCCCATGCCCATTCCCCTGAAGAAACCGCAGCAAATTACTTGCGGAAGTGTGCCACGCCCACTAAAGTGCATGTTTGACTCATCGAGTGGAGTAGTGGTGTTGTTGGTGGTATCGGTGCTCTGGGAGTCAAGGAGATGGTCCATGTGGGTCTCAGCGATTGAGTCACTCAGCGCAGCGTCATCATCATTATCATTATCGTCCTGGTCGTCGCAGTGATCTTTGTTTTGGTCCATCCGCATCCTTCAGCTGCGTGCAAATTTGTGCTTTTTAAAAACAAACTAAAGTTGAGAATTATGTCAAACCAGTTCCGTTCCTCCGATCTCCATTGTCGTTCTGCATCTTGAGTTCGCATCTGGATCTCCGAGATCTACCGATCTCCTTTCCGACGACTGGAATTGAGTAATTTGTTGCAAAGACAATTAGATGCAACAGATTGTTGACTAAGTGACTGAAACGTTTACTTTAGAGTTTGGTCTTTGCATCTTCGGTGAAAGGAAGTCGACGACGGAGCTCATTTCGAACCCATGAAGATGTCTTTTTGGCCCCGAAGGCGAACAGTTGGACTCGGAGGAACCACGATGAGCTGCTGACAGGTTGGGATGGAAACCAAGCACTGAAAAAATAACATAGTTTTAGATTTAACATAAAAAAGGCTTACAAAAAAATATAAATACTTCATATTTACCATCAAAGTTACCATTTCCTCTGGGTTTATTAATTTAAATTTAAATTAATCTCTTTAAAATATCCTATTTTCCCAAAGTGCAGACCAGAAGAGAGTTCAATTGAGTTCAGCAAGGAACATCTGAGATGAAGATGCCACCGCTTCGAGCTGTCTGCCATTGGACCCTCGTAGCATTTCATAATTTTCAGCCAATTATGCGAAAATTGGCCAGCGTCTCTTTCGGGGGCCAGAGCCAAAACAAACACAGACCTTGGGCCCGAGTTAATGACATTGAATGGGGTCAGGCCCCAGCCGTGGAAGAATCAGCAACAAAAAAATAAAACCCAGAACCACAACGAGTCCGAATCCGAGGAAAGATTGCTGACAGCAATCAACAGTTGTGGACTGCGGCACTGGCCGCATGTGAGTGTCACTCTTCTCCAACTCAGCCCCTTTGGCAGTCAGCAGTTTATGTCTGCGCAAATCATCAGGTGTACTTATAACCGACTAAGCAAAGGCCCTTTTATATGTAAATTGTTATTACAAAATTAGCTTATTACATGATGAGCTTCAGAAAATAATAAAAAAAACCTGGAATGGAAAATTCTCATGTATTACAGTCAGTAACAATATTTTTAGGAGCCAAAACTTTCAACAAAATAAAGAATGTATTCATATTAATTATAAAATTATAAAAGTCATTATTTTAAAGTATTATTTCCATGCATGTTAAGAGTTTATTCGCAGCTTTAGGCCGCTATTGAAATTAGTTCTGCTGATCCCAATTTAGCTTGCATTTTTAGCCTGGATCATTATCATTCACCTACTTTTCGTTTCAGCGATCCCAGAGATAGCAGCTAATGGGCTACGACTCAGTTCTTATCGTGCATTAATTGGACGCTGATCGCTGGATTGGATATACCCGCCGCGGGTTAGAGATCGCGATTCGAGATTCGCGATCATCACCGCTGTGCTGCTGCCTCACCCAATCTCTCCTGGTCGCAAAACACGTGCACATCAAACTCTACGCTTTATAATTGGTTTGTCGAGCTGCCAGCAACCGGCTAAGTCGGGGTCTTAGCCTCAGATTCAGTCTTCAAAGCCACAGCTCAAGCTCACATGTCTCTCTCTCTCCACCTCTCGGTTAAGGCCAAAGAAAAGCCGGGGCTGTAAGACAAGCACTGTTGGAAAATGAGGATCAGCTTGCGAGCTTAAGAGTTAATATTAAGTCATAGATATTTACGATTTAAATGAATCTTGGTAATATATATGATTTTTTCTATGATTTAATAGCTCTTTTGTAATTTATCTTATTCATACTTTTTAAAATCACTTAAATTTAAAAAGAAATAGCTCACTTTTCTCTCGGTGTGTCCAAAAACCAACGTCAGCGATGCTAAGTGAATTAAAATAATGCTGCCGCTGCTGCTGACCATCCCGTAGATGATGATGATGATGTTGATGCCTGCTGCTGATGATGCTGATGAGGCCGGGTCTTAGGAACAACTCCCAACTCCCCGCGCTGATCCTCAGCCTCGCTGATGATTCTATTTATTACATGGCAAGCAATTTGCGATTCCGCTGCGTTTTAATTATTTGCCATGCCCGTTAGTTTTAATAAAGTTGCTAACTGTGAAAAGACGTGACTGGGAAAATGAGCGTTTAATTCGCACGGGGGAAAGTGTCGGGTCTAGCCAGGCCAGGCTCTAGTACTGTGAAGCAACAGCGTCCAGACCTCGGTCCAGACATCTGATTAAAATCTCGGCGTGTCTCGCAGAATTTCGCAGAAAATTCTTACACGCAAACAGCGGCGGCCATGGGACGACAGCTGAAAAGTTGCTACGTTAACACCCAATGCCTTAAAGTCCCCACAGATCGTGGAGCATTTCGTGCGAAATTTTATCACGCAAGGCATTTGAGCGACGCCATCTGATAAGCATCTGGAGCTTGGGTTTTTGATGGTGGACACCACTACTGATTCCGCGATCTTGGCCAGCAGATTGCGATCGGATCGCGCCCGGCAACTGATAGCAACGAAAAGCGCGCGATCCTTAAGTCACGCCCCGCTAACAAAGGATCAGAGATGGTAGACAATGGTGATCTGAAAAGTTCATAAAATACAATAGGGTTTTGGTAAAATTGTTTATTAAGAATCTTTAAATATTATATTAAATATTTACATCGGCATTTAAATAACTTAATGTAAGAAAATCATTTTATAATATAAAAAAGTTTAATTAAAACTATTTCAAAAGTAAAGATTCAATATTTATACACAAAAAATTTAAAATAAATATTTAATAATAATACATAATTTTAAGACATGCTGCATTTCTATTAAATTAATATTTTAAACAAGTATTTCACCCATAAAAGCAGCCAAAGCGTCAGCACTCTGCAAGTCTTCCAGACTAGGGACGCCTCTGTCTTATCTCCAGCTGGGCATCTGCTCATCTCATTCCATTCCAAATCCCTGCATCGTTTCTTCCCCGCCTCGCAAAAAAGGCAACTGCTTCAAGGCGCCTTGAAACATCACAAAAAGGGGCGTGGCAGGTCTGCAGCTGATATTGCTGTTTTTTTAAGGTTTTTCTTTATGTTGGTTCGGGTGCCAAGTGTTTGCGCCAAGCGTTGATTGTCCTTATCGCCGGCACAGATCATCGCTGGATGGCTGGTACGTTGCATCCTCTCTGGGGCCAAGAGATACACAGGCATGCGTAGATGCTGCCTAGAGATCGGAGATTGCACTTGCGTGCTAGACTCGCAAAAAAAAAAACAACAAGCACCAGCTAAGGAGAGAAAAACCAGTGCCAAGTGATGAATGTCCGTGTTATGCGATCTAATGATCTAGAAATGAAGTTAATAAATCGTTTAACCAGATGGCACAGCTCTGGACGAGATCTAAAAAAGAGTCTGAGGCTGCGGCTGCTACTTGTTGGATGGTGGATGCTACAAGAACCAGACATAGAGATGACAAGGCTTTCAAGTAGAAATATTTAATTTTAAACAATTTGTAAATGGAGTAAAATAAGCTAACATAACAATTCTATTCAAAGATCCTTAGAACTTTCTACTATATTGCAGAATAATTTGCATCTTTTAATTACAAACTAATACTGGATAAAATAACGTAAACAAACTTACACATATTATTTCCACTCTTAGCAAATGTAACTAAAGGTAAGCTAGCTGGAAAGTCAACACTGCCACACTTGCCCCGTTTGGCAACTGATCGACCACCGGGGCCCGGCACCGAGCGACAATTTGCATAACTACTGTGCTTATGCTGCAAACATAACAAATTACAACGATTTTGCGTACATACCATGGCCATGGCGTGCAATCCCAGAGTAGAAGGAAAACGAGGCGTTTAGCAAATATCTCTTGTCCCGTAACGGGACTCCGAGCAGTGCAAACAAGACCGAGTTAATGCCCCGGCACATGGTAATAGCCATAATAAGGCCACCGCAACGAGACAGGCAAACATCAGATGGAATTATGCAAAACCCGACAACAAATCACCACATTCCTTCTTGTTCTTTTGGTTACTTTATTTTTTTTTTTAAATAGCTTATGCTAGGATGGATATTTTTTAGGTTGTGCAAATTGCATTGCAGCTTAGATTAATATAAATAGGCGGCAGTCGAATTAGTGGTTGTTTTTATGATTTAATGTGCAATAGATGTAAAATCTGTAAGAACAAAAAATAAACAAATTAGTCTCCAATATAATTTTATTTATTGTTTATACAAACTCACCTAAAGTATGATGATTTTAAAATAGAACGCCACATACCCCAAATTAAAAGAGAAGACCTGAAATCAAAAAGAATTCATGATTAGTCAAAGGTTTAGGTTTATAGGTATATCAAAAATAAATACATTTGTTTAGAGCTCAGTTACTAATTTACAATCAAATCATTTCATTAGTCTAACATATGTAAAATAACATCATTGGGTTTCAATAAAAAGCAGCATATTTATTTTATTTTCATTAATTTCTTACCTTAAAAATGTTCCAACTTATATGAATCGGTGAACTTTATCCTCATGTGAACTGTAAAAAAATAAAAAATAAAGTTATCAATAAAAATTTCAAGCATAAATATAAATAAATTATGAATTATATAATTTAAATGCCTCAGTTACTAATTTACAATCAAATCACTTCATTAGTCTAACATATGTAAAATAACATCATTGTTTTCATAATTTATTTAATTAATTTTAAGCTGTTTCTTACCTTAAAATCTGTTTTATGCAGCATGTTGGGGGTATTGCCAGCTAGAACTGAAAAATAAATTGAAATAAAGAATTAGTAACATTTTCATTTATTTAATTTTTAAGTAACTAATTTTTAATATCAGCAATATAAACTTTACACTAATCAAATCTTTTCATAGGTGTCCCAAGGTAAAATCGTAAATCATCATAGAATAAAATTTCATTATTATAAATATAGGACTTACCTAATCCAATATAGAATATTTCCAATTGAGCTTTTATAACTTGTTCGTCCGCATTCTGAAAGAATAAAAAAGGCATATTATTATTATGTAAATTTATAAACCAACATAAAAGTAATATTAATTTGAATTCAGTTAATATAATTTACACAAATCAAGGCATTTCATAGGTGTCCCAAGGTAAAATAGCTATATCATCACAAAAACCCATCTTTAACTAATTCCCGCTTCGAAACTCACCTTAGAAAGCATAACGCGTGCGAATATCCTCCAGCTTCTTGCAGATCTGATTCGGCGTGCGGAACATATCGCCGGCAATGCTCTTCTGTTTGGCCGCATCAATGGACAGATATTGCTCGCAGAGATCGCCATCCAGCACGTTCTTCACTGGATAATACGAACTCCTGTAGCTAAGATGGTCGCGTCCGCAGAGTGGTGGATTCTCGTTACGCATATGCATCTCCAAATGCTGGAAAAAGTCATAGTCCTCACGACTCGTAAAGGGAACGAAGGCGCCAACTGTTCCACTGAGCGTCGAGTAGATCAAAGCCTCCGATCCGCCAGGTATTAGGGTGGCCTTCTGCAGCGACATTATAATCTCGCCCACATGGAAGGAGCACACGTTCTCAGACTTTTGAGATGCACCAGACAGCAGTCCACGATCCCACAGAGATTTAGTGCCGGTCGGGTCCTCGTCCACATCGTCAGTTACCGAATGCGGCAATCTCTGAATGCTCAGGTTGCCAAACTTATCGGCAATGGCTATGGTATCGTAGTCCAACAGCGTTGTGGCCGTAACCCATCGAGGATGCGTGTCGTCCGCAAATATAATCAACTGATTTTCGGCACGTCGATAGCGGATGAAGAATACCGATTCCTGAACATCCGACACGTAGACTCGATGTCCCATGGCCTGAATGTTGACAATCTGGTAGGGAATGTGTTTGTTTTCGCACTTGCGCAGCATTTTCTTCTTTCCAAGATCGTAGATCCTCAGCATTCGGCCACAACCGGCTAGCAGGCGGCCCTGGAAGCCACACAGGGCGCCGGGAATCTCCTCGATCTCCGTGCGATGCATAAACTCGAGGCTCGAGCAAGTGGGATCGATTTTGTAGATATCGATGCAGCCGCCTTGGGATATCCTCGGGTTCAGTTGCAGATCTTTTGCGATTCCCACAGCCAGATAGTATCGGCCATCGGCAGCTATGGAGAACTTAACCATGGCCATCGACATGATGGCCTCGTTCTGGGTGAGCGGCACATTAAACATCGTTTGGCCGTGCATGGCGTCTAGGCAGCGGATCTGCGAGGCCCAAAGACCAAGTCCCGCCTTGGGGGCAGAGAACACATCCTCGGGCAGGACTTCGTTGATGAAGGCATTGGCCATTTCACGAGCCAGCTCTCTCTCCTCATCTCCCGCCGCACTGCGCATCTCTTCGGCCATCTGCTCCTTCCTCGCACTCTTCGTATCCTCGGTGTAGGCATTGTGATCCGTTTCGGCGATCAGCATGCGCCCCGTATCCGGGTGAATGACAAAGGTTCTCGGTGTATACTGCAGGGGGAATGCCACTTGATTGAAAACAGCTCCCAGTTTCTCAAGCGCCAAAATCCTAAGGGTATTGGTAGATATAGCCACAATACCTTCGCTACACTGCTCGCTGGAGAATCCGGAAGCATATTCGAGGGTTTCATACGAAAGTGGCGTCAAATGGAACCTGTTCTGATGGTAATACGACAACCAGGATCTGCTAGACATGGCCAGGACAGCTTCCGCTCCCTGCATCTTTATCCGAAACAGTTTGACGGGTCGAGAGCCCAGATACCGGGTCCGTGTGTCGGCCAAATCTCCGGAAACTGGATCCAGCACTGTTCGCAGCAAGACGCCATTGCTCAGACCAATGTTGAGATAAATAGTTCCCTTATTGCTGCCACCACGCTGGGCAGGAGCATCATCATCCAATGGTCCGCCACTGGTCGTACTTTCCGTGTGTCCCATTTCCACTAAACAAAGCGACTCTGCCGGCGATGGCAGGGCTTGCATAGAGCAGGGAGTCAGGCAATTGTTGGGATCCAGCGATAGGATTCGCACAGTATTATCTGCCAGTCCAACGGCCAAGAACCAAGAGCGCTGTTCGCCATCGGGCACCGTTCCCAAGGCCATGCACATTATCTCCGCTGGCATTTCGGAGCGTTCCGTGTACTCGTTAAGTTCGCCAGTCTGAAAGGATCAAATAAAATCTTTAATTAGTTCATCTTCATAGCTAAATGTATCCGGATTCGTAAAGTTTATAAAGCTCAGCACTGCAGGACACATAGTGTCTCAACATGATTGTTCTTTTTCGTGTTTTTGTCATCAGAGCAAATTAAAAATTTTTATTTTGAATGAATAAAATGCTTACCGGATCCATTTCAAAGTAGACCAGCTCCCTGCCCGACAGGGTGATCACAACCTGACGCTGATTGACCGCACACTTGGTAATTGATTTCTTGCCTGGAGCCTTCCATTCGTTCACACGCTTATCGGAGCGAATGTGACGAATGCCATCGGGATAGACCTGAACCAGGGCATCATCGCCCAAGGCGGCACAGCATAGAGTAGGCGTTGTGCCAAGGAAACCACTGTCGGTGACCTCCTCAACGGTCTCGCCGATACTAAGGACCAAAGTGGCATTCACGAAAGACACAATGATGTAGGCATCAAACTCGTCTAAAAATATGGGAACAAACACACAAAAACTTTGCTGGTGAGTAGGTGAAATATAAAGTGTAAATATATAAAAGTTTGCCTATCTTTAGGCAGACATTGAATAATCAGTTTATCAAGTTGAAATCAATGGATAATTCAGCTGAAACACGGTTGATAAGTATCGCATCATATTCAATGTCCGACTGGCTTAAAAGTACTTGTGATTTATTGGATTTTAGATAGTAGTAGTAGTATCTGTTGACTTATGAGCTGCTTAAAATGTTGCCTTACCTATCGCTTCACAAAAGACAATTTAAATTTTACACAAACGCTTTTTTAAACGTGTTTGTCTTTTTCGATAGTCACACACATGACGTCTGTGTTTCTGTGTTTAAGCGCCTGAAATAAGAGAGAACTGGTGGTTGATAACTTGTGGGACTAGTTGGGGAAATCTATAGTTAGGTGTATTCTATAGCTCGATCTGTATCAATGCACCAGTTGAGTTATTAGCCACTTTTTCAATCTTAAGTCTAAGTCTTATGCTAGCAATTGTGAATTAATCGGAGGAGGAACTCACCATCAGCTCGTTTTTTCACTGTCCAAACCGCATTGGGATTACCGGGCAACTCGGAAACGGCCATTTCAGACACCTCCAAACCATGTCGCAGAACGCGCAGCGTAGACCGAGGTCCCCGACCGCATAGCACATACAACTGGGGCGTATCCTCGTTGGCAAGATCGGCAACCTGACTGGTAATGATGGGTGCAAAGGATGGTATTTCATCGACCAGCACAAGATTCTTCAGAGCTCGTGGCGCAAAGAAGAAGGTTTCACCCTCCTCCAGAGGCATGGCCGAACTGAACTCTGGCTCGTCATCATCGTCGCCCAGGTGAGCAATTTGATACAGGTAGCTAAACGAAAAGAAATACAATCAGTAAAAACTTTGTTTAAAAATCAGTAAAAAAAAAATCTAAAACTTACTGGTTGCCAAACTCGCTGGCCACAAACAGGAAGCCCGTCTTCAGCACACACATCGCCGTTGCTGGCGGTACAGTATCAAAGTATTTCAACTTGATTTCCGACACCACATCATCGTCCGTTTCGAGAGTAATCTTAAAAATGTCTCCCTGCTCGGTCTGCAGCAAAAAGAAGTACATGCTCTTTGTGCGATGCGTGGCAGAGCAGATAAAAATCATGCCCCTTTCGGGATCATCGAGATCGTTCCTCCTACGCGGAATGGGACAACGAATATCATGCTGATCACCGAGATTCTTGTACGTCAGATAGTTCTCTGAGCAAATGAGCACACCAGAGGGTCCATCGCTGCCACCGGGTACAGAAACCAAAAAGTTGGCATGCTCTTCAAGGGGTTCCGAGTATTTGCGAACCACATGGTTCAAGCCCAGATCCAGCTCGTAAAAGGTCAGAGTTTGCTGTGTGCGCTGAGCAGCATCACCTGGAAAAATGAAATAAATAAGAAGTTAGATATATCAAAATTTAAATAAAATTATATATCTTAAAGGTTAAGGGGAAAAAATCTTAAGCTTTCCTTCCTTTTATGCGCTTTTATTATCAAATCGAAAATATATAATTTAGAGACTATAGTGTGCGTCACAAATCAGTGAAGTGTGGCTAGGCTAATTACAGCAACACCAATGGTTCAGTGATCACAATTTATCTGGCACTAAGTACAAAACAGTGTTCGTGGTCAAAAATCCACTAAACCTGTGAATTAAAGCGCCTTCTTTGGGAGATATACATTCTAGTAAATGCCTTACCCGATGGATCCAAGTCAGCCTCCTCGTAGTCAATCTCCAGGCAGGCAAACATGGGATTATCAAAGCCCACATCCACTCCCACCATGTGATATGTCAGGGTATTGGATTTATGTGCCTCCAAGGGAGACGAGATCGTTAGACGAGCCTGGGTGTCGCGATTCATGATGTAGGCCAACTTTTGTTTCTCCACAGCGCCGATCATCACAGCTCTGCCTTTGGGATCAATGGCAAAGTACTGGCCAGGGACAATCCGACGGCAGCCCGACTTGCCAAAGGTCTCCTGGTGCACCTTTTCCAGGGCATTCTTCGAGGGAATATACTCGAGGATCACAATGCGACCGGAATCGGATCCCACAACGATGTAATCTGTAATAGATAGAGATTAATTATAAGTAATTTATTTATATAACGGGAAAAGCTTGATAAACTAAATTTAGAGTTGATTTTATCATGTAACTCGAAGTTTCAATTCGCCATTCCGTTTATTTGGGTTTATGGCAAATGCGACGCCAAGTCTTTCGGTTTTTCTCGCACGTAGACGCGTTTTAAGGTCTTACTGGGGTCAACTAGAGAAAGTTGCCTCAATAGGGATTTGTGCGGCCATAGATTATATAGAACTTTACTTAAAATAATGATTTTCGTTAACAGAAACTATTTTTTAGGTGGGGGTTCCACACGTGGGATATCCGCCATTTTGTTTTCGAAGTTTCTATCTAGAATTTTTATCAAGTTTCTCGTAACACGTGTTTACTATCTAAAATCAAACTCACCTTTAGTGCCGCCTGTCAGGCGGAAAGCCATCAAGGCGCGAATGCAGCCAAAGATCTCCGTGGACATGAGAGTGTGGACCTTGCCCGTGTTCGAGTCTGGCCGTAGGAGCTCCAGTGATTTGCCGCGCGAGAGGAGCACCTCCTGCTGCTTGCCGCCGGAGAAGTTGCCGTGGACCGCATGGGTCACACCCGTGCCCTTTTGCAGGGTCAGGTTGTACAGATACATGATGCTAATGCAGCTCTATACGCATTCACTTTGTCCAAAACTGCAAGAGAGTGGATTTAAGGTTAGGTACAGTCGCCGGAAAAATGCTCTTAAATAACCCCCAAGTACTCATTAGATTTGAGATATTTTGTACTACTTTGAAAACCATGGCCACAGTATGGGTAGTCGTGTCGCCTAACGATGCTAGTAAGCAGCATTTAATTGTTAATTTAGCACGTTACAATTGCGACCAAAGCACAGACATTTCTGATTTCTGGAGATACATCGTGCACAGCGAAAAACGCCGAAATAATATTAAATAATGCTTAAATCCGTTGCGGGGGTTTACCTTCTGCTGGTTTAATGGGTGACTTGGCACATTTCACCAGCGATGCCTTTGGATTTCAACTTTCTTAGTTACTCAGCCGGCTTCATTTCACATCCGTCTTGTTTGCCGAAAAAAATTGAAAGAAAAAATGTACAGAATCGTGTGGCCAGGCGGAAAATGTCAGTCAAACAACCGCCATTAAAAAATATATCGTGTCTATCGATACCTGGTCAAAGCAACAGCTGACAGTTGAAAACAACAATTTCGTGCGCTTTGTAAATATTACAAATTGAACAAAAATGGATGAAAAATGGTTGGATGAAAAAGCAGATCAGGAAAAGCTTTACTACGAAGCGCAGAAGAAAGTCAAGTTGGGGGAAGAACTCAAGCAAGCGCTGGTAGACTTCGAGGACATTCCGGGCGTAACGAAAGTGCAGCGAAAGATTCAACAGGAGCTGAAATTTCTGAATAAGGTTCGCACTCGCAGCTCTTTCTAGAAGAATTTGCTAAACAAATGGTATCCTTCAGGTTATTGCCACAAAATCGGTGAGGGAGCACCACATAACCAGCAGCAACTTTGTTTACTACGACTTCCTGATAAAAACGCTGCGTTTGCAACAAGGAGTGGTGGACATCAATGCTGTATTTCGCCTGGAATCTCGGGATAGTCCCCTGCGAGTGGACATAGTGGCCAATAATGGTCTCAAGTGGGTGAAAGTTATAGCCAGGAATTCAAAATCCGTGGAGGATGCGGCCAGAGGATGTGTGAGCATTGGAGCGAGAAGCGTCATAGATCAGGCAGAGGATTATCTGGAGGCCAGTTCCCTGCACTTCTGCATGTTCCAAAGGCCCAAGGTAGGTGTAATTTTAATTCTAAGCTAAACTGTCAATTATATGGGATGATTTCCTTTCAGATTGTCTTTTACTTTTCCAATAAAATTGAGGAGTCGCTGCATGAGGAACTCATGGAGATGGGCGTCCAAACAGCTTCTCTGGACTCTCCCGACCCTGACTTGGATCAATATGCCACAACATCGAATGAATTAAACTTGGATGTGACCACTCTTCTGGCCTATGTGAGTGCTCTGACCAATGGCTCAGCCAATTGGGTCTACAAAGAACCGCTGCTCACCGAACAGGCAGAGCGGGAGAGGGCTTCCCCTCTGAAGCCTCTTTTGGAGAAAATCCTGGAAGGAAAAACACTGGTGTGCTGCCAGTTAGCCTACGATGCGTTTCAGAGTATCCTCGACATTGTGGGAGGCGAGGGCGAACGAAAGCGAGCGAAGGAGCTGATGGAACGGGTAACCATTTACCCAGATGTGGAAAGTATACCCGAAGAACTGTCTCACATCCGCTTCACTGCCAACGTGAACGAGCGAAGTCTGAAGATCTTTAGTTTCGGCATGGCCAGACAAATTTTCACAGTGACTTCGAATAAGGCCTTTGTAAGATCAGCTAAGATGCAGGTAAGTTTCTGTAATTTTCATGAAATTCTAATGTTAAATAAAAATATTTTTTATTTTACAGGGCATCAATGTACCGGTTTTTGTACACGCTTCCGTGGCTCTTACCGAGGGTAAACAGGCCACTGGCAGACCTCTTTAAACAAGACAATAATTGTTAATTATTTAAATTTACCTAATGCAATGTTATCGATAAGCCAATCTATCGATAGTGGAAGCAACAGAGTTGCCAACACGTTCGATGAACATACTCACATACATAAACAAGAGAAAATTTTAGAAATTGCGACTTTTGCAAAAGAAATAAATATTTTCGGGCTAAAAACACAAAGACAACATAGTTAAAGCCTTTATTTTTATAAATTTAACTAGCTGGAATATTGATAAACTAAAGGAATTCAAATTATAACGAAATCAAAGGCACAAAACAGTACAACATGGACTGTGCTCCACTTAACTTGGTAAGAATTGTATGTGCCAATGGTTGAAAAATGTAAACAATATAATTTAATGCAGGCCCACTTCCACGAGCGCCGATCAGAGCGTTTCATACGCAATCATCGCTACGAAGAGGCCATCAAAGCGCTGGAAACCTCCTTAATTTACATGCAGGATGCCCAAAAGAGGGTTTCGCTGCCTAAATCCAAGGAGGTTCTTGATACTCTTACACTGGATTTCCAAAGGAAACTGCGGCAAATTGAGATGCGGAAAACACAGCATGGACTGAATAAGCTAAAGGACTTTGCTCCTTTAAAGGAAACCAGTCCCATGTTGCCGCTCCGCCCGGAGAACAGTAGTAGTGGCGGCGTCGGCAGCGGAGGAGGAGCATTGGGCTCCGCTCAATCTGTTGCCAAGGCAATTGACAAAACAGTGCAGGACTTTGATGCCAAGTTCACCTCCACCCTGGTGACAAAAGCCACCTTGGCCAGTTCGGAACCTCAGATGGAGACACTCAAGAAAAGCAACGATTCTGCGGGTGACGAGGTAGAACCCCAAGAGCATCGCCTAACGGGCAGTGGTGACCTGGATCTGCCTTCACTGGCTCCCCTGGAGCTGCCCTCTTTCGATTATACCTTGTTCACTAGCTCGTCCGCTCCCTCGCTGGCCAGTTATGCTGGAATGGCAGAGAGCTTCCAGAAGTAGCTTAAAATTTAATATTTCTTGTTAAGGTTTTTAGTTCGCCTAATTTTTTATAACAAATAAAAATAGGAAACCCTATAATTTTAATAATAAAGTTTACTAATAATTATTTAAAAGACCATTTAAATGTTTGTACTATATTCTATATTACTTTATTTGGCCATCAGACCCTTTAGCAGATCATCCATGTCTGTTTCGGTTTCAACATTTTTGAGCAACAGCAAAACCTGGGCCTCCATTTCGCAGAGAATAGCTGGCTTCTGGTAGGTTATAATCAAGGTATTGAACTGATGATGCACGGAGAGATTCGCCTGAGACGGGGGCACGCCACAGCGATCCAGATCGGGAATGGGAATCACCTTGTAATACTTCTTATTCGTGGTGCGCACTATTATGGCCCGCTTGTCGGTATCGGCAGTTACATTGTAGATTTCGAGGGGATATGGCATGTTGCGAATGCGCCATTCGATGTTCTTCTTGGTCACCCTCTTGGTCAGCAGCGGAGCTGTGTTGCTCTCCCGCAGAGTGAATTCTGGACCAGCCAGGGAATCTGCATCGCCGGCCCCGTTCCCTCCGTCGTTAGACTGATTTGCCGACCAGTTCAGCTGACGCGGTTCCTCCCCCAGCTCGATTTCCCACTCCGGCTGGCCCATCAGCTGCTTGCACTTCCTCCAGGCCCGGCGCTGAACGATCCCGGTGTCCAAGTTGTACTCCTCGGCCATTTGACGGCCGTCCGGGAACTTGTACAGCACCTTGCGGAGGCGGCCGCTGATCATTGAGTTCTTCTCCGCCGACTGCAAGTAGTTCAGCCAGTTCTGGTACGACATCTTGGCCTCAGGGGATTAATATAGATCAATATAGAATCGAAAATAGGAACTGGAGTTGGAAGCAAAATTTGATCGATGGCGCAAAGTTGGAAAACTGTTGAAAGCACATTGCGTTCGTAGCCTGGCAACCCGGCTGTCAGTTTGTTTACAATAAAAAAAGCAGGGCTGCCAACGCGTTTTATTTATTTGAATTGAAATCAATGTTTAGGGAATTTAAAAGTAATTTAATTTAAAATAAAATAAAACCAGCTTTATTTTATTTTTTACTACTATAAATAAATTGAATTTCATTTAATTTTGAGAGAATAAATTTTTACCGCTAAATCTGGCTATTTTTTATTTCTTCCACTTCAACCCGAGTTAGCGGCCCCGTTTGTACACAAATAAAAACAGAGTTGACGTGGCCGCCGCAGTGACTACATAAAATATTCGCATATTTCATCAGTGGCAGCTATTTAATTATTGCTATTTAAAGTAAGCAGCCGCACGTACTCCGCACAACGTTTATAAATAGCCGCGGGACGCACAGCACACGAATTTTAAGCTAATTTCGGAAAATTCTCCTTGCAGACACGCGCCGACGACGAAAAATCGAAATCGAACGAAAAAACGAATAAAAGAAAAGGGAATTAAACATGAGTTTGGTGTGGACTTTGATCGCCGGCTTTCTCTACGCAGAGATTGCCCTGGTTCTCCTGCTGGTCCTGCCCGTGGCGAGTCCTTACCGATGGAACCGCTTCTTCAAGTCAAAATTTTTGGCAATGTTAGCCCAGCAGGCGCACATATACTTCTTCCTGATCATGGGAGTCCTTGTTCTGTTCCTGCTGGAGGCCATCCGTGAGATGCGCAAGTACTCCAACTATGAACAGTCCGGCGAGGTTCATCTGAACGTGGAGATGCAGCACAGCATGCGTCTGTTCCGCGCTCAGCGCAACTTCTACATCTCCGGCTTCGCCATCTTCCTGGTTTTGGTCATCCGCCGCCTGGTGACCCTCGTCTCGGCCCAGGCCAATTTGTTGGCCCAGAGTGAGGCCTCTATGAAGCAGGCCCAGAGCGCCACCGCCGCCGCTCGTTCCCTGATGGAGGACAAGAAGACTGAGAAGGCGAAGGAGGCTGGCGAGGACAGCACTCTGAATGAGGTAAGTTTAGAAAGAAAAACCTCCCCGCATCCGACCGGCAGGAATGGCATGTTGTTTAGAGAGCTAACACCTAAGACTTTGGAGTTCATTTGGCTACTTATCGCTGTAAAGAAAAGGCAATGCATACAAAGAAAGGTGTGGTCAAGGAAATTGTCCATCTTCGAGGCAATAAATATCAGTTTGAACTTGATATTCGCCCATAGAGTCTAGAGGCTATTCTCTTAACCACACCTGGAATCGTTTCGAACCACACCCAAAAACAGAAATGTTTGGGCCCTGAAACGCAGCCACTCACTACTCGAAAGTATAAAAATCTCTTGTGTTAACTCTTTGAAACAGCTGTCAAGCCTACGGAGACGTGTGCGAGGACTCACCGCCCGAGTGTCCCAAGTATCCCTTGATCAACTCATTCCCAACATATCCGAACACCCAAAAAGATACACAATCGAAACTCAACCCGAACACTCGTTTTACAGCTCTCCAAGCTGCGTGAACGCGTCCAGCAGCTTACCTCAGATCTCAACCGGGAGAAGAAGGACAAGGAGGCCGTCAAGTCCCAGGCAGAGAGCCTCAATCGCGAGTACGATCGCTTGACCGAGGAGTACAGCAAGCTGCAAAAGCAGATAACCATTGGCGGAGCTGGCAAGAGCTCAGGAAACAAGGATGATTAAGCACGACGTGAATGGAGCGTTTGGAACGAGTCCAACATTTAAATAACGATAAGACTTATACATGGCGGTGGGGCAGCGAAAGCAGGCACATTTAAAAAGATTATAAACGATTTGAAATCGATGAAAAGCACCTACACATCTTAATGTTAAACCCTCATAAACATATTCTCATTCGATAACGGAAAGGTCTATTGATAGTAGTTACCAGTCGCGTTTGCGTTTTGCCTGAAATTCTTTTGTATTTAATTTGTACGTGTAAGTTTTGTTTGCCACAATAACACACACATAGACACTAGGAGCGTCGTGGCTATTAAAAGAACAACCAAAAAGTACTCCTCCAGTTTCGATCGATCGATGATGATTCATTTTTAGCGGCTGATAGTCCACATCATGTCTGAGATGGGTATCAACTTGTTTATTCCATGAAATGACGTCAGAGGGCGACCTGTTTGTCCAGCTGGCGGTCAACGTTCGCAGCGGAAATCGGAAGTCAAGTAACTGTGACGAGCTTAGTAAATTGCATTATGAAATCCAAATATTGCACATTCCTTGACATTCTATGCCATAAAATGTTCAAAAATAATACAAAGAAGATAATGAAAATTTCACACAGCTCACATACATACACGATAGCAAGCAAATACTTATACAAAGATACATAGCTTTGCTTAATTATTAGCATTTTCTATAAGTTTAAAAGAACTTGTTTGCTGCGAGCTTTTGGTTTTGCAAACAAATCACAGATAATTCAGTTCCGAAACAAATTATATGCCAAAACACTTTCCATTGTTGATTTAAGGTCTTTAAGTTGGGAAATTATAAAGTTAATAGTAGTTGATTTTGTTACTTCGATCAGAAAACATTAACAAACGCTCCCAAATGATAAGAAATGCAAGCAAAGACCTTAAAATAACCACATGAGTAACTCCACACAAAAGATAGTCAAGTACTCTTCCTCATTTATTTAAATTACTCCCACCAGAAGCTTACAGAGAAGCTAGGTGCTTCGGATCTCACATAATGCCACCATTTGGGTGGCATATACAAGCAGTCTCCAGGCTGCAGGAGCAACTTATAGAACTTGACATTTTCCACAAGGGGATAAGACTCCATATCCAACTTGGCAGCATCTATTTGAGAGGTATTACCCAGGAACTCGCTGTCGTGGGGATAGAGGTTCTCTGTGTCCTTGGGAGCAGCAAGTATAATCCTCTTGGAACCAAAAACCTGACACAGTAAATTATGCTTTGGATCGTAGTGCATGGGTGAAATGGTACCCCCTGGGCCCAGCCAGGCCTTAATGTCCACAGCTCCTGGTGGATCCCCTTGGCTTATGCTACAGTAATCGGGTATGGATATATCACTTTTCAGCGCTGGTATTTGAGAGAAAAGTTCGTGCTGCGCCAGATATTCAATCTCCTGGTTGGCTTTCTTCGTACCAAATTGTCTCTCAAGGAAATCTCTAATCTTCACCAGCTGCTGAGACCACTCGTCGCTGGCGTAATTCGATCCAATCTCTATGGGAACAGTGCGATTTCCTGCCACTCGTAGAAGGTAGTTAAGATCCAGCCACTTTGCCCTGGCGGGCCAATGCTCGATGGTATTTAGGAGGAGTGTGGGTTGCTCTGGTTGGAAGCATTTGGTTTGGAACTCGTTTAAGCTGGGAGCATCTAGCTGGGGTATATCACAGGTGCAGGAAACACGAATTAGAGGCTCCAAAACAGGCAGTAGTTCTGTGTTCTCCTCTTTTCCCTGATCCAGGTAATCCATTAAGGCCACTTTTAGTTCACTCAAATCATCCATGCAGCCCAGCAACTGAGCTTCATCTAGGATTCCACTGCAGACCTCCTTTTGAGCTGGACTCGTGCTCTCCAGGAGCAGGAAAAATATCTAAAAACATAATTAATAGAGTAAATAAATAAATATATATTAAATACTTACTTTAAAATAACATCCTATGGCATATATCTTCCTTATGCTCAAAGGAACACTGCTAAAATGTCCTGTGTGTATGCGTTCCCAGTTCCTGTCCACTAGAGCACATATCAGGTATCTTATTTCCTCCTCCTCCGAATCTTTGCCAGAAATTCCAGTCAGTTGTTTTTCAATCTGACTCGTGGCTTTTTTGAGTATATAGCGTGCCTCGATTTCATCCTGAAGGAGATCTTCTATCTCCACCCAGCGCGGAAGCAATTTTGTCAACTCTAGGAGCGATGAATCCATAGAATATTTAATAATTTAGTAAACAACTATTTTGTTTACATTCCGGTGGTTTGCCTGAGTTGCCAGAATGCGCAAACAAAGCTTTTTAATGAAAATATCGATAAACACAGAACAGAATTTAAATCGAAGTAACATATTTAAAAATATATAATTTGTTATAGTTTAAAAACTATTCATTGTTCTAGTATTTTTTATTTCTACGCATTTATTTTAAATTCATTAAATTTTTAATTTATAAAAAGTAAAATGTAAAGAGGCAGACAGAAGCATTCAATTTTTATTTGACTTTCTATACTAATAAAAAGTTTTAGGTATTTATTTTTATTTTAATTATTTAATTAATTCTTAATTTTGTTAATTAACCCTTGTTTTAGTATAGTTATTTAGGGTTAATAAATTCACTGCTTATCTCTGCTTGCTGATTGCGAATTGATTGATATTGCGATTGAAGTGGCGTCGGTTAGGACGAGATAATACTTCGCCTATCTATAAATCTACGTTATCAATACCTATTTAAAATTACAAACTTCCTACAAGCGTTATCAGGGGTATTATTATTTGTAAGCAATTATTTGTAAGAATTACCTACTTTAGGGTATATAATTTAATTTTGAGACCAGCATTAACCAAGAAGATATTAAATATTAAATACAATGAATTTCTTAATATTTACAATAAAGTTTAAGAAAATAATAAACAAATAAGGTGTTTAGATATCTTTAAGATTTTGTTGTACTTCAAAAAACGACATTTTACTGAGTATTGCAGGCATCTCAAAAGCTTCTGTTTAATTTAAATAGTACTATATTATAATGGAACTGGATTGATCGTTGAACCTCTCTGAGGGCTTTGGGTAGCAGTAGCTGAGAGCACCTCGTCGCGTCTGGTTCTGGACAGGTGACGACGGAATAAAAACAAAGCTGAAACGCTTGGCGTGTGTTTGCGTTGATAAACAACCTGCGCATATGTACGAGTTCACTCCAAGTCCAATATAGCTTTAATATTTGCTTTTTGGCAACGATCAGGTGTGGTGTACTGTCTTCTAATACAATATCAGTTTTCTTAAATTTAATGTTACTCAAAACAATTAGATGCTGCAGAATTAAAGTGATAAATGTCTATCCGGAAAGGCAATTTATGGTAAAGATTGTGGGTGGAGCAGGAAAAGCATACGCTTGGATAATTAATTCTAAACAAGTGCAAAAAATTATAGACAAGAAATGTAAACAATAAAACGATAAACGAATTTTTACAGAGTAACAGAAACTTTTTAAATTAATTTACATATATTTAAAAATTGCGGAATTAGTCAAAATTATTCGATGCAAGACCGCATCGTATTTAAATATTTTAACTACATTTATTTATACTTTTTAACCCCTGAAATCTTTATCATCTTCACAATAAGTACGCGCCCTCGTATATTTACAAACAGTCAAACCCTAATTAAGCGAGAGATCTTTATAAAACCGGTACTTGAGGTTAATTGGCTTGATTTCTGGGCTCTCCTCGCCGTTTGCGTATCAGGTTGCTGCTGCTTATCAGTCCGCCGCCGACGCTCGACGACTCTGGTTTCGGTTTTTTGCATTCCCCCGATTTTTTATTAAACAAATAACATTTATTTGACCGCCAAGGTGATTCGACGAGGCGTCTGTGGCGGCAGCATTATGTCGAAGGCATCCGATCCTTACTTTGTGGGCGTTGATGTGGGCACAGGGAGTGCGAGAGCTGCCCTGGTGACAGCCGATGGACGTGTCCTGGAGCAGGCAGTGCAGGAGATCAAAACATGGACACCGGAACCGCATTACTACGAACAATCCTCGGAAAATATATGGCGAGCCATCTGTCAGGTTGTGAAGGTAAGGCTTCATTGGAAAAATAACCAATTTCAAGGATCATTTCGAGCTCTTCAAATATCCTATATTTTTTTCCTGTGCGGAGATAACCTCTGTCGTTCGACGACATTTCTCGTAGAGATTAGATTAACCCGCAGTCTGTCCGATTTTACAGCATGTCATTGCCGGCGTCAATAAGTCACAAGTCAAGGGCATTGGCTTCGATGCCACTTGCTCCCTGGTGGTTCTGGGTCCCCAAGGAGCTCCTCTGACGGTGAGCAAGTCAGGCGAGGCGGAGCGGAATATAATCCTTTGGATGGATCACCGAGCCGAGGAAGAGACTGCCAAGATAAACGCCACCAAGCATCCGCTTTTAAAGTATGTCGGTGGTCAGGTTTCGCTGGAGATGGAGGTCCCGAAACTTTTGTGGCTCAAGAGGAACCTCTCGAAGACCTTCACCAACATCTGGCGGGTGTTTGATCTGCCCGATTTTCTCACCTGGCGGGCCACGGATGTGGACACCCGCTCGCTCTGCTCCGTGGTCTGCAAGTGGAACTACGATGCAGCGGATAATAGTTGGAACAAGGAGTTCCTCAAGCAGGCTGATCTGGAGGAGTTGACGCTGAAGAACTTTGAGAAACTGGGCAGTGATGTCCAGCCGCCGGGCAGAAGAGTGGGAAAGGGTCTGTCCGCGAAGGCTGCCACGGAATTGGGTCTGAGTCCAGGCACTGTGGTCAGCACCTCCCTGATTGATGCCCATGCCGGTGCTCTGGGCATGTTTGGCTGCCGGGCCAAAGGCTCTAAAGGTGAAGCGGATGACGTTCAGGGCAAGATGGCTTTGATAGCTGGCACTTCCACCTGCCATATGAGCATTACACGGGATGCTTGCTTTGCCCAGGGCGTATGGGGTCCCTACCAGGATGCCATTATACCCGGTTACTTCCTGAACGAAGGAGGGCAGAGCATCGCAGGTCATCTGTTGGATCATGTCCTTAAAACCCATGAAGCCTATGCTGAACTCAAGGCCAAACTGGGAGCGGATAAGTAAGTAAACGATAGTTATTAATAAATTAGTAATTAAATTCTACATTTTATTTTTAGAAATATTTACCAGCATCTCAACAATTTGCTGCCGGAACTGGCCGCTGCCCGGGGCCTTAGTGAGGTTAGCTGTCTCACCCAGGATGTCCATGTTTGGCCGGATTTGCATGGAAATCGGTCGCCCATTGCCGATCCTACGCTCCGAGGAATTGTGAGTTTTCTTTCAAATATATTTTCAAGGGATTTTATATAAATAATCTTATTTCCTAGATCACTGGCCTGGATATGACGCGAGGAATTGAATCTCTGGCCATCAAATACTTGTCCTTCGTTCAGGCCTTAGCTGTGGGTTCTTTTATCTTTACATTTACAGTTTACTAATCGTTGTTGTATTTTTTTTAGTACGGAACTCGTCATATTATAGAGAACTTGTACCAGCACAAGCGAGCTCCATTCCAAACTCTTCTTTTCTGCGGTGGCTTGGCCAAGAATCCCTTGTATGTGCAATGCCATGCGGATATTTGCAATCTGCCTGCCTTGATACCCGATGAACAGGAAATGGTCCTGGTGGGTGCGGCTGCCTTGGGTGCTGCCGCCTCTGGACATTTTGACAGCTTGGAGGTGAGCTTACTGTCTATAATTCCACTGTCTAATATTATAACAACATACTTTATGCCCTTATAGAGTGCCTCCAAGGCCATGGGGGGCGGCGGCCAGCTTCTAAAGCCAAACCCTAAAACCCTGGAATTCCACAATCGAAAGTACAAGGTGTTCTTAAGGCTCCTTGAGAACCAACGGCTATACCGACTCATTATGCAGGGAGAACAACTTTGAACGTTCTTTAGGACTTTCACTTTAAACAATTTGATTTAAATAAATGCCGTACATGAGAGCATTGTAAACAAAAAATAAAAGAGTAGCCGGCGCTCAGGTACAAACGGTGATCTTGTGCTCGTCTCGAAATATACTTTTAGGCAATGAAAGCAGCCGATTTGGAGGTAATTTTGCCGCGACACACGGGACAGCTAATGGAGATTTTTTGGGAGCAATCCTCGCAGAGACAGACATGACCACAGGGGAGGAGAATGATCTGTGAGGAGAGAAATGAGCACAACTAAAAGTTTATATAGTAAATAAGAAGCCTAACCTCTTTGGGATTGGTGGAGCACACAACGCAGAGTTGATCCTGGGACAGGGTATGGGGACGGCTCCTCGCACGCCGCTCGCGGCGCTCCGTATCCAAACGATCTCGAATCAGGGCGTCTTCACGCTCTTGTTTCCTTCGCTTATACATCTTTTTCACGATGAAGGCTACTAGCACCACCGAAATGGTGCTACACACAAGGATTTTAAGTCTGCAAATTAAGTAAAGTAAATACTTTAAAGAAATATATATAGCAACACTTACAATGTGGCACCCTTCGCATCTTCAAACCGCTTGATCAGCGTTGATTTGGTGGCGGTGGTTAGGAAGAGGGGGCCATCCTTAGACGGCTGCATGCGCAGTGTCTTGCCATCGGATGTCAGCTCACCGATGGCCGTGATAAAGCTGCCGTCCCGTAGCACCTCCTCCGTGGTCTGCAGTCCCCGCTGACGAATGCCGCTGAAGAAACCAAATACGTGATCGGCCAGGGACAAGTTGGAGGGTTCATAGTTGTCGTAGACCATATCCACATCTAGCACGCCCGCCCGCATAGCGTCTATGATCTCCACACCGTATTGCTGGTTACGTAATTCGAACGGCATCTCGTTGGCCGTCTTATGGAGCAGCTTGCTGTGCTCTGTCCAGAACCCCGCGAAGCCTCGTGTGATCCGGTGTTCGTGCAACTTGACAATCTGCAAAACGCCGCTTACACTGGGCACCAAGGCGCTCCTCAGCGGCACCCCGATGGGCGTCACTGTGCCCCGGATTACGGCATAGGGGATCTTCTTCTCGTTCTGCCGTTCTACCAATGATTTCAGATTGCTATCGATGTTGTATTGCGGCGCCGTCTGCCAAAAGGTGAGATAAAATGAGCCAAACTCAACTCCAGATATCAAGTATACGCACCTTTAGCAGCTGGGCAGTACGCTTGTAGTGCACATATTCCCGGGCGCACAGGCCCAGAATCACCAGATCGACGCCGAGTGCAATAGCTTCGTGGAAGAAGTCCATATTTCCTATTTTATCTATGTACAATATTCAAAACATATGTTTTATCTTTAGTGTTGCTGTGTATTTCGTAGTTTCATGACGGTTTGGCAGCTCTGTATTTCAAGCCAGCGCCTATTGAGTTTGTAAAATAACATTAATAATAAAACGTTTATGACTGAAAATTTTAAGTAATTATAATTCTGATAATTATTTGAAATATTTTCTATTTAAGATTTGAATTTGTTTCTTTATTTCTTGTATGCGAAACATTTGGCCTTTCAATGTGCAACATGTGGCAACTTTATTTTTTTAATTTTACCGCCAAAGAGGCAAAGTAAAACTTTTAAAAATATAAAATATAAATGAGACTGTATTTAAGTAATGCTGTTATTTTCAAAATAATAATTATTATATAATTTAAAAATCCTTCCCCAATTTTTACTTTAATCACTTTTTGTATTTAAAAATCATTTACAAATCAATTTCTTAAAAATATATTCTCATAATTTATATCAAGCTTATGGTTTTCCAATGATGTTGTCGATGGTAAATAGAGTAGTCTTTGACCGATTACTTGGCGCCGTGGGCGATGTGGCTGGAGTGCTGACCGCCGATTCAACCATTAAATCCTGGAGTCCTCGAAAGGTGGCACCATGGATTGGTAGACCCAAGGAAGATGCGGCTTCGCTTCGACGATTCAGGGCAGGAGTGAAGGCACTGGGGGAATGTAGCTCTTCGTGAAGTGAGGCACTATCCAGTGGCATTTGGGTTGTTTTACTCGAACTGGAGGAGGGACTATCCACAGAGGCATCCGCATCATCGGCAGACTCTCGGATCTCGGGAAGCAAAGTTCCTGGCAGTGGACGCATTCCTCTGCCTTCGTTATTGAATAAACTGTTGAATCCAAGAGATACGGACAAGTACTGTCGGTGGAGATCCGTAATCCTATCGGAATAATTCGGTCTTTCGTTGCAGAAGATGTCAAAGTCATTAAGGGAATCGTTGGGTGAACGTATCTCTGATGTCCTCTCGCTGTTATCATTGGAGTCCTGAAGAGAACATTTATTTAAGAATAATATAGATATTTATTCTGAACTCTTAGATCTTTTTTCGGATTTCTTACCTTGCCAGCCTCCGTTTCGTAGCGATTTGAGTTGCCGCAATGCCTCTGCCTTCGGGTTCTCCGCCGCCGGTAGTTTCCCTGCTCGAACATATCCGATGCCGAGGAGTCCAGCATCCAGTAGCTGCCCTTGCCAGCGCTATCATTATCCTCGATCGTGTTCTTATCCCGTGGTACCTTCACAAAACAATCGTTCAGGGACAGATTGTGCCGGATGGAGTTCTGCCAGCCCTGCTTGTTTTCGCGATAATAGGGAAATCTAAAACAAATAAATAAAAAATAAATCAAAATATTTTTTGCCAAAGATATAACTAAATATTCCTGTAAACATAATATTATTTAAAGCATTTAACCTCAATTTACAATATCTTTTGAAAACATAAACAAAGAGCTATAAAAACTGAACGATTTGCAATGCTAATTTCTATTTACTATTTACACAATTTAATTATATTTATAATACGAAAAATATATGCTGTTTCTGAATGAATAGAATTTTTTAATTCGTTCAGTTTACAAAAATATTTCTTATTGCTCAATTTCTTTATTCGCCATTTATTTTGTTTAAAATATAAGAATTTGGAAGCCAATAAAACTAATATTTGTTTATGTTGAAAAAGAAATCGGAAATATCTAGTTTATAAACATATGAAGTCATTGTTCTCATTTATATATACCCAAATTCCTTGAAATGATAATTATCGCCATCTTTGCCTACATTCGCCCGCCTTTTCTTTAAAATTATGTTTATATAGGAAAAGGAATGGTATTCAATACATATATAACACATTTAAAATTCGGAAATATATGAGTTTAAATATTTTTAAATTATGACCGAAAAATAAACTTGGTGTGGTATTTATTTAAATTTAAAAAATATCAACAATATCTTCATGATATTTATACAACAGAAAATCAAATAACTTTCAATATTTCAACGATTTAATCCCAGACTTGGCAAATGTGACGACAACTGTTTTGAAATGCGTCTTAGGATAAAAGTTCCTCAATTTTGTAGATATTCGGAATGCCGAGATTGTTTATTTTGGCATTTGGTTTAGTCAAGATTGTCATCTAAATTGTGCTGGACTTTCGTCATAGAAGAACATAAAATGGTGCATGGATTAAATAAAGAAATATGTAAGGAATATATATATATATATTTAGGAAACCGGGAAAAAGAAAAGATATGTATTGAAGAAATATAGTTCTTTAAGTAATTAAATTCATAGATATTTCCTTTTTTCTTATAAAAAATGCTTGTATTATTTGTGGTACATTAAATGAATACCCTTTTAATATTTATAAATTTATATTAATTTTTCTTACTTGTCCATAATAAACTTGTAAATTCCACTAAGAGTTAATCGCTGATTGGGAGCACTGCTTATGGCCATGGCTATAAGGGCGATGTACGAAAATGGCGGCTTTTCCGGTCGATGAGAGTTATGCAGGAAGGATATGGGTAGACCCCAGATATTATTGTGCAATGCCAGAAAGTTATCGATTCCCTGATAGTAAAAAGCCGGCGAGAAGGATCCGCACATCAGACCCTCCATGCCCACGCCACCGACGGCACTTGGTGCCATTGGATTTGGGGATATTTGGGCTCTTAGATATTCAGGATTTGCGAGAATGGAATTAACCAGATCCTCATTATCCGGGATGGCAGATCCAGGGGCATAGCAAGAAGGCAGCATCTTTTTTAACTGTGTATCCTTGTTATGTATTTTTTATATATCCCCTAAAAGAAGTATTTTTGGAGTCACTTTTTGTATGTTTCGCGGATATATATATCGTTATTAAGTTCACTTTATCTAGGTTCGGTTTCACAGGATCTTTTTCTTGTTTTTTGAGATATATTATCCCGATTTCGTGCGCCCGTGCTTGACTATACGTTGCGTCAGCCAAGAAGTCCGATCGACTAATGAATGGACTCGGATACGCAGATCACTTGTAATGCCTCTGAAAAGTACTCATGTGTGTGTTTTTTGGGGAGAGCATCGCATTGGTCTATAAATACTGAGATGAACGAACACCAACCCAGAAAGATCCACACATGTTTGAGTTTTTTGGGAGAGAGAAGCCAATAATCTGGGATGTACTCATTAAGAAGGATTGATTATATATTAAAGATATACTTTAAATATAGGTATTAAAATATAAACTATGTTTTAATCACTAGTGGAAATGATAATAATTATTTTAATAAATATTTTCTTGACTTTATGGATTTTATTTATATTAAAATATATTTCTAGCAACTGACATCACCGCTAATTTAATATCCTTGGGTTTCAATAGTGTATCTTCTGCAATTTCCTCTTATTAGCTGATCTCTGGAGCCAATTCTCTTGAGGGGGCGTTGCTTCCTATAATATTTCCCCCACCTTTTCCATGTTTATTTGTATTCTCACATCACAAGATTCGTTGCTCATTTGTCTGTATTTTCCATGATGGGCGGAGCCAAGACCTCTTCTGGCTGTGTGTGTGGGTGAATGAGAGTTCTCAATGTGTTTGGAATAATATGTAAATTGGATTTTTCAACAAATGAAAATCGAGCAAAGTTTACACATGAATTAGAGACACTAAAAAATTGGCAATTACAATGGGGTTTCTAGAAAAACATTGAAAACATGTTCAAAGAAAAGTTTGTTGGAATTAAAGAAATTGATATTTATAAAATTAGAATTATTCTTTCCTAAAACATCAATTTTAAAATGTGATATCTTATGGATTATATAGATTTTATCAGAAGAAAGCACAGAATATATTTTAAACATTGATTAAATTAAAAGTTTTATAAGAAAATGTAGATTTTCCTGTCGAATCCTATGTGAAAGATTGTTTCATCGATTTTTAAAGTTAATCAGTATACATTTACTAGGTTTTTACGATTTGGGTTTATTATTAATTTATAATTATGAGTAAAAAAAGAAGACTTACTTGTTAATTATTTATACCCACTGACTGTATTTTTGTTAAGGAATCGTAAAATTTCTAAGTATAGCTATGATTTTGGTTAAATAAAAAAAGTAATTTAAACTGGGAGATGTAGAATTAACATAAATATTATTTGCTAATTTCCACAAAGGTATCAAAAAAAAACTCAATTTAGAATTTATTTAAAAAGTTTTTACTTCCCCAATTAAAACAGAAATCTACACGAAAAGTTTTGATATTTTCCTTTCAATTGGTTTGTAAACATTATTAAAGTAAAAACATTTCCCAGAAGCACTTCTTCGTTTAAACACTATATGCCCCGGATAACAGCTGCCCAAGATAATGCCTATCTTGGCATAGTCCCTTGACACTGCTATCTCGTAGAATTTCCCTTCCGATTTTTACGACTTTTCACAGAGAGAAAGAAAGCAAAGAGTAAATGCTTCGGCGGCAGTCAAGTACGCAATTTTCCCAAAAATGAAAGCAACACGAAAGTCTTGGTCTATATCTTAAAAGGTCGTAAAATAATTGTGTATACATTTCAAACAGGACTACGATCGATTTTTACGATCGTTCCGTTCTCAAGTAGAAAGCAGAGATCATTTGAAAGAAATAAAAACATTGCAAGCAAATACAAAATACTCGAAGTTGCAACGATACGAGGAGATGAGGAGATATATGTTCACTCCCTCACATGTGTGGAAGATACGGAAGATGCCACAAAGGATTCTTCACGCTCTCTCCCGCTTTATTCAAATTTTACGACCTTACGATCGCTTACCGCTGGAAAAATGGGCCATAAAACAATGGGTTATCCTATGCCCTCTCCATACCATATACTATATGGCCAGTTGATCCTCGGAGATGTCGCTGGGCCGTGTGTTTGGCTTGCTTATTTTTAGACCTATGCCGGGAATAGTATTGGAAACAAATATTGTTTTTTATGGCTCAGTTCTGGGCTTGTTTTCTTCGTTACGAATGTTTTTGGTTTGAAACAATGTTTTCGTTTGGGTTCCCGTTTTTATTTTTCTTTTTGTTTTTCGGTTTTGACGGATCGCCCGGCACTAAGCCATAAAACGCCGCCGATCTTGTTTGTTTAGTTGCCGCCTCCCAAAACCGCATCTTAATCGATGTCCCTAATTGCAGTTATAGTTTAGTGCGTGACTAGATGTGTTGTTGTTCCCGTTGTCATCACTTGATTTATGTGAGGGATCTTAAATAAATTTTGGGAGAAATACAGATCGAATTCGATAAAATAAAAGAGAAATTAAACAGTCGTTTTATAATGTTTTGAAATAGAAAAAGAAAGAAAAGTAAACCTGTATTCAGTTTTGATTAAAATTAAACTTGCAAATGAAAAGATTCAAGTTAGCTTTTATTTCTTTAAAAGTATTTATTAGACAATTGATAAGATATCCTTTTTAATCGAATTTGAACATTAAATACGATTCACAAAAGAATAAAATAATTTATAATATAGGTATAACATTATTGTATTTCGGAAATTATTTTTAAGGGATCAAAGTAGCTAAATTAATAATAATGTTATAAAGCTAATTAAGTTAAATCTTGTCCAAAGAAAATTTAAATGAAAATTAAATGCTTTCTATTTAAAACAATTTATTCATTTTTGTTATGGAGAGAACTCTGATTTGTATCGCGATTTTAAGCTGCTGTACGAAATAGTAATTAAAATATTAATAATAGTATGTTTAATGTTAACTAAATTCTATGGAAATAGTTATATTTTTTAAGGCACTCTTATTGAAAATACCCCTTAAAGATGTCCCCCTGTACCACCTCAAACTCTCATCACACTCAAAGAAAAATATACCGAGCACTGCCAGTCGACACCTTGTCAAAATTTGATTTAATCACTCGACACTCGCTCTCTCCTAGACAGAGATCAAAGACAACAAATCATCGATCAGCCCCGGATTTGTGGCCTGTGCTCAACAGCCCAGTGATTTGTCAAAATTCGATGGGGTGTCCCACCCCGCCCCTTCGCGGCTGAGGCACATTATTATGCTCCCATCATCGGAGGCATTAACATCTAGTAGAGCCTATTTATAGGCGCCGTAAAATGCAGCAGAGAGTCCGGAGTCCGGACCACGGACTATGGGACTATTATGAGCGTGCTGTTGTTTGACAACAAATACAAGGACCGCAGAGCGGCTCCCCTTCGTTACACATCATTGACAGCAAATTATCCACATTACCTGAATTGTCAGACCGGTCGCCCATTAGCCATTACGGCGGTGTGAACGTGACCTTTGCCGGCCATTAAATGGCACACTTTGGCTCCAAACGAACGCGGCGATGCTGGGATGCTGGATGCTGGGATTCCGTGGAGCAGCGTCCCGGAATCGGAAATTTATGCGATTCTTGACACTAGTTGCGTGGCACATCCGTGGACTACACTGATCACACTGGGAGAAAGTTATGTGTAGCTTTCTATCATGAGTGGATTTAAGGTATTAGGAGTCCAAAGAGGAGGTTCTTTTTTGCTGGAAATAATTTTGAAATCCTTTTTTAATGTAAATAGTCAATAGTAAATAGATGTATATGGGAGTGTCTTAAATATTTAAACTATGAATTATATTTTAAATAAACAATTAAATTAGCTGTATTGAAATAAAGGAGCAGTTTGATGAAATGTCACTGGCAGAAGGATGAGGATAGTTAAAGAGGGATAGTTTCAGCCTCTGTTTAATACTTCTTTAATTTTCAGTTTGTTATATATCAAAGTTTTATGTTATATTATATCCTATTCATTTTATTTGCAGTGCATCTCCTCTCATCCACCGATGATGATGATGGCTTTCGGAACGCCAGAAGATCTCGGCTCTGAACGGTTCTGTTCCGTTCTGTGGAACAAATGAAATGCGTGAGCAATAAAGTGGTTGTTGACCTGTGACGGCGGCAGAGTTCCTACGCTCCTTCAGTTATTTGTTGGTAACAGGTGTTGGCCACTCGGGTAATCATGGCCATTTCGATGCCAGCAGCCAGCTCCTTGGCCAGAAAAGGGTTGGTGTTAATTAATGGCAGGTTTTAAGTCGATGGCGGTAAGCGAAAACCATAATTTATTTAGCCATTGAATTTGTTGGCAACTGGCAATTGATTTGTGTGTTTTGTAAACTTTTTGCGGTCTAGAAAAGTTTTAAAAGTTAAAGGTAAATAAACTAAAGCTGAAAAATACAACAAAATAATGCAAGTTTTAAATTTCCCAAGAAAAGCAAAGCTAATTTAATCAAATGACGCAATAACAACAGAGATTTCTTCAAATTCAAAGCATTAAAGTATTCTCCTACTTTAATCCACTTGAAACTTGAATCATTTGCAGTACTTTCCCTCTGACAGCACCTCATTTGCACTTGAAAAACCTATAAATTGAGTGATAACTCCGGCATCCCAGCGTCTTCAAAAAGAGCAATCTATACACAAATCGAAATGGCCGCCGCCAATCCACGGGAATCTCTCATAGATTATTATTTCGTATTACTCATATTGATTTCCAGCCGCAAGAAAAGTTTTTATAGCAGCAGGCTGCAGGAGGGAGATGGGGGAAGAGGAGCTTGAGGCGGATGAAAAAAATACGGGAAAAATAGAGAAAAACATAAACCAAGCACTCACATTGATTGCTTTCCTGGCCGAATGAATCAAGCGAAAATGTGAATGAATTTCGCACGTTTTAAGTGCCAAATTATCGGGTACTCACCGGCGGAAAGGAATATCAAACAGTTTGGCTGCACAGGTTTAACAACAATAAACTTTCAACAATCAGTAGCAGCAGCGGCAGCCTTATGTTTGTTTATTTGTTTAAATTTAGAATATCGACCACATTAAAATAGCAACAGCTTCAAAAGCCTCTCAAGTGGCCGCGGCCCATTAAACCGATTTCCAAGATGTATTACGCTTCGAGTATTATCACTTGGAAAAATATGTAAAACTATAATTTTAGGGTAAAAGTGTTGTAAATGCTTGAACTTGTTACTTTGTTTAAATTGTTATAAGCTTGAAATATGTCTTCAAACGCTTATTGAGATTTTTCTAGTTCATAATTTTGTTTAATCCTTTGGCCAACAGAGCCTTACGAATACCTCGAAAATATATATACAAAGTTTAAAAAATGTATAATTGTTATGCATATTTTATTAATAAATATAACCTTAATTATATTTTAAAAGATTTCTTCAGAAAATTCGTTGTTCTATAAAAGCCACTTGTGTTTCTTCACTAACAATAGAACTACTTCATTTTAATTACATTTCTCTTTAAAACTAAATATTTTCTTATTCCTGAGATATAAATTATTTTAAAAAATTTATTGTGAGCTCAAAATTTCTCCAAGTGCCTTAAAAAAATAACCAAAACCCCATCAGCTCTCTTCCAGGCATTTTCACAGCCTCCGTGCTGGGGTTGAGTTGACCCCGCGGGTAATTTGCACTTCAAAGCGAGCCCCTGCAATCTGTTTATGCCATCAAGTGGGCCAGCTGGTGGCCCCCAAAAGATCTATGGCATTTATGAGTAAGTGGGGGCTACCACGGGGATTGGTTTAAGGAATGGGAAATGGTGGGGGGAATGGTATCGGAGTGCCATGTGCTAATGAGCCGTCGATTCGAACTCCTGGTTCCTGCAATTCCCCCGGCCCATTGGCCCATCTAATTATCTGCCATTATTCCGGGGCGGTAAGTGAAATAATCTGTGGCAAGTCTGTCTACGCACCTGACATGCCACCTTACTTACCATGCCCTGGCGTCCTGCCCTTCAACGTCCACATCTATATCCACTTCGGCTTCTACTTCCACTTCCATTCCATCATCGATCCTTGTCGCCGACTAAAGCAGCTGTCAAATCTCCAGTTGACAGCCACTTTCATTTCGATGCATTATTAAAATACAGGCAGTGGCAACATCCTGACACCTCCCCATGGACCTTGCACTGCGGGAAACTATATATATCCTTCAGTTTTCTATATAATATATTGAAATTTCATGTCATTAGGATAGCAGGAAGAAGGGAAGCATCACAAGGGAGGGGAAATCCGCTAAAAATAAATACTATCAAGGATAATGCCTCAATAACTATTTTCCCTCTTAATTGTAACGAGGTTAGAATAATTACTTCAGTGTACCTCCTATACCCTGCACCTTTGGGGCCAGCAGGGCGACCAGGTGAGGCAGAGAGCAACAGCAAAAGCCAGCTCCCATCGCAGACATCTAGGCGACTGTCGGAGCCAACTCTTGTTTATTTTTCATGGGAAAGTCAGGCGTCCAAGGGGACGGGGGTCTCGGTGGTTTGGTAAATTCTCTGTTGCTGCTGCTGCTGCTGCTGTTGATGCTGCTGCACTTGGCAATCGGCTGCTGTTTGTGTATGTTTGTGTGTAAATACAAGAGCACGCAAAACTTCATGCGGTGCCCGGTACACCCATCCATATTCCATATTCCGGAACACACGCATCGTCAGCGGCGCAACAAAGGCACGTGTAAACAACCGGAGCTACACCAGGCTGCCAGCACCACCACCCTTTCCCCTTTCCCTCACCCAAAATCCCCGGAATCCCCAGTAACTCTAACAAGAATGCGGCATCACTTGTTGCCACATCGAAGTTCCTATACCCTCCAGGCACGAGATCGAGGGACCACTGACTACTAACTACGTTCCGAACTCCCCCTTGCTAAATTCAATTTTGGCGGCCAAACTCGCCCTAAACTGATAAGACTTGGGCTTTATCCGCACAACTTTCATGTCGCTGCTTTCACCATTTCACCAGCTAACGCTTTCACTTTCATGGGGGGTGAAACAAGAGGCTTGTGAATGAGATAAAACTGAAAAATATTAATATTTCGTGGAGGAGTAGGTAAAAACTTGTAATTAAAATATCCTTAAAAGAGGCTAAAAAGTATGCTACAAAAAAGGGTTTGACAGGAAAATAATATATAAGTATAAGAGTTAATTTGTAATTAAAATTAAATATAAATTAAATTAAATTAATATCTTCAAAGACATATAAAAACGTAATAATAATATTTCTATAAAGATTTTAAATCTCCTGAAAATGGGACTTAAAATAAAGTAAGGCAAATTTTAGGTAAAACTTCTGTAATATAATTTATGTAAACCACTAAAGATTTCACTATTATCATAATTTCTGAACGAACTTTCTCTTACAAATTTATGATTAACAACTTTGCTGATAATACCCTGCAGCCAAAAGTTTTGCAAATTGCGAGCGACCTTTTCGCTCAGATAGTTATTATTGACCCCCATTTTTGGTGGCAGTTTTTTGCTCTCCCCTCCACAAATAAGAAGCAAAGTCAGCGAAGGAATGATGGGAAAGGCCAGAGTTCACCGCAAAACTGTTCGCACCCGCTGGCGAAGAGTGCATAATAAAAAGGGCATCTACGTATGAATATTTTTTATCCGAATGCAGGCCGTCAAGGCGTGGCGCGGCAGACAGAGTGGCGTCAAAAGTTGCCCGAGTCTGGGATTTCGGATGGAACGGGAAAGAATATATATACACATAGTATATGGGAGTATGGGAGGAGTACGAGTACACTGTGTGTGCTCTGGGGAGTGCTACGGATGGGGGACTCCCCCCCTTCTGAATGTTATGAAAACAACGGCAGCCAAAAACCACTTGGCACGGGCCGCACCTCGTTGTAGATCCTATGGTAAATGGTCGACAGTTTGATATGCGGTTTGGCAGAGCCAGCAAAATATCAGTTTGAACGGAACGGAACCAAACCGAACCGAACAGAGAGCACCGAACACAGAACACAAGCCAGTGGATCCGGCAAAGGAGCCTGATTTAATTTTCCATGGCCGAGTTTTTGGCCTGGCCGACAGATTCTGCGAGTTGTGGGTGCTCCACTCTTTGCTGGGAGTGGTCTCTGTGTGTTTGTGTGTGTGTGAAAACACTGAACTCCTCGTATGTTTACCAGCAAATATGGCACATCATCAGCGAAACTTTAGTTACCATGCCTTTGTCCTGGGATTGCCATAAACAAAGGTTTACGGGATTTTTGGTTATACTTTTCGAGAGGCGTTTACAAGGAGAGTTTTAACTTATTTTATGCTTTAAACGATATTTTTGGATGTAGGATTAAATGGTGGAATATATAATATTTTTTTTTAAGTGGAGAATACATATGTTTTAACAATTTATTTATTTCTTTAAATACAGTTTTCGGGCGGGCCACAACGATTTAAACGATTTGTTAAAAGGGGTTTCCATTTTTAGGTAATTTATTTATTTCTAAATAATAAATAAAATAATAAAATATTTTCGTATTTAATATGTGCCTAAATATTCGAACATTTAAGATTTATTTAAATTAATTCTATACCAAATTGTATCCTTACAAAAATGTCTAAAATAAAATACAAATATTAAGCCTTCCCTTTGCAACTACAATATATCACAATGCCTTATTTTTATGTTTTACATTTTAACTTTAATTTGTGTTTTGTGAAAACTGAAGATTTCCAGGGAGTTGTTCGGTGAGTGGGTGGTCTTCTCGGTTGTTGTTTTCACAGGGGGGAAAACCCGAGAGCTCGTCAAATGTTTACAAGCAAATACGCCACATCATCATCATCATCGGCGGAACTGGAACTAGAGAGTCGGACATCAGGCAGTAGTATTTTTCACTCTCCTCAAAATCTCAACCGGAATTTATAGATTTCTTCTCTTGTTAAGCCACGAAATGGGGGCGATGTGCGGGATGGGAGACAATAAGTTGGAATTCGCTTTGATCTTTTCGCACTTTTAAATGTTTGAGAAATCTTTGTAAAAGGCAACGAATCGGATTTCGGAGAACCAATAAAAAATTAATGGCAGTCTGTTGTTGTTGTTACTGTTGCGGCTCTGTGGCCGCCGTTTTTCAGCCGTTGTTATTTGTTTTTTAAATTTTCTGTTTGATAAAGCGCACCACAAACAAAATGGGTGGCGAAAATAAATCCTCCCTCGGAGGAGTAACAAAAAAAGCACCAAAAGAAATAAATACGTGTGAGGGCGGCGCAGGCAGGCAGAGATGTGCAACTAGTTCGGCGGAAAATGGAAATGGAAAACCAGCTGCCTCCCTCCCCCAACATTTTTTCCTATTTCCCTCTCAGTCCCCCTGATTTACATTTGATTCGATTGGAAGGCGGAAATCTTTGGCAATTGCAGATTAATGCCCTGACAGCTGCCTCCTGGCGAGAGTCCTGGATCTTCTGCAAAGACAGGGAGAGAAATATCCTGGGACTTATAGGAAATTTAAACTATGTAAAGGTAAAACTAAAACTCACAGTTTAAGGGATAAAAAAACAATAGGAAAATTGAGTAAATGAAATTGCCAAAAGGTTTTCTTATTAAAAACCTGAAATTCTAAAAATATTTTATTATAATCTCAAATATATATTTAGATTATAGAAATGTGTTGTATTTTTCTGGATATTTTTTGTAGTATAATTTCCTTTTATTTTTAATACCAAACAAATATTTCTTGTAGTGCTGATGTCCTGGCTGGCTCTACTCAGGTGTCAGGATACTTTGCGCTGATTAGATAAACATTTTGGGGAAATGTGTTAAGCCTTGTTTGGCTTTTGTTTTCGGATCGCTTGGCGGCTGTGGCTGGATGGATGGTTGGGAGGAGGAGGAGGAGCTTGGCCGATTGCCTTTAAAGCCAACTTTCTGCGGGCCAGGACAGCGCTGCGCAAATGGCATTTTTATTGAGCCATTAAAATTCTCGCCCGGCTCTTCGATGCCTGACTCAAGTACAGGATCTACCTATCCTGTACTAGGGCAAAGATGGCCATATCTGGCGGCCAGGACCCATTCCCGAGCCCCCGGCTACCCGCCAGCATTTTGATTAACGTGCCACTGATGCTCGTTTGCTCCGTTGTTTTCTTGGTTTTCTTAACGATTTCGTATATATTTTTTTTTTGGTTTTATTTGGCCGCAAAAAATCCCACCTAAGGGGATAAAGTTGTGAAATATTTTGGGATTTGCGCGACTTAGGAGGAGTTGTCCCATTCCTTGGGCTCGCTCGGTGATTAGGCAGCAATCCATATTTCTTGCGGCCAGCTATTGGCCAACAACTGCTACCGTTTTCTATTTTATTTTCCAGAGGGCCACCGCCAAAGATTTATGTACATATTTGCTTGGGGTTTGGGCCTGCTCTCGGTTTTTGGATTGGGGAATTTGCCTCATTAGCTGCAGAATCCCTTGAATGGAATTTCCCGACCACTTTTCCACCTGGGGGCGTGTGCGTGTGCTTATCACATGAATGTCATTACGCACCTTTGCCAGGATCTCCTTGCTCCCATCTCCTTGCCCCCAACTCCCAGCTCCCCAGCCTCCTGTTTGTGGCCATAACTTTTTGCCCCCAATCCGAGGCAGGAGGCAGGAGGCAGGAGGCAAGTGCGAATGCGAATGCGAATCCGAATGGGAATACGTGAGTTCTGCAAG
Source organism: Drosophila anomelani (assembly GCA_035045905.1). Taxonomy (NCBI): domain Eukaryota; kingdom Metazoa; phylum Arthropoda; class Insecta; order Diptera; family Drosophilidae; genus Drosophila; species Drosophila anomelani. Next base: position 3,657,341 of record JAWNOO010000165.1, read on the forward strand.
TTATGTGCGCGTAAGTGAATGAAATTACCGTAAGGCATTTAACCGATGCAAGAAGGACTCACAATCAGCCCTCGGAATAGATACATAAATGACAATGCCGGTGGATATTCAGCCGCAAAACGTTTAAAGACGCTGCCGCCGTCGTACTTGGCATAAAAATGCTGCTACCAGGGATTGCCTTCCTCGTCCTCGTCCTTCGTGCAAATCCTGCCTCGAACCTATTGTTTTTTTTTTCCTCTGTCTTTTTTTTTTTTTTTGTTAAACTCTGGAAGGCGGCGCGCTTATCGTTTTGACAGGAATATCTGCGCTTTCTAAATGCCGACGCCGTCGTTTATGACGCTGACTGCTGCGCTTACGATTGAGTCTGAAGCCCACTCCCCTTTCCCTTTACCATCCTTTACACCCCCCTAAAACTCACCCATTTTAGCCATCCTGAGGAACCTTCTTTTGTCGCCGTAAAAACGTGCTGTGCCTGGTTGTTACTTTAATGGCTTTTACTCCCCACGAATCCCGGAGTCGTCAGGCGAATTATGGAAGCTGCCGTCGCCGCCAGAGCCAGAGCCAGAGCTAGAGCTCCATCTCTCCATCTCATAGACATCGTCATCGCTGGCATTAGGGCACTGAGAGAAAACTTGGTATTAAGAGGAACTTGTGACTAGAAAAAACTAATTTAAATGGAGGAACTTAACTCTTAAGGCAAGAGAATTTTGAGGTAATTAAAGAAACACTTATTTCTATCTATTTTATAATGAGCCTTTAATAGTTTATTTATTTTATGAATAAAAAGAATGATATCCACAATTTTATATTTATTTCAGAGAAGTTCCTGGAGTATTTCAAAATATTTTGAGGAGGTGAAATGCTTTAAAGGACTTTGCCCTTTTAAAAAATATCTAAAGATAAGTTTACATTGTGATTTGAATTGTTATTAAGCATTATAAAAATTTAATGCATCTTGAAATTATTGTTATTTAAATAATATATAAATGTTTAAATTTTCAAGAAAATCGTAAAGTTATAGCCTTTTTTAATTTTGCACAATTTCCCTAACAACTTTATCACCATTTTTCTTTCTGTAAAATCCCCACAAACATGTCTAAAAACGTATATATTCCACAATAAATTTCCCTAATCAATAAATGTCTCAATTAACACGTTTGATTTACATTTAAAAATTAAATAATATTATTTTTCCACTGTGTGGCATCTCCTCATCTCTGGGGCTTGCTCTGGCTTTGTTTTTCAGCACTTTCGCGTGCCTGCGTGTGTATTTAATAGTCTGTGGTTTGACATTGACTGCCAGGACCTATATATACGCATACACCAGCCAGGGAATTATATACAAATATACATAAAGTGCGGGCATTAAGGACGCTCAAGTTGTAATCTGGGCGAAAGGGCTGGCGACGCGACGATTCCGTGCCAGGATCCAGGTTCCGCATCCCCTGGAATCGAGCTAGGATCTACGAATGACTACCTGCGCCGGCCGTATCTCGTGCGATTCGATTATCGTGTCAAATTTTAATTACTCAAATTACAACTTGGCTTTTTATGCCCGCGACTTGCTTCCCATCTAATGTGCACTGAATCTCTGAGTTTCCCCCCTCAGCAGCAGCACTTTTCCATTTTCCTGCGCGAACTGTCAACGCTGTCACAATGTCTTTTGGTCATTAAACATCCGAGACTCCGAAGGAGGCGTGGATTTGTGGCGAAAATTTTAAAGCCTGCTAAATAAGTGAAATAATTGACCCGAGGTGAATTCCAGCCAGTTCTTTGGCGAAGGCAAGGAATGTGGCCGGGATTTGACAGCCAAAAGGGGGGATTTTCGAGGGAGGCTTTTAATGAAAAATCTGATAAGTGTGCTATAAAGTGTGATCTGGATAAAGGTACAAGACTGGGTAATGTAAGTGTACTTGTTGTATTTTTGTGTTAAATTAAAGAAATAACTTACTAAGCCAAACTATGAATTAAATGGATGAAAAATAAAGGTAAGACTTGAAATTAAATGATTTTAAATGTTGGAAAAATATATATATAGAAAGGTGCATTTATAGTATTATCTGATAATTTTAGTGATTAAGTAAGGGTAATAATTCAAATTCTGCTTTAGCAATTTTTAAAATTATAAAATAAAATATCATCTTGATCAATTATTAAGAAGTTTTGTTTAAAATAAAATTATTTAATTCATTTAATTTGTATTTTAAATAGTTGCGATCTTTTTAAAGTTTAAAACAAGCCTTCGTTTGTTTTAAACATTTAACCTTTATGCACATTTAAATGGTTTCTCAAAGAAATTTTAAATATTTGAATCCACATTCTTTTAACCCTTCGAAAAATAGGATACAAAGCGTATGTTCCAAACATAGTGCGACTTTCACCTTCTCAAACATCTTTAAGGTGACCAATGGACCCACCAACCCACCGCTTGGGCCGCTTTATTAAATCCATAAATACTTTCCTTATCTTCGCTAATGCATTTAATGGTTAAAAACGGACCCTTTTTCGGAGTTCATCAATTCGCTGGCGAATTTGACACGCATTTCGGTCTATTAACCAAAGACCATACCCTGGCATACCGAGAACCGTGCCGAAAAGGATTTTCTGAGGCAACAACCAGTCGCCCAGTCGGCTGCCAAAAAATATCTCTGGCCATCTATCTTTGGTTTAAAATCGCCAAAAAACGTGACGAGGGGTGAGTTAGGGAAATGTAAGGAGATAGCCCAAGGAGAAGAAGCGACGACTTAGGCCGCGTTAGTCCTTTAATATGCCAAGATTGACGTCGATTATGCATTAATAGGACACGCACTATAAATAACGCGCCTTTGGCCCTATGCGAGCGAGGTCCTGTCGTGACGTCTATGGGCCTAATGAAGGCTTTTTTCAGCATACGTTCCACGTAGTCGCCCGAGGGAGCGAGTGAAAAAGAAGCTGGCAAGTATATGCACTGGGGGAAAATTCCTAAATTCAGCATTAAGTTGTTTTTTAAACATTTTTGCTAATAAAATTATAAGGAAACAAAAGGATGCATTTAATATAATTTTGAATACAACTTTAAGAAAGATTTACTTACCGGAAAAGAATCCCTTAGTTCCACCGCAAATGTTAATCAGCATTCTATTTAATTTTTTAAGCTCCAAAGGCCTTGTTTTACCCTAAAATCATAATCCATTTCATTTTATTTAATTTATTCATTAAGTTATCAATAATTCTTAAAGATTTAATTTGAAAATTTCATATTTTTCCTCCGTGTTTTCATAGATTTCCAGCACACTTTCCCTCTCGTTTTGACAGGCTCTTTTTTTGAGCAGTGCCATAGGCGTCACCACCCATTTCGAATTTTGCGCTGACATTGATTGATTATAAATCGGCATACATTGCAAATCCAAGGAGAGGACAATAACACAACTGCTCCTGATGTTGTTGCTTATCCTTTGTGTTGCCGCTGCGGTTGCCTTTGTTTGGTCTGTGACAGCTTTTAATCTGGCACGAGGCACAGCAGCAGCAGCAGCAACACTAAGAGCACAGCAGCACCAACAGCAACAGAAGCAGCAACAATAGTGAAAGGCAGCAACAATGGCCATAGCTAAAGTGCCTGCACGGAACCGAAAATGATGTCTCTGTCAAATTTAAATAATAATTTGTGTCCAAGTTTAATATTTTAAAATATTTAAAGGATATTCAGGCTGCTGTTTCACATGCTGCAAGTTCTTCTTCTCCTGATTTCCCCCATTAAATAATTTCTAAAATGTCCAGCACCATTTTCTTTCTGTGTGGTTTTGTGTGGCATATTTGAAAATCACTTTAGTTCATATTTCGGACGCACAGCCTGAGACCTCAGCCAGTTGTCATTGCGTTCCTCTAATGCTTGTCCAAAGCGTTAATGATGCGGTTGCTGGTCAACCGCAGCAGTCGCCGCAGCAGCAGCAGCACCAGTGGCATTTGGACATCCATAGGAGTAGGAACAACACCCGAAAATCCACCCAGGCCCCCTTGGCCTTGCCGCAATTTACATAATGGCCGACGACTACTACGACTCCTGATGCAGGGGAGAGATCCTTTCAACAACAATAACAACGCCAGCAATACAAATAGCAGTAGCAGCAACAACAGCAGCGGCAATGGCCAGCCGTTGATGGCACGTTTTTGATTTCAATTGCTATTGCCAGTAGTTTCACTTGACTTTATGTGCTCCTGCGTCTCATCCTTAAACGGATGCACTAGGAAAAATTATAGGAAATAGTTATGGGGATAGGAAAATGTTTTCATGTATTAAACAAAATTAAATAGATTAAATCTAAGCTTGTATTTTATTTTTGGAATTTATCTTTCGTTGAAGAGGAATTAAATAAGTTGAAACTAGTGAGAATCATTTTACTTTATGGATTTTATAGTTTGCCATTAAATTATATATAATCTTTTATATTTACCAAACTGGAAGAAATCTTCATCATCTGCGTTTGTTCTCTTTTACATAAAATGTTTAAATTTAATATAATGCTCATTGCTGGCTTTTACTCTACACAGGACTACTCTCACTTAAAAATACAGGCAAAGTCCCTACTAATCATTTAGCTTATTCCCTTAATAATAAAATTAAGCAAATACTACTTGACTTTTCTCTCAGTGCAACCATTTTTCTCTTTGGTTTCTGTTCCGCTCAAAGATGTCTGGCCTATATAGGTTGCTTGGCGCCATTTTATGTACGTAGCAAAACAAAAGTTATGGCCCGATTTTCCCTATCGCCTATGTCTCTCAGCCCCGCCCACTTTTCTTATATTTTCTTCTTGTATTTTTTTTTTTTTGCTGGGTGGGGGTGGTAACAAGTGGGACATTTGCCAGTTCGGCTGTTGGGCTGTTGTTATTGTCCTTGTTGTTGATGTTGCTGGCAGCAATAAAAACAAGCAAAAAATGTTGACGCCACCCTTTTTATTTTATTTTTTTCTGTTTTGCTGTGTTGCGGACCAAAAGTTACGCATCTAATAGGAAATCGGCATAAGTATATGTGTACACAATGGAAATCCTAGTTTTCCCGACCAAAACCCAACGATAATTTTAAGCAAACGAGCTGGAGGGCCGGAGTGAAAGTCAAAGTCAATTACGTGGCGCTTTCACAAATCTTTCCCCGTCAGGACAATCGTTGGAAGTTGGGGTTCTTAGGATTGGGGTTCTTGGGGGATGCGATGGCAAATTAATAGAGAACACACAAGGATACACACGACACGCACACACACATACTCAGATGGGCTCGTAAAATGTAATGTCATAAGTGCTGCGCTGAACCTAAAACATTCCGCTTAACGCGACCTTCTCCTTGACTACAACCATCTATTGCCAGCTTCCTTTCGCCATCCTGGTAATAGCCAAGTGAGAATCCTAGGACCTGGTATTACGACCAAAGTATGCCCAGTATTTGAGGTTTTACTTATAGCATACAAAAGATACGTAACACGAGATCACAGGATTTTAAAGCATTGAAAGGGATACAAAATTTAAAAGTGGTTTGACTTGTGAACTTTTTTTTAATTCATTTAGGAAAAGAGTTTAACTTTGTAAAATATATATTTTGTAGTCTTCAAAAAGAACCTCAATCTATATCAAGAATAAACTAAAACACTGCTCCCCAAGTCCACGATTATTATTCCCATTTAAGTTGTTCCATTAAAATGTATAATTTCTGCATATATTATTGGCGACCGTGACACCTCCTTGGACATTTTCCCGAATGCGATATACCCTCTCCACACCCCCGCCAAAAATACCCGAGGTACAAAAAGTAGCTTCCACTTGGGCAACAGCATCCATTTTTCGGGAGGGGAGCCAAAATATTCGGATTAGTTATGCTGTTGGTCTGCCCCAGGCAGTGTCTGCGTGGCTTCCTGGAGGAGGGTGGGTTCTGTGCCCTTTGTGTCCTCAACGCTGAAGATGAAGGCCAGGGCGACCAGCAAGGACTATAACTAATTCCATGGTTATGTATTGTAGTTTCCTGAGCTGAGCTGCTGCATTCATTGCTCACAAATTGGCAGTCGGCGCTTGGGGCTTCTGCACTTGTGACCAGCCAAAGAGCCATAGGATCTCTGGTTCACCCATCAACGAAACGAGAAAGGACGATGGAACGAAGGAACTGTTGCTTGCCGAGGGGCTGCCTGCCCTGCCTGTTGTTGAGTCAGTTAGTGGCTTATTTGTAGGCAAACATTCACCGCCGTGAGGCCCCGGGATCCATCTAGTTCATAGATTTATCTAAAATAAGTGAACCATCTAATTGTTCAATAAGTTCATCCTGGGCCCGGGGACACAAGGCCCCAGCAGCTCGGGCAGCTCTCTGTTGCTTGTTTAGAATATCCAGGGAATGAATAGCCAGCTTAGGCAAATGGAATCCCCACTCCACATGGCATGCCATGGCTTCGGGGCTCTCTCTCCCGACCTCTAGACGTGCTTAAACCCAAAATTAGGGGTGGTTACGGGTGGCTCCAGTGGGCGGCGGCGGTGGCGGTGGCTCTGGCTCCGGCCTTCTTACGGGCCATAAAATTTAAAAGCGAGCAAAGCATTTTAGCTCTGGTGCAATTTATTAGGCCGGCTCATCGCGCCGCATTTCGAGCCTTTGCGTAACAATTGCCTTCATCTGTTGATAAATCCCTGGCATGGCACCAAGTAAATTGAAAATATCCCCCGCACACACACACGAGAGAAAGAAGGTGGAACTTCGACTTCGTCTCCGATTCCGATGTGCAGCCAACTGTGGCGCAGTTCTAATTATCCACGCACATGTCCCCGGCAAAGCAGCATTTCCAGACAGTCAAGCTTCTCTCTTACATTAGCTTGAGGTTTAGAGAAACAGAAAATGCTTGAAGATTAAGAAGAATAATAAAAGTAAATGGCAAAAGAACATCTGATAAAAAGGGAATAACTTTTTAATTAATTAAAAGCTTACTGAATCGAAGATTTCTATAGAGGAATATTATCCTGCTTGGTTCCGAGTTCGTTCCACTTAATGCAAGTCTCCCTGTACTTCCATTTCCCTGTATATACCGGGGCTTTAAGCGGCGACTTAAGGACATGGGCATGAAGCTGGTAAGGCAGAAGCTTCCGCTTCTGTCTTTTATGCAACTGCAGTGGCCACCCGCTGGCCTGACTCAGTGGCAAGCGGCATTCAAAACAGCAGCCAGGACGGCCCGCCAGCTGTGCAGTGCTGCCTCCGCCTTTTCATCCTCATCCGCAGCAAGTGGCGTGAAAGTTATGAATTTTAAACATTTTCTCTGGCAGGGCATCGCAGACAGAAGCCGAACCAAAACCAGAGCCAGCGCCAGAACAGGAGGAAAACGCCGCCCCTGCGGCCACGTCCATATATTAGTTTTCGGTGTCTTCGGTGGCGTCTGCAGATTTATAGCAGGCCAGAAAAATCTGCAATTGTGGGTGACTCCTGCAGCTTCACTCCCATACATCTCATTTTACAGAAATTGAAAGAAATCTTTATAGAAAAATAATACAAAAATAAATTGAATGTTTGCAGAAGCTGAAACGGAGTGAGAGTAGCACTTAAAGCGTAAATGTCATTTTAGGGTCCGGTGGGGGTTGTTCAGGATGCTGCGCTGGTGTTGCGCCAAATATCCACATCAGTTTGGAGGCATTTTCGGTATTTGTAGTTGACCAGGCCAATGGAATACATGGGATTGGTGGCCTTGTAAAAGTGCAGGCCTCGTCCGATTTTGATTATGTAGCCATTGCTCAAGCTGCAAGAAAAAAAATGGAAGAGATAAGATATTTTGTACATGTGTTACTATATATATTTATTGCATTGGGGTGGGCTTATCGCAAAAAGAATTGTTACACAGTGTAAAAAGGAAAATTAGTTTGGTTTAAATAATTATTTATTAATTTCCTCATAGAGCATAATGACTTTACTTTTACTGACACAGTGCTTTAATTACAACTTACTAGATTTTGCGATCGTGCAGCGAGTCTTCATACTTAATGGATACACTTATGTTCCTTCGCTCAAGGTCGGCCTTTATCTGACCCAGATTTGTTCTTTGTTGATCGGGATTCTTGGCATCCTGATACTCTTTGGTCACCAGGCGAAAATACTTCAAGTTGGGGCAGTTGGTGACGGCAAGCTCCAGGAATCTTACAAGATTTTGATACTGCAAGAAAGTATTTACATATAATAAATTGATTTGAATTTTAGCATACAGATCTGGGTTTGACTTTGCCGGATATTTTTGCGTGTATTCTTTTGGGTAACCTTTAACCTTCTGATATTATAATCGCTGTTTTAAAAGATTGTAATACGATTTTCATATGACTAAATTAAAATTAAAGCTTGATTGGTGTTAAATTTATACATTATTTTAACTTTTTGATATTTTCCAATTGTTTATGCCTCTTATCTTGAAGTAAATAAACTACGTGTCAACTTTCAATAGTTTAAAGATTTCCCATATCAATTTAGTGGATTGCGTTGTACAAATTCACTTCTCGCCCCGTTGCTCCTTCTCACCTGATAGTTCTGGGTCATGTAGGGCTCCTCCAGCAGGATCTCTACGGTATTCTTGTCCATAAATGTACCGAAAAGCTGATCATAATCATGCCCAGTGTCGTTTTCATCGATGGAAACATGGGACACCACTTCGCCGAGCATCAGTTTTCCATTTACTCGCGCCTTTATAGCGTCCGCACGATCCATGTACTCCTTGATCCTGGTGAGAAAACTCTTCTTCTTCGTCTCATCGGGCTCCCCGTTGACGAATTGCATCAATTGCGCTATCCCTTCTGTGTAGAGCGTCTGCGCTTCCAAAATCCGCGCATTTTGGTCGCATTCTACGGCGCGTATGAGCAGTTCCTTGGCCTTCAAAGCGTTGCTCATCTTGGCATGTCCTCGAGGTATTATTTAAGTACTCGAAAATGGTTACAACTTGTTGATCAGGATCGCGGAGGATCGTTTACATTTAATTTTCGATTGGAACGCACAGGAACACAACAAAGAAAGCGGCGCTATCAGCTGTTGGTGAGCCCGTAGCACGCGAGCAGAAAAAAGAGAAATCGGGTGATATTTTGAGAATTATTTGGTATTTTCCGTTACTATTTGAAATGGTGATAAGCTTAAATATTTGTTAAGCGAATTTATTTAATTAAAATAAACAAAACGTTGTAATTATTTAATACGATATACACTGAATCTAAGGAAATTTCCCTTAAAAATGATTTGTAACTATTGTTGCTGAAACAATTCCCATTTGCAGCCGTATTTTTTCAGGGAATCCCCACTTAAAGGTGTTCGTTATTTTTTATTTTCAAGTAAATATGCATATATGTACAAAAATCAATTGCAATTTTGCAGAAATTTGCATATTTCACTGTACCGCTGTGGCCATGGCGTTTTTTCCCTTTACGATTGTGTCGCTTACGAGCAATTACCTGAAAATGGAAATGAAAACGAAAGCGTTTTATCGCCAGCCAACAGTCAGACATGCCACAATTCGAGCCAAATTCAATTTCACTAAGCCAAATATTAATTTATTTGTGTTTTCATTTCTGACTGCTGGGACCGTCAGGTGACCAGGTGACCAGCCCAACCGCTGGCGGATGAGGAGGATGAAGGATACGGACTGGACGGGAATGTGTGCGCATCCAATCCATTCGTTCAGCCAAGGAAAAAACCGAAAACGTTTCGTGTAATTTCGAGTTTTTTGGGTGGAGTCACTCTCCCTCTCCGGCTGAGTGGTTTTCCCGGCCATCCCGACGACGACGACGACTCCTCCGTATTTTTATTTATGTCATAAATTTTAAGCCATTGGGAGCTGTGAACGGGAACGTGACGTCAGCTTATAGTTCGCATTGCGGGGCTTAAATTTTTCGCATTTTAAATGCGTATTAAGCAGAAAGAAAAGTCATTTTAGGTGATTCGACATAAAACTCGCCAGCCACCCCACCAACATATCCAAATTGGGAATAAATATGGCTTAATACATGCGTGTTGATGTGTTATTTGACTATGCCTTCTCCGTCAGTTGGCAAATTGCTTGGTTCGATGGATAAACTGGAAATGTGGGCTGGGAAAATATCGCATAATTCGGAAAGCCATAGAAAGTGATGTCAAACATTTGAAATTTAAATGCAAACTTTATTTGCCGTATCGAATAAAACGATTTTATTAGCGCAGCGAACGCCATTAGCATATATTCTTTTAAAAGCATAACAAACTTGTTGTGTCTGTGCCCCACAAAAGGATGTTCAATTATTTGAAATTAATTTTGTGTTAGCAAGAAAGGTCGAGCAATAATATTTGAAACTATAAATGAAAGTTGGAAGCGTTTTATTAAAGTAATAAAAGATTTTAGTAAAAATGCTACAGATATTTCTACTTTCAACGTATAAATTCCTGCTTTAAATATCAAAATAAACAATTTAAATACTTTTGAAAATATCTTTTCAGCGACAGTGCACATTTCCCTTTAATAATATTATTTTTCCCCAAACTAAATTGTTTATACTTCTGGTTCCGTATGTAAATGTTTGAAATACTTTAGGTAAAGGGCAAGGATACCCTAAAAAAACATTGCATACTCTCCGGCTGAGCTCGGGAATGCAGCTGAAACTGCTTTGGAATTCAAGTTGGGGGAATTAATTTGCCGTCTCGAACAAACTGTTTTTATTTGTAAATTAGACAACTTGAAGTGAAAGTGACCTTGTTAAAGACAACAAGACGGCGGGGAAGTTGAGCCGAGCTCTCGGCCTCTCGCTCTGTGAGCTCTTCGAGTGCCACGCAGGACTAACTTTTTGTTTGGAATTAGTGGAATTGTATCTTGTAAAACACAAACTCAAGTGGGCCAAAGCTGCGAGCCTAGAGCTCTGCCATGGATCCACATGTCACCCAATAATGCGCTGTGATGTGCCAAGCCACTTGTCCGAGTGTGTCGTGGGTTAAGGTTTTGGGCTTGGGTTTCGCTATACGGTTTTACTGGAGGAGGGTGGTGTGTGGGTTAAGTGTGTGACGGTCTGCCGTTTCAATTCCCCAGATAGCTCAGGGACGGCCAGGATCCGCTCATCAGAGTTAGTCCGAGTGGTAGCTGGAAGAGAAGTGCCCCGGCCCCAGGAAGAACAGTGAGAGGAATTCGGTAAAAATTAACAGTAGGGATCTTTATTCAGTGGATTTCTGGTACAGAGTGGAGATACGTGCTCGATCGTCGGGGCTGGCTTCGTCCCGTCTCGGGGGGAAACACCACGCTGTGGGGACCTTTTCGTTGCCAGTCGTCGGGCGGATCGGGTCTTCGGCCGTGCCGGGAGTCGGGACGTCCGGGTACCTGCTAAAGAGAGAGAGAGAATGGGTCGGACTATTTGAAGTCGTCGGTGAGCGAGAGAATGGTTCGGACTATTCAAGTCGTCGATGAGAGAGAGGCGCGATGGACTATTTAAGTCGGCGTTCGACGGATGAGAGAGAATGGTTCGGACTATTCAAGTCGTCGATGAGAGAGAGGCGCGATGGACTATTTAAGTCTGCGCTGACGGATGAGAGAGAGTGGTTCGGACTATTAAAGTCCCCAATGAGAGCGAGAGAGAGAGATATGACTATTACAGTCTACGGAGCGAGAGAGAGAGAGGGATAATGGTTCGGACTATTCAAGTCGTCGATGAGAGAGACGCGCTGGACTATTTAAGTCGGCGTTGACGGATGAGAGAGAGTGGTTCGGACTATTAAAGTCCTCGATGCGAGAGAGAGATAGGACTATCCAAGTCTACAGAGAGAGAGAGAGAGCGGGATAATGGTTCGGACTATTCAAGTCGTCGATGAGAGAGACGCGCTGGACTATTTAAGTCGGCGTTGACGGATGAGAGAGAGTGGTTCGGACTATTAAAGTCCTCGATGAGAGAGATAGAGATAGGACTATTAAAGTCTACAGAGAGAGAGATACTGGTTCGGACTATTCAAGTCGTCGATGAGAGAGAGGCGCGATGGACTATTTAAGTCGGCGTTGACGGATGAGAGAGAGTGGTTCGGACTATTCAAGTCCTCGATGAGAGAGAGAGAGAGAGAGATAGGACTATCAAAGTCTACAGAGAGAGAGGGCGGAAGGACTCTTAAAGTCTGCGGCTATTGATTCAATCCAAATCCTAGGGTTCGGATTGCCCCAAAAAAAGGACTTTCGCTTGCTGACTAGGAAGTGTGCTTATGGAAACTCACCGCTTCCAGTTGCTGTCGGCTGCTAGGTACCTTTGCCAGGGCCCGCGGCCGTCTTCCTTCAGCCTTAGCTTAAACCGGTTCGGAATCCTAAGCTATGCTTCCGAGATGCCTTAGCAGGAACTGGTTCGGAATCATAAGCTGCGCTTCTGCGATGCTGGTATGGTCGATCGGCGCGCGCGCGCATTTGTTTTTGTTCCCTTTTATTGATCTTCATTATTCTTATTGTCATTATTTACATGTTTATTTACAGTGTTCTTATGCTTTCTTTATGTTTATTATTATTTACATTATTTATTATTATTATTTACATTATTTGTTATTATTATTTACATTATTTATTGTTATTATTTACATTATTTATTATTATTTACATTATTTATTGTGCGCGTCACACCCCCCCCTCCTTTACGAAGTGGCGGGTCACCGCCACGTGGTTCCCCCGGTTCGACACCACCTTCCAGACTATGTTTCCATCCTCCATCAGAAACCTCCTCTGACGCCCACGTTGTTTGCCTTCCAGCTTTCTTCGGATGGCCTCCACCGCATCCGGGGACAACACGGCTCCTTCCGGGAGGGTCCACCCGTAATCATTCCGCTCCACCGGGTGGAGCTCGAGGATGTCGGCATCGGGAGTAGGCGGTCGTCGGCCCGGCGGTGTGGGGTGTTGGGCCCGTGGCATCGGCGTCGGGGTCGGTGGTGGGCGTACCGGTGTTGGTGTTGGTGTCGGCGGGCGGCTCACCGGTATATACGCCGGGATGGGTGTCGGGGGTCGTCGCACCAACGGTGGTGGCGCGCCGTATCCCTGCTCCTCCGACCTGCTGCGTCTACTCGGCGACTCCCTCGGGCCTGCCACTCCGGCCCGGACACACACCGGGCTGGCGGGTGCCGTCGCCCCCGGTGTGGCCTTGCCGTGCCCTCCGGAGCCCCCCTGTCGTGGCGTGTGGGCCACTCGACGCTTGCCCGCTGGCCGGTAGTCCGTTCCGTCCGCTTCCGGTGCCGTTCGCACCCTCTCCTCTCTCTCCGCCTCCTGTTTTCGCCCCATTCTGGCCGGCTCTGTCCGCTTCCTGGCTGCCCCGGGTGCTGCTTGGGCCGTGATCAGCTTGGCCCGGGTCGCCGCTGCCTTCACCACCTCGCTCCTCTTCCGGAACCGTCTCTTACTCTCCTCGAATTTATTCATCTTTTCTGTAATGATAAGAGACATTTGATTATTATCGGGTACGGACTTGTTTGCCCCCTTAGCTGAACTACCGCCACCAATCGTCCTATTTCCCCTTTTTGAGTCCAACCGCCCTACCCGTTCTGGTACCTCATATTCAGGGATCGCTTCTACGTATTGTTTTATGTCTCCTATGTATGCCCGTTTTATTTTTCCCGACTGCCTGTTCCTCATGGTCATGATCACTGGTGACACGAGTCCCGTAATCCTCCATGGCCCGTCGAACTTTGGTGCCAATTTTGCGTTGAATTTGTCGACCGCGTTTGACAGCCTGTGCGTCCTGCATAGCACCCATTCGCCTACCCTCGGCTTCCACTCTCTTTTCCTCAAATCGTAGCGCTTCCTCTGCTGCTCTGCTGCTTCTCTCATGTTCCCGAGCGCTTCCCCTCGTTGTGCTTCCATCCTCCTCCACCGGTTTTCTACCGTCTCCTCCTGTATTCCGGATCCCTCAGTAGTCCTGTCGAATGTTGCCCCCGGCAGCCGTAGTTCTTTCCCTAGTACTAACTGCGCAGGACTGAACTTTGTTGTTTCCGACGTACTGCTATTGAATGCCAGCATCAACTCCGGTAATTGATCGTCCCATCTTGTTTGGTCCTCTCCTGCTATCTGTGCAATCATGGTCTTGACCGTCCTATTTGCCCGTTCCGTCGGGTTCTCTTGCGGCGTGTATGGAGCCGTGAATTGCTGCTTCACTCCCCATCGTTCCATTGCCTGTCTTGACTTCTTCCCCGTGAACTGCACTCCGTTGTCCGATATTACTACCTTCGGCACGCCGAATCTCGCGATGATCCTCTCTCGAAACACCTTCAGAAATGCATCCGCTGTTGCCTGCCGGATTGCTGCCAATTCCACCCATTTTGAGTACTTGTCCATCATTACCACTAACGTAGAATTCCCATGCGTCGTGCGGGGTAGTGGTCCCACGAAGTCGACACATACCGTCTCCCACGGTGCCTCTGCTACCCGTGTCAGCATCTTCCCGGCCGCTTTCTGCTGCGAAACCTTGTACCTTTGGCAGCTGTCACAAGCTCGGACAAACTTCTTGGTGTCCCTGGTTAGTCCTGGCCAGAAATACCTTGTCTTTATCCGTTTTATGGTCTTGACCATCCCCAGGTGCCCCGCTTCGGCTGCGCTGTGGTTTTCCTGTAAGATCCGCGGGATCTCCTCTGCCATTGCACATAGCTTCCATCGTTGCTGATCTCTCGGACTGTCACCCCGTCGATACAGTCGTCCTTCTGCCATCTGGTATTCCTCACTCCGTGGTTCTTTCTGTAGCGCCTCCATCCTCTGCTTTATCCAGTCGTCCTGGTGCCTCATTCCCCTGACCTCCGCTCGTGGTAATCTTGACAATGCGTCTGCTACCAGGTTAAGTTTTCCCTTCCTGTATTGTATCTCAAACTGGTACGGCTGTAACCCTAGTGCCCACCTGGCCACTCTCCCGGCCGGGCTTTTAATCGAGTTTAACCATTTCAGAGCCATGTGATCTGTTACCACCGTAAACGGGTATCCCTCGAGGTACATCTTGTACTTATCGACTCCCCAATAAATGGCCAGGCACTCTTTTTCCGTCGCGCTATATTTCTGCTCCGTTTTGCTTAATCTCCGACTGGCAAAGGATATCACGTGTTCTCCATCCTCTGTTTCCTGTGTCAAGACTGCTCCTAACCCGAAGTCGCTCGCGTCGGTCTGTAGCTTGAACCGTTTGGAGAAATCAGGGCATGCCAAGACTGGTGCTCGTGTTAGGCTATCTTTTAATCCGTCGAAGGCTTTTTGGTGTTTTTCCCCCCACTCGAACTTCTGCCCCTTTCGGATCAACTCCTGTAGTGGTCCTGCCTGTTCCGTGAAGTTCGGAACAAACCTTCTATACCACGACGCCATCCCTAAGAAGCTGTGCACCTCCTTTGTCGATTTGGGCGCCGGCAGTTCCTGGATTGCTGCTACCTTCTCCGGGTCTGTCCGAATACCCTGATTGCTGACCACATGCCCCAAGTATTTCAGCTCCTCCTGGAAGAAGTGGCACTTGTCTGGGTTTATCCTGAGGTTAGCCCGTTGTAGCCGTTCGAATACTTCTTGCAACCGCTGAAGGTGCTCCTCCTTCGTCCGCCCTATCACTATGATATCGTCCAGGTACGCAAATGCATGGGGCTCCATTTCTGGTCCGATGATTGTGTCCAAGGCTCGCTGGAACGTTGCGGGTGCGGTTGTAAGTCCAAATGGCATGACCTTCCACTGAAATAGCCCCCGTCCCGGTACCGTGAATGCCGTATATTGCTTGCTGTCCGGGTCCATCGGGATTTGCCAATAGCCTGATTTCAAGTCTATGGTACTTATATATTTCGCTTCTCGCAACTGGTCCAGGATGAAGTTCATACGAGGCACCGGGTATGCGTCTTTTTCGGTCTTATCGTTTAGCAACCGATAGTCGATACACATTCGCCAGTCGTTGTTCTTTTTCCTGACCAGTACCACGGGTGCGCTATATGGACTCCTAGACCTTTCTATAAGCCCCAGAGACAGTAACTCGTCTACCTGTTCGTCGATAATTGCCTGCTGCTTCGGGTTCCTTGGGTAGTACCTCTGCTTGATTGGCTTATCGTCCGTCAGGTATATCTTGTGTGTTGCGGCGTTACTGACCCCCTTCATCCTCTCAAATACTTGCCTGTGTTCTCGCAGAAAATCCTCTATTTTCTCCTCCAGCGTATCCCCTTGCTTCGGCACTTCCGTTGTTTCCCTCGCTTCGTCGTCGTCGTCGTTCTCGCTTTCCTCCTCCCTTATCTCCAATTCGAGGTTCCCACATCTGAGCACACTCCGTGCTCTTGCTAGGAAGTCCATGCCCAGTAGGATGCCTCCCGCTACTTCCGTCATGATCATAAACGGAACTTCGATCCGGGCTCCTCCGAATTCGACCATTGCGTGAAATTCTCCGATCGCTCGCTGTTTCATCCCATTGGCGAGTGTTATCTCTACGCGCCCTCCGTTCCACCTCCCGTGCTCCCGTAGGTCCTGGTATGAGTTCCTGCTGATCGCGCTTCTTGATGCTCCCGTATCTATTATTCCTTTCACCATATTTCCTCCGAATCTGATCCTTGCCACAATTTGGACCCCGTCGCATGTTAAGTCGTCCCTCGGGTCTGGCTTTTGTTGTGCGGCCTGAGCTGCCAGTCTTATTTGCTCAGGCCCTACATGTTTCCCGTCGGTGCTCTACAGCATTGTGAAGTCCTCACTCCATCCTTCTTACAGACCCAACAGAATAATCTTGGTGGATTCCCGCAGTTGCGTGCCGCGTGACCTGTTCCTCCGCATCTGAAGCACATCTCTTGATTTATCTGCTGCCGTACTGGTCGTATTGCGCTCTCTGCGGCTTCGATCTCTTCCACTTCTTCCGCTAGCTTTAAGAACTCGGTCAACGTCTCGAACCCATTCCGCCGAGTGTATAGTTTTATCTTGCTTCGGCAATTTTTGTATATTCTGTCTAATTTTTCTGTTTCCGACAGTTTCGTAAATCGCATCAACTTCCGCAATTCTGTTGCAAACTCCCTCACTGGTTCGTTTTCCCGTTGCCTCATCTGTGTGATTTTCTGCTCCAACTGTTCTTCGTACCTTGGTGGTAGAAAATATTCCTGTATTTCCTCTTTCAACTGCTCCCATGACTCGATTTCGGTCGGTGTTGTGTTCCACCAATCGGCTGCTAGTCCCTCGAGGATGAATGGCATGGTTGGGATTAACTGGTCCATCTCCATGCCGTATCCCTTCGCCCACTGTTCTATTTTCTCCAAGAACTCCAATGGGTTTGTTACCCCCTGGTATCTAATACCCCATCCTCGCACTCGGTCGATTATTTCCACGTTCACTTTCCTCTCTTGTTTTGTCTCTTTTGGTTTCTCCATTTCCTCGACTCTTGTCACTACGACTACTGGTATTTTTGCTGGGCTCTTCTCTTTTTTGTACTTCTCTGCCAAGGTGGCTAGCCTCTGCTTTATGCTCTCCGTGTGGTCCGTGTTCTTGCAAAAAGCCGCTAGATCTTTTCTCAAGTCCTCTACTCTTCCCGTCGGGTCTAACTCGAATTCCCTCGCGTACTCTGTCAACTCTTGTTTTGTTGCCATGTACACCCAGGTGGACATGCTCTTCTGGTTTCGGGCCTCCGTTACTACCACTCTTTCTGCTCGGGCGCCAGCTGTGACGGTCTGCCGTTTCAATTCCCCAGATAGCTCAGGGACGGCCAGGATCCGCTCATCAGAGTTAGTCCGAGTGGTAGCTGGAAGAGAAGTGCCCCGGCCCCAGGAAGAACAGTGAGAGGAATTCGGTAAAAATTAACAGTAGGGATCTTTATTCAGTGGATTTCTGGTACAGAGTGGAGATACGTGCTCGATCGTCGGGGCTGGCTTCGTCCCGTCTCGGGGGGAAACACCACGCTGTGGGGACCTTTTCGTTGCCAGTCGTCGGGCGGATCGGGTCTTCGGCCGTGCCGGGAGTCGGGACGTCCGGGTACCTGCTAAAGAGAGAGAGAGAATGGGTCGGACTATTTGAAGTCGTCGGTGAGCGAGAGAATGGTTCGGACTATTCAAGTCGTCGATGAGAGAGAGGCGCGATGGACTATTTAAGTCGGCGTTCGACGGATGAGAGAGAATGGTTCGGACTATTCAAGTCGTCGATGAGAGAGAGGCGCGATGGACTATTTAAGTCTGCGCTGACGGATGAGAGAGAGTGGTTCGGACTATTAAAGTCCCCAATGAGAGCGAGAGAGAGAGATATGACTATTACAGTCTACGGAGCGAGAGAGAGAGAGGGATAATGGTTCGGACTATTCAAGTCGTCGATGAGAGAGACGCGCTGGACTATTTAAGTCGGCGTTGACGGATGAGAGAGAGTGGTTCGGACTATTAAAGTCCTCGATGCGAGAGAGAGATAGGACTATCCAAGTCTACAGAGAGAGAGAGAGAGCGGGATAATGGTTCGGACTATTCAAGTCGTCGATGAGAGAGACGCGCTGGACTATTTAAGTCGGCGTTGACGGATGAGAGAGAGTGGTTCGGACTATTAAAGTCCTCGATGAGAGAGATAGAGATAGGACTATTAAAGTCTACAGAGAGAGAGATACTGGTTCGGACTATTCAAGTCGTCGATGAGAGAGAGGCGCGATGGACTATTTAAGTCGGCGTTGACGGATGAGAGAGAGTGGTTCGGACTATTCAAGTCCTCGATGAGAGAGAGAGAGAGAGAGATAGGACTATCAAAGTCTACAGAGAGAGAGGGCGGAAGGACTCTTAAAGTCTGCGGCTATTGATTCAATCCAAATCCTAGGGTTCGGATTGCCCCAAAAAAAGGACTTTCGCTTGCTGACTAGGAAGTGTGCTTATGGAAACTCACCGCTTCCAGTTGCTGTCGGCTGCTAGGTACCTTTGCCAGGGCCCGCGGCCGTCTTCCTTCAGCCTTAGCTTAAACCGGTTCGGAATCCTAAGCTATGCTTCCGAGATGCCTTAGCAGGAACTGGTTCGGAATCATAAGCTGCGCTTCTGCGATGCTGGTATGGTCGATCGGCGCGCGCGCGCATTTGTTTTTGTTCCCTTTTATTGATCTTCATTATTCTTATTGTCATTATTTACATGTTTATTTACAGTGTTCTTATGCTTTCTTTATGTTTATTATTATTTACATTATTTATTATTATTATTTACATTATTTGTTATTATTATTTACATTATTTATTGTTATTATTTACATTATTTATTATTATTTACATTATTTATTGTGCGCGTCACAAGTGGAAAAGTGCACTTAGAGAAAGGAGAGAAGCTTAAAAGGATGGCTGATAAATATTTCAATTATTTTTAGAACTAGAGAACATTTCTGAACTTTAGTTATTTTTTCTGTATTTTTTAAGGACTCTGAAGAGCGGTTTTTTAAAAAAAGAAGTTCTCTGATGGATCATATTTGTGTTCAGCAAGCAAATATATTTTTTATTTTCCAAATTTATCTACAATTAACTTATAAAGTTAATATATTTACTCTTAGAAAGGAAAATTCACTTCCCTTTTCAGCTCTATATATTTTCTCTTAGTGCTGGGGATGGGATCTGCGGGATGGTTATAGGAATCGAAATAGGAATCGGAGTCGGAGAATCGCTTGATGGGTTGCTGGGGGCAGTGGTTAGCTTGGCTTAGCTCATATTACGGGTATCTTGGCGCCAGCTTTTTATCGACGATTATTTTCTTTAACTGTGAGAATGTGTGTGTGTGTTGTTGTTGTTGTTGTGCTCTGCCTTTTCGTTCAATATTTGCTTGCCACTGCCGCTGCTCCTTCGTCTTCGTCCTGGTTTCCTTTAGCCACTGACTGACTCGGCTTCCTTTTTTTCCGCCACTTTTGCAGCCTTTCTCGTTGATTTTTATTTGTTTCTCTTTCAATTTATTTTGCCATTTCGTTTTCCTTTCTGCTGTCATTCCTGTTGTTGTTGCTGCTGCCATTTTCATCGCTTTTATTGCAAACACACACACACAGGGGCAGACACATGTGGAGCAGCCAGCTCCCCACACATTGTGTGTCCTTCACAGTCACAGTCACATTCGCAGTCACATTCACAGTCACATTCACATTCGCAGTGCGTGTTTGTCAGTCTAACTGTGTGCTCAGTGCACTGAGAAAAAAGCGGAATATTTAATGTTGATTAATTAATTAAGGGTTTTCGGAGGTGGAACTTGGGAGGTTTTAATTTTGTTTGTATTGATATACTTTTTAGATAAAAGATTTAAAAGAGTATTTTATCAAGATTTTAAAGTCATTTTTAACATAGTTAACAAGTTCCTAAAGTCAGCTATAAAATAATTCCTATCAAATAAAGAAACTGAAAAGGAAGGGAGACTCAACGACAACATTTGTCTTTACGGAAATCGACAGGAACAACTAAATAAATTTTACTCCAGAAAGTGTATTTTATATAATTATATTTTATTCTTATTTTTCTATATATTTCTTTTAAAAATTTGTTTTAAAGTATTTTACATCTTCTTGTTCCCAAATCTTTCTGTGTACCAACTTTAAACTTCTTTGCTTAGCCATTTTGACACAAGTTTTTCTTGGCTGCTCGAGTGCTCGTACACAGCTTACCCTTGACTTTGGATTGCCTTTTTCTCAGTGTGTTTGCGAATCTGTTTGTTTGCTGCTAAATGTGCGCTCAGCCCGCCACTCATTTATGTCGTCGATGTGCCACAGCCGCTGTCACCCTCGGCAAGCAAGCACACCCCCTCGCCGTGCCACCTCATCTTGGCACCACCATCACCCATCCCACCCACACACCCCTTGGCACCCGCCCCCTGGCACGTTCGTTAACGTTCAGTTTTCCACTTGATGCTATTTATGTTTGCTTCCATTTTTCAAGAAGGATCAAAATTTATATTGGCTAAAAAGTCCCTCGAGAGCTTTTTACCCCCCACACTCCTTCAAGGGCTGGGAAAAGCCCCTCCTGCTGCTTGCCCCTCCCACACTCGCCCATACACACACTTACAGATGTAACAAATTGTAACACAATCGTAACTGTTTACTCGGGGGGTCACCGGGGCTAAGCCAAAATCATAACCTCATGAACTTTTGCGCCCTCCGCGCGGTAAGTGGCCACGCCCCCCTCGGGGAGTATATATCCCACATGTCCCTTCAATCCTTGCACCAAGAAAAATAGGAATTCATTTGAAGAAATAAGTTTGACCATCTTGGGTTGGGATAGATGAAAAGGATACTTTTAAGTATTTAATTATTAATCAAAAAAATTGTAAATAAATAAATATTAAATTGTAAGGGATATTCATTCAATGGGAATTGTTAAAACTCGTTTAGACATTTTCTGAAACTATGTTCTTAGAAAACTTTTCCAAAAGATTTAAAAATAATTAAATAATAAAATAAAATGTCTGCCATTAAGTGAATCCCTTTGATGTTATTCCTATTCTCTTGGCATGGATTATTTTTAGGAACATAAGGTATGGTGTCTATTACAAAGTCTTATCCGAACCCGGAGGGTTTCTAAGTAAGTATTATTTTTCTGATTGTTTTCTCTAAACTAAATTTAAGTATATAAAAATTTGATTAAACCTGCTATCATTTCATAAATAAAACTCTTAAATAATATATTTAAACAAAAAATATATTACTTATCTCAAGACCTCCTTTGATCTCACAAATTTTTTCTTCTTGTGTGACCATTGTGATGCCAAGCAATTGAATTGAGCTGCAATTGTTTTGATTTCTGGCCCTGGGCCTTCATTTTCCCGGTTTTTCCCCCATTTCCCATTCTCTCACACTCTCCTCATATTATGACTTCTCGTATTTATCGCCTCCCGTTCGTTTTCATCGTCAAGTGTGGCAAAAATGTAATAAACAATTCGAGATGCTTTATTGCTGCAGCAACTCAATTTATATGGCCTGTCCTTTGAGGTGCTCCTTCTACGGCTCCTGGTTCTTCAATTTCTTCATCCTCGTCTAGAACCCCATACCCTTGTATCCCATTCCTTAGACCCAGCCTTGGCTGGCTCCTCCATTGTGGCCTGCTTTTGTTGTGCGTCAGTTTCCCTATTAAGCGCACACAAATTGATGATGTTAACAATGACGATACAGAAATCGGTGGCTCGATGACTGGCCAGAAAGCCGAAAGCCGAAAGTTTATGCCGGCGAACCGGAACAGCGCATGGCCAACTGAAATGGAAACTGCCTGCGAAAATTTCAGAGTCCAAAAACTATTGGATAAATAGTTTGGTATATATAAAGTAGAAGTTGGGATGTTCCAGAAGTCCTAAGAAATACTCTGTCTAGAAGCCAGTTTTATCTGCAAATTAAAACATTTTTTTATATAGATTTAAAGCTTTAAATATGGCAGCTCTTATTTATTAACCATTGTTAAATAAAAAATCAAAAGTTTGCACTTTTCCACAAAAGATTAATGGCGGCTTCTTTATTTACAGGAAAACAGAATGTATGCCCTGTTTAATTAATCTTTTTTATACTCTTGTTTGTATATAAATTATTCAAGAACGAATTAAAGCTTATGGAAATGCTGGTGGCTTTAAAATGAATGCAAAATAGTCTTTAACTTAGATATATTTTCAATAATTGTTCAGCAGGCAAGAGATTTATAGTCTTTTTTGTATTTTTAGATAAGCAATCAATCGTTTTTCAAGCCATGATTTTTATTATATATAAGATAAGTTTACATTTCATTTAAAAAATTCATAAATCTTTTATTGTAAAGTGAACATTTAATTTTTAAATGCTTTGAAGACTGAAGTTTTTATTGTAATCAGTGCAGCTGATATATATTAACCGTCGTTAAATAAAAAAGTAAAAGTTTGCACTTCCCCCGCCGGAGATTTATGGCAGTTTCAGCATTTTCAGGAACACAGCAGCATGGCTGGGCTCTTCATCTGCTCTTCGTGTTTGTGTTGCAGGCCAAAAATGGCTTTAATGTGTTCACATTTGCTTTGTGTTGGCTTTGATGGAAGCTAACTCTCTGCTGCTGCTGCCGTCGCCAGCTCATCCCCAGAATGGAGACCCCAAACCCCGTCTCCCTGGGATCGACAAATCAATTGAAAACTGACAGTTGTGACTAAACGGCGCATATTTCCTTGACATCTGTGTGGGAGTCTGTGTCTGTTCCTCAGTCCACATCCTAGCTATATATATATATCGGGTATTGAGTGTGTGTCTGTGTCATGCATATTTCTGTATTGGATTTCAGTCCATTACGCGTCGCTCAAGTTTCGGGAATTGGATATCGGCTTTTATATATTTGGTACATATATATATAGCTGGGGAACTGTTGCCGGTTGGCTTTCTGTTTTTGGTATCTGGTTCTGTTTTTGGCTGAGTTTTTTGGACTACTTTCTCGGCTCGGTTCCTGCTCTCGGTTCCGTTCCGTTTGTGCATTAACGAAACTCACGCACGCCAGGCAGGCAGGAGGCAGGCCGGCAGGCGAAATGTCAGGGGCTTGATTTATCCTGGCCAACTCCGCACTGCGTGTTTGGCCACAATCAATCGATTGCCGCCATCGCCATCGCTATAGCCATCTCCAGAGCCATCGCCTTATAGGCATATAGCCCATCACCGCCCCGGCTGTTTGTAACTGTCGCTCAGGGCGTGCCTACACTCGAAAACTCATATTTTCTAAAAATACACGCCCCCAAAAATCATAGTTTTTGCCATCTATGACACCTTTATGGGTCTACTGAAATGCTATCCTGCCTGGCCGAGTTCTTGGTTATAGATTTTAGCTTTGAAAGATAAATGTTATATGACAATGGGATAATTTTTGGGTTTATAAAGGCGTCAAATTGAAAATTGTGATGAAATTTATGATAAATGATCCATGTCCGTAAAGTAATAACCTTTTTTAGTTAAGAAAAGAATTTTAAAATAATATTTCATTACGATTTCAAGGAATTCCGAACTTCAAGTTATTAAAAGTATATTACAAAATGGGAAATAAAATATAAAGGACCTCAATATGACTTATTTCTAAATAGGCTTTTTTATGCCTCCTTTTTACTTATTTCTCCTTGTGTAAATCGGATATACTCGGCACAGGATGGCGCCCACTGACTAACTGACTGACACGACCGGGGACAGGACACAACAGGGCTGGGGCTTGGACAGGAACTGGAACAGGAACAGGACGAGCCCGGCCCCAGAAAGCGGCAACAGCTGAGCGCGGGGCGATAATTAAAATCCGCTACGCACCCCGTAATTAGTTGCACAGGTCAGAGGAAACGCTAAACGCTGGACTCCATCCACTCCATTATTCGTATGTAACTCTGCCCTGTGGCTACTATTTCTACGTCTACGTCCGCGTCCAATTCCACTTCCAATTCCGATTCCAAATCGGATTCCATGTGCTATCTCCATCTCTCTGTCCATTTTTATGGACATGTGCGTAAGCGATCCGTGCGAAAAATGGGCGCTTCGCAGCAATTACCTCCGCGGGAGCAGGCAGCCGGGCCCCAAATAGAAGTCGGGGCCAAATAGATTCGACCTGGCCGATAAGTCGTCCTGCCCCCCTCTCCAGCGAATTTCCACTTTCCATTCAGTTAAGTTCCGAGCGTGCACGCCTACGCACCTTTTGCTGTCATGCAAATCAGTTTGCCGCGGGTGGCCTCCACAACTTCAGCTGTGTCCCCCCATCTCCTCCCACTATATATGTGTATATATATCGAGTCTATATAGTATATGCAGGCAGGCAGGGCCCTACCCCATTCCGGCCCACGCCCTCCTCACATATGCGTAACGCCCGCTAAATTACGAAAACGGAGAACCTCAGGTGAAGTCGAAGCTATATCTGAATCTAGGAATAGTGATGAGTAGAATTGGTTCTTAGAAAAGGTTTATATCTGGTTTATCTATAAAGAGCTAAAAGAGGAATATTTCATCATAAAAACTTGACGAAAAAAAGAAGTCCTTTATTAAAGATTTTTAATCTTTTTATCAAGTTTTGGACTTGTTCCTAGTAGCTTTGGGTTTTTAAATATTTGATCTCTTCATAAACAAAATTGTAAATATTGCTTAATCCTAAAACCCGTTTAATTTATTCCCTTTTTACTTATTAGAAGCTATAGAAATCATTAGGGTCTTGACATCCCTTAAAATTGAGTCAAAAAGTATTGAATTAAATGAATTTAAGGTTCCAAATTAAATACAAATTTATTCGTTTTACCGATCCAATATTTTTGATCATATATGAAGCGCCTTTTAAAGACAATCTCAAAACTCTATTGATAGTTTTTAAAATTTAAAAACCCTAGAGATAGTTTTTCAAATTCTACCAAAAACTGTTCCCCCTAAATAATTCCCGCCAAGCCATGGCATTATTTTTAGGCCGTATTTGCGTCAACTCTTGGGCGGCACTGCATTCGATTCCTGGCCCTGGAGGGGTGTCAGGTGGTTGGCCGGAACCGTCCGAGTTTATCATTGCGTTGCGAAATGCGAATCGGAACATCCGCTTCTAAATGCCAGGCATTTGCTGAGCTCTAGCCCCCATGTTACCCCCGATACATCCCCCATTCGCCGCATTCGTCGCAGCCAAGCTCATATCTCTCTAATGGGGTTAGACCTGCGATTGTCCGGTGTTCGGTGCTAAATTGAAATTGACCAAGAACGTAGAACGCAGAGGAAGACTCGCACCGTGGCTTATATAATGCGCGGCTTATGTAATTTCAGCGTCACTTTGGAGATTTATAAATTTTCGCTGGTTTTTCTTTTCCATTCCAACGAGCTCTTGTTGTTTTTTATTTTTTTATTTTACTTCTTCTGCCTTCCTTGCCTGGCTTTGTATCTCTCATTCCCAGAGAGAAGTCGCATTAAGCCAGCTGGACGACGTTTCATTACCAAAAAAGGAAAATCGGTGGCCGGGTGACTGGTCGGGGGGGCTCTGTGGAAAAGCTCGAATGGAGCTGGGAAGTATGCAATGTAAATAAATGGATAGGAAGAAATCAACGTTAAAATAAATGACACTAAAACTGGAGACACTCACTTTGTTTTTGTTCTCCCCCCCCTGCCCCTGCCCATGCCACTGCCACTGCCACTGCCAGTGCCTTTTCTGCTCATTTAGACGTGGCCCGCGCGCTGTTGTTTTTTGTTTTGGCCCGCTCTTCAATTGGCTATTAAGCAAATTGATTCAGTTAAATTTATCTTAATGCAATCTTCGCTCCCCCGTCGCCGCGCCATTTCAGATAGTGCATAATTTGAAGGGCATAGTAAACAAGCCAACAATTCACGCGCAACAACGGCCAGATACTCGGCCTGAACTCGGCTCGCACACTTGTAGATACAGATACATCTCGTAGGTCCGACGACGACGACGACGACACATGACAAAACAAAAATGGGAAAACAACAGTAGAAGGAGTTGGTTGCCACGACTAAAGGATATCCTTGATATTTTAGAATTATATAACTTGAGTTTATGCTAATATAAATGCTTAGAAATATTAAATCTTTGGCAGGATCTATGAGATTCTTAAGCTAGAAACTTCTAATCATCTAATATATACTTCAATCTGAAGCTCATGTTTCCAAAATGGTATATCATTACCTCTAAAACCTTCTCAGATCCAGGTATTTCCATCCAGATAAACCAGCTTAAATGTATATATTTCACAGAACCTGTTACATCCTCTTACTAAAGATACAAAATACCCTTGAAACTCCCCCAAAAGCCGGGGTATGAAAATGGGAAAAAATATATTTGGGAAGGGGAAAGGAAAGCAAAAGTATCCAGGCTGAAATATCCAGACCCAATCCCGTTGTGAGGCGAGGACGACCATAAAGCGCTCGAAGCGTGAAGAACAAGGGTGAATGTGGAAAGTTACAGAAAAAAAGCATTAGAAAATATATATCTGGCTTGGCTTAAAAAGCGCGCTGTTGATTGTTTTGCTGGATAACGGCCACGATTCCCAGTCCACCGATTGCTCCATTGCCAGAGTCAGAACCATCGCCATCGCCATCGCCATCCCCCACATTTTTCCCAAAAATCCAGCCGAACTGTTGCGGGGTTATTTTGATTCCGTTGTCGCCATCCGCTATCCGCCGCCATCCGCCTATGATGGAATCGCCCCGAAGGGCTCTGGCTGCGGCCTCGTCCTCCACCCATCCACCCACATCCAACCCCTCGGGCTGAATGCCACGAGGCCTGCGGAAAACTATCTCTCCGCCAGTTGCGTATGTGTGCTACTGGGCAATCTCTAAGCCGTATAAATATGCCATCGTCTGAGGACAATCTACTAAAACCATCGGATTCGACTCGCCATGGCGTTGCCTGGGCCCAGCCCAGCCGAAGAGCACACACACAGAAAAAAGCGGAGACTGATTAAATTAGGGTCCAACTTATCCAACTCGGACTTCCCTAAGCCGATTTTGGTGTTAACTCAAACAAAATTGAGCTTGATTAGCGTTGAGTGGCTTGAATTTTGCTGTATTTCTTTTTACGAACTTGTACTTTTTGTCTTTAGTTGGGTTTTAAAATTGAAATTAATTACGATTTTGATATTTTTATTTTATTTTAATATCATTAATACTTAACTCTAAATTCAATAAAGAATATTTCCTTCTATAGAATATTAAATAAAAAAATATCTTCTACAGTATACATTTAAATTTTAAAAATTAATCATTTAAAAACCCCTCCAAATACTCTACTTATTTTCTTCCAGTGCCCAAAAATCAGCCTCGCCTTCGAGCCATTGATCGGCCTATAAACAGAGTTTTTCTCTTGCCTTGTTATTGCCCCATAGGCAAATCATATAAATTATGCTCAATTTTTTCCTTTTGGCTTTTAATAAGCATAAAAACTTATGATATGTGAAAATATGCGCAACAAACAACAACAGGCGAGGGAGAACCGGCGTTATATGGACCATGGGGCTGTTTATGCTTGAAAATTGTTTACTTTCCCGTTGTTTTTTTTTTTTGTGGCTCACTGTTACACACAGTTATGACAGCAGTGCAGGAATCCAGAAATTTATTTAGCCGACAACGGCTCCTCCTCGAACGGAAGGGGTTCTCGAGCTGAAACCCAGGCTGAACGTGTCACATTTCCCCAGGGATATGCTGGCATCTACTTAAAGTAGACTTTAACTTTGATTTGAGTGTGAGTCCTGCTTCAAGGATGTGCGGAGAGGGCTTAAATAAGAGTAGCTAATCTCAGTGTTAAAGAGTGATTGTGGGGGGAATTATAATTATTTTGGTTTAGATAAAAAATAATACATTTATGTATTACTCTCACAATTACTGACGGTCCTTAAGAAATCCTGAAATAATTCCTTTGCCAATTTCAATGATTGCAACCCTTTACAAAATTTTAAAAAATTGATAAAAATTTGAAAATTCTATTTTATCAATATTTTTTTATTAATTAATTGTGGTTATAATGTCCCCACATTACATTATTATGTATATAATGTAGCAATCACTGCAGTTTTGGAAAACTTATGCACGTCAGAAGTTTTGAAATATTTGTATTTTTAAAATCATATTTACGAATTCTTTTAAAAAATTTCTTTTTTATGTAGAAATTATATTTAAAGCAGTGCTTTTCTGATTCAATTTATTATCTATTTCAAATATTTCCCTGTTGTATACAAAAAGCTGTAAAGATTAAGCGGATTTGCAGTTTCCGGAAATTCATTTCCACCGTTGAATCCAATTGTCAACGGGAATCGCCTTCGGAATGAAATCAGCTGCCAATAATTTGCCAGATTCCTCTGCTTCCGGGGTGGGGAAAGCCGGGCAGATTGAAGGGAAAGTGTAACTGCAATTACTTTTCCGCGGAAAAATACTTAGTTTCCGTTCCGTTGATTCGCACAAGTGCCACTGCACTGAATAGGAAAAGGGCTTCCAGGAGGACATCTGCAGCTGACTGAGCAAAAGGAGCAGGAGGAGGTCCTTCCCAGGATTCCCACAGATTTCGCCACAAAAAACCCACCAATTGAAATCAAACGCATTGATCTGTTGTTTTTTTTTCAGATTTTTATTTTTTATTCACTATGTTTGTTTTCTCATTTACTACGCAAGTTGTTTTGCATCGTCGCACTTTCTTTTTTTTCGATTTTCTCTGGTTTTTCTCCCCTCTGGGTTTTCCTCTTTTTTATATTCTTTTTTTCATGTATAAATTTGTCATGTGTTATGAAAATATAATATACTTATGTACGTTTTTGTTAGATGTTTTACAGAATGCTTGGCTCCGTCTCCTTGTTGCTCTCGTTAGTTAGTAACTATGCATTGATTAGCCATTGTGGTTCATGGGTGTGTCTTTGTGTGTGTGTGTGGTTTGTGTTGGATTATACAAATCAATTGATTAAGTACAAAATATATAGTATACTCGTATAATGCGTATATAGGGGCTTTATATATTTATATATATATTTTTATTGATGCACTCTAGTCGAAACCACGCAATCAAACTGAAGACTTTTTGTAAATTCTTTTGTCGATTTCCCATTTGTTTGTTTCTCTGATTTATTAATTAGCTGCACTGCAATTTTCAACAACTTAGCTTTAAAAAACTACTGAAAAACATTTCGTAATTGAAATTGACCATTTGGTTAAATTGACTTTCGAGGGCGAATCCTGGCGGGAAACTTGTATCGAGCTGAGGATATTCTTCATTGATTTCACTTGATTTTTTTTAAGTTTTTCTTACAGCCAGGACCTTTATGTATCTGTGTGTGTGTATGTATGTGTGTATTATGTACATGAATGTCATATACATAATGCTTGTAATTCATAATGTAGAATGTTTTTGCATACATATCGCATAATAAACGCTTTTTTGTCCTTGTGTGTATATATATATTTATAGTTGTTGTATATATCTCATATATATATAAATATATATTCGATTAGTTTGTCTCAATTAAATACAAATACATAATTTGGGATGAGTGTGAGTGTGTTGTGTGTGTTTGCTGTTCTTGTATTTCTAGGTACAGAATTATTTTTTATATTTTTTGCTGGCTTTACTAAAGGTGCTGTGTTAAATTTAGCTCAAATTTATGTTCGCTTTTCTTTAATTTATATTTTTTTATATTTGCAACTCTACTTTTCTACAAACCTACAGTTGTGTGTGTGTGTGTGTGGGTGTGTCTGTTTGTATGTGTGAGTGCTCTAAATACAAGTTAAAATGATTTATTCTCTACGCAGCAACTCTCTGGTTCTCAACTATATCTGCAGCAATGTCTGTGTTTCCGGTTGTGTCTATAATGTATAATCGACCAAAATAGGTTTGTATATCTATCGCAACAATGCACCTATGCAAAAACATAAGATGAGTTTTCATTTCCACATTTTTTAATGGGTTTTCTTGGGGTTTTCTTGGGTTTTACATTTTTGTTCGTTGTATAAAGTACATCAATTGGTCTCGTCAAGCAGCACAAAAGTTGCGATAACAATATGCAAAAAACAACTCTACCGTTAATATAATATCTGTATATCAATAACTAATAATTATAATTGTTTAAATCGTTAATCAATTCATCGTTTGCCAGCTAAATTGAAAATCCCTACGGCTCGTTTAGGTTATACGCTTAGTAATTGGGTTTTTGTTGCATACTTTTTTGGGCCTTTTTTCGTTTTCTGTGTAAACTAAATTGTTAATATATATATATATTCATCGTTATTATTATGCTATATAGTGTATAGTGCCATAAATGTTCTTGGGGTTCGCATACTTATCGCAATAATATAACGAATTCCAAATATTTACTCATAGATACATGCGATTTAATACTTTTTAGTTACCTTAATTTGCTATTGCTTTCGAATTGCGTTCATTTTTTGTGGCTCTTCATTATTGCTGTTAATTGTTAATTGCTTTCCGTCGATTCTTTACGATTATATGGTATAATACAATAGCTGTAAATAAGTTGTAGCTTTTGCTCTTCAATCTGTTTTTTTTTTTATAATATATATTCAAAGTGTTAAGTCTTTCATTTTTTGTTCTCGCTTGCTTTTTTGCTTCATTATTTTCGTTGTCAGCTATATATATATGTATATATATAATATAGAGTTGTATATATAATAATTTCCATGACCTTTTGTTAGTTTATGTTCAATTCTTGAATTATTAGTGTTAACGTGCCAAGTCTTTTTATTTTATTTAATCATTGTTTTGGGTTTTTGCTCAATTATTTATACATTGCTTTTGTTTTCAGGGTAGTGCGTGTGAGTGTGTGTCGCGGGGGTGTGTGTTATTTCAGTTTTGGAATTGATAAATAAATAAATCATGCCCAATGCAAACTATGCAAATTAAATTTTTCGGAATTAAATGCCAGGACACCGCTGCTTCCTCGTCCTTTTTTGCAGTTTCCCTCTTTTCGGGGGGTGGCATGATGGTGAAATATTCCTCCCCCGTTATGTCCTTTCTGTTCTCTTTTTTTATTACATTTCCCTTTGTTCGAGTCCGCCTAACGAGCGCTCGTTAAACTGCATTGACACAAAAAGGACAACACAATGTTGTTTCCCTGTTTCCATGGTGGAAGTCGCGGGGTGGCCAGCAACAGATAATGGAAACAATGGATCATGAACCTAATGCTACAAATACTGAATTCAACAATTGCATTTCGCATTTCACATTTCGCATTGCGCTGGTTCCGTGTCTGTCTGAGTAGTGAAGTTTATATGCTAAAAATGTATCAACTTTAACAATTTCCTGGGTATAACAATACGTCATGATCTGTGTGTGGTGTGTGTGTGTGTGGTGTGCGTGTTTGGACCAACTGAAATGCCAAAAAAGTTTTCCCTTTTCAAATGAAATTTCAATCACTTCTCTGGGAGCTTCTTTAAAACCCTCTCTTTGCATATTTCTGGGCTAAAAAATAATGTGAAAATAGAGATACACCCCCTCTGTTTTAGCTCCGATTTATATATATGTTTATAGTATATCTTTACCACTACGATTTATTGCTTTTCGATACACGTAATTCTATTAAAAGTTTCTGGAGCTCAATATGAATTTGATTTCTCGCTTGCGCTTTCCCATTTTCCTCTTTCTATTTTCTGTTGTTTTTTCCGTTGAGCAAAATTAATGAATAGTTTCGAAAAAGTGTATTTGTTGTGTGTGTGTGTGTGTTTGGACTATCACAATATTCGAATTGCTTTGGGTTCTTACAGTTTCATCAGAGAAAAATAAAAAATCACACAGAGTCCAGTTGGAAACAATAAATAAATCAATAATTATAAATAAAAAACATTGTTTTGCATGTAAAGTGTGGGTATTTAATATGCATTTGTATATTTGTAACTTTATAATTGCTTCATTTCCATTTGTTTTTCTTTATTTTTTTGTTTGCTTTTCTTTTTCATGTTGTTTTTTTTTTTTGTTTTTTTGTTTTTACAAGTGTGCTTCGATTTCTAATTGTAAGTAGTTTCAACCTTACAGCTTAGTTTAATACTAATAAATCGATTAACTCGCTAGTTATGTTAAGTTATTGCTTTACTTTCCTCGCCTTTCTATACAATTGTTATACAAAATTTTTAAAATTTAATATTATTGCCGGGCTTTAATTCAACATTCGTTTCGTCATAATGCAAATTTCATAAATATTCATTACATTTCTCCGTCCAGAAATCATAAACGATACGTAAATAATAGGTGACTATCTCTAGATAACACTATATATTTTATATATATATTTAATTAATTGTAGTTGTAATTGAAATAATTGTAATTTGTTCTGCGTTTGCATGGGGGTTTTTCGCTTTTGTTTTTTATTTAGATTTGAGTATTTGCTTTGGTACTTTAGCCGATTTACTCGATGCCGATTGCTATTCGTCTCGATTATTCGTTTAATATTATCCTTAAAAGTGTTGCCATCTCCCTAGCTCGACGCTCCTCCTCCTCGTCCTCCTCCTCGGAACAACAGTATAAAAATAATTTCGTGATTATACTTACTAGTTTAACTTACGCTTAGTACATGTCGGAGTACTAACCCTAGCTGTATATATAATATATGCCTTGTAAATATTACGCAACTACATACGTATTCTAGATGTCTGTGTATATATCCCGGAATATATTCATGCTCCTCCCCTAGCTTAGACATACGAAAACGATCTAAACTTGGGCTACAACTACGGCTACAAAATGTTCGTTGCACTTCTTTCCCTCTTCCTCTTTGAGATCGGTTGCTGAAGCTGATTTCAGTTGAGTATTATGTATAATGTATGTATATAGTATGTATAATGTTTAATGTTTATGTTTTGAGACTAAACCCTAATATATACATTTTGTGCGGCGATCGTGTCTAGGGTGTGTGTGTGTGTGGGGTATGTGTGAGCTTCTGTGAGTTTGAGTATGAAGATGAGTACGTAAATGGGTAAATGAGTAAATGATGGGAATGAGTATGAGTTAAAGTTACGTAATATAGGGCTAAGTAATATCGTACTAGGTCGGTTAAGTGTCGAAAGTGCAAAAGTATTATTCACGCATGGACGAAGTGTACTGTTAAATGCTTGAGACTAGATCACACTCGATATTTGTTCTGTAATTGAGGGGTTCCCTAGATGCGATCAAATACTGGGGGCAATCCCCGATATATCTTTGGTCTTTGGCTGGTCGCTGACTATACTCCTAATTGGGCCTCGAACGGAATGCAATAAGTAAAAAAACACTGGGAATGTGGCTTTGGTATTTAAGTGAGTTTGCTGTTAAACAGCGACTAGATCTTCACTTCTTTTTACAGACTAAAATAAATAGGATTCACTGGGAAATATAGGGAATATAGGGAAATGCTAATGCTAATCGAATCATAATGAATATGCCCAACAGTTCGAACCGCCTCTCTCTGTCCGCAATGCTCTTCTAGCCGTAAATGAACTTTGGTTATAATGGAGGGGGACTTGACCTATATAAACGTGATCGTGATGCTTTCTACGGGGGATTAATATGAGGCTTACACAACCAGTTCTCGGGGAGTTTGAGTTGGTCCTCGGTTTGGTTTGGTTTCGTTTCATTTGTTAACATTCGCTGCTCCTCCGAACCTTTGCTCCTTCGAACCTGCTCCTGCCTCCCGAAAAAATGGTTCGCTAACCCGACTAATATTGCTTTGCGTTTCGTTTTTTGTTGCTTTTTGCCATTGCTTTTTGATTAATTTGTGTCATTTGTTTGTTTGTCGTTTATATCGAATCTAAAAATCGTTGAGTGCTTAAATGTCGCTTTGGTGACTTAGTTTAAAATTGTTAGTGGCTAGCACTCGTAATTACTGCTTATAGATAGGCTGCCCTTAAGTCCTAATTCGTTGTTTGAGAAACATTGCATTTGCTTTTGTATTCGTTGCATTAATTTTAATCACTTCGTCGTCTCCGTCGTCCTCGTCGTCAACGTTGTCGATTAAAGAGATAGATTTAGGGGGAGTAGAGAGATACTTGTTCGAGTAAGAGTTTAGAGTTAGCTAGAGGAGAGTGTTTTTGGATAGTTAGAGAGTGGAGAGAGTGGAGATTAAAACGTTTGCCTTCGTTCAGCTACGGGTTATATATAGTACACTCTATATATGCTTTAAGTATAAGACTCCTATGTGTGTGTTTTGTGTAAGTAGTTAGTTTTAGATAGATTAGATATAGCTGCTAGAATTGCTTAGATTTCTTCAGGTTATCGGAATGCATGTGGCTCTTAAGCCCCCATACACAAGGCTCTCTGTGTGTGTGTGTTAATTTAATTGGGGGTGTGTGTGTGTGTGCTTGTGGAATGTGTGTGTGGATTTTCTTTCTTTTTTTTAGGAATGTTCAACTCACTTTATTTTAAAAGAAGGACCTTTTTGAGTTGGTTAACACACTCGCTGTGTGACCGAAATCTCCGCAGGATATTCCACTTTTCTTTCATACTTTCAGGCACCTTAGAAAAGGAGTTCTCTCGAAGATTTCGATCACAAGCGCCGTGTGGGAGTATTTTTTGTTTTGGTTGCTTGGCTGCCTAATGCGAATTTCTACAGTCTCTGTGTTACTCTACTACACTTTGCTCTTGGACGTATTGTGATGTATGTATCTCTATAAAAACGGCTATCGGTTAACCTAGTTGTAAATGGTAACGGTAACTTTAACATTAACGGTAAATTAACTAACCAGCTACGCAGCATTTCAATTTCATCCTTTTTGCAGCTTCTCTTCCCGTAGGGGTGCCACATAAATTTTCAGAGTTTACTTTTAGGCTTCTCCTCTCTTAAAACATATTCCCTTGGCACCCCCCACATCGTACATTCGTATTGCTTACATGGCATAGGTAGCTCCATTGGCCTCGAGCTTCACCCTTTCGAGGAACTCGTGCGGCGGCGACGAGGCCATGCTGGCGCCACTCTCGCTGTTGCTGTCATGCATGGACAGCGACATGGACATCATCAGCTCCTCCTCGTCCTTGAGACAGGCCGACTCCAGGTGCTTGTTGAGGTACGACTTCAGCGCGAACGTCTTGTGGCAGCGCTTGCACTCAAAGTTCTTGTCCACCGAATGGGTCTGCATGTGCGCCCGGAGATTGGAGCGATCCGCAAAGGCCTTGCCGCAGTGCGCACACCCATAGGGCTTCTCTCCGGTGTGCGATCTGAGGTGACCCTGGAGCAGCCAGGGACGGGAGAAGAGCTTGCCGCACACCCCGCAGCTGTGGGATAGCTTGTGCGTCAGGACGTGCATCGCCAGAGCCGGCATGGACACATAGGCCTTGCCGCAGGTGTGGCACTTCTTGGCTGACTGCGAGTCCAGGGAGCGATGCGTCTGCTTGTGGCGCGACAGGTTCGAGGAGGTGGCATACTGCTTGCCGCACTCGGAGCACGTGTACTTGGTCTTCTGCTGGTCCTGGATGCCAGGCACTCCAGCAGCACCGCCGGCAGCGGCAGGATCCGCCACATGCTTGCGCTTGGACCGACCGTCGCTCACGAAGAACGCCTCGTAGGTGTAGGCCACTGTCTTGGCGGCGGCTCCGGGACTCGCATGTCCCTCGGCATCCACTCCGCCGGCTAACTCGCCCTCCGGCAGCTGGTTGGTGTTCGTGGTGTTGCTGTTCTCATTCTGGACAATCGAGGAGGAGTTGCTGCTGGCCTGGCTGCTGCTCGCACTCGAGGCGTTGCTGGCGGGGCGTTGCTCGTTCACCACGCTGGCCGCTGCAGCCAGCTCGGCAATCGATGAGGTGCTCCGCAGATGCGCATGCGCCTCCAGCGCCGGGAAGTGGGTGTGGTGCTGGCTCTGGCTCTGACTCTGGTGCTGCAGCGGCAGGTGATGGGGGGTGTGGACGTGATGGTGCTGCTGGCTGAGGTGTTGCTGCTGCAGCTGCTCCCTTTCCCTTTCCCGCTGCTGCTGCTGTTGCTGCTCCTGCACCGACTGCAGCTGGTGAGGCTGCGTGGGCGGGTGAAACGCTGTGGAGGCACTCAGGTCCAGTATGGCATGCGCCGCATGCAGGTCCTCCTCTGCCGGCACTCGTCTCCTGTACCCGTGCGCCGGCTTGTCATCCAGCGAGTATGGCCTGTAGATGTCCTTCTTCTTGGGCGGCAGCGAAAGCGTGGCTCCCGTGCTGCTGAAGCACTTCCTTTCGCTGGAGGTCTGTCCGGATTGGAGTGGACTGTAGCGGTCGTTGGCACCGCTGGGCGAGCACGAGGGCGACGATGTGGTGGATGAGGGTGGCGTCTGGTACGCCGCCAGGTGCTGATCTCCATTGGGATTGCCGCCGGAATTGGCGGAGGCGGCTGCCACCAGAGCTGTGGCCGCAGCACGGATCACGGTTATCTCGCTCTCCATGCGGGGCAGGTACGCGGTGTAGTGCAGCGGCGACAGTTCGCGGGTGTAGCCTGTAATTTACGAAGAAAATAGCGGGGAAAATGGGTTAAGTTTCATGTGATGCAACAGTTTTTGGGGGAAAATATACGAAATTATTTTATGTCCCTACATATTCATTTATACTTCCATAACTTGCTGAGCTCAAGGCCTTTTGATGTGCAATTTATTTTATTGTGTAATCTTTTCCTTTCCTGTTTTTGTCGGAAACAAGAAAACAAGTTGAACTTATTGTTTTTCTCATGCTTTTCCATTTGAAAACTTTAAACAATAAAATCTCTGGCACATTGAAGGGCAGCCACATGGTCCCAGTTTATGCTTCCTCCGAGTTTAATTTATAATACCCAAGGGCGAAATAAGAAAGGTCAGCCTAAATAGCAAAAGGACATGTCTGAAATTATGTTTAGGATATAATTTAAGACATCCTTTAAATGAGTTTAGTAAAGACATTATAATGCTTTTTTTTGTTGATAATTTTAATTAAAGAAAAGTCTTCAAAGGACTAAAAAATAGGACAATTCTATGTCTAATTTCCCTTGAATAATTAATTTTCCAATTGTACATGAAAACGCTGGCCCAAGCACCAGTCTTGACAATACTAAAAGGGCCAACAAAACGGTTTAATTTCCTCATTTTCCCTTTGTTTTCTGGGCCCAAAAGGGAAGCGGTGGCTTCGGTACTGACATTTGGCGAGGTTCACCGTGGCGTAGGCTTCGTTTGGCCGGAATTGCAAACAATATTGAGTGACAACAAAGGCAATTAAATTGATTCGGAATTGTTTCGCAATCGTACAATGGCCACATCAATGACAGCGATTACGTGCGCCCCCCTTTGCATTTCCCACACTTCTCCGCTTTTCCGAAACCTCAGTGGTGGCTATGGCATATTTTTTTGTTGAAAAGTCAGATGGAAATGGTTGAAAAAATTGAGCATTTGAGAATTACATGGAAAAATCTCTATGAAAAATTTAGATAAACGAAAAGAAATATTTTTTTCATGAATATATTTAATTAAATGTTTTTAAAATTATTTTAGAAGGATTTCAACGATATTGATACTTTTAATTAATTTTAAAAACTTTTAAAATATCAGAAATTTGATTTGAAAAAGGAAATAGTAGTTAAAGCAATTCAAATATTGATAATAAATAAGCTACAAATTCGGTTTTCAATGAAGTTACTCTCTAAAATAATAGCATACTTTTTGGGGCATTTAAAAAGGAAACTTTTGCTCACCGGATACCAAAGACATAAAAATTAAGTTCAGAAAAAAGACAGACCCTCATCACTGCAGAACTGCGAATTGGGTTCCAACTTTCCCCTGGGGGCGGAGTGAAAATGGTGGACTTACCGTTGTAAACACTGCCGGCCACTCGCGTCGCCGCCTCCGGGGAATGGGGCGGCGGACTGGGCGCTGTGGTGCCCGCCGTGGGTGAACTGGGACCCCAGCACTTGGCCGTTGTCGTGGCGGAGGCGGATGTGGATGTTGCTGCCGTGCCCTCGATGTTGCTGTTGCCACTGTGAGATGTTGCTGCTTCCACGGATGTTGCTGCTGCTGCGGCGGCTGCTGCTGCTACTGCGGCTGCTGTTGTGCGTTGCTTTTCCAACTTGGTCAGGAATTTATCGCCCACCACATCAATCTCCTCGTCCTCGTCCAGAGTGGATCTGCGGGACTTGAGATGGGGCAGATCCTCGGGATCTCGGGAAGTAGAGCTGTGTTGCTGCTGCTGCTGCTGGGAGCTGTTGTCCTCCGTCCTATCCAGCCAGGGATAGGCCTTCCACTTCTTGGCTATCAGGCAGCGCGGCATGGTTAGGGGGTTTCTCGTTGAGACTTAGGATCAGAGTTTTTGGCCAGGAGCTTGGGAGATCGAGTTGAGTCTAGGTGCTAGGGGCTAAGTGTTAAATGCTAAGTGCTGAAGCTAGTGGCGAGTTTCGAGCGAGCAAAGACCGTCTCAGGGGGTAATCTTGTGGCAAAAGCGGAAAGGAAACGTGGCTGTTGCTATCTCGCATGTGAAATTATAATATATATATTATATATAGTATATATATATTTGTAGAGTTTGGCTCGCCGAAAGTTCTCTTAGGGTTTAGTTGTACAGGTTAATGATTTCTGACTCCAGGCCTGGCATGCCTGGCCTCTGCTTGGGTTCGCTGTCGGTTAAATATCCTTAGTGATTTGCATGTTATTGTAAATTGGTTTTCCTGGGGGCTTCTGTAGTAGTTTCAGTTGCAGTAGGACTCCTCGGGTTTCACAGCCACTTCACACATTTCGGCGCTTGTATCCGTCATTTGGGGCTGGGAGTTGCCCCTTTTTTCTCTGCTTTTCTTTTTTTTTTTGCCCGAATCCGGAGTTTTTGCCAACGATTTTTGGTCAGAAAACACACACGGACACGGACACGTTCGCGTTCAGTTGGCTGGCTGCGTGTGGCTTATCGATTTTTACATTTGCGTTTGCGTTTACGTTTACTTTTACGTTTGTTTTTACACGGGGAGCAGGACTCAAAACATAACGTTTGGGGGCTTTATTTTTCGGTTTATTAGTGGTATATATCCTTCTCGTTTGGCTGCTGTACTCGTGTCCTCCTCCTTGTTATTACTCGGTTTTTATTTTGTTATTATTTTTTGTGGTTGGTAAACAATTTGAAACAAAACTTTTGATCGATGTTGTCGAGTCGAAAAATAAATGTTTTGTTTTTGTTTCAGTAAAACGGAAAGAGTTGACAGAGTTGTAGATTGTATAGATTGTACAGATTGTAGTTTTGGTAAAAGTTAAGTTAAGGTTGACGCGAGTTGAGAAGAGTTGTTATTGTTGTTTGTTGTTGGTAGTGAAAAAATTGATTTAGGAGAAAATATAATATTATATAAGATAGAGAAGAAATGCGAACGAACCGAACGTAAGCAACTCTTGAATGCTTATGAGAGTGCTCCGAGGAGAGGCCCTGCTTATAAGGGGTGGTCGTCCGACCATCGCAGCCGAGTCGGTTGGACACGAACCCCATTTGTACCCTTAACAAAGCGGCAGCCGAGGTGAGCCGAAGGCTGTCGTGGCGAGAGCGGAACTCCTGTGAGAGGAACACAAACACAGCCCCTAAAATGCCAACCCCCAAGAAAGGAAGCGTAGCTGTTGCTATTGCTGTTGCTCATCCTGCGGGCTCCTCGACACGTTTGAATCTAAAAAACCTAAGGAAATGTTATTAAAATAAATTAAAAGGTGTATGAACAGTATATTTTGTAAAAGGGTTTGTTATTTTGGGGGATTCTTGTTAGGTAAACCGCCTTTAAATATTACATTTTATATGATTTTCTGTAAAATCGTTTCGTTTAGAACCTCCCCAGAGAACAGGCAACAATCAGGAAGTGTTTCATTGCCAAAATATTCCCTGCTGTTGCTTCTCCCATTTCGAAATTGTTGCGCCTCTCTCTCACCATTTCTCCCAACACCCCACCCCTCCGCCCGCCTCGCTCTCGGGCATACCTGAATTGGCTCATGGCTCTTTTGGCCCTTTCGGAACTTTTTGGCTCGCGGCTCTTGGACGCCTCGGGCTCCCCTGTCCTGCCATGTCCCTGCATCCCTCTTATCCTTCGAGCATTTCACGGGGTGGATTTTGCACAGAATGTGGCAGTTGTGCCGAGTTAATTGCTGTTGCATTGCATTTGTTGCTCGGTTCTGATTTTGAACAAATTGCCAGCGACACGGGGGTGGGGTGTGGGGGTAAAAGGACCACGGTTCGAGGGTATGCAACAGTCGCTGATGGGTCCTCAATCCTTAGTCTTTAGTCCTTAGTCCTTGGCCCTAACTCGGTTAGTACAAGATAAACAGCACAAACTACGATGTAGTAACTACTGCCCACTCTGGCTCCCCACTCGATGCTCTCCATTGGCCATGAATAAGTGGTTTACTTTCCGGATCAGGGGTCGGATATGAGTGCGGACTCGAAATCGGTAGATGATTAATCGTGCCGGGAGAGCTCCTGCGGAGCTGCTTTTGATTGACAGCTGGATGTGTCATATGCCACACTCCGAGGATGAAATCAACTCGCTTTTTGGCCCCGAAAAATAAAACTAGCATTTTCATGGCACACAAAAAAGAGAGGAACCTAATAAATACACAACTGAGGAGTTTATTTTTGAGAAAGTTGAGGATATTTTATATACTTCTTATTGGTTAGTTATTTAAATATATATTCCGTATTAAAAATACATAAAAAAAGTTGTAATTTCCCCAATAAAAAGTATTTATAATTTAAAACTTTTTCATTGCCGTTAAAATTACTTTAAAGTTCATCTTAAAACTATTCATATTTAAAGAGTTTAGTTAACTACTTTTCTTGTTTATATAAATATTTATAAAATTAATTTCAAATACCCTATCTAAAAACAATTTAAGCCCCCTTTAAAACCCCTAAAGCAAGAGCTCTTAATAGCTTCTCAAAAATCTTTAAAACGGAATGCAGAACGTATATGTATATAGCATAATCTGTTCGTTTTGCTAGTCAGTCCAACACACACAAAACTAATTAATTAAAGCGGAGCTTCGGTTAGCTGAAGGGGAGCTTCAGCTTTGCATAATCAGACACTTAAATTACAAAGTTCTTAACCTTTTAATTAGCCAGCGACAACAGACAATTTGTCTGCTTCAGACAAGCTTAGTCCTTGGCTCCTCTCTGTGCTGTTGGTGCAGCAGTTGCAGGACTTTAAGAATATGTATTCCACATATATTTCATTGGAAATTTAATTCGGCTTTCTATGGTATCCCCGCAGGGTCCTTGGCTCAACCCACCTTCTGCGCCCCGGAAAGCCAGAGTTCGAAACAGATGCAACCTTTTCATTTTATAAGGTTTCCTTGTTTAAACTATTTCGACATTTTTGGAGGAAAACTAAGAAGTGCCACAGCGATCTATCTGTCCATCCATCTCGGTAGGTGACAGGCCATAAGGACCTAGTCGGGGTGGAGGGGATTCTTTGAAAATGAACGTTAGTATGTAAATATGAACGTTAATGTAACGTATAGACCATCTGTGGAATTCGGTTGCACTAATTATAAAGAAAATACACAAAAAATTGGGTTCGTCCTGGCACCTCACTTGGAGGCCTTAAATATGCCCAGTTCAACCCCACTCAGGTGGCACTGAGAGAAATTAACTAAACTAATATTTTATTAAGCTAAAAATATCGCATAAAAAACGTTAAAGAATATTGTATGTTAATTTAAGAAATAAATGATAATATAAGCAGAAATCCTACAAAATTAAAAGTGATTATTATTGTCCTTCTAATTAAATTTTCTTCCCGTGCATGTCCTCCTTTCTAGTGGTGACTTCACCACTCTAGCGGCACACGACTCCTTGCAAATGGTAATCTGCTTTTCCAGCCAACAGACTTGAAGGCGATTCCCGACAAGATGCGCTTTGTGCGGCCCACGACGAAATTGTTGCGCTTCGTTAGTCGACACTCCACCTCCTCCACTCTGCATATCCTTGAGGCAGGAAGAAGAGGGAGGAGAAGGTAGGAATTCGGTACCTCGATCGCCGCTGGCCACGCGCACACACACTCCCTCCGAGCCTCGATCTGGAACTGCAGATGGTGAGGCAGTGAGGCGATTCAAGCTCCAGAGGCATATGGCCGGGGCTTTGGCTAGCGAATCGGAACTTGGCCACGCGTCACGGCAGGAAAATATAGAATATAAAAATGGTTTTGTTTGGAGGAGGAAAAGCGGCTACCAAATTATGCAGCCGGCAAAGGACCACGGACTGGGCGGCATGGGGCGCGCTCACCTGGAACAAGGACAATATGGTTAATGCAGCGACAGCCTTTCCTGTTTCGTGTTTTACGAGCACCGAGTGAGTGTGTGTGCGGTGTGTTCTAAGTTTGGGTGCTATTAGTTTTTGTTTATTCCGTGTTCTATACCCTGCCTGCCAGGAGGTATTTCAAATGGACTTAAGGGCTTGCCAGGGTTCAAGGGGTGGTGCTTCTGACACATGTTGGGTATTAAAGGTGGACCATTACGGCTACTTGATCGGTTTTGTCGGAAGTTGCTGGTTGAGTGCCTGAAATTTTTATATTTAATGATATCTACTTGTATTTGAACATTTTCAATTGAGGTAATTTAGGTGTTACTTGAACTTGGGTGCACTTTTGCTTGCAAATTAATTTAAAGATGGTTGGAAATGATTATTTTCTATAAAAATTATTATTTTGAAAGGTTAATATCTATATTTAAATCTGTTAAGAACCCTTTCCCACTGACAAATTGTATTTAGTGTCTTCAAAAAAAGCTCTTATTTCTGATTTAATGATTTTAAACTTATTTCCATAGTTTCTTACTAAACCAAAAGGGTATCCATAACTTCGTTATATTAATTACAGTTTAAATTTGTTAGTTTATTTAGTTTTGAGGGAGGTGGTGTCAGTCCAGCCAAGGTGCACCGCACAGCCCAGTTGCGGGGATTCAGTTGAGCGCGCCTGCGAGCGTGCAAAAAGCAGCCAGGAGCAGGAGCTATGCAAGCAGGACCCCCAAGCAGGAAATGCTCTACAAGTGCTGCAGCTGGCCCAGCTGTTTTGGGTGTTTTCCATTTTTTATTTTTTTATTCGGCTCAGTGGGTGATATATACAACTCCCACCCAGCGAAAAGGACATAAAGTCCGCACCCCACTTGCAGTCGCCATTTGGCTTGTCAGCTTGCCAGGGGCTATTTGGCGTCGTTGGTTGCCTAGCGAGTTGCCCCGAAACTTTGGCTATAACTGCCCCCAGTCTGTAGTAACAGTGAAAACTTTATAAAGAATACTACAAAATATGATATAAAAGGAAATTTTAATGATTAATATTTATATTATATTTTTAACTCAGAACATTAAATATATTGTGAGGGTTTTATAATAATTCGAAGCTTAACAAATATGTTTCTGTTAAGCTTTAAAATTAAACATACTAAGGACCTTGCCCAAAGGAAAAGTATTTAATTTCTACAATGAAAAATTGGTTCGAAAATAAAATGAATTTAATATTAATAATCAAAAAACTTTATCATATCAAAATTTTTAATATTTATCTGCATCTTTTAATAACTTTAAAAAATCACTTAAGTGTTTTTAAATCATATTTGCTTTTTAATAGGGTTCTTTTATTAATTATTTTCTTTTATTTTACTTAAAACACATCTGTTTTTATAACAAATTGATATCTCTTTGGAGCTAACACTGTATATAAAGCGATTCGCCATCCCTTTCGCTCGACTCACTCGCTCGGGGTCGCCTGAAGTGTGACGCTCGCGTGGCACGGAAGTGACGGCGGCAGCTGTAGCCGAACTATAACCAGAAACTGTTGATCCTTTCCTCCTTCCTCTTTCCCTTTTCCTTCCTTGCGAGTCCTGCGGCAAACTCCTGCTGCTGCGGCTCCTGCTGCCTGCACCCAAAACAAGGTAGAGCCAAAGGGAAAAGCGAGCCAAAGGCAGAGCCAGAGCCAGAGTCTGAGTCTAAGGCTCGGGGGTATGAGAGTTGCGAGGTAAAAATTCACAAAGGTACAGGGCCCAAGTGAGCCAGGTGTCTGGCATGCTCATTCCGTTTTCCATTCAATGATGTATTAAAGTGGCAGCAGCACGAGAGTACCAGACTGAGTCTGGGTCTGATTCGGAATGGTATATTATGCATGCCCTATAGGAGAGGGTATGGAGAACTCTGGCAACAGAAGCTTGAAAAATTATGCGATGTCTATATTTACACGAGCAATTACATATTTAGCAGAGACAAAAGTTAGGTATATGTTGGGTTTATACTCTTGGGTAGCTGATGCTCTTGTTATATCAAAAATATTATTTATTTTTCTGTATATTTCACATATCAGTAATTATTAAAAAAAAAATTTTCCTACGTATTAGTAATTTTATTTATAATTTTCTTTACTTAGGAAATTAAATAACAAATGTAAAATATATTAAATTAAGGGTTTCTCCTTTTTTTCAGATATTTTCAAGACAAATTATTTCAGTATTATCTTTCTGTAAAATAATATTATTTAGAAAATATTAATAGTATTACATCAAAATATTTATGAAGCAAAAATCGATTTGAAGAGTTTTCTCTCTCCTTAATTTTGATAAATTTTAAACTCTGATTAAAAGTCAAACATATTTCACATGCAATTTAATAAAAGAATAACCAACTTTTATATCATTTTTATACCTTTCCCG
Source organism: Drosophila anomelani (assembly GCA_035045905.1). Classification (NCBI taxonomy): domain Eukaryota; kingdom Metazoa; phylum Arthropoda; class Insecta; order Diptera; family Drosophilidae; genus Drosophila; species Drosophila anomelani. The sequence goes on from JAWNOO010000165.1 coordinate 3,702,196, forward strand.
ATTTGATTTCCGTTATCCCGATAAGTGATATCCTTAAACACCATTGATTCGCGGACATATGTGCCAAGGATTACCCCAAAGTTGTGCTAAAGACCCAGACAATGCGAAAACTGAAACAATCGAGGTACGGTTCATATATGTAAAAGCGGAAAAACCCGAGCAACATGTAATTTATAAAGCTTCCTTTGATGAGACCTCGGAACGGAATCGAAATCAGAATCGGAATCCGTGCGGATCCTTTGTCGTTTTTGGCATATGAATCGTGTAGTTTATGGCACCATAAACCAATCAGTTTGGGCCGACAAAGAGTATTCACGCTTCGATGGCTCCGCAATTGACTTCTCTTTCATCTTTATTGTATTCGCGATGTCTGTCTGTGAGTCTGAGTCTGAGTTTGAGTTTCGGTCTCGGGTTCGCGTTGAGTTTTCGGTATATCCTTTTGGGTCCTGGCGCTGTCGAGTTTTTCCCAAATGCTATTTATTCCTGTTCCTGCTGTAATTTCATTGTTACTCCTTTTCGAATGGCTTTGGCGAGCATTCCACCCCATCGTCATCCTCATCATCATCATCATCATCATCAGAGCAACACGGCACCGCATTTTCCACCCTGCAGCACCACCACCACCCTCTTTTTTGGCATTTGGCGTCTCTGCATAGAAACAAACGGCCAGCAAACAGGTAACAAACAATACAAAAAAAAAGGACAATAACAACAGGCAATGGGATAAAGGCGAGTTTACGTCATCGCCGCCCCGAAATTGCACTTTGCCCAGTTTTGATGGGCCAACTTATTAGCATATCCGGCAACAGGATATGGACAACAAGGACTCACTTGCGAGGCTTCCCCAAAACGGAGAGCTCAACTCGGAGCGTGTGTCCAGTTCCAGTTACGAGTTACCATTCCGGTAATTCGAAACTTTGTATTTTTAATTACATTTGTTTGGACTTTCGGACGAATTAAAAAATATGTACATACAGCGGATGGCGGGGAAATCTCTTGGGAAGTGGTATAGGGATCGGTATAGGGATTCCTCTGCCCCTGCCCTGCGCCTGTCTCCTTCCACCAAAAGTGGCAGCTGTTGCAGTCGGCCAACAAAGCGAATGAAACCCACAAATCGTTAGACGAAACCCCGGGTTCAAAGACCTCTCTGCGCCTCACATGTGAGCAAATCGGAGGCAGGGGTAGGGGCAGGGCACGAACCCTAGCCCGAAAGATGAGGTGCGGTCCAGAGTTTCTACCTGGCCAGGCCAAAAAAAAAAGGAAAAACAAAAAAGAAATAAAATAAAGAGGACAAGGACTCGCCCAGCGATCTGCAGACGGGACATCATTCGATGATCTACATAAACAAACACACTGAAAAAATCGATTTTATGAGATTACAATAAAGGAAAATATAGAAAAAAGAATTTAAGGATTAAAACACAATTACAAAAATATTTAAATGGCTGCAAGCATCCTCTTCAGTGGTTTTTAGGATAAAAAGCAAAGAACTTGTTACCAAATACTATACGAAAATAATATAATAAAATATCATAATAACAAATTAGCTTATTAATTTCCTAGATTTTTCTCACAGTGCCTAAAACTGCATCGGGCATGATTATGATGATTGGTGATGCCAGGACCAAAAACCCCTGTAAAAAGCAGCCCAAGGCTGCTCTATGATCCCCATAGAGCAAGACAGAGAGACTCGACCGCTTTTCACTCGCCTTTCAACAATTTTCCGACAGCTGTCCACATTGGCATTATTCCGCTTCTCATTTTCCTTTGCATTTTCCAATGCAACAGCAGCAGCTGATTCCTGATTCCTGACCCCGCTGCTCTGCTTATGGGTTCCATGGATTCGAGGTCCTGGCTCCTAGGTTCTGGTTTCTGCAGCGCCCAGATCTTGAATTTCAATTTCGGGACTGGGATAAGGACTCCGTATATAGGGATGGGGGATGGGATAGGGATCAGAATCCTGGGTTTTGGGCTTAGGTTAGCGCCCCTTCGGCATTTGTTTTGTTTGCCATCCATAAACTAATGGCTTTCAGGCAGACAGCCGTTCGGGAGGGAATTGAGGGAATCTAAGGAATACTTTGAATATTTCAGCCTGATGATGCATTTCCTTTTCTTTCCAGCAGCAGTTGATTCAATTAAACCCCCTGAGAAGTCAAAACTGCGGAGGGTTTGGCATCAATCAGGGAACCGAGTTGATTCTTCAATTTGTGGGAATTACACACAGGCAACACTCTCTTTGGCTCAGACAAAGGAAGCTGCTTTCGGCAAATCTGTGTTGTGTAAATTGGTAATTCCAAGTGCAAGGGAAGCCATGTGAAGATACACATTACTTAGAGGAGATAGAAATTAAAGCCAAGTACTTTAGTGCACTGTAATTAAGGGAGTAGGATGTTCTTTTGGGTAAGGAAAATATCCTGGAAAAAGGAAGGAGAACTATTAAACTTTGAAAATGATTTTTATAATGAAATTCTACATATTCTTCAGTAGTTTTTTATTTTTACTTACCTAGTTATACTTATTTAATTTTATAGCTAAGCTTATCCTCAGATTTAGGGACTTCATTTTGATATATTGGAGTGTATATCCCTGAGATCCTGTTAAAGTTTTCGCCAAGTGCAGCTAAAACAAAGCTAGCAGGATGGCAAAGAAACAAGTTAAGTTGTTTGTCTGAGGAATCGTGTCCTTAGACATATACTCACACACACATTAACGCTTGTGTTTGTGTGCATATTGAGTCACTAATCTTAATTACTTGTGCAGCATGCAACAAGAGCACTTAGCGCTGATACGAGCATCCTGGCATCCAGTCTCGTGTTGCCTTTGGCCATATGCACATACGTGATTATAGTTTCCGATGGCCTTTAGTGCTGCCTCAGATCCTTTTCCCCTCTGCTACATAATTCTCTATGATTTCAACTGCTCTCTCTCTCTTTCTCTCGTTTCCCTTTTCTCTTATTGAAATAAATTCTCAATGAACGCGCCCATTCGATGGGCCTTTCATTTTCATGCGTGCCATTTGCAGCAGCTGGCATTTTGGTCCTTGGTTCTTGGTCCTTGCAGCTTGTTGCTGATGGGATGCTGATGCTGCTGTTGCTGTTTCTTCCTATTGATGTTTTTGTTGTTGCTGTTGCCATTTGTGAAACGCTTGCAAATCTGCGGCAGATGCTCCGCCGCACATATATCCGCAGCATATACATTCCTGCATAGTATATCATATTTGGTTTGCGCATTAGCCCGGCCAGCAAGGCTAAGCGACACATGGAGCTCATCCACGTAGATGGATACACTCCGTGTCACACTGGCAGACAGTTAGGGTCATAAAAATATTCTCACAAAAGTTGTGGAATGTTGTGAGTAAAAGGTTCATGGTCCTTCCTTGTTTAATCATTCTATTCATTTAAGTTTCTGTTCTTGTTTTAATTTATATCATTTAAACCTATTTTTGAAACAATATTGTTGTGAACAATACTTTACCAATATTTTCTTTACTTCAGATCCTTTCTTAAAGCCATTATCTTGACCGCAGATGTATCCTTGCCAGCAAGCTTGTTTGCCTTGTATGTAGATGTTGATGTTGCTTACGGGGTGCTGGCAGCAGCAGTGCCAGCAGTGGGCGGGGGGAGTGAGAGTGATGTGGCAAGCCCATCCTTTATGTTATCCTACATGTCCTTGTGCTTCAACTCGACAAATATTCAACACGTATTCATTTCCTGCGGACGCTCAGTTGCCAACTGGCAACATTCTGTGTAGGAAAAGGGGTGGCTGGTGGCTGGCGGCGGCTGATGGCGTTGACGTGGGGGAGAGGAGATGCTGCACAAGTGCAGCCAGGACATGGATACTTGCACTTGATGCTGTAGCCATAGCTTTCGCTGAAGATTCAGCAGCAGCAGCAGCTCCTGCTGATGAAGTAGCGACAATGCGGCAATGCGTCGCAAACTCACTTTGAGTGCTACTTGGCAGCAAGACAACGACGCCAGACTGCCAGGAGAAGGATGCTGCGAAAGGATGCAGGACATAGAGAAGGAGCAGCAGAAGGAGATGGAGGTGCTGATGCAGATGGAGGTGCGAAAGGAGATGAAACGAGCATTGAGAGAAGGGAGCAAGACACCAGCGAAGACAGCGTGACACGCGGCAGCAGAAGGACAAAGAACGTACAGGAGGACAGCGGAGGTATTTCCTTTGGCTAGGATAAAGGAAGCCTTCTTGGGATTGGCGACAGATATGCAAGAGAATCCTTCCGACTTGGCTTAAAATGGAAAATCCTGCAAGTGATAGAATCCTTGAGGTGAAAGAGTGATGGAATAAAAAAGGAAGAAGTGATTTGGTTCTGTTTATCTTAACAATTGGGGGAGCTTTAGATATTAGGCCGTCCTTTTAAAAGATGATTAAATAAATAAATAAATAAAAATAATTAAACTTGGTAGATTATTAACCCTTAGATATGTTAATGTTACAGATCCCTGCTGTAGGGTTTCTATTGTTCCCCCTTTTTCATTACTTCAGTGAGATAGGCTTTTCCTTTCTTATCCTTTATCTAGGTAATATCCATATTCGAGGGCTAAACTATTCCTGGGGATGCTTTTCTCTCTGAATCTTAATTTCCCCCCTGTAAAGAAAAGCGGAAGTTCCCTGTGAAGCCTGTGATAAATTTTCCTCACGAACCGACCTCATCGCCATGCTCATCGTTGATCCTTTGGCGATTGCACAACACTTCCAGCACATGCACTCAGTTCCCAGCTCGATGCCCATACCCTTCAGTACTTCCCCCATTATTTTCAGTCCCCCCCTCCGACCCCCTGGAGGTATCTCGTCAAGTGACCCTCTCGATGGCTGTGGCTTCTCCGGTTCCCCAAGCTCACCAGTTGTTCTCCAAAGAGTTCTGATGCTCCGGCATTTCTCCAGAGGAAGCCGTGAACGCTTAACGCCCGCTCATTCCCGGCCAGAGCGACAGAGAGAGAGTAGTAGTAGAGTCACACGTAGCCACGAAATCATTTTTCACCACTTAGTCACGTCGCTTTGACAGCACATCCCTGGGAGGATGAGGATGCGGCCCAGGCGGAGGCTGAGAACTCGGCTGGGTGGAGGGAGGTTGGGGTTCGTCTGGTTGCGGGCCAGGGATATATGGCCTCAGCATCCGCTCTTATCTGCGGTTTAGTTGCTTATAATTGGCAGACATGTGAAAGGAGGAGAAGAGCTTTCCCAGAGAGTCCTTGCCCCCGTCCCTGTCCCTGCCTGCTGCAAAACCCGCCTCAAAACCGGATGCGAGTGCCCGGGCCGACTGTTAATAGTTACACTCTCGCCGGATATCTATATATCAGTAATTAGCCAACGGTAGGTCCGCAGGACTTTCCCACGCCAAAAGGCCAACGGTAACGGAACAGTAACAGCAACACAGGACGCAGGACATTGCGTGCTGTTGTTATTAGTACGTAAGTAACTCCTACGTAACTTGCTTGGCAATTACAAACGTATTTCTGTCGATCGTTAGTTCTCTATAGTTGGGCGTTGGGCGGCGGGAACTTTCCCCTCGTTCTCAGTTGAGTTTATATATTTTCTTTCTTTTTTTGGGTGGGTAGCAAACAGATGGCATCAATCAAGTGGAAACCACTAAGTATAATGCAGCAATGTTGCCCGAAAAAGTTCCAGTGCAGTGCAGTTTGGAAATCTTGTTGTTACCCAGCGCACAAAGCACACCCCGAACCGCCCTACACTGAGGGAAACCAGTTAGTTTTTTTTGAAGATTAGTTTAATTGTGGACGTAAGCCTTACCAGAAGTTTGGAGTCCTTATATATATTCATAATTACATTAAGTAAAATATATATTATTGTAAGTTAATTTCCTGTGAAATATTTACCTTTATTTCACTTAATTCTCTTTTTAATCTCAGTGTAAATGGTACTTCCCAACAAGTGCCTGTAGTACGTGTTGTCCTGCTATTTGGTTACCTTGTATGGTTGCACTTCCTTCGCTCTGCTTGTGGCACGAATCAAAGTATTGAATTTCTATATCCGTTTTTTTTCTTCCTTTCGTTTTATTTTCTGGGTATTGTTCGGTGCGGTGTTCGGGGCGTGTTGCTCCTGCTACGTAGTGTTGCTGATGTCGCTGTTGCTGCTGCTGTCGCTGCTGCTGCTTGCTTACATAAGGACAACAACGGCAACAAGAGCTCAGCAGGACTAAATGAGTGCACAGGAAGTTTTTACATTGCTCACCTTGAATGGGGTTGGGTTGGAGAGGGGTTGAGGAGGACTCGTTATGGGAATGGGAATGGGAATGGAACTGTAACTGGGTGCGGGGCAATTAGGTCCTGTCCCTCTGTGTGCAAGTATCTGAGGCAGAGCGGAAACTGTCGCAAGTGATCGGCGTGTTGATAAGTTCGGCAACAACATCAGCCATAACACCATACACAAATGTGTGTGTTCTCTCTATGAGTGTGTATATAGGATTTTGGCATTTTGAAATTGCCAGCGAGCAGGCAAAAGTTTTCAATGCGTTTTGCGGCTCTCGCAAAATCCATTTGTTTAAAACGATTTTCGCATTTGTATACCCTGACAGAGGTTAATTGCTAGAGTTCATCATTTTATTTCAGAGTTTGTTTGACTTTTTATGTCGCTGTTTTTATTTTTCAATGAAAAAGTGGATGAATGAAAAGTTTTGGGGGTTTTCAGAATTTATCAAATGCCTGTGTATCCTTTTTTTTAGAAACTCAAGGCAATAGAGCATTGCCTTAATGTTTATAAAGATTATGATTTGATTAGAGAGCTATAATTACCTGAAAGTTTGCTTTATATATTTGTTTCTACCTTTGTCTTATCTTAATTGAATCTTGGGTAATAATTGAGTAAAGTAAAGTCAATTATATAGACTCCTAGCTAAACATATAAAGTAAGTGAGATAGTATAATTTTTCAATTAAAATAAGAAAATAAATAAAGCAAATATTGCACTAGAAACTCCCCAAAAATATAGCTTTCCGATTAATTTACTGAAGCGCTTTTATAACTGAAGTAAATAAAAATAGTTAATTAATAATCTTTTCTCTTACTTAAATAGCTTACTTGGCCTGAGAAAACCAGTTATTATTTAATGTAATTTCAAACAAAAAAAGGCGCTTTCCATTTATATTTTTCAAACCCATCTCTTGGCTGTCATAACAACAATAGATTCCTTGGCAAAGGGTATTCAAACCTTTGGGTTTTCGAAAGTTTTTACCTTTATTTTTTTGGTTTTCTGTTTTCTGTGTTATTTTCGTTTTTCGTTATTTTCAGTTTTTTTGTTTTTTTTTTGTTTTGCTTGCAAGTTTGGGTTCTGGTTTTCTCTCCGGCTGTACTGGGCTGTGCTGTGCTGTGCTACTCGGAAACAAAGTGCTATAAAAGTCACGCCCGAGGCGAAATGAGTTTTCAGTGGCGGTCTGGGCCGGGAGAGGAGGGAAAGCCGCTTTTCCAGCGTGTTTTTTTCCGTGTTCAGCATCAGGTAACCTAACCTTTTGTGCCGCCCATTAGAAACATGCACGCAGTGGGCTTACTTAAGCATACAAATTGTGTATGGCGAAGAGCGGAGCCAAATGCAAATGCGCCAGACTCTGGATAGAAATGTGGAATTGTGGAAATGTGGAAATGCGGAAACGTGCGGGGATTTCACGCAGCTCGGCAGTCGGTATTGGAGCTGGATCTGGAGTTGGATATAGCCGTGTATATAGCTGGAAAACTTTGCCATGCGTGCCGCCATTTGACTCGCAAGATTGACACGCTGCCAAAAAGTGGGGGAGAGAGGGAAGGGGCATTTACCCCGCGGGGCTAGGCAAGAGGAAATAGGGGGGAAAAACTGTGCAGATGTGTCCAATTTAGTGGAACACTGGACCAACGCCCCCGGCCAGATGCTAGCCGCTTTCTTGGACGAGCAAACAAGCAAGCGCTACTTATGAATATTGTGCCCAGGACTTGGGTATTACAAGAAGGGTATGTTGTTTTTTGATGAAGGGAGAGGAATATATATATAGGAATTTTTGTATAGCTTAAGGACTTCCGAGAGAACAAGCTGAAATGGTATGCTTTTAGCATTTTGTGTGATAAAAGCCTTCTTTAACTCCCGCTACTATCATTAGTTTTAAAGATAGAAGTGTTTGCCCTAAGAGACTATAAATTATAATTAAAATATCTAAAAAGTTATGAAATTTCAGATCAATCAAACAATTTTTAAGATCCCAGGAAAATTAAAAGTTTCCCCTATATAAAATACAAGCACATACAAAAATAACAAGCCGCCTGCAAGTAGGCAATAATTTCCACCAAAACAAGGACAAGGTCCTCCTTAAGTCGAGTCACTTATTCCTTTTCAGTATAAGCTCAACCCCCAAAGAAGTCTTAATCCCAGAAAACCTATTCCATAGTGAATCCCCACAAGGAAAAGCCTAACCCTCGGGCCTTGGACAGTCTCGACAAGTGGCGGAAATTAATGCAGTAATTGTGGTAAGTGCTTGTCCTCGCTGCTGATTCATAATCGCATGTATTCAATTAAGGAGATTAATTATTTCGGGCAGCTAACGCTCGCCAGCACACATCTCCATCTCCCCGCAGGATTCAAAATCCTGGCTGGCTTAGGGAAACTCTTTACTTGGACTTTGCTGGCCAGGGGTCAGGGCAAGGTCACGTGGCGACCATAAATATGCTGGCCAACGGCCATCGATTGTACCTGACCACGCCACAGAACTATCCATCTTCCATAAGATGTCAGCGCCAGGACAAGGAGCAGAAAGGAGCAGTGAGCAGGCAGCGAAGAAGCTTATGCAAAGTTCCCCCTCCGCGTGTTGCTCACCCGAAAAATCTGAGGGTCTTATGCCGGGAATTTTCGGTCATGACAATAATCAGCTGAAGCGGCCCTGTTGGGTGTCAAAAGTTCCTCCCCCTTTTTTGCTCCTTGGACTCCTTGCTGCTGGTGGTGGTTGTGTCCCCGAATCTCTCCCCTCTGCTGCCCGGCCAAATAAATTAGGCAACAAAAAATTGACATTCCTGGCCAGGCCAAGGAGGCCAGAAACACTGATTAGAACAATATGCGTAGATATGTAAGGGCAATCTATGCCCGATATATATATATTTCCACATTTATTTCCATGCGTATTTATATAACGCATTTGTAGCCGGACGATTCCGAGGACGAGGACGAGGACGAAAAAAAAGATGTGTTCAAAATAAATATGCGTGCGTGTTGCTTCCCCACACAGGACCCAGGGTACAGTAGCCGAAATGAGTATAGATTTGTTTGTTTGTATGTCGTTAGCATTGTTTTTCCCCCAGTGCGTGCGTGCGTGTGTCTCCATCTGCCCTTCCTCTTGTGAGTGTGTCTCTGTGTGTGTGTGTATTTTTGCCTTTCGTTGACACTTTCACAATTTATGGCAAATGCTGTCTTTCGCCCTCCACCTCCTGCCATGGAAAAGGCGCCAGCCACCGAAGCGAAGCTACCGAACCCACCCCCCGAAAGTTACTTTCGCCACCCACCGAAAAAAACAAAAAAGAATTTCCCAAAAAAAAAAAAAAGAAAGCAAGGCTATTCCGCATTATCAGGGGGGGTACGACTTTTGGGGCACCCAAAGGAAGAAGGAAATATAACTCAAGGAATACCCTTGAAAATATTCAAAGTCTTAAGGATTACAAGAGAGAAATGTATGAGTTAATTAAGACAATACATAAATTTTGGTAATTATACAAAAATATTTAACAAATTCTACTAATATTTGTTCTTTACAGTCTTTAAAATAAATAAAGTTTAAGACTTTCCTATAAATAATAAACACAACAGGAAGTTAAGTTAAGCCTCTAACAATATTGTATAAAATAATGCACTTTGTCTAGTAATTTACTAATTTTAACACACTTAAAAGCTTACTGAAACCTCTTAAAAAATCTTTATAGAATCCCTAAAGACTTCCCTCCTTAAATATTCTCCTACAACTTCTTTCACAAAAAAACAGAACTAAATAACATTTACTAAATATTCATTTCCATAAAAATCGAAATAAACCTAAAAAAAGAAAACCAAGTATAGAACACCAATAAAAATTCGGCTATAAAATCGGGCATAGCCTAGCCTGCAGGGTATCTACCGGGTATGGGCGTTACGGAGGCGTGGCCGTCGTCGAAGGGGGCTGGACAGAGAAAGCAGTCTGTTTACCAGTTTCCGCAGTTCCCAGTTGTACACAGGACTCATTTGAAATAAATATTTTTGTGTTTTTACTTGAAGCGACAATAACGCAAAACATGAAACATACACTAACAGCAGAGACAAATGTGCGCTATAGTGTGTGTGTGTGTGTGTGGGTGTCCTGGCGGGTGTGAGAGTGTGTGTGCGAGTGAGTGTGACTGTGGCTGTAGGCAAAACCACGCGCGGCTATGCGGCGTCAAAGTCGAATTACTCATACGCCACGTTGGCCACTGTCGCTGCCACTTTTGGCTTTGCCATTGTTTGTTGCTGCCGGTTACACTAAGCTACAAGGGGAATAAAGAAAAGGAAATAATAGAAAAGGAACTAAGATATATAATAGCTTAATTCATATTCTGGGTAATTTTTTATTTAAGATGAAGCGAATTAAGTGATTTTTAAGTGCTTTAAAATGCCTGAAATGCTTGATTGTTTCTTAATTGTGAAAGAACATATTTTTTATTTATTAAATATTACTTTTTTTAACTAAAATACTTTGTAAAATATTTTTTACAAATAATATTACGAAAATATATTTTTTTTACATTTTTAAAGCCTGAATATCACTGAAAATGATGGAATATATTTATTCCCTTGACAGATTAATTTCCTATATAGATTCCCAAAACTCTTTGTTTGTTGTCTAGTGTTTTTCATGTTGCTGTTGTTAATGTTGCTGCTGCTTCTGCTGTTGTTGCTGTCGCTGTCGCTGTCGTCGTTGTTGGCGTCTGACACACAATCCGTGCCTAGTATGCGCGTTGACGTTAAAAGCTACAGAGCAATTAATCATTAGCTTTTACAGGATTTATTGCAAATACTTTTATCGGATATATTAAATGAACTCCACTCCACTCCACTTGAGCACGAGTCGAGCCCCAAAGGCAGGGACCGGGAATTATGGCAGCATTAATCCAGTGGGGACTATCTGCCGACAACATCTTACTACTCTCTCTGCCTCTATATATGCCTCTGTTTTCGGGGGCTTTAAGATTTGCGTCATCGCGGAGTGTCAGTCATGTGGGTCACGGGGAAAATTCTTCAGAAAGAAGGTGGAAAGCTGGGAAAGCGGCGGAGGGAAAACTTTGCGCCGCGACATATGCACACACGCGATGGCTTAGCAACAGTTTACATCGCATTGTCCCCGGTTGTTTACTTTCGGTGACAAAATGAGTTACAGGTTTCATTCATTGCCCTAATGCAGCCTGATAAATTTGAGCGCATTAATTACGCTCACTTGGCCCTGGGAAGCAAATACAGCGAACACATCCTTGGTGCCCTTCCTTTCCCGTATTACTATATCCATGGTCCTGCGAAGGCTGCTGAGCTGGTCCTTTGTCAGCCGGCGATTCGCACTGGGACGAGAGCATGAGTGCTCTGTTGTTCAGTTTCATGTGCCATTAACTGGCTCAAGCCGCCGCGATTGATCTTGGCCGTAAGTTGGGTTTATTGCCTCCTCCTAAGCGGGAGTCCCTGTACTTGGGTACACTCCTAGAAAATGGTGTATTCTAATCACTTGATTGATGATTTGCGTCTGTAATTCATTAATATTCTTCAGTTCAGCTCTTGAAAGACTTTATTGACTTTGTTAAATATTAAATTGAACACATTTATGCTTAAAATAACAATCACAGAGACTTTTAAACATTTTTTAAAGGCTTAATAACTTTAAAATAATTTGGTAAGCTATATTAAAGGTATGCACTATGGTTTATTTATTAATTTTAATATTATATAGCCGACATTAAAGGTTTCTTAAAGAGAAGAGATTTAGTTAAACTCCTGAACCTCCCCTTTTTTACTTAAATTCAAAGTGTTTAGGTAAATAATTTATACAACCATATATAATAAAGCTTTAAAAAACTCAATAACTTATTCACAGAAGTTAGTTATTTCCCTCTGACTTGTACACAAATTTCTTAACATTATAAGAACATGAAACCCAGCGAAATCTTTTAGAAAATTCTACAGTTATCGCGTGCTTTTACATTTTTGATTCGAGTTAGTTTTACGAGGGAATCACTAAATTTTACGCCGATTTTAAACAATTTTTTTCAGAGTGGTTTCTTGGGTTTATAGTACGAGAGTAGAGAGATGCCTCTTGCTGCTTTCACATTCTGCACATGCAAATTTATAACAATTTTACGTTCTCACATGCTCAAAGTCGTAAATCGTATTCGGCAAGGTGCGAACTGCCTCGGCTCCTGCTCCTGCTCCTGCTACTGCCTGTGGGTCCGCCCCTGTTGGATGCCAGGATCCTGACTGGGATACCAGAATACCGCTCCAACCAAGTGGCTGTGCATAAAAAATCGTTTATGGCTTTGCAGCGCTCAAATAGAACAAAGCATAAATCCTAATTTACTTATGTGTAGCTGCAGCAGTTGCCACTTGCCACGTGCGTGTGTGTGTCACACAACGGTAAACATATATCAACAACATCTTAAACTCATGACGCCAAATAAATACAAATGTTGTAAAATGCAGAGGGGGCGGCTGTGGGCTACACAGCACCCAGGCCAGACTCGTAAATCGCTCGGAAAAAGGGAAAAACCCATACCCAGTGCAGGGCAGGAATGAAAAGCACCGTGTGAGCTTAGTGGCATCGCGATTGAATGGGACTTTGAATAAATTTCACCTTAGCAAGTGGCTGTAAATTGTTTATATTTTACTCGAGTTTGCTGTATTAAAAAGGAATTTGATGGAATATGGATTAGGAGTGTTTGTGTGTGAGCGCTCCTTTTGACTGGATTTTTGATTTTGCAGTCAAAGGAGCCAAGGGAGCTGTGCCTTTGGAGATATGGCAAATAACTTTACTTGATTATGGCTTTATTTCGAGTTATTTTACGAATTATAATTCCTTATTATGCGGTACATTTAATTTGTACAATATATCTTAAGGATAACTGGGGCAATAAATGGAATAATTTATTATTACATTTTAGGGACATAAGCAAAAGATTTGTTTAGCTATTTTAATATTGTATCTTTCATATTTATTGGCAACAAATTCCTTAAACCTTTAATCCACTTTAAAGCTTTCCCCTGGAAATTGCAGCCACATCACCTGCAGGCTTACATGCATTTCACAAATATTTCAGAGTGCGCTTGGGCAATAAATCCTGACAAGAATCGAGCTGGCTTCCTTGATCAAACTAATCAAGTTGAGTAGCCGCCATTGAAGTGGTTTTGTTTACTTCAAGTTCTCGCCCAGAAATTGATATAATTGATGGCGAACCATAACAGACCACATTAGAAATGCCGGCCAAAGTCGGAGATTTTCTCTCCATCTGTGTCTGTGTCCGAGTCCTGTTCCTGTTTGTATTTGTATTTGTCTCCATCTGGCAAGGAGCTTGACTTCTGCAATCCGGAATCTAACAGGAGAAAAAATACTAAAGCGTCAGCGGCATGTTAAGCAAACTTTATGACCGGCGAATTCCACAAAGGCGGCGAGGAGGATGTGGCTTGGCTGGGGATGATGGAAATAAAACCAGGACCAGAACAAGAACCTCCAGCCCGAGTGAGGCATCAAAAAGTAAGAGCAAATGCAAAAGCAACCACTATAAAAACCTGCAGCGATACTAAAATGCAAATTGGTTGGGACGAGAGCGAGGGCTGGGGCCTTGTGGGGGGCTTCCATCAGCAGGACAACGGGACGTCGGACCCACGGACCCATGGACACTTCAGGCCTTCAGGACTCCCTTGGTCCGTCAACGAAACTGTGGAAAAAAATAGTAAGCTCTGGCATTCGCACTCGTAAAATAAAAGTAAAGTGCAACAGCAATTTGTTTGCACAATTGCTGAATGCGGCCATTGCTGTTGCTGTGGATGTTGCTGCTGTTGCTGTTGCTGCCTCAGCTGTAGATGTTGCTGTTGGCACTCGTCGCATTGTTTGCTTTGTAGCCAGTTGTTGTACATTTTTATGACAGCTCAAATTGGCCCCCATCGCCACCGACGCGACGACGACTGCCCGCGAGCAACACTGTCAGCATATGGCAATAAATGGGCAACAGGAGTTGCTTCCCGCAAAAAAAGGAGGAAAGAAAACACCCGCCAACACAATATTCCCGGACATAGACTATATCTATATATATATATGTATAAGTATATGTGTATGCAAGCAGTGCTGTCAGTTTATCCCTTTTTAATAAGCTCTTGGACTGAAGAAATCGGGCAAGTCATCAGGATTTATTTGCTTACCAGAACTTATGAGTTTCCTTTTGAAATGATTTAATTTCAAGCAGGAATTCTTGAAGTATACTAGATATATTTCGATATTTACATAGCAAAGATATAAAGTATATATATTTTTGATTTAGAAAACAGGCTTCTTTTGGACAACACTGTTATCAGACTCCCCAATTTTTTCCCTCTCATCTGATTGCCACTGACAGAGCCCAGTTGATTTGATGCCTTGTTTTGAGCCCTTTTGATGAGGCCCCCGCCCTGTCCCTGCTCTTGCACCATTTCATTTTCTATTTTGGCACTTTGAAATTAAAATATAAAACCCGCGCGCCGCTTTGACAACTTTTTAAGCTCCATTAGCGTTGACGGCAAGAAAGCCTATGAAGCGGCAACAAAAGCGCCCGTGGAAAAAGGGTCAATGTAACCGCGAAGGCAGCCGACGACGCGGCAGGACATCGAGACATCAGGACTCGGGGACACCGGGACATCGAGACATCAGGACCTCATCGCAGCCAACTCAATAGCAACCCCTTTTTCTGGCCGGGGGTAACCTTGCGGTTGTTTCCATTCCCAGACCAAGTCCCAATAGCATTGCCGGGACGAAAACCCAAACCCAGGCCTGACCCCGATTTCGAAATGCACTTTAAAAAATAAAAAAAAGAAATAGGAATTGAATAGAATAATCTGGGAAATATTTAATGTGTAGTTTTTACTTAAATTGTCCGTTGGCTAAGGAACCAAATATTTACTTGACTCACACCAACCATGTGGCCTTAATTTATCTCTAAAAAAATCCCCATCGTTTGTGGCTAGCTGACTTCAATGATTTTCTCTCGGTGCATCCTGTTCCGGTCTGCTCTGGGTTGGTCTGTTGGCCTGTTTGGTTGGTTGGTGTTGCACTTCCGCGGCTGGAACAACAGACCAGGCCCAAACCGAAACAGAAATGGAGGAAAAAAAGCATTTAACTGTTTCGCTGTTTGGCATTCATTGCGAATTTAAAGGGCGGCTTAGTGACAGGAATAATAAGGAAGCCCGCAGCGGAAGCGCTGATGTCAACGCAGCACCAGCGGCAGTGCCACAAAAAAAAAAGCCAACCACAAGGGAGTGTATTGAGAGGGGGGTTCTTGGTCTCTGGTCTCTGGTTTTTGGTTTCGAGGGGGGCAATAATGGGCCACGGGCCATGGACTCCTTGCGGCCGTTGTGTCCTCCGTCCTGTGTCCTGCCCCGCTTTCGATTCCAGCATCTCGGGCCTGTGCAAACAAAGCAAACCAAACCGAATGTAACCAAACCAAACGAATCGTAACGAAATAAACCCAAAACCTCAAAAAGGAGCAACTTTCGGCTGTCAACTATGCTAAATATTTAGCTGGAATGGACGGCAAAAAAAGGGCAGGAAGAAGGCAAAACAATACCAAATTAAACGCTTACAGCTGGAGCAGCTCATAATTTATTTCTAAGCTCGCTGGCTTTTCTCCATACCGATTTTCGTATTTAGATTTGGGCTCAAGTATTTTTAACCCAGCGCCATGCCAATGCCGATGCTTGTTTGGCCAGACATCAAAACACACCCCCGGCTTTTGGTTTTTGGGTATTTTTCGAGGGAACATCCTTATGGTCCTGGCTTCCTCCTGGAGCCAGCAGGGGGTTGTGGCTGGAACTCGTACTCGTACTCACCCTCCTCCTACTGCCAGGCGGTGCTGTTGCATAATTTTCGGCAATCCACAAGTGTGTGTGGCACGAGTCCGTGCCAGGATCTGTGTCGTTTCCTGGTGTGTGTGTCTCGCTGCTTGGTCAGCAAGAGAGCCATGTGTGTGCGCATGAGCACTTGCTCCATGGCTCTCGCTCTCTCTCGCGGGGTTGTTGCATGTCGCAGAGGCTGGGGGTCTGATGGTGTTGCTGGCTACTTGTTGTGTCTTTGTATGCGGGGGGGTGCTAGGGTATATTGATTCCGGGTTCTAATAAATCAGGAAAATAATGCATAAGCTATAGCAACCAATTACTAGGACTAATAATACATTATATAGTTTATATTTTTGACAATCCTTTGACTGAAAACCCCCTAGGAAACCACCCCGTGCTGAGCCAACCCCCTGCTTAGTGGTGTGCGTTGGTGTTGACCCGAAATCACGCACACTCGCTGTAAATCACACACACACACAGAGATATATACATATATATATGGTATGCCCGATCCAACTGAGCGGCAGCGAAAAGCTGCGAATGCCAAGCGCACAGTAGAAGGGAGTGGTACGTCAAAAACTGACGCACAGCGGCAGGCCAAACAAGTCCATAGTTTAATAGCCAGCACCGCACCACAATAATAATAATAATAACAATTGTAAAATACATAAAACATTAAGTCCAACATTAAATTACGTGACCAAGTGCAAAACTAACAACAACAACAAAAAAGAAGCAAAGAAAAATCCATAAAGCAAAACAAGAAAAGTGAAAAAGAAAAACTGTGAGTGTGCGAAAAACAACAGGCCACAAATCAGAGCGAGTACGAAAATCCCTAAGATTCCTTCCGGTTCGCAGGACCCTTATCCCTGTAGAGAGTATCTAATAAATTAATTATTTAAAGCCCCTCAGTTTTATGCATGATTTGGTTTGGTTCATCGAATGCCCGATTCGAGTGTTGCATGTGACAAAGTGGATATATCCTGCTCCTTGGACGTGTGTGTGTATAAGTCGCTGCAGCTGCAAAGTATGCAATAAAAATCTCGCATTGTTTATGTGCAGCTAGCGGAGAGTGCGAGAGAAAGCGAGTGCGGGGAGGGCAGAGAGCGAAACGAGAGCGGTTGGGCGGTGGTGGGTGGTACAGTGAGGTAGGCTAAGGCAACCAACAGTTGACTATTTGTTGCATGTACTCGGTGAAAGGACCCTCTCGCTTCAAGCTTCAGAGCAGCGAGTGCGCTACTTTCTCTCAAATTGATTACTCTCTCTGTGAGAGAGAGAGCGATTCTCGATTCCGATTCACAAAACATTCGACAAGTGCAGAGTGAACAAGTTGTTGTTGCTGATGAACAACGAACGGAAAAAAGAGGAAATTTCATAGAGTTTTCCCCACGAAACCGCAGCCATTACCTAATTAAATTATAGACCAAAACATGTGATAAATCAGCACAGCATCCAGGCAAGCATTATTTATGGGGATTATCTTTAATCGTGAAGCTTAGAAGCGAAAATCTCGGCCAGTGCATTTCCTAAACAATGGCAGCGAGTGTATGCGCCATTTTTAAACGTGGGATAGGGATAGATAGTTTCGGTGTGCGTGCGTGTGCGCCACCTTCCAATGGAAGCTTTTCCGCTTTTCTGTTTTTCCACCTGCCACCCACCCCGCTCTCTCTCTCCACTCCTCTCCGCGCGCACACGAAATGAACTGCCGCCAGTGCCGCCGCGAATAAACCATGCAATTTAGTGCAAAAAGTATAACAATTTATCAATTAAGTGTAATCAAGTGTTGCAAATTTCCCCCAACCACTCATAGTTTGCCCTCCCACCCCCCAAGTGGCGTTATCCTGCCCCTCTCTGGTGCGTGGATCTGCTGATTGCACGGCGGTTTCTGCATTTATAATGTAAATATTATGACTGGCAACCACTGCAGGAACTTGTTTACAATTTTCGCTCTTTAATCGCCGCTTAAATTATGCAATTTCAGTCTCGGGACTCTCGGCTTTCGCTCCTTGCCGCCAGTTGCAGCAGGGAATGGCAGAAGCAGGAGCAGAAGCCCAAGCCCAAGCAGAGTGTGTGCAGTTAATGGTTGCCATAGAGTATTTACCTGCAATTTATGGGGTAACGCCACACTGAAGGTGGTCTAATGGCTAATCTGGAATCACTTATGCCAGCCTTAGGGACGTCCTAGCTTCTCCAGCTCCTCAAGCTCCTCTAGTTTTATGGGTTCAGGGACCCGCACAGGTGCACAGTCTGGGTGGATTATTATGCATTTTGGAAATGGTTCTTTATACATTTCATGTTATCTTTCTATGGGTTAATAATATATTATTATACTTTTAGGTTTTATACAAACATAAATCATTTTGCACCGTTAAACCATGGAAAACTATTATTTCTTAGGATTTTAGGAAGAAACCTCTCCAAACTTAATTTGAATTATATTTTCTATACTCTTCCTTTATTTTCTGGGCATACATTTTATTTAAGGCATAAATATAATAAAATTTAGGATGTTAATTCATTAAATAAATCCTTAGCTCCTCAGCAAACTTTTATAAAATTTATTTCCTTTTAAAAAATATAATATCCCATCGAAAATCAATTACAAAGAATCCTTCTTTATTGGTTTCTGATATTGACAGTATTACTAAATCAAATTATTAAAAATTTTACTTATTTTGCTTTACAAATCCATTTTAAATATGTACAAATAAATAAATAAATATTAATATGAATATTCCAAACTTACGTACCCAAAAAGATCCTCTATTATTCCCCTAAAAGATAGGCTTTAGGAAATCTATTCTTTAGTCTGAAAGCTATAATTTTTGAATTCTCTTTCTCAGATATAGTTAATAATAAAATCACTTGATAAAACAGTCCCATTTTACATTTGACTGCCAGCGAGTATTCCAGAAATCCCCAAATAAGGATTCTTACCATTTTTAATAATATGCATGTTATATCCTTTGAGCAGACAACAACGATTATTTGCATGTAAATGTGGCAGAGTCTTTGTCCGGCGTCTTACCGGTAAATAACTGCAATTTAATTTACCTGTATATTTCCATTCCTTGCAGAAGGCACACACAGGACCTTGCAACATTGCAACTTAGCAGCATAGCAACGCAACAACGAAGAACGCCAGGGAGATACCTTCAATTGTGGCAAAGTGAATCCTTGGCCAACCAGGGATCGCGGCAGGGATCTGCGGGGGCATCGGCAGGAGGATGCCAACCGGGGCACAAAGGGACAGCAACAACAACAACAAAAACAAGGAATCAAAGCTGAAGGAGCGACCGCAGCAATACTCTCAAGGCAACTCATGTCAATGTCAAAGTTGAAGTAGACGAGGGCCAAAACGCTAAGGCATCAAGGGGGAGCCACAACAAAGGGGGGGCAAAATAGCAAAAAGCAAAAGCATTTTAACTGCAGATGACAAAGAAGGTTGTGCTACATCTACATAGTAAATACAAAACAAATCTAAGCGTAAGGAAACCCACTCCCCCCCAGAACCTGAACCCACTCCTCAAGCAAAACCCAAAGCAAACATAGGAAGCCGGTGGCGGGGAAGTCCCTCCTTCCCGGAATTTCGACAGCCGCAGCTCCAAACTGGCAGAGCGGCAAGGAGGCCAAGGCATACGGCAACGGATACGGATACG
The DNA here is from genome assembly GCA_035045905.1 of Drosophila anomelani. Classification (NCBI taxonomy): domain Eukaryota; kingdom Metazoa; phylum Arthropoda; class Insecta; order Diptera; family Drosophilidae; genus Drosophila; species Drosophila anomelani. Next base: position 3,721,905 of record JAWNOO010000165.1, read on the forward strand.
GTGACCCGTGGAAGTGATACTGCAGGTGGCAACATGTCCGTGGACTTCATTCTGCCCAATCGCAACAAGATCCAGACGATTGCCTACGCGAGTGCCAGCAAGAAGTATGTCCAGCCGGCAGCGAATGCGGGATCAGCCTTAGCTGCAGGATCGGGAACGGTTTCCGTTTCCGGTGGAGCTGCCGACCTGCAGAGCTGGCGCCGTCCCAAGCCCAGGAGCTCTTCGGGCAAGCTCAAGTCGGCGACGGAGGATAAAACCCCCACAGTGCTGAGGAATGCCAATGGAAATGGCCTGGCAGCCAGCGCCAAGTTGCCCCTCAAAACGCTGGCCAAGCGAAGCTCCCGTTCGGTGCTCAAGCGGGAGATTATCGAGCTGGACGACGAGGAAGGCGAGGAGCGAGAGGATCAGCTGTGCGAGCATTTGGAGTGGTCCGCCGCCCAGTCCCTTGTCCAGATGAACTCCTCCAAGCAGGAGAAGCAGCGGCGAGCGGGAACAACTCAGTCAGGTGCCACAGTGACAGCTACCATATCCGCTTCAGGTGAGTGAGAGAATTTAATTGATTAAAAATATATATTTTGAGGGATAGAATTTACTTTCAAACTTTCTAGGATATAAATTTTAGGTAGAACAACAATTTATATAAATGTATAAACCTCAGCATTTTTATTTTCCATATTTTATTTATAAAAGATACTCTCAGATTTGTGAAAGCCATTTTCTGCTTCGAGTTTGCCTCTATTGTTCCCTATTGGTAGCTTTCCCACCTTTTTTGTGGCTACTTACCTAGCCCCTGTTCCTGCCACCGGAATCCGGAATCCGGACTCCGGAATCGTTGGGGGGTCGTGGTCCTCTCCCCCGCAAAGCCAAAGTTGCGTCACAACAATGTGAACAGGTGGCTGCGACAATTTGTGTACTCGTATTTATTTTTAGTAGCCAGGTTCCGAGCTCACCCCCACTCCGGCGACTGCCAGCGGCGTTGGCAAGGCAAGCATTTTATGGCCACCCACTTGGCCGTCGTCCTTCAACCGCTGGTGACCCACCAACCAGATTCCCCGCTGCTGTGTGGGGTCACCTCCCCCCTGACACTCTGCAGTGAGCGCTCGTGTTTGACATTGTCGCCGTTAGCTAATCTTTTTAGCGTATGTTGGCATTTTCCATGTTTGCGTTTGCCTTCTTGTCGATGTCGCTGCTTGTTGCTCTTGAATGAAGCAAAAAAAAGAGGAAAATAGAGGAAAAGCGGAGGCAAGGCGGAGGAAAATGCAAACACGAAAGCGAACAAGCGGCATTGACTGCCAGGGGTTGGCTCTTGGGGTGGCAGGGAGGTCGTCGTAGTCGTCGTCGTCATCGTCGTATCGATTGAGAAACTCACTGTGGAACGTAACAGGTCAGCCGCAACTCGACGGAGCCAAGCGGAGATGGGATATTGCGTCAGCCTCAGAGTTTGAGTCCCATAAAACGTCAAAATGTGCAGTTATGGTTACTGCTTCCTTTATGATTCCCTTTTCGGTGACCTCTCGAGCCCCCAGTCGTTATACCCCCCGAATATGACTTGCATTTGGCACACGCACACCCCTAAATACACAAAATAAGGGACACAAGAGCCGAGGATTATTAAGTACGAGCTTAAAGAGGGGACTCAATTTTGCTTAAGACTGAGTCCTAAAGCAGCCACAGGTCTCAGGTTACTCGCTTTACTTATTGAATTTAAGCTACAGGTGGTGGATTTTTTTAAAGAATACCTTGAGGGAAACTTAATATATTATATCTGCTTTATTATAAGTTTAATTTCTTTTAAAAAAGCATTTAATAATTTCAATCATTTTTTATAAGCTTTAAATTTGAACATTTGTAATGGGATAATAATAATAAATCCTATAGGTCTTATTTATTTCTGCATTCAATTCTCATTGCTCTTTTTTTAATCAATCAATAAAATATTAAATATTTTAATTTTTTGCTTTTTAAATAGTTTTTATCGATATTTACTTCTAGCTTTTCAGTATAAAAAAGCAAATTGTTCCTTAAAGAATCTCTCAAATCTTTCAAGTTTCTTATATTTTATAATTTAGTAATTTAATTCAATTCAATCATTTTTTAAAAGCTTTAAATTGAAAAATTAATAGTGAGAATTAATAAAATGCTACAGAAATAAATCCTATAGATCTCATTTATTACTGCATACAATTCTATTTATTTTAGAATACTTTTTTAATCAATCAATAAAGTAATAATTATTTCGTTTATTTTTATTTTATTTTGTTTTAAAATTATTTAAGTAATTAATAATTACAAACATTACTATTTCAAGCTTTTCAGTATAAAAAATGCAAACTGTTCCTCAAAGAGTCTCTCAAATCTTTCAAGTTTCTTTTATTTCATAAATCATTTTTGTACTTTTCAAATTAATTAATTACATTTTGACGAATTGCTTTGATTTAGCCATGAAAACGATCGATTTCCATAAATTTCCGTGATTTTATTCAAATTTCAAAAAGTATCCGTTACATTTCCATCGTTCCATTTCGGCCAAGAAATGTTGCAAGTTCAAAGCTTCTTAGCCAGCACTGTTTCCTCGTAAGATAGGTGACAGCCCTGGCCAACTCATAAACTTGTTGAATGACAATTCGTTTTCCGGTTAAAAAAATGTGACAGCAGGTTCACTCAGTGCATTTGTTAGATGACCGAAATGAACTTTGTGGTTTTACGTATCCAAGAAGAAGATTGCCAGCCTCTGGACTGTTAGTTGCTAGCTTCAGTAGCTCCTTTTTCGGGTCTCTATAATGGTTTGATCTTTACTTCTTTACTTTCCCCGCATCCTTATAGTATCGCTGCGCCGTCCAGTGGGCAGAGCTCCGGCGGAGGATGGCAAGGTTATCTTTTATGCCCCGCCTGCCAGCGCCACAGGGGCGCCCCGCCAGCCGGAGCCTGTGACCCTGAAGAGGGAGCGGGAAAGGGAACGAGAGCGCGAACGAGTGAGGGAGCAGCAACAGGTGGCGTCGGCGGCATCGATATATCGCGGACGCAGCGTCGAGGAGACGGAGGCCGCCCACGACCTGCTGTCGCTGTCGCAGAGCCTGCCGCCGCTGATCCCGCCCTGCGTTGTCACCATCATGAAGCAAGAGCAGGAGCAACTGCGCTGCCCAGAGATCCAGGAGATATCGAACAGCGCTTCCAGCCGCTCGCCGCAGTCGACCATTCGGTTCATTGGCAGCAGCTCCTACGACCTGATGCACGGCTCCGCGGAGGGCGCCACCACCAACTGCTCGCCGCTGACGCCGCCCAATTCGGACCACAGCTCCGATGTGGATATTGACATGTCTTCCTCCTCCGAATCGGGGGTCCAGCACTGGGGCAGCAAGCAGCAACAGCAGCCGCCGTCGTCGTCGTCGTCGTCCCACAATCACCACCAGCAGCCGCCGAGGGCGTCGGCCTTGAAGATGTGCCTCAACATGCTGGACGGCCGGACCAAGGCCAGCAAGGCCCGGCAGGAGCCGGTGCTGCCGCGTCCCAAGAGTGTCCAGAGCAACGCCTCCAGTCCGAGCGGCGACCAGCCAGAGGTGGCCGCCTCTGTGGCCCCCAGTCACTCGTCCTCCTCCGCTGCTTCGGTGGCGGGATCTGCAGCCGGTGGTAGCGGCAGCGGCGAGAACTATGCCAAGCGCAAGCGTGGCTGCTACAAGTGCTGCGAGTGCGGCAAGCAGTACGCCACCTCCTCGAACCTCTCCCGTCACAAGCAGACGCACCGCTCCCTGGACTCGCAGTCGGCCAAGAAGTGTAATACCTGCGGCAAGGCCTATGTGTCCATGCCGGCCCTGGCGATGCACCTGCTCACGCACAAGCTCTCGCACAGCTGCGACATCTGCGGCAAGCTCTTCTCCCGTCCCTGGCTGCTCCAGGGTCACCTCAGATCGCACACCGGGGAGAAGCCCTATGCCTGCGTCCACTGCGGCAAGGCCTTTGCCGACCGCTCCAACCTAAGGGCCCACATGCAGACCCACTCGGGGGACAAGAACTTCAAGTGCCATCGGTGCAACAAGACGTTCGCATTGAAGTCGTACCTCAACAAGCACCTGGAGTCGGCCTGCCTTCGGGACACCGGCGCCATAGGGCAGGGCAAGGACATGGATCTGGAGGGGGAGGAGGATGAGGAGGAGCTGAACAAGCAGGACGATCTGGACGAGCTGGACAGCGACGAGAACAGCCAGGACATCGTGGTGGCCTAAGGAGCGCTCTCTTCACGACAACTTAGATACTTTACAACCGCAACCCTATAAGCAATATTCGAGCACCCTTATCAAATGAAAAAAAAAAAAAGAAAAACCTAAACCTAACACGATTAAGAAATTGAAATCGAAACTCGAAAAAGATAATGAACATGAAAAAGAAAATGAACAAATAACTAAGAATCTAGTCTAGAAATCGGCTTACTAGCGAGGTAGTTCACGGATCTCAAACTCAATAGAATCTTCTTCAAGCAGTTATATATACACAGACACTATATATCTACTCACTTATAATCCGAACAACTCTATCCAAAACTCTCCAAGTTGCAACTTTTACTGAACTTGAAACTCGATCGATCGAAGGCGGAGCAGAAGGAGCGATGTGAGGAGGTGACAAAGAGAACAAAAGGTTTGAGAGGGAAATCCAAAAACGTAACTTATAGTAAAAATCTGACACAACGAATATTATGGAACATAAGTAGAAATTCTATATATATACACAGATCAAATAAGCATTATATACAGATCAGGAGAGACGAAGGGAAGGGGAGATGATGGCAAATTATATGTATACATACGACCTATATGAGAATAATACCTAGCGAGCAGAACCAATTTGTGCATGTTTTTGGTAAATATCTACTTTTAGGCATCGTTTTAGGGCTCTAGAGTTTATATACACCCCCGACACACACACCCTACACCCACACACACACACACACCTATAGCGGACGACGATGCTCAGTTCAAGTCTTAGCAAAACTAATCAATTAGTGAACTTATAGCACTTCCTGCAACTCCTATATCTCTCTATCTTGCTCTTAGGCTCCTTTTAACCGTACTTAATGATCAATTTAGCAATCGGATCAGCAATCGGAATCAGATATATAGAATCAGATATATAGAGACGAACCATTTTAACCGCTGCAACGGCAACTTTACACTCTAACCAAGTTTATAAGACGAGAATTACTTCCATATTATATGCTCTAAACTCGATAAACAGAAAACTACTTCAATTACTTAGAAATGATTAAAATTAATGAGAAAACAATTTAGAAACATATCACAAGGACAATACTTAACATAAATAACAACAATGCATTCGAGACGATGATGATGTTGTATGGTGCAGAGGTAGTTAGCGGCGACTTGCAACCCCAATTACCACGATGACACTCTATCTCTCATACCATACATACAACATGCAGCATGCAGCAACAAAGTACTTACGAAATAGTTATTTTATTACTAGCATTAGATACCCCCGACCCCGCCCCCGCCCACAACCCGTGTACATATTATATATACATCAAGCAAGTTTAAAAACCCCATTTTATACAAGAAACTAACCCCAAATACCCCGCAGTCCCCTCGAGCTTTGGCCCAGCCAAAGGTTTCTTATAGCGATCCCCAAGAGGCAAGAGGATATCTGATGGATACGATGATGAAGATAGAAATGTAGAAGACGCACTTGTAAAACAAATGATAACTAAAAGCAATTCCAAAGTTAAGTGACATAGTTTTAACGAACGAAAAACCAAAAATACAAAAATTTGTAATTCCAAAAAAACAAAAAATCGAAAAGTATTGATATATACACATAAAAAAAAAAACAAACATGTATTTATTTAACGCGTAGTTTTTATTCGAAAAAATGAGTAAACTTGAAAACAATTTAATTAAATTGTCAATTACAATTATTTCATAATTTAAGAATCGATGAGCGAGGCGAACGCAATGCGGCGATAGAGGTTATTTTTTAAAGCATATATATACACATAAATATATTAACAAATAAATAAAAAAATATATTTAAAAGAGGCCGTTTTATATCGAAATTAATAATAGTAAATGCAAAGTAACAAGTAAACAACAAAATATTGAAAACCATTCGAACTTAATTATACAACGAGCAAGAAAAACCATTAATTATAAAAATCCAAGCCCCCACACACACCACACACCACCACACACTACACACACACACACATACGCCCACAATTTTATAGCAACATCGGATTATTAAATCGTATCTACATACGTGTAGTATCCAGTCTACAATATAGCAGCAGATATCGGGGCAGAGTTAGAATTTAGACCAGAGAGTGCTATGTGCATTGTTTATAGGGCCATAGTTCGAAATCGTGTTTATGCATGGCTTTATTGATGATTATTGATAGCGTTTTAAATAGCATTAAATGCCTATATATACACATAAGCAAACCAAACAAAAGCAAACCGAGGAAAATTAAAAAAGCAACAAAAAAAAAAAAAAAACACAACTAAAAACCAAAAAACGTATATAAGAAATTCCATTGAACAGTAGTGGTAACAATTATGTGATTTGCAATTTTACATTCAAAATATATATGAAATAATTACGAATATAAATAGATTATATATTGAGGCGAGCGTTTAATTGATTTATTTATGAGTAAGATTTATTTATACACATTATACACGACAACAACAAAAAAACGAGAAACAAAATGACAAAAACACAAAAAAAAAAGAAAGGAAAATATGGTTGATATGGAAAGGAGAGGAAGCTAAAATATTTTTACACCAAAAACCTTGTTTTATACACGCGGCAAGTTGAGTCCCAAAAACCAAAAACCCCCTGAAAATACACACCTGCAAAAATTAAGTAAAGATCCCCTCTAGAAACATACAAAAACAGGCAGTTTAACTTTCGATTTCACTATATATTTCAATATTTTTCCCAAGCTTTCTTTTTATAAATTTAGAAACCCAGAAATCTTAGCATATTTCAGTGATTTATTTCAAGCTTGATATGTGATGAACAAACGAAATTGGTTGTGCTGAAAATTACTTAATTAAATTATTAGTTTTGATAAGATTTCTGGGTTGCCTCTGAGTGTGAAATATTTTATTTTAAATGTTGTTTGCTTGCAATTTGATACCTAATTAGAGTTTCTAGTACAAATCGTAATTTTTATTTTATATTTATTTATTTATTTTCATGCTAGTGTTATATCCCCGTAAATTTTAGAAAGTGAAATCGGAAGAACATCTGCTAGACACACTCTCACTTTCTCTTGAGCGATTTAATTTTCAAGATCAAAGACACCAATTCAATTTTGATTATTATACAATAAAAATAATATTATGAAAATGGGCATAGATCGAACAAGCTGACGCGGTGAGATATTTTATAAAATGAATGATGAATAACGTAAAGATATTAATTTATATATTCATATATTAGAGATGCAAAAAGACTTGAACAGTTATATACATTTAAAATTGCAATATATTGTATACTTCATTAAAAATATATACATACATACCGGCATATATGCAACCACGTACGAGTATATAAGTATGAATATTTAACTTATTTATATAAATGCTTACAGCGAACCATAAACATATACATCATAAACCGAATCTCAATTTTTTCCAAAGCCAGACGATAGGAACCCCTCAAGTAACTCAAGATCAATTCAATTATATACTCAATGACCAGGAATATATAGCTAAAGATATATAAGATAATACATATGCAAAACACCACACCAACACACACACTCGAGCAGCGATTTTAAGGCGCTGCCTTTTCACAGTTTTTCCTTTTGATACTTAGCATTCGTTCTTGTTCTACTTTTAGTTAGAGAATGTTTAACTAGTTTCGGCTTTCGTAGGAAGTTATATCGAAGTAATAAAAACACACGTACCCCCCACACACACCTAGACGACCCCCACATGCCCTATGCTAAAACTAATAACTCCCCCCACACCCTCTTAGACATCTACAGACACATAACCGACATGCGATTTTATGGCAACAAATATGTAGAGCATATAACCTATTATATCCCAAAGAAGGCTTATCCATTCTTAAATTAATCTACGGAGAAAGCAGGCGACGAATCACAGCATCCATTATGGAAATACGAGTATGACAACAAATATAGAGAATTAAACAAAGCAAAACCAAGCCCTCAAGAAGCAGAAACAGAAGCAAACACAACTAAACGACAGCCACAACCAACAAGATCAACAAAATGTAACACAACAAGGATGATGGGTCGAAGGAATATAAATTAGATACATAGTTATAAAAGCTACACCCACACACTAGTGCAGCCATGTAACTATTTTTAGAGCCTCGGAAATAATCATACATAAAATACATAAAAATATTAAATAAACGACAGAGAAAAACAAACAAATCTTGTCTGGGAGTGTGTTATTTTTACGGATGTTTTTGGTGGAAGGTAAGTATTTAGATTCATAGATATTTTCCTTATAGGTTATTATAGTTCAATTGAAAATTACAAGTAAGATATATCTCTTTGAATTCGATCAAAAGGAAGTGACTTGAATTTTACTAGGTTAATAAATATAAATGCCAAATTATTAACTTTATATTTATATATACTAATATTTTATTTTTAAATCTATAAAGCATCCATAAAGCTGGTCAAACTTGAAATAAATTTAATGGAATCCAATTTATAAAAATCAAACCCATGTTCTCCCTTTGAAAACACTCTAAACTGTAATGAGTACAACCCTTTAAAATATATCGACATTTCCATAGAAATGAAATGAAATGGTTCATAGAAAATCCTTAGTTAAAGTGCACTTAAAGATGGGCAAACATTATGCACCGAAAGTCCAAGAAAGGGCTCAGAGTTGCGGCCTTTGTTTTGGGGCCAAATTACTCCGCAACTAATAAACTATGCCTCGCTGATTTAATTCAATTGGGGCCAAGGGTTGAGAGCTGAGGGCTGCTCAGTCAGCACTTGTGTGTGCTCCCGTATATATAGTGCATATATAGTACAATACATTATATCGGAACCTGGATGGAGGGGGCCAAGCACACAAGGCACTCACTCAGATACTCAGATACTTACACAGATACTCACCCAGGCCAGACAAGTGCCTCCTCCTCGCATCTGCGGAGTGTGTTTAAATGAAATTGCTTGATTCGGCATAAACATATTTACTCTGTTGAATATTTGCTCAACAATTTGATTCGCAATTCAGCGACTACGACTACGATGGCGGGCATGTAAAATCCGAGTCCCGAAATCAAAATGGAATTGTACCAAGGACGCGGAACAATCGAGGCGGGCAAACAAGTTCAGTAGAGGCCTCCTTCATCCGGCGAACGAACCTCTCCTGTCAATCCACTCCGATTGCATTGAATGCCGTAATCGCAGGGAGATACTACGAGTGATGGTAATAGTGCTGCCGGGTTATCCTTTTAAGGGGATAAAGATAAAATGAATACATCAATTTTAGAGTCATGTTCTTCTTTAAGTAATATATATATCATATGCCTCAAGTTAAGCAATTTATTAATGATTATAGATTACAGAAAACCCTTTATAAGATCTTCGATTAAATAAAATATATTCAATTTAAATGTGATAAAAATTGTATCTTTAATACTAAACTCTTTAAATGATTTATTTCCCTGGCAATCATAAACTGATCTCTAAAAATTCTTAAAATATTTATTTGCTAGCTTTTCCGGAATATCTCTGCCATTTTTAAATTAGGTTGTTAGCAGCACTGAAGAGAGCACGAGTACACGTACGGGTTCGAGTACTTGTCTTCCGAATTCCGAATTCCGATTTCCGGCGGTGCAGCGCGGTTGAATTTACTCCCACCCTTGGCATTCATCCACAGATGTCAGCAATTTCTCGATTTGAATGCTCAACAAAAACGAAAGTGGGCAAACAATTCCGATGAGGGGGGCGAAAAAAATAAATATATATATAAATAAATAACAGGCAGGGCGCAAAAAAGACGAACCTCGCGCAAATGGCTTCTCTAACGACCCAATTAATTTGAAACAAGAAAAAAAACGTTAGAAGAAAAGCGTTTGAATTTGAGTAGCAGCAGCAGCAGAGTTGGTAGAAGTGGAACGCCACAGGCCACTAAATGCTGGGTTAGAACTCGCGCCCCCGCCTCCAAGTTTCACCCCCTCTATCACGCCACCGACCCCCCTCCCCCTGCAACAACTCCGGCAATTGCCACACAGCCCCAAAGCTTTTTATGCCCCACCACAGCTCGAAAAGTTCGCCGACAGCTTCATTACCAGCCATCATCGGAGCCATCATCATTCAGATGCACTCAAGAAAAAGGTTTGAGGTAAATCAAGAGAGGTTGATGTGATCTAAACAAAAAATGTAAAGAAAGTTAAATTAACTTTTGGAGAAAAAATATTATGCTAACCTGCGAATCTAAATAAAATAAATACCTGCCAAGATCTGAAATAAAGCTTAATCATATCTAATTTTACAATTTCTAAATGTAAATTTATTAAAGGTAAAATTTTTCTTTCCTTTTTTAAATTAAAATCATTTTTTCATTAAAAAATTGTGAATGTAATGAAATAATAAAACTTTTCTCCAAGTGTTTAACAAAGTTTTGCAGCTGGTCTTTAAATGAGACACTTGAAATTTCATTCAATATTTGTACTCTCGGTGTGGGGCACAGTATGCAATGTAATATATATTTTAATTATTATCTGAATGTATTTACATTTAAAATGAAATTTCTGAAAATTCAGAAAAGATAAATAGTTATATTATAAATGATAATTTAACAAGAAAATATTCTGAAATAGCCCAAAACTCTTTACAATTTAATGCAACAAGTTTAACAAAATGCAAACAAAATTTCCCTCTGTGTATTGATGCTGTGTGCTACCCATGATGAGTAATTGGCCCGGCAAAAGTTAGCCCAAGTCGGATTTAAGCTTGGCTGCCAACCGATCTAGCCTGAGTCTCAAGTCTGGAGTCGCGTCGATCGCAGGCAGCAAATAATTCGCGAGAAATCCACAAAAGTCGCGCCGCGAAATTCTCAAGAGTAAGAGCCATGGCCAAGTCATCTACCTGCCTGGGAAATAGCCTCATCCTGGTGGCCGCACTGGTAATTCTGGCCCTTGGCTGCCTCACCGAGGGTAAGTGCGGCTGAAAAATATGATTTATTTTTTACGAGCTTTAAATACTTCATATTTATGGCACATCTGCTTGAAATATTCATTCGCCTGCTCTATTGTTTTGGGATGGGAGCCGAAACAGGTTTCTCGAGCGCCAGAACCGAGGCTCAGGGGCGTAGTTTGAGCGGGGGTAGAGTCCGGTACGGAGCCCGCTTGCGGCTCGTTAGTCATAATTACGCTTTGCCGTGATTCAAGGCTTCCGGGTGTATGTCATAGCCAAGGCTGAAGAGATTAACCGGCTGATAAGCGCCGAAAGCAGCGCGACATAATTTAATGGCGTGTAATTAAATTTTCCCCAGCGGCACCCTACCAGGAGCTGGCGCCCCGCAAAGGTCATGTGCCCGTCTATATTCGCCACGGAGATGAGCCCCTAAGCGAAATCCATCCAGGATTGGCCGAGGCCTTCAAGGAGGGTCAGTCCAAGGACCTTGAAGGGGAGGTAAGTCGAGGGAAACGTCTTTAATGCCATCAAGATGTCCCTTTTAATGGATAAATCTGTCTAGAAATATAAGCAAATAATAATTTAAATCATTAATTTAATATAAGAGAAGCATAGCAAGACTTTATTAAGTTATTAATGCTTTAACTTATTTTTACATAAATTTTTATTACATTTCCTTGCATTACTTCTCCCCCTTAGAGCTTGGTCACTAAACCCGCCGCAGAAACTACAAGTGCGGCAACCGCATCCTCAACCACATCGCCTTCCACTCCTCCTTCTTCCTCAACGGAATCGGATATAGCCAGCTTTGTGACCTTCCAGTAGACCGAAGACAATTGAATAAATACAAAATTGCTGCTTAAACTTCTTTAGTTTACAAGTTAATTCCATCAAATGGAATCCCCCTGCGAATGCAAATACAAATATATTTAAATGCAGAATAAATATAAATAAGAAAACAACAATAACAACGACTTAATCTCATATTCAGTGCGTAGTGAAAGCAATTTAATTGTTTAATATTTGTCTGCGAGACATTTCAATGGAAGTGAAACTGTTGATTTAAGGTAGGCGGCTGCTCTCGTGTTTTGTATTTTGCTTAAGAAGGTTTCTTTGAATAATTAATTTGCACACAAGCCGTGAATAAAATATACTATACTCTGTTTGTTTAAATTATAAATTTAGGAAATGTGCGGAAGCTTTTAAACTTTATAAAACAATGATTATTATTTCCCAATTTAACTTTATTTCCCATTTCTTCAACTCAACACCGCTTTATTTTAAATTTCCAATAATTACCCAACTTTAGCAAAAACTATAAGCTTAAATCTTCGAGCGCTAAGCAATTATTTTTGGCTGCAAATTAAATCGTTAAAACGCTCTGCCATTTCCCCGGTTTCGTCACCAGCCAGGACGCGTGTCCTGCTGTCTGGCGCGCTTAAATGAATTTCTGAGAGCCGGGGCGAGAGCTCGTTAAGAGCTGCGCAAGTTTCACACATTCAATGGAAATTATTTGGTCCTTTCGAGTTCGTCTCCTCCGAAATCGCCTTAGAGCTTTGTGTGTGATTTACTTGTTGTGCCCATTAAGGAGCTGCTGCTGCTGCTGCTGGCCCACCCAGGACAGACAGGCGGGAAACAGGAGGAGTATGGGTATGGGGATCGGGGTCCTGCGGGCAGGAAGTGGTAGCTCCAAGCTGGAAACTGTGGCCCAAACGTTTGTAATTAATATAATGGCAACGGCTGTGCCGAGTAAAATTCCAAAATGGCCTACACACGTTGCGGTGGCCCCGGAGGATGGGCTTTTTTTTGGAGAAAGGAGAGAGGAGGAGGTCCTGGGTGATTGGGGGCGATCACAAATTGTTGTTTCATTGTCTCTGAGCCCCGGCTGTCTAACGAGCAATAAAACTAAATACATACACATAAAGTTAATTATAAAAGGGCAAACGAAATTGGAAGGTCCCAGACTATTGAGCTGTAGATGCAAGTGATGGATTAACCAAGATGGAGTGTCCTGGCGCAGGGAGTGTGTGCGGGCGGGCCTGGCTCCCAGCTCTATCTTCAGACGAAATCGGTGAAAGGAGACCCCGAAACGAAGCTGCAATCAAGAGGGCATTAAAAGAAAGCAAAAAAAAAATATAGAAAAAGAAAATAACCAGGGATGTAAGCGGCTCAGAAAGCCGTTTCTTTTTCGGTTTGGAGACGATATAGTAATATATAAGCCCTCTAAGGATTTTTAAAATAATTTTTGTTGGAATTTGTATAACTTAACTGAATATTACTTCAAGTTTTTCATGTTGTTAAGCTGGTTTTACATTGAAATTCAATATTTTTGATAAGTATACATCTCTGTAGGTAATGAAAAACTAAAAATTATTATTTATTTTTATAAAATTACTTTACTTTGTTGATTTGCAGCCCTGAAAGCTAAGTGAAAAAAGGAGCCAAACAAAATTCAGAAAAAAACTGAAAGAAATGCTGCAAAAAAAGCGACGAAAACTATGCGTAGTAAAAGCGAATTTTATGGAGCATCCTCGTTTAAGAAACTGCTCCTGAATTTAAATTTCCTTGTGCAATCGCTCACACACACACTGGCACACAGACACGCACAGGATACACACACACACACACACACGTAGAGCGGCTGCCAGGTCCGTGTTCTTGTATCATTGTGTGCGTTCGAGCGCATTCAACCTCAAAATGAATAATTGCATATGCTCCAATGATTTGCGACTTTATTCGAATTCGCCAGCTCTGGCGAGGAGCTGCCAATACTTTAAAGCCCCTACCTTGGGTCCTGGCTAGTCCTTAAAGGGCAGCAGTTCGATTGCGGACAGCAGATGAGCAGCAGCAGCAGCAGCAGCAGAAGCCATCGAGGCTAATTTGAGAATTGCTCGGCTTAATTGCCTGGCACTTAAACAATAATCAAGTTAACGGTTATGCCAGCGATTATCGCCATTTTTACACCGATGCCAATGCTAAGGATTATTGGCTGCCCATTAACAGGAGCAGGAGCCATTCCAATCCGAATTGGAGTCGAGGAGAGAGACCCATCCTCGTATGCCCGATTTGCGGAAGTCAATTCAATGTCCGCCCAATGACACTTGCTTTCGGTTCTAGGCTTTTGCACTGACGCAAAATAAATTTACAGATTTTGTAAACAAATAAAATATTTTAGAAAATAACCTGCATGTTTTAGTTATGATTTTGTTGATTAAAGTTAGTTTAAAATATTTATATTTATATTTTATTAATATAGTTTTTCCCCAGTGCCTGTGGTAGCATTTTTTATTGGGTTTAATGTGCACACATTTTCGCCAGCTCTGGTGGTCCTCTAACCCAGCAGATTGCCCAAGATGCCACCACCGCCGCTATTGCCACCGCCTCCTCCTGTGATGCCGGGTAGGGAAATGAGATTGCCCAGCAATGGGTTGCCATTTAAGGTGAGCAGGCAGCTGTCAAAGCAATTGCAGGAAAGGAACGGATATGTATATATGAGAATGAGTATATTCAGCGGTCTCAACCGGAAGCTGGCACTTACCGCAGATCCAGGCGAATGACGTACTGACAGGCCCACTCCCGGAGGCACTGCAACGAAATGGAACGATCTGGGATTTACTTGACAGCTCTAAGCATAATTATCTTTCGAGTTTGTTATTTTAGCTAATTTATAATGGGATTTTTATTTAAGATTTAAATTCAACCAAAGACTTACCCTTAAGGTCTCAGCAGAAGGTCGCGGGCAAGTACCTCCACCGCCTCCGCCACCACCGCCTCCTCCGCCCCCTCCGCCTCCTCCTTCTCGATCCTTGCCACCGCCAGGACTGGGAACTGGAACGGGAACCGGAACAGGCACTGGCACAGGAACGGCCACTACCTTCTTCACTGGAGCGGTAGGCTGCTCCCAAGGTTGATTCTATTGTTTTTAAAAATCTTACAGGATCACAAAGGATGAATTTAAAACAATTTAACTTACACCATGGCCCACAGCCAAGGATATCAATCCCAAGACTGCGAAAGATAAAATCAATTTCCTCATTTCAGCTTTGCTCAGATGAAAATCAGCCACTGATAGCGTCTGATTGCCCCACAACCCCTTTTTATATCAGTGTAATTCCCACAGGTGTTTTTATATTTGGGTTATACAACTGTGGCAATGAGATTTTACATTTTGTTGTTGTTTTTCAACTAAACAAAAGATAAATTTAACAATGAAAGTGTAATAACTACAAGTTTAGTAGGGCAAATATGTTATAGAAAATTCAATTTATTGTTTAGGTTGGAGTAAAAAATAAAATGATAAGGTGATATTTTTATTTACGTTTTGGTAACCTATTTAAAAAAGAGGAACGGATATAATTGTAAATAAATAAATAGGTTTAATTGATTAATCCGGGAATCTTCCTGAAAGTATGCAACATATTCAACATTTTGGTTAAGGGTAATATTATTTTAAGGATAAAAAATAAATATTTTATTGTTTATCTGACAAAAAAGTTAAATAAAAATATATTATTATACAAATAATAAAAACATATTCTGAATTAAAATTTAAGTTAAAGCTTTAAGAATATGGCAACTCTGAACCGGTTATTCTGACCAGAGTAAAAACTGGTCTGGTAACTCTAATTTACCGGCTCGTAAAGCGCCTATTTTTAAATTTCTAAGCTTTAGCCTGAGATTTACTTTTACTCCAGAAATAAAAAAACACTACAATTAAAACACATTTAATTTTCTATATATATTTCAATTAATTTGATAATCATAAATATTTTATTTATTCGCCATGCAAACCATGTTCAATTACATAAATAGGTAGGTTCATTTTCAATTTCAATTTGTGGTTTTTAGTGGTTTCGTGTACTTTTCATTTTCCCTTTTGGTTTGGCAACTAGTCATATATGTATATAGTATATATATATATGTATATATATATTCAAGTTACGAGAGCTAATTGTACAATAATTCATCTAATAATACCGCTGGTGTATAAGAGTAATATGAACGATCGCTTGCTAGCTGATTATTATTAGTATACGTTAGACAATATCATTTACCTTTAGCAATACAAATATCAATGGTGTAATTGATCTGCGGGCGAACGGCCTCGCAGCAAAGGAGGAGAAACGCACATCCATAATCTTGACTCGTAATTCCTAATTCCATTGTACATAGGCTGACACAGGTTTACACGTTTACGGGTTTTACAGGTGAGAGGCTAACCATGCTAATCATGCTCGAAACATTTCAACTGACTTAACTTGACTTTTGAGCAGTGTATTTTGAGGGTTTCAGGTGACTGAGCTGGACTCGGAGCGAAAGGTAATCTTTGGTTGCATGAGAAAGTTTAGGAAATTTTTTTATATATTTCTCAAAGGTTTGCAAGTGGAAACTAGTGTTATTTCGGCTTTAAATTTACTCGGTTCGATATAGAAAATTAGATATGTGATCAGCTACGGTCTCTATATATTGAATTATATCTATTTTAAATTAATGTGGCTGATTTCTTTGCTGTTTAGATTATTTTATCTTTAAAATTGAATAATTAAAAGGATCCTCTTGGTAGCTGTCTAAGGATATGTCAACTATTTTTCGAGGTTTATACCAATTGGCTTTACAAAAATATGTGCTTGAAGAAAAGCTCGTTTGGAATATTGAATCTAAAAGGGTCTCTAAGAAAACCTTGGCCAAAGATTACATTTCGCCCTTGTGGAGGATTTTTCAGCCCCTGGCTTCAGGGTATATTTATGCTTCAAGCCGCAGGGTGCTTTGCAGAAGATTGAAAGTTCGATCAGTGGAGAGACAGACGGACAGCTCAGCGCCCAAATCCGCAGCTGCACTGCCCCGGTGATCCTCAGGTGCACTGCATCTTCTTGCAGTTGCATAGCCACTTGATGATCCTGGCATTCCTTTCCACTATCGACGGCGGCTCCGATGGCCGATAGGCCTGCGTGGCCTGCGGCTGCGTCTCCGTACTGTCCGGCAGCCGCATCGAATCCACAGTACTTACGTCCGAGAAGAACACGGTGCTGGAGTCATCCGAGGCGTCGTCCGTCTCCGAGTGATGCCTCCGCGGCTGGCTATAGATCTCGTGGAAGGCCTCGTCATTAAGGCCCAGCCGGTCAAAGAATTTCTCCAGCTCCGAAATGCTGGCATTCAGCGCCTCTCGCTCCATGTCCAGGCTGTTGTGATAGCCCTCGGCGGAGAAGCCCTTCGGGAAGAAGACGTTCTCGTGGTCCACGCTGCCCCGATGCTGCTTGTAGGCAGCCAAAACGCCGGCTGCTCCCACGCCAACTCCAGGTCCTTGAGATACTCCCATCTCTAAAAGTATAAGATGATATTAGCAAGGTGAAGTATATATATTTACGCCCTACATTACCTCCTTGCACTGGCAGTCGATTCCTGTTCTTGAAGCGGATGCACCGCTGCCTCTTGAACTGTATGGGCGGCGGACTGATGTCGTCCACGGATGGCGCCGAGCCGGGACTCTGGACCAGCGAGCTCTGCGAGTGATTGATGCTCGTGTAGCCCTGCGAGCTGGTGTGCATCTGCTGGCTGGAGGAGCTCGAGTAGCGCGGCGTCTGAGTCTTAAGCCGCGGCGATGGCGGCGTTGGGGTATAGTCATCCTGAAACGCTTCCGGCACCTCCGGCGTGGGCGTAAAGTTGAGCAAGTAGTCCGAGCCCATGCCGCCGCCCGTGTCCTGCTTGCAGCGGCAGTCCAGGCACTCCGTATTGCGTCCGCTCAGGCCGGAGTAATCCCCAGCCGGGGTGACAAATCCACAGTAAGAGTTGGCGCTGTGCTGCGTGGAGGAGCCGCTGTCCCGTCGAGTGGCCGCCACCAGGGTGCAGCAGTTCTTGATTGTTCCGCTCGCGGCAGCACCACCGCCGCTGCCCGGCATATCCCGCTGCCGCTCCCTCTTATAGCAGGGCTCGCTGCGGTGCGTGTAGTGGCCAGAGCTGCCGCCAGAATCCCTGTTGATGGAGGACTCACCGGCGGACTTGATCGAACGATTGCCCCGGCTGCAGCAGCTCAGGATTTCGCTGTGCGGCGAATGGCGGCTGATTTGGGTGTGCAGATCCGGCAGCGACTTGTGGCTATTGATATTAAAGTCGCCGGCGGGATAGGGAGCCCGCTCCTCACCAGAATTGGCCACCTCGTGAGAGTGGGAGTATGAGCGTTGGTAGTTGTACCTTTAAAATAATATTTAAATATCAGAAAAAGGATCTTCTTTGCATCTTTTCAGTCCACTCCTCACCTGTAGCGATCGTTGTGCGCCTGTCCCGACTTGGCGGCATACTCCGCCGGCGGGCTAATTGGTCGATAGTTCTCAGTGAGCACCAGCGGCTCCTCTCCATCCCGCCCGAATCCGTGGGCTGGTAGGTACAACGGCGGTGGTATCCTTAGAGCACCAGCCTGTCCGGGCTCCTCCTCCCCGTAATCCGTGGGCAGCAGCTCGGCACTGCCATCGCTCAGCTCGTGGCGTCGCAAGGTGCCGCCAGAGGTCCGCTCCTTGCCCGCCTCCGAGCCAAGCAGCATGCGCAGCTTGTGCTGCAGTAGATTGTTATTAACGGCCGCTCCTCCAGCAACACCTGCAGTTCGTCCTTGACCCTGGCCTTGGCCTTGGCCCTGACCGTGACGGTGCGGATGGTGCTGGTGCTGGTGGGAATGGGGGTGGTGGTTGTGCAGGTACTGCTGCTGCTGCTGCGACTGCTGCACAGCCTGCTGCTGCCGGCTGAGATTGAGGCTCATGTAGCGTCTATCCTCGAGATCGTCATACGGCTGCACGCCATAGTGGTGGCCATGGGACTCCTCTGGTCGGCGGCCTCTCTTGCCGGTGGCTCCATTGTTGCCTGGGGAAAGGTTTATTGATTAGTTTTTAATTGAAAAAAATGCAAAGCATGATGATTCCTATTTTTAATGAGGATTTTACAATTTCAATTTTATAAATGAAAGAAAAATAAGTTCAAAATAAACTAAATAACATTTTAATTATTTTTTAAACATTTAAAACAAGCTAATCTTTTCATACCTGAACCATTCCTATAGCTGGCCTGTTGCAGTCGCTCGAAAACCGCCTCAGACTTGATGTAGAAGGGCTTGGACTCGGCCAAAAGTTCCACGGCGGACTTGCGTTTGCTGTAGTGCCGGCCGCCCGTGTGATAGAAGGCGTTGTGGTGACCCCAGTAGTTCCTGCTCCCAGACTCGGGCAAGGCAGAGGCGGAGAGTGGCCGCTGGCCCGTAGAGGACATGTAACCATAGCCTGCATCGGCCAGGCCACTGCCCCCACCGCCAAAGATCTGCTGGCTGGTGGCATATAGCGTCTGGCTGGCGGTACGCGAGTACTTGGGCATCGTGGGGTAGGCGGAGGAGGGCGTGGACCCATGGTGGCCACCCGGAGAGCTGCTACCATTGCAGGAGCGCTGTCGCGGACTGCTGCAGCCATGGACCACGGCCGCCATGGTGTCGCCTAGAAGATAATTTCTCCTGGCTGTGGCTCCTCCTTGAGGCTGTCTTCTAAGCTGCAGGTGTCACCTGCTGTTGCTGCTGCTCCTCCTTTTTTTTCGTTTTATTTCTCCCTTAACCTCGATTGGGAGGGAGGTGCGTGTGGCGGAGCGAGGCTGGGCTTCTTGGGGACATGCGCAGTGGCGGCCGTGCTGCGTATACTGAAATTACAATACAATAATTTTCAGCTATCCAAGGCTTGCAGTCGCCTCCTCCTCCTCCAATAGCTTCTCCTACAGTTCCTCCAGCACCTCCTGCTGTGCTGTGAAGAACCCCTGAACTATGCCAGGTGAAATGAGGACTCGACATGCACTTGGAGCCAACTGTCGTGACTTGGTCTAGTTACCTCTCTCAGGTGTATTTATAGATTCCAGCACACTTTCAGTCCAATGGCCATGTACATATTTTAGGTACTTTCCTTGGGCTTTTAGTGTTCTCTTTATAGTTTCCAGACTTTGATGCAAGTCTTTCGGCAGGAGAACATATCTTAAACACCAGACACTCGTTGGGAGCCAGGACATGGACACACTCCACGGTTGGCAACACTCACCAGGCTCTATGAAAAATTCCTTTAGTTCAGCTCAGCTTCTGTTCGCTTCGATTCCAATCCCTTTCCCTGGCTGCGACGGTGGCAAGGTCTGCTACATTGTGCCTCTTTGAATAACAGATGTTGTGCCACTTCCAGAGCGTTCCCATTCGTGGCCCCAGAAAGCTCCACGCCTGCGCCAAAAAGGATGTGGCCCCAGGCGAAGCTTTTGCTGATGATACAGGGATTATTGGCCACTAACACTCTGACTTGTAAGATTTATAGAAACCTAAACAGGGAATTTATTTATTTATTAATAAAGATAGAGAAGCTTAAACAGGGAATTAAATTAAGACTTACTTTTGTGTGAAATTATATTACTACAATTTTCACTCAGCTCCTTGGAATTTATATTTTCTTGGGATTCATCTCCCTGTCTGTGGCCTATAAAATAACACCAAAAGTAAGACAAGATGGTAAGGTTCAATGGGTAAATAATTCTAAAGTTGAATACAAATATTTTAAAATTCAAAAAACCGTTGAGAGTTCTTTCTGGCTGCTTAGACTTATCTTTCCGGCAATTTTCTTGAGGATTTTACAAGTTTTGCGAGCTTTTTCGTAGCTCTGAGTGGGGTGAGAGCAGCTCTACGGCTGGGAAATCTCATCACTTAGTCAGTCAACTGTAAACCGTCGAGCTGTGAAGATGTCCGCCAGCCAAGTTCCCTATGTGAAGCACAATAATGGCACCCAGATCCAGACCATCGGACTGGGCACCTACACGGTGAGTGGAGCAGAGTGGAGGCAACGTTCCGGAGATCACGTCTCTGATATCGATCGGTGCAGTAATTGCTCTTATCAGTAATACACTACAAAGAATTTCCCACAATAAAGTGACTTTCGGCTTTGCCCTTTTATAGTCGCTGGGCGGCGATTGCGAGCGGGCCACGCTTCATGCCATTGATGTGGGCTACAGGCATATAGACACCGCCTACTTCTACGAGAACGAGAATGAGGTTGGAGCGGCGGTGCAGAAGAAGATTGCCGAGGGCGTCATCAAGCGGGAGGATATCCACATCACCACCAAGGTGAGGTTACCCACATTTAACTCCTTGTAAATCCCATACATTGCTTTACTTCCTTCAGCTCTGGTGCCACTTCCATGAGCCGGAGCGTGTGGAGTATGCCTGCCGCAAGACCCTGGCCAACTTTGGCCTGAAGTATGTGGATCTCTACCTGATGCACTGGCCCTACTCCTATGTTTACCGTGGTGACAATGAAATGATGCCCACCGATGCCAAGGGAGAGGTGGAGCTCAAGTGAGTGAATGCCTGCGATCAGCTGATTTTTAATATAAAATATTAATTTTGTATTTGCGATTTACAGCGACATTGATTACCTGGACACCTGGCGGGCCATGGAGAAGCTGGTGGAGCTGGGCCTCACCAAAAGCATCGGCGTTTCCAATTTCAATTCGGAGCAGTTGACGCGGCTGCTGGCTAACTGCAAGATCAAGCCCATCCACAATCAGGTGCGTCCACTGCGGTTTTTTCTAGGGTTTCGAATTACTCATAATATTTTCTATATCCCATATTCCCTTAGATCGAATGTCATCCCGCTTTGAATCAGAAAAAGCTAATTGCTTTGTGCAAAAAGAATGACATTGTGGTGACCGCTTACTGTCCCCTGGGCAGGCCCAATCCAGCGGAGAAGACACCCAATTATATTTACGATGCCAAGGTTCAGGCCATTGGAGACAAGTACAAGAAGTCCACCGCCCAAGTGGTGCTCCGTTACCTGGTAAGAATATTGGATATATCTTCAAGTGAATCCTGGATCTTTATTTTATTTGATTTACAGATTGAAATTGGAACTATTCCACTGCCCAAGTCTTCCAACCCGAAGAGAATCGAGGAGAACTTCAAGATCTTTGACTTCAAGCTGGATGCTGAGGATCATGCTGTTTTGGATACGTACAACACCGGCGAGCGTCTGATTCCCATGACCCATGCCATCAAGAGCAAGAATTATCCCTTCAGCATTGAGTATTGATCTTGGAAAGAGGAAACATTTTGATATTTCAGTGCCTTTAATTGATATTTTGAAGCAATAGTTTTTTTTCAATGTACATAAAATGTATTTCCACATTAAAAGTGTTTTTATGTAATTCTAATTCAATTTTATTGTTTCTTGAACTTGTGTGTTTATATGTATAATCTTAAATGACTTTTAATTTACCTCCGCCTATTGTTTAATATGTATATAACGATGCCTATTTTGGTCTTATCAATTAAAGTAGTTCCAATAATCTTTCTTGACCATAAAAAAAGATTATAAAAATAAACCTTTTAATTTTATTATAATTACACAAACAAAGCATAAAATATTTATTTAATTTATGTAGCATTATCTATATATTTGCTGATTTCCCACACACCTAGTGTGGCGACAGATAAAGACAAGAGAGAGCTTTTTGCTCAACTAGTTTTGATAGAAACAAAATTGGCATGGAAAATTCCATTTAATCAAAGGCTTCCATATACCCGCAAGACCGCCCAGATGTTTAAATTCAATTACTGAAATAGGAAACCCGGCAGACATGCAATGCACAATAATAAATGCAAATTACCCATCCCACACACATCTTTATAAAAATATAAATAAATAAATAAAAACCAGCTTATCGCGGCGCTGCGTTATCGAAATTTGAAAAAAGTGCAGAGTAGCCTTGCCACTTGGGTTGAATTTAACGGATTCTAATACTTCTAATGAAAATCATACAAGAAAAATAATTTATTTAAATATCAATCCGTTTACAAAAGTTTTTTTTAAATATAAATGTATTACAATTATAAAACATTTAAATATTTGATAATTATTGAGAGGCGTAGATTTCAGTATTTTTTATTGAGCCAAAGTTGTATTAACCTTTGGCCCCGTTGCGGTCACACTAATTATATTACAAATTTTACACTAATTATCCTCGCCGGGATTTCACAACAAATTTCCTGGGTGTAAACAAAATGCCAACAGTACGTGGCCACTGCTGCAGCGAAGATTACGTGGAGCAGGAACCGCAGCAAGTGGAATAAGGAAGAACCCCAAGGCCCCAAAAGGAACTCCGTCCAAGAAGACACACAAGAAGTCGGCCGTGAAACTAGAGCAAGCTACCAGAAATCGATGTACCACTGTCACATAATGGTCTATATGCGAATTGTGCTCACGACTCTGGTGACAATTACGTGTCTCCTGGGCGACAACTTTGTGGAGCTCACCCAGCACCCGCTGCTGAAGGCACTGGCCGACAATGCTACACATGCGGCCATTGGTGCCCTCACCGGCATCGCCTTTGCCATGCAATTCTACGAGCGCACCTCGCAGTTGTTCGGCTGGATATTGATTTTCACCTGCTTCGTTGTGTCATCGTTCATTGACTTGGACCACTTTGTGGAGGCGCGTTCCCTATATTTGGAGGTAAGCAGGAAGAGATTGCTGCTACGAAAGATATAAAAACCTGAGTAGGTTCCAGATAAAAGAGTTTAGTACTTGATAAACTTTGGAATTAAATATCGAAGAAACCCCTACTAATAATACTCTTCATTTTCTCCAGGATGCCACCAACCTTACGAAACGACCCTTCCTTCACTGCTCCAGCATCATTGTGATAATGCTGCTCTTCTACGTGTGCACTGCCTGTTTAAACTACTTCCGCACCAGTCTGATGCTGGGAGCTCTACTTTGTGCCTTCATCACACACCACACACGCGATGCCGTTCGCCGAGGCTACTGGATCTGCCCCCTGGGACACACGGATCGTGTGCCCCAGCTGGGCTACATCCTCACCACGATACTCACGCCATACGTATTGGGTTACCTGCACAACCTATGTCGAAGTGCCATAGTTTTAAACTTCCTGGGGCAATATATAAAGCTAAGCGAGGGCAACTACCGCAGTGGCTCCAGTTCCATTGCCAACTATCGCTATATGCAGGTCTAGAGAGTAGAACATTTTGTGATAAAGCTGCAAGACATCATCAAATGGTAACGATGCAAAAATGCTTTTCAAGCTTCAAGCGCTTTAATATTAGATCAGCTAGAAACCAAAAGTACTTCCACACCACGTACAGGACACAAGTTTACACGGATCTACCAATAATCGCGAGTACCTTCGTTTTTATGGGGAACTGAGCTGCTTCCCCCGTCCAACTCTGTTTATTCTTTTTGTTAATTAGTAGCGTAGGTTTTTACTAGCATCTAAAAAATACAGATAATATCCGAATTTGTGATATGTAGTCGATAGTGAAACTAGAAGTAACGAGCATAGCGCACAACGATACAAGTAATCGATCTTCAACTTCCAAACTTTGACTCTCTATCTAATGTAATGTGTAGGCGAAACGAATTTTAAGCTAATCGAACAATAAAACTCAATGTAATTGCCTTAAACCCCAGAAACTGCTGCATCATCACCACCTTGTAAT
Source organism: Drosophila anomelani (assembly GCA_035045905.1). Lineage (NCBI taxonomy): Eukaryota > Metazoa > Arthropoda > Insecta > Diptera > Drosophilidae > Drosophila > Drosophila anomelani. The sequence goes on from JAWNOO010000165.1 coordinate 3,746,555, forward strand.
CACGGTCTCGGGCCCGGGGTTAATCCAATTGTTGTTGGGCGTTGTGGCCTGGCCCACCCTAAAATGTTTTCCTGTTTATTTGTTGGCCAAATTAGTTGCCATTTACAAATTGGCCCTAATAGATAGCATCGTCGTCGTCGCTCCCAAGGAATCCCGTCATAAATTGACTCTGGCAAGTACATTTTTTCACCGAACCGCGAACGTGTTTGCTATTTTTAACCAAATTTAATTTTAAATCTACGCCATTATAAATAAATCACAATTCGATTGAACAAGTTCGTGGGGTAAATACATACATACATATATAAAATGAGAAGCATAAATTTTTCCTACGCTTTTCACCGGAAAATCGCCGTGTTTTTGCGGGTCAATAATTGGGTGATTAAACTTCCACGTGCGATTCAACAAAAAGAAAATACTTTTTATAGGGTATTGTCTATCCCAGAATTTCCCACGCATGCCCATTAACAGCGCCACTAACAACAATAACATCGCTTGGCTGGGATCTGTTTGGCGAGAACATCCCACCCACAACACGAATTCGGTTGACATACACTGGAAAATGATTCTATAAACATGTTTTTTTATTTAATAAAATTAAAGGGATTCGATTTTTTTTATTTGGATTTGTTTAAACAACTTTTAACTAAAATAAACCCTTTCGTTACTCATAGAATGCCTTAGAAAAGGTAACAAAATTAAATGTATTCTATTCTAAGGCAGTAAGATTAATTTAAAATAGTAAATATTTAATAAAAATATTTTGGAAATTCAATGGGGACTTTATAAATTTTATTTTTATATTTGTAATAATGTAAAACAAATTCTTTATTATTTTGTGACCATAGAAAACCATTCCATATAGATTTCATATACAAAACAGCTTGAATTGGAATGATTGCATATTGTTTTACATGCACCGAGAATTAAACCTAAATAAATGTATATTTTAATCATTTTTGTTAATTTTTATAGAAGAATATAAATATATTTGATACAAATTACCTTTAATTTATTAACATAAATATTTAAAATCAAATTGACAAATATTTTCTTTAATACTTTTCATGGTTAATATGTTCGATTGTTCAAAGCTTGCCTATACCTATTTTTTCACTATAAAAATTCCAAAAAATATTTATAAATTTCTTCCTGTGGATATGTACAAATGATGATCGCTTTTGGGGCTGGGTCGCCGCATCTTGTTAGTGGACACTTTTATTTATGTGAGTGATCACAGCCGCAGAGGCGCAGTACAAAAAGTGTCGGCGGCCAGAAGAGACCAAAGTTCGCGTGTCCTATGTCCTTTCTTCGCTTGTTAGTGTGTATGTGTGAGTGAGTGCTAGTGCGTGTTGGCCAAGATTGCGAACCAAGAGGAAATCAGTGACAATCCGCTCGCTGTAAGTTCCATATCCCCCCTCTGGAATGGAGTTGTGATTTTTCTGGCTTCCGTAGCGCTGCATTTGCATTGTTAGAGTTCAGTTTTCGATTGGCTTTCGACCTTGGCGCCTTTCACGCTTCGTTTGGCAGCCCCTGCGTTTATTTACTTATCGATGATATCACAGCACTGTGTCATTAGGCCCAAAGCCCCCCCAAAGTGCGAAATTTCTGTTTGCCGTCGACGATAACTAACTAAAGTCGCTAAACGCCGTTCCCAGAGTCATTAGCACCCCGTTAAAAATCCAGCGTAAATCACGGGTACGGGTTCCGTACTGGCGCAGTTTCATAATATTTATCTAGCACGATCATAACAGGCATACAGCAGACATTCATATTATATGTATATGGTTTATAAATAAACATTGTAAATATTTACATTGGAAATCTATAAAAGAGCATGACGCCGGATCTCTTTTCATAATTCTCTCGCTGAGCGCTCAGACTTTGTGTTTCTTTGGCACATATTATTATTTGTTTTTTTTGTAGAACAATATTTAATAAATAAATAACTCATAAAAGTCTGGCTGCTGTGTCTTTTATGAGCTGATAATGAGCTCGTAAATAGTCTAATTCCGGTTTCCGCTGCCTAAAAGCCATCTGAACTGATCTGTGCTCGATTATGGGAATGATCTTGCTTCATAGAAAGGGAGTCAGGAGTCATTATCCGTTCACTGATAATGCCAATGATCGATAACGAGTTCAGAGACAGCTCTCAGGCAGTTGTGCAATTAATAAAAAACACATCAAGCAGGGACGGAATATACAGTCCAAGTTCCATAAGTTAAACTGTACAAAAATTAAGGAAAATGTTTGTTTACTTTTTATTTTGTATAAATAAAGGTTTTCTAAGCTGGTTAAAGTCAAAGTTTAATTTCCTAATTAGGGGAAACGTTTATTTTAGTTAATAATATATTATATTACAATGATGATTGTTGATTCAAGCACATCTGTAAAGAGAGCAAAATGTAGACTTCCTTAAATAACTCCCCAGCAAGTGAAGCTTTTACTTCCAACGACCCCATGGCGTATGAGCAATGTGATGTGTCATTTTTCGGTCACCTTACCTGAACGACGACTGAATGGACCACGACAGCTGCCTAATTAAAATTACCAAAGATTCCAATGCTCTGTCGCCGCCTGCCAACTTTTGTGTATTTTTTCTTTCCTTTTTTTGTTATAAATCTTTATAAATAGCTCATACGCAGTGTTGGCACACGAACGCACTTTGCAATTGCAGAGGCACTTCGGTGCTGTCATTTTCATGTGCAGCCGGGTTGAATGACTCTGCCTAAAAATACAAAACACTTTCAGCTTACTCAGTTTATGTAATATACTAATGAAATGACAAGGATTTTGCAAAGATATTTTTATAAAAATTAAGTATCATAGAGAAAAATATAAAAATATAATATATACCAATAATATTCCTGTCTTGTCAGCAATAATAGGGATTATAATGTGGCATGTTTTTGGCTCTCGAGACTTCAGCTCTTTGAGACTTCAGCGCCAAATGCTGATCAATGCGACGGCGACGCATTGATAAACAAATATGGGAAACGTGTTTCGGGGCAAGTGTCATGATCTTTTTTTTTGTCTTCTCGGGAACTTTGCAGAGATCTTTCTTTAGATTTGCATATGTACATATGTATTTATACTTTCGAAATTCGCCTCGTCACAAGATCTAAATTTTATGCCGGCTGTTGGCTGTTGACAAAGAGAGAACAAGCAGCCAAATCGTTGAAAATAAATCACAAAAATTAAAATTAACAAAATGGCAAACGCCGAACGGAGGCGAGATTTCAAAATATTCAAAGAGAGAATGCTAGTCTCTCCAATTCTCTCGCAGTCTCTACCTCCAACAACATGTTAAATGTGTTTTCTTTTTTTTTTTTTTTGGCAGCTTTTCGAGCTCGTTGGAGCGCCGTGAAATGGTCAATATTGTTTGGGATTCCGTGGCGAGACGATCGTCGAGATATAGTCGCGCGCGCATTCAAATAATAAAATCAAGAAATATACAAAGAAATCTAGCGACAAAAAATAAAAACACAAAATAAAAGCAAGCAATTAATAATCATAAAGTTAATACACACACACAGCATTTTGGCACAAGGCATTCAAATATTTAAGCAAAGCAAATAAAGTTAAATAATTTGCACAGTGAACCGGGTGCTAACACACATATTTAAAACACATTCAAGTGCTAGAAAATAAAAACTATAAAACAATAAAAGCAAAGAAACTAGGCCAACCGAGGCACAAAGTTGAGCTATATAAATATTGCTCATACGCCACCGGCACCGTCACCGGCACAGCCACCTCTCATTCATTCCCATCTCAGTTATCAGTTTTGAATGAGCCCAATGAGCGGACTTCGTCAACAGCTGAAGGTGAGTATTGCCGAGGACCCATAAGGATCAAGATAAAGATAAAGCTAAAGACAATAATCCCTGATCAGTCGATCAGTCTAGTCCCATCGCGTCTCGTCTCGAATCGCCTAAACCTGCTCGCATTTGTATAAATATTTACTTAATTGCCTTTCAATGGTGGCAACAACTTTCGTTCTCCGTCTGGCAGGTACTAAAGCTGCCTCCCCATTGTATACACAATTTGTTTTTATTTCTTTTATGATGAGCCAATATTAAATCCCTCTTCTCTCTTTCCGTCGGTGGACCAGCTATAAATAATTTTAATAACAATATTGCAGCAGCTACATGACGGCAATTCGATTGTCAGGGTCGCAGTATTGATATATGTATGTAAATTGGGGGATCGTTTTCGTTAATTGTGAAATCAATCGTCAAATATTTAGAGTACCCAAAATTAACAACGTCATTTCAGTTTATTTTTGGGGCAAGCAAACAAATTAAATACATTTTATGGCTTTAATGGGAAAAGTTAAAAAGGCTACAAACGGATAAAAATAAGCATGATATTTCTTAGAGTTTATTTTTGAAATATAAAATTAAAAAATTAACACAAGTAATAAATAAAATAGAAACCACTTTGCAACTTTTAACATTTCACAAAGAGTTTAGTAAAATTGCTGCCAAATAATATTTTTTAATTGCCTTGCATTTTGTTTCCTTTCCATAAACTTTAAGTAATTCTACAAACTTGCACAAATTGAGGGGAACAAACACTCTCGTATAGACACAAAAGTAAAAATATAAATGCGAATATCGAGTCTCTCATAAAGTTGTTCATCATCCCAGCCTCACATATTCCTTTGGCGGGTCATAAAATGCGTCTGTGTCGCAGTTCATACTCATAACATTGTAGCCAAAACACATCATTAAAGTGTATATAGACGCATCCATAAAAGGCATATTTGTAGATATATGTACGCCTCTGGCGGGAAGAGGGAATCATAATGGTTTCTTAATGTGCCAGGCCCAGATTTTCTTATTTTTTGGCACACAAAATGCGCTTCAGTGCTTTGCAAGGCATTAAAAAGTCGATTGTTTATCGTATATCTATATATACTTGGCCAATATAAACATAAGCGATTATTAACTTTTCCCTTACCTTCTTCCACGTTGTATATTTCTATAATATTTCTAGACAAACTGAGTTAGTCTAAGAATTTTTATTTGAGAACCAAAGTTTTCAATCTGTTTATCAAAATCTCTCCCCCCGCATTGACGACACACAATAATATTTTGTCGGGTTTTTCACAAACAAGCCTCAGATTTATGATTTTTGGCAGAGACTACATGCCACATAAAAAGCGATTATAGTATTCAGATCATAAAAACGAATTCGAGCAGGTGAATTTCGGGGAAGGGGAACCAAAAGTGTCAGCGAAAAATGCCATTAAACGAGCATTAAAACCCCATTCCCAGCGAATTTATTAATTTGTTTACATTTTATGCGTCTTGGCACGTGAGCAATGCCACCAGCATCTGCATTTATTTCCACGAAAAAGCCAATAAACCAACAGTTGGCTAAGGTAACTAACCTGGGCCAAGGCTTTACACGGTTGCAGTTGCTAGCCATGTGAACATCTGTCGTACATAATAATTACCAATTTCTGTAAGCAAGCTGAATACTAAGTTGGATTACAAGATAATAACCGAACCCTCAATATTTAATTTAAAAATTTTTTTTGTTTAAATAAGAAAAGCTGCAGTTAATAATTAAAAATGTCATTCCAGTAAAACTCTTTGAAAGATATGCAGTATAATTTGTTAAATAGTAAAATCCCTTCTGTCAAGTAAATACAACCACAATTTAATTCAAAAATACATTTTCTAAGAAAAGAACCACATTTTCCTCAACAAAAACAAAATTGAAAAACCAAAAGGTCAATCGAGGTAAACAAACAAAACAACACATGATTTAATTAAACGTTAATCAGCGGTTTTTCTGCCGCCTGTTTGGCACACAATTTAAATGCATTTAAAATATGCATTGTTGGGCAAAAATTGGAAAATTGCAAACTGCCCCCACACATTAAGCACATAGATTGATATTTATAAATAAATACTTTCAGCGTAATTAATCAAAAATTGCTCGAATACTTGCGCCATTTAGTACGTAATTGGAAATGGGGAAATAAATAAATTAAAGGCACGAAAAGTTTTCCTAGCCCCCTGCCAGGTTTAATCGATTAATATTTGGCCAAATCGGGGGGCTTATGTTCTGGTCTTAGTACTAAAGACCCACTAATTGCACTTGTTTAAATGCGATTTGCACTTCTCACTAGCGATGTTCTTCGGAATTCCTCAAATGAAAATAGAAAAATAGATCGGAAAAGCGGCCAAGACGGGTGGCGGCTAAAATAACAACGTAATAAACGGAATGTCAAAAATAAAAAGACTAATCGACTAAATGTAAAAATATATATCTCACTCTCTCGTCAGTTTCCACGCACACACCCCCAGGGAAAAATTTTAAGAACACCTTTCAGATTTTCATTGCGCCGCTTGAGAGTATGCTACATATTTTAAAAATTAAACTTTTTGTTCTTTTCCATTCAACATATTTAATTTTTGATTTACTTTCATGCCTATTTCACAGATGCTGGGAACAGCTTTGCTGGGCAAACGGGCCACCAAGGTAAATATACAATAATTTCGGTTTGTATTCAGACTCGTTTTTATTTATTTGATTTTCACTTTCGTCTCGTTTTTCTCGGTCGGCAGTCTGTCAAGAAGAAACCATTCACAGAGGTGGAAATCAAAGGTAAGTAACCAAAATCAAACCGCAAATCAACAGGCTAATTGTTTATTTACTAAACAAACCGACTCTCAGAACAGTGACCTCTGATTTTCTTGGAAAAAAACATTAAAAAAAATATGGGTTAATGTTCGTGAAGTATAATTACTGCTTGGTTATTCATAATAACAGAGAAATTTATGTTTAAATATAAACAGTAAACATAGCTATTCGAGGTCTTTAATTGGATAATTGTTGATGTTTTTAAATAAGTTTTTTATGTACAATTCAGTGTTTTACAATAATCATAACTAAGATGCATTAATTTCAGTTTGAAATGGTTTTTAAGCTAGTTTATATTGGGTTTATAAATCTGCTTTTTAGAAATGAAAATTTTTGTCAATTTTGGACAATTTTAAAATATTAAAAAATTTCACAAATTGTTATAACAAATTTCTGTATAAATTATTTAGGAATCGGCGAATCTGAATATACATATATGAATTGTGATATTCTGAGGGTTTTTAGGTAAATTAAGCCTTCAGGAAGATCTAAATATTCACCTTCTTTAAACCTATATTTTTCTAGATATTTTTACTGATTTTATGCCAACAATTTATTGTTCTTACTGTGTTCTTGGCCGGACCACACTGCGTATACGCAATGGCTTTTAATAGAATAATAATGGTGCAAACGGTGTAAGTCCTTGGGCACTGAGGGAAATTCGGGAAAGATTGTTTTGTAAATTAATTGGTTCGTTTTAATTTGTTTTAAAAATACAATCATCATTGCTTTAAATTTAAATATTATTTTATATTAATTATTAAGATGCGAGCAAGGAAAAACTGTTCGAAAGAAAGTCACAGTTGGGGTTTATAATTTTAATTTAATAAAATTTAAATTGATTCTCTGTACGGTTTATCTTTAATAATTAAATAGATTTTTTTTATTTTTATTTTCCACTGTGATGTTTCCTTTTTCAAAGGAATATGTATTATTTTCGGTGTTTGTTTAATTTTAGCCAGACAAAATTGCTGACCGCCTTTTGCATGTTGGCTAAAATTAATGAACGTGTGTGCAGCAAACTAATTTTAGCCATTTGGCAGGACAGGTGCACTGACACTTGAAGATGGATGGCGACTAGCAGGAATCTCTGCCTCCACACTTCACACCCTCCGCTCTCTTCCTCGGTACATTCACGTTTATGGCTATTTTTATTTTTTGAATTTTGTTCGGAAACACCGCCGAGGCTATAATCTAATCAATATGGCCATAATCGAGTTGAAATTTAATTAACGCGCCTCCTTCTTTTTCCAACCACCGATAATGGGAAGGAGAAAGAGAGAGGTAGGCAGGGGATAGAGATAGCTGACACCCGCACATCACGTGCCCAATTAGCGCACGAATAAAGTTTTCAATAAGAAGCTATAGAAATAAACCTGCTCTACCTTCGCTTTTGTTTGCAATTTAATTTGGCACCGGGGATTTCTGCCAGAGAGTGTTTACAATCGAAAGCCGCCGAATCTGATAAGATCCGAGATCCAGTGTGATCCCACGCTCATGTGACACATTTCCCCCGGCTGACAGGGCAAACAACAAGTCGTATTTAAATCGGGCCAGGCACTTTCATTTGACAGTCAGTCCCCGCTGATCTCTGGCAAATATTTGGACACAACAGCGGAAAAAAGGCAGCGAGGAAAACAATCATAAAAGCAATGACTCATTTATGAGCCAGGGAGGGTCCCTTTGTGGCTTTATTACGGGGGAATCAGAGTCATTAATGTTTATTAGTATCAAAAAAGTATTAGAAACCGGAGACAAGTAAACAAAAATTAACTGAAAAAAAAAATATACTCCAAATAAACACTATAGAAAGTGATGTTACAGAACTACCTGTATTACCCCACTCAGAGAGACACCATTTAGGCTAAGGCCCCACTCGAACGACGACGATGAGTTCTCCTTGTTTGATTGTCTCACTCCTGTAATCAGACAACTGAAATCATGATAAGGCCACTCTGAGAAGAGCAATAATAATAATATTACGGGCTAGAGCAAATACCATTACGACATATAGACTAGCACTTAATGAAATCAGACGACCCGCTGGTCTGGCCCATCCCAGATATAAAGCACCCGCCCACCCGAGCGTCTCTAGAATCCAGAGCCACCTCCCATCATCGGCTGATAACTCGGTTAGTTATCTGCGGGGAGCGACGACGGGTGTTATCACCGAAATGAAATATAATACAATATACCATACCATACCGCCAGGGGAATGGCTAGCTGCCTGGCAGTGGGAACTCTCCGGGCTCCGAGTTCTGGTTAGTTCGTTTCATTCCCGTCCATTATCTTGGAGTTTTCGTAGATAAATCGCACGGTAAACGCTGGCATTCCTGCAGCATTGTTATTATTTCGCGCTCAGCTTATGTGGCGATCGGAAGTGCCCTCGAGTGTCTCAGCTTTGGTCGTGTCGTGATTGATTGATTGATTGTTTCCTCGGGTTTATCTGATTGATCCCGCGGCTGAGATAGTGCCACGGTTCGGTTTTGCACTGCGATCGTTGAACGGTCGCCCCTCTGAAATTAGCGTCTTTTCGATTCGGAAATATGAGCAAAGATGATAAGTGTGAGTATGAAAGTCAAGAAGAAATAACCCCCGACCAAAAAACCGAACTTTAGTCAATCGCTATCGTTATCGATGCGATACAACACCAGCACGAAGGCAGGAAAGTCAAATATTGCTAATTTGCTGACAGCAATCAACTTGCGGGAGACACAGCCAATCTCCATTTGTCGCCACACTTGTAAAACTAATTAAACGATTGTCAGCAGCCACGTATTGTGAGTCAGCACTGAGAAAAATCTTAAAATTATGCTTAAGTCTGGGAAACATATTACAAATTTGAATGGCAATAAAATCTATATACTTTTGTTGATAGTTTTTGCCAAAAAAAAATAACTATTTTCCTTAAATCACTTTTCCCTCCATATTTAAATGTCTTCTTTCTTAGTTTAATTTTATAAAATATATAAATTGAAATGTAAATAATATTTTCGTAGAGTGTAGCTTCCTGCCGCTCTTCCTTATCACTCTGAAAATTATCTCAGTGCCTGTACATTTTGCTGTGTATTTGGCAAGTGGGCGTTTGGGTTGGCAGTTAATTTGTTGCCACTTTGCCACTGATGAAACCTGACAGTCAGTGGCAGCCATAATATTTTTTGGCCAGTTCTTCTCACACTTTTTTTTGTCGCTGCAACTTGATTTATGTTTACGCAACGCTGGCAGTTTTTTAGGCTTGTGCCGCAGAAAAATTCTCGGCTTACTACTTGACTTGAGTTATGAATGGCAAGACAATTAGGCGAAAAGTGAAAAATGAGAACGTTTGTTGACTGTACAAATTTCAATTGTTCCCTGAATGTGATTTATTTGTCAAGTAAATGTTAGCTGGGCTTAAATGTAGGTTATAAATTATTATTTTTTTAATTGTAGAACATTCTTAAATTTCTAAAGCTTAATTAAATCAATTTGCTACCAAATTACACCCATTAATTAACTGAAATTGTTAAGCAAATGCAATTCAATGTGTCCCTAAATCATATATATTTATTTCAGCTTTGATTCCGCCCTTTTAACCCCTCACCCATGTTTATTGTTAACCAATTTCCATATTGATGTACTGTAAAATGTGAAATGTGTGTTAAATAGGAAGGGATTTGTACGCAGGCCAGGCGCTAATTCAGTCACGTAAATGGATTCAATAACAAAGTGAGATGAAAAATTGTTTTACGTAGTCAGTCTGCAGCTGTGCGTGTGCCGAGTCCTTGACCCTAACACCCCATATACACACACTTTCCCTCCAACCCCTTTGGGTCTCGTTTAGCTGGCACGTTTTGCGTATGAAAGATTTTGACGATGGCATTGGCTGCCCTCGGATTGATTTTTGCATATTAATGCAGGACATTGAATCGGCATCCAGCAGCTGCACTCACATTCAGATCATGGGGAATCCCAGCCATGCAGATGAGTGGCCTTGAGTGTTTTAAGGACCCATAAAAGGGAGAAAGTGCAGATAAAAAGCTCTGCGTTTTTTATCATTGAGTGAAAACGCATTGCTAATGGCAAACACCTCGTAAATTTGCAAATTTATTGTTGATTTCTGCAGAGATATAAAGGCTATAGACGCAAGATAGTTAAATAATGGATAGCTGAAGCAGTTTTTATTTTATGAAGTTAAAATGAAAGGAAACGGGAATTTTAGCATTAAATTCTGTATTTAAAATTATTAAATCAAATATTGAATCCTAGAAGTTTTCCTACAGTTCCATAGAACACTGTCACTCGTTATGGTGGAATGTGATTAGGCATTAAAATCAGGCGCCTTTAGCCGATGTCAGTCCGTCGTGGGTGTCTGTCGCCCGCTGGCATCGGCACGTGACTTCGTTTGCGTTTGCTCTCGGAAAGGGAAACCCCCTTTTTTTCGTGGGCGTGCTAGGTTCGTGATGTTTTTGGACCCTCATAGTTAGCCACTTCGCCTCGCCTAATACAATTTACGCCTTGTGGAAAAGTTATTTTGCGGCGTAATTTGTATTTTATATATCCTATCGAAAGGCCATCGTCCCGAAATAAAGCTGCACATATTGTGAACTCAATCAATCCATCTAACCTAGAGCTGGCTGCTGATGGCTTTTGGCTTGCATTTCACTTTCTGTTGCCTGGCCAAAGTTTTCGCAATTAATTTTCATTAAAAAGTTGTTTGCATTGCCACGAGTTGAACGTACGAACGACCGAAGGACTTGATGAGGAGGCAGAGTGGACAGGACTTTGTTAAAGGATTGCAGCTCATTTGTCGGAAGGGAAAGCCGAAACCAAAAATTTGTTTTAAAGTTCCTTCAACCCGGTCTTTGTTTTCAGGACAAAAGGCAACCAGCAGATACAACTGTTTAATTTTGTTTTTCTTTTATTTTAAAGGATTATTTTCAGGACACAGCTTCGGAGAAGTCACTGAACTTGTCTTTGTTTTTTTTTAAAGCAAGTGGGAGAAATCTCAATTAGGAGTGCCAATGATTTTCTACAGAATTTCCTTCTTCAAAAATAGAAATCTATAATCAGTAATTCCTAAAAAAAAACTGTATTTATTTGCCAGAAAAAATGTATCCTAAGCTCTAATTTTAAACTAGTTTCCAAATAAATTTAATTAAAATTTCTATTTGTGAAACAATCAGACACCGCAAGCACACAAAAGCAATCTTATTGAGAATTACATAAAAATCCAGCGATAACGTTGCATAAACCCTTACGTGAAACGTTACCACCACCTTCCCTCTCCTTTTCTCTTTTGGTCCACCCCCTATCCCACCCACTTTCTCACACTATGGCCATGCTGCTACCGATAACAACAACAAAGCCGTTTTCCATTATTTTGTTTTGTTCCGCACATTCGCTGAGCCAAACAAACGAGCTTCCTCTGTGTGGGTGCGAGGGAGATGGTAGTAGGCGCCAAAGAGCGACTCTGAAAGCCCCATTCCAGGCGAAGAGAGCGAAAGAGACTCGGGAATTTCCCCTTCGCGCACACATACCAGCCAAAAAGTATCTGTGTGCAGTGTTGTTGGTACTTGAATTGCATGCTGCACAGAATGCGTTTCGACTGTGATTGTTGTTGTTGCTATGACAAGGTTACTGGAAGAATTCTCCTTGCGAAATACTTTGCTAGCGATACTTTGTGGACAACAGGGCGTATACGTTATATTTGACGAAGGTGCAAAATAAATTAAATACAAATTAAACTGACTTAATAATGTAATTTATTAAATATGTTAAATATTAACAAATAATTACGTTATATTTTATGTAGGTTGAAAATAAATTAAATTCAAACAGACTTAATAATGTAATTTATTAATTATTTTCAATTTTAACACATAAAATATCAGAGACAGGGCCTAACCTAAAACATAAATTAAATACAAACAGACCTAATAATGAAATTTATTAATTATTTTAAATATTAACAAATAAAAGGAGTTCTTAAAACAGTTTTTTTATTTACTTTCATTATTTAACCTAATGTTTTAAACAGGATTGCAAACATTTTAAGGTTCAAATATACATTTTTCTAGTTTTAAACATTTCAAAGATTTCGGTTCAGATTTTTATTCCTTTAAATCTGTCATTATCCTTATTTTTTTAAACCAACTTTAATTGCAATTAATTAAAACTTTTTAAGCACCAAAAATGAGAGCATTATTAATATGCATATTGAATAATAATGAAATGCATAACTAGCAGACGGAGTGAACAAACTTATCATATTTCGCAAACGAAAAACACTAACAAAAAACCCGAAAAGTCCTTCAAATAGAAATGCGAACGCCATCACGTGAATGCTGAGTCAAAGGCGAAAACATTAAAAAACATTCCAATGTGGAATCTCTCATTCTCTTACTCTCTTATCACTATCCAACTTATAGCTCCACTCTCTCTCTCCTTCTCTTGTTTTATTTTCTTTGTGGAGAAGAACGTTATGAAAACAGAAGCAGCAACAAAACAAGGAGCTGTTAGAGCTCGTGCCCCGATTGTGGGATACCCATTAGGTTTTACGGTTTACGATAAAGGCAAACAAAGAATAAAATATGCATAATACCGAAATAGGTAATCAAAATAATTAATAAGATTTATTATACCAATTAATAGCATTATATTTATTTTATAAAATATACAAACGACTAAGAAACTAACACTTGAATCAATATACCCTTGTGGTCTACGAGCACAGGGCAGAATTTCCCTGGTTGCCCCAGCGATGAATGAAATTTCGCCGAAGCCAGAGGATCCCGAAGCTCTGCAGTCGGCATCCGAACGCTAAGAGTCTTCGGCTACCGAGCGATGTCTGGGGGGTGGTGGAGCCTACTGCCAACGGGGCTGCCGCCGCCATTCATGGGGCGTCCAGTTCAGTTTCAGTTTCAGTTTCGAAGTCGACGCGATTGGCAACAGAAAGTCGCGGCGGATTGAGATAAACTAACAAAAATACCCAAGCTATCGGTGCGCCATTTAACTATCACCAACTAACACTTACTTAACACCTTCAATCGCTATCGGTTCTATAAATCTTGGCCAGAGCAGCTGATTCGATTCTCTCATTTCAAAAGGGTAAAGATTGTAGCCTTCGCTTGGTTCCGGGGAATCCCTTTGGCTTGGGCACTGCCCCCGCCAAATATTTTTGAACTCTGGTCGCGTAATTGAAGCGTAACGTGTGGCCTTGAAGTGTCTCCCTTAAAGTCCTTCAGTCTGGACGACAATAAGCCTGAACTCCCCCAAGAACTACAGCCCAAAAGGAGTCTGTTATGTCACTTGCTCAACCGATGCCCGCTTAGAGCACAGTCAGTGCATTATTCACATGTCAACTAAGCCATAATTGCCATGACAAATTTGAGGATGCGTCAATTGCTTGGAAATTTGATAGGGGAAATTAGTTTCCGCATGTGATGGATAGTGTCGAAAGTTATAATTGGAAATGACTCAAAAGTTGCAGCGTTTGATGAGCCGAAAAGAGGGTTTCCCAGGCTGACTGTAGTTCCTTGATTAAGTCATAGCTATGGTAATTTTGGGGCTAAGACAGCTTCATAATAAATTAATATCCATTAACTATTAAATAAAAGTTAGTAGAGAAGCCCATAAAAATGTATTATTAAATATTCTTTAAGACTCTGACGAACCTAAGACAACTTAATTGGCCTTCATATTTCTTTCTCTTGTGCCAGGCCATGAGGCTTTCAATTTGCATCAGCCAGTCCCAGACACATACATACATTTATTGGCCTTTAAGAGAAATGGCTGACAGGCTGCATAATTATTGAAATATCAAGTCTGGGAAAACTCAGCAAATGACGGGCGATAAATTGAAGAAAGCCGACAAGTGTCGGCCGATGTGGAAGGAACAATATAAAGGCATAGTCCGACAGCACATGGTAAAATAATAGAGGGAGCCCTGACCCTGAATGCGTGCCCCAAACACATCGATATTTGACCTCAATCGGTCGTGATTTCAGTAATTAATTGCAATTAAAACGTTGTAAGGGGGAGTGGCCCAAACCAAGCCAAGAGTTCACCAATCCCATCCAAGTGCAATCAGGCTGATTATAATTGTTCGCTTTGTTTGCACGCTGCTGCTCTGCCAAGATCGACAAATAATCGAATAATGATTTCCCCCCTTCATATTCCCTTTACTCTGCTATTTTTAAGTAGTGCAAACTTTCGCTCACAAATTACTCATACGCCCCGTTAACAGAGACACAAACAAGTGAACACATCCGCAGAAAAAAAAAACTAAAAAAAAGGAAAAGTCATAATTGCCGACGAGCAAAAAAGATACTACAAAAGAAAGGCGTTGAAAATAACACAAAACACTAAATCTATAAATACTATATAGAAAACAAATACACAAATTAAAATATATAGACAAAAAACAACAACAAACAGACAACAAAAATGGATCACAAAGCAATCGCAAGTCAAGTGCGAGGTGAGCTAAGTATGGAAAATAATTTATATTCGTTATTATATTACTTAAAAAAGCACAAGGTTTAATGAGTGTATATTATTTTTAGAGATTTCTGTGGGAAATTTTATTATAAACACAAATTTGATAAAGATTTGCAATTGAAATAATTTTAAAAAATCAAATAAAAATGGAAAAGTGTCTTTTGAAAATTGTAGTTTTAATTTATTTTGAAGAAATTTAAAATCTGACTATAAAATTAATTAATTTATGACTCCCATTATTAAACTCCAAATAAACTAATAATAATAAATAGTTTTTCACCTATTTGTTACCTTTAAAAAGCAATCTTCCTGCTACTCATACATTTTCAGCACACTTTTTGCTAAACTCTTTGTTTTGCTACTGCAATTATCATTATACCCATGTGGTTCGCACATTTCTATTATAGTGCTAACCGAGCACATGATATAGACAATTATCACTAAAAATCTATATGTTTTAAAACAGAAATTAGACCAGAGAGGGAAATAATAATCACAAAAGAGTCGTGTGTCATGCCAAATCAGCCGCCTGCCCTCCCACTCAGCAAACAGAAATACAAAATAATACAAAAGATAATACAATCAAGCACAATCAACGGAATTTCCAATCTAATCAACACGATAACTTTCTGTTCTGTTATTGTTTTCGTTGTTTCTGATTCTTTTTTTGTTCCTCCTTCGTTTGCTGATTTGGTTGGAATTAACATATATAGTAACAATAATATCTTATCTTGGCGACCCGGCAACAAAGTCCATTATTAATTCACATTATTATTGTTGTGATTCGGCACGAGTTTTTCCCTCTTAATTGTTGGTTTCTCCCTCTCCCTATAGTTTCCTTGCTGTTCACAACTTTATTCGCAACTCTGCTTTCCCTACACTCCCACACAGTTCTCTCTTACACGTGTGTGTGTGACAAATAAAGGTCCTTGAAGGGAAACACGCCCACGCCCACTTCAATTTGACACGTTTGAAGTGTTGAAAAGCCCGCGTAAAATGTTCAAGCCGCGTCCTTTGTGCAGGATAATTTCATTTCAAAGCGAACATGAAAGGGGATTAATATTGCTTATTGCCAGGCTATTAATAGCCATGGAAATTCCGAAATAGAAGAGGGAAATCCATTTTCTCAAATTTCATATAAAAAAAGGGGAATTTATATTAAATGTCTATGATCCTAAATTAATAAATAAAAAAAATATGAATATATCAGTGAAATTAAATTCCTTCCGTCTTTCATAAGCCACATTTCATGGCCACTTTGGTTTATGCAGAAGCCAATCTCCTTGCTGCAGCCTTTTATTTTTCTCAGCCAAATCCTTCTGCCGATATATGTGGGATGGCAAAAGTTTTGCAGCTAAAAAACTTTTCACTTTTAAGCGTTATTTATGTGGCCAAGTGCAATTTATTGGGTTGCCTCTGTGAGTTGTATGCGAACGAAGAACGAAAGTGTTGCCAAGTTTGTTGCCAACTCAATTACATTGCCACCGCAAGACGAGGCATTGGGGAGATCCTTTAAGGTCCTTGCGAAGGCAAAGGCACCAGACGACATGACATAAAAAATCAGTAGAAAATTTAAATAACCATTTGCCAAGTATCTTTAGTATAGAATTTTTTATCGTTAATCCTCTAGCAAGTATTATTTTTTCTAAATAATGTTATTTAAATGTAACGAATATATTTTTCTTTTTTATTCATTACTTTAATCTTTATTCATCTATATAAAAACATTTCAAAATTACTTCCAGCTAAAGTTCAACCCCTTTTAGTATTTATTTGCCTGTTGTCTAGTGTTTTTAAGTTCATTGACAAACCCAAACAGACAAGGACAGCCCACAAATGTTTTATTTTCCCCAGGGAAAGTTTTATAGCTCAAGTGCAGCGGCAAATAGGGGAACCCCCAAGGAATTTATACAATAACTACCAAGGGGGGGGAACGCTCCGAGATGTTGTCCTCTTCAATTAGTTACAGCGACACTTACAGATTGCAAACTTTCCGCAAGAGCACATTTTGACTTTGTCATGGAAATGCCGGGGCTTTTCCGACGGGCGAAAACGGTAAGCCTGATGGCAGCTCAAGTTTGTCTTTGTCCCGATTTAATAAGGCAATTAAAAACTTTCGCTAATTGCTAATGCCAACACTTTGAGCCACGCTGTGCAGCGTCGGTGTCCAGCTTAGTTAATTGTGAATTTACTAAAGGCCAAAGGGGAAAATATTGAGTTTTTCCGACAGCTACGACAAAGGATAATAGTTACGACATGATATGAGTAGCTAATTAGATTGCAAATATGAGAAATTTTTAGTTTTTTAAGCTTTATATTTATAAACCTTTAAATAAGAAAGAACTTCAGCTGAAAATTTTGATTAGACGCCGCTTTCACTTTGCTGACAACCGCACAAAAGTGGAAGTGAGCAACAATCCCATTTGAATATGTATTTGTAAAGGATCGCAGGCGCAGGATGGAGGCGACGACACCAACTTAACTAGATGCCAATCAAATGCGCCAATCCAATGGGGCAACCTCAATATGTCCCAGCGCCGACACCTGTCATTCCACCACCATGGAGGATGGGCCCATCCTCGCCAGCTGGAGTACAGACACTGCACTGTGAAATATTGGTGTCAATGTGTCAATATTTGAAGTATAAACACGTGTGCAATTACAAACTATACAAGAACGCACACACTCTTCCTCCGGCTCAGCTCAAGTGGGTGAGTGTGTGCGGTCGTATTAACAAAGCTACGGCAACGGAAGTGCTCCACATACGGGAAAAGCGAAGGAGCGGAAAAGCGGGAGGGTATGGCAAGCGGTAGCTGGTATAAGGGGGCTTGGCCTGGTGGAAAAGCGGCTTTGCCCAAAGCAATTTACATGCAATTTTCGCATATCTTCGTTCCCTATTCCCACTTTTTTTCTTCGTCCTTTTTTCCCTAGGAATTCTGGTCGGGACGGCTGGCTGCCTTTAAAGGATTTCTATTGCGTTTGCTTCTCCCCCTTTTTTTATATTCTAATTTTGTTACATGGTGAAAAATGTTATCGGGAACTAGAAATTTAATTTTTTATTATTTTAGAAGTTTATTTACAAAAAGTAATCTTAAAATTACTATTATCACTCATTTCCCTCATAATTTACTCATCTATTATTTGTCTTGAAATTTTTATAATCAAAATGATTTTGCAGTTTAAATAAAAATTAGCATTTCAAACCTTTAAACTCTTATAAAACATATTTTAAAATTTAAACACAATCAGTTTACATTTTAAGTGTTGTAATTTCCCTCCGCCCTTATTATTTCAGTGTTTATCAAAAGTTTTGCATAGCAAATTGCACGCCAAGTTATGTGCGATTGGAAACATTAGAAGTTTTTGGCTAAAAGGCAATATTTTATGGCCTGTTTTTGTGGCGGGCCAAAAAGTGCATGTTTGATCGATTAGGCATTGGGGGAGCAGAGCAGCCTGGCCGAGGAGACACTGGTTTTATGGCCGCAAGGCATTGACTGAGGTCCTGATTTCCTTGGCTTCTTGGCGTGCCGCTGAGAAGGCCATGGCAAGGCCTTAATTATTGTGCAAGGACCTCGAACGCCAGCACACCCACACAAAATCCCCGCCCGAGAGTTTAAGTCTGATTTCTGTCGGCTGCTTTCCGGCAAACATCTAATAAAATATAAGAAAAACAAGAAAGTTCCACCAGACGATAAACATTTTCCATAATTCGTTCGGATGCACTTACACTAACGAAAACAGGCACGCGAGTTTTTCCACCGCAAACAAAAGAAATCACGCATTTTCCCCGAAAGAGACGACTCTTTCATTTTTACGACTGTTTTCCTTTTTTTTGTTTGTGCCCTAATTTTTTGTGACAAATTCTTTTGCGTTTTTGGGTTTGGAACTTAAGACGCAATTTTATTCCGGCTGATATGTAAATACTTATGTGGCCGCCAGCCTGCTTCGTTGTTGGGCCAACACTGCGCATACGTAATTTTTTCTTTTGGGCAAAACCACAAGATGTAGAAAAGCGGGTGCGTGTGAGGTTGGTAAACGCCTTAAATGGGTAAAAGTGTGAGGGAAATGAAGAGGGGGAGTGGCTCTTCTCAGAAGAGCTTAGGGAACCTGAGATTTTAGTGGGAAACTTGACTTGGTTGCCAGTGAAGTCAAGAAAGGCGAAAGGTATCTTAGTTGGAAATGTAATTCAATGCAGTTCTTGGTTTCCTAAGATTTTTCTTTATCCGATTATTAGTGTTTAATAAGAAAAAGTTAAGAAAATATATAAAATTAATTAAACATAATTCAGATGGCTTATTATTCTCCAATGTACCATTATTTGCCTTATATATTTCAATTTCTCTATTTAGAATTGTCCAAAAAACAAAATACCATTAATTTCTTGATATATCTTTATTTCCTCATGAAAAACTTAATTTATTTATAAAATATTACTAATCATTTATATATTTCTTTAACCAATTTACAGATCTACGCACAGCATTCGATTTACTAGACAGAAACCGTGACGGACGCGTCACCGCCAACGAGCTGCAATTTATGCTAAAGAACCTGGGCATTAATGTGCGTGACGAAATCATACACGATCTCATACGTGAGGCGAGCCACTCAGGTAAGTGGCACTTACCTGTGCAGCAGCAACAACAACGACTGGCCACTTCAACCTAGCCCTTTTAACCCTTGTTGGCAGCGCCTGTGGACAACTAAGTGCAACAGTTAGTCCTTTGTGAAAGTGTTTGTTTTGTCGTCGGCTTTAATAATTCACGCAGTTATATGGCCGCAGCCGTGGGGAAAGGTTAATTAAACCCATCGAGGCATTGCGATTGGTTGTTTGAGAGTTTAATCAAGTTTGAAGCTGGCTGGTAGCAAATAAACGAGTTGAATGAGTTCGTTTTGGGTTAATTTCCCCAGAGGTAAAACCAAATAATACAGAAATAAATTGCTTAATTTTGGATTTTTTGGGGGAATAATTGTTTGGCTTGGGTAATAGTGATTAATTAGGCTTTTTGGACTATTTTGGAGACTAAATAGTTACAGAAATACAAGGATGAAATCATACAAATAAATAAAACGTTAGAGAAACACATAAATTACTATTTTTAAGATTATAACAATATAAAAAACTATAAAACTACATCTCAGTTAAGTTATTCCAATACAAACTCCGCCCTAACAAGCATTAAAAATAGAAAAGAAATTCAAATCTTCACAGAAACCCAACCCAGAAAGTATGCTACGTTTTTTTTTCATTTTACTTCTCTGAGAATTTCAGGCAAGACACAAGTCTTATGCCAGCTACGGTTATATAGGAAGCCGCTTTAAGGCTACTTTTCTTCTGCTGTCCCTCTTCTGCCGTCAGAAGTTTTTCTCTCATTTAATTTACTCGTTAGGAATTGCAATTTTTATTATAGAAATTCCCAAGTCAAGGCTAGTGGAAAGCTGTAAAAGCATTTTCTTTTTGCCTGATAAGGATATTGAGGATAAACAAGTTAGGGCTGGGGCCTCCTTCTGGCTCGTTGCATTCTTTTGTAAAAATTTAGTTTATTTACTTCTCAGTCATAACTTTAAGCTGCAGTTTGTGCATATTATAATTAAATTAGGGCAACGTGGCAGAAAATTGAATTTCCTGCATTAATATGCAATTGTTGTCTGGGCCACTACGTGTGCATGGCCATAATGGGCTTATCCTTTAAATAGATAAAATATAGTATAAAGTGTGCACTGGCAAAATAGTATATAAAATGGGGTCTGAATAAATAAATATATAAAATTAAATAAGATACTTTGGAACTAAAGAAACCATTATTATGTCGGGAACTAATAATAATCTAGGCATTAAATAATTCATTTTTGCACAAAACTTTATCAAAATTTATCTTTTAAAATATACAATTAATTATTTCTTCAAGTGTCTGCATAAATTAAAGACACTGATGGACATGACCACGCTTTTAAGGCCTATTTATGTCACCTTTTGTTTGCTCCACATTTGTTAATTGTGTTGTGGTTAATCGCTTCACAGCCAATTTAAATATTGGTCAACTGCATTAGACGCCTGCATAAAGTCTGTAAATTTAAACTCGGTCACGTTCGAGGCGCACAGGATCCAACCAGGACTTGGGGGATTGGTTTGCGGGCGAGTGACATTTATCATATAACAGCAGGCAACTGTTGCTGACAGCCGCCCTGCTCCAGACAGACAGAGTGGGGCCATGGAGGCCGGAAGCAGGGAGAGGGACGCTTTGATGGCTGCCACCGGCAGGCGAGTGGTGCAGTTACACCCGCACCCCACACACACACACGCTCCCTGCCGCGTGTGAGACTTGTAAGCTGACAGCAAACAACACACGGAACACAGACAACAACATGTGCGGCAGGCAGACGAAATAAAAGCCTGCTGTTAGCCCCGACAAAAGTTCAATGAAAATTATAACTAAATCCGACTGAAATTGGGTTGTGAAAACTCGTTTGAAAGTTGAGGAAAATGGTGGAAATATTGGGGAAATATGTAGCGAAAAATCCGACTAAATTTTGGTCATGAAAACGCGTTTGAAAGCTAGAGGAAATTTTAAAAAAGTAATACTCCAAATATTTAACCGCAACATAAACTTTCTCAAGTTTTCTGAACTTCAGCTAAAAGTTCTTCAGTATCCAATATCCACTTGGCAAATCGAAACTTTTCTCAGATTTAAAATGCATATTAACGAGGTCCTTGAACCCCATCAAAGGCAACCAAATCAACATAAAAGGCCAAAGAAGAAGTAAGAGACAAAGACACACTTTACTTTGTTTTTTGTTGTTTTCTTTTTTCGTTTTGTTTTTCCCCCCTACTTGATATTTTCTTGGCCCGAATTTGTGCGCTGGCATTTCGATTAAGGGCTGGCCAAGCTGTTGAATGTTGGCTCAAAAGCGTGGTGCACTTTATGGCTTCATTAACATTCCTGGGGTTTCAATGACACTTTCTAAGAGGGAGAAAGTGGGGTAGGAGCCGGCGGTGATTTAGTCATTCTGACATTGCCAAGTGACCACCTGGCAGAGCTGTTTTTTCCCCTCTTATTTATGCGTGTCTTTACGGCCAGGATAGCGAAGGCGAAAGTAGCACGCGAGCAACAGTTATTCCTTCGGTTTTTTACTTGGATTTTCCTTGGCTGTATTTCCCCCCAATTATTTTTTCCTATTTTCCTTTTATTTTGCAAGGTCAACTGCCGCTTAAGCAGACCATTGACAATTTATGTTCGCTGACATTTAAAAGTAATTGTGGCACGCTCTTAGGCCGCACAATTAATTTCGATTGGGCCTGGTGGGTGTTGGTGTGTGTTTTGTGTGTGTTGGCCCAGATGTGACAGCGATTTTAGGCGCTAAATCCACATAAACGCCAGCAGCCGCTAGCCATTAAATTTGCTATTAGGCAAGTTGTTAAGTGTCAGAGCCAGGCCCACGGGGAATGTGTTTCTCTCTCTCTCTCTGTGTGTGCGATGTTAAATTAGTTTAGCCCTGGCCAAAAGCCACAGACATGGCCACAGAGCGCTGTGCTTTACATTAGCCACAACTGTCGACGCAATTGCACCACCCACAAGACCCGCAAAACAGCCTTTGTGCATTTGCTCTAATCGAATTTCGACGGACTCCCTTGAAAGCCAGAATTTACATAACCAGTGGCCAAAAAGAAGCAGCCAAGAAGGAGTCAACTGAAAGCCAAGGGGCCCAAAGCTGCCAGAGGAGCCAAGCAGCCAAATTAAATAGAGCTTAAAATACCAACAGTGAAAATTCCACGAAAATTTGGCTGAAAATTGCAGACCAAGTGGAATGGCAATGGCTGGCCGGATGGAATGAAGAAAAATAAAGAAAGTCAGCAATAAAATCTACGAAATGGCTAAGTTCAAAGTTCAGTCCAAAAGCCCCGCTGCCTTGAACCGAATTTTGCATTATCACCAGACATTGCACATACGCAGCGTTGGCCGAGTTACCAAGTTTTGACTCGTTTCAATTAATGGCCTCAGCTGCAGCTGCAAAGGTAATTTATTGGCCATCAAAGGCACACTGCCTCTGTCTGTGTATTGCTTGTTTTACAAGCTCAAATGTGGCCAAATTACACATACTTGCACAGCAGAGCAGAGCAACAATCAAACAAGAGTGCCTCACACACACACCCAAGCGAACTTCCGTTTCCGTTTTGCTGGCATGAGGTCAGCAGCAGCAACAACTAGCAACCAGCTACCACTGGCAACTAACAACATCAGCAACCTGCAACCAGCCACCAGCAACTACATTTGCCAATAATTGATTACACTTTGGCATGAAGTTGTAGCCTCAACACACCTCAAACACACACTCACCCACGAGAGGCGCCTCAAATTGCAGCAGAGCCAGGCCGCAGGAGCCATTTGTTATGCCAGTTGTCATTGGGTGTCGCTCATCGAGGAAGCTGTGATTGATCAAGTGCAATCCCCGAGGTGACTCTAGGAATAGTTTAAGGTTTTGGAATATTGTTAAGGATATATATTTTGGCTGTTCTCGAGAAATTTTCAACAATAACTAAGAAATAAAATAGTTCTCCTAACTGCAGAACCTTTAAAAGTTGTGCAATTTCAGCTTAAACAATATTGCATATATATTTAAGCTTTCTGATTGATTTACCTCTAGAAAATAAGTTAATAGAGCAGGAAGCTTTCTCCTTTCTCCGCTCCACTCCAGCCATCGATCAATGCCAAGAAGAAATGCTTGCAGAACTGCAGGTCAAGCTTGGAAAATTCGCTGCTCTGCTTAACGAGCCAAGTGAGCCCCGACATATGTGTTGGTGGCAGGAGGGCACGTTCTATGCAGGACATTACCGAAATGTGCGACAAACAGTCGCAGGCAGAAACGCCCTCGTTGCTGGCAATGCCAAGGCATGTCCTTACGGCGCAGAAGGAACAAGAAGAGAGAAAAAAAAGGACACCCAGCGATGACAATGGCGGCAACGTCAACATGAACGTACATATAACCAAGCCATTTTCATTATCCTTGGACTTGTCCTTTTTGCAGGCTGACACAGACATTGGCGGAGATAGAGGCAGATATAGAGATAATGTGCATTTGGTTTTCGTATTTAAAAAAAAAATAGAGAAGAAAAGAAAAAAGCCCAAGAGGATGGAGGCAAAAAGGAAGGCCTCTCAAGAAATGGGGGGTCTGGCCCTTGAGAAAAGCCATTACGAATGGCAGGGAAAGGGAATCTTTTCCTCAAAGGAAGAAAAAATCAACAAACAAATAGACTTGATCGTAGATACCCTGCTTAAGGGGTCTAAAAAATAATATTTAAATAATTGTGGGAGCAAAGGAATATTTCGGAAATAAAAATGATTCAATCTTCTAACTGTTTTATATTATTTTAATATGTTTTACTCTACAATTACCTCTCAGAACATAAATTTCCGCCAGCCATGGTTGTTATGATCTAATGCTTTTCCCATTTTCTTGGCCAAGTACTTCCCCTTTCCTTATCCCGGCAAATGACAAGACCCAAGTAGCAGCAAGGGAAACCCCCTCAGAAGTAGGTTGAAAGCCGCTAAGCGCAAATGAAAATATTTTTCAAGCAGCGCCTCAACAATACACAAATGTCACCCAGATGTCAACCAGACAAGAAAAGCAGGAAAACAGCGTTAGGAAAATGGGTGGAAGATGGGCTTCGGGTCGAGGCTGAGAGTGACAATAATGGGTCATGTATGACCATGTTGTGTGTGTGGCAACATATAAGCAAATACCCCAAGCAATCATAATGCTGATATGTTGACGACGAACCAATATTTGTCTATATCCAGCGGTTCAGTGTGTGTGGCAGGAACTCTCCTCGGTTGCAGCGTCTAATTGTTGCGTTGGGTTATTTGACCCTTAATGCGTTTTTGATGCTAGCCAAACATAATGGCATTGCCACTTGAAGCTCGTTAGGAATTCATCAGGCAAATGATTTTCTTGGAGCTAATATAGGCATGAAGTCTATTTTTAAAATCCCGCCCTCTTGGCTACTTTATTGCCTTTGCCTTTAATTAAATTATTTATGTTTATTTTCCAACCTGATCTATTTTCTTTTGACCGACAACTAAATTAGCAATTCTAATTATGGTCAGACAAATTGCAATTAGAGAGGAAAATGCGAATGATATGCCAGCCCACCCACACCTAGCCTCCTTTTTTTTGTATATCCTTTCGGCTTTGGCCGCGAAAATTTATGCGAGAGAAGATTATCGCAGATTTCGACTTCATTTTCATTCCCATTCACACGCAGAGTAAGCGAGTTCCTTTTGCCTTGTTTTTCTCTTTGGTATTTTTTCCATTTTATTTTTCTTTTACTTTATTTTTGTTTTTTTTTTTGTAGTGAAGGTCAAGGCCGAAGAGCAAAGCGCAAAAGGTTTCCCGGACGGCCATATCTTCTGCGTTTAATTATAAAAGTTTCAGCAGCAGAGAAAAGTTGAGCTCACTTGCAGCATCGGCTTAGGATTTAGCCTAAGCTTTTTTCGGTTTTGATTTTTTGCGTTTTTCCTTTTTGTTTCTTTTGGGCATGTTAATGGTCTCGGAGATCTCAGCCGGAAATGCTTCTGACAATGCCAGCACCTGAGCGCAGCATTAGAATGCAGCCTGGCAGCCGAGTAGCATGTCCTGGGACAACAAAAGGATGTCCTCGTTGTTGGGCGCGGACTGAGGCGTGTAAACACGGGCGAATGAAAATGCATTCAAAAATTGTTGGTGCTGGGAAAAGGGTTTATGGAAAATGTTTCCATTCTGCTTTTACACAGGGAAAATGTTTTGGAATTTAAGCCGGGAAATAAATTATGAGAAAATCGAACTTTTTAATTAATTCGTTTTAAATTAATTATAAAATGATAGAATGAATGATAAAAATATAATTCATATTTAAACAATTAACGGTTTTTTTAGCCTTTTTCCCACTTATTTCCTTCTATGCATCCAATTATCGTCTTCGAAGCCCGACTGTTGGACTTGCTTAGTGTCTCCACTTGCCACAATATTCATTGAACTCGATTTCTCACCTACAAACTCGTTTTTCCCTTTTCCATTTCCAGGCAATGGCTTAATCAACGAGGCCGAGTTCCTGCAATGGGTTGGCAGGATCCAGGCGCTGCGGGACGACCAGCAGCAACCGGAGGATAGTGCCAGCAATAGCAAGCCGGTGGACGAGGCCGATGATGTCACCGAGGACTTGATAGCCGCATTTAGGTGGGTGTCCCCCCTCATATCCTTAGCCATATTCACTATACCCCTAATCCTTGCTGACTCTGCTGCTCCACAGAGTGTTCGATCGTGATGGCAATGGCTTCATAACGCGCGACGAGCTGCAGACCGCCATGGAGATGATTGGCGAGCCCTTGAACGAGCAGCAGCTGGAACAGCTCCTGGTCATCGCCGACTTGGACCAGGACGGGCGCATCAATTACGAGGGTGAGTTTGCGAGAGGTTGTGAGTGAGAGTGCATTTCCAGATAAAGGACAGTGCTGACGCAGGCGTCCGTTTGGAAGGACATGTGTGCACTGGCGAAAATTAAGGGAGTTCATTTAGTTTTTTTTCACAGATAAAAGGAATTTAAATACAATTTATTTTTATATTATTTAAAAATTATTTTCAATATATAGCCCGAAATATTTTTTTAAAGAAATTGACCATCTTTTCCCGCTTTGCTTTAGCTGCATCTGCTGGTGTCTGGGCCTTAATCAATTGAGAACATAAAATACTACTGTAACCTCGTGTCAATATTTGTCCAACGCACCCGAAAACTGCTCGCTCATAAATCAGCTAGACAAATACCTGTGTCGACCACAAAGTTTATTAACCTCGGCCAACAGCAACAGGAGTTCACCTAATGCGGCGCAATGTTTATTTGTTTGTTTACTCGTAAAAGTTCGTTTTATACGGGGTCTTAGCGAAATATAGCTGGGTTTATAGGTTCCCTAAAAACAAAGTAAGGTCCTTTAAGCAAAAGTAACTACATTTTGGATGAAATGAAGTCGTTTTGGTAAAGTTTAAGTTTTACTTTTGGAATTCTGTATAACAAAATATATAAGCTCACAGAAATAGAATATCTTGCCTCGTTTTTAAACATTTTAGTAAACTATTTTAGGAATAATAATACATTTTCAATGTAAATAATCTCAGTTTCATCTTCAAACATAAAAACGTCCCCATCAGGCGAAAAGTAAAAAACAGAATGTCTTATTGATAAAAGCACCTAAAAACTGTGCTTATTCAAAAGTGGAATCTTATAGTCGTAAACTCTTTAGCTGCCTAAAAGTGACCCCGAGGTCTGCATTTAAGTTTCAGGCATAAAAAAAACTTTTTGATACGGCAAATGGCAGCAGCAAGACAAAAAAAAAGAAAGTCTATAATGCAGTTACCTACAGAATAAAGTGGAAAAAGAGTACCCTGTGGGGTGTATTACCTCAGGACACCCCCTATATACATATATTGCCACATCCCCTGGCTTTTCTGCAACCAGCAGCAAAAACGGCAGCACTGGGATTCCCTTGCGTGGCATTAAATTGGTTTAATAAACTTAAACTAATATGAGGGACATGCACAAACACCGCTCGCTCGAGTGTCCTCTTTGTTAGTGTTTTTCTCTGTTTTTTCTTTTTTTTTGTCTGCAAAGCAGTTTGTGTGTGTGTGTGTATGTTTGCCCGGTGTGGAATCCCTTGTATCATTAGGTTCATATGCCATCGCCTCGCTAGTTGATACTTTGACCTTGTAACGCATTGACATGTCAGCACCGCCCACAAAGGCCCCTCCTTCAGTTCAGTTCAGCCAAAGTTCGAGCCTGGCCCAGAAACCTCGCCGACCATTTGTTTGCTGGCATCTGCAATTTATTTACTCATTTTGCAGCACTTGAAAAAATGAAGCATATGAAAGAAATATTCAAAATAATAATTAAGAGAAGAAACTCTTCTGGAAAACTATGATATTTTTCTGGGATTAGAATTTAAATTTAGTTAGAAGCTTATTTTCTTTTAATTTTTATTTTATATATTTTTGTAAGTGCTCTATCGTTGTCTTTCCTTTGCCTTTGCTCTATTTACTTTGCACCGGCATCCACATCCACATCAGCGACATCGACATCGACATTTTACCCGTACGTATACGTACTATATAACGTATACGCAACGTTGGCCGCTCGATTTCGCTGACACTGCACTGTGTGTGCCGGATTGGATTGAACGATTGGCCAGAGCAACACGTACGCCGCCTCCAGCGGACCACCTTAACCAGGATTCAGGTCCATAAACACAGAATGTAGTTCGTTTCGTTTGGAGGCGTGATTACCCGGGGCGACAGTTTATATAGTTTGACTATCTCATCTGCTGTAGCAGGTTTATCTTTTTGTTGTTTTTTCTGCTAGGTGGGCAAAACTGTCAGGGGAAATAGCCCTTTGCCACAAATCAGTTTTATTGCGTTCAATTTGATCAGAGAAAATGGCTGTAATTTTGTATTGAGTTTACAACGAAGCAGGGAAGATGAGTTAAAGCTCCAACTTTATTTTTTCTGTGCACCATTTGTGGGTCAACTTGTTTTTCATGACCCTTTTACCAGCAGGAAATCTTGCATTTTATTTCACTTACCCCAACAATTATTCTTAATGGATTTTCTAACCTTTTGTTGTATTTCTTTTTTAATTACAGAATTCACGAGACTTTTGCTCTAAGCAATTTACGCCCGACTTGGAGGAGCAAACCGACAATTTCGAGTGGAATGTGCAAGCCGAGTTACCCCCTTCAGCATAATTGTTAAGCTATTAAGAATATACTCAGACATGCAGAAAATAATAATAATAATAATGCAACTGCAAATGTGCGGAAAATAATTGTTTAAAATTTTCTACAACAAAAAATATGAAAATTTATTTATATATACGAGGGTTGAAAAAGTGCAAGGCAGGCCACACACACACACCCCCCAAACATTATAAACTTTTTTAGTTACATCAAAAACACACACCCACACAAGACACACATACACATGTAAATTAGTTTGAAAGTTTCGTCGATTGTAAAAAGTGCAAATTATTCATTTTCTTTATGAATTAAGTTAATGGAGAAAAAAGGAAAAATTATAATGGAAAACTTTAGGGTTATTTTTATAGACGATTTGCCACAAATTAAAGTAATTGATTCAACACACACAGACATATAGACACACACACACACACATAAACATATAAATGCATATTCGGATAAGTCTGAGCGCGTGAGTGATATTGTGTTTAGGGTGCTGCGAAAACCAAAAGAGCAGGCATAAAAAGAATTCAAAGAAAATATTATAAAAATACAATAAAAGCATATATCTAAATTTGGAGATGAACCAAAAACAGATTCATATATTTGTATTTTATTGTAGTTATGCTGCTTTCAATGTATGCGTGTTTCAAATACCCCCAAAAACAAACAAAAATTGTTTCAAACTTGTTAGACGTAAGGAAATAAATGTTAACACTTTATATAAGAAAACAGAAAACATATTTAATTTTAGTTTTGGGAAGTTACCTAAGGATAACAGCCAGATAATACCTATATATAAAATATTAATGGAAAACAAGAGAATAAGTAACCAAAAAGAGAAACCTAATCAAAGGCGGAAGTTGTTCAGTTCAAAATCTAGTCAAACTTGAAGTTTTTATTATGATTTCCATTGAAACCTCTCGAAATTAAAGTCCATTGCATATTGCCGTCCCATAGATAATTCAGCAAAGAAAACTAAATAATTTTTGTATAATTATTACTCATCGATTTAAGGCATTGCGGTTTCAGAAAATTAATTTTTCTATTCATTTCAAATATCCTTTTTTGATACAAATTTAGAGCAGTTGGAAAACTAAAGAAATTTAAACAAAGAATATATATTTAATAAAAGTGCTCTTTGAAACATCAGTGAACAATGAGAAAGAAAATATATATATTTACATTGGAACCTTTTACGGATAAAGTCAACGCAGTGCAGAACATATAATGAAAGTATATAAATCAGGTCAAAGGTACAAATAGTCAAATGGGTAAAACAAGGAACGCAAACCACAACTTTTGTATGGTATTTACAACAGAACAGCAACGGCAAAGCAAATTAAACCCAATTTAAACCGAAAATCAAAATGGAAAACCGAATCAAAGCTCCAAATTAAATTCTTACTATTAAATACGGAATATACCCGATAAATGTACTTCACTCAAGTAGTTTTTTATGACCTCTAAATGTGCTTAACATATACGCAGGACTATATACCTACCCAACAATATACTATTATAACACGATTGCTGTTTATGTTTACGATCGAACTACATACATATGTACTTAATATTATCTATATAGTATATGTACTGGATAACACGATTACACAACAACTAAGACATTATCTATATGCATACTAAAGTCGTAGATACAACATATTTGGTTTAGGTATATTAATGATTTCATAATTTATAATTGCGATTTCGATTCGGAAAAGGAGGGGCGAAATAATAAATAACGATACACCAACGCTCAAAAAATGTGTTGTTATTTAACTCTTGAATAATTCACACAGTAAGCGTTTCGAAACACTGTCAGGCGGTGATCTGGAAATCTTAGCAGATGTAAATTTGTGTTGCTTGATTTCAGAACGTTTCAAAATTCCACTCTGCGTAAAATATTGTGTATTTTCAAAAAACCCCCTAGAACTTAAAGAACGATGAGTGAAGCCGAAGAAAAAGTGAGTATCAGTTTCGTAAAATACATAAGTGCTCTTGTGGGAACTGCAATTTAGTTATGAAAGCGAAGAACATTTTGGAAAAGTTTGCGGAGAAACAAAACGAAAACATTTCAAGATTTAAAGACTTTTTAAACATCAAAAACTAAAAACAATCTTCGTTTCCGTTTCCGCCGCGGATTATCGATAAAGGCCGCAAATCGAAATTGCAAAAAACGCAGGTTGTCAATAAAACTATCTGGCAACGCCTTCGTATAACATTTGTTCTCTTATTTTTAAATTTTTAAGTTAATATGCCAAGGCATTTACTGTGAAGACATAAAATAGATCCAGAAAAAGCTGCATAATATGCAAAACAAATTGTTTTTACCGAATTTATAATTTGACCGATAGGCCACTTTTACGACGCATTATGGCATAATCAACTGAAAGAACTCTGGTCGCACCAGAAAGTTCACGAGGAAAACCAAAATCAATTTTTATTGCAAAGAAAGGCCTGCGATTTTTGCGTTAAAGCTCAATTAAATGCCAGTGCAAACTGCATTTACCGCCGTCTGTCCGTCCTAACGTCCGTGGGTGTGCTGCCAAAGGGTTGCGTTCAACGCGAACCCGTGATTCTCCAACCGTGTGCGTTCCGTCAAAGCCGCAAAAGTGGATACCGAAACAGTGAAAATCGAGGATTTGATGGACTCTGATCCTGAAATCGAGTTCATCGAAAAGGACAGCGGGATGTCATCGTTAGGCGGTAGCAAGGATGAGACGCCCGAGCGGCGAGCGGTGGCGGCCGTAAGTAAAATCGATCCCCAAGAAACGTGGGACCAGAAACCCCCATCCCCGCGTATTCCCTCGCACGGTTCTTATCGTGCTCACGTAATTGTCGGTGAAATAGAGAGCAGCTGTCCCGCAACAGCGAACCGCCAATACCCTGTAATAATCGAACTTTTTCATTCTATTTATTTCAGCCAACGAATGAGCCTCAGGGGGAGAACTACGATGATGTAAGTTGCAATGGAGCCTGTTTGTAAACAACAGCAGGCAATCTAACCTCAATTTGAAGGAGGGAACCCTTACCACAGGCACCTTATGGGGTTTTTTTGTCAATGAAGTTGTAATGTTAATGAATGGAAACGCGGAGGCCACTTAACTGAAGTCCTGCATTAAATTTTAAGATATTTTCAGTGGTATTTAGATAAAAAATTTGCAATTTATCAGGGAAACTATAGCAATTTTAGGTAGTCCAAAGGTTTTTGATTTTATATTTTAATTATTTTAAACATTTAATAGTCCATACTTTAGAAACTTTGATTATAACCTTCTTTTTATAGATAGTCATTGTGAGAAACTCCTTAATTTGTTTGTTTGCCAAACTAAACGGGTTTAAAAATTATCTTGGAAAGGGCTCTACCTCTCCCTCATATTTATACATATGACTCGACCTAGAAAAAGTTCCTTAACGATAATTTATTATTATAATATTCACCCCTTTTTCCTGAATTATCCCAGGAA
This sequence comes from Drosophila anomelani, assembly GCA_035045905.1. Classification (NCBI taxonomy): domain Eukaryota; kingdom Metazoa; phylum Arthropoda; class Insecta; order Diptera; family Drosophilidae; genus Drosophila; species Drosophila anomelani. The sequence goes on from JAWNOO010000165.1 coordinate 3,778,917, forward strand.
CCCGACGAGTCGATGGGCGAGCGCTTCTGGGGCCTGACTGAGATGTTCCCGGAACCTTTGCGCAATGCAGTGGGTGCCGTTACCAGTGGCACCGTCAACGGCTGCAAAAGCCTTTACACGTTCTCGTGCAATGCCAGCTGGATATTCTTCACCAGCTCCGTCATTCTGTTTGCGCCGGTCATCTTTGAGACGGAGCGCGCCCAGATGGAGGAATTGCAAAAGTCGCAGCAGAAGCAGGTGCTGCTTGGACCCAGCAGTGCGATGGCGCCCGGATCCTCGCCCAGCCTGCCCATGATTCGTTAAACCTACCACATACGCATATATTAGCTCTACGAGATACAACCGGCAACGGAACTCCAGAGTGCTCCGGGAATTTTGCCACACGTTTAGCTTAAGTTTGTCAATACCAACAAATACAATCCCAGTCGAAGTCAAAGTTGAGGTCGAGGGCGCCGCGGATGTCAGCCAACCAACAATGTTATAGCCCAGCATTTACGGGTGCCAGCATATCCACAGCATCCGCATCTCTACACCTCTGGAGCATCCATCATCGGGGCAACGGGCGGCGTCCTCTTCGAACGAAACGAGAAGCTGAAAGTTTCAAATAGGTGTTAGCATTGTAGTTCGCGTACACAGTGTAAAAACAGAAGCAACCACTACGGTTTAAACCAATTAATAAAAAATATGTTTATTAAGAGTTAAATTCAAACAAATGCCTAAAAGTTTACTGAGATAAATCTCAATCCCGCAGTCATTAGCTTTGCTTTCTGCCTCCTAAAGATGCCCAATCATGCTTAAATTGTTATCAGCAAACTCTCAGTAAAAATAATACCTTTATTAAGAGCCAAGGGCACCTAAGGACTCCCTAAATATTCCCTTGGAATCGGATGATCCGTGAAGTAGCGCCTGAACTCTCCGGCATATTTATTCCTCAAGTTCCTCTCCCCGAATTCATTGAAACGCTGCGCCAAGAAGACATACACGTCCAGGACCTTTGCATGTGCCGAGAGATTCTTAAAAGACTTGGCCGCTCGCTCCAGGATCTCCAGAGATTTCAGCAGTTGCGCCTTCCTTTCCTCCACATTATTCGGACTAATGGCCAGGAGACAGCGAACGAACACAAAGTCTGTCTTGGCGCGCTCATACAGTCCGCCGTTGATGTGAATGTCGTGCATGCAGCGCTTGATGGCCTGATAGGCTTTCTGGGGCATGCCGAGAAGGAGCAACTGCTGAGCCAGCAACAGGTCCACCAAAGCCTGCTCGTAGTCCATCTGTGAATCGGCCATGCTCTCGGCAACGCGCAGCAAGATCAGGGTAGTCTCGCTCGAGAAACGGCCGTCAGCCATGCCGCAGTAACCGAGAAGGACCTGGACCCTCATGCGCAGCAGGAAGGGCAGATCCTCCTGGGAGGCCAGCTTGTCCAGGAGCCGTCGTGCATTGAAGAACTCCCGCTTGGCCACATAGATGGAGGCACGCTGCATAATCGCGTCCGAGGGATCCAGCAGGTAGAGCTGATCGCAGGCCTTGAGTGCGTCGTGCCAGCGGCACTGGTAGATGCCGGCCTGAATTATGACATGGCACTGGCTTATCATCCAGCCCTCGGCACTGGGCAATCGAGGGAAACGCTCCTTAGCGCGATGTAGCAGAACTTTGGCCAGTTTATGCTCCCCCTGCAGCTGCAGCCACAGAGCATAGCTGGCCAAGGCGCTGCCCAAACCTGCCGAGCCATTGCCAAACCGATCTCTGGTTGTTAACAAGACCTGCGAGTAAAGCGCAGCCAGTTCGTGTCTGCCGTAGGCGCACCACACAGCACTCCTCAAAGACAGCGCCTCGGAAGCGTGATCCGCCAAGTTATTTCGATTGGTGAGATTATCGCTGTGCTGGAGGAGATCGAAGAGGCGCAGCGGCTGATAGCCAGCCACTGTGCCCAGCTTAACGGCAAAGTGCAGGGCTAAAGTGTAGTTCTGCAGCAGGGAACCATCCAAGTCGCTCGCCTCCTGTACGCTTTTCAGAACCGCAGACAGGGGGAGCTCATCCCTCAGCAAACTGTACCAGGTATTGGCTAAATTCAGGCTTCTCTTGTCGCCGTGCTCCTGGGCCAGCATTATACTCTCCCTGAGCGCAGCCAGGGCTTCCTTCTTATGGCCAAAAGTGGCGTGCAACACGGCCAGGTTGACGCAAAAGTACTGATAGCCCTTCTCCTGGCTCATCAGCCGCACAGGACTGCGGTCCAGGGCTCTGTGCAGGGCTGACAGAGCGTTCGAGTAGTCCCTGACCCGCAGCTGATTCATGTAGCCCAGAAAGTAGGGGGTTGTGGCCAGCGGCAGATCGTGTATGATCTCCTGCACCTTCTTCTGCAGCTCCAGGGGCGACAGGGCCTTTCGCTCGTTGCTCTCAAGCAACTCAGACTGCTTGTTGATGAAGAACTTGGCCTGCTTGGGCGCCCACTTGCTCAGCGGGTTTCGCTCCTCCGTTCCACATCGAGATAAGGTTGCCTCCTTATCCTTTTTCTTGGTTTGAAGAGTCTCTTTTCCTGGCGTTTCTTCGATTATTACCATGGAAGGCGGCGGGGTTTCCTCTCTGTGTAGAATTCCACCAGCCATGGCCTTTCGCGGACCTGTGGCCAATGCGCGAACTCCCCTCTCGTAATAAGAACAGATATTCTTGTACATGTCCATCATCTCGGCGAAACTGAGCCGCTCCAGGACGACGCCCACGCGGCGCACATAGACGCCAACCATGCTGAACTGACTGATGCCGTAGTTCTCGTTTAGAATCTCGTCGATGTTTTGGATCTCGGTGAAGTCAAACAGAGACTCGATGCTGCCCGCACAGAACTCTGACATGGCCTTTTCAAAGGCCTCCAGCATCAGGGTGTCCAGCCGATAGCGCCCGGTGGTCAGCAAGTTGTGCAGTTCGTTGTAGGACATATCCGCCTCCTGGACGAGCTTGAAGAGCAGCATATAAAACATGCGTCGTCGCTGGGTGCGCATGGAAATACCTGTATCTAGGCAAGCCTTTTTATTCTACGAAAAAGATAAAATTTAATTAAAATAAAGATTCCTTGGAGGGAAACTAGGAGCCACTTACAACCACATATTGTTTGAGCAGGATCAGCACTGTAATCTTGTGCGCCGTAGGCGTCTCGATGCGGGGTGGCACCAGCTTGGAGCCGGGATCCAAGGTGTCCAGCTCCTCGAACAGATTCATGGCACGAAAATATCAATTTCGATTTGCCGGCAAAAAGTAAACAAAATCCCACCAGCCGCAGCCAACTTAGCTTGGCTAGAGATGGGAGTTGGACCAAATGTATCGACATCTTGCAGCCCTATATGGCGGCGCCATTTAAATGTTTGTTAATAAATTGAAATTTAATTTAAATTTAATAGGTAGAGCTGAATTGATTTGCACTTTATGCGCATAAAAATCTTTTAACAGACAAGCAATAGACTTGTAAATGCAGTTGTTATTGGAAAGAAAAACATAGAAATTCTGGAAATATAATTTTGGTCACATAAAAGCCACCAAAATATATAAATAAAAATTATAAATCACAAAAAACAAAAACTTAATTCTTTACCAGAGCTGCCACAACTCACACTTTTGTAATTCTGGCAATTACCGCGAACGATTTAAAGCCCGAAATAAATAATTATCACTGATTACACCCGCAGCGAACTGCCCATAGCGATCAAAGTCCAAGAAATCGACAAAAGCGCACGCTTCTCCAAATGTATTTGCTTTAACTCAAAGTTCATTAGATACTACCCCGTAAAATCTACCAAGATGTAAATGTTTGAATGTGTGGAATATGTAAGACGGACGTCCACCGTCTACAGCACGAACGGGAAGATGGAGCGGCGCTGGCGAGGGTAGTCCTTGAACTCCTTCTTGTAGTTACGGTGCTTGGCCAAGGCCCAAACGGTCATCTGGAAGGCGCCGGCGAAGGCGAACAAGTAGGCGGCAAGGCAAGAGGTCAGCACCGAAAAGGAGACCCAAGCGCCAATCTCATAGGTGTAGTTGGGGCACGAAACCAAGCTGATGACGGGACAAGCACACAAGTTAATATAATTATGTTAATTTTTAATTGAAGACAACTCACTTGAAGAGCTTGGTCAGGGGGTTTCCATCAGGAACGGGAATCTTGCGCACTTTGGTACCTGGCGGACGCAGGTTGCGCAGGGCAATGTGCACCGAAAAGTTGCCAAGTTCGCAGAGCTGCAAAGTCGAAAGTATGGTTTAGTTATTTGGTTAACATAGATATATCCAAACGTAGCTTAATAAATAAATAAAACTGGCATTAATCACTGATAATAAATAGCGACTTTTAAATATTCATATTTTCCGCTTCAAATGTTGATTAACTAAGATAAAATCTACTTTCTAACTCAAATTATAGGTAAAATAAATGCAACATAGTGAAAGTTCCTTAGTAATAGTTACAAATTATATGCAAAAAATGCTAATAAGACCTAAATAACCTCTAAATATATTGTTGTTTTACTAAATATGAAATATTTACTTAAGATTAGTTCAAAAATGCTTGTTTCAGTGAACCTTATCAGCAGTTGCTTAGCTTTATCAAAACACTTGAAGAATTAACACACCTCATTTCACTAGGAAATTTTAAATAAAAATTTCAAGTATAAATCGTGGGAAATTTGGGTGTTTTATCGCGATTTGATAACAAAAGTTAAGGTTTTCAAGTTAAAATTCTAAGAGTATTGGTGGAAAAATAACACTTAAAATGTCAAGTATTATTAATTCTTTAAAAATTCTTATAAACAGACTTCTGAATATGTTAACCTGGTTTTCGAAGGACTTAAAATATGGAAAATACATACAGCGAAGGCAGCCAGAGCCGCCCAGACGGTGCACATGCACGGCGAGGTGAACTGCGGATGATTTACATGGTAGGACACATAGGCGGTGAATCCCCAGTAGTAGGTGCAGTTCTTGAATAGATTCCGCAGCGGCATCGTGGCATGCGAGAAGCGATGGACGAAGATCGTCTCCAGCAGACGCTTCACATAGTGGACAGTGTAGCAGCCGGCGGCAATGCTGGAAGAGATCGATGTGCAAACATACAAACGAGTTAGTCGCTAGCTAATTATGCAGAGGTGTTGCGTTGCGTTTTAGTTTGCATAAGCGGGGCCATTGGGTCAACCGAAATCGATGGGTTTCAGCAACTTTCGCTACAGCGCACCGCACGCACACACACTCACACACACTCACTGGGTGGTTAGGGAAATCGGCAGAGTGGCCGCCTTGCCGTAGACCAACTCCGGGCGGAAGTAGAACAGCAGGTAGACGATAAGGGGCCCGGCGTACTCTGCCAGGAACACCGTCTTCCAGCCAATCTGGGGTCCCAGATCCTTGATGTACACCTTGTCGCCGGTGCGCAGCGAGAGCGACTCCAAAGTGTCCGTGTCTTTCAGACTCTTGCCCTTAACTTCCAGGCGCAGCGACTGACGGTTGGCATCCGGCGTGCTCTTGAGACTCTTGTGGATCAGGGCGCGCAGGTCGCCGATGGGCGTGGCGCCGGAGGGCACCTTCACCTTGCCGTACGGCTTGCTGTTTTTGGCGTTCAAAATCTCGAGCTCCATCCCGTTCCGTCCGTTTGCTGTGCGAAAAAAATTGAATCTGGAAAACTTCAGAGACTTTGCGATGACAGTTGTGGGAAATAAAGCTGGGCGATGTATCGATGTTATCGGCATGTTATCGATAGTCGATATTTTCACAGGTCTCCACAGCGGCTTCACGTTTCGGCCATCACTACTGGCGGTGCTCTAAAAAGAAAACAGTTTTGAAGGCGAAAATTTTGAACAAAACGCGAAAATACGAGAAATAACCCAACGCGAAACACTCTCGGGAGGCGCAAGATGAAGGAGAACAACAAGATCCTCCAGCTCATCTATGTGGCGTGGCGCGAACGCTGGTCGGACTCCCAGTGGGGCATCAACATAAAAAAGGCAAGACCTCAATCAATATTCAGTCTGCTAAATGTATTTCAACATAAAATACAGTACATTGAGAATTTTATACACAGGTGTTGTGTGTGCGTCATGAGTAGTGTTGGGCCTGTGTTGGGATCAGGCTGTCGCCTCCTTTTTTTTGGCCTCATGCTCATAGACCGGGACCTCGGTCTTCGCCAGGGCCAAGACAAGTTGGCGCTGCTTCACAGAGAGATTTTGTGGTATTCGCACCTTTACCAAAATAATGTGATTGCCCACGCCCTCCTTGGAGCGAACGCCCTTGCCCTTGACCACCACTTCTGTGTGCGACTGCGTCCCAGGCTCGACGCGCAGCTCCAGACTCTCGTACAGGCCGTGCACGTGAAAGTTGCCGCCCAGGATGGCGTCAGAAATGTTCAGTTGCTTCTCCGTAAGGATGTCGTTCCCAACACGCTTGAAATACTCGCTGTCCTCCACCCTAAGTCGGTACTTGACCAGCTCTTTGGTGTTTGGATTGGCGATGGTCACCACATCACCATGCCGTGATCCCGATGGCACTGGGATCATCACTGGGACGCTCTGCAGCACGTGGCCTCGATTAGAGCAGGTCTCGCAATCGTTGCGGTTGGTATACCCCTTGCCATGGCACTGGGTGCACGAGCGCTCAGTCAGCGAGGTGATCGTTTTTACGCTCTCCTTACCTGAGCCGTTGCATCGACGGCACGGCTCCTTGCCGACAGCGCGGTGAGCCATCATCTTCGACTTTCCTTTACAGACATCACACTTGGCCAGGTAGCGCAGGTCCAGCCGTTTCTTACAGCCCAACGTGGCCTCCAGAAAATCGAGTGACAGCTCAAATTCGTTCTTCATACTGCTGAAATCTAGAAAGGGATAACCAGTCATTGCCAGACTGGTTCTACACCGATTACTCACCATCATCGGCCTTCACCGCGATCCATTTTTTATTTTCTTCGACAATGGGATTGCCCGCCTGCTCGAGAAAGGCCTGCTCATCCCGGACGCCACCCAGCTGGTCATATTCCAGGCGCTTCGTCTCGTCGGTGAGAATGTTGTAGGCGTTGGACAGCTCCTGAAAGTGCTTGACCTTCTGCTCAGAGTGCGTTGAGTCGGGATGATAGCGCTTCGCTAGCGTATAGAAGGCCGAACGTATCTGCTGGGTGGTGGCGTACTTGTTGACACCCAGCACCTTGTAGTAGTAGTCCTTGGGCAGGCCGCGACTCTGCGGGTACTTAATACCGCGGGGCATTACGTGATGCTGCAAAGAGTCCCGCTTGGGCGGTCGCTTCATCTCAGCCTGGCGATCAGGATAGTAGAAAGTCTTTGGAATCTTGAACTGATACTGACTGGCCATCCGCATACAGCCAGCAGTTGAATTATCCAACGCCGCCAGTCTGCTGGCCAAGAAACATCGGAACATCGCGATAAATAATTGGAAAAAAATACAAGTGTCTATAGAGATTGATTTCCTGCTGTCTGTCTGTATAAAAGTTTGACAGGCAACTGAAATCACCTAACTAACCTGGTTTCTATTGATTTTGATTAAATTTCCAGGTGCTGCCCAGGGGAGTCAGCGGAGATGTGTACAACCTGGCAGACTGCCTAATGCAACAGGCACTCATTGGCTCCACAGCGAATCCGGTGAGTAAAATTAAAAGTTTTGCCTTGGAAATCTGGAATTATAGTGCTCTTGTTCCTTTCAGTTGGTTTTGAACTACCTGAAACATTCGCTTTGCACTCATCTCGTCTCCCATGCCGCCGTCCTGCGATGCATTGCCAAATATGACAAGCTGGAGCGGGTTTACTGCATCACCGCACTCCTGGAGTTTCTCGCCAGCATTGTTGACGGCGTGACCTGCCGGTGAGTCCTCAAGGCCCAAAAAAATATTCTAAAATCGAAGCTTTATTATTACAAATCCATTCAATTTACAGCATCAAATCCGAAGAGGCTGTTCTGCCTGGAGCTGTGGTCCACCTGGTCTACTGGCTGCTCCAGATTTTTGCCCGAACCGTGCAGCATTACGAGCTCTATGGCGAAATCAGTGCCGAGCAGTCGTACATGCTGGACCAGACCTGCCTGGTCATCGATCGCCTCAGCCAGCAACAGTTCCTGCTCTCCATGCTTTATGTGGGCTGCCACGAGGAGCTGGAGATCTGCGGTCGCATAAGGGACAAGTACGCCAGCATCAAGGGATCGCTTACCAACTCCAACTTCACGCTGAATGCGCCCAATGTCGAGCAGCAGCTTCAGCAGTTGGCCTACCTCGAGGCCAAGCACTTGGACATGCAAACGCTAAATCCTCCGCCGACGCTGGAGAAGACTTCCTGCTGTTTGCAGCCCCTACTGGCGGTTGAGGTACTTCTGAATCCCTGCAAGGACACCAGCTACTATGTGGCCGAGTTACAGATGCTGCAACGCTTGAAGCGCTACTCCAACACACGGCTCTTTTACGAGATCATTCGCGCCGGGTTTCTAACGCTGAGCAACGTGGCCGACACGAGTCCGGACACCATGTGGGGCGCCTTTATGTTCTTCAAGATGCCGCACATTATCAAGCAGCTGCACGCCCTGCAGCGAATGCCCGGAGAGCAGCCTCCGCCAGCGGATTACATACCTGAGCTCGTAGAGGCCCTGGAGCTGCTCATTGAGGACAACCTGCTGCTAGACTTTATGGACACCAAGTGCTCGTGCAACATGATCGAGTTCCTGCTGAATGATTGGACAAAACAGCAGTTGGTTAGCGATGTGCACGTCAAGAAATTCGCCAGCCAGAGGGAAGCCGCCTCGCAGCTGCTCAAGAAGTGCGACAATGGCCAGCAGACACCCTCCAATATCAACTTCATTAAGCGCGCCGAAGTGCCGCTCTCCGGCGTGCTGAAGACGCTGTGCACCAACAAAGTGCAGGATATGGTGAATGTTCTCTGCCAGGTGCCGGTGGGCAACAGTTTCGAGCTAATTCTCTCAGTGGCCACCGTAGAGGGGCGGCTTAAGACCTTCGTCTCTCGCCTGATTCAGTGCAATGAGAACTCCAAGCCAGTGCCCGGCGAGCTGGGCAAGCTGTGCGTCATCCGGTCCACGCTGTTCGACGTGTCCTTCCTGATGCTGACCAGTATTGTCCAGACCTACGGATCAGAGGTAATATGCAAGCCGCCGCTTCTCTCTGGTTTCCTCATTAACTGATTTACTTGCAGGTGGTCCTCTCTGAGCGAGGCGACTCCTTCTTCGAGAAGTGGGTGCGCGAGTGCATGGTGGAGCGCAACAAGTTAAAGAATCCCCGCCAGATACTGGCTCTCTGCGATGACAGCATCGTGGATGAGCTTCTCCTTAGCCTAAGCAAACCGGAGGCGGCCCAGCTGAAGCCGAGCAATCTGAGTTGGCAGGACACGTGCCTGAATCTGCCCGGGGTGCTTCACCATGTGCTCATCGCCTGGGAGCAAGAGACGCTCTCGTCGGCTGATGTCAAAAGTATTTTGGATAACATTAAGAGGCGGCTCTTCAGTTTCTCCGTGTGCGCCACTAGCTTCCTCTGCGCCTACATGTACTTGGTAAAGGAAACGGAGCTACTGAAGCCTCTCAACATGATCCAGCAGTTCCTGGCGCCGATGACCAACGAGGAGCTGTCCAGCCAAGAGAATGCCAAGGAGCGACTGGCTTTATCCTATCAGATCATACGGAAAATGCAGCACGATGTCCATCCGGCACCCAGCGCCAAATCTCGACTTATTTCACACTCGCCGCTGGTCGAGCAGTTCCGCGAGGTGTGGCGCACCGTAGTGGAGGCCGGGCACCTGCCCGTTCGTGCAGCCCAGACGCTGGAATCTCTGTTGTTGGCCGGCGGAGCGGCGTGGCTGGCCACGCAGCTGGTGGAGCAGCTACTGGCCTGCAAGTATACGCGGGATATGTCACGCACCATGGATGTGGTCTTTGCCGTGATGCACTTGGATATCGAGAAGACCACGGAGGCGTTGCTGCAAAGTGTGGTGGCTCCCTTAATGCTCCGACGGCAAGGGTAAGTATCCGTGAATAAAATGCCCACTTAAAGCTTCTTCAACTTTTTTAAATCCTTTTTCAGCGAGGACATCAATGAGCCTCAATCCCTGGTGTTGGCTCGCCTCTGCGTCTACTGCATCATATCCTGCCTGGAATCGCGCAGCGCCAACTCCTCTTCGGCGTTGACAGCCATGAAGAAGCGTTCGCGCTCCCATGACGAGGAGGAACTGGCCAACAATGCCGCCAAGGTGCGAAAAGTGATCGGCGAGGGCAGCGACAACTCCAGCGACTTTACGGACACGGCAGCCGCCGTCGGGGGCGCGGGTCTGGGAGGAGCTCCACTGGGAACCGCCGCCGCCTTCAATGCCGAGGTGCGGGCCACACCGCTTACGCTCAGGGAACCTCTGCAGACGAGCGTTCAGCACATATTCGGGGTATTCGTACAGTTCGTCAGCGGCGACGAGCTGTCACCCAAGGCCGCCTTCGTGTACCAGTTCATCTCACTGCTGGTGGAGTGCGGCGGTGAACGAGTGGCCCCCGTGCTGCGTCTACTGCCCGCCAGCCTTGTGCAGCAGCTGCTCAAGGTCCTGGTCACCGACGACATACGCGTGGGCCTCATCAGCCGGCTCTACGATCTGCGAGTGCCGGGAGGAAGGCAGGCGGCCGTCGCCGATCTGTGCCTGTGGCGGAACATGCAGATGGCCAGGCACAGCATCCACCTGTGAGGGATCAAGCAGGAGCGATGTGCCGACAATTAAGATTAAGAGACGGGGCGGGCGAAATTGCTAAATGAAATTGTATTAAAAACTAGACATTTTTGACTCGACTCCGGCTTCTTTCTGCTTCGCACGCGCTGTGATTTTTGCTTTTCGTTTATTACAATAATTTGTGGTCGCCGCTCGTTCGTCTTCTCCGGTTTCGGGCTGGGGGCTGGGAGTAGGGGCAGGCTTAAAGTAAGAGACCTTGGGATTCCCTATATCACTTGAGCAGGCAGCACTCGAAGTAGGTCTCGCCCACGTAGCCGCCCCGCATCGCCTTCTTTACATTATACTCGAACTGGCGGCGATTGGTCTGCAGGACATCGGCGGCCTCCTTGTTCAGCGGATCCTCCGGATTGGGTTCCTTGAAAAAAGAAGCGAGAAGGTTAAAATTAAGTGTTAAGTGTCTTCCCCACTGAGAAATACAAACCAAAAAGAGAAACTGTAGGCCATAGACAATGGAATTGATGGTCAGCACTGGATTCCAGTCCTCGCGCAATATATTCAGGCATACGTTGCCCTCCAAATCGATGTTGGGATGGTACACCTGCGTGCCGCATTTCACCTTGGGCGGCTCGTGCGGATAGTTGGAGCCGACGCGGAAATTGAACACGAAGCGGCCATCTCTGTAGAAGCCCTCGTCGGGCGAGATGATAAGCTTGAAGTTGAGCAAGTCATCGGGATCGGGGAAGTCTGTGGCGCAAGTTTTTGGCAGGTTCAGTTCGCTAATATCTGCGGGCAGACAAACAAATGAAGGTAATGAGTGAAATGACCATGGATGTGGATATGGGGCACGGGAGCACCTTTCTGTATGCGCAGCTGGGCAGCCGAGGCCTTCTTCTGCTGCCCGCCGCTCCCCTTCTGTTCGCCGTCCTTCTTCTGCTGCTTCAGCGTAAAGAGTTTAATCATCTTGGCTGTGGCGTCCTCGTCTCGCTGGCGTTCGTTCCTGCTGCGCGCGGGTGAGATCTCTCGCTCTCGGTATGTGGCTGCTGCTGCTCCTATTAATCGGGGGAGTGTGCGGGCAACTATCAGTGCAAACGGAAGAAGCTTGGCCTACCGTAAACAATAAATTTAATGGAAAATTGGCTTCGCTTCGAGTGCTTTCTTTATTTCGTTCCTCCTTGTTTCTTGTGGATCTAGCGATGGCAGCTGCCAAGCGATGTGTGTGAGTAATCGATGGTGGTGTTTGATACCTGGTCAGAGGAGGGCGGATTTAGCTGTTTTCCAGCCATATGCGCAGCTTGTGAAGGTCAAGAGCATCCGTTCGCTAGGTATTTATTTCTGATATTTTGTTATTTAAAACATAATAGCCTACAAGGAAGCGGTAAAATGCATTAAAATTTATGATAAAATGATAATGCAAATATGAATAATAATATCAATACCATTTGGCTATTTATCCTCCAAATGTGGCTTCTTTCGCGCCTTCCCACCTGCCAACTTTAATGGAAACCAGGGCTGCAAGAACCAGCACATGTGAACTTCTTCCGCGTTATTTATTTTGATTTAAAACACTATAAAATCATGTCGTCGGAGCCTGCGGTAGCCAAGGATGCAGTGCTGAGGCCCAGCGAGCGCCTGGCGGAGGACACACCCCAAGTCCAGGGCTATGACTTCAACGAGGGCGTTAATTACAGCAAGCTGTTCGAGTCGTATGTGAACACCGGCTTCCAGGCGACAAATCTCGGCCTGGCCATGCGGGAAATCAACAGAATGGTGAGTGCATCCGTAGGGACAACAGCCAACCACCTAACCTAACACTGGCAGCTGGATTGCAGGGCCCAGCCGCTGGAGGAGGAGCAGGAGGACCGCCATGAAACGGACGACTTCATTCGGCGCCGCAGCAAGTGCACCATCTTCCTGGGCTTCACCTCAAATCTGGTGTCGTCGGGCATGAGGGAGACCATTCGCTTCCTGGCCGAGCACCGGATGATTGACTGCATTGTGACCACAGCCGGCGGAGTGGAGGAGGACTTTATCAAGTGCCTGGCGCCCACTTTCATGGGCTCCTTCGAACTGAGCGGGAGAGATCTTCGTGAGAGGGGAATCAACCGGATTGGCAATCTACTGGTGCCCAACGATAACTACTGCAAGTTCGAGGACTGGCTGATGCCACTGCTGGACGAGATGCTGGCGGAGCAGAAGAGCAAGGGCACTCTTTGGTCACCTTCGAGGATTATACATCGCTTGGGCGAGCGAATTGGCGATCCCAGCTCCATCTACTACTGGGCAGCCAAGAACCAGATACCCGTCTTCTGCCCCGCCCTGACGGATGGCAGCCTGGGCGATATGATGTACTTCCACTCCTTCCGACAGCCTGGCCTCGTCGTGGACATCCTCTCCGATCTCCGGAGGCTAAACACCATGGCCGTGAAGGCCGTAAACAGTGGGATGATCATCGTGGGCGGTGGAGTCATCAAGCATCACATCTGCAATGCGAATCTGATGCGGAATGGAGCCGATTTCTCGGTGTTCATTAACACCGCCTCAGAGTTCGATGGCAGTGATAGTGGCGCTCGACCGGATGAGGCCATTTCCTGGGGCAAGATCCGCAAGGATGCCACACCCGTAAAAGTGTATGCCGAGGCCAGTTTGGTCTTTCCGTTGATAGTGGGCGAAACTTTTGCCAAGCGGCATTTCGCCGGCAAAAAGCTGCCCGGAGAGACGACTAACCAAGTGTAAATAAAAACCAGGACAACGTAATCAACATGGATGTAACTTATTAAGGAATGGTACTGGCCCCCAGCTGGGTCATATTCCGTGTCCGGAATGGGTGTCCCCGAAGTGTTATGCCCCGCCCGGCAGCAGGAAGCCATTAAGCGGCGTCGGAGATGTTGCTGCATGTGATAAACACCACCACTACCGCTAGCGGCAACCGGCATTGCACTCCCGCGACTCCATGGGGCAATTCAGTGTGCCGTAATGGTTATGTCGGAGTCGCTGGAGTGCCGCAAAAATGCAACTTTTGCCGGCAGCGGTCGCAGATGCTATTTCTTGCCCTGCCTTGGCTTTACGCAAATATCCCCTTAGCTTTTGCTGGCCTTAATTGTCCGCCCTAAGTTTGGTATTCTTCGTTGTCCGCCGGAAAAGTGTCAGCTGGCCGGGAACAATGCATCCGCGTAAGCCCACGAAATTTGTCATTAATTTTACGCCACTAATGTAAGCGCCGGGCTTCCGTCACTTCCTAGAATTCTTCGCCCTTCTTGGGGATGGCCTGGGACAGTCTGCACGCATCATTAAAGCCAAGGGAAAACTTTACTGGTAGGAATTTTTTTTGTCCCAGCTCCTTGGGCATTCTCCTTGCGTCTGCTTCGACAGCTACACATATTTTGAGCTATTGTCAGGGCTGCAGTGCGCCGGGAAAGATGGACTGACTGGCTGGGTGGAAAAGTTTTTTGGGGAAAAGGCTAGGCCAAGGGGACTGCATTTTCTTTGACAACTTTTTCGCAACTGCCTCGTAACTTTTTCTTGACTTTTCCTGGGAAAATGAATGGTTTCGGGGATGCGGCAAAATGTATATGGGGAACAGAAATGCGAGTATATAACTACTTATGCGTGCATATGGCGAGAAATGTTGGCTTTATCAATTTTTTTTTGATATTTATACGGCTTTTAGAGCGATAAATGATAGCAGCTTTATGAGTTTGTGATATAGTGGCAGGGAATTATGTTAAAGATAGATTTCTTAAAGGGATTTTATGTCGTTTAAACTTGGAATATTCTGATTTGAATAATTACTTCGAAATTCTAATGGTTTTCATGATATTTAAGTATACTTTGGTCATTTTTTAAAAGATTTAGGAGATCCTGAATTAAGAAAATACGGTTTCCTTGATCTCGTATCTACAAGAAAATTGTCTATACTTAGGGTTCTAAAAGTGCCCCTTAAATAAATCATTTTATAAGGTTGATTATTGGAAATAATTCAATTAAAAATAGTTTATATGTCAATTTTATTTCCTGCTTTTAAAATGTATGTTTGGCTGCCAAGAAATCAATTGCAGCTATTTTTCCAGAGCCCATTATCGGCAGTCAGCCATCGTTAAGAAGCGCTTAACTGCATGTTGTCATAACCAAACCCACACACACCACCCCTACACACTCTTTTCTTCTTTGGGCTCCACTTAGGCTATATCCTTCCCTCACACACTCTCTGTCGAAGCGCTTAAAAACTAATTACGAACAAAGCTGTTGCTGCTCCTCCTCTTACTTTGTTGTTGCTGGTTTCCGTTTATTCTCTCCTCTTCGAAGGATAAGCAATGGCCAATGCACTGGGGAAAATAATTGATTTAAAATAAGTTATTATCAGGATGATTTCTAAAACCAAATTACTTTATGGCTCCCCAAGAAAAATGAGATATTTCTCAGGACTTCTGTTTGTCATGTTTAAGGGAAGCTTATACTATGCTTTCCCTGGCTTTCAAGGGTATGAAATGACCTCCGTCAGGTCTGCATTTTCGCCCCGTGTAAGTGCGTAGATTTTTGTGCAGACTTTCCAGGACAACAGCCAAGTTCCCTCCGTGATTAAGAGAAAATTAAAACTACATTAAAAGTTTTGCAGTTGACAGGAAAGAGAGAGCGGGGGCGGGCGCGTTGGAAACTTAGAAAGGCGGAAGTTTTGAAAACAACTCAACGATTTATTGATTCGAACAAGAAAATAGAGGGAAACACACACACATATATATATTTATATAAAATAAAGCTGGATTACAGCTGCCTTCCATTGGGCAGATCGCTGGGTCCATCCGATAATTTTTCTTGTTCCTGGACACAGCGGGACCGGGAAGCACGCCTGCGAACACGGCAAGTGTGGCTTTTCTCGGCCACTCTCTCCTTCTGACAATTCTCACAGCCTGAAGTCCTGGGGCTTAGGAGCAGCAGCTTTTCGGGGTCAGGACACTTGACCACCTGCACGGCAATGTCCTCGTGGCGCTGGAGCAGATCCTCGCGTCGCTTCAGATCCTCGGCATAAGCGCGCAGCTTCTGCTTTTCCTCCTTCAGCAACTTCTCCGACTTTTCAAGCTCATTCAGCCTTACCTTGCAGCAATTCTTCTGGTGCTGGAAGACACAGGAATACAGGACTCGCATGTTATTGTGCCTTCGATCGGTGGCCTGCTTGACCATGTCATCCAGCATGGCCTCCAGACGACGATCTAGCTCATGGATCTGTCCGCTTATGGCCGGCTCGTTTTCGAGGAATGGCTCAAAGCAAGTGGCCAGGAAATCAATCTTTTGGGTACCACCTGTCCAATCCTTTAGGCGATCGATGGCCCGTATGGTAGCCTGCCAGATTCTGTCATGAAGGTAAAGTTCCTGCTTTCCGCCCGGATGTTTCTTGGATACTTCCTTCTCCAGCTTAAGATAGCGGTTTGCGTAGAGCTTCTCCGTCTCCAAAGTGAAAAGCCTCCGATTGGCCTCCTTGGTCTGGCGATCATTGATGACCACTTCAGATGAGCCGCGACTACTGCCACTCCCAGAGGTGGAGGCATTTGTATCCGTCTCCAGGGCATCCGACTCCAGTTCTCCATCCATCTTGCCATCGTACCCGTTCAGCACATCGTCCAGTGGCCGGTACATGTTCTTTATGTCCACAAAGGGCTTGCCCAGGCGACCCATCTCCCGCAACTGGCTGATCAGGAGCAGCATCAGGCCATTCCTGGAGAACTTGGCTTTTGGCTTGACCTCCTGGAAGACCTGAAGCCAGTGCTGGCTGAGATCAAAGTCCTGGCAACTGATGTTCTGCTCATACACCTCCCCCAAAGCCCGCACTTGGGTGGCGAACTGGCGGTCCAGGGCGTACTCACTGATGTCGCACATCTTTGGTAATATTCTTTTAGAGAAAGTTTTAGGTAAATTTTATTTCAAATATATTTTTATAAGCTTTTTGGGGGAGTTCTGTGAAATGCTATAGATTTTAATATTATATGTAAGACCTTCAAATGGCACAATGTTCACAGCGCTTACTTTAAATATTATCCCACTTGGTAGTGGCTAGGAAACCCGGCAATGCCCTCTGCGAACTCAGCTTGGCACGTGCTCCGAGTGCGTGTGTGGATCACATCGCTTCGGATTGGGCCACCAAGCTGGAGCTGAGTCAAAGACTTTGAGCTGCCAGCGATGTCAGCTGCATGAGTAAGTGGGACCTTCGCCCGCTGTCCAACTTGGCACTATATAAACTGCGCCGCTTGGTCAACTCGATATCAAATCAAGCTCTCAGCTCCAAGTAGTCACAGCTACCCACAAAAAACCAAACAAAATCAACATGAAATACGTAAGTATTTAAAGGTTTTTAATTATTAAAAAGAAGATAATTAACCTGGAGTTATTTTTCATCCCAGTTCGCCGTCTGCTTCTTCGCTGTCGTGGCTGTGGCTGCTGCCAAGCCCGGTATTGTGGCTCCTCTGGCCTATACCGCTCCAGCTGTGGTGGGCAGTGCCGCTTACGTGGCTCCCTATGCCTCCAGCTACACCGCCAACACCGTGGCTCACAGCGCGGCCTTCCCCGCTGCCTACACCGCAGCAGCTTATACCGCCCCCATTGCCACCGCCGCCTACACTGCTCCAGTGGCTGCTGCCTACACCGCTCCCATTGCTGCTCCCCTGACCGCCGCTTATACCGCTCCCGTGGCCCGCTTTGCCGCTCCTTATGCCGCCGCCTACACCTCTCCTCTGGCCTACAGCTCGCCGTACGTGGCCACCGCTGCTGCTCCTCTGCTGCTGAAGAAGTAAATCAATGGCTGTGAACACTGAGAAAAATATTTCCCCATGAGCTTGGCTCATTTGGCATTTATTTTTCCTTTTGCCCGAATTGTGATGAAATAAAACCGCCTGAGAATTGAAAGTTAACTGGTTTTAAATGGGGTTTCTCTTTAAAAAAGCTTAAAAAATTGAAAAGGCTTTAAATTAAAAATGTAAGAAATAACAGCAATCTGAAATTATATTTTTCAAGGATTTTCAATAGGGCAACCTAAAGTTTTTTTTGCTTTATATAAATTTGTATATAGTAATCAGCTTATTACAAATGTGTTTTTGTGTGTCTGACCTATTATTATAAATTATCTGCTTTATATAAATCTTGTCCTTCAGGTGATGGCAGCTTTTAAAGTGTTCCATAATCCTCTTATAAAATGCAATGGCAGAAGGATGACAGCATTATTGCCAATGAACAATAACTGCAAGGGTAATCCCTGAGTGAAATTAAAACATAAGTAAAAGCATTTTTAATAATATATTTTTAGCGTTTATTTTTGATTTTAAAACCATTGGGAAATATCTTTTTACAAGTGAAGTTTGCCTGCCCTGCATTTTTGTCACCTTTCGCTGCCGTTTGCCTTAATGGCCCGAATACCTCGCATACTTTCAAGAAGCCATAACTTTTTTTTGCCTTTTTCTTCTTGGCTCTCATACTCTTTCGATCTGTGCCGAGTTCCTTATTAATTTCTTGAATGCTGCTTTGGTATTTCTTTGCCCGTCTCTACCGCCCGCCTGCCACTCATAAATTGCGCAAATTCCTTTTGTGAGAGCGTCAAAGAAAAATGTCAGCGAAGGACGAAGGGAAGCCGAGGAGCATCAGTGGCACCAGAAAACCAGAAGCTGGAGCAGCAGGATATTGTGTGGTCACATCTAATTTCTCTGCATGTCCCAAGCACGCTTATTAAAGTATAAATCATTGGGCTGCACCAGGAAAAAATATTAGATTTATGCCAAAGAGTCAAATAAAATCTCAAGCTAAGTGAATGTATTTAAGTAGGAGGAGGTGTTATGCCACCATCTATAATCATTATTCTATGCTAAAATAAATATTAAAGTATACATTTTATAAATAAACCATTTAAAGCCTATTAAAAAATAGATTCTACTTCCAATTTAAGTGGTTTATAATTTACCTTGCCACTTTTGATCCGTGTGATTGCCGCTCTCTGTAAAACTGACCAACAAATACGTCACAAGGAAGGAACCTGGCAAGCGACAATCAAGCCAAAAAAAAAGAAAACAGGAGAAGGGAAACCCAACTGGGCGAGGGCAAAGGCACTGCCCGGATGGTTAGCCAAAGTACATTATAGTCCTCGGTCGGCTGCAGGCTGCAACAAATGTAGCAGAAAACCGCAGCCGAGAGTAGTGCAATTAAATACAGGAAATAATGGCCACCACAGCAGCAGCCGTAGCAGTTGCTCTGGCGCTGCTCCACTTGCAGACGGGTGGTGGTGCAGTTCGAGGCACACAGGAAGCGACAGGATGCAGGAAACACTCGCCTCGCCCAGCATCTTGGCCCGGCTGCTGCTCTGTTGGCCAACAAAATTTAGAGGCGGAAAAGAACTCGGCAGCATCCAGCCAGGCAGAAGCCGGTGAGCGCTGTTATGTAGACACATTAAATGAAGATGGCTCTGGGGGAATCTCAGAAACGGATGGGCCAGGCCAATGGGCCATACATCTTTCAGCAAAACATTTTCTGGCAAGAGATGTATTGCGGTGGGAAACCGGGAAAGGGTATTTATTTTTATAATGTAGCTTGATAATCCTGAGAAGTATTAAATGTCATTAATTTAAAAGACACTTCTTGTGCGATGAGAATTATAAAATACAATGCCGGTTAGTAGAGTTAAAGTTTGAATGGGTCTCATGAATGCCTTGGACTAATATCTAGTACAACTTTATGATTTTTTAAAGAAATAATTAAGAAAAAAATCAAATAAAATCTAAAAAAATGATTAAAGTTAAATAAAAGTATAGTTTTTGTAATTAAAATAAAAACATATGTAAAACAAAAAATAGGAACATTTAAGTACAACAAGAAAATTGTTTAAATAGAAATAGAAAATTGAAATAAAAATATTTAATTGCTCATAATAACTATATACTTTATATTTTACTCAAGTATGTTCACTTCTATGATTTCGTCTCAATTAAAAAACTTTTTCAATTAGATAAGGACAATGCTCGGCTCTAATGTTCGTGGGCAGCATTCAAATTCCAACTCCAAATTGACATAACTTTTTGGGGATTCCTTCCGGAGGCCATTTCTAATCGAAATTCTTGGGGAAATACTTTTATTTAGCTCGCCGGACAGTAGACTTCCTAATGTAGCGTAAAATGTAATTCCAATCAGAGCCGGACAACATCTGGCTTGCGGTTTGCCTAGAGTCCTGCGTCCTGCGTCAGGCGTCTCAAAAGGCCATCGAATATGCCACTGTGCATGTGCATGTGTGGGAAATATTTTATAATTCAATTTTCAATTGGCAGGTTTTGAATCTGTATATATATATAGACATACGTACATATATGTCAAGCTCATCTACATACGGACCGAGTGTGTGTGCAGTTCGGCTTCTAATTGAATTCAATGTGCACTTAAGCGACATCCGTTCATAATGAAATTTCGCAACAAAATTGTGTGGCAGGGACAAAAGAGAGTCGGCAAATATTGTTGCTATGCTAATGCAAAGTTTTCCCTCTCCTCTGTATATATATGTATATAGATATTTTTTATTGCACCATAAATATTGTGAAAAACGGGAGCCTGGCAACGAAGAAATCGAAATTAAATTGCCTTTCGTTCGACTGAAGGAATCCAAGATGCCGGCAGTCGGGCAGCATAGAAGCATATAACTTCTATATACATACTATATAGTAGTATTGCCCTGTATATATATTTTTATTCCATTCCATCTGATGTTTTATTTCGCACTCTGCAAATAATCGATTGTCAGTCAGCGAGAACTGTCCGTTTGACTCTCAATTGGAATGTTGGCTAAAGTATGAGCAGCTGCTTCAATATTGCGCATAGCATTTCAAATTTTCACACACTCTGAGAAAATGCCGGAAAATCATTAAAAGAGAGAGATGGAGACAGAACCATAAAGGTGATCAAATAACAATTATTGTGTTTAAACTCGACTCGACTCGAGTCAGTTGGCAGTTAATTAATTGCAGAACATTTGACCTCATTTGACTTCAGGCTAGATTCTCAATATTGTGTGTGAATTTCAGGGCTTTATGTGAGTGTATATTGCATAAATAATAAATCAATAATATATTTGTATAAAGTTATCAGAGAATAAAGAAAGAGCAGCAGCAGGTTTACAACAAGTTCATTAGTACGTATTTTGCTCTACTTTTTGCGTGTTTAAAGAGGTATTTCTAGAATATTTTAAGTAATCCTTTTGAAAAATCTATATAATCTCCAAACTCAAAGTAAATACCCTTTTCCCCCAGTGCTTTTCCACCAAAGCAATATGGGTTTGATTGGGTGTGCCAATGGAATTCCTTGCGATTGACTTGGCCTGTCGTTTTATTGATTGATTTGCAGTGCCCACAGCGTAGCTGACAATCAGCTCCTTTCCCCTAACTACTAACTCCTCCATGGAAGCACCAGCTCCGGCCTTTTCCAAGCTTGGCCCACACTGCGTATGCGTAATATTGTTATGCCACATCCTTGCACGCAGCGCCGGAAAAGTTTGCACAAGAAATTCAAGCAAGCGTTGATCAAGTGTACATTTTAATGAAGCTCGCAGAAACATATATAAATACAGAGAGAAACCCCATTGCATGCCAATTTCCGTAGTAAAATATGAGAAATAATATGGTTTTTCGGGAGGGTGCAAATCGTTGAGAGGAAAGTTTTTTCATTAAAACTCTGGGGATGCGAGGAGAAGCCCAGCTGGGCTAAGTGAGTGCAAAATGTTATTTTATTGTCAACAAGCAAAGTTGCCCAAAAAAACACTCCAAAGACGACGACGACGACGACGACGAAAGCCAGGCGCCGGAGGAGTTGTCGTAGCTGATGTCAAAATTTATTTAATATGCAGCATAAACAAAGCAACAAGGACACGACACGCTCGTAAACTCATTTGCCTGCGAAAACAAGTGTTCCCCCTGCAATTTTTTAATTCGACCTCCAGGACCTGCCTCTCCCATGAAATATAAATATTTTCCTGCTTTACATCTGCCAGACATTTGGCTTGGACAATCCGCAACAACAACTTTTTTCATTAATTTGCAAGTATCCCTCCTTGAAATGGTGACGTGGGGCGATTAGTCCCCCTCGACAAAAGTCAATAAAAGTGTTGTTTTAACTTTTGGCACTTCTTCCTTGCCGTCGTCGTCGTCGTCTGTCTGTCATTATCCACTTGGGGCAGCATCTGGGGAAATTTTCATAATTTTCGGCGACAAAATTAAATTGATTAATAAAATATGAGGCGGCGGTGACAGGAAAAGGAAACTTGGGCAAAGATCAAGATAATAATTTGTTCGGATTTGGATTTAATAGAAGGTTAACTTGCTTTCGAAGTGGAAATAAATATGTTTTCGTTCAAATTTAGTAAAAATTTTTAATAAATTAGTGAAAATAAATATGCCTACGATAATATTTAAAGCAAATTGTTAATAAATTGAACTAAAAATAGGTCAAAAATGATTAAAATTCAGATTTATAATGAAAAAGTTTAGTTTTTGTAAGCCAAAAAGTTTTATAAACTCAAAATATTTTGTATAAAACATTTTATATATTGTTTTCACTCCTGAAAATGTAAATTTTTGTTTTATTAATTGCCCAACTTTGTTTTGATTTAAGCTCATGGCAGCTCAAACATTAAAACTATCCTTTGCTTACACAGAGATAATTGCTGTGAAGCTTGTTTTTCTCCCTCGTTTTTTTACGGAAACTTTTGTTATGTCATTTTTTTTGTTTTAATAATATTTCCGCGCAAAAGTTAAAAACACTTAATATTTTCGCAGCTGCTGAGGATCCCATCAGCGTTTACGAAAACATTTCACAGCTTCGCAGCAGTGGTTAACATGCAAATTGCTATCTATCCTTGCCAACTGGTTAAAGATGGTTATGCCGGGGCTCATCTTGAATTCTGGCTACCCAAGAACACATTATTCAACCCTCCTCCTGGCTAAACCAAAGCCCTGGCACAAGGAAAGGAAAAACAAGCCAGGAAAAACAAGCAAAGTCATCCATATGCATGATGCATGTCGGTAATGGCATTTCCAAGCCAACGACAAGTTGCTTAAAAAATCATCAAAAAATTTCGCGTTAAGTGCTGGAGGTTTGTGGCTCCTTCTGCTGCTGCTTCTCCTCCTCCTCCTTCCCCGCTATGTTCGCATCCATATCCAGATTTGCAGCCACATCCATATGCTCATCCTCGCACACGTTCACATCTGTCATGCTCTTTGCAGCAGTTGCGGTTAGAGATAGCACGAAAAAAAAAAGAAAAACTAAACTATGTTTTAAAAAATGTGGAGGGAAAATGGAAAAAGGGACTAGAACGGAACTAAAACCGCAGGGACTTGGACTGGCGAAAAATTCGCCTTAAAGCTTGAACTCAATATGTGCATAACTTTCGCTTTCCGGTGACAGAGGCCCCCTCCAATGCTCCACCTTTGTCCCGGGCAATCTGTGACCCAAATCCCAAAGACCGTCGCCTTAAAGCCTAAAACAAACTGTGTCAGTTGGCAGCCAGCTCCTCCTCCTGCACTTGCTGTGCTCCTCCACTTGACTTTTATGCCTCCCTCCAGTTCCCGTACCCGCCATATCCTTTGCTGCTCGCATCAAAAAGCAAATATTGGCACTTGCCGCAATAACCAGGTAAGCTCAGGCTGAGTTCCCCTCTATCACCGGCTGGAAAATGGGTCATACTACAACTACACTTGGCCAGAGAGAAATAGCAGCGGATTTTCACATTTAATGGACATTTCTGTGGGCTTTAAGAAGAACTAGAAGAACAGAACTAAGTCTGAATTTGAATAGTTTTCACTTATTATTTTTCAACTTATTAAAGTCCCCTCTTGATGGCTAATTTTCCCTATTTTCTTGAACTCATTTGTTAACTGAAAAATCCATGGCAAGCATGCTGCCATAGTTATGCGCCGACTAGAGGAAAATTATAAGCAAACTTTGAGCCATTGTAATTGCGTCACAGATGCGGCGGCGGCTTTAACCCTTCGATGGTTGGTGGGTAGCGATGAGATTGGCATGGGTTAAACTATGGCCTGGCTTTGCAATTGTAATGGGCTTTAAGTGAGGGTAGCGGGGCGTGGCATGTCGCGCTTGAATTAACAAATTAATGCAAATGCTTTCGGAAAACACATTCGCCCGGCAAGAAGACGATGATGATGGTGATGGTGATGTCTCGACTTGTGCTTAATGCAATGAATATTTATGAGGTTTCTCTCCTACGAATGTTTTTGCCAAGCCAACCGCCGGTGCTTCTTATTTTTGCATCATCTTGTTTGGCTGCATTTCGATTTCACGCCGTAATTTAATTGCAGCTGTGCAGGAGCAGGATAACAACATCCGTTTCCTGCCTGCCGCGACATCCCGTCAAGTGCGGCAATCGCATTAGAATGCGCAGCGGACCTGTCCCATTCTGATGGATGATGGTTCTGGCAGCTGCTCCAGGCCCCCGTCAGTCCGGACTCAGGACTCACGACTCCGGACTCTAGACTCCGTCTAACACAATGCCCGCCTGCGGCGCGACTCCTGCTTACTGCACTCATTTAATTGCATTATGCCGCAGGTTGTCGCATTGCCCGGAAAGTACCAAGAGGAGTCCTGGCAGCTCCACTCCAAAAGACACTGCATTAATTTGCATGTGAAAAACTGCATTTTCCCCAGAAGCAGCAGCAGCAGACGCAGCTAGCTGGATGTTTTTGTTATTTTTTAATAGCTGCTCCCTGTTTTTGCCCAGAGTTAATGAAGTCAACAAGCTGCGGCTGGGGGAGCTTCGGGCCAAAGGTGGTTCCAGAAACAAAACAATGAACATTTAACAGGCAGGCAATGCATGTCCTTTGTAGGTATGAGTTGGAAAAAGGAATTTACTAGATGATGTTAGGCATTTTTATAAAGCTTGTCAACATTTGAGATATTTTCTAAAACATTTTCTTGGTATATTAAATAAATTCGAAATTTCATTTTTAATTGCGTTAACTAGCTAGTAACTATAATAAATATATGGATACAAAAATATAAAAAAAAAACAAAGCATTCAATCTTACTATTATACAAATAAAGTGGATATTACTAACCAACTATGGCCCCTAAACAAAGTCAAATAGTTGTATTTATTTAATTAACATAATCAAAGTGAAAAATAAATGAAAATAATATTTAAAATGCTTTTTTCGCTTTTCTTCATAATACTTTCCAGTTCTCTTCCTTCTTTTATAATCATAAAATTAATAATTATTTTGAAATAATATAAACAAATTTCTCTGAAAATAAATAAATAAATAAAATTAATGAAGTCAAAAAATGTAGGAACTTTAATTTTAGTTAGTTTGATTTTTAACGTCTTTTAAGGTAATACAAAATCATAACGTTTTCCTAAATCATACTATTATATTTTTACCATTAATTATAATCCCTCAAAAAAAAAAAAATAGTTATCTCTTCTCTCTCCTTTAATTCCCCTTAAATCTAAAACAATTGCACTTGCTTGGATCGGGCAGCCGTAGGTTAAGGACCAATTCCTGGCAGCACTCGGATCTGCCATTGCTGCTGCTCATCGGATGACACGTGTCCAGCCAAGAGATGTAGGCCTGAGGTCCAAAGAGCCGAATAATGTTACGCACATCGCGATGAGCATTGGCGGCCGATTCGTTGTTGCGATACTCGAAGACGTAGTAGAACCGCGTGGGTCGGTACTCGATGATGCGCATCAGAATGAATGGCGAGCGCTTGCGCACTTCGTGGTACACTTGGAGGGGAGTTAAGGCCTGCACCCGTTCCAGGAGCAGCTCCCGGGCATTGATCGAGCTGAAAACGCGAATCTCCAAGCGTCTCTTTAAAAAATTCTGTGGCAGTCTAAAATTTATACAATTGATAAAATACTTATTTTTAAGAGGATTTCTACTCACAGCTTCAGGGCCTTGTTTTTGAGGTTTTCATCGATGTACTGGAGGTAGGCAAAACCGCGGCTTCCTCCACAAAAGCCAATCTTGTAGCGCAGGGCATAGATCTCCCCCAATTCGCTGGCTATCTGAACAATTATCTCCGGCGAAATGTGTTGGGATATATTCTTGAGGAAGAGCTGCAACAAAAACAAAAACAACTTAACCTCAAAGGAATGGCAGGTATCAACACGGAGTAAACCCACCTCACCGGCTCCCAACTCCAGTGATGCTCGGAGTTCCTTAGGCAGCACCTGGCACGTGGTAATATAAATGGTTCCATTCACTTGGCTTTTGTTGTACTTTCTCTCAAAATCCATTTCCAGCGAAGAAATAAATTCCAAGCAAGGGACGCGTGCGCAGAAAAAGCCAAGATTCGGTGTTACCAATCCAACGACAAAGATTATCGATTGCAGCCCTTTCGATCGATTGCTCAGCAATCAGAGAAAATTGTGTCAAGTTTTCTTTTCTATAATATATACATATCTGGAAAATGTGCTTGAAAACATAAAAGTAGTTCTTTTATAAATCTAAAAATCCTAATAAAAAATATAACCTTTTGAGGAGAAATTTACACATTTTGAAACTTTTTTTATACCAAATTGTGAACTTTAGCTGTCCTGCATCAAGCTGTATTCTATTTTTGCAAGGTTTGTTTTTGGTATTATGGCTTTTAGTTTGCTCGTTGCATGTCGTGCCATTTCTTTGCTTTTCGCTTTGTCCTGACAGGCTGCGCGTGCTTTTTTCTAGCTCATGTTTAACAATATAAATTTATGCAGGCGCGCTTGCAACTTTTGCACAGCTCGTCGTCGTTTGCCACAAGCCGCAGCACCTAGTACGTATCGCTCTTGTTGTTGTCGTCGTTGCGGTTTAACCCACCGGGGACCGGAGCTCCATCCCCTAATGGGGGCCATCTTGATGGAGATGGAGCTGCCTGGTGGGTGGTTGCGGTGCACTCAAGTGCCTTCTGCCACCGCCGCCGCTGCTTCATTTTCCTAATTTATACGCGCGCTGTGCTAATGAAAATTTACGTGGCAACGCAACCGCACACTGAGCGGCTGCTCTTGCTAATGCACTTAAACAAACATTTAATAATTGTATAAAAATTTAAATAACTTTTAAATCTATAAAGGATTCCGTAGAACTTCACTAAGTATACCTCCACAAAGTTTCTCATTCTAAATTGCTTCTTAAACCTTCTTAATTCATGCTCAATTTTTATTCAAGTGTCCTCTAGCTTCTTGTGCTTATTACCAGAGTTATGCCCCAGCACTCGAGGCATCACCAAGATGTCCCGCAGCTCCACTTACAGCCTCTACACTTTCAACCTTCACACGCTCCATTCTCTTTTCTAATCTCAGGCGGCGGCAGCAGCTGTAGGCTCATTTTATCCACTTTTCTTGGCCAAGAAAATTATCCGTTTTTATTGTTTTTAGAAAAATATATGTGTACAAAGACTGAGAATGGCAGAACCAAGCGAATCATGGCTAGATTGGCACTTCAAAACCCAGCTGCGCACCTACACGGAGGAGGACGTGTCGGCGGCCTGTCTGTCCGATCGCGTTATCATGGCCAGATGGTTGACAGTTCTCAAGGCGGCGCCACTCAGCCAGAAGATGGCCCGGAACAGTTTGATGCTTCTTATGCATGGCCACTTGGAGGACTTTGGCTTCCTTAGGGCCCCTTTTACGGATATCAATAACTGCAATAAGGATCTGAATCAGGTTGTCAACGGCTACCATGGCACTTCATTACTTACGCCGCTGAAGAATGCCAGAATCAAGGCTAGTGAGCCTGAGAACAAGGGATCGCAACGCGGAAGAACTTCCTATCGTCCCAAAAGAATTTCCAGTCGCTTGAAACTGGATCCCATTGCGGAGGTCACTGAACCTTCTAGCGCTTTGTCCATCGAGGAGAATGCGAACGAAAGAGAAACCCCGATAACTCCTTTGATGCCAGCAAGCACTAATGTGAGGCAGAAAATTCAGGCCATCGAAAGGGAGTTGGCCATGATTAGGGCCACTCCAACGCCAGACTATTCCACGCTAAGGAACACCCATCACCAGAGCCGTAATGATGCCCGACTCTCACAGGATCCCCATTCTCAGAGCAGGAAACAGCTAACCGCTCCATTGCCAGTCCGTTCAACGCAGAACATCCGAAAGTGCACCCATCATTCCTACTGCAATAATACCGACACATCCTTCGCTAATCAGTGTCCCCATTCCCAGACACGGAAGACTGTTTGTGATTGTCCCAGTGTTGTGCAAAAGCTAAAAAACTGCTTTGAGGAAGTATCCGAGCGCTTGAAAGATCCAGCCAAGGACGATGTTCCCGTCTTGGGGAGAATCATGGCCACAGCTCCACCGCCTAGATCTTCTAAAAAGGCTTCCCAAAGAAGCAAGTTCTCAAGTGAAGAGGATCTCATTTCGAAGACCAGGCTCCAGGGCGGCGAGGCCATTCCCATAAGCTACCAACGGGATAAGACTATGATGGATTTGCTAAGGCAGCAGGAGGAGATGCGACAGCAGTGCCTGCAGTATTACAACTTGGATGGCACCCTCAAGGACGAACTGCCGACTCCAGCCTATGTGCCGGCAAGCACAATTGAAGGATTCTCGATTGGCGCCAGCCGTGCCATGGAGCGAATGAAACGCTGGCGCGGAAAACCCAATCAACTCAGGTTCTTTAGGACCATTTTCCGGGGATGTGGCCTTGGGCCGGATGTTAGCGGACGAGTAAAGGCTCTGGATCGTCGCTTCGAGCTGGTGGCTCTTCAGTGGCTGCGTAGGAAGAGGCGTCTCAATCCTGGCTTTGGCAATTTGGACAGAATGCCGCCACAGACTTTCATAAAGGTGCTCGAGAAGCAGAAGGCTGTCAAGACGGAGTATATGGCTCACGTGGCCGAGATTCGAAAGCTATGCGAAATCCTTTGCCGCGGAGTTGTACTTCCTGATGTCCAGGACCAAATGTTACGATGTCTGGACATCGAGTACGAAGCGGCAAAAGAATCGGTGGAGATATTTGAACATCAGCTGCAGGGAATGTCCTCCAGCACCTGCTAGAGCTAAATTAACACTACCGGTCGCTGCTCATTAATTAATTTAAATACCAACTAACGCTTTATTACATTACAAACGGGAGAACGAACGCAGAGCGAACGGCAAGGGGAATCGGAAGAGAGCAGCTGGTGGCCACCAAGGGGCCCCGAGCCGAGGATGACTACACAATAAACAAACAATCTACTCGTAAACAGCAGCTATTTTTTAATTATGCACTCTTTCCGCTGCAGCTTTGCGACAAAACCAAACACTGAGCTGAGGTTAACCGAGCAGGCGACTGATGGACCACATGAATATCCTTTTTAATAATAAAAAAAAAATATAAAAATAAACCAAATGCTTCAAGTACTTTTATTTTTAATGTCTTACAAAATTAGAGCATGGTTCTTATTTCAATTTGAGAAAATAGGTTTATTCTTAGAAATCTCTCCAGTAAATCAAGCGAAAACCATGAATACATCTGCTTCTCTAATCCATACAAATAAATAGACAAACACTATCCGATGCAGAGGAAGCGAGTGAAAATTCATCCTGAATATCGTATTGGGTTTCAGAATAAAGATCCTTGAGCGTAGACAGACATTGCTGGAGATCCTCCAAGCTCATGCACTCCAGCATGTTGTGGCCCCCGACTAAGACGGACTCGAACTTTTCGTTATTAAGTTGCGCCTCGAATTCGGGCAATATATTTATGAATTGATCAAGTCCATTATTGACCACATGTCGAAGCATAAAAGATTTCAGCATATATTGCGAGAAGTTTGCGAAATCCTTGGCCCGCTTGGCCTCCATGGTTTGACCATATCCGTGTCTGCCTTGGATGAACTGCAGACTCCAATCGTGGAAGCGTGGCCAGTAAATCGTCCAACTTGTCATTCATATAGTGTTTGACACAGTCGCTGCGAACAAAACCATCGACCGATAAATGTGACAAGTTTGAGTCGGGAACGTTGCGTGCTTTTAGATAGATCAACCCATTGCTGCTTCGTAGTGGTTGAAGATCAGGGAAATCGAGCTTGATAGGCATATCCATTTCCAAATAGTAGGCGCCATATAGATCAATGTATGCTGAAAAGGAATACAGGTCTTATATTACTACCGTAATGCTTGGTTTATTTAAACGTTTCATACAGTTTAGGTTAAAGTAATTCGTCAACTGGAATCCCTCTTGGATCAGTTTGTTGAAAATATTAGATTAGATTAGATTAATATTCTGAGGACTGGAGGGACCTGATAAATGCAATATTCTCAGGAAACTGGCTAGTCTACCTCGTACATCCTCAGACTCCATTTTTGATGAAATTACAAAGGCAGAAAACACACAAGTAATGCGGAATTGAAAGAAATTTCTATGTGCAAAATTGCTACTAGAGGTGGTATAAAATTACGATAATTGATCGATAACGTTTGGAGCTTTTCATGTTTACCCGCACTGGAGTTGTCATATTAAGTTTTCACTATTAAAACTGTAAATGTGACATTTAATTTGCTCATTTTGGGAATTATTTAATGCCATGTTTGTACTTTACATTATTGTATTGAGTTGCTATAGTATTTAATTAAATGTTAAATTCATATAATTGTATTATTTTGAATCCTTTTTTTTCAATAAATTAAATTGTTTTACTGAATAATATGAATAAATAATATTCCCTCATCCCCTACTTATCCTGGGTAGCAATAACAACGCAAAATACAAGAAAAATGGATGCCAGTTGCGACTATTTGCCATTTTGTTAGCAAGCTGGGAATTAGCAGCGAAACCAACAACCGTAGACCAAAAGAAAAACAAAAAATTCTGTATAAAAAGCTATGAAAAACTGTCGCTAAAAGCAGTTTTCCCAAGTACTTTCCATTGAGTTGACTGGGCGTGGTCAAGCGGAGTTGGTCTCCCCCCGAACTGGTCAGTGAACTTGGAGCAACCCAAAGTCCGGCTTGCATATACACATAATTATAGAGCAGACATCTATATAGTCCATACACATCCACATATATATATATATATACATAGTTATAGGTAGGGCATAAGTGATGGCTTCATCAGGTTCTCGGTTCGGGACTGAATTTATGGTCTATATTCGGAAATTTGCATATAACGCTTGTCTGCGTCTGCATTAATTAATTATTTATAGCTTGCGAATCAAGTTAACCAAGTTTGCTCAGTCGCAAATTTTACTAGCTGTGTCCTAGACTCTACAGAAGGCTTTAAGCAAGACGTCACCATCACCCTTTGGGGTCTTATCTAACAAAATTGATCGCAAAATATGGTTCTGACTACCCTCCTCATTCCCGATTCTCAACCTCATGTTTATGGCGGGCACGCACACGTAATTATAATTTTTACAACGTCTAAATAAACGCAAATATTTTATGCGAACAGGCTAGTGTCGGGGAGTGGGGCGAGAGGGGAGCCCCGAGAAGTATATAGTGTACATATATAGTGTACATATAGGAGTACTGAGTCAGGTAGGGCGGGTGCTGCTACCTGTAATAATGAATGACAGTCCAAAGAAGGCAGCGCGGCATTCGCTGCCAGCCATTAATTGTAGGAAAACAATGGGTAGCAGTTTGCCAGTTGATTAGGCCATGGTCTTGGGCCAACTCAGTGACGCACTGGGGAATGAGGCTTTAAATGGAGAGAGTGGGCTTAAAGAAAGGGAAAGCAGTGTGTTTTAGGTTGTGTAAGAAATATGAATAATAGAGCATTTTAATTGACTTTATTAGATCAATGTTAAAATCAGGAAAACTTATTAAATCAGTAAAAATATAGTTTTCTATGTTTATTACAAATTTTCTTAGCCTGGCTGCTAACTTAAAGCTTTAAAAATATATTGTAAAGCTACTTTAGTTCATAGAAAGTGAATAGGATAAACATTTGGTAACCAAATAAACAATAAGTAAGATTAAAATTTATTTAAAATGGTTCATTAAATTATCTTATCAATTGATTCAATAGATGTATTAATGAAGCTTGAGTTAAGCTTTGAAATACATTTAATATGCTTTAAATTCAAAAATGAATCTTATTTTTTATGCAATTATTTTTACCAAATTACCCACGACTTTATTAACTTTTAATGAACTCATGATTTGTATTTTTATGGCCCACAGAGTATGCATTATTTCATCAATTTAAATGTTTTAATGCCTGCCCGTCTTTATATTTATTCTTTCTCAACAATTTCAAATGGCATTAAGAATATAATTTATGCCGCTCAGCTCGCTTACAGGTCTAGCAATATTAATGATGGGCCCCAACTTCTCCGGGTCTCTCCCGGATTCTCCATGATTCTCTTTGGGGTCCGCGCTGGAAAAGCTATAAATATGATTGACTTGCCGGACCGAAGGGGCAGTAAAAATTTTGAATTTCAGAAGCCAAGTTGGCCAAGAAGTCCTGGTGTAATCGAACGAAAGAAGTCATGTTGGTCAAGGTTTTAGTGGTGAGTAGAGAGACGAGGGCGACACGCATGGATATATGTGCCATATAAATGGATATCACAAACGTATCAATAATCCTGCCAGCTCGCATTGCTCGCTGCGTCCTTGGGTGTCCAGGCGAAGCCCCAGCTGCTGGTCTCATCGCCCGTGAGTTATGCCACCACCGGAGTGGGTGGCGCTGCCTGGCTGGGACACGCCTCCGCCTACTATCCGGCGTATGCCAGCTATGGCTATCCGGCCTACGCGGCGTATGCGTATGCACCGGTTTATGGCGCATACGCCACGTATCCCTCCTACTATCCATATCTCAGGCGATGAAGCTGGCACGCGTTTCTCCAACGGAAATGGAAATTTTGCCGAGAACGCAATATCGCATTAATCACAGTGAGCGTGATGTGTGTGTGTTTGAGCGTGTGTAGTTTGATTTAAGAAATTTAACTATTCAGTGTTTTGTTTTTTTCTTGTTGAAATACTTTTATTTGTATTTTGGTTAACCCTAAATCTTGAATAAAGGCAAGTTAAGCATGAAAAAGAATGTTAAGACAGTGTTTTCAATGTTATTTTTATAGTAAAAAATAAATACAATTGATACACATTTTAAAATACTTTTTCATTTATTTCTAAAGGTTTTTTCATATTTTCTTGAATATTTTTCTCTAAGCTTCCATTTAAATTCCTTTTGTGAGAAATATTTGTTTGCCATCAAAAAAGAAAACATATTATTATGCCTTCGTTCTTTTCAAATCCAATAATTGTTTATTAAAAGTTCCCCGAAGAAGCCACTTGAAGCACCTTCAAAGTTTCTCCTACCGAAATCGGAATAATGCAAATCCTGTATTTATTTTTGCTTTGCTTGTGTTTGTATATGCTCAGAATAATCCTGTGCCTGCTCCTGTAATGTTTTATTTTCCCCAACGCTCTTGATTCAATTTTGGCGCCTGGAAATCAAAGCGGCAAAACACTCCTCGGCCGCATAAATACATAAAATGATAAACAAATCAATAAATGGCAAAAGGCATCATCTACCTTTAGCTGCCTGGGGTTTTTGTGGGATTTTCCATTTGGGGTTTTCGTTTTCCTCCTCCTCCTCCTGCTCAAATTTGCTTACATCTGCGCATATTTTCACTTGCACGTCTTCGGCTGGGAATAGCAATAGGGGAAGGGTCTGTGAGTATCCTGGTAACCCGCTACTGATTTACCTTACGTGTATAAATCTTTTATTCATGTAATCCATTTGAAAAACACGTTTGCAGATGATTGTGTTCGTTTCGTTTCGGAAAAAAGAGGGAATCTCCACCAGCAGCAGCATATGGGCATGAGTATGAGGTGTGAGTGTGTTCTTGATTTGAAAAATCGTCAAAATTATATAAAGTGAATACAAATTTCATTTGCTCGGTTTTATTGCTTCGCCAGTTGGCAGACAAACATTGGTTGCCAATCGCTACCAACTGAGCCACAGTGCCGGCAATCAAAATAGTTGCTCTTTGGCTTTGATTGAGGTTTAACCAAGTGTAAATGAACTTGGGGTTTATTTATTTGAAGGGTATTCAAATAAATACGATTTTTTAGAAAGTCAGGAAGGCAAGATTAAGAGTTGAACGGTGTTGAAGTGGAGAGTTAAAAAAGATGAAGGGGAACTACCACGGCATATTACTTAGAAAAACTTACTCTAATATATTATACATGTTTTAAATATTAATATTAAATTACCCTTCTTGGCATTACCATTTTTTATGGCAAATTCGCTTCAACTTTTCCCTCATTAATCAAAAAAAATCCTTTCACTTTACCTTTCCTGCCTGCTTATCTCTCATATTTTCGCCTTACTTTTGACAACTTTTGGCCAACGAAAATATGCAAAAAAGTCTATATAAAAGGGAAAACGGTTGACAAAACCCGATAGGATCCGACGACAACAAGTAAGTA
Organism: Drosophila anomelani; assembly: GCA_035045905.1. NCBI lineage: Eukaryota > Metazoa > Arthropoda > Insecta > Diptera > Drosophilidae > Drosophila > Drosophila anomelani. The sequence goes on from JAWNOO010000165.1 coordinate 3,812,955, forward strand.
ATATTCAACGCGGAAAGGCAAAAAGTTGACGGCGCTCAACGCAGTTTTATTGAATAAAAGGTCATTAAATTTGGACGCTATCTGTTGCGAGAACTTGTGAAAATGGAGCAGCTGGAGCGAGAATTTTCCCCACCGCCGCCACCGCCGTCGCCTTGGATTTTTACTAGCCTTTTCCGCTTAGGTAGCAAACTTCACAACTACTTGGCATTTACCACCACCTGAGCGGGGCGCAGGGAGGCGATGCCAAAGTTATGATAAGGAGCAGCAGGAGACCACACCAATGCCGGCAGGCCAGAGCTGGCGGCTCCTCCACGCGGCCTTTCAACGCGCAGGACAAAGTCAAGCAGAAAACTTGACTGGAGGAGGAGCCGCTGGCTGTGGGCAAGGACGAGGGGAAAATGCGCAGGAAACGCGCTGAAAGGAAGCATATTTCATATAGAAAAGAAATCCTTTTAAATGGAAAGTTTAATCCCAGCCAAGGCATGGAGCGCAAACTGCTGCTGCTAGGTGCCGATGTGGCGAAGGGAAATCGGGGCAACATAAAAAAAAAAAGAAAAACTAGGAAAAGGGGACTCTCCAGATGCCCGGCTTTCGATAAGAACTAAGCTGAACTGAACCGAGTGGAAAGAGCGTAGTACAAATTGCTCCCAAGCAACGCTCAAAGCCAAAGGAGTTCATTTTGTTGCGGCAAATCGCAGCAGAGAGTTAGGGAAGCTCCACCGTAAAGAAAACTGGTATTAAATATAAGTTATGCTCAGGCACTCTTCTGGGGAAAATATATATAATTATATATGTGCAACAGATAGGGGAGTTTGATTAAATTGCAAGTTTATTTTCTATTTAAATCCAATCTTGATGAATTTTTAAGCCAAAGGTAATAAGGGAATTTCTCGTTAATAAATAAACATTTTTAAATTTCTTAAATATGATTAAGTGGAAGGGGAATATTTTTATATTTACTTTTCTTTTCAATGATTTCTATCAAGTTTTCTTGGAGATCTTCATTTCCCCTTACATTTTCCCAGTGTCTACACCTTCACAAAGAAACCAAATCACTTGCTTGATATGTACAATTCTTTATTTACACAGATTGGTCAAGATGGAATCCGAAAAAGATAAAGCTTGTTTACTTCTTCAGCAGAACGGGGGCGGCGGCGGCAGCAATGGGGGCGGTATAGGCTGCAGCAATGGGGGCGGCCAACGGGGCGGCTGCGTAACGTGCAATGGGTGCGGTGTAAGCGGCGGTGTAAGGAGCAGCGATGGGAGCAGTGTAGGCGGCGGTCAGGGGAGCAGCAATGGGAGCGGTATAGGCAGCAGCCACTGGAGCAGTGTAGGCGGCGGTGGCAATGGGGGCGGTATAAGCGGCGGCGGTGTAGGCTGCTGGGAAGGCGGCGCTATGGGCCACGGTGTTGGCGGTGTAGCTGGAGGCATAGGGAGCCACGTAGGCGGCACTGCCCACCACAGCCGGAGCGGTATAAGCCAGAGGAGCCACAATACCGGGCTTGGCAGCAGCCACAGCCACGACAGCGAAGAAGCAGACGGCGAACTGGGATGACAAATAACTCCTGGTTAATTATCTTCCTTTTGGAATATTAAAAATCCTTCAATACTTACGTATTTCATGTTGATTTTGTTTTGGTTTTGTGTTGGGTAGCTGTGACTACTTGGAGCTGTGAGCTTGATTTGATATCGAATTGACCAAGCTGGCCAATTTATATAGTGCCCAGTTGGTTATCCAGCGAAGGTCGCACTTGGCCATGCAACTGACATCGCTGGCAGCTCAAAGTCTTTGACTCCGTTCCAGTTTAGCCCACCGAATCCGAAACCAAATCTTGGCACGTGCCAAAACCTAATTCGATTTGACTTTGTCGAGTAATTGAAATGCGCCAAACCCAGGCCACAAGGCGGAACAAAGGCCGTAAAGCAATTATGATCGCAGAATCCCTCTGGAGGGGGATGATTATTCATGTGGCAGAGGGTTAGAAGTTGTACCTTAAATATTCATTACTTGAAGTTTAACTTATGATTTTGTCAAAGAACTATTTTCTTTTGTAATAATAATATGGAATAATAAAATGGAAAGTATTTAAGTTAACTTCTTCAATAATCATAAATTTATTTGAGGTCTATAGCATAATTTCTTAAGAGAAAATATAATTTTCTTTATTTTTCTAATTATTTCCTTAACCCAAACTCTTGGCTCCTAACTCTAATTGTTCTCAGCTGTTATGATTTAGTAAAGTTTCTATTTTAAATGGCTTCTCAGAGCAATTTGGTAAACTTTGAGCCACCCCTGGCAACCTCTTTCACAGACCTCCCCTGTTCCTACTCCAGTCAATCCTCACATCGAGCGTCACCTTTGTTCCCATGAATAATTTGTGGAAACCACTTAAAAGCCGCTATGCCACCCACCTCCACCACTCCTCCAATGTTTGCCGAATGTCGCTGGCATTTTCTAGACGAATTCAAAACAGAAATTTTTTAATAGACTTCGTCTTGATGGGGGGACCGGGATATGGATACGGATACGGATGCGGATACGAATGAGGCTTAGGAGGAGGCACAACACCTCGGCTGGGGGGTGTCATGTGTGCCATTCGCTTTTTACGGCACTTAAACGACGCATTAACGCGCACGCACAGCTGCTGCCACGCCCCTACATAACCCCGGCCAAGTCAGAGGCAGTTGTGCCTTTATTACGGCAATAAACTCAACTTGGGGCAGGGACAGAGTCTGGGTCTGGGTCTGGGCGAAAAAAACAGAAGAAAAGTGGCGCAAATATTTCACGCAACTTGTTCAAAGTTCCTTGAAGATACCCTGTAAAAGGAAATGATTGAGAAATTACTGGTTAAAATGTGAAATTGAGTCTAGAAATTGAATAAATATTTGCGGACATTTTCTAGGATTAAACGAAGGCTTTGGTTTTAAGAATAATTCTATAATAAAGTTGGTTTACTATTTTTTTTTCCTGATTTTTTGCTTCTTTAATTTATAATTTCCCTAAGAAAGGATACTCTATATTCGACTTAAATCTCGTTAGCTTTTCCTTTTGCTTCCAAAGTCCTCGGTCCCAAGCTTTGTCCCCGTCAAACGGAGCGAATTTTTGTGCGCGGCTTTTTGTGGAAATTTCTTGCTTTTTAATTACTTGCCGGCACTCGTGGATACATCCACCCCTGCTCCCTGATGCCTGATCCCTTCCGCCTGCACCCAACTCCCTGGGGATTGCTCTTTGATATGCTCTCCCAGCTTCGTGGCCACTCGAGAGTTGCGGGCGCTGCACTTGAAATGGCCCAAAGAAGGACTCAGGAGGGGAAGTGCCATCAAAGCTTTTAGGCGGATTAACCAATATAATAATTTCAGTAGCAAGTCCTTGCCACAAACTTGACAATGAAAGCAACATGGCTGCCAGGATTAATACCATATAAGGGATGAGGAAGGGAGCACCCGCCCAAGTCAAGTGTCAAAACAAATATGTTTGCCGCCTGCGGTTGCCGGAGGAGCAGTTTTCGAATTCGAGGCCAGCTCCCGGCTGCATGATTGTGCATTTAGTAGAAGCCAGCAGGACCATCCACAAAAGGATCCCAAAGCGGTATAGAGAGAGGGAGAGATAGGGAGTGGTGAGCGGAGAGTGGAGCCAATAGGCTGGCTCGTATGCACAGGCACATGGCAAACACTTGAAGCTTTACAAAAGGATGCGAAGGAGGCGGCAGGATGCGCGCCAAATCCTTCGGCAGCAACATCATCGTCAACAGCGAGAAAGGACACACAGAGGAACTGGCAACAATTTGATGCACAGCGAATTATTTTTAAGAACTTTTACGTTTCCCTCTTTTTTATATAAATATTTAAATAATTTGATTCTTAAATATATGAAAAATTGAATATTTTTAAACCCGTTTTCAGTATAAGAATATTTTACCAGTTATTCGAGGCTCGAAACTCAATTCCTTGAAAAATAAAAACTCAATTGTATATCTGAGTTCTCTAAAGGGAAATAAGTTGGATTTTTCCCAGTGCTTTACCCACCACAATCCTCAGAATTTACTACCCTCACCAGAGAGCTTCTTCCTCTTTCTGTCCTGGCAATTCCCGCTTCTCCCCACAAATCCATTGCATTTCTGAATTCGCGTAATTGGCATTTTTAAGCAAAATTCACGCTTCAACACTTTTTCAAGTGTGAGATTGCCATTGCCGGGGAGTTCCGAGTCCTGCCAAAGGAGTGTACATATGTGTATATGGGTATATGTGTGCATCCTTGGGACGAGTGCGAAGTTACACACGCGGAAACTTGCACTCGATATTTCTAATTAGTGAGTTTTAAGCTCTTTTTGCCGGCAATTTGTGACATTTATTAATTAATTTCTGGCCGCAACGTGAAGTGCATTATTAGACTGTGATTAGCCGGCTTTATTCTGGGCGATTAAAAATAGGCAGTCAAACAAATTAATTAAATGACTCACACGACTTAAAGTTTAGCCTTTAGGTTTAACCCGCTGGCCCTAATAAATTCGTAAACGAATTGCAGCCGCCAAGGTCAGGGCCAACATCGAACACTCTGAGCCCGAATAACGGACGCTCAGGCACGCACCAAAATAAGACATGGCCAGGTGTAGACCACAAAAATATATAAAAAATAAAAAAAAAAGAGAAAGAAATGTAGATGGAGATGGGGTTGGGGATGGTTGCGATCCGCGCCAAGAATTGCGCATGCGCAACGTCGAACGATCGAATGTCGTTGACTTGGCAGCCATCGATGGCTGTACTACGGACGTGACCCGCATGGCTAATGCCGTTCGAAAAGTGTAAGTGGCTATAAAAGCGGCAGGCGGATCTTCGTTGGACATCACAAACCAATTGGCCATCCACCAAGTGACAATCCAAAAACCAAAACTTTTCAACATGTTCAAATTCGTGAGTACAAACAAGAATAGTTTTTCAAAAAGTAAACCATTTTTCAAAATAAATGCACAAGTATACAAGAGAATCTAAAATAAATAAATTTTTTTATATTAAATTAAACTTTGTAAATTATTTTATAAATTATCCAACAAAACTTCTTCTGCACAGATAAATCCTTTTTAAAAATACAATTTTATTTACTAAGTAAATCTTTTTTAACTTTATCTATAAAGTTGAGGCAGGTTAAAAAAATATTAAAAACTGTTAAGAACATTTAATTTGTTTTTACCTATCCCATAAATTAAACTCTTTATGTATTTATTTTCAGGCTGCTATCTTCTTCGCTGTTGTGGCTGTGGCTGCTGCCAAGCCCGGTATTGTGGCTCCTCTGGCCTACACCGCTCCGGCTGTGGTTGGAAGTGCCGCCTATGTGGCTCCTTATGCCTCCAGCTACACCGCCCACACCGTGGCCCACAGCGCCGCCTTCCCCGCTGCCTACACCGCTCCCATTGCTGCTGCTTACACTGCTCCCCTGGCCGCCGCTTATACCGCTCCTGTGACCCGTTTTGCCACGCCCTATGCTGCTCCCTTCGCCGCCCCTTATGCCGCCGCCTACACCTCTCCCCTGGCCTACAGCGCGCCTTATGTGGCCCGTCCGTATGTCGCCGCCGCTGCTGCCCCTCTGCTGCTGAAGAAGTAAATCAACGGATTGTGAACCCTGAGGAAATATCGCCCCATGAGCTTGACTCATGGCTTGGTGCTTATATTTCAGAAACTCCAGAACTTGTGATGAATTAAAATTTTTAAGAATCAATTTTGAGACTTTTTTGATTTTATTTAAGGAAGTTTATGGGGGGAATCTTATATAAAGAAGGAGAATCTTTTAAGTAATCAAAATATTTTGGTGTTTGGTGTACAGAAAAAATGTTTTGCTATGAACTGAAAATTAATTAAAAGAAGGAAGACTTACAGAAAGAGGGTTTCCCTTTAATAAATATCTGAAACTTCTAAAGCTAGAAATATTCCTAAAATACATATAATATTTTATTATACAAAAGTATTTAATAAGTATTATATAATATTTATAGTATTTCTTTGAGATTTCGAAAACTCTCCACCATTCCGTTAGCTCTTTTATGATAAATATCCAAACCCAAGGACTGGAAAAACTCTCAAAAATTTCGATGACAGCCCCAGAATGGGTTTTAATGGATTAGCATGCTAAACGTTGGCATTCGCATATTTAAATTGCTCCATTAGCGAGCTGCTGCTATTATTTATTTTTTTCTGTTGTGCGGCCATTTGCGCTAAGCGTTCAATTATTGGTACATGTCGAGGCTGCGGATTGGGGCTGCATATCAATGAGGATTGTGCGGCTGCCAAGCTCTTTCATCTATGATGAAATTGTTGCGGCTCGAGCCGCAGGCTTCAATGAGTTTGAATATCCTTGCGAGGGCTTCCCTCCCTGAAAACCTACCCAAAATTACCGCAACAACCGCAAGCCACCAAAATATGGGTTAACACGGAGCGTAACCATTACCGTGAATTCCTCCCAGCTCAAGGCAAACAAACATCAGAGATGACATACCGGCTCGGAGCGGTAAATTAAAATTGACACCTGATGCTGACACAATTTGAGTGCTCCGACTCGGTCGGGTTTACTTGACTTGGCTGCCAAGTCCCGGCGCTAATGAGGCCTGAAACCGGAATGCGTCAACAGTTAGAAGGCTCGGCATCGGCTCACCTCCCTCCCTGTGATGATGATGATGATGGTGATTTTGATGACATTCGAATAAGGTGCTCCATTTACCCGAAACCGAACCGAACCCCGAGCCACCGCCACCCCTTCGTGTACTTAATCATTATTAAATGGCATATGAAGAGCTCGGCTGAGCACTTTAGTGAAGAGATTTCGTTGGTGAGACTCAAGAGGAGCGTTTCAGTTAATGAATCCGGGTCAGGGGGATGCTCTGGGAAGTGATACGGAAAGCTGGCTCAAGATTGAAGCTATCAAGGAGAATTTTTGAATTTCATTTCCTCGCACTCATTTCAATATAGAATATTTATAATACATATTTGGGGTTGGACCTGACGGAGGAAAGTGTGTCCTGATAAGTACAAGTGAAGGACATTTCACAGAATAAATAATAAACAAGAAGGGAAGCAAAGTTTAGGAAGCCTCCTATTCTGTTTTTGTTATATTTTATTCTTTTTTTGATTTAATAATATTAATATTAATTTATTTAAAGTAAAATTTGAACCCATGTTCGTTTAAGCTCCATAAACAGGATTATTATTAATCCTGGGCATGTTTTTCATCCTACTTTTTGTTCTTAATGTTTTCGGAATTATCCCCAATTTAGCCATAATTAAGATATAAGGGTGCCATGTGAGTTTTATAAATTTAATAATTTAATTTCTTACCTTTTTAATAGCGAGTAAACATATTTCAGCTCTCTTTTTTTAGTCTTTTCTTAAAGTTCAAATGAAATTAAGTTAATAGTCTTGGAATTATTATTAACATCAACTTAGCCAGAGGATGAAACCTAACTTTATATTGACCATGACCAATGTTTGAAGCTAAAACTTATTCAATTATTGGTTTTTGGGGTGTCCTTTTGCCTTCCTCAACCCCCCAAAAATAAAAGAAATCCCCCCAAATGAAGGCCGAGCGGGAGAGAGGCCCGACGACTGTTTGACTTTATTGTTGACTTTGTTAAATGCGGCTAAATGGGCGTAAATGACCAGCAACAAAAACAACACTCCAGCAACAGGCTTCCTTCCTGTGCAACTGTGTGTGTATGTATTTTTGGCTGCCTGTGTCCGTGTGTGTGTGGAGGGGTTTGTGGGGTAAGCTAACATAGAAGGGTTAAAAGTTTAAGCCGTGCGTGTTTCCGGGATTCCTGGGAACCGGGTTCTTGGGATCTACTGGGAAAAACTTTCTGCATATGCTGGATCCTAGGACTGAAAGCCGTCCACCGGCAGATTACCGCAAATTTTGCGCTTGAATAATCGCCGGTGAAAAGGGGTTACGGCAACGACTTGTGCGCGAAAGGGGCGGTAGGTGGTTTTGCGGAGATAGTACCAGAGGAAGATGGGTGGGTATACAGCCAGCATCCACTTTCATTACAAAAACTGACAGCGCGTAAGAAACTTCTTGCGGTTGCTTTTGTACGGAAAACGCAGCGAAATGTAAACAAAATGAACTGAGAGAAAAGGTTTAATTTTTTCTTTAAGCTTTAAGATATTTATTTCTAAAGTTAAATGTATTTGAAAATATATAACTTTATGTATTTATTTGGTTTTCTTTTACAATGGTTTTATTGGCATTAATTATTATTAAATTTTATTCAGGAGCTTGCCACGATTGATTTCGAATTCAGTTCCCTGATACAATAGCAACTTCCGGGATATACATACATTCATTAGTTTACCATATTTTGTTTCCCATTTCTTTTTTAAATAAGCTGTAAGTCTCATTTAATATTTATTCATTAGAAGTCCTTGTATTTATTAAAAGGAGATCAAACTTTTTTTCACTGTAGATCGTACAGAGAAGAGAGGGAGGAAGCGGAAATACCTCATTACAACAAAAAGTCGTTGGGATCTCCTTCTTCTTCATCGTTTGCTCCTTTTTTTTAAGGTTCTCTTCCACCTCCGTTGCGTTGGAATTATGCGGCATTGTCTAAAAATGAGTTTTCGTTGCTTGTTGCTATTTTTACGTTTCATCGAACAAAAGCAAAGTACCTTGCCGGAACAACAACAACAGAAACCAGAACGAGAACACTGAAAACACGAACAAAGAGCTGAAAGCTGGCAAACATAAAGCATTAAGCAAGCTTCGGCTTGAAAGGAGCTCAACGGTGGTGCAAGGGGAGGTGGAGAAAGGTGGAGAGGGCGAGGAGCAGTAGAAGCAGGGAAAAGAAAAAGACGCACAGACAGGCGAAGAGAAGACAAGCCACAAAACACTCAGCTAAGGTAGCAGCCCAACGAACCATCACTACTGCATCACTGCATCCCGCACTCCGGCTTTCCCCTCTCTCACTCCCCTGCTTTCCCCCTGCATGCTCAGTGCCATTTCTCCCACCTTTTCCCACCCCCCACACACAGAGCTCTGCAGAGAGCATAATACACACGCATTTGTGACGGCAGCTGGCAGGCAACAAAAGGAGTCAAGATCGAGTTTAGCAATAAATAAATAAATAAAGTAAAAACCTTTCCTAATTTTTGTGTTTTAATACTAATTGCTATTATTATTATTTTAAAGTCTGTATGTTTTTTCTAAATATTAAATAATTTCACGCAATATTTGAGTAATAAATAAAATATTCTTTACTAAATTAAAAAAACAAAACCTAAACCTTCATTTATTTTATCCTATAATATATTAAAGAACCATTCACTTAAAAATATATTACAAATGTTTTATGCTTTAAGAACTTTGGTACCCTTTACAAATTTGAGTTCCTGCAGGCCAAAGAAATGCAGCCGCCTTTGTAGTTATGTGCATGATGAAGAAGCGAGCTTCCTCCGGCCCGTAACCCCCGCCGAATGCCATTCGCCGTGCCATTTCTTGCCCCTCAGTGCCTCCGAAATGCCGGGCTGCCTGGCAGTCGTCGCATTAAGTGAAGCACGCGGCATGTTGGATCAAAATGAAGTGCTGACAACGCAATGCTCGCAATGTCCTGGCAACCGCCGAATGTCAGGATGAGTGGGGCGGATCTGGGGCTGGAAAAGAAGCAGGATCCCGAGCAGATGAGGTGTACCAGGTAAGCATCTTATGGGCAGACCGCAGTCCTAAACAAAAGGATGCGATGTTAGGGTGAGACTGTGAGTGGTGGTATGTGGCAGGTCCTGCTTCCCGATGGCTGCTGCCACTTCAATGGCTCTCCGTCTTCATATCCTTTATCCCTCCTTCGGCTCCAACGGGCTGTTTAATTTACGCGCTGCTATTATTTTAATCTTTTGCGTTACACACAGCGTGAAATGACTTTCACCTGGCCCCGAGCACCGAGCTCCCACTGCTGGATAGCTTCTGGTCGGGGGTGGCCATCGCCCAGAGGTGTCTTCTGGGTCCAAAGCATTTAGCACCATAAACAGGCACATACACACACACCCACAGCAATGGCCGGACTAATAGCAGTCATAAATCTAGATATTAATTTAATTTATCTGTGCGTATACGTAATATTTACTGGAAACTAAATAATCTAGGTTCCTATATATTAGGTTAGTATTTGCCAAGTGGAATAATTATATTTATTAATAGAGAATTAATTAATTATATTAGTTTGATAATAATAATAGTAAAAATCAATATTTGATTTATGTTTTAAAAAAGATTATTGTTTCAGTTCAAAAAAATTTTGCTAATAATAAGAAAATATTATAAATACCTAGGAATTTCATTTGAGAAATTGTCAAAATTTATTACATTTAAATTAGAATTCATATTTTAATAAATTAAAACCAAAAACAACGGATTATACGAATGATCCGTCTATAAAAACGTAGCATACTTTTTGGGACGGCTGATATTCTTTTAGCGATTAAGCCAAATTATCTCTCGTAAGCTTAATATTTATCAAATTGAAATGCTTCTTCATTGATAAGCAACAATATATTATTTAAATTGCTTAAATATAGCTGAACATATCCTATTTTTTTTAATACTCACCTGCACTGTGCACAGGCATATCTTCGCTTCGTACACTTTTAACTTTTCGTCCGGGTGAGAAGGGGCAGCTACAACTGGAGGCGTGGCAGCTACAACAGAAGAACGAAGGACTGCCGGAAGTCCCTGTCAGTTGGGTTGGCCTCAAGGTGCTGCAGGATGTGTTGTCGCTACCCATCCTTGGCATTTACCATTGCTTTTTATTGTTTTATGTGGCTGTGTTTTCCGGGAGTTTCCCTCCCTCCCCTACCTCCCTACACCTGCTTGCCACTTCAAGGTGCGAAATGTACGAGATGTGCTGTTCCGTACATCATCGCTTGCTTTGTGCTCTCAGCACTGAAATCTTTTACAATCAACATGAAGGAGGAGCAAAGCAATTTTGTAGCCAAAAAAAGAAAAGACAGACAAGCAGCTGAACGGAAGCGAAGCGAGGAGAAAAGCAGAGCGAACATAATGCCTCAAATCATTTTCATTTCTTGCCTGCGCCTGTCTGCACTGAGCTGACTCAAGATGAGGTCCTGGCTCCTCGGATCCTCCATGCGAACGACTGCCTCATTTACGCGCCATCGCCCCTCCTCACCGACTTTCTTGGCCATTTGTGGGCGTTTTTACGGCTCCAGTACTCAAAGCGCTTAAGCTGGTAGCTAGCTCTTCGCACTATGCCGGCACCAGCAGCCACCCTCCCTAGTAGCTCTCTCGACATTACAATATTTTAAAAGATTTACTGACCATGTATTTTCAGCTCAGCCAGCAAAGTGCAAAAAGCTGTAAAATATTGCGTATACGCCAAAGTGCCACCTGAGAAGCGCTGCACAAAGTCAAATCTAACAAAGCATAGCTAAGCGTTTGCCAAGACTTAAATGGGGTAAAACTAAAGGAGTTGAAATTAAAGGCACTCCATTTGGGGCTTTTGCTTTTAAGGGATAATAAGCTAAGGCAAGGACTAAGTGAAGGAAAACCAAAATATACAAGAAGGGCATATTTTTGGAGTATAAATCTAAATTAATTTAAAATTTATTTATGTACATTACGTTTTTATCAATATGCTCCTCAATTATTTAGTTTTACAAGGAAGAAATCTTACATTTTCCAAAACCTCTACACATTCACCCAATTAAGAGAGAATATTACTAGTTTTAGGTTGTCGCAGCAGCAGCCAAAGCTGCTTAAGAGCAAAAGTTAATAGAATTTTTAAGTAAATTGGGGCTGGCAACTTATTTGTCGGCAAAAAGTAAGACCCAGGAGCGATGCCAACACTTTTGTTCCAAACTTGGCCGACATAACTCACCCAAGCAGACGGCAGGCGATGCAATGCAAAGGGTGCACATCCTCACCAGCACTGGGAGCCAATGCCAGATCCAGGAGCCACCACCACACACCACCACCAGCCGTGCAACAAATGGTGCACATTACAAGGGGCCCAAAGCTACTTTGCCAGCGCCCAAGGAGCTGCCACGTAGAGCGACTCACATATTTTATTATCTGCACAGGGGTTGGGCGGGAAGGGCGAGCGAATTTCCACAGGACGCCCTGGAACCAAGGACTCCAGACAGTGTGTGCAACAAGGCGCAGAACTTAAGCGGCGAAGACAAATTTTTATTGCCACAAGCCCAAGTCGATTTCGATTATTGACTGCAGGCCAAACTGTTGCACGAGGAGAGACAAGGATCCCCATGCTGGCTCCCAGTCCCACTGCCATTGCTGAACCTATCCCTTCCGGCTGCCAGCTTGTGTCTGTGGCTGCTGTCGCCGTCGCTCATTTGAGTCACATTTTATTATTTTCGTGCATTTATCGTATGCTCGGTGGCATTTTATTTTATTAGCGTGACATTTCAATTGATAGACCCTCGTGGCCGTGCTTAACCGACTCCCTTCGATTTTCTGGCCAAACTGTGCGCATGGGAGTTGCAATATTTGAGTGCTTGAATTGGTTGTTAGGACCCTGATTTAATTTAGAGCAGCTAAGAGTGTTTATTTAGAAAGGGTTATTATGATAAATAGAAGAAAATATCCTGTTTAATGTGTAATTAAATGAATTAATCAATTAACTCCTTATTCCCATTACTATAATTTTTAGTAATTTTAAATTTTAGAAATATATTTTACACAAAGATTTGTCAGGAAGGGCAATATTTTCTTTATTTATATTAATGCTTTTCTAATTATTTAAATTACTTAAAATGGACCTGCGTTTTGAATATTTAAAAGATGCAACTGTAGCGTAAATAGTTGCATTATTTCCTCGCATCTTAAAAAATGAAAATAATAAAACTTAATTTTAAAATGATTTCTTAGTGCATATCCTTTATTTTAACATTAATAATACAAAAATTGATTGCCAAACTTTTAGCGATTAACTTTTGCTATCGATTCAATATTTTAAAGAGTTTTTCAACACTTTTTTCTGTATTAGGTAGCTGGTGGTTTTAATGTCAAAATTTTTTGTAATGCGTCAATCTAGGTTTTCTACATTTTTCATTTACGAATATACTTTCCACGCGGTAGCACACAATTAGAAAAGTTCAAAGAGTTTTCTAATAAAATATAAAAACGGAAAAATATCCATTTCAACTAAATAAACAATAACAATAAACAAAATGGTATACACCGGTTACAAGCACTATCTGCGCCAGCAGGCAGACGAAACAGGTGAGTTTGGACTTTTAGAGCGACAGCGGCTTTCGCTTAGAGATTCCTCAAAACTATTGAACTGACTTTGTGGTATGAATTCCATGCAGAATGGCTGCCTTATGCCGAGTCCAACAACTGGGAGCAGAGTATGGCTACTTACAGCGGCGAGGGTATAATGGTCGACGAGGAGGTTCCATCTCTGAACACACAATTGAGCCTCATTGACTACGAGCTGGGCATGAAGCATTTGCTGCAGCACACCTGGACCGTGTGGCACTGGGAGAACGATCGCACCAAGGCCTGGAGCGACATGCTCAGCGATGTAACTAGCTTCAACACCGTTGAGGATTTTTTCAGGTCTGTCAAGGTTGACATCCTTGGAATATATATTTAATACCTTTGTTTTTCCAGTGTGTACTACTTCATTAAGCCGCCCTCGGATCTCAAGATATTCAATGACTATATGGTCTTCAAGCAGGGCATACGGTAAGTCATCCTTACTTTCCAGTTATTCTATATAAAAATGACTTCACTGCCAGTCCCATGTGGGAGGATGACTTCAACAAGGAGGGCGGCCGTTGGATTATGCTCTTGGACAAAGCCTCAAAGGCGTTTAGTGATAAATTGTGGCACGATTTGGTGAGCAGGTTCTTAAATATATTATTTAGTAATTAACTATTACCTCCCATTAGCTGTTGTGCATCATTGGCGAGTGCTTCGAGTATTCCGATCAGATCTGTGGTGTTGTAATCAATGTTCGCAATAAGGCCAACAAGTTGTGTGAGTATTATGAACCATTTCCCCCTGTTCCTTACTTCCTTTGCTATCCCACATCTCCCCTTTAAAGCCCTGTGGACAAAGAATGCACGCAATGGCACGGCTGTCATGGCCATTGGCAATCAGTTGAAGCAGTTCTTGCACCTGGGCGAAATGGAGATCCAGTACCAGGGCCACAAGGATGCCATGGTCCAGCATGGTCCCAATGTCAGTGCCTTGTACAGAATCTAAGATATATGCCTTCCGTTGCCAGACGGAAAGGCGCTGATCTCCTGCCTTTGGCATCGTAAATGCCCAGTTCTTAGATAGAAATGGGCATTTACGATCTCGCTGGAGCTACTCACACGCTTATACCATATATACACACATTTTATCCACGCACGGATAGTGGTTTTAACATGAATAAAGCATTGCATACAAGAATATAGTCGGTGGCCACGTATTGTGCGGTGTCCTGGGGCGGCTAGCTCCGGAGCAAAGCGGAGTCGCCTCACGTACTCCCTTCCCCGCGATTATCCTGGGCGTCATAATTTTGGGGCCACCCCAACGTATCTGCCAAGTCGCGGCGGCTAGTGCTTATGTCGTCCCTTCTCGGGTTCAGGGCTTTTGTTTGCGCTGCTGCTGCGCATAGCAAATTGTGACCAATTTATGGAAATATGCTAAGGACGACGAGTGTTGGACATGTTAGATATATTTTTGTAACTTCTGTTTGGTGATAATTCAGCTTTATTTTGGGTAGATATTTAATAATAGGTTAAACATTTATATTAGTAAAATGTACAATTTCCAGACTTTTTTTAGATCAAAAAATGGATTTTAAGAGTGATACACATTAAATAATATTATCAAACAGTTGAAAATAATATTCATAATTGTAGATAATAATAAAACAAAATATGTGTTAACCTATTTTTAATATAATTTCATTGTACTTATTTAGCAAGTTTTTAGATCCTTTACCCAAGTACAATCGTATCCTGTTTGTCGCCAGCACTGTCGCACATATGAGGACTCGTATGATTTGATTGCTGTAATTTGTAAGGATTTTGCTTTTATTGTTTTATTGAATTATGAAGTGGCAGCCACCAAATGACTGAAACGTGATACACTCTACACACACGAGGGTTATGGAAGCGCATATCCCTGATATCCCGACAGGCCCTCCGGGCGATGACACTACCCATCGAAGGCTCCTGCTCCTCGGAAGGAGGATTCCTTGACGCAAATGAATGCGCATGCAGTTATTCTCGGTTCGTAACGTGAATTGATATGCCAACACGTACGCGGATTTGGGAGAGCGACGACGTGGACCAGGTAACCACCAAGCGAGCGGGAATGGGCTGGGTTATGGCAAATAGTTTGCCTGGAGTTTAGCACTTAAAGAGCAATTTAATAACCGTCGTAAAAGGTCTTCAACGTTCTGTGGAAAACAAGAAAAGGCTGCAAATAGCGAGTCCTTTCTTTTTGGCTGAGCGAAAGGCAAATAGGGGATAACTGGACACAAGCACCGGCAGCAGCTGGCAAAGGGGCAGACCAACTAATGCTGTAGTTGTTACCCTATATTAAATGAAATGCAAGCTTAATTGAAAAACGCTGACTTCGCTATATTTCCAGGATGCTCCTTTGCTGTGTGCTCGTTCTCCTGTTGCCTACGGACCGAGCGTAGCCTGTTGCAATTTTAATTAAACAAAAAGCGTTAAATGTTTGACCATTTCCACCACTGTGTCATGCTCTCCCTGTTTGCCCTCCATCGGAGGAGGAGGAGTCCTCCTACCAATTGTCTTTGGCACGTAAATTTTCTCTCCCAACAAGCACGAAATTGTTTGTCTCTCTCCGCCCAGGGTGTCCTGTGTCCGTGGGTCCAGATGGGGTCTCCCAGTGTCCCTTTTGGCGCTGCAAAACAAATTAATTGTCTGTTTTTGCACATAAACTTTTGTCGGTTGGGTCTCCAGTTCCAGTTGCCGTTTTATTTGGAGCTTCTCCAAGCTTCAGTCGGCGGTCCTGTGGCCGCGTCTTGCCAATTTTTAGCGCTCTGGTGGCTGCTCCTCCGAAATGTGGGCGGTTCTGGTCGCCGCTCAAATTTCACTTGGCCGTCGCTTAGCTCATTTGCTGCACATCAATTTTTTTCCTTGGAGGAGGGTCCTTTTCCGTTTTTGTCATAATTCAAATGTAATTTTCTACCGCCACCCAGGCAGCCCACGCACTTTTCAGCATTCCCCCGTCGCTCATAATTATTTTTTGATTAAAGATGCCATCCCCCCCAGCGCCATACAGTTTCCCTTCTGTCCAGCAGACAACTTGACGTCTTTTGCGTGGCTTTTCCTTTGTGCAACTATGGAGAACTCTGACAAGAGAGAGCTCTTGACATAAAATTTGAATTTAATTTAAGTTGGAAAATATTTTTGTAAAAGAATTAAGTGCTTGATAAGGCGGCATCCTCGACCTTCCGGAAATAAATTCATTCCTCACAACCATTTTAGCCAATTTCAATCCCCAACTTGTACGAGTCCCCAGATGAAGTTTCCCCCAGGAAGAGGCAGCCAGTGATTCTCTCGCATTTTCAGTTTATTTATTGGCATTCGATACACACAGAAACTTTAACTGCCAAAGGACTGCAGAGCTGGCAATGCAATTAAAATAACGAAAAGTGGAAAACGCAATAAACACTTTTCGATTGCGCTGGGCGACGAATTAATAAGATTAACCGAAAGCAAATCTGTTTTCCACTTGCCTGGGCATATGACAAATTTAATCCAGCTGCTCCCTGTCTTCATCTCTCTGCATCTCCAATTAAAGGATGTATATTTTTGATTTCAAGCAGATTAAATTGAAACAATAATCCAGAGGGCTGACGATTTGCATTTTAAAATAATGACTACATAAAAAACTAGTTAAAAGTTGACAACAATGAAATGTCAAAAGCGCTCGGCAAAACTTTATGCTGCTCTGGAAACTTTTTGTGTCTTTTAATGCGGCTCCACCCCCGGCGAAGGTGCGGGTGAGTCCAACTACCTTTTTGCCAACCCATTGCGCCCGCCCGACATCCCTTCTCTGCACGTCTTTTACCCCTTTTGTTTTGCCCGAACAATAACAGCAAATTTTTCTAAAATTTCATGTCGCCCTCGCCGCCTCCTGGCACGCCCACAACCCCGAGCTAAGCCCAAGCTATTTGCAATTTAACTTTTTACCCCTCTTGCCAAAAAGGAAGCGGGGAGGAGCAGGAAAGAGGCGGCAAGGAGCAAGTCAAAACAGGGACACGTAGCCCCAACTCGACTTTAGTTTTTAGTTGGCTTTTATTAACTTTTGTCTCTCTGCTCCGCTCCGGTGTGTATGTAGAGTTTGTGTGTATGTTTTGTTTTCTTGTTTGTATTTTTGTGTTTTTAGCCTCGCTCAGACATTTCCACTTATTTTTTTGGGAATTAAAGTTGCACAATTACCTAGATTTGACACTAAGACTGTCTGTGTGTCGGGGGAATATCCTCACTGTAAACTGCTAGAGCAATTTGAAGTTTTGCTCGAATTTCGGAGGAGTCCAGAAGGAAGGAAGCCCTTGAGGAGCACCCAAGCCACCCCAGCTCATCGCTTCTGGTCAATTGAACATGGCTGGCTTACGGCAAGTGCAGCACTACATGCTCTTCCGTCGCTTCGGAATAGGGACACCGACTTCCATTTCCAGGGGAAAGTCATAGTCCGGCTTGGTATCCACCTGCTCGACAATAGTCCATTTGGAGCAGCTCGGCGCCGGCGGGATGTACAGGTGCGCGAAGAAGGCGAAGACGAACTCGCTGTTGATCTCGTTGTGATACGCTCCCTCCGCCAGAATGTAGTATATTCCTCTAGCACGGATTTGCTGCCTACGAATGGACAGCAGCTTGCTGGAACGACTAAATCTGTCGCGTCTGCTGTGATCTAGGGCTGCCTTATACAGGTTACGCATTACCTCATGGAACAGGATCTTGAATGGGAGAAGAAATAGTACGATTTAATGTCATCCGAAATCTTAGGATTCCCTTTTTCTCACCGTTAAAGTCATCTCGGCGATGCTCATATTCTGATACCTTTCGCCGCGCTCCACGGTTACCAAGACAAAGCTTAACTTCAAGGAGTAGGTCTGGGCGTAGAGTGGGCAGTTCTGGACTTTCATGAGGCGGTACAGCATGATTAGCGAGCTCATGGAGCGCAGACAGACTGCCGCCTCGGCGGTCTTCCATTTGGGTACCAGAACCGCCCAGTCCGTCGGCGAGCGATCCTCCCCAGCCAACCCGTAGGCCAGCCACTGGCCCACAATGGGTGCCTTGTAATATGGCGGCAGGGGGCAATCGCCACCCTCAAAGACCAGGGCCAGGACGAAGTCAAAGCTAATGCTGCGCTCACCGTAGCTGTCACGCTCTGTGGCCACCAGCTGGTGGAGGAAGGGCACCTTGTCACGGCGGTGTATGTTGTAGCTGAGATCATAGATCACTCCAGCGACAGTGACGCTTTGGAGCTTTTTCACGACTTCGATGAGCTCCTTTGACAGCATCAAGTTCATGCGCTTGAAGTTCAACGCATTCCCGAAGAAGAACGGGTGCTGGGTGCGAAACCTGGTCACCTGCACCGTGCGTTGCTCCTCATCGAAGCTGAGTGTAACCGGAACCGGAATGCGGATGGGCAGAAAGACGTCGAAATTCAGTGGCAAGTCTATGACGAGATTGTTCACATAGACGGCTAAGGAAGGAGTTGATGAAGCTCAGGAACGTGAAGGATTGCGGATGTCTCAGATACTCACCAGTCGTGTGGAGTTTGTCCAAAAGGTTTTTGAACACGGCGTTGTTCGCCACCAGCTGACGCTGGATCGCAGCGGAGAGCAGGCGCGCCGTGAAGATGAAGCCTTTGTGCGTTTTGTTGCTCTCAATAAGCTCCTCGGCGAGGTCTTTCATGAAGCCCATAAAATTTATCATGGACATGGTTACAAATAATCATTAAAAAAAAAAACGAAGAAATAATTTGTACTTACGCCAGCTTTTCAACAAAAAGTGCTGGTTAACGTTGACGCTTGGAAGAATTGAATTTATCGGCTTAAAAATATGATATCGATAATTTAAATGTTTAATGTGGATAATTTGGATATTTTAATCAAAAACACATAAACATAAATGTGTTCTTTTCTCGGTACATATTTATCTAGAATTACCTTTATAATACCAACGTTTACTAACGATAATGAAATGTAGAGATGCTAGTGAAGAACCAATAAAGTTGGAAAAGTTTGCATTTAATAAAAAAATATACATATATTAAAAAAATGTGATCAACAAAATATTTTAAAATATAAATAATTTTTGACATGTTCCTTTTTATATAAAAATATATTTTAATTTAATAATTTCCGAACAAAAAATCATGTGAAAAGTTTTAATATTTTTATATTTTATTTGCTTAATTACCAGAATTTACAATTCAATTTATATTTGAATTAAAAGAAGTTTGTATAATTTATTTTAAATATTTGTGGCTAGAATGCTAAACAAAAAATACAATTAAACAAATAGTTTCATTTAAATAATACTTCTTCTGCCATGAATCCCAAGTGAAGCTGAACGATCAACAAATTTCCACATCATTATGGGCCCTGCGAGAGTTCCGCTGTGAATGAAGCGCGAATGGGATCCAATTTACTACGACTTTTACTACGCTCCTGTTGATGCTGCCTCCGAGGACTCTGCTTCGGACTCGGCTGCGGATCCTGCGCACTGCACCCAGCATCCACCGCCAGGTGGTGGCAAGGATGTGGCAGGAAGATGTGTGCGACTATGGCAACCTGCATCTGCACGAAAACCCTGCGGGCCAGCGCAATCCGGATTCAGTTGCTGTTCGACGTTGCTCGCGTGCGGTTGTTGTCTGCTCCTTTTCCACGGGGAAACGAGTTAGTGAGCGCCAGGCTAGGCCAGAACAGTTGGTGGAAGTGAGACGCCGAGTGGGAGCGAGTGAGAGACCTGTTATCAGTGCGCTTTTCCTTGGGAAAACTCCGAGAGCGCGCCGTCGCAGTTGTTGTCGTTGTCGTTGTCAGTGTCGCAAGTGCAACTCGCAGTTGCAACAGCCACATCAGAGAGGCGGCAAACGTGCGTGCCGTGTAAATAACACGAATATATATAACATAACCCCATTATATACAGTGCCCGTCATCAGTGTATGCGTGTGGGAGAGTGCAACGTGAGCCAAGCCGGCCGCCAAGACGAATAGGAAAAAAGAAAAAACCGCCGGAAAAGTCGCGCCTGATAATAATGTTGTGTGTCTAATGAAAGGTGCTGAACTCCGTACTCAATCTCCTTCCCAAGAAAATTCTATATATCCAGACCTATAACCTCCTCCTCCCCCTAACTATCCACATTGCATGCGCGAAAATTGAAAATAAATTGAATTGCAAGTTGCAACAACGTGCTAAAAATCAGAGAGAAACAACACACACCGGCAACAACCTGATTTTTAGCTATATTTTTTCGGGTTGAGACGTTCCACGTACAAAGTGGAAAAGTGCTTTCCTCGTGAGAGGGAAAATTGCATGCAAATTTGTTTTAGCTGCTGATGGCTTGACGGGTAGGAGGATAAGTGTGTTTTATCAAGCATTCAATTGCTTTATTTCGGTTTAGTTATTTTTTACGAGGGTTTAATTTGTAAAGGAGCGGGGAAATCAGTGGCAATTGTTAATAAAAGGTTTGTGTTAAGAAGAGTGGAATTTATTAGTATTTTTGAGTGAAAGAATTCGTAATTATTTGTTTTCAAATATTTTTAGCGGTGATTAATTTAAATTGTTTGATAACCTTAAGATTCCTTTGTGTGGTCTTTCTTCAAAATTACTATTAAGTTGTGGTTTTACTTTGTTTAATTTCAGAATAATAATTTTAACCTACAATGTGATATTTTAAAGATATTTTAAAAGTAAATAATGAGTTTTACATTGATTTTTAATGATTATCCAAAAATATATTTTAAAAGTAGAATTATTATTTTTCTGTCTACTTATAAATATTATTAAAAAAGCTATATTATTTAAATACATTTTCCTAATTTCCCTTAAAATATGTCAGCCTAATTTCTGATTTTCCCAACTTACGTATAAGTTTCCTTGAAAGTGAAATATCTGCGCTCTGTGATTCCCCAAATGAAGTGCTCCATTTGGCCTTAGACCTTTTCCTTGGCTTTTTCAGGAGTTCACCCTTGGCGCTCCCTCACCTGGCCTCATCAATAAGGCATAATGCAATCCCGTTTCCTGACTACCTTTGGACTGCCTTGAGTGCCCAGCTCGGGCTGCTGCAGCTCCCTTGGACCCGTTTCCAGTTCCATTCAACCCCTTTTGACAAGCTGAAGACACGTTTAGCAATGCTTTCACGTAGCAACCTCCGTTCTACGTTCTTCCCCCGCTTCCTGGCAACTTCTGGTTCGCTGCTGCCGGCACTCTCGAGCTTTCTGCTAATTGCCGCTTAATTGTTTGACATTTTTCCCCGTATTGTGTTGAGGGCAAATGGCATTTATTTATATTTCTTTTGTGCCGGGCGCATAGCAGAGTCCTGTCCTCCTTGTGGCTCCTTGTGCTCTCATTTCATTTCGTTTCTCTTCGCTTGGCATGCAAGCAATTAGCCATCCTGCGTAAGTTCTCCGCTCCATATATACTCGTATGTGGTACATATATACCGGCCGGCTAATGCAGTGAGAGAAGAGGAGGGGGAGGCGTCCCCTATTGATTTTATGAACGAACCAAGAGTGCAGGAGAGGCTGCTGCAACTATTTTGGACATCGCGGCGCGCCATGACAAACTATAAATCTGTCTGTGCATATGCCGGTATCGGAGCCAGAGCACTATATACTCCGGATACTCACGCTCCACGAATATACACACACGATAATATATTTGGTGTATATATCGGGCTTATAGTGCGCTTGTTGTTCCTGTAGCTGCTGCTGCACACACAAAATTTATCGATTGCCGCATACACACGCTGCATGTCGCATGTGTTGCAGCTTCTGCTGCTGCCTGCCGCTGTTGCTGCTGCTGATGTGTAGTAAAAATCGGTCGTATTTCATGCGTTTCACAGAACCGGAAGTGACCATCGCACACATGCACGTGTCCCGTAGTAGTTGTAGTAGTTGTAGTAATAGTAGCTCGTTGCCGGCATCCATCCACTTTTGGTTTATTTAAATTTTCGGCTCGCTCTCGGTCTACGCTCCTTTCTCTCACACTCATCTCTCTCTCTCTTATGTGTTTTTGGTCAGTTATGTTACTACGCTGCCATTGCAACAGCTGCCCACAGTGCGTATACGCAATTTTTTTTGAATAGCCACTAGAGCCACGTTGCGTATGCGCAATCTGTCGCATTGAGCTGCAAAAATATATAAAGTTGCCGCCGCTGACATTAATTAGTAGAAGCAGGAACAGGAACAAGTTTCACTTTTCCAAAACCCCAACCCCCAGCAACTGATCCATCATTTTCCATAAAAGTCACGTACGCGGCCCTCGAGAAGGAAACTTTCCTTCCTGCTAGCCACTTTAACCCAGAGAAACACACAAAAAAAAAAAAACAGAAAGGGGTGTGCGTGTGGGTTAAAGTTTTTCCCTTGTAACAAATTAAGAAATCACTTTCCCCGCAGGCTCCGCACATAAGTAGGCAACAGAAATTGAGACGGGAAAAATATGTTTGAGAAATGTTATAATATTTTCATATATTTTATTCATGCTGAACTGACGTCTGCCTAACTCGCTTTATGTTTATTTATGCCGGCAAACATGGCTTTGATTGGCGTGTGACATTTTAAGCGCGGGCCTGGCATTTCGAAATTATTACCCATGATTGATGTATAACGTTGGCGTTGCCGGAATGGAGAGTAGCGCGGCGCAATCTCGCCCAAAGTTCCCGTCGGAACACGCGAAACCTCGAGGGCCTGGAAAAGGTCGAATGTTGAATTGATTGGCAGCCAGCAGCGGCAGACTATGATAAGAAATATAATTAAAACACCAGAATATATGGCGAAATATGTATAGATATCTGCATAGTCTAGCGTTTTTCTTTCCCAATTTGCATTTCCTTTAGTCTCCGCCTCATTATTTCTGGTTTTCGAAAATAACTTCAACTACTCGTGCAGAGCTTTTCCTTGTTGGTTTTTCCATTTGGTACATATTTTACTTAACCCAATATTCGGCTCGTTAGCCAGGAGGAAACAAAGGACCAGTAAGGCGTGCCATAGTAACAGGCAAGGAAAAATCACTGAGCAACCAACGACTATGGCAACAACAATAACAGGCAGGATGCACAGGAGGAAAAAAGGATGGGAGATAGAATTAAAAATTTTTCTTAACAGATTACTTAGGATTAGGATTAGTTTTAATTATTTTCAAATAGATTTATAATTTCTTTAAAAATTCAATTATTTTCTTCAAGGATAATGAACACTTTGTAATACATTTGTTTTACATTGCACACTTAGTTCTAGTTTATTCTTGATTTATAATCAAAAGAGGTTTAAATTTAAAAAATAATAATTAATAAATAATAATTCAGAAAAGATTCGATTTTAAAATGTATTTTCCCTAATATTTTAGATCTCAGATATACCACTTAACACTTTGTATTAAAAAAGAGTATTTCTCGAACTACTTCTTAGTAATTCTCTTAATTCAAAAAATCGTAAGTTAGCAAGAAATATTAAATTATTATATGTATTATATAGACTTCCTAACTCTCTTTAAATTTAGTTTCCTGTCTCTAATTTCCTCTGGTTTTTCCTCCTGTGCATCAACCAAAACGTGTTGGCATCAGCTGCTATGTGGAAAAAGTTTATGACTTTAGACCCATTTTGTGTACATCCCCCACCATTGCCCCCTCTGGGCTTCACCGCTGCTGAACTCAATTCTATATATATATTTTTTTTTGCACTGAATCACAGCAACATGGACTTACCTTGGGCCCAGCTGGAGAGGCTGGAAAAGCGCCTGCTTTCCCACCAGCTTCCTCCTGCTGCTTGGCTGCTCGGCTGCTGTTTTTAAATGATTTTTATGTGCACTTCAGTGCAAGAGGGCAGAGCCGGAGCCTCTTTCCCAGCGAAAGGGGGGTCATGAAGTATATATGCATATAATTTCTTGCACAATTTTGTTGCCTGGCTTTTCATTTCACAGTTTGTTATGCATTCCGCCGGGCTCTGTGTTCTCCGTTCGCCTTTCTCCGGGCTTCTCTCGTCTTGTTTGTTTGTTGCTTCATGCCTTTGCTTTATTGATTTTCTACTCTTTTTTTCGCTGTTGTTTTTTTGGTTTCACTTCTATTTCCATTCCGCCATTTTTTGTGTGTCTGCTGGGGCTGTTTCTCTATTTGTTTGTTTGTTTGCCTGTGTTTGTTTGCGGCCAGCCGGTCGGCCAGTGTTACAATGCAACAGACGACAGCCGGCTGGCCATTACAATTCCAGGCCGTTGTCCAGTTGTCCACTGTGCAGTGTCCACTGTCCCCTGTCCCCTGCCCTGACCACTGCTTTTTCCCCATTGCCTTTCCCTGTGACTACTTTGGCGACCCTTTTGTTTTGCCAGCCGAGATTCCCATGCAGCCTGTGCTCGGGCAGCCTTTGCATTCTATTGATTTTTTCGTGCAGCCGCCAGAGACGCCGTAAAAAGTCATTAGCGAAAAGGGAGGGGGACTATCCAGAGGGGGGTTCTTCCCCATCCCAGGCTTCCCAGGCTCCCCAGGCTCCGACCCTCGTCGAGTGCATAATGGCACAATTTAAATACGGCTGCGGAGCGGAGCAGAGCGGATCTGCCATGTGAATGAACCGTGAACTATGACCGGCTGTGGCAGCTTCTGGTCTGCTCTCTGTGCTCAGTGCTTAAAGTGCTTGGCTTGACTGGGTTTTTATAAACCAGATATGGAGAGCAGGGATTGCAGTAGAGCCTATCTAAGGGAATGCATTTTTTACTGCAAAAATCTGGGGATATATTTTTTAAGGGGAAGCTTAAGCTTGTTGTTTGTTGTTTGTTTTTTGTATGTTTGGAAATTTAAAATAATAGTTTACAGCATTTAATTTAATAAATAAACAGTTTACAGGGCTTTAACCTTGTTTTGCTGGAAGTATGTTTTATTTATAAAATAAACATATGTTTTTTTAAGGTTCTTCTAACTTTATAAAACTTTAAATTTACCATTATTTACCTTTAACAATTTATAAAATTGTAACCTACTCAAGTCCTTTATTTGGTACTAACACAAAATATGGCCATCCCCTCACTGGTCACAAGCTGTTCCAGCAGGTCGCACATGTTTTCTATTTACCCACGCAAAACAATAAGCTAAAAGCCATTTGATTTTGATTTATTGACGCACGTACTCCCCGCAAGGGAGACTTGGAAGGGGAGCAAGAACTGGTCTGGGGGGGGCATGCAACAAGCGAAACAGACTTCCAGACATGATAGAAATCGATGGCATAATGATTATCTATTAAAATAAATCACGTATTTGGCAGACGATGGCTGCCATACGGTGGCAACCAGACTGGACCCGCAGAGGCCCTCGTATCCGGCCAAGCGTTGAAGTCTATAAATTGCACTTGTCTTGGCCTTTTTCTCCCTCCCAGAGCACTAGGCACACATGGAGATGGAGGAGCAGAGGGGTAGAGTCAGCTCTTAATGCATTTCGCCGGCACAAATTGTCACAGACAGAGCCGAGGCAAAGCCTGGGCAGACAACGTAAAGTGTAATATAAATAAATCGAAGCTGACTTCAAGTGTTTAAGCCGTTGGCACAAGGCAGAGCCAACGCTGGGTGGCAAGTTCAAAGGGAAGGCGTTGAAATCGGAGGAGAAGCCGCTTACAAAGGCAGCCAGGCTAACAGGCAGGCAGGCAGGCTGGCTCGGAGCAGTATTCCCACTTTGATGCAATCATGTCTCCTTTTTGATTGCGTCCCAGACACAGTTTGCTCAGGCATTAGGATTCCATTTAAATGTATAATAGAAAGGAGATTCTTTAAGGGCAATTTTTTGGGGGGAATTTATAAGCCAAATCAAGGCAGTTTTGAGCTGAATCAGCTTTTGGTAAAAATCTATACATATTTTATTATAAAATCTACCTGATAAAGATAAACATTATACATTTTTAAGTTATAATCAACAATAATTACAACCAATGTTAAGTAAGAAATACAGTTATCTGTAGAGAAGAACTTTATATGATTTTATTTGTATTTTGTTACTAAAATATACTTTATTTTAAATGCCAGTTTTAAGATAAGTTTCTAAGATGACTTTAAAATGATTCTATTTGTAATTTGCATATCATATTTATTGTGGAAAAATGTATTTACTATTCCTTCACACAATATTTTACCAAAAGTATGCTTTATAGTTTTTGGCAGAATTTTTATAATAATTAATTTTATATTTTCCAGTTAATATTTAGAAACTCGGCAATTGCATTTTCTTTCTGCCTTCACAAAGCTGCTTAGGCTTGCAATTTTTGATTTTTTGCTGCCGCACTTTAAACTAATTGCCAGCAATTTAGCAAACGTTGGCAGTGCAATGCGGCGTATGCGTAATATTTATGTCCCTCACAGCCTCCTCGCTGCTCTCGCTCCCTGTGTGTGTGTGTGGCTTTCTCCTTTTGTTTGCCTGTGTGTTGGTATGCCCAGTGCGCACATTTGCCGCATAATTGCCAAGTCATGATTTTTTACACACCAAGAAGAGGAGGGAAGCAAACGAAATACAACAAGTAACGAAGGAAATAAACGAAGCATTTTCAGCCACATTTCCCCGTCGGACTGACTGCTCCTGGTCCTGCTTCTGCTCCTGGTCCGCATCCATCCATTCTCCGACGGCTGTTCTGCCATTGTCTGTTCCAGCAGTTTGCCGATGATATTCGCACTGGGCATAATTTCCATGTTGCTTAAGCGGCATTTTGTTGTTACTGCTGTGTTGCCTGCCCCCGCCCATTCCCTGCCGCACTTTATTCTCCTTACTTTCTTTACTTCTTGTTGTTTTTTTTTTGTCGTTGTCGTCCTCGTTGTACTCCTGCCCCTGTCATTCCCTTTCCGGCTCTCTGCTTTATCGTTATTGACAGTTTTATACGTCTCTTTTTTTATCTCCTTCGTATCAAGTTGCCGGTTCCTGTCCCTTTTGCATAGTTTCAAGTTTCGGCAAATATCGTTTGGTTCGTGCCGCAGTTTTCCTCGCTTTTCTTTTTTTTCGTACTCAGCAGCTCGTAAAAGTCAGGGGGATATTGGTGCAAAGGATAATGTATGGCCAAAGTATTTTGATAGCTTTTTTACCTTCAGAGGAGCCAAGACTATGGAATGGGTTCAAGCAACACATCCATACAACATCCATAAGGTTGAAGGTCGAGATGAATAAGGATAATACTAAAGATATATCGAAATTTATCTGAAGAAAGATTAATTTAGAGTAGAATTTTTCTTTAATTTGAGATAATAAAGATTATTTCTCAGTATACAGTTTCTTATTTAAGTAATTTCTTATTTACTTCCTTGGATTTTAAGTCTTTATTTATTTCATTTTTAAAAAAAGTTAAATTTAATATCTAAGATATTTTATTTCAAAATAATTGATGATAACTAATATTTTCAATTACCATTATATACATCTTATATCGTTTCTCTCAATTCCGATAAGGAAAATCGCTCTCAGCTTTGCATAATTTTCTATAAAGGACTCACTACAGGGTATCTCATAGTCCTTGTTATCTTTCCTCCTTGTTGCTTATTTTTTTCTTGCTCCCATTTTTTTTACAATGTCCAGAAGTTTACCTTGGGGAGTCGTCTGGCTTTTGGGAGATCCTGTCATGGCTGGCCACAGGCAAAGTTAATGTAATGCCATCCGGGGCAATACAATGGCTTTCGGTGTGAGGCGGCAGGACATGCATAGAAGGACTCCCATACACACTCACTCACACGCGTGTTTTAGCATATTTTTGTCATATTTTGCATCCACGAGATACTCACACCCAGATACTCGCTCGGATACTGAGATACTCTCGTGCTCGGGCGCTGCCGGGCTTCAGTTTCAGCTGCAACAGCAGCGGCAGCAGCCTCAACTTCAGATGAGGATGTCAGCACTTCAGTGGCAACTTATGGCGCTCCAATTTCGCGCTGATGCATAATTTTTTCGCCTTCATCTTCTCGCATAAAAATGCGCTCAAAGGGGCGCAAAAGCCGAAACCCGGAAAAAGGGGGAAAAACTATAGGGAGCCACACAGCCGGCAGCAGCTCTATTCGGGGGAGAATTTTCTTTTTGCACTAGGAAAAAGGCGGTTTTAATTTGTTTGTTCAATTTTTATTATAATAATGAGTTTTCATATTAATTTTATAATGCTTTCACTTTGTTTATTAAATTATTTGTATCCCTTTTAATTAAATTTTAGAAATAGCCTTGAGGGCTTAAAAATGTACTTATGATTTTTGATAATTAAATGGGGATAAAGTAAGAAGACATATTCTAAACTTAAAGACCCTTTCTCCATTACAATTTTTTAATTAATTAATGTACACCTTTAGTTAAGAAGAAAAACAATTTTTTAATGCATTCAACTTGGTTTTTATTGTTTTTAAACTTTCCTAATTAATAGCTTTAGCCCCTAACTATTTTTTGAGTATTTTTTTCCAAGTGTCACTGGTTCTGTTGTTTCTCCATTCTGGGGGTTCCCCGCACAACCAAGTGGTTCAGCTGGGATGCTGTGTTGGGTGCGTGGCGCTTTGTGGCGCTGACTTGACATGATTAATATCCTCGCTGACATGCGGATCGCAGTTGACTGACTGACTGTCGTCAAGTGAAATCAAAAGCAAAAGCAAAGGCAGGGCAGAACCCAGAGCTACAGAGCAGCTCTAAAATATATATTTGCATGAAAAGGAGGGAAGGTCTCTCTCCCCCGTTCTTAGCACAAAGCATGCCAAAGTTCAGGGAACTCGCAAAAAAGTACATACCTCTATGCCATACATATAAAATCCGCAAATATTTTATTTGTTTTTTAGGCAAGGCACGACGAGCATTAAAATCCCTGGCCGCATAAATCTCTGGCATCGCATTCGAAATTCTAATTTCCGTGGCGCGTAATACGGAAAATAAACAAACAGAAAAAGAGCAAAAACAAAAGCACCATCACCAGCAGCGGCAGCAATAATAACAACAAAGTTGAGCCCGAAACCATTAACATTTTGCAGCTTCAATCACGGCGGCAGCAGCAGCAGCAGCGAGTGTGCCAGGAAGAAATTAAATAACTGAAACAAACAGGACAAACAGGACAACGGGGCAAAGGCAGCGGCAAAAGCAAACAAAATCGCTAAACAAAATATATATATAAAATAAAAAGGGAAAAGCGACGGCAGTAATAACAAACAAATCAAGCGAAATTCGGCATTTAAAATCCAGACATAAAAAATGTAATGGAAAGCATTAGTGCTCATAAAAAATGGATTTACACAGCCTTTTTAAGGCCATCCTGATCCTGTATGTCATACGAGGTGAGTGTTGCCTAGAAAGTTCGAGTTGAAATAAAACACATTTGGTTATTTTTCCCGTTCTAGTTAACTAATGGAATTTGTTTTAAATGTGGGAAAATAAAGCTTCAAAATAATTGTATAAATAGAAAAGATTGTAAATAGAACCATCGAATAAACATTATTTCTTTTTATACATAAAAAATAGGTTACCTCTCTGCTCCTTGAAATGTCTAAAGTATGCCAAAAAAATACAATATTTTATAGCATATATTTAGAGAGTTTCTATTCCTCTTTTTTGTGCACACAAATCACCTTGAAAAGACGTCTAAAAATATTAAATTTACTATTTAATTTAGAGCAGTGAAGTAATAATTTATGACACATTTTCAAACAGTTCAAAGATCTCTCCAAAAATCTATTTATATTCTTTCAAATTACGTAAATCAAATTAAATCCCAACCCATTAGCTTAAAAGTATAAACGGCTACATTCCCATCAATTTCTAATCGGCAGCATTGATCCAATTCGAATTGAATGGCACTTGCTAATGGAAGGCCACATTACCAGCGACCTCTCACCCCTCACCGCCTTTGGAAGTATGCAATTAAATTTGCAACATAAGCCCAAGGAACAAGGAACAAGGAGGGGTTTCCCTCCCTCTCTCTAGGAGGTAGAAAACTCGGGGAAATTGAAAAGCGAAAAGCATTTCAATTAACGCAACCCCACATGCACATATATCGCCGTTAATGAGCGACCGCCGACTCAACTTTGGCGAGTAGACAAAAGGCGGGCGAAGTTGCCGAGTTCTGCGGAGTTTGTGCCATAAAACTGAATTATTGAAAGGCACACGTTTCACTTTTGTTTTTGTTTCTGTTTGTGTTGCGTTGCGTTTTGCGTGGCGTTCAAAGAAACGGAGTCAACATCGCGCAAAACTTTGCATGCCCAGACAGCAAAGGACGAACGTCAGCCGCAGGAGCCGGAGTAGGAGCGGCATTTATAAAACTTTCTGCCGCTGGCATGGCTCGACACTTCAAGGCGCACACACAAAAGGTGGCACACACACCACACACACACTACCCCTGGTTGGATCAAATGTTAATTGCAGTTTTCGAGCCATAATTAGAGATCCTCATTGTCTAATGTGTCATGGCATTTAGCAACCGAATACGTCTGCAGCCACAGCGACGCTGAAAGGCGACAGGACTAAAAGGAGCGACTAGTCAAGGCTTAACAAATGCACAACTAGCCGGGCGAAAGAAATTCTCGTAGGTGCAGTGCACAGGAAGAAAATGTATTAGAGGGTCCTTCGGAATAAAATATTAAAAAAAAAAGGTTTACTCTTTAGTGTCTTTGATTAGCTAGATATTATTCCTCTTCCAACATGGCTTAAATATATGTAAAATAATATAAAATCTACACTTTCTAAATTCCAAAAATATTATTTACAAAAAGTAAATCCTTTTTCTTTTTATGTAACCACAAATACTCAGGTACGGAGTGGCTTCTGGCAGGTGGAGTAGGAAAAACCTTCGCCACTTGGCAAGCCAGAATCCCCTTGGATTTGCCCAAGATACCTTGCTGGCTTTTCGCAAAGTCCGCTCCTGTGACTCCTGTTTATGCTCCTGCTGCAACACATTCATCCTTTCCCCCTGCTTCACACCAAGTTCAACAACACGCCCTCGAAATGTGAATGACCTCGAATGTCACGTTTGCTAAGCGCATGAAAGGAGTGGCCAGTGGTTGGGGGAGCTGGGTGTTTGGTAGTGAGATTCGGGGGTTCGGGGTCCCAGGGTCCTTTTGCCGGCAGTTCGTCAGCGGGAGGGCCAAGATTATGCAGCTTCTGGCTCCTGACTGCCGACTGCTATTTTATGAAACAAAAACAAGCCCCAAGAAGCAAAGCCAAAGGCAAAGGCAGGCGGAGAAGGAGTCAAGGCAAGGCAGGGCTTTTGTGAGGACCTGGCAACATTGTCCACAGAGGCACGAGCAGAGGTCCTGGTAGCAGTGGCAGGATCCTGGGTTTAAGTCCAAAGCATGCGGAGCATAATCAGCTTCATCATCAGCAACAGCAGCAACAAGCAGCGAGCAAAGAAAGGCCTTTACTGTCACAGTCAGCAGCAGCAGCAGCAGCAACATCAGCCCGCAGCTTAGTCCTGGCTGGAGCACAAAGCGCCAGGAAAAGGACGATGACGATGACGATGACGAGTAGATATGGACATTGCACTGACACCAGCGCACAGTCACAGTCGTTGATCTTTTGCTGATAACTTTGGCTTTCTGCGAGAGGGAGAGTGAGAGAGAGTGGAAGACGGAAGTGTCGCTGGCACAAAGGCAGAATAAGTATTGCCCCGAAACACAGCCCCTCTGCTTGGCAGCTTAATTATTTCCCCATGAAAATTGCATCTGGCCAAAGAGGAACTCGGCATAATGAGATTGCCTCAACCAGATACAATTCTTTGGCCTTTCGCTCACTCGCTTGACGGGGTCCTGGAACATTCGAGCTTTCAATTTGAGCAATTTTCCTGGTTTTCAGCTTGTTTAGTCAAAGGCAGGCAAAGGCTGAGGCCGAGACTGAGACAGGGGAAGAGCAGGCTAGCAGGTGGAGTCAAGTAGGGTACGTGCTCTGACCTAAGCAAATACACTTTACACTCAGGACCTCTAGCACTCACACACTCGCTTCTCCATCCGCATCCGGATCCGCTGAGGATTCCGCTTTGTTGCGCAGACAGACAGACAGATGGAGATTTCGCTTCGACATCGCATTAGTCGGGGCTTTTAAGCAGAAAAATGCGTGCACTTGAGGGTCGCCCCATCCCTGCTCTCAGAGTGTCCTGAAATGAAGCTCCTCCCGCCTTGCCATCACTCATCCGCCCCGTGTTGCCGGTCGCTACTTTAAATATTAAACGCTGCCTACTTTTCGGCTGCCTGAATCAAATTTTCGCGCTTGCCTTGGGATTTGCTCCCATTTTAAAGCTTTTTGGTGTTTTAGAGATTTGGAAACTCGTAAAAATTTTAAACAAAAATCTGAAATGTTTCCTTTTGGAATTTTTTGAAAAATATTTTCGATTTTAAGAGTTTCTTCTAATAAATTGTAAACATTTATGTTGAAAAACCTTAAAAAATCCTTTCACTCCAATCTCGAAACATTTAAGGAACTTTATGTAAATAAAATTATACAAATTGAGAGACCAAATTCCATTACTTTTATCCTGTCAAGGTTGATATCTTTGCCAAAGCGACAGGAAATGCCTTCAAATTTTATAAGAATCTAGGCGAAAGTGAAAACGGGAGCGTGTCTCCTTATACATTTGTATTTGTCAAGCCATTTCCCTCGCGACAACACAACAACACAAGCAGCAAACAGGACAGGAGCCAGGAGGATATAGATATATAGCAATATAGACAGCCAAGACAAGTCCCCTGCTCTCACGGCATATGCAAATCAGCTTTAATGTTACGGCTCCTGGTTGTTTCGTGCTTTCCCTTATTTTTTCTGTACTTTTTCGCGTTCGCAAAATTGCGTTTTCATTTAAATGGCGTGCAGGAAAAGTTTTTCTGATTTAGTGTGCGCTTTGAAGCTGGAAAACTGGGGAAAGCTGGCAAGCTGGCAACTGGCGACTGGAAACTTCATTATTATTTGCAGACACTTTTCGAAAAACATTTTTCTGCTCGCTTTGGCGCTGAGAAGCAAACGTAATGTGGATTGAAGTCGCCATTCCCATGGATGCCTTTCCGCTATCTTCCGTTTCCCTGCGATTTTCTTCTTAATTAAGCAGGGGGATTGTACTTGGAAAAAAAATAGAAAGGATATCATTTTATTTATATTTTTAGAAGGGTTTAGGGATGTTAGATTTACATTTTTTTTACTCCTGTGGAAGAGCAGCTTTAGTATTTGCTTTAAAATATATTTTTAGCAATTTCTGACAGTTTCTTGTGATTGTTTCTCCCCATGTATCTTGGCTTTGAGGAGCCGCAGCTGAAATCTTTTGTCGCTGTTGCTCATTTGCATTTTGTCTGCTTGTCAACGCTCTTCCATTTGCTGGTGCTCCTTCTCCTCATCCAGCTCCAGCTCCTCCTCATTCTGCTGCTGCTTTTCCTCATCCTGCTTTTCAGCAGCTTTTCCCCGTGCCATTTTACCATTTGCCATCATCTCCTTCGGCGGACTCATTCATTTCCGTTCTCCTCAGCTCGTCAGCTCCGTCAGCTCTTCTTCCACGGCAATTTTTAATGATCCGTGATAATGATGCATTCTGCCGCTGGCATTGCTAGTTTCATTTAGTTTTTTTCCCCCAGATTCCTTGCCTCTTAATTGATTTTAGCCAGAAGGGGAAGCTCTGCACGCGGCACTTGCATTAATAAGCCGTAGCTGCCCAGGAGGAATCTCTTCAGCGGATTGACAGCGACCGGGGACAAATGAAGAGTGGTCCATCTCAGAGGCATGGCCTTTGTCCATTGTCCAACCGATGAAATGTGGGACACTCCGGTGACAGTTGGCTCTAGCTCTGAGTGGGAGGGCAAAGGAAACTCCTCCTCTAATTAGCTGCAACTTGTCTCTGGCCTAAGACAAAGTTTTAATTGAAATCCTACCTGGCAAATCTCACCCACACACACATCGCAATTAAGGCGATAGAATGGATCGAAAAGGCCGGGGACAAAAAGGCTCTTCGGATGGATAATTAAATTTTCATTAGACCGTGTCTGCCGGATAGAGAGAGAGAAGTTCTCTGCGAAACTTTATCTTAAGTGACTTAAAAACTAAAACTGCAAATTTAATGCGCTCCCCCGTCGTCGTCATGTGGTGGCGGAAACTTGCGGCAAACACTTTTTACTTTCCGCAAACATTTTGCTTTTGCTTTTATATATTTTTTCCTACCATTTTGTTCCTTCTGCGGCGCATTTCCTTTGGGCATTGCAGTTGACAGCGTGTTGCCAGGCAGGCAAGCAAAGGAGCTGGAAAACCGGCGGGAAAACTGAGAGCCAGGGGGATGGAGCTACCGCAACGAAAGTGGCACAAAGTTTGCTACACTTTGGGGCCTGCCCGGCCTCCCATGTTGCAACCAGGAGGAGCAGCAGCAGCAGCATAGTTGTCGTTATCTGCCGCCTAATGCCTTTTTGACAAAACAATTTTTCATATTATTGCTCGACTGCGGCGTTGCTGGGGTTGAAAATTGCTTACAAATTTAGTGTTGCATAGTTTGCGGCTGCTGTTGTCAAGAGTGTCCTTGTGGCAGGAGCAGGAGCAAGAGCGAGAGCGAAAGCTAGAGAGAGATCGTTGCCAAGTCCAAGTCCTGTGGCCAGGACAACTGCCAAAAAGGGGATTCTTTCGTCTGACAGCAAGTGATAGAAATATCTCTCCAAGAAAACTAACAATTTCAACAAAACCTTTACACCTGGCGAAAGAAATTGGCAGAACACTTGATACATTTTTAAATTGGTTTCAACTTTTTAGGCAAAAAATTTTATTCTTTATTAATTTAAAAAATTATTTAAGTAAAAACCATTAAAGATAGAACATTTTATAATCGAATTTAAGGGAAAATATATACAAATTCCAAATTCTCCACCAAAAAACTTTCTCAATTTCAAGTGTAGGCCAAATACAGATCCTTTGCCTAAATTATTCATGTGTCATAGTCAGCTTCACCCGCTGCACATGAATTTCTGGTTATTTTCTGGACAGGAGACAACGCCTTAACATGTCCGGGGCCAGCAGGGAGGGCAGCCAGCACCATCACCAGCACCAGCGCCACTTTCCGAGTCTCGAACTGGTGTCCTGTCCTCCTTGGCTCCGAATGAATAATAAATATGACATAAAAGCCGCATCAAAGGCAATTTTAAAGTAGGACCCACCCGAAATTATGCAATGCTCAGCGGCTGGTGAAGCAATTAGAGGCGGCTTTTGTGGCCGGCAACCGCACACAACCAATGGCCGGTGGTTGGTAGGTAGCCGGTGGCAGGTGAAAAGCAATTGTCTCCGCAGAGGAGCAGCCTTTGTTGCGGGCCAGCGGCACTCACGACGCCTCATTAAAATTTAGGCCAAGCTGCGTCCCCCGAGGAGGAGTAGGTGGGGCCGCCGCTGGCCAGGACTCGCTACTTAATTTCGACGGAGGAAAGTTTCCTGGTCTAACAAAAATTGAAATTAACTTTGGCCAACCAGGACAGAGCGCTCCACTCCGCCTCCATTTAATTAAAATTTTAAATTTCCCCCCGAAATTTCCAACGAATTTTCACCGAATTTCCTTTGCCTTCTCTCAATGTTCCTTCTTTCACTCTCTTTGCAGCCGAGACCAGCCAGATTGTGAATGGACTGGATCTGCAGGGACCGATATTCCTACACGAGCCACCGCATCGCGTCGAGTTCTCCAACAATTCGGGCGGACTCATAGAATGCTCGGGCCACGGCAGTCCGCCGCCGGAGGTGAGAACTTCCTTCGAAGGACTTCTTTTGCCTCCCCATTTCCTCCCATTTCCTCTCCTCGCCGCCATTTAATATTGCTGTTTAATTATGCATGGAGCTGTGCGGCATTTGCCTCTGCTCATTTCCAAGTTAATTGACTGGCCAACAAACAAATGCTAAACGCTGGCACTGAAAATAAATCCTCTTTGTTTATTTTCTTAATTTAAAAAAATATATTTTTTTTTCTTGAAATTTATTTATTGTTTGAAAAATCTAGAGAAATTATTTTGGGTCGAAGAAAAATATTTATATTTAATTATCAAAAAACCCCTAAAAAGCTGTCTTTTTCGAGTCAACTTTTCATGCTCCTCCTGCTTCTTTCTCCTTTACTCAACCAGGTGGAATGGACACCCATACCGCCGCAGCAGGACATGGTGTTCCAGCTCTCCAATGGCAGCATGATGTTCTATCCCTTTACGGCGGAGAAGTACCGCCACGAGGTGCATGCCACCGTCTACAGGTGAGACACTCCCCTGACTTTAATTTTCGATCAATGGTTTAATCCTTTGTCCTTTTTCATTTCACAGATGCAAAATTCGCAATTTGGTGGGCACTGTGCTCAGTCGCGAGGTTCATGTGCGCGGCGGTAAGTTAAAATAAATTTTAATTAATTTACGTAAAACACGGCTAGAGGCGGCCGGAAAAAAAAAAAACAAAATGAAACTCTGGGAATTTATGGCCACCAAGTTGATTTGTGCTGACGAAGTGAGTTTGGCTTTCGACGGCACAGTGGTTGTTGTTGTGGTTTGTTGGAAACTTTGGCCTAATTGGAAAGTTTTTCGCGCTGCCCCGGAGTCGCCCATTTTCTGCCCATTTTGCCCCAATCCCAATCCCGTTACCAGTTCCACTCCCAATCCGCCCAAAACTGAAGCCTAAAAGCAGGGAACGCAAGTTTTAATTACTATTGCTGCCGGCAAATGCTGTCGGCCAGGCGTCTCCTCGCTCCCTTCCCGTTTCAGCCCCAAACACATCCTCTTTAGGTCTCCCCTCCCAATGCCCCGCAAACCAAGCGAAAAAAAAATTGGTTTGCTCGGCGCTAATTTGGCGCCTCAGTGTGTGAGAATTGACTGCGAGGGTAATACCCTCATTATAAATGGTGTCCTTGCAGTGACATAAGGAGTTTAGGCATGTATTTAAATTTATTGTATTATTTATCATTACAAAAATATGTATTAACTTAGCTTAAATATAAAATAAATTAATGAGCAATCAAAAAATATTTTTGTAATTTAATTGGCTAAATTTGTACTATATTTTTGGCAATATTTTTGTATTATTTAAATTAAATTTAACATGAAAATAGGAATATTTATGACTTACGGCAGTCACAGATTTTTATTTACATTTTATGCTCTGGGAAGACCTGAAACATTCGCTTATTTTTAACCATATTTATTGATATTTTTAAATGTTAATTTTTTTTTTGAAAATTCAGTTTAAATAAATTATAACTATGTAAAAAATGCTTTAATTTCAATTAGGAAAGCTTTTTTTGTTCATTTTTGTTAGGTTACAAAATTAATACTTTAAAATTAAAATTGTTGTCAGTTTTTGATAATTTTAACGTTGTAACTAGGCCCTTATAAAAATTTGAAAATTATGAAACATTTTTTGATGATGATCCTGTAAGGGTATAAAAAATACCCCTCAACAAATATCAATATTCAATGCCAGAGGCCAGGGTATTGAATATTCATTTTATATTCCCCGAAACAATGAAACTCAACCAACTTTAGCGCGACCGAAAATAAAACTTTCTCATTCTTCACTAAACTGCATTAATGAACTCAAACAGCAACTGAAACAGAAACTGAAACTTGGCCATTGCCTGTCTGCGGGGCAATCATTTTGATTGCCATCACATGTCGCATAGATTTTGCGGCTCATTGGGCACTGCCACTGCCACAGCCACTTGGCCAAAAGGCAAACTTCAAGCTGCCGAGAGAAAAAGAGAGAGAGAGGGAAACAACAATTAGCAATGACCATAAAAGATATGCCATATAAATGGGTTTTGGCCTTTTTCACTGAGACGACCGACCAAAGGCTAATCCTCAAAGGGTCCACTTGAGTTTTTGGGGTTGCGTTTAATTAACAGGCAGAGCGGAAAAAAGGGGAGACCACGAGAAGTCAGTTCAAAGCAAAACAAATAGCACAAAGTCGCAACCGCAAAGATCTAAGATATAGTCCGGACACACGCATACATATGTAAGGCACTGAGAGAAAATTTGAGCAATTAAAATTAAAGGAAACTTGGCTTAACTTAATTTTTAAACTAAGAAAAGTTTTCTCCTTTAAGTTTGCAAATAAAAATGAGATTTCCTTATGGTTTTTAATAGCTACGGTTCTTATCTCTGAATATTCATAAATTTTTCTCAGTGTAACTTGCTCTGCCATGCGTAGCTTTTTGTCCATGCTTTCGGCCATGCAAAGTTCCAACGTCCGTCGGCCATTTTTCAGCAGCTAACTCAACGTTACGTATACGCCATGTCCGCTGGCTTATTTTATTTGTGGTCTCCCCCTGGTCGCCTACGGCTCCTCCTGTTCCTTCTCCTCCTCTTTGTCTTCGTTCTGTGCCCCTCTGCTCTTTGTTTTCCGCTTCGTTTTTATGTGCGCCAGAAATTGTTTTTCCCCCCAACGAAAATTTGCAGAAGGAGAGCTTTCCGCTTGAACAATTTGACAGCGCGTAGATTTGGCGCAAAACGTTTTGCCTAATTTGCAAAAGTTCTCTGGAAGAGAATCAGCGATCTCTG
This sequence comes from Drosophila anomelani, assembly GCA_035045905.1. Classification (NCBI taxonomy): domain Eukaryota; kingdom Metazoa; phylum Arthropoda; class Insecta; order Diptera; family Drosophilidae; genus Drosophila; species Drosophila anomelani. The sequence continues at coordinate 3,851,594 of JAWNOO010000165.1, forward strand.
CTGGCCAGTAATTCTGTTGCTAATGTGAGCGTTTTGGCCGGGAGTCGTCCTCGTCGTCGTCTCCTTTAATTGGCAGCGCTTAGTTTGATGTGGGGAACTTTTTGGGTCTCAGGACTTGGGACTCAGGACTCGGGTCTTTGGTTAAGTGCGCGTAATTAGCGCAACTTTGCAGCAGAAAAAAAAAAACAGAAGAAACCCTTGACAAATTCTCTCCCATATATATTCAAGTCAAGCTTAAACGCAATTGCTGGCATTTGGTTTTGTCAGGCCACAGGACATTCGCTGCTCTCCTGCTTGCCGAGCGAAACTTCTGCTGACAGTGATGAATGACGCTGGGAGCCACAAAGTTGCCGCAGCCACGACTTTTCAGCGCTGACTTTTCCTGCACTTTTGCATTTCATCACACACACACACACACATCCATATTTATGCTCAAACCAAAGATAGGTGGGTATCCTGTGCATATATAGAAAAGTCCTTGGCACATCCTTGCAAGACTCAGCGCAAAGTTTGTGATTGAGCTAGAAAAGTTTGGCGAGTCTGCCGCTGGCTGCTTGTGTATGAAACCTGCGTAATTTGTTTCTAATTAGTTGAATGCACATTGTTGAGGATGCTCCAACTAGGACCTGTTCCTTTCTATAGTCTCCGAGCTCCTTTCCCTCCCAGGAAAACCTGCAACCGGATACTTAGTTGAGGGAGTTTTGCATATGAAGCTGCTCATTTGCCATGCCAACCATTCAGAAATAGAAAATTTCTTTCAAGTTTATTGAAGCTTTTTATGATTTAAACTTTAAAATATGAAATAGAGGCTTTAGAAAATGCTTTAAATTAGGTTTTATCAATTTTATACATTTTTTAAACAGTTTTCTCAACTTTTCTTGATAAAATTTAGAAACTTCTTGCGTTAAAAAGGCGTTACCAATTTTATATTTTTTAAAATTAATTTTCTTAGCTGTTGCTTAGAAATGTTCAAGTTTAATTTGACAGCTAAATAAGCCAAGTAAATATGTTCAACAAAATATAATCAAATAATTAACCAATAACCAATGTGAATAATAAATTGAAGAGCTCTTGAACGAAAAAGTAGAACAATATCCCCAAAATACATCCCCCACTTCCAAACCCAATCAAATGTCACTAATCTAACTTTATAAGCAACAAAACCACTTCCTCTCACCCAAAAAATTCGTATAGAAATCCGTTTGTGCAATCAGAGCCACTGCAAATGATAATTTAATAGACACAATGCCAACCCAGCACACAGAAAAAAGTAAACATTCCGGCGTCGGGGAGAAATCCGTACAATAACTGCAAATCAGCGAAGACTGGCGTACCAACAGCATCTTTCCGGCACGCACATCATAAACATAAATTCCCACCGCCCCCGACTCGCTCTTGGAAAATGCAGGAAAAACTTTCGCCACACACAAAACAAAACGGAAATGAATTTCCGCATAAAATCCAAGTGCAGCGAATGTCTCCCTTTCGCTCGCTTTTTGCACTTACTTTGTGCGGCGACTATAAACTTAGCTTTCATACTTACTTTCCTGCCCAGCTGTCCTGTTCCTGTCCTGTCTGAAAATCCCCTATTTTTTCCCTAACAGCCAACCCCGCACCCTTCCCCCTGCACACAACATTGTTGGCCCCAGGCTGTCCTTCAGTTTGGAAATTTCCATGCAAAATGCAACATGAAAGGCGAAAAAACTTTTCCCTTTGCTAAAAATAGAAGAGAGTCTGCACCAAAAAAAATAACAACAACACAAAAATAGTGGAGAAAAATTCGGGGAGACTAGCAATACAAATAATGAAGATACAAAAACAAAATTGTGCTAAACTACATAGCGCGGCGGTGGCAGCGGCGGCCAGAGGAATTATAATAAAATGTTGTCACAAAGTTTTTCAGTCACCAGCAGCAGCAGCAACAACAACAACAAGTGCAGTCATAGAGCAGCAAACAAACAATAACAACAACTTTTCAAATTAAACTTTTATCCAATTTTAGCATATTAAAGTTGGCAAACAAATGCCGAAACCAGAAAAAGCCAAGCGTGATCTGAATTCAGCATTCCACAAAAGGGAAGTTGAGATAAGTTTCTTTCGGTTGGTGGCGGTCCCTCGGTGCCTTGGGGGCCTTGAACCTAATCTATTTACGATTAGCCCTCGAAGGGACATACCCAATGAGGTCCAACAATGGAACGCACTTTACGCACAGCAGTTGAAAATTGCCTTTGTCCGTCTTAATTAATTTGCCAACTGCCACCGGCAGCAGCAACTAGACCTGAGCTGTGCTTTTAACTGATGCAAAGCCATTTCACACAGGCACAGTGGGTTCCAGAGATGAGAAAGCACTAATTTAAATAATATTTTGAATGTGAATTGAAAGAAAAAATATAATTTCTAAGTTGAAAAACAAAATCAAGCTAAAACGCCATAACTTAAATACTTAAAAGTTTCATTAGGAGTTTTAAAAAAGTGTTTAAAATATTTTGTGGTATTTTTTTTGCAATGGGAGAAACTCTACATTTATTTTATTTAATTTTTGGTAACCTTTTTCTCCACCTCCTTGCCCCACTGTGCCGCTCTGCCTCACTTCAGTCATGGTTAGGATCCTTGTCATTCTTAATTTCGTGCTGAGCGCTCGACGGGGACAGCGAAAAAATCTTTAACTCAAATTGCCAAATCCAATTTTTTAACGGTCCTGCCACCGCTCGTTTTTTTGGAGCAGAGCAGCCTTCGTCCTTCGTCCTACTGGCTGACAAACGGCCACACTTTTGTAAAGTGTCACAATGTGTTGGACATGTTTAGGACAACGTGGCTTTTCCGGGTTGCGAAGGGCCAGAGCCGCCGGAACTTAATGTGCCACATATTTCGCCTGTCGCTGCCAAGGATCCCTTTTTTTATGTGGTCCTGCCGCCACATTAAAAATTAAAAGCCCCCCCCCCCCAAAAAAAAAGGAGCACACAATGGCGGAGTCAAATGCAAGGACCTTTAGCTAATAAAAACAAACTGGGGTAGCGGGTAGCGACGTTAAAATAATTGTTTCGCTTTGGCCACGCTGCGTATGCGTAATATTTGTAGTCCTAAAAAGCCAAAGCAATTTGCATAAAATATATATGCTTTTTAATTCGTTACAGTCGTCAACCAAAAGTACACGGTGCAGGTGCACGACGAATACGTGATGACGGGCAACACGGCGGTGCTGAAGTGTCAGGTAAGCGTAAGCGTAAACGTAAGCGAGTTTCACCGCATTCGCATCCACATTCATATCCTTCGCTGACATCGTGGTTAGCCTAGTAAAAATAGGGGAAGAAAGAGTCCTGGCAAATTGCAGCTGGACCACAAAATTCATTTAACGCGCACAAATCTCATTTTCGTTTCTCCCCTGGAAAATGTTTATCAAATTTGTTTTTCTCATCGCTGACTGATGGATGCTGCTCCTGATTATTCTAGAGATGCTTGGAAAAATATCTATAAATTCAAAAAAGTTATAGTTAGTTTTAAATTAAATTTAAAAATCTTTGAAGAAGAATAGATAATCCAAGGCTTACAAAAAAATTTGTTTGTGTACTCCTTTGATATATTTCAACATTTAAAGGGATATTTTCATTTTCATTATCACTTTTGAAGACTCTACAGTATTTTCAATATAATCTTAAACTCTTCGAAATCCCCTCTAATTCCCGCTCCTATCTGTTATCTCAGGTCCCCAGCTACATGTCGGAATTCGTGATGGTTACCGCCTGGGTGCAGGACACCGGTATGCACCTATATCCGAACACGGACATCGGTGGCAAGTACACGGTGCTATCGAACGGCGAATTGTACATAAATAATGCGGGGCCCAATGATGCGTACAAAAGCTACACATGCCGCACTGTAAATAGACTGACAGGTACGTGATAATCGCATTTTCAGCTTAATCGTCCGGCTGAGGGATGCATGAATTGCTCCGGAATCGTAGTGTACTGTGACTCCGGGACACTCCTGACTCGTGGACACTCTGAACACTTTGGACAGGACACTCCAGCAGCCGGATGAGTCCGGTTTGTTGGTCCAAAGGGTGGGACAGCTATAATTAAGTTGAATAAATAAGCCAAGAGCAAGGGCTTTTGCGTGGCAAGTTGTGCGTGTGTGGAACATGCCACGACCATCAAGGGGTGTTGTTTTCCCAAGGGAAACCTTCGGGGGGAAAATCTACAGATTCTGTGTTTGAAGAGTCAAGGTTGTTACATTAAAAGGAAGTGAAAAAATCACACGTTTAATTATGTTTAATTTAATTTTAAGCCTGGATAATAGTAAAACTCTAAAGGCTTTTATATATGTTATTTATATTTTTTGTATATTTTTATTTCTACCAAAATATTGTTTAAATATAGATTGAAATTTGTAGTGAAACCTTCATTACTTTTCCCTTAAATTCTCTATCTTTGTTTCTATTAGTTTCCCCTGCGTTTCCTCTTCAAACACACATTACATTTTCATCCTTTCTTTCCCCATTTTCAAAGCCAAATCTTCTTGTGTAAAATCCCCGAAAAATTTAATTGGCAAAATAAACAATGGTTCGTCCTTTTTAAGCCCGACTTGAGGAGTCGAAAACCCTTGCAAACAAGCACTAGTTTTGTTCTCTGGCCAAAGTCAATTTGTCGTTTTGTGCATAATTTATGATGCGTGACATTCAATCGCCGGGCAAAGGACATTGAGCTCCAGTGGGAGTTGGAAGTCTTGCTCCGAAATGGGAGTATATATACTCACATATATATGTATAGATATATATATAGTATATCTGATTCTGGCTGTGTGTCGACAGCCAATACGTGAGATCTTTTCAAGATAAATTCCCCCGCTATGTGTGTTTGCTCGCTTATTGGAAGTTTATTGTGTGTGAAAATGCGCTTAAGCTGAATTTCTATTAGCCTTTGTGCGCATATTTCACATCATCAATCAATACGATAAAAGTTCCTCACCCTTTAGCCTTTTTTCATCCTATTTTCCACCCGCAATTCGACCCGCTTTTCTTTTCATTTTCAATCTTTTCTTTATGTGAATGCAAGGGAAGTCGGTTGTGTTTGTCGGGTTTATTTACAGTTCAACTTGGTTGTTTGCATCTTTAGAGATGGAATTAATACACAGGATGTATTAGAGGAAATAATATATATTAAAATATATAAATTATATAAGAATCATGGTAAAGAAATCCATTAATTTCTTTATAAATAAATGAGGCTTACATGTCAATAAATAATGAATTGTCTTGTTTAAAATTCCCATCAGCAAAGAGAGCCTAATGTAAAACCTTTCTATTTAATTAATAAATATTACTTATTTTATTTTTTTAATTTTCCATTACTATTATTTTACCTTGAATTGTATGAACATTTTCCTGCTACATTTTACATTTACGTTGCCTTTCCACCCTTCGAGGCATTTTGCGGTTTTACTGCTCGCCAGCTATTTGCTTAATTAATCAAATTGAATCGAGCCGCAAAAACCGCAAGTTGCGCTCGAGTTCTGGCCAAAAGCGAAAATTATGAGCTGCATATTAATTTGGGAGTCCTGTGGATGCGGCGCCACCGGGATGCGTCTGTGTATGTGTGTAGGATGCGGCCGAAACAATGCCAATTTAGGTGATCTGGGCCTCCGTTATGGCAACCGCAGAAACCAGCTCGAGTGGCCCTCATTAAAAGTGTAACATGAGCCGAGCAGGAGTGCGGCCAGGAGTGGGTGTGTGGAGTGTGCCGTGGAGTCCCGGTCATGAGTAATTCATTTATCAAGCACGGCACACACACACTCCCATCTACCACAACCCATCTCCTAGCTGCATACTGCATTAGGCCTTCATGCACTACCCCCTTACCTGCTGGTCAGCGGCTTTTGGATTTCGGCTTTTCGGTTCTCCGGCAGTGCCCGGCACACGTAATTACAATTTAAACCAAAAATCCATTTATTTAGCACAATAACTCGCTGGCCAGTCCCGGCACACAATGAGCCGTAGCCAAACAATGGAGGCCCAAAACTGAACAATGGCCGCTGTAATGAAGATGCAGAATTGAGTTAGACGGAATAACACACACGGTCATCGGATATGTCTAAAGTTCGTTATAGATGTTGATGCACAATGAAAAATTAAGCTTTAATGTTGTTGATTATATTTTTATTAGCTTCTAATAACAATTGTTAGGGGATTTTGAATGGGTTTAACAGAAAAGCACATTAATAAATACATTTAATATGTTACAGAAGTGTACATCCCTTTAATAATTATTTTTTCAATCTAAATACAAATTTGAGTGTTCAAAAGTCTGACCCTGCAAAAACAAATTAAATTCAACTGAAATTCCTTAAAAATTCTTTTATTAATAATACAATTAATTTAATTGTTGCCACCCAAAGCTCAGACTCGTCAATTAGTCAATTTCTGTGCCGGCCTGTGCTAGCAAAAATAAAGTAAAGTAAACTAAAGTATATTAAGGAAAAGGATTTCTGTTTTATATATTTATTTCATAATATTTTCAGTTAATTTTCGTTATAAAAACTCTCTTAAATCAATCAATACACCATCAATTTGTGTCCAGTGTACCCTTCCCTGATTTGCTGACCTGGTAGAGGTATTCCCTTGATTTAGAGGCTGTGCGTGTCCTGTCTGCATCTGTAATGAAGGATACTCAGCCAACACAAACAACAACAAAAAAACAAGAGAGAGAAAAAAGAGAACCAAAATTGAAGGCTAAAAAAATGGAGAAAAAAAAAAGAAAGAACCATAAAGGTGGAAAGGTCAGCCAGGTGGTCCCGGCAATCAAGTTGATTGCTTTCATTTACTTTCAATTAATTAAAATATATACGAGTACATGCAAGGGGACGAAGTGAAGGCATGCAGGATCCGCAGGACATGCCATAAATTTGTGGGGAAGGCCACCGCTTTAAATCTAAGTAAATGCCACCGGGGGCCACTGTCAGCTGCCATCACTTGGGCAATTTTTCTGCCATATTTTCCAGCTTGAGTCTCATCAGTTTTCCCCTCTTTTCTCCCCCCTTACCGTTCCCAGGTGAAATACAAATTTCCACATATCCCGGCCGCATTATTGTAACGGAGCCCAAGGGCATGGTACAGCCGCGCATCAACGTGGAGAAGCATTCGATGCGGCATGTTGTCCTTAATGGCCAAACAACGTTGCCATGCATAGCTCAAGGACATCCGGTGCCGACATATCGGTGAGTAAAACACAACAACCGCACGACACAAAAAAATGAAACGAAAAACGCAAAACGCAAAAAAAATCAACAGAAACATAGCGAACCATGTGCAGGACCACTTGGAACACGTGGCCATGTCACAGGACTCGGGACCCATGCGGCTCCAAGCGGGCTTTTCGGCGGCGGCATCCAAACCGCCTCCCGCAGCCGCAGTTGGCGCGCACTTTATGACAATGTGAAATATTTAACGCTCTTGGCAAATACAACAAAAAAAAGAAATGCCAACAACAAAATAAGCGAAACGAACCGAAAAGCGAAAAAATGTGATGCCCGCGATGTCAGGCTACAAAAAAAAAAGAAGAAAAATCATAATAAAAATGTCAGCCAAATTGTCAAAATGTGGAGCGCAGGGCGGCAGGGGAATGCCCTGCGGCTCGCCCTGAAGTGGGTCGAAATCGAGGTTAGGTTCGAGCCCATCAGCGCCGCTCTATGGGATTCCCAAGGGAGCAACGCAGGTCAGTGATGGATAATAGCGGAGATCAGCCAGCTGGGATGGGATTTAAAATAATAAATCAGGAGGTTAGAGAGGGAAAATAAAGTAGGTCTAGGTGCTTAGCCTGGGATAAGCTTCAACTTGAGTATATTTGGGAGTTAGTAATATTAATATTAATAAAAAGAAGGTAATTCATTAAATTCGTATTTGAGATAAATTTCTATGCAACTCTCAAAGGAGCAAAGGAGAACAATGAAGGAAACATGGTAGGATAATTGACTTTATAGAAAAAAGCTGAAGGTTCAGGAGATTGTTTTTATTTTTAGCATAAATCTAAGCAACAAGTCAGTCTTAGACTTATTTATTTATGAAATATATACTATATATAGTACAATATAATCTACGATAAACTTTCACCTTAAGTCTTCACCATAATTTTCTGCAAAATCTCCTCTTTCTTTTGTGGCAAGGGTTACCTTCTCTCTCTTCCATAAAAACTAAACAGCGACAAGTTTAGTTATAAAAGAAATCAACTTTTTCCGGATACTTAACCAAGAAACCTCCGCTTCTAAGCCCTGTAAGATTTTCAGCTTAAAGGCTCGCCGGAACTTTATTGCATACGCTGCCTGCTGGTAGACATTTTTTTCGCCAAGAATTTATGCCCGGGATCCTTTTTGAGTAAGGCTAACAGCTGCCAGTATGAGTGTGCCGGGCCTACGTACATCAAACTTGTTTATTGGGGCACTCTCGGAGGCGTTTGTCTCGAAACGGACCGAAGCAAGGATTCCCCTGCTCTGAGAGACACAAATCAATCAAAAAAGCCAAGCGTCGTTTATGGCCGACAATGGCAAATTGCTTTCTGAAATGCCGTTCAAGTTTTTAGCACTCAAAGGACAAAGCGGGCCCCCGTTGTATATTGGCCACTTTGGCACTTGGCTCATCATGGCGATTTTCGGGTACTAAAACATGCATGGAGGAGGCGGCGAAGGATATCCCTACTGTCCCTGTCCAAGCTGGATGCCATGTAATATGCCATTGTAGCTGACGGTGCTCACGGTTCATGGCTGTCCTCTGCTTTTCGTTTTGGCTCGAGTCCTTGGAGCTGCTGCTGCTGCTGCATGCATAAAAAATGCGCCCAGGATGTGCCACATCGCGAGAGTGCCTTTCATTTGATGTCTCCCGCTGTGCCGCCAAGGAAAAAGGGAAACCGAAACGGGCTACGACAACGACGCCTCCTCCGGAAAAAAAACCTCTAAAGGATTGCAGGGGAGGCGATGAGTTTTGTTTGGCGCTGTTGCTGCATTGTTTTCGGAGGACCTGGAGGTCCTGGCTCATAAATGTGGAAATAGTTGGCCATGTTGCTCACTGGCTTTTCTGGGGCTTATTTTTTTTTTTTGTTTTTCTCGGTTTTTGTTTCATTTTTTAAATCTTTTTTTTTTGGCGTTGCATAGTTTCGGGCGAGCGAAGCCTTTGTTTCCCCAGCAAGTCCTTTGTTATGTCGTCGTCCTGCTTCGATTCGATTCGCTTGCCATATTGATTCAGTTGTTGATAATCACTGACCATATTTCCAATTCAATTCAACGGCATTTCATATGCAAATAGCTGAGTCGAGTCCTGAAAAACTCCCCCCAGTATGTGCATTCTCGGCGTTTTCCGTGATTTTAATTAAGAAATGCCATGCCATTGGCAATGGGCATGCCTTTGCCGGCATCGTCGTCGTCATCATCGTCATCGCCATAAGACGAGAAATGCACTCAAGTGCAATTAAAGCCAAATTAAAATCAATAACTTTCATGGCAAGAAAAAAATCCAATTGCATTGCAGGGGCCTTTGGCGGGGGCGGCCAGTGGGCGTGGCCAGCCATCAAACAGATTATGACACGCGCACCAGATAAAAAAAAATGGGTTAAAAAAATCTGTTGATTTACGCAATTGGGATATTTTCAGCCTCCGTAGCCTCGCAGCTGAATGCGATTTCCTTTGGTAAAAAATTCATACAAAATATAAATAGAAAAGGGGTAAAGCCCAAGGAAGGGAATACTCTTTATAAAAAGTATGGATGTGGAAAAAAGGGAGCGGAAGAGGGGTTTTAATTAAGGTAAATAGGTTTTATTCAATTAAAAATGTTCACAAAAGTTCTTAAAAGTAACAAAAAATATGCGTGATTTGATATCTCTTTAAAAGGTGGCAAAAGGTATGGAAAAATTGGGGGCATCGAATGATATAGGAAATATTTTATCATATTTTTAGGTAACTTTTTTTTTGATACTTGAAATAATAACAGAGAAAATTATACAACTATAATAAATTATCTTATTTAAAAGGCCGAAAAACTATGATGATGAAGTATCTATAATGGCTTTTTGAAATATTGTATAAAATATTATAGTTTTCGACAGCCTTTTCGGTGGTTTGTATTCAGCAGAACAAAGAATTGTAGTAAAATTCTTTTTAAAACACATTTTTAAAAGAATTTCACTTTCCAAAAACTTGAACTACAAAATCTTTAAAGTTTTCAATATGCTCGATCCCCAATGAGAGCATAAATACCCCTTAAATAAGGCAATGCATATGCATATATATATACGTATATATGAATAAATCCCACTTCCACCTCACGCCCACTTCCCCTCGTTATGCCCACTTAAGTGCAATCATTTTTCCGAACTATGGAAATATATTTCATCGGGCATGTGGACACGACCTGCACAACAAGCCAACAATCAAAGAACGCGCTGGAAAGAGGAAAGCGAGCGCAGCGAAATTATTGATAATTCAATCGGCATTTCAATTTGTTTAAAGCTCGAGCCAGAGTCCGGGCTGCGCTCCGTTCAACTGTCAAAATCTTGGGCAAATAAAGCGGAAATGAATTTCCCGATCTGCGATTTCCCTTTCCTTTTTTCCCCACGCTTTTGTGTCACCGCGCCCCCTTGCTGTTTGTCTTTGCTTTTGCCCTTTGTTTGGCCAGCGTTTCATCTCGCTGTCATTCTTTTTGGTTCTTTTTTTCAGGTGGTTCAAGGAGGAGAACGAGCAGCTGCTGCCATTGCAACTCAGCGAACGCATCACAATCGTATCCGCAGGACTCCTCAAAATCACCAAGGTGCGTAGCTTAAACAGCAAAAGAAATCTTAATTGGGTTTAAAAAATTGAATTGAAGGTAAAAATATTTTAAAACTTTGATTTAATAAAGAATTATTTTTTTGCGGCTCTAGAACTTAGGAAATATTTAAAATCATTTCATTATATAGCTTACAGTATGATTATTCGATTTTAAGAATTATAACCAAACTTTTAAAGTTTGAAAACAATAGGAAACATATTTAAGAGATGAATAACAAATATTTTACACTAATAAACAAGAGGCAAACATTATTTTATTGGGTACTTATATTTATTATATTTATTTCAAGAGTTTATGAAATTTAATAAATTTATAAATCAAATGCTATAGTTTGGCATATTTATTGAAATATTTTTCTTGTAAAGTCATTTAATTTTTTACCGTGTTCCTAAGAGGGGGGAAACCAGGGAAAACCCTGGGAAATAGCAGGGGGAAGACGCAAAAGGAAGCCACGCTGATTGCCAATTGATTTCGTCCATTGCAGGCACGTCTCGAGGATAGTGGAAAATATTTGTGCTGGGTGAACAATACGGCGGGCGAGGAGACCATCCAAGTGTCGCTAACGGTGACAGGTGAGTGTGTGTGTGTTTGCTAGCAAAGAAAAAAAATCCCCCATAAAGGATACTCAAAACGCCTCCATAAAAAACTTAGCTCCTCTGACGGCACACCTGCAGCCACAGGTGCAGACGGTGGACGTCGATAAGGATGCGCAATTTCAATGCATTGTCTCGGGCCATCCGGTCCACGATGTCAACTGGCTGCACGATGGCAAGCCCATCCTGCGTGACAATCGTGTCGAGGTGAGTTACCATCAAGATTATGGCACTTATAACTATCTTATCGTAGAAGTATATACATTTTGGATGTTAAAAAGAGTTTAAATACATTTTTTACAACGGAAAATACATAATTAATTGAAGAAATAAAATAAATTTAAAAATTTAGAGTTATTTTCTTATATGAATTGGTTTTTGTAATGTCTTCAACTGACAGAAATTATTTAGATTAAAATGTGCAGAAAACCTTATTTCCCAACTCATTTTAAGCTATATTTATGCTTATAAAAATTATAAATTTAATATATTTCTTAAAAATATCTTTTATTTTGTATTAATCCTATCAGATCCTTACCGATCCCCCTCGACTGATCATCAAGAAAGTGCAGAAGGAGGATCCTGGGATGTACCAATGCTTCGTCTCCAACGAATGGGAGCAGGTTGAGTCCACGGCGGAGCTGCAGCTGGGCGGTAAGTAATGCTATCCGCTGGTCCAATGCGAACCATAAATTGGCCATCCATCGTTATGGCCATTAATAACCACTTATGAGAGCACACACACCCACACCACACCCCCACACCACACCCCCACACACCACACCCACACAACATCTCAATCAAAAGCGTAATTTCCTCCTCGAAGCCGAGGCGAACGATGACGACCGCAGACCGCACAAATAAATGTTTGTCATAATTGCATTTCATTATTTTCTAATTTAGCAAATTGCTAACATTTTTCAACAACAAATCACGGCAACAACAATGGCTAGATGCTGCTGCTGCTGCCCATAAAACGCAGCGACGACGACTTAATTTTATTACCAGCACTAAAAATCTAGCCGCAGACACTAAACGAGGGGGATGCTAGTATGTTAAGGGATGTTATTGGGATGGGGGGATAGCACATTGTATCGTTTAGCTGCCTTAGGGCACACACATCGCCACACACACGATGAATGAGCCGGCTTTTGGTGGGGTTTATGCGTGGCCCCAAATGCGATTAATTCTAATCGGGGATCATTTGCTATTAGTGTGCGGCGGATATGTGAATGATTAAGAGGTTTATAGCAAGCAGAAAGAAGTTGAAAATAAATATAGGATTTCTTGGAGGAGGATCCGGATTTAGTTGAATATTTATGGGATATTAGCATCAAGAAGTAGCATAATCTTTCCTTTGCAAACATTAAATTTTATAAATTATAGAAAGCCTAGGTTTGTGTAATAAATTTAATATGAGTTTAAAAATATTCTGAAATATATTAAACTCTAAAGATATATTCAAGATAGATTCAAGCCCCTAAAAATAGATTAATTAAATAAACATCTTATATAAACCAATAACTAATATAATATTTAATTCCCAACCCAAATTCAACTTATTCCTAATAAAAATACAATCATCCTGTTGACTCTAGCAATCATAACCAAAAAAGGCTTTAAAAAAAATCTTTACCCCATCAAAAACCCATCAATAGCTTCTTTCTTTCTCCTGACTATTGAACATATCCTTTCCTTTATGCCATTCGATTTTATTGCCACCTAAAACACGGTTACAGATGTGCCATCGCGTTATCCTGTTCCGCATAAACACAGCATCCTGCAACCATTCGCGCATTGTCGCTTTGGCAACATTTTGTGATTTGCTTTTAGGCGCAAGCGGAAATTGATTTCGATATATTATTGGCATGCTTCGCACAATCGAGTAGAGATGGGGGAGGAGGAGGAGGAAAAATCAGGAAAAGGAAGAGGAGTGAGTCCTACCTCCCCTCGCCACCATCCTTTTGCCTTTTGGTGTTAAAAGCTCAACCCTCCCGACCCGCACCCCAAAAAAACCACCAGACCCCGAGGACAAGCCAAGCGCCATTAAGCGGCCGGATATGGCAGCAATTGTGTCAACGCTGCAACCGAATTTCTATGGCAGTTAAGCACTGAGAAAAAATTTTGGGTACTACAAAAAATAAGCTCATTTATCAGGGTTTCAACAGGAAATAAAAAGGGGCTTATGCTTTTATAGTAGTAAAAGAAATATTTTATCTTAAAAGAATTTAAAAATTGTCCAGAAAACAAACGTACTTTTGTAAAAGGAAAATATATTTTACGATAAATAAAATACCGTTTTTAACTATAAATGTATTTTAAGTTGAATGCATACTTTCTTAACTATTTTAAATATAACAATTAAATAGAGTAGTCTTTTTATTCAATCAACAAAGTGTAAAAATATATTAAGGCATTAGAATTCTTCCTAATTTCTTAATTATATTTATAAAACAAAAACAATAGGTAATTTTATGAAATATTTTAAAGTAAATTATTTAACTTATGTATAGTATTTCCTCATTTTTTTGAGTACCTTCATGTTCAAATGTGACATGAGTGCGAGAGCAAATAAATATGGCAGCTTATAACTGGGGGAAAAGCAGAGCTGAAAAATCCAGAATCCTGCCACTGCGCCAGAGGAAATTGATACAATTTCCATCAGCAGGATAACATTTGCTGCTGCTGCTACTGCTGCTGGCTGGCTTGTCAAATGCATTTTCCGTTTGCCTTGGCTAAACACAAGCCATGCCAAAAGGAAAATAATAAATGAAAGCAAAGGAAATGCATGAGGAAAAGAAAAGTGCGAATTCTGGTTTCTGGTCAACGGAATGATGATTCAATCGAGCAATAAACTCTTCTTTAAAATCTTTCTAAATTGTGCAATATGGCAGTTTGAGTCCATTTATTAATTTATGGTTTATTTCGTTTAAATCAAAGTGAAATATCTTGCTGTGTAAGCCTGGGAAAAGTCTTTTCAAATAGGTTTTCCATCCCGCTGCGAAGTGACTCATTCATGTGCATAATTAAGAAGCAAGTCATCGATGCAATCTTCTCTTCACAGAAAAAGCCAGGACAAGGAGTAGACACACACAGGACATATATGCAGACCCGACACTAATGAAACACACAGCCCCTCCCTCACTCCCCTCCCACACATTCCCCTCTCGAAGTAATTTTGGGCAAAGTTCTCAAACTGACTCCCACATTTAATGCTCATTGCAGATGCCTCGCCGGAACTGCTTTATTGGTTCTCCGAGCAGACGCTGCAGCCGGGACCGACGGTGTCGTTGAAGTGCGTCGCCACCGGAAATCCACTGCCTCAATTTACATGGTCCCTGGACGGATTTCCGGTGAGTTTAGCCACCAAACTTGAGAATGAGACGGAAATGCAGGGCAGCGCTTCCGCCGTTTCCGTTTCTGATAGTCGCAGGCTGAGCCATACATATCGAGTAGATATTTTGTCACAGGCCCTGGCTTCCATTCATCTTCATGCCCAGGAATATGCATAAATATTTTAGCAAGCCCCAGTCAAAGCTTTCCCCAAAAAAAAATAGAACCAAACCCAATCCCAATCCCAATCCCTGAACCCGCTATCCTTGTGCGCAGAAGGAGGTTCAACTCTAGTGCATACTTTAGATTCCCAACTTTTGCTTTGCTCCACTCGAATTTTTTCGTTTCAAGAATTTTGTGTTGCCTTTTTCTTCTTCCTTCATCTTGCTCCTGCTATATATATATTTTTTTTTTCAAGGATTTGTTTCGTTTATTTGCATAAATTTTCAGAGGAGAGAGAGAAGACCGTCTTTCAATGGGCAGTGCAAATTTTATGCAATTCCAATCAATTCGATTTACATGAATTTTTCATTTCCCCTCAACTCCTCCTGCCGGCTCTGTGATTTCCCCTTAACCTGTGATCCTGCGAGCCTGCCAAGAGTGCTTTGCTAATTGGCTCTCTGTGACGACCCCTCTTTTTCAGATCCCAGACAGCTCGCGATTTTTAGTGGGTCAATATGTTACCATCCACGACGATGTCATCAGCCACGTGAATATATCAAACGTCAAGGAGGAGGACGGCGGGGAGTATACCTGCACGGCGCAGAATGGCATTGGCAAGTGAGTAGCCGCCGCAGTTCCATAAATAAAACACACTCGCCGATATGGGCTAGATATGCCATATATGCAGAGCACAGGCCTGAAGAGTCGAAGCATAAAAAGCATTTCCATGCTAAATCATAAATTTAGTTGTAGCATAGAGAAAAAATATGGAAAAAGGCCTAAGGGGGCGGGCAGGAGAAAAAAATAAAAATCCGACACAATGGCCCGACATTGTTTGCAGGCAGGGGAGCGGCATAAAATCCAAACAATTTGCTGAGGCAGCCAAGGCAACTGCCGTTTAGAGATGGTAGAGAATATATAGTTGGAAAAATCATAAGGAGAAAATGATAAAAAATATGAGTATTTTCTGATTTTTCTTTGAGGAACTCTTAGCAAAATTTTGTAGGATTTGAGGATTTCAAATCATATTTATAGTTCTCAAAAAAGCATTTCATTTTCTTATCTATTCTAGACTCCCGAATAATAGTTTTACATTATTATTGTAAAATTGGTTTTCTTTGAATTTAAAAATGCATTTTATTTTCTTAATAATATTTTAAACTAGGTAATGGCTAAGACTTTTCAAGCTAACATGTTTTTTATTATACTTTTCGATAGTTGTTTTTGATTGATTTTTAATCTTTTTGAAGTTTTCAAAAGAAAGCTTAATAAAATAAACTTGGCAAATTAATTTGTAAATTTAAAATCGTATTTATTATAATTGTGAAGTACTACTACTTTTGGATTGTCGACTTAGAGGCTCCTTGTGCTTCCAAGGCTATAAAATTTATGTGTTTATGAACAATAAAATATATCCGTAAAGGAATAATATAATTTGGAGCCTCAAAACCCTTCAAAAATGGTACAAATATTTCTAAATATATTCATTGAAATATTTAACATGAAAAATATTCCTTGGGTTTTTGTGTTTATTTTCTCCTCTAAACATTTCGAAATAATATTCCCAGGACCATCACCATCTCCAACCAACTAATAAAAACTAAACGCCTGCCAATGTTTTATTTGCAGAGTCTCGCACAGCGCCAAAGTGAACATCTATGGTTTGCCTTACATACGTGAAATGCCAAAAATAACCGGGATCTCTGGCTCCGATTTGATTGTTAAATGTCCCGTGGCTGGTTACCCCATCGATAAAATCCACTGGGAGCGCGGTAAGCACATATATATTCCATATAAACAAATACGATTCATGGCTCCGTTTTTTCGATATGTATTTGCCATTTGGCCAGTCTGTGTGCGTGTGTTGTTTGTTATTAAAAATGCTATGTTTGTTATTGCTCATATCAGTGAAAATTATTAAAACTACAAAATGAAAGCACCAATTTTTTCGGCGCTGTTTTCTTTCGGTTTCGGTTTCAAGCGAAATAAATTTAAATTCACATGAATGCCGGTTTTTTTCTGTCTTTGTTAATTATTATCTTTTGCCAGAGAGTGTGTGGGTATGTCAACATGCTTTCGTGTTTATCCTGGCGAATATTGCCAAAAAAAAAAATAATTTAACATAATAAACATAAATAAAAGGAGTCAAGGCTTGGAGCAAAACATACACTTTTATATTTCAGGTGTTTTGGGTGGGTTAATAAGATAATTAATAAGAAATTTAATACTTGTAGTAGTTTTAGGTGATTTAAAGTTTGATATAGGAACTACTCAAGGTTCTTATAAATTAATTTTGAAAACAAATACTCATTACTGGGGATTAAAATATAAAGAAAATATAAGATAGAAACATAAACGAATGGAACCTTACATATCTTTGCCATCTTAGTTATTATAACTTCTAAAACAAATCTGATCTTAAGTTAAGCAGCGATTAAAAGCTACAAACTGCTTTAAGATAAATGTTCTAAATTAAAAAACTTATATTTGATCAATGAAAACTTTTTAAAAAGCATTCAAAATACCCCCTTAGTTGCATTCCATAAATTAACCTTTTACCTTTATTTCTTAATTGAGAAGCTTTTTTAAAACTTCCTCCGCCTCTTCTCAGCGTGTGTATGCAAATAAATTAAGCTAGCCAGAAAAAAAACAAATAAAATAAAACCCACACAGACACCAAAATGCTATATGGCCAGTCATAAATCGCATAACTTTGTTTTATGCGAGCAGCCAAATTAATTGCCAACTCCGTTTCGCTTTCTCCCACCAATTTCTCTGCTTTCTCCATGCTCCTTTCTCTCCTCTCCGGCTACTGGATTCTGCCTTCTGGATTCTGGCTTCTGAATTCCTTTTCTGGGGTAAAAAGATGGGCAAACGCTACCCATAAATCGCCGGCAGCGTGCCTACAACAATGGCACCTTAATTATCGAGCAATTGCAGCGCCTGGAGGATGCGGGCACGTACACTTGCATGGCCCAGAACAAACAGAAGCAGACCTCGCGACGCAATGTGGAGATCCAGGTTCTGGGTGAGTTTTACTTGGAGAAATTTAAATTAATTTTTAAAATGAAAAAGAAATACAAAAATGGCACTATTTTTGAAAGAGAAATGGGTTTTAAAGATACAAAAATAAATAGGGAATTATAAGCAAGATTTCTTTAAATAAGACCTTTTTAAGACTGAAAATATAAACCATTTTATAAGAGTTTCCCAAAGACAATTCAATTTAATTAAACATATTCTTAAGAACATTTAAATCCAACTTCAAAATCGTAAACAAATATGTATTTTATAAGAGAAATGCCTTTTCTAGATATTTTATTTGTTCAGTACCCCCATTTTTAGGTAATTTTCTCTCTGTGTATGTGGTGCCAGTTGATTTTCCCAATATTTAAAATTAGAAGTAGAAGCTGGAGCTACAATGAAACTATTCCAATTAGAGTGGCGAGCGAAACTATGCAGCCGCAGCAGCAGCAACAGCAACTATTTTCCCAGTTAATGCACATGCAATGGGTGGTTGGTGGTGGGTGGTTAGTGGGTTGCCTCATGGGTGGTGGCGCCTAGTAGACCCACAATGAAGTCATTGACTTTTGTGTTCTGTCTGCCGCAACTACTGCGCCTCGTCATCCGCCTCCTGCTCCTTTTCCTCCGGCACTCCGGCTCACTCTTTATAATAATTCACTCGGCAGCTGTTGCTAAGCCGCAGCTGCATTGATGCGAGTGCCACGCCCACAATTGCCACTACCACTAGTCAGCACTAGGATTTCATCCTCAGAGTGGAGGCTTTGTGCCCAAGTCAGCGCCGTCACAGTCCTTTTTGCGACACTCGACGATTTGTTTGCGGCTTGTGTCTGATGCTTTATGGCTTCCGTTTTTCGCAGTGCCACCAAAAATCATGCCCATCCAGGCCATGACGAACATGCTCCGCGAGGGGATGCGAGCGGCCATATCCTGCCAGATCCTGGAGGGTGACCTGCCCGTGAGCTTCCGCTGGGAGCGCAACGGAAAGCCGCTGATAGGAACTGGGTGAGTATTTTTTTAATTGAGAAAATATTTAAAAGGTTTAAAACTAATTTATGTAAGTCCTTTTCTTTAATCATAATTTCCTGATTCCTCATTTTCTTTCTAGCAATGAGGTTTTCCGTCGCCTGGACGAGTACTCCGCTAGCTTGGTCATTGAACACATATCCTCCGATCATTCTGGCAACTACACCTGCATTGCCAGCAATGTGGCGGGCACTGAGAGATTCACTGTGCCACTCACAGTAAACGTGCCACCAAAATGGGTCCTGGAGCCTAAGGACTCCAGCGCCCAGGCCGGATCGGATGTCCTGCTGCACTGTCAGTCATCGGGTTATCCTAAACCCACGATGACTTGGAAAAAAGCCATTGGACCTACGCCTGGGGAGTACAAGGACTTTTTGTATGAGCCCACAGTGCAGCTGTTCCCCAATGGCACCATTTTCTTTAAGAAAATCAGCAAGGAGTCGCAGGGTCACTTCCTGTGCGAGGCCAAGAACACCATAGGATCTGGTGTTAGCAAGGTTATCTTCCTAAAAGTTAATGGTAAGCGAATCTTTGAAGATTTTTGAATATTAAAACCCCCTTTAGGCCTTTGATTTTTCGCAAAATAATACTTATGTGCCACGCCCTATTTTCTTTCATAATTCTCCCCAGTGCCTGCCCATTTCCAAACGAAGACGAAACAAATATCTGTGGCCAAGGGCAAGCAGGTCCATGTGCAGTGCAACGTGCAAGGCGATAATCCCATCGACTTCAAATGGAAAATCCAGGCAACGCAACAGTATCTCGACGAGTCACTGGATTCCCGGTAAGAGATTCCCATTTCCATTTCCATTCCCGTTATCCACATCTTTAGGGGCCCAGTACCCATGCTACGATGTCTGAGCGTCTGGCGAAATCAATTCCAAGTCGATTGCAAACAACAAATTGCTTTTAATTAAAGGAGTTCGTTCTGCCGGGCTAGGATTTCGGTTTCTCTGTGCTCTGGGTGCTCTCGGTGCTCTGGGTAGGATGGATACCCATACTTGGCCCAGGCCTAACTCAATTTGCACCAGGCAATCAGTTTCCTACGAGACTCTCGCACTCGCTCTGTGTCTGGCTTCATATTTTCGCAATGAGAATTCTCATATTCCAGGACTCTAATCAAGGGTTCTCCATTTGCCTTTGCGTATTTGCTGTGCACAGAGAATAATTTAGGAGATTTTTTATGGGTTTTTAATAAGGTTTTTGATGGGGTTTGGGGGTTTTTATGGGGATTTGGAATTAGAAGAAAGGAAGATGGGGTAGGAAATGCAGGATTTGAGTTTTTAATAAAAAGAAATATGGTAATTGCCTTAAGGGAAATATGAAATTGATTACAAGAAATATCCTTTAAATTAAATAAAATAATTATATCAATATTAATTGATTTTCGAATATTATATATATTTTTTATATTTGATATATATTGAAATCGATTTCTTACTTTTCGTTATATGGAAACCATTTTAGTATTCAACAAAATCTGCCATTGTTTTGCTTTGCCTTTCTTACAAAATAAAATATATCTTCGAGTAGGGTTTTTGATAACATCTATAGTATAGATTTGTCAACATTAAATACTACATTTTTCCATATTTTAAATTGAAATATTTGAAACGTTTGAATATTTTCAATGTGTTATTGATTGCAATATTCGTTAAGATACAACTTTTCCATTCAATATTATTAAAATAACTCTTAAATCTTTTCTAAATTATATAAATCCTTGAAAAACTAAATCCCAATTTTGATTCCTGATTATTTTCCAAGTGCTTCTCTCATCTCAAGAAACTCTTTTGGCCAAGACCAAGACTCCCCCCAATAAAACAAAAAGAAAACTTTTTGGCAAATGCCATTTTGGCCAGGACATTTTTAGTTGCTGTTCTCAATTTTAGTGCCCACTTTTGTGCCCCTCCTCCCCCTCCTCCTCCTTGTTGTGTATTTGTGTATTGTAAGTGTTTTAATGTATATGTATTTCCGGCTTTCTCTTTTCTTCCGCCGCTGCCACCACCCCCTGGGTACACCCACCTTTGCCTTTGGCTTGGCAAACAACTGAATATGCACATGCGTTTTATTTATTTATGCCATTTGCACACGCACACCGAACCGTGTGTGTGTGTATTTCGGCCTCGTATGTCTTCGTCTTTGTCAACAAAACTACAAACAACAATAACAACAACAACAACGACGGTTGCAACGTGGAAAACATTGTTATAAAATTGCATTGCATCGCTCACGTTGCGCAAACACGTATCCACATCCACATCGCATCCTCCGTATCTGTATCTGCATCTGCCTCCATATTCGCATCCGCATCCGCACATCCGCATCTCCATCTCTGGTGCTGCGTCTGTATCTGTTAAATGCATTTACTTGCATATAAATCACACGCCGCACAGCTACACCATCCGAGATCAAGTGCTCGACGACGGCATGGTCTCCGAATTGGGCATCTCGCACACATATCGCCAGGACACGGGCATTTATATCTGTCAGGCGAGCAACGCATTCGGACAGGTAAGTTTGCCAGCCAGCCAGGTGACACTTTCGTTTCGGAAAGCGATATTATTATGCATCGTCCTGACTTAAATCAAGCTGTCGCTGCACTAATGGAATCGATGCTGAATTCTAGAGTCCATTTCGATCGGGAATTGTGGCTGAACAAGAGTCAAAGTTGGTTTAAAAAACTAATAAATCACGGGGCGTTGCACTCGGAAAATTCATTGAAATATAAAGAGATTTTAATTATATTTTATAAGTTTTTGTAACTCAAAGATTTGGAATTAAATATGGGTTTGAAATTTCATTAAAAATGTGTCTAAAAATTCAGTTTTCTAGCTTACTTTTTACTTTATGACTTCTTATAAATATTCCTTAAAATATATTTTATTAATCTCTTAAATAAATAATTTTTCTATGTGCATATCCTTAAGTTATGTGTGTGTGTAGCCTGTCATTCTGCAACACACACACACACACATCCCCCATTTTGCCAGCTAAACTTTTGCCCCAAAAACCCCGTCTGTCGGCAAGTTGGAAAAGTATCCTTCATACCCCTACCCCCCTTTTGGCTGAAACTGCTGTTAACCCTAATTTATGGCAATTTGAATGAGACTCAAGCAACAGCTGCAACTGGCTGCCTGTCATGACTTTCACTGGGCGCAAATGAACTCTTAATGCGGCAACTCCACCCAATAATAGTCCAGCATAACGATGGAACTAACACACACGCCCTCTGACCCTCTGTCCCCAGGATGAGATGTCCATCCAGCTCATTGTGCAGGAGGTGCCCGAGCAGCCGAAGAATCTTCGGATCAACTCGCAGCAATCGCGCAGCCTGCAGCTCACCTGGAGCCAGCCCTTTGCCGGTAACAGTCCCATCGAGGAGTATCACATTTACTACAAGCAGATATCAGGTAATAACTCTTCCCCAAAATATCTCTATAAATCTATAAGATTTCGTCCTCACACACAGACATTTGGCAAAACTCGGAGCACCTGACCATTGCTGGGTCTGTGACGGTGGTAAACATTCAACAGCTTCGCCCGGCAAAGGCCTATCACATTCGCATGTCCGCTGAAAATAAGTTAGGAGCCTCCGAATTCTCTGAGGTGGTGCAGGTGACCACCTTGGAGGAGGTGCCCTCGGGTCCTCCGCTGGCCGTGCGCGCCGAGCCCAAGAGCTCCACCGAAATCTTTGTCACCTGGGATGCTCCAGAGCGAGATCATTGGAATGGCATCCTTCTGGGCTACTATGTGGGCTACCAGATGTCACTGACGCCCGAGGACAAGGAGGTGAATCCCACCCAGGGCTTCAGCTTTAAGACTGTGGAGGTGCGCTCTCACTTTGGCGGGGAGACGGTGCTGGCCAACCTCAACAAGTACACGCAATACCATGTGATTGTTCAGGCCTACACCAGCCAGGGCAGCGGACCGCCCAGCAAGGAGATTGCCGTGCAAACAATGGAGGACGGTGAGTGGGGCGGTGTATGATGGGTGGGGGATATGGGTAGATCCTGTGGGTTGTATCCTGTGGAGGGGCTGCGACGGTTGTTTCCCGGAGTCAGCTGGCATACATTGATTTGGATTTGTTAATTGCCCGTGCACGAAATCTGACCAGCACCACGGACTCTGGACCTGCCCTGCAGCCGGGCTTTGAGTCTGGGTTGGGTGATATGCACTAAGAAAAATAAAGGGTTAACTACAAAATATATGAAATTTAAAGATCAAACTAAAATAAATATTAAAATTTAAATATAAACATTTCAAGAGATTTTGGTCCTCTAAGGTTTTCTTTTGTGAAACTTTGGAGCCAAATTTTTACAGGATCTTCACTGCAAACTAACTACATTTAAATTAAATTAATTTAAATTAAATCCTGTTTTAGTTTTATCTTTCTATGCTTTTTCTGAGTGTAAGAAAAACGTTTAATAAACTTTTTCCCTCTTCTGGGCTTTGCCTTCTCGCTGCAGTTCCCTCAGCGCCGCCAGAGTCGCCGCAGTGCGATGTCCTCGGCTCCACATCGATTTATATCACCTGGTCGCCGCCGGACATTGACGGCCAAAACGGCAAAATCAAGGGCTACAAAGTGTTTTACATATCGGTCGACGAGCTCTACGGTAAGTCTATTATGCAGCTGGTGTTCTCATGCTGAAAGTTTTTCGCTTTTTAAGTTTTAAGTGTTTCATGTGAAGGGTCTTAACTGGGATTCCTTAAGGGGAATATTTTATGAACAAGGGTTAAAAATATTTTTGTTTTTTGGTATTTTAAAAATATCAATAATATCCTATCTTAATTTTTTAATTAATTAAAAAACGAAGCTATTTAAAATTATTGTAAGAAGTGCCTAGAGAAATTTCCATTGGATATCTTTGAAAAAATTAGCTTTAAATATAAAATAGCATAAACAAAGTATTTTTAAGAACACTTAAAATATTTTAAAATATTTAAATTAGTAAAACAAAAGTAAAAGTAAAACAAAGGTATAGAAAGTATCCAAAATATGCTAAATATGTTGAAAGCAAATTGTCAGGACATCAAATTTACAGATCACAGCATACTTTTAAGGAGCTTTTTAAAAGGGATATCCCCTTGAGATTTCATTTTTATTAAATTTTCTTCAAGATCACGTGGCGCCGTGGCCCATTCCCGAGATAAAATAATGGCATAACTTCCAATTAACCAAATCATTATTGGGAATCCATGGGTGGCAACCAATTACTTGGTTTTCCCCAGGGAATTCCCTGCATTTATGCAACAACAACGCAGGAAAGCGATGGTCAATTACCGGGCTATGGAATGTGTCCAGAATGCCGTCTGTCTGTTTCGGCCAATGGCCAATCCCAAGCCCCCTGGACAAGCACAACTTATTTCAGAAATTTATGGCACTCGCCAATTAATTAGCCCACTTCACGGTCCGCTCCTCATATTTCCAATCAACGCTAATTGTTCGCCTTCTCTCTGTGCGGCACCTTCTCGGGGCTGCCTTTCTCCTGCTCCACAGAAACCGATCCGGAGGTTGTCAAGTCAACAAATCAATACGTCACCATCGAGAATCTGCGCAAGTACACCAACTACACGGTCTGGGTTTTGGCTTACACCAAAGTAGGCGATGGCATGAAAACCAAACCGTTTTATTGCCGCACCCACGAGGATGGTAAGTGGCGTTCGGTTCAATGAACGCAAACGAGGTGCGCCCCCTCCGCTTTCGATATGAAGCCCAGTTCCAATCCCATCCTGCCACGTCCTCATCCCCATGCCCACTTGCTGATATATATACATTTATTCATATACCACACATACACCTACATATATATTTATTCTCTCCTCCATTTTTTTGTGCATTTATTTGTGCAATCGCATTGGATTCGCGGCATGTAGTGCCCTCCGCCCCGCAGGCCATCAAGGCGATACCCGCGTCGAGCACAAAAATCATAATATCCTGGCTGCCGCCCGACCTGCCCAATGGTGACATTGTGAGTATATTTTTTTGAATAAGCAAGAAGGATATTGCAAATTTGGTCACGGGAGTCCTGAAAGGATGGGTTGAGGCAAGGTCAGCTGCCGGAAAATATAAATAAAAGCCACTAAACTAAATAAGCTAGAAAGAACTTAAAGTAATAATTAAAACCTATTTTTAAAATTTGTATTTTAGTATTTAAACTTATTTCAATTCCTTGTAATTATTCTACAAAACTGTAGCTAAAATTAAATTCTTTACTCCTCCCCCCAAAAGACCGGCTACACCTTCTACATGTCCATGCTGGAGGGCGGACGCGAGGAGGGCACCCACAAGCGCCTGCTGGGACCCTATGTGGAGATGCATGAGACTGTCCGAACCCAGGAATCCGCCACCTATCAGTTCTGGCTCACCGCCTCCACCAAAATGGGCGAAGGCGAAAAAACCGCCGTGGTAACAGTTCCTCCAAACAACAAAGTACCCGCGCGGATCGTATCCTTCAGCCAGCGGATAGTTACCCCCTGGAAGGAGCACTTGGAGCTGCCCTGCCGGAAGGTGGGCTCCCCTGCGCCAGTGACAATTTGGCGGCAGGATGGGCACAACATGGAGACTAGTGCCCGCAAGACGATAGCCAAGAATGGAACTCTGTACATGAAGGAGTGTCAGGCGAGTGATGCCGGCAATTATACGTGCAGCGTGGAGAATACCTGGGGCAAGGATGAGATCGTGTACAATATCGTGGTGAAGGTGCCACCAGAGGCACCCAATCTCACCGTGGTTAATGCCTACACAGATAGCCTGCTTCTGGAGTGGCTGGACAACAGCCACGGCGGCAGTCCTATTCTTGGTTACGTGATAAACTACAAGCGCGATAATGGAGACTGGGAGGAGCTGCAGGTGGATGCCAAGACCACCTCGCATCTGCTGAACAACCTGTGGTGCGGCACTCGCTATCAGCTTTATATAACGGCTTACAATAAGATAGGAACAGGTCTGCCCTGCGACATAGTCAACTCCTACACCAAGGGCAATCCTCCGGTGCAGCCGAAACACTCGCAGATGATCACCAACAACTCGACGAGTGTCACCTGCTGGCTGGATTCCTGGGGAGATGGCGGCTGTGGCATCCTTTACTTTATGATCGAATCAAGGGTGTATGCAAGGTCCTCTTGGATAGTGGTCTCCAGCCACATAGCACCCACGGAGCGGATTTACACAGTCAGTGATCTGACGCCGGGCACCAAGTACCAACTCAAGGTGACGGCCCACAATAATGCGGGTGCCACCACGGCTATTTACAACTTTACCACGCTGTCTACTCAAGGAGGTGGGTTATTTTCTATTAAAAAAATTGTAAATTATTAATTTTTAAACTGTTTAATCGCCTTTAGTAATGTACAACAACGATCACTCCACACCTGTCTCCCATCTGAGTGACCTGCCCTTCTATGCCAACTTCAAGCTGCTGCTGCCCATCTGCGTTTCCCTGCTAATGCTGCTGGCTCTCATAGGAGCCGCTCTTTTTCTACGCAAAAGAAGTGAGTGGAAAGCTTTAATTTAAAGGGAAATAATGATAATATATATTTTCCTCCTCAAGTAGAACTGAGCAACCAGGCCCGGCTGGCCAGCTCCTCGATGTCAGAGTCCCCATCGCTGGCCAATTTGCAGAACAAGCAGAACCGGGACCAGCAATATCTGGCTGTGCGCTGCAATCCAGGCACCTCTGCTCCAAGGGGTTCCAACTCCAATGACTCGGGGAGCTTTGGCAAGGCGGAGGGCAATGAATATATAGAGGACATTTGTCCCTATGCCACTTTTCAGCTGAATAAGCAAACTTACAGCGAGAGCTCCTACAGTGGCAATGTGTACAGTGGGCCCTATCACTCCGTGCGCGGATCCTTTGTCTACCACGATGTCAAGCCGGAGAGTTATCATGTGAGTGCAGTAAATAAATAATAAAAAAATATATAAAAATATTTATTTCTGACAGTCCAAGGAACCGGAGTACACAAAGGTGCGGCGAAAAGTGGGCCGCCTCAGGGATCCGCACTCGGAGAGCCAAGGTAGCTATGTCACTGTCAATCCTGCACCTATCCGTGATCCTTGTCATTTGACCTTCCTCTTAAGCCCGTTCCCCCTGAAACCAAGCTAGCTGTAAGCCAAATTGAATCATCGTTTGTCACAGTCTTCACTCCAACTATCCTGATCCCCATCCCGATTCCTTGGCACCCTTGGTTCTAACCCGTTTCTCATTGCTCTCAACGTTCTTCTCCATTCTCATAACCGTACCTCATCTCGTAACTAATCAACAAACAAAACAACGTATCCATCGAATCGTACTAAACTTTTAGAATCGGACAATCCAGGTTCAACAGATTCCGAAGTTAGGAAAATCCTAACGCTTCACATCCCAATTACAGAATATGACACACTCGGCTCCGAGTCCGACAATGATGTGTCTGCACGCGCTCTTAACTCGGCCAAGTATCGCGCCCAACGTGGTGAGTCTTCAAGGATACCGAGAGAGAGATTCCTTGGAACCTATTACTAACTTTTATAATTTCCCTGTAAAAACTCAAGCCATAACTCAAGTTTTTTCCCTCTTTTTAGATACCCAAGATGAGACCTCGTCCTCCTCGGAGACTACGCCAACTAGCATGACCCGGAAATCGAAGCCACCGTTCGCTGCCCGAAAGGCTGGCAAGCCGGGGACAAGTGGCAAGCGACATGTCCGCAGTTCCAGTGGCTATTCGAGTCACAACGAAGAAACTACTTTTAGGTAGGTGATCTAGATGTAAGCCCGTGCAAAGCCCGATACCGAATGCCGCTACTTATGTAATCAGAACCCTGTACGTTTAGCATATCCAACTATCCACCAAACTATCAGGACCACATAAATCCACCAGCTCGTTTTTCGGATGCCAACGACAAGACGAAGACCCAGACATCGCCACGAATGCGTGCCAACCAGAAGCTGCAGCGGGAGGCTTTTCAGATAAATGTCTAAGACCGGAGCCCGACCCCGGAGCCGGGGAGTTAATTTTAAAGCCTAATCTTAACTGAATGTACTATATAAGCGCGAAAAGATAGTGTACAATTTGTTGTAAATCCACCCAGTAATGCGGAAATCGAATCAAGACTTTGGCAGACCTTTGAAGAAGAGACCCACACTTCCAAAACTTAACTAAAGACAATATAAGTAATGAGATGCTTGAGGAACAAATTGCTTTCTGCATTTTATTATTTATATTTTCTTTAGTTTAAATAACGCAAAAAACAATACCTAGAATGGCAGTAAAAATCTACAAAGGGAAACTCAACTATTTACAACGGAAAAAGCATTCAAGAACAGATTTTCGTGGGGGATTTTTGATTTTCAACTTAAGAATCGAATGGCAACAGCACGAGAAATAACCAATAAGACTTATTTACACACTGATTATGCTTAGTTGAACTTCAAGAGCAGCGTAAGTGTAATGAACATAAAGACGACGAGTCGACGAATATAAATAAATTAATGTTATAGATCCTAAATTAAGCATTTAATGTATAATAAACCAAACTGCGGCAGGCCGCAGATGATGATGATGCTGCTCTGCCGGCCAAAATCGAGGAAGTCTAAGAAAATCTAAGAGAATCCCATGGCAGGGCACACATGAAATTATATAGTACTATATACATATATGCGCATAACAATACTAAACAAAACAATGGGCCTTTGTGCTGATCATTTGCATTTTGTAGTGGAATTATAAACATTATTTCGTTGTTTGTTTCCATTGAACCCATTTTTGCATCAGTTTGTAAGTGTTTTGCGGCAAGAAGAATACTTGACAACAACTGTTAGCTAGTTACTTAAATGAATTAAATTAATTTACACGGGGATACAATAATATATAAAGACAAGAATGCATTCAGATAGTTTATGAAACTGTTGTACATAGCTAAGCGTCATACAATTACTTCTACAAATCGAAAATAATATACAATACCGAGAGCTAGGGCTAGGAAAGATACGATTTCAGCAATGATTACATCAATTATTAATTTGGTTTTGAAAGAATTTATGTATTTTTAATAATTTTTAAGATTCTTTCTTTTGTATTCATGAAATCATTATCAATTATTCATGGAAATATCTAACTATAGTATATGGATCTCTTAAGTGTAAGAATTTGTTTTCTTCAATTAATTTATTTTCTTTGAAAAGATCAATAAATCATTGCTTAAAGAATCGATATTTTTCCTGCTCTACCGGAAACATATGTAAGAAGCATATTAAATGTTAGAAGGATATTACCGAAGGCCAAAGTCGTAAGCCAGCATGCATTTCCATAGGCTCAACTACTGAACCCGAGACAGACTCCCCCAAAATATAGCCGAAATATTTGCCAAAATAGCATCCAACAGCCCCGCTCTCCTGTACCATATATTATACACACATGTATTGTACGTAACTCTATTTTCCAAATAGCTACAACGACAAACAACAACCAAGCAACCAATTACATGACAATATGACACAACACGAGTACATTGCAAGCGATAGAATGCATTAACGATAATGAAAACGAGGATAAACTTATAAAGTTGAAGTTGAAATTAATTAATTAGCAACTCTTCAGACTGCACAGCAAAAGGCGAAAGGCATTTACTTGAAATTCTTCAACTGCATTACTTGGTTGTACAATTTGGAATAAATAAAAACAAAGTGTTATTAAGTAAGAAAACCTACATAAACATGTTGTAAAATTACACACGAAATTCTTCTAAAAAAAACAGCACAGTTTATGTATATTGAGCATACATAGTTCGTGGCAACAATGAGAAACTTTAAAGCAAAATACATGACATGACATATGATAATTGAAACAAATCGTATTTTCACTTTTTTTGGGAGATAACAATAAGTGGCTTTTATTTACACTTGACAGAGTTGAGTAAAAGAGGGAGAGAGAGATGCCTCGGATATATATAGTATAGATTCACACCGAAAGGTAAGCTTCCGCACACATCCCTCACGTTGCAATTGTTGCATTTAAAGCATTTTCATAGATATACATTACATATAGAAAGATAGATAGACTGTTTCGGGACTAAGAGCTATACAATGATTGTGTGTGTTCGCTTACACCTATTACTTAGGGCTAGACAGGTTACAATTACATCTTAGAGTTGCTTTTACGGCGATTACAAAATGGGAATTCCAACATTTCGCTTACAGAACACACGCTCGGGGTTAAGGTTTAAAAAACTGGAGTTTCCCGGCGCTCTACCGCTGGCTCCTCCTTAAGGATAAGTCCAATTCAGCTTTGTTGTAGCTTCTATGGCAAATATCAGAACATGATGGGCTTGTCCTTGCACTGATCTATTACATAGCCGGTGAAGCGCTTCAGAAACTTGGGATATTCGCGCTTGTAGACGGCCCTCAAGGCGCTGGCCGGCGCCCAGCCTCCGGGATTAACTGAGAGACACACACACACAAATCAGAGAGATTCTTTTTGTATTAACTTTGCTGATACTTACCCACAGAGCAGTAGGTTATTTTGCAGGTTAGATCCTCACGATTTAGGGGCTGACCCTTGACATAGTCCTCGGGCAGGTGCGTTTGGCAGGCCAGTATGACTGTGAGGAAGATGCGCACACACTTGCCGTTCTTGGACTCCTGCTTGGCATACTCCGTGGAGTTGTTACACACCACCCACATGTCCCGGGCGCCATCCTCCAGGTTATCGGTAATCTTGCGCATGTGCGACCAGAATTGTGCATCCCGCTGGCTGGCCGGCCAAATGCGTTTGTGGGTTTGCAGAAAGAGCAGGGTGTCTGCCGAGATTTTCTCCAGAATTGTGCAGTCCTCCAAGGTGGCTGTGGAATATTTCAGTTGAATTGAGTTGAGTTCCCTGTTGGGAAAGGAAAAGCCAAGTACTCACTCTCCCAGTCGTTGCGGAATTCCGGCATAAAGAAGTAATGGCACATCTCCCGCGCCGTCACGCCCTGAACCGTGTGATAGGCCTTCAGGGGGTCCATCACCAGCCCATTGACCTCCTCCTCGCGTTTGTACATTTTGATCTCACCCTCGTCGGCAAAGATTTGCCAGCCATTGCCGTCCTGGCCGACGCCCTCGCGTGCATAGTGCAGCTGCTCCTTGCACACGCGATCGATCTGAGCGGGGGATAAAAGCAATTACATTCAATTAGTCGCCTGCCAGGGTATTGGTAATTTCCGGCTCTTACCTCCGGCCACAGGGCATGGCTCTTGGCCTCGGCACCCGTGCCAAACTCCTCGCGTGCCTCCTCGCCCTCGGCCACCGCCTCGTGGGGCACATTGACCAGCGTTTGGGAGATCTGGGATTGCAGCCTCAGCTTGAAGCGCAGCTGCATGTCCTCCTCGATTTTGTCCAGGCCCGTTTCGACCGCATCGAAGAACTCATCCTCGGGCAATGTGGAATGTGGACCCTCCTGCGAATAAAGAAAGGAAAAGTTTGAAAATAAGAAGAAGTAAACTAAGTCAAGTTTAGGTTAAGAAATATATCTATTTATCGTTGAAGGTTCGGCCTAATTAATTTTAATGACGAAACCACATTCAATCCAATTGGAAAGAAATGGAACGTGCTTTGTATAAATTAATCGACGACACTTGTCTGTGCAGCCAAATGGCCCAAGAAAATCCAATTTATGCTGTTGTTTTTTTGCGAACGGAGATTCTCCGGCTGGCATGCGTAATTGGGCGAGCATAATGGACACAAAGGCGCATCATTGTGCCATGAATACGTAAGCAGAACCATGCCAGACGAGGCTTGGTGCTCGCCGGCTGGAGTCCCATTAAAGCAGTGGAAACCCCCCAAGGAAATACTATTAAAAGGAACTTTTTGAATTCCATTACCTGACTAGGGAAAGAGGTAAAGCCATAAATAACAAGGAGTTAAGCTAGGCTAGGCTTTGTTGGAGGAGAAAGGATGAAAGCTGCAGTTAAATTTTAAAATTTAAGAAATAAAAGCAGGAATTTTCAGAATATTTTCATATGAACCCCTCAATATTCCCAAATATTTATCTTTATATTATTCAATATACTCATGAATTATTAAAATTATTATTCCCCCATAACTAGCGTCTACTGTACTCTAATCTGACGTCTGCGAGGTGGCGCGTGTATCCCCAGAACGGCAACAGGCACCCAGTAAATGCCTCGAATGGAATTTTTGCGGAATTGAATTTATATTTATTAATTAATGCCGACATGTGCGCAGCCACAGGCGTTGAAATAAATACGCCCCCTACGAGTGCATCATCATAATCATCTTTATTGTCCTCATCGGCCACGTCTTCATCTCTGGCCAAGTGGCGCCGCGGAATGTGGGCCAGCGATGAAGTCATGGCCTGTGACTCTGAGGCCTAACCCAGTGGCGTCGCCTTGTCTCCGCTTACCAGGCTCCTCCACGAATTTACCACGAATTCTAATCGAAAAAAAGTGTCCTTTTTCGCACAGCAGGAAATTAAGCGGGAGAGCGAGTTAGAACCGGAGAGAGGGAAAGGATTGCGTGTCCACCTAAAGGGTGAGAAAGGCAAGCAAGCGAACGAACAAGCAAGCGGAGAGGGCAGCGAACTAGCAGGTCCAAGCGAATCCTTCCGTTGGGTGCAAGGACACAAAACAAACTGTTGCTGGCTGCTAGTAACCAGGACCTCGAGAGCCAGGCGTAAATGGAGAGAGAGAGTGCAGAGAGAGCGCTCCAGAGAGAGTGTTAAAAGCGAAAAGCCCCGCACAGCAAAAAGCTTCAATGAAAAGGATTTCTCGCATTTAAATAATAAATCAATGCGTGGGGTTTACCAGGCATTAACAGGCGGAGAGTCAAGTGGCGCAGGAACAGGGTCAGGAGAGTGGGAGGCAGGCCACAAATGAGGCCAATTTCGGCTGTAAAAATCCAGCAGCAACAACCAGCATTTAATCCCTCTCATTTGGGAGAGACTTAAAGCCACTAAGAAAAATTATAGCAATAGTTTTAAAATAATTTAGATAAGATTAACTTACAAAGGAAATAAATAAAAACTAAGGGAAACTCCAGAGAATTAAATAAAATCATAAACAAAATTGTTTATATACTTCTAATATGATTTTCTCTAAAAATAACAGAAAAACCAGTAAATGATAACTAAACAAATACACACAACTTCTTATAAACAAAAAAATAATATAAGCAAATCTTCTTTAGTAATACTTATGGCTTATATAAAGTCATATCTTATATCCCAACTTGTTTACTTTTATATATATGTACTTATTATTTAGATAAAGCCCCACACATGCAGTTAATAAATTCAAGCGTTTGGCACTTCACTTGATAAGCATTTAATCTAAACAAATTACTATCTAAACACCAAACAATGTGTTAATATTTAATACAAGTTTTGTTTATAAACTTTGCAAGTGCTACACTACACAAAATATATTTTAGATAAACAAAAATGACATAAAAAACAAACAATATCTTATATATAAATCTCATTTAATAAGGCCTATCCCTCCATTGATGAAGCATATTAAATTATTTCTCGCACATCGTAAACCTTAAAAAAAATTCCATTATTTTCTTCAAAACACTCCTTAAAATGTACATTTTTTTAAAATATTTTCCGTCTGTGTACCGTAATTTGTTTGACTTTGCCCTTCTGAAAACCGGAGCGCCAAATAAATCGCGCCGAGGGCATGCCGCCTCAGTTTTGTTTATAACTTTGTATATATACGACTGAGTATTATTTATATTTATGTATTTGTGCGTGCGACGATTTCAAATTTGCAACATGAGCCAGTGCCAGCTACTTTTAATAGCTCTTTCAATGCAACCGAAAGGAATTTCACAATCTGCACAGCACTCAATTAAAAGCGACAACAACGACGACGACGACAAATATGAAAAAAAAAGAAACGGTTTCGATTTGAATTGTTTGCAGCCGCCGCAGCTTGGCAAAAATTTGTTTATGATTTGTACGTGTTGGCGACTCGATCGCTGACCGCCGACTGACCACCACAAACCGGGCTCATAAGCCATAAAGCCGACAGCTGTAAGCCAGGCTATAACAAGCAGACAAGTGAGGAGGCTCTGTGGAAGTAGTAGGTGGATTTTGAATGCTCTTTTTGAGAGAGATACTTTAGGAACTAAATTGCTTTTAATAAAATCATTTAGACCTGAAGAAAATACTGCTTATTTTAATAATTAAATATGAAATTGGATTCAATTTAAACTTTCTCCTCCATAAGCCTCCGTTAAGCAGCTTTCTTTCAACAAATATACTCTTTCCTCACCAACTGTCTGGATCATTTGTCAACCTCAATTGTCTGCAATATGGACGCTAGGTAAATCTTCCACCGGCAACGTCAGTCTGTCAGTCTGTCAATCTGGACTAAAGAAACCGTCTAGACGCCCACTTTGTGCGCTTGAGTAGTCGCCATTCGATGGAACCAAGAATCCCATACCAAGTCAAGTGCTCACTACAACTCCATCATCACATTTCCTACAATTATTGGACGTGTGCCATTAAATTGTAATTGAAAGGGCAAACAATAAATGCTCAACTATGGCGGAAATGGTAGAAGAGATCATTGCATGTGCCCCGTGATAAGATCAGAACATGGGAAACTCCGTGTCAGGCCCATGATTCAATCGGAATCGCTTAAATAATAGCACAGCGTGTTCTACTTTCCGTAAATATGATGAAATCTCGTCTGACACAACGTCGAACCGGCAAGTGTTTATTTTAAGACGCAGACCAATCGCACGCAAATCACTTTACGGATTTCGCTTGTTTTGTTTGCTTTGCTTTTTTTCGGTGGGAACGTGTTTGGCCCCGATATACGCTTAACACTGACCGTGAAAGCCAATTCGCTTTGAGTTGCTCATTACAGGCTATGAGGCTGGAGACTCACCTCGAAATCTGGGCCAGGA
Organism: Drosophila anomelani; assembly: GCA_035045905.1. Classification (NCBI taxonomy): domain Eukaryota; kingdom Metazoa; phylum Arthropoda; class Insecta; order Diptera; family Drosophilidae; genus Drosophila; species Drosophila anomelani. The sequence continues at coordinate 3,886,426 of JAWNOO010000165.1, forward strand.
TAGGACAAGCGTTTCATTTTCTCGATTTCCTCCTTGATTTTTCTGTAAAAGAATAATAAGCAAAGGAAATTCAGAGCTTAGCTTTACAATTTTAGGTTAAATCTAGCTGAAAATCATATTTTTAGTTTAGATATCCTGCCCTCTTAGCTTCTTAATACTTTAATGATCAAAGCAAACTCGAAATTGCAAAGCTTAAGCCTTGTCTTAGCTATAAAATCCTTCAGTCTCCTTTTTCATTTTTGAATACAAATTATTCGAAAGAATACTTGAAAGTTGAGATTTCTGAGATTCAACCTACTTGCTCTGGTCCTCGGAACGACGCCGCTTATCAATCTCACGCTCCAGTTTCCGCTTCCATGACTCATCACTCTCGGCAATGATTTCCAGGCAGTGCTGCAATGTGGTGAGCACACCGGACGTGGTGGCTCGAAACGTAATGGATTCCCCCTGCAAATAAAAATACTTTATCTATAGGGGTTCCCCAATGAATTCGGCAGTTTTGTACCTTGAAATCAATGCACTTGAGGCCATCGCCCAGATCCAACGGCTGAGCATTGTTCTTGTTCAACTCCGAGCAGGCGTCAAAGTATCTTTGCAGCGTCTCGATCTGTCCGAATAGAATGTCCTTAAAGGTCTCCAGTTCGCCGACCTTTTCGCGCAGATTACGTTGCGTCTTCTTCAGGCTTCCGCCGCTGGTCAGCGAGATGGTGTTCGATTGCAGGCTCATGGTGCTGCCATGGCGTCGCAGTGAAGTGGTGTCTGTGCTGCCGGTGTCCTCCTTGTAAAGCTGCAGCACCTCCACCCAATGCATGCGATCCTCGCTGGTCTCCGCCCGCAGGCACCAGTTGTTCAGGTTGTTGACCACCACATCGAAGCGTAGTTCATCCGATTCGTGGGCCTGGAGAATGGGAAAACATAGTTCGAATAAGTTACAGTTCAAGAGGTGTAATTATAGACAATTAATGTGGGAATGTACTTAAGGCAAAACTTTATTAATTGCAAAAAATGCAATGCTAATGAGAAACCTATAATTATTAATACTTATTTATAGAAAAATTAAGGCGAAATATGGGCACGTTTTTGAAATATATATTTATGATTCATTCCTCTCGAAAGATAAGTCATATATCATTAAATGGAATCAACAAACAAGGGCAGAACTTTCATGATTACAAAAACATTTCAAGGACAAGATTAGTCCTCGATTTCCCCCCAAACTTATAGTGCAAATTACAGGAATGAGCCCTTCGTGAGTCACCACTTAGGTTTTTATGTGGTTTTTGGCAGTTTCGACAGTATAAATAGATAAGTACACACTAGACTCATTGTGTGAAACACCCTCCTTCCCAGGGCAGTCACAACACGCCCTCCTGTCAGCAGCTAGCCCCAGCCAGGCCAGGCCAGGCCAAGCCAGAAGGCATTAATGCCAGGACAGGGAGGGAAAAGGCGGGCACCACCCCACTCACTTACATTGATGACTTCAATTTGGTCTATTTTCGTCGCCAGCAGCAGCAACGTTAATTGATTGCGCTGCATTGATTGCGTCGCTTGGAATGGGAATGGGAATGGGAGTGAGACACCCGGACAGGGAATGAGAATGGGAATGGAAATGGAAATGGACTTGGCATCGACTTGGGTCATCGAGTTTTGTTGCTTTGACCGAAAAACACATGCGCACACACTCACGCCCATTACTTTTTTATTAGTCCAATTGAAAACACTTGCCGGGAGGAGCTGTTGCTGTGGCTGTGGCTGGAGCACCTACCTTAATGGTGGCCTTGGTCAGGCTGATGGCTCCGCGGCACCCAAAGTCCGATTCCGATTCGGATTTGTAGTAGGAGAGGGTGCCGTCCTTGAGGACTATGTAGCGCGGCTGCCAGCCGTAAATGTAGTTGGTCCACTTGCTCAGGTAGCCGCGCAGCTCGATGCTGTTGTCCAAATACTCCTCCTCCTCGGAGGCGTCACTTTGTGAGCCCGCTTCCGCCGCATTGCTGGAGGGTGGCGATGCCGATGCCGATACCGATGCAGACTCCCCTGATTTGCTCGTCGACGCCACGTCCATGTCCAGTGAGTGCTCAGTGCCAAGTTATCTGTGAGTGGTGTATGTATCTTAATCAGCAGGTTGCCGCCGCAGAAGATTAAAAATATATTGCGCCACGTCCGCGCAATGTAAACAACTACAACGCCGACCGGCGGCGGCCCAGCGAGCGAGCGGGCGAGCGGGCGAGGCAATTGAAGGCTGAAGGCCCATATCGTGATAATCCAATTCAATCAAGCAGAAGCAGCACATCATCACTATATCGCCTGACTCATTTCACCTCGCTCCGCCGCTGCCGCTGCACCCTGTGGTTGTTGTTGCTCCGTCCGCTCCGGTTCGGGAGCCTCCGCTCCAGAAGTGGCAGAGGGTGCTGTGCTGCTTTCTCATCCCCATTTGGCCGCCACTTGCAACTCACCGCTCGCTTATTGATTGCCACGGCGCTCCGCAAACATCTGTGCAACACGTAACGCGCGCTGGTTGTTTGTGCAGAGTTATGGTAAATAAAATAAATGAAAATCTCGCCTGCGAAAACCAAAACAAAGCTGTCGAGTGTGACCAGGCGGGGCGGTAGACCAAAACGCAAACGCAAGACCAAGCGCAGATATTGCGTTTGCACTTCAAGTTTCTTTCAAGTTTATTTAATTTTTTATTTTTGTTTATTTTATGTTGAATATAAATAAAGCTGCTACAAAACTACAAATATATTAAGAATCTAAATTTCTTGAAATTAAAAATAAATTTCACGCAGGGCAATAAATGTGGTTAGTGTCGACTGAAACCAGTTGGTAAACTTTTTAAAGCAACATGGCGGAAATTTGAATTTAAGCTTTATTTTAGTGAAAATAAAGGAAAATCAAGGGTATTTCCTTTAATTTTCTTATTTATTTAGCTTTAATACTTGCCATTAACAACAAAATTAAACCATTAATTCAGGAACATAAAACCAAACTCCGCAATAAGTGCCAGGCACAGCAACTGCCTTAAACCATATTTATAAACAATGTATTGAGTTACTGGAGAATCACCTATTTACTGGCTGCTCTGCAGCTGCAGTTGCCTTTTTTGAACAGTTCCCGAGCAGAGTCCCCCGATGGAGCAAGGAAAACTAAAAGGAGAGGCGCTGCTTTATCTGCCCGAAGGACATGTCTTCTTCCATGAGGGCATCAAGCTCATCTCGGACTACGGAGAAATAGATGAAAGTGATGCGGACTGGCTGGTGGATGCTGAGGCCATCTGTCTGGTGCTGACCGAGGCAATGGCCGGAAAGGATGTGGTCTACAAATACATGCTGAAGCATCTCCTGGCCACGGCTACGTTTTACAGAGGCTCCAAGATAGACTTTCCGCTGGACTTTGAGCAGTACCTCCGCTTCCGTATGCCCTTTCCGGTGACTCCTGTGTTCAATGCCTCGCAACCTGGCTATATCAACCTGCTGGCCCCCACCTCGCATCCCATGGTGAGCAATGGCTACGTGAATCCCGAGAGTGTTCAGCTGCTGCTGAGGGGCAACTTAAGGGATGCCATTAGGCGCCTGAGTGTCATCCGTTGTCCCAGTGGACTCCAGTACAAGCTTAGCTATCGGACGCATGAGATCGGTGATCAGGGGTTCGTTCACGAAATCCTAGCCTGCGAGAAACGCATCTCTGGGGGAATACCCAGTGTAGTGTCCTTCGTCTTCCTACCGGCCATGGAGTTTAGCTTCGCGGAGCATCCGCTGCCCACGTTTGTGCCCTCGGGACCGGCGTGGAGTCACTGCTGCAGCAGCACCTTCTACTGGCTGGCCCTGTTCCAGGTGTATCCGCACTTTGACCGCCGCAGCTTCTGTCCGTATGTGCCGAGGATGCAGGGCATCCAGGATGAAAGGATGATTAAGTACAGGAATGTTTTGCGTCTGCTGCTGCGCATTGGAACGGGCAACAATATACCGGATTTGTCGGATATTTTTGTGCTAAAGGGTCTGCATTTTTATCGCCTCCGATATAATGCCACCTGTGACTGCAATTTGTCCTTGTCTACGCTTTTCGTAGAGGTAAGTCGGGTGCTTAAGCTGGAGATAATCCTGCTAAAGTTAAGTTATCCCTTTGCAGCTCCTTGGCATCCACAGGGAGATCACCTACAACGAGGCCTTGCAGAAGTTTGTGACTTTTGGCGGGCAGCAGGCCCACTGGATGGGGGATGCCAACCGGCTGTACAGCATCACCAGGAACGTGGCCATGTTTTACTATATGAACTGCATACCCGTGGAACACCTGAAGCACCTGTTTGGCATTATTAATTCGTAATTTGATGTCTCATATTACGTATACGCAGCGTTGTTTAGAGCTGGCACACAAGACACAACACACTTGTTAATGGGAATTAATTCTCTATTTAGAATATGCCACAATTGCAATTATTTACAGACCACAAACACAAACAGAGACCCGAGTCTCAGCAGTTAACAACAACGCCTACGAAACTAACAATAAATACAATGCGTAAATAATATAAATAAATAATAAATTAATTAGTAAACGTTAACTACAAACAAGTGACTTTGAGCATTCCTACAACTAAATTCTAGACGAGGTCAACAATGGAAGTTGCAGCGGATTTAGGATTTAGGATTTAGGAGTTTCTTTACATAAACACATCATTGTCCCGATCCCGTGAGACGGGCAGCTGGATCACCTGCTCCTCGTGATACTCTCCCTTGGGTCTGTTTGTGGTTGTGCTTGTCCTTTTCGTCTTGCCCGCGGGCGCTGGCTTGCTGTACTTGCTGGCCAAAGCCTTAAAGATGCTCTTGGGACAGGCCTTGAAGTAGGGAAAGCACTCGCCAGGAGCCTGCTTGCCTTCGCCCACCTCCTGGGCCTGGACATAGTCGGGTACCAGCTCCGAGAAGGGCGATTTGGTGACCCTGAAAGGCAGAGATTAATCTGTTAATCTCAGTAAGAAATTGCAAAGCTTTTCCCACTTACGTCAAGAACAACTTGGTCATTTCGCCAAAGACCCCAAACTTCTCCAGGCTGCGGGAGTGCATCTCGCAGATGGTCCGCAAAAGGCAGGCCTTGCCGTCCATCCCAAAGGTGGACAGGAAGTCCTCCACCACACCGTACAGCAGCACACGCTCTCCGCCGTGGAAAATATGCTGCAGTCCTGCTGGGAGCTCCGGAAACTTGGGTCCCTCTTCTTGCACCTTGAAAGGATGATCCTCATTGCTTCTGCTCTGCTGTTCGCTGAGATCTCGCTTCCTGCGCTGCACATGCAAATATCTTGCCACATACTCGCCCACCATATGCCCAGCCTCATGGCCAAAGGAGCGGGCAAAGAGCGGCGGCAGATCACCCAGAGGATTCTGGTTGTCCGTCAGTCCCAGCTTGTCAAAGTCAACTGTCGGGAGATCAAGAGATCAGGAGATCAGTTGAGAGTTAATTGAAAAGTCTGCAACACTTACTGGTGACTGGAAAACTGATGGTCAGGTTGGAGAAGAAGCCCTCGGGCGGATGCCTTACCAAAGGCATGGCAATCGTGGGGGTAAAAGTCAGCGATGTGCCCGGCGGCAGGGCCAGACGCCCGTCATCTGTGATCCAAATCAGACGCTTCTTTCGTATGTGGGGAGTGTCCGGGGAATCGGATTCATAGTCCGGCTTGGCCAGAGCCTCGGCATCCGCCAGCTGTGCTGCCAAATCGAAATCCTGGCCAGCATCCGGCTGTCGATTAAGCGCGTCAGTGATTGGACACAAGCAGACAAGTGGCAGTAGCAGCAGGAGGAGGAGGAGGTGTGGATGCCTTAACACGCTGTCCAACTCCATCATGGGTTTGATGCTAAGATGGGTAATAATTGTGATTAAGTTGAGAGAGAGAGAGTAATGCGTCACTAAGAAGATCAGTTCAAGTCGCGCTCAAAACAAGGCATCTTTATATAGTTAATACCTGGATTATAAAGCTGTTTGTAAGGTAATAAATCGCTTTGCTTAAGTGGAAAAATGCCTGCTATCAAAATAGTGCTTAAATGTTAATAATAATAATGATTAAAGTTGATAGCACAAACAGGTAATAGATCGATTATTCGGTGAATAGTGAAGCTATTAAGATCGTATTAGCAGTCTGATGACTGTATTTGACCGAAAAGTGAATACTACTCCAATTTCCTGTATTTATTCAAGTCATCTTTCTAGTTTTTCAGCAATTTACAAGACCAATTGGATTACTTTTTCCACCTCCTTTGAATCTATATCAAAACAAAAGACTTTGGCGGCAAACTTGACTATTGCAATTCCAATTCCATTTACTATTCCCGACTTGATTTGATAAAAGACTGGCCTAATGGCCATCATTATACAACAGTTGTATAACAGCAATTGTGGCCAACATATGGACTCCCCACAACACCCCATTCTGCATTCTCAACCATCCTCCCCGCTGCCCCCATCAAACATTCCCCTCTTTTCCAGATTTTTTCTATATTTTCAACTGGTTTCCCTGCTTCGAGCGCTTTGCCGAACGAGGTTTGTGTTTTTTTTTTTGGGAAAGCTTCTCTCTCGGGACATTGTTCCAGCTGCACTTGTTGAAACCGTTAGGCCAGGAGGCTACTACTATATCCATCAGAGTCGCAATACCAGAATTGGCAAGTGCGTGTGTCGGTTTTTGCTATTCAGTGAAAGCATCTTAACAAATTGATTGATAATTCTAATCGAAACTTGTTAAGGCAGTCGAAGATTTCACTCCGAATAGAACCGAAATGGAGCAATAGCCATTGCCTTCTCTCTTTCAAAACGCACTTTTACCGCACCATCATCGCCAATGATGCAACTAGGTGGAGGAGCAAGTTCCCCAGCCGGTTCAGCTATCGATGGCTATGGAGTGTTTGCAGTTGGCGATCCGTTAGCAGCGATCCGAGGCGATCATTAGAGGCTGCAGCAGCAGCAGCACTTTCCCAAAGGCTGCAATTTGATGGCCAACTGGGAGGTGCAGGTTCCCCCCAGCTAAAGCTAGAATCTAGACCAAGGAGGCATTCCACACACACACTACACACACTGCCGCCAACTCAAAAAGGTTTGGCCAGAGTTTCTCCCAATTTGACACTGACATCAAAAAACTAAACAAGACATCTGATGTGATGTGGGTTAAGTCTTGGAAATTCGGAATATATCAAATTTTACAGGGGTTTCCTGAGAAGAATAATTATAAAATTAATTAAACCCACACTGAGGTTAAATATATTAAATTTCTAAACAATATCTTTGCACCTTTTAAAGAAAATACCCCCAGCAACGGCCTTCCAAAACTGGTATTTGGTCCATCCTTCTCAATCCAATTAGCCAAAGGTCTTGACAGAGTTTCTCCGCATTTTAATACTTCGAAATTAGGACTACAAAACCAACACCATGTCAGGCCATCACTTTGGGCGTTCGCTTGAGATTAATTGCAGACTTGAAGGCGAAACGGGGCCACTAACTAGGCTGAAACAGGAGCCAAGTGCGTTGAGGAAGCGCCACAACTGGCCCGGCCAGTCCATCCCAGCCGGGGTAGTGCCACTCTGGCCAATCCACTTCAGTTGACAGCGACGCCTAGGCGGCAGACTCTCGCTTATGGCCATGACTGGTGGCGGCGGCGGCATGTTACACATGTTGCCAAGGATCATTTTGATTTCTATGCGGAATTAGCAGTGGGGAAAACCAAGTCGAAACCCAGATGCCTTTCAGGCAGAATATGTTCCAAATGGTAAATGAAATACTACAAGTAATAGTTTTCTAAGAGCTGCCCCACAGGAAATAAAGGAGACTTAATGATTAATAGGAGAAAATTAAAATATTAAGCTTGATATGAAATTTATGAGAAAACTATTTAAAATATGAAAAATTAAGAAATTAGCTAACTAAAAAAAACAAACAGAAAATATGGAAAATATAATCCTTTCAAAGGATTGTGTGTAAATTGTGTTCAAAAAATAAGTTATAGAGTTTATATATTATAACTTCCAAGAAAGAATTGCTTGAATAAAGAAAGCTTTATATTTTTTAAAGCTTTAATTACTTCTGACAAAGAGAATAGAATTAAAGCGAATATTATAAAAGCAGCAAAATAATGTTATAAATATAACAACAACTTTTATTTTACGAGTATTTCCACCACTAAAAATGAACATAAAACCAAGTCAAATACGTTTTCTCAATATCCTGTCACTTTCTAAGCAAAGAGTAGGTTTTGTCAATGTCCTGTCACTCTCTAAGCAAAGCTAATATTTTTGGAAATTTGTTACCGATATGTCAGCCACAACTGAGCATTAGATAGCCACCTGTTGGTGGCCAGATCCATGTGCCAGGTGATTTACCCTACGGTGGTGCAATGCCATGGCAGACAAACAACAAACACGCAACAAATGTCAGCTCGGAATGCCACTTCCATGAGGGAAGTGAGTGAGCAGAGACCGAAGCCTCTGTCGGCAGAGAGACTTCATCGAGACAGTGTCCGAGAGACAGTGGAAAGCCTTGGCAACTTATGGCGAATTAGTGCAGCTGAGCTTTAATTGGCGGCTGCTAAATATGTCCATGTCCGTCTGTCAGAATCCAGAGACTGTTTTTGTTTTTTTACAATAAAGAAATTTACTTAATTTTCTGTTACATTGAAACTGAAATCGCAAAACTGGGTCAGCAGGTGAGCGCTGGCACTGGAGATCGACAAAGCACAAAAAATAATACTCGTAATTTTGATTATTTCATTCCCGATCGCCGTCGAAATTGACACACGCCGAAAGGTTCGGTTCAGTTCGTTGCTTAAGTCTTTCGTTTTAACGGGCACGTTGCACCCGCACTCACAGCAGCAGCAGCAATGGTGCTGAATAATTAATTAAAAATAAAGCAAAAAAACAAAACAAAGCAATGCTTGCGAAAGGCAATTGTTGAGGGAGGAAAGTGCAAGTGGTGTCCGGTGTCCAAGTGTCCGGCGGATTTGATGTGCGTGCTTGGAATAAGCGAAGAAATCAATCAAAAAGAGCGGGGGTAGAAAGTTGACAAGCGATAACGCCGGATGCATGACAATTAGGTAATGGGTAATTTGGGTTTTTATTTTTATTTTTTTTTTTTTGGTAAATTCTGCGTCTTGTTGGATCTATGGAGCTGGAAGCTTACATAATCTTAAACCACTTTATCGGCTGGGAAATATCTGCCTTGTGTGAACTTGTCCTAGTTTTCCGCTGGCTCCTTCTACTCGTGTTTAAAGTTCAGTAAGAGATTCGATGATCACGCATAGGTTTCTTTTGGCCAGACAACACGATTTTCACTTGGCCAGTGTCGATCCTGTCAAAGCCTCTACGGTTTATCGACTTGGTTTTTATACTTTGTACTTTTTTTTTTGGGAACACGTTCGAACAACCGCGCGCACTAGCGTTTGAAATTCAACTAAAGCGGCCAGCGGCCGTGGCGAGCGATAAAAAGCAACGGCGAACGGGCCAAACTACAATGCAGTAAGCAGCGAAGAGCCAAGAATCCAGGCGGGGATCGGATCAGGCCAGGCAGAAGCCACTCGCAGCCGAAACGACAAACCAGTATGCGGAGTTAGCCTGGCAAATATATACATTTGATATTCGTGGTCGCTTCGGCTCGACTCTCTGTGTGTGAAGTTGCCAATTTGGTGTTTGATTTCCTCTTAACCCAGAGCAGGCTGTGCCAAGGAGGCGGAGGAGTAGGCGGAGATCAGGTCTAGCTGGGAGCTGAGTGCTGAGAGCTGTCCTAGCATACCAGTGACTCACTCGGGAGGGTTTTCCTGGCCACGAAATTGGGTCGCAGGGAGATTTCAGTTTCTAAGGCTTGCCAATTAGTTTCTCCTCGTAAATGCACATAGAAAAATAATGTTCAAATTAAGAAATGTTATTTCTATAAATAAAATATATTCCAGAGAGACGAGCCACTACTAAATAATTATTTAAACAGCTCTAAGATGCGAAATAAATCTGATTAATTAAGTCTGCAATCTTTTCTTAATCTTGAAAAGCTTAGCTAAGTTTATGGGTAATTTCTTCAGTTATATTTTTCCCTGTGCACGGCCACTGTCCATCACCATCACCAAGCCTAATCGTGGGACAAGTTCTCTGGCAGACTTTGCTCTAAGAGTTTGCCGCAATTAAACTTTCCATGCGAACTGGATGCGACTCGATGCTAGTGCGTGTGTGCGCATCTGGCATGCGGTTTCCATTTCGCTTGGCAATCGAAGCAGTTGCTGGTCAACTTATTTGCATATAGCAAGGAGATAGAACATCGTGCTCGGCCGCCTTGCTTCCGCTGCGGTTTGAAAGTGAGTCTCGTTTCGCCGCCTAGAACTGGAAATTTCAAAAATTGTGTGTCAAGGTCTCTGGTCACGGAGGGGAGAGCATTTTTCTCTCTTTGCGAATTCATTGGGGAAAATCTTTGGGGGAATTCTGTCTAATAAAAATATTTACTGGCCCGTTAAGTCAAGTCTTTAGCGTCAAATGGCGCCATCATCAAGGTACGTGGTGAAAATTTATTGGAGTCCCAGGCATTATCAGGCCTCTGTGCTACGTGATTGTCGCTTAAATCGGGCTAAGTACAAAAAGCGATTCACATGGACTTGCACACACGACGAGGGCTTTCCATTTGCCACTCATTTAAATAAATCGTCAACATATTTAAAGCCTTTATTGCGTAATGATTAAATCTATCAATTAGATTTCCATTTCCAAATGGCCAGTGCGAGTTGGCATGTCGGTATTGGAAAATTTTGTGGGTTAAGCTTTCTTAAATGCAAAAGGCCAACCATTGCCAAGGGAAATAAATAATAAAAATGAAATCTGAGAGACTGCCTACACTATATGCAAACAGCATAAAAGTTGATAAATTATTGCTACATTTTTGGTTAAATAAAAACTACAGGAAAACATTAAATTTAATATTACAATTTTACAATTCTTAAGCCTTTTGGCTATCAACTCAATCAATTTCATTATTTTAAAAATTCACTTGCATTTGCAGTGTTCAAATTTAACGACTTTGCCATCCACCAATAGCCAACACTTTTCCAGTCGGTCTGGCAGCACTACTTGCCTCTCGGTCATCGATAGTTGGCGGGCTTTTTCAACACTGACATTTGGCTTTTGCAACACTGGCATTTGACTTCTGCAACACTGGCGTTTTGCATTTACGACACTGACTTTTGGCTTTTGATTATTTTCAGGCCTCGCGTACTCTCGATGTGAAACAGGCGCCGTGCGCATAATAAATAATAAAATATAAACCAAGTTACCCGCTTATCAGTGAATTCACCTGCAGTTGCGAATGGAATCCGTGGACACTGCATTCTCAAGGTGGCCGTTGCTAATAAGTAAGTGCAAGCGAATGAGAGCGCAAAGCAGATGGCGGAGAGCGTCCCGCGCGTCAGTGTGTGTGTGCGTGAATGAGAAGTAGAAAGCGGCGGTAAAAAACCTTCGCGTGTAAGGGAAAAACATCAATTTATTTCAATTCGAAAGTACATAATTCCCGGAAAAGGGAGAATATCGTGGATATCAGATATCTGGCGGAGCCATAGTCTCGCCGTAGAGCAGAATCTGCGGACGAAAACAAAAACGCTTTGCAGCCGCCGATACTGAAAGTGCCAGCGTGTGCGTGCGTGCCAGCGCGTCGTGAGTGTGTAGTGGTGTGGGCAGTGAGAACGGCAAAGAGAAAACAGTGATAATCACAAAAAGGCAAATAGATTGCTGCAAATGGTTGAATAATATTTAATCCAACAACGCCAGTGCTGCAAAAAATCGGTCTGCATTATCTGCATTAGAGTCGCCCAACGCACAATTGAAACATTCGCCTTCAGCCGCCCCCCTGCCCATTGGCTCTGTCAAATTTGACAGTGTCAAAGTATATTTCTTCTTTTGGGCTTCTTTCCGTTTGCGAGGTGAGTCCCGTTTATGGCTAAGATTGCCTTCTGGCCCAATTGTGATTACTATAGCCTGTGTTTAGCGGTCACATCGCACTGCAATGCGCTGAAACTGTACCATATTGTGGAGAGCGGAATGCGGGGCGGTACGGTGAGGACTGTCTAACAGGAATTAGTTTTGGAACAAGTAAACAGTGTGTGTTGAAGGGGGGGAAAAGTACTTGAACATAGAAGGGAAAAACACTTGGAGAAATATCTTAAAATTGGTCTAATAGAATTAAGTCACATTGCCTTTATTATTTCTTACTTTCCTACAGTTGCGGCCAAAATAATAGCACTTGAAAATTATTAATTATTATTTTTCTATAAATTATATGTTACTTAACATTTTTAAAAAGAATATTTGCGTTGATTAATTACCAATAAAAATAAATTATAAAAATAAATAATATATAAATGCACTTCTTATTGATTTAATAATCTGAAATAGTATAAAAGGTTTTACAAAAATCGCACTTTGTCAATAGGAAACTTTTAAAATTTTATAATTTGTTAATAAAAACCACATTATTTCTTTTTTTTTTACAGCTTAACAATGCGACACGATAATCAGTCACGGAACCTTAAATATTGTTTTTGTTATTAGATTTATGCAATTTTTGGACCATCCTTTGACTACGTAGAAGAAGTACGTTGACCATAAAGAGCTCCATTCTTACCCTCAAAAGGTCGGATCTAAAAAAAAGAATCCGAACCGTACAGCAGCACAGCTAGAAAATGAGCAGCAGCAACAACAACAAGGCCCGTCGCAAGCAGAATCCCGAGCCACCTGTCCATGATCAGGACCCGATGGCCCTCCATCACCTGAATGGCATGGCCAACGGGAGTGGTAGTGGCAAACGTCGCAGGGCCAGCAAAACTACAGCAACAGCGGCTACAATGACGATGCCAACGCTGACCAATGGGGTCAGCAAGAAGGCCAGACTAGAGCAGCATGCTTTGGAGGAGAGTTCCGGTTCCCGTTCTGGAACCGCTTCGGCCAAATCTCTGGCCTATAAAAACAACAATAATAATAACAACAACAGCATCACTGCCACCAATGGCCAGTACAACAGAACCAACAACAAAACCAGCAAGGAACCCACAATGTCAGAGAGAGATTACAATTATCGCGACACACACTCGCCGGCATCTCCGCCATCTCCACCATCACCTCCATCCTCTGCATCGTCTGATTCACCTCCGCCGCCGCCGCCTGATGACCAGGTCCCCGAGATCGTATGCATTTCGGATGCCGAGACAGAGTCCGAGGAGGAGCTTGATCAGGAGCGCGACTATTATGATCAGGATACAGAGGAAGAGGAGCAGGCCGTGGACAGCGAGCTGGAGATCGACGAGAGTGCACCGAGGTCCACATGCAACAATGGCAATGCGAATGCGGCAGCAGCAGCAGCTGCTGCGGCAGCGGCGGCCGCATCGTCGGAAGCCTCAGTGCCGGCAAACAACAATACCGCCAATTCCACATCGGTCATCGATCTGGATAATGTGGCGCACCAAGAGGAACTGGAGCAACTTACCGATTTACGATCCTACGGTGAGTCACAAAATCCACAAAGGGATTCCCCTTCTTATCAAGGTTTTTTAAATTTTTATAGAAAACACAAATAAGATAACAGAGTTAGATACCTGGAAAGTAAATTGTAAATTGAGTTTTTGGAACCATTTAACCAGGAAGTTTGGTAATAAAACAATATTAAATAGTGCAGGCTTCCGTTTAGCATACTTTTTACTTTACAAGCTCCAAATTTGTCTATAAATTATCCATTCAAAGAACAATATTAAAAGGGGGGTTGAATAATTGATAAGCTACAAGTTTGCCTTTCAACGTAGCGATGCCTCAAAAGTTTTTAAATGTTAAAGGAGAAATGTCTGGCTGGCAGTTGGTCAATGCCAGTTAGAGCGCCGTCTCCGGTGTCCTTTGGAAAGTGGAGCACATGCTTTTAACCTTGACACGAATACCCAGAAATCATAGCCCGGCTTTGCACTGACGGTCTTCGAGTCAGTTTCAAAACTATTGTCCCCCTGAATGCGCCCGCTCGACCTCCTGCTCTTCCCCTTACCCCCATCTCCAGTACTCACCTCTCACCTCACCATATTCGAATATAGGTATGTACATATGCAAGTATGTACATATACAATACACACCACCCAAAAGGCTTGTTTGTGCACAGTGGGATGTTTAGTGTAAAATTCAGCACCTATTTTATGAGATTAACAAACATCCCGATAATTAATATTTGCCAAGTAAACTGGAGAAAAACAGTGGTGTTAAAATCTTAGCGTAGCATGTTTTATGTATTAATTTTAAGTATCTTAAAGATTTAGATATGCTTCTGGGTTATTTTCTTTTAAAATTAAATTGTTTCCTAACTAAATTATAGGCTTCAAAAGATATTTTATACTAAAAAGGAGGTTGAAAATGTTCATATTATTTTCCAAAGTTATCTTACTGAAAATAATAACCAAATATATGCTTTTTATTATAATATTCCACACCCACTGTACTGCCTTTCATAGTCGTTACCATGTGTGTATATTGTCATACATAGTACATTGCATGAGTGTTTGCTGTATTCACAAAACATGCTTGTTTGCATAAACGCTTCGCAGTGGCAGCGTTTTGTTGTTGTTTCGTAGGCAATTTATTTACTTGAACTTGACAATGCAACTCGCCAAACACACCGGAGCATAGCCGGAGGAACGAGTTAGCCTTTGGGATAATTACCTGCAAATTGATAGGTCAGCTGTGTGGGGTGTGTGTGTGTGCGTGTTTAATTATCAGAAGACCGCTGCCACGGCGTATGTGTTATCTCCTGCTCTAGCGCTTCTCTATCTCTTTCTATAAAAACAAAGCAAAGAAAATATGAAAAAGTAATTGATCTTTTGCAATAAATATAGAAAGTAATAAAAAAATTAAATTATTAACTTTAAAATGAACCTTTAAGGCAATCATCGAATTCAGGAAATGTTATTTATATTTTACCACATAAATATCTAAGAAATCTATATGAAGTTTATATTTTTCAACCCCTTATTCATTTGCTTTTTCAATGATATATGACACGTTCCTTTTGTACAGTACTCAGAAAGCTATTATTGTTTACAGAATTACATTGGAGTCGGTAATATTTATCGGTTGACATGTCTCTAAATAGAAAGAAGAAACAAAACGAAAATGTTGCTATCAGAAAATTCCACACTTGTTGCGGTTATTATTGTTGTTTATATGTATACCGATGGTTGGCGGCGTTCATTAAACTTTGCCTAGTCAGAGAAAAGAGAAAATAAATGTTTTTTTGTGCGGTTATTTTCAGTTTAAGAACCTCTCAAAAAAAGTATATTCAGCATATCAAGGCCAAGAAATGATTCTTAAGTTGATATTTAATTTTTAACTGCATTTTAAGAGAAACAGTGATTTGGTTTCAGCACTTGACTTCAATTTTTACAAGCCCAAAGTGGATTGTTACTTTAGATTCAGTCCTTTTCGTTTAAGAGATTCCCCTCTTGACATATAGGCAGTTCAAATTTCACACCATAAAACTGTTTTCTTGTTGAATCGATAATATTTCGGGGAAAAAGTGGTTTCCCCATAAGTCGCCACCCACGGAGAGAGTCCTCGGTTCATTGGACCCCCTCGAAAAATTCGGCACGCGTCATCGTCAATGCTTGTGTTTCGCGTAAATTACACTTACTTGCTGCTGGGCCGTTTAGTAAGTTGTATTTGTCAAACAACCCAACAGGTTCGCCCCAGCAACTCGATTTCATTAACCCCTCAAATGTTCCTCCATTTCACAACAACTCGAAATTTTGATGGTTCGATTGCACGAGGGTTGAATGCACGCCGCCAGTAGGCAGATATAGAATGTAATGCCGAATTTATGTTAGAGTCGAGAATGTTACATTTACACTCGGTTTGTTGGTGTGCACTGAACTGCTGCGAATGTCCTTCGGGGTTCAAGGACAATTTCCCCAGCTGCTGCTGCTGCTGCTGTGGCTAGCGTTCATTTGTCAAAGCAGGCGCCAAAATTCGCATTTATTTGCGTCACTCGTTCGAGACTTTTGGAGCAGGAGAAGGGTGGCCAAAAGAGGGTCCAACTGACTAACAGATTGTGTATGCCCATATACAAATTAGTCACTTGGGAACGTTCTACGAATTACAAGCGGTTTACAAGCCTTTCGATTGAAAATGTTATAAATAATTTGTATTTCTTTATAGTGGAATTTATCTAAGAAATGTATTTTATTTATGACTCAAATAAATATAAATATTATGCATTTTATTGTTTATAATTAAGATGCCTTAAAATGGCCTCATAATAATATTAATTTATCATTCAACCTTTAATTATTCTTGCTAAAAATGTTTATTATTTTTAAAAGTTTCAGTTCATTATTTCATTATTTTTCTTTAACAATTTAAAGCTTATTTAAAACATGTTTCCGTCTTAAGCCCTTGGTAATTGCAATTAGCAAAGTTTCACTGTAACTTTGTAATCCCCCAAAAAGGTTGTCTGGGCCTTGTAATAACCATAAACTCGGCATTCGTGGCGAGACGTTCGGGCCAATGAACTGTTACAGCCTATGTTGAAATTCGGGAGAAAGGCAGAGGAGACGCTCACTCCCTCTTGAGGGGACAATTGGTCCTTGGTTTGGGGATGATGACTGTGCAAAACGGTGGTCAAAAGGAGTTGTAATAAAATGTAAAACAATTAGTTAATTTGTAGAGTTGAGTTTGTTTAATAATAAATAACAAATAATATAAAAAAAAACGAATTAATTCCATTTGATTTGTAATTAAAAATACATTTTCATTTCACTAAATTTATTACAAGTCCCATAACTTTGTCGGCAGCTGCATACGCCGACCACCTGCTGCGCCGCAGCCCGTTGAAATCTCGAACTCTCTTTATTTACATTTTTTGTTGTTAATTATTGCAAACTGAATTTTCCAATTGCCTGTCCGCTTTTTCCTCTTCGCTTTCGTATCGTTTCGCATGGTAACCGTTATGCGTTCTAGCTTCTAAAAGCGGAATCAAGTGTCTGGCACGTGCTGCGCTGGCGATAAAAATAAAAAGGCGATAATTCGAATCACATGTGTCAAAGTAAAAACAATGCAAACAACTATTTTTATCATCCCCCACCTTTGCATGCATGTATTTGTAAGTGTTTATTTTGGTATTTTCTTTCATTATCTCTCTCCTTGAACGTGGGAGGGGGAGGCGGGAGCAAGAAAAGTATCTTTGGTGGCAGTGCAAACTGATTAGTTATGGATGCAATTTTGTAATTACTGTTGGATATCAACAGAACCGACCTCATATAGGGTATACTATAATAAATTATAATATATTAAGTTATTTCCTTTATAAACAGTAGAATACAACGCAAATATGTATAATCTTTTCTCTTTCCGCAGTAAAATTATACAGTGATGAGGCCGTCAGTCTGAAAGACTTTAAAATTATACGCGTTCTGGGCACTGGAGGTATGTTTCATTTCATTCATTTGTTCAATTCAATTATTGACTTTATTGTTTTATATTCCTTTAATTTCCGTAGCTTACGGAAGAGTTTACCTGGTTCGCAAGCTGTCACGTCACGACGCTGGAAAACTCTACGCAATGAAAGTTCTAAACAAGGTAGCGGTCGTCAGTAAGCGCAAAACCGCCGAGCATACCAAAACCGAGCGAGTGGTAAGTTAAGCCCTATAATTTTTTGCAATTTTTACAGCTAACTGTAGGAGTGGGTTTAGGGCCTTTTAATCATTTTCGAACAACCTCAACAACGACGGTGTAGCAAACGTGTTTAATCAACTTTTTTGGTAGCTTTCTTGCTTTTGGGTTGCCGTTACCTTTAACTGCGTGCTGCTGTGTTTTTGCAATCACCGCAACAAAACTTCTTTTACTTTGGATTTCCTTTGCTTTATGACGACAATAAAGTGCAGCTTATTGAAATTAAACTCGTTGTGGAACGATTTGACAACCTTCACTGTGGCACGTACAGTTTCCAGTAGCGAGAATCAAAGAAGACGAAGCCGAAGAAGAAACCCAGTAAACGGGAAGCATGAAAAGAGGAGGTGGTGGCGGACAGGGAGAGAAATGTTCTTGTGACCCACATAGCGACTTGTTCTTGTTGCACCGGCAAAACAAAAAAAAAAAAAAGCTAACGGAGAGCAACTGTTGAAAGCCAGCCCCAAAGAGAGAGTAGTAGGGATACACACAGTGAGAGCAGGAGAGCGGGATCAATAGTAGGAGTTGTTTTTGTTGCCGTTGCTGCTGTCTAGTGCAACCGGTTTTTGTTGCGGCATTGAGAGAGTCACTAGTAAATCAATGAAAATAGAAAATGAAACGAAAAATGGGAGACACAACAAAATACGTTAAATAACTGCAAACAGGTGTAGGCGCAGAGCGGGACGGGGGCCACACGTTGGCCAGCAGATAAGCGCCGCGCCACAGATAAATTGAACAAATTTTACAATTGGGCCGGCAGCCTGCTTTTTAGTTGTTTAGTTGTTGTTTCTGCTTTCTGCGCTATTTTCGTGTGTCTCTTTGTTAACACTCTCCTCGTGCTCTCGCACGCACTTGGCTTTTTCAAGGTACATCAAGTGTGCCAGTAACCTAGTTATTATTAAACATACATCCATAGTTGTGATTCAATTCGGATTCGATTTGACAAGTCTATAATTTGGCTTACAAAATAGAAAGGAAGAAACGGTCGGGGTCACAAAAGTGGCAATAAGCCTTTCATTGCTCTTATTTCGGTCATAATTGTAGCTAAGAAGGCAAAAATAAATGTGAAAGTTTGCATCTTCAACCGAAAAAAGAGCGAAAGACGAATTAATTTAATTATTAATTCACTTTCGAAGCGCACTTTTTACTTTTCCACTTGAATATTTATAAGCATCCGCAGCCATTCTTTCACTCCATTGAATATTAATCTTAAAACGCAGCCAAACAACAACAACTAAATACACTCACCTCCCACAAAAACACACACACACTTGAAAAACGCTCCCGCCTTATTTATGCGGACAAAACAAAACAGAAAAAAAAAAACAAAATACACAATGATTTGTGATAAGCGAAAATGAACAAAAGAAACGGCAAAAGAGAGGCTGTAAAATATCGATAAGATGTGATTATAAAGTGGATAACAATCAATGCTCTTTTGGGATGTAAACACTGCAAGCTAATAAAATTTTAACATAACGATAAGCATAGATATGCTTTCTTTTGACTTTTTTGTATAACCATTTATAACTAAATATTGGGCCATACGAATAAATATTAATGTTTGTAATTTCTAAAACCCTTTTTCTGTTTATTTTTAGGTCCTGGAAGCCGTCCAGCGTAGTCCCTTTCTTGTAAGTCTCCATTACGCTTTCCAGTCATCATCGAAACTGTATTTGGTGCTAGGTAAGTGACCTTAAACTTAAACAAAAATCGTGAAAAAATAACTACATCTTGAAATAATTTTTAAATTTTAGACTTCGCCAACGGCGGAGAGTTATTCACGCATATCTACCATGCCGAGCACTTTGAGGAGCAACGGGTGCGTGTGTACATAGCCGAGGTGGTGCTGGCCTTGGAGCAGCTCCATCAGCTGGGCATTATCTATCGCGATATCAAGCTGGAGAATATCCTACTCGATGGCGACGGACATATTGCAATCTCTGATTTCGGGCTTTCAAAGATCCTGACTGCTGAGAACGAGTACCGGGCGACCAGCTTTTGCGGCACGCTAGAATACATGGCGCCAGAAATCATCAAGTCGACGCCACCTGGCCACAACAGTGCTGTGGACTGGTGGTCGGTGGGTGTGCTCACCTTTGAGCTATTAACAGGAGCATCGCCATTTGCGTCTTCGGATTTGCAAAGCCAGCAGTCGGAGATTTCGCGTCGCATCTTGAATGATCCGCCATCGATTCCCAGCTCGTTCAGCCCCGATGCCAAGGACTTTGTGGAGAAAATGTTGCAGAAGAGCCCGAAAAAGCGACTGGGCGGCAATCATCGCGACGCAACTGAGATCAAGGAGCATCCGTTTTTCAAAGGCATTAACTGGCAGGAATTGCGCGTTAAGCGACGCAAAGCGCCCTACAAGCCCGTCATCAACGCCGAGGACGATGTACAGAACTTTAGCACCGAGTTTACCGATCAGCTGCCGGTGGATCCCGAGTGTGACGCCCCGCCCAGCCGGATTCGACTCTTCCGTGGCTATACATATGTGGCGCCAGAGCATTTGGAGCAGATGCGTCGGGACAATAACTGTAATATTGAGTACTGCAACGCAGGACTGCAGGTGAGTTAATTACAGAATTTTTACACCTCAGGCCTGACTCAATCCCTCACAGAACGTACCCTCGCGGCCGGATGACCTGGAGTTGGGCAGCAAGACTGCAAGCGGAGCTTACGGTACCTGTCACTTTGTCTCTGACGTCTCCACTGAGATGGTGTTTATGGCCAAGGTCATACCCTTGTCGAAGTATCGTGCCTCCGAAGTGGACGCACTGATCTCGTGCGCCTTGGACAGACAAGGACACAGGAATATCGTCAATTATCATGGCACTTTCCGGGACAAGTGCGAGACGTGGATCATTATGGAGTACCTGTGTGGAGAGGAGCTGTCGGCTCTTATTCAACGCAACTTTCTGGACGAGCAGGCCTGCCGGGAGATCTTCCAGCAGCTCGTAATGGCCATACGCCACGTCCACGCCAAGCACTTCATACATGGTGACCTGAAGCCAGAAAACGTGATGTTTGAGAGTCGCGACGATCAGACTGTCAAGCTAGTGGACTTTGGCAATGCCTGGTAGGGATGCGTCTATATATTTTGCGTGAATATTCTGACCAATCTTTGCTCCTCCACAGCTACAATCAGAAGTTCCTGAATTGGAAGGACAAGCCGCGTTACACTCTGGACTACGCTCCGCCGGAACTGCTGGCGGATCCCAATATAGTGACATACTCGCCGGCTGTGGATATCTACGGCTTGGGCGCCACGCTCTATGCAATGCTGGTGGGTCATCCGCCGTACCGGCAGAGCTCCAGAGATGTGGAACACACCGCCAATGCCCATCACAAGCTGCGGAGGCGCATGCAACGGGAGACGTTCAATCAGCGGTCAAGGGGCTGGCTAAACGCCACCCCAGCGTTCCGGCACTTGGTGGGCTGGTGTCTACAGCGGAATCCCTCCGACCGGCCCACGCTGAATGATATTCTTGACAGCGAGTGGCTGCAGTATGGCACCAATGATCCCGATGTGGACATTATTGTGCCAGCGGAGCAGCAGGAGGTGGTCGATCTCAGCGAGGACACCATGGAGCAGCCCACTTCAGATGTGCAGAACCCACCCAAATCTAGCTCCTCGCTCGACAAGTCCACGGAAGATGAGGGCATCACTCTGGTCAACGAGCAGGTGGAGGAGACTATGGCCAATGGCGCAACTGCAGCGGCAATTCCTGCTCCGATATCGGACGATGAGGACCTGGTGCTGCACGAACGCTTTGACCCCGACTTTGACGGCCTTCCGGTCTTTTATGGCTTTGACGAGAACGCCCCACCGCTTCGTATGCCCGAGGAATACTACGTCGAAATGCCGCTGCCGCAGCCACCGCCTCAGGAGGAGCGCCTGCAGATGCCTCCGCCACCTGCGCCGGCTGCTGCAGTTGCCTCGACCAAGACGGCCGAAGTAACAACCAGTCGCCGACCCCGAACACGTCAGCAGCGTCGTACCGAGATGGTTGCAGATGACCCAGAGGTGGACAGCAAGGCAAGCTTGTACCTCCTGATGCAAAAACTACCGCCGCCCGCAGAGACTGTGGTGGCCCGTATACCAAGAGTGCCACGCGCCGTGCGCACACTGCCCGCCAGTGTGGGCCAAAAGAAGGTGGACGATGAGGATCACTTGGGCTTCAACAAGGTTAGAAACAGGTGGCGCAAATCGAGGGCCAGCTATCGCCACTTCTGCCTCCTGATAAACGGTGTACAGCAGGTGCTCAAGCATAAATTCAAAAAGGAACGTCGGGTCTACAGCTTGCCGTCGGTGAAAATTGAAAAAATCGACGAGGCGTACGAGAGGCTGCAGATCTATCCCAGGCCCAAACCGCCGAAGCCAAGGCAGCCCAAGGCGCCCAAGGTGTACCGCCCACCGACGCGTGTGCAGCCAGAGAGAGCGCGGGCGCTGCGACAGCTTTATGTGTTTGAATGACATCCTCAACAGCAGCAGCAGCCCGCGGCGGAGGATCCCGACGACGAGGTGATGCTTGTGGAGGTGAAGGAGGAGGAACTAGACGAGGAAGAGGAGCAACTGCAGGCGGTGCTGCAGTGGGAGACGGCGGCGGCTCAAAAGCCGCAGCGGCTTACGAGCTGACGACAGACAATGACACAGACCAGGACCAGGACACCAACGAGCAGAACACGGCTCTAACCAGCCGCACCAAAGATCCTGTCAATAATTATTCACCATTTTTCTTACAACCATTAGAGATGTGAGGTGAGAGAAAGGCTCATTCTCCACACGGATAATAATTTTTCAACCTAAACCTTGAAGGGGTATCAGAAACCCAGCCCCTAGTGCTTCGTTGTGCTAGTTAATTAGTTAATTTTGAATAAACCTTAAATTTAATGTCAAACACAAACCAGGCAGCTCCTTTCCAAGAAGCGGAAGGGGAGGCCAGAACAATAAGGAAAGACCCGAGACCACACACAATCACTAATATCATTACTAAGAGAGAGCTGCAGTTATTTAAGTGCGAAGTTATATGTTTAAGAGAAAATGAGAACAGAACGACTACATTATACCCTCTTTAAACCCACATATATACAAATTTGCTTTAAGTTGTGACCTAACTTAAGTTACATAAATATATATTCTTTATTATTAACCAGCCCATTGCCAAATGCCTTCGGGATTGCATGATTATCGATCTCGTCTGCGCTTGGCAATGTTTTCAATTCCGAAGTATCTTAAATATGCAAGCTACGGCCTGAAGAGCCGTAAAATTTGTTAATTGCAACTAATTTCATTGTTTTGTTGTCAAGTTCTTTTGTTTGTTTAATTTTTATAGTTAGTTTGCCGCTAAAATGTGTATTTACTTGGTTAGAAAAAGGAATGAAAACCTGATGAAATTTAAATAAACTCAAAACACACAACAATATTTAGACTTGAGCGATTTTCTTTTTTAGTTTGTTTTTTGTTCCACAAACTGACATATCGAACTGTGTAAATTTGTCATAGGATGCGGCTGAATTAAGGATGTTAAAGGATGAAAAACTCTCATGGTGTAAATTTTAGTATAAAATCAAATAATGTTTATATTAAAGTTGCCTTTTAACAAGTTGCCTTAGAACGAACACACACCACACACACACACAAACACAATGTATAATCCCCAGAAGACCCAGCAGAAAGTTAAACATAATCCTACATTTTATAAGCCAGATTCATGAAGAATCGAATCTGTTTCGGGGATGAGTTTTTATATAATAAAAGTAATAATAATGATACAAATAATAGTGGAACACCAAACCAGCAAAGCAATTTGTCGTAGCTGTAAGATTCACACACCACAACAACTATATAGACCATAGACTCTACCTAATCTACCTGCACGGGCGAACCAGGCAAGGATGCAGAGGAGGCGACGACCACTAGTTAAATGTAAGATGAAGAAGAAGCAATCAGATTTATAGTTTGGCCAAAGCGTTATGCGGACAGAGAGTTATGTTAGTCCCCACACAATCGATGGGAAGCACAGAAGTGAACAGAGATAATTAATATGAAACAAGTTGCTAGCGATGTAAGTCACCAAAGTTTGTATATAACACGAAAACCCTATATCAAAATGCAGTTACAAAATAAAGCATTTCAAATGATAAACAATGACGATCGGAGTTTAAACTTATTGAAAAACTGACATCTTTAATATGGTTCTTTACAAATTATAGGCTTATGTACTCCTGTCCAATCGAAGCTATTTCTGGGCTAGTGCTTCCGCTTCTTGCCCGCCTTCTGTGGTGGCTTCTTGCCGGTTTTGCTCGAGGACTTTTTGCCCTTGTAGGTTTTCGCATTCGATCGTCGGTTCTCCTCCCACTTCATTTGCTTGGCGGAAGATTTGTCTTTGTTGAAAACGGCATTGCTGGTGCCCTGGCCTTTGACCTTGGACGTTTCCTCCAGCATCGAGGAGAAATCATCGGCGGCGGCGAACAGCGAGGACATGTCTAGAGAAGATTAAAGATTATTATAAGAATAAAGAAATCTGGAAAGCGAAACTTACCGTGACTTTGCTTGAGTGTCTTGGCAAAGCTGCGGCCATTGAACATGCCGGACGGATCTTGGCGGGATTTCTTTGACCTGGGCGGCGCATCATCATCATCATCGTCGACGTCGTCGTCGTCATCTTCATCAGGACTTTCGGGAGCTTCACTAGAATCGCCATCGGAAATGGAGCCAGCATCATCATCATCGTCCTCCTCATCCAGTGGCTCTAGATCAATGGATCCCGTTTCATCATCAGACTGATCTTCGCCAGCTCCGTCGTCATCATCGTCCTCCTCTCCTAAATCATCATCGCCCCAGTCCTCGTCTATGTCCTCCATATCCTCCTCCGACTTGTCCGCCTGCTTCTTCTTTTTCTTGTCCTTGGACTTATCCGCTTGGATCTCGCCGCCCAGCTCCTCGAGGAAATTGAGCTCCTCGTCCTCCTGCTCATCGGCATCGCCACCCTCCTTGGACTTCTTGCCGAAGTAACCATCCAAATATGCCTCGAATTCATCGTCATCCACCTCGCCCTCCTTTAGGTATTCCTCACCAGCCTCGCCATCGTCCTGATCGCCGTCTGCTGGTTCTTCCTTCTTGACACCCAATTGCTTTTTGTTTTGCGCCACAATCTCAGCCTGGCGACGCTTGTGCTCCAGGAAATTAAAGATGAACATCTCGTCCTCAGTGCAATTGGCCTTGGTCAGCGATCGCACAGACTTACCTCGTGCCCCGTGTGCCATGTAGCGTTTGTGGGCCACGGTGGCACTTTCCGCTGTCTGCTGGCCGGCGTCCAGCTTCTTGGGATTCTTGAAGGCGAAGCGCTCGAGGAAGTGCGGCAAACCAAAGTCCCTGAGCGGGTCTCCATAGTAATCGATGCGGGACTCTGCAGGAAAGGAATATAATGAGATTCGGGCGAGGGAATACCATCAGTAAACTCACGGTTAAGGATCTGCTCGGCAAACACCTGCACGGTGGGATGGTAATGCTGTCGTAGCAGTAATAGCTCATGGCGCAGGGCATAGCCAGCTCCGGCAAAGGCAGGAACACGATGGTACGGATCGTACTTGCAGGAATCAATCTCCCGCACCTTGGTCTCTGCAGCAGCAGTGCCAGCAGCCACGTTGGCATGGTGCCAGGAGGACTTGACACTGTCCTCTTTCTCCGTTTTTACCTCCTTCGCCTCAGGAGCTTTAACACCCGCTGCTTCCTCCTTGACATCCTCATAGGTCTCCTCCTCGTCGCTGCCAAACTTATCCAAATCCATATCTTCTGGCAAGATGGATTTGGAACTAGCGGCCACCTCATCGGAGGCTCCACTGCCGCCGACTAGCTCTTTGCGCATGCGTAGCAACTTGTGGAGGACAATCAGACAGCCGGCGGCTATATGTGGCGGAGCATAGAGAGTCAACTGGAGTAGACGCTTCACAAAGGCCTGAGCACGCGCCACATGGTTGTCAATGTGGATGGCACGGTGGACAATGTGCAACAGATGGGCTGCCGTCTTGCTGCCCACATTGATGAGGTTCAGGTCGAGCAGCTTCACATAAAGTGCATTGTAGAAACGATCCGATTTCTCCGTCTTGACCGTCACCAGTTGCAGCAGTAGTCCCAGCGTTTGCACACTCACTCGGATGTCGGCCAAGTGGACCAGCCGGTAGATGGTGTCCTGCATCTCCTTGGTGAGCAGCTCCCCGTTGCTGTCCTTGGCCGGCTGAGCCTCCGCAATGGCCTTTTGCAGGCACCGCAGAATGGCCTGCATGGTGCGATTGTTCACGGCGCCCTTCTGGACCAGCACCTTGAACAGGGCGAAGCAGATGTTAACCAGCTTGGTGCAGACCTCAGGCCGGCCCGAGGGTGCGATGCTGGAAAGGAAGCACAGGGCAAAGTGCTGCGCCCGCTCAGATATGTTGTTGCGGAACAGCAGCTTCTCCGCCTCCGCCACTATGACGCCGCACATATTGGGATGCCGCTGAGCCACCTCACTGAGGTGATGCAGTGCTTTTGAGGCCACCTTGGCGATAGGATCGCCCAGCTTGTTGACCAACATCGTCAGCAGCATCTGCTCCTTTTCGGGCGCGTAGGCGAGCAGCTTCGAGGCGGCCACAATGGACGAGTTCTTGTTGTGCTCTTGGCCCGTCTGCAGGCCCTGCATAACATTCTTTAGGAACTCATGGTACTGATCCTTTAGCTCTCCCTCAAAGTACCAATAGGCGTAGACCCTTCGTTTCTGTTCATTACGCAGCTTCTCGTCCTTTTTCAGTTTCTTCCAGTCAGCGCCGCGGGTGTGCACTGCCAAAAGCTTCCTGTTCGGCGGCAGGAGCACCTCTTGCCACAAATCCGTAAGAACCGCGATCACATCGTTGCTGGCCTTGTTGGAGAGCTTGCAGAAGCCGATCAGAGTGCTGAGTGCTTCGAGGTTGCCCAGAGGATTGCTCGTGACCAGCAAGGCACCGGCATTGGCTCGATCCTTGGCTGTTCCTTTATGCAGGGCGGTCTGAAGCCAGCGGGCATCGGTGGGGTTACCTTAGATGCAAGTGAAAAACTTATTAAAATGATCGAAAATCCACCAAAAGGCGAAACCTACGCTTATTAAATGTGTTCTTTTCGGCCTCAAACGAATTCTTGCAGAGATTATACAGCTCCAGCTGCTCGTTCTCCTTCATGTCGAGCACCTCATCCGTTGAAGGGTAATCGGGATGCTGAAATAAAACCAATTTTACATTAGTTCATTCGATTTTACTTGTAATTTTATGATGCTTACCACATGGTACCACTTCTTTTGAGCTTCCTCATCTTCCTCCACCTTCGACTGATATTTGCTGTGCTTTTGGGAGAAGGATTGTCCCATTTCCTCGTCACTATCGTCGTTGTCCTCGCTGTCGGAGACGTTTTTTCCAGCTCCGTCCTCATCGAACTTGATGCGCTGTGGCTTCTTGGCACTCTCTGTGGACTCGCCATCATCACCAAATTTAATTTTCTGGGGCTTCTTGACCTGATCTGGCTTTTGGTGCGCTTTGTTGAAGCTCTTGTGAGATGCATCTTCTCCATTCTCTCCAAACTTTATTTTTTGCGGCTTTTGGTGATTTTTGTTGAAGGACTTTTGAGTTACAGCCTCGCCATCGTCACCGAATTTTATCTTCTGCGGTTCTTGGCCATTCTGTTGATTTTTGTTGAAGGATTTCTGGGATACAGCCTCTCCGACCTCGCCAAACTTAACCCTTTGGGGTTTTTTATGATAATCAGGCTTCTGTTGATTTTTGTTGAAGGACTTCTGGCTGACCGCCTCTCCATCCTCGCCAAACTTGATTTTCTGGGGCCGCTTCACCTGTTCCTTGATTTGGGGCTGCGGATTCCGCTGTTTATGCTGTTGCCCACCTTTGTTTGGTTTAGTTACCGCTTCGCCGGCATCGTCGAATACGATTTTCTTGTTCTTCGACGGGCCGCCAAATTGCACACCTGTGGCTACTGCTGCCGGCATGTTATTATTCAGTATTTTGCCAATTAAAGAGCATTTAATAAAGTAAACTCGGATAGAAACAAGTCGCACGTGTATTCAAAAATGGCATTCGCCGCGAAACGGCAACAACATCTGGTTGAATCGATAATGTAATGTGCTGAATTCGATAGAAATCAAAACAAATTATTTTAAGTTATCCACATTTTATCTACTTATTTCGTATTTTAATGATTTGTTTAATAAAATAAATATAAAATAAGCCAATATTCGATAGTGAATCGGGTTATATGTCAGGAAAATCGTTATATTGAAAACGCTGTTAGGGCTCTTCTGTTATATTCCATAGGCAAAACACTGTTAAGCGTCGACGCCTATCGATGTTCGGAACATCGATGTTTGGGACATCAATGTTTTCGATGTTTAAAAAAAAAACATCGATGTTGAACGTCGACGCCGCCGCCGCTGCACTCGAAAAAAGTAAAAACATTAAATCGATTTAACGCAAACAACGCAATCTGCAGGGTCGCGATTTCGTTTCGTTCGGCTTGAATGTTGCACCTGGAATTTGCGTCGCTGCTTCTTCGCGAATTTTTGGTTCGTTAACACTCAACACGCACACACACAGCCGTGCAACAGCAGCAGATGCGTGTGTGTGGGAAATTGTGCAAAAACCTGTGACGACAGCTGAGGGGGCGGAGAGCGGGCGGAGGTGTGTGTTGAAAGCGAATTCATTGTTTTTGTGTCGTGTTGTTGTTGTTTTGTTGTGTGTGGCGCGCAGCGCAGCGCACTAAATTAATATATTAAAGTGTGTCTGCCCGCGATGGCAGCCGTGGTGGGCCCATGATGCGACCGCTTACCTCTCGACAACGAATTCAGCAGCCTGCCAGCAGCAGCAGCCAGCTGCTCATTTGGCGAGTGTAAACAAAGCAGCTAACGCACACAAGCATAGCCTCGACTGCGACGCAGCTGTGACGCCGACGTCCTTCACCTTGTGCGACGCGCATATTGAATTTCACATCTCCATTCCGGCCATCTCCACGCAGCGAGTCGTCCAGCGGTCGTCTTCATCATCGTCTTTCTTTTGTCTTGGCAACCTGTTCGCTGTCCAGACAGGAAGTTTAACCAACTGCAGCGCCGTCGACGGAAGCAGCAGCAGCGCTCCGCTTCGCTGCCAGCGCCAACAGCGGCGTCGCAGCAGCTGCATCTGTCAACAAAATTCGCAGATTGAAAATATTCGGTGAGTTTGAAACAAAGAATAACAAATTTTGTGCGTTAAGTGTCAAAATCTGAGTTTTCTCGAAACTTACTAATAATATTTATCAAGGTACTTGCATCTTTTATACGGATTTTACTTGTAAACCATGTTTGCGTTTTATATAATGTTTATATGATAACATAATCATTATATTCTATGAAAAATATTCATTAAATAATGCTTTAATCACAAGGAGACTATTTAAGCTAATGCAATTGTAGTTTTGCCTTGTAATTATTATCGCAAACGAGAGATTAACCTACAAACAATGCTAGACTAGATGTTTTTCTATTCCTTCCTTGGCAGTTTTTAATCTTAGCTTAGTAAATAAAGTCCTCTAGTAATCAATGAACTTAATAGAAGGTTATTTAGGTTTAAAAAGAAACCCCCTTTATAAAAAACCCAAGGGAAACTGAAACAAATGTTCACAAAAAGTTTATGAATAGCCCAGCTCATGTGTAAATTTCAGGGTGGGATTGTTAAACA
This sequence comes from Drosophila anomelani, assembly GCA_035045905.1. Taxonomy (NCBI): domain Eukaryota; kingdom Metazoa; phylum Arthropoda; class Insecta; order Diptera; family Drosophilidae; genus Drosophila; species Drosophila anomelani. Next base: position 3,915,837 of record JAWNOO010000165.1, read on the forward strand.
GTGGAGCTTCCATGGCATAAAACAATTTAAAAGCGAATAAACGTATAAAACTATTAAACTGAGGTACTTTTAGATTTTAAAATAATTATCAAATATTGAATGATTTTGAAAGAAATATGTAAAGAAAGATCAGCTTTTAAAGAAAACAATTTTTCAAGTACTATTTACTAGCTAGCCCTGGATAAACTCATGTATAATATACGTAATAAAAGGATTTCCCATACGTCTCTAAATTCCCTGAATATTACATTAGCATTTTCTCAGTTACCATTCAATGTTACCATTTCTCAAACATTTCCAAATGACAGATGGTCACCTGTAGGAAGGTTTGACTGTACATAAATTACACAGCTGATGGTGATAACCTGCTTTCAACTGGGCGTGCTGTTCCGTCTCTTTCGCCGTGTCTCTCGCATCCGCTAAATTCCAGTTTCCGCCCAAATAATTACTCAAACTGTCGCGGCCACTGAGCGTAATTTCTATTATTCGCTTGTTAAAAATACATAGTATTATTTACGAAAGAAAGGTATGTACATACATACATACTCCTCCCAGGGCGGGCGTGCATATCAGTTCCGTTTCGTCTCTCCATCTGCTGCAGCTCCCCTCTTATCGCGGCTCGCTCGAGCTGCATAATCGCCACTTGGGCACGCGTCAAAGAGGTCGAGCTGGTCGGGAATCACCTCGGTCTCCAGTGGTGTAATTCTTATCACTCCATTCAGTCGACCGAGGACTTTAATTCACATCACGGATTGCGAGGTGACGCAATGCGTTTGCGTACTTTTCCCAAAGCAAACTTGACGTCATGTCCATAGGTGGGACATATTTACACAAATCAACTTTTGCTCGTGCATTTCGAGCCCTCGGAAACAGGCAATAAGTTCCACAAGTATCGCTCGAAATAGCTTGTTTATTTTATCTAGAATTCTAGGAATAGGAAATAGCAAATAATGAATGCAGTTATTCAAAATAATCACTCAAATAAGTATTGCCTGGGTTGGAACTGCAAAAAGTGCAACTGCCGATAAAAACTACTGATTCATGTGGAGTATAAAAAATTTGAGCATGTGCTAATATTCATTCATTAGCAGCTCAATTATCATCGCAGTTGAACTTATCTATAATTGGTTTATCCAACGTTTGTATTAAGATTTTAGCACTCTAGCAGGCGCTGGGATATTTGTAAACAAAGCTACCACGCGTTTGGTGAAATAAATAACAAAATCTACACATCATAGGACTTACCCAGAGCACCCATTTTAGCAAAATTAACCATATATTAATTCATATATTTTTATTTATAAGTATTCAAAGACTTTATGATTAAAATGCTATTATTATTTTTGTAATCTATATTTTATATTATTTCTGCAGTTTAAATAAAACAAAGCTACCTTTATTTAGTTAGAATAAAATAAGTTGTCAAACATTTGCATAAATTCCTACATTATATACATTTCGTCATTTTTCACAATAAAAAAAATACTCAAAAAGCAAAAAAAGAAGACATTTAAACATTTTATATTGCGCCACCTTCTGCCGATGGCAACATGCTCCATTGATATGCCATTGCTTATGCTGCCCATAAATGTTGACTACTTTCGCTGCTCCCTGCCATCGCCCTCGTCACTCTGGCGGGGATTACGCGATTGCATGATTGACCGAGTTCTCATGACCGGCACAGTTCAGTGACACCGATCGTTGGTCTGCCTTTATCTCATCCAGTTTTCTTTGTTGCTTCTTTCCCAGAATATGACATCTACATCTGCCACAGATGGCGGCGGCCACACTAGCAGCGAGACTGCCTGGCTGGAGGATCTGCTGCGTGAGGTGCAGCTGGAACAGTTCCTAGACAGGATACGTGACGATCTGCAGGTTACCAGACTTGCCCACTTTGACTATGTGCTGCCCGATGACCTGGAGAGATGTGGTTTGGGCAAGCCCGCCATTCGACGGCTAATGGAGGCGGTGCGGAAAAAGAAGGCCCATCAATGGCGCAAGAATATCCTGTCCAAGCTGATCGGCGGCGGCAAGCAGCCTTCGTCCAAGAAGCAGCCCTCCAATGGTCGCGATGCCAGTCAGGGTGGCAACGGCACGCAGCTTACCTGCCTCATCCACGAAAAGGACATCACAATGGGCCTGAAGCTGGGCGATGGCTCCTTTGGCGTGGTGCGACGCGGCGAATGGAGTGCCACGCCGGCGGGCAAGGTCATACCGGTGGCCGTCAAGGTGCTAAAGTCCGACAACCTCACCCAGCCGGGAATCATCGATGACTTCTTTCGCGAAGTGCAGGCCATGCACGCGCTGGACCACTCGAATCTGGTGCGGCTTTATGGCGTGGTGCTGTCGCAGCCCATGATGATGATCACGGAGCTGGCGGAGAGGGGATCGCTGCTGGACACGCTACGGAAGCAGTGCCGCCACACCTCACTCACGATTATCTGGAACTGGTCGGTGCAGATTGTCACGGGTATGGCCTATCTGGAGCAAAAGCGCTTCCTGCACCGCGACCTGGCTTGCCGAAATGTCCTCCTTGCCGCCGGCAACAAGATCAAGATCGGCGACTTTGGCTTAATGCGTGCCTTGCCCCAGGAGGATGACTGCTATGTGATGTCCGAGCACAAGAAGGTGCCGTTCCCTTGGTGCGCCCCAGAATCTCTGCGCTTCCGGCAGTTCTCGCACGCCTCTGACACCTGGATGTTTGGCGTGACACTGTGGGAGATGCTTAGTTTTGGCGAGGATCCTTGGGTGGGCCTGAACGGCTCCCAGATTCTGCGCAAGATTGATCGCGAGGGCGAGCGACTGCATCAGCCAGACGCCTGTCCGCCGGACGTCTATGCCATGATGCTGCAGTGCTGGGATAAGACGCCCGCCGAGCGGCCCACTTTTGCTGCCCTGAAGTAAGTTTTTTCTGAATTTCTTGTGGCCTAAATCCTTTTAATCCTCGTGTTTCCTTTGCAGGGAATATCTGGCCAGCATGTCACCGCCTGTGATGCGCGCCAGCCGCAGCTACCACGAGTCCAAGGGCCTGCAAATTGAGCCGGGCGACACAATCGCCATCATTGACGGCCGCCACGAGCTGAAGCTGATCAAGGGACAGAACCAGCGCACTTTCGATATCGGCATCTTTCCCAAAAGCCTGCTGGAGCAGCGAAAAGTGCCAGGCGGCGCCGGGGATGTGGCTATGCGCAGCAGTTTGGGTGCCAATGGCTCGTCGTCGTCGTCGCCCTTCGGCTTTTGTTGGGGCGGAGCAGCGGCCATGGCCAACGGGTCGGAGGATCGGCAGCGAAAATGCGCCTCGGTTAACCAGGGCCATGCCAAGGAGCGCAAGTCGACGTCCAACAAGCAGTTTGCCTACAACAAGCTTGTCAACGATACGGCAGCGGGTCTGCATCGACGCAACGCTGTGAAGCACAAGGGAGCTCTTGTGGGGCCGCAACGCCCACCCCCGCCACAGTTCCAGCAGGAGGGCTTACTCATTGACATATCGCCTGATATGGTGGCAGGAGGAGCGACGGCAGTTAACGGCGCAGGCGATAGTTCATCCCTACAGGTGGACAGCTCCTTTTGCATACTGGACGCCCCCATAGAAGTGGAGACCTATGTGGACGAGAGTGGACCGACGGATTTGAATGTTTCACCCACATACTACAACGAACAGCCTCACTTCGACTACGATCCGGCTAATGTGACAGCTTCGCCGGGGCGCCTGCAACCGCCGCCGTACCAGATGCCTCCTACTTACTCCAACACCATGGAATTTGTCCAAAAGCAGCAGCAGCAGCTAGCTACGCGTGATCCCTTCGATACAAGCAGCTTGGAAACAGCGGTCGCCCTGTACTCGAACTTTAGCCAATCCCAGGAGCCGGCACCACCGCCAGGTCCCGTCTACAGCAGTCCCTCGGTGAAGAAGAGCCTCTTTGGTGCTCCCAACTCGAATAAGGAGAACATACCCGCATTGGAATCGGCGGCTATGCAGCTTAATCTGAGTAATCTCTCAATGGAACGCCATGACACCATCAACCGGCAGCCAGTGGAGCCTCCTGTTTCCGTTGCCCCTGCCGAGAACAGCGTTTTGCTGGACAAATCCTTCATCGCCGAGCTGGAGAAGGATATGTACAGCAATGGACAGAACCGGGCGCAGGAGGAGTACCAGCGGAACTCGAATCAGATGCATGCCAGCAAGGAAATGGTGTACAAGCAGAATCTCACTCCCCTCAAGAACGGAGCAGCCTCGAATCATTCCACCAGCCCCTCGTCGACCGCCTCGCCGAAACAGAACAATGTGGAGGCAGCAGCCGTGGCTGCCACCACCCAGAGCGTGGTGAATCGCATTTGGTATGAACAGGTGGCCTCCACGCCCTCGGAATACTATGCCCAGCCGCCGCCAGAACGACAGGATCAGGAACAGATCTACCAGAATCACCAGCAGCAGCAGCCGGAGGCCAACCATTCATTTGTGGCAATTTCCAATCGCGTGGTGGCTCCCAAGAACAGTGTGTATGCCTCATCCTCCGCGCTATACGATGCAGTGGCGGCCAGCACGGCAGGCTCTACGTATTACGGCCAAGTGCCGAATGGCAGTGGAGCCGCCCTCTACGACGAGGTCACCGTGGACGACTATCTGCGACCACATCGGCCTGCTCCGCTAGCACCGCCGCCCCTTTCCGCCCAGCAGATCCAGCGGCGTATGGAGAAGATGCGCCTGCAGCAGCAACAGCAGCTAGAGGGAGCCCATCAGCTATATGCGCCCGTGCCCTCGGACTATGGACGTGAACAGGAGAAGCTGCAACAGCTGATGCAGGAGCTTGGCAGCTCTGCCGTCGAGCAGGACGTTCGCAATGCCCTGCGAGCGGCCAGCGGGGATGTGTCGCTGGCCACGAAGCACTACAAGATCGACCAGCTGGCCCGGTTGGGCGTGGCAGGGCGGCCGCAGTGCGAGCAGGCGCTGCAGCAGACCAACTGGAGCCTCGAGGTGGCTGCCGAGCTGCTGCTGCAGTCTTGAAGGGGCCGTTTCCCAACATCCAAACATCACGTATTACTGGAACGAATATAATATAGTTAAATGTACTCAATGGAAGGCAGCTTAAGCTAAACGATGGCTCGAATCTTTTCAAAATACTCTTAAGTGAAACACTCTCGAATGGAAACATACACAAACACACACACATTGTCAACCGACTGTACAACATGTTCTATTTTATATAAGCGATCGGTATAAAATTATTTTATAATTGTTATTCGATGACTGTACTATACATACATATATTCAATATTATCCAAGGCCTCGAAAATTATTTACAAGCGAGAAACCGAGAGAACAGGCTTCTGAAGAGTTGATGTCAATGCATGCAACAAGTATTTTGTTTTCAAATCAAATAAATATCTGATTGTTACAAAATGATAGTCGTCTTTTGAATTTGGCGACTAGATGGGGGACTATAAATCGGAGGTGGAGAATAAAACATCACAGAAGTGTTGGAAACTCTAGCAGTTATTAAATTTTTACTTAACTTTTTTTGCAATAAAACAATAAAAACTTAAGGAAAGTTGTTAATCTAGAAAAACGATCATTTTTGTGGCTGATTTTTAGGAAACTGATATTGTTGTAAAATATTGTTGTTGTGAATATGTTCTTGTTGCTGTTGTACAAAATCATCGATTTTCTGCCTTCAAGAACCAAGCGCACAGAAGGCAGCAGAAGGAGGATTACTTTGGAGCGAACTCTTCCAATGACGTCAGTTCCAATATTTAGTAAACCTTAAAAGTATGCAATAAAAAATATGGTAGAGTGACTTAATTATCAGACCATATAATGGTGCATTTTTTCGGCTGAATTAATAGGCAAAAGGCAAATAATAAACAGAGAAACAAGGATTACTATAAATAACATCGGCCTCCCGGTGTATGATTCCCATTCTTGTTTAAATTAAATTCAATTTAATACAGGGTTAATGGGTAAATGAAATTAAATAAACTATTTCTTTGGAAACACCAGTAAAAACAACAATTTTATGTTAAAAGAATAATTATTTATTTTCAACAGGGGGGAACAGTATTCAAAATAGATCATTCAAAAGTGTGTAATATATATTTAATTGGTCTGTAAATACATTTTCTTAAATGCTCTGCTTTTTGATTTATATATTCAGGTGGTTAGTTTGAAACAACATTGGTAACAAGTTTACTCTACGAGATAGAAGACACTTTCGTTCGTTTAAAAACAATTTTCAATTCGTTTTCGATCCTCTCTGATCCTTATTATCTCAATTTCCAACTATCTTCTTCGATGGCACAGAATCGGAGTGCGGTTTTCGGCTTCAAAAGTGTGTGTGTGTCGCAAATGCAAATGTTGAAAAATTGAATAAATCATCCTAAGATCCGTATGTACGAGTACTTAATAATATTAAATTAAAGTAGTTTATGTTATGTTACATAACAGCATACGCGTCTGGTGTCGTCAATTGGAATACAAATACAAATTGGTATCATAAATATATATCCGTATCATATATCATAAATCATTTTCGGGGCTCTGCCCGTGAAGTGTGTGTATGTAAGGTGTGTGTGTTGAACCCAAAAGCAAAGCGTTTTGGTTCTGTCTTTTTATTGCGGAATGTCTAAGAGCGGAGATGGGATGGAAGAGTAGGCGTAAAGGGAGTAGGAGCAGGTCCTTCGTCTACATGTGCCGGGTGTTGCCAAAGTTGATGCCCGACTGGGTGGCACCCTTGTTGGATCCGTACTGCAGAGAGATGACATTTGCGCCAGCGCGGAGCTGCTCATCGCTGAAGTTGCGAACATTCTTGTCCGCCTCCTTGGGTCCGATCGACGGCTTGTTGAAGTTGGAGGCCTACGGAGGGGAGAATTATATTATTAATATGTCTATTTAATCGGTAAAGTTTAAATAAATGCAATCAATCAACTATGAAGGCTTTAAACTGATCTTTGATCTTATTTGTCAACGCCTCTGATTGCAGCAATCCTCACCTTGCGACCCAGCGACTGCAGGCAGATAACCACAGAGTTAAGGTTCTGACGCTCCCACAGGTCAACGCTCTGGAATGTCTCCTGGGTGGGCACGCCAAAGTTCTTGGCACACTCAAGGAAGGCGCTGATGTTCTCCATGCACTTGAAGGCCATCTTGCTCTCGTTGATCTTCTTGATGGAGCCAGGCTGCAGGGCATTGGCCAGCTTGCACAGGATCACACCATCCTTGAGCACCTCAAAGAAGTTGTCAGTGTCGCCGGAGGTGTTGATGGGCTCAGCAGTGACAGCCTTGATCCACTCCAGGGATTCCTGGGCCAGCTCCTCGCTGTACTTTGAGTTGATCTGGAAAATACAAATAAAGAAAAGTTAATATAGGTGCAATTGAAAGGGTTTTAATGCAGCCACCTTGGACTGGTACATCTCGTTTTAATCCCTCTTGGATCTCTTTCCAGACTGAGCACCCTATCCGAGGTTCAATCAAGTGCAAGCCATTATTCTATTTGTGGGCCATTTTCCCTGGGTTATCTCACGAAATATCGCTGATAGGAGACTTATCACTAATTGGTTATAAACACACACACACACTCGTGACAATTCGGCGGTTATATTTCAAGTTGCGATAAGGATAAGATTGCATTTCCCCCCATTTATTTTCTCCCTTGGCGATAACTCTCGCTGATGACAGCCACCACTCCCCGTTTATTTGATCTGCTGAACTTGCTCAAGTCAGTCACGTTCGGGTCCCATGTTGTTCTCATGTAGAATAAGTAAGTATCCATATTTGACAATGCCGACAGCTTTTAGCTCTCTACGTTTATCTGAGCGTCGTCTTGACCATATTTGGCCTTAAGTTTTGCCGGCCGCTTGGGCGTCCTTCGCACCGATTTTGGCCAGGCCCAAAGCCACTTGTTGTTGAGCAGCCACCAGCTGTTGTTGGCCCCCAATCGGATTTACTCCTATTTCTATTTCTATAACTTTATCCACTTCCATTTCCACTGGCAGAATGCCAACCGCAAAACCGCAAAATCGTTGCGTGTCGCGTTTCCATTTGGTTTGCCAATAAAAATCAAAATCAAAATGTTTAACAAACTTTGGGTCATATCAGGGCGGCTCACTTAACACGTATTTTATTTGTTTTATTTGATTGAATTGAATGACTGTCGCTAACTGATTTTAGATTAGCAGCCATTTTATGGCCAAAGTGCTTGGTCGTAAAAAAATAAACAGTTGGGGTTGGGGTTTTAGGAGTTATAGGAATAATATAAAATATTAAAAAATATTAAAAATGTATTATTACACATATATTTATGTGTTTTTTAACCTATATATTTTTATTACAAACAGCTTTTCTTATTATGCAAACACAAGTAAAGATATGGTTATTACTTTGTGTTATATTATAAATGATTTCCGTTGTAAAAACCCACAAATATCTTTAAATCATTTATGAAATTTATTTAAAAAATTTCATGACAAATAAAAACAATAAAATAAATAATAAAAGCTCTATAACCCTTCTTCATATCTTAATGACGTTTCTTTCAATAAATTTGCATTACAAACACCTTTCATTGTCATACAAAACTAAGCCTTGAACAAATATGATAATGTAATTGTTGTGTGTGTTGTTTTTTATTTATTTTCCCTCACAAACCCCCATAAAAATCCCTATTATTTTAGCTACAACTGTTTTTTCTTTTTAGTATATGTGTGCGATTTGGTTCTGACGGACAAAGTCTATTAAAATGAATGATCTCAGAAAACAAATGGAACGATTGTCGCCAATTGAGTTGTATTCCAAGCCCCACTCCTTATCGCCTGTCTGGAGGGGGAAAAATGCAAGCAAAGTCATAAATTCAAGGGGAGTCTGATCAGGGAAGTTCCGTGATGGAGTAAATAAAATAAAAGTGAAATACAAAACAGAAGCTCTCCCTGACATTGTGGGTAATTGAGGTGAATGCACTTGTGCCAACTCTCCCCTTCTAATAGTTTTTTTGTCTCACAATCGGTAGTCAAGAATTATATATCGAACATAAAAATTAACGACCTTTTTCGTTGTTTGAGCCCCATAAAAAACCCACTGATTTAAAGTTGAGATATGCGAGGGCCGCGGAATATGTTAATCGTTCGGAAATTATGACTTTATCCCATAAGCTTGGTGGGCTTCCACAAAAAATAGAAACTACTGACGATTATTATCAATAATTGCAATCATTGGCGGTTTTTGGCAAATGTCTTTGTCCCAGAATAACGGTCAAACGATTAACACAGGAGGTCAGTTCATTAAAGCCCAGCACTTATCCCACAAAGAGATGGAGAAGAGAACGGAACCAAGTAACAGCATCATCCATCATCCATTTGGGGAACCCATAGAAAGGCTTCAGCATCTCGCAAAGCGTGAGACAATTAATAAAAGCAATTTTGATTGACATTCTTCTTCTGTTTTGGGGGGGAAAAGAATCTGGCCCCAAGATGATCATAACTTAGAGAGCCTGCTATCGTGATCACGATGATGGCAGATAAATTGACACCCTCGGGGCAGATGAATAAATTTTGATTAGAAATACAAAAAATTATGTTTATGGGATTCTGCGGCCAGTTTATGCATAATATACCCACAAAGCCATGCATAATCGTAAACAAAAAAGCCGTTAAGAGACTAATGAATTCCGACCGTTTTTTACACATTTTCTTCTTCTTTGGAGGAGATCAGCATGAAACCCCAAACAAATCTGACAGTTGGTGGTCTCGGGGGTCTTCCCTCCCCCCTCCAATGGACAAACAATGTTCGAAAACTAAATGAAAAATGGTTGGAGAATGGCAAAATTATTGCTATTTCTTTGGTTCGCTTTTTTTTTATCAAAAATATTTTCAGCGCTATTTTAATGAGTCAGCAGCAAAGCTGGCAAAAAACTTGGAGTTGGCATTTCATTGGCTTGTATATATATTTATCGGTTTTATTTTTTGTATTTTGTTTAGTTTAGCACTGCGAGGTCGTCTCGAAATTCAGAAATTCATACGGAAAGTATATAATATAATTCCAAACAGCCCATAAATATCACATATAACACATGTTCAGCTGCTTAGAACGTGCTTCCTTATAGAGAAAGAGTCAGGAATTTCGAAAGCTGTAGAAAACAATTAATAATTAGAAGCGGAACTTGTAAAATTGGTCATCGTTTTGGCCGTTAGAAAATGTCGTCATTTGTGCAACGGTTCTCCTAATCATTTTTTGGGAGATTTCGGTTTGGGTTTTGGGTCTTTGGGTCAGTTGATGAATTAAGCACGATTAAGCGCAATTACAAAACGGCGTGACAATGAAATGCTCGCCGAGGCCTCGGCCTTGGTAGCTCAAGAATCTAATTAATTTCCCAAGCTTATGTTGTATGTTGGGTTGGGTTCTGATGATGAGTACGTTCTGGGTGGTTGGAACGGCACGCAATGCGACCCGAGACATGCTAAGCCAAGCCTGGCGTTGGCTTTTACCTAAATTAAAATTAAAATGACTTCAAAAACTGGCTGGGCTTGTTTCCCGCATATTCCTCTGTCGCTTTCCAAAAAAAATACACAACTACAGAAACTGTGGGTCAGCACTGAAACTCCAGAGAGGGCTCCTCCACGTACGTGGGCAGAGCCAAACTCCATTTAATTCACACCTACGAGGCAGCCACTTGAAAAGTGAAAATATCTTGTGGATACAGCATAAGCTCGTATTTATTTATTATGATTCAGACCTCACACACAATTGAGTGAGCAGCCATATTCTGGGAATTCTATTAATGGTTCTTGCTTCACCAAAAAATAATAATGATTGACGAAAGTTTCCGCATCTCAAGATATTTTTTTTTCACTAAAAACTTTACATTTCTGGTTAACCCTAAAAATGTCTCTAAATTTATATTTTGCAAAGGTTAAATAAATCTTTATACAGAAGAAAAACTACAAAGATTTCTTCTATAAAATCTATAGAACAGAAAGGGAAAAATTAATGATTTAATTAAAGTTTAAAATTCATTAAACAATTACTTAAAGGCAGAACTCTAAAAACATTGATTATATTTGATCTGAAACCTATGAGGACCCTCTTTCTATACCTTTACTTATCCGCTATCTCATATTGTTTCACAGAATATTATAAACAATAAATATTTACTCAACATTTTTCTCAGTAAAGTGCTGAAATTCCATTAAATTTTTTTTCGGTATTTGACAAAATAATCCCAGGCGCAAATTTGACGGAAGTTTCCGCCCATCCAATGAATATGTCTCCTCCCTCCTCGCGGGGATGAGGAGTCAAGCGGAGACACCAGACTGATGATCATTGCATAATAAACCATAGTGAGGATACAGATACCATAACCCAGAGCCACGTTTTGCTTGGCTTGATGGCTTTTTGAAGTCATCCAGCGATCGCCGGATGATGTCATCTCCTGCTGGCTTGAGAGACTGGCTGGGAGACTGAACTTTGGCAATATTTTAGCGTAGATGGCGATGATTAGTTAAATGTGTGTAAAGGGAATCAATGCCATCTGTTGACGCATCACTTCACTCCACTAAACACACACACTCAATTACGTAAGCCACAAAGGGGCTTCGTAAAATCAATCCGAAACCAACTGTCAAAGATTTGGCGATTATTCATTTGCCGATTTCGCTTTCTTTTGCGATGTGTCATGATCCATGACAATTGCTGACCAATATTTTTCGGCTGGATAAATACTATGATATAAAAAAAAAACAACATGAAAACATAAACAAAATCCGCAAAAATGTAACGAGGTCAAATATATGATTTTGGAGACTGGCTTTAACTGGCCAGGCCAAAAAGTTGAGGGGGGAGATTCCATAAAGAGAACCCAATTTTTTCGACGAGGTGTATATGTATCTGGGTACTTGCTACGCGTAGTGTTTGTAGTTTCACCGGAAATCCAAAACAACATTTGATTTATGATAAAAACCCTCCCGCAACTGTTTATGGCTTATCTAAAAATGACGGTGACTGACGGGCCAACAACAAGTGTTTTCGATGGCTTCCAGGGAGCATGGAGTACGAAGCTCGGAGTTCATGTGGGCCAAGTGTTCCATTTAGGTGCCGCCCGCACTGAAGGGAGGAGAAAGGGTATATTGCGTGCGGCGGATGTACAAATGTACAACCGTCACACTATAAATATATCCGCCGCTAATTGAGTGTGGATTCTTAGGCTCCAAAAGCGGCCAGGTGATTAGTACGTGGCCCATGGAAGCATTGGCTCAGATATACTATAGGTGAGCACGAACGGAATGGAAAAAGAAAACATTATAGATTAACTTCCCTAAGAGGAATGTTTTTGGTTATTTTAGACATTAACTAGAAGGAATTTTGAAGAAATTTCTTTAAAATTTCTATTTAGTAAATTAAAGTTTGAAAACTAACCTAAAGTAACTCAGGAATCTTTGCAGCTATCTTAATATTTATATCTGAAAATCGTAAAAACTTTTCATACATAAAATATTCCTAAGTTTATACCTGAGTAAAACCTAATAATTTAGAAAATAAACATGGTGTTCACTTCCAGTATTTGTGACTGATCGCCCAGAAGCTTAAATTCCTGGCGGTTACTCACACCAAGTAAGAGGCTCATCCTCTTAACAGCTGTATAAGCAAGGCTGCTCTGTGAAATTGTTGTTTACAAAATTATAAAAAAAAAATAAAAAAGCAAATGTAACCGATCAGAGGCCTGGAGAGTCTTCTATGGTTGGTGTAACTTCAGAAGCTAGAACCTCCAGTGGCAGCTGTTGGCCTGTAATTAACGTGGATTCAATGGAAGGGTTGCAACCATCGGATCCCTTGGCCGAAATTTGAGATCTGTGAATGTTGTTTTTGTCGCGGACTGACTGCCATAAAGTTGGTGGAATATAACCGACCCCAAGAAGCACACACACACACAGTCGACTCAAGGCAAAGAGCCCAAGCTTGTGTAGGGGCAGAAATTTTTGTTTTCCTACATTTTTACCTCAGTTTTGTTGTTTTGTGTTTTGCTGTTTGCTTACGCCACATACTCGCTCTTAAGTGCTTGTGTGTGTTGGAAAAAAGGTGCTGCTATCGCTGCTATTCTTGCCCCGGCACCCAGCACCCGGCTTGCTCCTCCTTCTCCTCGACCATATATGAGCGATTCCCCGAGAGGGAGAGAGTCTCGTCATTGGAAAAAAGTGCTCAAAGCTAACGATCGCTAGGAGAGGAATGAAAAGGAAAGGAATGATGTGGACTGCAGCGGAGAGAAGGCTGGAAAGGGACAGCTGTAGAGGTGACATCATCGCCTCCGACTCCTGGGGAGCCATTTGATCGCGGTTTGAAGTCAGGCAGCAGCTGGGCTTTCAGGCATTTTCGAAGCGAAGGAAAACTGAAACGTCCAACGAGGTACCAATCGCTTGGATAGGATTTGTTTTTTGTTTACAATGACCACATACCCTTTCCGAAAGATTTTCTACATTATCTTTTCCAAACACCCTATAAAATTATATTTACAAATTATACAAATTTCTTTAAAAATTAATTACTGTTTATATTACTGAAACCCCAAACAGTATCTCAAATTTCAACAACGAACCAAATAAATCCCAGTTCTCTGATAAGAGACTTTAACCGGATGCTATTATTTTGACCGCGAACGTGCATAAAAAATGTGCGAATGTGTAGATAATGCCGATAAACAAGGCCTCTCTCTAAATGGCTGACTCGTGGAAAAGTAATTCAAGATAACAAAGAACATAAGAACGAAATACAAATAATTAAACCCGCCAAGGGTATGAGCAACTTCGGCTATGCTCATGGTTATTTATTATATACCCTTTCCCCCCTTTTTTTTTGTTATTTGTTTGGTCAAATGTTGTAACTGTATCTGTAACTGTAACTGTGTAGCTATATAGTAGTCGCCCCTGCTGTTGATTTCGTTGGACTGCACTTAATCCCCTTTGCCGGGCGACATATACAATTTCAGTCTGTTTTGGCCCAGGGGCGGCCTGCATTGCGTAACCCGGACTTGACTTGACGAGGGCTAAACTGTCGAAGGGTACGAGACCTACACAAGTTCCCCCACAAAAAAAAAGATACAAGAAAAAAAACTAATGCATTTGTATGAGTGCATTTAAGGCAAAGTGCTGCTAATGGACGGAACTAATGTTGTTGTCAATTTAAGGGAGAAAAATGGGGAGCTAGAGCTCCTATACATGGGCTACCTAATTGCGGAGAAGGGATTATCCAAAGGCAGAAAAAGTTCCATAAGCTTTAGAGGGAATTCTACAAATATTGTTTTTTTCAGATTTCAGATTATTGGGAAATATTAAAATTATAAATTCTTAGAATTTATTGTTAAAAATATTGAAGCTCTAAAGATTCCGAGATTTACTTGTAAAGGTTTCTTAAGTTAGTTTTGCTTTGAATAGTTGTAACCTAAAATAATTTAATTATTAAGGATTGGTATAAGATTTATTAATTTAGTTACATATTATGAAAAAAATACTTTAATCTTTTTTTGGATTGCTGTGGCTGATGTTTCTGATATTTCCCATGATTTATTTAACAAAGAAATTCATTTACTCTTGCCTTTAAATATATTAAAAATATTCTATAATTGTCACAGTTCCTAAAATTTCTTTGAGTATTTTAAACAATTTTCTACTTAACTTCCAATCGATTCATCATAAAATATTAACCATTTCCTATTCCTATCTCCCTTAGTTTCCCAGTGAATCACCGCTCATTTTCGACCCTCTTCCTAACAATGCCATAAATTCACCTTAAGTCATCTTCAAGCTCACAAATTACGCATGCATCATACATACACTCCAAGCCGATGTACAATAGGCACGAGTGTGTGTGAATTTAGCAACATTATCAACGAAATGAGGTCATTCCTCGTTAGACGCTGGCAAATTCAAGACCATTTTTAGCTAATTTTTTGGCATTTGGCGCGAGCCGAGGCAGCGAAGATAAAAAGTTGGCGTCAAAAAAGCCCCAAATAAAGTCAATGCAGCTCCACAAACACTCACACACACTCATACACACACATATTTTTTTGGCAATTTGTTTACCAAATTGTTTTTGTTATTTTCGGTACTTACTTTGCGCTGGGCCTCGGCGGCGAAACCAGACTTGGCTGCTCGGTTGGATGCCATGGTTTTTTGGTGCTGGAGAAACGGGTTTGGCTTGCAGGGAGTAAACAAAATGTAGGTTGCTCTTGGCTCGTCGATGCACTGGAATGCCGCGTTATGGAACGTAGGGAGCGCTAGGGTTAAAGCCAAGTTTTTGTTTTTCAGTTTTTTACGAAGCACGTCCGTTCGGTGCGAAAGCTAACTGCGATGTGAATGGCTGTTCAGCGAGGAGAAGCCAAAGAAACCTCCCCAAAACCCCACACCACAGCTCCAAGCTTGCGCTCTCTCTCTTGGTCTCTCTTGCTCCAGCTTTTTTATCAGTCAGCTGTTTTTCCATGATGAAACTGGTGATGTCATAGGCCTTTTTTTAATAATGTACTGGAAAAAATATGATGTGAGTGAGCCAGAGATCAGGCTAGGCTGACTACACGGGGATTTCAAATCCTATTAGGAATCTGAATCCATTAAAACCACTTCTAAAATTCACTAATAATTACTAATATTTTTTTCTCTGTAATAAATTTATATTTAGTTAAATTCAATTGATTGGAGTAATGGGAACAAGCAATTAATAAGTATTTTTCAAAACTCCATATTTTTTTAATCACTTTTCAGGCTTTTTTTTCGACTTGTGTGTTACGAAAAAAATTATAATTAATTGTTTGGGAATTTAAAAAAACACTCCAATATTAAATAAAAATTAATTCATGGCAAAAAAAGTTAAATATTATTATTAAGGAACAATAAATACTGTAATAAAGCGTACTATTATTTTTTTACCATTAAGTGAGCATAATATAAATAAATAAATATCAATAAATATTTGCAAAACTGAAATTTTTCCTGTGTTTAAAGATAAGAAAGATTACCCCACCAGTGTAAAATTCCATCGGAACATGGAGCTCCATGTTTCCCACTTCCCATGATTCCCATCTTATCGAATGGCCAATGGGAGCATTCCAATAGGATGACCATCATCCGTATTTTTTACTGACAACCAACAAGTTAGTGGGTTTTGCCTTGAGAATTAGTTACAGTTTATTCACATAAATATATTTATATATTTTGTTTAGGTAATCGTATAAATTATGCAATTGTTTTTTTTTGTGGATTTACGATAAGAAGCGAAATTCTTTTGTATTTTTTAGTGTGTGTTTTTGTTTTAAAATAAATAGAGGAATTGCTTGTATAATTTGTTTTGTTGTTCTGTTTGTCGTGTTCTTAGTTCTTTGTGTTGTGTGTTCTGTGTGTGTGTGTGATATATATAATATTAAAATACATAATTCAGCTTGATCTTGAAAGGTTTCGGTTTGGGTTTCGAATGCAGCATCTCAATCATTTGATTTATTATGTGGGGTTTGTCTTTTGTTTTGATTATATCGCCATTAGGTTTATAACATAGGAAAGCAGTAATTAACTAGAAGTTAGGGCTTATTAGTTTCATACACATATTGCCATTACATATATATTAATCTATCAACGGTTTCCGCATGCGAAACGTATCATATAATCCTGCCTGCCAATCGGTCTCTCTCATGCATCGTTCTAACTGTTTTTAAGGCCCTTTCGCTCAGATACAAGTGGGTATATAGACTATATATGGGATATGGGATGCTTTTCTCTTACTATATTTAAATTGATTTCATTTTTACAATCTTTTATGTGGGGGGACGACTCTTTAAAAAATAATCATCATAATTTATTGTATTTTTCGTTTTTGTTTTTGTTGCACATGGATAAATACAAATTACAAATATAAATGTGTGTGTATAAGTGTATAAAAAAAGTGATACCAAAATATATATACGTAGACGCAAAATAGACAATAATGTACAGAGAACTTTGCTATATAATTACAAAAAAGGGGCGACACATAAGCATAATCAGATTTTGGACTCCTACTACAAATAGTACAATTACATAATCATAATATTTCCACTAGGGATCTCCTAGTTTCAAGCACACTGACTCTGTGATCTGTGATTACAGCATTGCAATGGTTGAATATATATATATCCGAAGCTAGCTATATTTGCTCTCGATTCCGATCAGTATCAGCAAATAATTTTAATTGAATTTTAGTTTTCCTATTTTTTTTTTGTTTCGTTTTTTGTTTCCTTTGTTTTTTAATAAATAATACCGCACGATTCGTTGGCTCAACGTAGTATGTAGTAAACTTAACTTACAGAACAACACACTGTGCAAAATTGGGCAAAAATAAAGCAGTGAGGCGCTGTGGATGTGGATGGGTTTTAATGGTATGTCGATACCGCGTCTTCGTTCCTATTTATTGCTCGCTTGCGGCGTTGAATCTCGCATTATTTTAAACTAGAGGGGCTTGTCTACTAATCTTTATATAATTTTCAATTATATACGCCGCGTCCGCGTCTGGCTCAAGTTATACTCAAATGTAAGCATGCACTTTCAACTTTTGAAGCGAGTTCGTAATTAAATTAGATTCGAAACGAAGCGAATCGCATCGAATCGAATCGAAAAATTGCATCAAATGTTCATTTTTCTTTGATATTGAATTGCTTCGCAAACGATCCCCGAACTGTGGGGAGGAGGATCCCAACTTCTTCTATATTCCATCCCAAGCCTTCTCTTTTAGGGTTTGTCTTAGTTCTTAACTAATTATAACTTGCAGCTGCTCTCTCACTTTTCGTTTCACTCCTTCATATCAGGCTCTTCCTGCCATATTCCATTCTGATTCTGATCTCAGCTCTATCTATATATATATATATAGTGTGTACGTTATATATAGGTTTTTATAAGCTTTTTACGTTTGTTTTCCTGTGTTCTTTAGTAACCATAATTTGTCGCACGCTATCCACACTAGCATTCGCATTCCTTATAGATCTCTCATCCTATAAATAAATACTCCAACTCTCCACACACATTTAGCTATATCCAGATTTGGGTTCTCGAAAACACAATCAGGTTTTGGTTTCCTCTCGTCCAATTCACAGCAACGATATATCTATGAGGGTATTAAAGGGACAATTAGTAGGTATATCTGCGCAAATATATCTATAATTACCCTTATTTTCGTGACTATCAGCAGTGACTAGCGTGGTGGTTGCCGCTGTGCTCGTCAGCAAGCTGTTGTTGTTGTTCAGGTGCAGATCTTGTTGTGACTCGATGCTCAGATCGATCAGTTGGCTGGCAACTGGAGCAACAACATCCTGCAGCAGATTGATGTCGCTAAAGATCCCATAACTCGTTAGCAAATTGAAAAAATAAAGGAAATTTAACTCACTTCTTGTTGTTGACACTCTCGATGTGACCATTGCCATTGGCCACCGTCGGGGTCGCGTTGCTGCCCTCAAAATCCACCAGCAACTTGCCGTTGCTCACCTGCTGCAGGTTCTTGGCGTTCTCGTCGATGATCATCGTGGAGAAGCTGTTGATGAGCGAGTTCTCCTTGTCTAGCACCGATTGCTCATACATTGCCTGGCTGTTCGGTGGCTCCGTGACCGCTTGCTGGGCGGCTACGTGTGCTGGCTTGGCATCTGTAGTGCTGCTGGGCGAGCCTCCAGCCGAGTTGTTGCTGCTGCCACTATCGCTGTTGCTGCTGCTGCTGTCCGCAGGAGCTGGTGCTGCGGCGGTAGCTGCTTTATCGTTGGCGTCCTGTGAGAAATTCAGCATTAGAATTTGTAGTTATTTTTAAAATCGTTTAAAGTCACCTTAGCGGGCGTGGTGGCAGGTCCACCTGCCTTGCGGGTACGCGACATAATCGCCTCCACTCGCTTACGACGCTCCTCGCGCTCCTTTTCCTCGCGTTTGAGCCGCTCAGCCACCTCAACACGCTGCTTTTCTGCCTCCTCCTTGGCCTTCTTTTCGGCCTCCTCGCGCTCCACGCGCTGCTTTTCCTCCTCCTCGAGCTTGCGCTGCTCCTCCTTCTCGCGCTGCTGGGCTTCCTGTGAAACGAAGAGCAAAATTAGTAATTTAAAATCTTTGTTTTCTTTGGTCTCCTTACCTCAATGGCCTTTCGCAGGCGCTCCTCCTCAGCGCGGCGCTGCTCTTCAGCCAGGCGGGTTGACTCCTCTTCGAACAGACGCTGGCGCTCGGCCTCCTCCTCTTGAGCCTTCAGTTCGGCCAGGCGCTCTGCCTCCAGTCGTTGGCGCTCCAATTCCGCCTGTCGTTCGGCCTCCTCGCGGGCCAGGCGTCGTCTCTCGGCCAAAGCGGCCTTTGCCTCCTCCTCGGTCGTGATCTTTTTGGCCATCATTGAAGCGGTCATCAGGTCTCCGCCCTCTGGCGGCGTTAGTTCTCTCACCTCGGAGTTTTCCTTACTGCGCGGCTTCTTGGGCGCAGCCTGCTCCTGCGGCGGCTTTTGTGCCTCCTTCTCGGTGCCCTCATCGGCCTTCTCCTCTACATTAACTGAGGTAACCAAAGTCTCGGGCACGGGTTCCACTGCCTGTGGGGCAACCTGTTCCTCCTGACGTGCCACTTCCTCCGTCTTCTCCGAGGAGTTCAGGGCCTCCTTCTCAGCCTTGCTTACAGAGGGAGCAACAGCAGGGGCGACTTCAGCAGAAGCCGAAGATGTGACCTCTGCTGGTGTCTTTTCAGCCTCCTTGGCTACGCCATTCTGCTCGACAGCTGAAACTGAAGCCGGAGCAGGAGCAGGGGCAGTTGCAGGTGCTGCCTGAGCTGCAGGAGCCGCTTTTGTGGTAGTCGTCACAGTGGAGCTGCTGCTGCTGCTTGTGACGATCATGGACCGGGACATCGCAGAGGTATCCTTGGTTTTCGGCTCTTTGCTGAGCCGGCTAATACGCTCCGAGCTGGCTGTGCGACTGGACAGAGCCTTGGAAGCGGATGCCGCTTTGGGTACCAAGGGTTCCTGGTGGTATAAAGTTTTTAATTAAAAAATAATAAGTAAATAATACGAAAAACAATCAAGTAAAGGAAAGAGACTTGAAACCTTACCCTTTTTGGCGTTGTCATCTTTTTCTCAGCGCTGCTCAGTCGCGTCGAGCTGGAGGTCACGATCATGGAGGTGGACATTAGGTTCGCAGTTCGTTTCGGGGTCGTTTGTGCAGATGGCGAGGCGGCTGTTGTCTTAACGGGCGGCTTCTGCTGATCCTTCTTCAGTTTGTTGATCTCTGCAAGGGCTACACGTGGTTACACTCTCGCGTCAAACAAAGATTCCTTGGACTTACCATCCAGAGACATGCCAGTGCCGGCGATGCTGGCAGGTCGCGGTTTTCGTGGCGCCGTTGCCGGTCGCCTAGGCACCAGACCGGATGTGGACACGTTTGTCGATGTGGACATGGCGCTGCCGGGCCTTGAGCTGCTGTTGTAGTGTCCGCCGGGCGTGGCATTTCCCGATCGCGAGCCTAAAGAATCGAGTTTGGATTAGAAGAGTCAGCAGGGGAGGCGGATGCGTACTCGGGAGTGGGGAGAGTCAATATATTATGGATGAGCTAAATGTGAGGCACCAAATCAAGCGTACGTGAGTTCTGTTGTGACCGTAACCAGAGTGAGTGGATCATTATTGAAGGGAGTTACACAGGGGAGAAGGAAAACACAAAGCCAAATGTAGACACAAGTTAACCAAGAAAGTACCAACAGACTAAATGGATTCCCGATCCTTACACATAGCGAGCAAACATAATGAGGAGCTGGAGGAGGAGAAGACACAAAGTAAAACCAAGGACCAAAAATAACATATATCCAACACCACAATTTGAGACATTACCCAGTACATATGTTTGTATGTAAATATAATGTTAAATGATATCTAAAATGTATAAATATAAATGAAACTCATTATGAATATATACAAAATTAAAAGGTACATAATTCTTTCCGATACACCAAAAAATAAATGTATATAAAAGAAAATACAAATAAATGTGTAAACTATGTGGATTCATACGAACAAAACGACCGACAGATGGGCAATAACAAGCAGCAAACAATATGGACCAAAGGAGAACCCAAAAAAAGGATCCTTAGTATAAATTCAGGAGGATTATGATAGTGAGACGAAAGCTATGACAACTGCAGTGCGTTTGAGACCTAGTTTGTATATAATTTTAAATTATTTATCAACTTTTGCCTTCTACCAATAAGTTTATATATATAGATCCTTTACTAAATAAGATGATTTATCGATTTCTTTTATTTTTAAATATTTATAGGCAACGTTTAATATTAATTAATGAAATTAATGGTTCCTGAAACCAACAACACGCACTGGTTCTATGAAAAATTGCTACAAAATAACTTTCAATGGGAATGAGATGGGAATTGAATCACAAATTGCTGGTCAAATGAACTTGGGACACTACCGCCAATCGGTCGTTCTTCGTATGCCTTTTTATGGATCGATCGATGGATCGATTTATGTGGGGAACCAAAGCCTATATTGGTGTGTTTGTGTGGTGTTGTTGTGGTGTGTGTTTGTGGTAAAAGTTCAAGTTAGCCAATTGTGTGCTATTGCTAGCTACTTGAGGAAATGGTTACGCTATTCGAAATCTGCTGAGTATTTAGTGTGGAGTGGTGTTCAGGTGCTAGTGTGTTGGTGTTTTGGAGTGATTATTGTTGGTAGTTCGAAATGGTAGATTTCTTAGGATTTGTACTTTTGTTTAATCGCACACACCTGCATTCACTAACAAACTAGCAGAGTTCATGAGCAACAATGAGTTGGGATCGAAATCGAGAAAACGGTGGGGGTTAGTAGAGATCGCATATTGCTGCTGCTGGCCACGCCCACGCCCAGTCGCGTTCGCGTTCGCGCGGAAGGATGCGTTGAAGGATGAGGTTGAGGCAAATGATGACTGGAGGTATTTCTTAGTCGCTGCAGTTTGCAGGCCGAGTGTGGACTGGCGTTGGTGCAGGTTGTGGTGGTAATTGGGTTGTTGTGGTGCTGTGCTGCCATAAACCGACCAACTGCTAATCTGTGTCATGCTCTTACTGGTGGTGTCCCGCTGCCCGCCGGCACCGCTAGCCAGCGGCCGGAAGCTGGTCGATATACCGCCGCCCAGCGAGTACTTTCCGCGATCCCTGCCTCCGGCCAGGTGGGTCATGCTGCGTGACATGATGCCGGCGGCACTGGAGCTGCCACTACCGGCGCTTCCAGCTCGCCGGGATCGTGCACTGCCGGCCGGGCCTCTCCGCCCACCGACGCCGCCGCCCAGCGAGGAGGTCTCGTCCAGCATCTCCAGCTCCCGTTCGCGGCGTTCTCGCTCCAGAATGGCCCGCACGTGCTCTCCGTTGCGGCGTATTGGCTGCGCCAGCTGGTCCAAGCGGTTCATCGAGTAGGCCCGTCCTGCGGTTCAGTTGAAAGTTGGTTGAGAATTGAGGTTTTGCGTGAATCGTTGCGAGCCCGGCTTTTCTGGCTGCTGAGCGATCCTTACGAAGCTACGTAGCATATCTACTTGCGGTTGCGCTCAAAATAAAGGTGCATGTGTTTTTGGAGATTATTCCATTTACTTGAATATATTTATGCAGGATTTTTAGTTTTAAAACTAACCAAAAACAAGCAAACCCTCCATTTGGATCGCAACTCAAGTTTTCAACAAGGAGACGGCACAAAAAGATGTGGACAACTGGTCTACAAAATGGTGTTTACAAGTGAAGTGTGTGTTCGTGTGGCTGGTGTTCTTTGTACAGTGTGTGTGTTTGTTGTGCAGGGAACAAAGTTTCATGTGTTGAGGTGCTTCGAGAGAAGACTGTGCTCCTTCTTTTTCTCACTTTCTCTCCGCCCAAAAGCAGCGAACCCAAGGGGATCGACGGATGCAAATTCAGGGACTTGGCTTGGAGGGGCAGGCAACTCTTGGTCCGGAATGGGCTAAACCAAAAGAAAACTCTACTAATTGGATGGACAGATGGATGTCGCATGACGATGATGGAGCTGATTGATGATGATAATGCGGAATAGCTGGACGATGAAGCTGTTTCTGATTGCTATTCAGAGAGCGGTGTGTGTATGTGTGTTTGGATGGGTTGGGAGATCGACTGGGTGGGTCTTACCTGGGGTTCTGGCCGGCGTGGTGCTCAGGGAGCTGCGCGACCCGTAGTAATGCCCGTCTCGGGGGCTTGGTATTGTCGGCATGAGGTCCGTTTTCCTGCGGTAAACGCTTCGGAACACCATGGGTGATGTGTCAACGCTATCTTCTGCAATATTCGGTTTTGGGTTGTTTGGTTTTCGTTTTTTTGATTTTACAAGTTTTTTTTTTTGGATTTTGATAATTTAGAATTTTTAGATGCACTGCCGAAATGATTTTCTTCGGCCTAAAAAAAATATACTGGACTTACGAGACTAAGAACAAGAGAAACCAAAAGCGAAAATAGCGAAAAAACTAGATGAAAGTGTTTACACTTGGATCTTTGGACTGATTTTGACTGAGACGGTTTTATAATTAATAGATTTTATTAATTTAATTTTTAAATATTTTAATTCGATTATTTAGATCAACATAGATCTAAAAGAGTGTCCTTACTTGGAATTTATTTATTTTAAATTATTAACCTTAAAATTTCCAGGTTTTAGATAATTTAAAATATCCTAATCCTGTGTAAACACTTTCATTACAAAACAACCATGCTTTTTTTCGGAATCTACATTGGAATCATTATAGATGGCCGATGCTGCCTTCCAAGGAATAGCTTCAGAAAAGGAGCTCTTGAAGCAATCTGTACAAACTGTGGATCGGGGATAAGAGATCATGCAAAAACTGGGGGGGCGAAAGACATGCCTTTTGACTGGGGGTTAGAGGGGTAGAGACAACGAGTTAAGAGCTTACGGCGGGCGTGAGTTACGATTACGGGGTTAGGAGTTACGGCAAAAGATAAACAAAAAACGGGGTCAGAACGAGTTGAGTTAAGAACAGGAACGAGCTGAGAACAGGAGTAGAAGTTGAAGAACCCTCACCCTTACGATACGAGTTATGGTTAAAGTTGTGGTTGTTGTTGTGGCCTGCGCCTGTGGTGCTTGTGGCTATTGGTGTGATATTTGTAGCTGTAGCTGTCGGATTGGGTCTGTGCGCTATTGCTGCTTTGTTGGTGGAGGAACTGGGCGGATTAGCCGGCCCATCGATATTTATCTCGCTGCCGGCGATGGAGAGCGAGAAGCGCTTGGGTGGCTCGTCATTGGAGTAGCCCCAATTAAATACCTCGTACATAGACGAGGATTTTCGTCGGTGATCTGTGTGAAAATGCGCGGTATTTGTGGTTCGATTCGTTTCAGAGAGAGAGAGTAGAGAAAGGTGAACGTTGTTACAGAGGTGTAGTTTTTGGGTGCAACTCAAAGATATATTCGTAAAACGGAACAAAAAACGTTAAGGGAATAAAGAGAGAGATAAAAAGAAAATAACAAAGTGATCGTGTGCCGTGTGAGAGGGTGTTTGGTATATAAGGGTAATATCTATATAATAATAGTAATTCACATGTACACGGTCAGCGCCCGCAATGGGAGATAACACAGTAGAGAGTAGGGTTATAGAAATCTCTATGGGACACATGTAAACGATAACTGGTCAATTACGAGTGTCTAAGGTAACGATAACAATAACTGCAAAGTAAAATTTAATCTCATTATGGTGTGTGTTGTGTGTGTGTCAGTGTCTGGTGTCTCAGCGAGTGTTGTAAATTGTATTGTGTGTGTTTGTGTCCAGGGTAATCTAAGTGCCGGCAAGGGGCATGGGGTACTCACCGTCGTGTCTGTCCGTGGAGGAAGAGGCACGCTTCTTAGCACCACTGTCGGCAAGTTCACGCTCTGAACTTCGACGTGAGAGCGAGGCGCCCGCTACGTTCGATATAGATGTCGATCTGTGGAGGGAATAATTCAATATTAATGCTTATACTTGATATAATAAATAGATAACAATTAAGTCATTAATTAATGCCTGATATATCTTTATTAAAACAATAAATGAACTGCAAATAAAAGCCTCCTTCAAGTTGCACTCCTTTTACTTTTTGATATCATTGTTTTTGTCTCCTGAATAACCAAAATATGCTAGACATTCTCCTAAAGTGCTCATGATCAAATACTTTTAAAGAACTGCTTTAAAAATGACTTCATATCATTCTAGCTTTTCAACTAAATGCTAATTGAAACCAAAATATAATTCGTATCAATTAGGCTCTCGTTTCTGGCATGTCACTGGAACTAAAGCGATAATTAATCACAGCACAGCTGGCTTCTGTTAACAAAGAATAGTACATATAGCCCTGAATGGTTAGAAACAAAAACATATGCTCCATGAGAGATTCAAACCCAAAACCGTATCATATTTATACTACGGCCTCACCTCCGCTGACCCCAAAAGGCACTGGGCGATACCAGGCCATAATCCGCGGGCACATCCAGCAGACGAGGAGTCGAGGAGCCAAAGGCAAAACCAATTGAGTTCCTGTCCCGCTTTTTGACTTCTATTCGGGAATCGCGTTCCTGTTAAAAGATTTTACATTAAAAAAAGGCTTCAAATGAATGCTATCCCAAGGTCTTACCTGATTCTTTTTGAGAATATACTCGCGACGCTCCTTCTCGGCCTCAAAGATGGCCTTCTTGCGCTCCTCCACCTGATGGCGCTTCTCTGTGTCGCGTATCCGTATCTCTTCGATGCGCCGCCGTCGCTCCTCCTCCTTTTGTTCGCGGTACCGCTGGGCGGCCTCCGCCTGGGCGCGTAGCTCCTCGATCTTACGCTGCCGTTCCTCGTTCTGTCGGTCGCGTGCATATTTCAGCTTCTCCTCGCGGTCTTTGGACGCTACAAAAAAAGAAAAACACGCAGTTAGCAAGTATTATTGGATGCAAAGGGGTTAACTCGATGATAAACAATGTTACGTTCGCAGGCAAATAAAAGGGGGAATTATTATTCTGCCGAGAAGTTCTACCTGTGGCCCAAACAAAAAATCAATATAAAATCAGCTTTATTGGCCACATTTTCGGCCTTTTGCCGGCGAGTTATTTACCAAGAGAGCTCGCACTGCTGACGTCACCGACGATGTACGCTCACAGTTTGTGGGTCAATTGACAAAACTACGTCGAGTGTGTGGCATGAGCTAGCAACAATAACAAATGGAACAAATACACGGACACTGAACGCCCTCTCATTTTGCAAAATAAGGCGAAAAAATAGAAAGCAAATGCAAGCGCACAGTTTTCCTTTTTTATTTTCTCGTTCTATTGAAATGACATTGAGGGACGAGCAGAGAAAAATGCGAGAGCGGTGCAAAAAGAAAACAATAATAAATAATAAAAATATTTGTATTAGAAAACATGCGGTTGGCTTGCGGAAAATGTCTGCATAATCGAACTGGCCTTATCGGCGTTATCGGCCAATATATTTTTGGAATTCCATGACGTAAGTGAGAGACGACAAAGGAACAACTGCTGCAAGTCAATCTTGTCAGTTTCCATGTGTGAAAATATTTAAACAAATGGAAAATTATCAGCGGCCAAGGTCGCAGACAAATTTTTTAAGATTTTAACTCTCTGAATGCCTTTGATTTTACAATATAGACTTACAAAAAGAATGTTCTTGAATACGTTCAAGTGAAATTTGAGTTCTAAGGAGAAATCTCAAATAACATTTGTATAATTTTCAAGAAAATAGTATGTGCAAAAATTTAAACAATCTTTTCCAAAGCTGTAAATGCTATAATTCTTTGGGAAGACATATTCATTTAGTTAATTTATTAAAATTTCTTTATAGAACTAGATTTTTATTCAAATTAGGTGTGGCTTCATATTCAAATTCTTCTTTCTTTTCTAATTTGCAAAAGATCGATAAGAATCCCATATAGGAGTAGACTTTGTGTCAGCTTTTAAGAAAAAAATGGCGAATCATTTGAAAGGGTTTTTCTGTTAGTAAGCGTGATTCTTTGAGTTTTTATTCAGCTGATAAGTAAAATGAATTTATAAGTAAATAATTCTTATGCAGTTTTAGACATTCAATAAAATTACTAAACTTTTTGGGACATCTTAGTTAGAACAACGAGAATCACACTGTTAAAGGGAATACCATATTTCCTTTTACATGTTTTATTCATAAGCTAAGCATACAAAGGACCTCCGTAAAATCAGAATTGTCCCAATCAAAGTAATCCAAGATGCCAACATCAAAAGTTATATCTCCGAAACGTCTTTTTACATTTCCCGGCTTGTCCCAGACCTGTCACCTGGGCCTTTGGAGGGTTAAGCCAGCGATAAGGTGGCACATTAAACTGGCCTAAAGTTCGCTCTTTTGTTTAGTGAGATCATGCGGCAGGTATGCACAGCAGAACAGGGGGAGGAGGCGGGGCGTGGCTCTGGAATGTCAACTACCTTGAGTGTCTTCTTCGGACGAGGTGCCGCCACCGCCCACCTGGGCAAACCAATGCAAGGTTGCGCCGGCGCCGCAGCCCGTTGTCGTCGTGCTCTTTACCGCCGACTTGGCAGGTGCAAATGCGTGGGCTGGAGTTGATTGGAGCGGAGTATACGTATACACAACATATGAATGTATTAGCAAGGTGAGTGTGTGCGAATGTGCTGATTTTACTGTTTATATAACTCGCAAATCGCGATAATCCCAGTGGAAAAGGCCTTCAGGCGGACTTACCTTTTCGCTCGGCGCTGCCCTCGCGGCTCTCCGGTCGCTTGGATGTGTTTTCCACTGAAAGTAAACGAAGGGGGGAGGCGGCAGGTGAGTAATGTGATTTTTCCGGAGTTTTCACACAGGAACGTGGGGGAAAATCAATTGCCGTTCGTTCAGCCAGAAGAAGCAGCGGATAAAGGAGAACACCAAAAACACGGATGGACAAACGAAAAGGACAGACGGACAAACACAAACACACACGCACGCGAACGCACACAAACAAGCAGCAGCTGCGATGACGAAGCGAGAGACGTTGGGAAAATGTGTGCTTGCCCTCTCGCTCTACTGCTGCTGCTGCGAACTGGAGACACCAACTTATTTATAAACTCAAAACTCCGGACGACGGATTGGGGGAGCCCAAAACACACGGCAGCGAATCTTTGCCCATTTCGAAGGGGGCAGACACTTCTGGCTTCCTTTCCTCTGGCTTTTTCTCTTTTCTTCACTCCGTTTGCTTTGACCGTGGTGTGAGTGCTGCCGTTTGCTGCGCAGTCGACCAGCACTTTTTGGCCGTGCCAAATGCCCCGAAAACGCGAATTTCCTGCCCGTTTTCGACGCGTCGCTCAAGCACCGGGTCTTGTCCTTCAATTTCGCACTTAGGGGGCCTGTTTTCAATGCGTACCTTCTGGATTATTCGAAATATTTTCGTGTTGGCCCCCAAGACTCGCCATATTCCCTTTCAAGCAGTTGTGAGCAGTGTGACCAGACTGGTGGATCCGAAAAGATTGGGAATGGAAAACTAAAGGTGGAGGAACATCGATAAAACATCGCTTGTTTTTTTGTACTAACGAGTTTTTATATTAAAAAATTAGTTAAATGATTAAATCTATTTATTATTTTATTTTATTTATTTAATTGGTTAATTTATCTTAAAAAATAAAATTATTATAATTTATATTTACAAAACTTATCTTGGTGATCATTATTTTTATTATATTATTAAAAATAAAAATCATTTGTGATCAAAAAACATAAAGTAGAGGTCAACGACCTTGGTTGAAGGAACAGCTGATCGACAATTTTTGTTTTAAAGGAAAGTTGTTTATGTTGGTCAGAGCAAAACAAAAATAGTTTATCAGCTGTTCGCTCATCAATGGTCGAAAAAAAAAATAAAATAAAATACAAACATTTTTATTTACGTTAATTTATTATTGTTTTAATTAGTTAATTTCTCTTAAAAACAATAACGTCGAACATTGACGTTTCCATTTTTAATCGAAACATCTTCACGAACTAGACTGGACTACTGCCAATTCTCGATATTTTAAAATAAATAATTCTATAAAATAACTGTAACATAATTTGCTTCTTGAAAATAATTTCTGTTCTATTTTTTAATAATAATTATAATTTTGTATTTCATGATCACAAGGGCAATCGACAAAAATAGAGATAATCGGTCGTTTTAAATTTTCAGCGAATTTAATTTCAGAATACATAAAATTGAATTCTATTCCTCGGAATGCTTTCATTTCTGTCTCCCCAACAAGACCCCAATTATTTAACCGTCTTTCCACTTAAACATAACTTTTAATGAACAAAATCAATGCTTTTCAGCAGCATTACAAAGCTTAGCCAACAGGGCGGTGAGCTGGAGTAGAGAGTTAATGCCGTCGACGATCTTCATGTGGGTGATGCCAATCTCGCGGATAAATTCCAGCTTCAGGTGCTCGTCGATGTTGATGCGCTTGCAAACGCGGAAAATGTTTCCGATGATGTCCTCGGGCGAGTAGCCCAGCTTCCAGAGCTTGGCCAGGATCTTGTACGCCTTGTGGATGTCGTTGCCGGCGCAGTATTGGATCATATCCTCAAGGAGCTTGGGGTGCGGCTCGTCACAGACCTTGAACACGTTGTCCATAGTGATATCGCCAAAGCCCTGAGCTGTCGACTGCAGGTTGTTCAGTCCCTGACGCATGTCGCCCTGGGCGGTGAAGACAATGGCCTCCAAGCCGTCCTCTGTGTAGTTGAGTTTCTCCCATTTGGCCACCTCGATGAGCTTGGCTAGGACCTGGGCATCGGAGAGCTTGGTGAAGCGCAGCATGGCGCAGCGGGACTGGATGGGCTCAATGATCTTCTCACTGGTGTTGCAGGCAAGGGCGAAGCGCGTGGTGTTGCTGTAGATCTCCATGGTCCGCCGCAGCGCCTGCTGGGCGCCCTCCGTCATGCTGTCGGCCTCGTCCAGTATAACGATCTTGTGGCGGCCGCGCGGCAGTGTTACCTTCTGCTGAGCGAACATCTTGATCTTGTTGCGGACCACATCGATGCCGCGCTCATTCGAGGCATTCAGCTCGAGGACCGCCTCCTTGTAGCTGTCTCCCAGCAGGATGCGCGCCAGGCACTGGATGGTGGTGGTCTTGCCCACGCCCGGGGGACCCTTTGGGGGACAGAAAATGAATTAGTGATCATTGCAGAAGAGTTTTCTTCCTATACTCACTGCAATAATTATGTTGGGTGCATTTCCTTGGGTGGCAAAAACGGAGAGACGCGCCACTGTGTCTTCGTTGCCCACAATCTCCTTGAACTTTACCGGGCGGTACTTCTCGATCCATGGCAAGTTGTTGCGCTTGTCGTCCACTTGGACTTCCATATCTTCAGGCATTTTTCAAGTAATTTGCAAACTTTCAAAAACCAAATAATATTTTTTGCAGAAATTGAGCGTGCGGCTTCAGTATGACCGTGAATTGGGCGCCAGAAAAAGATGGCTTATTGGTTGTTATTTTTTTTCCATTTGTTTTATTAAATTTAAACCTAGTGCTGTTATTCTATTATTAAGTCATACAATTAATTAAAGCCCTGCGAATTTAACTGCGAATTATAAAATAGTTATAGAAATAGAAATTGCAACTTTATCCAATTTTTCCACCTTTTCTTACGTCAATTTCCAATCGTTTTGGGTGTTTTGAAAGATTTTAATAGTTGCAAGCGCGGTCACATTGGCAGTTGCGGAAAATAAAAGAATTTAGCTGGCCAACTGGTCGAATTTAACGCGGAAATGCAGATGCAAACGTACAAACTGGTGGTCGTCGGCGGCGGCGGCGTGGGCAAGTCGGCCATAACGATACAGTTCATCCAGGTGAGGCCTTGTTGCAGCCCGGCGGTGCCACGCAGGAGGAGCAAACACTCACAGGGAACAGAAGGGCATGGGAAGGGGGAAGTGGGACGGTGAGGTGGCCCTTGTTTTGGCAAAGGCAACAAACAAGCAAAGCAAAGCAACAAGCGAGCGACGAGGTGCGTCTGTGTGTTTGGACATGCGTGTGCTGTGTGTGCTGCATAGTTTCGAGCGGAGATCATCGCGGCCACGCCCCCGTATGTATCCCCATTTGGGCACTGGATGGATGCTACGTACGGTCAAGCGTCGCGGAGTTGTGGCTTTTGGGTGTGCCCCCTGTCTGGTCTGGCCTGGTTCGATCGATTTGGTGTGGTGTGCGGTGCGGTGTGTGCTGTGCCATGGTCACGACCATTCATTCCGTTTATTTTTAGGCATTTGCGTCACCCCCACATCTTTCTTTCGCTTTTGTATCCATCCCAGGCGCGCACACACACTCACAGATGGGCCGTAGATTTTCCCAAAAAGATATAGAGCACGGCGGGGCAGCGGCGGCCGATGATAAAGTGGCGTCGTCTTGGACGTGTGTAAACAAACGTGAAGAGCGCGCAGTGATAAATATTCTCGATCTTAATCTTGCAGAGCTACTTTGTCACAGACTACGATCCCACCATCGAGGACTCCTACACGAAGCAATGCGTTATCGACGATGTGCCCGCCAAGTTGGACAGTGAGTTTATCTAGCGATCTTAGCGATCTTAGGAAACCTCTAAATTATCTCTCTTACTTGCCAGTTCTGGACACTGCCGGACAGGAAGAGTTCAGTGCCATGCGAGAGCAGTATATGCGCTCCGGCGAGGGATTCCTGCTCGTCTTCTCGCTCAACGATCATTCCAGCTTCGATGAGATCCCCAAGTTCCAGCGGCAGATATTGCGCGTAAAGGACCGCGATGAATTTCCCATGCTGATGGTGGGCAACAAGTGCGACCTGGAGCACCAGCGGCAGGTGTCGCTGGAGGAGGCGCAGAACACCAGTCGCAGCCTCATCATGCCCTACATCGAATGCAGTGCCAAGCTGCGGGTGAATGTCGATCAGGCCTTCCACGAGCTGGTGCGGATCGTACGCAAATTCCAAATCGCAGAGCGTCCCTACATCGAGCAGGACTACAAGAAGAAGGGCAAGAGGAAGTGCTGCCTCATGTAAGAATCTCCAAAACCATTTAACGAGTATAACACCAAATTTTTGAAACACGCGTCGACTGAGCTTTGAATTCCGTTGAGAAGACGATAAACCACAAACCAAGTAACCAGTAACCGAAACCAGTAACCGTGCGACAGAAAACGAGCCCAAACGAATTGCATTTCTACCTGGAGCCGATAGCCAGGAGCCAGGTGCAACGAAAGAATCGAATAAGCTTCGCCACTTTTAAATAGCTAACGAAGAAACTCAAAAGCCCAACAACTAGAAATTCAAACACTAAGGAGGAAAGTAAAGGAAACACGCATATATAGTTAGATATATACAACAGATTCACACGCATACACGGATAACATTGTACACACACATAATATATGATATATATATATATTTCTACATATATTTTTGTAATATTATTTAAGGACGAATGTTTTCTATGATTACTATATTACCAATTGTGCGTGGCCGGCACCGCCGCTGGCCATTTGTTTTTTATATATGATAACTGGCAATAACTGACCCCCAGAGCGTTTGTTTCGATTAAGCCAAAACGTAATAATGTGTTATTGTAATTTGTATTGTTATTTACTACTAATATATACACGTATACATATTAAAAACTAAAAACTGCTTACAATCCGATTTTGTTGTAACAAAAACAAAAGAAAAAGAAAAAGAAAAACATTGAGTGCCTCGTTCTCGCGCGCGTGAAAGCTAAACCAGTTCCGTGTCCTACTCACCCTTTTTGTAAGCTGCAAGGCGCACAAAACCCAGCTCAGCTCAGCTCCTTAAGGATAATATTTTTTGATTCTATGTTCGCCACAATGTATTTGCAAACTGTGTTGTTGCTTGAGCCGCAATCTCGTTTAACTCCCTTATACACACTGCTTAATTTAACGAACTTATTTAATGGTATCTAAATAAATATATAATTATATTTAAAATATAAAACATATGCGCAATTCTAATAAAAACCACACACGGAAAATCACCAACGCTTCCACATAGACGCCTGTTTCATTGTCTATGACGGCTTTGGAGTGGAATTGTACTTGCCATCGAAGTAATTACTTGGGGAATCCTGGCAAGTGCCTTGCTAATTAGTCGGCAGCTGGTCTAAGAGCCGACTGATGGGGTATAAAAGCATCCTTGCCAGACATGAAGCAGCAGTAGTAGACAGAATGAATTCCAAGAGCGAAGTCCTGATTGCAGCCGTGCTTGTCCTGATGCTGCTGGCCTGCGTAGAGTGCCAGGTGAGTGGTTCTAATTTCAAATTAAGATTTTTTAATCAAAGGCTTCGCATTTCTAGTTAACATTCTCACCGGACTGGGGCAAGCGATCAGTGGGCGGAGCTAATGGCGGTTCTACAGCCTCCTTCTTCGAGCCTGTTCATGGCAACTGCCGCACCTCCAACGAGATGCTGCTGGAGATCTTCCACTTTGTGCAGTCGCAGGCTCAGCTCTTCCTCGACTGCAAGCATCGAGAGTAGAGGAGGACGAGGTCCCCTCAACTAGCACACCACACACACGCACACGCATACACAATATCCATATATATTCTAATCCATATATACATTTATATACAGCACGTTATCAAGGTAGTCGTAGTCGGCATTTAGATTTAATGGAATTTTCGTTTTCCCAACAACAACAACAACAATAAATAAGCGCATCTGAAAAAGTAGTTCAAAAGTGGTATTAACCCTATGTAGAGGGGGGATTTCTAGCTGTTCCCATCCTTCAACTTTTCAAGTTCATCCCCCGAAAAAAACAGTCAGCTATTGGCCGCAAATTAAATTTAATTCCATTTCGAAAATTGCCACAATTAAATCATTTGACTCATTGATGACACCCCCTAATGGACTCCGCTGGTGCTTAAGTTCTGGTGGTTCAGTGGCCCACGGGTTCAGTTCGTCGGTGTATTTCAGAGGATCAAAATGTGTGTGATGTATGGCTCCGACTTGAAAGTTCTTGAAACTCTCATAATAATTCTTTGGACTCTCTCCACTCCCTTGCCTGTCCAGTGTAAGTTCTTTTTAAATCTGCCTCGTCAGAGCTTTAAAAATATCACCACAGATCGTGCCAATAGATCTGTTTGAGTTATGTGATCGTGTCAGTGTCATTCCATTTAATGTGTCAACATAAATAAACAAATCCCCGCATATAGTTCGTAGCTTATAGCATCTGTTCATCATCTAACACCGAATATAGCTGCAAATGATTTAAACAGACGGCAGGGGGAAGCGTCAAATGGTTTTAATCGGATGTCAAGCGCCACTGGCCCAGTTATTTTAATTTCCCCCAGAATTAACGATGCATTTCGGTGTGAATCCGTCGCTGTTCTAGCCATTAGCGAAGTTTGAATAATAGTGCAGTGAATCAATTTTGTAAAATGTGAATTTCCCAGTGATCATTAAGGGGTTTTGTATTGATGTGAAGGTAATGTCTCTATGTTGCGAGTCATGGGTCATATAGTTTTATAGATCTGGATTATTTTTGAGCATGCTTTTTATTAAAAATAGCTATGGATTTACAAAGTTTGCTGACAATATTCATTTAAGTTCCTCTCTGATCAGTTTGTTGCCGTCAACAAATAATGTTGCAGTTGCTGTTGCAACATGTTCCTAGCAACATTTAAGCAGCAACATTCTCTTGGTAATATTTTGATAAATTTCTTTCTTGTTATGTTTACGATTTTATACTAGCTTATGCCCAATTTAAAAGTTTAATTTAAATAAATTAAATGATAAATTTTATAATTTTTAAAAGAAGCTAAGCTATAACCCCTAAACCGCCCCTGAACTATGCTCTTCCACACACTCTTCTTTGGATAATTGTGTTCCACTAAAAATACAATTGAATTAAAGTCATTACGGACCTGCCGCCATGCTCCACTTGGCCAGGCTGCAATTGGCCGAAAAAAGCGAGAGTTGCGGAACAGTTGCCACCTGGTGGCCGAGCAGCGAGCACGGATAAACGGATTTCGGATACGGTTACACGGATACGGAGTGGTCATGGTGCTGCTGGACGACTTCTGTGTGAAGGTGTACTTCTGGCCGTTCCTATCGTATTTGGCCAGCATAAAGGGCTGGTGCCCCCTGTATCCGCCAGGTTACTATCCCATCTACGCACTGCCTGCGCCGCAACCACCACAGCAGTTCCCACCGCAATTCCCACCGCCTGTGCCGCAGCAGCCAACTGTTCCACTAATACCGCTCCAACCCGCTCTTCCGTCCACACCTGCAGTGATCCCTACATTCCAACCAACGCCGCCCTATCCGCAGACGCCATCGGTGCCGCCTCCACTGATTACCACGAGTAGCAGTACCACAACGAGTAGCACCACCACAACGACTGCGGTGACCACTCTCAGTACAGCTGGCACCACTCTCCCGGTGCCGGTGCCCACCTGTCCATCTCAGCCTCTGGTTTGCCTGCCTGGCGGCGTCCGACCTCTGCCCAACTGTCCCTGCATCGATCCACGCCAGCAGAACTCCCCTCTGGTTTCCGCACCCTCCGGAGGTCCGCAGATCGGTTCGGATATAATGGTGTTCATGCCGCTGAATGCCGGACGTAGGCGGCGTCGTCGCCGAAAGCGTCGGATACTCTACTAAGATAACCACCTAGCCACCACCCAAAATATCAATCACACATTATACACACACACACCTCACACCTTTCCCTCTAAATTTACATCCCGAAAAATTAGTCAAAATAAAAACGATCACAAAATTGATGTAAAGCAAACCGAATTGGCCAACTAAATTTATGTACAAAATAGGAGAATCTCCTCCTGCCACATCCTCTCCCAGTCACCATGTCCTGCTCTCTGATCTCTCCGTTTCCACAGCCCAATCCTGTTATGACGGTCGATCGCGGCCAGGCAGCTGCCTGTCCCTGACCTCCTGTGCCCCGCTTATGGAGGAGTATCAGGGCCAAAGCAGCGATTTCAGCACCTTCCTGGGACAGTCCATATGCGGATTCGATGGCTCCACGTTCATGGTAATCTTTTTGGTTCAAGTCTAATATTAAATGAGGAATATATAATGATTACACCTCGCAGTTTTGGTACAAAATTTGTTAAAATTTAATTTTAAATTAGAAATGAAATTTGAACTAAGATTTTATACATTTTTTACAGGGTTTCTCATTATTTATTTTACGTTTTTTAATTGAAAAATGATTCAGTTACTTTTTTATAGGCATTTCTCGCCATGTATTTTATTTTTTTTGGTAGTTACTTCTACAGAATTTAATTGGGCTTAGCTTTAATATTTTTTTTGTTTGCCTATAAAAATTGAATTAAATTAAATTCACTTAATTCAATTAACAACCCAAGTAATTGTCATGCAGTTAAAATTCATTCCATTTTTTTGATTGAGCCAGAAAATAGATTTTAATTTTAGACGACCTGCTAAAATAAGTTTTAACTAAGCTAAATCTTAAATACTTTTTAAATTTCTAATATTAATTAATTTATTTTATATTTTTTCCTTTTTAAGAATAAGTTAGAGAACGAAAAATATTTAAAATTTGATAAATCAACCTTTATTCTAAATGGAAAAAAATCGTTTAAAAATCTAAAAAGTTGCTAACATTTATTGCCAAGTTATTTTAAGGCAAATGAAATTTTTCCTGCAAGTTTAATTAAATTTAATTAAGATTTCCTTCTATTTGTGCAGGTGTGTTGTGCCTCGGATCGCAGTGGAAATGCCAGGAGCAGGAAGGATCTCCTGCCGACCACTGCAGCCCCATTTGGATTCTTTCACTTCTCACCGCTGAGCGGGGGATCCACAGCCACTCCCATGGTATTCCAGCCAACACCACCTCTGAGCCAGGTTCAACCAGTGATTAGTCCTAGTTTTAATCCGCCGGTGCAGCCGCCTCCTCCTCCAGCAGCCCAGATTACGACGCGTGCTTGTGGTGTAAGTGGCACTACCTCAAACCGAGTTGTGGGTGGATTGGAAGCCAGGAAGGGTGAGTATTGCCCGGAAAGGATTTTTTATAAATTAATTTATTATATTTCTTATTCAGGAGCCTATCCCTGGATAGCTGCCTTGGGCTACTTCGAGGAGGCCAACCGGAATGCTCTGAAGTTCCTTTGCGGTGGCAGCTTGATCCACACGCATTATATTTTGACTTCGGCGCACTGCATCAATCCCATGTTGACGCTGGTGCGACTGGGAGCCCATGATCTTTCGAAGCCAGTGGAGCAGGGGGCAATGGATTTCCGCATCCGAAGAACTGTGGTTCACGAGCACTTTGACCTGAACACCATATCAAATGATATAGCGCTGATTGAGCTGAATGGCTTAAATGGAAATGTGCCAAGTAAAAGGAATATTAATTTAAAGAATAATTAAATTATTTTTAATTTTCGTTTCCCACAGGTAACATTGCCCCCATTTGCCTGCCCGAGGCAGCCAAGTTCCTGCAGCAGGACTTTGTGGGCATGAATCCCTTCGTGGCCGGCTGGGGAGCTGTGAAGCACCAGGGACCCACATCACAGGTGCTGCGCGATGCCCAGGTGCCGATCGTCTCCCGTCACAGCTGCGAGCAGAGCTACAAGTCCGTCTTCCAGTTCGTCCAGTTCAGTGACAAGGTAAGGCAGCTTATCCTGAGCGAAGGGGAATCCCTCGACCGATATAATCGATTGCCACCAATTAAATTAATCCTTTGCAGGTGATGTGCGCGGGCAGCTCCAGCGTGGACGCTTGTCAAGGGGATTCCGGTGGACCACTCATGATGCCGCAGGTCAGTTACACGAGTGTTCCCCTCTCTCATCGTGAGTCATTATGAGTTTAACCAGTTTTTTGGCCAAGTCTTGGGCAGCGCTGTCGTCTCCAAGGTGGTTTGGTGTGTTCCGCCCCGCTAATTGGCCATGTCAGTGACGCAGATGTTATGTTTTCGTTAATTTACGAAAATCTTGGATGACTTGCAGACATTCTACATTCCTTAACCCATTTTTTAGCTCACTCAAGATTTAACTATATAAAGATTTTATTTATTTATTATTTGTTTTCAATTGATTCTCTTTTTTTGATATTGTAAACTAATTTAATATCCGTTTTTTATCCTATTTCATTTAGTTGGAGAGCAATGGCTATAGGTTCTACTTACTGGGCCTGGTTTCTTTCGGCTATGAGTGTGCTCGTCCCAATTTTCCAGGAGTTTATACGAGAGTTTCTTCCTATGTTCCTTGGATCAAGAAGCACCTATCATTGGCTTAGAATGTCACCATTCACTGTGATGTGTCACCAGAACGAAGGGCTCTTACTTAACTTAACACCCATGAGGACTTCAATTCCAAATGCAAGCTACACTTTACACACCGGAATTTCCGCAATAAATTTCATGTTTTTATGTTCTCGTTTGATTTAAGTCTCATGTATTTTACATTTTGTATATCATTTGCATAAATCGGTTTTTATTCTTAGTGGATTTAAGGGAGCGTGTTTTCAAGAGAAAATAAATCAAATGATTAAATTTCAGTAAGCTTATCTTACGACAATTAATTTAAGTAACTTGTTAATTGGAATGTAATTTATATAAATTCAAGAATGTGTTAAATACAGGTTGAGTGATAATAATAAGTATGATTATCATATTAATATTTCTTTATAACACTATTAATAACTTTACCTTACTCGCAAAAAAGTGACGGGACTTTTTTATAATTTTATAGCCTAAAGATTTATTTGATTTTCAAGAAACCAATTTTATGTTTACATGGGGAATATCACATACTGAAAGACTGCCTCATTTTGTCGAGCCGGAACCCAAAAAGAGCAATTCTTCAGGCGATTGCGATTGGTATTTCCCGCACTTCGCTGCTGAGGCCCCCCGCTGTTACCTGTTACCTGCTGTCAATACCTGAACTGCATGGCCAAGTGATCCGAATTAGTCACAAAATAGTAGAATGGATTGCAACGATCGCATGCCAATTGGCTTTCGGCAGCAGCAGCTCCTCGGAATTCTAAACAGGTTGATTGTCCGTCGGGTTTCTAGATGGAATGAGATGAGGCGGATCAAAGGGGCCTTAGTGGGTTCTATTAAACAGGTGATAACTGGGATTGCATGCCCCATTGATTATGCCCAATGCACACACCGATGGCGTCATAGCTGAAGTCCCCCTATCTTTTTATTGAGATCTTTAGACAGGGCCTTAGTGGGTTCTATTAAACAGGTGATAACTGGGATTGCTTGCCGCATTGATTATGCCCAATGCACACACTGATGGCGTCATAGCTGAAGTCCCCCTATCTTTTTATTGAGATCTTTAGACAGTCTTAATTGATGATGTGAAATTTATATTATTTCCTTATTATACTTCATAACAGAGATAATGTAATTTGTGCAGAAATTCTTAAGCATTAACTTTACCCATTGCATTATATTGCTTTTGATTATATAGATAGTGTGATCTTTGAAGAAATATTGTATAACAATTGCGATTGCTTTTAACAAGAATGGTATCCAAGAATGTTTCACAAAAGTTCTTTGATAAGTGGTTCCTGGGTGCCTAAAGTCTGTACTCTTATTAATAAATACTTGTAAATATCCGACCTATATATATAATTTAATTATTATCTCAAACTAACCACCTAAAAAAATGTATTATTTATCAAATTTTCCCTGTACCTCTACTCATTGCGTATGCCCACTGGGGAGGCTGTAATCTTAGCCGCTTGATCGGTGATCGCCGTAAAAGCTTTTGACGATCTATAAAGTGAGCGATGTCAATGCTAATTGCGGTGCAAAAATAAATCCAAAGCCGCTTAGAATGTCAGCTTAGTTAGTAGTGGGCTAGCCGTGGGCTAAGTGATTCCCAATTGACATGTCAACGGGATCCGTTTTAATTTACCTTGATTAATGGCATTTATCATTCTTGTTTTCGTTCGATTCTAATTGAGTCACCAAATTCCCGG
Organism: Drosophila anomelani; assembly: GCA_035045905.1. NCBI lineage: Eukaryota > Metazoa > Arthropoda > Insecta > Diptera > Drosophilidae > Drosophila > Drosophila anomelani. The sequence goes on from JAWNOO010000165.1 coordinate 3,955,709, forward strand.
GAGCAGATCGGTGACAAATTGAGAGCGACCCACAAGGTCGAGTCTCATGGCGGACTCATGGCTTAATTTAAGAATTCGCAATTTAAATAATGCCAGGTTCGTACTCTATGATTAGCAAACTGTGTGATCCATATTATTGTGCCTGGAAATAAAAACAATAAATATTTGTTGCCATTTTCGGTGAGGACGCTGGGAAAATCATTTCCTAATCTGAATTCGAGAATTTGGTGCTTTTTTTTTTTTCCGCCTTGAATAATATGCTTAGAAAGCTAATTGCGTGATCGCTGGACGAGATGTGAATCCCAGAAAAAATGAGCACAGCTTCCAGTTACACAAAAAGGAAATAGTGGGTGCAATATTCATTTTCATATTAAAGCAAAGAAGTTCAGATAAACCTTAAGATATTTTCCAAATTAATAGTTTTTGATATTAAAATTAGTTTCTTACTGAGGGAAATGTGGGATTGACGGGAAATACTGTTAAAGAAATAAAATTTTAATAAAGAAATTTGATTCTAAAAACATACAAATAAATATTTAAGAAAATTAAATAGTGATTTAAAGGTACAAAGTTAACTAAATCTAACTTCAACATTATAATTTGAAATGTATTTCAATTGTATCTTAAATAAGACAATAATTTCCTGAGTGCACTTTTCCGGCGAGAGAGCTTGCTGCGATTGGGAGAATCCGAGCCGGCGAGAGAGTTCGTTGGGAAGACAAGACCGCTTATAAAGCTCGGCTTTGGGCTCGACGCAGGCCAATCTCCGAAGAAGCTTCCGTGGGTCAAGACGACGCTCTATGTGGCATCCACTGACCAGCTCTCAGTCCCAGTTCTCAGTCTGATAACGCTCCTCGGCCGGTAAACGTCGCTAGTCGCTGCTAGTCTCCGGATATAAACCTCAATCGTAACCGATCTCGCCATGAAGTGCGGTGTTAGTGCTGTGATTACGCTTCTCCTCATCGCGATCGGCCACGCCCCGCCGCCCACTGCCGCCCAGTTCAATCAGCGCAGGCAAGGTAGTCGCCGATCAGTTAATTTTTTTATGGAGAAAAGCTTTCAAATAATTCCCACTCCGCCTCACCTCATATCTGTCTAAAACCTAATATCTGTGTTAGAACCCCTTGAGATCCCCGACTCGATCTGAGCTAACAATAAACCAGTTCCCACTAACAACGCATGGCGGAATAACAAAATACAAATTAAATATGATAAAATACATTAACACTGGAGGTTTGCATTCGAAATGAGAAAATAACACGAAAACTAAACCAAATGTTGATGAGTTTAGGCGCCTAATTAGCACAGAACCAACATAATATTAATGTGAAGGGGATATTCCCCAGTGAAACTTTAAAGAAATATCAGAAATATGATGGGAAACTACCCGAATCGTTATAGCAAAGTGATAAACAATAAGAAATAGCTTTCTCGAGGTTGAAAAAATCAACTTTTAATAGAACCAGAAAATTATAGATTCTGTAAAATGAAATGCAGCTATAATTTTCTGGTTCTATAAAAAAATCCAAGAAAATAATAATACAAATTTCCAGCTATAAATAAAGTCTTATTTTACAACCTTAGCAAGCTCATTATCTTACTAACTGCATTATTATCTTTTTCTTTTAGAAAGATTTAAATTTATAATATATCTGTGTTCAATTCCATTTGATCATCGTTCAAGTTTTTTTTATTTGTTATCTTATTCACGCTTGTGCTCACACAGGCGGCATCTTCAAGTTCAATGGCAAGTTCGTTGCTTAAGTCTTTCGATTTGCCTGCTTATCTGGCTATTTGTATGAACTGCAAAATAATGATAATTAAAAAAGCCCCAAACGTTGTGAACAAAACAAAACAACGTGTGTTCGTTCGGGTTCGAGTTCAAATCCAATTCACGAAACCAGTCACCAAGGTCAAATTTTTGACTCGGACAGCGACTCGAATGCGGGCAAGCGAAGCACCTGTGATTATTACCAGATTGCAAATCCCATAGAGCTTGTATCGGAAAGATAGGATATATATAAAGACGTATATTAATACGTAACAGTGGTTGCTGGATCAAGTCAGTTATAAAACTATATATTTCTAGAAGTACATCCTAAGTTTCAGTTCATTAATCAATGATTAATTGAGAAATGTTTTGAGGCTGCTGTGAAACGGAAAATACATTTTTTATTTTATTATTTTAGCTTTTTATTTTAAAATATATTGTGTGTTTTCAAGTAGAAAACAGCTCAGTATTTATTATCTTTTAAATATATTGCGAGCGCATATTTCTTTTATATATTTTGTTTGTTTTTCGTAGGTATTAAATCTAAACAAATCTATTGTTTGAATTATGTCATTTTTTACCCCAAGATTTGTAGGCGTTGAGATGTAATATATCTTATCCCATTGTAGTGTAATTTTAAAAGTATTTAAGAGCGGATTTGGGTTGACTTTTTATGTGTTCTTGCTAATGATGGATTGTTGACTTGGTTAAAGGTGTGAAAAAAACATAACTAAATCCTCTGTTTCTGTTGTTTTACTGACTCATTTAAAGGTATAGGCTGGACCACAGACTCATGTGGAATGTCTTTATTATTCATCTATATTTACTTCTTTTTGGCAAGGTTCTATACTAATATAAACCATAATAAAACCTACAATTCCTTAAACAATTCGTTCTCATTATAAATCATGCTTGCATTTTAACCAAACTACCTTTAGAAAACTAAACATAATTTCACCAAATTCTTAGAATTATTTTATACAATTTGGAGATTAAATCGTTTAATAATTTACTACTAAAATGTTCCCAAAATACAACTAATGACTTCAAAATAGTATTCTCTTTTAAAATGACAATAAAATATTCCTTTAATAATTTTTAAATATAAAACTCAAACATTTTAATACGAAAATCTTTCAAAACTCACGTTTAAATTATGATACTGCTCTCTTCTCGGCCCAGTTCGGCAGAACTGCATCACTCCGGAGAATTACTATGGGAGTTGTGTGACCCTCAGCTACTGTCCCCAGGTGGCGAACATCTTTAGGACCAATAACAGAGATCGGGCGCAACGCTATGTGATCGCCCTGCAGCGCAGCTGTGGCACCCGCAACATTAATGGGGATCCGGTGGTAGGGATCTATCAGTCTCCTCCTGTTTTTCCTTTCCGCTAAGCTTTGTCCTGCTTTTCTCTTACTGCGATCTAGGTCTGCTGCACTGAACCCAGAATTAACCCGGTCACAGAGCGACCCGTGAACCCCTTCTTCCCCACAGATCCCCCTTTCGTTGGACCGCAGCCTCCACCGGAAGTGCCAGAGAATCCCTTCTTCACGCGACCCAGAGAAACCACAACTACGACAACAACGACGACCACGCGGGCTCCCCTTCCAGTTACCTCGGCGGCACCTATCATTGAACTCCGAGGAGATGCTTGCCGTGGACCAGACACCAAACCCGGGAACTGTGTGGGTGAGTTGTTGGAATTTTTCTTAAAGAAAAATATCCTTAATAATGTGATAATCCCGTAGAACTCAACTTGTGTGCTTCTTTGCTAAACGAACTGCGGGTGAAGCAGCAGGACCAGACTTTTGCAAACTTCCTGCGCGCCTCTAGGACTATCTGCGGCAACAAAGGTACCCATGTGTGCTGCCCCAATGGAATGACAGCGGCCACCACCAAGGCACCCATCTTTCCAAAGAACACAGACGAAGTGCCGCGACGTCTGCTGAATGTGGAGGAAGGATGCGGCTCCACCGTGGGTTATTACAAGAAGATCGTCGGCGGCGAAGTGAGCCGCAAGGGAGCATGGCCCTGGATAGCGCTTTTGGGATACGATGATGCCTCAGAGTCGCCCTTTAAGTGTGGTGGAACCCTGATCACCGCCAGACATGTGCTTACAGCGGCCCACTGCATCAGGAATGATTTGTAAGTCTACTACGAAGTCTCTTCGTTAAGATTTAGGGCTCCAAGTTAATGTTTCCATCTGATTTTAGGCAATTTGTGCGCCTGGGAGAACATGATCTAAGCACGGAGACGGAAACCACCCACATAGACATCAATGTGGCCAGGGTGAGTGGGAGCTTCTAGAGAAAGGTGTATATCGAATAGGATTTTAATCTTTTATACCTTTCAGTACGTGGCTCATCCGGAATACAATCGCAGAAACGGTCGCAGCGACATTGCCATTCTGTATTTGGAGCGAAATGTCCCCTTCTCATCCAAAATCACGCCCATTTGCCTGCCCAAGTCGCAGCCTCTGCTCTCCAAGACCTATGTCGGCTATATGCCTTTCGTTGCCGGTTGGGGCAAGACTCAGGAGGGCGGTGAGTCCGCCACTGTGCTCAACGAGCTGCAGATTCCCGTCTACCAGAACGATGTGTGCGCCCGAAGCTATGCGGCGCAAAAGCGCTACTTCAGCGCCGACCAGTTTGATGCTGCTGTGATTTGTGCTGGAGTCTTGACTGGCGGCCATGATACTTGCCAAGGTGATTCCGGTGGACCGCTGATGATCCCGGAAACAAGTGCCCAGGACACACGGTTCTATCTGATCGGAGTGGTGTCCTACGGCATTGGTTGTGCTCGACCAGAGGTGCCTGGGGTGTACACCAGCACCCAGTACTTTATGGACTGGATCACACAGCAAGTCCAGGACACGTCCTAAGGGAGCCATTGTTGCCATGCCATAAAACTGTTGTACTAAGTCATAATAAGTAAAAATAAATCTATTTTGTGAAACATTAAACGTAGCTTAAGCTCAGCACTGGCATTAGCTCAAAGTCTTGCCCCAAGATTATTTATTAAATAAATAAAATAATTTAAGCAATTGCAAAATGAATTACTTACTGTTTGAAGTTTGAAAATGATATTAACAGAATTGAAAGTAATATTTTTATTTATTTAAGATACTGATGCAGATTCTTGATTCATTCTAAAGACTTTTTCTTTGTGTGCAAATCTTTATTAATTATAACCAAAACAACAATTTATAAATTTAATATATTTATTTTTAATACCTTTAAAATGTATCTAATCTAAGTGCTGAGCTTATGAGCAAGATCTTTCTCATTGTTTGAGTGCAAATATTGACACTCTCGGCTTTGTTCTCAGGATGTCTAATCTCTGGGTCAGATGCCTGGAAGCAGCAGGATTCCTTGTAGAGGGTTACTACATACATTTCCTTATGCAAATCAAGCGCAAGACGCTCATCAATCATGCTGGTAATGATCGAGAAAAAAGGGGTTTACTCTCAATATGTAAATGCGGGGTAAGAAGGCAGCCGTCGTCCCTGGACATGAACTGCATTGTAATTGCTTCAGCAGCCACAAGCGGATTTGCATAACTCAGCAGCATCCCTCCGGCTGCCTTCAAGATGCCTTGAAGATGCATCTCCTGGGCGCCATCTCTTGGAAAGGAAACAAAGAGTTTTAGGCTCCCCTTGAAACCGCGCAAGTCCTTTCCCTTTCTCCACTCAGCAGATGAACTCAAATCAAAAACACAATGCAAGACGAATCCTTTCAAAGTCAAAACAACGCCTCCCCCGCATTTGTGGCCACATGGTCTGGCTTACTTTTGTGGGGGGAATTCGGATTCAAATCGCATCTGGCAGATGATTTACAGCCTAAACACAGAGAGGGAGTTCATTAAACTGCTTTCCCCTAAATTGTTTTTTATTGTTGTTCTTATTACAATTAAAAAGAAGATCATAACAGATATGCAATCATTATCATCATCAATAATGCCAACCGAGATTTGCATTCCGGGCATTTTTTTGCAGAAAATTTGCATACCTAAACCCATGCCACACAAGGGTGTTAATTACCCGATTCCCAAGACCAGATATCTTTATCGGAATTCGCAAGGGTTCTCAGAGATTGGCAAGGGTTCGCAGAGATTAGAGGGGATGGCGAAAGGGATTTCTGCCTTTTGCGGTGTCAAGAGGCGAACAAAGGAATTGCCCACAATCGCATATGTAAACACGATCCGTCAATATCAATATGGGTGCGTAATCTATGATCTCGATGATCTTTCAATTTGCCAGATTATCAATGAGGGCAATTGTCTGCTCTTTATATTTTTGCAATGTTATCACCCTTCTGGGGGTTTGAATGCTCTATTTAAAGGGTAATGTGAATTAAATGTTATTGAAGATTTAATTGTGTAAATTTTTAAATGTTTAAATGTTGATATAGTAGAAGCTTGAAGAAATTGGTACAAAACTAAGCATATTTTGAAAGGGTCGTAAAAACGCAATGGATTTCGGTCTTACGACCCTTTCAAAGTATGTCTTAAAATATTTTTACTGGTAAATGACAAATAAAAACTGACAAACAAAAGACTTAGACTACGAACTTGACGGAACCGATACCTTCATATTTTTCTTAATTAAATTAGTTTTCCTTTATTTAATCAAGCTGTGAGCTATTGGTTCTGCAGTCAAGTTCGTTGCCCAAGTATTTAGTTTTGTGTTAAAATTACCAAAAAATTAAAATAAATAATTAATTGGTAATGTGTTTTATTTTGTTTAAGATAAATATAAATACATTTATACATACAATGCATTTAATTTGTATAGTTTTTTTTTATTTAGTTTAAGAAGGTCCTTCTGCATGTGGGTGCGTAGTACGCACTGCGTACGCAGTTTTTTCAAGCTTGATTTTGAGACTGGAAATGTATTTTGAAAGTCTTTAATAAGATTTATATTTTAATACAAAATTATAGGTAATAGTTAGCTTTGATTTTTTTATATTTTATAATCTTCAACCCTCTCAATTTTCCCATTAAAACTAATTTCCTTTATCTTTAACTTTACTAGATCGCTTTATTGTACGATAAATAATGATTTTATTACAGATTTTTAGTATAGATCACAGAGACTACAAACTAACTATGGACTAAATATTCGTTAAGCAATTAAAATTTATTTTTTGCTAAAAACTAATTGAATTGCACTGAAATTTTTAACGATTTGTGTGTGTCCAAATCTGGCACTAGGATTAACAGGATCCTTCCGGCCACAGATCTCCTCCAACTAAGCCTCAGGTGAGGCTGCACTCCGCTTCAGCGACAGGACCTCGTTCAGCGTGGGACTCATTGCCAGGGCAGGATTTGCCACGGCTATGATGTTATCTCCCGCGGCGGAGATGACTTGGACACCGCTGATAGCAGGACCGGAACCACTTAGATCCACGGACTCACTGGGCGGCGAGGAGGTCTCCAATTGGCGGGCCACAGGCGAACGTTCACCTTCCAGTCCATTGCAGGGCGTCTGTGGAGGAGTAGGAAACAGGAAGATCTTTTATTTAAGGCTAACTCGTGGGAGCGAACTGCCCTGGTAGAGCTCCAACACATACTCACTGGCATGGTCGGGGAACTGGAGTTGCTGAAGGAGAAGCGCGAGTCGTTGTCCTCGTAGTCTGCAGCCTTGCCAAGTCTGTGGGAAAGGGATTTTAATATATAAATTTTAAATCTTATACAAAATTTGAATCATACTCACGAAAACTTGGCAATTTCCGTCAGATCGAATGGCGGCTTGGCGAACTTTTGGTACATGGCAAAGAGATTGTAGCGCGAGTCCTCGACAGCTTCCTTTATTTTTGGTAGGGATTGCGTGGATTTATCAACAAGATCAGGAATTAAACTTTATCTCTCTCTTTTTCTTTGTATTATTCGCAAGGAAGCCAAAGTGAAGCTAAGCGTGGCAAGGAGTAGGCAAAGGCGCAGACAGATATTTTTGTGGGACCAAGGAAGAAGACACGTGGATCGTTGGTTGGAAATTCCGTAGGATTTTTATTTATTGACTCAACAGTAATAGAAAAGGTACACGAATATATGTATTGCAAATGACTACCGACTAAATAACTTTGGCATACCAATTTTTAACTAACAAGCAAATGATTATAATTAATAATATAAATAATAAATAAAGGTTAGTAAGCAGTTTAATCTAAGGGTTAGGCAAACAAATAGCATTTTAAATATCAACAGTTAAAATTTCAAACACAACGCAAATTTATGAAAATAATAATTATTTGCTAATAATACTAAGTCAATAAAAAGTCAAGGTTTGTAATAAAGTTTTAGTTTAAACTTTAAAGATTTTATGTCTACTTTTCTTTTAAAATGAAAGGAATATCTACAAAGGAAAGGATCAATAAGGATTAAAAGAGTTTATAGTATACATTTTAATCTAGTCTACTAAAGATTGACCTAATCCCCCGCACAACCAGAGATATTCTAAAAAGAACCTCTCCACCAGGATTAGTAGTGTTTTCTTTTTGTTTAACGATCGCGAAAGCTGCAAGGCAAATTTTGGGTTATCAAAGAGCCCTCGGCACCTGGAGGACTCCGAAGCGAAGCTGTAGCGTAGCTGAAGCACTGCACCGGGCGACGAACCTACGGCTCTACTTGGTCTAGCTTCCTTACCCTGTTCAAGTCCAACGGCAGCTGGCCGGCAGCCTCCGTGGAGGAGAGTCGCTGCCGCTTGGTCGGCATGCCGGCATCACTGGACTCACAATCCATATCGCTGGCCGGGATACCCCCTGGTCCACCACCTCGTCCACCGCCGCCAGCACCAGCACCACCCTGAGACGGAAGCTGGGTAAGCAGGCCACCATACCGGGCAATGCTGGCCGAGTGACCAAAACCGGCATCCTTGACTATCTGCCGGGCCAGCGGGAAGAGCTCATCGCGTCGGGTGAGCAACCAGATGGTCTGTGGATTCCGGCAGAGCTGGGCGGCCGCCTCATTGACACACACCTCGTGCAGGGTCAGCGGCTTCTCTGGCCGCCGCTTGCAGTCGAAGCGGCCATAGATGGCCGAGTACTTACGGATCTCGTCCATGCGTCGCGGATCGTGCTCACCCATGGCGATGACCTGCTCCAGCTCCCGTGTGGTCCGCTTCCTGGTGGTTTGCGCGCGCGGCTCTCGCTGCGGCAGCTGCCTGCCGATCTTCTCCGCACACATTGTGATTCTCTGGATCTGCATCTCAGTCAGCACGGGCGTGAGCTGCGGCGAACTGGAGGACACCTGGTGGGCAGTACTCACGGGTGGCAGGCTGCTGCTGTTGGCCGCCGGATGGGGACTGCTGCTGCTGCTGGTCAGCGGGGTGGAGGGCAGGACCAGGGGCATAGGCACCGGACCTGCACCCGGACAGCTGATCTGAGGAATCAGCGGTCCAGGTGTGGGGACGGAAGCGGAGGTGGGAACAGCAGTGGCCGCTGCCTGAGGAACCGGCGAGGGCTGGAAGGAGGCTGCGGTGGGATTAAAGGAGGGGAACTTCTGGCTACGGGGCAAGGCGGGCGTGGTGTCCGGATTGAAGATCAAAGCGGGTTTGGGTGGGGTCTCACAAAGACCTGTAAATGAAGATTTAATTAATATTTCATTGTTGCTCAATTTCCAGTAATAGAGAAAGTGGAAACAGGTCCTTATCCTTACCTAAATGGGGCAGAAGGGGTCCCTGGAAAAGACCCGGATTATTGGCCCACTCGTGCAGTGCCTTCTGCAGACGGCGGACATGGAGCGGCTTGGAGGCCATGCCCACCAGGGCCATGATCTCCAGGAACTCCTCCTCGCCGGCATCATACAGCTGCTGCACATCATCGCCGCCCATCTCCAGGAGTGTGTCATAGTAGGCCAGCAGGCTGGCTCGCTGGAGCACCCGATACAGCTGCACCTCCGCCTCGTTGCCCGGTCGCGATGTGGTGATCACTGGAAGACACAAAACAAAAAAAAACCAAACAGGATTTTAGCAAAAAAAAAAGATATTTATGGAGTTCTGGCCTGAGACGTTCTCACAATGTTCTCAGACCATAAGAAAAAAATTTTAATTAAATTCGCTTTTTTAACCAAAAAAAAAAGGAAGAAAAAAACTCGACGGACGTCGTCTGGACCCTAAACCCTTTTTCGGGCGAGCAAAAAAAAGAGCTCGAAAAGCACACAAAAAGGATGAGGCGAGAGCTCCGAGCTGGGAACCAGCTCATCTGCATAAGCATAGGTCATAGCGATAGCGACGAGATCAACCCCTTTTTCGAGGACCAAGGATCCGCGGCGATCCGCTCAAAACTCGTTAGAAATGCGTCACGCATGCTGCAAGATGCCGTCAAGGATTGCCAGGATCATTTTAATCTTGCCTCATTTATTTAAATTTTTTCCTTTGGTTTTATCACTTTCGATTTTTTGGCAAAAAAAAAGAAGGTAAGAAAGGAAATATATAAAATGGAGGAAGGATTGTTGTGTGAAAGACATACACAGAGAATTTCATAGGAAACCTGGCCAGGCAGGCTCTAGGCAGCGATTTATTGCTCATACTAATGAATCCCGCGCCACAGAGGCAGTTACTGTTATGGCAGCTCCAGAGCTCTAAATGGACGTCGCCGATGCCGATGACGAGGATGATGATTATGTCAAATCGTAAATAATTATGTGAGAATATTTCAGGCGGCGACAACGTCTCCACGCCGCCAGGCAGCTTTAATTAATAGAAAAACGAGCTGCTGGCCAAGTTAAATTATAACAAACTGAGGGCAGAGACAGAAAAAGCCGCGTACATCGATTGCCATCCTCCGATTCCATTCGTTTTTTTTGTTTTTGCTCCTAACCACAAGCGCATCCACCAACGACAAACACCAAGGATGGGAGGATGGGAGGATGGGGATCCGCTGCTCTTCTCACTTGTCGCGTCATTAACCCACGATCCGCACTAGGGGGCTGTTGTTGCTGCTTATTACAATTTATGGCTGGCGGCAAAGAATAATTCGGATTCCTATCCGCTTAATTGGCTATATCATAAATAGTTTTCGAGAACTCAAATATCAAAAACAGGCTGAACTTGAGAGTTGTGAAAGTTGGCCACGAGTGTTGTCGTTAATAGAGACTTGAAAACGGCTTATAAATGTTGTTAAATCTGATAATTGGTTGAGAAGGTTATAGAAAACTAGCTTTAAATTGGTTTGAAACTGCAGGTTAATAATTTTGGTGAAAGTTTATACTGTTTTAAGAATTGTGTTTAAAAAATCTTTATAAATTCATGAAAAAGTTTATAATTTAACAGATTTTTAGTTCAAATATGTAATAAAACTATAAAGCAAATAATATGATTATGAAGATTATGATTATTACATTGAGAAATATTCAAATCTACTTTCTTAATTTAATTTAATGATAATTTTTTTATCTTTCCATAAATAATTTTAGAGAAATAATAGGTCCCTTTGCCAACTTTAAGCTGACCGCTCAAGGGTTAAATCCCTGGCCGCCACACTTGTGCTCTATGCGACCACAAGGCATCTTCCCACTCTCCCCTTCGCCCTCTGCTCCACTTGGGGGTATTTAACGCAGACTTGCGTAAGTCCGGGAGTCTGGGGGCAGGCGAGCGAGCGAGAGGGGGATGCCTTTGCAGCAATAAATAAATGAGACGTGATTTCAATACACAAATAATGTTGCCAGGAGCAGCAGCCAGGAGGAGGAAGCGAGGAGCAGTGGAGCAGTGAGGTAAGAGCGCCAGAGTGAGAGAGGTTGAGTTGGGGACACTTGGCCGTTTCCCCATCCTCCGGTTTCTCTTGCTTCTCCTCTGCTGCTGCTGCGGATTGTTGCTGATTTTTTATTTATTTAATTTGCGGGTTCGTTTTTTTTTTGTTTTTGTATCCCCACTGGCTGTGCTTCTTCTTTTTCTGATCCTGCTTCTGCTTTTGCTGGTGTTCTTATTGTTGTTGTCATTTGCTAAATATGCTGTTTTTATGCGAACGGCAAATGGTAAAGATGGACAAAAAATTAACTGCAGTAACTTTTTAGTTGGCACTTGGCAGCAATAATGACATTCGACGCCACATACCAAGCAGCTGCCCAAGCAGCCAGGACCACAAAATGCTTACACTGTCAGAAATAATTTAATTCGTTTTTTTTAAGAGCGATATTATGAGATCTCAATATTTAGTGAGTTTACATTAAAATAAGGTATTGCGAAAGGAGAAAAGAAACCCAAATTAAAAAGACTGTTTTCGTCTCAATATTAATTATTTTCTTATAAAAACAATGCGCTTTTTATTAGCAAATTGATTTGTTCAAAAATATTCATAAAGATCCTTAATAGAGGTTTTTCAAACTGAAAAGATATACAATTTTGTTGATTATTTAAATTGTTTTTCTTTTGAATTTCCTTTCAAAAATACCGTTTTCTTTTATGAATATTTAATTTTTATTTTAATTCAGTTTCCCTTTTAGATTAAATCACTAAAACTTATTTCTCTCAGTGCACCGTGTGCGTAAAAGTGACAATGTATGAGTGTGCGGAGCAGTCAATCGTGCGATCGCTTCGATTATGGGCAAAAAGTAGACGCCGGACTTTGCAGACTTTGACTTGGTTGGAGTTGGACCTGGAATCGGAACCTGGAGGAAGCTTCAGCCTGAAGCTTCTGGGCTCTGGGACCTAAGAGCTGAGACCTGGGACCGAGACCTCCTCCGCCTCTCCCTGGCTCGCCCTGCTTAAGTTGGCATCGGCAATGGGCAAGTAACCGAAACTATTTCTCATATACAACGATAAATTAAAAGCCAACGTTTTTCAACGACCAAATTCTTGTCGTTCAAAATTCCATTGGTGGCAATAACTTGGCCCGTACGTGCCAATGGCCCATGGCCCCCGGACAGACGCAGGGGCCATAACCATAACCTGCACGGCAAAAAGATAAATTTCTACAGAATTTTTTAAATGTCGTAGACTTTTTCTTTACGAAGATAGATAATAACAGCCTTCGATTCATATTTTTTTGATTCTATAATGTTAACTCTGCCTATATATTTCTAATAATAATAAAAGGTTCTTGAACTATTGAAAATATGCTATAATATATAGATCAAAGATCATAGATCAATAGAGAAGTTTAATTTTCAAAAGGTCCTCAAAAAACAATCTAAATAATATCAAAATTTAAACCCTAGATTTTCTCTCCGTGCGGCGACATTTTTATTCTGAAAAACTGAGCATTTCTCCCAACGAGAACGCGTCGCGTCGTGGTTGAGTCCTTTCAAACTGAGATTTTTTCGAAATAAATATTTTACTACCCTCATCGCTTGGGGTGAGTTATTTTACCCCTTGTTTCCTTTCATAGTTTTTGCTTGTCACCCCCAAGACACGGCCTATCACCACGAGCTAAATCTAACGGCTGCCTAGCCCAGAGATCCTACCTGGATCCTGGCACAGATCCCATTGGATGTCGTCTGCCATTGCTACCTGGCGGAATCTTAAGACTTGAGCAGATATGCAAAATAAGACACCCCGAGCGATGGGCACCAAGGAAGTGGAAACCGGAACCGCAGTGCTTTGAGTATGAAGGCGAGTTTTCTTTGTTATCATCAGACCAAGGTCCGTTAGGGCCAAGCTTGGGTTCCTTGGGTTCGGAAAGCGTTTTCCGTTACATAAAACTACACAAAACAATGCTATTGGAACAATGACTGGCAAAGAAGCTTGTCAAATGAAGCTCGCGAAAAGAGCGCGAAAGTTGCAGGCTGCGGCAGGAGGAGATTGGCATGGAGGAAGCGCAATAAAGGATTCGATGCGGCCAGGAAGGGCAACAATAACAGAGTTGATTTAAAGTTTAAAAGAGATTTAAAAGAGACATCTGCAAGCTTGTAGGCCTACTTTTTTATGAGGGTTAACATTTGTTTATGACCTTGGATTTAAATAAAATATTTACAAAAAAATGATATTGTATGAGATCTTTATACAAAAAGATGAAGTATTAAAAGATTTTAATGTTTTTTTACTAAGTAAAAAAATCAACCGCCAAAAATTATGCAAAATTATTGAATAACCAATGTTCTAATCTCCCTTGAGATTTTATGATTTATACATTTTAAGAGAAATCATAAAAAGTTTCTTGCGAGAAAATAATGATTTAATAGAATATCTAAGTCACAATAATAAATAAATGAGGAATAAACAAATAAATATAGAATGGCATAACCCTATTTAATTCCCTCAACAATATGTTCTATTATTTCTCTAGTTTTAATGAAGAGTTATTTATTAAAATACAATTTTTTTTTATCAAAATTGTAAGCATTTTCATAGCTTTTTGAATATTCAACTTTAAAATTCACCCACAAGGAAGTTAAAATGAATCTTTAACTAAATCTTGTTTAATTTCAATTCAATAACAAATATTTAAATAATTTAAAGAATTATTTGCAACTTACTTGTTCCATTCGCATTCCTTCCGAAGATCTTGCCCTGCGGACTCATGATGGGACTGGAGGAAGCCGAAGGAGCGCCCGAAAGGGATCGCTGGCCTTCGGAGAGTCCGCTGGCCAAGGATAGATTATATAGATCCTCTTGCTTGGCCGCCTCTAGGCTGGTGGCCAGCAACTGTTGGCCGGGTGGCGTGGCAGCGGCGGAGGCTGTAGCGGAAGCGGAGGCGGACGCAGATGCGGGGCAACTGGAGGCGGGTTGGCTGTGACTTTTGCTGCTGGTGCTGGCAGCTGGCGATGGCGTTGATGTGACCACTGTAGTGGATGCTGTGGACGTTGTGGTGGCCACCGTGGCTGTGGGTGTGTGCGTGGGTGAACTCGCCTCCATTGTGCTGAATCCTCGATGGACAATGTCCTTGAACTTAACGCGAGTTGGCAGAACGAACAGAAACCAGGCACAGACACAAACAACCAATACGAAAGGCATGCAAACTAGGATCAGGACTCAAGGATCTAGGATCGGGTGTGAGTACTACTCGTTATCTATAACTATTTATCTAAGCACTATGTCTCTCTAGAGATTGTGGATTTTAAGGAGTTAGAAGATCACGGGAGTGACGAGAGTCGCGCTTGTCTTCAACGATCTCTGCGATCCGCTCAGCTCGAGGCCAGAGGAACTTCTGTTTTCGTATCCCAGAACGAGCTGCTCGAGAACCCTTTTGGCCTTTGCCGAAGTTCACCCGAAGTCCCATACGAAGGCCAACCGAAGTCCCTGCTTTCGATTTCTTTGGCGAGGGAAGAAAAACTCAGCGCATTGAATCACGCAGCAGACGGCAGAAAGGGTTAAAAACATGCAGGGTTAACACAAAAAAAAAAAACAAAAAACGAAACCAAACAAATCAGAAGGAAGGGAGTTCAGGTTTTCACTCGCGAGGGTAAGTTTTTCTGTTGCCTGCATCGAGATGCCAGAGATTCTCTTATTAGAGAAGAGTCTCTTGGAATCAAAGCAGACCTGGAAGAGCAGCCTTTCCTTGAGTGAGTTTTTCTGCTCCGCCTCTTGAAAGTCACTCGCAGTTTGGCATCAGCCTTGGGTGCATGAGAGAGAGAGTCCTTTCTAAAGATCCTTTTTTTTTGGTTAAATTTCCGTTAAATTTCTTGGGAATATTTAAATTTGATCAAATGCAAGATGTGCATGATTTTTATAGCAAAAAAAAGGATATGTAAACCCTTTTCCCATGTCTAATAAATTTCTATATAAAATCACACTTTTTTATGTAAAATCCATTTACTATGAAGTAATAACCACCTTATTATTCAGGAAAGGGTATTTTTTCTTAAATTTTTAATAAAAATCCGTTACGAATATTAAAAGAAATATATTTAGTTGCTCAAGGAGTATTTTTTATTTCCGTTAAGGTTTTTGGGAATCGCATGTTAAAGATCCACCATATTATTATACCTAGAAAATTCCATAAGCAAATTATTTTTTGTGTCTAAATAGTATTATATTTTAAGGTTCCTTTTGTATAATTTCTTAATTTATTTTATTTTATTTTCTTACCTTATATAATCTTTCTAAACCCATAACTTCCCTTTAAAAAAATCTCTCTTTAACTGAAGATTTTTTGTATTTATTTCGTATATATACAAAAACAGTTTACAATAGGGCTTTATCAAATAGGGGAATACTTTTGAAGATTGCCGTCTACACTACCGATAATCGTAATATTTAATATGTAGTCGCTTTCTGGGCTCGAGTTAGGATTAGTTTTGGGTATGAATAGATTACACTAGGATGGGTTTACGTTAGCAGTCGAAGAGCGGGAACCCCGGGGCAATCGTAGGCCCCTCCGGGAGATGGACATGGCCACGAGAGCGGGGTTCCTCCCGCACAAGCGAGAGATCCTGCCTGTAGGATCACTATAAGTTATTTACGCTGATGATCTGATTGATCCAGCCGATGAACGACGATGTCTTCACATAGACACCGGGCACATCTTGGCGACCACAGCCGAATCCCCAAGACACAAGGCCGGCCAGCTCGTAGAAGCCATCATCCTGACACACCAGTGGACCACCGCCATCGCCCTGGCAGGCATCGTGTCCCTCCTCGCCGCCGGCACAGAAGCTGGAGGCGGGCAGAATGAAGATCTTCTCCGTGACGGCATTCACCTTCCGGATGCACTCCGTGTCGCTCACAATGGGTATCTCGGCCTCGCGCACTCGCAGGGGAATGGGACCAGCTGTCAAAGGATTTGTTTATAGAAATTGAAAATTCTCTGGCTAATCTAAGGACTCACCTTCGCCCATGTAGCCATAACCGGTCACTGTGCATCGCTTGCCCGCCGCATGACTCACTCCGCGAGCCGGCAGGCACACCAAGCACACGCCATCCCGGAGCTCGGCCTGGCCGTGCAGCTTCAGCAGGGCAATGTCGTTGTCCAGCGTCTGACTATTGTGATTGTGGTGAATGTAAGTGGTGGCCACGCGCAGGGTCTGGGCTCCGGGGCTGCCATACTTCCTGGTCAGATCGTAGTCGCCAACTCGCACATAGATAGCATCTCCGGAACGCACAATGCTGGCGGGGATTACGATTAGAGGATGAAATGGCAAAGATGGATATATTTCAACTTACTTGGTGACACAATGGGCTGCCGTCAGGACCCACTGGGTGCCAATGAGCGCCGCTCCACAAAGGTACTGGTTCAGGGAATTGATCAGGGCCACCTGCCAGCACCACTCTCCATTCTCGCCATCCTCTCCTCCAACCACTCGAGCCCTGCGTCGTCCACTGGAATTCGACTGGAACTGGAGGCCGTGCAGCGATCGCTTTTGCTGGTGGTAGTAATTCGGATAGACCAGCTCCGGCTGGTCAGCAGCCACCACTGTCTCCTCCCGGTGGTTGTGGTAGGAGCGAAGCTGATTGCTCTGCAGGCTGCTGGACTCCACAAGGTCGCCCAGCTTGTCGTTGTGGATCTGGATGGGCACAATGGCCGAGCCGAGAACCAGTCGCTCATTGGACTTGTTAAAGTTCCCGGTGTAGCCCGAGGCGGAGGTTATCTGCCGTGCGGATCGCTGGACTCCATACTTGGCCCGGGCATACGCAACCAATGAGAGAGCCGGCGAGCGTCCTGTCCGCAGGGTTCCCTTCACTCCGCACACATATTTGGAGTAGACATGCGGCCGCGGAGTCGTCGAGGTGGTCGTTGTGGGTGGCGGCGTGGTCATCGGAGGCTGTGGCTGAGGTGGCAATCCACCCTGAAGACCAGGCCCAGAAACTGGATAATAATCCGCATAGTTGGGCGCCGGCGGGGGTGGCTGATAGGGATTCTGGTGATGCACAGCCATCTGTGGTGGTGGAGGCGGTGGGCCCTGTGGCTGGCTGTTCATGTAGGAGTAAGGCGGCGTCTGCGGTGGATAGGCCTGCGGTGGCCCAATAGGTGGGGGAGGCGGTGCCGGATAATAGGCGGTGTCATTGCGAGTCTGGAACTGTTGCTTCTCCAGGATCTTGCTCTTGGGCGCGCAGCAAATCTGGCCAGAACGCTTGCAGCGGAACAGATCTGTCATTTCGGCGTTTTCTGGAAGGAAGAAAAAGGATTAGGAATTATATTGGATAAAATATAAAAAAAGTGGACTCACTGAAGCAGGTGAAGCTGAGCAGGCTAACAATGCAGGAGCCAGGACACTCCTCCCTAGGGTCCGGACTTGGTGTATTGGGCAGCACATAGGGCGGCGCCGTGGGTGGAGCTGTGGGCGAGGGCGTCGGCGGTGGCAGCTTGGGCTTCACCACACCCGATCGTGAGTTGTCGCAGCACACAGATCCCTTGGCGCACGTGGTGGGTGTGGAGACCAGCACCGAAGGACGCTCGCAGAAGGCAGCCATGATGTTCAGCAGACAGAAGCCGGGACAGCGTGGTACCTGAGGCGGCGATTGCGGTGGCGGTGGCGGCGGGGGAGCCGGGGAGTTGAGAGTGCTCTCGGCAAAGGATATAATCTGCGAGAGAAAGTCACCACCGCCACCTCCTCCTCCTCCTCCTCCAGATGTGGATGCTGGTGGCGGCGGAGGCGGGGAGGCTGGGCGGGCTGGCTTGGCAGCCGGCTTGGGTGCGTGCTTGATTGCCGGCTTGGTGGGTGGCGCCGGCTTGGAGGAGGCCGGTGACTCGGAGGCACTTCCGGTGACACAACAGCTTCCCTCGCCTGGACAGAAGGCCTCGGAATCGATGTCGTCGCAGAAGATGGCAAAGATGCCGTTCATGCACTCGCCCTCGCATTCCTTCAGCACCTGACCCTGTCCCTGGCCGGATTTGAGTTTGTTGCTTAGTGGGGGTTCCTCTTCCTCGGCATCGTCCTCGGTCTCCTCCTCCTCTTCTTCTTCGGCCGCCTCCGTGGTGGTTGTCGTTGGATGCTTCTTGTGTTTACTGGGCTTGGGAGCACTGTTTGTCCGGGCCGGTTCTGGCGTTGTGGTGGTACTGGTACTGGTAGTAGTGGTGCTGCTCGTGGAGGTACTTGAGCCACTCTTGGCGGGAGCTGACTTCTCGGAGAGCGTTTGGTTCGGCTTTAGGTTACTCATATGCTCTGAGGGGAAATCATTGATTAAAATAATTCTTTTTTTATGTTAATTCCTGAAAATTCTTACTGGCTGGAATGTAAATATCCTTGGGCAGCTTGCCATTGGAATACTCGTCCAGGGAGACACAGCACTTGGTGCCCTCCTTGCAGAGGCCATCGCTGGTCAAATAGGCCTCACAGTACTCCGCTATCCGATCCGCCACACAGACCCCAGTGCAGTCTTCTGGAAAAGGGAAATATTGGATAAGAATCCCTTATCCTGTCTAGAAATTAGTCTCGACTTACTGTTGGCATCATCTGTCTTGGTGGCCTCTTCCTTGTCCTTGCTGGGCTTGGCTGTGGTCACCTTCTTGGTGGTGCTGGGCTTCTTGGTGGTGGCCACCGTGGCCTTGGTGGTCGTGGTGCTGGCTGGACGCTTGGTCTGCGGCTTTGGCTTTGGTTTCACTGTAGTACTGGTTGTTGTGGTCCTCTTTGTGGTACTTGTGGTGGCTGCTGTGGTTGTGGTTCTCTGCGTTGTTGTGGTGCTGGCCATGGATGTGGTTTTCGGCGCTGTTGTTGTCCGCACTGCTGTGGCGTTCTTGCCAGCTAATGGGAAATCGGTTTGTGAGATTTTGAGAGGCCAATCCTGCGAGGAGTCCTTACCTGGAGCATTCTCAATGCAGCACTTCATGCTGGGCGAGGGACAGGGCACATCGTCGAGGACTTCGTAGCAAATCAAGGTAGCCAAGGTGTGGACACAGACGCCGGGGCAATCCTTGGCATCTGCCGTGCTGGTAATGGTATCCAAGAGGCCTGCGGGGAGATCAGAAAATATAATTAAATTATATGAAGTCTTCCTTAGTCTTTTTCACCAAGGACTCTTACCGGATAGAAAACTCCCAGCTAGCGACTCATCTTGTGCCTTCGCTGGCCTTGGGGCACTGGCCAGCAGAATGCTCAAGAGCAGGGCCAGAGCCCAACTGCTCATTGTGGTATTTCGATGGTCCAACATGGTCAGCACGTGCTCATTGCTCGCCGAGAATTAGTGAGAATCTGCAAGAGAAGCGGGACGCAGAGAGAAAGGTGAGATAATTAGTGGTGGTCAAGTGAAAGTCGAGGCTGAATCATCATCAATGGAGTCTGACCAGAGTGTAACCCCAGCCCCCTGTGACGTAATCCGGCAGCTTGGGGCATCTGCCCCACAGAGAGAGGCAGAGATGGAGGCCCAGAGATCATTGGCCTAGAAAGAGAAGACGCCGCCGCCGCCAAGATCATGGTGATGATCATCATGATCTTGCCACTCCACGGCTGTGGCTGTGTGTGTGCGATAAGCCCCCAAACCAGTTTCCTCGCTCATTTTTGGAGCTGGTTCTGGCGGCGGCAGGTGTCCCATTTCGGTATTACGTATACGTAGCGGTGTATGCCTAACGGGAAACCCATAGCAATTCCGGCCATAATCCATGTATCTGGGTTGCGTTTGCCCCAAGAACGATGAGTGGAAACTGGAGTTGCTAGAGCTGCTGGTGGCAGACCCCAAACTGGTTACGAATAAAAATATATATAACCATGCAAATAATAATCGTAATTATGGCCAGGCTGGAAAAGAAGTCAAAGAGCGGCGGGTAAAAGCCGTGGCATTCTTGGCCCACAATTAACGAAACCGTTTAATGAATGAAATAGAAAGTACTTGGTACTGAAAATGATGTGAAACCACGGCGATAGAGATCTCTTCAGGGAAAGTGCACTAAGTTTCTGTAAGTTTCTGAAACTCCGGCTTGGAATCGGAATCGGAATTGGACTTCCCCATCACGTGCGGTGGTTAGCAGCAGAGCTTTCTACAAACCGGAAATTTCTTTGCAATAGAAATTAATTATTATTATTATTATGTTTGTTAATCACGACTAAAGGGGTTTCATAAAGGAATATTAAATGTATATTCATCTTTGGAGTAAAGAGAATTAGCGAGAAAATTCAACAACTCTGAGGTTATAAGTCTGGCAAATTCCTTAGGAAATCAGGGGTTAAACTCCCAGGATATTCCTTTTTTGTTAATACTTTACAACAAGGAGTTATAATCGTTAACTAAATTATATTATTTAGCTTATAATTTGAAAATAAAATATGAAAAAGCGAGAATATGAATTTTATCTTGAAGTTAAGCAGATTTTTATAAATACTATCAATATGAAAAAGAGATAAGCCTAACTTCAACTTACTTTATATGATATTTTTTATTTTAAATGAAGTAAAATTTCTAAATTGAAATCATATAATGATAAAAAGATTGCCTTGTTATTCTTCAAAGAAATAAATTTATATTGTTCATATCAATTCCATATATGTATCTCATTCAATATGTAAAATTATTGCTTTATTTACAATAAAAAATAGTTTAAAAAAAGAATCTTTAGCTTTTTGCAAAGTCTGAGGGCTAGAAAGTGACGCTGACTAGAACCGCTCCCTGCTCCCCCCTGAAGACGTCGCGTATTTTTGGGTCAAGTGGTTTCTCCTGCTCCCCGAAAAGAAAAACATTCTTTGCCCCATTCTGTCAGTCACCACGCCTACGCCACCATGAATACCAAGTCCGGCACCAAAACCGATAACTGGGTCAGATGCATAAGGCGCGACGGCGATCGGCGCCGTTCTTCGTTCTTCGTTCTACGCTCTTCGGTCTTCGGTCTTCATTCTTCGGCAGCCCCTCGAATTCTTCGCTTTCGGATTCTCGGCTCTGTTCTGTATTATGGGAATCACTTGAAATTCCAGTATACGAATTTGAATTTCACGCCAGCCGAAGAAAAGATTTCTTTGAGAAGTCAAAATAAACAGAACGGTTTGGGTTAACTGTAAATGACGGCACACACACACATCACACACACACTGTAACTATCGTAGTTGATTTGGTCAACTATTGAGTTTGCAAAACTCTATTCTGAGTTAGTTTTTAGTTGGGTTGGGTTGGGTTTCTTTCGTTTTTAGCACTTCCATAAAAGTCCCGGCCCGAGAAAGAGGCATAAAGACGACGCGCAGAAGACCACGTCAAAGAGGCGGAGGAATTCTTCTTCGACGAACAAGTTAGGTGACTTCTTCGCCTCTCTTCTTGCTTTCTTTGGATCTCGGGGGATCTCTGGGCAGCAGCTCATAACGGTAAGCGTTGGCATAACTGTGAGCTGGCAGCCACAACACAGCTCCTGGAAGATGCGGTTCCGGAAACCACCCACTGAAGCGTGGCCTATGCAAAGTCAAGACACTCACATTGGTTTTTCAATAACTAGAACAATCCTCCGGCCAAGTCTTTGTCTTTATATATATTTATATATATCTCTGTTTCTGTGGAAGACCACGACGACGCGACTGCACCTTGCGATAGCCAAAAGCCGACTGACCAGCGAACCAGGTTCTCAGCTCTTGGTAACCGCCAAGGCCGGGCCTTCTCCGGAGAAAGTGTCTGCAAGAGCAAGGCGTCCCAAAGAGAATCAGATAGCGATTCTCTTCTCTTAAGATAGCCACCTGTTGGGCTTTGAGGAATTACCTGTCTTCCCCCTGTGGGTCATAAAACGAGCTGTAATAGCTGTCATCATTATCACCACCATTTTGCCAAAGGATCTACCTTTTTATTAGGCTCCGGTTACCCCCGGAGTGTGCCTACTCTAGCGGATTAGCGTTATGCGATCTTTCGGCAATCTTTTGGCAATCCCTTAAAGATCCCTCGAGGACACCCTGCCGATAATTTTTGCACATTTGCATTGTATTCTTGCGCCGGCTTACCTATGCAAATCTCAAGTGGCGTGCCTTGCATATTTCTGCGAAATCATCTTGTTACATATGCTAATTTGCACCCTTGATTCCCTTTTCCATACCCCTTCCCTATTGCCCGAGGAGCTGTTGACGTTGTCCTGTTGCCAAAACATTGCCGAATGCAATTACGAGTGCGCGAATCTAATGAGCAACTAAGTGCATTTGCATAAGGCCTGCAAAGGATCGCCTAAGCTGTTAAGTAGAGGATTTGCGGTGCTTCAGTTTTGCATAAGTAGGGGAAAGGGGTATTATATAGTACTATATCTTGTAGAATATCATTTAGAATAGGTTTTATGGGAACATTTTTTGAAGCTTCAGAGTTGAGTTATCAGCAAAATTCAAATTCAAAATAGAAATAGCAAACAGCAAGGTCTCTAATATGTAGTTTAAGATTTTTAAATGATTATTTGTTGGTAAAGGCAATAAATGTAATAAAAAGTATAATAATAATAAATATAGAATGTCAAACTATTTTATACATATTTTAAGACTTCGTTCCCAACTAATTAAACCAACACCCATTTCCTATCAATTGTCTGGGTTTTTTTCTACAAGTAATCAAATGTCTAGGCAAATGAACAGTGCCAGGAGACAATCCTTTACCTCCTTCGCGGATGTTCCCAGGCTCCTTGATCGACCGATTCCCCGAGAGACACGCAGCCGTCGCATCCTTCGTTTCGGGGCAAAATCTTCTCAAGGCAAAACTTCACACGGCCAGCTCGAATAGAAATTTGAATAAGACGCTGCATAAAAAAAATTGAAAGTGGTAAAAAAAAGTGAAAAAACTTCAGAAAAAAAATTGAGAAAAAAATTATTTATCATTCCGTGCGTGTGTGCGAGTGTGTGCGAGTGTGAGCGATCGGTTTGTACCTGGGCCCAAAAAAGGACCGAAGGCAAATAGATAAGGACTCGGCGGTGGTGGTTTGTTGTCCTTCGTCCTGCGTATGCAAATTGCTCGCCCGAGTCCGCGATGATTCCCTTTCAATCCCAACGAACAATGCCGAGGGTCGCCGCCCTGCCCTTTGGCCACACATGTTCGAGTCTGTGTTTTTTTTTGCTTTAATCGTCCTATTTGGAAAAAAAAAATATAATGATTAAACCCTTTCCCTTCGTTCGGTACATATTTTTTTCTACGATTTTTCCCCGTTTTTTGATGCCGATGCGAGGTTCATCTTTTTTTTTTTTTGCTTAAGTCATCCCGTTGTTGTAATTTCACTTTTTCGTGAGAACTTTGGCTGAAGTCTGGGAAGGCGAAAGGATATGAAAAAAAGACGATGTGGATTGCTCAGGTGGGGAGCAGAAAGAGTCTTTGTTGTTCAAGGGTATTATAATAGACACCAAATTTTAATTTATCTTTTTAGTATTATTTATAATTGTTTCTCTTCTAAAATAAAAAGATATTCAAATAGTCTACAAAATCTAGCAAGATAACCAATTTTAAATAGTCAAATATTCTTAGAAATATATAAAATCTTTAATTAAAGACTTGGAATTTAAAATTTCTTGTGGTTAAATTTATTTTTACCAATTGAGTCTATTTTTGCCACGACCCCAAACAATTAATGCCCAAATAATCGAGCTGCCAGCATCGTCGTGCCCTGCATCCTAAGCAATTCACCCCCCGGCGTGATGTAAGATGACGATCTTGGGTTGGGTTGGAAAGGATTCAATCCCGAGATCTGACCGAGTTTTCTCAATTTGCATACCGAGGGGTGCACTCTTTCGGGGCCAAAGGGTTTGTCATGGGAACAAAAGATGCATTCAGCGTCGAAGAATAGACGAAATCAATATTTGAGGTAATTAATTAACAGCATCAATATTGCTGAAGAGAAACCAATAACAATATTCACATTTAGCAGTCAATTGATTGACGATTCAATGTTATCTTAAATAATATCAGCAGAAGTCATGCCTCAGATTGGCATTCTCATGTTTCCTGGGAAATGTGCGTCGAATATTATTTAAAATAAAGTCCAAGTCCAACTAGATAGTGTTAGGATTTTAAACATTTTTATTTGTTTAAAATTATTGATACAATTTAAAAAGAAATGTTTCTGCAAGATGATAAATGAAATAAAATTCTCATGAAAATTGTGCTTTTTATCTGCTGAAATAATATCCACATCCTAACTTTAATTTTGCTTTCGTAATATATCGTCCATAATTTAATTTCTAAAATTATTATCAATGTTAAGTTTATTTATATAAGAATTTATTGATCGTACCTTCTTTCTTGCATTTTGCTTTTAACATAATAATTTTTTTTGCTAATTTTTGCTAAATATAACTTCTTTATTGCCTTAATAATTCATCACATCCATAATTATATCCATTATATTTTACCAATGTTTAAGTGTTATTCTTGATTTTCTGAAGATGAATTGCGATTGAATAAGTTATGAAAAACATTAAATATATAACGTCGAGGTGTATTATTTTGAGGTGGATCGTTTTCCTCGTTGCCATCCAACGTGTCATTTAACTCCTCATCGTTGCTAATTCCATCATTATCATTATTTAATGTAGGATTGAAATTAAAATTATTTACGGAATAATTGGTATAATAATTCTCTGTCGCATATAGGCTTGATTCGTCGTTGTTGGGCTCATAAAGTTCAATGTTGTATGATACTCGATCGTTGTCAGTCCGGCTTGGAGTCTCCGTCGGCGCATCTTGGATCTGCAGGGCATCCGTTATGGCCGAAAGTAAACTTCTTCGCGCGTCTTGGCTCAGCACTATGATTCTTCGACTCAAATGTAGCCTAATTTTATATATTCTCCGTCTGTCAACCCGACCTGTGGGGGATCTCCTAATGGATCTTAGCTGGTGGAGATAAGATCGAGATTCTGAAGGTGCACGGCTTCTCCGACCGAATATAGGAACACCATTTCTGAGGGGAAACACGTTTGCCGTGGGTATTTCTGGGCTTTGCTCGTTGGAGTTGTCGAAAGAATTATTCGAGTTGGGCATGATTATGATAAATTGTTGTCTTTCTGAGCGGGTTTACAAGTTGTTATTTAAAGTTAGTGAGCGTTTTGACAATAGTTGATAATACCACTATGGCACAAAGCACAGCCTTTTTGATACAGCTTTTTTGATATTTTATGCTTGTGTTGTTTAATTTTTTCATATTTACGTAATTGGTTAATAAAATTATAAATGTTAAAAATAAATTAAGTTTAAACTCAAACTTCAATTCACAGAAATAGAAATAGAATGCACACTTTAAAAAATAGTTCTTTGATCTGGCAGCTTAATATCCGGTGACAGGAAACGGTTACTGCTTATAAAAATTAATTAAAGACAAGCAGTACTTGTTAGCACCAAGCATTGCAAGCAGTACCAACTGGTTCCAATTCGTTCCAAGCAGTGCAAACTGTTTCCAATTTGAATTTTCCGTTAGGAGAAAATAGTTTCTAGCCAGAACAAAAAATGTATTTTACGCTAAGAAATAAAAAAATTAAAATATATTATAAAGTAACTGTAACCTCATTCGTCTATATGTTTTAATTGAAAAAAATTTAGCAAAAATCCATTATAATCCATTAAACATTATAATTTATAAATTAAACATTTAAATATAAAATTAAGTAGTCGATTTCACACACCTTCGTTTTGAGGTATCCTTATAGCAATTAAAACATGGACCGTTCTTCGGATTAATGAAATTGAAATGTAAATGTATGATTTATGTATAATATTAATTGATTAATATATTAAATATGTCGTGTAATTAAGCCGTAATTATCACATTTTGGCGAAAATCACGATAGGAAAAATCCTATCCTTTAATGAATGCATTATATTTTTCTGATATCGAAGGATTCTAGTGGTAGTTAGGATGCATAATGCAAACCAAAGGACACTCAGCAGATGTCGAATAGCTCCTACACCTGTACATTATTTTTAAGAAACATATTTTTTAATAATTCCTCAAATATCGTGTTATTATGTGGCATTTAAATTTTTAAACTATCTTTAGCCGTTTCGCTGCAATGCATTTTTAAAAAGTTCCCCTGTTTTGCTGCCAATTAATATTACCCCCCCTCTACTATTATTTCCCCCTCTACACAACACTCCAATCGGTAACTGGGAACAGATTTTCTATGCACATGAATTTCGAACCGGTAACTGGGAACAGATGTTGTATGAAAGTGGGAACGGACATGAATTCCCAATCGGTAACTGGGAACAGATTTTGTATGCAAGTGGGAACGGGCATGAATTCCCAATCGGTAACTGGGAACAGATTTTGTATTGGGAAAAAATGGACGCGAAATCCCAATCGGTAATCGATAAAACTTCTCGTGATGCGAAAACATCGAGTCATCGAAAATCGATATCAACAAAAACATCGAAACCTCGAAAAACATCGATGCATCGAACATCGATATCAACAAAAACATCGGTTAAAAAACACTAGTCCAAAAATCATGAATTGAAAGTAAAACAATACAATGCTGCTCCATCAGAACGCAAATGCTCGCTAAACTCGTGAACTCGGCAAGTGCGAATCACAGGTACAAGTCCACAACAGTCGTCAGATGCACTGCGTCGGCGAACGGGGCAGCAAGTGAATCGAACAACAAACCAGCAAACAGCAAACATCAGCAAGAGCAACAACACAACATCCACATCAGAAAGGGCCAGCAACAGCCACAGTCAAGTCAATAGCATCACATTCCACAAAAGGCAACAGAATGACAGGAAGCCCAGTTCAGAGGAATCTCTGGGCCTCCGGCCTGGTGGTGCTCATCTTGCTGCTCTACTGGACGGACTCCACAGGCGGTTACTTTGCGGCCCTCGACGAGGCGGAGACTAGCAAGAACTGCTTCTGTGAGGTGAGATTAAAGTCGAAATCAAGTGAAATAAATCTGAGGTTTATTTACACCATTAGTGGGAATTATGAATCATCATTAATTTTCCTTTGAACTAAAATTAATCTCTTCTGGGAATTATTTAAAAAAAAAGTTCGCATTCAGATGGAAAATAATATAAATAATAATGTCGTGTACTTCCCACAATGGTAGTAATTAATTCTATTTTACTATTTCCCCAACCGCCACTGTATTGTATTTATTTATATATTTTTCCTGCAGTTGGAGGGCTCTATAAACGACTGCAGCTGCGATGTGGACACCGTGGACCACTTCAACAACATGAAGATCTATCCCCGGCTACAGAGTTTACTCGTAAAGAACTTCTTTCGCTTCTACAAGGTGAACCTGAAGCAGGACTGCCCCTTCTGGCCGGACGACAGTCGCTGCGCAATCCGTTTCTGTCAGGTGGAGAACTGTGAGGAGCAGGCCATACCGCAGGGCATCAAGGAAAAGGGCGAGCAGAAGGAGAAGGCCGCTTTTAAGGTGAGAATTCCCAGCCAGAGTGGAATCTCGACATTCTGTCGCTTATCAGAAATACGCCCACTATCTACCTGAACGCTCAATGGGCTGCCGTGTGATTTATTTTTATATTCGCATTGACATCGATGATGTTTTGTGGCTGGCTCCCATAATAATAATGAAGCACATCTGTAATCTCCCATTGAGCGTGTGCAGGCAGCCAGCGAGCAAACGTGGCCTTTGATTTGGACGTTTTGCACTGCTGACGTGGTTTTATTATCTCCCAATAATCGGTTTTGACGCCCCTCTTTGGATGTTTGTTGTTAATTAAGAGAATTATCTATTACCTTAACGAGCGTACGTAGAAATGAAATATTTATATTTTTACTGTCACAACATTTATCTTCAAAACAATATTTAAATTATTTTTTATCATATTTGTTGGCTCTTTAAGAAAAACAATTCATTACAGTAAACATTTTAAAAGGGAAACGTAGCATTTCTTAACTCCCTGTTGCTCCTCAATAAGTTATATAAATGAATATGTATACAAGTTACCTGAATGAAAAGAATGACTGACTTATAATTGCCACTCGCTTGTGTTTGCACAGCTGCTCGGTTCACTTACTTACCTTACTGACTTCCTCATCGTTGTTCTTATGATTACAGTACACCCGAGAGGCGCAGCGGGAGGGCGGCGCTTGCTCGGAGGTGGAAGACTTTGACAGCGCCTTGGGCTTCCTGGACACCAGCATCAGCGACCAGGCTCACCGGGAGTTCGAACTGTGGGCTAAGCATGACGAGGCGGAGGAAGATTTTTGCATAGTGGACGATCATGAGGAGGGTAGCCAGTATGTGGACCTGCTTCTAAATCCAGAGAGGTATACCGGCTATCGCGGGGAGTCGGCGCACCGCATCTGGAAGAGCATCTATCTGGAGAACTGCTTCGGTGGCAACAACGAGACCGCCAACAAGTTCTCTAGTTACGTACCCCACTTAGATCTGCGGGACGTGTGCTTGGAGCAGCGCGCATTTTACCGCATCATCTCTGGCCTTCACTCGAGCATCAACATTCATTTGTGCTCCAAGTATCTGCTGTCCGAGACAAAGGACTTCCTCGATCCACAGGGCATCTGGGGCCCCAATGCCAAGGAGTTTAAGCGACGTTTCAGTCCGGAGACAACGGGAGGCGAGGGTCCGCACTGGCTACGCAATCTGTACTTCATCTACTTGGTGGAGCTGCGCGCCTTGGCCAAGGCTGCGCCCTATCTGCGACGCGAAGATTACTACACGGGCATTGCCGAGGAGGATGAGGAGGTGAAGATGGCCATCAACGATCTGCTGGCTGTTGTCGAGTAAGTAGAAGCTTCTCTGTCTTTGTGGAAAAACTTTAATCAGAATATCTCTTTTGCAGAAACTTCCAGTCTCACTTCGATGAGAACGCTCTCTTTAGCAGCGGGATAGCCTCCATTAAGTTCAAGAACGACTACAAGGAGAAGTTTCGCAATATATCACGCATCATGAGCTGCGTGGGCTGCGACAAGTGCAAGCTGTGGGGCAAACTACAAACCCAGGGTCTGGGCACGGCTCTGAAGATCTTGTACTCAGAGAAGCTCAACTTGGCCACGGAGAGTGGCCTGTGGGATATGCCGCACATTGAGGCGGATCCCATTTTCAGGCTATCGCGAACGGAAATTGTGGCGCTATTTAATGCCTTTGGCAGGTGAGACTTTTCACGTTTATGAAGACATCGAAAATGGAAAATAACCTTTTGTTTGTTTGCAGATTATCCAACAGTATATACGAAATGGAAAACTTCCGGCGCGTGCTTAGGTAACCCCACCAGTCTGAAAGCTTCCCAGAAGCATATGCCACGGCTCAACCTAGTTAATTGAAACGCACATCGCTGGGGGCTGCTAATGAATTGTGCATCTTCCTGATGGCGGTTGCCCCTCCCTCCAATCGCTCGCCACAGACTTGACCGGCCAGAGGCTAACACCCCGCGATAGCTTCCCTGTACATACATGCAAACTATCACCCCTAGGCTACTTGTACTTTAGCACACCGAACCACCAACCAACCGAAAGCAGGAAAAGTATGATAACCCAGGCAGGATGCAGGTGTTTATTGTAAGTTAGGATAGTATTTATTGTAGCTGAAGGAGCTTTGTAAGAGCAGACTTTGATGAGAAAGTGAACGCATTGTGCAATAACCCGACCTCACGACACAAATTATAGAAAATAAACGTCCAGTTAGATGTTTCTTAAAAAACAACAAACTGTCTTCCGATGCCTGGCAACCTGGCAACCTAGCAACCGAGTTGTTTGTTTGTCGGCTTTTTCAGACTCTTTAAAAATTGTCATCCAGCTTAATCTCCAGTCTAGAGCTTACTATTTCACAATATATATCTCCCTCGAAATGGTGCTGCTCCAAGTGAAACGAGGCGACGAGACCCTCTTCCTGTACGAGACGAGCATTAACGAGCAGACGGATGCGGTCATCCGCGATTTGGTGGCCATCCACAACGGTCAGCAGAAGGTGCAGCGCGTCTGCATGGAAATTGAAGAGCTGGCCGAGCACGGCACCATGCTGCCAAGCGAAATGATGGGCCTGAACGAGGACCAGATCGAGGAGCTGAAACTCAAGGATGTTTGGGCCGACAAGTGCATACCATCTGGCGGGTTTACCTTCAACAAGGATCCCTTGTTGCGCCGGAATGGCCAGCAGCCATCGGAGGCCATGCAGAAGGTTCTGGCGGGTGCCATTACAGATGCCAAGGCTATGATAGATCGGGTAACGTATAGGGTTATATAGTAATTGAGGAGTAAATACCGATCTGAGAAGTGTTCGAGCACGCGTCGTCGGACTATCTTTAGTAACCAATATTTTCCTATAGAAACTGGCCAAAGCCGCAAAATACTTGACCCTTAAAATGATTGAGGAGGCCATAAACCTATTGCGCGGCGCCGTGACCATCGTCTATCCCATGCAGCTACCACCACACGATACCATTCGCATGGAGTTCACCAACACCGAGGATCTGACTGGAACCCAGGCCTCCAAGGAGGTAATTGAGCCCTCAAAGGCACAGCTCTGGTTTGCTGGTCGCCAGATTTTGACAGGGAAACTCCTGAAGGACTATGTGGGCAATAATGACAAGACAAAGGTGAATTGATGACTACCTTCTAGGAGCCCTGTTTATACTGAATCTATATGCAGATATTGGTGAAGCTCAATCAATTGGGAGAAGGACCACCGGCACGCGAGGCTGTGATCTCAGAGCCAATAAGAAAACAGATGATGGCCGAAGCCTTTCGCCGCCAAGAGGAGCTCAAGGTAAGTCCTATATGTAGAGAGTTTCGAATAGTGTTTTATTATTTGCTATAATACGATAATATATATAAGTATATATCAGATATAAGTAGGTACTGCTCCACCACCTTTTTCGGTTAGACTAGTTAAGAAAATGTTGAATATTGCATAGCTACAAAGTCAAGAGTTAAGGCGAGTCGCGGATGCCTGTGAATCCTGTTTCTAGAGGAGATTCGCTTCCTTGGTCTGTCCTGGTGTTCTTTTCTGGTGGTATTTGGTTTCTGGTTCCGCAGATGTCAGTTGGTTTATGCTATATATATACGCTATATAAATGCAAATCGTCTAAGGCGCATCTGCTGGAACTGTTGTAGATGGGGGATTCTCGATTTTGGTTCTTCTTCTAAATAAAGCTCGTTGTCCGCCGTTAGGACGCCACTAGGAATATACATATTTTTCTTGCCGCTGTATATATGGTATATATATATAGAGTATGTGTGATTATCCTTTTTTTAACCAAGAAAAGTCAAGATTCGTCCCATTCCTCTGATGTGTAAACGTTGTATAAATGCGCTGAGTAGAATTTAAATTCAGTTCCCCTTGTACAATGGTCGCAGGTCCATAAAGTTTGATGCTGGTCCTCATTGGAATCCATCTTCTCCGTTAGCTTAAAGAATAACCAGCGGCTTCTCGGGCACATCGCAGGTGGTTGCCTTCTCCTGGTCCTGATCCTGGTCAAAATTCTGCTCAGTGGTTCCGGAATCTCCGGCAGGACTGAGTGGTATAAGTGACTTGGTGCTGCCAATCATATCGTGGCTATCCAGCGGCTGTCCGTGGTCCGAAAGCTCTTGACCGCCAACGGCCTGATGCTCCAGGTCGCAGACCACATCGTCATCCGTGTCGTACATTTGGTCTTGTGGCTTGCTGCTGGCCAATCCGTGGCCAAAGACCTCATCGTTGTCCGAGTCATCGCCAGCACACACGCAACGCATCTTGGCATCGTCACCCACCTGGAATTTGCATAAATTCCGTGAAAATCAAATGATTTAAAGCAGAGAATAATTACACACCTTGACGGACTTGGTGATGATGCACAGCGAAATAGAGGAGACCACAAACAGAACAATGGGCACTATAAGCGATACCAGGAGCTCCCTGTAAACCTTATCCAGGTCGTAGCGTGCCACCACAAATTCCACATTCGCATCCTGCCCGAAGAAATGGATATAAGTAGCTCAAGTAAACTGATACCTAAATGGGGCTCTGGGCCCCAGGAACTGGAATAGTAATGGTATACCTTGTTGTAGTAGCACTGATAGCGTGACTGGGCGGTGTTGTTGTCGCCATCGTTGCCATAGCGAGCCACAAAGTCCTTACACTCGCCGCGAAGCGTGTTTACGCAGCCCTCCAGGTTGATGAACAATTTCTTCCACGGGTATATGGTTAGGTTGGCCTGGTTGGGCAGATATCTCTGCTCAGGGTCCACCGACCGGGTGCTGTTCTCGTAGATCGC
The DNA here is from genome assembly GCA_035045905.1 of Drosophila anomelani. Taxonomy (NCBI): domain Eukaryota; kingdom Metazoa; phylum Arthropoda; class Insecta; order Diptera; family Drosophilidae; genus Drosophila; species Drosophila anomelani. Next base: position 3,988,384 of record JAWNOO010000165.1, read on the forward strand.
CCAGAACTGGGTGAAGTTCATGAAGGGGGCGGGCAGAGTGTCGTGCTCCAGCAGGGTTCCGTTCAGGCAATCCGTGGCACTGTTTTAAAATCCGAATTAATTAGCGAAAAATCTTGATTATATTTTTGAAGGGGAAGTCCACTCACGTGATGCGATTGTCCGACTCGCGGGTGACGGTGGCACAGTTGGTCAACAGGTTGCCGTCGTCCTCCTTCCAGAATTCGGTGGGCTCAATGCGCACACCATGCTCCGATCCACGAGCCTGATTGAAGGCCACCGCATTCTCGCAATCAGCAGCGATGACATTGTCCTCCTGGAAGGATTCAGAGTCAGATATGCAAATACAACTACATAACCGATTACTTACGTGCATAATCAATGTGTTGACATTGGCTGTGGTTATCTTGGAACAGTAACGATCGCAGTTAAAGGGCTTCTTGATCTTGGTGCAATGCACCCCGTGGCACTCGAAGAAGCCATTCAGCTTGGTGTTGTCCTTTTGGGAATTGAGTGTGTGTCCATCGGCCTTGTGGTGGCACAGGAAAAACTCGGACATATTCTTGCAGTGACCTGGACAAGCAGTAAATGCATTTTAATTGGAGTTCAAGGGAGCAGGGCGTCCCTGCTTACCATTGGAGCAATTGAAGACCCCGCGAATGTTATTGCAGGCGGTGCCATTGTTGCAGTTAAACTTGTTCAGGCGACTCATGTCAATCTACACAAGGGAAGTGGAACAAAGGATAATGGTTATTCAATGATCGTTAAAGCAGCGTGGCGCCAGAACTCTACATGATGTGCCTCATCCTTGCAGCCATTAGTGGCCACAACCTCAAGCGCGTTTTGGGGATGAGTCATGTCTTGTAAGTGGTGGCAGGGGAGATGTCCAAGACGATGACGTCTTCAATTGTGGTTGTTCGTGGGCTAGGTGTTGTGTGGGTTAAGGTGGTCTTGTAAGGACTTGACAAAAATAAAACGATGACTGACTACCACGGTTGAAATAGGAAATTATTAACCGAAGGTTAACACTTTTTCATGAAATTATTTAGATAAATAAATTCAAATTAATATCTCAAGTTATTGTTCAACATATATTCTTTTTTTTCCCATGGTTAAATTGAACTTTAAACTTTGGTATTCCCACCTTAATTTCTATAAATAAATGTTGGAAACTCACCTGGGCACAGGATGTATTGGTGACCCGCGTGCAGTTGTTCAGCTGAATATCCGTGCCATTTCGCCGCACCACCGAGTGAATCTGTGGGCAAAAGCCGCTGGTCCTGGTCAAACACCATTCACCGCAGGAGGCCCACGGACAGTTGTTGGGCATCTGGCGGTCCACCGTCTGGCACATGACCGGGTCGTGCTCGAAGCCCGATTTGAAGGCCCTGAAATGTGGATTATTATTTATGATTTCTATATATAAATTTACGATTCAAGTGGCCCGTGGAGGCAGTTACATATATACCCACTTGAGGGAGGGCGAATAAATGGCCACGCTCAGGTAAACGATGGACACGCAGGACAGCACCATGGTAAGCTGGCAGAGGCAGATGGCGCGACAGATGCGCTTGTCCTGCTCGGGTATCAGTCGCGGCTTGTCCTTGCGCCGCGCCATTTTCGTATCCTGGTAGTGATTCCTGTGGAGGGTGGGGCTAATTCACAGCTAATTTACGACTTGTTGATTTGGTGTAGCTAGGGCTCCTTTCACCCTACGCCGTTTCAAGGTGATTTCTGTCCGTGGGCTTGCTGGTCAGGTTGGTGGGTGGTGGCTTCGATTGGGTGGTGGTTATAGGTGGTTGTTTGTTTGCTTCTCTGTTTGTTTGTTTGTTCTATATTTGTTAGCCTTGCCTATATATTTTTTGACTTTTTAATGGCTGAAATTGGCAGAGAAAAGGATTGGGAATGGAGGAGTGACGGAGGAACTGGGACGTCTAAGTTTGATGAGGTCGTCGTCTTGGTGTTTTTGTACTGCTTTTCTTGATCTGCTTTGCGCTGGCAAAAGGAGGCCAACCACGTCCGCTCCCGACAGCAACTGGGTCCTGACTGAGTCCCGGGTTGCCAGGGCTGCCAAAGGACCCACTGCGCACTCTTACTTTTTTTGTGTGCTGCCGAGAAAGTGAAAGTTGTTTCCCAAGCCAAAGCCAAAACAAACCCTTGACTGTGGGACTGGAAAGAAGGGGGACTGGGACAGGGATGGCTGTGAATGTGGATGGTGTGGAGCCAGCTCAACAAATGGTTCCAGATCCTGTGACAGCACGCCTGCGCCTGGAGAGGAACTCTAACCCAATTTATTGTTGGGTCGTCCTCTCTCTCTCTCTGTGCCCACGAAAATTTCGAATAAAAAAGAAAACATCTTTGGTTTAGCATTTCTCCACATTTGTTTTGGTTTCATTTCATTTTTTTCTTTGTTTATTAAATAGGCCGTTAGCTGGTTTAATTTGTTTATTGATAAAGACACGTTAAGTAAAAAATTGTAATCGTTTTGCATTCAAATTGTTTGTTTGTTTTTGTTTTTGTTCTTCTTCGGTTTGGTTTGTATGATTTAAAAAATTCTCATAAGCAACGTGCGTTATATCGGTTCTGCTAAGCTATATGTATATGTTGTTATATCTATATTATATATTGTTATAATCCGTTAGATGTTTGTTGGTTTGATTTTAGTTTTTTTTTTTTTACATAAGATTTTGTTTTTTAAAACTATTTCAAAAATGTCGACAGTGAGTGTGTGTGGTGTGTTTGAGTGTGGTTTTTGAGTGAGTTATTTTTTTGGTTCCGCTGCTTAAACCCATTATGGATTTTATAGATTTCTGTTATGAGTATTTGTGGTAAATCTAGCCTTCTTCTGGTAGCCCCGCCCTGCTTCTATGAATATTCCAGAGCGGAATAGGGACTAGGTTTTTTTATGAGAATTCGGTTCTATACAATTGTTTGATTGGTTTGTTTTTTTCTTCGCTTTCCGTTTGTCTTTTAGTTAGTTTTTACGAATTTACTTAATATTTTTATGACTACTATCACAATTTGTTGAAAACAAGCGATTCTTTTAATTGGTATTTGGTATTTTTCTTCTTTTTGTGGAGGAGAGTCGAGGTGTAGCGGAGCATCGTTTTGCCGCGCCTCCAAAAGCCAAAAGGGTCAAGCCAAAGTTTGTGTAAAGTATTCCAAACCAAACTTTATCTATATATATATATATGTATGCTTGTATATATAACTAGCGTAACAATATATGATGGCAAAGTTTTTATATATGTTAACAAATTTGTTGGTTGTTGTTGGTTGAGCGCAAAATTTCGAATAAATCTGGCTGAGAGAAAAAGTTTAGTGTTATCCTTCGACGATGCTCCGCTTGGAATTAATCCTATCGTCCGATATCGATGTGAGATGGCAAATGGCAAATGGCGAATTGAATTTCTATATTGTATATATATGTATATATATATCTAGATAAGCTATGTTGTGTTTGTGTGTGTTTGGTACAGACTACAAAGTTGAATTTGCTATTTGTTTTTCTCTTTTGGGGCTTTAACTAATATTACTCTTTTTGCTAGTATTCCATTTCATCATCTTCGTCACTGTGACACAGAAGTTTGCTAGAATTGGAATTCGATTGGAACAGAGTTCTTAATCAATTCTATAAGCGATATATGCTATAGGTTTACTATCTAAAAAGCCATTTAGATTGGGTTAAAACACATCATGCCATTCTAGAACAGAAACTAATAAAGGGAAAGCATGCAAAGAACGTTTTCTAAAGCAATTTCTAAAGATAAGTCGCTTAAAATGGAGAAATATTTAAATATTCGATATGGTTTTGATTAATTATAGTTTTAATATTCAGCGAAAAGGGCGAAATGCTGTCAACTAATCGATGTAAATTGAGAGGAAACCTCAGATAATATAATCTTTAGACTTGGAATTAAAATGTATTAATTATTTTCTTGGGTGAAATTCGATTGTTTCTCTTCGTTTTTGTTTTTTTTTTTTTTTTTCAAGTGAAGGTGTATTGTATATAGAATACGAAATTCCTTGTGCGTTAGGAGTACATCCTGGGGGTGCGAATTTCTCTCTAAGACTACGATTTGAGAGAATATATATGTATATTAAGAAAGGCAGTTATTGCTAAGGACACTTCAGAGTAACTTTTTTTTTTGTTAAAGGTTTTATCGGGATGCGAGTGCTGGTGCAAGTTTTCCAGATCAAAGTAGATCCAGGGAGTAATTAAAAAAAATACACCGCACTTAACCTATCACAATACATAGTTTTTCTTTTCCTCTCACTGATTAGATCATTTTTCAAAATACATTCAAGGACAACGACTTTTCCGTGTTACATTTCATGCAGTTAACGATCCTGAAAGTAATATATGTATATAGAGTAGTAAAGAGAGAAAAGAATAAAAGGAGCTGGATGAGATAAAGGCTTAGGAGATGAGGAAACAAAATGCAAGTTTACATTCAACTTATGGATCAGGCCAATATATGTATAAATATCCTAAGGGGCAACAAATAAGGATAAGTTACATTCAAAGGAGATAACAGCATGACAAGACAATCAATTTTTGGTTTTCTGATTTGGTTTTTTTTTTTTGACAATTTCTTCATAAACAAGGCACAATGGATCTGAGGGGGGTGAAGTGTCTACTACAATATACAGATACAGTTACGGATTACGGGGAATACGGGGAGTTAATTTGCCAAACGAGAGATGATGAGAACAAGATGCTGGACAGAGGCTGAGAATGGTGGCACACTCACTCTTCCTTGGTCGGGAACTTCTCGGCATAGACCCGCGAGGATTTGTTGCACGCCTTCTCGCAGCAGGGACAGTACCAATAGCTTAGCACCCCGATCGAGATGGCAAAGAGCACGTTCGGTATGATCAGCGAGAGGATCAAGTGGTACAGGTTGTTCTCCCACGAATACCTTCCAACGACCACCTCTGGATACGCCCTGCTGTAGTAGCACGGGAATGGTTCTCCAATGTGAGAGAATCTATTTGGAATGACACTTAGTTGAGGGTTCTCCTTGTGCTTGGCAGCTACTTACCCATATTGCCTGGCAAAGACACTGCAGTTGGTCGTCGGGGGATAGCCGCAGCCTTCCGAATTGATCAGAAACTTGGTGTAGCTTACATCCCAGTTGACCGTGTCCAGGTCCCGAGGATTGCGCTCCCAGTCGCTGAAAGGGATGCGCGTATAGTTGACAAACAACTGATGGCACCTGAAGTTAAAAAGGAAAAAGATTTTAAGAATATGAAATATATATCTATTTAACGATTGACTTTACTTGGTGAGTGATGAGGTGCAGCCTTCGCGGCAGGAGCTCCAGCTGCAGTTCTTGATCCCCTCCGCATAGATGTGATCGATGACAATGCAGGTCACCGGCACCGGATCATAATCGGCAATGATCGTTGAGATGGCGGGATCCACGACGAAGGGTATCAGGAAGAGGAATGTGAACACCGACAAAATGGCAGTCGTACCTGGAAAACAAGTCCTTATTAGCTGAAGGATTCAAAAAATGTTTAGGGGAGGCTTACCAAGGCACACGGAGGTATAAAACTTTGCCTTCTCGAGCAGCGTTTCCATCTCGATCTCCTCGCGCTTGGCCTTGATGGCGTCCACGCAACCGCTTCCTGGCCGCACCGGCGACTGGCAGGCGGATCGCATCGATCCACCGGAGACGGAGCCGCCGCATTGTGACCCCGTCGCCGAGCCACAGCGGCTGCTATTCAGACTGATTTTGCTAGCGGAGAGCGTCTGCGCCGAGAGCGTGGGACTCGCCGGCACCGATGTGGTTGTGGTTAGCGTGGAGCTCTTCTTCATGGCGAAGTTTTGGTTTTGTGTGTGTTCTGTGTGTCTGTGTGGCTTGTGTGGTGCTTAGATTGTAATTGGATCGGTAAAAGCCTTTAAAATGAACACCGCTAACACTCGCTGCCTTCTACAACAATAATAGAGCTACTCTCTGTCTTCCGGCCACTCGCTATCTTTCGGGGATTACCTAAACTTACACTTCTAACTAGCTTCTTCTGTCCGGTTTTGCCTTATTCTTAGAGCCGAAAATGGAAAATGTTTATTCTTACGTTTTCTTCTTGGTTTCTTTTTAAACTATTTGTGTTTTTTAGTTTGTTTTTTCTTGTATATTGATTAGATTTATCTAAATTAATGCTTATTCCTTTTGTTTCAAGGTTAACTTTTACCTTTTTTGACTTCTTCAAGTAGAACTTCTTCTTCTGTCTCGTAGATTTTTGATCACGCATCCCTCTCTAAGCCATTTTTGAATTTCTCTGCCCTCTCTCCCTTGACTATATCTTTAAATATCCTTCTTCTAGATATCCTTTTCAGCTTCTGTGGTGTCGTATGTGTGTGGCTGTATCTCGGGGTGTGTGAGTGTCATGTGCCGTGCATGTGGGTGTGGATTGTTGTGCGTTTATTCCCTAGATAAAACTAAGTTCCATAATAGCAACAATTTTTCTTTTTTAAATATATAAACATTCGCGCTGCCCCCTGAAAATCTCGCCCGTCTCCTCGCCTAGCCTACAGTTCCTGCCCACAAAATAAGGTCGAAAATTATACTAATATTGTCTTTAGATCTCTCGATCGTCGTATCTTGAGAATTTCAAGCGCCTCGCATGTGTACGGGTTTGGGTTTCAGTTTATCTCGGTTAGCTCAGGAGTGTCCTTGCAAAGCCTCTGAGGTGTGGTCCGTGTCTCTCAGTGTCCTCAGTGTGTGTGTGTCTCTGTGTGTAGTTTTGGGTGTTACAAGTTCGATGGAAGGATTACAAAGAATTTCAAGATTGTGTTTCTGACTTCAGCTTGTGCCCAACTCCAATTATTGCAAAGCGAAGACTCCCGTCTGGTGTGTCGGACTGTCTTCTTGGAGCAGAGGAATGCCTGGAAATAAAATTGGGAATAAATATTAGTTCTGCGTATATCATTCCAAGTTTAAATAGATTAGGAAATGCACTAGAAATTGGCTTCATTTTAATCTAGGACTATTTCTTCGCAGTTTGTGAAATCTTTTAAATTAAGAATAGGAAATAAAACTAAGGCATTTTAAGATATAAAAGGAGGAGGACTAGTTATGCTTTTTAAAAGGGGCTTATATGATCCTGTGGTAGTTAAAAAGGTAGAATAAAAGGAGTTTTCTAAAACATTTTCTGATCTAAACTCTAAATTTTGGTTCTAATTCGATGGGAAAACTGTGGGAACTGCTCTATATATTTAGATCATGTTTTATCCAGAGACCTATTCCTATATCATCTTCTGTCATAGCTTTCGAGGCAACTGATTATAGATTTCAGAGACTCCAGAGACCTAGAGACACTTGGTGGACACCTCTCACATGTGGGCTATGCCAAGGACTGTAAGTCAGTAGAAAATCAATTATAGACCAAATCCCAGGGGAAACTGAATCTGAAGCTTACGTGACGGATCTCATAGGGCCATAACCTCGTCGCCGCCGCCCCCGCCCATGTCGCCGTTGGTGGGTGCGCCCACATTGTTCTTGTTAAGAATTGTCTCCGTGTCCACGCATCCCTTAAAACGCATCTTGGCATCATCGCCCACATAGACAGTGCGCTGGCAGAGGAGCAGCACGGAGCAGGAGACTACAAATAATACGGACGGCACCACCGAGGCGAAGACAAACTGGCGATAGGTGACCTCCAGATCAAAGCGGGCCACCACGACGTCCTTCTTGCCTGGCGAGTAAAAGCACGGGAAGCGCGCACGGGCATTGTGGTCGCTGCCATCGCGACCAAAGTCCTTCAGAAACTCTTTGCACTCGTCCATCAGCGTGTTTACACATCCCTCCAGATTAATCATCAGCTTGGACTCATTGGAAATGGTCAAATCGACATCCGGAGGAGCAATCTCCGGCACTGGGGTGGCCACCGATACGTGCAGGTGGCTCAGATATGTGAAGTTGGTCAGATCACTGAGCATGTTGTGCTCCAGCGTGGAGCCATTGATGCAGTCCACCGCATCTACCCGATCCGAGGTGTTCTTTATGAAGTAGCACGAGGTCATGGCCACGTTGTCATTGGATTCGTTCCACACCTCCTCGAGGGTCTCGGCATTGATAGCATTTTGGCACTGCGACAGATAGACCTTGTCCCCGCTGAGCACCACCACGTTCTTGTTCCTGGTTGGGATGTCCACGCACCGTCGATCGCAATTGTATGGTGTCCGTATCTTCCGGCAAGTGCCACGACTGCACGAAAACAACCCACTGATGTCCATGCAGTTGATCTTGCCACGCCGACCGCTGCACTTTACCGGCGCGTCGCTGTTGTGGAAGACGCACTCGAAGGCATCGGTGATGTTGAGGCACTGACCGGCGGTGCAGTTGAAGGTACCGGTGAGATTCTTGCACTCGTCGTTGATGCAGCGGGCCTTATCCGCCCGATCCTGGTCGATGCCGTAGCACGTCTTGTTCGCCGAATTGGTGCAGTTCTGGAAGATGAGATTGCTGCCGTTGCTGCGGAGATTTACATAGATCTGGATGCAGGCACCGGAGGTCTTGCTCAGACACCACTCGCCGCAGCTGCCCCACTCACAGTTGTCCTTGTTCACCGCCCGCGTCGTGGTGCACATGACCGGCGTGGGATCGATGCCGCTCTTAAAGGCCCGTGTGGACGGCATATAAATGGCAACGGTGAGGTATACAAGCGCCACCGAGCTGAGCACCAGGGTCATCTGACAGATACAGATGGTGCCGCAGATGCGTGTGTCCTGCGGCGGGACAATCAGCTCTTCGCTGGGCACCTTCTTCTTGCCCATGGCCCAAGGTCTTGTGGGGATTTACGTTACTACGCTCCCAAGTGGTGCTGCTGCTCCCTTGGTTCTCTCTCTTCTGCTTCGCTTAAGCCCAAGCCCAGTGGTTAATCCCTCGCGTGCAATCCAATTAGGAGCTCGTCATCGTCATCATCATCATGTCGGTACTGTTTTGGTCTATCGATTTAGTTGCAGGAATAAGTAGGAAAAAAAGAACAGAAAATTGCGTGGGCGGTTCGCGCTGTGTGTTATATAACCCTGCGTAGGTTGAGATTTTCCTCCGACTTTCGCTGGACTGAATTCCTTCGCTGGCTGTGCGCACGTTTCCCAGCTGCTGCTGCTGCTGGAGGACGACACGTTTTCTGGAGGCGACTCTATCGATTTTTGGTCTAGCTACTAGCTGGCTGACCCCACCACAAATTCACTTTAATCACAACTGGCCCATACGGCACTCCGACGTTGCATCACGTGCTCTGCTGCTGCGGGCTCCTGCTGGGCGGAATCACTTCTTAAGAATCTTTCTCCTGCGGCCACGACTCCGAACTCGAATCGAGCAATTCGTGGCTACTTTTTTGTTTAATTATTTTCTATTGAACTATTTTTGTTACAATTTTTAAGCAGTGCTATTATTTTTCGTGGCAATTAGGTTTTCCCTTTTCGAGTAACTGGCAGCTGGCTCGTGACTGGGGCCCAAGGCTTCTGCTCTGGATTAGCAACGACTGCATTCGGCTTCGGCTTGGCTCTCAGGCACTCTGTTCTCAGCTCTCCGGTTTCCCTCACTGACCGTCGACAACATGCCACACATCGTGTGTGGATTTCTGCTCTCGCTTTTTTAGCACAAATCTCTGTTCTGCGCGCGCACTTTTATTGCAAAATCAATAGTTCCGCATTCTCTCCGGACATCGGCAGGGCATTGGGGAATCCCCTTCAGCCCCGCCCACGCCCGCCATGCTGGCTCCATTCCGACTTCCATTGATTAAGTCGTCCTCCACATGGCCAAGAGCAGTGCAAGTGCACCGAACTGCTCCTCCTCGACCTCCTTCTCCTTGTCTGCATATTACTGCGTTTATACGCAGGTCTTTTTTCGAACAATCCTTGCGATTTCAACACGAACATATTCAGTCTAGATTTGATTTTTAGAAAACTGGTACCTTACTTGATATTTATCGAACAAACTTTTGGGCAAGTGACTCATCTTAAATACATGCAAATTTAAAACTATATATTACTAGTGTTTCTAGTATGCCAAGTCGAACTTGTGTCGTGATTTCTTTGAATACTATATGTAGAGGGTTCAAAGGCATGCACATTTTACTGATAAGACAGATTTATTCATAAATATAAAGCTAAATTTCGACGACATCCAGACATAAATGAATCATTAAAGATTGTCCTAAAAGAGATAATTAATTATTAAAGGAAACAAAGGTTATGTATTTATCATTAACTGACTGACTTGTACAATAACATTAACTTGTTAGTAAAATTATCTACAAAGGGGAAACAAATGGTTGTTGATCTCATCGGTCCGTTAGAGCTATACAGCTTACGACGTCCAGTAAATTATAGTGCAAATGCCGATATATATAAAGTACGAGTACATAAATCAACGTTCTTAACTCAAAGTATTCCTCAAAAATACACTTGCGAACGTGGCCGGTAATTAGCAAAAACTCGCTTACAAAAATAATACAAAACGTGGATATGGATAGAGCTCGATTCTGATCAACGATTTAGAATGTACATAACAAGAGCTCGATGTGGAAAGTGGGAGTTACAATACATATTGTTAATTGAGTTAAAGTACAAAACTGTGCATTTCGGCTGAGTGATGTGGCTGCGGAGAATTAGGTGCTCCGCCAGAGATTAACTACTTCTCGCTGCTGCCCGCGGTTCTCGGCCCTGCTATCCTTCGGCTAAGGGATTGTCCCACGATTTGGCGATAAGCTTTATGGCTTTCCCGGTGAGCTTGGGCCCCACCAGGGGATTCAGTTGCGCCAAATAGCAGCACAGCCAGAAGAGCCAGCAGCAAACGGCGGTCAGCAGGCAGACGCAACGCACTAGATCTTGCTGCGGCGCCTTGGAGAACAGGATGGGTCCGAACTTGGCCACTGCTGCCCAGAAGGAGGTGACGAATATGATCATGAGGATGACTTCCATGGTGGCTCCTTTCTTCTCCCTTTGTTGCTTAACTTTCCGTTTGGCGTTTAACTAAATTCGGTTTTGTTTTTATTAATCATCTGTGACAGATGAAATAATGTGTTAACGCGTTTCACCAAAAATCCCCAGGCTTGTGCGCTGACCAACACTAGCTCGCATATTTAATCACTTACAATACTGCTCTAACAGATGGTTTGGCGCCTTGCATAAAATTAGTTTTCCTTTTTTAACAATAAAATATGATTTTATATAAAGTTCAATTATGAGAGCTGATTTGATAAACATATTTAAATAGAAATTAAACGTTACTTAAACAAATAATATACAAGTAAAAGGCAGTTTTGATAGGCAAAAGTAGTATGAAAAAAGAATGCAAACTGATTTATGAAAATGTTTACGTGTGAAGATTTGTTAAATAGGAAAAGTGCGTTAAGATTCTAAGTTACGGATAGTTTATGTTGGATATAATCTTCTTAAGGTACAAAGTATTGTCTGAGAACCACGGCGCCTTCTCTTTTTCTCCTTTGAAACTATGTATATTGAGATCCTATTAGCCGATACCACAGGGTATTTCCCAGTTTAGACTACTATGTCGCCTTGATGACACTACCACTTGGACACGCTCCACTTTTGTTTTTATCACAGCCCCAAATGGAATAATCAATGGCCGCAGAACGAATTTCTAGTTGCACGGCAATCAATGGGAATGCGCTCATAAGTAGGCAACGATTTTGAGGGTCATCGAGGAATCCCTTATTCGATTTCCGTTTCCCTTTCTATTCCGGATATGGTTTTGGATGTGGCTACCTGGGCAGGCAAGCAGGCAGGTACTCACATGTAAATTACGAATGTTTCAGCTTCAAGTGTCGAGGTTTATTTACGTTCCTGCCACTGGGACACGCACTCGCGGGGCGGGGGCGCTGGCAGTGGTTGCGGGGGGGATTGCTGAAGACACCACACCAATACACTTGCAGCAGTCGCAGTCACAGTCACAGTTGCACGGTGTGCCATTAAAATCGTTTCATAATCCGCACATGGCCCACTCCCGGATGGGTTTCCACACTTTATTCAAATTCCTCTTGGATCCTTAGCTAACCAAGTGCCAAGAATGCTGCGTTTCTGCACTTTTCCACCATTTCCCCGTGGCTGGGCGAGCCGAGAAAATTCCAAACAGGCGAACTCACTCGTTCGTTACGTTTCCCTGCTGTTTACGCCACTTCTGACACTTCTCAGCTTTCGACCAGCGGAGCTCTCTTGGTGGCACGCGGATCGGACAGCGCCTGCGTCGGCTGGCTTTACGTCATCGCTGGTCCGCTGTTGCTCCCACTGGGAGAGTGGGAGCGTGAGCTTTGGATAGTGCTGTGGAGGAGTCGATTTTCAAAAATGGCCAGTCTTGTGGAAATGGTGGCTTAAATATGAAGCAAGATTAAGTTCCGGGCAAGGACAATTCGGGAAAATAGGTATCCTATGCGTATACGTAATGCGTAATGTGAAACCTGAAACAGGACACACGGAAATAGCTGCCACCCAGCTTAAAGGACTTTCATTTCACTTAGCATATCCGACTAGCTACCTATTAGCTAGGCGGGAATCCCTGGACTCAAGCTTGTGTGGAGGTGCAGGGTAAAGCTTCGCTGCAAAGCTCCACCGGACTTGGACCCTTAATTCCGCTGCAGCGTTGCCAGTGGAAGGCAGTCCTTTCGCTGAAGAGTTCAGCCGTCGTGTTGTCGCTCTGCTCCTTTGGTTGTCGTTCGCCTCGTAGCTGCCGTTGTCGCTGTCGTTGTCGTTGTCGCTGCTCCATTGTTGCCACCAAGGAACGCAAGAGGCAAAAAGACAAAATGCCACGAAAGAAATGTGGAGCGTGAATGTGGCGTTTTTGTTCTTTCAGCGTTTGCAACTTTTGACCCCGTGCGCAATCAGGTCACCATTGTCCTTCCATGGTAAACAGTGTAACCGAAAACGGGAACTGTGCGGGATTCGGATTCGGGATGTGTGATTGAAAATGCGTAATCCTCGTTCCGTTGTCACCGTTCACCGCGTAACCTGAACCTTGAGTAAACACACACAGGCGCAAGTCGCACACACACACACACACACACACACACAAACACACCAGCGCGACACACTAACAGGAGCACGCAACTCTACGTCACAAGAGCTCAAAGAAGGAGAGCGAGAGGGAGAGGGTGGCCTGGTGGCCCAAACAAAAATACATGAAAAACGTAGTTGGACTACATTTAATTGATCTCCAAAATCCTGGGGCAGGGGCAGGGGGGAGCCGAACAAATCTTTGGGCCAGCTGAAAAATCGTTTCGTGCAAAGCACAAGAAGTTGCCAAGGCACTCACACCAACCTACTCCGTCTCCTCAATCCTTCGAGGGAGCGCAAGAGGGATAGGGCTAGGGTGGCCGCCTATGCCGCATAATTTCGATTGGAGCCTGGCTCCCCTTGTGCTCTCTTTCGCTCTCCCAATATCCTTTGTGTACGTGAGAGCTGAGGGCTTGTGTTGGAGCCTTGCATGTGCACGGCCTTTTTCTGGCTTTTCGGGATGTGCGATGGTGTACGATGGTGTACGATGGTGTGTGTGTGTGTGAAAGCGTGCCAAATGAATTGAAAATTACATGTGGCTCCGCTCTGTCTCCCCCCCTCTCCATATGGCCCCTTTGAGTGCATCGAAGGAGTTTTATTATTTAAACACGCCGAGCCAAAGTGAGCTGGAGCTGGAGCTGAGCTCATTGGTGCCGCGTGTTTCGTTTCCGTTTCGTAATACTCCGCTGCCACCACGCCCCCCTTTCCGCACTCGAGGTTACATAAAAATAAACGTTGGCGAGGCGGCCGTCGTCACCTTTCGGTGGCTTAATTGCGGCCGCTGGGCTTAAAAATACACGCATTAACGCAAAACGCGGCCTGACGGTATTTTAAAACCACTACAAAGCCCTTTCTCCATCTTACTTTCTCCCCCGCACACAGCGCTGAACTGCACGTGGCACGGCTAGATTGGGAGAGAGCGAAGGAGAGAGAGAGCGAATAGCAAAGCAAAGCAAAGTGAACAAGAAAAACAAACAACAAATAAAACTGTCCGTCCAGCATTCTTTTTTACACACATTTGAAGAATGTAAAGTGCGCTAAACAGCGGAGGACTAGCTGCAGAGAAGGAGGAGGAGAAGCATAAGCACAGACGAGAGTGAGACCTCAAAACTGGCCATTGGCAGGCCGAGCACACAGACACACACAAGCACACAATACACACACACACATTAACACTCACACACACACACACTCGCATACAAATCAGGCTTTGCCGCAGTCATAAAATAATCAAGAAGAAGCTAAATCAGGCGAAGGATCCGAAGGAGAGGAGCAGGGCAGGGGCAGGAGCAGGAGCAGCGGCGTCACTGCAACGTGCTGATGTTGACGAAACATCTCCGTTGGGACGCATAAAGCAATTAGCAAAGGTTGAAACCCCGGCTCACAGACACACACACACACACTCACGCACTGCCAGTTTGGGGCTAAAAAGGCTGCAGGATGCGTGGGATTCCCATTGGCTCCGTGGAGTATTTAGCCTAATCGAGTGATGCCGAGCACAAAAATGCAGGACCCCCTCGGAGTCCCACCCACGTACGCTACTGTCCTCGGCCTGCCGCGCTGCAGATGCCAGCAATGTGCGAGATAACGGGACACAGGACATCCAGGCCACCACAGAGACAGAGACCGAGGAAGAAGGAGAAGCAGAAGTAGAAGCTGGAACCAAAACGGAAACGGAAGTTGAAGCCGAAGCAAAAGTAACAGCAAAAGCAAAAGGAACGAGAAATCGAAATCGAACTCTCCCTGTGATATAACTTGCACCGTAATCGTAATCTAGCTCGTAGTTATCGTTACCGATTAATAATCGCAGCAATTCTAAGCTAAGTCCAGCACTGCTCTAAAATAAAGCAAATAATACCCATACACCGCCCCTCCGCCTTTGGAACACCATTCGCTGCCGCTCTGCTCCGCCAACGCCGCCGCTGTCGCCGTCGCCGTCGCCAGACCTGCGCCAATTGAGAGATATAATAGAATTATATATAGGATATATAATAACCAACTAAGCCCGACCAACAAAATCGATAAAAATGGGAGATGAGGCCGATAAACGGACGGGAAAGGAGAAGCTGCTGTTCTACACGACCGCCTTCTTCATCCTGCTGGGCACGTTCAGCCTGTTCGCCTTCCTTTTCCTGGTGCCGTTCGTGATCGAGCCGGCCTTCACCACGATCTTCATGCAGTTCGAGGAGGTTCCGGCGCTGTGCGAGACCTACGACACGGAGATCTACTACGGGGCCAAGAACTGCTCGTGGTCGTCCTGCCGTGAGGGCTGCACCAAGGACATCTACACGTGCACCCAGATCCGGGTGAACTATCGCCTCAACCTGTACAACTACACGGATGAGTTCAACTTTACGGAGTACCACATCAATCTGAAAGAATCGGAACGAATCCTGCCGCCCGTGAAGCGCACGGATCGGTATGAGCGCGCCCTGCGTAGTGACTACGAGTACGATAACCTGGGCGGAGGCGTGGGTGGTGCCGGCCTGGACATCGATCTCGGAGGCGGACGGTTGGAGCAGCTCAATTTCGGCGATGCCGACGGCTCCAATGGGTATCTTATCGAGGACTCGGAGGATACGCACGGACTGAGTGCCTCGGGCACTCTCATACCGGACGAGCGTCGCCCCTTCGACGAGATCTCCGAGCTGAACGAAGGCCTCATGGGCAATCGCTCCATGTACTACTACGTGGGCGCCCGGCTCTTTCCCAATGTGAAGGGCTGCGGCTACCCGCCGATGCTCAACTGCACCATCTGGCTGAAGCGGTACACGAAGATCGGGATCAAGTTCCCGTGCTACTACTCCAAGGTGGATCCCAGCCTGGTCATCAGCGACCTGGACTACTGGCAGAACACCCTCAACTTGGTGTACTCGATGGCCATTCCCATTCCCTCGTTCATCATCTCGGTGATTTATCTGACGTACGCGTACTTCAAGATCTACAACGAGGACGAGGAGACGGCGCCGCTGGACAAGAATGCCGAGGACATGGACATCGATGATATCGATGCCGTGGACGACAGCGACGGTGCCGTGCTGGCGGACAATGTAGCCGGCAGCCAGATAATCAACATGGACTCCACCACCAACGACAGTTGCCTGGAGGGTGTCCTGCCCAACGGCGGTCCTGGCATGACCGCTTCCATATCGCAGGGTGGCTCTGTCACCACACCGGGCCCGTACATCGCGCAGAGTCCGGCGGGCTCGCAGATGACGCCCAACTCGGAAATGAACTCGTTTGGCCATCAACTAAAGGTCCAGATGGCCGACGAGCTGTCCAGGGACTCGCTGGAGAACGGAGTTATCTCCACGTCCAACTCAGTGCAAGGGTAAGCCAGGATAGGGATAAGGCTGGTATGGTTTAATGGGGATCTCACACAAATTTTTATAGGATACTTTTTTGGGTGAAAAGTTGAATATTGTCAATAAAGCTGCCTTCCCTTAAATAAATAAATTATTTATAAATTATAAATTATTTATAATTTATTGACAATTTTTAATTGAAATAATAATAATATTTTTGAATATTTTACTTGCAGAAACTTGAGCAAGACGATGACGACGAGTATCTCAACTCCTCCTGGGCCGACAGCGGCAGTCTGAAACGTCAGGCGCATGGTCTGGAAAATGTTAGATTCCGATTCGGAAAATGAACCGCTACTGGAGGATTCGTAGACCGCCGAGCGGGAGACGGACCCCGTAGCGGGCGGACATCGGAGACAGGAGCGGAGACACCAAGCTAGAAGACAACGCCAAGTATTTCTACCCCGAAACAATCGACAACAACGCAGCGAATGCGACCGAACCTGAATACCTTCAGAGCTGTTA
This sequence comes from Drosophila anomelani, assembly GCA_035045905.1. NCBI lineage: Eukaryota > Metazoa > Arthropoda > Insecta > Diptera > Drosophilidae > Drosophila > Drosophila anomelani. Next base: position 4,005,235 of record JAWNOO010000165.1, read on the forward strand.
GAGGCACCTAAAAGAACTATGATAGATTATATATATTTACCTTATAAACTAGCCACACTACTCACACACACAACACACACATTCTACTCGCTAGGGATCCTGATCCCCTCACGTCGTCAACCACCCACAGCCGCCACTCACTCGAAACTGCAAAACACGGGCATTAGTAATTGCACAGTAACTGATATATCTGAAGGATAGGCAAACGGATAGAGGGACGGATGGATGGGTGCCACATCTTGGGCGATTGGTACAAATACAATAAGCCTGGAGTGCTATACATATACCTAGAGGAAACTATAATACTTATACACTGCATATACAAATATTTACTTGAATTATTTTTCTATTCGCAACAATCGTCGTCGACTCGTCCCGTTTCGAGAGGAAGAGACCAGAGACCCCACAACAACCCGAACATCCTGATCCCAAGCCCAAACCCCAAAGCCCAAATAAAGCAAATCAAGAATAAATCTGAGCAAAGCGCGCAACTTATTTACAAATGGATAAATCGAGGCGCTCACGTTTTTTAAATATTGTAATTGCCCACACACTCAATACAGAAACACACACACAAAAAAGAAATTAAATTTAAACGAGCGCAATCGTGTATTTAATTTAAACGTAACGATTAACGAAAGCAAGTCGAATGCCTATTATATTTGAAGTAAATTACAATTAAATTAAATATAAATTAACGTAAATTAACTAACAATTGTTATCCTTCAAATTAATGCGGATAAAAACTCACAGCTTTAACTAACTGAAACGGAGGCATAAGATTTTTCTTCTAAATATATTTATTTTATTAAGATTATTAACAGATAATGAATATTTATAGGTCCTACAAATGGTTCAAGCTATTCAATTAAAACAAAACTTACAAATAAAATATTACCTTAAATCTTAATAATTTAGGTCTGAAATTAAATATAACAAAATAACGTTTCCTTTTTATATTACAAACGAAAACAAAAAGCGAAAAAAAAAAAACAAAGACATTTCTAAAATCAAAGGCGAATATCTCAAAATTCGTTGCCTAGGCATATAGATCCGCATCCGCATCAGCATCCGCATCAATAACTGCACTTTTGCGCATAATAATGTATTTATCAATGATAAGCGGCAAAGAACTGCACTGAAAATCGAAATCGAAGTCAAAAATCGTTTGTTTTTAACGACGGAGTTAACGGAGAGTCGGGCGATGGCAGAAAAAATGCGCAACTATTAGCTAATATCATGTAAAACAGACAAAACAAACAACAAATAAAATGCTACTAGAATTGAAACCAAAAATACATGAAAAATCTCGAAATAAATACGCATTTAGCAGCCTACAACGAATTGGGAATTTTTATTTTCGGCAGAAGGTGTTGAAATACATAAACCATACAGTAGGTAAGGGTAAATATCATTTTTAGGTGCACGAAACTGGTTATATATAAATATATTATTTAAAAGAGTTTTCATTTTAACAACAAAAACTTTTCGAGTTCTCTTTTCTTTAAAAAACTTTAACGTTACAATCCTTTGTGATTATATTGATATTTTTAATTATAACTTGGAAAGTTTTATATTGTTTTATTTATGGATTCAGAATCCAAAGCCACATCGGTAATAAGAATAATAATAAACCAACCAACGCCCACTACTTGGATATTTCTCTGATAGATAAGCTCAATTTTCAAAATTGCCGCTAAATCGGAACTGCTTGGAACTTGTTTCTGGAACCTTTTGAACTAGTGCAAGCAAGCTCTGTTAGCGATAATCGATTTCTTATTATATCGAATATTTTTAATATATCGGTTCCAAGCAGTACATGGTTCCTGGTACCAGTTCCAAGCAGTGTAAAGCAGTTCAAGGAGCCGATATTTTTGAAATTTTTGATATATGTTCGGTCTGTTCACACTTGATTTTGGCGCCATCTGGGCACATATATTTCCCGTTTTCACCTGTGCTTAGCAATGTTAAAAATTGCCAAAAAGCTGTTTAAAACATAGGCACGGCTGGCGAAAGTTAATCGAGCTATAATCCAACCGCTTTAGCTATCCAAATCCGGTGCGAAAGCGGCGCGCCCGGCGCCAAATCTCAGCAGTGGCAGGAGAAGCGGACGTTGTCGGCTACTCTTTTTTTTTTGTAAACAAATACAAAAACAAATGCTTCCGCACAATTCCCGCACTTGAATTCCGGCCCAACAATGGACAATAAGAAGAAGGATATCTACAACCTGTGGGTGCAGTACACGACAAAGGTGAGGGGCGGCGCCACGGGAGTGGAAAACACTCTGCCGGGTGATAAGCGCTAATGGAAGAAGAGGAGGAGCAGCTGGAGCGGGGGCGGCCGCAACATGCCCAACGCATTAGTCATCGCCAAACAGAAGGCGTTCTTTATCAGCTCGCTGCTCCAAAGACCTGCGTAAACAGTGCAGCAGCACAGACGGCGATTATATAATCCCAGACAGGCTCAAGCTAAGTCTCCGTCTCACTCTCTCCATTGCAGAACGATGAGACCTACTTCCGGGAGTTCGTGGCTCGCTTTGTGGACATTTGGCGGGGACAGTTGCAGCTTGATTTCCGTGCCGACACCTGCCCCATGTGGCACGAGGTTCTGGCGGACAGCGGTCCGCACTTGGGACGCCTGCCGGACGAACTGCTGCCCGCTATTGGCAAGTTTATCATTGTGGCAAGAGATGCCTGCGATACGGCCGGCCACCTCGAAGAGGAGGCCATCGAACGGGTGGCGGTGCTGATAGATTGCCTGGTGATCGTCTGCCGACACTTTGACAACATTCTGGCCGTCATCAAGTACGAGTACAAGCCGAATCTGATAGCCATACTCTCGAGGGTTTTTAAGCAGGTAAGTGAGTCGTCGTAGCTGCCTCACCTTTCTTTCCCCGATAACCCAGCTATGGTTTGTGTGTGTTTCAGCAAATGGAGCTACCTCAAGCCGTGCCCGCAATTAGTCATTTGTTTGAGAGCTTCTCGGCCTTCCTCGAGGTCATGTACGACCCGTACTTGACGTGGCGGAGCTTTCTGCGAGGCCAGGCGGCGGATTATAGCCGCCTCTCGTACAAGCCGCACTCGGTTCATGTGGAAATCGTCCCCTTTATTTATGGTGAGTTTTTCTCAGCTATTCTCAGATGTTATTGGCATTAATATGGTTACCTTTCAGATTGCTTTCAGGAGGAAAAGCTGATTCGATATGCTGAAATAGGCGAGAGTCTGCTCAATATCCTGGGCGCTGTGATTTGCGGCTCACAGGTAGCCATTGAAAGCGCCTCCAGTTCACATTCCCTCTTCCTGTTTAGTCCTCTGATCTATCTTAATCGATGATTAACCTCACTATCCCACAGCTAGCCTTCCTTTCTGCTCACTGCTTTCGCTATTAATGTCCATTAGAGTTCTAAGCGTTCTGTCATTTTGTTTCCATGTCCTCCGCTATCGTTTCATTTCGTGTTTGGTTGATACTACGAACACTGGACCCTATCTTACTCCAGCTGCAAATGAAAGTGCAAAAGTCCCTAAACTCGACTAATACTAACGCTCTAACCACTTCTTCACTTGCCCCCTGCTCGGTGATGGGTGATGGGCTGCTTCTAGACTGTGATAACTTGGTGAGTGGTGGAACCGATCATTGTTGTGCCCCCTAACCGTTGATCCTGCATGCCATTGCTTGTCTCTGTCCCGTAATCCGAATTCCGTCATACGCATCCGTTTAATCCGTGAATTATGATCCGGCAGCGTAATGGCATGAAGGCCATTTGCCCCGCCACAGTGTCCATCACGATGAGTATCCTGCGGCAGTGGGAGAGCGCCAATAGCCTGCGTCGCTTAGCCCTCAACTGCTACGCTTTGATGGTTATTGTCCTGCAGAAATCTAGTCCGGAAGAAGTAAGTAAATCCTGGAGAAATGTATAATTTCCCTATTAATGCCACAAATTCTTCATTTCATTCAGCGCCAAATAGACCTAGTTACGTTAGTTCAACTCTATTGTGATGCTCTGCAAGAGCTGTTGGCCACCAAGCACTTTGACAGCGGCGATGCCAACTTTGACATAGCCAGCGATGCTGACCAGGATGTGGTCATTGATATGGCAGCTCTCTCGTGCACCGTGGCAGCTGTGAAACTGTTTCTAACCGGCAATGCCGATGTCAGTAGTGAGGCCATCTGTGAATCTAATCTAATGGAACTGCTCATAGGCCTGCCGAAGGTCATAAAGCCCTGGCACATCTCCCACTCGAGTTCGCTGTGCAGCACCATGGAGGCACTGGCCACCCTGACCAGTTACTCCTCGCAATCCGCTGCCCAGCTGCGTCAGGGTGAACGCATCGAGAGGCTCTTTGGCAGCTTGCAGGAGTTTGGTTGTCCAACGGTGACCCTGCTGGACGCCTGCTTTTCGCTGGGATACGATGATAAGAAGCACCTGTTGCTGCTGCCCGAGGTAATGCTTCAGTTGCTCAATTGGGTGCCCAGGCTGCAGGAACGGGAGCAGCTGCATGTGACCAATCTAGTGCTCAAGGGTTGCACTGACAACTATGGAACGTGAGTCTTTACCGATTTGCTGAGGTTCTTTGTTGCTTAATTAATATGTTTTGCAGAAAATCGGTGGCTTGTGCCAGCCACATCATCAAAGCTGTATGTGGCTGCCTCTTGGTAGCAGAGTCCCTCGCCGAAAACTGCGTACAGAACCTGATTAAGCTAATCGAGGAGTTGAGTAAGGTCAGCATTGTGCCCGCGGAACTTAAAGCCATCTTTGCTTTGCTCCGACAAGGAACCAAGTTTCCGCAAAACAAGCAACTTCAGCAGGTAAAACGAAACTAGTGATAAACTAGCTTCCTCTTATTTACATATATATTTATTCCAAATCCTTGTCAGACTCTGGTGGTGATTGCCTTGCAAAGTTTGCGTGGCAGCAACTCCTGCGCTCAATACTTTGCCATCGAGCAGGAAGCGGATGGGATTGTTGTGCCAGATATACGGAACTGGACCATTTCCGGCTCATACGGCTTCATTTTCCACATCCTGGTGCGCTTTAACCAGCCGAAGGATCAGGCCAGCAACAGTCGCCGCCGCATGCTACTTACCCTGCAGACAGTCAGTGGCAACAGCGGCTTTGAGGTGTTCGTGCAACCCAATGGAAACGTTGTGGTGGCGGCTTTAACCCGACGGGAGTACCTCACATCGTCCACGGCCACCAAGACGCTAATGGATGGCCAGTGGCATTATCTAACGGTGGCCATAACGCCGCCCAAGCGACCCTTCTCCTACAGTCAAATCAACATCTATGTGGACTTTGTGCAGAAATTGAGCGCCACCCTCAAGGTGCAGGCTGTGAACGAACCCTTCACGGTGTGTTCCATTGGCGCAGTGGTGGCGCCACCCCAAGCAGGTGAAGTGGCCAAGACAGGGATCATGCCGAGGTCATCGTCGCAGGAAAGTGGCTCTAGTGGATACAAGGGCATGTTGCCGAGCCTCTTGGAGCGAACTCTCTCAGCGAATGTAAGTTCTTAAAGAAGTATTGCCTTTGGATACACGTAACTTTCGTTATCTTTCGCTTAGGTGTCCAACTACTTCACTTTGCCAATGAGAACGCAGACCGCCTTTGATCCGAACGTCAAGAACTTTCCCATTGGCATGCAGGACACAGTGTTCGGGGAGCAGACCTGCCTGCATGGTCACCTAGGCGGAGTGCTGCTGGCCGATCCCACGACCAGTTTAAAAACAATCTTCGATGCTGGCGCCAACTTTACTTCCATATTTTCGCAAGACAATGATCTTCTCGAGCTAAACTCCCGTTTTGTTTTCTGCTACGCCCCGGGTGCAGTCTGGCATGGCACCTGCCAGGATCTGATACCCGGCGGCAAGTTTCCGGGAAGGATAACTGCCCAGCACTGCAAGATCGTTAAAATCCAGGAGACAATCAACAGCATTGGTGGCGTGAGTGCCATTCTGCCCATCCTGCATCGATTGGTAAGCTCAGAAGACCAGCCGGCGGACATATCGATCGGCAGCGTCAGCGAAGAGTCTGTTTCCTGTGCTCCGACGCCCTCGGCCGAGGAGTTCACCGATTGGGAGATGCTCTCCTCAAACTCGTACACCGAGTGGAAGATGCTGCACCAGCCCCTGGCCAGTTTTCTCTGCCTGCTGCGCTACCTCACCCACGAGCATGAAACGAACCAGGAACAGCTGCTAGGCAGCGAGTGCTTGGCCATTGTGGGAACGATGCTCCAGCGCTGCCCGCCCGCCCTCTTTGATGTGAATGCCTTGATGGCCACCCATTTGTTGATGGAGTCGCTGCAGGGTCACAAGGCGGAGGCAGCAGCCGGCGGTCAGCAGCTGCTGGATGCACTTTACGCTCACATTGTGTTCGATTTTGCCATCTGGTCGCGTCTTCAGTTCCAAATCACACTGGGTCACGCCCAGTACCTGAGCGCCATGATCAAGAACGATCGCAAGTTCTTCCGCAAGCGGTACGGCGTCCAGTTTGTGCTTGACGTGGTGCGGCAGTACTATTCCACGCCGGATAGCATCAGCGACGACGATGCCAAGACCATTAGGGCCACGCTTTTCGGCATCATACGATTCTACCTGCAAAAGGAGGTGAACATCAAGGAGGTGAATGCCATGGTGGCCTTCCTCGCCTCCGTGCGGCAGGATGTGGTGCTGGTAGAGTTCCTGGAGATGATGACTTTCTATATACGCGGCAAAAACTGCAAGGATCAGATGGTGCTCCTCCTGCACGAACCGCAGTCCGCCAATCTCATCTACAACTTCTTCGTGGACAAGAGCTACACCAATGAGATCCAGGAGGCAGCTATAAGGGTAAGCGAGAGTCCCCTCAACATCAGATTGTGGCATTAGGTGCCTTTTCTTTTAGTTTATCAGCGGATTGCTGGCCACATCGCGCGTTCATCAGAAGTACAAGCAAGTGCTCCGATTGTACGACCAGGGAAGTGAGCACAGCATGTTCCCCGGCTTCTTCTCCTTCATCACGCCGCTGTCCCTGAGCTCCACGATCCTATTTCACCTGGTAGACGAAATGCTGGGTCTGCAGCCCGACTACGCGGGCCTAATCTTCCTGGTTTATCACGTGAGCAGCTGTGACCTGCCGGTTAAGCTGGAGATAGCCAAGCGGCTGCTACAAACGACATTCGTCAAGCAGCACTCGACGGTGGCGATGGCCAAGCAAACGGGCTGGCAGGAGTCCATTGCTCGTCTGTTGATCCGCAAACCCATCACCAATTCGCCGCCCGACGAGGAGAAGCGGCGCAGCTTCGGCATCAACATGGACATGGTGCTGCTGGAGGACAATTCAAGCTTCCTGGCTCAAGCGGATCTCATCACATTCTCAGAGCAGGAGATCGGACTGGCTCAGTTGCAGCAGCAGCAGCAAGAGGAGCTCAGCGACAGTGGTCTGATATTGAATGAGATCCAGGCAAGTGTTTCGGAGGCAGCCACCGTTATCGAGAGTGAAATTAAAGGTAAACTCTGTCGTTTTATAAATATTTTTCTTTATTCATTTAAATAATTTTGTTTTAAGAACTGGCTGAATCCGTTTCCGGAGCCGTGGTGGAGAACGCCAGCAGCTTATTTTCGGTCATTCGACAGACCACGCATGACATCCAGGATACCTTTGAGTCCCTGACTTTGGGCAGCTCCACGGACACAGCCGATGGCTCTCAGACACCTTCCATTCAGCGGGAGGAATCTTTGAGCTCCGATAGCTCCACACAGTCGCCGCATGGTCCGCCCAAAAAAAGTGATTCCATAGAGGTAAGAAAACTTTATTAAATTTAAATATATATAATTTCTAATAAATCCCCTTTCAGAGCACCTCCGCCTTTGATTTCGTGGCCGATGGCGATGTGGACACCGAGGAGCAGTTGGTGTATCTAGTCTCGAATACGCTCTTCAATATCTTCTGGCGCGGCATACCCAACGATCATCCGCACTGCTGGCAGGAGCGTGGCCAGGTCCTGGGATGCATTAATCTGCTAGCGTTGAATAACGAGCTGATCACCTCGCATCTCTCGCTGCGCCTGCGCATCTTGGAGATGGCCGTGCAGGCTTCGCTCTTTGACCTCTCTGAGCATGGCAGCCAGACTTTGGTGAACCAGGAGAACGCCTCACATATTCTGCGCATGGTCTACGAACTGGTGGTGCTCGGCTCTAATGAGGACGAATCGAAAAAGTGTTCCACCAAGCTGCTGGACGGAGTCCTGGCCCTCTTAGACGCTCTGATGATCTTCCAGCAGGGCTCCTCGGACGATTGGTCTGATATGATCCGCTTATGCTTGGGTCTGCTGCTCAAGTGCTCGCATCATCCGAATCCTGGCATTGTGGCCATGGCCACGGCCAAACTGCATGCCATACTCCAGAGTCGTTCCACGGAGGATCCCTCGGAGCTATCATATCTGCTGTACAGCATCAATAGGGCCTTGGATAATGCCATTGAAGGTAGGTTCTTACAATTCATGATATATATTTGATTTTAATTATTTATCTGGCGTTCTCTAGTTGGCAACCCGGAGGAATACTCCTTTCTGATGCCTGTGATGAAGGCACTGCTGGAAAAGTGCCGCGTCGCTTTCAATTTGGACTCGACACTTCCGGATCTGCCTTCAACCTCTTCCGGTCCTGTGTTCTTCAACGATTTCCAGATGTACAGCACCAGTAAAAAATGGAGAAACTTTATTGAGCGCATGGTGAGTTGAATTTTGAATATTTTACATGTTTTGGGTAGTTTTTTTATTAATTTATTTGGGTTCCTTAGCTTAGTTTGCAATTCAACTTATTCCTATGGCTTACACACTAGTCAAACAAGTCTTTAAGCTATGCCTCCTGTTCGTTTGGTCCTTCCCTCGTCTTCGTCTGAGAACTCAGTACAGTTTGTGGTTTTTTGGCAAGTTTTGACGCATCCCCTGAAGCTTTCGCTCCATCTCGCGATCGGTGAGCGGACTCTTAAACAGCGTCGTGTCAAAGACACCCTTGGTGGTCCGCTTGGATGTGGGGGCGCCTCTACCGTGCTCCGCCGGCTGCAGGGCCAACGGTGACACCTGGCTCTGATTCCTCACGTAGCTGGGGCGCGTGGGTCGCGTTCCCCGAGAGAACTGCTGCTGCTGCTGCCGGGTGGGCGGGGCTATAGTGCCGTCGTAGTAGCTCTGCGAGTGTGACTGCTCGATCTTGACGCTGCTAGAGCTGGGGTCCAGGGGGCTGGGACTCACGGGTTGAGTGCTCCGATAGCGGGAACCACCTCGACTTCGAACTGTGGTGCGTGGTGCTGGGGTGCTCGTTACAATTGTGGGGATGAATCCCGTGCTGATGGTACTGCTCCTGCCCCGCATGGGATTCCAGGGCGCAGGCGTCGTTGTGGATGTCGTGGGCGTCACAAAGTTGATGAAAGTCTGTTTTCTCTCCACATAATGCGAGCCGTGGGCATCCGCATCCTCATTTACTTGTTCATTGGAATCTCCTACATGAGTGTCCGCATCGTAGGCGTGCTGGAGCTCAGGCACATCCAGCGTGTGCTTTCCCGGCACAATTGCTCCTCTTCCTCCTGCGGCATTGGGCTTGCGCTTCCGTTTCCTCCTCTTGGAACTGCCCGCGGCATGGGCATCTGACGTTATCTCGTTATGGTGATCGGGCGACAAGGCCAGGATGGGTGGATACGATTCCTGCTCCTCCCTGTTGGACGCCTCGAAGGGTATGGGATCGTAGATGGGCACTTCGTAGCTGGATTTGGGAAAATCGAAGCTGGGGAATTTGTGGTGCGGATTCAGGGGCAGCTCTTGCGATGGCGGTGCATAATCATTCTGGGGATAACTCTGGATGGGATAGGGTTGGGACTCAGGTGGAGCATAGTTCGTGAGTGGATGCTGCGGTGATGGATCGTAGCTGGATGAAGGGGGAATCTGGGGTGAGCCATCATAGGTGGAAGGTGGATGCTGCGGAGCTAGATCGTAGCTGGAAGAAGGAGGATGCTGGGGAGGTTGATCGTAGCTGGAAGAAGGAGGATGCTGGGGAGGCTGATCGTAACTGGAAGAAGGAGGATGCTGGGGAGGCTGATCGTAGCTAGAGGAAGGCGGATGCTGTGGCGGGGCATAGTTGTTGGATGGCGGATCATAGCTGTGGGCTGGTGGATGCTGGGGAGGCTGATCATAGCTGGAGGAAGGATGCTGGGGGTGCTGATTGTAACTAGAAGAAGGAGGATGCTGAGGTGGGGCATAATTGTTAGCTGAAGGATGCTGCGATGGAGGGTTCACATAATTCGTGGACGGTGGCTCTGCAAAGCTGCCCTTATGGCCCTCTCCGCCTGGATGTGGTGGTGCATAGCTCTGCTGGTGGTTCGACTGATAGGATGTGCTTATCTCAAAAGCTGGCGGGGAGTAGGCAATCTCAAAGTTGGGATTATGCTTGGAGCCATGCTTCGGTGGCTCTGCAAAATTCTGATGATATTTTACATTCGGAATCTTCTGCTCGTAAATGGAATAGGAGTCGGGTGGCGGCAGATCCTGATGCTTATAGCTGGGCACCGGAGCCGGAGCCGTGGGCACTCCATAGCGCGTGGCTGGCGGATGGGCCGGAGCCGCAACCGGTGGTGGAGGTGGCTCGTAGTGCGAGGCGAAGGAGTGATCCGGCTGGAAGCTTTGATGAAGCGGCGGCAGTCCGTATTTCTGGTGCGGCACGTGATCGTTGTGCGTGGTCACCAGACCAAAGTCCAGACTGGGAAACTTGTGCGCTCCATACAGATCCGGCTCCGTGTCATGGTTATAAAAGTCCAGATCCATGGACTGCGCCTCGTAGCTGGAAGTTGGTATCTTAAAGTCCGCGCCATCGAACTTCAGGTGCTGGAAGTCATCGAGCGAGAAGCTGGGCTCCTCCAAGTGCGCCGGAAACGAGGGCTTTGCATACCGGAAATGCTGAGACGGAGGCGGTGGCCCGTACTTGATCTTGGGTGGACCCTTGGTGCGGCGGCGCAACTTGGAGCGCTTGCCTACAGCATAGGGCGGCTGGCGACGATAGCGGATCAGTTTCTCTGCCGCGGGCACTAGCTCCGCCTTGGGCTCTGTTTGGCTTACATTGGTGGCATTGGTGGCGGCGGTACCTCCGAGAGCAAAGGGCAGGCAGACAGCCAGCTGAGGAAGGGAAAAGGGAGAAGGCAAAGGGTGAGTGGGTTAATCTTCCGCGAAAATGTCATCAGACAAACGAACTTTCTCCTTCCGAAAACTAAAAACTTAAATGCTGTCATCTCTGCGCTGTGTGTGTGCTTTTGTCTTACGCGGCCAACCTTTGACTTTCCACCCGGAGACTCTCTAGTGGCTTCCGCCTCAGTGCCCCTCCGCCAGCCACTCCCTGGCTCCCCAGCGACGTAACACAGTTGCCGTCACCTCTAGTCACGAGTTATGCTCGCCAGGCTCCTCGTAACGCGGCTGGAGGTGGCGGCGTCGTTGCATCGTTGGCAGGCTTTGCCTTGCCGGCTGGCTGCTCTCACGCAATCCGCCAATCCAGGCGAGGTGGTGAGGGGAGGAGCTGCCGGAGGAACTGGGCAGCCAAAGGAGCCAAGCATTGAACCTGATCGTCGCCAGGTTCAATGTGTAAAAGCGCGATTCCATTTGCAGCTGCTGCTCCTCGACTAGCCAAGAAAGCGGCTCTCTGCACATGACTAGTTTTTGGGGCTTGACAATTGTTTGGCATTACTTGTAGCCTGACTTAGGAGCAGCTTAAAAGGAATATAATTGGACGGTGATGGGGGGATATAAAGAAAAATAATTGGTTGATTGTAGAGGCTATATGTCATATGCAAAATGTGGCCAAAACTGGAAGTTTCTTAAGAAATTCAAAAAAGGCAATGCTCCTTTAAAGTTTAAATGAGCTTATTTAATGAAGAATTGGTAAAAGTGTTGTTATATTTCAACGAATTAGTTTTCTAAATATTTGTATATTCCCTTAGTGATGTTTTTTCTTAAGTATTTGTTTTGAAACATATCCTAAACTAGCCACTTATTTGATTAATAACGAAACCAAAACTCCCTACTTTGAATGCCACTATTCACTTTCGAATTTACTAAAGATTACAATCATTCTTCATAGAATCCTGGCCACAAATCAAGTCCTGTGAGACTTATTTTCCACACAACACACAGAGATAAGATTTCAGCATAATTAATTATATTCCGTATTATTTAATCGCTTACAAAACAGGCCAAAAGCCAAAACAAATTGCACATTTTTAGAGCCGTTAAACTCTTCACAGAGTTGGAGTCAAGTAAACAAATTCCCAAATCGAAACTTTCATTGGAGGCTCCCGCGTCCGAATCCCAGAGCGATTCCAAGTTGGAGGTTTTTAATTCGAAAAAGAGTTTTTCCTCGCGGCGACTCCCGGTCGGTCACGACTCGTCGGACTTTCTTTCGGCAACTGAGCTGAGCGCCAAGAAAGTGGTCTGGTTTTGTGGCTCGAAGAGGCGCAGCGCTTGGAACCAGTCAGTCGTCGAATGACAAAGCGGCGTCGTCGTCGCCGCCGTCGATGCACCCACCTGGCGGCTGGTGGCTGGCGGAGATTTTACCAGAAATATGTTATTTAGCGCCGCTCTTTTGCCTTTGCTGTTATCTATTCATTTTAATTGGTGCCCAGCGCCTTGGAACGATCGCTGAGCGCGCGGATTATGCAAAAGAACCTCCTCCCGTCGCGTAATGCGGATGCCCAGGGATCAGCCAGTGATGGGTATTAGGTAAACCCTGAGCTCCATTCAGGAGCCGAGCACGTCCAACTGGTTTCCCCTCTCCCCAACTCGAGCAATCGAGCGCTTCCTGTGCACATTGAACTTGAACCTGACCGGACGTGACGGGGATTGAAACTGGGATTGAAGCTGGCAGTGATCTCGAGTGGATCTCCAGATCTCCATGGAACTCGAACACGCACGAAGAGTGCCCCTGAAACGAATGAAAGCGAAAACAAATCCAAGCTGCCATAAACGTCAGTTTCGCATCGTCATACGCGGACTGCGAGAAAATCATTTTGTATTTAAACTGGAGTTAATATTTAAAGCTGCGATGAAGTTGGTAAAAATTTAATGTAAAGATTTGTTTAGCTAAATGGGATAGCAAAATTTGACGAGCTGATCAAGCTCCTAGCGAAATGAGTTTAGGAAAATATATATTTCTATCAATCTTTACGCTATATTATATACCCCGTAAATCCATTTAGTTTAACCTTTAATTTATATTATTTTCTCTAAATGTACTCAAACAATTTCTATCAACAGGTAAAGCCCCTGTACGATCACTATCAGCGAGACATTGAGCTGCATCTGTGGGAGCCCATCAATCGATTCTGGGCGGAGTGCTACGAGGCCTGTAAGGCCGCCTCCAAGCAGCGGGCAACGCATCAGGCGGAGAACCGGCGCCTCTTCCAGCAAAAGATCTACATGCCATGGAAGGTGCGGCAGGTGGAGGAGATGCAGCGCCTTCAGGCGGCGGCACTGCACCATAAGACCGTCGACAGTCACATACGGAAGCGGTGGAAGACGGCCAAGCGTTTCTTGTACGGCCCCCGAGGTCCCTGGTATATGGGGTGAGTGTTTCAAGCTGTTATATTAGTAGTTGCACTGGGAAAAAAATTAAGTTTATTAATAAGAGATACTTAAGCTAAGTGGAAATATTTATTTCCGTATTAAATGATGAGGAAAATTTGATTTTAAACTGAAAGAAGTCTTGGTTTTTTATCTAAATTAAAACCTTAATGGTTAATTTAATTTTAAAAATGCATAATGAACCCCTTGTTTATTTTTTTGCTCCCATTTTGGGGTGTTTCTGGTTAATATTGTTAATAATTAATTATTGTAATTTCCTGTTCTTTAAAACCCTTTAGTTTCCTCTTCAGTCGTAGGTGGAAAAATTTGTATTTTTTGCTTATTTAAATAGTTTTCAATTATCAAAACATTTTACTTGATTGTTCATAAATTTTTCCCGTGCATATTAAAGCCCACACTCGTCGATTCCATTATGAAATGACGCGAAATGCAAGCATTTTAATTGTCCCGCCGCTTCGCATGCTCTTCGGAGGCGACAATTGTAATCGAGCGTGCTTGATGGCATATTATTACATGTGTGCGTGATCACTTAATCACCTGGAGTGGATGGGGCTCCCCCAAGCTCCCCACTCGAACAGCCAAATCCAAACCTAAACCCAAAAACATAACAAAACGCTGGCAGAAGCCACCGCCGCCGTTGCGCTCTGTGTTAATTTCACTTCAAAATGCAAACAAATCCCTCTCAATCATTAAGTCTGCAGCAACGCCAGCTATGCCCGGACCCGGCTTGCCATGATGATCATCATGATCATCAACACTCTCGGCTGGTGGTGGCCACTGCCACAATGGGTGAAATCCGTCAAAACAATGCCACAAAATGACGGCGTTAATATGCGCCCGTTAGTTATAATCGAAAATTTAACTGCGATTCGCATTCAAATTTAATCGGATGCCGCAGATTAGTAAAGTGTGGTGCGATTTTTGGGGATTATAATATGAATACATAATGAAAAAAACAGGCCTTGCTATTTAAAAATTTAAAAGTAGAAAAAACAGTATGGGTTGAAAGTGAATTTGTGTTTTTTATTATTTTTTAGGTTTGAAAACACAGAATATAAAAGGCTTTTTATGTGATAAATGTTTATTTATTTATTTGTGGTTTATAAAAATGATGCAAGTACGAATTATCTTGTATTATTTGTTCAATTCAAAGCTTAGAATTTAATTGAGAATTATGTGCTCAAAGCTAAAGCGAACAAATCATCGATGTTTATTGATATTTTTGATATTTAATATTTCTTTTACCCTTCAAATTGGTAAAGAACCTATAGAAACAATCTTTCACTGCACTCTTCCATACTCCCTTCATGCATTTTCCCCTTATTTTATTTGAATTTTCCTCTTGTTTCATGCCCATTGTTGTTAGCCACTCTTAAGGTGCTGCACCTCGTCCATTGTTTTACGCTTTCGCCCCACATGTGTCTTTCCCCGCTTTCCCGCCCATGCCCCGTGTCGCTATTAACATTTCAATTTAATTTTATTAAATCATCAAGAGAGCGTTTAATGTCGAATGCAACAAAGGCCCGTCGTCGCGTCGTCGTCGCATTATGCAATTGCAAATGTAACGAAAATTCATTATGCGAGCCATAAATTTTACATAAACAAATATGCACATATAATGCCTGGGCGCCCCCCTGCACAGATGTGCAGACAAGCTGGTGGCTTCCACACCCAACCACCGCTCTTCCCTCTTCTATCCGGATAGAGGTCAGTCCGGTGGCAGCCGGATCGAGAGCTAATCGAGGCGCGGCGGATGGCCAGTATCCAGTTTCAGCTCGGAGAACCAAACCATTGTGGCCGGCTGCCAATTATCCGATCGGATCGATTGCCAATTGACCAGCAAAGTTCTCCTACGGCTGAGCCCATAAATTTTATTTTTCTGACCACTTTGCATCGCTGTGTTGCTGGAATTACGAATTACGCAGTTTTTTATTTATTTTATTTAGCGGTGCGTGGAGTTTGGGCCTTGAGCGATTAGCTTACGCTCAATTGACGGCCAAAACTGCAGCCACTGCCACTGCAGTAGCGGTGACCTGGTCGAGGCGAGGGAAGGTCACCACCACGCTGAAATTCTAAGCCTAAATTGCTCCACTTTATGATTGAAATCTACTTGGGTTTTATGAGCTGCTTTTGGCCAAAGGCTGCTCTAAATAGCAGCTGTTAAAATGCAATAATTTGAAGTACGTGCATTCATGTTTAATTGTGGTTTTTGTCAATTAAATTTATAAATTCTATAAAAGTTGAGTTAGTATATTAATTGCCAACATCCGCAAGGCAAGGATTAGTATGAGACTTAAAGGTTCTTTACATTTTTATTTAGAAAATATTTCAAACAGCTTATGGATCTTTTGCATTGAAATAATCAAGCTTCCCTCTTTCTTACTTAATTATTTATGTCTTAAAATTGAAGCTCATGTAATTCCCCTTGAAATTAATTAAAAATATATATATGTTTTTATTATTTAGAGCAGTTTTCCAAGTGAATACATTTCTTAAATACCCAAGTTTCTGGTTGAGCTTTTTTACTCTTAAATAAAATAGTTCTTTCCCACTTTTTAGTGAAGATTTCCTAGAATTTCCTGCTCTAAAAATGCTTTGAATTTCTGCAGAGTCTTATGAATACATTTCTTTTTAAAATATATAGTTTAAATAACTGTTTGTTAAATAAATAAGTTATTTTCAAGGATATTTATCATAAGAATTAGTTGCAAAACATTATTTCTGGTAATTGCTACTCTCCTTCAGTCATATGCATCGACTGAAATATAGTTTCCAGCTTCCTGTAAGCTCTTGCCTGTCTAAAAACATTTCTCATTCACATTTCTTTCACTAATCCGTGACCTATGTGTGTTCATATATTCCCCATAATCCGATAGATCTCTTCCCCCCATTACAAAACTCCTTAAACCTTTTCCATTTGCATAGCTTTCGGTTCGTTTATTTGCAATCTCGGTTCTCATTCTGCGAGTTCTACTCGATGTGCACAGGCTCGGATTAAATAAGAATAAGAGTTGGGATTGTATGTTCGGGGATTATAGAGTTTTTATCGCGGTCAAACAGCCTTAAGACTAAAAAGACAAGAAACAAAAATGAAAGGCGCCTCGAGAATGTGTGTGAGTGTAGATGAGGGGACATGGCTTCAGGCCAATGTCCTTGGATTCGTATGTACATATTTCGATAAATCGCTTTCATTTCAACTAATACTAACAACTACTATCGACTACGATCGGCCCGTGGCCAGCCAGCCAGCCAGCATCCCTCGTCGATCTGGAGGCCACGTGGCAGGAGAAGTTGGTCGCGATGTGTCCATGGGTCGGTTTGCGGCAAGAGGTCGGCATCCGTTTTGTATTTCATATCCTTAGACTTAGTGGTAGCCCAGCGGCGACAGAGCGGGCAGTGCCAGTTTGGGTCCATAGGCAGGAGCCAAGGCCGGTCCATAGGCATGACCCAGAGCTGGTCCGTATCCATGACCCAGAGCGGGATAGGCAGGAGCCAGAGCCGGATAGGCGGGAGCCAGAGCCGGGACCTTGGCCACCAGCGGAGCAGAGTGAAGCAGTGGAGCCGGGGCCAGAACCTTGGCCACCGGAGCGACTGCCTTGACCACGGCACCTTCACGGTGCACCACAGCGTTGAAACCGTGCACGGGATCGGCGGTGTACTCCACAATCCTGCGGGTGCCATCGGCCTCGATCAGGGAGTAGGAGCCCTGCACCACATCTCCGCTGCGGCTCTCCTGCTGGCTCTTCACATCGCCAGTGGAGCCGTCCTAAAGGGGGGTTAGAAGGGGGATATTATAAGTCGAGGATTTAATATTCAAAATAGAATATTGGGGAGGGTTTTTTAAAAGAATAATTCAATTATTTATAAAGAAAATGTTATGTTATTCTATTTCTTTCTAGTTTTACTAAATTATTTATGTTTATTCTGCTATATTTCTACATTTTCTTGATATGTTTGCACTATTTTAGTTGACTTTCGTTATGTAAATATCGAGTTATTCACCTTGTTGTGATTTAATAGTTCTGAATGCAGTAGTCACCTCTCCAAAATACTAAATATTTATAGAGTCTGGCGGTAGGTAGGTGGTCTGTATGTAAATTTCATTTTTCTGGCAGCTGTTTTTATTATTTTTTTTATGAGGTGTCAGTGGAATGGAGTGAACTACTATGAATACAGAACATGATTGTGAACTTTGGGAATTGTACGGCTCAAGGCAAAATATTTAGAAGGTTTGCCTACGCCAAGATATGAAAAATTTACGAATATTGTATTAGTATAAGAACCTTTTGATCTTGGGAAATATTTTAAATGCACCTTTAAACTATATAACACCTTTTGAACTTAGTTTAGACTCGGTTTTCTGTTGAGTTCGAATTTTGAATTTTAATTCAATATCCCAAATTTCTCTTTCAATTTCTTACCTACTTTATTGTTTAGAATTATTGTTTTTTTCTAAGCAAACTTATATATTTCAAGACTTTAGAATATCCCTTTTAGAATTTAAAATACAAATTCTTAAAGGCTCTTGGCTTCCGTTCTCGATTTCTCAAGGAATATCCTTCCCTTATTTTGTATTCTTCATTATCCTTTTACTCACATGAACATCGTAGCTGTAGCTATACTGAGGATTCGGATCGTAGGGCTCTGGGGCGGCCACCTTGGCCACGGCCAGTGGAGCTGCCACCTTGGCCAGTGCCGGATACGAGGGATACGATGGGTAGGCGGGCAGGGCCAAGCCGGGACCGGGCACCACCACGGCAGAGCCGACTGCCACCAGGGCGCTCAAGACGAGGACTAGCTTCTGGGCCATTCTGGAGCTTAGGTTTTGGAGAACTTGGTGAACTGCGCCTGCTGCTAATGCTGCTGCTACTCGACTGACAAATGATCGCGCTCTGTGGTTCTGTGGCCGCTCGACAATTGCTTTTTATAGGCCGTCCCGGGGCCCGAGCCCAAAAAAAATCCAAGCCGCAGCAGCCGCCTGCTACAGATATTTATGCAAAAATAAAAAAATAAATAAGAAAACCAAAAAGCCGAAAACAACTAAAAAGTGCGACGGCGCATGCGTGTGTATGCGAAAAAAATACTGCCATCGATCGCGACAAATATAAAATAATTCATTTTTCGCCGCTGCCCATGGCAATCAGAGGAGGCAATGGCGGTGGAGGAGGCGATGGAGGTGGGGCACCAGTTCACGCATGTCTGGGCGGTATGGGAGGAGCACTGTGTGGACCAGTGAACCACTGGACAAAGTAAACTGGTCGCCGTCGTCGTGACAAAAAAGTTCAATTCGAAAGCATAGACATAGACCACCGTGGATCAGGTGTGTGTGTGCCTCCCAGGTCTCATGTCCCCATGTCCCCATGCCCCATGTACCCGGTAACCATGTACCCATGTCCCGTGTCCGTGTCTCGGTTTATGGCCACCAGATTGGGGCAACGCTGCTCACGCACCCAGCGGCAGCAGCCGTCGATTGTTGAAAGGTGTGTTTGGGGCACAGCCTTCGAAACTGGCTGGCAGCGTCGTTGCTGCTGCTGCTGCTGCTGCGCCCACCCAAAAATCCCCGCCAGACGTAGTCAATGCACTGGGGAAAAATCTATGTTCTTAGTCAGGGATCTAAAAGATAAACAATATTTTGTAATCTTTTGACAAAGTTATATGAATTTGTAGATGAATTAAACTTGGCCTAAAACATGTTTTGTTATACTGATTCGAATTGGTATAGATATTTGGGGCATAAACAAAGCCCAATGCACACAGGGGAAAAATAATGCTAGAATTCCTAAAGAAATCTATCTATAAATTGATTTATTTTCATTGCATTAGAATTAACAACTGTGTCTTTAGTCATGGATTTGGATTTCCTGATGGATTCCATGATTTATAACGCATTTAGATGATGTTGATGCCACTGGCAATGCCCAAATATATTTAAATATTAAAAGAGGCTCCCAAAAAACTTAAATACGTTATCAAAAATTAAGGATTATTTCTGTTCGTAATCTTCCCTTAACAATTATGGGATGACATCTACAAATAAGTTATATAATCTCTGTTTAAATCAAATGTTTCCCTCAGTGTATAGTTATAGTTCTGTTTCGCTGTTGTTTCTGTTTGCCATTGGGACAATTTTGCCCATTATCACTAATTTTCAACGCGTACTGCCGCTTGTTAGGCGTTGCAGTCATCGATGCAGTTGCTGCTGCTGCTGCAGTTACTGCAGTTACTGCTTCAGTTAGCAGCGCAGTTACTGCCGGCAGCAAACATCTATGGACATGCTCGGGTTGGGGGCTTTGCGTAATCCAAAAATTGCATCTCGTGCCGATTTTTTACTTTCAATTAAGCTATTGAATAATTTTTTGAGTGCGTGTCGGGCCCAAGCGGAGTGAATGTGAATGCGTTTGGCGTGGAAGAGTTCTTTGGGCGTGGAGCAGCACAGCTTAGGAAGATTAACACCCAAGATGGTAAGATTGCAGGGTTCCTTATGCAACTCATAAATTGTACAAGCTATGATTTCTTTGGTTTATATTTATTAAATTTAGTAAGCATTAAAAGCACTTGATTTTCACTTTTGAAATATTACATTAAACATATTACATTTAAACTTTATAACAACTCTTATTTTACCTTTAAAATTCTGTAATTAATGCAAAGATTTGATCTTGAAATACTATCAATCAGCACTTAGTATCTTGTTATTCAACTATTTTACTCGTATTTTGCGTATGCTTTAATTTAGTTCATTATCACTTACTGAACTTAGTGGACACACATGGGGGGCCTTGAGCTTGCCAGATCAACTCATTAATTAATAATATGGATAGGTGTAAATGTAAACTAGTTTAGCAATTTAAACTGTGTGTGAAACAAGTAATTGAGTCATTCAAAGGTGGATTCCAACAATTTTTCAATTTAATATTCAATCTTTGGCTCACTGAGTTAATTGATTTACGCGACTTTACACAAACGCCCTAAAGAGCAGACAATAATTTATGTACTAGCTAGGATCTGGGATATATAGTTATTAAAAGCCTATCCGAAAAGAGGAGCAGGTGCCGCGGCCACCAGAGGACGCGGTGCCACTGGGACAGGAGCGGCGGCAACAGGCACAGGTCCACGCTGCACCACCGCATTGAAGCCATTGATGGGATCGGCGGTGTAGAAGACGGTGCGCAGGGAACCATCCGCATCTACCACCGAGTAGGAGCCCTTGACCACATCGCCATCACGCACCTCCTGCTGGCTCTTGCTGTCTCCCGTGAGTGCATCCTGGACATTGTAGGCGAAGGCGTACTGCGGATGGGGATCCACCTCGGTATTGAGAGGAACTCCGACAGGAACTGCTGCGGGAAGCAGGGCGCACTCGATGGCGGCCACTAAAGCGCAACAGATGAGGGTGATCTAGGGGGGAGGAGGGATTATCCGTAATGTATAGAGATTCTCCTGCTAGCTGTAATCCCTGGTAAGAAGCACCTCCTGGAACACTTACCTTGATTAGGGCCATGACTAGGTTTGCTGCTTGGTGGATTGCCGGTGTTGATGGTGACTTGACAACGCTGTTGGGACTGTCTTGGGCTGCCCACGCATCCGGGGTTATAAAGGGCCACTCCAGCCCGTGCTGCCTGCTGGTGCGGTGTGGCAACCAAGCACTGCCAAAAACGCTTCCACTCGCTGATGTAACATAACCCATTTCGGGCTGTGGTGTTAGACCAACCAGAGGTGGAGGTTTCCCCAATGGACGTGCTCGTGGCTGAGCACCCAACTTGCACAATTCACTCATATGAATTGTGATAATAAATATATAGTTGCCACTACGTGATTGGCATTCCAGATGCTCCAAATCCCAGGCTGAGTCTCTGGACCTACCCCAAAAGCTGATTGATCGAAGCACTAGCAAGAAATCAAAGAACTCTTTGGTATTTATATTTTTTTGTACCGAAACTTTTATTCAGTAAAATGCAGAAACTAATTCACTAAGTTGCCGATCCCCAGAACGGTATCCCTAAACGTAATCAATGGAGTGGGTCCAATTGCATCCAATCGGAGTGGGTTTCATCGTCATCATCGTCATCTGTCGGGGGCAACAGCAGGCACGTTGTTTTCTCGGGAAGAAGAGCGGGTTAATCGGGATATAATAGTGATTTTCTTTAGAACTATTCAACAATATTCCTAGTCCCAGTCGTTGTAATCCCAGAACTAGGCCACACAGTGTTTGTCATCGGTTCGTCTCCAGATGGGAGATACCTCTTAGTGGTATCCACCGAGACTCAGAGCTGGCGCCGAGGCATATCCAATCTTGGTGATGGCTGGAACGGCGGCAACGGCCAGGGCTGGCTTAGCAATGGCCACTGCGGCCACGCCCTTCTTCTCCACGACCGCATTGAATCCATTGATCTTGTCGGCGGTGTAGGTGACCTTGCGAATGGTGCCATCGGGCTCGGCCAGAGAGTAGCTGCCGTGGACGACCCCATTGACCAGGGTCTCCTCCTGCTGCTTGGAGTCGCCGGTGTGGTGGTCCGTAACGCCATACGAGAAGCTATACTGGGGATTGGGATCGTATGGCTCCGCTACAGCCACCTTTTGCACAGCCACAGCGGGAGCAGCCAGGATCTTAGGAGCAGCATAGGAGATGGCAGGCGCGGCATAGGAGACGGCAGGAGCAGCTAGCAGCTTGGGAGCGGCATAGGAGATGGCAGGAGCAGCCAGGAGCTTGGGGGCAGCATAGGAGATGGCAGGAGCAGCGTAGGAAAGGGAGGGAGCCGAAAGTCCATAGGGATCAATGGGAATGGCCACGACCGCGGACAGGATCAGTCCCAAAACGAACAGAGTCTAACGAAGCACCATGACAAATTCAGTAAGATTATCCGCAATCCTGGCGACCAACTCACCTGGGCAAACATGGCAAAGGATATGTGTGTGTGACTGGAGGACTGGAGGTGTCTCTGGTGTCTGCACGGCGAGAACTCAGCTCAAGTGTGAGATGCATTGGACGCCAGCTCTTCAGTTTTATATATCGCCAGCCGAATTCCTCCGCTCGGAAAAAAAACTGGACAATCTAATGGGCAGAGTGACAATTGCGGCGTCTCATTTGGCCTGGCGACTAGCTGCCCCGATCTCGATCTCGATCTTGCACCCCAGACCTCATCGCAGCGGATTTCGTGTTTCTGGTGCGGATTTCATCATGACTCCAGTGCTGCCAAGCTGCTGAGCTGCTGAGCTGCTGTGCTCTGCTCTGCTGCGTTGGCTTTTCTCAATGGAATAGCTGCGTGCCACTCACCACTTGGATCCGTTCAAGAGCGCCTCTCCAAGACGCCAAGTCACCACCAAGACACCACTTCCAGCACCAGACTCGTTTTCCGCTGCCCAATCTGGTTTCGTTTTTTGGTTGCACTTTTTCGGCACATTCTCAGGTTCTCAGGCCGAACTTTGTCTGATGTAATAGCTGCCACATGTGGCATGGGGCAGTTGCAGTTGCAGTTGCCACAGGAAAAATAAATCTGACTGAGGGAATTCATAGTTATTTTTTGGATAACGTAAGAAAGGCGAAATATCACGAAATGTGACTTAAAAGTTGTATTCTTATTGGAAAAAATTTTATTTTAAGGAAGAATAAATTCTTATAGATTCCTTTATCCTGATTCTGGGATTATAGATTATTGATTTTCTAAGACGAGGTGGAAGAAGTGATCTAATTACACTTTCAATAACCACCTCTTATAAGATTTTACATTTACTTTACTATTTAAAGCCTTTAAAATTTTAAAATTGTTAAAATAAAAAATAAGAATACTCAATATTTAAGTAACTAATAAGTAATTTAATTTATATATAAATCAATTAATTGGCTTACAAATTATTACTCATACGCCGCGTTGCCTTTATACGGACAGCGTGTCGTATGATTGATGAAGATTTTGATTGTATATTTACCTCAAAATGAGCTGTGTTAACTCTTGCTGTATTTGGTTTTAAATTATATATTATACAACCGTTAATCTATGGCCTATAATTTAATTTATATAAAAAATCGAGCTTACTATATATTACTCATACGCCGCGTTGCCTTTACGTGTCGTAAGATTAATGATGATTTTGATTGTATATTACATCAAAATGAGCTGTGAACTATTGCTTTATCATCTTTAAAATAATATATTATATAACCTTATATATATAACCCATAAAACAATACAATATTTCCCTTATACCACACCCATATCATAGTCATAGGTACCCCCTTTTGTTAGAGTATCGAAACAAGATCAATCGTTTGCTGGCCACTCGTTTAATTAGAAAACAAAAATGGCAAGTTTTCGTGGGTTTCTTTGTAGGAGGAGGGAATGGGCGGTGGAACAGTGGACACAGCGACGTGGCCCGGCGCAATTACGCACTCGCACACGCATTTACTTTGCTCCCCCATCCGCTACTCACCTCACCTCCCCTCACCACGACCCCCAAGTAGCGCCCACTAACCACCGTAATTGCCTCGATCGGGCCAAAAGGCAAAACACTGCTGCAGCCGGCAATTGGAAGCTTTTAGCGCTGCAACGACGACCTTGCCCACAATTGGTATTTCGTCTACTTTTAATTAATTCTCATCTCGGAGCGATTGGGCAAGGAACTTGAGCATCTACGGCAGCTGGAGCATTCCATTATACATAGCCAAAATGGACGCACCCGTTTCCGGTGGCTAACTCTTGGATGATTAATCCAGCTCTGTCTCTCTTGAGACCTCTCCGGGGAGACGGCTCTCTGAAAGTGAATCCGCAGCCGAGTCGCAAGGTCGTTGGTTGCATTTTGGCAAAAGAGTCACGAACTTACGAGCCAGCCACCAGTTACAGCATGGCATCGATGGGGAATCTATAATCAGTTATAGACGGTTACCACGGGTTTGGCCAAACTCCAAAGTTAAAGACTTTATTTACAAGGAATTTTGTGGGTTTTTTTTGAAAAGAAAATAGGAAGATTTAGAGGTGTTAATCTAACCCGAAGAAGCTTTTTATAAGTAAACATTTGAAAATGATTATTAAGCAGAAATTCGATTTAGACAATAATTAAATCCTAGGGAGTCATTCTATCACTTATTCTGATAGGTTATGCCAGGGAAACAATTAAATAATTGACTACCTAGGGTGAAGGTTAAACATATACTGAACATGTAATCTAATTACCATTTTAACTATATTTTCGTCCTGAAAATAACCCACTTTTTCATCCTCTTTAACATCAAGCAGTGCATAAGGAGTATAGCTTTTTATTCTAATGTTTTTTCATTAATTAAGTAATGTTTTCATTTGATTTCTTTCAAGAAGATTTTACTCTTTTACTTGTGGTTTATTTTCGATATTTTCCTCAAACTTCGGGAAACATTCCTGAGAAACTAAAGAGATATATTAGAGTTATCTTCTTACCATATTGATCCCCAAACCCTCATCGATATTCTTAACCCAAATTGACCCAGTTTCCCTTGGCCAAGTGAAACCTAAAGCAGCCTTATTATGTACAAGTGGTTAATCATTAGCATTTGTAATTGTTAACCAATAAAAGCAGTATACAAAAACTTTCCAATTAATTGTAATGCCACCCAAGTCAAAATAACCATACAGGGAGCATAGGAAGTGCGCCAAATAATTAACTTAAAATAATTTTAATAGGTTCTATCTTCTTCCCCAAAGAAGGGTTCAATTTAGTACATTAAATTAAGCTTCGCTCTTTGGTGTAAAGAAAATTTAAGCATTGCCATTGAATGGATCTGGCATGACAATTACCAAAAACTAAAAACTACTCGACTTCGAAATATAATCAAATCGCATTCACTTTCGATCCGAGCAAGGCAAAAAATAAAAAATAAAAAAGAAATACAGTGGCAGCCAATAAAAATGAAAACCTGAAGCAGCCGCGACAGAAAATTGGACTACGTGCAGTGAATTTGGATCAATTTTGAAGAGAGACGCTCTGTGGGTAGGAAGCGACCCCAAAAGGGAGGACCAAGAGGAGACGACGGCGGTCAGGAGCACTCGACAATGGGCTCCGGCTCCCATACGCAATTGGTACGCAATATTCCCTCAGCTGAGCGGCGACGCATGCAAATTTTGCGAACGCATCTGCTATATAAAGTCGTCGTTTTTTTGGCCAAAGCATGTCAGTTCATTTTCGATAATCGACGGTGACAATCTCCCAAACCCAAGCCCAACAATGAATCCTTTGACGGTTAGTACAAGAGCGTGGATTTCCGGGTCAAGAGATTAACTTATCTCGTACTCCTCCTTCACACAGGTTGTTGCAGTTATCTCCTCGATGGCCCTCTCGGCTCAGGCTGGTCTGGCGCCCTTCTCCGCTCCTCTGGCCGCCGCTCCTCTGGGCGCTCCCCTGGCCTACTCTGCACCTCTGGGAGCTGCTCCGTACTTCGCCCCGGCTGCGTACTCCGCTCCCCTGGGCTACTCGGCTCCTCTGGTAGCTGGACCAGCTCCTTTGGTGGCCAAGACCTATGCCGCCGCACCATTCGCTGCTGCTCCCTTCACTCCATTTGCCGCTCCAGTTGCCGCTCCAGTTGCTGCTCCCGTTGCTGCTCGTCTGGCTGCTCCCGTTGCTGCTCCTCTGGCTGCTCCAGTTGCTGCTCCAGTTGCCGCTCCTCTGGCTGCTCCCCTTGCCCCAGTGGCCGCTCCCCTGTCTGCCCCAGTTGCCGCTCCTCTGGCTGCTCCAGTTGCTGCTCCCATTGCCACCGAGGTTGTGGATGCCTACCCGCAGTACAAGTTCGCCTACGATGTCCAGGATACGCTGACCGGCGATTCCAAGACCCAGGAGGAGACCCGTGATGGTGATATTGTTCGCGGCTCCTACTCCCTGATTGAGCCCGATGGTTCCCGTCGTATTGTGAGCTACTATGCTGACGACATCAACGGATTCAACGCAGTGGTGCAAAAGGATGTGCCCGTGGCCGTTGCCCCAGTTGCTCCAGTTCTGGCCAAGACTGTGGCCGCTCCCGTGGCTGCTGCTCCAGTGGTGGCTGCTGCCCCTGTGGCTCCAGTGTTTGCCAAGACTCTGGCCGCACCCATCGTTGTCTAAAAAGGAGGAGTAGAAGAAGAAGAGATACAACTCGACAAAGGACTTTCATCTGTACATATTCGATTAATCATTGTCGAGCTACAAAATAACTTTCATCGCAAAAAATCCAAAAAATATAACGAAATTTTAAAAACAAAAGAAATTAGTATTATTTTTCTGAAAGGGAACAAGAAAAGAGAGAGAGAGCTTGAGATCTCAGAATGTATATCTTAAAATCCTTAATTTTACCTAGAGAATCATTAAATTTAAGATTTCCCAAGGTTAACAAATTAATTTATTAAAAAAATTTGCATCTAAAATGATTACTTTTCCAGAGATTTGGCTGAGGAATTCTGGAAACTGTCTCCCCATGAAAATGTGGCAAGGATGCGTCTGAAACTAGAGCCTCAACTATATCCCAACAAGCACGAAAATGCTGCCAATCTGCGGGATAATGCAACCAGTGCCTATGACACCAAGTATGTTTAACCCAATTTAAGTCCAAAATAACATTCTAATACTCCTGCCCCTTAGGGAAATCTCCGAATTCGATTCTACCATTAAAAATGCGGTGGTGCGCGATTTCCTCGCCGACGATGAGAGCTCTCAGCTGGAGGAGGAGCTGCGCCAGCTCATTGACACCCAGGCGCAGCAGGATGTGGCCCTGGAGAAACTGGTAATGTCGCAGGACTGTGAACTCATTACGTTGATGACCAAGGTGAAGGGCCGCATTGAGGTCAACCAAAGTGTATTCACCTTTGTGGATTTGAGTCCGCCCACAGAGGACGCCTCCAAGCATGACTTCCGATTCTCCACGAACAAGATACGCGAGGTGCATCTGCGGAAGTACAATCTGCGCAGGAGTGCCCTGGAAATCTTCCTGATGGATCAGACTAGTTACTTCCTGAACTTTACCACAAAGGTGGGTTAATTTGAATGGTTTTTATAGATTAAAAGTAATAAGTTTTGTTTATTTTTCAGACCCGCAACAAAGTCTTTACCAAAATTGTGGGTCTCCCGCTGCCTAATATATTGTACGGCTCCGGAAGGTCTCCGGCTGAGCTGCTGAGAGCCTCAGGGCTTACCCAGAGATGGATCAATCGGGAAATCTCTAACTTTGAGTATCTGATGTACCTGAACACTATTGCAGGACGATCCTACAATGATCTGAGCCAGTACCCTGTCTTCCCCTGGATCCTGGCAGATTACACCAGCGATGTGCTGGATCTGACGGATCCCAAGTCATTCCGTGACCTGTCCAAGCCCATTGGATGTGTAAGTTTACTGCAAACAAATCTTTTATATTACATTTTATTGTAAAAGTTCAATCCTAACTCTAGATTAACCCCAAAAACGAGGCTGAGGTGCGCAGCAAGTACGATTCCTTTGAGGATCCTTCAGGGGCCATACCCAAATTCCACTACGGCACCCATTACTCCAATTCTGCCGGCGTCCTGCACTATTTGCTGCGCGTAGAACCCTTCACCTCGCTGCACATTGAACTGCAAAGCGGACGGTTCGATGTGGCCGACCGACAATTCCATTCGATACCTCAGACATGGAAGCTGCTAATGGACAATCCCAACGATGTTAAGGAGCTGATTCCGGAGTTCTTTTACTTTCCCGAGTTTCTGAAGAACATGAACAAGTAGGGATTATAGCAACCCTCCTGTTTCGTTGCGATTATATCTCATATTTCAATGCAGATTCGACTTGGGGCACTTGCAAATCACCAAAGAGAAGGTGGACGATGTCATACTGCCCGCCTGGGCCACCACGCCCGAGGAGTTCATTGCCATTCATCGGCGAGCTTTGGAATCGGAATATGTTAGCCAGCATTTGCATCACTGGATCGATTTGATTTTCGGTTATAAGCAAAAAGGACCCAAGGCTGCGGAGGCTTTAAACGTCTTCTACTACTGCTCGTATGAGGGCGCCGTGGATCTGGATAAAATCACAAATCCCGTGGAACGGGAGGCCGTGGAAGGTGTGTACATTTTCGTGGGTTTCCCTTACATTGGCCTCACAAATTTCCCGCAGGTATGATCAACAACTTTGGCCAGGTGCCTTCCCAACTGCTAAGGGAGCCGCATCCTCGCCGCCTGACCCAGGATGAGACCGCCCTAAAGCTGGTTCGTGCCGAGCTTAGGCGGCCGGATCTTACCCAGTTTTTGGACAAGGTGGTGCAGTACTATTGCGAATTGTCAACGCCCAAGGATCCCATTGTGTACCTCAGCTCACCGCGCAGTCCTCCGAGATCTTTTCTGCAGCTCAGTCCCGATGTTCTAGTCAGTATATCGAAATCCACAATATTGGGCTGCAATTCGTGGCTGTCGTTCGACAAGGATCAGGGTTTCCTACTAGAAATCGATGCCACCACGGCCAATCTAAAGTAAGTTCATTCTGGGCTCTAAATATTACAAAACTATTAACTTTATGACCTTCTTTCAAGGAACCGCAAACGCGTATTTGGCCCCTTTCACGCCTCACAGCCGCCACACTCGCAGCTCTTTGCCGTGAGCACGGATGGCAAGCTCCTGTACGCCGGTGGCATTTGGGATAACTCTTTGAGGGTTTACAACCTCAACAAGGGCAAGGCGGTGGCCTCGGTGACCCGCCACTTGGACATTATCACGTGCATAGCCCTCGACAACTGCGGGTCTTATCTGGTTACAGGTTCGCGGGACTGCACCTGCATTGTGTGGAGCATTCAGGCAAATCAACAGGGTGGCAGTGGCGGTGGTGCTTCCACTAGCAATATCCCTGTGCATGCGCTCACTGGCCAGTCGCACCTGCAAGCCATCACGCAGCTAAACACACAGAATAGCTACTCGCCAAAGCCTCTAACCGTGCTCTATGGCCACGACGATGCCATCTCAAGTGTTGCCATCTACACGGAGTTGGATCTGGTGGTCTCCGGTTCACTGGTAGGGATTTAAAACTCATTTTCTGGGAAATCTGTAAACTTATAGTTGATTTTTTGCTTTTCAGGACGGCACTGTGAATGTGTACACGCTGCAGGAGGGTCAGTTTGTGAGGACACTGAAGCCCATTGGCTGCACCGAGTCCTGTGTGCAAATATCCTTTGTTACTGTTTCCTATCACGGTGAGTTTATGGGTTTATTTGAGTTCCAAGTGAACAGTTTTGAAGTCACTGCCTCCGCAGCGCTTTAAAGTATGCTTTAGTTTTTGAGGGTGAGGCTGAGGTGAATTTCTTTGTTTTCCATTTGAAGTTTAAAATATTTCTACAAATTTAAACAACTAATTTGGGGATTTATTTGATTTATTCAGTAATTTATTGGGCCTTAAAGATTTTTAGAAGAAGAAGATTAGATCAAGAAAATATATGATTTATAGGATCCTCCACTATGTTTAAATATATGCAACTAAGTAATATATTTATTTATATATTTAATAAACAACTTTAACTTAATTATTTCATATTAATTAAAGGCTTAACTCTTCTCAATGTTTATTAATGACTTCTGTCGGATTCTTTTCTCTTAATTAGTGTAGTTTTCAAGCTCTTAATTTAGTTACCAAACTAATTAATTAGCTCTGCAAACTTTGTCTATAATTTCACCTTAACCCGCTCCTCCTGAAAATCCCCCCAAGAATCATAGTGATATATTACCTTTATAAACCTTGTCAATGGTCAAATTGGAACGTTGTGCGGCTGACTCATTAATTGGCTAGTTTTTTGGGGTGACAACATATCGCCACCTGTGCCCGATAATCTTTGACAGCCGGCCGACGACTCACTCCTTCCTGTCCAACCCACACACACTGCCGGTGCCCCTAATCAGCGATTGTTGGAGATGTGCAGTAGTAGTAGTTGGAGGTGGTGCCCTCACGTGCTACTCCCGCGGCACGTAGTTGTCCCATTATGTTTGAAGAGCGGCAAGGCAATCAAACAATTTAATCATTCCCTAACTATCGGCAATTGCCACATAAGTGAGGCGACGATGAGAATCACGTGATGGTGTGGCCATGTGCGTCGTCGTCGTAGATACTCCTCCTTCTTCTCCTCCGTCTCCGCCTCCGCCTCGGACGATGTCCGACTTTGGCCCATGCAGCCGTATCTTATCGCGCCAGTTGCAGTCGAGAGGCAGCTACAAAGGGGCATTAATCCAAATTAAAGCGAAGCATCGTTAAGTATACCAGCGAACCCCAAGCAAGGTTACAAATTTGTCAGCGCCGCCGCCGACTTTGGCTAACATAAAATAATGTATGACTCTTGGAATTTCCCCTCGTTCCTCATAGCAACTGGCTGGTTGGCTGTCTGGCTGGCTGGCACCAGTCAAGGTGGGTTATAAAAATCAGCGCACTTGGCTTTCTTCTTTATTTTTTGGCCAACAAAACTATCATTGTTCGTACGTGCCTGATAACGTAGACCCGCCATGGCGACCTGTGTCAATATATTTATGATTATTGGATGACAAATACTAATTGGCCTTAATTAGCACACTATTACTTAGTTATTAGGCTCTAGACAGGCGCTGATTCGTGAAAATGCTTCTATAATAGCACTCAAAGATTAGCATATAGAAACGACAAAAGTCTTAAGTGGTTCTGATTAATCAAATATTTTTATGACTGACCCAAGGCATTTATTGTTTATAAATTCTAATGAAGGCAAGAGAAATGTGAGGGGGAAATGAATAAATAATTCTTAAAAATTCAAATGGAAAAAGTGGAAATTCAAATGAAAGAAGCTGAAATTTGAATGAATTTTTTTACTATTAGGTGAATTTTTAAATATAACGCTGTGATTTATAATATTTACTATTCGTTCGAAACATAAAATTGTTGCTCAATTTTTAGTGAATTCAATTCATTAAATAAGACCTCCTTTAACTTGAAAATATTCAATTTCGTGTTAAACTACGTTCTTAAATAATTCAAAAGAATTTTTTGGCTGGCATTTTGATTTCCATTCTTATTTGTTATACAATATTTGGCATGTGATAATGATAATGGCAGCAAATAAGGCTCGATTTTCGTTTACTTTGCATTTCGGCGGCATGGAAGTACGTCAATCGATGGCGCCAGCGCTTGCATATCGAGTTCTTGAAATATATTCAGCCATATAGATTCGCCAAGTCCAGGCCGGCCACTCGATTTTCTGGCAATCAGCTTGGACCTTTGAATTCAAGACCCCCTTCACATGACGCTCTCCCAGAGGCTCGAGCATATACATATAGTATATACTGTGTGTGCATAAGCGAGGCAGTGCAGCCGGCCGACTGCTTATCGAGTGAATAAATATTAATTCTGATTATAAATTCGCTACATCCGGCAGTGATCGGTTCAGAAATATTTAAAATCGAACTGAATCGCATCGAAGAGCAGGGCCAGGGCACTTAATTGCGTTCTTCGCTTGAGCTCAGAGCTCACAGCTCCAATCAATTACATAGAGACCCCACCGATGCCACTCCGGAGCAGTGTCCGGTGGCACCCATTGACTGACTATCAGCTCGTCCACACATATATATTCGTATATTCCGACGCAGAGCCATCGGTTCTCTGGCATTAACCCAGCAGCGTCGTTAATGGAATCAAATCAGTGGCGAACGAGCCCCGCGAACGAATCGCGTCACACAGAGTCACACGACACATCGCCACCACACACACTCATTCTGATCATCATCATCATCAATCCCCTCTAGCCACACCCCTTCCTCGCTAGCGTTTCATTCACTTTTTTGATTTCTCAAAGACGCAGCGCATAAAAAAATTTTATGAAATAGTTGTAGTAGAAAGACCCCAATAAAAAAAGAGACATGGTGTGTGTGTGTGTCTCGGGGATTTTTTCTTTAATTTTTTACTGAATGAACTTCGTTGGTTGGCCAAAACCAACCAGACACGGTTCCAACTAGTTATATCTGAAGCGACATCGTGGGTCACATTCGGAAGTTCACTCAGATCCAATCTGGGGTATTTAGTGGCTCTTCCTTTTGTCGGAAAAGTATCAGAGACCCAGAGAATCCGCTGGAGAACGAGTTTCGTGGGGTGGCATTGGCATACAGAGACAGATACAGATAGAGATCTCTCTTTTTAGATTGGAGCAACTACTACGCATTGCTCGAGGCGTAGCGGGAGCATAGTATGTCGCCATGTGTGATAATCTCTTCGGCGATGTCAGGTTATCAGTGGCGTGGCATGGCATGGCGAGTGGGCCGGACCTCGTCTATTAGCGCGGGCATTTCCACTGCGTAGATCAGCCTGCCCCACATTCTCATGCTTTATGTCTGGCGATGGGTCTTCAGAATGCCAAAGAATACTACTTATGAGCTATGCTTTCTCTCTCTCCCCTCTATCCCCAGGTCACATTGCCTTCAGCGCCTTGGATGACACCTCGCATTCAGTGCATGTGTATAGCATTAATGGCTGCAGTCTGGGCTCCAAGTATGTGTCCGGGCGGGTCACAGGTTTGGCCAGTGCCTCGGACTATCTGGTGGTGGCCGACGATGCCGGCGATATAACCATGAGCAGGCTACACGGGTAAGACCACCGTATAATAATATTTTAATTTCATTCAATAAACATTTCGCTTTTGGCAGGTTGAAGCCCGTTTTTGACATTCCGCTGCACGTGCCCATCCAGACAGTGGTGGTGACGCCGGGCAATACCCATATCCTGGCGCCGCTGCGGGACGGTCGTCTGGCGGTGATCGCCGTGCAACTGCCATCCGGTGGCAACAAGAAGCATTCCGTGCTCAATGTTTAGACGAAATCAGGAGCTGGACTTTCCGAATTTTAATCCCAAGTCACTTATAGCCTAAGTAGTCCCGCGTAGTCTCCCCCCCTCTGCTAGCTTTAATTTATGTCTTGTGATTTGTCATGATTTATATTCTTTATATATTTTTTCCTCGTTTCTTGTCTTGTTTCCCACACTACGTGACGTGCCAAAAGCAAAGCCTTTGACCAACATATGTATAATTCCCCGAAAGTCTTGTGACAATGTGTGTCTATATAGAGCACTCCGATCGATTGCATTCCCAGAATTTCCATTGCCGACTCAGCAGTATTTCCC
The DNA here is from genome assembly GCA_035045905.1 of Drosophila anomelani. Lineage (NCBI taxonomy): Eukaryota > Metazoa > Arthropoda > Insecta > Diptera > Drosophilidae > Drosophila > Drosophila anomelani. Next base: position 4,038,900 of record JAWNOO010000165.1, read on the forward strand.
TGACAACCGTAATACACCTGACATGGAGGAGTCCACGGATCCTGGGTCCCCACAGAAGATTGATGGCACACTTGTCGGCGATTGACGAACATCTGAATAACGTAAATCATCCATCATTCGAGGCGGCGCGAGGAGATATCTCTCGGTTCGAGTTCGGAGACAGAGACAGAGACGGAAACGGAGCGTGGCAGTGCAAACTGGTTGCCGACGCACTCTTGGCGAACTGCTCACTGACTCACGAGCGACTTTCAAATTGGCCCAAACATAAAAAAAAACAAAAAATCAGCCAAGACGAAAAAAAGTCTGCCCGGCAACAGCGGCAAGGCGCTTAGAGATGGCACGAAATGCCAACGGCAACGTGAGATCTTGCGGATCTCGACGGCATCCAGCTGCTCAAGTGTAATCAAGAGAAACACTTTCGATGCCACCTCCATCTCCGTCTGCTCCTCCTCCTCCTCCTGCTGCTGCCGTTTAACGCCTGCAGACACAACCAAAAATAGAGCCCAGAGATCTTTGTCCCATTAAGTGCGCAGACACACTCGTTGGATCACATGGTGGTGTCCCAACTCATTAACATTAACATAGAGCCATTTCCAATTAAAAAGTATTATCACCTCACGATTAGAGTCCGTCCACACACGCAGCACACACACACACACACACACACTCGATGACAGAACAAGAAGAATTCTTCCCGAATGCCCATTTCCACAGTCTTCTGCCTTCAGAATCTGAATTTCCAAAGACAAGCGACAATATCAAATGGTGAATTGATGATGCATACTCGCATATATATATTTTTTGACTCGCACTCCGCCTGTATGGATATAGAGATGTAGAGGAACCTCGCTTTGCACGCACACAGCGCACAATCCAATTTCGGGACGTGGGCATCCTTTTTCGAACGGAACAACCTATCAATATCTTACTCACCAGCAATATATATATATTTAGTCTATATATCATCTGTGTACGTAAAAGGGTCCCAGATCGAGTTCGTTATTTGTTGTTAAGATCGTATCGTATCGCGCGTATTTATCGTCAAATGTTTTCGCCGTTCAATGTACGTAACTGTACGAGTTTATGTAGATAAAGTGACTATCTGTAGTTTTTAGATCTGATAAAAATATATTAAATAAAGTGATGTAAAGCCACAATAACCGATTGTTTCCTTCCCCCAAATAAGCAACTCCTCTGCGCTCTTACTTTTCTTATATTTATTCAAAGTATAATGATTAAGAACTAAAGAAAACCATATGTCAGTTCGATTAGCTTACTTAAGAATGTAAAACATAATGGGGGTAGCACTTATGAAACTGATTAATTCCTTGAATACTTCTCCGTGATTCTGGATGGGGGTTGCGATGCCTTTGATGAAGTTTTTGGTCGATCAATAAATTAATTGTAGAAATGATTTGGGGGTGCAAATAAATATAAAATACGAATTGGGTGATTGACTGATTGATTGATTGTGCGTGTGTGTGTTGTGGTTCGAGTTTGGTTGCAAGTGCTTAGCTTGGTTAAGTAAAACGGCCAATTGATTTAAATACGTTAACTAGAGCTCGCCTGAATCGCTAGGAACAATCAATTGCTACTTAAGGTTAAAATTATAATTGAAGAAGAAACCATATAAAGTAGAGATAATTCGAATGCGATACGTGTGGTGACTGCTATTCGAGTTTAGGAGTTACGAGTTAAGATTACGAAAGTTTAGTGTCTAAGCCGGCATTAGATACGGATAATTAATTACCTGGATTACCAACTAAATGGAGCTTAAGTCTAAATTGTACATAACTGTAAATCGTATGACCCTTCTTCTCTCTCTCTCTACTACCATCATCCTTTAATTTTTTTGTGATTTTTTCTAAGCATATTTTTCTTTTCCTTTCCGCGCATCTTCGAAGGCATTTGATCTATCTAACTAACTAGATGAATTATTCCCGTCGTCAATCCAATAGCCTTTATTTCTGTTTGTGGTTTGTGGTTGGTGGGATCTTTAGTCTTGCTCCTTCTGCAAGGATAAGAACAAAGGAAAGAGCCAGGATTTAGTTTATGAAAGGATTCAGTTTCTTAGCAGCCAAATACTTACAAGTACGGGATACACGAAGGTATCGGCGGAATCGAAGCCAACGGCATTGCGGGCCACGCACTTGTAGTTGCCCATATCCTCCCACTTGATGTCAGCAATCATCAGCTGGCCCGTGGGCAGGACCTTGAAGCGGTGTCCTCCAACAATCTCCTTGTTCTCATTGTTGAACCAAGTCACCTCGGCCCTGGGGACAGCGTGAGCCTGGCAGGGCAGCAGGATATTGGAGCCCATCAGGTCCAGATGCGTCTTCTCCGTGTAGGTGATGCGCGGCTTCTGGGCACCTGGGTACGTCTTTTCCGCCACATGCCTCGAGGAGCGAGGCGGATGCACCACAGTGCTGGCATAGATGGTCTTGGAGCCAGAGCGGCCCACGCAGGTGTAGGTGCGGGCTTCGCTCAGCGGATGATCAATGATGTGCACGGATCGCACTCGAACAATGGCGCTGGGTGCATCCTCGGACAGCTGGTTGGATTCCAGATCTTCCAGCTAAAAGGAATCAGAGGGAAATAGGAGCAAAATCAGAGGGATTCGGGGCGGAGTCAAGGGCTTGAGATAGACTTACCTCAGAGCGGGGCAGATGACCGACAACCCACTGAATGCTGGGCACCTGGGAGCCCATCATCTCGCACACAATCTCAACGGTGGCTCCCTCCGCCTGCAGCATCTTCGCGGGCGGCGTCTTGGTGAACTTGAGCCAGTCGGCATCGAAGGCCCGATTGCGGGGCTTCTCCTCCTGCGCCGGCTCCGCTTCCGTCTCAATGGAGTTGTCCACATCGTTGCTATCGTCCACAATGTCCACGGCCCTGCCGCGGACACTCGCGATGCTGCCGAACAGCAGCAGCGCTAAGGCGCACACATGTAAATTCATTTTCTGGAAGAACAAAGATCAGAGCGAGGAATCGGAAATGAGTGCAAAGTTCAGCGGGAGAGAGGAGAGCACGAGTCATACGACTCTAATATAGGTTAATAAACTTTATAGTCACGGCTTTCCGCCAGTCATCATCTTCTTACTTATCACCCATCACTTGTGCCCCCGGCGTAGCTATAAATCACGGGGAGGTCTCCTCCTAAGCGAGTCTATCGCCCGTCCCGTTCCCGATAAGCGGAGACCTTCAATCGCTGACGAGCTCTAGAATATTACTAACACTTGCGAAATGGGGAGCAACCGAAGCGGAATCCTTCGTACCCAGTCACCTCGAGCCGAGAGCTCTCACGAATTTCACAATGCCACGACGCCAGAGGAATGAATATAAGAATGATATAAGAGGAATCTGGCGTGGGCAGCAGCCGAAGACAGAAGACAGACGACAGAAGATACTAGATAATTATTCAGTTTGAAAAAACGTGAAATCGAAATCGGAATGACATCGTTGTGACGTCAATTTCTTGGGATCTCGGACTCGATTCACCCACGCCTTGGCTTCGGCCACAGATCAAGGGCCCCCCATTGGTACATACATATATATATGTATTATAATGTGTCTAGAGTCTAGACTGGACAAACTGCGTGACCGATTAATTATTCAAATAGTTTCGAGGGTAAAGTATTATGTAGATTCGCCAATCGCTGGCGAATATTGCATCAGACTCTGCCATCGACTTCGGTTTGCCCTTCAGCGTGCGGGAATTTTTACCAGGTATTTCCCAAATGGGTCACCTAATCATCCCTAATCATCCCCAGACATGAACTCACCTTTTGATTTGATTTCTTTTTTCTGCTCTTCCGGTAAAAAATGTTTGCAAATTTCTCCCTAACTTTGGATAACTTTGGATCGCTTGCTATCGGCGGCGGCTGGCTTGTCGTTATGTTATGAACGAATTTATCAGCTCTATGTTGTGGTGGCTCCTGGTCTGGGCTTTCTGGTTGAAGTTCTGGAGAAGTTGGCTTAGCACTGACATAGGTCCGGCGCTGGATGCCGTCTTGGTAACCGGGCAGCACAGTGTTTTCGGCGGAATCTTGACTGCTGCTGCTGGCCTGCGTGAGCTGTAGGGCTGCGATTGGAGGAGGAGCCGGCTGGTGGTCAGTGGTGGACGTCCTGGACCGTTGGGATTGCTGGGTGCTGGGAGCTGGGAGCGTGCTGCGTAGCAGTTTCAGAGCGACTTCAAGGCGTAGCGTATGTCCAGTTGACGGCTTTGGCACATTTAGCGGAGTCTCTAGCGGAATCAGAGATCTCTCGTGGCTTTGGATTTGGATGTGGACTTGGACTTGGTCTTGGTCTGGTTGTTGGCGCGACACTCGTTTGAATACGCACGGTTCATCGACATTACACTCGAGTCAAGGTGCGGTGTTTAAGCTGGCTATCGCGGTCTGGTGGCTGCTGTGCTGTGCGTTCGGTTCACGTAAGCGAGGATCGGTGTGGATCGGTTTGGATCGATTTGGATCGGGAACTGCTCTCAAGTTGTGTTCAACAGCTGGAAACTGTGCTGTAAACTGACTCGGCCACCGCTGCGCTCTTCCATTTATATGCGACGCCCGGCACTAGCACAGGCACACATCGCTGCCGCTGCCGCAGCCGCAGCTCTCTATCTCTCTCGGTCTCTCCGGGTGGTGCTGTGGTGGTGCTGTGCTTGCCTCTTTTTTCAGTCTTCGATCCTCTCTCCGGCTCTTCCCCTTCAGCCTGCCCCCGACCCTGCCACGGGTGACAAGCGACCAGAATTCAATTACTTCGTTTCTCGTCTCGTAATTCTTTGTGCTACCGCCACACCGGGACAGTCCGGAACAAAATTGGATATTACCGGCCAAGGGGATTCGTGCTATCTTGCCCTGACTTTCGTATGCTTAATTGCAGTGAGTGGGACAGTGTGAACTCCTTTGACAGAGCACCTAACACCCGCCACTGGAGGGACTCTCCTAAGGCATCTCTTAAATACATGGTTGTAGATTTAAAGAACTGCTCAAAAACTATTATTACTATACTTAATATGAAATATATAGCCCTATAGTATATATAAGATCCTTAAAAGATTCTAAAATCCCTTTATTATAGTATAACTCTGAGCTGATAAGTCTGTAAATATTTATATAAATACATTTCCAAAGAATCCAAAGTTTTTAAAGTGATCAAAATCACAAATATTAAAATTATATTTATCTGCCAGGAGACAATAGTACACTTGCTGTAAGACCCATAAAATATCCTTTTCCAAAGGCTCCAGAAATATTTTTCAAAAACCATTTTTAAAATACGAAAAATTAATGAATTTAATTAATTTACTTTATTATAAATCTTAAAAGTTATAGAAATTTATCATAATCAGTTTATGACCATACAGACCTCCTCCTTTAAGCCACGTTTACCTTACCGAAGCAAGACTGTACCACAATGTTTGATCTGCTGATTTCATTTCACAAATCTCAACGGTTTTAATTAATATTTTTTGTTTCTGTATTTTTTGTTTCTTCTTTTTTTGAGGTTTCATTTTTATAAATACTGGATTTTTATACCCATAACCAATCAGCCAATTTAATAACCACCGGCAGGATCCATAACTCGACTCCACCAGCCGGTTGACAGTGTAAGCAGAATTCAAATGTCTGGCTGAGATCAGACCACTTCTTCTGCGTCCCAGTCTCTTCGGGTCTTAGGGGGTCTTTGGGGCTCGAGGGGCATGCGGGTCCCTGGCATGGTGCAAGGTTCCATTAGCCGCGACCGAGTCTGGGTCTGTGTTGGGAGTCCGATTCCGATTCCGAGCCCGGTGTCTGTCTTTCCAACTGATCTGTCCATCCGTCCGATCGCCTCATTGCAATCAAGTGTGAGTGCCAGTTTGTCTGCGGCGATCGTTGGTTGGATGGTTGGACGAGGGAGGAGTGCGAGGAAGAGGGACGGGTGCGATACCACAAATTACACAAGGAGAAAATAAAGCTGGCAATTCTATGTGTGACTTTTTGAATATTTCAGAATTTAGTTGGATGTCATACCCTTTCGAATCAGTCAATACCTCGAATAATCCTTTGGGAGTTTTTCTAATAGTTTTATTTTATTTTAAAATCTAAAGAAAACTGTTATATATCTTTGAGAAGTACATTATTTACAGCACTCCTTCTAGAGTATTCTCACACATCTTGGTCTCCCCCTTATTTCTTTCAGTGCATTATGATTGCCTGCCAGTGAACGCGAGTGTATGCGGTGTGTGTAATGGGAGGGGGGTGCACTTGCGGTGTCAGAGGCGTCGAGAGGGGTGTCGTCGAAACTAGTCTGAGCTGGCATTGCCGGCCGGGAGCTTGTAACCGGGAACTTGGCGGAGCCAGAGGGCAGGAGGTGCGGCCAAAATGGCAGACAGACTGGCAGCCACATCGCGTGTTCGCTTTCCGCGCTGTTGCCGGGCGGCAGCCACTTTGCGGTCAAGGGAAGGGGGGATAGACAGGGGCAGGCAGTGAGGGAGAGACGAGAGGAGCTACACCTAGAGAAAAATTTACTTTGTTGGGATAGAAATAGCACCAAAATTTATCATCAACATAGTTTTTTTTTCTGATCGCGTATTTATATAAATTCTGTTTTTTTTTTTTGCTGGCATTTTGATGATTGATTTAACAAATAAATTATATCGATTCATCACTTTTTAGATTGGGATTTTAACTGATTTGGAACTTATTCTTTGGAATTATAAGGGACTAAGAAGAGCACAGAGACTCAGCCTAGACGGGACTTTTGGAGGGGACCTTTGGAGGATTAATTAAATTTAAAAAACCATTTATTTTAAACCCAAATCCAACTGTTTAGTTTTGAAAATTCTGCCTACATTTCTATTAATTTTTCTCCATTCAAAAAGGACTCCTTTTCTCTTCGTGTAGGCAGGCTGGCAACTGAGGGGCACCGCGACTAGTTTTCTTTCTTCGCTTTATCGACAAGCCACATCGACGGCGACAACTAGATTCAATTCTACGAGTAATTTATTTATTGCACGTTACACAAATCGTCCGAGTCCGACCGCAGCAGACTGGTCCCCGCTCCGTGCCCTCCGGTCCACTCCGTGGAAACACTTGGCAGCGCGGCATCGTTTGCAGCCACAAAGCGAAATTCAATTGAGAGGAAAAAAATCTTTGCAGGTGCTTGAAATTGTGTCTCGTGCCGATGCCTCCTCCTTGCTGCTCCCGCTCCCGCTACCGTTCCCGCTCCATTCCCCCGGGACACCACCGCCAGCCTGCTCCTCCTCGTCAGCCTTGGCCGGCACACCTCAAAGCGCTGGCAACGAACGATACGAGAGTATCGTAACGCTGACGTAAGGGGCACTGAATTGAAATGGCCTTTTGATGCGACTCGGGGAGCACTTTCTATATTAGAGGCGATAGGAGACGGCGGCAGGCCAGCGATCCAAACCGAACCGATCCCCTCACGTAACATTCGCCAGTTGCGGCGCGGTCAGGGGTTGCACTTCCTAGATGACCGCACTCGCAGATTGCATCCGTAGTCTTTGAACCGTCATCCAAATTGGAGCTTGATCAGCAGTTCGGATGGGTTAATTCAATCAAGTTAGAATCAAGTCTAAGGAAATATGATTTTGTGATGGAAAACTTTCTCGAGAAGGATTTTTTTTTAAAACTTCAAAGTTTCGATATAATTTTTAATGGGAAATCATGTCTGCTTGCCATTGAAAAAAAGAGGATCTCTCGGAATATATTGAATATGGTTTTTTCGAAATGAAAATTAAAGTTCCACCTTTCTTTTTCCAAGTGTGATCTTGTGGCCTCAAGAAATGAGATCAGCTTGGATCGGAATCGGAACTGTCTTAGCTTCGCTTGGCATACATATTCATGTGGCCATCGCCAACGACATGGGAGATCGTCACCGGCCGGCACCAATATAGCCGTTCTCCGATCTCCGATTATCAACGCCCATCCGATCTCTCAGGTGGATGGCCCAGGCGGCATTGTCATCGAAGTCTTTCGTGCGAAGCGTAGATTTATAGGTTCCATTTCCTAGAAAAAATCGTGGCTGGTTTTCACCGCGGACACACACACACACCTAGCACGGGGAGTGAAAGAGAGGTCGAGGTGAGGTGCCTCGTCACTCTTTTCCATACTACAAACAAGCTATGTATGTCTATGAACTGACTGAAAATCGTATGATTGTTCGGCGGGTTGATGGCACAAATTATTGCATCATGACAGCGCGGACAGCGATCGGAGACGGAGGCGGAGACGGAGACTCGTGCATATTGTGCATGGGCAAGCCAAATTGGCCCGCTTCCGCTAATGGGTAATGGGTAATGGGTAAATCTCCGCTCCGGACTGCACCACACCGCATGCGTCTGCATCTGCATCTGCCTCGGCATCACACCACCACCACTCGGCCGGCCGGCCCGCATCGTTTGCACTTTTCTGCTAATTAACGTCGTGCCAGCGATAGCAACACCTCCAGAGCTACAGATACAATGATACAGCACCGGAACAAGTCGAGGGGAGTAAGGGTGCACAGGGAAAAACTATATAGAGGGTTCAAGGAAGAAGCATTACAAAATCCTATTAAAAATGTAGTTAAAGGAAAGCCTTGAAACATATTTCGTACTAAAAGGACTCTCCAGAAAGCAGAGCTTATCTACTTTTTATCAAGCTTTAGTTAAACATATTTAAGATTTATAAGGACTCTCACAGAAGGACAGAAGGAGAAACATAATTTCAAAGAGTAAAGAAGTTATTACCTTAAATTGTATTTATCAGATACTCATCACTAGCTAACTATAATTTATCTTAAATAATGGCTGGAAAAATGCTGTAGAAGGTTCAATCTTTATATAGGATTTTTCCCAGTGCACAGCTGTGACAGGAGGTAGGGGTAACGGCTCATTCAAAGTCGGACGGCGGGACAGACGGATAGAGCAGGAATCGGAGACGGAGCCAGAGTCAGAGTCTGAATCAACGGCGAAGACACAGACAGAGGCAGAGCGAGAGTTCGGGGAAAAAGATAGTGCAACATGCAACTGGCAAGCCAAGACCAGTCGGCCAGATACAGATACATCTACAGATGCATTCGTTGAATGGCAGGTTGTGCCTGTGTGTCTGTGCGACTGCGACCGTATCAGCCAGTGGAACGCTTGGTGACGACGTGAGAAAATTCATGTTCATGCCACACATTCTGTGCCGTTTTCACAGCGCTTCGTCCCCTTCCCCTACCAGCACACACCTTGCCTACTTTTTGCCTGCCGTCGCACTGATAGAGCCGGGTTTTAGCCGCCTAGCAACAGTTAACAACTTCTTTCGACTTCTTTAGGCTTCCCAAAACCCGATCTCGAACGAGACCGAGCTCGTGTCGCCTTGACACCGGCACAGATGAAAGGTCAGTTCAGGGAATTGGACTCCATGAAGGACACATTACAGGGCCACCGGGTCACCAGGGTCGATCGGAAATGGGCAGGTGTCAGGTGGCAAAGATTCCCCGGAAGGCGTTTATACAGAAAATCATACAGAAAACTATGGAAATATTCATTTTAAATCCCCTGGGCTTTACCGAAGCCTTAAGCTTGGGTTCTCCAAAGTATTCTCGGGGGTTTTCCTTACCCAAAAGTGAATCACAACCAAATTCAGCTAAATCCCTCGACCCTTCGAAGTGAACTTGAACTGTGTGAGGCACCCAAAGTCTTTGATAAGCCTCCAACTTGAAGCCCCAATCATTGCGCTCTCTTGCTTAATGTAATGCCCCCCGATTCCCTCCCCAACATAGCATTTATATATATATATATAAATAATAACGAGATCGGAACGCACATTCCATATAGAGAGTGTGCGATGTGTGTATAATAATGTACTCGGAGCATAACGAACAAATGGAATGGAAAATTTTTCGAAACCACACAAGTATCATGTTTCTTTGGCTTTTTGTGTAAAATGTGGAAAATTTTAACGACAAATCCGAATGAAATGCAATTATCACTAATTGCTTGGAGGGGTGGGGCGGGCTCTGACTGACTGAAACAGAAAATACTGACAACTAAAAATATCTGGGAGCTGGAGCTGGAGCTGAAGCTGCTTATCGGCGAAGGTGATGACGGAATTGAAATGGGAATAGGAATGGAAATGGAAATGGGAATTGGAAGCGGAATTGTGACTTCCTCGTCGCATATTCAGGGGACGACAAATGTGTCGGGGTAATTGTAATTTATCAATTAACCGATGATTTATGCGATTATATGCGCCTTGAGCTCTTCCCGGGGTAATCCGACTCCCCGGCATTCTTCTCCGCCCGAGTGTGTGTGTGGTTTTTGTATCTTTTTGGGTCTCCAGTTACCTCCGCCGTACCTTCTGTGAGTTATAAGTGTGTGTGTGTGTCTCTGTTGTGCAACACGTTGATCGGACACCCAAAGAGAGGTCTGTGTCTCTCCCAATTTGCGTTCCGATTGCATCAGCCATTCATTGAAGCCTCTCTGCCTTGGGTGCACTCTTCACTCTTTGCCGAAAGGTAAACGCCATTAAGGTCTGACCAAAATTCAGAGCGTAACCCTGAGGTCCATGCCTGTATCTGTGTGAATGGGGGTGAGTGAGTGTGGAGTATCTGTGAGTGTGCGAGCCACCGAAAGAGAATTTGATGAGTCACCGCCAAGTGTTAAAATTCAAATATTCAAAACCGAAGCGAGGCTAGCTCACCTCAGAGTGCATTAAAATAAAGCCCAAACCCAGGGAAATCGTTCCAAAAGCAGGCATTCTTGAAATACAAATTAGTTACTAAAAATTACTAAAGAGAATTTACTGAGAATTGAAATAAAAAATTTAATTTCGACTCTTCTTTCACTAATTAGTTTTATCTACAAAGTGTAGGTATATCAAAGATAATCTGAAATATCATTCATAAAAAAATAAGTCAGGTGACAATTTCACAAGTTTAACTTTCTCGAAGTCGTCTACAAGAAACCACTAAAGTCAGCTAAAATATTTTAAGCAAACAAATCGATTTTCCGTTTATTTTGAAGCCCAAGGCATTAACTATTGTCTACTTATTTTTATTTTCAATTATGTAGAGTCAGACATCGCAAAAGAGTCAACAATTTATTGAGAAAGCCATTAATAAAAACCTCACAAGTCAGCAAAAGTATTTGTAAGCCAAATTTCTCAAATTAGTTTATAGGTATAAGCCTTTTTATATATTATTAGAACAATCAATCAGCTATATCGAAATCCAAAAGGATTTACCCATAAATCATGACTAGATAAGTCTGCCCACTTCCTCGGTTTATATGGAATTACATCAGTCAGCGAAAATTTCCATAAAAAAAGACAACATCGCATCACGTTTATTTTTAAGCTGAAGATATTAAGAGTGGTCACCTTTTTTCCGTTGAATATAAGCAAATTGATATGGAATACCTTTCCTAATTATCAATGAAATTTTTACCTCTATGACTGTACGGTTTTTATAGATAAAGTCGGCCGCCAGCAGGGGAGACAGTTAGATAAGTACTACTTTCCTGTACAGTCACTTAAAGGCTTGCGATTTGGCTTCAGATACGAAATGTATGGAAGTAAAGTATTTGGAACGTGCTCTTTGTCAATTATTCCGGACCCGCCCCCTTGCCCAACCCCACCGCGGAAGCCTCTTATCTGCTCCATGTTTCGTTCTAATTGTAATCATTCCATTTTAATGAATTGGCGAAAGAAAACAATAACAGAAAATGAGGTTAACTTTGGGGAATCGAAGATGGGAATACCCTGGAAGAAGTACTGGAAAACTATAATGATTCTTAGAAGTTTTTTTGAAGATTGAATAGAGTATTAGATCAAGGATCGCTTCTAACACTATAAAAACTTGTACATAAAAAATATAATTACTAAATGTTGTGGTTTATAGTTGACTTACAATATAAAAAAACAGTTACTGACCTAAAGTCAATCTTTAAGACCATTAAAATTCTACAAACTGTTGTAAAAACTTGATTTCGAGTTAGAAAATAATCATTTTATGCCATTATAAAAGTATAAAAGTTATTAGTGATCTAAAGGCACCTACCAAGGGGTATTTTCTCCTTTATTCATATTTTTAAGGGTAGCCTTCAGAGATGACGCCTGATGACGTGTGCAGAGATGTTTTCCACTTGGCGGTGCGAACATTATCGTCATCATCATCATCCTCATCGAAACGCCCCAAGTTCAATAAAGCTTGAAAAACAATTATGAAAGCAAAAACATGTGTGCGTGTGTGTGTGTGGCAACGAGCCCCCTTTTATACACACACGCACACACACACAGGAGGCTGAAAGGGGGGAGAGGAGCCAACGCTCGAGGACGGGGTCACCAATTAAAGATTCCTCCTAATTGGCTTTACATATTGAGCGAATATCCATACAAACACGCGCTCGAATGTGCGCAATATTCCAGTTGAACATTCATTAGGTGCATTAGTGTGTGCAGCATAATTGAGCCGCGTTGCCGCTGCTGCTGCTGCTGCCTCGTCTGTGTGTTTATCCACACAGCATTCGGGGCATCGCGTTGGGGGCTCGTCTCTCGCAGCGTCGACGCCCCACTCGCACACACACACACACAGACAGACGTGGTGGAGCAGCTCTGCCGGCGATTGTGCGGCGAAAGAGCAAAGCTGCGATGGCTTCTCTTTCCCGCACTCTCTTCAGCTCTTCAGCCTCCGCTCTCATAAGCTCCCACACTGGCCCCACCGCCCCCAAATCGATCGCATATGCAAATGTGCGTTGAAAGTGGCATAAAGATCGCTCTCTCGCGATGATAACTGTGACGCATTTGAACTCGCGCCCTCCCCCTCGGGCATTGGCAGCCCCACGTTCCCCTTCGCCAGCACTAATTTCATTGCGAAAAGTTGCCTTCGATTCTTTTTCGTTGCTCGCTTTTTTGCTTAGCGTTTTTTTATTATTATTAAAATTGCAATTTATTACAAAAGCGATCTGATTATTAATTGCTTTTGAATTGATTTCGATTCAGAATCGAACGATAGTCGCTTTGGGGCAAAGGGGGTTGGGAGTAGGAGGGGTGCAGGCACTGAGAAAATATGAATTATTCAACTTTTTTAAATGCTATCACATTTTAAAAATATTATTTTGATACAGGAATAAGTTTTTCCTTTTATTATTTAGTTGTTTTTTGATTCTATATGTATATCTGCTTCGAATATGAGATGAAACTATTATTAGTTTCGCTGTTTCTATATTATTCAAAATTTAATTTATTGAAAATATTAATAAAACCTTTACGCAAAACCACAAAGTGTCCAAATTTCTGTTTAAAACAAAATTCTACATTTATTTGTCCAGGTGTTTGGCTGCGTGACCAGCGCAACGTTAGGCTCGCTCGGAACATGTAACCCATTCTGATCTGATCTGATCCGATCGGATCGGAGCTGAAGTCGGCTGGAGGTGGGATGTGGAAGGTGTTAAGGTGAACGTGGACGTGGACGTGGAGATGTACGCCAGCTCACGTAGCCACTGCTCCACTTGGAGGCGATTTCGAACTGGAACTATGAGTGCAACAACGGTGGAACTTCAGCTGACGCGACACTAAAGGCCAAGCCAAGTAACTGACTCAGCTCTTGGTTATTTCTTTATGATGCAGGGGACATATTAATCTATAATATCTATTTATTGCACAAGAAACTAAAATTTTAAAACCAAAGAGAATGGAAGTGTATTCAAAGATATTTTAATTCCTAATACTTTCAGGCGTCATAAATATAAAATATATATATTCCCATAATCTAGCAAATATTTAATCAGTTCTTTATAATATATAACCAATATACGAAATGATTATTTGCAAATTGACAAGGTCATGATTTAAACGCTGATCTGCCGAATCATCTGGATCTTCGAATGACTATTAAACTGATAACCACCTTTTTAGCTGCGTCACTAGAATATGTCAGTTATTATTAGCAAAAGATAAGCAACCAATAATTATATGTAACCAGAAGATTCCGTTTTTTAACTAACATAACACTTAACGTAAATTTCATCATTGGCTGTCGTTAAAAACACTTCATAAATCATAGTCATAATTAAACAAAGTTATGAAAACGGAAAACATATTGCAAATTATATGTTTCAAGCCGTTGACCAGGTCTGGAATTTAGAATCTAGATAAAACTGCTAAATGGCAGAAATTCCCGAAAAAAAATAAAACAGTCAACGAATTCATAATATTTTCGATTTTTAGATTCTCACGCTTCATGTGAGGACGCTTTGTTTATGCTTGGTTCCGATTTTCGGCATATAAAAGCATATCTCTTCTCGGTATCATAAAGATAAACAACAACAGCAGATCAGATCAGATCAGATCCTATATCAATGGGAGGAGAACTGAGCGACAGACCAACTGGCGGCTTCTCCCAGGAATTAACCAAGACCCCTCCGTCATATGTACTACTCTGTCTTATATTTCAGGTCTATTAATGGGAGATCTGTTGCCTAGGGAAACATGTTGCCCGGCGCGATAATAATTCGCTAGCGACAGCTCGATCGCTCCGGTATATAGTCATTTGTGCTGTACAATTAAAATTGTACAATCACGAGTTTGTGCTAAACTGAAAAGTTGAAATGATTCAATTAAGTCCGTTTGACTCTTGCCCCTTCTCCGCGGCCACGACCACGTCACACGACGACGACAGCAAATCAAGGCAATTCGAAAGACTTGCTTTTTTAGCACTCTGATCCCGAAAAGTTTTTGCGAATTGATGGCACGAGATCCAGAAACTGGTACAAAAATCAAGGGGGGAATCACTAAGAGGGCTCAAAGTCTGAGCTGACGGATGATGAGTCAGGCGGCGAAAGGGTTATTAGATGCTTCCCAATACCTGCCAGACGCTGCACTGAAGTGATTTCTTGTTGTGGCTTAAGCCTGCTGACAGAAGGATATTTTTTATAATATTTATTTATTTATTAGCTGAAATATTTGCATCTAGTTTTTTTCCTTCAAACATTCCTATTCCACATAAATTACAATCTATTTTTTAAATTTCGCACTCAACAAAATATATACTTATATTTAGAGATAAACTATTTGCCAATAAAAATTGATTTTTCAAAGCTAATAACCATAAGAAAAATCTAATAAATTAGTTATAAATCCAATGCTTTTCAGAGAGGGAATAATAATAAGTACAATTTTTTCTGTTTAAAATTTATAAAATTTCATAGTCCCTAAATTTATAAAACCTTTTTTATACACCCCTAAAAACAAACCATTCAAATCCTTTCCCCCCAATATACCCTATTAATTATCCAATATTATTCCATATGCTTACAACTAAATCTTAAGATGTACTTGTTTTCCTACCTGCATTTTCTTTGGTTTTTCAATTGACTTTCACTTCAGAGACTCTCGACGACACTTTCACTTGAAGAGTTCTAGAACTTTCGCTGGAGTTTCCGTGGGATTTAAATACTCTTTTTTTCGATTTCGATTTCACTGGCACACCGCCTCAAGTTATAGTTCTTCAATTCGTTAAAGTTGCGTTCTCCCTTTGCGGTTCCAACTGGAGGAGCTGCGGTTCTGCTCGAGATGTGGCGTGTGATGTACTGTGCGGCGGAAGGTTGAGCGTCCAGGCTTTTATATCGGCTTTTATGCCCGAAATCAACAAGTGGGGCTGTTGCCGCTGCTGCTGCTGCTCCGTCGTACGAGGAACGAGGGACGAGGGACGACGGGACAAACGGACGTCCACTTGGACTCCACTGGGGCTTTAATAACAGTTATGGCGTCGGCACAGCCAGTGGCAGCGGTGATGGTGGTGGTGGTGGTGGTGTTGTATCTGCCTCTGTGTCCGTGCTCGTATCTGTATCTGCCGCTCGTGCTCGCATCCGAATTCGTCGGGTCCCCGGCCTCCATCTTCGTATGAGTGGTGCCCAAAAGGGGGTGGCTCTTACTTGTTGCTCCCCGTTTGATTGATTGATTCCAAAGCTAAAGGAAATCGCATGCAAATTTATTATTTTAAATCACATTTTTCTCATTAATATTCGCAGTTTTAGTCCAAGATTTGATGCGGCTCGCATCGGATCGCACTGGTAAATGGAAATCAAAATGAAATGCGCGCCCCAAATGCATAGCATTCCGGCGGAGTACGGTACAGTACGGTATATGTATATCCCCCGATCCCCCATTACCATATGGCTGCAGCAGCGCCCCGCTGATGGCGAAGGATCAATAGATGTCAGTGTGAGTCAGTCAATCAGTTGTCAGCAAGTGCCCACCTTTATGGCCGCACGCAGGCTGATTATTCCGGATTTGTGCAGGTTTTAATTTGCGAATTAGTTCCATCTGCTTACTGGACAATGGCGGACGTCACTCTTGATGGATCTAGGGGGCTGGAGCTGGAGCTGAAGCTGCCGCTCGATGATGACTCTGGATGAGCGCATAACTGCGCCAGACCTGCTGGGGTCTCAGCTCCATCAATTGCTTGGCCATTCGAGACGATATTTGCATTCCAGAGCCGGGGACCAATTGCACAAAGATCCCGCCGCAGACGAAGCTGCAATTGATTTTGGTGTGGCGTCAATTGAAATGCACTTCGGAGTCTAGGAGTCGGGAGCACGGAGAAAAAATTCCAGGAATCGCGAAATCCTTCTCAAAAAAAATGTATATATTTGTATCCCTAATTGGTATTATTATTTCCCAACAAAATATTTATGATAATTGCTAGTTAATTGCCCATTAAAAAAGGACCCTAATCCCAGCATAATGTTCCTGTCAACAATATAAACGCAAACAATTGTTATGGCTTAAAATCTAGGAATGAGCACTGTGCAAAATATTCAAGTGCCCACTTTGGACTCTTATCTCTGCCAGAAGTATATATATTTCTATAATATAACTATTGTATAATTCATTAAAATATATGAAAATGTCACTAAAATGTGTCACCAATTCCAAGTTCATTCGCGGTGCAAAAGATTATATTTCGTTGGTATATATTGATATAATTTTTAATTACCTATACAAACAAAGAAATCATCAAATAGGCTTATCTGTAAATATTAAATATAATTAATAACTTAGAAATAAATATAAGAATTCTATCAGTTGCGGCGATAAGGTACTTTATGGTTGCTTTAAAAAACTGCTTATTTTTAAGAAAATACCCTACCAATGTTGGCAAAAAATCTTTAAATTAAGATTAAGTTATCTGTTATTGTTGGTCATTTCTCTGCGTGTGGGCCTACGTGCTCCAAGTGGCCTGCCACCGTTATATTCAAATGAAGTGGAGCTCACGCAATCACTGCCGGCAGAGCAAAGCTGGGCAGACACTCGGGGAAAGTCATCATGGTGACCAGACCACCATTATGGTCGTTCCGTTTGCCCGGGTAGGAACATCATAATGATGACGCGGCTCTCGCTGGGACCTTGCCACCGCAGAATGGTTGACCTAGCAACAGAAGGAGCCATCGCCCGTGGAGAAGCAGCGAGCAGGAATAGGGACATCAGGGACTGGGACCCACACACCCACCCAAAATCCAACATAGATATATATATGGCGCTCCCTCGGAGTCGCCCACGCAGTCGCGCAGCCAATTTGGCCATCCGTCAATAGGGCTTCATTTGAATTGCCAGCTTGTCTCCAATTGATGATGGGCCGGGCCCACGCTGCTAGGTCCTTGCCACGACCCAGACCCGCCTCCTGGCTCCTCCTCCACGCCCCCCATCCATCCATCTGCAATCAGTCAGCAGCATGGCGTAATTAAACCCGCCGCTGTCACAGTTGACGTCTCGTGGCGTGTGACATGTCCGCCGCTCATTTATTGGCAGCATTGTGTTCATCTTAATCATTCCACATATATTTGTGTATTTATATTCACAAACTCGGACTCGGGAATCGATGCACGTCGTCTGCTGTCTATCCGGCTATGGAAAATCCCTGGGATATGACACACACATCCCAGGAAAATGGAAATAATATCGAACAATTGCGATCTATGAACTGCAGGCTAGGGTGTGCGAAACCCCCATTAAAGGAGAGGGGGGATTTTCATTAATACTAGTCTTTTCGATCATGCAATAAGAGTTTGCATTTCACAATGCAGATCTGATAGGGATTTTTCATTTTCAAAATGTAATTTTTAGTTCAATTTGAAAGGGAAAATCCTAGAAGAGAAGAAGGGAAGATTACCATTAGCAATAATAATAATTGCGTCATCAAAAATAAACTCCTGCAGGTTGAAACCTTCAATTAATATGACGTTTAATTTCTCAATTGCTTTTTCTTAATTAGTATATGTAAATCCCCTAATGTTTATACAGAATTATGTATATAATCCTAGAAACCATGAGCAGTAAATATATATAGCATACTTTGAGGAAAGTCATAAAAGTTGGCCTATAAACAATACGATAAATGCAAATTGTAAACAAATTCATGAAATCTTGTGAAAATATTTATTTAAATAGATAAAGGAAATTAAATTTAAATCTTCAATTCTTTTAAAAAAACCTAACTAATATGTATTTACCTTTTTTTGAGTGCCAAAAGGAACTATACAATTTCGTAATAATAATCGTATATAGTTGATTATATTGTCACATTGTCAAAATTTGACTTATCAAAATTAAGCCTTCATTTCAATTTTCATCTTTTCTTTTTTATTTTGATGTTTCTATGGTAGCTTGGATGGTCTCAAGAACGGAATTCCGTCCTGGAAACATAAAATAAAAAAAGATCGGCGCAAAATAATTTCAATATTGATCCCATTAAAGGTTGTTGACAGCATAATTCGGCCTTCGATAGACCCAAGACCACTTGAAGAATAAGCAATTATTTAATATCTCTATAGCTCGGATCGTATTTAATTTTAGCCCATGATGTCAGGCGGTTTCTTATTATTGGTTACCACTGTACATTAATAATTAAATGCTTCGCACAGACATATATACGCAATCTAAAGCTTCAGATTATTTAGTACCGAAAGCTATGAGCGCCTCAATCAACTGAACAAAAAAGCTCATACTATATCTTTCAAGGTTAAAGCAGAAGTACACCCAACGGAAAACAATAGTATAACCTGTTGCACTCAAAAACCAGTTAAGGCCCCCGCCTGCACTGTGACTTGGCCAACTGAACCCACTGGAATAAACATTCAATTAACTCGACGTAACCAGAACCAATTGTTTATTCCATGCAAACATCGCAAACTTATTCTCCCAAGCTCTCACAATCGATTGGAAATGTTCGTAATGTGTATTTTTTTATTTTAATAATGATGTTTTAATTGTGTATTCCATAACAGGCTAGCCCCAGCTTACGCACTCGATCTATTATATAGATTACGAGTTGGTTGTATCGAAATGTTTGGAAGGAAGTTCGGGCAGTGCTTGTTAGGCGCTATTTAAATTTTAAAAGTAAATCTCTCAAAATTCTAAAAGTATGCGAGAATACGCAGTGCAACATTTCTTCGGGTGTAACCGGTTTGATAACATCACCCATTGAAAGCTTTATATTTTCTATGCGCCACTCTCTGGGTCTCGGCGGTAGTTGCCCACCGGTCGCCGCCTCTCGCAGTTGAAACCAAAAACGGCAAATAAACAAAGGCTTTAGCCGGATAAAAGGAAAGATTTAGAGAAAGACTGACGCGATGAACCGTAGCCTTTCCGGGACATTAAGAAGATGCAGCAGGCTCCTCATCTCACCAACGGTCGCCCATGACGCCACCGTGACCAGATTCCTTTCCACAACGCATAAGCTCTCCGAGCGGCAAGAGTAAGTTTCATTTGTTGGCAGGCAGGCAGGTGGTGAAAGTTTATACGACTTCTGGGAATCGGGAGAGCTTAGCAAGTGTTTACTCTGGGTGCATGTCCATTAAACAAATCTAATTAGTATGTTTCGGGGGATTTGTTTGGCACGTAGGCCCCACCAAGCATACCTAACTAATGGTGATAACGAAGAGTTAATCTGTGACCCATGAATCGATTTCAGTTCCGCCAGCTTGGTTAGCTGCATTAAGTGGGTGTGGTCTCTCGTTCATTCTTCGATCTTTCTGTCAAAAAGCATCCTTCGAATAAACATAATGTTTCTCTTGCAGATGTCAAGTCCTGGTTGTTGGTGGCGGCACCGGCGGCTGTGCCATGGCTGCCAAGCTTTCGTCCCGTCTAGGTTCCAACAAGGTGATCGTCTTGGAGCCAGAAGAGGTACGTAAGCCACCAGCCATAGGTAATCCTGCAGATTGATCATCTTTCTCCTCACAGAAACACTACTATCAGCCCATGTTCACTTTGATTGGTGGCGGCATGAAGCGTTTGGAGCAATCGTACAGGCAAATGTGTGATGTGCTGCCGAAAAAGGCCCGGTGGATACAAGAGTCGGCTTTAAACTTCGATCCGGACAACAATGAGGTCAGCACATCCGGCGGCAAGACCATCAAATATGACTTCTTGGTCATCGCCACAGGCATGCAACTGAAGTATGAGAAAGTAAGTATTTTAGTTCACAATATCTCTATAATGTTATAATCAAGATTTACCTTACAGATTCCCGGACTAGTGCAGGCCCTGGAGGCCCCGAAAAGCAATGTGTGTTCGATATATTCACCCAAATATGTAGATGATGTCTACGGTTGTCTGCGCAAGACGTACAGGGGAAATGCGATCTTTACCTTTCCCCACTGTCCCATCAAGTGTGCTGGAGCACCGCAGAAGATCGCCTACATAGCAGAGCATTACTTCCGGAAGGTGGGTCTTCTAATGCCCTAAAATGTGGAACAAAAAAAACCGTATTACTCCTCTTCCAGATGGGCCGCCGAGATAATATAAATATCATTTATAATACGTCCATGCCCGTGATTTTTGGTGTCAAACAATATGCAGATGCCTTGTGGAAGGTGGCAAAGAAGCGAAATATAACCGTCAACGTGAACCGGAATCTCGTCGAGGTGAGACCCCAGGACAGTCTAGCCGTATTTGAAGATCTCGCCAAGCCCGGAAAGCGTTACGAGGAAACAGTAAGTACTACAAGCCATATCAAACCTTTATAAGCTTCTCCTTAATGCTCTCTCTCCATCAGTACTCCATGCTCCACGTCAGCCCACCCATGAGCGCTCCCGACGTGATCGCCAATTGCAAACAGCTGGTCAACGAAGCCGGATTCGTGAACGTGAACCAGGCAACGCTGCAGCACGTAAAGTACAGCAACGTGTTCGCCATTGGCGATTCCGCCTCCACACCCAACTCCAAGACAGCGGCAGCAGCAGGTAAAGTTCCGTTTTTGGAATCGTAATCATCGAAATCGGAATATTCAATGATCTCTGGCATACTCAATGCGTGTGGTTTCCGCTTCACATTGCAGCTGCCCAGTCTCCGGTTGTGTTCAAGAATCTGATGGCGACGATAGAGGGCAGGAAGGGGACGGAATCCTACGATGGCTATGCCTCTTGTCCGCTTGTCACCGGCTACAGCACCTGCATCCTGGCTGAGTTCGACTATCGCCTGGCTCCCGTAGAGACATTCCCCTTTGACCAGGCCAAGGAGCGATACTCGATGTTCATCATGAAGAAGACCTTTATGCCGATTCTCTACTGGCAGCTAATGATGAGGGGCTACTGGAATGGACCGGCAACGATGCGAAAAGTCCTCTCGGTTTTGAAGCCCAAAAGTAAAAAGTAGTGAAAAACATCGTTAGCTCAAATACCTTGGTATTTCAAGATATTTTAAATACCAATAAAATGTGTTGTTATTTGAACCGCCCCTCTCGGGCCAATAGCACTAACGCGGTATTTCAAATACCTTGTTACTTCAAGATATTTCGTTTCCCAATCAAATGTATTGTTAATTTCTCCGCTAAAACTTTAAACATTAAAAAACTACATATATGGGGAAGTGTAAAAATTGGCTTATTATTTATTAAATATTATTTCTGCTTTGCTTTTACTTTTACTTTTACTTTTAACTAATATTAGTATTATAACGTTTTTTTTAAACAATGCATTCAGGCGAAGCAGTGTCAAGCAGTTCAAACAATTTTTGTTCATTTCAGTATATTTTACAAATGAATTTTGCCATATTTACAGTATTCGAAGCCGGTCACATTATCCACAGCGTGGCGTCGCTTGGCGCTGGAAATTTAAAGATAACGAACAAAATAGCTGCCGATTTGTGCTCCAAAACACATTTAAAACAGCTCCAATAACAACATTTAGCAACAAAGAAAGTCCGAAAACATGAAGGCAGTGTGAGTATAAAGTTACCTGTGAGAAATTCAATGCCAGGACTAAAAATTCCTGCTCTCAGGCCACGGACGCCCATGCGCGTCATTCAGAAAACGCCGCGGTTGCAGCAGCATACAACGGAGAAACATCGCAAGGACTCGTCCGACAAAGCCCGAGATCCGGTGAATGTGTTCTGCCGCGTCCGACCACTCCCGTCGGAGGCAGATCTCACCTCGCTGCGTGTGAAGAACTCGACGACGATCGCGTTAAACCCGCAAGATCAGCTGCTGCACAAACATAACGGCGCCCAGCGCGAGATACAGTACATTTTTAAGCACGTCTTTCAGCCGGAGGCCACGCAGCAGGATGTGTACGGATCGGTGGCCCAGCCGCTGGTGGAGAACTTGCTGCGTGGCAGGAACAGCCTCCTCTTCACCTACGGCGTCACGGGCAGTGGCAAGACCTACACGATGACCGGT
This sequence comes from Drosophila anomelani, assembly GCA_035045905.1. Classification (NCBI taxonomy): domain Eukaryota; kingdom Metazoa; phylum Arthropoda; class Insecta; order Diptera; family Drosophilidae; genus Drosophila; species Drosophila anomelani. The sequence continues at coordinate 4,061,538 of JAWNOO010000165.1, forward strand.
AATCTACGCCATCGAGGCATCATGCCGCGCTGCCTCGACGTGCTCTTTCGCACCATTTCGGACTTCCAGGCCAAGAAGTTCGTCTTCAAGCCCGATCGGCTGAATGGCTTTGAGATTTTGTCCGAGGAGGATGCGCTGCTCGAGCGGCAGCACGAAATGAATCAGAGATTCGCGGGCTCCGGACGATTTGCATTCAGGCACAAGGACTCTGATCCGGAGATAGCTTCCCAGGCCTCTGTGGAGCCAACGCCGCTGCTGGGCCTGGACGAAGACAATATGTACTCGGTGTTCATCACCTACATTGAGATTTACAACAACAGCGTGTACGATCTGCTCGAGGATTCTGGTATTCAGAAGTAAGTAGCAATGTCTGCGGGTCGCTTGGGGATATTCAATATTTTAGGTTTTAATTTTCAACCTGAAATGCATCTCTTTTGCAGGACTTTGCAGAGCAAAATCATTCGTGAGGATGCCAATCGTCATATGTTCGTCCACGGCGTCACCGAGGTGGAGGTGAAGACGGTGGAGGAGGCCCTCGAGATCTTCCAAATGGGCCAGAAGCGCAAACGAATGGGCCACACCGTTCTGAATGCCGAATCCAGCCGCAGTCACTCGGTGTTCAATATACGACTGGTGCAGGCGCCCACCGACAGCCAGGGCGAGAATGTGGTCCAGGACAAGCAGAACATTACGGTAAGTCAGCTGTCGCTGGTGGATCTGGCAGGCAGTGAGCGCTCCTCGCGCACCAAAAACACTGGAGTGCGATTGCGGGAGGCGGGCAACATAAACAACTCCCTGATGACGCTGCGCACTTGCCTCGAGTATCTACGCGAGAACCAACAGGCCGTCGGCAATGGTATGGCTGCCAAGAAGATTCCCTATCGTGACTCCAAGATCACGCACATGTTTAAGAACTATTTCGACGGCGAGGGCCAGGTGTCCATGATTGTGTGCATTAACCCGAGGATAGAGGATTATGACGAGAATATGGTATGTTGTCATGTTTGCTCCTATGGCAAAACCTAAGTAAAACCATGTTTCCGCCTTTAGCAAGTGATGAAGTTCGCCGAGATGACGCAGGAGGTGCAGATAGCCCGGGCCACGCCAATGAAAACCGATCTGGGCCTAACGCCCGGTCGTCGCAAGGCCAATAAACTTTTCAAGATTGCCGTGAACAATCTAAACGAACTTGGCATACCCGAGGCCAAGGATCTGGAGGTGGACGTGGGACTGGTGTACAGTCTGGGACCCGATTTTCCCGCCTACCAGATGGACAGTCCCGAGGCGGAGGTTAAGATCCAGGAGCTGATGCACTATCTTGAGCAGCGCATTGAGAAACGCAAGAAGCTGCGCTGCAATTTGGACATCAAGTGTAGGTTTTAGTTTCTTGATCTACCATGAATAGCCTTTAATCATTTTGCATTTCCTCCCAGGCGACAGCTTCCGCCAGATGCTGATGAACCTAGATCGAGACAACCTACAGCTGCGCACCGAACTCGCCTCCTTAAAGGCTGTGTACAAGCAGGAGCGCGATCGCAGCGCGGCTTTGGAGAAGAAGGTTCGCATCCACGAGAGCTCCATCGATGTGCTGAACAACACGCTGAGCAAGCGGGACCGGCAGATCGAGGAGCTGTCTTTCAAGCTTAACGAGAAGGAGAGTCTGCTGACCCAGAAGGAGCACGAGAAGGAGAAGCAAAAGAAGAAGTTCAGCTCCAAACTGGCTGTGGAATCGGATAAGACCAAGCGCGAATTTGAGCTCAAATTGCGTGAGCAGCGGGCGAAACTAACGGAACGAATGCGCATCAAGGACGAGAAGCTGCGTCTGGTCTCGAATATACTGCAGTCCGAGGATCTGCCCAGTCTGCCGCGTTCTCAGAGCTCCGAGGAGTTGCTCAATGAAAAGGATCGCGGTGCATTCACAGCGCGTACGGAATCCTCGGTGCCGGCGACACGAACAGATATCTATGCCACGCCACGACACGTAAGGACATCATTTTCTTCTTTTTTTACTGTTTTATAATCCCAACCTTCTTTTAAATAGGGCGCCGCAGCTGCTAACAATCGACACCGACGCTCTCGATCCGCTGGGGACAAGTGGCTGGAACATAGGGCTGCCAATCCCGTTCCGCTGGGTACCATCATGCAGCCGTATCTGAAGAACCGCAAATCGATCACGAAGCTAACCGACATGAAGGAGCTGACGGCCCATGGAGCCAATAAGTACTGCCTCGTCTCCCAGGAGGCGGATACGGACGGTGACGTCGAGACGAAGCTGTACAAGGGCAACGTAATCCCCACCTGCGGCGGCGGAGCCCAGGTGGTGTTCAACGACGTGGAGTGCCTCAAGCAAAAGTCGCCGGTACATTCGCCGACGAGGAAGCGACCCAGCAACGGCACTCTGTCCGCTCTGGGCGGAGGCGGTGCAGTGCCCAGCACAATCACCTCGGCACAGGACGTGGCCTCGCGCTGCAATCTCGGCATCGAGGGACACAGCAGCAAGAAGTCAAAGATCTAGAGAGACGCCTGAACATACTTAACGAGAACCGTTCATCAAGTTAAAATACTTACTTAGCTTATAGTTAACTTAAAATTAAGTTTATTAATCAATTATTATGGTTTTGGAGTTGAATCGCATTGAAGTGATTTTTTCGATTAAAAAGCAAAGTTTAACCTGTATAAAGAAATACCCACAAATGAATTCGTAACCTCGCACAAGGATTAGAGTTCCTTACTCAGCAACCGCTGCTAGCCGGAGGAAAGCAGCGGAGAGCTCTCGGCGGAAACTATCCCAGCATCGAACATGCACTCTTTATAGACTTACGCTAATTACTATGTACCATAAAGTATTGAATATTTTATTGTTTTTTTGGAGTAACCACCCTCCACTCTATGCAGTCAAGTTAATAAATGGAATTAAAGTAATCACTTACAGAAACCTAAAACCGACGAGGTAAACTTTATATAATAAATACGTATCTGGAAATTGGAGCTTCCTTAGGAAGTTTGCATTCTTTAAATTTATCATAAAAACCTCACAAATTTACTTTACTTGTTAACAAACTTCTACAAAAATCGAAATATAAATAAATTTCACCTATTATACTCCATTTAGCGAATAAAATTCTCTCATTTCGTGGTCCTTTAAACCAATATAAGTCTAGAAAAATACACATTTTTTAAAATATTATCCCAAGACATGATTGTTTTAACTGTATTTTTATTATTATTATTCCTGCGTTTATTCAGATTTATGCTTAAACCGATAAAATTTATTGAAATACATACGGTACCATTCATTACACATATATATTTGTAGATTAATTTCAATTACTATTAAATCAGTCTATAATTAAAATATATGTTCGCTTAATGATTTCACGTGTGTGTGTTTGTGTGTGTGTGTGTGTTGTTACTGTTGTTGTGTTGCTGCTGCTGCTGTGTGTGAGCTGCTTGCTACTCGGCGAGTACGGTAGTTGATGACTCTTCTTAAAAACTAGGTCTCGGCAATTGTGGCAGGTGGTGTTCCTTGGTTAATGGGGAATTTCGAATTTGAAATTGGAATTGGAAGCCAATCGAAGCCAACTATAAACTTATATTAAACAGAATAAATCGAAAACAGGAATATGCAGAACGTAGAACATTGAATATAGAGGGTGGGCATCGCACAAGTTGAAACATTTAAACAAAACAAGTTGGACAACGAACGAAACCACAAGTGTAAACATAATAAACGGGGGCAAACTCAATGCAGGGTCAACATAACCGGCATGGCATATATCGACTTATACGCGAATATTCCAGTTAAACAAATTACAATTTAATCAATATAAAGCTCTGTTGTTTTCATATAAATGTTCACTCTCTAATGCTCACACGACGCGGAACAAAATGTATATCATCTGCTGTTCGTAATATATGCACTATTACCTACAATAATATTTATCGTAAACGTAGTTAAATCGATCGACTCGCCGACACACGCTTACTTAATGGGTTTACAAGCTAAGAAGCGAAATTATTCTACGGTGGAAAACGAATTTTGGCTATGAAGCAACGTAATTTAAAGAAGGATATTAATTATTAACAATACAAGCACTCACAGCCGCAGCCACACCCAAATTTCCGTCTCTTCCCCAAACTGTTTGTTGTGTTGCGTATGTGTTGTGTTTGTTGAGTGGGTGGTGTGTAAGTGTTGGCAAGGCAATCAACATTACATTAGTGTGTGTTTGTGTGTGCTTAGATGATGAGTTTTGTAATGAAATCTCGCTTGAAGCTGTATACTAGCTGCTGCTGCTGCCCCGTCCGCACAATCGCAGGCTGGACCGGATGCGAACCATCACTGGCTCCTACTATGAGCACTTGACACAAGCCCCCTCCACATCAAAGTCCAGGACCATTAGCTTCGTTTCCTCCGTCCCGTTGCGCGAGCCCACGGCACAAATGAGCTTCGTGTCGTTTGCCCTAAAATAAATGGTTCCATCAGCTACATATTTCAAAAAACAGATAATTCCGAGACTTACCTGATCCGCCACACAACGCCACCGGATCCGCCCGAGTCCAGGGCCACAAGGTTTCGTATAAAGTCGCCCGTCTTCACGTCCCACAATTTAACGGTGCCGTCGTCCGAGCTGGTCACCACAAATCGGGAATTAAATTGCAGACAAGTGACCGCCGACTGATGCTTGTTTGGACCTGAGAGAGGATAGAGTTAATGCCTAGAATAATCCCAGTTATTCCCGTTACTTACCCGACAGCGTCTGCAGACATTGTCCAGTTGTGATGTCCCACACCTTGACGGTGGAATCGGCATTGCCCGAGACAAGAATATTTTGACGTAGCTCCATGCCGGAGGTCAAGCTCTGATGACCCATTAAAGTGTGCTTGCAGTTGCCAGTCTCCACATCCCACACTCGTATCGAGGTGTCCAGCGAGCCCGAGACCACATGGAGGCCATCAAACTATGGGATTTGGTTTAAGATTAAATAAATGTGTTAAAGAGCCAAAAAAAAAAACAAACCTGCAGCGAGTAGACGCGATTCGTGTGACCCTGCAGCGTGTGAAGGCACTCCTGACGCTCCGGATGCCAGATCTTGACCATGTAATCGTAGGCTCCGGACACAATTAGCTTTCCGTCGTACTGGACACATCGCACGGCGGCCAAATGGCCAACCAGAACGTGGAGACAGGAGCCCTGTTCAATGTCCCAGACGCGAAGAGTGGCGTCTCGCGAACCACTTACCACCCTAATGAGCAAATAATTCAGGATTAACATTATTGGCTAACTACAGAAGAGTTTATACTCACTTGTTGCCATGCAGGTGCATGCAGCGCACCGTGGATGTGTGCCCCTGGAGAGTATGGACACAAGCACCGCTGTCCATGTCCCAGACCTTGAGCGTGCGATCGGTGCTGCCCGAAATGATGATGTTTCCGGACATTTGGGAAGACCAAACACCACCGGTGTGCCCCACCAGGGTGCGCAGACACTGTAAAGATGGCATAGGGAGTAAAGGAAATGAATATTTTAAGCCTTGCCAGAATATCTTACCTTTCCATTCACCGCCGACCACACCTTGAGCGTATTGTCATCGGAGCCAGACACGATGCGATTGCCGGAGAACTGCAGGCATGTTATCACATGGTCGTCGTGCCCCTTGAGCACCTTGGGCTTGCGCACTGGACGCGACCGCCAGTTCATCTCGATGATATGCTGACGCATGTAGGCGGCCTTCCACGGCGAAGCAATGGGCGGCATGTTTCCGTCGCGTCCCCTCTTCGGGCGATCGCTGCGTGGTTCGGCCAGGATCTGCGCCTTTCGGCACTTCTCCTTCCAAAGCAGGTTGTCGTCGCACAGGAAGCGCCAGCTGCGACAGGTCTGGGCGGCTCTTAGCAGATCCTTCGGCTCCAAGTAAGAGAGGACGAAGAGGGCCAATTCCCGGGGCAGCAGTGAAATGAAATCGCGCTGGAACTGCGGCTCGATCACCTTCATCATGTGGCGGACCTGTGAGGCATCGCAATGGTCAATCAATCGGTCCAAAGCGAGCAAACAGTCGACTTGTGACCACCTCTGGAACTGGGCCAACCAGTGCTGCAGCTCTGGCGGCGGATTGTCCCGTGACGGTACAGATCGTGGTGTGCGTCTCCCCAATCCCGAGCCCGGCGAAGCGTTGGCGAGGTGCTGTGTCGAGGGCGTCAAGGACAAGACTGCCGTGGGTCCTGAATGTTGAGAGGAAGAGCGTGGCGTAGAGGCAAAGTCATAGGCAATCCGCTTTCGACAGTTATCGCCCAAGCCAGAACCTGATTCGCCCACTCCGCCGCCGGCGGAGATGCTCATCGAGTAGTCAGCGCCATCCAGAAGACGCCCCTCGTTGAACTTCCGCTTGCGTTGCTGCGACGGGATTAGCAAGCTGTTGTTGGAAAACGACCCATTGCCATTGACGGCTTTATAGGCGGAAATGATAAGGGGCTCCTCGTGGTCCATGGGATCCAGGTCGTAGGCCTCGCTCAGGCTGGCATTGCTGCCGCCGTAGCTGCTGCCGTTCTGGCAGGTGCAGATCTCCTCCAAATCGGAACAGTTGTTCTCCTCGTCGCAATTTCCCCACGGCTCGTCGGCATTAAAGTCGCCAGGCTCCACCAGGCCATCACCGCCGCCAGCAGCTCCCTCCTCGACCACCACCTCCAGGTGGATGACATCGTTGGAGCCATTGCGCCGCGGTCGCGCCACTACTGCTACGGATTGCGTCGCTGAAGCCGCTCCTGTTGATGACCCACTCGCTGCCTGAGGATTACTGCGTGCCAGGAATCGTTCCTGTGTCTGTGCACTGGCATTCACCTGACGCGCTACAGCCTTCGTCGTAGATGCACTTGCATACTGGCAACGATTCGAGTTGGACGCGCCGCCAGCCCCGGTGGCGGTGGAAGCCGACGTCGAAGCCTGAGCATCGCCGCCCAAGCAGTCGGATCCAACAGAACAAGCTGCCGAGGGATTAAGGGCGGTGGTGCGACTGCAACCGCCACCATCCTGAGAAGTCTGCGATCCCACTGAGCTGTAAGAGACGGAGCCACTTACACTCGCACCGTCATCCTGCTCCTGATTCTGCTGACAGCTGCTGGCGGATGTGGACGAGGCTGTGGCGGTAGGAGCCAGGCCTGGGTAATCATTCGAGTTGGTATTGGTGTACACATCCGTTCTGGCTGCTCCTGTGCTTGCAGTCGACGACGACGAAGATTCCGTTGACTTTGACGTGGAACTAGACCGGTGCTGACTGCAGCTGGAAGAAGTTCCCAGTGAGGAGCCCAGATTCAGTTTGGCAGTGGACTTGCTCAGCCGGCTGTTGGTGTATTTGCGACTGCTTGTCGGAGTTGTCGACAGATCCTTGTAGGTGCACTGGAAAGAGAATTATGGAACCGTTTAGATTGTTGAACAGGCAATTCCCTTTGGAGAAATTTAACTCACCTTGCTGTCGGATGAAACAGTGCGCCCATTGCTACTGCTGGGCCAGTCGTCGCTGCTGGATGCGTTAGTAGCACCGCCAGATACCTTACCGCCCGCCATGGATTTGATCAGACTTAGATTCAATTTGTTCTGGCTCAACATGGAGCTGGTGCGCAGGATAATGCCACCCGTAAGCCGCTGTTCCGTCTCAAAGTCACGCCGCTCAATCAGATCCATTGACTCTATGTCAGCCTTGGACAGGCCGGCGCTAGAGTTGGAACTGGATCTGGAGCTGGACGTGGAGGCGGTCTCCTCTCGGGCTACGGCGTCCGCTGACGAGGGATTCGACACGGCGTTTGCCGTGAGGCTCATCTGCTTCAGCCGCACTGACATAAGGCGGTCGCCCTCGGAAGGTTGGTCGTCGACCACCCTGCCCGCCTCAGACTTGATCCCTCCACTGCCATGAGCCTGAGGCTCCGGCTGGTCCTCCTCAGCGAGCAGGAACTCGTCGCTCAGACGTTTCGGCTTTCCGGTCAGCTCCGACTGTGAAGCGACTGTGACCTGACCGGGATGCGGCTGGGCCTCATCCACGACAGGAGTCTCGAGGAAGATTTTAGAGCCATCAGCCGCCATTATGGTGCCGTCGGCCAATGCCAACTGTGATGTGTTGGTGCAATCGATGGCGGCTACTGCAATGTCATCGTCATCATCCTCTATCAACTCCTCATCCTCCTCGTCCTCGGGCTCAGCTTCCGGATCATGATCATCCTCATCGTCTTCGTCGTCGTCATTTATAAGGCAGACAACGGGCGGATCCTCGGCGTCTTCTTCTTCCGGATCGTTAAAGAATACCTGACTGTGCGACGCATGGACGGGGCCATCGTTGATGGTATCCGTGGAGGAGCTGTCGTCGACGGCCACAACACCCACGGTGGACGCCGCACCCGCGCTGGTGGGCAGTGAGTTGGAAGAGCTAATCTCAAAGGTGCTGGACTCATCGTCCAGGACTACGGCGAAACCATGCTGTGAGTTTGACGACACGCACACGTCCTCCACATCCTCCCGCAGCGTTGACATAGATACGGCTTTTCTGGGTGCTCCTACCGCCGCTCCTCCCTCTGCTGCTTTTGATCCCGTTCCTTCTCCTTGACGGCGGCTGGTGGTGGCCTGACTGGCGGCGGGGGCGGCGCTGACTGCTGATTGCGTTTGCTCCCCTGCTCTGGCCACGGATTCACTGCTAGCAGCTGGGCATCCTCTTTCCATAATACTTTTCAAGCATCCAAAGTTGGGCAGCGCGTTCTCCTGGAAAACGATCAAAAGGCGGACATTTAACTAAGGGAGTCTAGAACGTGAACGATAAAAGTTGTAACGAAGGGGCTGCTATGAAAATTACAGTTTCTCAACGATCCTTTGTGCAGCCACGGGAATTGAAGATGATCCGAAATTCCCACGCAACAAGCGCAAACTGATGGTTGCAAAAAGTAAAAAAAAAAGAAAAGAATAAGCGAATGAAAAGCAGTGGGAAAAATGTTTGTAAGCAGTCGCTGCCGCTGCCGACGTTAAAACTCGAAAAAGGAAATCACAAAAGTGCATCGGATCGGCGGAAGAGGCTAAAACGGCGCGAAGTAGAATGGGAAAAAGAAGACGAAACGGGTATTACAACAACAACATCCACACTCGCACACACACTCCCGGAGCAGCAAGAGGAGACGCAGTCAGGCGGCAGGCAGCGGGGCATGCAGCAAAAAGGTATTGCGGAGAGTGGAGAGAGATGAGAGAGCGGGAAGTAACGGACGTAAGAAGAAGCACCAAAGATACACAGCAGCCGCACCAACAAAACCAACAACAACAACATCACGTACACCTTGCAATTCAAGCCGCTATCTTTTCCCTCCGCTTTTAACTGGCTTGCAGTGATGATCAGCACGTGAAACAGTCACAGGAAGACAAAGTAACTGACAGATCAAACATAGAATATAAATAATAAATAAAATCACATTTTTGAAAATGTAAAAAGAAGGTTATAGTGACCTCGGAAAAAGTCACAATTACCGTCATGTCAGAAGAAACTTGTTAGTGCCCACATTTACAGCCACAAACTATGACTCAATGCCATGACAACAATTTAGTCACTTATGTGGAGAAAAGAAGAAAAAGAAAAACATGTATTTGCAGAAAATTTCATATTAACACAAAACTCTCAAAGTTGTAGCTAATTTCGTATTTTTAAATTTCCAAATAAATTGATATAATATTACCAAAGAGATAAGAATCTGTATACTAAATATACGAGAAAAAGATCGTTACAATCCCTCCGACCGCCGATCCTGACCGTTTCAGTGACCGGAGAAATCACAGTTGCTCATCTCCGACAGCTTGACAGCAGCTCGGATCGCCGTGGCTTGTCTGTCACACAGCATCAGCATCCTACCAACACAGACACACACACACACACACATGTAGAAAAAGGGATCGCTGCAGGCAGAGATTCGGAGGAGAGCGCAGCCATTATTATTGCAGCTCGGCCGCATCCGCAGCAAACAAAAGGGGCGAGATCACAAAGGAATTTTCAGCGCTCCTGCTGTTGCATCACTCGCAAACAGATCAGATGTGCAGGCATTCTCCGAGCATATTTTCACCTTTCCACCCCGACCGGCCATTGGCTGTTGACCTCCCGTAAACCCGAAAAAAGAAGATGTTTTTTAGGGTCTTCTTTCCGCTGCTTTCCCACCGCGTGTATCCAGGCCGCAAGCGTTTTACCTGTCCCAGAGGACAATCGGGGATGCGTTCGACATTTTCTTCTGCTCATAACGGGCGTATGGAGTCGCCGTCGTCGTCATAATCATTGCATATATACACACACACTCATGCAAGCAGATAATGGGCAGACCTGTGGTTACCCCCAAAAATAGATTATTTTCAGAGCGAAACGTTGCAATTCCTGGTGGGTTCTGGGGCCCTAACCCCACTTTTCTGCACCTGCACTGCAGCAGCGGCGGCGGAGCGGATGGAGGATTGCCCATAATTCGTGGAGCAAACAACAAAAGAAAAATGTGAACATTGTTGTACACACAGACGCACATACACAGCGACGCAAATATCGCGAGAAGAGTTCGTCGCCTTTGGTGCGGACCAGCAAATTGTTTGCACTTTTTGGACCCTTAAAGTGGGGCAGGCGAAAAACATACCCCGTCTGGCGGATAAGCAGTCTGTTTTTAAATATTTAGCTACACATTTCACGCGTGTAAAACTTTTTGCGTTGGGTCCACACTCACACTAGCACGCACATGCACAGTACACACGTTCAATCGACATTTTTCACATACGTTTTGGGGCCGTTGCTCCTTGAGATTTGCGAACTCTGCGCTTCGGCTGCTGGCTTTCGCTATCTATCTAGTTGTTGGATACATGAAGATTATCAGATTTTCTTAGAAAAAAAAACTAATGCGGAGCAAAGTTTAATGAAATTTTTGAGTGTGTGCTAGGGATGTGGAAATTATATCAAAATACCAATTTGTCGATATATTTAAGTAAAATAAATAAATGTTTATATCGCGATTTATATCGCGGTATTTCGGTTGTCAGTATGACCGCAACTTTTATACACAATTAAAAACTGTTATAAAACAGGAAGCGAGTACATATCGATATATCAAGAAGTGCTTGTTTGCACTAGTTCAAAACGCTCAAAGAACCAGTTCCAAACAGTTCAAAGAGCCGATTTACCGGCAATTTTAAAAAGATCTATCACATCTTTTCCTATCGTGATTTTCGCAAAATGTGATAATTACAGTCAAACTGTTTAAACCTAAAAACAAGAAAGGAAGCTAACTTCGGCTCACCGAAGTTTGTATACCCTTGCAGAGTTTAAACAAAAAATTAAAAACGAAATTCTGAAATAATAATTTGTTGCCAAATCTCAAATTTGATGGCAATGGATTGAAACACGGCTAAGCTATGGTTTTTTTTATTTTCCTGATTGTTCCTATGGAAGCTATAGGATATAGTCAGCAGATTTTCATGAAATTAAAATCAAAATTCAGAAATACCAAAATATGGCTAAATATCAAATTTGGTGAAAATATGTTGAAATCTGACAAAGTTATGAATTTTTCTTTTATTTTCCTGATTGTTCCTATGGAAGCTATAGGATATAGTCAGCCGATTTTCATAAAATTAAAATCAAAATTCAGGAATAATAAAATATGGCTAAATATCAAATTTGGTGAAAATATGTTGAAAACTGACAAAGTTATGGTTTTTTCTTTTATTTTCCTGATTGTTCCTATGGAAGCTATAGGATATAGAAGCCTAACTGCAAAGTTTCATTCAGATAGCTTTAAAACTGAGGGACTAGTTTGCGTAGAAACAGACAGACGGACAGACGGACATGGCTAGATCGACTCGGCTGTTGATCCTGATCAAGAATATATATACTTTATAGGGTCGGAGATGCCCCTTCACTGCGTTGCAAACTTTTGACTGAAACTAATATACCCTGCAAGGGTATAAAAAGCGAAAGCAAAAGCAAGGGTATAATAAGAAAATCATCATATTTAAGGTAAAACTATATTTCCTAAAATAAAAATAGATAATAAGAGACAAACCCTGAACATATTAGTTAATAAAATTTTACAATTGGAAACCATTTTTGTAGATGGATAGATTTTTTCAAACCCAAATCGATAATCGACCGAAAAAAAGTATGGATAGTATCGATGTTGAAATCGACTTTTTCGCAGCTCTAGCACACAAAATTGATATTTTTCGAATTTGACGGTCGCAATGGCTGGAGCTGTGGGCGAATTGGTGGCCGAGTACCTGGAGCGGGGCTTGGTCCTTGTGATCGCTGACTTGCTCAGCCTTATCACGGTCTCGTCCTGCCTGGTGATCAAGGTGCCGCAGATAAACACGATACGGGCAAACGAGTCCTCGAAAGGTGAAAGCGTCGCCCCCGCAATGTATCCCATCCTCCCACTTACAATCCCTTTTTCTGAACAGGCATTAGCGTACTGGGACTATGCCTGGAGCTGTTTAGCTACACGGTGATGCTGTCGTACAACTACACCAGTGGCTACGACTTCCTCTCGTACATGGAGTATCCTGTGCTGCTGCTGCAGGAGTACGCCCTCATTTTCTATGCCTTCAAGTACCAGGATTTGCTGGGCAAGCGGACCCAGATGGTGGCAATTCTGTATGGAATATTGGTTACGCTCATCTACCTGAAGCTCTTCCCCATTATCATCCTGACGTTCCTAGTGGTGAGTAATCCTTCCGCCAAGATATCACCTGCACTGTGGCATTCGTCGCTGATTACGCGGGGAGCATTCTTTGGGCAGATAACAAATACGGCGAAGTTCAAACCCGTTTCGCTCTCACTTTAATTAACTAATTATGTTTCGAAGCGAGCAAACTGGTTTGATTTGTTTTGTTTTAATTTGTCAGTTTGGAAGGGCAGGCGGGAGATCTAACTGGGCAAAAGCATCTCTGTCCCAAGGTCACAATTGTTTGTTGTATAATATTTGAGCGGCTATTAATACCCACACTCTCGTGCCATTTGACCAATAATCTCGCATATATATAATATATCAACATTAATTCTTTTGTTTGCTTTCTCTTCAGCCATTCTGCACGCCGATTGGGGCCACCAGCAAGGTGCTCCAGCTGCTGGCCATTCTGCGGACCAAGGATGCCAGCTCCGTCAGCCGTACCACATGGGCGCTGTCCGCCTTCACAAACATGAGTGAGATCACCCCCATTGGTTGGGTTTAAGTTCGCCAATTGACCCGCAATCTGATCTCTTTCTTACAGCCCGCATTTACACGGTCTTTTTCCAATCGCACGACTGGATGTTGCTGTCCAACTTCCTGATTTCAACGTTCCTCAGCGCTTCCGTCTTCGCTGCTGCCTGTTTCTACAAGAAGAAGAAGACGACCAAGGCGGACTAGAAGGGCTCAACATAGACAATACTCAGCCATTACTGGCCATCCTTATCAGTCATTTGTTTTTTATTCTATTTGCTTATCTGTTTAAATTGATATTACAAATTTCTTAATTGTTGCCTCGTTCAGCTTGTTCAACTTTCCGCATAGAATGCCACAGCAATGGCTCCCACAACTGTAAGCAGTGACACAGCGTAGATGGCGTATCGCTGCCAGTCGATCTTTGTCTTGGCGGGGCCCACGTCCACCGTCTTTCGCTCCTTGTGCTTGCGTTTTCCGAACTTTGCCTCGAACTTCTCCAGTTCCAGACGGTTGCGCTCTTCTTCATGCCGTCGCTTCTCCTCCAGATGCTGTTGCTCGGCCGCCTGGGCGCGGGATCGCTCGGCCGTGCAATTTGAGTCGCAATCCAAGGATGTCTGCCCGGCACGGTGCTTGTCGCAAGCGATTTCCTGCTTCAGTCGCTTGCAGGCGCAATAAATGCGAACCTTCTTCCGGCATAGCTCAGGATTGGGACACTTGCCCGAGTGGCAAATGGCGGTGCAACGATGACCGCAATTATACTGAAAAAAAAGTGGAAAAGTTATTGAGATGCAATTCATGTCTGAAATTACTTACATTCTTCAAGCATCGATTTCCGCAACTGCGTAACTTTTCCCGCCGCTCAACGATTTCCTGGACCGTGCCAGTCTCATCGAAATACTCGCTGCACTTGTACACCGACTGATTGAGTCCGCAGTGGCACTTGCCTTTGATCACAAAATTACAGGGCGTACACGGCGGCGGGTGGCAGCCCTTGGGGCAGGCATGAATGCATCCGGCGGGTCGGGGAACGGCACAACCTTCCTCACAGCTTGCACAGCCAGCCTGCTGTTGCATATCCTCTGGTTTCGACACGGAATGACACACCAGGGAGCATTTGTGATTGCCGCACTTGAGCTGGCGGGCACACTTGCGCTGACAGGAGCTGGGCTTGGAGTTCCAACAGGGCCAGGTGGCCACCTCATGGCCCCCAATGCAGGTGACAACGACGCCTTCTTCGCACCGGGGATGGGGAAGAGCCTTGTACTCGTACTATAAGTGTATTTTGAATCAATTAAATTATGGACCGATCATTAAAGGCAGGAGCTTACCTTCTTTGCCTGAGCTCTGCCATCTGCAGGCTTATTAACTCGAACAGCTTCATGGCAACGAGCCTTACATATGTGTCCGCACTTGCTGTTGTCGTTGGGCAAACCGCAGACCTGACCACAAGGCGGACACTCTGACTTGTGGCAGCGGTGCTTTATAGCGTGATGGCATTTGGCAGATATTCTAGTGGGAATCGATTGATATTACTACTTGAAATGAATACGAATTTTAGTGGTACGCTACCGACAGAGCTCCAGGCACACGATACGTGCACTCTTCTCCCTTCCACAGGGAACACTGCGTTTGGTTTTGCCACAGCGGCAATTGATTTGGGACTCCAGCTTGCAGGGATAACAGGGTCCGTTGTGACAGACGGACTGGCATTTGTGCTTGTTGCAGCTCAGCTGCTTGCCGCAGATCTTCTCGCAAGGTGGACACTGATCCCCGCAGCACTAAAAAAGAATGTTGTAGAATATATTGAGAAAACCAGAGATGTATTGCTTTTACCTTTCGGTTACAGGCGTGCTTTCCACAGTCACGAATTTGTTTACATTTGGTCTCGCAGGTGAACTCTTTGGAGCAGGGCAGCTCCTTCTCGTGCAGGCCACAGCGGCACTTCTTTTTGGTTCGTACTGGGCACTGAAATATAAAGGGTTTACATAAGGAAATGTCACAGTTTTTAAAAACCAAAACCTACGGAAATGCAGGGACCGCGATGACAACGCTGGGTGCAAGTGTGCTGGCCGCAGGACAATAACTTTTGGCAGGTATCCCCGCAAGTTTCCTCCACCTCATTGCAGGGCCTAACTTGCGTCTACAAATTAAATTAAGTGTTGAGCTACAGGTTTATCAGGAACTTTAGTATACATACGTTCTTGCCGCAGGGACAGCTACGGACCTGCAGGGGACACTCGCCATCACCGCAGGATCCGGCATGGCAAACCTTCTCACAGATGTGCAGGCCGCACGCAAAGGGAGCTCCACATACCTGATGTAATTTTAAAATATTACAGCTTTTATTACTTCGAGGCTAAGAATGCAACTTACATTCTGACATTTCCACTTGATATCGGAGCAGCTGACCATCTTGGACTCTCGCTGACACTCGCACGGCTGCAGGCTCTTGCTGGTGCATGGTGGACATTGTCCTGGGCGATGGCATACCTGATTGCACTTGTGTTTGCCGCAGGCCAGCAGATCCTTGCACTGTAAAGGAGTTTTATGCTTAGTTGGATGCGGAAAAAACTTCTTTAGGATATTCTTACCGTCTGCTGGCATCGCCACTGCTTGTCGATGCACCTCATGGAACGGGGACTGGACTTGCCACACAAGCAGGATACCTGCGCCTGCTGGGCACAAGGAGGACAGGGGCCCGGGTGACACAGCAGCTTGCAGTCGTGTCCACATTTTGGCTGGAGCAGCTTTCCGCAGATTTCGCCACACGAATGGGGCACTAGGAACGGCTGCGCCGGGGGATTAGCCTCCTTGCCGCAGAAGCAGTTGTACCGCGTTGGTTTCTCCGCCGGCTGATAGTCTCGGCGGCACTGGGGGCAGCACCAGTGAAGGGATTTCTGCCGCTTCGGTGGCACAAACTCGCCCAGATGATTGTAGTGGCCGTTGTTCTGCTGCTCTGCCGCCTTGACCTTCATTTGCATCATGCTGTCGTTGGCCCAGCGCTGAATGCAGTTCAGGTGAAAGAAGCAGTAACAGCTCTCGCACGACCAGATCGCCTCCACGCGTCGGATGCTGCCAATACAAATAAGGCAAGTGGCTGCTCCCGAGTGCAGAGTGTTCTCCAGGAATGTGCTGGTGCGGGTTGCCGCATCCTTGGAGCTTCCCACCGTCTCCGATGGCTTGTAGTGCTTGTAGAGCAGATCTGATCAAGATATTAAGAGACAACAAAGAAATAATTTAATGCTTCCCAATGACACGTCACGGCAACTATTTAGTTTACCCAGAATATGCTGCTCGTCGAGTTCGCCTTCATCTTCAGAGCTGGAGGCATAGGTGTCAACTAGTTTCTGGGCTGCTGCGAGGTTTTTTGCTTGCGCTTTATTGAACTTTTCCATTTTTGTAGCCGGCTTTCTTCGGTTGCCAATCAAACTGGGATTAATTTCTTGGGGGATGATGCCAGGGATGACGAGAGCTGTGATAACAGCAATTGCCTGAACTAGTTTCCAATGGAGCAACAATATCTGGAACTAGTGCTAATTGGAAACCTCATAGAGGAAATTCCACCTCTCCAATTTTGTTGTTTAATAAAATATAATTTAGGCAAGTGCATTTATTATTTTAATATTAAAATTTTTAATTTTTATTTGAATTATTAATATTCAGCAAAGTGTAGTGGCATACCTTTTAAAAACAAACCAATTTGCTCAAGCTTCCCTTGTATTTACTGTCATTTCACTAACTTTGATCCCATATTGGAGTTAAGACATATTACAACAAATAAAAATTGCACATTTATTATTTAAAAAAAAACAACGTTTTACCCAGATGTGCATTCGCCAGCCCTGGGTGACGAAAGAAACATCTGCAATTAGTGCGAGACCCTGGAACTTTCACAACGATTGCAACAAAATAAAAAAAAAAACGACAAGATAATTGAATATATCCAGACGGAGAAATACATATACCGAAACGAAAGATGAGCTTCCTCAATTACGTGTTCGGGCCGAATCTCTTCATGGAGTACCGGGGCGTCCCGGAGCCGCAGCGCAAGATGTACGATGCAGGGGCCGCCGAGCGCTTCGGCGAACAAATTCTGTCCACGGTATGTGTCCAGGGGGGGTCGAGAAAAAAAAAATGGGAAACTGGAGCATATGGAAATGTTGAAAGAGCTAACTTTCTACCGACTTGGTTGCAGCTATCCGTTATGTGGTCGGTTGGATACTACACATCCCCGCTGCTCGTCACATTCCTTTACCGTCGCGGCTACCTGGTCGCAGACTCGATTCCGACGCTGGCCAAGATTACCACTAGCCTGGGCCTCATCGTCATCATTTCACTGGTGATGCGCGGCCTGGGGCGCAAACAGTCGCGCTCGTACTCCAACATGATGAAAGCCCTGGTGAGGGCCAAGGAGTCCAAGACGGCTGGCGGTGCCAGCAGTGAGCTGCGCCGCTTCGATATCGAGTTTAAGGCTTGGCCAGTGGACTTTGATGTAAAGGCTCTTACCGGGTAAGTGGAAGGAGGTTATAGGAAGTGTAATCACAATGATATCTTTCTCCGCCTGGGTTCCAGGGACACCAAGAAGCCGGTAGTAACGGCCAGCAGGAGCGAGCCCCTCCAGTTGGCCACCATGCCCTGTGAGGTGATTGCCTATTTGGCCATTAAAACCTTTGGGCTTTCCATGATCTATCCGGGGTCCGTGAAGCTGCTGCAGAAATTCATGAGTACGAAAAAAGAGTATTTTGAAATCGAGATAAGTAATTAACTAAATTCTCTAACAATCTCTTCCCTTGCAGGACCCATGCTGATCTCCGGACGCGCCAAGCTCATCGAGGATGACAATGGCATCCGCTATAAGGTTAAGACTATTGACTCGAACGAAATCGACACGTTGTTCATTGACAACCGCAACGACAACGTGGGAAATGGCAAGACCCTGGTAATTTGCTCTGAGGGCAATGCCGGATTCTACGAAGTTGGAATCATGGGTACTCCGGTGGCGTTGAAGTATTCAGTTCTTGGCTGGAATCATCCCGGTTTTGCTGGTAGCACAGGCACACCTTATCCGCACGAGGACAAGAATGCCATCGACGCTGTGGTTCAGTTTGCTATCAATAATCTTGGGTTCGCGGTGGAGGACATCATCCTGTATGGCTGGAGTATTGGAGGCTTTAGCACATTGTATGCTGCATCCGTTTATCCGGATGTTAAAGGAGTGGTGCTGGACGCGACCTTTGACGACGTGCTCTACCTGGCTGTACCTCGCATGCCGTCCGGTCTGGCCGGAATTGTGAAGGTCGCCATTCGCAATTACTGCAATCTGAACAATGCCGAGCTGGCCGCAGAGTTCAACGGACCAATTTCATTTATTCGCCGCACTGAGGACGAGATTATTGCCGAGTGAGTGCTGCCTCTGCTACTTTTCTTTCTTCTCGCACTGATATATCTTTATTTTACCCCAGGGACAACCGCATTGATACCAATCGCGGCAACTACTTGGTATTGTCCGTGCTAAAGCATCGGTATCCCAATATTTTTGGGACCTCGCAGTTGAACAAGGTCAAGGGCTTGCTGTCAAAGCCCCTGGAGCCGTACAGTATCCCTACCGCCGACGAGAAGCTCTGCATGTCGCGCCTTATCACTTACGCCTCCGATGAGGGCAAGTCCTTCCCCATGCACATCGGAGCTGAATACTCAGAGGAGGTGCGCAACCTCATGGCTGTGTTCTTGGTGGGTTTATTGAGTAGTTTTTTCCGTAGAATTAACAGAACTAAAACCTTTGTCTATTTTACAGCTGCGCAAGCATTTACGTGACTACAACTCGACGCACTGCACCCAGCTGCCCGGTGAGTTCTTCACCATGCCCTGGGACATTCCCACCGAGCACGGATTCGTGTTCACCTAAGCCCGCCTACAGACGATGGGTATTATTCCGAAGGGGTGGTGTGGCCGTGTATGCTTAGACTTAGTGAATTATGGTTTTAGTCATTTTGCACTTCAGACTGCTTATTAAATTATTCTAACTGGGAACAGCCGGGACGCTGACATCTGGTGTAAAATTGTCTCTTATATACGAAATAAATGTCACAAGCTATAAACTAATCAAACATCGGCTGCTGGTTTGGCGGTGAGTTTCTATTTCGCTTACGCATTTACAACTAAAAGGAGGGGCAGTAGTTTAACGAGTTGGGCCTACGAGTTCTTCTTGGAGCCACCGAAGCCGGAGAAGCCCATTATGGCGGCCATGTCATCGGGCAGGCCCCCGCCAGAGCCAAAGTCATCCGTATCCTCGGCCTTGCGTTTCCGTTCTTTTCGCTTCTCTTTGCGGTGCTCCTTGTAGCGATCTTCCTCCTCTTTGGCCTCACGAAGCCGGCGTTCCAGCTCATAGTCCTTCTGCTTCTCTTCCATCTTCTTTTTGTTCTGCTGGAACCGCTCCTTCACCTGGTCGACGGTGCTGCGCTCCACCTTCATGGACATGCCCAAATTGCGCTGGTGCTTCTTGCCATTGATGTGATCGAGGAAGTTGATCGAATCCTTTACGACACAGTCACAAACGTTGCAGTAATAGCCGCCCGACTGCGACGTGGGTGTGTTCTTGTTTATCACCACGCTCTTGCCTAGTTTGCTGTCCAGGTCCACCTTGTAGTCGCGGCGCTTCAGGTTCTCCCGCTGCACGGGCTCTGCAAGAAGAACAGGGAACAAAGACAACCAGTTTATGACGACGCTCGGAAGATAGGTCGGAAAAGAGCTGAGCACCTTCTTCCTTGGGGGCCACCTGGTTGAGGAGGCGCTCCGCCGCCAGCTTCTCGTACTCGTTCTTGTCCCATTTTCTTCGGTGGTCATCAGGTCGCATAGTCATGGTGCCGCTGTGATTTGTTTCTTAAATAAATATTATAAAGACGAAAATTGTAAATATTTTCTTTAGCGATGCGCGGCTACATCGAAACTATCGATAGGTTTGGCCTACGGCCGACTGTTTTTTTTATATGAACTCTCCAGTCCCTAGTTTTTCGATAACGTATTGATTTTTCGTTACAAAAAGGGGGTGTATTTGGAAATTATATTAAAATCGTTGAAATAGCTGGTTTTTTAGGGAAAAACTTGTGAAAATGGGCGCCGCTTTCTTTCCCGTGTTTTTCTTCACCGGTCTTTGGGGTGCTGTGGGCATTGGCATGCCCATAATGACCCCAAAAGGACCACACCAGAATCTTATCCGCTGTGTCCTCATGCTGACTGCCGCCTGCTGTTGGCTCTTCTGGCTCTGCTGCTATATGGCCCAGATGAATCCTTTGATCGGGCCCAAACTCAAACGGGATGTGGTGGCCATGATTGGCAGGTCCTGGAACAACGAAATCCTCGAGCACTAGGAAGCTGCATCATCATCAACAATGTATCCAAAGCATAACCAATACAAATTGTTTCGTGTTGTAAATAAAATAGTGAAAACACCTATTGTTATGTTCTTTTAACAATTAAAGGCTATTTCTATTTATTTAATTAATTGAATATAAAATAAACCAAAATAAATAGAACCTTTCAAACCCGAAAAGGAAAGACTAAGTTAATTGTTTTGGTTTATTTGTTTTATTATATCAAACAATATTGTAATTCAGTTTAAAATAAACAAAACCAAATTCCAAAGTTACCTGTTATAAATAAACTATAAAAAAATAAACAAAAGATATTATATTTTATAGACAAAAGGTAAGAGAAGCTAAGAATAAATTTAAAAAAACAAAAGAAATAAACCATTTCCTTTGTCTACAAATCTAAATAGTTATAAATAAACAATAATTAAAGTCACAAGTTCATTTATCAGCAATAGTAAACAAAAGTTTATAAAAAAAGAAAGTATAGCCGCATTGCTTACAGAAAGATACTTTTCGATTTCATTTTGCAAAAATAAATATGTTTTCCAGAGGCGATTGACTACCGAATACCACTAATCCCAGACAATAGAATAATAATTTCGAATCAATTTAAATGACAGAAGAATAACGCCACTTGCTGCTGATAAAAAACTCCAAAGAGAAAGAGCGTCGAAGAACGAGAAAATCGTTTGCGCATGCGCGACCTGCTCTCTTTGGTAGCCTATCTTCATTTCTCTTTTCAGCGATTCTTCTGCGTCCGAGATTTGTCGTCTTCATCGTCTTCAGTTTTCCATCGGACACGGGCGCGAACAGTTGGCTTTTTGAAAATTGCTCCTCTCGACGGGAGAAAAATTGAAAACTTCGAGAATTCCAAACGAAAGGAATCGGGGAAATATAATCGAATCTGTGCAACAATTGTGATTAAATCGTTGGCAGTAGAAATACCATTCTTTCCAACACGCATTCTCCACAAATGGAAGCAATCTTCAGCTGCTTTAAAGGCGGACGATAATTTAGTGCAGCCTTTTCAGGTGAGCTATTTGGGAGTTTACAACTCAATTTGCAAGAAAGGTGCGCAGGACCAGTCAGTATATACGAACTTGGATTCTCCCTAAGACAACGACTACTCTTGGGCCATAAACTAGTTAGACATGCAATAAAGCCAGCAAGAAGCAAGCAGTGAGTGAGTGCTGGCCAGCGAAGGTACAAAACTGGTTACATTGCCAGTGTGTGTTATTACTCCCCAGAGACCCCGAAGACCCCAGCGTAAGAGGTAGAAATTCAAGCTCGGCCCAGAGTAATAATCGCGCACAAACGAGCTGGCAAAGCCAAAAAATTATGGATGTTAAGACGAAAAATGGCAATAAAAAGGGGGCTCCAGCTGGAGTCCAAAAAAACCAGTCTGTGATAAAAGAAATTAGAAATTAAGGCTCCCCTCCCTCTCCATCCGAAAAAAGGGCGGCAAACAGCAAAGAGCATTCCGACTCCCAACACCGACTTGGCACCAATAAAAGCGTTGAGAATGGCTGAAAGAAAAGGCCGAGTGGACAGGTGATCCGCGTCCAAAGAACAACTGAAACAAAAGGCCGGAGAACGTTTTGTGTGTTGTCTCCTCCTCGGGGCTTTCTTGGTGTCTGTCGTCGCTTTATATGTCGCTAACCGCGCAATTACCGCGTTCATGATGAACTGGGCCAATTGACAGTTCAGTTCGGTTCAGTCCGAAGCCCCGGATCCGTTGCTCCCGGTTGCCGGAGATCGGAGATTGCGGGAGGAACTTCTCTATTAGTCGCCGATCCCACTAACGGCCACACGATGAGTGGGTCGCGTCGCCCATTATGATGGCAGATTGTTCTATGTGCTTGGACAGATGCGTTTGTAACTATAGTAATCTTAGAGCAGGTCTCAGAGTGCAGTTTTAGAGAATAAAGAGTATCTTTCAAATTTCTTATAGTTTAAACAACAATATTTCATATTCCGCTAAGGCAGTTATTAACTTCCAGAGGCTTGGTTGCTATTATTTCGACCGCAATTGTCCCCATTAAAGATATAAGCGCTTTGCATCCATCTAACAATGTATGCCGGTGCGGAAATTGATTTTTCAGCATTTATGTTTACGGTTCTCGCACTAACATCTTGGCCGCGGACAGGAAGAGGCCGTGGCTCTCGGCACTTGGCACTTATTCGGATTTTTCTGACCCAATTTGGGGCGCACACAGTCAACCTGCAGCATCCTCCCTCCCCTGTAATAACCGACAATTTACGCAAATTCTCCATCCGAACTGACTCATTGATAACTGCGGGCTGACGCCTCAAAGGAGAAAGTGCCAAAACACTCGGAATCGGAGTCGGATTTGGACTCTGACTCAGCACGAGACGACAGTCGGGACAAGGCCGAGAGACAGGTTGCCAAATCCACATCCACTTCCACTTGCAAGTCCAAGTCCAAGTCCAAGTCCAAATCCGAGTCCGAATCCTAGACGCCCATATATTTCGACCGTCCGTCTATCCAGCTGTCACCAAGGCTCTTTTCGTGTTTCTACCAATTTCTACACTCGTATTTTGACAATTTTCACCTCAAATTAGTTTCACTGAGAAGGCAGGCAATGAAAATTTTCATTTTATATATTTTTCGTCGTCTGTCGGAAGTGGATCAAAGACACAGCGACAGAGAGACGTAGAAATGCGCAAAACCAGATTGAGATTGAAAAATTATGTACATTTTTACGAGCATTTCTCGGGTGTGAGTTTTCGGGTTTTCGGTTTATTTTGATTTCGTTTTCGTAGCCTTTGCTGGAAATTATTCATTTACAAGCTAATGAAACACTTTCGCTCGTTAAGACCCGGCGGTCAGGTCTTAAGTCTTAAATCTGGCCACTAAGATCTCTGATAACCCCGCCTCCACAGCTGTGGGGGTTCTTCGCGGCATATTCTCTGCTGCCTGCGAAGAATCGCAAATTGGTCAAGAGATGCGAAGCGAATGATACATCTCGGCCAAGTCTGGCCCAAATTGGCAGCCTAGCTGATCATCCGTGCCGCACGATTCCTCTAGTTTACTCCAAATGACAGAAAGATGTGGAGATCCCCAGCCAAGAAGCGGCCACTTCCATCAGATTGATCTGTGCAGCTGTCGGCTGACTTAGCTCGGAGCCCGGAGTTCGTGCCGGGGCGAAATAGAACATAACGCTAAGCTGCGGCTAAATTGCATTCAAATGATGTAAAATCGCCTCTAATGGGCCGATCTTTTGTTTCGCCTGCCAAGCGACCAAGGAAAGCGACCTCAAATGCAAGAGTTCGTTGCGGTAAAGCGAATAAAGTGCACTAGAAAAAAATATGAAGATAATTCTTAAAGAGATTGGGGAAGAATTGATTTCAAAGCTTCTTTTATAATAATTAATTTTTTAGAAGAGGGAGCCGAGATTCTTTTATAAATAATGTCTTAATCGAGCATTAAATTAACATATCTTTTTAGTGGAAAGAAAAGGTCTGAGTTATGTCTTTTATAGAGAATAGAAAGGGTTTAATTCAGGCTTTTCTATTAGAAGAACTAGCACTTACATAAATTTTCATAATAATTAGGGAGTTAATAAATATTGCATCTGTTTGTCAATCAAAGAATGAATGGACTTTAAGGAAGTTTTATAAAAGCTTATTTAAAGTTTTTGTGATTTGAATTTGTTTCCAATAAATACATAATTATTTTAGAATTTTATTTCTAACCAAGTTATTAAAAGTAATCCTATAATGATATAATTTTTCCCCATGTAAGAATCTGATAGATGGAAAGCATTTCTGAGCACACTTAGACTAAGACTTGGACTCAGACTTGGTCTGAAATGTGAGTGTGGTTGGGATTTTTATAGCATGGATCAGTTGGTATTGGTTGGTCTGGAAAAGAAGAGAAGGGGAGAATAAAGAGAAGCTTGTGGAGTAGGCTCTGGATATGATGTGCGTGTCTCGCATGCTGATCGTGGCACTAATTGCAGTTCGGGTTCTTATCCACCAAGTGCGTCGATGCATACTAAGAGGAAGCTGTCTTCTGCCGCCGCGTTGACATTTGCATTTGAATTGGACATGAACGCGTGGAGGCCCGTAGGGAGTTATTCGGAACGAGTTGCCTCCTCCAAAGAAAATTAATTGGTGGAAAACCCATTTAATTGTTTGACGACCTATAATTTGCATCAATTCAACGAAGTAGCAGCTGTAAAACTGATTTACGCCACACTGATAAAGTTAGATGCAATATAATTAAACGGAACCTTAAACATTTATGTTTAAATCTCTTGTGGTTGTAAAAACTGTTCAAAATAAATTAGATGACTAACGGATACCCGCATGGTTGGTTAAATTAAAAAAAATTGATTTATTGAAAAGCCAATTTAGTAAAGATTCCATTAATGACAACTCTTTATTCTTTTATATTATATTCCCTAAGTAATATGGAACAAATTCACCCGCTCGGGGTTCTATAAACTTTGGCCAAGAGACAAGACTCACCTTTTCCGGCATTTAGCACTGTTGTTAATACTGTTACCTCAGCCTAACGGCTTTCCTCGCCTGACTTGACACTTTTCACCTGTCTGTCGCTCGTTCGATGACTGCGGTGAGTGCACCCTGTACAGGCGGCCCTCGTAAAGGTGCCCTAAGTGCTCAGTACAGGAGTGAGTAATCAAGTTTCCGAATAATTCTCGGGGGAGCTGGAGCTCATATGTGGGAAAGGAAAAGAACGAAACGCAAGAGCTGGCGCAGAGATTTGTTAGTTTTTAATTAGTTTGGTCGTTGGTTAAAGCGTAACGGTGTATGCTCTTAATGACTCTGCCTCCCTGTCATAATATTATGTTTTATTTTTATTCTATTCTCTGCTTCCTGCTTGTCAACTGTGGCCTGTGTTGTCTCCAAATGAAATGCACTTTTAGTTCCGCGAATGATGGAGGGGAGAGCACTGCTCTACGCAGGTGGGTCGGCAAGTGGTTCTGAATAGTACCCCTCATATTACGAGATACTATATGAAGTTTATAAAGTGGTCATGCTCCAGTAAGACCTAGGTAGCTGGCGCCGTTAGAGCGATTACGAATCCGATTACGAAACTGCAAAAACTGCTGCACGGACAGAGATTCAGATTGGTCTTCACGCAGACACACATGTATTCTACCATCTAACATATTCATGTCTTGATAGCCATAAACAATTTAATTAATTTATTATACAATTAGCGGCAACGTTACTTTGTTGCGGCCATTCAACGCCTCTGTGCGTAGATAGGATGAGATAGGAAAAAGACTCATTAAAGGAAAGGCATTTAAAGCTGGTTCTTTGATTTACTAAGAATAAATTTGTAGCATATTTAATGTATGCTCAAAACGTATGAATTATAAACAATGAATTAATAATCTCCCCTTAAGACATGTCCTCCCTGC
The DNA here is from genome assembly GCA_035045905.1 of Drosophila anomelani. Taxonomy (NCBI): domain Eukaryota; kingdom Metazoa; phylum Arthropoda; class Insecta; order Diptera; family Drosophilidae; genus Drosophila; species Drosophila anomelani. Next base: position 4,087,501 of record JAWNOO010000165.1, read on the forward strand.
AAAGCGGAAACGGATTTGTACATAGCTTGTGATCGCTCTTATCGATTAATGGATGCTTTTCCAACTCTACTTCCGTTTCTTTTCCTATTTTCTCAAAATTTCTTAGCGAGAGTTTACTGCCCGTTCTGTTTATATTTATATTAGTAATGAGATTTCTATTTTCTTTTTTTTTTGGGTAAGGCAATGAAAGAAGATTGCATAAATTTGCACACAGATACTGGCAAATTGAGGCATCAATTATGACATCTTAGCGGTATTCGAGACTCGTATAATGAGACTGCCAATCGGCCATCACTTTCGAAAAAATAAATAAATAATAAGAAATGCTTCCACCTTTTGATGGAGCGACGCCTGCATTGTCCGGATGATTCAATGAGCCGCGAGCTCTTCTAGTTTCCGATGCGTTCGGCATGGACACTTTCCTTTTCACCGTCATTCCAAGATAGCCATCAATGGGAATTGACATCGATGCTGGGGCCTCACCTGTGTGCTCCGCCCCTTTTACACCTGTCGCATTTCACTTTCTTCGCGGCGGCGGCGATGGCGGCTATTATGATTGAAAGTGTCTGTGAATCTTAATCTGGCCAAAAATCACCGTGCTGCCTGATATATCGGTGGAGACAATGGTTAAACGTGCCAGCGGGTTAATGGCCGACTTCCGTTAGACGTTTCTGCAGATTGCTACCGATGACCAAGTGTCCAACTGTCCAAGATCAAATTCTCATCAATCATTCTTTGACGCTTTTTCGTCCAGCAATTTCACCGATAGAGAAAATCGGCTAATGCGAGAAATTTAATCAACTTATGCGTGGCCGGCCGGCGACGTCTTAATACTTAATGCTTAAAAAATACAACAAAATTAAGAAACTATACAATTGTGAGTGTGTGTTGTGCCAGTAATATTTTTGTTTTATTTCTGTATTTTTCGTTTACTTCTTTCACGCGGCAGCTTCAAGACGTAAGTCAATTTATTCAGTCTTTCTCCGCACACAAAAACATAACAGCTACGGTAGAAATATTAGAACTAGAAAATTAATTAATTAACAAGTGTTTAGAGTTTATAAAAATATAAGGAACAAATCTTGAACCGTTTTAAAATTAATTTGTTAGAGATTTTTGCAAGATTTTAAGCAGTTTAACGTATACGTAATATTTTCTTTTACTATAATTTAAGTTCGAGAAAACGTATTTATATTTATTTAATGAATCTTCAATTTGGAAAATTGTAATACAAATCATCAAAAATTCCAGTAATTAAATTCCACATAATTTTCTATTAACTTAAAACATAATGGTTTATATTTTTTAAATACATTTTTAGATAAATTCATGAAACTATAGAAAAATATTACCATTTTTTTGGCCACTATTGTGAGTACATACTTGGGAGACGCGCGCAAGTTGCCAGTTTTGGCTTTGTCAGGCAGGGCCCCTCTCCTCATCTACCATTTCCATTCCTCCTCGTGCCATCATGGCTCCGCGCATGCGCATCTGGGTCAAAGCTGGTGGCTACGGCTTTGGCCATGATGACGACGGCAATGTGATGGCTCCCCAAGCGTTCTAACCATAGTCTTGGGTAGAGAGTGGAGGGCACCTGAATTCCCCCTTTGGGGCCCAGCCCAGCCATTTCTACGCGTATCTCTGATGTGCATGTGTATGTCGGATTGCTAATTGCACGGGTTCTCTTCAATTTGCCTCTTTTTCTGCTAGTTTGAGCGCGTTTTTGGCGGTACATTTTTATTAGGCAAATGGGTTTCCGTTCCAATTCAATGGGAAGTGGCGGCGATGATAGAGATTCCGTTAAGTTAATGGCCGGGAAAAGGCGATCACAGAACTATTACCAAAGATTTGTTGAGGTTCGACATTTATTTTATAGAAAAACTTGCCAAATTCTTTTCGTATTTATTTTTAAACAATTTTACTGTTTTTCCAGTTATATTTTAGGCTTTCTCTAGAGCCTAGACCCTGGGCTGATGCTGTCATTAATCATAACTTTTGCATAATCTTATCCATTAGCTTATCTTATCTTATCCATTAGCTTTGTGTTCGATTTCTGATGACCCATCAAAAACGAGGCTTTGCTTCCGAAGACCTGATTATCATGCCACAGCATCCCAATTAGTTTCTCTGTCTGGCCGCCACCGCCATCATCAAGACATTCCTAAAAATAACAGAACTTTTACTTTTGCGACTTGAGGCTGAAGAGACCCGAGACTTGAGACTGGAGACCTCTTGAAGCCATCGCTTCCATCTTCTATTTTTACACACGTTTCTCCGCGTCTCTGAACTTTGCTTTTGATACCAAGTATCATACACTGTGTGCGACTCTATAGACACAGCGATCTTACATGTGTATATGACGGCGGAACAAGCCATAACCCAGCCCCATCTTCATCTCCATCTGCAACTTCGCCTCCATCTCCATCACATCTCATCCCATCTCTGCTGGAGAACTGGTTTCCATCCCACTCCATGCCAATGCCGGGCGGCCCATCTGCTGTGTACTTAAGCCATTCGTAGTGGTCGGGAGTGGGTTCTTCTTCCCAAGAGAAGAAGTGAAAATTCCAAATTTGTAGGGCTCAGACCAGTGAGCGTATCAAAGTGTCGGGGAATTTTCTAATTAAACTTTTTGGGTTTTATGTCTCGAGGAGCTTTCGCTTTTTATTACTGGCCAGCAAAGATAGGTCCAGTTTTCTTCTTTTTATTTTTTTGTGTTTTGGGGGTTCAATTAATTATAAAACTTGTGTGTGATACCTTCATTCATTGGGAAGAAGGTTGTTTTCGGGATTTTATGAGCATAACAAATGTCTCGATGTACTGGGAAAACAGAGTCATATAAGAAAGAGATGGTTGCCGAGGAAAACATTTTTCTTTTTTAGGAATGTTTGAGCTGTAAACAAGTTGAGATAGAGCTTTAAATCTTATTCAAAATCTTAAAATTTCTAAGATTTTTCCCTAGATTAAAAAAACTTCAAAGATATTTTTTTTGTTGTGTTGTAAAAACTCTTTGGAGGAGTTTAATGCAAATCAAACCGGTTAACCGCCTGCATATCTCATAGCTATTGTTTGCTGTTCTTTTTCCTCTGTTTTCCTTTGGCGAAAAGTGAGAATTTTCGTTTGGCTAATAGGCTGCAAACAGGATTAGCCGGTTCTCCGGCATGCTGGCCCATTAGTGGACTTTTCACAGCCCGATCCCGATCCCCATCCCCATCCCCATCCCAGTCCCAGTCCCAGTCCAAGAACGGATCACTCAGCGGAGTGGGCTCAAAAGAAAGCAAACTCTCTGTGTGCATGTGTCGCGCGGTCCAAAACGAAAGTGAAGCAGAACCCGCTAACAATGAACCACCGAATATCTTTTCTTGATTTCAGAACCTGCAAGCGGAGTTGGGGAGTTGAAGCTGCAGCTGTAACGGCACAGACACCCAAAGATGGACACCGTTTATGGGACCAAGAAGTACTTCCAGAGCTTGTCCGGCGTTAGTGATATATACAGGGCCCAGACATGCCGGCAAATGGTGAGTAATCCCCATCGTTTATCACTTGGACGGGACAAAAGACCACCGACAGTTATACAATGCCGATGAATCTGATTAGCTCTCGACTCGAGTCCCAGGGGAGTGAATAGAATTGAGGCCAAAAAAAAAAAATCTTTTTGTTAATAGAATTGTTACATCAACGCAAGTCGGGTTTTTGTTATCTTTTTCTTTTTTGTGTGTTTTTCTTGTTACAAAGAACGCAGCTTGCATATTTATTTATTCGTTTGCCTATTTGTTTGGGGCTTCCAAGAGCAGCAGCTCCGGGAACTCGGAGCTCGGAGCTGTTTGCATTCCTCGTTCACAGAAAAAGATACATAGGTACCAAGCGAGCAAACTAACAGAGCAGCAGTTCGTTCGCTCGCTCGTCCGTTCGTTGGTTCGTTCTAAAAGGTGAATGACTTTCTCTGGCAGCGAAGAAAGAAGCGACCAAGAAGAGGCGGCCAGCGAAGAAAGAGCGGAAGAGAACGCAACGCAAAAGAGTTGGCAAGACTGAAGGGGGGGCTAGCGGAAGAGAAGAGAAGGCCACAGGGGAAATGCCCTGCAGCTAACGAATGTTAAATGGTAATCAAGAAACAATCAAAACATTCCCACAGAAGCCCTCAGGAAGCGCCCTTGGCAAGTGCACTCTCCACACACAGTTGGGGCTGAGATAATCATAGGCTCCGAATCGGGGAGATTTCCTAATTAAAACTCTTGATTGCTTTTCAAATTAAGTATCGAGCTTGGCTCTGGAGAATTTTAATTACTTTTTCATATTGTCAGCTTTATTCATATCAATGTCAATGACAATATCAAAAGACTTAGGCAACGAACTTGTTTTTTGGCAGCTCCGTAAAGAAGATTAAAGCGAACTGGTTGTTACATTATTTTAAGAAATTCTAAAGTTTATTCAATGATTTTATGTAGTTTTCTATATTAAGTTAATTTTCTTCTATAATTTAATTTAACTTAATTAATAAATAAAAGTGCTAATCATTAACTTATTTTTAACAGCTCCGTAAAGAAAATTATAGCAAACTAGTTGTTACATTATTATGAAAAGTTTATGTATATTCAATAACACAGATATTTCCTTTGCTCCTTCAATTTTATTAAATTTAATTAATTAACACAAGACCCGTAAAATGCTTACCTCAGGAGACTCCCTTGGCAAGTGCACTCTGTACACAATTGGACTACGAAATCAATGAGATTTCTTAATTAAAACTCTTGATTGCTTTCAAATTAATTATTAAGTTTGGCTCTAGAGAAGAATATTAATTACTTTTCCATATTGTCATCTTTTTTCATATCAATGTCAATGTCAATATCAAAAGAAGATTAAATGGAAATAATTTTTACATTCTTATATCAAAGTCTTAAGTTTCTTCAATGATTTTATACGTTAACTTCTCTTTCCTCTATAATTTTATTTAATTTAATTACAAAAAAACCTGTAAAATGCTAATCACTAACCAGACAGCTGTGAGCCTGTGAACCTCTTGATGCTCGTTGGACTCTGACCAGGTGCAATGACTCTGTGACTGTGTGTACTCTGCTAATTAAATGCGTTTTCTCACCAGCAGAACTAATGCTAATGAGATGCATTAACAAATCATGACAAGTTAGATAGTGAGATCTCCTCCTCCTCTGACATAACCCCTGGGAAAGCTGGGAAAGTTTTTGGTGGTGGGGGAAGCTTGCGGTTCTCTGCGGCGAATCTCTGCAAATTGAGCTCAAATTGTGGCCCGTTAGATGCTAACTTCCGTAATCTAGAACCCAGATTGGTGACTGGGGGAGCTAAACTGCGATAGAAAGTGGCCAAAGGGCCGAGAATCGAGAAAGTTGTGCGACTTCCAGCCGCTTCAGGCTAATTATCTAATTAGTGGCCATCGGGATCAGATCGATCAGATGCCAGACATGCTCTGGCACAGTTTGGAAACCCTGTTAACCACATTTGTCTCTTTGCAGAGTGCGGACTACACATACCAGAACACCGTTGGCCGGAGGTCTCAGCTGGGGGCGTACTATCACATGAATAAGCAGCCTTCGTACACAAACGATCACAGTGTGAACAGTCAGTATGGATATAATACGTGGGGCATCTGGCGGGATGGCAGAAACATTGCCCCATCCACGTTCTCGGCCAAGACGCACACACAGTACCCGAAGAATCGCTCCTTCTCCATCATCCTGACCACGGCCGCCTTTATAGTCCTGCTGGCCGTCATCTCCATAGCCGGCTTGGCCTTTTACTTTAGCTCCATCAAGACCAATCTGGAGGATCGTAAGAACAAATCTTTATAGAACTTTTGGAAGATCTTTATTAACTAAATACATTTTTCCCAGCAATCATGGGTTTCGAGGGCTCTTTTCGCATTGCCAAGGGGGATCTCTTCTCCACGGGTCTCAAGTACAACCACACCACGACCTACAAGCAGAAGATCGATTTCTACAAGCGTTTCGTGGAGCGTTCCATGATGGATAATGGCCTGACGCCGCTGCGCACCGATGTCTGGGGCTTCGGCGAGGGTCCATTGATTAAGGTCTCATTCCGGGTGTTCCTCGATGTCCGCAAACTGCCACAGTAAGCATTATCATGTTCTTCTTTTAAATAGATATAATACATCGAATTTTTCTAGAAACATTTTGAGCGTTGAGGAGTACATCAAAGAGTCGCTGTTCCTGGAGACCTCCGCCACCAAATCGCTGTATCGCTCCCTGAGGCTGGACACTGAATCGGTGGAGATAAAGCGGATTATGGACGAGCAGGTGGTGCGATCTGCAGCTATACTTAAGGAGGCAGTAAGAAAAAAGAATTCTTTTATCCAGATTCTTTATAATAAAAGCTTAATCCTTAATAGCAAACCGTGCCCACTAGTCAAACCCAACTGGAGAAGCGTCTGATGAAGAAGGGCAGCACTCCGGCTCCACTTCACCCAAAACCTCTGGGCGGCGGCAATACGACGCCCAAGCCGAAGAATCCCTTGGTGCGCACCCATGTCGCTGACGATGAGCCCGACATTGATGTGGAGAACGCTCCGGTTATCCAGGGTTCCTTCGAGGGTTCCTTTGAGATCACCAAAACGGATGCCGATATTGCCCGCAAGAAGACGCCGCCAACTAGGGCCTATCAGACCAGCAGCAGCAGCAGCGCCTTGCCGCCCAAGTCCATTGCCGTGACGCCTTACTCATTGAGGGTGAAGCCCAAGAAGCCGGGCATTGAGAAGCTAACAACTGTGCTGCCCCAACAGGTTCCATCGGGAGTTAGTGCTTCGACCACCAGAGCCACCACTAAAGCCACAAAGGCATCTACTACGACTCGAAAAAGCACCACCAGTACGAGTACTTCTACCACATCGACGACGACGACGACAACAACAACGACAACGACTCCAAAGCCAACAACAAGTACTACAACTACAGAGGCAACAACTAGCTCCACTTCCACTACTACTCCTCCTCCGCCGCCCAGCACCACTCGAACCACGACAACCACGTTCACCTATCCCCCGGTGAGCACGCCCACTTCGAGCCCAATAGGATCTCTGCCCAAACTAGATGCCAATCTGTTCACCACCTTCCCAATTTTGGATACACAACCCTGGAGACCGATGCATCGCGAGGTTCCCGAACTGTTGCCGGGTCCGCCGCCAGCTTTTCCCACTAAAACCTTGCCAGGAGCAGCTGGAACCACGCCCACCGTCAATCACATACCCCAGCGAAGAATCGATGATTTTGAGCTGCCTTTTATCGGGGACAATCCCACGCCTCCGACAGCAGCCGTGGCACCAGTGACCATCGATCCGTACAGTCTTGGCTTCCTAAATCCCGGAGTGCGTCTGCAGGAGCCCAAGCCTTTAAGTCCCGTGCAGCAGCAGCAGCAGCCGCAAGATCAGGATATGCTCTTCTACCACAACTTTGGCAGTCCCGTCTTCATGCCAGGAACTGAGAATATTGAGCGGCTGGGAGGAGCTCTCGTGGAACCGCACCCGCTGCCAGTTCCCCTGATAGATGATGTGATCATTCCGCCGTTCAAGCCCATCGATGCCACGATAGGAACGGGTGAGAAGCTGCCCTTTAATCTGGATGCCAGCAACGAGAGATTTGAGCATCTGGGCGGCGGGGTTATAGCCAAAAAGCCGCAGGACAAACTGGAGAAGAAGGAGCCACAGGATAAGACAGAAAAGCCAATCCTCAAGGAGCAGCAAGTCAAAGCTGCTCAGGAACTGAACCAGGAGAAGGATCAGCAACTGAAAAAGGAACAGCTTGAGACCACCACATATAAAGAAGAGAACTTGCCCACATCCACATCAAAGCTCCCGGTTTCCAGCTCACCCAAGCCCACCAAATCTCCATCCTTGCCTTCGCTTAAGCCAACAGACAACTCTGTGCTTGCCGACACCATAGGCGAGTTCTTTATGGAGCTCCTGAATCTGCCCAAAGAGGATAATGGCACCGCCACTCCCAAGCCGGCCGGGGATGTAATAGAGTCCCGGATAGAGCCAGAGGAGGAGCAGGAGGTGACGGTGAAGCCGGCCAAGCCTAACTTTATGAACCTCAAGGAGATAATTCTGCAGAGGAACACTCCCTCTTCAATCCTTTCCAACGCCAGCTTAGAACATGACTCCACAACCCCAACAACCACGACATCGACCACGGAGGAGCCCAGGACCACGAAAAGGAATCGAGTGCGAACGACAAGCGAAAAGCCAACCATGATGGATGACTCCAACCTTTTCCCCTCGCACTCCAAGTGGGAGTTCGTCAACAGTTCGTCGGCGCAGGGATACGGACACAACGGGAACATGAGAAAGGTGTTCAACCAGACACTGCAGGCTTGGGTTTCAGAGGATATTGACAAATCGGAAAACCTCACGCTGAACGATATCAAGACGAGAATTAATAATGCCAGTAATATTCAGGACATTTCGCTTATCTTTGACACGCTGGCCACCAAGCTGGGCATCACGCCCAGTGTCCCAAACAAATTCCCGCCCTTTTCCCAGAATAAACTGAAGCATTCGGCGCCCAAAGAGGAAGTTAAGAGGCCCATATCCACCACCACAGTGACTCCAAAGCCCCTATTACCCCTGGAGAGGGAACCGTTCATCAAGCCCATGTCCAGTTTCATAGAGGATGGCTCTTCTGAGGTTCTGGGAGCCGCCATTCCAGTCGTCGGCGAAGCAGAGGTAGAGGTAATTGATCCTGTGAAGTACGAAGAGCTGCTCAAGATCTCGCAGTTTGCCGCCAGCACAACGGAGCCGAGTGTGCACCGCCTGGTGACGCTGCTCCCGGTGAGATCGAACTCCGGAATCCGAACATATAGGCCGCCCGCCGACGAGCAGGATACGCCGCGCAGTGCTGCATCTGCCGTTCCAGTTCCAGTGCCCGCACCTGCTCCCGCAACCTCTCCACGTCCCAGTGTTGGTCCCGGCAAGATCAGCTTACGGCGCAAGAGCAACCTCAACCAGAGCAGAAGATTCGGTCATCCCCCCGCCGAGGCGGTGGTCAAGGGCGGCATCCATGTGACGGTCCAGAAGTAAGCACAGAGTCGGCCAAAAATAGCTCCACGGATGAGATTAGCGGAGAGAGAGACACGTTCTACGATCTAGATCTAGATCTAGGTTAGCTTAGACCACTATATATGCTAGCTGTAGGTAGGGAATATATAACATTAGTTAGATCGATCGTGGAAATAACGAAATCTTGTTCGAAAATTGTTTTCCCTCGCGCAGGAAGTGAACAATTTTGGAATGACACTTCCGGTTATGCGACTGCCAATCCTCCTCAGTATTTAAGATAAACCACACGTCACATCATTCATTGTTTAAGTATCGAATCTATTTTTAGTTTGTATACGATCCGACGGTTTTCGAATATCACTTACTTTCCATTGCGATTCTTATGTTAATGTTAGCTCTCTGGATGTGTAAGTCGAATAGTACTCTCAGTACTTAGTAATTGTTTAAGCTCGACCTTTAAATAAATGTGAATAATTTATTAATTGTTGTATGTACATATTTATTTTAATATATGCTGGGTTATGTTAATAAACAAGGAATTATTTAAAGAAAAAGGTAAGCCATTAAGGATTGATTAAAAGTTTAAAAATAATCTTAAAAGTAACCAATTTTGTAACATTTGCATTATTTAATTGGATACATTTGCTGTCTTAAATTCCCCCAATATATAAATGTGGCTTTTCTGTATAAGTATGAAATATTAATTATTAATATTAATGCCGTGTTCCTAAAATTTGTAATGGAAAATTCAAATATAATACCATGACTTTGCTAAGAATACACGAATTTTAGTTCGGAGAGATTCGATCCTTCCCAAAGACATTTTTTGTATTATTATTTTATTTAAAAAATCGTAATGCTTAAAAAATAAATAATAATAATGGAAATATAAACTCTAAAGTGGCAGTCCGATGCCTTAGCCTCTAGAGTCCAAATGGCAAGCAGGCATCGGGCTTTCCAGATTCGAAGAGATAGGAATCCGCCTTAACACATTTGCTTCCATCTCTGAACGGTCGGAATTACAAATTTTCAAAATAAAGCAAAAACTATTATTTTAATTAGGTAATTCATTTTTATAAACTTTGAAATTTTCATTTTGATAGACAGCATATCGCGATAATCATCAGAGTCGATAGCGCGGATAGAGCGGCTCCATCGATACCACCACCATCGCCTGGTAACACTAGCGCATTCTTTGAGGATTTAGGCGTTGTTGTTGTTCGGTGGTTGTGAATCAAAATAAGAATAAACAAGTGGCTCAATATTCGCTAAGACTAGATATAATCCAATATTGATAAGTGGAATTAAAACCGCTAATTAACCACACCCTTAGCCAGTACAAAGATGGGTTGTGCCGAGAGCAAAGACGGGGAGGGGGAGGCTGGAAACAATAGGCCTAAATACCGGTCCTGTACGGACACCTGCTGGCTGGCTATTTACATTATTTTCTGGTTGTTTTTGGTAAGTTTCTAATCGCATTTTCCCTTAAAAAATATATAAAAGTATGTGTATCGGGGAAAGTGAAAGTTAAGAGATCAATCTGCGCAATGCTTCTGTGTGTCTGCTGCTGCTCTTTGTGTCTCGGTGTGTGTGAGCGTTTTTTGCGCGCCGTTTACTAGGAGGAGGAGGTGGTGGCGGCCGCGACATGTTACTTGGTGAGACATTCGTGTCGTCATCGCCCCCGGTCATGAGTTGAATTGTTAATTCAGCTAATGAATGCGATGATTTAACATTCCGGCCTTATTCCCGAGGCTAAAAACTAGGGCCAAATCCATGTGGATTGTGAATCAATTATGGCTTGTCCAGTGTCCTGTGATGGACACACGCCACTCCCCGAACCCAGAAAGATATGCATGTCCATCCATTAAAGCGATTATACTAATAATGCCCCTAGACATGCCATGACATCGGCGTGGGCGTTGGCCCAACCACACATTCACTTAATTCCCCTGGACTTTAATTCCACTTTAAATTGATTGAAACTCCACTTTTGCCTTGCAGATCGTGATAGCGATATTCTCGTTTGTTTACGGCAATCCCTTGCGCATCATCAATGGCTACGACTCCTTTGGCAACACCTGTGGCGTCAAGCACAACGAAAAGTTCCAGGGCTTTCCGCTGTCCGGCATGAACACCCTGGACAAGCCACAGCTCTTTTACTTTGACGTCAAGGAGTTAAAGAAATCCCTGAAGATATGCGTCAAGACCTGTCCCGCCAAAACCATGACCACGGGCAGTGAACTGCTGGAGTATTACACCAAGACGGGAACTCAGCTCTGCAAATACGATTACAATATGCAGCAACTGGCTACAGTTCGGGAGGACAAAAGCGTCTTGAATTTCCTGGGTCCCTGTCCCAGTCTCCCCGTTCACGAAAGGTATGTCCAGCTGCTAATCCAGTTAAATGTTTCATTTACCTATATTTTTCCTTCCAGCAACCCCATTCTGCATCGTTGTGTGCCCAAGGGGACTGGCGAGAAGTTCCAGGACTTTTACGACATGCTCAACAATTGGGATGTGGCCCAACAATTCATCGGGGATGTCTACTCCTCGTGGCATATCATTGCCATGGTGTGCGGCCTTGCCTTGCGTAATGATTGACCTTAATTATATTTAAAACTTAACTAAATTAATTGTTTATCTTAGTTATTTCCATTGCTTTGGTCACCATGATGCACTGGCTGTCGCGTGTCGTATCCTGGATCATCTGCGTCTTGGTTATAGTGGCCAGCGTAGGACTTGCTGGTGCTTTGTGGTATGCCTACTATAACATTCGTTACAAGTCGGGCATTAATGTGCAATACACGCGCCTGGAGGAGTTTGTGCGCAATCAGGATGCCGTCTTAACCCTGGCGGTGTTGGCCACCATTACTATGGTGAGATATAGTCAAATTTTGTACGAGAATCTTACTCATTCTTCATATGTTTGCAGATAATCCTCATAGTGATCATATACTTCTTGAAGAACAAACTGGCCGGCTTGTCGGCTCTTTTTGAGGAAGCTGGCCAGTGCATGATGAATCTCCCAGGACTCCTAATAGCTCCGCTGCTAGCCTTCATCGTTTTAATAGCCTTTTTGAGCTTCTGGGTCGTGGTGGTCATATGCCTGGCCACAGCCAGCTCACCTGACCAGAGTCCCATAGCTCCCTTTGATAATTCGGCGGCACACCAGCAGCCGTTGCCCACCAATGCGGCGTTTGTGGCCAACATTACCAGTACTAACGATCAAAGGAGTAAGTATCAGTGGGGTTTCGAGATTAATTTATCAGAGATTTAATTGTTTTTTTAAAGCGGCTGCTATTGAAATAATCTAAAGCATATATTTTTGTTTATTTATGATTCGATTTTGGTGAATAAGTAAGTGATATTTTTTAAGGGCACAGAATTTTGAACTTTTGTATATATTTCTGTGTTACTTCATCAACTCTTTTTGGATCCAATCTGTACATACAATTTTTAATGGTTTTATCTCGGCTTCTCATTTATTGGTTCACTATAATAATAATAATATTTCTTTACAATAGCCATTCAACGCGTAGAGTATGCCGATGCCGGTGCCCTGCGAAGCATGTTCTGGATCTATGTGGTGGGTCTCATTTGGACGGTGGAGTTCATTTTCGCCTGCCAGCAGTTCGCTTTGGCTGCTGCCGTTGCCTTCTGGTACTTTGGCAAGCCCACAACCACACCGACTATCTATGCCATTGGCAAGCTGATCAAATACCATCTGGGCACAGTGGCCAAGGGGTCGTTTGTGATTACCATTTTCAAGATTCCCCGCTTGATACTCACGTACTTGTATGCCAAGTAAGTATCTTTTGTTGGGAACTAGTTTATCTTTTTAATGAAGTAACTTTTATTCCGCAGACTGAAGAAGGGCGAGGACAAGGGCTCTGAGTGTGCCGCCTGCTGCTTAAAGTGCTGCATTTGTGGCTTCTGGCTGTTGGAGAAATTTATTCGCTTTCTCAACCACAACGCCTACACTGTGGTGGCCATCGAGTCCATTAACTTTTGCCCAGCCGCAGGAATTGTAAGAATTTAAATTAACTTTTAAATTACAATTAATAATTAATAATTTAATTAATTTACAGGCTTGGAATGCTATGGCCACGAATGTGTTGCAAGTGGCCACCATCAACAGTGTCGGCGACTTCATTCTCTTTCTGGGAAAAGTTGTGGTAGCTGCTCTCTGCGGCCTGATTGGTATTATTATGCTCAAGGACATGCCTGGTCTCAATTTCTACATGGCCCCCGTTATTCTCATCATAATATTCTCCTTCTTTATTGCTCACATTATTCTATCGTTGTTTGAGGTACGTTAATCCCTTATTTAAGGCTTAAAAGAAATTTATCTAAATGCTTCCTCCACAGATGGTGGTGGACACCCTCTTCCTGTGCGTCTGCGAGGACAAGACTATCAATGGTCGCTCAGGACGCTGGGCACAGAGCAATCTTGCCAAGCTGGTGGGTGAGGAACCGCTACAGCCTGGAGAGGAGCCGCCTATTCAGGTTGTAGAAATGATGCCCATCAACAAGCAGCCATTCAGTATTACGCGACTCCCCCCCTCCGATCCCGAGGTGGCCCCCATGTCGCCTGAGTAACTTCAACAGCCGCCGCTAGACCCGAAACTCAACGCACATCTCATTCTAGGATGCTAATATTTATATATATATTTATAACCATAACTCCGTCGCGACGTACAAAAAGCAAACCAGTAATACCTTGTAATCTTGTCTATATTGATATTCAAACTTAGGATGCACAGTTTGTAAAAGTATTTATAAAGTTTGTAAACGTTTTTTGTATCTAAATGTATTTTACACCTTTTTCACACGTTTCGCGGCCTTTGCCTTCTTTCGTTCGATCACCTCTTTGACGGCCTTGAGTTGCTTCTCCTTGATCTTCTTGGTCAGCGCCGCTTTGGGTGTTTTCGTGGCGCTGTCCTCCTTCTTCTTCTTGGCTATCGCGGCCAGAATCTTGGCCGTCTCGATGGGATCATCGTCCTCGAAAAGTTCCTCGTTTTCACCGCCTTCGTAGGCCTGCACAGGTCGCGTGGCCTCATGCTTCACCTTCTGCTCCACTCGGTTTACGTACTTATCCTTGGCTGCCTTCTTCAGGGTCTGTCGCTGCTTGGCGGGGCTAACATACTCTGGATTCTCCCAGATGGTCTTGCCCGTAAAAGAGCCGTCGAATATTTTCACGGGATTCATCACATAGCGTGGCCCTACCTCAGATAGGCCACCATCTTCGGAGAGAATCTGGAAATTCCTGAACCAGATGCGGTTATCCAGGTAGGTGAAGGTAAAGACGTGGTCGACGAAGGGCTGGCTCTTGGGGTGATGATTAGGCACCGAGAAGGTCTGTACAAACAGCTCCTTAAGCAGCTTCAAATGCGGCAGCTCGTCGAACTTGGAGTCGAAGGAGAGCAGGGGCCGGGAGCCGCGTAGGCAATTGCCTGTCATCTTTAGCTCGGCCATTGTGTGGATGTTCTCGATCAGAAACTTGGCCGACGGCCCGGTGGCTCCAGATGTGTTGGACACCCACATGTACAGATCCCGCTTACGTCGTCCCTCGAAGAGCATAGCCTTGTTGCAGTGCTTCATTTCGCACATTTCATTGACCACCGACAGGGTCTTAGAGCGCTCCATCTTGGACTCGGGCCGGTGGTGTGGCATCAGGGTTTTGATGTCCCGCATGAGATGTCTGTCTCGGTGGCTGATGCCGCGGGCGGCAAACACCAGAACGCGCTGCTTGTTCACCCATTTCTCCTGCAATGATAAATAGAGCGTTATGGCATGGAATCATACGGGATTTAATACCTAAGAGCTTACCTTCTTTGGCACCGCCTCGTCGGAGGATCTCTGCGCGGGCAACGGAGGGTTCTCATCCAGCGGCACAATCTCCAGCTGCTGAACCTTCTGTTTCTTTTGGAATTTGCGGCCCATTGACTTGGTTTAATTAATTAAAACAACTTTGAAAGAAGAGCAACAGCGAAACAACGTGTTTGAAATGAAAACAACCAGGGATGGACTCTGGGTCACATCCAGGGTGTCTACAGCACGTGCAAGGCAGATACTTTATGCGATAGCCCTGTTCAGCTCTGGAATATTAAGAATGCGATAGTTTTTAAATTTGAATTATAACCAGATGTATATTTTTATTAAATTAATGTTTGTATATTATATTAAATGTTACTATTAATGTTAATTTTTCTGCTCATAGCCTTGATTTATTTCATTTTTACATTTAAAGGAAAAAATTATTTAATCCTCCTCATCCTCCTCATCCTCCAGTCCTGGTTCAGGACACAGTCGACATTTACTCTCGTTTATGCCATTATTAACGCAGTTCTCTCCCACGCACTCGCAACAGCCATCATGGAACCATCTATAGCTTGTGGCTCCTGCCTTGAGGCAGGTTTGTCGGCATCTGTTCCAGGATGTGCATTGATCGAGATATAGAACGGTGCAGTTTAGTTGGTCATTGACTGGAGACGTCACCACGCTCCAGTGGCAGGTGTATCCATCACTTGGTGATGAAGCCATGGCGCGAAACAAAGCTGACACTCCTTCAAATTCCTCAGTATGCGATTTCTTTTGCAGCTCTGCCAAGCCAGCAAAAACGATCTGCAGAAATGAAAGGGTAAATAAGGTTTTTACCAGTAAGTGCATGGTGACTAGCTAATTGTAACTGAACTCGTTTGAGCCATGGCCAGTTGGTTTTAAGTTGCACAGGTAGAAGATATTTTAAAACAGGTAGCGGGAATTCCAACAGATGTCTCCAAAGGTTCTGTAAATTACCTAGATTTTGAGATATCCCTTTTGGTCCGTGGTTTATTGTCACACACTTTTCTAATATCTTTAAGAAACATCCACAGAAAATAAAAGTGTAAATAGGAAATAGGATCTCTTCCCGCTTCCCGCCCGCCTTAACAATTTCTCACACAAAAAGCTTCTCGGCCAATAGTCAACGCCCTTGAATGAGGAAACAGCTGACTTTTATCATAAATGATTATTATTTTTGTTGACTAAAAACAAAATCAAAAACGTTATTAATTTTTTAATTCAAAAATTATAATAATTATTTCCGATACCTGAAAACCAGAAACAAAGGCGAAGAATAGAACATCACGGCTTGACATTTTACCGGCAGCCCAATACGTTCATACAGTTTTTGTGTATACGTTGCTCGGCAAAGCGTCAAACGAAAAAAATAATTTGCAGAAAAAGTGATAAAGTTGAAAATTGGCAACCGCAAACATAGAGAAGATAAGCAGAAAAATCATGTCGGACTATCGCTCCCAATCTCGAGGCGGTGGACGTGGCGGCCAGGAGTACTCCAACGACGACGATCCGCCGATGTCCCGCCTGTTTATAATTTGCAACAAGGGCCACACAGAGGAGGACTTCCGCGAGGCGTTCTCGCCGTACGGCGAGATTGAGGACATCTGGGTGGTGAAGGACAAACACACCCAGGAAAACAAGGGCATCGCCTACGTCAAGTTCTCCAAGACATCCGATGCGGCCAAGGCTCAAGAAGAGATGAATGGCAAGACAATTGGCAAGATGGACCGAACGCTCAAGGTTCTGGTGGCGGCGAAGTAGGTTACATCTCGCCTTCGATTATGGCCCGCGGTCTTATTCTCTCTTCTATTTATATAGCCGCAACCAGGGTTCAAATAAATCTGAGAACGAGCAGGAGAAATACGTGAGACTGTTTATTGTGATCCCCAAGACGGCTACCGAAGAGGACATCCGCGACGAGTTCGCCCAGTGGGGCGAGGTGGAGTCGGTGACCATTGTCAAGGAGAAGAACAACGGCAACCCTAAGGGCTTTGGCTACGTTCGGTTCACCAAGTACGTATCGAGTCATGATTAATGATCGAAATGTGACTAATGTGAGAAATAAATCTTATTTGCAGATTCTACTACGCCGCTGTGGCCTTTGAGAGCTGCTCGGCCAAGTACAAGGCTGTGTTTGCCGAGCCCAAGGGCTCCACACGCACGCAGCGGGATCAGTACGGTCGTCCCGCCGACGACAATCCCCTGTACAGCGGATCCGGTCGCGGTGGAAGCTCCAGCTTCAATGGCGGCGCCGGCAGCGGTGGAGGCGGTGGCAGCGGAGGCAACAGCTTTAACAACGACTGGAATGTGTCGGTCAACAATGACATGTCGGCCTTTTTACGAATGCAGAATGTGCCTGTGGCCCAGCCGTCGTGTCTTGAGGTGACGGTGAGCAATTGCGTTAACCAAGACCAGCTGTGGCGCCTCTTCGACATTATTCCCGGCCTCGACTACTGCCAAATTATGCGCGAACGTAAATATGAAATAATATAATCCTTTGTTCTAAAACTAACGGTACATCCCCAACAGATGGTCCACGCACCAACGAGGCTCTTGTTGTCTACGATAATCCGGAGGCAGCGATATATGCCAAGTAAGATTACTCTTTGATCCGTTGGTTTTCACAGCATTAACTTTATTTTTTGATGTAGGGACAAACTTCATGGACTGGAATATCCAATGGGCGAACGCATCATTGTAAAAGTGAATGGCATGAGCTCGGCTCGAATGGACACCTCCTTTATTGACAGTACGTAATTCCAGTTATTCCAACTTTAAGCTGGATGGCACCTCTAAATTGATGCATGCTAAGCTCCTTTATCTCTGTTTAAGAACACATTTTGATTAAAAATGTTCGAATATTTCGGTTTTTATCTTCAGAGCGAACCAAAAAAGATGCCATCTGCAATGTGCCTTTGCCACCCACACAGCCTCTGGCCTCGCCCGACGAGCAGGTGGCTCAGCGACTGTTTATTGTACTTTCAGCTGTAGGTTTATCCTCATTTTAGCGTCAAATTGACATAAGTTGTAAACGCTGTTTTCTATTCAGAATTTGCCGCACTCGATCTTGAAGAACATATTCTCCTGCTGGAGGGGCCTCATCGACGTCTACCTGCTGCCCAACAAGAACTGCGGCTATGTTAAATACTCTGACAGCGAGAGCGCTCAAGAGGCTATACATGTGCTGAACGGAGCCGAAATTTGTGGCACTAAAATTAAGGTATGAACTTTCTGTTGCTAGCAACCAAGAAGAATCCCTAACACATACTTCTATTTCAGGTAATGGAGGCGGAAGAGCGCAGTGGATCTGATGGCGACGACGGAGGACGCAAGCGGCTAAGGCGGAACTGAGTGGTAAGTGCAATAGTCCTAATGCTAACATCCCGAGTCTATATTAATGTAGCCATAGTTGGAATGAGTATGTATGTGCCGTGGTCCGAGGTAAGTAGTTGTGTAAATTCCAAAATACCAAACCCATTTATCAATTTAAAATACGACGCATTCGCCTAAAGACAGTTTGTTCTGCCCGAGATCAGTAGTACTTACCCCGAGCACAGTGGACCACGACCACCGACCACCAACTGAGCGAACATAATAAGCCAAAGCATTTTTATCTTTCTATCTCCACAGACCCACTGACAACAATAAAGAACTAACAGAGAACGCAAAGAACGAGTACGAAACTTACTTGAGAAAACAAACAGTCCGAAAAAACAGTAAAACTGACCGCAACAGCAACAAAACCAAACAACAACAACCACCCAAAACACTGAAAACGGAATGCCACAAAAACTGCGCTGACTGGACGCCGGAGAACGAAGAACGCAACGGAGACAGGAGACCGGAAACGGAAACGGAGACCGGTGACCAGCGACCGGAGAACAATAGCCACGAATCCGCTACATACACCCGTAACCGTACTCGTACCATTGACTTACTCAAATGGGCCCGTAACAAGACCCCTTTTCTGACCTTTAAACGAAGCCAACGAAAACGCAAGCTTGCTCTATGACGTACTCATATTTATAGCAAAACCATTTATATATAGGGGACTTAAGATCGTTCCATCTAACAGATGCGAACTCTGTGTTTACCTATTATTATTATTATTATTTACTAACGTATTCCAACAAGATCCAGCTAAGCAATGAATTTCATGTGTAATGAGTGTCTCAAGAATAACCTTATGAACTAGCCGTGCATACATAAAAGCATATATTTTTACATATATGTAATATAATATTTAAACGATACTTTATCTTGTAAGTCCTACAGATTATATATAAATATATATATATACATATATAAATAAATGGTTGAAATCCCAAATATATGAATGGAAACGACAAAATATAAAAAGTGGTTTTATTTTAAACAGGGGAGGGGGAAAACTGTGTTACGGTTCACTTTCTTAGAGATATATTTCAGGTCTTCTTTACGGCAAAAAACTTCAAAAAATCAATATCAATTTACAGAATGAAAATATTTAATTTATTTTTTGTATTCCGCCATTAAAATCTACATTTTTTCCTTTCTTTAATTCTACTAAAAACATCAAAATACAATCGATATTAACAACCAGAGCCAAAACATCGCTTTTACTGAAAATGTCATCGACATACTCACATCCCTAGGGCACAGCTGAGCTGGATTTTGTTTAGATTTAGCAATTTGTTGATATCAGGACATTGAAATTCCCTTTTTTTCACAAGGAAGAAAATAAAGCTCCAATAAAATGGATCCAGCACTGCTTCGCGAACGCGAGGCGTTCAAAAAGCGGGCAATGGCCACGCCCACGTGAGTACCAATAAAATTTTCTATGCCAAAAACACTAATAATCCTTTCGAAACAGTGTGGAGAAGAAAACCAAGACTGAACGCCCGCCGCCACCGCCAGCCAGCGATGACTCCAAGCGAAAGATGCGCCCGCCCACGGCTCCCAAGTTGGATGCCACGACGTGAGTGAGAACTTTGCAATGTTTAGAATTGGGACTTACCATGTGGTGCACTTGCGCTTTATCCACAGGTACAAGACCATGTCAGGCAGTTCGCAGTACCGCTTCGGAGTACTGGCCAAGATCGTGAAATTCATGCGCACCCGTCATCAGGACGGCGACGATCATCCCCTGACCATTGAGGAGATTCTGGACGAGACCAATCAACTGGATATCGGGCAATCTGTTAAGAATGTAGGTGTCTACGCACAAAGTGCTCCCCTTTTATATTTAACGTTACGTGTAATCCATTCTAGTGGCTATCTGGAGAGGCTCTAAACAATAATCCTAAGATAGAGGCCAGTCCTTGTGGCACAAAGTTCAGCTTCAAGCCCGTCTACAAGATCAAGGATGGCAAAGCCCTGATGCGGTTGCTCAAGCAGCACGATCTGAAGGGTCTGGGTGGAATCTTGCTTGAAGATGTCCAAGAATCTCTCCCGCACTGCGAAAAGGTTTTGAAAAACCGAGCCGCCGAAATATTGTTCATTATCCGGCCCATTGACAAAAAGAAGATATTGTTCTACAACGACAGGACGGCAAACTTTTCGGTAAGCTTTTGCATAGTTTTGAGATTTTGCGATGTAATATTGTTTTTTGCAAGTTCTTAAAGAAATGAGAGGGCTTTAGAGTCTGCGTTTAGTTTATAAACGGGATTAGCTTACTAAACACAGTCTTTAAGACTTTTTTAAGACATAAACCGAGCTCGTAATAATACCATTACAAAATATACACATCGTCGAAGACGATCTGTACGAAATCCTGATATTGGGAATTTAAATTCATTTCGAAATATTTTTCTTTCAGGTGGATGATGAATTTCAGAAGCTGTGGCGATCGGCTACTGTCGATGCCATGGACGATGCCAAAATCGATGAGTACCTCGAGAAGCAGGGTATTCGTTCCATGCAAGATCATGGCCTCAAGAAACCAGTTCCCAAGCGCAAGAAGGCGGCTAACAAGAAGCGGCAATTTAAGAAGCCCCGAGACAACGAGCATTTGGCCGATGTTCTGGAGACATACGAAGATAACACACTAACGCTGAAGGGAGTAAATCCCACGTAGAAGTAGAGTACGCTAAGATTAGACAATAAAAATAACTCTCAATGGGGAATAAGTACATTTGAAGTTGGGCATTATAAATTTCTCCACTACTATGCCGATGAAGATTTATGAAACCAGATAGCCGTGTGGCAGTGGCTTTGAACTTAAAAATACGACGCCAAGAACACTGGGAAAGATAATTAAAAAGCAAAACTGTGTAATCTTGTCTTGACACTCATAGCAGCAGCAGCAGCGGCGACTGGTGCGTGTGTGCGAATGTGCCTGGCCGGCAATCGATGCTGGTGGGCGCTGCTGCTGATAAAACTGGCAAACGGGGGAAGCCATAGCCTCAGTTTTCATTGAACAGCCATCAGGTGCAGTCCAGTCAGCAGTTGCAGTTGATTCACAAGTACGCGCGGTTTTGGAATATTAACAAAACATTCACATAACAGGCTTCGGTTTGATTTTGTGGCGGATTAGGTCATCTTTGTTTGGGGGTTGATCGTAGTCGGAATATTGTTATTAAATATTGGTGAAGCAGAACTTTTAGATTCTTTAGTGTACCGATAAGAATTCAGTCCGGATGTAATAAAACTAATTGATATATTTATAAATTAGTCGTAAAGGATTTTACAATTTTAATTTAAATTATTGGCAGCTTATTTTTATTGAAAACATTACAATAATTCATAGAATTAAGAATTGTACAGGATTTTAGTACACCGTTATTACACCCCAGCGTAAGGAAAGGGTATTCAAGTGTAGACTTTACCAAAAGCTTTTCCTTTGTTTACTCTGCTCGATGGTTTTCTGGCACGGACAATGAGCCAGAGAGGCTCAGCGACGGTGCAAAAACTTGTTTTGAAATAACCAATTTGTTTAATTTAAATTCCCGAAGCGTTCATCGCAGTTGGATTTGAGAGTTTCTGCATTGAGGTTGTTAAAATGAAGCGCAGCGCACTAGGAGCAACGCTGCTCCTGGCCCTAGTGGTCCCACTAATGGCCCACAATTCAGAGTAAGTGGAGATTATATCGGCTATATACATATGTACATATATGGGTAACCCGGAACACTGACATACTGACTTTCTCTTTGTGCTGCTGCTCGCTCGTTCCTCACCTCCAGCAACTTGGTGGTTTACGGCTACCAGTGCCAGAAAGGTCTCTGCCAGAAGGTTGAGCTCAGCGAGGACAACTTCGCCCAGGCGATAAGCCTGCCAGTGTGCCGGCTCTTCTGCGGCAGCACCATCGGCACCGTTTGGCCCAAACCAACAGGCGCCGTGCGTCTGGATTCGCTGATGCGGCAGGTGGACATCTCATTTATCGACTTTAATTTCAACGGCACCATTGCCCGCAAGGAGAAGCTTTGGAAGGCGGCCGAAAACCGCTGGATGGACTTGCTGGACGCCAAGATCCCTGACCGCAAAGTCCTCGCCAGAGGCGGCTATCGCATGTCCGTCAACATCAACACTCCCGATGACGGAGCTCCGGCCAAACTCACCCTGGACACCGATGAGAGTTACGTTTTGGACATCGACACGGATGTGTCGGGCCATGTGCTGGCCAACATCACGGCGGCTAATTTCTTTGGTGCCCGCAACGGTCTGGAGACCCTGGCCCAGTTGATCGTTTACGATGATATCAGACGCGAGGTTCAGGTGACCGCCAACGCCTCCATCGCTGACTCTCCGGTGTACAAGTGGCGTGGATTGCTCCTGGACACTTCCCGCAACTACTACTCGGTGAAGTCGATCAAGAGAACGTTGGGTAAGGTCTCGGTTTTGTTACACTTTCTCAAAAGCTTAATGTCTCTTATGTAATCCATAGAGGGAATGGCCCTGGTCAAGCTGAACACCTTCCACTGGCACATCACTGACTCTCACAGCTTCCCCCTGGAGGTGAGCAAGCGCCCGGAGCTGCACAAGCTGGGAGCCTACTCCCAGCGTCAGGTTTACAGCCGCCGCGACGTGACCGAGGTTGTGGAATACGGAAGAGTGCGAGGCGTGCGCGTAATGCCCGAGTTCGATGCGCCCGCTCATGTAGGCGAGGGATGGCAGCACAAGAACATGACCGCCTGCTTCAATGCCCAGCCTTGGAAGGATTTCTGTGTGGAGCCGCCGTGCGGACAGTTGGATCCCACCGTAGAGGATATGTACAATGTGCTGGAGGATATCTATGAAACCATGTTTGGCCAGTTTGACCCTGACGTGTTCCATATGGGCGGCGACGAGGTGTCCACCAACTGCTGGAACAGCAGTCGCACGATCCAGAAGTGGATGAAGAAGCAGGGCTGGGGACTGGAAACAGCCGATTTTATGCGCCTGTGGGGCCACTTCCAGACAAACGCGCTTAGCCGAGTGGACAAGGTGGCCAATAGCTCCAACACGCCCATCATCTTGTGGACCAGTGGCCTGACCGAGGAGCCTTTCATTGACCAGTATCTGAACCCGGAGCGGTACATTATTCAGATCTGGACGACGGGCGTTGATCCCAAGGTGAAGAAGATCCTGGAGCGGGGCTACAAGGTGATTGTGTCCAACTACGATGCCCTGTACTTGGACTGCGGCGGCGCTGGCTGGGTGACCGACGGCAACAACTGGTGCTCCCCCTACATCGGCTGGCAGAAGGTGTACGACAACAGTCTGAGGTCCATTGCCGGCGACTACGAGCACCACGTTCTGGGCGCCGAGGGAGCTATCTGGTCGGAGCAGATCGATGAGCATACGCTGGACAATCGCTTTTGGCCGAGGGCCAGTGCATTGGCCGAACGCCTGTGGTCGGATCCCGTGCAAGGCTGGCGGGACGCCGAGGCGCGTCTGCTGCTGCATCGCGAGAGGCTGGTAGAGAACGGCCTGGCCGCGGAGGCGATGCAGCCGCAGTGGTGCTTGCAAAACGAGCACGAATGCCCCATTGACGCGTACGATGCACAAGCGGCTTGATCCGCCATTATTAAGTCTTCCCCGATGATAATGGTCGCTATTCTTGTAGTTGTAGCGTTGGTGGTGGCGGCGGCGGGTGGCATTGGGTGATCGTCCAGCTCCTCAAACTACTCGCAGCTCTCTTCGCCTGAAATAAATCAGATCCAAGGCTCCAAAGTGACCTTACGCAAATGACTTGTCGTTTATTATCGTTTAGCATAAATGAGATTATTGGCCCTGTTGTGCCCAACTCCGTTCCGACCTGGATTGGCGGACGTGGAAGCGATGAAGCTGGTTCATTTGTAAACTAGTTAGTCTGAGTAAAATGTTTAAAGCCGTAGAATTTATATGCTAGAATTCTGAAACATTAAAATTTCATCGATTCCGGTCAGAAACAGAGTTGGACGAGTTATGCCTTCATATGGGATGAGGCGGCTTTGCCTCCGGCACACAACTCCGCGGACTCTGATTATGTACGTATGAGTCTAAATACTAAAAGCATCGTTCCCTTGGTGCGCGCAATTGGATGGAAGCTCTCTACTCGTTCCACTCCTCCTCATTGCGTCCAAACTTATAGACCAGGCTGGCGAATAGAATGAAGACGTTCTGCAGCAGCAGGGCGACTCCAAACCAGCTCTCCTTTTTCTCTGTGGAGGTATTACAACGTTAATCAAGGCTAAACACCTTTTGATGGAAACTTTCTCACCATTGTTGATAAAGTCGTCGATCATCACCCAGACGGCGGCTATGATGGAGGCAAAGCCCATGACAAAGCCCACTAGTAGCCAGATTTTGGCTATCCTGGCACCCGACTCCGATGAGTTCTCTTCAGAAATCTACGCGCAGGGCACATAAACAAACAAACAAACAAAAGGAGTGAGTCATTTTTCGCGCAATATACTACGGGTTAGTCTTTCTTACATGCTCTCCCTTGACGGCATTCACCATGCAGAAGCTGATGGTGCCAAATATCCCGATGAAGACATGTCCTGTGGTTATCTGGTGCTTGCCGTCAATAGACATGGCATCGATGAGGATCCACCATCCTGCAAAGAACTGCGGAGGCGAAAAAAAAAGTTGCAATGTCAGATAGACGGAAACTGTGCGGCTCGGCGGCCCCTTGCTCACCAGTAGACCAGCTATGAGGGAGGAGTTCTTGTTCCTAGCGGATTCAGAAGTGAAGTAGGTTGCGACATTATCCAATAGGCCCATTGTTTAGCTTTTAAAACGTAATTTAATATATTCTGATAAGTTTCTTGTTTTGACGCACAGAGTTGTCGCAGAATAATAGAGAATACCTAGGTCCTAGGGGTACTGTTATCGATATTTCGATAGAATACGTATAGGTGGAAGTGATAATTATTTCGTTAAAAATCTTACTGTTTTAATTAAACAATTTATTGACTTTACCAATACACAGAAAGGTTAACAACATTTTTGTAAAACCATATCGCAACTTTACATGTTATCTCTTATCATCTTTGGCTTGCATGCGGAAGTAAAAGTGTCTATGCCCATCCCTAGATTTATCTACAAATAATGACAACCCTGGTCAGGGCCCAATTAATTTTCACTTGAAATCCAGTGCTATTGCGTGCAATCTCGCAATTCCTTATTATTTAACACCGATCGCAGCGACACGAGTCTGTGCGTGTGGTCACTCCTTAGCTAGAGATCTAGAAATCTCCTCGCCACCATGCTAGTCATAAATTCCTGCAGGAACGTCTCCAGGCTGGCGCTA
Source organism: Drosophila anomelani (assembly GCA_035045905.1). NCBI lineage: Eukaryota > Metazoa > Arthropoda > Insecta > Diptera > Drosophilidae > Drosophila > Drosophila anomelani. The sequence goes on from JAWNOO010000165.1 coordinate 4,113,075, forward strand.
CGCAGCCTCAACCTGCGATCACCGATCGCCCAGCGCACTTTCTCGGCGGGTCTGGCCCTGAAGCAGAAAGATGTGTGAGTTTCAAATGGAGCAATACTCCACACAGAAAGTGTAAACAACATAAACATTGATCAATCGCCGTTTGCAGTGTTAACGTAACTTTTGTGCGGGCCAATGGAGACCGGATCAAGGCGTCGGGAAAGGTGGGCGACTCCCTGCTGGACGTGGTGGTCAACAACAGCGTGGATCTGGATGGATTCGGCGCCTGCGAGGGCACCCTGACCTGTTCCACCTGCCATTTAATCTTCAAGACGAACGACTACGAGAAGCTGCCCGACAAGCCCGGCGACGAGGAGCTTGACATGCTGGACTTGGCCTACGAATTGACAGATACCTCGCGCCTTGGCTGCCAGATAACGCTTTCCAAGGACATGGACGGCCTGGAGGTACATGTGCCCTCCACCATAAACGATGCCCGCGCCGCGTAAACGGATACCTTTGTTATCTATTGTTGCAATTTTGAGTGCTAATTCGCTTTAGTTTAGGTCTATATATTTGAATGAAATCGTATGTATTGTCCCAGGGACACCGAGGCTCAGGCGACTATTATAGATGCGCGTGCATAAATTCGATTCCAGATGCGGTTTATGCACGCAGTTGTTTTTTAAAGTGTTTAAGCTCAAAGGGATGTATCTAGATGAATATGTAAATATGTGTGTTTGCCAATAAATTTACATGTATTTTCGTAGAAAGAGTTTTTCTGAATTGTTGAGATGGCTTTGTTTGATATGGACATAAGGTTGTAATAAGCTCAGTACAGGCTTGGAATCCGTAGGAAACACATCAGTATTATTACTATGTGTAGGCTGCCGCTTTCTTTTTGTATGCTTTCTACTAAGATCTTTCCTAATTAATACATTCAAGGAGGAGGAACCCCAATAAAATAAAAAATGGTTTCTGAGAATATTATACAAGATTGCAGCGCAACACCCGCCTGATAATGTTTTGAAAATGCTGCTCGCTTAATGATAAGACCAGTTTTTCTCGCTGTCAGAATGATTTTGCAATATTTCTACGTGAAACTAACCATGAATAGACAGCATTTATTTAATATTTCATTCGTGTTCAGACCAAGAAATAGGGTAATAATCATTTGTCAGCATTTTATTCCAATGAACGCTTGTTTGGAAGTCAGAGAATTCCCAGGCTAATCACTATTTCCAACAAACTAGTTTTATATATAGCAATTTTTTGCGTAGAGTGAATGCCAAAACAAAGGCTGTTATCATAGGCACCCCGAACTAAACGTTTCATCACCTTGATAAAGTTTGCATTAGCTTTGTTTGCTGTTTATTATCGGAGCGATAAGGGAAAAACAGAGTGCTTAATAAAAGTAAACTTTTTATTATTTCGCAGCTATCAAATAAAGTAATAAATAAATAATTTAATATATACATTTGCTATATTAACTTATTGTAAACGATTTTCTGCTTTTCCATGTTTGCCGCTCCATCCTTTATTTCGATATTAACTTGCATATGTAACATATCTGTCCGATATCAGATAGCATTGTAGTTATAACTGAAACTTAACAAGTCTGACAATTCAATTTCGCTTCGTCCTAAAACTAGGGAGGCATTTAGTGGATTACGAAAGGAGGAGGTGGTTGGGAAAGGAGGAAACCATTTCGGGGGATAGGGTGAAAATAAATAACCGAAGAATAAATAGTCAAGTTAGAGATGATGATTAGAGGGGTGTAGGGTGTGATCCTCTCTCGAGGATTGCCGATGCGTGATGGGTGCTAGGTGTGTTGGTTGCTGAGTTTCTGAAGTGCACATAAAACTGATTTGGTTTTCTGTTCACGCCGATCGTCGTCGCTGATGCTGATGGTGATGATGCTTCCCAGATCCCTGATCCCGATTCCAGATTAGTTCACATAGGCCATGCCCGCTCCCTTGCGGTCGAAGTGGCGCACGCGCACGAACAGGAAGGCGGCGACTAGAGAGGCCACGGCCAGGACGAGTAGGAGCATCACCAGACCGCCGACAAAGCTCGGCACCGACATGCAGATGGTCTCCGCATCCGCGGTGCGGGCCGACTGGATCACCACAGTCTCGTTGCTGGCATTGCTGTTCAGCGCGAAGTTCACGTCGCCGGGCGCCACCACCTGGATGATCCGGCTGGTGTTCACGTCCGTCATCTCCTGCGCGTTGCGCTTGTAGATCCTCTGCGGCTTCATCACGATGTCAATGGTGTCGCGGCGCCTTCGCACGCCCCGCAGATCATCCAGTCCCTCCACAGACCTTGGGCGTCCGCCCAGCGAGACCAGGTTACCGCCAGCACTCAGGTCATCCTTGCGCTTCACCGTGCTGTACTGGCCGCCCTGTCCCGGCAGTGGTGGTGGCGGCAGACCCAGCTCGTTGCTGCCCGTTGGCTGCGCTCCCTGCGGCGACTGGGAGCTGGCGGGTCCGGAAGGTGATGCTGAGTCCGCAGTGGGAACCGCAGCCGAAGTCTGGGCCTGGGGCGAGGGCACCACATCAGGCTGGTTCTCTGAGTAAGCGCCAGTGGCATCTGAAGCAGGGTGACGTGGATCAGGATAGGCAGCTGGGGGCAGGACTCCTGGACCGCCCAGGGCAAAGTCGTTCCTTTCGTAAGCCTCTGGAGGTCCATACTCCTCGGACAGGCCGTTGGCTCCAATCTGGGGCAGACCGTACTCGCCGCCTGGCAGACCTGGACCGCACTTGGGCTCGGGGCAGTTGTAGCGACAGACCTGGATGACGCACTGGAAGTGGACGTTCATCGAGTCGGGGAACTTGAAGGCCTGGAAGTATGCGAAGCTAACCACGGAGGCGGACGGGCCAAAGTTCTTGATCTTCTGGAACTTGCTCATAATCTTGGGACGGACAACACAGCCATTCTGATCCACCAGCTGGATGGGAGCACGCTTGCCGTCATGGGCCACACAGTTGCGCACCAGCATGTCGAACTTGTTCTCGTCGTCCTTAATAGCCAACACCATGGTCATTGTCTGTCCGATCTTCACGATGCCAGAAACCTCGGAGGCCCAGGGTCCCTTGCCCACTTGGATCTGCATCCAGCACTGGAGATTGTCGCCCAGGAAGTTTGCGGTAACGGCGTGCAGCATGTCCACCTGGAAGGGCCTGAAGGTCACAGCCTTCTCGTAGAAGTCGTACCAGGTGCAGCGCAGCTTGCGGGCCTGATCCCACACCTCCTGCACATAGGGATCGTACTGGATGATGATTGTGTTCTCCACATAGCTGCCCGACGGCGTTGGCGCTCCGTATCCGGCCGCATTGTGGTTAGCCGAGCTGGTCATTCCGCAGCTATTCAGAAAGATCTCGAAAGTGGCGCTCAGGTGGCCGGTGCCGGGCTTCAAATGGACGCAATGGGGATCGCTGTAGAAGCCCTTGGAGAAGATCATGCCATAGAAGGGCCGGTCGAACTCGATGTTCACCCGCATGTGCGTTTTCTCGCACTGCACCTGAAGGTGCTTGATCTGCGGACTGTCATTGGTGGTGGCCAGGGGCCAGGCCTCCTCTGACAGTTCATTGGTGGCTCCGGTGCTCAGTGGGCCCTGAGGCGCTCCATAGATAGGCGCCGGCGGACCATAGCCGGCCCTGTGTTCCAGTGGCAAGGCAGCGGACTCAATGTGGGAGGCGTCGCCGTGCACGGACAGGTGCTGCGGAAAGAAAGTGAGAATAAAAGGGGGAAAATTAATAAATATTATTATAATATTTAGTTTAATTAATTAAGAATTGAAAATTGTAAATAAATGTACTTTACTTAGCTTATAGAACCAACACTGCGTATGAGCAATATTATTCTTAGGGAATATCACTCATACGCAGTGTTGCACATTATTTATAACAATATTATTTGAGTTAATCCCATTATTTAAACGCAATAATGTCAAAATAAAGCCACCCATCATAAACGTTTCGATTATGGCCTAGGTTATGGCTCAGAGATCACAGGATTGCGGAAAGCACTTATCTTGGCTTGGCTTGCGCCGGCATTTAATTGGAATTTGGGGCTGTAAATATTATGCAATAGCAATCTCCGCCAGACAACGACATTTCAAAATAAGAAGCGAGGCGAAGCGTTGAAAATGACACGACAGCTGGAGCTGAGGATGGAGCTCTTGTGTTTTGAAATTAAATGGTTGCCAGAGCGGCACGCTTACCCAAAATTAAAGAAAGAAGACAACAGCAGCAAATTGAAAGCACAGAGCTTAACCCATTGCGTAAGACAACGGAGACAGGCAGAGACGGAGCCGGAGACGAAGACTTTCTTCTTTTGGGTCCACCGCCCCGCCCCGCCCCGCCTCGCCCCACCTCGCATCTGGTTCATAATTTTTTATGGGTTTCTGGCTGCACACGGGAAGCGGATGTGTCCCACGAAAACCGAAAGTTAAATCCAACACGATGACGGTGTGGATTTTTCCGTGGGCTGCTGTCGCAGCAGTCGTTGTGTTTCTCCAGTTTATTTGTATTTCTTATTTCTTCGTTTTTTTTTTTCGGTGGCCGGTGACCACGCGCTGAGAGATGTCGTGAGATGATTTTGAAAGTGAAATGACCAAAGAAAAACGAGCTGCTGGCTGGGCGAACAAACAAACGGCGAAGCACAACAACGACGCCAAGAAAAAAGTCTTTCTTTTTTTGGGACATTCCACGCAACGGCGCGATGGAGATATCAATATAAACACATCGATGGACCGATCGATCGATCGATCGATCGATGGATGGATAGATGGATGCCTCGATGGCATTGGTAATTTTTCTTCTCTCTTTTTTTCCCCGGGCATTTCACTGCCAAGGCAGAAGAAGAAAACTGACAATAAATAAATAATAAAGCAATCTCTGTGAATTAATGCGCCATAAACAAGAAAGTCAAAACTGGTACAAATCAGAGCATAACTGCAATTTCTTCGCCGCCTCAGCACCCAGAGAGACACGCAGTTTGGATAGAGCCAACTATCCATCTATCCATCTGGCCAAGTGGCGGGCTCTTGGCCAGCTTTGCGTTTTCCTTGACGTGATTGCTGCTGCAGCAGCCTCTAAGACGTGATTGATGCGCTTTAAATAACCCACTGAAGGCTGGCTCTCTGGCTCTTTGCCGGAAGGGGGGGCGAGGTGAGGGAAACAGTTTGTCTTGGCCATGCTTATCAATCGAAAGCGCCACGGCAGCCCCAAGAAATCGAACAGATTTATGATCGTTTCTAATATTGATTGACAGCCTGCTACGGTGGCACGTCCTAAGGGGTGGTATTTAGTTTAAAACAAAATCATTTAACTTGGGGTGGAGTCCGAGGAAATCTTTCTTTCTTAAATGTTTTAAGAAAAATAAAGCTGCAGAAACTATTTTTTAACTAAACAAAGTAATTGGTTTTGCCCAGAGTTTACTTTTGAAATGAAATGCAAAAAATATCTAACAGATTCTTGGCTAACAGCAGCCCCCCATAAAGTATCTGCCGCTGGCGCCTCTGATCTGTTAATCCTCCTGCTGCTGCCTCTGCTCTGTTAAGTGACCGCTTAGGCTGATGCACTTTTCCCCCATATTTCTCCACTTGCTTCTCTCCTCTCCCAGTGAATTTTCCAAGTCTAATTGCAATGATTAGCAAAGTGCCGTTCAGTTGTTAGCTACATTTTCCATCTCTCTCCACTACAAGTCTGGTATTGATATTGATATTGATCTGGCAGCAGCGGCGAACCGCTATATAGTCTTTGGAACCCAATCAATCCATCAATAGGCTTTGGAACTCGCACTGATTTGCATTCGAATTGCTATTGATCGAACGGTAGTCCATCTCCCGACTCTCGTCGAGTCGAAAGTGAAGAGATCCGCTAGAGGTTGGGTCCGCCGCATACGAAATGAGCTGGCCGCCGCCGCCGCCGCCAAAGTGGGCCAATCTTCAGGTGTTTCTCCTACTCTCCCGGCAAACTAACTGTTAACTACAGTGGCAGTAGAAGAAGATGCTTCAGGAAACACCTTCCGGAGATTTATATATAGGCAGTAGCGTCACAGGTCTCCCACTCACCTTTGTGTTGAGTACCAGGCACAGTACTATGGCCAGCAGGCTGCTGCTGCGTCGCGTCAGGTGTCCCATTTTGATCTGGTTCTCTGTGTGTGTCGTCGTCGTCGGCTTGAATTTGAAATTCCAAATTGGCGCCCTGGAAACCAAAAAATGTGGATTTTTGGTTTGTCTTCTTCTGCTGCTGCCTCGTCTCTCCTTCACTCGGCGCTGCTTTCTTCTTCGCTCAGTGGTGGTGTGGTGGTGTTGTTTCTGCAAGAAAAGAAAGGGGAACAAGGGTAAACAATGCTGCGGATTGCTTTGGAGCTTTAAAGATTTGCATACGAATATGATTTTTGAGGCCATTCAATTGGCATGCGATGCTGCTAACAGAACGGGGAGCTGCTGATGTTAACAACAGCCAGTGGTTTCAAACGGTGGTTTTCATTTTGAAATATGCACTGTTATCCACAATTGGTCAATACTCTCCACACTTTCTTCGGCTAGTTATCAAATTTAACATTTATTATACACTTATCACCCAGTATTTACAAATATAATCCAACAGTTGGCTTTATGACCATCATTAACTGGCCAAATTAATGGCCACAATTGCCCGTTTTCGTGCTCATAGTGTCAGCTAGCGAGCTGGCCATACACACACGCAAAGAAAACTGCATTTTATGTAAAGCAAATGAAAACTCGCGCGCACCAAACAGGAACCACTTTCTATTTTCACTATAACAGTACTCCTCCAGCTGAAGAGACAACTCCGAGACCAAAACCGAGTCCGAGTCTGAGTCTGAGTCGAAGTCCAACGGAGACGCCAACGCAGTGGTGGCAGTGGCAGGTTTTCCACACAGTGGCTGCACTTTACGAGCATCCATTAATTTTTGAGTGTCTTTTGGGGGTGTGGTGGGGGGGGGGTCTTGGGCCTTACATTTAACAGTGGCACTCTAGCATGACAGTGCTGTTAGCAGCCGGGCTTAACAGCGAGCTATAGCTTTACAGCGAACTACAGTGGGACGGATTGGACTTGCGCCTGCGTCCGCGTGCCGATAAAGACTGACAGCTTTCACACAGCCGCCAGAGCTGGAGCTAGCGCTGCCGCTAAAGCTGAAGCTGCTGCTCTGCCGCCTTGGAAAAGTAAGCGGTCTTCGAGTCTCGGCTCTGCCGCGAACGCATTTCACTTGCTCCGGAGAGCAGCTCTCCCGCTTCTTCTTTTTTTGGACTCCAACTCCAGCGACTCCGGCGCAGGGTGAATGCTTTCGGTTGGCAGTTTTACTTTTACAGACGCTGGCACTGACACTGGCTCTGGCTTTGGCTCTGTCTCTGGCCCTGGCCAGGTCTTCTTCGGAACACATGTAAATGGGTTTTTAACAAGCGGCGGCCATAAAATCCATGGATCCGCAGAGTAGGAGAGCCTCGAGAGCCACAGAGTATCGTCGCCGCCACAAGAAACCGGCTTGAGCTTGGAGTTGAGCAAGTGTACCATTAACCCACTGAAACAGTAACGGACACCGCCGCCAACTTTGCCGGGAACTCTGTTTTGGAGAAGGCTAATGCTATACGAGGGAGTAGGGGGAGTCGGGAGCTTAGCAGTGACCCTACGACCGATCGCATTATGCAATCTGCGGTTTCTCTTTGCCTTTATCTCAACTAACTTAATATATATGCTAAAAGTCATCGACTTTCAGAGTGAAAGAGTTTATCTAACAAAGATTGTATTTTAAAAATGCAAAAGTTAAGTTAACATCTCAGAAAATTCTTATGATATCTTTCATTTATTTTTTTTTTAACACAGAATTTGGCTAAATTATGCATCAAATATTAATCTTACATGTTTATAATTTTACTACTTAAACTCCAAACTTAGAAAGAACCTAAATAAATCTAATTTCAGCTGAAATAACGTCAGCTACTAATCTGAAATAAAATTTAAAGAAATCTCTGGTTCTAGATAGACTTTTTCCTAGGTCAGTGGTAAATATTTATCACCTGGCCGATTTCATCTAAGATATTTCTTGTAAATTGCTGAATTCTTAAGTCTTTTGTTTCTTTCCATTTTTTTTTGGGATGCTCTTTACCATTTAACTGTTTTTTTATTTGATTTCCTCGGCCACTTTCTTCCCTAGGAAATGGCCAGAGATTTGCATATAAAACTAGAAATCTTTGGCAATTAGCAAGAGAGGCGGCGAAATTTCGTTAGTTATTTATTCTTCTCGCTGTTTTTTTCAGTTTTTTTTTATTTGCTAATTGCTGGCACCCGAACAAATAAGAAATTCCTTATCAAGCGGCTTCAATCGCTGACAAAGAAGACAACAAATGCTTCTGCCTCGGCAGCTGATGGAGCTTGTTTAATGCTCATTGTTGTTGTTGTTGTTGTTGTTGTTATGTGTAACTGCCAAATGGAATTGTTTATTGTTGCCGTTTGGCAAGTGAAAGTTTTCTTCTCCGACCTCGTCTCCTACACCCTCTCCTCCGGCAGAGATGCCGCATATAAGGGCATGCATACTTCGCAGCTTCTCCCCTGTTTGCCTGGTTTTGTTTTCTTTTTTAATTAACACAATAAAAGTTATTTGCCCAGCTAGAAACTTTTGTTTTCAACTAATTAGCTTATGATCTGCAGCTCGGCAAATCATGTGAAAAGCACTCGCTGCTCCCTCGCCCCCTGCCAAGTGAAAATTCAATGAAAAGTCGTGGCAGGAAAGTTGCAACTGGCGGCGGCTGCGATGTCTCCACCAATTGATTGAATGACAATGCGTGACGCTGCTGGCCATATGACTATATATATACCATCATATATAACTGGTCCAATGGAAACTAGGTGAACCACACTCGGCACTCACATAACTCGCGGTTCCATCGATCGTTCGTTCTAATTCTCTGTAATTTACGTGGCTTACATTTCGAGCCCGATGAGCCGGATATCGGCTGGGAATTGTTGTCAGGATTTGAATCTCTGAATCTGAATAGCATCTTACGTTTCCTGTCTTCGCCAAAGTAAACATGTAATTTGGTAAATTACCCAAAATTACTGTGCCAAAAGTGGGAGGTTGTCGCACCTTTTGGCCGCACTAATTCGACAATAACTCTCATTGGGAGCTGAGCTTTCCTTGCCACGAACATCGATAGTCAATTAAAAAAGAAAATACGAAATTGCATTGCCAGTAATTATTTATAGGCTCTGACTGCATTTTATATATTTTCAGCTTTTTGGCATTTGCCAAAACAGCCGCTGCGTCGAGTCCATTAATTTAATTGAACGCTTTCACAAATCCCCCGTCGAAACTAAAGCTACACTCTTTTCATTCATCTCTCGCGGAGGCTGAGACTCTGGCTGGAAAAGCCCCGGGGGGCAAACTTTTTATATAAATACGGCACGCATCTATATGTCTTCATAAGCGTCTTTCGGATATTTGCTTAATTGAGTAGCTGACAAATTCGTTGCTTTTGACAGCGATAGCTTTGGGCTCCGAAAACTCTGAGCTATCAGCTTTGAAGACTCTGGAATCGGGCGCGGCTGCCACCGCAAACACTTTTTTTGGTTAACAAAACAGAGAACTCAAACTCGGCTTGGAATGGAGTTTTATGCGTCGGAATGCTTTTTGTTGTGTGCTTGTCGATCGATTCCAAGTGGTAAAAGTTTCACTGCTGGCGCAGTAGATATTGCAGACTGATGCTGTGTTTACACTGCTAAAAACAAACCCCTTGTCTGTGTTTATTATCAACGAAATGCTAATTCAAAAATTTATTAAGGCACATTAAGTTTTTATGGTGATATAAAAGATTTCATATAGCTTATAGTGCCATTAGAAAGCACTTATTTTGAAGCTTAAAGTAAACATTTATTTGGTATTTATTGTATCTTTTTATAATTACCAAAATATGCTTAAAAAATTGAGGTATCCTGCAGCCAGCTTCCTTAATTTTAACAATAAAATATTATATTTTTTCCAAGTGCATCATTTCGAAAATGTAACGGTACCAACCACCATGTTTCCACTCAATTTGATGTCATTTGTGGCCATGGCTTTGGCTGTGGCTTTTGTGGCCGTAAACGATCGATATTATTTGCCATAGTGGCATAGAAATTGAAGTCAGACCCCCCCCAGTTGCACCTCGTGCCCCCCCTGCGCCCCTGGATCATGCGTAATTAACTACACATGCCGATATCGCGGGCTTCGGATGCTGTGAAAGTGAAATTTGTTCAACACCAACAATGCAGAAGGCGAGGGACAGAGCAGAGCGCAAAAATGTTAACAGCCGAAGGTTTTTTATTTTCGTTTTCTTATTTTCCTGTAAAAGGGGCAATTTACTTTCGTTTGAGTGTGTGCCTCTCGGTTAACTGGGCTTTTTTTATGGCTATTAAGTAACTCTTTTTTCATTCGTACAGATCAGCAGCGGCAGATGGCAACCGATTAGCTCTGAAGCGTGCTCTCGGCTCGAAGATGTGTGGAAAGACATTGTTTTCGGTGATGAAACGCTCATCATCGTCACAAATGTTACTTTACTAATTTAATTTTCCTCCTATGGCTTTTTAATTTGCATCGGTAACTGTTTCAGTTAGTGGTTCGTAAAACTTAATGGCCTGATTAAATAGGTTTGGGCATCAGTTTTGTCATAGATTGTATAATATTTCAACAAGAATTTGGTAATGATTATGGTCATTAAAAATGAATTATCGAAATAAATTGATTTTGTAAATGATATTTCATTGAAGAAAATAAAAAAAGGAAGTTTTGTTTTAACTTTGATCGTTTTTAGCATATTTAATCCCTTCTTTTGAGGAAATGTTATTATTTTAAGACAAATTTTGAAAGAAAACATTAAAATAATATTGTTTTTATTTATTATACAAGCTTCTTTAAGTTTTTATGCAATATTTTCACTTTTCATCTCAATGCAAACAAAAGACTTAGGCAACAAACTCGCCCACTTGCCGCTAAGGTAAACAGAGCCCGCAGGTTTTTTTCTGTTGTTCTCCTATAAGCTCAGCCACACATTATGTAAATAAGAGCAAACAATTTATTTTCTACGCTCCACATTTTGGCGACAAGGCGACAATTAACCCGACTTTGGCGATAAGGCTGGCGCCCGCAGCCTGCAGACTTGCCCCCAGGCGGCGGTGTCGCAGCAAATGAAAGTAAATTGTTGCAACTTCCCTTCGCTTCTCGCTTCACCTCACCTCACATATCTCTCGGCGACGGCATTCCATTCACCTGGTTGCCGTTGTTGTTGCTGTTGGCAAATCTCCTTCTGCCCCGCATGTGCGTGCAAAATGATAACGCAATTTATCGCAAAATAGGGAAAGTGAAATTAGAAATGGGCCTCGCCGGCAATTTGCATACTGATCTGGCACACACACAAATTCACAGCACTGCGGGCTGAAGGCCGGGCGTGAATGTGGGGAATGTTAATTGAGGAAATTGCAATCATGGCAAGGGAAATGCCAAAATGGAGTTCAAGAAAATGGTTTTTGGGTATATATCCTGTACGATATATATGCTGAATCATTTTATGATTTTTAGATGATTTTCGTGTGTTTTTAATAACAATTCTTGGGCATTTTAGTTTGGTAAAATGTTAATTTATTAACTTTAAAGTTTTTTAGGTAATAATTCGTGTGATTTTGTGCCTTTTGTGAAGCATAACATTTAATTTATGGCTCTAAAATTTGAAATCAATGAAGTGTATGTAGTGTATAATTAAAGTATCTGATAGTTTTCCACTTAAACAGAGGTTTTCTACAAGATATATCATTATAGCGTTTAAAATCTTACAAATTTATGAGACTTCCCAAGCTAATATTAAAGTTTATTAAATTACTGCCTTCAAAAACTGACATAAATTCACAGTTTTCAGTGAACCATAAACTTACTCTTTTAACAAAAAAGCACCAAAAGAATTTCCCTGTTTTTCGGCTTACCACTTCCGTTACGTTTTTACCTGTAACTGCAACCCTCTCTGATCGCTGATCATTAGTGCGTTGAGACCCGAAAAGTGCCGTTAGTGGCAGGATCAAAAGATGCAGATGCAGAGATAACAAAACGAAACAAGACAATTAACATAATTCACAAAAAAAAAATATATACATATATACAGAGATCCCAACCTTTTCCGTTGGCCATTTCTACTTTCCATTTCTTTTTTAACGGTAAAACGCGAAATTCGCTTAAGAAAGACTCCAATTGCAACGGGGTTTTTATTTAGGATCGGGGAGATCGGGGGGCTCCGTTGATCGCTGATCGGCTGCCATTGAATGGCCAGAACTGGTTTGGCCTTAACTGCGAAGCCCAACGAAAGTAAAAACTCAAGGGCTTGCACTTTCTGCCCAAGTCCAGTTACAAGTTCCAGTTGAGTTCAGTTCGGTTTAAGGCGAGGAAAGATCGGCGAAGAAAGAACGACGGCGAAAGGTGAAAGAAAGCAAAGCGGAGACAACAAAAGAAAGAGGAGGAGGTGGTGGAAAAGGTGCCCCTAGTTGCAACTTGCAACTGGCAAGCAAGCTGGCAAGCTTGCAACGCATCGTTAGCCGAAGCCACGATGAGGCCGCAAAAGAGTTGCACAGGAAGAAATCTTATAGGAACATCATTTAATATTTTAATTAAATTTCATATTTATTTTTTTGTGATTTAAGAATGAGTTTAATAGAATTTGCATATGTCTTTCTTTCAAATTCGTTAAAGAACACAAAAAAAAAGTAATAAAGACATTTTTCAAAACGTTTTTAAATTCATGGCTCTTTTTTTCGAAATCTTAGCTCCTTTTTGGTATCAAAACATCTTCTTACATTTAAAAATGATTTTGTATAATTAATCTCTCAATCTTTCTTAATACCTTCTGCAATTTTTAAAACCAAAACAAATAGTCCGAGTTATTTCTCTCCCTGCAGAAGCACATACAACTGCCGAGGCGAAGCCAAAGCCGGTTGCATTTTGCTCTGAAATAATTAGTGACCCAATTTCGAGGCTGCGGCGGCTGTCGCCACGGAGCGGCCTGTTCCGCTTGCCTGCCACCGATCCGTCCCGATCCCTCCACAGATCCGCTCCTCTGGCAGATTGCGAGTGCAGCTCGGAGCTCCACAAGCAAATTGCTTGCTGGTGGTGGTGGTGTGGTGGTGGTGCTGGTGTTGGCGTACCTTGTGGCATGCATGCAAAGAAAGTGGTTTTCATTTCTTTTCTTCTCCAGCGCAATGCATCCACACTCGAAAGGCTACTTGAGATGTTTCGTTTCGTTTCAATTCGTTTGCGGTGCTCGGGTTTTCAAGTGACTCTTGCGGCTCAATCACAAACGAATCGAAATACGAACAGATCCTATGATTTGACTGATTTTCCATGATTTCCATGATAATTTCAAAGCAGCATTGATTGCGTCTAATGAAGAGTTTGGCCTGACGGGTGCCAAATGAGTTTCTGTGGTGAACAAGCCGAAAAATTAGGGTTAACTGGAGAGCTAACCAAGTGAAATGGAAAGAAATCACCGACATATTCAAGTGAATTGAATAATTTAGACAATTACAATGAGAGTAATGGGTGAAGTCTCATTAGACATTATTAATGGGAGGATCTCAATTTCAGGAAATGAAAGCTAAAGCTTGGTTTTTTTTAAGAAGATTTGAAAAGACCGTTCTAACGCATTCTTTTTCTTGTCATTTAATAAAAAAATCTTGTTTTTTTTTACAAAACTCCTGCGGCTGCCAATGAAAGTTCGGTCGCTTTTCTTTCTTTACTTTTCTTTCTTTTTTTCCATCCCGTTGTTAGTTGACATTTTCACGCTGCCATGAAAAACTGCGTGTAAATTGCACAAGGCGGCGAGACAATTGCCGTTAATTTGAAATTGTCGCCAAGTCGCTGAGCCAGCTCGACTTTGTCTGCAACAGACTTGCCGTTTGCGATTGAGATTGAGCCTGAGCCTCGGTCTGAGCCTGAGCCAAGAGCGAGAAACCTGTAATTACTTTGCAACAAGTGGCTCGGCTTCTTTCACTAGGAGAATGCCTGTGTGTGTGTGTGTGTGTGTGTGTGTGTGTTGGAGTCTGCTGTGTGGGGAATCAATTAAAAGTATCGCCGGGCGCTATGTTTGGGCAGCGATGACACTGGCACACACGGCGTATGATCAATGCAACCCATTTGGCGCGCGTGCTTCATGGAGGCACTGAGAGACCCACACTCGGGAAATTAAATACAGAAAATTGTAATAAAATGAAAATTGAGAAATAAATAAAACATTTGAAGAGACAGAAATACTTAGTCTTCAATTGAAATGCTTTTAGTTCTGACAAACGTAAACCAAGTTTTTAAGCAAGATTTAAAGGGAGTTTCTTTCACCAGGAAAGCTTCATATTTTCCCAATTAAGTATTTGTTTCCCTCAGTGTAATTTCGCACACACGAAAGTAAGTACAGATCGCAGATCGGAGTGCCGAGCGAAATTGTTTTCATGCGCCTGGCCAAAGTGGAGCAGTTTTTGAACAAAGCAATTCGCAATATTAATCAAACACACAGCAAACTGAAAGAGAAGCTGCCAGACATGTGTGTATGTGGCGGCTGCTTGCAACTGCAGTGCGAGTGCGAGACTTGGCGAATGAGAAGCGGCACAGGCTAATTTCAGACTTTCATTCGCGCGAAACGCGATGAAATTTCACCAGCAGCAGCAGCAGCCACATGAGACACACAGAACCAGAGCCGGCAACTGAAATTGCAACGACTCCGAGGCGCGTCTTGTCTCAAATCTCGTTTCCAGTGGGTGGCAGCTCCGAGTCCAACTCCAACTCCTACTGCTACTCCGGCTATGGCCAATTGGAGGCTGTGAGTATGCAAATCCAAATTAGGCTTAATGAGCCAAGGGTTCCACATATCTTCCACAGCTCTGCCTCAGCTTTGCGCCTCAGCAGGCAGCAGCTGTCGGTCGGCTCTCAGCTCGGCTCAGCTCTTTAACTATTATTAATAATAGTTATATTTCCGCATAATGCACGACGACGAAAGTTTGCTGTGCGTTTCGGCTTTCTTCAGCAGCACTCAGCACTCTTTTCACGAAAATTACAAACATTTACGAGGCACCCAAGTCTCTCTCTCTCTCTCTGGCCAAGGTGATTGCAACGCTTTTGTGGGCAAATGGAACTGTGGGTTGAGTCTTTCTTTTCGATTATCGGAGAACTATCTCCGTAAGCTATAAGCTATAATCTGGGCAAACAGACTTTAGGCTAGTCTCCAAGAACGGTTATGTGGGTTATGGCTAAGACTGTTCATTAAATTGGTCTGGAGTGGGCCATAAATGGTTTGTACTTAATGAGAGTTTGTTTTAAATGGCAATTACAGATAGTAGCAGGAATTAACGAGAAGTGCTTTAGATATTTAAATGGATTCCGGATAAAGAAGCTTTAATTATTGAAGAATAAATGCATCTTGGCTTAAAGAGTTTATTTCTAAAAACTGTTGGAATACTTGAAGAGTTTTAATTTTACAAAATCAAATCTTTTAAAAAGGATGGACTTTTATTGGTTTTAGAATTTGATTTGATTTTTATTTGTCTTTCTAACAATGTTCAAAAGACTCCTCTCATTTATTTGTTATTATTTATTTCACACTTTAAACCTTAACTTTGTATATCCCATGTCCTGTGGCACTCTAAATCCGTTCACAAAAATTTTCGAACCAAGTAAAAGCCTGCAGTGGCCACCTATTAATTTCCTTCTCCATTCGTCACACTTTCTTACCTTCAGGCAGTGTAAATCCTGGTCATTTGGGTATATTGGTTAATCCCTTTTTAGCTGGAGTCGATGGCACAGCGGCGTGATCACGTTGGAGCTCGTAGCTCTCCACTGGAATCTGGTATCTGGGATCTGTTCGTTGCACAAATGGAACCAAGAGCAAGTCTCGAGTTGCTCGCTTGTTTTTGTAGCTTGTTTTTATTCTCCGAATATTTATATAATTATTAATATTATATTATTCTATAGCGAATGCCGGGCACTGCGATAGTGGCGGAGCGAAGGGACGCGCTGCGTATACGCGGAGCTGGAGCTAAACAGGACGCACTCGGAGCTCGGAACTGGGTACTAAAGACAACTCGTCGGACACAGAGTTGAAATGAAAATGCGGCCCGGCCGTATTGCTAACCAAGATTTTATATCGCGTGAAAGTTTTGACCCCTTTACCAGTGGCTCCGCTCCAGCGAAGACTTGCTGCAGAGAGTCTTCCAAGAGAGAAAGAGAGTGGAAATTGCTGAGCTCTCCGAATGCAAAATATGCCGTT
The DNA here is from genome assembly GCA_035045905.1 of Drosophila anomelani. Lineage (NCBI taxonomy): Eukaryota > Metazoa > Arthropoda > Insecta > Diptera > Drosophilidae > Drosophila > Drosophila anomelani. The sequence continues at coordinate 4,129,351 of JAWNOO010000165.1, forward strand.
TTCGGTGCTATTCTTCTCAGGCAGCGGTTTTGTTTTTGGCCCGAAACTTGTTAGGCCGGGGCAACTTTTCATTTCAGGCCGCTTTCTGCGGGCGCCTTGTTTCTCTTTTAGTTTGTGGAGTATTTTATTATTTTGTTTTTTTTTTTTTTCTTTTTTTTTTGGCAAGCAGCTTGCCGCTCGGTGTCAAGGTAACTGGTGACGTCGGGCTACCTCAACGATTGCCTAATTTCGATTGTTATTCGAAAAGGGTTCGCATTCGCTTGCGTCCGGCTCTGACTCAGCTAACGGGGCTCATGGCGACGCTTGTTATTCTGGCCAATGCATTGGAAAATTAAATTATGAAAGCTTATGCAATCCCTAATGACATAATGCTCGCACACTTGGCGGGGGCTCTGCCCAAAAAGCGTTAACGGAATTGTCACAGCAAAGACACCAATGAAAAGGCTTAGAGAAGGCAAGCTATGGGTCGGACACCTTTTGTTTGACCTTTGTGTTTGCTTAGCGTAAATAAATTTAATTGGTTTATCAAGTTAAAGCCTTTTGTTTCTTTTCAGGGCAAAAAATTAAAATGAAAATGCTTTACAGAGACATTTTTCCCCATACCACTTTTTAATTGAATAATTTCTGAATTCAAGTTTGTTGCTTAAGTCTTTTGTTTTACTTGCTGGAATACATTTAAAATAAATCAATATACCACAACCTTTTAATTAAATAATTTCTGAATTCGAGTTCGTTGCCTAAGTCTTTTGTTTATCTGAAGAAATGCATTTAAAATAAATCAATAAATACAGTTTCTGGCTTTGTTTAGTGTTTAATTAGTATTCCAAACAGCATCCAGAATAAAAATTGTAAAAGTTCGCGCTTTGTAATTGAATGAGTTGCAAATATTTTATTTTATTGTATATATTTGCGTAAATTCTATTGTTAAATTCAACAAATAAATTGTTTTTTAAAAAGAAATGTACATAATTTAGGTCACAAATAAAACGAAAATATAGGAATCAAAAAGAATTCAATAAAATCAAACAAGTAAATAAATATTCAAAAAATTACGAAGCATTATGAACAGGATTGCCCTGTGAATTAGTGAATTATAATTAAGATAATAAAATTTCGCTCTTAAAAGTTAAATACCCCCACTTAAACCTAAAAAAATTATTTAAAAAATCTATCGAAACACCCATTAATCCCCTAATTTGAACAAATTATGGCGAGTGACAAGAAAATGTCACCATTAAATATTATTAAAAATTGTTAAACCAAACTCCATTTAATGATTTTAGCCCAATCTTCAAACACAAACGCCTTGGGCCTTCCACATTGCACAATCCTAAGCAGAAGTAAAAGCTAACAACTTTGTGCCAATTTTCTTGGCAACAAATTTGATCAATTTTAAGTGTAAATTTGTCATTTGCACAGTTGAGATATTTGTTTGTGGTCCGGCGTCCGCCCAATTTCCGATGATGAAATGGCACAAAAATGTTTACCCTGCGAAATGAAATCAAAGAAACAAGCTTATGGCCCCCCCAAAAAAAAAATGATTAAGTAGAAATGCCCAAATCGGAAAGAGATATATGGAGATCTATCTTCGACAATTGGCCAGAGTCACTGGGCCGAGCCCAAGAAAGTAATCTCGGTGCGGCGATGATGATGATGATGAACTTTCATTCGCATACGCACCTTGGCTGCCCAAGCGATGACATCGAAAGAAATCGAAAGTTAGGGTTTCGATTTCAAGCCACGCCACGGACTCTGCTCCAAGTCGTATTTGGATGCGGATCCGGGGTGAATCACACGCTATGGCGGTGGCCCAATGACGTAGATCCTCTGCAAATGCGTGCATTTGATATAAACAACCAGCATGCCGGGTTACACTGGAGCTGGGCCCAGCTCAGTTACCAACTCTGGAATTGGGTCAGGGACGTGCCTGGCATGCTAATTGAGCCGTGATCCAATCCGCTGACGCACTCGCTGGTGGGCAGGCCCAGAAAATGCTGCTCGTTTCTGTATTTGTTTCTGTTTCTGCCTTGGTTTTCTTCGGTTTCTGCTTCTGCTTCGGTTTCGGTTTGTTTTGTCCCCTCTTTCTAGAAAATTGAGGCACTTCTGAGCTGAGATCAGTTGGGAAAGGCAATGGTTTTCGGGCTCTGATGTAATCTTGGTTGGAGAAAGTGAAATGTGAAGGTTTCCTGGCCTGGAATTTCACAATTTAATTAAAATAAAATTAATTAAGGTAAATTAACAAGTTTATAAACTTTAAAAAAAGGAACTTAAGCTATATCAGTTGAAAATAACTTTTCTCTCGAAAGATAGTAAAGGTTTCCTGCCCAAATTTCACATTTTAACTTAAATAAATATATAAAACTATTTTAATTTGCACTCTAAACTTACAATAAGTTCTTCTAAAATCAACTGCAACCAACTTTGATTATAAAATCATCTCCTGACTTCATAAAAACCATTTCCCACCCATCCCAAAGTTGTTTTCCTTGTCTCAAAACTCCAACACTAATTGTAAAAAATAAAAACATTTAAATATTTATCAGCAGCGGTAAAGTGTTTACCACTTGCATGAAAAATGTCTCCATTTAACGTTGTCGTCACCCAGTGGCCAACAGGTACTCCTCCTCCAAACCGCTCCACTCTTCAGCTTTTGAATCGTCATCACAGTGGCGGTGGCAGTAATAAAAATAAACCCGGGTTCATTCAGTTAATTTTTGTTTTATTTATGAGAAGATAAAGATAAAAACCAGTTGCTGCAGGGAGCATTTTGCAGTTATAACGGACCGCAATCCGGACTCTTATTGTTTATAAACAAATTATCGTGGACCAAGGCGGCTTTCAAACAATGTCAATCATTATGCAAGTCGAACTCCGGCCGGAGTTGTGGAGCTGCAACCCCGTTGCCCGGTCATCGAGCTCAATGGAACAACTCCACACTTTTTACTTTCCATTTCTTTTGTCAGCGTCTTTTGCTGGGCCGCAATTTGCTGGCTTTGCCTTTTTTCTGTTATTGTTCACTTGGCTGTAACTCGCTTTTCCGTTGGCCTGTCTGTCTGTCTGTCGCCGGCCCTAAATCACATTTATAAAGACAATGAACCTAGGTCCCTGACTGACTACACACAGGTGTATGTATATTAGCCAAAAGTTGAGGTGAAGGGGCTGAGCTCCGATTTGTTGGGCATTAAATAATTTTGTTTAGACCATTGGAAGGCAGAAAGTTAACGTTTTAACTTATTAGCTAAAATATATATCAAATAGATTGTATTTAAGCCTTAATTACACCTATTTTTCTTAGTTAAAAAATGTTCTTAAAGGAATACTTTATCTTTCTTCCTTACCAAACTTTCTAAATACATTCCTCAGCCATAGTTGGCTGTAATTTGGCTTCAATTTCTCTCAGTGTCTGTGCAAAACATGTCAATTGATTTGGTCTTTGGTTTCGGTCCTCGCTTGATGGCTGCTGCGCCCTTTTTTCGCCATGTTTTCGTCGGTTTGGGCCGCATAAATGGTGCTTAATTATTATTTTATGCATATGACTTTTGGGGGCCGGGATGAGGTCGGATCGAATGGGAGTCAGGCGGACGCAGCGGAGATCCGAGCATGGACGGAGCCTGAGTCATGCGCCATATATCACTTTCACTCGCCAAAAAGCCAAAGCAAAACGGCAAGAAATCTCAATCGGACAGCCAAAAGCCAGACGTAGACACAGCCAAAGGCGTGTCTGGGGCCAAGGAACAGCTAGGCTACACTGGGAAAACTAGAGCAGAAATGTGTTAAATATATATATTAGATACAGGCCACTAAGTAATAATATTATTTAAATAAATATCAGGTTATTGGAAAAGGGAAATGTATAAATATAAATTTTTAATTAAATGCTGCCTAAAACCCAACCTCGAAGCTCAACTTAAGGCAGTCTTTTACTGACTTTTTTTGATTTTAATAATAATTAATTTTTTTGAGTACATAACAAGCCGTTTAACTCTCATGTTCGATATATTTAATTGCTGACGACAGAGTCGAGAGTTTAGCCGCTAAATAAACTTCAACATGAAACTGCAATGCCAACTCCGGATCTCGACTTGAGCTGCAGTTGGAAGACGTGTTGAAAGGTCTTAAGTCCGCTCGATTGCATAAGCCACTCACTCAGCCTTGCCAAAAAAGAAAAGATCTTTTTTAAAAATAGTTTTCTAAAGAAAAAAGGTTCACAAAAGGCTTTACTCTTTGTTTGCTTTTTTAATCGTAGTCCCATTTCCAATTCCCACAAAATTTCGATTCACGATCAATATTTATTGAAGACAGTTGGAAATTATGTGTATCTTTCGGTTAGACTCTTCGTTTAGCACACACTCGAGACTCGAAGGTTTTCACTTTCGTTTCAAAGCTCACAGCCACAGCTACAGATACAGATATATATATTTATATATAGTTGTAATATTCAGTTGTGCGTATGCAAATTAGGTAGCGACAGCGACAACAAGGCCCAGAAATACCGTAAGTGGCCAAAAGCCAAATCTCTGCTACAGATACCAAAAGAAAAGATGCCCGAGTAGAGATACTCAGATACTCGACTACAGGCAGCCCGTTAACTGTTTTTATTTTTTCGCCAAATGAAAGAGAAATTGTGAGCCAAGATTTGTTTTTTTTTTATAAAAATATAGTAGGTATATATGCTAATTGGTGCGCTAGCTGAAGCTTAAAGCCAAAAAAACGCCTAGTTCATAGGCCATAAGGTAGAGCATTATGTTGTAAGCCAAATATCGTCTAGCTACCAGTTAATGAAAGCTTTATTTATGGCAATTACATAGTTATGATAGGTGAGAGATTAATATAATCATTTCATATAAATGAGACATGAGACATCTCCTGACGTAAGCAGTAAATAAAGAATAAACACAATGGTAAAAAGATATCAAAATGTAAACCTTTATAGATATCTCTAGTTTTAGATTCTCCCAAAAAATAAGTGCATAAATGATTCCATTAAAATGTTAGCAAACTAAGAAACTTCTCTCTGAAAAAGAAGAGCATTCAAAGTTCGTACCCTTCCCCTCTTAATGTCTCGATCGATTAAGCCCATGCTGCGATTGGCTTCGCGAATATATTATAAATTTCGCATAGCGGAAACCATAAGATTCGTAAATTATTGCCATCTGTGTTTGGTGCTTTCTTCGGATCTTTCTAAGGTTGGATAACACACCAGGCTTTGTTGTGACTTGGAATCTCCGTTGCGCAACGCTTCGGCAAGGTGAAACATTTGTCCCGAGAGTATATTTTTTTTTTGTAAAATGCATTAATCAAATCGAAGGCGATCACCGACTGTGTGATCTCAGAATAGCGAGCGCGATCATTGGTGCTTGTAAAGTGAAAAGTTGCCGGAATTTGACACCCATTAAAACGGTTTGGTTTCGGTGTTTTGGCTCTTTTAGGCTTTTGCCTTTTGCTTTCATTCAGAGAGCCGAGAAATCGACGTTAATTGAATATTAAGGTCTAAAGCGGGGTTAATGGTTGGCGGATTGGATGCGTTTTTTGGCTTTGCTGGCATTGGAGCCATTTATAATTGCATTTTAATGCTATTTATATCTGGCCAGATATATATCTACACACACACATGTGAGTGGGGCTGGTGGCTATCATTAGGCAACGCTCGGCAGCCGCTGGGTTACTTAATGACCCTCGGCCGAAAGACCACAGCTCCAGCTTCGCAGCCACTAAACTGTGAAAGAGAAATGCCCGGGCGCAAGAAAGAGATGCGGAGAAAGCATGGTAGCAGCCGGAATCTGTAGTTAAAGCCGAGAAGCACAGGGAAAAATATTAATATTCTGAAGAGGTGTTTAAAATATAGATTTTGAATCTTTAAAAAGTAAAAGAAAAGAAAAAAATATCTGTTAACATTGTCAGTGTTTTTCTTAACTATTCCATATTTTTCAAGGAAATCAATCGTTATTCACCAAGTTAAAACTTAACTTAAACTTCCGAATCTCAACATTCACTTAGGGTGTTTTTATTTAACTAAAAAGTAGTAAATAATTATTTTAAAAATCCTATATAAAATATTTAAAAGAATGATTTTTTCTAGAATATATTTATTTCCTAATAAACCTTAATTTTTTTACAATGCATGGCCAGCATCCAGACAAAATCAAAGCAATTACCATAATAAAAATCCGCTTGCCCAATCAGCGGCCTTCCAACAATGATAACAGGTGAAACACTAACACACACACAACTTACCTGTGCTGAAAATAAATGCAAATCCGCTGGGCGATTACTTTCGATTGCTGTACTTGTGGAAAGGTTGCTGCCTGCGGGGCCTGCAGTAAGTTTCTGCTGATTAAGTTGCTGTCTTAGATTCGTTCACGCTGTTTGATTTCCATTTAAATAATCATGTACATTTGATAGTTTACGGGTCCACCTGCCGAGAAATTTACCTGGAGACTTTAAGATAAAAATAGGTATTTAACCATTTTTTGTGGCGGTCTACTGATTTCTCTCAATCAATAAATTAATAAAGAGATAGTCAAAGTTTATACTCAAAAATTAAAGTAAGAAATCAAAGATGAATTCATCTAGGACACAAGAAAAAAACATAAAAAAAGTAAAAAAAATTATTATATTTAATTCGGAATGCTTTTCTGTGTTAGTTTTAATACATCTGAATACCGCAATTAGTTTTAATTCTATTTATTAAAATTTTTGACAGTTTAAATGATGTAATCCCATTAAAATTTTTTGAACATTAAGTTAAATTAAAAAAAAAAATGCACAATTTTTCTATATATAAATTATGATTTTATTTAGAAATCGGAATATATAACATTCGACAATAAGTGCGTTTCCAAAAATTGTAAACATTCGGTAAAGCAATATTTATTGATATTATTTTAAGGAGTCTTTTTTCAAATCAAAATTAATAAAAAAAAAAACCAAAAACAAATATAAATTCGGACACTTTATCAACGTTGCCAGACTGTGTGGTAAACAGCTGAGTTGGCTCCCGCGATTTTCAACACTTTTTGCGCCAAAAGTCGAACGCAACTGCGAGTGTGTGCGGTTTTGATTATTTTATTATTAACAAAAAACAAACGAAGCAGCAGCGAAGTGACCCAGAAATATGAGCGAATCGGTTGCTGAAACTGCAGCGGCGGCGGAAAATGAAGAGCAGGCCGACGTCTCTATGGAAAAGCTGCAGTTGGACGAAGATGACGAAAAGAATGTGTCTGCAGAAGATTTGCTCGGTGGCAAGAGTTTGATGATGTCGGACGACAGCGAAGACGAGGATATATCAAGGAAAGTATCTCCAAAGGCCAGGCGCCAGAGGAGACTGCTCAGCGACAATGAGGAGGAAGTGGAGGCAGCGGGTGATGCGAACGAGGACTCGGAGCAGCAGTTCGAAATGGTGGAAGCGAAGGAAGAGGCATATGCAGAGGCTACCAAGTCCAAAAAGAAAATATCCGCCATCATAGATACGGACAGTGAGGAGGAGCCAGCGGCGAATAAGGAAATGGAACCCGATCCGGAGACTCCAATCAAGACAATCACAAATAACAAACTCAAAGGTTTGGTGGACACGGACTCCGAGTCAGAGGAGCCGAATCCTCAGAAGAAAAAGTCGAAAAAGGTGGCCAAGAAACAAGTTAAAAGATTGGACGACGAGGAAGGCCAGGAGCAGGATTCGAATAAGGAGAAACCTTCCAAGAAAACAAAGAAAAAGAAGCAGCGGATGGACAGCAATAGCGAACAGGAGGACCACAAAGGTTTGAGTTGCGGGGAAACCAGTCCCGTGACTAGCAAACTCAAGGGCTTGGTGGACTCAGAATCTGAACCGGAGATGAGCAGTCCAGAGAAGTCAGCAGGGGAGCAGGAAGCAGCCACTGAACCAGCCGCAGGGAAAACAAAAAAACCAAAAGTTGTACGCGTAAGTTACCCATTGAATTCTCTTAAAATATATATGTATTTATCTATGAACATTTTTCTACAGGAATCAGCTAAGAAAGCTTTGCAGGGGATGCAGGCTATTCAAAGCGAACAACAACGGCTGCACCGCGAGGCCCACATCAATGTGCCCTACCATCAGCCGAAGCCCAGGACGCTAAAGGAGTTCCTCGCTCGACGCACCATAAATGAACCTCTGGCCACTGCCTTGGCCGGCGGCAGTCCCATGCCCAACAAGCATCCCAAAAGGCCGGTGAGCCTGCGCATGGCCAGCGAGGACTTGGAGGCCTTTGCGTAAGTTATGACTCAAAGAAATAAAATAAAAAGGAAAAAAAAACTACCGTTTACTTTGCAGGAAACTAATGGAGGCGCGAGCCCAGGAAGCCAAAGAGTTTTTCAAATCAGAATCCGAGTCGGACGACGAGGATGAAAGCGAACCAGAGAACGATGAAAAGGAACCAGCCGTGGAGTTAAAAGACAATCCTGGTGTTATGGATGATGTACCAGAGATCCAAGAGAAACGCAAGGAGCCGTCAGAAGAGCTAGCCATCGAGCCAATGGAAGAGAGTGCTCTTGCAGAAGAAGAACCCATTGCTTCCACCTTCGCTGCTGCAGGTCTGGGGGAAATCCAACCCGAAGGTGAGCCTACATCGCCCGCTAAGGTGCGTCTCGTTACGGAGGTAGTGGAGCTGCCCAAGCTGGACTTGAGCACCATCAGATTAACGTCGCCCTCCAAGCCGGCAACGCCAAAGATTAGCGAGGCAATTCGTCGGCTGAAGATCGAAAAGAGCACAGATGTGAGTCCCTCGCTGAAGGGCGATGCCAGCATGGTGATTGACCTGGAAACGGGCGATATGTTTGAAAAGAAACCAACTGGAGTGGATGATTTGCTAAAGCGGCTGATGAAAACCCGCGAGGCCAAGAAGCACAAGACCTCAGACACAGTCAAGTAAGTAAATCATAAATCTTGTCATGGAACCCATATTAATTCTTGATTCCCCTTGCAGCATTCTAACCACTGAGCACGGCAAACTGGAGATGTCCAAGGTTAACTTCCATCTACACGAGGAGGAGCCCGTAAGTAAGGAACCCAAGCCAGGCGCGGGCTACATTAAAATGCAGGAGCACCTCAAGACTCTGATAACCAAGAAAAGAATGGAAGAGCTGCGAAAAAGGAAGGCTGAAGAGGAACAGGAGCGGGCAGAAGACGATGAAAACATGGAAGTGGATGAGGATGAAGAGTACGAGCCGGAAAATAAGCCTGGCCGGGCTGAGGTGGCCATCAACGAGGAGGAAGAGATCTTAGAAGATTGCGAGGGCATAAACGATGAGGATGCAGAAGAGGTTCTCGATGTAGAAGAAGATCAAGAAGAGGATAGAGAAGAAGTAGAGGAAAAGAGCAGTGGGAGTGAAGTGGAAAGCGAAGTAGAACCAGAAAAAGAGACGCAAACGGGACGCAAAAAGAATAGAATAATTCAGGCATTCCAGGACGACGACAACTCCGACGACGATGATTTGGATCTGCTACAAACTCCCAAGCCGAGCGGTGCTCCTCCCATGACGGCCACCCAACTACAACTCTCTGCTCAAAAGCTCTTCGACGCAGAGACTCATCGCACAGCCAGCGACGAGGAAAACGAGCTACTTGACCTTTGCTCCGGCCAATTTCCGCAGACTCAAATGCAGTCCTCTGCCGCACCCTCCGTGGACACGGCTGTGATCAGTCAGATTCCGATGACCCAGTTGGGAGCAAGTAGCCAGGACGCACCCGAAGAACTTGAGTCCCTCTGTTCCGGCACCTTTGCCACACAGTTGCCGCCGCAGATGCAGGAAGCCCTGGCGGATTCTCAACCGGCCTCAGAGGTGGCCAACAAAATCGTATCCAGCGATGAGGAGGAGAACAAGGATGAAGCCTCCAATACAGAAAGGCCGCGCAAGAAGAAACTCACCAAGAAGAGGCAAAAGAAAAAGGCGAAATTGGGCTTCTCCGATGACGAGGAAAGCGACGAAGAGGAGTTTGAGGAGGAAAGCGACGAAGAGCCAGCGGAGGATATCCCGGAAACCTTTGTGGACTACGACTCCGAGGAGAACGAAATCGTTGTGGAGATGAACAAGAAGGAACGCAAAATGCGTGCCGCCAACTTTGTGGAGAAAGAAGCTGAGCTATCCGAGTCGGAGTGGGGATCGGCCGACGAGGACGAGAAGAACATGGATGCCTATGACATAGAGTTGGGCGACGAAGATCAGTTCGATCGGGAGAAGCTGCGTAACGAGCTGGGACAGATTCATGCGTAAGTAGTTTCGTTATCTTCGTTACATTAGTATAACTTATTGCTATTAAAGCCGAAAAATGCTCGACCAAGACATTCGGGAGGTGCGCAAGATTCAAGACATGCTCTTCGAGGACGACGAGGGCGCAGTGCGTCAGCGTCAGTTCCGCTGGAAGAATGCAGAGAACGGCTTCAGCCTAGAGGACCACCGTCCGGAGAATGGCGAGGCCAACGAGGGCAGTGGCGATGAGGAGAATGAGCACCTTTGGCGTAAAATCCGATACGAACGCGAGCAGCTGCTCTTGGAGAAGGGACTGAAAGCGGTGCGATAACTACTGTCCTTCCTTACCCCGTACTTGGCTTATAGTGTATCCTTTCTTTTAGGAGGCCGCCTCGCCCTTGTCAACGTCCATGATGAACAACAGCTCCACTCCCGGTAGCTCAATTCGTCGGCTGAACATAGTTACGGCCAAAAAGACAACGGTAGAAGTGAAGAAGAGTTCCCCGTTCCTGATCTCAAAAACTGTCACTGGCAACAAGCTCCAACAGAAGGGCGCAGTGCGTGGCTCTTTCCTGGTCCGCGACCAGGACACGCTCACCAAGCTGGCAGCAGGCCTCACCAAGGGTTCAGCTGGCGATGCAAGCGGTGAAGCGGGCACGGTTTCCGTGAAAACGGCCAAGGCCAAGAACTTTGTCTTTGCCACTCTGACGGAGGAGGAACATGAGGTAGAACATTTCTCCACTAGGGCAGTTATTGTTTATACCTGTGCGATAACCTTATTTTATTTACAGAATCAAAAACGTAAGGCTGCCGACTTACTCAATAGTAGCAGTGAAACGGGAGTGAATTTCATGAAGAAACCTAGACTGGAGCCTCGCAGAGACAAGTGCCTTATAGATCAGTTGCTTTAGGTTTACTCTATTTAATATTTAGACCTGTTTAAATTGTATATTTTACTAAAAGAACTAGAAGGCAAGCTAAAATAAGTAAATACAAATTTTAAAAATAAATAAAAATCCTTAATAGATTCCTGTTTGATATGTGGTTGTATTTCACTTGTTCCATTGAAATAAGTGTCAAATTAACATAAAACATTGTCACTATAAACATGATGCATATAAACTTTAAGCAATTTTTTAACAAAATCTTTTTGTAAATAACGGTATGTATGGTACCTTTCCACTTTGGGTATTTTTGGTATCTTTCCCATACTGAATGCACTACGGTCACTTGTAAATGCAAATGGAAATTGTATATAGAAAACGCGAATTATGTGAGTGAATGAATCATTGTAAAGTCGCAATCAGGAGGTAAATCAAAGGGTTGGACGCCCACCTCCATTGCCGCGCTCCGGTTAAATTAATCTAATCTTGGCGAGCGCTGGCGTCACGTCGACTGCGCTGCCGCTGCCCCCGCTGAATTTTCTGAGTGCCAAGCCAAGCCGGGCGGCAGAAGAGCGTCTGCCAGTCAGTAAACACTCGCCCGAAGACGCCGCCAGACGTCGCGATCCCCAAGTGAATCGCCTGCCAAACAAACACCATGGTGGCCCCCTCAAAGCTTAGCCAAGTGCTGAGCTACCAAAACTTCGTGCACGCCGTCTCTGGAGCCGCGGTGAGTTGAGTGCGCGCTTAAATATTTGCCGGCTAAAGGTCAAGATGGCACTTGCAAATGCTAATTGTCACCTCTCTCCTACAGGGTGGCTGCATCGCCATGAGCACCTTCTATCCGCTGGACACGGTGCGTTCCCGCCTGCAGTGTAAGTTGCCTGTGAAAGATTGGGAGTGCTGTTTCCGCCTGTAACTAATCTTTGAAGACGTAGATAACGAAGCACGCTTTTATAGTACCTACTATACCTTTGGGCGAGTTCAAACTCCAGCGATTGGAAACTTTCTATTGATATGTTAAAGAGCCGCCGGGTCTAATCAGTGCGCCGCGTCGCTAATCCAATTTCATAGGTTCTGTATATAGAAAGGGGGAAATCGATAGGATCTCTGGTTACTGCCGCAATGCGAGATTGTGTATGTTTGCTGAGGAAAAAGGTGCAGGTTTTTTAAGATCTGTAGAAGATACGCTTAATGTATTAATAAGGGACCAAAGGTCACTGTTTACTTGCTTAATTTATGCTTCATTTTCATTTGTTTACTGAAACAAGACAAAAATTCTATTCAGTTTGCCAAATTGCAAGTGCACTTTTGGACTTTGCCACACGAAATTAAACAAACAGTAGTGATCGCTTAAAATGTCACTTAAAATATAGAGATATATGTATGTATATATTAACTTCGACTGCAGTAATAGTTTGTTGTGCAGGCAAACACTCATAAAACGTTAGATTACGCTTGCTGACTGTAAGTTTAGGTGTTTATGGTTATTACCAAGCAACAATTTCAAATTAAATTCTTTATTACTTAATCAATATTAACTTAAAAAAAGTAAAGAGTGATTACATATGTATATTAGTATTAATTTTATAAAATAATTGTTTATCATTTACATAACTTTACTTAAAGCTGATCATATTAAATAATACAATTAACCATTAAGTATTATTATCAATCTGACTTATTCATTAAAACAGAAAAAGTGTTTACTAAGGAGAGTTCACTTTAGTCTCTCCAGGTTCAATGACAGAAATGGGATAATTATCATATTAGGGGGTTCAAGGTCGGCTTAAACCCAAATGATAATTTAAGTATATGCGTGACAAATTCAATTAGCCTTTAAACAACAGAAGCCACCACAAAGACAGTTTCTGGTGCTATAATCTCCAACTCTACTAACACTTCTTTATTTCCCTTTGCAGTGGAGGAAGCCGGCAAGGTGCGGAGCACTAAACAGGTGATAAAGGAGATCGTGCTGGGCGAGGGCTTTCAGTCTTTATACCGCGGACTAGGACCTGTTCTCCAGAGCCTGTGCATTTCGAACTTTGTCTACTTTTACACATTCCACGCGCTAAAGGCTGTGGCCTCGGGCGGCTCACCCGCCCAGCACAGCGCGTTGAAGGATCTATTTCTGGGCAGCATCGCTGGTATAATCAATGTGCTGACCACCACACCCTTTTGGGTGGTCAACACGCGTCTGCGCATGCGCAATGTGCCCGGAACCTCCGACGAAGTTAACAAACACTACAAGAGCCTGGTGGAGGGCCTCAAGTATGTGGCAAAGACGGAGGGCATCACCGGCCTGTGGTCGGGCACGATTCCCTCGCTGATGCTGGTCTCCAATCCTGCCCTGCAGTTTATGATGTACGAGCTGCTCAAGCGCAACCTCATGCGCTTCAACGGCGGTGAGATGAGCAGCCTCAGTTTCTTCTTTATCGGAGCTATTGCCAAGGCCTTCGCGACGGTGCTAACGTATCCGCTGCAGCTGGTGCAAACCAAGCAGCGCCATCGGAGCAAGGAGGCGGAAACGAAGCCATCGACTTCGTCAAAAGCCAAGACGCCCAGCACGCTGGAACTGATGATCAGCATACTGCAGCATTCGGGCATTCGGGGGCTTTTCCGCGGCCTGGAGGCAAAGATCTTGCAAACTGTGCTCACTGCCGCCCTCATGTTCATGGCCTACGAGAAGATCGCCGGCACCGTGGGCATGCTGCTCAAACGAAACTGATAATAGAGGCTATAGCTCTAGTCTGCCCGTAGTTTTAATCACCAACACCGTAACCCTAAGCCGCAATGCATCACAATCTGTCTAATGATGTTCGGCAAGCACAGAACACAAACACTCCAAAGGTAGTCGCTAAGCGTGGATGGAATAAAGGAAAGGATAATGCTTAACAAAAGAAAAAATAATAACTGGAGCGTTTTATTCATGATGGTCTGCACAGCAGACTGACTCGTCTTGGACTGCTTATTCTATATTCTTTCATTTAGGTCTCGTTTTTCTTAGCTTTAGCGTCCTACGAAGGCTCCTCAGTCTTCTTTGTCTTGGGACTCCTTCTTAGACTTGGAATCTACGGCGTCTTCAGTAGTCTTTTCCTTGGAGACCTCTAAAGGCTCCTCAATCCCCTTCTCTTCACCATCCGGACTCTCGGACCCTCCGGAAGCCTTGTTCTTATCATCATCCAAAGACTTCTCCGACTTGGAATCCCCGCCATTCGATTTCTTCTCGCTGGGATTGGCCAACTCGGCCAGATTGTACTTCTTGCTCTCCAAATAATTGTCAATGACGCTGAGCAGGCAATATCCGCGTAGCACCTCTACTATAATCGATTTCTTGGCTTCCTTAAGGTCCACCTTGTTCCCGATGTTCTTGGAGTTGACCAAATCAGCCAGCTGGTGGATAACCTCATCCCGTTTGATCTGCTGGTTGTAGCGATGATTGAAGATGATCCCATAGCTGGTGGGTTCCTTGAGAAAGTGCTTGTCGAAGAGTGTGCCAGCCGCATTGATAATGTCCGGCATATTGGCGCGGCAAACGGCTTCGATGGGCACCAGGCGCAGGACAAAGCGTGACTGCGATTTGCCAGTGGCTTGTATGTCGTTGATTATGGACTTTCCCAGCTCCACGGGATCGTCGAGCAGTGTACGAATGAACACACAGTTGGTGGTGCCGGTGTCCATGTTTTGGAAGCGCACCTTGCGCTGCGAAAGAGTCTCGCGGCATTTGGCTGCCGCTGCCTCCAGATCGTCGTCTTCGTCATCATCGGCTGCAGCTCCTCCAGTCTGTTTCTCTGTCTCGTTAGCTGCCTTTTGCTCATCATCCGGGTTCTTCTCGGGCCCATTCTCCGGCTTTTCCGGGCCGTAGAGTAAATCTGCGTAGTGATTCAACAGATTGTAGCATTCGCGCACGCATGCCTTCTCGTTGATGTTGCACGTGGCAAAGAAGCCGCGCTGGCCGGGCTGCAGCACCTGCCGCTTGGCCTGGAAATACTTCTTCTTGTTTTGCTTGAACTTGGGGTTCGTCATCTTGGGTTTTTTAACAGAAGGTTCCATAAAATATGAAAACGTTTTACCGGCGTCGAATGACAGTTTCCCAAACAATGTGGCCAGTCATTCAAAGAATATGCGCGAAGATAGCGCCGAAAGAGAATTCAAATTTATAATTGTGCATTTAGCTGACTATTAGATCGAATACAATATATGTATTATATATTAATATATTTTATTCATTTAAATTGTCTGAAAATTTAAAATAAATAAATAATTTTATGTATTATATTTAGTATATTTTGAGGTGCATCCACTTCCATGCCTTGGCCACACCCAGCTGGCGTCATTCTTTTCGCCCCTGGGCACTCTGTTTGCCTTTCGCACGCGTATTTTTCTAGCAATTTTGCGTGTAAATTTTGTTGTTAAATCACAGTAAAACAGCAGCAATCATGGCGCAGTTCGACCTAACACGTATCAACTGTCAATACCTGGACAGGCATCTCACTTTCCCGCTGCTGGAGTTCTTGTGCGGCAAGGAGGTTAGAAAATTGGCCAGGCGGCGCTCCGCCAGCGGATGCCGTGTCACCACAGTGGAGCTTATGGGTTATATATGTTTTTTGCATTATTTCTCTTACAGATCTACAACCAGCAAGAGCTGCTGGAATACATCCTGGAGACAGTAAACAAGACGAACATGATTGATTACACGATGGACACGCGAAAGCGTCTCAATCTCAGCCAGGAGATGCCCGAGGAGCTGGTGCAGCGCAAGGCGGAGGTCCTGGCCACGCTCAAGCAGCTGCAGAACGAGGTGGCGCCGATCATGAAGGCCACCGACATTCTCAAGAACGGCGAGAGCATGAAGGATTCGAAGACGTTCGTCAATGCCTTGCAAAAGGACTACAACTTTAAGCTGGAGCACCTGGAAAGCGCCTACAAGCTGGCCAAGTATCTGTACGAGTGCGGCAACTACCAGGAGTCCACCTCGTACCTCTACTTCTGTCTGATTGTCATGTCGCCCAACGATAAGGTGGATAGAGGATCTTATTGAACATGAAAGAATCTGAGAAACTAACTTCTTACACAATTTTACAGAACTATCTGAATGTGCTGTGGGGCAAGCTGGCTGCCGAGATCCTGACCCTCAACTGGAACACCGCCCTGGAGGATCTGACGCGTCTGCGTGACTACATCGACAGCGCCAACTTCAGCACCATCCAGGCCTTGCAGCAGCGCACCTGGCTGATTCACTGGTCGGTGCTGGTGTTTTTCAACCACCCGAAGGGCCGGGATCTCATCATCGAGATGTTCCTGTACAAGCCGCTGTATCTGAACGCCATCCAGACGATGTGCCCGCACATCATGCGCTATCTGGCCACCGCCGTTGTGATCAATCGCACCCGGCGCAACGCCCTCAAGGATCTGATCAAGGTGATCCAGCAGGAGTCGTACACGTACCGTGATCCCATCACCGAGTTCCTCGAGTGCCTCTACGTCAACTTTGACTTTGAGGGAGCGCGTCTGAAGCTGCACGAGTGCCAAACGGTGATCCTAAACGACTTCTTCATCGTCGCCTGCCTGAACGAGTTCGTCGAGGATGCCCGCCTGATGATCTTCGAGACGTTCTGCCGCATCCATCAGTGCATCACCATCAGCATGCTGGCCGATAAGCTGAACATGAAGCCCAACGAGGCCGAGTGCTGGATCGTCAACCTCATCCGCAATGCCCGTCTAAATGCCAAGATCGATTCGAAGCTGGGACATGTGGTGATGGGCACCCAGCCGCTGAGTCCCTACCAGCAGCTGGTGGAGAAGATCGACTCGTTGTCGATGCGGTCGGAGCATTTGGCCGGTTTGATTGAGCGCAAGAGCAAGCAGAAGAACCAGGAGTCCATCGACTCGTGGAAGTACTATTAATCCAATCTGCTGACTTTTTATCCACAAACTAATCTAAGACACTTTGTACCCCCCCAATGATTGCGCGCAGTCGAGCGAATAAACCAACATCATTAGCCTTTCGCTCAAAAGCTTTATTTTTATTTCCATTGGAATCAATAAAGGCGGGAATTTTCAATTGCGCTAGCCTACAGAATGCAATAACGGTCTCCTAGTCTTACAATTAACTGCTTGTACCTATGCGTCGCTTCTGGGTATAGCCCAGGATCACACTATTGATTGCTACCGGTCTTTCTTTTTCTTGACCACCAGCCAAGATCGCACGGGCAGGTCCTGCAGATAGACGATCCACTTGCGCACTAAGAGCAGCCACACAATGCCGTACACCACGCAGAACGCGGACTCCAAGTAGTAACCATCAAAGGTGATTTCACACTTGCCCTCTCCTGATTCGCAGCTCTGTAGAAGAAACATGGTTATATTGTTAGTAAAAGGAATATCTTTGCTTCTCAGATGCACTCACCTGCTGCTCCTCCTTGCCCTGACAGCTGTTGGCCGCATTATTGGAGCACTGCTTCCACGTGAGAACGTCCACCAGCCAGAGCACCACGGTGTTGGGCCAATTGCCGCCCAGGTTGCACAGCGTATTAAGGAATGTCATATATGTGCCGCCCACCGCTGGGTCCGAGATCTTGGCAAAGAAGGCCATGGCGGCCACGAACATGGAGTAAAGGAATACCTGATAGCAGGCATAGTTGATCACCAACAAGACGTAGTAGTAAACGGGCACGGTGCCGCCCTGGATGATGTAGGGCGTGGCATATGCAAAGAAGGTGGCCACCGTGGCCATGATGAGGCGATAGGGAATGGCCTTCAGGTAAACGTCCATGGGTCGGGGGCCGTTTGTGTAACGACCCACCGCTAGCGGTAGGATGAGCTGCAGCGGTACCAGGGGAATGGCCAGCAGGGCCAGCTTTTCCTTGGGAACGCCGGCATCAATAAGTTTCAGGCTGGTCACCGCATCAGAGGCGGCGAACGTAACCTTAACGGTGAGCAGGATAACGGCCAGGATCTGCACCGGTCGCTTGCAAATCATGTCCCACAGGACCTTGTAGCTCTGTTGGATGTTCAGCTCGTGTTCCTCCGTGTACCGAGCGTCCATGTGGGCGTCCTCGATGTCGTTCTCCTTTTTGAAGATTGCCACGAGAGTGGTGGCCACCACGAACGTGACGCCCCAGAACCAAAGGAAGCGCGGTAGCGTTACGAGTCCCTCATCCAGCGGTACATCCCGCAAATACGTGTTGCAAAAGTCCTTCGACTCCAGGGCGATGAAGACCACGTAGCCAAGAAAGTAGCCAGCAGTCTGGCCAACACTGTTGCAGGTGGAGGCATAGCCCACGTTGCAGCGCTTGAGCATGGTCAGCGCCCAGCCATCGACGGCGATGTCCTGGGTGGCGGCCAGGAAGTTCAGCAGGAAGAATAGCAACGTTAGCAGTGGCACATTCGGCTCTACGCCGTTTCCACCTAACCAGCGGTCCACGTGAAGGGACAGGAGCAGCATAAAGGCTCCAAGGAGGTACTGCACCGGCACCAGCCATGATTTCCGGCGTCCAAAGCGGCGCACGTACAACGAGTCCACGATTGGGGCCCACAACAGCTTCAGGCTGAAGGGCCAATACGCGAAGGAGAACTCTGCCTGCTCTTTGTAGCTCGCGCCTCGATTCTGGAGAAGCATAGGAATGGCGGCAATCAGGCCAATGGGAATGCCCTGAAGGATGTACAGGAACAGTAGGATAGCTATATTCCTACGGTCGCCGCGAATATCGGGCTTTTGGTCCTCCTTTTCCTTGTGCGACTTTGAGGTGTCCTCAATGAGCAGCTCCTGGTCGGCATCGCTGCCGGGCGCCTTTCGACGTATAGCTGACATGCTAATATGAATTAATATAGACGCTATAATATATGCAATGTGCACGCTAATTTAGAGGCCACCATCGGCTCCGGCTCACCTGTTTTCCTAATCACTAAACAGGTAAAACGAAATAACAACAAATGTCCCCAGGTCCACGTCACTCAAGCGGTGAGCTTTTTGTGATTGTGTCGGAATTTCTGGAGGCTGCTATGACTTTGTATGGTCTTTCCGATTAAAAAACTATTATGTTTCTGCACCAGCACTTTTTAAACTAAATCATTTTTTGTCACAACTAAATTTTTTAAGTTCGTGGCATATGTTTTTGTTGACGTTCCAAGCACGAAATTCAATTTATGGCAAATGCATTGCCATAAAATCCGGGCACACTAACGAAGCTGGCGGGCTGTACGCAAAATATTTAATTGATTTAATTTTCAATCGAAAAACGATGGCTTTTTTGTATACTTGCTAATGTTGTGTTCAATAGATGACTTTTTCATTAAATCATAATATTTAATTAATATTGGAACGTCTTTCGTAAACATTCCCCGAGCATCAAATATATTTTATGGCAAAATTATTCATTGCTATAAAAAAAAGTTTCGGCAACTGGTTACACTTTCTTCACTGGCGGGCTGTGTGTAAAAAGATTAAAATTCAACTGACATAGCATGGGTTCGCTATTTTTAGGTGTATTTTCATTTGTTAAGCCGGGCAGAAATATACGCGCGTATACACACAAGCTGCTGGGTTGACTTTCCGGGAACCGATAAGATACATCGCAAAACTGAAAACTCCTACAATGCCGGTTAAGATAATAGGTTCTGGTCTGGAGAAATTATCTGTAAATAATTAGCAACCTTTTTTTATATTTAATTTGTCTCATAACAATAGTTTTGACAACTAATAGGGTCAAAACCCTTTTAGAGTATTCAATGAGTAGGTTTTAATTATTCAAACAATTTTTCAACAAATTAAATAATAAAAGCTAAGGACACATCAACGTCACCGCCACTGTGCTTTCCAAATATATAAACATATCAACATGTAGATAATATTCAACGGTTGCTCCCATTTTCCCAAAAAACAACAACAACTTCGACTGTTTTTGCAGCTTTTGTTTTAATAATAAAGTGAATTACTGAGAGCATTTTACTTGCTTGCTGGGCGAACACATTCAGATGTTTCAATTATAATTAAAAGTAATTACTGATACAGCCTCCACACACACACAGAACCGCAGGCGGACATGCTGGATGCTGACCGGCATCTTGAATAACAATTTCAATTTCCAAATAAATACGTTTTCAATAATAATAGACTCGAAACTGGTTTCGCTTTGCTCTTCGCTCTTCACTCTTCCAGAGGGAAGAAGGCGATATTTGTGACCGTTTTGTTTTCATAGCTTAGCTTAAATTCTAATTAAGTGTTCAATTGAAACTCTGATGCTGCTGCTGGTGGCTGGCTGGATGGCAGGCCGGTTATTCTATATTCTATTACGATCTCTGTACTGGTCGGCTGGCTGGCTGGCTTTCCTGGCGGCTGCTTTCGTTTACTTTCATGGTTATTGTTTCGTTTTCTGATTGCCTTCCATTTCTCGCTCCTCCCGGGTGGCGTGCTCCAGTTCAATTAAATTTCGTGGAAGGCCGTTTAGCTTTTAACTGCTCGCTTTTCCGCTCCCTTTGCCTCATTCCCGCTCCTGCTCCTGCTCTACTTGGCGGGCGATGAGCCAAAGACCGGCTCCTCCCACTTGTGGTGCACCTCGGGCGTTAGGTTGCTAATCTGCACGTGCACCGCCTGGTGTTTCTCGTACTTGGGTGGAATGGCGCACAGACGGTATTTGACCTCGTCCCCGGGCATGGGTACATATTCGCCTTCGATGCTGCGAAACGATTATATGTACATTTTTTAGGAAGGGTCTCGAATATGCATTATTCATTAACTTACTCGGAAACATGGCAGAATACGTCCTCGCCACCGCCGCTGGGTGTAATGAAGCCGTGTCCCTTGCTGCGGCTGAAGGATTTCACAATTCCGGTCACCACCGGATTTTCCAGGGCCCGAGCGGAGCTACATTTTTTTTTTAGGATTTTGTTTTTTGTTTTGCGTTGGCGCGTGTTGGGGTTTCGGCAGCGTTTAATACGGAAAGGGAGAAGCAGGAAGAGGCAATTAAATCAATGTCCGAAGATGGGAGTAGTAGAGGTTGCATTTTCGAAGGGTTTCATTGTTATTGTACATTTTAAATATTCATTTATACATAAAGAAATCCAGTTTAATTTTTTAATGTTTTAAAAATAACAAAATATGTAAATATTTAATAAATATTTACTTTTTAATACAAACATTAAACATATTTTAAAAGCTTTAAGTACCCAAAAGCACAGAAAACTCAAAAAGGGGAAATTGTGACCCGCTCAAACCCTCTTGCGAAGGTCTCTGTAATAGGGCCTAATGTATTTTTTTTGTTTTGGCAAGGACATGGTGGGCTGTTAGATGGGGTGGCAGGAAAAGGCAAAGCCGAAGGAGGTGGAGGACTTACGTCGAGGCCGTGCGTGTGCGTCGCGTGATGATGGGACTGGGCAGCTGCAGCGAGGCATTGGGGCTGTGGCTGTTATGGTGGAACACCGGCGGCTTGGCGGTCAGCAGCTTCTCGGGCGTCCTTGGCTCGGCCATGGCTTTCTCGGTTCTAGCGTTCTTGCCTCTCTTTCGCTCTGCTACAGCAGTCAGTCGGTCACTGAAGCGGCTTTTGCGCGCGTGTATGTGGCGTCGCTGTCGCCCGTGTGGCTGTATGCGTGTGTGTGGATGAGTGGACGGCAAGCAGCCAAGTCTGTCGAGTTCAAGGCCACGGGGTAGGCGGCGGGTTAGTCAGCCAGCAAATTGCGTTGCGCTAATTTCACCTTTACGATGTAGCTTACCGCGAACTTCACGCACCTCACAAGCAATTAACACCTCTATTTTAAAAGCTTTCTTCCTCTCGTTTCGGCTGCTGGATCGAACGGAGCGTACACCACCACTGATGCAACTTTTTGCCGCAAATGCGAAATGCCGGTCACTCGAGTGTTTTTCTCTTAAAATCTGGCTTTTTGGGCTGCAGCCTATTTTCGCCGAGGATTCGTTGATTTTATTTCAGTTTTTCGGAGAGTATTTATTGCGATTTTATACGCGCTTTTCCAGGATTTAAGTTTTTCTTCGAATGGCGGCGATTCAGCAATTCGCGTTGAGTATTAATG
This sequence comes from Drosophila anomelani, assembly GCA_035045905.1. Classification (NCBI taxonomy): domain Eukaryota; kingdom Metazoa; phylum Arthropoda; class Insecta; order Diptera; family Drosophilidae; genus Drosophila; species Drosophila anomelani. Next base: position 4,151,463 of record JAWNOO010000165.1, read on the forward strand.
TGGCCGTTCGCAAAGTCGTAAAGACACCGCAATTCATTCGTTTAGCTTGACTGCTATTCGATAATTTATAGCAAACTTAAACAATTTAACAGATGATTTCAATTTGATAATTTAGGAGTATAAGAAAATCAAATTAATGCTATATATTTATTTAAGAAAATATAATTTTATTGTTGAAATTATATGTTCCCAACTATTCAGGGTTTTAAATAAAAAATGAATTTTTAATTCTCTAATAGATCGAGTTCTACCTTTATTGATTAATAATGCAAGTCACATTTTGTATTAATTATTTAAAATTGTATTTGGTTGGTATGTTTCAAGCAGCAAATAAACAAGGAAAAAACAACAAAAAATAATACGAAATATCAAACCAGTTTCGATAGTCCTTGCAGCCACTGTCGTCGCTCACGCGTTGTTGTTCACCTCTAGAAATCTGTAGAAATTGAAATTTAGGCGTCTTCAAAGAAATATAACAAACACTGAGTGATCCCGCATATTCTCTACATGTAATCCTTATGTTGCAATGATCAGCGATACGGAGAGCGAAGGCGGTGAGATTCCAGGGGTCTTCGATCCCGACACTGACTCCACGGCCAGCAGGGACTCCGATCAGCCTGTGAGGCGCAGGCAGCGATGGCCGCGGTTTATTACTCGCACTATTGACCAGGAAGACGATGATGAAGGAGACTTTGATTCGGAAGATGAGGAATTGAGAGAGGAAGTGGAGCCTGCAGAGCCTTTAGGGGATGCAGTGGGACAATTGAGAAGAAGGATCTTTCGTGTTGTGGTGCCTCGCGAGTATGGTTTGATGATTCGCGTACCTCAGGCAGACCCTGATCCAAATCAAGATCAAAATGACGAAAATGAAGAGCCTGACCAGCCTGTTATCGACCAGGAAGAACAGGAACAGCCATTGCAACCTGAAGGCGGTGGGGATGCGCCACCTCAGGTTCCTGCAGTCCAGGCAGTCATTGAAGATCCCCCACCTCTGCCCAGTCCGCCAACCACATCACGGCGTTCTCGAGGTCAGGAGTCCGCTGTTATCTCGCTGGACAGTCCATCACCACCTAAGAAACGCAAGCGAGGCTCCCCCGCATCCAATACTAGCTCTAAAAAGTCGTCGCCGGAGGCCAAACTCGCCTGTATGGACGAGGACGATGACGATGGCATGACCTGTCCCATTTGCCTGGAATCCTGGGAAATGTGTGGCGAGCATCGTCTGGTCTCGCTGCGTTGCGGCCATCTCTTTGGCGAGTCCTGCATCCGTCGCTGGCTGAACGAAAGCCAGCGTCAATCCTCGGTAAAAGTGTGTCCGCAGTGTAAGACGAAAGCCACATTTCGCGACATCCGTCATCTGTACGCCAAAAAAATCCAAATGCTGGACACAGAAATTAAGGAGCAGCTAGAGGCGGAGCGGCGACGCAACCAAGAACTGACTACGGAGCTGGCCACATCGAAGCTGTGCCACGCCCTCGCTTCGGAGAAGCTGCTAGTGCTGCAGGCTAACTACGATCGCATGAAGGAATTGGTTAGAGCGGGCGGCGGTCGTGGAGCCTTCGCGGACGATGCATCTGGCAGTAATAGCCAGAAGAGCATCCACCAGCTGGCTTACCATCGTCTGTATATGGAGAAGAACTTTGAGATCACCCGGGAGCCGGGCTGTCGGGTGCTGCTCTACTCCGCCAAGCACTCGATGCTGGTGGCCTCACAGAAGAGTGCCCAGAATCTGTTTCCCGGCTACGGAATGCGCTTCATCGACCCGCCTACCTTTAAGCCATTGCACTTTCTGCATACATCGGCCTTGATGATCAGGGATGTGGCGTTTAGCGAGTCGCAGCATCTGCTCACGGTGGCCAGCCGCGAGCCGAAGATCAAGCTATTTGACATCCGATCGCGTTTGTGCTCGTCCATGTTCACGGCCCACGACAAGATGCTGTGGTCGTGCGCCCTGGATCGCAACGAGCGAGAGCATTTCCTCTACGCCGGGGACTTGCGAGGAGGAGTCTACATTTATGACCTGCGCTTTCCGGAGAATATTCTCTGCGAATTCCAAGCCAATGGTGAGTGTTTAAGCTTGAATCCCCTTTGTTAACCCCTCTGATCTCCCAATTTGCCTTTAATTCTTCCAGAAAACTTTAGTCCTGTGATACACATATGTACTGTGCCACCAAATAAGACTTTTACCAGCGGCGGCTTTCTGGTCTGCCAGCTGACAGCCCTCACATTCTACGAGTACGCGGCAGCCAGCGATACGGCCGTGCCCACCCGGCTCAACGTGGAGGGGCCATTTCTGTCCATGCAATACGATGCCGTGCTGGACACGCTGCTCATTTCAGTTAGAGCAAACCCAAATACACCCCAGTCCCGCTTCATACTCGGCCAGCTGGAGAAGATAGATAATACGCCGGTGCTGAAGATAAAGGCCACCATTTATGGCTCCAAGTCGACGCCCGTAATGACACGACCCACGCAACTGGGCGTCGAGGATAACACATTGGTGTTGGGCTATCTGCAGGACACAAAGGTCCTGATGATGCACGATGTGCGGCGCGAGGAGCGCGTCCAGACAATGCCGGTTAACGAGGTTATTTATGACATTTGCCCGGTGGCCACGCAGGCGGGCTCCTATCTGGCTGCCCTCACCGACAACAAGTGTCGCGTCTACAAGGTGAATAGTTCCAACCGATGAGAGATGCCATCCTAGCCAAATTAAGATTGAATAACTGACTGTTCTTAGTATTACTTTTTTTTTTAATTTTTCACGTTTTTCATTTATTATAAACATTTTGTGAACATAAATGTACTTTCCGTTTTCTCTGATTTTGATTCTGGATTTCAATTTCAATTTCGAATGCTCGCATCGTATTATGTAATATCTGTTTTGAGTATAAGTCTTGTATAAAACAATGGAGAATGTTGGTTCGATTATTAATAATATACATACATATAAAGCTATACAAAAATGTGTGTTTGTTATCCATACAAATATCTGATTTATATATATATATATAGAGAGGAGCGTATTCATTGATACTCCCAAGTGAATTGAACGAACGAATTAAATATATGTTCTTAAATTCATTCCTCTGACAGTCTCTCGAAATGTTTGCAACACTTTCAAAGGTTTTGGGAACAGTTCCTCGATCTCCAGCGACTAAATCTAAATGAATTCGGTTTGCTTCTTGCTCTTGAGTCTTGAGTTCGGTGTAAAAATAGTATCAAAAAGGTTTCGTCGTCATCGTTGGTCGTTCGGTGATCGGTTTTTGGCAGAAATCAAAAACCTCTGTGGCATATGTACTCCCTTCTTAGATGTATATATGGTTTTACAGTATATAGCATATAGATAAGTGTGTGTGCTTGTGTTTGTTGGATAGTTGAAAGACGCAGATCTATACTTTTCAAGTATAATTTTGTATATATATTTTTGTGATGTTTTATTTGTGTTTTTCTTGCTGTTTCTTTGTGTCAGTGTGTGGGGTGTGTGTTTATCAATGATTAAGATTAGAGAGACGACGCATGATGGAGTAAGTTATGTTACTTAAAAAGCTTACAACTTAAACTGTACGAGAACTAAGACATATATTTATATATATATATAAACACTAGATTCACTTAGGCTAAACTAAACTTGAAACGAAGTCGAAGGGATAAACGAAGCTACAGCTACAAGCCAACTGGAGATCGATTAACACGCTCTTCTAATCAAAATTTATAATAATTATAGATTATAGACCCATAATATAGTATAAATGGGAATTGTCAGGCGATTAATCGGTCTCCAGACGGATAAAGAAAGGTGAGAATGAAGGATAAGCAGGGGGGGTCTTACAGATTTTTAGTTCGCTTAATCGACGCGCGCATATCGCGGCACTATATCTTTTTGGATCCAGTAGTTGCACGTCAGGTAGTCCTCCTGCGGCTGAGCGTCCTGGCCCACAATGATGACTTTGCGGTTGCGATCGAACGTCTGCACCGTGCCATGGGACACATAGTAGTAAAAGAGCTGCTGCATGGCCGAAACGAAGCGACGCTGCTCCACGGTATGCGGCTCGTAGCGTCCCAGGATGGCCTGCACATCGGCATCCACGGTGGCCAGCTGATCGACGCCCTCGCCTTGAGTGACCACATAGAAGGGAACGCTCGGCTGCAACCGGGCGTTCGTTAGCAGCGGGCACACGCTCCGTATGTCCGTAATGATGGAAACTAGCGACGCATAGCTGCTGGCATTGTACTTTTCAATAACCTCATCGGTGAGACCCATGGCGCCGATTTGTGACTTGCTCAGATACTCGCGAACCTCCTCGCGCGTCCAGTTAGCATGCAGCTCGCGTAGCTTCTCGGTGTGCGCCTCATGTGCCGTGGCTCCCAGCACCAGCAACGGCTTTTCCGTGAACTGATCCCGTTTCCACGATTCCGATGGATGTTCGGCGAGCACATCTCCGTCAAGAACGAGCCACTCGTGACGAGTGCCGCTCGAATTGGCTTCTTGGGTCTGCGGTACATCTACGGGGAAGTGCAGCCAGGTGTCGGGAGTGGCGGCCCACAAGCGCTCGCTGGATGCCTCGCGCAAACACTCGACATCAGCGCACTCCAAGGTGCCCATTAGCTGCTGGTTGAGTTTCTCGGATTCGGTAAGAGTTTTTCCCGGAAGAAAAGCCGAGCCGGATGAGGCCCACGCTCTGGTATACAGGCCCTGGAGCTTGGGCGAGCTGGCTAAGACGGTAACAAGTGTGGCTCCGGCCCGGTGTCCCAGCAAAGTCACCGACTTGGGGTCACCACCAAAGTGCACAATATTCAGCTTAATCCACTTGAGAACGGCGATGATATCGGTGAGCGCATAGTTGCCCGACGTTGGCGGATGTGACTCCTTGGATAGGGCATCAAGAGCGAGGAAACCGAACACGCCCAAGCGGAAGTTGGGACGCACAAAGATCACATCGTGGGAGCGAGAGTAACGGGCCGATGGACGAAGAATTCCCGGCGAAGGTCCAGCCAAAGATTCAGCGCCAATCAACACCACCACTGGCAGGGGATTGTTGTAACGCACATGTGGCGTGACCACATCCAGATACAGACAGTCCTCCTCGCCCACGGTGGTGCCATTACCCAGTCTCTGCGTGCACACCACGCTGCTGTTGTGCGTTGGCAATGTATCGTTCCAGCACAAATTAATGTCATCTATCAGCTCGGCCGGCTTCCAACGCAGCCTGTCCACCGGAGGCTTGGCATACGGAATGCCGCGGAAAGCAAAGGCTCCATCCTCCTTGACACCCTCCACGGGGCCGCAGCTTGTCACCGCCATGATAAAGCGTCCTTCGCGAAGCGGCGGCGAAGTCAGAGTCTCATGCGTCAGCACATAACCAATAACGGCCAAGAGCAGCACAAACAGCAGGATACCAAATACGATCAGTGCATCGTCCACACTGCACTTGTAGCCGCGCAGGCGACTCAGCAGGGAAACGGGTCGCTCCCGTTCCTCCTCCTCGGCGGCCAGCTTCTGCTCGGCTGCTAGTTTCTCATCCTTGAGATCGCCCTTTAGGTCATCGGTGCCATTGGTTTTAACCGGAGCCCTGTCAACGGTGTCCTGATCCTTTAGCGAGTCGTCAAGAGTCTCCATCGAGGCCAGACCGGCTTTGCCCAAACCCAGCTCCACATCGTCGTTGCTTTTCTTCTTCGGTATCATATTGGCAATGGGCAGCTTGATGGCGTTCAGCAGGCCTCGCTTTTGGGGCGGCGCCTCGGAGGCATCCTCAGCCGGTGTGGCTTCAGCGGTGGCTTCTGTAAAAACATGGATAATATATTAGTTCGGATTTTGGATTTAGGAATTAATAAACAGGGCTAAGGTCTCAATTTCCTTATCTACTAAATCCAGACCATGTTATCCCAGTTAACTTACCCGACTTGGCATCGGCATCTCCATTGACCAGCTGTTTTTTCTCCTTTTCGGCGGACGGTTTGCGTGTAAAGAAGCTGCGCAGGCGCTCACCGAGTCCAGGGCGAGATTTTTGCTCAGAGGCAGTGGCAGCCTCACCATTGGCCTCCTTATCCTTCTCCTCCTCCTTCTCCTTTTCGAGCAGTTCGCCAGCTTCGGCACCGTCACCCCCGGCCTTGGGTTTGTTTTTCATAAAGAAACCGGGCAGCTTGAGGCCACCGATCGGGATCTTTTTGGGCTTCACCTCACGCTCCTCCTTGCTGATCTTCTTGTCATCGCCGCCCTCCGGCTTGGTGCCGTTTTCGGCGGGTATATCGATAATCTCCTCACCGTTACCAGGCTTTGCTTTGTCGGATTCAGTAGAATCTCCCCCAGTTTTCTTTTCTGCAACAGGCGAAGACTTCTTGCCGGCATTGGGAGATGCGGGCTTTGAGGTCTGTGGGCTCGGTGTCTTCTCCTTGGCGTCCTCCTCCTTCTTGTCCAGCATTTTATCCGTTTCCTTGGGCTCCTCCAGCGTATCCTGTTGGCCAGTTGTTGTCGTCTCAGTGGGCGGGGTTTCCTTCTCTTCGAGCTCGCCCATGTTGTTGTGGATGATTCAAGATCGTTTAGAGAACTCTGCGAGAATTCTGGAAATATATAAACAAGATATTTCTTTAATAACGAGTTCTTGAGATTGTTGGTCCTGTTCAGGACACACACCTTGACTTAGTTGACGGAATAACTAGGTTAGACTTTGGTTTTGAATTTTGTTTAATTTTGAATTTGTTGTTTAGGGATCTACGATCTAGGATCTATCACGATCGCTGGCTGAAATGCTTCTAGCTGCCGCACTCAGCTGCACGCTCTTTTTATTCCTGTGGAAAACCAGTCCTAAGGACAAGCAGCTGATTCTCTTGCCTGGCCGGCTGTCTCTCTATTCTTTGTCCTTGCACAACTCCTCTACCTGAATATACATATATCTGGTTTGGAAATCCTACCTGGAAAAGCGGCACCATTCTCAGGTAGGCCCATGGAAAATTTGCTCGAATTTCCCTTGGCACATATTCCTGCCGTATGTCCTTTTTCGGGGCGGGAAGACCGCAAATTTATTAAGCGCACAGGACCAGCTGCACCCCGTGATCCCATGGTTGCATGATCCCTTCCTTTTTTCGCTTTTCCTTTTACAATTTTCTGTGGTACGTGCGCCTCGGCGCTTTTCACACGTCTGACGTTCTCCGAAATACATCGAGAATTTTCTTAATTAGCGAAAAACTATAAAATCAACGTGGCAGAAAGCAAGCCAAGGACACTCGCTTGAACTGGACCATTATTAAGCCTGAAAAGCAAATCGCCGCGGGGCTGCAATCGTGGTCACAGTAGCAAATCACGTCCAGACTCATTATTGGGTCGAGAAACAGGCAAAAGTCATGAGAATTGTATTTTTTAAGAAATCATTTGAAGTTGACTTTGGTTGACTCCTTTTTAATGATCAAGACATGGGCATTAGGAAGCCATTAGTCCAGGCGACATTAAAAAACTATTTGTATTTATTTTCGGTTATTTTAAACTCCTTAAAGTCATCGTACTTGAGATATTTTCCTGTACCAAGGCTTCGAAAATGTTTTATAAAATATTTTTTACTTCGTTTTATAACGTGTTTTGAGAGAATTAATAACCATATCGACCTCTAAAGATGAGCAATATTGTAACAAAACTATAAATTATTTCCTGTCACTTCCGGCAGAGATTTTCCTAGAATATAAATTTATTTATTTTATAATCGAACTAACTTTGGTCTTATCACAGCCCACAAAATATTACAGCTTCTAGTCAGCCTCGTTTTATTTTACTTTGGCCCTTGGCCAGTGAACCTTTTGCCACATTTTCTAGTTATTTCCTCTAAAGAAAGCATTACCCACACGCAATGGAAACCTAAAAGAGAAGCTACATGAGCGGAAGATGATGTGGCATAGGGGAAAAACGATGCCAGGCCGCGACCTCTGTCATGTAAATCAACCGAAATTCCATTAAAATGTGAACTTAAAGTTCAAATTGCATTGCGTGCCATAATCTGGCGTCATTATCAGTTCCATTCCCTAGTTTTTCCGTGACACTAGTCCCGTAGGGGGGGAAATGAAGGAAAAATCGAAACCAACAATGCCGCGTTGCGTATCGAAAGTGAAAAGAGTGTCGCACAAAGGAAGGGGTTAAGTTTGAACTGTGGGGACGACTCTGTGTAGACAGACAGAACGAGGAGACGCATTGAAATCCAATTGAATCGGATTTCAAAGTATTACCAGGCTGACTGGCAGTTGGAGGCGTAGTCGGAGGAGGAGATAAGTTGTCTGGCAGAAGTGTAGACAAGTCATGGGGCCAATGCATATAAGCCTCCTCCTTGTTGTTCTTGCCGCTAGTGTACTATTCTTTCTCTCCTCCTAAAAAACGCAGAAACAGAAGCAGGTCAAAGTAATTACAGTTCACTGAAAATGGAGTATCTGTCTCTCTGTGGCCACTATCTCCTATGTGGATCTGTACAGTGCGTGCCGGAGGCTTTAAGACTGCTGAAGTAAATATATTTACAGTCGCATAAAACAATTCCTGTAAAATCCATGAGTTAAGACAACTAATTAAATGTTTATTGGAGACTTTTCTATATAAAAATGCTCTGGGGAATATCAATAAAATCACGAATCAGCAGATTGTTTGATTTTTTAGTGTCAGGGGTGCCGCAGAATTAGCTTCGGAGTTTGAAATAAATGAAAATCCGAGTTTTCACTTATTGTTTACTAGTTTTTTATGCCATAATAGTTACTATTTCCCCAAGCCAAGTTTACACTCTTTTATTGCACTGTCTACACATATAATTTAAGCTAAAAAGTTAATAAATGGAAGGCAATTATTTATAGACTGCTAACAAGATACATTCCTCGTCTGCCTATCTTTGTTAATTAGCTGAGAAATGTTTGCAAAAGTGTCTGGTTCCCGACCACTGCGGGGGTCAAACAAACAAACAAAGTTGACGCACCCAAAACGCAATGAAAAGCGGTAAAGAAAAGCGTTCCATGTCGTCAAGTCACGCAGCAGAGTCCCGCACATTTTCCGCCTCCTTTCCGATTCTTGGCGGCATATGTGAGAGTCGAGCTGTCGGTCTATAATTTGTCTTGGCTCGTAAATTAAATCAAATTCGAAACTTGCGTTTGACATGCAATTCGACTTCCTTCTCATATCCAAAAGCCCCCGCCCCAACTTCCCCTGCTTCCTTTTCCATTATCCCTGGATTTTATTTCCATTTTTTGTTGTGTTCTTTTATTTAAGTGCCGCGCACATGGAAATTGCCGTTAAAACATAAAAAATTGACCACAACATGTTGAGGGGGATTTGGAAAACGGAGAATTTCTGCATTTTACAGTGGGAAAATTCAATTTTTAAATTGTTGTTTCCAAACTGAATTGTAGGAGGTTGATTTCATAATTTTTAAGGGGTTTGCGGGGTTTAAACAAACAGGTTTTTATTTATTTGCAGTAGTACCTTTTATATTTATTTGTTTCCAATTTTTACTTAAACCTCACTAAATTTCTAGTTTTTTAATAACTTATCACTCACGCCTAAATGTATTTCTATTTACAAAAAAAAAAAACTTTGTTTTCACCGTTCTTTTTTAATACTTCTTAACCAGTGTGCATTTAAAGTCCAAAAAGCCTGCTAGATTATCCTGAAACACGAACCACCACAAAAGGTATCCCTCGGACCCACCACCATTAAGTTCTTGTAGATCCCAACTTAAGCGCAACAAATAAATTCTGGTGAAATAACCACGTATCTCTGAACATGCCAAAAAACACTTTGGAAATGCATAAAATTGCAATTGCTGTTTGGGGCCATTTATTTATTTCGCCCCGAGGGAGTTTTCTCTCGCCAGAAGGGGGAGTGAGAATGCGACAACTGGTACACAAGTTTTTGGGATTAAACTGCGGCTGGAGACGCAACTTGTGTCTGTCCTTTTTATATATATTGTTTATAGGGGGAAACTACTATCAATTCCAGTTGCAGTTCTAAGTTTTTTTTTAACGGCAGCGAAGCATGAAACGAAAATAGTGCGAAGCAAAGGAAAAAAGGAAAGAAGGAGGAGAAATTGGAGGGTCAAAAAGGGGTTGGAGAAACAGTAGTTGGAGGAGGAGAGACGTGTGAGGAGGAGGAGGAGTTAACCGATCTCCGTCCTGTTATTATTATTTATTACGCTTTCTGTTGGCTACCTTTCCTGTGGCTCCTTTTTCGCACCCTTTTCCTTGTGACTTGTGACCAGACAACATGGCCATCACCCACTATCCAGATGGCGCCTAGGCCAAGAGTCGTGTCCGTGGCCAATAAAAAACGGAAAACTTTACAACAAAAAACACACTATTTTGACATGCACTTTTCCTAGCGTTTGTTGCGTGGGCGCCCTGCGTTTATGCTCAATTAAACAGGATATTTCAACAATTTCAGGACACTCATCAGGCCGCACATTAAGATCGGCTGATAAATAAAACGCTTAAAAGCCGGCAGCAACAGCAACTCTTGTTTATAATTACATGTACTAGGAAATTTGTCTAGACAGTCAGCAAAATAGTAATTGCAATGCAATTTCGAGGTGCATACAGTGAACAAAAAATCGGATATATAAGTTGAGCCATTAAAAGGTGAAATTAAAAGGGAAAAACTAAAAGGACATTTGACAATAATACATTTTGTATATTTTAAAAGATATATTTTGTTGTTTTCCAAAGAACGTATAAGAATATTTTATGATATATTATTTATCCCCTTAAAATATGGCTAAAAAATTGGTAATATTTTAGACTTTTATATTCATACTTTCTTTATAAAAACTTTAAAAAATTCAACTAAATTCAATTATTTTTACCTCACTATAAAATCTTTAGGTGTACCTCATTTCCCTTTTACACAATCCCTACAATCAAGGCTTTAGATTCAATAACCTCAGGCTAAATAATTTTTCAATTTGCGCCTCCAATTTCCATGGCGGAAAAGGAGACGATGGAGACGCGGAGGGAAATCGCAAAAACTTCTAACGAAGTCAATTTGTCATCCGGACGCCATGCTAATGGTCGGGATTGGGTGCCTCCTCCTCCAACATCACGCTCTCCTTCTGGTCTATCTGACTATCTCCCCTGGAGCCACTTTAAAATTAACATTTAATGTTTTGATCTAACGATTTATCATGCTTACATTGTGTTGTGTATTTTTTTTTTTGGTTCAAGTTTGTTAATTTCATGGCAATTTATTGAAGTTGGTCCGAGAGTGGGGGAGAGATTGGAAAATGATGAGCCGCCGCCACATATTCGCGCGGGCAATCAAAAGAGGGGTGATTAATGAACAGATCTGACACGTGTTCCAAAGAATATGATGAAGGGGGTCACAAGGGAATATATAAGAGGAGGCGTGGAGTTCACCCGAGCATAAGGTACACTAAGAAATATTTATGCTCTTGCAGAGTATTATTATTCATTTCCTTTTTTAAAAAATTTTAGTCCAATTGCTTTTTGACTGCAGGTTAAAAATTATTCTATAGAATTAATTTAGTTAATCTTGAAAGTATAAACTTTAATTTTCTTAAATAAAAATATTTCCAAAGTGTATGACAAATGAGGAAACCAGCAACCGCAAAACCCAAAGGTTTATGCACGTGCGATGTGAATATTCTCCCCTTTCTGGTCGTCTTTCCTCGTTCCACTGGCTGAAGATAATCTCCGGGGGCAGGTAGACAGCGGAAATTGGTAAACGAGCAAACAGACCAGAGATAGCGAGAGAGTTCTACAGACCTCAAAGGATCTGCGGAGGGCGCCTAACTCTGGGAAAGGGCATGTTGAGTTTGAGAATGAGAACACACACAAAATGGAAATTAAATTTGCACTTCAAAAAAAGGAATTTTTTATGAATTTGTAATTACACTCAAGGAACAAACAATTTGGAAAATATTGAGGGGACAATCTTGAGCTGCACTCGCCTTTTTTGTTTATATTTTCTTTTTTTATTTGTTTACATTTCGTAACCGTCTGAAGTCTATACATTCCCATTTCTTTAGCAGTACATTTTTTATAGACTTTTTATTATAAGGTATCAAAAAGTCTATACATTTTTCTTCTAGATGTGATCCTTATTCCTGCTGGGGTTTTTTGTTACATCATTTAATTTTATTGCACATTTTCCTACACGACACGACTCTCCTTCTTTGAGATAAGCAAAGATTTCACTCTCGATAAGAAAAGTCTGAGGATACCTAGGGGCTAAAAACTCCTAGCAAACGCAATTGAGTTTGTCAACAAAAAAGAATATTTATGATTTGTTTCGGGGTTCTCGTAACCCTCATTAGTTATTTGTCAGCAACTCAGGAGAGGGGTTCTTCGTATACCCGGCACTTGACTTTTTTCAAGTTCTCAGCGCTGATGGATTTACAATTTCCTAAAATGAAAACTCCATTTTCAGTAAAAACTATTTGACCATGAACTCGAGACATACAAATTCTGTGGGATTGTTTATCTTGAAATTGAAAAAAGTGTTGAAAATTTGTGTTTGATATTCTTGTAGCATTTCCTTCGTTGTGTGTCTTTCCCTTAATTGTTGTTTACTTTTCAAGTGAAAGCCGCCAAACTTACATAAGAAACAACAATTTCAAATTGAATTGTAGAGAAGAAAACTTTTGATTAAACACACACATTTTTTTGAGGGGGGAAATAAGAGTGAGAAAATGAGATACTATGGCACACTCATCAAACATCATCATCGTCTTAGCTGCCTGTCGGCTTTTGTCTTTTGAAAAATCTTGGCAAAACAATGAGGGAAGTTGGGTGAAGAAGTTGGCTGTTTGGAGTGGCGTGAAAAGCCAGGGGGAGTTGCCTCAATAAATCTCTTTCCGAATGCAAATGTTGCGTCAGCTTGGCATCTTCACTTTTTTTTCCTCCTGCCACTCACTGGCCTGCAGCTCCCTTCCTTCTTTTTTCGGTTTTGTGTTGATGTTTCCCCTTACTTTTTACCATAGTCCCGGTATTCCCCGGAAGTCTGTTTCTGGAGCGAATCGAAGAGCAGCAGCTGCGCCAACTCCAACTTTCTTTGGAGATCTTGGGTAGAGGAGTCGTATTATTTTGGATCTTTTCTTTCTCTCCCTTCCTTAATTGCCAGCGCCTATTAATTCATCATTGAATTATTGCCTTTTTCCCGGTATGGTATCCCTTCAGCGATTTCCTTTCCCATTTGTTTACGGAATTACTTTTTTGGGGATTTATTTTCCAGCCCGGCGTCTGCCTCTGCATACAAATGATTCAAAAGGGTCCGATGGTTGGTCTATTTCTGGAGATACTCCTCCATCCTAAAATCTCTGGGATGTTGATAGATTGAAATATCTTTCGAATGGCGTTTGAGGATTAGCACACATTATGTTTATGAAATGTTCAAAAAGGATTTGTCATGGCGACGACTTTGATTTATGTCAAATGGTTATGTTTTTCCATTCGGAGCCAAGACACGGACTATTAGAAAGGATAGAAAAAGGGGAAGAAGAGCTGTGGATATGGCTGTCAGATCGGTGACACGAGCCATTAGACCCCAAGAAGCATAAGATGATGATGATGGGTATGCGTTCTTCAGGGATTATATCAATGAATCGTGAAGTGCCATTAATCTTATTAAGAGCTTGGCAGAGAAAATGTTTCATCGGAGATGAATTGTGGAGGAGCAATTAAAATTGTTTTGGTGAGATTTTTCGTTGATAAATGTGGCTTGTGGAGGATTAGACATTTATTTCATTAAATTGAACAGTTTTCGAAGGGTTTAAATTTAAAGCCATTCATTATAAAGCTTTGAGGCTATTTTTAGAATAATTTATGTTCAAGGAAAATTTTCTCTATTCAAACTTTAACCTTTAAGGACTCATAGGATAAACGGAAATATTGTGCAGCACCAGTACAAGCTCGTTTAGCCCGACTTTTCATAATTTAAACTTATTTGTAAGAAAATAATCCAAGCATTTATAGAAATTCTAAGCCCATAATTTAAATCAAGTTTGTTTTGCTAAAATTTTAACTGGCATATGGAAAATTTTCACTTAAAATTCTTAAATAAATTAAATAAAATTTAATTCCCTTAAAACTGTGATAGATTTATTAAACTGTTCATATTTTTTCTGTCACATTAAGCTAAAGCTTTTTAACACGAAACTTTAATCCATAAACAATTCGTCCCTTATAAATGCAGCATATTGAAGATTTTGTATTATATTTTTTCACCTATTTTTCCACCGTATTAAACTAAAGTTTTTAAACACAAAACATTAATCCTTACTTGATTTTTAATTCTCGAATAGTGCGCGCTTCTGTGATTCTCGTTGACAATCAGAAATTAATAATCCTTGAACTTGTAAATCCGAACGCCGAATACGAAATCCAAAATCCGAGGTCCTTCCTGCAGGACACTTAGGTGTGTATAACACACGTACAGATTTTCTGTGATTTATTGCTCGTTTATATTTTTTTCACTTGTTTGGCAAACAACACACAAACTTTCGATGGATGCTGAGAGCAAAACAAAATGCACAAAAATAGTTGCTGCGGTTTATATGTAATATTTTTGATTCTGCTTTTTTGATTATAATTTATTTATTTTTGCACTATTCGAAATATTCACAATAGGAATATATAAAAGGCTATTCCTTGTTCGATTTGTTTTCTTTTCGTCGCGTCTGTCGGGCGGCTGGGTGCGAGTGTGAGTGTGTTTTAAAGGATGGTGTGCGATGAGAGACGAGGCGAACCGGAGCAGAGCAAAAAGCGTGCGTCGTCCAGAAGAGTAAATACGTTAGTGAAACAACAACTAAGCCAGCCACCACTTTGGCCACCACGGACGTAAGTAACGCAGAGAACGTAAGGGGAAATTACGTAAGGGAGCGAGCTAAACGTAAGAGGCTATGCTCTCTCTCTGTGGCATTCGCTTTCCACTCAGAGCAGCGAACAGTGGGAAATTTTGATGGTTTAACAAACAAAGAAATATAACAACATTTTTTAGATCTTTTGATATTTACAAATTATTATATATATCGGTAAAATATATATTTTTTGTATCACAATTTTCTAGCATAACTTTGCTGTAAACCGTGCATATTGATATTTAGTAATTAAGATTTTTTAAAATTTCAGAAATAGAAATATATGCAGAACTTCAATATACATATAAATTATTATTTAAACAAAAATATCAATTATAATTTAAAGAAACATTTCTTTAGATAAATATCTCACACTGTGCAGCCGCCAGTAAAACTACTGGAAAGAGCTCTCCAATTATGCTCTTATTGCCACTCTCCCGGGATCTCTCGTGCGCTCGGCGACTGGAAGCAGAAATACAGCCGGCTTCTGAGGCATGACAGACAAGGAGCACAGGAGAGAGCACCCGCATAGGGGTGGCATGCAACTGGAAAGCAGCGAACGCTAACTCTCTCCCAGCAATGCTCTCTTAGTGTCTCCCAAGCATTGCTTTGTTTTGTTGTACAGTAAGTGCCAAACATTCTATGGTTTTTTTTTTTAAATATTCATTATAAAAAAAAGAGGATCATAGAGGGTTAAGTTTGATCAACGATAGGCCACACATCATCATAGCCAAGAAAGTTATAATTAATCCCCGTAAAACCGACTCGTGGATAAGGTAGTTTTAAAAATAATTTCCTAGTCTGTGGGGAAAGATAACATAATGATTAGAGATGTTGATTTATACAATTTAAGATTAACATAGTTCTTTTATCGTCTTTCCAACTACTGTTACTTTGTCAGTAATACAAATCTTGTTAAAACTTCCTTTCCTTTCTATATCCCTATTATATTTTCAGCAAACAGAACACAAAGAAGAACCGGCTGGCACTAGATTCCGGCATACAGGATTTTGGATTTTGATTTCGATTTTGAAACTAGTTTTCGAAGTTGCCTAAAATTGGCAAGTGTCGTTGAGGCGCAGTTTCGTCTGATGAAAACACAGCTGGCAGCTGTAGGGAAATTCCAAGTCCTGATGCGTCACCACAGCAATAACAATAACCCCTTTTTATATTGGCACAGGGTTCAGTTATATACCCATCCCTACCCCTGAGAAAAAAACAACTTTTTTGGAAGGCCAAAAAATAAATTTGTGATGATTTTTCACGTCAACTTAGGTGGCACAAAAAAGATGAAAACTATTATGCGTAACAAAGAAGATTCGGAATTAAACCCTGGAAACCCCGGATGTACCATATTGTGCTGTATTTATGTTTAAAAAATATTAAAATCTATAGATGATGATGTATAACTTTGTAGAGAATTCAGTTTAAAATATAAAAACGGTGCTAGACTTTGATATTACAAGTTCTAGAAAATATACCATAGGTACTGAAGAAGTAGAAGAGCATATATCATATTGCTTACAGTAGCACCCATGACGACACGTGCTGTGAATGGATTATAGGTCGGTATGTTATATAGCTGCTTCCCCCTCCACCGATCGAGTAAACTCTGCTCCCCTAGCCCACATGTTGTCAACAACTTTCACGCCCTCGAACTATGAGGGTTTCCCTATTTAATTCTGGAGCCACTGAGGCATTTCATTTGACATAATGTTAGGAGACATCTGCTTATCGAAAAACGGAGCAAATAACGCTGGAAAATTAATCGTACAATAAAAATAAAGGTAGCATCGGGTTACGACGACGCATGCCTGTCACGGAGCGGGGAAGGATCAAAAACTGATCATCATGGGGATCGGGGAAACCCGCAAAATGTGGGATGTGAAAGAAAGGAAGCAAAGGAAGTGAATGAAATGAACACATGTTCCCTCTTGCCTTGTGTGTGTGGGTTGTTCCGATGTAATAATTAACAAGTTTAATTTAAATTTGCGTTCCGTTTCGTGTGGGCGGTGTTCCTGAAACAGGAAACGGCAGAAACCGAAAACGAGACGTTCTTTAAGATGTTTGGCGGGGAGTTCTTTACTCCAAATACTCAGCGATATAATGTAATTCAATCAACCAATGATTCCGTTTCAATATGTGCCAGGAGGGGGTAAGAAAAATCCCCGAAAAGCCGCTTAATGTTTGAGCTCAATTATATGGCTTTTGTGCGGCTTGGGGTGCGGCTCTGTTTTCAACCCATAAACGCCCTAAAGACGACTACATAAACGGTGAACATAAAATTCGTCTTGTTTTTTTAGACCCGTTGCAAATTATGTTCGGACATAAAAGCAGAAACTTTTGTGGACTTACCCACAACCATCACTAAACAACACCACTCCGCAACTACACCCACTTGCTTTGAGGGCAACCACAAAAGTTACTGTTTTATTTACCCAGCAAAAAAGGCAAGGAGGCAGGGCGCGGTGACTAAGGATGTGGATGTGGATTTGGGCTCTTCCTCTCTCTGGGATGCGGGACATGTGGCAAACAACAGGCGCAGCAAGTGTTAAGGCGCTGTGTTGTCTTGTGGCGCCCCCTTAATGGAATCAGTTCCCCCAGCAGTTTGCCATTTCTTTTGCCTCCTTACATAAAACATGAAACGCTTTTAAGTGTTCCTGGCAGCCGAGGTGTTTAAACTTAAGGGAGACTCACTGCGTCTTCCTGCCAGGCAAGATGAGTAGGCGAAGCCAAGGGAAGGACTGGCTTTCTCCGGGCCACAATTTATGCAGAATATTTTATGTGGGCTGATCAAATTAAGTCCAAGGTGGAGATCAAACTTACCTGGAAGAAAATTTAAAGGATAAAAGGATTTAATATGGAAAATATTTAATAGATATTTAAGAATTTATACCTCATACATTCTTGTCAGGCAAGGCGAGTGTGCGAAACCGCTTTCTCCAGGCCACAATTTAAAGATTAGGTGGTAGGTGAAGATTAGATTTATCTGGAAGTACATGTAAAGGATTTAATATTTAACAGATATTTAAGAATTTATACCTTATATTTTCTTTTCAGGCAAGGCGAGTGTGGGCTGATTAAATTAAGTCCAAGGTGAAGATCAGACTTACCTGGAAGAAAATTGAAAGGATTAAATAAAAATTTAACAGATTTTTAAGAATTTAGATATCCTTCATTTAAATACGAGGAATAACCTCGCATATTTCCTCTCAGAGGAATGAGCCAAGCCTGAGTCATGATGGAGAGTATATAATTTATAATTTATTTGATAAAATACAGGCAATACATTTAAAAAACGAAGTACTTGATGTTCAAACTACTTTAAGGTTTCCTATCTTGTAGATGAATTCCAGCGATATCCCAAATAGCTCTACATTCCATTCTAAGAAACTTCAAGTTTTTAGCGCATTTCTCCTTCACTATAAAGTTCTCCCCTTGAATAACATCTCAGTTTTCCAACAAAAAACTTTTCCCGCTCCTCAACAATTAATTAAGGAACCCAACTGCCCTCTTAAGATGACTAAACTCTCTGGGGGTCAATGTGTCCCAATCAAAACAGACCATTGACACTCTTGAGCCCCTGTGAAAACGCACAAAAGATGAAAAACCAAAATGCACAAAATGGGAATTGAAAACGAAAACGAATCTTCAGTAATCTTCAGTGAATAATGCCCTTATTCGTGGCACAAAAAGATACAAAAAAAAAAAAATATAAAGTGAAGCACCGAGCAGCAGCATTCAAAAAGGGAAAATTGAAGACACAACCAGCAGTGGCTCGTTGTCGCCAGTGTGTGTGTGTGAGTCAAGTGAGTGGAAATAATCGCAGACAATAGAAGAACAGGGGAGAAGCCCATCATCTTGCATTCTGCGACTTCAACTGCAACTGCAACAGCATCTGCATCTGCATCGGCATTTGCATCTTCAACTTGAGGCGCAGCTACTTCGCCAGATACTCATTCGTACTTCCAGTGGCATCCGAAGTGCGAACTCCAATTGACAAGCCCCAGCGGCGGCTCAAGCTTCTGCAGGATGTATAAGTCAGCCGAGTCGTTGCACTTTTTAAAGTGTTTCAACTTTGCACAGGAAAGCCCTACCCAATGGGATAAGAAAGGCAGGCGGGCAGGCAGAGGCCGGGGACTTTCGACTTCAATTGAAAGCCAGCGCCGGATTAACACTGAGAACTGTCGCAGCCACAGTGGAGCAGCATTCAAAAAACTCTAGAAATCTTCTAAAAAGCCTGAAAAGCTTTCTTTAAGGCAAGATATTATCCAAATCCAACCACTGTGCTGCAGTCTCCCAGAGTTGGAGGAGAGTCTGACATTGACATGGCTGCTGCAGCGGCAGGAAAGCAGGACTGACTGAATCAGAAGCGATGCTGCAAAGGCAGCTGCCCCTCATAAAAAGCATTGGCCCTCGGTTCATGCCCCGTGTGGGCGACGATACATGCATGCAAGAATGGAACCGAAACCAAGATGGGATGGTACCATTGGAGATGGAGAGACCATGCGACCGGCAAGACTCTGGCTGGGACCCAGGCCAAGCTCTATTAATATCCGACTTCCTACAATTCGGTGAATGCGTAAATTGTATTTCAAAGGCAAAGTTGACTTTAATGCGTCATAATTGATGCACAATGTGGGGAGAGAAGATTTGATTAACGCAGAATGTGTAGCTCACAGATACAACCAAAGATACAGACACATTCTCCCACACCCACAGTCAGGGCAGTTTAAAGCTTTGACTTACTGCCAAATTATTGATTTTCAAAGCGACATTTTCCACTGGCATCTGTGGTTTATTAAGCAACTGCAGGAGGTCTCTGTGTGTTGTTCTGAGTATCTGTTGTATTGGAGATGACAAAAATATTTTATCTATAGCTTGATAGGTGAATTTTCTTTTATAAACTTATGAATTTACAATTTTACAAGTTTCAACTGAATTTATACTGAATTTGTATAATAAAAAACATAATACAAATAATTATTTTAATGTTAAAAGCTCGACAGTGATCCGAAAATAACAAATTGATAAATTTAATCAATATTTATAGAGTATATTATAGGTTTTTAAACCAATAATATTGATTACTCATATTCCTTTCAATATATCGTTACATCTCTAATCTTGAACGCTTCTTTTGTGCTTTGGGTGTGGGCGGCATTTGACATTTCCGTCGCTTTCAAGGAAGCCCTTCAAATATCTTTTTGCCTTATTTTCCATGTGTGCTGCCACCGAGCACATCACAATTATCCGCTTAAAATGCCAAAGCGGGCCAAAGCAGCAATGGGCAAAGTATCTTTAAGATGCAATTCAGTTCTCCCGATGACCGATGCCCGATTCCCAACTACTCGACATAATTAAGTGCTGTCGCCGTGGCAATCGAAAATACATTTTCAATTAAACGCCCATCGGAGATCCCTGACAGCTAAGATATAAGTACAATTGGTTTATCATCTTGCAGCACCAAGATGCTGTGGCGGCACTAATGAAGATGATGCGGCGCATTTTGTTGGCTGCACGAGTCGAAATTAAGAAGACAAAGTTACAAGCCAGATGGACAAATGACCAGGGGAAAATAGAGATAAAATATCTGACGGAGACGGATTCCTCGACAGCTGCCAACAAGGAAAGGAGAAACAATAAAGCGGCGGAAAAATAACAGTGCAGCGCGCGTGCCATTGAACTTTGCGGTGAAAAACATAAAATAGAAATGAGTCAGGGAAACCAAACCAGATACTTTTGGCATTTCTCCTGCATACTTATAGCAAGGGGAATAGTAGTAGCTTTACCACAAAAAACCTACTTTAGTAACCATTATTAAATGGCAATCCTTTTGTTATTATTTTTTTTATTATTATTAATGAAAGTTCCAAGTAGAAATCGCAAAAGAAATGCAATTTCTATTTTGACAGATACATTTGCCTCCTGCAGATACTTGATTATTTCCCGAGAGTCTCTAGAGAAAATCAATTCCTAATTCCGACATCTGTCGCTGGAAATTGATCTGCTGTCGCTGCAAAAGGCTGCCAAAGTATCTCATGATTCACATTTTTCCTTGGCACTTTGATTAGAGGAACTGCCAACTCATATTTCCAAGAGGTTGGGGATAAGCCCAGCTCCTTTTCCTCTTTTTTTTTTTGCTGCAGTTTATCTCCTCTTCGTTGGTGGTCCTTCGCGAGTGTTTAATTAAAGTTCTCTGCGTGGGTGGCGGTTGCAATTCCTTTTGTGATTTTTATATTTTTATTCTGATACACTCTGGCCCTGAAAACGTTTCCTTTCTGGACTTTGGGTGTCAGCTTCCATGTGGATTTTTATTAAAAATCTTTGGCGGATGTGCAGCGAGTTCGAGGGGAAAGCAACGGTTGCGAGCGCATTTAAATGTTAATTTTGCTTGGAAACACGCGCACAAAAAACAACAAAATTAGCAGGAAGAAAGAGATACTCGACCATTTGGTACCTATTGAAGTTCAAATTGTTTTACTATTTATGTGAAGTCCGCATACCGAAATTCAAGACTATAAATACTAAAGGTCCCGAGTTACAGAAAATCAACCTAATACAAATACCTTTTTTTTTGAATATTTATAAGATAAAAAGCTTCTTCCAACATACCCTTGAATTCTACAAATACTGGATATAAAAAAAAAAGAGAAATAATAAAAAAAGAAACCGACAAAGCCCAGATATTCAAGTGTTGAATGTCATTAGCGCTCTGTCGCCCCGAGGTCTCAGCTCAGAGCCCCCCGGCTCGAGTTGGGGGAGTCGTCGAATCCAGTTGAGTCGAGAAATAAAACCAAACAAAAAGTCAGTCAAATGGGAAAACACACACAGATAAGAGAAGAGAGCGGGCCGGGGTGGGGCGCGGCTTTTCACATCCGTAAGTGGCCAAGTGATGACCGGAAACGACAGCGAAACAGTTACATGTAAAGAACACCTGAGGCTCAACGAAACGAAGAATAAGCTGGAAAAGCAAATGACTAGGAAGAGGTGGAGGTGGAGTGAAAATGTGTGCCTCTTCTTGTCTTAGCTCTTGGCGGAATTGATTATCCACCCACACAGCCGGCGATTGACATGGGTTGGCACAGCACAGCTGCAGCTTTCCGCTCTCAAGTTCAGGGCAAAAATTGGCAATTCAAGCGCAAAGCTGTCAACTCGAAGAGTAATATATGGTAAGAGTACAGTGATTCCAGATAGTTTCAGGCTATGAACACCATTAAAAAGTAAATATTTTGATCGTTTTTTTAGATTTCATTAAGGTTTCCATATAAAGAAGCCATTAAATATATATTAATTTGTAATTATACTCTGGTATAATGTAGAAAGTTCAGATTAAATCAATAAATTGCTTTATTTAGTTTTTCTTCTTTATTTTTAGGTTGTCTCTGTGCAAAAATACTCGTAGAGCCAATAGGGCCAAGTCAGACCAGGCATAGCAGCAGGCATTGATTTCTTTTATTTTCATTGCAAATTGCTGCAGATGCGGCATTTTAAAAATAGCCAGTCAATGTCACCAGCAATGCAATGGGCCCAGGCTAAAGGGGAACAGACTTGAACCGAGAGCAACTGCATCAATGTGGCAATGAAGCAAAGCCGAAAGCAAACCGACAAGGCAGCAAAAAGAAGAGCAGCTGATTGGCGGATGTTTAATAAAAATTATGGAAACCTTTAATACCGTGGATTTAAATTTTAAAAATTTAAAGCTTTGCTTTAATACATAAAATAAAAAAAATATATTTGTTTTTTTATACCATGTACCAAAGGTACAAAGGTATTATAGTTTTGTGCGAGTGCGATTTTCTGTAACAGGCAGAAGGAGGCGTGGCAGACCCCCAAAAGTTACCTAAATATTGGTCAGGACCACTAAAGGAGTCGATATAGCCATGTCCGTCTGTCCGTCCGTCCGTCCGTCTGTCCGTCTGTCCGTCTGTCTGTATGAACGCCCAGATCTCAGAGACTATAAGAGCTAGAGACACCAAACTTGGGATTTAGACTTCTTATATCTGCACGCAGATCAAGTTTGTTTTAAATTTTTGCTGCTCCCCTTTTTGGAGGAGCTATTTGAAAAAAACGTATATCTCCGAAATTTATAAAGTTATGTAAACCATATTAAAAAGCTTAATGCATTTTATCAAAATACACAGACTGTCCAAATTTTATTGCGATCGTGCCATAAATAGCGGAGATATAGGCTTTTTACTTTATACACATTACGTGTACAAGAGGCAGCCCAGGCAGAGGGCTCCAAATAAATCAAACCGTTCATTAAACATTTTACTTATGTTCATATTACTATGAAAATAGGATTTCTCATTTTGAATTGGTTGGTGGCGCAGCTGGCTAAGCTGAAGTCTTTTTCAAATGTTAGTTGTCACGGGTTCGAATCCCGTCGGCGACGAGCGAAATCTTTTTTATTTTTAGCAATTTTTTTTTTTTTTCCAGTACATTAAAATAATTACAGTATTTAATACTAAAAAATAAAAAAATGCAAGCAAAGAACTATACTTAATGTTTTGAAAATGAAAAAATTCCTTATGCCTGCGGTTGATTCGAACCCAGGCCAATTGCTTACAAAAATGTATGTATAGCTTTACCCACTGAGCTATCGACTTTGCTCTTGAATGGGAAGACATTTGCATTATATGTAAATTTGTCTCAGTTTTTTATTCTTATTATCTTTCTTTTATATAATTTTGTACATGGTACATGGTATTCTACTGTCGGGACACCAGACTGTATGTCCATCTTGTTTTTTAATATAAAAAAAGAACTCTTTCGTTTTCTAAGGCATAATTACCTTAGTAGAATGATCTTAAGATTGACGTCCTATAACTCAGGACCTATTAGGTTTACAATCTTTAATTTTCGTAAATAAACTTTTCTTTAAATTACTTCGAATCCCAATTTACCTTTGACTTTGTATACCCCTTCAAATGACTCCTCTTACATGGATGATGATTCAGCTGAGTTTCCAGTTCGTGAATTTTCCTGATGCTCCTCCGCGGATTCCGATTCGCTTTGATTAAGCGCGCCCACCAAACGTTTTTGGGGCAATGGATTCACTACTCCACAGTCCTCATCTGCCAATGGTGGCTCTGACGACACTCGGAATGAAGTGAAGAGCAGGAGGGTTTGCAACTGCAATCGGCAGTGGATAAGGAGGAGGAGGATCTGCCAGTAAAGGTGAGAGGAGTTGGAGGTTTGTCGTGTGCGTGATGCGCATGAGCGAAGCGTCATTGCGCCTTAAATGGGAGCAGCAAAACTTGGGAACTTGCAAAATGCGGCTGACAATGAGGCACACAGCAAAAAATATATAAAAATAACATAAAAAATATCGCAATAAGTGTAGAAAAATCATATAATCTATAAAGATTTTTGTAATTTACCAAACTTTATATATTTTTCTGTGCATTTATATAAATTTAAGAAAGGAGGATCATTCGTGGAGGGAAAGAGAAGAGTCTAACTGAAGGGGACTTTGATCGCTTCGCGTTGGCTTGCAATTTTTAGACATTTCTCATTGTGCTCATTGGCAGTTGTCTGTTCAACGATGCGTTTATTAAAGTCGGATGGGGGTGTTCCTCTATTGAGTACAAAAGGGGGACTTCAATCCCCTTTTACTCCTCAAACTCACAAAGCCCTTGCCACAGTTTGCCACGTTGCCAAACTGAAATTGGCGTTGCCTTTTTTGGTAGCTCTTTTTGGGGTCGCTTGCCCGCCCGCCCCCCTGGCTCACTCGACATTGACAGAGCCATAATTCTTGAACGGAGGCCCCCCTCTCTCTCTTCCATTACAACTGCCCCTTCCCGTGGCCCTGTTATGGACGTTTCCTTTTGTGAATTATTGAAATTGCGCAGTGTTTTTTGTGCGATTGATCTGCGACTGAGCTGCAGCAGTTGCAGCAGTTTGCCGCTTCTGTTCTGCTTTATGGCCATTGCAGGGAGTCGCATTCAGGGTCAGATCCGATGCCAGTCGTTGGAGGCAATCAATCAATCAGAGAAATAGCCAAGATAACGTTAAGAGTCATGTCCCTCGCTCCCCTTCAGCTCTCCTGTTCAATTGTTTGGAAAAGCTTAAAGCGAAAGACTAGGGCCAAGTTCGATCGGGACTGTATTTATGACAAAGTCGAGTCTCTGACACTACCAGTCACGAAGGAGCCCAAGAAAACTATAAGCTATAAGAGTGTTTGACAAGCCCTAGGGAAAGCTGGGGAAAATAAAGGCTTAAAGGAGGGAAATTGTCTGGAAAAATGTGCCAAGCCAATGAATATTGAAGGATAAATTACATTTTCATTAAATTTAAGATTATATATGACATATTAATATAATGCATTGAATATAACTATATATACAAATATACAGTTATATTAAGAAGTAAGTTTCTATTTGCAGTTTTGTTTCCAGATAAAGAAATCTGCAAAAGCAATAAATGATAAGTAAATAAATCAAATAAATAATCGAAATCGCATGATCATAATTTATTACTCCCCCAAGATTTGCCAATATCAAAATCTCAAAAACACAACAAAACTCATTTAATTTCCGTCCATATTGAAAGTCAATGCTAAATCAAAAAATCAAATAACGAAAACAAAGAACAGAGATTTTGCGCTGACTTAAAATAATACAAAAAAAAAAAAAAAAACAAAATTATTTTCTTATCGTCCCTCGGTTGCCATTCTGGGGGGAATTCGATGAAATTGCAACGAAAACACAAAATGGGGACAACACCGCCAAGACGAGAGAGTGAGGATGAAAGGAAATCAAAACCAGAAACACAGATATTTTGTGGGGGAAATCAGAACGAAGCGAGCGAAAAAGAAATCCCACAAAAATCTGGGAATAAAAAGAAATGGAATGACACTTAATGCTCCACTCCACAAAACACAACAAAACACGAGGAAAAATATAAAAAGAGTTGGCGCAATAAACTGGCCAATTATGACAAATTTAAGAATGAATGCTGTGTGTTAATAATGCTCAAAAAGCATTTCAATCTCTGCTGCCACATGAGAACGAACCCGGTCCGTCCTCAACCACGTCATCATTAGCACCCGTAAAGAACTTGAAATTCTGGACAATCTCCGCTTTGGAAAGGGTTTCCTCTTTTAAGTAGCAAATTATATGGCATTCCCTCTCAAAGTTTGGCCTGAAAATTTGGGATGCCCTTGGAAAAAAGGTACAACTTTGTTTGGTAAGAACCTTTGAAGTTGGTTTAAGTTTTGCTTCCAGTTAAAATAGGAAAAATCTGAAAATCCTGTAATAATTTGAAATATATTAAGTCTTCTATAGCTCTCTATCTTTAATAATAGTTATTAATTTCCTAAATCTTTAAAAAACTTCTGTAACTACATTTTCTAATCAACAACTCAACACTGTTGCTTAAATTATAGGTTGAAGTTTATCTGAAAGATCGCTGAAAGAATGAAGTTAATCTCCTCTGCCAAAGCATTTAGCCTAGATTCTGTTTTGAATCTAGCAGAGTTCAGATTGTGGGTCAAGTAATTTCCTACTCCTCCGCCTTTCGCTCCTCCATCTCCTCCTTCACTCCTTTCTTGCTGCTCCTCCTGCTTCTTTCAGCCGATCAGCAATTATCCCGCAAACGATTTTCACGACTTTTCTTGATCTTCTTCCAAGTCGTCCTCTGTATCTCTCCTGCTCTTGCCATGGAACAAATTTATTTTACCTCAAAAATAACCATTAACAATTTTTCTTTGCTAATCTTTGCATCTATTGGCCATGGCCAATAGAGACTACAGCCCACCACCACCACCACCATCCTTCTTTCCACCGAAATCCGATCAGAGAAAGAGCGAAAAAAGCGTTTCCATTAGGAAAAATTGCTTTAGGAAAATGGTTAGCAATGTATAAAAATGTCAAAGATCGCATCGTTCGAATTAATGATCGTGGCCGTGAGGAAAGAGAATGGTAGCTGCACAAAAAATAAAACCATAAACAAAAATAACAACAAAATTTAACAATTAATAATAAAGAAAATCATGAACTATTAATCAGAAATAAACAAATAAGTTAGAATAAGTAAACAATTTTCGAAGCTCCCAGAGGAAAATCTCGCACTATTATTTTATTTCTTGAAGCACCAGAAAATCTTAAACATTTTCCCTGTGTAAATGGATTCAGAAAGTGGGTGGAGATCAGACTTTGGCTACAGTTTGGTAGCTCCAAACACTTAATGACGTCATTACAAGCCAGCCCCAGCACGTGCTCTTCCTTCCTACTCCAGCCGAAAGGGAAAAAATGAAATAAAAACTCAAATTCAAATTTGAATTCAAATTTTTGTGCTCTCAGGGGGTGTCGGTATCAAATTCCATGAATATGCAAATTGGAAAGAGAGAACCGGGGGGAGCCAGGATGAGATATAGCGGCTGATTCGTGGCGTTGTCGTGCGTGAATTGTAAATAAATTTATTGCGTTCGCAATTCTTTCGTTGTTTCAACTTGTTGGTTTACACTTTTGGTTTTAATAGTCTGTTCATGCAGAGTTTTTGAATAATAGACATATAGTTCTCCATTGTTTCCTTTTTTGGGGAGTAACAGAGAACAGAGCATACATACATTTATTATTTTGCGAGTGGCGAGGGTGGCCCAATTGTTTGGCAAAATGGCATAAAAATGCCCACAATGACAAATGATTTATAAAGCTGGGGGAAGTATACAGAGATTAGATGGGAATCGGAAGCTCTAAAGTGACAATCCCCAAAGAAAATCGATTTAGCTTCGTGTGCAAATTGAAATTAATGAATATGGAAGAGCATGGAGTGGAATATTAAAGTAGATGAAAAATTTACAATATAAGATTGAGAATGATTGGGTATAAAGCATACTTAAATTATATTTCACAGGGTTTTTAGTATATGTTTGTAATCTTTACTATAAAGTGCCCCTCCTTGACCCCCCTTTCAATCAGAATCAACCATCTTTGACCTCCTCAAAACCCCCCTTTAACTCACATGTCAATGACCAATGCCTGAAAAGAGTCATGGGAATTAATTTAAGATTCCCTAGAAATTAAAACATTTGAGATGCCTGCACAGAAATAGCAGCGTGGAATATATCACAAATCAGAGGGCAGCCGAAGCCAATCCGATTCCCTTTGAGTAGAATGCTACAGCTGGAACTGGATCCTGAGCTCATCCCTGACCATGGCCATGGTCATCAGAGTCGTCTCGGGCATCTGGCATTTCAATTACACAAGCTCCGGCGCGATCTAGACCTAATTGATTGACTCCAGACTCCAGATTCTAGACTCCGGACTCCAGAGGATGGGCAAGGTGCTGATAATATTTATACCACGTACGATCCCTCGCAGAATGCAATTAAATTGCATTTTCCACACACAGACAAAGCGAGAACAATGAGCAATTTTTAAAGATTTCCACGCTGGCACTCAGCACGTTTCCTACATAAACCATAAGCACCAACAAGTAGATGATGATGATGGCAGAGCAGAGCGGCGCAGCTGCCTTGCTCCAGCTTCCTCCTTCTAGCTTTTCACAGTTTTCACCAAAAGAAAAAGAAGTAGGAAAAATTATCTTGAGGCTGCGCAACAGCAAACGGTAAACACGATTGCTCTCCGCTCAGAATCGGCGGGGAGTAGAGTAACAAGTGCAACGTGGCACATTTTCGAAAGCTCCTCCGCCACTCACGATTTTCACCCCAGGCCAAAGCCACCAGGCAACATATATTTTCTTCATTTTCTTCATTTGGTTGGGGAAAATTTCGAGTCCACTTTGTATTATAAAGCATTTGTAACAGCTTGAAAAAATATAGGTTTTTAAGTGCACACATTTAAGGATGAATAAGCATTAATATAAAGGTAAGATGAACATGAATTGCTCCCTCACATTAACTTTTTATAGGGTTATAATAGGTTTATAAAACCTTAGTTAAAATCGAATAAATACATACAATATTTATATTTAAGGTACGATTTTGAAGGTCCTTAATTATTTTCCTAATTTTAAAAGTAAGGGAACACAGGGAGTCAGTATTCTTTCTCTAATTTTATCAACTTGGTTTTTCTTCGCTTCATTTTAATGGAGGATTATCCAGCAAAACAGTTGCAACAGTTGCATCCATCAACTGGAGAGCGGTGGGTTCCCGGTGCTGGGGTTGGTGGCCCTAACTTGGTTTTCTTTTTTTTTGTGCTGTAGTTGTCAACACACAAAAGTTTACCGGCTAAAGGAGGAAGAAATCTCAGCAGGCGGCGCCAGTTGAATGAACTCAACGGAAAAAGCTGAAAAATGGTTCATTTTTGTTGTTGTTGCTGCTGCTGCTCGCTTTTTATTTTTTTGCGGCCAGGTAATGATGATGTTGCCAACGCAACGCAGCCTGTGAAAGGAAACGGGGCCAGACACAAACGCTGGGGCAGAGCAGAATCAGAAGCAGCAGCAGCGATGGAGGGCAGGAGGATGGCAACAGAATAGTGCAGACAAAGAGCTGCAAGAGCAGGAAACGGGCCACAATAGGACAACACACGGGATGTGATGGGGATGCACTCGAAAAAAAATTTAATAAATCGAAAACAAACGAACATTTAAATAAATGTGTTTCCATTTTTAAACCATTATTTAAAAAAATATATATTTAATTAAATTTATTGCTATTAATCAAATATTAAATAGTAAATTACAACATTTTCGCCTTAGTGTCCTCTCGATGGGAGATTGGAAATGGGAGGGATCGTACAACAACCAGCAATTGGAACAGGAACTGTCTTAATCCCACAATCAATGGGATAGTGAGAGGCTACAAAGACCCTCCTCCAGCAGAGCCCAAAAACCATCTGCAGAAACCATCGCGAGATCATTCGATCCGGCAGTGCGGGAGAGCTGCTTGAATCACCTATAAACTGCACCCAAACTGCATCCAATTGCAGCGCGCTGCCGCAAGGAACATTTTCATCACATGTTGACCAGCACTTGGTAGCATACTCTCTACTGGATCTGCTGAACGTCCTCCGATTTCCCCCCACTTGTGTAATTCAATGGCGTGTAAAATAGCTGGCGGGCATTGTCCGGACATTTTTACAAACGAACGGACGGACAGCCGAAGAAACGAGACGGGACGACGGCTCTGAGTTTTGCATATATGCACAACCAAGTCAGAGATGACCCATATCAGTCACTTTAGGAAGACTAAAATGGTAAAAGAATACATATTACATAACGAATTCGCTAGTTACTCTGAGAGGTAAAAAAAAAATAATACGAGAGTTAATAACTATGAGTTACCTTTGGGCAAAATTAAGGCTTACTTTGGTCCCCAGCCCTATGTAACTTAAGAAAATAAACTGTTATTTAAGTCTAAAATATCATTTTAAAACCATTTAAGAAATTAAAACTCAATATAAGTTTATAATCCCTGACCATCTTAGAATCCTCGCTCATCTCTATCAACTGACGGGCGATCTCCTCTCTGTGGCAAGTCCAATGGCAGCAATTGACTTGATCGAGGAGCCCCCCGAGATGTTGCTTTTTGTGGCTGGAAAAATCAGAAGCTAAGCAGAAACAGAAGGCGAATGCAGCAGCTGCTGTTTGTCCGATCGCCAGATCGAGATGATCATGATTATGGCGATGATAATTATGAGGCGGCAATGGCTGCCACTTGCGCTGAAACGGCTGGCCGTTGTGCTAAAATTTAATAAGTGCTAAAATAATCAGCGCGTTGGCTTTATGCAAACTTGTTGCAATCATTATATACGACGAGAGCATGTGTATAGTTTTCGACTCTATTGTTGTATGTACATAGTTGGTTCTGGTTATTGTCGAGGCTCTCTGGTTGCCCGCAGTCAATGAACTTGGCTCACTCGCGTTCTGTTTGTGCAATGTGTGTAATTCAAAGCGAAATTATAATGTTAAAAAAATAAATACAAAAAAAGTTGTGGCCAAGCGAAAACGAGTTGTAGGGTATGACCATTCCCCTTCATATTTTTTTCTATAAACTTGCTACTATTACTCCAATGACCCCACTTCCTTTGCCACACGACAGCTTAATCTATATATTTTTATAGGTTTTTCTCTTCATATAAAAAATATTTATAATATACCCCAGCAATTTTTAAATATGTATGTATTTTGATTATGAATTATGACTGTCTTTAGGGAACCTTCGGGGGGCTTATTAAGTTTTACTAACCTCTAAGATTTACCTAGTTAAATTCTGATTTAATTACTTTCTTAGGATTTCTAATATATAAAAGATTCTTAGGGTATTAAATACTCCTATCTTCTTTACTAGCCTTTAATTTTTTCCAAGCTAAAAGCGTAATATAATTTTTTATGACACAGAGAATTCTTGTTGTCGCCGCAGTTTGTTGTTGCCAGTAATTAAATGAAGTTATGTTCCAGACCTGTCTCTCTGTTCTTTTTTTCTGGAAGAAGCAACAGCCCCTGATGAAGACTGAGTTGACAAACGGCTGACACGCGAGAAAAAGGGGTACGAAAAAGGGGGGCCAGCAACACGCGAGCGAATCTGGTAAATATGCTCGTATAAAAATAGTTTCAAATGCAAAATGACATTTATCGGAGGGGAAAATTGAGAGCCATCCTCTTGACATCATCTGGCCAATTGGATAGGACATAATTTGATTAGCACTAGCTGCTTGAATGAATTAAAAAGAAAGCGACAGACAGGAAAAATGAGGGATCTTCCATTTTAAATGGTTCAATAAACATATATCCAATTACTTGACACTTTGATAGGAAAATAATTGCATTTTACCAACCATAAAAATAGTTATAGCTTGACAAGTTGCTAAGCGAGCGCCTGGACGATATAAAAATCTGAGGAGAACCACTCATAAAATCTTCATAAAATAATACGTTTCAGTAGTTTCAAATGTTTTAGTTTCTTATCTCAAATCCACCCACTTCAATCAACCTTTATTTTTCAATTTCCCCTCCTTAAACACTCCCAAGTCTTAAACAAATAAATCTATCACAATTGAAATATCATCGCTGTGAAGTAGGAGGAGCAGCCTAGAAAAACGAAAGATCAAAACAAATTGGCTGAGCATTAGAAACGCATAAAACTTCATTAAGCTTGTATTCTCCTTTTTCCATCTACCCCAAACAGCGATAATAACGAACTGAGAGCCGGAGTGCAGTTTTTACAATTAAGTTGGAAGTCCATAACATAAAGATACGAGGCCGCCAGATAGAAAGATGAACAAAAGCAACGACTGCAGCGATACATAAGGCAACACAATCTATGATGACGAGGAAAAGGCCCCCAACCTGGACGTACACCGAACCAAATATTACTTATCAAACTTCCACAGAGCAAAGAAAGGAGAAAGAATTTCAATCAGGATTATTATTTATTAATTTGAATATAAATATAAACATACCTTGATGACGAAGCTAAAGATTAAGCTTTTATTTACTCAATCTTTTAATGAAATTGTATGTTTTTCTCCAAGTACATAGAGCAACAGTTGCGCCGGTTGAGTGCATCCGTTTGTTAAAGTCCAGGGACGGCTTTTATTATTATCATTGTTCTGCTTCTGCCTCTTCTTTAGGCCGGTTGCTGGTGCTGCTGCTGCTGATGTTTCTGCTGCAATGAAAGTAGACACAATCCGGCAATGAAAAAACTCAAGTGAATTGCAATGATAGAGAGCCCAGTCGGCGGCAGGCAGCTACATAAAAAGACCTAGAAGCAAACACCATAATAAGACATAAAAAAAAAAAGAAACTAAAAAATAACAAGGAAATTGCAGTACAGTAATGGGTCATAAAAAGATTTGACTGATATTAGGGATTCTCTAGAAATTTGATAACCCCATTTGGATCTACAGATTTTTGGTAAAAGAATCTTCTTTTGTAACGCATTTCTGTTTAAAATTAAGCTAAAGTAAGCTTGTTTTTATAAGTAAAGATATATTGGTATTAAAAACTATTTGTGATACGATTCCCAAGCTATCCTACGATGTCTACTATGCAGTAACCACTGTAGGACAACAATAGATCTCCTCCAACTCTGTCAGTTTTGAGTGTTTTACGCTCGTCATTGCCCCCTGCAGCTCCTGGGTATCCCCAAGCAAACAATCCCAAACCCCCAGAAACATAGAAAGGTTACCAAAGAGTGCTTCTTTTTATTGCCGGTGGCATGAAATCTGATTCTCGGAAGAGTTAATTTTGTAGCCTACGTCGGGAAGGTAAGTTGCTGATGGAATTGAAATGGGAAATGTCTGCTGCTCGCGGCTCAAGTCCAGGTAACTTAATTAAAGTGATTGCAGTGTTGATGCCTTTTGGCATCATCGGCAACCATCGTTGCCGCGGCAACAGACGAAAATATCGGAAATACAGCGACAGTTGTTTTGATGCAATAACATTTGGTAATGGCAATGGGCTTGTCCCAAAGGGGGCCGTAAATTTGCTTTTGCCAAACATTTTTCACCCGGCAGAGATACTTTTGTTTTTATTACTTCCTCGTTTCGCACTGTTGTTCTTATTTTGCTTTTGTTCCTACGTTCCTACTGACATTGCATCCCCGTGGGAGCTTGCAGGCGCCCGAAATTGTATCTACGAATGGGGTAGAATTAATAGCATTAATGGAAATTTAATGAATAATAAATAACAACAACAGAAAATTTTGATTGATTTGCTATTTGGAATTTTGAAACACGAATTATTTAAATTAATACATATTATTCTAGTTAAAATAAAAATAAAATAAAGTGATAAAGTATATAATAAAGTTCTTATTAAAAAAAAAAAAACATCTATTAACTTTACCGCAGCTGTTTTTTACTGTTTACACATGTTACCCCAAATGTATAAGGTGGCAGTTTCAGTTGCAAAACAACAAATAAACAACAACAATAACATCGAGAGGAACAATAACAAAGCGCAAGTTGTTTGCTTTTGTTGCCGACGAGGATAAATGCATTGATTTCTGACAGTCTCGACAGTCGGCGGCAATCGCTTTTTTTCGTGGCCACGGAAGCGTGAAGAAAATGAGTGAAAAGAAGCCCTTTTGGGGTGATATTTCCCCCCTATTTCCTTACGCCCTTGACGTCAGCCGCAACCTGCTCAATTGGTCGTTACTTTTGTTTTATTTACAAAGTAAAAATTGCAGCGCGATGGCTTGATTAACTTTATTATTTATAAAAATTGTGATTCAGCGTACTTGTTCTTTAGCTTCTTTCCCTTTTTGCACATTTTCTTTACTCACATATGTACACACCCTCAGCCAACGGCTTGAAAAAGTACAAATACAAACTTTATATTATTAATATTAATTTCAAGCAAATTGCAGACAAACAAGACACTTGTTTATTTATACTTGTCCCGGCCAACGCAAAAAATTACTTTTATAAATAATAAATAATATTTAAGCCGGGACATGCGTAAAAGGGACAAAAGGAATAAGATCGCATGCAAACACAGATACATACACTTATTTTCCGCGCCTTTTTTCGTTCTCACACACTCACACTTTCGCAAAATTGCAGGAAACTTATGAATTTCGTAAGTTTTTAAATGGTTTTTGTTTTATTAAATATAATCAATCTCGCATAAACATAATTATTTATTACATACCATCTATTTAAAGTAGTTTGTAGAGTTTTTGAAGCAGTAGGGCCAACGACAGACAATATGCCCACGCGTTCAGTTGGTTCTTTAAAGAATTTATTAACTTCAGCAAACGGAAGAGTATCTTTAGCATTTTAGGAAGTTTATGTCCGCAGATTGTTAGCAATATCAGTGGAGAAAAGAAAGCACTATTATTAAAACAATTTAAATAAATGTATCTGGTCTTTTTATTTAAATAAACTGCAAAACTTTTCCGATCAAGCAAATGCGACCGCTCGAAATAAGAAAGAAATAATAAAGAAGGAGGCAAAAGGAGACGCCTCAAGTTAGAGCGGGATGGCATGAGTGAACTTGCAACACTAATTGCATTAGTATTTTTAGTATTGATAAATTCCCAAATTTTATTTCTAATTGGACAAAGTTGAATTGCGGTTCGTGCTAACTGTTTTATTAAAAATAACGCTGTTCCAAACGTGTGAAATATATAAACTACTAATAAAAGTGTTACTGAGACTGTGTTAACCTTCCGGAACCATGAATTACAACAAGAACTATGCAATTTATGCCGAAACAACAGAGCGCTCGTGGCGGCATTTTTCTTCTTCTTCCGACTTATTCGCGGTTTTTTTTCTCTGCGTGCGTGAAAAGTGTCCAGTTTTAAGGGGTTTATCCGGGGGAAATGCAATGTTTATGACGGCTCGGCACAACCCCAATTCTGTGCTTGCATTTTCCCCTTGCCAATTTCGCTGACGACCGCAGTTGGCTTTGCGTTTTACGTTTGAAAGGATTAAGAACCGGTTTACTTTGGGCCCACCGCCGGCCGGCCCATAAAAAACAAAAGGAGCTTAACAATCCGGCTGGTCAGTGGCGTCGCTTCTCAGTGGGCGGCCGCCGGCAGTGGGTGGTGGCCTGGCACTGATTTACCCCATGAGGGTTGGCTTAGTTCTCCATGTGGCACATCCCCCGACAATTCTTGCCCACTCCCCCCACTGCCCACTTCATGCAAATGGCCAAACATTAAGGCAACACTTGAGTTGTGTCTACAAACAGCTGCGGTCATTGGATTAGTTACCAAGCCACCACAATGTATATCTGAAAAATAACTCTTTAATAAAATGTACGTATTTTTGGTATATGCTACTTGAAAATTCATTGAAATGGTTATATTATTCCTTTAACCTCGACTGTTTCCAGGCTACATGTCAAAGACATGCCACCCCTTATTCCCGGCGAATGCAAATGCAAACAATGGCCAAGGCTGCGACGGAAGAACAAGTCACGTGCTGCCCGTTCCGAAGCCCATTCGCCGTACTGCCATATTCCTGGGTCCCCATTCCGTCCGTACTCCTAATAAGCGGCAAATAATTGGCAGACGAACTTGAGACTACCCCAATGGCATGGGACGATTGCCAGTGGCAACTGCAATTGCCACTAAAAATCGATATCAACCACCGGCACACAGCCACCCTGCCAGCCTGCCAGCTAGCCAGCGCAGGTTGTCGATCCTTGCTGGAATTTGCTGTTTGTCTGTTTGTTTGTCTCTTCCCTGGCCAGTTTCCAGTGCTCCTCGGCTTTTGCTCTTGTGCTCCCAGAGCTTCCATGGAGAGAGAAATCCACTCTTCGTAGCTGCTGTTGGTTGCATTGGTTTCAAGTACAGGTAAGCCATAAGAATAAAGTGTTCCTGTCGCAAATGACCAATAAAACTTAATTCTCTTCTAGGTGAGTGCAAATGCGGGGAACATTTCAACCTCAACCTCAAACACATACAACAATTAGAGTTTCCGGCCATAAAGCCCGTCAAGAACTGAAAAGCGTCGGGCCAGAAACAACTGTCAACTGACCAAATTTGACAGACAACTAAAACATAGAACAGGGCAGGATTTGTAGGGTTTTAGGGCTACATTTACATAAAATTTAATAGTTTATGCTAGAGTTTTGAGAGTAAGACTTGCTGCCATTTAAATTATATCTCAACATCGCTTCACATTCGTTTTCCCAAGCCTAGTTGCACTTTGTCTTTCAATATGTAATGCTTTTTAGCTTGAAAACCCTGCCAAAACTCATGTAACACTCCTCAAAGTCCCCTTCAATCCGCTCCTGACTGTCAGAATGACGACAGCACACGATCATTACAGCGGTACTAGCTTGCATTCTGTCTGTCAGTCTGTCGCCCTGCTCAATGAACCATTCCGTTTGCTGCAGTGGGCCCGACTTGGCCAGCAACAATTAATATGGCCAGCGATGCGAATCTAATAATGTGACTACAATGACGACAATAGAGCCCGCTCTCCAGGCCTCCCAGCCATACCTACGTGTTATATAAACAAAGCTCCGGTTCGGGTTTAAGGTTTTCGGGGCAGCTGCAAAAGTGTGATATGTGTTGCTGGGTTCTAACGATACATCATTGTGATATATGTATATGCCCCGAGGTGTGGACTATATACATGTATACTAGTACTAGGTGCGCCATAAATTAACACTCGCCGCCGCCCCGGCTGGTCAAAGATAGTGTGGCCCAGTAGGCGAGAACTGGGCTCATAAATGCGGCAACGGCAAAACAATTAACCATTGCATGTCGGCAGTGCTTAGGAGTTACAGTCCAGAAAGAGAGAAAGATCCCTGGACCATGGCCACTGGTCAGCAGTGGTGGTGGCCAAGGTGCGTGAGATCATTGGCGGGTGATAACGAGCTGGGGCCTGAATTCCTAGTGGCAACAAATGAGCGATCGTTTATCTCAATGGGCAAACATGATCCGCAAATGTTTTGCACTCACATTGGGGAGGGACATCATCGAAATGGTATCGATGCAATTCTTTTAATGGCCCATAAAATACTTGAAGGGGGACTTTTCTCTTAATGCCAGCTCATGGAGTAACAATTATTTGTATCTAAATTGCTTGTAGTTGATTTTGTTATTAATTTGTAAGGATTTATCACTGTTTCAGCTTGTTTTCGAATTAATGAAAGACTTTTAGTGATGAAGATGTATTCAGATATACATATTAATTCAAGAAGTGCAAGAACTTTTTGCATTCATCAACTTATTTAACATCATATAGCAAGTTTAGGATATTATAATGAAATAAGTAATGCTTTTAGCAGAACTTCCCATTAAAAATATATCACTTCTTTCATTTTTGGAATACAATTTTCCTTCATCTGATAAATATCATTCTTAAATCTTCAGAAAATCCCCTAAATCTGCAAAACAAAAACTGCAGTTAGGCAACAATAATAGTTAAGTGCCAGAAATATGCATAAAATCAATAGAATGAACTTGATTCCAAGTTCGAAATGAAAATATATACAAATAAGGGAAACAACGCCAAATGGTGGGAAGATATGCAACCAACATTGAAACCAAAGACCCCGTTGGAAAAATAAAAATAAAAGCGAAATCCGAATCCGAGTTAAGAGCGCGATTCTCTACTCCCAGAAGCATTGTTGTTCCCAGGCGATGATAATCGGGGAAACTAAGGGTGGTTATATGGTAGCCTGACATGGCTTGGCATGGCACGCAGGGGAGAAATAACCCTCCTCCTGACAGTGGTAACAGTAAAACTGCAATTGCAGTTGTTGGACGAACTAGACGTGAAGCGAAGCAACAACCCT
Organism: Drosophila anomelani; assembly: GCA_035045905.1. Taxonomy (NCBI): domain Eukaryota; kingdom Metazoa; phylum Arthropoda; class Insecta; order Diptera; family Drosophilidae; genus Drosophila; species Drosophila anomelani. Next base: position 4,189,460 of record JAWNOO010000165.1, read on the forward strand.
CGACGCGGAATCCCTTTTGGAACCCCTCGTACAATGGCCCATCCTTTATCCCTTCTCCTGTTGTTCCGATGGTGGCGCATTTGCAATGACAAACAACAATAAAAAGATTCGATATCGAGGCGATCGATCAATAAGCAGTTACAAACACAGGCACGCTCACAGCGATTGCGTGAAATTTTTGAGACAAAGCGGCGACGTATTTGGAAACTCTCCTCTTTGGCAGTAGGGGTTATTATATCATATGAGGTACAATATATATGAGGTGCCCCCTAGATCGGGACAGCTGCGCAGGCGCCGCGATCCAGCCAGGGTTTTCATCTCTCCGCACAGCTTCTCTGCTAAATTTGGTGGTGGATTTCCGAGTCAGAGGAACTGGGTACAGTAGCGCAAGAAATTAATCACAAGGTTTATGGGTAGAATATTCATCAAGTTGTATTCTTTAGTATATAAAAGAAAATTAATAATTCTTATGACAAATAAGTTTGAAGATTCAAAGCCGTTAAAGAAGTTGTCTTAGTTAGGAATACGAATTGGTATGAAGAAATTATATGAAAAGAGGATACTAACCACATGATAAACATCTGAAAAAGGTATAGTTTCCTTGAAAGCTTTGATTTTACTTCATCTTTAACCTATAAAAATGAAATTTCCTTTAATTTTTAGCCCGATTTTCTGTATAACCCCGCATAAACCTCGGCATATGTCCTCGTCACTTGGACTCGAACATTTGTCACTGTCGCAAATATGTATGGCTCTAACTGTTTTCCATCCCAAAAAGGGGTGACATGCGTCGTTTGTCCAATTTGTTGCGCAATCAAGCCGTCGCCTGCATTTATTTTTTTTCGCTGCCTCTGGACTCCTCTGGAAATCGTGCGTGTCGTGAACCAAGTCCACGTTCAAGTCCAGGTCTTTTAGCTGGTAATTGGTTTGTCATTATAGCCAAAGCGAGGCGAAGGAGAGAGAGAGAGTTCATTGAACTTGGACGAGGAGCAGTCCTCGTAGTTGGAGGCATCAGCTGCCTTCTGATCTTGGCACGTTCTATGAGAAACTCGAACCCTCCCTTTCAACATTTCGCACCTTTAACAAGGTTTTGGTTGGTAATTTATGGGCCAGCAATATACAGCTGAAACGAGCCTTTCTCTTTTCATTCTTTCTTTATCAACCTTCCGGTTTTCTCTTTTCTTCCTTTTCAATTTCCCAGCAGTAATTAAACGACCAAAAGGATCCTTTCTAGTTAGGCCCAGCAATTTCCCAGGCCTCGGGCAAAGTTCAGGCAGGGATTTATGGGAAAACCAATTGAAATGCCAAGAACTTTGATATCTTCAATGCTGGTGAGGGGCTCTAAGAACCATTACCATACCGAACAGTTGCTCTGTAATGCGATGAGGGTGCTCTCTCTTCGGTCTTTTGTTGTCCAGCAAAATTACTAAAAGTCACCAGCAACTAGGGGAGCTGCTCACTATTGCTGCCTTTTAACGACCCAACAAAAAGCACAAAACTCGATGATTCAATGATACTTTATCGCCAAACTTAATCTACTTGTGAAGGGAGACTATGAAGTGACACATTACATAAGACTCGGATGGGGAAGGGAGGTTGAACTCCGCCCAACACTAAATGATGAGGGCACTTCACTTCACCACTGAACGTGTACGAGTATTTCAAGTGTATGTTTCAATCAGTGCTGCTGCTGCAGTTTATGAAAATTTATATATTGCTATATGACGTAATTGAATATTGATGGCAAAGGGTTAAATCAATTGTTAGGGTTTAGGTTCGACACTCAATAATACATAAATAGGGGGCATAATTGAGGCTATATTACAGAGTTTTGTAAAGAAGCTTTTAGGAAGTAATTTATACAATTTCTACCTATTGAATAGGTGCCTAAAATAATGAAAGAGTATGTATAATAATTTTGATAATAATATCTATACTATAAAACCTCATTTTGTGTGGTTTATTTAAGGGTTATATTTTGTATTAATTAAATTGTAGGTAAAAGGTAAGGAAGGTAGAGAGCTAGAACTATCAAATCCATCGCGATCTTCCCTTTCTTTTTCCCCGCCCACAAGCTGTAGTTTAAACTGTGGCAGCTTGATGGCGTTTTCGTTCTGACGACCCCAAAGAGTATATTATATTCGACTTCCCTATACAGCCCGCATTCTTCAAATAGTAGTTAAATTATTCCCTGTATAAGAATCTTAATCAAATTAACCACGGGGCCACCGAAAAAAGTAGAAATCTGTGTACACATTATTAACTTGATTGCCGTTTGTTGCTATTGAAAAGTAATTTTTCTCCATTAAAAGGAAGTAGAATGCATTCGCTGAGGGAAACTAAACCACATCGATTTCTGATTTTTAATTTTGTTTAACGCTTATTGTTATTTAATCCCTTTGCCATGCCACCATGTCCTTACCCAGGACAGATGTTTGTCCAGTTCCTGGGTTGCCTGTTCCCTGCCTAATGCCTTGTTCGCGGGATTAATGTGTGTAAGAGGGGAGCCTCGGAGGGTGGTGGCCGCGCGGAATTCTGCATGTGTGCTGATTTTTGCACTATTGTGGGTCTTAAGCCGTATTAATTTTCAATAAGTGCAACCGTCGAGCTCTATCAAATGTTTGATAAATGGCCCAGCGGGTTAATCCAGAAGTTTGTACAAAAAAAAAGGGAAGGCCCAAGCTTATATCTCAGGAATCGAAGTGGGAATTGTGTCCGCAGCACGTGACTGTGTCATCTTCTAGGATAAAATAACGTGATCAGGCATATTTTAGGAACAAATTTAGGTTTATTTTTGTGGATTATTCAACTTTCATATTTATTTTTCTTATTTAATAATTTTGTAACTTATTTATTTCAAATAATTTATATATTTTTAATTCAAATATATAATAATAATTATGAAGCTGATATTTTGCAGTTTTGAGGTTTTAAATTTATTTAAAATTAAATTTTTATAGAAATTAATTTTAAAGAAATTTTAAGGTCCATTGAACTTAAATATTTATTTTTCTTTTTTTAATAATTTTGTCATTTATTTATTTATTTCCCAGTTTTGGGATTTTAAATTGTTTTAAAATGCATTTTTATGGCAACTAATTTTAAACAAATGTCTTTGAAAAATAAGATTAACAAATTAGTAATAATATCCATTTTTTTATAGACTTCAATTTATTTTCAAATATTTTTGTTGTTAAATTGTAATGTGAAATTATAGCTTATCTTCACACGGACATAAAAAATAACATTAAAGGAGAAGATAAATTAAATTTAAAATTTTGTACGTTTCTCAGTCGTTTAAATTGTTTTAAGCCGCAAACTATGCAACATATTTCCACGTTTAACCCAACAAAGACAACAACCACTTGAACTGCTTAGCCCATGACAAAGCAGTTGATTTTGAATTAAATTTTGTAATAAAGTTTTCACGAGAAAAAACTAAGACAAATACGACTTAATTTAAAGCTGTAGCAGCTAAATAATCATTTAATCAAATGTAGCATTGTCTCTATAAATAATTAAGTGACTAACCTAATCTAATTTTAAACGGCATTTAAAATATTTATTAAAACGCTTTGTGTTTGTTTATCATCATGAAGTTCGCTCGTGATCTGTATTTAATCTGGGATTTATTCTGTGTTCTGTGACCTTTGCGAGAGAGCAAACTGCACGTGCATAAATCACACGTTTCAATTTCGCGAAGTTCGTGTCGAGGGAAAACGCGACAACTCAACTGAACTCAACTGAAACTTTGTCTGATGCAATTAACTTGGAAACTTGCATCAGTGTAAGGGAAAACACATTAAAGAAAAAAAGGAAAAAAGTTAAGAACATCCAACTAAATGGTTTTTCTCTCTGTTATTTATCTAGTTTTTTTTACTTTCATGATATAGCAACATTGTTAGCTTCAAAAATTATATAAGAGGGTAAAAAGAGGTAATAGTACCAGAATCTTTTGATTGATTTTGTGGCGAAACAGTGTTTGATTCATTAGCACTCATTAATCATGGCTCATAAAACAACTACGGGAATTATTGGCTGTTTGGTCGCAATTCCCAATGAAAGAATAAACATTTTGTTCTACAGTTGTGGTCATAATTTTAGTTACTTATAAATATAATTATTTGATTCTCTTTGGAAACGATTGGCTGTAAATGTTTATGATAAAAGTTCAGAGTTTATAATGTGGCCTTATTTTGAAATTTTACCATATAAAATTTTGGTTTTCTAAACTATTGCCTTGACTTTCTCTAGGTAAACATAAAATAAATGAAGTCAATCGACTGTAAAGGTCTTTTCAAACCCCTTACCTCCTAAGTTTTCCCCACAAACAAGTAGCTGCACACAGCCCTTAGTTATATCTCGTATTCAAAGCTCCAGACTCCGGCAAACTGATGAATTATGAATATGCCCGGTGTCGGCTCGTGACTCAAAACAGGTGCAAAGACTCCAATCGATATTGAACTGGGAGCACGCCAGGTATTGTCGAGACCAGACTATAGTCTGGACGAGCCCCCTCGAGCTTCCCCGGGCTGAACATTTCCCATTCCTATTCCGCCAGCGGGCATATAATATTTCCTACAAAAGCAACAACTCGAGTTCTTAATTTATTCAACAGTTTTCGTGTGACTTGTTCGAACCGAAACAATAAATCCAGCTAAATGCATAAAAATCAAGTGTAAATAGGTAAATGAGAAATAAAAAGCATTACCCGAAAAAGGAAAGGTAACTGGTTCTGGTAAGGGAAACGAGCAAATAAACACGCGAATTATATATATCCGTTTACGATTCATGATCATGATCCCACTACTTTCGATTCCGTTTTGAAAGTATAGTGCACACATATCTTCTCAAGGCGGATGTGGATGCCAAGAATATACCTTCATGTGCATAGCCAAGTGATTTAATCAGAGTCATTATTAGCAGGGATTATAAATATTCCGATTCATGCTGGAGCAATGTTCAGTCCCCTACAATTATTATCTTACATATGATGATTATAGGATGATATAATGGCCGGCATATCGGGGCCCATTGTGACGGACGCAAAGATCACAGATCATTGGACCTTTTGTTTGGCTTGGCTCCATGTTTGATTTACTCGCGGAAACAGCTCAAGGAATTTACTCTAAATCGGTTCATGTAAATGTCACTTTGAAAAGCCATTAACATCTGAATGAACTTCAAGTTGAATGGAAGTGGAAGTTCTTGTCTTTTTGTTTGAAAATCACCCAAGGTTTCTAGATTGACTCTGACGATATCTGATCTATTGATCAGCCTTTTTCAATACAATTTCAGACTAATTTCTTGAAATTCTTGGAGTCTTTAGCTGCCACTTTGAGGGGATTATTATGTTTACAGTTAGAGTTCTCTGAGTTCGCATTAAAAAAAGATAATAAAGCCTCAAGTCTCAAGGTTTCTGCAATATTTCTTTTGTTTGGGGAAAGGAATTTAGCTTGTTCCTAGCCTTTGATTTAATTCTTTGAAAACTTTCTTAATATTTTATTAATTCTCTCTATATTTCTGACTATTAACAAGAAAATAACAACCTCTTGTAATATCACAAAAGTTTTTATTCAGTTTCGAGTCTTTTAGCTTAAACACAAATTAATATATTACAAAGATGGGGGACAAAACTTAGGCCTAGGTGTAGCAAACAATACTTGGCAACATCAACAATGACAAGTTCATTATGGCAAGAGTCATCTCCACCTCCTTCTCCTCCTCATCCTCATCGAAGAAGAACCAGTAGCAAAACACCCATCAGACTCCAGCTAATGGCTGCGTGAGCTCCGCTCGATGTGAACACTTGATCCTCCTCCGCTGGCAGCTGGGCCATGGCCACCAGTTTCTGCTCCTCATCGAGATTGGGTCGATAGCTCCAGTCAATGGTATTTGTTTTGCAGATCTGGGCAAAGACTCTCGCCGAGATTTTCGGCGTCCTAGTGCGCTGCGGGGAATTAAAGTCCACATGGTAGAGGCCAAACTTCTCCGAAAAGCCGGCCTTCCACTCATAGCTATCCATCAAACTCCAGGCAATGTAGCCACTGACATTGACACCATCCTCAATGGCATCCAGCACTGCGGAGAGATACTGATTAAAGTAGTCCACACGGGCATAATCCTCCAGGCCGCCACGATCACTAACTCCATTCTCTGTGACAATTATCTCGGGGCCATTGTACTCGCGGTGTATCCACATCAGCAGATTGTACATTCCCTTGGGAAAGACCTGGAAGAGAGGGAATATTATATTTAATAAGGATAAATGAGGTGTTTATTCTTAGTTAAATAAGCCCCTTTTAATATATTTTATCTCTTTATTTAATCTCTAATCTTTGCTCTAATTTTTCCTTGTGTGTCCAGAGCTAGGATACAACCCCTTGTAAGTTGGGTTCATTCACCTGTACTTGTACATAACGCCACCTGGTCGAAAGTCACCCTCTTTTTTGATTCAATGCCTAAGTAGTTTACTCGGCAAACCATAATTCAAAGCTCCAAGTGGGGGATAAGTCAACCCTCAAGTCACCGCGAGCAGTCTGGCAAAGTTAATTACACCACCCTCTCTCTCTCTCCAACTCAGGGACGTGAGGGATTCCTCATCTCCGGTGGGTGAGCCACAATCAATTTGGCCGACTAAGCCAAAGATAATTGAAGAAGGAGTTGGAGTTGGGGTTGGAGATGGAAGATGGATGGAGTTGAAGCTGTAGGAAAGCTGCTCTCGCTGTAAACTTGTGTGTAGCCCAGGGCAGGCAATTTTCGTAGTCTCATAAAATAATTACTTTTGGTTATGGAAACCCTTTTAAATGGCAGTTTAAAAGTTTTCTGTTCTTATAATTTCTATAATTTCCAACTCACCTTTAGCCAAACTGAACCCGATCCCGGCCAGTTGACTTCCTTCTGACTTTCCACAACGCCCATATCATGATTGAAGGATGGCACCGGGAATTTTCCAGTATTATTGTGTCCATTCGATGTCACCAGGTTGCTGGTGTACGAGTTAATGCCAAAGAAATCGGCGGTGCCGCGGATGCGATGAATCTCCTCTGTGGTAAATTCAGGCAATCTGGAGCGAGTGCCAAAGCCCTGCTCCTTGCTCAGGTTACGGATGCGATCGATCATCACCTTGGGATAGTTGCCATGCTTGGAGAAGATCGGATGTCCAAACCAGCCCACATAAAACTGCATAGCCCGCTCGGAGGCCTCACGATCCTCGGCAGATTCAGCGTTCCTTGGCTCTGGCCATGAAGTGTCCAGGGTAATGCCAATGCGACCACCTTGACGCTTCTGGAAGAGATCCCGGTACATGTGCACCACCTCGGCGTGAGCCTTCAGCAAGTTGTGACCGCACAGATAGGCGGGAATGCCAGGGAAGTTGTACGATGGCGCCATATAATCCACTCCGTAGCCATGCTCGCACACATGCCACGGCTCATTAATGGTAGTCCAGATCTTGACCCGATCGCCGTACATCTCGAGCACCAAACGGGCAAAGTCCTTGAACAGGGGTATGATCTCCGGATTGGTCCAGCCGCCCAGCTCTTGCAGCCTCTGCGGCAGCTCCCAGTGATATATTGTCACCATGGGGGTGATATTATAACGCAGGAGTTCATCGATCAGGTTCGAGTAGTATTTGATGCCAGCGGTGCTCACATGGTTCATGTAGCCACCGGGCATGATTCGGGGCCAAGACAAGGAGAAGCGATAGGTGCCAGCATGCAGTTCCTTTACCATTTGGACATCGCGACGCCACTAGAAGAAAAAGGTTTATAAAAGTATAAGGTTTGTTCTAGAAATTGGAGGTTTTTGTTAGGGAAATTGGTAGGGAAATCCTTGAGATAAAGCAGCTTAAAAGGCACTGCTTTTCCTGACTACATTTATGGTAATTCTTTAATCCAGGAGTATTCTAAGACATAAAAAATCGACAAATTATTCAAAAACTCAACACATTTAACTGTCAAACTATTGCAAACACATTAAAGTAGTCAGTAAACGATTTAAGCTACCAGTTTAGTGGGAACATTAAAACACCAAACAGGCTAATATCAACCCAATTTAATAATTGATATAAACAAATGGCAGACAAATCGCATAAACTCACCAATCTTATGTCAAGTTAGCACTTAAATTGAATCTGACATAATAAATAAATACTTAAATTGTCGGAAAATTGTCTCTAGCTGCATTCCGACTTGTTTTTCGGCACTCGGATTGATATGGTTTCCTTTTTGAAAACCATGCCAAGAATGCCGGGCCGAAAAAAACCCCCAAATTGGAAATGGAAAAACCAGTTGTTGGTCAGCCACTGTGGTCAGTGTCACTTGACTTGGCTTTGGCTTTGGCTTTGGCTTTGGAGGTGTCGCTAAATTATGTGACTTTGAATTGAAAACGATTTGAATCGCGATCGGTGTTCCGAAGGGGCGTTTAAGCTGTCCGTTCCGCCATGCAGTCCATTTATCAAATCGCCTGCCGCCGCTGACAACAATAACAAGCGGATAGGCTGAGTAAATTCAATAAAAATAATATTAGAAAAAAAAACAAAATAAAAACTATATAAAACTAAACACAAACGACACCTGCCGCAAAAAAATCGGTTAGCTGACTTTGATTGGCATTAGCAGGCGAATTATGACACAATTAATGGTCACTCCAACACATTCAGCCTGTTGATTTCATAAATCAATGCAACAATGTAACACACAATGCTAAATTCCTTGTAAATAACTTATTGTTGAATATTAAGGGAAGGAGATCAAGTTGGTTTTTATTCATAATCATTTTGTAGGTTATTTTAAAATCCATTTGCAATAGTTTTTTAAAGGATTTAATAAAGAATTTTATAAATATTTATTGAACACCAAACAAAATGGCAATAAATAGTGTGAATAAACAGCTTAGAAATCGTTTAAAAGTATTATTTTAATAGGTCAGAATTTGCATTTGCCAAAATGAAGACTTTATGCTTATAACACCCTCAAGATACTGTATCTTTCTATGAGATAAGTCTTAAAATTTGTATCTTTTTCTGTCTCTATCTATGTAATAAAAAATGTTTGATCTTAAAAACCAAACAAAGCTTTTATTGCTCCTTATTCTTATCTAAATGTGAACATAGCTGACTTATCTATAAGTATGCTGGGAAAATGGGGACAAATTCTGAATAATGGATAATGAGGTTTCAGCATAGCTTCAAAGATTTTTCTACAAAAAATGACCTGACTTCTATATATATTTTCCAGTTCCGTTTCGTATTTATTTTTTATTAAACTAACCCCATCACGCCCTCATTGATCTGCCCTTTAAGTCGTTTTCTTGCCAGAAGATCATTAATTCAATACAGAGCTGGGTTCATTAATCATTCCAGTCAAGACAAATAGTGCATAGTTAAAGCGCTGAAAAGCCCCCAGATAGAGAGATAACTTGATTTTATCAGAACAAAGTAGTTTATCAAATTATGAAACAGGTGTCCATGTCCCCCTGTGATTTATGCGAATCTTCGCTAATGGTTTTTGTTTTTATTTTTTATTTGGTCAGAAGAACTATGCAAATTGATTTGTGGCCTGTAATTGGATGCAACATAGTTGCAGTTGCATCGCATGTCCACACTTGTGGATAATGATTTGTATGTCTATTGATATGAGCACTTGAATTATAGTTATGGCTTGAAATCATGCTACTATAAACATAATTGGCCAATGATCTTGGCTTCTAAATTAATTGAGGGGAGACCAATTTTTGTAAATAAATTTTAAATGTTTAACAATTACTTAAAGAGGTATTTTTAAAGGATTACTGTGCTAGGTAAATCTGAAATAACTAAACAAGTACCCAGCCATTAGTTACTGAATGTAAAATTAAAACACCCCCTCTTGAAGTTTCTGCTAATTCCATCTCCTCTGATCAGCGTCAACAGATCCAGATAATATCGCGTAATTAGCCGTGTAACTAATAGCCATTTGAGTGCATCGCATTGGTGATTTGCTCACACATATTTTCCACTCGATTACCTCAGCCTCGCCAGATCTTGAACTCTTTGCATAACTTCCAATCGAACAAGAAAAAAAAAATACATCTACGATGCCAAACGAAGCGACAACTACCATTATTATTAGTGTCCATTATCTATGTGACTTACCTGATGATAGCTGTCCGCGGTTATATCGCCATTGGACTGATCGGCAATCTTCTCGGGATGTGTGTGGGTTAAAAAGTCCCAAATGGACTCGCCCTTGTCATCGGCATTCCAGCCGCCTTCGATTTGGTAGGAAGACGAACCAACGCCCCAGAGAAAGTCATTGGGGAAGCGGCGTGTCTGGCTTACCGGTGTGCCAAGGCATCTGAAAAGATGATATGGTAATATGTGTTAATCGAAAGATGTTGCTAAATCTTCACTGAGCACTCCCCCTCCAGATCAGAGACCCCCTTTTCGAAATCTCAGCGATGCTGCTGCTGCTGCTGTTTTGCTAATCAAGTGACATTCAAAATTGACGAATGTTACGACAGTTTTTATTTACTGTTTAATTTTGTATACATTTTTATGATCGTATTGGCCAGTCATTTATATCAATTGCTTGGCCAAGGTCACCTCTCGAATTCGATACAGATTTTTTAAAAGCTTTCTTTAAGCCAAATTTAATTTTTTGCATGAGATTTCTTAAGTTTTTTTGTAGGCGAACTGTCATCACTCAAAATAAAAATCTTGAGTGACGAGAATCTTAAAAAATCTAATCAGCTTTAAATAAATTATTTCTATTATTTACGGTTTGCCAAATTTTTTGTTGCCCTAAAGTTATAATTCATTTTTGTTAAATTTCTAAAGAAGCTCCTAAGAGATTTCCTTATTTCTTGAGTAAAGTCTTAACATTGTATTTAGAAATGATTAAACATCTGGGAAATTTTATTTGTATCTAATATCTAGTCAGTAAATTATTACAAATTCACTATTTATAATCATTCATTCCATTCATCCACTTAATTTTACTCATATATCTTGGGAAAACTCTCAGTTTGCTTTTAAGCTGATTGTTTTATTGAATATTATTATTATTAAGTGCTAGCTTATTTAATTTGCGTAATTTTCTAAGATTTTCTTTTAGATTATTAATTATATTATAAGTAATTAAACCCTTGTCAAACTTATTAAATTGTATTACTTGTTGAAATTAAAACAATAAATAAATATTATATCTTATATTAGGAAACTCTGAAAGTAACCGAATTATTGAGTATTTTATTTTTATGGGTTTTATAAGACAGAAAAAAAATAAATTATAGAAAATCTTAAATTCAAACAAATGTATAATCATTTTTTTTATTTAATTATTTATGTATACTTTTGAGTATCAATTAATTCCAGTTAAAATATTTTCAATTTTAATCAGTTAAACCTGTGTTTTAGGCCAATTTTTTTTTTTTTTTTGATTAAGTTTGATTTTTGGACTGCCTTTTCCACCAAACACTTACGAGGCAACCAACAGCAAGACGGCTAGTATAGGTTTCAACATTTTGTTATGCTTCGATATGTCCTTAAACGCGAAACTAATTAACTTCGAACCGAAAACTTTTTAGCAGCTAAGCCCGAACACGGAATGCTGCTGCCATAAACTTTTTCGTTTGATTTTTGACGAACTTTTCGCGTTTTCGCGAGCGTTTAAAGCCGATCGCGAAACGTTTGCAAATGAACTTCGGCGGCTTTATGTCCTACCGTTATAAAGCGATCGCCACCGGATCGTGGAGCTCTGAGCATCTGCGTCAGCGTCAGCAGAGCGCCTCCGACGTCGATGTCAGCGTCAGCTCGGAGTCATAGACAAGTTCTCAATGTCTCTCTGTCGCACTTGCACCCTTTTCTGCTTTTCTCTTCCACCTGAGATCAACAGGTGTCGATATTGTTATTGTCTTTCGCTAAATCGAGTTTGTTTATATACACGCAAACAGTGATTATGAGAAGCTAATTGGTTTAAAAACATTTTTGGTAAGATTTTGAGTCTTTTTGTGATCTGAAACAAGAAATTGTACTTCAATAGAGTATTTTAATCACATTCGCCTTCAAAACGAGATGCTGAGACAAACACTGATATTTCGAGATACTATTTTTGGCTTATGTTTATATTTGTTGTTAATTGATAACGAAAAGAAATGAACCGAGAGTCTTAGATTTACATTTGTAATCAAATAGCTAACATAACTTCGATTTCAAACACCATAAAAGATTATTTGTTAGTATTTTCCCCAGCCTAACATAATTTTACAAAAATTAAAGATTTAAAGATATCATTTTCCAGATAATTATTCTCATTCTCAGTTAAAATTAAATTAAGTAGTAATAAATTATTATAATTATGTTTAGAAGCTTGTTTTTAAAAGTGTCATAATATTATCTTGCAACTTTGGAGAATCCTCTGTCAGAATATTAAATAGTCATGTTTTTAGTTTTTAGGAAACCAAAGTTTCCTCCTTATCAGACCTTCCCATTTTTCTCCGCAGGAACTTGATATAGTTTAGAAGAAAATACATTACAAGCATCACATAAACAAAAGAATTTTAATCTATATACATTTTCAGAGAACTGGCGGTTATTATTTCTTTCATTCTAAATTAAAAAGAAAACGAATTTGTATTATTTTTTAGAGACTTGTTTTGTTAATTCGATTTCAGAAAAACATCTTTTCCCTGCAAACATTGGAGAATCCCCCCTCCGAATATTATATAGAAGAGGGAAAATGGAGCTATATTCAAATGCTTGCAAATGTTATTCAAATTTAACACAGACCACAGGCAGATTCAATCATAAATTATTCAATAAGAAAATATAATCACAGAGCCGTAAAACCCCACAAAGGGCATGAGTATGGGATTATTATAAAGCTTAAATACTACTTCTAGTTTGATTTTAGTTTCTTTTTTACTATAATTCCCTAATAGTATAGAAACCCGTAAAAATAAGCACAAGAGGCACGATAAATACATTAAGTGATCAAATATTACCTAAACATTATTGATTACCCCCAAGAGCTAAAAATTACGAATCCCTATGATTATTATCAAGAAGTTCTGTAACCACTTTTCCATCTTCAATCCATTTTAATTAAATTTGATGATAGTAAATAGAAAACGAAAACAATGTTTAAACAAGTGCACACGATTCTTCCCGGAAGAATGATAAAAATAAAGAGAGCTCGAGACCAAGGAGTCTTCGGTGAGAGTGAGAAATGTGTGTCGGAGAAATTAGATTGGAAAGATAAAAGATAATGAAACAACCAAAGATAAGATCTGAGTTACAAGAGTCTGGCTGTGCCTGGGATCTGGGGAAGTTCCTATGGATCTATAGTTCTAAAGCAAAAATAAAAAAAAGAAGGAAAACAAATAAAAAACCCCTTTCAAAACACGTTTTGCCATTGGATTCGCCAAAAAAAGAATTGAACAATGACTCTTTTGCCTTACAATGGCCATTATTGGACAGCTTTCGTATCCGCAATCGCCGAACGTTTTATTAAACAAAACTCCATTTCCAGTTTGATATTTTAATCCGCGCACATGTGCTAAATGAAAGAATCTGGCACTGGATACGACCTGAAAGTTTTGAAAGTCAATGTTTGAGGAACTGGTGCTGTGACGTTTATATATAATATATAATAATATAGTATTAAGCTATTTATTCGGAGGTTGGCTATAAAAAAGGGTTAGATAATTTTATGGAGATTACAAACTTTAAGGAGAACTTACAGCTGAAAGATGTTTTTTAATTAAAGCTCTTTTTGAAGGTATTTACAATTCCGCAAAGCGAAAGTTTGCTAAAAAATAGAATGTTATGCCGACCGGTAAACAAAACCTCTGGCAGAATTTATGGCTTTGAATACTATATGTTTCGATTCGTGATGGAGGCGTGTCTCCCAGTCCCTGACAGGTGTTTGTTCTTCTACAAGCAAATGTTGTGATTTAAGAAAAATCATTTTTCCATTTGCTAAGCTATATATGTTTAAATCTTTATGATTGGAAGAGTTTCGAGCAGTACAGATACAGAAAATATATCAACACACAAGGTGGGCGTGTCATGTCACAGGTGTTCAACTGCCACTGTTCCCAAAACGAATTTAATTCAAAGTTTAATGATTAATGAAGCTATTTAAAAACACAAATATTCAATGACGTAAAAAAAGCATTCAGTGACAAACCTTAAAATAGTCTAAGAAAGTCCCCAACTTCCACAGAAGCTTGACAAATCTTTCCCCTGTTTAATTTTGGAAAGGTTCTCTCTTTTTTAGTGGATTAAATGGACCGGCAGCAACCGGTTTTATAAACATTAATTAATAAACACATATCTGCGGTGAGAAGTATCTTTTTTTTGCATCTCTCGCTCACGTGGAACTCTTTGGGATCTCTGGGTCAATTTATGAATCACTGACCGGCATAAAAATCCCCAAAGAAACCCATGAAGTTGGGGGCACTTTTGCATACGCATCCAACGCATTTAGTAGATGGTTACTACCACATTGGGAAACCACAAAACCCCTAGAAAACTGGAATATGAACTAAAATTGTTGTTTATTTCCGCTGTCAATTATTCAGCTTGTGGTTACGGGAATAATATTTACAAATTATTCCTGAAAACCGGAATATATCACTGTTAAATGAATAAATTGTGAGGACAGTTATTGAAATTAGCTTTTAAAGTGAGAAAAGGGAAAACAAATTATATTTTAGGATGGAAAATAGTTTACAATTTTATTTATAATGAAAGTTAATTTATTTTAATTAATATTTATTGAATGTTTTTACCATATACCTTTATAATAATCATTATAGTTTACCACTCAATTCTTTTCATTACTAATGCATATTTGATGTCAAAACCTTCTCAGTGAAAAACAGTAATTCATAATATTTAAATAAATTGCTTAGTTATCTGAAAAAAAGAAGGAACTATAAATTATGATTATTTTTATTTGTTAAATATAAAAATCAAAAAAGATTTTTACTTTTCCTCTAGTCATAAAAAAAAACATCAGACTTGAGTGAAAAATATAAATTACAAATAAAAATCATTTTGGATCATAAAACAAAAATTTCAAAAATAAATATTACTCATAATTAGTTTTTGCTCAAAAACTCAAAAGCAAATGTATCTTAGAGATTTAGCAAATGAACTGAGCGAACAAAATGAGCATAAGATTATCAATCAGCTCATCCTCTCTTTGCTTCCAGCTTCTCTTTGCTTCAGCAGCGGTCAACGACCTTGTATGAGCGAAAAGCTGATCGACTCTTTTTGTTTTGCTCTGACCTGCATTAAAAAACTGTTAAAACAAAAGCAATCGATCAGCTGTTCGCTCATCCAAGGTCTTTGATCGCTGGCGCCGCAAAAGAGAGAGAGAGAGCGAAAAGCTGATTGACTATTTTTGTTTTGCTCTGATCTACATCAACAACTTCCCTTCAAAACAAAAGCAATCGATCCGCTGTTCGCTCATCCAAGGGGTTTCATCGCTGGCGCCGCAAAAGAGAGAGAGAGCGAACAGCTGATTGACTATTTTTGTTTTGCTCTTACCTACAGCAACAACTTCACTTCAAAACAAAAGCAATCGATCAGCTGTTCGCTCATCCAAGGTCTTTCATCGCTGGCACCGCAAAAGAGAGAGAGCGAACAGCTGATTGACTATTTTTGTTTTGCTCTTACCTTCATTAACAACTTCACTTCAAAACAAAATCTGATCGATTGATCAGCTGTTTGCTCACCCAAGGTCGTTGAACGCTGGCGCTGCCAAAAAAGTATTTTTTTTTTTAATCTATATATTTAACTTTTTATTTTAGTTTTAATTTAAAGAAAACAGCCTAAAAATAATCATAATCATTTGCTTTTAAAAAATATATTTTAATGATTACGGTCTCTGAAAATAAGTGTACTTTTACCAATCTATTTTTAAATTTTCCCGCCTTTAAAATAAAACAGTAAGGCAACACCCGTTCGCGGTTTGTCACTAGTCCGTGAAGGGTCACACTGTCGTAAAAACGTAAACAAATTCGCGGCAACACGTGCATTATTTTCTTTCTATAATTATTAAATAAAAATAGTTTAAACAATGGAATTATTTACTGTAAATCGGTAAGTCTCAAAAAGCGCACTTTTGACAATATAAATAATTTCAAATACCCCAAGTTACACCGAGGATTTGCATAAAACAAAAGATGGAACTCGAGAGGCCACCAACAACGAAGATGAAATACTGCAAAAATTACTTCAAAAGGCGGCGAAACGAAAAAGGAAACACAAGGAAACTGTAGAAGAAGCCACTAAGGAAACCGAAATTCCAGAAAAAGATAAGCAAGAAACAGAAAAAGACGACCCAGAAGAGCCCCAAGAAGCACAAGAGCAACCAGAGGAAACTCAAGAGCAAGAGGAAGAGCTGCCATTGCCCACCAATGACTTCCAGGTGCTGGGCGATGATGGTGGCGCGAGCAAGAAACGCCGTGTGGAGATGCAGCTACCCAGCTGGCTGGCACATCCCACAATCATCGAGGGCGGCAGCCTTTTGCCCGACGCGGAAGAGAACCAGAATGTAGAGCCCATAGAAAAAGTCAGTTACCTGGAAAAAACCACCTGTGCGGCTCTCAAGCAAATGAAGATCAAGCGCCTGTTTCCCGTCCAACGCCAAGTCATTCCCTGGATACTGGAAGCCCAAGCAAAGCCACCACCCTTCCGTCCGCGGGATATCTGCGTTTCGGCACCCACCGGCAGTGGCAAGACCCTGGCCTTTGCCATTCCCATTGTTCAGTTGCTTTCGCAACGCGTCGAGTGCAAAGTTAGGGCTCTGGTGGTGCTTCCAGTGGCAGAGCTGGCTCTGCAAGTATATCGGGTCATCAGTGCGCTGTGCAGCAATACGGAGCTGGAGGTATGCCTGTTGTCCAAGCAACACAAGCTCGAGGACGAGCAGGAGAAGCTGGTGGAGCTGTACAAGGGGAAATACTACTCCAAGGTGGACATTGTGGTGACCACGCCGGGTGAGTTTCATAAGCTGCAGGATTAGAGCGAAAAAATAAAGAAAATTTCCCGTTTTTAGGTCGCCTGGTGGATCATTTGCATGCCACGAAGGGCCTTTGCTTGAAGAACCTCAAATTCCTGGTCTATTTTTAAATTTTCCCGCCTTTAAAATAAAACAGTAAGGCAACACCCGTTCGCGGTTTGTCACTAGTCCGTGAAGGGTCACACTGTCGTAAAAACGTAAACAAATTCGCGGCAACACGTGCATTATTTTCTTTCTATAATTATTAAATAAAAATAGTTTAAACAATGGAATTATTTACTGTAAATCGGTAAGTCTCAAAAAGCGCACTTTTGACAATATAAATAATTTCAAATACCCCAAGTTACACCGAGGATTTGCATAAAACAAAAGATGGAACTCGAGAGGCCACCAACAACGAAGATGAAATACTGCAAAAATTACTTCAAAAGGCGGCGAAACGAAAAAGGAAACACAAGGAAACTGTAGAAGAAGCCACTAAGGAAACCGAAATTCCAGAAAAAGATAAGCAAGAAACAGAAAAAGACGACCCAGAAGAGCCCCAAGAAGCACAAGAGCAACCAGAGGAAACTCAAGAGCAAGAGGAAGAGCTGCCATTGCCCACCAATGACTTCCAGGTGCTGGGCGATGATGGTAGCGCGAGCAAGAAACGCCGTGTGGAGATGCAGCTACCCAGCTGGCTGGCACATCCCACAATCATCGAGGGCGGCAGCCTTTTGCCCGACGCGGAAGAGAACCAGAATGTAGAGCCCATAGAAAAAGTCAGTTACCTGGAAAAAACCACCTGTGCGGCTCTCAAGCAAATGAAGATCAAGCGCCTGTTTCCCGTCCAACGCCAAGTCATTCCCTGGATACTGGAAGCCCAAGCAAAGCCACCACCCTTCCGTCCGCGGGATATCTGCGTTTCGGCACCCACCGGCAGTGGCAAGACCCTGGCCTTTGCCATTCCCATTGTTCAGTTGCTTTCGCAACGCGTCGAGTGCAAAGTTAGGGCTCTGGTGGTGCTTCCAGTGGCAGAGCTGGCTCTGCAAGTGTATCGGGTCATCAGTGCGCTGTGCAGCAATACGGAGCTGGAGGTATGCCTGTTGTCCAAGCAACACAAGCTCGAGGACGAGCAGGAGAAGCTGGTGGAGCTGTACAAGGGGAAATACTACTCCAAGGTGGACATTGTGGTGACCACGCCGGGTGAGTTTCATAAGCTGCAGGATTAGAGCGAAAAAATAAAGAAAATTTCCCGTTTTTAGGTCGCCTGGTGGATCATTTGCATGCCACGAAGGGCCTTTGCTTGAAGAACCTCAAATTCCTGGTCTATTTTTAAATTTTCCCGCCTTTAAAATAAAACAGTAAGGCAACACCCGTTCGCGGTTTGTCACTAGTCCGTGAAGGGTCACACTGTCGTAAAAACGTAAACAAATTCGCGGCAACACGTGCATTATTTTCTTTCTATAATTATTAAATAAAAATAGTTTAAACAATGGAATTATTTACTGTAAATCGGTAAGTCTCAAAAAGCGCACTTTTGACAATATAAATAATTTCAAATACCCCAAGTTACACCGAGGATTTGCATAAAACAAAAGATGGAACTCGAGAGGCCACCAACAACGAAGATGAAATACTGCAAAAATTACTTCATAAGGCGGCGAAACGAAAAAGGAAACACAAGGAAACTGTAGAAGAAGCCACTAAGGAAACCGAAATTCCAGAAAAAGATAAGCAAGAAACAGAAAAAGACGACCCAGAAGAGCCCCAAGAAGCACAAGAGCAACCAGAGGAAACTCAAGAGCAAGAGGAAGAGCTGCCATTGCCCACCAATGACTTCCAGGTGCTGGGCGATGATGGTGGCGCGAGCAAGAAACGCCGTGTGGAGATGCAGCTACCCAGCTGGCTGGCACATCCCACAATCATCGAGGGCGGCAGCCTTTTGCCCGACGCGGAAGAGAACCAGAATGTAGAGCCCATAGAAAAAGTCAGTTACCTGGAAAAAACCACCTGTGCGGCTCTCAAGCAAATGAAGATCAAGCGCCTGTTTCCCGTCCAACGCCAAGTCATTCCCTGGATACTGGAAGCCCAAGCAAAGCCACCACCCTTCCGTCCGCGGGATATCTGCGTTTCGGCACCCACCGGCAGTGGCAAGACCCTGGCCTTTGCCATTCCCATTGTTCAGTTGCTTTCGCAACGCGTCGAGTGCAAAGTTAGGGCTCTGGTGGTGCTTCCAGTGGCAGAGCTGGCTCTGCAAGTGTATCGGGTCATCAGTGCGCTGTGCAGCAATACGGAGCTGGAGGTATGCCTGTTGTCCAAGCAACACAAGCTCGAGGACGAGCAGGAGAAGCTGGTGGAGCTGTACAAGGGGAAATACTACTCCAAGGTGGACATTGTGGTGACCACGCCGGGTGAGTTTCATAAGCTGCAGGATTAGAGCGAAAAAATAAAGAAAATTTCCCGTTTTTAGGTCGCCTGGTGGATCATTTGCATGCCACGAAGGGCCTTTGCTTGAAGAACCTCAAATTCCTGGTCTATTTTTAAATTTTCCCGCCTTTAAAATAAAACAGTAAGGCAACACCCGTTCGCGGTTTGTCACTAGTCCGTGAAGGGTCACACTGTCGTAAAAACGTAAACAAATTCGCGGCAACACGTGCATTATTTTCTTTCTATAATTATTAAATAAAAATAGTTTAAACAATGGAATTATTTACTGTAAATCGGTAAGTCTCAAAAAGCGCACTTTTGACAATATAAATAATTTCAAATACCCCAAGTTACACCGAGGATTTGCATAAAACAAAAGATGGAACTCGAGAGGCCACCAACAACGAAGATGAAATACTGCAAAAATTACTTCAAAAGGCGGCGAAACGAAAAAGGAAACACAAGGAAACTGTAGAAGAAGCCACTAAGGAAACCGAAATTCCAGAAAAAGATAAGCAAGAAACAGAAAAAGACGACCCAGAAGAGCCCCAAGAAGCACAAGAGCAACCAGAGGAAACTCAAGAGCAAGAGGAAGAGCTGCCATTGCCCACCAATGACTTCCAGGTGCTGGGCGATGATGGTGGCGCGAGCAAGAAACGCCGTGTGGAGATGCAGCTACCCAGCTGGCTGGCACATCCCACAATCATCGAGGGCGGCAGCCTTTTGCCCGACGCGGAAGAGAACCAGAATGTAGAGCCCATAGAAAAAGTCAGTTACCTGGAAAAAACCACCTGTGCGGCTCTCAAGCAAATGAAGATCAAGCGCCTGTTTCCCGTCCAACGCCAAGTCATTCCCTGGATACTGGAAGCCCAAGCAAAGCCACCACCCTTCCGTCCGCGGGATATCTGCGTTTCGGCACCCACCGGCAGTGGCAAGACCCTGGCCTTTGCCATTCCCATTGTTCAGTTGCTTTCGCAACGCGTCGAGTGCAAAGTTAGGGCTCTGGTGGTGCTTCCAGTGGCAGAGCTGGCTCTGCAAGTGTATCGGGTCATCAGTGCGCTGTGCAGCAATACGGAGCTGGAGGTATGCCTGTTGTCCAAGCAACACAAGCTCGAGGACGAGCAGGAGAAGCTGGTGGAGCTGTACAAGGGGAAATACTACTCCAAGGTGGACATTGTGGTGACCACGCCGGGTGAGTTTCATAAGCTGCAGGATTAGAGCGAAAAAATAAAGAAAATTTCCCGTTTTTAGGTCGCCTGGTGGATCATTTGCATGCCACGAAGGGCCTTTGCTTGAAGAACCTCAAATTCCTGGTCTATTTTTAAATTTTCCCGCCTTTAAAATAAAACAGTAAGGCAACACCCGTTCGCGGTTTGTCACTAGTCCGTGAAGGGTCACACTGTCGTAAAAACGTAAACAAATTCGCGGCAACACGTGCATTATTTTCTTTCTATAATTATTAAATAAAAATAGTTTAAACAATGGAATTATTTACTGTAAATCGGTAAGTCTCAAAAAGCGCACTTTTGACAATATAAATAATTTCAAATACCCCAAGTTACACCGAGGATTTGCATAAAACAAAAGATGGAACTCGAGAGGCCACCAACAACGAAGATGAAATACTGCAAAAATTACTTCAAAAGGCGGCGAAACGAAAAAGGAAACACAAGGAAACTGTAGAAGAAGCCACTAAGGAAACCGAAATTCCAGAAAAAGATAAGCAAGAAACAGAAAAAGACGACCCAGAAGAGCCCCAAGAAGCACAAGAGCAACCAGAGGAAACTCAAGAGCAAGAGGAAGAGCTGCCATTGCCCACCAATGACTTCCAGGTGCTGGGCGATGATGGTGGCGCGAGCAAGAAACGCCGTGTGGAGATGCAGCTACCCAGCTGGCTGGCACATCCCACAATCATCGAGGGCGGCAGCCTTTTGCCCGACGCGGAAGAGAACCAGAATGTAGAGCCCATAGAAAAAGTCAGTTACCTGGAAAAAACCACCTGTGCGGCTCTCAAGCAAATGAAGATCAAGCGCCTGTTTCCCGTCCAACGCCAAGTCATTCCCTGGATACTGGAAGCCCAAGCAAAGCCACCACCCTTCCGTCCGCGGGATATCTGCGTTTCGGCACCCACCGGCAGTGGCAAGACCCTGGCCTTTGCCATTCCCATTGTTCAGTTGCTTTCGCAACGCGTCGAGTGCAAAGTTAGGGCTCTGGTGGTGCTTCCAGTGGCAGAGCTGGCTCTGCAAGTGTATCGGGTCATCAGTGCGCTGTGCAGCAATACGGAGCTGGAGGTATGCCTGTTGTCCAAGCAACACAAGCTCGAGGACGAGCAGGAGAAGCTGGTGGAGCTGTACAAGGGGAAATACTACTCCAAGGTGGACATTGTGGTGACCACGCCGGGTGAGTTTCATAAGCTGCAGGATTAGAGCGAAAAAATAAAGAAAATTTCCCGTTTTTAGGTCGCCTGGTGGATCATTTGCATGCCACGAAGGGCCTTTGCTTGAAGAACCTCAAATTCCTGGTCTATTTTTAAATTTTCCCGCCTTTAAAATAAAACAGTAAGGCAACACCCGTTCGCGGTTTGTCACTAGTCCGTGAAGGGTCACACTGTCGTAAAAACGTAAACAAATTCGCGGCAACACGTGCATTATTTTCTTTCTATAATTATTAAATAAAAATAGTTTAAACAATGGAATTATTTACTGTAAATCGGTAAGTCTCAAAAAGCGCACTTTTGACAATATAAATAATTTCAAATACCCCAAGTTACACCGAGGATTTGCATAAAACAAAAGATGGAACTCGAGAGGCCACCAACAACGAAGATGAAATACTGCAAAAATTACTTCAAAAGGCGGCGAAACGAAAAAGGAAACACAAGGAAACTGTAGAAGAAGCCACTAAGGAAACCGAAATTCCAGAAAAAGATAAGCAAGAAACAGAAAAAGACGACCCAGAAGAGCCCCAAGAAGCACAAGAGCAACCAGAGGAAACTCAAGAGCAAGAGGAAGAGCTGCCATTGCCCACCAATGACTTCCAGGTGCTGGGCGATGATGGTGGCGCGAGCAAGAAACGCCGTGTGGAGATGCAGCTACCCAGCTGGCTGGCACATCCCACAATCATCGAGGGCGGCAGCCTTTTGCCCGACGCGGAAGAGAACCAGAATGTAGAGCCCATAGAAAAAGTCAGTTACCTGGAAAAAACCACCTGTGCGGCTCTCAAGCAAATGAAGATCAAGCGCCTGTTTCCCGTCCAACGCCAAGTCATTCCCTGG
Organism: Drosophila anomelani; assembly: GCA_035045905.1. Taxonomy (NCBI): domain Eukaryota; kingdom Metazoa; phylum Arthropoda; class Insecta; order Diptera; family Drosophilidae; genus Drosophila; species Drosophila anomelani. The sequence continues at coordinate 4,212,155 of JAWNOO010000165.1, forward strand.
ATACTGGAAGCCCAAGCAAAGCCACCACCCTTCCGTCCGCGGGATATCTGCGTTTCGGCACCCACCGGCAGTGGCAAGACCCTGGCCTTTGCCATTCCCATTGTTCAGTTGCTTTCGCAACGCGTCGAGTGCAAAGTTAGGGCTCTGGTGGTGCTTCCAGTGGCAGAGCTGGCTCTGCAAGTGTATCGGGTCATCAGTGCGCTGTGCAGCAATACGGAGCTGGAGGTATGCCTGTTGTCCAAGCAACACAAGCTCGAGGACGAGCAGGAGAAGCTGGTGGAGCTGTACAAGGGGAAATACTACTCCAAGGTGGACATTGTGGTGACCACGCCGGGTGAGTTTCATAAGCTGCAGGATTAGAGCGAAAAAATAAAGAAAATTTCCCGTTTTTAGGTCGCCTGGTGGATCATTTGCATGCCACGAAGGGCCTTTGCTTGAAGAACCTCAAATTCCTGGTCTATTTTTAAATTTTCCCGCCTTTAAAATAAAACAGTAAGGCAACACCCGTTCGCGGTTTGTCACTAGTCCGTGAAGGGTCACACTGTCGTAAAAACGTAAACAAATTCGCGGCAACACGTGCATTATTTTCTTTCTATAATTATTAAATAAAAATAGTTTAAACAATGGAATTATTTACTGTAAATCGGTAAGTCTCAAAAAGCGCACTTTTGACAATATAAATAATTTCAAATACCCCAAGTTACACCGAGGATTTGCATAAAACAAAAGATGGAACTCGAGAGGCCACCAACAACGAAGATGAAATACTGCAAAAATTACTTCAAAAGGCGGCGAAACGAAAAAGGAAACACAAGGAAACTGTAGAAGAAGCCACTAAGGAAACCGAAATTCCAGAAAAAGATAAGCAAGAAACAGAAAAAGACGACCCAGAAGAGCCCCAAGAAGCACAAGAGCAACCAGAGGAAACTCAAGAGCAAGAGGAAGAGCTGCCATTGCCCACCAATGACTTCCAGGTGCTGGGCGATGATGGTGGCGCGAGCAAGAAACGCCGTGTGGAGATGCAGCTACCCAGCTGGCTGGCACATCCCACAATCATCGAGGGCGGCAGCCTTTTGCCCGACGCGGAAGAGAACCAGAATGTAGAGCCCATAGAAAAAGTCAGTTACCTGGAAAAAACCACCTGTGCGGCTCTCAAGCAAATGAAGATCAAGCGCCTGTTTCCCGTCCAACGCCAAGTCATTCCCTGGATACTGGAAGCCCAAGCAAAGCCACCACCCTTCCGTCCGCGGGATATCTGCGTTTCGGCACCCACCGGCAGTGGCAAGACCCTGGCCTTTGCCATTCCCATTGTTCAGTTGCTTTCGCAACGCGTCGAGTGCAAAGTTAGGGCTCTGGTGGTGCTTCCAGTGGCAGAGCTGGCTCTGCAAGTGTATCGGGTCATCAGTGCGCTGTGCAGCAATACGGAGCTGGAGGTATGCCTGTTGTCCAAGCAACACAAGCTCGAGGACGAGCAGGAGAAGCTGGTGGAGCTGTACAAGGGGAAATACTACTCCAAGGTGGACATTGTGGTGACCACGCCGGGTGAGTTTCATAAGCTGCAGGATTAGAGCGAAAAAATAAAGAAAATTTCCCGTTTTTAGGTCGCCTGGTGGATCATTTGCATGCCACGAAGGGCCTTTGCTTGAAGAACCTCAAATTCCTGGTCTATTTTTAAATTTTCCCGCCTTTAAAATAAAACAGTAAGGCAACACCCGTTCGCGGTTTGTCACTAGTCCGTGAAGGGTCACACTGTCGTAAAAACGTAAACAAATTCGCGGCAACACGTGCATTATTTTCTTTCTATAATTATTAAATAAAAATAGTTTAAACAATGGAATTATTTACTGTAAATCGGTAAGTCTCAAAAAGCGCACTTTTGACAATATAAATAATTTCAAATACCCCAAGTTACACCGAGGATTTTCATAAAACAAAAGATGGAACTCGAGAGGCCACCAACAACGAAGATGAAATACTGCAAAAATTACTTCAAAAGGCGGCGAAACGAAAAAGGAAACACAAGGAAACTGTAGAAGAAGCCACTAAGGAAACCGAAATTCCAGAAAAAGATAAGCAAGAAACAGAAAAAGACGACCCAGAAGAGCCCCAAGAAGCACAAGAGCAACCAGAGGAAACTCAAGAGCAAGAGGAAGAGCTGCCATTGCCCACCAATGACTTCCAGGTGCTGGGCGATGATGGTGGCGCGAGCAAGAAACGCCGTGTGGAGATGCAGCTACCCAGCTGGCTGGCACATCCCACAATCATCGAGGGCGGCAGCCTTTTGCCCGACGCGGAAGAGAACCAGAATGTAGAGCCCATAGAAAAAGTCAGTTACCTGGAAAAAACCACCTGTGCGGCTCTCAAGCAAATGAAGATCAAGCGCCTGTTTCCCGTCCAACGCCAAGTCATTCCCTGGATACTGGAAGCCCAAGCAAAGCCACCACCCTTCCGTCCGCGGGATATCTGCGTTTCGGCACCCACCGGCAGTGGCAAGACCCTGGCCTTTGCCATTCCCATTGTTCAGTTGCTTTCGCAACGCGTCGAGTGCAAAGTTAGGGCTCTGGTGGTGCTTCCAGTGGCAGAGCTGGCTCTGCAAGTGTATCGGGTCATCAGTGCGCTGTGCAGCAATACGGAGCTGGAGGTATGCCTGTTGTCCAAGCAACACAAGCTCGAGGACGAGCAGGAGAAGCTGGTGGAGCTGTACAAGGGGAAATACTACTCCAAGGTGGACATTGTGGTGACCACGCCGGGTGAGTTTCATAAGCTGCAGGATTAGAGCGAAAAAATAAAGAAAATTTCCCGTTTTTAGGTCGCCTGGTGGATCATTTGCATGCCACGAAGGGCCTTTGCTTGAAGAACCTCAAATTCCTGGTCTATTTTTAAATTTTCCCGCCTTTAAAATAAAACAGTAAGGCAACACCCGTTCGCGGTTTGTCACTAGTCCGTGAAGGGTCACACTGTCGTAAAAACGTAAACAAATTCGCGGCAACACGTGCATTATTTTCTTTCTATAATTATTAAATAAAAATAGTTTAAACAATGGAATTATTTACTGTAAATCGGTAAGTCTCAAAAAGCGCACTTTTGACAATATAAATAATTTCAAATACCCCAAGTTACACCGAGGATTTTCATAAAACAAAAGATGGAACTCGAGAGGCCACCAACAACGAAGATGAAATACTGCAAAAATTACTTCAAAAGGCGGCGAAACGAAAAAGGAAACACAAGGAAACTGTAGAAGAAGCCACTAAGGAAACCGAAATTCCAGAAAAAGATAAGCAAGAAACAGAAAAAGACGACCCAGAAGAGCCCCAAGAAGCACAAGAGCAACCAGAGGAAACTCAAGAGCAAGAGGAAGAGCTGCCATTGCCCACCAATGACTTCCAGGTGCTGGGCGATGATGGTGGCGCGAGCAAGAAACGCCGTGTGGAGATGCAGCTACCCAGCTGGCTGGCACATCCCACAATCATCGAGGGCGGCAGCCTTTTGCCCGACGCGGAAGAGAACCAGAATGTAGAGCCCATAGAAAAAGTCAGTTACCTGGAAAAAACCACCTGTGCGGCTCTCAAGCAAATGAAGATCAAGCGCCTGTTTCCCGTCCAACGCCAAGTCATTCCCTGGATACTGGAAGCCCAAGCAAAGCCACCACCCTTCCGTCCGCGGGATATCTGCGTTTCGGCACCCACCGGCAGTGGCAAGACCCTGGCCTTTGCCATTCCCATTGTTCAGTTGCTTTCGCAACGCGTCGAGTGCAAAGTTAGGGCTCTGGTGGTGCTTCCAGTGGCAGAGCTGGCTCTGCAAGTGTATCGGGTCATCAGTGCGCTGTGCAGCAATACGGAGCTGGAGGTATGCCTGTTGTCCAAGCAACACAAGCTCGAGGACGAGCAGGAGAAGCTGGTGGAGCTGTACAAGGGGAAATACTACTCCAAGGTGGACATTGTGGTGACCACGCCGGGTGAGTTTCATAAGCTGCAGGATTAGAGCGAAAAAATAAAGAAAATTTCCCGTTTTTAGGTCGCCTGGTGGATCATTTGCATGCCACGAAGGGCCTTTGCTTGAAGAACCTCAAATTCCTGGTCTATTTTTAAATTTTCCCGCCTTTAAAATAAAACAGTAAGGCAACACCCGTTCGCGGTTTGTCACTAGTCCGTGAAGGGTCACACTGTCGTAAAAACGTAAACAAATTCGCGGCAACACGTGCATTATTTTCTTTCTATAATTATTAAATAAAAATAGTTTAAACAATGGAATTATTTACTGTAAATCGGTAAGTCTCAAAAAGCGCACTTTTGACAATATAAATAATTTCAAATACCCCAAGTTACACCGAGGATTTGCATAAAACAAAAGATGGAACTCGAGAGGCCACCAACAACGAAGATGAAATACTGCAAAAATTACTTCAAAAGGCGGCGAAACGAAAAAGGAAACACAAGGAAACTGTAGAAGAAGCCACTAAGGAAACCGAAATTCCAGAAAAAGATAAGCAAGAAACAGAAAAAGACGACCCAGAAGAGCCCCAAGAAGCACAAGAGCAACCAGAGGAAACTCAAGAGCAAGAGGAAGAGCTGCCATTGCCCACCAATGACTTCCAGGTGCTGGGCGATGATGGTGGCGCGAGCAAGAAACGCCGTGTGGAGATGCAGCTACCCAGCTGGCTGGCACATCCCACAATCATCGAGGGCGGCAGCCTTTTGCCCGACGCGGAAGAGAACCAGAATGTAGAGCCCATAGAAAAAGTCAGTTACCTGGAAAAAACCACCTGTGCGGCTCTCAAGCAAATGAAGATCAAGCGCCTGTTTCCCGTCCAACGCCAAGTCATTCCCTGGATACTGGAAGCCCAAGCAAAGCCACCACCCTTCCGTCCGCGGGATATCTGCGTTTCGGCACCCACCGGCAGTGGCAAGACCCTGGCCTTTGCCATTCCCATTGTTCAGTTGCTTTCGCAACGCGTCGAGTGCAAAGTTAGGGCTCTGGTGGTGCTTCCAGTGGCAGAGCTGGCTCTGCAAGTGTATCGGGTCATCAGTGCGCTGTGCAGCAATACGGAGCTGGAGGTATGCCTGTTGTCCAAGCAACACAAGCTCGAGGACGAGCAGGAGAAGCTGGTGGAGCTGTACAAGGGGAAATACTACTCCAAGGTGGACATTGTGGTGACCACGCCGGGTGAGTTTCATAAGCTGCAGGATTAGAGCGAAAAAATAAAGAAAATTTCCCGTTTTTAGGTCGCCTGGTGGATCATTTGCATGCCACGAAGGGCCTTTGCTTGAAGAACCTCAAATTCCTGGTCTATTTTTAAATTTTCCCGCCTTTAAAATAAAACAGTAAGGCAACACCCGTTCGCGGTTTGTCACTAGTCCGTGAAGGGTCACACTGTCGTAAAAACGTAAACAAATTCGCGGCAACACGTGCATTATTTTCTTTCTATAATTATTAAATAAAAATAGTTTAAACAATGGAATTATTTACTGTAAATCGGTAAGTCTCAAAAAGCGCACTTTTGACAATATAAATAATTTCAAATACCCCAAGTTACACCGAGGATTTGCATAAAACAAAAGATGGAACTCGAGAGGCCACCAACAACGAAGATGAAATACTGCAAAAATTACTTCAAAAGGCGGCGAAACGAAAAAGGAAACACAAGGAAACTGTAGAAGAAGCCACTAAGGAAACCGAAATTCCAGAAAAAGATAAGCAAGAAACAGAAAAAGACGACCCAGAAGAGCCCCAAGAAGCACAAGAGCAACCAGAGGAAACTCAAGAGCAAGAGGAAGAGCTGCCATTGCCCACCAATGACTTCCAGGTGCTGGGCGATGATGGTGGCGCGAGCAAGAAACGCCGTGTGGAGATGCAGCTACCCAGCTGGCTGGCACATCCCACAATCATCGAGGGCGGCAGCCTTTTGCCCGACGCGGAAGAGAACCAGAATGTAGAGCCCATAGAAAAAGTCAGTTACCTGGAAAAAACCACCTGTGCGGCTCTCAAGCAAATGAAGATCAAGCGCCTGTTTCCCGTCCAACGCCAAGTCATTCCCTGGATACTGGAAGCCCAAGCAAAGCCACCACCCTTCCGTCCGCGGGATATCTGCGTTTCGGCACCCACCGGCAGTGGCAAGACCCTGGCCTTTGCCATTCCCATTGTTCAGTTGCTTTCGCAACGCGTCGAGTGCAAAGTTAGGGCTCTGGTGGTGCTTCCAGTGGCAGAGCTGGCTCTGCAAGTGTATCGGGTCATCAGTGCGCTGTGCAGCAATACGGAGCTGGAGGTATGCCTGTTGTCCAAGCAACACAAGCTCGAGGACGAGCAGGAGAAGCTGGTGGAGCTGTACAAGGGGAAATACTACTCCAAGGTGGACATTGTGGTGACCACGCCGGGTGAGTTTCATAAGCTGCAGGATTAGAGCGAAAAAATAAAGAAAATTTCCCGTTTTTAGGTCGCCTGGTGGATCATTTGCATGCCACGAAGGGCCTTTGCTTGAAGAACCTCAAATTCCTGGTCTATTTTTAAATTTTCCCGCCTTTAAAATAAAACAGTAAGGCAACACCCGTTCGCGGTTTGTCACTAGTCCGTGAAGGGTCACACTGTCGTAAAAACGTAAACAAATTCGCGGCAACACGTGCATTATTTTCTTTCTATAATTATTAAATAAAAATAGTTTAAACAATGGAATTATTTACTGTAAATCGGTAAGTCTCAAAAAGCGCACTTTTGACAATATAAATAATTTCAAATACCCCAAGTTACACCGAGGATTTGCATAAAACAAAAGATGGAACTCGAGAGGCCACCAACAACGAAGATGAAATACTGCAAAAATTACTTCAAAAGGCGGCGAAACGAAAAAGGAAACACAAGGAAACTGTAGAAGAAGCCACTAAGGAAACCGAAATTCCAGAAAAAGATAAGCAAGAAACAGAAAAAGACGACCCAGAAGAGCCCCAAGAAGCACAAGAGCAACCAGAGGAAACTCAAGAGCAAGAGGAAGAGCTGCCATTGCCCACCAATGACTTCCAGGTGCTGGGCGATGATGGTGGCGCGAGCAAGAAACGCCGTGTGGAGATGCAGCTACCCAGCTGGCTGGCACATCCCACAATCATCGAGGGCGGCAGCCTTTTGCCCGACGCGGAAGAGAACCAGAATGTAGAGCCCATAGAAAAAGTCAGTTACCTGGAAAAAACCACCTGTGCGGCTCTCAAGCAAATGAAGATCAAGCGCCTGTTTCCCGTCCAACGCCAAGTCATTCCCTGGATACTGGAAGCCCAAGCAAAGCCACCACCCTTCCGTCCGCGGGATATCTGCGTTTCGGCACCCACCGGCAGTGGCAAGACCCTGGCCTTTGCCATTCCCATTGTTCAGTTGCTTTCGCAACGCGTCGAGTGCAAAGTTAGGGCTCTGGTGGTGCTTCCAGTGGCAGAGCTGGCTCTGCAAGTGTATCGGGTCATCAGTGCGCTGTGCAGCAATACGGAGCTGGAGGTATGCCTGTTGTCCAAGCAACACAAGCTCGAGGACGAGCAGGAGAAGCTGGTGGAGCTGTACAAGGGGAAATACTACTCCAAGGTGGACATTGTGGTGACCACGCCGGGTGAGTTTCATAAGCTGCAGGATTAGAGCGAAAAAATAAAGAAAATTTCCCGTTTTTAGGTCGCCTGGTGGATCATTTGCATGCCACGAAGGGCCTTTGCTTGAAGAACCTCAAATTCCTGGTCATTGACGAGGCGGATCGCATCATGGATGCTGTCTTTCAGAACTGGCTTTATCACCTGGACAGTCATGTGAAGGAGACCACGGATCAGTTGTTGGCAGGCACCCAGGCTCCTCTCTGCTACGCTGAGCTGGAGTCCAGCTTTGGCAAGCAGCCGCATAAGCTCCTGTTCTCGGCCACCCTATCGCAGGATCCGGAAAAGCTCCAGAATTTGCGTCTTTTCCAGCCACGCCTATTCACCACCGTCTTTGCCATGCCCGTGATGAAGGAAATCACCGGCGAGGAGGAGGATGCTGATGCTGATAACGTAGATCGCGGCCAATTCTTGGGCAAATACACAACGCCGGCAGAGTTGACAGAGCAGTTCTGTGTGACAGAGCTACGTCTTAAGCCACTGACACTGTTCGCCCTGGTCAAAAAGTACGAGTGGAAGCGATTCCTTTGCTTCACCAACAGCACAGATCAGGCCAATCGCCTGGCCTTTGTAATGGAAACACTCTTCAAGGAATCGGACACCAAAGTGGCCGAATTGTCGGGCAATCTCTCGGCCAGTGTGAGAAACCGAACGCTGAAGGAGTTTACCAGCGGCAAGATTAACGGCCTAATCTGCTCAGATGCCTTGGCTCGTGGTATCGATGTGGCGGACATCGATGTTGTGTTGTCGTACGAGGCGCCGCGACACATCAAGACCCACATTCATCGTGTGGGACGTACAGCTCGTGCGGGTAGAAAGGGAACGGCCGTCACTCTGCTCACGGACAAAGATCAGCCGGCATTTAAGAAAATGCTCAACGATGTGGGCAAAGCTCTGGGCGAGGAGATACAAGTGTCCCCGGACATTGAGGTGGAGCATGCTGCTCTATACAAGCAGGCGCTGGGCAGTCTACGCTATCGCGAGGAGACCAAAAAGGCCCAGAAGATGGTGCAGAAGCGGCGTACGGCGCACCAAGCGATGGCGCATAAGCAGCAGGCCAAGACCGCGGGTTATGCGCTGACGCTTATGGAGAAACTGCAGCTGAAGGCGGGTGGTATCCAGCAGGAGGATGCTCAAAAACCCAATGCCAATGCCAAGCCGAAGCAGAAGAAGGACAAGGCGCGAGAGACCAAGAAACAGAAAATAGCCAAGAAACGAAAGGCCATTGAGGAGTAAAGTTTTTTGAATATTCTTTTTAGTTATTTTTAGTAATACTAATAAGATGTTTACAACCATCTAAGTGTGTGTGTTTGCTGTGTATATAGGTATAAGGTGCTGTCGGGGTTTCTGGGGGCAGTGTCTTATCAGTTTGGAGGCGCAAGTGATTCCCCCTGGGTTCTTTACCGCGATCGCTGTTTGTTTTTGGAGGGTATTTCTGTGGGCATGCCAGGTTTTCATTTGCTTTTTAAATATTCAATGGAATATGTCTCCCTAGGGTATTTTTTGCTGCGATTCCCCTTTGGTTTTTGGGATTCCTATTTAAACAGACCTCTCAGAGCCGTAGATTCACAAAGTCTTAACGATCTCGTAACGATGAACACATCTACGGCAATCAAGTTTGTGGCTGCGCTGACGCTCTGCTCTTTAGGTAATCAATCAAGCTGGACCCAAACCTCGAAAGCAATTTGCTTATCATAAACCTACTTCTCCCCCTCCTAAGCTCTCTCCGCGAATGCCCTGCAAATCGAACCGCGCAGCAGCTGGGGAGCGGTGCCTGCCCGATCACCTTCCAGGATTAACGGACCTGTGGACTATGTGATCATTCATCACTCGGACAATCCCAATGGTTGCTCCACATCCGATCAGTGCAAGCGTATGATCAAGAACATTCAGACGGATCACAAGGGACGCAGGAATTTCAGCGATATTGGATACAATTTCATAATTGCCGGCGATGGCAAGGTGTACGAGGGACGTGGCTTCGGTCTCCAGGGTTCACATGCTCCCAACTATAATCGCAAGAGTATTGGCATCGTTTTCATTGGAAACTTTGAGCGTAGTGCTCCCTCAGCTCAGATGCTGCAGAATGCCAAGGATCTGATTGAGTTGGCCAAGCAGCGTGGACACCTGAAGGATAATTATACTCTGTTTGGACATCGCCAGACCAAGGCCACCTCCTGTCCCGGAGATGCTCTGTACAATGAGATCAAGACATGGCCTCATTGGCGCCAGAACTAGACTGGGTAGATTTTAGGTTTAAGTTGTTAACTTTTTATAGAAAATATAAAAGAAGTAAAAAAATGAATAAAATGTTTTTAAGTTTAAATTTTATACGATTTATTTACACAATTTTCTTTAGTTTTGGTTACTTTTTAAAGGCACAAATACATATCATTTCGAAATTCTATATTCTCCTATAACCCGATAACTTGCGCAGCTCATTCAGCAGGTGTACTCCCGGACAGGCAGTGGCCTTTGTGTGGCAATGACCAATCAGCGAGTATTTGGGCAAAACTTGACGACGCTGCACAGCAATGCGGATGAGGGTACGGGCAGCCTGCATCATCTGGGCAGGTGGTAAGCCAACTAAAGAAAAAGAACATAAAATAAAATAAATCATTAAAAAAGAAACCCCCCTTTGAACTCACTCTGGAAATTCCCAATGAAAGCAATGCCAATGGATCGGCTATTGTAATTGGGAGCGTGTTCGCCGCGAATGCCAAAGCCCAGGCCCTCGTAGATGCGTCCGTCGCCGCCAATCAGGAAATTATAGCCAATATCCCTGAATTTCCGGCGAAGATGACCGGCTCGAATGTTCTTCAGGGCCTGCTGACACTGCTGGGGATTGAAGCATTGCCCCGTTGCCGTGTGATGGATGATAATAAGGCCCACAGGAGTAGCGAGCCTGGGCAGGCGCGGTGAGAGCGGCACAGGACACCAGCTACTGCGGGGCATTATCTGACCCAAGGCCAGTGCTAGGCCTAGACTGAGCAGTGACAGCTGGAGGAGAAGCTTCATATTTGTGAATGATGATAATTTGCTCAAGAAACCGATCTATTTATATCCATAACCATCCAAAAATCGTATGTTTACACAGTTGGTTTTTGTTTCTTTGCCATCAATGAATGGATTGCAACATAATTCAGTGAAGATTCCTTTGTTGTGGTTGTAAATTCCGCTTGTGTCACCCAAATATAGATATATTTATACATATTCATTGGCCATCCACACCTTTGTTCGATTCTCTTCTTTGGGAATGCAAAAAAACTGCCCTTGAACGCGAGGCGGTGGCCCAAAAATGGCAACCCCTTTACCCCCAAATGGTCAGCTGCATTTGAAAGTCAAATCCAAGCTGGGGGGGATTGTGGGCTATAAAAGCCACTCGGTTAGGTTGCAAGTGGACAGTGGCCAACGATTGGGTGGCCCGGGCAGAGTAACACCACCAGAAGTCCCCCATCATGAAGATTGTAAGTGTTTGAAGGAGGTTTAAGTTCAAAAATTTATAAATTCAACTTTCTTAGCAATCTGTTGCCCCTTTGGGCTACTTACTGCTGTTGCTATTGGCACTGTCTCGAACCAGCTTAGCCACTGCCACAACTGGTGTGATTCCTGCTGCAGTTCCTGGTGTTGCTCCTGTTTCCGCCACTGTGGTTCCCTTGGCCACCAGCCATCAGTTTGTTACCCGTAATTGGAACCGCAATGTCTATGTGCCCACAGCAACATATCCTCCGACTACTTACTACAAATACAGTGGAGGATATCCCTCATATCCTCAGTATCCTGTATACCATTATCCGTACGCCTCTACATATCAGTATACCTATCCGTACTATTATCCCACATATAACTATGGTTATGGCTACAGGGGAGTCTGGTGAAGGATTCTACCTTACAATTTATTGTGATAGTATTCGATTTCAAATGAAATTATTTGTATAATCCTATGAAAACATAAAAAACATTTAAAAAATTAAAACTAAAATAGAAAAAGATATTACAAAAACACAAATATAACATTGTTTTGCAGGATGTCTTTGAAGTTTGGTTCTCTCTGCAACATTATTTTGTTTAAAAATCGTGGCTATATAATAAATAAATATAAAGACGAATTTAAACTGAATTCAAAGTCGGACCTTACACCCATTTTTTGTGGTTAACCATTTTTGTACTTTTTATTGAATTTTAAATAAAAACTTGGGAAAAACTATAAACTATTTCAGGCTAAAAGAAAAATGGGGCTGCCACTCCAGGAGCAATCAAGCGACCTGGCTGTATGAAACGAGCACCAGCAGGAGATGGAAATTGGCCTGAAAATGGTCCAGCAGCAGCCAGGAGACGAGCAGGAGCCGTAACCGCCGGAGCATAGGCGGCATTAAACTGATTAAAGTAATCCAAACGCTGACTGCTGGAAACGGCCAAGGGAGAAGCACCCAAAGAAGAGGCAGCCAAAGGATTACCCAGAGGAGCAGCAAATGGGGTGGCAGCATAGCCAGCAGCGGCATCAAAAGGAGCGCCAAATCCTGGATAAATCCTAAAGGGTGTCCCTGCTGGAACCAGAGATGCAGCCAGAGTGGGCCTGGTAGCCACCATGGCCAGCAAACCCAAAGATACAATAATAAACTGAAAATAAAGATAAGAAATTGAAGTACTGATTCGATTTTTCAAGGATTTTGCTTACCATTTGCTGCATTTCAGAGAGATCACTGCTGCTGCCAACAACCAAATGTGCTTTGGTTTCGCTTGAAGCTTGGGTTTTATAGACCACAGATCTAGCCCTGCTAATAGCCGCTCCAAATTGTCAAAGACTTGGCTCCAAAAGTGGCTTTAAAAAATTACAGGCATTGGCAAAGGCAGCAACAGACATTTGCCTACAATCATCCGATATGGTTTTACGGGAATGTTGCAATATTCTTCGCACTCAAGTCAAGTTTTCATACTTAAATGCTGCAAGTGTTTATTTTTTAGAAACATTTATAAAGATAATTCAACAATCACCCTTTGCCCAAACCATAATCCCGAATAAAACCCATTTTCATAATGCTTCTCACAGATTTTAATTAATAAAACAAAATAAGATGAGACGACACACACAAAAAAATACAATAATAATTAAAACATCTCTTGGTAATAACTATCGTTTTCGTATTAGTTGCATTACATATTAATGAATATGCTCGTATTTGTATAATTATCGTATTTTTTTATAATTTAGCTGCTTGGGGCCGTTGAGTTACCCTTGATCGTTCAGTTTCAGTTACGTATAAATATATATACCATACCATATATATATATTTATGTGTATAAATACGTAGTTAAATCATAAAACACCTGGGAGTGGGGGGAATTAAACTAATTAGTCGTTTAGCGCAACTTGAATCATAAAAATGATGCCAATAAACGTAGCCTAGGAATATTTTAATATTATGTAGTATCTGATTTGCTCTAGCACAGTGGATAAACCTTTCCCCTTTTATGTGGGATTATACGACATCTAGCATAGGCAATTGATTAGTTGCTTTCGTTTAGTTGGATCGATCTGACTGGGATCGATTGATGATTGGGACTCATGAGTATTAGCTGTCGAGAGTGTGTGCCAGTGGTTTAACTTTAACAAACGCTAATTATTCACTATGGCTTTTGCTTGGAATCTCCATTACATGTTATGGGATATATCTATATATACAATCTGTACGAAGAGGGGGGGAAAAGGATCTATAAGCCACAGGATGGGACAGAGCTCAGGGAAGAGAGCGAGAGAGATTTTTACGATATTACAAATTGGTTATGGCAATTGATAGTTATGTTTGACTAGATATATGTATGTGGCGGATGATATATATCGTGGGGATTCTCTCTCTCTCTCCCAATCCTCCTACTCCTACTCCTACTACCACAGCACATCGTAATCGTACATATGCTCCGCCGAAGAGGAGGCTATAATCAAACACTTAACAAAGTCATCCAAGGTGCGCTTCAGCTTCCACTTCTTTGGCTTCCGCAGCATCAGCAACTTCGACTTGGACTTGGCTGGCTCATGCCAGGGACTCGTGGATGTAGAGGTGGATCTGGTCATCGGCTGTGAAGCAGTAGTCTGCTCCCGCTCCTTCTCCGGCTGATGAACAGGAAGATTGCAGTAAATGTGGTTGCGATTCAGGCTCTGTCGGAGGCTTTGCAGCCGCTGCTGCTGGTAGTAGTGGTTGAGGTTGGTCAAATAGGTGAAATCCGAGTCGTTGACCACATCGATCTCTGCATAGTTGTGGTCCACCGGTGGCTCCTCTTGCGGACATCGCTGACTACTGCTCGATGCCTGGGCAAAGAGTTGGTCAAATCACATGTTTTCATCGAACTTGGCAAAGTTGGCGTCCTCGTTCCACTGGAACTTGCCCGCATCTCCGCCGTCCTGATCCTGCTCCTTTGTCGGCTCCTCCTGGTCCGGTGACTTGAAGAACTCGTCGTCCTCGAAGGGATCCTCCTGCTTCTTGGCGAATATATTCACCGATTCCGACTTTTTAATCAACTCCTGTCGCTGCTGCAATTTGCTTGTTCGCATGTTCTGTTTCCGGGTCATGGCACCGCCAGAGCCTCCGCCTGCTGCTGCTCCTGTGGCCTGCTCCTTTTCAAAATCAAAAGATGCCTTGGCAAAGTCATCCTCGAAGGCGGCATCATCAAACTGGGAGACCTTGACGTTGTCATCGAATCGCAATTTTTGCGTAATTGGCGGCGTTGAGGTCGGCGGCGTTTCTGCCTCGAATTGCTCACGTTTCTCGCGGTCCGAGAAGTCATTGGAGAAGCGGAAGAGGCTCTTGGATCCACCATTGTTATTTCCACCGCCAGACACTGGGCCGGCTGGCGTGGAATTGCAACTGGAGGCGGTGCCAGCGGGCGCCGGTGGCGGTGAACTTTGATTAAAGTCCGATTCGAAACCGTCGTCAAAGTTGAACTTGGAGCTGGTAACTCCCGCAGAGGATTCGCCGCCGCTCATCATTACGCCTCCGCCGGGTCCAGCGCTGCTGGCATTTGAGCGCGGTGTTGGTGTGGGCGTCTGTTCATAGCTGTCAACGAAACCGTAGTCACTGTTGACCACGACGCCGCCGCCGCCGCCGCCACGGTTACGATTCTGTCCAGGCAACTTGGCCAGGGGTGGGGGCTGATGGCGCTCCAGCTGGCGGCGTTCGGACTCCATCATTCGCTGGTGCATCTCATGACGTCGTCGATTCAAACGCTCGAATTTATCCTCATCCGTTGGCGGCTCGTCATCCACATAATCCTCATCATCATCATCGTCGTCGTCCACCTCGTTGCGCTGTCCTGGACATATGTAGTCGTAGTTGTCCCTTAGGCCGCCACGGCCATAGCCAGACCGGGAAGGAAGGGGAGCAGCGGCAACGTTGGCTACGCCCACTGTGGCTAGATCTTTGGCACTGCGAGCACGGGTCTTCTTGCGGAATCTATAAAGAGAGATTAAAGCTTATTATGCTTTTCCTCTTGGAATATTTTCCAGACAGACCTTCGTTCTTTCTCGCCATCCGAGGGAGTTTGTCCTAAGGCCGCCGCCCGCCGACTCTCGGCCAGACGTCGCTCCGTATCGGCGGCGCTGGCTGGGCGCTTCCAAGATTTCTGGCCAGGCAACGAGGGTTCTGGGGAATAAATAACCATAAATTAGGATTAGGTTTATTTCGATTGCTGGGGGAGAGCTAGAAACGTACCCTCGCCATCCCAGGGACTGGAGCCGCTGCTCTTCCGCAGCCTTTGCGGTCCGCCGACGGTTGCACTGGAGGGCAGCACTCCATCGCTGGGTCGCTGCAGGCTGCTTCGACCAACAGCCGTTCGCTGTTGAAAGTCCTGCTCCGAGTCCTGTTCGTAATCAATGTCGCCACTAATTCTTAGCTTGACAGACGTCGTTGTGGGCTTGCGCAGGGATCGAGTCTTCATCTGCTCGCGATCCCGCTCCCGATCCCTTTCCCTCTCCCCACGATAATCATCGCGACTATCCAGGCTGCCGTAGACATCGTTGCCACTGCCAAAGCTGCGACGTCTCCGGGTGGCACTCTCGTACGACTCGAGACTCTCCCGATCAAAGGATTTACGGTCACGATCTCGATCCCGATCTCGTTCTCGATCGTACAGGTAATCCACGCCGCCTCTGCCTGGCTTGTAGGCCATGGGCGAGCGTCCGCCACGCTCCTCGTATACGTTTTCGTAGTCGAAATCGTAGCTGGGCCGAGAATAATCCCGATACTCACGCTCCCGGTCCCTCTCCCGGTCCCTGTCCCTGTGATCGCCACGATACTTGCTTCTGACCTGACCACGTTTGTCGTAGATGGGCGGTGGTGGCCCATAGCTGGATCGTTCGTAGGCGGCGCGCTCAAAGGACCGGGCACGCGCCTGTTCAATCTCCTGCGGCGACCAGGTGTGGTGCGCTGGATGATGGTACCAGCTGGGGGAGTCTATAGGAGAGGCGAAATATTTATTGTGAGATTGTGGGAATAGTGGGAAGGGTAGAGTAGATGCTTACCCAGTTCAAAGTTATCCCTGCTGCGGGATAGGCCATGCTTGAATTTCCGCTGCTGCTGCTGTTGCTGCTGATCTCGGCGTGCCATGAACTCCGCATCGTAGCTGCAGGAAACATAAATTAATCTTTAAATCTGACTTCAAAGGAACAGCTTTCACTTACTCATAATCCTCATCGCAGGAGTTCATTCGCCTGGCATGCCGCATATAGTAGCCATGTCGATCCGGCGGCATCTGCTGCTGCTGCTGCTGATGCGGATGTGCCATTTGGGCGGCGGCCATCTGACGCCGCTTCAAATACTCGGGCGTCTCATCATCCCAGGGACTTAAATCCCTCGACGATGAGGACGTCTGCTGGCGCTCCTTCTTGGCCCAGCGGCGCTGCTGCTTCGACCAGCCATCATCTCGGGGATCCGAGCTGCAAGGCGACTCCACGGTGTCCGGCTGTGATGTATTGGAGGCAGGCGGTGGTGGCGGCGGCAGTGTTAGCCTGGCCTTACCCCTGGCCTTGGGTGAATCGAAGGTGGCCCACGATTGCTTCTCCCTGGAGGCTTCCTTATCCCTGTCGCCCATCATTTGCTTGGTGGCGGTATCAATGAGCTGCGAAACCGCTGAGAGCTGCGAGGGCACTGGCGATGGAATGCCCATCCCAGTCGGTGGCTTCTGCAGGGGAATGGGCGAGGTGCTGACATCATTGAACTGCGAGGGCGTGTGCAGGCTAGGAGCTCCGCGCGATGGGGCTGCCGAGAATGTGGCGGGTGAAATGCGATCACGGGAATCGAGCGAAAGATTGGAAATGGCGCGATGCATAAGCTCGTCGATTTCGATGTCGTCTTTGGTGCCACCGCCGGGTGCTGTGAGCACGGATAGGAATTTCTGATCTTGCTTGGGAGGCACGGATTGTTGTTGTGGAGGCTGCGATACATCCTCCGGATTGGGGGCAGCGGCAGCATCTAATTGCTGCGTGGAAGTGGATAGCTTCTCGTATTGATCCTGTCCGCTGACCGGTTCCGCATCCTTTTCGTTGCTATCCAGACTGCTTTCACCACCTGCATCGGCATCCTCGTCCTCGTCATCGTCGTCCACGGTCAGGGCGGACGAGGAGGGCTCTGCGGGGAAGCCCCGACTGTCCACGAGACCATGACGACTCTGGGAATGATGCGATTGATGCGCATCCTGATGATCCATGATCTGACGGAGGTCGTGGTCCTCATTGAACTCATCGCTGAATTCGGGAAAGTCCTGCAGCAGATCCTTTTCCTTCTCCTGCGGCTGCTGGACACTGGCAGCTGGCTTATCGAAGAGATTCTCCACCAGAATGATGTCCCGCAAGGCGGCATAACGATCCTTGGCCTGGGCCACCACCTCGGTGATTTTGGTGTCGATTTTGGGCGCTGGTGTCACGTCCAAAGCATCGATTGGCAGCTCTGCTCCTCCGATATTATTTACCTCCAAGCCTCCTTCGTGCAGCTCCTTGATTTGCGTCTCATCGATGGGCGGCGGCGTGAGATCCCCCATGAGATCCGTTTCCTGCTGCTGCTGCTGCAGCTCCTGGTCGATAATCTCTCGGAATACAGCATATCGATCCGCTGAGGGCACAGTTGCCGCCACGGGTGATACACCTGCCATGGGCATTGCGGCTGGAGCTTCATTGAAATTTGCAAAGTTGGCCACAAAATTGGAGTCCAAGGCTCCACCACCGCCCACCACCTCATCTTCGCCGAAAGTGTCATCGAACTTGGCCACAAAGGAGGTCTGCTGATCAAAGTTCACCTTGAATACGGCCGCCGTGGAGGCTGCCGGAGCAGGTGCGGGATTAGCTGGCGAGGATCGCCGCTCCTGGCTCTTTTCACTGGACAAATACTCGGAAAGGTAGGCCGTTAACTGCACCAGCGTCATGGTGCTCAGCTTGCTGGCGGGAACGTTTAGCTTGATGGCCAGGTCATCCATGCCCAGGGTGAGCAGTTGCGTCAGCGTGATGTCCGGCGCCAGGGTGGTCGAGCCGCCGCCCTCATGCGCTTGCTGGGCCTGCTGCGCCTGGGCCTGAGCCTGCAGAATCTCCGCCTTGTTCTCGTATATATCCTGCGGCCTTCCCAACGACGCCTGCCTCTGTGGCCTTGCCCGGGCCGAAGATCCTTGGCTCGGGGGCGGCAGCAATGGCGGTGGAGCCCCCAAAGGCGCCAGATAATCATCCTCGGTGTGCCCCGGCTTCCTGGGCCTTCCCGGACCCGGAAAACAGCCATCGGAGCGACCCACGCGACGCGATGGCAATGGAATGGGCGGTGCATCGGCAGCCGACGAGAGAGTCCTCCTCGCTGTTGTGGCGCTGCTGTTCAAGTACTCGTACCGCCCGGCAGTGGGCGGTGGAACAGGATTGGCGGGCGAGGGTCGGATCACGAGGTCGCTGAACTGCTTCTTCGGCGGCAGCGGCGGCGGTTCCGAATACGGAGCCGAGTCTGGGCGTGGCGGTGGCTCCGGTGCCGCCTCGGTTTCGCTCAGGGAATCGCTCTCCTGCAAACGCCGCATATTGACACTGGAACCAATATCCGAACCGGATTTGCCAAAGGATCTCGACTGACCAAATAAATGGGGCATCTTCTTGTTGCTAATACTGGAGATCACATCCAGGGCTCCCCCACCGCCGCCGCCGCCGCCGCTGCTGCCGCTTTGAAGGGCAGACACCGAGGCTGTGGGCCTGTTCCGCACCGTACTTGGCGGCTGCTGAAGCTGGAGAGGATGCTGCTGCTGCTGCTGGTGCTGTTGCTGCTCCTTCTCCGGCGGCAGCTGCACCTGGAGTGGTCCATTGAATACGTTCGCTTTTCCGGTTTCCGGAATCGAGGGAGCTGGAATCGCCGGCGGTGCCTCAAACTCAAAGGCATCCAGTTTGGCAAAGAGATCGCCCTCCTGAAATGGATCCGGATCGCTCTTCTTGCGCGTCGGCGAAAACGGATCCGTATCTCTGGGCAGCAGCACTGGATCCGCCTGTGACGGCGGATGTGGATCCTCCAGTGAGGTCAGCGTTGGCGGTTCTGCGGTATAATAGTGGCCGGTGGGATTAGGCGGATTAGTGATATGGCCAAGCAATAGTTTTAGCTCGGCGCTCGAGGGGATCGAGTGGGAAATGGAAATGGATGTGGGAGTGGGCAGGGAAAGGGTAGCTGGAATGGGAACGGTCGAAGGAATGGCGTTAACGGATGACAGGAGCTGGCCCAGACTGGCGACGGTGCTAGCGGTGGTGGTTAGTGTGTTAGCCGAGTTCTGGAGCGGATTCCCTGCGGTGCAAGTGCAAACTTTAGAGAGATGCTCGCTCAAAACTATTTTTTTTTGAGTGCACAGAGAAATAGTTTCAGCTGAATGAGCCATTAATTAATGGTATTTGTCTTGTTTAAAATTAAATTAAATAAATTTCTATAAAAGATGAATTATAAAAGAAAATTAAATGGCAAAAATGTTCTCCGAAACCTTTTCTCTGTGCTTGAAAATGGTGTTAGTTTGGTTTTTCTTTTCTTTTTGTGATTGGTTAGTACCTGCGGTGATGTTAGTAGCTGTGGTGGTTGTGGTTATGGTGGAGATGGTGGTGCTATCCTCCGGAAAAAGGCCATCCGGCTGGCCTAGGGTGAGACCACTTAGGCCAAGACCCGCCTGGCTGCCGGAGCTGAGCTCCTTGAGCAGTTTCTTTGGTGGATTCTTTAGCTCTTGGAAGAAGTATTTCTTATCGACATACGGCCTGGTGCGTCCCGTGCCCAGCGGATCCAAATCCGTGAACGCATCTGCACAATGGAACAATATGGTTTGAGATTGAGTGGGGAAAAGCTTTAGAGATTCGGTAAGAAGGTTCCAAAATCGAAATCCAAAACTCAAAAATGGCTAAAAAAAACTCTTAAAGAGTTTTTTTATAAAGATAAACTAAAGGCGACTTTTTAAAATAGATTCTGATCTTTCAGGGAATTAATGCGAGTGAATTTGGGATTAGGGAACAGGATGTGGGGTTTTAAAAGAGAAAAACTGCATATTTTTACTTAAATAATGTAAAAGAAAAGCATGTCTAAGGTATAATTTATTAAAGGAGCTGTCGGTACAATCGGGAGAGAGTCGTTAAGCATAAATTCTGGCAGGTTTTCGATAATCTAAGGTACAAAACCTTATAAATATACATTAGGAGAGCTTCCTAAGAATTTTAATAAAATAACTTGTTGGAATCCCTAGAAAAAACCACTCCTGTAAAGACAACTTAAGAGTTCTCCCCACCCCAAACCTACAGTTCAGTTCAATTAAATTGACCCAAGCCTACTCCTATATACATATATGGCTCCCTTGGCCGCCAGACACAAATATCTCTCGTTCCATATATCACAGACGGCTCTTTCATCGCTTAAATGGGGGTAAATGGCTGATGACAAATCTCACAAAGCCACAGAATTCCACATACACACAGATGACAACTTTAATAATGAACACACGATGAATGGTGGCACCATAGAGAGAGAGAGAGCGAGAGGAGGTTGAGAGGGGAATCCACATTTTAAACTCACCCAAAGACAAGACCGTCGAGGCCTGTTCCTCATTGCCTGATCCCGAGGCCGCAGCCAGAGCTGAACCCATGCCCAAGCCAAGGTCAAGATCTGTTAGGGGACCCACCGATCCACCCGTCATCTCCGTCAGCTGCTGGGTGGGTGTGGCCGTTGATTCGCTGGATGCCAACGGAGCCATGGCCAACACAGATCCTAGACCACTGCCACCCACTGACACCTTTGTGGTGTCAAAGACATCATTCTGGTGATCCAATTCCTGCAGCCAATTGTCATCGTCATCGTTATCCGCCGCAGCCTGCAGCGCTGTGGTGGCCGGAGATTGGGAGTTACTTGCCCCCGGGGGTGGCGAGAGCATCGCCTCCAAACTGGCCACCGTCTCTGGTGTCTTGTTTGGCGGCTTGTGCCTATTGCGACCGGATTCGGGAGGCGGTGGCAGGATGCTGTAGGAGGGCACATAGATGAACGAGTCCCCAAAGGGATCGTCTTCGCTGGCTGACTTGGCTAATGAGGGATGGCCACCACTGCTCGAGCCCATGGTGGTGGGCTCATTGGGCGTAATCCTTTCCATTTGGCTGATGCCCCGCTGCAGCGAAGTCAGCTCCTGTTCCAGGTCAACCAAATCGGCCACGGATTCGGGAGAGATCTGCAAGTTTTGTGGTTTTATTAAAGGGAATCTCTGTCTGACCAATTTCAATGCAATATTTACCTCCTTGGCTGCCGCTCCTGAGACCTTGGCCACGTCCAGACTCACCCCCAGCCTGCTCGTTCCATTAGAGGCACCGCTTAGGCTTCCGCCTAGCAGGGTGAGTGCGTGACCGGAGGCGGCTCCTCCACCGCTGGCTAGATCTCCATGACCGAGCGATACGCCGCCCAGGCCGGCGGCCTTCAGCGAGGACAGGGAGGCCAGCTGGCTGGCGTGGTCGTGCAGGGACTTGCCCTGAATCTGCTGGCGCGCCATCTCAATCTCCTTCTTCTTCAGCTCGAAGACCACTTGGAAGAGATCGCGCATGGCCAGCACCACCTGGCTGGCCGCCTTGTCCGTCTTGATGCCGAAGAACCGATGCCCGCTATCCGGCGACCCAAAGATATAGCCAAAGGCCCTGGAATCGGTCATATCCTGGGCAATGAAGGAGATCTTATGCACCGGATGGTGATACAGAGAGTCCCCGGTCTTCTCATCTCTCAGTCGCAGCCCATCAATGGTCACATGGATGGTTATCCTTTGCTTGTGCTCGCCGGCAGCCCGGATGGCCATCTTGAGGTCCTGGAGCGCCTCCTGGCACATGCGGTCGCCACGGGCTTCGCCCACCTCCAGAATGCCGATGAGCTTTGCCTTGAACTGGACGCCATCGCCGAAAAAGCGTCCCGGATCGTTGCGATCTGGAAAATAGCAAAGGGAAGAGATGGAATTAGTGACTGTGTGGGTTTTAGCTCAAAGGTGTGTTTGTATTTGGCTAATTTTTGTTTGGCTAAAATGTTTTATGGACGAAGCAGCAGTGGTTACTCGCTAGTTTGGGAAAACCTTGAGTTTTCCGAGGGTGCGGCTAAGCTGAATGGGTTCATGGAAAACACTGGGCTACGTTTTTCTTTATAAAATTAAACAAAGGGCATTACTTGTTGGTTAAATTAATACAACGATCATACTTTACTATAGTTTTGGTTTATTTATATTTCGCTAAAATAGTGTTCTATTAAATAGGTTTTCACATCTTTTCTGTATGAATAAATCTCTCCCATAAATATTTTATAGCCTCGCCATATTTAATTGATTCTGTTTTTTGATTTTTCAGTTTGTAGAAATATATACAATATATATGCAAATATGTGTGTATTTTTAATGATTTATTTTCCAGGCACTTTAGTTATTTTTCGCTTGGCTGATCAATTTTCAATTGAATGATCTCAATACTTAATGGAACTCGGCTAAAAATAGGTTTATATTTATTTGTATATCATATGTTTTAAATGACATTTAGCAATAAATTTTGTTGGGGTATAAAATATTTTATATTCTTCTAAAATATTGCTCAAAAACTGTTTGTTAAATATTATTATCAAATAATCTTTCCCCATTTAATAATCTTTACTTTTTCTTCCGGTGAATTGACCTGCATTTGTATATTCGGAAGTTTTTCAGCTTTGGCAAAGTCAAGGTCGTTGTGGGAAGTACAGTAAACCCTCGTAAAAGGGAATTTTTATGAAAAGTATGAGGAATTTTAGATTTGTAAATATTCTGTATTAAAAATGGATTTTCGTATAAAGAAAAACTGTTAAAGTGAACTTTCGTAATTTCCACGTTCACTCCCTACATAGTAATCACTATATTTTTGTACTATTTATTTAAAATATAAAATATTTTAATTAGTACTAACAACCCTCATGATATTCACTTAAAATTTTGAGAATTATTACTATTTTTTATTCACTTTAGGGAGCCACCACTGTGCTTGTTATTTGTATATATTGCTGCGTTTGTTTTTGCTAACGTTTTGCGTAATTCGTTTCCTCTGTCGCGCCGCTGCCGCCGCCAAAGGTGCTGGCCAACGAGAGATTCGAGGAGGCTGTGGACAGCTTGGCCACCAGGGATTTGACCATGTTTTTCGCCAGAGGCTCAGTCACCACTGTCGTCACCGTCACCGTAGCTGGAAAGGCGCTGGATGGGGAAAACTCTGGAACGCCGCCGCGCTGGAGTCACTCGAGTGTCAACAAATCACCGAAATCACTGCTGTCGCATTCTTGGTCGCACATTTGTGTGTATTTGTGTTGACATTTCCATGGAGAGAAAGGAGAAACGGGAGGGCGCGCGGGGAGGAGTGGGATGAAACGAATACAATGTACACAAGCAACGATTTTCGCGATTTTGCTGTACGTTTAATTAAATTCTAGGAGAGCCCGAGCACGGCGGATCCGAGATCATGGAATGAATAAAACCGAATGAGAGAGCAGCAATACAGTCGCGATTCTCTCGCTGGACGACTGTCGCAGTTTGTTCAATTCAAATAACAAACAAAAACATACACACAGATACAAACGCACACACACACACCCGCGCACACTGATTTCACTCTATTATTTGGAGAATTTCATGGCGGAAAACACAGATATCTTTGCCGAATTGTTGCCTGTTCGTTGTTGTTGTTTTTTTTTCTATTTTAAACTGCACCACCTGCCGACTGCGACGACGCCGGCGCAGCAGCTGCTATTCGATTGGCAGATGCTGCACAGCAGCCTATCGATAATGCGGCTTAGATGATCGATAGGATTTTAAGTCAGTCGGGATTTAAAAATCAAAATAAAAGTATAACAGATATTATTTCAATTCAAAAAACTTACATTTACAAGGACTCGTTTTCTTGCGCAGCGTCTGCATTTTGCTCAGAAAAAGCTGATTGGCATTCGTGTAGTAATTCCTTTGGCCTCGTATAATGTTGCGTATAATGATTGTGCTTTTATTGCTAACGTTATTTATTGCCTATTTTATATGTGGGACATACGCGGTTTTTATCGCAATACTTCGTTGTGTTTTCCCTTTTTACTGCCTTTGTGCTTCTTTGTTTACACTTGTCCTGCTGTTCGCCTCGGCCGTCCCACTCGCACGCACTTGGGAGCCAGGCTGTGGGAGTGTGTGGTGTTGTTGTTATTATGCCACTCGGTCGATTGTACACGCCGGCATCGGTCTCACTCGCACACACATGCGCCGATTATCGATTTTTCAATGGTGGCATCTGTGTGCGTGTTTATTTCCACTTTGCCTACTTTAAGGCGTCTCGGGGGGTGGGACTGAGATGCAATTACTACTACGCCTTTCATCATGCAGCGGAATAGTTTCTCCACTTTCTCCCTTGGAATATAACTATTCGTTGTTCTCCGTTACGATTCAATGGCGAAACTTGTTCAATAACATGGGTTCTTTGTCGTCGCGAAAGGGGAGCACAGAGATTTGAGTGACACACTCGCGGTTGGTTTCAGCAGAGCGAAGAAAAATCCAATTCGACTCCTTCGTCTGCTATTTACACACTGTTTAATGCTTCAACCGTGCTCAGCACATCTTTTGCTATTGATTTACACCGATTTTTGTGGGGTTTTCGGTTGGTTTAAGTAAAGTTAGTCATACGCCCTGCGGCTGCAGGACACACACAAAAAATTCGATAGTAAAACTACAAGGATACGAGGGTGGTGGGTGGTGAATTGCCGGGAATACCCTGTGCCTCAGCCGGTATAGCGGCTATCGGCGCTATCGATTACAGGTGATTGGGGAGTTTTGCTCATATTTGCGTTGTGCCAGTTAAATCGATATTCCAACCGGTAATTGAGAAGGTTTCGTCAGTGTTGGCAAGCGCGTAAAATAGAGTGACCTTTGCATACTAAAATACACAAATTTTAAGCGACTCGGCCACACTCTCATTTTGCAATGGCGAACCGGTAAAAGAAGGCATGAATTCCGAACCGGTATTGAGTGTGACCGAGGCAGGAACTTTGAAAAATACCAATTGGCGCGCATCTGGAATAGAGTGACCTTCTCATTTTGCACTGGCGAACCGGTAAAAGAAAGTGGGCATGAATTCCCAATCGGGAAAAGAAAGTGGGCATGAATTCCCAATCGGTAAAGAAAGTGGGCATGAATTCCCAATCGGTAATGAGTGTGACCGAGGCGGCAACTTTGGAAAATACCGATGGCGCGGGTCTGGAAACAGAGTGACCCTTGCGAAAAAAACAGAAAAAAGAAATCGTGTGCTTGTCGATGTTCGTCGGCCATTCGTTTTCGTTATCGTTCGCCACAAAAACGGAATAACGGAAGAAGCAAGCGCACGGATAAACACGGGGAAAACGCTGGGAAACGTTAACGCCGCGTGAAAATCTGCCAAATCAAATCAAAACAACGAGCGGAATAAAAAATCGCGGACGGAACAGAGTTCTTGATAACAGTTTGTTGCAGTTTATTGCTATTAAATAAGAGTTGAAAGTGAATGCGGTATATAATTGATGGATTTCTCTCGCGCTTCCAATTGAAAACCACTCAAATTTAATAATTAAACCAAATACGGGTCGCAAGGCTTAAAACAACAAATTGGAAATTCATCACCTGCGCCGACTGCGACGCCAACGCCATTCTCTTCTGCTCTTTATTTTCGGTGCGCGCGTCGCTTTCTTACAACAGCGCAGGCGCAGCAGCTGAATAATATTAACAAAACACGGGGAAAAGTGTAAATTGAACAACGGGGCGCTGCGATTTATATAACAACACGAAATCGAAAACAACAAAACAAAGCAAACCTGTTATTAGCTGTTTTGTGTATGATCGTGCGCTAAACAAATTCTCGGCTTCAAAACACACACAAAAATACATTTTCAGACTACAAAAAATACACAGAATAGTCGCAAAATGCAAAATTGATCGGGAAGAGCAGCATAGTCATCGTGTGTATAGTGGAATAGTGTCCCCCATAAAATCGGCCAAAATAGTTAAACAACAATAGGCGTCCTGTGTAAATAAAAGTGCTATACATACACACAGACTTGCAACGAAAACATAAGCATCGGTAAAACGAGAAGCAGGAGAACAGAGGAGACCAACAACAGCAGCAACACCAGCAACAAGATGAACAAGACCTGTGCGCGTTGTCAGAAGGTGGTTTATCCCATCGAGGAACTCAAGTGTCTGGATAAAGTGAGTACTAATTTCCTTAAACTTTAATATTTCCTATTCAAATTACGTGTGCTTTGCGTTCTTATTTATTGGTTGTTCCTTTTTTTCGGCTCGCTTCGTGCACTTGTTGCGGGCGCCAGAGCGGGACGGCTAGCTGCCACATGGCCGTGGGGCATGTTCTACCTCTCCCGCTCCCACTCTCCTATTTGCCCATTCTCCCGGCCTCTCCCCCCATTGATCATGCGTGCCTTTTGCTCTGCTTCTCTGTTTATTATCCTATGCTTAATAACCGCAAAAGTTGTTTGGCTGCCTTTCCTTTTGCTTCGCGGAATTCAAATATTTACTGGAAAATAACGGCGCAGCTTTGCGCATTTTGTGTGGGCGTAGAATAGTGCACAGAGAACAACAAACAGATCGTTTTACGATACAGAATCATTTTAAAATACTAATTTGTTAAGCAATATTTGAAAATACACTTATTTTTATCTCTTAATGTTTGTTTTGACTTTTTATTTGTCAAAGTATTTATGATTTATTTTTTCTGTGTAATTGCGCGGGTGGCAACATCAACGAAAAATATGTTCACGCTTTTTTCGCCAACTCAGGAAATTTCTACAATTGCTTTTAATTTACGTTTGCCGCCGCTGCTTCCGCTGAAAGAATTTTCGTACTCTCTCTAATTATGTACTTCTCCCTCACTCTTGTGCCGCCCCTCGCTCACTCAATTTTGACGGCGCCTGTTGCAGCTCAGCTTTTCCGATCATTTTGTATCTTTTTCTGCATTGTTTTTGTTGTTTTAGTTGCAGCTGCATTTGTAGTTGTTTTTGCTGTTGTCTTGCGCAAAAGCAACAAAAGCAAATCCGTTGACCGACCTTGAGCGCATATTTTCGAGACTTGAGACCAGTTTTTTTTATTTCATGCGTTCTCCACACACAATACACACACACACATGTACATTTTTATGCTTAAATTTGTATACAGTAAAGTTCGCATAAAAAAGATCTTGCGAATTTAATTGAATTTTAAAAATATTAGAGATTTTATAACCAGGGAAATGTTGTTTTTTTACAGCTTTAAGTAGGCGTTAATTGCTAATTAGTTTCATAGATTTGCAGCACAACAGCTGTGGGAAAGCGTACCTGACTAGGGTGGCTTTGGTTTCTTTCACTTTAAAGGTGCCCCTGAGCTTATTGGCTTACACTTAATTCCAGTTTATTGAACATTTGTTTGTCTCTATGTCACCGACTTGAGACTGCGAGTGTCTTCTTTAGTTTCTTTTACTTATTTAGTATTCTTTGTTGTTGTTTTTGCCCTTGGCTTGGCAACAATCTGTGTTTATGTTTCGGTTCCTATGAAATTTGGGCGCTGCTGATAAGGCTACACACGAGACGGAGAGGCAAACATTTACACTTCTGGCGCAGCTATAGGCGGCGTTTCTTATTTCCAACCGAATTGAATCCATCAACAAATTCCGATTGGCAATCGGAGGCTCTCGAGTATCAGCGATGAAACGTGTCAATCTCAAGCCCCCAAAACCCCCTTCGTCTGCTCTGGCTTCCATCTAAACATCCTAATTATAGATGATTTTGTTGTCTTCCTCTTGCCCACTCCAGCAGCAGCAGTCAGCAGTTTCTAATTATAGACAATGGAGTAATGAAAACTATTTTAAAGTCACAACAACAACGCACCCGAAGTCGGTTATAAAACATTTATTCTCGTCTTTGCGTTCGCCTAATGGAAATGCTGAAACTTGTAAACATGAGGAGCATGAAAATGGGGTTTGGGGGGAAATAGGGAGGCTCTGAGACGTATAAGTTTACCTTTACATTAAATTGCATTAGTTTTCCTTTGTAGTTTTGGTGTGTTTAACTTGCGCCAGCCAACATTTTGCTGTGTAAGTAGGGTGTGTCATGTGTGTCTTGTCTGTGTGTGATTGCAAAATAATTTAAATGCATGCAGCACACATTTCACAACTTTTTCAAAAGTTGAGCAATAGAATGCTGGGAGATTAGACAAGAGGCCTGACAATACAAATATGACTGCAGCAGAGATGTGTGAGGGGTTCAATCATTTAGTAATTGTGGGATTTTTTCAAGGCATATTATTTACTGTGAAATTTTGACACTAAAAAACTTATATTAATAAAAATAGAATCTCAAATTGACAATGGATTTATTTATTGAATTTCTATCTAGTTTTCAGTTGGCTTTATTTCAATTTATTTTAGTTTTAAATTTGTTGTTTTCGTTCCCAAATTAAACTTGCATTTTATGTCTCTCCACAAAACCAGGCCTGAGTAATAAAAGCCTATGAGATCAGAAGCTAAATTTAAACTTTTGTTTTTCGACATTCAATTCCAGCTTTAGCTTACGCCATGATTTGTGGTTGATTTAAAGTCATGGAAATTGAACAATTGTGATTACCTCATATGGGAAAAATAGTAGAGAAATGTGATATGTATTCTGTAGAACTTTTCTGGTGTTTTTTCTGCATCACCCCAATAGAAATATTCGTTGTAGAAACATTGAGAATTGCATTAGGATTTGGCTTTGCCGCCTGCACGTGACACATCCTTCCTGCTTGATATAGAAATCGATACTCGTGACGGCAATAAGCGGGCATTTTATACCAATTATCTCTTATTTCTCTGTCTTCTTCGCCACATAGATACAAACTCACACACAGATAGATTGTGGCACGCGAGAAATGTCTTTTTGAATGCAAGCCGCCGTTAAAGTTTTGCGGCGCATCGCTGCCGGCAACGGCGCTTCGTTAATCGATTTTTGATACCACCGACAAAAAAAAATTAAAATATAAAAAAAACGAACCAACAAAAAAATCAAACCGAAATGGAGAAGTCAACTGGCTTCCGCTTGTAGCCTATAAATGTGGCCATGCCTATATCCTCCTCTGTGCCTGTCTGTCGCCTCTGTTGCCAATTTCATTTATCTGTGAGCTTTATATTTTCCTTCCTGCTGCTTCAAGTGTAATGAAAGGGTATATTGGAATTAAGGAAATTTATCCTGAATTTGTTAAAATTTATTTTCCATAAATTGTAAAGGTATTAAGATTACTGCTTACCTTTTTTGGATCCTAAATATCGAATCAAATCTCTATTTATAAATATTTATATATTCTTTGAATATTATAATAATTAATATTATTAGAATATTAATTTAAATCCTTTAATTAATCAAATTTTACGTTAAAAATATTTCTAAATTCTAGAAAAACGGAGTATCTTTTAGTTTTATCTTCACATTCACAATAGTCATTGTTGCATTTGCGTTTTATTTTGCCCCGAAATATGTGAGTTTAACTTTTGCTTTGCACTTTGTTTGGTTTTGGCCCGACTTTTTCAGCTCTTTTGCTATTTTTTTTTTTAAGCATTTTTTACCCAGAGCCACGACGAACGATTATTTCATGCTCGCAAGGAAAGTAAATGACCTCTTTGTTGTCATGTTGTCATGGGAAGTCGTCTGGGGGGGATCGAGCAGCTCTCTTTAGCTATAGGAACGTGCCAGTTTTTGGCCAGCCTTTTCTGGCCAATTGGAGGAACAGCGCAGCAGCGCAGAGTAGAGAGTAGAGCGTAGTAGATGGCACACAAAGAGGCAGCGAAGCATCAAAAATAAAAGCGTCGCCGTCCGTTTGACTTCGTTTGCCACTTAACGACGACGACGACCTCCTCCTAGGCTTCTCCGCTCCGTCGCTCCTGTCATGGCACACATTTGCACTTCTCTGACCTCTCGGGGGAGAAGTCCCCTCTTAAGCCACTGCATCCGCCAATAGGCCATCACTTTGCTCTCTCTTACTGGGCCATGTTTTTTAATTTTTGCATCCTTTTCGAGTGACAAATGACTACAGCAACAAACTTCAAAGCGGCCAGAGGGGGGGGGGGGGGGGGAGGAGGCAGGACAATATCAGGAAAAGCGAGGGTCTTAAAATCGAGGTAGCTTTTCATGCTAAACTGATGCACAGAACGAAATTTTAAAAAATTTGCAGGGTAAAATAAATATAGGGAACAATATTAATTATTTATTTATATCTTGAGAAATGTTTTTTGAATTCAAACACATTTAATTAATTTTTTTTCGGTAGTTATATTAATTCTGTAATGTTTTTAAAGCCTTAAATTCACAAAAAAATATTTGAAAATATTAAATAATAATATAAATTTATATTTATGAATATTTCTATAATTTTGTAGTCGATATATTTTTTTTTTTGCTGTGCTCCCCACTCAAAACTCTTTCGCTTTCGGAAGCCACGAACGACTAGAAGAAGAATGACAATGGCTTTATGTATTTATTTATATACATTTTCTCTCCACTCTTGACTGGGCCTCTTCACCTCCACTCACTTCACTCGAAAAAAAAACTCGAAACTAAAGTTCACTTTTGCATGACAATCAATTTTTCACTGCGACCAGAGGATGCCGGGCCTGTACAAGGTAAGGGAAATGGGCGGGGGAAATGGAGGAGGCGAAAATGGGGAAGGGGTGGGGTGCATCAATTGAGGCATGAAAATAAAAGTGGTCAAGGCAGGGGGGAAGAGAGGAGGGAGAAAGATGTCGCCGCTGCGATAGAGGGAAACATTGTTTTGAGTTGTCTGTCCCCCTTGTCACTGCATCTTCGCTTTGTTGCCATTTCCTCCCCTAGATCGAAAGTCAAAGGTTTATAGGAACTGAAGATATGCTTGAAATGCACAAAAGTTAGTTGGAAACTTATAAGCTTTTTTTAGAAATATATAGAAAAAGTTAATATTTTGTTACTCACAA
Organism: Drosophila anomelani; assembly: GCA_035045905.1. NCBI lineage: Eukaryota > Metazoa > Arthropoda > Insecta > Diptera > Drosophilidae > Drosophila > Drosophila anomelani. Next base: position 4,243,238 of record JAWNOO010000165.1, read on the forward strand.
GTCTTTAGTTATTGTTATTTATAGAAAATACCCCATTAAAATCGAAAATAATTGTATTAAATTGAATAAAATTGCATATTTGTTGGGATTTTTAAAAGCTTTTATGATAAAACCCCATAAAAGTTTGAAAGGCAAAACTTTATAAATGCAACCTCTCCATCTCTTGCAGTAACACCTCCCCATTCATTGTCTTTTTTCCGGTTCCCTTTTTATTGTGAGAACAACTTTTGTGGCACTGCAAGATTATGCAATTGTTTTGCCCCCAAAGACTCCACCCATTCATCCATCCATCCATCCACTCACTTTCGTTGCTGCTGCACTCGCAATCTTCGAGAGAATCTTCAGTGGCGGCTGCTCCCAATTTCCACTCATTGACGTCGCCTAATTAGACTTCGCTTTCAAGAAGAGCTTCGCTTGCCAATTTTTTATTTTTGCTGCCGAGATGGAAAGCAAATCAAAGACGAAGAAAATAGTTGCCGAGAAAACTAAGAAACTGCTACAAAAAAAAGAATTTTCTATGCCTACAAACTTCAAAGTCAAGATTTCGTTGGACTATGCTTCTTTTTTTTGGGTTTTTTGTACCACCAAACTTGGCTTCTATTGTGTCCCAAATTGTGAAAATGTAACAAAAAGTTTTTTGTCCAATTCGGAAAGTGGAAGTCGCCGTCGTCTTCGTGGAAGTTGTTTGGAAACTTTAAATAGCTTTGGCTGTGGCTTGTATTATTATTATATTTCTGTTTTTTCCGTTTCGAGGGCTTTCCCTCCAATTAAACGTTTCCCATTGTGGAGTTTCTGTATTGTATAATTAATTTCGATGCTCAAATTTTGACTAATGACCAAAAAGAAAAGAATAGAAGAACGCGCAAGATGATTAAAGAGAGTCTAAGCCAGTTTTGGGTCAAGCTTCAGTTTTTTGTTTCCTGTTTATTTTTGAGTGTCTTTTAATTATTTTAGTTTTTTAGTTATTTTATTGCCTTGCTCTTGAATAGTTATAAATGTTAATGCGCATTTTCTTGTAATTTTATTTCCTTCTTTTGTCCCTGGGGACAAGACTTGGGCTGCTGACACTTATTTGAATCGCCAGTTCTTGGGGGAAAAACAAGGAAAAACTGTGTTCCTTTTCGAAAACAATTGCTTTGTTTAAATTCAATTGATCTTTATTAACTCGAGTGGTGAGAAAAGAGGGCCGAATCGAGGGGGAAAGATCACTCGAGGGGTCGCTGCCAACGACTCGTGTAAATTCGAAAAGGGGGAAGACAGCCAACAAGTTGAACTCCTCCTCGTCTCCCTTGTTTTTATTTAATTCTTTATTTGAAGCATTTGCATGACTCTCCTCATCATCATCATCCAATTGATCCCCGCCTGCATGCAGCTCTTTAACGAGTAGAGGGGAGGAGCTTCCCCCAGGGACAGCAGGAGGAAAGTGTGCTTTATAAGTTTGGTTCTTTTTATTGCATTTGTGGATCTGTGGATTATTTATAGAGGGGAGGAAGTAGAAGGGGAGGAAACGTTGAGGGACTGAGAAGTTCAAGTGGTTGCTTGACTCTCAAGTTGCCTTGCACTTGAGGTTTCTTCACGCCGCTGCTTTTCAAATTTCTCCTTGATCTTCTTGGATTTTTATATGCTTCTATATTTGCTCCATTTGTGTCAAAAGTTCAAGTTTAGATATTCATTTTGATTAAATTATATACTAATCTTTTTTTGGCTGTAGAAAACTATTTAAAAAGTTGATATTGAAAAACTATTTAAAAAGTATTCATTTGTTAGGTTTTTTGTTAAAAAAGGAAGTTTCTTTTAGCATAACTTAAACTTTTTTAGAATATTAATTACATATTTATTAAGGAAAGAAATCATAGCAGGTTTATCCATAAAAATAAATCATAACTGCTTTGAAATTCGTTAAAGTTTTAATACCTTAAAAACACATTTTCATCATCAATTAAATACTAAATTTAAACTTAAACTCAACTCTTTAAGTGACAACTGATTGACAAAGTTAAGTTGCTTTCAAGTCGAAAGGCGGCATTGCTGCGAAGTCTCGTTTATAATTCAACTCTGCTCCACATTTAACCCCAAACCGCATTCTGCTGCTGCTGCTGCTGCTGCTGCCGATGTGTCCCACATTCAAAAGTTTCGCTTGCTTGCAGAGCACTCTTAATTAATAATTAAATTAAGGCTTTAAAGCTGGATACATACATATATCCTACACATCTTTAGTGGTCCAAATACCACAACTTTTTATAAACTCATCTTGCTAATCACATAAGCCCCTTGTTTGAATTTGCATTTTCCATTTAAGTTTATCATTCATTGCAATTTGTGTGTATGAGCGTGTGTGGGAATCTTCTTTTGTGTTTCCTGTGAAAATTCAAATAGAACTCCTAACAAATGACACGCCAATTGCTGGGAATATGTGGGAGGTGTGTATGTGCAGGCGGTGTGTGTAAAGTTTCTGACGTTTATAAATTAAACAAGCAAAATGCTGAAGCGTCAGCAGAACTCGAATGGAGAGCAGAGCTCCAGCGGCGGCATTTCCTATTGACTTTGCTAATTGACTGAAGCGAAGGGCCGATGGAAAATGCGAGGAAAAATAGTGTAACAAAACCTGGGAAGTATGAGAGTGTGAAAAGTGCCCAATAGTCAGGTTCCAATGTCACACATTCAGACATGGAAAAAGTTCAGACTTTAGTGGGTTATTTATTTTTCATGGCAATAAAAACTATTCAACAGAACGTGAATTTTAAAGCTTCTTTTTACTTTAAAGATATAAGACAAATGGTTATTTATTTTGCACAAAAATATTCTATTCAAATGTACACAAGTTCTACAAATTAATAAACAATTCAAAACCAAACAAAGCTTCATTTAATCAGTTGAATATTTATATAATGAACAAGGCAGAGCTTAGTTTTAATCGGATTTTCTAGCAGTAACCTCGCCACTGTTACAATTTATTTACTATTTAAATTTAATCCCACTTTAATTGGGGTATTATTGGGGGGCTTATATATTATGCACAAAAGAAAGCTCCCCCCTCACCAAGTTAAGTAATTTAATTTATACTGCAAATAAATCACAATAATGTCTTGTTAATCTGATTTAACAATTAGAAGAGACACATTTTAATACGCTTTGTTGTTGTGAACTTGTCACAAGTGATCTACAAGGGGGAGGCTTGTTCACAAATCACTTTCTAATTGGCCTTATCAAGTTAGGTCTCACACATTTTTATTTTTGGTGATTTCCCATCGGGGCCAATCTCCAAAGCCAAGCCAAGAGCATATGTTAATCGTTAGAGATGCATATTCAAGATCCGAAATACAAAATCCACCGCCACTGCACAGATGTCAGAGATGTGTCTGGCAGACAAAGAGGAAGCATATATCACCAGAGCGTTGGTAATGCCCAATTTAAATAGAGAGCAAAGAGCAGGCAGGGAAGCAAGCAAACAGACATTTGATTGCGAAGAAGCGGAGCATTAGAGGAGGCACACAACACTCCCCACGTGAAATCAAAACCCACTTGCAGCTGCCAGCTGCCACTGCTGTTCCAGTAGTAGTAGTTGCAGCAGTGGTAGTATCTTTAGCTTCTGCTGCTGATGAGGCAACTGACGGAGGAGGAACTTCACTTGGAGTTGTAACTTCTTTGAGGCGGAGGCGGAGGCGGAGGAGGCGGTGTGCGTTACAGTCGTCTGCCGAAAGATATGGGGGAATCCGGCTGATGAGGCGGAAGTGAAAGCGACCAAGCAGAATTAAACTGCTTCCTCTCTTTCTCTTCCAAGCTCAAGGTTTCGTGCCAAAGCTCTTGTCCTATGGAGACAGCTTGGCTTAGTTATAGAGTATTCTGAGGTTTAAAGGGTATTTTTGCTTATAATATATAATTTAATTAGTGGTTTTATGCTGCTAATTAATAGAATAATCATAGTTCTTTGGAAATATTTATTCGAGCCTATGTTATAATCTAATAAATGAATACTTATCATACTTATGTTATCAATTCAATTAGGCTTTTGGTTGTAAATAAATCTTGATAACATTCAGGCACGTGGGTAAATAAATTTTCGATAAGTTTTATCAAAAAGTAGCCTTTAGACTGGTCTCAAAAAATGTAAAAAGAAAATATGATATTAATGAAATATGCACCATAAGAGAGTAATTAATTTTTCTCTTTACCTCATTTCATAAGTTCCCTAACAATTAAAGGGTAATAAATATTCATGTACCTTTCCTCGGCTTCTTACAAATTTTCTTTTCTCTTTGCTAAGCCCTGTCTGCGCCTTAAACAAAAATAAAATAACCAAAATGTGAGTTCAAGTTTTTGGTCAATTTAACACGCCCCGCCATGCTCTGTTTACCGCACGCCAAATTGTTGTTTCTTATGGCCAAAAATGCTTACTGACTGACTGACTGACGTAAGGTCAAGGCAACTAAGCTGCCAAGTGAAAAATGCCCAAAAATGGCAAAATCAGAATTGTCATTGTCTGAGAGATGATCAAAGGTGAGCAGAGAAAAGTGTGCTGACAGTGACTCATCGATCGTTTGTACTCCAAAATAACTGAATTACAGTCAGTCAGTCGTCTGTCTGAATAACTGTCTGTCTGTCTGGTGAGGTTTCCTTATATGGTGACCCACACACACACTCATGACATAATTGTCATTATCGACAACAACTGCCGTTGATGAGCGTTAAGTAAGCCAGCCAGGCAGTCAGCTAGCAAATGGTTTTTAATTGTTTTTGTTGTTTGGCGGCTGCTGCTGACGTGACCAGTTTAGAGCCCACTTTGGTCATGCTATAATTGAATATTTACCCCCTCCTTTCTCCCCCCCATTGCTTATGCAATTCTCACTTCATGTTTTACCATTGCCGGAATTTTCACACGCCCGAAAAAGGGCGGCGGAAAACAGGAAAAGCCTCATATCTACGCTTCCCATTGATTGGGAAATCTACAAGTTTCCAATTTGCTTGAACGCGCTTTCAATTTCATTCAATTGAGTTTAGGGACTTTCTTTATTTGTTGTTTTTTTTCAGCTATTGACTAATTAAAAAGTTGTGAAGAGAGAGGAAGAAGTGTATAAATTGAATTTGATCGCTAGATAAAGTCAGTCTATGACTGGGTTTTGCTGCCTTTGTTTAAAAACTGGAACTTGTTGTTAGATTTTGCAATTATTACGTATACGACATGTACTTTTACATCAAACACACAGCCTCTGTCATATGCATACTTGTCTTGATTTTCGCTACATTTATCTTGTATCTGCACAATCTAAAAAGGGGGGAAAAATATGACGCAATCTGCGCGAAATTAGATACCGGCAACTCTCGAAATAATGAACTGAAATCATAGCATAACCATATATGGTTTTAGTTAATATTATACCAAGCGAGGTGTTTGCAATCTTATAGATTATATTTGCGGATTGGTAAAGTTGATATAGATGGGATTCTTTAAAACTGAGTCATTTTGTTGGGAAAGTTGAGATAAGATGGGTGTTGTGATTGTTGTGTGTGTGTGTGTAAATCCCATTCGATGATAAGTGGGAACCGAACATATGGATCATGTTTACCTCAACCTCATTCCAAGCCAACATTCTTCTGGCCTTTATGTCACTCCATTCATTGGATTTCTTTACACTTGAGATACAAAAGTATCTAGCAGATTGCAAAAAATGATAAAAGATACATAAAAGGTTATACAAATATTTAAACGGCATTCGAAGATAGCAAAAGTATCTAGCAGATGGCAAATATTATGAAAAATACATAAAAGGTTACACAAATATTAAAACAGCATTCGAAAGAGATTAATTGGGGCTTTTACTAGGAATACCAATTATTTATAAATGAAATTCTTAAGTTAACTTCTTGAAAATAATTTTTAAATAATTTAATTTTATTTTCCAAGTTAATTTTCCATTTTTAGCATCATTTTTCTTACTTTAATCTTGTTTATATATATTTTTCCTGTGTACTTGCGCACTCTTTTATTTTGCCATAAAAGCAAAAACAAGCTACAATTGATTAGAATCGCTTTTTATGGTTATTATTTATTCCACATATTTGCACGTACACTCGCTCACATTGCGACCAACACAACCAAATTATTTGTTTATTAATTTCATTTATTTGTGTGGAGGGAGGGAGGGAGGGGAGAGGCCACCAACTGCGTTCGTTTCGCTTTTTATTTCGCATACTTCTTGATTTTTTTTCTACTCAACTGCTGCTTTTGCCGGCAAGAATCTGTGGGATTCGGGCGACCGACCTAATGCTGCCTGGAGAGAGGAGAGTTCTTCGAGTGCGGATGATTCATTTTCCAGCAATGTCGAGTACGCTCCCTCCAAGTGTGGAGAGGGAGGCTGGAGGCAGGCTGGAACTGCCGGCAGCTCGAATTGTGTATGTGTGAGTGTTGTCTTCTGTAGACGACAACTTCATTCCACTTTTTGCCACTTTGGATACAGTAAAGTCTACAAGACGAGACTATAGAAATTATAGTGGAGAAAATGGTATAAAAATATTAAGAATAAATATATAAAAATTAATACATTTAAACATTTAATATAAGTATATTTTTTGGACTTAAAATCCATTCTAAACTTCAATCTTCTCACTTTCCAATGACATCTGTAAAGTATGAATATTTTTTCTACCGCTCACAACTCTCCACGACTTGACTATTGCTTGTTATTTTCTCCACTTTGATGATGGTTTCCATCTCTCTTTCTGGCTGTTGTTTTGATTAAACTGCGATGCTAGGAGCTAGAGGAGACTTGACTCTAAATCATGATTAATATCTTATGTAAAGTTGGTCGGGGGGGAGGGAGGTAGAGTTCTACTTCTTGGACTTCATTCCGTTGATGGCTCATAACGGTACCGACTATATAGGAGCATAAATAACAGCATTTTAAGCGCTGCATTCAGCTTCTCATCCCCAAGCCGTCGTCGATCTTTAATTTGTGCTTAAGGAAAAAATGAGGCAAACACACTGTCGGAATGGCTGGACAAAAGCAAGGCGGCGGCAATATCGTTCTCTCCCGCTGAATGGCCATAGAATTGTTTAACTGCTTCTGAACAAAAACCAAAAATCCAGAAAAAAGGCACAACAAAGGCTGAAGCTGAGGCCGAACCAGCTGGAGCTCTCTCTCCATCTGAAGCTCTGTGTAGCTGCCAAAAAGAATAACAACGGAACAACAATGCGAATCTGGATTTCAGTTTGCACTCGTGTCTGGCTCGTGTTTGCCTTTTGCCGTTTTGGCATTTGAAGTGAAGTGTTTATTGTCCGAAAAAGTTTTGACAATTCGCTTTTGAAATACTCTCGAAAAAGTGGCATACTCCAAACTATGCTAGAAGCTTGTAAAGAATGTAAAGAAGAAGGGAATTTATGGGTTTATGGCTGAAATACTCTTCAAGGTTTTACAGGTAGCAAAAATTAGGGTTTAATTTTATCACGTTTTAATTTGATAAAAATGGATAGTTAAGGAATTAAATATGACATAGAGGTTCTTTTTATATATATTTAATTGATTGTAGAAAGACTTGAAATTGATTTAATCTTTTTTATTATTTTTCATGTTTGTTTATTTTTTAAAATTCTAGAGTATTACCAGTTTTGTTGTTAGTTTGTTGCATAAACAATTGTCTGGAGAATTGTTGAATTTCCTAAAGGAAAAATATTGCACACAAAGTAAACGATTTCAATAGGATTTCAAGCTATAAGCTTATAAAAGAATTTAAGTTACCATTGAACATTATCTAAATTTAAAGTTGAAAATTTGGTAGAATTTAAAGAAAATCGCAAAAACAAAAAAAAAGTTGGAAAAAGCGCAAAGCCATGGCCAAAATTGTTTTAACAGCAAATGTAATGTATCTGCCCCCATTTTCCCACTGCTCCACTTTTAGTTCCTTATGCAAATTTGAAGAAATCGCTGTGACACTTCAAATCTTTGTTTTTTTTTTTTTTGTATTGTTAATTTTATTTGTTTTTATTTTTACCAATGCCTTTGTTGCTGCCTGCTCATTGCCCTCATTTGTCATTTGTGTGTTGGCTTCGGTTCGGTTTGCCGTGGTAATCCGAGATTCTCCTGTTGCCCCTATTTTTCCCGACCCGTCCCATAGTTGTTTTCTGGCCATTTCGTGGCTCATGCCAATTGTTTTTATCGTCGAAAAAAATACGTTGAAAGCGTGCAAATTCGAATGCAAATTTAACACTTCGTTGCCGCCGTCCCGTCGTGGTTGACAAAAAATAAACCCAGCAATAAAACGAAAACAAAAAAAGAAAACTACAAGAGGAAACGTTTAACTTTTTTGAAAATTGAGCCGCAAATTGAAAATCAAGACGAGAAGCGAGGCAAAAGTCTGGGTGAAAAAAAGTGAAAAACTGGGTTAAAGTGAGCATAGAAAATTGAAACTGAAGGCAGTTTGTTGTTCGTTGGTTTGTGGGGGGAGACGAACCGTCAACCGTTGTTGACCAGCAGACAGACAGACGGACAGATTACCTCACCACATGCATTTAAATATATATATGTTTGTATATATGTGTACAACATATGCACATCCAACAATCACAACAGACTCGACTGCATTTCGTTGCGAAAGTGAAACTGAAATTGAAATTTTTGTGTTGTCAAGCAGCTTAGAAAATTGCAGCAGAAAATATGAGACAATGAATACTCTTAGAAAATTTTGTATGAGATCATTAGGGGAGCAGTTTTTTTCATTTAAAATATATAAGAAAAATACGATAATATTTTTATTTTGATTGCAGTACTTAGTACTATGATAATTTTCATTTGAATTTTCTTAATTTCTACGAATATCTGGCTTATGTGGATATTTTTATGGCATATTTATTGATAAGAAAATGTATTTCAAATGAAATATTTAACCATAAGTCGCTGTTAATCAAATAACAAATTTAAATAAAGCTGCAAAACGGAAAAAACAGTCATAAAAGTTCAGTACTCCTGATGTTAACAAACAGGATATTTATACATATATTCTTCAGATAACAGAGATATGTTGGCGGTCTTTGATGGCTCAAATTGATTTACTTTCTCAAGAATTTGAAAGCTACAGCAATAAACATATATTTTTTATGATTTCTGTGAATGAATGAGCAGACTTGTAGTATTACCATTTTCCCTACGGATACTGTCTATACAAATTTCATAAATTAGGTAAATTTGCAACGGTATTCCTTAAATTTCTTCAATTAGTTGTAATTTCTCCCCCTCCTCTGACTGCCTGCCTGCCCCATGTTACGCATGCGCCCTGAGCTGGAAAGTCATTTGCTTAAGCCCCAAATTCAAAAAGTGAGGTCAGAAGAGAAAAATCCGATGATTTATTTCAGTTTCAGTTCAGTGGGGGTCACAGATTGTTTCGCTTTCAGCTTTTCTCTCCGGGCCACGGAATGTGGCGTTGCTTTTTAGTTTATTTCATTTCTTTTCGGTGCGTTTTTTGTGTTTGTGTTGTTATTTTTCCCCCTGGCTTCCATCAAACAATTAACTATCGTATTTTTTGTTGTGTGTCTACACTTTTAATTGTTGTTTAAACGGGTTTTCGTGTTGTATTTGGCCAACACTTTTGCCAGCTTCCAGTGGCTGCTGCTGCGTTGAAAACCAATTAGGAAATATTTCGTACTCCCCATCCAGGCATTTCTCTCTCTCTGAACGGGTAAATGGTCCTCTCTTTTTTTTGCCTGCTAATCCGCAGACAAGTTAATCGTTTGTTGACCTCCACGTCAAGGCAACCCAACTGAATGGCTGACGACTCCATACTCCATACTCCCTGGATGTGACTGGAGATGAGGAGTGGTAGTGTGTGAGATGCTGGAGTTCCATTGCGGTTTTCGCATATATTTTTTGCTTTCCTCTTTCGGAAAATTTGCATAACGCGTTGCAGGCGAAAGAAATAACAAACACATTGAAAGTCTAGAGAGCTATCATAGCAACTTCCATCAGAAGGCATCAGTGGAGGAAGTTCCTCTGGCTGGCAGAGTCGTTGAGGAGTATTCCTACTGCCACTGCGGCTGCTGCCAAGTCACCACAAATCACGCAACATTTTCCAAGTCTGTTTGTCTGGCTCTCATCTGCCGTCTGGCTTAGTCGTCGGCTTATCTAACCAGTTATCTCCAACTGAACGGTACTAACTAAGATATCTGCTTATTCTTCTCACTCATCCCGCCGTTTAGTTGAGGGCCTTGAGATATGCGGAAACTTGAAGGAAAAAAACGGCTAGTTTGCGGAATACTTGATGCTTCTGGTATTTGTCACCCCAACAAGCTTACGGTTTTAGAAAAACTAAATAAATTTGCATTATCTAAAATGATTTCGAATTTTTTAATAAGACTAGAAGCATACTCTTTCAGGCAACACTAAAAATATGTATAGTTGCTCAAGAAAAAAGAAAGAAAATCTACAAAATTAATTCACTTTGTTATGGTTATGTTTTGGTTATTATTATCTTAAATTATTTAGAATTATTTGATAAGACTAGAAGCATAATCTTTCAAGCAACACCAAAAATATTTATAGTTTCTCAAGAAAAAAACGAGGAAAATCTACAGAATTAATTCACTTTATGGTCATAAAAATTTCTTAAGCTCATAACTGCTTTCTCATATTTTTTTCCGCTACTCTACCAATTAATTTTGGTGAAAATATATACGCATAAATTGCTAGTTAACGGATCTGCCAAGAATAATAATAATAAATAGAAACCTTTGAGAGCGCAACGCTTTCTTATGCTTGGCTTGGCCCAAAGTTTTCGGTTGCACTGCACCAATTTGGCTAACAAGCAAGCTCGGCTAAGAGCAGAGGCAAAAGCGGAATCAGAAGCAAAAGCAGGCAGCAGCAGCAGCAGCAAAAGCAACGACACCAACAAATAGCAATAATAATATTGCATTCTCAACAATTTTCTGTGATTCTCTGTTTTGTAATTCAACGTTTTTTTTTCTCCTCCTCTCTTTCGTTTCAGACATGGCACAAAACGTGTTTCAAATGCACAGAATGCGGCATGGCGCTCAATATGAAAACCTACAAGGGCTACAACAAAATGCCCTACTGCGAGGCGTAAGTTTAACTATAGCTTTTACCCTTACAATCCCCCCCTTATAGTAGCCCCCCAAAATTCCTTTCTATGAAATAGTTGCACTTGGAAAAAAGATATTACACAAGTTTACTTAGTCTTCTAAAATACATTTCTCCTTAATGCGAGACTAAACGAATTTAAATTTAAGTTGTAATATTTTTTTATTGGTTTACTATTTTTTTCTAGGGTTTTTATTTGAAAGTATTTCTTTTAGAGCTTTTTTTTAAAGTGCCTTAACTGCCAGTTAAACTTAACAAAAATCTAACTGCCTGTAAAATGTAGTATTTTTAATTAAAAAATAAAATTATACTTTTTTAACTGCCAGTTTATCATATCTATAAATATTTCCAGTGTATTGTGGGCATTTATTCATATAAATTTTGCAGCCAAACTTAACGAATGTTAAACTGACTGTAAAATGTAAATATGGCCTTTTTATTGTCTAAGTTATTCAGTTAATATTCAAATATAACGTTGTATTTACTACTATTTTTTGGTAAAGGATCCATTAAGAAACTCCCTATCCTTCCGAGTTAATAAATATTTCTTCAAGTGTTTTAGTGCATTCAGAATCTTCCCGACAAACAATTGTGGAGCACAGTGGGGGCAATCACGTTAAGGCTTATCGCACCCACTCGGCAGGTGATGGATCGCAGAGGGCGGGAAGGCAGTTGGAGGGAGGATGGTCAACCTTGATTTGCTTCACCTGGCAATCTTCATTAGCGTCGTTTATCTAATCGCTCCAGGAGGAGATAGTGGAGCGGGTGCTGGTAGGTGGAGGTAGATAACGTTTAAATTCACTGGAAAATTGCAAGAAACTTTTCAAAAGTGGGCAATCCCCCGCCTAGGGGGGAGTATGAAAAGTGCAGCAGCGCTTGGTTGCTTGGGTTGGGAATGCGGAAATGCAGTTGTGGGCCACGAGTGTGTGTTAGCCATTCCAGTTCACCCGGTGAACTAGTTGATTGTTTCTAGATAACAGTCACCAAAATGAGATAGGTTTATGGCCTAAAATAATGATATTATTAGTCAGCTAATAGGGAAATTATGATTAGAATGGAGTGTTTGATTAAATAAATATTTGAAGGCAATCAGAAATGTTTTTTAGATGATTAATCATAGATTAAGGTAAATCTAATTTTTGAAAATAGTTTTTTGATTAAATAAAGTATTTTTTGGTTTAAAAACCGAAGAGAACTAGTTACTATTTCAGAATTCAGTTGCTCAACGCTGCCATTAAGTGTCTTCCTGTTTCCTGCTGCGGGTTTTCACTCGCGATTCGCTTGGGGAATGTGTGTCACATGGGAAGTATCCCCACGAAAACCCCCCTTTCTTGTGTGTGTTGGCCACCACTGACTACTAGGTACTCCTAGTACTCTCCTCCCCTCTGGCTCCTGTCATGTTCATTGTTGTAGACAATGTCACACACATTGGTTAGGGGACAGGGATAGGGTCAGAGGGTTTAAGCGGACAGGAGAGCAAGTGTTTAGCTTTGTATTGTGGCCAACTTCCACTCTGTGTGTGATCCCCTTTTGCCCAAATTTCCTTTTCGTTATTTTTGCCATTTCTTTTTTTTTTTTTTTTTGCTGCAGTGCGTGGCTGCATTTTGCTGGCCTTGAGCCAAAAGCCAGGGGCGCCCGCTGAAAAGAGGGGTACGGATATGATATTCCCTTCCTGGGTGTGCTGCTGCTGCATGCGGTCCTGCGACGGCTAGTCTAATGCAGATTTATTGTGGATGCCACCGCTGCGGGAATAAAAATTCCATGCGGATTGAGTTATGCGTCCGTTAGCTCCATTGCGCAGTGTACTGCCTGCCGATCTGCCTGCCTGCCTGCCTGCTCCCCAAGCTCCCATGGAACTTACTCTGCTGCTGCTACTGTCGAGTATCACATGTCGTGGTCTGTCGCCCACCCCCCCTGGGTCGCCTTTTGTGCGAATTCCCACTGATGTCATCGCCTGCATAAATACACGTTGAAATCCTGAAATGGAATCGGCTATATGTATGTGCGGTGCTAGATGTGTGCTTTGAAAGGATAGCAAATGGATAGCATAGGGATAGCGGTCACGCCCCGTTTTCCGCTGTCGGCACTTTCACTGCATTTCCTCAGTCCTCGTTTGCACCTATCCGGCCGCAAGACGTCCTGTAATGTTCCGTTACGTTACGTCCCGGCTGCTTCCCCATTACGTGACTTCACGTACTTGAATCCGGCTTCATTTTTGTGCCAGTCTTCAAACTAGATTTTAGTGCTGGGTATTTCTGGGATTTAAAAAATGATGTAATAAATTCTCCAAGGAGCTTCACAAGAACTTACTTCATGTTTTCTAGATTTTTGTAAAAGGATATCTTGTAGGGATTCGAAAAAAAAAAGATTTCGAAAAGAGAGTTAAGGATAGAAGTCTAAAACAGAAGTCCATGGAGTTTCACAAGAACTTTCTTCATGTTTTCTAGATTTTTGTATAAGGGTATCTTGAAGGGATTCTAAAAAGAGAAGAGAAGATAAGGAAATATTTCTAAAATATTTTTAAAATGTGATTTGAAAGTGAAGGAATTTTAATACATTAAATATGTATTCGGCATTTTAAAGAGGTTAAAAGAGGTTTAAGGAAATATATTCAAAAGGGATTTAAAAATAGAGATTTAAAAATTGATATAAAATCCTTTTAAACATAGATTTTATTATCCAGAAAAGAGTCTGATGAGTTCCGTGGAGAAGTTTTAATATTAAATAATAAATAATAATATTTTTAACTTAATATTTACATCTGCAAATGCAAATCACAGTTTTCACATATTTTCTCATAACTTAATTTTCCAACATTCTCAATTACAGGGTATTTTTTGTATGCGAAAAATAGGTCCCAACTTTTTGGTTTCTTACATTTTTACAACTGCGGTGACTTGGAACTTCCACTTTTTGGTTTGCATTTTATAATTGCTTGAGAAGTTTCTGCTGCTTGAGCCCGGTTATTCTTTGGGGTCTTCTGTTCAGTGTTCAGTTTTCAGTTCCGCCTGCAAACACCAAAAAAAAAAAGATAGTTTCCCATTCAGTTTACGGGTCAAAACAAAGTTTTCATAGTCATACCGCTTTTCTTGGGAGCAAGAGGGAGGTCAGTAGTAGTCGCCAGTTGCGGGATAACACGATTGCAATAAATTATAAAGTTCATTCGCAGGATAAATGAGGGAAACGTGCAATTAAAGTTGGGCCACATATGAGCCTGAAGTGCCGGCCAGACAACTGATTGTTAATTGGATTGGAGGGCCACATAGAAGTTATGGCCCAAACGAAAGGAAGTGAAGTGAAGGGGAAGTGAGTGCTCCGAAGGAAAAGGAAATTTAATTTAGAGTTTAATATATCTTTGACTAGCTGGAAAGGATGATGAATAGTGTTCAGGAAAGAGCAATTACAAATGTGTTTTTAAATTAAAAAGTTTGGATAAATACAGCTGTCAGTAGTTATTTCTTAAAGCCAAAATGGAAGGGTAAATGTTAGCAAGTCAATCTTACATTAACATCTATTTAATTTCAACAACATGTACAAAGATTTACTAGGATTTTTTAGCTAAAAATTAATTGGCTACCAATAATTATTAATAACATTTAATTGCTAGTTTTAAGACGATTTCATGTACAATTCCCAACTTTTCTTTAGCCAGGATATGTTCAACTCTTGCCCCAACTTATGGATAAATTTCCTTTTCCAACAAACTAAACTTTCTCCTCGCCCTAATTGCATCTTGAAGTAGAAGGAGAAGCTTCCCAGGTCGTTGTCGTTGTCTACCTAAGGCCAACATCCGGATAGCAAACGGACAGGACAGTAAAAGGATGGGGCTTTAGGCCAGGCAGGATATGCCAACAGGCACACACACATGAGGCCATGAGGAGGAACTTCTATTCATACAATTTTGTATACATTACATTACCAGGCCCCATTTAGTTGGAATTGAACTAGAAAACGAGATGTTTACAATGTCTTGCTTGCTTTGCTTTTTTTCGCATATAAAAAAAAGGGGTAGATAAAAAAACCAACATCTGCCGAACAGAGCTCGATGTGAGCCTGATATATATATGTATATATCATTGGCATTTATTTATTAACATAAAAACCCAGTGAACCATGGCCATATGTGCATCCCAAAGCCTCGCCCTCTGTGTGCCACATATCTTTCCCGTCTTCTCTCTTATTTCATTTTGCAACAGATCTCTTTTTTTTTATTTTATTTTTTATTTTACTTTCGTTTTGAATAACGCGGCTTAAACAGGCAAACAATGAGGGATCTACATACATATACATTTACGTGCATATATCTTGGCTTGATTACTTAAGCCGCCCACAAAATAGAAAACAAAAGTGACAACGGCAACAAAAACCTTTTCAATTACCAAAAAATAGTTGGGTCACCAGTCAGTCACTGCTACCAGACTGTCAAGAGAAACCGGGAGAGAAAGAGTCATTTATTCACTATTTTATGCTAAATACAAAATTTTGTGGGTCGTCGCTTGTGCTTAGCTACCGAAATGAGCCACAGGGAGGAGGGAGTGGTTGGTGGTGGTGTCAACAATTACCCATTATTTAGCATATGGATTTTTAAAAGCTTTAAACACGCGATGGATGGGGTTTAAACATAACACACAACTTTTCCCCACCCTCGCCTGCGGTTGGGGTTTCGAACTTTTGTGCTCACTTTTTGATTGACTGCAGCGGATTATGAATACCAAATGATGATCGTGACGATGATGATGATGATGTAGATGGGCCAATGCCAAAAATCCGTAATAATATGGTGCAGAGAGTGTAAGAGATAATCGCATCGGTGGGTCAATCATTTAATTTCAATTTTATCGCTTTTGCAAATTATGTGTGAAATGATTTCTCTTTCAGTTATGCCATTATTCAGTCAGTGAATTGAGGAAATTATTATTTAATGGGATTTTTGTTATGGATTTTAAAGAGAGAAGAAGTATTTTAAAAATTCATTGCAACTTGATTTTACACTTTTTTTATGAGTAAATATATTTCATAATATAATTAAAGCATAAATAAATTATGTGTAATATTTCTTCGAAAGTATTTATTAATAAATTTCATGAAATACAAACTTTTCTAGTAAGGAAACTCCTAATTTGAATTACATTATAAATTCTTATAAATCAATACAAGCATTTTCTGTCATAATTGAATTTTTGAACCATTTTGGATGGAATATAAAATATATAAATTACTATACAAATTTTAAAAAATATATAAACCTTTTTAAAACATATAAAAATGTATATAAATTGTTATTATAAATTGAGAAAAGCTTCTTTAGAAACATTTATTACTTAATCCAATTGCCAAGCCAATCTTGTGACAACTTCATCTTATCTGTCATAGTCCAGTATAAAGTTGTAGGGAGGAGCCTCTCCCTTTTTTTATTTAATATTTATATACATATATAGTTTGTGTATAAATTTTACATTGATCCATTGCCCAACAACTCGGACAGTAACAACAAAAGACTGTCATGGTAACTCAACACCAATCGCCGGCGCATTGCTTGTTCCACATGCAGAAAAAATCAAAAACAAAAGAAATCGGAGTATGAAAACAACAACAGTAAAAAAAACCAGAAAAATATGTTGACATCCAATGAATGTCCAAACTGTTTTTCCTTCTGCCAGTTGATGAGTGTGTGTTGTGTATTGGGTGGACATTCCCTTGGACATGGGACATTGGGCTGTGGCTGGATGTAGTCCAGTTTTGATGGCCAGGAATCCAGAGCAGCTTCATCCTTCCTTCCTTTCTGACAGCAATTTGTGTGGGAAATCATTAACAGGCTAGGATGATGGCAAATTATTTTATGGACTCTTAGATACCCTTTATTTTAGGAAAAGTGTTTAGGAACTTGGAAATAGTTTTTATTGTGGATTTACAAAAGTATAAGCTAACAAAATAAAATATTTGTTAAATTAAACAAAAGCATTAAATAACAAATATGCACTGCAAAAATATGTATTAAAACCCAACCAGCTTATTGTATCCTCACTTAATTTAAACCCTTATTAACTCATATTATATTGGCTACAGAAAATGGGTTAATGGTTATATTTTTTTTTAATTTAATATGAGCCACACAAGAGGCATTTTTGGTTCTTAAAGCCAAGAGAATATATGGCCAACAACACGGAACTGCTAGTATATGTAGCGCTCTTCCTTCCCTGTTTGTTGTTTTGTATTGTTTACAAATAAATTAAAATTCTTGGATATTACAAAAAATAAAGAAAGTAAAGCACAAAACAGCAACAACAACAATTACATCATACACATGCATTGTTGCTGCTGACATGCATGTTGCTGCTGCTGCTGATCTATTGGGAACGTGCTGAGGCATCCGCTGATGGTGGTGGCCTAGCTGCTGCTCGCCAATGTCGCCTCCGGGCGCTTAAGCATTGTTATGTCATCATTACCAGCTACCAGCAACAGTAGCAGCACCACCAGTAGGAGCAGCACCAGCAGCAGCAATGTGTGCCACAGCAGCAACAACAACAACAGCAATTTGACCGACCGACTGCAACGGCAATGCAGAAAATGGACGATGCTTTCTGCGGTTCGGGCTTTGTACTTATTTTCCCCCCTTGTTATATACCCCTCTTCACCACCATATATCTATGGCACACACACACAGGGGGCATGCAACGCATATTGAACGATAAAGCAAAGTAAAGCGAAGCTTACACAGGCCACAACAACAATGCCTTGGTTGCTCTTTTGTATACTCTTTTTACTTTTATTTTATTTTTTTCGAGACATTTTTGTTTTAAGCATAAACAAATTTCTGGAATTCCCCAAACTCATTAAATCATGTAAAGCAATTAATTAGGTTTGTGATTATCTAATATCAAAGAGGTTCCCTAAAGCGATTATTATTTTGTTTTACCTAAAAAGACGAACATGAACTCTTATTAAGTCAAAAAATTTAGTAATTTAAATTCTAGAAGCTTTTGTTGTTTAAATACACTCTCCTCACTATCCTAGGGTATCCCAAAAGTCGTCGTGGCTTTCTCGTTTGACTTAGATTAAGTCTTGCTTGCTGCTGCTGCTGCTGCTGCCGTTGCAGTTGCTCGCAATAGACCTACATGCATCGGTGCGTTCGTCTCAGTGATTCTGCTGCTGCTCATTCGCTTTGGTCATTAAACGGCCTTGTGCCACTATCAACTATCCACTGCTATTCTATTCTATGTAGTATATAGTACATGCCAACCAATGGTCACCTCTGTGCTGTGCGTGGGTATTGTTGTCGCTGCGCTGGCATTCCACAGTGATTGCAGCTTATTTTCATTGGGAGAAGGCAGGCAGCAAGGGAACTACTAATAACCACCCCATTCTCATGCCAATTTCGACTTTTCAACGGGTGCCACAGCTGTAGGCGATTAGAGAAGCACTCGCCAAAATGCCCATAAATATTCTATAAAGCCAATAGACTTGCGTGCAATTACGTTTACAATATGGTTATTGGGTGGTTACAGCAGCGACCCAAAGGGTGCACACACGCTATATGGACACGAGTTTATCAACCTCTCGGCGGCGCTAACTCATCGAACTTGGTTATTGGTTATCAGTTGTTGTTTGTTAGCCAATCGATCGATCCATCGATTAGGTTAAAGCACTCTTCTCCCAGGGCCACAAAACAAAAAGAGTCATCGTCCATTGGGTTGCGATTTATGGGTATAAAACTGCAACTGTCCTGGCCTGCTGCTGCGTATATTTGTTCATTATGATTACTTTCGCATAACAGAAGAGCGCCATGTTATTCCTTTCAGCTGTCAATAATTAAATTGATGCATTGGTCCAATGGGAGGCCAGCCGAGATTCAGGGCTTTACAAGAGAGAGATGCTCTCAAAAAATATTAAATTATGATAGTAACTAGTTATCATTCAAATTTAATTAAGAGAACAGCGGGCTTTAAAATAAATATGTAGAAAAATACCTTGATGGCTGTTTATTGATGTCTATCTTAACTTTTAATTCCCACATTTAAGCCACGAGTTGGTTTTTCCCCCTCAAACTCAAAGGCAGCCTAAACCTCAAAACTTTTCCCCGAGTCTTTTGATAAATTGCATTCTCGGCCACAGACAAATCTCTGGCAGCTGATGGCCCGTTATTCGCTTAAGGCCACAAAAGAAAATTCAAATCGAAATCAAGCCACAAAAATATCCGCAAAGCTGAGGCAGGCCGGCTGTGACTCTGCTCTTGGCTTGTGTTTTAATTGATAAAAGCTCTTGAGAGCGAGGTCAGAGGTTTTCACACGAAGCCAAATAGCAACATGAAATCGGAGATGGATATGCTGCTCTGTGCGGGAGTTTTCCCCCTGGAGCTGGAGCTCTCTGCATCTCATCTCATTCCATGCCATTCCACCCGCCTGAGCGGAATTTCCCCGAATCCAACTCTTGGCCAGCTGGCGTGGAGAATTTTTGAGCTCCAGCTGCAGCTCGAGCTCCGATTGCCACTGGCAATGGTGTGGAGTTTGATGATGAACTTTATCTGCGGCATGCTGACTGACTGACTGACTGACTGCACTCACTAGCTTTATGTTAGTTAACTCCTCTAACGCTGATCTGTAACCCTTGCCTTAACTCTCTCTCTATTTTTATCTTGCAGACACATACCGAAGGCCAAGGCAACGGCCATTGCCGATACGCCCGAACTGAAGCGCATCGCGGAGAACACGAAAATCCAATCGAACGTTAAATACCATGCGGACTTTGAGAAGGCCAAAGGCAAATTTACACAGGTCAGTGGAAAAGCGTAGAGGTTTACCTTTCACAGAGAGAGAAAATAAGAAAATAAATCTTTGGCAAACACTTTTAATATCCAAAGAAATATCTCCAGAGTTTAAATTCAGATTTTCAAACTTTAAATTTGTATAGATTTTCTCTCTCTGTGTGCGAAAGGCACTCCCTCTTTTCCCACTCGAAATATGGGTTACTAATTGCATTATCAATTCCCATCTTTGGTTCGACAGGTGGCCGATGACCCGGAAACGCTGCGGATCAAGCAGAACACGAAGCACATATCGAATGTGGCATATCATGGCGATCTGGAGAAGAAGGCGGCCATGGAGAAGCAGCGAGGATCCGCCGAGGTGTCCGACAGCAGCAGTGAGTATGCCCCTCCTCCTGGGATAACAACTCCCCCTTTCATTTCTACATTTGTCTATGAAACCCTTTTGTAATTACTTTACATGCATTTATACATATTTCTGTCCATTCTCCCCCATTCACTATAGTTTCATTGTTTGTGACCGCTCGTTCGCTTAATAATGGTTAGTTGGTTGGGTTTACTGTTTGAATCAATTTATTCGAGTTTCATTGACTTTTAATGTGTTCATAATTGTCCATTGACGTCATTCATGCATGCATTGAAATAAATAACAAAACTAGTTTACAGTGGACACTAGAAAGCTTGTTTTTCTGTTGAATAATTAGATTGATTATTAATAAATAAAATTTATATATTTTTCTATACAGAAATTAAATGATAAAACAAGAATTTAGTAACAAAAATTATCTGTAAAGCCGAATACTTAATGATTATAATTAAAATTGCATTTATACTCTTTTCCTTTAATATATAAGCATTAAGTTATAAGTTTTAACCACTGTATCTCTATCTATATAGTTAAGGCATGTCTCTGTTTGCATTTCTGCACTATTTATCTACAATATACACATATCTATATCCATCATATCCGTCACATCTGTCACATATTGTCATTAATATTGATTATAATGCCGTTCTTTTTTTATGGTTTCGTTTTCTTTTTTTATATATATTTATTTTGTTGCGGAATCTTTGTTTATCACATTTGTGTGTTGGCATAATTTACCCCACTCTCCACATCATCAATTGCAACCTACAAAAAATACAATACAACAAACAATAAAAATAAATGCAACATAATTTTGTGTGCTTAACCGTTAACACACCAAACACACACCCAACACGCACATACACACTAACCAAAAAACCAACAAAAACTGTGGACAAAATGTTGTGCCTAATTAAATGTAACTAAAAATCGAATTAAATCGATCAAAACCGAACAAATAATATTGAAAAACAAAAACGAACAAAATCGTTAGATGAATCGGAATATTTCTCTGAGCAATTGGCAGCTGAACAATTATCGCAATATGCACCCACAGCCTCACCCATACCGCCAGCAGTGACAACACTACACCAGCAGCAACAGCTGCAACATCAGCAGCAGCAGCAGCAGCAATATCAGCAGCAACTCCAGCAGCAGCAGCAACAACAACACCAACACTATCTGCAACAGCAGCAACAGACCCTGCCACCGCCACCCATACAACACCAGCAATACAACACAGCGGCCATAACGCCCACATACCAACAGCTACAACAGCAACAACAACAACAACACCACCAGCAACAGCGAGCCCAGCAGCAGCAACTGCACGATCCCTATGCCCATTACCAGCAACCGCAGGCCCTGCGCCAGCAGCACCAACAGCAGCTACACCAGCAGCAGTTGCTGCAACAGCAAGCCATTAAACAAGCCTCACATCTGTATCCCACAGCAACAGCCCAGCAGCAGCAGCATCAGCCACAACAGCAGCTGCAGACTTCGCAACAGCAGCAGGCGCTCAACAGCTACAATGAGATGCGCTCAGCCATACTCCAGAATTCGCATCATCCCAGCGGCAACTCTGTCGATCAGTATGATCATCAGCCCCAACAGCCGCAACAGCAGCCACAGCAGCACAACAGCAACCCCACGATGGTGGCTGCTCCACAACAGCAACATAGCCAGCTGAACAACAATCCCAGCAATGGAAACATTGTCGGCGTTAGCAGCAATCACAGCTTGAACAATAATAATGGCCATGGCCAGCCGCCGCAGCAGCAGCAGCAGCCGCCACAGCAGCCGACGACCAACAACAGCCAACAACAAATGCTGCCGCCACAAATGAGACGATCGGCGGCCAGTGTGACTGGAGGAGTAGGAGGAGTGGTACCGGCCGGAGCAGGAGTTCAGCAGCTGTACGCTTCACCCAATTATGCCTCGGTTTCGCCTTCGGAGAACGCCATAAATACGAAGAACGCCAGCAATGGCCACGTGCCCATAGTTGCCAGCGGCGGTAATATCGGAAAGATAGCCGACTACGATCCGTTGACGGATGGGCCAAGGGTGGTGCCCCAGTCGGGCAGATCCAGCACCACATTGGTCTACAGCTCTGCAGGGGGTAAGTAGTAAGATTGTAGGCCAGGCTAGCTAGCTTAGCTTAGCTTAGCTTAGCTCGATGTAAAGCCATCGCACACAACAGCAGCAGTCATCATCTTGTCCTTGTCCCCACGACTAGAATCTAGTTGAGTTGCCCTTTGAACTGCTGACTAACTATTATTTGTCATTTCGTGCAGGCAACAGTGTGTATCCCAAGAGAATTGGCTCCATTTCGGACATTGATCCAGCCAATGGCATCTATGGCTCGCTGAGCGGCGCCGAGCAGGCTCTCCAGCAGCAAAAGCACCAGCAGTACTACCAGCAGGTGCAGATGATGCAGCAGCAAGAGCATCCCCCACAGCCACTGCAGCAGCAGCAGCAGCAGCAGCAGCAACAGCAAATGCTGAGCCAGCAGCAACTTCAGAATCAGCAGCAGCTGCGCCAGCAGCCATCCTATGTCTCCCTGCAGGAAAAACAGTCGCGTCAGAGCGGTGGCTTGGTAAGAGGAATATATCCCACATTGTATGAGCTTTTAATAATTATTTAATTCCCGTTTTTAGCGCGTCTATAGGGCCATCTACGACTACGAGGCGCAGGACGTCGACGAAGTCAGCTTCAGTGAGGGCGATGTCATCTTTGAGGTGGAATCCATTGACTCCGGCTGGATGACCGGTCGGGTGGAGCGAACCGGCAAGACCGGCATGCTGCCCGCCAACTATGTGGAGCAGGCGGTTATATAATAGGGAATGTTCTACTACTGCTGCTGTCGCCAGCCAGCAGTGGTGATCCTCATCTGCCTGCTCTACATCCTGCTCGTGCTCGTTTTCTTTGTCAACGTCTTTCTTGCGGATCGGAATATGCACGCGAATCTAATGATGAGAAACGGCGGACACGGCATGCATGGCGGCGGTGGAGGACTAGGACAAATTCCACCCGCTGGCATGCATCCATCGGGTCACCATAATCCGTACGATATGCATGGCTATAATCACTACAGCAATTACCATCCGCAAGTGGACGCCAAGCAGAGGCAGCAGCAGCAGCAGCAGCAGGAGATGAACAAGAAGACGCCCAATCAGCAGCAGCCCGAGCAGGATATTTACTACTACTTCAACCACGTATTTAGGCGGCGACGGCGAAGGTCGCTTACTCCCTCTTCCACTTCCACTCCCAGCACCCCGACCCAAAACCTAAACATTTAGTGCATTAATTTATACTTACATTCACATACATAGATATATATAAATTCTATATATATATATATACATATAGCCAAGCAGCGGATTTTGTAAAGAATGAGAAATTCATTTGTAAAATTATTAGCGATCGATGATTATACCGAGAAGAACCAACAATCCGATATACATAACTAAATAAACAAGAAGCCACAACAGAGTTACGAAGAATGTCAAATCTGTGTTTCAGCCAAGAATCGGCAGATATAACATATACCTTATATCCGCAACGATTTCCGCAGAATAGTGAAGCAGCGACCAGAGCCAAGTTTGCATTTATCTACGAATCAAATTTATACAGAATATTTATTGAACGATATACAAGCAGCTAATCGTACGCTATAGCTAACCAATCATACATATATACAAACATGTAGCTAAACGATAAAATAGTGCTTCAGCAGAATAACAATGCTCTAATTTAATTAGAAGTTCTCAAAAGTAAACTTACTTAGATTTTCCCCTCCTCATTTTTTTTCTCTTAGGCTTTTCAAAAGCTTACTCTTTGGACTCATTCCGAGTCTTAATCCCTACACTTTTGTCAATTTATATGTATATCTAGCATCAAGTGAGCAGCCGGCAATGAAAATATATATATTGTTCTTTGTTTTGGGGGGAAATTCATGTTTTAATATATATATATATATGTATTTTTGTTAAGAGAAATAATGAATATTGTTTGTTTCTAGTGTTAAATGAGAGAAATAGGAGGGAGTATTGTTTCGTTTCACAAAATAAATCCTTGAAAGTGCCTTTAATTTGCTAAAACGACGTGTTTTTTAGATGAAAACCAATTTACCTAGGCTTATCAATAAATAATGCATCAATAACATTTATATACATACATACAACTATTGTAACTTATGCAATTAATTATGCAAAAAGAATGCGCTGAACGAATTTCAAATGCAAAGTAACGAAACAATTTACACACAGCAACTAAAATAATTAATAATGTGATGATTGAAATGGCGGAGTCAAGCTAAATAATGTATTATTAACTTACACACACACACATTTAATTAATAACTATATAGGCATAATGCAATTTGAACTGCTTTTGAGAGGAGGAAGGAGAACTTACATGAATTAAAACCTAATCTTATCCTGAAACTGAAACGGAAGCAGCGCCAAAGGCTTCTTGTTTTGTGAACGTGTTACAAATAAAAAAAAAATAAAACATTTATGAAAAACCCAAGGCGGATTTTCTATTTTTATTAAGCTTTGAAATGGTAGCCATGCCTTGTTAATAACTTTAAAAAAAGAATTAAAATACAAATCCTGTTGCTCAGTGGCTCTGGGCGCTGGGCTCATCTTCGGTTGGAGTGCCACTTGTGGTGGTGGTGGTGCCCTTGCCCTCGCGAGTCCCGAGTATGGTGTCCAGGATAATGGTCTTGGAATTGTTAATGGTCTCCTCAAAGAACTTGGCATCCGAACGCTTTTCTTCGGTGATGTAATCCAGCTTCTCGGTCAGCATGGTGATCTTTTCCTGGGCCAATTCCAATCTGAGTTGTAAAATAAATTGGTTTTACTTTTGGAGGGACATTACTCTACTTTCTACTCACTGATTCTTTAGTTCCTCCAGTTTGGGCTCAAACTGACCTGCCGAATTCAGAGTGGTGCTCGATTGGTACTGCGATTGGTTCTCGAAGCTGAAGGAGCCAATCGATCCGCTAAGAGAAGTGCGACTCAGCGAACTGGCATAATCGGCCATTCGCTGGGTGCGTTTCTTCTTGTCGGACTGCACATCAAGCTCCTTCTCAAGCTCTCGAGTCCTGGCCTCCAAGCGACTGATGCGGGTCTTATGCTTCCCTACCTGTTCCTGCGTTGCCTCAACCTTGGCGCGCTCCGCCTCTAGACGTTCGTTTAGATTCTTGTTGAGCAACATTAGCTGGTTCTTCTCCACCTCCAAGGCATCCAGGATGCCCACATATTCTTCCTGGCAAGGAATAAATAATAATAAATAAATAAATCATGGGTAAGTTATGTTTTTTCACCTTCCGGAACTCGCGGCAGGAGAAGAGAAATCCCCCGGTGACGGCACGCAGATCCATCTCCAGCTTTTTGGCCATCTCCTGCAGACTGACAACCTCCACCTCCTTTTGCTTGATTATCGTCTGCAGCTCCAGATGCATGCTACTCAGCTCCTCCATTTGGCGACGAGCGGTGTCCCGCTCCTCGGTGACCCGGATCAGCTCGGCACGTGTATCGTCCATTCGGTTCTCGTACTGCTGGCGCTGCTTGGAGAGCTTGTCGTTCATGGTGTTGATGTTGATGCCATTGTAGTCTGTCTGCTCCTCCAACTCGCTGGAGCGAATCTTGTACTTAATCAGGTCCTCGTTGATCGTCTTGTTGCGTACCTTTAGGGCCAAGGTCTTGCTTCGCTGCTCCTCCAATTGGTTCCGCAGATTAACGATCTCCTTTTCCAAGGCCTCAACTTTGGCGCGGTGCAGGATTTCGCTCTTTCGCACGCCGGGCGTGAAGCGATCGAAGGGTGCAGTGCAACCGCCATCTCCGCCACCCATGCTGGCATGACAGGATCGCGGACTGCTATGCACCTTGTCCAAATCGGAGCCCATGGGCACTGGAGCAAAATCTGCCACGCCGCGATCCAGAGGACGATCCTCGTAGGATTCAAGGCGGGCCTTCAGCTCCTGCACCTTCTGGGTGAGCGTGATGATCTGCTGGGCGCGACCACGCCAATTGGCCTGGTTCAGGTTGTTGGCCAATATGTTGACATTTACAGCATCGCCACCGATCTCGTGCTGCAGGCACTTTTGTGCCAACTTCAGTTGGTTTTGCAGCTCCGTGTTCTTGTTCCTCGTCTCGAAGAGCTTCTGCTGCATGCTGTTAACCTTCGCCTGCAGCTCGTCGGCAGAGGTGCCCTTCCTCATCAAATCCTGATTGGCCTGCAGCATCTCCTTGTGGGCGCGTACATCTCGTTCCAGCTTCTCGATCTGAGCCTCCTTCTTGCCCAGCCGAGACTTTGTCTGCTCGAGCTCGGCACGCATTATACGGTTCTTCTTGCTCAGCTCCAGGATTTTGGTGCTGGCTATCGAGGAGTTGCAGCGCAGCTCATCTATGGGCACCGAGTTCAGGACATCATTGAGCGAATCTACCGACTTTTTGAGATCGCAAATCTCTTGATTTTTGTCTTGAATGGCCTGGGCCAGTGTGTTTTTCTCCTGCTCGCACTCGGTCAGCTTCTTCCGCAGCTTTTTCGACTCCGGCTTCGGTGGCTTAGGCTTGCCGGCCACCGCATGAGCGGCGACGGTGGTGTTGGCAGCGGTGAGATTTACGTCATGGTTATGACGACGCCGAGCGGATCGCAGCATCTTGGTTGAAGCAACCTTGTTGTGCCCGAGCTCGTGCTCATGCTCGTGCTCCATCTCCTCCTGCTTGGGGATACCAAAATCATCCTCCAGTATGTCCATCGGAATGGCTTTTATTTGAAATTAAATTAAAAAATATATATATACACAATCGAATCGAAACAATTTCGTTGGCTGAGCGCAAATAATTTGTACGTGTTTCTGTTCTTTACGAATCAATCAAAATTTAGGCTGCGACAGTCGTTTTCTGGGCTACGTTTTAACCCAAAAACTGTCAACCCCAATTTTTGGGATTGCCTACTTGGTTTTAAAATTTAAACAAAAATATTTTGTATATTTTTAACGTCTGAACATAAAAATACTTGCAAACGCGCCAACAATTTAAATTAAAATGTTCTAAAAATTGGATTGCACGCGATATCCACATTATATTCGATATATCGATAACCGTTCGTGAACCGCGATATTGTTGCGGCAATAGACGACTTGGCCATCTCTAATGTGACGTGTAAGACACGAAAACAAAAAAAATTGCGAAAATGGACGGATTTATGATGGTAAATGGCTTAATTTATGAATTACCGGCTGATTTTAATGTGTCCCCCTTGCCGCAGGATATCATCAAGGGCATGTGCATCATGGACAACGACGGCAACCGCATTCTGGCCAAGTACTACGACAAGAACATCCTGTCCACGTTGAAGGAGCAGAAGGCCTTCGAAAAGAACCTCTTCAACAAGACACACCGGTCGAACACGGAGATCATCATGCTGGACGGCCTCACCTGTGTTTACAAAAGCAACGTGGACTTGTTTTTCTACGTGATGGGCACCGCCTATGAGAACGAACTGATACTCCTGTCTGTGCTGAACTGCCTGTACGACTCCATCAGTCTGATTCTGAAGAAGAATGTGGAGAAGCGGCTGGTGCTGGAGAACCTGGAGATCATTATGCTGGCTTTTGATGAGATCTGTGACGGAGGGTGGGTATTTGCATAAGTGGGATATGCAGTGATGGAAGGGTATCACATATTTTGGGTGTTAATAGCCCTTTTAGGGTCTCTTTAATGGTTATTTCTGCCTGTGCAAGCCTTTCCTGGCTGATTTGAACAGTTTGTTAGTTAAGGCGATCTATTTCTCAATTTCTAAAGTCGCAAAACGTATTTACGTACATTGTTTACCTTGAATTTCCTTAAAAGTCTCATAATTAATTAGCCAAAAACCATTAAAAGATTGAATTTACTTTATTTTAAGGGTTTCATAGAGAAAGCCCTCCTCGTTTTTGCTTTTCCAATGTTATTTCTATCCCAAAGTGTAATCTCATCACTGTATGTCCTTTATTTCTATTTAGTTTATGCTTCTATTAACCCTATTTATATCCCAAAACAGCATTATCCTGGATGCGGATCCCTCGTCCGTGGTGAAACGCGTCGATCTGCGCAACGATGACATTCCCATTGCCGAACAGACCGTTGCCCAGGTAACTAACACCCTAAATGGTCTATTTTGGTAGCCACTACTCCATCCTACTTTACTTAGTAGCTCGTTTAAGTGTCTTGTACGTTAATTGGTAGGCCTTTTGATCAAAGAACATTTAGTTTATAGTTTCTGTCTAGTTTTGTTTCGTATTTTGGATTAGTTTCCCCTCAAATATTTGACCTCATTTCGTTGTATTCGTAAATATGATTAAATAAAAACGATTAATATGTATTTTGGAACTTTATGCTCATTTTTAGTTCTTTCGTTAGCTGAAAGGAGTGCGTAAGGTAGGCCTTTTGCGCTATCTGTGTGTTTAGTAATACATTTTTTGTTGTTTTAATGAATTATACATGTTTTACGCTCCTTTGTTTACTAAACCTTAACAGCCATTAACCTTTATGTTTAAAGCAGCCTTTTTATAAGTTTATATATAATCTTCGCGCTTTTTCGTTTCATTTTGTGTACTTCGTTTTGATTATTTTCCCCTAAAAATAGCCCCCATTTCGTTGTACCTTCTGGAAACGTTCTAATAAATATGTATGGCTGATAACTATGTTCTGGAGGCTTTTGCTCTTGCCCGACTTTTGATTAATTAACTAATTGCTGTATTTCTATATGTGTCGTGTGCTATCTATCTTTTAGGTTCTTCAATCGGCGCGCGAGCAACTCAAATGGTCCATCTTGAAGTGATGCGGAGTGGCGGTTGGGAAGATGATGTTGGTGATGAGAAGAAGAAGGAGAAGGAGGAGGAGCCACTTCCGCTGCGTGTGTTGTCGCAATACATTCGATTCTTTGTTTCCGCCTAGTTGTAAAGCATAATATAATACATATATTTAACTAGAGTCCTTGCCACCGCCACATGTTTTTATTGATTGACCTGCTATGAGATTAACCCTAGAGCTGGAGCTTTAAATGCGATTGGTTATCGGGGTCTTAAATCACTTGTGCGTGGTATGTAATCGATGGCGATCGAGATAAGGGAATCCCCCTGAATAAATAAACAAGTCATCGACATGGACCGGTTCGGGAAAGAGCTCTTAACATGAAATATAGCACAGAACAAAAAGCCGAAATGTATATTAGTTTAAGGAATTTACAAAAACAAAGCTATTTAGAGAAGACAAGCTAAGGATTAACAAATGAAGATGGCTTTTACTTTTTTTAGAGACTTCTGAGGCTCTCAACCAAACTGAAGAGTATTCCCGCCTTCGTTGAGCCGCCTTCCTTGGTACAACCTTGATTGTGGGCTTATCTCAGCACTTAAGCTTTACCCTTTCTTTACTTTCTTTATCAAGCACCTGACTAAGAACTGACCCTCTCCGATGGGTCAGTATTACAAAAAGATAATGCCAAACACTAACAATAATGAACTAGAGTCTTATGCATGATTGAAAACAAATCCTAACCACTTTGGCCTCCCTGTAGATACGGCACCAAACTGGATGGCCAGAACACGTGCTCGGACAGTGGTTAACACCCAACGTGGTGGTCTGAAGTCTGAAGTGGCTCCTAAAATTCAGCGGGAAGAGTGGTTCCAGAGTGGTTCTCCTCCATATACTTTGCACATCTTTACGATGGCGAGCCAATTATTTGGCGATTAAGTACCGATAATCTCGACATCTTTATAATGGGGGGTTGGCGCTTATAAAGAAGGAGTTCTATTTGCGGTTTCACAACAGTTTTGTTTTCTGTGTAAGGACAACGGCACTCAGGCAGGGGTATATAATGGTTCTTGACGGTTCTTACGGCAATTACAACCTATTAATAGCTGGCTTAGCTCTATTAGCGGGTCTTAACTCCTCTTAGTTATGAAATGCGTTGTACCCTTTATAATATCTCAAGAAGGCAATTATGAAAGGTTGTTCGATGGCGGGGACTTACAAATCTCTCAAACGACCTTGTCCGCGTCTGACTTGGTTTCATAACTCCCCCTATACGGTGTCGTATCTCTTCCCAAAAAACAAAAAAAAGTGGGAAACAGATATATCCATGTGAATCACTTGTTTTTCCCAGCATGGCTATCATTCAACTTCAACCTGTACCTCGTACATCATTATCCGACGTACCACACATGAACCAGAGACGTGCCCAGCTCTCCCACTCCCACTCCCACTCCCCCACTGGGACCCCATCCTTCCTTAATCAAAATGCTTGTCAACAAAAACAATGGCCAAATTATAGCGCCTCACCGTTTATCTGCCTCTCTCTCGATGGGCCCTGCTGTCGAATTAGACAAATAACACCGAAGTGGAGCTATATCTATCAGCTATGCGGATAGTGATATCAGGAGCGCACTTGATGGATCGGGATCACGTTCGACCAAGACGCCAGATCCCCCGGAATTAGCGGCTTACGTGGTTGGTTAGGTTGGTTGCGTGATGTCAGGGGGCCTGCCTGTTGGTCGTATCGGTCGAGTGCCTCAAGTCAAGGGTAAAAAACAGGTCTACTACCATAAAAGTGCACATAGTTCGAATTGTTTCCTATTTTTTCTGAGGCATTACAACTGGAAGTATGAGCTTATCTTCAGCTAATAACTAAAGCTGTAGAAACAGCAAAGTTTTCCTTGAATATTTAAACAGAAAAACCATACTTAGTATTCCTGTTAATTATTAAAATATTTCAAGAATATACAACCAAGTTAAGTCATTACACTTTTATTATTCCCAGAAAGCAATCAGCTTTTACAATATCATAAAACCCTTGAAATGATATACCGATATATGATTGTAATCATTGGTATTAGCTTTCTAAATACACAAACGAGCTCAATGGGATTATTATTTGCAGAATTTCCTGAGATTAACAACCTAATTAAGTGATTTACACCCGTAATTATAGCTTTCCAAATCGCCGACTAAGGGTACAGTTTCGCCTCGTTAGCTCTCCATTAATTTATACCCAATATCGGGTTCTCAAGTATTATGCTGCTCTCTCCAACCCCCTAAACCACCCGCCCCCTGGCTTTATCAGGCAGAGATTATTATTTCGGGCGAAGAAAGAGGTTCCACATGATTAGCGCCACCGATCCAAAATGGGTTCCAATCGGTTTAAGATTTACGGCCTTATATCGCCGCAGCGCCATCAGATTTTATTTTATATAATGAAAACGCGCCTCGGCGTTTCGGAGAGGATCGACTATTTGGGCATTCAGTTTGTTAAGTCAGTCATACGATCAAGTGGCAGATCGCTCGATTTCGCATTCCGGTCAAAGAAGCGGAAATCCAAGGCGGGAGGCTAAATCAAATCGCGACTGATACTGGGAAATGAATGGCGACTTATTTTTCGGGTCTGTATGTACATTTCTTCAAATGAATTTCAATCTCGAGTGAAAAAACAAAATAGTTGAAATTCCATTCCGCAAGTGCCATCGATGGGAGTCTCAACCCTTTACGTGTGCCAAACTAATTGAAACTAAGCAATTTCTGGCGAAATGAGTGTCTACGCTCGGGGTTCAATTTAGCAACTTTTTTAGCCAGAAGAATGTATAATACGTACGCCTCGAGTCCATAAAACCCAGGTTTATGGCTTTCAATTTGTAGGAAAATTTCTATTCGGCACCGCCAAATATTGCTAATTGCCGGAATGGAATGACTATCTCAGCTGCCCTGCCCACCACACTCTTTCTTTTCCAGCTTTCCCTGTCGCCAGACACAGACGCCGAGCAAACAAACAAATAAATTCATAAAATAAGAGCAGAAAATCACAGCCCATTGACTGACTGTGTCGCCCGATAAGAGTCTGAAATCTATAGTAAAGGAGAGCCTCAGATGGATATCAGATATCAGAGGTTCAACGCCTCACCCCAGCGAGTGAACCGCCATGAACCATGCAGGGTTCTCTGCCTGAGCTCCTTCAGTGGGTCAGAACTGGGGCTGCGATAAGGATTCAATCCCTTCGGGGTCTCGTTGTTTTAATTACATGTTTGGGCAGTTGCCTCGAGTGCCGCCCTTCGCCATTTGAAGTGCGAAAACTATTGCTTCAGTATGCAAACAGTCTCCAACTCTCGACCCTCGTAATCCTCGCCAGCCAGTTTGAGTGCAGTTTCAGTTGTCAAGGGCGGCGCCCACTGAAGAGGAGTAAAGTTCCATTCCAAAATTGATGAAACAGTGGTTCGAAAAAGGTTTAAAACAATGGATTTTCTAATAAGGGAAAAATTATACCAGCTTTATATTATATAGAGATTGTGAGGCAGAAGGTGCTTTCTTCAAATTCCTATAACTTTTATATTTTAAAAGATATTTTAATGAAACTTTGAATACTTAAACTAAATAAAAACAGAATATATGATACTAAAATTGAACCAAATTAAGGAAGCGCATAAAAAGATATTTGTGCTTAAACATCACATCATATTTTAATGCCCAAAGTTTGTTTTCTTTCTAATTGATTTTATTCTTAGAAAATCTTTAAAAATACCAGAAATTTCTTCAAGTGTGACTCCTCCATCCCATATAACTCTGGTAAATTCTGCAAACCCTTACAAAGCAATTATGTCGATGACTTGGTTATTTTTTCAGCGTTTAAGAGCTTCTGTTGGTGAATTCTCTTTGAATAAATGTCTCTCTCTTCCCTGGCCTTTTGTGTGGGTCGACGGTGTGTCGCTGGCTGCTATCTTATCACTGATAATGTACATTCTTACTTTGAACACCCGTACAAGCAATTAACAAACGATTCGTGGCTGCCATGAGTCCGTGTGCCGCCCCCTCACAACTCCCCCGGAAAACAACACAAATCAGCAAAATTCGCTCTCTGTGCCATTCGATTCTCTCTTTTTTTTTCGGGGCCTTATCTCAGGTGGTGAATGGAACCGAGCTGATATTTAAGAAATCCGCCCGTTGACTGGCTGATTCAGTGCTGTGTGATCATAAAACCGTGTTAGACGTGCTTCGGACGTGCCTGAAAAACATCAACAGCAAAAAGTTACCTCCCAGTGATACAAACAAATGGATATTATTATTGTTACAGCGGTGACAAGAACTCAAGTGCTCGATAAACATACTATATACGTCCTGGCCAAAGAACTGCAAACATAATCCAGTCCGGGGAATTTAAAGAATTCAACAACAAAGTGTGCGCCAAGTGAAAAAACAAAAGTGAAGTAAATAAAGCAGAAAACTGAAGCAATCAAGCACGATTGATACAACACTTAGAAGCATGAAATTAAGGTTGGTTCTAGGAAACTAGGTCTATTTGATATTTTATATATTATGATTAACGATAGCCTGGTATCAGCTCGAACTTCCCCTTAAACTCGGAAAGGCCCCCAAAAATCACAGAAACTGTGGAACCTTCAATCGGGTGGTTTTGATAAGCTAAACCAATGGGGTTGGGCGTATATATACCAGGTTTCCGGACTATTGTTCCTATCGGATCGGATGATATCATGGCGGAATATCCAATATTCATATATGCATTCTATATTTGGGTCTAAGCTAATCACTCTTTTTTTCGGGCTGCCCAAATCAGACTGCCAGTCGGCCAGATAATGCAAATTAACTTTATGAAGGGGCCACAAAACATTTGACCTTTCCCAAGTTTATGGCATGATTTGCACGCGAAAAATGATGGACAATATGTTGGTTCTTCCTGAGGATAGCGATGGCCTTTCAATAAGGAATTTTTGGATACCTCCCACTTGAGGCTGACGCAATCCCTTCGCTGTGCTTCTCATTACTCCAACCCGTTCTGACGCATCTTTAGCTCACCAAAAAGTTAATTACCGCCGCTAACCGATATTATTATCTTTGAATAAATTATACAATTTTATGGTTATTTGTTTAGATTAGCCCCACGTACGATTTGGCACCTGTCAGGTTGCCAACACACTAATGTTTATTTGCTTTTCTCCATTCGAGCGCAAAAACTTTGTAATTTAGTTGCCAGGCTGGGAAACGGGAGGAGGTCAATGGACACTGATTAGAACGATTCCAGCTCTCTTTGTTTGTAAATTGACCATAAATACTTCCAGCTACATTTATGGAACCAGTTAAAAGGCAAAAATCAAGAAAGAAATTACAGTCAGTGCCGTAAAGATAGCCACACTCAGTCAGAGAAATACCCAATAATGTGGGGAAAACTTCATGATTAACTTTTTGTGAAAGAGTGAACCATAAATTTTGGTGACTAGGTTATGGTTGGGCCAGAAGGAAGACCTCTATTTAAATGAAAACCAGAAAGGGTTTCATCATACCCAATATCAATCGATCGATCGATCGATCGATCGAGAGAGAGAGAGAGCTTGGAGGGTTTGCTCGATAAGCTGGACTGTGCCTCGTATCTGGAGTGGCGGGCGCCGTCGATAAGGAGGCCATCGTGTAGCCTATCTTGAGTTTTGACTACGTTTTTTTGGCAATTGCCGGCCATAAAGCCAGCTAGCGCCCGATCTCCATGTGAATGATTTTCACCTGACTCGATTTATAGGCAGATATCAGATATTCCCCTCCAGAGCAAAGTGCGCTTAGCTGAATTTTTCCACGGTTCCAATTGAGGCAATTGGTCAGGGAATTTATTTCCTAATTGCCCAGAGGATCATAACCATTAGTTGTGGTCCCGAAAACGTGATCAAATCAGAGCACCAATAACTCAATTATACAATGATGGCATCTTCAGTGATTGAAGTTCTTATTGCTGCTCTTGAGGTTACCTAAAGGCTGCTTCATAACGCAGCAATTAACTTCAGAAACAAGTGTAATTGGTCTTGGATTTTGCGTCTTGGAAACATTATGAAGCCGAGAGCCTAAACTATGTGTCCTGAAGTACTTCATCTTGTTCGACAATCACTCTCAATGGTCTCTGCTGATAATGAAAAAGTCTTTCTCCTCAAGAAACTCACTCACTCTAGCTCAACTTCTTGGCACTTGAATTCCCATAGGTGGTTGGGTCGTTGCTTAAATATTTATTTTACCATTACTAGAAATTCGATAATTGCATTATTATGTGGCAGAACTTTTGTCGTAATGACTCAATAATGACTTTTACTATTTACACTTTGATATTAAGACTCAGAAGTAAACAATTCCTGCCTTGTTGGGATGAGATTGCAAATAACTTTGGTCTTTGGTATACTACCTTTAGTATATGTTTTTAAACAGGTTTGTTTGTTTTTTCCCACTGTGCTCACTCCTAATTAAAGCTTGTTTCCAACTGATTGCAATTATTGGCGTTATTTGGAATGCGTCAGATTCGGTCTCTGCCAGACACCGCCCCTCCGGTGCCGCCGATTCCCTTCTCCCTACTCCACTATGTATGGGTCCATGGTGGCTTTATCTATTGCGTAGTGTAGTCCACGTAGCTGGAAGCGTATCCCCCTATCTGGGTAACTGTCGTCTCTGGCTTCTGTGTGCTTTTAATTAAACATATACATCCCCATCTAGCGTTAGAGTGCCGTCTTTGGGGTGTATGCTAATATTTACCTACTATATATAGACTTCTGATCGGCGTGTTTTTCCTTAGAAGTCACCACCCCGAGCAAGCAAAATGCTAAGTAAATTTGCCTTCTTTTCTATATTCTGCAGACTTTTGCGCTGTTTGCGCCAGCAACCTTCAAAGCCGGCGGCCGTGATGGGGCAGAAGGAGGAGGTGCAGGTGCAGTCCATGCATGATCATCACATGCTCAAGGACATGTCCAAGGGCGTCCGGGATACCACTGTCAAAATCCTTCTCCTGGGCACTGCCGAGTCTGGCAAGACCACCATCATCAAGCAAATGCGGATACTGCACATCAACGGCTTCACCGATGAGTAAGTATTTGAGTTTAAAGAATTATTGATTTGAATTATGGGGAATCTATATTTATAGAACTTGATTAGGATCTAGAAACTAGAGTTTTTGAAACATAATTCCAAATAATATGATAAATATCTAACAAAGAAAACGCAGGTGTAGACATCACTATCTTTAACTGGAAAGCAAGTGGTTGAAAATTTGTCAGGTGTAAAGATTAACATTCAAAGAATCATACGAAAAAGCGTTTTAATTATTGTTTTTAAAGTTTATTTTTCTTCAATGTGAAAATCATATGTCTCTTTATTAAATTTTATTTTGAAACATTTAAATTTAAAACTATATAGTTAGAAATTGTTTTTAAGGAAACATAGAACAAATTAGTGAGAATAATAAAAGTTTTATTTATAAAAAATAATGATTGAGAAAATAAAAACCTTTACCTTTCCATGTTTTATTTATAAACTTCAATAAGAAAAAATTTCATTGGTTAATGAAATATTCCAAAACTAAAACTATAGAAAAAGTTATGATTTTTAAGAATTATTTCTTTTATTTTAACATATTTTATAACCCCTTTCCTACCTTTCTCTCTCTTCTGCAGTGAGCGTCGCGAAAAGATCCCCGAAATATACCAAAACATCCACGAGTCCATCCTGCAATTGGTGGGTCAAATGGGCCTCCTGGGGATCGACTTTGGCAGCTGCACCAGCGAACGATCCGCCGACTATATACTTTCCCTGCCCGGATCCGCTCCCGAGTACATGAACGAGGTGAGTTTCGGTTCCGATTCGAGTGTCCCCAGTATCTTATCCCTGCTGCACTTCAGAATGTTTTGTGCTGTGACATGTACATATAGTGCTGGTCTAAAATCCAGGCAAACGACTTTGAAAGCCGCCAGAGACTTGCGTCAAATCTCCACTGGCTGTGCCCCGGCCATCGATCGATCGACTGGCCGTTATCGGCGGGCGGCTGGTTTGATTGATAGCCGCCGCCCATCCATTAGGCCGTCCAGGAGGAATGTCTGAAAACTTTCCAAAACAAGTGTTTGTTAAATCGGACTTCCTGGACTTGTGCATTATGTTATTAGGTTTGCCACAGCTGCTGCCGATGGTGATTCATGCCTCGGAGTAGGCGGCTCTCATTTCCAAATACTTATATCTAGTACCTCCAGTGGTCATTATATGGCTAACGATAAGATTAGCAAGGCTGTCCGAGTCTCGGAGAGGGGCGGGGCAGCAGTCACTCACCCAGGGGTTTATGTTTTACCCCAAATAATGAGTAATGCCAAACATAAAAAACAAACTGAAAGAGGAAGGAAGTGTATTTTTGGGGTAGCGAAGTTTCCCCGCAGATTTTATGACAGATTTATCAGGATTTATTGAGAAATACCCAAGATATTTGCTTGGCAGCACGTAACATTTATGATAGTAATCCAATCTGTACGATTCCGACCTATATAATGGGTATACAGAAAGGAACAGTCATGGCCAGGCTTTAGTCAGACAGATTTACGACTGGGTTAGCCTTGGATTTTGTATTTTTTTTAGTGCTGTCTACAAACTTCCGTCTGGGGAGTTGATAACCCCTAAACCTTACTCATATTTGGATTATTTTTTCTATATTTGCAGGAGTACTGCGACCATGTCACCACTCTGTGGAACGATGTGGGCATTCGTGCCTGCTACGATCGCTCGAGTGAATTTCCCCTGCTGGATAGCGCTAAATAGTAAGTATTACATATAAAGGATCCAATTTCCCCCCTTTACTAACTCTATTTTCCTCTACTCTCCAGTTTCCTGGACAACTTTGCCCGGATTAGCGATGAGGAGTATATACCCAGCACCGAGGACATCTTGCACAGTCGGAAAATCACCACTGGCATCTCGCAGATCACATTCCGTGTGCCCATACCCAGGTGCATGGGTGGTGGCGAGCAGGAGTTCCGCATGTATGACGTGGGGGGCCAGCGGGATCAGCGCAACAAGTGGATCCAGGTCTTCGAGGGCATCCAGGCGGTGCTGTTCCTGATCTCCTGCAGCGAATTCGATCAGAATCTGCGCGAGGATCCCACCCAGAATCGTTTGCAGGAGGCCCTCAAGCTGTTTCGGGCCGTGTGGCAGAATCGCTTTCTGGCCTCCGCCGGCCTGATTGTGTTCCTCAACAAGTACGACATCATGGAGAGGAAGATCCGGGCTGGCAAGCACATCGTTGACTACTTTCCCGAGTACGAGGAGTTCTGCAAGCGGCCGCAGCAGGACAATTGCTTTGACGAGAGCGACTGGACAAAGATGTTCATTAAGCAGCAGCTGGTGGACATCACCAAGGAGCCCTTCAAGCGCCACTCCCGCAACCAGGTCGATCTTGGCACCACCGAGCGGGAGTGCTACTACCACTTCACGGTGGCCACGGACACTCGGTGCATCCGCGATGTCTTCTGCGACGTCCAGAAGATGATCCTCTCGGAGAATGTGTCCTCCATGAGTCTCTTCTAGTTCCCAGCTCTCAGCGGCTCAGAGCTTCTCCTCCCAGAGCCTCCCCCCCACCAACTGTGATCTAGTAGTTTATTGCCAAGTAGCACGTAGGACCTTAGATCGTAGTGTGGCATCACAGCTTATACGTTGCCTGGTATAACGCTTTAATACGATTAAATTCGCTCTCACCCCCACTTTCCACTAATGTCTAAACACTAAATTAAGCCTGCATTAGCGTAATAAAACCAAAACACACAACCGCAAAAAGTTACAAGTTTTATTTCAATTTCCTTGTATATTTTCGGATCTAAATATTTCTCTTGAATTATTTGTAGAATGTTTGAGGCTCTGCAGGAGAATATGTAAAATAATTCAGAATTATAGTTTTTAACGGTCGATTACGATTATCGAAATCATTTTTAAATGGTTTGTTTTCCAAAGGATTGGGTCTGCGCTAAAATTTACAAAGCCCGTTTAATTATGTGTTTATGAATTTCAGCATTTTGACGTCAAATGCTTTATTCAGTTATAAACTGAAATTAGAGGAAAATATACAAAAAACTGGCAAAGTTATAATTTTTATTTCATAATTTCACTGGCGTAGTTATCCTAACATTACGTTTTAAAAGATCGAATGTCTCGAATAATCGATTAAAATTTAAATCCAAGTTATTCACCAGGTTTCTTACGCTGTTATTTGACAGAAGAGAATAACAGAAGCTGCAAAACATAGAAATCTATAACGTTACGTTTTAAAAGATCAAATATCGACGTCTCGAATTATCGATTCAAATATGAGAGAGCAATAAGTGATTCAGCTATAAAGAAGCTATCTGAGCTATTGTTCAGTTATATTCGTTCAGTTGCGCAAAAATTTTGTCAATGAATTATTTTGCTTTCAAATTTAAATCCAAGTTATTCACCAGGTTTCTTACGATGTTATTTCACAGAAGCAAATAACAGAAGGAGCAAAACATAGAAATCTCTAACGTTACGTTTTAAAAGATCGAATATCGATGTCTCGAATTATCGATTCAAATGTGAGAGAGCAATAAGTGATCCAGCTATATAGAAGCTAAACTCACAACCCCCATTTGAGAGAAAGATAAAGCTCCCGCTCCCACGGGGCAGCAAAACAGAGAAAGCTCGACCGAAAAAAGCATATATACAGTTGTTTTCATTTCAAAGCGGCCAGTAAGCCCGGCGAAAATTTTTTGAATTTTTGAATTGCTGAGTGGAATTGCTGTTGCTGGGAAAGTGTATAAATCTGTGCGGAAAGAAGCGGCGAGCAAAGTAAATATCATAATTATCAGCATCCTAAAATAGTTACGCCGCTTTACGGCGATAGTTGTGTGAGTGCGTGTGTTTACTGTGGTGGTTGTTCTTCAGTTTCTTTTTTGTGCGCTGTTTTCGCCGATGCTGCGGCGAGTGAAGGAGGAAAAAAACATATTCTCCAGACTTTGGTGATTTAACAATCTACTTTATCGATTACATGGCAACCGCAAGTTCAGGAGCAGAGGAAGCGAAAAAAGCTAGAAGATGAATGCGAAAGAGGAACGCGTGTTTTTTGCAAGAGAGCGCGCCTCAGAGTGAGGGAAGAAATAGTGTGAGAGAGAGAGAATTATGGTGTGATGTTTTGGAAACATGAAAACCGCTAAAGGTTCACGAACGAAATTTCACTAGAAATTTTTGAAAGCGTTCGCGCAAAAAACCGGATATGTTACTCGAAGAAAAGAAATAAAAAACAACTAAAAAGCTTCCAAAGCGTAGCTTAAACCGAAACAAAAATCACCTGTATGTGCGAGAGCGAGAGAGTGAGAGTGCGTGTGTGTGTCGGATGATGGTGCGGGTGTATACGGGGAGTGTAGGGCAGCTGTCGCGTGTCTGGCATGCAATTAGGCATTCAAATATTTTCCCTCCCACCGGCAAAAAAGTGTGTGTTTTCAGCCTCATTTGTATTTCTGCTGTTTGCTTATGCATTCATTCCTTTTTCCCAGAGTTCCTTTTTATTTGCACGAGACTTGGCCAGAGTTAGAGAGCGAGATAGAGAGGATGAGGAAGAGAGATTGGCTAGACGGACGCTCTCCCAAAAAACCACCACAACTACAGTTACAGTTGCCGTTACAGCTGCAGCCCCCTCCTCCCATCTTCAGCCGGCCCAGCCGCCCTCCCGGCCAATGTGTTTGTGTATCTATGTGAGGTGTGAGAAGTGTGAAAAGCGGAAGAATGAAGATGAAGATGACCACAAAGCGTGCGCCATTCATGAAAAGTGCAAGCGGCACCCACCGCAGTTTTGGGCGCGAAAGGGATGGATGGAGGATGGAGCAGTATGTTTTATTTTCGCAAAATCAATGAAAATCTCTGTGGCTGGAGAGAGAGAGAGAGCGGGTGGCTAGGTGGGAGGGACAAAGGAAGGTCGCCGAGAAATTTATGCGACAAAACGCGCGCTTTAATCCATGTGTGTGTGTGGGTGTTGCATGGGGGAGTGGTGGGGAAATTTCCAATGAATTTAACTTTACATATTTCCGTGCAAATTCCCCATTTACTTGCGTTTACGATTAAATCATATGACAAATGGGCTTTGGGATATAAATAGAGTAAAATAAAATAATCCACTAAGTGCCTGTTTTTGTAAAATTAATTTTTATCGAATCGAAACATTGGCATTTCCGTAGTCAACCCTTGAAACTAGTTGTAAATTCCTACAAATAATGGAATTTGTATTTTAAAGACTTTAAGTTAGAGATAAAGATTGTTCAGTATTTCATAGATATTTTATCTAAATCTTTTAACATTAAATTCAAGGGAAATCTCATTTTAAAGTATTGAAATTTGATAAGCAAAATTCTCAGAATAGAAAAAAAAACATGAAACCTTTCTTCACAAAAAAATCACGATTTAAAAGTCCTCAAATCGTTGGTCACTTTTAAAAGTTGTTTTGATTATAAAAAACAAGAAACTTTAAAAAATATTTAATATTTAATTGTTTTACACTTAAAAGATACATCTATAAAAATTCAAAATAGAAAATAATCTATTAACTTCATATGATTTCATTAACAAGTAGTAAAAACTTGTCTAAATTGAGAGGCCTAAAAAATAGAATTTTTAATAATAAACCAAAAAACTAATTTACTGTTTATTTACCATTTTTTGCAGCACTCAAGCCAAAGCTAATATAGCCACCAAAAAATAGAACTCCATTGACCCACCACCACAATGATCAATATGGATATTAGCGTTACGCCCAACTACTCGTACATCTTCGACTTTGAGAACGACTTCATACACCAGCGCACGCGCAAATGGATGCTGGAGAACTGGACATGGGTGTTCTACTACTGCGGCATCTACATGCTGGTCATATTCGGTGGTCAGCACTTTATGCAAAATCGGCCGAGGTGAGTCCAGATCTAAGTCACTGCCACAACTCTGCACAAACCTTGAAACTCATTATCTTTCGGGGACGGAGGAGCCACTAATAATTACACCCACAAGTCTGGCTGGGACTTTGGCCAGCAGCTGCGGAAATTCAATCTCCCGTGGCAGCTGATGTTCGATGATACCTGGAAAACCTATATTTATTCTATCGCACTTTGTTTTTTAGTTAATTCTCTGTAGTGATTAAACGTAGGCGGAGTGTTGCAGCTGTTGAGGTTTCCAAATGTAATTATATAGAAATTATACCTAATCAACGGGATAAAATTGCAGGCAAAAGGCCTTCACTTACTCTCAATTACCAAAGCAATTGCAATTTCCCCTCAAACGCATATCATGCACTTGGGTCTGTAAGGTAAATGTTTGATTTTGTGCAATTTTCGGGTATTTTTTTGCGACCTGTCAACGAAATTCTGCCTTTGTTACCTGGAGTTACCTGTGATGGCGCTTCAATTGGCTTTTCGTGCTGACAATTGTCTCGTTTCGGTTCGCTTTGCTTTTGTTTTTATTCTGTTTTCTGTCTCTAATTGTCGTCATCGCCGCTTTGTGGCCAAATTAAGTTGGACTCGTGACATGCCATCTGTGGGCGGTTATTCCATTTTATAAATTTCGTTTTAGCGGAGATCATAATTTTGTCACCTGTTTGGGGGTCTAAATAATTAACCAGAACCAAAAGTTAGTGTCGAAATTCGGCGAAACCTAATGATTTTTCCTTTAATTAATTAACGCCAAGTTTTATTTTATTCCTTTCTTGATGTTTTTTCACTAATTTGTAATGAAATAGCGCAATAGCCAGAAAGTGGGCTTAAATTATTCAAAATATTTTCCACAAAGTTTCAAGCACACGCTTAAGGGTTCAACACATTTCGAAATTCAAAGACCACCTAATGAATTTCTAATTATCCCGACATTGTATAAAGCTTTCCTTGATTTAAACCTTTAATGAATATTTCACTTTATTTTGCTTGCTCTATTTGTTGTTTTTTGAAAAGTTTCTCCCAAAAACCAAATAGTTTAGATTACATAATTTGTGGAAGAGCTATCCCCTGCCCACAATGCCACACAGCCTACGCCTCTGGTGGGCATTATATAGGGGCTTGGCCCTTGGTGGCGGCTCCATAGTAGTGCTCCCCCCGCGGTCATTCTCTGTTTAGTTATTGTATACTCGGCTTTTTCGGAATGCCGTTTCAATATTTACCCACATGGAGGAGAGACGACGGTCTAAGCAAACGGACGTAGACGGACTTGGTACAGAAAGGTGTGAATTGAATGGGTTGGCAGCGAGTTGGGGGTTGCCACGCTTAGAGGCTTGATGTCAAGGGGCTGGAGATGTGGATTCAAGGTACAAGGATCACTCAAGTTAATTAAAACACAGCCACCTTTAACTTAATAAAACAAGTTCCGAGAGAAGATTTGTAATTTCTAGCCGAATTCCCCGCCGATTGTCTAGTGAAATTAATAAAGAGAAACCTTTTTGGAATATAAATCACAATATAGCGAATATTTATTCATCATTAACACTAAAACGTGACTTCTTAGTAAATTAGCAAACTGACCAACAGAGCAAAGACTCTCTCTCAGTCTGTTCCAAAGAACAATGCACACACATGCATAAATTTAAAATTACAATATTATACAATTTCCTCAAGTTCCAGAGTCTACGGTTTGCCCTCTCAATGTATTCAGGGAATGCAATTGAAAGTATTATTCGATGAATGCAATCCAATTGCTATATAATATAGCTTACCTATACACTTTGTTATGGACTTGTTTGGTTCTCAACTTTGTGTCCCTTCTTTCTGTTATATTTTCTAATACTTTTCGTGTGTTTGCCCACAAGAGATTTCGTGTAGATATCAAATCGGCAACTACTATATCGCATACAATACATAACTACGTAACAAAATACATAACTATGTACGACACAGCCTGATGTCCGTTATCAGGGTCTGGCGTTGTCACCATGCCGCGGATCCATTGGAAATATTTCTCGGCTCGTCGCGGCTCTACTCGACGCTCCTCATGCCCATGCCCATGCCCATGCCCATCCATGTGCCTTATCAACGGAGCCCGAACACGCCACAAACACACAGCCAGCCCCCGGCACCACTTCTCCTCCGCCACAGTCCCACAGTGCCCCACAGAACGCCGGTTCTTTG
This sequence comes from Drosophila anomelani, assembly GCA_035045905.1. Classification (NCBI taxonomy): domain Eukaryota; kingdom Metazoa; phylum Arthropoda; class Insecta; order Diptera; family Drosophilidae; genus Drosophila; species Drosophila anomelani. Next base: position 4,287,382 of record JAWNOO010000165.1, read on the forward strand.
GGCTGTTTTTGCTGCCGTAATTGCTTATGATATCATTTGCCATGATTCACAAAAATCGAGTGAACGGGGCAGGGATTGAATGCACATAGCGTAGAGCATGTACATACATACACACCGAGTTCGTGTATTTACATATTTTTTAGAGAGTGGACGATGTTGCATTCCTCCTCATGAAAGTGGGCTCGTTGTTTCGGACAGTAAGCTATTAAAGTCATTAAACTGATTAGGTTTATAGTAGGTACACACCATGTCGTACCCCGCATGTATTTTATTTTGTTTTTTTTTTTTTTTTGTGTATATTTTACATACCCCACTGGGCAAAGTTCGGCACGGACCACGGCGCGGAGCATATGGCATGCAAGAAGTAGGTGTGTCCATCCACCATGTCGGGGGTTTTAGTTAGGGAACAGCACCAGAATTGCTGGACAGGACAGCAGCAGCAGGACATTCACTTATGTACACGCTCCATTGGCCCCCATTTTAATTGCTCGGAAAGTACACTAAACCACTTGGAATTCCATTGGGCGTGACATTTATGCCTTCTTAAATGGTATATGAGGGGGAAAGTTGAGGAAACTTTAATAATTTATAAATACTTAAAAGGTTTTCTGAATTTCTAGTAGGAATTTTAGCTTTAAGTTGCCTTAAATACGTTAGAATGAACAAACCAAAGATTATTAAAATTATAAATCATAAAATGTTTACCTTAAAAGGGTGTTGTTTAGATTTTGTTGTTGTGTTTTTTAAGCTCGTTTTACACACTAACCTTAGACACAAAAAAAAAAAAAATTTTTTTACTTTTCCAAAAGCTGAGTTCATCAAGTTCATTGGCTTTGTTTTTGTTCTTTTTTTATTATGGCTGATACATAATGGGTGGGATCAGCTTGAAGTCTTGCTAGGAAAATTCTTGAATCTAGTTAATAAATTTGGGCTTTATATTTTTCAGAAGGAAAATAACAATTATTAGGAACTATTCAAACTATTTAAACTCTACTTAATTCATATTTATTTTCCCCTTTAAAAGAATTGAAATATTTACTTAAATCAATCCTATCTCTGGCTTTTACACTAGCAAATGGGGTATAAATTTTCCTGAGAACTCTAGGTAATTTCCCTAGCTACTATCAATCAATCATATATGCAATAAATAATGAACTTATTATTTTGAAATCTTGCAATTGCAATCATTGCTTTTCACATCTCGAGACTAAAACTCGATATGCTAATGAAACGGGCTAAGAGTTAAGATGCAGGATGACAGCTTTAAAAGTGTAATAAAAGTCAAGCAAATAGTATAAATAATAATGATTTAGCTACAAAACATAATTCTTGTTGAGGTGTGTAACTTCTGACTTTTGCGTGTGTGCCAACGTTTTGTGGCCATAAAAAGGGGACTGAGACGAGTGTGTGGGTGTTGTTACAATGGAAACCCCATACGAAGAACCCTGGCACATGTGCTACAGTGAAACAAATGGGCATTATTAGTAATCATATATTAAACTTTGAGTGATTGAGTCATCCATTGACCTTGCTGCTGGCTGCTTATTCATTTCCCTTTGAGGAAGTACATGCTTATTTGTAATTTATTTATAGAAAGTAGAACGAGGACATGGGAGCCCCAAATTCCAGCCACTGAAAAATGTCCTTTAATTTGGTTTCATCACGACAGCAACTGAGAGCTTCTTGGGTACTGAGTTTTATATTTATTTATTTATGTACTTTGCCATATGCGGAACCGCGACTGTGGCAATTACATAACAACATTAATTTGCGAATTAAGCAAGTAATTGCACCAATGACTCTCGAGACTCTTTGTGTGTGTTTGTGTGTGTGGAGTTCACCCTCCCGCAATTACAATTATAACCACAATTAACAATTACCAGCCGGCATTTAGTTAACAATTACAAACGCCAACAGGCAAGAAAAATAAGTCAAGAAAAATATGACGAAAACGTAGGTCTCTAGCTGAAAGTGAAACTTAATTTAATTTCGGCCGTGGGTATGTACATATATTAACAAGAAATTAACGACAACCGTTAACAGCAAACAAACAAAATAAAAGTGGGCAGAGGCAAATCTTGTGGAAGTATGTCATTTAGGCCGCATTTCTTTATAGGCCTGCCTTGAGACTCACGCTTTGATCTTCTGCCACATATAATACCTTTTTTTTGGGAGAGATCTCTCTCGATTTATAAGGCATATAAAGCTTGTCCGGAAAAGCTCTCTCTATCTCTCTGCTCCGGATGCCCTTTCTTAGCCCAACATCAGCATCAGCATCTCTGGCCGGTTGGAATCACGCCACCTTTACGCACTTTTACTTTCCACCTGACCGCTTCTTCTTCTTCGTCTCAATCACACGGAGAATAACTCGTTTGGTATTTCGGCCAACAAAAATTGTTTTGACTCTGGATTCCCGATGATCGAATTGAGCTGGCTTATCGTCACACCTGTTGCTGCTGGCCGGTGTGTGTCACTCCCGCCAAAAGAACCTACTTCTGATGATGATGATTCAGTCAAAGGGAAAAACAATTGAGTTTCCCTTTTTCATCATAAACAAGCCCCTGACTGATTAGATTTAAAGATCTGAAGCACTTCCAGGTGTGAAATTATGAAGTTTCTAAACGGGTTTTTTATGGTCAGGCGGGTCAACTGGGTTTACATTTAAATGTGAGTTGAATGGAGAGTTTAATTATAGCTAAGAGATATAATTAAACTAAAAAGTTTAAAGCAATTTATATACAGTCTTTATGATAAGTGAAACATAGGACTTTAAACCGGAAGAATACTATTGATTTTATGGCTTAAAGATGTTTTTAGACTGTTTCTAAGGCGATAAGATCTTAGGTTCCTTTAACTTTCAAAGTTAATTTTAACTTCACAAACCTTTTAGCTTAATAACACTAAAAAGGCATCTGAATTATTTAGCCCCATTAATTTTAATAGGTTAACTCATGCGATCACTGATTAACCATTGCAAAAAAATAAAAACCTTTCACAACATTTTTTTCGTTGCACTCGGAAACTCGGAAAGCGGTCAACAAAAAATATGTTGGTCAATGCTGTGACATCCAAGCCAATCGCTGGGCTATGAACCACCGCAAAATATAATGAATAATAATTAAAAATAAATTTAAAAGCAAAAACCTTAATTTTGTTGGCTTCAACATAAACCCAGAAAGTTGAGCTCAAAAGAGTTTTGCAATGCAAAGAAAAAGAAAAACAAGCCACTGCCGCTTCAGTTTTGAGACAATGTTGCGAATTTCTTAGTTTGTATACTATTTTACATATATATTTGCCAAATGGCAGGTGGAAAAATTGTGTAAATATATGCGGGGATCCACTGCATAAATCAGCCAAATACAATCGCTGCTTAACCCGGGCCAAAAACTAAACCGTATCAAACCCGAACAACAATAATCAATTGACCAACATTTGTTCGTTTTCCTTTTTGCAGCACTTTGTTTTTCCCCTCGTTTTCCTCATGGTTTGCACTGAAAAAAATTAAAATTTAGCTTATATATAATAAATAAGTATTTTTAACATTTATAGCATAATTTGCATTATTTTAAAAATAGGTTTTTTTGAGTTATATTTAATTCCAATAAGGTTTATCCGGATGATCGATAGACTAGAAGCACACAAAGGGCCTTTTCAGCAGAGATTTGCTTTTAAAGGTGTAAATTTATAAAACAAAAAATTATTAAAAATATATAGAAAATTTGGAAAGAAAGAAAGTCTCCCTTCTTTAACATTTTTGTATTAAACTTTTGTTATAACAAAAAGCTCTATTGTTTAGTTTATTGTGTTAATTTTTGGTTTTCGGCAAGTGCAGCAATGTTTACATTAGTTTGTTTTTGTTGACTTGCATAATGCGTCTGTGTGTGTGTGTCTCTCCCCTTTTGTTTACATATTTTGCAAAATCAGGTTTACTCACTCCCTCAGCCCTCCCCCCCAGCCTTGACTCTATCTTTGATTGTCGTCCCACTGCTCTTTCTCTGTGTCTCTCGCCTCAAAGTCGGCGAATTTCTTTCTCTTTGCTTATGCAATTTTCGCCACAAAGTGAAAACAGAAAGAAAGTTCACCAACTTCCCCTAATTCGCCGGAGAAATGGCTTCGTCATTGTGATTATGATAAACATGTTATGCAGTCAAAAAAGATTGATAGCTGGAGACATTGTAACACTGAAACAGAGATTGCTGATTTTTTTAGTTGTAGCCTTGGGATTTTGGGGCTTATGCAAGCCTAACTTTTAACTAACAAAATAAGGGTTTTTGTTGATTGCTAAACTTAAACTTTAGGTGTAGATTTTGAAAATATTATTTATCGGGCAGATCGCAAACACCCAGCCAGGTGTAGGCACCCAGCAGCGATCCTTGGACACAAAGTAGGTGCCCAGCTAGCGCCGCCGGACGCCGTTCACCTGACAGAGAAGGGGACGACCTGTGCCCTTGCAAAAATTGAGCTTCGGGGGATGAATGGAAGCATGCACCCCCCTGCCTTGAAGCCAATACTGCCGAGCGGTTAGCAAGGCGTTGTTTGGTTTTCCTTACTCATTAGTTTCAGGCACGAATTGTTGGCTGCCGGCGAGATGAACTCAGTGCATGGAAAGCCAGAACCAGTTGGGAATCGTTTTGCTAGCTGGCAGGGGTTAAAGTTTGTGCAAGCTTAAATAGCATTTAAAAGGATATTTTTAATATTTTGTGGGTAAATTAAGGATTTTTTATGATATTAATAATGGTTTATTTCTATATTAAAGCTTTTTTTTACTCTCTCAATGCCTGGGTAGGACTAATACTAACTTTCAATTAAGGAAAAGCTAGTTATCTAAAGATACCTGCGTGTTTTTGTAAAATATATAATTTAATTATCAAAATATTTAATTTAATTAACAAATTAAAACAAACAAAGTCAACTCTAGTTTACTTTCATTTAGAATTCCCCCATCTTTGAGCATATTCCAAGCTGAGCTCTTGGCAGCTTCTCTGTTCTTTTGGCTACCCTCCTGGCCTGGTGGCATTGAGCTTAATTGTGATTAATAGAAATGATTTTTTAAGATTCCCAACTAGAGCACACATCATGGATGGAACTCAATGCCTTAGTTGAACATTTCCGCTCTGAGGTCTTAATTGTATAGGGGCTTAGTTGTATCTATGCAAATCTCTGCCGGGGCTCTGAGTGAGCTCCTCCTTCTCCTGCTCGTCGGGGCTGGATTGTCGTCGATAAAAGTCGGTCCTAAAAAACATAATCTTTATGGCATTGTTTGGCGGGAAATTACTGGCTATCGATTGCGTTTTTATGAGCACACATAAACAAACCCGTTGACGCATTTCAAAAACCTTCCTTATTTACTTTTCTATTTCCAAAGCTCTCTAACTTTCAGCTTAAAAGTATTTGCATTAATTTTTGCTTGAATGTTTGACTTCAACTCCCTGCCAAAGGTCAAAGCTATCAATTTTCGGCATTTTTAGATAACAGAAATCACATTTCAGTTCGCGTTTTATGAGTAATTGCCGCGTGAAGAGGTTTCGGCCAGGTGCGACTGGTCTGGAGTGTGCATTATATATAGTATAGTAAATCGAGCCATCGATAAGGTTTGCCAATTGATTTCCCTCGCCGACCATTGATTGCGTAAACCTAATTACAAACAGCAGAATATTTGAATCAGTTGCTAATTTGAACCAAGTCGTTGACTGATACCGATTTTCAAATGCTTTGCTGATTCAGTCAATCCGTCTATTTATTTAATTTCTTTTAAAGCTCGATTGGTTCATTAAAATGCTAAACCAGTATTTTTTGGTTCGAGCAACTTTTGATTTGTTAAAGAACAATGAAGAACCTCTTCTTTCCAGGCACGTGGGTCGTGTGTCTTCCCTGAGATTATCCGTACATGAGTTATATTATATTATACAATCTTATTGCCTTTGAGAATCTTTATTTCACGTTGTTGACCTTGCCAGGCAGGCAGCGCAAATTTAGAATTTTTGAAAGACAGCAACAAAGTAATTATTGACTGTAATCAGTTAGTTCATCTCATGACAGGGTCTAATCTTAATTTAATGGCACTGCATCGAACGATCGGCTGAATCGACTGCTAAAGCTGCTTGTTTGTTTCGAAAAAAAAAACATGGCTTGACGACAACAAGGTGGCTGGCGAGATTAGCCGTATTATTCTGGGATAACTCTGGGATGTGGAGCCATTTCCTAGCCGATTTCGATGTCCAATTAGTGGTTGACCCTGTGACATATTCAAGTTGTAGGTTGATGTCATTCCTTTACACAAAAAATCGCACATATTAAGTGCAAATACTACTTGATCTTTGACTGCAATATGGGTGAAAAATAATTGAAAAACATCCAAAGTTTGTTGATCTTTCCACATTTTGCCTATATTTTTTCCACTGCGATTTCTCGCCTATTAGCCGCGAGTAAATATGCATAATTTGAAGTGGAAACTGACGTCGTAGTCTGCTAGAATTCGCGATTCGGAAATGTAGGGACCAAGTGCACGCAGAAAAAAATATAAAATTTCACATAAATTCTCCATCAATAGGACATTTTTTTAGGTTTATTTCATTATGCACAGAGAATTTGATACCAAAATGCTTTAAATTTGGATAAAAATCAAGTATAAAATAAAACCAAGTCACGTTCCAAGTGGAATTTAAATTCTATGTTGCTTTAATGTACTTTTCCACAGTTTTTTTCTTGCCTGGCTAAAATATCTTACTAAACTTTCCGTTCCTTAATCTCTTTCCAGATTTCAACTGCGAGGCCCGCTGATCATATGGAACACAATGCTGGCCATGTTTAGTATTATGGGAGCTGCCCGAACGGCGCCGGAGCTGATTCATGTGCTGCGTCACTACGGACTCTTCCACTCCGTCTGCGTGCCGAGGTTGGTATTGTGTGTGCATCCCAATTTAAAACCCAGTTCAGGCCTTGAACTTGGGAACTGGATTGCAATGCAAATGTAAGACTGCGCACGTTCACTGACCGATTCTCTGATCCCTAATCCCACAGCTACATCGAGCAAGATCGCGTGTGCGGCTTCTGGACCTGGCTTTTCGTACTCAGCAAGCTGCCGGAGCTGGGCGACACGATATTCATTGTGCTGCGCAAGCAGCCATTGATCTTCCTGCACTGGTTAGTTGCTTAATATTTATTTAATTCGATTGGGTACTGTTTTAAACTAATTAAATATTGAACGAATTAAATTGTAGAATTTCAAGCAATTGCCTTTTGAACAGAGAACTCTTGAACTATTGATTCTGATCCCAAACTAAGTTCAAAAGGCTTCGATGAGCTTCGGCAATTCTATAATATATTTCTTGAATTTTGTAATTTGCATTGAACGCATTTTCCCTATCATCCTCTATCGGTTGAGAAATCCAATACTGATTTACCTTTGCCCTTGCAGGTACCATCACATCACTGTGCTGATCTACTCGTGGTTCAGCTACACGGAATACACCAGCTCCGCACGCTGGTTCATCGTGATGAACTACTGCGTGCACTCGGTGATGTACAGCTACTACGCCCTGAAGGCGGCCCGCTTCAATCCGCCCAGATTCATTGCCATGATCATCACGTCGCTGCAGCTGACGCAAATGATCATCGGGTGTGCGATTAACGTCTGGGCCAACGGCTTCCTGAAGACGCACGGCACCCAGTCGTGTAACATTTCGCAGCGCAATATCAACCTGTCGATCGCCATGTACTTCAGCTACTTTGTCCTGTTTGCGCGCTTCTTCTACAAGGCATACCTGGCGCCCGGCGGCAACAAGAGCCGGCGCATGGCTGCCTCCCTTGCTGCCCAGAATGCGGTTAAGCAGTCGCCGCCCCAGATCAGCGAGAGCTCCAAGTTCATTGCTGGCGCTGGCGAGGATCAGTCTGCCGCCTATCTGCGTCGAACTAAGGCGCAGTAAGAACGCCGCTGGAACTCCAACATCACCAAACTACACGCACCACACCACACCAACCACTTCCTCCCCCTGTTAACGGCTAAGGACCTTTATTTATGTAGAGCGGTGTAAAAGTTGTTTTTTAATTTTAATCCTCAGATACACACAAACACACACATAGGGCCGGTCGGGAGAGAGTTTAATTTGTAAGCGAAAAGTTGTAGAAGGGGTGGGTAGATGGCCAGGCAACCTAACCATATATCTGAACATGTATATAAGAAACACACAGAAACACAGACAAACCTGATGAAAGCTAAACGAAAGCCTAGAGCCAGCGTAGAACTGTAGGTGCAGAAGAAGTCTAGGGATGAAGAATTAGCTGCTTAAATAGTTACTGCATGAGTTTTAGCATGAGTTCAATTTATAGTCACTCTCTGTGAAGCCTCTTCGAACCGTGTGTTTCCCCAGCTGCAGTTCTATGCCATTGATCCCTTTATGCGTGTGTTGTCAAAGCCCAAAGTCGTTTATATATTAACATATATATATATATAGATTGTATGATTTGCAAAACTAATGACAGCCTCTAAGCAATAACAACGCAGCCAAAAAACAAATGTAAATCCAAACTCCTGGGCCTTGTGTTATGCAATATTTGCCTCCTCAGGTGGGATTTTGTGTTGTTGCCTCCCAAAATGTTTAGTTAAAATTCTCAGCAAGAAGGTCCCAGACTCCGCGGCTCCACTCCTTTTGCGATTGATAGTCATATTCCGAGAGAGCTTGTCTTCAGTTTGAATTGTAGTTTGGGGTCTGAGAACTTTGTACTCTAAGTCTATACCCATATATATATATATATATTTATAAAACCTATATTAATGGAATATTAAACGAAAAGTGAATGATGAGAAAAAACCATTACCAACAAACCAATATAAGTTAGACTATTATTGTTCCAAAAGATCCAGAGCGCAAATTGTTATTTTGTAAAGTAATAAATCGTTTTGAAATCTGTATAAATTAACAAATAACCTTTGCAAAAGTAGCATTATTGATTACTCCCCTAAATTGTGCTGTCTGATGGGAATAATAAAGGTGAAGCAGCTCCCAGTCACACAGCATTATTTTCTAGGGAGAATCATTAATGCTGTGAACAAAGGTTGCTATTCAGTTAGGGGAAGGCATTTATTTTAGTTAAAAACTGTGTTGCATGCATTTCTATTTTATTTCATGTACACTCTGCTTAAAAAAGAAAAACTTTGAAAACCGAAAACAGAAAGTTTCTACACAAAACAAAAGTAAAGAAAAGTCCTTGTACGTAAAAACACAAAATAAGAGAAGAAAGTTTAAATTATATTTATATTTGTAAGCGACAGAGGGATGAAGAGCACAGAAACCAAGAAAATGAAGAGTAAAAGTCCTACTTGAAAAGTTAATTTAGTGTAAACGAGGAAACTGTAACTGAAACTGAAACTGAACTTGCAAATGATAATGAAAGTGAAGCTGATGGAGGATCGTGTGAATGGAGAGGAGTTACTCTACAAAAGTCGAGAGAGAGAGAGAAAGAAATTTAAACGAACAAATTTAACACTTTCGTTTGGTAGAAATACTGAGCGAAAACTAAGCGAAACAAAACTAAAATTGAAAATGCTAAAAACAAAAACCAACGGATAAATAAAACGTAACAAAATGGAAAAGGATGGATAAAACAAAAGTTGTATTTATTTGGGAACGGGAGTAAGACATTAAATTAATATAATAAGATCTTTTAACTTTCTAATAACCTTTTTTGAATTTCAAAGATAAGCAAACGAAATAAGCTTAAGATACCAGCTCATCCTCTCTTTGCTTTCCGACCTGCCCTAACAGCAGCGATCAACGACCTTGAATTAGTGAACAGCTGATCGACCATTTATTGTTTTGCACTGACCTACATCAAAAACTTCTTGGAAAGGCATAACAATAAAGAAATCTGCAAACAGCTGATCCGCTCTTTCGCTACTCGCTGATTATTGTTTTGATTTATTCATACGGTCAACGATCTGTAAGCTCAGCAAAAGAGCGGATCAGCTGTTTTGCAGATCTGAAGGGAGTTGTTGATGTACGTCAGTGCAAAACAAAACAAAACAAGGTCATTGACCGCTGCTGCAGCAAAAGAGAAACTTTTTGTGTGACAAATTTTTAATCTCCTTTCGTTCGCTCAGTTTCATATAGACAAATTTTGCAGCAAAAGCCAACAACGAAATTTTGAAATAAATATTTTGTGTGTCAGAAGATGACGTTTTTATCATGTTACGTTTTATGCTTACGTTTCCATTCAGCCAAGTTTCAACCCAGCGAAGGTGGAAAAGCCGGCACACTGCCCTCTTCTAATTGGGCGCGCGAATTGGAAATAAACAAGTGAATTTGTGAAATGGGAAAATAAATAAAGTGTTTTTCTACCTGTGGGAGGAGGTGCTCCAACACCTGCCTGTATAATAAGATTTGTTCTATGAGTTTCGGACGTATCGATAGCTGCCCATGTTGGGGTTTTAATGTATCCTCAAATAGGTCCAATTTCGAAATTGCTCGGCTCGGGCACACTGGTTTTTGAACTCCATTCACTGTTGAGAGTTTTGTTAGGTTCCATAAGCAAAACGCTGTGAAGCTCTAGTTCTGTTAATTTTATAAGCAAAACGCTGTTATCCGCCAATTCGCAATGCTGACGGCCATTAGTGTACTTGGATGCGAAAGATAATTGGCGCGCGTCTGGAATTGAGTGACCTTTGCGCACACAAATAATGAAACCAAAAAAATCGTGGCGTACGGTCGAACTCTTCGAGTGGCCACACCAATCTACGTCATTCATTCAATTCATCATTCAATACTCGTTCGGCTCGGGCACACTGGTTTTTGTTTTCTGAACGTTCGGCTGTGGGTTCCGTGGCCGTGCGTGGAAAAATGCATAGATATAGATAAGACAGGCGCAAGAGATCAGATATCTATATCTCCGCGGAAGAGAACGTCAGAGGCTTTTGCCTGCGGATTTGTGGAACCGTGAAAAGGAGCCCCGAGCGAGGGAGTTGGAGCGAGCAAGTGAAGAAGAGAGAAGCAGTGAGAGCCAGAGGCGGAGGCAGCCAAGACAAAGTGCATTTTCAGGGCGTGTTTTGTGGCCCCCCGCTCGAACGCGGTCCCCTCCCTGCCCCCTCACAGCCTCCCACTCGTCGGGCGGCAGCAGCGATCAATAAAAGTTTGCCAGAAATATGCTGCAAGTTCGCGAATAAGAAAATACAAAGTCAAGCCGAGAAATAACAAATAAAATCGCAAACTTCCTTTTCTGCGTGAGTGTGCGAGCTGCGTGTAAGTGAGTGTGTCTCCAATCTTTTTTGTCTACTCCAAAACGCAGAAAGAGAGAGAAAAATGTGTGTGGAAGAAAGTGTGTGTACAAGTGAAGTAAATTAAAGCAAAGCAAAAGGCAAAACGGCAAATAATTGAGCGAAAAAGCAACGGAAAGAGCGGATAAATCAAATAGTAATAGTAAGCGAAATAACGACAAAAGGAGCCGCCAATCAGAGAGAGGGAGAGAAAAGTGTACAAGTTGTTGTTGCTGCTGCGCAGGAGCGAAAGACAGCGAAAAAACCACCCACAACCCCCTTTAAGGCCACCACCCGCCCACAAATGGGTGCTCAGCAGGGCAAGGACAGGGGCTCCCACTCGGGAGGGGGCGGGGGCGGAGGAGTTGCCCCCGTCAGCTGCATCGGCCTCTCGAGCAGCAGCAGCCCCGTTGCATCCGTCTCGCCGCACTGCATCAGCTCCGGTTCTGGCAGCGGCAGCAACGCCCCCCTTGGCGGCGGCTCAACGCTCCGCGGCTCCCGCATCAAGTCCTCAGCCACCGGACACAGCAGCAACAGTGGTGGCGGCGGTGGAGGCAGTAGCAGTGGTGGTGCAGCGGGCGGTTCTGGAGGATTGAGCCAACGCAGCGGTGGACACAAGGATCCTAGATGCAATCCCTCCGTCGGACTCAACATATTCACCGAACACAACGGTAGGCTCAGACTTTTTTATCTCCGATTTGCACCTGCATGTAGGATACACAGAAAATACATCGAATTTTCCATTATTTTCTATATCGATGGTGTGTTGATTTTTTATGAGATTATGTAAATAGGAAAAAGGGAACCAATCCGTGTGTCATTCCATTTCACCACTTACACAGAAATATTATATAGTGCATGCAGCATCCAAGCTCAGGTGTAAATTTCATCAAGGTGTCGTTATTTTGTTGTTTTAATTAACCACAAAAATGGTTGCGAATTGCTTGAAAACTGTTTGTGAAATTGTTAAGCTTTTTGCAACCTGAAATCCAATTTCAGTGGGTAGTTTATCACTTAAATAATGACATAAAAATTTAAGTAATATTTATTTAAAGATACAGACAAACCTAAACGTTTCGTTCTAGAAAGCACAACTTCCGGTGTTAAAAATTCAAATTCTTATTTCTTATTGAAAATTATTAGAAATTACTAGATCTAAATATGTAAGGCAAATTTGTGTTCAGTGTATGCAAAAACAAAAAGAAAACGACAGCAGACAGACTCATGCATCGCAGCATTTAATCTCAGGTGTAAATATAATGCGAATTCTGATTTCCTCTTCTCAAATCATGTTTATATTGTACATAAAATGCATAAAATGAAAATTCTTCTTCGTCTCATCCTCTTTGTGCCCCTCTTTCTTGTCGTTTCACTCCCCCTGCGTCGCTTTTCATGCTGGCTTTCCAATTGAGCTAATTTCTTTTTCCCATTGCTTCCGATTATATTGGGAATTATTGTTGTTATTTGCCGGCTAGTTTCCTTACTTGTTGTTGCTTCGCCGCTTCTTTTGTTGACAGCGGAGAAAGAGGAATAGAGGGAGAGAAAGAGAGCGAGAATGAGAAAGGTGGAATGAGGGAGAGCAACACGCGGCGATTTGATGGAAATGTTATGTTGTTTGTGTGCTATTTGGGGCGGTTTCAGTTGATGTTCCGTTCCTTTTCTCCATCATCCTTTATTCCTCGTACACGCTTTGTACTCGCTTCTTCACTCTCCATTCTTCCATCCTTCACATACGGCACCCTTATCCCTTTTTCCTTTATCCCTGCCACCCGCACAGTGGTTGAAATTGCGACCCAAGAACGCGAGGAGCACCGTTATATGTATCCCACCCCCGCTGACATTGGCACTTCCACTTCCTCCGCTTCCTCCATATGTCCACAACCCCCTTTTGGTGTTTCCCATTTTACGCACATTTTTATTACATTTTTCCTTGTCTAATATTTTCCTATTATTTGCTTTGGCAAGTTGCAGCATTTTCCTGGTCGCCGCCCCCCACTTCCGCATTTTCTCTACCCTCTGGCATTCATTTATCTGCCCTTTCCTTCGTAATAGCCTTTTTATGTCCCTGTCGTCGATGTCCTACCACAATAGGAGCACCCATTGAGTGGGATACCAGGATTTGGTACAAGGGATTGGGGAGATGGAAACATATTTGTCGGATTTTAATAGTTTAGGAATTAACAGAAGAAAGCCCATCTAACAAAGGCTCTGAAGTTTCCATAGTGAGCCATACAATGCGGAAAAGTTATGGCAATCGAAAGGATTTTCCACATTTCTCTTGGCCCATCATCTATCTCGCTGCGGTTTCTTATCTCGCCACAGGCAAGGCCTTCCGTCTCCCGTCAAGCAATTTGTAATCAATTAATGCTATTTTTATTGTAATTAGTCGCTTATATTGTGTGCACTCGGGTTCACTCAATCTCATCGCTAGAGTCATGAAAGCGCCAAGCCAGCCAAGGCGCTGATAAGCCGGTTTTCCATATAAATATTTATGGATGCTCGTATTGAGTCATCCGCGGGCTCGCATGTAACCAGGAGTTCAGCATCCCAGCCCAAGAAAAGCGAAATAAAAATACGACAAATTTCCAGTTTCGTGCGAGCGAATTTCCCACACACAGAAATTGCACATTTATTTGCTAGCCAAACTATTCAAAAAGGTCGAAAAGGGGGCTTTCGAATTGCCTTTTTCGTGTGTCTGCTGTGTCTGGTCTGGCCTGCGAAATGCCATTACAAAATTACAATGTAAAAACTGTGTCTGTGCCTGCAGATTACAAGCCGACACAAATCCCCAAACAGCAGAAACGGAAAGCCCAACTCACCGCAATTGTCAGTCCGGGTCGATCTAGGCATCGCCGCTGCTGCTGAGCGGGTCACGTGGGGGGAATTATGGGGGAAAGTCGCGCAACGGAACTCCAGCTCTCAATCACAGCTGAAATACAGGCACAGATACACACACGTAACCCAGGGCACAGTGGGAGATATTGCAGAAAATCAGCTGTTTATTGAGTATCTGAAAGATACATAATTTTGATCGCTTATCAAGCTGTTGTAGAGAAGATATTGGTCTCTAGGCAGAATTGTATTTTAATATTTATATATCGTTCTTAAATAGTAAAGTTATCAAGGGAAACCCATCGATGATTACCTGAAAAAGTACTAGGAGACATCACATCTTTAAACATTTCAAGTGCTGATAAATAATAAATTAAGCCTCTTAATTTATAGCCAAACAAGACAGTCAAGACGAGTAAAAAAACTGTAAGATAAGAAACTCTTACCAGAGAAATAATATATTTAAACAATCGATTTAATTATTTAACATATATCTCCAAAAATTATGATAGGTATTTATTTATTTTCAAACATGATATATATCATCTTTATATAAAACTTACAACTTTCTTGCTTCTTTTTGTAATATTAGTTAATCCTCGGGACTCTTAAATAATCTAAAGAAGCTAATTGGCCACGTAACACCCACCGTGCAGCTGTCGTAGGAGGCAGTTGTTGCAATTTCATTAGCTTGTTGTTGCTCGTTACACGATACTATGTAATTAGACACTTTTGAGGGACAGTAGTTGCATGGGCGAAGAAGGGATTGGATTGTCGCTCTTGGGAAAATACCGTAGAACCGGTGCCGTCGAAGTCGATGCCGATGCCGAAGCTGAGGCCGTTGCAGATGCCTCAATGGAGTTGCCAATTGCAGAGTGTGCACCAAACACACACACACACACACCACTCCTCGCACTCCGTTGGAGCCATCCCATCGGAGGAGCCACTGCACCACTCGGCAAACAGCTCACGCAAGTTGACGTCTCAAAAATAGACTCAAGTGGGAGCGAAGCCCCAACTCCTTCTCTCAAGGAGAAAAAGTCCATGAAGTGCGTTTGTTTTTACGCTGCAAGAAAATAATATTTTTAATTTGATATAAAATTGTCTACTTTTTAGCAATGCAGGAAGTTTATTGAACTCGTATGTGAATTTTTAGCTTTTTAATTTCTCATAAAAAAGTCCATAAACTCCCGGATTTTTGTTAAAAATTCCGCAAATTATTTATAAAAATGAAAACATATGCAAAAGTTTTTCAAGGGGTCATATTATAACATTTGATATTGGTAATTATTTGCACACAAAATTATTCTTTAAATTGGAAATTCCAAGTTGGTTATTAGGAGCAAATATACATTTATGGACTCCGAAGAGTTGAAATAAATAACTCGTCGTGCTACAATAATTAAGGTATAAAAATAGGAAATAACTTTCTAGTTTCAGTAAGCCGGAAAAAGCCGGTTCCGGTTCATTAAAGCTCTGATTTTCGCTCCGCTTCCCTTGAATATTATTTGAAATATTAATGAATCTGGTTATATAATTGATATGTTGGATTGGCATAGAGTTATAGATATTTTAAAAGATATATCTAGGAGTTTAAGTGGCGGCCAGCAGCCTTAAAAGTTGCGTTTATAAAAGTTAAAGTTAAAAGTTAAACTTATTTCAGCTCGCTTTCTGCTAGTGACTTAATTCATTACTTTTTATTTTTCCTGTGTATATCCAGTTGCTCTTTCCCTCTGTCCTCCGTCTCTTTTTTTGCCAGGAGGGAAACCCGAGAGTTGTGTGTTCGGTCTCAGTTTGTTTGACATGCAAGCGGCAAATTATGAGACGGGGCAAATGAACTTTTCACAAGGCTAATGGGTGGATTTGAAGAGGTGGAGGAGGGGGAGGTGGGAGGTTTATGCTGGAAAGGTGGCAAACAGGTGACGGCACAAAGGCAGGGAAAATTGTTTGCTATTCGGCTTGCTTTCCAAACACGGAATTAATGTACAAGTCGCATAAATATTTCTTCAATGATTTTTATATGCTCAAATATAATTGTCGGAAAAAGGGAAATCGAAAGGGGGAAAGGAGGGCGGCGTTGTCTCCATTACCACTTTGTAAGCATTTTCTCTTTAACGGCTGCACTTCTATTATTAGCCCCCAAAACGAAATGTGTATCTCTTCTCCATGCTTTCTGTGTTGTTATTGTCGTTTTTATACAATTTCCTTTGGGCGCTGACAGAGATGGAAAGTTGAAGGAGTCGGAAATCACAGAGAGGGGCGTAATTCAGAAATGTTGCTAAGGGGGATCAAGAGAAATTTATCTTTAGTCTTGTATCTTAAATTGACAAGCGAATAGAGTTTTTTTTTGATGTAGCTAAATATATAATCCAAAGTTCCTTAAACTTGTGAAGATTAAAAAAGCATAATTAAAGACAAAATAAATTCTGGGTTTAATTAAAATAATTGTACCTTTAAAAACTGAAATTTACAGTTTTAAACGGATAGTTTTTCATTAAAAAAAATGTGTTTATCATATGTTACCCAATTTTAGAGTAATATTTGGTAATACAAATGCTGCTTTACATTATTTTCCCCACAGAATATCTGAAAAAAAATATAACTAAAATGTAAGATAAGAGATTGTAAATATAACTCAACTCTCCTCCCACTGCCTGACCTTTGACAGCGCCCCTGACTTTTAGTGGAGCAGCAACAAAGTGCACTACGCGCCATGACGTTATTTTGCATGTTCTCGCTCTCTTTCTGTCTCGGTATTCACCAGACCAAAGATATATATATATATATATCTTTAGTATTTGTGGCTGTTCCTGTTTTCGATCAAGCTCGTAAATCCTTTCGTGCCTCATTTTGTTTCATTTTCGGCTTCTTTTTGGTTCAGTTTGTTCGATGAGATTGCATTGCCAGGCCCAAGCGCTTTGATGTTTTTATTTTTAGATATTTTTAGACCGATTCCAGTTCTTAGGCACTATCCCCCTGCCACTCCCCGCGTTCTTTATGGCGTGTCAATCGAAATAGTAACTCCACGGAGCTCTTCGAATTCCAGTTGGACAGTCGCCAACAGCTGTTCGAGGCTCGAATAACAGCTGATGTTTTGGGAACAACAACACGCCAAATAACGAAAACAATTTATTCTGGCAAATAAAACTGAAACTTAGGAATTTTCTGTCATTAGAAAATTAATCCAATGGAAGCTCTTGCATTCCATTTAAATTCCCAGGGGGACTTGAACTTTTACGATCTGTAAAATCCCATATATCATCATAAATCTGACAACACTTTAATTTTGTGGGATTTCTCCGATCAATTTAAAGTCTATTTTGCCCATTCGCGTGACATTAAACTGAGTTTTAATGTCATTTTCGTTATTTCCGATTTTCATTTTCCCATTTTCGCATTCCCCGCGGAGGTGGAGGAGGAGGATGGACCCGCATATTATTTCAAGTCTCTAGGAGACCATTTTCCTTGCGGTCTTTTCGCCTCACTGAGAATTGTTTGCATAAATTAGCCGGCGACGAAGGAAAATAGAAATTGAAGGGAAAAAACAAACAAAAAAGACAAAAATATATATAAATGTATTCATGGAGGAAAGCAGCATATAACGGCAACTAATTAGAAGCCCAAGAAATTTCTTCTCCCCCGATTTTCTCTATTCTTTGCTTTGCTTTGAATATTTGAGGTCATAAATATTGACGCCACTTGATTGATTGACTGACACTGCCACACACACAATATCTATATCTTCTTGGCTTTAATCGGAAATAGTGAGAGGAAGCACTCTACTTGAAATATTTATTTATATTTACAATATTTTGGTTCTGCTTGCAATCCCCAAAAGCAAACACACACATGAATTCCTCTTTCTACTTACCCCCCTTTTTTCTCTCCTGTGTTTGCGTTTATTAAATTGAGCGATTTTCCCTCTCTTTTTATTAAACAAGCCCGCAAGGTCATATAAATCAGTAAATAACAAACTTTTCTCCTTTTATTATATATTATTATTTATGTTTATTGCAGCCAGTGCAGGGCAAATAAAGTGGGTGTTTTTTTACTGAATGCTGCTACAATATCTATAAAAATATAGTTTACATAGAAAAATATTGCAAACATAATCTTCATAAGCTTTCGTTTTAGTAAATTAAACTTAATGGGTATTTTGGCTTAATTTAAATTTATTAAAATATTATATAGAGATACGAAAAAGATAAAAGGTAGCAGAAACTTTAAAGCTCTTAATAAATCTATTTTATCCCCTAAAAACAAGATGAATCTTCCACAAGGTTCTAATTTCCTGGCAGTCCGCTGTTTTGTGATTGTAAACCAGTTTTCTAGCCAGAACTCTGAATCCATCTTTGAGACATCAAAGAAGTTTGAAGAATCCGAGATACCGATTTCGATTCTGCTCCATCGCTCTCGGTGTCAGGTCCCAGTCTCTGTCTCGGTGCTCCGCCAGTGCCAGTGCCACTGTCTCTGTTTCTGTCTCGGGTTTTGAATTGCATTCGCTCCAATCACGTTTGCAATTGCAACTGTTTATGCGATCCGAGGGGGTCAGGCAGGCATGGGCTCAGGTGGGTGGCAAAAGGGGGTTCGAGTTACTCGACAGCTTGGCACGTTCACAACCTCGGATATGCCTACACGTAGATATATGTATGTATATCTGAACCAGCTTTATTCACCTTTAGTTCAGGCTCCAGATAGCGAAAGGCAGCGCATAATGTAATCTCTGCAGAAGTAGCAGCTGCAGCAGGTTGATTGAATTTTTTTCTCAGCTCAGGTGTGGCATAATCCCCCAGCCAGAAGTTGCAAAAAAAAGAAATAAATAAGAATAAGCTGCAAAAGGTGCACAAATGAAGTGTGAAATGAATGATGTGCGAAATATTCCCACAAATAGCGAAAAGCTAGAAGCAGACTTAAGCTCGGGGATTGGACTTTAAGCCTTTAAACTCAGATATAATAATTTAAAAAATATAAAAACAATATAATTTCCTATTTTAAGCTTTAATTTCACTTTATTTTCTCATAGATATTTTGTAATTTCTTTTTCCTCTCCAATTTGGGCAAAGAAAATTTCACCCATTCTTCTAACCTGCTTATTAGTTTCTCTCCTAAAAAATACCATTTAAATAGATAGCTCTACATTTATATATATATATATTTATTTCTTGTTATTTATCTTTTTTTTTTGCACAAAACAAATTAAGAAAATTGCCAACCGTTTATCGAGCGAGGAGAAAAGAAGAGAAATGTGTGCAAAAGAAAAGAAAAAGCATGACAAATGCAAATGAAACCTGTTTTTTTATATATATTTTTTTTATATTTGCCGGTGGCGGCCCCCAACAAAGTCATGTCCCCCCTCTCTCTTTTTTGGCGGGTATCCCCATTTCTATCAGCCGGTGGTCAGTGAACCGTTGGCCAAAAACATGAAACAGGCGGAAAAATATGCCCAAAAACTGAAGAAAAGAACAGAACTGAAAATTGGGACATTAATAATTTAAACTGCAAACAAAAACCGATCTTTATATGTTTTTGTTGATTTTTTGTTGTTCATAATTAATGCGAAATTTAATTCATTTAATTGCTGGCAAGGCTTTAGGCTTCTGCCACATCCTCTTTACTTCTCTTTCAGTCTTTCTACACTTTCGCTTCTTCTTATGTGAAATACCCTAAAGAAATTAGGGAATTCTGAATCTAAACTAAAGATGTATCTAATTAATATCTACAAAATGAAACTAGAAAACAGTCAGCTAAAATTTTATAGACAGAACTTATTTGTTTAATTAAAACTTCAAGACCCTGGCTGTTTTAAATAATAATTTAATTAAAAAGAATTCAAAGGTTTACTTCCCTTAAAGTTCCTTCATAAATTCCCTTTTTAAAAAAACCAAAGAAACCATCTTTTTTCCAGGGTATCCCTTATGTCGAGGGCCTCCTCCTTTCAGGAGGATTATTTCACCCGCTCCGCATGGACGGACTTCATTCAGAAGTTTGTGTTTGGGCTTTGTCTGGCGACGTCTGTCAATTTTTATGCCGTCTGGTAATATTTAAACGACATCCACATCCGTGGCTGGTTGTCGCTCGGCGTCCGTTTCATTTCATTTATAGCAATTGCACTTGCTTCCAAGAAACCGAGAACCGAGAAGGAATCCAGCTGAGGAAAGGAAGTGCAAAAGCAGGAAAATGAATCACCAAGAAGTCTTATTTTTCTGCTGTTTTTTCCTCTTCATCATAGAGAATATGATGGCTTGGAGTTTCTATGCTTCTACTTTGGGCTTTAAATAGTTTTCCACGTCTCTTTGCCTCTTTTCAATTTCCCGAGCCACAAGACCTTTTCTTTTCCCTTCCCGATTTCGCATTCTGTTCTCACAATCAAGATAAACGAACCTTTTTCTTTGAAAGAAGAACTTGTCCTGTCCCAGGCAGAGAAGAAAGAAAAGATTTCAATCTTTTTTTGGGGGAAATTTTCGCTGTGGGAAAAACCAAATTGGATTTAAAATGCCTCGCAAAAGCCAACTAGAAACGGCAGAGTCATTAATTACAATCGTTATCAATCAGTTCGTTCAACTTGAACCTTTTACAGGTGGGAAAAATCAGTGGCAAGTGCTAAACTTTCACTTTGGCCGGCATTTTTCAGTCTTTAAAAATTTAATAAAAATAAACAAATCAAAAATTTAAAACAACTCTGTTAATTGCTGACTCAATCAATCAATCATTTTTCCATGGCAGCCCCAGCCAAACAACAAATTTTACAACAAATTTCCCGCTTCTTCACGCTCGACTTAAGTTAAGCGCCGAAAAAACGAAATCAGAAAACTAAAAAATCATATAAACAATTTATACACGCAGACGAATAATGGCGAAAAAATAGTTGAAAAGCAGACAGCTGGAAATAGAAAATCATTTGCTGTGAAAATGGTAATTATTATGGCAGGCAGGCGAGGAAAGTGAAAACTACAACGATTTTTCTTTATGTTGTTGTTTCAATTTTTTAGTGCGTAATTCGTATGAACAAAAATTTGTTAAATCATAATGCGGTAAGAGTTTCTTTGTTGGATGATGTAAAATTAATGAGAGAGGTCGAGAAGAGGGTATAATTATTTATTATCAGACTGGTATTAAATTACACCTATTTTAAGGTTCAATTTGGGATTTTTTAGTTAATGTATAATGAAATGGGAATTAGAACTAATTTAAAAGGTTGAAATAATAAATACATTTCTTGAAACATTTTAAAGAGAAATATTTTAAATATTCTTTCAGATGTTTAATTCTATTTCTTTTATCTCTTTTTCTAAATTTTCAACTTATCAGTATTAGCTGTACTGATAATTTATTTTCTCCGTGTTTTTTCCACCAAAAGATTACACCCAAAAAAATTAGAAATCCGTTTTTTCCGTCATTATTCAACAATTAGTCGGACAACTGAGCGGATACGCAATAGACGTGACCGGCGGGTTACGTAAACTGGGGAAATGCGACAATGACAATGATGGCAACGAAAGGGGGAGGAAATTTGTGCCTATGTATGTGTATGTACTGTAAAGGGAAAATTGCGCACATTAAAAAGCTTTTAGGCCTGAGCCTCCCTCCCAGCCATAAAGATAATCAAATTTCGTTTGTCGAGCGTCGCGTTGAGATTACATTGATTGGGTAGGTGGAAAATATTTCAATTCCCATTTATGTTACCACTACAATTGGACAAGGCTAATTACATGCTCCGGCAAATGGCACTTTGATCTCGGAAATATTTTATTTTCAGCACTTTATGTACGCCCTTTCTTTCGGTGGCACTTAATTGAGAGATTACGCAAAGTGCAGTGCCAAAGGTTAATTTGAAGCACACTTTCGGGTTTGAAGCTTGAAGTTTCCCAAGGTTTCTTCGGGAAACAATTGGAGTTTTTACGCCCACGCACTTGAGACTTTTCTATTTGTTACTGTCGTCTCAGCTGCTTTTCCCATGCCTTTACAAATTCCAGAGCATTGTCTCTGCGACTTCCTCCACAGTCGTCCATCTGTTTTTGTTGTTTTGATGATGACCCTCAGATCTCTTGGTTTTTATCTTCTCCCCCGAGAGCTTTTCACATTTGTTTATCTAGAACGGAGAGAAAAAGAACTCGTAGTTTTATGGTCAAATGCTTTTTATCGCCGGCTCAAATTTATTATCTGAAAAATATGCCCACGCAAAATGTTTGGGAATGTTTTTACATGCAAATGAATAAGCACATATATCTAGGAAAAAAATATGACAAATGCCTCTGCTCTCCATGGTTTAGCCATAAACAATCAACAATAAACAATAAGCCATAAAACATAAACAAAAACAAAGCAAAACCAAATCCCAACGCAGACACCGAACTGGCGCAGTCACAGAAAAATGGCAGGTAAAAAACGAGTGAAGAAAAAACCGAAAAGTAAAACCAAAACAATAAAAAATCATGAATGAATGGCATGTGTGAATTCCGAATAGGTTTTAGCCAAGAACAGTGGACGCTGGCCGGCACAGGGAAAGGCTTTAAAGTTATGTTTAAAATAAATTCTTGTGGGGCATATTAGAAAATTAATTGGTTTTTGAGTAAAAAAAGGATTTTTTAAAGATATATTATATAATAATATCGCAAACCTCAAAAGTAATCTATAAGCTTTCGTTTTGTTATAAATAATATCAGTTATATTCATTAAATTTAAAGATATTCTCATAAAACAATCATTCTTACTGAGGAACTTTTCCATTCAACTTATTTATTATCTCTTTATTTTCCTCGACTGTTCCCACTGTGTTCTTGGTGTCTTTCTGCAAGTGAGTCACTCACTTGACACTCGCAATTGGACTGTTCAGTGTTGCGACTGTTTGGCCAACGCGTCGTCGTCGTATGCTGCTTATTTCCGTACCGCCTTCACCCCTTTCCCGTGTCCGTTCCCGGTCATTCAGTTCGTCATTTGCATAGCCACAGAAATTGTGCATGCCGATGGATTTCGAGCTTTGTTTTGTTCGCTTTTCTGGTCGACAATTAAAAGTCAATTTCCATTTACAATCGACAACGATATATGGGGACCCTTTGGTCACGTGATAATGGATGATGGATACTGGACACTGTGGATACTTTCCCTGTGAACCTGCCAAGCTGTTATTGATAAAGTCGCAGCCTGATGTCCAAGGGCCAGATTCCATTTCAGATAAGTTTGTGAGACAAACTTTCCCCTCTGTCCGTGACGTGAAAATGTATTCAAAGCAAAAATGTTGCAGCTTTGTGAACTTTGTAGCAAGGACAACAACGTTGCAAGGATGCACATTGAAGGGGGAGACACGGATCGATGGGACCTTCTCCACAAATTGCTACCTTTTTTATAACCTTTACAGAGGAGATACCCTGGAATACTAAGCAGCGAGTAGGGTTTGAATTTGGCAAAAAATAAATTTAAATTTGTTTATATTATTTACTTATTCATACTATATAATTCAGGATAATTACAAGCTTTAGTTTGAGAAGTACTTGTATCTCTAGGGTATTCACAGCTTCCATTCCCCAGGCTCGGGCGACGCCCTTTTATGTGGCCTGCCGCAGTGCTTGTCCTTCACCTTTTCCCGCTTTCCTGGGGTTTTTTTGTCTCAATTTTCTGCACCCCACAGGCCTGCATTTGTGTCCTCTTGTGGGCTGGATGCCGGCATTCAATTAATTTGCTGGCGATGATGCGATTTTATGGATGACACTCAACGCTCGGGCTCTAGGCGGCGGTAAAGGTTTTCATTATTGATTTTAGTCCCACCTTTTTTTTACTCCGTCTGTCGCTCTTTAATATGTATTTATTGCACTCACTTGATTCCCATCAAGTTGGTGGAATGCACATAAAGAAATTGAGAACTATTTTTTACCTTTTCTTATCAGGAAATTGTAGAACTAAATTATATTCTGTGCTGGGTCTATAAATAATAGATCTACAAGTTAATAAATAGCATTTTTGAGCATAAAACTCTCAATTTAAATTTAATTTCCTAGCTAAAATAATTTTTATCCAGCTTTTCAATTAAATTTTGAATTAGGAAAAACAATTTATAGAATTCAATTTATAGAAATTGTGAGATTTTTTTGTTTTATTTTAAAGTGTAAAGAAGGCAGCCGGCTGCGTCACACGTCACATTGGACTGCCAGCACCCCTCGTCCTTTGTCCTCTCCTGCTTTTCCTTCCCTTGAGCACAGCATAAGGCAGTCAGCCAGCCACTAGCCTTGAGTGCGGAATCCTTAGAAAAGTGGTAAAATTGCCAGTGGCAGCCAAAGGGAGTACCATGGAAGGAGAGTTGCCTTTGTCGTCGTCAGCCAAGGGTGGATTCTACATACATACATTTATATATAATTTTTCTTCATATTCCTCTTGCCAAGTGCAGGGCCAAGTCATCCTCCTGGCCACCACCTCGGTACCCCTAGAAAAGCCTCCGGCTCGTTGCCTTTACATAACTTTCCTTTTGTTTTCGCATCTTCTGTCCCTTTTGCTGTAGTTTTTTTCGCACTCGACTGGCAAGGGGAGGAACTTGATCCCAGGAGTTTCTAACCCCCAACTAAAAAAAAAAAAAACAAAGAATAAATTAAATTCTTTTACAGTTTTTCTGGCATTTCCTACAACCGTTACCAGTTGCTTTTTTTTGTCAGTTCGAAAAAAACAGGGGAAATTACATGGGAAACTTTACTTAAATTCCCAGAGATAACCATATGTTGGACAGGGAAAACTCTTTTTCAGTTTTTAGTAGGTTAATTTCTTAATAATTCCCCTAAATAGCTGGCCCTGTTTGGTTTCCATTTCCCTTCGGGGCGTATATAGTGCCCGGATCTAATCGGTGGGTCTGCCAGCTTAATGATCTCAAGTTCCGCTTCAAAAGTTCCGCTTCGAAAAAGTATCTTTGGGTCATGAAAAGTAACAGAAAAATGCATTCCTATTATGTATCGAAGGTGCAGAGAAAGAAATCTAATTGCAATTGAGAGAAAGGTTTAAGTAAAATAATGAATTGATAAAGTATACAAGCTGCTGCAGAATTAATTATTTTTCTCAGTAACTTGGAAAGTTTTCTTTATCAACAATGTATCTTTCCCTTTAACTTTAATCAAATTGAAAAGTTCTCAAGGCCCCGGCACAGAGGCAAAAAGCTGAAATCAAATCCCCTAGAATTTCCCTTCTCAATTCTCGCTCAACTGGGCCCAACGGAAGCCAGAAAAATGACTAATTAAATTTACACCGTAAAAGTTTATTACTGTTGACTGGCCACGCCTCCTCCTCCTCCTCCTCCTCGTGGAACCCAATGAGTCGGTTCACCGTGCCCCTTCTATATGCGTCTGGATGTCTGGCCCAGAGGGGCCAAAGGCAAAATGTGAATGAAATCCGACAAGTAGAGTAGAGTGCAGAAGAAGCCGAGGCCAACTGAAAATCCCTGCCAGGTTAAGACACAAAAGCCCTTGAGCTGAAAACACAGAAATACGTAGAAGTAAAAAAATTCAACAGACAGCTAAAATAAAATACAACAAAGTGGGGGAAAAAATATAAAACTAAAGCGAAACGTGCACTCAAATGAGATAAAAACGAGAGCCAGTCCAGAAATCAAACCCGCAAACAACATGAAACCATGAATGAAAGACAGACGACAGTGAGAGAGCGAGGGAAATGCATGGCCATAAATCAGACATTGAAGCTGGAGAGCAGAACCATTATCCTCACATCCTTAGATAATAAATGGCAGACAAGGACACGCCATCAAACAAAGGCTACATCTCGGGGGACACTCACTGCCATGAGTAACTGCTGCAAGTCTGTAATGAAAAGCCTTTCAATAGTTTATGTAGTACTAGTTCTTTGTGGTCCCACAGTGGGTACTAAGTAAACAGGAATCTTCTGGGAGTGGAAAAGCATTAGTCAGTGCAGCTGGGTTTTTATTTATAAATAAACCAAAAACATGATTAGTTGGGGATTAAACATAAAAGATGATTCATTTTCCTGGGATGTAATCTAAAGTGAGTTTAAAACTAGTGTTTATTTAATGGATTTTATGGTGAAAAGTCAGGGAAAGATTATTTCTTCAACAGCAACTACTGTACATTTTTTGTATCTTATTTTACAGCTGCTGCTGAGGCCACTGATTTCAATCTGTGCTTACTCAACACACTTGCTATTGGGTCTTTGAGTGGGTTTTTTGGGAGGGGGGGTTGAGGTTTTGACTGAGTGGAGCACTTCTCAGGGGAAGGTTTTGGGGGTGGCTCACAGCACATCATCATTTCATCCGTAATCAGCTCTCAGTTGTCGAGATGCCCCAAATTCACTCTAATAACCTGCATGGCGGATGTGCATGGCTTCTCCTCCAGACATCGTTTTGCGTCTCTAGTTCCATCTCGCGTTGTATCTCTTGCTGTTTCCGTAGCCCCCATCATAGCGGAGCATATGTGGAATTTTTGTGACTTTAAAGTTCATTGGACCCATTCCGCATGAGCAGCGGCTTAAGCTCTTCGCTCTCCGAGTGGGCCACATATTTCTTGGCCCCTTTTTTCCCCTCTATGTTGTCAAATGTCTAAGGGGGGGGCGTGTCCCTCTGGTTTTCCAGAATTTCTGAAATACTTTTCACAGCACTTACTGCTGGCTTCTATTATAATCATCATCATTATCATCATCATCAGCTTGTTAATACTCTCTTTCTTCTGGCTTTAACCAGGGTCGCTAATTGGCCTTTCTGCGGTTACAAGACCCGCTTTTGATGTCATCCATCCATCCACCTATCCTCCAACTGTAAATAGATTGCCCTACATTGTACATAAAATAAGGAAAATGTAGTATTACTTTACCTCTAGAGTTATGCCCTTTTATTTTGTTTATTTTGATTTTGTTTGAAGCTCGCCAACTCGTAGTGAGTCGTGTCGCCATGGCCAAGATATTGCATCGAAATCTGCCTGCCATCTAGATACATATATAGTTAGATAATCCAACAGATTCGCTCACACACAAATCTCTCTCTTTTTCTCTTTGTCTCTTTTGTTTCTGCAGGTACCAAGCACAGCTCTTTTCGCAGCCATCCAGGCAAATATCACATGAACTTAGGTAAAAAACCACAAAAATTCAACAAAAAGTAAATAACAAATAAGTAATGTCATTCGTAATAATTAAAGAGTGCTTCCCGAGCAATGATTAGCCTGTTTTTTGGGGTAAAGAAAAGCATAATGATGGGAAGAATTTAATTAAGATAATTATATCAAAGGGAAACAATCTTAACTTTTTAATAATAGAAATAAAAGACAAAGGGAACTATATTTAATATAAAAAAAACTTGTTGATACCTAAACCTTATATTTGCATCAAGTAATATATTTTCTTACTCAAATAGTAATTCCAAAGCCAAAGTTCCACCTCTGCAAACCCGTTCAAACGATTGGGATCGTCGTTACACGATTCGTATTACAGAAATCAACAGATAATTCCGATAATAACAATAATTAAGCTTCTATACTGACTCATCATCGTTAGAATTCCTTGATTACCCGTCGAAGAAAATACAACAGAGTCGAAGTAGCCTCGAATTCCACAATTCCCTCCCAAAGTGAGTCACCAAAACTCAAATATTGGATCTACAGACTGCATATTAAGTGGGCTAATCTTCCGGAGGGGGTGGCACCCAAAGACCACCATTGAAGAGCCCAACATTTCCGCTCTAATCTCAGTCCCTATATTCCCATTTTATGCCCCATAACACAGCCAAACCGAACCCACACTCCCTCTACCTATTTATTCGCTATTAATATTTCCTGTCTCGCGCGCATAAATTAACGTGAATGTGCGATGGGGAACCCTTCTCAAATGCAAACCGTAAATACATGACGATTTGGTTCGGATTATGACTGCTTCGGACAACCACACATCCATTCAAAGATTCCCGGGTCTCCCAATGACTTCCACTTCACAAAAAAAAAAAATAAATATTTATTTTGTGGAGAGAATTTATGCAGCGGAAGTGTTTGCTTTGGTCAAACGTAGGAAAATCGGTAGAAATGTAAATTTTTGTTAAATAATTTCAATGGGACATTAAAGCGAAAGTCTGGCTTAAGAACACAAAGAGAGATACCCTATTATAGAAGGTTGATCCAGACAGGTTTTTATAGATCCGACAAGAGATATAGCAAGTGAAACTTTAGCTCAAAGTGGATGGTGACATTGTGAAGAACTACTTTAAACAAGGAAAAGCGATGACAATTGATGACAATCAGTTATGTTGAAATATTAAAGAAAAAACCTAACCCGCAGAATTTTATAAACAAAATTTAAAGGATACAATTTTTGCGTTTTTATTTTAAATATATTTTTGTACTAGTTTAATCAGCCTTGTTTGCATTGCTGGGTATCTGAATTTATATTATTCCCTCGACTGGAATGCATCCCACAGATATAGATACGGCTCCATGGCTATGGATACCCATTTAAACAAAAAGAAACAACAGTGTGTGTAGGAGGGAGAGCTGACAATCAGTTAGAACTCTTCCCACAATAAAAAGCTTCGTTCAGTAAAGGGATTCCTGGTCCACCGCTGGCAGTCAACGATTTGTGTAATTTTATGCCGTTTAATGCATAATTTATTCCATTCCCTCAATGGAGCAGAGAGCATGCAGCAGCCCCTCTGCAATTCCCTCTAACCCCAGCACTTGCTCCACAAATTGCCCGCATTCCTTTGGAAGAGAAACGGGTTTACCTGCATTGTCTTTATTTCTTATTGCACTGAAAACTAAGGAAATAGTATCTGCCTTTAATTTATATTAAAGAAGGCGTACATTTTGGTGTTTTACTAACCAGATATGTAGTGGGAATCCAAGGCATATTTTTGCGGTTAAATTAGGGAATTTTTTCATTCAGAAATTAACCTTTAAATATAAAAAGATACCAGATTAAAGATACTATATACATTAGATTAAATTTCAAGTTAATTCTTAAAAATTATTACAGAAATATGAAGAGATTTCATGACAGAAACCAGAAATAAAACCCCAAGACGCCTCAGTTTACTTCCTGTGCACGATTTTACTAAACTGGATCCCATTCTCGTATCTCTTTTGCAGAAGCCCTGCTGCAGTCGCGTCCATTACCTCACATTCCGGCCGGCAGCACGGCGGCCTCTCTACTGGCGGATGCGGCAGAGCTCCAGCAGGATTCCGGCGGTGTTGGACTGCAGTGCTCCTCGCTGGGCGGTGGCCACAGCTCGACCACATCGGTGTTCGAGTCCACGCATCGGTGGACTTCCAAAGAGAATCTGCTAGCGCCCGGACCCGAGGAGGATGATCCCCAGCTGTTTGTCGCCTTGTATGACTTCCAGGCCGGCGGCGAGAACCAGCTGAGCCTTAAGAAGGGCGAGCAGGTGCGCATCCTTAGCTACAACAAATCGGGCGAGTGGTGCGAGGCGCACTCAAACTCGGGCAACGTTGGTTGGGTGCCCTCCAACTATGTGACGCCACTAAACTCGCTGGAGAAGCACTCGTGGTACCATGGTCCCATCTCCCGCAATGCTGCCGAATATCTGCTGAGCTCCGGGATCAACGGCAGCTTTCTGGTGCGCGAGAGCGAGAGTTCGCCGGGCCAGAGGAGCATCAGTCTCCGGTGAGTGGATAAAACTTGATCTAATCCCTTGTGAATTATCTTAATAAAGTAACCTTCTTCTGCTGGAACAGCTATGAGGGTCGCGTCTATCACTATCGCATCTCCGAGGATCCCGACGGCAAAGTGTTCGTCACCCAGGAGGCCAAATTCAACACGCTAGCGGAGCTGGTGCATCATCACAGTGTGCCGCATGAGGGCCATGGCCTGATCACACCGCTCCTGTATCCTGCGCCCAAGCAGAACAAGCCCACCGTCTTCCCGCTGAGTCCCGAGCCCGATGAGTGGGAGATCTGCCGAACGGACATCATGATGAAGCACAAGCTGGGCGGCGGGCAGTACGGTGAGGTGTATGAGGCAGTGTGGAAGCGCTACGGCAACACGGTGGCTGTCAAGACGCTCAAGGAGGACACCATGGCACTGAAAGACTTCCTTGAGGAGGCGGCCATCATGAAGGAGATGAAGCATCCCAATTTGGTGCAGTTAATAGGTAAACATTTTCTTAGAAACTAATGGTTTTGGGTTTGCTCTGATATTTAAAGCTAATCCTGCATTTCAGGTGTTTGCACCCGTGAGCCACCGTTCTACATCATCACCGAGTTCATGTCGCACGGCAATCTGCTGGACTTCTTGCGCTCCGCCGGCCGCGAGACCCTCGATGCGGTGGCGCTGCTCTACATGGCCACGCAAATAGCATCGGGAATGAGCTACCTGGAGTCTCGCAACTATATCCACCGAGACTTGGCCGCCCGTAACTGCTTGGTGGGCGACAACAAGCTCGTGAAGGTGGCAGACTTTGGACTGGCCCGCCTGATGCGCGATGATACGTATACGGCGCACGCAGGGGCCAAGTTCCCGATCAAATGGACAGCGCCGGAGGGACTGGCGTACAACAAGTTCAGCACCAAGTCGGACGTGTGGGCGTTCGGGGTGCTGCTGTGGGAGATCGCCACGTATGGGATGTCGCCGTATCCGGGCATCGACCTGACCGATGTGTACCACAAGCTGGAGAAGGGCTATCGCATGGAGCGACCGCCCGGCTGTCCGCCGGAGGTGTACGATCTGATGCGCCAATGCTGGCAGTGGGATGCTGCCGACAGGCCCACATTCAAGAGCATACACCATGCGCTGGAGCACATGTTTCAGGTGGGTGACGTCGAGGTGTGGGACGATGAATATGATGACGATGACGATGAAGATCATGACGATCGCGACGGTGGCGAGGAGGCGAGTGACTACGACGGCGACGACGACGACGAGCATCAGCAGAACAATAACAGCAGCAGCGGCGGCGGACAGAGTCATGTCCATAGCCATAGCTCTAGCCATAGGAATAGGAGTAGTCATAGTCATAGCCACCACCATAGGCACCGCCACCACCTCGTGAACGTGCTCTGATCGATCGAGATCGAGGGTGCAAGTAGTGATAGCAATAATGAGCCACATGGTGCCCATCTCTCCTTCTCCGCTCCTCCGCAGGAATCGTCCATCACCGAAGCGGTGGAGAAGCAGCTAAACGCCAACGCCACCACCACAGCCAGCGTGAGCAGCAGCTCTGCTCCGAGCACGTCGGGCATAGTCACTGGCGGAGGAGCCACCACAACGACGGCGGCCAGCGGCGGTGCCTCTACATCCTCCGCCACCGCATCGCTCAGTCTCACCCCGCAGATGGTGAAGAAGGGTCTGCCCGGCGGCCAGTCCCTCACGCCGAATGCCCACCACAACGATCCGCACCAGCAGCAAGCCAGTACGCCCATGTCAGGTAAATAATAGCGAAAGGGCAGCAGCCCATCTATAAGATCTCTTTCTAATCATTGCTCCATTTTTGCCACAGATACCGGCTCTAGTTCCACCAAGCTGACCACCTTCTCTAGCCAGGGCAAAGGCAATGTCCAGATGCGTCGTACTACCAACAAGCAGGGCAAGCAGGCGCCCGCTCCACCCAAGCGAACCAGGTGAGCAGATTATTGATGGGATGAAAACAATGAGAACTAAAATGATTTCCATTAAAATAGCCCTTTTTGGCTGTCCCTCTCGGAGGATTAATGGGATTTCAAGGGCTAAAACATCAATTTTCTCTTGATTAACATATTTAACAAAACCATTATTATTTCCTTTCGTTTCAGTCTGCTGTCAAGCAGTCGAGACTCGACATATCGCGAGGAGGATCCGGCCAACGCTCGTTGCAACTTCATCGACGACCTCAACACGAATGGTATACACAAATTGAAAACTAGCAATTATTTCAGCCAGACCCTCTCTAGAAATTTCAAGACCCAAATTCCAAAACATCAACACAACAATACACAACAACAAATACGTACACAACAACAACCATTACTGCAACAACAAAAACAGTCCGTACAGCAACAGCAATCCGTAGCACAGCAACAACATCTACAACAACAACAACAGAAACAACAGTATTCCATTAAGAAATCGTCCTCGTGCAGTAGTTTCCTTTACGACATCCTATTTCGAGGTATTATTTCGTCAAGGGAGTCTTCAACAACAAAAGCTCCAAATTCTAAATTTTTATGTTATTTGTTTTGTTATTTACTGTTTGTGTTTTATTGGTTTGTTATTATTATTATTATTGTATAATTATGTGGAATTTATTTGCTTATTTTCTAAGTTAATTACTAATTCTTGATTTTGTGTCGACATTATTCTCCCTTCTCTTCTTTCATTTTGTTAATGTTATTTCAGAGTATATTTGTTTAATACCTTATTAACCATTTACCTTTACTTTCTACATTTATTAGTAATTTGATTCATTTAAAAAGATTAATTTCAAATAATATGTTTTTATGAATTCATTGGTGCCTGTTAACTTTAAGTTTTTATATATTTGGAGTCTGTTACCCTGTGTTTTGGTTTATAGCCTCGAAAGAGATTTATCTTGGTTAATTAGTATATATTTTTTTTAATTTTATTATATTTCTATCACATTTTAATTTAATTTTAATGAAAATAGAAGAGTTTTTAAGCAAAACAACACTTTAAGAAGATAAAATTAATATAAATTCACGGATTGTCAAAGAAATCGATCGAATTTCGGGATAAATCTATATTATTTTGAAAATAATTGGGGAATAAAATCAAAATAAATTATTTATTTAATTATAATAATATTATATTAATTAAATATCCCTATCTTAACGTTCTATGCGAAATTCTTGATATTTTAAACTTTTTTAAATTAATATTTTCGATTATTGAGCGCGATATTTGTAGTTGCATTACTTATTTTTATACTTGGAAATATTTTTCGTTCTACAAATCCTTTCCAGGTTAAAAGCCAACTAAAACTTAAAACTTTTATTGTTGTTAAATCGATATTTTGGTGTTTTGTAGTTTTACCGCTTGACATTTACATACATTTACTACATCAAACATCAACGCACACTCACACCTACACAAGACTTTGGTCAGGCTTAACTCACGTTCAGCGATGGGAAGGTACATACTTGTATTTACCCTTCCATCACTGCCCTTTACTACCATCATTCAGCATCCAGCACCCGGCACGAGCATTCAGTTTAATCCCCATGCAACCAGTAATCCCCATTAACCAATCTTTACTTTTCCCTTTCGCTTTGCCAGGCTTGGCCCGGGATATCAACAGTTTGACGCAGCGATACGACTCGGAAACAGATCCGACCGCCGATCCTGATACCGATGCCACGGGTGACAGCCTGGAGCAGAGCCTGAGCCAAGTGGCCGTCGCCTCGCCGGCCGGCAACAAGATGCAGCACTCGCTTCACGGAGCCGGAGGCATTGGACCTCGATCATCGCAGCAGCACAGCTCCTTTAAGCGTCCAACTCCGGCGCCCGTGATGGGCAATCGGGGTCTGGAGACCCGTCAGAGCAAGCGCTCCCAGCAGGGGCTGCCAACGCCACTATCACCGGCACCAGCCCATCCACATCCGCATGCGGGCAGCAATAATGGCAGTGCTCACCCCATCACTGTGGGCTCTCTGGATGTGATAAACGTAAAGAGGGTGGTGAATCGCTATGGAACCCTGCCCAAGGTGCAAAGAATCGGAGCCTATCTGGATAGTTTGGAGGATAGCAGTGAGCCTGTGGCTCCCGCTGCCCCGGCAGTGGCTCCGGTCGCTCCTACACCGGCCAACGGACATGCCACGCCGCCGTCAGCCAGGATTAATCCGAAGGTCAGTCCAATTCCGCCGCAGCAGATGATCCGGAGCAACTCGTCGGGCGGTGTGACCATGCAGAACAATGCAGCGGCCAGCTTGAATAAGCTGCAACGCCATCGCACCACCACTGAGGGTACCATGATGACGTTCTCCTCTTTCCGGGCCGGCGGCTCCAGCAGTTCGCCCAAAAGGAGTGGTTCCGGAGTCGCTGGAGGCGCCGGCGGCGTTCAGCCAGCGTTAGCCAATCTAGAATTTCCGCCACCGCCGCTGGACTTGCCGCCGCCACCCGAGGAATTCGAGGGCGGTGCCCCGCCACCGCCACCGCCGGCGGCCGAGAGTGCCGTGCAGGCTATCCAGCAGCATCTGCATGCCCAGCTTCATCCGAACAATGGGAACATCAATGGAAATAGCAATGGCAATGCCAATGGTAACAATAACAACGACAGCAGCCACAACGATGTAAGCAACACGGCGCCGAGTGTGGAGGAAGCCAGTTCCCGGTTCGGGGTGTCGCTGAGGAAGCGAGAACCGTCCACCGACTCATGCAGTTCGCTAGGCAGTCCGCCCGAAGATCTCAAGGAGAAGCTCATCACCGAAATCAAAGCAGCCGGCAAGGAGAGTTCAGCTCCTCTAGCAAATGGCTCCGGTTCGGGTATCACAGCCGTGGATCCCGTCTCCCTGCTGGTCACCGAGCTGGCCGAGAGCATGAATCTCCCCAAGCAGCAGCAGCAGCAGCAGAAGCTAACCAACGGCAATGGCCAATCCGGCGGCTTCAAGTCTCAGCTCAAGAAGGTGGACACCAAGAAGATGAGCCCGCCGACGGCCAAGGCGGAGCCAGCCAGCAATATCATCGACTTCAAGGCCCATTTGCGTCGCGTTGAGAAGGAGAAGGAGCCGCCGGCGCCAGCATCAGCACAACCCCCACAAGCCCCAATCGTGGCCAACAATGCCAACAACTGCAACGCCTCAACGGGCACGCTCAATCGGAAGGATGACAATAACAAGAAGTACGCCCAGGCCATGCAAAAGACTGAAATCAAAATCGACGTGACCAACTCAAATGTGACGGAGGCGGAAACGGCGACAGCGGCGGGCGAGGGCGATCTCGGCAAGCGACGAAGCACAGGTAGTATTAATAGCTTAAAGAAACTGTGGGAGCAGCAGCCGCCGGCGCCGGACTATGCCAGCACCTCGATACTTCAGCAGCAACAGCAGCCGTCGTCGGTGGTAAATGGCGGCGCCCAGCTGTCGCCCAAATATGGGATGATGAAAGCCACTACCGGCACTGCCTCCACATTGCCAGCCAAGCCAGGCAACAGGCCACCGCCGGCTGCCCCTCCACCACCGCCCCCGAACTGCACCACCTCCTCCATAGCAACCACTACCACCATTACCACCACTACCACCAGTAGCACCTCCAGTAGAGACTGCGCCACCAGCAGGCACCAGGCCGGCGGCAGCAGCAGCAGCACAACAATTAAAACATCTCATTCAACGCAACTCTTCACAGATGACGAGGAGCAGTCGCACCACGAGGGATCCGGCTCCGGCGTTGGAGCCCCGGACATGACCCAGTCACTGTATGAGCACAAGCCCCAGATCCAGCAGAAGCCGGCGGTGCCGCACAAGCCCACCAAGCTGACGATCTACGCCACGCCCATTGGCAAGCTTGCCGAGCCAGCCGGCTCCGGATCGACGGCCGCCAGCTCCACACAGATCTCGCGGGAGAGCATCCTGGAACTGGTGGGGCTGCTGGAGGGGTCGCTCAAGCATCCGGTGAACGCCATCGCGGGCTCCCAGTGGCTGCAGCTAAGCGACAAGCTCAACATTTTGCAAAATTCGTGCGTTATCTTTGCGGAGAATGGAGCGATGGCGCCGCACTCTAAATTCCAGTTCCGGGAGCTAGTCACGCGCGTAGAGGCACAGTCGCAGCACCTGCGCTCCGCCGGCAGCAAGAATGTGCAGGACAACGAACGCCTAGTGGCCGAGGTGGGCCAGTCTCTGCGCCAGATCTCCAATGCGCTCAACAGGTAAATGATAAGACGGGGGATGGACGCGCCCGACCAACAACATGCGGGCAACATCTGGCTGGATGCCGAGGGCAACTTCATCAAGCGCAAGTGATGGGCCCCGGGAGTCTGCAGACCCAACAACTACCATCCAACCACCATCCCCCGTAGATCTAGATCTAGCGAAACCAGGAAACAGCACAGCAGGATACGAAACTTCAAGCCCAGCGAAGAAGGACAGGGAGACGACGACGACGACGATGACGACGACGAGTGGCAGCAACTAAAGACGGCGGAGGACACCTATGTATCGTACTTGGTAGCGTGTAGTAGTAGCTTCTATTATATATTTCCCTATATATATATATATATTTATATATATATCTAGTCAGATCTGTGCAGAGCTCCGACGATAGCTTCCAGAGAAAACATAAAAAAGAGCATGATAACTGAGGAAACAATGAGTTGCAAAGCAAAATTTGAGTAAGGGGATCGCTCCTGGGAAGATCCTTGTTTTTTAATTATGTAAAGTAAGGAAATCCCCACTCTCAATCCCCCCCTTCTCCCATTAAAAACACACACGTATTCGCGCTTCGTTTGTTTTTTATATAGAAGAAAGATAGAAGGAAATAATGAAAGACACAAGACATGGCTTAAGAATGAAAAAGGAATATATTCATAGAATATCTCAATAAACTTAGTAATTACGAAAAGGAAAACGCAATGCATATATACATACATTATACATACATATATTTACATATACTAGTCGTAAAATGTTTTATTATACCTATACATATACTATATACACATAATTCTACAAGATAAAGATATTATATACTTTAACGAGACCATACACTCCCCGTATTCCTTCCCGTACTCCTCCTTCCCCATTGAGAATGCGATATCCGGAATGCGTTCGCGCTCGACTCCCGCAACAGCAGCAGCATATATGTCTATGATCATGATCTATATGTACTCGTAGCAAAGCCCAAAGATATTATTATTAAAATGATAAATACGACAAACCTATTACTCACTCAAATTGATAAATATATATATATACTATATGTGTATGTTTAGTGGCAAAGACTAAATTGATTTATGTTTAATGGACATGTTCGAGTGCGGAGGCAGAGAACGAAATGCTTTTTAAGACGTATTACAGACACAACAAATTGTAATTATTATCTGATATTTTCCAAGGATTTTAAAACAACTTTTATACGTAAACAAAAAATCACATAAGAAAACCACATACGAAAACCAAATAAATTTTATTAAAAAAAATACAAAATAAAGACAACCAAACAACTTAAATAGGGGCGGTCAAACCTGCAGATATAACGATAAATACAAAAATATTGATGTGCATACACTATACTTTGCCTTTCCTCTCAATCCCCAAGATATTCTTTAAACCGGAAACGGAAATCGAAAAACTGGCAAGATAATACTGAAAATGTTGCCCAATATATATACACACAAAATATATATATATTTCTGTAACTTCTATGATACACCAAGCGCCTGATATGCGCTGCAGAATAATATCTAAATCGAAAAACGGATCAAAAACAAATTAACTTCAATGAGAAATAAAAATAATATTTAAAGAATTCCAAAATGAGAGGTTTTACATCTAGTTTTTGGGGGTCTTGGTTATAGATAAAATATAATTCCGACAGACATACCCCGTTTTGTGTTAATGTTTATTTAAATAACTTATTTTAAAAATGGTTTCTAAAAAGTTCGGTTTCCGTTTGTTTTGGTATATTTTGGTGGTAACCATGTTAGTATTGTGAAGCGTTGAGCTGATGGAATTTACTAACATCGCCCATCCGAATTTGCGATACAACAATCGAAACGACGACCAATCGAAATTGTTTGCCATCCCTAGAAGACAAGAAAAAGACGAAATAATATATAATAATAGAAATATTACACCGTGATAATATTGCCAAGCATTTGTTTTCCGCGTCTCCGTCGTCGGTAATTGGACAACGATAGCCACGTCCACAGAAGGTATCACAGCCAGCAAGCCTCGAAACAACAGTAGCATCACCGAAAGAGCAGCAACAACAACACCATCACCATCGGCAGCAGAAGCAGAAAGTCACCAGAAGATACGAGCCACAAGACACAAAACACACATCCAAATCCGACGAAGAGCTCTACTTTGAAGAGAGAAAAGCAGTTAGCGGCATGCCACTGTTCGGGAAGTCACAGAAGTCGCCAGTGGAGCTGGTCAAGTCGCTAAAGGAGGCGATTAACGCTCTGGAGGCGGGCGACCGCAAAGTAGAAAAGGCGCAAGAGGACGTCAGCAAGAATTTGGTGTCCATCAAGAACATGCTGTACGGCAGCAGTGACGCCGAGCCGCCGGCGGACTATGTTGTGGCGCAGCTGTCGCAGGAGCTGTACAACAGCAACTTGCTGCTGCTGCTCATACAGAACCTGCACAGGATCGACTTTGAGGGAAAGAAGCATGTGGCGCTCATATTCAACAATGTGCTGCGCCGACAGATCGGTACGCGGTCACCAACCGTCGAGTATATCTGCACGAAGGCGGAAATCCTCTTCACGCTAATGGGCGGCTACGAGGACGCGCATCCGGAGATCGCCCTTAATTCGGGCACCATGCTGCGCGAGTGCGCCCGGTATGAGGCACTGGCCAAGATCATGTTGCACTCGGACGAGTTCTTCAAGTTCTTCCGGTACGTGGAGGTGTCAACCTTCGACATTGCCAGCGATGCCTTCTCCACCTTCAAGGAGCTGCTTACGCGCCACAAGCTGCTCTGTGCCGAGTTCCTGGACGCCAACTACGACAAGTTCTTCTCGCAGCACTATCAGCGTCTGCTCAATTCGGAGAATTATGTGACGCGACGACAGAGTCTGAAGCTGCTCGGCGAACTGCTGCTGGACCGGCACAACTTCACCGTGATGACGCGCTACATTTCCGAGCCGGAAAACCTCAAGCTGATGATGAACATGCTCAAGGAGAAGTCGCGGAACATACAGTTCGAGGCGTTTCACGTCTTCAAGGTGTTCGTGGCGAACCCCAACAAGCCGAAGCCCATCCTGGACATCCTGCTACGCAACCAGACAAAGCTGGTCGACTTCCTCACCAACTTCCACACGGATCGGTCAGAGGACGAGCAGTTTAATGACGAGAAGGCCTATCTGATCAAGCAGATAAAGGAGCTGAAGCCGCTGCCCGAGGCTTAGTTGGACTTGGACCCGTCCAACTCCCAGCTATAGCTTCAGCTGCGTCCTGGGGGCAAGCGAGAGCCAGCACCATAACGGAGAGCGGAGAACGGAGAGCGATGGTGGGTTTAGCAGGATGAACGAACATGTTTTTGTGTGTGGGTTAAAGAAAATATATATTATATATACTATATTTTGTGACGATGATGACTACACTTGTGAGTAACTAAACAATAATTTAGACAACAACAACAACACTGATGATACTGATAAATAACGATAAAGCAAAATAGTAACAAAAAGCTAAAGTACGAGTAAATAGAGGGTAAAGCCTAAAGAAAACCCCAAAAAAAAACCCGAAGAACCGAAAGAGAGTTGCGAATTTAACATAGCCTCCTCTTCCCTATATCCCCCGAAGATTCAATCCGATCCTCTACCCACATATATAGATTTTTCCATGCCCATTTTTTCGATTCCTATTTAAACATAACTTGGTTGTTGTATTCTGAAATTCGAGAGTTTTAAAAAAACGATCCTTCTTCCTCCACCTCCGAACCTGCCACGCCCTCAGCCTCAACCACACACGCCCCCGGAAAAAAGAAGAAACTGAATGAGTTTTGACTTAAAAATATAATTCCACGCAAAATTCATGAAAAAACAGAAAACAAAACATGGAAATTAAATACCGTATAATAATAATAATAATAATTCATAGTGATAATTGTCTGTGCATCCTTTGGCATGGACTCTATTATATATATATACAAGCATTATATATATATAGATATAGAATGAGCGAGCGAGAGAGAAAGAGAGAGCATTCAAAACACAGAGACACAGACACACACACAACACACACATGCATACGTACATAGTTAAAAAACGGGAAGTAAAACAAAACAACAACATTGCGAGCAACATAATAACTATACGATTATTATAATTTATATTATTCCCAAATTAAAGATAACAGCCAAACTAACAGTCAGTTTTTTACTGCTGGGCGGGAGGAAGGGGAGGGGTAAGGATGGTGGGAAGCACGGGGGCGTAGAGCTTTCCCCGACCTGAGTCATGTGAAAAAGAAACGTCGTTAGTAGGGTTGTCATATTAATATTTTGATATATTAAAAATATAATTATACATCATAAAATCTAAATAAACTTAAATATTTTATAAAGTTAACTACATTTTTAAATAAATTATAAATATGTATATTAAATTAATGATCAAGCACAGCTGTTTTGAATAAATTTTTATTTTGCCTGCTAATAAATGCATTCGAGTGTACTTAAGTTAACTATTTATGGCTAAAAGTAGGGGGTGGGTGCGCCTTCCGGCCTTATCGTCGCTTCTTCTTCTCCAGCTTACGAATCTTGTGCAGGCGCGTTCGCACCGGCTCGCCCTCCCGCTCCGTCACCTCCCCGCTTTCCGTACTCCCGTCGTCCGCTGCCATCAATACGGCGGCCGAGATGCAAACAAACTGGAAGAGTGCACCCACATACAGGCCGTAGCGTATCAGTAGACTGAATAGGTCCTCGTCGCCAACAGTGTCCAATGATGCGGCTGCCGCCAGACTCTCAGCTGATGCCGACATCCCTCTCCGGCTTTGTTTATAAACAAATTCGCAAGGATGGAGAAAAACAACAGAGTTCAACGGATTTGTGTCCGTATCTTTTGTATTGATTAGAGATGGGATGCCCTAATCTCCAGCCCTGGTTGAAACTATCGTTCTAAGTCAAATCGAGTGTATACCATCGATAGCCAGTACCTCTCGTCCCTATCAAGTTCTAGTCGCGGCAGGCAAAATCAGTCACTAGTTTTTGCATAATATTTAGTATAAGTCAAGTTTTAAGGATGTCCTGTTTTCGGCTAGCGACTGCCACAGCTCTTCCAACAGGCAGCGGAACCAGAGCTCTGCGCCTGCTAGCCAATCGGCCACACAGAGAGTTTGCATTTGCTCGGCGCCAGTTCGCAAAAGCGGTAGAAGGCGGTGGCGGTGCCAAAAAATCCAATGGTACCTTCAAGTTGGGGCTACTTGGAGCTGTGGTAGGAGCTGCCACAGGATCGGTATACAC
Source organism: Drosophila anomelani (assembly GCA_035045905.1). Classification (NCBI taxonomy): domain Eukaryota; kingdom Metazoa; phylum Arthropoda; class Insecta; order Diptera; family Drosophilidae; genus Drosophila; species Drosophila anomelani. Next base: position 4,328,510 of record JAWNOO010000165.1, read on the forward strand.
CTTTTACACCCGCTGGACGGATGGAAGCTCGCACAAGGAACACGAGGAGACAAAGCCGACGCGCGTGAATGGGCTACCGTCGGGCGTGCGGATAACTAAACGATATGTGAATCCCAAGGACACTTCCGGCCTGGACATCGTCCTTTTTCAGTTCCAGACATGTCCCTTTTGTTGCAAAGTGCGAGCCTTCCTCGACTACATGGGCATATCCTACTCTGTAGTCGAAGTTGACGCTGTTCTTAGGCAGGACATCCGTTGGTCGTCTGTGAAGAAGGTGCCCATGGTACTCATCCGCCAGCAGGACGGTCAATACGTTCAGATGGTCGACTCCAGTGCTATTGTATCGCTTATAGCCACCTATGTACAGGACAAGCGCACAGACATCGGAGAACTGGCGCAGTTTTATCCACACACCTCGTTCTTTGATGACGATGGGAAAAAGAAGCTTGACATATTGAACAAATACTTCCTTATGTATCGCGACCACACGCCCAAGGGTGTGACCAAGGAGGCAGAGGAGTAAGTACATTAAATATGTTCTTGACTTAGCTCATGGCTTTTATTTTTTCAGGCTAGATCGCAAGTGGCGAACTTGGGCAGACAGCCACCTAGTCCACCTGATCTCGCCAAATTGCTACCAGACCTTGGGCGAGTCCTTGGAGACATTCGAGTGGTTCTCACAGGCCGGCGAGTGGGACGTGCATTTTCCCAAATGGGAGCGCGACATGATGGTCTACTGCGGAGCCACGGCGATGTGGGCCATTGCCAAGATGCTGAAGCGACGTCACGCCCTCACTGACGACGTACGGTCGCATATGTACGACGCTTTGGATCAGTGGACTACCGAGCTTAAAAAGCGCAACACCAAATTCATGGGCGGCAAACAACCAAGCCTGGCGGATTTGTCCGTTTTTGGCGTGCTCAGCAGCATGGAGGGCTGTCAGACGTTCAAGGATTGCCTACAGAACACTAGCATTGGTAAATCCTAATCTCTTTCGATGTATTTATTTATTTATTTATATTTATATTTCCTCGCAGGCAAGTGGTTTTATGATGTCAAGGCACTTGTGGAGAAGAACCGAGGACAGTTGCATAGGGAACGGATTGAGGGTATTGCAGCTGTAGCTTAGAGAGCACCAGTTTTATCCAAAGATTGTTGAAAATAACCATTGTTCAATAAAATATATACCTTTTTTAGTCAATAATACAATCTCAATTAATTCTTTCCAATTTAAATAGCGAATCAAAAGTTTTTGATGAATCGAATTGATGAGAAGTTATCGTTTTACTGCAGCCCTCGGAATATTGAACACGAAATTGCTATGATAACAAAACATCGATAGTCTGGCGATGTTTTTCTGTGTTAGCCACACTGATTTTGAGAACGTCGCTGGAAACTTGCAAATCATTTCGTTCGTTTTTCGCTTGACAAGTTAATTTCAACATAATTATGAGCAGCCTAGGCTTTGAACAGTTCCCGGACTACCAGGTGCCCGGCGTAAAGCACCCGGACTTCTCGCCCTACGAGTCCAACGGCGGGTGAGTTTCCCTTTCCCGGAACGCCGGGTTAAGATCTTGCGTCTGACCGTAGATTCCCTTTTGCAGGTCCATTGTGGCCATCGCCGGGGACGACTTCGTGGTGATTGCGGCGGACACTCGCTTGAGCAGCGGCTACAACATCCATTCGCGCAACCAGAGTAAACTGTTTAAGCTGTCGTCCAAGACGGTACTCGGCTCCACCGGCTGCTGGGCGGACACCCTCTCGCTGACCGGTCTGATGAAGGTGCGCATGCAGAGCTACGAGCACACTCATCTGCGCACAATGACCACCGACGCCGTGGCCCAGATGCTCTCGATTACCATGTACAACCGCCGCTTCTTCCCCTACTATGTGTCCAACATTCTGGCCGGGATCGACAAGGACGGCAAGGGAGTAGTCTACTCATACGATCCCATTGGGCACTGCGAACGGGCCACCTACCGGGCTGGCGGCACCGCTGGCACCCTGCTTCAGCCTGTTCTCGATAACCAGATCGGCCACAAAAACATTAACCTGGCCGCTGGCGAGCTACCTGCACTCACCAAGGAGCGCGCGGTGGCCGTTGCCTCTGACACCTTCATCTCTGCGGCCGAGCGCGACATCTACACTGGTGATTCTGTGCTGATCAACGTCATCACCAAGGATGGCATAGAGCAAAAGGTGGTGCAGCTGCGCCAGGATTAAACTGGGCGTGAGCACGTGGTGGGGCTGTCGGCACAATGGTGTGGAAGCGAGGCATTCTAAGTTAGAGGACATACAATTTTTGTAATTACCCGAAACAACAAAACAAATCCTAATAAACAGAATCTTTGAGATTTTAAAACGGGCTATCATTGCAGTGTGACCAACTTGTTCTCTGCTGAAATAAGTATATTCCCGCATTTTGCGACTACAGCTGCGGTCATAGTTGTAGTACTTGGCAATTTTTTTATTGCAGCCTTTTAATTAATTAATTTAATGATAATACTTTTTTTGGTTACTACTTAAATACTTCGTTTTGAACCTGCATTGTACTGGTAAATATGGTGCATTTCACATTTAAAAATGTTAATAAAAAATTAATACCTTTTTCATTGACCGCAATTGTACGTAAACAAAGTTTATTTGTGTTTTTGGTACCACTCAGTCCAATGACGAACTTCGATTTTGTTTTCTGGCCGCTGCTTTGTTTGCTGTTATTCTTGTTAAACTCAACGACTGCCGCCGAGATGATGGCCTCCCTGGTCAAGCCGGGCATCTTTCGGCACCTGATGTGCCGCAATAATATGTATCCGCGCAGCGGCGTCCTTCGCTTCCCGGTGTCCGACGACCATGTCTTCTGGTCGGCGCCCTATCCTGACTACTGTCCACCGGTGTACACGGCGCCACATATAGGCGGACAAGTGTGGGCCGATCCCCCGCTTCCCAGTGAAACGTTCCATCCGCAGTGGAATCAGCTTGATGGCCAGGTAAACCGAGAATCCTTTCATGAAGCCTACGAGGTGAAGGACGGACTACCTCTTAATCCGATTGGCCGTACTGGGCTGAGTGGCCGAGGCTCACTGGGCCGGTGGGGTCCCAACCACGCCGCTGATCCCATTGTGACGCGCTGGAAGCGGGACGCCGAGGGAGCCATAGTGTCCAACTCAAACACCGGCAAGTGGGTCCAAGAATCAAATGAAAATACCATTCAAATCTTAACTAACTTTTTCTTTAGAAACATACTTCAGATGGTAGCCATCCAGCGATCGGACAACAAGTTGTGGGCTATTCCTGGCGGTATGGTCGATCCCGGGGAGAACGTGAGCGTCACCCTCAAGCGAGAATTCACTGAGGAAGCTTTGAATTTCACGGACAAGGCAAACATGGTGGAAAAGTTTTTCCGCGAAGGCGGCGTCCACGTATACAGCGGGTATGTGGACGACTTCAGGAACACGGACAACTCCTGGATGGAGACGACGGCCCTTAATTTTCATGACGAGGACGGCAAACAGGTGGGCCAATTGGAGTTAATGGCCGGCGATGATGCCACCAATGTGCGCTGGACGGACGTGGACTCACAACTCAAGCTGCACGCCAATCACGCGGATATTGTTCGGGAAGTGGTTATCCTTCGCAATGCACACTGGTAGCTACGATCTCAGAATTTGAATTAGTTTATGTAAAAATCATTCAAATTATATTAAACAAGACAAGGTATTCTTATCACTCGAGTAAATTAATCCTGCGCTTGTTTCTATTGTTCTGGCACTTGCTTATTGGTAAATTGAGGAGCTCATAGCTGAATTATATATAATATTTTTCTATTATTTCTTTTATTGATTTCAGACCATATTTTATAAATTAAAAAACATTTCCACTTTATAATGGGCCTCTTAGAAAAAAGCCAAACTCTCAATTTGAAAGACACTACTGGGCGGCGAGCCCGTACGATCCATCCTATGGCGAAGCTGCGGGAGAGGACGGTGGCTGCATTAACTGAATTGTAGTTGGGAGAGCTGTATGGTTGGTGTGTCGGTATGCAAGGATAATGCTACAGGTGGTTTGTGGTGGTGTCGGCGCTTACAGGGTCTGCACAAACTGGCACATCTCTGGGTTCGAGTTGGCAACGTTATTGAACTTGTCCGGATGGTGGGCGCGGATTAGCTTTACGAATTCCAGGGCGTTAGTGCTGATATCTTTGTCGGTTATTTGCTTCTGCTGCAGAGCCTGCAGAATGACGAACACCACCTGCTCGATATGATCGACGATGCTGGGCGTGGCCTGGGTGTATAGGAGTTGGAACGTTTTAAGCACAGCGTCGTACTCCTCAAAATCCTCCCGCAGAGGCAGATGGGACAGGAACACCGGCAAGACAGCCGCCAGCGGCACAGCCTGAACATTGGTCAAAATCAGGCGCGCTACTGCTCCGCAAATGTTGTCCAGGGCCGAGGGAGCCGTCTCCCTGGCGATTGCATCGGAAAGGGTTTGCAAGATCGTCGGATACGACCTGTGGAGGAATTATAAGATTACCAAAAATAAAAAGTATATTTTCCCGTAGTACTCACTCAAATGACTTCTCTTCGGAATGCATTACTAGCTCGCCGAGGGCGTAATAGGAGTTCTGACGCGATTTGGCATCGGTATCGTTGGCTCCAGCCAGGAACAGGGGGCAGACAGTGTCGAAATATGTGGCGGAACAGCTGCCTAGGTTCTGGAAAGAATCAGCCAAAGTTCCGTAGATGTATGCCCTGTGCTCCGGCTGATCATTCTTCTTGGCCTTGGCCTGCAAATCGAAACAGTAAAACATTGATTATGGTTTCCAAACACAACAGCCGCAGCAGAACACCTGCAAGAAGGGCCAGGCCCAGTGGTGGCTTTGGTACGTACCAGTTTTTGGGCCAAGAAGTGGAATAGGCGGCCAAAGTATAGCGAAAAGGTTTGTGGGTCAAGGGCGAAGCCAAACGAGGCCACCAGATTGGCAGCATTCTCCAAAATCATATCGGCGTTCTCGCTATCCTCCTCATCATCATCGTCTTCGCCGCCGCCGCTCTGATCATTAAACTGGCAGGTCATTTTTTGCAAGAAAGAGTCCCTGATGCAGCCGTAGATCAGTTCGGCACACTCCTGGTTTGGCATGGCCGGCTGCTTGTTGGTCCGGAAAAGTTGACCCACTTCATCGAGCAGACTGACGAGCACCTCCTCAACCTCGTCGTTCCGCATCATCGCTGAGAACTTTGGTATTAGGATTTCGCAGGCGCGAGTTACGCCGGCGATATCGCCCGACCTGTTGAGAGCAGCTACGAACTCGCAGAGCGCGGCGGCGGATGATATGCGAATGTCCTCGGACGCGTGGTCGAGCGTCTTGTAAATATTTTCAAAGGCCATCTGAAGGTAGGGGGTGAAGGCGGCACCAGTGTTGGCAGCAAAGTCACGAAGCGTCGCGATGGCCACCTCTTTCTCAACGATATAGTCATTTTCCACCTGATATCCGTCCAATTCGTCATCGTCCTCGTCGTCCGTATTATCGAGATCGATTTCTTCGTCTGCACTGGCCGCCTCCAGAATTAAATCTCGCTCCGGCTTGTCGGGCAGGCACAGTTCGACTTCCTCAGTGGAAACCACAGTTTGAATAAGCCGAGGTATGACGTCAGGGAAAACTTCGGCCATGCTCTCGTTCACCACGAAGGAGAGAGCACCGATTAGGCCGTAAATGCCGCGGCGGAAGTCCGGATCATTGGGCCCCTCGCTCAGCATCATGAGACAGTAGTTCTTTGTGTCATTGGCCAGCGGCAGGAAGTGTTCCTTACCCATGACGCGAGTAATCGAGGCTAGGGTATCGATGGCCTGGAGCCGCAGCGGTTCCACCTCTTCTGGGACATCCTTTAGCAGAAACGTCTTAAGAATCTCGAATATCCTTGGGAAATATGGCGCTAGGTGCTCCTTAGCTGCCTCTGACGCACTCGACACGCTGCACAGAGCGTACTCGCGAATCTTCGGTGAGTTTTTGGGGTCCAGTATCTCGAAGAGGCTAAGAACCCAAGGAGTTTATCAGTGGGGAAAGCGACGAAATATGCTGGCCTTTCTCTTACCGCTCCAGCAATACAGGCAGATGGGGAACTATGTCCTCTCCTAGATTCTCACAAAAGGTGTCCATAGCATAGAACATCCGACTGACATTCTTCGGCTCTGGCTGTCCCCCCTGCAAAAAAATTCCAAAAATATTGTAGAATACAAAAATCCTTGGTATCAGATGGGGCCTTACCCGGAGTTCCACTACCAGCTGGTGAAGATAATCGAACAACACAGGCAAAATCAGCGGGGCAAACTTGGAAATTTCCGGCTGTAAGTACTCGGCAAACTGACCCAGGGCGAAGAATGCGGCCACACGCACCTCGTGGGCGCTGTCAGTGATGCCGCTCTTGATTATATTCAGCATAACCTTTAGATACTTATGGCCTATGGTCTCCGAACATCCCTCGGCTATCATGCCCATGCTGTGGTAGGCGGCGCTCCTGCGCATCGGGTCCGGATTCTGCAGGGCCGGCTCCAGAAGCTGCAGCAGAGGAGCAATTAGCTTCTCCGGCGGCATGTGGAGGGCCAGCAAGTCCAGTGTCTGCATAGCCGCAGTCAGAGGGCGGTTGGAGCTTTCGTCCACGAAGTAGTCCTCATCGTCATTCGGATCGGTTTCGGTGCACATTATCTCAAAGATGACGGAAAGGGTGGGCTCCAGCAGCTTCTGCTTAACAATGGCCTTCTTTTTGATGTGCACAAGGCTGCCGATATAGGCAATAACCGGAACGCGAATCCCATCCTCGATCTGTTTATTGCTCGCCGTCATCAAGCAGAACTCCAGCACCAGCTTCACGTTGGTGAGCAGATGGGGTACATACTGGACCATGCTGTCGAATATATCGAAGACTGCGAGAAACTGATCGGGGTTGCCCTTCAAGGCGATTGCGTGCAGCGCTTTGGTGACAAGCGGCAGGACCTTGACTACCGTCTGCTCGGTGGCCGTATTACCCGCAATAAAAGGCAGCAAATAACTTGTACCCGTTATCATGTTGGACACTGTGGGTGTGGTCATGTCTCCCTGGGTCTCTGCAGCCATAAGGACGTTGGAGAACAACTGGCAAATGGTTTCCATGTGAACGCTGAACTGATCGGGTGCAGCGGCCGTTAGCGTGGCATAGGTCGAGGAGCCCCGCTCACTCTCCTTGGGATCAGCACTGCTGCAGCGCTCGAAGATATAGTTCAGCAGCTCGGGCATCCAAGAGCCAGTCTTGTCCGCCTCATGCTTTACCAGTGTGGCAACAAACTGGGCGACAGCGTTCCTCACACTCTTCTCCTCCTCCGCGACGAGGGCCTGCAGCATGTCCCTCTTGATACTGAGAGGAGAGAACCATGAATGAGGTTTCATGCTAAGAGGGATGATCTTAGGACTTACGAAGCTTTGTGCTCGGCGGGGACCGTCAACCACTGTCGCAGCTTGGAGAGTCGCTTATTCAGTAGCACGGCAGCATAGTGACGTATCTGGGTCTCCGTGTTAGTGTTAACAATGTGAACCAGACAAAGCAGACTCTCTGGAGTCTCGTATGCCTTCATCAAAGCGGCCGTCGACTGGGTGGAAATGCGAAAAGAAATATTGTTATTATATGTATGGCAATATGGCCCCATACTTTCAGTATAAATAATAATAAACAATTCCAAAAATTATTAGAAAATGTGAAACGGTGGGACTCTTGTGTGTAATCTATCCCAAAGAATTCACAGCAGCCTATTTCGTGGTTTTTTGGAATGTGGCCCACTGTGCCATAGACACATTCATATTCGTATTGGAATGTGCACATGCCGCCCTCCTCTAATAATTTCGCTGCCTATATACAGAGACATTAAAGTACACATAGAAGTTCCGGGAATGCTAATTGAGCCACGCGGTCCGAATTAACGGGAGCCTGAGGCGAGCGAAAAAACGGGATGCCAGTTTAAGCCTGCAATGGCGGCGCCTCGGGCGAAAAGGATAACCTCCTTTCGAAGCTCCCTCCACAGTCCCCACATTCCCAGTTCCTACATGGTACTTACCGCCCGAATCTTATCGGTATCGGTGCACAGGAGCCCATTGATGACTTCAATCATAGCTTGCTCCATCTTAACAGCTTTATGTGTGTCCAATCCAAAACCAGAAGAAAATCAACAGAGGAGCCAAGAACTAGGCGCCGGGAGAGAATTCGCGAAAAACTGGCCAGAGAAGGAAGTTCGTGCACGTTTTGCCGCCCGCAGGGATGAAGAAAACTGGTGGATATCGAAAGCGGCCATCGATGTTTTATAATCAAGGCTCTCTAGACAGTTGACAATTGGAACGATCGAAAAATATGTATGTTCAGCCCTGGGATTTATCGGCTGCCCATCGACTCCATGTTTGAACTCAGCGACGCGCCATTTTCGTTGTTGTTTACGTTTGTGTGTGGGACAACTGTAAAAGGACGGCGCGGAATGGACAAAAGTGGCGGCAGCCTGGGCAATGGTAGTTCCATGGACCAGAACTCCCTGGGCATTCTAAACATGGATAATCTCAAGGGTAAGCAGCGTGCTCATGACGTGATGCCTTGAATGCGGAGTAATTTCGCAATTTTTGCAGTCTTCGGCGACCTTTCCAGCTTCAGCAAGAGCCCCCGCAGAAGCGCGGCCAGCCGTGAGACGTCCGGAGTCCACGAGCGTTTGCGTGCAGAGCGTATGCGCGCCTTGGAAACTCTGGAAAAGCCGCGACCATTACGCCCCAGCCAAGCAAAGGCGACTTCTGCTGGTCGCGAGATGCCTGGGACCGCACGTCCCAGCCAAGCAAAGTCTGCCTATACTGGCTCGAAACCACGCTCCAGCACGAATATTTCGGAGATGGTTACGGATGAAACCATTGATCTGAACAGCAGCTGCTCCTTCGCTCTGATAACGCCCGCCCAGAAGGGCACAAATATCTCCTTTGAGCCCGCCGAGATCACGGGCAGGTCGACGCTGTGCCAGGGAGACAAGCAACGCCGCAGGGCAGAGAAGCCCTCGCTTTCTGTGGCCGAGATTCTCAAGTCCTCGTTCGTGGAGAAGGCCCGCCTGCTGGAGAAGAAGCTGCAGGATACCAGTCACGTGGAGCCTAGCTACCGTCTGTCGCGGGCCAATTCCAGCAACCTCACCGACTCCTTTAGCTGCTCGCGTAGCTTACCTCGCACGGCGGACATGAGTGATCTCAGTCTGAACGGCGGCGGCGGATTCTCCTTTGGCTCTGCCTCTGTGGCGGGCGCTGGCCAGGATTTTCAGCTAGACGAGAGCTTCGCGCCAGCTGAGCTCATGCAATCGAAGCTAGTGTTGGGCGAAATCTCTTGGGCGCAGGAGTTCACAGCTATGCCGACGGCCACAATGAGCACGCAGGCGATGCAGAAGATAGCTGCCCCGCCACCCACGTCGGACATAGAAACCTCAGTGTCCAAGTGAGTGATAAGAATTATCGACTATACATTTTATTTCACTAACGTGGTAAATTCTTGCTTTCAGCTCGGTATTGGCCGGCGATCCGGACTTCTCGCTGGGCAACTACTTCCAGACGCGCTCCGAGAATATCTGGAACATTGTAAACAATGACAGCCCGGATCGGTCGCGTCCTGCCCCTCCATTGCTGGATCAGAATCGCAATCAGTCGATCGACTCCCTGGGCGTGAAGACACCGCAACCGGATAACAAGACCTACACCAAGGCGGAGACCAATGCGGACTCCCATCTGGGGCGCAACCTAATGCGTAAGATGCAGCAAGAGCGAATCCAGACCGCTATGCAGGCGGAGACTAGGCGTCCGCCCTCAAGTTCCGAGATCCTGAGCCTCTCGGCTATCGACAAAGCGCTGAGGGATCTCGATGTCAATTCAGACACATCCACCGTGGATGTGGTCAACCGACTGTGGGAGCACGGTCGTGGTAATCCATACGACGAAGAAAATGAAGATGAAAACAAGGAGAACCAGGATCACAGCAGCCGCCACGCAGAGCGCACCTTGTGCGGATCCAGTAGCAAGCACACGGAAACCATGAGTTTTACAGATTCCGTGCTGAACTCTTCGGACTTCCGCCAGCTGCAGCAGAGCATCTCCCGGAAGCCGCTCAGCCCATTGGCGGACCAGCCACAGATAACAATCAGTCGTGCCGATACCGATCCCGTGGAAGCCGAGGCGGACATCGATGAGTGGCCGTCGACTCCGGTTAAGAATCCAAATCGGCGAGTAAAACGTACCAAAATCTCGCCCAGAACCGCCAGTCCGGCAAGCAGCGATGGAGTTCGGCCGTTAACCGCCACCGAGGACGAGGCCGAGGTCGAGGACGATGACAAAACGCCTGTGAACCACAAGAGGGTGTCGATCGTCGCAGCAGGACTGCTGCCTCGCAAGCCCAACTCGCTAAGCAGCACCCGCCTGGATGGATGCGATGCAGCGGTAGCCTCCACCACCGACCGCGAGTTTGGCATATCCCCGAGCCTAGTAAAGAACCTCTCGCCCATGTCCTCGCCTCGCAGCTGTCTCTCGTCGCCCCTGCTGGACAGCACCACCAGCTCCGAGCGCCGCCAGTTAACAAGCGGAGCTGCACGTAAGGCCAACTCCTCGCCGGCGGGGAGCGAGGCCAGTTCCACTGTCAGCGGCTACACAACCGGTGGAAGACGAGGACCGGGCTCAGCCACTTTGCCGCGCAGCCTGTCACGCTCTTCCAACTCCAGCGAGTTCAGCCACCGTGACGGGAAACAATTGCCGTTGAAGGTGACCCACACTAGCCTGTGCTGGGGCAGCACCAAGCTGCGCACAGACGTGCGCAAGTGCATGCAGGTGAAGAATACGGCGGATAAGCGGCTGGTCATCCGACTGGGCATCCAGGGACCCGGCTTCCAGCTGGTCGGCGGCGACAGCAGCACCATCACTCTGCAGGCCATGGAATGCCGCTCGGTGGTGGTCAATTTCTGTCCCACTGTTTGCGGCGCAGCCATTGGAACGTTATCCTTCTATGCTCCTCTAGGATCGCACAGCAGCAGCAGCCAGCCGGCACTAGAGATTCCGCTTTACGGCTACGGAGGCAGCGCGTCCATCGCCATACAAGGTCTACTCAAGGGACCGGTAGGGGCAAGCTTCCTCACCATTGGAGATGTGTGCGATCTGTCCGCCGGACCTCTATCCGCCAGCTTGCGGTTCCAAAACAAGGGGCCATTGACCGCCTTTGTGGGTATTTCTGTTGACTCCACCGTGCTGATGAAGCTGCGCTTGAGCGAGGCCTTTGAGGTTCGGCCAAGCCGCATGATCTTACCGCCAAACAGCGAGGCCAGCATCCAGATTCTATTCAGGCCGAATCGCGAGGACATGAAGAACATACTGAAGAAGACCGCCCAGGTGCTGACGCTGGCCAATATGCGCATCTTCTGCGGCGACGAGCCCAACAGACAGCGCATGCGCAACCTAGTACAGCGGATGAGCAGCCGGCAGCGCGAGAAGCTCACCTCACCGATGTTGGACAGCATCTGGGGCGGCTTTCCCGAAGAGCAGGCGGTGCGAAACATAGGGATGCTCAACGAACCGCCAGAGTTTATTCTCGATCTGGTCACCGTGGTGCGGATCATCGATGTGGCGCTTACCCTTAATCGAGATTTTGACGAGTCGGCCGAGAACTCGATGCTTTTCCTGCCCGAAGCCGAGGAGACCGTCTTATTCCGGACAATCTGTGCCGCTAATTCGCCAACGCCCACGCAGAGTCATCTCCTGGATCCGGTAGACGAGCTGCTGGAGGCGGACACGACCACTATTACCACAATGCCCATGGATCGCAACTGGTCCGTGCAGCCAACTTCGTTGGAGTTGGGAAACGGCAGCATTTCGGTTGCCACTCTGTCCGTGACCAACAGTTTCCGCTCCCGCCAGCTCATCGAGGTCAACTGCAACGTCCCGGATCTGGTGCGGATCAACCCCAGCGAATGCTATGTGGCCCCGGATGGCGGACAGGCGGAGATCGAGGTGCGTCTGCTGCGCTCGCCGAGACGCGATTTGCTGGAGAAGGAGCCACTAATTATTGTGTCCATGGAGAACGAGCGCATAAATGTGCCAGTTAGTTTTAAGTTTTGAATATTTGTGCCTATTTGTGCTTAATGCGTTTGATCATTGTTCTTGTAGTTTAATTGTTCACAGGCAGAACCTGCATTGTATTTTCTGAAGAATAAGAGGATTGTGTGTTGAAATTGAGAAAAGTCCTAAATAAATATAATAATACTCTTGCATGTTTGTCTTTGATTATTGAATTTTCTTTAAATGTACGATTTTAGCTGTTTTCAAAAAATAGCGTTCGGAAAATCGATAGTCGATACTTTTGCGTAAGGTTTCAAAATATCGAGACAGCGGGAGCTCTAATTACAGGAACTATCGCTTGGAAGAAATATCGTTCTTAAAAAAATTAAAACCCATTAAATAATAAAAAATGGACGCAGACAGCAGTGGATCCGCGCACCGAGGTATATATTATATCCGATCGGATCCAAGACAAGTGCTTACAATGTTTTTGTTGTTTTTTTTCTAGTGCCAAAACAGTGAGAAATGTGAAAAGGAAGAAAGTGGACAAACCACAGGATTGCCAGACAATGGAGCTAGGACAATGCCTTCTACGTGGATCCATAGTTGCCCCGCAGGAATGACTAATCCTGTGCTTCTTTCACATAGATTCCCAGACGTCCAGCTCCAGGTCCCGTCGCGAAAGGGAGAAGTATCCAAGGGAGAGGGAATACAACCGAGAAAGGAAACGTGAGGAACCTAAGGTTCCCTATTTCTCGGATGCGGTACGTGAGCGTGATCGGCGATTGCGTCGTAGATCTCCGCGGACAATGACCAGACACCGCTCCCGCTCCAAGTCGCACTCCACGGAACGGGAAAGCCGGTACCGAAGGCAACGCCGCCGCTCGAGAAGTCGGAACCGCAGTCGGAGTCGTAGCAGAGAGCGGAGAACACGTTCACGGAGCCCGCCGCCAAAGATTATCAACTACTATGTTCCAGTGCCAGCATATGAGTTTTATGTAGGATAGTTTAGTAATAAAGGATATCTTGTATCTGAACATATTTAATTCTCTTGTAGGGAATGTACGGTCCATATCCCATGGCACCACCACCACCAAGGTTCGGATACCCAAGGCCACCTCCACCTCGCCTACCACAATTCCCATCATCTGGCCCCCGAAGATACGTCCAGCGGGCGCCGTTTATTAGAGGAGCACCCCGTTACAGCTACAGGAACGCGTGGCAGCGACCAAATTAAACACCAACCATTCGACATAATTACAAATTTATTTACAGTCGTGTGTGTTTTGTACATTAAAATAATAAATACAATATATTTGAAACTATGTATATACGGGGGAGAGAACATAAAATATTGCAAACAGAGAAAGTTGATTAAATCATGAGCAAATTGTGACGGCGGCAACAAAGGGTCACACGAGATAGGAAGTTACTTAATCCTACGAGGGATAACCATATAATTACGACTTTATACATGTACACATGGTTGGTTTGGTTGGTTGGGTGGAACAGGGGAACAGGGGACTAACACTAGCGACTCTCTCCTAATTACGATATTTACGCTTTGTCAATAAATTATAAAAATAGATCATTTGTTGTGGCATTATACTAAGAACAGCGAACTGCGAAATCTGGACCAGCGGTTAGAGCTCTACCCGAGGACGAAACTGCAGCCGGAGCGGCGGATCCCTGAAGCGCCACCGCGTCACATAGACGAACTTCAGCGTGTGATCCTTACCCAGCAGCTCCTCGTTGCACAGGATGTCGATCTGCAAGAGGGAAGAGGATTAAAATATGCTGTAAGAATAGTTATTATTATCCGTCAGCTTACCTCGCGGTACTTTTCGATGCCGTTGAGGATCTTCTTGGCCACCAGCTTCTTGAGGTGCGTTATCGTCGCCTGCGAGCTGCAGCGAATGAAGCGTCTCTGCAGGTTCTTGAAGTTATTGCTGATGCATTCCAGGCACACATTGACCTGCTCGTCCAGGCGATGAAAATCGGATTCGGCGTGCGCCTCCATCACCTTCTCGTTGTCGTCCTCGTGGTTCTGCGTGATGTCCTTCGGACACGGCATGTTCCTGCTCTTGTAGAAGTCCCGCTCCCGGCGCGATTCATCTGAAATTAGCCAAACATGCGGTTAGCACAGACATTTGGGCATCTCAGAGCAGTGAACATACCTTCTTGCAGTTTCGGCACCAGTTTGTACACAATGTCCTGCATGGTGCGATCGAAGCTGATGTATTGCAGGGGATGGGACTGGTGGATGATGTTGTCGCAGGTGGGGCAGGTCTTTTTCTCCTCCAGGTGCTTCACCAGGCAGCTCTTGCAGACTGAAAAAGAGGCGAAACAGTTGTTGGACAGGCTCTCTCTCCAGCTTCACCAACACTCGACTCGCCGCACAGGCAACATCGACGGCAAACTCACATGTGTGCAGACACTCCGTCACCGTGGTGGCGTCGATGAAATAGCCCCCGCAGATCTTGCACGTGATGTGCGGGTTGATCGTCTTCAGCTTCACGCGCCGCTCCATGCTGGCCCGACGAAGTCTGTGCGTGCTGCTTCCCGCTGTATTTCTAAATTATAGCCCTATAATTTTGCCGATTGCAGCAGGCTTGCCTGCGGATTTTCCGCTCTCCCACTCCCGGGCGGAAAACGTCCAAAAAAAGCGGCCCGGCTCGCTTCCGCTTAGGTGGAAGATTCGCGCACGGGAAAACGGGCACTCGGCATTGCGGCCAGCGGTTTAGGGTCTCGATTTGTTCAGTTTTTAGTAGTAATTTGAAACAAATAAAAAGAAATCACGACTAAATTGTGTGTACGTGTGAGTTAGGTATGGGCGATAGTTGCGTACCTGTTACAACTATCGTATCGCAAAATGAGCGTGTATTAGTAAAAGGTTACCAGATCTTCAAGTTTTGAAAGAAAAAAAGTGAATATATATTTCATATAAAAATAGCTTTGTTGATATTTAAGTTATATTCTTAATTTAACTATTCAAAAAGACAGTTTTCAAGTAAACTAAAAGGTCTAAATACTATAATAGTTTTTCGCTGCACTAGAATATTTTGAAACAGTAGTCGCATTTCCTGAATTATATCAAACATTAAAACAATTTTATAAATTCCACTGATAAACAATTAAATATGTACTAAATCTTTTGGTTGAAATGCAGAGCTACAGTATCCACATAATCTACCAGATTCTGATGTACGTTTGTATTTGCTTAAAACCAGCCACTTAGTATAATCATAAAACAATTTACAAACTTGTGATACCTTATTAGATTTAATTAATTAAATACATCGAAAGGTAATTAACACTCGGTTTAAAAAGCGTTAGTCAATCTAGTAAGATTATAGTTATTGATTGACTCAATTTCATTGGATTACTGGATTCCATTCAATTTAAAATCCTCATCATAACATGTACTGGGCGTAGTGCGGCTCATATTTTTCAATGTAGTGCTTGACAAAACGACACCTAAGTCTTATGAAATATCCATTTAGGAGGGCAAAGTCAAGAGCCGCCTTGGCTAAAATCTTGCCCAATCCATGTCCTTCGAGTTCTTTCGGGACTCTGGTGTGAGTTATCGTTATAACTTGGTCATGAAGTTCATATAGTAACTCAGCTCGTCTTCCTTTAATATCAATGTAAAATTGGCCGCTGGGAAAGAGTTAAAACAATTTAAATTAAGGACATCAATTAATTGTAGCAATTATACTCGGTATTATGATGGACTTGGAACGTCGATTTAAAACGGGCCTGGCTATAAGGGCTGGCCGGTTTCAACAGGTTCACAGTGCGACTTTTATTGCTTGTGCTTGGGCAGCCGGAGTTAACTGAGGAGTAAATTGAATAGCTCCGCCTGGCTGTGTTCAAAAGTATCCCATTTAACTGCCGGAATTTGGAAAACATTTTTTAATTTGGAAGAATAACGCGAAAAAAAGAAACAAAAATATCTGAATGATCTGTGATTCTGACAGCTTTTCAGTCTGACCGTACTTTCTTCTACGGAATATCCTTAATTTCCCAGCAGCCATCAGCTGTTGTTGTTCTGCTGAATGTTTTTGTTGTCTGGCTTCTCTTTGAGGCGTAGTTTTGTTTTTTTTGTTTAAAATTTGCATTACTCATAGCCCCAAGCGGACAAATGGCTTTGGTTGATCACGACTCCTGGGACATCGAGTACGAGGGATGCGAGAGGCTGCGCCACCAGCTGCTGGTGCAGTTGAACCAGCGCCAACAGCTCGGCCCCAAGGAGAGCCAATACGTCCAGCTGTCGGCAAGCATACGGTCCGGATTGGAGCAGTTGGAGAAGGATATGAAGCACCTTAAGGTGGTACTGGACAATGCCATTACCTGGGAAACGAGCACCGAGGAGGAGCTGCTCCAGCGCCGGATTGACTACGACCGACTCACCTCCCAGCTACGTGGGATTCGCGAGAGATTCGCCAACAGCACGCGCTCCGATGTCCGAAACGCTGTCAACACCACTAGCTCTGGCTCGACCTGGCAGGACCAGGATCTTCTGCCGGGACAGAGTTCCTCCCGCGACGCTCCTATGGACGCGGAGGCGCTGAAGCAACGGAAGATGGAGATGCTGGCGCAGCAGGATCAGGGCCTTGAGGCTCTGTCCGTTACCCTGTCGCGGCAGCGGGAGCTAGCCACCCAGCTGGGCAACGAAGTGGAGGACCAGAACAGTGAGTAGGATGTTTCTCAGGCCTGGAATATGCTTATCCCTTTCTTTCCTTTGTGCGGCACCTACAGACATCTTGGACAATCTGGCCAACGCCATGGACCGCGTAGAGTCGGGCGTGCAGCGGGAGACGCAGAGCATCGGTCAGGTGAATCGGCGAGACAGCACCTGGGGCTATTGGCTGGTGATCATCGCTCTGTTCGTCGCCATTCTCGTGGTGGTCTTCGTGTAGTGGCCATTCCAGTTGTTATGCTTCCCATCTAAATACCCGTTGATATGTGACTTCTCTGTTTGTTCCGTAGTTATCCCAAAGTTCCCATCAGAGTATTTATACACTAATTAAATAGGATTTATAAGTATCTAAGTTCGCGGATCGTTCCTTGCAACAGGTTTTATTTTTGTGTCGTTACATTACGGTTAACAGATGTACAGGTTTCTTTATCTACTTAAGCCAGATCGGAGGCGTAGGGCACGCCGGCCAGGTGACCGATGGCGCCGACCGCCAGCTTGGAGCCGCCCACTTTCCGGGCCGCCGCCTGGACCTCCGATTGCGAGATGCCATCGATGGCGCTGAGCAGGTCATTGGCCTCCAGCACGTTCCTGGAGAGCGCCGCCTGGCGACCGATCTCCTTTATCAGACCACTGTCCGACGAGTACTTCGAGATGACGCGCGCCTTCAGCAGAGCCTTGCCGCGAGCCACATCCTGGTCGGAAACGGAGGCAGACTTGAGGCCGCGCACCAGGAACTCCACAGTCTTGCCAACATCCTTGGCATCGGCGGACACCACAAAGCCAAAGATACCGGCGTCCGAATAGCTGGCATTCAGAGCCTTGACAGACACTCCATCGCCTCCAGAGCTGTTGACGGCCTCGCCGAAGAGTCCAGCCGAGGTTCCGCGCTTGGTGGCAGCGCCGGCACCAACAGCCTGCTCCAGGATGGCGAAGGCTAGAGCCTCCTTCTGGTTAGTGGCGGAACCGCCCTGTCCAGCCACAGCAACGACGGCCCTGTGTCCGGCAGTGTCCTTGCGGGCATCCCCTCCGTACCAGTTGGCAGAGGCAGCCTTGCCGTCGCCGCTAGGGAACTGCAGGGTCTGGGCGAAGCCAGCCAGAGTGTTGTTGTCAATGCCAACGCCCACGACGGCAGCACGGCCGGCAGCAAAGTTCTGGGCAGCGAAGTGCAGCAGGCTCTCGGTGGACAGTTTGCCCAACTGGAAGCGGGGCGAGTAGATCGAGTTACCCAGGCCGTTGCGGAAGGCGGCCTTGTGGACGAGCTCAATGGCGCGTTGCTGCAAAGGATTCATTGATTAATAGAGATCGTTAGGAACACAATTTTTGCACACCTACCTCCGTGGAGACAGCATCCAACTGGTTGACCACGGTCTTGGCGTTGTCCTTCAACTCCCAGGGCTTGAAGGCAGGCTGCAGCAGATCCTGCAGGTAGCGCAGTCCGGTCTCAGCGTTGTCTGCAGTGGTGGTCACCGTGTAGCCAACAACCTCGCGGTCGCCCCAGGTGGTCAAGGTGCCGCCCACCTGCTGAATGTTGCGGGCGATGGCGAAGGCGCTCGAGTTCTGGGTGCTCAGACCTCCGGCCAAGCGGAGCAGATGCGAGGCTCCCTGGGTGTCGTAGGCCTCGTTGCGGGAGCCAGCGCTGCAAGGAAGGTTTTAGAAGGGGACTCACAATGCCGGTGACCTAGGCAGAGACTTACCCCAGCACCAGCGACACGCGCGAAACGGGAACGGTGGCTTCGGCAGTGGCCACCACCAGCTTGTTCTCCAGCACCTTTACGCTCACGGCGGAGACGTCGCCCGAGGGACGGGGGCAGGTGGCATAGCCTCGTTTCTGCCGGAAAACAGGACGACATCGGTATTATTGTTAAAGCGTTCGCATTTGTTTAGATAGCAACTTTTACAACGATTTACGTAACACGAGCTCCCAGTGGGAGGCTTCGTTGCCGTAACTTTTGTTGGTTAAGTCGAGACTTACGGCGATGGCGCGCAGGAGCGTCGTCTTGCTAGCGTTGCAGGCCATTACGTGTATTATGTTCTAATTTCTTCTATTTGCTTTTTAAGCAATTAACGAATAATCGCAGAGCGAAAATTTTTACTCCGCTGGTCGTTTGCGCTAGTGTGGCTGTCGCAAAGAGTTCGAAAAATCCCTCCTCCAATTGGAAAACAAACTGCCCCACTTAAAAATCACAGTCACGGAATATGTGATCACAGTTTTGATAAATAAAAAAGTTAAATTCGAATTATAAATATATTTGTTTATAAAATCTCGAAACATTAGTAAATTAAATGTTACTTTATTATTTATTAACTTTTTAGGATATATCAAACACTACAAGCTGTGTGGGGACTTCTTAGACTATCATTTCGAGGTCGCGGGCATAGCTGAGGACCTGCTCGGCCAACTCCTCGGATGGCAGCAGCTCCTTGGGCTTAACGCTGCGGTCCGTAAAGCTGTAGTCGCCGCTGGTTTCCAGCTTCCACTGCCGCTTCTCACCGAATGCCTTGATTTCATCGGGAACACGCAGGTTCAGTCGCTTGGCCGCGTCCTTGGCAGAGATCTTCTCGTACGACTTCTCAATGCAGGCGCCGATCTCGTCGCGCACGGTCTCCACAAGAAGGTCCATAAAGTAGCTATAGATCTCAGCGGGTACCGTGGATTTGGCCTGGAAGATCTTGTTGTAGCGCCCCTCCATGATGTACTGCTCGAGCGCCAGAATGGGACGGATGAACTGGTTGTGCTGGATGACGTCCACCGAGAGCAGCTCCAGTTCTGTGTGGAAGTCGGACACCCGGTTGCCGGACAGCAAGTACAGCAGATTGAGGCCCAGCAGCTTGTACTTGCTCTCCGACTCGCCGATGATCTTGGCGTAGTCGTAGTAGTAGCACTTCAGCTGCGCCATGTAGCGCTCGAAGGCGAGCAGATCCTTGCTGAGAACGCTGTGCTCCACGGCTACCTCGAGAACACCTCTGGCCAGCAAAAGCTGTTTCTTTGAGTTCTGTGCATCGCTTCCGTCGGTGGGCAGGAAAGCCAACTTCACCAGGGCAACCTTCAGTTGGTCTAGCAGCTGGCCACAGCGCGTGGTGTTTGGGGGTCGCTTCGCCCACTCAACGGTCAGTTCCTTGTAAAGCGCTTCCACGTTTGCCATTTTGTTAAATTGAGTTAAATACAGATTTTAGTTTTGATGATGAGTTTCGCTTTTGCGCTAGATATGGTAGTTCCTGTGCTGAGTGACCGTGCGCGACTCGAATCGATACCGATATATATCTAAATAAAAATTCCTTTTGGCCAAAAGGAATTTTTTAACGCAGTAAAGTAGGTTTCAAAAAACAATTTATACTTATTGGATATTCTATTACTTTGTATAATTTAAATTAAAATTAAACACTTTTCTCAATTATTAATTTTCTTCCCATGAGAACGTTTTTAATATATTTGTTGTCCATCTCTGGCCGTTAATCGTAAACGCTACGCGCGTTGTTCAACACCTAACTTAAATATTCCGATTCTTTCGCAAACGACAAGCGTCCAGTAACCATCTTTTTTGAAGACTTAACGAGTATAACTCACCAACAGCAAGATGTCCGACGAGGTCAACACCGCCGCGTGGGACGACTCCCTGCTGATCAAGTTTTACGATGAAAACGTTGGCCTGGCCCGCGAGGAATTGGCACGCCGCTTGGCCGATTCTACCAACAAGCGTGAGGAGGAAAACACCGCTGCTGAAGCCGTCGTCGCCGAGGATTCGTTGCCTCTTAGCCCAGGTCCAATAGTCTTCAAATCCGGCGATTTCGCTCGCGCCACATATATTGATGGCTTGGATTACGAGGGCGTCGTGGTTTCCGTGGACGAGAAGGCAGAGAGCTGCACCATCCGCTACATAGGCTACGAAAACGAGCAGGTGGTGCCAATGGAGGACTTACTGCCCTCATGGGGCAAGAAAGTTCGTCGAGAACAGTTTCTAGCTGCCAAGAACGAGGAGGCAGGTGAGGAGCAGCCGGCCCGCTCCAAGGCATCGACTTCTGCCTCCGCTGGCCAACACCTGAAGAAGTCGTCTTCGGGAAAGGGCAAGACATCTGCCGGAGGAAGCGGCGGGCTGACAATGCCGCCCATGCCCCCGCTTCCCCCCATGTTTACCGCTCAGAACGAGGGCGGCGACCAGGACGTTGTTGCCATGTTAACAGCTTGGTACATGTCAGGCTACTACACCGGTTTATACCAGGGCAAAAAGGAGGCCAATGCTATCGCCAGCGCCAAGAAGAAGACTCCCAAGAAGTAGTATAACATGTATCCAATATGTATCTCACTCCACATCTTTCCAAAAGACTTGTAGCCATTAAGCCATTTAAATAAATAAACATTGTTATGTTTAGAGAGCCGCTCATTGATATTGCTCAGCGGGTAGGGTCGGGTTTCGTGCCGCATCTCGCCTCTCCACTTGGGAAAGTGCCGATGCAGGCAGAAATTCTTGGGTGGCCTGGGTTCTCCGAGTGTCTGTAGGTAGCACATCGGTTCAGTAGTTTTTTGGCAGTCGAAGGAATCGGCGGCAGCACTCCATCGTTATTTTGTTAATAAAAAAGTATATAACGAAGTTGACAATGTCTATCAGCACCGCTTACGGCTCAGGAATGGAAGTCAGGTTTACGATCTGATTGGAAAGACGTTCAAGGGTATCCCGGGCTTTCCTTCGAGCTGTAGGTAGGTATTGCCTTTGACCAGTAATCTTCCGGCAATCGCAGAAAACGATTACATTGTATTTCCACAAGAATTCTCGAAAAGAATTCCAGTTTACCAACACTGATCGCGGCACCGGCATGGATATCTAGATTTAAATTTCAATTGAAAAGAATAATAAAACAAGATATAGCGATGCCGGGCCAGAGGCGTCTCCTAGATTTCGGGGACGGCAGAAAGCCCATAGACTTGGACTATCCGGACACCCGGATCTACTCCAACTGCTCGAATTACGGCGAGCGAGTGCCCGGCCCGAACTGGAACGAGTTTACCGTGTACCACCGCGGCCAGCTGGAGTACCAGTCCAATCCGCAGCAAGTCATTATGGAAGCTCTCTACGAGGCAGTCGATGGAGCCGAGTTTTATCCTGTGCACTACCAGGTTGGTGTCCCCATCACTAGGAAAATGTTATTTTTTTCAAGGGATTCTATCTTTTTCAGCGTGGAACTCGTGAAGACACCTTCCTTGCCCGCAACTGCAAGCAGGCAATTGACAACCTATTCAAGCTTTCCCTAACCATCAGCGTGGGCAATGGCGCCTCCATTCCGATCGGAGTACAGCTTGGGGTTGCCGCGTACGACAGGGACCAAATATCGCCCCATTTGCTCATCGCCAGCGCGCTGGATAATCTGCTGAAGCGACTGGAGCAGCACGACGGAGTGGGCGGACTGCTAAATCTGGACAACTTTGGGGCCCTGCCGGAGTTTCAAAATGTGGTGGTGAGCCTAAGTAATCCGGCCATCTTTATGAACGTGTGCCAGGTAATCCGCCACGATCCCGCCTGTAGCCGAGTAAATGGCTTCATCATGACGAACAATCATATTCGCGAGGTGCGACATCTGAGTCTCCTGTCGAACGTGGACTACGCTCTGCTCGACCTGAGCGGCAATAAGGTGGGTTCTAGGCTTTCAGATGCATCCCGTTTGCCCCTGGCTAATTTTTTGGTTTCTAGATCAAATCGGCCGAACGGTTGTGTCGAGACTTGGCGCAGTTTCGGGCCAGAGAATTACGTTTGGATCGCAATCCTATTGCCAGGAGCAGCAAATTTCCGGGTAGCATTAAGTCGCTCGAAAAAAACTTCCAAATTGTGGTGAGTTATCCACACGGGCTTACATCTGGGCAAACACACAGATAATCCGTTGGTGTCTTCCTAGAATGGACTTCCATTTAACAAGCTACACAAGGCGTATTCCCCGCTGGACGGCGAGATCGATCTGGACGCCGATGGAACTCGAATTGACGAAGTGAACGCGTTCCAGCTGCCACAGTTTCAAAATAGTTCGCAATGGCATGCCTTTCTGGTGGGTTTCTTTTTGTCATGTAATTACTTATTGTTAACAGCTGTCTTTATGGCGGGTCTGAAATTTGGTCTCTACCAGGACTTCCATGTAAATTGTTTTTTTTTTTTGGTAGAGTTAATTTGTTTATGATCACTATTTACTGTCGATAGAAAATGTGTGTGCAGCTAGGCATTTCCGACCCTTATAATGACTGTTTTATTTATTTATGGCCATTCTTAGGTTCCAGATCCCAATCACGAGTTCCAGCAAGAGGCGTTCTTTAATATGTTTTTTATTCACGTAGATCCCAACTTGAGCGAATTCTATCCCTGTTACTACAAGGTGAGTTTTTGACCTACCTTCGGACTTGCAAATCTTGACCCTTATCAACCTTTTCAGTATGACCGCGGCGAGCACATCTTTCTCGTTCGAAACTGCTATGATCAGATTGCTAACCTCGTGAGTAATTTTAAGCTCCAGATGGAGATACCAGCGATGCCAATGTATCCCGAGACGCGAATCTTCGGGTACTACCTGCGTATGAACGTGAGCACCTTCAAAACACAGCATGTTGACCCGGAACAGTGCATCAGGAAGGCGGTGGAACGTAGATATGCAGCCCAAAATCGACTGCTCGATCTCGATCAGTTTCAGTCCAGCGAAAGCCTCCGGAACGTGGTAGTGCACCTTAGCTCGCCGAAAATTTTGACTAATGTTCTGTCGGTGGCCTCGAGGCAGTTCATGGCCAACTGCTCAGAGATAAGACTGTGCAATAACAAGATATTGACTGTGCCAGGAGCTCACGTCCTGCGACGTATGGGAAACCTACGAGCCATAGATCTGAGTCACAACTGGCTCCAAGATTTGTCTGCAATCAAATCCCTAGGCGAACTGCCACTAAAATCGCTGGTTCTTCACGGCAATGCAGTATGCCGCAACTACAGCCTGCCCAGCGAATATGTCCGGGCGGTTAAGCAGATATTTTCACAGCTAACAACTTTAGATGGAGTGGATCTGCAAACGAATCCGGGCCAGGCGCCGCAGAAGAACTTTCTCTGCGATATCGCCGCCTACGAATTGGTGGGCGACATCTTCCTCAGGAACTATCTGCGCGAGTTCGAGTGCCCGGAGGAGAGGTCCAATATATTTAAATACTACTCTGACGATTCGCTCTTCACCATGACCTGCACCTACTCGATGCCGCGCAATCACATAAATGGCCACCTCGTTCGCCGCATCTCCAAGTATAGCACACATGCCCGTAATTTGCTTAATCGCGACATTTCGCGGGCGGCCAACGGCGTGCACGTAGGCACCGCGGAGATCATAGACGTCCTAATGCAGCTACCAAAGGTTGCCCATGATTTTCACTCCCTGCAAACGGATGTGATGCACTACGATGGCAAGTCGGCTGTCATCAATGTGACCGGCCTGCTCCGTGACGAGTCGCCAGGCACCCGAGATAAAAGCGACTTATATTTAGCCTTTAGCCGGCAGTTTGTGATTAAGATTGAAGGCGTGGGCCTGGTAAGAGAGATATTCTTTAATATATGGTTTATATAATTATTGTATGGATATTTATTCACAGGGCATTAACAAGGCGGCACCCCGCATTCGAATCACAAACGAACGTTTTAACATCATGAATCCCAGCAGTAAAATGATTAAATCGGCCTTTAAAGTGAACTATCCGGTTCACAGAGAACGTTCGGAGGAAAAGGACTCTGTCGATGCCAAGGATTACAAGCTGCTAATTTTCCAAGAGATAACCGGACTCATTTCCACCTGGTGCACATCGATTGTGGAGCAAGCGGACTGGGACTTAGAGCGAGCCTTGAAGTTGTTTATTCAAAAGAATGAGGCCAACGAGATACCGGACCAAGCCATAGCCTAGGCCAAGCCGGCCTTGAATTCTCCAAAGAAAGAGCCAAAGAACAAATCTACCACTAGTTCAAGATTATATAAACAAAACCTATACAAAACTTAACAAAACAAAATTAAATACATGCTGTCGCGGACGGCTTTCAATCTTTTTGATTTAAAGAATATCTTAAGTTCCCAATAAAACTGCCTTAGATAATTACCATTTAGATATTGCTTAGATGGCGGAAAAACATTTATTTGATAATTACGAGTTAATCACGTGCAAACGAGAGTCATACTTTGGGAATATGCATTATCTCTCTGACATTCTCCAATCCCTAACTGCCGGATGGAATAGCACCAGGTCATTATGAAGTCAGGGGAAAAATAAACATTGAGGAAATGCCATCATTGTATCGCTTAAATATTTAAATATTTTTTTGTAGACTAGAAAATGTTTATAAATACATTTAGCATATGTTTTGTTGTTGTATAATATGTATAATGCATTGGTAAACGCACAGTTCAGGACCCTTACACTTACGATAAATTACAAAAAGGAGAGAGGGAAAGTCCGACTAAGCTCTAAAAATTTGCAGATATCAAGTTATGTATGTTGTGTGTGTATGCTTGGGGGATGGTCATGCAAGAGGGTTAAGTAGGTAATGCGGATGATAAGAAGATTGAAAGAAATTCGAGTGTTTTCCATGCTTTCATGTCTCTGTTTTTAATTTTATAACTTATAGATCAAGTTTCCAAAACAAACTCAAATGCCAAAAAGTCTCCGCCAAGCTATGAGCGTGTCTTAATATCAAAATAAGTCTGTTGCGTTTCACGTCCGTCTTCGTATCCGCGTTGTGTGGGCTCGTGGTTGTGTATTTTTTGGGTAATTACAATGGTTAATTTTAACGGTAGAAAGAATTAGGATTGACAAGGGCCTCGGTCTTCCTTTAATGTATGTGGCTTGGAATAAACATTTACGAAATTGACGCTCATAGTGGCTTAGTTATTAGTTGGATATTCGGTTGCTTTGTTGCTCTGCTGGGGTTTTACTGCTGCTCTCTGCAGTTGCTGCTGCTGCTGTGACCCGATTTTATTTGGTTCGCCAGCCTCCCGATAATGCTTCATTTGCGTCTGCCGCTCACCGTGCTCCAGCCTCCAGACTCCTGCTGATGGTGTTGCTCCCTATGTCGGTGTTGCTGCTGTTGTGGTGCTGATGTCTTGGTTGTGCTGTTGGCTGAGGTGTGTGTAAGTAGAGCACCACTAGCGGCAGCGGACGCGGCAGCATCGTCTCACTTCTTACCGGGAGGCGCTATTGGTTGGCCGCGCTCCTTGCCGCGCAACTTGATGCCCAGCACGCGCTCCATCTTGCCGAGGATCAAATTGTTTGGAATTCCGCGTCCAGCCTCGTAGTCGGTCACCACCTGCTGTTTCTCGCAGATTTTCTATGGAATATAGAGATTTGTTTAAAATAAATCAACAAAAAAAAAAAAAATAAACTAAATAAAGACTCTTGCATCTAAAAAAAATCTATTGGCTATTTTCTGTCTTATTGTATGCATGCCTGGCACAGTTTCAGTGTGTTTGGTATTTATAACTAGGACCTACAGTGGCCAAGTCCTTCTGGCTGAGTCCCTTGCCCTGGCGTCCCTGCTGGATTAGCTTGCCAACGTCCAGTGGTATCTTGTCGTGGCGCAGCTCTTCAGTCTCACGGTCCAGCTTGGCAGTGTTTTTGGTGGTCACATGCTGCTTGTTGGTGCCAGCACCATCTGCGGTCCAAGGGACACGAAAGAAAAAATCAGTTGGTTAGCCAGGGGTATGGTGGGGAAACGCCGATATGCAGTTGTAAAATCGCTCGACCGGTGACATGAATAACGACAACAAATGCCACGCAATGCAGCAGGAGTTTTGCTTCTAGGTTAGACAGTGGTGTGGCCCCAAAGGGGGTCACAACACGCTCGCACACTCAGGGGGGCGAACCGGCAGCGGTGGCAGTGCTTACATTTCTGTTGGGTATCAACGGCGACTCCTTGGCGGCGCGCCTGGTTGACCGCCGACTCCGTCTTGAGAGTGGACGACTTGGGCGCCTTCTTGCGCAGAACGGTCACAGAGTCCCAGTCTGACATCTTTTTTGTTTCGTTTTTCCGATTTTTATACGTGATTTTTAGCGCACGATTTGGCGAGCAGGCGGAGGTCGTCAGGTGGACGTCAGAAATTACGGGAAAAGGAAATAAGAATGAGTGAATGGTCTCGAATTGAAAGCCGGAGCCACTGGCTGCTATGATGGGACTCACATTGGCTGCTTTGCTTGGCTTAATCTGCTTTATTATTAATTAAAACTACGAAATTCCAGAACTATCTCCCAAATTTGACTTGTATATGTGTATTAGTGCCTGCAAAAATAGCGATGTTTTGAAAAAAGCAGATATATCGATGTGTAATTTTTAATATCGATTAGCAGATTTTCCTCGCTATCAGGTCACATTTTTGTCTCTCCTGAGCGCCAAGAACTTTAAAGTTTTCCCGGATTTTTCGTGCCTGAAGCCATTTCTCACAGATGAAAGCCTTGCATATGGCCACACAGCCCTTGGTGCTTGCAGGAAAGTGTGATTATCCTTGGGAAATACGCAGAAAACTCCCAAAAAAGACTCATTAACGAAGGCTCACGAACTTGGCACTGCCAGACTTTAGTCCGATCCAAAAACGCGTTAGTGAGTTATCCGGCCTCAAGCGCGAGATAAACAAAAATGCTTGAAAGCAGCTTGAATTTTCAGGTTTTTCCGCTTTCTCTGCTAGACGACAGTGAACACCAGCCCCAGCGATGCTTTGTGCCGGCAGGAGAGGATGTGATGGAGACAGGTTGGTGCCGCTGCCGGCTTTCCGATGGCAGCTACTCCGTTTGTTGGGTTTCAACACGTGCCGGCAGTGAGACTTGTTGCTTCCTAGATGGGACTGTGGCTTCTATGTCCCAATTTGCACCCGCCAATCAGAGGTTGGTGCAACTGGAGCCTCTCAAATTGGTTTCTAGGGTGGACAGGATTACCTGCATTGTCACGGTCACCGAGGAGCTACTGCAACGCCCTCAAGTTGCACTGGAGGACCTGGCTGACGATGTTCGGGTGTTCCTGCGCCACTTGAAGCTTACCATAGGATGCTCCGTGCAGCATCGTCGACTTGCGCAGTTGGGGATTGCTAGTGTGGAGATATCCGATCCAGAACCAGAAGTCTCCCCAGATGAGTGTTTTGAAATAGCACGCGACGCTTTTTTGTTCTTGATCGACACGCGTCTTGCGATGCCTTTATCTTTAGTTTACACCTCGCGGTACCTGCCTTACAGCTTCGAGCAGCCGATGGAGGCCTTGAAGCACCTCCTAGATACCTCCAGGCGCGACTTCAGTCAACGATTTCCCACCACAGCCTTGGTGGTGGGGCCCGTGGGCTGTGGCAAGAGTCGCCTGCTGGGAGAGTTCCTGCATCGTGACAGCTGCAACTGCTTCTACATCACCGCTAGCCAGGTGATGCGTTCATATCCCGGCGAAACGGAAGAGGAGCTGCGAAGGATTTTCAAGGCGGCTGAAACGTTCCAGGAGCAGCTTGATCCCATATGTAAATACTTCATTTTCCTTATAATTCTGAGATTTTAACGAATTTCTTATCTTTTAGTTCCCATTGTGATACTCATCGAGGATCTAGAGCTCCTCTGTCCCTCGACGAGCTCTGTGGATGCCAAAGACGGTAGCAACTCGCTGCGTATTTCCGCACAGCTCTACAAACTAATTGATGCACTTCCAAAGGGCATTATTTGTGTGGCCACCTCTGGATTTCCGGACTCTTTGCACGAGCACGCTCGCCGACGCTTTGTGCGGGAGATCTCCATCGAAATGCCAAGTGAGGAGCAGCGACGACACCTTTTAAAGGATCTCTGCCAAGAGCAGGGTCTGCATGTCTCAGAATCACTACTCGATCACATAGCCAGGAACACTCAGGGATATGTGATGGCCGATCTTACACTCCTTCTGCGACGCGTGCAACAGGAATGGCTGACAAAAGCGGACGCCTGCTCCACTGTAGATGAAGTATTTCGCCAGTCATTGCTCCGAACGCAACCCAGTGCCTCTCGTGCCACGGATGTGCGCGTGTCCAAAATGACCACGGGGTTCGAGGCAATTGGAGGAATGGAATCTTTGAAGCGCACACTTCAGGTCTCCGTTTTGGCTGGTCTTCGACAGAGTGCGGCATTCGCTCGTTTCGGTTTGAGTTTGCCCAAGGGAGTGCTGCTCTACGGACCACCGGGATGTGCTAAGACCACCATAGCCAAGTGTTTGGCCAAGGAGGCGAACATGACATTCATTGCTACCTCGGCGGCGGAGGTTTACTCGCCATATGTCGGGTGTGCAGAGAAGTTTATCTCGCGGATATTCGACACGGCCCGCAAGAATGCACCTTGTTTAATATTTCTGGATGAGATTGGTAAGTGAACTCTACTCAAAATTAGTAAAATATTAATTTTTTTCCTCCAAACATCAAGATTCCCTTGTTGGCAGAAGAACAGTCTCGAGTGGCGGCGGTGGTGGCCAAGTTCAACTGAGGATTCTCTCAACGCTTCTCACAGAAATGGATGGAATCGTAGGCGGCGGTAGTCAGCAGCACATACTGGTTGTGGCGGCCACTAACCGCCCCGATATGATTGACGATGCCCTTCTGCGACCTGGACGCTTTGACAAGCTCATCCATGTCCCGGCTCCAGATACAAAATCACGACTTGCACTGCTCCGGCTCCACGCCCAGCGGATGCCCTTCCATGAGGATGTGGATCTTGAGGCCATATCTTCCCTCACCGAGCGCTATTCCGGAGCGGATCTGTGCAATCTCTGCAACGAGGCGGCCATCGAGGCATTCCAGCGGGATTTCGAGGCTACCGAAATCCAGAAGCAGGACTTTCAGAAGGTTCTCGCCAAGCAAAAATCCTCGCTGACACAGAGTCAAATTGATGGCTACTATAGGTTTGCCTATAAATGAACAAAAAGTAAAATTTATATGTTGACCGCTGCAAATTTAATTAATTTAAACATATTTGCTATTTAATTAAGAGAACTATTATAAATACACAATTTTATTACTGTTATACTAAATAGAACGTTTTAAAAATAAAAAAACTAGGCGCTATTTCTATTCGATTAACGATAAGCCCATTGCTTTTATCGCCCTCGGGTCTTTAACTATCTATATAACGATAACTAGCTGCAGCAGCAAAACAAAGAAAATGGAAATCTAAATTAACGCAATTAAGCGGAGTAAAAAACCTAGGTTATCACAAAAAACAAACTAGAGATAGTGAGTCATTGCAAAGCGAAAGCTTTACCGCCCATAATGGCAGAAACCCGCAAGGAAGCTGCGCCGCCAAGCTACGACGAAGTCATGAACGCCTCTTCGCAGGGTAAGAATAATAAAAAAAAACAAACAGTTAATATGGAATAGTAAACCTTTTAATTCTCGCCCAGATTCCCGACTTATTGCGGGCGTGCACCATGGAGCACCCAGTGCCCCGCCCCCGAACATGCACATGCCCACATACGGAGCTTTCGAGACGACTCCGGTAAGCGTTGTAATTCAACAGCCGGCGACAGCGGCTCCAGTGGTCGCCCTGCCCACAGAGATCATTGTCATTGGCGGCTGTCCTGCGTGTCGCATTGGCTACCTGGAGGACACCTTCTCCGCCTGCGGCCTGTGCTGCGCCATCTTCTTCTTCCCCGTGGGAGTCCTTTGCTGTCTGGCGATGAAGGAGAAGCGCTGCACCAACTGCGGAACGGTCTTCTAAGCAGGGGGGTTCCCCAGGGATTCGGGGTTGACTATTATTTCCTTAGTGGAACTATTTTTTCTATATATATATGTCACAAAACTCCAATATTTTTGCTATTGTTATCGTTAGAGCTGACCAACCATTAACTATTATGTGTAAATATGAATCATGGCCAGTTTGAGGTCTGCCCCCGATTTCCAGTCAGTGTCCGGTACAGTGGAGTGTCCATAAACCGAAAGGGAACTTCTACTATATAAAGTTATTAATAATCAGTTGATATATTCTGATAATTGGCCAGAAAAGTAGTTACTTCTAAATATATTATATATTTTTAAGAGTTGAAAATTGTTTTATAAATCAATACTATGAATTATTATAAGTTTAAATCTAAAATAAATACAGGGGTGCCTCAGAAATAGATATGGGTTTCAATTTGATTGAATTTATGTCCAAAAGTGTGTTGTTACCCTTGCAAAAGAAGTAATTAAAAAGGAAATTGCACACATTTCGACTCTTTCTCTGGCTATTTCTGTGGCACACCTGATATATACGATTTTTATGGGTGATATAAAGAAAGTTTCTATTTAGACAAGTTTGGATTCAGAGGTCGCACTGTATTCTGTATTGTATTATATGTACGAGAGCGACGTCGTCGCCGAGGCGCGCTTCCGTTAAATTCAATTGACATATAATGGGAGGGCGGTTTTGAATTACGTCCGCATTTTCCATGCTCTTTGCACTTTGCCGCGTATTTGGCTTTCGGTATTTGTTCTCCGGCACAAAACACAGATCTGTAAACAAGTGGAGAGCATCTAAAAGGAGAATGACATGATCCAAAGATACCCTCTTATGGGTTATCCTTAAAAATATCTACATTTAAATTTAAAATTTCAGTGGATTTCAGAAAGATCTATGATCCTTTATCACTGCTGAAGGTTTATATTTCAGAAATTTATTGGAAAACTCATATGTAGTTACTGCACTATCAAGATTTGATGAAATAGTGCCATTAAGTTTTCTAAATCTTTATCAAAAAATCAGAATTATTGCCTTAACTGATATTCCCTTGGGGGAAAAGTTCATGGGCACAGAGGGTAGCACAACAAATTCGCCGGCATCCACATCCGCTGGCCTGTCGTCGTCGGCGGCATCTTCGAGTCAACAGTCGCGAATCTCCTTTGCCGTGGACATGACCGCTGCTGCTGTTCGTCTCCTGCTCTCGTTGTGGCTGTGGGAATTCAGCTTTTTCTTCGGTGATACCTCCTCGCAGGCAGCTACTCCGCCCCGCCGGCCCAATGTGGTGATGGTGATCTTTGACGATCTGCGTCCAGTTCTGGGCGCCTATGGTGATCCGCTGGCCCGCACTCCGTATCTGGATGAATTTGCCAAGGGAAGCCATGTCTTTACAAGGGCCTACAGTCAGGTGAGGATCTTAGATTAACCAATTGGGATTATTCTCCGAGAGAAAACTCACGTAGATTTGTATTTCGTTTACGTATAATGTCTCTCTCATTTTTTGTTCAGCAAGCATTGTGCGCGCCCAGCCGGAATTCTCTGCTCACAGGTCGACGTCCGGATACCCTGCACTTGTACGACTTTTACAGTTACTGGCGCAGTTTTACCGGAAACTTCACCACCTTGCCGCAGTACTTCAAGGAACACGGGTACTACACCTACAGCTGTGGGAAGGTTTTCCATCCGGGGCTCTCCTCAAACAACACGGATGACTATCCGTTAAGCTGGTCAGCGCCAGCCTTCCGTCCTCGCACCGAGCAGTTTATGAACTCACCTGTGTGTCCGGATAAGGAGGGCATTCTGCGGAAGAATCTCATCTGTCCGGTGGAGCTACAAACGCAGCCGTACAAGACTCTGCCGGATATTGAGTCCGTGGCGGAGGCCCTGAGGTTCGTCGAGAGCCGTAAGAACAGGAACAGAGAGCCCTACTTTCTGGCCATGGGCTTCCACAAGCCTCACATAAATTTCCGCTTTCCGAGGCAGTTCCTTTCCAGATTTCCGCTACCTCAGTTCTTCAACTATACGGAGGACAGCCTGAAGCCACCGAATATGCCAGCAGTGGCCTGGAATCCTTACACGGATGTGCGTGCCAGGGATGACTTTAAGCACTCCAATATTTCCTTTCCATATGGACCCATTGCCAGGCATCAGGCCGCCCAGATCCGGCAGGGCTACTATGCCTCCGTGGCCTATGTGGACGATTTGTTTGGCAAGCTGATGGCAGGATTGGATCTGGAGAACACGGTCGTCGTGGTACTCGGTGATCATGGCTGGTCCCTGGGCGAGCATGCCGAGTGGGCCAAGTATAGTAACTTCGAGGTGGCCCTGAGGGTTCCATTGATGATCAGAAGTCCACAGTTTCCCCTGAGCCAAACGAAGTTCTATCACGGCATCACTGAGCTCCTGGACGTATTCCCCACTCTGGTGGATCTAGCGGGTTTGCCTGCCCTGCCCGCCTGTAAGGGGGATCCCCCGGAATTGACCTGCAGCGAGGGCAAGAGCTTGTACTTCCAACTGATGGGCTTGGGACTGGGTAAGCCTGTTTTAGGATTTGATTTCTTCGATTTCCTTTACATATTTGTATTATACCATCCAGCTGATGAACACGTGGCTTTGAGTCAGTATCCCAGGCCTGGCATGCTGCCCACAAAGCATCCGAATAGCGATAAGCCCAAGCTGCGCAACATAAAGATCATGGGCTATAGCCTGCGAACCGATTTATATAGGTATACATTGTGGGTTCGATTCCATGCCCAGAATTTCAGCAGAGGTAACTGATTTTTAAGTAGAATTAATTAAGTTTAATTAACTATTTAATAATTCTTGCATCTTATCTCCCCAGATTGGCATGATGTTTACGGCGAGGAGTTGTACGACCATCGACTGGACTCTGGTGAGGAGATGAACCTGGTGCCGCTGCCAGAGTTCGATGATGTGCGGCAGCGCCTGCGCCGGCGTCTGATGGAGATCGTGGGCAGCAGCTAGCGTAGATCGTCTGCCGCAGCTCGTCCCTCTGACCCCCTGATCTTCATGATTTTAAATAAATTCATAAGCAATATATATATGTATATATATAGTGTGTAGCTGGAGAGACGGAGCGAATATCTTGTCGCCATAATTGGAATTTAATACTTCCGGTTGGGCAACAACTTTTGCGAGACGCCCAGACATGCTGCATATTTTTCGCTGTAATTTCTGCGATCTGCTGCGATCTCCCCCCTGCCTCGTGGATGTCTGACTCTGCCGCTGCCTCTGTCCATATAGCATACAATCCGATCCACTCCGATCCGCGCATGCGTGACTTGTGTCCATTGCCTTTTTGGCTTCGTTTTACTGAATTTTTGTGAATGAAATTTCATTCAACGTTGGCGGCGCGCGTCTCGCTGCGTTGGCGTTGCCGTTGACGTTGGCAGCGGCATCGGACTCCCAAATCTGGAGGAGATGCGGAGAGCGGTGAGCAGGGAGCCGGGGGGCAGCAGGCAACTAGTGGGGCGACGTTGGCGACTCTTTTCAAGCTTTCATTTTCGCTTCGGCTTGTTGCCAGGCGAGTGAAAATCCAAAAGCACAGAAAAAAATAGTTTAAGTTTAAGTTTAAGGAAATAAATCTATAGTAATATTAAATAATATTATAATTACATTTTGTAATATTATAAATTAATTTTTAAATAAATTTTGTATTTAAAAAATGAAATTTTCCAATATATTTTTCCTTGTGCCTCTTCGAGTCTGGTAATTAAATCTGCAGTCCGCAGCTTGATCGATGCGATCCCACTGGCCCCCTCTTAACCCCTCAACGTCGCCTGTCTTAACCCACTCTTTCTCTACGTGCTCTCTAATGTGCATATTTGGTGTGGGCTGCGTTTTTGGGCTCGCCATGTGGGCTGCCGCCTCTCTGGAAGGTGATTAAACTGCATTTTGGCAGCACTTTCAAAATATGTGTCTGTGCAACTTCCCTCCTCCTCTCCCCCCACCAGAAAAGAAAAAGGCGTGGCCATTTCAGCTTTATGATTTTGTCATATTTTTCCCCAGTTTGTGGCTGCTACAATTCCATTCACTAATTTGTTAGGCCTGATTGCGTGGCAGAGAAAAGCCCATTTAATATTTGTATTTTTGATGTCGTAAAAGAGGCTCTAAACTGCTTAAATTATTACTTAAACGTAAAATACAAAGTATTTACGAAAGGAAAGAGCTTGCATTTAAATATCTGTGTAGGAAATGGCACAACCAATATGGAGGTATACCTGGGACACCTTATTTGATGTCTGCTTAAAAAGGTATTAGAACTATTTAAGGTGTGTTGGGCCCCACCCCCTCTTAAATATTATTATTACCACATCCCACCTACCATAACTTATTTTTACATTTGCCATTTCCGTTGTGGGCTTTCCTCTCATTCATTTTCTTTACCGTTGCTTTGTTGACAGCACCTTTTCTTTAATTCGCGCTGCAGTTCCTCCCAAACCCAATCCCAGTCCCAGGGCATAATGCAGCCCGGCGGGGATCGGGGGGCGTATATATAGTCTATAGCTCGTGTGGGGCCTTTGGCTCTCTGGTGGAGTCTCTGTTTCGGTTTTGAGTTTTGCGGCTAACCGCAGCACAGTCGCATAGCGCGTGTGTTATAATAATCTATGGCACTTTAGAGGTTTAACCGATGGACGGATAGATTCAGACTCCGATACAGATACAGATACAGATAGAGATGGAGATACAGATACGGATACCTGGAGATAGGCTGGCTTAGATGGATAGCCGGCTGGAGAGCGGCGACGGCGATGGTGATGGCGGTAAATGTGGCAGACACTCGGGCGGGCTGGCTCTAAACTGTATTATATATCTATAGCCATAAAGCCCACGATTTCGAATCGTAGACACAAACACACTGAAAGAAAGCTTGGGTTATTTTTCAGTAATATTCCGCTAGATCTGTTGTCGTGAAGTAGCGAAATAATACACATTTTAGTTTCCAAAAGCAAAAACTTTAACTAGATATTTAGGAAATAACATAATAATTGTCATATAAATAGCTGGGGATTTGTATTTTAATACCCCCATTTTTTTTTCTGTGCACTCACAAAATATAGCGAATAATGCGAATACAACTTTAATTTGAATTTGTAGGTTGCTTGGCTGTTTATTTCTAAGCTAAAACTCATAGGCGTGGGCGTTTCAAACGAAATTGCAAAAGATGCGTAGGCAGCGGCTGAGATGCCGGTCAACTACAACAACAACAAAAATAGTAATAAATAAAAAATACACCACTAACAACAACAAAATGAGACAACACATGGTGTGGTGTGTGCCTCGGAAACGTGTATAAAGTGGATATAGTTCATCAAGCGGACTGAAGTCGCCTTTTTACCTACGCATCTCAGCTTACAGCTCAAAGCTCACATCTCACAACTTACAGTCTTTAGCTCCAAGTGTAAATCGGGCTCGCCATATGCCCCCTACATACTTTTTGTACACACAGAAAAAAGTATATAATAAATAAATTAATTGTCCACTAATTTAAATAATAAATTACAAATTATGTAATACAATCCTTTTCAATAAAATCCAGGTTTCTATATCTTAGAACTCTTCGAAATCATGGAAAGATGTAATTAAAATCCTTAGATACTTATTTTTATTTTTTATTTGTATTAAATAACATTAGATGTATATTAATATTTTATTTATCTATTTTATTTATCTATTAAACAATATTCCGGTTAAATTCACTAGTGCATTTAGAATAATTCATTATTAAACCCAAAAATTGTTCCCAATAAACTTTGAATGCAGTATTGTAGTTCCTTCCAAAACAAAAACACTTAATTTTTACCAAATTGAAGAATTTACTATATAGTTTTCCCCCAGTGTAGTTGTACTCATAGACATAGGTTGTTGTTGCCCGGCCTCCCGCTGTAAAAATGCTAATTTTCGTTGACATGCCATAGTTTGGCTAATGACGAAGGTTGTTTGTTAGCTTTGTCAGTTGACTTGACGCCGTTGCCAAAAAAAAAAAAATAAATAAAATAAATAGAAGAAGAAACTTAAAACTGGTTACCAAGTGTGTGTCTGCGAGAGGGGTTTGCTCTTCGAGGGAGCTCGAAATTTCTTTTGACGGAATTTCCATGAATTAATACTGCTGCCGGATTATGTCCGCCGAGCGAACGGCAACGATTCAACGCTCCTCAGGTGTCCCTTGTATGCATTAAATATGGATATAAATATACATATATATATGAATATGCTTGGAGGCCTATGTGCCAGACATCAAGCTGCGACGAGCAGGAAATTCGTATCTTTAAGTGGTCTTAAGCCGGCTGAGAGGATCATCGCTCTGAAGTCGCTTTTCGAAGCCCAATTCAGTAGCTCCGCTTGGCTTTGGTGATCTTTGGGGGCTGATAGTGGAATCTCTGGCAGGCGATTCATTCATTAACCCAATATTAATTTGATCATTCGAGTTTGTAATTATTCATGGAGCCAAACAAGCCAATAATAAATGTTTATAATGAATATTAAAAGGGCTACTGGCGAGCTTGAACGTACGCACATTTTTTTCTTTTAATTTGAAAGCTGGAATCGATTGTCCATCGTTTGCCCATGGTTGCCCACTTTTTACTTCTTAATAAATGGTTTACAACAGATAAAAAATATCAAACAAAAGACTTAGGCAACGAACTTGACTGCAAAACCAATAAAGGGTCGTAAGAACGAAAACGCCACCAAGGTTTCTTAAATTAATTATATTACATGAAATTAATTAAAACGCTAAAAAGCCATAATTACTTCTTATTTAATGCTTTTAAATTAATTCTTGTCTACAAATATCGAGTTTATTAATCACGATTTCCTCCTATTTCCCAAATACATCTCCATTTTTAAATTCCGACAAGGCAAAATTGTGTTTCCTACGCCCACAACGCCATGGTGTGTGCTCTTGGCATTTGATCAATGTCAAGGCCTGATCACTTCATCAGACCATAACTACGGACGATCTTGGTATGTACGCACAGCCTTGGCCAAGAGAATTAACCAAAAAAATAAACAAAATATGCAAATAAAAATAAATAAAATAAAAGCACAAGAAAGAAGACATCGCCAAAAAAGAAATTGCTAAGCAGAAAATTTTTGTTGAATGAAATTCACGCATGGCAAGAGTCACAAAGATCTGGACATTTGACCATTCAGAAGGGAATGGAACGGAGAGAGAAGGGCACACACAATGGAGTGGAGGAGAAGAGCCAACGACTGCCACTTGAGTTGGCCCAAACCTTAACCGAACGAAGAGTCAGTCTTCTGGGCCCTGTCTTGTAGCAACAAAATAATTTATTGAAATTCAAATTTATTATCTGCTGCTGCCATCCCATTTTGAGTACGGGTTCGGGCTTGGCCAGGTCGAAAGAGATTTCTGTTTGGTATATTCTCCACACTCTGGGCCAAAACCAATTCAGCTGGAATGCAGTGCCCAAAACACATTTGGCCCAAAGCGTATAACGAAACGAAACAATCAAGAATGAGTGTAGAAATTCCACAATGAGCCCACGCAGTGATGCTTTTTTTCTCCTCTTTCTTGGGAGGAAGACGATGGTGGTATAAGGCCAAGAGTGAATCTGGTTTTAGAATTTCCGTTTAGTAAAAAATAAAAAATAAAAAGGTACCAATGAAAATATGAAATAATTAAAATGAAGAGTTAAAGTTCAAGCTGATCTTAAGTAATACCTTGTGTTAAAGCCTCAAAGTTTTTGTTTTATGTAAACTAATATATACCAAAGACCCTGCAATGCTATACTATATATGTATATATGTATGGATCGATGGGGTATGTTGGGTTACCCCTGGGGCTTGGGGGCTCCGTGGAGTGACCGACCGCAAACAGTTTGAAAGCCCTCGCTCTGAAAAACAGGCAGCCGCTGTAACGCGTGCTAAACAAGTTTCTTGATCGGTTCCAAGAGCGCGTCTTTGTCTTTTGTCTTGCCCAAAATACCCTGTACTTGTAAGCCAAAAGAAAGGGTGTATGAGTTCTTGATGAGATCTTTTTATAGAAGAATATTTAATAATTTATTTAGGAATTTACAAGGAGTTCTTCGCTTTGTTCCAAAGACCTGTGCATGGCATACTTTTAGGAACCTGTGGGAAATAATAATTATATTCTTATTATTTTATTATTCATATTTTATATTTTAATATACTTCAAAATTAATTCAAAATTTTGAACTTTTCATCAAGTTTTTATAATAAATGGCATCTTAGATGGTTCTTAGAAGTATCTTAGGGATCAAAGGATGTTCTACGTTAAAATAATATTTTTAAGAATATTATCTAAGGCTATTATTACATTTTCCTTTTATATATTTTATATAATTTATCAAGGATTCTTAGGAATATTTTTTGAAATCACAAAGGTCTTGTTACGACTTACAAGATATTGTATCCACTCTTTCGAGGTAGCTTTAAGTCTAATCGATAATATCCCCGCTTTAAGCGATCTGTTCTTTATTTATTTTTATTTTTTGGTTGTGGCACAAAGGTTGAGAACCGGCAACGGATACTGGAGACCGAGTTTGAAGCGCAGCTCTCTCAACAGTTGTTGGTGACTCTGCGATATATAAAAGACATTGAGAAATCGTTTTCCTTTTCAGTGATGCTGCTGCTGCTGGGATGAGAATAAGAATGAGGAGCTGCTGCTTGCTGCCTCTCATGATAATAAATATTTATGCTTTTTTCCAGGGCTCATCTCCGGTACGGCGAAATAAAAATCCCATCCCGCTCCCATTGTGCTTTATTTACGGCCAAATAATTCAAATTAAGCCTGCGATCCGGGCGAGGAGCCATGTGGATGGAGTATCTGAGTGTCTCAGAGCGCGAGTATCTGTATCTTCTGGATCTGGCGAGTATCGGTATCTGCGGCTGGATATCTCAACACCAGAACAATGCCGCGTGCCAAAAAAATTTTGATGAACTACACACTACACACATCGTCGTCTTCTTCTGGGTTTTCCTGGAAGAATCACTCTTTTCTTCTGCTGCCCCAGCAATTTGTTGGCACTTTTGTTTACACTTTCGGAGAATGGGGCACGGCAGCGGGGAGGGGGAGTTTACAATGAAATGATTTAAACAATGTTTTGCCATTTTACGGTTTACACCTGTTTGAGTTCAAACTATAAATATCGGATGCCGTAAATATATCCTCATGGCCATGGTTTCCAATTTGAATTTATTTTCGCCCCACTCTCGGCGCAAATACGCTGGCATTTTCCCCCTTTCCCGCTCCCGTCGCCACCTGAATAAGATTTTCATACGAATTTTCACCCGAAAAAATATTTAACGCCACGATTTAATGAGCACTTTGGTTTAGTCGAAGGCAATTTGCAAAGGCGCCAGTTTTGCGCTAAATGTTATTTCAAATATTTTCGTTTGCGGAAAATTTCTAATTGGATCGAGGGAAATGTTTGCCTAAATGCATCCAGCATTATACATATATGGATTTATATTTGGAAAAGGTCATTAATGGGGGTGAATCTATTACATCTTTTTCGGTGCTAATAATGATGGGTTGCTTACAGTTGAAAAACGTCTTTAAATAATTGAAAACAACTTGAAAATAATTTTATAATTCTATATAATTCTATATTTTTTGATTACCTTTTAAATTGATTAATTAAAATATATATATATAAATTATATATATATTAAAAATTGTTTATTTATTTTGTTTTGATTTTTTTTTAACTGCTAGTTTTTCAACCCATTCGTACGCCCAAATGGAAAATGAATGTATTCATTTCGCATAAATCTTGCTTTATATCTGGCTGGATGGATGTGCTTCAATAAAAATCACACACATGGCATTGCATTTCCAATGAGCGGACAACGGAACCACCGCCGGACGAGTGGACAAGCGGACACTCTGACGGATGGATGAAGGCGGTTTAGAGGCAAAACTAAAACTCGGATGGAATCGGATGGATGTGGATGTGGCTGTGACCCCCCGGCACATTCAAAGTTGCATATTCAAACAGCGGACACCGGCCAGGCCTAGCATTTAGTATTTAAAAGAAAAAAACTAGAAAAGGAAGTCGATCTTATAATACCCTTAAAGTTTTAAATTAATTTGTAAATTTTTTTATTTTGAGGTTAAACTGGGCTATAAAATAAATAATAAAATGTGAACAAATATATACAAAACTACAAAATAATGTAGTGACCAACCCTTTGGAGGTTTCAAGGCAACGCTTGTGTTAAGTTCACTTTATTTAATTTTAAACAAAAGAATTCCTAGAAAGCTAAGAGCTTAAGATATATTGTTAAAAATCATAAAGGAACTATAGGATATAGTACCCTGAAACTAGAGTACTACAGACTCAATCTCAGCACATACTTTTTTTTATAAATAAAAAAACCTTTGAGATCAAAGGTTGAAAGTTAAATTACTAAATCACCTAGAAAGAGGACTAAGAGGGGGAACTCTAGATCTACTCGTCCTTAAATACTGTATCGGAATTAAATCACTCATAAGGCTCCTAGCAACCCCTCCTACTCGAACTGATAATACCCTTACAGGGTATTCAAAAGAAAATATACAGAAGCAACACGAACATCAACATCATCAACATGGGGCTGTGCGTTGCATCGCATCGCGTCGCGTCTGTTTGGTTTGGTTCGGTTTCTCTTCGTATCTTGGTGCGGGTGCCGCGATTGATGGTACGAGTACAGCCAGCACATCGCAGAGGAAGTGCTCTTCCGGTCTTGTAAATGAAAATATGTATTTTTCTTTATTTATTTATTTCTGTGTTTTTTTTTGTTCACCGCCGCCGCTACACACAACCGCTGTCGCTGCTGCTGTTGTTGTTTTTTATTTTATTTAATTTTATTTTATGAATAGATTGCGTTACGCATACAGAAATAGGCAAGCGGCGACGCCGAATGCCTGTGAATGAGCCCTGAACAGCGGATGGAATATGATGGGTATGGTATGGTATGGTGATATGGTACTATATGCCGCTGGATCGCTGGATAAATGACTGACTGGCTGGGAGTGTGTGTGGCCCTCGCACGGATCGTATGGATCGTCCGGGCTTAATGCTCTTTGGGGGCTTTATGTTTATCCAAATAAGCAGCGGCATTGTATAAAGTAATAGCTGATGTTGCTGTGGGGTGCTAATAAATAAATCGCATTTGATGTGCATGTGCTTATGCGATAATCGTCGAGTACGAGTATATATATTTTTGCAGCGATTTTCACCTCCACAGAGCAAGGGGGGTTCGTTCGGCTGCATTCTCTGGCTCAATCAGTAGCCTTTTTTGATTAATAGATATTTTATTTAATTGACTTAAGTTGGCATTTTCAACTGTATTATAGAGTGCTTCGAAAGTTAATAGCTTTTGGATTGTCTGATAATGCTAAAGGTGCATTAATGACAGGCAATTGGTTTTGTTGTAAAAAATTATAAAAAGAAATATTAAATGGAATTGAGGTTGTTGAAATCAACTGAAGAATTTTTAAATATAAATTTTCCCTTACTCTCCTTTTGATTTGCACTAAAATTTCCAATTTATTTATTGATTTCCACCACACTTTAAATAACTTACAAACATAAATATTTGTATTTCAAGTTTAGCCTCCTTGATCTCCAGATACTTTTTATTATTTCCATGACCCATTAATAAATTTCGTTCCCTTAAAAATCTCGGAATATCTTAATGAACATCCTCCCTCTATTTTCTAACAATTAAATATGCTTTCATGGCTCAAGATCTATCTTTCACTCGATGCCCCATTAGGTTCAAGTGTAGTGCACTCTTCAAAAGGGAAAACCTCACTTCGATCCAAGCCGAGTAATTTGATATTCAGTGAGCAACTGAGTACAACAACAACAACAAAACAAAAATAAAAAATACAACAAAAAAAGAGAAGAGAAAAAAACAACTCCTATTGTGAATGGGCTGCGTACAATTTTGATTCAACATTTACATTCCCATTTGCATTGATTGTGCATGACTCTATGTAATTTTAATCACAACACACACACGCAGCTTGTAAAAGGGACTTCCTGTTATGAATATTCCATCAACATAATTATTACATACGACTTGGAATTAATTATGGGCCGAGGCCCTCCTCCCCCCTCCAAAGTCGTATACGCAATCATTTCCGTCCGTCGACGGCTTTTCTGGTTTCCCGGTTAACAGTTAATTAAGTTGATATTCGAGAGAGGAAAAAATAAATGAAAATACAAATTCGGAGAAATAATACTCAACGCTGACTTACAAATTGACCCCTTGATATGACCTGGGAGGAGGTGTAATCTTTCGCTCGTCCCCATTCATTCCATTCAGATCGTGAGTCACAGAGATCAGTAAGGAATTTTTACTGTCGATTTGATTAATTAATTAAAGCACAACCCTTTTGTGTGCGCGAGCCTCGAAAGTGTCGGCGGCACTTTGGCACTTTTTCGAAAACAAAATACAAAAAAAAAAAACTGACAAAAAGATGTCGTTAAATTTTTACAAACTTCTGCGACCTTTGACGCCGAACTTGAGCGATGATTAAGCCAATCAGCTTAGTGAAAATAAATGAGAATATAAGCCGAGTGAGTGAGTCAGGCTCAAGGCATGATCATGATGATCATGAGGCAAAAGGCATAGCTCGTTTAATGACCTTAAAGGACGTACGAGGAAAAGTGTTCTGGCCAGATTTCTCTAGAAAACGCAAGGCAGACGCAGCAGACATAAAAAAGCAAACGAAAAGCGCAAAGAAACCCAAATAAAAACAGAAAACAAAAACCCTGCACATAATAATAAGTGCAGCCACGCCCCTTTTTGGGGGAATATAGGGGGGAGGGGGAAATCGGAGGAAGCAGCCAACTATTAGCCATAATGCGCTGGGGCCGTGAAGGCCTTTGCAGGAGGCTGCGATCGTTGACGAGCGAGGAGTGATGAGCGAGGGGCAAGGAGCCTTGGAGTCAGAAGAATCTTTGGAGGAGACTTGGACGTAAAGCTCAACTCTGTGCAGAAATGAAGGCACTACAAAAAATGTAATGCCAAAGAAATATTAAGAAAAATTTAATTATACAATTTTCCATACACAAATTCAGGTAAAGAATATTGAAAATCTTCT
The DNA here is from genome assembly GCA_035045905.1 of Drosophila anomelani. Taxonomy (NCBI): domain Eukaryota; kingdom Metazoa; phylum Arthropoda; class Insecta; order Diptera; family Drosophilidae; genus Drosophila; species Drosophila anomelani. The sequence goes on from JAWNOO010000165.1 coordinate 4,372,075, forward strand.
CATTCCTTAAATCGATTTTATTGTTTTTTTTTCAAATAATATTTATCTTTTGGGAAGTTACAGTTTAAAAAATAACCATAACATGGCCAAAAGTGATTCAATAAAAATATAGATTTTTCTGTCCAATTAAAGTTGATTTTGGATATATTTCGTATTAAATAGAATTCGCTGATTTAATTTCTTTCCGTGAGTGATTGTGGAAGAAGGCTACGGCTCGAGGAGCCGGCAGGAGAACTATGGCCAACAAGCGGCTACTGTGCAGCAGCATCAGCACTGGGAGCTTGGACATCCAAGGGGAATGTGAGGGCAGCCACTCGGACTGAGGCAGACCATGGACCACGGAACATGGACCTCGGACCAGTTTGCCACGCTGCAGTTGAGCCGCACGCACTAAAACCAAGCCAAGACCAAGATGAGGAGAAACAGTGCTGCGAATTTTTTCGATTTTTTAAACTCTTTCTAATTTAATTTAAAATTATATAAATAATAAAATTAACTAACCATTTAAATATTATTAAAAAAGCATTTAGGAAATATTTGAAATTAAAAATGTTCAATTTTTAAAGCTTAATAAACCAAAAACCAAGAAATATTTTGATGAAATGTCTATGTAAAAATCCTTTTGAATAAATATGAAAATAGTTCAAAGTTAAGAAAAAATTATACAAAAAATGTTAAATATTACTATATATTTTTTACATCCTTTGAAGTGGCTTTAATCCCCAATTCTTAAAGAAATCCCGTATCCTGATCTTGTCCTTATTTTCCAAAGAATTCAAAAGAAAGGCTACAGCCAGCACTGGCGACCAACGGACTTCGGTCACTCGGACAGACTCTCCTCCATCGCGGAGAAGGCTTTTGTATTTGGTTTATTTGTCTGGTTTTTTGTGTACAGGTTTTCTTTTATTCATTATTTTTTTACCAGCGTCATCGTCACACACACTCGCACACACACATAAACATTACTCAGTGTGCTACCGTGCTACGCTTTATGGAAGTTACACTGGACGAAAATCGACAGCGGGTTTTCCATTGTTCAATGCGCACGCGCGCCTTCACTGAAATTCGTTTGAATTATTTTCGAATCAAATCGAATAATAAAGAAATCTGGCAGGGAGTGAGTATGATGTGTGTGTGTGTGTGTGTGTGCCTGCCTGGAGGTGTGTGTGTGTGTTTGTGTCTGCAAAAATAAATAAATAAGAAAAGCTTTGAGTGCTTTGGGGCATTTATTATGGAGCTGTCCCAGTCGCTGCCCCTCAGTGGTCGCTGCTGTCGATTTATTATTTTTGCTTCTTTTTTCTGTTTTTTTTTTTGTTTTTTTTTATCTCCGAAAATAAACAAAACTTCAGGGCACATTCAACGCGCCGGCTGTGTCGCACTTTTTGGCTGCTGCCGTTTTTAAAATACCCTAAATTAAGGGTATTTAAGACGGAGGAGGAAGTTGGATTTTAAAAGAGCGGATCAAAATTAACTTTAATTCATTTCTTAAATCAAAATAAAATAAATTTCACAGGAAATTGTATGTGAAGTAGATATAATCTGTGTTTGTTAGATTATTCTCAAGTTTTATTTCATATTTCAAAGCCCTTATTTATTTTATACATTTCCTTTATTGCCTAGGGAACTTTATAGATCGGTGTTGAAATTCTCCAAATTTTTGTTGGCTTACTTATTTATTTATTTTTTTATATGCTGCATTTTCAAACGCGCCTCGTTAGCAAGATCTCGCGCCGGCCACGGGCCAAAGTCTTAACTGGGTCTGGTCTCTGTTCTCCGGTCTTTTGGATTCGGATTGGGATTGGGATTGAGGCTCAGACTGGGCCCAGGTCTTTGGCATTCTTGGTGCGGCCACATGCATATTTGATATCTTATTAACACCCCATAGCTCACAGCTGAAAAAAAGGTAAAGCGCACAGAACCCAAACACAAAATACAAAAAAATAAAGAAAATAATATGGATGTCATCTATCTACTTGAAATAGTTGGAAGAAAGTATATTCCTAAGGGAGTATTTTGCATTTTCTCAAAAGATATCTTGGTTTAGTTTTATTTTGCAATATAATTTGAGAACTCACTAATAAAAAATTGAATTAATTAAAAGGTTCTTAAACTAATTGAAGTAATTAGTCAATGACTGCAAATATAAACTATTATTGTTTAGTATTCCATCCCAAATATCTTCAGAATAAGCCCCCAAGTAACTTTCTCCACCACTTAAGCCTTGAGATTTTCCAGTGGAACAGGGAACTCGAGCATAATCCGCTTGGGCTGCCAACTCAACCATCATCTCATCATCATCAGCATCTCCATTTCCATCACTGGAACCCTGCATTAAATACAATGTTTTTTTCATTTTTTTTTTTTTTTGGGTTTGTATACGTTTTTCCTTAAGTTTTTTGTACACGTCCCCGGGCCAAAGAGCTTAAAAAAAGGCCAAACAACCAGAAGAACCAAAACAAACTGTATCTCTGTGGCAGTCGCTAACAATTTGTGCAAACATCGGGAACATTTCAGGGGAGGATGGGGCCATGGTGATGGCGATGGCGATGGCGATGGCGACGTGGATGTGGCTGCGACTGTGACTGCGGCTGCGGCTGTGGATGTGGATGTGTGCACAAACTGATGACGACGGACGGATCTCTGGCCAGCCAGGGGAAATGCCAACAGAAACCGCATACCGTCTACAATTATTTGCCCAGAGATTACTTTGCTTAAATACGATTTGTATGTGTTCGGGCATATATCTCTCTCTCCACATAGCTAGATGTGTTCGTTCTTTATATTCTGAATTCCCCACCATTATCTGGCATGACCTTGTGAAGGATGTGACCAAGAATGCGAGCCACGACCAAAAACAAGAAGTGAAAAAAGCGATAAAGATGCGAATTTTAACAAAGCCGAAATTGTAATACCCTTATTTTGGGAATTGTTTACCAAAATTGGCAATTTTTAATGTCTTTAAGCCAAGGTATATCATCTGAATTCAACTGAAACTTTTAAGAGCATTCTTAACAGATCATAAAATTTGTTTTAGCACCCACTATATATTATATTTTAGTGTTGTAGCTGTTAAGCTTTATTTTAAATAATAAATATTTTAAAGAGTCATCAATCCTGCACAGGTTGTAATACCTTTCAGAAAAGTGTATAATAAAGCCAAAGAAACGAGCTAAGAAGAAACCTCACGTCAGCCAAATAAAGCAAACACACAACTCGAGAGTCAGTCAAGAAAGTGGAGGCTGAACTGAAGCTGGAGCTGGATTTCCAGGGGCTTTACGGTGTATTCCATGGTCGTGTTCCGGGGAGTGAGACAGAGAGGAGCTCTTAAGAATGGGCGAAGCAGCATTGAAAAAGAAAGCCAGCGAAACGGCTTAAAAGCCAACTCAAGAGTAGCATCTTGAGAGCGCCGTTTCCGTTCAAAGCCCGTGTCCCCGTCTCCGTCTCCATCTCCAGCTTTAGCTCCATCTCCGTCAAGATCATTATTATGGCAATGATCACGATCATCGTCCAGCAGCAGCAGCAGCAGCGGGCAGATCAACACAACACGGCAGCCGCATAAACTGCCAACGCCATTTAAGTCATAATTTAAGCCACATTCCAGCCGCGATCCTTCAGAGATTGCATTGCGTGCCCGTTCTCGTGAAAGAAACCGAAAGATACATTCATAAATTCGCATCGAGCGGCCGAGGATCGTCCGTTTGTTCGCTTTGTGGCGTGATCGTTGCGTATTTCTTATGCTTCCTTCGGGTTTTCAATTTGCCTTTCAGCCTTGCCAGGCAAATTACACTAGGCAGCAAATTAATGATTTTATTTAATTTCTTCTCGTACCTCTCGGTTCGCGTGAGTGTAGAGTGGTGGTCTGTATGTGGCATGCAGCAGCATACCGATCGATGACTGGCTGTCGCCGCATATTATTTGGCGCATTAACAAGTCTCAAATTTCGCCTGGCGTTGAGTTATGAGCAACTGCCCTAGTCACCCTGCTCCTGCCTGCCAGCCTGCCCGCCCCCCTGCAGTTTTCTCCCTCTCCGGCGGAGTTCTCCAGACATCTCGTCATTCCCACGCATCTGGGCACGTACGAGCCTCTCAAGTGGAGTAGGAGTAGCCCGAGATGGAGATGGAGTTGCCAGCGGAGCTGAAATTGTTTGGAGGAGGAGGTCGTTGTCGAACAGAACACCAGAAACAAGGAAGCTGGGCACTGTGGAAAAATCCTAAATAATAAATTATATTTATAAATTTGTTTACGCACATACCGATTGTTAGCTCCATCGCACTATGGGGATTTTGCCCGATTTTGTGGAATAAATTAATAACTCGTGAACTATCTAAGATATTTTAGTGGGTTATTTTTTAGTGTTCTACATAATTTTACACACCTTTTGGAAAGTGAAAAGTACCCCCCACCCCCATAATTTTAATTTTAAATTAAAATTTTTTATTTAAAAAATAAATAAAATTGTTTATACCCAATTTTAATTTATAATTTGATCATTTTGTTGAAAAATTGTAAATACCACAGCACCCAAATTTTTTATTAAAGAAAAAAAAAATTGTTTAATTAAAAAAAATTTTTTTTTTATTTTTAAAAATAAAAAATTTTATACAAAATTTTACTTTATATGTTTTTTATTAACAATTTCAATGTTATAAAAAACATAAAATCATAAATACAGCATCTTTTTTTTCTGGGAAACCATTTTGCCTCGCCACACTTCCAGCAGGGCTGCGTTTCTGACCAAGAGGTTGGTTCCTAAAAAACGATATTACGCGAAAAGTCGCGCCCAGCGCACGATAAGACGATATGTCCTGAATTCACAATTAATGACTCTACAACATGGATATAGTCACTCACTGAACATTTTTGAACATTTTTTTAAAACTCTATTGAAAGTTGAACTTTCTTCCCAAAACCCAAACGAAAACATCACATGCTACATTTACAAATTGTTAAAATTTGTCGCACATAACAAGAAAAATATTTGTATTTACATAAAGTACAAACTTGAAAAATTCAAATTCATTTTAAATTTCGCTTTTTTGCCGCGCCTTCTTCAAGAATTTTAGAATTGAAAATGAGCTTCAAATTTAAGCCGAATGTTATCGATCTACATGCAGTTGCAACAGATTACTTTAACAGCTGGTATTTAAATACTAGACTGTTAAGTTAACATTTCCGATATGTTAAAAAATAGTTTGATGTTTTCTTAATACATAGAAATAAAAAAATTGAAAATCGGCATACTTTTATAAAATACATTTATTCCACAAAATCGGGCAAAATCCCCATAGTGCATCGGACAGAGCATAAAAATATACTTCAAATTGGTGTTTTAAGATATATCCTTTTAACAGACCCATACAAGTAGGCAACGTTTTTTATCAACTGGATGTAGGAGCTCTCTGGTTTCGAGAAATGTAATGTTTAGCCTATTTATAGTACCAAAAAATTATTAAAATTAAAAATCAAATTCTAACCGAAGTTCTAATCATTTTCATTTTGTTTTGCTGTATTTCTCCAAGTGTAGGAAACAACTGTCAGGCTGAGGCCCAGACCCCGCGCAGATCGGGACTCATGCCTGTGTTACAAGTGTCAGCCCACAATGAGTATGAGTATGAGTTTGAGTTTGAGTCCCTGATGCGGATAAAGTGGAGGAAGGAGGAAACATCCGTTAAGCGTTCGTTAAGTGTGCGCATGCGTGGAGCGCAGCGCTCTTTTGTCGATTCCACCGAACCAGCGATCAGATCGAGTCGGCTCTGGGCCTGAGCTGGAGTAGGGAGTAGAGTAGCATATGCCGGGGCATATCCTGGAGGGCTTATGAGGCGGGCACTTGAACGGAGCCGAACAGGAAACATGCCTAGTTACCAGAGCTGAGCGAGCCCGAGGAGTGGGCGTTGAGAGGGGCATGCTACATCGACGACGACCAAGACGACCGAAGACAAGTGCCTCCATCTCTTCTTTCCCTGTAATTAATTAAAGAACCGTCATCCGATGTAGGCGTCGTTTTTGGCTACCTCCTCCTCTGCATCGCTCGGCCTGCTCCCTCTCGATAGGCATATAAAGCTTAATTAAAGCAAATTAAAGTGATTGCCATTTAGTTTGAGGTTAATTGCATTAAATGCGAAAATAAAAGTCGAGCACGCATCTCCTTCTCCCCCTGCTCTGTATCGCCAAGGGAGATTCCATTTCCCTTCTGACTCTGATCTTGAGGGAATGGTACTGGGAGTCTCTTCCCAGTCTGCTCCATTTGCGAATTGTGTCGTGAGACTTGCCACAACTTTGACCCCTTTCAATGGGCAGAGTGATTCAATATTGCATGCATTGGGAGGGTAGGGTTAAATGGGATTGATAACTCTTGGAGAAACCAGGAATGACAGGGATTTACAGGAATTTTCCTCAGTTATGTATGTGCTTTTGTTATATTATAAAGAGTTCTTAAAAATATTCCTACGATCGAAATATTACCTATTTGCTTCCAATATTGCAACCTCAATTGCCTTGGAGAGCCGGCAACACTTGGCCCCAAATCTAATTGCAGTTTGCATGTTTGCCGGCACTTTGAATCGGTTCCCTCTGCTCCTCCTCCGGGATCCCCACATTTGGAACTTATGCACATCTTGTCGGCACATAAATTCTCATTACAAGTAGAAACGATGACGATGACAACGGCTTGGCCTATGGCACTGAACTTTTGTGCTTAATTTTTTCGATATGCAATAAATTGAGAATGGCCAATGGGGATGGTATGGGGTAATGGGGGTACGTGGAGCTGTCAGCATTGGGGGTTGAGGTGGGGGGTTAAAGAATTAGATGCATTGACCTATGGACAGTATTCAAAGACTAAGAATAAAGTAAAAAATTTGAGTTAAGTAAAGGGATTTTTTTTAAGTTAGTTAACCTTGTTGATTAGAAGCTGTTTCTGTTCTGAGTCACCTTAAGAATTAATTAATTAAATAAATAATTATGTGCTTCTTTGTTATATTATATTATATTAGATTCATTTGGCCAGTGGATAAAGTCGAACAGGATGGAGAAGGAAGTCCAAGCGGCATCATTGCTCCGCTGGGCCGGATGAGCATTAATTGCGTTGATTGTCATCGCTGCTTGCTTGCTGGCTGGTTGCTGATGTTGTTGATGTTGCTGCAGTTGTTGCTGTTGCTGTTGCAGTTGCTGCTGCAAAAGCTGCGGGCTGCGAATCCGAGTGCGAGTGCGAATGCATTCGGTTCATTGGACTGGCGCAGTCAACTGACAACTTGCAACGTCAGTCGCATGCGCCGATGTCTAGGTAAAAGTTCTATGCTGCTGCTGCTGCTGCTGTTGTTGCTTTTGGCTTTGCTTTTGCTTTTGCTGTTGCTTTTTTAGATACAATTTCCGGGTCATTGACTTGGAGCATTTCTTCATTGAATTGCGTATGCGATTGCAACTGTGTGTGTGTGCTGGTTCCTGTGTGTGCAGCAACACGATCAATAAACGAGACAAGCCAACAACAACAACAATTTACACCAACAAATGCAACAAAACACCAACAAAAACTACTTCCAACAACAACAACATTCACGCACAGCGACAACGACCAGTTAGAAGAAATACGATAAAAAAAAAGAAAACAGAGTCCGAAGGCAACCAAAGAACTTTTATACAACCAAGAGCGTTCTTCCACAAAGTACAGTATATATTCTAAGGAGAAAGCAAAAAGATAAAGTAAGAAAATATCATCAGAAAAAAGATATAAGTTTAAGGCAGACTTTCTTACATTAAGATGGAGAGGGAAAGTGAGGGTTAATAATGATAATAAATTCATAGGGAACTCCATACAGTACAATTTAATTAATATATTAATTTATGTTCAAAGGAAATAATAATAAATAAATGTATCTTAAGGATACATAGATACCTATGCAGTTATTATCCTAGGGTTCACTTTAAGATACTTTCACTGTGAAGGAAATAAAGAGGCGAACGGGGCCCAAGAAAGAAGGCCTTTTGGGGGTGGTGAAGGGGGGGTGTTGTTGTTCTGTTTACGACTTTGCCTCGCTTTTTTTGTTGGAGGACGAATGCCGTGTGCAGTGCAATAGCAGAAAAACATAACAACAAACAAGAGAAGACAGCAACAACAACTAAGGCACAACGTGCCCAGTGAAAGAAAAAAAAAACTAAAAAAAATAATGACAAAAGCAAGCATAAGAGAAGTTACTTCGCTACAACTATTAGCTGAATACCCATTAACTTGGCTTTAAAATATGAACAAAATGTCACTAAGTCAGTTTAGAAAAATAAGGAAATTGATAACTTAATAAACACATTTAATTTAAATAACTTGCTTGAGCTTAAAGTTTATTGAAAAAGAAGTAACTATTATTTATCATGCATCTGAAACTGATACACCCTTTGACCCTTTCTGCCGGTTTTCCTAGGGTATGCAAACAACAACAAATCCAAGAGGTCGTCGGAACGTCGTCGACGACTGCAGATAAAACCATGCAACCGGCAGGCAAGGTAACCTGCAAGCCGCAGAACCCAACGAAACCTCCGCTGGCCACCTGCCCCTGCCCCTGCCCCACGTCACCTTGCTTACCTCCCCCCCCACCCTGCCCCTTGGCAGGTAACCTGATCACCACAAAACAGAAGAAACAGAACGGAGATTGAGGCAGAGAAAGAGGGAGATAGCAGGCGAGAATGAGAAACGCAGTTTCCTCTTTCTCTTCTCTCAGTGTACACTGGAGAAATGTGATTAAATTATATATTAAATAGAATATTTAATTAAATTGTTAGACCATTTTTTTTTGTAATTATTCTCCCGGGAGACGGGGGCTTTATTACTAGATCATGAAGAGGGGAGAATTATATAGTTAGTAATTTTTTAACATTTTCTTACAGTGCAGTGGGGCATTTGTAGATGTGTGCCTGTGGAAATCAAGTGTGGCAAGGCAAGGCAATGCCGAGGCAAAAGAATAAGAGCAGCAGAGGCTTAAAAGAAAACGAGAAGAAGCTGAAAGAAACTCAAGAAGAAGCAGAGGAACTGGGAAACGGAGGAGCAACGACGACGCGTCACGGAAAACTCGTTAATGCAGGCGAAGATTTCACTTGGACTCCAGACCCACCTAACACACACTACACACGCACACACACACACACGACCACCGAGTGTATGCTGGTGTGCGTTTAACGCATTTTAATCAGCGTGTCGCATAATTACCGGATGCTGTTGAGAGGGAGAGAGATGGGCAATGCCGGGGTTAAGGGGAGGATGGGAGGTAGAGCAGACAAGTGCCCCTCTACCCCTCCTCCCCTCATAGCCGGTGATGCCAAAATAAAGGGACAACAACGGTGGAAAAGGGGGCAGGTTACCTCAACCGAAAAAAGGGGGGAATATTCAAAATCATAACAGAAAATGATGGATGAATTGTCGCGCTGCTTGGCTCCAATAAAAATAACTGTAAATGCGCTGCACTTTTCCGAGGGGAGATCGACCAAATTAAAACGATGCCAGCACGTCGTCGCCCCCCACAAATCAACGCACACATAACACAAGGCACTGTAAAAAAATATATAGGAGATTTTTTAATGAATGTTCTTTATATTTATTATATTATTTATATAAAATTGTTAAGCAAACTATTTATATGATTTATTTTCAATAAAAGTACCATTTTTACAATTGATTTCGAATTTGATTTGATAAAAAATGTAACATATTAGAGTTATCAAGATACCAAGATTTACAATAAAATTTATCAATATAATAGGTATGGAATTGGTTCTGCATTTGATTTAAAATTGAATAAAAAATTATAAAAGAGTTTGTTTACCTGAAATTACTTTATAAACATGCAGCATCCTTTACTATCTACATCCACATTGGACCTTAGCTGTGAGATACTTTACCAAGATACTCTGCTTTCGCTTATCAATTTCTTGCTGTGCACTCACAAAATGATTCTAGTGATCTTCGGTCGAGCCTGCAGTGAAAGTTTCTCGCAACTGCAGCAGCAGCAGCAACACCAACATCGACAACAACATCTACAACCGCCGCCGACAACGTCTCTGTCTGAATTCGAAGTATTGAAAATATTAATAGAACAAACTTGTTTTGACGGAAATGCACTTTACTTTATTTATCATAGTCCGTCAGTTGGGGATTGGGATTGGGATTGGGATTCGTATTCGGATCGGGAATGAATGAAGCAACATGTGGAGAGGCGGCAGCAGCTTCTTCCTCTCTATTTATGCAGATAGATGGGCGGAAAAGATAAAGTATCTCGGGTAGCACACAACATACACACACTCTCGCTGCAGTTGCAAATTGCAATAGAATCGGGAGGGGGATCGTTGGCCATGTTGCAATGTTGCTGCTGCCATGAGGATCTCAACGGGAAAAGGGGGATGGAAAGGTAGTGCCTGTGAAAATGGGGATGGGGCTGAGGATCAGGAGTGGAATGGGGATGGGAAAGAGCAATGGGAATGGGGGTGACAGGTGCGGAGTCTGGCAGTTCTGGGAGTGGAGGGAACCAAATGGCTTTCGGAAACGTTCTGCTTTTTCAGTAAACAGCTCGGGGAAACGTTTTCCCTTCGACTTATGAACGAAATTTATTTTATTTATTTATTTATTTAAAATAAAATATTTCGTTTGCTATAAAAATTTATTTTAGCAATTTAAGTTAACAGCAACATAAAAACATGACTATAATTAAAATTGCATAAACTACAAACTCAAGAAAATCAAGATTATTAAAAAAGTAAACAAAATAAAGCGAACATAAATAATTACATAAATCAATCAAGCAAAACATGACTAAGATGTAATAAACTGATAAATAAACTAACATGAGTGGTTAAAAAAAAGTTAATGAAGATTAATAGAAGGATTAGTGAAGATTAAAAGCGAAAACCTTGAAGATTGCAGTTTTTCTTGAAGTTAGTCCAAAGATTTAAGTCAAGTATTTTTTGATATATTTTCCCAAAGTGTCAGGCGATTTCGCTTTGCTCGAAAAATAATTGATAATTATTTTTTCAATATTTTTTTTTAATAGCCAAAAATTGCATACCCATAGAACACTCATAAGTACCCCATAAGCACTTGACATCACATCATCATGGGATTCCGGCTGAGCTCTCGCCCCTTCCGCCATCGGGCAACCGAAAAAACCATCTGAAGCTTGTCAAGGTTTATTACATTGTAACCACAGAAAACGCTTTAGCTTCGGCTTCAAGCGGCTGTCATGGAATATTAGAAATGCCAGGCCAACAACAGCAACTACACACGGGGCTGAGTGTGGCCCATAGACAAAGTTCAACTAAGGTTGAAACCATTTGTCGGATTAAATACGCGCTGCGGTAATTATGTGCTTCAAGCAGCAGGCAAGCAACAGCAGCAGCAGCAACAACTACATGCGAGCAACATAGCCAAGCAACATGGCAAACATGTCGAGAATGCGACTCCGAAAGCACCGAAAGCCGAACCGAAACAAGTTTCCAACAACTCCAGCTTTAGCTGGGGCTTTATAGCCAAAGCTATATAGCTCCTCCATAGCTCTATAGCTCTCCAACCAACAGAGGCCGGAGGGAGGACTATATCTCGACTATTACATACCTGGTGCTTGGAATTCCTTCCTGAATAAATATAATATTGCAAAATATCAAAAAACAGGAGAAAGATTAGCTTCTTTTTAAAAATTATATCTATTGGAAGGGATTATTTTAAAATATATTCAAAAACCACAATCAGGGGGGCAGTGGTTATGGCTGGATAGGAGGCGTCAACCAATTATAAATTTTATAGATCCTTTAATCGTCCAAAGACTTTTTCCCTTCCCTCTTCTCTGCAAGGTTCATAAAAATTCTAATGAATAATTTACAACAGCGGAAGAGCTTCCATCTTACATCCGTTTGAAAGAAATCAAATATACCCATGAATACTATGGGTATTACAACAGCGGCAACATCGAGGGACGACGATAAGGCGCACTGGCAAAGTGTCAAATGAATTTGTCAGACTCGAACCGAACCCGAACTCTCGGACATGTTACAGCACTTGGGCATTGGGCCGACAATAAACACAAATTTAATTGTCCAAAAAAGAAGGGGGGGCTGGAGGTGTGTTCTCGGAAGGAACGGAAAAAGGCCAAGGAAATCACGTGCGATCTGCGTCCGTATCACAGGTGCTTCCGTTCCCTTTCAGAGTTGGGGTTGGACTTGGAGTTGGAAGGACGGAGAAACAAAAACCAGAAAGCAGAAAACAGAGCTCAGCGGATGTGAGTTGTGTGTATTTGTTGTGATTTTTGCACCTGTTGCACCTCAGCAACAGTCAAGGAGCAAATATCAAAAAACACGCAAAGAAATGGAACCTGAAATTAGGAAAGAAGATCTTAAAAAATATGTTTCTATGGTCTTTTTAAAGAAAATCATATAAAAATGTAGATATTTCTGATAAAAACTTTCTGTATTTTATCTATTTGACAAAATCTGTATTATTTTATTAATTATTTTTCTTATATTTTTTGTTCAGTGCTTGGACAAAACCAAGAACACTGGACAAGTGTTGCATACAAATACAGAACCACAAGCGACTTCCGCCGCCGCAGGATCACACAGTGGAGGGCCCAGACCGAACCGAACCGAACCTGTTCCCTTTCCATGGGATGCGATGCCGGGATGTCGAGATATGCGATGCGCGATGCGATTCCCCGAAAGCTGCCATGAGTTGTCGATTTTTTTCCGCCGATTTTCGGTTTCAGCGAATCCATAATGATTTCATTGATCTGTCATTCAAGAGCTTCCAGCATGTCTGCAGTGCGAAACGTATTCGTATCTTGCACTCGCTCCGAGGTAGCTATGTGGCACTGCCTCTGTGTCACCGGACATGTGTGTCGGTGCCAGTGCCTATGGATGAGATTGTGGCAGCATTAGCAGCAGTACCCAATGCCCAGACCCGACGACACTGATAGCTTATCAACGCCGCCGTCGCCGCCGCTTCCTTGCTCATTAGAGAGCTGAATAAATCTCTGGTTCTCTGGCTAGATTCTATTCACCTTCAGTGCCAGTGCGAGTGCGACAAGTGACAGCCAGATAGGCGGACTCTGGTCCGGATAGAAGGAGAAGCCAGCTCATCATTCCATATGGTCTTGGCATGAAGAAAATGCGAAAGGAAAAAGAGAAGAAGTAGAGGTTTTCTATTCCCTAACACAATTGGGCTTGGAAGATCTCATCTTGGTTTAAACTATGTTTAGTTCTTTAAATTACTTCGAATTTCTATTTAATCATATTCAAAAGATCATAAACTCATCCAACTAATTAGCGAGCGATCACTGTATTCACATGTCCCATAGAGATATCGTCAGAACTGATCGAAAAGTTGATTCATTGCGTGCAGTGAATGAGAGAGAATCTTCAAAGGAATTCAGCGGAATGGCGATATCGATGGGAAATGGAAAAGCTCGGGGGGAAAAGCAGGGAAGGGGGACAGGGAAATAGAAAATGGAAATGGAAATGCCGGCGTGCATAATAATAGTTTATACGGAAATCTAATGATCAATGGGAGATAGCCATGCACTACATTTCCCATTGCCTCGCTCCTCTTCCTTATCAAACTTCATTCATTAGCGGAGCGAACCCGAAAATGGCTTCCCCAAGGGAGGGAAGGGTGGCTTAAGGGAGGGATATGGGTTTCTCTGGAGGAGAGGAGAGGCACACAGCAGAGGGAGGAGGAGAAAGAATTGGCAGACTTGCATTGCACGCAATCAGCCAGCTCGTTAAATATAGCACACTTCAATCAGAGGCAGCGCATCTTGCGTCTGCTTATTCGAGTTCGAGTTCAGTGCTGTCGCTGCTTCATTCATTCGCTACACAGAGAGAAAAAATGTAAAGAATTTAAGGGAGAGAAATTGTTGGAATTTTCTTTTAAAAAGCAGTGAGTATTGGGTTTTAAAAGGCCAGTAATAACGATTCCTAAAACCTATATTATATAAGAGTATTACGCTTCATTTAAAATATTTATTTATAATTATATAAATCTGAAATCAGACAGTCCTAAAATTCCAGCAATGTATCTTTGATGATCCCGAACTTTATTGTTTATTTAAAAAAATTAAGTGATTCCCACATACCCAATATTGTTAATTTTCTTACAATAAATAATGGAATTTATTATTTAACAAAAATACTGCATTTTTCCTTGTGCATTCTCCACTCAAAGTGTGTCAATCGGAGCGAGTTTAAAGCGAATTGGCAAGTCTCGTGCAGCAAGGCTTATCGGGGGATAGTTATAGTCTCGATCCAAGTCTGCCCCCCTCTAGTATCTGTGGTCGCAGCGCCGCTGATTACCAACAACAAAATAAAAGAATAAATTAAAAAAAGTCAAGTTTTATTTGGTTTTATTTCCTTTCGGTTTCTTTCTCTTTTTTATTTTTTCTTGTGTGTGTTGTTGCGTTGTGTTTTCTTTTTGCAAAGGCCCGTAGTGACCCCGGGAGCAGACCCCGGTCGATCCGCTGGGTTATCACTGGCCAGAAACATGCACCACCACACACTCAGTCCCACACACACCCCACACACACTCGCCAGCAGCCTCAGCCCGGGACTCAACTGTTTGTAATTCGCGTTTGAGCGCGCGAATTATGATTGAATAATGAAATGCCCCAATGGGCAGTCAGCAGTCAACAGTCGGCAGTCGGAGCAGTCGCTGCCTTCAATTATGCAAAACGGTTACTGCACTTTGCATTAATTAACAAACGGGGCAAACAAAGCAGCGAAAATCGCATAGAACAATGACACAATTTTGCACGTGCTAACTTAACCCATTTTACTTTAAGTTTCAGGGGGGGCGGTGGAAAAGTAGTGCTTCCTACTTAGATTAAACTCATTGTTCTGGGGTCACTCTTTGCAATCCATAAGTGTCAGTTTATTAATTAAAAGATATATTTTATGTAGTTCGTATTAAAGATAGTTTTTCAGTTCAAATGCTGTGCTAACCCTTTACTTACAAATTAAAATACTGCTTTGATTTTTGTTTGTATTTTATTTTTAGGTGAATACATTATTGAATATTTTCGTTCTTAATTAAAAAATCTAAGGCAAAGATTGTACCTGTGCTGGAGATTGCACTGAACCTACTTTAAGATTCATTAATATATTATTATTATAAATTGATTTTTTTTATTGGTAAAGAAAATAAATAAAAAATATTTAGGAACTTCATGAAATGTAGGAATTTACACCCATTAAAAACTAGCACAAAAAACACTCATTTTCATATTTAAATTAATGAATGTTGGGCTGCAAAGCTAAACAATCTTCGGCTTCCCAAAGTTGCTTTTATTTCTTATTTTTTTAAATATTTCTACTGCAATATTTGGGTTTGAAGCTAACCACAAGCTAAGGTAGTGGAGCGACTAGAACAGAGATCTGGAAATATTTTTCCTACTTCCCTTCCAGAGTGAAAATATTTTGCAGTTAAATTTAAATTAAGTACACTCACGGGGCCAGTGTGTGTGTGTGTGTTTATGTGCTTGCAACATTTGATGCGCGCCTTCCGTTGTAAATTTTCATCGGTGTGCCGCCACCGCCACCGCCGCCCGCAATGTTTGTGCAGCAACACACATCGGCAGCAGCAACATTCTGTATTTTCTGCGCATTTTTTTTTAGTTTTTCCTTTTTTTTTTTTCAGTTTTTAGTAATTTAAAAATAAGTGCGCCGACGGCGGCCCCAAATAGCATCCGCAAAATGCAGCAGAAGCAGAGGCAACATCAGTCGTTCGCTTGCCGCTGGATGCTGGCCCCTGCTCTGCTCTCCTATGTGTGCGTGTGCATGTGCCTGGGTGTGAGTGTGCGTGAGTATCTGTGTGAGCTATGGCAGCCCCAATCCGATTCTGAATCCGAATCCCAATCCGAAGCCGAGCAAAGCGAGCAAACTCGGGGCCTCGGTCCGTGTGTGCGCGCGAGATAAACAAACTGCCAGTTCACTATCAATCAAATACCGGAAACAGCTGCTTTAGTTTTGCCATAGCCATTTGGCACACCACTACACACAGCCAGACAGACAGACAGCCACATACACATGCGCACACTTACTGGCAGGAAAAAAGAGAATTAAGATCATTTCAGAGTTGATGATGCTGCAGAGATCAATACGTGGGATATCAGGGAGTTATTCTAGGAAAGGATATAAAATTATTTAAAATCTTCTGTTTTAGTTTTTTTTAATTTATATTATTTATCCTGTTATATAGTCAAGATTTCAAGATATTAATGATTAAATATATTGAGCAGGCTTTGAAGAGCTTTGAAATAAAATATAACAACGTTAGAACTCCTGAATGTAAATCTAACAACATAAAATAAAGTTTCTTGTGTTTTTTTGGCATCTTTACGTAGCCATTAAAATAATTATACTATCTGTATTTATAACATTTTTAAATATGAACTATTTTCGAAAAGAAAAATTATATATTTTTATAAATATACATTTTTCCAGTTGAGTTCTTGAGCTTAAAAAGAAGGTTGAAAAATAGATGCAGATATTAATTATTATTTTTTAAACAAATTCAGGGTATCAACTGGAAAGTCTTGGGCAAGATACAATCAAATATTATGAAATTGGAACAATTTAATAGGTTTATTTCAAATTTTACTTTTATAAAAACTTTCAGCTATTATAGATTTTAAACTGTATTAAAAAGTATAAATGAAGTACTATTACTTTCACAAAAAACACCTGATAAACGTGGAAATTGGAACCAGCTCAAATAATTCAAATAAAAAATCATTTTTTTCCCCTTCTAAATCCCCCTCAGATAATATAGAAAAAAGCAAACAATATTATATATTTTTTTAGTATTATATGATTTTTTTATTTTGTAGTTTTTAACGGAACATACATTCTAAAAACATTACATAAAGTTCTTCCGGGGGCTGCTGCTCCCCCCGCTCATCTCCTCATCCTCCTCCTCATCATCGTCCTTTTGCTCAGTTTTATTTTATTATAATGAAATGTACAAATAAAATAAATATTCATTATGCGTAGCTTGTATGTATAGAGTGCCTTAAATATTAATCGCGTATCTTTAGCATTATCTTTATCGTTATTTTTTATGCTTGTGTATAATTTTTTCTGTTTTGTAGGTTTTTTGCTTGAATTTTCTGCCTAGGGAGGTTTCTTTCATCTTTTAGTTTGTTTTTGTGGGGTTTTTGTTTTTTCGTTTTTTGTTTGCATTTTTGTTTAATAGTTAGGAGTTTTAAGCATAGTTTTCTGGTGTGTATATCTAGGCATATATATATATATATAGTTATATATAGTACATATACAGATATATATATATATATCGTATATAGTAAAGTGTTTTTAGTGTTTAACATTAATATTTAATTTACTTTTTGCTTGCTTCTTGCTTTATGTGTATAAATTTGTTTTAAGTTGCTAATTTGCCACTGTTTTTTGTTGTTTTGTTTTGTTTTGTTTTTTTTTTTATGGATATTCTCTATACAAAAAATGTTTGTTTGTATTTTTGCTGCATTTCGATTTGGATTTTGTATTTTTTACATTTAAGTTTCGCTTTCTCTATTATTTGGAATTTGCTTGCATTTCGCTCATTTCTCGTTACCTTTTTATAGTATTTACAATCTTGGGGCTGGCTTTCGTGGTTGGATTTTGTGGAAAAAGAACAACTATGGACCCGCCCTGGAACCCCTATATAAAATACGCTCATAAGAAACTGATTTCGCTATATATATCCCATATCGTTTCCCCAGTTCTGTTTATATATCTTTTTCCTTCGTAGTTGGTAAAGTAAACTAACTGACTTTTGGTTTGCAGTACATTTGCATATACATATACATACATATATCGACGATATCTAAGCACATTTAGACTGGTCTATAGGTTGCTCTCTAAATTTCTCGAAAATCTTTTGGCCATACACACACACATATATCGATTTTTAATTTAAATTCGTAAAGTTCTACAATGTTTTTTGTTTTAGTTTTCTGTCTACAACATCAAAAATGGACTGGACTTGGTATTCATATTTAATATTTGACTAATTTTACGCCATTGAATATTTCTCTAAAAGTTCTCTCATGTGTGTATATAGGTTATATATATATATATACATATATAATCTGGTGTTTTGTTACTCGCTTGCCCCAAATTGTTGTTCAGTTTTGTATGTTTCGAAAATAGAAAAAAAACACGTTTACTTTACAACTTCTGTGTTCGGCTTTACTTTCTGTGGAAAATTCATTGGAATTATTTTGTGTACAACTATTTAGTGTTTATAAAATAGAAATTTGACTTAGAAATTGAACATTGAACTGAAGATATTATCATTATTGTTTATTATAAAAACAAAATATGCATATTTCGTTGAAGAACTCACAAATAATACAAATAAAAAATCCTTCGAAAAATAATTTCTAATCGCGTTCGTTTTCATTTCACTTTGTTCCACTTTGTCGTCTTCCTTTCGTTTTCTCTTTTTTAAGCAAAAATTATTTTTTAAATAACATTTCTAATAATTAATAATTATCTGTTTGCAGTCTTTGGTTATTTAATTTTTCTTTTCTCTTTCCTCATTTCCTTTTTCCGTTTTTATATCCTTTTAAAACATATATTAAATAATTTTTTGTTTGTATATATATATATGGTTATATTTTGACGCCTTTCTCTAGATTCCAGCCTTCGGATTTGTTCTGTTTTCTGTTTCCATTTTTGTGCAATGCCGCTTTTCCTCAACGGGGAAAAGCAGCCCCACAAAATGCCTTCGCCTTAGTAGTCGGGACTGGAGTCCAGCAGGCGCTTCTCCGGCGTGAGGTCACCCTTCCGGAGGATGCGACTCGCCGCACTGCAGCCATGATCGATGGCCTTGCCATTCACCTGGCCGAGCGCCGCCTGACCTCCGCTGACAGGACCCCCGCTGGACAGGCTCATACCGCCCACTCCTCCAACGCCTCCGATTCCATTGCTCCCATTCACGCCCAGCGGGACAATGGGCAGCATGCTGCTGGTGGATCCAATCCCATTGCCCACGCCCTGGCAGCGGCATCCCCTGCCGGCGAACCTGCCGTAACATTTCTCGCACAGCTTCATGCAGCCCCGCATCGGCCAGTAGAACCACAGGCAGGGCAGGAAGATGGACAGTGCCCCCAGCCAACCCCATCGTTGCGTCCGCTTGTACGGGCCGCAGGAGCAGGGATTGTCCACGCAGGGCGTTCCGTTGCCATCGTCGCAGTCCAGGTCGTTGTCCCGCGCACAGTGGTAGAACAGGGCCTTGGCGCAGCACAGACAGGAGGCATAGTCGATGACGGACTCGGCGCTGCACAGACACGTCTTGTTGCACACCCAGGTCTGGGGCAGGGGACGCGGACTCTGGCACGTCTCGCACCGGCAGCGACCGCAGCGTGGGCACACAATGGGATTGAGCAGGGAGGGATCTCCGCTCATCACAATGGGGCCACTGGTACCAGATGCTCCACCTGCACCACCGCCGCCACCGACGACGCCGCCACCACCGAGGAGCTCCTCCAATGCATGCATGTGCTCCTTTTGCGTGGCGGGCGTGGGCTGCTTGGTAATGATCGCTGGCTGGGCCAGGTTCAGGTTCAGTCCCAGGCCGAGACCTAGTCTCGCTGGAGCTGGCTGCTGCTGCTGCTGTTGCTGCTGCTTCGAGGCGGGTGTGGTGGATGCTTTGCTGGATTGCAGGTGCGAATGTAGTAAGCCATCGGTGTGATCGCTGCCAGCGGACGTCGCCTGCGTCGTCGTCGTCGCCAGTCGCGCATGTTGCTGCTGCTGCTGTAGTTGCAGGTGTTGCGCCTGCTGCTGCTGGTGCTGCTGCTGCTGTTGCAGGTGCTGCTGATGCTGGTGTAGATGCTGATTCCTCTGCGGCAGCAACAACAAATGGTGGGTGGTGGTCTGGCCATTATCCTGCTGGCCAGCCGGATGCTGCGATCGCGTCGCATGCTGCAGCGGCGTGTCCACATACTCGTTGGTTAGCCGTTCGGACTCGGGTCGCGGTTGCGCCAGCGTGACGGGTGAGTTGCCACCGACGGGCGGTTGGCCCAGAGCGGCCTCAGCGCTTTGGAAATGACTAAGGAAGTTGTTATTATTGTTGTTGGCGTTGATGCCGGAGCCGGTGCTGGTCGGCAATGGGGCCGGCGGCAGCGGTCTCCTTCGCGTAAAGGATGAACCTGAACCGGAAACGGAACCGGAACCCGATACCGTTGTCGCTGCCGTCGTCGTTGTTGTTGTCGAGCTGGCCGTGCTGCTGTTCCTGCTCAGGCTGCTGGGCCTTTGGGGCAGGAAGGTTAAATGGTGGATTTGATAGTCGTCAAAGTCCGAGCCGGATGCGGATGCGGGTATTATCGATATCGTGTTGTTGTTGTTGTTGTTGGTGTTGCTGCTGCTGCTGCTAAGGTTGCTCGTCGCGCTAATACTAAGTTGTTGCTGCTGTGAATTATTGTTGTTTCCTAGTCCTAGTCCTAGTCCTGGTCCTGATCCCGACTCGGCACCACTCAACGTCGGCTCCGGCGCCCTTGGTCGATGCACGCGCGGTAATAGCTTCGGGGGCCGGGGTGGCGCCAAGGGATCGCCGCCATTTCTGCGATCCATGTAGTGTTGTAACCAATTCTCCCCCAGCTACACTCCTCCTGGCTCCTCGCTCCTCTCCTCCTCTCTCCGCTCCTCTCCTCTCCACTTCGCTCCTCCACCTCGAGGATCTCGGTGTGATTGTATCCTGTCCTCAATGCCTTCGATGATAACTGCTGCGCCCGGATTCAGCTCGATGTGCCTTCATCCTTTTGCAGTGGCGCCACAGATCCAGACAGCTGCGATTGCTTTCTGTAACATAAAGAATATAAATCGTTAGTGAGCTGTTTTTGATAGTAAAAACTACAACTAAATTAAAGAACATATAAATAGAAATTAAATGTAGATCAAACGATGCTTAGATTTCCTTTCATTTTCTAAATTTAAACTTCATTTCCATTTCTAGTTGGAAAATCTTTTCTAAAATCCGCACGGAAAGTGCAAGAAGGCCACGGGTATTGCTTCTGTACCAAAATGGCACGTAGATGGGTTCTCAACTTATGGATAAAAACGCTAAATAAATAAGTGGGGAAGCGGGAATGAGCAGAAAATAGTTTGGCACGAGGTCGTGCCTCTGGGTCCAAAGTACCCGCCACGGAAAGAGAGAGGGTATATATGTATATATCAGGGAGGGATTTGGGGTAACCCTGGGTACCCGTACTCGCTCGTACTCGCT
This sequence comes from Drosophila anomelani, assembly GCA_035045905.1. NCBI lineage: Eukaryota > Metazoa > Arthropoda > Insecta > Diptera > Drosophilidae > Drosophila > Drosophila anomelani. The sequence continues at coordinate 4,393,316 of JAWNOO010000165.1, forward strand.
CCAGAGCAAGCGAGGCGATGCTTTTGTTTGGATTAAATGGCCAGAAGTGAACTTTTCTGGTTGCCGGGCCCGCTTTTAAATACATTTTTCCGCACCCTTCCCCCTCACATTTAATGTTTGTAATTAATTCCGCGGCTAGAGGAGAGCTCTCTGTAGCTAGAGAGCCGCGAAAATTGGTCAACGCCCAGCAGAAGGTCGTCGTCGCCGTCGTCTCCGTCTCCGTCATATTTATATGTACAGATAAAGACGTATACATGAGGGTTTGTTTTTTCGGCGTGACTTTAATGTAAACATCATAGGGCAAACATATACACACATAAGTTTTTCTGTTTCTTATTTTTTATGATTATTATTATTTTGGGTTTATAATGTTTTTTTCGAGTTCACTCGAAGCGAGGCGACACGACGAGGACGGGTTGGTTTTTCTAGGGAAACTGGGCTTGGGCTTGCCGGCACAAATGTTAAAGATCAAATTGCTTATTTATGCTACGGCGACGGAGCACAGTCTTGGGGATTTGGAATCCACAAAATTGGAATACAAACAAATCCGCCGAGACACCGTTAACCCCCATTATCTGCTATAATTGCTTTCACCCCTCCCTATCTATCGCATTCATTGTTGAAATTTCCCTCAAGTCTCTGCCTCTCACAAATCGTTTATTTCCGCTCCGCCATAAATATATGTATAATATATATATTCATAATTATTTCATTTGATTTGACGAAATCAAAAAGAAATTAGCGGCGCCTTGCTCGATTTCAGATTAGTTTATACATCTTATATATATTATATATGTATATTTAGCTGAGAGACTAAAGAATCTGAGAATGAAGCGAGAGAAATCATGCTAATTGAACTTTGACTGGGGGTACACATATTTCGGCTGTTGATGATCATCATGGTAATTATATGGCACGATCTCGCGATTGCAAAATACAACATTTTTTTTAATGGCAAAATAACTGTATTTTTTTATGGCATGTTTTTTCAGATTTATGGCTATGCATTGGCCATATCAACTAAAGGCGAGTTAATCTCGTTTCCCAGTGGTCAACGCGGCGTATGAGTAATGCGATGCGATGCGGCGGCATCCCCTTCCCCCCAGGGTCGTCGTCGCATTTTAGATAAATATTTGTTTACACATAATTAACAGAACAGGCAAACCCAACCCCCGACAAATAAGGAAATACAGGAAATTAATAAATGGCGTTGCCATAAAAATTAATAAAAGAGCCAGAGTAGAGCGATAAAAAGGGGCCCAAAACGAATTATTATTATTATTATTGTGCCGCATAAAAATGGTTTTTAGCGCCAAACGAAAATTTTCGATGCCCAAAAAAAAAAAAAAGAAATAAATACAACTACGTTCTGTATTTCTCCTATATAGTATATATATACCCGATTAAGAGAGAGAGAGAGGGGCAGAGGCAGAGCTATTATAGGTGCGAGTGGGTTAAGTGTGTGTTTTTCGGGGGGTATAAAAATTAACACAAACGCCCACTTATTGACGTCATGTCCGGTACTCAAAAACAATTTTCGAGAATGATCACAATTGAGAAAAACAAAATAGAAAATCAACGAAAACACACGTTGCTTGGGGTCTCTAGAAAAAAAACATATAGCTTTGGGGATCGCTATAGAGATGAGGATCTGGGGGATCGCCAGCAGCAGATCGCCACTGATTGCCAATGAGAAAATAAAAAGAAATCTTGCTATTTCTTCTCAGATATTTGGCAATCTTTGACTTCTTCGCGGGAATCTGTAAGCGTCATTTCGTCTTCTTTTTGATATACAAAATAAATTGTAAACTATTTCGAGCTTTTAAATTAAAGAATGAATTATCTGTGGCAAAGGCTTTGATGTGGCACAGCTAAAAAAATTTATAAAATATTTGTTATAGATGGTATACCTTATTCAAGTCTAGTTTCTTTTTTAATTATCTATAAAATTCAGTAAAAACCCCATTAATAGGTGTAACTGTGAGCCATAAAAAACATATTCAAATTGCCCCATAAATTGCTCAAGAAATATCCAAATAAATGTGTGTTTAAAAAATAAATAAACATAATTCAGTTTCAGTTTTTTCCCCTCATTCTTTAAAGAAAATAATGCCAAGTTTTCGATTTCATTCTTAAATTAATTGGGCACAGATAGAATACAACAACAAAGTACGTAATTTGAAAGCGATTTTGTTGTGTGTGTTTTTTTATTTGTTGTTTGTGCTTCTCGCTTATTTTTAATTGCGCTAAAATTCTTTTTTCGCCGGCAAACTTTGACCTTGGCGAAGCTGCTCGCTGTGATGCCAAATCGCTTGAATAAAAAATAAGTAAAATAAATTATATCGCTTTGGCAGCAGCCGAGTGAGTGTGATTCAATGGCGCACGAAATGTGAAATGTGGCATTTGAAGCGTTTTCATTAATAAGTGTGCGAGTGGCGGGAGGGGGGCACTTCTGTGGGTTTTTGTCCCCTAAAAAATCTAAAAAAAAAAAAAATACAAAAAGAAAGAAGAAAAAACGTTGTGGCTTTGGCTAATTCATTCAAACACCGAAAAACGCAAATGAACGAATCGCCTTTGTTGGTTTGCGTTTGTTTGTTTGCTTGTTTGCACAAACAAGTGTCACTGCCAGTTGCGATTTAAATAAAATTATTTAAGGCAGACAGGGACAGAGACAGACAGCGAACCGAAGCGTTTTTATACTACATATATAACAACAAAAATAAACTCTGGGCAAAAATCAAATGCAAACAGGTTTTATTTTTTGTCTGCCGCCTGCCATTCTGGTTAATAATAATGTTTTTATTGTATTTTATTTTATTTTTGCCTGAACTGTGGCCATTTACCGTTTTCAATTGTCAAATGAATTAAATAAAAGTTATTGCCCAGCACATGACCCAATTAAATTGTTAAGAACAAAGTAAAGAAACATAAATAAAGGCCTTCAGGGCTAACATATTAATAACAAAGTAATGGAATATAAATGAAGGGCTTAAATATATTTTTTTGCTTATTAAAATTTTGAATTCCCTTGACTTTAATTTCTCTTAAATCCTCTTTAATGTAAGCCTACTTTAACTTACTTTTTTAATTCGCATTTAGTGCTGAGCTTGTTTTATTGACTTTGAATTTTCTTCATGCTTTTTTGGTTCTGTCAGCAGTACTATATAGTAGGGGTATCATGTCTGAAGTTCGTGCTTTAAAATTAATGATGTGTAAAAAGTGTTTAAGCCATATATATTTTTTTTTAATTTATTAAGTTTTTTGTTCCCATTATGAACGACGATTATGTGTCAAGTTCTGGCCAAGCAACGCATTTTAGTCATTTATAGATAAACAAATTCTTTATTTTTTGGCTTTAATATTAAGAGTTTCCATTTATTTTTGAAACGGTGTTTTCCAGGACTAAAAGCTATGTATTTTCTTTCTAGAAATTTAGAAAACATTTTTATGGTTACATCCTTTTCAGTAAAGTATAGATTTTTTTACATGCCTTCTTGATCCTGACTTTCCCTAAAAAATACCATTTCCAAAACTCTGCTAAAAATATGTGCGGATATACACACACTCCGAGGGCAGCCTCCGACACACATGAGTAGATAAATAAAATGCGGAGAGCGACAGATGAAAAACCTACACAGGAAACGCTAATGACTGCAGGCAAACTCAACTCGGGGAAAAATGAAGAAAAAAAAACAACAACAGCAGCAGAAAGTCGAGAACGAGAACGGGATTCGTTTTGAGACTGATGCTGGGATGCTGCTGCTGCTGTTACTGCTGCTGCTGCCACGAAACCAACACCAACAACCAGAGTCACAGAGCACAGATCATTAAACTATTTAAATGCCCAACCGACCATATGTTGCAGGCACAGCGACAGCAGCAGCAACAACAGCTAATAGTTTTCAAAGCAAATGAGCAGCACATGTGGCAAAGGGCTCACGCACACTCGCTACGAGTCCCGAGTGTGTGTTAATGAAAGCGTACACACACACAGCTGCCTAATAACACCAGAGTACACTGAGTAAACTGATGATTTTAAAAAAATATTAGCAAAATTAATATAAATAGAGTAAAATAGGTATAAATTAGCCATTTACCATTTTAAGCAGCATCAACAGCCCAGCAGATTTAGTATTGTTTTATTTTTAGCCTTTTTTATTTTTCTCTCAATATCTCCCCGTTTCAACTCTTCCAATAATCCCCTTTCAAAGGTATTTAACCATCTAAAAGAAACTATCTCAAATCTACAAGATACTCCATTTCTTCTCAGTGCACATATATCTCATGGATTCTCCTTCTCCAAGTCAAACTGAATGATAATTATCATAATGATGATTATGTTCATTCTTGTGTCTGGAATGGTTCAGTTCGGTTCGGGTTTTCCTTTACTTTTATAGAAATCATTGAAGCCAACTCTCTGGTCTGGAGTTGGGGGCCGAAGCCGGGGTTCGGGTTCAGGTTCAGGGGAGAAGCTGGGAAGAAGCAAAAGATCAAATCACCAACAAATGAGCCGGAGCCAAGAGAGAAGAAGATGCCATCAAACTGGATACCCCCAGACGGAGAAGCGGACAACGAACGCAGCTCAGAATGAGAGATGTGTCGCCGATGATGTCAAGGGGGAACTGGTTCCCCGGATATTACTTGTAGGTGTAACTATTATAGATCAGTATCCTCTATAGAATCTTGGAATCTTTTATTTAATTAATATGTAATCTACATTTTTAGAGGCAAATTAAAACCATTTCTCTTCAAATAAGAAGTAGTTACCTAGTGCTATAATTTTTAATATTTTCTCTTTCAACGATTTTGTTGTAAATAATTAATATGTGATTAATACATTTCCCACCTCTTAACCTCCAGAACTAGTTCTCCACCTGGGCAAGTCCAACTCTTCTCAAATCTTTGTGTGTATAAAATGCTGGTCTGATGGTGGTGCGGTGTCTGGTCTGGTTTGATCTGGTCTAGAGAACGCAAAAGTAGAAGAAGAAGCCCATAAACTACAAGTGATCGACCTTAAGATTTTCTCGGGCTGATTGTCGTCTCCCCGGTGCCATTCGTTCATCTTCAGTCAGTCCAGTCTGTTTGTAAAGTAGGTAGATTTCAGGTAGAATTTCCAGAGATCTATCCAAGGTACACATGTGTGTGTGCTGCCTGGGTGTGTGTGTGTGTGTATAATGACCAAAGTGAGTTGCAGTTAAGTGGCAGCCAAAAAGGAAGCTGCAACATGTGTTGCCTCCTCTGGATATCTACACACCGAGACTCTTCTCTCCTCTCGCCTGAAACCTTATTCATGTTGTGCGTAAGTGTTGTGCCATTGTGCACACACACCTTTTGTATGTGCAGCATTCGGGATGCCTCCTCTCCTCCTTCTCTGGTTTCTGTGCCTTATAGAAACATCCAATCCAACAGATGTTTTCTATGTTTCATTGTGAAAAATTTTCTCTTTTCCAGAGATGCTGCTGCTGCTGTTGTTTTTCCTTATCTAGCCCCGTCCCACTCTGCTGCTGATTGCTCTCCTTTCATTTGGATTTCTATTTCTATTCCTATTTCTATTTTTTGTAATTCTCAATTGCTGCACTCGCTTCATTCTTGAAAAAAAGGCCATAGAACTGAATGATCATCGATGGAGTCGGGGGTAAATTCTGGTTTATTGGCAAGGAATGGATATGTTCAATGATTTATTTATCTTTGAGCTCTGGGTTACAATCAGATTATGAAAACAATAACAAACGTAAATATAAAACAGAGCTGAAGGATGATTTTTAACTTGAAGATAGATATTTAGATATTTTTCTTTTGATATTAAAGGAATATGTTCTGAGGGAGATATACAAATTAATTTTATAGATATTTAATGTTGATTTGGAAATATTTAAGAGTTCTTTTAAGTAATTTAATTTGTTGAAAATATAAGGAATGATTTTATTAAACATACAATTTTTATTAAAACTAAATACTAATGGTAATTCATGATTTTTCCTACTAAAATGATAATGCTTTATTTTCCCACAAAATTAAGTCTCTGATATCTCCATTTATTTCGTCTGGCATTATAACTTCAAGATGATAATACAGTTACCTTACTGCCAGCGATATCAACCGACAAAAAACCCCCTATAGCCTCACCCTCAACCCAGAGCAACGCCCACACTTTGCGACAAAAAAAAAAGAATAGAAAGGGGATGTAGTTGAGTGTAGAAAATACACACAATAGAGGCGAAATAGAGCCATATACACACACACAGCACAGCACAGCATAGAGCAGAGGAAGGCAGAGCATACACATAATTTTCTATATCTAATTTGCGTGTTCTATTCAAAAATTCCGCTCACATCCTTACACGCGCAAACGCCCACACAGAAGCTGACGCCGACTGAGCAGCTAACGTAGCAGCTGACGCCGGCAGATCGGGTGTGTGTGTGTGTGCACAACCAACAAAAAAAAAGAAGAAAAATAAAACCAACAACGTGCAAGAGACATAGACAATGCTCCATTGGCTTGGCCCAAAAAAAGACGAAACTAAATAAATAGAAATTGCACAGCACACACACACACACACAGCTAGCACGGCAAAATTCATGACATGCTGGTGATGACGTCAATGAAACACACACACAAACCGAATGCCAGGTTGTCTGTCTCTTCTATACATAAATTTCCCTCCTGCCAACAGCAGAGGAGGAGAAGGCGAAGGCTCTATTTATAGAGTCCTTGCCCCAAAAATAGCAACAACAACTGGGTCCCCAATAACTTTTTCCACCTCCTCCCTCCCTCCCCCATAGGCCCAAAAATTCCATCCCCCAAAAGTGAGAGAAAAACCCCCGAAAATTGGCAAGAAAGCAAAGGGACAGGCAATGTAAACAACCTGACCCGCCCTAATGTACAACAACACAGATTCAGACACACACCCCCGCATATAAACCCACCCCCACACCCACACACACACACCCAGCAGGCCCTTAGACAACCCAGCAAAAGTTGATCAGCAGAATGAGAGGGCCAAAAGTGCGTGACTTTCGCAAGGAAACTTTTCTGAATGGCTAGAGATGACCAAGCAATAAAGGTTTTCCATTCATTTATAATTTAGAATTATTAATTATATTTCATTAACAATTTAAGTTCCTTTAATAGAAGCTATAATCAGAGATTACAAGTCGAATATTTAAATGTCCTCGAATAAAGGTCCAAGAGTTATAAATATTTTACATATAAAATTATAAAACTAATAGAATTGCTGAATAAATGCTAAACTAAAACCCATTACTAAACAGAGTTTAAACCTACAAAAATGCCTGAAAGTAAGTAATAAATATAAAAAATATATATAAAATAATAAATAATTTATAAAAAAGGTTTTATAAAACCCTACTCCCACCTCCTATTTCCCCGTGTCACGAACACACCCCCAAAAAGGCAAGAGAAAGCCCTAACCCAGACACCAGCACACACACACAGCCAGAAGACAACCCGCGCCACCCACCCACCCACAGAAAAAGCCGCACAGATACACGCACTTGACTCGTCTGCCTCGCTCCTAATTTTCTTTGAAGCGTGGCAACCGAAATCTATTTTTAGCTTGCCGATTTTCCAACAAAAAGCGACAGCAGAAGCAAACAAAAAAAAATAAAGAAGTGAAAGAAGAAAATAGAGTAGAAGCGGAAAGCCACAGACCCCCAGTGCATATCCCGGGAGCTCCACTGCCCCACCTGTAACCCGTAGATAAGACTGACGGAAAAACTGACGCTTAAAGTGTCTTGATGGGGGGAGTTCCTCTTTTTAGGGGGAGGGAAGAGGATTGTCCCTAGAGCGCACGCCCACCCAGGCAAGGACCTCGCAAGGAAGGCTGACTAGATGGCTGGCTGACTGTCTGTGCGTGGGCCCGTCTTGAGGTCACCTACGCTATCACACACAGTTAAAGCCAAGTCCTGGCCCACGCACAAAATGGTTATTTTTGAACCTGGCAGAGGGTAGATTGGGTTATGTGAAACAGTTGGTATATTTATTTAATATTAATTATGTCATACATAGAGCTAGCATTTTCCTTTAAGTTATTTATACAAGAAAAGCAGAATCTCATTATTAAATCATTTTCTTAGAAAGTTGCACTGATCTTTATACATTTATTAAAATTTGTATTACTTTGTTATCAGATTCAGGTATATAAATATATAGATTTAATATTATTTACTTGATTATCAATGGATTAATTGACTTGCCAAAGCAATATCTCAATTAAATCAATGAAATATTTATATTATAAAATATATAAAATGTATTTAAATCGGTGTGAAAAACATTGAATAATAAAGCAACATTTTATTTAAATTGTATCTATCGGTTATGTCCCTTATATACCCCTTTTATTTTCACCGACTTTGCATATGAATTGAGCAGGATAAGGTCCTGGCAGATGACGTGTCCAAGTTGTCACCTGCTGGTGGCAAAGGTCACGTCCAGGCAATTGCATTACGAGTCCAATTCAAAGGGCTGTCATAACCAGTTTCCTTCTGCCTGTGGAAAGTCAACCTTTGCTCACTTTATCCCTGGCCATGTATCATCATTACCAACACTACTGACTGCCATCACCACCAATCCTCCTCCTCATCATCATCATCATCATCATCGGCGTCGTCGACATCTTGGGCTTTATCATGTTGTCGTCGTCGTCAGCCATTCATTGACGACAATTCTATGGGCCAACAACGATTTGTTTTTGCTAGCTGCGCACATATAGTGGGATATATATACCGATTTGTACAGATATATATATATATATATAGGGAGAGCTTTGCTGTGCTGTGTGTTTAGGCCATTTCTAAAGACGCTCGATTAATGAGCGTTTTGTATGCGTTGCTCGACCAGCGCCACTTGGGTGGTCACCACTTGGACCTCCTTCTCTGGCTTCGCTCCACCTCCTCCTCCCTCCTTAAACGGAAGCGAGGCCAACAAGGCGTGGACTGATCTGGAAAGCTTCTATATTCCTCCTAAATATGGGGGTTGGGGCTGCAGTTATTGTCTTAGTTTGCTAATGGACAAGATTTGCTAGACAAAGCCTCAGAACGCAGTTAAAGCCATGAAACTGAGCTTAAACATTTATTCCGCATCGAGGGGATATAGCTACTAGGATGTATAGATAATAGGTAGAGTAAATTAATGAAAATTAGTTATCTTACTAAGCTTAAAGTTTGAACTATTGGAACTATGCAGTTATTATTTTATTTTATTTATTTCTATAAAAACTATATTTGAAATTGCTTAAAGTATCTGAATTGTATATTATTATGATTTATTGATAAATGTTCCCTTTAAAAACTCCTAATATATCTTATTTTTATCAGAAATATTCCTAAAGCAGATGTATTTTATCAGAATTGAATTAGAAATTTCCCAAAACTTGCTTCGTTAATTTCTTCTCTTCTTTGGAATTCCTTCTTTAAAAAACACTCTGTAAATCTTCAAATATTCTGTAATTTAAAGAAAAAATCTAATAATATTTCTAGCATTTAATGCCTAATTAATAATTAGCCCCAAAACAATTACTGAAACTCACAGGAAAAAAAAACAAAACCCCTTTGAAATTACTTGGTGGTCGTTGTCTTCATGAATCCCCCAATTGCAGGCCTGATTATTGATGTTGTTCTTGTGTTTTGGCCCCCACAACAAACACGCTAGCTGTTGTTGTTGTTATTGTTGCCATATTTATTTTTAAAAATTATAATTTTCAAAAATAAAAAGGCCATTTTTCGCCTGGCACTTTTTGTTGTTGTATTTTTCAGCTGCGGTGCGACGACAAAAATAATGAAAATCACATGTTTGCTTGCGGCATAAAGATTGTTGTTGTTGTTGTTGTGATTGTTGTTGTTTGTGTTGTTTTTGCCGCCGAGTTCAGTTCAGTTGAGTTGAGTTGAGGTTCTTGTTGGGCTGTCATTTGGCGTTTTGCTTTGCTGGCAGCACAAACACAGCCACAGCCACAGCCGCAAGCCACACGGGCAGACAGCACGAGCACGAGTGCGAGTATCTTATAGATACTTTACTATATGTACACAGATATATAGATATGTGCCATACCTATCTAAATAGCATATCTGAAATCCCAACCGAATCCCATTGAAGCGTGCCCATCCCCAAGCCCAGCCCCTCCTTCACCTTAGTTAAGTTCAGTAAATGTCACATGGGGTGAAAATTTTGCTATATTCCCACTTGATCTTTTGATATATACATATATATAGTACATATATGATTCTGATGTTGTGGCTGCTGGCAATTATGTCGTCGGTTGTTGTCGTCAGTGCATGGGATATACAGATTCTGCCTGCCTTACATTTTGGTAACAGTTTCGTGATTATCTATTTATAGTTTCGACGAATGCAATTAATTTGCTGTCATTTTGGCCTCTCTATATGTTTGTTGTTGTTGTTGCTGGTGCAATTTTATTTCAGTCTATTCTTGATTTAGCCAAAATAACTCAGCACTAAGGAGGCTACATAGTCGAGAAATTGCTGTAAATCAGGTGAGCAGCAGACTGGCGGCGCTCTCTGTCTGTCTTCCTGCAAAGTTACAGGTGATCATTACCAAGATCTCCACAGATATTTAGCACTTTGACTAAACCCAAAAGATGTGTTTCCTCTTTATATATTCACATATATATATTTTTATTTATTTTCGTGCCCCGCTAGAACCTTCACGACTTCCCCACACACATCTATCTGGGGCTGTCTATTTCGCGTCTGCGTCATCAACGTCATTGTGGGATCTCTCGGGTCTGTCTAGAGCTGTTTATTTAGCTAATAAAAATTAAGCATTTAATTTATTTATTTATATAGGTTTGTGTGCACATGTTGTTTCTTTTTGGCAAAACCAACGAGAATTTCCTTCCATTATGAATGAAACGTATTCTCAACGCCGGCACCGCACCACCTCATCGTCGTCGTAGTCGTAGTCGTCGTCGGTCGTCGGTCGCCGTATCGTTTGTATTTTTGGCTATGACATAAATTCAGAGCACAACAGCAAAGCTGAGGCCACTTAATTCGATTAAAAATTGGTAAAAGTGCTTAGCACAAGGCATTATTAAAGGGGAAAATAGTTCAAGCCCCAGACACGAGCCACGAACCACGACACAGACAACGACCAAGTAAAACACCAAGAAAAACACCCAGAAAAACCCCAACAAAAAAAAAACCAAAGACCATCGATCAAAAAAATGTTAACATGAACACGCCGAAGTCCGGACTTATCGGTTGAAGAGTTTTTACGCCTCTTTTATTTATTCTGAGACTCGGGCGACTGGGAGCGAGGCGTTTCCGTTAGCCCCAAAAATTAACAGCGAGCAAAAAGTAAATAAACTTAAATATTTTTCGTTCGTTTATCAATTTTTTAGGTGCCTTAACCTCCTCCTCCGAGCTGCTTCTCTGCGTTTTTTTTTTTTTTTTTGTTATTTCAGAGGGGAGCCTGATATTTTGAGAGTGTGTCAGCGTGAAAAAGAAAGCATAGGCATAGGCAGGGCCCCAAGACCTGGGGGTCTTATCGAGCCACAAACCCTTATAAGAAAAAAAGAGTATCGATGACGAAACTGACTGACTGACTGACTGCCTTTTCTAGATTAAACACAACGAAACGAAAGACCAAAAAAAATGTTTAAAAATAGAGAGGGCAAGCGGGAGTATAGAAAAAACACACTCGTCAAGTGTCCAAAGGTTTACGACAAAAAACTGATTAGAAGGGTTTAGGCTATGAAAGTCAGTCGCCAGCCAGCCATCGGACGACTGATTTGTGAATGGAATTCTCTGTGGAACGGCTTGATCGATCGCCGGATCGATCGAATCGATCAGATCCCATCCATCCATCCGTTCAGCAATCGATCGCCATTATCAGTCGATCGAGCGATGGAAGCAGCAGCAGCAACAATGAAACAACTTTATAAAAATTCACATTCTAGAATTTCTCCGCAGATTGGAATACCGGAGGAGAGCAATTTATTTTCAATAAACTGCCACATATTTCGGTGGATTATCTGTCTGGTGCGATCAGTAAATACGACGACGACGACGACGACGAGGCCAGACAAACAAACAACTTGAAATGTCAGTTAAACATTTTGTTGGGCCCAGCGAATAAAAAAAATATACTCTCGTGTGTATAAAAAAATACAACAATAAATATATATATTTACGTATTAAATAAAAAAGGAAAATTCATTTGATTTCACTTTGACAGTTAATGCATTCATATATATATTTATTTTTAGCATTCTCGAAACGAGATCAAAGCGAGATTCTATCTATAGAACGTTTTGTATTCTTCAATGAAATTCTAGAGGGCAAAAACAGGATGAAGATTGATGTATTAATAAGGGGAAATATTGAGGAAAAATAAAGGAAGGGAAATTAGGATAAAAAAGTTTATTAAAAAAGAATTTCTGGGAATTAAATAACTCTATTTTTAATTTTTTAGATGTAAGAGAACCTTTTTTAAAATCGAAACGGAATTAAGATTGATTAATTGTTTAAGTGAAATTAGGATTACTTCAGGAAATCCAAAAGTAAAAGGAAAATTTGTATCTTCAGATCCTTTTTGAAAATGTTATTAACTACAATTTCATAATTAAGTTAAAACATAAACAATAATTCAAGATGTAAAAGCTAATTGAAAATTTTCCCATGTTTTCTATGCATTAAGCTATGGCATGTTTACAAAACCATAAACAGATCTCCATAAAAATATTTAATGGCCAGCCTAACATCTAATTCTTCCTGATCAAAAACACTAGATATATGTATGTATTATCTTATACGCAGCTGCACAGCTATATCTTCCTGTATTATGTTTTATTTCAAAACATTTGTCACGACGCAGTCATAAATTAATCACATGGAATAAACACACACAGATATACGCCAATTAATTTCAGAATTGTGCATTTCCTGGCTATATATATATCTACATGTATCTATATCTAGCCGAAGGTTATAGCCGCCACAAAACGTGAGCCAAAGTAGGAGGAACTTACTTTGATTTTCAAAAGCAATCCGTGTGGCAAATTCCGTAATTAATCAACATAAATGTTGGATAATCCTTTTTTTTCGATGTTTGTTGGTTATCAAAAAAATATAGATGCTGTTTTTGGTTTTTATTTTTAGTATAATCCAAAGTAAGGGCTTTTCAGGATGATTTTCCGGTTCGAATTCGGTTTTGGGACTTCGATTTTTCTTGTCGATTTTCGTTTTAGATTTTTAATAATTTTTTGCTTTCGGTTTTGTGGTCTCAAGATTTTTGCATGTGTGTATTTTTGTGCGTGTATTTATTTAGCATTTATTAACAATGATTTGGCGCTTGGCTTTTTTTCGCATTTCATTCACAAAAGTAAATTTAATTAACACAAAACGCGAACGGTGACGCCGGCCAGAGACTGATTTTATTTGATTTTGTTATTATTTTTTTCAGTAATTATTTTCGGATCTTTTCGGAACATTGATTATTATTTTGGATTTATTATTAATTATTACTTTGTATTCCTTTTTTTACAATAATAATAAGAACAGGCGACGCCGGCGGCGACGCTGGGTGAGCGCGCACACGCACACGCACACACATACACTCGAAACGGGGGCCACGTCGTGCGGCGAATGTATCTGTGTATCTGTATCTTTCGCTCGCTCGCTCGCTGCCTCTGCGCTGGTGTGCGTTGAGTAAAAAAATATTTTTATGCAATTTTATATATATATACAGGGATATATATATATATATTAAGGTGTATATATAAAAATATTTGTGTGCTGCTGCTGCTGCTGGTGCTGTTGTTTGCCGTTGTTTTGTATTTTAAATTCTTCTTTTTTTCCTCGCTCAACACGTTTTGTATTTGAAATTTGTAGTTGGATTTCTGTAGTTGAATTTATATTTTTGTGTCGCACGTTGATTTTCTTTGCGCAATTTGCATTTTTAGGCACATGATTTGCATTGGAAGGGTTGCGATTTTGGTAAAATATTTCTCAAAATATAGAAACACACAGGGGAACACTGTTTCGCTCACCACAATTTTGTATTTTTACATATATTTCATTAATTTCTTGACTCGTAATTGATGCGATTTGTTGTTGGTGTTTTAATTTGTATTTTGTAATTTGTAATTGGCAGCAGAAAAAAAACTGTGTGCAGAGTGAGTGTGTGGATCTGATCGAATCGTAGTAGCGAATCGGATCGAAAAGAAAACTAGACGCGGCGGCAATCAAATCGGATCGCGGCAATCGAACCGCTCGGCACGAGGTTTTGAAGCGAAATGAGGCGAGTATCTTTGGCCATTTTGTGGCGAATAGAGTGTGTGGCAAGTTAGCAGAACTGTTAACTGACTGTTATGCTTTCGCCGCAAAAAACAACTCACTCAAAGAGAGCGTGGGGCCGATCCGGCGAATTCAATTCAAAGTAAAGTATTACAGCAGATACAACGTTGTTGCTTCTCCGCTGTTGTTGTTCTTGCTGTAAAAGGCACATGGCTGTGAACGATGAACGGCCTTACACACACTCACACATACACTTGGCCCCTCCGCAGCCCGCGCAACACCCACAAGCCCCCAACATTGGAGCCAAAGAGCGCACGAAGCCAGCCCCAGAGAGAGGGACTGAGAGCCACTTTTCGTACGAAAAACCAACCGGACGTTGCCGCCCCTTGCCCCCCAATCAGCCCCTCTCCCTGGCACACACACTCGCGGCCCCCTTATGCCGTCTCCCCCTCCCCCGACCAGAGCTGGTGTATTGGTGTTTGTGTAAAAAACGGAAATTGAAAATATGCCAACTTGTAGGCGCGCTCGATGTTCGTGTTCAAGGGGGGGCTTCGCGGTGGCAGCAGGAGGGGCGGGGGGCGGCGGTCGTCGGCGACCGTCGAGCGGACGTACAACAGCGGGGTGGTCGGGGGGTCGAGGCGAAGGCGAATTCATGCCAGTTTCTTTTTCATTCATTTAAATTTAAATGCAAACAGCGAACGGCAAACGGCGCGAGCAGCGCAAACAAACAACACAGCAAAAGGCAAAGGCAAAGGCAGCGGCAACAACAACCATGGGGCAGCGGCTACAGCGACAGCTGGGGGCCCCCCGCAATGCGCGAGACCCCGCTCCACCTCGCTTCAATCCATGCCTCCCCTTGGCACCCCTTCCAGCAGCAGCCTCTGCTTTCAGCCGCCATTAACCCCACAGAAAAGTTAAATTTTTCTTAAATTATATTTTAGAAGTTATCAAAATATAATATTAATTTAATATATTGATTTATCTCTATAGTAAATATTAATCAAATTGTCAAAATTTATTAAATTAAACTGACGGTTAGACTTAAACATGAACCAAGGCTGGATATTTAGTTTTTCTAAGGTATATTTTCTTTTGGAATAGACTTCTGGTTAACTCTGCTTATCTGCGGTTAAATTTAACGAGAACTTAAGTATTTAGTGGGGCATTCTATTAGTAGTTTAGATCGATCAGCAATTTATTTCAACTAAATTTCACTCTAATTTTAACTGTTCCAAAAATGTAAATAAAAAACAAAATAAAATAATTAAGTTTCGGTTAATGCTAATAATCCGGTTACTAAATTCTTTAAGGTTACCAAATTACTCCTAGAACTATTTAGTATCTCCAAATGGATCCCACCGATCTTAACCCACTAAAAACCCTGCATCATAGGGTTAACAGCTGGCTTTTGCCTACGTTGGGGGACTCGCTCGGATCCAACCGATGCGATACGAGCCGAACAAGTTTTCCACGAATGGGTGTGTTGTCGCCGTCGTCGCTTTTCCGGCCGTTGCGTGGATAAACTTGGTAATTTTCCTCGCCGCCAATTTGCCAATCACCTCTCTGGCTCTGGCTCTAGCTTTTGCCTCTCGGCTCATTTTCCATATTATCTGCGCTCTGCTCTGCGCTTTTCCCTCAATGAAATTTTCCTCTTGCATCTTTTTTATGCACCAAATCAAGTGGAACAACAAGATGTTGTGTGTGTGTGTGTGGGGTTTTTTTAAGTGTTGCTGTGCTGCGTCGCGTTGGCTGACAATATGAATGAAAATTACGCACACACAGTGAGAGCGACAGAGATGGATTGATCGAGAGGGGGGAGCCAGGGGGGTGTTGCGTGGATAACTCAAGATGTTTTTCCTATACCTATACCTTAGTGTGTGTTTGTGTTTGGGTTTCCAGCGACTCTCAGGTTAGTGTGTAAGTGTACGTTGCATGAGGTAAGCATAAGACGTTGTGCCTACGAGTGGTGTGCCTGTGTGTGTGAGTGGGTATCAGGTGAGACAAAGGTGAATAATCATTCACATTTAAAGATAGAAACTATGATTTGTATCTTTTGAATTGTATCTTTTATTTGCAAAAGGATACAAACTAGAGAAGTAGGAATCTTGAAAGAAGAGATGAATATTTTGGCTCCTAAAATCTGCTTTTTACGGAACTAAAAATCAAAAAATAATTTAAAAATGTGTAAATATTTTGTAAATATACATATTTTAAGATATCTTTGTTATTTCCGAAATTCCCCAGATATCCAAAATTTCAACAGCTTAGAGCACTTGAGTGTGAATGATGTGGAAAAGGCAAACACAACAACGACACTACGACTGGTTGTTGTTCTTGTTTTTAGTATTTTGCTGCTGCTGCTGCTGTTCCTGTAGTTGTTGTTGCTATTGTTGCTGCAGCCTCTGAGCAGAGTTGCCTCTTGCAAAGCCATAAAAAAGATACACGACTGAGCGGCGCGTGCGGTTTCCAAGCTCGACAACTCTGGGGCTCGAAATCTCAAAACCAGTAGCACTTTTCTCAACGGCGACAGAGTGAAAAAAGCAAACGAAAAATAAAAATAAAAAACAGTGGAAAATAAAGCAAAATAATGCTGACTTCCAGAGTTTGTGTGAGGCCTCGGCAAGCAAAAGAGTAAACAGAGATAAACCAGTTAAAGAATATAGAATATATGGGAATATTTCTATAAATCTCAATAAATTCCAGCTCAAACCGATTTAAAAAATCAATTTTCCCACCCAAAAATCTCTTTTATATCTCTAGAATTACTCTATAAACCCCTCCAAAGCTCGATCAGTATTTTATAACCCTAGATTTGAGGTACCCAAAGGTTTAAGGCAAACTGGTTTTCTACATGAAAATACACACGTAGATGATCAGTTCTACAGCTCGAAATGCTCCATAATTGGGGTTCTAGTGGTAGAATTTCGACTGTATTTAGAAATTTGATGGCTTTGGGGATCCGTGGCGTAGATTAGACTGAACTTTCCCAAAAGGGGAAGTGGATGGATGTTTGTAAGGCCCGCCTGGTTACTATGGGGCGTAGTATCTGTGGAATACAAAATAAATAAATGGCATATTCCACATCGCACGCATACAGCGGCAGATACAGATACAGATACGTTCGCCATGCAAATTTCGCTCTGTTTCTCGCTCTCCGGCAAAAGTATCTCAAACGTTGCGCTCAATTCTTTCGCCGTGAGTAGGCGAGAGCGGCAGAGCTCTCTCACACTCTTACTCTCTCGCGGCGAATTTGCTGTCGTCTCTCACAGATACAGATACATTCGCCTTCGTTTCGCCTTCGCCTTCGCTTCGTTTCGTTTCGCTTCGTCTTTTTTATGAATGAAATGAACGCTTCGCGATTATAATGAATGGAAATGGAGGTCTGCCGCCGCCGCCGCACTGCCAACGCCGGCAGCGCCGTCGGCCTCGCTCTGTGTGCGCTTTGCGGCAAAAACAAAAATTGCCTTTGCCACCGCGTGACTTTCATTGACTTTGCAAATTAAATAAGTGGGGTAAAACAACAGGGGGAAAAATATATATAAAATATATAATTAAATATTTTTCATTGATTCGGTTAGTGTGCACTTTTTTCTGTACTTCACTTCACCTGTTTTTTTCATTTTTTGGGCTGCTTAAGGCAGACGTTTCGTTGGACTCCGTCTTCGCCGCAGACGAGGCGTCGCCATAAATCAGCATTACAATACGAAAAAAATACATTGTACACATAAAAAATAAAGCTCGCTAAAATCTGCCTACTTATGGTAAATATTTGATGACATAAATTATAATTTTTTAAAGAATTTTACAACATTTAAATGGCTTTTTAAGCTTACATGAATATTTATATATTTTTTCTGCTTTTGAGGAAAATTTTTGCCCCTGAAAATAATATTTCTTTACAATTTATTAACTGTTTTCTACTTTACAAAACTTTTAATAACCCTACAAAATTAAGATGTTACTAAGTTTAAGAGAAAATAAGTCAAAGTTAATAGAAAATTTTATGGGAAATTATGGTAAAGAATTATAGCATTAAATATGGTTGCAAGTAAGTAGTTGTGAAAATATTTGTAAATAAAAATTAATAAAGAAAATGACTAAATAATTTAAATAAACAAGGAAATCAGTTCTGTCTTAATTTTGTGGTATAAAAAAGATATTTAATTTAAAGTTTTGTAGCTGTATTAATTTATTTTACTAACAAAACGTGATTTTTAGATATTACAATTTATACACACATATTTTATTGTTTTCCTATAACAAAAAGTCTATTAAGTTACTACAAAAAATCTTTTTAATCATTAAAATATTACAATAAGTCAGCTAATCATTTTCATAGAATTTCCTAAATTTTACTACAATTTTGGGATGGAAACTACCTTTTTAATGTTCGAAAAAATTATTATATCCTTCTATCAATATATTTAAAATTTATTAACCTCATTTCAATCACAAACTTATTTTCCCCGTGTGTATTTTTAACAATTTTTCGATGAGACTGCACAGACTGGCTGGCATAATGAAGTCTTGACAAAATCCAAGCGACTTCGTGGGCGTGGGCGTTCCACATTTGGTCAGATCTAGTCACAAAAACTAAGCTAAAATCAAATGGAGATGTGGAGATGGAAAAGAGACATTTACATAACGCCTCATTTGAGGCGAGTTGGCCGTACAACAAGTTCTGCTCAGGTTTTTCCCCGAAATTCGGGCCAAACTTATATGTTAATCGGAGCGGATTTGGCCCATCTGGAGACTTGGCTTTCACAATGGCCTAAAGCAAATTTCCTTTTTGTCAGAACAACGACGAGATTCGAGTATCTCACAGATAAGAATGTGGGTTTATCAGTAACTCGTGACTGGGCTTGACCAAATGCAAAACAACAAACAATTTTAGGCACTTGTTGTGTCTTTGTTGTGTTGCCAAAAAAAATATTGATAATGCCAAAAACCAGGGGTAAATATTTATTATAGAAGAAACGTATTTCCTTTGGTCGGATTTAGAAAATATTGATAGCGTAATGAATAAGAATAACTACGATTTAGTGACACCTGTTTACTAATATTATCTTATTTCCGTTTTCTGAGAATTTTGATAATGTTTTAGGCACATTTTATTGATTGTTTAAATATTTTTGAAGCTATTAATGGAAGATTTATAAAAATGCGTGACTAACGTTTATCTTTATACATTTTTTGAACAATTGAAGAAAAGATTTAAGTCAAAACAAATTTTTTGATGCTCAAGAAAATAGTAAAGAATCGTTTTAACATATTTTGTGATAAGTTGAATGTAATTTTGATAAGAAATATAATTATTATATCTTATTAATTATATTTCATATCAAAAATTAATTTCAAATAGTATTTTTTTAACTATACAGCTAAAACTATTGATTTAAAACACCCTACTGTGATTCGTTCAGCTCAAAATCAAATAAAATAAATACTTAATCCCAAACCCAATTTGTTATCAATGTAAATGTCAACATAAAATGTCCGACTTTATGCCAAGAAGAAATAATAAATGCATATTTAAATTACAACCAAATTTGGGTCCGACATGCACTAAGTAGGCTCCAAAATCAAAGACCAAAAATCAAAAACTAAATGGAAGCCGCCGCCATGGCGCTTTCCCTCCCGTCGGATTTTAATGATTTTATGAGCCGACGGACGGCGACAAATACTAAGCAAGCAATTTGTGGAGGAGTTCGGCGGAACCCCCACATGAAAAACTATTTAAAATTTGTGTTTATTTATTTTAGTTTTTTCTCTCTTCTCTATCAATATTTTAGCCAAACAAATTTGTGACAAACGCAAAATGACGACGGCGGCAACGCCAACTCGCTTCCGTTGCCATCTATAGAGCGAGAGAAAAAGAGGGGCATAAATACTGTTGAGGAAAAGGTATTAAAAATATTATTTTTAAAAGAAAATTAATAGATTTAAAATGCAAAAAATATATCTTATAAAAAATATATATATTTTTGAAGGAAACTTTAGAAACTCTGAACAAAACTGAACAATTATAATTTAGGTAAATCCAAAAGGAAAAAAAAGTAATGAAAGGAAGTTGTAGGAATTTTTAAATATTAAAGAAGATGTTAAAAAGAAACTGTAAAGAAGGCTGATGATTCTAAAAAGATTTAAAACACAGCATTTCCTTTCTTTGTCATTATTACAGTTGCCAAGAAAATTGTTTTATAAAAATATGGACACGTTACTTTTAATATTATTTAAGGAACACAAATTTCTATATTTTATTGGGCTACGTTTTTTAAACATGAGCTTAGATAATTAAATGTAATATTAAAATTTAATATTTATCTATGCCTTCTTTTCAGAAAACAATTAAAACAATTTCATACGAACTTGTTTCCCTTTTAATATTTTTAAATTTAAATTAATTCTGATAAATAGATACAAAAAAGGCAATTTTAAGAACAAAATCATGAATCTCCCTATTCATGAAACTTCATTTTAAAGAATATATCTTTTTACAAATATTTACTCACTTATTTCAAGAATAGCAAATACATTTATAGATCCCTACTTAAAAATACAACCCTTCTCTTCGATATTAAACAACGTATTTTTTGGCAGTGTAAACTGTGAGTGAAAGAGCGTGGCATGGAGATCTGAGAAAAGCCCACAGGGAAACTGGAACGCATAGCTCATATTTTGATACTCGCATTTTCGAGCATTATGAGCGGGGGAGTTGCCTTTTGCCCACATGGCCACATGACTGGCCTATTCATAATATTCATAATTAAACTGGGAGAGCCCCAGCCCCCGGAGGCACCTTAAATGGAGCTCCATGTGTGCGCTACGCTGCTGCTGGCCAAAAACTGGACACTACGGCGGAAGCCATTTATGGGGAAAAATAAATAACAAACAAAAATATACAAAAAATAAATAAGATACACAAAAAGAGCCACTGACTGGCGGCACACCCTTTACCTCAATACGACAACAAAGAAAAGAAATGAAATGCCAAAAAGGTTCACTCCGAGGATCGATGGCAGCTGGCCCTAAGGAATGCCAATGCAAAGCAGCGGGCCAGGCAATTGGGCCAAGATCGGTGGAGTCTGGAGACGGAGACCAGTAGCCACATCCGCTGTCAAGTCCTTTTGGGAAATTAACGCAGTTATTCACGCAATTATGTTACGCGAAAAAGGTCTCTCCACATCGCGATGTCCCAAGCCCAATTCCAATCCCAAAAACCCAACCCAGGGCCCCGAAAAATAAAAAATGGAAGAAACACTCGCGCAGGGAATTGGAATTCCTGCGACGATCAGCATGAAATGTGCGCATTAGTCTTGGTCAACGCCAGGCCAGGCCAAGGCACAGCTAATTGAATGGTTCGGATGCGGATCCTGAGGAAGCCTTAACCCATTGGCCAGCTTTAGGAATTATTTAAAAGAATTATGGAATGTAAATGGATTTATAGAAATTCATTCACGGAAGTAGCTAAAGAAATATACAATAATAAATAAATACGAATCATTTTTCGAAATTTTACAGAGTAGTTAAATAACATTATTTAAATTTCCTCCATTTGATAATAATCACAAATTTATAGACATTTAAGAGGCATGAACTAGCATTATTAAAATATGTTTAATTTAATTACCAAAACTTGTTTTCTTAAATAAAACTTTATGTGAATAATTTAAATTTTTACAAGCTGTAAAAAGCTTCACAAATTCACTTTATTATTTTATTTAAAAGTTACTTTAGTTTCTCCTAAAGAATATGTTAGAAATATAGTAAAAAAATATTATATTGCTAAAGATAATATTGCTAAGAATTGGGAACACATATCTTTATATTTTATATCTTTGTTTATATCTCTATATTTACATATTTTATTTAAAATTGTTAACATTTTTCTAAAAGGATCAACTAAAATTCTCCTAAAATCTTCTAAAATCATTTTTAGAAGCGTTTCCTTTAAATATCTCGTCATATGTTCACTGCCATAAAATATATCTTTCCTTCTTAAAAATGGGTTAATATATAAAAAATTTTTGTGAGTTCCAGAAAGGAGAAGCATCATCAGTGTGCTTGAGCTGACATAAAAAGCAAAAGTGTGTCCCGGGCTTTCAGCCTTCGGCCTGATCTTGATTTTGCGTCATTATGATTCGCATACAGATTATACAAATTTCGTAAAAATACAAAATATATACATGTTCATATATATATACTGGGTATAAGTATATATTTCGAGTGTCTGAGAGGCCTGGTTGCCTCTTATGTTTATGAGACATCTGCAGGCAATCGCAGCAGGTCGCCGACGACGATCTTCATCCTCATCATCAGCCAAACCAATTTCATTCCGAGATTCGTTCAGCTGTCGGTATTTGTGGGCTACTGTTTCGAATTTTTCAAAGTCGCCAAATAATTTTAATGATCTGGCACAGCGCACAAAGTACTAAATTAACTTAAGAGCCTTCTTCCACTCCACTCCACTCCACTGATCAGCTCTTCGCTTTTTGGCTTGTTTTTTTCTTTTCTTTTTCGGCAGTGAAAATGATTTATGGCATTCCAGAAAGCCTAAGCTAAAAAGATACAGCTTCTGATTTGTTGATTTGCCTTTGGGGCAAAGAGAAAAGAAACCCCTCGAAATTGAAGTTAACTGAGAGTAGAGAAGGTATTAGGAAAAGAAGCAGCTGCAAAATCATAATGACTGAGAAATATATGCAAAATTTAAATAAAAATTTTAAAAAGTGATTTAACAGGGGTTTAAATCACTTAAAAATTAGTTAATACCGATTAAACCTTGGGATACCTGTCATATTTAGAAGAAACTATTGTTTAAACATTTATCTAAACACCTTTGGCAGCTTTGTCAACTAATGATTATTAAATATATTATTCTTAATTTGTATTAAATGATTCTTGATTAATATTTAATATATGTTTCCAATCCCCCAAAAAATGTGATATAATTGTAATAAAGTAATATATTTTAACACTTTATAAATGAAAGTTTTAATAGAAATATATTGGTTCTTAAATAGTTTGCTTTTAAAATGCCAACACTTTAATGTATTTAATAAATTAAAGCCACTTTTAACTAATATGAAGCCTTTGTTCAAAGTTATTTATTAAATAATTAATTATTTAATTAATTTAGATAAGTATAAGAAGTTCTGAAAAATCTAAAAGAAAGACGGAAAATGTATTTACTTTTTAAAATGTTTCTCAGCTATAGAAAACTGTGTTCTTTAAATACTTTAGAAAATACTACTAAATATTAAATATATTAAAAAATATTTTCAAACCCAATTCTTTATATATCGTTGAATATAAAAATAATTGAAAAAATCGTATGTTTAAAGTGATAATAATAATAAAAATCAACTAATTAAACAATTATTGAGAGGTTATTAATAAGAGATTATATGGCAGAGATAAATGGTAATGTAAATAAATGTTAATAAATATTTATAAATGTGTTTCGCTATAGCTTTAAAATATAAATATATTTCTGATCTTTTCGCAATCCACTAATAATTTTTTTATTGGACTTTTCTTAAAAATTTTTATAAGCAAAGCTCACTTAGCCAGTGTTCCAACTTTTAAAACAAGAAACTAAGCAGGTTATCAACTGGGAATATTAAAATTATGTATATTGATGGAATATTTTGGCCTTGTTCAGGGGAAAACAATTGATAAAGATGGACAGGCAACAAGGAAGCTGGTTACTCACCGGATTCGGAGGACACGAGGACAGCGGCTGGTATTAGCTTGCGATTCGCCGCCTGATGGATGAGTGTTCTGGCTTTGGTTCTGATTCTGGTTATAAGTTGTTCTTGTTTCCGTTTGATTCGATTGCAGGATATTGCAGATAATTTGATTAGAGATTGCTTCGGTTCGGGTCGTTTGGATTTTTGGGGGTTTCGGGGTTGATTCGAGTTCTGTTGTTGTTTTGTTTTTTGGTGGCAACTGTACTTGCTGATGCGTTCTTATTCGGTTATTGTTGTTGCCTTTGATTAATTAATTAATAGCACACTTAATGTATATTTTTGCACGTATTGATATATATGTGGAATATATATGATAGGTTTACTAGTTAAATATGTTTATTTAATATATATTTTATGCACTTGAAAACACTGAGATTACGCATACGCCATGTATGCCCTTTTTGGACTTGGAGTTGTAATAGCGCTTATTCGTTTGCTGACTTCCTGGTAAATTGCACACTACAAATGACTTTATATATATCTGCTTAATGCTGAGATGCTGGGATAGTTATGCTGCAACTATGGTTGGCTTCTCGGGGA
The DNA here is from genome assembly GCA_035045905.1 of Drosophila anomelani. Taxonomy (NCBI): domain Eukaryota; kingdom Metazoa; phylum Arthropoda; class Insecta; order Diptera; family Drosophilidae; genus Drosophila; species Drosophila anomelani. Next base: position 4,417,879 of record JAWNOO010000165.1, read on the forward strand.
GATTGCACGTTGAATGCAGGCTGACTCTCGTCCAGTGACTGAGCCAACGGTGCACGGAACTGCAGGCTTAGCCGAAGAATTGCCGAGAATTGACGGAAGGCAACGAGCGCCAGCCGACAGGATCTCGTTAAGGAGGGGAATCCCCGAATGGCCAGCCGACCAGGTCCGAGCCACAACTGCGTGGGCTTCGGCCAGCAATTCGGGATTCGGCTACAGATTTCGGCTGTTGTGGAATGGATGTGCCTCGCTGCTGCAGGACTAATCCTGGCTGCTTCTAGCTGCTCCTGTTCCCAGCTGAACGTGGTCTCCGTTACCATCTCCTTCTCCGGCTATTTGCATGGCCATGTATACATACATATCCCCCTTTTCTCCTCTTTGTGTTGACCCTGAAGCACCCGAACCCCCCACCGGCATGCACCCACCAATCAAGGCTCTCCGCTCAAGGTCATACCGCTGACGGCCATTTTGGATGCACCGCCCGCCACGTTCAATGGCCGCCCACACGGACACATACGCCTGCATTTCCTGGGCCCAATGAGCGGCGCTCAGGCCCACTTGGTCGCCTTGGCAACGACCTTCGGTAGGCGTCGCCCTGACATTGGCCGTGAATTTCCTTCGGGGGTTGCTGCACATCCACAAGGTCATCCCAGACTCAGCTGTTTCGGCCAGAGTTGTCTGAGCCTTTTTTGCTGGCGAGTAAATTTCAAATTTCAATTAGATTAGCAATTTTTAATTAAAATCGAAACGAAAGCTTATGCGCAGCAAAAAACTCATTTCATTTACTGCCCCATAAATTAATCAGTGAAAACAATAAAGATTTCAATATTATTTCCAACGACATCCGGCCGAATGCGGCACCAAATTTGGCGGCCCCAAGCCCCAAGCCCCGGGTACCGCGAGCCAAAGTAGCAGCAGGCAGCCACTTTGCCAGCTCCACATATATGGGCGAGACACATAAAAATATCTCTCTATATATATATAAACTTATAAAAAAAGAGTCTCCAGAAGGAATAAAGACAGGCTAAAAACAGCTAAGGTCTAACAGGAAAGTTGAGGGGTTTTCCCAACGAAGTTAGAATACTTTTTTATTAGGAAAAATTTTAAGAAACTTTATAAAATTAGTTATTCTATAAAATTTTATTATAAATAATATATTTTACTTTATAGTAAGAGAACAAACATTCTGAATATTCATAATTATAAAACCGTTAGTTGATTTTAAAGCAATAAATAATATTTATAAATATTTGTAGTGAATGCTCGAAAAAATGTATTGAAATGAAAGCTAAATTTCGGCTTTTAATATTTATTAAATAAATAAAACCATATAACAACTTATTTATGCAATTAAATATATTTAACAACAAAAAAGAGTCTGCAAAATAAAATAAAATATACTGCAAGAGCTGCTAAAGTAACCCAGCGTATAAGCAATTTATTATTATAATTATTTTATTTATTTACAATTTTAAAATTTAATATTTTTCTGGCTCGAATATTAAATAAAATATAAAAATGGCAGAAGTTATGTTTATTTTCAACAAACATGCGAGGTATTCCTCACAAGAAAGTGTATTCCCATTGGAATTTCATTCAATTTTTTGCCAGTTTGGGAAACTGGACATCTCCCCATTGTTTTGGGCCGTAAATTGAAATGCCAACAAAATGTGAATCATTCGATCAGAGCAAACAAAAACGACAACAAAAAAACGGACTGCCATTCAATATAAAGACACAAAAACATTTAGACAAACATATGTATGTACATATATTTATTTACAAATAAATGCGAGCGAGTGTGTGCGGACAGAATAAAAATAAATGAAATTTCATTGTGAGATTTCATTGAACAGCAAAATGCTCAATGAGGGAAATGTATCAAAGTTGGCCCCACATTGATGTGTGCTTTGGTTTTTTGGCTTTGGCTTTGGCTCTGGCGTTGCCTTTTGCTGTTCATTCGATCCGCAATAAATTCCTCGAGTGCTCCCACTGACGTCACAAGTGTCCTAGATTATGGCTGAGTGGCAGAGGTAAAGCGTCGACCTCGAGGTGAAATGTACAAATGTATAAACATGAGCTCGCAGTGGCGGTAATTTCGAATTTCAGTCGGCAAATGCACGTGCAAAATATTTATCTGGTGGCTCGTCCTTCCTCTGTCGCAGTGTCAGATCCGTTCCCAATTTGATTTCTTTCCAATTGTTTTCTACATCCTTTCCCCCTGCCTGGGAGCCAGCATCTTATACACATTCTTCTCAATGGCATCCCGGTTGGCCATCAGACGTTTCAATTTGTTCTCGTACTCCTGGTAAGGCTTTTGATTATAGTGCTCTGGGGCTGGGTATATAATCTTTAGCTCAGATATCTTTGGTGATTCTATTTCGGGTCCTGGTTTCGGTTTCGGGGTAGTATCTACCCTGTGCAGCAAGTGACTTCCGGGTCCTGGAGGAGAGAAATCTCCTCTGTTCTGGAAATAAGTACCAGGTCCTGGAGGAGAGATCTCGCCCCTGTTTTGTAAGTGAATTCCATTTCCTGGTGGAGAGATATCTTCACGGTTCACAGTGTGAACTTGCAGTTGTGTCGGAGTGTTGGGTAGCTCGGTGCCTAGTTTTCCACTGAAAGGCTCCTTGAAGTCGTCCTGATTATGCATTTCCTGGAAATGCTTGGGCTTCTTGCAACCTTTCGTCTTCTGTTGGTGCTCTTTTTCTTCTTGGTCTTTGGTCTTTCCACAGATTCCGGTTGACTTTCCCAGGTTTCCCAGCTGTGATTCTATATTCTTGGCATTGCAGACAATGGCCTTGATGTGGTGGTCCAAGGCAGCCATCAGGCAGGAGACTCTGGCGGCAAACGCCGTGTCGTCCACAATCATTTCATCCATTGCCGTATTATTTAAATCATCGCTATCTTCGCCATCGTCCCCGGCCGCTACGTCAAGATCCTCGCCATCGTCCTCGTCCTTGACCATATTCACCCGATTTAGCCTATCGGTGGAATAGTTCTCATATCTCATATCATTGGCATTCTCGGCCGAACAGATTGCGCTTTCCATCTGAGAGCTCCGAATCGGATTAGGATCTCCCAGATGATTACTTCTTGGATGCTTCGGCATGGCCATGGCTTTGGCGTCTTGTTGGTTTGCGGCGTAAACCGTAAACAATAAACAGAAGATAATAAATATTTTACTTAGAATAGCCATATTTGTATATTAAAATATTATTCGGAATAGTAAAAATAGAAGCACAGTTCGTAGATGATTTCTAAATATATTGGCAGATACTGTGACACTACAAGTAAAGGTTACTAGTTTTTAAATATTTTGTTTATTTAAAGGTAATAAATCAAAGGTTCAAAAAATATGATTCTTTTAAGAAAAGCTCAATTCGACACTTTAAAATGATATTTATTTATAATTGTAAACCAAACTAAATGTTTTAGGCCCTCAAAAAGGTCGGAAATATTCCCATTTTTATCATTTTCATGGATATTTATTAGTATTTTTAGATAGTATGTTGTTACTATTTAAACCAAGTTAAAAAGGTATTATGTTTATTATTAATTCATTTAAATTTTGAACAAGAAAACAAGAAAATGTAAATATTAGCAGCTTTATAATTCATTAAAAAATTATATGCTTCTAAAAATGCTAAAATATGAGCATACTTTTCTCATTTTTTGTTCAATATTTATTATTAATATACTCACATTTATCATAAATCATTTATTAAATAAAAATGGCAGTTGAAATTGTTACAAATTGACCAAAAATTGATTTATAAATGTATGCAGGGCCTTCCCCGCTCACAGATTTAAATTGTCAATTTCAATTTGACTTTTATTTCTCCTCTCCATTCATTTCACGGATACAAACACACATCCACAGATGGCGCGGCATTGGGCCACGCTAAGCAGTTAAGCTGGCACGCTCAAGTGGCCATGGAGTCCTTCGTCATGCGGTTCGTTTTCCTCAATGAACCAATGCCGCCCACGCAGCATCATCATCAAGGGAAAATGCCTCCCCCAGCGAGGAAAAATAGGCGAAATGAGAATAAAAAACTTAGCTTCCACAGTTGCGGCAGGACCCTCTGAGTGTGTGTGTGTGTGTTGCCCTAGTTCCACAGCGTCCTTTTTCTGTGTGGATGCCATTCTCCGTGGACCGTTCGCCTTGTGAATGAAAATCCTTGTTCGCTCTCGCCCGCTCTTTCGGTTCTGTGACGGCATTTTGGGTTTGGTGGGGTGCCTGGGTTCGGGTTCTGCAGGGATTCTTTCCACGGCGCTGGACGGTTGGAGGGGGGAGAATGTCATTCTTGAATTTTCCCCATCTTCGCGCATGTGTTTTGCCCCCGAGGCAAAGTTTTTGCTGGCCAAGAAAATCAATGAATGAACATGGAGACACGTAGCCCGCGAAGCAGGATGTGTCTTTATATTTTTCCTCAATGAAAATCACAGGCAGAAGCACACATACTTGCCGCTCTTGACGGGCATTAAATTTTTGGCAAAGAAAATGCCGCACATTTCCTTTGAATTTTAAGTGCAGCACACCACCTCGCAGCATGTGCCATTTAAGACGGAATTACGTGCCAGAAATAACGTAATGCGATACGGGGGGCACTTCCAAACGGAACTCCACGAACAACTCAATAGCAGCCACACCGCTGCACTTCTATTAGGTGCTTTCAATTTTTATTGCCCTCTTTTTATTTTAGTACCCATTTTTTTTTGTTGGTCGTTGAAACACTTTCCAGAAACTGTTGAATCGACCAAAGGTGTCTGAGTATATATTTTATATATATTTTATGGATTGGAAAAAAAACTAATAGCTTTAAAAATTAAAGGAGATCCTTGGTGGCTAATTTTGTAACCCGGAGTCTTCTAAAATAAGTTATTTATCTAGTTAAACGCAGATTAAATGGATTTTTCCAAGCATTTTTGAAATAGAAATAAGTCAAGACTCATTTAATTAACTCATCTTAACAGAAGCTGACAAAAGGACAATCTATGTGCTTAAATAAATGCTTAAACTCTCATTTTAACACTTTATATTTCCAATTAAATGTTTTAAAATATTTCAGAGCCAAAAAAAGTATTATTAATAAACAAAATACAAATAAAATATATATTTAAAAGAACTCATCACAAACGGTGTTATCTTAACTGGCTTCCTGTTATGATTTAACACAATTTAATTCTTAAATTACAAACCTAAATGAATAGCAATTTTCTTTAGAATAATCCTTGCACAAACTTACTTATTTGGGATTCATTAACCAACCAAATCTACATTCCTCTGTGAACCCCATTTTTAAACAAATTTTCCCACTTTCATAGGATTAAATCCTTTCCACCAATTTCTAAAAAAGCATTAACCACAGCTTACCTTGGCTGTTAATTGACCCGCTTTGGCAGCTTATCCAATTTTAATAGACAGATTCTCCTTGGGGACAAGGCGTCCCCCTTTGGCAGCTATACATGCATCTGGCTGGAGAGCCCCATTAATGGCACTGGCACTTGACAAAACATTAGCTCGAGGACGAATGCCTGGCAGGGTATATGAGGATATATACCACACACTTGGCCCACTTGAGCCCAGTTGAAGGATACTTGCAGGCAGCATTTGCGTCATTCACAAAACTGAGCTGCGTCTCGTAACTTTGCTGCTGCTGCTGCGACACAATTGTCCTTGGGGTGAACGAACCTCGTTGGCGGTTGACCCAGTTTTTTGGACTGCAGGCAGGCCCAGGCAGGACTCCCCCATTCATCGGCATCCTTGGCGCGTTCAATGACACACAGCAAGCAGTGTGCAGCAGCAGCAGCAGCATCCTGGCTATGAATGAAAAACGGACCTCTGCGCATGCCAACTAGGTCAATATCCTTTTCACCGATGACGTCACCAGTGACACAGTTAACACACAAACACAAACACAATCACATTTTCATTTTGTTTTGCATAGCTTAACTTTTCTCCTGTTGTTGCACTTTATTCTAGGTTGGCATTAACAAAAATCGCAGGCAATAAATTGGGGATTGGGTCGAGGTTTTTAGTTCTTTTTTTGTGTGTAAAGAGCGTTTTACAAAAAATTTGATTTAAAACCATTATAACAGAGTACTCTTCAAGCGACTACGACTGCGACGACTACGCTGACTGTTTAATAAATGAAACTAAGCTTAAGAAGAAAGGATCCAGATCCTCTTGAGAACGAGGAAGGGGACACACCACAAGCGCGCACAGTCAGTAGTTTAGTATCTTTCACTTTTTGTTGGTTGTTGTTGTTTCTTGTACGTTTTGCTGCTGATAATTTTGGCAATCGAATTTATTTACAAGATCTCAAAGACCTTTTTCAGTTCCACCATCAGGGACCAGTCCGCCTTGATCAGGTCATCGCGGAAGTAATCCTTGCAGGCATCGATGCTCTGGCGTGAAATCTGCAAGAGGAAAGAGATTAAAATGAATATTTAATGAAAATATTGCTTAATGAGTCTCAAATTAAGTGGAAAAAATACAAGACGTTTAAAGAATTCACTAAATTTAAATATTTTCTGGACCTTTCCCTTGTTCAACCCATTAAAAATTCATTTAAAATTCGTAAATATCTAAAACATTGATCTTTAATTACCAAATTAATGAATTTGAAAGCCACAATTTGCCAATTAAAAACCTTACTTAAAGAGAAATCTCGATACCACAATAAAATCGTAAATATATTCTGCACCAACGTGTGCCTGTAAATGCATATTAATAACACGCTGCGCTACACATAAATCATTTTGCATTATGGATTCAGCTAAAATGTATAATTGGAACGTGCCAATTGTCATATATAACTCCCACCGATTTCTCTGGGGCAGAGTTAACAGATTCAGGATGCGGCTGCTCCATCAATCAAGCAACGGGGCGGCACGTGTCGTTGGTGTCTCGCCTTCACTACCTCCTCTCCCCACAGACCCCGACATATGGCGCATAACAATTAAAATCATTTTTAACAATATTTTTTCTTCCATCTTTTTCGTATCCGATTCAGCTTTAGGTTTACTTTATGCCCCGGCAACGCTTTATCGAAGCTATTTTAGTGTCGCCATTTTTTATGGCGCTTTTTTAATGCGTTTTTTAATGCCTCCTCGCGTTTATGGCATCCGACGAGGGGACGGAAGAGGAACAGAGGGACTCTCCAGTCTCTCAGACCTTATGAATAGTTCCACTTTCAGACCCCCTAAAAGTCCCTTGATAAAGAGCCAGCCCTCTCTGCTGCTGGGCCTGCTTCTTTTGTCCGTTCTCCCGCTTAATTATTATTTTTATAACCAATCGTAGCTGCTCTTTTTTTGTTGTTGTATATTTTTTTGGCGCATCGCATATTAATTAGGCCCGATCAATGCTTTTGATTATTGGAAACGTATAATATTTATGGTACAAAAGATTTCTCTAAACGATAAGCGGGAATAAAGCCGCTCAAGGAGTCCCCATTTATGGCCATGCATATTAAATCGAATGGGCGAGTCTTTTGTCCGCTTCCGAGAGTTGAAGGATATTGGGGGAGTCGTTAAAGACAGAGCCTGAATTTAAGTAGATATTGATTGTTGATCTATGGAGCTTTATTTTAATGCTTATTAAAGTTTAAGGGTATCCCATCTCCAAATTAATTTTACGAACTTCCCCCTTGATGATTCTCCAGGCATTCAGATCAAATTTCATAGAAACTTTGCACACGCATTATAGCCTTAATCGGGGCTTTAAAGTCTCCACAACTCTGGTGCAATTTCCACTTGATTAGCTCGCTCCGAAAACCCATTAAGCCCCAACCTAATCCAATCAGTCTCAACTAATTGCTGCTATTTTTAGAACCCCGGCACAAGGCCTTGCCCAATTTTCCGAGTCTGGAAGCCCGCAAGGCCGAAACAACAGTTTGACCTCAGCTTCAATTTGCAACGGGGGGTTGGGCGGTGGCTTTGGGTTATCCGATGGGTTCTCTGCTCCATTTTGGGTCGCCGAATGCGTCACTGAGCTGAACACACAAATTAAAGCCGAAAAGAAACAGAAACAGAAAATATATATAGCCGCAAACGGCGAAAACCGAACCCGCTGCAAAAACACACACACACACAAACTGGGTCGACATCCGAGGGAAACTGGGTTACTTCGATGACGATATATACCCGCTGCTGAAGGGGTCAACGTACGCCGCCCGGTGTCGCAGCTGCAAGTGCATTGCCGTGGAAGGTGAAACGTGACGTCAGCCACCGACTCGGGTCAAATGCGGCGGATATATCTGCACGGAAAATGGAGAATGGAGCATGGAGCATGAAGCAGCAAGAAGGACACAACCTCCCTTTGCATGCATAAGTAGCAGAGGGCCATTGGTATCATCAGGTCAGCCATGACATAATACCCTTTCATGGCTGCCAGGTTCTCTAGCAAAAGACATTTAGAGCTATAAATAGAACGGAGAATGTGTGTAAATTTCCTAGGTTTTGATGGTTTATAATGGGGTGTACACTGGGGAAATACGGATAGAAATTAAGCACAAATTTACTAGTTGAGAAGCGTCTTATACAATCCAAACAATCCTTTAAATAAGATTTTTAAATTGAATTTCTTCATCTTAAATTTCCAATTTTGAGCACGATTATATTTTCAAGGGCTGTATAATGATAATTACAGATACAGAATTGTATTTAAACTGCTTCTTATAAAAATGCCAATGCATATTTGTGTATTCTCAAGATTTCTCAAGTGAAAATTCAGAATTAATATTCCTCATGCAATTTATACAGAAAATACAATTTAAACTGCTCTTCTTACTGATTGATTTTAAAAACAAATTTATATACCCTTGTATATATTTTCTAAAATATCTTTTCTATGTTAATTATCTAAATTAAATCATTAAGTATTATGATAATTAATTCAACATAGAAAAAATCAATAAACCCTTTCCTCGTTTCATCAATTTCCACCTGCATGATTTTCTGGCAGTGCTGGGACTCTATCATTCAATTACAGAGGCCTAAAAATACATCTATTCATCTTTATTTTTACGCAGCATTAATTGAATAAAAGCTTGCGCTGCAGACACGAAATTCAATGGGCAATTAGGTGCCTCCTTCCTAGACCTCTGACGTCATTGATGTCACCCACCGATAAGGGAACAAAAAAGTGAATCGAAAATTAAGTTTGATATCGATTTTGGTTTCCGCGAGTAACCTCCCATACCACCCAAAGAGCCCTTGACGTCAGCGCGGCGGCGGTAAGTAATTGTTAATCAAATGATTGAATGAAAGGAAGTTCCAAAGACCTTTCAACGCCACTTAGGCCAGTTAAGTCATCCAAGTTCACCCCTGGAAAACACTTAACACTTAACTTGGCCATGTAATTTGATAAGCCAGATGGCAGTTGTTGCCTTTCCAAGGAGAGGTGTGAGTGTCGGAGAGGCGGAGGTTCAGGTGCACCGCCGCCGCAAACTTCTCACCTTTTGCCAGTCAGGTGCAATTGACAACTTTGATTGCCGCTCGCCGCCGCTTCTGCTGTTGAGCTTAAGTGATTTGCACTTGAATTCGCACTGAGTAGGGGGGACTGGGGTTCAATTAAAGTAAATTGATAGTTTATTTGGCTCTAAAAAATGTGCTAGAAATTTAATTGGTGAATCTGATGACCTTTGATTTGAAGTACAGACTTTTCTAGTTGATTTTCGACTATTTATACTTTTAATTAAATTAAACAAAATATAAACATCGACTACTGATTACTAGAACCCATCAAAGGATGTTGTAAAATACAACAAAGTAAAAAAGAAAAACACTATAAAAATAGTGCCATAAAATCGAGGTTACAATCGCCACACTTCAAATATCTAATCCGTTCGTAAATATCTACCACAGACACGCTCAGAATATTGGTACTGTTCGAGTATTATTAACTTCCCCCCGCCGACAATGCACTCGAGTCTATCTCAAGTTCTAAGTTGATGCTTCCGCTCCCGAATCCTAATGAATTTATTGCCAGTCTATGTCGCCACGTCTTTTGTTTCCCTACTCAAGTGCTTTACCACTTGATAATGATTTCATTCACACACTTACCTTGCTGACCAGCATGTCATCCGCCTCAAAGTGGCGTCCGAACATCTTGGGCGATTCACCAGGAATTGGATCGATTTTGACGCAAATCTCTTGACCCTTGCGCGCCGAATCGATTTGCTTGTGATTCGATTCAATCGAAGTCACAATTCCAATGTCCACAAACTGCAAAGAAAAAAAGAAATGAGAAAACGATTAGAGAAATTGTGAAAGTGTTTGGTGGCCCCATGGGGCGTATGCGTAATATTGCTGCAAATAAGGGAACTTTTTTTTTCTTTCTGGGTCATTTATAGGGTGGGACTTCCGCATGTCATTCAGTGAATCGTTGATAAGTTATGCCACCCAACTCATTTAATATGCCAGAGCAGTAAAATAACTCCACGTTAAGCGCCAAAAATATAAAAGTTTTGCCAAAAAAAAAGAGAATAAAAAAAGTAGAATTACGGCGGCAAGTGTTATCAGCGCATCTGTTGCGAGTTTCATAGGCGGTGACCACTTCCTCAATTTCACTGATAAACTTGTGGGTGGATATACATAGTTGTCTCTATATAGAACACTGCTCTGCATGCTCTGCTATTTCTATATACTTGTTTTTTTGTTTAGAGAAGGGGTAAGCTAGATAACATACATTTAAGAACCAAAACACTAATAAAAACATGAAAATTCTCTAAGATCTTACATCTTAAAATAAAACTTAGATATCTGAAATTGAATGTTATTATATATTTAATAAAAATATTAAATAAATTAAGAATTTCATGACAAAATTCTTGTATTTACAAAAATGTATTCCCATTTTTAACCCTTTATAAATCCTCTTCAAATTCAGTTATTAGCTAGAATTCTTCTTGGCTATAATTTCTCCCAGTGCCTTCTCTCTGCTCCTATCTCCATGGCCTAACAAAGTCATTGAACCAAATTGTAACATGTTTGTTGTCGTAACCCGTTTGCACTCGCCGGCAGCGGCTGCGGCAGCAGAAACTATATAGAAACAACAGCCAGAGCCAAAGTAGACAGGAAACTGTTGCCAACGTCGCGTTTCCTGTGGGCGCCCGCCCCAATGGCGTCGCTCTCTGCCCCTCCACCGCCCCTGCTTCTTGTTCGTTCGCTCGTTCATCGTATTTCATTCAAACCAAATAAATTATTGAAATTTTTTGTTGGCTCGTTGCTATCGGTGCAAATAGCTACAACACATTTACACACACCCCATCGAGGAGGGCAGCATTTGTCACCATTTCCTGTCGTTGATTACTCATACGCCCCATGGTACAACGTCTTCGGCTCTTCTTTTTTTTATTTTGTGTGGTTTCTTGTCTTTAATTCCCTTCCTTTCTGGCTCTCTCGGCCTCCTCTCCGCTACGTAAAAATGTTCATTAAATGTGTTAATTTATTTCCATTTCCACACAATTTTTTCTTTCAACATTGCGCCGCTGCTTTTATGAGAGCAACGAAAACATCCCAGTGGGGGATATTTATGATATACAGAATAGATATGGTGCAGAAGGATGGAATATGAAATGGGTTGGGAAAGTGGCCGACTGGTAGAGTGGCAGCAGAGTGGGAAAGTGCGAATTTTCTGGGCCCCGAAATTCATACCAAATGATGAGCGCGCAAAATTGATGGGCCTGTTGATGCAAGTGGCAAAAATATGAATAGAGAGGAGAGAAAACTGAGTTGAAAGGAGATAAATTGGTGGGGAAATCAAATTATATTTCTATAAGGGATTTTTTTTATCACATTTTAATTTCGTTTTTACAGCAATAAGCCATATTTTGCCTTTAAATTTAGCGACTTTTTTAAGTAAAATAATGAAGATCAAAAATCACATGAATCTTGTTAAAGACAAACAATATGTAATTCATGAGAAAAATATTCAGTAAAATATCCTTTATAATCGAGACACCAAAACAATGTTCTCCTTTAAACTATAAACTTTTTAAAAATTAAACATTTCCCAATTCAATTCTTAAATTGCATCAAAATCAAAGAAGTTTTTATTCATTCTAAAACCTCATTTAGTTTTCAATTGATTTCGGCCACTTTCAATGAATTAATCCTCTATATATCTGCATAATTTAGAACACCCAAAAATAGCTTAAGAAATCGTTGGGGGATATATTTTCAGTTTTCGATGCCAAAGCAAACAAATTCTTTATTGGGCATTGGGAAAAAATTCGATGACGACGCGGTCGTCTCGTGTCGTCGAGAAACCCAAACAAGTTGACTACGAAAACAACATTTTACATTCCACATTTATTTTTTTTCTGTTTTCCCCTGCTTCGATTTTGTATATTTTTACGTGTGTGTGTATCAGCGTTTATCTAAAAATATGATTTATATATTTCGTGCAGACCGGATGTCGTCTATTTTCGAAAAAAGCGCTGCCTTGTATGAATGAACGAAAGCAACAACCGAAAAAAAAGAGAGAAAAAGCCACAAATCAAAAGCGAACAAAATGAGATTCAAAAACAATTTGGTTTTTCAGTTGTTTCTGTGAAATGTTTGATAGAGAGCAACATGCAAGAGAGACAAACAAATAGATTGTCTGATATCTTCTTTTTTTGTAATTTTGTTTTTGGGCCTCACAAACATTTTTGTGACACAATTCTCTGATTTCTTCTCTTCTCCAGCCTGCTGCTTGTGTGCTGGGCTGTTGTTGTCAGCAGGAAACACTAAATTAGTTGACCGTAGAGAGAATTACCCCATATATAGCATAAAATATATGCACACATTTATATGTGTCAAGCACAGACAAAAATTCGCAACATCCGTCACAGGGGAAAGACTACGAAACAAAAAAAAGGCAAAAAGAATTAAGCAAGAAACACAGCTTAAGTCAAAGGTAAAGGCTGTGAAATACCTGAAAGACTTTATTATCGTTAGCTAATTCCGGAGATGCAGATGTTTGTGTATACAATTTAAATAGCTAGCAAACACATTTACTTAAATATAAATAAATATCTTTTATACCAGAAATTAATATATAACTTTATATATTCATATATATCAGGGCTCTCAGACTGCGCAGCTGCAACTCGCAAAAAAAAAAAAAGATACAAGAAAAACAGTAGCAATACCCACAACATCAATTTCTTTCAATCTCGGCTGCTGGTCTTGGTTTCTTCGCTCTTTGCAACCAATTCTTCTGCCCCTCCGGCTGCCGTTCTACGCTTTTCAAATGAATCGAGATTCTCCGCTTTGAAAACTTGCCTACGTCATGTTTTTCGAGCCAGAGAGAGAGAAGAACTTGTCGCTGATTCGAGTGCCCAGCTCAGCACAGATGAGCTTCGGTGCCCCCACATTTTGAGGAAGCATTTATATAGTCATCATCATAGCAATCGCTATGAACATGATCACGATCCATCCGTCCACGGACCACCAGATAACCCCACTCAGCAGCTGCCCACAACGAGACCATTGGAGGTGGAGTAACATGTGGAAAACAACCTGAGGGGGAAGCTATGATGGCAACCCGAACATGAGGGAAAATGGAGGTGTAGGTGGGCATCAGGGCTGAAGATTTCTATGAAAATTAAAGAAGCTCAGGACAGTGATGGTATATGGTAGACGCTAGCATTAAATAAGCATTAAATTAGTAAACCATTTCTTAAATTGTAGTATAAGAAAAAGATCAGAAAATACGAAATAAGAAACGTTGGTTAAAAGTTTTTAAGGCAAGGCAATGTTTCAGGCAATTTGTCGCATATAAAATACCTCTTTTGAGGACTACAAGGTATCTTAGCCAGCCCTTAAGTAACTCCAAAACCGTCCATGAAGACCTGAGCTCATCTCGAGTCATACAACGCCCAGCAACATGGCTTTCAACGGCATTAACAATGCCAGCAACACCTACCAAAATGAGCCAGGCCGCACTAAGCTCAGTCATTCATCGGGAAGGCCAGAAAAAAAAAAAAAGTAAAATAAAATAAAAAGAAAAACACAAATAAGCAGAAGCAGAAGTAGCATCTCATCGTCATCAACCTCAACATCAGCATGAACATCAAAATTAAGGTGAGCAAATGAAACCAAAACTCAGGTGGGTGTTGCCAAGGTGTTAAAGAGCAACAGCAACAGCAGCAGCCGAGCTCCATTGATTAGAAATGATTAGTTAAGTTGTTTCTTATATTTTTAAGGTCTGAAAAGTACCTTAAAAAGATCTCGGAAAATTCTAAACTAATTAAATAACTTGAGTGGAATTTTATAATATTTTTTAAGGATTTTACCAATTCAACTACAAGCACTTCCTACTCCCAGCCATTGTCTAAAAATAATTGTCTCTTTGCGATAAAGATATCATTTATTAACTACAAAAAAAAAATACCCCATTCACCTTTATTAAAAATTGACAGCTTGGTGTTGCCAAGGTGTTCGTTCCTATGATTAGTATCTGTTGGTTCGCTATTAATGCCATAGTTGTGCAGCACTCGAAAGCGAAAATTAAAATCATTGATTATTGTTTAATTCGTTTCTGTGTTTCGTTTGGGTTAACGCCGTGTGTTATCGGGCATCGGAAATACTACTTGATAGATACCCGCCAGGCCAGCTGCCCATTAATCAGTTATATCAATAGCCTTTTGTTTTCTGTTCTGTTCTTTTTAGGGCTTGGGAAGGCCAGCGGGGGAGACGCCAAATTAATCCAAGTGCAAAACAATCAATTATGAGGCCAAGTGAATGAAATTGAAGCTCCGAACACTTGGGCTTTGATGAATACCTTTCGATGAACGTCGTGATAAGAATCGAACGAACCAAGAAATATATACACAACAGGTGATAATGCAAGTTCAATTGGACTCTGCTCTGGAGGAAGTGAATGCGCACAAGTCATGGAGTGGGAAATCGAGTAAAAAATAGTTCAGCATTGAAAGTTATCTCTAACCCAAAATGCGTATCAAGTTCAATGCCTGACTTAATGGCTATTATTAATATTTATTTGCAGGCTGGCATGGCAGTCTCAAAGGTGCTGCGAGTGATGAAAGCTGAGGTGTCACCACCATAAAATATTATCTCATCGAGGGGAAAACCCTGGCCCCACAAACAAACCTCAAGTAGATTCGCATTTTGTTTGTTCAACGAAAGTGGAGTGAAGTGCCGGAAGCTAGCAAGTATTTCACCATCTACTTGAAGTCGCTGTAAACAAACGGTAAATTTTAAATGGAAATTTTTACAAAATAATAGGAAAGAACCACGAATGCTAGAAGAATTATTTAATAAAAATCAAACACTTATTAACAAAAGCGACCAGATAACAAGAGTTTCTTTAACCATATTTGTCTTCTTGTTTTGTTCTCAAAATTAATTTCCTCAAAAGATTTCTAGAACTTCTTTAAAAATATATATATATTTTTTTTTAATATTTATTTAGCAGCAAATTAAACCCATTAAATGAGATTGTTGTGTTCTTGTTTTGTTCTCAAAATAAATTTCTTTTAAAGATATCTAGAACTTTTTTAATACATTCTTCTTTTAAAAATATTTATTTAATTTTTAGCTACAAATAAAATGCTCTAAATGAGACTGTTGTGTTCTTGTTTTGTTGTCAATATAAAACAATAACTAGAAATGTTTTAAAAACTTTTCAATTCCCCTAAAAAATATTTATTTAATATTTAACAAGAAATAAAACCCTGTAGCTGTTAAATAAAACCCACAAACTCTGGAATTACTTGACCTATACTACCTAAAAACATATTCAGCTCTTTTATCTCTGCTATCTGCCAGACTTCTACTTGTTTCTCCCCCAAAGATAATCAGCTATCTGATCCGAAACAGTTGTGAATTATTACGACACGACCATAATGTACCCCAAGAAGTCAAAACAAACAGAAGCTAAGGGAGGGCGGGACAAGGAAACGACATCATTGGGGGCAACCCCAACCTCAACCGAATCTTGCCAGACAATTTGTCAGCCCTTTTCTGCTGCCGGTTTATTGTTCCACTTAGTTGAACAATTTTTTTCTGCGTAGGTGTTACGTGTGTGTTTCCCTGCCTTTGCTTTTTATTTATTTTTTTTATTTTTTTTATATAATTTTTTTTCCCTGCTGTATTTTTTTATGGCTTGCAGCAGCAGCAGCAGCTTTACCTTCCTTCCTCCCAGCAAACGAGCATTTTCGCGATTAAACAAACGTCAATTAAGTATATTTATTTTGGGTGCGCGTGTAAATGGATGGAAAAGGGAGAGGAAGCAGGCATAGCGCTGAAAATAAGAACATTTTTATGCCAGTTTTCCGTCGGTTTTTGTGCAAATTCAGCATTTCCGGCCAAGAAAAACTGAAATGTGACGAAGGCGACCAACTGACGAGCGAAGCGAAAATAAAACCAAACAGAAAACAGCAACGACGACAACGTCAATTTCCAAGCCACAAAAACAAAAGCAAAAGGCAAAAATCACAAAATACAACAAATAAAACAAAAAATAATACAAAGAAAGACTGAGAGCGGCGAGTAATTTGCTAATTACGCTAATTTCTTTTGTTGTTGCTGGCCGGTCGCTGGGTCGGTTGGTCGGTCTGCTTTTATTGCAATTGCCATTTGTAATCGCAGCCATTGTTGCTATTGCGCTCGCTGTTTATTTTCATAGTAAAATAAATATATATATGTAGATATGCGGCACTCGTAGATACAGATACATGCAGAGAAAAGGGGGTATGGCTTCTTACAAACACTTTTCTTGAGAAATAGTAGTTTTGCAAAGTTTGAATAAGGTTGAAAAAGTTAAATTTAAGTTTCTTGGCTTGCTAAACATTATTTAATATTTAAAATATATTTGGGAAAATGCAAATAATCACTGACAATGTCAAAAAAACAGGCAACTAATCTATATTTTACAGATTTGAAACCTTTATGCCAAATTTCTTGCTTACGACTAATGCTTTTAGAAATTAAAAAATTTACAATTTACAATTACAATTTTTGCTAATTTCTGTGGCAATTTTAAGTAACATTATTTATATTTATGTATATTTATTTACTATATATTTTGGGTACCAATGATGACCACTGACAATGCAAAAATCAGCTGAATCCGTTAATATTTATACAAAAATAATTTAAATGCTAATAACTTGCTAACAAAAATGTTGTTGATAATTTTAACAGAATTTAAGGCGATTTCTCTGCATCTCCAAGTATTTTTTCATGATATTCTGGAATAAAATATGTTAAAAATATTTTTTAAATATATTTAAGGAACTAATGATGACCATTTTCAATGCCAGAACCATCTAGGTTATTTAGGCTGTTAAGCGATCATGACAATATCTTTCCCTGTAAAAAATCCGAAATAATAAAGTACTGCTTCCTGGGTTCTACAACCAACATTTAATTATAATTTTACATAAACGAATTAAATTTCTTTTCTCTCAGTAAACTCACAGATGCAGGGCAAAACAGAGGAAATGTAGACATAGTCGAAGCTGCACAAGAAAAAAGCGCGTATCTAAGCGGATTTTACTATCTTATCGTTTGCCTGAATGACTCTCCACATATGTCTGTGTGTCTGCTCTGTGTGTAGTATCTGTGAGTTCGAGTGTATCCGAGTGTTCGTATTTTATGGCCGTCGAAACACGAAGACCGCCGCCCTCTTCTCCTCCACCCACCAAACCGCTCCTCCTCCCCCTGCCACCATCCGGAGTGGCCTAGGCAATAGTCAAGGCAACAACAGGAAATAAGCATTTTTATGAATGAAACGAAAGCGAGGCACAAAACAAGCAAACATACAGATAGATAGACAGACACAGAGATACACACCTATACCAGCACGGAGAGATACACTTACTGTTACCGCTATGAGCAAAATGTTTAGCAGAAACAACAAAAAAATGAGCGAAAACAGTGGCAGTAATAAAAGCTCCATAATTAATTTGTGGCAAAGGAAAGTTAGTCTTGGGTGGGGAAATGTAATGATAATAATAATAATATTTCTTGACTTGATGGAAGCTTAGACAATTAATGGTAACTATTTTAATTGAAATATCGTTAGGTAAATTGACTTGAAAGATAAAAACTTGAAGGAGACTATGTCTTAAAAAACTATAATTTTTATCTAGAGAATTTTTGCATACGCTAAAAATATATTAAAAGAAGCGTCTATACATTTAAATGCTGAAAATCGATGTAAATCTTTATTAAATTCCCTTTAAAGGTTTCACTATTATTATTTTTTTTTATTTATAGTTTTTGTTACTATTTAATTATTAGTTTTTCTAGTTAACAAAAGCAAACACAATTTTCCTCCCATATTCATATTGTAATGAAATATTTTTCTACAAAAATAAACACTCCAAATGTGCTACCTTTAAACTCAAACTAAAAACAGTTACTAGAATCTACTATTCCACCTTTCTCCACCCCCCTTTTCTCTTTCTCATCTTTCATATTTATTTCCATTTTGTTGTATAAACTTGTATTTGTAGTTTTTCATTCATGAGTTCGGTTTTTGCTGAGCGGTTGTTGTCGTTGCCACTATTTCGTTATGGTCTGTTTGCTCTATTTTATATTAAAAGCTTTTATTGTGGCTGTATCCGATAGATACAGGCAAAAGCACACAGACACACTCACAGAGTGGGCGCCCACATGTTTTTCCAACTGTTTCCATTATGAAATCTACTCGGGTGCCAGCCTGCTTATCATAATAAGATACAAATGTATCTAGTGGATGGTTTCATTCATGAAATTTCCCCCGTTTTTCATTCACAAGAAGAATTTCCGCTGTGCCTCGACTTGGGCACGTTCAGGAAAGGCGGCACCGCCTCACACCTGCCTTACTGTCATACTATACTCCTTGCTGTACTGTACTCTATATACTATACATATACTTCCTTTCCGGATCCTGCACTTCCGATGCACTCCTCTACAGGATCTGTCTGCCTCTCTCTCTCCCTCCCTCGCTCCTGACCCCGGCCAGCTGGCAAACTCAGCACACTTTTGCCATGAGTACCATGAGTACACCATCTATCTGTATTTTTCATTCATAAAATTATGGGCTTACACTTGCAGAAAAAATGCTATAATAATTTGGAATACATTTTTGATGGGCAAACATTTATTTCAGAGATTTTAAGCAAACTTTAACTATTGGTAACTTCATGAAATAAATTGCTTAGAAATAGTTTACTTAGAAAATTCCCATGGGAGGTAAGAATAATCATTTTAGGCTACTTCTCTCCTCCTATAACTTTCTCTCAGTGCTTCCATTCATTTGTTTCCTACGTGCGGAAGCATTCACTTCCGTTCTACTTCCGTTTTGCCACTGCCAGCTGAACGGGGAAAAGGAGAAAAAAAAAAGAAACTGCAGCTGCCTGTCTTTGGACTGCCGACAATCGGCTTCCGCAGCTCTCTTGCCCCGCCCCTACTTCTTTAGAATTTAATTACTTGTTCCGGTTCTTAGCGTTGTTTCTATCGCTTCATCGCCATCCTCCTTAGCAGAGTTTTACTCGCATTATTATTATTATTATTATTATTCTTTTTCTGCTGGTTCCTGTGTGTGTGTGCCCCATGTTGTGGCATTGTTTAAAGTGTTCTTTTGTCGCACACGTATCCGCAAAACCGATTTGAATTTCGAAAGAACAACAACAGCAACCCCAAATTGCAAAGCGAAAGATGACGCAGTTCCGACATCCGTAAGAGGAAGTAAGTGTCCAGGAAATTATCGTTTGTAATCTGAATAGTGAGATACTCTAAGCAGGTTCTCGAATTCGGTAAGAGGAGATCTGAGAATTTTCTGAGCTAAAATATATAACAACCATTGATATTTCTTACTTACGAAAAATTAAATAAACTTTCCCAAGACCCCTGACAAAGCCCATAAGACCCCAACCTTTCATTCGTCAGAGAATTCAGCGTAAAGAATCGCGTAGATCCGCTTGGTCTTCATTGAGGCGACAACGGAAGTCGTAAGCCGTAAGGCTTAACAATTGAGGCAACCGGCGAAATAAAAAATAATACTTAAATCTTGCACTTAAATGCCCAGGCAGGCAGGCAGTCAGTCAGTCGGGGGAATAATAATAATCAAGAAACAGGGGCATCGGCGACACCCTTACCTACTTAAACTTAACTCGCAGCCCATAAATTAGGCAAGATCAACAACACACGCACTCACCAGGGAGCAGATCGAAACGGTCCAAGGCAAACAGCTACTATATAGAGATACTTGTATGTATATATCAGCATGAGTAAAATCGAAAACTGCAAGAGCCCAGAGGCATTTAATTAACAAAAACCAGCAGTAGCAGCGCCTCGAATGAGCTTTCATTTCCGCTACAGCCGCAAACACTTGAGGCATGAATGAAAATATTAAAAGATATCGATCGCCCGGATCGCCGCCCGTTCCTCGTTCGATCTACCAGCTCCCGGTCCCGGGGGCTGCAACCGAAAACTCTTTCTGCCACCAGATTTCTGGTTTCTCTGCGGTTTACACTGGCTTCGGATTCGGGTTCGGTTTGGGTCTGGTTAAATGGCAACAACAGGCCACAAAATAATATCTATATACACATATGCAAGTCGATCTTGCAAGTGATCTGCCAGAGTGAGAGAGTCCCCTTGGCTTTAAAGACTGTCTTTAGGCGGCAGTCTTAGTTGAGCCATTTACAGTGGAGATTCGGAGAGTTTTCGAAATAGAAATGGCGGATAGCCCCATTAATTAAGTTAAGTTACGTATATTTTCAGATATTTAATTATTTTATACTTTTCAAATATTTATTATTATTTATTTGTAAAAAAAAAATAGGGTTTTCAATGACTTCAATAAAGTATTTGAATTGTAAGAAATGAAAATAAAATGTTACCTAGCCTGAAGATAAATTATTATTTTAAAATATATGATGAATATATTAAAAAAGATTACGTATTTATACATAATATTTGAATTATTTCATTTAATTATTAAAAGGAACATGTCTTTATTTAATTGAAAGAATTGGTCAATCAAAAAAATAGTGGAAGAATATTAACGATAAGATATTTTAATACAATATCTTCCTATTTAACCTGAAGTTAAAATATTTCATTTATTTAGTAATTATGAATGACGAAATGATCTGAAGGAAAACATTCAAAATAATAATTAATATTTGATAGGAAACACCCAAAAGGAAATTAATATTTAGAAAACTTTTTCTTCAACTAATTTTTTCTTTGTTTGTTGAAGAAATCACAATAATAAATATTTAATGGTAAACATTCCATTAACTCTAGAAGAAATTAAAATCCGTCTTTTAAGATCCTTTAAATGTGATTTTATAAAGATGTTTAAATCCCTAAATGCCTTTTTCAAAACCCAAAATATATATATATTATATTTAGAAGCTCGACTATAGTTGTGGCCATAGATATTTCCCCTATATAAATTGCTTGTAGACCCATACACATTCGGTTCGCAACGTCCATATGTTAAGTGACTGACGGATTTGGATTTGGCGCTGGGTAACGCCTCCAACTTCCGTTTGCTGTTTTGGTTTTGGCTTCGGGTTTTTTAAGTGCAGGCAGCCAGCCAGAGGCAAGAGGCGAAATAAATGTATTCCCCGGCAAAGATAGAGGTAGAAGCAGAGGCAGAGGCAGATGCAGATGATCGCTGATCCGCTGGAGTCACTCGCCTGGATGGATGGTGATGTCAGTCAGTGGGAGATGCGGACGAGGATGTGCGAGAGTGGGGCGTGTTTGGCTTAGATTGTGCCTCTTCGATAAAGTGAAACTCTTTGATGTACGAGCATGGGGGCAGATCGAGGCGGATCTGATGAGACCGGAGGATAAACAACGGCCCTGAGGCCTGATGGGTTGGGGATCAGATCGTATGGGATCGCTGCTTAATTAGCCACGGTGACCCTCAGGTAGATTGTTGATTAACAATTGGGATATTGGGGAAATTTTTAATTGAATTGGAAAGAGGAGGAAGTGGCTGGAATTGAGGAAATGTGTTCCTGAAATGCTGAGATCATCATCATTTCTTTAGATAAAATTAATCAGAGGAGGGTTTTGTTTTAGCGTTCCTGTTTATTTAGATATTGTTTACCTTAAAGTTTAAGCTTTCTGGGGGAACTACCCAATGGATTTGGCATATAACAATGCTAAATTACCTTTTACCTAACCCCAAGACCACTGAACCCTTTCTCTCTCTCTGACCAGTCATTGATCCCTCACCCTGAGATTAACCCCAACGAACCCTGCCTGGCAGACATGATATCCTGTTACCATATTTTGACACTTGCAACAACAAATAACCCCAATTGTCGAGGGTTAAGGGTTGATCCGTCACCTGTTTAATGGCAAACCCCCAAAAACGAAACGAAAAGGAAGTGGAAGTGGTTGCATTGGATCTGTCCCTGCTGCTCCCGCTGTCGCTCTTCGTGTGTGAGAACGGATGTGTTTTGGGCTCAAAACAATTACGCGCAGCCAGAAACAAAAGCCGCAGCTCAAGTGATCAGAGTGTGTGCTGGGCCTGCTATTACAGATTTAATTATATAATTAATAAATGTAATCAACGGGCAGGCCGAGGAGAGAGGCAGACCATCTGGCAGGCACCACCGGCACGCATGCGCAGCAGCAACATGCACACACAGACACTCACACATTGAGGAAAGGAAGTTGTCGCTTTCAAAGAAGAAAGAAGAGGGAACCTGGAGGAGTCCCCAACCCTTTCTCTGGAGCACAGCAGAGTAGAGCTCCCCCAGCTGCGAGTCAACGGAAATCGCAAAGGCAAAAAAGCGACAAAGCAGCAACGACGGCGACGACGAAGACGACGATGAAGACGATGGCCCAGCATTCTTGGGCTGAAATGAAGTGCAGATCTAAAGTAGAATTGGATCAGGAAGGGGTTCGGAGCAGGGGATATCACATGTGTAAGCCCAAGGAGTAAGCCGAATGAGTTATTCCCTAAAGTAGATACAAAATAAAACAGAAAACAAGGGATTACTTAAGGATTATAAACTATTAAATAATTAATAAATAAAGTAAACATTTGCTGTAAACATACAAATTAATTTCAGCATTTTTTCATTAATTTTCCTCTCATTTAATTTAACAAAAAAAAAGCCCTCTAAAAATTCGTAGAGTATTTCCCTGCACAAAAATCCGCTTTAAAGCTTGGCAAAAAACTAAAAAGCAAAAGGCAAAAAGACACACAGAGAGCTTGGAGGAGATAGAGACGGCGGGGGAAGACGTTAAAAAGAATGACGATGAATGACGGGAAGCGCACAGCTTAGCAGCGCTCTCTTGGATAATTGAGGAAGTTATAATTGCCAATGAATGCCCCCTTCTCGACCAACTTCAATCTCCGGAGCTCCTTCGTCTGCTAAAAAGTCAAAAGGAAGCAGAACATAAACCCTTTGGCACAAGATCGAAGAAGAGGTAGCCAGCCAGCCACTTGGCTTGGAAAGGAAACAGTAGTTGTCTTTGGCCAACGGGAAACAGGACATGTCGACGCATAAATTGAAATGAGTGTCGTCTTCGATGTCGTTTTATATATATTTTTCTTCTTTTTTCTTTCACTCCTTACCAAACATCAACGGAAGGACCGCAGTTGCCGTCGCTTATTATGATGGAATTCCGAAAGCGTTTTGCGTCGCAATTTGTTCTGGGCGATGAGCTAATAATTATTTGCCCAGCTACCAAACACACAATTGAACTATCCGAAGAGAATGTATACCACACCATATATATGAGAATATAATGGAGAGGCCTTTGCCACCACCTGTGCAAACAATGAAAAGCTCTTACTCTCTCACCCTGTGTACATCGTCAAAGGTAGCAAATCAAACAATCAGCTCCACGGGCCTCCTTTGAATACTCGATACTTGACACGATTTCGAAGACAACACAAGACAAGGACTGCCATTGTGCGAATAGAAGAGCCCCCCTCCTCCCGTATGACCGAGATGATCTGCACTATACTATATATACTTGTATATAACTGTGATATCTACGCCTCTATAGTGGTAGGTTGAATGGAACCTTTTGTGGTGAGCCAGAACGCATGATAGTTAAATATTTGCCAGGTAATAATAGATTGCAAGCAGAGAGAGAAAAATATATAGAAAATATCTGAGATCTATAAACTATTCTCACACCCAAAAACTCATCAAATAATATCTGCCAAAGATTGAGATAAACCATAATAATTTTTAAGACAAATTTTAACCATAATAGCTGCATAATGAATTATGATTAAGGAATCTTTTCTCAGTGCAGACTTACCTCCTTGCTGGGCACACAAATTGGAGTGCCCACTTTGACAATGCCGTTCTCCACCATCACGCCCATCACGATCGGATCTCGGCTGTTGAATATGAAATGTGGCAGTATCTGTGGATCGAAGAGAACGGGGAATTATTATTAGATCAATGACTGTTAGATAGACGATGATTTGCTGGGGTATAACTAATAAGCGGCTCAGCCGGGAACGATCAATAACGATGGGCCGGCTCTTGATCTTAACTACTTTTTAAATAATGTCCGATAATTATGGTGACTGAGGCGATGATGCAGCAACGGATTTCAGGAGTAAGCGTAACAACTTTAAGTCAGTGGGGGAAATTATATACTCTGTAATTGATTAGTATGTTTTTAAGGGTTAATTTACTAATAAAAATAAGGTAATGATAGGATTTTTAATACAATAAATATATTTAAGGATATATTTTCTCCTGTTTTAACTAAAATAGGGTAATAAAACTAGATTTTACACTTTTAATTCACTTAATAAAGTCTACAAATAAAGCAATAATACTTTTACAACATAAATTTAAAGACTTATGTTTTAAAGTAATAAATATCTTAAATCCTAGTGCATTTATCTTTCGTTCCGACCAGGTTTCTAGAGTGCAAGTAACCCCAGTCCAAAAACCACTTTGACTACGCCAAGAACAACTTAATTTCCGTTGCGTCAACTGTTGAAGAAGGCCTCAAAATGGGATGTGCCGCCTGCAGCACAATCAGAGTCAGGCCAGCGAGCTCTGGCATGGAAAATGGATCGTACGTTGGCCAGGGAAAACAGTACAGAAAAAAATAGAGTAGTGGCCAAAGAGAACACGTTCCCCCCCAACTCCATTTCCATCTGGCACACATGCACCAGCTCTCAAGCCCAAGCTCCTCTTCTGAAGACAGAAGGCGAGTTAATAACTCAAACTAAACAACGTCATTGTTATTACAAGAGCTGCGACTGGGACTAGGCCCCTAGAGAATTGTTGTGTTCAAGCAGGGAGTATTTGCACATAGAAGAATAGTTTAAATAATATACTAATTGAGGGGGAAATATCTTAAAAATATGTAACTCAAATATGTACTTAGCTCTTGTTAAAGAAATAATTTAAACATGAAGTTGTAAGGTTTTTAAAAGTCCATAAAAGCATAAAAGTTTTTTTAATTCATTCCCTAAAACCTATTCTCCTATTAAAGAACTACTTTCTAGGCTTGTCTAATATTTATTATCTGTTATTTATAGTGTATGATCCAGAGAAGGAATACCACTAACAGCTGTGCGCTGTGTGTCCAATTACCAGCACAGTGGGAGCCCAATGCATTGGGCTAGAAGTCGACCAGAGTGGACCAAAGTGGCCCCGAGTGGAGTGTGGCGTGTTGAGAAGTCGCAGCATTGCATACGACCAAAATCTAATGATTGCCTATAAATCAAATACGCTGCTTAAACATTATTTGAGCAGGAAGTGTGGACGTGATGCAGGCGTCTGTTGGGATCCAAAGGCTTTAATCGCTAGTTGAGTGGCTCTGGCTAGCAGCTAAACCCATCTATATATGTATATATTGGCTATTTCTTGTTGGCCAGCATCATTAAGCCAGCATAGAGACGAGACAAGAGGAAGAAACTCAGCTGGAGACCCATTCTAGGAGACTCTAACAACATCAGTCGCAGTTCCCAGTTCTCATTTTCTTCTCTTTCCCCCTCACCCGGAGGCAGATTGCATTTTACACCTGTAGCTTTTGGGGGTAATTGCAGAAATGGAACACGAACATACCATGGCATTAAAATAATGCCCATAATGACAACGAAATCTTTGCGTTTCCGTCTTTAATTTAAAGAAACTGATGAGAACACTAGGAGAAATTAGTAGTGTGACTGGGAAATTATAGTTTTAAAAATGATTATAAAGCCTAAAGCAGACCTACTTCTAGAGAATTTCTTAATGCTTATTTGTGTTTGAAATTACATTAAAAAGATCTACTTTTCTCTTAAAAATTAATCCCTTAAATTAGATATAGAACTTACCTTTAGCTTGCAGGGGAAGACTGCAACCGAGCGGAACTCTTCGCGCTTCTTCTGCTTGAGCTCCTCCCGATAGGCGGTGAACTTGTCGAACAGATGATAGATAATGTCTGCTTGGAATATTTTCACGCCCAGGGAATCGGCCATTTCCTGTGCCTCCCGCTCAATTTTCACATCGAAAGCCAGAATCGTTGCATACCTAAATGGGCGGGCGAACAAAATGAATAAATAAAGAGAGGGAGGAGGGTCGGCAATTTAAAACAATTAAAAGTATATGCAACAGCAGCCGCAACGAGAATAATAATAACAATAATAATACGAATAATGATAATGACACCACTGCAGCAGCAGCAGCAGCGTCTCGGCTCTTCCTGTCTGGAGAAGACAAGACTTGGCCTAATGATCTGGCAAGCCAAGGCACCAGGAAGCGTTAATAATTGAAATCACAACAGCAACAACCCCAATGGACAACACAAATTAAATCCGAGAGATCTCCACGCGGCTGTTTGTTTAGCTTGGTTAACTTTTGCCGTGTGTGTGTGTGTAGTGATGGGGCTTTCACGGACAGGAAATGGTTGGCATTTCGAGGAGAAACAAAACAACTGTCCAAGCCGACAGGAAAAGGTCCCAAAGTCAAAGTTGTATCCAACTAATGAGGGGCACTTTTGGGGATCTTTGCTTATATATATATATGAAGAAACATATAAAATATATACAAATTGAGCTTTAGAGAAGGGTCCACGACTAATCGAACTATGACTTATGGGCTATTCATAAAGCCAAGATAATTATAAAGGGAAAAGGTAAAGAATAAAAGCTAATAGTTTGTGATATATGGCTCTACCCTAGGCAGGTCCTAAATGTTGCCTAAATAAATATATTAAATAAAGCAATCTTAATTATTTTCAAACTCTAAATAAACCCAAGAAAAATCCTCTCAAGAACCCTAAGAAAACAAATCACTTTCGTGTGGACAATAACGAAATTTACACATAAAAGATCACATAAAAACAGTTCAGGATTTTATGGCACAGAAACCCATTGAAGGCAATTTTTATGATCGGCTCTTGACTCACAGCGTAAAATGCAAAATTTTATGCTTCGAAAATTCCAAGCGCGTAAAAATCATAAATAAATGAAGAGCAGAGTCAGCCAAGCCACACATAGTAAAAGATAGTGGAGTATCTGGCGGATGCGTTGCCTAAAAGCGGGCATAACTCAGTGCGCAGTGCACGCATGCGCAGAAAAAAAAGGGCCGACAACAGCGACGACGAAGTTGCGACGACGAAGTTGCGACGCCGGAAGTGAGTGAGTGCGTCAAACGGAAATGCTCCGTCTTTGGCCTGGGCGTAGATACAAGATACAAGATACTCTGACCAGATACCAGATACAATTGTGGCTAGATTTCTATTATTTGTTGCTATTTATACCCTGTAGTTGAGCGTTAGATGGGGAATATTGTTTTTATTTTAAATTTGAGAATAATTTACATACCTTTTTATCCCATTGATAAAATGAATATTATTTTTAAAGTAAAATATTTAAAAATGTATAATAAAAAAACGATTTGCTTAAAAAACTCTACTAACAATGTTAGCTCGGGTATCCTTTGGTCGACTTCCTATACTTCCTCGTCTTTTTTTCTTTAATTTATTTTCTATTCGAGGTTTTCTGTTTTCGCGCATGTGACAGCGTAATTTGAGTGGGCCGTAAATGTATCTGCAAGTCGCCATCTGTATTTGTATCTGCATCTGCATCTGCAACACCAGCTTTTGTTGTTGCCAAGCAGAGCACGAAAATAGTTTGCAATTGCAATTGGAAACTGGATAGGAGAGAGGCAAGACGTGAGGCCTGCAGCTTGCTACCAGCAAAAGTGAAAGAGAGCCGAAAGAAAGATATATAAATATATAGATATGTATGGCATAATACGTGGACTGGACTATTTGGCACCACTTAACGCCGCTAATGAGACAAAGCTGCCGGCTTAAAGGTTTCGCTCTCTATAATAAATCATGGTCTGGCTTTATCCCAACCCCCCTTTTATGCCGCCTGCAAAGTGCATTTTGTGATTGTGATTGCCGCTAAATGAATCACTTAACCCGAACCGGCGGCGGACCATCGGACATCAGCTCCTTAACGGCGGCTATATCACACACGATCTTCAAAGATCCGCCCATATTGTGTTGTTTATAACATGGCGGGTAGACGGACGCACGGGTAAGTTGTGTTAATGAAGTTAAGCGGCAATAAAATTGCATTGTTCGTTGTCATATATCAAAAAGTCGTTTATTCTTGCCTTGTCCCGCCTCAACGTAGACCTCTTGCTGCTTTAAGTGCTTGAATACAAGGCGGGGGAATGGCCTACAATGTGGCTGAAGAAAAGGGTTTACCGCAGATAATATATCTGTGAGGTCTGTGCTCAATGGAAGGTGTTACATGTTGAACATATTCTAAACTTTTCTGTAAACTTAGAACCAGGAAGCCGATTGATACTCCCCGATTGTAATTGAACTCCTCTGGAATTTCACTTTCAAAGAATTCTACGAGTAATAATAAATATATGTACATTCATAGAATCAAATGGATCAATAGCAATGTTCAGTCATCGTCTCAATTTCTCAGCTGTCAACACAATTTTTTTTTTGCTGTTGCAAATTCCCTCAATGGGGGAGTTCAATAAACTTCCTCGAAAGTGAATTTGATAGTGAAACTTCCACTACGAGGGGATTACTACAAATTTCCGCATTCAGCAAATTCCCCAGAACTTGGCCGATATTGTATAATCGCAAATGACACATCCATCCGCCAGGAAAAAACAAAAATAAAATAAATAAAGAGGGGAAAGTGAATATAGAATCGATAAATGAATTGGATTTACTTACTGCGCCTCGTGTTCCAACATAGTGGAGGCCTTCATTACATCGCGTTTCACCACGGGACCAATTCGAATGGCAGAGTACTGGAAATAAATAAATAAATAAATCAATTGAAGTAAGATAATATATAGAAAATATTTTAAAAGGAATTAATTATAGAAAAATACATTTATACCGCCTAACTTGTAGTAAGGAATCAGCTTAATTTTTGCAAAAACTTCCCAAAAACTTTACTCCCACTCCCTAAAAATAATATTATTCAAACATAGGATATAGGTTATTTATAAACCCAATAAAAAACAGACATGTAAACGTACTTTGCTGCTCTACCAAGTTGTCAACCATGTGGCTGCAAACTTTTGCCTATACAACATACACGATTTCCCTCCATTTCCCTGGCCCAAAAGCATTTGACCCAAAGAAAAGTTTTCGACTATTTTTAGTGAAAAGAAAATAAAGAAAAATCGAAGAGAAAAACAAAATCTAAACTAAACAAGCAGCCCACTAAAGTGAAACATTTCTCAAAGGCGGAGACACACTAGAAAATAAGAGAGAGACAGACCTCCACCGATGAGTTCATTCACATCGAAGATGTTCAATTTTTATTTTACTCGCATGTATTTATTTATTTTTTTATTTTTCGTTCGTTTCGTCGCCAGATGATTACAAATGATCATTGATAAAAATAACAGCAGCAGCAGTGCGAGGCACTGACATGAATGAATGGATGGATGGTTGGACGGATGGATGGATATATAGATGGACGGATGGATGGATGAATGAATGAAATGGTGGCTTGAATGGTAGCGCAAAATGGAATTTGCTGTCGATAGCGACTTAATTGCGCCACCGGATATGCACGCGCCGGCGATAAGACCGGAATAATGAAAGACTCCTCAATTGAACCCATTAACAACAACTCGTTTTTACACTCTCTTTTTACAGTGCGATGTCGGAGCTGATAAATTGAAATGTCGGCCTATCGACTAGATTAATCTGATTCATTTAAATGTCAGAGAGCTTATCTCGCTTGCATAAATTAAGCATTATTTGTTAGTGCAAAGAAGGCGAAGTTTAAAAGCTTTAGATAAAGTGCTACTGGTTTTTCGAGATACTTTGAGACTTTCCTTAATTTTAAAAAGAGTTTAACATTTGTTTATTTACAATTACATAAATGTAGAAAAATAATGCAACACATTGATGCCCATTTTTAAACTTTAATGGCAGCTTAATCGCTTAATCACTAAATGAACTTAAGAAATAAACAGAAAAAGTTTATTAAGTTCCTAATGCAAATAAAATCAATTTTAGCCTTGAAAATTTCTTGCTAAAAACATTCTTAATTAAATTAGACTGCAATACTCGCTTATCAAACCTTTCTTTTTTTAACAAGAAATTAAATCACAAATTCGAAATACCCTGTAATATTTTGTTTAAACATTTTGCCAGCCAGCCAGACCTCCTCATCTCCACTGACGTCATATGAAATTGCTATTTTTCTGCCTAAGTGCCTTCGATTGTAAGTCGAATTCAATTACAGCTTAACCCATTCACGACTTTTTTTCATTCATTACTCCGAACCCGACGCTGTTATAAAAGAAATTGTGTGTGTGTGTAACTAACAGGAAGGCAAATATATATATAAACATCTGTACATATAAGTATATACTTGAACGAGTACGAATAAAAAATAAATAAATACCGAGAAACCCGGCAGAGAGAAATAGTTTTGCAATCAGCAAAACAATGAATGAAATCGGAAGTTTATTGTTGTGTGCAATTGTGGCACAGAGACCAAAGAATTGCATGTAAAACGGAAAACGGGTGCAAACGGAAGTGATAGCGAAATGACCCACCCCCTTGCCCCTGCCATGCACTTAGGAAAATAAATATATAAAAATTAAATAAACTAAACATTTTAAGCCTAAAATACAAATTCTTTGTTTCAGTTTCATTTTAAAGAGCATAGTTTGTCGAACAATTTTATAAAAACAGTAGAAAAAATTCATTGTATAAAAAAATTTATGTCAGACCTGGCTAGATCCATTCGCCCAATGATATCAATCGAGAATACATATCCTATATGGGTTCATAGTTCTCTTCCCTTGCCTTAAGAGACATGTGACATAATTCAAATGAAATATAAATTTATTTAGAGTGTGCTTATTTTTTGCCCTGGGTTGCTAGGGAAATCAGAGGCGAGTGAAGGCTTGTGTGTAGGCTGGTGGGCACAACAAACCGTTGGCTTTCCACGTGGCAGTTGCCACACCGATTTCCAGCTGAATATCATTTCGCACAAACAATCAGTACGTGCGCCACTGACGCAGCACCACCAGCACTCTCAACCGGAATCCAAATTGGAATCGGAATCAGCATCAGCAGAAAGACCAAAAGAAATTGGAGATGGGTGGAAAGGAAAGGCGTTCCAATCGCTCGTTCGTTCGTTCGTTCGTTTGCCTTTTGCCTTGGAAATGCTCAGAATTTGTGGGCGGGAAGTGCGTAAGTGGCAGGCGAAAACGTACGGACGCAAAGCTAATTAGCAGGAGAGCTGGCTCAGCCACCCACCGCCCACCGTTGCCGTTGCCATCGACATCAGTTGCTGATGCCTTTCCACCTGCTGACGTCAAGTGGCAATGCCACTCAGTGTTATCGATGACACGAGCGAGGCGAGTCGACTCGAGGCGAAGCGAAAGCCAAGACAGGTGCGCACACTGGGCAAAAAAACTAGTCAAAAACGGGGGAAAGGATTAACAAGAAATTTAATATATATTTATACCGATTTTTCAGGTAAAAAATGCTTATGCTGACTATCATTGTAGCTAGACGTATCTGAAAATTTTAGTAAAAATAGAGAACTATGGCCTTTAGGGACTCATTGTGTTCCTTGAACCCTGTTCCTTTATATATTTCCTATAGAGCTCCCAAAAATATTTTAAACAATACTTTTCTCTCTCACAAACATCATATTTATCTTAAAGATTATAAGCTTTTCCCTCAGTGCACAAAATCGATTGTTTAGATCTTTTTTTAAACGCAGCCAATGATGCTAAATTTAATGGAAAACAACTAAATTAATGGCATGTCCGCCGCACTGACTGACAGACAGCCTAAACAGCTGATTAATGTCAATGAGGCGGAATCGTCTTTATCTTCTTTTTCCTTACGGAATCGGAAAATTACGCCGATTTCAAGAAAATGCCGCACGTTGAGCGTAAACTTCCGTTTTGCTTTTTGGGTTCTAACGTTTTGCCGAGTTGAGTATGCAAACAACACACACTAATTTAGGTGTGTGTATAGAGAAATCTATTATTTTCATTTCGGTTGCGGGCCGGCAACTTCCTTTCCTTCAACTGCTTTCGTTGTCGTCGTCGTCGTCGTCGTCGTGTGTTGGGCATTTGATTTCATTGAAAATGCGGCCGCGACGTGTTTATGAATGAAAATTAAGCAATAAGCTCTTTGAACGTATCCGTGAGATACATTGTATCTGTGTGAGTTGGATACACAGGGAAATATTTTTTAAAATATTGTAAATGGTGTAAAATTGGTATGGTTATCAATTTTTTCCGAGTGTCCGAGTGTATTTTTAATATGTTTATAATTCTTGAAAAATAAATAATTAAATAAAAACCCCAACATTTTTGTTTTTTGAGTGTAATTTATCTGTGTGTGTGTGTGAGGCAGGAAGAATTGCTTCCGTTGTTGTTTCTGTTTTCGTCTTTCCATTTATACATTCATTCATTTACTCATTCACTTGGGTTGTTCACTCATTCATTCATTCATTCATTGTTTTTTCTGCTTTTCCCTCCTCTTTTTCCTTCCTTAGGGGTTTTTTGTTTTTTTGGTTTTCTTGTGGGGCAAATTTGTTTTTGTTGTTTTTGGCAACTGCGTCGCATTAATGAAAACATTGGCATTGTCTGCTTCTTACCTCACTTCCTTCCTTTCATCCGCCTTAATGCCTCTCTAGTACTACGAGGCACGCTAAACATGGGAAAGGCTACGCCGAAAAACAAAAACAACCACATCGGAATTAAATTCATTCATGAAATTCAGCAAAGAGCCGCAGCACCCAACAATGGACATTTCTGGGTCCGGCCTGCTCTTCAGCTCTTCCTCGCCGGATCTCTGGCTGCCTTCGAGCAAACCATTTATGAATGGGCCACCCAAAGACGTCACGCCACTGGATCCACCTAGTTTTTATGCCTTTCAGCATTCATATTTTCCAACATGTATATTTGCGTGGTATTTTTTCTCCTTTCAACTGAGTAATTGCGTTGTTTTTTTGATAGAGAGTTATTAAAGAGGAAGGTTCCAGGTTGTAAGAACTTTAATTGATATTTAAATTATAGGTATTCCTTGTAGGAATTGCTTCAGTAATTTAATTTACATTATTTTTTATAGAAGCTCTGATGTTTTGTTGTTAAAGAAATATGATAAACAGTCTAGACTCGAAATAAACTAATTCTTGATGACCCAAACTTGTATATATCTTTTGATGTTTTAATCAGAGTAAAGAACCATCGAATATATATAATTAAAGTTGAAAACCTTGCTTAAAATATTTAAATAAAATCATGTTTTTTCACCAATCATATTTTTAAGTAATTTATCAAAAGTCATAAGCCTGATTTTTTGGTTTGTGTCAAGAGGAAACCTGACCAATAATATGGCTAATTATTTCCACATCTAAAGGCGCTATTAGTGTCCACCCAGACAAATGCTGACCAAAGTGGCTAATTACCTTAACTACCGACACTGCTGGCTGCTTCTGCCGCAGAGTTTGCGAGTGTTTTTTTAGTGAGTTGAGTGGGCGACACACCGTTGGCAGTGGAAGTGGATGGATGGATGGATGGATGTTGGTGATGGTTGGGGATTCGCATAGTTGCAAATAGTTTTGCATTTCGCATTTGGCATGCAAACGTGTAAATGCGATTCCGAATGGCGGCGTGGCGGCCTCCTCGGTGCGCTATGAGCATGACGAGCTGTATTTGCGAAACTTTCTGTTGTTTACTTTTAATTAAAATGCATGTGGGAATCAAATTACGTCGGCCATACATTTCTGACTGAATGCGAGTGCAGCCCGCCCGCCAACCTGCCTGCCTGCCTGCCAGTCTGTGTGCCCACCTGGCCCACCTACCAAAGCCCAAGCCACGAATCCAAAACCTGCAATGGCAACAGCAACAGTAACAACACAAGTGGCACACAATTATGGCGAACGCAACCACAGCACAATGAATGCATAGGAATAGTTGATGCTTGATGGCTACATAATTACATTTTCGCCCAAATGCAGCGACAGTGGCATCTGGCCCAGAGTTTTGTTAGGATCCAGAGATCTTTCGGAACAGAGATACGAGATGGTTAAAGGGGGAAGAGAGAGACAAAGAGGTCAGAGGGTAACCTGCAGCAGGTTGCAGTTAGTGTTGGTCATTTGTCTAAGAAGTTTACTACATATTTTAAATTTCAAAAGAATAACTCTTGGATTTAAGCCCCTAAAAAACTTGAAATATCGCTCGAAGACAGTCTAAAGTTAGTTCCAAAAATTTGTTAATATTGTTCTTGATATAAAAATAAATCATTGCATACATTTTAGTGAAGTGACTGGGACTTTAACTTCTTGTATCTTTCCACTTCTGAATCTCCTTTTTAGCCACTGTTCCTAAGCTAGTTCTTGGCCCAAACTAGTAGTTGGCATCACTAATACCAGTTCGGCCAAGGCAGAAGCAGCCGGTGTCTAGCCACTTTTTGAGTGCGCAATTTTTTTTTTGTATTCATTCATGAAAAAGCCAGCAAGAGAAAAGCCAACAATACAAAACAGAAAAAAAATAAGAAAAAAACGAGGAAAAAATGAGGAAAAAGCTAAAGAGTTGCTGCGGGTAGCACATTGTTGTGCAAAGAAAATACAGGTGAGTGAGCGAGTGTGTGAGTGGGGATTGCAAAATTGAATGAATGAACATGAACCCGGCCACGTTGCGGGTGTACCAACAACAACAACAACAACGAGTGTGCACAGGCTGTTGTATAAGCCAAATAACCCACCAATGACTGACTGAGCTGCACTCACTCTGTTTTTTTCATGAATGGCAGCCGGGCAGGCAGCACCGCTATATCTGGCCGTTGATGGCTACGAGGTGCAAATGTTAATGAAGCCAACATCAGGCAGGTGATGGGAAGGCTCTAATGGTATTTGTACCTACTACTAGGTACTTTAATTTATAAAAATTTACAAGGAAATAGGCATTTAAATTAGGAAATTAATTTCTTTAAATTATAAAATTTTAATATCAAAACAAGTCTTAATATTATCTAAAAATTCAAATTCAAATATCTTATTGAGCTGCTTCAAGAATTTAATTTAATTTCTGCTTCAAAACTAATCAAAATCTATTATGCTAAATATTTCTTCCTCAAAGTTTACTCCATTTTAGGTACGAAATTCTCCTTTTCTGCAGCCATCTTCTTCATGCACCTTACCAAGTTGCAAACACCTTTCGCATCACCTGCAAAACGGTGAAAGAAATTGCAGGCCAAATGCATAACGGTCTTTGCAATGGCCCAAAGAGAGAGATAGAGAAAGAGTGGCAGCGGTAGCAGCCGTTCATTCATGTTGTCTTCAGCTTGGTTTTTCCGGCAACCGATCATAAAAATGTGCAGCCAACGGACCATAAATCTGGCGAAAACATTTTCATGACGTAACCGTGGAATGTCTGTCAACTGAAGGCGGAAAAATGTATGCATTTAAGCATGGCCTTAATTTCAATTCTTTTACTTTGACCGAATAACCAACTTATGGGAATATTCTAGAAATATTTACAAATTGTAAATTAAAAGGAAAATATATAAATGACAAGGATATATCAGTTCTGTTTAATTAATTACTTTTAGTGATTGAGCAGGAGCCTAAATGGAATTTAATACATTTTTATATAGAATTCAGAATTAATGGAGGGTTTTTATCACACTTTGCAGGATTTTTAATAAAAAAAACATCAACAAATATTAATTTAAAAGAAAACTTATATTGATTAATCAAAATTATAAAAAAATATTAATTAGATATGGTAATTTCACTTAATTTATTTGGGATAAAAGTAAAATATTTTGAATAGTTTTGAATAATTTTTTCACTAAAAATTCGTTAATATTCCTCGAAATTTAATATATTTTCATATGGAATTTATCATCGACAGGAAAAATATTCAACTTATTTCGTGGGATTTTGAATATATAAATATTAAAATATAATACATAAGAATAATACCGATTGCCTCAATAAATTTTTAGGTATTACCCAATTCCTTGATAATAGACTTTTATGGAATTATTTTGGATACATTCAATACATTTCCTTATAGAATCAAGGATCGATAACTAAGGAAAAAGTACCAATCCGTTGGATGGGATGGAGTAATGGTTAATCTTGACTGTGACGCACACCCTCCACAAAACACATGGCCACAAGGCTGGCTGTTGGGGCAACAAGTGCAATCAATTTTTATGAATGAATGGAAAACGCGGCATTGATCAGTTGCTCTTGTTATTGCTTTTGCCGCTGCTGATGGCTGCTGCTGCTGCTACCGTTACGCCCTGCCGCGTACAGGGCAATCGGAGGGGGAGAGACATTCGGAATGGTGTTTAATTTATCGAAATGTGTAGCAAATGTTTATTTGATCAATGAAATGAATTATTGTACGAGCATCTGTGTGTGTGTGCTGCTGCTGTCGCTGTACAAACAAGCAGAACGTCTACCAAATGAATGAAACAACAACCACAATAACAGAGAACTATGGCAATAACTTCCATAAAAGCCGCTCAAAAATGTGGGACGCAATTAAAAAAAAAAAGGAAAGAATAAAAACAACCACAACACATTTGTAATTGATTTGTTTTCCATACAATTTATTGTCCACTGTTTGCTTATATTTTTGCTCTTTTCGGGCCACTTGTTAAGGTTTCTTGTTACTTTTACTCTGTGTTTTTTTGTTGCTGTCTGTGTGTTATTGTCAATTAATTGAGAAGTCAGAAAAAAAAACCCCTCAATGAAATGATGTATGAGGCTGGCCAACTGCCGGAGACAGCCTACAACTCAATTAAGCGAAGAAAGGAAGTTTGTGATAATTAGAATTGTTTTCTTTTTAAGCTAAAAATTATAAAATAAAGGCAAGAGGGAATATTGTTATATAAAAAGTGCTCTAAACTCTTATTAAAGAGTTAAGAAATGTCCCAAAAATGTTCTGTATATTCAAAAAAGAACTTTAAACTATTTAAAAACTTTTTATGTCCAAATAATGTTTTTTGTTTCATTAAAAAAAAGCAATAAAAAGTAACCTTTTATGTCTCCCAATCAAAGCCATTGAATTAATTCCATGCTTGAGGTGACTGAAAGGGTTCAAATCGCCGGAATACCAATTAATGGAACGCAGCAAGCGCCAAGATTGATTGGCAATCGCCAATCAACGCGATGGACGCAACCTGCGACGTGTCAGAAATTAATGGGCTAAGCGAGACAAAACTTTAGACTTTTTCTGTATTTTTTGTTGAATTTTTTTTTTCATATATTTTTCAACGGCGGCGGCAACCACTCAAATGACAATTTCCGGCCGTCAGTTTGGCAGTGCCAATAAATTGGCAACCCTGCTCGTATTTCAACGGCCACGCAGAAAGAGCGAATCGAAATCTATATCCACAGTCGAAGCAGCGCACCACCAACCACAGCCACACACATCCAAGTTGAAAAGGCCGACATCATATAGTATGATATGATGTGGGTGCCTAGAAAAATGACTCTGGCAGCGATAACTATAAAGTTTTATGGCATTTTACATAGCATTAGTCGGTCCAAAAAAAGGTATGCCTGCCTGCCTGCGAGTGAGTGTCTGTGAATGTTGTTAGCCAGTTACTAAATTTGGCTTAAATGAAGGCGAAACTTGTTACGTAGCCGGCCGGTGGTCGTTCAGCATCCCACATGGTCACCAGCAGCAGCAGCAGCTCAAATCATGAATGAATAGCCCCCGGCACAAGTCTGTCACTCAGTCAGTTTGTCACTCATTCAGTCAGTCAGTCGGTCAGGCATTCAGTCAGCTGGCCATAATTGATTTTCGAAACGAGCGCAGTAAACATGACGGCGACAAATTTTTCGTCTAAAATGTGACAAAAATCGGGGGAAACAACGACAAAAAAAAAATAAAATAAAACTAGCAAAAACCGACGACACCATATCCGAAAAAGCCGACAGCCGCCATATGGACAACATGTGCATGCGACTGCAGAAATTGTTGTTAATTCATTCATTAAGAGTCCAAAGAGACGCAAACGAAATCCAAATCAAATGAGTGTCTAAACAAAAAACAAAGTCTTGGAAATTGTTTTAGGGGGAGGCAGGAAAACTATACAAAGCTCACAGGGTTTTGGGAGACTTAAAAGTGGAGTTTGTTATAGAAAATAATTGTTAAAAGCAGACAAAGCTTTAAAACTTATCCTTAAGGCACCTTTAAAACCCTCTCTTGAAAGCCTTTCCCCTCTCAGAATCTCCCTTGAAACTTAACCAGACTGCAGAAATATATTTATTTGATTTGGCCACCTCATCGTGTGACCTCTTTGTGGCTTGAAATGTCCCTGTCACCCGTCCGGTCTCATCATTCAGTCAGTCCGTCGCTCAATTCATTCATTCAGTGAACCAACCACGCGCCCTGTGGCTGCATTTGGTAGCTAATTTGCATAGTTTTTCAGACCGGTGCTCTTTATATATATTTATATATATATTGCGTTGGCGTTGCGGATCGAAACCTTAAGGCCTGGGAAAGTGTTGCGGCCTGCCAAAGATGATGATGATGATAGTGGTGGTGGTGGTGGTGGTGGCGACGTAGATGATGACACTGTGGGAAACCTTAGCAAATGTGGGCTGCTGCCGCTAATGAGCTTGTAGTGTCAGCGGAAAAATATAAAAACATTGAGTGTGTGTGGGGATGGCAAGAGATGGGTCTTGCCGATTTCCTACTTTGTCTATTGTCTCAGTGGAAGTTGGTCTAAAAATAAGATCTTCTTTGGAGTATTACATATATTTTTGTAAGTTTCTATGAACTCAGGATGTGTGTCAGTTGATTTTTAGAGGAATATCATTTGTTTATGGGATTTTTGAAGAACTTAAAACAAAGTTTAAAAACTTAAAAGGCAGGAAATTGGTTTTTATATATCCAGCAGTGATTTGGTTATAAATTTTGTAGAGTTCATATTTTATAGTTTTCAATAAACTCTATAAATCTAAGGAGGGGCGCCCTTGAGGATAGACAAATTTGAATCCTGCCTTGCAATAAATTGTATTAAAATGGCTAGAAATATACCATTGCCCCTACACTAAATGGTAAATATTCTTAAAATCTAATACTGATGAGAAAACATCTCTACATTCAAGCCTGAAGCTGGTTTTAGTAGACTTGTATTTATTTTTGTACTATTTACTATATAAAACCTTTTTAATAAACAAATAAAATTCCAAATAAAACAATTGATTTTAAGAATAGTTTTCCCCAAAGCATAATTATTAATTAATTTCCATAGTTTCATCTTCAGTTAGTACCAAAACATGGACAAAACGGAGGAACCAAACTCAATTCAAGTGGGCAAACATTGAAAATGGTTTACTTGAAAATAGAAAATTGCTGAACAAACAGAAAGCACCGACGAGGAGGGAATCGAATGTCGAATGGAATCAAATAGCCATATGTGTGCCCTCGTATATATCTTTCTTTTTTGTTGTTTTTATTGTTTTGAACACTTTATCCGCGCTTCCGTTGCAACATTTCCGCTGCTGAAGTCAGCAAAAAGAACAGCAACAAAAATAACTAAAAAGAAATTAAATTAAATGAAGCAAATTTTTGTGATTATCTAATTCCCATTAAAAATCCAAAAGCAAACTCAATTAATTCATTCATTTGAGGCGTGTGAAATTGATTAGGTTGCGTTGTCTCGTTGGAAAATATTTGCTAAATTGGAATTTGAGTTGTCATATCCGCTGCGGATGACCATATATACACCACCGCCGGAATATATATGTTTCTGCATGCGTATCTATATGGTATATAGAGCGGCCAGTATTTTTAGTTGGGTGTTCAATCTTCTCGAGACTGGGGGGCAGACGACACACACAGCGAAATGGTTACAGTGCGTGTTCTTCTGTTGGCTGAGCGCCCGCCATTCGGCTTCTTGTGGCATGAATCATCATCCTCATCCTCATCCTCATCATCTCGGTGTGCCGGGTACTCTTCTTGGTGGTGCATATTTTTGTTGCATTTACAAAAATACGCATTTTATGTTTACGGCGTACGCAGCCAGACAGACAACGAGACCGATCACGGGGAGCATCTCCCGACTACACCCCGCCTCCTCACGCACTCATAATTCCCATCAAAAATAGTTTTTTGGCCAATGCAAAAAAATTTACAACTTTGTCGCCGGCTACGAAATTCAATTTGCACAAAAATATATCGAAAAGTAGCCGGCAGACAAAATCTGGCAAATTTTCCAAACTGCGTACTAGTTTTTCCTTTCCTTCTTTCCTTCTTTTTTTGTTTTTAATTTTTGTTTATCGTTGGACTATACGAGCTGTTAGAAATATCCCGCCATGGGCAGAAATAAATAATGTGTACATAAATTGAAGAGCCTGCGCTCACCTATTAAAAGGTTATCTCTCCCTCTATGTGGCTGCGTTGGGTTGGGAAAAAAATATTCATTTGGCTAATTGTCTAAACAAACAGTGCGAAATTATGTTAGCACATTGGTCTGGGATCTTTCTTTGACTTTGGGGAACATTTTCTCTAGTTTTCTGTCTTCATATTGTTTTGTTTTGTTAGTTTTTGGTTTAGTTTCCTATTTGTTGGATTGGGTGTACATGTGATCTGTTATAGAAATGTGGAAATTATGCAATACTATTTAGTAATAAGCTTAGTTTTATAACGTTTTTTTGAATAATATCAGCCATAGCGACTGGTTTAACTTTAATCTTAAATTGTTTGTGCAGAAACCTTAATTGTTTTTCGGAAGAAACAAAATTCTATTTAATTTGAGAACCATTTGTGGCTTGAATTTATCATAAATAAATTGCATTTACCATACAACTGAATTTCTATACAAACATTAAGCCTTTAATTGATTTTTATAGGATAATCATTACTTAATATATAAAATTTCAATAATCTAACAATATTTTATATATTTTGTAACATGATTGAGGCTTTAAATAAAGGAATTACCCCTTTTAGCAATCAGTTTTCTATACTTTACACTTAATTCATATGCAATTCTGTTTTATTTTTAAAGTTGTCAATGAATTTTTTCTATTTTTTATTGAATTTTACATAATATTTTATTATGTTTCTTTTAACTTTTAAGGCATTCATAAAAACTGAAACTAAACAACAATTATATAAACTTTTAAATGTCAAAATTCAACAAATTCCCTAAAGAAGGAGTGTTTACCTTTTTAGTACCTTTTTAAAAATAATAAATAGTTTAAAATATATAAAGAAGACTAAAATAAAAAACAAAAATAAAATAATTCGAAAATCACAAGGAACCCCCTTTTGCTAGGCAATAAAAAAATAATTCTTAGCACTTACCGGAATTTTAGATGTGCGCAGGAACTCCAAGAGAGCCTCCAACGAGCCCAGCGTTGAGGCCTGAACATAGACGCCCGTCGGGGCCAATTTAATGTGACTAAGTGCGCTCTTCAGTTCCCGTGCAACTTCATCTCTGAAAGACA
The DNA here is from genome assembly GCA_035045905.1 of Drosophila anomelani. NCBI lineage: Eukaryota > Metazoa > Arthropoda > Insecta > Diptera > Drosophilidae > Drosophila > Drosophila anomelani. Next base: position 4,459,775 of record JAWNOO010000165.1, read on the forward strand.
AACAAAACAATTTAAAAACAAAAATCCACCAAATATTAAATACCAATAAAAAATGTACGCACGTGCATATCTCCACTTCATCTGGCTTGTGTGCAATCAGAAGATTTATGCCCGCAATGGCCTTCTCCAGATCCTTGGCAGCGATCTTCACACCCTGCGCCGCCTTCACCTCCTTGTACTCCACGTAGGCGTTCTTTACACGCAGCTCCTTCATGGGCTGGGGCATCAACAGCGAACGGATCTGGGTGACAATGGGACCATCTGTACCGGCGACGACCATGGTTTGGCCCTCGCGCAGCTTGCCATTGATAAGGATAGCATCGATGGTGGTTCCCAGGCCGGGCAGCGCCTTCACCTCCAAGACGGTGGCCTGCAGCTCCTCGGAGTACATTAGACGCTTGGCCAGCATGTTTTGGCAGAAGTCGGTGATCATAAACAACAGATTCCCCATGCCCTCGCCGGTAATGGCACTGGTCGGGACCAGCGAAATGTATGTCTTGGGATCTGTGTTCTCGTAGAAGAGAGCGGCGTTCAATCCCTGCTCGGCAAACTGCAGAATGACCTCCTTGGTGCGCTGCTGGAACTCCAGCTGAGTGTTGCTCTGCTGCTCCTTCAGCACATCCCTCACGTCCCGCCTGCCCAGCTGCTTCCAGTCGTACAGACGATCGATCTTGTTGAGGGCCACGATGAATGGACACTTCTTCTTCTTGAGCAACTGGATGGATTCGAGAGTTTGCGGTTCCAGGCCGTGCATAATGTCCACCACCAGGATGGCAATGTCACAGAGTGAGGAGCCACGGTTCCTCAGGTTACTGAAGGACTCGTGGCCGGGCGTGTCGATGATCAGGAGACCCGGCAATTTATGCTGGAATCCAACGGCAGCCTTAACGTACTTGGTTTGCTCCTTGATGGCATCGATGGGCACATTGGTGGCTCCAATCTGCTGGGTAATTCCGCCCGCCTCCGAGTCCTGCACGTGCGTCCGTCGCAGCTTATCCAGAATCTTCGTTTTGCCCGTGTCTACGTGTCCGAGGACACACACAACGCCCGCTCTCAATTCGTCGGTTGTGCGCTTCTTCTCCGCCTCTGCCTGACGCTTTAGGATACGTGCTTCGGCACGGAGTCTTCGGGACTCGGGATCGTTGGCTTGGGCGGTGTCTTTCTCCTCGGATTCATCACTGTCCTCTTCCGAATCATCGCTATCATCATCATCCTCGCTGTCATCCTCATCGGTGTCATCATCATCGTTGGCATCCTCAGCCTTGCCATTGTTATTGTTGGTGGTGGTGGCCTGGGATGATTCCTCCTCGGCTTCGGGCTCTGCCTCGCTGTCAGTGGCATCCCAGCTCTCCTTGACTGCCTCCTCCTCGGCTTTTTTGGCAGCGGCTGCAGCAGCTGCAGCGGCTTGGGCTTCGGCCTCCGCTGCCTTGGCTTCCTCCGCCTCGGCGGCTTCGTCCTTCGGTCCCTTTTTCTTGTTCGGACGGATGCGGGTTCCTGGAGAAATATGAATTAAAGATTAAGAACTAAAAAACAAAAAAGGACAGTCAATTCACCTGGACGCGGAGCTCTCTTTTCGTTGGGATCGGGAATTTCTAGGCCCTGGGCCTTCAGGGAATCCAGTAGAGCCTGAGCCCTGGCGCGATCCTCCTTCTGCTTTTTGGTGAGCAGTTTTCCCTCGGCCTTCAAGCGAGCCTTTCGCTCAGCCTCACGCTGCTTCTTCTTCTCCTTCTTTTCCGCCTCCAGACGCACTGCCTCAAGGCGCGCCTCTTCGCGCTCATCTTCCCGACGAATGCGCTCCTCTTCCTCGCGCTGCAAACGCTCCTCCTCCTCCTTGCGCTTCTTGAGCTGCTCCTGCATGGCAGCCACCATGGCAGCGGACATACCCTTCTTCTTGGTGTCCTTTTTCTCTTCCTCTGGTTCAGCCTTCTTGTCCTTTTTACCCTTCTTGCCCTTGTTCTTGCTGGCCTTTTCCTCCTCTTCGGCCCCATCGGCCGGTTGGTCTTCATCGACAGCTTCTGGCTGGACTTCGGGAGCCGGTGGCGCCTTCTCCGCCGGCTTGGGCTTGGGCTCCGTGGCAGCCTTTTGCTTGGCCAAAGCAGCCTCACGCTTCTGGCGTTCTTTCTTTTCCTTCTTCTTCTGGGCCGCTGACTTCACGGTGCTACCGCCGTCCTCATCTTCGTTCTCCTTGTCGGCAGCCTCGTCCTCCTCGACCGCCGCCTTGGCCTGCTGAGCCTGCTGCTTCTTGTTCTTTTTCTTCTTGGAGAACTCCTCGTCGGCCAGATCCTCCGGCGAGACCACAGTGGTGGCTGTGGTGGTCGCTTCGCCGGCATACTCGGCCTGCAGCTCGGCTAGGACCTTGTCCAGATCCTCCTCATCGTCGTCCTTGCCCTTCCGCTTAGCCTTCTTGCCCTTCTTTTCATTTGCATTATTAGCCTTCTTCTGGGGCTTGGCCGGCACCGGTTCGTCATCCTCCTCAGGCTCGCTGGCCGCAGCAGCAGCCGGTTCGTCCTGATCGTCGTCGTCCATCAGCAGCTCGAAGGCGGACTTCTTTGAGGCCTTGCCTTTGGGGGCTGGAGTCTCCTCATCGTCGTCCGAGGTCGCCTTGCCCTTTCCCTTCACTTTGAGCTTCTTGACCGCCTTGGTCAGCGTCTGGACATCTTCGCCAGCACTGTCCTCATTGCGGGACTGGGACTTTTGCTTGCCCTTCGCCGGCTGGTTCTTCTTGTTGTTCAGGCTCACTTCGCTGTCCACGTCGGAGCTGGAGTGGAAGCACAAGGGAGTTTAGAAAGTTGCCAAGCTGGCAAGCTGGGAATTGGTACTCACATTTCGTCCGCCGAGGAACCGCCTTCGACCTTGGTCAGTATCTCTTTCTTGCCCTTTTTAGCTTTAACCATCTTCCCGGCTGGGACTGCAACACGCTCCTCCGCTGGCCTCCAAAGACGAAAAGCCGTAGGTTATTCACCGCTGAAAGTTCCGCACACGCGACGCTTCTGCGGCCAAAGGGAAACTCTCGTGGAAAATGCGCTTTTCCGTTTGTTGTTGCGGCCGCTTCTGCTGCTGCTGCTCGGCTGCCCCTACCCTGCTCCTCGACACGGCTACTGTTGGGCAATAGTTGGTCGTTGAATTGGCAATATGTTTGCCAATTTTCGCTGGGTTTTAATCAAATTTCTGCACACAAACACTGCGTACCGGAGTTGTTGGTGCGGGGGGTGGTGGTGCTATCGATAACGATTTTGCATTGAGGTTATGTGCATCATATGTTGTTGTCGCGCGGCCAGAGTTGCCACGGCGCCGGCGTTAGCAGTCTAGGGTGGACCATTTATTGACGTTGCTGTGCTATTTTTTGTCATCTATTCTTTAAATGTACGTCCCTGTTGTTAATTTACGTGCCGCTTGGTTTTTAATTTATTTTAGACAAGGTTTAAACATATTCTTCAAGTTTCTTGGTAATAGGATTTCCATAGAAGTAAAATGTATTTTGTTCACATGTATCGCAGTCGGTTCTTGACGTTTTGCCTTTTAATTTATTTGGGATAAGTTTTAAACATATTCTTAAAGTTTTTTGGCGGTTTGCTTTTCATTGAGTATTGAATTGAACTAACAATTGCTTGGACAGGCTGGTTTTGACAATTGTGTAGATTCAACAGATATGTAATGGGCACTTTGTTTTTGGTCTTATTTTGTATACTATTGGAATAATACTCCACACCTTTAGCAAAGTCTACTTAATAACTCCATCCCAGTAAAAATGTTGTTAATAATTTTACTTAAATTTTATGAAAATTTATTACAGTATAAAAATAAGTAACGTCTTTTTAAGAAGTGGCAACTCGCTGTTAATATATTACGAATATTCGATATATCGTATCTTATTGCACCTCTAAGCTCTTGTCTATTTTTGACATCCCTAATTTCGACGCTTTTGCCGGCTTCATTCGTTCAAGTGTTCTTTCAATTGCAAAACTGACAAAAGCAAGGCGCGAACTCGACTGACAACTGCCAATAAGTGCACGGTTATACGGCCCTTAAGTTAACATTCCCAAAAAAGGCCAAGTGGACCATGTCCAGCGAAGCGACTGGCGGTGTAACTATCAAGGAAGAAGCATCTACGAGTGGCGCAGCAGGCAATAATCCGGGAGAAGCCACCGGCGCAGAGGTTAGTTGGTGGCTTTGCTGATTTTTTCATTGTGCGTTAGCAGGAAGGAGCAAGAACAGAGAAGTAACTGTAAAAGTACACACTTCCTCTTGTGACTGGTTTCATTGAGTGTTTCTCTAACGGTATTTTCAAAAAATAATACCTTTCCCACAGCTTTAAGACTTTTTCTTATTCTGATCCATTCGACTAATTTTCCCTTTTTTTCATTCAAGATGAAATGTTCTAGTTTTATATATTTTTTACTCTCTAGCCATCTCCCTCTACGTCTCAGCGCCTACGGAACAAGTCTCATCAGGCTATCTCTTTTCTTTGCTACTACCATGCCTTACATTCATCTTCCAACACACATCATTGCAAAACTAACGGGACCGGTGACCTTCTTTCATTTACTTTTAAAATTACGCAAATCTTTTTCGTCTGAATATTATTATATCTCCTTTTTAATTTAAATTCGTTAGATTTAATGTTTAGTTCTTATTATCACTAAAGCGGATTTAGTTCTAGGGTATCCCACTGTCGAGGTATAGGGCTTTATTAATGCTGCCTTCATCTTCTGACTTGTTGCTTTGATCTCTGAAATGTTTATTCAAAAAATAAACATTATTTGAAGATAGAACGGCCCTCTATGCCCTTTAAGTTGAAACAATATTCACGAGACACTCTGATAGTCACATTTTGCAAATTAAAAAAACCCGAATTTGCAGTTTGATTCTCAAATGTTTACAATATAATGTTGCCATTCTCCGTATTCCAGGCAAAGAAACCGGAGAGCACTGCTGACAAAGCAGAATCGCCGCAGGGTGAGGTCGGCTCGGTGGAGGAGACGCCAGAGACCCATTCGAAGCGTCTGCAGAATCTGCGCAAGGAGTTGGGGTATCTCGCCGAAACGGATTGGATGTACGAAAGCCTCGACAAGAAGCCCGCCCAGTAGAGCTGATAAGACCGAAAAGAAAACGCAAGCCCAACAAACCAACCAAACACGACCAAAATGATTTCATTATTTCGCACGTTGTTCGGGAACGCTGAACGCGAAAAGGAGCTGAAGCGCGAACTGATGGAGCGGGAGAACCATTTTCTTGATTTCCAGCTCAAGGAGGAGGAGAACAAACAGCGCCGGCAGGGAAATCAATCTAGTGGCATGGAGTCCATCATAACTACCCAAAGCCGTCCCGTCGAGCAGGAAATTAACAGCGTCGACATCAACCAAAACAAAGACGGCATATGCACATCGCGAAAGGGAGTGATTACCAGCCTTAACGGTTCGAACGGAGCCATCGACACGTACATTTATTTCGATAGCAAAGCCGCTGGCGGTTTCTTCAATGAGATGAGCATCGGCTGCGTGGTGGAATATCTGACCTTTCAAAAGAGCCACGATGATGTCCCCAGAGTCGTCAAGGTGCAGCGCATCGTTGAGGACGTCTGGGAGGAGACGTCCGAGGATAAGGTATTTGATAAAATATAAAAATAAAGCAATTACTTCATACTCCAAACCCTTTTAGATCCAAGAAGCTTTGGAGAAACTAAAGATCGAGAAACCGACTACCTTTAAAACGCAGACGAGGAACGTTATGGGCCTAATTACCACTCGCCAGCCATCCTTTATTGAAGTGGACACCGAGTATGGACAGTTTGAAGTTGTGCTGGACAACGTCGGGATCACCTTCGTGCCCCAGGAGGGCGATCGTGTGTGCCTCGTGTGCGATGTCCAACTGGACGATGATTTTGTGGACAAGCAGGGTGAGATTCTGCAGGTGACAAAAGTATTGCCCCAGCGCATCGAGCCCGATCAGAAGTGTGTCGTGGAACGTGTCTACGAAAATTTATCGCTGCTGGGTAAAAATATCTACGTCCTGAAAGCGGACGTTCCGTCAGGGATTAACTTGCATTTGGGCGATCTGGTCCGTGCGGATCTCATCGAGTGTCAGTATGTAAGTGGAACGATCGCAGTTAACGACTTAAATTACAAAAATTGTTGTTAATTAAATTAAATCATTATTCTTATTCTGATAGTCGACATTCACAAAACGCGCCATCAAGCTGACGCTCATGGAAAAGAACTTTGGGGAACTAAAGTTCAAGTCGACTCTCAGCTCGGGGGCCTTGAACGAATGCCAATCAGTATCGCTGATCGGCCAGACTCGCCACATTACCACGGAGCTCCAGAAAAAGCACCTGATCTCGCTGAAGGTGCGCAATAATGTAAATCGCTCTTTGTGCCTGAAGAGCGTGACCTTGCCCAATGTGGGTCAATCCCAGCTGAGTGTGGTTGAGCCCACGCAGTCCATTGACATTCCCATCGAAGGGGAGATTACGATCGTTTTGGAGGTGTACACAAAGTTTATGGGAGAAGCTACCGAAAAATTTGATCTGGATTTTGGTAAATTTAAAATGAGGCGCAGTATTGTGGTCATCGTGTGCGAAACGGAGGAGGAGGCCCTCACCGCGGAGAAGCGTATGATCGCAGCCGATGTTTTATCGGCTCCTGGGCGTACAGTTTTGCAGAGGTCCCGATACTATGCCAACCAGGTTTGGTGCAGCCCAAGGGATGTGGTGCCAGGACAATCCATAGCCACCAAGCGTCGCTTTGTGGCCACGCGTATTGGTAATTATGAGGTGAGCTCCGGTTTTCTTGTTGGTTTTATCTTAGGTTTCTGCCAAATGTTAAATTTACTTTAAGGTTCCCGAAAAGCTGCGCCAGATTTACCTGACCACCGCTCGACAAACGGACATGTTCGAGGCCATCGAATGTCTGTACCCGAGCGCAAAGGAGCTCTTGAATAGCAAGAACTATGTACAGATCTTAAGCTTGTTCCTGTACCTTGAAGAGATCGAGTATTTCGTGCTTATGCGGAACTACGACAGGGATCGGGCACACTTCCAGCGAGACGGCGAGTTCCTCTCGCTGCTGATCGAGAATCTTGCCGAGCGTCGTCCCTCATTGGTCATTGGCGATGTGGTGCGTGCCGTTAATCCCTGGGTGGACTGTAGCAAGCAGGAAACCAACAAAACCTACGAGGGCATCGTCCACAAGGTGCTTTGCAATCGCGTTCTGCTCAAATTCAACGCCAGCTTCCAGGCTAAATACAACGGAGAGGACTACCGCCTGGAGTTTTACTTTTCTCGTTTCGGTCTTCGCAAGCAGCACCATGCAATCTCCAGAATACAATCCACTATGGGCGAGGATTTCTTGTTTCCCACTAAGCTGACTAAACGCCAGCAGCCCCAGTTGGAAGTCAGGATGGCGGAAGAGGACGATACGATGTTCCTTTACGATTCCAAGTTGAGGTGGTTTAATCCAACACTTAATCGCATCCAAAAACGAGCTGTATTCAATATCTTACGTGGCGAGACTCAGAATTTGCCGTATATTATCTTCGGACCACCTGGCACTGGAAAAACCATGACGCTGGTGGAGGTGCTCCTGCAATTGGCGGAGAATGTCCCAGGTGCCAGAATTCTGGTGGGAACACCATCAAATAGCTCGGCGGACTTGATCACGAGGAGGGTCATCGAAAGCAATGTCTTGCCCCAGGGCGATTTCGTTCGTCTTGTGTCGTTCAATCAGATCGAGAAGGACATGATTCCGCCTGAGCTGATGAGCTATTGTGCCACTGTGGATATTGGATCAACGGGCAGTTGCTCAGATAGTGTACGTATCTCCTCTGCAAGGACAAGAATTCACTGTATATCCTATAATCACTGCTCTTTTTCGCACAGATGGTTGTCACCGAATCGGGCTTGAAGCTGCGCTGCCAGATGAAGTTTATTGGACGCCATCGGGTCACTATATCGACCAACGCTACTTTAGGGAATTTCATGCAAATGGATTTCCCGCCCGGACACTTTACCCATGTGCTTATTGATGAGGCAGGCCAGTGCACGGAGCCAGAGACAATGGTACCGATTTCTTTGCTCGTCAGGGACCAGAGTCAAGTTGTTTTGGCCGGCGACCCTCGCCAGCTGCAGGCCATTGTGATCAACAATTTTTCGAGTCAAAACGAATACGCCAAGTCGTTTCTGGAGAGATTGCTGGATCGCCCACCATATAAGAAGGACCTGCAAAGATTCCCCGATAGCTCCGGCTATAATCCAATGTGCCTGACCAAGTTATTAAACAATTACCGAGCACTGCCAACGATAATGTGCACTTATAGCAAGCTCTTTTATGACGACGAACTGATCTCAATGGTTAGTGAAACCGATTCGAGGGAGATTCGCCTGCTGGAAAAGGCGAAAGTGGTTTTTAATCCAGTTAAGGATATACCAACAAAACAGGCGGCCTTCTTTTTCGGAATCGATGGCAAGAACATGCAGGAACATGATTCGCCCTCCTGGTACAATCCGCTGGAGGCCAAGGAAGTGTTCTTCACGACCATTGCCCTGTACCGCGCCAATGTCCATGAGGATCAGATTGGAATACTTACGCCATATGCGAAGCAGGTGAAGACAATCAAGAGTCTGTTCATTGGCACAGATGTGGCCATGCCAAAGATAGGCTCTGTGGAGGAATTCCAAGGACAGGTGAGCAATATTTTCTGTATTTTATTATATTTTATGTACATATTTCCCATATTTGCAGGAACGCGACATTATGCTCATCTCGACGGTGCGTTCCTCGCAAGCACTAATCCGGTCTGACTCCCAAATGTCATTGGGTTTCGTGAAGTCCGGCAAGCGAATGAACGTGGCTATATCCCGCGCCCGGGCCATGATGGTCGTCTTCGGGAATCCTAATCTTCTTGCCTTGGACGATTCATGGCGCCGTTACATCACCTATTGTGCCCACAACAACGCTCTTTTCGGGTGTGAGCTGCCCGATTCTATTGTTTTTGGCGATGACCCTGATGACGAAAAGGAAATGGGAAAATTGGAATTATTCCCCAGAAATCCGTAGTATACTTTCCAGAGAAGGATATCAGATTGCTTTCTATTGTTATTTCTGAACAAAATAAAATAACAAACATTGACCTAACATTGCCCGGATTTTATGTTTATTTGAGATCGAATTATTAATAGAATAGTGTTGTATTTAGGATCTGACTTGTAGATGTGGAAGGCCTATTGACACATGGATATTTTATATGAGCGATAAATGCGCAATAAATCGATATTCTGGTTAATACATTGAATTGTGTTAACTAAAGATATTGTTTTAAAAAAATATTACCTATTAAGAAATGTTTTAAATACAGAAAGAAATAAAATTACGTTTCTGATATTTGTTCCATATTCTCTACAAGTTTTCATAATCTATAGTTTAAAATGGAATAAAACTGTGCAGACACCTGTAAGAAAAATGAAAAAATATCATACAAATATTGATAAATATCGATATACATAATGCGAATATTTTATGTCTGAGGATCATATACATTTCAATTCGTCAAATATTTGATACATTTTTTTTTAATTTTAAAAGAGGTAAAGTTTTAAGAATTCTTAAATAAAATAAAATATGTTTGTTAAACTAATAAAAACCAACACAGAAAATCGGCTGAAACCGTAAGAATTGATCGATTAATCGATGTTGAGTCGATTTTTGGCCAGCTCTGGTAGACAGGACCCTTTAAAAAACTATACCTGTTCAGTGACTTCTAGGAAGCAGCAACGAAAACAAACATTTTTTTTTTTGACAATTCTACCAAAGTTCTTCTGAGGTTTTTTGCAAATATTTACCGAAAACATGTCGAGGACTCTCAAGAAAAACGAGCAGGACCCTGAATACAAAAAGGATCTGCTGAAGCAGCTCATTAAGTGCCAGAAGGAGATCGACAAGATTAACGAAATGACCAGCAACGAGATGCTCACTGTGGAGGAGAAATATGAAAAGCTACGTAAGCCTTTGTACCAAAAGCGCAGCGAGGCGATCAAGCGGCTCCCCAACTTCTGGGGAACCTCTTTCATCAAACACCCGCAAATCATCGGTTATATGGGAGAAGAGGGATTGTGCTCAATAAGAACTCTGGAGGTTGAGCACTTGGAAAAAATAAAGTTGGGCTACCGTATCCACCTACATTTTGACGAGAATCCCTATTTCGAGAACAAGGTGCTAACCAAGGAGTTCCGTTTTGGCAATTCCAAAAGCAGAAATTGGACTACTTCCACTAGTACACCCATCCAGTGGAAGCAGGACCAGAACCTATTGCTGGCAAAGCAGGATAACTCCTCGACCTTGTACAAGAACTTTTTCGACTGGTTCTCGGATAACACCAATCCCAACTTCGACCATATCGGAGATTTCATAAGGGATGACCTTTGGATAAATCCACTTCGGTATTATTGTATTGAGACGGAGCCTGATGACAATGATATCGAAGAGAAACAGGAATCGGAAGACGGTGGAAAAGAAAACAACTAACGCGAGGAAGACGATGACAATTAGAAAAAACAAAACATTAATTGTTACATATTGTTTGACCTATCGAGAATACATGGGAGAGACCTTTGACTTAACCTTTTTTTTGTTTACAATTGCAATGTTTTCATTCTTTAAGAGTAAAGGAGAAAAGATATCACACTTACATATGTAATCCCCTCTGTCTCTTTCTTCGAAAGTCACTGGATAATGCCTGAATTGAGCCGATCTAGCTTCCTTCTATCATTTGTTAAATTTATTTCCTTAACTTGTTTCTTGTAATAAATAGATATTAAATTATTTTTATTTATTTACTTTTTTCGGATCGTTCCTAAATCGGTCCGGCAGCACCTGGCAAGTAATTGGCAGCCCTGACAGGAACCGTTATGGCGGCAGTTCTTTGACTTTTGTTTTCTTCGCTTATTCGTAATGATGTTAACAAGCGAAAAAAGTTATTATTAGATATTAGGTGTTTATAAATTGCTTACAGAAGAATATTAGATATTAAGCAACTATAATTTGATTAAAGAAGTCATGGCCAATCCAAATCCTAAGGAAAACATATTCGTGTTCAACGGCAATCATGAAAAGGACAGAATGTACACCGAAGTCGAGGTAAAGAGACGTGAATTTGTTAAATTGTTAAATTTGGACTAATTTAGTGCTCTAATTCAACTGTAGCGCCTGGGAAGGACGCACTGGCAGAGCGATTATGCGTCTGACATCCTCAAGTCGATGCAGGAGCAGGAGCAGCGACGTCGTCCACTCAAGTACTTGTCCACGCAGTTGAACGAGCGCCAGGAGACAATGCAATTGCTGCAGGAGATTAAGCGCACGTACAAGTTAAGTCTCTGCGCCTTCCATTTGGGTGAGCACTGTGCAGAAGAGAATTGAGTGCTTAGTAACTTAAAGCTTGTCTCCCCATTAGGCATGTACTACCTAGATCGCTTTGCAGATCAGTACAAAATCCGAGCGGATAAGTTTCATCTGGTGGGTCTCATCTGCCTTCATATTGCCGCTCAAATCGAGGACACAGATGCCAATATACCACGCTATAGCGAAATGAATCGCTGGGTTAAGGACGCCTACACTGCCACCGAATACAAGGTGGTGGAGCGGAAGATCCTTAGATTCTTCAACTTTGAGATGATACGTCCCACGACATGCAGTTTCGTGCAGATGTTCAGCTGCACCTTCCTAACGCGCACCGATTTTCAGGACTATATCCGTATGCTGGATGACTATGAGCGCGAACACAATATTTTGCCGTATCAGCGATATGGAAGCTACGAGCAAATGCTGGCCCCACTAGCCCAGGTGCTGCTCCGCCTGGCCAATTGCACTTTGAACAGTGAGTTTGGAGTCATCTGTGTTTGCGTTTTGCTAAATATTATCTTCACTTTTTCAGTTACCTCATTTGGCAATGTAGCCCCGTCCCTATTGGCCGCGGCCTGCATTGCAGCCGTTCGTCAGATGAACGGCGTCAAGCGCTGGTCGCAGTACCTCACTGATTTAACCAGTTACACAGAGGCCCAGGTGGTGGTCTACTCGGAAACAATAATTATGTACTATTACTATCAGATCACACCGCCGCCGGCTCAAGTTTCGGTGCCAGAGTCCGAGAAGAAGGAGCTGCTTATTGTCGAACATAATTCGAGTCAAAGCATCCAGAATTGGTCCAGTCCCGATTCCGGATTTGAGGAGCATTTAACTGCAAGCACAGAAACTTCAACTGTCACTACAGACTTCGGAAAACCCTTGACCGCAGGCACAGACTTCAAAGAATCTGTTACTGTAACGAAAGAATTCGTTGTTCTTGATAATGGTACAACCCTGGAGGTGGAAACGCATAGCATTATCACCGTGCAGCTACTAGAACCAGCTCCCACAGCTGCTACTTCTGATGGTGAACCTGGGACAACCCACAAGCGTCGTCGCCAGGAAGATGACACAGAAAGTGACGTCCAGCCAAACAAGAAACCGAAATTGGTGACCGAACTAAATGACTAAGAACACAGAGCAGTTTGGTGAAATCCTAAATAGTTTCTCAGGCTCAAAAGACATTGATTAATATCAGATATGTGGCAGCTCAATAGAGTTGAGCAGCTACCATTATCGTTAATCATAAATCGCTAAGTTATTCATATATAAAGATTTATATATATGTATTTAATATATAATTGAAGTTACTTATCAACTTATTGATACAAAAATGTCGAAAAATACTCAACAAAAGTTCAAACACATTATCAACTAAAAACAATAAAGACATATTTATATATTTTCTTAACAGAAAACAACATGGCCCATTTGCTTATAACTTATAACTTAAGGTTAAAGTGCGATATATGTAGGAATGCAAAACAAACAATTAAGGAACAATGGAAAGGATCATTAAGGCTGTTTTCTTATTTGTTATTTTTACACAGATTTCTAAAGAATGTAGGAGGTTATTTTTGGGAATGTTAAAAAAGCGAGATATATAATTTCAGAGGAGGTGAAGAAGTTCACTTTGGGCAAAGGAAATAGAATCGAAAAACGTTTCTCAAAAGCTCTAAAAATAAGCTAAAGTTTTATGTATTAAATAAATGCAAAACCATTCAGCAATCTTGCCCAAAGTTATCTATAACATCTCCATGTCATCATCACGAAGTATTTCCACCAGGATAGCACACACACACGCGCGTAAACTGCTGTTCGTTAATCCTTAGAAAATCATCTGTGTGGAAATAATTATAATTTAACATTTTCAAACTAACTAACTTAAACCTGCTTGGCTATCCCAGTGTCGTAAGTAGAGTTCTGTTTGGGGATTAAGTAGGAGGAAGGATTCGTTGGAATTTACAACATTTACAGGACAACTGCGTCCAGTTGGCTGGACATCTGTACAAGAGCCTGGCAGCACTGCAGCCGCCTTCATCGCTGCATATCGCGCCTTTTCAGCACATCGAAGATCACATCGGAGGCATTCTGTTTATTGTTGCCGGGATCATTGCCCGATTCGTCCTCCGAATCAGTTTGCTCCAGCAATGGCACCGTCAGCGTCGAGTGCGATTTGCTGACATGGACACCGACGATGGCACTGCCAGCCATGTCGCCGCCTGCGTTGAATTTGTATTCGCTGGAGGACTCCTCGTTGTCGTTGTCAAACGTTGTCATGGCCTTTTGATGTTTCTGCGCCTCCTTCATGCTGGAGTACTTGTGCATCAGGTGGCACACGATACCCGCCAGACAGACCACCAGCCCGATCACATTGATCAGACTCAGTTTATCCTTTTTCAGGGTTACGGCCAAGGCCAGCTGACAGATGTCCTTGAAAATCCCGGCTATCGAGAGGGTAAGGCTGGAGGTCTTGCACAGCACCAGAAACTCGCTGAACTCCATGAGAAAGGCCAGCAGAGCACCAAACGTGATCCGGGCAATGGCCCAGGTAATCTCATTCGTGGTGTAATTGTGCAAATTCTCTATTACATATGCCAGCTTGAAACCTGTTAAAATGGCAGTGAGAGTGTTAGGCTTTCAATTAACTTTTATAAGCATTCGTAACCAACCTTCGATTCCGACTACCAGCGGCACCAGCGAGGCAATCATCCACGGCTGCATGTAGTAGATCATGTCGATGGGATTGTGCAATCCCAACTTGGATTTCTGCATAATGAACTGGGCAAAACTCCAGCGCAGGCCGCTGCTCAGCGATGCAAAGAGGATAAAGAAGAAGCCGAGGGCGTTGAACTGCGTGGACTTGTAGGTGAACATCACCAGGCCGGTGCCTATCAGGCCCACAATCGACACCAGATACCAGCTCTGAAAGCAAATAAGGCGATTAATGCACAATCTATATGGGGGCTTTGCTAGGAGATTCCCCCCACATTTTCTAAGACGTATTTTAGTTAAAACTTAATTTTATCAATTGAATTATTTCTAGTGCAAAAATTAATGGATGCTGATGAGAAATTCCTGAAGTATGTATATATTTCATTTTATTTAATTAATTTATTTACTTAATTAATTAATTTTTAAAGGATTCTTATATAGATTTTTGCTTTCTACTCCCATTCGCCTTTCATTGACATGATCTTTAGTGGATTCTAATAAAAAAGAGCTTTATTTTAATTTTATAAAACAGGTTATTTTACTTGTATATATAAATGCAAAAACTAAAACATTTTTATGAGCTTTAAACTTGTTTAAAAATATCTTTTGTCTCATTTTTCATATCTCTGACTTGATATACAACTGCAGTAAAATAAAAAGCAACAAAGGAGATGTCCATAAATTAAACAAAATGCTCTAATCTTAAAAAAAAAAATAAAAAAACCTTGAAATATTTGCTCTACAACAACTTAATTTTTCTTTCTTAAAAATATGGCCCACAAATTGATTCAAAAGCTTCAATATATTTTATCTTTTCTTTGTTGTTTTCTTATCACAAAAAAACTCATCACTCATTTGTGTAATCACTTTTTAAATTAAATATTTGATACTGAAGTGATAAAATTATATTGCGATGCTTCTGATAACTAAAAATTAAATATTACTTGCTGTTAATAACATATTATAAATACAAAATTATTAAGTTTAAGTTTAAATTGATATTTAAAATAATGTGATACGAGTTTAACTTGGATTTAATTTTTTTTTTAATATTATTATTTAGTTTTATAATAAAACTGATAATTTCTGGCATAAATTCGTTGCAGATCGTTTCATTAAGGTCAAAAACCTATGTTTTTTTTTCTAAAACCGCTCCAAATGTACAAAAAATTAGGGACATTAATAACCTAAAGCCTTTTACTTTATTCTTCCATGCACTCACCTTCTTCTCCAGTCCCAGCGCAATGGCAAACAGCAGGATAAACACAATGGTCGAGGATTTGGTCATGGTGTACAGCGAGATGGGCACCAGAGCCAGCCCCCAGTTGGAGAAGCCGATATCGATAGCGCTGGCCACGCCGGTAGGCGCCATCTTGCGCAGCGCCACCCGCCAGTCCAGTTGGACACGGGACCTGCCCACCCGCAGCTTGTATATCCGCCGGACCAAGGCTGCCAGCAGGAATTTAAGGATCAAATGGTACGTGACAATGGTCAGCGGGAAGGGCATCTGCCGGTTAATGTCCGTTTGGTAGAAGGTCAGTGAGATAGACAGGGTGAGGTAGAGCAGGATGATGGCCAGCGTGCCCACGGCCATCTGCATCATCATGTTCTCCTGCCGTGCCAGCGTGATATCGCCTCCCTCCGTTCCTGCTGAAGAATCCGCCTTGCTGACAGCGTACTTGAAGTTGCTCTGCCGTTGCAAGCCATTGTTGGGGCCTATCTTGTGCTGGCCCAAATCGAGCTCGATCTCCTCGTCTTCCGAGGTGGCACCGTTACCATGATGATGGTTTCCCGCCGCTGCACCTCCGCCGCCGCTGTTGTCGCCGTCATTGGCACTCAGGCGCTCGTACCTTGCCGCCACCATTATATATCAGTATCGGTCGGTTGGTATCGTGTCACCTGGAATACGGAGAGAAAAGCAACAACACACGTATAAAAATATTGCTACGCAACAGCCAGGCCAGCGGCGCAACAACAACAGTTTACACGTACTTCTTTCGTTATCTCGGAGTTTACGTTTCGCGGCCGACATCCATATGTTGCCGTTTTCCGCCCAGCTCCCTCCCGTTATCTGCAGCTTTTTCTTTATATCTGCGTTGTCTGATTCGTTGGCGTTTCGTTTAATAATGGAAATGGGTTTTTACGCTGCCCATTTCGACTAAAAAAACTTTTGTTTTCCTCTTTATTGCCAACTGTTTATACACAGTCAGGGCCGGCGATGTGGCCAGTTTTTGGCTATTTTCGGCTTGAGAAGGAGATAGAGGACAGCTCAGATGGCAGGTGGGCTATCGCCAGCTGGGTGTCATCGATAGATCGAAAGCTACAATTGCGCTATTTGTTTGCTTTTTACTGTTTAAATTTATAAATAAATGACAAATTAAATAACTAAATGAAATATATGCCATTAACTGAAGTTTGTATGAGTTACATGGTTCTGTAATAGAAATATCGTGTACAATTTTTTTATACCTTGGCTTTTATTTTCACATTTTTATAATAGTTTCTCCCCAGGAATCTTCCATAGTTCTTTCAACTTTAAAAATGTCTCAAGTTAAACATTAAATGGTTTACAATTAGTCAAAGTGCTTTAAAATAAATGCATTTTGTGTGCCGGTTTTCTACTTAAAATTGTTTGAACCATTATAATTGATAACTCTTTGATATAACTAAACAACGCGACATCCTTGATCTTCGGCTATATAGTTAACTTCATTTTTAAGCCGTTTTCAGGTGCTGCAGGACCACGGGAGCTGTTGGAAATAAATAAATAATAACTCGGACATTTTACATAAGCCAGAGGTCGTACCCAATCTGATGGCGGCGATGAGAGTGCCAAAAAGGATGAAATTGAAGCGAACTTCGGCGGCCACGCGCTTCTTCTCCTCGGCAGGATCGGGCTGTGATTGTTGCAGGCGGAACATGTTTGTATTTTAGTTAATATTTTTATTTATTTACAAGAAAACGTGCTGTTTTCGCTTATTTTGATACTAGGTGTGACTGCAGTTGGTTTGCTAGAATAAACCCACAAAATATACCAAAAATGTACTGGTTGCTAGAGCAACTTACGTTGCCAGACTCTGCAGTCACGACAAGCTGGCTACACTGCACGCCAGGATAAAAGCCGTGAGTATCCTGCTCGCCAAAAAGGATTTTTAGTTGATTTTAGCAGCAGCAACTCGTCGGATTCGTTGCGCATCCAAAAGCCGCGATTTTCCCCCCTTTAAGCTCGTACAATTAAAATCGAAACAGGATACAAAATAAAAAAAAAACATACAAAATGCGGTGCGGTTTAAGTAAATAAATAGTCAAACGTTTTTTAAAAACAACAAGTGCAACGAGCACAGCATCCCGAGTGAAGCAGAGATTCCGTGGAGTGATTTTATCAAAGAAAACACACAGCAAAATGTCGACCATTGTGGAACAGGTGAGAGGAGGAGTGAAAGGGGAGGCTAATAAGTAATAGTAATCAAAAATAGCCAAGGATTTCGTTCCTTATATTCTGTTGCTATTGTAATTTCTAAAGATTATATAAACGAAAGGAGCTTATCAGCCATTAGGCGAAATGTTTCGGTATTTTGCTTACAGGACCGCCGACTGCGTAACATTCAGTGTCAGTGTCTGTCAGTCGCCGTCTATGGGTGTGTGTGTGCGCGTGTGAGTGTGTAGTAGGGTGGCTTTAATTTCAAAAAGGACGAAAAAT
Organism: Drosophila anomelani; assembly: GCA_035045905.1. Taxonomy (NCBI): domain Eukaryota; kingdom Metazoa; phylum Arthropoda; class Insecta; order Diptera; family Drosophilidae; genus Drosophila; species Drosophila anomelani. The sequence continues at coordinate 4,477,583 of JAWNOO010000165.1, forward strand.
AAACATATAAACTGTAAAGGGGGTGTAAAGCTGTGAAGTCTAAGGAAAATTAACTTAAATAGAATAAGAAGGACGAAAAGACTAAAATTATTTTCCTTTAAATGATAAATGTATATCAAAAATAAAATAGAATACAAAATTTATTGACTTAAAAAAGAATATTTATTAAATAGTATTTAAGATCAGAATGTGTTAGATTTATTAAAATTCATTTAGTGTTGTACCTTCAAAGATGTCATTTTTCAACTCCCAGATTTGTGGAGAATTTGAATGAAAAAAGTAATTTATTTACTAATTTTTTTATTTATGTCCTAATTATGGCTAGTAAAAGGTAAAAACAGCATATTTATTTAAAAATTAAATAAATAAAAATCAATCTCAGCAAAGTCTTCCCCAAATCGATATCGATACACCCTAGTAAAGGATACTCCCGCCTATGTCCTGCGTATGTATTTGTGTGTGTGGGCCTGTCTGTGTTTGGTTGTTTTTGCATTTCCATGGCAACGTAATGGCAACTTCCTGACGCCCGCCGCTTTCGATTTGACAGTAAAATTCGATTAATTTCTAATCGGCAGAAATCAGTGTGACAAGTGCAGACGACGAGGACGATGATTCCTTTGCTTCCTCACACTCCCACTCACACTACATATATACTCGCATACACGTGCACCCTTGGACAAATATAAATAGCTGCCATTTTGCAAAGCAATTTCAATTCCCAATTCACATACACCAGCGAGGCTATACTCGTATATGGCCAATACAAACACAGGGGCGCGATGTAGCATGCAAATTTGGTTTGCTTTTGCCTTTGCCTTGGCCTGTGTGTGGCGGCGAGAGTATTGGCGAAAGTGTGCCAGTGTTGGTCTATGATTTTGACATTTTGTTGCACAAAATCCTTCATATCCTTCAGAAGAGAGAGAGAGAAGAGGCGAGAGCCCGCCTTGGGCGAATTTCAAGTGCAGCGCTCTGCCTGTCACACTCCGCCATCGACTCGACTTGACGTCATAAATGCAAAATGAAGCGCTCCCTATCTCACGTACAGTGAAGCCCCAAAGCAAGTGCTACAATGTGAGTTTAACAACATTTTAGAGGTCACAAAATTGCCAAAAGGGACACATAAATTTAAGAGGGTGTCACAGAAATCCCTGCAGAACTGAAATCAAATTAAAAGAGTGTCAGAAAGTATAATGTGGGACAGGGAACTCTTATGTCCTTAAAAAAAGAGAAAACATAGACATATTTTTAAAATTATTTAAAGTCTCAAATTAAAGTCTGATTTTTAATACTTTCGTTTATAAATAATTAAATAATTTATTATTTGTCCAGAATTGAATAATAATCATAATAAAAACTAGTGCATCAATTGTATTATTTTTGTATTATATTAAAAAGCTATAATAAATTCTTTGTCTCCTTGAACTATGTCATGATCATTAAAAATATAAATAAAAAACTTGAACAACTCAATTAAAATATTTAAATGTTTTTTCCCCAAAAATTCCACTTCTCTTAATTTGTCCATCATTCTGGGAATTATTTTTCAGTTCACTTTATTTTTTGTGAAAATGAATATCAACATGCCTTTAATTTAATCGGAAAACAATTTGGTTTGTGACCCTTTGGCCAACATTTTATTGTTACATTGTTGACATTCGTTTAACCCAAATAATACAAAAGAAATCTATTTTATTTTTTTCCTATAGGTTGTCTTTGCTTTTGCAATTGGTATTTCTGTTACAAAACTGGTTAGGCTTTCTTTTCGCTTTTGTTTCATAAATTAAATGCCATTAAATTCCCGGATAATGGATTTTAAGCATTATTACAAAGGAATTACTTAAAGTATTACTAAAAAATTGTTAACAAAAATTGCTTCCTAAGGCTAAAAGTTAAGCCTGTTATTCCAATTGAACTGTCACAGTCTTTGCTACAAATAATTTGACCTTTTAAAAACCCTCTGATCTGATTATTCACGTTAATGGCAAAAGAATCGACGGTACTTTACAAAATTACCCCCACAACCTAAGCTGATTTAAAGATTTCCATGCTCTCCGAGTCCCTGGGCTCGGTGCAACTTTTCCAATTTCATTTAATTCCTGCGCCAAATCTGTCTCATTCCCTGCCAACTGGTGGCTTTAATCAATTCCCCTGGCCCCAACAGATGGGTCTGCTGCCACCGTGTAAAACTTAATATTTTCCTGCTGGAATTTTCCGTGTTCCCGTACGACTTCTTCCTGGCGCTAGCGTGTTTTTCTTCATTTTCTTCTCCTTGTCAAGTCAAAGTCAGTGGGAACTTTTTGTTGCATACTTTTCAGGGCGCGCATGTAGCGCGAGTCATTACGTTTTATAGACTTTATAAGAAGTTTCGTTTATGCAGTTTGCTCAAAAGTTTCACCTAGGTAAATGCACGTGTGCGTTGGCTTTGTTCCTCTCGAAATTGTGGCGAAAAGATATACACACACACAGACACACTCGTATTTCGACGAAGTATCTCTTCGTCTTTTATAGTCTAAGACATTAAAGTTTTTGTCTGATGGATGTTAAGTTTTGTGGAAATCGGAAAGATTTCTCAGGACATGGCAAATGCTGAAGTCATAAAATTAATTTCCCAAAAAGAAGGAGAAAATCTTAATAAACTGAGGAAATTTGTTTAAGTGGTTTTCTTGGGTTGAAAGTTCAAAGGATTGTCTTGGGGAAAGCGTTTGATATTTACCTTTATTCGGAATACCTTTTAATTTACACAAATATAGAGTAGTCTAAGCAAATCTCTTTTCTTTTCTGAAGTCGTAATAAATCGAATACCCTAAAACATCTGTAATTTATGGCTATATCTTATCTTGGCTTACTTTTCTTTATATCTCGTTGGGCATATGGCCTGAACCTGAAGTTCTCACGGAACCTCAAGTTATAATAAAATATTTCAATGCTTGTGATGCTTTAATTTATGCGGCCATAAAGGCCAAGCGTCTGATATCCACGGACATCTACATATATATACATAAATACATACAAGTAGCTATCCCATCAAGTGCAACACATAGGCTAACTAGGCCTCCCGTATCGACCCCCGTATTCGTAGCCCCCTTTCTGGGGGGTTTTTTTTCGTTTCTCCCCTTAGTTTGTTACGTGAAAGAGGCTTCTTCCAACCATTTTCCTCCACCATTTTCAGTACCCACTACGCATAGAGTTCAAGGGTGTATCAAGAAAGGGTTAGTAGCATCCTTAAGGTAGGATAAATATTAAATATTTGTAGGAATTTACTTGAAATTGAATCAATTATTTATTTAAAAGGATGAAAGCTAATGCCAAAGATATCGTGCTATATTACTTTATTCTAATTTAATTGTTTTTATTCAAATTCTGAGATCAACGTTTAAAACCATTTTTAAATTAACTTAAAATTTGTACAAAAATCTTTAAAAATTCTTTAGATTTCCTTAAAGAAAATATTTTTCTTTTAGAACTCTAAAGGGTATTTTATAGTTCCATCTCTCCTCATGATAGAAAAGGTTTTTTTTTTGTGTTTTTCTTTGTGTGTGTGTGCGCCATTTTGTCAGAGCATAAATTACAACTTCAGGTGTAGCTGCTGGCGACGAGGGGTAAAGGTGCAAAGCGGGGGGGATGGATGGATACCGCTACCGTCTGTTGCTGCTGCTGTCACTGTCGCCGGTTGCTGCTGATGCTGCTGCTCTGCCGTTGTTGCTGTTGTTGTTATTGTTGCTTACATAATGTTAATGATGCTGCCCCAGCCGGCAAACGGAAAATGGGGAAAGGCGGGTGAGACAGAGAGCGCAGTGTGGTGAGGGGCAGGAAACTCGTTTCAGGCTCTTTGCCAAAACAAAAGTCAAAAGATGGGGCAGAACTGTCGCTGTGACCTCCGTGTGTACAATGGCCTGTACCTCTTCCCAGTCTAGTTAACAGGACCTGCATCCGCCGGCTGGATGATGTCCTGTGTGACAGTTGTTGCCGTTTTTTTTCATACTCTTTTTTTAATGAAGGTTTATCCTGGACAGGGTAAGGTTTTTAAAACTATTAAAGAACTTTATTTTTAATAAACTAACTCATTTATTACTATAAAAATAATATTTTTAATTCATGCTTTTACATTTTTAATGTTTGAAAACATAAAACCATATTACTGCCTAAGTTTTTATTAGTTTTTTTTTTGTTTTTTGCTGTAGGAAATATTCAGCTTGATGTGTGCTTCCAGGCTCCGGGGCTCAAGGGGGATAACTATATGTGCATAAATTCTATATTCCTGGCGACACAACACCACATCCTGCAGCCTTTTAGCCCCATATCCTGGCTATAAGTGTATATAAAATGTGCTGACTCATGGATTTTTCATATCTCACTTCTCCCCTTTTCCATTTCCTTTTCATATTTGCTGTCCCCGGCATATTATTTCAATTTGGCGGTGCAACAAAAGAGTTTTTCCCCGCCGCTACTGAGTCACATGGCGTATGCGTAATGCAGGAGAGAAAGAGCAGGGCAGCTTCCCCAAGGATAATGCAGCTCGTTATGCTTATTTGCCCGACCACAAACACACTCATGTGTGTATGTGTGTGTGTGTGTGTGTTGGAAAAGGAAATTGCCCTCGAGGTCCTGACACATGCACACTCACACAAAGAGAGTGATGTGGGAAAAAGGGACACTTGCTAAGGGAAAGAGAGCCGGGCAGGGTTGCAGGGGTCATGGCCCCGAACTGACCGCCAATGGACTGCATGCCATAAAATTGCTTGCCCTTTGTGCATCCTTGATATGTGTTCTCATCTTCACCGGGCACTCAAGGTCAAAGCCTAGATGTTTTGATTTAATTTATTGCTGCCTACACTTGAGGGCTCATAAAAATGTAAAAAGGGATAGCTTAAACCTCCACAGAGAACTTTAAGGAAAATGTCTTGGAAAAATGAAGTCTTGTGGTATTTTTCCCATAAATATTTGAGATATTTATAATAATTAACTAACCAGTTATTAAATAAATAAGAATCTCCCCACCAAACAATGAATATTGCTTAAACGACAACACATCCTGTTAAATGCTTAATAATGCATGCTAAATCTTATTGAGTTGATTGTTGTGTTCAAAGGAGAACATTAAGTATTGTTTTCTCAGTGGATTTTCACAAGATTTTCGCCTGACTCCCTCCCTTCCTCTCTCTCACACATTTCCACTGCGGTATCTCGCATTCCCCCTTGTTGCTTTGCCGCAGAAAAGGCAATATTTTGCTTGTCTGCCTCTATTTATCTTCTCCTTTGTCTCTTCGCCTCGTATTTTGATTGCTTTTCCACACTCCCACAATTTGAGGTGACTCAATGTCTTGCTCATTTCCTTCGTGCGGCCGGAAAACTACAACAGACAGAGAGAGAAAAAAAAGAGATGTGTGTATGGGTTTTTTCTTCATCAATTCTTTGTGCTCTCCGGCTTGGTGAAAAGCTGTAAAAGTTCCAAGTTGTTGTGCATGACTTCATATATAGTAGCAGTAGTAGTAGTAGTATCCTGTCTCCTGCTCTTGATTTTCTCTTGAATTTCAGGCCCAGAACTTGATTAGCATTTCTCTCTTTCTCGGCCATTGGATGGGGGATTAATTTGGGAATGGCTTTGTCTATGCGAGAAATCAATTATATTGAAGTTTGCCAAAAGCGAGAGCTGCTTAAGTTGATGGGAAATGTTTGAATGAATTCATGGAAGTGGTCAGAACCAATTCAATTTTAGGGCTGTGTTTGGTAAGGCTTAAGGGGGTTTTGTATAATATTTATCACAAAATGGAAGTCAGTTTAGGTATTTGTAAAGGTATACATTTAATTAAATGGGGAGTTGCTTACAAAATAACTAAATAACAAATTTAGAATGAATCATTGATAGAAATACGCTTAAGATTTTTCGTGATCCTTGCAAAATAGTGCATCTTTTTGCATCTTTTTACAAAAACATTACCAATAAATTAATTTCGCAGCTTTTAATTTTTTGAGCTGTGATTTATCAATTAAAATAATTTGTATTTTAGGGGAAAAATATAATTTGGGCTATAAACAAATGTCCTTTATTTTTTCTATATGAATTCTTAGGTAAAATAACATATCAAGATTTCCCCAACTAATCTCCGGTGGAGCCAAAATCAATATTTTCATAACTTCCTTGCGTTGCCGTCTGCCGGCATTTACTCATTAATTTGTGATGCCTTCGCCCGCTGCCTCCCCGTCTTGGCTTGGCTTTTCTTAATCAAGGTCCTTGGCACCAGTGTTGGCACCGTCATTGCCACCACATTAACTGTTATCTCACGCCCTCGACTTGGCGTGTCTCTTGTCCCTGCCCCTGCCTCCGCCTCCCCCATCCCCCATACCTCGGATTTTCTCCTTTTTCCCCTGCAATTTTCCCTGGCTGTTCGTTCTCAGTTACTTCGATTGCGATTGTGTTTGCTGTCTGTTTTTGATAGCAACGACGAGTATTTTCATTTTCCCATCATTTTCCTTGTACACATGTGTGTGTGTGTGTGGGTGTGTGCGTGGTTTCTTTTCTCATTTTCGTGATTTTATTACTTTTACTTTTTACGATTTATTTGCTGAAATTGCTTATTTCCCTTTTAGCCGAAGTAAAAAAAAAAAGCGAAGAAAAGCAAGCTAAGAGAAGGAGAGGAAATTGGCATTTGGGGGCGGAGTTGATTGTTATTATTGTTGCTGCCACTGCCACTGCATTGCTTCTTTGTTTTCGACTTTCCTCTTAGTCCGCTCCATTTTCATTCGTTTTCCTTTTCACCTCTGCCATTCGCCCCTTTGGACGTCATAACAGCTTTTGGCTTTGGAAAATTGAATTTTCCATCAAAGGTTTTGCGTTTTTAATCGATTCCAATTGCAATCCCAAACTATGTTTGCAGTTTTTCTTGGCTTGTTTCTTTATCAACTCTTTGCCAGAGCTCCTTTAACTTGCTGCAATATATGAATATATATATATTTTACATATATATACATGCATATGTATATGATGCGCTTTTTCCATTAATCACACGCCCCGTTGCACCCACATAAATACTCGTAGTTGTGCCCTCCGCTCACGCTTTGCGCTGAATTCACAACTGACATTGCACACGGATTTTCCAAGTCTCTGAGCACAATCACCAGGATAACGAAAGGGTTAAGAGGAGAGCTGGCAGGCAGGCAGGCAGGCAGAGGAAGGATAACTGGCAGGAAAGACAAATAATCCCGCTCACACACATGGCAACACAATTTGCATAGCAAATATTTTAAATGCCAATTAAAATTATTAGAAAAGTTGTGGCATGCCTGCTAGCAGCTTTATTATTTGCAAATACAGTATAGGAAAATTGTTGTTTACCCGGCTAACAATAAACATATATTTTTGTTTGGTTAAACAATTTATCAATTACGAAAATGAATCTAGGTTTTGCCTTAATTAAGGCAAGCAAATAAGGCTTATTTCGAACTATTTTATCTCCAACTTGCAGACTAATCTTTGGTAAAGTTGTGTAACGAAATTCTCAGGCTATGCCGGATAGGCGCGGCTGATCGGCTCGAGCAAAGAAATAGGAGAAGAAAGAAAAGGAGAATCCCCAGCACCAAAAATTCCCCAGGGGAGAGACGGCAGTTTCTAGGGGGGGCCGGCAAAGATTGAGGAGATGAAAGAATAGGAGAATCCCCAGCGCCAAAAATCCCCAAGGGAAGAGACGAGAGTATCTAGGGGATTGGCGTACAATTTATTTATAATTGATTAATGTATTCCATTAAGAACGCTGTAAACGATTATTATTATTTATAATATCTAATAATAATAATAATAATATATATATATATATTTATATTTATATATATATATAATAAAATTCTTCGTACTGCCCTTACTACGGTTGGATGGGAAAAAAAATTTGAACTTACATGTGTCTCCTGATGCAGTCAGGAAAAGCCTTGGCTGGGAACGGGGGCGCGGCGTTTGGCTGTAGTTTTAGATATTGTTGGTTGTGTTTCGCGGCGGCGCACTAGGGCGGCTACACTAAGGCGATGACGCGGAATACTGCGAGTCACTGAGGGCAAGGTTTGCGGACGGCTGTGCGTGGCAACGATCGGTGGCGGAATAGAGGCAGAATCCAGGCACGTGCCGGCTTTTATACATGGACGTAAACAACCCGAAACTAACGAATCTTGTTCTTAGCGATCGCACTTGGGTGCGCTTTCGGGATCCAGTTCCGTTCGATTACTTCCTAGCTTCTCTGCTACTTATAGCTAAAACTTCCCTCCGTAAATACCCTAAATCTAGAATTAATATATTTCATTTCTATTTATATTTACTACTGTGGGCAAAAAGTAAGGTGAATTTATTTGTAACTTGAAAATTCTTTATTTATTCTTCTGAATCAATTTAATTCCCTTTAAAGTAATCTCCTCCCGATAAAAAAAAAATTATGCCAAGGTTTTTCGAATCCTCGAGACAGGACAAATAGTCCTTTTTCTGTATAGCTATGAGCGCCCTCGCCGATTCCGTTTTTATGTCCTCAATCAACTCGAAACTGGTTCCCCGGAGTGGATTCTTGAGTTTTGGGATTAGCCAGAAGTCCCACGGAGCCAAATCAGGATAATACGGTGGCTGCGGAAGGAAATGCGTCGAATTCTTGGCTAAATGGTCACGAAGAACGAGTGCATTGTGAGTCGCTGCGCTATCGTGATGCAAAAACCAAGTTGTTGGCCAATAATTCCTGTCTTTTTATACGAATTGCGTCACGCATAACGCTTAAATAATATTCCGTCTTAGCAGTTGGGCGAAGTGGAAGGAATTTTTAGTGCCCCACACCACGAAAATTGAAAAAAACTGTCATCATGACCCTGATTTCTGACGTTCTCTTTTCGGAATTTTTTTGAAGTCTTTGTACCACTTATAAACATTTTTCTGGGACGTGGTAAAATCACCAAAGGCTTTCCGCAAAAATCCTTAACGTTTCCGCAGCCAAAATTTTTTTCCGCCAATCAAAATTTGATGCACTTCTCAGAACAATTAAATCAGACATTGTAAAAATCGCCAAATGCACTCATGGGCGTTTTGAGTTTGACATGAAATTACCCCCAGATGTCATTAATAGTCCTGGCAACTAAAAAAAAAAATAACTAGTCCGCCATCTTAACCCCGCGAACTTTAAATTAAATATTCACCTTACTTTTTGCCCACAGTAGTATATTTATTTACATGCGGCCATTTGTGTGCCTCCTAAAGAGGCGGCACAGTGGCTTTTAACTTAAAGGGAGTTTAGTTTGTATTATTGTAAAATAAGTTATCTGATTTTTAAGGTGTTTGACTAATAAATGCTTGAATTATTTAGGTTTAATTTAAATTTCTTCTACTGAAAATATTTAAAAATATTTATTACCCAAAAAATATTTTAGAGTGGAAATTTATGTATTTTATTAAAGCAATAATTTGAAATTTATACATTTTAATTACTAAAATTTCTCTTCATTTTCCTTTATTATATTGTTTGAAAATATTTTATTTATTTATTATTAGCGAACGTGTATTTTATGCTCCATCCTCCCATCTAAATATTAGCTAACAATATTTAACGAAAATTTTAACTTTTCCCAGAAAATTGCTCGCAATCAAATTGAGTTCACAAAAAGTTGGCTCTTTAAACATTCAAAATTTGCGTAATTGACTAGAAATTGGTATTAGCCACGCACATACGTGGTTGTGCCTCGCCCCCGTCTGCACCGCACACAATTTGCCAAATTGCATGGAATACTTTTCACCGTTGATACTACTAACAAAAATAAAATATAAAAAAAAGAGAAAAAAAACAAGGAAAACAGAGAAACACGCTGAAATTTCCCCTAAAAATTGCTATCTAAATTGCAAATTTTGCGGCCGGCGTAATTGAAAAACATAAACCGTCGGTTACCACACCATCGCCCCCCTATAGCCACACACACTCGCTTAGCCAGGATTTTCCCTCAGTTTTCCCCGTGCTTTTCCTGCTTGACTACCGTTTTTGCCATTTATTAGTTATGCAGCATGGGCAGCAAATTAAATGAAAATCGAGCTAAAAATAGCAGGGCGAATGTGTCGCAGCCACAAAGCAGATATCCTTGCCGCCTGCCATTTTCTACACTTTTCCCCAACACTTTGTGCTGTGCTCTCTTCCGCCCGCCATTTTCTGTCCATCTCCCCCCCTTCTCCCCTTTGCACTTTCCATCTTTCGGCGGTACAATTACAAAAGCGTTTGGGCCAAAAATGCCTCAATTTACAGCAAAATGGCCGTCATCGATTTCCGCTTTCGTGTTATTCGATATTTATCTGCCTACATTGAGAGAAAAAAATGGATTTTCAAGAAAAAGATCTTGAAGGATTATTTTGAACAGCTTTTAAAAATAATAAAGTGTGATGTATATGATTTAATGTCATGGAAATCATTTTTAAATGTGTCTTAAAAGTAAAACGATGCAGTAACAAGATTTACTCATTGGCATACCTTTAAGGATCTTACTAGGAGATTTTTAATTAAAGGAACTATCTTAAAATAATATTATTAATGTTTTACTGGTTGAAATTATTTTTAAAATGTCCCAAAAACTATTATCAAATAATCTTTGATCTAAGTTAAAGTCATTTTGATTTATTTCTGAAACCGTATATAGTCTAAAGTCCTCCTTAAATAAAAATTTCTATAACTCTGCACAAAATAATATCAAATTCCATTCAAAAACTTATTTTTTCTCTGTGCACCTTGGGTTGCCATTGATGGGGGGTGTGTGGTGGTATTTTTGAAAAGTGCGTGTATTGGATGAAATGATTTCGCCATTTGGTTTACTCTTTCACTCCGTTACTCGTTTCGTCGGCTTTTCATTTTTATGTATTTGACATTTTGCGTTATGCGTTCAAAATGTCATCAAAATATCCATAAATTTTGAGCGTGTGTGTGTGTTCTCTCGGAACGTGTCCGAGGGTGTTCGAGGGGAATTCCGGATGGTGACTGCCGCATGTTGCTCAATATTTGCCAGCATTGAACTGTAGATGTATTAACATAATGTGTCAGGCACAAAATGTACAATATATATACATATATATATATGTATATATGTATATATTCACTCAAATTTGCACACACACAATGAGATATATGTGACAGGATACACACAATTCACATTTGGGGACCGTCTGTGGGGCAAACGATAAAGCACAGTGGCTTTGAAAGTATTTTAAACTATTTAATTGTTGTAAATAAAGTTTGATAAAGGGAATTTAAGAATATAGAAATTTTAAGATTAATTTTCAATGTTTTAGGCAGTAAATCATCAAAAAAAGTATGTAAATAATTTATTCTAAACTGAAATTCACTGATTAACAGCTTAAATGAGCCTTTAATCCCACCAAATAAAGCCACAACTCATTGCATTTTAATTACGAAACATACTTTCACCTTATCTTCATATATTTGCATTTTTGCTCCACCTATCCCACACGATTTATAAGCTCTTGATTAAGTAGTCAAGTTGGATAATAAATTTAAAATATACTCTCATAAATCGTTTCAAAGCGATGGCCCTCGCTTCATCCAAAAATGGCATATTGAATGTTGGCTAAACCCCTGATGGTTTGCCACTGCAACCATTATCCTAATTACACAAGCAGACACACACACTCACAGACCGGTAGATACTCACTTGCCAGGACCGTCGCCTCCTTATATCGAGGAAGTCATAGAGAACTTTCAGTTGACTGCAAAATATGACGACAAGTTGACGCAACTCGGAGAACTGTCAGCCAAAGTTGAGGCATTTTTCCAGCTGAGGGATTTCGCTTTCCCCGATGCCAGTCTCCTCGTATATTCGTATTTCTTTCAGCTGTCAGTTGGCGCACATCGCTTCCGCTGCTTGAGAACACATAAAAAACAGGTCCTGTAAGACTTTAAATAAGAAAAAAAACACCAAAAAATTTTATATTTAAAAAAGTGATAATGAAAAGTTGGTCTTTTTTTAAGTAAATGCTTAAAATTCTTAAAGAACACAGCAAATCTTGATAACTAAAAGGGTTTTAATGATTCTTGTTAACTTAAAGTGACATTTTTTAATACCTTTTTTCTTAAATATAAATGTGAACTTTTATATTTATATTTTATATTTTTATTGCAAAGAAATGTAGTAATTGAAAACTTTTCTCTTCGTGCATTCCACACATGCATAGGAAGAGCCAACAGGATGGAACTCAAGTGTAGGAGATGGGGCCGAGTGACTGAGGCACGTCACGTATGTTTTTGTGCCCAAGCATTCGCATAAACATTCCTGGTCCACGGATCTTCTCTTCGCTGCTCTGCCTCCTTTGCCGTATCTTCGTCGTCGCAGCCAGGACATTGGCATTGACAGGCTCGCGTCGCTTTGCGTTAAATGTCAGCCCCCTGCTTTTGGCCCAAGTTCCCTTTTCTTTTCGCCGCGGGGTCACAGCAATTGACCTTCCATTCATCACTATCCACCGCCAGCGCCACCGCCACCCTCCGCGAGATTGTTTGTTTAAGTAGCACTCTTGGACGAGTTTTTTCCGCTGGGAAATGGGAGACTCAGAGCGTTCTGTCCATTGATGTTTACCGCATTTGTTTATCGATTGAGCTGGAAAAACAGTCGCGTTTTAGGTTACTGAAAAAACAAAAAGCGGACTTTGAGGTGGCCGGGGACTTGGGGTCATCTGTAATTATCCCTTCAAATGAGGCTGAAACGCTCAAAGGGAGTGGCTGGGTTGGGTGGAGACTGGGAGCAAAATCGAAACTAAAATAAACAAAGTCAATCAATGTTGGACTTTCTGTGAGGTAAATAAAAAATATTTGAGGGTATGGCTATAAGAGTCGCACTATGAAAGTGATTATGGGATTGATTTCATAATAGTTTTGAGATATATCTTTGAAATAACTTGGGTTTTGTCTTAATAAAAATGCTCTTTAAATATTTATAATATTTTTTTAATAATAATTTAGGGTTTAAGGAAGACATTTATTAATACATTATTTGAAATATAAATCAAGCTACACAGTTAATTGGTTTCAATATAGTTTTAATTGTTTTAAAAATACTTTTCTTACTTTTCCCCTAAATATCATTGGACTTAAATTAAAAATACAAATTGATGGATAAATATTTATGCTTAAAATATAGCTTAGTCATTCAGTTTCAGTTCCAGTTTATTTTGACAAACGAATTTAATATTACCTTATTATAAATTTCAATGATATTCACAATATTTTTCGAGCTTTTATAATAATATTTTTCTAATTTAAAAACAACAATTTAAGCCCCAAAATAGGCCCAATCACTGTGAAATGAAAGTCAAAATTCCTATAATAATGGGAATTATTCTTTTATTCATAGCCTACACTTGTGCGTCATACTTCCGTTTCCACCTCCTTCCCTTTATTTTTTTCGTCCTTTTTTGGGGGGGGAGGGTAAGCCTTTGTGTGAGTACGAAGAGAAATGGCGAAGAAAATGAGCAACCAAATAACTGTAAATAAGCAGTGAAGGAATGTGACAACATCCTCGGTGAGGTTGATAAGGAATTCCCCCTCGTTTGCTCGTAATTTTTTCTCCTTATTTATTTTTTTTGTTTCGACACAAAAGGCAACAAATGAAAGACACAGAAATGCCTGTGTAATGAAAGACTTGAGCAACATAATAAATAATGGCAAGTACACCAGCTCCAACTTGCCGCTCCTTCACTTGCTACTTTCCCAACTTTCTACCCCGTCCATTTTCCACATTTTCTCAAGTTCCTCTCATTACTTGGCTGGGTTTTTCCAATGCACTCCAAGTAGAAGAAGGATGACAATTAGAAAACGGTTTCGGAGAGTCATCAGCGTGCATGGGAAAACTCGGCAAGCAGCTTTTCCCCATTCCACTTCCTGCCCTTCAAAAAATGTTCATGAAAAATGAGCAGCAAAAGGATTGAAGGGAAAAGGATTGGCCCTAAACAAAAGTCGAAAACGAGAGCCAGTCCTTGCGAGTCCTTCAGCGGAAGCTTTAACATTTGGAATCTGATAAAAAAGATTCTTGAAAGTTGGTGACAGGACCATGTCATGTCTTCTTTCTATCAAAATAATGTCCTCAATAGAGCGGAACTTAATTGATGATGGTTTTAATTAGATTAATTGACTTTTTTTTAAAGGAAATAATGAAGAAATCTCTAGATTTCTTAAGGAAATTTGGGGGTTTTTATTAATAGACAACTGTTATAGATTTTTTATAGATCTTGACATACAAATATTTATACAAGCAGGCCACTTAATTCAACTGTGAAGTGCCCTTTAATTAAAAACTTGACACGTTAATTAATAGATTACAAAACAAGTGTCAACATAAATAACTAAATAAACAAAAAGTGACAGTTAGATAAAATGCAATATCAATGAAGGAATATAAACAATTAAAGGCCTTCAAATTGAATACGATATCTAGCCCATTATTCAATTTACAACTTAATCCTTTATAACATCAAATAATATCAATTAAAAATGTTTAACAAAAAGGTAAACAAAAAAGACATCCGCCATTCTGGCCACGGCAAAGCCCTCTCGTTTAGCTTGTTAAATCATTTGTGTGTTTTGCTGCTGCCTAAAAACAAAAACCATTTAATAAATTATTTAAAAACATGCCGCAAAAGCAAAAAACTAACATAAATGTCGACATAAAAGTGCCAAAAAAAAATTGTGGCAACATGAAAATGGTTTTAATGACCATACGAGAAAGCAAATCATAGAGTGGGAAAACAACTATCATATGACAGCAAAATTATCCTGGGAAACACACACTAACGCACACACCGGACCGGATATACTGACATGGACACATGAACACATGGACACATGGATATACTCACAGAAGCAAAGTTTTGAAACCATTTTCAAGCCCCCCCTCCCGCCTGGTAGGACTTTAACCGGCTCCGTTTTAATTGTTACCGCCTTCTTCCGCTTGGAAAATGCTTTCTAAATTAATTAATAGCATTGTCTGTCTTTGGCAATTTGCCACGCCCACGAGCTCCCATGCTCCCACACAGTCTCACACACAAACTATAAATTGAATTTTCTTATGCGTTGGCACAAAATGGAGTGCGAAGAAAAATTATTTACCTTGAGAGAAAATGTTTGAAAAACCAACAAGAAATAATGAAACCATTTAACCCTAGTTTTAACACTTTGAATTTATTATTAATTGCCTGAAATTAAATATATAATTTCATAAACATGAAAACCTTAGGAAAAATATAATTTTATGAACATTTTTGTGTACTTTTTTTGGTATGCAAATATATCCTGTATGTGAAATTTTCATTTTATCTTCAAATCATGATAAAAGTTTATCTATAACAAATTGTTAAGAATTTATTTTCACTATATTTCGAAAAGCATTTAACTCCTTCGCTTGCCAAAGGGGTTAACAAGACGAAAAACAGAGAAAAATCGAAAGAGGCCAAGTCAGCGAGAAGCCAAGCAACTTTCCAGGCCGAAAATCCTTTTTTAATTAAATTTTCTGTACATTCTGCAGTTTTTAGGTTTGAGTACAAGCGACAGGAGGCAATGGGAAAAGATGGGAAACAGGCGACAGTCGACAGTCGACAGTCGACTTTCCCTCGCCAATTCACGTCGCTCATATGTGACGAAAAGGAAAACTCATGTGGTTTTTCCCGGCCTGTGGAGAGTGGAGTTGAAGGAGCCAGTAACCAGCCAAAAGACAAAGTTTCCGTCGGCGACATTCTGGCTGTCTCCTCTAAAAACTCCCCACCCGAGAGAGCGAGGGAGAGACCACTCCTTCGCTTTTTGTGTCAAGTTAATCCAATTAGTTGTTTGGGAACGTAGTTTGCACTTTGATTTCCAGCAACGCCACGCCATCTGTGCCGGGTCTCTGCCTCAAACTCGAAATTTCCAACTAAATTGGACGAGCAGGAGATGGATTGAGATGGAATTGATATTGATAACCGCATTATGAATGGAGGTTTGGGGCTTTTGAAACTAATTTTAAAATTTACACCTTGAAAACTTAAAATTTTGTTAAAGTTCAAGAGAAATCTTTAGCGTTTCTGTGACCTTTAGTCGGATGGTAAAAAAAATTCTCCATTTTGGGACTGTCAACAAGCTAACATTGTTGAGTGAGTCCCCAAGCAGATGTGGGATGATTCTTTATGTATATGTATGGAGTATATATCAGTTTGAAACTGATTAGACACTTATTAAAAAGTAAAAACAAAAGCTCTGTAGCATTATCTCTTTTTTAACTTTTTTTCAACTGATCTCTCCTTCTCTCTGTTTGTGTTTCTCAATCTCTTTGCTTTGCTCGCTCTGTTTGCGTGATTTTTAATCCACAATTACAGCTTCGCTTATCAGTTGTCAGTTGTCAGACCTAGTCGATCCCATGTGCTATATGTTGTACTCTATCACATTTGGGGTTTAATACTTTAATTTAATTTTTATTTAATTTAAAAAATAGTAAATTGTGTATACGAGTACGAGTATTACCAAGGGAATGTGAATTCATATTTTCTGCAAACTATATTCCCTTAGACCTTGGCTGTATTTAAGCCAATAAACACCCCGGAAACTGAACAATAAATTCATAGTTGAAGTGTCATAAAAAGTTGACACTTTAATTAATAGTTTGCCATATAAAAACACCCAAATAAACATATAATTTCAGACAGATAAAAACCCAAATCAACTGAAGGCAATAAATTTGAAGGGATTTAAAACTATTTAATTTACCACTTAATTCTTAAATAAATAAATAAAATTAACCTTTAATAAAACCCACCGAAATCAGGGCTTTTATAGGGCATTACCGGCTTCCCCCTTAACCCCTCGTTTTTTGTCTTATCTGCCACAGATGCTGTACGGGTCGGGTTAAGTCCGAGAGCTCCGCTGCTCCCCACCAAATTCCCGGGCATGACGTGCATTTTTATGACACGGCACGCTCAAAGCTTTTTAAAATGTCATTTAAAAGTACAAAAAAAATACAAAAAAAAAATACAAAACAGAAAAACAGGAGGAGAGATCCGCCCGCTTGTAAAATAATGTAGCTGTCCGCACCATGCTCTTTGTGGGGAGCTCTTTCAGTAGCGTTTTTGCAGTCGAAACCGTGTGACACTTGCGTCCGGCGGAATGCTTTGTTGTTGGGGCTCCCCGGAAGCAAAATTAATTACGAAAAAATATATATTCGCAGCTCATAATTTCATTTTCTGTGTGCGTGTGTGTGCCACTTCAATTCCAGGCGGCCACAGCGGGCACTCCGAAGGCCAACGCCACCACGGCAGCAGCGACTGCTGCTGGAATATCCAACTCACCCGTAGCCGCGGCGGAAGCATCCGCCCCCGGAGGAGCGTCGTCGTTGTCGGAAATTGAGCAGCTGCAGCAGGCATTAATCGAGAAGCAGACGCAGCTATATAATCTGGAATCGGCCTGCCTCCGAGAAACGGAACGACAGGTGGAGCTGGAGGACAGTGTGATTGCGTGGCAGGATAAGTACGATCGGCTGTACGAGTCGCATAAGCGTGTCCAGAAGGTCAATCAGAGTCTGGAGGATAAGATGCTCAAGCTGGTGGACCGGAATGCCGGGGAGCGGGCCCAGCTCACCAGCGATGTGGCCACCCTGAGCGTGAGATTGGCCCAGGCCAACTTTAATATTGCCAAGCTGCAGAGGGAAATTGTGAGTATTGAAATATAATTAAATATATTTTTTATCTCACTCAAAAAGGTTAAAGAACTTTCATTTAATTCATAATTAGAAGTGTTGAAAATTTGTAGCCACTATGAAATACACATTAATTTATATAATATATTCTGAGAGCTATTAGATTCTATATGCACCTTATCTCGTCAAGTAGGTAATAAACCTGTTGTCAATGAAGTCATCTTTTTGTATATTTTTTATGGTGTTATGACACTACATTTTTGTCTTTAATCATTCGAGATTTCATAGCAGCTTACTTAAGATTTATTCTGTAAAGCGAGTCTGTTCAACTTGTGGTTTTAATATTAGAAATCTAAAAGTATTGCATAAACTTTATGATTTTTAATAAAACAAAATAGTCTAAGGACAAATTACTTCCATAATAAAAGCAAAAATGTGGTATCATAAAAATGGAATTATACAAATTATAAGCTTTTTAATATAGGAATTTAATTACTTGAATGGAATGCCTCACTTTTTGTTATTATTTAAAACATTTACGTCAGATCCCTGGCAGCTTACCAGCTAAAAGCTTGGCTATTAAAAGTAACATTTGATTCAAAATTTTAATATCTCTTCCATTAAGCACCTCCCTAATATTTTATATTTATTAAATCTTAGCAATTTCCCCTGGATCATATCTTTAAAAGCAGCTCTTTCTTATATCTTACCCTGCCACTAGCTTTCAGCTATAACCATTAAGTTCTTAAGGACTTTACCTGATCTCTAGCAAGCTCTCTCTTATTTCTTGGAAAATTCACTTAGCGCTTTTCGGAAAGAACAAATGGGAGCCCGTCGGCGCCTAGCTACGTTCAGTTCGTTCTTTGACAATTTCAAAATCCCTCCAAAAAAACGCGCGGCAACCCAAACAGCTTAAAGTGGATTTCCCGATTTAGCCAAGTCCAACAGCTGCCACAACCAGTTCAAGTCCCAGCTAAAGCCATATAGCTCTTCCCTCTTTCCCAGTCCTCCGTCACGATGTCGGTGCAACCAACTAATTGGCCGCCAAGTTTCGAGAGGAGAAACAAACACACTCAAGTCTGGAGCTGGATTTTGGGGGTGTTTTTGTTTTTCTATTTATTTGTTTTTTTGTCGAAGAAGGACTATAAGCTTTCGGGGAGGGGAATGGGGGTTCAAGTCTAAACAAATGAAAGGCGGCAGAGCGTTAAAAACTCAGAGTTGCAGTTGCACTTCTACTTACTACAACTTATACACCCTTTTTTTTCGGAGTGTGTATACTGTGTGAAGCACAAAAACTAGAACTAAACTTTTCCAATTCAGTTTGTTTTTGCCATGCTGTGAAAAATACGAATATCTGCTCGCACACAAAAAAAGTTTTCAATTAACGCAAAACAGCAGCAAATGCACTTTAGATGAAGGGCACGATGACGATGGGGGGGGTGTGGGGTTGTTTTGTATATCGACGGGGTGGCTGCTTAGGGCGAGGAAACCTTTTAACGTAGGTGTCCTGCGGGTGTCCTAGTCGGCGAGGTGTTGGCGCAAAGCGATTGCCCGTGTTCCAAACAATTAGCAGGACATTGGACAAAGAGTGAATGAAGCACTCAAAAAAAGTATTGCTTTTGGAGCTATAAATCAATATTAAAATCGAGAAAAAATAGTTGAACAAAGCCTTTAATTTTGGTGCCAGAAAGGGTTTTCTAGCAAGTTTTCTGTTTACAATTTAATTAAAATTTACTAGCTTTCTCCCCACTAAGCTTAAAAAAAAAATATATATATAAAAACTTAATAATAAATTTTTTATTAGTGCATTGCCATCCAGGGAGGGGGTCACAATAGCTAAAGTGGCAACTGGAGGAGGTCCTTCTCACAGCTGCAACTGCTTTATTAACTTGTTTTTTTGTGCCTTCCTTTGTTGTTTTCCTCGTCGCTTTTAGCCGCCGCGCTGCTGCGTTGAGTGTTTGCGCAAATTAATACTTAAAAAGCATTTCCACCTCTTCAAAAGTTGCGCAGTTTCTGTTACGTTCCGCTTGACTTTGCTTTGTTTTCAGCTGTTTGCAGGGTTTTATTTTTGTCCTTTCGTTGCTATTTTTTATTTTGTTTTTTGTATTTCTCAAGGAGGCGCCTGCAAGTGTGCAAAGGTTTTTAAGCGGTTTTTTTACCCATTCAAAATTTCAGTGATGTTTTTCAGGGGGTTTTGTTATCGATTTATAAATTCGAGAGGTTGGAAAACAAAGGAGACAACTAGTTCGGCTTGATTTGAATAATTTTTATTTCATTTTAATTTAATTTAATATAATTTACTGGAACTTTGCTCATAGTTACGAAAATAAAAGCAGACAACACTGCGTATGAGTGATATTTAGTGTGCAGTTTTTTCAGGAAATTAATTTAAATAAATAAAATGAGTAATTTTATAAAAAATCAAAAACTATCCTAGATTAGTTTTTAAATCAAGAATATAATATTTAGGCATAAATTTTGGTTAAAAAAATGCTTTACAATCTCTAAAAAATGTCAAAGACACACTCTAAATTCTTCTTTACTTTAAAAGAATTTTAAGAAATTTCAGTAATTATTACAAAAATAAAAGCAGACAACACTGCGTATGAGTGATATATAGTGCATATTTTTTCAGGAAGTTTAATTTTTATTTAATTAATTTATTTTTAAAAGCTATTCATGTCATTACAGCTTACAAAAAATCAATGATCTGGGTTAAAATAAATAATATAAAATATTAAGCCAGAAATTTAGTTTAAAAAATGCTTTAAAATCTGTAAAAAAAACCCTTGGGAAACACGTTTTCAAATCTTTATTTAAGGTAGTGTATTTTTCCCACCATAAATCCAAGTTTTCAGACAATTTATCATCTTCTTTGTTGTTTTCCATTTTTTTCTTCTGCGCCTTCTGTTTGCTAGCAAGTCTGCGAATTTTTGAAGAGAACGAAAATCTGGCGAGACAGGAAAAGCGTGTGTGGGGAGTGAGTGAGTGAATGAGCGAGGGAAACAACAATGTCAATAACCTTTTTGTCAGTTTTTCGTTCATTCACCATGTCCTTTTCGTTGCTTCCTGGCCTGGCCACATCCTTTCATTCCGGCTTGCTGATGCTGATAAAAAATCAGCACTTGGTCATGGACTGTCGCTGCGTCACGTGCCTCACTGCGGATCTCACTGGCTGCGCTCTCCCTCGATGCCATTTACCTTGGGGCTACCCAATGTTGCCTCCACCTCCTCCTCTCTCCCTCTCTCTCTGTGAAGCCTCCTTTAAGCCCCCCATTTAACTCACTCTCTCAGTGAAAACCCCCCTGCGAAACTGGTACCCCCTTCATCCACTTGCTATCTGTTTTGGCCATGGTTCGTTAATCTGACAGTGGCTTTTTGCATGATAGCTCGGCGTTTCCGTTGCAAAACACTTAGTCGCATACTCACTCGCTCGATGGCTCGTCCTCTCGCTCGATGCTTCAGTTTTCAGCTGCTGGCTGCTGGTCCCAGCCATGGCCGTGTCCTGTAATCCTCGCAGGGCCATCAGGTTTCATTGTTGTTTTTCGTTTTTGTTTTTGTTGTAGTCTGTTATTATTGTTTACCGCTCTTACGGGAAAATGCGGGCTGAAAAGCTCGAAACAGGAGCGATTACAGGCAAAGAAATATGGTAATGACAGGGGGAGATATTAAAGTTGGAATGGTGAATAAAAAGTTATGGATAATAATTAAAATATTTACTTTAATAAACACAAGGATCACATTATATTTTATTTATATTTAATATTTATTTAAAGCCAGTTATTAATGCCTTCGTAAAAGCTGATATTTCTCTCGCTGCAATTGCCATAAACAAAAGAGCATATTACTCGTTTTCCGTTTATGCTTTTATACCCTATAAATCGACGGTCATTTCTGCTTTTAACTATCCTTTCAGGCCGTAATTTTTCTTTCTCTTTTTCTCTCAGTTCGAATATTTTAAATCGTCCTGCCAGCAGGCAAATAACAACAACAAGAACAGACAACAACACCATCGTTAGCCACACCCTTCTTTTGTAATTCCCATTTGCATTAAATGCCGGAGCAAATGTAAATATGCTCTGGGGCTGCGTTTCCCTGCCTTCGGTCGTTGATGCGACTGACTGCCAGGAGGACCCAATGCGTCGCATCGCAGCTCCGGTTGCAACTGGAGCAGATAAAGTGCAGCAGGAGGAGCAGCAGAAGTAGGAGTTCCCATGGCGGATTCCCAATTCTCTGCGTCAGTCTCAATTCCCTGCTCCCTGTTCCCTGTCGTCCCCCCTCTTTGGATTTCCCATTTCCATCCCTTCGATCCCCGCTGGCTTACCGTGTGTTCCCTGTTCGGCAATGACGCGCTTGCGGTTTGCCTTCTGGCCTGCTCCTCTGGCCTGCTCTTCTGGGGTCTTCCCTTTGGCCTACTCCTCTGGTCTGCTCCTCTGGCCTCCTCCTTTGGCATAACGTGTGTGTAATTAATGTTTTCCACCTTGAACACTGCAAGCATTGGGTTGAAGGAAGCGGAAAATGTATTGAATTTTCGGAAAATAAATACCATGAAAAGCTGTGCTTTAATATAGATATTTAATGGACCTTTACTTTAATGGATATGAGGCCCTTGATCTCTTAAGCATCTTTGAAAGCTAGCTTATGGATAAAGTATTCAAGGGAAAAGTATAAAAATTATATGAAAATATATGAGATCAAAAATATCATTTTGGGTTATAAGAAAACATAAGTTTTTATAAAGATTGTAAAAATTACAAATCTGTATGTTAAACCCTTGCTTAAACCTTGGAAATAAAATCAAAAACCGTTTGCCTTAATTTCCTTGAATATTTCTTCATTTATCCTGCTTCTTTTCCCTTAGTGTCATGCATTTCCCTTCCCAGATCACTTTTCCCCTGTTGCATGCCCCCATTTGCCTGTCGAAGCGACCGGTGCAACATGGCGTATAAGTGATGGTATTGTGTAGGCCTTGTTTATCAGCTGATAAGCAAGACCCAAGCAAGTGTGCTTGCATAAACCCTTTGCGCTACAGGATACTTGCTCCTTGTTCCTTATACCCTCCCCTGAGCCTCGCCTTACCTCACCTCGCCTCGCTGAGCTTTTTGTGTGTGTGGTGAGTGCGCTTAATTCCTTAAAAGTTATTTACATATTTGCCTAATGTGGCATCCCCACTAAGCACTCAGCGCCAGAGCCAGAGCCAGCGTCGGCTTAGGTGGAAGAGTGGTTGGATGGCGTCGTGGGTGGCGGTGGTGGTGCCTTTTGCGGTTAAGAGTGTGTTGAGTTGGCCAGCCGGCACACTCACAGTTGGTTAAGTGGAGAAGGGGAAAAAGGGGTTTCCTGGCTGGCTGGATGGCCACTGATGAAATTGCTTTTTAGACTCCTCCCTCGCCGCCGAATCTGTCTGTGATTTAACCGACAATAAGCTGGGAATCAAATAATAGAAATTCCGGAATAATTAAATTATCAAACGTTTTAAGTGCCGGAGAGTCTGGGTTTGAGTTTGAGTCTGATTCAGCGACTGGGAGATTTGTAATGAATGAAGGAAGTGAAGACTAAAGAGACTAAGAAGGATGTTTAATGAAATTTTCGGCCAGAAATGGCTGAAAGTCAAATGCTGTTGACTGAATTTACTGAAAGGAATTTAATAAGTTGAGACAGAAAGAAAATTATAATTTTCCAAGGGGTTTAAGCGCTTAAAATCCACTTTAAATTGCTTAAAAATTCAATTAAATACTTTCTACAAAAGATTAGATTTTTAATAAAATATATCCCATAGCTTTTCGCTTCATTTTGCAACTATTATCAGATTTCGTGAGGAATAAAATCTAAAAATCAACATTTTTAAAAATATTTCCCCAGTTTCTTTGCTATTATTTTTTACTATTTTATTTTTCATTTTAATTTCGCAAATCCCCATCAAACACATGATCCCTGCATCGTAAAAAAATATGCGTAAATCCGACATTCAATCAACGGCATTCTATAAATCCCCCCTGGCATATATCCCGCCAGATAATGCCCATAACTATACGTTATCTGTGCGCCAAAGTAAACAAAAGTAAGCTGAACAATTCACGAATTCCTTTCCCTTCAATTGCACCCTGCTGCTACTGCTGCCCACAAACATTTTTCCAGTTCGTTTTCCTCTTTTTAATTTCCCTGCACAAACAATGAAAATGGTTCCGGGTGCATGTGAAATGAACCAAAACGACAGCACAGCAGCAACACGACCGGAAAATATGCGGCCAAAATGCACGTAGAAACGTGGTAAAAACCGTACAGAAAAAAAAAAAAAATAACGCACACAGAGGCAAACTCACTCCAGCAGGGAAAAAATTGTTTCATATTACGGCAATAACAGTGCGGAAAAATCAGGGCCGAGTTCTGCAGTCCATGATAGGAATCCGTTTGCTTTCGCCCCCCAAAAACTTCACCAAATGCTACAAAAAAAAAAAAAGGGAAAAGGGAAACAAGCATCGCCCTAAGCGGTGGGCAGAAAATTACCCCGAAAAACACACAGGTGCAAAAAGTAGAAGTTTTGGGAGACGGTGAAAAACAGGAAGGGAATCGAGGAAAGAAGCCATAGACACACACTAAATAGCCGAAGCTGAAGCCCAACTGGGCAGGATGTGTGGTGCAAACCCAAACTTTTCGGGCTATAAATGTCTATTCGGGCGAAGAAAACACAGGAACAGATCCGGCCATAGATACCCCCAAACGATGTGCTGCCGCCTTTGAGGATGGCCAAATTGATGGATACTCGTATGCAGATGGATGGATTGGATAAATTGAACACACACAGTTGGCCAGGTCATACATTGGCCAGGTGCAAACTTATATAGATCAGCAGACAGATTAATAGATTGGCAGTTGAAGTGACTGGATAATGAAAGGATGAATTAGGGTTAGGGAAAAGGAAAGGCTAGTTAAAGTTTATTTAATATTTAGAAGATATTTATTTGTTTACTTTCTTATTTATAAAAATTTATTAAATATTTCCTACAGCTTTCTACTATTTAATTTTAAAAGGTTTTTAAGCTTATCTTTAGCAAAGAATTCTTTAAGCAAAAAACTTAATAATACCTTTAAAAATGCATGTCATTTTCTCTAGATATGTACATATATACCTTAATTTCCAGTCACTTCCCTTACACAAACAATAAATTTCCAAAATATTTATAGCCCGTCGGCTTAACTTACCCCAAAATAATATATACACCTAAAACGCTTTCCCACCTCAAGCGCTTAACTCAAGTTTCGTGCTTTTCCTCCCCTCAATTTATGTTTATAATTGCTGAAACATAAGATTCATATTCTAAATGTATACCAAAGAAAAGCTGAAAATCTCTCTGCTTACCTTTTTCTCTATTCTGGCCATGGTCTTCCCTTGGCCATATTTAAGTGGCAGACTGTTGCTTGTGCGCCGCGCTGTTGGCCCAAATGGCTACGACGGCATTGTATTTTGAGCCTCTCGCTGGTAACAAATCGATATTTTAAGCATTTTAATGTCTGCGCCAAACGCAAAATGTTGGCGCCAAGTTTCGAGCTACGTTCTATTATTTTTATATATTTTTTTTTGCCTCGCTGTGCCCCATAGAGAGCGGGGCCAGGGTTGAGTGTCCGTTTCCGGAGCCGTGTCCATGTCCATGTCCATGGCGCCGTTTATATATACGCGGGGACACTGAGGAGAATAGTTTTATGTTTTGAAATGAAATGGAAAAGTAATTAGAATAATATTAGAGGTTTATAGAGTATGGAAAGTAATTTTATTATATTTATTTTCACTCTTGGGGACTCCCTAAATTAAATATAAATATCAAATATAGACATCTAAATATATCTGAATTTAACTTGGTAAATAAATTTTATAATAAAAATAATAATAATACAAGCTTTAAATGATTCTTATACTTACTTAAATAATTTTAAAGTAATTTACAGTTTCTTAATCCCCATTTTCCAGTGTAAATTCATAGCCTTTTTTTTAGCCTTAATTGAGGTTGAGGTTCAACCCCAACTTCATGCTACTAACATGGTGCACCTCATATTTTTCATGCAATTAGCCTTAATTCGGTGAATCAATCATGATAGCAGCTTTACTTACTTTACTCAACTTTGGTCTCTCATTTATTTTTAGTGGCCGGAATTCACATTTTAACCCCCCAAGGGCCGCCGGGGCTTCTAAATTTAGTCGGAATGCGGGTGTGTGTGTGTGTAAGCGAGTGTGTGTGCGCGAAGCCTTTAGTTTTGAGAGCAATTTAAGCCCGAAGTGGGTTGATTTTGAATGGAAATAGTGGAGGTGGATCGCTCTGGATTTGCATGCCAAAAGCAGAAAATGCTCAAGTGGCTAGAAAGATAAATTAATGGGGCAGCAGGTAAAGAGAGGAAATGCTCAAGGATACTCCACATAAATGTGGCCAATTTCCAGGACTCAAGATGTTTGCCAAACGAAATTAGAAGAAGATACTGATATGGGGCACTTGCCTTTTAAGGATATGGTTAAGGTTGTCAAGTGTAATTTAAGGAGTGTGTGTTTTTTCAAAAGAAATTAATATAAGAGGCATTAAAGGTAACCCAGGGAATTTTACAAATATTTTACAGTTTGGTTTATTATTAAAACATTAAAGAAAAACTCTAATAATTCGTTGGCTTGAAATTGTAATTAAAAACAAATATATATAACAACATCATCTGCAACTTAATTACTTGAATAAATAATCTGCAACACTCTGCCACAAAACTTTCAATCCTGGCAAAAACTTTTAAACTTTTTGTAGCGCCATTTGGGAATTCATTCCCTAAACCTTACTTACCCATAAGCTTGAAATGTTTATATATTTTTGTTGTGCAGTTTTATGGCAACACAGCAAACACACATTGCATAGTGGCTTCATTTCACAATGAAAACTCCACAAAAGCAGGGCGCACAAATTTTTGGGATATAAAATCTGTTAAGCAAACAAAATGCCAAAATGAAAAATGGCCAAATCAAAAGCTGTAAATACATATGCATATATCACCACCACATATATGTATGTATATGGGATGTACGTGTGGAGTTATATCCCTGGAATTACATGCAACATTCATGTGCAGCAGGAGTCCAGGCGTTCTCTAGCCATTTTTATCGCATTTTCATATATGTTATGCGCCTGGCCGGGATTTCTGAGTGGGGTTATGACCAGCTTGGAGTTATGCAATTTTCATTTCCAAGTTTTCCAGTTTTCACCCTGCGTGGCGCTGGCGCCGCCATTAATGCAAAAGGGTGTCCGTCCATGGTTGGCCAGGGAGGGGAGTGGGTGCAGGACAGGGCAGGGGGCAGTGCAGTGTGGCCATGTGCACAAATGAGTTTTCGGTGCGGGCCATTAGTTGGCAGCTTTTTAATTTGCTCGGTTCCCTTTTCCTCTGTACAGCGATTAAAACCAAGTGTCAACTGCTGTTAGCATCCTCCCCGGGGAATGGAAACAGTTTTCAGCGAATTGGTCCTGTGGCTGATTGCCCTTCAAATTAAAATGTCAAAGTTAGTCAAGCGGCGGAGTTAAAGTTAATTTTAGGTTAGTTGTGGAATATTAAGTAAGTTAATAGCAATAAAAGCAGGAGTAGGGAAGAGGATATCAAAGAAAACAAAAAGGAAAAGCTTTTGTTTCTGAGCTCATTAATAGGTAATAAAAGTAATATAGTACTTTCATATTTCATCTTAATCTTAAATAATATTTAAGATTGGTTTTAGGATTTAAAAAGATTCATTCTCAAGAACACTGATCCGAAAGTACAATAGATCTTAGGGCAACTTTGAGTTTTCCCATTTGTCCGTTCATTTGTCAAGCCCGCTGCATACTATTTGCAACTTTGGATGGGGGCTCATGACCCCGGGGGTAGAAGGATTCGGATCTGGAACAGGATCTGAAGCTGGTTACAGTGGTTCTATTCGTGTCTCTGCACTTGATGTATGCATATTGAATTGCCTTTAGCGGACTTGGCGTAGATGGAAACTTCCTCGTCTGCGGCACGCAAATCAGCCATATATCATTGTGTCTCCTCTATGCTCGGTCTCTTTCTATGCCGCAGCAGTTGTCTCTCTCTTCTGCCTTCCTGGCCTTTGTTCCTCACTCAGCGAATGGCTTAAGTGGCATGCAAAAACGTCTGTCCCGGCCAACGTCTGTCCGTCAGTCAAAAGCCAAAAGCCAAGTGCTGCATTACGGCGAAGTTTCCTTTGGGTTTTCCTTCTGGCTGCTAATTTTTTTTCTGCCACCAGTCTTACTTTTCCTGCCTCTGGTTTTTATCACTTTTGTTGTCTTTTAGTTTCTGATTAGTTTCCTTTGGCGCCGTGGGGTTATTTATTATCTTGCGCAAAGTGTGGCAATCATTTACATAAATCAATCTTGATGGCTTGAGGAATCGCTACACAGAATGTCCAAGCAGGTTAAAGGGCCACTTCCTGTACACTTCAAGAAAGTTGTAGTGTGGTTTTCTGAGGCAGAAAATAATGTAGAACGAAATTAAAATAATAATCCTTTTACATATGCCTACAACTGTAAAGGAAATCCCTTGAAAAATCGAAAAAGGAAAGACAAAAGTCTAAAGAAAGACAAATATCATAAAATATTTATTTCCTTTCAAAGATAATCCCGGCAGATCTCTGCCTATAATCCTTAGTCTTCTTTCATGGAACTTTATGCAATCCCTTGAGTAAACCGAATTTATTATATTCTCCTAGCAATGTTTTGTGATTTTTTCTTACTTTGATTTTAATCCGCAATCTTCGCATTTCTTTTTTGGGGGGAAATCTTGCTCTTTTTTATTTTGGAAATATTTTAATGCGGTTTTATTTCCCTACGCTACTTATCCTTTATGCATTTACAACCAATGGGAGACTGACATTGCGCATACGCCGCGTTGCACGTGCGTGTTGTAAAACATTTCTTCGCATTTCCCTCGTATTTCTGTTGTACCTTTTTTTTTTTTGTTTGGCTTTAGTCATAAAACTTGTGCAGCTGCAGAAGATAGGGAGCAGCTTAACTTTGTTGTTTAGTGTAAAAGCTTTACAACTCGCTGTTGCTGTTGTTATTTGTTGTTGGTTGTTGTTCGGTTGCCTCTACTTTTACTTTGTGCACATTATCACTTTGCTCTAGCTCCCTCTCTTTCCGTGGGAAACCAACGAAAAAACTTTGTTCGATCTTTTCTTTGGTCGCCGCAACAAAATGGGAAACATGGCCAACCTCGAGGAGTAAGAAAAAAATCTATATATATATATAGACAAGAGGGGAGAAAGCAAGAAAATTGTGAGCAAATAGTTTGCCCGGCACTTTAAGCACTTTGGCAACACATTTGAAACACCTTCGGTTGGTCTTTTTAGCAACAACTGGCGTCCTCCCCTTATTTTCCCGCCTCACCACTTTTCCGGCCGCCTCTTCAAAGTTTTTAGCCCCCGAAATTGTTGGGTTTTTCTATGTGGTCCTTGTTTTTGGCATAACATTTTCCTCTATACATGTGTGTGTCCGTGCGTATATTTTTTTGCTTTATTCAAGTGTGCGTGCGGCAGCAGCGGCCTGGTAAATAAATAAAATTGAAATAAATATTAAATAAATAGAGCAAAGAGCAAGAGTTGAGAGTTGAGGCAGTCAACCAAAAAGAGTTATGAATTTTGGCGTTGCTAAGCTCCTTTGGTTTTGCACAGTTTTCCATAGATCAATAAGGGTTTTTCACAAGGATTTTGCTTTTAATATTAGTTATGAAAGTTTTAGGGAATTTATTAATGCCTTTAATAATTTCTTAGGATTTTTTGTGTACTACTTTCGGATCTTTAGCTCTTGATTACATTTATTGAAGCCTTTCAGAAATTTTATAAGAATTTCTTTCTATTTTTTAGTATTAATCCAATTAAATTAAAACCTATTCTATTTAATTTTCGAAAATACATTAGTTTCTTGGGTATATTTTAGCCAAAACATTTATCAAACTGTTGCTCTTTACCCGGCGAACCCGTAACTATTCATTACTTCGATCTGGGTTTCCTACCTTTTCATTTGATTTATGGTCGCTCTAAGCTGGCTCACACTCGCACTCACACACATCCATCAATTTGGCCACGTTATTCACACACGGCCCACCGAATCCTTTTCAGCCATCTCGCCGTAACCAAACACTCCACACTAATTGCAACTGCTTAGCATTACCCTCGCCGCCGCACACTCCACATCCATTTCCATTTCCACTCCCAACTCCCATTTTCATCTGCCGTATTCCGCAGACCACGGGCTTTTCTTTATTGTTTTCCATGCTACGCATTTCCACGGAGCGTTTTCTTTTTTTGTTGGTGTGCTCTCTCTTGTTTCCCTTTCCCTATTTCTGTTCGACACGCAAATAAATTTTCTTTTCCTGTGCAACTTTCTCTCGAGCAAAGTGACGAAACACAAGCAACCGCAACAAATCACATATACTTATTGTTGTGTGCAGGGAGAGAAATATAAACATATTTTTATAGTTTTTAATTTTTAATAATATATTTTAAGAATTTAAATCATTTTTAAAGTAAAAGCAAAATATTTCAACTTATTTATGATATAATAAATAGTAGCAAGACTCACAAATTAGACTTAAATGGAAAGTTAAATTATTTGTGATTTTATTTAACTTTATTCATTGAAATCATTAATATAAATTAAATAAACTTTACAGGGTTATCTTAATGAATAATTGGATTTATGTATGCTAATATTTCTTGCTTTCAAGTCTGCAAACTTCAACCACAATCTATATTGAATTTCACTTAAAATATTTAAATTCAATAATATTTATATTTTATAAAGTCTCTTGCCAATTATTTTTCTGTTAATTCAGCACTAAAATATTATTTAAATATATTAAAAGAAATTTATGTCATAAATCTCCAGAATTTTACTTTAGAAGCTTTTTAAAAACTTTTTATTCCTATCAAAAAAATCCTAGAATATAGTTTTAGAATTACAATTTTAATTATATTGTAGTACTTTTTTTTCTCACTGTAACGAGAACAATATCTCGTTTGGTTTTCCTTGCCTGCAACACGTGCACGTATAAATGTAACAATGCGGATACTTAATCCCTGCTCTCCTTCGGCATTTGTAATTACGACGATTCCTTCCATTCTACTTACTGTCCTCTCTCCTTCTCTTTTCCCCCGGCTATAGCCATCTCTCTTTTAGCCCTATATAAATGTATACCCCTCTCTTACGCCTCGGTTCCGTCCGCGGCAATTGTTGTAAATCATAATTTGTTGGTGTGTTGGCTTCCATTGCGAGGTTGCATTGTTTTTGACATTTGGCGCCAACTGGCTGCATGATTCATTGTGATATGTTTTACCCTGATTTTTCCCCCAGGATTTTCCCCGCGCATTTTCCACGCTCGTCTTGTTCTTTTCAACATTTCACACGTTTCGCTTACGCAATGTCGACGGCCTCGCGTTTGAATTTCTTTTTTTATTTGTTGGTTTTTTGTTTTTTTGCCGGTTGACTGTGTCTGCCGCTCCTTTTTGATTTTATTTAATTGTGTATTTTTGTTTTTCCCTTTTTGATTGAAACGCATTTTTATGGAAAATCTGTTTTTTATCGATCCGTCAATTTAATTTGAACGTGATTCCATCTTTTGTTTGGGAAAAGAAGGAGCAGCAGGAATTTTGAGGGAGTGTGATGATGGTTTAGCTATTTATTTAATTATATTAGTAAGTAAATTGTTAAATATGTTTAAAGCTTAAATCTAAAAGAAAATAAAGTAGTTTTCTTTTATCAACAATTATCATTTTTCAAAAAGAAAAGAAACTCACAAAAGGCATTTATATAAATGAAGCCATTAATTTCATGGCCCGAATTTCTCAACTTGGCCATCTCATAGTCCTAGCAATTATCCTTGTACTCCTGTCACCTTAACCGATTTTCTTGTGTGTGAAGGGTCTGGGCTGTAGTCATCATTCTAGACTTCCCTGATATAAATGTATATATATCCCGATGTCCTTGGCTGCTGCTGCTTTATGGGCCAGCTGTTCATTTCGACGCTGTGCCTGTCATGCAAATATATTGTCCTTTTTAATTAAAACACAAGCCTCAAATTAGTGCCACACACACACACACACGTCTGAATAATTTTCTTGACCTGAAACCGAAATAAGTTTTCTCTCCTCTCCCTGTTTTAATGAAGTCATTGGGTTGATGATGTTACAATATTTGGATTTTAGATTGAAAGATTTGATGGCCTCAGGGGTTGCTCTGATTTTCGTCATGATTTTCCACATTTTTCACTCTGAATTTTGCCCTTTCTTGCCAGGCTGACGTCTTTTTTCCGAATTGAGGGGACATTTTTCCTTTTTATTCCATCTTTGTGCCTGCCAGACACACTTCGGCCCATATATAAACATTTCTCTTTGGCCCCTCCTTGGTATGTTTCATGTGTAATTTTGCAGTCGCTCATTAAAAATAATTACATCTGCGTTTGGTAAGAAAAAAAATAAGCAAAAAAAGTAAATTGAAGAAAAAAAGGGAACTCAAACCCACAAAGAAAATAAAAGGAAAGGCGAAAAGGAAAAAGGCAGCACGAGCGAAGCTAACAGGTGCAGAAAATCTGGGTTTCTCACTTCGGTTTTACAGAAACCTCTTAAGAGGGAAATTTAAATGAGAAACCAAAGAAACCCGACTGGACTTTAACTTTATACAATTTATATATTTCTTAAGGATAAACTTTAGCAAAAACTTGTCTTATGCTTGGTATAAATTTCTCAGGAATTTCTTATGACAATAAAAAGTTTATCTGCGGTTGAGAAAAGAAATGAATGAGTTTTGTATTTAAAAGGAAGTTAAACTTAAAGTTATATTATTATTGAGGTAATGCAAGAAAGGATTTTTTTAAGTCATTTCTAAATTTTTATTAAAATATTTCTTAAATTTTTAAGAGAATACAATACCTTGTTCTTTAGTGAAATGGGAATGTACATTTTTTTTATTCCCAATAATCAAGGCTTCAAGTATTAAAGCAAAGAATAATTAAAATATATGAAATATTTTTTATTTAAAATAAATCATAAATTAAATTATTTCCTTCTACTAAAACCAATCCATAAAGAAAATCAATATTTGTCTTGGGATTTCCTTATGACAATTGCCCAAAAAAGTATGCTTTAAAAATGCTTTCCGTTGCTTTGTGGTCGGCATACAGATAAAGATGTCCTCACACACACATCTATACATACATATATTATTGGAATAAATCAGCAAGGACACACTCTCTCACACATAGGGAAAGATTAGCTTTTTGGGGTTGACTTTGGCAGCCAAGGAACTTTCGCACTTTTGACCAAGCAGATCTTAAGGGGTTTTCGGACTTTCAAATCGAAGCAGCAACACATAAAACACAAAATACAAAATTCTAAATACAAATGCAAACAGTACAGATACAGATACAGTTACATACATATATATTTATGGCCATTTTCATGATTGTCCGACTCGCTAGGGTGTGTGTAAGTGTGTGTGTTTGGTTAAGGATATGCGATGTGGATATAGGATATGGGATACGGCATATACACAGAGTGGTGAGGGTGGCCATACAATAATGTACGACCATGTCTTTCTGTCATTCAGACTGTGCGTGATGAATAAATGATGCGCCCCATACAAGTTTCAATGATTTCGCTTTAGTTCAGCCTGTGTTTTGCTTTCTCTCTTCCTCTTTCGGCCAGGCTATAATATTTGTCCTGGCCTGACGGAAAAGGTACATTAACTTTGTGAATGGCAATGTGAAAAGTTCAGAGCATTGGAATCGAAAATAATACGGGGTTAACTCTTGATATATGCCTTGGAGGCATTGATTGCATTCCCGGCAAGTTTGTCCATAAAAGGAATTTACTGAAGACAGTTATGGGATTCCAATATATGTTTCTTAAGGGATGTTTGGGTGCATTTATTCAAGGATTATTTAGCATTTAAGGGTATTTTGTGCGTCAAGTATTTATGGTAATGCATAAAGCTGTACATGTTTGAGTGGAGGATATTGTAAGTTTTAGAGATTTTACAAATTAAAGTACCAAAGGAGCTGTTAATTTTTAGATATATTTAAAAAAAAGCTATACAGGTTAATTGTTAAATAAATCTCTGCTTTTTAGAGGCTTAAAAAGGGTAAAAACTATAAAATTAAATGACCTAAAGTCCCTATAAAAAAGCGATTTACTTGATTTTACTTAACATAAACTCCCTTAACTGATCTTGGCATTCTTTCAAGTACTTATATACCTTTTATTCAAATTTTTGTGAGGTGCTTATGAGCCCGGAAAGACAGCAATTGCCCTGCCCAGCTATCTCTATGAAATATTAAAAGTGTGTATAATGGCACATTATATATTATACAAATGTAATCCCACTTAGAGATGGACTAAGCCCCTTTCCTCCCTTCAACTTAAGGGTATTATTTGGGCCTGGTTCAGCCTTCATTAGCTCTCGGAACCCTTTTAATGCTCGCCATGTGTTGCATAATATTTCACTGGCCAAAAAATAAAAATGTAAATTCTACAAATTTGCCACGCACAAGCGAGCATTAAGCCCTTACATATATGTATGTTTGTATATATAGTATGCTATATAGTAGTGTGACTCCACTTCACTTCCCAATCATCAGTGTGGGTCCTGCCATGTTGGCCAATTTTATTTGCTTTTGGCACTGGGCAATGTTTAACCCACGTCCCTTGCCACTCCCCCTCTCCCTGGTCCTGGCCATTGGCATTGTGCAAATTCTGTGTATTTAATGCAGTGCCAAAATGTTTGACTTGGCCGGAGTCTGCGGAGCAGCCCCCTTTTATCCCCATTTAGCCGCCCCCAAAAGAGCCACTTGGCAATGTTTACGCTTATGCTAATTTTTGGGCCCAATGTGTGTGTGTGTGTCTGTGACTCTGCCCCTCCCTCTGTGTGTATTTATGGGGAAATGTTGACATTTCAGCATTTTCTTGTTGTTTTTGCTGAGCAAATTTGGGGCCAACACATTGCAGTTAGTTCCACTTTTTTTTTTTGAGCCCGATTATTCGCTTTTGGATTTGTACTTTCCGGAGGCCAACGGATAGGGCAACGCATGCACCTTCAGATTAATCACATAAATCCGAATGTCAGGATGCAGCCAAGCTCTAACTAATTTCGGCAAAGATGTATAAGCAGCCGCTAACCAACAGAGAGAGAAATATGTGCGTTGTTTGGGAAAGGGGAAATAAATTAATATGAAAATTATCTTAAATATTTTCTATCACATAAATTAAACTTTAGCATTACATAGAGATTTTTTTTTCCTCAAATCAATTACAATTTTATATTCAGAAATTTATTTATAGATCAGTATAGAATGTTACTCTTACAAAAAATAATTAATGGTCGTATTCATCTTGTTTCTCATTCAGAAATGAATTTCTAATCCTATATATATTTTCTATTTCTTAAGAAATTAATTTCCAATTATATTTATCATGGTTTCTCTTTAGAAATTTATTTTTTAACACTTTCAACAATTTTTGCGGCTCGAATAATGAATTCACAGTTCCATATGTTCGGGATTTTCTTTTTAGAAATTAAATAATGTTCCGAACCAGGTCCTTTTTTAACCAGGAATTAAATTCGACTCTGTTATGTTATGTTTTATTTTCAATAATTCTCTAGAAATTAATTTCTAACATTTATAATGCTTCAGAAACCAATTAAATATTCAATCTATTACAAATTTATCCTCCAGAAATATATTTTAAATACAATCTCCTATGTTTTCTCCTCCACAAATTAATTCATAATCCCCTCTAGCACCTTGTCTTCACCAGAAATTAATTTCTAATCCCACCTACCATACTTTCTCTTAGTGCTGGCCTCAGCCTGCTGCACTAAATGTCCTGATATGAATGACATGCAGATTCACTTAACTCAAATGCCTGTCTCCGTATATCCGCCGGCCCACAAAACAGGCACCTAAAACCGAGCCCCACTCCTGCATAGCTGCTCCTTGAATAGATCTCCCTGGAAAATACCCCCCGACAGCTCCAAACCCTTCTCCGTGATGCTGGGGCAGGCTTTTGAGCAACTAATTAGATTCAGCAGCCCCTGAGCCAAAACCCCTTCGCAGTAACTTAATTTACTATGCAATTCTCCTGCTGCAATTTGTGCCCTTGTTGTTGTTGCTGCTCCTTCTCCTCCTCGGCCTCCTCCCACTTGTTGTAATTTGTGCGAAATTAATTTTCTCATAATTCAGTTGGCATTTTGCATTTGTGGTTTTGATTTTGCGGTTGGACGAACTTAAAGATGCAGAAAAACCAGCAGTGAAATTCCATTGAAAAACAGGGAAAACATAGAAAAAAATGTTAATTAGAGTCCGGGAAATTACCGAGTAAGTTAGTGTGGGGGCGTGGCAGTGGGTAACTGTGCCACATAATTAACCATAATATTTGTGCACATGCATCGCCGGCTATAGGCTAACATCCTACATCCTGTGTGAGTCCTGGGTGTACTCTGTATATGTACAGATGTGTGTGTATGTGCGGTTTATTTGTGTGCAAATCTCTCGTGGACCAAATGACACAAACAGAGCCAGAGCCTTCCTCAACTTGCTGTTCCGGCAGGGGACGTGCCACCAGGACATGCACATGTTTATGCCGGCTTAGCATTTAATGGGGATGGATGGAAAATGTATGACATGACCATTAAAAACATGTTTTCAAATACAGTTTTGTCCATAATTTAACAGGATTAAATATTAAGGATTATTGCTGGAAATTATATTTCACTTAAAATGTGAAAAATATATTTAAAGCATGTGCAAAACAATTTTACTTACATTTCTAAGATATACTTTTGTTTTAGGTTGCATTTTATAATTTATTTTGCAGTATTTTAAAATTTATTCTTCTACTTCTTCTTGGAAAAATATTAAACTTTATCCCCAAACCTCTAATTTAAATAAACTACAAAAAAAGGGCCACCTTTATTACCCTTTGTTATCTCAACCATTTCAAAAAACATAAAAAGAGTTACTAAAAAAAAGTGAAACTATCAAACTTCTCACGCCATAAAGCCGCAAAAGTGTCAGCCATTTCGGAGCATATTTTATGACAACTTTTAGCGAGTTATAAACGCTTAAATACTTTATGAGCCTCCCTTCGCCGCCGAGTGCATGCAGCCATTAATTCATTTTACTAATTGCCCAGCCCGAAAACCCCTGCTGCTAATGTGTAATTTCCTCTGGCCCAATTTGATTGTTTTTCCCCGGCTAAACGGAATTTATTATTCATTATGAAGCTAGGCACTGGCATTGGCAGCGGGCAGAGCACCCTCGCGGCTATTTGACAATTTCGCATGCCATTCATAAACTGCCAGGTCTCCCGGCTGTCAACGCGTTTTATTGGCAAATCAAAAGCCACCGCAAATGCCATATACGAATACGAACCTCTTTATGCCGCCACCGTCGTTGCTATGGAATTTTCCGGGGAAAACCCCTGGACAATTTTCCACATTTGCTGGTCAGTGTTGTCTGATTTTTGGGGGTTTTCGTTGGGATTTTTTTATGGGGATTTTTGCTTTGAGGAAAGGTTTATTTTGTTGTATCTAAAACTAACTTAAATTCTTTTAATTTTATTACATTAACTTCAATTTATTATTTGTTATTATTATGTTGTTGAAGTTCTTTAAATACATTATAATCAGATATCTAGTAATTATCTTAAACCACTTATTTATTTATGTAATCCATTTAAAATAAATTGTTTGTTTTTTTTCCATTTTAAAATAAAAAAAATATACATTTCTGAAAAAGACACACATAAGTACATTTCAGAAATTATGTAATTTAATTAATTTAATTTAAAATATGTGTAATTTTCGTATGCCTATATTTTTTTTTATAATTTTCCTGCAAATCTATTTAAGTTTAAGTATTTCTTGCTGCCACCTCTAGTGCTGCCCCTCTTTTCGCCACCTTTTCCGGGAAAATGTCCCGCGGAAAGGCCCGGCGCGCTTTTCCTCCTCTTGCAGCAGGACCTCTGGTTTTGGCTTGCGGTCAGCTGTTGGTCAGCAAACAAGCGTGAAATTGCACAAAAGCCGTGACGAGTTCTAAGCCACCGGAAAGGGAACGAAGCCAGAAAAAAATGGTGAAAAAAGCTAGTAGAAAGCCACACAAACATAGGGACAAAAGGCAATCAGACTTGCGGCCTACGAATGTGTTCGGCTTTTCCTTTGCGGCTAAAGGAAAGCTTCCCACTCTCGTTTTTCATGGCATTTCTTTTTTTTTTCATATGCAGACGCTTTTCCCTTTTCATTTGCTGTGCAGTTTTTCCGCACGTCTGCAGCCGCAAAATATGCAGGGAATTTTTTGTCGCATTCTGTGTCCGTACCATATATGTATATAGTATGTGTAGTAAAAAGTGAATTAATTAAATGAGAGGTGTCTGAGAGCTACTACGCTTTGTGCTTTACCCTTATCGCATATTCTTTATCCTCTATCCAATGGTTGTAATTCAAAATAAATCTTGTGTGGTATGCCTTTGAGATTTTTTAAGTAGAAAAAGATTATCAGCAGCAGTTGTGGTTTTACTTTTGAGGGGAATATAAAAAGAGGTAAATAAAGTTTTATATTTTTATAATAAAAATTTTATTAAGTACTAAATTAGTAATAGGTACAAATTGAAATAAATTACTAATAAAAATAAAACTAAACTCAGACAGTTTGCAGTACTTTAAGGCATCCTTTTCCGCCATAAAAATCCCACATTTTCCCCATTCATTGGTGCTTTAATGATGTTTGATTTGGAGCTCTAGCGTTTAGACCAAGTTGATTCGGGCCCAGGGATGGCGGTGGGGATTTTTATGGGCTGCTAATTAAATGCATACAATTAAGCTGCACACGCTAATGATTCAATTATCTTTATTACTGCCCCGACCGACATGCACTCGCTGCGATGCAATCACGCAATGCTGAATATGTGGAGCGGGCTTCGCTGGTTGCTTTTAATTAAAACCGAATCGATGCGAATCGATGGGCTGTCGTGGCACGTTTTAAATTTAGCATCGAGCGTCCTTCGTGTCCTTGCTCGGGGTGGTGGTGCTGGTGGTGGTGCCACTCACTTCATTAAAGAGTGTAAAAATCGGAATTTATTTTGCATTGCACATCGCATCGAACGTGTCCAGGCCCGGCTCACCAAATGGAATTTGAAGTGCTGTTGAGTGAAGAAAAAGGGGTTTCCATGCTGGCCAAAAAATAAAAAAAAAAAGAAAAACGTGGGGGTTTTCATAGCTCGCAAAATGGGTTTTCCGGGAGAGTTTGTTTATGGCTGCGCCCAACAGCTGTGGCACTAAAATGGATTGAGCACAGAGACGCGCATCCTTGCAGAAATGGGTCAATCAACTTGGCGAAACTGTTAAGGGATCAATGGAATACGATCTGAGGGAGTTAAGCAGGCAAGTGCCATCAAGTCCACGAAAGGACGAAGAACTGCCGAAGAACTCTTCACCTTTACAGCTTTAGTAGGAATGTTCTTGCATCTTAACCGAATTTTTGTTTAAAATTTGTTGAAAGAAACTAACTTTGTTGCTTGAGAATTAAAAGAAATTATGTAAAACTGGGTAAAAAAATATTAAAGAATTTTGTGAGCTAGAAAATGAATAATGTCTGAGAAAATATATGTTGTTAAGCATTTTATAAACACTTTAGTACTTTAAATTTGTTTACAAAATACTTTTAGAATGAAGAAAAAGTAAATCATTTTTCCACGGCCCTAAAGCTGAGATTTTAATAAATTTTATATTATTTTCCTGACAAACTACTCTTCCAGTTTCTAAAAAAATTCAAACCTCAAAATACCTTTATGCCACCATTTGTTTCTCTACAAATACTTCAAAAAAAATCATAAAAACAATGAAAATAAACAAATTCCATATCCAAAAGTACAAATAAGTTTCGTGGCCTGTTATCCATCAATCAATTGCAATTGGAATCCTTATCCCCTTGATGCCCAGCACAATCGTTATGTCCTGCTTAAAGAAATTACTTTCACGCTTTCTCAAGCCCCTACCCCCAACTGACAATCAACATTTTTCGAGTTCAATCAATGCATCCGCTTATTTAGCTGCCACTTCCAGGGCAGACCGGGCCAAGCCAAGCCACTTGCTATTTGCCACTTGCCACGCCCCCCTTCCTTGAAGCACCTCCCCATTTTCCCCGGTAGGAATTTATTTCATTTCTATTCCATGCAATTTTTATGCATTTTTCTATTTATAAAATTGCTGCTAGCACCGAGACTCCGGGTCGGAGTCCTGGTGCTTGGGCGGCGCTCACACAAAATAATAAAAATGCCAAGAAAAACGTGCAAAAGGGAAAATAAGGGAAGATGAACATAAAATGCAAGCGACGTCATTTTGCAGTTCCCTGCAAGGAGAAGGTTTTTCCTTTCTTGTAATTTTCCTCGATGCCTTTTCTTGTTTTCCTTGCAGAGAGAGAAAACTTGTTCATAAAGAGATAATAAAGTCGTACAAATCAATTTTAAAAGTGGGATTCCTTATGCTTGAAGGGGCTTCAATAATTAAAAACTAAACTAAATATTTTTCTTAGGGCGCAGAAATAATATTTCTTAAATAGAAAAATATCTTGTTTATTAAATAAACATGAAATTAAATGAACTGGAAATAAATTTAATTGTTAAATATATGTACATCAGAATACAATTATATTTGTATAGTTGGTACTAAAACTTATATATAGATAGACGAGTCCCTTCAGACTTCCTCACATATGATACCTTAGGCCATCGAATATTTTTTCTGTAATTTTTTCCACTGCCTTCATTTTTCTCGAACGCTATGCAGTGTGAAAATGCAGCGTGAAAACCGAACCGAAACGGAATGAAGCTCGAGAGCGCTGGGAAAAAATGGTTGGGCGGCGGGGCGTGTAAGTGTTGGTAAACGTGGTGCAAAATACCGTTACTGCCACTGTTCCCCATTTGCCATTTTTCCGCCCAAAGCGATTGTTGTTGTTTTTATTGTTGAAGTTGTTGTTCTAGTGTTGTTGTTGTTTTGGTGGCGGTGTCGTTGTTGTGCTGCTTTTGTTGTTGTTTTTGTTGTGGTGTTGTTGTATTTGGGTCACCAATGCAGTTGTCGCTTTTCCCCCATTTTTCCGCCTTTTCTCCTATTCGTTGTTACTTGCTGTTGTTGCTTGTTTAACAAGTTCGAGTGCATCGCATTTGTGAAAATTTAAAAAGGCATCTAAAAGTTCTTGTAGTGTGTGTTATGTGTGTGTGCGCCACAAAAATAAAACAAAACTTACAACAAAAAACACACAAAAAAAAAGGCAAACTAGAAGCAAACTTTTTGAGGCTCTGCCGCTGACACCAAAAATGCACAAAAGCAGCAGCAGCGAAACGAGCTAAGGAGTCTCTGGATCCTTAGGGGTTTAAAGGAAACGATTTCTCAATATCCTGGAAGTAAATATATTAAAGGTCTTTCTTATGTTAACTTTGGGAATATGTTGGAAATTTTAAGAATTTTGTTAAAAAACTTCAAGCTGTGGTTACTGCATTTTAAGGCGTTAAATCTATGTTTTTATAGAGGCTTAGAAAAGGGGAAATATTAAAAATAAATTTTGGGATTTTTTAAACAATTTATATTTTTCTTAACTTATTTATACAGAGAAATGAGGGAGAGAACTTCAGGCTTACAGAGATTTTCCCAAGCCAACTGAGGCACTCAGTGCGTATACGTAACGTTCCTTATGCTAGTATGTTCTGTTATATTAGCATGGGAGACTATAAAAAGATATTCTTGTTAAGTATTAGCTTATATATATTCTTAAGAAGTTATACTTCTTATACTTTTAAGACTTATAGGTTATTTTCTTAAAGTAACAGTGGCGCTTAGTGCGTATACTTAATATTCCGCATTCTTTGTATTATTATGACAGCAAACTTTAAATATTTGTAAATATTATTTTAACTCGTGATAATATTTGAAATAATAACGAAAAATTATATACTTTAAATGCATTTTTAAAATGTAAATAATTGCTTATATTATTTAAAAATACTTTGACCCATTGAAATACTAAACTCTAAAAAAAATCACTGCCAACCCAAAACACCCTTAAATCGCAGTTGTAGTACCCCTCTTAAAAAAAGTTGGCTTAACAATGTGTAAAAGGGTTTCTGGAGCGCAGGGAATGCGGAAAGGACGCTGCTGCAGTCACAGGAGTCGAGTGAAAACAAAACGAACAGCAAACATATTTGACATTTGCATACGAAAAGTGTCAAAAGAAGCAAGAAGCTATATAAACTAAACCCATACACAGACAAAGCACACACTGGGAAAGCCACCGCAAAGCACTGAGAGAAAATGTGTGAAAATTGGGCATTTTAGTGGAGAATTTATAATTAAAATAAAATTAATTTGGGTTTACAATTTTAAGAGTACTTTAAAAAGGTGTTGAATACTTATAAATTGAGATACCTAAAATATAAGTTAAACCTTAAGAAGTAAGCTTAAGTTTCTCCCACTGTACATACTCGTTTATGCCACTTCCGTGACGCCTCTCTTATCTCTAACAACCTCTTTCTCTGCTCTCGTCTCTTCCCTCACAGGAACGCTACAAGGCTGACATTAGCCTGGCCATCCAATTGCTGCAGTGCAAGCCGGATAGTTTTGTGCCCCAGAAAGTGTCCTCGGTGGGTATCCACATCCAAGCAGCCATATAGCCATCCATCCATCTATAATGTAATGCAACCCCGACCGAAATAATGGCATTCTTCTTCTTTTGCAGCTACCCATTGATATTCAGTCGAAGGTGTCGGCGTACATGCGATTGGAGACGAACTCCCATTCCGATTCCGAGTGCAGCAATAGCGGTGTGGGAGTGGCCACCACAGCTTCCTATAAAGTGCTTCCGGCCTCAGATTCGCCGCCCCCCTCAGCCTGCCCCTTCCCGCCCACAGCGATGGTGTATTCGATGCGGGGACTCGGTAGGTGTTAGTAGACCATGCTTGGAGCCTTATGATTTTTTACTTGATTTATTACTTGATTTTTTAATGTTTGTTTTTTTTATTCTTTTCTGGCTTTTATTGGGATTTTAATACCCTAGCAGGGCGAGTGTTTTAAGGATTTTTATAGGAATTATATAGAGTTGTCCGCTTATGGACTGTATTTTCAAATATTTCGAAGGATCTTTTGAAAACTGATCTTTAACTGTGAATATGTATATAAAATATAATTTAAACTAGAGCAGAATAACTTTTCAATATCCTTTTAAAAAAAATAATATAATTATTCAATTAAAGTCGAACCTTTCCAATTCTACAATTCCAAGGGTATTCTATGTTTCGTTATTCGAAATAAATTACCTTTTCCTTTCTTGTCACTCCCAGGATTTACTCGATTTACATGATTTCCTCATGATTTCATTTATTTGATTTATTGATTCGCACATTTTCTAGGACCTCCGGACTGATTCACGA
This sequence comes from Drosophila anomelani, assembly GCA_035045905.1. NCBI lineage: Eukaryota > Metazoa > Arthropoda > Insecta > Diptera > Drosophilidae > Drosophila > Drosophila anomelani. Next base: position 4,520,712 of record JAWNOO010000165.1, read on the forward strand.
AGGATCGAATGAAAATGCACAATTTGATTTCTGCCTTATAATTGCATCCATTCCACATCATCGTGTCCTGTATAAGCATTCATTATTATGCCTTTTCATTTGCATTAATTGCCTGCATTTTTATATTTAATTTGTATTTATTATTGCCATTGTTTTCGCCTTTATTGTTTTCAGTTATTGTTATTGTTGTTTCTGGCATAATTGCAATTTGAAACTCCAGCAAAATAACTTTGTGCAACCACTGTTTTTACTTATTTTTACTTATTTTGCTGGGTGGTTTTGGTCTCGGAAAAATATTTACATGTTTGTGTGCCGTAAATATGATTGCGCCTCAAAATAAAAACTTTTTGTGTGGATCAATTTGAGCAATTTTTGCTAGTTTTAATATATGCATATTTTCGGCCAGAATATGCTTTTGTTGCACAAAATTTGAGAGCCACAAAATGGCATAGTTAAAGAGGGCCGAAAAAAGTTTTTATTGAGACTAATATGCATTTAATTTTCTTTTACAAATTGCCTTTTAGGTTGAGTCTTTTGTTGAAATACTTTGAATATAAATAAAGTTTTTGTTTAGAAAGGAAAATAAAAAAATGAATTTGATTTTGTGAGCATAAGCAAGGAATATATTCCATTTTTAAATTTATTCACGAGGCTTTTAAGCAATTAAATTCAATTTGTTTTTTGTAGTTTATGTTCTATATTTAAATTTATTTACGAGGCTTTTGAGCAATTAAATTCAATTTGGCTTGACAAACAAAGGCTTTTACTATTGTAAGAAGCTTGTAAATAAATTATATTCACTTAGATAAGCATTTAAATTATACATTTATTTGAAAAATGTTAAATTTTAAATATACAAATTTTGGAAAGAAATTTTAAAGAGATTAAAAATTTACCTACAAACATTAAGAGATAAAATATGTATAATTTTGTATTTCTATCTAATTCTTTTTAATGTATTATCATATATTTAACATATATTTAATAATTAAATTCATAATTTTATATTTTTTTATTATTTATACCTCCATTTTCATTTAATTAAATATTAAACCAAGCAAATATTGTTCCAAATGCTCTACAAAAATATGAAAAACATAATAAACATTAAAAATAAAAACCTTACTAATTAAAAAATATGATTTAAAACCCCATTTAGATGCGGCCAATGGAAATGCGGTCAATAATCCCCCGACAGCGGCGAATCAGCCGACAAATAATAGCCTAAAGGACACCAAGGACTCTATTAATAACAACAATCACAATAATAATAACAACACAACAACAACAACCACAGGCAGCAGCAGCAACAACAAGTGCAACAATCAAACAACTACAACAACCAATCACACAACAACCAGCAACAACAACAACAGCAGTAACACCAATCCGGATATGATTTCACCCACAATTATGGCCAAGTTCCTGGAGGACGAGCTGAAGGCGAACGAGGTGAAGCACTGCGACACATGCCAGTGCAGCAAGCAGGATCTGCAGGTCCTGGCGGATGTCTCGCGTTCCTATACGGTGGCCACCCAAACGCCGCATCAGCTCCACCATCAGCTAGTACCGGGCTCTTCCTCCGGCCTGACCGAGCCGCTGTCCCAGCTCTGCCTGCGGTGCCACAGCAATCTGAACTCCCCCTCGAGGACCAACAGTCCGTATCTGATGAAGCTGGTCAAGTCCAGTGATTCGGTTATTTCGGAGACGAAGAGCTCCGTCTCGGATCTGAATGACATGGACAAGCTCTTTACGCCGGCCAAAAAGGATGACCTGATGGTCAATCCCATACTAGGACATCATCGTCTGTGCGAGAGAACAGCGATTCCGGGCGGACAGAGTCAGGATTATGTAAACGGAAAGTTGACCACCTCCACTATGATGTATCCCACAACCCATTTGGGTGCCTATGCCGCCGAGAAGTATCTCCTGGAGACGAGTAATCTCGGCCAGCTGAGGAACAACTACCAAAGGAGGTTCCTCGATGGCGGCGGCACTGCCCTGCAGCTACTAAATAAGTACGAAGCGGGAGCAGGAGGAGCTGGCACAACCACAGAGGAGCTGGAGGATGAGTCTAGCAAGCCACTGCTGGCGGGCATCTCCCAGGCAAATCTCTCGGAGGTGGAGCAACCTCTGCCTCCTGCGCCACCGCCAATGCAGTCGCAGTTGCAGCCGCAGACAGCTTCCAAGTTGGAGGATGTCTGCGAACCGCCGCCGACGAGTAAGCCAGTGGCTCCGGTGGCTCCACCAGGATCCATAGCTGTTCCTGCACCCACTGCTCCTTCAGCGGCAGCAGCCCAGCTGAAGTCCACCAACTCGGGAAGCGTCCAGAGCCTGTGGAGCAATAAGACCAGCAGCTGTGAGGGCGCCAAGATGTTTGAGACCTTCAACAGGAATCTCATTAAAACAATTAAGGTAAGAACGAGATTAAAGCAGCCTAGAAATTCCTTCTAATTCTCCTTCATTTCCAGGCGGAGAACCCCAAATACCGAGGACCACGCCTGTGTGCCATGAGGATCCAACAGAATGGCCAGAGCAACATTCTCCTGGACAACCTGGAATCCATTGAGACCTACACTCCAGTGATCTACAAGCGACGAGAGAAGCTGCTGGACGAGGAGCTCAACGATGGCAAGGACATCATCACCAGCAAGGAGAGCAATGCCCAAGCCGCTGTCGAGGCCTGGCAAGGACCAGCAGTTCCCCACGAAAACGTGGCCCTTCAGCCCGTGTTGGAACCCCAGGTCGAGTCTCCAGAATCGGAAAAAGAGGAAATCAAAGCCGGCGGAGAGGCGCCTGCTGTGGGGAATTCCCCCAAACATTCCGCCAACTCCAGTTCCATAAGCGATGCCATCGACTACCAGGAGAGTGTCCTTTTGCGGCGACAACAGCTCAGTCGAGTGGCCGAGTGGGTGCAGCACAACACCCAGCAGCTGGAGCAGCGAAATCTCCAGCAGCCGCCGGCTGCCACAAGTGATTCCAATTCGGGCACCGAAAGGCAATCCTCTTACTCCACCCTCGATCGCATGGACTCCATATCCATAGAGAAACTGTCCATGGACTCGGGCTATAAGACCACGCCGCAGCAGCTCACCAATGGCTATCCGGAGAAGTCCACGGAGGACTCACTGTCGCCCAAGACGGATATCACCAGTAATTCCCTGCAGCAGGAGACCACTGTGCCGCCGCAGCCGCCACCGCCGATGTCGTCGTCGTGCAAGAAAACGGAAATGTGCACCACTTATTATAGGAGAACCACCAGATCGGGTCTGCCGGTGGCCTACACCACCACAGCGGCGGCGGCGACGGCGGGTGGGGGTGGAGCTAGCTCTGCTGTGGGAATTACCCCAGAGGAGTCCACCTCCTCCGGATCGGATGCTTTGATCTGTCCCGAACAGCCCACGTGTGATATACTCAACTACAAATACTATCCCAATGACACGGACAAGACGCGGTCCGTCCAGGCGGAGCTGCACACGACCACCCAGAATGTGGACATTGCCCAGATGGAGTACAATGTGAAGCAGTTTCTGCTCAAGCAGAACGAGTGGTCCATGAACGGCGGAGCGGGCGGAGCTGCATCAGGATCAGTAGCTGGCCCTGGAGGAGGAGGAGCTATGACCGGCATGGGAGCCCGGCTAATGCAGCGACGCATCCTGGGTCCCGGGGTTGGAGAACGTGTGCGCATGGCCACACCTGGTGGAGCTGTGGCCAGCCAATCCTCCGGCATCCTGCCACCCCACAGAACTGAAACGAATTTATAAGCAAACGGGGTCAAGGGACACACAGAATCCTATCAGGATTTCGATCGGAAGAGTAAACCAATCTGTATTCTAGTCTAGTTTTGCTACTTTTAGTTCATACTAAGCACTCCAGGGCACCGCTGCTCTATAAATATGATATTTATATGAATGGCTAAGCAATGCTTTAGTTATAAACTTAATGTGGGTGGAGAGAGGCTCTCGGCAGATGCTAACACAGCAAATAGCAATAATACTATACATATGTACGATAAATGTAATACTTATCTACGATCTAAGCTAGCTAAAGTTGCTTTTGAGCTATATAACTAAGCCGATAGTTAAGATCAGAAGGGGATATATAGATATATGTGGCCTAGCTTGATTTTTATTTGAAGAATAAGGTTAATATTTTAATAATTGTTATCATTTCATATAATTTACGTTATAATTTCCCTAAATGTATCTCTCAGTCTTCCCTTAGTCACTACTTTTCCTTTCATAATTTCCCCAAAAAAGTCTTCCTTAAAACTCCTAAAAATCCTCCTTAATCTACCCTCTATCAAAGGCCACAAAACCATTATCCCCTTAGCAATTGCAGCTATAAACAAAAGCAAATCTAAGACATATGATATAAAAATATAACTTATATACATACATATAACTTTTTGATGTCTGCATGTTAATATAACCCACAAGCCATTCGAGAGAACTTTACCCGAAGCAAGCCTAGGTTACAACCAAAAAAAAATATATATACATAAATGATATTTATAGGAATATACAGATAATTATTATGCTATATATACGATGGATATTTGATAAGCGCGTTATATTTTCTAGATTCCGATTGTGCAATATTTTTTAGTAGCGTGAAAACCACAAAAGGCGAAGAAAACGAATTTTTATTTTTATAAAATGCGACCAAAAAAAACCAAAACTGGGGATGAAACTTAAACCCTAATTCTGATTTTCGATTTACTGTTTTCTTTGCTATTTGCTATTCTTTTTATTGAACATTTTGTCCAGCTTAAGCCGATCGATCACGATATACACAAGTACTGTACCTTCTTAGTGACAAAGGATTTTTGTGCCGGAAACGATAAGAAACTGTACTCATTCCTGCCCATTAGATGACCTTCATATACTAGAGAACTGTAACCCTCTGCTATAACTGCTAAACAACAAAAGATATACACACATAAATGCCATGCTATATACACCACACAGACACAGACACTTTGCATTATAAACGTATCTGAACAGACATATGATTGTAATACCCACATATATATATATTTACATCTATATATACATAAAGCGTACTTATATTATAAATCAAAATCGAAATCGAAATCGTGTATTCAACCCATATACGTGTATATCCAACCCACAAGAACCCACAACAAAAAAAACAAAACGATCAACATTCAACGGCTTCAGAAAAACCAAAACCAAAATACTTTTCTACGTACTCCCCCCTCCTCAATCATCAATCAAAATTATCATGAGGAATATTTACTTGATATTTACACACCTAATACACGGCTGCTATATTTCTATATCTATGAGGGGGAATCTCTCTGAAAAAGCCTCTGGTGATTTGAAGTCATTTATAAAGAGCTATGATCTTTGTTAAAGAGATTTCAAATCCCCAAAGGCTTTTTAAAGAAATTCCCTCCTCTTTTAGCTATATATCTCAATTACTTTACCATGTATACACTGAGCGAAATGCTAAAACGGAAATGCTTTAAGACACTGTTATGTTTGGCCTACTTATATAAACATTTAATTAGCATAAATTCAACTTGTACGAAAATATGGAAGGAATCCATCTTCGAACCTCTGCCTGTTATGCACTTTATCCTATAATGATATATTAATATTATCAAAAAGAAAGAAAAGAATCAAAAACTAAAAGAAAACTCTTATTAAGTTCATGTACCAATCTCGAAGAAGACTTAACTCGACTAAGTAACTAAATCATTTCCGATAATCACTCTCACACACTCCGATCTTTGCTCCCTCACCTGTAACTCAGTGCTCAAACGAACCAGTTTTCCATTAACTAAAAATAAATATATCAAAAATCTCACAGAAAAAGCTTTTCCCCCAAAAACAATAGAACACTGCCCCCGCCTCTGAAGAATCCACACACTGCCCCAAAAATAAATCCCCTTCCTCTCTAACTTTAAGTAGCAACATTCTCCAAGCTCAAGAAATCACCAGAAAAACATAAAACCAAAACTTTACTTAAGGCAGCTTAAAAATCCCTTAGCTAAAACGTAACTAATATTATATAAAAATGCAAGCAAAAAAACAAAAAAAAAATTGAAATGGAATTTCAGAAAAAAAATGGATATATATACGATGACGAAAACTAGCTTAAATATTTGGACATAAGTTCAACTCCAGCTGCGACATCTAGTTTAAATTGGAAGCCTTCGTTCTATCGCCTGGGTTCGAGACATATATCCTTCAGATACTTAGCCTTATATATGAATGTGTACATTTTATGCGCGTCTCAGTTGATGTCAACATTTTTGAGCTAATGAACCACCTTAATGTGAAACAAAATTATAAACAAAAACAACAAAAAACCAAAGCAAAATAAAAAAACCAAAAAATAAAAAAACATCAAAATAATAAATCAAGAATAAAAAAACAAAATGGAAATAATTCAAATAAATATGAGATAATTTTTGAATAAAGTTTTATTGATATTTTTAATGGCAGTGAGGAGGGTTTTTTAAGATTTTTTTAGTTAACATTTATGGCTATCTTTTATTTAACTTAATTACAGGAACATAATAAAACAGGAAACGAAATCATTATAAGATTGTGTTTAATTTGTGTTTAATAATTTTTTTGTTCATTTTTTTATTTAAAAATATTACCGAATATCCCTATTTTCAGTCCCTGGAATAAAGTTTTGTAATCCCCCAAAGAATAACTTTCTCTCTCTGAATTTTAGTTAATTTTTTTGTTTTTCATATTTTATGATATTTATTTTCTCATTTCTTTTATAGATAAATTCCTGGGCTGAGAGTATGAAATAAATAATTTGTTGCGGTGCATGCACTTAGAAAACTAAAGAAGCCTTTTTCCCAAAGCATTCTCGGATTCTGGAATCGAAAAATAGCAAAGAAAATGGCATCAGTCGGTTGATGATGATGATGGATGAGAGGGTGCGACTCCTCAAAGGGCCACGGCATCGACGGGCTTCTGCTGGACAGGATCGACGGGCTCGTTCACCTCGCTGGCATCGTCATTGACCACAATGACCTCGTTGGTGGGCACGGCAGCCTCCTCGAAGGAGTCATCAATAGACTCGCCGCTGGCACGAACCTCATTCTCGGACTCTGGGACAAACTCGGCCACCTCATCCTGGGCAGGATCGATTTTGTCATCAACGGTGGGCTGCTTGGCGGGAGCATCAGTTACAGGAGCGGCAGCCTGGGCATTCTGTGGACGATTTCCGCCCAGGAAATTGATGATACCCTGGAGAGGATTGCCACCCTGCTGCTGCTGAGCCGGAGCCGCCGCTGTGGCATTGTTATTGCCACCGAAAACATTGTTCACAAACTGCTGGATGGGACCTGGCGGACGTGGCGTGGTGGAGACCGCCGGCTGGGAGTTGGTCAGACCCGACAGCGTGTTCTGGAACTGGTTACCCAAATTGCTGGCAAACTGCTGGATGCCCTGGAACGCCTGGGTGGTGGAGTTGACCACCGATTGGGCGGCATTCTGCACCACCTGGGTGGCTTGGGTGAAGGCAGCCTGGGGATTCAGGAAACCGGGAACTGTGGGCGCCGGCGTGGCTTGAGCGGCAGCGGCATCATCGGACTGGGCGGCAGCTGGAGCGGCTCCAGCAGCTGGTTGCTGCTGCTGCTGCGGCTGGAACTGATTCAGGAACTGGCCAATGGGTGAATTCTGGATCAACTGCTGGACAAAGTTGCCCTGGGTGGTGCTCTGCTGCGTGGGTGTGGCCTGGGTGGCCTGACGGACCTGGGGATGGGCAGGATCCTCCTGGTTTTCGGACTGCTCTTGCTCTACGGGTGACAGATTCTCGGCAGCGGCGGCCACGGGAGCGGCTTCTTCGGCTGAGAGAGTTTTCAAATTAATGGCAGCCGGCTTGGGTTCCTCGGGAATGAGTTCTAGGAGAGCTGGAGTTTCTTCCTTGATTTCCAGAGGCTTCTCCTTGAGGTCTTGAATTTCCTCGGGGTTTTCCTTGAGTTCCTTGGCCTTTTCCTTGATTTCCTCTTTGATTTGTTCTTTAATTTGCTCCTTGATTTCTTCCTTGATTTCGGGCTTAATTTCTTCCTTGATTTCGGGTTTAATTTCTGGTTTAATTTCTTCTTTAATTTCAGGCTTAATTTCTGGCTTTAACTCCTCCTTGATTTCAGGCTTAATTTCGGGTTTAATTTCTTCCTTAATCTCCGGTTTAATTTCAGGCTTAATTTCTTCCTTGATGGTGGGAATATTTTCCTCAAGTCTAGGCTTAATTTCCTCCTTGACCAAAGGCAAAGCCACTGGAGCTGGCTGCTGCTTCTCCTCCACCACGGTCACAGGAATATCCTGGGGCAGCTGCACCACTCTAGCTTGGCTTACAGCCAGGAACAACAGGATCAAGGCAACTGGCTTCATTTTTTGTCCAGCAACAGGATGCACTTTCACGTTTTCAAAAACTGTTTTAAATATTATAAAAATATTTATTTTGTCGATTTCAAGATGCGTTCGTTCACAAGCGCCTCACGGCCGCAACTGTTTGAAATTTCTTTAGGCCCAACGCATTTTATACAAACCGCTGAAGCCGCCGAAGCCGACGCTGGCAGAGCACCGCCGCCACCGCCGCCGCCGCCGAAGACAAACAGGGCTAAGAAAAAAAAAGAGAGATGAAGAAGGCAGTTGGTAGTTGGTAGGAGTTGGTAGAGAAAATATCAGCAATATCAACGCCACTCCATCCACCTCCCGGCCAATTCTTGGCGGCGAGTGTCATTGAACTGATACCTGGTACTGGTCCGAGTTCGACTTGCCATCGAAAAGGGCTCGGAAGAAGCCTCTTCAGGCCTGCAGATCGAAGCTAAAGAAGCTGCACTGCACACATAATTGGCCAGTGCCTTGGCTGGCTCTTGGTGGAGTGAGTGAGGCCCAGGGACCCCTCCTTCATCAATCATGTTTGTTTTAAAGGCTTTACGGCAATCAATATTTGGTTTTGTTCAAGGATGATTGCGATATGGCAAAAAGGGGATCAAGAAGGAAGTTTGCCAAGGGATTACCTAGGGGATATGTTGAGGATTTTGAGCGAGGAATATATTATGTATAGATTATGGTAGAGATTATATCTTTATCGCAGATATTTTCTTAGCTAGGTAAGGAAAATGTTAAATAATCTTTGGGTTATTTATTTGCTCAGCTGAAAAAACTGATAACGAAGTTGTTACCCAAGGATATGATAAGGAAATAAAGAAATAAATATACAAATTTACATTCCGTAGAAGAGATAATTGGATATATAATTTATTATTAATTTTGTAATTATATTCATATTTTAATTACCAAAAGAAATATCTGTAAAGTGTTTATTTAATAATAAATATAAGTCAAAAGTATATACCATTATATACCATTAAAAAATTAATTATCTAAAAAGTAATAAACATTAATCATGCCTCAAATAATTATTCAAATAAACTTATAAACTTATAAATAAATCAAATTAAATTCCTAAATAAATTTTAAAATTTTCCTTTAAAAAATAAAATATATAAAATACATATTAATATTGTTTACCAAGTCAAACTTAATACCTATAGCAAATATTGCCACTAGGAGCCTCAAGGAGCTTACATTGTCCAACTGTGCGGCGATTAGTCTAGCCTTTAAAGTCCCTCTTTGATCGTCTGGTTCAACTTCCCCTTTTTCCTTCATTTTCCCCTCTATATATGCGCTTTTTTCACTCTCATTCCTTGTTGCCTGCGACATTTGATCAGCAGATTTTTCTCGTTTTCTTGTTTGGTTAAACGCTCCTACAAGAAGTCCAAGAAGAAACCCATTTGCGCCGACGCGACTGGCTGGGATCTTCGTATCTTTTTATCTTTGGTTCTTTTGGTTAAACCGATCTGCAGAGCTTTGGTTTTGCTTTGGTGGAAACCCGTTCCCAAGACTGAAAAACCTGCTCTGGCTATTTTTAGAGTCAATTAGCTTTGGACCAGCGAAGACGACGAAGATGCAGATGCTGGGATGCATCTCTGGGATGCGTTTTCACCCATTCTGGGTTAATAATTCATTAGAAATGCAGCAACGCCGCCCACGAGACCAGCGAACAAAGCTTGGGGTACTAATGTCTATTCTATGCAAATGTCGACCATTTAAATGTAGTTAAATGGGTCAAACGCTGGGCCGATGTCTGGCCGGGAGAAAACGCTGACCAGCAGGAAAAGTTATCTGGGAATTATGGCCAAAGACTCGCACGATATCGATTGAAGTTTGTGGACTGATCGAGCAGGCCAAGCAGAACAAGTTCTTGGTTGAAAAAGGGCTTAAACCAAAGTACATGAAGGTAACTAATAAACAAGTAAACGATAAAGGAAGTAAAGGTTGCAAGGTAAGGATAGGAAAATACCCTTGATTTTAAATTACTTTATAATTTATACAAACTTTTGAACAAGTTTTACAGGTTTGTAAATATTTTTCTGTTTAAGAAAAATAATTGCTTAAAAGGGTTTCCTTTAAATTTGTTAAATAAAGGCTTTTGTAGACTGGTGCTAATATTAATACTGAACAAAGTAATCTTTCGGAAGCGCCCATAATATTTTTATAAGACAGATGTAAGCAAAATGTTATGAAAAATATTTCCTTAAATTAAAATCCCTAAAAATAAATTAAACGATATATAAATATATAAAATATATGCTTTAAATTCTTTTAAATATGACAAATTAATGTACCTAAAATCTTTAAAATTCATAAAAGTTTCTTTTAACTTTTGTTCTTGGGTTTTCTATTTAAAATCCATAATTTTTGCATTACTTATAATATTTTTAACAAGTTGATACTCAGTTTAGCAACACCCTTTCCTTAGTAAGAGCATTTAAAGCTAAAATCAAAGATCGAAAGGACATTGACTTGACTCCGTGGATCGATCTCTCTTAAGCGATCTCTGCTGAGTTTTTTAATGTTTCTTTTTTTAAGACCCCCGCCAGATTGTGCTTTTTATTTCTGCAGCAGCAAATTGATTTTGGTACAAACACGTTTTTCCATCCCACAAAAAAATCATTTGGGTTCTTTTGATTTTTATGGCTTTTCTGGGAGTTGTTTAATTGTTTTTGTTCCCCTTAATTTTTTTTTTGCTGATTTCTTGGCCCCAAAAATATTTGCTCGAGTTTCGGTTTCAGCCTGGCCTGACCAAGATTATGCAATGACACTTTTTTCTCTCTCATTTCTACCCATTTGTTGTTATCGCACACACAATTGGCTGTCGAATTAACACCTTGCTCACATCCATCGACAGGTGGGGGCGACGACGGCAGCGAATGGGCGTGGCAGCCAAAAAATCATTACTCTAAACGGTGGCAACTTTCACTCAACAATCGTGCGGAATACCAAAAAAAAAAGAGTTTTTAACAAAAACAACAAGCACAAATGCAAAGTAGGTGACAAAAAAGTAAAGATAATACAAAAAAAACACTAGTGGGAGCTGTCAATCAGGCGATCTTCGTCATCCGAAAAATTACCTCACTTTATCCCGAAGTTGTTTTGTACTTTTTTATGGCCTGTAATATTTGTGTCATATTTTTTTTATGTAGTCAAGGTCACTGGGTTTTTGGGCGAAATTCGCCAAAGAAATGAATTATTTGTTGCTTGCTTTAATGGTGTGAGAAATACTGGCCGTCGGATTTTGCTATTATTTTTAAAGGTGCAGAAAGTTAAATTGAAAAAGCTCGGTTCGCAAATTTTGTATTTTTGAACACAAAAATTCTTAAACTTGAAATTTTACAACAAAATAAATAATATCAAACTTAACACTGTTAACGCTGATAAAAAATGTATAGGACTTATGGGGTTGGAAATAAGTCATTTACTGGCAAAACATAACTGGATAAAAATAATTTAAAACATATTTTGAAAGGGTCATAAAAAAGAAAACGTTATCAAGCGGGCACATGTAAAAGTACAGCTTGTGGACGATAGGAAGGAGAGGGAAAGAGCGTAGAACAAGCAATTTCATCGCGCTATTTCCCTGTCTTTCTCCAGTCAAGTTCGTTGCCTAAGTCTTTTGTTTGTTATTTTTTATTGATTTCAAACCATTTAATAAGAAGTTTTGTGTTAAAATAAACTAATATTAAAAAAAAAAACGTAATTGATAACTTGTTATTTAGTTTAAGAACCTATTGAATTATTTTTAAAATAAATACAAATAAATTTATAAATAAATTAAAATAATAAAATTTCTACAGCTATCATTTGTAGTTTCTTACAACTTCCGGAAGATGGCGGCTTAGTAATATCCGTTTAGCATAGTTTCCCACCATTTTTGAATACGTTAGAGCTAAGCGTAGTGTAGCCAACAGGAAAAAAGATACTAGATTCAGGCGTTTCAGCATTTCATGGCGCAAACCGGGCCATGTTATAACCACCCCTATAAGCTAGTTTCTGGTCAAACATATACTAAGTATGAAAAAAGGAATGCTGAGAAACAAGATATACGAGATTATCCCCATTTCCATTTTTAAACAGACAATAATTTGTAGAAAAAATATTGATATATTGATATATCGATATTCCGATATATTATCAAATATCCTCAAATAGCCAAAATAAGCTACACTGGCTACACTGGCATTGTTGTTTTTTTGTTTTCTACGAGCGGTGGCGTTAATAAACTTTATTGCAAAATTACACAAGAATCGGTGGAATAAAATCAACGAAAATATGCGCAACGCGTGCTAGAGGCGTGCCGCGTAGCCAACGAGGTGTGGAAACGGGTGGACGGCAGGTGCGTAGCCCGGAGAGCACGCGGTTCGCGTCACTTGCAACAACACTTGGTGCAACACAGGCAGGCGGACATAGGGAAACACACAAACATACACCCACGAGAGCGGGCACGCACACATGCAAATATCGACGCACATGTGAGCAAAGCAACACAAAAAATAAACGAAATATAAAAGCAATAAAAAAGAGCAAATACGGAAGAAAAAGTGCCCAAAAATAACAACAAAAGTTATACAAAAAAGTTAATACACAAACAAGTGGGAGAAATGTTATAGAAATATGAAGTGTGCAAGGAAAAAAGTTAAACAAAATGCCAAACAAACAGGGAAGAAGGAATTCTTGTGCAAATTTCGAGTAAAAATATTTAAATAAAGTGAACTAAAAGGTGTTTACCAAATGTATAAAAACTAAAAAAATTTGAAGATAAAAATAATATTATATAAATGTGTAAACAATCCCACAAGAATATAAACAATATTTAAATAAATTTAAATATATAAATACAATCAAATCTAAACTATATAAAGTGCAATTAGGAACTAATTATACCAAAATAATTAACTAAAACTACATTTTCTTTGGCGCCAAGATATACAATATATTAATTTTGTGTCGTTTACCCAAGTTTTCTTAGATTTGTTGCCTTTGTTTGATTTTATGAATTATTTCCTGGTTACCCAATTGCTTGCCTAGCAACCCCCCTTACCGGCACCACCCCTACCACCCTCCTCCCATGTTGCTAGCAAAACAGCTGCTGATTAAAAAATTTCGACGTTTTCTTTATTTTTTATCAGCTGATATTACCGCCCACTTAGCCCAGCCCCCCGCCATCCGCCCCTTCTTGCATCTGGAAAACACACACAGACACAGGTGACTAATGCACTGTTCGCGCAGTTTGTCAGCTGCTGACGTCGTGGACAAAACAACAACAATAACAGCTACAACGACGGCTGCGTCCACAACAACAATAGCCTCGTTCTATAAGGCAGCGACGTCAGCGTCGGCAGCGGCTTCTGTCTGCACAACGCCAACAACAACACCGCGAAAATCAAAAATAAAAAAAGCAATGGCCACTACAACAACAACGCAGCAGCAGCAACAACAGCAAGGAGCATCAACAAATGCTAAAGATGGTAAGTCCAAAGCAAAAAATGTTAAAATTTAGGAAAAATAAGTAAAATATAGCAAAAGGTGGCACAGAAAAGAGTTAATGGGATTATAAAATTATTTATTACCATTTTATTTGATTTCTGAAATATATCTGAAATTATTCCAAGCTAAATAATAGCAATAATTTAATTACAAATCATGTTATAATTCATTTATTATTTTACCAAACAGAAAAGCCTACTACAAAATAAAATAAATAATATATTACCATTTATTATAGTTATAATCACTCGCAAGGCAACTTTCTTCTTGCATTTGAGTTCGAAATTTATAAACTTTAAGCAATTTTTAATTGACTTTTGATAAAATAGCTTCAAATTAAGGAGAGTTTTTATTTATTCCCCAAATTTTAAGTTGACGAATCATACTTCATAAAATGTACCTAACCAATCTAATAATTAAACGATTAAAATATCACAGAAAACTCTTTTGGATAGCTTAAAATATACCATTACTTAACCTTTTCTCAGTAGTTAAAAATATGGCCAGTAAACTGTCTAAAAACAAGTAAGAAAGCTACAGTCGAGTGAGCTCGACTGTGAGATACCCGCTACCCATACTTAAACCAGAAAAGCGTCAGGACGCCAGAAAAAAACAGTTAATACAATTTTGAACATAACGGACAAATGCAAATGCAAGTATAATATAATCACATGCATACAAAAATACCTACACATGTATCTATGTGTGTAAAAACGCGTTATTATTGCATTCAAGCGGCTAATAATTATTACCATTTATTAAAATTGCTTCTCGAATATCTTATAAGATTCTTTTCCGAACACAACCAAGAACGGATAAGAATATTTAGTTGGTCTAATTGGTCAACCAAATGAGGCATGCTGCCAGCAGCCGTTTGTGGCCATACAAAATTATTTCTTTAATAACTTCGACAATTTTTATTTGATCGCAACCAAATTTTCAGGGATCACACAGACTATAGTTCTTAATATACATACCGAAATTCGGGACTCTAGCTTTAAAATTATACGCTTAATACGCTTTTTTATGATTTGCGGGGGCGGAAGTGGGCGTGGCAAAAATTTGAAATAAACTTGATCTGCGTGCAAGCATAAGAAATACTGTCGAAAAAAAATTAGAGCTCTATCTCTTATAGTCTCTGAGATCCAGTGTTTCATACGGACAGACGGACAGACAGACAGACAGACAGACAGACAGACAGACAGACAGACAGACGGACATGGCTAGATCGACTCGGCTGTTGATCCTGATCAAGAATATATATACTTTATAGGGTCGGAAATGCTTCCTTCTACCTGTTACATACATTTCCTGCCGGCACAAAGTTATAATACCCTTCTACCCTATGGGTAGCGGGTATAAATAGTCATAAAATACCTTTATAAGTGACCTACAAAAGGTGTGACAAAAAGATATTATATATAAAGTGCATATGCAAAGGCAACTCGGTTAAAGTTCAAGGGGAACTTAAGAGGCGAGTCAATGACAAACTTAAATGCAGCTTAAGAAACTTTAGTTAATTGTCCAATTAAAATGAAGGCTTGCCTACCATTTAACTTAATTTATATGGAGAAATGTTAAACGTATATTAATTTGCTAATTAACATTATTGAGTTATTAAACAACACGAAGAAGATCTTCTATATTTACACTTTCTATTTTTGTTCCTCGAATACAAACATTCAAATACAATTTAACAGGACTTAGCCTGGAATTAACATTTAATCTCCAACAAATAAACTTATAATTAGTATTTAGCGATTTCCTCCAACTAAAATTTCATAATTTTCTTGTTTAACTTTTAGTTTTACAAAGTCTTTCACATTTGTTTGTTCTATGGAACCCACAAGAGCCGTAATCCTAATCCATCAGGGCTTAATCTTTTGTTTTGTTCTGAATTCTCCGCCAACGCCGCATGCCCCTTCTCTTTCTACTCTTTCTACGGGCCCATTGTGCCTCTCTCTCCCTCCTGCTGCCCCTCTGACGTAACTTGTTGAGCAATCCGCCTGCTGGCGGATGGATTTGTTTCTGGCTTTTTGGTGAAAGAAAAGTTTTTTATTAATATCAATAACCAAAAGAGCGAAGCGGCGAGGGCAACAAATAAGGCAAGAAATTAATGAATGCCGCTGGCGAATAAAATTCAACAACAAAAAGAAGCACAAAGGCACCAACAAAAGCAACAAACCATAACCAGCTTAACAACAATAATTAAGAAGTGCCGGCCTGCAAAAAAAGTGTAAAAAATTTCATATACATTTAATTGCCAAGTCGGATAATGGTAGCATGAATAAAAAATGGGGAAGTGGTGCAGAGGGGCAGCTGCTGGGAAGGTCAGCTAGAGGCCTGAAGGTCATAAGCATTTCGACGTTGTCGTCACCTCTGAACCCGCTCGAATTTATTGATTTTACACGCAGCAGCCACAAAAAAAGAGAGAAATAATCACAAAAAAAGAAAAGGAAAATACAACAGCTACAACATCAGGCATATTTCTCTTACCCGCCTGGGTACACTTTACCTTTACAGTGGGTCCTGAAATTAAGAGATAATTGGGTTATAAATGCGAAATATATGTTTTGAAATATTTATTTTATTTATAATATTTCGAATATTATTATATTCAATATAATTATTAACAACAACTAAATAAAGAATTTTTATAGTCATCTTTCTTGTTTAAAACTATTTTCCAAGCTATAAACTTTAGATTTCCAAAGAATCCTGGCAGTTAATATTTTCCCAAGCTCTTAATTGGTCACAGAACCTAAAAATAAAAGCTTCCTATTAACAATACTTATTTATTCGAATTTTATTTAAACTATTTTCTTAAAAAATACCTTCACAATTTCCGAAATAATTTCTAATTCCACTTTAAAATCCATTTCACCCAGCATCCACTGTACCTTTTATTCATATTTGTATGGGCCAAACATCCACACAAATCCAGTGACTTGTGCGGCTTTTGCTTTTGCTCTCCGAGTTCAGTTTCAGTGTGTGGCTTATGCCAAAGGCCAAATGGAAAAACCTGCTTTAAAAGCCAGCCAAAGAAGCACACGAAAGAGTCCAACGCACAGCAACAACTACAATTTCTATATAAAATCCCCTCCATGGTCACAGTTAGATGCTAAAATCGTGTGTTATATATATTCGCACATATATATTTGCAAGAGAGCTTGACTAGTTTGATAAACTGTAGCAAAGCTAGAAAAAACAAATCAAAATCTTCTAATTAAATCAGAGCTAACTGTTGCCAGTTAACGGTTTTCGTCGATAAAATTTGGCAGCAGTTTAGTTTATGGTTTTTTGTGGCATTTTTTTTTTAACAGAGATAAAATTGCTGAAATGCCAATTAACCTGGCAGCTATGTTTGAGTTTTTTTTATCCCAACATTCCTATTTAGAAGTAATTTTTTGTGTTTTTCTTATCAACTAAAAAGAGAAACAAAAACAAGGAATGTTTGATAAGCAGAATGACACAGCGGTTAAAATGATTCATATGAGTGATATATTATAGAAAGTACAAATGGACTTTGCATTTTCTGAACTCAAATCAATAAATATATAGCAGGGTGACGGGTCATAAGAGGGTAATGGCTAAATTCTCAGGTATATAAAGAAATTTTTATTATTAGAAGAAATTTTCTTAAATTTTTTTAGTTTGATATAAATTTTAAAATATATTAAATTGACACAAATATAATTTCATTGAGGTTGTAACCCTTAGCAAAATGAGGTTTTTTCCCTGAAAACCCCAACATAAACGTATACTAAAAGATATGCATAGACTCTTGTGATAAGTCACGTCTTTTCTAAGACAAAACCCACAAAAAATATCTTCAAAATAACACTTCCCAAAGATTAACCCTTTTATCAAATCGATTCCCACACATTTTCTTTCCATTTTTAACCGGCATTAATCTCATTTAATTGTCACAAATGTTTATCAGCAGCACTCTCCTCTCGTATCTCATTAGTATTTACATTGCATTTAGTTATTTATTCTGTTATTCCTTTTATCAGTTGTGATTTCGCTGCTTATCGCAGCAACTGCAACTTTACCCGAGGCAAATACAAAAAATATATAAACAAATACAAACAGCCAGGAAAAAAGTGTGTCCCAGTATATATATTTTTTTATTTTCCCAGCTCAGTTGCCATTTTCAATTAGTGCCCGGCACCGGTAGAGTCAACACACACGAAATGCTTTATAATTTTTATTCTATTTCATTTGAGAACCCAAACCCGAACTCCAATCCGCAGATAACTTTTTTCAAATATTTAATGATCATAAGGCAGCAAACACAAACACACGTTGGCCTTTTATTTGTCATTGGATGAATACGAAATGCAAAATACGTAACAAATTTTTGCAATTAGTGGATCGCTAATAAAACATAGTGGCTGCAAAAAACAAACTCAGTCTGCCTATTGACATATTGGTCGCTTTCAGACTGAATTCCCACAGCTGCTGCTGATGCTGATGCTCGCTTCACGTGCTTTTGGATGCGGCTTCATTTGCTGAATGCATTTTCCACCAGCTGGATGGACGGACAGACGGGCGTCATTTTTCAATTGCCCACCAAACCCTTGCCCCCGCTTTTCCCTAGCATTTTCCCAGCCACGCCTGGAGTGGCAGTTTGTCATGAACGAAGAGGCCAGGTGTCGGTCTGTTCATCGCGTTTCCTGTTTCCCTTGGAAACACTCGAAAAACAAATAGGGAAAGCCATCTAAAAAGTTGGGAAAAAAATACTTAAAGGTTTGAAGAAGCAAAATCAAGGGAACATCAGTTTCAAGAGCTTGTAAATAATTTTGTTAACTTAAAAATGGTTATTAATTTTTTTTTAGGATTTATAAATATATTTCTTAAATGGTTTAACATGAGATTTCCATTTTATATTCTCAAACAAATGATGCAGTATATTTTATACTTTATCCCTTATGCCTTTATCCCTTATGGAAATAATCCATTATTATAAATATATTTTTCTAAATGAATATATTTATTAATCTATATTAATTTCTTCTCTATAATTTTCAATAAAACCTTCTAGCTTCTGCAAAATTGTTATCTGTGCATCAACTTAACCCCATCTCAGCTGGAAAAACCTAACTCGGGCGGGCTCAGTTCGCAGTTGGCTCTCGGGGATTGCAATTTGATTTGTGGGCGAGTCCGTCGCGGTGTGAAGTAGTCTTTGGCTAAATTGCTGTGAGACTTTTCGCCAGACTTATGAATGAGTTTATTGTGCATTCTAACAACTTAACTGGGTCTTCAGAGGCTGCAACTGCCAGCCTGCTCTCGGAGGCTATATTTCACATTTAATTGTGGCGACTTGACGGTGGTGTCAAGAAGTTAACTCTAGGCTCAAGAGCACTTTGCAATTGGAATGTTGTTAAAAGTGCATAGTTTGCTATTTTTGCTGAGATTACTGCTGTGGGTTTTATTAAACAAATTACTTTGGATAAAATGAAAAACGATGGTTGAATTTCTGACCTAAAGTGTAGTTTTTTTCTATAATATAAAAAAAGTAGATAGAAGTGGCACTTCTGAAAGGGAATTTATATTGATGTTATTTTCATGTTTCGCTATTCTGTGTCAAGAGTCTTCACTTATATGAATTTATTTAATTTTAACACATTTTCTCTGACTAAAATTGTTCAACTGAAATGTAAATAAATACGAGTTGGCTTAATACAGCCTTTTTAAAGGTATTTCCTTTCCTTTTAAACCCTTTAAATACTTTTATGAACCCTTCTCTTGCTCAAAAAGTGACTCACTTGAAGTAATTTCCATAAATATCTCTACTTTTGGGTATTTAGTTTCCTTATTTGCACTTGTTCGCTGCTCATTTTGCTTGGCGCATTATAATGTATAGAAAAACTCCTTCGTTTCCCAGCTAATTTGTCTTGCACTTCACTTGAATTTCACCCCCTTTTGTATCTTGCACTTTGGCGCTTCCGCGCTAATTTGCTTAACGTAATTTGCATTTCACAAATGCCATTCGAGGCGTGTGAATAAAAAGCACAACAAAAATACAGCAAAAATAAGGAAAAATGTGAGGAAAAAAGTACAGAAAAAAACATAAAGCAAAGTGTGATTCGCTGTCAGACTTTAATGAATGGCCTGCAGCCCATGTTAAGCTCTGTTTACTGAATATTGACAAAACCCCAACGCCTTCCCCCGCCCTAATTGTTGCTAATTACGCGCATAAAATTTAAATCTATAGAAGGTGTATTCCACCGACTCTGACTCAACCGATTCCCAAATGTCTGCCTTCGTTCCGGCCTTCTGTTTTATGTTCTCGGCTTCATTACGATTTTTATTGCTGAAAAGAAACCACAAAATAAAAGCAGACAAAAAATAATAAATAAAGGAGGGAAACCCGAAAGTTCATTAGATGGAAATGCAGGGGGAAATCTTACGGGAGCATCTTTCTTTTTGATAAAAACCGAACTGGACGTCGATGCAACGATGCCTCAAGTATTTCCATTTGAATTTCCACTTTCCTTTACTCTTTCTCTGAATTTCCTTCCTTTTTTTTGAGGAAATCAAATGGCGCGTGGTCGCATAAAATTTGTTTTCAGTCGGTTTGTTGCTTGAGTCCTTTTGGATTAGTGATGGAAACGTGACCAAATGTAATTGCTTTTCTTTTAGATAAACAGATTCCTGGCAGCTTAAAAAGTGAACCCCAAGCTTAGCTGCCTAAATAAATAAATCAATCTTTAGCCTTGCTAAGGTATTTATTTACTTAAAAATTCATTAAATCTTTCTAGAAAACCAAAAACTGGGTTCACATTAATGTATTTATTAAGAATATTTCCATTAAACTTCCTAAATTTGTATCTCAGAGATTTATTTATTGAATTTCGCATCCCACATTCCTTTTCAATGACCAGAAACCCATCTTAATGTCTAAATTCCATCCCGAAATTGGGTTCTGGGTCACGAATATCATCGTGAGCATGATTCATGCCACACCTATGGGACTCTTTCTTCTTGGGACTCCAAAATTTCCCCTTTTTTCAGCATCCCTTCATCATTAGGCGGTGCCCCTAAGAGTTTCCACTTGAATAACGCCGAATGTTCTGTGACGTATCGTGCGGAATCATCTCGGACATCATCATCGCCTAACAATTTCTGTGCCTTGTTTTTGTTGTTGTTGTTTTGTGTTTATTTCGCTTTTAATTGTCGCTCGCCTCGTTTTGCCTGTCATCGAACAGAGCACACAAAAAAATAAACAAAAAACCAAACTTTCAAAGAGGAAAAAAAAAAAAGGAAAATCGTTATGCCAAAATGGGAAACTCGCAATTTCGGTTTTGTTTGTGTTTCCTTTTTGCATTTTAACAGACCGAGTGGTGGGGCGAATCGATTGCGAGAAATTCCGTATTTATTATTAAGTTTTGCATATTTTGCAAATTAAGTTTCGCCGCCACTGACGCACAACTACCAAATGGGCTGGAAAATCTGCTCACTCATGGCAATTACCACGGTTTACGGCCTTTGTCGTCTCGGACCCCTTCCGAATAATTGGAAAATTTAATCTATTCGAGTACCTGTCCCGGACACTGATTGATTTATTTCACCTCGGAAGAAGCTGCAACCGAATGTCCGATTGTCAATTGCATGCATATAGTCTTCTGAAACTAATTAAGCAGATATTTAAGACATATTTCAGGTGGTCCAGAGGTGGTTCTAAATGCAAATGAACGGTGGGTTGAATTGTACAATTGAAATTATAATAAATCTGTATCGCTTTTAAAGGATTTTTGAGCCAAGAATATTTTTTTTTAGGGATTTATTTTGAGAAATTAAGGAATATTTTAAAATAGTCTATTCTCTGAATATAATTAAAAGAAACTTCTAAATCATCTGAAATTTCCAAGTAGTTCCTTAAATCGCAAAACCTTTTTGCATATTTCTCCAATTTTTATTTACTTCTCTTTTAACTATTGACTTTTTAGCCATTGAAGATATTTGCACCGCAAATCCAATCATGAAAACCAAAATTTCAAACAACACTGACCACTGTCACTGTCCACAGGACACACTCCGACACTGACTCTCTCCCCGAGTGTCCTTAGCAGGACGACCAATGTCCGACATGTATGACGGTTCCAAGTGCTAACCGCAGCGGAACACGCATCAAATCGAACCAAATAGAACCGAAAATTCGCACGCTCCAAAGCAAATGCCACCGCAGAATGTGAAATGCACCGGACGACACACTCACTTAGACAGTCAAACCCACATTCAAACCTCATTCGTATTAGCAGAGTAGGGTGTGCCGAGTTTTAAGGAAAAAATGTGGATTGAGAATAGATTTAAAATCGATTTATATATTTAGATTGTTTGGATATGTTATTGTAGAGTCCTAATTGGTATAAGGGAAAATCCGCTCCTACAATAAAGCTTAATGAAAATGCTTAAAATTATATTTTTATTTTTATTTACTATTATTTTACTAGATCCTTCTTTAAAGTGGCATGACTCACCCTAATAAACATTGCCGGAGATACACGAACTATTGAAAGTGTGAGGGAGTTGAATGTGTAGTCCTGCCACAATTACTATTTTCCGCATACCTATTTTCCCTTCCGAATTTCACACCATTTCCCGATGCACCCCAAACATTTTGCGGTAATTTACCGCAATTTGTAAATATTTAATGAACATTAATTAAATGCAAATGTGAAACATTGCATCGTCTCTGTTGCCAGCTCATCTAGTTTTTCCTGCATTTATATTTCCACTCCTTTTTTTTTGTTTTTGCAAACAAGGCTACAATTTCATTTAATTTTACTGCCACTTCCAGGGAGACCAGGATGAAAGCAAGTCGAAATGAAATGGGAAACTGTAATGTGGAAATTTGTGAGTGCGCTCAATTAATTCGGTGGCAATTGACGCACGTGTGCCATGATGCGGGGAGATGGCAGTGGCACTGCTACGATGATGATATGGTGCTGCTGCTTGCAGTCGTGATCAGGTGGCGTATACTTGATAATTGTTGACACTTGTCACACGCTTCTCCCACTCTCTCCCTGGCTTTAGGCCAGGCAAGCGCAATTGAAAATTGAAATTGTCGTAGTTATGGGAAACGCCTATCTTGTCTGGATAAGGGGGAATGTATGGTATATAGTAGATACCAACAGAGAGCACAACTTGGGAGATGGGTGGCGAGAAATTGGTATGGAAGACTGCCTCAAGTCCCTCTGGCAATCAAATGTCAGTCCGGTGTTGCATTGTTAACAATGAAGCCATATAAATGATGCACTTGTAGAAATGTTATTAGCTTTATGCTTAGTTGGGAAACTAATATTTAGGTACTAAAATTCCTTCTTAATTTGATTTACTTCCTTAAACTTAAAGTTAACTTCCTTAAGTATAAGAGGCAGGACACACTCCGACACTGACTCTCTCCCCGAGTGTCCTTAGCAGGACGACCAATGTCCGACATGTATGACGGTTCCAAGTGCTAACCGCAGCGGAACACGCATCAAATCGAACCAAATAGAACCGAAAATTCGCACGCTCCAAAGCAAATGCCACCGCAGAATGTGAAATGCACCGGACGACACACTCACTTAGACAGTCAAACCCACATTCAAACCTCATTCGTATTAGCAGAGTAGGGTGTGCCGAGTTTTAAGGAAAAAATGTGGATTGAGAATAGATTTAAAATCGATTTATATATTTAGATTGTTTGGATATGTTATTGTAGAGTCCTAATTGGTATAAGGGAAAATCCGCTCCTACAATAAAGCTTAATGAAAATGCTTAAAATTATATTTTTATTTTTATTTACTATTATTTTACTAGATCCTTCTTTAAAGTGGCATGACTCACCCTAATAAACATTGCCGGAGATACACGAACTATTGAAAGTGTGAGGGAGTTGAATGTGTAGTCCTGCCACAATTACTATTTTCCGCATACCTATTTTCCCTTCCGAATTTCACACCATTTCCCGATGCACCCCAAACATTTTGCGGTAATTTACCGCAATTTGTAAATATTTAATGAACATTAATTAAATGCAAATGTGAAACATTGCATCGTCTCTGTTGCCAGCTCATCTAGTTTTTCCTGCATTTATATTTCCACTCCTTTTTTTTTGTTTTTGCAAACAAGGCTACAATTTCATTTAATTTTACTGCCACTTCCAGGGAGACCAGGATGAAAGCAAGTCGAAATGAAATGGGAAACTGTAATGTGGAAATTTGTATTTTTTCCTTTTTCAATTTCAACACACAGCCACAGCCGGTGCTGCTCCTTCACGCAGGTGTGGGTCCTTTGGGTTCACACACACATGTCCTGGCCAGAGCTCAGGCTCAATGTGCGTAACAATTTTTATGAGTATTGCGTTTTATCCACTCGTGTCTTCTTCGGCCACCCACATTTTCCCAAGAATTTTTATGATTTTTTACCTTTTTTTTTTTTTTGGTAAGCTTGAGCTCTTCTGAGGCCTTGTGTAAAGTTGTTTCCTCTTTGTTGTACTGTCAGGCATTATAGTGGAAAATTTGTTGTAGGTGGGTTTTCCATTTTTCGTTTTGTTTTTAAGGCAAAACTATGTACAACGCTTGATTGCGCTTTTCCCTTCCGAAACGCCCACAAAGCCTATTATGCCATTTTCTGTTTGTTATTGTGTTCCTGTTCCTTCTCTTCTTGTACTTTTAGGTTTCGTTTTTTGCTTTGTTTTTTGTTAGTTTTTTTTTTCTTTATTTTTGTGCTAGTTGGAAGATGTCCTTGCTGGAAGAGAGAACTTAAAGTGGGGGTTGATTTTTGGTTAAACGAAATTAAACTTGAGAAAGGGGTTTTTAGAAAGGAAGGAATGTGAAAAGTTTTTTTATAATATTTAGTTTTATTTTACAATTTAAAAGTATTCATATTAAATCTTAAAGATACTCTTATACTTAAATTGTACCTCTATTTCCTTAGATATTTCCCAGGGTATTTACCTAGCTGAATATTTATTTATTGACACCATTTGATTTCTCAGTTCCCTGGACACGAGAGTGTTCCTTCTCCAGAATGCTGTTGTCATTGCAATTGTTCGCCTACAGCTGTCATTCGAAGGCTGTAATTTGTTTGCGGCTTCCTTTTCCGCCCAGAAAACCCTCAGCATCATCATCACCATCATCACACACCTCCTGTCTCGCCTTCCCTGGAAAATGCCAGGAAAAATGCGTGGGCATTGGCAACTTTTGCTTTCAGCTGCTGCTTGAGCATTTCCATTTCCATTTCCATTCCATAACAAAAGCACTTGTGTGTGTCTGACTGGCTGGCTGCCTGTCTGTCTATCTATCCGCATGCCGCAGCACCACACATAAGTATCTTTGAGATATTTTTGGCTATCGCAGCGATCTATTTTTAAATGCGGCCGAAACAATCTTTTTGTTTTCCAAACAAACACAAAAGATACAACACACAAAATGATTTTGTTTAATTGCCATGACAGACTTATCTGGTTTTATATTTTCCGTTTATTTTTGCCTCCACAAAAGTAGATAAAAAACAAAACTGAATTTGTTCGTAACTTTCTGGCAGTTGAGATTTTTAATTAGCCATCATTAAGATGCTTTAGCGAACTTGGAGGGCTAAATAGCAAATTGCTGTCAAAATTAGCGACAAGTTTTTAAAATATATATTTTTTTTCTGGCGGTTCAGATTTCTTTTGTTGTCCAACGGAAAAGATAAGGCTGAAATTACTCGACCACAAAGCAAAATGTGTAAAGAGTTGGACCAAAAAAAGGCACAGAAAAAATCATAATAATAATAATGATAAACTTTAGAGAAAAGTTTTCTTTTCTCTATAGAAATTGTCGTCTATCTCTTGTGCCTCATTTATTTTCGTTGCTAATTTTTGACATTCTCGTGCTCTTCACAAAAAAGTCTTAAGCCGTTTTTCTTTTTTTACTTTCGCTATTCTTTCTTGAGAATTTTTGTTAGCATCAATTTTTTATGAGTTGGACACGCGTTCTGCCATCCGATTTGATATATATATACGCCTATTGATATTTTTGCTTCTATTTGATTTGTTTCTATTTTATGTCGGTTACATTTCGCTTTGGCTTGGCTGTTGACCATAAATTTGCTTGATTCTGCTAATTGACAGTCTCATGAGTGCGCTCAATTAATTCGGTGGCAATTGACGCACGTGTGCCATGATGCGGGGAGATGGCAGTGGCACTGCTACGATGATGATATGGTGCTGCTGCTTGCAGTCGTGATCAGGTGGCGTATACTTGATAATTGTTGACACTTGTCACACGCTTCTCCCACTCTCTCCCTGGCTTTAGGCCAGGCAAGCGCAATTGAAAATTGAAATTGTCGTAGTTATGGGAAACGCCTATCTTGTCTGGATAAGGGGGAATGTATGGTATATAGTAGATACCAACAGAGAGCACAACTTGGGAGATGGGTGGCGAGAAATTGGTATGGAAGACTGCCTCAAGTCCCTCTGGCAATCAAATGTCAGTCCGGTGTTGCATTGTTAACAATGAAGCCATATAAATGATGCACTTGTAGAAATGTTATTAGCTTTATGCTTAGTTGGGAAACTAATATTTAGGTACTAAAATTCCTTCTTAATTTGATTTACTTCCTTAAACTTAAAGTTAACTTCCTTAAGTATAAGAGGCTTGCTTAGACCCTTTCTTTTGACATTTACGATTCAAGTTACACCTTTTCTATCTACCTTTCTGTAGCCTTAACATTAATCTCTCTGCCTGCCTTATAATTAATCCATTAGAAACCATCTTTTCAGTGTAGGCTAACAATTGAATGCTCCACATTCATTCATTGACAGCCCACAGCTTCAGCTTTCTCTTGACCTCTCCCCCGCCGCCTCGACTCCCTGCGTCGCTGGGGGCTCTGTCATTCACTGGGTTCTTGTCTCGATTACATAACTCAGTTATTAATGGTTTCTAAGTGTTCCATCACGCTCTCTGCACCGCAGCACATTCCACCATCAAAACCATCCAAACCACCCGTCATACCCCATCAGAAGCCACGGCAGGCCATCAATGTTGTCATAGTCGTGACGTGGCGACTTCGTGACATGTTAACCCGAGACAAATGTGGAGCATGTCTGAGTGTTCTGGCGATTATTGTCTCTCCCCCATTCATCCACCACCGCGTCGTCATGGTCAGGTGGGAAATTGGCCTGACGTCCAAACAATTTCTGCAATTTGTTAATGAGTTTTCAGACTCTTCGATTGCTTCAGGGTGCTGGGGTCGGGCTGGGGTTTTATTATCAAAAAGAAAAAAGTTCATGAACCTTGGGCATGGAAATTCAGTGACCTCCGCACAATAGACGCCGGCCTAAATAGACTTCCTCCCCAGAAGCGATTGCTCTCAAACTGTTGCCGCACACCGCACAAAGGAACTCTGCCAAACTCTGTCGTTGGCTTTTGCTTTGCTTGGCTTTGCTTTGACAATTGTAGGTTAGTTTTAAAGTCATAATTTTCTTTCATATGGTTAGGCCGAAGTCGGCTCTACTCGCTCTTTCAATGCAGTTCCTTCGCCCGGCTTCCACGTTGCCACAACAATTGCGGCGTAAAAGCGTGAAAATAGCACACAAAAGGTGCTGTGGGGAAAATCGGAGAGGGGATGTGGTAGTGGGCTGAGAGAGAGTGAGGGGAGTGGGAAGGCAGCCAGGAAGGGGTCATGGAAAATTGTCACACAGGCACACAGGAACTTGAGCCAGAGCAGAGAGTTCACAGACTCCCGGGCAAGGTTTTGTGTGGCAGGTCGTTTGGTCCTCTGGCCTGATGTGAAAAGAAGTTTGCACGGTGGCTAAGAGTTTATAGGGAAATGGGTTTAAAAATTCAATTTTAATATGAATTTAATAACTGAAATGATTAAAATTATTTAAAGGGTTTTAATACCTCCTTAAGGAGGACCAAATTCAGTCTAAATATAAAAATAAATAATTTGTGTGAAATAAAATATTGAAAAATCTTTATAGACCCTTTTTGAAGAGTTTTTAAGATCGCTATTGTTTCCTTAACATCCCCGCAAAATATAAAAGTTGTATAAAAAGATTTATGGTGATTTGGTGATTTAAAACTACTTTAAACTGATTTTAAAAGTTTGCTGGCAGAATGATTATATCAATAATAATTTTAAAAATTATTTCAATATTTATTTGAATATAATTTTCAATCAAATTTGAACCACAGCTTTATTTACCCAATTGGTGTGCATATATATATGACCACCACGGTAAGTTTGCTGAGGTCTCGGGCTTCCAACTATTGCGTTTATGAAACGGATGTTGCCGCTTGCAGCTTAGTGCACTTGAGTCACCGTCACCGTCAGCAGGCATCCTGCCTTCCTTGCATCCTGCCACATCCTTAGAGCCTGCGACTTGCACATGTGGCGCGTGTTTTGTATACTGAAATTTTACCTTGGTCCGGCTCTCTCGTTTTGTCCTTTTGTCCTGGGCTCCTTTTGATTGAGAGGAGTCGAGGGCAAGGACCCGACCCAGCTCGACCGTCTTTTCGCCAGGGTCCCAGCCCCGACAAAAGGAATATTTCTGCATATATATTTGCCCTTTTCTGCATTGTGGCGTTAATTGAATTAGTTGGGTAAAAATATATTACCATATGCAGTGGATTTTAATTTGATTTTGCACTCCATTCCGTGTTGATTTTATTTGATTATTTGATGCTTTCATTTATATTCTATTCGCTTTTGTCAGACGCCTCACGTTGTCTCCAAAATTATGCAGATATAAATCTGATTTTTAAATTTAATTTATGCAATCGTTATTTATTTTTGTTCGCCTTCATGTGAAAGGTGTTTGCCAGAGATAAGAAATGAACTCGTGCCTAATTATCATATGTGAGAGAGCGTAGGTTTGTGATAGAATTTCAAAGGGGATTTTTAGTGATTTCTATTGGTTTTCCTAAAGCAGATTGTGTGACAGGTTCAATATACGATTGATTAGTTATTCCGACAAGGTTTTGTTTGTTTCTTGGTGAACGTTCTTCTTATGATTTTTCCACGACTTCTTTGAAGTCTCAATCCAAATATAATTCTCTGCATTTTCAAGGTACTTCAACCTCTGCACTTTCAATTTATGTCAACTACGTGAGCGGAAATCCCAACGTAGCAACATTGTCCTTTTGGCATCGAGAACTTGTTGCAGTTAACAAAAAATAAATTGAAATAATCCAGCTGCTTGGGACTACTGTTGCCATGGTGGCAACTCAACAAAGTCCCTGGATTTGTTACAAACTGCTTTGTAAGCCATAAAAATAGTTGCTCTCTACACTAATTGATGGACAAGATAGAAGGGTTGTCGTTCTGGTGTCCTGTGGTATCTCTCCAGCATGCACAATAATCTCCAACAAGGCACAAGGCAAGTGCAGGAGGATTTTGCACTGAAACTATTTAATAAACAAGGACACATGTCAGCGGAGTTCACAGAGGGTTTATACAGGAAAGAACCAAGCTTTGCCTTTTGACTTTTAGACTGTTCAAAAGGTATCTCTAGGATTGTAAAAATTATAGAAAAGGTCTTCGTATTCAGCTGAAACATTTTACATTAAAATAGGTTCTTAAAAGTTTGATACAAGAATCATACTAAGATTCTATCATATATTTATTTTACTGTAAAATCTTAAGTTTCCTAACTAATTTTTACTCTCAGTGCCCCAGTGGACACCGCATGTGGCGTCATGTTGACACGAAGCTAAAGTTTTTGGCAAATCACACTGAAAGGGGTTAAGAACTGAGGGGTTAAGGGTGCTGCCAGTCTGCATGTCCGACGCCATCGCCTCGTCTTTGTTTGCATAAAATATGTAATTCAATTTATATTTCACTTTCGGTGCTTTTGTTTTTCTTTTGTTGATTTCAATTAGAATTTCTGATAAGCTCGTTTAAGTCTGCAGACTGTCACTTCACTTCACTTCACGGAAGTTCCTTTCCCTGCTCACTGACCTCTGGCCAGGTCTGGCTCCTCCCGCAGACGCTTCCTGTGTGCAGGTTTTGGAATTAGTGCAAACAGACGCATAAATAACAAACACCTAAGACACTTAAGACTTTTCGGTGGCGGCTCCCCACCGAAATGGTGCTAATATCTGTTAGTGGCAGCTTTAAATGCAAATCCTCCCCACATTGATATGCTAAACAGATGCGTCTCCGTCTCTCGCTGTGTGCTATGTGTGACTTTGTCTGGCACCTCGGAAGGTGCTATCCAGGGACCGCAGTAGGGGCATAGTCATTCCATTGATTTAGATGCGGCTTTAGCTATATGGGCGGGCGGCATGCATATTGCATTTTGAGTGGAAATCGTTCGTAATGACCGCGTAATATTGGGATGAATGCCAAGAATCGAAACTTGGGCGGGAAAGGATCAACTAGGATTGAGAAGAAGTGATTTAAAAATCAAGGAAGAATTTGGAAAATGTTTAAAAGAGATTTATAAAGAAGTATAGGGGATTTTTCGAAGAATTTATTCACATTTTAAGAGAGTAAACAGTTTAATTATGACCTAAATATCTTAAAAATATTTGAGATATTTTAATAATCTTTTATATATTTATTAATTCACATTTTTTATATTTATAATTTAAAAAAAGCATTTGCATTTCTCTATAAAATATTTAAATTTATTAAACATCTTTATCACCATCTGAAATATATTTTTGCTTTATCGTTGAACCAGTTTCTTACATTTCTAAAATATTATTCACCATAAACTCCAACTCGATGCACTCGCATTTCCATTTATTTCTTGGCTAGCGAGCTACTTCCACGGATTTCCCAGCACTTTGCACGCTTTTATTTGCATCCACACCACCCCCCTGTGGATTTCCCTCAGTGGGTATATAGATAGATATAAAGCACATATAAGTTGCATATTTCGGTTATAGTTCTTGGATTTTGGCCAACGAATGCGAGAGTGTGTGAAAATAGAAAAGTTTTTGTTGGCGGAATGCAACATTTCGACATTTCGAGTTGGCTTTCGCGGTTCTTGTGTTGTTTGCTCTTTTCCAATGTTGTTTGCTTGTTTGTTTGGCTTTTCCTAATTTTCCGTAGCACTTGCATTTAGTATTTTAAAAACATTCTACTTTACCAAAAATGTGAAAAACTTTGTCCAAGAGTTGAATGCAAGTGGGCGGAGTCGATGTTTGTTGGCGCATTTTGTTGTTGGCCAATTTGCCAGTCAGTCGAGTCGAGTCAAGTGCCTGTGCCAGGAAGTTTCCCGATGACGTCGTCATTAGGCCAATTGAAAAGTTTTTTCTTATGCCAAATTTCCCTCCAATATGACCCAAATAATGAAGAGCCCAGCGTTGCCTTGCCCGGGCTTGTGTCGCTCGATTGACTGAAACTTAGTGGAGAGGACATACCACAAAGGAGGCAGGAGCGACTGGTGTCCTCCATTCACACAATTTAATTAAATTATGATGAAAGTCAGACCAAAGTTGACAAGTGCTTGAGTTCAGTAAGTTTCAAGGGAAATGGAAATTAAGTTGTATAGAAATATGGCGGAGAAGAAAAGTCTGTTAAGTGAGAAGAGCAGTTCGAACTAAATAATAACTGCTCTTTTTATGAAATTCCCATTATTACAACTACAAAATAAATCTAAACAAATTATTTAATATAAACAAAAGGGTCAAAGGCTGCCTAAAGCACCTCTGTTTCCTGATTGAAATCCTTTGAAAAGCACAATTAAATCAAGTTTTAATTATGGCCCCATTGTTTTCACAAATCACAATCGTATAGCTGCTTACTTCAAAACTCCCTTTCATCATTGTCGAGTCCATTAAATTTCTATTATTATTCCAAAGGATCCCTCCCCCAAGGACATCCCCCCCTTTTCACTATTCCCCATTTAATGTCAGGCCATGGCAATTATTAATTTTAATAAACCTCCCGAGCGTTGCCTCCTCCGCTTAATTTTTTTCTTCCTTTCCCTCTCGAAGCTCCGCCAGCTAATGATATAATTTTTCTTCAGTTAACTAATTGAATACATTTGCTGTTAGATACGACGACGGTGGAGGGGAGGACGCGAAAATGGGCGTGAATGTGGGGGGGTGGGCGTGGCAAGGTAACTGAAACACATGGCAGACTCACACAAAATGGCAACAAAGATTGTTAATAATGGCAAACAAGCGAAGCTACTGAAGTTTCCACTCTTGCCCTGCCACTTGAGCATTGACAGGCGAATTTTCCTGTATCTTAAGAGGGTCTCCTCTCCTTCTTGCCCGCCCCCCATTTTCCCCGTCTTCCCCCCTCGAAGAAGAAGAAGAAGTTAATTTGCAGCGACGGGCACGCAAAATCAAAAAGGGAAATGAGAATGAAGGGAAAATTAATGCGACTATGAAATACCTGTTATTTTGTGGAGTCATTTAACAGATGAAAATAGTCGGAAAAGCGTAAAAAATTAAATAATTATAATAATAAAATATATAAAGTATTAAAATGGTGTATTCAAAATTTGTTATATTTTTTAATATTTCTTTTTCAGGCTTTTGAGCAACATTTTAAACGATTTTTAATCTATTTGTTTATCTCCAAATCCTCTCCTTCGACTATCCTTTAGAAACTTAACTTTTCTTTATATTAAACGATCGAATACAGTATACCCTAACCCTAATATAGGGTAAAATTGCTGGCAAATGGGGAAAAGCTTCTGGTTTTTCGGTTCCTATGAAGGGGGCAAGGGGGGGAAATCAAGGAAACCGGGTCGCAGGGAAGTGGTCCGGGAAAAACCAAGACGAAGACGAGCACACAAAACGACATTCCGCGGCAATCAAAGGGGGGAGGGACTTTGTCTGGGTGGGAAAGCGGAAAGGGGGCGGTTTTCGGTGGGAGAACGCATTACAAATTCCATTACTTTGAGCAGCGAACATGACCTGATTTTTATGTATATGTATGCGTGTCGGTGTCTTCCGTGCATGTGTGTATCTGTGTGTGAACGTGTGTGTGTGCGGAGATGCTGCGGGAAAGAAATTAGGCGGACGCAAAGGAAAGATGGCACGAAGAGATGCTCTACCATTCGCTGATGATGGCAACAGTCTGGCTAAGGTTTGGCGCTGAAAAAAGAAAGCTAGATGTAAAATTTATAAATTTATTTATTTAAATATTTGTATACCTCTTGATTAATTAATTTTCTATGTTTATTTATTTTATATTTTCTGTTTATTAACTTTCTTTGCCTGCCCTAATTTCTTGCACTGCATTTGAGCGCCCATAGTGTGCGTGCGTGCATATTTGAGCCACGTATTGGCCAGGACCTCTGCCCCACTCTTGGGCCCACTCCTCACGCCTCTGCTGGCCTGCCTCCTTGCTCTGTCTTAGCCTGCTTCTTGGCCACTTGTCGAGTCACGTAGCAAAAAGTTTTAAGCATTGGCACTTGCGACGTGCAATGGCTGTCCCTCCTCCTGCTGCTCCTTTTCCTCCTCCTTCTCTTTATACTATTTCCCCACTTGCCACCGCCTCCCCCCCTCACCAGTTAGACAGAATCCGCTGCCTTCTTTTTGGCCAATTTTGGCCATCACAGGGCAATAAATTAACACAAAAATGAATGGATACGGGTTGGTACACTCTACTCGCACACACACAACTCAATCAACTCGCTCTGCCTTCTGTTCCTTGACTTTTTACGTTAGTAAAGTAGGCCTAAAGGGGCTGGGCAGGTTGGCAAGGGAAGGGCAGTGCAAAGTGCAGTGGGTTATTGGCGCACTTTTATGACCAGAAAAATTGCTTGTCGCACGATTCTCTCACTTCTCATGCTTCATTTGCTGGGTCCCTTCTTTATATGGCTCTTTTACACTCAGAAAACAATAATTAACCAGTAAATATAAGAAGTAAAATTACCTTTCAAGGGATTATAGAAATGATTGAATATTTAATAAATAATTTTAATTATTTTGATGGCTTGTAAATCGTGCTTTTTCCCGAATTTAATACCTTATAATTCCCTGGTAAACCCTCGCTGTGTGTATTTCCCTTTACTCCTTTGCAGGACATTTTCACAATGAAAGTGTCACAAGTTGGATGGGCGTGTAACCCAGGGGCAGTTTCGGGTTGGTCGGTTCAAAGTGCACTTTATTCAATTAAAAAGTATCGAGGGAGCAGGCAGGGGAGGGGCAGAGCAACAGAGGAGGTCATGGGAAGAGCCGCCCGTCCGACATGTAAAATGTTGTAAATGTTTGCCGAAGGCAAATTGTCCAACCAATTATGATTGCCAAGAGAGAGGGAGGAAGAGGGAGAGAGGGGGGCGCGGACTGGGCCAGGATAAGGATGATGATGATGATGGTCGGCGGTTTGAGGTTGAGCTGAAAATGTTGAAGGTTTTGCGGATTGTGGGTCGATTGGGCCAAATGTTGAACCACTGAACTGACACAGTTTTTCCCTCCAGCTTAAAGCGGACAAGAAGAAATGAAAGCATTTTATGGAGAAAAAGGGGTAAAGTAAATAAGTAATGAAGCAAAGAGATATTTTAATATATTGTTTGGAATGAAACCGACGAAAAATAACACGAAAAAAATTCCTATTAAATTTCAGAGAGCTTGATTTAATTATTGAGAATAATGATTTGTGATTCTTAAAGGATTTGAAGCATGTCTTTAGATTGGCTCAATATATTTTTATAGTTTTTAACATAGAATTTTTTGCAGCTCTTGAAAGCATTATTCAAATGTTAAAATCTAATATTTTATTCACTAATACAAGCTAAGGCTACTGCATTTCCACAAATCACTCCCAAAAGCTCGGCTTTTGATTTATTTCCCTCACTTACATCACATGCTTACCATAATTTTCACACCATACAAACGTCATATTTTGCCTTTTCTCATGACTCACAACCAAACACAACAGACGTAAATAGAGGACTGAACAAATCATGTGAACTATTATGGCAATTTGCAGTTATTAATCAAAGGGGCGTCAGGCAATATATGCACACAGCATGTCACACCACCGCCGCCGCCGCCATCTCCATCTCGCCTTTTGCATTTCACATTCATCAAGTATGCAAACGGCAAACGGGAAACTATAGAATCAGATAGTGCCAGAGATTTACGACCTACTTCCATATGCATGACGGCTGCAAAACGCTGCCAAAGTGACTGACTAACTAACCAGAAACTGCAACTCTCGAGCAAAGCCCGAAATTTTCGCTTAAAAGGAGTCGCTGCCTCTACATATGCAAATGTCTGCCTGGCGCTCCATAACCCTTCGACTTTGACTTTGGAAGGAAGCATCCACTTTGGCAGCTGCTCCTTTGGCTGCTCGCAATTTGCATTACTCATTTGACACTTTGTCTATCAGGTGCAATCGCAGACAGCGCCCAACACCTGGGAGTCCCAAAAACACACACAGAAATGCAACACAAAAAAAAGCATAAATAAAACCTCCACAGCTGAAAATGAAGACGAAGACGAACGCTCCTTGGGAGCAAAAGACGTTGATGAACGACAGCCTCAGAGGCAGAGGCACAGAATGTAATCCTTGAGTGGCAAGGCAACATGCAACTATTACACTTGAGAAATTTGGTAACCCTTAAGGGGAATTAGTAAATCAATGGAAATAAAAATAAAATGATTTGTGTTTAAGATAAAATAAAAGAAAATAACATGAGCTTTAACTTAACTTAAAAAAAAAGCAGCATTAGTTAGTTATAAAGTCTCTTGCCTCAAACTTTAAATAACATTTTATTCTTATACCTTTCTCTAAGTGCAGCGACTGAGATTCTGGCTGCAAATCGTAGTGGAAGTTATACATATGCTTGATATAAATCTTGAGAGCAACTTTGCCTGTCATGCATAACATGAAACCACTAATTGATGTGAAGGCAGCAGCAGCAGAAGCCTCAGAGACTTGAGACGACTCAACACCCAAGACTTGCAACTCAAACTCAAAAAACTGAAGCCAAAAACTGAGGGTTAGCTGCGGAAAGAAGACTTTCTGCAAGTCTGCGTTGCATGACTAAACTTTGGGCTGCTTTTTCATTATTAATCAACTGCGAAAATTTCACAGTTGCAGTAGGCAGTAGCAGTTGCCGTTTCAGTATCAGTTACTCACTGTCATGCCAATACTAATTAGGGTTAAGTAATTTAATTTTTGTTTACATATAAAAAGCTTTAAATATGCCAGGGATTTGTGATGGGAATGTGAAGACAAATATGGGTATTATAAAAGAGGGAAATATGAGTAATGCCATAGGAAATAGTTATTTAAATACAGAGAGAGGGTTTAAATAAATAATTAAATGCATAAGTTATGGCTTTAAATACCTTTTAAGCTCTATAAATCCTTAATATTTTACAACTAATTTTAATATATTTACTTTTTTTTACTTTCAGGTAAGTTTTCTCCTTTTGACTCATCTCAAAACCTACTTCCAAGACCTTTTGTATACACATCCCCTACTGCTACTGGTAAGCCTTTTTAAAAATCATTGTCAAGGACAAAAATTCCATAAACATGGCCATATAGACCAGTCAACAAACCCATTAGGCTGGCCCCATTTATAACTCTCCACAGCGAATGAAGAACATTTGTCCACAAAAAAAAAGAAGAAAACTTTCATTATGACATTTTATTGTCCGTCGGCCATTTGTGCCGCTCATTGTGGCTGATTCTAGTGGTGGTGTTGTTGCCAGGAGACAATGACGACGAGGATGATGATGATGGGCAGGCGAAGCCATCAGAGCGAGTCCCCCAGAATCGTAGGCGAATCCCCCAGCATCCGCAGAAATGTCAAGACTAGAGGCTGGGGGGAGTTTTGGCCAGGACATCAACAACAAGCTAATGGTGTAACTGCTGCCAGTTGTTGCTGTTCTTTCTGGGCTACACCAAAAATAAACAAGTAAGAAAGCTACAGTCGAGTGAGCTCGACTGTGAGATACCCGCTACCCATACTTAAACCAGAAAAGCGTCAGGACGCCAGAAAAAACAGTTGATACAATTTTGAACATAACAGACAAATGCAAATGCAAGTGTAATATAATCACATGCATACAAAAATACATACATATGTATCTATGTGTGTAAAACCGCGATATTATTGCATTCAAGCGGCTAATAATTATTACCATTTATTAAAATTGCTTCTCGAATATCTTATAAGATTCTTTTCCGAACACAACCATGAACTGATAAGAATATTTAGTTGGTCTAATTGGTCAACCAAATGAGGCATGCTGCCCGCAGCCGTTTCTGGCCATACAAAATTATTTCTTTAATAACTTCGACAATTTTTATCTGATCGCAACCAAATTTTCAGGGATTACACCGACTATAGTTTTTAATATACATATCGAAATTCGCGACTCTAGCTTTAAAATTATACGCTTAATACGCTTTTTTATGATTTGCGGGGGCGGAAGTGGGCGTGGCAAAAATTTGAAACAAACTTGATCTGCGTGCAAGCATAAGAAATACTGTCGAAAAAAAATTAGAGCTCTATCTCTTATAGTCTCTGAGATCCAGTGTTTCATACGGACAGACGGACAGACAGACAGACAGACAGACAGACAGACAGACAGACAGACGGACATGGCTAGATCGACTCGGCTGTTGATCCTGATCAAGAATATATATACTTTATAGGGTCGGAAATGCTTCCTTCTACCTGTTACATACATTTCCTGCCGGCACAAAGTTATAATACCCTTCTACCCTATGGGTAGCGGGTATAAAAAGTTTTTTTAGTGCTTACACTAAGGAAAAATTGAAAGTATTTCTGAAATCTGAAACGAATAGGGAAACCCCTTAGTCGTTATTTTTTAAAAAGCTTTCAACTATATTCCATAATTAATAAACTATTTAAAATGCATCTAAAAATTATATTTATTATTATAACTATTATAGGAACTTCTCCGAATTTTAAAAATATTTTTTCTCCATGCATTATCTACACCTACACTCAACTTTCTATTCTCATCTCTCTATGGCTTCTATTCGCTTGTCCTGTGTTTGTTTTGGTTTTTCTGGCTCTCGGTTCTCGGCTCTGTTGATGTCCTGACAATGGCGTTGATAATTATTATTAGTTTTATTATGTAACTTTAACGCTAGTTCGGGGACTCGTCTCTCGTCTAACGCGACCTTTGAGAGAAAAATGGTAGAAAAACTAAGGGGAAGGAAACGAAACGAACATCAGGGCTCTCTTTTCTATTTGCTTAAAGTGTAATACAACACGAGGATTTTGTGTAAAAGTTTGCCTTTTGCCAACTGAGATGATGGACAAATGCCTTTGTTTGCTAATTAGAGAAATTTTGCAAATACTCGTAGTACATACTTAGAGGGTCTCAAAAAAAAAGGCAAGAGAAGACAAGGGGATTCTCAGACAAATAAAAGTTATTCCAATTGCACTTTACGAGCATAAGCATTTTTCTTTGTAATTTAAAAAAGGATTTCCCTTGCATACTTAAAATAAATATAATCAGTAATTTCTGAAGAATTTATTTGAACAATAAATAATAAAGGGAACACTTCTTTTACGATTAATAATACATTTTAAAACTAATCTTTCGTTCGACACTGATAACCCTACAAAACTTATTTCCAGCTTATTAGGATTTTTTTTTTTCAATAAAAAAACTCCGCTTCACAAATTATTGTTGATTATTCCTTGTTTCTTAACAAAAGTTTGATTTTGTTTTCATATAAACTTTTATTCTTTTCGTAGTTAAAAAGCAAATTCAACGATTCCACAAAACAAATCTTTTGCAGAGCCAAAAGAAGTTGTCTGACTTCAACTACCACGGCAAGGAAGTTTTCCTGCTTGTTTAAAGAAAATAAGGAAAACTTCTTAAGAATATATATACATATATTCTCAGACTTTTCCACCCAGTCTCAATTTCTCCCTTTATGCCTTTAGCTTAATTAAATAAAATGCAATTTAAAACCGTTCATTGTGCAATCGCTGCCTTTTCTTGTTTGAACAAAGACTCCCATCTTGTGGGCCCCCTTAACAACCTGAAAAACAACACCCATGTGTGTGTGGGTGAGTGTGTGGTAAGAAGCAGCAGCAATGTAGGCAGCTCTAAGGATGCAATGTAAAATAGAAGTTAAAATAAGGAAAGAAAAAGGAAGTCTCTAAGGGTGGGAAGTGGTTAACCTTAAGTTCTATGTGGAAAAAAATTAAGAATTTGTTATCAAATTTAGATTAAAGGTTTAAACTATTAGTGTTTAAAAAATATTCTTTTTATTATATTGAAACTATTTTCTAATATTTTTTTAGTTCTAAAAAGAAAATATTATTTTAAATTTCATATTAATTCATGTATTCTTCTTTTCAAGCTGAAAATTTACAAAATAAGCTTGAAATGCAAAAACCTTGTTTATGAATTTAAAAATTCAACTAATTTTCATGATATTGAACTTAAAAAATTATTTAAATTTTTAGAATTTTATATTTTTATTAAACTTCAAAGGGTTAACAATTTGCTTGCTTGGCCTCTTGGTTGGCAGGCAAGAACTCTCGCTCACACATGAGCTGATTACAACGACGTTTGGGCGATGATGACGATAATGATGTTGTTGTTGATGATGATGTAGGCAGAGTGCCACGCCCCCAGCGACTGGCCTTCGCCTACCGCCCACTTCTCCCTGTCTGCCACACAGCGTCTTAAGAAACTTGCGCGGTCGTTTAACTTTGTGCGGCAGCGATTAAATTTCCCAGTTCTTGGACCTCGTTCTCCCCTCAGCCTCTTCCCTGCCCTCAGAGCGCTCCATTTGAGTAATTCTCCTCGCTGCTGCTCCTTATCATGTGTTTACTATACTGCGAAAAGGTATAAGTGGGCATATAGAAGGCGAAGAATGCAGTCGGAGAATGGAGGCGAAGAGGAATGGCACTAAGCGCATTAATTGAATTGTAATTGCCGACGTTGTAGTACCTGGGCTTTTTTTTTATTTTTACTTATTTACTTTTCTCATTTCTTTTTTTTTACCAACTCCAATCTCCTACTAAGGTGCTTTCATTGTTGTTGTGTCACCGATTTGGAAGTTTGGAATTGGTGGCGGAATGAGATTCGCCGGTTGCCTGTCTGCCACTCAACTGGTTCTGGTTTACCCACATCCACATATTCACTCGCAGCTCAGTTCCTGCCCAGTCCCCCTTTCCTGGGCTTTTCCTCTGACTTGGCCTCGCCACAAGCTCTGAGTTTTCCAAGCTGTGTGTGTTACCAACAACAACAGCAGCAGCAGCAGCATGCCAAGCATTTGGCCAATGCAGTTGCTGATTTGTGATTTCCAGGGTAGCAATATATTCTTGAAAGTAGTACACCCGGAGTTGGTGAGAAGAAGATTAAGAGAAAGAATTAATCTTTATATTTTAAAAACCGTTAATCTTTATTGTGAAAAAAAAAAAATATTCTGCGAACATGACCTCTTTTCTTATCACAATAGTTGGATGATAACTCTTGTCATTAAAAAGTTTTAATGACTTCATTGCTGTATAATTTCTGTATTAATTGAATCTCAATCAGTTGCACTTTGACTGTGGTACATTCAACAAGCTAAATAACATGAAATCGAAAGTCTTTGTATTGATTTTACTGTTGGATTTTCTACATTTAATCGTAGCAGAATCGGTCCAAATATCCTCAAATAATTCAACAATTTCCCGGGAGAAAAATTCACTTTTCTTTGATTATTTTAACCTGTTGGTTACTACCAATGATCAACTTCAAACCAAAGTAAATATATTGGAATTCTCTAACAAGTTATTAAATATCCAGTTGGTAAAAGCTGAAAGTCAAACTAAGGATCAAGAAATTCAGGATCAACTAGACGAGCTAAAGAACCGAGAAGATCAAGTCAAGGATAAAAATAACCGGCTTCATCTACAGGATAATCAAATCAAGGACAAACGTACAGAGCTAAAAGAAAGGGAAAAACAATTAAATAATAGTAAAAG
Source organism: Drosophila anomelani (assembly GCA_035045905.1). Taxonomy (NCBI): domain Eukaryota; kingdom Metazoa; phylum Arthropoda; class Insecta; order Diptera; family Drosophilidae; genus Drosophila; species Drosophila anomelani. The sequence goes on from JAWNOO010000165.1 coordinate 4,561,476, forward strand.
AGTTAATCAGAAATTGCAAAACAATTTATTTGTATGCGAAAGTGAAATTATGGAAAAAAATGAGATAATTAACATAAGGGATAACCAAATCAAAATGGGAAATGAAATCCGTATAAAACTAGAAGAACAAGTAAACCAAAAAAGTGCAGAGATAAGAGAAAGTAAAGAAATTTTAAATAATATGTCAGATATTATTGAGAATTTGCAGAGTCAATATAAAGAAATTCAAATAGATAAAGATCAGATTTTACGGGAAGATATTTCATTATCTTCTAATTCTCATAATCTAACTTATCAGATACAGAATACAGATGTAATTAATATGACTCAAATTATTGATAGTTTAAAAAGTCAATTAGTAAATGCGGAAACTCAAATCAAAGAGAAAATGGAACTGATCGATGTAAAAGATAAAGATCTAAAAGAACAGGATGAACAGCTGAAAAAAAGTAATGAAGAGTTTAGTAAAAAAAATGAACAGCTTGAGAAGCAAAATGAGGAGCTCAAGATACAAAATGAAAAGCTATTGAAGGAATGTGAACATATTAAACAACAGGATGCGCTATTGGTTAGCAAAAATAAAGAAATTATTATCCAACGGGAACAGATTACAAAGAATGATATGAAGATCAGTTCCCTAAGTAACCACATCGAAGCGGTTACCTCTGAGTTAACTTCCAAGACAAATCTGCTTTTAGTTTGCTCAGGATTTAAACAGTGCCCCAAAGGCCTGCCAAATGGAATTACCAGCATAAAATTATCCAATGAACAAGCATTTTTAGCTCCCTGCAATTCATCTGGATGGATGACCATCCAAAAGCGATTCGATGGCACTGAAAGCTTCAATCGCAATTGGACTTCATACAAGCAGGGATTTGGAAACATAAGTGGAGAGTTTTTCATTGGCCTGGAGAGCCTGTATCAACTGACCAAGGCCAAGCCCCAAGAACTTCTTATATCTCTAGGATATCAGCATGAAACCAATACCTATGCTCTCTATGATAATTTCCAAATTGGTAGCGAGAATGAATCGTATTATCTTAAATCGATTGGTAACTTTTCGGGGACACTCGATAACATTCTAGGTTATTACCTAAACATGAAGTTTAGTACTTATGATCGGGATAATGATGAGCTCTCCGGAAATTGCGCATATTTTCTTCGCGGTGGTTGGTGGTTTAAGGATTGCGGTACCAGGTATTTGAAATATTTAAAGACATTTTTTTTAAAAAGCTATATGTTAACTTTTGTTATTTTGCAGTTCGCTCAATGGCAAATATTATAAAAATGGACAACAATTTTTCTTGTCAATTTTTGTGGATGGCAAATGGATTTTTTATACCTTTTTGGAAATGATGCTTAAACCGAAAAATTATTGAAATAATATGACCAAAAAAGTTTAATAATTATTAAATACTAAAGAAAAAAGTATATGTTAAGAATTCATAAAGAAATGTTATTTGAATATTAATTTTCAGTTTAGCTACTATCTATATTTCCCTAATTGATTTGCAATATGTTTTTTTTTAAATTAATTAAGATTAACAATAATATTTTACAAAAATTGTTCAATAAATTGTTTTAATTTTGAAAAAAAGATTGCAATTTTAAAAGTTTTCTTAAGATAAGAAACTTTTTTTAAGTATATATAATTTTATAGAATTTTAAAACCAGAATTTGTGGACTTCAATTGAGTTTCCCCTCAGTGCCTTTCGGTCATTCTCAGTCTGGATCTTTATACTGTTTACCCTTTTTTTCTAGGGTATCTGGTGATGGCCACATAAATCTCAATTTCAATTGTGCATTCCAAACACTTCTTGTTGTTCTTGTTCCCCCTGCGTTTATTTTTGTTGTTCCCGCCTGTGTTCGGTTCTGGATTCTCAGTTTTCTCGGTTGGTGTCGGCTCTTTGGTTCGTTTTGTGTTTGGTTTTGTCTGTGTTTGCCGGGCTGTGTGTTGTTGTTGTGGCATGGCATGGCCCTCTCCCTGGAAAGTCCATTCGTTTTGCCCCCACCCCCAGATCACTCTCCCGTTTGACTGGCTTAAAGGACGCTGAAGGTGAACAACTGCAACTGAAACCGGTTTTCCCACCACAACAGCTCCTCCCCAGCTGCTCCCCTTTCCCGTTTTCCTCTGCAGTAACTTTGGGCAGCAGGCAAACAAAATGTTTGCAGTTGCATTCACTGATTAGAACGTGGCAAGTTAAGCAGTTTCTCGCCCCCTCCTTCCCCTCTGTGTTCCCCCTCGCGACAGCTTACATAAATTCACGTCACTCATACGCCACGTGGGCTCAGTTCAGTATCGCAAACTCACACACACACACACACACATAGTGATGGTGTTGCCTTGTTCTCGCTTTTCCAACTGCAATGGGTTTTCTTTTGTCGTGCACTGCAGAAATATTTCTTGAAGATCCATTAGATATTGGGACACTGAAAGAAAGGAAATATGTAACTTAAAGAAAGGGTTTAGTGTCCTCTGAAATGATTATAAACATCTCAAATTTGCAAAAAACCTTCAGGATTTTCTATCAAAATATCAAAGGATGGACTTTTATATAGAATGTTTAATATATTTAAAGGGTTTTTCAACATTGAAAGGGTTTAGAATTTTCCAAAAGCTACTCGTTCTTCGAAAATCATTTCCTATATATATTTTTCTGTGTTTCTTTCGCATATTTTCTCTTGATATATTTTTCCTGGCCATCCTTTTGCTATATCAATTTTCCCTTTTGGTTCAATCAATTTATGACCTGCTACGCGCTCGACTGCCGCCATTTGGTGCATTACTCACGTACTTTTATTGGCCCCTAACGATGGACACGCCTCCAACGCTTAAGCCATTTAACCCGCTTTAACCCTTTTGTACACTTGCGAAGGAAGAGAGTTTTTAATTTGCTCAGCGCCTGCCAGGATCGCCATGGTTGCATGTCGTCCTGCCTTCCTGTATTTAATTTTTCTGCAGCGTTTTTCCTCCCATTGTTGATTGGATTGTGTGTGGTTCAGGGAAAATTCTCAGGATGCAGATAAAGGAAAATGAAGAAATATTTACACCTTTCATCGTCTGTGATGTTGCTGCTGCTTAATTAAGTTCTTTGCCACAAAAAGACAAACGAACTGCCAATAAATGAAATGCCTTTTTGCAATTAAATCACATTGAAGGCATTCTCAATAATTTTGCATTGATGACATCACCGGAGTGTGCTTTGTAATTAACCTGAAGTAACTTAATTAAATCTCATCCAGACTTAATCAACCTGAAACTCAATAACATTGAAAACTATGCAAACTCCCGCTGTTTAAGTCCCTCGGCCCAAAAATTCATTAGTAGCCTGTTTGTTTGTTTGTTTTGGTTTTGGTTTTGTTTCCGAATTTCCATTAATCAAAGTCGAACGACACACACGAGATATATTCCAAGAAATGGCTTAAATGTGCTTCCAATTAAAACTATAAAGCGGAAGCAAGGCAGATAGGCGGCTTAATAAATTTCATAACTCGAGAAATACACATAATTTTTGGCCAAGTTTTCGGGTTGGCCAAGCCAAGAAGCCATATAAATAAATAAATAAATAACCAACTGCAGTTTTTAGCTTTTACCCGAGCTTACAGTTATGAACAAAAAAGATTTGCGAGCCACAAAAGTTACAACTTCAATCGAAAAGTAAACAAAATGGAAAATGGAAAATGTTGAATGTTTGAAGTAGTGTGGGTGGCTTGCAGCGAGATAGCCAGAAAGGAAGTTCATTTCCTTGGAAGGACTCCTCGACTGCTCAACTCTCCAGCCAAACTCTTTTGTCTAATTATGCAAATTTTAAAGTGAGTACGGAGTTGGCTCAACTTTACACTAGTACGTAAGAAACCCCCGAAAAACAAAGTTGGCCGTCAAATTAGTTTGCGAAAATTCTGTTTGCAGATCTTTGCAGGCAATTAAATTACATTCTATATGGAAAATTGCAACTAAAAAATCCTCTATTAAACTTTGTCAAATTAGCTTGTGCCAAATTTTGTTTGTCTGCATAATTAAATTGTTTTAGTCAGAAATTAGTTTTCAGATTTTCTCACCCAAAATAGGGACAGCATCAAGGGGTTTAATTAGTTTTTAGCAATTTGTTTGGTTATGAATTTTATGGAAATTTATGAAAAGGTTGTAAAATTCATTATATGCGTGTGTGAAATATGAAATTAAACTCTGTGTTTGGGTCTTCAAATATATTATCTACCTAGAACCTATTTAATTTCTTTGTAAATTAAATATATTCCTCTTCCAATAGTGCTTCATTTTCCTATGAATTCATATAGAGCAAATTAGCACTCGAAATGCACTTGAGACATTCATCAAGTGTCGCCCTCACACTACTTTCTACTTTCCTATTTTTCCTCCTTTTTTTACATATTTAATTCCACTCGAGAGTTGTGCCCTCGAATTAGTTTTGTGCAAATGAAAACTATCTGTTGGATTGCGGGCAATTAAAGCACTTGAGACATTCTGATTTCCGTTCTTGCATTTTATTCCCATTCAATTCGATGTGCAAACACACACGGCCTCATGTGTGTGGTGTGTGGTTCTTCTTCCTATTTTCAAGTGTTGGCCCCTCCAAAATCATCACCATCTGCCACATGCCCCACACACTGGCCTCCATTAAATGCTTGTGCGTGCTGTTTGTTTGCTTTAATTCAGTTCCGTTTTGTTTTGTTTTCTTTTTGGGCATAGCTGTAAATTGGTTCTCACTCTTGGTGATGTAAGGAAAAGTGACACAACTATGAGATACCATAGACAGGGAAAATAACGAAAATCACTTCGATACTACAACGATTTTAAAGGAATTTTACGAGTTTAATTCATGAATGTTTTGTGTTTATTTTTATTTAGTTGATAGAAAAATTAAATTTGTTTATTTTTGATAAATAAGTTTGTGAAAGATATCTAGAAAATTAAATTTTATAATTGACGTTTAATACTTCCTCATTAAAAGAATAGAAATAATCAAGTTCAGTTTTAGCTTTAAGCTTTATTTAAATATTAAATTATATCAAACAGAATTTTCTCAATTTTCTTAGAAATTATATACCCCATTCAGTCTACGATTACTGGGCATAAAAGGCCAAGTTGATGACTCAAAATGTTTATAGACCTTTTTTAGTGGAATCGAGAACGCTTTGCATTTTATGCGACTTTTTTCATTTGTTTTTCTTTTCGCGTTCCTCCTTTTATTTTGCTTCTTTTTTCATTGCAATAAAGTGCAGGGCAGAATTGAATGAAAGTGAGACCGGAAGTTAGTGCTTCGCTCATTGTTGATTGCGGGAATACGAGTGTATAGCCCATATGGAATGGGAATTTGGCAGGGGCCAGTGGGGGCTTCGAAAGAGCGGAACAGGGGCAGTTCATGGTCGATTGGTTTATTTGAGAGGGAAATGTTGGACTGGAGAAGGAACCGCCGCTCTTTGAAGGGGCAGGAAATCAATGTGTGTGTTTGGAATATGCAGAATATTCAGAGTGTTATGGCTTTATAAAGGGGGTTTTTGTGTCAGAGGGGGGGATTTTTAATTATCCTTAAGATTGAGTTGCTTCGGTTTAATGATCTTTTATTTGTTTGTTTAAAGAGTGAAGATTTTAACTTTATTATATTTTAACCAAACTTGTTTAAAAATTTACTAAAATAACAAATAATAATATAGAATAGATTGAATTAATTATAACCTCTAACAGCTTTACTACTTTTAATTACCTTTCCCTTATTCAATATTTAAATTCACAGAAATTTCACATTTTCAATCAACCTTTTAATTATTTGTATTTTTTTAATCCAATCGGTTTGCCTTTAATTGGTTTATATATATGTATATATTTCCCCCACACACACACAAACATTGAAATCCGATTTAATGCCCCAAACACCATCCGCTCTCCCTTTCTCTCTGCAGGAAATTGTCAATTTCCTTCCTCATCTCTCGGAAAAGCCGTAACTAAACCACAACAAACACACAAGCAAACAATATTTAGCATATTTATTTGGCTGACATAAACATGAATTATTATTGCGGTTTTATGGGCAGAGGAAGGGAGACTTTTTGGGGGAGGTCAACTTTGTCCACAACTTTTTGGTCCTTAATCCATCTCATTAGCAAATATGTATACTTTATATGTATGGTATATATATTTAAGGGAAAAGCTCAAAGCAGAACGTGTGGAAAATTGCAGCTCACCAAGCTGAGCTCCCTCTTGGTTTTGGCCAAATCCTGTGGAAAAGAGAGGAGGATTACGTAGGAGGTAATTGCATTTAGTTTTACCAGAGCTCAGAGCCCATCCTCTTATACTGGCTGTGCCCCAATTTCTCACTTATTTGTAGTTATTTAAGTTTATTGATTTTATGGACCCACAAAATGTACACATGGAGAAAAGGGAATACTTTATTGAATTTAAATTTGCAATTCCAAAGTTTGCTTTGCTATTTCTGTCTTTGTCTTGATTTAATTTTAATAAATTAAACTCTGGATACTTCTAGTTTCTGAAAGAAGCTAAAATAAAGCAAATGGAAGGCAGTGAATCTTTATAAAGGAATCTAAATAAAAATGGAGACTATCTCGGCTGGTAACCTGCAGTCTTACCGTGCATATAGCGGCGAAGCCCCAGTCCAGATCGAGGTTAATTCTCCAGCTCTCGAAATTCAAGGCGAATCTGTTGAAACTGGAATATATGCAGTCAATGATCAGCTTCCAATTGATTCTATCGAGGCACAGCTCTCCTTTTTCACCATTGAGTACTACCAGCAGTATTTCAATGTGAACACCTTCATGGTCCTTCAACGGATCCTCAACTCGATGGTTCCCAAGTTGGCAGCGTGCAATTATCTGTGCATGGACATTAGCGAGAATCCAGACCTCTACGGTCCCCTTTGGATCTCCATTACCCTGATCTTCTCGATAGCCATTAGTGGAAATATAGCCAGTTACTTGCAATGTACCAGCGATGACTACCATTGGCACTATAATTTCCAACTGGTCTCCTATGCAGCCACCTGTATCTTTATCTATGCCACTCTCTTTCCTTTTGTTCTTTGGACATTTTTCAAGTACAGCCTAAAGCCAGTGGATTCTGAGGAGTTGAATAGTGCCAGCTATACGCCGACTCTGCTGTCGTTGATATGCATTTATGGCTATAGCTTGGCCATATATATACCTGTTGCCATTCTCTGCGTGATCAATATATCTGCGCTGCAGTGGCTACTGGTGACTGCAGCTGCCTTGCTTTCGGGATTTGTATTAATTGATGTTTTGAAGCCAGCTTTAAGGAACTCTCAGTATTCCAGGTTTCTTATCTTTGGGATACTGAGTGCCCATCTTATGCTATCTGCTGGATTTCTGATGTATTTCTTTCAAAGTTACCAGGATTCCTCTAAAACTGTAGTTAAGGAAATAGGTACTCTGGAGAACTATACAAAGGTTGTATCTGGAAATTAAAGCATGCTAAAATCCTAAAAAATTTAGATAATTATTATATTATTAAACATACATAAATATATATAATCGCAACATAATTTCCCTGCGTGTAATCATAAAATAAAAGAAGCAGAAGCATGTGGATTTGGGGCAAACATTTTGTAAATGTTTTCATTAGCCAAACTTTGATTACATGCTAAGCTTCAGTTAGTCGTCTCGTCCCTTCCCGTATAAACTTTTACCCGCATTTATTATTTAAATGATTTTATGTGCTCCACACACACTCACACACTTGTGATAAAAGGGGACGGGGTGCAGGATTGATGGTTAGTCACTTCAAAAGTCAATTAAGTTGGCCAGTCCATTTTGTCCGAAACCTCCCTTCCAAAAAACACATACACAGGCACACACGCCCCCCTATTTCGTATTGATTGGCTTGGAATCCTTTATGGAAGGCAGAAAGAGAAGCTGGAGCTTAATCCGTTTCGATTTCAAATAAAATTCATTCGGAATGCAGAAAGTTTTTCTCCGGGCCAAAGTGGAGAGAAGGGGCAACGACGGCACGTCGTTTTCCATTAAATTTACCTACGCAAAGTAAGAAATAAAATGTCAACTAAAACAACATGGGGAAAAGAAGATTTACTTTTTGTTGAGTTGCCGCCAGATGAAAATTGTGAGAGTTGGGGGGGAAAAGCGAACACGCAGGTGAACTGGGAGAAATTTTAAAAGAAACATCCAATAAATGTAATAAATTTTATGAAGCAGCAAAAGAAGTTATATTGAGATACTGGATGTACTATATTTGCCAGCAGTATTTAGCTGAAATAAATTTATAAAAAAATTACAATGCTCATAAATTTATATCAGTGTTTCTCCCAACTTTTCCTGCCTTCCAGTTCAGAGCCTACAATATAGGAATAAAAACCAGAAGAAACTGGTAGTTGGCAGCGTGAATCGGCTAGCGTTAACACGGCGTATGCGTAACTTCTATAAGGACACCCTCAAACCCGCACACACACCCCCACTCCCACTCACACACCAAAGTCCAGAGAGACCCTCACGTGCCAGTGCAACTCGGGAGATAAAAAGCAAAAGTTAAAACCATTTCACACGCAATTTTTAGCCTACTGTTGTTTGCTCAGCCTGTGACTGTGACTGTTGCTTTGCCTTTTTGGTCACCCGGGGGAAAAGTCAGGTAGCGCGGTATTCATGAGGAAAACAAGAAGCAGGAAAAGCTGACTGGGGGGGCGGAGCGCAGAACTCCTCCGAGTGCGTGTCTCGGCAGCCTAAACAAATGCAACACTTTTGGGCCCAAAACAAGCTGGGCTCCACCTCCGTCTCTTTGGCTACAAAATTTATATATTTCCTCGCATGGCAGGCAGCCGCAAAAGTTTTTCCAGGTGCGGTTTTTGCGGTACGGTTTTTCAGGCCTCAGGGCGATCCAAATGCAAATTAGCCAGGGTTCGGGTAATTGAAATGGACGGAGAGGACGGACGCGCGAGGTGGGTCCTTGCCAAAAGTCAGGTCGGTGGAAATGATTGATATTTTTTCATGGCTAGGCGATAGCTGATAAGGGTTTCCCGACAGAGCAAAGGGTGTGGAAAATGGTTTCGAGGGTTTGACAAGTTTACTTGACTTTTGATGTGAGGAAAATTTTAGAGGGAAAATAACAAATGTTCTGCAATCGAAAATCAATCTAGAAATAGGATCTCCAAAGAGTTAACTAGCTAATCAATTTTTTCAGGGTTCAGGTTTATTATCAAATAAGTTATTTAAATTTCCATAAACTAACTAGGAATTCCCTTTAAAGTAATGCCTACCCAAGTTTCTTCTTTCCAAGTGAACATAAACCCAATGCCATCTTGATGAACCCACTTAAGAAATCACCCAGATAAACCTTAACCTATCCCTAAGTAAGACGAGTGGGTGTAATCCCTTTTATTTTATCTTTTCCCTCGTATTCCTTTTTTTTTACTTCAAAAAAGCATTAAACAGTTGTTACCTTTTTTATTGCCAACAAAGGTTCGCAATCAAATGGAGAACTCGAGCTACCGAGATACCAAAAAAAAAACCTAATCAAATTTTGTTTGGGGCATTTTTGCGCTGCAAATTCGCTCGCTGGGGGAATTTCTCAGAGAAAGGGGGAGAAAGAGAAAAGAACCCAGAGAGCGAGTCAGGCTGGCTTCTCTGCTTCGATATTTCCCAGGCTTTTAATAACTGAACAAGCCGCTCATTAATAATTTAAAATAGAGCACCAAAATATGCGATTGCCCCAATGGCCCCGGTCTTTGGTGCCCAAACTTGGGTCCCACAAACTTTGTGGATGCCTTTGCACTTGTATCATTCTCTCTGTTGGGGTATCTTCCTCTCTCCTCTCTCGGTATCTTTGGCTGTATTTCCCCAACGCGCTCTCCGAGTGTATCGATGATTCATGCTTTTTGGTGCTTCGGTTGCTGCACAAAAAACAATGGTTTGCTGTTGCTGCTTCTTAAATAATATATAAATATCTGTATATAATTTGGCCAATGCTTCCTTGTCTCAAAAAGCAGTGTCGGCATTTTTCCGTTTCTTCTTTTATTTTCTTTTGTTTTTATTTTTTTATTTGTTTACTTTTTAGTTTTTTTTTGTGGCTTTGTTTTGGGTTGCTGAATGAGCACTTTTGGTTCTGTAAAAAAAATAGGTTGTAAATAAGTTTATTTTTTTATTAAATGTAAAATTTTTAAGTTACTAAAAGTTATAAGAAAAATATTCGTAGGGCTCTGATGCAGACTCTAACTGCGCCACAAAGAGCTTACACAAAACAACCTACTTTATAATAAAATTCATAAATATTATTATTTTTTAAGAACAATATTTATTTATTTGTTAGTAACCCTTTTTTGTTTATTTTTTGTCTTCATTATTCACCCGTCTTTAATTCTCTCTGTATTTCTTTGTGACGTAAGTCGAGCGAAGCGTATGAAACCGGAACGCAAAGCCCGTCTTCAGCTGTTCAAACTTTGCCGGCTGCGCTTCATTTTGTTTTCTTTTTGGGCCTTTTTTTGCTTGAATGAAATTTCATAGTAGTGGAAATTGACGAGGAAAACTCACCACGACGGCGCAGCAACGTCGCTGCTGATGCTGCAATTTCCTATTGCAAAGTTGACAAGCAATTGTGTTTGCTGGTTCTGCTGTGTTGCCGATGCCATGTTGCTGGATTTGCTGTGTTGCCAATGCAATGTTGCTAGTGCAGCTAATGTTGGCGCTGCAATGTTGCTGGGCCTGTTGATGTTACTGGTGTTGCGTTGCAACTGCTTGTAAAATATTAAAAAATATTTTTAACATTCAATTAGTTAATTATCTAAGTAATTTTAAAATTAGTAGCAATTTCATTGCAAATTTTAAAACATAAAACTCACTTTCTTTGTGGTTGGAAGCAGGTTCGAAGCTGCGTTCAAACCCTCGAACTTCGAACATCGAACAGGTTTGTTGAGATGAATATTTCGAATTTCTATCTTTGAAAAGGCATAAATGCGCATCCAAAAATCCTAGCTACTTTTCTAAATTATATTTTTAAAGATTAAACAATTATGTATCAAATCTCATTAAAATAATTCCAATATATTACTTTATTAAAAAGTTATTCGTTTTGCAACAAAACAACTCAAATGTTTCCCACTGTGCTTGTCGTGTGTTAAGGCTGAAAAATCTTTAAAAATACCAACTAACGACGAACAGTTCCAATTTTGAGTTCGGACAGTTCGGAAGTCTCAGTCTCTCTGTACGGCCACCTCATTCGTGCCCCATGCGTCGCCCTCTTTCTGTAGAGTGACTCTAAAACTGGCATAACTCGTGTACGTCACTTGTGCGGTCTAAATTTTTGTCGCAGCCTCATAAATCAGAGCTTAAATAGCAAATAACCAGAAACAGGAACAACAATAACGTTGGATAATAAATATAATAATCATATTTAATACAATTTTTTTGCCAGACCTTTATTGTTGTTCCTGCTTATTTATTTATTCGTGTGTCGTGTGTGTCTGTGTGTGTTTTGTGTTTGTTTATTTGAATTGTTTGCTATTTGAGCAGCCGCCGTTCCCCGAAGTGCGCACCCCAAGCAACAACGGTCTCTAGTTTCAATTAGAAGTCCGAGTTTTGGTACCCCTTCTGGCCTTTTGGATCTCCATTCTCCCCACTCTCTATATATAACCCCTTCTCAGCACCCCCGCAATTTTTATTTGAATTCCGCTTATTTGGCGAGGCTTTGCACGGGTTGAAGTGCGTTTCAGCGGCGAAAAGGAAGCCGAAACTGAAGGTTATGACGGTTTATTATTATTGCTATCTTCTGGTGCTGTTTTCTTTATTTTTTGGCAATTACAGAGCCCACAGTTTAACGTTGTCCAATTCGTAATAAAATTAAAAACAGTGGTCAGTGGAGAAATTCTTGAATTTAAAAGAAGATAATTTTAGGGAAAGATGAACAAATATTTTGTTACTGTTGAAAGCATGAAAACTATATAATTAGCACAGCAATTAAAATTGTGTTAATTGGAAAAACGTTTATGGCCAATGAAATATTTTTTGTTTGGGAAAAGAAGACTTGTTTATAAATCTTTATTTTATCACAATTTTTAAGATAATAATAAATGGATACAAAGCCTTATTTATCATTAAAAACAGGAAGTAATAAAATGCATTTACGAGGTTTTTGAATTTAAAATCCAAGCAGTTGGGATACCGAGTAATTTAACATTTTTTTAAAATGCTAAATAAAGTCTATAAAAAGAAAAGAAAAGGAGTTTAAGTATCTAAAGTTCAGTCCTAAAATTACAAAACCAATAAGAAAGAGCTTAAAGTGTATAAATAAATAAATAGATTTAATTCCAAATAATAATCGATTTAAGAAATTTTCTATATTTCCCCAAATTGACCACTGTACTTGCATAAATATGTATCATAAATTCAGTCCGAGTTCAAGGCGGTGCGTGACTTTGAAGTGTAAACATTTGGCGGCAAACGGGAGATAATCGTGATAATGAACTTCTCTGTGTGTCTACAAGAAGCTGAATGAAAAATGCCCAGAGATTAAGCGTAGAAGCGAGGGCAGAAATAAACCTATTAAATATAATCGCTGAGAACGCTGCTAGCTGGACTCTAGTTAAATTCTTTATAATTTATGCCATGAGTTGGATTCGATTTCCAGCTATTCATTCTATAGCTATTACTCGTACCCTTGCCAATTTGCATTTATTTGCAACGGAAAAGCCTCGGTGTGTGACGCAAATGGTCTCGATTGCTGTGACTCTCAAACCGGCTTGAGTCTTGTTGTTTTTTGATCTCTTAACGAGATTTGCCTTTGACCCAGCTAAGCTGCAGATTCTCACCCACCACCCATCCACCTACCCCCTTTGATTTGTCGTCATAAACACCGCGACCTGCCCTCACCCTCAAATCATCATGTAACTACCAAAATTGCGTATACGCCGTGTAAGCAGGTTGGCTTTTTCCACCCCCTTAATATCAAAGAGAGTTTCTCTTAGGTTCCACATGCCGGCTTGGGCTCTCATTCTCTCTTTTACTCTGGGTTTTTCTCGCTCTGAGATTTTGTCCCACCCCTCGGTAAAACCCACCACCCAACGCCACCCACCGGTGGTCGCCCTTGCGCTACTTTTTAGCCGCTTCTTCTTCGCTTAGCGTAACGTAAAACGCCGACGTCTCTGCCGATTCCGTTTGCCGAATGCGATTCTCTGTTTCTCAATTTCTCAGTCGCGTCGGTCTCTCTCTCTATGTGGCTACCTGTCTCTGTCGCTCCGTTTCTCAGCGGCAGGACGTTGAGTCCTTTGTCCCGTATCTCGTTGACCTCATTTCGTGTGCGAAACCCAAGGCGGCAGGTTGTGCGTCCCGGCAAAAATTCCACAGCCGAATTACACCCAAAAAATTGCGAAACTTTGACAAAAAAAATTAAGTGTGTGTGTGAAGCAAAGAGGTTTTATTTTAAATACATATTTTCTTTGATTTTTGTGCAATAAACAATGGAAAAATTAAGATCAAACTCTGTGAAACTTTGCAATATGAATTAGTGTAAAATCTGAGTGTGCTGTGAATGTTTATTTTTATTTAAAATCTTTAATTTTTGTGAACTACTGAATAATATTAATTTGCTGGTTTTTAATACCTCTAAAAAAGTGAAAACAGGGAACTTTTATGTGTATAAATTTGTAATGATAAAAAGCCAGTTGAAAAAAAACCAAGCAAAGCTGTTAAAACTAACTTGCTCTCAGAAAACATTGTGCTATTTGTGAAAATTGGAAAAAAATATGTTTTGAAATTTATGATTTTTAACAATAAATAAATAATAGTATTTCCAAGCGCACTTTTTATTTTCTGCCTTAAATAAACCCCGCAAAGACAACACAACCACCCCTAACAAACATTATCCACCCCAGAGAAAGGCAAAACCCATAAAAAACAATATCGTTTCTTTGGCAAACTTTTTCTGCGGTGCTTTTTGTTTGCTGGTTTTTGTTGTTGTCTGTGGCCGCTAGATTTATTGATGTTTTGTCTGCAGATAACAGTTGACCTCGTTTACATGCAACTTCGGCGTCGTCTGATGATAACAAAATCGGTGACAACAACAACAGAATTGATACCAAAACCATATATTTAATTCGAGAGTGTGCAGTTCATATATCTCCATTGAGAGTGAAATTTACGAACCGAAACCAAAGAAGTTTTAAACCCAACAATACAACCAACAATGCGTGCCATAAATATAAATAAATAATCAATTAAATAACACTCAAAAAATAAACTAAACTGCGAAATTTCGTTCGTGTTGAAAAGCAGCAGCCTCAAGATGGCCGAATTAATCAGTCAGCCGACTAAAATTAACAACAATAATTTTGGTGCCGGTGCGTATATACACAACATAAATTATTCACATCCATAAATACATTTATATATTTATTTGATCAGCCTACAAGATTCCTCACTTGTACTTGAAGAATTCTTTGTAATATAAACAAGAAAACATTGATGCTTCACCATTTCTTTTTTATAAATTGTATTTATAATCAAATTCCCAGTTTGTTTGGTTTATTTTTAGTTTGGAGGAATTTGCAGTGCAATAAAAGTGTTTGTTTATTTTTTTCATACACTTTTAAAATATATAAACAAAATAAAATCAGAGAGAGGCTAAAAAACTCAAGAAATGAATGGAAAGTTTTTTTGCAGGTTTAATGATATCAAAAAAGGGGAAAGGTGTGTTGTTTCTGTGGAAGTTCTGAGGGAAATGTAAACAGATCGTTGATTTCCTGTATTTACTCTAAATATAAATATGCTTTGACAACAAGAAATATTATTTAATAAAGTAAATGTAAAAAAAAGGGAGACTTTTTTCCTTGGCATCCAGAATATTTCCTGCAATATTAATTTACGAATTAAATATGATAATATTATGCCTCAAAGGCCGGAGTTTTTGACTCAACTCCCAGAATTCTTCGATATTTTTTCGCTGACATTTTACCAATAATTTATTGTACATCCATTTTCATGCCCCTGCATATATCCACATAATATAAGAACTTCTCCATAAATTCAACTCTCAATTTAAATTCCAGCACACACACCGAACACACACAAATCCCCAACTTCCTGCCATCGCTCTCCTCTTAAAAAATCAGCCCGAAAATGCATATATTTATTTCACATTTTCATTTTTGTTTGCTGCTGCACTGTCCATAAAAAAAGTGCAAATAAATAAATAAATAAATAAATGTATTGTAAAATATGCGCAAAAAGCCCGTTTAAAATGCTGCACAAATATGGGGAAAATGCGAAAGAATGGCTGGCATCAAAGTAAATTTTATTAAAATTAAGCGTAAATATTTTGACACGAGCAGCAGCTGAGGGAGAGAAATAAAAAATAAAAGAGAAAAGTTATATAAATGCAAACTGCCAGAAGCAGAAACTGCATTTAATTGAAAAATTGTGCAATCCAGTTCTGGCTGCCTGCTGCCTGCCCCTCGTCTTTCTCTTGGTTATCTCTGGAACCCGTTTGAGAACCGAAACAAATTCTCTCCTTCCTCAATTGATATTAATTCAAGTCGAATTGAACTTTATTTTTGTTTATTAGAGAACATTGACCCAAGACGCTGACGCTGATGCCGAGACACTGACTGACGCCACAATTCAGTCGGAATAGGAATAGGAATCGAAATCATTTATTTAATCAGACATTATGCTTTATTGTGGCGATAAGCCCCAACCTCTACCATGGCCAAACCTCTCTCCCGCTTATCTAATTCGAAACACGAAACAAACGCATCTGAAACTCATTATGGCTTCTATCTCCATTTGATTTATTAGTGCAACTCGTTTAGATTGTGTGGCCAACTAGTTTTGGTGTTGCTTTTAGGCTAAATACAATTTAATTATTTCCCCAAGTCGTCGCAGTCAGTTGTCTCATTATTAATGCCGCCTTTGCATCCAGGCAGCAATGCCAAATTAATTAAATTTTAAGGCTAAATCAATTACTCAGAAAGTTATGGCTGGTTTTATGATAGAATCTCAGTTTGGAATTATATTCTGAAAATTAATTACACAAACTAAAAGCTTTAAAATGGCAAAACAAAGAAAATAAATAAAGAAAACAATATGAAATGAAACTATAACAAACATGAATGCCAGATTTATTATTGTGCAAATTGGTTATGTTTTGAGTTATTAATTGAAATAATTCAATTATGACTGATTCTATATAAAAATAATTTAAAAACAGACAAATTCATTGATTTAACTGACCAAAAATGGTGCTAATTACCTTTAATTTTATTAAACAATTGTTTATATTCTCGTATAAATTTTCCAGCAGTTTTTTATTTCCCCATTTGTTGTTTTCTTATCGTAATGTGCAACCCAACCCACATTGCCTTATCACCATCAGTTTCATTTTAATGTTTTTTCTTTGCAAAATGTAATTCATTTTTTACAGCTGCCTTCTCTCGCTCTTTGAAAAATATGTTTCAATTTTAATTAAGCTCGGATTTGGCAGGTCCGTCTTTTCTGTCCACTTTTGGCAAGTTTCTGATGAACGATTTCTGAACACGCAACACAACTTCAGTCAAAAAGCTGGCTCTGCCGTGTGCAAAAACTATTAAAACAGGTGGCCCATACACCACCTGAAGTATATGTGCTCACTGTATATTGTTTATATGTATATAGCCAAGCCAACTTTATTACGAAAACATGCAACTGGTTGACTAATTTCCCCCTAAGTTTTCTTATCCAACACGCCCCATCTCCCAAGGAGAACTCTTCCTTTCTCCAACTTTAATTTGATTAGATTTGATGGGGGCTAGGCGATAAAAAATAGTTCTATATGGTAATAAAATTTATGTTTCGCCCTCGGGTGTGTTTGGAATGGAAAAAAATATCGTATAAATATGCATATTTCAAACAAAAACAAAAAAATAATAATCACGCTTTTGGGGGCTGTATTTTTGATGGTTTTTTAATTTTATTATTTGCTGGGTGAATGAATGATGCACGTTTTATGGGAACGTTGATGGATGTGGGCCCAGCCGAAGGCGTAGAAATCTTTTATGATGGATTTCGATATGGTAGACAAGGGTTAAGGTTAATATTAACACGAAAATATATGCTGGCGTGAAGTTTTATTTTTTTAAGGTTTTAAAAGAGATATTAACAGCAGCCTGAAATGTATATATTTTTATTCATATAAGTTTATTAGGAGTATTCTTTGGAATACTTTGCTCGAAATAGCTTAAACTATATTTATTAATATAAAATAAATTAATTCCATTCTTTTCAGATATATTTTAATTTTGTGTTGATTTTTTTGTGCAGCTCCAAAGCTATTTCAATTATGTTAAGCCTTATCCGCTTTGCAAATTCCTTTGTATTTAATTAATTACAAATGCATTTTAATTAATTGAAAATTCCTCCTCTGACCCCTTCCTTTTGCAAACCTTGCATATAAATGGTCCAAAAACAAATAAAATTTGTATAAAATTTGTGTTTGCATAGCAAAATTTAATATTGATAAAAGTTGGCATTCAATTTGCAGAGGGAAAAGAAGAGTTCATGAACTGATGGGGAGGTTAAATCGATTGAATCTGTGGCATTTCCCATATATTTTCTCCGCCTTCTCCCCCACTTGTCACTTGTCACGTGTCTGGTGATTTTTTTTTTTTCCTTTTCTCACCTATTTTTGGCATGGAAGTTCTTGGATTTTTTTTTACCAGGACGGGAAAAAAGCCCGCGTCATTTATAAGCCATTTAATCATCGAGCATTCTTGGACTTTCAGTTCCGTCAGCTGTCGCTGCTGTATTTTACACTCTGCTCTCTTTATTTTTAGAGATTCTATCCTAGTTTTTTTTTACATTTTTTTAGAGGCATTCTCCAAAAGAGCAAAACTCTTGCAATTAGTCAGCTGCTTGTCGCCGAAAAGTGTCAAAATATTTTTGCTAGAAACAGTTTTGCCTTTCATTTTATTTTGTAAATTTTTTTACTCACCATTCTATTTTCCCTTGCATTGAATCAGAGAATGTGGGCAAGTTGGCCAAAAGCCACAGGGTAGGGAAAGGGGGTAAAATGTGTACAGAGACTAAAATAATAATAATATGTGAAGTAGAAAAAAAGGATTTAAAATTATATTTATAATTAAAATTTAGCTCTCTTCTAAATCTCATCTGAAAATATTCATACAAATGAAGACATTATTCTTTATGTTAATATTTTCCTCAGTGCACCTGCCGTGTGTGGCAGCGTGGCCAAAATGTCACGTATACGTCGTGTGGCCTGCCGTGGAATCCGCTCACTTCCCTTCTCTTCTTTTTGCGCCTGTCTCTCGCGATTTTCCACTTTTCCTTGCCGGGTTTTTCGCAGCTTGCTTTTGTTTTGCTCAGCTGTAGGTAATTACGTCATTAACAAGAAATTTGGAAAGTGCCCGTCATATCATTTGCCGCTCGCGCTTTTCCTGCTGCTGTTTGGCTTGTGTCAACTGTTGGATGGATGATGTTTTCCTTGGGGTTGGGTAATTGTTGGCCTGTATTTGGTGTTTTTGTGAAAATAAATGCGCTTCTGTTAAAAGGGGTAAGAATGTGCAAATTACCTGCACAGATTGTATACTATTAGCCATTATAAATTGGCTTAATTTGACTTGTAGCTGGAATAGATATTCTTGTTTGAGTTCACGGTAAACATTTACAAATTATATGCACTTGAATATAAGCGATTTTCTTGTTTGTTTATCTGGGATTTCTGCGAACCCAAGCTGGTTTATTGGGTTGTTCTAGTTTGAAGTAATATTAACGGCTTTATTTTTCCCAATTAAATCATTATATTTATATGATAAGCAGGCATTTTCTAATAGGAAATCGAACAGCAGTTTCTGTGTATAGCAATTTGCCTTCAATATTTATTACAAGTCAAATTCAAACTAATTTTCTTGATATTAATATCACAAACTATTCATAGCTATTCTTAGATCAACATAAATATAATTATCCTAATTGGGCATTGATATATGACCTATAGACTAATAATTTACATAATTCAGACTATCCTATCTATTCCTATCCTTCAAATACTAATCAAATATCCTTTGCATTTTCCATTATTTATTTGTCCTTCCCTTTCTTTTTTTTTGGTGGCTCCTAATTATTTGTTCTCTAATTAGATGTCGAACATTTGCAGGAGTGACTGCCGCCTGTCGTTGCCTTTCTGCTTTTTGCTATTTTTGCTTACTGTGCACGCCTGACTGGCCACGCCCCCAGGCTAGCTATAATAATAAGGGAGGGAGGGCGGTGCGCTTAGGCTATTGAACCCACTCAATGCCACTCAACTTTACCTGTCTATATAGCTCGCGCTCGCCTTTGATCTGGAGAACTCGGTTTGCCGTTGTCGTCTGGCGGTGACATTGATTTTGATTGCAAACTTTTTGATGTTTGCATATGCAACTCATTAATGCAATGCCACTTCTACAAAAGCTACAACTTCTCAACTTTATCGCAGGACAAAGTTGTTTCGGTCGCAATGCACACATTTAATTAAATAAGTTTTTTCGTTAACAACTCCGCCACTTAAATTGAAATTGTTTGCGGGAAGCAAGCAAGAGGCGTAGCTCTGCTCCGTCGTCGTCGTCGTCGTAGCTGCAACAATATTGACAACAATTTATCAAAAACTATTAAGGCTGGCGCCATTTTATGCAAATCACTGTATACAGTGAGTGTCATTTATATGCAATCGCCTGCCCGGTGTCTGGCTCTGTCAACCGACATTAGCATCGCCAGAGCCAGCGTCAGCATCAGCGCCATCGTCATCACCTATCCCCATCGTCATCATAATCATATTTCCAGTTCACTTGTACCTACTTATATAGAGAAGACCAAAACAATGCAGCTATATGGTTGTCTTTGTTTTTTGTTCAGTGAGAGAAAAGATTAATGGAATTTAGAAATATTTCTGTAAAATGTATGTAAAACTAAAAGTTATGAATGGAAAAGAATTATCAAATTAAAACTAAATACTGTAGTATATCGGAAAATACTTTATTTATTATGCTAAAGTTTTCAAAGGAAAATATTATTTTTATTTAATTGAAGGATTATTTGTTGATAAAAACCATATATTACATATAAAAGGATCTCTTATGAGATATATTTTTTAGACTCCAAAAATTCCCAACCATTCTGAGGCTTTCATTTTTTCTGCCTGCATTCCAGCTCTTTGTTGTCACAGCCAACCTCCCCATTCTTTTTATACCCTGGTTATGATTTTGAATAGCCATTTTAGAAGTCAACAACAGCTTATAGTTATGACTCCGATGGCCCCTGTAATTGAGTTGCAGCTGAAGAGCTAAAGGCGAGCTGGAAGGGAAGGAAGTAGGAGGAGGCACTTGGAGCCTTATGCAAAGCGCACACTCCATGGCCATAAATTGCTTGGCTTGACTTGCTTCTTGCATTGTTTAAGCCAAATTGCTTTTGACAATGGCCAAACCGTTCGCAAGGGGATCGAATGGGAAGTTATCTCAACACTGCAGAGTCGCACACTTTATCGCCTGATTTAACACAGCTCGTGTGGGTAAATAAATAACGAGAAATACATATTTTTACTGAGATTTAGATAGATTCAGAGACAGACATTTTATTTAGTTACTTTTCTTTTCTGTATTGCAATTGTCAGAGAAAACTGGTTTCCATCTTGGTTCGAGTCGGGGGAATATGTGGAGGTCACTGTGTTGGAGTGGTCATCTCAATCAGTGTCAATGCAGCGACTTGAGAGTTGTGAAGAGTTTGACAAATGATGGTTCAAGTGCCAATTTCCTTATTAGGCGGTGGTAATCCCATCGAAATCAAGAAAACTACGATGAGGAAGTGTAAATAAACAAGCAGGAAATTTGAATAAGAAATGTAGGCGTTATGTAGGAGATAAATAACATTTTTTATGCGATTTTAAAATTCTGTTGGGCTTGGGTAATAAGGAATTTATAGTTTTATTAATTAAATATTATAAAAAGGGGTCATTTTAATAAGAGATTTTTTGCAATTAAATAATTTTTAAACCAATATTCCGCAATATTTTTGATACTTATTATAATTTGCCTAATTATTCTTATTATAAATCCCATATTTAATAAATTAAATATCTCTGCAATCAAAGCCTCATTTTACATCTTGTAATTAATTTCTTTCTATTATAATTTCCAACCTTTGACCCACTTGCCTTCTTTTATGTTTTATTTTCTCATCTAACCACATAAATTACTCATTTTTGTGCGTTCTAATAATAGATGAGAGAAAACATACAAACCGAAATCATTAATGCAATCAACAAACCAGGAAAAACCAGACACACCTCCCATTGAAGTACGCCTCCCCTCCGTCCACGAAACAGAAAACAATTTTCATGCCTCACTGAACTTTAAAATGAGCCCAGCCGTATTGCTAAATGATATTATTTGATCAGTTTTGAAATACAACAACAGCAACATGAAAAATAAAACTTAATTATAGATATTTAGATAGTGGATAAAAGCGGGACAAGGAAAATCCCCAACGAAACTCTGAAATAAACTCAAAAATGCATTTTCTATTTTCGGCTGCATATTTTTGGTCGGGTTTGTTGTACAATTTGTTGATTATTCATTTGGGGGAAAATGCAGTCAGCTAGCTCGGCTGTGTCCCCTCATCTCTGGGGTCACCCTGTTTATTATGGGAGACCACGCTCCACTGATTTATGTTCATTTATAACAACAAAATCTGTGTTTTGTTTTCTCAGTCGCAGTCTCTGTTAGTTTGTTTTGAAGTTTTCCCCCAACTTTGATTGGAGAGACATCATTATGCAATCATTGAATGTCACTTAATGAATCTCCCACATTTTAGCGCAATTAATTAATTCGTATATGTATGTAATTTTCTCCATTTATTTCCAGGCGTCACCATGCGGGAGAAGAAGGGAGGAGCCCTGCAGAAGCTCAAGAAGAGGCTATCGCACAGCTTTGGCAGATTAAGTGAGTAGAAATTACAAATTATTAAATAATTATCAGCAATACAAAACATAATTCCAAGTAAATATACCCAGGAAATCAGCTTTAAATAATTTTAGACTGAAATGCAGTTGAGTCATTCGCTGATTTGTATCCAATGTGGGTGCAGTTTTTCTTCTTTTGTTCAAACAATAGATGCTTATGGTAATGCCATTGACTATCGGTATATATGTGTATATCTTTATATATAGTATTTATTTATGCATTTTATAGCTTTGGAAAAACTTGTTTGAATCAAGCAGATGCTAAAGAAAATGTCAAACGATGTATAGAAAATGTGCAGATAAAGAGAAACAGTAAAGTTTGCAACTAAACCAATCATATCCCATCAAAATGATATTATTTCTTCCTGTAACCTGTTACCTTTTTTGACCTGTAACTTGACCATTCAAAACCCGATTCCGCTTCAATTTTCGCCATTCAAAACATGACGCTTTTTCTCAGCTGGTTTTATGAATGCAAAACATTTCCAGGCACCGCCCCAACTTCAATCAACTTTACCACATCAACACTCAATGCTCCCTGTAGCTCTTTTATTCTCCTTCATCCTTTAGCTTTTTTCTGACCAAAAACACACAATTCCCCGAAATACAAAAAAAGAACTGAAATGTAAACGCAATTTTTATTTAAAAAACTCTCCTGCCCAGACCGCAACAGATACAAAAAATAGAATGCAAAACATTTTCGCAGTTTTCGCAGACAGAAACTTATCGATTTTGTTGTGTGGGAAAAGCTTTTAATGGTCTAAAAAATAAAACAAGAACTCTGAATGGTTGTCAGCTCAGCTCTTTTGGGTCGGGTAATTGAATGCACTCATTCCCAGTCAAATGCAATTGACAACAGAAGAGTCCGAAGAGGGAAGAGCAGCGAGAAAAATTGCAGGAAGTGCCAGCACCAAATTGATGAATTACAACTGGAGCGATTTTTCCCCCCTCTAATTTCTGCAGGTATTTCTCTTGAATTTCGTCAAATATTTGCCTTTGCATTCATGACGGTTTATGGTTTAGTTTCTGGCTTGTCATGGAAACCCGTATATGAGTTGCAGTTGACTCACCGAAAAACTCGTTTTGGTTGCTTGATTTTGCGGCATGCGGCTAATTGTCTTTCAACGCCCACGCAAACGGTTTTTACGGATCGGATCGGGGTTTTTAGTTTTTATTTTTGTCTGTTATTTTTTTTTATAACTTGCTCCAGAAACAAGTCCAGCGAACAGCTGTTTTTCTTCCCATAAGAGGGAAGCCCTGTCTTGCAGGGTAGACAAAAATTGTTTTATTGTGTCTGAATATCTGACTAATGGTCTTGTTTGGCTTTAAATGTTACCATATTTGGCTTGCATATTTAATTGACATTTTTTGTCGGCTCTTTTGTTTGGAAAATAGCCAAAATTTTGACCATATAAGGTGGGTTTTGGTGGCTGAAAAGGTTATTGGGTAAACTTGGCTATTTATGAAAATATTTATAAAGAAACCCACCACATTTTAAATTAAATAATAATATATTTAAAACTCATAAAAATTTCTTAACTTCAAGATATATATAAAAAGATTTAACTAAAAATCCTATCAAAGAAATGCTAAATATCTGGTTAACATAAAAGCGCCTGTTAAATAAATCCTTTCTAAAATTCCTCGCCTACCTTGTAAGACATTAAATATTCATTTTAATTTTTAATACCAAAAAATGTAATACCAATTTGGTCAAATTGATTTCCTTTCATCAATCAAACAGCGTTCAATAAATTCCCAAACTCATGTTCAGTGAGCAATTTAACTATTTCCATTCCGAGGAAAGCCCCGCCCCAACGAAAATGAAAGATGAAATTTTCAGCGCATTTTCTCTACCACACACACACACACACACAATATGTCAGAGAGTTTTCTTTCTGAAGTTGCAACTTGCAACAACACCCTCATCAACAATTGGGCAATCCTTCAAGCGGAAACAATTTCGAATTTCAAATGCAACTTGTGCTCCGGCATTGGAACAATTTCTCACGATTTTGCCATTTGGTGGAGCTTCTGCTGCTGCTGCTTCTGGCTCATAAATGTTGCATCCATGGGTTAAAATGAGAAAATAAAGTTGACTTTATATTCTAGCTGAAGTTTAAATGCTTTCATTGCATTATTGAGGAGTTTGTGAAGCAGCAACAGCAGCTGGTGATGCTGATGCAACCAAGGGGGGCGAAAATAAAACCAAGGAATGTCACTCAAGCTGCTGCTCTTGCAACTGGCCAAGTTGGCTGCCAAGGCCATTACAACAAGCCCACTAACTGTAGTTGTTAGTCGTCGCCCAGTTGCGTGTAGTTGAAAGACTTGTCTCGCTTGTTTGTCAGCGAACTGATACTTGCAGCTTAACCATCGTTAATTGCCGCACGGGCTTGCCTCAGTCGCTAGCTCGTCTTCCCCAGTTTTTAATTACGAGTAGCTGCAGCTCAGCGCGTATCTGTATCTGTCTCTGTATCCGCATCAGTGTCTCACTGTCGCTACTTCTAAACTGCTTCATTTGCCGGCCATAAAAGTTATGAAGTTATAAGACGCTGTTGCACAAGAAATTAAGTGCACACAAAGAGAAATTAATGTTGAAAGCGGAAAAGAAATTTATAAAATAATGTCAGAGCAGAGATTTGGGGTTACTCCCAAGGGAAAATAAAATAACATTATATCAACAATTTATTTCATAGATTTTTTGGTTTGAGAAATCTTTATAAATATGATTTTAGCTAAGTCTAAATTAATGCTAATATTATTATTATATTATCTTATAAAATATCTGAAAATTCATTTATTTTCTTTGCATGTAAATAGCACTTAACCAAAGAATTCTCTGCATTTCCTCTGCCGCTTTTGATGGGTGCATTCCATAGACCAGAAAAGTATAGACCGGAATTAAGTACACTTAACTTATGTACATTATGTTGTGTGTGTTTACTTGTACCGATCGTGATTTCTTTGTCATCTTCTGCCTTTTCTTGTTGAACTGGTAAATAACTTGAAATGATTCACTTGACTCTGCGTTGGTTTTCTTTGAATGTGATGACTATAAAAATGTTTTACGATAAGAAAACAAGAGTGCAGTAGCTGTGTTATGGGTTTTTGTGGTTTTTCATGATAAAAACAATAATAACAAGTCGGTAAATTAGCTTGAATTAAATTCCTGGTAGTTCTGATTAGCTTTCTGGATAAATCAATGAAAATTTGACTCAAATTCACTTTATGTATATCAAAGTAAAGAAGATTTCCTCGATTCTTTGTCTTAATCCCCACTAAAATAAGCCAAACTCTAAGCCAAGGCTACATGGAGCTCCTCCACACTCAAGTGTGAAATCCTCAACTTATTTAACCAACAATTGTGACACTTATTCCCAACTCCCCACTCCTTTTCTCTCCTTTTTGCCACTTGAACATAGAGGATAACTTTACCCTGGCTGAAGTGAGAGATTCTTGAGATATCTCAAGCTCCTTTTTGCTCCTTTGGTGTAAATATTTTATGGCGTGTCCAATGTCCGACTTTGACACTTGGTTGTCGGCTATATATCGGCGCTATCTCATCATCATCGTCGTCGTCGTCTTATTTCTCTGTGTCAGTGATACAGTTTTAGACGCTGTGTTTCACCTCGCTCTTCCGTTCTTGCCATCTCACTTGCCTTGTCATAATCCTTTCTGATAACATTTTATGTCACAAGCCATGGCCAAACACACTTGACGTTGTCTATGGCTTTAACCCTTGACTGGTGTCCGTCCCATCTGACTGCCAGTCGCAGCCACTTGATAACTTTACACTTGAGCTCACTGCCGGCTGGAGCCCGCCCTCTTCTCAGTGCAACTCAATGACAAAAAAAATGTAGGAAAAAATATAGGAAAATAAATAGGAAGTTGAGTTGAGATTAAAATACTCTTTTAGTAAAATTGCACCTAAGGGAACCATAAAAAGTATAAGAATTTTAATAAATACATTAAAAAATCCATATAATATGAAACTGCTTTAAATTGGAGCCTTGATAAAAAATTATAAGGGGAAAAAATTAATTTATATATTTCTGAGTAATGTTTTCTATATAATAATACCCTCTTTAAGGGTATCAAAAAGAAAATGTATATATAAAAGAATCAGCAGCCGAAGACGTAGCGCGATAAGCAGCTAATGGCCGTCGACTGTTGATGCTTCCTCCTCCGCCTTGCTTTTATCTCCGACTCCGGCAACTCCTCCTTCCCCTCCACCTCCACCTCCACCTCCCCTCTTTGTGTGATATCTCCCCCTCATTCACTACCCCGAGCAAGTCTATTCAATGGCCATGGATGATGGGTCTAAACTGGACTCTGCCCGCATATATGTTTGAGATACAGTGATAACCGCTTTGAGTGGATCTGTAGTTCTAGTTTGGTGGTGATTCATGGTTTGGGTTTGTGCCCTTTAAATGCGGGTAATGAGCTTTAAATTGATTTAGAAATCAATTAAACTTGAGTGCAAATTAATGAGATTTGAGGTTTTCCTAGGGCTTTATGGGAAAATGTAATGTTTTTAGGAAGAGATTTCCCTAAGAACTTAATGAAAACACAACTTTAAAATAACCTCAATGGGTATTTTTCAGGTCTTTGAAGTGCTAGTAATTTAATTTAAAATGTCTAAGCCTTCTTTGTCTATTTATTTACTTTGCCTGGGTATTACCACTGTACGATATGAGTCCATTGAAGTGCCTCTGAGCAGATTCCGCTATCGGAACACGCATCGCTTCTCGCTTTTCCCCATCTCGTCTCGCTTTCTCATCGCCTTTCAGCAGCTTCGGCGTTGTCTTCATTGTATTTATGCTCTGATTTGTGAATAGCTGGAAACGCTACAGATGCCACGCCCACCGCCAATGCCACTTCCACTTCCCTTCACCTTCACACCCCATCCCACATGCCTTTCCTAGCGACTTATCTCAAGATTTGAAGTACGTACATATAGCATATATAGGGACAAATCCGCTTTGGTGGCTCTCGTTTAATATGTCATGCCATTGATATGAAACGTTCTTTCAGTTCGTTTCAGTTCTGGTATTTTTTTATGTACATATTTTCCGGCATGTGAGATGATATCCGCGACGGCCACACGGCGTATGAGTAATCACGCACATGACCTTTCGCTCGCTTAAGCACATTTAATGCAGTTTTCCCTCGCCTCTCCCTGGGCTGCACTATTAAATATGGACTATATATGCTGCCATAAACCGAAAGAATTTTTTACGCCCGCAGCGCGTTGAAAAGAAATTTATGCGACTATTTTCTGTATTTTATTACACGAATTTCTCCAGTAATTTAGTGGCGGAGGCCTCTAACTAACGTTGCCAGAGAGAGGGTTTTCCTCGATTTTCCGTGCTTATGTTTGTGACATTGATGAGTGGCAGTGGGCACTGAACTGTGTACGAGTATGTGTGTGCGGGGTTAATGGTACTACACAGCAGCAGCGAAAAAGAGAGGGTTAAGGCGAACGTAAATTATGTAAATTTAATTTGAAGCTCTGAGATTTTAGAGGATTTATGGCAACTAAAAGAAAATATACACGTCCTAAAAATCCCCATATTGTTTGGAAAAAAATAAAATAAATAATTTCAAATGTTTGCTGATGAATACTGGTATTTAAAAAACTTATTAGTGCCTCATAAAAATTGCAAAAATTATGTTTAACGGTTTTGCAACCACTAATTTTATGACACAACACGAGTTCGTTAGCCAAATAGCCAATAAATGCTCGTGATATATTCATAAGTAACTGAAAAGATGGTGTGCATATTAACTAGAGACAGGTAACAGGCACATTTACCTGTCCAGGTGGCAATCCCCGAGTCGCATTACATCACCAGGAGCTTTGCTCTACTTCTGTCAATTATTTGTATTTATCTTATTTCAACGATTCCCAAAACAACACACAGACAATACACATTTTCCCCATTTTCAGACAGCTTAACCCTTTGGGATTATTCGGCATTTTCTCCGACTATCATTGACTTTCGTCCATAAACATTCCCCACCCCCCTCACTGTCCTTATTTTCCTCTTTATTATTTTACTCTCTGTCGGTGACAGGCAGCGTCTCTCGTACATGCTCGATAATTTGTTTTTAAACGGCTGCTGTTTCGACGACTCTTGTCGAATGTCGAATGGGCCCATTACAGGTACATGTGTTGTGTCTGAAGCTGAAGGTGGTGCTGCGGGGGGGTAAAAAACCAAAGCTTTTTTTTATGCCTGGCCAAGCGTCAACGTTGCCTGGAAAACGTGCCTTGAATGCGAGCAGGGGAGGCCTCTTCTTCTATATTTTTTTGTTTTGTGTTTTTTCCGTGGGGCTCAACGCCCATAATAAAAGTATTTTAAGTGAAATTCACAACCTTGCGACGTAAATCGTAAAAATTCAGTTTTCAATGCGGCTTTTACTATTTTCGTTTGTTTGGTTTCTTTGGCGGTGTTTTGTTTTGTTTTCTGGCCTTTTGTTGTTTAGCAACGTTTGTGGAATTCAATTAGGCCAAAACCCATCGCCAGGGCTTCTTATTTAGCTCAACAATTAGCAGAAATTAGCCTTGAAGAGCCTTCAAACTACATAATTAATAAAGAGAAGTTTCAAATAATGCTGCTAAAATTTAAATCCTATTTAAAAATCTCTTTAAATTTAAATTAAATATTTCTTTATGTGTAGCTAATGCCGCCTCTTTGTCTACTTTATTTGTTTCTTTTCCTGTACAACTTTATTTTTGGCATCTTTAGCGAGTTCTTGAATTTTTTTTCCGCTGTCTTCAGCTCGTTCAATGACTCTGAGAATTCTGTGGCGAATGTCAAGGGATCCTCCCTCGGCCTCCTCACTCCTTTTCTTTGGCCATTTCTTAATGCAGTTTTCAATTTGCAATTTCTGCTGATGCTGTGTTCGTCGTGTCTTTGTTTATTGTTTATCTATGCCGCTGCATTTTTTTCCTCCACGGTTTTTCATTGTTTATTTTCGGTGGCTTACGCTGACGTCAAGCAACGTTCACGACATTTGTGATCGGAAGAGTCTACTAACACGTTCCTGGCTCTGCCCCATTCACTATCACTATCTCCCGCTTCCCCTTCCGATTATTATGCTTTTTTGCATGCAAAGTGCAATGCCAACAGCAGCAGCAGCAGCAGGAAAAGCAGAAGCTTCAGCGATAAACACACACAACCCAGCCAGCCAGCCAGCCAGACAGACACCGCATAAACAAGGGAAATAATACAGGAAAAATGGAAATGGAATGGAAGGGAGGGGTGCGCCACAAAAGGCTTTTCGCATTTTAATAGAAATGTTCCTCCAGCGGCGGCGACGAAGGCTAAAGCTCAAGACAACTCCAACTGATGTCCCTTATTGTGGCTGTGGATGAGGATTTATAAGCATATACTACATATTTATTGGGCCTAGTAAATGGGGAATAAAAACTCAAATATTATAAAAAGTTAAATCTCATTCAGAAGATCCTAAAAATGCAGTGAAAATTCTCCTAAATATTTTGGTAATATAATATGATACCATAAAATCGCCTATAATGAAAATATTACAGAATGTGCCTCTCTCTGCACCTCTCATAACATTTACCTAACATTTCTACAACTTTAAATAAACCTACTTTTCCAAACTATTCCCTCCTTAATCAAAAATATTGTTGAATGCAAATCTCGGTTGTCAGAGAGCGCATTCTGCTTATTTCTATATCGACTGTGGTAGCCTTTCATATGCTCGTCATCGATTGTTATCTGACTTTTAGCCATTTGTGGTGGCGGAGGTCTTAACCCTGTGTTTGGCTGCGCGTGACTTTGAAAATCTGCTTTCTCCTATATATAGATTTCAATTCCGTGGCATATCTCACAGACTTATGCCTGGCAATGCGATGCAGACGCAGTGCAGACCAAATAACAAAATATTATGCTACGTGATTTGCTCGGCATTTGGCTCGTTGCATCTATGAATACCACACTGACTCCCAAAGCCTGATTCCCAATTTCTGCTGCCTGATTTCTGATTCCCAATTTCTGATTGCTATTCTGCAATTGTGAAATATTTTTCTGCCGCATTGATTGCGTGGGCGAGCAGGAAGGAAGGCCCTGGCTGTTATGGAAATAAAGTGTTTGCGACTCCGGGGCAGTTCTCTCTCTCTCTAAATTGGTTGCCATTTTTTGGTTGTTGCCCCATGAAATCCACTTGAATTCTGCCTCCTTGAGTTGGGGACGACGACGACGACGATGAGGAGGACGCCCACTTGCTGCCACAAAAAGCGTAAACATTTAATTTCCATGTGCCACGGGGAGCGAAACAAATGCAAAATAAACCAAGTGTTAAATATTTGACATGGGGACAGGCCAGGAGAGAAGGTGCGTTGGAGCTGAGACTGCCTAAGAGTGACGGCTGGCCACCTCACTCATGTCTAGAATATCTTCTTCTAGAGCCTTGGGCTAGCAACTGCTGCATTTCCTGACAGCTCCACCAGCAAATCTGGCCAGGAAAAGCCCACCCAATGGCACAGTGATTCTAGAAGAGTCTTCAAGCTAATTTATAATAAGCAAAGTATTTTTATAATACTTTTAAAACATTTTTATTTTATTAAAAAAAGTATTAAGGTTGACCTCTGTTTTTGAGATGAAATCAATTTTCCTGCATTTTCGTGGGCCTGCAAATCACTGTGCAATGTCATGTGTGCGCTTCGCTAATGACTTTTCCTTTGCCATCATTGGGGGCTTTCTTGCTCTTCATGGCAAATGTCAGTGTCGGCGCCCTCGCACTTCATTATTTTGAGTTTTCCAGCACCATCTCTCCGGCCTGCCTGCCTGCCATAATTTCTCCTTTCTTTTCTCACTTAAACTGGTTCAAGGTGTTGACTTTGTTGCATGTGCCGGTGTGTGCCGGTGTGCGGTGTGTGTACACAACAAATGTGGCACCTGCAGCCACGGCTGGCATCGAGGTAATGGCTTCCTTAGATTCTTCCTTCCATTTCGCAGGCAACCTTCATCGTATGCCGCCCCCATTTTCCGGTTTTCGTTTATTGTCTGTCAGGCGGCCGTAAAATGATTTCCCTTCAACGAGAGCAGCGAGCAGTTTCTAAGCAGTGGGTGGGAGGAGGGGGCCTCGGCTTTTCTTGAAAATTCTTTTCCACTTGACACTCTCGACTCTGCACTCTGCACAGTTTCGTAGGCACAGTTTTAATTACAGTTTGAGGGAAACTGAGCACAGTAGACATTCCCCTAGACGCTGGCGGTGTACTGCTCATTGTTCCAGTTTGTTGTTTTCGTCTGCCGCTCATCCCCCATCCACAATTTACAGCTTTTGGCTATTGTCTCGCTTGTTAGGGTCTGGCCAGCATTTTTCCTTTATTTTCATATATATATATAGTATATTTGTTCCTTTTTCATATAGTATTATTGTGTGTTTCCTCTGGTGGAAATGTTTGCTTGGCTGGCTGACTGCCTGCCTGGCTCAAGAAGAGCAATGCACACACACTTGGCGAGGGGCTTGGAAAAGTCGAAAGCCGGAGGCGGGGGTAATAATAAACCACGAGCTGCGCATACCAAGCGTCTACAATTACATCTTGGGGGAGTGGGTGGGGTGAAGACCAGAACAGGAAAACCCGAGAAACATATTCCAATAAATTGTTAGAAACAGGAGGAAAAAGAAACAAGAAAATTGAAAATTATTTTCCATTTTTACATTTACGGCTGACCAAGGGAAGGGTCAGTTGAAAAAGTTGGGAATAATGTTGATTTAAATTTAGAATACAGATTTCCCTCTCGTTTTGCAAATATTTCAACCTGAACTGAAGTTTATAATAAATCTAGAATACAATTTTATAAATTATTACCAGGGAACCTCACTCAAAGCCTGAAACTGAGAGCCTTTCTCCGCGTTTCTTAAGAAATTAAATCAGAGTCTCTCTTGGCCTGAATGTGAGTGCTATGGGCCATGACTCAACTTTCCATCAAGGCAACTTCAATTAGCGAGCCCGCAGTAGTTTCCTGGGAAAAACTTATCGTTTCCATTAGCAGGAACTCTCGTTCTTTATTTACAAGTAAATAAACAAATGATTGAACGAATCGTTGGTGGAGTGGGGCAAAATGCAAATGAAGGCAGCTC
This sequence comes from Drosophila anomelani, assembly GCA_035045905.1. Lineage (NCBI taxonomy): Eukaryota > Metazoa > Arthropoda > Insecta > Diptera > Drosophilidae > Drosophila > Drosophila anomelani. Next base: position 4,593,559 of record JAWNOO010000165.1, read on the forward strand.
GCTGCGATTGCGATCAAAAAAGAGATGAAGAAGGCGGCCCGCACTTACTATAAATCCCCAAGCTCAGCCAAATGAAAAAAAAAGAAATACAAGAAATTTGTCTCCTCTGCTGCCTGAGATTTCTCTGTTGTCGGCGGGCCCTGCATATCGATGAAGTTGCTCGCCCAAGTCATCATTTCAATGATGATGATGATGATGGGGACGGCCCCGACGTCCCCGACGGCAGTGGCAAATATTGACATTGGGACAACAAGAAGAGTTGGCCCCTGGTCGTCGTCCCTCTTTCGCGGTTAACCATCTCCACTGCCAAGCACTTGACTGACTTTTGTTGCAAATTATTATTTGTATTTTTTTTACTTTTATTATTATTATTATTATTGTTGTCCTGTCCCTGTACCGACTCGCTCCCTCAATTTGCATTTGGCCAGGTGAAGCTGGCACAGGACTTGCATTTCAATGACAATATTTCCTTTCGCCATCTTCCGATTGCCTCGAGTCCAATGCTCTTTCGGTCACCAGAGATGGCCAGCGAAATGGGAATTACATTTTTAATTTAATTTTGTACACCTGAGAAGAGATATGAAACTGGTTTATGGTTACAATATGCTGCGAATTTGCTGGTTTTATGTATTAATTTTACACTTTACTGATTGATTGAACTCTCAATTAATTGGATTGGGATAAAAGCGGAAAGCGAAATTCAGGAATATATTTAAAAAAGGAATTAAATTGAGGTGTTTCTTGTTTATATTTCACCTTTAAATGCAATTTCCACTCGCTCATCTCTGTCTGACAATTTGCCTTTGGTTAGTTGCTTGGCTGGCGTTTCATTTTGATTTGATTACATTAGTTGCGAGTCCCTGGATCCGCTTTCCTCCTCCGGGGTATCCATTTTAAAGTTCATTTACCCACCTCACCGGATCCCGGTACCCCGTGCTCCGCCCTCTAAATCCAAAGTCCTGGCTTCTGGCCTCCGGTCGAATGGTTACACTTCCGTCTTAGTTATTTACCCAAGTGCGGGGATTTCTAGTTCGTTTGTCATTCTCCGCCAGCTTCTCGTTCTGCCCTTCCTAGTTCGCAAAGTTGATTTGCTTCTTGGACAAGTTTCCTCATTTCTAGTACCATTTTTTGTGTGTGTTTTCTTATATTTTTTGTGTGCGAACTGCACTTGTTTTGGCTTTTACAGGAAATTTGCAAGTCATAAACAAGTTTTTGCTTTTTATTTTACTTGTGTGTTTTCAGTTTTTGGATTACGTTCTATTTTTGTATTTTTTTTCCTTTGCTTAGGTATACTTTTTAAGGTTTTGTTTTAGGGCTCCGCAATGAAGTCGTAAATTTGGAAATTACTTGAAAAAAGTTGAGGAAACTTTTGGGCTTATTAAAAAACGGAGCGACTCGGTTGGAATACGTTAAAGTTGCTAGCTGGTTTATAGTTGCTGGCCAAATGATAAATATTTCTAGGACTTTTAGCAACTAATTTTATGAATTCTGTTTAGTTGTCAAAGGGAAATCTAGAGGCAGTTAAAGTTTGTAATTGAAATTATTTTTAAAAGAATAAGGATCGGGTGGAAAAAGACAAACTTTTGCTCAGCAGGAGGTTAAGGAGAGAGTCTCTCTATGCGATTAACTGGAGTCAAAGTCAAAGTCAATAATTAAAACGATTTTAAAATATTATAAAATGCTTCTTAAAATTGTTACCCAAAAGATGATTTAAAACCTGCAAAAGTTTCCCATTTAAATTCTTAGACAAAGACATCATATTTCAAATGTTTTATGAGCTTCCCTTTTCGAAATTGGTTCCACTGATTTGCACTGATTGCCGAACTTTGCCACCTCAAACAGATGTCTTTACCATATTTCTTTTTGTTTTGGAATTTCCGTGTGCCGTAACTCATTTGACTGAAAGCATTTCGGTGTTTCGAATGTCCTTGAGTGCAAAACCACAAAAAAGAAGTGTAAAACAAAGGAGCCGGAAAGAACAAAAAGAGAAAAGTTGTAATAGCCATCAATCAAAGTTGGCCCAGAGTGCGAGGCGAGAGGATATGCCAACTGGATCCAGTGGGCCAACATCTTTTTCCCTTCTTGTGCGAAGAGGCGTCGTCATATCGTTCAATGTCATCGCCTGGTGAAGCAGGACACCTGTCCTGTCCTGTGCCCTGTCGCCCAGGTGGGTTAAGTTGGGGAAAAAAAACTGCAGAGGCGGGGCCAAGCCAACATTTGTTGTGGCTCAAATTAGCATATGAGTCATAGTCTGGGTCGGTCGGCCGGCTTCGTTTGCCAAGCCATTAATAATGGGAACAAAAACATTTGCCCAGAGCCGGGCTTTTGGGCGCTCCGGCAAATATCACTTAAAAATCATAGGAAAAAAGCAGAACAGGCAAGTGTAAGGGGGAGTTTTTGGAAAAGTGGAAAATCTGCACCTGGAAAAAACCAAGGATGTCATTAGTATTTTGGTAAATGGTTAATAAATATTTTAAAGAAATTTCTGGCAAGGCACAAAAATAGCTAAATGTGTGCTTAGGTTTCTCGGAATATATTATATATAAAATCACTTTTATTTCGATTTTTTCTCCTTGTGTGCAAGTTGATTTGAGCGCTTGTTTTGCTGGCAATTAGCGGAGAAGTGCTGGTGTGTCCTGGCATTCTGCTACGCTCTCTGTCTCTAGTCCTTTCCCGGCCACTCGTAAATTGTCATTCGCAAACATTGCACATACGCTCAGTTGAACTTTACAGTTCTGTTCTTTTCTGGCGTGCTGATTTGTGTTTTTCCCTCTATACATTTTTTTTTTATTTTTTATCCTGAAGCCCATTTTGGAGTTGACAATTTGAATAAAAGGCTGATGATGGGTGTGTGCAGTGAGCATGTGCTCTTTGCTAGCAACTCAATTTCTTCCCATTTTCCCCTGGCGATTTCTGTGCTGGGTCCTGTGATGCATTGTCAGGGCATTATTTATGGCACTTTGACTGACTCTAATGGATTGCGGATAAGGCTTTAACTTGGTAAGCCTCGGGGTTGAAGTTTACTTTAGCTTGGGATTAGTTTAAGTTACTTAAGGGTCTTGGAGGAAAGTCACAAAATGCGTCTAAAGATAATATTTAGATTAAAAGAATTACTTAGCTTAAAGCTGAACGATTTTATATGAATTTTATTTACTCAGTAATTCACAGAAATTAAGAGCCTTTTTATAGCAATTTTATTTGCTCAGTCGCTGCCTACATTTCTTATAAAATAAATAGAGTTTTCTCCTTCTTATTTCCACTCGACGACATGTGGCCCTGCCTCTGCTGCTCTTCTAAGCCTTTCCATTACCAAGTGCTCTGTGCATTTTCATAATTTTCTTTTCGTTTGCTCCGCTGCCCTGGCTCTTGTTGGCTTTTCTCGAGTCATTTTGTAGCTGCAATCCAAACACACATTTTTGAGCTCGTTATGCACAAGGAAAATACGAGGAAGAAAAACTTGATTTGTCAACTTCTACGACCCATACTGCCTGCCTGCACTCTTGCCTATATTTTACTTATTTTCTTCATTTTTTTCCCTCCATTCCGTGTGTTTTGTATCTTAAGCCAACAATGTCAACATTTTTGCCTGACATTTTGCTAGCTAGCGCATTTTCCTTAGCATTTTCCCTACGAATGAGTTTTCCTTATCATCAAGTTCATTTTGTGACATAACTCGAATGTTTGTGCTGTCATTTGATAATATTTTCCCTGTCTCTTTGTTGCCTTGAAATTATTTGAATGAGCGTGGGAATTTCAATTTGTTGTGCCATGTGTGTGTGGAGCCTGTAATTGGATTGCTGGAAATTATCGATTGCCTAGCTTCTAACCTTAGGAAAACCTCTAGAGAAAAGTTGTAGTCTGGCATTTTAAAAGGAAAATCTCTGTGTAACCCGCATGTAACTTTGGCCTTCAACGGGGTGTTTTTTTTTTTCGTGTTTTCCACCTTAGAAGAGAATGGAAAACTTTTGTCAAACGACTTTCGCATGCATTTTTAATGCAAAGGCCAGCTAGAAGCGACAAAAAGTTGAAGCAAACAAGTTTAAACTAAGGGGTTAAGTGGGATGGCAGGTGAGTGGGCGGAAAAGTGGGCAAAAAGCTGGCTGTTTTCATATGAAATGTGACAGCCATTCGCTGACGCAATGCGACAGCTTGGAAAAAGCGGCGAGGGGGAAATGGGAAACCCTTCCGTTTCTCTTTTTTATTTCGCCCGTTGACCAGCAGCCAAAAAGTGTTGTAAGCCCGGGAAATTGAATTACTTTGCTTGTGCACACTCACACACACACACGCCCACTTTCCACACCTCCTCCTGCCGAGGTTTGGCCCTCCTCAAATGCACACAATAATCGTTTCCGCTTGACTTTACCCCAATTATGTCAAATCAAATTGTTCACTCTCAGGCCAACAAGGTTAGCAAAAAAAAAAATTCAATGCAAAAATAATCGCTTAACCCTTCAATGACCCCACAAAATGTGACCGAAAATCAAAAAGAATTCCAATCAATATAATTCCCAGCGGGTTGACATGTATATGGGGGGGTGCATTTAAGAAAGATGATTGAGAGCAAGGTTTAGAGGGGTTATTATTGGATGAATAACTAATTGGAGACACTTTAAAAAATATAATAATATATTTTTAAATATTTATTACAATTTAAAAGTAAAAATCATTAAAAAAAGGGAGAGAAAAGAGGCTCAACTAAGTTTCTTTTTGAGAGTTTTCCTGGAAGTGCATTCCTTTGAACGATTTTCCTAAGGTCTTTCTAGGAATATAAGCTTATTTATTTATTGAAATAATTTTCAAATACATTTAAGATTTACAAAAAATTCCTCCGAATTTCCCTCAGTGCCTTGTTCCCTTTGAATTTATAGAATAATTGAAACATTAACTTTTTGCAAAACGGCAGCCCATTTCTTTGTCGGGGATTTAAATTCATTTGAAAAGAGAAGCCCTTGGAATGGGGGCTCACAGCTTAGGGAAAAAATGTGAAGGAAGTGGCCTCTGGGACATGAAGAGTTTCAGGCAGCTGGTGGAGTAGCGACAACATCCGCATCGTCATCGTCATCATAGGAGGCGGCAGAGGCAGCAGCGGCGGCGGCGGCGGCCTCAAAGGAAGCACTCAATTTATGCAAATCGCATGTAAATCTGTTCGAGAGGATGCTGCAGGGTGGCCAGAAATTGCAAGCTGAATTGTTTGCTCACAGCGAAGGATGCCACTGAAGGATGTTTAATACACACTCACACACACGCATACAACTTGAAATGTGTGAATATCCACCAGAGAGATTCCTAATGCGCGTTAAATGCCAACTCTTACAGTTTGAAGGCGACTTACTAGGCCCGAGAATTGCCAATAAAATGGAAATGTGAAAAATCTAATAAAAGTAAAAAAGAAAAGCGACAGAGAGCAGAGAATTCAGCCTAGACTAGACATATGTAAAGAGATAATGGGCCTAGCCATAAAAAATAATGAAGCAAGACGTGAGCAAAGCCTAGAAATCAGGGCATCAAAGCTGAAAATGAGAAAATACCAAAAGGAAATAATATCTTTCTAAATTGAGAATCGATGGCAAGGCATTTAAGGCGGCTAAATGTCAGAGAACGAGGACAATAGTTCAAGTTCGTTAGGTTTGATAGGATTTTTGGGAAAAGCTTTAAGAGCTTAACAGTGTTAAAGTTGCTTTCCCATTTTATTCCTAAAATAAATGCAATCCAGGCTAATATTAAGTGCAAGCAGGCACTTACTCTGCTTGGAAAGAGCTCTAAAAATACAATTTTAAGCAACTTTACAACCTTTTACCTTTAAGGTAATCCGTCACAGCTTAAAGAGCCATCACGGCTGACCCGGCTCGTTCTGGCAAAGCCCCTTCATGGCTCAGTGCATTTGAAGTGCAGTAGGTAACAAAAACAACTCGCACAAAAAAATGGCAAAGGCACGCGGATCCTTCAGCAAGGACTCCCTCGATAAGCGGACGGCCTCTCTTCGCTTTTCGGTAGCCCCAGGTGTCGACATTCTCCATCCCCTTTAACCCCCTTGAACCCACCGGAGGCCTCCGGGCCTCTCCTCTAATGGAGCTGAAGCTGAAGCTGCTGGCTGCTGCTTCGTTTGAGCTCAAAGTGCAGACACGTGCCGCTCTGGGGTTTATGCTTATATCCCAGACCACGGTGCACAACCGTCGAACGGTGGGCCAAACATTCTGCACACTGGCTGCGAAAATATTGCCCACACTCCGCAGACAGTTCGTTCTGTCGTCGCATTTTCGGGGGTTCATCCATCGACGCACCGTGACGGATTTGCATGGCTACCAAAAACTGAAACTGAAACTGAGGCTGAGGCTGATGCTGAAACCTGAAACCACCACCTTAACCACTCACCACCCCACAAAAGTGCCACCCACCCCAAGCGCCAGACATCACTCAAAATGTGCACAACAAAATGCACAAGGAGAAATGTTAATGATAAACTAGTTTATATAATATTTTTCAGAGAAACCCATCTATTTTTATTTAAATTTAAATTATTTTGCATGATTCCTAAGACTCACTGCATATCTTTAAATGTAAAGGAATACTTAAAAGATTTCATTTCTTTATTTTCTTATAAAAGTATACAATTTTTTCTTAAACTTTTATGATAAAAAATATTTAATTCTTCAGTACTTTATTTACTTAAAGTATTAAGTATGAAAAATGAATCCTTTTTATACATTTTCCCCCTGTGCACCGAATAGCAACCCCCTTTCGGGTAGTATATTTTTCGTACCGCTATCACAAGCTGCCACACGTTGGCATTTGCAACATTCAACATTTTGTTGCCATGTTCCTTATCAGGCGGACAAGCGCCGTGTTCTTGGGGGTGGTTTTGCATATTCCGCGGTGGTTTGGGATGGGTTGTCTGGTGGGGCTACCGGACCTGCAATCGATACGAGGGAACCCTGGGCAGCAGTTTGTGGTAGGCACAATTGTTTGACCAGCGGAAAAGGTGGATTTTCAGCATAAAAAATATATAAAAAATAAAAAAAAGAGCCCACTTGAAGCCTCTTCGGGGCAGCAAAACTCGAGTTACACAAAGTTAAACACTCGATAAGCGAGCTGCCTTGTTTTCTTTTTCCTTTTTTTTTTTGTGCTTTGCTTATGATTTATATAGAAAATTGCCAGGTTGCCAGTGACAGCAGCCATTGATGTTGAAGGAGAGAGGTTGCTTTTTCTCTCTTTCCGGAAATTGTCGCCGTATTTTATTTCACACACTTCTTCCCATTTGTTTATCCTGAGCTTTTCCCGAGCAGTTTCTAATTTTAAACCAATTAAAGTTGTCGAAACTTGCTGCTGCTGCAGCTTCTTTGAGAGGCGACAAGCTAATCCCTGGGTTAAAAGGCTTCGTTTTGCTGTGGAAACAAATTTATATTTATTTTCATTAAAGCTGTCGAAAGTTTTCAATTTCATTTACCTGAAAAATTGTAGATTTTTTTTTAGGGATGTAAAGGGAAATGAAGGAAATTCAATTTCTTTTTTTCGGTCGCTTCCTGGGTGGTCCCTTTAGATTGACATGTTCAGGTAATGGGGGAAAGTTTCAGGAACAGATTCTCGACCAAAGATTTTCTGGCCTCTTTTTTTATGGGCTTTTGTCGGCTAATGAAAATTTGAAATTTTTTTGACATTAATGGAGGTAAGGAAAAGTTTGAGGAAAAAGTACAAACTCACCCTGGGAAGAAGTGTAAAAAGTATTTATAAAATATATTTAGGGCATTCAAACATGTTTCTAAAATATATATAAAGCTTTTATAAACAGCTTAAAAAAGAAACTAAAATATATAAAAATGTTTAACAAATATTTAAGCATTATATTTACCAGCAAAACATGACTTTACATTTACTTTCCATTTATAAAATCAGATAAAGCTGCAGTAAAATAATATCTCTGCAAAAGGCACCATTGCATGACAACGAAAATGGTGTACAATTTCCATTTAACACCTTCGTGAGCAAACCAGATTAGTTTACTTTAAACAAAAAATGGTGTTAAAACTCAAATTCATGGCCAACATTCACTTTTCCACAAACGTGTCTGCTGCCCTCGGCAAGTGTGTTACAACTTATTTGCCAAAATCGCATTAAATTTAATATAATTTTGTGATTATCGCCTTTCCAACTCTCCTCTCACAGCAGCATCATTATCATTATCGCCATCATTTGCCTTTGAATGCTACATCACGTTCGCCGCGCATTGTTGAATAATGAATATCTGTCATGACAATTGTCAGTCAGAGTCTCCGCAGTCTTTTCCTCTCTCTGTGGGTGACATGGAAATTTAGCTGCAGCAATTTTCCCTCCTTCACTGGGTGTTGTAAATCAAATTTGCGACAGTTTTCCTCATTTCCTGCACACGCAAAACAAATGGAAAGAAAATATATACAAGAGGGAGAGAGGAGGCAGCAAAAACACACATAAAAATCGTAACCAAATCATTAGCAGTTCATAAACAAAGCAAATTTATTATAATTTGCATACTTAAGTTGATTGCGTGATTTGTTTTTTATGGTTTCAGTGGCTTGATTGGCCAGGAAAATGTCTGCGATTTCTTTCTAACGTTTTAAATAATTAAATTTGGGAGACTTCAAATTGTTTTAAATGAATTTTTATAATTTAAAAAGCTTTGAGGGCTTATTTCGATTTTTTCATGCACTTGAAAAGCCTCACAGAGTGTCTTATTTTAGGTTTTATTTATTTAAAATAATTTAAAAATATATTCGTAATTATTTAGTGCAGTTTTTAACACAGAGCTGATTTTTTCTTCACTTTAAATCCTTCTCAGAATTTTTTAAAGCAAGTTCAAGCTCTGTTTGGTGTCATTTACTGGATGCCCTCGCACACAGAATGAGACATTTTTCACACTTTTATATTAATGCATGCATGCCAGACAACTAGTTTAGTGTCAACATTGTATGAGTAATGAGGCTTAAGAGAGACGCAGCTCCAGGGAGGAGCAAAGATATAGGATATATAGAGAGGGTTAGTCACTGCCGGAAGAAGCTGGAGCCTTCTGTTATATGCTATAAGCCAAGTCAACCCGAGCTAGCAACAGCCTGTATTTGCAGAGTGAGAAATTGGTACTAGAATAAAAAACATTTTTTAAATAAAATGTTGGGCCAAGAGAAAATATTTTAAAATGACTAAGATATTCAAGGCTTTGTAGTTCATTTTTAATAAACTTCTAGCTTAGACTGCTGGGATATTTCTCACTCAATAGATGATTTTCTTGTAAAACGTGTCTCCTTAACATTTAAAAACTGTAAAAAAATGTTTGATTATTTATATTTTACAATAGTTATACTTACAAGTAAAGACTTATTTATAATCTTATTTCTATTTCCTCAAGTGTAATCCAATTGGGTTTTGCTTGGCCTGCAGACTCTTCTTCTCACTCCGTTATCCTTTTCTCCTTGATCCTTGCATGTGTAATCAACATTAAACCGTATTTTGTAATCAAGCCACACATACGCATATGCACTGGCAGAAAAGTTTGCCATCTCAGCAGCAGCAGCAGCAGCTGCAGGCGGAAGTGGATGGAAGGCGGCAAAGGACATGCAGAGGAGAGAGTGCCTTCAAATTGCCGCTTGCAGGTGTCGTCCTTTTTTACCTTTCCTGCCAGCAAGAAAAACTGCAACTCATGCAAGATGCTGTGGCAAGGAGGGTTGAGGAGGGGTGGGGAAAAGCGGAGACAGAGAGCAAACACATTATAAAATCTATACACGCTCTAAGCGCACTTTTAACCCATTAACGCCCCCACAAAAGCGAGCCTCAGTTCAGTTTTCCAGGCTATAGTTGTCGCTGCTGGCTTAATGTTTGCCTGATGACGTGGCGGAAAGTTTGTCCAAATCTGAACGGCACTGAGGAAAAAGAAGAGTAATTTTTAATTTATTCAGAGTCTTTTTAAAAATTTTAAATATTTTCGAAAGCTTAAAACATATATTTAATAAAGCACAAAAAATAATATAGATTAAATAAAGTAAAGATTCTAGTAGAAAAGAATTTTCAGATCGTAATTTCACATCCAGAAACTTCCTATTTTATCTAAAATTTAATTTTAATAAATTATAGCAACTTAAAATCGTTCAAATATATATTTCATAAACCTTCTTTTACTAATTTTTCTCCGTGTATAGCCAACATCTCTCCCCGTATTTGCTGTTCTTTCCTGAAGAAATAGTGTCAACTTGCGTTGGCGGCATTTTAATGCAAGCAGTGAGAAGCACCCCTGTCTTCTACATTTCCATTTCCTTACACATTTTCCGACCCTTTTTGGGGCTAGCCACCCCCTGAGTATTAACACCTCTGTGCCCCGATCCCCCTTGGGCTGCTGTTGTGTCTGCATTGTCTATTGTTTCCTGCATTTTTTGTTGTCCTGTGCTGTTCCATTTTTTTTCTGTACGAACAAAACGTTTTATCGTCTGTGCATAATAAATTGTGTCTAAGCTGCGTGTCTTTTCCTACATTTTATGCAATATATATGTATGTTTCGGTATATATTTAATATTTTTTTGGCTACAAACTTATTGACATGTGGCAGCAAGTACACTGGCAGTATATTTTCCGAGACGCTGAATCCGAAAGCCTGTATCTCCGCCTCTTGTTTCGCATTAGCCACACTTGGCTTCACGGGGTTTTCTTTTCTTTTTTTTTTTTTTGAGGTAACTGATGTCGTTATGCAATCTATAAGGTTATATGTATGCCCGGGAATATGCCAGACTGCAGTTCTTTCAGAGGCATCTTCTTGTGTAACAGCTGCTTTATGTCAGTGGCTCTCAAACTTTGGCCCCTCACCACAAAAATCGCACAAAAGCATGCTACAATATTTCCCATCATTTTTGCTGTTTGCAAAACTTTGACCATATTTTTTCTTCTTTTTTTGTTTTGTATTCAAAAAGTGGGAAAGGAGACTGCACTCCCACTGTCGCTGTGTCTTCTTTTGTAATTATTTTAAAAGCGCAACTTGTGCACGTAACGACATTTGCGGCAACCTAAAAAAAATCACAAAGAAAAGCCAGAGAAGTCAGCGATTGCCATTTTAAGGGAACATAAACAAAAGCATTCTGCTAAAGTTGTTCAGCAAAAAGGAAAACTTGGTTTGAGGCAAGTGCGTGACTCGGTGGCTGGAAGATGCTTCTGGTAAAAACTTAAGGAACAGTGGGCCAAGTTAACAGGAATCGGGTGCTACACCGACAAACTTAATTAGATAAATTCCTTTTAATGATTCATGAATTTCGTGGAATGTTGAACAAATTTTCATTCATTGAAATTATTTTGTGGAGTTTTAGGAAAATATGTCATATCCCCTTTCTTGGATAAATGCACTTTTTTACACTAAAGCCTGTCGTTCTTCCTACTTATGTCTGCCATAAGGCCAAGTAATCTCATAAAGAATCTGCACCTAGGGAAACTTTTTCGGCGACGTTTGCCGTCTGCGCCAACTCAAGTGGAGAGACGCTCCCCTTCCTTTGGATATTATTTCCCATCCCTTTTTTTTCTGGCTGCCAAGTTGCACCCTAAACCAGGCCAAACACTTAGACACTGTTCCCCACTCCCCCTAAGCCGACGCCCACTTATCAAACTTCATATTTACAAACTTCAAACCGAAATAGAGAGTGGGAAAAATGAAATATATACACATGGAAAAATATATGAAGAAATATAAATTAATGAGAAATAATTAAGTATATAAAGTATAACAACATTTATAGTAAAACTAGGATAAAACTATTATTTTAAATAATTTGTTGTGTACAGATTCTTTACACTTAATAAAAATATTGTTTCCCTTTAATTTACATTGAGAATTATATTAAAATATATATATGTATATTAATATTTAATTATTTATCAAATATTTAAAACTTTCCTGCATATTTCATAATTTTTCCCTGTACTTCGAGACTTGCTTTATATTTCCTAAAGTCAAGTGCACTATGAACTCAAAAAATAGAGCTAGAGCTGGGCCAATGCGAAGTTCGGAGTCTACACAAAAAAACTTCCGGCGCCGCGGGCCATTAGCTGAAGACCCTAGAGGCCACTTCAAGTCGCAGAGAGTTGAGGCTGAGAGATGGAGATAGAAATGCACACACACAGAGGAGAAAGAGTCGGAGATAAGGAGAGTGTTCTGGGGAGACAGCGAAAAGTCAGCGACTTGATAATGATAATGAGTGAAAACGTTGATTATCCCAGCTAGAAATACTCCCCGATGATTGTTATGCAAAGGAGCGAAGGCAAATTAAATTGCTTGAAACCCCTTTCAAACATATTTTGTGCATTTAAAATATGCGTAAGTAGGAGCGGGAGTAGGAGGACCTCCAAGTCAAGTTGAAGTTGAAGTGCAGGCAGGAGTTGGCTTAAACAAATGAAATCCTCGAGAGCCTGCCAAGTTAACAGACAGTCTGGGACTAGAAACAGGGAAGAGCAGCGCTCATTATAATTCATTGTAATCCCCATATTCAAGGCATCGGGCATAGTGTCTCAAGTAGACAGACTTGCAATTTGTATTTTCCTTGCTAAATATTTTCCTAATTACTTTCTCCCACCGTCACAAATTTGAATGGATTTGCACTTGCCTCGCATTTAACACTCAATTACACTTTGGGAATTTTCAATAATCATTTTCCATAACATTTCATCTTTGATTCAGTAAATGCACGACCACGATGATTCACAATTTCTCCGACAAATTTTATATAAATTGTTTTTTTCTGGCCAGAAATCTCGTTTGCAATTTATTTCGCATTTTATTATGATTATCATCCTGGCAGCGGAGCAGCGCATTTCGTATTTATGAGTTTTAAATTAAATGCAATCTCAAGGATTGTTCCCTTTGGCTCCTCAAATATTTATTGATTTTTGTCAAAAAAAAAGGCTCTTCTTCCTTTCTTATTTGTTATGGCAAAAGGATAAGTTTCTGCCAGAGGCCTCTGACAATTTTTGCAAAACGATTTAGTGGCCAAAGGGACTGGGGGAAAAGAGAATATTGCCAGTGTGGAAAAGTTCGCCTTATTGAGCCTTCAATTTGGCCATGTCCTGGCGCAATGTTTAGCTTAAATATTTTATTTGCCAATGGATATCCCTTTTTCGAGCCCGAGAATGTTGCGTGTTCAATTGACAGGAATTGAAGGAAGTTTTTTGGGAGATGGAAAAGTATTGTTTAGACGAATACTAAATGCTCTACGTAAGGTGTAAGAAATATAATATTTAAGGGTATTTTTTAATAAATTTAATAAATTAATAATATAAATTCTATTCTCTGATTATTCCTCTTCACTTTTCCATATTACCCTTTTCATTTTATAGAGCATCTGAGAAACCAAGCAATATATACTTTGCGCCTTTTGGTTGTCAGACATTTGAACCTTCTCCCAGTTGTTGTCACCAAATCCGAATGAACTCCTGGTACATATATAGCCTGCAGGCCTGTCTGATTGTCTGGCCCCCCGAAAAAGAGCTCCAGAAGTGCCTTGCTCTTCCTCCTCCCGTAAATATCCGGCAGAAGTGTTAACTTGTTTGGCCAAGATTTACAAGTCGCCTTCGATTTCGTTTGCTCACCTTTTCCCAGGGAGGCCCCGAGGCCTGCAAACTCGAATTTGAATTCAGATTCAGCTGACAAAAGCATAAATCGGTTTCTGGCAACTGACTTAAGCCCTCACTCACTCACTTTGATGTGCGAATATATATATATATATATATGTAGGAGGAAAATATAAAAGGTCTTGACGACACCGAACATTGTTGTAATTTTCAATTTCTGTCAAAAAGAATCAGCTTTAGATAATGCGCAAAGAGACAGGACAGCAGGACACCTTGGGAAAACCACTTAACCGCACTTAATGCCACAAACAATTTTACAATTTCAACTCAACTGTCTGCCGTCTGCTGGGTCCTTCGTATCCCCCTCCAAAAAATTCCCCCACTTAAGTGCCTCGGTACATGGCTCTTTTTGCAGTCATTAAAGTTAATTGTGTATTCCAATGCTACAAGTGTAGGGAATTGTGCGGAAAACTGAGACAAGGAACAGGGATAGTGCAGTGAAAGAAAATTGTTATTAAATGGGGGCTATAAATAAATACAAATTTATAAAGAAATATTTTTTAAACTCAATACAGTTATTACAATTAATCTCCATAACTTTATTTAATGTTAAATCATTATTTGTTCAAATAAGATATCCTCATAGTTTATAAAACCTGATTATTAATTTTAATATTTTTTGTAATTATTAAACCACCTTAAACACATTTATTCTCGGTGCAACCACACCTGCTCTGGCCCTGCGGTTGACATTTTTGCGGCTTGCCACCGAAAAACTGAGCTCCTTAAATCCTTCGATTCCATAAATTAACGCACGCCTCTCGTTCCTGCAAAAAATATTTTTAATTAATAATAAGGTTTAAGTACGTTGGCATGGCTTCGCACACCTTAGTTGATGGCTCTGCCCCCTGCCCCTTACATTTTTCCATAGACTCCCTGAACTTTCGTGTAATTCAATGCCTTTGCCTTTGCCTTTTCCTCTCGTTAATATAGTATTTTTTGTTGTTGTTGTTGTTGTTCTAGGGCGTCTGTCTCATTTTCATTCTATGTGTATTTTAGTTGTTGTTGCTCTCGGCGTCGTCGTCTATTAATTAAATTAAAAAGTTCACAGCCATCGTTGTCGTCAGCGCGAATGAGTGCTCAGCCTGTGTGCTCCCCTTTCCAAGCTCAACTCTCATCAACTCATCAGCATGCCAACTATGCAAAAAACAAAAAAAGAAAAGGAGAAAGGGAAATGGAAAATGGAAAATTATAATAAAATTGAGAACAAGGGAATATCTTAAAATGGTTGTTAGTTTATAAAGTTTGAAAGGCTGGCAAGTTAGTTTCTGTAACAGTTGGTATTTCAAAGATAAATAAATGGATATTTACATAAGGGGGGATTTTTAAGTTATGCACAAATAAAATTACATTTAAATAATTCTATATTTAAACCTGCATCTAAAAATACAGATTTACAGAATTTCATTAAAGAAATTGTAAGCTTAAAGACTTTATTTAACCAGCACAGAACTCTTCACTCTTAAAGCTGAACCTAACATTAAGTAATTACATTTTGGCAGAACCCTAAAAGTCAAATATATTTGTATTTAAATTACAAATTTTTCACTTAAATATTTATGAACTTCTGGTTAATAATAAATTAACTATGGCCACGTTTATATTTTATGTATTTTAACTAGAAAAACCCACAAACAAGGCTTTAAAAACTGCAAATTAGTTAATTAAAAATGCATAAGCTAATCACAAATATAAAGTGGCTTTTAATTCATATTTTCTGCCCTTAAAAAATCTACATTTTTACAGCATCTCTTTGTTGGCTTTTTCAGTTAAACATTCCATTGCCTTGTTATACATTTTTTTTTTTTTTGTTCTGCTGTTCTGAAATATGCAAATCATTTAAACAATTAACCAGCCCGTCTGGCCAACTGATTCAATTGAACTCGGCAGACTGATCAACCGAGAACCCTTTGCCCCCTGGACTCGGTAGTTTAAAGTTAAGTTCATTGCTCGATGCCTGCTGCTGGTTGTTATAACTTGTTTTGTTTTTCTTTTTGCTACCGTTGTTTCCCCGTTTTTTTTTTTTACATTCCTCCCAACAATTATGCATTATTTACAAAAGTTAATTGCCGACGCGCAACAGCATTGTTCAACAAGGACCACGCCCCCCTGTAGGAGGGCAATTAACAACATTATTGACTCTGTTCAGCAGATTGGTTGAAAAGAGAGAGTGCCGCCGGGGGATGGAGGAAATTGGGAAAATGGGAGTACCCGCAGCGGCACTTTGAAATGCTAATGAAATTGCCTTTTAAAGCAGAGCAAAAAGATATATACAGAAGCAACTGAAAAATGTCCAAGCACCAGTCCTGCGGCCCTTCTTTTTTTTCCTGCGCTTAATTGATAAATTGATTAAATTGCAGAAAAGCCTTAATTGCGCATGACCACATCCCAGTCACAGGCACACACACACTCTTGAAATTTAACATTTAATTTGACTGCTGCCATGGCTTTTCCTTTTCTGTGCTGTGGAAATTGCATTTAGCATTTAGGATTTTCATTCTCCTCGAAAGCTCTCCGCTAATGCGATGTATTTTGTCAGCATTTGAAGTGTCACATCAGCTCCTGGTTTCAATTGGATTTGGCTTTGTCTGCTTCCTAGTCCTGTTGGCCAATTTGAAGGATAAATTACTGATTTCGTCTATTGTCTGCCGCTGCTTGAGTTGGTTACATTTCGGTCAGCAAAAGGTTTGAGTTAGGGCTTAATTCGGTTAAAGGAGATTTTGTAGTTACACAGAGAACAGTTTTACAGGAAGTTAAATATATTTATAGCTTCTGATTCGTGAAATTACATCTTTTTCTAAGTAAAAGTATCCTTTTATATGGAAGTATTAAATATTTTAGGAAGAGAAAAGCTTATTACAATATTTTATTTCAATTTTAAATAAATGAAAACATTTCTGAAATTAATCTGAATTAATTTCGTAAAGGAAAACAGCTTAGAAATATATATATAATGGTTCCTATTGTTCCTAATTTTTATGTTTCCTGTTCTATATACATATTTCCTAGTTTCCGCTTCTCCTCCTCAAACACTAAGCTATCTTTAAGACCAAACAAAACTTAAGGCATAAAATCTTGGCCTTAACCATTTGATTACCCACTTCGCTCGTCATAATCATCGAACATCTCCTTTTCGATCCTGTTTTACGGTCTATTTCTATGCTTTGGCAATCCTTTGCCAGCTCAACACTTTTGCAGTTTCGAAGTTTTTGGGTGTTTTTAGTACCCGTTAAGTCCGTAGAACGGAATTCCTTGTGCCCAGCGGCGTAATAGGTTTCTCTCTATCTATCTCTTTCTATCAAAAATTGGTTCGTAGCCGTGACATGTGTCCCATCTCTTTCTGCAGATCCTTGCAAATTTATTGCATTTACCCGATGAAGTTCTCCTCGACTTTTCCTTCATTTTCCTGCGTGTTGCTGGTGGCCTTTTCCTTTTGTGGTTTTGCTTTGATTTAATTTTGCCACTGTTGCCGTCTCTCTTGGCTGCTTTTCAACCCGTCTCTTTCCCTGGGAGCTCCCTGCAATTTGCGAGCTTTGTTCAATTGGCTTTTCTGTTGTCCTGCCAATGTCCGAGTGCTGCGAGTGGGTTCGAGTTCCGTGTTCTCGCCTTGTCCTGTCACTCATGCGTCAGCGGTATTTGCTTGGGTGTTGGCTCTTAAATCACTCGGGGGGGACTTCAAGAACGTAAAGAACTTTTTAAAGTTTTGTGTTTCGAGGCTCTTGGATATTTTCTTGGTGCTTGCCATGAATCTATATCCTGAAAAGAAAATAAAAATAAATGATTTATAATTAAATACCTACAAAAATATGAATCAGAACTGCTTATTTTTTTTGGCTATTTCAATAATGGCTACACTTTTCTTGGTCAAAATATATTTCTAATATTTTAACCGCATCTGTTACACATATCTGTGACTCCCTGAAAGAAATCCAGCCAACTCCCTTTTGGTTTGTAGTTTATGTTCAACATATTTTATTGATTACATTTCCAGCTACAACTTCAGTTCCAACTCCAACTCGTGCTCCTTGCTCCAACTCCGGCCACTTTTCCGGCGTGTTTTGGCAAGACTTTATGAGATTTTCTCTGCCTTTACCCCTCCTAAGCCACAGAGAGAGGGAGATGGATTTTCGGGGGCATTTCGCATTGCAATCTGGGGTCCTCAATTGACTTGGCAAATAAATTACTTATTTGTAGCGACAATTTGCGGTAATTTGTGATTTGTGGTGGTGACATCATCCTTTTTGTCGAGGGTGGAACAGCACTCCCCCGGGTTGCATATTTACAGAGGCTATTAAACATATTTGCCGCTTTGACGGGTCGAATATGGCCTGCCACAGTCTGTTTGGTCTGCTGCCAGATGATGACCATTAGTTTGAGTGAAGGGAATGCCCAAAAAATATTAAGGAATTGATGGGGAAATGGGAGTCCTGAGAGGATATGCTGGCAGCGCTAACCTCTGGCTCACTCTGCTTGATTACAATTTATTGAGTGACTTTTGCCAGGGAAAATCCTTTTCTCCTTTCTTCGTTGCTCCCTTTTTTCTTCGTCTCTCTACCGTGCTCAACCACGCCCCCTTGTATGCATATCGTTAGCAAATTGCAGGCTCACCAGGACACCCGAAAAAAGGATTTGCATGTGTGTTGTGCGGGCGGAGGCGGAGGTAAGCTAATATCCAACCAATTTCCGTTTGGCTCTTTTCGCGTTTTTTTCGTGAAAGGATACAGGCCAGGTGAAGTCCTGGCCTTCTGCTGGTTCTGCCTTTTGTGTTTCCGTTTTGGAAATTGGAAGACCACCGCCGCGTACCGCCTCTCCAGTGTCCTGTCGTGATTTCCCCCGTTTTAGCCAGGTCCTTTTCGCTGCTGCCATATAAATTTGTACAAGAGCTTAGGCAATTTTTTGCGCCTTTTGTTTGCCTGTCGTTGTCGCTGCCTCATTTGCATATTCGGCACATTCGGAATACCCTCGAAATGTTTACTCGAACACCCTCTAAAAACCCCTGACCATCCTTTAAACTTGTTCCTTTCCTTTATTGGAGGACTGTTTGTCAATATTTTCTGGGGCTTAGCCGTGTTTAAAGGGTTTTATTTAGAGGAAAAGTGACAGAAATATGATTAAAATTAATGGAACACTGTGAGGTTATTTTAAATGTTTAACGCAATGTATAAGGTTATTTATTAAAGATTTTATATAAATTAATATAATATAGCGTATAAATTTAGGCAAACATGTTCTGAATAATGTTAATTGTTTGTATAAATTAAATAATTAATTTTCTGTGGCTTTTGTGATTTTATAAATTATAAAAACAAAGCTTTACGAATTTATTCTATAAAAAAAACGAATATTTCCAATTATCTTTAGATATTAATCACTCTTCAAATATTTTTTTTCTGTGTGAAAAATTAATTTTATAAGCTGACCATTCCAGTTTTGAGTTTTCCCCTCGGCAAAATGTAAACATTTCTATTCAAAAGTCAAAGACTGGGAGGGAAGGAGAGGAG
Source organism: Drosophila anomelani (assembly GCA_035045905.1). Taxonomy (NCBI): domain Eukaryota; kingdom Metazoa; phylum Arthropoda; class Insecta; order Diptera; family Drosophilidae; genus Drosophila; species Drosophila anomelani. Next base: position 4,612,683 of record JAWNOO010000165.1, read on the forward strand.
TAAGACCACAATTCTGCGGCTTCTCCGCCGCAGGCCACAAAAGAGCTTGGCATATTGACCCGAAAAAAGGGGGCTTGTGCTGACCAGTAGGTAGGCGTTGATTGGCATCCGAAAAACCCAACCTTTTCCGAAGCTCTCTCTCTCTCTCTGGCCAAACTGCTAAACTGTCAAAGCCAATGGCTTGAGGGGGAGAGAAAACTGTAAAATGAAGTTGGGAACTCAAGTGGCAGTGGCAGCCACTTGAGCGTTTATGGATATTGACATCTCAATGGTCGGTGGTCATGTAATTTAATTAGGGTAGAGTTTCCCCTGAAAGGAGACAACTTGAACTAAACTGGATTTTCCCTTTGTTTGCAGCCATTTCCCGCGAAGATGGCGACGAATCGACGCACCACCACCACCACCATCATCACCACCGAGGAGGACATGGCGGGCACCACAACCACGGTAACAAAGTTCCATACAACGGCTACAATTCGGAGGAATACTTGGATCGGCTTGAACCGAATGGCAATATACCCGCTGATAAGACAAATTGCAGATATGGAGGTGAGTTTTTAATAAATTAAAAATTATGGGGAAGGAGTTTAGGGAATAATTTCCTATTAAAAAAATGTAAGATTCATTTAAATAATATTTTTGGCAAGCAAAGGTAAAGGTTGTGTGAAGGCACTAATAATACCAATACAAAACACAATAAAAATATGTAGCAAATATTTTAAATATTGCATTAAATTAAACTTCAGTTTCTTCTTAAATTTTCTCCTTAATTTTCGCACAATTTAAGCCCCAAAAAGACTCATTCATAAGGCTTTTGCGTAATTTATCGCCCGCTTGTGCTATAATCTCTCATTTAAGCTGCCCTCCTCCACTGGCAGAACTAATTTAATGATAAGATGCCAGCAGCTTCAGCAGCGTCTCCTCCATCTCCATCTCGCCGATATTCCTGGGGACTGACTGCTGGCAATAATTTATGCCTCCATCTTGTGTGAGCAGCGTGTCTAATTATGGAAGCAAGTTCCATTTTCCGAGCTTTTCCCTTGTCTTGTAGTGCATCTGGGGAATTGCCTTCGCCTTCGATCTCGCATATTTTTGTGCACTAAGGAAAAAGTATAAAGAAAATGGATAAATTACTTGAAATTAAATAAATATTCTAGAAATATACCATTAAAATATTTGGCTATTTAACACTATACTTTAAAGTGCTGTTCAATTGAAATTGAAATGGTTTTTATATAATAACAAACCAAATTATATGAAATTTAACATTTTATTAAATTCAAGGAGACTTTAAAGCCTTCTTTTATTTATTTAAAATGTGTTTCGCATTTGAAAATATTGCTTAAATACCAAAACATAAAAATAGCTTACTTTATCTTCTATGTTTCTTAACTTCCCCCTGTGTACTTTCCTTCTCCTTTGTAATTTATCAAATTTTTGTCTCATTTAGCTAATGCAAACAAGTTTCCTTTCGTTCCTTTTCGCCATTTGAGCTTATCTTGGTGAAAATTTCCCCGATAAGCGTGCTACTCTGTCATCATTTCCCTGCCTCTGTGTGCTTGCTTTCTGTTTTCTCATAATTGTAAATTGCAATTTTATGCAAACAATGGAAGAGATTCCTTCCAAGGAAGGAAGGAGTAGATTCTGGAGCCCGAGGTAGCAGAAACTCGTTGACATTGCCACCGATGATAAGCCTGCGAATGTAATGGCTTCATTTGTTGCTCCTCGAAGCTGTTGCTCCCTGTTTGTATTGTCCTTGCCGGGGGGAGGCACTCAACTCGAATGCTCCCTATCCATTGTCTTGCCAATGTCTAGGCAATGTTTCGGAATCGGGCCATAAAACAACGGAAATGAAAATATTAACAAGCGAGTGCACAGGCAACAGCAACAATAACTGACGGAATTATTCATAACCAAATGGAAATTGTGCATGCTTCATATATCTTTGCCGGGGCTTTAAACTCACTGCCAGTGCCATTATCGTTCCTTTGCCGTGGCAAGGACCTTTCCTCGATTTTCCCTCCTGCAATTTTCTTGTTCTTTTGCCGTCAGCTGACATTGAATTCCTTGGCTAGGTGGCATATTTGCTGTTGTTAGTTTCGCCTTGGAATATTGTGGAAGCCAAGTGGTTAAACAATTCCTGTGAAAGGGAAAATGCATTTCGAGGGCAGGGAAAGTGTTTACGGGCTGCCCTGACACGAATGTTGTAAGTTGTCAAGTATTTGCCGAGTTGCTAAACAATTTTAAACGATTTCTGAAGCGCCAGCAGTGTGCTTTTCATTTAATAAAGCCGAGTTGGGTGTAAATGTTTAAGGATTAAGTACTTAACAGTGCAACAAAGTCCCTACAATAGCATTGAGACAGGGTTTTAATTAAAAGAACTAAGTATTATGCTTCTAAATAAATATTATTAAAATATTTTTATGACTTATGTATTTACCTAAAGTTTGAACCATGTTAAATGTTGAGTTCAAAAATAGCTGCAGAAAATGAATATTTATTGTTTGGAACTAATTATTTTCCAATCTCCCAACTAATAAATTATGGAAAAACTATTTTGTCAAAGTATCAATGATAACTTTATTTTTAATTCTTTTATCTATCAAAATCAATTCAGTAAAAGTTTTTCTTCGCCCTGCCAAAGCCACCCTTGCCCACCCCATCATAAAGTTATATAACGCACAATAAATTACAGAGTTGTGAAAGGAAGCAGGAAAAATTCCACACAGTTAGCACAGCAAAACCTCTTCCCCGCCGGAATTTTCCAGGACCCCTCCCACCATTGGCAAAAAGCAATTTCAGTTTTTCATGCTGTTCCCATTTTTTTTTTTTTTTTTTCTGTTCTGATTACATGATTTATAAGTTATCTTCAGCATTCAGCAGAGAAAAACAACAATACAGCGATGAGGGGGGAAACAAAAATATATAGAAGAGGATATATGAGCAATTTATGTTCAACGCTTTTGCAAAAGATTATTGTTTATATGCGCAAATTATGCAAACATCTCTCTGTGCAAAATTGTTTAAAAAAAAACAGAAAAAAACATATTGGCCAAAAAGGAATTCGCATAAAACTGTTTAAACCGCACCGCACCAACCCTCAAACTCCGGACAATGATTGTAAATCATGTTTAACAATTATGCGTGAAACATAAAAAAATGAGGCCTGAATTTAATTTGCCAAAGAAAAGGAGGCTCGGAACACGGTGATAAAGTGTGTGAAATTACGAGGCATTTTCCTGGCTTTTGAATATTCTCTTTTTTTTGGTTCCTTTAAAAGGTGGGTAATGCCACCTGTAAGCTACTTTTGTTGGAGAGAAGAAGGGACCTCTTCTCGTATAAACTCCTTCCAACTTGCGCATAAATCCTTTTAACGCTTTATTTGGCTTCTGACGCGCTTTTTTTAGCCCCAACTCTGTCTCTTCGTCTTCCTTCGGCTTTTGTTTATTTTTATTTTGTACTTTGACTCGCCGAATCCTGTGCGTTGTTTGCTTTTAATGCCATCGTCCCGGGGATTCCTTTTAGCCACCCTTTTCTCCTACGCTCCTTGGGCCACACAACTGTCTGTGATTTAAATTTATTGGCAAAATACTTAAAGTAAATCTTTTTGTTTCACTTGGTTTGGTGTGTACGTGTCCTGGGGGTGGCGGGTGCTGTGTGTTTGTTTTCTTTTGTTTTTAAACCACCCTTTGACAATTTTCGGCGGGTTTTTTATACCTTCGACGTCTATTAGGAGTCCTTCTTGCGGTTCATTTTAAAATTCTAACTGGCAGCCGCAACCGGAATCCCTGCACTGAATTTTCCCAACGCCTTGCGGTTGCGGCAGAGTCTTTCTTGTGGCTTTTCCGGTAACACCCCACCGCCCACTCACCCCTTTTAGCACCGAAACCCCCCAAAACCCTGCCGGAATCGTTGCAGTTTATTAGCAAAGCAAAAACATGTCGCCTTCGCTGACTTGTTTTTTCCGCCGCATTTGAAAATCTTTCTCTGTTTTAATGATTTAGTTTTGTTTTTTTTTTTGTTCGTTTTGTAAGGAAAACCCTCCCGATTTTCCCTTTGGTTTCTGCCGTTTTGTTTGATGTCGCCTTGCGTGAGACAATTTTTTTGGTGGGTTCTTTTTGGTCGGGCTAATGAAGCGACTTATGCAATGACATGGAAAATTTTGCGGTCCGCATTTTTCTCTCCGTTTGATTTTCCCCTTTCCCATTTCCCCCCTTATTCGAGTGTTTTTCCAGCCACTGACATCTGAAGCGAGAGCGAGTCTGAGGAAAGTGTGAGAGGCGGGGAAAAGCGAGTGAAAAAGGAGTGTGAGCTCATCAAAAGGGCAAAGGCTCTTTTTTTACGGCTTTGATAAATGGAAAGTTTGCTAATTGGCTTGTTGTAAAAGGACTCTGCCACAGTGGATAACTGTGGCAAATTCACAAATATAACAAGTCTTTGAGCAGCAAAACTCGATTCATTAAATGTGGTTGGGAGTTTATGTAGCAGCCAAAGAGATGAGTTTTTAAATTACTCCAAAAAACACGTAGTGCTTGAAAGATGTGTGTTAAAAAGTATGAATTCAAAGTAATATCTTAACTTTAAACCCAAATTTAAATTCACTCAACAAACAATCCCAAAAAGGCTTGCTTCTTATTTAGACCAATTTTTCCCTTTGCACCCCCTCAGCTAATGCAATCAATTTTCTTGCCAAAAACTTTGTCTGCCCAACTGAAAGCTTTATAATAATCCAAAGTCAAGCCACGCCCCCCTAACTTTTGGCTTACCACTGACAATTTTCACCATTGTCCCTTCTCCGTATTACTCCAACTTCCATTTCTTTTCCCCCTTCTCCATTGTCCATTTCTTTTCCTCTGTGTTTTGTATGATGAAAAAGAAAAATTGTCCAGAAAATATCTTTTGACAATTCACCGCTTTATGCATACTAAGCTCATTATGGCCAAGTTGAAGGCACACACAGAGAACATCCTTTTTTATTCCTCTTTCGTCTTCTGGCCATTCTTTATTATGATTCCCTTAACCAAAAGGGCGGGTCCTGGAAATGTTTCGGGAGAAAACTTTTTAATAGTGCCCAGTTCATCCTCCCCCCTGGTCGGTTTGATGAGTATTTCTATTTTATTGCATCTTTCTGTGGCTAACAATGCCCCCCGGGCAAATGCCACGCCCCCAAGTCTGGCCAAGAAAGTGGCACAATATTAAAATATCTTGCTTGTCATTATAAATTCCTTGGCCCAACACCGCTAGATATAATAAAAATAATAATGGGAGTCACGAAGAAAAAAAAAATAGGAAGGGACAAGAGTGCTTTTAAAGGTTTTACTTCTTTAAATTGTTAATGCGATGAAGAGGTGCACGGGGAAAAATTAAAAGTAAATATTGGAAAATGAAAAAGAGCTACAAAATCTTGTAGTTGATAATTTGAAAATTCAATTGAAGTTATTTTTAGGAAGGTAATAGGTAATAGGTAATAGGTAATAGTCTTTGAAGAATTCGCTTGATAAGCAATTTATTTTCTTAAAAAATGTATGAAACCTTCCAGCTTTTAATTGCTTATTATTTAATTTATGAAAAATGTCAGATTAGTATTACCTCTTCTTAGGCTGAACTTGATTCTGATAAAGAAATAAAGCATTCATCACTCACTACTTTTTATTTAATGATACATAATTCCTGCAAAATGTTAAAAAATGAACTATTAAAAATTTCTTAGAATTCCCATAACTATAAAAATGAGTACCTTTATTTTATCTTTTAAATTTAATATTATAAAACCCATATCGTAGCATTTTTTCTTAGTGCATCCATAAGCGTATTATTATTAGAAGTTCGTTGGCTTAAGGGCATTTCTGTTGCAATCAGCACGCATTTTGACTGACAGCTGAAGTATCCATAACGTCATCGAAGGACCTCGGGTCATGGGCCCACACGGACACCCCTCTCCTCCCGGAAAACCGAAAACCCCAAACCCCGCATAGAATTAGGATTCATAATAGGACAAAGTGCTTGGACGGGGGTTGCTACTGCTCCTGCCGCTGCTGCTGTTGGGGTGATGGCAATTGTAACTAAAGGTTGTCCTGTCTGCGTGTGCCAACTGATATCCTTGTAATACATTCAGTCAGAGTGCGTGTGTGTGTGAGTGTGTGAATTATAAGCAACTTGCAAATGCGGTTCTCCACATACGAAACGAATAGGCACGCATTCCCATACATCTGTGTATTGGTCCACCGGGAACAGCCATCCTTGATATCCTTGCACTGTCAGAAAAAATGTGAAAAACAGCAGAAGAGTAAATCAGAATTGAGAAGAGGAATTTCCAATATATTGCCTTGGCAACTACTAATTTTTCCAGTACATCTTCGCCTCCTGCCACAAATCCTTGTGTTCCTGCTGCCGCTCCAGGCTCGTCATATGCCTGTCCAGGCCATCTGAAAAGATAACGTCCGTTATGCGCGTGTGTGTGTGTGGGTGTGTGTTGACTGTGACAGCCTTGGGGCATGGTCATAGCCTATATGGTCATGGCCATATAGTCACAGCCTTACACACAGTAAGGCTTACCTTTGGCCCACGCATTTCATTCGGTCAGTGTCAGGGCGGCGCTTCCTTCCTACTTCAAATTTTGATTGTCATTTACGTGACTCTCACTCTGTGTGTGTGCGGGAGTGTGTGCCTGCCTGAGAGTCCTTTCTCATGGAATTGCTGCAAATTATTCCCATTACGTTTTTGGAGGGCTGCATTTCAAGTTGATTGTCGTTTACATTTCCCAGAGAGAAAAGGGAGCTCGGGGTGAAGGGCATACCAGCAGCAGGCTTTGCCTGATTGAGTTTCGCAATTGGAATAGCAGCAGCAGCGGGTCGAAGAGGTGGTCCTTGGGCTGTTCAAGCGATTTGTAATGGGGCAATCAGTCTGTGTGTGCGCTTCATGATTTATGCGATAATTTATATCGATCATCAATCGATTATTTTGGCATTAAATGTGCGCATATATTAAGAACAAGTTGTGTGTTTTAAATGGTAATTTAATCGTTGTATTTGCAAGAAATTAATGTTAATAAATTTTAGATATATTCCAGATAGTTAGTAGCTTGAAATAAATTTAACTTAAAGTTACTTAACTGGCTAAAAAGGCTGTAAATTACATATTAATGCATCTGAAGTAAAAGTAAAACTGACATTTAATAAAAAAATAGAATTGCCTTTGGCTTATTCTGTATTTATAAATTCCTCATAAATTCCCCCCAAATTTTGTGCAGAGTATTGTCCAGTTAACCACATTGGGTTTTCCCCGTGGATCAATCAGTGTCGTCCTATTACACGGAGTACCTCCCAGAACCGAGGCCTATTTACCCAACAAAAATTTCTCTCTTTTGAAATTTTCCCGCTTTGTATGCTGCGTGTGTGTGGCCTTTGTGGAATCGCAGTTCCAATCCCAATAGCAATCCTTGGTGTGTTATTGCCCAGCAATTCCGATCTATTTTTTCCCTATTTTCCTGCGAGTACAAACAATATATGACGGGACTTCAACAGGAGCATTGTGCATCCTTCTTCTGTTTTTTTGTATTCGAACTCGCTGCCAGTAGTCAGTCAGTCTGTCTGGCTGGAATGACAAACAACGGATGATATATTGCAAGCGGGGGCCACGCCCATCCGCCTTTTGTTTACCTTGGCCGCAAATCGGTGGCCAATAACTTTGGTGTGGAATCGGAGGAGGATATATCGACTATATGCACGCCTTGCTCGCGGCCTGTTTGCCAAGCAAACCTTTTCAAGTTAATTAAAAACGAAAGCCCCAGCACACAGCCCAGACAGCTTTTTCAATTACTCAAGCAGCAGCTCTTCATGGATCTTAATTTTTTTACGAGCGGCAGTAAAAAAAATAATATTATTGATAAATCCTGAAGGGCAGAGAGAAACCCATTTTATTGCTTATTAATATTTTTGCTACAGTCTGGTGGCTGCTGCAACTGCAAAATAGATTAGATTCCTGTTGCTTTTCCCTCTTTCCTCCAGCAAACTTTTCACCTTTTTCCCTGGCTAAAACCTGGGGAAAAAGTTGTGGACAAAGAATCGCATTAGAAATCAATTCATTTCACTTCTATTGTGCAATTTCCGATACGTCTTGGGGAAGGCGGCGAGTAAATAGACGACAAATTGAGGTTGTAAATCTTCTCTGATGGAGCATTTTGTGACAAATCAATTTGATAAAGGTTGGTCAAGGCAAAAGCTCAGGTCGAATTAATCTGGCTTACAGGCTGGTATAAAGAAAATGCGGATAAATTGGCTTGAGAGAACTTTAATTTAAAAATTGGCTAAAAAAATAGAGGAGTTTGTTGGAGCTTGGAATTATTTTTAAGGCATTTCGCTGCCTGTTCCCTTTTTTATTTCCCTCTCTGTTTTTTTGGCCAAACTCTCACGCCGGCAACTATGTTACATAATACCAGCGTTTAGTGTGAAATTTTCCACTGCCCCCCCTTTGGCACTTTCCCACAGCTTTTTCACTTCCACTTCCCTTTAGCACGTTGTGGCACTTCTTTTGAAATTGCGCACATAAACTAATTCCGCATGCATGAAATGACTTTCATAGAAAAATGGGAAAATTGCAGTGCCTGTCTCCAGTTAATGCACTGGAAAAATATAAATTTTAATCGAGAAATATTTAATTTGATTAGGAATTCAATTTTCAAGGCATGTGTTCATTTTAATTGTGTTTACATAAGATTTGGGAACTAAAATAAGCATTTGCTTTGTGTCAATTTAAACCAAATTCCCTACTCATTTTAATGATATATATTTCTAAAGTTTTCTCTCCGTGCACCTGACCAGAGCTGCCACCAAACCGCGGCGCGACGCGTTGACATCCGTTGGGGTTAAGTTGCAAGTCGCTTTTGCCAGCTTTTACCAGCCTTTGCCGCTTCTGCCGCCCCGCTAATTGTGTCACAATGATGAGCATAATTTTCAGAGCTCGCGCACGCTTTGGCCAGGACAAAGGCGTACGGAAAGGACTTCGCGGCAGACAGGAAATTAAGCATACGCCATGTGTGCAATGCCGCTAATTTTCCGTTAGTAATTTCATTTCATGCCAACGCTGCTGCCGCCGACACTTTGAGGTGGCGCCAACCCTTTTGATTTTCCGGGTTTTTTTTTTTTTTTTAAAGAAAAAAAGCCACTTTTGTGTCGGTTCTCGCTTTTAATTACCATCAACGTCAGTTTCGCGTGGCATTTCGGGGTGCCTTCAGATTTTTTCCCCAGAAAGCTTTCCCCAGCCACTTTAAATGTCTTGAGAAAAGAGAGGCAACCCTTTGGCAGCAGGCAAATATTCTATGCTGTCATATGTTTTCCCCCAAAACACTCCTGACATGATGAATGATGCGCCGCCAATTGTTTTCTGTTTTTCCATCTTTTGTTTTTGTTTGCGAATTACAAACAAATGTCTAAGAGTGGGTGAAGAATATATAAGTTGATGCCCCATCCACCAGAGCCGGCGAAAGCAAACATTATGACATGACAGGCAGCGGCATATAAAGCGATAAATACTTGGAAAAATAATAAAGGATCAAGGAAATTAAATAAATAAATAATTATAATAATTTTGAGAAGGAAATTTATGAGAAGTGAGCCTTTAAGTTTTAGCTTCTTAATTTTTATAAATACTTAAAATCGTAGGAAAATATAAGCTTCTGCCAAATTCATGCATATTAGACAGTTAAGAAAATAAACATAATTTTCTTCGAGTGCAACATAAGTTCCCTATAAACGCTAAGCGATTTCCCACTTTCCTTTTGTTTGTGAAGCGGGAACTTCACCCTCCTAAAAATGGAGTAAAGTAATTTGTACGTAATTTGTTAAGTAATACACACATTTCGTCTATATGCGTGTGTTTGTCTGGCTGTCTCGCCAGGATGTGGCCTGCGGAAAAGTGGAAAATAGGAAAAAGAGGAAAGTTCGAACGAGGAAGGATTTGTGTTCGCCTTAATTACAAAACATCAAAGTGGGCGATGTCGATGTGTCTGCCTGCCGCTGATGTCTTGAGCCCTTTTGTGAGGGATTTGGTCCATTGATGTGGCAAGCTGCCGTCGAAAACTGGATTCAAGTGTTGAATGCGCCACACATTCCCGACATGTCCTGCTCACTAATAGAGTTCGCACGAAAACCCTTATCAAATTTTTTTTGCGGGGAATGAGTAATGAATTCAACAAAAGAGAAAACAAGGACTTTCACTGTCAGCAATTAATAATTTGCCACAAAATGAAAATGAAAATTGTTTGTACGTGTTTCGTTGGCCATTCTAGGGTTTTCTTAGCCCTCTGCTTAATTGGAAATTGGTGTTTTTTCTCCCCTTAAAATCGATTGTTTTTTCGCCCTGGGTTTGAGTAATTAAACACACCGTCCGTCTGGTCTTTGGGTGACAAGTGGAAATCCTTGAGCAGCAGCCAGGCGGAAAATATATATAGTATATAGTATATAGCCCCTGCTAATCCACACGCACAAATCAATTTACTGCCGCTGCCTCGACATATTTTCTGCACTTTTTGGTAGCAATAAATAAACGTGTAATTGGAAGTGATGAACTCGAAATCCCAGGCACGCTCTCACGCCCAGAAACTAGAACAAGTCCCAGAAGTAAAACCGAAATCTCTAATCAAATGTCAATTCCTTATTCAATATAAATCGAGGAAGCTGGAAAAAGTGCGAGAAAGAGGAATAAATACACATGAAAGTGTCAGTAAACAGAGAGAGAATTTTGTAACAAGTACTTTGGGGATTTAAAAATAAATCTTTCCCTAAATAAAACTCCTTGAAAAGCTGATAAAGCAAATGATATAATATGAAAATTGTAGGGTAGCTCCCTAGGATTTATTAAAAGACTGTACCATAAATATTTCGCAGTAAAACTCCAACATAACCAAGAGTTCCCTAATCAATTTCTCCCTTTTTTTTCGCTCAGTGCCCTTATCCCTGAAATAGAGTAAATCTTTTAACGACTTTTATGTGCTCGCCCGCTTACTCTCCACGTTTTTGCTTGGCTTTTATTGTCCTTCCTTTTTCCTGACCATGTCCAATGCGCTTGTGTATAAGCCATTAAATGTGCTTTCCTTTCGCTGGCTTGGCTTTTCCTGTTTTCGGCCAATTATTACGCGCGATTTATGCTTTTATTTGTCAACAAAGTTCAGAGGGCGAGTAACCATCGTAAACATCGTAACCCACACACACTTAATTGATTGTAAATCATAAAATCAGAGCAATATTTTGATAAACTCGGTCCCCAAGTGGATGAAAACACAGCTTAACCTGGGTTCAACCATTAATAATTTTAAGATATATATTTATTTCTATTTGTACTTTTTGCATTTTCCTAACCGCTTTTCACCTTTTGCACTTTTACACACTTGCCAAAACTTTACCTAGTTACAAAATAGTTTCCCAACTACAAATTTAGTTTCCAGCTTCTTGTGAATGAAACACTTTTTAATTTAACCTTTTTTCCTCCCACCCTTCTTTCCCTTTTGTTTTCTTTTTAGCACAAGAGTCTGCGATAAAAAATGATAATAACAAACCACAAGGTAAAATGCTTTTTATTATTATTATTCCATTGCACCCCCCTGAAAACCCCAACCCCCTGAATATCCTTGGTATTACTTTGAATATCCTTAGTTGCACAGCAGCATGTCTTGACTTTCTTGCTATTTTTATACCATTTTTACCCTTCCGCCAGCGGAAATACGCCAGACTTTTAATAGTTTTCTCGGACAGCAATTTAAATTGCCATATTTTATGCGCCAAAGCTTTCAGAATGTCATTAAAATAGATGTCAAGCAGTCGGAGCTTCTTGTTGTTGTTATTGTGCTTGCAGGATCCGTATCCTTTTGTCAATATATATATATATAGTTCAGTCGAGGGTTGTAGTAAGGCAAAAAGGACGAATGCAGGCGACAGCCAAAAGTAATGACAAAACGCAGCGGGCCATCATTGTCATATTGTTAAATTGAGACATTTGCACAAGCCCATTGGCTTAGCGTCGGATTCAAGGATTCAAGGATGCAGTCTGCGTGCCCAAAAAGGTTGTCATCGTTGCCGTAATTGAATTCTGGCCCCGACTATAAATCTTGAATGCTAAACAAGGCTAACAACTTTGGCCGGGGGGAGGCAAGTGACTATTAAAATATGAAGTTCTCTTAAAAAGGACATTTCAATTGCAGATGGAATAGCAATTTATAGACAATTCAGGAGACGATTTGATTGGCTTTTGCTTGGGTTGAACTAGGATTTTGATTTGTTGAAGGTAAATAGTTGTGAAAGATAACAAATTGGGATTCTTAGAAGGAGGGAAGTGTAATATTTATGCGGATAACTTTACATAAAATGTATTTCAGTTAGTAAATTATTAGGAACTCGTTTAATAAATAAATTGGAAGAAAAAGGCATAGGAAAATTTAGTGATTAATTGTATAATGCATTTTAGGAAATTAAACATTTTGAATCAAAAGAAAAGCATTCTGATTTAATTAAATCTTAAGTTTACTAGATTTTTAATGCCATGAAAAGTGCAGGCCCGAAATGCAAAGGTTCTAAATCGAAAACCAACATTTAAGGCAGAATAATTGCATCTACTTTCAGCCTTCAAAAAAACCCCCTTCAAATATGAGTCCTCTCAAAGCAACCCCTTTGAAATATCAAAAGAACCTTCGACAATCTACGAATTGTTACTCAATTTAATTCCCCTTTAATCAGGCCTTTATGTTTGGGGACTTTGAAATTGAAAACAAACATTTAAGGATGCAACATTGCATATCCTTTCAGGAAGCAACTCCCAAAAAACTCCCCTATTTTCTGTAGATTTTTGTCTTTCTGGTCTTCGGCATCGTGCTCGTCCTCGTCCGTATTGTAATTGAATTCTACAACAACACAATAAATTTTAGGCACTAAACGGAAAAGGCAATGACATGGCTGGGGGGGAGGACTGGGAATATCAAGGGGTCTGGATGCCAAAATACACACGAAAAGGACGAGAGTTCGATGGTGGACTGCAGTAAAAAGAGCAAATTTAATTTCTTGCTTGAATAATAAATCACAAACATAAACAGCGAGTGGTTGTGGGTGTGGGTGGCAAGAACGAGAGGGGTTATAAGATGTCGCCTGATAAAACCTCATGGTTTTTCCGGCACCAAAAATTCAGCAGAAACTCTGGCAAACAATTTCGAGGCTCCTCTTGCTTTTTTTTTTGGCAATTTGGAATTCGCCGCTGTCGATGGGCAGAGTTGCCATTGCACTTATCAAAATGCCATATCCTGGCCAAGGAAAAACCCTATAAATTCGGCAAGTAAAGGGGATCGGAAACGGAAGTGTCGAGTTTTGAGTTTCGAGTGTCGCTTTATTAAATTTTTACGCAAATGCTCGACACGCACATATGAATAACAATATATACAAGTTTATACATATATAAAAAAAATGGAATGAGAATGGAATATTTCGCCATTCCCCTCACCCAATCCTTATGCAAATGAAAAGTAAAAACTTTTATGTGCACATTTTTTATGGGGTTTTCCCATTTGTATAGTTCTTTTTTTTTTGTGGTGGCACACACTACAAAAGGGGCGTGGCAGCTGACCCACTCAGCATTATGCAACAAGCCGCTGTGATTTCGCTGCTTTTTTATGACATTTATGCAGCCTCCAGACAGGCCCCAGAGACATAAATATTGTTGCAAAGCCAAAAACAAATAGCAAACAGAAATTACAATAATATGCAATAATGCAAAAGGACAACAGAGGACAGATGAGGGGTTCCAGACTGAAGGCACACAAATACTGCACTGAGAGGAATTTATTGCAAGTTAAAGCTATTTAAAAATGTTTTTAAAATTTTTGCGTTGCAAAATAAGGATATTTATACCGAATTTGGTTAATAATAAATATTAAATAAATATTTAAATTGTCAGACACAATTTTAAAGGCTCTAAAACCCAACTGATTTCCGAAATATACACATGCAATTAATTATGAAATTAAAAAAATAAAATTGTTTAGCTCAAAGTGAAGATAAACTCACTTAGTTCATTGTAGTTTCAGTATAAGAATTTAAGTTATATATTTTAAAATCCCAATTATTTTTCAAGTGCAATAGTAAGGCTGAGGCAAAGGACACTCACACACTCACTCTCCCACACTCGCACTCCCCTGGCACACTCACTTGGTATTTGTCCCATGTGTGCGTGGCTTTAAGTCAGCGGCAGGACGTGACATCCTTGCATAGCATTTGCATAACTATATCAACAAGAGAGGACCGAAGGACGAGCCAGCGGAGGATGCCAGACATCAGCGACAGCCTTCGCCTCTTCCCCTTCCTCCTCCTGCAGAATCCCCGGTGCTATTTTTATGCTTTCCTTTTTTTTTTTTGGCGAGTGCTCTTTCTTCTCCTGATGCGCTTGCATAATTTTCATTGTTTTCATTTTACAAGCGAATTTCCCCCGCAACTTATCTTCTTTCATTTTAGTTTTCGCCGCATTTTTTTTTCGGTGACAGCTTCCTGTACTGATTTCTGTTTGCATTTCAAGATTTTCGCGTCACAGATTTTTCGCATTTATATACTGTATCTCTCTCGTTTTTTTCTGTAACCAAAAAGATATGTAAGGGAAATGCAATAAAACTTTATACGAAGGCGTTGAAGGGGAAAACATAATATCAGCGCGGCGGCGGCCAACCCGCGAGGGTGATAAAAAGAGTTGAGTGGAGAGAATGGAATACTAAATAAGTTTATGAAGGGATTGGGCGGGAGGGAGGTGTGGCGAAAAGCAGCGTCAGGTAGATAAAACCAAAGTGTGTCACGGTGAGATAAGGTAGGGAGGAAGAAAGATTTAATAACATTGTTGTATGTGCATTTTTATAAATTAAAGAAACCAGGGAAATCTTTACTATGCAGAGCTCAAGGGAATCTATAAAACTAAGCTTCTTTCAATTTTCCAGAATTTTTTTTAGTTAAAAATAATGCTCGAAATAACTAATAAACTAAATCATTGCTTGATAATTTTGTTACCATGTCTGCCTTAAGGCTCTTTTTACCCATTTTCATGCCCCAATTCACCGCAAACATCTCAATCGATATCTATATGTATGTGCAACATCATAATAGCAATAATAATAATCGTTTTGATGACCCGAAAAGGGGCCATGCCAAAAACTAGCTACACTTTCGAATTGCCACTCTCGTATATATCCAATTATCGTTGCCAAAAAATAATAATAATAAAGGAAAACTATATTTTCGGCTGACATTTGCTGGCTACATTCCCCACTTCAATTTTACAATTTTCCAATGCCCTTTCCCAGGCTCTCATTTTCCAATTTGACAGGCACTTTTCTCTCGATGAATGTTTGTTGCTCAGCCAATTTTTGCAAATCAAATGCTTTTGCCATCGTTTGTTGCTGTTCCTTCGTCGCTGATTGCCAGGACGAGGAAAAGGAGACGACGACGACGACGACCAAGACGCCAAATGCCATTCCACTCGAGCGGCTAGACAGGAGATGAGGGATGTGGATGTTGCCGCGGGGGCAGTGGCTCTGAAAAAGCGAACATTTTGAGATATATATTCGTCTTTATTGAAGTTTTTCTTTTATTTGGCTTATTTATGGCACATATTGCGCATTTAATCGCTGTCAGGATACGGAACATGATGAAGCTAAGGATGTGTGTAGAATGCACAGGGGAAAATTTGAGTTAGATGATGAAATAGAAGGGAAACCCAAGTCTGTTGTATATTTATATATGATAAATGATATTAAGAACAAGTAAAGTCAACATTTCAAATCATTGCCTTAGTTTTTACTGCATTTTCAAAAGTTATCCTTAATTTCAATCATATTTTGCATACCAAATTTATTTAATCTTTTATCTTATTTAGTTAAGAGTTTCGACATTGCTTTTCTTTGTTAAACATTTTTCTTATATATTTTTTTCTCTCTACCTCTCCTCTTGTGGATCATCTTTCAACGGCTGCTCGTCAGTTTTTACCCCGGAAAATCCACCCCCCCCTCTTCTATTGCTCTCTGCGGGCCGCTCAAAGTTTTCTTTTCTACAATCAGCTGCTGTTGAATTTTTAATTTTTATGTTAGTAATTTCTCAAGCATTCTGCAGGAATAAAATAAAGAGGAAACTCTTGCCGGAAGAACATCTTGCCAGCGAATATTAAATTTTTTATGATACGGCGCGGGAGGCGCGAGAAAAAAACGCAACAAATAAAAAAAAGGCAAAGGAAATAAGTGAAAAATACAGTTGGAGCTGGCACACTGAATGGGAAACATGTTGCGAATTCCAAAGTGGAAAATATTCATGCGATATTTCCCATTCATTTTAGTGTTAGTGTTATGTGTGTCTTTGGGTCTTCCCTCCCCGAAAAGGCAAAGAAAAGTTTCAATCTTAAAGCTCAACTTCCGGCTAGAGAAATCCAATATGTTCTTGGGGGCCAGGCAATTTACGAGGAAAGCTGCAACTTTGTTATATAAATATTTCAAATGAAAGCAGATGCTGCTGCACCTGGGTTTTCCTAGCTGAAAGCCGTCTGCCCTTCCACACCATCCCCCCACGGCCCGCTTCCCTGCAAAAGTCAGTCACGGTTAGCGGGGCGAACTGCACTCGACTGGGGGAAAAGCAAATATAATTTAAAATGTAATTAGTGCTCAAATAGAAAACCAAACAAACGGAGAACACTCTCGGTGGGCGTGAATTCTCTGTCTGCACTGTGGGCAGAAATGTATTTATTTTATGGAAAATATAATTTTAATTACTTTGAGAAATTATTGACACGAAAATAAAATAGCTAAAAACTGTTGAAAAAATATAAAGACTTTGCCTTTAAATGCCTTCTTCTAAATGTCCAAAATTAGCTCTTTCTTTTTTATTTTAAAATAATTATAAAACATACTTGTAGAAAAGAAAAAAACACCTTCTCAATTTCCCTAATTTATAGTTCATTTTTCATCCCCCAAAAAGTGACACTGTGGCGGGATATTGGCCCCCCGCAAAGTCAATGAATGAAGAAGTATCGTCAGCAGGTTACTAGGTGACCCAGTCCCAGCCTGTGTCCCTGGCCAGGTAGCACACAGCTTCCAGCTTTTGCACCTGTTTCGACTGCAAAACTTTGTCCTAGACCAACTTTCGCCAGATGCTACTGCTGCTGCTGCGGTGGCTTTTGAAACATTTTATTATAACAAGTCGAGGTAAACATTGGCAAATTCACCCGCCGACAGCTGGATGCCTGAATTTTCATAGCTGAATTTTCCCAACCATTCATTCGGCCATTTCAAGGTTGGCCAAACTCGATTTATTTTGGCTTCGCGCTCTCGAAATCCTTCATTATATTGATGATGTGCATAATGAGTCCTGCGTCTGAGACTGCGAATTCTTTTCCTCATTTCTTTACATTTTTTTTCCGTGCTCATTATGCCAAGAAATGGGAAATTGTGAAGACCATTCAGTAATTATTTTCATGCGCTGACAAAAAATCAAGCATTCATTAAAAAATGTTCGAAGAGAGTGAAATCTTTTTAATTTTTGCGAACTACAAACTTAAAATTATTCCAAGAAAATAATAAGAACAGAGAGAATAATTCGAAATTAAGCCTGTAATAATCTTATTTTTTACAACTTAATTTCCTAAAATATATATCTAAAAAATCTTTACTATCTATGCAGCTTTTTTGTTGCCTAGTTTTACTTAATTCTGTTTTAAATACCCTTTAGCTTAGATTGCCTTTTTTTAAGCGAGTTTACCTGTGCTAAGGAGGTCCTGTGTAGTCCTTTCGGACTGCTTTTATCCACTTGTCTGGGCCTCACTCGTCGCAGATTGTTGTGTCGGGGCCACTAATTTGGTTTTTAAGTGGGCCTGTGCTCCGACTGCTCATTAAGCGGCTTTTCCTTTGCCGCCTTTGCATTTACCTTTAGTCCTTTGCCCTCTGCCCTCTTGCCTTTTTTTCTCACCTGCCTTACTTTGTTTTGAGCCTCAAGTTACTCAAGTATTCCCTTTTCGCTTTGTTTTTTATGGCTTTTTGCAGACTGGCGCAGCACGGATAGCACCGACCACCATGATCGCGTCCAGAGACAACTGTCCGTGTCCTCCGACAGCAAGCTGCTGGACGATGACATCCGGGAGGAGATGAAGTACCATTCGCACGTGGTCATGCGTCCCAAGAAGCCGCCCAGACCCAAGTCCGAGGTCTTCCTTAACAAGCAGGATCCGCATCCGCGACGCAAACGATTCAGTGCATTTGGTGTAAGTAGAAGCAGGAATTTATTGCTATAATTTGTGGTTTTATAATGGGGTTAAGTGAGTTTGCTTGGTTTTATATTTGACACTCGAAATGAGCTAGTTTTAGTGAAGTCTTGAATTAAATTAAACATTAAATGTTTAGAATAAAGATAGATACTCTTTTAGCCATACTTTTGTAACAATTTAAAATGCAAATGTAATAATTAAATGGTTAAGAAATAGATTTAAATATTTAAAACGATTTTTTAAATAGATTTTCTTCCCAAAAAATCAGACTTTTATAGAATAAATTCCTTTACAAGGAATATATATTCTGTATCTTGCAGCGAAACCTCCCTTTTATTTTCATGGCATACTTAGGCATACTTAGACACACTTTAGCCTCTCCCTTGGCTGCACTTATAATTCTCAACCGATTCTAACCCTGACTGTATGGACGAGGCACAGCAGAGGCTTTGTGGATATTGAAAATTTTAATTCTCTTTGAAATTTGTCTTGGTGGGACCCTTTGTCTAGGCATTGAGTGTTCCGATAAAAAATAAATTACACTTTGAAATTAGTTAATGAAACTATAGAAATATGAAATCAGTAAGCAACGAAAATATTGATTAAATATGTATCAGATGAATAGTTAAAGAACCTAAGAAAAATAAACCCCGAATTATTGTTCAGAAGTAAACCTTTTCTGTAATATTTTCCACTAATTATAAATATAGAATTTTATATCTAGCAATTTTATCAGTTCTTAATCTTAATTTAAAAAATCCCCAACAATTTATTTAGCAATTTAACGCTACTTGCTGCTACTTCAACGTTGAATAAATCAACTGCCAAAGCATGTAGAATATTTTTACCACATACTTTCCGGCTGGAAAATAATTTCAGGCCCTGCCACAAATAAAAATTTAAGCAAATATTTACCCTACTCATGGCAAAAGCCAACGTTTTATTAAGTAATTAAATTAACAAAGCCAAAAAATATACAAAACAAACATGTGCTGTTCACGTAATTGAAAGGCACAGCACTTGGCAACCATTTGCCACTGATTACATCATCAGCGAACGCTGCTAATGTAATGCCAACTAACTTTTCGCTTAATTAATTAACCAACATGATACACTTTTCCACTTTTCACTCAACTCCATTTGTTTGTTCTACTTTTTTTTCCATGCTTTTCTCCTCCGAATAAATCCCAACAGGGCGACTCCCCATTTGGCAAGCAGGAGGCCTACGTGAAGCTCGAACCGCTGGGCGAAGGCTCCTATGCGACAGTCTACAAAGGATTTAGCAAGTGAGTAAAACCGAGCCATAAACCATATGCATGCCACACCCATTTCACCCATAAATATCCCTAAAAAAAAAGGGGTTGCCGTGTCACTGGGTTAAACAAAAAATTATGGCGCCCAGCTTGATGCCCGAGTCTTCTCTCTGATGGACCCCGATCAAAATGGATTTCCCTTTTTAAGGAACAAAAAATAAGCAGAAAAAATGTGTGTCGTCATTTCGCCTTGATTTATTCGCTAGTTTCCCTCTCGTCGTGCATCCTCCGCAGCTCCTTTTTGGCTGAAATTTCTTTGTCCCCGTTGGCAGACTCATTACCAGGACCCAGGACCATGCAAATGTGGCTATCAATCACGAGCAGGAGGAAGAGGAACAGGCCCGGGCAGGGATGAGGCTATGTGGGTCACCCGGAGAAAGGGAGAAAGATTGCAGGAGCAGGCAAAGCTCCTTTCCTTCCCTTTTCCTTTGTGTCCAATTGTTTAGTTGGCCTAACTCCCGCACTAAAGGAAATCTGAGCAGAAAACTTTAGTTAAAACTTTAAAAATATATTTTAAAAAATTCTTTTTAAAAGATTTAGGCACGAAAAAGCTGGGATTTTATAGGAAATTAACTTATTATTTAACTTATCTTTTAATCTCAGTGCAGAGTCACGCACTTTTCAGCAAAAACTTGTCCTACAATTGAGTTGACTTCCTGGGACTTTCCCCACCTCTATTTTTCCCCATTTCCCCCCTGAAAACTCCTATCCAAAAACATGGCAGTACAAAATGCTGGCTCATTTGCGCCTCGTCTGGCACTGATTTCAGTTGTTTAAGCCAAAGCTGGGAGTTGGGGGAATGGTAAATGGAGTTCGAGGAGGTCCTGCCTTCGTTATATGACAAATGGGTTTGGAAAAAGAATTGAGGGGGGAAATCGGTGTAAAAGCAGCTTCGTCACCTTTTTGACAGGACTCAAAACGCTGCTGTCCTTCGTTTCCGATGATAGATGCGCCCAGTGACTCCCCTTTTGCCGCCTGTCACAAGCACTTGCCCCCCCTCAGGCCCAACTCTCGTTGTTTTTCCTCCTCCTCCCCCAACTCCTTGTTTTTCCTCCTTCCCAGGAAACACTTCATCTTGGTTCTGCCTTTTGTTTTTGATTTATTTGACAATCATTTGCTTTGGTGTTGGCCTAAAGTTCAGCCTGTAACAATGGGCATTACGTGAAAAACGAACAAAGTTGTTTCGGGACACTTCCCTACATTTCCATCTCTTAGTTTTCCTTAGCTGGGTGAAGCTTTTCCCAGCATTTCCCTGCTCTCTCCTTTTCCCTAATTTGCTATGCACGACGGCGCTTACATGCGAAATGAGTTCCAATTAGCTTTTGTTTATATGAAATGCAATTAATTCGCTCTAATTTATCTGCCAAAATGGAAATGTGACCCCGGCATGGTCCTGGCTAGGTCTTTGTCCTTACTCTTTGGGTGTTTTTTTTTTCATTTGTGTGTGCCTTTTCAAATGGGAATTTAGGTCACTTTCCCTTCCAAGATTCATGCTGCCTCCTCTCGTTTCTGACTTCTGCTTTCCCTGGAATAAATCCCGCTCTGTTTGTCAATTGTAAAAGATTTCATGAATGATTTCACTTCTATTTGACTTTCGTTTTCCCCTCGTCCTCGTTTCCTTTGTGTTTGTATTCCCTTTCTTGCTTCCAGAGACTATTTTTCCTACCTATGCAAACAAACAACAAGGGCAAGGAATGAGAGTCCTTCGAGCAGAAGTCAAGTTGCTGCTGCTGCTGATTAGCATTTAGTAGGTCAGCTGTCGCCAAAAAAAAGAAGGACAACCGGGAGAGGAACTTCGATTGCAGAAAACTTTTCCTCAACTTCTGATGGCGCACGCAATTTTCGGTTTATGCTTAACTAAATCGTATTATTTTAACAATAACAAGACAAAGTTTCAGCCTCATCCGGCAAATCCTCTTTTGGAATCCTCCCCATCCTCCCTATTTGGCACTTGAAAATTATCAAGGAATTTTTAGAGCTTTTCGCTGGGAAAATCTTTCTAGCCGGCAGCTGGTTTTCCGCAAGGACATAAGCTTTTTACGTGCGGGTTTATTAACCAAGGAATAAGTGTGTGTGTGTATTTTAGAATACATTTTGATATGACATAAAAGGTTTAATTCAACGCTTCTCAAAGATATTTGGCAGGGAAATAGGAAAAGTCGCTGGATTTTTATGGCTGTGATAAAAAAGTTTAGGGTATTTCGAGTATATTTCTGTGAGAATTTACGATGCTGCTCGACAAATTGATACGCTTGACGCTTCAGTCATCATCATCATTAACCCTCGCCTGGCCAATTAGTTGTACGTTTCACCCCCCCGAAAAGTGTCCTCTTTCGCTTTGACATATTCGCGTCAAGTGACAGCTTCATTCGCGCTGCTCTTGGGTCATAAAAAGCTGGAAAAACTTGACTAAATTCACTTTGACTTTGGCATTTCGCTCTTAAAGTCAACTACTTTATGGTTACATTTCCACTTTTCTTTGGATTTTCTTAGGTTTTCTTTTTTTTTGAGGGTGAAGACTTCTGTGGGTTTGCCTTGCCAATTAGAATGTTGCCTTGGCAATGGCAAAGAAAGCCGCATAAATTGCCAGCGTCTGTGCGGCAGTGTCAAATAATTTAACCTAATTTGACACTTCAAATATCCTCCAAGACGGTGTCCTTGCCATCCTGCGTTCAATGTATCCTCCAAGCAGTGTTGGCGGAAAAGATTTATGCTCAAGTTTCCTTTTTAAGGTAATACAAATTTGAACTATTTCTATAAAAGTTGTGCAGGAGCTTAAAAACTGTTTAAAAAACTTAACTAGTTATGGTAAATATATTAAAATTTAAATCAAAATCTCAGCTCATAATGATTTCTTGCAAAAACTGAACATTTTTAGGGGTTATTATGCAAAATAATTATTTTGCTGTTCAATTTATTCAAAACCCTTGAAAAAACTATTTATTATTGCTTCAAAATAGAAAAATATATATTTCCTATGAACATGGTATATATCTAAATAGAATATATGTATATATCACAAAAAAATAAAATCCAAATCCGCATCTCTGCCGTCATGCAGCATCCTCTACGTATCCCTCCGCTATGCTGGGTGTGTGTCCTGTGGCCTGTCCCTTATCCTAATTTAAGTGTTTGCCGTACATTTCCCTGCGTGTTGGGTCGTTATGTCTGTTTAATATACAAAGGCTCCCCTCTCCCCACCCCCCACGATGTCCTGGCGCTCATTTTGGGGCAAGAGTTCCTCCCTTCCTACCACAAATTGTGAGCCTAATTCTTTGTTGCCTCTGCTGCCGGTGGCAGCTGTGCAATTGTTGTGTTTTACTCGGACATTCCTAGGATGTAGCTCTATGTAGCTGTAGTATTTATTTTATTAATTTTTGTCTCTCCTCACACAGATTAACCTACCAGCGGGTGGCGCTGAAGGAGATCCGGCTGCAGGAGGAGGAGGGAGCTCCCTTTACCGCCATTCGCGAGGCCTCGCTGCTGAAAGAACTGAAACACAGCAACATTGTCACGCTGCACGACATTGTACACACGCGTGAGACGCTGACCTTTGTCTTTGAATATGTGGTATGAATATTTGAATAAATGATAAAAGATCGAAGGAGGAGTTCTTTCAAGAAGCTCTTTCGATCTTTATTATATATATTTTCCCATTTCTAAACCTTTATTAATTTAATTTCCCTTTAAATTATAGAATACGGATCTGTCGCAATATATGGAGAAGCATCCGGGCGGCCTGGACCATCGCAATGTGCGCCTGTTCCTCTTCCAGCTGCTGCGCGGACTCTCCTACTGCCACAAGCGGCGTGTCCTGCATCGCGACGTGAAGCCGCAGAACCTGCTCATCAGCGACTGCGGCGAACTGAAGCTGGCCGACTTCGGCTTGGCCCGGGCCAAGAGCGTGCCCAGCCACACCTATTCGCACGAGGTGGTCACGTTATGGTACCGTCCACCAGGTGGGTTTTCGTAAACGAAGAGGAGCAGCGGAGAGAAAGGGTTTTTATTTGCTGTAATTTCAAGGGTTCTTGTTTATTTTCCCTCAGAGAATGTGTATTTATTTATAAGCAGACTCTTAAATTGTTGTATTTTAGGGGAAATCTTGTTTAGTTTTCATAGAGAACTCAATTTCTATATTTTTCCATAGGCTTTGTGTCCAATTGAGTGCATTTTCCCATGTGCATTTCGTTAGTTCTCGTTGATTTATGCCGTTTAAGCTGAAAGGCTTTCCATGTAAGCCTCTTCCAGGCGAAAAATCACACAAAAAACAGCCAGCTAATCATTTTTCTGAAAAGCGCAAACAATTTGCAGTTTAAGGCTTACTCGAAGCCAAAGCCAAAGCCAAAGCTGAACGAACCAATTTGAAAATCGCATTAAGTTATTTCGTTTGTTTTGTGCACTTGCCAAGCCATGGGATGGCAATTAACTGGCGCCATACAGGCTGAAAATTGTTCATTTAGCAGCGAAGCTTGAAGCGGGATTAAATTAATGCCCACTAAGCCCCACCTCCTCCTACAATTTTTTCTCCCCTTTGACAATGGGTAAACAATTCATTTAGTCTGGCCAGGATTTTCCCATCAATTTAGCGAGCGAAGGCTAAATGGAAAACTAAAGCCAAAACGTGCAGAGAGTAGACAGAGAATAAAGTTAATTTTTTCTAATATGCAATTCCCTTGGCATAAACACTTTGTGTCTGCGGAATACCTGAACTTACCGGGAGAGCAGCTCCCCAAAAGCTGACCCCTGGGCGCCATCAACGTCAGCTGGGGATAGTTCGAAAGCATGTTAAACAAATTTAATCTGCACTTCTTGCCAGCCAGCAAAGCGGAAGCATGCAAAAAAAGCCAAAGAGACGCAAAGGAGAGGCGGCAGGATGGAGATGAGGATGTGGTTGCCATGGGCACACCTGTCTCCTGTCGCCACCTGCTCTCAAAATGTGTGTGTGTTTGCTTTATAGTCAAGTAGACGTCTAAGAGGGTCATTTTTTTAGTGGCTTTTTGTGTTTTTTTTTTTGGGTTAAATATAGCATTTAATTTTTAAACATTTAAAATTGGTTTATATAAAGAAAGGTTTAATTTTAGGAATGTTTCTATTAGAATATCTAAAAAATGTAGCTTATGTTTATTTTTCTACATAAAAACACCTTTAAAAATCACCCAAAACCCACCTTTAAACCCACTCCCCTTTCTGCCACATCCCCGAGGTTGTGTGTGTGTGTTTATTTAGTGTGCTAAAACTTTGTTTAGCTGCTGGCCAACGAGCGGCAACAAAGATAAGCGCAGAGGTTGCCCCGGGAGCAACTCAGGAAGTGCACGGAGCTATCTCTTACTCCAGGAAAACCCCCTCACCCCTCCCCTCTCTCTCTCTCCCTTATTTATTTAAAATTGCAATTTATTTTCCCAGAAAACAGACTTAGTTGCATTTACTTAGCCAAGTTCGTGTGTGTGTGTTTTTTTTTTTCTCCAATTTTCACAGATGTCCTGCTGGGCAGCACCGAGTACTCGACCTCGCTGGATATGTGGGGCGTGGGCTGCATCTTCGTGGAGATGGTTACCGGGATGCCAACGTTCCCGGGCATACGTGATACCTACGATCAGCTGGATAAGATATTCAAATTGCTGGGCACGCCCACCGAGGACACGTGGCCGGGCGTGACCCACTTTCCCGGCTACAAGCCGCACAAGTTGGGTGAGTAAATTGGCTTTGGGTCTCCGGGTTTCAGCTAAGTTAATTATACCCTAGCAAATGTGGGGAGGTTATTACAATTTGGCATAGATTATTAGGTTTCTGAGGAAGTACTATATACCACATATAATATATATCATTTTAATCAAGGTTTATTGTGACATTGAAAGGTTTGTTTTTGTCGTTTCGCAATCTTAGAGAAATCTGCTTCAGGTTGTTATATCTATTGCTGTAAATATAGAAGAAGATTCTGAACATTATATCCTATAATTTATTATAGAAAAAGTGACTTTATGCTCCTCTTTGCATAGTTTTATAAAGAAAAGAAAGCTAATTAATATTTTGAATAAATAAAATTAGATTACAATCATATTAGTCAACCCTCCAGGGTATCCCTTAATTCGCTTACCCAAAATTAAACTCTAATTTAACACATTTTGTAAACATCTTCTCATCATCATCATCATCATTTCGGCAGGTTTCTATCGACCGCGGAAACTGGGTCACAACTTCCCACGGCTGTACGACATCATCGAGGGCGAGACGATAGCGAACGCCTTCCTGCAGCTGAATCCGGAGCAGCGTTTGGGCGCCGATGATGCACTGCAGCATCCGTACTTTGCGCAGTTGCCAAAGAAACTCTACGAATTGCCAGACGGTGAGTGAATTAATGCATTAAATATTTACGCTGAAGCCGAAATAGCAGCAGAACTGGCCAAAAGTGCGGGCCAACTTTAGTGCATTGTCTTTGTGGCGGGGAAAGAAAACCAATTAACAAACAGAAAAAAAAGAAAATAAAGAACGATGAAATGAAATGTTTGCTCAAAGTTGGCAGATTGAATGGGTAAAAGGTAGGAAGGTGGGACAACTCATTTAAGTTTCGCGACAATTTGTTTGCTTTCCGGAGCAGTTTTCTTCCTGGTCCGTCTGCTTAGCGCGGAATATATATATATATATTATATATATATAGTTAACAGTAATTGCATTTGCCAGTTTTAATTTGTATTTCAAGTGGTGGCAGCAAAGTTTCGCAACAAGTTGAGTTGAGAAAAATAAATACAGCAGCGAGTCGAGTCGAACTGAAAACGAATGAATGCAAAGGACAAACTTGTTGGACAAACAAGGAGTAGAGCCACCAGAAAATCAAGTAATTAGATTGCTATAAGTGAGCATCCGAATGTAAGGGCTGTCTGGGATTAAGATCTGACTCATTCTGGTAGAAATTACAAGAAAATAAAGGTTTCTGAAACCAATTTGGGCCTTGGGCAACTCCTTTACAAAATCCATAGATTTTTCGAGTAAATAAAATGCATTTTCCATTCCAATTGGCCCTCAAAATATATCTACACTCGGTAAATGGAAACATTTCCCCAGGAAAAGCGGAAATTTAAGGGGCCAGAACAGCATTCTCTCAGCCGCAATTTGGCAAATGCAATGCTAGGGGGAAAACCCTCTCGGATATATATATATTCTGTAGCTTGGAATGGTATATAGTAGGGGCACAAAGCCACTCGAGAATGCAATGCGAAATCCCAAAAAATAAATGAATGAAGTGCAAATGCCCCTCGCAGGACTTGCACTTAATCGAGGGCAGCTTAAATTGTGTGCTTAAAATGCGATTAACGCGTGATTTGTTTACACAACCCGAACTCGTGGCTCCCTATTATCCCTATACTCCAAATCCAGAGATCTGTGTATGCTAATTTTCTGGCTAAATCACAGTCTCTGAGGGGAGAGGAAAAAACTCTAGCTCATTACGTAAAAAAGGGAGCGAGGGTGGTTAAAGTGGTGTTTACCCATGAAGCATTACGTATACGCAGCGTGGACAGATAGAATCAATTAAAACGCAACTAATGCGCTTCATTTATCATGGCCAGGGAAAAGGTCATCACACCCGAGTGAGGTTTTTGCGGTTACAGAGGGCAGCATTCTTGCTGTGTACTACAGTGAAGGTTCTAAACAATGGATAGCTTGAGGGTTTTACATCAAATTTAAAGGAAATGTATAAAAATGTGAATTAAATATGGGAGAGCTATAGATATCTGTAGAGTTTTTAGTTCTTTTAAAGATATATTAAAAAAATGTGCCATAAAATGTAAAATAAATATATTTTAGCAAACTTTAGAATCATTTTTTAATATATTTAAAAAATCCTAATGAGTTCTGTGTCCCAAAAACTTAAAAAACAAGTTTAAGGCATATCCTATAATTCATTTAACAAAAATCAAAAGCAATGTAGAGTTCCCTCATTAGAGTTTCCCCTGTCTCCATTTGTGTGAGTTTTGTGGGTGGTTTTCGGGGGGGTTCATTTGGTGCGAGTATATCATGAGTGTGTGTGTGGCTGGGAAAATGTAATTTGGCCAAAGGCAATTTTAATTGTCGCATGGCCATCGTCGATGGCCGTAAATTAAATTATGTCATGGTCAGGAGGCGCCCTACACATGTTGTCATAATTTCAACTTTTTAATACGAATTTTCCCTCTTTTATTTCAATTTAGTAATTAACAAAAACGATTTTATTCTCTCTTCACTCACAGAGACCTCAATTTTCACGGTGGAAGGCGTGCAGCTTTATACGGAGCCAAATCGACAGAATAAATGAAAATTAAAGCAAGTCCTCTCTGTGGATGGCGTACGTTTCTACTGTTAGGATATATCCCAGTCCTCAATATCCACCCATCACCGATCGATCCTATTGTGTCCTATCGAGAACTGTCAATCAACCTAATATCGCATCATCGACAGCCATATAAAATATATATATATATGATATACATATGTATGAGAGATATGAGAAAGAGCAACTTCTCCTACGGCGCGCAGAAGTTTTGTACTATAATTCTATGATACTTTTTAGTTACTATTCGTTAGCTATATTATTCGATTTAAAACGAAGAATCAGCAACAGAGGAGTGAGTGAGTGTGGAGTGAGGCGGCATTATTTTTATTTTCAGTCAGAAGCTAGCTTAGTTTTCGCCATCATCCTGCAGCCGACAAAGGATACTCAGTTTAGTCAGTGTTTTTCTGTATTTTCATTTGTAAGCTAAACAAAATTACATTTAAATCTAGGCCGTGTAACGAGTGAGAGAGCGTCTGTATTTCGTTTCTATTCTCCTTCTTTTTTTCCTTGATTTTTATTTGTAGTTATCTTTAATCGAGTGTAATTAGTGGAGAATTAATGGCGTGGCCTTTGTCTAAAAAAAAGCAATCAATTAATCAAAATTTAACGATTAATTCCAATGAATTATTCAACTTCGATTTACGTATTCTTAAATCTTCAGAAGACGCTCAGCCAATATTTGTTTAGCTTTAATTTCCACTCACACAGCTCTTTTAAAATTTTATGTTTATTAATGTATAATTTTTCGTAATGCTTCCCTTTTGTCATTTATAATTTCGCTGCGCTGTTTAAGTGATAATTTTGTAACTATTAAATGAATTTATGTAAAAAGCAAGTAAAACAATTTAAAGAAAGATATAAATATATAAAAGAAGTAATAAATTTAAACCATTTATACCATTTAAGTTGGCTTGATTTTGTTTTATTTTTTGTTATTGGTATTTTATGTTATTTTTTCCAGATGATGATTGATGAATCCTAGAAACATTTAGTCAAAGGTCGGACCTGGGATCAGATCACAACATTTTCGATGCAAACTTAAGCGAATAGATAAACAATTAAAACTAGCAAAGAACGCAAATAGTAGAATCAAATTTTTAGAAATCAGCCGAGAATAAATTCGAGAATAAATAGCCAGCAAACTAAACACTAAAGTAACCTCTAACCAAGTATTTTACATAGAATTCGTAGCGAAAAGGAATCCAAGTCGAAGCCCAAAACCCATTTACCATAAATCTAAGAAACGTAATGGCCAAAAACCAAAAACCAACCAGGAGACAGAGAGGACTTGAGCAACACTCAAGGGTTAAGTTCAAAGAAGAGCTAACAAATGTGCAAATTATGAATCAAAGACACTTCACATGGTTTTGAAACAAGTAAATATGAATCAAAAACGATTTGAGTATATAGAGCAAGCGTAGAACAAAATATATATTATGAATATCAAATACCAGTAAGATCTATGAGCCAATTTGAGTTGTAGGCAATCAAATTGCTAAGATTCTACGATCAGCGATCCTGGCCTGCAGTTCCTTGGGGTTTATCATTAAGGACCTCTGAAAAAACAGCTTGAACCCAGGGCCAGCGATTATATTTTGTAGCGAAAAACGACGTAAGAGTAAAATTTAAACTAAAGCGAAAATGAAAATGAAAACAAAACCAAAACCAAAAAATATTTCAAATGAATAAACTTTTTCTGTGATTTATGAAAAAAGTATGCAAAACACAAACACACAACCTACACACACTGCAGCACACACACGCGAAATGAGAATAAACATTTAAACTAAATGAAAAACTAGGCACTTTAGACAACAAAAACGTAGAGGCAAAATTGTTTAGAATCATTTGCTAGCCGAAAATAAGCAAAGGAAGGAGGAAAGTACATTAAAACCGAAGCAAAATTTGCACGCACTCAAAATTTAAGGAAAATGCGAAAAGCCGAAAGAAGTAAACAGTGGATTTTGTATTTTCGGTTTAATGCAAACAGTTTTTCCCCCCATTAATTATAGGCATTCAGAGAGATCGAGCGATCTGCGAACAAAGCTAACAACGCACTTTTGCACTTTTCCCATCCCGAAGGTTACGTCCATAGTTTTTAAGCCAACGAGCCAACAATGGAACAAATCGAATCGAATCGAAATCGGAACGAAATTGAGCGAAGATTGAACTGGTTTTCGTTTCCCAAAGGCATATAAGCAGTTTTATCAGACAAAACAATGATTTTTCGAGGCATTTTCCACTCTCCCATTGATTATTTTCTGCACAACAAATTCGAGAAGAGCGACGAGGTCAGAGGTCGAAGGAGCAGAACTAAGCTAATCCCTAAATGTAATCGAACAAAATGGTACATAAACTAAGAATGTTTTTAGCGGAACGTGTCTCTCTAGTTGTATTCTATTCTAGTAGCTAAGCGGCAGGGCACTCCTACCCCCCAAATAGAGTTTTTGGAGCCCTGAGGAACGGAAAGGTAAAAGCGGAGTAGTCGTACGAGTAAGAAACTTAAATAATTTTAATGCATTGAATTTGTCGTAAATATATTTAATGTACCTTTGTTAAAAACAAGAAAAATAACTCTATTAACACAAATTACGAAACAACTCTCGAGGCGGCAGCAGTCTAGGCGATATATATAGAGTTAGTAGATTGGAGCATGCAATTTTTATGTTTACCTCGTAAGCATTTTTGTATAGTTAAAACAAAGCAACAAAAAATCCCCAAAAAATATGAGAAGAATGAAGAGAATTTTGTAAATATTTGTAGTTGATTTCTAAGTAGCGAAAGGTGAGCAAAAACCAGAATATTCGAAAGGAAAATGGGACAAAATATTAAATGTTTATGATTTATAAAACACACAACAAAATGGAATGGCAACTAAATACAATTTGAATATAAGTTCAACCTGTACAATAATTTAATATTAAATAAAAAACGGCCAAGGCCAAGGAAAATTCAAAAACAACCCCCGTTTATTCTCAATTAGGGGGGTTAAGACGTAAAATATATCATTTTATTAGACGATGATCAAGTTTGATGCTTTGATTAATGGCTGCCTGTGGCCCATAAATTTGCCAATGTGCCAGGCTAATAATTTTGTATTTTATTTTATTGGTTTTACATGTGCGTTGATTCTTAGTTTTTGATGATCAGTTTTATATATATTGATTAGACGATGCTCCAGTTTAAAGCTTTGATTAATGGCTGTCTGCGGCCCATAAATTTGCCAATATGCCAGCCTAATAATTTTTGATTATTCGAAATGTTGGCATGCTTTGAAATTAACCCATCCCAATTCCGAGCAATTGAAATAATTCAAGAGGATGACAAGTCGTTGGGAGGCGAAATAATGGCGGAAGCCTCCCACAGCATTCGTCGAGCCCCGAAAAGGCATTAATTATGTAAATGACACAACTCTTTTTTCGGGCAAACAATATATACTTTGGATGTTAAGAAACATTTTTTCCCGTCCATCCGCCT
The DNA here is from genome assembly GCA_035045905.1 of Drosophila anomelani. Classification (NCBI taxonomy): domain Eukaryota; kingdom Metazoa; phylum Arthropoda; class Insecta; order Diptera; family Drosophilidae; genus Drosophila; species Drosophila anomelani. The sequence goes on from JAWNOO010000165.1 coordinate 4,644,039, forward strand.
GGCGATTGCGTCATCTTGAGCCCGGCAATTCATCTATTCATCTTGGTCTCTGGGCTTCGGGCTGACTTTTGGTATCTGCAGGCGAGCATCTTCACCGCCTCACGACTCATGCAGCTGGGCAATTGCAAAGGTCTCCCCAGCGGCAAGTGACCAACTCGGAGGCAGCTGTGAACCTTCGGAAACCCATAAAACCCATCGAAGCAATTGTAATTAAATGTGACATAATGCGGAACCGCGTGCCTTTAAGGTAAGCTCCGATCATCGTAAGCAAGTTGTAAGGCCAAATAAAAGAATGCAAAATGCAGTCGCATCCATATTTATTCTGTTCGTGAGGCTTGCATTATATTTCCACTCGATGACGACGGCTAAGGCCAAAATCCATATAAATAAGACGCTAGATATACGCGTAGAACCCTCTATAAATAGCCTGTCAACGTCGTTGGGGGGAAAATCACAGAGACACCGCCAGACCACTTGGGCTGCTGCCAGGCAGCACGCGATTACTCATCGCATTGCTCAGGCAAACCCTTTATTATCGGAGCAATTCTTGGATATATGCATATTGGGGCAGGTTTCTTTACAGAGTGTCAATGCCTGGCATTTGCATAGTAATTAACATGCAAGCTACATACGTTCGCAGGCATCATGAGAATGCCCAACTTCAGGGGCTTCTTGAAAATTAACTTGCAATTAAAATGGGAATCTAGGTTTAGTGACGGTAAATCATTATAACTACCTGCTTCTTTGAAATTAATATTTAATTATTCCACATCTCAGAAGGTAAAAGAATTTATGGCCAAACAAAGTTCAAGTAGTTTCTTACCCATTTTTATACCCGCTACCCATAGGGTAGAAGGGTATTATAACTTTGTGCCGGCAGGAAATGTATGTAACAGGTAGAAGGAAGCATTTCCGACCCTATAAAGTATATATATTCTTGATCAGGATCAACAGCCGAGTCGATTTAGCCATGTCCGTCTGTCTGTCTGTCTGTCTGTCTGTCTGTCTGTCTGTCTGTCTGTCTGTCTGTCTGTCCGTCTGTCCGTATGAAACACTGGATCTCAGAGACTATAAGAGATAGAGCTCTAATTTTTTTTCGACAGTATTTCTTATGCTTGCACGCAGATCAAGTTTGTTTCAAATTTTTACCACGCCCACTTCCGCCCCCGCAAATCATAAAAAAGCGTATTAAGCGTATCATTTTAAAGCTAGAGTCGCGAGTTTCGGTATGTATATTAAGAACTATAGTCTGTGTGATCCCTGAAAATTTGGTTGCGATCAGATAAAAATTGTCGAAGTTATTAAAGAAATAATTTTGTATGGCCACAAACGGCTGCTGGCAGCATGCCTCATTTGGTTGACCAATTAGACCAACTAAATATTCTTATCAGTTCTGTGGTTGTGTTCGGAAAAGAATCTTATAAGATATTCGAGAAGCAATTTTAATAAATGGTAATAATTATTATCCGCTTGAATGCAATAATGACGCGTTTTCACACACATAGATACATGTGTATGTATTTTTGTACAATCACATGCATATTACACTTGCATTTGCATTTGTCCGTTATGTTCAAAATTGTATTAACTGTTTTTTCTGGCGTACTGACGCTTTTCTGGTTTAAGTATGGGTAGCGGGTATCTCACAGTCGAGCTCACTCGACTGTAGCTTTCTTACTTGTTTTACTTGTGGTTTCACTTAATTAGCATTAAACTTGGTTTAGAACTGCTCACTAAAGGCCAAGCTCAAGTAGGCAATGCTACAGGTAATATTTGCCAGGTAATCAATCCACACACAATTTGCCATATAAATTAGCATAAAATATATATCAAAAGTGCACAGAAAATAATGTATAGGTATGTATAGCTTCATATATTATTTCTTTATAATTAAATTCTGTAAATATTTTATTTATGGGATTTTTACTATATTTAACAAGCTTTTTATTATAAAAACCCATCATTTACTGATCTTCTTAGAATCTTCCTAAAATTCTTGCTTAATTAATGTATTTTTCCTCTAAAAATTAACATTAAAATGGCACTAAAATTAAGCTAAAGACTAGTAGTTCTCCTCTCTATCCTATGGCCAATTAATAATTCCCAGCTGGTGTTCATCCCACTCTGAACAAGCCATTGCAAATCCATTTGGCATGCCGCGCGCGTTAAGCAGTCGTCACCCGAAATGATTGACAGCCCCCAAGAAGCCAAAAAAAAAAGGCCCGGGGGGTTTTTTCGCGTCTCCCCAACAGAAATGTAAACAAAGCAGAGAGACGATCCCTACACTTGAGCAACAATCTCGCCACACAATCTTGAAGAATTCATTGCTTGGCATTCTCCATCTCTCAAAAGCTTTCAAGAAAAGCAAAGCTCCTCAGAGAAGGGGATCTCCCCAGTCAGAGTCTGGGGAATATACGTTCAGTAACATAACGAATCTTGACCGGAACGGACGTAATCTGTGGTGATATCGGTGCTCAGATATATCTTGCCTGCATCCAAGGCAAACTTAGTGAATGATTGACGTTTGGACTGCTTTGATCCGAACGACGGCGCGTAAATAAAAGTGACACAATGATGAGCCACCAATTAGTGGCCTTGGCTATAGTTGCCATCTGTGGTTTTGCCACTGCTTCTTTGGTGGAAACACCAGGTGTAACCCAGGCCCCACCTCCACTGCCGCCCCAAGTCAATCCGGCGCGGTCGCGCGTGCGCAACAACTTCCGAGTGCGTTGACAGTGTTAATACAGACAGCAGACGATCGAAAGATTAATTTGGAATATCAAGAGATATTGTATGTTAAATACAAAAAGGAATTTAAAATGATTTAAGGATAGGTGTAGAATGTTAAGAAATATAAAATACTTTAATAAAGTTAAAGACAAGTTACGGTGCCATGAAACAGTTTCTTTAATATTTCTCCTAAATATATGTTCTCAATAAACAAAATGCTGGTGGATATTGAGGTTTTTGAATTAAAAATGCGAAAGAAAGTGCCATAAAATGCATACAAAAATTTATAAAATATAAAAAAGGATATAAATATTATCGGTGATGGTTTTTCCAAGAATAATACGACTTTCATCTAAAAAAGAATAAGATAAATGATTAAAATCACTTTTTGGCGCTTCACAGCTTGATAATAAATCAAAGCGAATGCTTTCACTACATTCAATATATTTTTATAATATATAAATCAAGCTTTTTTGAGCCTCCTTGGAACTCATTAAACAAGATATATATTCAATTCAACAAAAACTATAAAATACAATAAATAAACAAATGAGAAATAGCCAAAGAGACTGTTTATATAAATGGCTTGCTGAAAGCTTTGCCTAAATATATTAAAAAAAGTGTTTAGTGTATAAAAAAGAGCGGAAAATAAAAGGCAGATAAATATAATATGTTTGCTCTTTGGTTTGCGAGATATTTAACATAACTCGCTGTGGTTTTTAATGTGAATTTTAAAACAGCAAGTTTGTTGCATATATTTACAAGCTCTCCCACTCTGTTTACTCTTTCGATCGTCCACTGTAATGTGACTAAAGTCTGGTGACTGGCTGAGTTTTGGCCAACAGCAGCCGCAGCAGGTTTCGTTTTGGCCAGAACAAGTTCAATGCGCTGGCCTCGTGTTTGCTTAATGATTTGTGTATTTCCCTTTTGCATATAACCAGACCCCTGGAGGTGTCTCTGTGCCCTTAAGTCCTGCTCGATGCGACTACAAGGACCTGATGACCAATCTCCATGATCGTGTTGGCATCTTGGTGACCTTGGACGAGGACCAGCGCCATCGTCTGGAAGTCATCGATAAGAAGTGGGTATAACTCATAATCTTGGGAGGAAACTGGTTTGGTTTCGCAAAGGTACATCATCATCATCATCCTCATCATGATGATGATGAAATAGTATCTATAAAAACCGGTAGAAAAAATATGTTTAAAAACACAAACATGAGGCAATCATACCTATTGGAATTTGGCACTTTTCTGGCGACTCTGTGATTTGACAGAACAAAGCAACTGTTTAATGATGCCAAAAATTATCCATGAAGCCGTCTGCTTTTTCGGTCAAATTTATTTTTAAAAATTCCACAGAATTTGTCTGCCAATTTTTCGCACGCCTGCTGAGAGTGTTTATCATTCGGTTTTGGTTTTTATGTTTAAACAGCTCTCGCCGTGCAGCCTGTTTGGTTAATATATTTTCGCCTTTGTTGGCTTTAATTAGCTGTTCTTATTTACGATCGAAAAGGGGGGGATATAGAAGCCAGCAAATGCCAAATACGAAATAAGAGCGCCTCAGAAGTTGTTGATAAACCAGCGGAACTTTGAAGAAAATGAAACAAGCGCCTAATCAGGGAGGTCGCTGCAAATGGGTCTCACTGATAGCTTAGTTAGCTTTACTTATTTCTGATTTTATATATATTTCAGATTGGATCAACTGGTGGACAGCAGCGAGGCTCGCATGGAATCATTGAAGGTCCAGCAGCTGAACTTCCAGCAGCGTCTGGACAGCTTTGAGCACATTCAACGCCTCTCAAGGAGCACCCTGGACGAGCTAAAAGGTGAAACCGATCAGGTTTTCGGCCCTCGAGCTGTTAGGGAGTTGAAACACAAGCTAAGAAATCGCAGAAAGATGAATGGTAAACCCAAGGAATCGGTGTTGTGCGATTAATATAGATGTTGTGATATTTAATAGTTTATTTTCTATTGAAACGATAGGAAATTTAATGGAAAAATATTATAATTGGCCTTTTCTGGGGTTTATTTAAAATAACGAATCCTTCTACTAAACCAATTAAGGCAGGAAAATAGTGTCCCAGTTCTGTGGCTTTAAAGTTTGTGTATTTAATGAGTTATAACTGTTCTTAATAATTTTAAAATGTTGAACTTTAATGTATTAGCTTCCTTCTGATTTATATTTCAAGTATTTTCAACTAATAAAACCATGCCAATTCCTACAGATATCTCGCGCACTGTCAGAGCCATTCCCCAGGATCAATATGCTGCTGGCACAGGCTCTGCCGATGCCCAAAACTTCAATGCCTCCAACTTGAGTGTCTCGGATCGCCTGGATGCCTTGGCCACCCTGCTGACCTCCACGGCCCTCAATGTTCGGGCCGTGCAATGGGATGTGGCGAAGCTCGCCCAGTCCATCAAGTAAGCAAAGGAACATTTTAATGACTAATTAACATAATTAATCAACATAATTCGTATTCCTTTAGTCGCCAGCGTCGTGTGTCCCATCGCAAGGGCCTGGGCCAAGGACCGGGTCAGGGTCAGCAGCCGCCCATCTTCTACGGCCCATCGGGACCAGGTGGCGGTGGCTACCAACCTGCCTCCTTCACCCGGCCGCCGAGCAGCTGCCAGCAGTCGTTCCTCGCTGTCGAGGGCATCCTCAAGGTGCAGCTCACACCCGAATCGGAGTCCTTCTACGTGGCCTGCGACGAGGACTGGACGGTGATCCTGAACCGCAGCTCCGACGAACTGAACTTTGAGCGTGGCTGGCTGGACTACAAGGATGGCTTTGGCAATCTGGCTGGTGACTTCTTTATTGGCCTGAATAAGCTCCATGCTTTGACCTCCTCCGCCATTCATGAGCTGCGCATAGTTCTCGAGGATTTCGCGGGCAACGTGGCGTATGCGGGATATTCAACCTTTGCCATTGGCAGCGAGAAGGAACTCTATCCGCTGAACTTGCTGGGCAGATTCCAGAGCGATCTGACGCCATCGGCGGGGGATTCCCTGTCCTATCAAGCGGGTGCCAAGTTCAGCACCGTGGATGCCGATAATGATAACTGCGTCGATTGCAATTGCGCGCAGAAGCACAAGGGCGCGGGTTGGTACAACAATTGTGGCACCAGCAACCTGTTGGGTCAGTACTTCCAGCAGAACTACGCTCGAGCTGGAGAGACGGGCATCTTCTGGGACACCTTCCAGGGCAAGGACTACTCGCTGAGGAGGGTCAGGATGATGATACGACCTGTTAACGAGGAAGAGGCCAGGCGATAGGATATAAGTTGAGTTAGAGGAGTGTCGCAGAACTCCCTTTGGAAATTTGTTGGCTTTCAAAAACAAAAGCATAAGAGATTTGATACTTCAACTCCTTGGAAAACTATATTCTTATCCAACTGCCATCTCCGAATTCAGGGATAACCCAGCATCGAATCAAAATCAGAATCAAAACAGAATCAAAGCGTGAACGAGAATGAACATCGCTTGCATTTTAACCCTAGCTTTAGCCTCTGTCTGTGCGTGTATTTGTGTGTAATATTTATGGAAAATTACTTAATACCTAGATAATACAGTAATGTTATGTGTACTCGCCTCCAAGTGCGTCATCTCTCTCGTGGGGCATTTCGCTAATCGATCGATTAGCTGAAATGTAGCATGCGGCATGCCATATTCCAGGTTCTATATAAATAAGACGACTTTGGAGCGGGCTTTCATCTTGATTCGATAAAGTGAAGTGCCTTGATCCAGACATGGCCAAGAGCAGCTTGTGCCTGGTGCCCATTATTTGCCAGTTTCTGGGCCTGCAAGCCGCCTTGCTGGACACCTTGGTGGATCAAAGCAGTATATACTACCTAAGGGCATCGGCTACCGAGGAAGTAATGCTGGGAAAAGTGGATTTCGTGGAGAGGCTGGACTCTGTCAAATTGATTGTTCATGGATATTTGGGATCAAGGACTCATGGCTCCATAATGCCACTGAGAAATGGTGAGAAGAAAAGGATTTTTAGCAATTAAGACAATCGCAGGTGTTTATTTTTTTTAATAAACAAATCTCCATCTCAAAGCCTACACCGCCCAGGGCTATGCCAATGTCCTGGTGGCAGACTGGGGTCCTGTGGCCAATCTGGATTACCCCACCGCACGGTTAGCAGTCAAGAAAGTGGGTCGCATTTTGGCCAAAATACTGGAAGAGTTCCTGCAACGCCATGGCATCGCCAAGGAAGGAGTTCATGTCATAGGTCACAGCTTGGGAGCACATATCGCAGGACGCATTGGTCGCCATTTTAATGGAACTCTCGGCAGGGTCACGGGTCTGGATCCCGCTCTGCCCCTCTTCTCGAGTCGAGCCGACGATAGCCTCCACTCGAATGCCGCCCAATTTGTAGATGTCATACACACGGATTATCCTCTATTCGGAGATCTACGACCGCGAGGCTCTGTGGACTTTTATCCCAATTTTGGACAGGCCCCGCAGCCAGGCTGCGAGGATGTGGATCTGATTGCCGCCAGTAAGCTCCTTCATGAGGCTTGTAAGCTTTTCTATCTTTGAGGTTTCTTTAAAAATAAGTATTATTTTCTCTAATTCCTTAGACAGTTGCAGTCACAATCGCGCTGTCATGTTTTATGCCGAATCTATAGGCCTGCCCAGGAATTTTCCAGCTATTTCGTGCAGCTTCCAAGCCATTAAAACTAGGCGTGTTGAGAGTTGCTTAAAGGAAAACTTGTCTACAAATAATTCGGAGATTATGGAGCAAGAACGAGTGATATTTATGGGCGAGCATGTGGATCGAAGGTGTGTAAAGATATTTATTAATTCTTGTGGGTTTTCAATTCGAATTTCTCAACAGCGCCACCTTGTATTTTTATTTGGAAACTAATGGAGCTCCACCCTACGGCCAAGGCAGGAACTCGAAGGTTTTAAGTTGAATTCTTGGAAATAATTTGAATTTAAATTTACTTCAAAGTTAAATTATCTGATTAACTTTATTTCCCTTCATTGTTATTAAATTCTTTAATTAATGAATTATTTTCACTTTATAAAACATAAAAAATGTCAGTCGGATATACCGACAGCACGCCCTCTAGGAGTGAAAATGTAAACATATTTTTTGTTAGATATGGCAGTATTGTTAACATTCACCACCGAGGTGAACTTTTGGAGTTCACCTAAAGCTGAGGGGGAAAAATTCAAATTTTTAGGAGAAATTTTAGATAATAAAAAACAAAAAATTGAATTAATTAATTATAAATTATTGGTTGAAAGTGTTAATGCAAACAAACAAAACTTGTCACCATATTAACCCATTATTTAGCTTATTGTCCCCAAATTTTCTTTCCACTTTTATATAGTTTTCCCCCATTTTCTATTTTCCTCTCCAATCAGCAAATGAATTGCAATTTGCGACAAAATTCTCGCAGCAATCAAATGTTTCCGCAATCCTGTTCGCTCCATAAATCACAAGGCTTTTATGAATGGAAAGAACGAGCGAAGAAACAAACAAACAAACAAACGGCAGGCATATGATGCCTGATTCCGAACCTGAATCCACCGACTAAACGACCAACTGGCGGATTATTTATGGGCCAATAACTTTACAACTAAACGCTCATCTACATTTAATGGCGATAATTTTTGACGCAATTTGGAAAACAGACATGCCAAGCCGGCGGTCTTGGCCCGCGGAGATCTCCCAGAGGAAGTTGGCCTACAAAGAGGCAGCCAGGCTTCAGGCAGCAACCGCAGAAGATAACGCCAAAACACTTGACACCTTCGGCTCCTTGGCTAAAACGGTGCTGGTGCTCGGTGGTTCTGGTAACTCGTTTTGTTTCCTTTTCATAGCTGAGAAAACTGAGAAAAAGTATTTGTCTTGAAATACTTCAAAAAATGTGAAGGAAATTAATTAAGTAACATTAATTTTTACTCCAAAAATACAATTTTTAAATAAAATATAATTTCTTTTCAATATTTTTCAATTTCTATTCAAATTGTCTTTGCCAATTCTATTTTATTTTATTTCTTAGTCACCTTCTATGATTTCTTTCAGTGCTAAGAATGCGTGAGGAGACCATCGAAATGACCAATAAAAAGAGGACCAACCGATGCGGCCAACAAAGGCGACGATCGTAAATTCCGAATGTGAAAAGAGAGCCTCCACTAAAAGGAGGAGGAATGCTGTAAATTTGGGGATTTCGAGATGGCAACAGCTGCCTGTCTCGAAAGACTAACCACCGAAACGGTGGGTGGTTTCAGCTTCAGGTGACTTTAAGGGCTTCAGGTGCTTCAAGGGGGTTCCTTGTGTCCATCAGAAAGCAGAGATCATCGAAAATGATTCCACAAATCGTACAAAAATCGCTGAAAAAAGTACAAAACTTGAACCCAAATCGATTTCAGGCTTCATTAGCCGCCACCCTGCGCACAGGAAACTCCCGGCCTTTGGCTTTTCCTTTGTCTTCCCACCAGCTCTGTTTTCCACGGGTGAAAATCCAGCGAGTTAGCCGCTCTATTGATGCTCGGTCAACCATTTCTGAATGTTTGCTGAATGTTTTTACTGGTATTTTTCCCTTTTGTTTACCGAAAGCCGCGCGCCAAAGTCTCGACTAGTTTTTTATTTCGGCTCTTGGCTATGCGTTCTCAATATTTCTCGTTTCCCACTTCCACTTCTGTGTTCATTTTCCATCATTTCCCTTGACGCGATTTCCCCATTTCCATGCGTTCTTTTTTATAGTTGTTGTATGTGCCACCACCTCTCCAGAATTTGTGTCATCCGCTTGGCTTTTCCTGTGCGCGCTTCTCTAGCATTTTCCCCTGGCTTTAATTTCTGTTTGCTGGGAAAGTAAAACAAAGCGAGAGTTGTTGACTCTTGATTCTGGCTGTCGGGGGTTAAGGGCTTCCCGAAGAGAACGTGCCAATGACCAATGTTCTGCTCTAATTCAAATTTGAAGACGATGTTTGCTTTGAGAATGGGAAGTTGGGAAGTTAAAAGGGATCGCTTTTACTGCAGAAAAACTGGTGGTTTTTCCTGGGAATTTGTAGATTTATTAAAAATTTAAAAAGAAAATGCCAGAGAAATATGACAGCTTTCTTAATATTTTATTGAATTTTTTATTAGTTATTTAGAACAATAAGTATTATCTTCAAATAAATATAAAATGTCGGGAAATATTTGGCTGGTTTGCTCTGAAAAATGAAAACAGTCTCAGTTTTAAATGCATTTATTTATATATTTTATTAGAAGGCTTTTATTTTTTTAAATATCTACATTTTATAGCTTTCTTAAAATGCATTTTTTATAAAAATAATTTAAATAAAACCCCCTAAAATTAATAAAGTTATTCACCGCACAAAAAATCGATTAATCCCTTGGCTAACTTCCTTATCCTTTTCCCCTGTCCACTCTCCCTTTTCAGGCTCCCCGCTGACGCTGTATTTTAACTTATATAATTCCTCACATGTTTTGACACATTTCTTAATGGCACCTCGCACACACACGCACACCTGAGGGCCATATACACAGGTAACGCAGGTAAGAAAAGGAGTAGAAGAGAGCCGAAGGCGGAGGACAAAATGAACAAATGCAAACACAAAGCCGGGGAGACAAGAAGAGAAATGATATTGTAATTGGCAATCGTTGTTGTGCATAAATCACATGCATAAATTTTCGACCTGAAGGCAAGGAGTCGTCCTCCTCACCCTTTTCCCCCTCTGCTTCACCAACAAAGTCGTTAGTTGAAGTCAAATGTTGTTGTTTTCCAATTGGAAAATTTTTCATTAACTAATTGAACATTTTATGGCAGACAGTGGGTAGTAAAGGACCTGCAAGGAGTCACACTGACAGGGGGACCACAATGGCGCCAATATTGAATGGCAAACAGAGCGTCCAGCTCAACCACCATTTTCCACCCGATTCTGACCCCATTTTCCCCCCACTTTTCCACGTTTTTTCCACCTTTCCGCCGCATAAAAAACAGGCCATGGCAAGACAATGAACGGACAATGTTAGACAGCCAGGACACGAAGGGACGATGGCCCAAATGGGCAAACAAACTGGCACACACACAGAGAGAAGAGACAGGGACATCCTGACACTCGGTGAGTGTGTATTCTGTATCTGTGTGAGTACGTGTGTGTGTGGCCACAATAATTTACGAGCGCACGCTTCACTTCGAACTTCGCTTCCGTTTTGCAGGATATTTCCTTTGACTTTCAGGGTGTATTTGTAGAGCCAATATGTTGGAAACAGTCTTAAAATATTTCTAAATTTAAAAATAAATTGTTTTTAAATACATGTACTATTTAAAAATATTTTTAAATGGCTTTTTCCTAAATTTTTAAAGTATTTTAAACTATAATCCCAACTATTCTAGTTTCTTTCTTGTTTTTCTTCAATTTAATAAAATAAATAAATTAATAAATTTAAGGAAAGTTTACAGGGAATTTTTCAAGGTTTATTTTCCCATAAGAAACGCCTAATTTTCCAATCATTTTAACCTCAAGAATCTACGTATTTGCTTTTTATGAATATTCAAATACTGTTTTATGTTTATTTTCTTATTTATTTCGTCTGCTCGAATTTATGGTTTATTATTTATTGATCTGACATTCGAATTTGAATATTTTTTATGCATTTATGGTTTATAATTATTGCTTTGACACCTTGTTTTGATACCAATTACCCATTACATTTGCGTAAGTAATATTTTATTAAAAAACTTTCCACACACACCGAGCGATGCACGTCACAAGAAGGTATTCCCTGGGTTCATCATTTTATGGCAGAGGGAAGGTTCGGGGTTCTGCTCCGCTTTTAATATACAAATAATTCTGGAAATTTGCATAACTGTCTGGGCCTTCCCCTCGTTTCCTCCCTTTCTATTATCCTGGCGGATATTAAACATTAGCGCGTGCTGGACACATCCTTGTCCATTCTGCCCGACTCCTGCCACCAAAAATAATTAAGGTGAAAATTGCTGTCGACACGCAAACCCCAAAGGCAGAGAGAACGTAGGAAAAAAATGAACCCTAAAAACCAAAACCGAAGTCGAAGCCAAAACCGAAAATATATAATTTTTCGGCCCTGAGAAGTGGTCAGAGATAAACCGGCGACTGGAGGAGATTGGGAGATGACTAATGAAACCTATTAGCCCTGTGACAGATGAGGAGACGTCCGAGTCTCTGGGAGCTGTGACCGCGATGATGGATAAGCTCATTAAAGTCGGCGGATCGGTGGATTGGTGGATTGGTAGATCGGCGGGATCATTACCAGCGATCATTCGGTAGCGGCTCCTTCTATGCTGACCCCCGGGATTAATTGAATTCCTCCCCGGTGGTCAACTCTTTCGAATGCCGGTGATAAGCTTCTCCTCTTTGGCTGTGACATTTTCCTTATCGCTCACCATTCGAGGCGAATCAATCAAGTCTGTCTGTCAGGTCAGTGGAATTTTCGAGGGGCTAAGGAATCTATCATTCCATATTTCTATTTGTGGAATTTAATATTTATAAATATTTTTATTTAAAACTCCACATTCAGACAGACTCAGATCATATTAAAGCCTTCAAAAAGATAAACCCTTCACAAATATGAACCTTATCTACAAATTAAAGAGCAATTAAGTCATAAAATATGTTTAAGGCGAAATTGGCGCTTAGCAAATCAAAAGTTTTTCGTCTTTCGTTTGTGGCGCTGGTAAACTTTTCCAATTGGCCATAAAAATCGAACGAAGCGAGCAGATAACGCAGTTTTTTATATGCCACAATCAGAAATGATAAGCAAATATTAAAAAAAGGGAACCTTATATGGAAATTTAGTCGGAATTGGTGGGTTCACCAAACAAATTTCACAATTTGCATACGCACAGTTGGGCCTTCGGAGAAAAGTTCTCGGCATTAAAAAAACTTTTCCGATTCGCCATAAAAATCAATAGAAAATCCTATGGAAATTTTCGGCGTTGCGTTCGGTGCTGTGCTTGCTTTCTGTGTCAGTGCCGACTGAATATATATACATCGAATTGGAATAATGTGTACAGAGTCTGGCCGATGTCTGCGATGTCTGACGCGTTGCCTGCCGCCCGGTGCTGGTGGGTTTTTGTGGGTTTGGCCAAGATTATTGTTACTTTTACGATTTAATTTCACACGAATTCATATTATTTCGGTGCAATTGTTTTGTGCGTCGTCGCATTTATGGTGTATCAGTGTTGTTTATGGCTCTGGCCAAGGCGAAGAGCCAGCATTGGGATTTCACAACCCCAAAAGCGGTGCTGACTTGTTAGCCCAATTAATAATTATTATTAGAGGCAGCAGCAGCGTCTGCCTCGACTTGTACACGTAGGAGGCCTTGGCTTTCTCCCCTTTCTGCCCACAGATCTCCGTGCGGCTTAATTAATTGCCGCGTAAAATTAATTTCATTTCAATTGTGCAGTCGCATCATTAGCAGCACGCTCCCCTCCAGCCCCCCGACGAAGAGGACCGCGTCCCGAAACCTGCTGAGTAAGCAAACGGCATCGTTTCTGGAGCTGCCCCCATAGCTGGCTCAATCCGAAGCCGATCTCAAGTGCCATATCGTTTTATTTCGCTTTTTGAGTGGGCTTGAAAGGTGATTAACGCGATCATAGAAATGATGTTTGGAGGAGTACCGAGCTCATCTTTCCAACACCTGAAGTGGGACACAGGGAAACGGGAATATTATGGAGGTAATTCACTTGGAAAAAGAATATTACAAAAAATTTGGTTGTAAAAAAACAACTACTAGACAACTACTCTTAGAATATGTTTTATTGATGAAAATAACTTTATTTTAAGCTTATTGACATTTATTTCATAGTTTGATTTGTTTATTAAATGATCATATTACAAATATATAAATAAATATCGACTTAAAGCCCCTAAAATGTGATAAATGTTATATTTTTTATGCAGATTTATTAGCCCCAAGAAAACTAGCATATTGACAGCCAAATTCTCAGCCAGTGTTCTCCATCAATGCATGAGACTATCATTATAATCTTCAGTTAATAAAATCCTATTTAATTGAAGCTCTTACATTTTTCTTGCAGTGCAGCACAGATCGTTAGATGCTTAGATCATGACTCTTTCTTTCTTGCTGCGCTTGCGCACGCGCTAAATGTCAAAAAATAAGAAATAAAACTGCCTGTGGAGAAGAGGAAGAACCAGCCGCCTGCTGTTTCAGCCTCCCCCTCTGCGTGCCACGCCTCCCGCCCTCGCCGCCAGCAGCAGCCTTCCCCCCTTCTGCCAATGACACGCCCTCAGGCGGGCCGCCCACTTGGAACATGTCGAATCATTCATTCAACATTCGAAATGTGGGCTGCGAGGTGTTGAAAACTGATGGAAAAAGGCGAAAAAATCAACGAAAATAAACGAAAACCGAACCGAAATCCAAAAGGCATTTTGTGTGCATTTGTAATTGTTGAGAGCTGCACAGAGCTCTGAGCACAGACTGGGGCTGTCATTATTTTCTGTAACATTTAGCGAAATCATTAATAATTGTTGCCGCTGGCTGACGCTGGCGGTTGCTCTTGGCCCGCGACACAGATACGCACTTAAAAATGCTTAAAAATTGTCAGACGACAACGACAGCGATTTGGTGTTAACTTGATTAGCATTCGCATAAATTTTTGCAGTTGCATCTCGCGACTGCGATTTGCATAGAATGCCCATTTCTAGAGCCCCCGATTATCCACGCTGGCTAGGAATAGAAATAACCCATCGGACGGATAACCATCTCCGAGTTAGATGGAATTCGATGGCGGTGGCCCTGTCCCCAATTCCCCCCGAGGAGATTTCAATTATGCTCGCGCATTATGCAAACAAAAATAAATGTCGAGGCGATAAGCGGGAAAAGCCAAAGGAAATTATGAAAATACATTTCCCAGAATGTGTAAGTAGACAAAACAAATTGCCGCGTAATCTTTGGGTTTCGAAAAAATAACTTCAGGTTGACAATAACAGCCACAAATAAATCGGAATCATTTTGGGAACTTGTCTGCTATCCTTTTTGGAAATACCCTAGATTTGAATGGTAGTTTGGGAAAGGGAATGTTGTAACTACAAAAAAACCTTTAGAAAATTATTTATTATAATATTTAAGACGTTCTACAGGCTCTGACCTTTAAATTCAAGGAGGCAACTATAAAAGCCTTAGTAAACATAATTTTAGTAATAGAATCTATCTATTACAAGTTCAAATTATTTATGTATATTTCAGATTTATAAAAATTTAATTAAAATAAATTACAAGGTAATCCCTAGTCGATTTATTCACCCATAACGATCTCACTTGTTACTTGTGTGCAAGGAGAGTGAGTTCTTTTTTATCGGCAAGTGCCGCCAAGTGGAATCAATCAAGTGGAGAACCATTTCCTTAGAGACTTTCGGCCGTGTTCACCTCATTTTATTCAGATTCCGAAGCGTGACAATATTTTGGCCACAATTCAACCGAACTGATCTCAAGGGTCTTCGGTGCGTAATTAATCATTTCGACTTGGACGATAAGTTCTGCTCGGTCGAGTGCAGTGAATTTCGGGAGGGGAGAGTCCTCGTCCTCCTTCCTTTCTTCAGTTTTCGGGGGTTCGAGGGTAATGCAGAACAGGTAGTTCAGGTAGGGTAGATCTTTGTGTGAGGTTTCCAGTGGCATCCATAAATCTGAAAGATACCGCTGGCAGGGAAATCAATAAGTCTGCGCCAGGACACTCGCTTCCCCATTTGAATATTTATGGGGAATTATACAGATCTCGACATAAAAGCGCCAAAATTGATACATTACAAGGCGCAGGAGGGGTGAGATTTAAGGGGAAAAGTGTGAGTAAGATCACAGGATCAAGTAAGCGATGAATGAGGGATATCTTGTAGAAGGAAGTAAGTGGTTTAGCGGGATGTCGAATGATAGGGAATAATAATAAATATATTCCAAGAAATTAGATAGACAAAACAGAGTCAGAGCTTAAAGATATGCAAAAATATCTCACATCACTCTCCCTCACAGCAAATAACTCTCGGCATTGACTCGTTCTGGCCCAAAAAAGAGTTACAAATTGGCTGGCATTTGTCAAAGCCCCGAATGGAGTCAAGTAAAGGCTTTGAAATGTATCTTTGGCATATCGCACGGATGCCACGTAAGACTGGCAGCTCGAGAGAAAGGCAAGGGGAAGACGCCACGGCGACAAGATTCAAAAGTGTATCTGCAAGTGTATCTTGGCTTGTTTATCTGGCAATGTCTCGTCTGCTGTGTGGCATTAATGGCAAATTTGCACGAAGTCAATACCGACAAAAAACAGAGGGTATTGTCAATTATCAATAGAGTCGAATGTATCTGCGAGTGTGGGCAACACGCAGCTTTGCAAAGAAAAGATACTTTTTGTATCTCAAGTGCAGAGAAAAAGAAAATGTACGAGATTTTATTACTTTTAAAATGTATAAAACGTATAGATGAGTTTGGGAACCTGAAACCTGAGAATTAGTTAGAAATTAAGTCTTAAATTAAAAGCAAACTTGGTTTAAATTTGACCAGGTAAATTCCTATATTTATTCTATGTGTAAATTTTGTGTTTTGCTTATCTGACTACCACTTCACCTGCCTTGTTGTGGTGTTTTTTGTTTTTCTTAGTGGCGACTGCCACTGTGCACTGGGCCTGCTCTGTCTCTGTTCCGCCGGCTAGTGGCCTCTCTGTCGCTCGTTGTATCTTGTATCTGGTATCTCGCGCTCTCCGTCGAGCTCAGCCATTGGCTGGCTTTTGAGTCTGCGCTGTTCGTTTTTTTTCTAGAGAGGCCACACCTCTATTAACTCTTCGCCCCCCCCGCTATCTCACCTGGCAGAAAACAAAGCGACGTTTGCGTGATATTTCAGATACTTTCCTACCACATTGCCCCCCCTTTGAAAACATAAACTTCGGCTCCCTAATGGCCAAAAAGAGCCAGAAAAAACAGGCGATGGGATGAGTCAAAATGAAAATGGCTTTTATGTGTGGCGTGCGTTGGGGTAATTTTATGATTCAGGGAATTACACGCTGGGGGGCAGCTCCTCCCTCTGCCCTCCAGCCGGAATATGTAGATACACAGATATGTTTTAATTGTCGCTTTATTGATTTCCCTCCAAGGAAAGCACCTAAGCTGGCTTAATTTATGCTTTAATTCTATTTAATTATGCTTTTTTCGCCAGCAAGATACCGATCTAAAACGACGGGGGGGGTTCCCGTAAAAGTTTCGCGTGCTATTTCCTTTATATTTCGTTCGAGAACTATCTGAAATGTGTCAAAGCTAATGGATGGCGTAGTAAAGCCGATTTAAGGGCTTAGTAGTTTTCGTTGGATTATGTTTAGTGTTTCGTTCTCTGATTTATGGTCATTCTAAGCCAATCTTGGTTTAGGTTTGAAATGGTTTAAATGATTTTGGAAATGTATACATGTTTTTAAAATATTTTAAAATATTATTTGTTTTCATTTTATTTTATATCCTTAACTGTTTAGGCTTCTTTCTTAAAATATTATATATTTTTGGGGTGTAATTATATTTGTTTTGAATATAATAATAAGCTCACAATTTTCTAAGCAGATAAACCAAAGTTTATTAGTTTAATTTATTATTTTAAAAGCTATACATTATATCCTTTCAATCAACTTTAATTGCTACACTCCAACTAGCATTTTATGATGTGTTTTTATAGGATTATATTAAATTATCTGTTAGAAATAACTAAATAAATTCTTATTACATATTTTACATTCAACTTTAAGATGTTTACTTTTAACTTTACTAAATACAACTCTTAAATTTTAGTTAAACATTGTATTTCTTTGATTGTATTTCAGCTAATAAAATTTTGAACTTATTCCTACTATTCTCTTAAAGGATTCTTATGGGAATATATTATTTTATCTACCCTTTCAATCCTTTTTCCCTTTCCTTTAATTATACACCTTCCCAGCCCACAACCTCCTCTGCCGGTGATCAAATCTAAAATGGCGAATCCCAGACGTTTCATTCAATTAAAATCGATCGTGGCTCTTATACCGCAACACCTCCAATAAGATCAGCTGGCCGAGAGGGTTTTGCGTTTGTTATAAGAGTCGTCGATCGGCCGAGTCTAGCGTTGAGATACTTCGAATGAGAGTAACACCTGGTGCGAGCGACCAGGTGAGCAAGAGAGAACCGGTGTGGCGACTCGAGAAGTGGCACGGGCTGGCAAGGGAGGGTTGAACGTAAAGCTGACTGGCTTTTTGAGGTTTTCGAGGCTCGTCTGCGCGCAAGCCGCGCTCGTCCAATCAGTACGAACTCGGGTCCCGCCAGCGCAGTGACGACTTCGCCGACGAGCGCGTGAAAAGCCTAAGCAAAAAAATATAATAAATTAAATTTAAATACAAAATACCACCGCAAGTGCCTTAACATATCGTATCTTTAGTATATTCCCTCGAATTTACTGCCATCGAAAAACACGAGATACAAAAAGCAAAGCGAAAGCCAAAACAAGTTGCAAGCTGCCGCTCATCGAATGCGGAAGTGTGAGCGAATGCCGGCGGCTTTCGATGATAATTTAATTTGCAATTAACGCAAAGGATTCACAAAAAGAGAGCCCGAAAACAAATAAAATGCTAAACGATTGTCATTATCATCAACGTTCTTGAATATTGTGCAAACAAAGGGAAACAAAAGAGTGGAAGAAAGTGATCGAGTGCCTTCATTTGCATATCCTTGCAAATTATTAAAATTAATAAATCGCAACAAAAAAAGTATTTGAATAATAAGAGAACGTGCAGCAATGCCTGCCGTCGTTGTTCCCAGTGCCATGTCCAGCTAAAGTATTCAATAATAATCCCCGAAAATTGATTAATCACTGTGCCTTGAACTGATCGTCGTCGTGACTTGTCGTGAGTCAGAGAGCAGCGCCATTTAATTGTCCGCAAATAATAAAAGTACACAAATTGCCGGTTTCAATATTTATCTGCCCATTGGTGGACTCTCTCCGTGGAATCGGTTGGAGCCTGTGGAATCTTCTGTAGCCTCCGCAGAGCCCGTAGAATCAGTGCCAGGCTGCCGCAAGGCTTTTCCCCTGAACCCTTCATGAGATAAACGCCGCTTAAATGCATACGGATATCATAATTGGTGATCAATTTGCCGCCAACAATAATTACTGGGTGATGCAGGTGAGTCCTTGGACTGGGAACTGATAAATTACTCAGTGAATAATACAGAAATAGCAAAAGAGTAGAGCTAGAAATTAAGTGTGTCACCAAAGATATGAATTTTCAAGATTAGTCGGAGTTATAAAATTCTAAAAAAAAAAATTTAAATAAAATTCATAAATACTAATAAAGATGTATACAATTTTTACAAATATTAAAAAGCTAAATATATCTCTCAAAACCCAAAATCCTCTAAATGCAATCTAATTAGAAGCATTTTCCCTTTCCGCAACACTTGCTCCTTCCTCAAACTCAATCTCAATGTCATTAACAATTACTGCCCATAATTATAACAAAATGCGCTAATTAAGCCGCTTTTATTGCAAATTAATTTTAGCCAAATTTGACAAACAATACGACATACTAATGCCAGCACGAATCACTTGAAAAATCACCTCAAGATCCGAGCACAACTTCCGCTTATCAAAATGCAAATCTTGAGCAGGCCAGATTTTTGTCGAATTTTTTGGGTCTGATTTCGATTTTTGAGTACGAGTATAAATAAAACGCACGCGGCAATCGCAAATTACAATAAAATCCGAAAACAAATTAGCTCCGATTATCGATATCTGACGAGATGAGAGGAGTTTGTGTGTGTTCTTCGAGTGTGTGTTTTCACAGAGATTAACACCTCGGATTGCCTCAGGTGTCCCTTTGGGTTTTTATTCTGTTTCTGGTTCCTTGTGGCGATCATCTTTTTGTATTTACACGGAGGGAAATGAAGTAAGAAAGGGAATTTTTGTTCCTTAAATGGAATATTTTACAGGAAAAAGTAAATTTATTATTTGTTAATATTTCCTAAAAATAAATTTACGATATTTTGAGCCTTTTTCATCATCTATTAGCTTTTGATTAATGTAATCTTCAAGTTCTACAATTTTAAAATTATTCTTAAATCCCAAAATATATTTTTCTCAATGCACTTTTGTATTTGCCAAAAGCGACAATCGATTTGTAAATCTCGTTATCACCTGCAGGAACTCTCGGACCTTTAAGTCGTTTTTAAACACGGTCGGTTAACTCTTTTGAACTTGTTTCGAACGCACTTTTCACGCGTTCCTTTTCTGCAGGGAAACTGTAGCGTTCCACCGATCCTCAAACCCCTCTCGCCATATATTTTCCCTCCTGCTTTTTTCTCTCTTTAGTTTTTGGCTGGCAAATGTTTGCCAGGCTGTTTTCCTGTCCTCCGTCGCCAGTTGGGTCTGTTTGCCTCAATTGTTTGACTCGCGCTTACTTGCGAAGCTCTGTGTCAATATTTGTGCACAACACTTTGCCAATGTGCCAAGTGTCGTCTTGTTTCGTTACCTTTCGTCTCGTCCCAGCTGATGAGTGGCTTTCGTCACCAGTGCGGCCTACCTGCCACACACTATCTCGCGGATGTATGATGTACAGCTCTGATGGATAGTATCCAATGGATACTATAAATACGCATGAGTAACATGACATTCTAGGGAATATCGGTGTTTATCCTGGTTATTAATATGTGGCTAAAAGTCAACAATCGATTTTATGTACAGCAAAGATATGGGATCGCTCCTTTTTTCTTGGTAAATTTAACCTTGAAGGGGAAGGGTTGATCACATTGAAATGTATATAAATAAATAAATTCAGATATTAATTAGAGTCCTTAAATAATTACAGATGTAAACATCATTATAGATTTCATCTAGAACATAAACAAGATTACGAATATTCCAGTTCTAAATTTATATAGCACCATTAAGTTAATCTTCTGAAAACTTTCCTATTCCCTCTCTTTGCTTATCAAGTTTATGTTTTTATACCAAGAAGCCTTCTTGTCTTACGTCCATTGATAAGTCCCCCTACAAGTTCCTACAAGAAGTCTAGCCTTACTCAACAATGGTCTCTGGAGGAATACTTCCTTCCAAGCGAGAGATAAGAGCACTTCTAGACCGACAGATATACGAGTGGGACGTGAGTATGGGGAAACCTGGGCGACATTGACGATTCCGGGGAAAAGGCGTCGTAAAAGACAAGTGTTGTTGTGCTTGTTCCGCCTGTCACCATCAATAGCTGCACTAATTAGGCATGTGTTGTCAAATATTTACACACAGTCGCAAAAGTACAAAGCGCTATACTCCCTTCTCTTCGCCAGCGGAGAGTTTGTGGGTAAGAGTTTGAAGAGGGGGCGGAGCTTCTTCCGTTTTCCACTGATTTAGCAGATATGGAAGGTGATTCCCACGACTCACGGCGATTATGACGAAAAACTTTCATATTTTATGGCTCAGAACGAAATTAGTTTATGATTGCTTACAGGGAATTAGCAAGCAAGTTGTACAGATGATGACGATATTGTGGAGAGGGTTTGTGAGGAATCAGGCGATAATTACTCAATATTATTTTATACGTTTCTCTTATCAGTTATTATAAGCCATAATTTAGTTAAGATGCAATAGAAAAGATATTTCCAAAATTTCGTAAGCCTCTTATCTATTCTTATAAGCCATATTTCAGTAAAGATGCTAAAATAAATAACACCTATCAACATTTATATATCAAAATATTATTAAAAACAATATATTTATCCATAATCATAACAAAGTTCCTACAGTGCCTCAAAACCCCTTCGTATGTGTTCAGTAATGTGAGTAATGAAACTAATCAAGCACGTAGGCACTCGGTTATAGCCCCGGACTTTTGCAGCTCTGATTAATGGCCCTGAACCATTGTGTTCCAATCGTAAATAATTAAATATAGATAAAAATCGGATAACTCATATGTTGCGGGGTCTGTCAGCAAGCAGCCGAGATTTATGCAAATTATATTGGGGGACTAAACTTGCAGTCGGCCGAGTGATTTGTCAAGAGCGTAGATTGTATACAAAATGTACGAAATAAATGCTATATGACTGCATATATGGTCTATCAATGGAAATAGAAAATATTTGCATTTGCAAATCGCAATCAGACAAAGGCGGCCGCCTTCAAAGAGGAAATCGGTGCTGAAATTTAACAAGAATTGCAGATACGAGATACAAATAACTCCTCAGTCTGTCTGTCGGCCTGCCAGTCTTTCTGCGTTCATCTGAGCCATAAAAAATCGTGGCAAATTAGATAGAAAACGGCCAAATAATAATGGGCCGATAAGATAATGATGCGAAATGTTCATGTACCTCGTTGACTTTCCATTTCGGAAAAGATTGGATCGAACCTCGGGCTCCGAAACAAAACACTGAATGCCAATTACACACCGCCGCCGCCCAGACAATAACAGTTAAATAATAACTGGAGTAAGCCATGAAAACAGTTTGCCAAAATCTCATTAAGGCCCAGTGGGAGATCTTCGGCGAGTGGATGGATTTATCGATCGACCGATCGATGGATCCATCGATTCCTATGCAAATCCCCATTGGTAATTTCGGTTTCCTCAATCACAATGACCAGACTTTAGTTTCTAGTTTTTGCCATATTTCGGTTGCTATTTTTTGGCTTTTATTTCATTTGGTTTTTGGGTTTTTGGCAATTCATGCAAATGAAAACGAAAACTGGCACACGGCACAGAGACTCACAATAAAAAATGTGCCAAAAATGGCACACAGCTTGGTCAGAGAGTGAAAAATAAATTCATTTATTTGCAGGCAATTTTGATTGATTCGCCGCCTGGCCAACTTGGAGGTCACCACAGGCCACAAGAATCAATCACTCACAATTCAATGAATGCACACACAGAACTTGGAGGAATTGTGGCCAAAATAGTCGAAATTGTTGAAGAATTTTTGCATTCAAAACAACCTTTTAACTGTTGCTAAATTTTATTTTAATGGTTTTTAAACTAGAAAAGAAACTGCTGAATATGGAAATATATTAACCTTACCCTCTATAAACAGTCTGTCATTATAAACTTAAATATTCATCAATCTTTGCCTGATTTACTAACCCTTTTCCTTGAAAGCTTTTCTATAGAATCCTTTTTAACGAATCATACAATTTCTTAGGCTGATTTTATGGCACGTGAGTGAGCGAACCCTTTTTTTTCGGACATTTCTCATCTTAAATTTTTGATAGATCGTCGGGCCTAAAATCGAATTTGAGTTCGGCGAATTATTGCGGAAACTAGTTTGGCGAAATACTCATACAATAAAAAAAGAGGCATTTTTTATGGGCCTAAGCTCAAAGAGGTGCTAAAACCCCTCCAGACCCCTGTTTTCCTTATTTTTTTTCTTTGCCAAAATAAAATAGAAATAATACGAAACACACAACATTGAAGCGCAATTCGTTTCAAGTTTGATTGGATCAACAGCTCAGCGGATGACAGCGACACTCGGAATGAAATAAATTTATTTAAAGCTCGGCCCGAGCACTCATTTGATGCCGCATTAAGATCAATTATTTGATTATGAAACAAAATCTGCGTGAAATCTTCAAATAGTTTTGACCCAAGCTCTGCTATGTAGCTGAGAGATGTCAAATGCCGGCAAAAGCTGTAAATTTCAATCTCGCACTCGTTCGGTCCAGCCAAGGTGAGAAACCAGGTAACAAAAAACACAACACATTTGATCTGGGTGCGATGATAAAGCCATCATCGGATGGTGATCGTAAAACCCTAAACAAAAGTTCAAACAAACATGCCCGCCTCTCGGGGCAGTTCAAATTGCAAATTTAAATCGAAATTGAAATGGAAATTGAAACCGAAATCGCATTTCGTAACTACAAGATATATACGCTGCGATAAAATATAAAATGAGGCGCACATGCGCCTAAAATTATTTCAATTCACATTATTTGCTTACTTAACTTTTATCACCGGCCAACAGAGTCAGAGATTTCTATCGATCGGCGGCGCTAATTGCCAGAGCATCGAAAGCTACACGAAATGGCTATAAGACCACAAGCAGGCGCCAGGCACCGAGGCTTCCAGCATTGAGATCTCTTTTTTCGGGCAATTGACCCACTAATAGAGCCTGTCAATATACCATCTATTCACATCGTTTTGGCCATTGAACTTTGGCTCAAGTCAAGTCGAGTCGACGAGGCAGCCCTTGAGGGCTGCACATATTTCCTGCTTTTTTATCCACAAATTAATTGCCCGCAAATCCTGTTCGACCGATCAGCAGCATTATTCAACAGTTTTCATTTCAAATTTTTATTGATTCAACATGTTGCGCATGCCATTCAGCGACAGAGACACCCCTCGCGCTCGTTGCGCCCGAGCGCTTTTCCAGCTCTGATCGGAAATTGGTTTTGTTGGCCCAGAGTTTCCAGGGCACTTCCTGTCTCTCTGTGTGAGCCCTTCATTTCACTTCATTTCATGGAATTTTATTGGCTTTCATAGCTTTACTGCTCACCCTAGTGCTAGTAGACAGATATTATGATTGCTTAGCGTGAAATTGTGAAAATATTTCCCATCAATTAATGTTTTATTATGCATTTTGTGTGTGTCCTTTAGGATATTCAATATCCTATCGGCGGTATATGTGTGAAATGCAATAGCTGTGAGAATGGTTTTATGCAAATGAGCCGGCAGCGGGGCTTTGCGGGGGTGGAAAATTTAATAGGAGTCCTCAGGAAAGTGCCAAAATGTGGTGGAAATGTGACTGGGATAATGTCAAAGAAGACGCTTGGGGAAAAATAAACAAGGGGCATTGGGAACAAACAAATTGTAGGATAGTTTTCATATCCTTCATCATCAGGAGAATAGGTTTCCTTGGCATTAAATCTCAAGGTAACAATTAAACCAATTTTTACATAAAAACTACTTTATTAAAATAATTTTTCTTGTATTTATTTATAAAATACCAATGGCAATTCACTCTGTAAATATTCCCTTAAATATATACATATAACTTAAATAAATTCTACAAATTTTGACCACCATTTTTAGCCCCATAACTCTAACCAAAAACTCAACTAAAAATACCATTAAGAGTCGCTTACAAAACTCGATCACTAATAGTGATCTATAGCAACTACTAAACCAAATCGCCTTTGAATTAGAAAATGGCGCGCCAGACGGGAACAGTAAATAACAACAACAATAACCATATCAATAACAGTCAGTCAGTTTCGAGTGACTTGTCATTAGAATAAATAAGCTTTATATATACTATATACATATATATTTATCGCAAAGTCAACAGAGAGATACATTTAAAGGCAGCCAATAATGAAAATAGATACACAAGTCGATCGATAGTCAGCAGCAACATCAGTCAGGGGGAGATACTATGTATATGTAAGCTGAAAAGCGAAAATAAAATAGTTAAGAGCGCAGCAGGAAAAAAAAAAACTGTCGCAAATTGCGGTCATTCGTCATGCGCACATGAGCAGAACGGCAGCAACAACTACACTGCAAACGCTTGGCAAATGGCGTCGCGGTGATCAGGGGGGGAGAGGTAGTATGGGGGCTAGCACACCCCCCTACTCGCCCCCTCAATAGACAGAGACAGCTATGCTCTGTGTGAGAGCAGCCGAGCAACGATGGGCAGCAGCGACATTTAGAGGCTTTTGTTTCTATTATTAAGCCATGTTGTTGTTGTTGCCTCAGCGTAACAACAATATAAACAAATAAAAAATAGCAAACAAAAAAAACGTTAGCTCTTTTTGTTGCTGCTTTTTTTCCACACTCCACACGCATAAATATGAGCATGCTTAAAGTGCTTAAAAAAACAGTGGTGTAATCTTAAAAGGGGCTTTGGAAATAAATAAAAAACTTATCAGCTTAAATTTAAGTTTTTGTATTATTATAGAAAAAAATATAAAATATTAAATATACAACATAAACAGAAGCACAGTTTTGAAGGGAAATAAATAAATTTATAAATACGTTTAAGGAAATTAGGCAAAAACTATTACTATTTTACAGATTAACTTAAAGACAAAAAGTAAACCCAAAATGTAGCCTTTTTAATTGATTCTTTCCCTTCAAAGCGAGGTTTAAAATTAATTTTTAATGATATATTAATTTAAATACATTTTAAATAAATAACCCCCCGTTTCAACACCCCCCTGACCTCACACTCTCACAGCTTTTGCTGCTGTTTTCCTCTCCGCTTGAGTTTTGTTTTTTTCTGTCGTGTTCCGCGCTATGAAATGTGTTTTGATTTGCTGCGCTTGCGAGGCTTTAGCATTGCTCTGCCGACTGCTGGTTGGACGCTTCCAGCGGGTGCTTTTTTTTCTATTTTGTTATTAGCTTTTAGCTGGGGTGGCTAGGGCTGAGAGGGGGTGGTGGCGCATTGGGCGGGAGGGGAGAGAGACGGCTGTCTCAACATGGCGACGTTGACTTTTGCTGCTTAATGGTGCTTAACAGCTGCCGAGGGGCGGCGAGCGGACTGCGTGACACTGCGCAAGTCCCGCTGAACGGGAAGTATATAGTATAGATTGGTGTCTATATAGCATAGTAATATGTATCTCTGTATCTCTGTGGGGGCTGTACATAGGAAGGCAATTGCACTGGCCATGCTAGAGAGCGGAAAATGTGGGATTTGCTGGCAGCCATTTTGCCGGAGATGGAAATTTAAAGGTTTTAGGTGGAAAATGTAAATAAAATATATATGAAAAAGGTATTAAGCAGAATAGACCTAAAATATATCAGAAAAATACTAAAAGGAAGCATTAGTTTTATTAATTTTTACATTAAATCCCTAATAATCAAAGAGAAATCAAACTTTAAATTATATATTTTAGTTTAATAAATAAAAAATTTTTAAAGACATCATTTGGAATGCTTTAAATATTATTAAAAAATATTTTGAGACTTATTTTCCCCTTCTACTTCTTCTTATGCAAATTTCCAATGCACATTTATATATTTCTCCTTGTCCCCCGTCCTATTTCATCCAACTGAAAAGCCCACAAACTATTCCCATATCAATTTCATTCAGCAATTTGTCGTCCATTAGTCTGAACTTCTCTTGGAAAAAAATATATACAAAAATACCCGAAAAACAACTCCGGCGGAGTATCTTTTCCCACCTTTCCCTGCCCCGGCCAGACATATCGTTCCATTGTTTGGACTCTGGCCGTTGTTATGGTGGCTATTAACGCTATTATTATGAAAATTTTCAGCATCATTGATTTTTGTTACCGATTTTCTAATTTAACCAAATTATTGTTTATTCCCTCGTCGCCTGCCCGTTGATTTATTTCATTTTTGCCTCTCGGACTCCTCCTCGGTGATATTTTAGGAGTTTTGTTTCAACTTTTGTCTGCCCTTCCCCCTCTTGTGGCTAACTTCTACTGGCCATGTCCATTTGGAATTCGAGTTTTCTGTTAACTGGTTGCGTAAATATCTCTTGGCCTCAATGAAATGCCTCCACACACTCACAGCCAGCGATAAACAGCGGCTCATAGATACGAAGACTTTTTCCTCAATGAAATGCCGAAAATTAGCATAATCTTGGGCTGCCTTTCTCGCTGGGCTTACACTCGACAACAAAATAATATATATTCTTAGGTAATTTATGAGATAAACGTATTATTTGTTTGATTTTGAAGTGTTTCAAGAAGCAGTTAAAGAAGTTCAATACATTTAAAGGAGCTTACCTCTTCTCTTAAAATTAGAAGGAAATTATTACCTCGGTCAAGTTCTTTTGCATCTTTTGTCTTGTAACAAAAAGTAAAAGTATCTTGGGCCTGTAGTACAGTGCTCCCTCTAAAGGCGGCACACGCAGTGGAAAAATAAAAGCGAAACCTGTTCGCGTTTTAAACGAAAATCTTGTCGGACATGATGTTACCCTCAGGTGGAGTGAATGCCGAGTTCGGGATGGGGATGGGGGATGGGAATGGGGCCTCCATGGGTTATTTGTTTGTTGGTGTCAAAGCTGTCACATATATTTTATGCAGCAGCGACAGGCGGTACGATTGGGTCGGGGGCAGGCGGTTCAAGGGGTCACCAGCGAGCCCCCCACACGCATCCCCCTCGGAGTGCCGCATGCAGCATTCAGCATATAGCATATAGCATACAGCATTTTAATTTCCCAGTTGTGGGTAATTGCCTGGCCCGTCCCCTTGGGCCATCATGCCGCATTTGTCCCGGCGAGAGAGCTATGATTTCTTACCCAGCATTTCTGCCGGTCGTGATTGCATTTGGCGGGCAGTTCAGCCGGCGAAGGGGTAATGTCCCAACCAGCCAGGCAGCCAGCAAGCCAGACATATGTTAGCCTTATAATTTATGCCCCTGTATTTTGTACGATTTTTGTTTATTAATTGTGCAAGCCGATCGTCAAAATATTTGCGCCCTCGGGCTAATGTTACAATGGTTTATTTGTTTTTAAAACACTCACTAGGGAGGCAAAGCTGATATTAGATATGGATACAAATATCGGTAATCGATACTAAATTGTTACATTTATTTATCACCTAAAAAATCAAATATAAAATGAAGAAAATTCCATATTATATTTACTATAATCGATACTTATCTTCTGCCATCCCTGACTTCCCTCTGACTCTCGCTCTCCCGCTGGCTGGCAATTTATTTAATTACATAGAACGCTTCGGATTGCCCAAGGTTGCCGATAATTTATATGTCACAGTTAAATTAAATGCATTTAACACGAGAATTAAGCAAATAAAGCGGCACTCGGAGAGTCGAATAATTGGGAAGCGAATTTCTTGTTTTGTTTATATTCCTCCGGTGCTTAATTAAACTCATTTGGGTGGATCGTTAAAATAAATCAAATTGAAGGGATGCTGTGGGGGGTAATAAGTGAAATTAGCTAAATGAGCCATAAACAAAGCTCAGGTTAGTAGGAAGAAGGAAGGCGGAGAGGTGTAAATTATAAATCTCTGACGAAAATGAAAGTACATACGTTCAGGGGAGATCGTAGATTGGAGGGTAATAAAAATTAAATTAAACTCTTTTGAATAATAAACTTAAAAATACCATATTCATTTCCAATTTGAAGTTCTAGTATCTCCTTTTCCCACTCCCCAAACCCTGTCATATTTGCACTCAAAACTCCATCACTCTAAAACGCTCTCTATCTCGCCTAATTAAATGCCGCAAAATAAATGCTTAATTGGACAGATAGACTTTTGAATGAGCAGCTGATATAAGCGATCGCTAAAACAGAAATCAAGAAATGTTAAACAGTAGCCGGCTGGCATTTGGAGCCAAGGAGACCCCAGACTTGCCACACAATCTGCATACGTATTCGGCGTCTCCGAATGTGGCACACATATAGCCAGTCCGCTGATATTTGAACGCTAGTCAGCCGAAATAGATATGTGCCAAAAGATTTTGACAGGCCAACTATCAATTCATATCGTTAATGTGGCAAACTTCTCCCTCGGATCGCCGGCTAATTGAAATGTCGATAAGGCAAACGTTTTGACAGTCTGACAGCTGCCCAAAAAAGCCCAGTCTCTAGCCAAAATGTCATTTGTGAGGAAGAAGTTACTGCCGCTACTGCTGCTTGGCCCACATTGCGTATACGCGACGTTGACTCATTGTCTTCTAAGCAAAGCGTTACAATGTGCCGCAATTTGACCCAGTTTTCTCGGGGCACAATAAGAACCCAGACGCAGAGACCACAACAACATGACTCACTGCCACTCCAGTTTTGGATGTCCCAGCTGCTGCTGGAGCTGGAGCTCCTTTGAAGCTTTTGCGAAATTTATGCGCACAATATGCGAAATTTATTGTAATGACAATCGCTTAGTGCATAATTCGTTTCCCGCCCCCTTTGAGAGTACTTTTATTACTTCTCTTTCGTTTTTTTTTTTTTTTTGAGCAGGAAGCGGGCAATCATTGCGGCTTGTTTTGCTGTTTGGCTTTATTTTGGTTATGTTGTTGTGGATGCAGCTGCTCCAATTGACGCCCACCTGCAAAGGGAGGAGCAGGCTAAGCCTGACGTCAAAGTGGGCTTGAGATGTGCATAAATCAAAGTGGGAATTAAGTGTCCAGGTTTAGGCAGTTTGGAGAGAAGCATATACAAGCATCTTTTGGTTGATTTTATGTTTTGAAAAGAATTAATTTAGTGGAAGATTTTTAAAATATAAAGTTATTAATTTAAATATTTATTAAATTAATATTTTTATACAAAACCCTCTGACTGAATCCTTCATTACGCAGGTGTCAGCCTCTCGCCTTGCCTTGTGTTTTGCTTTCATTTTCATTGAACAATGTGCATCATTAACGCAAAATGCCATTGTGGCTGCCTTTTTGCAACTCGTTAACAAAAGCGCAAATATTTTAAGCTTAAATTTTGTGTTGTGCTGTGCTGTTTGTTATTTTTACAACAAATATCCCGAGAGTCTTAATGAAGTGCGATTCAGATTCGCCGGGCTTTCGGGGCGGTTTGGGGAGATCGGCAAATGCAGCGGCGGCAGTATTAAGTTTATTTTTGTGGTCGTGCCAAATGAGGAAGTTGAAATGTTTCGGCAAGTGAAGTATCCCCCTCTCCTCCCCCTTCGGAATTCCCCCTAAAGTCCAGCGAAATCATCTGGGACTCACGTGCGGCGACTAAAGTTGAAGCTGAAATTTTCTGACTTTTGTGGGCTGGTCGGTCTCTTGACCATTTTTGGCCTTTTGGCTTTTTTCCTTTGGCTCTTGCATTGATTAACGCATTTCTTTGGCTGTCCGGCAGGCATTGTGCTTGTTTTTCTGTTTTCCGGAGTATAGCATATAGCATAGACCCAATCCGATCCTATGCTATCCATTGTCGTGGCTTCTGGTTTTGGCAAGTGATTTATGCCGCCGTTGGGGCAACTGAACGAACGTATGACACATTGCGGCGACACATTTGTAGCTAATAAGTTTAGTGGCATAATGAATGGCATTTGAAAAGGTCCATTGAATCGACAATTGAGAATATATCAATAGTGGGGATATTGTGTTTCAGCTGGGGATTGCTGTGGCACAGCTTTTCCAATGAATCACGCCAAAGGAAATGTGGGTCAAGAGTCCAGAAATTTGCAGGAAGCCAAAGAAATTTATACAGAAAGCATTATTTTTTATTGCAAACCATAGAATTATTGTTACTAAAGCACCCTGTAATTTTAGTGAATTTTTATAATCCAACAATCGCCATCAATTTAGTCGTAAAATTATCAAGTCCTTATTAAAAAGTTGTTCATGATTTTATTGACAAATTAATTCTAGCTATTAGTCGTTAAATAAAGTGCTAGTAACTGGCTGCCATAAGCTTTATCGGTACTTTAATTTAATTGAATTTTTATATAATTGTTTTATTGATTGCTTTTACTCTAGAGCAAAGAAAAACAGTTCAACGTTCATAAAAAAAGCCTTCTCAAAGAAACTGCAAAAATATAAATCTTTATAAATTGTATCATAAATAGTTTGTTGATTTCTTTATGATATCTTGTTGAAAGATTATTAACTAATAATGTATGAATATGTATTAATATCCGTTTTACAAATAGCTTTTGTTTTTTCGTATTCATAGTACACCTATTTATATATTTACTACCAAAATAATTGCTAATTAACGCTCAACAAATAGTTGCTATTATTTTTTGTTCGTCTTAAATTTCCTGTAATTTTATCATCATTCCCTATACTTCTTCACCTTCGTCTCGCTCTGAGCACTTAAAAAGCGAACAGCAAAAAAATATACACAATGTCGGACATTGCGAGTTAATTTTGTTTTCTTTTTTTTAAGAGACGCGCACGCGTCGAAGGCAGCACACGCCAATGCCAACGGCGCAGGCACAAAGGTGTTAAAAGGGCACCCAAAGGACAAGGGAACGGCGGCGGGGTTAATGTGGTTAATAACCCGGACGCTAATGAAAGGAAAATAAAACGGAATGACGTCAAAGTCGCACCACAGAGATAGTATTTTATATAAAGATGAACTCTCTCGGAGGGTTTAAGGTCCGCCAAAGGATCCTTAAAGCGATATATATAATGGGGGCGAGACTTGACTAAATTTATGATGACGATGATGACCTAATATTTGTGGTGGCAGCTGATGAACTACTTGCAGCTGCCCCTATTAACGATGACCGGGCAGAATTTCAGATTTTGTTTTAATGGACTTTTGAGAAATCGAAAATACAGAGAGGAGCGCAGGGCGACCGCCAGATAAACGCTTCATGCTTTTCTTTTAACACCTTTTCGAGAGATTTGTGCCGTTCTTGTTGTTGTTTGCCCAGCCACTTAGCGCCTCTTTTACGATTAGAAAAAAATAGAAAACGTAGACGGCAGATGGGGGAGAGGATGGGAGTGAACCTCATTTAATTATGTAAACGACACGAGCGTGGCTCGAGTAGAAGATACGAGACCCATTTATGTCAAATTGACACCTTGTGTGTCCGTGTCCCCCGAACAGCACTTTCCCCTCCTTAATTACACAGAGGGAAAATGTGGCTAGAACTTACAAGGCAAGTGGGAAATTAATTTAATGAAATATAAAGTGTTACGAGAGATTTTCTTGGATATATATAATACTTTGAACCTCTTACATTTGTTAAGTCACCTGCTGTATTTTAAAATATTTAATTCTTGTATAAAATTATATATTCCAAGCATTTCCAAGACTTTTCCTATTTAAGCGTCCAACAATTATTTTCTGTGCAACCGAAAACCTTCATGATTTTCCCAAATTCCACTCTTTCCGCTCTTCGTTTTTCCCCCAGCCCATAATACACTTTAAATATTTATGAGCCCCGTCTTGTGCTCTTTTACCTAATTGATGAGTTCGCCTCAGATAAAGGTGTTAAAGTTGGAACTTGGATCGTAGCTACAGCTATTTGCCTTTGCAGGTGCCAAAGCAAAGGCCAACTCCAAATAGCCGAATATCCAAATATAAATAAAAAGTGAGGCTCGGAAGACGCATCCAGCTGTGCCGACAAATTGTGGCTGGCGACAAGCAAATAAACAGAATCAAAACCCGCGCTGCATGGAGCTGCACAGCAGCAGCATCCCCTTCTCTTGGCCGCTGCTCGCGTGTAAATGATTCTCGCCATCTCGGCACATGTCCATGTAAAGAGTTTGCCGGCCACAGGTAGCAGGTAGCCGCCTGACTTGTCAATGCCTACACGCCTGCCTCGAGCAGGGAGCCACACGCAGGGAGTCTAGACTTTAGAAGGAGAATCGAAGCTGATTTCACTAGATTTTCCTGGCTCTTGAGTCTTCTTCAAGTGTAAAATAACCTTAAATTTGCGATTCCACAGGGCATTACCCATTCGATGCAAATCAATCCTCTAAGCAAATGCAAAGTGCTCGCCTTGTGAGCCCCTCAAATGGACACACAAAATGCAATTCCCAGAAATTGACTCCAAATCGCGCAGAGAGAGACACACAGGCCTCAAGTCGCAGTTGCAGTCACAGTCCCCTGGTGACATTTAGCTCGACGGGAAATCGAGTTTGGGCCAGGGAGTTGGCCATTTCACAACGAAAATAGCAAACGAAACGATGCAAAACGCATGTCGAGCATGGGCTGCACTTGTCGAGGCAAAGAGCGATCCAACTACTGTTCCAAATTTGATTTGCCATGCTGATATTTTGGTCAGAGGAAAGTCAAGCCGAGAAAAATGCGGAAAACATATTTGGCATAGTTCGAGAGCTCTCTCTCTCTCTCTCTCCATCTCGCTCCCTCGTTATTGGCCAAGATTTATGGGCGGTTGGTCCAATAAAATAATTGCCAGCGATTTTTTATGCAAATCGCTTTTCGCTCCTTGCTGCCCCGCCGCTGACTCATGGCCAAAACAAACCGTCTATATGTGTGCCTAGATATATATTGGCCCGGCTAAAACTAAGCTATTTTTACGATCTTCTAGACCCGAGTCGTGGTTTAATGGTCCAGCAGCGTTTAGCTTTTATGGCACTCTCCGGTTTGGGGTTAATTTGCAGTCGGGACTTATCGTGGGCTCTGAAGAGGGTCAGGCCGAGGGTTATTTGACATTGATTTCGAACGCCAAACGAAAGACTCAGGCAACGAACTTGTTCTGGCAGTACACCGCCTTTCCTCCATTTTTATTTTATTATATTTTTTTTTTTGCTTCATGAATGTGTCAAATCTATTGCTTCCTGCCTTAATGGAAACTTTCACTTGGGGCCGCAAACAAAACACTAGCATTAGCGGTCGTTACATTAAACAAATTTCAGGAAATATACATTTTTTACACGAGCACACACACTCTGATATCTTTTTCTCTTTTATTTTGCACTCAATTGAAGTCTGCCCTGGGGGCCAGAGTGGCGATTGGCGATTGGATTTCGAACAATGAGCCAAGTCGAATCCGTCGATTATTTAACGATTTTATATATAGTGCTATCCTCTCCTGAATTTCTTTCATTGCTTTCTTGGCTTTCTTGGGGCTTCTTTCTCTTTTTTTTTTTGCCGTGCCTTGGTCTAGCAATTACTTTTCGAAGGCCGCTTCTGCTTATCCCGCAAATACATCTGGCCAGCCAGCCAGCCAGCCAGCAGCAGCAGCCATTGTTAATAAGCGTGTTGGCCTTATCACAAAAGCGCACTTTCATTGTCTCTGGAACTCTGGGTGTGTGTGGGTGTGTGAGTTTTGGGGGAATTACAGCTGATGAACTGATATTCGGCACGTGCCGTTAATGAAGTCAAAGTAGGGGGCAATCGCTTTAGAAAGCTCACAGGAAATATCGCTTGTAAATACCCCAACAACCCATTCATCCGTCTCATTGATATTTTCGTATTACAGCACCAATTAGATCTATAACTTGACCATCAGAATATCAAAATGTGTGGGCTCCAGACAAAACACAAAGCCCAGAAATCTGTTATACTTTTTATAACCCAATTCTTGTCGAACCATTTAGGCATTTAATTTATTGTCTCCCGCAGTTGAAATGCCTTTGTTATTGATATGATTTGGACCCATTTCTTACGAGTTTTATGGAGCAGCTTTATGCGCAGCTGTCAAGAGCAGCCGCGAAGAGCGAACGCAAAATGGCCAATTTTATGGCTCAATATGGAGTCAAGCGGGGCCAGCAGGCTCAGCAAATGCCTGAATTAATAATAGTAAAAATATCAAATAAACAGTTGGCAATTTGACATCTTTTTTATATAGTTATTTTTGGCATATTGATGGCCGTTAATAGATAGAGTCAAATTGAAAAGAAATTTCAGACGGACGGATGAATGAACAACTGGCTTTGGCTTTGGCTTCGGTTTTAGCTTTGGCTCCCGAGGCTCTTGGGAGTCTCGAGCTCTTTAAAATGCAAAGCGGCTGTCGAAGCTGGTAGAAGTAACAACAACAACATCGAGTATAATGGAACATAAAATTTATTAATTTTTATAGGCATTATTCGTTGTGAGATTGTGTGTAAGTTGTATACATTCATTTCCCTGTTTGTCGCCTGAGTTTCTCACAGCAGCAAGTGCCAAATTTGGTCTGGGGTTCTTGACCATCGGGCGGCACACACGCACGTGTGTGTGCGGAGCTCTTGCGAGTGTGCGCGCTTTATTTTGCATATTTTGTTCGATTTTAAATGAAGTCACGTTGCACTCGTAAAGTTGATATTTATGTTTGTCATTATTTTTTATGCTTTCTGCTTGTTTTCCTCTATTTTTGTTCAGTTTTTTTCATTTATTTTCATATAAATATTGTCGCTCTACTGTGCTGTGTCTTGTTTGGGGGCCCCAATACATGTGTTGCTACAACAATGTCTTGTTTTCCTTTTGGTGGTGGCGTTAAACAATAGTTAACAACTTTATTTGTGTGCTTATATGCACTTAACGCTCTTGGCCATTAAGGCAGCAACTCCTCACGTTTCGGCTGCCATTCACCTGAGAATGAGAAATGCCAAAGCGGCATGCTGCCACAGAGCTTTTGCAGCTAATGAAGCGGCAGTTGCAGTTGCTGTCGAGGTTGCAATGTTGCAGGTTGCACGTTGCAGGTTGCAGGTTTGCTGGCAGAAGCCGCCACCAGTCATCGCCAAGCGTCTGTCAGTCCACATAAAAGTCAGAGATGGCTATGAAAAATCACCAAAACGAATCGCTAAACAGCCGCAAAATGCACTCGAAACGGGGCATGCCGAATTCGAGACGCAAAATCCACACTCAAATTATCCGGTGAAAACGCAGCCTTTGTTTCTGGCTTTTCAAATTGCCGACAAAGATGGTTGCAGGGAAAGTGGAACGGGAAATGAGTTATTAAACCTAATTGAATAATTTTAAAAAGGGGAATATTTGAATTTTTAATTCCTCAGAATAGAATTTCAAGGCCTTAAGCTCAACACTTCATCTTAATAAATTAATTAATAAACTACTTGTTTAATTTTGTTTACACATTTTCCAACAATTTCCGAAGGTTCAGCCAATAAATCATAATTACAGGCACCTCCAAAAATGCAGACACCTCTCTAAAAGTGATTGCCCCCGCAATTGACCCTTTTAATAATTATTAATAAATTTTTATGCGAGTGAATAAATCATGGTTTATATCTCTGCATTGAATATGAATCACAGACAGCTGCAGTTTTAGACCCAATTCATCAACACTCCAAATGGGTCAAATCAATAAACAAAAACATAAAATGTCCAGAGACTACAAACGGCTAAATAACTCGCATTTGAACTCCCTTTTTACAATTTATGCAAATTTTTATATGTACATAATAATGCCCATTTATTGACTCTCTGCCGTCAGAAGCAATCACTGACAACGGCATTTTAATGCTGAACAAAGGCAGCAACAACAAATCAAAAAAGAATCATAAATAAATAAAAATAACTTGGCGTGCCAGTCGCGGCTCAAAAAGAAATTGAAGTCATAAGTACCTGGACATAATTTCACCAGCGATACCCCAAAGGGACCCAAAAGAAGTGTCCAAAAGAACAACAGGTTCATAATTGAAATTCATGTTTGTGGTTCTTGTCGCTGTCAAAGAGTTACCGTTCGCAGTCGCTGTCGAAGTCGCAGTCTGAGTCTGAGTCTCGGTTGCCCCAAAGTCCAATCGAAGCCAATGGGGAGACCTCAGTCTAAGCCACTTAAAGATTCCGCGAGCCTGCCAAGGCGACGCTCTACGCATTCTTATGAGGTCATTTGCGTGGGGAGCCCACTAAATGCTCCATCAGAACCTTTGCCAAGTGGAAAACTTGAAAACTTGGTTCGTGGAAAACCACACAGTGGACCTAAAGGCCAAAGTTCTTACATAAATTAAATATAAAATATATATCTGGACTTAACAAGCACAAATTTCAATAATTTATCGATAGGAAATTATTTTTTCATTTATTAAAAACCTAAATTACAAACCATAAAAATAGATTTTCGTTATTTGGGCCACCATGCTCTGCACATAACTCATACGACCCGTAAGGAAACACACAGAAATACGCTAGAAAAATCTATTAAAATTATCACACGCCATGTTGACCTCAGCGGCGAGCAAACATTACTCAAAAACCAAAAAAATAAACCCAAAAAATAACCCCAAAAGAGAAAAAGAAGTATGTAGGTACCGTTTGTGTGGGTCTGGCGAAAAATCCATAGCCTCAAAAAAGAAAATAAAGCGACCGCAGCCAATAAAATGAAAAATGCTGGCGCAAAAATATTGCAGCTAAAATAATTTGCCACGCTCGTAAATTTTCAGCTCATAAAACAGAAACGAGGCAACACATTTGCTCGGGGGAGTGAGTCAGTGTCGAGCATTTCTCGAATTGAGTCAGATTTTCGATTGGTTTCTGCTAGGTTTATGGCCGAGGCCTTTGCTGATCGACAGTTTGTTTGATATATGGGCCCTTGGCCCCATCATTTGCATGTGAAAGGCAGCGAGAGGAGGCCCGGAGACTGGACTCAGACTTGGAGTTTCTGTTTTGGGTTTTGGGTTCATAAAAAATTTCACTAATTTGCCAAATGATTATTATGTTTGCCTAAACAACGTTAAGTGTTGCCATAAATTAGCCAAAAGACAGCGCTGTTCCCTGAAACAAAAGCCAATCAACAAAAGAAACGAGATTCAAGTAACAGCACAAACCAAAAATAAACGTTTTTAAGCCGATGAAAATTCTATCAAAATAGCAGTGGAAAGGAAGTGAGGTTGATGTGTAAATCATCTACAAAATTAGCAATTCGTAGGCCTCAAAAAGTCAGCCAAATCAAAATCTTCTTAGCATGACAAAAGCGACGGTTTTAGCGCGTTTCTATTCGTTCTCATTTGCTCAGAGGAACACTGTATATTCAAATTCCAGCCAAACGCCGCACTCAAAACGAATGACTTAGGCAACGAACTTGCATTGGCTCTCGAAAAGCGCATGAGCATTAAGATCCGTTCGGTGCTGGAGCTCGGTGGGTAATAAAAATAAAAATCAAAATCGAAATAAAAATAAAAATCAGGAGACAAATCTACACGAACAACAACAAATTTCGGAGCCAAGCAAAACGAAATTGAAGCGAAGAATGCAATAAAAACAAAGCCAGAGAGAAGGGAAATGAACGTAAAGATAAGCGGCAACGCGGTGGGGATTTGATTCCAGATTGCGCTCAAGTGGCAGCCGAAAGTGTTGCAGGGCGATAAAAGTTTAATCAAAATTTATGGTAGGGAAGCGGGGCAGATAGAGGTGGACGAGGTCCAAGCTGGCGGAGGAGAAAAAGGTCTCAAGCACTGATTGCCCAATGGGCTTTATAAGCGCAGCAAACTAGCACTGCTCTCGCTGAAAAATACACCAAGAAAAATTATACAACAATATTTTTATGATTAAAATTAAATTTAAAAATAATTCCCTTAGCTGACAAAATGTATTAAGTCTTTAAATTTGTTTAATTAATATTTCAAAATAAATTCAAAGTATTTAGAAGCCTTAAATCAATAAAGTATTTATGTAAAGGTAACTCATAATTTTGAAAATATTTAATTATTATATAAAAACTCCTTTTTCCATCGAAAATTATTCATATTTTTCTCTGTGTACCTTTATCTCTGAAACTTATTGGTTTTCTATTCTTCTTACAGTCCCCGGAGCTTGACTATCGGCACGAGCTGATGGGACGTCTGCATAAAATCGAGCCCGCCGATGTTGAGCTGGAGGTTCTGGCAGCCGCCGCTGCTGCAGCCAACAACAATAACAACAACTCCAGCAGCAACAATAACAACAACAATAGCAGCAACAGCAGCAGCAACAATAGCAACGGCAGCCAGACACCCACCAGCAACAACAGCCTGACAGCCGCCACAGTTGGCGGCCATCAGCAGCATCAGTTCCACCACCACCTGCACCACCATCACTCGCACTCGCATCAGCACCACCATCAGCACCACCACCTGCACCAGCAGCAGCAGCACCACCACGCCCACAGCCTGCAAAGCGGCGAGAGCGGAGGATCTGCCACAGCATCAGCGGTAGAGTCGTGGCATCCGCATCCCCATTACCCCGGCGACCAGCAGCAGCAGCTCCAGTCCGCCGGCTCACCCAACTCCAACTCAAACTCCGCGTACGGATGTGCCCCGCTTTACGATGGAGCGCCCTACGATGTGGCCCTGGCCTATGGGGCGGCCAGTGGAGCCACGACTGCTGGGAGCAGCGACAAGGAGTATCTATATGGTGAGTTTGGGGGAATAAACTAAAAGATGATATCTTGAAAATATAAATAAAATGTTAAGATATGCATAGAGGGATTTATTATTGGTTTTTTAAGGAATTTTGCTTAGAGATTGTGTGGTGTGTGGGCAAGAGTGGCTCCATTTGGGCCCACAAAATTACACGCATGGTGAAATCTCACAAGTCAATAGTAAAATATAGGAGAAACACCAGCAATGGCAGCTAGTTTGAGGTCCGGTGCCGAAATGTGAAATCTGAGACCCCTTTGGAAATAATAAATAAAAAGATGTAGACAAGCGGGAGACGCTGAGCTTAGAAATATGTTTGAGGCATCGACGAATCAGGAATGAGCTGCAATAAAGTGAATTCCGATTTTACGGAAACGAGAGAAGAAATCTAAATTTAAGAGCAGGAACAAGTCCCTTGCCTGTGCAAAGTCTTCAAAATAATGTTTTATAACTTTCATTTGATATAAAATATTCCAGAAAATACCCTTACAACCATCACAGCCTAACTAAAGCCTCATCTTTATAGCGAATAGTATCTATTTTGTATTGTTAGATCCTCCTCTAAAAATAGTCAAACAAATCGGCAGCTGTTTGGAAATTTCATGCATATGCGAGATTTCATTGTGTACCTATCATTGAGTATTTGCATAATGCGTTAGCAGGCGATTATAATTCGATTTCTGTTTGTCTCTTTTCTCTCCAGAAACCAAAAACAAAGAGGCTGCTCTGTACGCCGATCCGCTGGACGATCCCTATCAGCGGCCGGTGCTCTGGGACGATATTACTACCTCAATTCAAAATATCGATCCGGAGAATGCGCTCATGCTGAGCAGTCACAGTGGGAATAATAATAATAATAACAACAACAATGGCAGTAGCAGCAATAACAGTGGCAACAGCAGCAGCAACGGTGGCAGCAACAACGACACTGCCACATCGCAGCTGCCGCAGGTCAAGATGGAGGCAATCGATGAGAGTCTCCTGGAGACCTTCTCCACACCACTGCTCAGTCCCCTGGAGATCAAGACCGAGAAACAGCAGCGACATCAGCAGCAACAGCAACAGCACCAGCAGCAGCAACACCAGCAGCAGCAGCAATACCAGCAGCAGCAGCAGCAACACTATCAGCAACATTATCAGCCGCAGCAGCAGCAGCAGCACTTGTACCAGCATCACCCCAGCCTGGCGCTGTCCGGACTGCCACCCGCCGTCGAGGTGGTGGAGTTGCAGCTCCACCAACAGCTGCAGCAGCAGCAACAGCATCTGCAGCACAGTGGCAGCAGCAGCCCCAAGCTGGCGGGAACGACCCCCGGCGACAGTGGCAGCAACACCTCCTCCTCCTATCAGCAACAGTACGCATCTCAATTGGTCGGCGGATCCAGCGGCGGCGGCAGCTATCTCAACGGTAGCAGCAGTAACTCCTACGGCTACAGCTGGCACAGCAGTCAGGTGAGTGACTCCTCTCCATCCTCCCACACTGGGCGAAAATCGAACAACATAAACATTGCTTTCCTATGAGAATTATTATGATTATATCTGCTTTTCTAACTCCTTTTCTCTCTGTGTTCTCTTCTCTCTGTTTGTGCCCCGCAGACCTTCCACACCAAATACCAAATACACCCGCCATCAGTTGCCGCCGCGGTGGCAGCCACCGCCACTGCCACGCCCACAGCTCAAATCGGTGCTCAACAGCAAACGCAGCAGCAGCACGCGCAGCATCAACAGCTGCAGCAGCTGTGCCCTCCGGCGGCGCCCAGTACCCCCTCGGCCTCGCTGTCCTCCTCGTCGGTTTCCTCCTCATCGCTCTCCTCCTCCTCCGCCAGTCGCCACATGTTTGTGCCACCGCTAACGCCGCCCAGCTCGGATCCCGGCAGCCCAGGATCCTCGATGGTGGCCGCAGCGGCTGCGGCAGCCGCCCAGCGGCGCACCACCCCGCCGCCGCCATATCAGCAAGGTCAAATGCTGGGCGGGATTTGTTCCAGTTTGGTTAATCCCACGCCCACGCTGCAGCTCTTGGGAGGAGGAGGTGTCACGGGGAGTGGCAGCTCCACTTCCACGCTCACCACTCTCACGCCCGCCAGTGCCATTGCTGCAGTGCAGCAGCAGCAGCAGCTCCAAACGCAGCAGTCCCAGCAGCAGCAACAAGTCTCGCAACAGCAGCAGCCACCACCCCCCACCCCCCGTACATCTGGGGGCGGTAGGCGTGGCCGGCACTCGCATCATCAGCCGGGAACAGCGGCGCACATCGCCAGCCTGATGAGCGTTCGCACCGTGCGCTACAACCGACGGAATAATCCCGAGCTGGAGAAGCGACGCATTCATCACTGTGATTTTGTTGGTGAGTTTGAAGAAAATAATACTTTATATATTTCAAAGATGGATCCGTAAGACGCATATAAATCTGATAAATAGCGGATGCTTGCTGAAAGCCAAAGAGGATGTTGGAGTAACAATAAAGTCTAGAGATCTCGGACACTGCGTTTCCTCATCTCTCGTTATCATGCACTGCATGTTTTTCTCTCGTTTATCATTTGGCGTGCTTTGCGACACTTTTCGTAACAAAGTCAGTGTTCCACCACCCCCGTTGAGACCCATACTAAGACCCCCTTTAAGACGCCCCCTGTGCTTCCCCCAAGCAGCTCCACGTGCGATCCTCATTGCGCATGCGTGGCGCGTTTTTCCAATCGGCATTTATTTATTCTCTATTTATCTATACATTTATTTATTATCTTTCTGGCTTCGTCTGTTTTTGTGTTTTGCCTTTTTTTCAGACAGTTCCCAGTTGCCATTTGCTGGTGTCACTGCCGCTGTTGTGGCGCTTTTTCTATTGCCTTCTTTGTAATTCTAATTAGGCAATTGCCATATTTATGTAAGAGCTGCGGAGCCACCTTCCTTTGTTACAGTTGCAAGCTTTCCTTGAGAAAGATCGCCGATGATTGATGGCAGAAAATGTGATAGGAAGTCAGGGAAGTAATTAACTTGAGAGTAGAGGTTCCTATATTTCAGAGAAGATATCAGTCAATTAATCTTTCAAATACCTAGCAGCATCTCTTGTACACAGAATCTAAATTTAGCTTTCAAATAAAAACCATTACAAACCAAGTAGCTTAATCGCGTCAAGATCATCCCAAGAATCAACCAAAGATGAGATCACATCGCCCCCAACTCTCGGGGGCTCGCTTCAAATAGAATTCCCCGCTCTATCGCCACCATCCATTAGCCATCGCTTGGATCACTATTTAGGGGCTTGAAAGCACTTAAGGCCAAGCTGCCGTCTAGCCAAAAACCCAGACTCAATCGGAGTCGGAGTCACTTTGAAAATCCACAAAAATCCCAGTGTCCAAGTGTCCGTGTGTCCCTTGTTCAACTCGCTGCGATTCGACTACGTGCGTTGCCACTAATAAATAATTGACAATTGTCTGACACGTTTGCCATGGCCATTTTGAGCCAACTATGGCTATTCGCTCCGATGCCAGGCTGAAAAGCTGTCTAAATGAAGTTATTATGCCATAAGCGCACGCATCAGACCGATACTTGGCAGTGAGTTATGTCTGGAGTTCCTTCGATTCGGCTGCGAATTCGGCTTCGCTATTTGGTATCTAGGTATCTCTCTAACTGTCCAACTGTCGATCGTTGCAGTTTCAGTTGCAGGTTTGCCAGAGTCAGTGCTGGCAATTTACTGGCCAAATCTAGCAGTTTCTTGTGGTAATAAAATTGTTGAAAATTTATTTACTAACTTATTGCAATTCTTCGGTTACTCAGGAGCTTATTTTAGATAGTAGATAGCTGCTTCTTTCCTGCTAGACTTGCCAGAACTGTCTTCCAATTGCCAGTTGATAGTTGCTTGTCAGCAACATTCTTCACTGGCATTGGGGCATTGTGTTTCGTGGCACGTTGCTCCGTGCGAGTACGTGCGGGGATCGGTAGATCGCGGACCCAATCCTCGAGCATCCTTTTAAGTGCCTCATAAATGTCACCAGCTCTCCGGTGGCGG
Source organism: Drosophila anomelani (assembly GCA_035045905.1). NCBI lineage: Eukaryota > Metazoa > Arthropoda > Insecta > Diptera > Drosophilidae > Drosophila > Drosophila anomelani. The sequence goes on from JAWNOO010000165.1 coordinate 4,687,394, forward strand.
TGTTGCAAGCAGCAGGTTGCCCGTTGCAAGTGAATCTCGTGCAACTTTCACCCGCTAATTAAGGACCACGCCTGCTGACCCACTTTCTGGCCGCTGCCATCGTGATGCCAGTTGCTTCTCCACAGAGAGGCTCCTCTAATGTGCATCCGATAAGGTTTCAGTAACGATGTTCTGCGCACTTTAGAAAGCCATAAGCAAAGGCCATTAATTTTTTATACCTCTATTTTGTTCTTCCATGATATCTAAATATATTGTTCATTATCTATTTTTATATACAATCCTAACCATTATGCGTGCTTTGCTTTCTTCCAGGCTGCTCCAAGGTGTACACAAAGAGCTCCCATCTGAAGGCCCATCAAAGGATACACACGGGTGAGTTTTCCATTAAAATAAGCTGCCCACTAAAACCGCCCAGTCTCGATGACCCCGGGTCTGACCCGCTGTCACAGTCTGGACCAATGCAATCCCTCAGTACTCGCATGTGGGCTGCACTTCTGCGAAAAACTAAAGCTACATCAAAAATTTATATACTGAACCACCGATGAGCCACCGGCAAGCAGCTGCACTCTCGGCTCTTTTTGGGACGTTGGGCAACCGTCGCCTTTTGATTAATTCGCGCGCTCATATTTGTAGTTGCCAGCACATAATTTGCCAAGGCCCAGAGAGCTTCGAGCGCCTTTTTTTCTGCGAGTGTCCAGCACTCAGAGAAATTCTGGAGCTCAGATAAATTTATAAATAAATATCCTTTCAAGGGAACACTAAAGATGTAAAAAATAAAAACAGAAAATGATATTTGCAATTAAAGTTCTTCAAATAATGCATAAACTATTGAGAAGGTTTCCGGAAAGTTCCTTTGCTAAACCGAATAACTGTCTATTTGATCTTGAAAAAATGTAAACAAAAATTGTTTTCCGTGCTACGATTTTCGTTGATTTTCAATTTTTGCGCCACGGAGGCAAACCACAGCGAAAATCGTGATTTGTACGGTTTGTTTTTGTGGCTGAGGCTCCGTTTTTCCTTCCTTTTTTTCATTTTTTGTGGTCAGTTGCAGTTGCAAGTTGCCAGTTGCAACATCAGCGATCGCCAATCGCCGACGCCATCAGCTGGGCGCACGTTTGGCCTGCATTTCCTCCTTGCTCGGATTACACTTGACGTTCCGCTGCCCGTTTGCGCTGATCACCTGTCTTCGTTTTATGGGCCGCACGTTTAATGCCTTCGTCCAGGTCCAGAGAGGAGGCAAAAAAAAGACAACAAAAACAAAATAATAATAATCATAAAAGCCAGAATCCCATCTCTCCTCCGCTGTTTTATTAATCGCACATGACCAGCTGATTTATGCGCTACTTAAAACGCTGCCTTAAAAACATTTTTATTATTATGATTTTTGTGCGCAGCGCGCTGATTTTCACTTAACTGATAAAGTTAACGCCCATCAAGGCGGAAAGGTCACACCAGTACATAACCTTAAAGGGTTTGAATTCCAATTCCAACTCCCTTGGGTTCTTTAGGGTTATTTGGAGCTTGGCTGGGGGCCAGCACGAAGTCTAGGCTTCGATTTATTGGACTTTCCGCTGAGAGATCTCTCTCTGCACTTCGCAATTCCTTGACTCGAGTGCTGCTACCGTTTGATGGCTGTCCGTTTGTTTGGCTTTTGAGTTAGTTAACAGCGTTCCGCTGGCCCAACCCAGTCCAGGCCCGACTCATTCATGGTCTTCGTAGATCTCACAGATCTCCCCCCGTGGCGCCACACACACACTCACACACACATTTTTCATGCCATTTTTGAGGCGCCACCAGACTGTTGTCTCTGCTGATTAGCAACGCCCGACTGGGAAGTGTAGAGATATTTGCAGAGAAAAGATATTGGATATTGAATGGTTTGCAGGTAAAAGCGGGGAGACCGCCGACCGATTTCCACCGCAAATATTTGTCAAAGTCGTCAAGTTCGTTGCTTAAGTCTTTCGTTTGCCTTCGCTGCAAAGAGGGCGTCCATTAGCCAGGGGAAAACTCTATTGGCAGAGATGCTCAGATAAATAGCACAAAAATACAATATTTTATGCGATCATCGATACATATTTTCAATATAAAAAGAAGTCTATTTTCCTGTTTTTCCGCCCACTTTCCAAAGCCTCAATTTCCCTCAGAAGGCCCCCACCTCGTCCCATCTTCAGTTCTCGCATTAAAATAGAAAACCTCGTGGCTCGTAAATTTGTCATTTTTATTTGGGCTTTTTGTTTTTATCTGGCTGCGTCGATTAGAAAATCACTTGGTAACTAATCTTTATGCAGCCGGCGAACGCATAAATTTCCCGTATCTCGGCGACGAGACACGGGACACGGGAGACTGGAGCTCTCTTACCCTGTCCCTAGGACTCAAACTGGCTTATTTTGTACTGATTTGTTTGCTAATATGTTCGCGCTGCCATAAATTAGTTTGATTTTATGCCCAGCGACGACTGGAGGAGGTCTGGCTGGGTCTGGTCTAGCCTGGCCTGGACCTAGCCGCTGGCTCTCGTCCGGAGTCGCGATTGGAGCCTTAATTTATTTATATTGCCGCCGAGTGGCCTTATCGCGGCCGTAAGGAAAATTATGAAGTAATTCCGTCGGGCTTATCGCGTTGCGTTCATCGCACATTACAAAACAACATTTACATAACTTTTGTTCGTTGGTTTGTACGTTTGTTGTTAGTCCGCTTTGTGAGCATTGCCAAATTTAATTCCCACGGCCGGGGAGGTCTTTTTTTGCCCATTTAGGCCGATTCTAGGCATTGTGGCCAGTGTTGGCAAGACTTTTCAATCATTAAAAATTGTGGAAAATAGCAACATTAATTATAAAATGTTGCATGACTTTATAATATTTTTATATTCTGTTCTTTTTAAATAGGAACATAGAGATCAAATTTAATTGAAAAGCAAAATCAGCTCAGAGTCTCTCAATATTAAAAAATTCTGCCTGAAAAATCTAGCCATATCTGCTTGTGAGTCACTCGTTTGGCAATTTCCACATGCAAATGCCCCACGTGGCCGTCTAAGCCTGCGATTATGCTCAGCCCCCCATCTCGAGGCACTTAAGTTCATTAAAAGAGATCTAAATAAACCAATAAGTCACGCCACGAGTCGAGGGGCATTGGGTTTCTATCCGAAAATCCCCAGCAAAGTGTCAGCTGAGTGCCACTCGAGATCTCTTGGCTTCGAGGGCCGCCGAAAAATATCCCAAATATCCGATCAGACCAAACAAAATTTGTGCGTTTGTTCGATGTACAAAAAATAATAAACAACCAAGCAACCTCTTGCTTTGATGTTGGCTGAGATCTCGAGACCGAGATGGGTTCGAAATATGTTCGTATGTGGGAAAGCTATGAAATGAATGGGGGAAAGTTAACTATTTTAATTACATTTCGAATTCTTTATAAGCCTAAATAGCTCCTAAAACTTTTTAAAAACAAACCAAAAAAAAAAAGACAAATAAATAATAATTTAGATTTTCTTAATTTCCTGACCCTTTCGAATCGCTGTCTTTCAGCGCCAAACTCTCAATTCTGCATACCCCAAGACCGAAATCCAATTCGAGCTTGTCCACGGATAATCCATTCGATTCGCTCCACAATTCGCTGTCCCCAACAACCAAAAATGTCAAGTTCACTCACAAATCTCCAACCGCAATAATTATTTCATTCAATTTCAATTTAAATTTGAACACGAATGTTTATGTTTATGTCGCATATACGAATTGTTGTGCCCATGGACCAGACGAAGGGGTTTTCGGGTCTGAGTTAGTCATAAAAAGTAGTAGAAATAACAAAGAGTTTTGCTCACCGGCCGGTGGAATTTTTTTGCTGTCGAATTTCGAGTATGAGTACAGCGGCGAATGCCTTTTGCTTTGGCCAAATGTCTTGGCCTGGTAACAACAAATGGTAATAGAAATCACAAAGTACAAAATACGTAACATGTAAACTTGTGTCGCGGCTGCAGCTGCTGTTCTGTTGTCATTTTGCTAAAAGCCACCAACCAAAACAATGAAGTATCAATTATTTCTGCATTATTTTCAATTATGCTAAAATTTCATTACCAGTTTAAAAGAATTATCAATGATTTCAAATAAAAATTGATTCGATTTCATCCCCTTAAACATATTCTCATTTTTTTTCTTAATCATTACTAATCCTGAATCCCATTTCTCTTTAATTTCAGGTGAGAAACCGTACACCTGCCAATGGCCCGAGTGCGAATGGCGCTTCGCCAGGTCGGATGAGCTGACGCGCCACTACAGGAAGCACACCGGAGCCAAGCCCTTCAAGTGCATCGTCTGCGAGCGCAGCTTCGCGCGAAGTGATCACCTGGCGCTCCATATGAAGCGGCATCTGCCGAAGAACAACAAATGAGGGCGGGCCCCGCAGGGGGAGGCAGCAGCTACAAAATCAACAACTACAACCACAATCCAAAGGACTTTAGCGTAGATAAAATGAATTCGTTTAGTTGAAAGGTTAACTACTACATGGTATACACATCCACACCTACAAACTCTACTCTAGACACGCAGCTAACCAAGGTACAGATGGGATATGGCCACCATATTCGCATATAGTGCATATGTCCCGCAACTCAATTAACTCAAACGTAGGCTAAGTAAATGAAATTACCACCTGCTTGACGGACATCCTATTCTAGCAACTAACACGCCTAACCTACTATATATCTAAACATATATGTATATGCATTACTTAGCTCGTTCCGCACCAGAATTCAAACCAGACGAAAGAGGTTTAGGCTTAGTTTAGGCTTAGCTCACGTGTATAGAATATATTGAATCACTGCATATATAATTTACTAGACCTACGTAGATGGTAAATCTGAATTTGGGAAGTTAGTGTATGCTCGTGTACTTTGTATTTATATGAATATATGTAAGTGTCGTATACTGTTTCCAACCACCAAAAAGTGCTGGCACAAAAAACATCCAATAAACATTCGTGAAAAACCAATTCGCCTTCAGTTCCATTACGGGGTTGGAGGATTGAAGGGGCTTGGGGGATACTGTCCGGGTTGGGCATACTGGGATGTCCAGGAGGTGGCCATTACATCGTGCTCCGTACGGTGGCGCTGGTACATGCTGGCAATGGTTGGTTCCAGCGGATCATCGGGGTTTGGCTCCGCCATCAACGACATTATCGACAGGAGCACCTTGCCCACACTCAGGGCCGGCGACCACTCTCTGCCCAGTATGTCCAGGCAAATGTACCCATTCGAGGCGATGTTGCAGTGATAGATCTTCGTGAGGAAGAAAATCTTTGGCGGTGTGAAGGGATAGTTCTGACCAAAGTGTATGTCCAAATGGAATATTCCAGCCGCGTATGGTGTCTCCGGGGGACCAGGAATGGTGGCTCTCCACTGAAACATGTTGTCGTTGACAACTTCAACACTGCAGCCATCGGGCGGATCCCGCTGAAAGTCTTGAAGCTCACGCCTTAACCTCCCCATCACAGGACGACATTCGGGGGCTGTCGGCGGTGGTGAAGGCCCGGGTCGCGGGTTGCCCATGATAGCGAGTGATACTACCGAAGCCCAGCTTCTAAAGCCTGAAGTCAGAGCCTCGGACAAAGGACGCACAACCCTCTCAACGACACCTCCATTTGGTGCAGGTGGCGCAGGTAAGTCACCTCTGGCGTGCACAATCGGAGCATTTCCACTGGGGTTAGCAGACGAAGATACGCCAAGTGCCTCGGCTGCTACTTGCCTGATGCGGACCATGTCGATGCCCGCCCAGCGGCGATTCCGTTGCGAACGGGTCCTCGGAGCATTAATAAGGTGCGAGTGAGTGGCAATCGTCGACGCATTGGTCGGAGTCGATTCGTTGGCAGTTCTTAAAGCCTGGATGGCGGCGGAATTAGCCGCCGCCTCTCGTTGCAGACGTAGACGTTCGCTGCGGCGAGGAGTATGACCGGCGGCAGCCCCTCCTGGCTGCTGACGACGGGAAGGCATGATCTTTAGGGCGAAAAAAGGAAGGTAAAAACTTTCACACGACTTTCCGGAGAATTCTTACTGTTTTTTGCTAAGTATACACTTTTTCTGATGTTTTCTCAATTAACACTGTGAGCGAGCATATGTTTTCAAAAGGGCTATGGAAAATTGGGTGGAAAGCCTTGAATCTATTGAACAAACCACGCCACGCTTGCTACGAAAAGAAACTTTTTTCAGGAGAACAATGTTGCCACCGGGTAAGTTTTACTGCAGCCCTCAATTTTAGATCAAGGGATGAGACGTAAATCTTTCAGCTTTTAATCATTCAAATCTTTCCGGAAATGAAACTTAATGGGATTTAAAATGACTCTATCACACTTTCAAACTTATAAAATGGTTCGAGTTTTAGATATTTTTAAGTGAGCCAGCGGAAACAATTAATTTAAGGACTTTATAATTTTGCAGACTTCTGGGTTTTCCTATTGTTTATATTGTTTTTATGGCATTGTTCAGCGGTTGCTAGAACTCAGCCTGACTGTACTTGGCTTGAAGAATTATTCTATTAGCGATTCACCGCTTGATTTGTGTTTGCCACTTATTTATGGCGATTGGCTGGACTTTAAACAATTATTAACATTTCCCCCATACGTGCCTCGAAAGGCAAATACATAAATAAAAATCATTGAAAGTTTCCCCAGCCACGTCATAAGTTTTCCAACAGACAATAATTTCATTTAGATGAGAATGTGATGTGTCTCCATGGCTTGGGGTTCAATTGGGTTTTGTTGTACGGAGCTCGCGAGATCATTATCAAAATATTTTGTACACGAAACAAACATGTCAAGCAAATGTCTTTTTTGCCCCAGCCCCGCACCGCACCGAGTGCGAACCAAAAAAAAAAATTGTTAAAAATAACAATAATAATTTCAATTGTCTGCCTGCATTTCGAATCGAGCGCGTCATGTTGTTTTGATTGCAGCTTGATAAAAATTGGGCCCTCTCTGCTGCTCGCTTTTGGGGAAAAGTGTATCATATCAGTTATGGGAAAGGGTTATTCATTTATAGAGTAGCAATACATATATATATTTTTTTCAGGGGAAACCAGTTTGATTTATCAATAAATTTATGCCACTTTTAAAGCAATTAATTAGGGGATTATATGAAAGCAAAGATGATGTGGGGAAGAAGCCATGATACCTAACAAAAATGAATATAGTATCTTATATTGCGTTTCCACTTCTCACATTCTTGGATATAAGCTATATAAAAATACCGAAACATATCGATAATTAACGAAATTTCTAAAGTTCCTTTCTCCAACTCATCTCTAATTTCTTATTGTTTTGCCATTATGAAATTTTTACGCATAAAAATAATTAAAAACAAGCTCAATGTGGATTTATTAAAGGAAGGAGGATGGTGAATCATTAAACTCAAAAGGAATAGTTCGACTCTGGCTCTTGGTGTAATGCCGAGATACTTGCAAAGCTGTCTGCGAGCACTGGATTTCATGCCCTCTGTACGCACTCGTGGGCGTTGAGGCATTGGCATGCCCCCATTCATTCATCGCAGCATCCACTGGCACATCCCCGACCACATCCACATCCATCCAACAATCCATCCATCCAGATCCAGTGGATCCATTGCCACTCCGGGCTCCGATTGTGGTGCGTTCGGCTGGGAAACGGGCGCTGATTAATCATTTGGCGACTGACAGCTCAACTTTGCGGCCACAACGGGGCAACCCGCTTATTAAATTGGCTTAAGATCGCCGGATAAACTTAATGCAAACGCACACGACCAGCAAGCAGTACGTGTAGGAATGGGACCCCACAAATGGTTATTATTTTTATTATTATTATTATTGTTGTACGAGTATTATGCATACGTCGCCTCGCACAAGGGCTTTGTCTACAGCACCCACAGATGTGTGTACATTGTTCAATCGCTTCACAAAATTGATTCGATTTCAGAGTCAGATCGCAGATGCGATATAAATCTTATGATTTCAATTAATTTGTGCGCTGAGGGGAGTGTGTGCACTCATTATCATTATGCCGACTTGGTTAATGTGTCAGCGGTGGAGTTTATAATGATATACACAGAGAATATGTTTTAATTTGCAGCTAATTAAGCCAAGCTCGAGTCTGAACTGTGATTGATTCCAGTCGAATCGACGGGGAATTGTGAGTTGCGAATAACAAATGAATGGAAATGAATGAGATGTTTTTCAGATATATTCGAAAGGCGATGCGATAATTAAGAACTCTACTTCCTAGTGGGTGGATATGTGCATACACTCAAAGCTAAAATAATAGAAATCGTAATGAAATGATTTTAATCATAAATTGTATTGGTTGTATTTAATATTATATATTTTTGTAAAAGAGTATCATAAAAATAATGGCAAGTATGTATCCCAGGCACAAACAGGCGGTGGTTAAGATTCGATTATTTTTTATTTCCTTCTGCTTGTGCTCTGGATAGCTCCATGGCTTCTTGTGCCATTCTAGAGAGCAATTCTAAATTAAATGTTATTATTTAAATATTTCCAACTCGATAATCTTCATTTTTCTTACCATTGGCATTGCAATTTCATAAGAATATATGCATTCCCTCAGCATGAGGCACTGAGAAGTCTGAGTTTCTTCAGGCAACGACTTCATGTCCTTGGGTGGCTTTTTCACGCATAAAAACTATACTATAATAACATCAAATATCCCCACATTGGTAATTTCAACAAGTCATACCTCAAGCTTTTCCAGCACTTGTTTTCTAGAGGCAGCTTTCTTTTTTTCCGCCTTTTCAGCTAAACGTGGGCTCCTTCTTGGCTGCATTGGTATTCTAGACAAATACATATAATTAAATAATGCAAATATCACATTTCAAATAGTTTTACCCTCAGTTCTCTGCAAAAATCAATCTGCTCTTTTATTCTTCAATCGAAAGTGCAAAATATCTTGCTGAAATCCCTTTTTGACACTTGCAACAGCGTTGCCATGGGTTTTAGGGGTTTGCCACCCATTTGGGTAGCCACCAGAATAGTAAAACTTTCCTACCGATATTAATTCGTGACAAGCACACAAAATCCATTTAAAAATCTACAAGATGTCCCCGTTTTTATGGTTGTCAACATTTCCTACTTCCTCCAACTGCAGTAACATCCATTTAGCTGAGCACCGAGGCAACACCTTTTACTTTCGTTCGGCCCCATGTCCAGCTGCTGCCGCTGCCGATGCAACACCCACGGCAGTGACTCAAAACCCACATTCTGATATATGTAAACTACGACTCCTGAGCGCAGGCTCATCCATTTTAAGCCAGGCCATAACATAAAAGCGCCCATTAGCCAAATGGGGGGAGGACCTCGCTCCGGGGAGCACCGGGGGGTGGGCAGAGACGCCATCACTCGTGCCCGTCTGGCAATCGTGACAGACATTTGGCCACAAGGCGGGACAGGGGATGGCCATCCACCAACCACCAGACACACCGCGAATAATGTTTATGGGGATTCGTATGAGAATATGGCATTAATCTTGGATTTTAAATATTTTACATAATATTAAACATATAATTTGTATTTAATTTGATCTATACATGGTTTAAACTATAGTTTTATCTACCTGAAATCAATTAAATGTACTAGGAAATATATTATATAAATAAATATAATAATAATTCCCTATGTGCACCTCCGAAAAACCACCGAAATCGAAAACTGAAAACGGAAAAGCAAGAAACTGCGACGAAACAGGAACCCCGGCTAACTAGTCTGAGGAGATGTGATGTTGGCCTGGTCCAATGGTCTCCGGACCAGGCTTTGGGCCAGACGTGCGCCTGCTTTGCATACGACAAAACAATATGCGACAAGGCACAAGACAGTCGAACACACAAGACAAGCTGGCTAAAAACGGCGACAACTATAATTAAGCTTAATTGCTGTTTAGAGCGACTGTTTGGGGCAACTATTCATTGTTGTTGTTTTTATTTTTTCCGCTGCAAGGGAGACAGACGCCCACGCACCGCACCACACCGTACCGCTTCACGTATAATTAAATTAAATTTATAATGCGAATCTAGACGCGATAAATAAGCCTAACCAGGTGTCTTTTGGGCTCCAAATCTAGGTAATTGAAAACTTAAATCGCACTTATCGCACTCACTCACTCACTCACTCAGCCTTATTGTTTCTCGTGTGTCGGGGAAATTAATTAGCAATTAAAAATGCAGTGCACAGCGATCAGTGGATAAATGCTGCTGCAAAGCCCGGCTCTCTCCCTCCTGTCTCTAATCTGGTGGAAAATAATTCATATTTATAAATAGACAAACATTATTCAAAGTGTCCGAAGCGAGCCCGTGGCCCGAGAACCGTAAATTAAATCAAAATCAAAATGAAAACGATATGGTCTTATGCCCAGAATTTATAACGAAAATAAAGGCCAGAATACAGTGAAATCGAAAACACGGAGAAGGGGTCGACACAGCTAAAATAATGGGGAGTGATCGAACAGGGAATGCTGTTTAAAGTAGAGAATTTTAACATTAAAAGTGAAATTAGAGAACTGGAAATATATTACTTAGGCAAATTCTCATATTTTCAGTAATTTCAATATGAAAGGTTCTTATTATTTTGATTTTATTCTCAAAAGAAGCTTTTTTTTTTAGCTATAATAGCTTTGCTTAATATTTCAATACAGTTCTCCTATATTTTTTATTATACTGCATTAATTTTTAAACAATTTTTAATCCCCAAAGATGTCCTGAAAAATAATTTATTATAGACTCAACCGATTCCGTTCGTTAAAAGCCACCCTTAGCTGATAATTCATTACCATTCCAGAGCACCCTTGGTAAAGGGTACTCATACCCATTTGGCCAGTGTCCGCCCACAAAAAATAAAGGAGAAAAAAAAAGAAATACAGAACCGTCGACGGGGTCGCTGGCGCTGTTGTTGTTAGCTGCTGTCCGTCTCTGGGCATTTTTTTTCTTAGCCGGCGTGTGACTCAATGCAGCTGCAGTTGATCGACCGATCGATCCGTGGCAACAAAATACAGAAAATAAAAATATAAAAAAAAAACTGAAACTGCAAACGGCTGCTGCATTTGGCAATGAACTTTTCGCCAGGCAAAGAGACAAAAGTCTAGACGGCGGGAGGGTAAAACGGGTGAAAAACCGGAGGCAGCAATGGAAATGCGCTGGCAATTTGACTTTGAACTCGGTCAAGTCGAGACACATTTGTGAAACTGTTTGCATATTTAATTGAACACCTACAACAACAATAAATGAGCTGCAGCTGTGTTGCAAAATCTTTAGCGTTTTGCAATAATAAGCATAAGGCATAAGCATAATACTTAATAATCAGGCGCAAACAGGCTCAATGGGCCGAAATTGGCCAACGGGCGAATTGGTTTAATCCCACTGAGGGAGCGTTAAGTCGTGCCTGACCAAACTAATGACCATATTTACCATATTTAGTGCCAAGAGGTGGCTTTATCTAGTCCTCGGAGATCGTATTTTATGGGCAGCCTTGGAAGGTATCAAAGTGTCTAAGTAAGAGGATGTGACAGAGCTTGGAAAACAATAAGAGTTGGAATAAAATCTCTACTTATTTACAAGTTTACCATAACTTACACCTCTCTTTAGATATATATTTTTAAATATTTATTTTTCTTATTAAAAATGCACAACTTCTAAACGATTTGCATCTGAGTGCGGAGAATGAACAATCGTTTCCTGCCACTGACTCCAGCTCCAACTTCGACAAGGAAATCGCTCTTCATATGTCATTCGGATTGTCGTTTATGAGGCACAGATACTCGGCTGTACATGTGGCAGGGAGCAGGGATCCGCGAGATACTTTTGATTAATTGTCGGGCACGCGACGATGCGATGCCAATCGCTGGCCCCAAGTGACAAAAATCAATGCAACAGCAAATGTGTGAGATGAGCAAGTGGCCCTGGCAGTCAGTAGGCGACAGCAGCCATAAATCTTGGTCGACCCCGAAGATCGGAGAGATGTCACGGGGCCCACACAGGGTCCTGCCCTTATCGAGGATTCTCCAGCTATCAGGATCTTGGGCACTCTTCTGGGGAATGCGCAGCGAAACGGAAGTTGGTCGCCATCAATCTCAATTAAACTGATAGCCAATGCGCAGAGGAGTCGTCTTCTTGATTGTACTTTACCAAGGTAAATCAGGTTTAGGTTTCAGGTATCTTTTCCACATACTTATAGGTCGAAATATACTCATTTCTTTTAATTTATGCCATTTATGGCCCATAAGCTGTGGCCCAAAGTGTGGCTGCCACACTTGGAGTGACAATCTAACACTCGCAACGAGCTCTCTAAATTGCGCACATCCGCCGCCGAAAGCGGCAAAAGAAGCCGCAATAATTTACAACGATATAGCGCGAATAAACGCAAACAGGGGGCGCTGATATTGGCCATAAACTGAGCCAAGAGCACGCGTAATTTGGCCTAAAACATTTCCATTTTCATGCAAATCGCAGGCAGCAGCCCCTTGCATTGGCAATCGCAATTGTGTTGCGTGTTGCACAATCGTTTGCAGTCGAAATAAGTAGAAAAATCCAAGAGGGACGATAGACAACCTGCTGCCTACACACACAAAGCCTCCAAAGAACCCATGAACTGAGAACTAAGAACCGAAAGCCCAGAGAACATGACATCAAACGGCAAACAAAGACCAATTACATGCAAGAAACAAACTTGGAGACAAACAAACAAAGTTGCTAAGCCAAAGACGAATGGGGAAATACCCTGGGTTAAGTCGGAAAAATAATAGCAAGTCTCTAAATATTATTTTTACTTTTTAAAAAAGATATACGATTCTGAAATCGAAGTTCGAACTTCACTTTTATAGCCATAAAGTATGTGCTTAATTAACTTCTTTGAAAACAACAACAAATTACCAACAAATTAAGCCTTCTTTTATTTATTTTAAGAAACCTAAAATATATCTCAGGTAACCTGAAACATATCCCCTTAAAAACCACAGCATCTCGATACCAAAAAGTGTCGCAAAGAACTTCAAATGGCGCATGGGCGGGCAGGCGGAAAACATAAACCGAGAAAAAAAGAACCCGAGTCGCATTTAAGCCCACGAACTGAGTCACCATGGAAGATGCGTTGGACGTTGGAGTCTTGGTTGTTTGGTTGTTTTTTACCTTCAAAGTCGGAAAAATCGACTGTTGCATGCTAAACGTTGCTAAATTCAAGAGCGGGCAAACATTTATCACACTCCGCCTATCGGGGCAGTGCTCGCCTGGTCCCCTTTCCGTCGCTAATTAATGATAATGTCAGGAACTAATATGCAGAGAGGGCAGGGAACAGACCTCCTCCCCTGGCCAGTTTATCATCAGTTAACGTTTTCATTAACCATATGTCACACGCACGTCCCTCGCATTTTCCAACCCCGCGTCGGACAGCGGATCCTGGAAAATTAAATTATGCGCTTGGGGTAGCGTGTCCTGCCACGATTTCTGGCCAACTTTGGATGACTCAAAAAATAACATAAAAATGCATACATGCACTGGAATAAAGATTTGGTGTTTTGGGTAATATGGGTTACCGAAAATCAAGTTTAGTTCTTTAATTAAGTCATTTCTTTTACTGTAAAAATATTTTTATAAATATATCTTACTTATTATGCCTTCAAAAAGAAAAAAAATATATAATGTAAACTTTATTAAAATATTAAAAATAATATGTATATATTTTACAACTTTTTTTATTGTGTTCTTTGTTCTCTTTTTCCTTATAGACACCATTCCACTTTTCCCATAAATTTTGTCAAGGATCCTTTTGCCTCATTTTCGGACAGTTGGCTTCTCGGCTCGTGTGCCGGCCTCTAAAAGGTGTTAAAATTGTGCCACAAAATTGTTTGACCTCTGGGGTTGTTTTTATGGCCGTCTGACTTTCCGATGATGGCACATGGAACCCCAACCCCCTGCTTGCCTACCGGTTCCTTGTCCGATTTCACTGCCAAATGATTACGCCGCATTTTGTCGACACACACTGAAGTTTATGTTTTTTTATGAGGCGCGTGCCGGTCGACTTGAAAGGTGGGCAACCTTTTACTCCCTCAGAGCACGCGATATTCCAACTAAGGGATACTAAATATATGGATATTCCTTCTGGTTTTTTGGGAGATACTCTGAAGAACAGAATAATTAAAAGGGAATTGATGGGAAGAGAGTGGGGAAAACATGTGTGATTTGAAGAGGTTGCGGGGTCAAACCATTAAATCTTGAGTTTGCTTGTCATAAAATAAACAATTGGGGAATATAAATATAAAAAAAATACATTTTCTAGTACAAAGAAACATAAAAACTAAATGATTTTTCAAGGCATAAACCATATATGCGATGTATCGCTTTTATTGCAAATGCCAAACAATGAGATTTTGCGCAATTGTAGGCCTCCCCACCGTGCCGACCTCTTAACCCGTGCCTCACATTTAACCCACTAAGACGGTAACCCAATTTCCAACATAAAACCCCCGAAATTTGCACATCACGCCGCCGCTTGGTACTTCAATTAGCCGAAGAAACTCACGCGCCAAAATTGGCAGTCTGGGAGTTGCGTAATGGCCGGATTGCTAGATTGCCGCATTGCCGGATTACCTGATTGATGGATTGCTCCAGAGATCAGCGCGTTATTGGGAGTTTTTCGTAGGCTAATTCAATTGCTTTATAATTGAACTAAGGAGGCGCGACGACGGCCTACTTCGAGTTGGCTTTGGAATCGCTTTAATGAGTTAACGGCAGGTGGGGCCACTCAGCGGGCTCTCCTGGCCAAGTTAATAATCTAATGGACACGTTGTAATTTTTTCCATACTCAAAATTGCCCAATAATCGATTCATCCGATTCGATTTGGACTTGGATTTCAATTTTTCAGCCACAATTGAAAATGAAATTTAATGCCGAATTAATGGAGAGTGGGCAGTCAGCCTCTGTGGCTTATGTTGTGAAGTCTTTTGGTGGAAGTGATGATGCGGTGTTTTGGGCCGATGATCGATGGCTATGCCGCCCTCCCACACACGCTAATTAGGCAGGGTCCAATCAGAGCTCCCCATCTCCAATCAGACAAATTCCAAATTTATTTGAGGTCTCAGCTTTGTCCTTTGTTTAATTAGTGCACTGAAAAATTAGTCGAATATAAAATGCGAGCGAGCGAAATACTTAAGCGGATTAAGCCGGCGATTTATCAAAAGCAATTAAAGATCCCCAAAAAGCTGGCCGAGTCTCGGCCTGATTCGCGGAATGCGTTAGCGATGACAAATAGTAGCAAAAATGTTGGGCAACAAAATGTTTATAATGCTGCTAAAAGCATGTTTGTATCTCTCAGATACAAATCGCAGATCGCAAATCGGCAAGTCGAAAGCCGCAGCAGGCTAAAAAACGAGTAAGTAGGTTAAAAAGCAGCCGCACTGTGGTCCACTGGTACAGTAAACTGTCCACTTATTTTCCCTTAATTAATTATTTAAGAGCTTGAAATGATCTTAAAGCTTTTACGATCATCATTCATTGAAATCTTTACGTCTCTCTAAAAATAATCAGACAATTAAGCAGTTAAAGAGGATTAAATAACCCTGATTAGCTTTAGCTTACGTGTTTCGTCCAAATCCTTCTCTCTAAGTTGGTATTACCCCATAAAACACATTTGGCCAAATCAAATCCTTGGCCTTTCCCCCCCAAAAAAGCTGAAAAAAACAACTTGTCGGCCGCAGATCAAAGGCAAAGCCAAATACTGGGCTCGTATCTGTGGCAAGTGGCGGTAAAGTGGGTCCAGAGAGTGTCCAAGTTGTGGCTACTAATTACCCTGTGGGGAGCAACCACCCCCTAACCCCCTTACAGCTCCGGTGGCGATTTACTGGAGCAGCTAAGCCTCCGTTTGGAGGCGAGTCGTGAGGTTCGCCTTGCGCGAAGCGTCGTCAATATTTGTCAAGCTGTCAGTTGGCCTGACATTAACGTTTGATCAAGGGGGATATATGGGGGCCACTTCTGCAGCGGTGCATGTGCCGAGTGGACACTGTACAGTGGCCACTACTGGGAGCCGCAGCCAGGAGCTGGCAGCCAGTCGGCGTTTTGTGCTGTCGCTGCTGACACACCGAGGGAGATAAAAAAACACAAATAAAGAGAGAAAAAAAAAAACAACCGAGGCGAAAACTAGTGCATGTCCGATTTTCCACTGCGGCGACACAATTCAGAGGTGACACATTAACGAGACAGTCCAAGGTGGATTTCCACTCCTTGGATGGTGAATTGAAAGGGGTAACTGGAGGGGATTGAGAGTAGCAGCCCGTTAGCCTGGCGATTGTTGCCTTTTATTGGGGGGAAAGGCAATTCCTGGCTTGAGAGATTTGTATCTTACAGATAAGAGTTAGAAGTAGATTTTATTTGGCTTTTTTTAGAGGTGTTGAATTCCTTTAAAATATATCTGCTGCTCTCACTTATGTTTAAATAGTCTTTTTTTTAGCCAAAAACTAATGTGAGTTTCGTGTAAAAACCCGCAATTGCAACTCACCCAATTGGCTACCAGTTCTACGGCTAATGATTTATGGCGGCAGACGGCAGAGATCATAGAACATAAATCATGGGAATATTTCAATATCATTATAAGACAGGGAGAGACTACTGCAACTGATCGAAACCGAAAGCGCAGCTTCTTGGCGTCTGATCCCTGACTATAACCCCTGGCACCTGGCACCGACTGTCTGGCTGCCTCTGAATTGGGCAAGAAATAAAAGAAATATCTCTCTTCATTACGGACTGATTGATTGAGCTGGTGGAGAGTGCAAAAACTTGGCCTTCGGTGGCTTACAAAAAATGCGGGCAAGTAAACTTCCGCCGACTTGGCCACTTGGCACACTTTTGCTTTTGCCTGGGTCTGGGTCTGGGCCTGGAACTCCGGCTGAGACCCCCAGGCCCCCCTAGCGTCAGCTGATGAGTCACACTCTGAAAAAGTTGGCCAAGTTCAGGCCGCAGCTGGAGACGACGCGGGAATCGATTTGAGGCGCGTAGAATCGAATCCGAGACCAGGGTCCGGCCTGGCCCGTTTAAAATGTGTTTTGTGTGCTGCGTTAGAATTTGTTAACGGTCGTGTTTAGATGCTGAGATGCCGAAATAGGCACAAAAACCTAGCAGACACTGGAAGAATATAATTTCAAGATATAATTCGTAGAGAAAATATATAAATTAATATATAAAACAGCGAGAAACCAACTGTGAGTCGAGTCCTGCCTCTTCTCTTTACTATTTTATTAAATTATTTCCTTATAATTAATCTTTCACTCATCATTTCTATCAGTGTATCCCTTCTTGTATATTTTTGTGAATGAACTCAAACCGAAACTCGAGTTTCACTGATCACCAATATAGCGTGGCGTGTGGATTTTTATGTTCCCTCAATGAAATGGCATTTAATTAGCATAATTTTTATTGATTGAATCCCCCGTCGTAGAGAACAGAAAACAAACAGAGAATCGAAACAGAAACAGAGGTCGCCCTGCCGAGTTCTTTCAACCTCGATTTGCATAATGCTGGCACAGATCCGAACCCGAATCGGAATCAGCGTTCGGAATTAGTATCTGAATCTGAACAAAAGGTTTTGCGTGGGCCCTAATCGCCCCTTGAGGGAAATACAGAAAATACAAAATAAAATAAAAAATACAGAAGAAAAAATTTAGAAAAAGAATCAAACTCACAAAAGTCAAGTGTTGCCGGCGAAATTATGATCCGAAATTAAGATAGGGCTAGTGCCTCGCATATCTGGCACGATCTTCTGGCCGGATCACTGCATTATTCATGCCATCTCGGGTTGTCGGCAAGTCGCATGTTAATCGAAGATCGATATGCCACAGGTCGGTTGATCGGTTGGGCCACAGAGAGAGAGTGTCACTTAATGTTTGCCTGAGACAGAGTGAGAAGTTATGGCTCGGATCGATGAACCTCGGATTGCCGTCTAATCAATTAACACACTCCAATCATGAGATCACTAAGGAAATTTTTCGGCTTAGAATTGGGTGTAAAAATGGTGAAGACATAAGTTTTAAAGATTTATAAATTTAATTTTATTCATTAGAATTCATTAGAACTTTTTTTAACAAAATAAAAATCAATACAAATGAAGTGCGTTGTGATTATAATGTTATTTTTATTTATCTTTAAAATAATTTATTTGCCTCTTAAACTAAGTAAAATCGTTAACAATTAAGTTTTTTTAATTTAATTTTAGTTTATTTTAACACTAAACTTCTTAATAAATGGTTCACAACAAATAAAAAATACTAAACAAAAGACTTAAGCAACGAACTTGGCTGTAGAACCAATAACCACGGGTCGTAAGCACATAGTTCCAACTGTGGCCGCTTTCAAAGTATGTTTATTGGTTCTGCAGACTATTTGGTGGTTCTAAATGGTGTACTATTTTAAATATATAATGTTATTGTTTTATTGTTATTGACATTTAACCAAGAAGAGCCTGAAGCTACAGAGCTATGTAACTTGTTTCAAATATTTATTTTAATGTCTTAAGACACGAAATTCAAACTAAAAACTTCTTCATTGACAAGATATAGTCCAAATTAGCCTAAAAATACACCTTTATAGGTATTTTGTTCATGAATGGATTATTCTCACAACAGCCCCCCCATTATTATCGCCATCTCATCGAAGTGTTTCTCTATTTGCTTGCCAGCTATTCCCTCTTAACCCCGCTCTTAACCCACTCTGCCACAGTTGCAATATATTTCTATTTCCATTTTTCCAGTTGCATTTTCGTTTAATATTTTAATTAAAAGGCAAACGTGAGTCGCGCCACAGAGTGCTCCACATGCTGCCACCGCCACCGCCACCGCCGTCTTTGTGGCTGCTGCTGCAGGTGTCGAAGGTTGTTGTCTACCTGTGGCAGCACCCACCTCCCACCACCCCCCTCAATCACCACTCACCCACCTGAGAAACACCTGCCGAAAGCCTCTCATTTTTCTGGTGGCTTTGTACATGCCGTGTTAATCACCAATAATAATTGTTAAACGAGTTGGAAGCGAGTTGGAGCAAAAGGCTCTTGGCGTTTGCATGAGTTATGGGTCTAGGCAGCGAGCAAGGAAGCCCAGAGATCAGGATATATGGCAATGGGAGCCCCTCTCCATGCTCCATGCTCCATGCCTTTTGGCCATTTTGGTTATGCGATGAAATAATTTAAATATTTACGGGGCAGCAGCGGGAGGCAACATCGAAGGCTACATTGAGCACCCCCGAAGAGAGGCTTATGCAATGGGATTTCAGAAGCGGAGTTAGGAAGTTGGTTTTCCAAGGAGGTTTCGGGGCATTTTCCTGAGGTTTCCACGGGGCACGAAGAGGGATCTCTTTCGGGGGCCAAAACGATGACAGCCCACGCGTGGCTCTCTCTCTCTCTTGGCTGTGGCTTATCCCATTTACCATTTTTGGCTATCGACTTCGCCTTCGCCCAGCTTCGATTTTGCTCTCGAGCTGCAACCACTCCTGCCACATCGTCTGCTGCCTCGTCTTCTCCAGCTGCTGATGAGGCAGCCGCGTTGCCCGTTTTTCTTTTATTTTTAACTTCATTTTTTAGCGGAGGAGACAAAGTTGCGCAAGTCGCCAGCAGCCGCGACTCGCCTCGTCTCTCGTCATGGGAGATTCTCGAGATATATTTCATTTTTATGATTGTGTCTATTACCAACAACCACGCACGTTTCGCCGTCTTTCGAATTAACTCCAATGACACGGCGGGGCATGTGCATTTGGCAATCGCCTTTGATCGGTTAGAGTTTTATATTTTTAAGGAATTAAAGTCCCATAGGAAGTTAACTCCTTTTGGGTGACTCCTAAGCCAGGGTACGAACTTGTTTGTGAAGGGTATTTGGGGTGCCTTTTTAGAGGTTTAGGGACTGCCTGGAGCGGGACACTGAGAAAACTCAAGGGAATGCCATGAAATAATTAAATAATAAATATAATAATAATAATACTAAATCTATAAAGATATTAGACCAAACATAAAATTACACCAGAAACTAAACTAACTCTAGTTTTTCGCTATTAAATCACAATGTCGAATCTGTCATCACATAGCTACATTTTGTATTTAAAATTAACTAATAATCTTGTATAGTATTATTTGGATTATTCATAATGTTTCTATTATTTTTTGCGTATATTTCTAAGATTTAAAAGTTTAATGTTATTTATTTGTTATTTATTATATTGATCTCATAAGCTTGTTGGAGTTTATAAAATCGTTCAAATGTAAAGTAATCTAAAAGGTAATTTAAATATATAAATTAATTAAAATGTTAAAATGTTTAGCCCACAATTTCTCTCCATGCAGCCACGCTCTGCTGTTGTCGCCGTTGTTAATGTTTGGCTGCTGTGTCTGCCAACAGCAACAACTTTTTGAGGTGTTGGTAATTGATTTTTGTAATATCTTGGCTGGCACTCTTTTTTGTTGTTTGCCTTTTTACCCCAACAACAACCAAAACAACAACAAATATGGGAAAAACTTCCGAGATGCAACTGCGACATCCGCCGCACCAAAAACAACAACAACAGCAGCAAAAACAGTAACAAAAGTTTGCAAACGAGAAAAAAAAGGCGCGCAAGCGTGCGAATTCAATTGCTCAATTGTGGAGCTAGTCTTAACCCCCTAAAGCCCCCTCCTACCGCTGAAAACTCAACGCCTGCGCAATATTCGAAGCTGTTGCTCCCTTTTGGCCGCTTCTTTTATTGATTTCTGTGGTTTTTTAGTTACTGCCATTGTTGTTATTTCTTCGGACCGAAAAATCCTTTACGTTTGTCTGGCTCTCGTTTTTTTCGGTGATTTTTTACGGTCTTTACAAGTTATTGTTTTCTGAAAAATGACTCATATTTTGGAGCCGAGAGATTTGCAAATCGTGGGAAATCATCCACAAATCATATGGCCCGGCAATCTTTGACACACACCCGCACATCCAAGAACGCCAACACCACCGAGGATGATGGCTGAAACCCAGGCGATTTTAATCGGTTGTCTGTCTGGGCCAGGCCAACCTTTTGCAATGGCAATCCATAATTGCCAAAGCAGCATCAGCGTTAGCGTTAGATTCTTATTATTAGCCAGCATTTAATATGCATTACAATATGACATTTCCAGTTGTCAGTTGTCTGTAAATCGAGTCGAGGTTCTACATGTCTGTCTGGCTTTCGCATCGCGTAGACAGAGCAAAAAATAATGATCAAGATTCATTGGTTTATTTCAGTGGAAAGGGGATTTATATGATTTTAATCTCTATGTAAAATAATTATTACTATATTGACTTGAGCTTGTTAATAACTCTAAAGATGGTGCTAAACTCGTTCTTATTATTATTGTTTAATATCAAATATATTTTTTTAATAGTTTAATTTGAAATATACCATTTTAAGCTCTGTAAAAGATAATCTTTAAGATTAAAGGCACCCATAAATATTTATTTGAAGGCCAGCAAATAATTATTATAATATAAAACTGCATAGGACCATAGAATAAATCTGTTGAATTTTTATAGGATATATATTCCTCTTTCCCAGTATGCATCTTTAAAGGTTATCCATTTATAAAGTGAGAACAAGGGCCCATATAAGATCTGCTAGTGTCACTCTATAAATATTATAAACACCTTCAAAGCCAATTTTTATATAGACAAAACTATGACAGTTACTACATGCAATTTTGATCTGTATATGTCAGTAGACCACCGTTTTTTTTAGCTTATTTTTTAAGCCACAGTGGCAGTCACATTCGCATTTGCAGTCGCAGTCACATTCACAGCGGTGGCTGTTGTCACCGGCGTGACACTTTACACACACAATAAATCACAGTGCGCACAATATGAGCATTTGACACTCGAGCCTCCAGCGGGAAGCTGGGAAGGCTAAGATCTGATGCGAGATGAATGTGAGTATTGGATGACATGGGTAATACGAGACTAAGAGTAAGAGCACTGGCAAACAACAGCGACTGCCGTGGGGTTAATGGGCCACCAGCTGCGTGGATTCATTCCCGGCTAATTGGAATCGTGGCTAAGTGGCCAAGTGGCAATCGAATTGCAATCGAACAATTAAACGCGAATTTAAAATGTTCAATTAAGTATATCATAAAAAGAAAACTAAACGATCCTTAGGTATCCCTCGGTACGCGATGCGAAGGAAAGTGGACCAGGAGATGCTGTGAACAGAGATGGGAGCTCTCAACATGGACAATGCAAAGGCAAATAAAATTAGAGAGTGCCGAGTGGCCAGTGCCTGGGAGATTCCTGTTGAGCTCTGAGCTGAGCCGGCATAAAAAGCCAATAAATTCCAAATGCCGACATTTAAAACGCACACTTTAATTAAAGCTACTTTAAGACAGCAGCAGCAGCAACAGGCAACAAGCAATTTGTGCAGCATTCAAGCTGCAAGCTGCATCGCACAGTGGCCTATAAAACAGATTACATTTTTTAGTTAATAGTTTATTTATTATTCGGAAATAATGCAACCCATTTCATGTTAAAGATTACAGGGTTTTTGTGTCTTAAATAGGATTAAAATGGTATTTAAAGCTCTTAATAGTGATTGGAAATTATAATAGAAATCTAAGGTGAACAAGAAACTAATAAAGGATACTTATTTCTAGATATTTTTTACAAATATTAATTAATATCATTTATTAATAATATAGGAAAGTGAGAATAGAAACAAACTCAAGGTAATTTCTATAGAAGATACTAAAGACCCACTGTGCTCTGGCTGAGAGATCCAAGATCGTGGCTAGGTAGTCCGTTAGGGTAAAAGATATATAAACACGAGCATGTATAACTCACTCGCTCCGATTTTCACCGAGTATCTGTAAATTTATGTACGCCAAATTGATCGATTGTGACGGCTGGCCGGTTATATCACTCAGCAATTATAAAGAGACGGCGAATTATCATTGACAAATTAATGGGCACAATGGATGGATGGATGGATGGATGGATGGGGTTCGGATTTCACCCGAAACGATGTCAAGCACTTCCAACGGTAGTCGTACACATATAGGGTTACCTCCGGACAATTCGGATAAAGATTCCATCAACGAGGCGCTGCGCTGCGCTCATTTTAATATTTTCTGAGCCCGCCAAGCACAATGAAAAATCAACTGAAAGCCGATTTCCAAAGAAAAGAGTAATAATAAAAAACATATATATATATATATATATGCTATGAATAATCTGTACAGAAATCGGACGACGTCATAAAGCGTGCTGGAATTTCGGTTATGAATATCATCAGTCACTCACTCGTTTCTCTCGTTTTAATTGAGCCAATAAAAAATAATAAAAATCCCTCTCATAAAGCCATAAAAAACTCATAAAAAACCATAAAAATCACTGGAAAATCATAGGTGAACAACAAGCAGCCTGTTTGTCTTTTCCACGGTGGCATATTCATGTTTTCCCTATAGGGTTTTCTCGATCGATCGATCGAACGCTGGGACTTCGTTAACAAGTGTCACACGGCAGCAGCAACAACGTTGGATAAGTAAGTAAGTAAGTGACTGAGCAGCTAAAGTGTGTAAAGTGTGTAAATATTTGTTTAATTATGCTCATGTTAGTGCCAGGCATTCGGAGTGCTTGAAAGATGTTTGGCCACTGGAATGTGGAATGTGCAGCGAGCATTCAACCGAATTGGAGACACTTTGAAGGCAGTCCAACTTGCTGAGGGGAGGGAAAACGCCTGGCTTTCACTTAGAGGAAAAAATTCCATGCCGTTTACTAGTATTTCACTTACATTTAATTCCTATTTAAATCTAACAATTCAAAGCTTTGTTAGAATTCCCAGAAACCCTTTCCCAACACTCCCCAAAATATATACAAACCGCAATTTCTGTGATCCAGAAATGGCAATCATTTCATTTACACAATTTCCCAGAAATAATATCTCCATTATAGCGCTGATACCAAACTATCAATTATTTGGCCAAGAGCCCAGGTCTGAAGAACAGATGAGTTATGGCCTGGCATTCGCAGAAACTGCACAGTTCACCGACTAAATCCCCGGACTTCGCGCCTAACAAATGTCTTGGCCATTAGAAATCGCTTTGCGCTAATGTGTTACAAATATTTCATTCCATTCCGTGCCGAAGACTCTCAATATTCGATATATTTGATATTTCGATGGCTGTGGGCATCGTTTCGGCGGCCTTACACATATGGAAAGCACCGTTAATGCCGCCAAACATTGTTGTGATAATATGTTTGGTAAATTACCTGGACATATTTCTGCTACCAGTTGCATGGCTACCTGGCTGCCGCCGAGTTCCAGAGACAACTCCATCGTTGGGGCCATAAATATGTGCCATTATTTTCCTATACTCGCCCGGTAATTATTCATTTTTGTGGTCGCCTTTTGTTCAAAATATTTGCAGTTAGAGAAAAGTATTCAAAATTATAATGGAAATAAATATATGTCTTCAGTTTGTGGGGTGTTAATAAATTCCGAAGAAACCTTGAGCAAAACGTATTAGCAATCCTTTTAATATCTTCTTAATCCTTGATATTTTTTAAAATTTACTAAATTATAATTTAAAATATAACATAACTAGATTTTTCTGGAGTGTACGAGATGCGTTTTGACCCACTAAACCGTTCCTTCATAGATCTTTTAGTAACTTCGGTGGCTTTTTGCCGAACATCACATTGTCAAAGAGCCGCAGCAGCAGCAGCCGCAGCAGCAACTACAATGGGAACAACAATATATCTTGCAACACGAGTCAACTGTCGGTTTTTATTGTCGTCCGTTTTGGCAGACCTGGAAAAACATTTCTTTGTTTTCGGCATTTTTGCATTGCAAATTGCCACAGAAATCGCAGCAGTTGGAAATGTTGCGGAAAAACTCATAAAAAAAAGAGGAAAAACCGATACTGCCACAGGCTTTACAGGCAGCGCTCATTTGAAAGTCAAATAACTTTTGGTTGCTGGAAGGAAAAAACCTCAACTATTACCCAAATCAGGGAGTTATTTTGGGCACATGAACTAAGGATACTCTATATCGCGGATCCTCTAGCTGGCATCCTTTAAAAATCTTCAGTCTTTTGATGAACTTCAAGTTAGGGTATAGCAGCGAAATCCTCTCAACAATATTACAGAAAAATTGCCTGCTTTGCATTCGACGTTGCGGCCTTTTTGCGAGTTGATTTCGGCCTCAGAAAATTACTCGCCTGAAATTGTTTGGCTAAAGTGTTGCGCCAAGAGGCCTAAACGGGCCGAAATGGCAAAGAGGGGAGCCAACTTGTACTTTAAGCAAAAATGTTTTAATTAATTTTAAGCGGCGGGGCAGCTTTGGGTATTCGAAAGAGAAAACAACTTAATAATTCATAGGCCATGTAGTTTTCTGGTATCTTGTTGGGGCTGAGGCTGTAATTTTTAGCCAAAAATTGTCACGTAAATAGCAGAGGTTTTTTGGGGCTGATCTCTGTAATGATTGCCTGGATATCTGATTAAATAAATAATTACAGAGCGGAGTGGAGTGTTTTTATGCATTTTTATTTGTAGTTATGTTGCATTCTAAACCTTAAATAAATAGGAAGCAGTATCCATGTTTTTATATACATATTTCTTCTCACATTTTTTCATCCCAAAATTGTCACGTAAAAGACAACCACTAATGATTTCTGGGATTTCATAAGTGAGATCTTTCGGCGGATGATAAAAAAATGCCACGCCATATGGAGCTGTCCACAATGCTGTACGCATTTTATTTCACTTTTCCGTTTTAGTTTTCGGCTATTCGGTTAATTGGCAGCGGACGGACGACCAACAACATCCCGACAAGATTTTCTGTCACATATGTTTGTGTGTTGTTTATGGTATGGGTTTGTTTGGATTCTCAAAGACTCGGAAAAAAAGAAATAAAAACGAGTTCCTAATGAATGGCCGGCCCAGCAAGCTCACGTTTTGAGGTTCCCCCCAACAAGCCATGTATTTTGATTGTTGTTTGACGCATGTCAGCTGGATCTCGCTCAGCTGGCGCCACAGAAATGTCAAAAATTGTGCTCTACAAGCGCACCATTCCGAATCCGAAGGTAGAAGGAGGAGTAGAAGGGGATTTTCCGCTGCAGCTCCACACAAATGATCAGAAAATGAAGTTGTTTCGCTTGTGCGGCACGTGCGTTTGCTTTTCGAGTCTTGGAGTTTTTGACTCGAATTCGTTTTTCATGTCTCGAGGCACGACAAACGGACCCATTGACATGGGCCAAACGCAGTTGGGTGCCTTCTCCCCCCGCCTCTCGCGCCCATAATCTCATGTGGAAAGGTTCCCCCCCTTTGCAGTTGTTGAGTTAACTAAGGCATGACGCTGAAGTTAAGCTTGAATTAGCTTTGATTTTGATGCTGGGGCATTTCAAATATGCTGATAGTTGAAGGCAGTCACTGACGGCGATATGCAGAGCAATGATGGATCGCCAGGGAATGACCTACTATATAAACTATATAAACAAGAAACTATCCGGTACGGGCACAAAATAATATTTAGCAGAAAATAATATTCAATATATTATGTCAAGAAAATAAGGGTAGTTAGGGGTAGTCAAACTTGGCTCACATATGTAATAATGGTCCAATTAGTTACACTAAATAAATTCATAAAAATTTAATACTGTAAAAAAATATATATTAAGTGGCGAATAATTAATTTAATTATTAGAATTTATTAGAATCTTCTATTCTAATGATTTTTATTACCAAAAATAAATTTATAGTAAAAATTTCCAACACAATCAAAAGACTTAGAACACGAACTTGCTTGGATTTTTGTAATTTCAAAATTTCTTGTGCTTTTACCTCAAAACTAATGACTTTCTGTAGTTTCCAATAATCTCTAACTAATAATAAAAATCCTTAAAGCCTGTTCACCCTCCAATCTGTTGAGATAAACCTCTCATTTGGCCTTTCAATTGGCTCCGCTGACTTCGTTTATCTCAGCATTTATTTCAAAGCATCTCGACAGTTTCTGGTCCATATCGGATATCGGAGATCTCATTGTGCGAGATCGGGCTTCATTAGTCGAGCAATTAATTTTTCTGTGCGCCATATAAGGGAGCCAACCGTGGCGGTAAACGATCTCCGGCAATACTCCTCGATCCTCTCCGCCAGGAGTTCCATGGAACCGCAGAGATTGAGTAATACCCAACTAACCGGCAAACCGCAATTCACAATTGATTTATTTTCTCTCTTCTAGCCGGCGACTAGACAAATACCCGACTGACTTGGCTTGGAAAGTGAGCCACACTTCGTCATCGCTGGCAGTTGGATTAATTTTGAAATATTGCCGGCCAGTCAAGCGTCGTTTATGCGCATGTAAAGTAAACTCTTATGAGGGGCGCAGGGGGAGGGGAGAGAAAGGTATATCTCTAGGGGACACATAGAGCACACTAGCGCTAGCCGGCTCACCAGGGCCACATGTGAGGTGAGTCGTCGTCGTCGTCAGAGCCGCTGAGAGCTGGTGCTTTGATTTATTGCCAAAACGCTAATAAAGACAACAAGCTGCAAGCCGTTCGCGTTCGACTTCGTGCTGGGAACTACGAAACTGGGCACCGAGAGCTTGGATCTGGGATCTGGCATCTGGGATCTCTGGACAGGATGTGCCCGCGGCCAATTGACAATCATGCGCTCGCGGACTGCCATAAAAACATGGCCAAGAACAGGGCAGGAGAGTCGTGTTAATACACTCACATCTGAAAGCAGAGCTATGGGCCAGGAAAGTTGTAAAATTAACTGATATCCCCAAGGCAAGTATAACCCTTTATTTAAATACTTAAAAAAGTGATCAAAGTAACACAATATTTTATTTGGTTCCGGAATAAAAACCCTTTCCAAAAAGGGTATTTTAAAGTCTTCCTTGAGCCTTTGCTCAGCGCAGTTCGTTGTCCAAGTCTTTTGTGCTAATTAGAGGTAGCTCCTTTTACTACAGCTCCTCCAGCTGCAGGCTCCTCTTACTGCTCTTCCTTTTCAGAATCCCCTTTCCCATACAAAATGCCTGACTTAGTGACCCAGTTAAAGGTCTGAAGCCAACTTGTTTTGGCCACAAACATGTTCTAGCTGAGGCTCCGAGAGTGAGAGGACAGCGCGGAGAACTGGTCGGTTCGGCACTTGTTGGTCCAAGTCCAAAAGTTGCATCATCATTGCGGAGGAGTTGCGATAAAAGGGGGACCCAGAAAAGGGGGCTTATCGGGGAGCCAAGCGAGGAGAAGTGGGAGGAGCAGAAGGGGCGGGAGGTTAGCCAACTATTGTACAACAAGCAAACGCGCGCCTGGCAGCAAATGATGCCATGTTATATATTTTCCGTCCGTCTTTTCTTATTTTTGCGATCCCAGGCAACGTCGGCACATTCGTGCAGCTCAGATTACTGCGGGGCGATAAAAATGACTTGCCAACTTGCACATTTGGCCAAGAGCTCTCCCCGGTCTCGGGGGAGCCTCAAAAAATTACAAAAAAAAATATGTCGGACAGTCCAACTCCAGGCCGGAGCTCGTTGCCCACAGCAAATATTTAGATAGATTTGACTTTTCATGTTAATGGCGCGCTTTCAGCTGTTCATAATTAATCGGGCGTCCGCACCGAACAAGTGAGGCATTTTTATTTGCCATTTCTGCCGGAGTCTCGGAGCCAAGCTGAGCTGAGTGGAGCGGAGCAGAAAGATTACCAAATACCAGAAGACATTTTTCATGGCTAATTAAATGCATTGGAATCATGCCAGTCTGCCAGGTATCGATGGGGGTTTTAATGTGTAGAGAATATCGGAAATAGAGCTAAGAAGATAGGCACTTTTATATTTAATGTTTTCTTAAAATCGGCATTCATATTCAATTTGAAATATTTCCTGTATTAACCTTTGAAAATATAAATAGAAGGTAATCAAAATATATATGTATAAAAATAAAATAGGAATTTCACTCACCGATTTTTGTTTACTTGGAAAATTAAATACAGTTCTATAATTTATACAGGAAACATTTTAAATTGCATATAAATGACAGTTTAAAAACAAACATGAATTCGAAATATGGTGGCAAAATCGTAAATATTTTCAGTTTAAGCGCATATTTTCTTAGAGAACACAGTAAAAGAACACTAGATACCTGGAATAATTCCAACGTACATATTTAATTTGCCATACAAAATGTCTTCTGGTATTTGGTAATCTTTCTGCACCGCTTCACTCATCTCAGCCTGGCTCAGGGACTTCCGCAGGAAAATAATTTAATTTTTATATTAAAAATACATTTATGTATTTACATATTTATTTATCGATTTCCCCTAATGCTATTTAATTTGTTTTTAATATATTTCAATAGAAAGCTTTGTTGCTCTTAAAGTTCCTGAATATTTTATCGAGACCACTGCATTAGTTCAGATTCCTTAGAATTGGACTTAACAGATTTCAGCTCTAATAGATCATGCTAAGAGGCAGCCAAATCGAGTTTATCGGCGACCGTGTTAACAACCTTAATCTCTCGGTCGTTCATTAATATTACTTTTCGGCCAGCATCCAAACATGATTTAGACTCGGTCCGAAACCGCCGCCGCCTCATAAATAATATATAAACAACGAAATCAGTTGGCGAATCGGGTGATAATAATTATTTATGAAATATGCACGCAAGCACGGATTTTAATTAAATTCGTACATGCAAACTGTGGCTTGGATTTGCGCTCATTTGCTGAGCGGGTCAAATCGATAGAGCCCCCGAGTTGGACAAATTCAAGACCAGAGACCAGAGACTGACACCAAAGACAGAAATGTTTAATGTTTATTAATATTTTGTCATAACTTTTTCGGTGCACTGCAACGTGAGAAATTATTTCTGGGCAATCTCGAGGTGTTTGGACAAGCGGCATTAGACGGTGAGTCGAGAGAGATATATATCTCGTCCGATAAGTTGGCAAGCGGGTCAAGTGCAGGGGTTTTTAATTAAAGCCGGAGTCGGGGAGGATCGGAACGAATCGCTGCAGCTTTATCTGGCAAATAGCCCACGATCTGGGGTTCGGTTCGGGGCTGAAAGCTGACTGACAATTTATTGGCACACTCACGCATTAAAATCATTTATGGAACTCATATCGCACTCCGCGAACAAGCGGCTCGCCGATAAAGAGGCCCGATCTGAATTTATTAAAATGCAATTTTCACATAGCGGCATGTCGGTGGGTTTTTCATACAGATACAGATATTTTTTCGCCCCTTCCTCTGCATATTTTTGTTTTTATTTCGGTCTTTTGGCCGTGTTTGCCATTTGCCAACAAGTGCAGTTGGTTGGCCTGTGTTGCAGTTACCATTTTGTGTGGCGTGGCAATACAATCAATTTTTAATAAATTGTAGAAATATCGCTTTGCCTGCGACTGCAAATGGCGTTTTGCATTTTCATATGTGTGTGTTTCCCGGGGCCTTTATGGCGTGGCATTATTTAATGACAGCCTGTCTGACATAGGGGTGATTATTCCGGGTTCGAGACCATGGATCTCGCAGAGATTAGCTTTATTAGAAGATATATTGTATCAGTAGATTAATTATCCCCTAGGAAATACCAAAAGTAAGCGTAGTAAAATACAAATCAGCGTTACAATGACCTTTTGGCTGGGATTTTCCTTCATTAGGAGGGACTGCAGTGAATTTATGTTGCTGTTTACGCCCGACACCAGTCAATATCCATCAAATATCCATTAAAATTATTATCCTACTCCTGCTGCCTGCTGCCGCAGAAATTGTCCATAAAAGTTGCAATTAAGCGACTCAAACGCATATCTAAACATGTCGCATTCGAGGACTGCAATCTGGAAATTGAAAAGCCAAGACGGAAGACAGCAGGGGACGGGCGGACTTCAGACAGAAGACTGGTAACTGAAGAGCGAAGCGAAGTAACCGAATACTGAAGACTGAAGACTGGAGACTCGACGTCTGCGACAGTTTAGTGGCAGGCGCTGGGGCGGGGGAGGTGGCGGAGGCGGAATAAAAGCGGGTTTCAATTTCGGTTTCAATTTGCAGACTTCGCCGACTGCCGACTGTGCAGCTCGTTAAAATCGGGGCTTATTAAAGGCGCGCGTCGTTTATGGCACATGAAAATCATTTAATCGATGGCCATATTTGGCCCCGGATTTGCCGCGGATTTTCTGAGATTTTCTGCGCTTTGATTTTTGGCCTTTGTTTTCCCGTTGTCGTGGCAGCATCACCCACGCCTCTAATGATAGACAGACGTCGAGAACCATCAGAAATTATGGCCCGCAAATCGACATTAAAAACTCGCTAATTATGTGCGCTAATTGCAGAAATAAATCCGTTAAACAATTTCAAAATTTGTTATTCCGACGAGTTCATAAATATGCAAGAGAGTCACTCCACCAGCGAGGAAATCTCCAGCTGCACTGCCACAAACTGGCGGCTAATTAGACAGCTTGCTGGCTAAATAATTGAATTACCAGCTCGGAAAATTATAATTTATTGGCGTGTGCAGAATATTAATGATAATCGATTACACGGCCACGAATTGGAGTTAAGTGAGGTGATTTTTGACAAGACATGGGTTAAGTTTGAATATTTTAATGGTTTAATATAAGATTTCTTTTTATTTCTATACAAAACAACAATATTGATTATTTTTAAACGAAACGTATGGGATTTTATATTGTTTAAATAGCTGTAAGATATATTTTGTGGTGGGACAAAAATTTTAAAATAGATTCTATTCTTTTATATATGTGGTATATTTATTTTTCATTTTATTTTGTTTATATTTACATTTTCTTTAATGTTTAATACCATTTTCCTAAGTGCATTGCCACTTTAAATTAATTGCAGCTCAGACAATGATTAAATACTTGTTTACAAGGGAGCTTCACATAAGGAAGGATTCAGATTCCAATTCCGATTCACACAAAGGACAGTGGAGTTTGTTAATCTTTAAATCTTAAAACCTAAATGAGGAATTTCAGTCTCCACTCCTCGCTGCCAAATGCCAAGCTCGACTCGCAAAATACAAATGCTGATTGCCAATATTCACATTAATCTCCTCGCAGACCCTGCCCCCCCAGCAGCACTCCCTCCTCCGATTCTCTATCAACAAATATCTCACGCCACAATATTTAAGATGCCAAAGCGTTTTGCGTATTAATCGCCAGCAGCGAGCAAGCGACCAAGCGAGCTTCTATTGCAGTTGTTGTTGCTGCTGCAATCGATGCGAACGTGACGCCAATCGAGTGGCGCCACCTGCCGACCCGAACCCATACAATGTTCGCTGGCGGATTAACTCCTTCGAATGGATAGAGTTACCGAAAGCATTTCTTTCTTAAATTGATTCAGAGATGATATTTTAAGAGGGGGAAAAGTTTTCAAATTGTTTTAGGATATTTTCAGAGAGATTTTGTATTAAAGGTAGGTAGAGCTTTTAATAAAACTATTATTTCGTTTTATGATATCAATATTATATTTTTTTCTGATGATCAAAATGTTTATTTTGTATAGCATTTAGATCATAATATTATTAAATTTCGTTTAAAAAATCCATTAAATATCTCCAATATTTTTTTATTTTATTATTTACTAATTTTACTTATTTGAAACCCACCATATACCCTTTGTGAGATTTGCCAAACTCCGTTTTTGGATTTTCTCATTTCGAAAACAGAGTGTGACTTATGCGGGTGCCATGAAAGCGTGTTGAGAAAATATACAATAAAGCTGAGAAATAAAATAAAAAAATCCTGCCAGTTGCAACAATATCTGCAACATGAATGACTCGTTACGCCTGACCTATGTTGGTCATGTTGTTGCTGTTTTTGCTGCTGTTGCAGTTGCAGTGGCAAATGCTTTTGCTGTTGGGCTCCAACGTTGGCTTCGGCGTCGCCGTCCTCAATTGCCTCTCTGAATGGCGTCCAATTCGATTATTCTAACATGAATTATAGTTCGTGTTCGTTGAATGGACAATTATGAATTTATCATGTTCAATTTCTGAACAGATATTTTCTGCTCTCCGAACCAGAGCTAAGCTGAGCTGAACCCACCCCTCACAGTTCTGCAGATGTATATCATTTTGGCAATCGGCAATATTTGTAAGCCGCGCCAGAGGTTTTTTTCTCGATTCCATTTTTTCCACCGCCCGTACATAATTAGTTTTGGAGCCCGAAAAACTATGAATTTGGCAATGCTGTCTCGGAGATTTATAAGCCAAGAATTGCGAAATATATAAAGCAGCTCGGAATATTGATAAATAATCCATAAAGAATTAATTTCGCCACACATTAAATCAAAATTCCCGCTTATATAAATATTTCTCTTGATAACAATTGTGCTCGATTTTTCATCGATTGATTGCATGATTCGCTTGCATCAGTCATTGTTCAAATACCATTTCATACTTGGTCAATAATTTAGCGGAAAATAACAGAAAAAACCATGAAAAGTATTTATTGTATTTAAATGCGACAACAAATATTGCAACAAATCTGGAAATGCAACTGAAATGCCGACCGGCATTCGGACCCTGCTTTGTTTTTTTGGCTTTTACGGCTCCCCAAGAGAGTCTGACTGTGTGTATATAACCGATAATATAATGTCGTAAATTCGCGGCGTGAATTAGTCATGGTGCGTGATAAATTCACTTTTATTTGTCTTTCGTGTGAGAATGTTTCCCGCGGGGCTCCGAAAAAGGCATGTGTTCAATGCGTTCTTTGTTGCAACTTTGGTTTTACTTTTCACTGGACATTGACCCAAAGTTCCATTCACCTGAGTTTACCTTTTTCCCCCCTTTTCATGTGCCCAATCCAATGTCAAAGTTTCACTTTTCTGAACCTGCAACCTGTTGCTGGGCGAATTCTCTAACTCCCGAATGGTGGTGCTGCTGCTGATTATGCAATTATTGGCAATCACTTTCAGGCCCGTTTAGACCAGCGGGCGGCCTCTGGCTTTTCGGTTTTTTTTCTGCTTCTTCGATTTTTTCCAGCAAAAACACAAAGAAAAGGGAAATTACATAAAAGTGAGCAACTAAATTTTCGCCGGCTTTCGGAGATTTCTGCACGTTCGCAGCACGAAAGCGCGCTCAAATATTCAGACGCCGGAAAAATCGCCACGAATTGATCGCAAATGAGGGTTAGAGTTCAGTCTGTTGGCCTGGACTGACTCGATTTTCTGAGTGCCGAGGGAAAAAAGCCCGGCTAATGGCGTTCCGCGGGCCGTATTGTTAGCAAATATTTGTGTTATAATGGCGCAAGGTTTAGCAGCTTCCAAGCGAAGGGGCTAATGATATGAGTGAACCCGTTTGGCACCGAGGAATTGGGGAATTTGGAAGGTTGTAGGCCGAAACTGTGAGCTAACCTGTAAGATACTGGTGGTGAAATTGGGGTTTATATAGGTTTTAGCTGATGAAAATTAAGAATAAATGTGATGCAATTACACCATTAAATGAGGTTTATTTGGGTGTTTTTAACAAGAGTTTTTGATGAAGAAAAAAGCCTTAATGTAAAGCCTTAATTATTGTTTTTATTATTAACAAAATCATACGAATTTTTCAATATTTAATTACTTACTTTTAGTACAGAATTTCCTAACATTATTGTGAGCTAAAAACCAAGTCCAAATCAGACTTCTAGATCCAAGTTCTTCGATTCTTTCAGTCTTTGAAACCGCTAGAGTTTCGGGTCTCCCATTCAGTCATTCGCTTAACCCCATTTGACTTGAATGCGGTTGATGTTTATCGGTCGTTTGTGGCACGCATGCGTTAATTGTTGGATTGCGGCACAGAAACGCAACAGCAACAGTAATAGCAACACCAACGTGCAACTCCAACTAGCAACATCGGAGAGCCAAAGAGTTGCAGCAGCAGCAACAAAAACAACATCCTGCGCGTGCCCCCAAAACATACAATATATCAAAATCTAACACTGGCGCTGGATATCGCGTTCGCCTGATTGCGCCCGCCCATAAATCATTCCGAGGCAGCTCTCCACTATATAGACTCTATATAGTACACTATGCCCCGATTGTCGATTGCAATCATCCAGGCAGAGAGACAGCACGCACGCGCGTCCAAGGATAATAAGCAGTGGGTTCCCCAAGAGGGGGGCAACAACTTCATTAGGGGAAACGCTGGCGGAAAAGCAGCGGAAAATTCGCGCATAGAAATGATTTACGCGGTGCGACAGGCGAACAAGTCTTTGCACTCATTTCAGCAATTTGACAATTAATCAATTGCCACAAACAGCGGCAGCCACAATCGGGCATTACTCAGAACTCAGACATCAGCCAGCAAGGAGTCAAGTTTTTATTCTGACAAAGGAAATACCTGATAAACGAAATACCTTATAATAATTATTAGAGGAATTATATAAATCATATAATTAATTCAATAAGAATATTCATTCTTTTTTCCTTAAATGTCTATTTAAATAATACCCTTTCAGCTGACACAAACTCCTTTAAAAACCTTAAATACCTCGCCACCTTAAAGGGTAACCATTCGATCCAAAGTTGTCGCTTTTGAGGTCAAATGCTTGCCAAGATTTTTGCATTGTTTTTATTATTATATATATAGTGTTTTTTTTAGAGTCTGATCTGTGGCTCAGTTGTTCAACTGTTCAGTTATTCAGCTGCTCAATAGTTCAGTCACTCAGCTAGTGGCTTTTGTATCGAGTTCGGGTTCAGAACGTGCGGGTGCTTTAGCCACATAAAAATAGAAAACTCGTAGAAATAAAAAATTGCCGATCTATCTAACCATCGATCGATGCCGAGTGTGCCATGTGTGTGTGTGTGTCTGCTAAGTGACATGTGACATATTGTCAACGCATTGCCTGACGATCATTTGCATAAATTCCGATTGGGTTTCTGTTGCAGCAGCAGCAACAGCAGCAGCAACTGCGACTCCAACTGGAACTGCAAGCGACTGAGGCGCGAGCAACAATTGTGTTGACAAACATTGTTGCTACACATGCAACGCGTCGCGTCTGAAATGAGTGACAAAAATTTTGCCGGCACTACAAAATGGCTAATTGTGTAAGCATGGTAAATGCGGTAAATGTTATTTTTCGGTTTGCATATGTCGGCGACTAATCAGCAATTGTTGTCGCTGTCAGTCGTGCGGGTGAACTGCCAAGCACACGCAAATATATACAAAAATGGTGAAGGTTTTTATGCCAAGAAAACTTGGATTAACATATTCTAAGAAATTATATTACTTACCATTTAAGGAAATTTAAATATTGATTTATTACTAGTATTTATTCTCCACATTTTATTTATTTATTATCCATATATTTCTATATTAAAACTCTCCTCCAATTTCCCAATTGTGAAGACAGCTTTAAATGTCTGATAATGCCTTATGAATGTGGTAAGGTGTCGACGGTCAAAATGTTTTATATTAAATTTCCTAAAATTATTAAAGCAACTAACCCCCAAAGACCCCAACACATGTTGCAGTCACCTCCACACACACACTCACAGACAAAAAGGAGAAGAAAATCCCCAGCCAACGAAGAAGTAGTTGAAAATGTTTTTTATGTTTGCTGCCAAATAAATTGTTGGTATTTATGTTTTTCGCTGTGTGTGAATAATTTAATTTCAATGGCCAAAACGTGACCAATTTGGTTTATTTACACGTATAGCTCGTATAAACTGAATGCAGTTTGGTGCAGCAGCACATTGTTTATGTCGCTGACGGGGGAGTTATAAAGTGAGTTTCTGGAGGACTTTCTCTGCCATTTCTCAAATAGCCGCCCACGAAAATAGTAAATGAAGCCATTAACATGCCGTAAATGGAGAGCACGCACTGCAAACCAATGACCTAGTGGATGCCAGGCTCAATTTTATGTCTTTATCCAGGTGAAAGACCCGAGGAGCTAAGGCTCAGCCACCCACCAAACCACTGAAACACCCCGTTCTATGGACAGTGGATTGAAGGGATAAAGATTCGCGATATATAGAGCATAGAATATTCAACAGGTTCAAGGTTTAAATAGGTCGACAAATAGTTACTGATAAAGAATTTTCTGAATCCCTTTTAAAATGTTTCAATACAAAGTTGAGGCTGAAAGAAGCGCTTTAAAATTTTTTAATTAAATTAATTTCATTCTTGAAGTTCTTTATATTTTATTATAATTTTTCCCTACCACTGTGCCCCATGTTGCGTAAACATGTTGGCAACAAATTACGAGCAACAGCAACACCTTCTATGGCTTGTTCGCTGGATGTTGTGGCTGTGTTGCACGTGCAACTGGCGACGGGCAACATCAGCTCTTAAGCGGAGGAGCGATACTGCATTTGCATTTTAAGTGAATTCTCTTCATTTGGATTTGGGCCGGCTCTCCGAACGAACACGTGCCAATTAGCAGCAGCAATTTGGCCAAATTGCAATATGTTGTTAGCTGTTTGCCACAGTTGCTGCACTCTTTATGAAGTTGTCGCCAGAGCAGGCGGCAATCGGGTTCTGACCAGGAGTTTATGGCCTCAACAAGGGGCTTAAAAAAGAAGGGAAATTGCAAGCATTTAGGGTTAATTAATTCTAAATTCATTTGTTTTATTTAAGAGCTTAAAATGATATATTTAAAATTTATTTTTATTTAAATGTTGCCTCTTGAATATCATTTACGACTTTTGCAATACTTTGACTTCGGGCACCTGCCTTTCTTAAATTGACAAAAATCTCGTGATCGGCGGCGACTGCTCTCTGAACCCCATTCCCCCTAATGGATATATAAATTGATATTATGCTGAAAATAATTATGCAACTTTGGCTTAATATCTCGCAAAATCAATAAACTTTTATGCACGAGCCGGATTTGAAGCTGAAACTGAAAACTTCACCTGGAGCCTGAGCATTTTCCATTTTCCATTTCGATATTCCAATATTTCAATATTTCGCAGCGGCTGCTGAGTGCAATTTGCACCGAAAGCACCGAAAGGAGACCTGGTGCGGTGTCAGTGTGCCGCCACCCATCACCCACCGGCTGTTCGTTCGATGGGTTCAGTGGGTCAGCAGCGTCACGTTTGCCAGCCACTCAGCGGAGAGCCAAGAAATCCACAAGGAACCAGTTGCTGCTGCGGGCTCGTCGCGAACCAATTTCGGTTTCGTTTGCAATTTCGCTATCGTTTCAAGGAAAATTGCAAGGAAGCTGAGAAGATGGGAAGGGTTCGGGGGTGTCGAGGAAATCGAGAAAAATGAAAAAAAAACAGTCTCTGCATATCTGAGGCAATCAATCATTAGACGCAATCATTGGGCCACATTAACTCGCCACTGCGATATTGAAAACTAATGTGCAACGCCCACTGGACACTAGATATAATACACAGAGGAAAAGTCTGGATATATTTTAAAATTTTAAGAAGTATTTCAAGGTTTTATAGGCTTTAATATTATACTTTTCAAGAATTAACTGCTCTCCAAGTTCATAAAGTATTAAGTACCCTATTTACTATTATTATTTCTTGTCTTAAAGCTTTATTTTTCGTTTTGTGTGGTGGCTCAGTGGTTCGGTGGCTCAATGCCTCGTTAGCGGGATTAGCAATTACCCAAAAATGGCAGACAAGGAGACGCAGGAGGCGATGGCTGCAGACTGCTGAATTGTCAGTCATTTTGTCAGCCGCTTAATTGCAGCTGGCAATTCGAATAAAACTGGCAATCGGCTAAATGCAACACCAAAAGCAACAGCAACTGGAAATGCATTTGCAACTGGCAGCCAAAGCCAAACAATGACACTGAAACGTTGGCGTCGGCGGGCTGTATGAGTCACATTTTGAGCTTGTAGAGCTGCCTTTTTGCCTTTGCTGGTGGCTAATCAGGAAGCTGGCGGACCTATCAGCTACTCGTACTCGCCGGAGGCTGTCCAAGATCCGGCAGCAGTTTGAGCACTACAAGAAAATGAGGGATAACACTGGTAAATCATAAAAGAAATCATAGAAATTAGCCAGCATATTTACAACAATTACAAAATAAAGAACGTTTTTTTTAAACCAGAAAACTGCAAGGGTATAAAATAATCCATTTAAAAAGCTTTCAGAATCTCAGAATATTTATTTCATAATTTATTTATGGCTAGGTTCTATTTATCCTTCTATTCCTAGATCCATAGACTTTTCTCAGAGTGTCGTAATGCCCCCATGTTGTCCCAGCCTGCGATCTTAGCGAAATCCTTGACATAATGACCCCTTTTAGCGCTGGCCGCGATAACAATGGACGGCCTGGGACGGGACTGCCACTGCCACTGCCCGGAAAATGCCAAACGAGCTCGATCCGCTGGCCAGACAATGACGTCTAATTAGCTGCACTGGGAAACCCAAGCAGGCAACTGCCAACCAACGGACAGCAGCAGCCATGGCAACATGCAGCATGCAACACGTGCAGCAGGGGCGCAGGAGGATCGTGCAATCGAGGCAGCTACTGTGGATGCATGTTGCTGATGTTGCTGCCAGCTTGCTCCTTACGATGTTGCTGCTGTGCAAAATGTAATTCAATCATGCGGCTATGAGCAACAGCAACATGCAGCATTTGCAGCATGTAAGTTGCACAATCGCCGGGGGTTGGGGAGGAGGAGCACTATCGAGGATTGCATGTGAGCCGACGCACGTTGCTCACCCCTCCAGGGAGGTCAACCAGCAGCTTGCAACAAAGCACTTTCGTTGCCAGAAGAGCAGCACTTGCATAGATTTTTAAAGGCTTTATTTTAAGCTATTTTCAATACCAGAAATATATATAATTTCCCTCCCAAAGTGCTGGATAGCTTTGTTCAGTGTAAAGGAAATCACCTTTTTGGTTTAACCAGCTCGTTCCCCCAGCTCCTCGGGGGAATTTTAAATGGTTAAATGCCTGCCAGATTAACTACTCATCCTCGTTGAGTTCTCCACAAACATTTAAGTGCAGGAAATTCTAATTATTTGCTGGGATTAACCGGCTTGATTGCCTGACCTCGATTCGCAGGCATCTCTCTCCCATGTAAATGTCCTCGCTTTTTCCCAGCTGCATTATTAGCCTCATTAAACAAGAATTTAGCCGCGAGATACGGAATAGGAGAGCGTTTCCTATATTTTTTGGCTTATTAGAATCGCTAAATTATGGCAGGCAGGCAGCGGCTGCTGCTGCACTCTCCCATTGCTATTTTTCTATTTTCCTAGACAGGCCCAAACCATATCCACCCACACACAATGCCGGTCCGAAAATGAAAATGTTCATTAGATTTGCAACGGTTTTCACAGCGCAACATGTAATAAGTTTTGTCTCAATTTAATGCCCTCAGTGTGATGAAGGGTACTTGTGTTTTTAAAGGAAGTTAGGAGATAATAAGGGGAAACAAGAGATAAGCGATTTTAAATTAAAATTTAACAGTCATGTAATATATTTTTTAATATATTATTAGTTTAAAAAGTCCAAGAATGCTTTCGATAACTAGCCAAAAAATATTAAGTATACGCAGCATGGAACAATACAATGATTTAGCCTGAGATGTAACTTTTTATTTATAAAAGAAATTAAGTTAAATTAAATTTTTTGTTACATAAAAAGAGTCCTAAAAGGATTTTCACTCAAAGGCTTTCCCTTCCTTACCAATCCTTAAAGAGTATCTCGCAATCACTTAACCCGATCCCCCGCCCCATTGTTTCTTCTCAGCAGTTTTGTGGCACCCTGGCAGCAGCCTGGCAAAGACAATGATTATGTGTCAATATGCAAAAGGCGATTTACACGCAAGTTAAAGCAACTAAATTGTATAATAAAAAACATTTTATTATTGAGCCAGCCGGGGCAGCAGTGGGTCCGCCAGAGAGCCGCCGGCCAAACAAATTGAGTGCCATGAAGGCAATAAATGGCCTGGCTGTGGCCGGGCCAAAACCGGGTTCTAAGCAAAACGCACCTTAGTTGCAGCTCCGCCACAACGCACAATGCACAGTGAATGAGTCACTAGATAACAAAAAAAACACAAAATAAAGTTAAGTAAAAAACACTTTGAGTGCACAGAACGACACCAAACAATTGTCAAAGCCTTTTTGTGGCCACTGACAGACCTGACTTTATGGGTCAACGTGGCGTATAATTAATACACTTGGGCAACTTCCATTTGCCATTAGAGAGCCACTGCAATTTGTAGTACGATGATGGCCATAATTAGCATCGCCTTTTTTCTGCCAATCCGTTGATAATTGCCATAACCTTGCCATCATTTCCTGACATTGATCGATTTGGCCAAGTCGCGTGTGTTATTTGTTTTCCTCTTCTGCATATAATTGATTTTTGTTTTCAGTTTTCTTGGCGTTTCTTTTGCCTTATATTTATTTGTATTTAGTGCTTTATTTTTTTGGGAAGTCATGCTGCGAGGAAGTACTAGACAATTGCTGACCCGATTCAATAATTGCAATTGATTCGCTCGATCGGTCGATCGATCGATTTGAGAGCAGAAACAATCGCGGAACTGGTTCAAGGCAAGGATCTTTTGAAGTCACCCACCATGGCACTGGGAAGTGATTCATTTGCAGATCGAATCATGGGAGTCTGACGTCAGCCAATTGTTTGATTTAATGCCACTGCCACTGCAATTGCTTCTCACCGGATTCTGGCTTACAAGGCACTGGGAGAAATAGGGTAAAAAAAACCCTATATTCGAGTGGGAAATTTATATATTTTAATTTTAATGTTAATGATGCTACAAGAAATAATCTAAGACTTATTAAAAATGTCTTTAGGGGGGAATATATAAAATATTTAATGGCTAAATTATAATGAATATAAATATACCTTTAATAATTTTAAATATTTATTTATAAAACTTAAACCTTCCTTGATGTGAGAATTAATGTGAGGATATTTTCTCCCAGTGTTCCCCTTGCAGTTTCTATTTTTGTCTTCGGGTTAACATTTGTCATTTGGCCAAGACACACACACTCCGAGGGAGAACACACACCTTAGGAGCTGCAGAGCCGCGGTTATGGGCACCCACTCGCTGGCCAGAGATTCCCATGGCTTGAATGACACTTCTGCAGAGCGCGGCTTCCGCTTGGCCAAACCGGAGTCTGGCTTTTGGCCAAACCTGACCAAATTTGGCAAACAGATTAAATGGCCCGATGGCAGCTGATGATGGCGCCCGCGCATGCGTGCAGATCTTGAGGCTGCACTGCCTCATCATCATTTATTTTATTTTAATTGTAAATTGTGAATTGCGGGGCTCCCATTTGTTGTGTTCTTTTGGCCAGTGTGTGTGTGTGGTTGGTTGTGGCTCGGTTTGTGCATGTCGCTGTGCAGATTACAACAATCGAATAAATAAAACGACGGCAGCTTGTTCTCCCATACTTTATTTTTTTCGTTATTATTTATTTGCCATTTTTTTTGCTGGGCAAATCTTTAATGAATCTCTGCACAGGTCTCGCGGCTCTGTTGCTGTTTTTCGGTTGCGTGTGGGCCTCAAATCGTTTTTATTATTATTGTGCTTGTCGTGTAATTTAATTTATGAATTTGAGCCTGTATTTTTGGTGTGTGTACTTCGCTGGCTGCATAATTTTCTAATGCTGACAAATGGGATTTGGATTTATGGCTTTTTGTCGCCAGTTGCACGTAGGTGTTGTATGTTGTGTGTTTGTTGCTTGTTTGATTGAAGATGTCGCAAGCAGCGACCTCGAAACGAACATGGACAATTGCAGTTGCAGTTGCAATTTAAGTTGGAGTTGAAGTTGGAGTCGGGGTTGCACAATTATTGTTTGGGCACCGGCGAAAAGTGGAGCATTTATGGGTGAATGTAACCAGAGACTTTGATGTTGTTTACAATTCGGTCAGTTGGAGAATAGAGTAGTTGCAGGCAGAGAAACGAACTAGAAGAAGTCAAAGAAATTAATTTATTTAAATTATTTTATGCATACAAATATTTATAGAAATTATAATAACTTGAAAGGAGACCTTAAAGACCTTAAGGTTATTGTCAAAGTCAAGCGGATGGTTTGCATGTACATCCCTTTCTAGGATTCCCATTAAGGATTCTCATAGGGGACTCAAAAATGCAGCATAGAAACCAATTAATTTAGATTATATGCTCTAGGACCTTTTGTGTTCTTAGGACTTTATTACCCTTTAAATTTTCGGTTCAAACTTTCTAAAAAAAATTCTAGAAAATAGCTTTGTTAAAGTTTTTAATGAAAATAAGTTTAAACCAAGCAATTTCCAAGATCTATATATCTGTTTTTAATATATAAATTCTCCTATAATCCCCTAAAATTTTTCTCTCTCTGCAACTACGACTTTTAACCGAATTTTCGAACAAATTACCATATTGTCGATGGCTATCATAACGAGTCACAGCACAATGTATGCCGCCATATAACCCCTGCACAAAAATAAAAGGAAAATAATAAAAATAACCCCATCCCCCCATCCCCCCATACCCCGCTCCAACTGCGATTTACTTTGTGTGCCATTTGTGCCGACCGACTCCCGTTCTAATCTAAACTCATTATAATTAAATAAGTCACGAGTTTTGAATTTTAATTTGGCTTTCTTGGCATTGCCCTGACAGACAAAATCAGCTACCAGTCAATGGCATGTTTCGCGGTGTTCCCTCTTTCTGCTTGGCTTTGTTTTGGTTTAGGTTTTCGTTTTGGCCAATTTTATCAGAATCGCACAAGCCAAGGTCTAAGCCAGCAGAAACTTAATTATATTGCACGGCCAGCAGCTCGGCAGAATCTTAAAATTTGCACTTTAGGCCAGGCGCGCACAAATTGTCTTAAAAACGAAAATAAGCCAAATTAGCAGCAGCAGCAGACTGCTGGCTGATGGTGGTGAGGCTGCTTTTCACTGCATTTGCTACTGATTTGGATTTAGACTCGGATTTCGATTTCTTCGAAAAAACTAGCAGAAGAAGTCAAGGTCCCAAGAGCGAAGGTGTTGAAATGTTGCTGCTGCCGCCTGATCTTGGTGTTGCTAGTTGCTGGTTGCTGGCTGCTGGTTGTGTGGCGTGTTTGATTTACGACTGATGCCTCGCTGGAAGCTGGGCTTGAAAATTGCTTTGAAATTGGCCAGAAAGGAATGAGGCAAGCTCAAGAATTGGGCCCAGGTTAAGGCAGCTTTTTTTCAATCGATTTTTGCTGCTGCTGCTGCCGCCAGAGGTTGCAAGTTGCTAGTTTCTGGCTGCTGCTGCTGCTGCATTGTTGTGTCGATTTTGTGCGGCATTATGCAACTCACGACAATGACAATTCACGGCAGGACCTTTGACGACCTACAAGCGTGTTCCAACTGCTCCTCACACTTATTTTCATTTTCATTCGAGTTTCGTTTTTATTTTAATACCTTGGAGAGAGAGAAGTAA
Source organism: Drosophila anomelani (assembly GCA_035045905.1). Classification (NCBI taxonomy): domain Eukaryota; kingdom Metazoa; phylum Arthropoda; class Insecta; order Diptera; family Drosophilidae; genus Drosophila; species Drosophila anomelani. Next base: position 4,731,672 of record JAWNOO010000165.1, read on the forward strand.
CATGGATTTTAAGTTATTTTGGGGAAATTCATAATAAATATTAATCAAAGAATTGAAAATGGTTAATGGCTTTATTTACAGCACTTTAAAATTTTAATCAACCACTTAAACCTCCCTTTAAAAGCAATGAGTATCCAAATAGTCGACTTTCGCCTTCTTTGCAGCCTTTGAAGAAGTCATTGGATTTCTGGGCTCTGCTCGTATGACAAATCGATTTACATAGCTCAGTGTGGGCTTTTCATTAGGTTTGGCTTTGGATTGCGGCCAATTAGGTTCGCGTCTCGTAGCCCCTCCGAAAATGTCAGGCCTTGTAGTAGTAGGCCGTGGCCCAGACATCTCAGCAGCTGTCATCGAAATATTTGGTTTCTAGTTGATTTGATTTTTACTGCTTCTCGAATTGTGTGTGTAAAAAATCCTTCAAGAAAATCAATAAGCAAAACTACAATTTCAATTTAATCCTTAGAAAATCTTGAGCGATGGCCCACAACGGCTTCTGTAGCAACGCGCAGATCATAAAATCCATCAAGAAAAGATTTAAGAATACGGCTGTTACGCCCGAGCTGTTGTTTCTGGAGGAGTTCCTCATTTTTCTCGAGGAAGCTTCTGGCGTCGATGGACATACTTCGCCGGTTATCATTGAGAAGGGCAAACAGAAGTACTATGAGTTAACGATGGCCGAGAGGATGCGATACATAAAGTTGGCTCAGGAAATGAATGCTTGGGCTTCCACCGACCAAGCGAATTAATTTGATGGAGACGACATTATAATAAAGTCTCCCAATGTCAGGGAATTCCATAAATATTAATTCTACGTTTTTTTATTTGATTAATTTCTATAAAAAGGAATGTGGTTGCAGAATATTCTCCAAATTTCCAGAATCAAGAAAGTTTCTTCTAGTAGGCTTTGATCCAGACGTATCAATATTCTTTACTTAGTTGCCTAGAGTTATATTTCGTATTGTATTAGTCAAAACTTCCTGCACTGAAATTCATCTACATAAAACTCTAAAATTTTGAATAAACCCCCAAATTAAAAACCCCCCAAGCGATGGCCCACAGCGGTTTCTGTTCCAACGAGCAGATAGTTAAATCCATTAAAAAGAGATTTAAGGATGTGACATTTTTTCTAATCTCGCCCGAGCTTTTGTTCCTGGAGGAGTTCTATATCTTTCTCGAAGAGTGTGCCGCAATCGATGTTCTGTCCGAGGCGTCCATTATGAAGAGCGGCAAAAAGATGTACAAGGATCTGCCGATGTCCGACAAGATGCGGTACGTGAAGCTGTCTCAGGAATTCAATAGTCTGGCTTTCGATGAATAACCGAATCACAAAATATTACGGAATGTGTTTTAAAAATAAAGGTTCCCTGTAACCGTTCGTTCTCTTATTAAAATTAAATTATAGTACAGTGAAAGTGGTTGTTCTCGAGACACTTTAGATCTCGTGATCAAACGATTTGCTATGATTGACAACCCAGCGATAAGTACCGGATCAGCTCTATATAGAGCTGTGCTTCAGCAGAGACTCAGAGGGAGCGTAAGCCGGCAGCTGGGACCAGGCTTAAAGCAGCGACGTGTTGGCCATGTCCAAAGTGTCGAGGTGTCCGCGGCCCTATTAAAAACTGGCATTCGGAATGATTTATATAATGGTGATGCCAGACACCAGATAGACCCCCTATGCCAGAACATATAGCCTTATATTCAATATCCAATCCAATAAATGCAGGGAGACGGAGTGGTGGTAACCATTGTCCAGAGTGGGCCTGTCAGCAGCAATTTGACATTTTCGTTGTCACTTTTTATTTTTTGTGTGCCCGACATTTTACACACAACATAAATTAGAAATTTGCCTGGGACAATGACGCGCGACATGATTGCAAATAAAATAAATAAATATATAAATAAATACTAAGAGTAACACAGAGTGCAACTGCAATTAGCTGGCGAACAAATTGAGTTAAATTAAGTGCATTCCCGGCACTTAGAGCGCAACAATGTCGCCACAATCATTTCAACAATTTCAATATGACTTTTTCCCCAACACCAGAGACCCAGAGCTGCGCCGCAATTAAAAATCGGTTTTGGCCGCTGCTCCACAGCCGTCGGCTCTCTGAAATGCCTTAATAAAATGTTAATAACTTAATCAATATGCCATAAATATAGCCGCTGCAACAAAGGCTTCGAAGGAGCAGGGAAAAAATTATAAAAATAAATTCTCGAAACTCGTTTGCTGCATGCGATTACATACGTCGACAATCGACCATCGATCGGCCGGAGATCGCATGAATTTCAAAATCGTCGACACACAGCTGTGACGAATCTCTCTCTTGTGGCCCGGAAAAGGGGGCGGCATGTGAGAGGGCGGACCTGAGAGCTGCAAAGCCCAGAGCTGAAGGCAAAGAGCTGCAATTACCACCGCAGCTCGCTGCTCGCTTTTCACTTTTCAATCGCCTTGCCACTAATTTGACAGCCGGCGAGCAATCGCCATCACTCCTCCAGCTAGCATAGCTCCACATTGCCTCGGATCCAGATGCAGAGCCCCTGACAAAGTGTCGTGGATAGCCATATACACATATGTTGATATAGCCCCAGAGATATCCCAGCCACAGAAGGCTGTCACAGTGGGACTTGAGGGAAGTTTAATTCAGCAAAATAATAATAAATAATAGTAGGCCACTATCCAAAGTCAGTATTTAATTTGGCAACCATAATACTCCATAGAAAGCATATTTTTTTAGACCCAAAAAACACATCCTTTACGCTTCAAGAAATATAAATAATTCACCATGCTGCGTATTCCTGGAATGCCCCTTCTTCCGGGCACACTCTTTCGCGATGTGAGTTCTAAGTTCTTCATAAAATATAATTATAATAAATTTGATTTAATATCTTTTTGATTAGGTCTCCAAGAGCCATCACCCCCGGCCCCAGTCCTTGATGAACTTCCATGGACTCAGCATGCTGAACGATCGCCTGCAGCCCGCTCCTGTGGACACGAGCGGCTTGGCGGTGGACATAAGCTGCCCGCCTGTTGGCGCAGCTTCCGTCTATCCGCCGCGCTCGGGTCCCCGGATGCCGCCTTGGCTGGCATACGACAAGCAGGTTCTGTGTTTCCGTGGATACTTCAAGCAGACACTGCAGGAGGTCTTCCATGCCCCCTATCTGGTGCGGAAGGTCAAGATCTATTACTATCTAGAGGATGGCACCATAGAGATCTTCGAGCCGCGAGTGGATAACTCTGGGATTGTGCAGGGCAGCCTGGTGCATCGGCAGCGAGTGCCAAAGGCACCGCCATGCGACAATGAATTTATGTCCTTGGTCGATCTAAATGTGGATATGACTGTACAAATATTCGATAGGCAATATCATATCACAGACTGCGATCAGTTCACCAGACATTTTTTGAACAAGCGCGGCATAACGGTGCCCGATCCAGTCCAGTCGCCATGGTAAGTCCTAATATATATTTTATAACATATATTTTAGCACGATTTCTTTGTGATTAGTGATCCCACGGAGACGATGCGAGACCGTGCAAAAAATCAGACCCACAGCTCGACGCCGAAATGCCATCCGTTTGCCCAGTTTCTCAAATACGATCGGCAGATATTAAAGTTTCAGGGATATTGGGATGATCGAACCGAGTTTGGCGATGTCCGAAAGCTGGAGCTGTGTTATTATCTGGCCGACGATACGATGGAAATCAAGGAGGCTCATATTCGCAATTCAGGTCGAGATGGACCCACGGTTTTCCTGAAACGAAACCGTTTACAAAGAGTGAGTAAACATACTTATAAAGACCATACAAAAATCTTGAGAAATTGCCCATAATTCCTCTAGGAATTCAATGGACTGCCTCTGCCGGGCCAGTCAACGCCACAGACGCTGCTCAACGTTTTGGGCACTAATATGCGCAATGTACGCTACTGCGTGGATCCCTTGAATACAGGCCATAAGGACGTACTCTACTACAGCGATCGTGACCTGCAAATCGGAAGCGTGATTAATGTATATGGTCGGGCGGTGGTCATAACCGAGCTGGATCCCTTCACACAGCAATATTACCGCGAACGCTATGGCATTCATGACTTTACGCCGCTCCTCGTGCCCACCAGATCCGACGATTGCGCGGAGATCAAGTCGGGCGAGCGCCAGTTGCCGCCCTTCAATGGCTGGGGCAGCTACGAGGATTCCGTGGGCAATTGCATATCTGTGGAGCCGAAGCCACCCCGGTCGGACTTCAAGAAGTTCATCAAGTTCGATCGCTATGTCCTGCGATTCGGCGCCAAGATGCTCTCGACCATCAAGGCGAACTGTGAGCGGATTTTCGTCATTAGCTACTATTTGAGTGACGATACGCTGCAGATCCAGGAGATCGCTGTGCGCAACTCGGGCTTCCTGGGCGGTCAGTTCATGAGGCGCACCCGGCTTGAGTTGCCCGGCCAGGAGAGGTTCTCGTGCAAGGAGCCGCAGTATTATATGCCGTGGAACTTCTTCATTGGCTCCACCATAATGCTGAGTGACTTCATCTTCCACGTTGTATCGGCGGATGAGTACACGCTGATGTTTATGGAACACCACCCGGATCAGTATCCCCGCGCCAATGTTCCCATTATCATGGACAAGGTTCGCACTGCCTTGCAGGACCGAATGGTTGAGTTTGTTGGGAATTGTGTGCCCGACTGCACTGATTTGGAGAAGAAGGAGGATGTTTTTGTCAGATTTGAGAGCTTTAAGGGAGCCTTGATTGCCATAATGGGCAATTCGATTAGTGATCACGAGGTCATCACTCTCTGCCGCCACTTTTCGGCCGAGAAGGCTCCTCCCAATATCTGCAAGAGGGCCGAGGTCCAGGCAGCAGCTCATCTGGAGATCAAGCGGGCCTTGTGGAATGCCCGAGAGGATCTGATGGAGCACTTCCACCACATTAACCCCATGAACCAACCCTTCATGCCCGAGCACAAGGTCCGATCGGCTATTCGGGGCTGTCGCCTGCCCTTCTCCCTGGAGCTAATCGACAATATTATATCGATTTTGAATCGCAACGAGTGCGACGATATCGAGGTCTGTGATCTGATGAACTTCATAGACGTTTCCTGCGGCAAGGGCTGCAGCATGGTGCCGGTGAACCTTGCCTTTGAGCTCTGCCCGAAGATTCCATTCCTGCACCTGGGTCGCGTAGTGAACTTTGCCTGTTTCCTGCGCCAGTTGAAGCTTCCTTTGAATTTGCCCTCGACAGGTGAAGGTGAAAAGGATGTCATAGGCGATGTGATGATAATGCCGCCGACAGTGGAAGAAGAGAGTCCGGCACAGAAGCATAGCTAATGGGCAATAGCTTCTTCGATTGTATTTATTTTATTTTGGAATTAAAAACGAAAAAAATTAATGGATAAAATAAAAAATTGTGAATATATGTATGCAAATATCTGTTTTTAGAGTTTTCAACAAAGCAAACTTAAAGAAAACTCAAATCAAATATTAAAAAGAATAACAGGCATAATATAAAATTTAATAATTAATTCAGATAAAATTTAACATTTCAAATTATTAAATTTAATAACAAACTGTACAATTTCTCTTCTAGATTTACTCTTGCTTGTCCCACAGTGCGTATGATGAATTCTCTGGCTCGTGTGACAAAAAGACAACTGCCGTCTCTGCTTCAACTGCGACTCTCTGCTAGTCTTTTTTGAGCTCCAGATAGACAGCTATCGATCAGCTGCACAGCTTGGCCTGCGACTCCGTCTCCGACTGCGACTTCTCAGCGGGCTTAATAATAAAAGCCCGCCACTTAGCCGGCAGTTGGCTTTAATTTATGCAGTGCAGCTCGGGGGGCATGCGGCTTAGGCTTTTGCTTTTGCCTCAGCTTTGGCTTTTGCGTTTTGAGATGCGTGCCAGAGATAAAAGTAATTTGCTTGATTTAATTTTAGTCGGCAGCAGCACACGAGGCAGTCACAGCCTCCTCCTTCTCCTCCTGAGTGGCAGTAGTAGTAGTAGCATCCTGTTTGTGGCGTTCATTTTTTAGTTTTTAATTAGGCGAGTGCAACAAATTTTTGTGCCAGCAAAGTTTCATGTTGCAAAATGTCTACCAGCCGCTCATGTAAGTGGCAAATGGCCCACCGCCCCCAAAAAAAATCAAAAATCAAGCAAAAGGAGAAAAAATATAAGAAAAAAGACAGGGACACCGTAGAAGAAGGAGGCCAGCTATGTTCAGGCCACTTCTAAAGTGGCTAATTGTGTTAGAGCATAATTTACACGTTGTGTTTTCGGTTGCCCCGAACAAGGCGCTGGACATGTGCCTGCCACAAGCAGCAGCAGCTACCACTTGAGATACTTGGCTGCCGTTGCTGCAACAACGCTCTCAGGCTTAAAACAGCTTTTTTTTGTTAAGCAGGACAGCATTAAGAGCTTCTTACTAAACGAATTTCCAGTTATAGTTACAGAAAACTGACACTTACAGGGGAGAAATAGAACAGGAGGCTGTTGATTATTTTTTTTACAAAATAAATAGAAGTTAGGGAATTAGAGGAAGGACCATTAAAATTTAATAAAACCAGAAGCTTGTATACAGGAATAAAATAATAAAATGTATTTAGTATTTATTTTTTAATAGAGTGTGAATATTCAGGATTTTAAATATCAGAAAGAACTTATTTGTTATTCAAACTCCGGCTTTTCAAAGTGAACTTCCTTTTTTATTTAAATTAATATTTAAAAGTATCATATTTAAACAAATTTTTAAATTGCAAAAACTCTCACTCAGTCTATTTTTTTATTTCCAAAACCATAAAACCTTATGAATTTCGGGGAAATACAACATATTAAAAATTCTCCCTTCACAACGCTGACTCAGATCTGTCCGAAAGAGTGATATCTTTATTGTGAGCTCCCGTTTTTAGAGGTCTTCATACGCACCTCAATATATATAGTAGTATGTTATCGGAACATCGGACATCGGAGCGTGGGAATCGAATTAAAGTTGACGCGACACTCGCCGCAGCTGGGCCATTTGATTAAACGCCTCGTTTTATTCAATATTTAATATGTGAAATTATTGACAGTCGATTGGGCAATGCAAACAGCGACTGCGGCTGCGACTGACATATTCTGGTCTGGGGAGGGAGAGATATCTGCGCGGTCCGGTCAATATCAAAATTCAAATATCAATATTTACGCAGCAATTATGCAAATTAAGCTGAGCCGCGGATCGCTTGGGTACTGGATCGGTCTGCCATGACGAAACGTCGTTGGCATCTCGAAAAGTATATCTCCCAGTCGGAGTTGGAGGCGAATTTTTTGGGTCTCAATTTCAGTTGGAGTCTGTGGGCCCCTGGCTTATCTCTTGACGAGATTGCATTTGCCATGGCATTCGACTTAATTGTTCTAATTACATGCAGTCTTAAGCTCGTGGGAACAACATGAATGCGTATGCTGCAGTTTTATTTATTTTTATTTTTACTTATATTTAATTTGGTTTTTTTAGAGGTTTTCCATGGCGGCACACGCACAGCTTGACACCTGCAGCCAAACTGCGGGCTTAAGGCCTTTTCATGGCGCCAACTTGGCCCAAGATGGAGTGTTATGGGGCTTAAGAGAGGCCACCAAGTCTCGATTCTTCACTTCTGGTCTTCTGGCCTTTTGTCAGCGACTTCCCGCTGTTGTCAACTCCTTAAATGTCAACTCCAGTTGGCTTTTGGTCTGCGGAGTGTCATCATCTCCTCCTCGATGGCAGTAATTAAGTTTGAAGACTTCAATTTGTCAGCTAAATGGAACCCCTGGCGAGGAAAATTGTGGCTTTTCCCAGTTTAAATTAGGAAGTAAAATCTTCAGTTTACTAATTATAATGACCAAAAGATCTTTCTCTTAAGCAGCTGTTATAATGAGCTTGAAAGTTGGTTACCTGCTCGCCTCTGGTCATTATATATGCATATCTGAACCTCTTAAAGTGTTCCTGATCCGCTTACCTCCCCAAGATCCCCCTTTTGTGGCATCTACTTGTTCCTTTTTGTGGCTGCATGTTTCATAAGTGACAAATTTATGGCGCGTGTGTTGCAAACCACATAATTTGTCTGACTTTTGAGCCAGCCAAGGACCCTCCTCTGCGGTCATTGGATACACATCCCGAAACTCACGAAAAAATCACAAAATTTATGCGCAACGCCCTCGCGCCAAATTAATGGATGCTTATTAATTTATAGCTATTTAAATGATCTCGAGGATTGCGGCATTCCAAGGCCCGCTCTGGCGTTCTAATGAAGTCGGATCTGTCGCGTGTGGTGCCTGGCCGAAGGAAGTGTATTTAATTTACACCTGAAACCGAAACCGAAACCAAAAAAGCCACAAAACCCACCGAAAGAAGGCGATCTTGAACCTGGAGCTTTGGGGACTCTGCCAAATAAATTAGCATCATGGGGTGAGGTCGGAGTCACAAAAATTAAAACATTTTTCGCTTTTATTTCGGCGTAGTTTGAAAAATGAAAGTGTTTGCTTTGGTTTCTTTTCGTTTCGGGCCGAGGCCTGGAGCTTGTGGCATTGACTGGCCATAAATAAAAGTCCAGTCGCAGTCCAGTGCCAGTCCAGCATTCGATATCCAGCTCATCGCCCGAGCTGGAGGTTCCAACTTCGATCTCACTGTGTGGTCAGCCTTTCTATGACTAAGCCCGCACAGCTGGCCAGCTTGAGCTCAAGCTCCGGCCTGGACTGGAGCTGGGAACAGCGATTGCATCGCTCTTTCTCCGCCGTTTGGAAATTACTATTATAGTTTTATGTGCTATTATTTGGGCATCACCCAGCCAGAGCACAACAAAAGCAAACGCCAGCCCCCGCAGCGAATAAGGCCGCAGATCCCCGAGACACACATGAAGCTGACCGTTCAGAGGAGAATCGGAGATCGAAGACCAAGAGGGTCGATCGAGTGCCGACTTTTGCATAATCGAAGGGGACACTCGAAGAAATAGAATTTAATAAGCAAACTACTTGAGAAAGGCAATTACACAGATTTAAATCATTTTAATAAGAGTAATTCTTGTCAGAATTCATTTATTATAATTTTAATTCTCCGATTTCTTTCTATAAATATTTATATACATTTTATTGTAATTATAAAACATTTCTTCAAGTGCCTAAAAGCTTTAACCAGTCGACAGCGCGGCATCTTGATTAGCATTCGCAGTCCGAACAGTCCAAAAACGAAGTTGGCATCGATTTGCGTCTTGGAGCCCGTGGGGTGGTGGCAAGATTCTTTGGCGCCAAACGCAGTCAGACAGGCCAGATAGATCGATCGCTGAGGCGGCATTTCTCCGAGTGTAACTGTTTCATATCAGCTGCCAAATCGCCAAAACAAAAACATTGGCAATGCAACATTTGCAGCTATTTGCCTATGCGGCATGCCATCTCAGCGATTTGGCACAGAGTTCTCACAATTAAAATGCCTTCTTGGCAGGGCGGCGCCTCTTCGACTTTGCGGAATGTCAATGCCAAATTGTTTCAGTAACCTAAAAGCTGAGCATAGTTTAGAGATGAGGGGATATATTTTGAATATAGAATATTCCTTTTAAGAGACCTCGAAAAAAGTACTTTATTTATATAAACTATTTCATATTTTGAAGTCTCTTTAACTAGATAGTGATTAAAATATTTAACAAGTTCCCTATCGGATAGGATATTTATATATCCACACCTTTTTGCCATCTCCAATACGCGACTCTCTGTGGACTCCCTCAGCGTGGGCGTTGCGTAGCTCAGCAGCTCCAGTGCCCGCCTTTGTCGCCGTCGATTGTCGCCCCGTGTAAATGTCAGATTGGCAAATGCCAAGCGGCAGTTGCTGGCTAGTTGGCTAAGTGAAAACCAGTAGCCCACAGGCGACCAGCCGAGTGGAAGTGTAACGAGCCAGAGCCAAAGGCCAACTCCAGGTGGACGACAAGTCAATGGGATCGAAATCGAAATCGAAGTGCGGGGGAGGAATACGAGCAGGAGCAGTGGAGGAGGGAGGTGCCTCTGGTTATGGCCACGCGACAGTCTAAGGACAAGTTCAGAGCGGACAGGCAACATGAACATGTGCAATGAGCCGGGATATGGGTTAAGTGCAATTAAGATCAATCAATAGTTTTTATTTTCAAATCTTCAAGTGAACTATGTAATTTATTTTGACGTTAAAGTTGATCTTGAAGCTCTTTAATGATCTACAGTCCAAGGTATCAGATTCTAATGGGATTATTAGCAAAAAATAAATAGTTTTTTATATCGAAAATTAAATAATTTAAAGTTAACGGCATTCTTAATCTTTATTTCTTTATATTCTGGTCATTCTGCTATTGCAATTCGCCATGAACTGAAAACGGAAATGAAATGATCATATGTGGCAGACACACACACTCCCCCTTCTTCCCCCCCGACTGAACAAACAAAACGCCCACGCCTGCGAAAAAACTCCATGGAAGTCGAGGCTAAAAGCCAGAAAAAAGGAGCAAAAAGAAGAAATAACCAAAGCGAAACCAAAGCGCAGGCAACCAAGATCAAGAGACAGAGCAGCGCAAATTATTTCTCACCATTTATCTGTAAAAATTCGCATATTAAATAAGCGTGCAACCCAAAATTATCACGGACCCGGCATCGTTCCTATGGCGTACCGTCCACGGCTTTAACTTTTGGCCAAGGCTTCTCGATCGTAATCTGTAAGTGTTTTCGGAGAGCGGGAGAGAAGGCAGCGTCCCCAGTCCCGGCATTTATTTGTTTTTTGCGCATACGCAAAGGATATGCCCGAGCAACGCCTACAAAATGGATCAGAGAGGAGAGGGGCGGAGGGGATTAAGGGGAGACTCTTGGGGGAGGAGATCCCCATCGAGAGATGATGATGATGTCGACAACGATTGCGATTGCGCGCTTGGATTACAATAATTTAACATCATCATAATAAAACAAGTAAGAAAGCTACAGTCGAGTGAGCTCGACTGTGAGATACCCGCTACCCATACTTAAACCAGAAAAGCGTCAGAACGCCAGAAAAAACAGTTAATACAATTTTGAACATAACGGACAAATGCAAATGCAAGTGTAATATTCACATGCATACAAATTTGCATACACATGTATCTATGTGTGTAAAAACGCGTTATTATTGCATTTAAGCGGCTAATAATTTTTACCATTTATTAAACTTGCTTCTCGAATATCTTATAAGATTCTTTTCCGAACACAACCATGAACGGATAAGAATATTTAGTTGGTCTAATTGGTCAACCAAATGAGGCATGCTGCCAGCAGCCGTTTGTGGCCATACAAAATTATTTCTTTAATAACCTCGACAATTTTTATTTGATCGCAACCAAATTTTCAGGGATTACACAGACTATAGTTCTTAATATATATACCGAAATTCGCGACTCTAGCTTTGAAATTATACGCTTAATACGCTTTTTTATGATTTGCGGGGGCGGAAGTGGGCGTGGCAAAAATTTGAAATAAACTTGATCTGCGTGCAAGCATAAGAAATACTGTCGAAAAAAAATTAGAGCTCTATCTCTTATAGTCTCTGAGATCCAGTGTTTCATACGGACAGACGGACAGACAGACAGACAGACAGACAGACAGACAGACAGACGGACATGGCTAGATCGACTCGGCTGTTGATCCTGATCAAGAATATATATACTTTATAGGGTCGGAAATGCTTCCTTCTACCTGTTACATACATTTCCTGCCGGCACAAAGTTATAATACCCTTCTACCCTATGGGTAGCGGGTATAACAATCAACGTAAGGCACTCATAGCCAGGCTCGCAGAGGGGGCAGCAAAGGGTTAAGGTTTACCGGAGGGGTGTGTGTGTGTGTGCCTGAGTGTGTGCTTAAGTCGATACAAATCGCATATGCCAAAAGGATAAAGGCTGCACAATAAATTGAGAGGTCATTCTCTGCCATTCACTGGCGCTTCGATTCCCGATTCCCGATTCGATGCCACGATGCGAGAGACTTTTGACTTGGTTGTTCCTTGCGGCCGCCAAAGAATCTCTGCTACACTGGGAAATAAATATGGAAGAAATTAAAGACAATTTAATCAGGAAAAACTATGATAAAATATGAACAAGCTGCCAGAGTTAAGGATTCATATTTCTGTGTAAATTGCAAAATATTTATTTACTTCCCTTGATGTTATCCTTACATTTTAGATCTTCTATTCAAACTATACTTTTCCCCCAGTGCAGACTTGTCTTGGACTTGTGCCAAAGTAATTGATGTGCTCGCCTGACCTGTGGGAGTTTCCGAATCACAGATTATCTTCACCAGACAATGGTGAGCCTCACGTCGTCGCTTGGCTTTTTGTTTAGCTCTTCCTTAGCTTAGTTTTTTTTTCTCGGTTCTTCTTTTTATATATTTTTTGGTCTACGCCCACCAGACATGGCCAGAACACAGAAAGAGAGCGAAACAGGGTTTACCTTTGAAGCTCTCAAGTTTTGTTTTTTTACACACAAATCTTCATTGATTAGGCCCAATCCGATATGCAAAGTATTCCGCTTTGTTTTTTCCCCAACAAGTCAACAGGTGGATTTGGCGACATTCAGTTGGGCGGTAAAAACGGTAAAAAGGAAAACCGAGAAAACTGAGCTGGAAAAAAGACCAAAACTAAATCTAAATCGCCATATGCAAATCGGGTTTCGCCGGTTGTGCAATCTCATCTGTCCCGCTCCCATGCTCCTATGTCTTGACCTCGCCTCTGGGGTCCCCTTTTTGTGTGCTGTTGTTGTCTGTTGCAAGTTGCAAGTTGCACATTGCTCGCTGTGTTGCTAGTAACCCGAAAACAAAAAAAAAATATATATATATGTGTGAAAGGCGACTTTGGCCGAAAGTCTGGCCCCGGCTAATTTGTCTGCGTTTCTTCGTATATTGTTTTTTTTTTGTGCATTTTCTGATTTCGCTGCTGCGTGGGCTGCTAAATAAGTGCAGCAAATTATATGGAGACAAGTGCCAGAAGAGCACGAGATGGCCGGAAATGGAGAAGAGGAGAGGATATAGCCGCGTGGGCAGGCGATCAATGTGTGCGGGGATTTTTTTTAGAGGATTCAAATCGGTGCTTAATCTGTGACTATCAAGTAAACAAAGCCGGCAAAATAAAATGGGAAGGAGTCTGTAATTTAACACAAAGTCAAGTATTAATGGGAATTGAAAAAAGGAATTATAGAAGAAAGGATACTCTAAACTTTTCTTGTATTTTTTATTTAACAAACATTTCCTATATTTTCAAGTTAATTTCATCTTCAACTCCACTTTACTTCACCTGTAAGGGGCATATAAAGCCAAAAAGCTAACTGCTTATCCTCGCTTAATATTTTCCAACCAAAACCGCTACTCCCCGATCTCTTATCTGTGATCTGTGACTATATAACGACAACACTTCCGCCCCACAGCACTATATATCATCGGTGCAGCCCCCTAGCGACTCGGAGCATCTGAACATTCTCATCTCAGATCAGAGATTGCATCACTTTCCGCCCAATATAAATGTGAGGCTTGTCTTGCCTTTTAATGCTGGAATTAACCCCGGGTCCCAGTCGGGCCTAAGACTTATATGGACGGCCAGGGAGCGAGCATATATCCGCCTGACATAAAAATAAGGCTGCCAAGACCGCAGGCCAAGATGTGCCATTTGCTTCTGTGGCTGCGACTGCGACTGCCACCCACAAATATTTGACTTCTCACCTACAATAAATAAAACAATAAACCGCCGTGCTTGCTGGTGTTCACCTGGCCAGAGACAAATGCAAAACAGCGAGGAGAAGAAATAAAACAACAGCAAGAGCAACAAAAAAAGTAAACATTGCATATTCAATAAATTTCTTGTTTGTTTTAACAATATTTGAGATCTTTATCGCATATCGAAAAGCAATCCATACACACACACACTGCCCCATTGTTGGTGTGGTGTCTTGTTGCACATTTGCATGCGCCAGTGGGTGAAACTAGCAAAGAAACGCTTGTCACGCTTGGCTAAAAATGGTAAAAATGACAAATGTTTCACAGCGACCAAAAAAGTGCATGGAAAACACGGGAGAAAAAGAGGCAAAAAACGTTCAATTTCTTGGCTGCAGAACATGACAAGCATGAAACTATCGAAGCATTAAATAAAATATGTAAAATAATAACAAAGACACACACACACACACATGCGAGCGCGCAGACAAAACAAAAGACTTAGGCAACGAACTGGCTGCCGAGAAAGACTTGGGATAAGAGTGGGTTAACAGTCCAGGCCAGGACACAAACGGGGTTAAGAGGAGGGGAATATTCAGCATCATTATTAGCAGCAATTTGTGTCTTTTATTGCCCCAAAATTGTCCAGCGTCCAATAATAATGTTAATACTTCTCATAATAATACACCAATGAAGCATTTTTGCTTTTCTGCGGTTTGTTTGTTTATACGGCCGCCAGCATTCAAAGTCCATTATTGAAAAGTCCCGGAAAAACTCCGAAAAATATTGACGTTAAAACAAACAAATGGAGGAAGCAACGAAGAGGGGGATACTCTGAAAAGGAATATTTAATTTGTTAATGGGAATAAGATTTTTTTAACTAAACTCTATTGACTTTGCAAACCCAATAAAAAAATTACAAAAAATGTACAAAGATATAAAGAAATTATTAAGTTTATTAAGGAATTAAGAATATTACTCTGTGAAGCAAACATGAGTTAGAATATCCATAAAACCATTCAAATGAAATATAATAATATTTTGTATACTTATAAATTCATGTAAATCTATAAATTAATCCCTCAAATATTTAAATTACATTTCTTTACCTTACCAAAACCATCTTCTATAGACTTTTCAAGAACACCCCATTCCCCCCAAAGGGTATCCTCGCATCAGCAAAAAGACGACGCCTGATAATTTAGCATACTTACGGCTCTGCGATTGCCTGCAATTTATTTTGGGCACCACCTACTACTCCAGAGCTGGGTCTTTGGATGCCACGGATGCCTCCGCTGCTCTCCGCCGGCGAGAGGTCGCCACTAAAAGCAGAAACCCCCCTTTTGCGGCTGAGTGTGTTTTTTCCTTAAGTTGGCCATAAAAATCAAAGTGGGCTGGCTGGCGATTTACTCAGTGGTTGTGGCTGTGTTGTTGATGTCTTCATTATAATTTCTATATGCTCAGTTCGCGGCTGATATGTGGACGAGAGGCTTCCTTTCCATTCGTGGAACAATTTCACTGGCCAAAAAGCGTGGGTCGGAGACGTCGCCGCCGAAGTGGAAAATTGGTTGGGCGAAGGGCAACTCGGGGCGGTTTCTGTTTTAGATTGTCCCGGCCGTCGGGCTCGTCATTTGTCTTGGGATTAAGACATTTTATATTTTCGGCAATTGGCCACAGTTGGGTCGGACGAGGGATAGGTTTATTAAAAATGAAGAGGCACTGCAGGAAAAGTATTTAAATTATGTGCGAAATTATTTCCTAAATAAATATATAAATAAATATAATTTGTTAAAAATTCTAAATAAAATTCCAAGCTTTTTATAAACAGAAAACTCATAAAAACCTTCTCAAATTCCAAAGAATTTCAGCTTATTATTATTTCAAATCAATTTTCCCCCCAGTAATTGTTTTAAATGTCTCACTTTATTTATAGTTTTAAATGGCAGTGTAACCGGCGATTATCCCCTTTCGCTTTGTATGTCAACCGGGGCTTCCTGTCGTCCCCCTTTCCATACCTCCCATACCTCCTCTTCCGCCACGATGAGTGACCCATTATCCCATGTGTGAACCAGTCTTTCCCCAGACCCCAGGACCAGCACCAGCACCAGGACCAGGACGAGGAGAAGTCCCCATCTAATTATCGGCATTTGCTTAACAAGCTGCCCGTCTGCGGCGATAATGCAGAATGCTCTTGTTTTTTGCTGAGATGGCGCCTCTCTGGGATGGAAATTAAAGGCCAGAACGAACGCAAGACAGGCTGCAAAATTGGTTAGCAGAGAGGAAGAAAAAAAGCTGAAAAAGGAGACCAGTTCGGCGGAGTTTAAAAAGCAATCAACACGTGATTATAATGATGCGGCATGCGGCGGGGATCGTTTATGTGCTTAACCAGCTGGTTAGGCTGCTGCCCGTCTTACACATAATTGGTAGGGGGGGAGACACCAAGAGAGGGGGGGGGGGGCCCCCGTTCGATTAGGGGGACGCATTCATTGCATTTTAGTTGAGGCGACTTGTCGCTGACAGTAATTTGCCCGAGTGGAAAACTCGTTTGCGCCGGACTCCAGTTGATAATTTAATTTGCATAGTGCCAATTTATGCTGCACTCGTGATGGACATGGGGCAGCCATGGGTTAAGCAGGCACAGTAGTAGCCGAGTGCCCCTCTCCACCCCCCTTATCATATCATTTGCATCTACACTCGTGTTTATTTCTGCACCATTTGTGTTCGACGATCGTTATCTGCATCCGTTTAAAGCGCTGCCATTTTTTGCCATATTCATTTTCTTTTTTATTTCGCAGAGCTGCTGCTCTTGTTCGACAATTTGTAGCAAGTGGTTACCATGTTCATGGGAATATGGTTTTGCATATACCGGGATATATATGGTACGCCAGTGCGGTCGGTCGGTCGGTCCAAAGTCTCTAGCGTCCGACATGTGTTTGTTTATATTGCGGCTGCTGTTCACTCGGCCGATGTTGATGTTGCCTGCTGCAAATGCCACCCAGTGGGCCACCTAAACTTTTACTAGAGATGCTTGAAATATAATTTAGAAATTCGGATAAATCGGGGAACAAATTATCCGAGAAGTCCAAGCTAGCTGGCCAAAATAAATACATAATTTCAAGCATGCTTTTTGGAATGTTCTTTATTGAAAACAGAAAATATTATTTGAATTACAAATTTATATTATTGAATTATATTCCGAGTGTTTTTTGGTATGTTCTTTTCTTAACTTTTAAACTTAATTCACGTAACATCAAGTAACTGATCGTGAGCCTGATCTAGCTTTCCTTATTTATTTACTCCCCTTTCTTAGAGTCTCTTTAGTGCTCGCTTTTTCTCCTTGAGCAACTTCTCCTTGATCTTGTCCTTCATCTTATTATCCTGTGAATCAGCTGGCTTCACCTCCCCAGCTTCACCAGACTTGGCATGAATCTCCGTCATCATACGCGCCCGCTGAGAGTAATCTTCATAATGCTCCAAGAGCATCTGGCCAGCTTCCGCATTCAGAGCCGACTCCGGATTTGGAGCAATCAGCAGACATTTAATGGTGACCAAAATATGCTTAATGCCCAGATCCGGCTTCCAGTCCTTCTTTAAAGTATTCACACAAATCTCTCCGCTGGCTGAGACATTTGGGTGAAAGATTTTGGTAAGAAAATTCGCCTTGGGCGGAGTCTTTGGGAAATCATTGTTGAGCATTAGTTTGACGCGAAAAATTCCAGCGGCGTACGGAGTGCCAATGGGTCCTTCGATCAGAGCCTGTATATCCAAGGCATCGCGTTCATTGATTAGGACCTTGATGCCCTCTGGCGGCTTGGCCTCTATGTCCTGCAGCTCCCGCATTACCTGGCGGATGGTCTGCGGCGACAGGCTGTCGGAAAGTAAGGTTTTTGAACTCATATTTGGTATATATTTTAGCTTAAAGTTGAACCCAGAGATTCGTTTTTCTTTGTACTATTTCCTAAATGAAATTCCTGGCCTTCGCTGATGTGGTGAGAAAAGGAAGCCAAGTGTTCAGCACTGACTTTGAGCCAAGCAAAAAGCTAGGCCATAAAATCAGTGGCTTTATCCCGCCAGCTGACACGCAACAGTGTGTCTTGGGCCTTGCCAAGGTGGCCACACTTTGATGGCACTTTTTTAATTAGTGGCCCCCGGCCTGATCCCGCCAAACAAACTGTCGTTTCTATGGCTTTTCCAAGACAGCCCAAGCATCGCGTGTGCGATTTTCCTTGCTGACGGTGGGGCTATTAGTCATTTTCGCGGACGTTAAGTAACTGTGGATGGAGAGAGCGATGGGTGGCAGGCATCTGCTGCTTTTCTTAAGAGTGCTTCAGAATCGGTGACGGAATAGGTTAAGATTGCTTGGAAAAGTACTTCGCATTTCATTTTATAATTAAACTTTACAACAATGTAGTTTTACAATAATAAATTCAAGCGTTGTGCTGATAATTCTCCCGGACAAATTGCTTCGATGACATTTCCATTGGGCGAGTTCGTTGCCTAAGTCTTTCGATTGGCAACTCTAAATTTATGAAATCTTGAATGGCAAGCGATTTATTTATTTAATGCATTTTTAATAAATTGCCAGCCAAAGTAAACAATTTAATTGCGGGTCCAACAACCGGCTGCAACATGAGCAGACAGAGTCGAGGACCCTTGCCAGACAATCAACCCAAAGCCAAAGCCGAAGCTGTAGCTGAAGCTGAAGCTGGAGAATGCGTTTAATAAATCATAATAAATATTATGGCAATTGCAAATTATTCTAAACAATTCACGGTCACGGCATAGGGAGGGAGGGCTTGGGGGAACGGCTGGGCCCAGCCGCTATCGGTTCACTTAAAGGAGAAAAACTAAAAGTAACATTTCAATGCGAAATCGAATCGTGAGCGGCAGCAGCCTAGACCGAGACCAGGTCCAAGCCAAAGCCAAAGTCCGAGCTGCTGGGCAGCCGGCAGCCCCGAAACGGGCACACAACAATTGCTACTAAAACAATTGTTCTTTTCGCAAGAACAGCAATATGCCGCTCATGTCTCTCTGATTGTTCTTGTAGCTTTTAATGTTGAACAACATTTGCATGGCACTTGGCCGGCATCGGCTTTGGCCTCCTTGCCGGGCCACAGCCACTGCAATTGCCGTTTTGATGGATTTATGAGCTATGATTCGCGATTTGAGTGCTGCCTGCGCCTGGACCGGCAGCCTTCGGCCTGCATTTAAATAATTAAAACGTCCAGCGAGAAAATTCATTTGGTTGGTGGTCAAAGCTCAGCGGGAAATTAATTAGTCGCCGTGATAAATGAAAATTGAATTAGTGGCTTGTACTAGTACTATTCCGCGAGTGACTCAGTGAGTGGAAAAGGTCAGAGCAGCCCGAAGTGAGCTTAAGATTGATGATGTTCCCAATGGATGTCATAATTTTAGCTAATGGAAGGAGTTTGTGTGTGGGGTTTTTGCAATTAATCTAAGCAATTCTTGAGGCAAGTTATATTTTTCTTAAAAGGAGAATAAAACTGTTTATGCCCACAGTTGAGAAAAAAAATGTTAAAGACTTTAAGAGGAGAATTGTTAAAGGCAATTTACATTAAATTAGTGTTGGAAAAATGCCAGCAACTGTGGGAAAATTAAAGCGGTTAAGCGCAGAAATCTCTGGTCTTTTAAAGCTCATAAAAAACATATTAATTTTACGTTTTATTTAAATAAATATTATCTGAAACTTGTTTCTTGTATAAATTAATTTAAATTATATATATTTCATTCTGAAAATATTCTGTTTATTAAGACAAATCTTTAAAAGTAAATCAAGCCAAGGACAATTGAATTCTTTATAATATAAAATTCTTTTTAATTAATTTGCAACATTTTAAAACAATTTATTAATGTATTAAGCTGATTTTATCCTCCATTTTCCCCCTGTGTACTCCCAATGCAAAATCACTTTTCCTTTTTGTAGCTGGGTTACTCTGCCAGTTGGTCAGTGGTCGGTCGTCGCCTTAATCAGATAAAAATGTTGTCTGCATTTCATTTTAGTAACCACGCCGCCTTGTCAGCTTTTACACTTGTCATTTGGCAGAGGCAAAAGACCTGGCCTGAGGCACCACCTCCCACTCTTGCCAGCATCTGCAGCTCCGATTCCTACAAATATTCCTACGGAGATCTCTCGGGCCCCGTTTAAGGCATATCAAATGCATTCGAGTGTGTCTAACGAAGTCCGCAAATATTAGCGCTGAGTTTGTCAGATTTATGAGCAAATCTCCATGCTGACCGAGTCCGAGTCCGAGTCCGACTTGGTTTCGGTCTGCGCTGACACTGTCTTGGCCATGTATCTATGGGATTGGGTCCGAGAGCTGGCCATAAGTGGAACACACTGCAGTTTGTCGCCCCCGCCATGGCTGTGCTTTTCAAGCCAAACATTTGTAAAAAGGCGTGAAAATAATTCAGCGTCAAGTGACAGAAATGCCACACACATTGGCCCCGGGGGTTGTCCGTTTGCCAAAAGGTAACTGGGGGGAAAGGTGGGGCTCAGCCTAACGCGAATAATTGCTAGAGATGGGTCTCAGGATCTGAGTAGATTTACAGGACAATTTTTTGCAGGGAATTATTTTACGTAAATTTTAGAGATTATCCAAAAATTATTATATATACCAAATTTGATTTGATTAATTTTAGATTATCACTTTGATGTGTAATAAAATATATGTTATAAATTAGAACAAGGGAAATCGTTTATCTTTCTTAATTCAATAATTCAATTAAATTTCTAAACTCTTCCAAAATACCTTCAAACTCTATTACAATTTTTCTTTTAATTCATATTTTTTAATAAATAAATACATTTCGAAAGGAAACACCATCTCTAGTCTGCGATGATTCATTTTACAAAGCCACAAAATTGCGGTCAGTGCGTGTGCGCAGCGAAATCGATTTGTGGAATGCAACTTTTGGATGCACTCGCCACAAAGCCCCCTGCCATCGCCTCCCAGCTCCCTCGGAGTAGTCCGTCCCCCGTCCCCTGCTAATAGCTGGGATTACATGAAAATGGCAGCCAGAGTCTGTGGGATCTCGCCCACGCGTCACTTTCGCGGCGCAAGGCAACATGTTGCATATTGCATATTAGACTTAGCGCGTTGCACGTTGCATGTTGCCGGCGTGCGTTGTCAACATGCCATGTTGATAGCGCTCAGTTTGCCAGCCGATCAGCCCGATCGTTCGTTCGTTCAGTGGGCTTAGCCGATGGCCGATAGCCGTTGACGATGACAATCGACAAGAAACATGGCCAAATGTCAACCGCTTACCAAATTTGGCCTGCAAATTGTGTCATAATTTGTAAAAAGCGCCACCTAGTGCATAAGCGAAATTATGCACTGAAAAAAGTGAGGTCTAGTCTTAGTCTTATTCAAAATGTATAGCGAGAAATTTATGGTATTGATCAAATTCCATCCAATATTAGTTATACCCTGGCGGGGAATCATAATTCCAATCAGAAGCTTTCAATTATTCTCAATTATTTCTCTACTTAAAATACCAAAACATAAAATATGCAAAGTAGCAACACAAACTAGATCGACTTGAACATTTTTTCAAGTGCCCAATGAAAATCCACAGTCGGCGTCGCTCGGAAATTATGGCTGCCAGGGGCCAATCCATGGACATCGACTAGCCACCAAATGGACAGCTCTCCGACTTGTCCAGAGACTTAAGCTTTTACATTCTGTCGGACAGCCTGCTGCCTTGGGGTCTCTTTTTTTCGGACAGGAGCCCGGTCTAGGGCCAAGGGGGGCCGCCGGGCGGACGACGGGGCTACGGGGGGGTTAAAGTCGTGCAGCGGGTCGTGACAAATTTAACCTAATGATCCGAAATTATTGCACCTTAATTGCCCAGCTCGGCGATGCCTGTCTGCGGCGGCTAAATGGAAAATCGACGCGCAAATATTTAGAGAATTTTATTTATACTTTATATAATTTTTTGCCACAGCGATTTTCGGCGGCAACTGTGATTTGTTTTTGGGGGCCTTTCGGCCATTTCGGACAGCGACTGCAGCGCTGCAGCTGAAGCTGAGACTGAGAGACTGAGGCTGAAGCCCAACTTTGGGCCAAGTTAACAGGCAGTAAAAGTGATTTGTAGTTGCCGAAATGGCGGATTTGAGCGCTCTGAGTTATTTGGCGGCATTTGGCGGCTCTTGTCGTTTCGGTAGTAACTGTTGACAGTTGAATGCTCCTCGCAGTCAGCTCCAAACTTTAAGTTTTTAACTTGGGCCTAAACGTTAGGCCAAGTCTGCAACTTTGACTGCGACTCCTCTGAGTTGCATGTCAGTCGCTGTGGCAAACAATTGGCGGCTGGGTTTTTGCTGCGATTCGGCGTGTAAAAATTTACACGACCGGCAAGTAAACACATTTTATGACCTTTTGCAGATTTGCCGCTTTGCTTTACTGCCTTACTCACTCACCCACTGATACTGATAGCCAAAAAAGCAGGCTGGAAAATCCCCCATTTCGAGAACGCTGCTGTCATGTTATGAAAACGCAGCAAAAACAAATGGAAACAAAGTCTATGCTGAAGCCAATAATACAAACTGTGCGGGCCCGTGTGCAATTGCAATTGTTTTCAGCTATTTTTGGTTATTTTTGGATATTTGTGGGTACGTTTTGCTAAAGTTCACCATGGGTTGGGTCAAGGCGCACAGTGGAAACCGCTGACCAGGTGCTCAACGCTGTGTGAATCGATCGGATCTCGCATGGGGGTAACCCGAGAATGCCCCCGAGATGGCGAAAATCCAGCCACAAATCTTGTAATCAGATCAATTAAGGCTAATTGTGAACCCACTTGAACCCACAAACCCCTTGAAGCCTTGAATTCCGAATGAGAAGCGATCGTAAGTCTTCTTAATCCCTTTAAAAACACACACAGAGAGAAATATATAATTAACTAACTTAATTAGAGGTTCATATATCAATTACCAATCTGGTGTTTAACATGCACTCCTTTTAGTTGTTTACTTGTTCATTCAACACCTCGTAAATCCATTACATATTTGAATAAATACAGTTTTTTCCCTGTGCAGCCAACTAGTTCAGGTAGCTCCTCTTAAGCCACCCATAAAACCGACTTAAATAAAGCCACAAAAATTAGATAAATTATCGGGTGTATTTAAATATGAAGTCGGGACACACCAGACCCAACCGAAAGTGAAATTTATTGGCCATAAATAGCTAGACAAAATCGATTAGTTGCTGCGGGTGGGTGTGGCCGCCATGCCAGCCAAAGAGACTGAAAAGTTGAGAAGCTGAAAAGCAACTGCAGTGAACTGCGGCAGAAAAACATTTCCACGAATCAGCTGCAGGTGCATAAATTAAAGTGCGAAAATTGTAATAATAATAATGATATGGGGGGCAGGCGGTGCGCATTCGAAGCAGCTCTCATTATGCGGCGAACAGGAAGCCAACTAAATGCTAACTAACATGCAATGGCGCTGCTAACTCTCATGGATATAAATATATTTATATGTATATATATTATGGGTATATTTATAGTCACATAGCTAGCGACACGTAATTGAATCAATGGAGTGTGTGGGAAAGTTCATTTGCAACGCCCCCACATTGAATCTCGGCACTGCAGCATTTCAATTCCATTGTTGTGCCCTGCCTTATGAGGGGTGCTTTAACTGGATTGGGAATTTAGGAGCTTAAATAGATTATTTTGCAGATCAAATATATGCTGAAACTTGAAAAGTTATTTAATTACATCTTCATAAGGATTATCATGGTCTTCAAAGGGTTTGTGGGTTATAAAGAATTTATTTAAATAGGAAACAAAATTCGTTCTAAAAATGTAATTCAATTAAGTTGCAGTGAATGCCTAAATAAATTATGTAAAATATATTTTAGAGCCTGGAAAGTTAAAGCTGAGCTAAAGCTACAGTTTTTTTTCTATGATTACATTACAAAAATCTATAACAGCCAATTTTAATTGCTTAAATGAATACTACTTCAGTGTTATTTATGTTTTTAACATGATATATTAAAAAGAGTATTTACAATAATCATTAACAAGTGGTAATAACCAGAGTTACTTAAAATATCTCTTTAAACTTTCATTATTTATAATCCAAATCTTTTACAGGCAATATTCTCTTTTACTCACTCACCGCCTTTTCTTACTATCTCTCCATTTATTAGAGTATTTAAGATTTTATTGCCATACTTTGAAAAACTCTACTTTTTGTTAGCTTAAATCGAGCGCTAACGAGGCACTAGCAGCAAATGGCATCTAGCCAAAGAGCAACAACCACAACAGCAGCCTCATAAGCAAACAACAACAATTGGCCACGGTAGTCAGGGCATTGATATTGCAATTAATATGCAGCCACATATATATAAATATACCATGTTGCGGATATGCCGTCTATATATTGGTATATCCATTAGCCCAACCAAAGGTTTACGTGTGTGGCCGCATTTTTATTTTTTTTTCGGCAAGTTTGTTGCCTAAGTCTTTTGTTTGGGGCGCTGCTGCAATCCGTCATAGCGATTATTTGATTTAATTTAGATTCCTTTTGGGCCCAGGGCCCTGATCAGTTGACAGTTTATCAGCTGGGAAATGTTTAATGTTCCGATATTTTCCTCCTGCTCCCCCCTGCGAATTTAAGCTACCCCCCCTTGCCTCCCGCAGCTGTCAGCGAAGGCTTTGACGTCGCCCCGTTGTCGATGCTGTGCAGCGATAAAGTTGTCAAAGCAATTTTTGGCTGGCTAGGAAAAATGTTCAACTACAAAGTACCATACGAAGGCACTGAAAAAAATGAATGTTACAAAAATATTAATTTAGGAAATATTTAAAGAAAATGCTTAAGTTTGAGGCTGTTTTCGAAGTATAGAAATGCGTTTTCAAGTATCAAAAATGTTAATTCAATTTTATTTAAATGTAAGTATAGATTTTTATTAAAAATTAATTTTTCTATGCCTAAAAATAGTTTCTTATTCAACAAATATTTAAGAAAGTAATCAAAGTAACCCTTTTATATAAGGATTTTTAATAAATATACAATATCTGTTCTCTGACTTTGGGTTAATTTTCGCCCAGTGCAGCCGGGCCAAAAGGCAAAGCCACCAGCTCTCCAGCTGCCTGGTTTTGGGCCTGTTGAATGTCTAATGTCGTGACTCGATTAATGAAATGTTGCAGCCAGCACACAGAGAGAGAGAGAGAGGTGGAAAATGCAACGAGAATTATAAAAAGTTATAATAAAAGCATTGACAGTCGCCTAATGGCCGTTTGTTGGCGCTGTGGTGTCAACATGGCCTGGGCCACGTTAATGGATCGGCTAATTAGATATGTGGGCCCAGGCGATTGCAAATGCAACTGCACATCGGTAATGAAGATGGAAACGAGTGCCAGGAATTCCTTGGCTGATCATCCCATCAAGAGTTGACAGGTCAGACGGTGTCGGCGGTGGCGAGAGAGCTTTCCCCAAATTGCTATTGTTGTGGTTGTTGACAAACTCATCAGAGATCCGCGTGTGGAGTGCATTTGATTAGCTTAATAATATAGCCATAACTACGGGCTAACCCTACTATCGACATCTTCATAATAAAACAATCAACGCACAATCAACGCCGAGATCAAGTGACTCTCCATAGACAATGAGCAGGTTTTGCAGATAGTTTTGCACAGCGAAAAATATAGTTTTTTGGGTAAATTGAATATATAAAATTAACTAAAGCGGGATTAATATTGCATTTATTGTAAAATACAATTTTAAACTAAATCTAAGTAGTATCTGAAAGACAAATGCAATTTTAGAAGAGAAACTAATGAATTTGCCTTTAAAAAAATAATATTTAAAATATTTTAAAGATATATTACAGCAAATATGTTGCTTACTTATTTTATGTATTTAATAATTTACCTTTTACAAAGCACTTTAGTATTTTTTCGGTGTATCTACCTTGTCTGCAGCAGCCTCATCTTCAGGCTTTTCTCCTTTGGTGTCTTGCTTAAAGTTGGCATTTCCTGGCTTTATAAGCGTTAAATTGAGAGGTCAACAAAGTGCTGTATGGTGTGTATGAGTGTATATTGTATTTTCTTTTCTGCCTGCCTGTGTGTGTGTGTGTGCGTTTCCTGTCTAGATTCCCGGGTACCGAATCCGAATCCGAATCTCTTAAGGCCTGTGCCAAAGTAATTGATGTGCACGCTTGACCTGTGGGAGGGAACATATTGCAGATAATCTGCAACGCAGACAATTGCCTCAATGAATTTTTTATAAGCCACCGCATGCTGAATAAATGCTTGTACTTACCCCGTACCCAGGCTTTTTCATCGAGCCCATCGACTTGAAATGTGGCCCATTGTCTTTGGCTCTTCGGATCGAGGGATCGCTGGATCTTCAGCTCTCAAATATTTATTACAGCATTTATTAAACGCTTTTCACAAATCGACAAACACTTTGACAATGAAAGAAAAACCCCAAGCTGAAAACCCAAAATTCCACGCACCGCAAATTAGTCGAGCTGAGGGACAAAACAAAAGGCAGCATTGGAAATCGAACTCGGACAAACGTGGGCGTTCTTCAGATTTATGTTGAAAAGATACAGACCCACAAAAAAAAAGTGATACATGAAAGCTTCATACGTTTGGATGAGATCTTTGGGCCTAAATCATTGATAGCTGGAAGAAGGTGCTGACACCTCTTGAAGATTTATACAAAAAGGGGCTAACTCTCACTTTTAAACTTTACTCTGGAAATAAATAATTTTTCAGCAAGAAATTTGTTATTTAATAATTTCTACCTTTATACTTTTCAATTATTTTCAACACAGCTTCCCTAAAAAAATAAAACTGGCCATGAAACGCATCCCAAAACTAATATTTTCTTTACTTTTAAAACGTGAATGATCTAACGAGCGCTCATAAATATTTGATATGAAAAAAATTCAAATAAAATTGATACGCATCATTTGAAAACTCATCACCAGCGGCAGACTTTTGGATGGGAACAACGTGATCTCGACGATCGAACGCACAGACAGTCTTCAGTCAGACTGCTGGTGTCTTGTCTTAAATGTTTTGGGACCGCAGGCATATTTGTTTTGCCGGTGGATATGTATTTTGGGATTTGTTAATTAATTAGTCGGGGTTAATGGGCTGCCATTAATAAAAACGCTTATTTATGGCGCTAAAAATACAAAATGCTACAGCACCAGCTTCAGTCAGAGCTACAGCTTCAGCTCCAGCAGAGAAACTTTCTATTCAAGAGTTGTATAACTCTCTATAAGCCCGACAACAGAAAACTGAGACCCCGATTGGCAGGGAACAGAAATATGAGGCCTACAGATCTGCCAGATTTTCAGATATGAATTATGCTCGGCATGTACCAGAGAGAGGCTCGAAAAAGTCTTAATTAGCCGCGAACCATTTTGGCCAAATTGCCTCCCTCATTTCGAGAGGCTAACGTTCACTTCTCGCCCAAGTTTGGCTATCTCTGTGAGTCGACTTGATAATGATGAAGGCTAAAACCGAAATAGAAATGAACCAAATGCAGGCTTCGGCTTCGCGTTCGGGTTCCCATGATAACTCCTTTGGCCCGTTGGCAGTGCAATTGTCTTGCCAACAACCTGTCCAAGAACTGGCCAAAACGGAGACCACAGATCGAGCTGCGATATCCGGATAGCCGGGATAGGCCAACTCCAGAATGGCACAAATTTCATTTTCATTGTCCGCCGCCGCTCATTTCTGGTTTTAATAATTTTAATTAGCGATCGCTTATCGACGATTATGTCAGTCGTCGCCGTTGCTGCTGCTGCCGTTGAAGCAGAACAACCCACACAGAAAGCGCTGTTGCAGCAAGTTGCGTGCCTCGAATTGGATTCCAAAACACCGGCACCTTTTCACACCAGGAATGGCTTGGACAGCTTTGACAACTTGAGGCTTAGTTGTAGCTTCACAGAGAGAGAAATTGGGTATAAGATTTGATTAAATCTAAATAAAAACACAGATTTTACGATGGTGCTTTTTATTGAATCGAAATTCGACTCATACGACTGTTACATAAATTCCATTATGCTTTAAAATTAATATTTTCCAATTTCAGCCTGCTAGTTCGTATCCCTAAATGAAAATAATTATAAATATAAAACATTTAAAGAAAACCAAGAAGTATTACCTTTGATTTACTAATGGTAGCTAATATAATAGCTTTTAATTAGCAACAGGCGCCGCCCCAAAAGCCCGGTCCACAGGGCCCACACCACGAGTTGAAGGGACCATTATACGGTCCAAAGCAAGGATCATAAAAGCCACTGGGTCCACTGCCTCCACAGGGGCACAGGGCGGCGCAAGGATAGCAGGGATAGCTGCACATTGTTGGAGGCTAAGTTCAAAAGTAAAGTTAGTTTTTCACATTTCACAATAAATAAATACACAACTTAAATTTGGCTTACTTTTTTCTTTAAATTTTTTGGAAAAATAAATTTTTTTTAGAATTTTAGGATTGTTTTCTGCTGTAACAGTCCGAAGAGTTCGAATCTCGATTGTATACTGATATTTGGAATTGCTCAGCTAAGGGTATAGAAAAGACAAGGCTTACTAGGTTTAAAAATACAAAATATTTGCGAAAGTCAAGGCTTACTCGACAAAACTATTTAAATTTTGTTTTACATTTCTATGTCAGATTTTATTTGCTGCATTTTCTCTCTGTATAACTTCCAACTCCATCTGTCAAGCGCTTTTCCCAGACCCAAACGCCAACGCATGTGGGCAGCATTTGATGTCGCTGGCTACTGTCTGATTTTCCCTCCATCACCTTTGTCCGACCATAATGGAGTGTGACTAATTAATAAATTAATTTCGTCGCTGTCTCATTTGTAATTTCAATTTGTCTAATAGGATTTCATGTTTTGACCATTTTCGGTCCTACAGAAAAGCGCGTTTTATGTCTTTAGTTTAAGACGGCTTAGGCCTGGCGATAAAGCAATTTGTACAATGCGCCTAATTAAGCGTGAAGTGGCGACTTTACAGGGTGTTAGAGTGCCAAAGAAATAGTGTAGGCGCTAAATAAAGTCTTTAGACTTTGAAAAATACCTCAAAGTTGGATTGAGAGAAGTAACGATCGTGTGAACAACACCGGTCTTCATTTGAATAATGCCCTTAAGTTAAGTGGTGACATGAAGAAGAATCTCGAGTGACTAGTTTAAGGTTATTAATGGATACGAGTAGTATACAAAAGGGGCTTTTTATGTATCAAATAATATAGAAAATTAATTTAAATCAAATTTACAGACTTACTAAAAGAATAACTGCAAAAACCCCTTAAAGAAGATCTTTATTATATAAAATGTACTATTTCTTGGTATACAAATATATCCCAAACTATCAGCCCTGATACCTATAGATACCCCAGACTTTGTCACACTTCTCTTTCTGTCCGTCGAAGACAAT
This sequence comes from Drosophila anomelani, assembly GCA_035045905.1. NCBI lineage: Eukaryota > Metazoa > Arthropoda > Insecta > Diptera > Drosophilidae > Drosophila > Drosophila anomelani. The sequence goes on from JAWNOO010000165.1 coordinate 4,760,772, forward strand.
TTATTGGAGAATAAACGAGGACATGAAACAGACAACGAACATCGACAGGCAGCCGCTGCTGTTGCCGTTTCGGGGACTTTCGAAACCAGAAGACAATCCTATCCAATCTGCGGCAATATCTACATATCTGTCAGCCACGGCGACAGGCTCTCTGGAATATATCATATCTGGCAATTTAAGCGTTTAATCACGCGTAGACATTTGGGCGAGATAAATCCAGAAACGGAGAACAACAAGACTGAGACATTCGAGAAATAAATAAAAAGATTCAGAGCGGCAAAAAAAATACATACACCCCGCCATAAAAAGTAATTACAGGCACACGACGACGTAGGCAAAAAATAAACCAGAATCAGGCCAGAAAAAAAAACTAAACAATATAAAAAAAGACACAACAATTGCTGTGACAAATCTGCAATTTTTATTACCGTTGTGCCCGTGGCTTGTGTTCCTGTTGCCTGTTGCCCTGTCAGCCTGCAAAATGATCGAAGAGTCGCATATGAAAACGCGAAGCAATTGAGATTGATGGCAGCCGGGCAGCCTGCAAAGGGGGCGGCGTACCCAGGGGGGGGGGCGTGGCATGCCGTCAGTCAGCGCTCTTGTCTCTGCTCAATTTTTTCTTGTTTTCCGTTTTCTCGCAGGGCCATTTTGCATTTGGTGCGACTTTTACATGAGAATTACAAACTACTGGCAACACACAACACACACGGGCCAAGGCAGGCACACACAGAGATTATTTTACCTGCGTAGGTTGGCTGCAGCTTTTGAGGGCACCCGAGGCGGGGCTGGGGGGGTGGCACATTCCAAAGACTGCGAAAATTGTGTCGCCAATTGCTGGTGGCACATGCATATGGCTGCAGTTAGAGGAAAGTTTGGTAATATGGAAAGAGAATTGGATTTACCCAAAAAATATCTTATATTTTACTGTTTAGTTGTTAAATATTATTTTTTAAACTTTTCATTACGTTAAAATGGGAATATTTAAGGCCTTTGAAGTCGTCTTTAGATACTAAGTTGGTCCAAAGGCGAGTGTTTAACCAAAGGTATACATTTCTGATAATAGAGTTATTAACATATTTATCAACTATTAATAAAATATTAGCTAACCAATTTGTATAACAATTTTAAAAAATTTTAAAGACAAAATGCTGATTTTACAAGACAAAAAATGAAAAAGAATGTAGCAAAGCCTTCCGATTTTCATTTAAAGATTTTTTTTGCTAACTTATGATCCATTTTCTGTTAAGAATTTAATCTTCTTATTTAAAAACATTTCGAAACAAAATAAAGAAAATTATTTTACAAATTTTCACTTGATAAACTTGAAGAGTCTAAGTTTCACATGATTTTTCCAAACTTTTTCCCCTTCCTTTTTCTGATAATATTTCCCAAGTTGCTAGATTTTTGCCAAGTGCCTCGAATGACGCATACGGCGAGTGCCAAGCTCATGGAATTCATGATCAATGACTAGACACAGATACACACTCACACACACACATGGCTCACACATGCCATACACGCCGCAATCATAAACAAAATGGAGCAGGAGGGAGACAGAGGCACAAATTAATGAACACTTTGGCTGACATTTTAAGGACAAGTTCGTCGGTTACTGCGGCTTTTCTTGTTTTCCACAGCGGGTGAACACTGTACAAGGCGGGGGTGTGAAGGGTGGGAAATGGGAGAGACCCGGGTTGATGGCTTATGCAATTGGACAGTGAGTGATTGGGAGCAGGCAATGCTAATGGTGATATAGTATCTGCTGTCCGTTCGAATTGGAAGCGGCTTAAAGGATTGCGGCCTGTGAGATTAAAAACGGTTGCTGAAAATATCTAACTGGCGATAAACAAGACAGGATTAAGCGTTAAAGAGCTCGAAACAAGCTCACCGAATTGCAGGAGAGATAGGCTAAGCTTGGAATCCCCTTGAAATGGGGATTATAGCTCTGGAAATGAGGAGTAAAAGTAGAGCAGTAAGCAATTGAAATAGAAATAAAATAAATTATAAAAGGCTTTATGAAATAATAAATTTATATATTAAAAGAGGTTATTATTTGGGCAACAAACAATCAAAGATTATATATATTTCCTACAGCCTATAATAATAACCCCTGTATGAGCATTAAAATAGCTCAAGAAATATAGATACCATCTTGAAATAAGCATCCTTGAGCTCACTTTGATTGGTTTCTCTGCCAATTGCCTTGCTTATTCTCCAGCCTCATCTCCAGCTTCATCTCAAGCTCCATCTTTGGCCTGCCATCTCCTGCCACCTCCCACCTACCACATCAAGTGCAGCCCACTCACAACTGGCACAAGGACAGCAGCAGCAGCAGCAGCAACAGCAACAGTTGCTGCTGCACTAGCTACTAATTAACTGGCTAACCGGCCTGACTCTTGGCTTTGCGTTGGTGTCTTAAGGTCTCCGAAGGGAGAGCTTGTATGTAATTCAATCAATTGGAAAACAACAGCAGAAACTGCTGCAGCCTGAGGCAGCAGCAACAACTGCTGCAACACGGCCATTGACAATTGGGGCCAAGACACAAGACAAGGGGAGAAGACAGGCGGCGACCACTACAAGGGTCACCTAATCAATGGGTCTGCCCGATGTTGCAGCAACATGTGCTGGGGCTGGTGCTGTGCTGCTGCTGTTGCTGCTGCTGCTGGTACTCTTACTGCAGTTGTCAATAGAAGCGATTTGAAATTGTTGCACATTTCCCGTGTGCTGTGTGTATGTCACTTGCCAGCAGCTTGAAATGCGAGTGGGTGTTGTTGTTGAGTTGCTGTTATTGCGTGTTGCTGCTGCACAACAGGAACTGCGGCGGCAGCAACGACTAGTGTCAAGTGAAACGACAACAGCAACATATTTTCTATAAAGTTAATGAGCTTATTTATTGATAGCAAAGACAGCAGAACAGGTACAGCTATTTATGACACTGTAAAGAAAGGAAAATGAAGTCGCAAAATACCAATAAAAAAGAAAAGAAGTTAACAAAATCAAATGACACTTTAATGATATTTTTATGAAAGGAAAACTTAACCAGGAAATTAGAAAGAAAGAAAAGCTTTACCCACAGAATCTTCCTTTTACGATCACCTAAGGCCTCGACTTAATTTGACAAGCTCGCTGGAGCTTCACTCACGATTCCATTTTGGCCAATGCCTGCCATTTAGCAATTTGGACGCTTATTTCGCTGGGCCATAAATCAAAGCCGGACAAACGAAAGTAAAGTGTGCAATGTAATTACAAATTAAAGGCATTGCCAGCCAAATGGCGGCAGGCAAAAAACTATTGGCGACATTGCGAGGCGATTTAATGAAAAGCGCGCGGCCATTGGGAAACGAATTTTGAAATTATATAAAATGGCACACAAAAAACATAACAAAAATTAGAAAACGAGGGGGAAAACAAATCAAAAAGCTTGCGTTTTGGGGGAGTGGAGAGGCACGGCGAGAGGGGGAGGGAGAGATGGAGAGAAAAAGAAAATTAAAGTCACGGTTTCTAGCGTGTAAAGTGTGCGGCAGAGGCAGGATTGCTGATGTTACACTTAACATTTTTAATATAAAATTAAGGAAATATATTTAATATAATAATTTATTGACTTTTTAAAGGATATATATTTTCCTCTGCTGTCGAATTTTATTTCAAAAGAATTTTCTCTTTTAGCTAATATAATAGACGTTTCCAGCTTCTTTTTTTATTAAATTTCTCAGAGTGCGCTGCTGCTGATGTTGCAGAGACACTTGCAGCAGCGGCAACAGCAGCAGCAGCAACAATCAGCCAAACGGTAGAATGTAAATGTCTTTCTGGCCAGGATCGTTGTTATTGTTGCCGCTACAGTTGGTGCCACAAAATCCAAATTGCTTGGCAGCCATCGACAAACAACAAACAAAAGCAACGGGCCAGCAAGCGGCAACCTGCAACCTGCAACTTGCAACTCTGCCTCATCAATTGATTAAATTTGCAACAGCCACAGATCGTCGTCGATGCCTTTCACTTAACAGTGCACGATTTTTATTTATTTAGATTTAGATTTAATTTTTAGCTCAGCCCCGTTTCCTGCTCCTCACAACTAGTAAATTGTTCACAGAGAAAAATAACAACTAAATATATAAATATATGCTTTTTTAAGGATTTCTAAAGAATAGTTACATATAACAATTAATATAAAATGCAGCAATTAAATTTTAACAAAATATATAAACAAGAAATAAAATCTCAAATATTTTTAAAGCCTTTTAGTTACAATTTTCTCGTAAATACTTTTTCTTTGCCTTCAGTTTAGAGACTTTTTCCCGGGAAGAAACGCATCCAAACGCAGCAATTGAAATGTTTGTGGTAACGCGTTGCGGAAAATCTACAAACAATAAGCATGTTTTTTTCGGATTTTGGCCATTTTTAGCCATCGCCAGACCACCGCGAGAGAGTTAGATAAAATCTAGCCGGCATTTGTTGGCCTGGCCACCAACAAAGTCGTCGCCATTGTTGGCAAACGGCAGTCAGGTGTTGCTTTTATTGTTTTACAATCACCACCACCACTGCCAGGCGACCAACAGCCTAGCAGGCCAACAGCTAACAGGCAGTAAAGGAGGAAGAGGAGTCTTCTCATCGATATTGGCCAACTTTCACAAGCAAATCTCGGCGAGGCAATGTCGGGCCATAAAGAGACGTTGCACACTGCGCAGCACAATTCAAATAAAATGAAAATAGAATCAAATAAACTTTTCTCTGTGCCAAACGGCAAACAAAAGGCCACAGTGAAAAATGTCTACATATAAAAAAGTACAAACGAAAAAAAAAGAAGTTAGCAAGCTGCAAAGCTGCAAACTGCAAACTACAAACTGCCAGTCGGGTCATAAAGAAAGCCCAGGGACAGGGAGTCGCGAACCTGGCCAACACAGGCCAAATGCAAATGTTTCCCCCGCCTTCCAGCAAACCCCATAAAATATAATAAAAAAAAGAAAAGGAGCAGGCTGACCCAAAACAATGGACGGCACTGTAAGGCATCGCTGCCGAAGTGTTAACCGATTGTCCAGATACGCCAGGATTGATAGTCGCAAATCGCCGAGGGACAATTGATGGGTTTTATTTTTTTTTTGTTTTGGGAGGGATCGGGATCTCTTCATTACCCTTCGATCTTTGGTTAGAAGCGGGAATTTTTCAGAATTAGAATTTAAATATGTAGGTTCTCTGGTTTTCCCACAAACAAACATACACATTTCTGTGATCTTGGCTAATTGGGGAGTTGGAGAGACGAAGGCCCGCCAGCTGCCCCATTTCGAGAACCTGCAACGTGCTCCCCCAGAACATCATCATCTCTAACTGCCCATCAAATAAATCAGCAGCAGGACGCACATGCAAACACGTCGGCTTTTACACTGAAAAGAAATTGTAAGAGTTAAAAAAGGTAGAGGGTTTTATTAGGGGGGCTTAAAGAGCTAAAAATAAGACCCAAAATACGTATTTCATTTCAAAATTATTAAATCTTAATACGTGCTTCCTTTAATGATATAAAAATCGTATAAATAAAATACTTCAAATGTAGTTCTATAAACATGATCATTTTTTCTCATTGATTTATTAATTTTAGCTTAATTTTAACAATCTGAAATCATTATAATTTTCCCTGTGTAACTGTCTCTCAACCAGCAGTCAAGCGGCACCAGTTAGCAGTGTCCAATTTGCCTCTTCTTTTTTTTTGGCCATCTCAGTTATCAGAGTGCGCGTTTTAATGAGTTCGAGTACGTTTTATGAGCGAAAAACTCTTGAGAAATTCGAGGGAACGCGAACGCACCAAAGTGGAATGCACACAAAAATGTTAGAATCTCGCCGCGGCGATAAAACTTTCGCAAGTAAAAAAAGAGATAGAAAAAAAAGAATAGAAGCACTCGGGAAGATCTCGAGGAGAGCGTCTGCTCATCATAATCCACTGGAATGGCAATGGCGTTGGTCTTATGATGATTGTGATTGGTGTCGCCACCTCACCTCATCGCAGCTTTTATTTTTTTGGACCTGGCTTGGTCTGGCACGTACGCAGATTCGTCGAGAAGAAAAACAAAACTAAAAACAAAACGCAGAGATACAAAGATACAGAGATACCGAGATACAGAGCTCTCGTGGTACGTGGCATGTAAAATATGTGCAGAATGACCGAGGAAAACGCGTGGAATTCATGAATGAATGCCGTTGGCGGAATATGAATGAAAACGGGGGGAAATTTCGCACGAGTTTCCATAGCTTGGAAAGCGGGAAAGCTAAGGGGAAAATGTATATGAAGAACAAGCAGCCTCACCAAAGTATGCCCCCAGTTTGTAAATAATCAAAGTAACATTATAAAGCCTACTTGTAGGCGTTGGTCTATCATAGTAGACTGTAGCAAGTTCCCGGAAAATCACTGAAAATTCGTTTTACACAGAAATTCTTAAATTCTCTCTCTCACTCTCTCTCAATAAATACAAAAATGTCCCCTAGTCTCTTGCAACTGGAGACAAACGATGGAAATCTGCATACCGTGGACCGCAGCTTGTTGAAACAAATGGGAACCATTCGTCAGATGCTGATGCTGGAGTCCTCCGATTCGACCGATGTGATACCCTTGCCCAGGATCGATTCCAGGACCCTGAAACTGGTCCTGAAGTGGTGCAGATCGATGAGGCATTGTGCCGAAGACGATACAGTGGCAGTGCGTCTTATTTTTCTGAAGCGATTAATCCGACGAGCCGGCGGTGAAGATGAGGTTCTGTTTCAGCTGATCAATGCGGCCAACTATCTGCAGCTGGAAAGTCTCCTGGATACTGGTGCTCAGCTGGTGGCCAATATAATCCAAAGCCACAACAATGCCGAGGAGTTGCGGGTGCGTTTTAGTATTCGAAGTGACTAGCGATAAGTTAATATGGAAAAGGAGACTCTCTTTTTATCTAAAATATGGAAACATTTCTAAGAAGACAAAAAATGAAGGAGATCTCTAAAAATTTGGCTACAAATGATAGTAGTTTTGAGTGTCTAGTAAACAAATTTAAAATTGAATAATATTAGTGAGAAGTTTTCTTTTTCTCAAATATTTCTTTGTAGGAAAAGTAATTGTAAGGTTTCTTTCTTTAAAAAAAAATAACACTTCCATTTTGTAAGTAATTAAATCTTTATTAAATCTCAATTTGTCGGTGATTATTATTCAATATTTTTTTGTTTGGTTTTCTTTTTTTTTCGTTTCATGGGATCTTGGTTTTTCTGTTTTCCAAAACTCTCGCTATGCTTATTCCGCTACTTTACTTAACTTCTTTACTTCGCATTTGCAAATTTTCACAACGTTTCTCTGTGGTTTTTACCTTTCAGCGGCCTTTTTTGGCCCAAAAACTTGACTTTCTTCAATGTTTTTCATTTTGTTTTCCATACTCGTGGTGTTCTTAGTTATTGCTAAAGATCTCTTATTTGTTTTATTATTTATTATTTGGTTTTTCGTTTTTTTGTTTTGCGCATTGCAACGGCAACGGCAAAAATTGGCAAAGATGTGTCGAAAAATAGGGAGTAGGAAGAACCAATGGCAGAAATGAAAACTGGTGGGGATCGAGGAGGAAATGCGCCCTGCTGTAATGCGAAAATCGGTTCTAGATAGCTCGGGGTTCTTCGGTCTTCGCTCTTCCGTTTCAATTTTCATTTTGTGTTCAAGGAGTTCGTTTAAATGGGTTCGAAACCGACGACTCTTGGCTCTTCTGCTCGAATTCTTCAGCTGGTATTCTTCTGTTGTTGTTGCTAAGACTTGTTCTGGTTCATTTTCTGGTTGTGTCTGCGTGTGACGTACACTATAAATCGCTCCATAGAAAAAGTGTAAACTATGCTATCCCATATTGATAGAGTTGTATAGCTTCAGCTTCGTCTGCTTCGTCTCATATAAATAGGTGTATACATAAATGAATATATATACATATATATATTCTGCCTTTTGTATAGTCATTAAATATGTATAATTTATTTATTCCGCCTTGTCCCGTTCATATATATATTTGTTTATATTAATATGTATATATGCAATTTATATTGCTTAACTTTTGACAATGCAACGCTTTGAAGCAAGAGGCAGACATAGAGAGAGATTCAGATTCAGTTTCAGTATCAGTTTCGATTTTTCCGGATTGAAAAGGGATTTCCCATACGATTTCCCCTCAGATCCTGTCAGTTAGAAATATGAAACTTTGCAAAGGAAGCGCCACTGTATCGTTAAACTAATAATGTTTTCTTAATCATTTTGCTTTCGAAATAAGTTGCTTCGTTTTGTTTAATTTGCTGTGTCTGTAGCTGTATCTGTATCTTACTAAGTGTCCTTTGAAACAGAGTTCATTACGTTACGTTATGGTTTTTAGTTTTACTTTAGTTGTAGTTTTACATTTACTGTTACGTTACTGTTACGTTCTTTAAGTTTAAATATTCACGAGCACGCGCGAGCATTTCAATTTGCATTTTTTGTTGCCTCAAAATGTACAATTTGCTTTTGTTTTTTTTTTTGTAATTTTCTTCATATATTTTCTCCTTGGTTAAGCTTACTATGTGGAATGCTTGAGTAAAATTTTCAGTTTCCGCTTTTTCCCTGCTCTTTTACAAAATAAATATTCATCATCCGCCTGAGGGGCTGGATGCTGATGCTGGTTCCATCGGGTTCCGAACTCTGTTCTCTGTCTCTAAAAAGTTTTTAAGTTACGTGACTTACGCCTTAAGATGTATTCTTTTTTCCTACTTTCTTCATTTTTTATATATTTTTTTGGGCTTTTTTCCTTTTTCTCGTCTCTAAAAAACTTCATTCTGGGTCCAACTTGCTTCAGTTTATTTTTCCTGATATTTTGTTGCCGTTTATTATTAGAATTTTGTTATTTAATTTTAGGTTTTCCCAGCCTGCACAATCCTCCGTTTTTCCATTCCTCCATTTCTCAGCTTGAGCTTTATTGCCTTCTCTCTTGTCTGCGGTTTTTCCTCTCCTATCTCTCTCTCTCTCTCCACGATAAGTTTTAGATTTCTACGCAAGTTTTCTTTTGGCGATATGTATGTACATGTGTTTTTTGGGGGGGAAAATTCAACTCAAGAAACTCAACTCAAGCTGGAACAAAAAATTAACAACAATTCGAAATTATCTTTTCTTAAAAACGTGTCTTTCGAAAAATTAGAATTTATTTATCCGTATTATCGGTATATATTTATATATATGTGGTAGATGGTAGATCTCTAAGTTTAATGTGTTGTTTTTTTGTTGTTTACGTTTAAGCTTTTTACAATAATGTAATTATAAGTGTAAAACATAATAATTTGTTTCGAATTCTCGTGTTTCTGTATTGTGTTTTGTGTTGTTGTGTTTTTCTCTCTTCTTTAGTTGGCTTAATTCAAAAATTAAAAATTTATGGAAAGCAACAGTAAGTTTTAAATTAATGCCTAAACTTTAATGCATCAGCCATATATTTATTTATTCTTATGTTGTTGTTTTGCCTTGCTTATTTGCCTTTTAATTAAATTTAAATCGAATATCATTATGCGTTTTCTCCTTTGCTGGTTTAATTTAATATATAATATAATACATAATTGCCTTGACTGAAGCGACTTAACATTTCTACAAAAGACGAATTCATATTTTGATTTGCGTTGTGAAATTGGCTTGGATATATCGAACAAACGAATTTTATTTACACACAATTAATTAACAAATAAGGAGAGAGTGGTACATAAAGGACTTAAAATTAAAAAACTCTCGCAATGATCAACAGAAACCTATATAAATTATTTATTATTTTCTTGAATGGTGCCTTTCTTTCTCTCATTTATCGTTTCTCCCTTCTCAAGTTTCCTTCTTCTCTCTTTTTTGCTTTTCCATTTTTTTTGTGTATTTTTTTGTAGTTTTATTTTTTTTTTTGCAATTTTATGCCTGCTTTTGGAGTTGAAAATTGTTCACTCTCTCTTTTAGTTTTTGCTGTTGGCTTAATTTTTTGCTTTTAAACATTTGTTGACAATTTGATGCTGCATAAAATACAATTGTTGCTTGGGTTGCTGTTGTAATTTGCTGGAAAGTTGCTGCCATTGCAATCGTCATGGCCTATGGAATCTGAAAGAGAGAGTCAAAGTTTTGATTAGTTTTTTGTTCTGACTTTGTTTGCTAATGGAAAAAAATTGTGTTGGGTCTTTGGGAAGAGACGGAATGTGTATATATATATTTTGTTTAATAAAATGAAGCTGTATATTCCTTGTTTAAATTCAAAATAAGAAAATTCCTAGGGTTTCAATTATTTTTGAAGGCTTTAATTGTATTTAAAATAAAAATCAAGTTCTCAAACGCATATTTATATTGTTTTTATGCCTAATAGACATGTTTTATACCTGAAATTATTGCTTTGAAGCTCCTAATATAAATCGTTACTAAAAACGATACATTTCCCTACACAAAAAGTGTTAGAATAAAGCCCTGCTTTCCATATTCACATTGTGGCCCATTCTCTTCCCCAAACTTGAGCTTAGCTACCACTGTTATTTAATTCAACTCTTTAAAAATAAAGTGCAGCCGCCACCGCGCACCACACAAAATCCAAAAGCCATTACACACTCCCTCTAGCCGCAAAAAAAAAAGAAAAACTAGAAAGAAAAATAAACTCTGCCAGAAACTGCAAGGGAAATAGAAATGGCAAAAAAGCTGGCCGCCATCCGCCGAGTCCTTTGTGACTGCATATCGCCAAAATACATTTGTAAGGAACGTAAACTGGACTGGACGGGGGTGACGGGATGGCAAACTGCACGTGACACTTCACTGGCCATTGGCATTGGCAATTTTTTGCTTGGCTCACTTTGTGGCCATTCGATTTGGCCGCAAGGACACGCCCGCTACATAATTCAGGGGCCGCCATAGCACACAGGGATATGTCTCTCAATTGCGAGATTGCTTTGGCCCCCGAATCCGCCCATGGACGCTCCTCTCGCCACCTCTCACCACTCACTCAGCCCACTATTCTCCCACGAGAGCAATTTGCAAAAACCAGTTAGGAAAAAGGAAGAGCTTATCCTTGGCCACCGAAGGCTTAGATACCCTGTGGAAGGCTGCTCGATTTATAGGTAAACTAAGCTCACAAAAGTCTTTGATTTAGCGGGGTATTAATGGTTTTTTAAAGTTCTGGGAGGAATCTCTGGAGAATTACTATAAAAACATTCCCTTTATTTACAAAATCAGCAAATGAAAGCACAAAAATACGTGTGCACATTGCTGTGTTGATGGAATTTAACAGCAGAAATTATTTATTGAACGAACATGATTTCTGCTTTAATTGAATTTCTCAATTTCGATTCGTGTTCATGTCAAATTTGTGTGTAAGCACATTAACCCACTCGTATTTCATTTGTTTATGCCGAAAAAATGCAATTAAAAGTGCGAAAATGATTAATTTAAATAAAATCAAGGCAATTTTCACACCACAAAATACATATTACATCTCTTCAGGCACTTTGAAACCTTATATTTAATATTTTCCTTAAATTTACCTCGTCAGATGCCGACTGCCTTCGTGGACGGCCATTTCGGAGGACTTGAACTCGTTAAGCTCCTTGCGAATGGCGGCCTTGTCCTTTGGCGTCAGTCTTGTCCACGGCTTGTCCGCCCTGCGATCATAGTCGTGGGCCTGCGTCACCTCGATGTAGTCGTTGAACCGAATGATCTTCTTCTCCTTCAGCTCCTCGACGGTCGGCCGAAAGCTGAGCTTGCGCAACAGATACGACTTCTTCTCCTCCTTTTGCTTCTTCTCCTCGGCGGGTGATTGAGCTGGATAAACACAAAATATATTAGTTAGTTTAATAAATAAATAAATATTAAGCAAACACTCACTTTTCAAGATATTGCGCTCGACCAGCTCCTCGGCCGTGGGTCGCATGGACAGCCTACGTATAAGACGCGCCCCGATTGCCTCCTTGGACTCCTTGAGCTCGTTGTCGGTGACCTGATGCAGGATGTTCCTGTTGATCAGATCCTGCTTATCCGGCCGCAGTTGTAGCTTCAGGGACAGCGACTCCTTCCGCGCGAGCTTCGCCAGCCGTGTGTTGTCATTATCATCGTCCCGATAGACAATATGGCCATCGCTCTCGTCGCTATCGCTGCTACTCTCCCGTATCACAAAGGGCCGTGTGTTCTCCTTGTTCTCCACGGTGCAAGGCAATTGGATGTTGAACATTTGCTGCCTGCTGTGGGTTAAGCATTTAAGAAGCAGACATTAACACATCATCATCATCATCAAGAACAACATTATATCATTCGCATTATGCCACATTAAATACTCTCTACTTGTATACAAAACACATACACGTATAGACACATAGAAAACCACAACAACAGGGACTAACTATAACAACAATGGCCAAGGAGGTGGGAGGGAGGGCGGCTCATGCATGCATCCCACCTTCATCATCCTCTCCCGCAAGCCTTCATCCCTTCGCAATCTTGGTTAGGGCAATCTGCCAGATTTCTGCCAGCTTCTCTCGTGCATAAATATCCCTGCATGTGTAGGATTTATTCATGCCGCTTTACCTCCATCTTTTCACCTACACTTGCAGTGGGAATCATAGCGCGGAATTTAAGCACCCATTATTATTATTGTAGGACATTTCAAAAGCGTTTGTTTTCTGGATTTATTGTTCTATAAAATTGTTATTTTCCTTTTAATTTATGATCTACTATTAAATGAGATATTTGTTGTTTGGATGTTAAAATATTTTCTACCTGATTTAAGGTGACTTTTGAGTATGACTCACCAAGAATTTATTAAAGAAACTTTAGATGATTTGAAAGGAAGCCTAAAACTGCTTTGCTAGCTTATTTATTTCTTGCTTTTAAATTTCATTTTATTGTCTTAAAATTGTGAGCATTTATATGACCTTAAATATTTTACTTTTTTTCAGATATTTCTTCTAGATTTTATTTCTTAAATTTCTCAAAAATAAACCTTAAATCTCCAAGTCTATAAATCCAGCCACAACTGTATCTATTCCCTTCAATTTTTTGTCCTTTAAGTTTTGTCACCTACAAAAAAAGGAAAAAAAGAAAGCAAAAGAAAAATGCTTTTTTCCACCTCTTTATTTTTCTTTGCTGCTGCGGCAGTTTCGTTTTCCCCCCATTTTCCTTTTCCTTTTTTTTTTTTGTAAATGGCACGTGGAGTGCACATCTGGCACACACACACTCACACACTGAGACAGACAAACACACACTGGGGCAAATAATATGCAAAACACATGCACATATATGTGCGCAGATGTGTTTGACTTTGTACTTAAAGCTTGAAGCTTGCCTCGAATGCCATATCCTTATATCCTGTCGGCTGCTTCCGCCGCACTTTCGGGGCGTTAATGCAAAACACGATTGGATAAAAACTGAACAAAGAGCGTATAGAGTGTGTGTGGGGTCCACAGGGCGTATGAGTGACGCTGGGCGCATACCCTTGGGGAAGTGCTGTACTGAAACACATAGTTTCGGAGCAACTGTCTCCGAGGAAGTCGACTGGAAATGCCGGGCAGGAAGCCACTCTTTTTTTGAGTTGCAAAGATTATAAGGATTCTGTTTTCTTCTTTTTCCTGGAAGACGATTTAAAGAAGTGCCCTTTTAGGGGACTTTTTTCAAGAGTTTAAAATAAGCTGCTTTTATATTTAATGAAATTATTTCACATAATTTTCTAAGCTTTATATCTTTTTTATAACATTTTAATCTCTAAAAATTGTATTTATTAAAGTATAAAATTCCTTGCAGCTATGCCTGCTTCCGCTCTGTTTCCTGTATATTTTTCTAGACTTCCTGCTTTCTTTAGCAGTTTTTCCTTCACCATTCAAGCGATTTAACCTCCATCAAAATGGCTTCATAGTGCCATATAACCATAAATTCAGCTCACTCTTGCATTTTACGAGGGAAATATAGACTGATATATAGATAGAAAGATAGATAGATGTGTGAGGATGGTTAGATATTGGAGGGTGCAGCAAGGCACAACAAGAAATCGCTTTTTCCCAGGCACGTTCTGCCTCCTGAGCTTCAGTTTCGCTGCAGCTCTCAGCTACTTTGCATATTTGGTTTTTTATTTGATTTTTGGTGCGTTATAAACTGCATAAATTGCTGGCTATATCAGTCATGGGAAATATTCAAAGATACTAGTACTTTTACTTTGAGTGAAGCCTGTCTTTGTGCTTCCCTCAATTTCAATTTAAATTTCACTTTCAATTTGCAATACACACTTGAAGTTTCCACTTGGCCTCTGGACAAATTCAGGGAAAACTTTGCCTAATGAAAAAACTTGACCTAAACACAACGCCGGAAAACTCATTTCCTTTCAACATTCTCCCTCTACTTCTTCCTGAATATTTCGAATGTGGGAAATATCAAATTAAAACTGGCAGATATTCCTTAGAGAAAAAATGTGTATGTGTGTCGGAGGGGGCATTGTAATTTGAAACAAATTCCAGCTTGAAATGAAACATGCAAGATTCGGAGGGAATAAGACAGTATATATAGCAGCAGGAAAAAGACAAAGAAACTTTTATGAAAAAGAAAATCTACACACACTTGTACACTCACACACATACATATAAATGGAAAGGACTTCAGTGTTGTGATAAGAAAGGAAAATATGAAAAACTATAAAGAATCTTTAAATACCCTGGCAATATATATGTTGTTATGAAATAGATTTTAATTCTTGGATATTTTTTATGGATTCAAGCTCAATATTTTGTGAGATTTTGGTACTGATTTCATACTTTAAAATTATAAAATAACAGACTAAACACTAAATCTTGATCTTAAATCCCTAAATTACCTCTGCGAGGGTATAAAGACAGAGAGAATAAAAATAATACATAACACACAGAAACAACGAAAATCGCACAAAAAGTTAGTAATTTAATAAGAGAAGTGTGCCTTGACGTAGTGTTGGTGATTGCGTGGGTGTGTGTGTAAGCACTACCAGTGTTGTAAAAGTTTCAGCTTTTATTTACTCAAAAAATAAAACAGAAACTTGAACTAAAATACAGACGGATGAGAGAGTGTTAGAGTGCAGCAAAGTGCAAGGATACAATGAGAGCACATTTTTTATATTGTTTTGTTTTGCTTTTTGTTTGGATTTTGTGAGAGGATTACTTTTGGAAGGACTGCGGGGTAGTGTTACATAACAACAGGACTAAGAGAGAAAGTGAGTGAGAGGAAGCGATATATCTTTTGGGATGCACTAAAAGCATTTTGCATACAATTTTTGTTTGGTTTTTGCATTGGTTTTTTTGGGCTTTCATGATTTCACATTACAAATAAATTAGCTAAAAATTGTTTACCATAATCTAATCCGTGGTCGTAGTATTGGCCTGATATTCGTTATTCGGTACATATTTTTTGTTCAATATTTGTTGTTGTTTAGTTGAGATAGTAGTAGTAGTAGTAGAAGATATAGAAGTGGGGGAGTTTTGTTGTTGTTGTTGTTCGACACGCACACACAAACGAATCGAATCGAAATCGTATGAAATATATAGAACAAACACAGGTTCAAGGGGGGCAGAAGGGGGAAAAAAGAGAACAAATTTTGTTATAGAAAATAGTTGGAATAACAATAAAAGAACAGAAAAACATAACAAACGGGGGTTTCCATCGTATCTTTTGGTGCGTTTTTCTTCGCTTTAAAATATGGAAAAAGTTGTGATTAAACTAGAGAGACAAACGCAACTCTCTGGGCAAACTTTAGTTGGGGTTTTTTGTAAAGAAAAAGCTACCAAAAAACGTGTGGAAGGTTGCTGAGGGTTGTAAGGATTCATCAACTGGGAATTAAGTAAAACGATACAAAATTTGGCTACTTAAAAGGAGGGAACAATGCTATTTAAGATAAAATATGGAAGTTATACTGCTTAATATTGATTTTTACACTAAAAAGTATATATCTGAAGCCTTTAGGTATTACAAATTTTAAATAGTGCTTGATTTTTATATTTTAAATTTTAAATATGAGTGAAAATGTACATTAGTTGTTGACTTTAAATATTTAAGAATTAACAGGACATTATTTTTATACATTATCAGATCAAATTAATGTTTTAATCTTGAAATATTTAACAAAATTTGAATGGTGAACGTTTTTACACACTTTTAATTATTTTTTACATATTTAAAACCCTTCAGAAAAATCCTTGTTCGAGCCTAAAGAGCATTGTCCCTTAAAAATCCTTTTGATTCCAGTCTCCTACTCACTTGAGCGAATAGTTATTGCCTGCTGCATCCTGACGCACCACCAGCGGACGCTGGTTGGCCGACTGTTGCTGGGCTGCTGCTGCAGCGGCCGCCGCCATGGACCCGATACCACCGTTGCTATTGGAAATTGCAGCCGCTGTGGCCGCACTGCCGGCTCCATGCTCCTGCGTGGGCGTCACCGGCGTGGAGGCGGAGGCGGGCAGGATGCCGCCCTTCTTCTTCAGCGCCGACTTGAGAGGAACTGCATTTGGTTTTGGCTCTTTGGCTGGAATTTCCTCGACGCGCTGCGTGTCCATCATGCGCACATGATTGCCACCATACGGGGCGTACTCATCGTCCGAGTCGAGCTCATCCTGATCCGGATCGTGATCTGTACAAAAGGATAAGGATATTCGGAATGAGTGAAAGGTTCAGTTAAACATAAAACATATGCTTTGGGGATTGCATTAAAGGGACAAGGAGACAGGGACAAGCCATTTGGGATGTTGATATTAAGTTAAAGCGATTATTTTGGTAAGAAAATCTTTTAAAGTTAGTCAATTTATAAAAATGTATCAATTCATGTTAGTCTCGTCTCGAAATTCAATTAATTAAAAATAATATCGTTCGATTTCAGCAATATTATCCACAATAAAGAATCCAAAATATATCGAAACATCAAATAAATATCAACATTCCCAACAACTAGCATACATTATGAAGTGCGCGTTTTTGTTAATGAGCTGAGGGATTAGCTAGCCTAAAAGGTGGGTTTTTTGGGATTCTCTAGGTGGAAGGATTTCTTTTTAAAGGATTTTAGGATTGGGAATTACCATCGTAGTCGTAGTCCTGCTGGTAATCCTGATCGTTAACAGCGCCTGGCCCGTGCGGTCGTCCAGCGATGAGCGTGGGGCTCGGCGTGGAGAACATCGGTGGCGGTGGGATCGGTCCGATCTCCGACAGCGGAATCGGTGGCTCCGGCAGCTCGCTGAGCATAACGCCCGGCGGCAGCTTACCGCCTGGATATGGAGGCGGTGTGCTGCCCGGTGGACCGCCCACCATTTTACCATCTTCGCCATCTATTTGGGGTTTCAATAGTTTTGTTTTTTTTTTTAGTTTTTAAGCATTTTAGGTGTTGGTTTTTCATCAGTTTCATCAGTGTTTCAAGCGGTAAAGGGAGCAGGCATATAGAGGAAGATATAGAAGAATAAACAGAGATAGCAACAGAGAAGATAGAGAGAAATGGAAAGAGATAGAGAGACACAGAGTGAGTGATAGCAGCTCTTGTTCGCGTCTAGCCAATGTATGTGTGTGTGAAAGTGTTGTGCTTGGGGTGAAAGTGACTGTTTTTTTTGGGTGTGTGCTTTTGTATAAAGGTGTACGAGAGAGAAAAGGAAGCTGATTTTATAGAAAACTATATCAAATCGTGAATATTTATGCCAAATATTAGATCATTCTTCTATTTAAGTTTATTATTACTTTTAATCCTTTCTATCACTTAAAAAGTGTCTAAAAGTATTTAATAAAAATTTTAGATACCAAATTTTATTCTTTAATTACTAATTTTTAAGCTATTTAATTTTTTTCTTGATAACGAGTAGTAACTCGCTTCAGGAATCAAAAAATATTGCATATATCTTCATCATTTACTTCAATTTCCTTTTTTCACTTCTCAATTGCCTTATTTTCTAATGATTTAGAAAAGTAGCTTTAAGGGGCTGCTAATTCCCTTCATTTCCGACTTACACATGTGCTCGTTGTGATAGCAGATGTTGACTCCGCGACGGGTCAGCTTGTTGGCACCCGACAGGGTATTGGGTCGCTCCATCTTCCCATCCACCTGATGGTGCCCACCGCCGCCGCCTCCTGGAGGTGGCAGCATCGAGCCCTGGATGGTGGGCTGCTCGAGATTGGGCGTGGATATTGTGCCATTGCCTCCGTGTTGTTGCTGCTGTTGTTGTGCATCAGTCTTGTCTTTTCTTGGTTCTGCAAGAGGAGAATAAAATAAAATACAATAATGAGTCAAAAGAGCACTAATTTATGTTTAAAGAACTATCCACTTGGCAGCTGGTTGTGTGTGGGTCTGTGCGCTTGACAAGCTTTTACTTTAATTGTCGTGTGCCAGTGGCTGGCAGGACAGGCTTCGTCCTTTGGGCAGTCAGAAAATTGGCTGCCGGGCAGCTGTTCCTGCAACCACTTGAGTGGCCACAAAGCTCTCACTTACACAACGCGAAAATGTATTCGGAATGGTTTTTCTTTTAAATTATCTCGTTATGTGAGGTATATAATTTCTATATCTTATATGTGAATAGATATTAATATAGCTTCGACATTTTTGTTAGGATAGAAATATATAATATTTGGCCCTCTCCCAAATTTATTTTCAATAAAAGATTGGCAAATCAAAGCTGAAAATATTTATTTTATATAAAATTTAGCACATTTTGTTCGACTGTACAACATGTCCTTGCACTTTTTCACTCGTGTTCATTTTCTCCCTGCACGGGAGTAATATTTTTAATTGTTGTTAAAGGCTTAAGCGCCGCTGCCAACTCTTCTCTCGGGCAAAGCGGTTTGGGTCAAATTGCGGCAAGGACTTTTCTGCTCCCTCGGGCTGACACGGCGGATGCGCATTATTTCCTTGTTAAATTTAAGTGGCAAAAGGTAGAAAAAGTGAGCGATAATTTGGGGTAAAAACAAGCCACAGTCCAACCGGAAATTGCCCCGAGTCCCAAATATATATTTTTAGACATTATCCCACCATCCCCAAAACACCAGAAAATATCTTATTTTCAGACTATTAGCGAAGATATTTGGATCTCTTTTGTTGGGGGCCTCGCAATTAAAATTCCACCCTTAATAGACAGGCGACAAGATCGCTTACAAAAGCAATTAAAGCACTGAAAATTCCAAACACTGATCCGGTTGACAGACAGCCGCCCAGCCAGTCAAAGAGGAAAATCCTGTGCGCACTAAATGAAAATATATTGCTCACACAGCCATATAGCCATATAGCCATCAGGCGATTAATTGGCAGACCAAAGACGAGCAAATTAATTTCAATTTTTCAACAAGTTGCGTGGCATAAACAAACCACAGCCCCCGTATAGTGAATAATTCATTGAATATTAAATGAAAATGTGCAGGGAAAAATGTTTCGGTTTTCAGAGGGCGGGAATAGTGTAAGTATTGCATACCAGTTTCGTTGTTAATAGCACGTAAATAAATATCAAAGCGTCTCTAAATACGCAGCACAAATTGGCGTACAGAAGGAGAAATTATTAATAAAATTATACAAGGGATTTGATAGTTGGAAAATTTAAGTTTTATAAATAGAAATATTGGGAAATGTATAAGTTTAATATTTGATTAATTTAAATGGTAAAAATGGATCAGAACATTACTTATATTTAAGTCTGAAATAGCTTTTGCTATGTTTTACAGAGCAAGAAATTAAGGCAGTAAAATTAATTAAATTTTTACTATTAATATGAATACTGAATTTTTTATTGTTTTTAACAAATTCTTACAAGAAATAACTTACAAAACATCTATTTAATCTTTTTTTAATAAAAACCAAAGTCAAAATTGTCCTTTTTTTGCTTATTTATTCTTCAATATTCGCTATAAGAATTTTATAAAATATTTTCCCTGTGGAAAGGCGTCTGTATATACACACTTTAGAGGCGTGGCAATCGTCAGCATCTCGGCAAACTATTCAAAACAGATACAAATTCCTTTGGCTAAATGCCAGCCACCAAAAAGACTTGACGTGTTTGCCTAAATATGTGTTTTTTTGTTTAACAAAAAATATCTTTCTCGCTCTTTTTTTGTTTGACGCCTGAAGTAATGAAATTCTTTTTCGCCTCAAGTTCAAAACAAAAAGTACAGCAAAATAAAACCCACGAAAAAATCTGTGATGTCTGCTGTCAAAATGAAAGACCGCAGAGAGTGGAAAAAACAGCCCTGACTTTGACATACGCTGTGTGTGTTTATTTATTGCATTGCATTCTGTATGACGGCAGTGTACACAAAATGGAAACTAATGTTAGCTAAATGAAAACCAATTAAAATGCACAATCAATTATGTAAATGGAGATAAAATGTTCTGGCTCCGACTCTGGGCAATTTATCAATTAGAGACCTGTCAGAGGCTGCAAAATTTAAACACAAAGTGGGCATAGAGAGCTCTCGTTCATATCTGATGAAAAGCAACTCACACACACACCGACTCTGAAAATACACCTAATTTTGGCCTAATCTTTTGGGGCTAATCTCTGGGGAGTTTCATCTCTTAGGCTAAAGTTTTCCTTGGCCTCGCCTGGAATCTCTCTTGACTCATTTTCCTCGAAAACCGAATTTCCCTCTTATCTGAAAAGGGAACAATGCGCACACTAATGACATTAATTAAGCAGAAAGTTTGGCCTCTAATTAGCAAACACACACACACACACAGAGGGAGAGAGTAGACACAAACATGGCCGAAATCATTAGAGCCATTCCCCTCGCTTGGCCAGAACCGACACTTGAAGCAAAACTCTAATCAATTATCCTTGGTGCGCCGCGTCTGCAATTACAACGAGAGAAGGGAATGTCCTTGGGCGGAGCAGAAGAATTCAAAGAAAATCGCTTGATTTTACCAAAAAGAAAACTTGGCAGACAGGACACAAAGTCCTTAACTTAACTTCACTTTACATCAACAAGCTCAAGTTTTGCAAAATAAATTATTTAAAATTCATGCCAAATGTGATTCTGCCTCTTTTTGGCCAAGTTAATTAAAGTTTTGCCTGCCACAATATGATTTCCACTCACGCAATAAAGTTTATTTTGGTTTTCATGTGTGTGTGTGCGGGTGTGTGGGCGACACGGTGACGTCACACGGGATTTAGATTCATGTTAAACGTAATGCGGAGATTTATTTATAATTCAACCATCGCCCCCCCGGAAAATCAAATGCGAGGGGAATACATTTACCAGACAGCGAACAATTCGTTATGCAGCCGCCAACTAATTGCGCGGCGAACCCACACAATCGCAGAATGACAGGTACACAGAGGGAAAATGAGTACTAGATTCCTTTAAAAGAGTCTTTAATTAAGGAAAATTATTAAAGAGAAAGGAGAAAGGGTTTAAGAAAATATTAATTATGGTTTTTGGGTTTTAAAGTTCACCTTTCACAATAAATATTTTGTATTTCAGAGGTAACACTTCTATAAAAACCATATTTTGTTCACCAATTTCTTTTCTTAATTTGTCACTTTCTGTGAGTCAAATAATATCTTTAAAAATATTTAAAAAAAACCCAAAACAATAACTCCTACACCTGCATTTACTTGCAAAACTTTACCTAAAATTATTTTCCCTGCACAAAACTCGTTGTTTTTAGCTCTCAACAAATCAACGAGAAGAGGGTCGAGATGGGGGACCTGCCAGTAACTGCAGGCAATGTGTGGATATTTGATAAATAAGCAATGAGCATTGTGTATTTGCGGTGGATCCACCCAGAGAGCAGGAGATGAGTAGTCCTGGGAATGATGCCTCTGCTCCTGCAGCAGAAAAGGCCGCAGGCAACAAATTTTCATAGCTCATTTTCAGTTTTTGCATGGCAGGCAAGCGTCAGAGAAGAGGACATTTGGGGAATACACATACGAGGACATGTGTTGGCTCCTTTTCACAGAGATAAAGAGAGAGGGGGGAGATTGACAGGCAGAGGCACAGCCTCCCTCTTGACGTCACAACGAAATTACATTACTCATACGCCATGTGGCCGCAGCAGGGTCTTAAAGTGGCGACGGAGAAGGATGAGGAATGTAAGGATATGTGGCAACAACACGTGCATTTGACTTAAGCCAAAAGCCCCAAGAAAAGAAACTGCATCTTGGCCTCCAAATTGGCTGGGAATTACAAAACTGCATCACGTATACGACACGTTGAGCAAAACTTGGCAATTACAACGAGAATGCCAACGGCTGCGCAGGCCTTAAATCAACACTGTCACAATTCATTAAATTTAATTAATGCGGCACTCTCTCCCCCCACTTTGGTATCGTTAATTCAATGAAAACGTAATGGAAAAAAATGAAAAATGAAAGGTAAACCATATCAATTTGGTTACATGTCTGGCAATGTATAATAAAATATACATCGAATGAGGGTCGGCGTTTCCCCTGACTTGTGACACATATGGAAAGTCCTTTTTGCATGGCAGCAAGTGCTCTTGTGCCAGTTAACTCGTCGTCATCAATTCAAAAATATCTTTCTTTTCTATTTGTCATTCGCCATTTCACAGTTTTTAGTGTTTGCCCAAGCGAAAAACATTTTCCACTCGAACATTTTCCACACGAATAAGTACACACACTCGCTTGACAATGGCGAATAACTGGGGAAATTTTATTGAATATATAAAAGCAGCAGGAGAAGCACAGAAAAAGGGGTTTCGCGCTTGAATATTTCCAATGAAATTGCCATTTTTTTACAGGTAAACTAGGTGAAATTGCATTTGTCTTCCGAAATTGTTTGCAGAAGAAGTTGAAAGAAAATTTAATAAGTATTTAAGAAGAGTTTTGAAACTATTCTTGGGCTGCAAAGGAACTCTTTTTTAAACTTTAGACTGGAAAATGTTTTCAAATTGTTTCAAAGTAATTTATACAATTTTTGTATAGGTTTTTGTTTATTGAAAATTCTAATAAATATAAGGAAGAGCTTGCCCTTAATATATATAAATTCAAAGCTACCCATTCCTCAGCCCACCATAATTCACAAAGTAAACAATTATCCCAAAATTTATAAATATATCTTGGCTTGATCCTCGGGAGAAATGGCTGCCCTTTCACCTTTTCACCTGCTAAGCTGTTGCTTTTCTTGGCTACATATTTCTTTATTTTTCTTATTTGGACTTCCATTAGCCGGCATATAAATTCAGGCACTTGGGCAAACCAGACACGACGCATTCCACTTGGGCCACGCAAAAAATCCGCCCAAAAGTATTCTGAACTTTGGCCTTTCAACGCCGCCGTGTTTACTTTCAATATTCAACTCACGGCGAGTGGATAAGTATATATATATATATAAAAATAAAAAACGAAGAAGGAGAAATAAAGAAATACCCAGCATTCCGCGGCATTACCGCCCGAGGAGACGGCCGCCGCAATCAAAAAAAAAAAAAAAAGACGACACATTGGCCCACAATCTGTTTTGGCCGAGATTGAAATGCGTTTGGCATTTAACAGGTTAATGCAAAAATAAACACATCAAACAGCGGGCTGGCGAGCACGGAGAACAAATACCTTTTGTACAATTAAAAGTTTTACGCGGCAATTTTCCCCCAAAGGCAGCGTGTAAACAAAACAATGCAGCTTCGGCATCGCCAAATTAAAAGGCGATTAAAAATAAATTAAGTTTACACCGGCAATTGTTATAAGCCAAATGGCAAACACAGCGGGAAAGCGAGCGGCGGCGTTGTAACGTTTAACGTTGAAAAATGTTTGATTTTCATTTTGAATTTCAGTTTGAGTTTTTCCTCCTTCCATCGCAGCATCCAATCTCCCATTGAAATGTATACAAAAGGTGAAGGTCGAATGTCGCGGCCAAGGAAAAACAATTTTTATTTTCCTTATTTTTTCTTCCCCATTAACGAAATTTTTTTAGCTAGCCCCAAGATTTGTCATCGCAATGAAATATTTGTTTGGGGTCTACTACATACTTCTCCTCGCAAAATAGAATTAAATTCGTTGAGGTGGCGATTGATGGTCATCCAAAGTGTAGGCGGGAATCCGACAAAATGCGATCGGCTTTGGGGCGGATGCTTAGAAACAGCAAAATCAATTTATTTTCATTAATGCAATGCGTTTAAATATAGACCTCGAGCTATTTATTTTTATAGATTTTTTTTGGGTAATACAAATGGCTGAGATTTGTAATAATAAAATTCATTTGTAGGGTAAAAACTTTAGAATATTTGATAAAACCTAATTTAAGCTCTAAAGATATAAAATATTATTCAAAATATAATATAAATGGCTATAAAATATTTCCAAAAAAAAGAAAACTAAAAAAAACCTAGTAAATGTGATTCATATTATTTAAATTCAAAATAATATAAATCAACACCTTAACTATTTTTAGATTCCTCCGTAAGCATGCCTATTTTAGGCATTCGAAAAAACTGCTCGTATTATTAAAAGAAAAATCACTTAATTGACTTTTTTCCTCCACTTTCTTGACAACAAAGTGTCAAATATTCCTCTTTCGAGACGCAAATGATGATGATCGTTATACATTAACACCTAATGACAGTTGACGCTCGTCCGGCTGCAATTTTTACTGCGAATATATATCCTATTTTCTTTTGATTTAGTCTAGAGAACTTGTCGAGGATATTTTGTTTTATGGCTTTTGAGAAATTAATGTCGCATTGTTACCTCCTTCACCCAGCGTTTAATACGTATTTTTTTATTTTTCAATCTGCTATATCTAAGCGTTATGTATGTACCATATTTGTGGGCTATATAACGCAACAGATTTATGTGATGGCAAAGGGGCTACGAAAAATTGTGGCTTTTCTACTTTCTTAATTTGATAGATGAAATCAGCACTCAGTTATGCACAGGAAAATAAATATAGAAATGAAAACAAATGAGCATCGGCGAGAGCCTAGCGAAGAGTATTAAATAAATTCATTTAAAAGGTTGGACACTGCCAGAGGGAAGGTGCGTAAATCTGCCGCTTTTACTGATTTATGGCCGGGCCGAGAAATTGTTGCATATCGTAAAAAATGAGGGGGAAAACGGGAAAAGCATAAATAACATTTAATTTAAGCTTGAACTCGGAACTTGGAACTCGGAAACGAACCCCGAAAGCAAAATAAAAGAAAGGGAAAAGGCCAGAAGTGAGAGCGAGAAAAGTTGATGAAAAACCGTTTCGACAGAAAGCCCGCAGCATAAAGAATTGGTCGAAAGAACAAAATAATGCCATAAAAATAAAAATCAACAACGTGCGAGAAGGAAAAGTTATGCCAAAGTTCGGGGTCGGCGGCAACTTGAACTGCGGTTTTCGAACATAATCAAAGACTAACAACAAGTGCGGCGCGGGTGGAGGGGGCGGCAGAAAACCGGAAAGTTTACGAGCCGCACACTCGACACATGGACAGCCTGCCCCCTTTCTTTTTTCCTGCTTCTTGCCACGCCCACACCCACACACGCACGCACACTTGGGCACACACACGCGCCACTGCGGTGTAAATTTTATAGATGCGCCGCCCTGGAAAGTAGGCAACACCAAATGGCAAATGGCAAAAAAGCCGCGCGGAAAAGTGGGCGAAAAACACAAAATTCCAATTAGAGATGTGCCTGGCAAAGTCGCCATCGAAAAGCGAGCATTTTCATTTTCATTTTCATTTAATTGGAATGCACAATCTCTGAGTCCTTTTTGGCTTTTATTTGCCAGCTCACTTAACTTTTAATTGTTAATATGACAGAGTTACATAGAGTTTAGTGCGAAAACTGATGGAAATCTCTAAAGAAGTTTCGATTATTTCAAGTCTAATTGAATAAGTGAAAGAAATTCTTAGGCAAGAAGTAAAATTATTTGATTAAAATCGTTTTGTAAGATCTGAATTTTGAGTTGAAATTAATTTAGAAAACCTGGTAACATAAAACATAAATAACTTTGTACCAAAAGAGTTTCATTATTTTAATATAATATTTGTAAGACTTGAATTTGAAGTAGAAAAAGTTCAAACATTATTTTTTTTTTCAAGATAAATACAAATTGTAATATTGAAAAAATAGAGTTAAACTCCTAGAGACACTTATTAAACCCAGACATAACTTTCAGTACTTATAAATCACACATTCTATTCAAAACACTTTAAAGAAACCCCTTAAATATAAAATCCATTTAATTTTTTATACATTTCGGTTATAGGAAACCCTTTTCTTCCAAAAAATCCCAAGAAATTAATAAAAGCTAACAAATCTCTGCCTAAATAATAGTCCATCAGCAACTTGTCGTCCTGTCAAAGTGACAACATTTAAATTTAACTCATTAATCAAGCACAGCTGCGGACTCAAGTATGTGTAAATCTCTGAAAGAGGTTTTTCTCAGATTTATCTAGCAAATAACCCGGATTACACACTCTCAACTCTCGACACATTCACCTGTCATAGGTCGTCGGTCCTCGGTCGTCGTTTGTCTCGATTGCAGATACTTGGACTTTGTTCAAAGCAAAACTTGTAAATCTGCTTAGCAAGCCCACAAAAAGAAAAGGAAAAATATGAAAAGGGATACAGCTTGGGGGAGAGGGAAACTCATCACATTGGATTTGTTGTCTGGGCAACAATTCCACGGGTGTCTGCCTTTCGTTTTAGCCGATTTCTTAGTGATTCTTACCATAGTGGAGTCTAGTCTGCAGAGGGTTTAAATTTAATGAAAGCACAGAGCCCGCCCCCCTGTAAACGGCTTGGGGAGAGACAAGGCGAAAAATCGGCTACAAGCGGCATTAACGAGCCCCAGGGCTTAAAGGGGCTAAAAAGCCCATGGAAATGGGGTGTGAGATTGAGTTTTCTTTTTGGCAGGTTTTTCCCCACAGTTGCGGCCTCTAGGACACGTGGTGCGAGTGCTGAGTAACAGTTAACGTCACTTTAACACTGCCAAACGAGTTTCCCTGGCCGGGGGCCACATTTCGGAGCACAGCATACAAAGGCAGAGGCAGAGGGCCTGCCCACACTTATAGGCAAACAGCCCAAAAGCTTTTCACACCCAATTGCTGGAACAACAAAAACAAAGCAGCAGCTGCAGGGGAAAACGCTTAGGAAAGGCCGCACAGCCTCGGAGAGATGAGTTTTCCCAGTGTGTTTGTGTTTCGTACGTGCTTTCAGCTATTTTTTTGTTATGTTTAAGGCATACTCCGAATTATGATTACATTCTGCTGCTCGGTTGGAAGGACTAACTCATGTGTGTCAGTCTAGTACAGTCAAGCTTGAATAGCAAAGACCAGGGTATAGATGGAGCTGCTCTAAATAGGAGTCAAATTCTATATATTATGTATCTTCTTTGGAAAATAATTATAATATAGTTTGTTCCTTAGTTTTATCTTTTCTAGAGCCTTAAATTTACTTCCCTTTTAGGCTGTTACTACTGTATCTTCTGCCTCCCCAAAGACCTTATCGAAATTGAGCAGACAAATTGCTTAGCTAAAATAGGTTTAGATACAAGCTTCCCCTCCTAAGAACCAATATCTTTTGTTTCTTGGTATTTTTCTGCTGCGATTCCTTTCATTTTTTGTTTTTTTCATTAAATTTTCGCAGCTTTTTCCGGTAACAAGAAAGATTTCCTGTCATGTTTGTTGTTCTTCTACATGTTCCCTGCACAACATAAAAAAAAAAAATATATATAATGCTCATGGCATAGTTAAGGGCGTTGGCTTCAATCAATAGCTGAAGGTCACACACCAGGAGAAGTTCACTCAGTCGTCCTTCTTTTTGTTTTTCTCTTTTTTTGTCTAGAAGCGAAAGGAAAATGATAAGCGTCCTGTTTGGCACATTAATCATACGCCATGTGTTGCGCCTGTCGCAGAGCAATTAGTTTCAGCATTTACGGCTTGAATTATGCATAGGAGCAGCAGCAGTTGGCCCTTGAGATCGTATATACATCTACCTCCTATATAGCCCTGCACAGCGAGAATATTTCTATGAATATTCAAATAGGAAAAATATTTAATTTGAAAGAAATACAAACAAGAAGATCACAAATCTTATTTTTATTTTCAAATTTCTTTATTAACTTAAAATTCAAAGCTTTTTCTCTTCGCTTTTCCTTAAATGGCTTTTAAAATCTTTAAAAATTTTAAATTTTTCTCTCTGTTTGTTATTTCTGAGAGCATCTTGGGCAGTAAATTGCTTTAATTGACAGCGGAAGTGCCCCGAATAAAACATTTTTAAGGCAACGGCAACGGCGGCGTCACAAGTGTGTTAGAGCCTTGCAATAAATTAGCCATCATTTTTGCCCAACCAACAACGGATGCCGGCAAGGTCATCCTCTTTCTACCATATAATAATGACGACGATAATCATGATGATTTGTTGTTTGTTTTGGTTAACAAAAAAAGAAAGAAAGCAAAGAAAACACAAGAAAAATCTGTTGACAAGAACTTGAGCGGGAATTTTGGCCAGAATGACATAATTAAAAAGAAATAATTTACTGCCATTGCGAAGAACTGAAAGTGAAAGTAATAAACATAAATTTAAGCCCCGGGAGAGGGAGGTGAAGTGGGATCCCAAGGATTTCCGATTCCTCTAGGGCAAGCTGCTGACTGCCATGATTGATGGCCAAAAGTAGAGCAAAGGCTTTTGTCTTTATGTAACACTCAAGGAGTAGAGTTTATTTGGCAAGCGAATTGTCATCAGCTGATGCCATCGAGAGATATATTAATGAAGCTCCCAAGTAAGATGATTGATTGTTGTGAGTTGCCGAGAGACAATTGTTGATCAGGAGGAGTCCTCATTAGTAATATTAATTTCCCGTCCCTCTGACAAGGGTTTTCCTTGACGGATTCCATATTTTTTATCATTAAAAGCAGGAAATGTATCACATAAATTTAAGCTTTTAAAATTTTATTGATTTCTCTCTTTAATATACCAGAAAATTTAATTTATAGCTTTTCTTAAAATAGTTAAATATTAAATTCTTTGAAAGAAAGCGTAGTAAACATTCCCTCTGCCTTTGATATATATTTTCTATATTTTTCTAGCCGCAAATAACACTTTTGCTTATTTATTTAAAGTCGTTAAGTGCAAGCAAAATACCAACAATATTTATTCTAGCCGCTCAGGAATTTAAGCCATAGAAATAAAACATATGAATTATGTCCGCACATTAAAGAGACAACATCGAGCGAAAAAATATATATTGAAAGGAAAAAGAAGCCAAGAGCGAACATATTTTCAATGGCGTCAAAGAATTCGAATGTCGAGAATTTTTTCACTGAAATGAATCACGGAGGCAGAGGCTGAGGCTGAGGCAGAGGCAGAGAAAAGCGGAAAATAAATTCCCGCTCAATGAGTCAATGTGTCACATGCACAGAGGACAGCCTCTCCTCCTCTTAATTATAATATTCATTAAGCTCGCAACAAAATTAACATGTTATAAATATAAATAAGCAAAGCGGAGAGAGAGAGCGCAGACTAGGCACCAAAAATAGACACCGCAATATAGAAAATATATAGGTATATATATAATAGATGTGGCAAATAAAAACACAGTTCATTAACATGTAAAGACTTCTGGCTGCAACAAATTGCCAACACATTTCGCCTTGCCGAAGGTGAAGTTCATTAAAATTCCGCGTCACTCAAACAACCAAAAAACTGAGCGCCAGCGATTGGGTGAAGGTCGGGAAAAATAGTTTGTTTTCCTCCACGCAGTTTTCCCTTCCCTCCTCCTATCTCTCTCTGTTGTACTCATCATTATCTTGGCCATCATCATCAGCATTCGCCATTAGCTTTGGCTTTAGCATGTGCGGACAACGGCTGGAAATTTGTTTGTCCGCTCGGTTTGTTTGTTTTCCTTGGCTGACTGATGGCGGGGCGTCATCTCATCTCTCTCTTGATGACGTCCAGCAATTTCACGCTTTTCCCCCCCTCAGTTTTTTCCTGTTTTTCTCTGCTTTTTTTTTACTTAATCTGTATTTTGTTAGCTGACGCTGCGAATGTGCGGAAATGCGTCTGCCACAGAAACATCATTTGGGATTTGAGATTTATCTTTGGGAGCAAAGCCAAAGTAAATTTTGATTGGCAAATAAATAGCAGAAAATTAATTTGATGGGAATTAGATCAATAAATCTTTAATGAAGGACTTGGTCAATACAAAACAAGTTGAACCAGCCAAAAAAAGGGGCTCAATAAATTAAAGATAATAAATAACCAGATAAAACCTTAAAAAAAATGAAACCTAAACCACAATTAAATAGGAAACACATTAATCTTGCATATACATACAAATTAATTGTATAATAAATACACTTTTTATGTAAATTAATTAAGATTACACACACACACAACCCTATCAAGCAGCTTAAAGCCATTTTATATGGAATTATCTATAAATAAATTCAAAAGAAAACCACCCACAATTCATTAAATTAAGTTGCATAAATCCCAGTTAATCTTCTCTGCGAAATAAATAAATTTCCTTGGCCATATACAATTGCCTTGATCACGCAATCACAACATAATCTGTGGAAACCTAATGTGCTCTTATCGCCACTCAAGGTAAATTACAATAAAATGTGATGGAAAACCTGAGCACACAGTTCAGCAAAGTGTAATTAAGACACAATCAATCAAAGGAAGAAAAGAAATAACCCATATATATATCTCACTAATTGAATTCAGAGAATTTCAACAGGACCAACTTTGATAACAGCTTAATTACTTGATAACCTGAGGACATCGACATGCTGGCTGTGGATTTATGTAATTAGTTTTGTTCCAGATAGCAGCAGCACATGCATACATAAATTACCATAAATCAAAAGGAAATAAAACTGAGGGAAAAACCTAGCACAAGGATGATGATGATGATGATGACGATGGTTAGTTAACCGTCCAGGAGGAGCAACTTTCCGGCCAAAAGTCAGCGCTTGACAGTCATTAGTCATATAAAAACGAACAGATATGTGGCTGGCCTGCCTGTCCTGGCGGCTGCCCTGATGTGGGTCCGGATGATAATGATGACAGCCAACATAGCCACAGGAAGAAAAAGAGCCGACAAGCCAGATGATAGTCGTCGGGGTTTCCTCCCTGCTCCTCCTTCTTCTTGTGACCCCCCATCAAGATCAAGGACAGGCGCAAAAATCAAAGCCACAGAAAAGCGAAAGCTAGAAAGGCCAAAAGCAACTGCATTTTATTGCGGCTGGGCTTTGACCTTGAAATAGGAAAAACCTCGGCCTTGGCATCAAGGGGATATTGCTATATAAAATTTCAGTGCTAATTTAAGGCAAGAAAAATGATGAGCCTTAAAAACTTTCAGATGGCTTTCTGGGATAAATACAAATTTACAAGGATTTTTAAAAGTGTTCATTCCATTTTCCAGGCTTTCCTTATAATAGTTTTTATGTGTATTATTTTATTATCTATTGAAACAAATTTTCTCTGTGCAAAACAAACGCACAATGAAAGTGAATATTATGCAACGAAAGAGCGAAGCCACAGAACCACGACTAAAAAATCCCTCAAACAAAAAAAAGATAAACGAAATCTGTAAAAGGTTTTCCTGCACTCTCTGCTTTTTATATAGTATATTATATATTTTTTTATATTATTTCGCTGGCATTTATCTAAAGGCCTATCCCCGGGCTTCCTTTTGTGACCGAGGGTTGCGGAACTCAAGGGGACAGACACCTGGCAAAAAGGGTTAATTAAAGTTGAGCAACGCCCACGTCCAAGGTGAGCAATAAATTTTATGGTCTCTCCAGTTTGCGCTTTTCATCTTCCCACAGCAGCACAAGGGGGGTTTTCCAGGACTTCCCCCCTTTACGTTTTTTACCTTTGTCAAAGCAAAAGCGGCTTCCACCACTAGTTTTGCTTCTGGGTAAAAATAAGTATATTTTACAACATATTCCCTTTGTTATTTACCAATATTTATTTCACTTGTTGTTCTTCTTTAAGGGGCTTATACACAAAACCCTTTTGACAACTTTGAAGTGGCTCTAGACAAGCACAGGAGGGAGAATGAAAAAAAGGACAATACTTGAGTGAACTTGAAATACAAAACGAGCTACAGAATAGCAAAGAAGTCCGAAAGGAAGTCGACTTTGAGTAGCAGGAAATTACAATTTTAACCCAAAACAGCAGCAGTTCAGTCCAGCATTAAAATGAATTACAATAAGAAGTTGGGTCAAGACTATGAGATACCCAAGCTTTGGGGTTCTAAACTAAAGAGAAAATATTTGGAAAATATTTTTACTTAATAATACTTAAATTTTTATATTTTTTTGTTGTAAATATAAAATATTTCTTTAAAAATTTGCCTTTAAAAATGCAGAAATGAACAGATTCTTATACAACTAATGGGTATTTACAAAAAATTTAAAGAAAGCAAGGCCATTTTATGTAGTGCCAAGTCATCAGGAGCAGAGGAAATTCCAGTGCAAGGAAGTCCTTAATTTGTTTGCCTTTCCTCTGGCCTCTTTTCTCATTCCTCATTTCCCCATTTCCCATTCCTTTTTCCACTCTTCTCGCTTTCCCACTCTCTTGAGCACATTTTCATTTGAATTTTTAATTTCGCCACGCCCACATTCTGTGACACTTTAAGCATTAGTTTGACACAGGCGGGGATCAGGGATCCTGGCCATTATTCCAGCCAGGATATGATTCTCTGGCATCTATTTAAGTGAGTGCAAACTTTACCCAACATTACGTAACACACACATACAGACAGGGCAAACATTTTGCAAATTTTCAACGCAAATTGTTGAAGGCACAAGCGCCCTGAAAATCAAGGAGAACACGGCCACGCGTCATGAATTTTTCTCCTCTCGTTTTTTTTTTTTTTGGGAGCTGTTGAAAATTTTATGCAAAAGCGAAAAACACAAGAGACAAAACCCAACCAAATTGCAGCCGAGCGAGGAGAACCCTGGCTTTTGGGTTCCAGCGTTAGTAAATAAAATTTTCACTGGCATGTGCAACCAACCAGGGAAACAGAAAACAACAACAACCAGCAGCTAATAGAAGAATTTTATTTTATTTCATTTCATTTTATTTATTTAGTAGGCACTTTTCACTTTCATATTACTAAGCAAACACAAATTTCAGCTCGTAATGGGTCGGCGGCGAGTTGATTTTAATTTAAAGATTAGCATTGAATTATTTAACAATGTCTGGCAGCGGCAGCAGCAGGAAAAATTTGAATTATGTGCCATAGAAAATTATGCGGAAATTGTGGAAAATGGAGGAGGCGGGAGCCATGTCAAGAGAGAGAGACTCCTCCTTCAGAGGCACCAACATTGATAAATGGGAGTGGAATTAGTTGAACATGGCAAGGTCCTTGGTGCGGTTCGTTTGCTTGATTGTTTCCTTCAGCAAACACACTTGTTGCAGTCAAGTAGCTGCCATTTTCTTTACTGGGAAACTAAAGGGAATTTTGAATAACATTTTAAAGAAAGAAAATAAAGTAAACGAAGTCTTAGAAGAACTATAAGGAAATTGTTTAAAGGCGGTTATTAATTGAATGATCATGGTTGCTATAAAGCCTCAATGATTCAAAAATAAAGAAAGATATGATGTTGTATGTGCTATATATCCTTCAGATTTCTTAGACATCCATTTTTCGCTGCCATTTCCTAGAAAATATCTCCTTGAATTGGCCTGGCCAACAACAATTAGGCTTCAAGTGTGCGCTTAAAAAACCCGCAAAACGTTAAACGAAACGAAATGAAACGTCACAGCCAAGAGAATGGCAAACACAACCGCTTTTAAACACACACACCCCCCCAAGAGATACACCCATCCCACACACACATATGTGACAACACACACACACACTCTTGTGAAAGGCAAACAACAATACAAACAGCAAATACGGCCAAAATCCACGAAACCAGAACGCGACAATTGCGCTTTGTGTTTGCGGAAAATGTGGAGAGGAAACTGGGGCGGTGGAAAATGAGTAGAAAGGGGGAAAGGGGGAATCGGGGGAAAAAGGCGTGATGGCCAGCGGTATAGCTCTGCCAGTGGCATGCGGCAGGGCCTGTCCTTCAACAAAGTTGACCTTGCACTTGCCACTTGCTGCTGTTTCTGCTGCTGCTGGCTGAGTTTTCCTGTGCCGGATGTTGATTCTCTCATCGCGTTTTCCCCGGTTGCGTTTGCACTTTCTGCCTCATATCTCCTCTTTTTTTTGTGGTGTGCAAGGACGCGGCAGAACCTGATAAACAGACACACAAACACACACACACTGAGGCATGCCTCACTGCGCCCACGTGCCGCATTGGAAAGTGCGTGGAAAGTTGTGAAAAACGAACTCTGAATTCATTTTTAATTACATATTTTTTGTGTGCAGAAATTGCAATGGCAAACAAACAGTACATTTTTGTGAGTAATTTTTTTGTGGCCTCCTTTTTATTTTATTTGGGTTTTTGGTTTTGGAAGCCAGCCAACCCAGGAATTGTTATGCAAAATAGTTGTGAGCAAACCTTAGGACAAAATATTTCATAAAAATCAGGAACTTTTACAAAAAAAAAACCTTAAACATGATTTTAAAATTTTAAAAATTTTTTAAATAATAAATATTAAAAACTAGCCATTTATTTATGGTCTCTTACAAATGTTTTTTATAAATGTTAATCAGAAATCAAGGAAAATATTTAAATTTTTGAACTGGCAATTTACCCTTCAGCCAAACTAAATATTTAAATTGCAATTTACACCAATTAAAATTCAATTAATTCTTTAAATATTTTATTTTTCAATACTCTCTCACACTTTTACTTTTTCCCTTGTGTAAAAGCACAAAAAACTACAAAAATAAGTGGATAAAAACCAGAATTTCAATTTAAATGCTGGCCCAAATAAGTATGCAACATTTGGCGTTTTGTTTTCCTTTTTTGGGGGGGGGGGGTGAAAGTAAATTCATTGAAATTGTTTAGCAAATAGTTGTGCCGTGTTCGGCAGAGATATTCCACATGAAATAGCTTCACTGCCAGCCAAAATCATAAATAAGCTTAGTTTTCCATAGCCAGCGACTCAAAAAATTTTATTAGATTACTTTCGCCTGACATTTTCTGCATTTTCTTGTTTATCTCCTGAGGGGAGAAAGCGGAAAACGAGAATCAAGTGGGAGAGAGATTGAGGGCACTGGTGACAGTTTTTCATTTTCCCGTTAAGAAGAAGGAGGAAACAAGAAACAGGATATATCTTTTCGATAGTTGTCCTTACTTTGTCGTGACAGATAATTGATTGCTTCGCTGCCGCATTTCGAATTGATTGCAGCAAGTTTGGGGCACTTTTTGATGGATTACCTGGCACATACCATATAGTATTCCTTAGCTTTACCTTAAATCCAGCTTAAAGAGAGAGAGAGGAAAACTCACCTGCAAAGAAACAAGATAAAAGTTCAACAGTTAGTTATGTCGGTTTAATTAAATAAGAGGACTTAACATTAGCCCAGGGCCTAATAATTATGTAATTAAATGTTAATCGACACAATTTCGAGTAATTAATTTAATCTCACTGCCATGGCTGCTGTTGATATTTCCATGGAAAGCTTCTCTACTTGCCACAAAGCACATTTGATGCTTCATTTAATCGAGTTAAAACAGAGGGAGATGGGCGACCAGAAAGTGTCAACAAAGCAGCTTACCCGCCCACAAATCGTCACCTCATTCTGCAAAATCACAAAAAGTTTCAACAAGTCACGCATTCAATTAAAAGCTCCCTGCTTACTCTGAGTTTTCCCCCACCAATCCGCTTTTCATCGCCCGGCCTGATGATGACTCTGCGTTAATGTTTGCGGATTATATGGAGTCAAGGCAAGGCAAGGCCCAGGAAAAATACAAGTGGAAAAGAGTGAAAAAGGAAAAATAAAAGCCGGTCTCGCATAATGCATTTAATTATTAACTTGCTCAGTGCTCTCGGGATAATTCGAAAGTTTTCCTTATACTTTGGTCCAAAGTTGCGGGCCACATTAGCAAAATTTCCTCGCCTCAAGAGGAAAATGCAGCCTGCAACCTTGAGTTGTTCACTGGTTTCACTTTACAACATGTGAACCAAATTTCGCTTAGCAAGTTTCCTCTAAAAGTTGGACAAGTTTCAATTAATTGCCAATTAATTTCGACGAGTTCCACACAAAACTTGGCTATTGGTCATTTTCCCTCTAACTTCTAATAGGGGAAAACTTTTCCATCCCCATTAATGGTGTGAAAATTCATTAAATTGAATACTTCAAAAGTCGATACTTGATGTTTTCTATGGAATTTAAAATGCTCGTTTATTGTAAGCTGCGTTTTAGCAAAAATTGTTATGCAGTTTAAGTGTTGTGGGGGAAAAGTTGCCTATGAATTTTAGTTGGAGTTTTCTCTATTGAAAAGCTGTACTAGTTTGAGTGTTTAAAGTTTAGTTTCAGTTTAAATAGGATTTACCTTTAAAATAACTATTAAATAAATTAGAATTACTGGAAATTAAAGCTTCTTGCAATTTGATTTAGGAGAATTAGTTTCACTTATTCAATAATTACTTCGCCTGACTCAAAAAAAAACATTATTAAAAATAGACAACATCTTTCAATAATAAATTATTTTCCTTATAATTTCTAAACATAATTTCAAAGGCACAATGAACCCTTTATTCCTTGGAAATCTTTGTAAAAATTAATCATAAAGCTATCCTTTTTACTTTTCATAACAAATTATTTCCTTTCACCAATTAAAACTCTCTTACAAAACTCCTTACCAAGCAAGATACTTTGTGAATGAGTGGAAAAAACGAGCACTTTTAACTAGAATTTCCTATGAAAAGTGTACAAATTAAAAAGAATCTCTTTACAAACTCAAAGCAGTTCCTTTAACTTCACCCCCTTACTTCCCATTTAAATCAGGGGCCAATCTTTTATATGCTAGAAAATTGCAAAAGTTTTCCCAACCATGCAACCAACTCAGTTTCCTCAGACTTTCCCCCTGGGACCTCCCCACTGTCATTGGAAAAGCTACAGCCATATTTGCTCAAACACTTTTAGTGGCCCTGGCAAAAATAGTTCGTTAGGTGAATGTAAAATCGAAATATTTGAATAATGAAATGAATGCCCCTTCGGATGGGCTAAATAACTGATTGAATCACTCACTGAATGGGAACGACGACTGCTGCTGGTTGGTGCTGCTGAAAGTAAGATGCAGTTTGGACCTTGACTGCTGCCAGTCGGATTTATGGCTTGAAAATTTTGTTTATATTTTGATTGAATATTTCATAACGTACCGTTGGCATGCAGTCACAGCCAGCTTCCTTTTGAGCTGGCCCGTGGCACAGATTTTCCATTTGCCCTTTTCTGCCCTACCACACCGCAATCCATTACGAAAGCCCCATCCTGACGGAGGAATTAGATTTTGTGGCAGCATCTCCTTACGGAGAGCACGAGAAAATTTGGCAAACTCATGCCAAAAGTCTGGTAATTGCCAACACACACGTGTTGGCCCCACAAAAACACGGACAGGGAACGAAACGAGGGAGCACAATTTCCAAATGACCTTATGCAATTTATTGGGCCAACAGAAGTGATCCTGAAACTCATGCCAGAAGTTTGCATAGTAAAGATATTTATATGAAACACTAAGGGAAAATTATGTAAATTTTAAAATATTTTCATGATTTTTACTTACAAAATTTGACTGTTTTCGTTTTTTAAAGGGATTCTTTAATGTAAAATTCCATTAGAGAATTTTACAATAAAGAATCCCTTTAATTCTTATAAAGAATCTACTCAATATTCCGAAAAATTCTCCCCGAAGTAATATTATATTATTCCTTACATCATTTTTCCCATCATAAATAAATATTCAAAATATTTTACAAAAATATATCCCAGTGTCTAAATAACACCAAGAAGCATACAACATTTTTATTACGAGCAAATTGTGCACACAAATCGATCAAAATTCGAGGCGACAATTGTAGGGAAAAGCATACCATTCCCATTTCCCATTTTCCACCCATATTTTCCAGCTGCTGCTACACAATATACATTTCTCGTTTCTCATCTTTCTCTGGGGCAACTTTTGTGCCAGCTCAATATGCAATTCCTGCCTGCCAGCAAATGCAATCAAATGATGGCAAAGACGAGGGGCCAGGAAGGTTAAGAATTCAGGACGAGAAAGGACCCAGCCCTCGCAGGCGGCAATTGCATTGAAACTTATTTTTATTGACACTTTCTGATGCTGCTGCTGTGTGAGAAGTCGGTCTCCTCCGCAAATGTTCAACATTTGCATATCGGCCTCAATGGCCTTATTGAGTATCATCCAACCACCCACTCTGCCCCTCTCTGGGGAAAATCAGTCTGGCAATAATGGGGTTCGTTACACGCAGAATCAAACAAATAACCCACAGATGAAGGGAGGTGTGGAGTGAAGGGTCTTGATTGGATGGCTGATTTAAGGGCAGTGGTTTTACTGAATGATTCAATTAATCAACTCTTGGTTAATATTGCAAATAAGTAAATCTTTTCAGGGTGGATTCAATTTAATTAGTACATCTGAGTATCTTTTAAATGGGAAATGAAATTGTAATTTAAAGAGATACTATCTCAAAGAATACCAAAATTTAAAGATTAAATATAACTAGTTATTCCCACATTTTATTCGCTGCTATTTCCCACATTATAGCTCACATCTGCTGCTAAATACTATTTCCCATCACAAACTTTAAAGCCACTTCACCATAAACTATCAAATGCAGCTCGTGGCTGTCTCTCTTTCATTCTCCTCTCCTGATCGACACTTTAAGCTCTTTGTATTTGCGTCAAAGTTGACACAAAAAGCAAGAGCTCAGCTTCCGCTGTGCCCCATAAAAGTTTTCAATAAAGTTGCAGGCTTAAGCCTAATCGCTCTACCTCCCCCAAAAATACCAAAAAAGAATGAAGGGAAATCCTCCCGCCTGGACGCAGCTGCAATTTGGTGGCTCCTCTTTATGGCTGACCACGCCCATTATTCTTACCCACACACACATCTCAGGCATCGCAGCCACTTTCCCCATATAACACACTTTATTACCGCCGCCATAAAACGCTGCAATGCCCCAAGACCAATGTCCAATGTCGAATGTCCAGGGCAATGTTTCATCACAGACTTCTGAGGGGTTGGGGGGGAATGGAAAGCGACCCTTCTGCACCACCGAAAGCAGAGGGAAAAATCAACAGTTTAACTGTTTTACATAAAGAAAAGGAGGAAGGGAAAAACACTTCCTTAAAGCTATTTAAGCAAATCATTCGAGTCTTAAAAAGACTTAGTCCGTCTATAGATAGTTTTTGTTAGAAAAGCTTTAAGGCATTTCGAATTTTAAGAGGATTTAACACCTTTTTTAAATAGACCTATTTAAAGGAAATTTATTGAAGATATAACACCTATTTCATGAAGACATATTTAAATGCAAATTTTATAAGATTTAACACATATTTGTAAATATATATTTAAATATAAATTTTTTTGAAGATTGACGCTTTTTTTATAAAAAGAAAATTAGTGTGTTTCCTTAAAAATCATCCTATAATTCTTTTTATATAATTTAAGGTGATTTGGAAATTACTGCGGATTATAAAACCCTTGCAAAAATGAGTCTAAAATATTTTGTTAAATACCAAATTCATAGTAAAATATTGTAGCATCATTTGTGTTACCTTTTTAGGGATGTTAAAACCCCTAGAAATTTCTGTATTAAATCCAAATATTTAATAGAAATTAAAAAAAAAAATTTAAGACACGCGTTTCATGCAAAATATATTATATAAGAAGAAATAATATAGTTCAATTACACCTTATATTTTCTTCATAGAATTTAAATAATTTTTCTTACATTTCCCCCATAAAATGTATATAATTTTTCTTGAATTTCTTGCATCCCCTAAGTCTCACCTAAACTTCTCTTGACCGTGGCACGTGGCTTGCTGGAGCCACTGTTCAACGTGACAGCTATGGTGGCCGTTGTCCGGGGCTTCTGGAGTCCCAGTGGCTTGGAAACTACGGGAAATGGCTTCTGCTGGCGCATTAGGGTTGAGTTCTGGTTCTGGCTTTGATTCTGATTCATATTCTGACTCGGTTTCAGGCTATGCAGGTGCTGGTGTTGATGCTGATGCTGATGGTGGTGCTGGTGGTGGCCGCTCATCAGAGTTGTCTGGGTCTCCTGGTTGGTGGCACTCGGTAGCGCCGAGGTGGACACCGATGTGCTGGATCGCTTATAGCCCTCGGTGAGGAAGGCCGGCGGCGGAGTGATCGGTGGCGCTGGTATGCACATTTGCTCATCCACCGGCGAACTGGCCGCCGTGCTGGGAGCTGTAATGCATTCCCTTAAACGCAGACCGCCGGGCTTTAGCTGATTATTACTGCTGCTGCTGCAGCTGCTGCTGATGTTGTTGCTACTGTTGCTGGTGCTGCAACTTGGTGCATTGCTCGGCGGCGTGGTGGTCTCATTGCAATAAAGCTCCAAATGGTGCTTGTCGCAACGCCGCCGCCGGCGTATGTTCGGGGCAATGGTCTTCATTTTGGTGCCATTCTGGGAACTATTCGGGGTACCATTTATCTGCTGATTGATGGACGGTACGCCGTCCTTGGAATTGAGTCGGATGTAGTGGACGCGGAATATCCGCAGAGGTTGCTTGTTCTGTTGCTGTTGTTGCTTTTGCTGCAAATATTCCTTGTAGGTTTGTCTACGCTGCTGCGGCAGCTGTTGCTGCAGCAGTTGCTGGTGCTGTTGCAGATGCTGCTGTTGTAGTTGTTGCTCCTGATGTTGCAGTAGCTGTTGCTGCTGCTGCTGTTGCTGTTGTTGATGTTGCGGTTGCAGATTTTGCAGCATTTGGTGAGTTGAAAATTCTACAGATTTTCTACTTTTTTGTAAAACTTGTGTTCGACGTATACTTGATATTTTTAGTTGTAGCAGATGTCTGCAGCATTTAATGTGTTCTTGTAAATATATAATATATATTTCTGTTTTTTTACTATTGATTTATGCTGAGTTTACTTCGTTTTCTTGTAAATATTTCGCCAACAAACAGAGTTTTACCTCTTTTTTCCCCGTTTATTATAAATTTATAGAAAATAGTAACTGTTTTATATATATATTTTTATATATTGCGTAAATTCATATATAGGCATATAATGAAATATTTATTTGAATGTATATATATTCTCTGTTTTAAAATGGAAGCTTTCAATTGCGGCGTTTTGTAACTTTGTTTGCTTTAATTTGTATAGTGTTTCATCCCGTTCCAGCTTTCGTTTATTGTTTCGTCTGTGTTTGCTTTGGCTTTTCGTAATTAACAAATATTTACTTAGTTTTGGTTTTGTTTTATTTGCTGAGCTTTGTCACTTTCGATTTAATTTCT
Organism: Drosophila anomelani; assembly: GCA_035045905.1. Classification (NCBI taxonomy): domain Eukaryota; kingdom Metazoa; phylum Arthropoda; class Insecta; order Diptera; family Drosophilidae; genus Drosophila; species Drosophila anomelani. Next base: position 4,802,041 of record JAWNOO010000165.1, read on the forward strand.
GAAGCGTTTTTGTAGTTAGAATCTGCTTAAACGTTTATTGCTTTAAATAAGAGTTCACACATTAAATTTTAGTTTTGAAAGCCTCTTTAACACGCTTTGTCTTTTTTATTTACTTGAGAGTTGTATATATATTTTTGTAGATATATATTTTATGTATATATAGGTTCTTTACATATTTTGTATATAGTTTATATTTAGTTTATATTTTGAGTTCTTTTTAATTTCTTTTGTAAACAACAACCGACCCGTAGTTGAATTGAATTTCTGTTTATTTATTATTGTAGTATTTATTATAGTAGTTCATTAGTTTTTAGTTTTGTTTCAGGAAACACAATAAGAAGTTTTTGTAGTAACTCTGTTTCGGTTTCTGGGTTTTCTCTTCTTTTTCCTGTAAAAAACAAGAGACATATTCAAGTCAAAAGGAGGTTCCCTCGTCCTCCTTTTGTCTCTAGAGGAAAAACTTTCTTCCTTATGAGCTTTGTCGATTTCGGATTTCCCTACTTCCGAGTGTTTTCTCTGTCACACCACCACACCCATGAAAATTGCTAATCAAACAAATGACTCTAGAGGCTTGGCTTTATCCAAAACTCCCCGCATTTTGAGGCATTATGTAAATGTTTTGAAAAAAAAAGGAAAACCAAAAATTAATGACTTGGCAGAAGAAGGACCAAAAAATAACAGAAAACAGCGAAAAGGGAAAATGTTGAGAGGGTCCCGGGCGTTGTTATTGATGCCAAATATTGAGGCATTGACGTGGCCGTATTGATAGCACTCGAACGTGACTGAAATATCGGAAATGTTTCGCAATTAAGAGCCGAGCTGAGAGCAGCTGAGGCGAAACGGAAGTGCAAATAATGTAATTTTGATGTTATTTGCGGTTTGATGGGAATTCAATTATGAGAAGCTCTCCATATGCCACATCAAAAATCGTAGCCTGAGGGAGGGGGAAAAGACGCTGAAGAAAAATGCGGGACATCAGGAGACAAATGAGGCATGCAATCCAAAGAAATATCCTGTCATCGCAGCACTTATCCTGGCAGCAGCAGCAGCAGCAGCACCACCAACAAACACGATGAGGAAAATGAAAGTGACATTCCAATTCCTATTTCGAAGCTGGCAGCGTAATAAGCCAATCAATTTAGTGTCGGATGAACTGCTTCATTAATTTCACTTGCACCCAGATAGAGAGGGGGAAGGGAAAGAGGCAGATCCTTGGAAAATGAAGGAAGAATTATGGTAGAGCATCACGGTCGCCACTCGCATGGCGCAAAAGTCACGTAAAGCTCAAGGGCGGCAGGAATTTGAGGAGCAACAGCAAGCAAATAAGCCTGCTTAGCTTAGCTTTTCGCTCCCGCAACACTCTTACAGTTTTTCCAGCTGCCCACTCCGTCTCCCTGTGCCCACTGAAGGATACTTCAGCAAATGGCAACCATATCGATGGCCATTTGCCTCGGTTCCCCAGCTGGTCCGCCTAACCCCCAGGTATTATTATTTATGTATCCCGCAGTTGCACGGGTCGAATTTCGCTCCTCAGGTGCGTATTTTCTTGTTACAAAAAATTAAGTATAAATACACTGATAAAAAACTCAGAAGGGACAGATAATCATAGCTCAGAACTCATTCTTCAAGCTACTTTTAATTATATATTTTTAATAAATTATTAAATAGTTCTTAGATAGTAAAACCTTATGAGGGTTTTTGCTTAGAAAACTTGTTAAGCTGCTATTTATCGTAAATTAAAAATTCATAAACCTTTTTGCTCTGTACAAAAACACCCGAAAAAAAGGCGAAACTAAAAGTCGTCTGCCAAGTTTAAGGTTTAAAGGTCAGTAAATTATAATTTGAGTGGGCAGTGGCCCTAGCAGGATAATGATAAAGTTGGGATACAACGATTTTCCACTTCAATTTGCTCTCCTCTATCTCCTCCCTGCCTTCCCTCTAATTGCCTAAGAAACTTTTCCCATTTTCCCCTTCATATGAAAATCCTTCACTCATGTGGATTGAGTGGTTTCTGCTGCTGCTGCTACTTCTGCCATTTGTTTTGTTTATTTTTGCCTCAAATCGAATTGAAATTTTCGGTAATTTACTTTCTTAGTTGCAAATAAAACTTATAATTGAATAGCTATACCAATGAGGGTGGTGGCGTGTGTGTGTTTGTGTGTCGAGGCTGATTCTCAGTTATTTGCACAAGTTTCTGGTTTTATTTAGGCCTAATTGTGGGCTTTATTCACTGCCAAAATGTATTTATAGAGACATGTTTGAAGTATTTCTGCTAATGGGATTAGAAATGAAAGTGGCAGGCGGAGATACCACGTAAATAATTGAAGCAATTAAAAGATAGTAGACTTTCCTGTAATTTATACAATTAATTCAGGTTTAAGGACTTTAATTGTCTTTGGGTTTCAAATAAAGTTTAATCTTTATACAAAAGTGAGTGTAATTTATTGAACAAAATAATATTTTATGACAAGGAACACACTTTCTTTACACTTTTAGGTATTATCGTTTCAAATGGTATCTGTTTTTAATGGAATTAAATACTTAATGATCAAAAATTCCTTTCGTTTTATAAAAATAAATAAATTATTCATTTATTTCCATAAAAATTCGATATAATTTGCAAATAACTGAAATCAGCTGAACATTAGCATTTATATTTCTCCCACAAAACAATTCTTACACACAAAATTATTGCAATATTTAAATATTTTTCTGTTGATTATATTTCGTTGATGATTCTTTCGCATAAATTCGTTAAATCAAATGCATTTCGCATAAAAACACACAATTAATTGTCAACAACAACAACAATAATGACGACAAGAGTTTAACAAGAGTTTTTGTATTCAACACCTTGACTTTGTGTCTAGGCCATATTTCTTATTTTCCTTTTCAGATTTCTCTCGGCCAAAGTCAATGCACTTGTTTGTTTAATTTTTCAAAATTAATGATTTCACTCGAATCTCTGAGATATATTTCTATGATTCGTTCTATTTTTTATTTTAGACAGAGAAAGAGTGTGTCTTTCGCTTTCATTCACGACCGACGCATAAAGATTTATTTATTTATTTTGTTGTTGATTTTTGCGTAGCACCGAAATGAACAAAAATCATAAAAAATGAACGGCAGCGCCACCACATAAATTGCCAAAGCATAAAAAAATTTAAATTAACTTCGCACACACCCACACACACTTTGCGCAGATAAATACATTTAACAGCTCATAAAAAAATTGAGGGAAAATGGAACAGAACATAAAAATTACCCGATTAAATAACAAAAAGATATTATCAAGGGAAAATCATAGGGATGAGACTAAATCAACTCAATGGAAAACGAAAAGACGCGCTAATTATCCGGCTCGTATCACATCACAATTTGTTTGGGCTTTGAGTCGACGATAAACATTTCTCGAACTCGAAACTGTCTTTATTTTGCTGTTTGTTTTTATTCCGAATGTACGATGTGTCACTCTGAGATTTCTGCTTGATTTTGGTTGTTTCTAATTTTGAGATTTTGATTTTCTCTGTGATAAATTTCTATATAGAGTGTTCAGAGGTCCGACGGGCTCAAGAATTGCCAACAAACTGATGCCAAACGGAAGCCGTCCCAATGTTTTTCATGTCGCGAACGGCGACGAGCGACGAGCAGCGGCCAAAACCACACACAGAAGGCGCTGTGGAGGAGCCAAGTCCAAATCCAACCAACAACCACCCAAGAATTTTCGCATTTTCACCCACTGATAAGCGCAACGCCGCCAACGAGGAGAGAGCGAGCGAGCTTTTCCGCTTTTCCCTGGCGCTCTTAAATGCTCCTCCTCTCTTTTGTTTTTCAGCCACTTTATTTTACTTTTTTTGGCTTTGTCAATTAGCCACATTATGGTGGCAGGACAATGGCGCCATAAAGCAATTATTAATGACACCTTGCAATCCTTTTTCGGCTGCATAATTTAACTGGTTTCGCAAAGTTTTCATTATGAAAACTGTCGCTTCGGTAGGGTTTGCATAATGCGATGGCTGACAGGAAAATTCATATGGAAAAGTTATGGCAGAAAAAATAATGGAAAGGCAGCAACGAGTCCTGCATTTGACGGATTTTATGGAATAATTTAGGGTGCCATAAGTAGGGATAATCCCTAGAAAAGTTGTTGCAATTTTTGATGTTAGGGAAATGGGATTAGTAGAAAGCTGTTTTAGCTTATTTATGCTTTAAAAAGTGTATTAAGAATTGAAATTGTATAATATTTTATGTTTAAGAAGATGACAAATTTTTATTTTAGAACGTCTAACACTTCCTTTCTCAATTTAAACTTATAAAAGTACTTTAAAATATAGAATGATACCCAGATATTCTATATTTTAATCTTGAAACCTTATTTTAAAAGGTTTAGTTTCATGTATATAATTTTTTAACTTATTTAAAAATTATATTAAAATTATACAAATAAATAGATTATTTTTTTAAGAACTAATAACCCTTTCTTTAAATTTCTTGTCAATTTAAAAATGTAATATAATTGGGTAATACTATAAAATAAGTTAATTTTAGGAAATACTAAATACTGAACTTTAAAAATAAAAATACAATTTAATGCCATCTGAAAATATTTTAAGAATACATTAGCTGCTGCTACGTTTTCTGAATCAAGTTATTTTTTAAATAAAATATTAAGTTAAGTGATTTATAATTATCTAAGCCTGTTAAATTAAAGAATTTTGAATTTCTGAATTAGAAATAATACAAAATAATTTATCTATTCATAAAAATAGTTTAATATTTTAAGTATTTAAATAGTTTTTGGGTAACTATTTTTTATAAATAATATTCCTACATATTACGTTAATTACTTCTTTATATTATTTCCTTAAAAACATTGCAGCATCTCTAAGAACTAAGAACATTTGATTTTCCCAAGAGTCCAAAGCTTGTAGAGTTTTCTCTTTGCACTGGCAAAGCTTTTCTCTGTTTTCTCTGCTTTCCTCGGCTTTTCTCTTTGGCTCTCTCATTGGCCATTACACTTTCGTGTGTGTTTTGTTTATGCCATGTTTGTTGGCCCGGCTTGAGAGCCTGTTGTCCTGCTGCTGCTGCTGTCCACTCCCCCATTTTCCCTTGAATTTTCCACAGCAGCACGACTGTTTTCCCCTCGATTTTCCCCCATTAATGCACGCCCCCACAGTCTGATTGAAATCATCAGGAGGCGGCAGGAGTTTTGCGGCTAGCCAGGCAGCAGCAGCAGCAGCTGTAGGAAAATGAAAATGCGGAGCTGCGAGGCGGGAAATGCAAGGAAAAGCGGGTGGGCCACGTGCGTCAATGCAGCCACCAATACCACTGCAAATAGTCATGGTCATGGCCACACAGATGCTCTGACATTGGTGTAGGTGTATGCGTGTTTGCCTGTTGCACATGCAACTGGCAGCGAAAGCCAACAACAAAGCGTAAACTCAACACAAAACCAATAATATAACGCATTTTCCATATTTAAAGGAAGACAAGGAGGAGGACGAGAGGAAGGAGGAGGCTTTGCCCAAACAAAAGGATCATAAATTTAATCAAAATGGAGCCTGGCTTTGTTTTTCCTTCATAGAGCGCGAAAAACAAGCTGATGAATTATTGTAATTAAGTGAGCCAAAAGCAGAAGCAAAAGCCTCCAAATGAGCGGAAAGTGTGGGAAAATCTTGGGGAAAATCGGTCTGTGTGTGAGTTTTCTGTTTTTTTTTTTTTGTGTGGCAAGGCAAATTAATGCCGAATGGCATGTGCCAGACAAGTGGCAAATTAAAAGAGCCCAAATCCAAGTCATTAGCGGAAAGTAGACACAAAACATACAGGGTATCAGTATAGATAAGGAGAGTATTTAATAAATACCATAGAAAAAATAGGAAAAATATTTATATATTGTATATTAAATTTTATAATAGTTTTCAAAAGTTATAACTCTAAAATGGTACCAAAAAGTATGTATGCTTTTAGACACCTTTCATTTGGGCCTTTAATATTTAAAACAAGTTTAATAGAGTTTCTAGTAAAATATCTTAAATATTTCATTAAAAACATAAGCCAAAGGAGTCTCCAAAAATACAAAAATGTGGATTTCTATAGAGTTTGAGAACTTCAGGTGATATATCCTTCAGTTCTTAGATATTTATTACATTAGCAGCATTATTTTACTCGTTATACTTTAAATAACATTGAAGTTATGTTTTCCATTGATAAAACTACTTGTAATAATATTTGCTTTATTGATTTAATTTTCTCAAATTAATTTATTTATCACCAACAAATATTTCCCCAGTAATCCAACACCTTGAGCAATTTCCCAGTAACAAATTCGCCAGATCCTTCTTGAAATAATATTTACTATTCAGTTTTCCTTAGAGAAAGAGATGGGAAACGACACTCCGTTTGAAAAACTATACCCAGAAGTAAGGGAAAAGGGCAGAAGGAAAGGTGGCGCAGAGATAACTTTACCGTTGATGAGCAAACACTTCAAAGTCATAACTTGATGGCACTGACTGTCGCCTCTCATTTCCTTTATCGTCCTTGGCCGTGTCCTTCTCCTGGTGTCCCTGTCCCTGTCCCTGTCCTCGTCCTTTCTTGCAACATCCAGTCCCATCAATGCCAGGCTCCATCATTGTCATTTAGGAGGACTCTGACACGCCAAAAAGGAAGTGAGCGCCCACAAGGTTAAACACCAGCTCTAAATATAGTATTTTAGTAAGAGAACAAGGAGCCAGGACAGTGGACAGTGATTTGAATTGAAATTCCCGCAAATTCTCCAGGGCAACCATTTAAGGACGAAAAAGCTAGAGCTAATCAAGGCCGGGAATACGTGGAAATCCCCCAGAGGCAAACATCTGACTTCATCTCTCATGCGCAACAAGGGAAAATCGCTATCGTCCTCGTCGCTGCCGCTGCTGCTGCAGAAAATACAAGGAAAATACAAGCGAAAAACCAATGCCAAATAGTCAAGTATAGAAAACACAAGTTTACACAAGTTTATGGTTCCCATACAAGCGACGATATATGTGAGACAGCCACGCAATGATTGCCGAAAAAAGGAAATACCCCAAAACAGCCAAGCCCAGGCCCAGCCCCAGCCAGATGGCGAAAACTATGGCGGCTGGCGGCGGGCGTCCTTCCGCTTTTGTCCTTTCAATGGGCGGGGAAAAGGCGAAGAAAGGGGTGGCAAACGAGGCCAAAGAGGGGCACAAATAGGGGGTAAAAACACACACACAAAACACAACACAACAAACAACAGAGATAGCTGGTCGGGGAATCACACACAAAAAAGGATGGCGGCTGCCAGCATCATGGACCAAATAAAATTCCAAGGAAAATGAAAAATAAATACCAGAGAAAATGCAATTGAAAAATTGTTTAGGGGACACAAACACAAACAATATAAAAATCTGATTTGCAAAATGTATGCCAAATAAAAGAGGTATTTACATATTAAATAGAAAGTTGCCAAGAATTAAAACTAGTTTTTTATTAGTTAAACGCAGGAAGATCTGATTTTTAAATTTTTTCTGAGGATAAAAATGCTTAAATGCTATTTATAAATAACCAAAAAAAAAGTTTATACATTTTATAGTTTGAACTTCATATTTAAATCTTTAAACAAAAAAGAAAATTAAATATATTCCTTATATTTTTACTCCTATATTTATTATTACTTTTCCCTGCAGTTGCAAATAAAGAACAACAAAGGACGACTTGGTGGAACAACACACAAAAAACTGCTTACATAATCACAAAAATACATAGTAGGAGCCTGTGGACCAGGACATATAGAGAGAATGAGAGCACAACACGTGCAAGAGAGGGTGGGGTAGAGTCGCATAGAAAGAGAGAGGGAGCCTTGAAGCCTGAACTTGGCTTTCAATGTTGCCTGCGACTTGAACTTGAATTCGGTTTTTGCCGACTGCACGGCACGTGCTGGGAAAATCGGAAAAGCTCTTTTCTCCCCCGATTAGCCTGCCGCAAAAGCTGCTCTCTTAGCTGAAAACTCTCTTCAGTTCAAAAGGAAAAAAACTTTCCCTTTTACATTAAAAATGCGAGTGACGCAAGTTATCAAAAATTTATCAACCCAAAGAGAGAACAAGAGCAACAGGAATAACAATTGTCCCCGGCCCTAAAAAAAAATCCTACACTATTTTGGTTCATAACTCTGAAGGTTCAGGCTTTCTTTTTTCCTTTTTTTTCGGGGATGCAAACAGGTTGTTTGCTCGGTAGACAAAGCACCCGAGTTGGTGTCCTCAATTTTATAGTAGTTTCCATTCTGGGGCGTATACTTGATTTTTGCCCAAAGAGCCAAGAGCCAAGGAGCCCAGCTAAAGCCGGTGAATTGGCCAAATTAAATTTTAATAATTAAATGCAGGCGAAGACGACGAAGGCCTAAGACCAAAGGCACGTGCAAAATTTGCATGCGAAATTCGGTTAAGAACTCAGCTCAGCGAGCACATGCCGTTGCATAAATAAAATCGCTTTAAAGGAACCCACACACCCTACACACACACAGACACAGAGAGACACACAAAATGACAATGACAGGCGATGATGCGGATTTCAGGGATTGTGGACATGGAGCTGGAAAACCCCTAACGATAGTATCGGAACATTGATATTCAGTAAGGACAAGCGATAGTTAGCTATGAATTTCGGGGAGATGTCCATAGTAGTTACGGGTGATCTATAAACCATTTTCTTATTTATTCGATAAAAATTAGTTTATTTTAATTAATTTTAAAAGCCATTTAACATATGCAAGGATATTATTTATTGCAGCTTTCTGGTGATGATCTATAAGCTTCTTCTTTCTTTTAATACTTCGTAAAAAAAAGTGTTTAATATTATAGATGCCTTTAATTCAAATAATAATAATAATAATATATTTATAATTATGACATAATTTTCCAACTTCCCCACTTTTCCTTCCCTAATACGAAGAAATCGGAAAAGTGGAATGGCGCTGCGATTCTGGATGTGGCTGCCTGGCAATGTCAACTTTGATTGAACGAACAGGACAGCGCCGTCACACGAAGAACCCCCTGGAATCCTTCGATTGAGCAGAGTCCCTGAAAGCATTTGCATAAGACCACCTCCTGCTCCACCTTACACAATGGTCAACGGCATGGGAGGGGAGGGAGGTAGGTAGGAGCACAGAAAGCGGATTGGAAAGCCGGCGAAAAAAAGAAAGAAAATCATGTAAATCGCAAAGGAGGAATTGATGCAGGCAAAATAGTCGTTAGAAAACGAGAAGAGGGTCCTCTTCACCAAAATCGATACAAATTATTTGGAGTTATTTTTTGTAATTGGAAAGGGGGGACAGGACATAAAAGTAAAATTGAAATATTTCCCAAATCAGAAAGGGAAATGGACAGGTGTCTTCGGTAATGTTTAAATTGGAAAAGCATGTTGATGGGGAATTATGATTGGTTGAGTTTTGGGTTAAGGAAAATTAAATCTTGGAACTAATAATATAAAATATGTCTCAAAATCTGACAGGAGATGATACATTTTATTAAATGAAAGTTTATGGATAAAAATAATTAAAAATTATTTTAAATATATTTTTATAATATTAAAAATAATTTGTTATTATAATTTACCTATTAAATAATATCTTCTAGATGTTTCTCATTTAAATACCCCCCAAAAAACCTTTCAATATTTTAAATAAAACCCCAAGTCAGTTCTGAGAAGCTCACCCACTTATCCTTCATCTCAATACATTATTTTTAGAATTTCCCTGCTGTAAGGGGTTTAAATCAACCGCATATTTTACAAAATTTACAATGCATAAATTTACCCAACCAAATTCAATTTGCATTCCTTTAAACCACGACGAAAAACAACACACAGAAATTGTCCCCATATTGTAGTGCCGTAAAAATCCCTGCTCCCTTCCGCTCCTTGCCACTTCCTATATCTTTCAAGTTATCCCTCAGAAATCTAGGCAAGAGGCAAGCCAGAGATAAACTAGAGAATCCTTGGGACGGACCATCGCACGTAATTCATTTTTATGAGCTGCCACAACTTGTTGGCTCTGGACAGTTTGGTTTTAGCCCGAACTTAACGAAAACAAATGATAATCATTTTCATTTTCCGCCCGCAAAATGCAAATAGAACAACAAGCTAGGAAAAATAGAAAAAAATAGAGAAAAATACCCCAAAGCCAGTCGACAGACGACCAAGGAACTTGGCCAAAATACACTCGTAGATAAATAGAAAGTCCTTCTCATGGCCAAGGTTGTCTACCTTATTTTTTGTTGTTGTTGTGGGACGTGTGCCAAATTGCGGCGACTTGGTTGCAGAAAAATGCCAGCGAACAATGGCAGACAAAAGGACGAAAAATCAGAGAGGAAGTCCTGCAGACAGGCCAGCGACAATAAATAAATAGCCAACTGCAGACAAGTCCAAGGATAAGCTCATAATTAACTTGCTCAACGACATGTCGAAGCTGAATGAGCAGCTTAAATTGAAATTGCTCTGCCAAACAAAGTCAAGCCACTAAAAGGACACTCACAAACAAAAAAAAATGGCTACCCAAAAAAAGAACCATAAAGAATAGTCGGAAGATTTTAGGTAACCGCAGGTTGGAATACTCTTACTAACCAGACTTTCATGTTAAGTAAACTAGAAGATTACCTATAACTTTAGGAGTAATTTTTCCATCATTTGCCTAAACTTTCTGTAACTAAAAATACATATATATGAAAAACTCTCAGCAAGATAAATAGCATAAATGTATCTTAGAATATATTACAGCTTCCTGGATATACCTTCCTCTAGAGGCTAACATCTGCCCAAAATTATACTACCTTCGCCTAAGGGTAAAAGCGAAAAAAGTATAAATCAGAGGGAGGCACACACACAAAAAATTGTTGCACAAAAATGCGTTGTAATTGCCGAAATCAAATGGCCGTAATTTACGTTGACAGGCAATGGACAAGGACAGTGGCAGGCAGGCAGGCAGCAACTACAGTTTTATTTATGCAAATCTCCTGGCCCCAAAACCAAGCCGAATACGTGTACGTATATATATGTACGTTCCCCTGCCCGTGTGTAGGTGGACAGTTGAGGGAGCTGGCCAAAAATGTTCCATATTAGAATTATGCAAATGAGACAGTCAACATCGATGCAGGATTCTGGTTGGCTTGCGATGCTTTGGTTGAGTTGAGTTGAGGCAAAAGGAGCGGGGCAAGTAAGCGAATGTCCTTGGGGCCAACATCCGATCGGAGTTTGCGGAGAACCAGAGAACAATTGGGGGCAATTTGAGACACAAGTTTAAGCTGCTCAACATGTTTAATTTGAGCAAATTTAATTTCAAGTTTTCAAAGAAAAGTTTTCACCGAACCCACACACAGTTTACACTGAATGGGAAAATATAGTATTTAGGGGGCTGGTTGCTAATGGGAACAAAGTCCAATATAAAATAAATTAAATAAATAATTAATGCGGTATTTACACCTTTTTCGTAGGGAATTTAAATGGTTGAAAGCCATAGGATATAGATCTCTATGGTTTTTACAATAATTTAAGATAGAGATAACAAATAAAAAATTTAAATTTAAATAAAAAATATTAATTCTGGTAAATGTAATATATTAAATATGTAAACTAAAAATATGTAAGTTGATCCTTAATTTAATAGTATTTTTAAATTCATCAAAAAAATGTCTAATATTATTCCATGAAATTTTTTAAGTCACAAATTTTTGGTAAATCTGTTATTTCTTATGACCTAAAATTTAGCATTGTTTTTACACCTTTTAATAATATTTTAAAGGCCTAATGACTTATGCAGCATCCAAGATGCTGATGTCCCCTCAAATCCTCACCTATAATTTTTATAGCACTCGCTTGAGCATCACTTAAAGTGATTTTAGAGGCATTAAATTCCCCTAAACTTGGGCCTTTTTCAAGTTATCCCTTATTTGAGAGGGCCAAATTCTCAAGAGCTATCAAATATCTTAAATTAGCTGCCAAACTAAATCGAACTGCACGAATTTGACGGTAATGTGACACATTAAGCCAGACCAATTGAATTTCGCCCGAAACTGTTGCTGGGAAAAGCCAGCCACGATGGCTTTTTCGCTGGGAATGCCTTTGATCAGCGGCTCATCAGCCGACGAGGAAATAAAAGGAATAAAAAATAATAATGTCAGGACAGGCGGCGGCAGCATCAGAAGCCGCCGCCGCATACGGAATACTTTAAAAGGAATGCCGAAGGTTCTCCTGCTTGGAGATATTTATGTATAAAATTTTTTTTCTTGCAGCTCCCATCATTTTTGGTTTTTTTTTTTCGGAGGTTGGGAAGGTGAAGGACATGGCATCGCATGTCCTTGCGTTCGGTTGCGTTCTATGTGTGTAATATATAGAGCAGAGATATCCGCTTGTGCACTTTTCCTTCGTAAATCAACGGAGAGCTGAGGAAAATCACTTAGGACCATGACGCGCGCACTGCCCTGATAAGTTGGCGGTTTTAAAATTAATGGAGACGTTCCTTGTTCGCCTTCGCTGCTCCAATGTCCTGCGAAATGGGCGTTGTCCTCGTCTAAGGCTATTAAATGTGTGCGTGTGTGTGCAGCTCTGGCTGCTTAGATTGCAACTTTTATGTGGCTCGAACCAGAGATTATTTTTGATAATTCATGGCTGGAGTTTTCCCTCCAGCTTTTCAATTTACAGAAGCTCTTCTCAGTCTCACATTTCAATTGATTGAACATGATTTGTGATAAGTGAGGAGGTCCCCATAAAAATTATATGTTATTTGCAACAATGTTAGGCCCCCAAATGAAAAGCTCGCCCCAAAAGCTTTTCTCCAAGAGCCCCACAAACATTAAGTAGTTGATTTTCCCACTTTCCCAAGCTTTTCCAGAGCTTTTTCTGTTACTTGTCATAAAATTAACATTTTCTGTTATCAGAAATATTTGAAAAATTTAAATCTTTGGCGTTAAAAATTAAAGAAAAACTTACAACACAGTTGGATAAGAAGGGGCACAATATTTTAGGGAAAACTCACCTGCAATGAGAAAAGAAAGCAAAGAATTTTATTATTCAAAAGTTGACAAGTTTCTTAAGAGCGAAAAAAAATCAATACAGAAAAACGCACGCTGAAGTGCACTTAGGAAAGGTATTCACACTCACACAAAAGACACTGAGGGAAAATATTATTAAAAAACTAGATTTGTTTTATTTATTAAGTCAATATTTTATTTTGCGTATATTTAGGATGAGTTTTAGGAGTTGACATAACAGTCTTTTAATTAAAACGTTCCTTAAAGCCTTAATAATTTTCAAATCTATTTTCTCGCTATATTTTAAATGAATATTGTGTATATTACTTTATTATTTATATTATCTAAAAAGGACTTTATTTATTATTAAATTTTCCCAGTGTCCTTACAATTTGTTTTTGCTTTTGTTGCCATTCAGTAGTCATCAAGTGGCCCCCCAGGCGACGACTGCGAACAAGCCGAGACGATGAAAAAGAGGCTCAGCAGACCACTTAACCTTGATGATCGACACACTTCAACTAAGTCACACCCCACCCACCACGCATGTATGTATCCTTAACCCCTTTCCACTGATTTTCTTTGCCTTTTTTCACCCTTAACTCAAATACTGCCTTTGCTTTTGCCTTTGCCTTCATTTATTTCGCCTCAGTTTGTGAATTCAAGTCATCAAGATTAATGTGTGGCTGTCTCGCTCACGTTGTCGCTGAAATAAATCACTGCAGCAAAATGGCCCACATGGCGTATGTGCAACATTTAGCTTAATTAAATCCCTGGCTGCCGAAGATAGTTGGACCAAAAGCGAAACACCATAAAGTAGATCAGCTCGAAGCCACTGATAAAAGAGCAGCCAATGCAGATGCCCAGGACTCCGCCAACGTTTGCTTTTCGATGGGAAACAAAAAATAAATCAAAGCCCTTTTGTTTGAACCATAAATAAACTCACACAACATCTGATACCACGGGTAGAGGTTATCCGTTCTGTAGAGCTGCCGTCGTGGCGTTTTGAATTTTATATTTAATTCACTTCTCCAAGGATGCAGATGGCCTTGGACTCGTTTGGTTAGCCTATAAACTATTTGATTGCACAGCGGCAGGCACTTGGGGCACTGTGATGGTGACCAGTTTTCTGTGTTTTTTTATTGAAATAAAATTTAGTTTAGGAGGAAAACCAAAAACCCATACAAAGTCTAGACTTACCCTCGACCAACTGTAGGCAGGATATATTGGCCAGTGTGCAATATTTCTGCTGGGCATTACTTAATTGAATGGGAAATGGCAGCATACACTGGCAGTTAATTAGGCTGGCTTTAATTCTGCACTCATTAAGACACTTTTCCCTACTCACGCCCTCTTGGGGAAAATAGCAACCTCGCTTCTTTATGGAATATTGCCTGAGTTGTGGATTTCCCTGAAGTTCCATAACTTCTATTTCTACAGCTGCCATTTCGCCAGGGTTAATGGTAATTCTACCCAACCAACTTGGTATGTGTGTACTAAAGCCAGGAAAATTGGCAGCCAGAGGAAATTCATCTTCTTGTGAGGAGTCTAGGAAAAGTTTTATTTCTCCCGTGAGGTTTGCTTTCTTCAAAACGCAACAGTTTCCTGAATTTGTGATACTTAAAGCTAATAATTCCGAACAATTGGTGGATAATTGATTTATAGCACATCGTAATATCAATGTTTCACAGGCGGGCGATAAGTTTAACATCAAAGCAGTAATATTTTCTTGGCTTAGAATATTAGAAAAATTTTCCACCTCTTCTGGTTTTACAGAAAAAGGATCAAAGTAAGCAGAGAGTAGAGCTAGTTCTTTTAAATTATAATCCTTTGATTTATTATTATTTTTACCCAACACTTCAGCATAATTTAGCATTTTCCTGTGACTAAATCTATAGCCACTGCAAATGTGCAATTCAGGAAAATTTAATTCCTCCTCCAACACCTCAACCTCCGAGAGATCTGTAATTGTTGAGTAACTGAGAAATTCCAGAATCATGGCAAAAACCGCATAGCTGGCAAATATAATTCCCAGACTGATAAACAAAAACCAAAAGATTCTTTGAATTCGACGCTTTCGTATAAAATAAAGCAAACCGAAACCATTGAGGCTGGTTTTCTTAAAATATTCCACAACAGTTTGATTAAAAGCAGTCACAACTCGAGACATTCTGGAAAAACTAACCAAGTCTGGGCCATCAGCAGGATGTTTTATAGGCGCCACATTAGAGTTAATTATGGTGCTCAACTGCTAGAGATTATCTGGCGAAGATATCTCCCAAGATTGTCTGGACTCAAGTCGAATAAATTCCATCAAATTATATTTAATTTATCAACAAGTTTCGGGGGCGTGTCTCAGCAGCCATTAATGGAAATGGCAACTGTCGGGTATCGTAAGTCGAACATGCAACGACTGTCAACTGTAATTTACCAGAAAAGTGCTGCAAAAGAAACACAGATACACAATAAACACAGATTCTACACACAAACACCCCCTGCATGTAAATGGAAAAAATATCACGCTAATGCCGAGGGGTTGCATATTAATGGGAGATACTTAGCAGCGAAACCCCATTTTCCTGGACACAAATATTGAATGTTAAATACCCTAAATACCAGTTTAATTGATATTATAATTATTTAAATTATATTGCTAATAAATAACCAAACTATTATTATTAGTTACGTAATATTTTATGGCTTCATGACATTAAATTGTTGATTTTACGGTTACATTAATTTTACTGGATGGATAAAAGATTTATTCACTTTATATATATATTTATACTTTTTTTTAATATTTTTGCTGTGAATCGACTCTACTACTAAACTAATCAGAGACATGTAGATATATTTATATATTTTTTTACTTTCCCAAGAAGAAGAGCAAACAAACATGCTAGCAAACTACTATCTTGTATAATCCCCACCCTGGTCAACCGATAAACCAACTGGGCAAACAAGTTGAAGAGCTAAAACGCAAAGAATAAAACTAAATAAAAGTGAACAACGAAATCCAATAAGAAATACACACGAGATGATGAAGAAGAAGCAGGCAGAAACACACACAACCCACACACAATAATTTCCGGTTCAATTAAACGCTTGTTTATTTATTTATTTATACGTAGCTTCTACACGTTCTAAGAGAGAGAGGGGTGGAGGAGAGGAACTAAGAATTCCGCGGGGTATTAGGGGGGAAGAATGCGTTGTGTTTTCGATTTAATTGTGGGGGCACACACACACATATACTACCAAGAAGTGGAAGAAGCAGAATGCCACTAATTTGTTTATGAATGAACTTGGCCCACACAACCGGCAAAGCAGAAAATATGGCACAAAATGTCATAGATGAAACAGATTTTTTATACAATTAGTGTGTTTGCTTCAATAATATCGCATTTCAAAAAAGTTCAACTTCTGTTTATGCTTTGAAGATACGTTGACTATACAAGGAAATAAATTTTAAAAGATATAGAGGCAGCTAGGAATATATAACTTATCGGTTTTTGGTCATAGTCAAGAGTGTATCTATAGATAATATTTATAATCAAGAATGATATGGTTTTTCATAGAAAATAACATATTAAAGGATAAGAACTTTTTTCTTTCAAGACAAGCCTTTCATTTATAATCTTTGTAACCTTAATTTTAAATACCTTTCGCTAACTCAATCGTATTTTATTTAAATAGAACCAAAAACCAGTAAATATTCCTTTGTGTTTAAATTGAAAAGCATTAATTTAGGTTTCTTAAAATATAATTCAATTATATTAAGATAATATCAATGGTAAATTAAAAATCTTCCACCTATTATTTTATTTTCAACTAAATATCATGGAAAACTATAATTAAAACCCCCAAATTTTTACCCAAAGACAATATTTAGCAACCAAATAAACTCAAAATGTCGGTTGCTAAAATATTTTCCCCACCTAAATAAGCGGAAAAACGCGATTAATAGGCGAAAAGACACCTTGGGAGCCGTAAATCCTGTCAAGGAACTGGCGACCTTTAGAATGGATTAGCAAAGTGGTTAAAGGCGAATGCCAGTGGCGAAATTTATGCAGCCGTAAACGCGGTGAAATTGCAAGGGGTTGAATGGAGGGGGGCCGTAGCTGGATAGGAAATTGTAAGATGGGAAAAAAGGGGTGAAGGGGGAAAAGAAAGAGGTAAGAGGCAGGAGGCGGGCGACAAGGGCAACTAACCGCAAAATGATTGCATACTTTAATGGGCCAAGCACTTAGCCAGCCTCTTCTATCCTCTCTCACACACACACACACACAGACACACTTTCTCCCCCCCCCAGCAACCCTGTCTCGATTTCCTTGCTTCCGCTGTAAAATTGCATCAGTAAAAATAGCGCAAAAATTGAATAAAACTAACTAGTGGAGAGCAGAGTAGGGCGTGTGCAACGCATAAATGTGAAAGGTTAGGTTTGCAATGCGTGCCAGGAATGCAGGAGTGAAAAGAGCGGAGCAGCAGCAGCACCAGCAGGATGCAGGGAAGCCAGGAGAAAGTGGGCAAAGAAAAGGGTTAAGTGCTTACTCATACTTTGTGGCTTATGGAATGCAAAGCAAAGACCCAGCTTACCGGGTGGAGCACTGCACTATGGGGAATTTGCCCATTTCCGTGGTATTTAGTCATTTTATTAAACTATAAATATTTGGTTTTTTTTTATGTAAACATATTAAAAATATATGGCTCTACATATTTCAATAACAGAAATGTTAATTAACAGCGCACTGTTAAATATATCGACTGTTAAACTCAGCTGTTGCAGCCAAAACCAACTCTTGCTTGAAAATAGGTAATTATTTATTCGTACTTTGAAAGTGCATAACTCAAAAAGGACACAACTTTTCGCTTCAACTTTTTAAGGACACCAATCATACGGGTTTCTATTATGTATTGTGTGTAATAAAATTTCCCTTCATTCGTGTCTTATTAATATATAGCCAATTTTGTAAATGCTTTCAAGGGCAATTTAAAAAAAAACAACATTTTTACTTTACTTGGAGTTACAAAAAATACCTATCGTCGTATAAGTGTAAGTCCAAGTGTATGTCGTAGAGCCATTAATTAAGAATAAAAGGCAATTTGTCTCTATGTGCACAAATCCGCACAATTTGAGTAAATTCGATTTTTGTGAGGTAACTTTCATTTTTCATGGGCCCAGCTCTTTGTATGTATGGCGCATAGAAACGGACAACTCCAACCAAAAAAAGCAATTGTTGACTTTATAGATTTTATAACCCATAAGAACTATTTAAAAAGCAAAATCAATTTTTTTTCTCAAATTTACATGCTAAACGGAAAAAATACAATATGATGCAATTAATTATTAATTTTTAGATCGTTTCTATTGGAGCTATATGATATAGTGGTCCGATTTTCATGAAATTAAAACCGAAATTCTAAAATAATACAAAATGACTATATCTCAAGTTAGATGAAAATATGTTAAAAACTGACAAAGTTATAATATTTTTTTTCGTCAGGGGAGGGCGGAGCCACGCCCATTTTTCCAAAAATATTTCTATTGGTGTTTATAACAATAATACAAAAACCGTTTTGAAAAATCATACTTAGTTTAGAAGTTATTAATAAATACCACGGAAATGGGCAAATTCCCCATAGTGCACTGGAAAGAGGATAAGGGAAGCGGCTGCTCTCTAAGTGCCCAAAGGCATTCCCTGTCAGAGGAAATGCTGCTCACCGAAACGCTGGGGAATGCCAACAATTCACAAAGAATTTCAAATTCCAGGTGTTAAAAATAAAATACACGTTCATTAAATTTTACAAATTGGAAAATAATTCCAGACACATTGATTGGGATGAATACTAGGCAGTAAATTTAAGGAGAAATAACTATTATCCATTTGTTTATTTATTTTTTGTATTTGTAAAGAACTAACAAAACTAACATCTGATCAACCATGAAATAAAGTTCAATTCAACCTCGACTGACAATCCAAACAAGTAGTGCACTTTACCTCCAAACAAATCAAACTCAGGCCACCACGTCGTATACGTTATATCCTTCTATCTGCTTTAGGTATATACCTATAGCCCATATATATACCTATATCCCAAAACCCCTGGCAGATAAACAAACTGAAGGACTAAATCATTATACCAACCGAAAAAATCCACAAACATTGGACTTGAGCTGTAAAATAACAGAAAAACAAAACCAACATAAAAATCAAATTGCACTCAAAAAGACTATCGAGTAATTTACACACAGGGACACCACAAGGAAAGCAGCGGGAAATCAAGAAAAACACCTAAAAACACACACAAATAAGGCCAGACTAAAGTTGCATTGCCATAAAAAAAAATGTTAAATTAAATGTTAAATGACTGCAAACTTAATGTTAACAGGATTTAAGGGAAAATTTATAGGAAAAGGATAAAGAGAGTGAGAGAGTAAGACCAAAGAGCGAGTGCGCAGGATGCACAGCACAGGTCTCTCATTTCCGCTTCTGTGACGTCGGTCTTGTCGGTGACGTTGCATAGAAAAATGCGAAAATGCGTGTAAAGCAAAGCACAACAAAAACCCGAAAAAAACATGACAAAGGAAAAGCCTCGAGCTGCGCTTCTCGTTCTTTTTTGTTCATCCGAGATTTTCTTCGAGTGACGCCTAATGAGCGGAAGGAAAAACCGAACATGTGAGGTGAGGAAAAACTGCGAGGGAAATTCGTGGGTGGTCGACGACGATTGACAGAAGAGTGACCCTTGCGGGGAATGAGAATCGACTGGGAAATACTGTAAAGCAAAGCAAAACTACCAAAAAACTTTATTAAAAACTTTAAGGGAACAAACTTTCCCAAAAACTATTTTTCAATTAAGCTGCAACTTTTACAACTTGAATTGTTTTAGAGAAAAAGAAAAGCCAAAGAAAAGATTTGTAAGATTTCGAAAAGGATGCGATTTTTTAATAAAATGTATTGTTTTTTTTCTGGACGCAAAGAAAATAATTTAATTTTATTAAAATAAATAAAGAGATTTGAAATCAATTAAAAATTACAGGAAAAAGCTGCTTTTAAAAACCGAAAAAAAATAATTTCAGACTTTTTGGAACCTTTTTGTTTTAAATATTTTTTATCAATTTTTTTTAATAAAACTTAGTTTACTAAATACGAAAGCATCCTTCTGATATCCTTTAAAAATGCCAGAAGGTTACCGAACGTTTCGCATTCCACTTAGCATTTGCATGCCTTTGACACTCATGTACCATCTACATCCTATTCAGACACACAAGTACACTGAGAGAAAGTAATGAAATTTACTATAAGAAATATAAAAAAATATTTGTAATAATTTTAAAGTAAAATAAAAGGTTAATGGTGTCTATAAATACTGTCTTTTTAATTGTTTTCCATTCCTAAAGTCATATTTGATTATCTTTCATTTCTTTCAGTGCATTCCACACTAAAATTCACACAGTTTTGCATTGCTTTCTCCTACCTTTGAAACAAGCACAACCCATGATGTAGCCCATCATCAGCGTGGCTTTGATGTCGCCTTTCAAGCTGATTCGCTTGTCTCTCAATTAACTCCTTATCCTTCCGATTTCGCTTGTCCTTAAAGGTGTTGCTGGTGTTATTGGAGCGTTTGTTGGTGTTGTTGTTGTGAATGAGATTGGAGTCTCGGGAAAGTGAACGACATCGGGAAGTGAGTTGAAAATGGCAGTTATGGGAATTCACTTAATCTTTCGCTCTTTCGTCGCGCTGTCTTTGCCGTTGCGTATACGTAATATGTGTTTGGGTTTATGTATTATTTAACACACAATCTGGCTTTATGGGGCCTTAGCGACGGACCTTATCACTCTTAACGGCTACCGGTTCACAGTTAACAGGAATTTATGCAATAAGCCTCATGAAACTTTTATTTATTATTGCACCTTTCGTCATAAAATACAAAAAACGCTTTGATTTACACTTGACTTTATCACAAAATTCTAGTTATTGTTGATTGGTGTTTTGGTGCTGCTGTTTGGTGTTGTTGATTTGTTTTAATAAAGCCTTCAATTTGATTTGGTTTTTTTTTATTTGTTCTTATTGATTATCACTTAATATTGTTTGGTTGGGAGGGGACTTTTCTTTATGTCTTGCCTCTCTCTGATTGCTGCTCCTTAGTTGGCTCTTGGCTCTCGGAATTATCTTTGTGCGATGATTGTGGAAAATTTGCTCGTTTCGTTGATTTTCACTCGTTGCAGCTTTTTGTGTGTGTCTCCTCCTTTTGTTGTGCGTTCACTTATTGTTTGTTGTTGTTGTTGTTTGCTTGCATTTTATTTTTTTAATTTTATATTTTACTTGATTGTGCAGTTTTTTGTGTATTTGTTGCATTTTTAATTTATAATAATATCACAAAAGAGAATCTCTGTGGCAGCAGGAACCAATTAAAATGTTTAATATTAATTGCATTGAATTAATCATAAACATTTAAGGAAGCTGTTTGAGCTGTTTTTGTGCTTGTACTTTTTTTGGGGAATTTATATATTTTTGCCGTTGATAAATTGGAAGATTTTATGATGGAAGAGCCAGAGGTCATTTACTTGGAAAATTTATTTATAGCAAACGAATCAATCTTTGTAAAAATATAGCAAAACATTTATTAATTGGCTTTAAAGCCTCCAATTAAATGAAAAGTCATTGATTTGTATGCGGAAATGATTCTTGGAAAAGGTATTTTTAAAAGACTTTAGTCTGATTTTGTTGCAATAATTTATTATATATTTATTTCGTACTATTTGCTGTCCCTAAATTGTATGTTTATATCAAACAAAAGTATTCTGACCCCAAAACAGTAACTTTTCCCTCATCTAGAATTTTATTCCCTAAACTAGAGCTCAACAAATGAGTCACTTTATGGCATATCATCAACTAGAAGCACCGCCTAATCTGTTAAACAAATCAACTAACCGTTTAGGCCATCAACTTTTGGGCATGAAAAGACACTCTGAAAACCACTTCAGACATAGTTTAAACTTTAAAATTGCCAATATGCTACCCACTCAAAGGCAAAGTGGCCTGAAATTGTGGCCATATTTGCTCATGCCAGCAGCCCAGTGTCCATAAATAAAAGACGAGGGGAGGGGCGTGGACTTGGCTAAGAGAGACTGTCAGTGGCCCAAATTGATAAAGATTATCCCAGAGCCAATGCGACAGGCACGAGCCACTGCCAAAAAAGATACAACAAAAACACAACAATAAATAAATAAAGAATGAGGCTGGAAAAAACTGTGACTGCATTGATCAAGAATCCACCCGCTAAAAATTCCAATTTAAATTTAAGTCAGGCAGGGAATATACAGGGGAGGCAGTGTTTCAATGGGATTCTGAGAATGAATGGAACCCGCGAGATACGAAATACAATAGGAGGGAGGGAGTGAGGGGGTAGAGGGAGCTGCTTGAAATATGTGAAATAAAATACCGGAAGTTGCAGTGAGACAAATTTCTCGCCAGCCAATTGTCCATAATTAAACACACACACACAGAGCGAGAGAGAGGCCAGCAAACATGGGAAATCAACGGCCACATCAAGTATACGCCACCATAAAAGTGAATTCTTTTTCGTTTTTTTCGCGCGCGAGAATTATAATTGATGGCGCCCACATTCAGTTTCAATATCTCTCCATATCGCTCGCAATACCTCTCTTCCCTCCTCTCGCAGTCTGTATAGCAGTGCGGATTTTATGGCCCGGCTGGAGGTCAGTAGCACATGCCGACGCCACTGAGAAGCCTCAGCCGGAGGTGAGAAAGGGGCGGTTGGGGGGCAAGACATTGACATTGTCATCATTCGACTTTTATGGCGCCTTTAAAAATGTATCTCGAAATTGTTGCCATCACTGGAGCGATGGCGACGGCGAAATGCGAGATGAGAAGCAAGTGAAGAAGGCAGTGAAAGCATATAAATTGGCGGAAAACGAATTTTGAATGCTCTGTAAATTAAGCTGACATAATGCCTATCTTTTATATGAAATTAACATGAAGACTAGGACATTTAATTAATTAAACTTAATTATTTTAAAGGCTTCATTAATTAAGAAAATGTAGAACATAATAGAGGAGTGCGTAAATTATAGAGAAAATATTTTGGCAGCTCCCAAAGAAGCTTAAAAACCTTAAAAAATTACAAATTGGTTTCAAACTAAATTAATTCCATATTTGGAAACATTTTTAGGAGCCTAAAAAAAACCTTTTTAAGCCTCTTCCAATTGTAAATAAAAGCCTAAAATTTCCATAATCAAATTAATTCCCAATCAAAACCCTAGACATTAATATTTGCTATCTTTCCATATCATTTTTCCAACCAAAAGAAATATTAAAGACTTCTCAAACCCCTCTCTGTAGTGTAGTGTATGATATAAAATGAAAAATGAAAGATTTTGTGTGCTCTTTTTGTTTTGTTTTTGCGCCCAATTTGCTCCTGCTCTTTGGCACTGACTTTTCCAAATATGTTTACACTGGGGAATATGGCGAAAACAATAAATTGGAAAAACAGCGAAAAGAATTTCCTAATTAATGAGCTCAAGCTCTCGAGGGCTGGAGAGGCATGTGTATATATCCTGAGAAATATAAATTTGAACAACAAATTAGCCGCGGCCGAAAGTAGATCGACCACCCACCCATCCACGATTACTTCAAAAGTGGGGAAACAACAAAAAGGAAAAGCCAAAAACAAACAAGAAAATAGGAAAAGAAAGAAACACCCTGTTGAGTCATTTTGCATTGGCAAGTCTGGCGGCGAACAGGAACCGGATATCCAAATGTTGGAATTACGAGCAACGGACATGCAACCAAAAAAAAATAAAGGAAATAAAGAAAATGGGAAACAGAAAAAGGGCGCGACACGTCTCTATTTAGTGGCTCGATTAGGCTATTGACTTGCCCCTTACAACCCTCGGGTTAAGCCGGTATTTTCTCGATTTTAATTAGGCAAATTAAATTCGCATACAAAACACAACAACAGCTGTGAATGAAAATCGATTTGGCGCGGCGAAACTTTGCACATTAATTTCCATTATTTCGCCCTCGTTGGGAGGGGAAAGCAAATTGAAATGTATTCATTCATCAGGTGACCTCAACTGCTGATGAGCCAAAAGCCAAAACAAACAGAAACAAGTGGGTGGGAAAAAACCTGGAAAACTTTGGCTAAACTCGGGACCAGATAATGCATCAACATGTTAGAGAAAATCGTAGAATCGTTGTGCTTTTGTTTGTTTTATTTAATATGCAATTTTGAATGGAATTTAAATAATCTGAAAACCATTTGGCACACACATTTAACATTTGTTTATTTATTTTTGTTTAAATTTAGAGAAGATATAATGCCTATTTAATCAATAATAAGAGCTTTGTAGTTGTGATATATATGTAGAATTCTGATAATATGCAAACCAATTTTTTGATTGATTATTATGGGTTTTTTTTTTTTAGGAAAAATCAGCCTTTAAATATTTTTAAAACCCAATTGAAGCATTACACATAAAATAAACCATAGATACATTAATAAAATAAAGAGTTTAATGGAAGAAATTAATCCAGGGAAATACTATATCCTCTGGTATCCCCTAGTAATGAGTAATCTCTCCCCCTAAGGGCAGAGGGAATAAGACAGTACAGAATATTATTAAATGGCCGGCTAAGATAACGCTTTGGGGCAAGAAATATCTCCGCACACACAAACTCATACTTATACTCATACTCCCAAGACCGCAACTAATTGCATTATCTGGCTGACTCAATTAGGTATTGTGTACACTATATATACATATATAGAGCAGATATGTACACCTATATATATATATATATATTGCTTATCTTCAGCTCTATGCGCGACCTTAATGAGATTTCATTTTGGGGAAGAGCCGAAACAAGAAGAGAATCAGAATCTTTATTAGATTAGAATGCGGCGAATTGAGGGAAATATAATATGAGGGTGGGGCCAAGGTAAATATTTTATAATAAATTATATATCTTGCTTTGATATCTGCAATATGAGAGGTCTTTATCACTGTGCAAATATTTATTTTAGAGTCGCTTTAGTTGGTATATAATAGTATGATAATATAATGATAAAAATAAAAAGAAAATATTTCCACTTAGCTATTTTATTAAAGACTTAATGTCAAATTTTTAATCATTTAAAAATTAACAAATAAGTAGAAAATCGAAACATTTTCATCTCACTTTCATGTGAAATTTATTCTTTTTAATTCAAAATCAGACCACCTTTTTGCTGCTAAATTATTGGTAATAAATTCTGGGAGTGTCAGCGTAATTAATCCATGATTAATTATAAAATTATTCATATCTGCGATTGCCATATCTTTGTTTTCCTTCGGTTCAATATGACTTTATCGGCATGTAAACAAAGTGTTCGCTTGCTTTGGAAATTTATATAAAATATTTTCTATGAAAATAAGTCATAATTTCTTTTGAAATATAACTATTAATATAAAAATAACAATTTCCTTATATTTTTTGCACCTATAAAATGATTTAATGTTAAAAATATTACCCTAAAATTTTCCATTATCTTAACCAAGTATTTTTTAGCCAAATATTTTCTTAATAAGCCCAAAATCCTAAGGCTTTACTTACACCTGAAGTGAATGACCGAACAGTAAATAAATCTATGACAAGGCGATATCTTTTTGTTTACAGTTCAATACTCTGGCAACTTATCAAAAGGTTATATCTTAGTTTTCTTTCTTTTTGCTTTGTTTTAAATTTTTTTACTTTATTTTTCCTTTTTTTCAGTGGCCCTTAACAGAAAGTGCCTGGCCATAAAGACGCGACTAATGACCATAACTCACTTAGGTAATCCCCCGCGGAGGGAAATGAAAAGAGAGAATGCCGGCAGCAACACCTCGCTGTTGCGTTGTGGCCAAAAAGGACTCCCCACGGATTCCCTCACAGAGGTGTTCACTGTACGGCGCACTCTCATTACAGAGTGCGTGACCTAGGCCAACAGTGAGTGTAAAGTAAAGTGCTTGCCACAGCGGGAAATGCTATCAATTTGATGACTGAACTATCAGCAAGGAAACTTAACCGCAAGATGATTCATCAGAATGAAGGAAAAATCGAAAAGCAAGTGCAGGAAAAATAGGAAAGAAAAACAAATAAAAAACAGCTCAGAATGAAAGGCAATTTGTTAGGTAAATGATTTTGAAATCATGATACACAGACAAGCACAATGAAGAATCCTTCAGGCGCACAGCAGGGATGCGTTGAGAAAAATGAAAACTGGAAAAAGGTGGACGACCTCACAGAAAATATTGCAAGGAGGAAAAAAAATTATTGCAGCAGCAGTAAATCCCATAAAAATATTAAATCTATATATGTACGAGTAAAATCCATATTCATATAATATTTATAAGCAATTTATATTTATATTTATCTGAAATATTCGTATAAAAGGAATTTTTAACCAGACGTAAAGCAAAAGAATTTCAAAAACAATGCAAAAAGAAACAACCCGAGAGAGAGAGCAAAAAAAAGCCGAAAAAGGATATACCAAGAGAGTCCTGAGAGAAGGAAAAACAAGCACAAAGACCAGAAGAGAGAGAGAAAGAGTGAGAGAGCGCCGCACAGTGGCAGTCAGACGTCAACGCTGCGTATGCGTAATGCCAGGCGAACAGGCAACCAAAAGTGGAATGGCGGAAAATTAAAGTTTGCAACCGCTCCCCGGTCACCCCGGTTGTTGCCACAAATCCTTTCGTCCCCTGCCCGCAGGCTGCCCTCCTTTTTTTTTCGACAGCTCCAACGACTTCCTGACGTGCACGACGGCGAGCGCAATTTATGGCGTGGCAGTGCGTACGAGTACGAGTCGCAGGGGTGCCCAAGGAGAGGGACTGGGAGGACCCAGAGAGGGGAGTGCCACAAGGAGCACCCTGCAGACGGACATAAGGGTGCAACAAGCCCTTGAAAGCCATTAATATTCATTAGGAATATTATTATTATAATTAATATATTTTTCAAGCCTTATAAAGGTTCTTAAATGAAAGAAAAGCTTGTTTTTCAAGACAAAAAGTAAAAATTTGATTTTAAAAGAAAGTCCACACTGCGTATGAGTAATAAACTTAAAGAAATCATCAAGTAGAACACTTAATTCAAACTTTTTCCCAACTTTTCCTTAACTTTCTCCCCTTTGTATGCATTTAATTAAAATTAAAAAAGAAAAAAAAACACCCTGTGGGACAGACATACATAAATTGCAAACGAGGGAGGGGGAGTGGTACCCCGCTCGTCCCTGGGGGCGGCAAAAGTTCAACCGTGTTTAATTTGCCTTCTTACACTTTTCCTCTCTCCTCCTTTTTACGCCCTCTACTAATGCACTCGCATGTTGCATTTACACAAAAATTTCCTTTTCGTGTTTTTCCTTTTTTTTTTGGAAATAAAATAAAAAGGAAAATATTTTTGTTTCGCTTTGCGGGCTTTGTTCGTCGGCGAAACGAAGGAACAACAGAGAATGTTTTTCCTTCTTTTGTGTTTTCCTGGTTTATTTTGTTTTATGATTTTTTTTGTGGGAGGCGGTCTCTCTTTCTAACTCTCTCTCTCTTTCGCTCTTTTTCTGTTTCCTCTCTGTTTTTTGTTAGTGTTGTTTCTGCATTGCTCAGTCAATTTAAATTGCATTTATTCAAATTTCGTTGACAAGGCTCGCTTGCGGTTTTTTAATGAAAAGAATGCAATGACTTGGCAGAGGCGGCTTTAAGTGGTTAAATAAAAGGAAAAAAGGAAAATTAGCAGGTGGCTTTTTTTGGTGATTTTACAAAATTCAGGTAATTCCCAAAGAAACCGTTCTCAGGTTATGAAGAAGTGACTAATTGGTACATGAAATAGTAGAACAAAAATGCTTTTAAGATTAAATAACAGTTGTCGGAGGTATAAAACATTTTCTGAACCAGATATCCTTCGTTTATAGTGACTAATTTTAATAAATTAGCACATTTTTAAGATATACTTCAACTTGTGGGGGATTAAAATAGTCATTGAATACTTGTAAGCTTGGATTTTATATATATAAATCCTTGATTTTAATGGGAAACCTATGAAAACTGGTTTTTGTCCATCGAAAAAGTGTCTAGTTGTGAGGTTTAATATTGTTTCTGGATTAAAAAACACATGTCTGTCAAGATAATCATTCCTTGTAGGTTAAATATGTAAATTAAGAAGGAAACTGATTTTTTATATATTATTATTCTATATATTATTTTTGAGCTCTTTTTCACTTTAGACTTTTCTATTCAAAAACACTTGAATATCTTTGCATTTTGGTAGACCTTTCAATTCACAGTTGATTGATAGTTGGGGCGGCGATTACTTCCTCATCGGCGCACATTTGTTTACCGGAGAATTAACTTCTGGAGGCACTGGGGGCACACAGACCGGCATAATATTAATACTACGACGATGAATATAATAAAAGTTATATTCCCCATGTGACTCCCAACCAACACACAAAAATACAGGCACAAAAAGCGAAAGGCAAACAGAGACCCAGGGAGAGGGTCAAATATTTAGCTGCAATTGCTTTGGTAGATTGTTATGACCACTATTATTATTTATAATTAATATATATATATTACGTTATATGTATTACGTATTATTTATAAAGCACTTTAGCATATTTCTATTGGTAGTTAATATAAACGATTTCCGTTTCCTTTCGGTTATTTTATTACTGTTTAATTTTCTAGATATCTTCTAGATACTTTCTGTCGTACGCGTCGGATACGCGTTATAATGTTAACTGAACTGAATGAGAACTGAATCCAGCGGATTCGAGTTTCCTATAAAAGTGCCCCCAAAACAGAAGAGAGAGCGAGAGCACCAGTAAGAAGAGAGGGAACGATAAAAAGAGTGCTCGTTCGCTCTTCAAGTACAAAATAGAAAATAAACAAAAGCGCGAAACGTGCGCAGACTGTGCGAATGAGATATAGTAGCTCGATGTAACTATATGCCGGTTGCAGCTTCTCAATGGGTGCGAAAGAAAGCGGTTGCTGCAGGCATTCTAAAAGAGTGAGAAAAGAAAGAGCAAACGAGAGAGAGGCACCGAAATGCAAACGACAATAAAAAGCTTCAAAGTTAAGTCAACAAGGCAGCACGAGCAGCGCCATCAAAATTTAATAGTCATCAAAAAAGATGTTTAAACAAAATTAAGAGAAGAAAACAACACAAACTGGACAATAAATGCCGCTGTGCTAATTATCGCTGAAGATGATAAAGCCCAAAAGATGGAAATGAACATGAAAATCAGAATGAAAACGAAGGCGAAACAACTCTTTTCCCCCCGGCTGCCAGTAGCTCCATCCGTGTCTGCTTTATGTTTGCCCAAGTGTTGTGTCGAATCTGAGAGGCATCCCTACATTTTTCAGATACTGTGAGACATCTTTAAGATGGTTGCCACAAAGACTTTAAAGATTTTAAATAAATTAAAATAGTTTCCCAAAATTATACCAGAAAATGTTATGGCTTAAACGAATTAATACCTTTAATACCTCTACACATCCTTTTAATAAAATTAATACGTATTTAGGTATTAAATTTATATATTAGGTATTTAAAATATATTATAAAATATATGAAATATTTAATAAAAATACTTTTGATGCTTGGTTTATTGAAAGTATTGTATTTTCATGTGCTCTAATATTTTGAAACCCCTTTAAATTAATTTAGAATTCACACAAAATTTCCCCAAACCCCTTTTCAAATCCATTTCCAACTCCTCAAAAACTTCCAGTTCAAAAATCCCTACTGTATCTTTGTCCAAGTATCCCATTTAGTTACTTTAACAAGAGATAAACATTTAGCAAACTGCCGCAAGTAGCAAAGATTTGAAAAGTGAAAAAGCAAACATACGACAGCAGAGTGTACGAATATTTGCATAAATATGTAGACACAAATGTTTGTGTGCGAGTGGGTGAACCTTAACTAGGCGTTAACTGAGTTTAAATGGGCTTTAAGTGTCTCTAATTTATGGCTTATGTTGATGACGGACAGAACAAGGGAAAAACCTTGTACATTGCCTGCCCTGATGGTCACTTAAAAGTTAATGGTTAATATTTTCATAGCAGGAGCGGGGAAATTATACAGAAAGGAGAGTATAAATTTCTGAGATCTTCAAATCTTTAAGATTTTTTGCATAAGTTTATTGGTTTTTTATAAATTTAAATTTATTTTTCTTTACTGCTTACTTGGCGTATACGTAATGACGTATACGTAATTTTTAAAAATATATTTTTTAGAGCATACATTTCAGCTGCATTTGATCGAAAATTTTACTTGCATGTAAAAAACAATGTAAAATTCATGGGGCATGCTTCAGCATTCTAACGTCAGATGTCGCTAGTATCAAGCCCAAGCCATGAAAATTTAAAAATTAAATTCAGAAAAATAATTAGATATTAAAATCTATTCCAACACCATTATTGTTTTCCATTGATTTATATTTAACTTATTCTGAATTATACAACAAATTTGGTTTAAAGCAATCAAAATAGTTTTACAACCTAAAATCACAAAACATATCAAAATTCTATAAATTGCAGTAAACTTCATAAATAAATATAAAAACAGCTTTAAAAATCACACATCAAATATCTTCAACATCTTTCAACCTATCCTAATCACAATTTCATTCATAATCCCTTACAAAACTCTCATATTTCTCCATTCATGCACAGATTTAAATTCCAAATAAAATACATAAACAAAAAACTCACCATTATTGTTGCTGATGGCAAATCGTTGCTGAAGCTGCTGAGCCAGCGCCTGATGATGCTGGGCCAATGGTGTGAGCGGTGGCGGTGGCTGACCAACGCCCAGCTGCTGTGGCGCCGATTGCGAATGAGGAACGCCACCGCTTAGCGAGGATGTGTCCGAGGAGCCATCCCCCTGGCCGCCACTCACCAGTCCACAACCCACAAGGCCATTGGCCATGGAATTCTGTGGGTTCTGGCCGTTGAACTGCTGCACGGAGATCGAATTGGCCATGCCCTGCTGCTGCTGCTGTTGGCCAAGATTCTGGCCGGCAGTGCCGTAGGTGGTGGCATTTATGGAATTGTTTGCCTGGCTCATGGAATTATTGTGGACGGCTGAGCTGAGAATGGAGCCATTGGCGGTGGCACCACTGCTGTAATACGACTCCTCGCCTGGAAAAAATAAATAAAATTAAATTAGTTATCTTTTATAATTCAATTATTAGGAATATATTTTTAATCCATTCAAATTAAGCTTGGGAAATCAGAGCAAATATTTTAAAATTTTCATAATTAATTCATTGTTATTTTTATAATTTTTTCTTTGAAAATAAAACCCTTACAAATCTCAGAAAAATTAAAAAAAAAATTAAAAACCAGAGATTTCCAGGAAAAGTAAAGAAACAAAGCCGGCAAAGCGAAGATTTCATTCATAAAATCGAAACCTGTAAGCTTTTTATTAAATCCTTTTTTTATCAAAAAATTTTAAAAGCTTTCTCCTGTCGAAAGACTTTCTTCCTAGTCTGGCGCCATCTGTAGTCAAGTGATGGCATTGAACTGCTTGCCTTGCCTGCCACAAGCAGCGTCTGGTTGAGGTAGGTCCGGGATTTCGCAAGGAAAATACCTCCTTCCCACTGCGTTTCCTTCTCATTTGAATGCATTTCGCGTTTGGATTGTGGTTCCCCCAATGGATTTAGCCCTGCTCCTCCTCGACAGCAGCGATATGCCCATGGACATGGACATGGACAATTAGCCGCCACTGATTAATTGGCATTTAGCGAAAAAGTCGCGACTTGGCGACGACGACAACCACAGGCACTCATAAAGTTCGCTGACAAGCCAGGCGCCTCCTTCGAGGGCAACGCCCCCTTTTCGTCTCCTCATTTGCCGTCGGTTGCAATAGGGCACAGAGAGAAAATCCAAGTGGTAGAAATTATATACAAGAAGTCTTGGTTTGGTAATAGGAAGCCTTTTTAGGGCAAGAAAACTGTAACTAAGACTTGTTTTAAGGACTATTTTTGGGTTTTGAATTTAGAAAGTTCTTGAAATTATTTAATTTAATTAAATGACTAATTTCCCTCTGTGTAATACCCCCTTCCGTTGCCGCACGCAATTGACGAGACGTTTTTGCTGCCTGTCACATCGCAACCAAAGCTGGCCGAGCGGAAGGAAGACGCTCCTCCTCAGCTAGCAAACAATTTAGCAGAGTGCTAACCTGTCTAGAATACGCATGTTGACGAGGTATGATGGGGAAGAGGACCAAGAGGGGGAGCAGGGTATTCCAGCGGTACATCAACACTAAGCCTTGGCTATATCGTGCGCGGCTTATGGCCAATTTCCGTTATGCCGGCTCTTTGCTCTTGCTTTTGCTGTTCTTTTTTTTCGTGCGTTTATTTTGTGTGGTGAGCCATAAGCAAAAGTTGGCAACAATTGGCAGCCAACACAAAGTAACAAAGAAAAATGTTAAAGAAAAAAGTAAAAGAAAATCCACAAGAAGTTTGTGGAATAATCAGCAAGTTAATTTGTTCGCCTGGCACGCATTAAAAGATTCAACAAATGTTTTTGTTGATATTTTGGCAGGGGAGTTGGTTCTTAAATGGAAGCATTTAATTTTTCTGAGACCCTAAGCTGTTGTGACTTTTCTTGGAATATTTACAGAAGGTTTTCTTGGATTAAGTAAACAAAAAATAACTTTATCACTTTCATATATATATATTATCTCCAAGAAATTGTACAATTACTTTAAAAGGTTTTATATTAATTGATTTCTTTTCTTTTTAGAATTTTACTATAGTTTTTCTCTATTTCCTTAGCTTTATTTTTCGGAAAAACTCACCTGGTTCTGGAATATTGCCCAGGGGACTCTCTGGCAATAAAATCCCCTTTTGAACTAACTCATCTCGATTGGCACGCACAGAAATTTTACGCTCCAAAGCTGTTACAGGAAATAAAGTATTACAAATTTAGGAAATATTTGAAATATTTAAAATTTACTTACATTTGGAGGCCGCTTCAAACTTTTCGCTCTTCTTTTTCCGTCGCCATTTCCAGGGCTTGAAGAATCTACCCAAAGCGCTGAGTTTGCTCTTTCGCTCCAAGGGAGGTGTCCTAGTGCCCGATCCCAAGCTATTTGTGCGTATGGCAGCTCCATTCTGTTTCTTAGCTGTAAATATAGAAAATAAATACAATTATTTATAAGTTAATTATTATTTTTAAAAAAAGTATAAATTTTTATAGAAATATTAAGATTTTTATATAATTTCAATATTAATTAATAACAAAACAATTATTTAAAGATCTTTCA
The DNA here is from genome assembly GCA_035045905.1 of Drosophila anomelani. Taxonomy (NCBI): domain Eukaryota; kingdom Metazoa; phylum Arthropoda; class Insecta; order Diptera; family Drosophilidae; genus Drosophila; species Drosophila anomelani. Next base: position 4,835,354 of record JAWNOO010000165.1, read on the forward strand.
CATATCTTTTCCGACTTAAAACCATTTTTAAGAGTGTAAAAGTCTGCAATGATATATAGTATAGATAAAACCTCAACTAAAAGCCAAACTATGGCAGCTCCATTCAATTCCTTGGCTGAAAATACACAAAACAACGACGAGGAGGGGCAATTAGCAATTAGCAATTGGCATATATCTCGAACAACTCAATGGAAACCCAGCGCCACCGCTGCTCTGCGGAAACGGAAGCAGGCGTTCCCCCCATTTTTGGGCCACCGGTTATTAAAATGGCCGCATTCCACGCCCCCTTTTACCGCTATTGTGAGTGAGTCAGTGTGAGTGCCCCATCGTGTGGCATGGCGGAATGTTGTTTGCTTTTTTTTGTGCGTTTTTCCGCAGAAAAAAAAACATATGTGCAAATTGCAAGGTAAACTGTTATGGCTTTGGTTGCTCTTTTGTTTCATTATGCAATCAATAGCGCTGCCTTTGGAAATTAGGAATTCAAAGCAAGTTGTAGTCGTATTAAAAATTTAATATTAGCATTGCTCGCAGTTTTTAAAGTCATGAAAATGTATAAATAGAATAAAGAGAATACTACAGGTTTAAAATGAATTTTAATACAATTATTTGTTGGTAAATAAACAAATTTATGGCTGTATAAATATCACCATAAATTCGTAATAAATTGTATTTAAAAAGAGTCAAAAATACACACACAAAAAATATTTATTTTATATCTCCCACAAAAGATCTCTACATCCCTTAGCCCCTAGGCTAAACTCTATATAAATGTTCTTTTTACAAATATTTAAATTCCATTCTCAGATATTTGCAGTTTCATATCAGTTTGCATTGGGAAATCTTTTAGCCACACACAATTGATAGGGGGAAATGTGATGGGGAAATGCGAAGAGAAAAACTTAGCTAAGGATGAAGAGATAAGGTTTGCAAAAGGCAGCTGCAGAGGGAAAATCAACAAAAAAAAATACACCAAAAGATATGTCGTCTCATTCCCTAGTTGGACAATTCCCACTGCCGCCCACTTTTCTCTCCACTTTTGGTGTTGTTGTTGCTGCTGTTGATGCTGCTTTTCAGATAAGCTGTGACATACATACACCCACATACTCACAGGTTACAGGTAGCACTCGATAGAGGAGATAGAATGATTAAAAAAATATATTTTAACAAACTTTGGGAACTATTAAAATTTAAAAACAGATTTCTTTATTTTTTTGTATTATTTTACTTCCAAAAAATGTATATAACAGAGTTTCCACTGTCTTTTAAAGTGCCGCCTGCATTGAAGCGTTGAAATTAGGCTACCTTTCGTACGAATACGAATAGAAGCACAAACAAAACTAGCCAAGAGCAAAAAAAAAGAATCCAAGGAAAAAGGGGATTTTGAGGCAGCAAAAAAAAAGAGGAAAAATACAGTAAACCTACTGCAAATGGGCTAACAACTATTTGGCTTCATGATCTTCTTACCATAACTGGGCTTCTCGCAGCGAGTGCTCCAATTGTGGTCAATTGTTGGTCAACAGCAACGGCAGCCAGTTACATAATAAAGAAGAAACTGGCAACTGCGAGGGAGGGAAAAAAGTATCTAGCATCTTTAAGCTGTGCTGTGTGTATCTCGTGGATGTGTGCCACTCTGAGGGAATAACTTTAGGAGGAAAATGTGACACAAAGAATAACAACGAGGAAAATCTTTGACTCATTTCAAATGGCGCCAACAAAGAAACTTGTGCAGAGTGTCTAAGAGTGGGGGGAAACTGCGGAAAATTGCTAAGAAAATGTGGTGACAAATCTTTTATTCTTTTAAGGAGAACTTGAGTCTGTGGAGGGGAAATTTTACTAGTCATTAAAGGTTTATTTTAAAGGGTTTCTAAATGAGTTTTATTAATAAAAAATAGCATTGAATTTAATTTATTTATATAGATTTAGATCCTAAAAAAGCAAATAATAAAACACAAAGGTTGGAGCCATATTTTTATTTTTGACTTATATAATAAATTCAGTGCAAGTAACAAGATAAAATAAGGTTAAAATCCCCCTTAAATTAACCAATTGCCTCCTCATAAAACAAAATATTATTTAATTGGTTTTATTCCCTTTTGGTTAACCATCATAATTTATTCGAGTCACAGTCATTTATTAGTTTATTGTTCTTAATTATGCACCACCGGCAATTATTCATCTGCCTTTATGGGAAAACTAGTCTCAGTCTGTCGCCCCATGCTAGCTCTTCCCACACTGCAGTTAATTAATTTCAAATTAATATTTTTCCCACTCCGCCATAAAACCGGCATGCCCCGAAACAAATTACACATCATCAGAATCACAGCACGAGACCAGCAGAAAATTTTAAAAGGCGCGTCATCTCTTCCCCAATTTTCTTGCTTGGGTCCCCCTTTTCTTTCTATATTTTTTTTTATTGGCCAAAGGGAGAAAAACAAATGCAGGAAAAAATACAGAAAAGCAAAACCAAACAAAATAAAAATAAAGAAAAAACATCAGGCAAATAAAGCAGAGTATATGCAGAAAAAAAAACAAAATAAATAAAAATAAAACAGAAATAAACAAAGCGCCAAGCTGCGCTGTCGGCGTCTACAGAGGCGCCAGCTTCGCTGTCAGCGTTGTCGTCGTCATATAATATTTTCTTTATTTCAATTTTTTTCATATTTCGTGGAGGAAAAACCTGTTTTTTGAGCTTCGTTGAGGCGACGTTTGAATGAATGCAGCTTCCAAGATTTTGGCTTCTAAAAAAGCGTCAACAACAACGACAACAGCTACAACCAAAGCGAGTGAAGGGCGCGGTAGCAACAACCACATCAACAACAATACTAATAATACAAAAAAAAAGAAGTAATGCTATGCGAACGCGTGGAAAACGGGTTTTCGCGAAAGTTGTTGTCATTGTTCGTGGCTGCTGCTATTGGTTTTTGTTGCTATTCTCACTCGAGCGGCACTATATTGTTGGTGTTTTTGCAGTAAAACTAAGCAAAAATTTTAATAATAAATCTAGTATTATTAACGATAATATATCTTTTATTATAAATATACAAAAACCGATTAATGTTTCTTTAATTTCTGTCTTAAAATCTACAACGCTTTCTAATTAAAATGTTCTATTTTTGTGGCTTTTAAATAAGCTTGCAAATTTATTAAAAAAGAAAGTAATTTAATATTTCTGTCTATAAATAGACATAATTTTTAAAATATATTTTCCCAAGCCTTACTCGAAGTATTTGATTTTAATTTTGTCTTATTTAAAGCTCCATTCAGATTCCCAGACAGAGAGAAAACCCAGAAATATGGCTGGAAAATCTTGTTATTTTTCTCTTATTGTTTGAAGGGAAATGGAAATGGTGAAAAGCTGCCAGTACTTGGCCAAAAAACAAGCCATAAAGTGGCAGCAAAGGAAAGTCAAGGAGTAAAAGTTTGAACAAAAAAACCAAAGACAGGATATTCGCGATGATAAATTATTACGAACAAGAATTATGAATGTTTAAGTGGGATTTATGTAAAGGGTTTGCAGGGAGAGCAGGAATTTCCAGTTGAGTTGCCAAGAATAATTTATAGAAATATTAAAGAGAAAATATTTGTTATATTTTTTAAAGACATTTATAAATATCTCTTTCTTGTTATATAAATATTTAATTATCAATTATTTATTTGCTGAATTCTTATACAATTTTAAAATACCTCAACAAGCCTGCTCTTTACTTATCTCCATGATAATACCCATATGCACGATCTAGATATATATGTAGACGAGTCGCAGTTCTATGTAAAATGTCAATTGGTTTGTTCCACTTTAAAGCGCACTCGCACTTGGCTTATAAATCAACAGAAATCGTTGTTGATAACTACACCGCAAACACGACGGCGACGAAAAAACTACAACAATAACATGGGGAATTTATTTGCACAACGTGATGTGCTCAACAATTTGTTAAAATAACACGACAAAAAATCACACAACAAAAAAATACAAACAGAAATGGATTTCAGCACCTCACAAAGCCAAAGATATATAAATTATTTCAATGACTTTAAGCTGGGTATTGCATGCTACAAAATCTGTGCTACAAATAAATAAAACGAAAAAAAAATAGAAGACACAACATGTCAAAGCTGAAATCCCACAAAAACAAGCCAAAAGTTAATTACATTAAAAAAGAGAGTGAGAAGAAGGCGCTGCCAAATGTCAGAGGGGCTTCAAGTCATGGCAGAAAGTGAAACACTTGCGAACCGAAAAGAAAAAGTGTAACAAATTGTATGCAAAAAATAATTTGTTTTTCCATCTCCATCTCTCTCTGTTTAGCTCTTTCTCTAATTTGCAGCTCATGCTAATTTTTATAGAAAATAGGTTTTATTTTTTGTTGCTTCTAAATTCCCCTATATATAAATTTTTTCTGAAGGTTATTCAGCGCTAATTGATGCCAGGCAAAAGCAATTACAGCGATTCCCAAGCTTTTATATGCAAATATATTTTCCTATTTTCAGACCCGATTTGATTGCAATTTGAAGCCCTGAAATTAATTATAATCGTGTGTGTGTGTGTGTGCCATCAAAATTGGCAAGTAAAAGGGCAGGGAAAATCAGCTTTTCGGAAAACAGAGCTCAAACAGCGCGTCATCAAATGCACATGCACAAAATTTTAAAATCGCATTACGTATACGCAACGTTGCGCAGCAGCAAACAACAAAAACAACAAAATAAGGGAAAATCGTGACCGAAAAGCAGCATTTGTTTATTTTTGTGCTCTTCTGAACGAACCCCCAACACAAGCATTGAAGCCTAACGTAATCATTGAGAGCCAATGACAAAATTCGATTCATTTTACAACGTGTCCATTGGATAGTTGTTGATATTGAGAAATCTGTATTGCAACTATGGATACCTATAGAGTTACTGATTATTATAACAGAAAAATTAACAAAAGAAATAGGGCATATAGAGAGGGGTTTATATATTATTATTGTAATACTTATTTATGTATAAACATCAATAAATTAAATTCTAATTAAAAATGCATTCCAATCTGCATTAAATTTCGTCATTTAAATGAGTAAAAAAAATGTTAGATTTTGTCTTAAATGGCACCTAAAGTATTAAATGGTTTTATTTATTTTTGATTAGATATTTCTCTAGCTAAATTAAACATATTTTTAAAATATATTAATTATTATTTACATATTTTTAGCAAACCCCATTCACTAACTCAGAATTAATTATAAAGAAATTAGCACACAATAAGTACACCTTTCTCATTCCAAATCTAATATTCTTTAAGGAAAATATGCAAAATGTTTGCCTAGTCTAAGCACGAATTTCATTGCCATCAAATTCCCATAGAAAATCTCCAATAAATTCCAGACATTCATATTCATATTATTCACCTGCAGCCAAGGCAATTAGAGAAGTTCTATTGGAACATTCCTCCGACTGCAAAACTTAATTGTATCCCCAAGCCCGAGCATGATTCCCATTATTGCCCCGCAGCAAATTGCTGGCGTCTGTGTCAAAGTCAATTATGAAACCAATTTCAGAAATGATGCCCGGCTTTTCCAAGACTTTATGTCTCCATATCTCCGTGTCTCCATTTCACTATATCTCTCTCTATATGCATTCGTAATTGGCCGAAATTTCGTGTGGCTAACAATTGTTTGAATTAAACTGGGCAAGACGGGGGGGAAAGAGTGAAAAAGTCAGGGGACTCATGAATAATGGAATGGCAATGAATCATGCGACGATCGAATAATAACGAATGAACAATAACGAATTGCATGTTAAATGCTTGGCCATAAATCGTCCAAGACTTGCAGCAGCTGCCAGAGCTTCTTCTTTTTTATTTTCCTTTCTCAATTTCCCTCTTCACCATTTCCCTCTCCATTTTGCTTGATGGCTTCATATGCGTGAATGAAATTGCTCATACGCCTAGTTGGACGCTTATAAAATGCAAGCCGGCTAATTGCATTGACATTTGACATCAGCCATTGGGTTTTATAAATAGAAATATGAACATCAACTTAATTGACTCGTGCAGGCGATTGAGTGACGAAACAAAAAAGGGAAACTACTTCAGCTTTATGCCTCATAAAATACCTCTTCTATTTTTAATACAAAACATATTTAAACAAGGTTCAATGCCCTTTTTGCCACAACAAGCAAATCCAATCAAATTTGAGCATCTCGTCGTCTGAATTTAAGCAAATATTTGCTTACAACTTACAGCAAAGTTGGAAATGTAAATAAATCCCGCCCAAGGCAGACAAATAAAAGTGGTTTTTCTGTATTTCAATTAACATAACATTTTGTGCGTGTGTTGGAAATCCAAAAAAGAGAGCAAATAAAACCCAAGCAAAAACCGAACTTCAATGATTTTTAATATAAAAATCCTTGAACACAATTTCTCGTTTTTATTTTGCATTTATTTTATCAGCTTGTTAAATGTATGTCATGGTTATTTAACATTGAAATTATATAGTTAATTTACTTGTTGTTTTTATTTTTTCTGACTAATAAGAGAAATTTTTGCATGACAGAATATTGGGTTTGTTTTTTTTTTGTTTAGAATGAGGTAACTTTAATTTATAATAATATACTGACTTGGCTTATTTTTTAGGTGATTATTTGTAGAACTTAAAGCTATCATTATTATTCCCTCTTTTATTAATGTATCATATTTTTTTTAATCCTAAAGAACTTTCCCAAAATTAACCCTACAAATTAAACAAAAACTCTGACTTCACTTTACTTTAAATATTTTATAATAAATCCAATTAAATTTCACATCAAATAAATATCAAAACTGTTTGCTGAATGTATCTCTTTGTGTTGAATGTAAATTCTTAAGTTGAAACACAAACTTTAACTTTACAGTTAATTGATATTTTCTGCAATATCTGCGAGCAGCTTTTCCATGCCTTTCCATTTGCAGGGAAAACTTTATCCTCTCCTACTGAGTGGCAAAACTTTCCAAACTGTCAAATTGCCAGACAGATAAGGAAAAACACAGAAGGAGGAGGGTTACCAGGGGGAGATGGAAAAGGAAAATGGCAACTCAAACAGAATCCGACACCTGGACAATGTCTGGTCGGATGTCTGCACAGGATGATAGTAATGATGATAATGACGACGAAGCTGTTGATGATGATGTTGATGTCAAGAGAATGATGACAGTCAGCGGAAATAAGAGACAAACTCTCTGACACATTTTGCCTTAGTCTGTACCCACCCAAGAGATATTTGTCCAGCAGGAAAAATAACAAAAAAAAAAAAAGACTGAATTTATATCAATTTCGAAATGGACTGGGCCGCAAAATCTCTTGACCTGCAATGCAGCTTCCTCTGTCTGGCCATCATTTTGCAGTTCTTACTCATTAATTAAGAGCAGCAGCCAGATGAAAACTGACAGATACAAATTCTAAATGTAACAAGTAAGAAAGCTACAGTCGAGTGAGCTCGACTGTGAGATACCCGCTACCCATACTTAAACCAGAAAAGCGTCAGGACGCCAGAAAAAACAGTTAATACAATTTTGAACATAACGGACAAATGCAAATGCAAGTGTAATATAATCACATGCATACAAAAATGCATACACATGTATCTATGTGTGTAAAAACGCGTTATTATTGCATTTAAGCGGCTAATAATTATTACCATTTATTAAAATGCTTCTCGAATATCTTATAAGATTCTTTTCCGAACACAATCAAGAACTGATAAGAATATTTAGTTGGTCTAATTGGTCAACCAAATGAGGCATGCTGCCAGCAGCCGTTTGTGGCCATACAAAATTATTTCTTTAATAACTTCGACAATTTTTATCTGATCGCAACCAAATCAGGGATCACACAGACTATAGTTCTTAATATACATACCGAAATTCGCGACTCTAGCTTAAAAATTATACGCTTAATACGCTTTTTTATGATTTGCGGGGGCGGAAGTGGGCGTGGTAAAAATTTGAAACAAACTTGATCTGCGTGCTCTAGAGCTCTATCTTTTATAGTCTCTGAGATCCAGTGTTTCATACGGACAGACGGACAGACAGACAGACAGACAGACGGACATGGCTAGATCGACTCGGCTGTTGATCCTGATCAAGAATATATATACTTTATAGGGTCGGAAATGCTCCCTTCTACCTGTTACATACATTTCCTGCCGGCACAAAGTTATAATACCCTTCTACCCTATGGGTAGCGGGTATAAAAAATGTCACTGCAAGAAAAGTGTCACTCAAAATGAGGAAGGTATTTCACTTTCATTTAGTTATATATTCTCAGAAGATGTTTGAAGGAATATAAAATGTAAATTTAATATTATCAGGAAATAAAAAGTATATTTCCAAGCTCTTTAAGAAATTATCTAAACAATTTTTTTTTTTTAATTTTATTATAATTTAAAATTTTTAAAAAATTCAAATATTTGGAACCTATTTTCTATCTTTAAATGTTACTATAAATTTTCAGTGATTTTTCTGAATTAAATTTTTCCTCTAAAAATATTCCTTTGTACAATAAATCCCTAAAAATCTATTCATAATTTTCCCACTGCATTTTCATACAAGCTTTCTTTTATTTACATTTAAATTGCACTTTATTCATACATATTCAGCCATTAATAACAAAAGTAAATTGCAATCTTTGTTGAATGAAGTTGAGTTCTTTTATGCGGCACAACTTTATTTTTTATTTCTGTATTTTTTTGTGCTGAACTCTGTCGATTTACCGATTAACATAAAAATCTTCCTGATTAATGGCCATCGGCAGAGTGTTTTATTTGGTCTGGGTGCGGTCCATCACATTGATCGATCATTATTCGACGGCTATATATGTATATATATAGTATTTATGGTGGCATATTCTATAGTATTCAGCTGACTCTGGGCCAAGTTAGTGCCACTAAGCGAGGTCATTACAGACGTTAAGTCCATAAATCATATTCCACACGGATCATCAATGGGTCATGGCTTCGATTTGTTGCCTTATTGTTGGAAGCTTCCCTTTTTTATTTCTACGAGAAGCTGTCAAAGGTAAATGCGTTAAAGCGCTTTCAAAACTTGTTAAGTTAAGTTTAAGTTGAGGCTTGGGGCTTAGGTTGAACTTTGGTTTCGAAATGAATAGAGTTGCAAGAAGATAATGGCGGATTTGGTGATGTGGGGATTGGCTTAAGGGGGATTAATGGATGTAGCAGATATAGCTTTTACCATGGAGGTGTTGAAGGCAGTTAGAGTTTTATCATTTTTTTAAATTTATGGTGGTAAACCCACACAAAAGCTTACTAAACATGTATTTATTATTACAAAATATATGACAAGACTACTTTTACAGTAAATAATCTCCCAAAAATTCTCAACAAATAATAAAATTAAAGGCAAACCTCATTGGTTAATCTTTCAATGCCTTAATCAACCGGCAAAAAAACACTTATCAATCAGGGGGAAAATCACGTTTTATGCAAACAATATCTTATCTAAAAAACCAAGTTAAAGGCACATTTCCCATAAAAAAAAAGTCAAATAACCTCAAAAGATGACTCAGAATCTTGTCTAAAAACCTCGACAAAAAGTATCAAATTAAAAGTGCCAAATATTTCTCACGTTTGCTAATGAATTTGTTGATAATCATCTCCCATAATCATCAGTAATCATTTTTTTTGCCCGACACCAATTAGCACCTTGGGATTGATCCAAACCCACGCCAGAATTAGAGGAAGAAAAAACATAAATAAAAAAGAAGAAAATTTGCCACAAAATAATTGTAAAACACGCAACAACGCAGGCTTACGTAAGACTTCAGATTGTATAAATTAAACACCCACTTCCCTTCTTTGCAGACAGACCAAAAATAGAAGAATTTTAATCAGCCGCCCAGTTCTTCGTTTTGTTTTCTTTTTTTTTATTGATTAATGGCGTTCGATTAGGGTTTCATAAATTAATAAAAGAAGTGTCGAAAAGAGACAGAAGCGAGTCCAGAGAGAGGTACAGTACAATGAAAACTAATTTTGGAAACCGAAAGCTGAGAGCATAAAGGAACTCCGCTTGCGTATATATAATACGCAGATTCCAGCAGCCTTTTATGCTATATAAATAGCAGACACACCCCCACCAACAAAAAATTAAAGCACAAAAGCTGGAGACTTTTGTACTACGCAACGTTTTCCCCTCGGTTTTTTGTGACCACTTCATGTGTCAAGTTCCAAGTTCAACATTAACCCCTTATGAACTTAATTAAGCAACGGGAAAGAGGAGTAGAGTCCAGGAAGTATAGAAGTAAAAGTAAGTACTTCTAAGGCTGGATTTTGCTTTTGTTTTTAGCTGGAGTTTATTAGAGAATTTTATGAATGGGAGTTCTAGGGGAAACTCTGAAGTGTTTATTTGAATATTTAAAATCAGAGTAGGAAGAACTGATGAGAATTATTGGGAAGGATCCTAAACTAAAGACATTAAAAAGGCATTAAATAAAATAAATTTGATTTAAGTGCTTTGAATAATTTTGTATAATTACAAAACAGAAATAAAAAAATTATAAAATATATACCAATATAAACCATCATAATAATTTTCTAAAATTGCAAAAAAATAAATAAAAAAGTATTTAATTTAAATATGATAATAAATGTAGCTTTGAATTATTTTCCATAAATTATTTCCTTTAATTGCAAAACAGAAATACAAAATATATATAATTTGGAATCAAATTCCCACCCTAAATCACCCTTTGGGTTAAATCTTATTCCTCCTCCATTTCGCATATGAGCTCCCTCGCCTGACATTGTTATTGTTATTATTATTATTATTTTTCTACCGTTTTGACAACTTTGTATTTATGTTTACCTGCCTGTCTGCTTGCCACACTCAAACTCACACTCAACCCGTCTCAACTCTTTTGGAAACCCCATTTATTCCCCTCCCCATTTCGGCACTCCACTCTTTATAGCTACCGTATTTTTTACGGCTAATGGGCGGTAACTGTAGAACTGACAACAAAATTGGCGTGCAAATTGAAAATAGGAAAACGAAACAAAAATGAAAAAATAAAATCAAATAATAAAAATATAAAACAACAAATTGAAGCGAATTCAATGATATTTCAAGCCTCGACACTGTGTAGATTTGATGGCCTTATTATAAAAAAGAAAAATAAATAGAACAACAGCTTATTGATTTGCACAGCTGGCCATTGATAAAAGGGGGAAAAAGGTGGGCTAGAAATTTTCCAGAAAAACACACTCCTTGCTCGTCAGGGGAAATGAAACGGACGCTTGATGAATTGAAAAGAAATTGAAAATTTTTTCATTTCAGTTGGGAAGAGGTGCAGCAGCAGCAAGGGGATCTTTGCCAGTTAGTTCGATTTATGCTTTATTGAAGGCAATTTGTTGTTTGCCTCCGTGTTATGTTGTTTTTCTATTTGCCAGTTAGTAGTAATTGAACATCGTAAATTGCCATCGATGTTTACAAATTTAAAAAATCAATTAAGTTACGCTGAAAGTCATGGGAAAGAATACACAAAAGTCCTAAGATGACGAAGCTTATAAGTTTTTATTATTATATAAATGTTTAACAATTTACACATGAGCAACAACAAGCGTAACATTTAAAAACAAATAGCCCGATTTAATCGACAGTAAATTTCAAACAAAATAATTGCAAAAATATTCAAGGAATGCGGCTAAGCCATATCCAGTCAGGCAACAATAACAAAAAGGTAAAAAAGGTATAAAAAAAAAAACAGAAACAAAGACGTTGACTTCGACACATGCACAGAAAATAAATTGTAAAACCACAATGTGGTTAACTGAGATGTAAATATAAATATCAGGGATTTATCTATATAAGATGTACTTGAAATGTATTTAAACTTTATATAAATATTGGAGATTTAGCCGAAAAAAATGTATTATAATTTATATATACGTGGGTTTTGAGCATTTTGAATCATTATGAGTATTGTAATGAGTTATAAAAATATTTTAAAATCAAGAATTAAATCAGTTTTTAGGTAATTGTATTTTCAATAAGTTTTTTTGATAATAACAGGCAATCAAAATTAATTTTTAAAATGTATAAGCAATAGAAAACTAATCAGAAACCATTTTTGAAGACAACCAATGCTTAATGAATGAAAGTAAGAATCAAAAAAGAAATGAAATCATTAATGAATAATAATGACACACCATCAGATATCATTTATCAGATTTCGTTGACAGCCACCCTGTCATATATTTTATATCAATCAAGATCAAGAGCCAGCCACTAGTCATAATAATTATCTTCGAAAAACCCTATAAAACCTGTCACTAAAAATTAATATTATAATTTTTCTCAGTGCACAAACTGGCGAACACCTGTTTATACCCACATGTATAAATATATACAAGCCAACATCGACTTGATATAACTACAGTGAGTCATGGGTCTCGGGTTTGACACACTGAATTTAGCCCACACTCCATCGCCAATCTGGTTTTCTTTTTTTTTTTTTTTTTAAGACACGTGCCCTCAAAGCAGACGCATTAAAAAGCCATTTCAATTCTCCACTTGAACTTGAAATCTACAGAAAAAAGAGAAAAGAAACATAGGCACAAACAGAAACACAAGAAACAAAGACGCCAAGTATTTTAATTGCATCTTTAAATGCCAATATAAAAGAAGAGCTCCCCGAAAACTTTGTTAATTTCGCTAAAAATAAACAATAAGCTCACTCTTTTTTTTTGCTTTCCTCAGCATTTCTTTCTGTCTCTGCGACTCGTATTAAGTTTGCTTTGATTGATGATGCCCGCCGCCTGGCCGATTATGAGTCACTCAACTCGAAATATATTATAGAGAAATATATAGAGAGAAATATAGAGATTTCCCCAGTGGGAAGTGGGTTAAGTCGGCAATTGATGTCCACCGAGCTTTATTCGTATTGACATGTCACGGTAATCGGATATAGGGCAAAAATTATTGCCACCATCATGACTTGTTGAATGCCATAAAATGAGACTAATAAAAATGAGGATAAATAAAAATACAGAGCATAAATCAAACTCTCAGGTTTCATATGAAAAATTAATTAATTAATTCATGAGAAATATAAAAAATCAACAATAAACTACATGTTAAAATGAAATTAATAAATAATTTCCAGGTTTATCATATGATTTTCTTTTAATTTTTAAAGTAAGAAGTATTCGAATTTTCCTATTATTGTAAATTAAATAAAAAATTATCCAAATGTTTTTATACATTTTCCGACCATTTTCAACTCCTTCTCCTGACTTTACCAACTTTTCAATTTAAGAGTTGAACGACATTCCTTTGGTGCTACACCCCTTAAACCGCACCCTCGGATTTCCTTTTTTTGTCACACCTGTGAAATATTTGTGTGTGTGTTGGTTGGATGTTGTGTCTGTGTCGCCCCCACAAAAGAAGAATTAAAGCTGTTCCCTTGTTTCTGTTCTTTTTAAGAGTATGTGCCCCTCTGTCAGCATATTGTATCGCTTTAGGCATCAGATAAAAGCGTTGACAAAACCCGCTCCCTGCTCTGCTCTGCTCTGCCACTCCATAAAAAAACAAAACCAAAAGTCCCCCTTGGTTCTACAATCCGCCGCAGAGTCAAGTGCAGTGAACCATTTTGGGGCTCGTCGTCGGGCAAACAGAAATGGAAAATGGAAAACAAAAAAGCGCCGGAAAAAAATTACATTTCCGTTCTGCATTGAAGTGGAAAAAAATCGAATTAAAAAAAGATATGGAAATGATCGAAGTTGAATATACCCCAAAAGGTCTAAAATATATTTCAGATTTTCTGTAGTTATTAATCTTTAGTTTTTTAAGTTTATTAAGAAAAAAAATCATTGAAGATATTTCTTGTATTCATAAAAATCTTAAAGATACATTTGTTTAAGACAAAGATACATTTTTGTATTTCTTTTTTAATACAAATGTATCATTTTTAAGGGAGTAGTAAAAATTTTACCCATAATAAAAACTCTAAAGCACAAATTTAATGTGAGATCAATAAGTTTTATATTTACTTAAAAATAATATAATTCAACTTATATAAAGTTGAATCATTTTGAATAAAATATGCTAACTTGCTTAAATTGAAATTTAAATTCTTTTAAAAACACAAGCAGCCAATATAAATAAACAGTCTTCCCCATTAAAAAGTCTGGCTTTCAGGCGGCCTTTGAACTTTTTGGTTATATTTTTAGAACAAGGTAAGGTCGTTAAAGGTATAATGTAAGCCAAAATATGCCCATAACAAATATTGGTTTTTTCGGTTAGCCTTAATTTGTATTAAACCAACACAACTTTCTATACATTTAATGTATTTTATCAATTTAAAAATAATCTCTTTTTATTATTTATAAAAAACTGTATAATTAGTAGACCTTTACCCATACTCCCTTTACCCTTTATGAACTCTTGACCAAACTTACCGCACTGCCCACCATTGAGGACCAGACCGTCCTTGAGTGCCTGATGTTGCTGCTGCTGCTGGGCGTTGTTGCTGCTGTGCAAAATGTCCGACAGCGACAAGGACGAGGCAATGAGCTGACGCTTCTCCTCGAAGTTAAGGTAATCCATGGAGTTGCTTCGCTGCGGGGTCACCGTAATGGTCACCGACTTTTGCATCTTGGCCACCACACAGAGCTGCTGCTCGAGCTCCGATTGACCGTTCCCCGCCTGCGATTGGCCATGGGCATTGGGGGAATCTGGTGGCGTGGCCGATTGGGCAGAGGGATGATCGATGCCGTCGGTGAGATCGGGTGGTGGTAATTGTTGCTGCAGCAACTGCTGCTGCTGCTGCTGTTGGTAGCTGTGATTGAGCTGATGCTGGCCATAGTAACTGAAGGCCGACTGAGCCGTGGCCGCTGAGTACGAGGGTGGACCCAGTGGCGAGTGTGGTGGGGCATGGGCCACCCGACTGGCAGCAGCCGGCGATAGCTGGTAGCCAGCTCCAGCTCCTCCGCCGGGTGAGTTCTGGCCGCCATCGTGGCCATTGATGGCTGCCACCAAGGTGGCCAGATTATTCCGACTGGTATTCCCAATGTTGCCCCTTTGTGTGAGCTGGGCCTGGGCCTGGAACTTGTGCTGCTGCTGGAGTTGTTGCAGCAATTGTTGCTGCTGCTGCTGGTAGGCCATCGGTGGATGTTGCTGCTGCTGCTGCAATGTGATGTTGCTGCCGTTGCTACTGTTGCTGTTGTTGCTGGCCGTCGACTGTTGGCTCTGCAACTTGTTGCTCCTCAGCGACATGTTGTTGCCACAGCGACTCACTCCCTCATTGTCACGTGACAGGCAACTAATTGGCGGTTAACACGCCGCCGGTGTGCGTGGGTTTTCCTTTTTTCCACCCCACTTTTTCCTTAACTTTTTTGTACTTTTTATCTTTGCTGTTTTTTCCCTTGTTTCGCACTTCACTTTTCTTGTGTCACTTTTTCAAGGGTTTCACTTTTGTTTCGGTGGCTTAATTGCTGCAATTAAAACAGGTGTTGGGTTTAGCGGGCGTGTTGCATGTTGCATGTCGCCGGTAAGTACTCCCGGCAAGGCAGGCAACATGGTATGCGAATTTATATCATAGTTAGCACTCTCTTTTAGATCTTCTAGAATCTAGATCTAGCTTAATAAATGCGTTGTTTTTATTTATTTTAAATTGTCACAACATTTTTTATTTAATTTGCCAAGGAAAATCCGGTTTGTTACAACATTTTAACCGCTAAGGTTTAATTATTACCAAATATACATTTTTATATATTTATTATTTGTTTATTTACAAACTTGTTTATGGTTTTTATAGTTTATTTAAATGTTTTTATTATATTTTATCATTTCTTTCATTACAGACTTTATTTCCATTACCATTTAATATTATTTTATTTAATTTCTTTATTAAAATGAATAACAAACTATTGTTTATCATTCTTAAAGCCAAATAAATGCCACAAAACCGAATTTATAAATTCAAGTCAAGAAAACAAAACCCAAGGGAAACCAGCACACTTTTCCAGCATTTCCCAAAACGACTTTAACACCCATTTTTGGCACTGATAAAATGGCATAATCAAGAGCAACATTTCTGGCACTGCTTTTCGCCTCGAGAAAATTAACTGAAAATGCAGCCAAAGCATTTCCACACACAAATGCCACAAAAGCCGCAGTAAAAACACACAAACCCGAAGCCAAAAACCAAACTCTGGACCACTTGTCGTTGTCATCGTCAAAAACGCTGCAATTGCCGACAGCTGGTGAAGATGGATGGATGGATGGAAAAGATCCAGGGGAAAAGTGTGAGGGAGATGGAGTAGATGGAAATCCATCCAAGAAAATGGAGCATCATCACTGTGCAGCGTGTGCACCACTGCACCACTTGAAACTTGAAACAAAAGAAGCCAAAACGAACAGAAAATTGCTACTGTGTTGGCCATGATGGAGGTGGAGGTTGAGTTGGATGTGGAAACTCCTCTCAAGGATGCCTCTAAAGGATGGCCAAAGGCAACAAAGGAACAGGCAAAAGGAGGGGGAGGTGCCTCTTCAAATTGAAGTGTCCGTGGGGAAATCGAGTGTAACCAAGCCGTGAGGGTTAAGCAACAGAAGGGGTTAAAACAGCTACTTCCAAAGCCAATTTCCAGACTTTTTACTGATAGGGAAAGGGGTTAAAGGGTTTAGATTATCAGGAAATGAGTCTATAGATTAATAATGTCACATATTTAAGGGATTGCGAGAGAGTAAAATGGATTAAAATCAATTAATTTTAATTATTTCGAATAATTCCAAAAATTCTAGAAGTCAAAACAGAAAATATTTTATAAAATGAAAAGGAATTTTAATTTATAAAGCTTTAGAAAGTTCTATAAATTTAATATAAAAAATTTAACAAATGTCATTTAAAGGTAGATTTTGTTGACTACAAGTTTTATTTCAGAAAGAATCAAAGCAAATGCATTGTGAAAAAAAATCTCTGTAAAACTTAAACAAAAAGAACAACAACTCCACCACAAAACAAAGTGGGAAAATGCATTTAAATCGCACTGGTGAAAACAAATCCTTTTCACAGCTCAGACAAACTGAAACTCAAACTGAAACTCAAGCGGAAAGCCAAAAGTTTCCCTGGAGCCTTTAACATTTTTCTACCATTTCCATAGCCAAGAGTAAGACACTAAAAGAAATATTATATATAATCGTATTTTAATATTTTAAAAATAATTTTATAAGGATATACAATTTTATGGAAAAAAATTGTAAAAGCCTTTGTATAAATGCATTTATAAGCTTGCTTTTTTGTCTACGAAAATGGCTCTAAATTTCACTAAAATTTTGAAAATCAAATTAATATATTTCCCGTAAATAACCCCCATTTATTCTCTGTGCAGCAAGGTCAAATGGCAACGAGTTGGCAGCTCGGGTTAAGGGAAATCTTATTAGAATGCATATTGGGATGCGCAGGTAGAAAACTTCGTTCAGTTGGAACCTCCAGACAAAAGATAAAAACTCGTGAAAAGGTAGGAAGAAAAGAGGAAGAGGGCACGGACCGACAGGCAAAGTGCACAGGTAAGCGGAATTAAGGCAAGATGATGATGATGACGACAGGATACACACAAAAAGGGAACGTCGACGAAAAAAAAATAATAATAAACCCGGCACGACATCAGCAGCTGGGACAAGGGATTCCAGAAGAATACAAAAAAAGAAAATAAAAAAGAACACGAAGAAGCCGCCACAGAAGATTATAAACTGCGGCGAATTGAAATTCAGAAAGCGTTCCATTCTTCCCTTTTTTAAATTTAATTCGTAGCGTTTTTTTAGAATTATTTGTTGAACTTGTTTTCCCTTTTGAATTTTTCTAGGAAGATAGTTACTTCAAAAGTATATAAATTAAATATTTGAGCAACCAGTTTGTGTAAATTTGTAAATTTAAACAATTAAAAAAAATTAAAAATATTTTCTCACGAATATTTCTATGCAAATTTAATTTTTTACATAATTTTTAAATACTTTTACCTACTTATAAAGACTCTCTTCATAATTATTACTCTCTTAAAGCCATTAGAAATATCTAAACTCTTTAAAAGAAAATCCCTCAAGCCTATTTTTATGACCCCCATTAAAAAAAGTTTTTCTATATTTTATATTTTATGTATAATTTCTTGCTTGGTTTGCTGGCCCAAAAAGTCAATAAAAACACAAAAAAACTGAGAAAATTGCTAACCAGAACACTGAGTTGGGGCAAAATCTTGGCTAAAAGTAACTGTAACTAGGCTTTTGTGGTCCGTGTGGCTGCTATTTCTGTTTCATATACATTTATTTGTTGGTTGTTCCAGTGCACTGACTTTTGGCTCGTTAGCTTCGATTCTGTTTTGAGTCGGCTGTTAGTTAACTTTTTTTGTTTCACTTTTTTTATTTTTGTGGATTTGGCGCGCGACTCTCATAAAAAAGGCGGCCAGGCGCGAATTGAAGAGAGCTCAGGAAGTGGGGAGAAAAAATGGGGGAGGGGAGGAAATACTAGTAGAATGTGGAGCACATTTAGTTGCAAAAGGCAGCACAATAGGTGCACCGAAAAAAATTATAATTAAATAAATTCTTTATAAAAATGTGGTATATTTTTAAATATTTTAAATTAAAATATGCAGCAGAATTATATATATTTTTTTATCATTATTAAAGGCTAAAATCCACCTTAGGTAAGGTTACACCTGAAACTACATACTTGGGAATTATAAGGATAATGGAAGTAATGTTAGGATTTTTCTAAGATTCCCTACTTAAATCCTGATGTAATATCTTAAGGGATTTCAAAAACTTCAAATACTTAATAAATATATTTTTATTACGCCAAAAAATCAAGATTTTTAGATTTTTAAACTTTTTATTTACATATATCCTTGTGTAATCCCTTTTAAGGATTTTTCTCTCGTTTGTTTTTCGTGATTCTCTTTCATATCTGCAGTGGCAACAATAACAATAAGAAACTTTTTTTTTATAATGCAGACAACATTTGTTTTAACGGCCGTCCATTGGTGCAAATGGAAAAAAGAAAAAGAGAAGCGATGAAATTAGCAAATGCGTTGACTGCAAGGGGGGGCGGGGTAAAAGGGGCGGAAAATGGGGGTACATGAGGATGTTGCGGGGGGTGCAACATATTGCACATTGCATATTGCACATTGCACATGTGGAACGGCGCTCTTGCAACTTGCAGCGTCAGCAGCAGGCGCATATTAAAAAAAAAAGTATATATATGAGGAAAAAGCTCCAACAAAGAGCGGCTATCCGCCTCACGCTCTCGCCCATTCGCTGTCCCTCTCGCTCTCGGTTTTGTGGCAAGTTCATTGAACCTCATTTACAGTTCAGTAGTTTAGCGATTTTATTCTCACGAGAGCAAGCGAGAGGGAAGGCCTGAGAGGGAGGCCCGACTTTTATTTTTGTACTACTATTTTTTTGGGGCAACTCTGGCTTTGTGCGAAAAAAATAAAAACAATAAATGATTTACAGTGAAACTTGTGAATTATTGTTATATTTGGGGTTTAATTATTCATTTATTTTAGGCCCAAAAATATTTAATTTAAGATTGTAGGCAAGCTGAAAATATTGTTTGAGAGTTTTCATTCAAGAAACAAGTAGTTCCCATTTTCCTTTTTAACGAATTCCGCCTGTAAAACCTAAACAATGGACTCAAAAAAAAAAATCCAAAATAAATGTGAGACCAGAAAGGAAAGCGCTGGGAACAAAATAGCAACAAAAACTAATGCGATTTGTGTGGCAGCGCAGAAAAAAAACCTCAGAGATTCATGGATTTTTCGTTTGAGAGGCGGCGGCGCCGCCAGCCAAAAGGCAATCAAATCCAATTAAGAGCAAAAATCCGAAAAATACAGAACTTTGTTTCGTTATTGAACAAAAAACAGAGCCATATGTAAAAACAGAAAGAAATAAAACACAAAAGTAACAATAATAACAACAACTTCCAGCACACGCGACTTTGGATAATAAAATTTGCCAAACTCAAAGAGAGGCGTCGATAGGCAAGGGGATGGAGAGATGGAGACGAAGGAATAAACGGAGGCAGCAACAAACAACAAAACAGAAACCGAAACAGCAGCAAAAACCAACAACAATCAACTCTTTTGACCAGCAGCTGTCGCTTCAACCTCGCACAGTGGGTCGAAAACTATTAGGACCATTAGGGGGTGGGATAAAAACAAGTTAATGGTTTTGAAATCAGGTACAGAAATTATTTTATAACATGGTAAAGTGTTTCCAGGAAACCAAATTTCAAAAATCTATAAATTTTTTATATTCTTTATATTTTATAATAAACACTGTCTTAAAATATTACTTCCACTGTATTGTGAGTACAAGTGTTTGGGGTTGCTGCTAATGGAACACAATTCACAATTCCACAATTGTGGAAGTGGAAGTGGGAAATGGAAATGGAGGAAGAAGCCAGCCGCTGTCTCTATCTATGCATCTCTCTTTCTCCCCCTTTTTCCCTTGTTGGCATCTCTGTCTGGAGTGCAACGTCAGAAGCAACAAAAGCAAAACAGCAGCAGCAGCAGACAGCACAAACCAATGGACAGAAAAACAACAACAGCAGAACGAACGGTGGAGAAGATTCGTTGTTGTTTTTGTTGTTGCCTTTGTGGCGGCTGAAAACTTGTGGTGTCCCCGGAGAAGTGGAGAAGAGCTGGGGGCGCGGGAGAAAGAGCGAAAAGAAGAGGAAGAGGGTGGCGCAGTTAGTGCGTTCCACAGCACACACAGAATTTTCACATAAATTTAAATTTGCGCGCAAACGTCGGTCTACAAACAAAAAAAAATTTTGTACTAGTAAGTACAGTGGAAAGTCTTAATAAATTATAAAAGAAATTTCAGAGGAAGATGGTTCAGCTATAAATTTAGCGTTAAAAATAAGGAAAATGTAAAAATTAAAAACCAAATATTCAAGTTCTTTCAGAGAATAAAAGTATATCAGAGAAAAATACGCCCAGAGATACTTTTTACGATATTTCTTATAGTATTACAGTTCAAATTAGTCAAGTTCCACTGTAAAGGCAATAAAAGGGACCCAGAGAATGCGTTTTTTGGGGGTTGCTAGATGCTGGTGGGCCAGGGGGTTGGGGGGAGGTGGGATTATGTGTGGGCGGTGGCAAGAAGAGGAAGAAAAGAAGAAGCATGGGGTCGAAAGTCGGAGTAAAGTGGAGTAAACTGAAGTCTGGAGCACAACAAAAAGTAGTAAAGGCATCCCAAAGAGGCAGCAGCGTAGAAGAGGGTGCAAAAATCTCGTAGTATACACACACACTACTGCCAGACTCTTCCCCAGCCAAGAAATGAAAAAAAGAAATCCCGTCTAGACACACATTGTAAGTAGATGAAAATATTTGGTTGCAGAGGGAAATAACGAAATGTGTAATTTCCTTTACCAGCTAAATGCCCCCTCTATCCCCACAACACTATCTCTGTTTCCAGCACGTAATACCTTTGTGATAAGGAAGCAATTGTAGCACATTTCTCTGTTATTTTTTCAATTGCACCATCATTAAAATTGTGTTGTTGCGGATAAGATAAGGCACGAATAACTCCGATTGCGTTAAATATTTCCCATATTTTTCGTGTGGAAATCCCATTTAGCGAGCATGCAAAAGAAATTCAATTATTTATGCATGTTTTTATTTTTCATACTTGTGTTTAACACAAAAAAACAGCTGCCGCAAAATTAAACCGTAAAGTATTTTGTTTATTCAACGAGAGCGAAGAAGCCGGCAGCTAACTGTTTATTTTGCATGGTTTATTGTTATTTTCTGTTTATGCTATTTTTTATGGCCACCTCTCTTTTCCGTCTTGAAATATTTGGTTTTTTGTTATTGATTTCACTTTTTAACGATGAATATACGATGGTGACTTTTACTTGTATCTTTGAAATACAGTATCTATAGGGTAGAGTATAATCAAATCAATAAACTGGTTAGAAACACATTTTTAAACATTTATTCTACTAAAAAAATATTTCACAAAATTATTTGGGGTTCTTTTAGAAACGATTTTATTAAAATACTTTAGCATTTTCAAATCACAAAAGAAATTATAACAGAAACATTTCATCATATTGCGTTTTTAATGATTAAAAATGAATTTTGTACTTTTATTTCGTTTGTTTGTTTATTTTCATTATTGTACTAGTTTCAAAATATTTTTTTCATATTATTAAATGGTTTATTTAGGTATTTTTACATAATAATTAAATTTTATGGCATTGTTTCATATAAATTTGAAAACAAATACAGAAAATACAACAAAAATAAGTTAAAAATACATGAAAAATTTGAAGTACATATTACATTTCACTTTCCAAGTCTTCACTGTACACAAATTCCCACCAAAAATGCATAATTTCTAATTCTTTTGTTGTCCCTTTTTTTAAACACCTGTCTCTGATGATTTTTTAATCATTATTTATTTGTTGTATGCATTTACATACTACTTTCCATGTTTTCTATCTTTGCTTTGTTTGTTTAATGAATTCACTGGGAAAACACAACAACAACAACAACAAATTGGGTATAGGAATTTGTTTAAAAAAATATCTGAACTGTGAGCAAACGAGAGAGAGAGAGAGAGGGAGGGGGAGAGCAAGAGTATTCCATTGTGGCAGTGGGACAGAGAGAGGGAGAGAAGTTGTAAAACCGGATTTTCCTTTTGGGCACTTTGGTAGTTTTTGTTGTTTTTATATTGTTGCCTTTTGCACTTTGTCTCGATCTTCGATCGGAATCATTTGTATTTCCATTTAGTTATTCAATTTTTTTAAATATTTCAATCCACAATTTTCTTCGTTTTCTTTGGCTGCCTCTTGGCACTTCTGCTTCTTCTTTAGTTATTTTGTTTACTTTTGGCTTTGGGTTTTCTTTGCTTTATTTTGCACTTGCACTTGTTGATTATCTTTTTGTTTATAATATACATTTACTTTGCTTATACTTTTTCTTGGCACTTCTTTCTGCTTTTTTCGATTTTTACTAATAATTTATTAAAAGCAAAACTGACGTACGCACACACTAGTGCGCTGGCCACTACACTTACACGTACAAACACACAGACAAGGGACGCGCCGCAAACACAACTGGCAAAACGGCGGCAACGAAAACAAAATTAACACAAAACTCGGGGATTCTGCCTCGTTTTCCCCACCATGAAATTTAACTAAATTGTAACTAATAGCATTCGTTGTGCGGTTGTTTATGTTTATCTTCCGTTTCGCTTTTCACATTTTCCTCCCGGCGTAAAATTGTTTTGTTTTTTTCGGATTTGTGGTGCGTTGCACTTGTATTTATAGGTCCAAAACGAAAGGCGAAACGAAATGCGAAGGCGCGTTACTTCTCAGCGATTTTAAAACGAATATAAAACGCGCCCGACTTTTGATATTTGCTGAAAATCTATCCGCGACACAACCGCCTTCGTTGAATTTTTTTTTTTTTTTTTTTTTTTTGCTAGTGGTGCGGAGACGTCGATGCATCGAACATCGATGTTTTACCGACGATTTTGTTGATATCGGTGTATCGACTGTCATTTAAGATTTGCAATTTTGTGCGCCAAGGTCACTCTATTCCACGCGCGCCAATCGGTATATTCCAAAGATCTGGCTTCGGTCACACTCATTACCGATTGGGAATTCATGCCCACTTTCTTTTACCGATTGGGAATTCATGCCCACTTTCTTTTACCGATTGGGAATTCATGCCCACTTTCTTTTACCGGTTGGGACTTTGTGTTCATCGATGTTTTTACCGATGTTTTTGTTGATATCGATGTTTGATGACACGATGTTTTCGCATCACTAGGATTACCGGTTGGGATTTCGCGCCCATTTTTCCCCATACAAAATCTGTTCCCATTTACCGATTGGGATTTCGTGCTCTAAAATCATCGATGCATCGAATATCGATGCTTTCAGCATCACCACAGTTCTCTTAATTATCGGTTGGCTGTTAGCAAATCGTGTGTATACGCTAGATTCTAGCCAAAATAAGCTAAAAATGCCAAAAACAAGCTATATGCGATACATCTGGCAGCCCGATTGCCACAGATCGCTTTTTTTGTTTTTAAAGCTAGTTTAAAGTTAAAAACTAAATATTATAAATAATTCCAGTTGTAGGTATATTACTAGAAATAAATCTTGTATTTGTTAATTTAATTTACTGTATAAAAAGAATAGATCCTCATTTCTTGATTTGAAAGAATATTTAGCCTTGTTACTGTTAAATCTTTTGGTAATTAAGTTATATATTTTATAAGATTTAAATATTTACTTAATTTACTTAGTATTTTACACTGTATTTTTAAGGAAAATCACTTCTTATTAAATCTTTCGAATTCATTTACGGGAGAAACCCTCGTAAATATTTGGTAATTAATAATAATTTTCCACTGCCTTTTTATATTTAATAAACTCTTAATCTATTTTGTTTAATCAAGTCAATGTTTACACCTAAATTGACCTGAGTTTGACTGTTTTCTCACAGAGAAGGCTTTGCTTTTAATTATGTAAAGCAAATTGCATTAATTTTGCCAATTGATTTGGAATTCACACACGTACGAATTTGTAGCCACCCATTTCCCACCCACCAAAAGGCCGTAAATAGTCAATTAGAAGGAAAAGCAACAACAGAGAGACTGGGAAATTTTGAAGAACTATTGAAAATCAATTTCACATTAAGTAAATTAAAAAACAGAAAACCTAAATAATAAAATCCCCCAGAAACTTATATAGTTTATTTAAGTTCCCTGATGAAGCAATCATTTTCCGGAGGGAAGGAAAAGCGAAAGAAAAACAAGAGGCGCACTTCAAAAGCAATTTCACCTTGTTTTTCCAAACACACACAATAACACACGCACACACACACAATAGTGGATAAACAGAAGCGCGCGGCAAATCTCTTCTTGGCCATATTTAACTTTTCGGTAAGGAATTTCCCAAAAACGGCTCTTCAAGAATTTTCCCGAGTGGTGGCTGTGGCGTCTACTATTTTTAGGCCCCACTATAAAAATCCAAGTACAGTGGAGACTAAGCCACAAAGGCGGAAATAACTTAAAAAACGTATACACAGAGATATAATCAATAATTACATTTTAAATATAAAGTTGTTTAAATTGAAAATAAACAGAAATATAAAATAAAAAGTCTTCTAATTTAATTGAAATTTTAGAAGCTTTAAAAATTACAGAATTTAATGTCAAACTATTTGTAACTAAATATAACATTTAATATTACACTTCTTAAAAATAATTTAAAAAAATGAAGCTCTTAAACCTAATTCATTATGATTTATATTTTTAAATATTTAAAAAATATATAAAATTAAATGATCTCCTAATTTAATATAATTTTAAGATGCCTCTCAAAAGTATTTCTAATTAAATATACTCTTAAACCCATTCATAAATTATTATAAAATTCTTTTAAATATTTTTAATTAATTTAAATATTTTATTTAATACTTTTTTTAGATATTCTTTGCATTGCGTCCCTTCTGTGCAATTAAAACAACAACAACTCATTTATTTTTGTTCTCATTTTGGAAACTAAACGCCAAACACATAAATTTACATACAGAATCCGCTTTTACATACATATATATGTAAATGTAGTAAATACTACAACTATATAAAACATGTAAGAAGGAAACGGAAGCATGTAATATGTGGAGTAGGAAACGAGGGGGGAAATGGGAGAAAAACCATGAGGAAAATGCCGGCGAACGAAAGGCGCAGAATCACAGAAAACAAAAACAAAAACACAAATAGAAACGAAAAGAGAGCGCAAAACAAAGACAGTTTTAGAACAACTGAGAGATGGTTTTTGTGCCACAGGCAGTGTTATATTTTATAGCATGCGAGAAAATATGTTGAAGTGACTTTAAAACTGGAAACGTATTTTAAAATAATAAAATATTTTAGTGGTTAAAAAAAAAAAAAAAAATAACTTAATTAATAATAAAAAACTCAATTTATTTAAAATAATTTGTGATATTTCTGCTTTCAGTTTTATTACTTTTGTTTATATATTTTCTTCTTATTACTCTTAAAAAATTAATTATAAATAAATCGATATTTCCCCAATTCAATACTTCATTAAATAGATTAATATGAATATGATATAAATAGATTAAACAAGTTCATAGCATAAATTAATTAAGATAACTTTTATTGAACCAAAAATTAAAACAATTTTTGAAACTCCATGCTAAAATTTTTATTAATTTAAGCTCTTCTTTTATGTGATTATTTACTATAATAGTAAATATTATTATTATTATTTTCTAATTTTATTACCAGCACTACAATGATGTATCTTTCTTTTTATTTCCCTTTAAAACTCCCCTAAAATCCCCATCATTTTCCAAGTGAAAAATACCTAAAGATAGTTTCTCGTTTTCAGCTGTAATCGCTGATTAAATCAGCACACAGTTCAGGGTTCTGAGTAAATTCCACTTCATTCCGGACGAACAATTCGTCTTCAATGTCAGTTTTTCCCCCCAATTTCCCCGACCTTTTCCAACCGGTTTTACATCCTGCAAGCAAACACACACATACACACACAAGCTTCTTCCTCATCTTATCCTTCAGCAAAATTAACTGTGAGAAGCTTGATAAAAGGGCTGCCATTCATTCATTCAGCATCTCGGCATTTGAGCATCTTTTTCCCGAAAAAGCTGTTCTCAATGCCAAAGAGCTGCCAACTTAATTTATATTGTATTTAAAATGCAAAATGCACAACATTCAACAATAGACGGAGAGCTGAGGAAGAGGCATTTCGGTTTCTTTCTTTCTTTCCTTTCTTCTCCTCCCCCCAAAAAAAGGAGCTGCTTTAATTTTACAACTTGACAAATTGATTGTTTGCGGAGCCAAGGAAAAGCGTAACAATAGAGGAGGAAAATTCTAGAGAGTAGAATGAGAAATAGTTTGGAAGTAAAAGGAATATGGCCTTGGCAAGGAAACTTAATTAGCTGTCAATTTGTGGGAATTAATATGGGGTTTTTATGTGACTTTTAAAGCTTTTTAAATAAAATAAGAATTTAAGAAAAGTTTCATTTTAATTATCTGTAATCAGCTGATTCGCTCTTTCGATTTCCGCTTAGATATAAGAGAAATTGCGAGAAAAAGAGAAAAAAACAGATACAATTCCTTGAACAGCTGATAAACTATTTTTTTTTTTTTTTTTTGGTTTTGTTTTCAGATCTGTAAGCTCAGCGACCAGCGAAAGCGCAAATCAGCTGTTTGAAGATCTAAAGTTCGTTGGCAGTATGTTTGTCCAAGAACAAGTGATCAGCTGTTTTTGTTTTGGCACTGACTGAAGTTGTTTACATAAGCGAACAGCTGATCGAATGTTATTGTTTTGGCAAAACCAAAACCGTAGATCAGCTGTCCGCTTATCCAAGGTCGTTGGAGCAGGAAAAGAGAAGCTTTTTGTGTGAGAAATTGTTAAGAAGAGAGAGAGAAAGTTTGGAAAAGAAGGGAGCTGAAAGCAAGGCCTTCTCTATTAGATCTTCTTTTTCAGAATTCCGAGTTCAACAAAAAATATACTAAGAAATCTCTGGCCATCATAACATTAATTGACAATCTGGCCCAAGACAAATTAACATGGCCAAAGGTCAAATTGCATTTGCTACGGGAATTTCTGATAGCTTCCGTTTTTTCTGTGTCTTATTTTATTTTATTCCGCTCCATTCTAGCTTCATTGTTAGAGATATCCAGCCAAACATAGGTAAACACACGGCTTTATTACGAATGCAATGCACGCAACGCAAGGCGGCCATAAAGACGAAGACGTTTGGCCCAAAAGCAACAACCAAATTAAAAGGCAAAAAATACGAAAAAAAAAAACAACAAACAACAACAGAATAGTAGAAAAAATAATGTAGAAACAGAAAATGAGCAGACGTGCCACGGTCAAGAGTGACCTCTGGCTTTGCCCTTTTATTTTTCGGGAACCACCCACTCGGCGTCAACTAAACTTTTGCTATAAAAACCGGCGACTTTGCTACTATTTAATCATATCAGTTTCTGTTCAATCAGCAGCCAAAACACAACACAACAATCAATCCTTCAACATGTTCAAGTTTGTGAGTATACCCTAGAGTCCTTTTGAGTGGCAATAATTATTAGGGAAAGGAAGAACTAAGGTTTAAGGGGGTAACAGGAATTTTAGAAGCTTAAAGAGCAAGTGAAAGTATAGAAAGACATTTTTTAAGTTAGTAGAATTGCTCTTAAAAAATGTGTATACATAGAAAGTTATTTCTAAAGCAAAAAATTCAAAATAAAAATATTAATATGTTAACAATAAACTTAAACAGTTTAAAAAATAAAAGATGAATGCTTTCTAACTTTAACTAAAGAATTTCAGTAAATAATAAAGAAAAAATTAAGAAGCTGATGAGAACTTAAGCTAGAGAATAAATCCTGAGCTTATTTAACTTAATTACTGCGAAAAAAAAGACAATAAATACTTATCTTAATACGTGCAATTAAATTAAATGAGAATTTAATGCCTGAAGGCATTTTTAGAGCAATTTAGATTCATCTAAATAGGTTTTAAATATTCTTTATAAAGAAATCTTGATTAAATGTTTATTAGAGAATTAAAGAATAATGCAAATATTCTCAAATTAATTCAAAAATAACTAAATCTCAAATTCATTCCATAGAAATTTTTACAAATTGTAAAATTCAAGGATACACATTTCTTTTTGCACTATTAAATATCACAAATAAGAAAAGTTACTTGAAATAATACCAGAAATTTAAATAAATTAAATTCAAGTAATTTATAAAAATAACAATTCTTTCCTCGTTAACTTCTCCAGACTTCTCAGTTCTTTAACAATTTAAAAATGACTTCCCAAAACAGTCTTTAGGCTATAAATCCCCCAGAAAGCTCTCGTTTAGAATTTAGAGCTTCCTTTTCTACTATTATTAGCCCATCCACCCCCCTGGCAATTATGTATTTTGGTTAATCAAAGGCTTCCTTCTCCTCTTTTCCTTTTCCACTTTTCCTCCATCTCAAACAGCTCGCTTTGTGCCTGTTCGCTCTGGTGGCCGTTGCCTGTGCCAAGCCGCAGTTCCTGACCGCCTACAGCTCCGCCCCCGTGGTGGCTGCTGCCACGCCCTACGCCTACTCGAGCGGCCTGTACGCCTCCCCCTACACCGCTGGATACACTGCCGGAGTCTATGCCTCGCCCTACGCCGCCTACAGCGGCTATGGAACTTATCCCTACAGCTCGCTCTACCTGAGGCGCTGAATGGAATCGCCTAGCGAGTGAATACTGTACCCTGATAATTGCTGATGACGACTACGAACACTATAACTATGACCTAATGAACAAATAAACCTGATAAAATAGATAAAGATCCGAGAGAGACTACAACTACTGCTATTTGCTGTCATTTGCTTTGAGCAATTGCCAATGCAAAAAGGTTGGGCGAGAAAGGGTCTCGGGAAATTTGTACACTGAGCCAAAAGGGTTTACATACAAATTTTGAAAAAAATGTGGAGAATTTATTGTTGTTTTTTTGTTACTATTGTAAAATGTTATATATTCACAAATGTTATTAACAAAAAAGTCTACAATTTGATGTATTAAAATTATATAAAATTGATTATTACTGAAATATATAATTGTATTTCTTTTATGTTTTTATTTGTATTTAAATCCAGAAATTTACATACACTGTAAGTTAAATACAAATTATTCAAGCACCTTGTAAACTATTTTCAAAGGTATATTTATTAAAATTATCAAAAAACCATTCGAAAATATTTGTAAAAATTATATTGCCCCTTTTAAGATCTTAAATTAATTTCTTATCAAGGAAGTCTGAAAAATTCTCTCTGACTGACAGTTAAATATAAAATTTTTAAGTGCTTTTTAAACTAGTTTCATGGCTTTAGAGATTTCAATACTTAAAAAACCCAATAAATGTTTTAAAAAATTATATTTCTCCTCACAAACTCTTAAATAATTTTTTTAACATATCTGGAAGAAGGCTGGTTAATTTTCTCTCAGTGCAAAAAGTTACTAAGAAGTAAAATTCAAATGTAGAATCGCTTTTTTAACTAGTTTCAAGGTTTTATAAATTACAAGGCTCAAAAACATTAAAACAAATATATTTAAAAACATGTTTCCCTTAAAACTCTTTAATATATTTATAAAGACATCACAAGAAATTCTCTGCAATTTTCCCCCACTGTAGTGCAGTGTTTGGGGAATGCTAAAGGCTTATTTTAAAATATTTACGAATTTGTTGCTGTCGTGTTTTGTTGCTTCACTGGTTTGGCTTGGCAATTTCCGTTGGCTATCAGAAACATTCGCTTTGCCTCGTATATCATCATGTTGCATATGGCAGCAGGGGGAGGAAAGTGTGCAGAAAATGGGCGGAAAATGTACAAGGGGGAAATGAAAAGAGGGGTCAACTGTCGCTGGCATGCGTCGGCGTGCATTTGCATCGCTGCTAAAATGTGCAAATTATGGCAACTAAGTTGCCTCATGTTGTCCCAGGCACGCAATGGGTTAAGTGGAAATGCGGCACTCAATGCACTTGAAAAAAATTCTAAATAAAATCTTAATCAATTGGTTAAACATTTATAATAACACACTTGCATAATTTAAGCGAATTAAACTCTTCAAAGAAGAAACAAAAGACAGCTGAGTTGTGGGAGAAATTTTTAAAAAATTTAAAACATTTTTTAAAATAGTTTTTGAAAGGAAAATAAGTTTGGAAATTTTTTTAATATTATAACCAAATTATAACACATTTTTCTCAAAGTGTACCCAATGGCAAGGACTTTCTTTGAGGCTCTGATTGCCCCTTTCAATGCCCCCTCTTGCATGAGCTTCTGCTTGCTTTCCCTTTCTCTTTTTCTCACATATTTCTCTCCGTCAGCTTCAGTGTCGCCATTTGCATAATGCATGTGTGTGTGTGTGTGTGTGTTAGTGGTGCAGCATCCTTTTTTCCAGGAGCGCTGTGAGCACCGTGGAAAAAAAGAGAGCATCGAAATGCATATGGAAATTGGCCAGAAATGAAAAATATGTGCAACATCCTGAATAAATGCATTTAGATAAGGAAAATGTGTGTGCTTAAATGTTGAATAATGTTTATGCTAATGTTGTTTTCCACTTGATTGGCGAGAAAACTCAAGGAGCATGCGGAAGTGAAACCATTTTGCGGGTGAGAAAAATATACAAAGTCATAAATAATGTGAGTTAAACCAGGAAAGCTAAAGACAATTAGGAAATAAGGAAGGAAAATGTTTTTTTATATATTTTTAGAAAGCAGAAAAATCACCTCAAATATTATTAAATAAATTTCGAATTAAATATAATTTTACACAGAAAAATAAAAGTAAGAAAGTTAATTATTAAAAAAAAATATTTAATAAATATTAACTGTAAAAATAACCCTTTTTCCCTGCTAAATGTTTCTCTTTTTCCTGCGATTTCCCCACGCTTAACAAACACATGTATTTCCGTCTCAAATATCACCTTTATCCCTTGAAGTTTGCCGCTTCATTTGCCACCTTGAACGTTCCCCAAAGAGCACAAAAAAAAATGAAAATGGCAATCAACTTTTCACTTAACTTGCCATTAATTTGCCATTGTTTTCTTAGGACTTTGTCGCAGCCTCAAAAAAAAAGAACAAACAGAAACTGTTTTTCTTTTTTTTTTTTTTTTGGCTGGCAAAACCACTGTATATTCACGTAGAGGAAAACCCCAGGAAAAATCCGTCATCAGCAGGAGGCCTAAAACTTGTTTTTCTTCTTTTTTTCCCTCTTCTCTCTTTTGAGCTTAGAACAAACTTTAAGATGTGTGTGCGTGTGAGGAAAATTGGGGAAAAATCTAAATCTAATTTGCATCGCGGGGTGGATAACGGTAAGCCACAGGAGGCGGCGACTTTGGAAAAGAAGAAAAAACCCACACGCGCCACGCTTTTCCAAATTTCCGCCATCTATAGCTTTTCCACACACAAAAACACACACACACACTAGAGGGGGGAATGTCAAAAGTCGTTGCATACTTTTTTGGGGACATACACCCACTTACAGCATCTTCAGATTCTGCAGAATATATATGTTCATGCCGCCGCCTTATAGCCAGTCCATCAATGTCAAACTTACCTGCAAAGAAACGAGAAAGAAAAGCGAGAAAAGGCGGTGAGATAAAAGAGAATATTCGGTGGTCTGGGGAATGGCAGGAATAATTCAGGTTAAATAAAGTTAAGTGTTTGTATGGGCCCCTCAGGTAAATAACAATATTCAATGAGCAAGTGGGGGCATTTATTTTGGGGAATGCCAAGGTGACTTAAGAGATGCACTAATGGGTATTATAGGATATATTAAGAGGGGTCTTTCAGATGAGCAAAGCTAAAAAAAAAGGTATCTAATAGTGAAGAGTGAGTGGATTAAAGAATTAATTACGTTTTTAGATACTTTTAAAAATGATTTTAAATCTGTAAATTGCTTTATTTTCGATCATTTACATTTAGAGATTTGTTGAAGAACATTTTGTGACTAATTTCAGCTAATGATACATCTTAAGATTACTTGAAAATTTATTAAAACAAATCCCCTATTTAAAAATACAAAAAATCCAGAGAAATTACTAAAAAATAAATGTAAAATATTATTTAACAATTTAAAATTGTAAAAACTCCGCAAATTTCGTATATAAAATTTGCCTAAATAAATTTTATAAATATATTTTTAGGCTCAGACCTGTTGTGTTAGCTAAGTAAGAGTCGTTTGTATTATCCCCAAAAACTATAGAGTATCCGAGACATTGCCACTTCATTGGCCTCTTTATGCTGCCCACGTGATGTTTGCTCGTCTTGATTTTTTTTGTTTGTGGCCAAACAACTAAGTATGTGACACGACAAATCAAATTAAAATTACCGTCAGTGTTTGTCTGGAGGCAGGCACATAATTAAATTTAATCAAAGAAGAGACTGAGTAGAGGGGCACTTTATGTTGGGCCATGAAAAAGTGGCACTTTAATTAGAAATTTATAATTCGAATTTATTTAAAGTTGTTACTGAAACAAGGACTTTGCTGTACAATTTCCAACTGCTTATATTAATTTTCTAGCATAAATTTCACCATCTTTTTGTAAAATATCTTTAACCCCTTTTAAAATTCAACTTTATAGCTCACTTAACCCACTTTAAACTTAATAGTTTTTCGCGTTAAGCCACCCCTTTGATTAATTTATTATTAAATCATTTGCGCTTATCAATTTTCGCCCCTGATAAATGATGGCCCACGGCGGGGACTCAAGACAGACACGCAATTAATTGCCCGACTATTAGCCAGAATGAACAAACAGCAAGAAAGGAGCCAACAAAGGCACTCAACAAGTGATTACATTTCTCTATTTTTACCCTTTCTGGGCAAGAAGGATAAAGGATTCCAGAACCTTTTGTTCTTCACTGGTTTCATTTTTTTTTCAGAGGGATAATTGGGTAAGGGTTGGGGCCACGCCTACGCATTAAAAATTCGTTGCTCAAGTGTGAGTGTGGGTGGGAAATGAATGAAACAAACAACGTCTCTCATTTTTCCTCCGAACCTCTGTTAAAAATGCAGAACAACAATTTCCGTTTCCGGTCGCCGGGACGCTGTTTCAATCTCAATTGCTGCTGCTTGCGTTTGCGGAACATCCTGGCAAAAGTCCTGGCCAAGTAAAGGATAATGCCAGCCTATTAGCCAGGCGCTCCAATCAAAGTCCCGATGAGCGGCAGCAGCAATCGTTGATGGCAATCGTTGGGCGTTGACAGGACATCTCAATTTTGGTACTTCGACTCGAGTGTATATGTATCTATATCCTTCGATATCTTTTGCGATTTACCCACTGATGGAGCACAGGCAAAAGATAGAGTCAAGTCTGGCGTTAAATTGAATCCGCGACTGCAAACGTTCGGCACAATTTTTTCCTCACTTTTGAATGCGTTCAACGTGGCGTATAATCGATTTTCATTCGATTTATCCCACGCACACGTATGTAAGTACGTATATATATGAGTTTCTTTGATTTTTTTTAGGTTTTTCACAGAAATGTGACTTGTAAAATATCTCAGCCGTCGTTGGTAAAGGTTCGCGCTCAACTAAAACTAAAATCAATTGCCAAGGCAGGGTGAAATAAAACAAAACTGTCACAATGACCACCGCATGGTAAATAGCACACTGGGAAAAATTTATTAGGTTTCTTGGAAATTGGAATATCTTTTTGGGAATATAGAAAAAGTAAGAATTCATTTAAATAAATATATCAAAGCTGACAACACAAACAGAAATCCTTTTAGCTGTGTGTCAAAAATTTTTAACTTTAATTTTTCATAGTTCTCCATAGTTCTTTGATTTTTTAACATTTTCTTTTTCTAAATTTTATAAAAATTAAACGCAACCATTTTTTTTAATTTCTCAATTTTCTCTACGTGATTTTTCACTGGTCAACCCGCCGAGAAGGTTGTCGTGAAAAAGAATGGAACACCAAAACATAAAACCCACATAAATCAATAGAGACCTAGTGGAAATGGCTAAGGAAAATTGTGGGTCATTAAAGAAACAAGTAAGAAAGCTACAGTCGAGTGAGCTCGACTGTGAGATACCCGCTACCAATACTTACACCAGAATAGCGTCGGGACGCCAGAAAAAACAGTTAATACAATTTTGAACATAACGGACAAATGCAAATGCAAGTGTAATACAAGTAAGAAAGCTACAGTCGAGTGAGCTCGACTGTGAGATACCCGCTACCCATACTTAAACCAGAAAAGCGTCAGGACGCCAGAAAAAACAGTTGATACAATTTTGAACATAACAGACAAATGCAAATGCAAGTGTAATATAATCACATGCATACAAAAATACATACATATGTATCTATGTGTGTAAAACCGCGATATTATTGCATTCAAGCGGCTAATAATTATTACCATTTATTAAAATTGCTTCTCGAATATCTTATAAGATTCTTTTCCGAACACAACCATGAACTGATAAGAATATTTAGTTGGTCTAATTGGTCAACCAAATGAGGCATGCTGCCCGCAGCCGTTTCTGGCCATACAAAATTATTTCTTTAATAACTTCGACAATTTTTATCTGATCGCAACCAAATTTTCAGGGATTACACCGACTATAGTTTTTAATATACATATCGAAATTCGCGACTCTAGCTTTAAAATTATACGCTTAATACGCTTTTTTATGATTTGCGGGGGCGGAAGTGGGCGTGGCAAAAATTTGAAACAAACTTGATCTGCGTGCAAGCATAAGAAATACTGTCGAAAAAAAATTAGAGCTCTATCTCTTATAGTCTCTGAGATCCAGTGTTTCATACGGACAGACGGACAGACAGACAGACAGACAGACAGACAGACAGACAGACAGACAGACGGACATGGCTAGATCGACTCGGCTGTTGATCCTGATCAAGAATATATATACTTTATAGGGTCGGAAATGCTTCCTTCTACCTGTTACATACATTTCCTGCCGGCACAAAGTTATAATACCCTTCTACCCTATGGGTAGCGGGTATAAAAATGGCATGAGATGAGCCGGAATTAGAAATTGTTACAAATGCCGCAAAGAAACTACAAAGAAAGCAGGAAAGTTCTTAGAAAAATACACTCCAGCCTTATTTTGACTTGAATTTGGTTTTTTTTTTGCCAAGTGCTAATTTTCCCTAATCGATTTATCAATTAGCCAAGAGAAAACTTTTCTTTTAAAGCTATCTTGCCTTTTTCAGGACAAACGAACCAAGGAAAAATGTACCTCACTTCCCTTTGAAAAAAACTTTAATTTTCCGAAAAACTTCCTGGGCAACGTTTTAACTTGTCATTGGCCAGATCCATGTCCACCGGCTTGACCTAAAAGTTTGCATAAAGAATACCTTATACCTCCCCCTTTGGTCAGCGCTGTAATTACATGAACAACTTTCCACATGGACAACGGGGCGTATGAGTAACCGCTTTTATTGTCATTTGCTGCGCGGCTCTCAATAAGCAGAGACGGTGGAAGGGGGATGGCTTTGCAGAGCTTTGAATGCAATTATGTGCAGCACATGACCAGAATTCTGTCACCAGAGAGAGGCAGAGGGAGGGAATGGGTAGAAGATACCACCGGAAGGATGGCAGGAAGGAAGTCGGAAGGATGCCAGGGACAGGGATGCGATGTCAGGTAAGTGGGCCAAGCAAATAATATATAAATAAATAACAGCGGGACGAGCCAAACGAGTAAAACAGTAAACAGCGACACAGAAAGAAAAGGGATAAAAGGATAAAATCTTTAAAATCATTTTTTAATACAATTCAGGATAAGAAAGAAAGTTAAAAAAATAAAATAAGAAAAAATCATATATTTTCAATGTTTTTATTAATTTATTAATAATAATTTTGAACACCTTTTTTGAGACTTTCAAAAAGTAATTCCGTATTTTATTTATATATTTATTTATTATATAATTTATATATTTTTTTTTTCCTGCGTGTCTTTGGAAAAATCAACAACGAAATTGGAGCTTTGATTGTTTTCAAATAAGCGAAGAGCATTAAATTTTTAAGCCAGGCAATTTGCCAGCAAGGTGGTCACAGTTTGCTTTATACCCCACCCTCCACCCTCCACGCCTCCCCTTGACTTTTCACCGAGTTTTCCTTGGGTTGACCAAAAACCCAAATTGAGGCTTAAGTTGGTCATTTGTGGTTGCCGTTGTCTCCTCAAGAGTCGTCCTTGTTGTTATTGGTTACCTTTTGACTTGTTTTCTTTCTTTTCTTTTTTTTTTGTAATTTTCCTTGTTGTTTTCCCGCTGGCTTTTGTTTAGTCTGATGTGACTGTGGGGAAAACTCAAGTGGGGGCAAAAAAATGTAGAGTGGTGGAGGCGGCGGGGCAAAAGGTTCAAGGACTCACATTTGATTTGCCTGCGTCTGTCTGCAAATAAAGATAATCTTTCCCAGTGCTGCGCATTTTTATGGTAATTTCCCATGGTTTCGCTTTTCTTGATGTGCCTGATTTTCTTTTCTGTTTTTTTTTTTGGTGAGCCGAAAAGTGAAACCGAAAACCAAAAAGAAATGAAAATGTTTTGGGCGAGGGGAAAAGAGACCCTAATTCAATGTCAAATTTTCTGCTCGAGTGCCAAGCCCAAATGCAGCCGCATTCAAACTTTAACTGAAATTGAGGTTTTCTCTTTTTTTTTTTGTATAAAAAGTTTTTTGGCGAAATTGATTTTGTAAGGATTTCTGTAAGTGAAATCAAATTGGGGGCAACATTTAAACTTTATTTGTAAAAACGTGGAAATCATGATTTGCAAGGAAAAGTTTAATGTTAAATGATTGTTGGGGAATTTAATTACTGGTAACTTTTATTGGTTTTTACAACTTGGTTTCTGTGGTTTGACTTGTTAGAATTTTATTTTGACAGAAAAACATGTTTTTTAATGGGAGAAAAAGTAAATAAACATTGTAAATTTCTATAATTTCTATTATAATCAGAAGTAATTATTTTTTAAGAATTTTCCAAAGCTAAGCTTAAATCCTTAACTCTAATTACTTAAATATTTCAAAGAGCAAGTTTTCTGCAAATGAAAATCACTTAAAATAAGCCCCCAAAAATATTTTAACAAATTTTATCCAATTACTAAACAAACTTGTATGGCCTCAACTATTTATCTGACCATCTGCTTTCTATATTTGTCTTTATCTTTACACCATCTACTTCTAATGACGTCAATAGGCTTCCATGCATCAGCAAAATATTTCATTTAATTTTTGTGTGTTTTCCTCTCGTGTCGCTTTTGGCACAAGTTGCAAATTAAATTTAGATTTCATGCACGTAACTTGGGGAGCCATTCAGGGCAGCAGCGTTACAAGAACCTTAATTACTTGGCCAACTCGCTGCGGATGCTGTTGCTGCTGTTGCCGCGGAGAAATTGCCAAGGAGTAGCTGAGAATCTGTGAGAAAAGAGGGGACCATCGACAGGGGCAAAGTGAATGCTGGGGGGGCGGTGGCAGGCAAAGGGAGCGAAATCAATACGCGAAACATTAACTCGAGCACTAAAGACACGCCATGGAGTCATTAAGTTTCCACCAGGCCAGAATCACACATGAAGAAAATTGTTTTTAGGAGTAAAATGTTATAACTTTTTAAATTAAAAAATACTTCAAGTATTTTTAATAGATGTGGCTTCATTTTAAATATAATTTCATCGGTGTGAAACTTATGTTTTGAATGTTTTTCAAAATTTGGTAACTGAAGCACTAATAACCTCTGAGATATACGGAAAAATGCCAGTTTACTTTATTCACTCGGAGAACAATATTTATTTTAACATTTTTTTATGTTTATAAATAAGGCAAAAAAGTACCAAAAATTTAATAAAACCTTACAAATTAATATTTATATTTTAACAAAAATATATATTCATTTTTATGATATTTGTTAAGCTCAAAAAAATTTGTAATTTATTTTACATCGCAATTACGAAGATTTTCAGTCTTTTAAACAGATTTTCTCCAGAAATTAAAAATAAAATATCAAAAATAAAAAGTATTAAGTAAAAGTATTTCAGTGCACACCCGCACAAAACTAAAAAATAAAGAGAAAATGTTGTGTTGGTGTGATTAAAGGCGGACGAAGCTGTCGCCGCCATCATCGAACAGTTTGTCATAAACGGCGCCATATTGACAGCAAATAAAAAAAAAAAAAAAAAAAAAAAAAGAACCAAAGAGGAGGCAACACGACTGAAAAAATTGTTGACAAGGATAAAAGGGGGAAGAAAGGAGAAAAAGGAGATGCGAGTAACGAGCATGGTAATGAAATATTATCAATATTTGTCAATAGTTACTCAAGCAGAAAGTCCCGAGGAAAATTAAAAACTACAAAGGAAAAAGCGGATTATAGTTGATAAATACAAGAGTTTAAACGCTGAACGAGTGCCAGTAAAGTTGTTCCTTTTTAAATTGTAGAAGAAAACATTGAATTTGTATTTTATTTTTCAACCTTTTATTTAAGATATTAAAATTCCGCTTAAGCCCAAATAAATAATTTAACTTGGGAATATTGTAATAAATAAGCAGACTTTAAACATTTCGAAATCTGAAACATATAAAACGCCTTTTGAATAATTAACCAGCCGTTCGTTCGGGTTATAAATTTCACCCGAAAAATCAGGATGCCATAAATTTGAAATCAATAACTTTTGAAACAATCAACAAAATCCGTAAATAAAACTTTGCCCAGTGATGTCAATGGAACTCATAAATTTTATATGAGCAACAGCATCAGGTTTTTGGGATAAATTTGTTCATGTATTTCCACTTGAGATATCAATTTTTGTTTTGTTTTTTGTTTTGGCAACCTTTTTGCAGGAAACATTGCGAGCAGCCGAGAACATTTTTACGACAAAGAAAAGTTTGGGCCTACCGCCTCGCTTCGTCCTTATGTTGGGAGTCCTGCTAATTTCATTTCATACAAGGCACACCCACAACGTTTTTACAGAGAGAGATAAAGGTGTTGAAAATGTGTTATTAATATAAAATTAATAATAGTTTTTTTATGAACCGTTTTTAAATAAATAAATATCTATCTAGCCTCGATTTATATG
This sequence comes from Drosophila anomelani, assembly GCA_035045905.1. Taxonomy (NCBI): domain Eukaryota; kingdom Metazoa; phylum Arthropoda; class Insecta; order Diptera; family Drosophilidae; genus Drosophila; species Drosophila anomelani. The sequence goes on from JAWNOO010000165.1 coordinate 4,874,960, forward strand.
GTTAACTCACACTCAAATCTGATTAATAAATATTTTACAATCATCTTTAAGTAATTATTTAATTCCTATTTTAGTTATTAAAATATTTTTATTATTTCATATTTTTCTATATTAAAAGTCAAGGCTTTATCCCTTTTAGTTTTCCCTCAGTGCAAACTCTCATGGCAAAGATTTCGCAGCTGTCGCCGCTGAGACAAGCTCATCAAATGTTTCCAAATCGATTCCATCATTTAAAGCATATTAGACCAGTCGGCACACACATGGTGTGTGTGTGTGTGTGTGTGTAATAGACGATAAAAAAATAGGAAGAGAGACAGGAGGAAGTCCTCGACAGGATGTGCGACACATTGTGCTTTGAACTCGTCAGGAAAAGCCTGATAAAAACGCGCGACTGGTAGAGAGTGTCGTAATTTAATTAAGTTTCGCACCAAATGACAAGCAAAACAAAAGTGAAAAAAGTGGAAATGGCGAAAGGAGACTCACAGAAAAAAGTCAAGCCAAATTACCAGAAGGCGCCAAAGGGAGAGCAAAAAAAAATAGACAAAAGGACATTGATTACAGCGCGAGCAAGGACAAAACTATTGCGGGAAATGCAGCGTAATTTTAATGGATTTCCGTATTTCCGATTTTCTGAATTTCCGAATTTCCTCATTACTGCAAATTGGGTATATAAATATGGAAATGTGGGGATATATGAAAATAAACGGCGACATTGCAGAGCTTATTAAGGTTGGTTGGGGCTTAGGAAATGATTGCTTTTCATATCGAAACCGCGTTATACAATAATTGAGGGATTTAGGCTATAAGGGTTCATTTTTGCGGTCTTTTACTGCTTGTATTTTAGCCATAAAATATTAAACAACGCTAATTGAGATTATTACCTATTAAAATAGGATTTTAGGAGCTAATTTGGGTATAAGAGGGGGATAAATAAGGAAATAAGGAATTTACAGGCCTTTTATACAAGAATAAATATTATTTCTAATAATTTCATAAAAGAGGCAAGGAAAAAGTTTGTTTAAAATTAAAAAAAGGCTTGCAAAAATCTAAATATCTTTAGATATAAAATGTAAATTTGTCTAAAACATTTTTTACATGCTTTTACAGGGTTTTTAATTATTTTTTAAAGCTAATAATAATTTTGGCTATCAATAAATAAAACGTTTACACATTTCCCTTAACCTTTTATCACATTATTTAATATAAAGCAATCATTTCAAAAGGCAAACAGCTGAATAAATCATGGCAAAATAATCAATCAAAAGTGTGTGTGCAACCGATAGGGGCCCCTAAAGTGCGTATCAATCAACCAGTTGTTGCGATTACAGGACACAATGAGTGCCCGGAAAATCGCCCAAACGGGCAACACACCGCAATTTCCGTGCAGCAGCACACAGACTCTCTCACACACACACATGCATCCAATTTTCCTCATTTTCCCGATGCTGTCAACTGTTGCACATGGCAAATGCGTCGAGGGATGTGAATGGCACACAATGACAGCGGCTAATTAAGCTATCAAAATGTCCTGGTCGCAGCCTCACCTGGGGGACACACTCACTCACTCACCTAGGAGTGGGTGGAAAAATATGAAATCCATATTTACTCTGTGCCTCCGGGGTGAACTTTCTATAAAGTAATTTAATTTCTGGGCAATTTTAAATTTTATGACACGGCAGGCAATAATTACTTGAAATAAATATCTATTGTGATTGAATTCTTTAGTTAGTTATCGTTTATTACGATAATATTGTTTTTGATTAGGAAAATATATGTTAATGAGAAGAGCAAATAGGTTCGAAATTTTAAAGATTGATTGGATTTATTATCGATGAATATTCAGCGTAACACCTCTGACTTGCAATTATTCCAACAGGAAAAGGATTCCTTTGTTTAAATTAAAATAATTTTAGGAAGGTATTTCTATTCTCCAGAAAAGTGAATAGGTTTTCAGGTTTTTATTGATATGCAGTCTTAGGCTCACCTCTAAATTATAGTTTTTAAAAAGGAAAATTAATTATTTTGTAACCGCATATTTTGACCAGAAATGTCATCAATATCCAGCCCCCGAATCTCACCTCTGTACAGCGGAAACTCTCCATCGCTGTGACTGTGACACAGCATTATTGGACTGCGGCAACGTGAGGCGGCCACCATAATGCCTGTTTTATGGATACTCAGTTGATTGTTGGCCGCTGTTGCTGCTGCTGCGGTAACTGTGGCTGTGGCTGCTGCTGCTGCCGCAGTTGCCGATGCTGCTGCCGTTGCCGCTGCTGCGGAAGCTGCTGCGGCTGCTGCCGATGTGCCCAATGAATAGGATCGCGACACATGACTCAAGGTGCGACGCCTAATGGTGGCTGCATTTACTGCAGCTGATGTTGCTGCTGCTGCTGCGGAAGTGGCTATATTTCGATAATGATGCTGGGGCGTCGAGTACTGATTCCTTGGAGCCTGCTGCAATTGCATCTGCAATTGCTGGTAGCCGCCCAGCGACAGGTGGTGTTGAAGCGGCGGATGATGCGAGCGGTGCAAGTGTTTTTGTTGCTGTGGCTGCTGTGGCTGTTGCTGCTGCTGCGGGATTTGATGTGGCTGCTGCGGGGCTTGGAAGGGCGGATGCGAATGCTGATGCTGCAGTAACTGGCGCTGCTGCTGCTGCTGCTGCACCGCCGCCATTTGGAATTGCTGCTGTAACTGTTGCAGCAGATCGTGCTGCAGCTGCTCATTGGTCCTGCCATTGTTATCCTTTTCCGGATTTGTTTGCTGATTTGAATTCGGATTTGGGTTCTGCTGCTGCTTCTCCCAGGGTCCGTTGCTATCGCTGCTGTAATCCAGCTTGAGGCTGATTTTATTTCAATTTTCCCGACAAAGTTAATTTTAATTAGACCATGGCAGCAGGGTCGCGATGAGTCCACATTTCCAATTAATATATTTTTTATCACCAATACTTATTTATTTAGTTTATTATATATTATTATGGCAAGGAAATCAAAAATATGCACCGCACTCTGAATTACTTTAATTATATTTTAAAGTCTTAAAAACTGCACTCAAAATTGGTTTAAAAATTTTCCCAGGAAGTGGGAAACTAATTTTTGGATAATTCCAATTCGCCTTTTGATGTCAAGGTCGCACTTTAAGATTTGTTCCAAAAAATCCCAACCAACCCAAGCTCGGCGAACAGCTGTTCTCGGGCAAAGGATAAATTCTGGACCAGCCAGAATTTATTTATTTATATTTAGAAAAGGACACGAGCACAGGAGGCGCGCGCGAGCACGGAGACGCGATGTAGACAGAGGCGCATATGTATGTCACTGGAGGACCTAGTTCGAACAGGTTCTAACCGTAGTTGTATCTGGGGGAGAGCAAAGGACTCGCGAGGACTCTCTCCCAGGGCGAAAGGACCCGATTTTTCCGACCAAAGACCAGAGACGCTGGGCCAAAGTACGACGACTGATTGCGCCGAACTTTGTTATCCTGCGGAAAAGCTGTTCGCCAGGACCAGAAAGCCAGAAAAGCGCAATCAGCCGAAAGAGCAAGATATAGGGAGAGACAAGGAGGAAGAGAGAGTTTTGCGGGAGAAACAACAGATCCTGCGAGAGCCTGCAAAAAGCACAGATAACAACCGAGTTTGGTCCATCGGCCATACACAATAAAAGTTTTACTAATAACTTTATATTTAGTAAAAGAACTAAAATGATTTTTAGGTATTAAAATAAGTATTTAAAGAATCTATTTGAAAAATATAAACATTAAATATATATTTATAATATTTATTAAATGACAAAATAACAGATAAATGGTAATCAAAAATTAAACCAGAATAATTGAAATAACTATTTCTTTTTCCTTTCAGGAGTGTTATGTATATTCAGGAATAATTTTATTTAATTTTCCTAAACTACATATATTATCCTTTTAAAAAAGTTATATTAACTGTTAAACTTTGTAAAAAATAATTCAATAAAAAAAGTCTCAAGGATCTGGTGATATTTATTTACCAAACCTTCTTATACTTTAAAGAAAATTGATTAAAATCGATATTAAAAACAATAAAAGTTTTGATCAATAACAATTCTAAGATAAAACATTATAATTTTCCTACTAAACTTTACATGTTTCTCTCAGTGCAGTTGCAAGCAGTTGCTGTGCATCTGCTGTCGTTTTGAAAAGTGTATGTTTTCTTTCGTGTGCACTGCACGGAGGAGCGTATGTTTTGCCAACTCTTTCGGGGTTCCTCTTTGCTGTTTACCATTACTACTGGCCCACCCACAAGGGAGGTGGTGAAAGTCAGGAGGAGAAAACACAGCGCAGAGGCCGAATGAGAAGTTTGGCACAGTTTAGCATAGACGATGAGTGCACAGTGGGGCCGAAGCTAAAGGAGGACATAGTTCAAGGCTACAGGATAGTACAAGAAGCAAGGACTTTACAATTTAAAATATAAAATGCCTTGTAAGATAAAATATTTAGTATTTCTTTACCCTTTTAATTGTCTAATTTGCTTTAAATAATAACAACATAATTAAAGCTTACAGCAGAAATTTATAATAACTGATAAGAGTTTCATTTACTTTTGTGATTTATTATTGAAAAATTCCATTGTTTTCTTCAGAATTCCAAGTTCACAGATATTATTAAGTTAATATTTATGATTCAATGACGAGAATATTCCTTAAGAAAGTTAAGTTATGAAATTAGGTTCTATAAAAAAAAATACCACTTTCATTCTTGATAAGATAAGACTTGAGATTAAAAAGTATAAAGAAAGCAATTTTAAAGATACGCACAACACACCCTTGTAAAATTCCAGAAAGAACCAGTTTTGCGAAAGCTGTTTAATCAATCTAAAGTACTAAACTCATAAAGCAATCAGATAATGTAATAACAAATATATTTAACACGGATTTTGAAAACCGAAAATATTTGTAAGAAATAAAAAAATTCGATTTTCAGATTTTCTATTCCTTTTATTAAAATATTGATTTGGTTTTTCGGCTTCACTAAAATATTAATTTTGCATAATTTTCTTTCTTTTCAGTTATTTCATTTCAAAGTCCACTGTGCGAAGCCCTTGAGGTGCAGGAGCGACCCACTGTCGCCCACATCTCTGGGTTCATTCACCCAACCATTCGAAAACAGCTGCTCCTGGGAAATGCAGAGTAACTCTTCAAGAGCGATTGAGCGTATGACCCGAACCCGAGCTTTTCTCGCTTTCCACTTTTCCGGAGCTTTTCAGGAGACACACGAGTTTCACAAAAATAAATATAAATACGAGAGAGACATTGCCGAGCGACCCAGAGGAATATGTTTTGCTTTGTTTGCCATTGCCATAATTTATTTATGCATTTGTCACTGTGCTTCGTTATTTTGATAAAGTTGTAGCCAGATAATTTCGACAGGACCCACGGGAGCTCCAAGAAACATAAGGTGGTCGCAGCACCGCAGACGCCGATGCTGGGATGCTAAATGCTGGATGCTGTTTTCCACCTCTTCGTGCGCCCTTTCTCTGTTTTTATTATTCCAGTGATAAGGCTCGGTTCGAGAAAGTCGATATCGTAATATAAACACGAAATAGGAGCCCAGCACATAGCAGCAAGTGTGTCTCGCTGTTGAGGGAGAAAAACCAAATTGTGGATGCCATCCACGATGAGGGAAGCCCAAAAAGGCGAAGCGAGGTTAAGGGGCGTGCACTGAGCATAAATTAAGGGCGAGTGCAAAAATATGAATACAGATACCAGTTAAGATTAAAAAAAAAATATTTTTTTAAAATAATATTTGTACGGTGTTATTACATTTCTGTACATCAATTTTAGAAGCATTAAAATTTTACTCAGAAGAATCATATACCCATTAAAAACAATGGGAAACTGTTCCTTATATTTAGCACAAGGATATATTATAAGTAACATATTTGATAGTATTATTTGTCCTCCTTTTTTAAGGCATTATTACACTACCCATTGAAACTTTCTATTAAAACTGCAATATGTTCTTCAAAACTTCAATATATTCTTCACTTCACAAGCGCAATAATCTAATAAAAATTACTTAAATAAATTAAGAAATATACTTAAATTATGGAATATAAAGGAAAAAAATCAGAGTTTAAAGGACAAAATTCTAATCCTTATCATAATTTAAACCACAATCTCTAGAATCATTCAAAGCTTTTCTCAGTGTCCAAAGATGTAGCATATAGGGGTTATAGGGGGTGCCATTTCGGCTCGCGTGGGTTTTGTTGATTTTGCGTGCGCATAAAAAATCAAAGTGGGCAAGGCACCGGGAGGACTCAGCTCCGGCAGGATTCAGGGATTCAAGAGAGAGCGAGTGGGAGTGGGAGTGGCCGACGCGTCGGATGGGAATTGTGTGTGTGGATGCGACAATCTCGGCGCGTGTTTTCGGCTGCTGGAGCCGCTTGTTTCGCATTCTGCACTTCTGTGGTTGAGGGCCGACTCGTTTAGGGGCGTGTACCCCTCTTTTGGCCAAAAAAAAAAAGCAGGGAGAGGGGGAACAAGCAAGGAAAATGCAGGAAAACGACAGGTAACACTCACCTATAGTATCACGATCGTAGAAATAACTGCTGGCACTGCTCTTAATGCTGATGCTATCCAGGGGCGTAGACGCCGGCTCAAAGATGTTATAGGAGTCGCAGGATTCCGCCGAAGGCGTCGGTGGTGCCACAATAATCCTAGCTGCTGCTGCACCCAATTTAAACACGAAATGAAAAATGCAAAAAGAAAATCATGCGATGAGGAAAAAATTACAATGGTTTAGGGGTTTGTTTTGTGAAATTAAATAGGGATTTTAATTTTAATAAAATTCCTAAAGCTTTAAAGGGGAAAAATAAATCTTAAATAATATATATAAAAATAAATATCTATCTAGTTCAACAATAAAACACTTTTATACCTTCCAAATCAGTATAAAATTATTTATTATTATTTTTTCATAAACTCTGTTTAATTTCAATTACAGAAACTTCTCCCATAACATAAAATATATAATATTTATATAAAAAATAACCTTCAAAATAACCTAACAAATATAAGTTCGTATAAATATTATACCCGGCATAATAAAGACATCGATTTTGTCATTTATTAATTTATAATAGAGAGAATATGGTTTTTTATATTTAATAAATAGAACATCCAAGTGAATCGTGAAATAATAAACGCAAATAAATGACAATTCCAGTCATTTTATAAAATATTAAACAGTTACATGTTATTCCTTGTGCGTAAACATTTCTCCTAAATGTTAGGGAATTTGAATCCTTTAAAACCCATTTATCAGAGCCACACTTGGATATTTAGTTGGCCAAAAATTAAACATTTGCAATTTACTGGAAATCATCGAGGTTTCTAGCGCCTGCCGCCCTGAAGCCTCCGTCGTTCCGCCTCCTTGCTGTGGAAATTTAACTGCTTGCTGACCTTTCCCACCACAGTCAGTTGGCTCCTGTTGAGGTACTTAAATATATTTCCGTACAGCTCATTGGGCAGTCCCTGGAGCGACGGCTGCAGCGTCTGATTCAGCTTCATCAATTGCTGCGATCTCATGGGCTGGAAGAGATTCTGTTTGACCTGGTAGGAGAGCTCATCCAGCTTGCGGAAGCGTTGGTATATGGGCTTGTTTTTGGCCTGGATGTTGAGGACATAACGGCCAATGGAAAGACTGATGCTGTAGCCTGGCAGCTTTGAGGGCGGCGCCGGCGACAGGGTGACCATTAGCTGATCGCCCAGTATGATGGCCATCAGGCGGGACTGGAGAGCAGCCACCACGGTGACATCCTCCGGTGCATATCTGTCCAATAGAGTTCGCAGACGAATCGAAAAGGCCGTGTCGTTGAACAGGCAGACATAATTGACGATCTGCTCGCTGAGAAGACGGACATTCGGGGCATGAAAGCTACTGAAGACGGGCACCGGCTGCAGCAGATGTCTCTTTTGGGCATACACTTCCTCCTCCACCAATCCACACTCCAGGGCCAGCACGTAAATCAGAAGAGTCAGCCATTCGGCAGACGATATCTTGCGATCCTTGGACTGATCCGTGAGATTTTTCAATTGCTGCGGCACAGATTCCATGGTGGTATGCTCCAGGAGCAAAGGATACTTCAGGCAGTTCTGCTGCCATTTGTCCGCTGCAATGAGGTTTTTTTTTTAATTTAAAAAACATTGTTTTTTTTTTTTTTTTTTGGGAAAAATTACAAAAGAAATTATTAGTGATTTGTGCGCTTTTTGGTTAAAGGTGAAAATTCAAAGGTCAGCAACTAACCTGCTGGTGCGCTTTTTTGGGATGCAACAACTCAAAACTGGTAGTTAAATACAATAATACATTTTTTACACTACAAAATAGAACACAGAAATCAAAACTTTAAACTCGCGTTCAAATAATAAATAAAACACTGACAGCTACACATACGAAAAACTCGAATAAAAGGAAGGGGAGAGGGTGGTGTATAACTAATTAGTTTAACTTTTGATTACTATTACGTGGTGATTACATACTAAAATTAAATTTTTACTCTCTAGAACGTTCTCGTAACCTTATCGCTTTCGTATTAATCAAGCAATTGTTAAGATTTTTAAGTTTTACGATTTTTTTTTTGGATTTAAAGTATTAAATAATATAAATTTGATTATAGTTTTTTTGTTATTTTGTGAGGCCTTATTAAATTGAAAATCAAAATAAGCTATGGATCTGCTTTAGCTTTAAAGGTATTATTTCTTTAATAAATTAACTTAAATTTCATATTTTCTGGCGTTAAATTATATAAAATATTAACTCATATGATGCAAAATGGCCTTAAAGACCATAAAGTAATCTTTTATTTATTCATTTATTTCTAAAAAAAAATAAGAAACTTCAAAATTTATAAAGTTTATTGACCCGAAGACTAAACAATAAGAGGTTTATTTTGTTGTGTATATTTTTAAAAAAATTTTATTTTTAAAGTACAAGTCAAAAGGCAATGTTTACATAATTTTTATCTAAAATAGTAAAAAAAAAAATGTTGATGACATTGTTATTTAATTAAAATCAATATTTTACATGTTTACCAAAGGGTTATTTGCATATTGCTTTAATATTTATACTCATTATTCTTAGCAATGTCTATATTTATGATTTATCGAGTAAATGTCCCACGCATGTACTGTGCATACACACACATACGAATATTTATATACTGTGCAAATAGTGTAGATTACGAGTAACGTGTAAATAAATGGGTTGAACAACAAGCAGGCCATTTATCAATAAGGTTTTAGGTTTACTTAGCCACAGAGTTTGTTTAATTCTATATTATTTAGCACATTTCTTGACTTTACTTACCAACATCGGTGGTTGTTGGCTCACTTGTTGCCGCTGTGGCTGTGCTTGGTGTTTCCGCAGGAAGAATCACTTGTTGCTCCTGCTGTTGGACGCCCGACGCGGAGACACCACCTATGGCTCCCTCGTTTGAAGTTGTCTCCGACTTTACCTCTGACATTTTGTTTATATTATTTACGTACGAATTTTGTGCGTTCGAATTAAAATATGACTGCGACGGCTGTCATCGTTCATTTATCATTCTTTTCCAGTGAATGACAATCGGAAAATGGGGCATACTGTGTTTTTCTTTGGATATTTATAGGCGAACGTAATTTTCCAGGGAAATCACACTCTTATATCTTTTGGGCACTTTTCCGGGTGACTGCAGCAGATGTTTGCAATATTTTCATCCCACATCAACTTATTTACAATTATTTTTTTTTGCAAATTTATAAGTGTGCACGGTATTAATCACGCAGCAACAACAAATGCCCGCCGTCGCTTCGCCAGATATAACACAGAAACTAGATTAGTCAGCACACATTACGCCAGCGTTTAATTGTATTTTAGACCGGTTTTTATTTTCATTTTTGCCAGGAAACCACACAAATAATAGAAATTTTACGCAGAACAAAAAAAATTGGCGAAAAATCAGCTGGGCGCTGCGCCGCTACTATCGGTTTAAGATAAATATCGATAGTGTATCGAGGAGCAGTAGTGCTGGGTTTGGTTGCTGTGCAACACTAAAACTTTGTCGATAAGTCGACTATTTTATTAAATGACCAATAGGCTACGTCTGCCGCCACCCCCGAATTAGGTTTTGAAAATTGTTTATTAATTTTTCCTCCTTCCTTCTAAAATAATATGAAAATAAAGCTAAATTCGCTTTATTATCTCATTATATCTCAGAAACACGACAAACTTATTTCCCGCCAGATCGGGCACATATAGTGTTACCACCTTCATACTATGGTGTAATCAACAGAAAAACTGTGGCCACACTTTAAACCCGAAAAAAAAACGTGTTGCACCGCGAATGTTTGTTAATTTGTTTAAAAACCATAACTAACTAAATATGAGTAAACAAGTCCCCTGTGACTATTGCGGCAGCAGCAATGAGTCAAAGACAATATTCTCGGCCCAGAAATCCTTTGTGGGCCACAAGATTCTCGATGTTTTACAAATTATCACCCACAAAGACGTGAGTACAGCACGCCAGTCGAAAAGGCGGCATTTCTGATTTCTAATGTAATCTAGTGACCTATTTTTGCCTGTCTCTTTGCAGTTGCCTAGTAATCTGGCCCTGAAGGTATGCTTTATGTGTGCTTCCAATCTAATGACCACCATGGGCGTCATCGAAAAGACACTGAAGCTGGTGAACAGTGTCAGCTTGGCCAAGGGTGCTACCAAAAACAAAAAAGTGGCCATCAAAATTGAGGAAGCCGACAAGTCGATCGTCAGCCCTATGATCGATCTAACACCGGAGGACGAAGGGAAGAGTGCCCAACAGAAAACCACTCCGAACAAAACCATCCGCCAGCGAAGCAAGTCAATGGCCGTCAGGCCGAGCGACCTAATCTTTCCGAAAAGTCCGATCAAGAAGTTAGACGAACTCAGTGCAAGTCCGGTCAAGAAGTTGGTCGAACTCAGTGCAAGTCCGGCCAAGAGGACGCCGAAAAAGCAAGCATCACGTCTCGAAGACACTCTCGACGACTCTGTGAAGCTGACGCCCGCGAAGGAGGTGGCGCCCAACAAGAAGGTCTTCTTGCAACTCTTCGGCTCACGCAATACCGATGACGCTTCTCCAGGAAGCGAGGATGAAGATGAGGATGAGAATGCTGCCGATGAAAACGCTGACAAGGTGATTGCCCTAAAGAAGGGCTTTGATTGCAAATTATGCGATTTTCAGTCGCGTGCCGCGAAACCCTTCAAGGAGCATCTCTCTAAGGAGCATGGCCAACAACGTCCACGGATATATTTCTGTGATCTGTGCCCCAAGTCGTTCGGTGTTCTCAAGTCGTGGAGAGTGCACAGTGAGACGGTGCACGGGGTCACCATAGAGGCACCGCAAAAGGAGGCCAAAGCAAAGGTGGCCAAGCCCAAGGAGCAGCAGAAAAAAGACTATAAGGAAGACGAGGTAAAGCCTATTGAGAAAAGCCCACGAAAAGAGAAATCTAAGAAGGCAAACGAGAAAAATGAGACAAACGAGAAAACTGAGGCCAACGAAGAGATCAATGAAGACAACGAGGGCCCCCAATTGGCCACCATCAAAGCCCTTAACGGCGAGGCAGCGGCTAAGAAAAAGTGGCTGGACAAAGTAATCAGCAACCCAGATTACACATTCGACATCAACGGGTCCAGTGCATCCACTCCCAAAGCGGCAGACATCTCAATTGAACTGAGCAGCGAATTTAAATGCGACATTTGTGACTCTGAGCTGGCAACGGTTAAGCTGATGCAAGAGCACATGAAAACCGCCTACGGGATCGACAAGCCAAAGATATTCAAGTGCCCCGTTTGTGACAAGGGTCTGACCACCAAACAGAGCTTGAAGCATCACATGAATCTGCACACCGAAGGTGCCGAGGCCGAAAAATCCAGCAAGCGTAAGATTCTGCAGGAGGAGAAGGAAGTGGACATTGCAGATGGCATTGCAGACAACAGACCATCTGAGGAGGATGACGAGAAGCCACAAGAGGAAAAGATTCTTCACATGGACATAGATGAAAATAAAAGTTCGATTAAGGAAATTACCGTAGATACTGCAGATGAAAGCGGCACCATGGCTCCACCAAAGGCACCCGGCAAGAAGGCGAAGAAAGCGAATAATTCAAGCAGCCCAAACACTCCTCAAAAAGCTGTAGACATCAGTGATTCGCCCAGCAACAAGACAAAGAAAGCGAAGAATTCAAGCAACCCAAACACTCCTCAACAAGTTGTAGACATCAGTGATTCGCCCAGCAAGAAGGCCAAGCGCAAGATCAAAGACGAACCATCGCTGAACGAGACCACCACCATAGTGGATCTACTGGACGAGATTAATGAAAATGTGAAGCCGCACAAAAAGGCCCGTCTGCAATCTGCCAGCGATTCCTTTTGCAGTTCCATCGATGACTATTCCACCGCCGAAGAGCCTCCTTTTACCTGCAGCCAATGTGGAAAACCGGCCAAGTCCAAGCAGCGTTTGATTGTGCACATCCAAAAGCGTCACGGCACCAAGCTCAAGTGTCCCGGCTGCAAGACCAGCTACAGCAATCAGCGTGACTATGTAAATCACTTTGCCGTCTGCAGCAGCGGTGGCTCCCTGTTGCCCTGCGGTGTGGCCACTTGCAGTAAGTCTTTCTATGAAGCCAACTTTTTGGCATCGCACCTTGTCTCCAAGCATCAGTGGACTTAGTTGCCATACCATCTTCTTTTCATGCCTTTCGGGTTTTAGATTTAAGTTAATTTTTAATTAGTTCAAGTTCCAAGCGAAGGAGTTTCTTTCTTTTAAATATAAGTTGAACGTTTACAGACTTCTTAAGGATTCAAACAGCATATTCAAGTCGTCAAGAGAAGCTTAAGAAACATGCAATTTATAACAAAGTTACATTTTTACAAAATATTTTTTGATTTTGACATTTTAACTCAAACTTTTTGATTATTGAATAATTTTTTGATTTTAAAGACATTTGTAAGGTTAGAGCAAAACCTAGAAACGACAACTTGGGATATACTCTATACTAAGAGTACGAAAAAGCCTTTATATTTTTTGTTAATAAAGAATACCAGCAGAACCTTTAATGTTTTTTACTACTGAAAGTTGGGAAAACACTTTATTTCTGATTTTTCCTATACATTTATTTGTCATAATAATATTCCCCCTAAACAAAAACAAACTAAAAACCAACAATATGCCAGAGAGCACAAGGATTTTACATACAATTTAGATGGATGTATGGATTATCCGTGAAGTAGGCGAGGGATATGGGAAACAGTTTTGTCTAATTACACTTTTCTACTTAATGTAAACGATGATTTTAATGATGGGATGGGAGGTGGGAGAGGTTGGATATTAAACGCTGCACGTTCTCAAGAGGCTGCCACCACCTTGCCGTGAATCTCTGCCTGCGCCACCTTCATCACCTCCAAGGCTCCGCGCTTGATCAGATCCTCGGCCAGAGTCTTGCCCAGCTGGTTGGCCTTCTCGTAGATCCCCCGGCTGTAGCAGGCGTGTTGATAGAGGCCGCAGAACAGGTTCTCCACATCCTCAATGAGCACCGATTGCTGTGGCGTCGGCTGCTCCTCGTCGGCGTAGTCAAACATCTGGACAGTTTTCTGCAGGAAGGGGCACTTGGGTTGTGTTGTTGCGTTTCCATTATCCTTGACTGGGGGTGCCTCCAGACCGCTGCCTTGATGCATCGACGCAAAGGGACATTTGGACGAAGAGGCAACGTTGTCCACATTATCACTAGCAACGCTGCTAGCGGTGCTAGCTCTGCTGCTAGGAGGAGGCGTGGGTAGAATGGAGCCGGTTGGTGCTCCAGCCGCCACACCACCTGTTACTGGACACTTGCCAGCCTGGGCAAAAGATATCTTGGTCTCCTTATTCACATACGGACACTCGCCCATAAAATCCTGGCCAACCGGCATTTGCAGCGGACACAGCGCAGCGGAGGCTGGAACTGGAGCCAAATTATTGCCATTGTTTGCTTCCGATGAATCTCCAGAGGCTGCATGGGCCACGGGACATTTTCCAACAGCCTTGGCCGGACCATGCACCACTGGACACTGGCCCATCACATCTTGGCCGGCAACCAAACGTAGCGGACACTGCCGGGGCGTGGTCTGGTTCGCGTTGCTGGTGTCCGCATCGCCTCCTCCATTTCCAACAGCGGCCAGAGCACTGCCATGGCCCAGCACTGGACACTGACTGGCCAGATCCGAGAGCTGCTCTACACTGTAGCCGGCGAGGGCCTCGCATGCGGCCTCATCCTCGCAGATAACCGGCGGACTGCCCTGCTGGCGAGGGCTGCTTGAGTTGGAGTCCGAACCAGAGCTGGCGTTCCCATTTCGTGCACGTTTCGTGGCCGGCGGCGAATCGCAGCTGCTGCTATTCTCCTCCTGCTGCTGATTGCTGCTCTCCTGAGCGGCTCGCTTTCCACGCTGCTCCACCACCACAGCGGACTTCTCATTCAAGGCACAGGCCAGGTGATTTCGGATTTCTGTGGCCCCATCCAGACTCCAAACAGCTCCGGTGAGTGAAAGTCCCACCTCCTGAGTGTTTCCAATCAATGGTTCACCCTTTAGGATACTCCAGACAGCCACGGGGGCAGAGCAGCCACCACCCAGAGTCTTGAGGAAACTGCGCTCGGCAAGGATGCGGCAGGTCGTGTTCAGGCACATTAGTTTCTGCAGCATGGCCAGCACCTGGTCGTCGTTGGCACGACACTCCACGGCCAGAGCACCTTGGCCGACGGCATAGAGCAGATCCGTGGGCTCTAGCACCTGGCTGATGCGACTCATCCAGCCCATTCGCACCAGGCCAGCCTGGGCGAGAATAATGCCGGCAAACTTGGAATCGGCGGCATCCAGCTTGGCCAATCGGGTATTCAGGTTGCCACGGATGTCGCACACAACCAAATGGGGATACTGCCTTCGGATTTGAGCCGTGCGACGCAGGGAGGAGGTTCCTAAACGAAAATATTAAGAGTTAGTTGACTTTGAAGTTCTGAGAATTGATTGGTTGTTCAGCACTCACCAATCACACTACCCTGGGGCAGCGAGGCTATGGTGTGTCCCTTCAGGTTCTCCCGTAAAACTAGCGCATCTCGGGCATCTTCTCTCTCTAGGACAGCTCCAATGGCCATTCCCGTTGGCAGGGCTGTAGGCAGATCCTTCAGCGAGTGAACCACAAAGTCTACGCCGCCATTACGCAGGGCATCTTCAAGATCACGGGTGAACAGGCTCTTTTCGCCTATCTTGGGCAGTGAAACGTTGAGCACACGATCGCCAAAGGTCGACATAGTGTCTGTAAAACACAAAATGGGTTAGATAATAAATTAAAAGCTGAGATAATCTATTTTACATTTGATATTATTTAACATTTTTTCAAGATTAAACTGAGTTAAGGTTAAGATAACAGATAAAAGTGATAAATGAGAGTTATCTCAGATAATTTGCATTCAGAGGGGGTATATTTTGAGTGGACTCTTTGCTTAAACATTTATTCTTTGTATTATCAGAATAAATATATTTAAAAAATCTTAACGAAGGCTTATAATAATGGAAAAATTTTATAATTGATATGTGAATTAAAATGAAACTTTAAAACCCATTTCCCAGGTTTTATATAGTACATCTTCTATTGATCTTTTTGGAAGGGTGTTCCATTAATTGCCCTCTGTCTTCAAATGTATCTTTCACCTGATAAGGAATGTAGTAGCTCCCAGAACAGCTCAACTTTATGACGGCAATCGGGCGAGACATGCAAACGAAATATCTACCCGAGACTTCCCCTCCCTCATCCATTATGGACACGCAACGATAATGTCTTTTTCAAATGCTTTACTTATCGGACCGGGAATATCATTTGAATATTTTTATATCAAGGGGGTACAGTACGCGAACCGAAGCAATATCAAAAGAGGATGTGGCGTGCGTAAAGGTTTTGGCATAACTTATTTTCACTAAATAGATTAAATGGCAGAACGCTAGGGAAGTGTAGTTCAATTGAACCCGAAAGGTGATTACGTTTGTTCGTGTTTGGTATGCGAAAACCATAAATCAAACTGACTCATCGTGAGTGCTTCTAAATATATATTTCCATAAACTGGCCAATCTAATCGATTTTAAAAGGTAAAGGGGGAGGTACCACTCAGCATGCCCGATTAAATACAATTTCAACAGATTCCCCTGTTATGACAACTCAGAAGAAGTATTATATCTAATCAGAACCTATACGTTATTGACGGAACGGCAGCACCTACCTATCAGATTAACCGATCGGATCTTGTATCTTTGTATCTCCAAACATAAAATAATCACGTAATGGGAGAGAGATAATGTTCTTATCTACGCAAATAGTCACGCTTATAGCTCTGAAATTTTTGGATATATATTTTTTTTGGCAATGATTCATTTTTTTTGGGTAAATCTTTTGTGAGTTAGTTGGAAAATATTGCTAAAATTTATTATCATTTATTTAAATTAGCATTTTCATTTGTTTCTATTCTCGTGACCTCAACGGTGTATACATACATAAATAAATAGTTTGCAAGTGTGTGTGACATAACAGTTTTCGGCATTCCCTAATCGCGACAACAACAAAACCCAGACATTGACATTGAGCGAAAATTTGCCAAAACCCGCACGTGAGAGCGAAAGAGATGACGAAATTCGGAGAATGAAGAAATAAGAAATGGCCGAAAATAAAACGGAAACCGGGTAGCGATCATATGCAATCCTAGGTAAACGGTCGAAATATTTGTGTTATTGTTTTGACCATTATCAAAACATGAGATAAGATCCCTGCCCTAGGCTTTCCACGAGTCATGCTTCGCTTCCAGTTTTGAAAACTGTTGTGTGCGGCATGAATTGCGGTTTCCAGGTGGGAGGGAAGTAGTACTGGAATCCCAACCAATATTCCAATATTTGCCCAAGACACTTTCACTTACGTATCTCGAATTTCTGCTTGGGATACAGCTTCTGCAGTCGGCCGATGACATGTTTGGTTTGAATCAGCGCCAGCTGCAAATTAAAGCAGAGATAGTTAATTTATTAAGTGATAAATTGCTCTTTTTAAATGCTAAATGTAAATAACCGATTGAGTGCTCAGAGAGAGAGAGAGCTAGCTTGGAAAGAAAATAAATCAAGTAATTTCAAATTTAAATGCCAGCAGCGGCAGCGGCATGTGGTGGCCTTCATTTCAAGCACGATCAAAGGTGGCACAGAGTACAATTAACACAAATAACATGACGAAAAAGCCAGGCCAAAAATCAAGTTTTGGGCCCTCAATAAACAAAAAATAACATCAAACAAGTACAAGTTTTGGCCTCTCTCTTTTTTTTGTTTTATTTTTGCCCCCTCTCCGAAAGGTGCGTGTGTTGTTGCTACCATTGGCGAATTGTGTAACAGTAACCAAAAGGAAAAAAAATCAGAGCATTAGCTGCAACAAAAACAAATACACCACGCTTGCAGAGCAACAAGTCTCTCTCTCTCCGTCTCGCTCTCTCGCCAAGTAAACCTCTTGCATAAATTTGGGGCTGAGGGGGCGGGGGCAGCAACAAAATGTGATTGAAATTCAAATGCAACTGCTAAGCGGATGTACATATATTTGTATTATTCCCCACTTACCTCGCTCTTTCGGGAGCCAACGCGGATAACCTTTTCCTGTGCCGCAGACATTATTCCTGACTTAAAGCTTCACTAATCAGTAGTATTGCACAATAGTTATTTATGCTAGGTTATTTTATTTGTTCGTTGTGGATGTTCGTTGTGTTTGTGGCTAAAGTGAAAGTGTGCGCGGAGGACAGCTTTCGGGGTCACACGTTGGTCGGAGCGAGAGGGAGTGTGGGTGCGAGACGGCGGCGGAGCCCGTATGAATTTGATGAATGAAATGGTAAATGCAATGCACTATTCAAGACACATAGTTGAGCTAAAGGTACTGTCACGTTGGCTTTGTACTGCGCGGAGCTGCCTTTCGAAGACGATTTTGTCGCTGGCCGATACTACGTCCGAGCAAAGAGCGAAAGAGAAACAAACAGTGTGGGATAGTGTAGCCAGCTGGCTACATAAAGGAATTTGGGTGAAGCAGTGTGACCAGTTGTGGGTAAGTACTTTATCCGGCACACCCCCACCCGGGTTCACCGCAAGTGCCGAACGGCCCCACCAGCACGCACTATTATTTTCTAATTTCTCTCGTTGAAGTTCTGACTTTCCTTCCCGTAAATTGTGAAATAAACAATCCCACAAAGATGTCGCGCCACCGAATAGTGCGCACGATGGACTACAACGACGAGTACGATGGATACGACGATATCTATGGGCACTCGGTGGAGGACGAGCACTGCATCTCGCCGACGGATGCGCAGCAGTGGCTCTACGATCGTGCCCGTGGCCAGCAGAGCATCTCTGCCTTTATCAGCAAGAACAAGGATATTCAGGAGGAGGAGGACGACGAGGAAGAGGACGAGGACGCCGCCTTCGAGAAGGCCCGCCGCGATTCCGAGAGCTTCCAGATGCCGCAGCTGGACGAAATCGAGCAGGCCAAGTTAAGTTCCTGCGTGGACGAGGTGCGCAGCGTGGTCGGCGACTCCGTGTCGGAGCGCCGTATTGTGGAGACCTCCATGAAGTTCGACTACGACATGCAGAAGATCCTTGACGAGATTCTGAACGAGGAGACCGAAAAGAAGAAGCCCTCCACAAGTCGGGTCAAGGCTGCCGCTGCCGCCGTCCCTCCGCTGGTCGCCAAGACCTCCAAGACGGCACCCACGCCACCGCCCAAGATCAGCTTGAAGGAGCCGCGACGAGGCTTTGAGATAGCCTCCCCCAAGGTTCCCTCCTCGCCCGTAGTCTCTGGTCGCAACACACCCGTTGACATCACCAGCGACAGCGACCTCTCCCGAAGCTCGGCTACGCTCTTCAAGGTCTCCAAGGAGCAGGCACTGCGCAACGCCCGCCAGCTGTACGAGAAGGAGCGCGCCGACCAGAAGAGTCACATACACATGATTGTCATCGGCCACGTCGACGCCGGGAAGAGCACCCTAATGGGCCACCTTCTGTACGACACCGGAAATGTTTCGCAGCGCGTTATGCATAAGCACGAGCAGGAGTCAAAGAAGCTGGGCAAGCAGAGCTTCATGTACGCCTGGGTGCTGGACGAAACGGGCGAGGAGCGGGCCCGCGGCATCACCATGGACGTGGGCCAGTCGCGAATCGAGACCAAGACCAAGATTGTTACCCTGCTGGACGCTCCGGGGCACAAAGACTTCATACCAAACATGATCTCCGGCGCCACGCAAGCAGATGTGGCGCTTCTGGTGGTGGATGCTACCCGGGGAGAGTTTGAATCCGGCTTTGAGCTCGGCGGACAGACGCGAGAGCACGCCATCCTGGTGCGTTCGCTGGGAGTGAACCAACTGGGCGTGGTTATCAATAAACTGGACACCGTCGGATGGTCCCAGGAGCGATTCAACGAAATTGTGACCAAACTGAAGTCCTTTCTCAAGCAGGCGGGCTTCAAGGAGTCCGATGTGACCTTCACGCCCTGCTCGGGCCTGACTGGCGAAAATCTCACTAAGCAAGCTCAGGAATCCGCACTGACCAGCTGGTACAGTGGCCCGCATTTGCTGGATGTCATCGAGAACTTCAAGATTCCCGAACGTGCCATTGACAAGCCGATGCGCATGTCCGTTTCGGACATTTACAAGGGCACCGGCTCCGGCTTCTGCATTTCTGGGCGCGTGGAGACGGGAGTGCTGTGCCTCAACGACAAAGTTCTGGTAGGTGCCAGCCGGGAGCAGGCACAGGTCAAGTCATTGACCATGGACGAGTTCCCCCAGACGAGTGTCTTTGCCGGCGATCAGGTCTCGGTGACCCTGCCGGCGGTGGACATCAACAACGTGACTGTTGGCTGCATCATCTGCGATCCCCAGACCCCTATTCCGGTGACCACACGCTTCCAGGCCCGCATCATTGTGTTCAACGTGAAGGTGCCCATTACTATGGGATTTCCTGTGCTCCTCCATCATCAATCTCTGATCGAGCCCGCTGTGGTAAGCAAACTGACGGCATCTATCCACAAGAGCACCGGCGAGGTGGTGAAGAAGAAGCCGCGCTGCCTGGGCAACAACTCCTGTGCCCTTGTGGAGCTGGAGACAAGTCGGCCGATCTGCATCGAACGGTACGCCGACTTCAAGGAGCTGGGACGAGTGATGCTGCGGGTGGCGGGCGTCACCATTGCTGCTGGAATGGTCACCAAGATACGCTGAAATCCGCCCACACGCTGAATTTTGTACGAAATTTTAGTTAGATACTCTCTCTTTTGTTGTTTTACTAAATATAGTTTATATGTACGAATTGATTAAATCAAGAACACACTGGAGCTGTGGAATTGACATTTGGAAAATTGTTTGAAACCTAAATTATTAATTTATTTAAAGAACGGGAAAGAAAGATCAACTTAAAAATTATTTTAATTCATTTAAAATTCTTTTTTGAAACCTAAATTATAAATTTATCTTAAAAAGTGGGAAAAAGGAAGATGAATTAAAAAATTATTTTAATTCATTTAAAACTTAAAAAAAAAACCATTCGATATGCAATTATGGTTACACAGTACAATCGATGACTCAACTATCGAAAGTCCCTTCGATGTTTTGAAGAGTACATTTTTCCACAGTCAAACCGCGGTCACACTCGTTAGTTGTGGGCGAAAAAAGTTGTCTATTTGCTCCGCAATTACGGCGTTATCAAACAAAAGTGCAACAATTCGCGAGTGCCGACAGGTGAAGGGCCACGAAAAGCAGCGCGTAACGGCACAACCGCTAATCAGGCAGCCGCAGCGAGTGCGAAACAAAGGTAAAACTCCGCTCCACACTCCGGATAGAGTTGCCCTGCGGACATGCGGGTCCATGGCGTGAATTTGTTTCCTTGCCGCTGCTCTGCCCCTTTGTTATATACACACAAATCGTCCATTCGTGGCTAGGAGTGGTTTTTAATTAATAAAAGAACAACAGTGATTCGAGAGCATTGCATTATGAGCATTGCAGGTCTAAATGCGTCTCCAGTGCTCCGCCTGGTAACCCTGTAAATGAATCATAAGATAGAGAGAGAACGAGAGCGACAGAGAGGGCGAGTTTACGAAGAAGCGAAGAAAAGAGGGAGTGCAGAGTCAGTTCTCAGCATACAAAAAAAAAAAAAAAACGCAAACCAATCAAAGACCCGATGATCTCAAGGAATTTTCCAGCTAATAAGTGTTTTATTTTCCCTTATCTACCCCACAGTGCGCCCTCGGTAACAGTGACCGGAGCGGAACAGGGAACAGGAGACTCCTTTTATCGCCGCTGGGCTAAAAGCAACAATTGAACGAACGCACGCACCTCGGCGGAAAGAGCGAGCGAGAGAGGGCGAGCGAGGGAGAGGCACAAACACCGACACCGACACTCACACACACTCCACATCAACACGAGCACACACACCCCCGTACACGGCACAAAGGTTATCAACAGCAACAACAAGAGCAACAAACTTACTTTAAATATATATAAAATTAAATAACAAAAAAGAACAAGAACAAGGAGAAAAAACGTTCTAAAAGAACCACGAAACTGCAACCGAAAAGCAATCGCCGAACAACGCCTAAACTAGTGATTTTTTGGGGAGTGAGTGGAGAGAGGAGATAAGGAGAAACAAATTCTGCACAACAACACAACACAACGGCAACAGCAGCAACAACAACCACTCGCAGAGACTTGTGACTTTGTGAGGATAGAAACCCACCTGAAAAAAAACTACCTGCATTTTGGGCTATTAACCATTAAAAGATAGAAGAGAAACCATGCGTGAGTACAAAATCGTGGTGCTGGGCAGCGGCGGTGTCGGCAAATCGGCGCTAACGGTCCAGTTTGTCCAATGCATCTTTGTGGAGAAGTACGATCCGACCATCGAGGACAGCTACCGGAAGCAGGTGGAGGTGGACGGTCAGCAGTGCATGCTGGAGATTCTGGATACGGCGGGCACGGAGCAGTTTACCGCCATGCGGGATCTCTACATGAAGAACGGCCAGGGCTTCGTTCTGGTCTACTCCATAACGGCGCAATCGACGTTCAACGATCTGCAGGACTTGCGGGAGCAGATACTGCGCGTCAAGGACACGGACGATGTGCCGATGGTGCTGGTGGGCAACAAGTGCGATCTGGAGGAGGAGCGCGTCGTCGGTAAGGAGCTGGGCAAGAGCCTGGCCACCCAATTCAACTGCGCCTTCATGGAGACGTCAGCCAAAGCCAAAGTGAATGTGAACGATATTTTCTATGACCTGGTCAGGCAGATCAACAAGAAGTCGCCCGAGAAGAAACAGAAGAAACCGAAAAAGTCCCTATGTGTTCTGCTATAAGACTTCCAAAACAAAACAAAACAAAACAAAAGAAAAGAAAACTAAAAACCATAAAACAGAAAACCGAAAACCGAAACGGAGCAGATTTTAGAGGGGGAGAAATTTAAGAGTAAAGTTTAAAATAAAAGGAGATTTTTAATTTTTTTTTGTTTCCGTTTCTCGTTTCGTTTCGATACGTTTTTGAACCGAATAACCCAAACTACTTACATATAAAAGCAAGAAAAAGCTAAAAACTACAACTAAAACTAAAAGCTGACAATGTTTTTTAACTGTTTCAACAAGTTTTTTGTAATTATTACCATTTACTCTTATTATTATTACCATTATGATTGTACTATTTTTTCTCTGATGATTAACCATTAATGCCTACATACATATACATATATGGGGAATTATTATGATACATACTATACATATTTAAATATATTTGTCGTTCGTTTTTGAGCCGTTTTTAAATTATGATGCATCAAGTGAAACAACATTCGTCAACTAAAAACATTCGTATTTATTGATTCTTCTTTTCGATTATATACACTCTCTACACACTATACACACCCTATACAAAAAAAAAACTAACTATAATACTAAACACGAAAACCCAACAAATATATCTTTAAATAGACCGCAAAACAAACAAAAGAAAATCAAATTAAGCTAAAAACCTAAATTGTATTGCCTAACAAAAGAAAGAAATGAAACAAGAGAAAATTCCACAAGAAAGTTAAAATAAAATCGAGAATCGAGAAAGGAAATCATGAATGAGGAACATATTTTATAAAAATATTGTATGCAAATGATGTCAAAATGTTGCAAACAAACCAGAAGTAATGATGAGCCCATTTAGTAATTAGTTTAAAACAAATTTACAAGTAATTGTTTAAATTAAAACACACGATCAATTGACAGCACACTCACACACATCCCACAACCCCACAACATACACACACATACACATCCCCATTATAACACTTAAACTCCGGCGTGCTCTCAGAGAGAGCGAAAAATGCAAAAGGCGGAAACGGAAATTAGAGAGACGGAAGTGGGACAAAGAGAGTAGGAATGCAATTGCAATTTCCGCTTCCGAGGTTAAAATCACCAACAGACAGCCACAAATTCTAGTATATTTATACTTAAGAAACAAAAAAACTGTCGCGTCAATCCCAAAAAAGAATAAAAATCGAAGTAAATTTACAAGAAAACAAAAATATTTCATAAATAAACATTGCATATAAACTTCGCGTACGAGTAGTAACCAATATGCCCTTAAATCAAAGTCTAAACACAGCCAACAACCAACATTAAAACTAAATAATGATTAAAACCTAAGCCCAAGCGTATATATTAAAAATATATGATAAAGAATACAAATCATTTTTGAACATAATAAAACAAAACAAAAACCGTTACAATAACATAATAATGTAATAATATGAGCGTGTGAAAAATGTAATTGAAAAACCATTTTTTCGAACTCGTTTAGCCTACTGGCCGCTTCCTCAGGATCTTCTCCGGGCGGGGATTCGAATATCACAGTATTCTTTTTTGGAGTTTATCCTGAAGGTGCAGCTTAGGTGGGTGAATCCGGTTCGAACATCTTTTAATTATTAATAAATGTATTATGTTTATAAAAAATTAAAAAGGAAATGCAAAAACAAAATAAAAATTAAATAAATTCATGTAAGATGAGTACAATCTTTTTTGGGGGATTAAAAATAATGTTTGGAGGGTTTTTTAAGAAGATCTAGGGTTTCCTCCTTTTTCCCCAATTAAAAAAACAACAGATTCTTTTTGGAGTTTTGAAATATCTGTATTTGATACTTGGAATAGTTTATATAAGTTTTGTTATTCAAATATTTTTACATACAATTACAATCAAATATATCCGCCTTTTATAATTATAATATAATATTTTGCTAGTTTATAGCACGCATATTCCTTCACTGGTTAGATCTGCCGTAGGTTGGTTTCGGAGTGTAGAGGATTCAAGAGTAAAACTGCAGCTGATATGGTATATGCGTAGTTGTTGAGATTCGCGGGTATTACAATAATAATAATAATAATAATATAATGCATGCATATCGTAGATGTTGCCAGCTTGATTTTAAGTTGTAAGAAGTCGCGACGAGGATTACTGTACAATAAAGGGCTTTAGTTTCGCTTTATGACTAGGTTTTTGGGGGTAAGCTAAGTGCTTTTCTACTTTCCGATTTCGATTCCGATTCAACGCGTGAGTGATGCTTTCTATAATCAGTCGAACTTTGTGTGTGTTATGGATAAAACTTAATCTACGCTAATTTGGCAACAACGAAAGGGGAACAAAATAACAAAACTTATACAAAAACGTAATTAAAAAATACAAGGGTTGGGAATATTGCACGGGGGGGTTTAGAAATTGCACTTAAGGTTAAAACTATAGGGTAATACAATCATTTCGCGTTGAGATTGAGTTGGGAGATTTCGTTCTTTGCGTGGAGAGATTACTTGGGTTCGTCTTAGCAGAGATAACTAGCGCACGCGATCGTCACGTATATGGCCATTGAGATAAGATAACAAAGCAGCGCCGGACCCGCATCCGTTGTTTCACTTGCGCAGCTGTAGTTGGCCCTGCTGCTGGCTGCTGGACTGCTGCTGCTGCTGGCTCGCCTGCTGCTGTTGCTGCTGGTGGTGGTGATGGTGATGATCCTCGTCGTCGCTGGGCTCTTCGCGCAGCGGCAAGGAGTCAATCTGCTTGGCCGTGGTCACCTTCTTGTTGCGCTGCCAGGTAAAGACCCTTGCCATTTGCAGGAACTTCTTGCGCGACATCTTGCCCATGTTCTTGAGCCGCTCCTGGAAGTTGGCATCGTCCTCGCCCTTGGCCTTGCCGCTCTGCTCCTTCTCCAGGGCGTTCATAAAGTCCTGGTTCCAGCGTAGTTGGTTCATGAACTCCTCGTTCTGCAGCATCAGGGCGAACTGTTCGTCCGGCAACTCGAAGTCCTGCTGCCCGGGAGCCGGGGTGATGCGCAGAAAGCCAGCTGGCAAGGGGCCCAGTATCGGCGGATTCCAGCGGCGATTTGTGCGCTGCTTTGTGGGCGTATTATTCTGGCTGTTTACCTTGCTGGTCGATCCCAGCGGGCGCTGTTTGGGCGAGGCACCCGTATTGTGGTGATTCGGCGAGGCGCCGGCGGTGGTGCTCAGCAGGCTCGGGGTCACTGCACCCACAACAGCAGCAGCAGCCGTTGCTCCTCCTGTCTCCGCGCCGCCGCCATCGGTGGTGTCCACCAGCTGGCCCGTGCGCCGCAGGTCTTTGTCCGAGTCGTTCAGGTTGATGAGGCTCTGCTGGGGCGAGACATTAGCATCCAGTTCATTGCGCAGTTTCTCGTTCTGCGGCGTGCAATTGGGTTAGTGGCATTCATTAGCGTTGGGTTAGCTGTTAGTATAGCGCATATTAGTATACACAAGGCTCACCTGATTGTCAATGGACATGGCTAGCAGGGCGTCAATGGTCTGGTCCACGGCTCCCAAGTTGGCGCGCAGGATGGCCTCAATCACCTCTCGGTCGATGTCGGGGAACATCTTCTTAAAGTCGGCCATGGCCTGTGAAAATTCCAGTTGCAGCGTCGACATTTCTTATTATTTTTATTTTTCGCCCCCACAGAGCTGCCAGTTCATCGAACATCGATGTTTTTACCGATGTTTTTGTTGATATCGATCAATACATCGATGTTTTCAGCATCACTAATCTCTCAGAAAACATTAAATAAAAATAACGGTCATTTGAGGACCCCGGAACACTTATCCTTTAATGAATGCATTATAGTTTTCTGATATCGGATAATTCTAGTGCTTGCTAAAAAGCTGATAAGAAATGCATTACAGATTCAGCAAATTATAGAAAAATATACGTCAAATTCCCAATCAGACGTAGGAAAATGTTGTTAAGTGTTGTAAAACCCTAAAATGCAGCTGTGGCGCCAAACTAAAATAACGATTTCTGACTTTGAAACGCAATCAAGTGCATTGTTATGAATGCTTTGAGAGAAATCGGCCGAGTCAATTCGTACCAAATTAACTAAAACAGCCTGATGAAAGTCATGCAGTCGCGTGATGGCTGATAATTGTGCGGCACGTGCTTGGGGCTCGGTTGCGGCATGGAGTGTCAATTCAGCGGCTCGGTCGCCTTCTAATAAGTGTCAATTAGCACTGATATGTTTGCCATTTTATTCTTTATTAGCGATACGCGAAAGCTCTTATCAATCTCAGACGGACAAATGATGAGCCACCGAGTTGAGGCTAAACTCCCCCGCCGTTGATTCGGGGTGATGTAACCATAAAAATTAATTTAATCACAAGTCAGCGGCTGAAGCGTGGGCGAGGAGATAAGCCCAGGAACTACCTAGCGATATTCTCGGATCAGACAAGAGGTCGGGGCGTGCCGGAATAATCAGGAATAAACCCCTAGACGAAATTAATTACTGTCTGTCCGCGGCGACTTTGGCAAAAAAAAAAGAAATACGCATTTAAATTAGGAAATAATTTTCGGGGAGATTCTGTATAATATATTAAATAATTCTATTTAAATATAATCTTAATAAAAGCGAACAATTCCTAGATCTGTATGTCCCCAATTAATTGGGGTTTCTGTGTGACTTAATATTAGCCAGCTATTGCGTCACTTTTTTTGTAAACGTTTGCAGGGTATTAAGATTTTTTTTTGATGTTTGGCAATGCAGTGAACAATATTTTTGGCCCTATAAATAAAATTATTGTTCAAAATTAACCGAGATCTACACAAGAAAATATAATTTGCCATCATTAAATTAATTAAAATTAACATAAAGAACGCATTTATTTTAGATTCACTATTAAAATTTGCATTTTTAAGAAATAAAATATTTGAAAAACATTTACCTTATTTTTAAAATTTTAAACTTGTTCAAAATAAGCAAAATTGAAAACATTTTATTAATTTTAAGCTGCATTAGGTGTTTTGTAAATCTAATAAAAACCAGCAAAAGTGTATGCAAACTTCAGCTTTTCCAAGTTAGCTGCTAGTTTTCCTTTTAGTTTTTATTATAAAATGGCTGCCATGATACGCAGATGATTAAGTGAGCATAAAAGATAGGCTGGTTATTATCTTTGAAATAGACTCGTGTAAATTTCCATGCTATTTTTGTACGAAATCCGGTCACTGTGAGTTTATTTTTAAACCCTTTGTTTACTCCGCAAAGGTTTATTTAGATTTGTGACAGTTTTCCCTACAAATGGTTTCTATTTTCAGGTACTCAAAGAACTAGTATCATGTGATTCTTCCATTTTTCTGTAGATGAGATTGCAATATCCGCTGGGGATTTCAACATCCGCTGCTGTATGACAAAAATTGCCAGTCGACATTGACCCAATTAACTTTTCAACTTTTTTGTTATAGCTAAATCATTGCGAGTTTAATGACCTACACAGCAAACTAAAGTGATGTGGGGATCATTGATCATGTGGGTAGGAAAATCTTCCTCTATTATTATCATGGATTGTAGAGAGCCTTGACTAAAGCTCCTTGGCTAAGAGCAGTGATCCCATCGATTGTGTAAAAGTCTAGATTGTAGTTGAAAGTGGGATCAGAGATCAGGCCAGTTGGCAATTCATCATATAGAATTATAATTAGGGGAGCTAGAGAACCCATATGACCCAGGGCAAGTGCTGTAGGGTGTATACCTACTAACTATATATGGCACTGATCATAAATCTTGGCTTTATCGGACGATTTGTCAAAAGCGTGGCACCACGAAAACGCACGAAGATTGTGCGGTTCCGCTGAGATCGATCCGATCCAGAGAGTTTAGTTCGCTGCTGAACCGGAACGCGCCTAGTAAGAAAGCCGAGAACTTGAGCTTGCTCCAAAATTAGCCCGCGCGCAGAAATTAATTTAAATTACAAAAAGGAATACACACATTTCAAGTGCTCGAGCACCCGAACGGAATACACCCAATCTCCCCCCGAGAACCTGACCCCAAAAGTAGGCGGAGAACGCCTCATCCCCTTGCCCCATCGCCCACGCCAGCAACATTTGACTTCTGTCACCTACGAAGTGTCGTCGTCGGTTGTTTATTTGTACCTGTTGAGTTATACCCTTTTTTGTGGCGTCGTCGGGTCTTCCAGCGCCTATATAAACAAATGCTGCCAACGGATTTGCGTTTATTCCGCATTGTCACACCTAACGGTTAAGATTCACCAGGCGGAGAATCAAAAACATAAGTTTTAGAAATCAAGTGAAATTTATTAAAGAAAATTTGAAACAATTAAAAAAGGAGCTGTAAAAAAGTACAGTTACACAAACAGTAAAAAGTACAGTTACAGTGTTTGAAAGTGTTAACCGAAATTAACTAAACTAAATAGGGATCAAGTGTCCAGAACTTGAATCTTTAGAATTTCAAGAAAAAGTTTTCAATTAATTGGAGTTCGTGTTTTTGAAAAAAATGTAAGTTTAAATTTGTGATAATTAATTAACTAGCTAATAAATTATAGTTTCAGTTATTTAAAGTACAAAATATTTAATTGGATTAGTAACTTTAACTTTAGTTTAATGGCTGAATCAAACAATTTTTTTTGAGTAATTTTTGAAGATTTAAAAACTGAATTTTAAAATATACTTTTGCGTGTTTAAAATTATTAGGTTCTTAAATATTCATATTAATTAATAAACTTAACATATAATTCTATTTATAAAGAACAAACGAATTATCTCAGAATTAATAATCATTGAACATGAAGTTATTTAAATCGAATCTTTGAATTCCATTCATGGGTCATAAAAGTGGCGCCAAGATTATGAATTTATATTTTTACATTTTTATTTGCCGCACCGAATTATCAGCACAATTTTTCAGAATTGTCATTTCATTGCTCGATTTTTGCTTTAATTTATTGCAAACGAGAGGTTTTATGTTCCACATAGAAGAAATTAATGTAGCCGTCTTATCAGGGCCACCGGACGAACATTCAATAAAAGTCAAAGGAAAGTCTCGTGAATCGGAGAATGTACATATTGCGTAGTTTTATTCTGTGGAGGAAGGGGGACTCCAACTTAGATTCGGAAGGAGATAACTTTTGTTTACAGTGAAGCAAAGAAAAGAGGGCGTGTCAGAGTAGATTTGAACTTATTGTTTGTGATAAGAAACGCGCTCCTCGTAGCTCTTGTGGTCCGATATTTTATGACGTGCCCGATGACGCACTTTATATGGCATGGAACCCAAAAAAGCAAACGAAGAGAATCAATTTTATTATTATAATAAATTCGTCGTATTCCAAGATGATAGGAGATGATTTTGGGTCAGACCCCCCAGGCCTAGTTTAATTTATTTTGGAATTTTTCGAAGCATAGATTAGGCGATTACATTTGCGTATGAAATGTTATTATTTTTAGATGGAATTTAAAAGGTTCTAGAATCTAGAATACTAGGAAAGTCTTTAGGAGATTGAATATATGTAGTTCCTGATTTCTGTAGCTGTTGGCAATATCTAAGTTTAATTTTTAACTAGTTTCATAAATCTATTGTTATTAGCTTTTTGAAAAGCATTTTTCCTATAAAAGATATGATTTTAATGGCCCAAAGTTTTAATTTATATATTTCCTTATTAAACATAAGTTTGTTTTAAAATCGAAGTCTTATTTGTGCTTGTATTTTGCGGGAGAAAGCTTCTAGAAAATTTTGAAAGTCACCTTAAATTAAAATCTTCTCGTGGCCAAATAAAACTAGTTGTAGGCAGTTTTTTATGGAGATTTCAGTTTTGTAATTACCTTATTAATCAGGCCTATAATGATACACCCGTACAAACCCCTGACATCTCCTTATCGCTTATCGGTCTCCAGTTTTTCTAATAAACATGGACGTGTCATGGGAAACTGTCAAATAAATTCGACAAGTGCTGAGGTCCTCCTCCCCCCGGGAAATACTATGTTGTACGTATTAATTTTTTCACGCGGTTTAACCTCTAGAATCTCCCATCGAGTTCAATGAAACCTATACGCGCCAGGCCTTGACTCCAAAACCAAAATAGAGATGATTCCCGGGGGATCGGAAATTAGCAGCAGTGCATTATCAGCTTGTGCCTCGAATCGCAAATAAATTTTTGGGGGCTATTAAAATGCGTTTGGTGCGATTACGCCATGCCACCGAACATCAATCATTGAAAACAAAATGCGGAGCGTGTAAGTCACAGATCTCTCGGCAAAGTTTATCGCCTGCACTTGATCCTCCCTGAGGTGATGCACGGCAATCAGCAGGGAAAAATAGAATATATGCAAAAATAGAAGAAAATCGGTCGGCAACAACAAATTTGGGTTTCTTTTTGGGTTTCTTTATGTGATAATACGCTGCAATAAATTGAAATAAAAATGTTGCCAGCTGCGTGGCGCCGTTAAATTGTAAAATAAAACTGAGAACACAGGAGGAACAAAGCAAAAGAGGCAGTTTATTAATGTTATTAAAAAGGTAGATAAGATTGGGTATTAATTACTTGAAACATGTATAAATTCTAATCATGTCTTTAGGGTAAAAATCAAAAATAATAATCATAATATTGGGAAAGGTAGGACACCTTATAAAATTAATAGAAAATTTATTATTGTAGTTCATAGTTTTAAGAAGTTGAATATTTAATTTCTTTATGCTGCCTCTTTCCATGCTTTACAAAATAGTTAGCAATTTTATTCCCTTTCCTTCACAACTCTTTTATCTTAAAAATCCTCTTCCACTGAATTCCCACAAATGAGCTTAACCCTTTCATTCATCATTCGCTAACTACCCCAAATGACTTGTAATTTTTAAAAGTCAAAAGCTAAAAAAAAACCCACTCCTTATTTGATAATGAGCTAGCCGCTCACCTTTAGCATTCCGGTCACTCCTGGCGTCAGAGGCGCCTCGGCTTAATTAGGCATTAATATTTCATAAATGTCAATTACGCCTGTCCCCGCCGCATATCAAATGATGATATTGCAATGTGACCTGAATCCGCGAGATGGCTTCAAAGTGGAAGCCACTTTGGTCTGTTTTTAGAATTCGAAGAAAGCCAAAACTTTTAACTGGAACAAGGAGAGAGCCTGTGGCCCAGATTCCGCTGGACAAGAACTTGTTTCGCCAACTGCAACGTGACTTATTTGAAATACCCGAAACCCCTCTTGAAACATTTACTCATATTTTTGTTTAGCCTTTTTTTTGTTTTTGTTGTTAACTTGTTGTGTTGTTTGTAATACGAAACGAAACGAAACCCTTTTGCGTAAGCAAAGTGAGGGTTGTCAGGAGGGAAAGGGTGGCTCTCCGTAACATGTGCTTCCCCTGCCTAATGGCTGTTGACACTTTAAACATACACATGTTTCCTATTGTATTTTTGGTAATTAAATTTAGAAGGCATGAAAAGGAGGGGTATATAAATTTTTGATGATTTTTTTAGGGGCCATAAAATAATTGCAAGGTTTTAGAAAAATATTACAAAAAGGTGGACTGCATTAAAGGAGTATAAATTGTATTTCAGATAAGAAAAGAAGTTTAAACAGTTTGGTAATTATATTACTTACTTAATTTTAGGTCATTTGATTTTAGTTCTAAAGATTTTTATTCCCTTTTCTAAGAAAACTATATTAAATATACTTTATTTTTAAACATAAATAAACACATTTGGAACTGACCTTAATGTTTTTTTTTCAAACCTCATTTTCTAGTTCAAAACAATGTCTGTTTCCGTGTCATCGTCGCCCGCCACCTGTGGCTGCTCCTCGGCTGTCCACTGGGCCATTGCCATTGTGCTCCTGTCAGTGGCGATTGGGCCAGGATATGCCTTACCAAGACAATCGCGGCCCACGCAGCTGTTGTTCAGCGAGTGGCTGGGAGCTGGAAACGAGGACAGCAGCGGCGGTAACAACATCAATAACTATTATGGCGAGCAGTTGGTAAGTTATAGCCTCAAAATACAACTAAGGAAGTCCAGACTTAACCTGTGATTTTCTACTCTCACAGAGGCAGCAGCAACAGCAGCAGCAGCGATCGCCCTCCTTTGCCCGAAAGTGGCCGTCGCTGAGGGACCTCCTACTCACCGCCGACTATGATGACTTTGGGGTGTCCCAGGACAGCGAGGAGCAAGCTGTGGAGACCAACTCCCGTCTGCTGGCCAGGCTGCACAAGCTTAGCGACAATGGAGCTGGCGACGAACTGCGCTACAATGTGGTCAACGAGCTAACCAATATGCCCAGCAAGAAGGTGGTGGTGCCGGGAGGACACTCGCTCAAGGAGCACAACACCAAGAAGAATGTGCAGTGTGAGTATTATATAAATTTGAATTCAAATTAATATGTATTCTCTTTTAAACTTTAGCTGTGTGGCATGAATAACTAATTTATGTTTTCCTTTTGTTTTATTTTCATGTATAATTATTTTTGATCCTTCCCCCAAAAAAACCATAAAAACAATTAGTTCGTAAACAATGTAAGTGTTGCATGAAACCCCCATATATCAATCATACTTTAAAACCCTGAAACTCTTTATTAATCAGGATATTTTCTCATTAATTACAACAGACATGTCACCTTGCCATTTCAAAATCTGCAACATGGGACGCAAACGCAATGCCGGCAGCAACAATCCCTACTGAAGAGAACCAAAGCCAAAAACCACAGAATAAAAACCAAAATACAGCCAAAGTAAAATAAAAAAGTATAATGAAAACTTAAGAAAAAATTAGAAAAAAAACTCTGTTCAAAATGCCAAGTATTTTCCAATGTTCTAATTTTAGTTAGAAACACATCCAAGCAGAATTTAATTAGAGATTATAATTACAATGTATTTATAAAATATATGTCTCTCTTTCACAAACACACACCAGACATACCCACACACACCAAAGTATTTCCCATATTAGTTATATAAATACTATCTATGATTCTTGTTGTATTCGAAATACATTAAATAATAATAATAATAACCAACACAATGTTGTTAGATATTAAGGCAAAACTTACATATTACAAAGAAATATTTATTGAAAACAAAACACAAAACAAGAATGATATGTGGCCAAATTTCTTGAATAAATGTTATATAATTATGGTATTCAAGGACCCAAAGGTGGTCCACTAAATCTTTGGCGCCAAATGTGACTTTAGTTTGTTTGTTTTTTAAACTGGAAATCCATCTTAAAAGTATTCAAAGCTTATGGCGAATGTTGAGGTTTTTTAAGAGAAAAATAAGTCTGCTTTCGGGCTTTTGTATGAAACAAAAATGGGGGTTTGGGAGCACCTGGGTTATCCATTTTTCTGCCTTTATAGAGGAATTGTTTAATTTCTTATATATTTTTCAAGAAGTTTAAGTTTACAAGGAGCTATTTAAAAATAATATTGGTTCCTCTTGAGGGGTTCTTGAGGGGTTCTTAAGGGGTTTTCTTTACTAAATTCTGCATTCATTTGTTTGCAAAGTTAATTACATTTTTTTATTTTATTTTATTTGATTCTTAATTTATCGATTAATAACTTTCTCTTTTGAAGTTTAATGTTTAAGGTTTTTAGAATGTTGTTTGTAGCCGGACTTTGATTTTAATATCAGTTCTGCTTGCTTTGATTTTTCATGGCGAAATAAACCCCTAAGAACCATAAAAAGTTAATTAAAGTGTGTTTTTAATTGAGCCACTTAATTGTTGTTATTGGTTTACCCGCTTCAACTTGATTATATATTAATTTACATATGGATTTTGTAGATCGATGTCTGTAACGAGACCTGTATAAGCGTGAGAACGAAGTTATTTATTGATTTAAAAGAGGTGTTGAAGCTTCTAGATTGATTTACTGATCTTAAAGAAGAAGATAAAACCTTAATAAATATATTTTTAAATATTTTAAATATGTGTTTAACGTGCAGCTTACAAATTGATTAAAGTTAAACAGCTTTTCTATGTTAAAATTAATGAAAAGGTTTGAAAGTAAACAGAGACTTGCTTAAATATAGATCTAGATCACGTTAGCAAACACTTCTGGTGTAAAATTCCCTTTACATAGATATGCATTTATAGATTGGCCGACCTCCAGGTCGCAATTGCAAAGGCCAAGTGCCACTGCAATTTGTTTGAAAAGTCAGAAGCCGAGCCAAAAAAGCTGCCGCTGCGAATGGGCGTTGCACGTTTTTCTCTCTTTTAATTTTTGTATTATTTTTGCGGAACCCCCGCTAGAAGTGTCTACAGGATATGAAATATAGAAGTCGATCGCATTTATAACCGCTGTTGGCAACTTAATGTCATGACGACGAACGACGGCGCCGTTGGCCAATAAAAAAAGAGTTGGCTAGAATGTCAGACCAACAGTTGGCAGTTGTTAACGCCCAAACGCGTTCGTTTGGCACACTGTGGGAAAATCCAAATTTGAATCCGTATCTGAATCGGTGCGGTGTGTGTACTATAGTTTTTACTACATTCATTTTACTATTACAGTTTGAATGGGTTTGCTCTCCGCACTAGTCGAAGGCGACCTTCGGCCGGTGTGCCTCGCATTTATTTTATGCTCTTTAACACGTTTTACACGAAATGCATTTCGATTCATTCGCAATTACCAGCGATTTTATTGGTGATTCATGCCAGAGCTATATCTTTACATATATCTGTACAGATATATGTATTAAGCAGCTTGTGTGCTTTGTTTTACGCGAATTCAAATTCTATTGTAATTAAACGTGCTCCAATCGCCCGACAAATTGCCGTGTGTCTACCTTGATTGCTGCTGATCTCGGGAATTATGATTCTAACATTTTAATTCCGAGTGATCCCAGAGCTAATCGGGTGTGTTGATGTGTGTGGATGGATGGGTAGGAGCTTCCCACGAAGCTGGAGTGACAGCTTCTGTTGTGCCGAAAAGTGAAGGCAGAAGGCTGATAAATACGAAATTAAGTAATGAATCGCAGTAAAGCCGCCTTAAAAAATCTGTAAAAATGTTTATAATAATTATTAAATTTCCTACTTCTTTTCCAGACCAAAAAATATTTATAACCCTATTCTCTTTACTGCTTAGAGAACTAAACTATTACAAAACTCAATAACAATCGTGATTACTTCATTAAAACTTTATTGAATAAATGTTGAATTCAGTAAAGGGAGCATTCCTATGGCTATATACATTAAATCTAATAACAATCATTAAAACTAGGCTTAAATTCGCTTTACGTTTATATTAATAGGCAATTTTCTATCAAGTTTTAATAGTTTTCCTAACACCATCAATCTTGATCTGCTTAGCGTGTCGGCTTGAAAAAAAGTGAACTTGAACTGGCAGAGGCCATCCAACTTAAAATTTAAACTTGAAATGCTTATATTTTTTGGCAGCCCCGTCGGGAAATCCGTCAAATCGGAGATAATTAGGCTTTAAAGTGCTTGGAATTTACGATTAGCAGCAGCAGCACCTAACGAATTTCAGGGTCGGGCTAATTGATTTGACGAAAGTAAAAGTAAAGCAAACAAATAGGCGTTTAATTAAGTTAATTCAGTTGTTTAAGTCGCGTGTTAATGGCACTTTCAAAATCGCCAGCAAGAACCCGCAAAATGAAATCGTAACATTAATTGCCAGGGGTGAGAGATGATGGGTGGGGATCGGATCTCACACAGACTCTATATATCTCTGACTCAATCCGGACTCGTGTGTGAGAAAAATCGTAGCCGCAACTGGAAAAATGCTGCGGAAAATGCAACGCCACCGAAAGACAATCGCAATTGTTTATAGCATACGAGCTGGCTGCACCAGATATGCGCGGCTTTTATTATTATTACATATTCCCGCAGAAACTCGGAGGCTCTGCGAGACGCTGAAGCGGCATTGACAAGGCCACACTTGGACGATGATGTAGTGGCTGCCCGGAGTTGAAGTCGGACTTGGAGTCGCATGTGAATGGCCCGCGGGCAGAGTGTGACTCCAACTCGTCGTTCTCCGAAATGTGTAATTTATGTGGCCGGATTCCTTGATGTAATGAAGCCATAAAGGCCAGTCTTAAAGGGTACTGAAAACGGGCTACCGAAATGCAGTTCAATTTTTAACTGAAGCACAGTTAACCCGAATGTTTGTTTACGGCCATTAAATACAATTGCCAAGAGATGATGATGTCAATAAAAATGATTTCAAGTAACCAATCTAAATGTTAAATCGTAGAAAATTGTGGCCAATAAAATATAAATTGAGTGGGGTTTTAAATAAGATTTATTTTTAAAAATAACTCTTGGAAAAACGTTCGTTTTAAGACACATATTATTCCCAATTACTTTAGTATACTCTTTATTTAATTCACGTTCCTTTTTATGTAATTAACAAAGTTTTATATATTGGTAATTTAAATTAAATTAAATTATGAAGATCAAGTCCTAAAAGCTATTTCAATGAATTATAAAAATTATCCAAAAATTTAGTTGAAACTCCCCCCTTGACTTGCCAGTTTTCCCACTTAATTTCCACATTATTTATACCCCTTATGACATTTTTTTTTTATTGCCAATGGCAGACTGCGTGTCTGGGCCAGCGCGTGCCAATGTACAAGTCTTTTTTTTAACCAATTCAATGAGCTTGCCGGGCCACAATTTTCATTCATTCAAACGCAAACGAAACGTGCGTAAACGCACACAACTCGTTTGGCTTTTTGTAAATGTCAACCGAGTCGGGCTTGAGCTTGGGGAAAACCCATAAATTTCCAGCTGGCCAAGACGGAGTTTCCTCATGGAAATACAGAAAATCTCCGCTCCAGCGGCTCGGCTCTGAACTTGACACAATTATTCGCGGATTGCGAATGATAGAGTCCGGAGACCATTGCAAAAGTGACACAATTGAGGCAGAAATACCGGCTAATTACAGCGATTGCCACAATTGTGGGCCATTAGCGAGACCATCCCAGATGCGGGGCCACATAAGACCACGTATATATTCAGATTTGGCGTGGAGCTTGGCTTAGCTCCATTAATCATCCGCCGCCGTTGGGGAGTTGCAATCGCAATTGGAGTGGCATGGAAACTAGAAACAAAAAATATATATGAATTGCCTTTTAATATCGAAAAAGCCGAACCGAAAGTGAGCCGCGATGATTATGAGAGCCAAGAACCTAGCGATCAATTTGGTCAAGATCTTGTCTATATATTTATTTATGATTGCTGTCTACACGAAATCGAAATAGCATTTGAGGTGTGCCATGTCTTTTTCTTTTGTTTTGTGTTTTCACATAATTAATGGTGGAAAAAACAATTTAAATTAGGGTTCTCCAGCTTCCGCATTGCCCGAAACTAATGAAGGTGTTATGGAGGTATTTTTGAGGAGGTTTTCAGGCTTCAAATATGTACATGTTCAAGTGAATGGCTTGGACTCAGTCTCAGTCTCAGATGTCAACTCAATTTTAGCCGGCAACCCATCAACGCAACAGATTTAATTATCATCTCTGGCTGTCTGCAAGCCAAGTGAATTGGTTTGGATTGGATTCAAGTGGAGTGGAGTGGAGTGGTGTTCGGGGGGAGGTCTTTTTTCTGGCATCAAAATGATGGCTAATTGTTATTTTTGCATATGCTGGCAGGCGGCTGCTTGCATGTCGTTTGATTAGACAGAGACCGAGGGAGATATATAGAGAGAGAAAGAGAGCCTTACATAATAATCTAGTTAACAAATTGTGTCATGTGGAGCTAACCGAGTAACCAAGTAACCGAGTAACCAACTCAGTCTCAGTTGTGGCCAAAATCCACCGCAGCAGCAGCTGCAACTTTCGAAAGCGTTTTGCAACCGTTAGCTGCATTTGTCGCGAGGGTGTTGGCCTACGACTCTGCATAAGTCATTAAAATATTTTTCTTTATTTTATTTTCTAAATAAATAATCCAACTCTCAACTCTGCATGCCCAAAAACCTCACGAATTTCAGTCTGGTCAGCTCTGAATAGCAAAAACTTATGATAGATCTTCCGCCACGAAAGGAGGCACACAATCTTGTTGCTGGGTGTGT
The DNA here is from genome assembly GCA_035045905.1 of Drosophila anomelani. Classification (NCBI taxonomy): domain Eukaryota; kingdom Metazoa; phylum Arthropoda; class Insecta; order Diptera; family Drosophilidae; genus Drosophila; species Drosophila anomelani. The sequence continues at coordinate 4,913,326 of JAWNOO010000165.1, forward strand.
CTCCTTTGAATTGGAAAACTGCAGGAAAAAAAGTGGGGGAAAAGCTCTGTCCGCCGGCAAATTGTGGGTTAATGGGTGAATGTACGCTGTTTGAACTACATTACAATGGTTAATCCGTTACCAAAGTTGGGGCACTGCACAGCCCATGACTCGGCCAAGTGGCAAAAATATATTTACAAAAGACTGGCTCAGGAAATTATAGTAAATTTGCCAGCCAGAAAACGTGGCAATAAAAGTTAATCGCATTGTTTTTGCAACTATATTTCAGAAAAGCCATGCCCCTTACACTATATGAATTTATATATATATTTCCATTGTTTGCTGGAGTTCTTAAGAATCTTCATAAACTACAACTGGCGGCTGACACGCCTGCAGCAAGGATCCGCTTCGATAAGAGGCTGAGACTGGACTGGAGGCTGGAAATTGAATTTACTGTGGCGATAGAAACACGGCGCCGACACCCACGTAGCTTCAAGGGAGAAGGAGTAGATGGAGGAGCTGCAACCGAGTTCAATCTTTGATTACACACACACACGTACACCTCCAGGTTGTGCAAGAAGCCAACAGATTGGCAACAGATTGCGGTTAACCGAGTCATAAGATCACCATAAGATGCGGCTGAGACATCTCTGTTGCAGCCTGCCGCCTCTCGATTGTTGCAACATTGTGGATTATGGTTTATTGTTTATATATATATTCTCTTGGCCACAGGAACAGTTCTAAGCCGGATATGGCATATGGAACAATGCGATCGAAAGCATTGGACATGCCACAAGAGCGAACAATGCCCAGACTTTATCGAGAGCCAATAAATCAACGAACTGAGCCACGAATTTCAACAGCACAACAAATATGTGTATATCGCTATGACAATGGGCAGACAATTACAAAACCATATAAAAACCAATTCGATGCAAGCGGAAATTTTGTAAAGCGCCACGCCCCCTGCTTGGCCCACTGTGAATGCCGGTGAATGCATTATGGCATTGCGAAAAGTCCGGCACAAAAGTTGGACACAGGGCGAAATGTTTCTATAAAAGAATGTTGGAGAAAAATTTAAGAGAATATTTACTAAACATTTTTAAATATTAGTTCTAAATGTACTTATTGGTAATTAAGGAATTTTATATTTATTATGAAGCACATAAAGGAAAATCTAAATATTTTCATGAACAAGTAATAGAAATACTCTAAGAAATATTATTTAAATTTGTAAGATATGTAATTGATTTTCGTTTATATTAAATTCAGGAAATTGTGATAAAAAAGGTTCAACATTTTTAAATGAAATCGAATAAAGAAAGTTCTAGTTGATATATTTTCATACTTAAAAATTAAAATGTAATTAATGTATGTATAATATTATGATCCTTATGAGATTTCGATATTTAAAAATTAAATATTATTTTTAAAGGTATTTTTGAAAATTGAAATTAATGCGAAGAAGTTCCAGCTTATCTCTTTGTCAATTACATTTTTCAGAGCTTCAATTAGTATTGGTATTTGGAAATGAATAAACAACAAAATATTATTTTTTAAGCTAAAATATTACATTTAAAATTACAAATTAAATATGTATTTTTTAAAGAAAGTTAAATATAATTTTGGTACTGTTTTCTGGTAGTGTTTCGCCCAAATGCAGGCTCAGATCGACCTGGTCTGGGGTCTGGTCATGGCAAATTGTCTTGGCGGCTTGACTTGGGCCTCCTCCATTCTAAGCCTGGCCAGCGCCCGAAGGTCGAACTCGATCTAAATCTCACAACAATGGAACTCAAGCTAAGGCTGAGGCTAAAGCTGGAAGTGAAACTGGAGCTGGAGCTGGCGCTGGGGTGATCTATGTAAATTTCAAGCGACATAATTGCACGGATTGAGCCATTGCCCACCCTTCCCTCCGCCTTTTGTAATTGGACGGCTGATAAACCCACAAAACGCCCACCGAAAGTTTTTTTTGTGGCATTAAGCTGTCAGGGAATCGAAGCCTAGATACAGATTCAGATCCACAGATCTAAAAACACTTTAGTTTAGGTTTTTTTCGGTAAAGGAAAAGCTTAAAGCCTGACCTTGGCTCTGTACTTTTTTTTTTCGGTGGGTGCACTTTGCTGCCTGTTCAGTCAACCGATTTTCCCCGCATTATTATCCAATTTTTGGACTGACTGTATGACAAGCATTTATTATTATATTCCCCCCCAAAAAAAAGAGATTTCATTAATCAATTACGCAGCTGAACCCCTTTTGTTTATTGATTGCAGTTTGATTTCCACTGAATACCATTCGCCGTTGGTCAAGGTCAGCTCTGAGATTTAGAGATTTCTTCAATTACTGCAGTTTGCTATTGTTACTCGTATTTAGTGTATTTTTTTCCTGCGGTTTTTTTTTACCACATTTTTGTGGCATTTGCCAAGCGAGGTAGCCGCTGGCCGAAAGGTGATCAAAGCAAATCATGAGCAAATGTTAATTGCCAGACCATGGGCTTCACTTCAGTTCAATATGTTAATTACAATACAGTTTTGCATAATTAATTTAAATTATAACTTCGGTCGCTCCTCCCCTTCCCCCTGGCACCTTGCACATTCTGTTGACTTGTGAACTCACCTCCCCTTCGGGCGAATATTGCGCAAGACGACAGCTCAGCTCAGCTGACAGAACGAAACTCAAAATCAAACGAATGACTTGGGCAACGAACTTGTTTCGCATGTTGCAGAAAATACTAACAAAAAAAGAGAAAAATAGTATCAAGAAAGGCTGCAAACATTTGCCACTCAATCAGCAGGCGAACAGCTAGTGCAACTAAGGCAACGCACACAAATTGCTTTAATTACAACAAATTTGTTTGAATATATATCAACTTGAGGTATTTTTTAGAGTCGAGTTTGAGGCACAAGAGGCACTGCGAGAAAGAAAGGGGTGGATAAATATCAAAGCTTGGGGGTTTTTAATAATTTTCTTAAATTAAGTATTTAAAAAGTAATTCTAGAAGTAAAAATATGTCTTAGTAAAATTATTTTATAAAGTGAAAAGAATTATTTTCGTAATGTAATCTTTAAATACTGAAGAAAGGGAAGTATAGTTGGGATCCTTTCATGTTTTTTATATAAACCTTGACGCATAATTTTGTACTTTAAATCCGTTTTTTAAAAGTTAAGTAGTTTAAAGAGTTCAAATACTAATTTTTTATATCTAAAATGTTTTAAACATATATTTATCCCAGTGCTGTCTAAGCAAATGCTCTCTGACACCTCCGGACTCACGACGACTGTTCATGTCATGCACCCGTCGTTGGAAAAATATGGCCAGCTCGCCAGCTCTCCAACTCTGCAGCTCTCCTGCACTCCAGCACGGCACTCATAGACCTCAGCTCTTACTTGGTCTCACACCAAACTCAAGTGACCAGACTCGGATCTCGGATCTTGGATCTTGGAGCTGGTAGCTGGGATCTTGACGAGATTGCAACTAATGCTGCGGGCCACTTGGGGCGTTGCGTTCTGCAAATCCGGCTGCCGACTTGGCTTGGGTGGTCCGTCTACCTCTGGAACTGCTCGTCTGACTCATAACTGTTAAGCTATAACCCAAGACAATCGGACTGAAATATAGACGGCAATCATGAATGAAATAAATGGCGGAAGGGGTGAATATTAAAGCGAAAAGGAAACAAGCAATATCACCAAAGAGTAATTGTCATAGCTAGTCGAGGGTTCTAAGACTAAAATTGAGTGGAAGGAATTTCCACACACTTAAGTAACGGGTTGAAGCAAGATCTAGGAAACGAAACCCCTTTATCGAGGAAGTGGCTAAGACAGGTTTTATGCTATCTGCAATTGTCAGTTTAAAGCTGGTTATAAACTCAGTTCTAGCTTTTGAAAACGGACTTAAATTCTAGATTTGTTGAGGAAATATACTTTGTTTTCTCAGGGATACTCCATCATTTGAGAGACCTGCCCTACCTACCGCCAAATATGGCTCAATCATCCATCGAAAGCAATCAATTACTGCATTTGCTGCACAAAATCCAATCTAGACTGCAAAATATTCAATTAATTGGCTTCGGCGTGCACGGCGGTGCGTCATTTTCTGTAAACAAAGGAGGTAATCAGATCGTGCTCTAATTTGGACAAACCGAACTGAGGTAAAGGAGGTAAAGGTGGTGTAAAAGGGGGCTTAGTTTATAGAATAAATTATTTAAAATGTTTTATTTATAATATGAAATTTAGAGAGTTTGAAAATCCTTCATTGTATCAAATAATAGTTTTTTAAGGCATATAATAATTTTTTAATCCCCCCCTTGAGCAGTGCAACTTTTTGCAATTACCACTGTTAGTGATCCGTTACACATCGTTTGCCGTTCGTTGTCGTGCTAACCTTGAGATGATTACTTCAATTTGTTGTTGTCTTTTGGTTTTAGCCAAGTCTCTGGGCAGAGCTCGCTAATTCGAGACAATTTATTAAATGAGGCAAAGCAGGGCAAGTACGCAGCAAGACCAGGAAAATATGCCATAAAACAAAGCGAGGCAGCGCCAAAAATATGACAAAACAAAGTGCTATTTTGTAGTTTTTCGACTTGGTAATGAGTCGCCGCACTGCACTGGGCCTCAATGGTTATTTTTTTTATTTTTTGTTGGCCATAATGATGTGGCGCCACGCTGCGCCCCACTTCGACAGCGTCTTCAGCGAGTCTTGGGCTATGTTTCCCTCTTGCCAAGATTGGTTTAATAAGCAAAACGGCCTACTTGGCAATTAAAAAGTAATAGGAACAGACACTGGAAAATAATAATATTATTTATTAATAAAAATAAGAATGATTACGGGGAGCAAAGTTAAAGTTGAAGCTGTGAATGAATTTATATATTTAAAATAACTTAAAAGAACTCATTTTATCAGGCTTAAATGCTCTTAAAAACTCATCTACTTCACTATTATTATGTAAATATATATAATATTATTTTCAGTTATATGTATCTCCATTCCTTAATTTTAATAAAATAAATATAACGAATTTAAGAGACTTTAAGTGATATAAAAAACATATACTTGACCTTCATTGTGTAAATATATTTTACTAATATGTTCTGGACTCTAAAACACCTAAATAAAATGCCTAATAAATGTATTATGAATTCCAAAACAATGTCTTAATAGTTTATAATTTATTTTTTATTTTTTACCAGCTTTTTTCTCAATGCACAGCACCATTAAATGGTAGCCAAGAAAAGAGGAAAAACACAACATAGAACATAGAAAACATCGTCTGGGAAACCCACGAAATATACGAGCGAACAAATTGCAACATGCTCCACCCACCAGAAAATGCAATTTTAGCTTCAAGAAGCAGCCATTGTTTCTATTTTATTCATAGAAAATATATATATTTTGTGTATGGTTTTGCAGCTAATTTTATTCGTGCTTGAAGATTTATTTTTTTTTAGTTTTCAGCAACTCAGCAGCTTGGAGAGGCCATTTCAATTAAATCGTGATGGGAGATGGAAATGCATTGATAGTTAACCTTTTTCATTCTGATCATGATTTCATAATTAATATGCATTAATTAGGGTTTACTTTGAATTTGATATGATATGTTTAGCTTGTGTTTGATAGAACTCATATCATATATCTTGAGTATTATCTAATTTGTGGTTTATCCCATTTCACAATTATATTTACATACCGAAAACCAAAAGCCCATCGAAGTTATCTCACAAAATCAGGCAATTTCCAAAGACAAACCACAGCAGCGGCAGCAGCAGCCCCACACAGCTGCTCCACATCTCTGGGCAACTGAACTGAACTGAACTTCACTCTCGTTTTCTTGTTACTACGAAAAAAAAACAAAAAAACATTAAATAATTGCCAGAGCGGGAGGGGATTTCACTTGCAGGGGCGGCCACTTCTTGGGCTTCACAGAGCTTGTTGTTGACCGACTCGCTTTCGGTTTGAACTCGGCTTACGGCTCGGCTTTGAATCGTGTTTGGGCCAAATGGCGCTCGGGCGTTGTCTTGTATATAAAAGCGGCTTCCTTCTTGGTTCTAGTTATCAGTTGAATCCAGCTCAACGTACAACATACTCGCGTCTCCGCAGTAACTCAAACAAAAAACAACCCAACTCCATTCGCAATGGCATTCTTCAAAGTGAGTGGAACAGGATATACCTAAGAGTCTTACCCAAAAGATATAAATGTGTTCACGGTGCTAACCCTAAAAAAACTATACCCCTTCGTGCTCTATATAGTCCCTCATCTGCCTGGCTGTCCTGAGCGCCGCCTCCGCCGGAGTCCTGCACGGTCATGGAGCTGGTCTGTATGCCGCCGCCCCGGCCATCTATGCCGGACATGGTGGTCATCATGACGAGGGAATCGACTATCATGTAAGTTGGTCTTCTAAAAAGTTTACTAAATAATACAAGAAGGAGTTGCAATGCATTTTTAAAACATGAAAAATGTCTAAAATTTTTTAACTTTTAAAATATTACTCATACGACTAGTTGCCACAGCACATTCTTTAGATACCAAATGTTATTATATTGAATTATTTAAAATAGTACAAAATGTACATTATAATTTAGAAAAGGTAGTCTTAAACAATGGCCCTAAGAGATTTTATATTTAGTTCCAACTCCAAAGATTCTTAAAAAATTACTCATTCGCCATGTAGTCCTGAAGTAATTGCAAATAACAGTATTTAAGACTTAGAAAATATATTAATAAATTTTTCGAAGTGGTTTTTGTAAGTTTACAACTAATTTCAATTCAGTTAAATATAATATAAATATTTTGAAGCTAAAATACATTTTTAAAACATACAAAATGGTCAAACTTTTTTAACTTCTAAAATATTACTCATACGACTAGTTTCCACAGTTCAATTTTCAAAGATTCTTAAAAAATTACCCATACGCCATGTAGTCCCGAAGTGATGGCATAATATTTTTTTATAACAAATATTTTTTTATTGGTTAATCTGTGCCAACTCTCAATTGGCCAGCGGCTGTCCAGGGTCGCTGCAGCTTTTGACATTTGGCCATTTTCCCACGAGCTAGAGCCAAGTCCATTAGCATGATGCGGTGGCGGTGGCGTGTGGCGTGTGGCATGCCACAAAATTAGCACTCAATCCGCGACTAATCCGCACTTCTCACGGCTCTCTATTGGTTGAAGCCTAACCCAGGTTTCACCATAAAAATTCTATAGAATTTTGAAAGCCAAATAAAGAGTAAAAAATGTATATATTTTAAAGTAAAAATATTCAATTTATAATTTATAATCCCTTTCATTTTTACCCCTGCTAAACCCTTAGGCCTACCCCAAGTACCACTACAACTACGGAGTCGCTGACTCGCACACCGGCGATGTAAAGTCCCAGCATGAGGTCCGTGATGGTGATGTTGTGAAGGGTTCCTACTCCCTGGTGGAGCCCGATGGTTCCGTGCGCACCGTGGAGTACACCGCCGATGACCACAATGGCTTCAACGCTGTTGTCCACAAGACCGGCCCCACCGTCCACCATGCCCCAGTGCACCATGCTCCCGCTCTGGTTGCCCATGCCGCTCCCCTGGTGGCTCACTCTGCTCCTGCCATCGCTCACCATGTGGCCGCCGCTCCGGCTGTGCCCTATGCCGGCTCCCTGGCGCATCATGCCGCCGTCCCTGCCTACGGATATGCCACCCACAACGCCCACGCGCATGTGGCCCACTACTAAGATGGGAGGAGGAGCATTATGCTGATGATAGCAACACTAGCACAAGCACCACCAACCAACCAACCACCAACACCACCACTACCAACACTCTTCTGTAATTTATTAAGCACGTTGACGACCTCACAAGAAACGAAAAAAAATCAACACGGAAAACGGAAACCGGAAACGGATGATTGACGAAGCCTGCTGCAATACTCAGTGTCCAGTACCCAGTCATGACCATCTCAATCGCCTGTGTAAATAGGATTAAGGGATTCCAGTCCAGGATCCTCTGTCACCACTATCCCTCTATCCCCTGCCGTCTCTGTCTCAGCTTTCGCGTCACTCTCTTTTGTTTGTGTTCGTTCCAAGCTTCTCTTTTGTACATATTCAACACCAAGCTGAGGAAGGACCAAACGCCCATATCACCACATGCCACGCCCACGACAAACAACAAAAGAATACCAAGCAAACCTGTCAAGGAAAGATGAAGAAAAACGAACAAAACAACAAACAAAAAATGCATACAAAAAAACACACACAATTTATGTATTTCTTATGTATAATAACTTTGTGTATACTTTTAAGTTTGAAGCTGAAACTGCTGACAATGCTATAAATACAAAACGTAGTGAATTACAAAAATTCAATTCATAAAGTTTGTTTCTTGAAAATGGAAAGGTGGAAGGGTGTGAAAATATGTTATTAGTGTGATTTTATAAAGTGTATCACATGAAATGTACCACATTGAAATATCAATGTTTTTGCTATTTAAAACGTAAACAGATTTCAGCACAAGGGTTTCACAACAAAGTCAGGAAATCTGTAATAAATTCGGTGCTCAAAAACTTTTATAAAGAGAAATAAATAGATAAATTTGAGAATCTTAAAATCAAAATTTTCTAATGTTTTCTATAGCTTCCCTAAATAATGAATTCTTTGCTTTGGTTTCCCCAAATGCCATCTTTAAAAATGTATATAGTAACATAAAACAAAATTGTAAACCAAATTTGGATTATTTTTCACAGATGTCAGCACATGAAACCATTTACAACACTCAGTACAGATTTCCCCACATCAGAATGTAATCTAAATCTTATATTGCTTACATATGATAAAAGTTGTTTTCATTGTTTATTGAAACTAACTGCTCATGAATCACAGTAAATCGCTCAGTAGCCTGTATATTTAGTCGAGAATGCATTCACTTTCAGTCAGCCAGTGATTTCATTACTAATTATGATCGCAATTACCAACGAGAGTTATGGAAATTGATGGGCAGAGCACTGCCACTTGGCTGACAATTATCGCGTAAGTTAATTTGTGGGCGTCGGTGGAAAAGGTGAAGGTAAGCATTGTCAATTGATTAGCATTCGATCAGCCCATAACCACTAACCAGTTGGTATCTATTAAATAATTTATCCATCGAAGAACTCTGACATCTGTACGATTGAAACACGTGCATGTCAATCTTTGGATTGGCTTTGGGTTGCCTTGACACTCATTGCGGGAGATGGTAGATTGGATTCAAATTATACGAAATTTAATTAAATTAATTATATTTACGCAAGGGATATGATAAATCTACAATAAAGAAAATTTTTAATTGATTAATGATTGCACTTAAAAGTAAAATAATACCAATGACGGATTTTTGATACCAATCTTCAAGGAAGACAAAACATTTTTGGTGTTTATATTCTTATATAGAAATAGTTAATACAATTGTTTATAAAGAAAGAGTAGCTTACCTTATTTGCTTTTTGAATTTTTTAAACTCTTCAATAGACAACTTTTAGGCCAAGTTTTTGTATTTAAACTTTAAACTAAGCTTCAAAGTTGTTTAAAAAACTTAGATGAATTGTTAGATGGCGGTGTAAACTTTTAGGCCGTTTTGTTTTGGGACTGAATTAGTTGTCAACTTCTAAGCTTTTTGGCAATAACAATACATTTCTGAGGAATGAAATGGATAGGGTTAAAGATAAGATCCATTTCTCATTTTCATCACCACCACTGATTTCCAAAGGAAAACTTTAAGGATATATTTTTTAATTGAACGAAATGAATGAAAATGACACAAATTTACAAAAAATAAATAAATTTAAAAGTTAGTATACGAAAAATAACAAATAATGTCTATTATTGGAGGTTCCTAACAATTATCCTAACAATTATCCAAAAAATAAGTCTTAATTTCTTTTTCGTTTTAAATTATTTGTTTATAAATTTGTGCTGGCATTTGCAGGTTTAAGTCAAATAAATATTAAAATATTTTAGTCATATTTAACTAATTGTCATATTGCTTAAACTTTAAAACTACCAATGGTTACAATAAAGATAAAGTCGATTAAAATAGAACTTTAAGCTGACTTCAAGATATTAAGAAATGTATAAAAAATCCCTGGAATAATTAAATTCTTCCACTTAAATTTTGATTACTGGAAAACTATTCCCATTACTACATAATCGTAATTGGAGTAACACCGGCAGCCAGCTGGCAAGGTCAACCGGGAGCCACTCCACGCAGTAGACCGCATTTTCGCTATCCATTTACGCACTTTTACTTTTACAAGCGGCCTGGGAAAGAGACCACAAGAGGTGCTCCCTGATGTGGTCACCAGTGTGGGCGGCGGGGGAGCGTTCCCCCTGCTAAAATAAACAATAAACAATAAAGCAGAGCATTTAACATAAGCCACCAGAGAGATGATGTGAGTGGAGTTCGAGGAGGCTTCCGCATGCAACAAATCTTCGCATTTCCGTCACTTTTAACGTGCGAAAGACAGAAAACAAAGCGAAATATTGATCTCTTAATGGGCACAACGTGGTCTTCTTTCAGACAAATGCTCGGCGATCAAAACATAGACGTTGGGGAAAACTGTTGGCTTCAAGTGGGGGTAAAAAGAATTTATCAGAGAGATCAGTGATCAGCGGAGCGTTTAAATGTGCGCATTTTTCGAGGCAGGCCGAGACAAAGAGGTGAGTCTCTCATACGTGGTGTCCATTAATTTGCCAGATCCGAAACTAGATCGGACAGGTGCCGCCCTCGGGGGGGCGGATTCTCCGGCCGGCAGTCGGAGGTCGAGGTGGGATATGCCGGAAGGAACAAGTTTCCGCTGGCTAACTAGAGCTCTGTACTTTGCCCAAAAAACCAACTCCAAGAACACCTCCACTTCCACTCGGCTCAATGTCGATTGGAATGTATAAACTTGGCTCTTACTCACTGCTCCAATAACCTTTTCAGTGCCAGCATTGACTTCTTCTTCAAATCGCCAAATGACAGTTACTAAAGTCCAAGTATTATTTTAGTCTCTATTGATCTTCGTAGTTTTTTGCTGGCTGAGACCAGTTGACATTCAAGACGACTATGTCGCCAACACGTGCTCTCTATATGGCATCGCTGGCAGTTATTGTATCTGCGTATCTACGTACGATCTGTATGATCTGTAAGTGGCGGCAACATTAAGATGCTACCTCTAAGATATGCATCGATCGGAGCTGATACAATTTATAGATAATAAAATTCATTTGGGGGAAGGGGCTAGACTTGACTTGTTCACTGATTTGTTTGTGGCAGTTGTTACAGTGTCAAAAAGGTGCAAGTTAAAGTGTAGGGAATTTAAAGATATATTAACTAGATTTTAAAAATTGGAAAAGGAAAGGTTATCCTATTTATGGTGGAGAGAAAATGTCAAGGGAAATGGCTTAAGCTTTGAAATCTCCTTTATTTTCTTATGGAATTTATCAATAACTAGTGTGAAAATATATGAAAAATGTAGTCTTTCTTCCCTTTCTTAATTCCACTTTAATAAATATTAAATACCTGCTCTAAATAATTTTCCCTCACCCTCCATTACTTTCTGGAACCACTGTCAAATGCTAAATGTCGTTTGTGCCTGCTCTGCGTAATTGAAAAATGCCATTAATTGATGATTAATGTTTTGAGCAACTAACTAACTAAGTAAGCCAAAGTAAAGTAGTAGCAGAAGTGCATAAATTGAAGACAGCTCTCATTTGCAAGGCATAATCAGACCCCGTCTGAGCCCCAGCGACTGTCAGAGTCAATTATATAATAACAAAAGCTAACTGGATTAGTTGGTCCACTAATTTGATGCATGATGGCTAAGAGTCTGCAGCAAATTGGCCGACGAGGTGCGAATAATTCGCTTGAAATGTATACCTGGCCAGCGGCTACCATTCATTTGCATTTTATTACCACCACCGCCGACGACGCGGATGCGAACGCATTGGCCACGGGTCATTCTGTAACAGGGCTGGCTGACTGGCTTGTTAACAATGGTAGCTCCTCAATTGGTCCAAAGGCACTGGACCATGGCCAACTAAGGGCGACAACAATGACAGCCAAGTGCTGTTGTTACCCCTGAGAGACTTGCAACACCCGCACTGGAGTGGTTGAGCGAGAGTTGAGACCATTCCCCATGTTGCAAGTCCCCCAAACGATGGGCTCGTCTCCATTGTCAAATTAGCCAGTCGGCGGGCAAACAAGCCAAGAAATTAGGTGACCAAGTAAGTAAACCAAGTCAAAGTCACCAGAGTGCCTCGATCCGGGCTTATGGATTTAGCTGAAAAAGTGCGACCTCATGCCAAAATGGCACTGCCAATTCCACTTTCGCAGAATGATTTCTGGCGGCCAATGAGCCGACTTTCAAGTCAATGGAAATGATGCAGATTCATGGAAGGAGATCTATAGGATATCCAATTTAGGCTTATTGTATATTGAATATTCTAAGGAGTCACTAGAAGAAGTAGAAGAGAGCCATAGATTGAGCCATTCAAACCACATTAATCACCACTTCAAAAGCTAACTAGTAAATCTTCATAATAAAAATATGAAAAATTAAAAGATTAGCCCTAAAAGGAAATGACTTAATGATATACCCCAGCACAAAGTAGCCAAAATAACTTATAAAAATCATTTAGAATGCAAGTCCAAGTTCCCATCCCACATAAACTTGCCCCCCTTGAAATGCCACATTTAAGAACATTTTGGCCCATGAGTATTCTTCAGCTAAAAGAATTCGCTTTGTTTTTCCGCAGGTTAAATATATTTGAGTTAATTGCCAGAAGCCAGTAACCAGTAACCAGAAACCAGAAACAATGCCCAGCACACGCATATGTGATGTCTTTTGAAGTCTTCTTAGTCAGCGAAAAAAAAACAAACTCTGACTGCCTGCATGTGAAGGAAAACCTTCGGAAAACCATAGCCGACAATTGCCGTCTGAATTTTCCCAAGTCTAGGTAGCAAAATGCTTTTTGGCGGCATGCAAATTGACTTAATCTAGTATTTAGTTTTACAAAAACCGCAGTCGAAGCCAAAAAAAGTTAAGAGAGAGAGACAATTGTTTCTGGGCAGGGTCTTTGAAGGTCTCTCGGGGTTTACTGGTTGTTTGGTTTACTATTCAAGCTCTCCTCTGAGAGAAGCTCTTTGCCACGCCCCTTGCTTTCATTAATTGTGTGAAAATGCGCCAACTGGACACTAAACTAGCCCTCATTAAGATTAAGTAGCTCTAATCATAGTAACTCTAGTTGTTAAGCCTCTTTGCGGTTTGACAATATTTTTTGAATTAGTTTGTTGGCTGCCAGACAGACCGCAATTGGCACGTTCTCATCTTGGTTCAAGGGTATAACCTGCAATGGCCATAAATTATAGTTTGAAAAACCATATCAGTTGGCTTTGGTTAAGGGTTTCATCTTCTTGGAAGTTGACAAGTTTTATGGAGAGTAACATACATTTGTTAAGCTTAAGAATTGGGTTTTTATATAGTTTAAGAGTCTGTTTCTTATTGATATACTTTATAAATAGGCAAAAATAGTCTTTAAAATTATATCCCAATTTTTTTCTGATTCACATTTTTTCCTTTCCAGTGTCATTTTATCTTTACTGAAGAATTAATCATCAATCCACACTAACTTTTTTTATTTCCCATCAAATTAATGCCATCTTTTCCATCAAAAAGGTCAGTTTCACAACCATCCTTTCGAATTAGATTAATTTTCTGTCATAAATTCCGCTCCTTAGAAGGCACTTTGCTTTCGTTTCTTGGCCCAGAATGGTAGCTTAAACTCTGTAAGCCAAAATGAGCTTGACCTTCGGTCGAATGCTGCGAGACAATAAAAGACTCAAGTCCAGTTGTGTATTTGCTAGTACTTGTTACTAGTCTTGGTTTTTTTTTAACTGCTGTGGGCTGTCATTGAAGTAGATCACTGAGAATTTCGCATGTGCCGAATAAGTAGGGCCGCATTGTGCTGCAATTGCAACTTGACCCGATTTTAGCTTTGATTTAGATTTAGATTCTTTTGGTTCAGCGGCAGCGATTTATTTTCGGTTTCAGTTTCAGTTCGATTTCGGTTTCTTTTGCAAAAGAATTAAGTTGTTAAGTTAAATTGGAGCAGGCCAATCATTTCTTGCAGAAATCAAGGAAATTAATGATTAAGTCGGAATGATTAATCTAGCATAATTCTTAGGGGATTTTCAAGAGGTAACATTATGGTGGAGGGGAGTTGCGATATGGATAGGTTTTTGGAATAATATTAATAAGGAAAAGGTGGTTTATATTTACATAAAAATTATAGAAATTATTGTCCTTGACAAGAGAATGGAAAAGTTAAATTATTTTTTATTGAAAAGAACATAGATTACACCCTTCATTTTGATAAAATAAATTTATTTTTTTCTAAAAGTCGAAGTAATAAACACATTGATAGTGATTTTCAAGCTCTGTAGTCTCTCAGCTATTTAAATAAAATTATTTCTAGAACGGCATCACCCTTCCAGCTGTGGAAAGACACAATTATCGCTGATGACTTCATTGACAATGGCGGTAGGATTGGTAACAGATTTGAGAAATGTGTCGCTGATCTGCAGACACAGAAACCAGACCAACACAAGCCACCCCATTCAGTGGAACCCGGCTGCGTTTGGCAATATCCCATGGATGCGATACGCTTCTCTCCTCTCTGCTCTGCTCCGACCTGATCCGATCCGATCCGATGCCATCCGTCCATGCTGCAACTCCTACTCCATTCACATGGCGGGGCTACACGTCACATCTCTGGAGCAGCGTTCGCCTGAGTGGCTGAGAAACTGAGAAAAGCCAAGAGTCTCCGCTCTGCCGACTTCTCTGCTAGCAGCGGCATTCGCACATTTCGCGCTTATTTAATGGAAAACCCGCTTTAGAATCGCCACAGTATTCCGGGCAGCTTGGCGGTGTTTGTAACTGGTGCCGTTGAAATACTCCAAGTAATATATTAAAAATCTCAAAGCTTAACCCTTAAACTCAAGTGAAGTGCTTCCTAACGCCAACGAAATTAAATTACCCTTGTGTCTATTTCCAGCAAAAAAAAATATATATTTTTCAAATATATTTCAAACAAAGTTGAAGCTTTAACAAAATATATATCCTCATAAATAAAATGGCAAACTTCATGTGCTTTGTGATCCTTTCGTTGGCCCTGTGCGCCGGTGTTGCTTTGGCGAAGCCAGGATATGCTTTGGATTATTATGTGAGTTGTAAAGTGAAAATAAATAATAAATCTCAAATTTGTTAAGAATATTTATAGGTAAAAATTATTTTAAATAAGCAGAAATTATAAAAAGTTACTAGATGCTTTTGCTTTATTAAATATAAAAGTAAATATGTTTTAAAAAGAAAAGAAACAAGAATATAATATGTTTACCTTAAATCGTGTTGATTTTCAAACTTTTAGAGTCCTTTCAAATATTTAAAATTAGAGTTATATATCAAGAAAGTTAAAGTTTAATTTTTTAAGGGGGAACTCAGGCCTGCAAAATAATTATTTTAAGGATTCAAGGATTTCTATGTTTTAAATTCGTTGTTACTTTTAAATAAAAACAATTTAAATATATATTTTATATAGATTTCATTTTATTTGATACTCAGTTTTGAATATTCTTCTTTAAATATATTAGTATTTCTTACTTCTGCCATTTAATAATTTGCATGCTGACTTTATTGTAAATTATTATTAAATAAACAAAAAATGTTAGGATGTACAAGTGATACAATTTATTTTTAATATTAAACCTTTTCCTTTTGCTTAATTCCTTTTCTCCAGGACCATCCCAAATATGCATTTAACTATGGTGTGGCTGATCACACCACGGGCGATGTGAAGTCGCAGCACGAGACCCGCGATGGCGATGTTGTCAAGGGTAATAATTAACCATTAACTAACCTTAACTCTCTATAACTTTTATATTTTTATGGTACTCCTTTTAGGTCAATACTCTCTGGTAGAGCCTGATGGTTCTATTCGGACAGTGGACTACACGGCGGATCCCATTCATGGCTTCAATGCCGTGGTAACCAAGTCGGGACCCACTGTCCATGCCCAGGCGGTGGTGGCCAAGCCCATTGTGGCTCATAAGCCAGTGCTGGCCCACTACGAACCGCATTTGGTGAAGCATGTGGCTCCTGTGGCAGCTCCTCTGGTGGTGGCTTCCCCGGCGCCCTACGGTGAGTGTTTTGGGAGGATAAATAGGGTTCTTTACTGGGCTTACGGAGACTCTTAGCTTAGCGTAGCGGCACCTACTTAGTTGGCACTCACCTGGACAATCACTTCACCTTCACTTCTCTGATCCCCTTTGATTTCCCCCTTTTTCGTGGTCACACCCAGACATTTCCACGTGTGTTCTCTGCTTGCATTTCCAGGCATGAACACTTATCGCATGCTAAAGCTGTTCAGGCGGCATGCCAACTATCTGAACAATCAGTATCGCAAATTGCGCCCCGACGATGACGACGACAATGATGATGTTAATGATGATGATGATGCCGCTGCTCTTGATTTGGCCAGCTTCGGCGATTACTATACAGCCTACTGAGTCTGAGAATGTCTTACCATAAATCCATTGTAATCGCATCAGTACTTAGCTTGGGTGGCAGTTGCACTGGCAATTTTAATTCAATAAATTGCAATTAGTCTCATGTTCGACCCAGCTCAGCTGAGTCAGTGGTTTGTCTGGTGACTTGTAACTGGGTTACAAATATGTGTAACATCCCATGGTTGACTAATCCAGCGTTGACACGCCCCATTCCGCGGGTTACCTCACTTTGCTCCGGATCTGATCCGAAGCCAAAGATCTGGCTTCTGGCTTTGTTTTGGGTGCTTAGGTTTTTCTAGTCTCGGCTTGCACTTTCGGTTACTGAATTTCCCACACAGATTATGTCAGGTGGTGCATCATCTTTTCCAACAACAAAAAAAAAGAGCTGGAAAAACACAACCACCGCAGCATAATTTTTCACTAAAATTGCCGTCTCTTCTACGGCAATTTTCATTCTCCCCTTCAACTCTTAGGAGTGCGAGGTTTTAGCTTTAATTTTCTCAATGTCGCAATGTCTTTTTTGTTGTTGTTGCGGCCTGGGAAATTTATATACACACACACACTTATAGTATGTGAAAACTCATAATTGTTGTGGGTGCTGCGGTGCAATTTTAATTGAGAATTATCAGCAAGACGCACGGCGAAAGAAATCAGCGCGCCGAAAACAAAAGACTTAGGCAACGAACTTGGCTTGCTTTGCATACAAAAAAAAAAAAAACAAAAAAAAAAAAACATAGAAAACACAGCGGCGAAGAAAAGCAAAATACAAGCACCTGTGACCAATTGACTGACGAGTTCGTGCCTTAAAAATTATTTGCCAAACGAAGAATTGCAAAGAAATTGCAAAAAAAAAAATGCCTCGGTCTGCATTGAAATGTTTGATTTTATTTTGTTTGTTTTTTATTTTATTCGCTCGCTGAGCTACTTACCAACAATGGCAAACAGTTAGCAGCTGTTACGGCTGTTTAGTTTTTTGTCGGTCATTATTACAACAGCGTCGGTCAGCGAAAAATAAATTTAAGCCAAGCAGCCCCCACCAACTAAAGTTTATATGTCTATATATCTCTCTTCCAACCTCAAGTGGCCAAGCACTATGCACCAGCGCCAGCTGCTCCCATCCACTACGACTACGACGATGGCTACTACAACCAGGGACAGTACGAGTACATCCCCCAGTACGACGGACACTATGGTCATGACTATGGCCACGATTCGGGACACTATGGCCACTATGCGAGTCCCTATGCGGGTCACTACTAAGCCGTCCAAGGAGGAGGAGCATTATCATCGTAGTTTCTTAAGCAAATTTAGTTTGTATGGGCCGAGAGCCGTATAAGAAATTCAAAGGATTCTCTCAGCAGTGGTGTGGCTTGCGAAGGATGCTTCGAAATCCACACTGCTCTTTGATCAACGAAACGAGGATAACATAAAGCGGTTAATATTAATCTAAGTTATGTACAAAATTTTGTAAAAATAAAGAATTGAAAAAGTGTTTTGAGTGGAAAAACTAAAAGAAATGTTTTTAATTTTGGTTTTCAATTTAATGTTGGGTGTTTAAATCAAGAAGAATAAATATTGAAAATATTTTGAAACACAATATCTCTTAAATAAAATGATTTAAAGTCCAATATCTGAAAGTGTCTTATTTATTTTGTTATTATAAATATTTATATATTTATTTTCGAGACCTGTGAACAAAACAGAAAGTTTATCAATATATTGATTAAATCAGGGGTTAAATAAAATAAATAAAAGTCACTTAATAAAAAATAATATATAATTATCAGACTCTATAAAATATATTACTAAAAATTCGACATTAAAAATCATTAGTGACAATACTTTCTTGTCTTATTTGCGTGCAGAATTTTAATTTTCACTTTACTTGAAAATACATTTAGTTAAATTAAATTTTCTCATAATTCAATACCTCAAAATTTATTCAGTTCCCATTTTCCTCTTCATGATACCTAATCCCATAGAAATAATGAGCAGTTTAATGATGATTAATTAAAATGCAGGTCGCAGATGCAGCTTGCCATGTTGGCGTTACAATTTACACTTCAGCATCCATTAATTCAGTTGGAACTACACCCCATTTTGGAGAAGCTTTAATCGATGTGTCTCATGGCCAATTGAATGCTCTGAAAGCTATGCATTTCATTAGCGCAAAAATATTGCCATTCAATATTCAAAGTTTGCCATTTCCGTTGGCGTTTTCCTCAAGAGAAACAAAAAACTAGATTTTCACGGTACGCAAATCTGTTACTGTTTACATAAGCCTTCTTTTTTTGTTGACTTTTGTTTTGTTTTCTTTTGTTTTGTATGCTTTCCCTAGTTTATTTCGGATGGCCCATTTCATAGACTTAATTGGCTCCCAAGACATTTCTTCCGGTGGCTTTAGCTGACCCGCCAAATGGTCAAAAGTGGTAACAGCTGAAAATGAAAGAAAAGCTTCTTAATTTATTTCAAAGTTTGTGCTGCAAAAGTTGGGCTTGAAAGATACAAAAGTGGTTTTGGCAGACGCTAAGTTAGGTTTAAGAAAAACCCAACATTTCTTGGCATACTTTGAGGTGTATTTTTACATTCGAATATCTTAACAGTCTTTTTCTTGCCACATACAAATTCCAAGCAGCAATTACTATATTTATTCATTTAGTTTTATACAATTTGTTTTGCCTTTCCTTTGGCCACCACAACGTATACTTAATATTTCAGCAAAGTATCAGACATAAAGGTGCTGTAATCTGGATTGCTGCTAATCTGAGTACAACGAGACAACGTGGAATTAGCCAATCGTTTAATTTGCAAATAAATTGAATTTGGATTTGATCTTAATAACTGTTAATGGTTCTGGCAAGTTGTAATTGTCATGAAGCCGTCGAGTGCCACGCAATGGGTTTTAGTGTTTGAGGTATTTTTGGGGTATATTGGATTTGTATTTGGGTGGAAAATATATATATTAGACTTAAAAATAAATACGAATTAAATAAATAAATATTTAGAACTGCGAATGGTCGATGGAAATTATAAGATTTTAATTTAATACAAAATTTCAAAACAGAATATTTTCTGATCTTGTTAGATCATTTCATTTCAGAATCATACTATTTCGTTTATATTCTATCCTTCTATTTTGCTTTCCATTTTATTTAAATTATATGTTTAAATAAATGGTATTAATTATAAAACAATATAATAAGATGCAAGAGTTTGCCAAGAATAAACTATTTTACAAATAAATAAATCCACATCATCTTCCTATTAATTTACCAGGTATTTCTCTAGTCGTAAATCAATAGATATTCCATTATTTATTTTTTGCTCTGTCTCTGGGCAATTACACAACGGATGTGGATATCGCCGCTAACTAACTGGAAGCGTCTTCTTAGCATCGTCGCCGTCGTCGTATATTTTCTGGCCCAAGGTTACGGGCCAAGAACTGGTCTCTCGCGGGCAAACATTTCTAGCGTCGAGTTGCTTTGCATAAAACGCAGATTAGCTACTGACTTATGAGTTGCATTTGCCAATACTTACACAAAGTATTAAAATAATTTGTTCCAGTGTGAATTGCATCAGCGATTGTGACTGTCCGTCCAGCCAGGCACTGGCACTTGCACAATCCCCGAGTGCGGAATGATTTGGGCGCATTAGGATTGAATTAAAATTGCTGGAATTGTGCGGGCCCCAATGAAAGTGACAATTAGTTCACCAAAAACTGTGAGGCTGTTAAATAAAAATTGTTTTTTTTTTCGCCAGCATTTCCTCGAGAGCTGAGGCCTGGGCCTGAGTCGGAGTCAGAGTCTGAGTCTAAGCCCCGAAGCCGTCGTCTGAACCCAGCCCGACCAGAGACGTCAAACCTCAATTATAGCAAACGCCGGCAGCAGCCGCAGCCTGACTCCTATATATAACATATGGCCATACGGTATATATATATACTATATAGAGTGTATATATAGTGCGGCACAGGTTGCCAAAGTGGACACTTTAATGTGGCTGTCATGTTAAATGCCAAGCCAATAATTTAAGCCTCATTTTTTTGGTGGCTTAGAAATGCTTCAGCTGGGTGGCAAAACAGTTCAAAGGAAGTCCCAGCTGCAATGAGAAATATTCTGGGGATTAAGTTGAACCAAAATAAAGCCACAAAATTATTGATGAAGCTTAAAAATATAAAAATCTATCCAAATAAAAGATTTTAGAGTAAAATATTTCTTTTATGAATAAATAATGAAGACCACAAATCACTTGAACTTTCTTTTAAATTGAGTTAAATAATATTTATAAAACATACACAAAGTTCTTTTTGAATTTAATTAGTATAATTTGTAATTAAAATAAATTAAATCCCATTAAAACCTCAGAAACAATAAGGAAGAAGTTCTCTAAAGAGGCCAAACCAAAGGAATAAAATAATAATGAAACGCCATAAACCCAGTTTCCAGTTTTAAAATTAATTTTCTGTGGTCAGCAGAAACGAATTGATAGACAGGCCAAAGTACAATTGCCTGGCATTAGCAGTCCATTTAAAATAATCGGCATTGATTACTTCCGTCTCGTAGCAAAACAAACTAACTTAGTTATATTCATTGAAGCCGATGCCACGTGCCCAACTCTGGCATCGATCAGGCTGCGCCTTCAATCGAAACGATTTCTGGCGACCGCAAGAAAATCTATTTTTCAAAACTCTCTTGAGCCCAGCAATATTTTACTATTTCTTTTTCTTGCAAAGAAAAACCGCAAATAATAATAAGATGTGCGATGTATTTTCAGCACAGAAAATTAAGTCATAAAAGTAAGCGAAACCGGCTGAGCTGAAAGCTCTTTGGCATCTATTATTGATGTTAAAGGCTGTTTAGTTTGCTGTTTAGTTGCTGCCGCGGATGGTTACCAAATTTAGCATTCAGGCATTACAAAATCCTCGGAAAACTACATTTTTTTGTTGGCCGATTCTATTGATGTGGCTGAGAGTTGGCCATAAAGATGCAAAGCCACACGACCCTTTCAAAGTGATTGTTGTCGCGAGATGAGGCAGGCCTGGCAGGCACGTTTTTCTGTTTGCCATTTTTGTTGTTATTTGTGTTTTTGTTTTTTTTTTTTCTTTCGAAAATAATATTGCAAAATGAATTATAAACACGTGTGAGCCAGTGTTTGTGTCATTGACTCATGGAACAGAGAATCAGAACATTTAATATGAAGATAGAGCGGAACTGCAGCTACTTATTAGGATTGTTAAATATATTAAAATTGGTTGTAAAATGGAAGTGGAGTTTATTTGTACAGCTAAAGTTATTAAACTTAGTAGTAAAATATTAATAAACTCTATTTATGCAGCATATATTGGCTTATAATCATATAAAAATCTAGTAGTTACACAGTAAAATAAGGATAACTTATGCAACATAAGCAATTTGTTGAATTTATATTTGTTTTACCAATTAAGCGGGGTTTTAACTTCTTAATTACTGGATATAATTTAAAGGAAAGTATGTTTATATTGGGTTAAATTATATAGACACATTATTAAATTTAAAGTGGTAATAAAAGTCAAAAAGCAAATATTTTATATAATAAAATAAAGATTAACTTGGTTACATAACAGTTTCTTCCTAATAAAACCATTGAGATCTACATTTCTATCAAATTTTAATAATTTAATATATTTAAAATCATTTCCCCCATTTTTAATCTATACCCCATACACTCCTGCTACCCTGGAACTACAATCTGTATTCTGTATCTGATATAACCCCGCTTTACCCTCTAATTACAGCTCCCAGTCAGCTCCATTTGATGCGTCACTTTTACTATCTGTGCTGAAACATCTTAGCCTGCTCGTAAACTTACTTGAAAACCAGGCAAACCTCCACACACAAAAAAATCACTGAGGTAATACAGAATAAAGGCGAACATCGTTTGTCGATTTTTCAGGCCAGGAAAGGGGCTATGGGTTATTACTGCAGTGGATTTTGCGAATTTTGCAAGGCTGCCAATGCAGTTTTGTTGCCTGTTTTGTGTGTATGTTTTTTTTTCGAATTTGGTTTTGTGTTGTGTTTGAAACTAATTTGCGGTTACTCGCAAATGCTGTGCTCAGAGTTCGGAGTCCACAAAGTGCGGCATCATGCCCTTTTGTGTGTTATTGAATCCGATTCAGGGAACCTAGCTGCTCCACTGCTCGCAATTATTGTTCAGAGCTCCGCAGGCAGAGTGCAAAAGTTAATTAAATCATACGAAGTTGAGTTGGGGAAGAATTGCAAAATGCTGACGGCTCTGTGGAGAATGATCTAATAATTTTTGGACCCCAGATATAGATTTATTCACTATGCACACACGGAGGGGCCGTAAACACGATTTTCGTGCAGCGAAAAATGGGGGAATAAATTGAAGTGACAAATTAAAATTGAAGGGAAATAATGGAACATATTATTAGAGAGTGTTTTGAAATTCTAAATTGAATCAAATACATAAGAAACTATTTGTAAATCAAAGACATATTCAAACATATGTTTAAACTAAAGAAATTTGCATGGTTTTGTGCATTTAATATGTTTAATATAATAATATAATTCAATTATCAGAGTACTATTTTCATACCTGCCATAATAAAAACAAAAAAATAAAAATATTGGATAACCTTCATTAAATGTTTTTAATAAATGAAGTTCTAAAAATGAATTTAATTTCCACTGAAATTTATTATATTAGTTTTATTGATAATTTGATTAAATAATCCTTAAGTTAGACATCCTGAAAATATTTTCCTAAGTCCCTAATTTATTAATTTTATTTCTCAAATATATTTTACTACATCAGCCTAAAGTTTAACTTCCCTCCGTTCCACCCAATTAAAAATTAGAAGGCACAAATAGATTTATTTTGAATTAACCCACCGAGGAAGCATATAATTATGCCCTACCACGATTTTCGTGTCTTGCAGCTTAGAGAATCTCCTCCAGTCGGGTGACAATCTCAAAAGAAACCAAGACAGATCTCATCTGCCGCATCGTAAATAAACCCCAAGAGCACTCCAAACAAACACTTCAGAGCAAGCGTGGCAGCCAAGCCAAGTGGTTCAGTTTTCAAGTGTTTGCCATTGATATTACAGCGCCCACACATAGCAACCTAGCAACTTGCAACCTGGCAACCTGGCAACTTGCAACTAGCAGCTAGCAGCAGGCGTCTTGCAACTTGCAACACAAAAGTAAGTGGCTGTGGAAGGAAGTCGGTCGTTTTGCTTTATGGGGAAACCTCCTTAATTTCGGGACTTTCATTTCGTATGATGAAAAATCTTATTAAAACAAGCCCAGAAATCTGTTGGCGATTATTCAGGGATTTTTTTCAATTTGCATAAAAAGCAAAGTTCAATAACATAAATTGCCAGGCATCAATATCGCTTTTTCAGATTCCACTTCACGTTTTTTCGAGGCCCAAGGAAACTTTCATATACCGATTTTCCATGAACTTCACTTTGCCAACTGTCCAGATTTTCTCAGTTTTTTTTTTTTTTTTTGTAGATTTTAGCTGCTAAGTTTTGGCCTTTTTCCGCAATTGTCACATGCAATTGTCATTGTCATTGCTTTTCGGCTTCTCTGTCTCCGTTTTCGATGGCTCCCGGCTCTGTCTTGAGATTTATATTTGCCTGCTGCCCATTTGGAGCACATTATGTAAATTCGCTGCATTTAAAACGGGTTCGCAAAATAAAAACGTAGAAAAAACGAAAAAAAGGCGCTTTAATTTTTGTCGGTTTGCCGCGCTGCGATTCGTATCGCATTTGAGTGCTTTTCGCGGCAATCCTAGCCATGCATTTTAATTGGGAAGTGCACCGCCGAGTAACATGGCCAGGAAAGGCCATAAAAGGCCTTGTGTTTGGCTTTTTTTTGGGCACAGGAACGGGAATGGTAGCGGCCTTGAATGCGGTCGGTCGGTTCGGTCTTCTTCGGTACCCAGTACCCATGACATGACATTATGCAATCGCACCGATCGAGATCTTGTAGAAGGGGAAGTAAGCCAACCAGGTCGCTGAATATGGTCAAAGTGGAGAATCGGCCTGAAATTGCGGAAGATAAAAAGGAGGCTTACGATTACGATTATGACTGCAAGCGTGGCGACGTGGTTACCTTTACTGTCTGTCGCCTAAACAAGAATGATATAAGAGGGAAGATAAAATGAAAAATATAAAAAATATATGCCTAAGAAATCTTTAAAAAAATTAACCAAGCTCTTTTAAACAAACTTGGTTTATTCTCTTTAGTTCCTCATTTGTAATAACAATTCAAATTAATTTTAATAATAACAACAGGCATAATTAAATTTATTTTAAAAATTGGGGAAGCTTGATATAAAGTCTATTATTATTTCTATTATTAAAACATTCAAGTATTTACTTCCCTAAAATCATTACAAAGTTTTCCATTATCAGCTTAAAACTCCCTTTAAACTATATATTTTTCTTTTCTGAACATTTCCCCTTATCAATGTCATTTGCTAACTATAGTTTTTTATATAATAGTTTTCAACTTGTCTCTGTTCGAAAAAAAAAAAAAAGATTTGACAGTTTGGAATGTATTACTTTAGGCTTCGAGCTTCGATTTCAATTGTTCGGCGAGGAGGGCTTTCCCGATCCTTTCCAACTTTGACACATTTCATTTGGCAAAAGTGCAGCCCCTGCTTTCACTCCCCCTTTTACAGGTGGTATCTCGGCTTTCATTTCATTTTTTTTTTATATATATTTCTCCCCCTTGGCAATTAAATGAAGTTCGCAGTGACTTCCCCCATTTACTGACGACGACATTGGCGAGTTGCAGCCTCCGGCGATCGCCATGGAGATAGATAGCACCGCAACAACTCGTAGCATTGACTAAGGTTATATAGCTGGGCACGATGCCGCACTGTCGATTGTATATATATATTCCGATGCGAATGTGCATACGAGTACGAGTATGAGTCCGAGTTTATATCGACAAGTAGCCCCACTTCAAATCTCGAGTGCCGGCCGCGTCGATTGAGCAATGCCATGGCGTGTGTGTACACAACGAAAATAAAGTTATTAAGATGGTTTATGCGATCTTTTCCGAGATATAGATTTGAGAAATATACTCTTGGAATTAAAAAAATATATTTTTAGGTTTCTTAAGTAGAAAATTAATATGTAAAATTGTTAATTTAAGTTACAGAAGTTTTTGTGGCACATTTTCAAAGGGTAATGCCTTTGATGATCTATATGGCATTATAAAGTATCAAATTTTCTACTAAATCTCCTTCTTATTATTTTTTCTTTATTTTCATTTGATTTAAGATCAAAATAACCCCCATATATTGTCAATATTTCTTGCTGTGTGGCATGCGACAAGCACCCGCATAGTTAAAGTTGCAGCTGGGGATGAGGAGCATTGAGGAGCTCTGCG
Organism: Drosophila anomelani; assembly: GCA_035045905.1. Taxonomy (NCBI): domain Eukaryota; kingdom Metazoa; phylum Arthropoda; class Insecta; order Diptera; family Drosophilidae; genus Drosophila; species Drosophila anomelani. Next base: position 4,939,251 of record JAWNOO010000165.1, read on the forward strand.
GATGAGGGGCTGTAGATGGAGCTGGGAGCTGCTTGCAGGGAGCTGGCAGTTGGGGGTTGGGGCTCGCCACTCGTCGGTGGCAGTTCATTATGTAAACAAAGCAAGGAAAACAAGAAATCTGGCCACAAATCAATAGAAAAAGTAAGTGTTTTTATTTTTTGTCGTAAGCATCAACATCTCGGCATCTTGGCTTCCGACCAAGTAACTGACTGACTGACAGACCGACCGACTGACCGAATGTTGGCCTCAGCTCCAGCCTCCAGCCTCCAGTTTCAACTCCTCGCTCCCAGACCGAGTTCGATCCAGTTATGAATAAACATTTGCCGCATGTTTGTCTGGCCTAATGGAGCGCGTGCTTTTTTAAGCGTAAGAGAAATGAAAATAAAAATGCTTTGTGGTTTGCCATTTGGCCATTTCATTTTCATTTTATATCATTTAGCAATTAGCAAGTCAAAAGGAAAACCAGTTATCCTGACCAGCTTTTCTCGTTTTTCCCTCAGTGCATTTGGCATTTCGATTGAGAGAGAAAGATGGGCCGAAAACGTGCCCTGACCCGCCGCCGATTATCCGTTCGATTCTGTGAATTATGGGAGTCAGCTCCGCGGCTCCTCAGCTCCTCGGACCCTGCAATTAACGACAGTTTGGACGGGCGCCGTTTTTGGGATTCGTGCCTTTAAGGGGGATTCAGTGAGTTAGCTTAGCCAGATTCATCTTGTTAGCTTCGATTGCGCAACCCAATGGGGCGTATGCGTGATGCTGCCCATGGCCAATCGAAAGTTGGTAGTTTCGCTCTAATTAGACAATATCTTTATTACTGACGGAGAATTTGAGACTACACAGTAACTAAAAGTGTAATTATTTTTGAAATTTAGTTAATATTAAAGAAGATCGATTAATTTTGGATTTTAAATGAATTTAGTTTATGTATTATTGCACTGAAATGGGTTTATTACTATTTAATTAACAATTTCTTGTGATTGAAGTAATTCAAAGTTAAGCTCTTAAGAAGGTAAGCTTCCTTTCCTATGTTCCTATTTTTTTGTTATATTTTTTGCGGTAATAGTGACCATTGGAACCTTTCACAAAGCCGCTTCGGGTCGCAATTACAGCTGTAACTAATCAAAAGGGCATTGATTTTTATAACCTGGCGACGAGCATCCATCCAAGTGGGAAGACCTCTCGATGGCTATGGCGTCACCTGCTGTTCAAATCTTTGCATTTCCCGCAAAACGTGCCTCGTAAAGGCAAAAACCAAGAAAGGGGGAGAAAAAAAATAAAAACAGGAGAGAGCTAACCATCATGATGCAAGAGAAAGAAAGTGGCCACTCGTGCCTCATAAACGGCAATCTTCGCCAGAGCCCAGCCCATGGATCATGGCAGGGATTGGCAGGAAAGGGATTTCGGCACCAGGTGCCTGGCTGGGTCAGGCCAATCCGCTCAAGCATCGAGTCACGTTAGGGCACGTTAGCCAGCGGCCAAAGTTGTTAACAGTGGGGTTCCTATTGTAATAAGCTAAATGTCTAACAGAAAATATATTATAAAACTTTTATTTATCGAGTTAATTTTGAAAATATTCAAATTTAATCTAAAGTTAACTAGATTTTTTGTATGAAATTCATTTTAAGTGGTAGTCACCACTGTGCTTCAGCCGTCAGCAGTCAAAGATCCCGACGGAGATCACGCCTGGCCATCCATAATGTGCATATTGCAGTCGCTTAGATTTTTCAGGGGTTGCGGGGCTTTTGTATTTTGTTTTTTTTTTTTATCGACTGCTGACACTAAATTGCCCCGACTGCGATGGAGACTTGGCCCCTAACGAAGTGTGAAAGATGCTGGTCTTTGATTCGATTTGATTGCCCAACATTGGCATGCACCATGGCACCAAGGCAACGCCAATCCACACCAGCTCCAGGTTCAGTTTAAGCTCTGTCTTTGGCTGCTGTGCACCGTGAAGATGTAGTTAACAACGTGACTATGTAATCAGCATCGCTGCGCAGGCTAGGAAGTGCTGCAGTCGCTTTCAAGTCAACTGCCGAACGTAACTGCAAAGTGCAAATGATTTTCACCCCTGGCCACTCCTCCTCCGGCGCACAATCTCTGGTCAGCTGCCAGCTCCCAGCTCCTAGCTCCCACTCTTCTCGATCGCTTGGTTATGTTTCTAATCAAATTAATTTCGGCAGCAGTTCCCTGCCCACGTGTCCGGTCAGCATGGCATATGGATTGGGAGTCCAACTTGGCGTCTGTCTCGGTTTCATTTTCCTTTGGCTAGCAGAGATTGCGCATACGCAGCGTGGCCCAGCCGGGCATATTGAGTTTTACAACGATTACGGGAGCAATCACGACGAGAAGCGGGTGAGTCTGTGATCTTATTACCACATAGCTACGTAGTAAAAGCAATATTTATTAGTTGAGATTGAGGCAACAATGTCTGAACATAATTTAAGGCAGTTTTTGTTAAAATCTTTACATTTTAATTTAATTTTATTAATGTAATGCAGCCACGCTATAAAGCACATAATATATTAATTTAGAAGCTTATTTATTCAATTTGTTGTTCAAATTCTCAGTTTTTATGGCTTTATTTACCAAAACATTAGCTCCTGTAAAAAAAAGGTACTAATTAATATGACAAATATTATTTTTCCTGCTAAAAATACAGAAATGACACAAATAATTTGTTTTGGTTATTAAAAAATTAAGGGAAAATTATTTTATTATTTCTAAAAATATAATTTTAATTTCCCCTTAATTCCCTTCCCCATTCACAGCTCCGCTACTCGCATCAATATCAGATCTCTGACCCGGCCAGTCAGGTGCACATCCTTCACCGAGAGCAGCGGCATGGAGACTATGTCTCTGGCTCCTACTCCCACCTTGAGCCCGATGGTCACATCCGCAGCGTGTACTACGAGGTACGGGGACCGGGCCAGGGATTCAAGGCTGTCGTAGAGCAGCGAACCAGGAACAGTCGAGTGCACCAGGAGCTGGAATTCCGGAGCAGACATCGGCCATCGACGCCGCTGCGGGCTCTGGCCCTCGCTGAGCCAGTGGCATTTGTGATTTAAGGCTGGGTGTCCATCCGTCTTGAAACCGGTAGAGTGCCTCCTCCGACAAAACAAAGATCGAACGAATTATTTGTCTCGTTTAACGCAGCCATAAATTGTGCAAAATGTTTAATTGTCTTTCAATGCTTTTGGTGACTTGTTGAGTGGATTTCTAATTTGAAATTTAAATTGATTTCGGGTGAGAAGGGAGCTCGCACCCATAAAATGTAAACGTAAAATTTAATAAAATCCCAAAAAATGTGAATATTTAAGCGGTGATAAACAAAAGCGGATTGAATGAATGAATAAAATTATTGTCTCCCAACTAGATTTTGATTGTTATCATTTGACGGAAATAAAAATTGATGGCTTTCGCTAGCCATCCTTTCGTAATACCTTTTAAACTGAGTAATGATTTAATGTCACTCAACAAATTGCCCTTAATTTGACTCTTCAAATTAAATATGAGTTTCGGGCTTAATTATAATTAATGTGCCGAAACCAGTTGACAGTTAACGACACCCCAACGACTCGCAATGAGTTAAAGGAGCTCGCAACATTGTCGAGGTGCAGATAGAGAATGAATTGTTGGTATTTCTTTTGTGCTAATTATATTGTTTCCTTTTTGCCACCGCTAACGTCTCGTGGTCAGGGTCTATGCTTGCCGCTCTGTGATCAGCAATGCAGCAGCAATCAGCAAGCAGCTTAAATGATGGCCCAGAAGCCGCCACTGCCGCCGTTCAACGACACCGCTAATTGCCGGGGCTAATTGCTGTATGTTTTCGTTCGGTTTTTGTGTGCCTGCGGCTACAAAAAGTCGCTCAATCGCTCAAGAAAGTGCCAATCAGTGTGTTGTGTCCGTTATTCCGTTTGACAGCTCACCTTGTGCGGCTTGCCCTTTTGCTTGACCCCGCTGGCCCTCTTGGTGATGGCAATTAAAAGACAATTTAGGCGCCATCTCTCCCTTTAACTCTCTCTCTCTCTCTCTTTCTCTCTGTTGGTTTTGTTTACGTATCTTTCCTCTGTTTATTGTTAGTTGCTTCATCTTCGTAGGTTCAAGTTCGTTGCCTAAGTCTTTCGTTTCAAGCGGAAGTTGGTACTTAAGTTTTTCGCTGGTATTTTATGTCATTTGGTTTTGTTTAATTGTTTAACTGCTTTTATGTTGAACTTAGGAAAGCAAAATTTTAAGAGTGTTTTTTTAAGGATTAGGGATTCCTTTTCTATTACATTTCTCCCTGTAATTTTCTATATATTTTGTTTAAATTTTTGTGTATCTTCCCTTTGTTTAATGTTAGTTACTTTATCAAGTTCGTTGCCTAAGTCTTTCGTTTCAAGCGGAAGTCGTTAGTTAAGTTTAATGAGTTTAGGTAATATTTTGTGTCATTTATGTTTGTTTCAATCTTGAAATACATTTTCCTTTAATTGTTGGTAATTTTTCTTATCAAAGTATTAAGAAAGTAAGAAGTTAAAAGTGTATTTTGTATATATTTTTCCAGGATTGCGGATTTATTTATTTTTTATTTTATATTCTTTATAATCGTTGTTTAAACTTATCGGAAAAATAAAAATTGCGAGTATTAATAATTTATTTAAGCTTCTTCTTTAATTTTTTAACATTTATTTATGCTTTAGTTTGTTTTAACTTCCGATGATTTTTTTCTTTCTATTCCTCCTTACTCCTTTTCCTCTGTTTTACCTTCAAAAATTACTTTTATATCATTTTACTCACCTTAATTATTTTTTTTTGTTACAATTAACTTAAATTGCAGAATGTTTACCTCTTAGTGCCCATCCAAAGTCTTGTCTTTAATTTCGATTAGGTTTTATTATGGGATGTTTAATTTTATTAATAGTTATTTACAACATGTTGTGGGCAAGTCTTAAAGTTAATTTCGCATTAATGTTTTCTTGTCTTGCGTTCAACTCGACAACGAGTTTTGCTCCTGCTGCAGCATCTTCTTCCTCATCTGCAGCTTCTCCTGCTCCAAGTGCAGCTGCTGGAGTCGCTTCTGCTTGCCGAGCTTCTTCAGATGGGCGCTCTTCTCGTGCGCCGGCTTGTAATTGGCAATTGTTGTGGGCTGCTGTGTGGTAGATGTGGCTATGGAGGATGGTGTGGAGGTGCTGCTGCTGCTGCTGTCTGGCGATGGCGATGGCGATGGCGATGGTGCTGGAGTTGTCGTGGTCGAAGTTGAAGTCGAGGTGCTGGAAGTGGTGCTTGTCGTCGTGGAGGAACCGAGAGCCTGAGACTGCGAACGAGCCTGCTCTTCGTCGAGCTGCTTCTCGAGCTCCGCCTGCCATTCCAAGGCCTTCTCCTCCAGCGGCAACTGCTGCAACTGCAACGAGATGATGTATGCGATTATGACATGGACATGAACGTGGTGATGTGGATGGGGATGTGAATGTGGATGTGGATGTGTGGATTTTGATGTGGCTTTGCTTGCGGCGTGGATGTGAATGGGCCAAGATGATTGCGAAAGGGAGAGTGAGCGGGATGCTTGAGTGCGTGAGTGGGCGTTGGTGTCTGATCTCAGGCTGAAAGGCATTTACAACAGCGGTTGAGTTGAGTGTCAAAAGCAGGGGGATTCGTGTGAGGAGTCAGAGTCTGGCTTTAATCTCTTGTACAATTTATATTTTTAAATATATGTAGTTCTAAATGCATATCAGGTTTTGTATTTCAGGTATCTGGAGGGGACTTCAATAGCGCAGGTATCGCCTGCGACCCTCGTATTGCCTTACATAGTTCCAGGGATACGCCGCATACTTCGCCTTCTCGTAAGCCTTGTACTTCTTGGTCTTCGCATTGTACTTGCCCTGCTGCTTATCGGGCACAATGGCGGTGTATTTGGTGCCCACACCGGGCACATACTGGGCAGCCAGGCCCGGCACGGAGGTCACTCCGCCGCTGTACGCACTCGTGGCCAGCTGGCCGTAGTTGCCCTGCTTGGGCGGCAGGTTGTTGTAGTTCGGCGGGGCATAGGGTCCGGCGGGTATGGCCCAGTATCTTGGGCGGGATGGCGGCGGCAAGACGTAGCTGACATAGCGATGCATATAAATCGGAAAGAAATTAATATATATTTCAGTTATATAAGTAACGTAACACCGTAGGGCTAGTTTTTCAGGTTTTCAAACCCGTTCTGCACTTACACATAGGGATTGGGGTTGGGCACATCGTCGCTGAGATCCTCCCAGACGGGCGCTGGTTCCCGGTATGGCTTTCGCGGCGGCTGCGGCGTGGTGCGCGGCGGTGGCGGCTGTATCGGTCCTGTGTTGGTGCCCCAATCCACTCGGATGGCCTCCGCCTGGAGTCCGAGTGCAGCGATTGTGGCGACTAGCAGCAGGCAAGGAGTGAGCTGAAAAACGAGTTCGTTTCTGTGAGTGAGGGAATCGAATCCTTGAGAGCAAGCTGTGAGTATTGTTGTGTTATGTTAATTGCTACATGGCTAGGCTGTTGAAGTCAATTAAATCAACTGTTATTTTGTGTAGAAACTCATGGGACTTCCTATATTACATAGATTTTATTTTTAATATTTGGAATTTTATCTTTAAATCTTTAAATTAAATCTTATCTTTAAATTAAATTTTTAGTTAAACTCCAAGTTAAGATACTTTCCGTCAAGAGTCAGCTCAAATTCCGTTGCTTCTTTCTTCTTTCTTTAAATCGTACCTTTTTGCCCTTACCAAAGTTTCAAGTTCGTTGCTTAAGTCTTTTGATGCTGCTTGTAGAAAGGTCAAGTTCGTTGCCTAAGTCTTTCTCTTGCTGCTCATAATTTTTCTAAAGCTCATTTTCCATCGATTTCTACCCGTTCTCGTAATTGTTTTTTGTATTCTTTGGCTTCTACTCAGATTTAAATTACATTTCTGCAAATAGTTCTTTGAAATACGCTTAAATTTAATTAATGGCAGTATTGCTTGGACCTATCTTGTCTTTTCTGTAAAACTAATTCTTAATTCCTCACTAATTCTTGTATTCTCGATTAACTCTTTCTTTTTCTCAATGTTTCCGTTCCCTGATGGGTCAAGTTCATAAACCAAAACCCTTAAATTATCTTTGCTTAATTTATATTGTAACAAATAATAAACCTTTGATTCACCTTCTTTGCTTAATTTATATTGTAACAAATAATAAACCTTTGATTCACCTTCATTATTATTAGTTATTTATATTAAAAGTTCATTGCCTGGATATATTTTTTAATCCCATGTCCTCGGCAGAAGGTGCTTTGCATTGTCGTGTTTTGCAAATTGCTACACGAATGATATCAATTAGATCAGGCCGCCCCCAATTCGTGATGCTGGATCGAGATTAAGCGACTTGCGATCACACACGATATATTTTGCCTGCCATAAAAGCCGCTTTGCCTTATCAACACAGCTCCGATGTCGATTCGATTTTGAGGATCAATTAAAGTCGCTTTATTTAGCCGCATGGCAAATTGGCAGACGGCAGACCAAATCAATTCTGAGACAAAACAAACACTTCGGACTTGAACTCGATTTCTGTGTGTGTGTTTTTTGTATAACTTGAATGTAATAACAATAATTACAGCTGAGCCTCTACACCGGCATCTGCCATTAAGAAAACAATGTCAAGTGTTAAATTGTTGCAGCTGCTTGAGGGGCAACAAAAAAGCGCTCAAATATTCACAGAAATTATTTACTTTATTGTTCGCTTATTGCCTTGCACTTTGCTTGGATGTTTGGCCCATGAATCGCAATTAAATATAAATATTTATGACACTGTTTGTTGGGTTAATTGAATTACTTGCTCAAATAATAGATTTATTGTTGATTAATTATATTCAGTTCAAGTTTTTTAGCTGTCGCTTGACACTTTTTATCATTGATATTCTCCCTCACTCTCTCACACAAATCGATTACAATGCAGAATGTGGCATTATTTATTATTATTATTCGTTCTGTTTTTTTCCCTCAGTCATTCAAGTGTTGTTTGCTTAACTAATGAGCCTTGAGGAAGTGTGCGCCAGCAACCGCCTCACACAACGCACCCAAAACCCGATGCCAGCAAAATGGGGCTAAACCTTTGCGGCTAAATACGGTCATTAGTTACCTCACACAGCATAGAGTTATGGCCCGGCCCGGGAGGATAGGCATCTGGCCACAAATTTGTCAGCGCCCAAAAATGGCATCGATAACAGTGATGTATGGATGCCATCTGTGCGGGGTTTATATTTACTTTTATTGGCCAATTCGATTCGGGATTCTGTTGCTTACAACATGAATCACTGATCTCAGTTGCTTACGTGGATATATTACATGGAAAATTGAGTAGTTTTGTTTTTTTGGATTATTGATTGAGGCAGAATGTGAACGTAATTTTTAGCTTACTTTGGAAACTTATAAAATGCAATTTAAAATTTAATTTGGAGCTTAAGGAATGTTAGTTATATGTATATTGATTAATAAACCTTGCATATAGTTTGTTTTAACTACGTTTATAATTTCATAATTAAATGTTATCAATATTTTTTATCCAAGAAATCTTTTTGTTTTGTTTGCATGAAAGCCCATTTACCTCTTTTGAAAGGTAAATACTTGACATTTGTTTTCTGCACTCGTTTCGGCTTCTCCTTTTTTTTTATGACAACCCAAAAAAGTGTGCAAAATATTAGTATTTACTGTGCACTGTGCATTGGCTCGTAAAAGTTGGCCTTGATTTTTGCGTGATTTTATGATTGCACAAAAGCATTGACAGAGAGTCAGTCGATCGAGGCATTATTGCTGCAACCGGCGGCGGGTTCGGCGGCGATGGCGACTAGGCCAATATGCATTGCGCATAGCAAATAAATGCTTGTCAATGCAAAATTGTCAATCAATTAGCCAAATCGGGGGGATAGTCGGGCCCGCTGACAACATAACTGCCGCCTCTTCGGGGCAAGTGTTGTACATAATTGCTGGTATTAGTCGCCGCACGATCCCACAATGGGGTTACGTCGAAAGCCTCAATTTATGGGCCACAACGCAAAGCTCAAATTTAATTAAATCATTGAGAAAAACTAAACGGGTGCAAAGAGTGGTAATCTTGGGGATTATAAATATTAAAAAAATGATAAGAAAAAGTTGACGGTTTGCATAATTATTTTTAATGATTTTAGGGAGGGTTTGATGGCTTAATAATCTAATATACCTTGGTCTTGAGTATTAAAATTTTAAAAGAAAAGAAATAGTTATTTTATACAAAGCAATAATTAATTTATTTAGCTCCCAAGGATCGTAAGCTTCAAAGATGATTGAGGTACATACATATATACTTATCAAACAATGAGATAAAAAAAAAATCGAACCTTGAAAAAAATATTAAAAACCAACTTTCCATTAAAGTTTCTATACAATTAGTGTAAAGTTCAATTAAAATTGTGTTTGGACACCTTTATCAAATATATGTCGACACAAACAAACATTCAATCTTCAGATTTTGTTAAGTGTGTGTTCCATCGGTGTGTTATCTATCAATAGCATAATTATACCAAAGACAGAAATCAAAGTGGCGTGGACAGCAACGTGTTTTGCTCCGTTTTTTTGTATGAAAAACCTTTTAATGGATTCCAGCTCCAGTTTGACAAGACCTGTTATTAAGCAGCATGAGATGCCATAAACTCGAATTTGTGTAACAATGGGTCGCCCTGCTGGCAGTGTCACTTCCGACAAATAAAGTGGACGCGACCCTGAACTTGAGGAGAACCCATAGACCGAAAACCTCAAAAGCGGCCACGCGAGTTAACATTTTCGACCATATATATGTATATATCTATTTTTTTTATAGGTTTTTCTCGTTTTATACTCGCGAATTGCGACTTAATGGGGCCCAGAATTGCGCAGCCAGTTGAATGAACCCCTCGGTATGGGGGACTCTCCTCTGGGCTGTGCGGCTTTAATGTTTGAGTACTTGGATGGCACGAGAAGAAAAAACCAAGCAATTGGGTTTGATATGTAAATTTTATTGTAAAGAAAATAGAAAATATAAAAGAAAATGTGGAAACAGGAAGGGTCATTGTTATCCCCCCTATGAGCTAAGGAACCCTTGACATTTCTTAATTTTTTCTTCAAAAAAGTGTTCTCTTTCTTAATTAATAGAAAAAGTTAACACTTGGAGCGAGTAGGAAAATTCTAAATAAAAATTTATGGAAATAGTATTATTGTTGAATACTAATAAAAAGAACACAAAATTACGACTTCGAAGGCATGTAAAATGCTGTTTTATACCAAAAATTCAAGTTACTGCTTATACATTATTTAAAAAACAAATCCCAATTAAACATTTAATTCATTTTACATGTGAATATCCCCTTGAAATCTTAATTTTGTTACTGTGTACATATTCTGAGGGGGGGCACTCCTTCCGATCAAAACCGAAACCGATCTTGATCGCGATCTGGTAATGAGCAGCGCTCCGCCCGCGGGTGTTCTGCTCACTAATTAAAAACAATCAATAAAAACTAAGTAAACGCCGAACACACCATACCACACCACACGCTTGCCTTACACCGCATTATCATTATCTGTGATTAACGCAGTTTAGACCGAAAATAATCATTTATTATCAAGCGGCTGCAGTTATGCTTCGTGTTCCAATCCCCCCAAAAAATTAAGTGCTTAGACGAAATATTTTTGCGAAACAACGGCAACGGTTTTGGGTCAAGCTTAGATTTAATTTAATGTTGCCAAAATACAAAAAATATAGTATAGTTTATGTACGTATGTATGTAAGTATGTAGGAGAAGCCAAGCCGGCTGACATGGCATTAACCGTACTATGGTTAGCAGCTGGATAGATCTGGCTAAGATCTGCAGACCGACCGGTCTCTTATAGTTATTGTAAATCTCTTTTATTGCACAACATTATCGCAAGGGGCAGACAAAAAAAAAATACAGAAAATATAAGAAAAAACTGAAAATACAAAACGAAAAGGCGCAACGAACGAAATTTAACGCTTGCATTTGGCGCGTTCAAATTGTAATTCGATAATAAGTATGCCATAATCATTTTTTAAACGCCCTAATTGAAATAATTTATATTGGCTTATGGGGGCGAAATATGCAAGCGCTTAGATACGCCTGGCATCGAATGGTATTGCAGATTGCAGGGTTTTCTGTGGGCCACCACAGCTCCTGCACTTTAATTATGAATATGAATATGGTGGCTTACATTTCTCTCTCTTTTTCGGTTGGATCGTTATGAGTCGCCGTTTGTGAATTGCATTTTTTGCAATGCGGGTGGATGGATGGATGGATAATGATGAATGGTTATTCCCGTGCCTTTGAAATCGTGTCAAGCGTTTGTGCGGGCGATGAAAGTAAGTCAATGATACGGGAATACCAATAATTATACATTTTTTTAGGGTCGAGAGAGATGTGGAAAGGCTGATCACATTCATCAATCAAATTGTCAGAAGGTGATAGGTGGAAAATTTGGCCAGGTAATGATTGTTGCTTTCAAAGAAATATCACTTAAGGGTATTACTCCAGTTATGGCATTGTTATTAATTCATTCAAGCCATAATTCAATAATTATTAAAGGTCTTTGAGGCTTTCGAAAGGTCATGAGATCTTGGATTATCAAATCAAAATGAAATATTAATCCCAGATTAAACAACAAACATGATTTCCATGATATATAATCTTCAAAAAGATAATCTTCAAAAAAATGAATGGAAATCAAGCGATTATCATAAACAAAAATCTGCTATAAATAATCGAGAAACAAGAAACTCAAATCAATATCTATTTTACTTCCGTTTTTCTACGTTTTTAGCCCTATAATTAAATCATGCATTTTTAATAAACTTGACCGTCTAATTAATTAGTTCCCACACTTGATAGATCTTCTCAAAGGTTGTTTCCAAGAATTACAGTCCATAAATTAGCATAAAGTCATTATTTTTAATAGTTAAAAGAAGATTAAACGAAGGTAAACTTAGATAACTTTTTAATTATTAATTACAAAAGGTAATTAAGCCAAATACAACGTTTGATAAAGGTGTTAAAAATAAATAAACTATTGCCAGAAGCCAAAGTAATAAAATAATGTAATAAAATACATCAATTAACTTATAATTCAATCGATGTAAAGACTTGCTAGGAATAAAAAACTATTGACAATGTTCCCTCGATTATTAAGATGCTAAAAACACAACCAATAATGCTAATTATCCATAGATTATCAAATAACAAAAAAAAAACTATAATTAAATCGTGCAATTACTATTCTTCATGGAGGATTTTCCAAACCTAATCCCGACTTAGTCACCATTAGCAACATCCGCTTAAAGATCTGAGTGAAACCAACAATCTGGAAATGCCAGAATGCAGATATACCAGCTCCATGATGATATAGCAATGGTGCTCCATCAATTGCTCTTAGGTGGGTGTTATCTGCCTGGTGTTAACGTGAAAATATCATCCATAAATCTGGCCGCCTGCCTGACTGCCTGCCAGCCTGAGAGTGATCATTAAATTTACATCTTAATGGCTTCTGGGCCAGAACGCGAGAAGACATCCGGCAGATCAGTGAACTGGGTCCAACTACCAGTGACCTTCGCACAGTCCAAGTCGAGAATCATAAATAAAGGGTTTAAGAATGGACTTGGATGTGGTTGGCAGTGGAATGAAATGACTTCATCTGCTCCGAAGCGTGTCACGTAATTAGCTTACAGCGCGCACACACTCATTTGCATATAAAGCTGGCCTAGCCTCCGATTCCGATTCCGATTCAGGTTCGGACTGACAGAGACCGATACTGAAACTGAGATTCAGTGTCATCGAGTTCTCGTTTTTCCAGGCACACAGGCACAAGTACAGAGAGATCCATCTTCGTCAGAGGAGAGGTTCAAGGCCTGGCAAATTGTCGCTCGTTCGCAACGCTCAATGCAATGGCCATCCATCCATCAATTGCGGCAGCCAACCTTGATGAATCGCAGAACAAACACAACACCTCCCTCCCCAAATAGCCCACCCGCATTAAGGGGCTAGCGTTAAATTTGAACATGGCTCTTTGACGCCAAATCATTATTTTCAAAGTTTCGTTTCGTTTTGCGAGTACTATTTGGCTGCGCTCATTTGTCACAGAAATGCGAAAACTTGTTTCCATTTTGATGTTTTCCAACAGCTTAAGCATTTGTTCGAGTTATTTCGCCTGTGGCTTGCCGGCAGCTTGCCATTTGACGCGGTTTTCACTGCATTGCTACACAGTGTACACAATATAATCTCCGAGCACCAAAAATAATGTTCAATTCAATCGGCTTCCTCATCAGTCAGAAGTTTGCACAGCGAAAAACTAAACTTTATTGAAGGGTGTTTTTAATAATTTATAAAATAAATATACTATATGGCTTTAATTCTATTTCAAATTGTCAATATAATGCTGGAAATGTAATTACTTTTGTTCAAGATCGGGCAACGAATATTAAACTCGCAGCCTGACATAAGAAACAAGCTATAAATAAAAATTTTCTGGTTTAAACCAAGCTCTGAACGGTGTTTTAAATATTTAAACAAATATAAAAAGGTATTTTTTTACGAAATTTCTAAGATCTTGTTTGATTTTCATTATAAATTGAAACGGTTTCATGGAAAATTTAGAACAATTTTAGCTGCAGAATGGAAAGGATCCTTATACCGAACGAAATTGTAATTTGTGTATTTAATTAAACATGTAAAATATAATAAAGTGTATAAGAAATTCAAACGATTTTTTTATAAGTTTGTAGTCCATATTTTAAAATATTTTCTTTTTCCTTTCTTTCTTTCAGTACAATTTTATCTATAAACAGAATTTTCTATTAAAAACCATATCTTTGCTGTACCAGGAAGCTAGCTAGATATATTCATAAATTACTTCCCTCGTGTGCAGTGTGCACTCAATATTGCGATATATAACCTTGTGCTGGGAGATCGGCACGCAGCAGCCTCTTTGATCGGCAGTGGAAGATGTGTCTTGAGTTATGATACTTGATTGGCAGCGATTTGTCTTGGTTTCTTGGTGAAGGTGCCTAGCCGGCTGCCTGACTGACGCATTATCGATTGGATTTTGAGGCTATATAACCCAAGTGTTTCGCTAGTTTTGCAATTTAGAATGTCTAGTAAATGCTTTACCCTGACAAAGTAAAGGGGTTTCTTCGAGTGCCTCAGTGTACCAAGAATTTGGACACAATTTTTGGTAGATGTAAATGACATGGCGGTTCCAACGCTCTCTCCCTTCTAATATCAAGTTTCCCATGCCCATACTATAGCCAACTTTGGTGAAATCGTTGGCTCTTTGCATACTTTTCCCAGACCCGGCAATTGTTAGGCAAATAGTTGGCTAGAAAATCAGTATGATTATGCACTTTGATTAATTGCCACAAAGTTCCCAGGCTAAGGGGGAGAAGTTCAGCCCCAAGTCAAGTCCATATCCATAACAAAAGAATAATAAACAATATTCGAGGTATTCGCCGATATAATCGATTGCCAAAATAAAAAAGAAATATGAGAAAAAAATCAAAATGATTTGCGAATCAAATAACGAAATTTATAAGCAAACCAGACGTGGGAGTCAATCATCGGCCAGACAAATGCAAAAAAAAAAGAGAATAAAATACAACACATATAATCAGAAAATATTAATAAATAAGTAGACATCATGTTGATTTCAATTACGCTGGCAAAATGCTGCCTAATAATGCGCATTTTGAACCTGCTCAAGGGGGTTAATGAAATTTCAAATCTCTTCTTGTTTTTTTTTCTCTTTATTTCCATACATTTTGAATAGAGTTATTATTTGCGTAGATCTCCAGCTGTGGCCCTGGTGTCCGTAGGTGGATTCTATTTTCACGACGTCGGGCATTGTGCTCGCTTCGAAATCATTCCCAGAGCCGCAGCAAACTTGACCTTTTCGAGTACTTTTTCGTATGGATGCTGCTGGCTGGGAGTCCGGCTTACAGAACAACATGCAAGGGGCGGAGTCCGCTTTTTAATTAACGCCAAAAATTGGCAAATTAAATACTTGACTTGCGAGCAAACACGATAAATGGCTCGAAAACCACTTACAGAAGCAGCATAGCAGCATCTTGAGGGTTGCGTTGCGCAATTTATTAGACACACTGAGATGAAGCCCGGCTTCTGAACTACATTTGTGGAGGTTAATAGTATTTTGAGCTATTTATTTAAATAGAGAAAAAACTGTATTTCTTTTATTGTAACAAGAATGTTAAAGTTCACTCAACTCAAAGGTGGAACAAATAATATCAGCGGCAGATCAGCTCGAAACACTTTTCAACCAATCATTCATTCTGGACATTCCGACGCGGCTGCCAAAAAATTCTCGAGGCTAGATCGAGATCTATTCATAAATATGTCCTAGGGTATGCCCGAGGGTCTATGCCATTTTCTGTCAGCTCGACATTTGGCCAGTTGGCCGCCCTGATTGACTCGATCGCGATAGCAGAGGCTCATTGAATTTCTGGCATTTTGGGCGGCACAGTTTCGCAAAGAAAAATTGGGGGGAAAACAAAAAATATACCAACGAAAACGAAAAAACCTTCGAGACGTAATAACTTGCATTTTGAGTAGGGCAGTTAATGCGTTTGCCCCGACTAATCATAAATCTCAACGCAGCGGCTAATCAGTGGTTAGCCAGCGACCGTAAAGTTAATGCCTGTCAGCCGCGGCAGTTAAGTGTCTTGAACTTTTTGGCAGGAATGTTGTGAAAATGGGGGAGGAGGTGGGGAAAAATAAATAAATCGAATCGAACCGAACCGAATCAAATCAATGCGGGGCCCAAGACAATGGGCCATAGCTATGGTCAAGACAATGCCCCAAATGGCTTTTGTATGAGGAGGTCAATGTGCTACCGTTAGCGTTGTAGATTGGAAAATGATTTCGGAGTTGCATTTGATTGTTTTGTAAACAAACCGAAAAACGGTCGTTAATTTGTTTAATTCAGGGCTTTGTTGGATTTCTGCATAAAGTCGACATTAATGCCATATTGCCGCCTGGGTTACCATTTCTGATATGCTAACTTTAAGCCATGTTTGTAAATATCTCTAAATAACAAATGCCTAAAAATGGTAACTGACAAATTGCACGCCCCCCTGGGGAGGAGCTGTGTGTTGAAATTATTGATAAACAAATTTATAAATATTAATTAAAGTTCGTGCAACATTTATAAGGAAGTCAGGTTGAAATTAACAAAATACGAATTAAGCAAATTGCATATTAATATGATTATGCTTTGTGTGAGCGCTGAGCGGCGAAAAGAAAAAAAAACACATTTATAAATATAATCGAACACGTTAATTACCCAAATGATGTTGCACAAATATATATTTTGACAATTAAGCTTAAGCTGCGGCTGGGACGGAGGCTGATTTCACCGCGACCAATCGTTTCCGGTGAGACATCATCGGCAGCGCTCATCGTCTCGAGTGTAACGAAAGACTCGGAACACAAACTTGCCACAGAACAATGCGTACGAATTTAAGAATTTAATTCACATGAGCAATTGTGGGTCATTGCCTTTGTCAATTGCTTAAAATATGAACTTAACTCGGTTGCAGATTTTGTTTTGTTTTCGTTTGTGGTTTGCCCTTGAATTGTTGATTATGGGAATCCTCGGCATATCACATTTGATTGTTTGTTAAATATATTTAAAAAGTTGTCGAGAATAATGTTTGCATGCATTTTTTATTTGTTTGTTAAGCTCTGATTTCTAGTTGTGTATTGTGCAACATTTGACATGTTTAAGGAGCTTCATGAAATCGCATTGCTTTATTTTTAATATGCAAAATGAGTTTGTGTAAGCTCAATGAATTGGCAAAAATGTAAAATGAATATAAGCTATAAAAAACCAAAGTTTAAGGTATTATTTTACTAAAGAAATTATCTTATTCTAATCTTTATATTATTTTAATTTAAGTAAATTAATTAGCCGTTATTTTTATATCAAAACAAATGTATAATTTCGTTGTTTTGCCTTTAAATATTTCTTTTTACAAATATTAAGATTCCTATCCAGATGTAGATGACCCTCATTAATCTCTGCTTAAATTTTAAACATATTTACCAAGCCCAAAGAAATGTTTGCATAGCAATTTTAAATACTTCACAAATTCTTTAGATGAAGAGGAATTCAAACCTTGTTAAAATCATTTCAGAGATTGATTCAATCCGTTCAGCCTGAGAATATTTTAGGTAATTCATTAAATCTCACTTCTTTTTGTGTTAATTAACATTTAATTCATTACCAATTATTATTTTAGAGCTGGAAAACAACTTTAAACGATCGCCAGAATATATACATATTTCCCACCCAAATAAGGCAAGGTCCAATGACACGGAATGCCTTTGATGTGAAATTTATACAGTTTGCCCTGGAGTGTGTAACAATTTCGTTGTTTTTTTTAGCGTGCCTGGCGATTTAATTTTTTATTTCCAAAAATTATGTGAGAGCCAGCACGCATGTTCGAAAAATGCATAAATACTTGCATTGATTACCCAAAAATATAAACACGAGCAGGCGACACGTGTTTGAACTTAATCATTAAACGGAAATAAATAATACTCAATAATAATAATAATTAAAATAAAATACACAGATTTACTTACCATTTTGTGATTTGATCTGATCAAATGAAACTCGAAGCTTCCAAGTCGATTAACTGCAAAAATATTAGTTGAAAAGTTACTTTTTATAGATTGGGTTTTGCACTTGGCGTTTGCACACAGAAAGTTGTTTGTTGAATGTCCTACAGAATTTGTTATTAATTTATTTTTTGCAACTAAAGTGGTGTCGATCGAGCAAACGATCACCTGGTTGTCGGTCGTCGGTCACCTGGTCAGCCTCAATCAAACCCACTTTTAGTTTTTATTTTTTTGATCTGATGCCTTGATGCCTGGTAATTGTAGACGACTCCGGCATATCGAATGACACGACGTGTGGGACAATATCAAATCAGATTTAAGGTAAATATCAAATGGAACGGCGGCCCCGTTCATTATGCAATCCCATTACTTAGTTGGACCCTTATGGTAGGTAGTGAATGGTTACATTTCGGCGGTGACTGTAACATGGTGATGATGACGATGACGCCGTCAGTTTGGCGTCTCAATTGCCAGTGTCCATGGCAGCATTTCGATGGAGATCGAGATCGAGATTGAAATTTGTTCCACACATGCACATGGCTTTGCCTGATAAGGGAGGTGGAGTCAAACAGTGGGGCTTCCTTGATGGGAAAAACAAAATGGAGATACCTTCTAATGACTTTTTAATTAAAAAGTTATGTAGAATCCTTGATTCGAAATTGAATATTTAAAAAAATTATAGCTCCCTTAGAGAGTTTTCTGGTTCAGAATTCATTTCATTCCAAGTTCCACTGTATTTTTGGGGGCGTCTGGCCAAAGCCACGATTTGTCGCGCATGCGTAAACTTTAAAACCAATTTAAATGACCATTTTCTTTGAAAAACAATCTAAGGCTGGGTTAATTTTCAATTGGTGCTCTCGATCTTTGTGCCTGCCGCACCACCGGAGTGTCGCAAAGTGAAGCCAAATCCGAGCAACATGCCACGCATTTTAAGTGCCTGCAAAGTCCATGCTATTTGCCATCGTAAATATTTAGCCAAAAGGTTCGACAGTATATGCCAATGCGTATTTGAAGTCCGGCCAAAAAAAATTATGCCGGCCCATGTCACGGCTAAGCGAACGCCAGTTGCTGGCGGAACGTGACTATGTTTGGGTCGCAAAATTAATGGAAACCGAGGGTACGAGGGTACGAGTCCGAGTTACTGCTGACCTCCAGCGGAATCTCTCTCGGAAACCCGTTTCCAGGTGTAATGTCAGGTGACCTTACTGGTTCTCTCAACAGAACCAAGTTTCTTGTGCATAATTATCTTTTATGGAGCCGACAAACTAGTTGAAGATGAGCTCGATTACGTCCGACAAATCCGAAAACAATTTACGCAAATTAACGAGGTTTTATAATCACAGGCACACGGACAGACAGTTCAGGTTCAGTCATTGGGTGTTGGTTGCCGCAAGTACCCACAATTATCTGCCACATTTCCGGCACATTAAACTGAGAAAACCGTATAGATAAAAGGCAAAAACTAAATGGAAACTACAACAAAAAAAAAGTACAAAAAATATTATAAGCCAGACAAAAAGGTATTTTTAAAACTCATTTGCAAGCTGTTGCATTTAAAGAGGCAATGAGCAAGACAATTTGCTTTTTAGTTTAGTCTTTTTCCCTTCCTTTTTAATTTTTTGTTTTTGTGTTGAGTGAAAAGTCATGGGCGAGGTTTAATTTATGGCACCTGAGGGAAAACAGATTTTTCTCTAGATTTTCCTAGCTTGTGTTTGGGTTTTTAGTATTTATTTTTTTACTATTTTGACAAATGTTCGTTTGGTGCGTGCAAAACGGCCGAAACGCCTTCAATTTTATTTTATCTTTTTGTTGGAATTGATTTATTTATTTGCATAAATTTAACACGCCTGCGACAGCAGCTGTGCAGCCTGCGCCTGCAGGCTATAAATTGTCTGCATTGCAGCACGCAAGTTCGTTGCCCAAGTCTTTTGTTTCTGTTGCGCATTTTTACGCTCCTTTATGTATTCTGTATTTCAGTATTTCGTTTGTTTTTTTTTTTTATGTGTTTCTTGCACTTTACGAGAACTTCACAGCGGCAAATGATTAGCACTGTTGCGTGGCTTTTGTTACTTTTGCATCATCACCGAGCACATACTTTGCTGCTGGGCGTTGCTGGGAGTGGAGGATATATACTGGGTGTAGGATATATAGCCGACTGTATATAGGAGCTGTTGGAGTACCGGAGTTAGCGCCAAAGCGTGACAAAACACATTGAAGACACGGGCCGCACTGAAAGCAGCGAATGTGGTAGCATCAGCACAAAGTCTCCGTCTCCCGTTTTGTGGAGCTCCGTTGTGGTCATCAGCTGGTTTGCGAATCCGATCCGAACCGAACCCCAGAGCCGAACTCCAACCCGCTCCGGCTTCGTTTGTGTTTGCTTTGTTTTTTGTTTTTTGTTTTTGTTTTTTTGTGTTTTATTTTGTTTAAAACTTTTCGCCAGCGAGTTTTCATATGTGGGGCCTCACTGGCAACATGTTGCTAGGGCCGTTTCCGGCTTGCGACCCAGCAACACATGTTGCCAAGCACGGGGCCTGGTTTGTTGATAACAAACAACAAAGTAAATACAAAATAAACAAATACCTCGCTGTGATTTATTAGTCATTTAACTATATTATTGTTAAGGTTTAATAAGCTGTGTAAATGCCAGCTTCCCTTTTTTGCAATTCAGACTGGTTCCTATCAATTTATTCTCACTTTTCAAGACCATAAATCATTAGTTTATAAAAATATGCACCAAATAATTGCTATTATAAACAAAGCTAGATCATTTAATTAACAAAGTTAAATATTCTTAATTAATATAAACGCTTTGAATACTTTGTTCTTAGTTGCCTAAGAAATAGTTTCTAAATTTAATAAAGTTTTTTACTCACCAAGAATTTGTAAGCTTTTATTTCCTCTCAAAAACATTAAGCTCATAACATGCTGACTCCCATTTTATGCAAGCGTGCTGTGTAAATATTTGATTCATGACTAATCAGTCATTGGCCAATGGGTACATTCAATTTAGTAATGTTTCATAAATTAGGTAATGCTAATTCCAACAACACTGCCGCCAGATGTGTCCGATAAACATGCAAGGCTAATGCTTTTATTATCGATCGTTGTTGGAATAATTCAATTATATAAATGTATTTCCCTGACTAATTACTGTATATAATTATAATTCAAAAACAATTTATTTTATTAGGCATTATCATTAATTTGTACACACGGTATTTCAGAGTTTTGTGAGGCTTTGATTGAGTTTTGTTATAAATAAAACTGGCACAAAAGCGAATTGGGTATCACAATTATTGTGAATATATTTACAAAATTAATTTAGTTACAAAATAAAGAAAATCTTTGAGCTTAATGTTTTCGTTAGAATTTTCTATGAGAACATTTCCTAAATTTTCCTTTCAATAAATCATTCAGTGATAACATTTATTTCACTAAAAACCTTTTTACAAATATGATTCATATTGAAAATAAGATTTATGTGAACTTTCGGTTTTATTTGGGCCCTACCTATAGGCCTTAACATGGACATCCCTGACCCCTTTCTGTAAATCGTTCGTACAGTGATAACACTCACATACAGAGCCGCAACTACACCGCAACTGAGTCACATTACACAGAGCGATTACGTGAGCGACATTGAAATCGGATATATCTGAGTCGAGTTGAGCTCTTTACGCATGAGCTGAAGGCTGGCATATTTTAATTTCTTTCATTAAACACTTGGGCAGCCCCCACACTCGCAGCTCACAGCACTCGGCTCACAAACACCGAAGTTGTTGTCCCCATCAATTTGATTGGATGTCAGCCGAGTTTGATTTTATTGACTGGCCAAGTTAATGAGCCCCGCGACTTGCAGCCCGAACACTCGGTATAATTATATTATCGGCGGTCGCCTTATGTTAATGCAAAATACTTGTGTTTGCATTTATTTAATTTAAATCATCATTTTGTATGGGGTCTTGTTCCGATTGTTTCCTCATTAAGACGTTGAAATTATGCTAAGTAATTCTCGGGGATTTTGGCCAGATAGTTCAGGTCAATTAAATTGTAAATGCAATTAAAAAGCCATATCAATCAGCTCGCCCATCGATTAGCATACACAAGTTTTTCCCATTATGTGTGTGAGTCGGCTAAGTCTGGGCTGTGTGTCTTTAAGTTCGAATAGTAAATCAACAGAAATGTCTGTTAAG
Source organism: Drosophila anomelani (assembly GCA_035045905.1). NCBI lineage: Eukaryota > Metazoa > Arthropoda > Insecta > Diptera > Drosophilidae > Drosophila > Drosophila anomelani. The sequence goes on from JAWNOO010000165.1 coordinate 4,961,121, forward strand.
ATCACTTCGGTCTGACAAGTTGCCTTTGCTATGATATGTCCACTGGGAAATATATTATGAGATATACGATCGATTAAATATTATTTACTGAACTTGTGCAAGGTTGAGTTTTCTAAAAATATTGGAAAGCCTAAATGGAGTTCTTAAAGAGCACTCTTTCAGCTTTTTTTATTGTTATCATCTCTCATTAGTATTCCCCTTGGTTGTTAATCTAATAATTTGTATCTTTGGCATCTTAAAAAGTTATATAAATATTATTTTCTGTGTCTTTGGCTTGCTATGCGAGGCAGTGTGGGGCAGGCTGGGCGGTTTGGGCGGCCTGTGGAACTGTCTTTGGTCTGCTCGCGGATCATTGCTGGGCAAAACAGGTCTTTCAAAAGATTATTATCGCTTTTATGGTGTTTTTATCGTTTTTACAGCATTTTTTATGTCTTTATGATTGATCTGATGAAGTTTTCAGCTTTTTTGTTCGCTATTTATTCGGGACTAAACTGCTGCTGGTTTTATTTTCGGGGTGAGAGTGTGGGAGAATTTTTTGTGTATAATTTTTTTAATCTGATGCGATAATATTTTAATTTTGATAAATTGCGACTGAAAGTGAGCGGCTAATATATGGTAATTTTCTGTAATCTGTATCCAGACAGGGATTGGATTGGTTAAACTCGGAAACTGGGTTAGGAAACGTTATCGCCCCGGCCCAGCCCAACTCCACCCAGTTCTGGATACACGGCTCAGCTCATATGTAGATATTTATTTTTTCTTTCTGGTTTCTGGACATTCGCAACTTCGTATTAATCTGTCAACGGCTATCAACAAGCGATCTCGCTACCCGGTTACCCTGTGCTCCATATGCAGTTACAGATGAATTAAACATGAGCCAATCCGATACTGATTCACATTGTTCTCTGTTTTCCCTCCACCTGTCATAATTCATAACCTGGCGCGCACATCTAACGAATGCCACCAAGATGTCGGCCTACGAATATACGAGAGTATGCAAATATTGGAACTCTGAAATATTGATATTGAACGCCTGGCTGACTGCCGCAGATAAAAGCTGCACAGTTGAAAAATATTTGCAAGATTTAAGGAGATTTTAAATCTCTTTGAAGGAAGTATTTATATTTTGTTTAATTCTTAGGGTTTCCGTCAAAAACGACTTGAATTTTAAATATATTAAATAGACACTAGATATTAAACCACCACCCCTCTAAGATTTGTATACTTTTCTAAAATCTTCTTCAAGAATTTTCAGATTTTAGATATAATAAAAATAAATATAAAATTGTAAATATTTATTTTACAGAAAAACTAAAACTTCTTTGTCAGATTTAATGGTATATATAGTTAAAAATCCGATTTCTCCACATGTATACATATGCCAGAACGCAGAAAACCCAGCAACCAATACACGATACCGGGGGCAATTGGCCGCAAAAAGTCACAGCCAATAACCCAACTCAATGCCTTCGGAACAAGGCAGAGCAGATCGGTCGGAATGAGTGCGCGTTCGTTCATTTATCTTTATTAGGAATGGCAATTGGAACTGCTGCAGATAACAGACAAAAGGCCCCGGCAGAAGGAGCCGCCGCTCTCCGCACCTCCAGATAGCCAGGTCATTTGTAATGTCTCCGATACGCTCATTTAAGTTAGTTATTTATGTAACACAACACACAGCAACACGACTTGTAACTGCAGCATTTGCACACAATTAAGTGCAATAATTTATGATAAATTGCCATTTAATCAGAAATCATAAGAATGAAATTTAATCAATGCCAATGCCAGGCCAGCCAGGCCGAACCCCAGTCCACAAGCAATTTCTTTTTTTAATTAACAATATGTTAATAATCATCGGGTTGGGGGCTCCCTTTTCAGGTTCAGGTTCAGGTTCAAAAACCACTGGAACTAATTTTGCAAAAGAAGGAATTATTATCGGGTCTTTGCCAATAATACAATAATCCCTCCCCTCCAAAAAATAAAATAAAAACCTGTCAAGAGTGTGTTGTGCGGGTCCATATCGGATATGATTGAACGTATAATTAATGGCCGGGGATTAGCGACAAGTACAAGCCACACATACTGGATGCTGTACCGCCGCGGGCAGCAAATTAATCAGCACACGGCATCGGCGTCGGCGTGGGCGTGGGCGTCTAGATGGAGTGATATAGCCAGACACGGAATGGATCTGGTTCTGAAAGGAGTTTGTCATGGAGCCACTCAAATGGCATCCATCAATAGACAGCCAATGAGCAGAGAATAAAGCGCAACATCCTTGCCAGCTGTTTGAGTCTTTAAATATCTTTTAATAATTCCACAACCTGTTCAGCCATTTGGGTTCATTGTGGTCCATAATATATGCAGAAAAACATCAGCTTCGGCGAATGAACTCTCAAAACAAATGCGACTAAACTTAGCCAGCGCACGAAATTCATTCAAAAAAACACATGTTTAATATATATTCTCATAAAAGCATAACAATGACAAAAACAAACTAAAAGGAAAATGCTTTCCCAAAACAGGAATATAAAAAACAGCGACACATACATACATAGGCACGATTAACACGACAGAAAAAGGGTAAACCAGAAAAACGAAGACAAAGAAAGTGATTTGTTTGAAAATTGTACAACTACGATAATGGCAATCCCGAACATCAGTGAATGATCTAATCCTGCTGCGCCGCCGCCGTCGCTGCCGTCTCTTCCAGATTGCAAAAGACATTGCGCATCTTGTCGAGATCCGGCGGCGCTGTGTCCGGATTCCGTATCCACATAATGTACGCCTGCTTATCGGTGCGCGTCAGGGGCTTGAAGTTGCGCGGATTTTGGGCCTCCTCGTCCTGCAGCTTGGAATTGTATCTTGCGTAGAGGAAGATGCGGTAGCGCCAGTTATCAAAAGTCTGCTTCCACTCGGTCACATGCTTGACGGCGCCCTGCGGCACCGCGTTCAGTAGGTTTGCCAGCTTTAGCCAGTATGGATCCAGCACGGGGTCGTTCCGGCGATGGTCGTTGATGAACTGATGCTGCTGCAGGAAGTGCACATACAACTCCTTTTGCCGCTTGGACATGCGCTCCTTGCGTTCTGTGAGTGAGAAATATTGAAAGCCATTATTCATTTATTAATTCAATAAAACAAAAACGACCACCAACCAACCAAGGCAAGTATTCAAATTTGGAATCAAATTAATGCTGATATTATGCATTTCATGAAATTGGAATGCCATTAATTAGTTTAAATCAGAATATCGATCTTTATGTCTTCTTTGATGGTATATTTCGTATATTTTAGGCCTCTAAGTCGAGGCCTAAGCCTTGTTTTTGTTGATACGAATTTTGTGTGTTGTGATTTTGGTCATATTAAAGCAAGCTAAAAAATAACTTTGAGTAGAGAATCTGAAGTCTTGTTATTGCCTCTTTTAAAGTGACTTTAAGGAATAACAGACACATTCGTAAGCCACTCCAGAGTCTAAATAGGTCTAAAGATTTCACTGTGACCGACTTTTACTATTATTTATTTATTTTTTAGTGGCTGCACATTTGGGTATAACATTTTTAATAGGCCCTTCTTTTCTAATGGGGTTGTATTTATGTATTTTCTCATGGCCGTTCACTTACGTCGAATATTGTTGGTGGTGGTCGTCCCCATGGCCATGTTGACTCCCTGCTGCTGCTGGTGATGATGTTGCTGTTGATGCTGGTGCTGCTGTTCTTGTTGCTGCTGCTGTAGGAGGGCCAAGTGCTGTTGCTGCTGCTGTTGCAAATGCTGGTGTTGCTGTTGCTGCTGAATCATGTACTCATGCTGGATGCGCTCTTGGAGAAGCTGCTGCTGCTCTTCCTCGTGTTGTTGCTGCTGCTGATGCAGGTGCTGGTGATGGGAGGTGGGCGGCGGTGGCAAAGGCAGAGCCGTTGTTAACGGCAAAGGCGGTGGGGGTAGCGGCTGCGAGTGCGGTGAATCCGGCAGCTCGTCCTGCGTATCGTAATCCATCTTAGGCGAACAGGCCTCGTAGGCGGGCATGCCCAGCTCCGCAGAGGCAGCGCCACTGCTCGCCTTATCAATCCGATACTTCATGCTCTCCTCGTGCTCGTGGTCGTGATCATGCTCCTCGTCTTCGCAGGGCGGCAAAGTCATGATCGGGGTAGGTGCCGCCGCCGCCGCCTCCAAAACACTGCTGGGCTGGCACAAATTGGTGGGCTCCTCAGGCGTGGGCGATTCGTTGAGCATTTTCTGATCCGAGCACCGACACTGACGATTTAGCACATAGTTGTCGTCGTACACTGCAAGAAAAAAAGGAATGGAGTCTAATTAGTGGAACTTGTGGGGGTCATATCTTAGGATTAGTCGTAATCAAACATAAAACACGCATTTCCGTTCGCTTAAACATATTGTATTTGTCGCTTAGCACTAGATAAAGTACACATTAACATTCCATTCTCCATTCCCTTTCAGTAGTCGTAGCTGTTCGTGGCCGTAGTGGTCTCGTCCAGCGGCACAAACATGTCCATCTTCTCATAGTCCGGCGGCACTATGTGTTTGTGGCTAGTCCACATGGCGTACGCCTTTTGGTCGGTGGCCGTCAATGGCTTAAAGTTCTTCGGATCGCTCGTCTCCGACATGCTAAGCTTGGAGTTGTATCGCGTGTACATGAAAATGCGGTAGCGCCAGGCATCGAAGGTCTGCTTCCAGTCCTCCACATTCTTTACGGCTCCCTGGGGCACACTGTTCAGACGGTGGGCCAGCTGGGCCCACAGTGGCTCGGTGAGGCCATCGTGGCGTCGATGGTTTGACAGCATACAGGGATTATCCTCGAAGAACTTCACGTACAGCTCCTTCTGGTCCTTGGACATACGTTCGCCGCGTTCTTAAATTAGAAGATTCGCATTAGGTAAGGATCAGAAGCGGCACATAACGACCTAATCTCACTTCTGAAGCGACTCATCAACCCCGGCGTATACGGTGACTGCTGCTGCGAGGGATTCGGTGCGTTCATCGGCGGCAAGGAGTGCGTGTAGCTGGGGAAGATCTGCTGACCCGGTAGCAACTGCTGCTGGTGCTGAGGTTGTGGCTGTTGCTGCTGCTGTGCCTGGTGCTGCTGCTCCTGGCGGGCCAAAAACCGCGACGCCCTCTGCAGGCGCTCCACCTCCGACTCGGATTCTGCCTTGGGTATAATGTCCATGGGATCGATGGACTGTGTCAGCGACTCGGGCGTACGTTCCGCATAGTTCTGGCTGAGGCGCAACTTTTGGGCGCCGTCCACTCCGGGCTCAGCCCCCGAATTATTGCCCTGTTGTGGCTCCAACAGATCATTGTCCACGCTCTCGTTGCTCAGCACCACAGCCGGCGAATTGGGCTGCGAACTGGACACATACTCGTGGGCATGGTGGGATGCGCTCTCGTTGGAGCGCTGCGGCAGTGGCACATGCAGCTGATGTTGGTGCTGGTGCGGATGGGGATGGGGATTTGGATGGTGCGCTGCCGGATGCTGGTGCGACGGGTGCGGTTGATGGTGCTGCTTGAGGGCCGCCATCGAGCAGGAGGGCTCGTAGGAGAGCAGCTCCTTGGCATGGCCATCGTCCAGAGCTGCAATAGGGAGCACATTACAATTTGGGTTTTATTACAGATGGCAATCTGCAGAGACTTACAAGCGAAGCGCCCGCCGCGTCTACATAAAGACAACAACATAGAGAGAGAGATCTACGGGGACACACGGATCTACAAAGAGTTGGGGCTCCGTTTCGTGGATTCCCACGAGTCACTCGGCTGGCTTAAACGCTAGTTGGAATCGCGCGCTTAGTCTACTGGCCTTAATCTAGGCTTACTTGCTATTTACCTTGACTGATCTCTATTACGAAGTTGGTGAGGTCGTGTCGCTGGGCCAGGTAGTGGAGCAACAGCTCATCCGGAATGTTGAAGCCGATCTTCTTATTCCGAAACTCAAAATTATAGATGCCAAAGGCGGCGCGCACTGTGGATCCAAATGGGAGTGCATTAGTTAGTCCGACGTTGCAGCAATCTAGCAATCATCCTGGGATCTCCCACTCCCAGTTCCACCCCATTCCCACTCCACCTGGGCAGCACGCTTACCCACGTTCTTCAGGTCCCAGATGTTGAGGTTGCGGTTCTCCTCCGGCACGCCTATCATCAGCAGCTTCTTCGTGTCGCGAAACTGAAACGGAATTATGATCCCCGATCGCAGCACCATTTTTCAATGCGCCCGCACGCGATTTACCAAAAATTTTCACAGATTTTCCACGTCCGCTTTGTGGCTATCGTCCGTAATTGTTTTGGTCTTTCTCTGCCGTCTCGTTCGTAAACAGCGAACTAGTTCGATAGTATAGTATTCACTTCCATCCATAACTTCGTGATTGTCTGAACACTATCGGTATATTGGGTATCGTCCATACTAGTTCCTGTTCTATCAAAAGGTAAAAAAAGAAATTTAGTAATAAACAAATCACATTTGAAGTGATTCATCAAGTAAAACCGATTTTTCTCATATATTTACATCGGTACCCAAGATTCACGATGCTGGAAAACTGCCAGAGGCATCACATGCTCATTGGCCTTGGAGCCCTGACAATTGTTACCATACTGGTCCTGATAGTGGAGTCGCGCTATGCAGCTGATGGGCCCCGTCGCAACAGGGAGCAACAGTTCGTCATCGAAAACAACTCGACCTGCTGGCGCCACGAAAAGTACACTGTGGTGCAGGAGTGCCATCCTTGCAGTGACTTCGATATAGTTAGCCGGAGCCTGGGCGTCTGCATCCACACGCACTACAAGGAGGTGCTGCGCTGTCAGAGCGGCGAGATTGTGACCAAAAGCTGTGACCGTGTGGCGCTCATCGAGCAGCGCAACTTTGTCAAGTTCGAGGCTCTTTGCCTTGTTGTCGGAGTGCTAAGCTATTTGGTCAGCTATGCCCGGGACCGTGTCCTATCCAGGCGGAACTACATGCGGATCGAGCGGCAGCTGAATCGGGTGCAATAGAGCCGTGCTTCTGGCGGCCAATACCCACCCACCCATGTGATACTCATTGTTGTACGGGAGGTACATTACATTATTTAATTAAGTTTAAGTACATACACGTGAAATACCTTTGTTAAAATTCATTTGCTAATACTAAAGGGTACTGATATTGCATATTCTGCGTGGAATGCTCGTTTTTGTTGAGGGACGGGGGGTCAACATAATTCGGTGCTATTAATATGCATAACATTTTGATTCGATTATAACAATTGTTCCTGTTCCCGAAATTCAATCAAATTTGGCCCATCCATAGGTCATATTTGCAATTAAATGTTGTAAATATTTAAATTGAATCTGTGAAGTCGAGCTAGAAGTGGTCAAGACACGGAACACGCCTTAGAAGTATTCCTTTCCAAAGCAAAGCATTTTGTATAATTATAGATAAAGAACTAGGTTGGCACCAAATTTGATCGGAAACGGGAACATGACGTAAAGATTCAGCTGCCTGGAATGTTATCTATTATCTAAATTTTCGTTCAGTTGCGCCAGTCGGGAATCAGATCCGGCTCGGCTCCCTTGACGGCAGTGGCAGTGGCAGTGGGCGGCATGGCTGGCGGTGCTGCCGCGGGCAAGGCAGGTGGCGTTATCTGCGCATCCAACGTCTCCTCGCTAGTGGTGCTCGCATTGCTGCAGGCCTTCAGCGAGTTGTCCGTCATGGGCAGCGGCTTGGCCACTCCGATGCGCACCACTCCCTTGGGGGCACCCTTTAGGGCCTGCACGGCCTGGTCCAGCGAGGCATTCTCCAAATTAATAGAATTAACAAACAGCAGTCGGTCGCCCGGTATCAGGCGTCCATCCAATTGAGCCACGCCACCGGGCACCAAAGAACGGATGACGATCAGCGTGTCGTTGGGATCCAGCGGATCCTGATAGTCCAGTATGGAGAAGCCGAGACCACGATCACCTTTTACCAATTCAATAATTTGCGGTTGCGAGGACCACATGGCCAATCCAGTTAGAGGCTCCAACGACCGTGACTTTAGCTTGTTAAATGAGGCGGCAGCAGCAGCTACTGAATCGCCATCGGCCACGGATCCAGCGGTGGCCAGACTACCGTCTGACTTGGCCTTTACCAGACGATCGGTGGCGGGCAGCAGGTTCTCAAAGTTGTTGCTCAGCTTTTTCAGAGTGTCATCGGAGAAGGGCAGTAGCGAAGTGCTGTTCCTGTTGCGGCCGCACACCATGCGCACGTCCAGCGGCAGCTCCTTTAGTATGGCGACCACCTCGAGATGGTTCATGCCTAGCAGCCGTTCGCCATTAACCTCCAGCAGTTCGTCGCCAGACCGAAGCACTCCATTAACGCCCACGGGGCCGTCGGGCAAAATTGATCGGATGTAATGATGGGGCCTCACCTCACGTCCACCCTCTACGTCCACGGTGCCCTCCAAGGAGATTCCTAGGCCGCCCACGGCAAACTTTTTGATTTGTGCCACAATAACCTCCACATCAGAGCCGACGATCTTCTGCCACTTCCGGATGATTTCCGTCTCCATGTCATCGGTGAGCTCCGGATCAGTGTAGTACTTGTGACGCGTGATCACACCAGTGTTCTTGGCCTAAGAAAAGGAAATAACCATTATTTTTTGCTTGGCCAGGCACTCCAAAGTAAAAGGTTTACCTCTGTTTTATCTGCCAGGGACACCACCTCCGTTGGTATGATCTTTGTGGAACCGTCCAGTGAATCCCTTACCGCCACTAGCTGCTTGCCAGCACCGAAAGTGCTTAGCGTTGTCGTCGTCGTCAAGGTGGCGGTGGAGGGCGGTGTGGCCATGAAGGCCTCGGGCGCTGGCAATGCCGCCTCCTCCTCCAGATCCCTGGTAAGACTGCGTGATGGTGTTGTCGTTGCGGAAGGCGTGGTGGACACAGGCGTCGGCAACGGGGCCCTCGAAGGCGTTCCAGGAGCACTGGATGGCTTATCGTTGGCAGCAATGGCCTGCTGCAGCTGCTCGAACTTGGGGCCACGCAGATAGCGTTCCAAGCGCAGATTCACCACCTGGCCGGACTTCTTAAGCAGCTCCACAGCCTGGTGGTTCGAGTAGCCCTGCAGCGACTGGCCGTCCACCTCGATAATTCGATCGTTGACCCGAATGCGGCCACTTAGGTCCGCGGCCGAACCAGGCGAAACGCTCTTCACAAAAATTCCCGACAGCTCCTCCTTCTCGCACACGTAACCCGCGATGGTTATTCCCAGTCCGTTGGCGTCCTTCTTCAGCTCCACTTGCAGCTTTTCCGTCTCCGGTAGGGCCAGTAGCTCCTCTAGATCAATGCTGGGATCAATCAGCATGGATGTCTCGCCGCGATACACGAATCTATCATCTTCTGTGGTCGTCTGGGGTGTTGAAGCCGTAGAACTCTCGCCAAATATCTCTGGATATCCGGTGGAGATGAGATATCGCTCCAGCTCGGCGGGATCAACGAGAACGCGAGTGGGCACCACAGCAGTGCCTGGTTCCAGGCTATACTGCGGCGTGGGAACACTCTGCTCGACGGGACGGGCTACCACCAAGCGGACATGCGTTCCAGACTGTCGCAAAACGGCGGCCACCTGCTCAGAGACCATCTCATGCAGATTAACTTCTCCTATCTGCAGGATATGATCACCCGAGCGCAGGCGTCCATCCCTATCGGCCACGCCACCCGGCAGAATGGTCTTCACAATCACACCAGAGTTGCGGGCCCCAATAATACCGAATCCCAGGCCCGTGCCGTCGTTAACCAGTTCTATGGCCTGGATTTGGGCATAGTCCGTGGCATACAGATCCGCTCCGGCCGCTCCCTTCGAGTTCTGACTTTGGGGCCGCGGTTCCTCGCCGGCGCCGCCCGACTTGTCCGGACTACCGGGCGCCGAGTGCGAGTGCGAGGAGGATCGCTGCTCATCGTAGTCGTACATCACCTCGCCGCCGTTCAGGCTTAGCACAAGGTTGCCTGCCACATCGATGTCGAAGTCGTTGGGCAACATGGACGGGTGCTGCGCCAGCTGGGCGTTCAGCTCGGACAGGGAGTCCTGCACATGGACGATGGTGCGGAAGACAGGGTCCTGCAGGATGCCCAAAATGGTGCTAAGGCTCTCCGCCGTCTGCATCTGCAACTTGGGATCATCGGACTCGTCGATGCCCTTTTTCACAGCCTCGATCTGCTGCAGGGCACTGGATATGTCCGCGCTGAGGTGCATCTTGCAGCTGCCACCTTATGGGCGCGGTCTGCGTGCGTCCAGTGGAGCGTGATCCGCCTCTTTGTTCCACTTCCGCTTGCGTTTGCCACTCGAAGGGGGGCGTCGTTGTGTGGCGTTGGCACACTTTGCTCGCGGCGCGAACGTCTAATCGGCTTTGGGCCCGAAGTGGAGCAGCTTTGAACCAGTTACTGTGTCCCGTTTATCTCGCGTGGTCTCCTCGAGCGCTTGGTCTCCTTTTGCTGGTTACTTTCTGAGGTTGTAATTGATTTTTAATTAACCTGCTCAGCATAGAGCTGGAACTAGCATTGACGATATCCAATGTATCGATGCTTTTCCGATCAATCGATGCTACGAGACCAATTAGACATCGATGTTCTTCCACTTCGTGAGGAGGGAAATTAGTTCCATCTCTATGACGAAAAGTAAACTTTACAATTTATTATTTATCTGTTGCTTGGAGCATATTTCCGGTGGAAATGTAACTAAGGCTATAACTCCGGGACTAGGGAACTCCATCGCCGAATGATAATACAAGCCGTCTTTTAGGAAACAATATAGAAGCGCCACCAGGTCTACCTTCAGTTTAAGAAGTTTAGAGAAGCTCCCGTACTCTCGGAAAAGTGTAAAATCGTTGTTAATAAACATAAAATTAAAATTTATTTACATTCTACGGATAATTTTAGGTGTCCTTATGGCAGGAAAACAATCACTTAACTCCCATTAGTTATGTTCCGCTCCTCTTCCTCCTCCAGCTCGATCTCCAGCTTGCGGAAGCTGCGAAAGAAATCACGAGCCATGTCCTTCATCTGTGGTGTCAAGTACTTGGGAAAAATATCTGCCAAGAAATACGGATAATAAAGGTTTGAAAGAAGCCATAAAAACTAAAAAAAAACCTACAATTAAATTCGATGATCAGATCCCCAAACTGCTCAATTTTCTTGTTGGCCTCTTTGATGGCCGTCACCGCGTTCATGTTCCGGCACTTGGGCAGCCCCTCAAGTGGTATTACTTTCGTGTAACCCGGCTGCACCACGTCTGAGATGACCACCTTCAGCTGCCGCTTGTCCAGCGTATTGATGAAAAACGTAAAACCTGTGAACGCCTGGCACAAGTCTATATCATGGCAATAGACCAGATCGTGTAGGTTTCTTCGCACAAAATTTGGATGTGGCTTGTCGGCGGCTATGAAGATAATGTCACCCGGAATAGTGGCGGGATAGCGGTCGCCCTCCTCTTTAAAACAAAAGCGCGTTCCGGCTGTGGTTCCCGGTGCAATGTTGAGCTTGAGGGTGTGCTTGCGCTTCTCCATCCGCGACTCCTTGGCATCCACGATTTCCTGGCGCCACACATTCATCAGCTTCACACACCCAGTGCGAACTTCCTCCAGCGACAGTTGTATGATTCGTTCTGTATTGGCATCCTTTGAGCGCACACCTATTCCGTGCTGCCGGCTGGCGTACAAGCTTGGAGGATTGGCGATGGCATCAATCAAATTTGCGTAGGGCGAGTAGCTGGAAAAGACTCTCTCGTAGACCTTCATGTGATCGCCATCGTACTGATAGGGCGGAAAATAGCCGTTTGGCAGCATCACCCCTTCAAACAGACCCGCTTCTCCATAGCGATCGTATATGGCTCGGTATAGATCGTTGCCTAGGACATCGAACGCCATGTTTATGTAGGCCCACTGTCTCGGCTCGCCCATGGGCGAGAGATGGGTGAGTCGACCCTCCTGGGCCAGCGGCACAAAGTCCTGTTCATCCTTTTTGTCACGGTGTGGACAGAGGCGGATGGCCAGGCGGCGATAGGCCAAAGTCAACTGCTCCTTTGTGGCTCCCCGCGGCTGATCCAACACTGCATAATAGTCTAGCTCCGGGCGGTTCATTGTTTCTACTTGGAATATATATTACTAAGAATATAATTTCGATTACATGTGACAGCAGGTGGTAGCAGCTTACTGAGAATTTAGCGCTGACTTTATTCAAATTATATACAAAAACTCAACTGACGCGGGGATCTGGTTATGGATGAAGTATGCATGTGAACAGTACATTAATATTAGAGCTATGATGGAGATGGAACGGGCAGCAGTGATCAATCAACGTCCTCGGTGCTGACGCCAGTGTAAATGGGTTCCTCCTCCTTGGCCGCTTTTTCCGATTTGGCATCGTCGGTCTTCTCTCCGCCGGCGGCACCATCTGATTCCTCCTCGTCCTCATCTTCCTTACCAGCAGCCAAATCCGCTGCATTGGGCACCCAGAGCCCGGAGTCAACGCAACGCTTCATGTGCAGCTTGGCCACGTCCACGGGCATGGCGGCGATTGTCTTCTGCAACAGCTCCACATCTCGCGACTCGAAACAGGCCTTCAGTTCCTGTTTAAACAAAGAATCGTTTTATATATATCAGGGATTTAAACTGCGAGGATAACCTACATCTGGCAGGGATTCGAAAACATCGGCTGGGTCCAAGCCCCCAGGACCAAGGCGCTCCTTGCGCTCTTCCTCCTCGGCCTGGGCTATCGCCTCCTGGATTTTCTCCTGTGCCCTCTTCTGGATGCGTCCCTTGAAACCCTCAATCTCGCTCTCAAACTGGGCCCGGTACTCCGGCTGACAGTGCTGGATCTTGGAGAAGAAAGAGCTGACGCATGCCCGCGGATCCACGTCCAACTGCTTGGCCAGCTCCAGGATGTACTGCATGCAGATGCACTGGTGCGCCACGTGGGCCATAAGCTCGTGCTTCTCTTCCATCTCCAGGTTAATCGACCAGATGACCAAATAGTTGGCCGTCTCCTCGCCCACCAGCTGCAGGTGGTCCTGCAGGAAACGCTTCGAGTCGTCGTACTTTCGCAGCATGCCGTACTGCTTGCAGAGCTTCTCATTCTCCTTGACGAATTGCTTCATGCGCTTCTCGCGCTCCTCCTCAGAAAGATTCTCGTCCGGCTTGCGACCGGCCTTCTTGTTGATCACAGTCTTCTCGAAACCGGGCTTGCTAATGGTGTCCACATTCCAGGGCGTCTTCTTTTCCTTTTTCATCATATCGTTCTCGATGCGATCCAGCTCCTTGCCCTCGCCCTCGATCTTCTCCAGCTCCTTCTGCGGATTGATTAACAAAGAATTGCATTTTTTTTCTACATGCCAATTGGATGATGACGCACCTTAAGGGCCTCCTCGTCGCCCTCCTTCTTCGAGATTCGCTCCTTGACGTCCATGAGGCGTGCCTGGTAGCTCTGGCGCTTCTTCTTCATCTCGTCCTTCTCCTTGTCCATCTCCGCCATGCGCTCCACGCGGGCCTGGTGCCGCCAGCGGAACAGGGAAGGCGTGTCTATGTTCGGGTGTGTGTCGTCCTCGTCGTCCGAAATCTGAAACGCGAGATGCGGCGAGTTCACCGGCGATTAGAGCTACAGATGGTACTTCTCCCACAGGACGCGTGGCCGGCAACTCACCTCGATGTTTTTCCACTTGCTATAGTCAACCATTTTGCTGTATATTTGCTTTGACTTCCTATGAATGCCGCAGGTTTTTACTCCTTTATACTTTTTTTTGGATTGCTCTGGAAATTTGGGTGACCGTCCCCAAGATACGGAAAAATACCAGGTTAAGCAGTGACTAGCATGCGCGGAAATAGGCCACATTTTGATTAAATAAATTTAAAAGATATTTATAAATTTCTTATAAACTTCCGGATATTGAAATATTTCTTTATTCATAGTAGGAAACAATAAATTTAAATTAAAAATAACTATTCCTGATTCCCATCAATCCCATGACCAAATCCAAAACCAATCGTATGTCCGATACTTAGAGACATCCGACCATCTCCATCGGCCGACATATTGAAAATTGCTCTTGTACCGTGCGGATCGCGTGAAAATTGAGTCGCTGCGAGAAAATTACGAATAACTGCTGAAAATCAATAGTATAATTAACAAATTAACTGTGGAGCAATAGAGTTGCCGTCAAAGTGTAAGTTTGCACAACCTTTTCACCCGTAGCCTACTTGTAGATGGGTTAAAAATGCAATTGAAATTCGGTTTGCATGTGAAGTGAAAATTTTTTTCGGGTCAACGCCACACCCTCTCAAGGCGTCGTAAAAATCCAATTAAACACGGAAAGTGCGAGAGAAGAGTCTTGGCTATTGCTCAAAAAGCCGAATGCCCAGTGCCGGTACTCGATTAGTCATCAAAATTAAAGATATTTTGGCCAAATGTCAGGATTCCAATTGCAGTTGAAGAAAAGTATCTGGTACTCCAGTTCTGCATGTGTGTGAGTGTGTTATGCAGGAGTCGGTGTGTGTGTACGTCATCGGGTGGCGGCAACTTCAGCAGAGAGAAAGCGAGAGAGTGAGAGCGCTGGCTCTCTTTTCTTTTCTCCCCCTCCCCCAATATGTTTGTGTTTGTGTATCTGTGTCTGCAGGAGATAAATAAAAGGTGTTTGCGCTACATTTTGCGAATACCAGTTTAGGTGGGAAATGTCCTTGACTTTACAGAAGGTTTGTTTCCGGTTTTCGAACCCAGTGCGGGTGGGGGCCCAAATATTTGTCAGTAATTTTGAGTTTTTAGTTGATTTGGGGCCTCGATTAATTTCGTGCTCCTGCTCATTGCTCATAATTCCAAACCGTTCGCATTACGTCATCCCAAGCTATTTTCTGATAGACACTTCAATTAATGTAGCCTCTGCTTGTGTGGGTTCGTGTATTTTCTCTCGCTCTCTCTTCGAGGGAAGCCTCTCTCGCACTTGCCGTTTTCTGTTGTTGTTTATTATTTGGTAGCCCGATAAACATTTAAATTGGCTGCGTTTGTGTTGGTGTGTATTTGGAATTTGTATGGCTGCCAAGCCTTGGTGTGTGTTCTTTCCTCCCTCTCTTGCTTATTTTCATTTCCTGCGGCCAAACGCATGAAAAGTGTTTTGAATATGTATGCTGTTTGTTTGTTTGTCTGCATGTTTGACCCACCCCACGTCAAACCCCACCCTCTTCCCAAATGATGTCACTTCCCGCGGCCCCAGACTTTGTGGTCCGCCGTCTTATTTGACCTCTCTCTCAATCCATTTAACACCAATCGCAAATATTAAGTAATCAATGTTGAATTCCGGACATTTCTCAGATTTCCTTATCGTAATTGCCTAAATTTTTATAGATTTGGCTTCATAGTAAAGATTAAGTAATTTGCTTTCGAAGAAACAGCTTTTGGGGTTTACAAAAATATATTTTATAACCCTCTCATAAATATTTTATCAAAAAATCATAATAAAATTTGGACATCCAAAATTTAATTAGTTTTATTTTATAATCTTTTCTAAAATCTTAATTTTAAGGTAACTTTCGGTAAAATTTCATATTATTTTACGTGCCAATTGACTGAATCCATCTTTAACTAACTAAAACCCTTCTATCCTAATGTTTTCAAACTTTATAGCTATTAGTACAGGTGATGATGTCATCATTGCCGCCTAAATTAGACAACTTGCTAAATCTTTCGTGCCGTTTACTTTGATTTAGTTTAGTGTGTGTGGAGAAAAGTGATGTCAAACAAGAATCTACCAAAATCCAAATAAAAAATCTAAAAATAAAAGTACAACATTAATTAGAAAACGAAGCCGAGCGTGTAAAGAAGCCAACATTTCCCTTCTCTCCTCTTCCGTTGCAGGGAATCAGAGCAAAGGGAGAGAGGGATTGGAAAAGTGGAGGAGTGGCGAAGGAGTGGGAGAGAAGTCAAAAATAGCTCTCGAGAGGCAGGCACAAGAGGCACATAGACCCTTTGAAAATAGAGCAGCAGGCTAATGCCAACGGAGTCGAAGCCCTGGATATTATAGATATAGAAATGCCACGACCGGAAGAGACTCACTTGCAGCAGCTGCTTGTACAGCTGGAGAAGGTGCCACGCCCCCAACTGCAGCAGAAGTTCCTTGCACACTTTAGGAAGCAGAGCAATTGCAGCTTAGAGGACTTTGCTGCCTACTTTCTGGCCGCCTTGAGAAAGCAAACGAGTCAATATTTCCAAGCTAGGAGCTCGGACACACCCGTGCACTCGTTGTCCGGGACCCCCGTCCGCCAGCCAAAGCCACCGCCTGGCGATGCATCCAAAGAACTAGATGAGCATCAACAGCAGCAGCAACAGCTCAATGACTCACTCCTCAACCGGAGCACTTGCAGCGTGGGCTCCACATCGACTCCAGTGCGGCAGCAGGGCCGAAAATCCGTTCCTGGCAGCGGCAGCGGCAACAATCAGTTTTGCAGCACGCCACAGACCACCGGCCACAGAAGCAGTGGTGGTGGAGGTGGAGCAGGATCAGGAGGTGGACACAGTTTTTGCCTGGGAGACTTTCTGGTTAACTCGCCCAACCAAGGCCAGCAGCGATCCAAAAAGAAGACTACTCCCCAGCAACAGTCGCAGAACCAACTTCAGTCAACTTCAGGAGCTGCATCTGGCGGCACCACTCAGTCCAAGCCGCGTCGACGTGTCCTCCCCATGACCATCAGCAAGAATGTCTCGGCCGGCTCCTCTTTCGGAGACACCAGCTCTTTCAGCAACGACAATAACTTGTGGCGGCTCTCCCAGAGCAGCGAACTCTTTGATAGAAGCCAGGGGGCAGCCTTAGATATGGAGGCGCGTAAAACCCTGCTCCTGCACAAGCAGGAGATCAAGAGTGAGGCGCCCGTTAATGTCAGTCAGCAGGAGGGCAGGGCAGCAGAGGATGATGTGTTTCCGCAAGACACATTCTCCCTAGAGGATGTGACCGATACCAATCATCTGCAGCTCCTATCTACCATTTATAGCCTCCTCATGGACTTGAATATGGTGCCCAATGTCCTCAGCGAACTGAGTTTCGTGCTGCAGTTGACCAACATACGGGATCTGGGTCAATCCCCCGTCGATACGACTTCCCACTGCACGCCTTTGAATCGTCTTTCGGACTACAAGAGCTGCGTTTACTTTGCTTTAAAACTCCTGGAGAACCAGCAGATGTTATTGCTGCAACTGGACAAAAAGTCGTTGGGGGTGTTGCTACAAAACGAGAGAATGAACCTGCTGCCATCGGGCCTTGTCCAACAGCTGGAAGCGTCCTGTCAGCAGAAACCGGACTCGGCTCCACCTGTCGCTCTGGACACGTCCTCCTCCTCGCAACACAACGTATATTACCATGTTGAGAAGGACTCACGGGATAATTTTCCATCGCAGAACGAGTTCGGGGCCTTCAAGACGCAACGAGATCTTTTTTACAAGGCCCTCAAGCAGTGGGAGTTGGGCCACCTGAATCGCAACTTTAATTTCGGCTCGGAGGTGGCGTCCTGCATCCGGGAGATCTTCAAAGTCTCGGAACACCCTGTGAACATGGCGCACTTTGCCAAGCTGTTTGTCAGCCAACTGCTGATCTCGGCCACCGAGAACACTGAATCGCCCGAAGAACTAGGCTTGAAGTTGGACCCTCTCAGACTCAATCGCTTGGCCCAGCGCCTGGTTACCTCAGACTCCAGTGTGGAAGGCCAGTTTCCGCGATCGCAGGCCTTTTTCCGCGACTTTATAGCCAGCAGCGCATCGATGGCGTTTCTTGTTCAGCTCAAGCTGGCCCTGTTCGTTCAGCTGCTGCGGCACAACGATTCTACCTTCGATTTGCTGCAGTTGGCGGAGGATGTCTGCGCTGAGGAGGAGCAGTCAGCGCAGCAGGGTCTCTACATAGTCCGCGTACAGACGATGGCCAATATGCTGATTCTGGCTAAGTTTTTGGGTTTTGTGAGCGTCATGCCCTACAGCGGGACTACGCAGCACGGAAATCCCTCGCCGCCGTATCTGTGCCCACAGCAGTTGCAGTTACGCAGTCGCTTCCAGCCGGATTTCAATCTTCGGGAGACGTTCGAGCGCTCGTTGCGCAACGGGAAGCTGCTCATCTCGCTGCCGTGGCTGGTGCAATACCTCGCCATGCTAGATCCGGTCAGCCTGCATCTACCAGACACACTGGCGACCCTGGAAATACTGTACGGACTGTATGCTTCGTTGGGCATGGAGAAATTGCAGGCTGGAGCAGTGTTTATAGCTAGGTGTTGTATTGGCTGGCTGCTGGATGCACAGCCTCAACTGGTTAATGCCTACTATAATCACAGGTCAATCAAGACCAGCGGACACGCCAGCGCTGCGGCCGTTGTGGAGCTTTGCCTAAGTGGAATCCGCTGCCACGAGAAATCTCTTGGTCCCCTGCTGGAGGAACTGCTGCCTGTTGCCTGTCCCTTTCTCCAGGAATTCAGGGTAAGCGTCGCCCCCTCTCGGCAGGCAAAAAGTGGCCGTTTCCGGTACATAACCACTCGCCTAGAGCAGCTCCAGCAGGGCAGCAGCAGCACTTCTGTCACTAAGGAACCAATGGTTTCCACCGAGCTGACTCCTGCGGAGCAACAGCAGCGAAAGCTGGCAGAGGCCTTCCTGCACTCCCAGAACGCCTCCACTCGCCGACTGATCGAGTTTGTTACGGAGCGCAGCTTCAAGTGTGTGGTCAAAGATGCCCAACAGGAGATCTTGCTCCCGTCCAAGGCCGGTGCGGATGCCAAGGTAAACGAAATTTGTTCCGTAAAGCAGGATGATGTCCTGCAGCAGCTTCAGCACATCTTTCAGGGGGCTAAAGAACGGGCCTGCCAGAGCTGGAAAGAACGGGTGCCTAAGATGCTTGACAAACGTATAGAGCAGTCACTGGAGGCGCTATTGCCCTCCAGTACCAATGCAGTGCTGCGCTTCACATATGCCCATTTGATTCGCGGCCAGGTGCAGACCCAACTGCAGCAGTGGCTGCAGTCCAGCGTACTGCAGTCCACCTTTTATCACGGAGACCTCAAGGAGCTCGCGACCAAAGTGTGCAACTCCAACAAGAACAAGGCGGAAGCGGCAGGTTCCGGTGGCGGTTCAAGCGAACTTCAACTCAGGCCGGGTGTGGGCTTTAGCCTTTCGGAGCTGCTGTTCCAGCTACAGCAGTGGCTGCACCACCTCAGTTTGCGGCCGGAGAATGTTGGCTGCCGCCAGGAGCTGGCCGAGTTGCTACGACAGTGCCAGCACGCGGCTCTACTGCCACAACTGCCCACGATATTCTACCATCTGATTGGTTCCGGCTTGGTACATCTGCTCCAGTTACTTATCAACCGAAAGCCCGACTTCCTTGACGAATTTGTAATCTCCGCTAGCTGTGGCGTGTGGCGTTCGCCTCAGTTCAAGACTAGCGAGGCCTACCCCGGAATCTTTGAAGGCCTACTCAGCGTGCGCTTTATACAGGAACTGTCCTTCAAACCAGATGGATTTCGCCTGCTGGAGCAGCTCCTCCGCTCAATGCTGCTTACGGGAGCTGTGCGTGCGGAGCAGCTTAACGAGATGTTTATGCCGCTCTTCGCGGAGAGTTGGACACCGTTTGTGTGGAACACCCTTTCCAATCTGCTGCAGCAGCTTTCGCTCTCGGGGAGCAATGGCATGGACGCCGGCAGAATCGACACCTCCGGAGACAGTAATGAAGACGAGGCCAAGTCGCATCTTTTCATGGAAATGCTGGCCGATCTATCGCGTGATCTGGATAGTTTTTAAGGGCAAAAATATGTATGTTGGTTATGTAACTTATCGTTTCCGTTTCGAATAAAATGTTCCTTTTTCATATACTTTTCTGCTGAAAATACCTCACAAATGAATAGCACTGTCTTTATTCGGTATGTTGCTTGGCGATAAGATAGCGATAGCTGGCGGAACCTAATCAGCGCGAGAATGCGTCAGAGTGGCAGTTTTAGTTCGGTTATTGAGTTTGAACATTGAGGCCAGATGCTTAAAGGGGGCGAGGTTTCCAGCCGATGTGGTCATCGGTCGATCTGAGGGGCAGTTGGCAACGTTCACTCAATATATGATACATAAATGTGTGAAAAACTCTAAAAGCGATGCCGAATAACAGCTAAAAGTTAATTGTGTTTATCAGAAAATGTAATTATGAAAGAATTTAATTCGAAATATTTATGTTCAGCTGGGAAAATAAATTTTTAGAAGAGGATCCAAGAATATAATGAAAGTTCTTAATGTTTGTTATGATTAAAACGACTTAAACTAATTATTTTCCCCCTCCGTTTCCTCCATTACAGTTGTGCACGGTCGAACATTTGATGAGGAGAAGGAAGAACCAGTGGCAGTATTAAATCGAAAACAAGAGCAGCTTTAGGATTTCATCTGGAAGCTTTTCAATATCCAAAAACGAACGAAACACTTAAGAGAATAGACAAGTAATAACGAACCGAGCAAAATGGAGAACTTCACACCCAAGGAGGTGAAAATCCTCGAGACAGTCGAGGACATCCAGGAGCGACGTGAGCAGGTGCTGTCCCGCTACAATGAGTTCAAGATCGAGACGCGCCAGAAGCGCGAGAAGCTTGAGGATTCGCGCCGCTTCCAGTATTTTAAGCGCGATGCCGACGAGTTGGAGTCTTGGATCCACGAGAAGCTGCAGGCTGCCAGCGAGGAGAGCTACCGCGATCCCACCAATCTGCAGGCCAAGATCCAGAAGCACCAGGCCTTCGAAGCCGAGGTGTCGGCGCACAGCAACGCCATCGTCTCGCTTGACAACACCGGCCAGGAGATGATCAACCAGCAGCACTTCGCCTCCGAGACGATCCAGCGTCGTCTTGATGAGCTCCACCAGCTGTGGGAGCTGCTCCTCAGTCGCCTGGCCGAAAAGGGCTTGAAGCTCCAGCAGGCACTCGTCCTCGTGCAGTTCCTGCGCCAGTGCGAGGAGGTGATGTTCTGGATCAAGGACAAAGAGACCTTTGTCACTGCCGACGAGTTCGGCCAGGATCTGGAGCACGTGGAGGTGCTGCAGCGCAAGTTCGACGAGTTCCAGAAGGACATGGCATCGCAGGAATACCGTGTGACCGAGGTTAACCAGCTGGCCGACAAGTTGGTCCAGGACGGCCATCCTGAGCGCGACACCATCACCAAGCGCAAGGAGGAGCTTAATGAGGCCTGGCAGAGGCTCAAGCAGCTGGCCATTGTGCGTCAGGAGAAGCTCTTCGGCGCCCACGAGATTCAGCGCTTCAACCGCGACGCTGACGAGACCGTGGCCTGGATTGCCGAGAAGGATGTGGTGCTGTCGTCCGATGACTACGGCAGGGATTTGGCCAGCGTGCAGGCCCTGCAGCGCAAGCACGAAGGCGTCGAGCGCGACCTAGCTGCCCTGGAGGATAAGGTTTCTACTTTGGGAGCCGAGGCCCAGCGCCTGTGCTCCATCCATGCCGATCACAGCGACCAGATCCGCGACAAGCAGGCAGAGATTGCCAACTACTGGCAGAGCCTCACCGCCAAGGCGCGCGAGCGCAAGCAGAAGCTGGACGAGTCATACTACCTGCACCGCTTCCTCGCCGACTTCCGCGATCTGGTTTCTTGGATCAATGGCATGAAGGCCATAATCTCGGCCGATGAGCTGGCAAAGGATGTGGCCGGAGCTGAGGCTCTGCTCGAACGCCATCAGGAGCACAAGGGCGAGATCGATGCCCGAGAGGACAGCTTCAAGCTGACCACCGAGTCTGGACAAAAGCTGCTGGAGCGGGAGCACTATGCCGCTGCGGAGATCCAGGAGAAGCTGGCGGCTCTGGAGAACGACAAGAGCTCGCTGCTGGCCCTGTGGGAGGATCGTCGCATCTTGTACGAGCAGTGCATGGATCTACAGCTCTTCTACCGCGACACTGAGCAAGCCGACACCTGGATGGCCAAGCAGGAGGCCTTCCTGGCCAACGAGGACCTCGGTGACTCCCTGGACTCGGTTGAGGCGCTGATCAAGAAGCACGAGGACTTCGAGAAGAGCCTGGCCGCGCAGGAGGAGAAGATCAAGGCTCTGGACATTTTTGCCACCAAGCTAATCGATGGCCAGCATTATGCCGCCGACGATGTAGCCCAGCGTCGCCAGATGCTGCTTGCACGCCGTGCCGCTCTCCAGGAGAAGTCTTCGAAGCGCCGCCAGTTGCTTGAGGACTCCAATCGCTACCAGCAGTTCGAGAGGGACTGCGATGAGACCAAGGGCTGGATCAGCGAGAAACTCAAGTTCGCCACGGACGACAGCTATCTGGATCCCACGAACCTCAACGGCAAGATGCAGAAGCACCAGAATTTCGAACACGAACTGAATGCCAACAAGTCGCGCATCGAGGACATCACCAACGTGGGCACCGAACTGATCGAGAAGCAGCACTACGCAGCCGACCAGATTAACACTCGCATGCAGGAGATCGTCGTACTGTGGGAGACGCTCGTCCAGGCCTCGGACAAGAAGGGCACCAAGCTGAATGAGGCGTGCCAGCAGCAGCAGTTCAATCGCACCATCGAGGACATCGAGCTGTGGCTCAGCGAGATCGAGGGCCAGCTGCTGTCGGAGGACCATGGCAAGGACCTGACCTCCGTGCAGAATCTGCAGAAGAAGCACGCTCTGCTGGAGGCCGATGTGATGGCCCACCAGGATCGCATTGAGAGCATCAAGGTGGCGGCCAACAAGTTCATCGAGTCGGGCCACTTTGACGCAGACAACATCCGCAACAAGGAGGGCAACCTTTCGGCCCGGTATGCCGCTCTCGCCGCACCCATGGGCGAGAGGAAGCAGCATCTGCTGGATTCGCTTCAGGTGCAGCAGCTCTTCCGCGACTTGGAAGACGAAGCAGCCTGGATCCGAGAGAAGGAACCCATTGCCGCATCCACTAACCGCGGACGCGACTTGATTGGCGTTCAGAATCTGATTAAGAAGCACCAGGCCGTTCTTGCCGAGATCAACAACCACGAGGCCCGCCTGCTGAATGTGATCAGTTCGGGAGAAAATATGCTGAAGGACCAGCCTTTTGCTAGCGACGACATCCGCCAGCGACTGGAAGCCCTGCAGGAGCAGTGGAACACCCTGAAGGACAAGTCCAATCAGCGCAAGCAGGATCTGGATGACTCGTTGCAGGCTCACCAATACTTTGCCGACGCCAACGAGGCAGAGTCTTGGATGCGCGAGAAGGAGCCAATTGCCACCGGCAGCGACTACGGCAAGGACGAGGACTCTTCGGAGGCGCTGCTCAAGAAGCACGAGGCTCTGGTCTCCGATCTGGAGGCCTTCGGCAACACCATCCAGGGGCTGCAAGAGCAGGCTAAGAACTGCCGGCAGCAGGAGACGCCCGTGGTGGACATCACCGGCAAGGAGTGCGTCGTGGCACTGTACGACTACACCGAAAAGTCGCCGCGCGAGGTGTCCATGAAGAAGGGCGACGTTCTCACGCTGCTGAACTCGAACAACAAGGACTGGTGGAAGGTGGAGGTCAACGATCGCCAGGGCTTCGTTCCGGCTGCCTACATCAAGAAGATCGAGGCCGGACTGAGCGCCTCGCAGCAGAACCTGGTGGACAACCATTCGATCGCCAAGCGCCAGAACCAGATCAATTCGCAGTACGACAACCTGCTGGCCCTCGCCCGCGAGCGCCAGAACAAGCTGAACGAGACCGTCAAGGCGTACGTCCTGGTTCGCGAGGCCGCCGATCTGGCCCAGTGGATCCGGGACAAGGAGAACCATGCCCAGATCGCGGATGTGGTCGGTGAGGATCTCGAGGAAGTGGAGGTGCTGCAGAAGAAGTTCGACGACTTTAATGACGACCTGAAGGCCAACGAAGTGCGTCTGGCCAACATGAACGAGATCGCCGTGCAGCTGACATCCCTGGGCCAGACAGAGGCCGCCCTGAAGATCCAGACCCAGATGCAGGACCTCAACGAGAAGTGGAACAATCTGCAGACACTCACCGCCGAGAAGGCCAGCCAGCTGGGCTCCGCCCACGAGGTGCAGCGCTTCCATCGCGACATTGACGAGACCAAGGACTGGATTGCCGAGAAGGCCAATGCCTTGAACAACGATGACCTGGGCAAGGATCTACGCAGCGTCCAGACCCTGCAGCGTAAGCACGAGGGAGTGGAACGCGACCTGGCCGCCTTGCGCGACAAGATCCGTCAGCTGGATGAGACCGCCAACAGGCTGATGCAATCGCATCCCGACACCGCCGAGCAAACGTACGCCAAGCAGAAGGAGATCAATGAGATGTGGGACCAGATCATCACCAAGTCGACCGCCCGCAAGGAGAAGCTCCTGGATTCGTACGATTTGCAGCGCTTCCTGAGCGACTATCGCGACCTGCTGGCCTGGATCAACTCGATGATGAGCCTGGTCACCTCCGATGAGCTGGCCAACGATGTTACCGGTGCCGAAGCTCTGATTGAACGTCACCAGGTAAGGATCTCCCTGGGGAGGATTACGTTTAAGTGAAACTAGGATCTCACTAGGCCTGCTTGTGGTTTATTTTGATTATATCTCCAGATAATACCCAAGCAGACCCGGAAAAAGGGTTAATAAATCCTTTTTAAGTCTTATAGAGTCCCCTCTGCAGTACCATTTTATCCTTATTTATAAACCCTTTCGACTATATCTTGTTTCTATTTGGTTTTCGTTTCTTTATTTGGTTCGTGTCATGTCATAAATGAACAACAAACAATCGACAACAACGCCAACTACAACGGTTCATCATGGTTCATGACAAATCCCTCTCATGGTTCTGTTTCTGCATTAAAAAATCCCAAACAAATATATAAAAAATCAAATCCGATCGCAGGCACATCGTGCTGAGATCGAATTTACACTGGGCAGCAGCTCGGCTCCAGGAGCCACCGCCTCCTCGAGCACCAGCATCGCATCTCCATCCGGCGACGAGGTAGATCCTTCGCTAATCCACCATCATCCCAAGCCACGATCCGTGTTTCGTTGTGTTTTATGTATGTGTGTTCGCGCTTCTCTGATCCAAACATACATTTGTCATATCATCATCCTAAAATCCCATTTTACCAAGTGTATTTCCTCGGCAACACTTGAAATTCCTTCTCTATCTTTATGTCAATCAGTGTGTACATAGCCGACCACATTTAAAGCTTTTACATACATACACGCACATTGTTCTTGTTATTTAAGTAACTCCAAGCGTTTTCTTGTTATCTTATCTAATATAGCTTACACATATCGGGCAATCATCGGCATATAACCTTCACACTTGGATTTCACAGCATTAGATAGGATTTTACACACATAACCTTTAATGATAAAAATCACGCGGAAACTTAAAGATCTCTTTTTTTGCATAGATTTGTTGTCTAAAATTATTATTAGAATTGGGGACCTTCATCTCGAAAATCTCTAGAAAACCCTTTAATATTTTCAAGTTAAGATATATGTGAAATAAATCAGATATTGTTCGATTATAATTATATAAATAATATTAATATGTTAACGTTAAATGCTAGATTCTTTAAATATTCTATTTTTCCATAAAACCATATTTTATTCGCCATGAAATTTCCATATTAGGGGTTATATTTTTTATCATTTCTGGTAATTTTGAATACTTGTTTATATTTAATTTTTAAAACTTTAAAACCCACAAAAAGCAGGGATAGATAATTGTGTAAAACAAACTTCTCATTAAACAAACAAGCCCCGAAATTCGTAATTCTTCACACATTTCATCCATTTTATCATCCACCGAAAACTGTTCAGTTTTACTTCGTTGTTACTTTTGACTAATTCGATGCTGCAGCAATCGTTCCTCAGCGGCCAAGCATTGCCTTGTTGTTCTAACCCGGTGTTACCATTATCAAAGCCAAAAAAGGTTCAAAACTAATCCAGTTTCCATCCCAATTTTTCCCTAGGAACATCGCACCGAGATCGATGCCCGTGCAGGCACCTTTGGTGCTTTCGAGCAGTTCGGCAACGAGCTGCTGCAGGCAAACCATTATGCCTCGCCCGAGATCAAGGAGAAGATCGAGGATCTGGCTAAGGCGCGCGAGGACTTGGAGAAGGCCTGGACAGAGCGCCGTCTGCAGCTGGAGCAGAACTTGGATCTGCAGCTGTACATGCGCGACTGTGAGTTGGCCGAGTCATGGATGTCGGCCCGCGAGGCCTTCCTCAATGCGGACGACGATGCCAATGCCGGAGGTAATGTGGAGGCGCTGATCAAGAAGCACGAAGACTTCGACAAGGCCATCAACGGGCATGAGCAGAAGATTGCAGCCCTGCAGACGGTGGCGGACCAGTTAATCGCCCAGAACCATTATGCCTCCAACCTGGTTGACGAGAAGCGCAAGCAGGTGCTGGAGCGCTGGCGCCACCTCAAGGAGGGTCTGATCGAGAAGCGGTCGAGGCTGGGCGACGAGCAGACGCTGCAGCAGTTCTCGCGCGATGCCGACGAAATCGAGAACTGGATCGCTGAGAAGCTGCAGCTGGCTACCGAGGAGAGCTACAAGGATCCGGCCAACATTCAGTCGAAGCACCAGAAACACCAGGCCTTCGAGGCTGAGCTGGCGGCCAACGCCGATCGCATCCAGAGTGTGCTGGCGATGGGCGGAAATCTGATCGATAAGAAGCAATGCAGCGGATCGGAGGACGCCGTGCAGAAGCGGCTGACTCAGATCGCCGATCAGTGGGAGTATCTGACGCACAAGACCACCGAGAAGTCGCTGAAGCTCAAGGAGGCCAATAAGCAGCGCACCTATATCGCTGCTGTCAAGGATTTGGACTTCTGGTTGGGCGAGGTCGAGAGTCTGTTGACCACTGAGGATTCTGGTAAGGATTTGGCCTCAGTCCAAAACCTCATGAAGAAGCATCAGTTGGTCGAGGCGGATATCGTGGCGCACGAAGACCGCATCAAGGACATGAACAACCAGGCCGATTCCTTGGTGGAGAGCGGCCAGTTCGACACTGCCGGCATCCAAGAGAAGCGCCAGAGCATTAACGAGCGCTACGAGCGCATCTGCAACCTGGCAGCCCATCGCCAGGCCCGTCTCAATGAGGCCTTGACCCTGCACCAGTTCTTCCGCGATATCGCCGACGAGGAGAGCTGGATCAAGGAGAAGAAGCTGCTGGTTGGCTCCGACGACTACGGCCGTGATCTAACCGGCGTCCAGAACCTCAAGAAGAAGCACAAGCGCTTGGAGGCTGAGCTGGGTTCCCACGAACCGGCCATCCAGGCCGTGCAAGAAGCTGGCGAGAAGCTGATGGACGTCTCCAATCTGGGTGTGCCCGAGATCGAACAGCGCTTGAAGGCACTGAACCAGGCCTGGGCTGAGTTGAAGAACCTAGCTGCTACTCGTGGCCAAAAGCTGGATGAGTCGCTGACCTACCAGCAGTTCCTCGCCCAGGTGGAGGAAGAGGAGGCCTGGATCACCGAGAAGCAGCAGCTACTGTCCGTCGAGGATTACGGCGACTCTATGGCCGCCGTCCAAGGTCTGCTGAAGAAGCACGACGCCTTTGAGACGGACTTTACCGCCCACAAGGATCGCTGCTCGCTGATCTGCGATCAGGGCAGCGAGTTGGTAGAGGCTAAGAACCACCATGGCGACTCCATTGCTCAGCGCTGCCAGCAGCTGCGCCACAAGCTGGACAACCTGTCCGCCCTGGCCGCACGCCGCAAGGGCGCTCTGCTGGACAACTCGGCCTATTTGCAGTTCATGTGGAAGGCCGATGTGGTCGAGAGCTGGATCGACGATAAGGAGAACTATGTGCGCTCTGATGAGTACGGACGTGACCTGTCCACCGTGCAGACGCTGTTGACCAAGCAGGAGACATTCGATGCAGGTAAGAATCACCGGGGATTTATCATAAAAGATTAAACTAATACTGAGGACATTACAATTTTTCGCAGGTCTCAATGCCTTCGAGCAGGAGGGCATCCACAATATTACGGCACTGAAGGACCAACTCATCAACGCCAGCCACGCTCAGTCGCCGGCTATCCTGAAGCGTCACGGAGACGTTATTGCCAGGTGGCAGAAGCTGCGCGACGCCTCCGAAACGCGCAAGCAGCGACTGCTGGCCATGCAGGAGCAGTTCCGCCAGATCGAGGAACTCTACTTGACATTTGCCAAGAAAGCTTCGGCCTTCAATTCTTGGTTCGAAAATGCCGAGGAGGATCTCACCGATCCTGTTCGCTGCAATTCGATCGAAGAAATCCGCGCCCTGCGCGACGCCCACGCCCAATTCCAGGCGTCACTGTCGTCGGCCGAAGCTGACTTCAAGGCATTGGCAGCACTCGACCAGAAGATCAAGAGCTTTAATGTTGGACCCAATCCCTACACATGGTTCACCATGGAAGCTCTTGAGGAGACCTGGCGTAATCTGCAAAAGATCATAGAGGAACGCGATGGGGAACTTGCCAAGGAGGCCAAGCGCCAGGAGGAGAACGACAAGCTGCGCAAGGAGTTTGCCAAGCACGCCAATCTCTTCCACCAGTGGCTGACAGAGACAAGGTGAGTGACGGTCCCCGAGTTGGCCAGGGCTTTACTTGATCCAGAAGTGTGCGTGGGTTTTATTTTCGTTCTGTGTGGGATCGAATCCATAAAGCACCATCCATATCCCAATCCACACAATTCCGAAAACTCTTGTGGCCTCGACTCTCTCTATGTCTCGTCCTCGTTCCCCATTCAAATACGTAACTGAACGAATGTATTCTATTTTCTAGATATTATATGCTGGGTTATAACCGTCAAGGGTAATTAAGCGAGCAGGGGCAGGCAGGGTCCGGGTCCCCAGGGTCCCGACTCCCGACTCCTGTCTCAATTCAACTGCGTTTCGACTACCATTTTCTGTTGTGTGATCTCTTTTTGGTTCCTTAACGCGTGTTGGAGCTCCACTAACTATATAACTCTTGCTTTTGCGACTCGTGCTGAGCGATCGCTTGTACATATTCGTATATATCTGCGCCGACTAAGATCGTGCAACGACCTAAGGCTTAGTTTTAGTTAGTTGCATTAGCGAGAGCACCGCCGATGCACCCGATCGGAGTGCCGTGACGTGCTGTTCCGATTCTCCATTATTCTTTTGGTCTCACATCAAAAATCTAAAACTCTTTAGCATGCCAAAATCGAGAGCAAAATAAAATGTAGCATACAGAATAAAACAAAAAACGTAGAATTCGAGCAACTCAAATTACTTTCTCATATCGTTTTCAGTTTTATCGAAGCGTTTATCAAAAATCTAGTAGCTTTTCTTTACCAAAAATTCTATTTAAACTAGGGATGTCATAAATATCTATATTTGACTCAAAGGCTGATATCCTAACTAGATCTGTAAATTTTAATATATGTACATCCCTAGTTTTAATGGCTTTTGGCGCCTTACTCTTATTTTTAACTCGCTTCCTAGCAATTAGACAACTTGTGTCTTTATTAGTTGCTGAACTCAATGAAAATCCTTAACCAAACTGAACTCAACACTAATCCCGGCCGAACGATCGTGCCCCCAAATTCCCACAAACACCTGTAAATATATACAAGCCACGAAACCAATGGGAAGACAAGCTAGTTGTGAGCCCGCAAAACCAGAAAATATTATATTCGCTGCCCCGTAACAGACCTCTAACCAGATTTGCTTTTCTTATGCATTATAAACATTGTATCGTTCCGATTTGTTTTGAGATCTAACCCCGATTCGATATTGTGTGCCCCACTAACTAATGCTTCTTGTGTCTTGCCAAATCAACCAACCAAATGTCAACCCGCAGAACGTCCATGATGGAAGGCTCCGGTTCCCTTGAACAGCAACTGGAGGCGCTTCGCGTCAAGGCCACGGAGGTGCGCGCCCGTCGTGTCGATCTGAAAAAGATCGAGGAGCTGGGCGCCCTCCTAGAGGAGCATCTGATCCTGGACAATCGCTACACGGAACACTCGACGGTGGGCTTGGCCCAGCAGTGGGATCAGCTCGATCAGCTCTCCATGCGCATGCAGCACAATTTGGAGCAGCAGATCCAGGCACGCAACCACTCGGGCGTCTCCGAGGACTCGCTCAAGGAGTTCTCGATGATGTTCAAGCACTTCGACAAGGATAAGAGCGGCAAGCTCAACCACCAGGAGTTCAAATCCTGCCTGCGCGCCCTCGGCTACGATCTGCCCATGGTTGAGGAGGGCCAGCCCGATCCTGAGTTCGAGGCCATACTCGATGTGGTGGACAATACCCGCGACGGCTATGTTTCCCTGCAGGAATACATTGCGTTCATGATCTCCAAGGAGACTGAGAACGTGCAATCCTATGAGGAAATCGAGAATGCCTTCCGCGCCATCACTGCCGCCGACCGCCCCTACGTCACCAAGGAAGAGCTCTACTGCGTAAGATTAACCATTAACTTGCAAATAGAACCTCTCGTTAACAAGTTGCCTCTCCCATTGCAGAACCTTACCAAGGACATGGCGGATTATTGTGTGCAGCGCATGAAACCCTTCCAGGAACCGCGATCCGGCCAGCCCATCAAGGATGCCCTGGACTACATCGATTTCACGCGAACGCTATTCCAGAACTAAAGAACCAGCCTGCCTGCCGTCTGGTCTTGTTCAGTGGCGCCTGAGCATATGTCTTACAATCTAAATCTATTTCTAAAACAAACAAAGAAAAGCAACAAAAAAATATATTTACACCATTATTTTCGATAATTTAGTCTCTAAGTCGAAACAGTTTAATGCTTATTTAAGAACCTATGCCACAATGAACCTAAAATCAACAATAGCACCACACATTGCAATACATATTTATCAAAATGACTATAAACCATTTGTAGTTTTTTGCATTTATTTACGACACACTACACACAGCCCCGAGAAGAAAGTATCTTAAATTTCAGTGTTTGCTTCAGGTCGTCGCCGGAATAAGTATATAAACGAGGATATAATCAACGCCTGCAAAGAGCGAAAATATAAAGCTTAGCTTCCAGTATAATCAAGCAAAAACTCACATAATGTTTCCATATTGAAAGTTCGTGTAACCTTGCAACTTGAGCATAAAAATACAATTGAAATATCGAGAAATTTAAGATACTATTGCTGCTTACCCACGAAGATACATAATATCCAGCATTCAGCCTTTGTGTTTTCTCCAGTTTCTACGTGTTTTCGAAACGAAAGTAGTAAACTTTTTCAAAAAAGCATCAAAAAATATAAATAAGAAAAAGAAAACAATAAATATTTGCCTCTGTATTGATCGTATATTTACAATCCGTGAATTTTGCAAAATAAATATTGCTGCATGTCTAAAAATGTTATTTCTAAAAAGTGTTTTGTGTCGAGTTTGAAGGGGCTCTATATAAAACAAGAAAGGAAGCTAACTTCGGCTCACCGAAGTTTGTATACCCTTGCAGAGTTCAAACAAAAAATTAAAAACGAAATTCTGAAATAATAATTTGTTGCCAAATCTCAAATTTGATGGCAATGGTTTGAAACACGGCTAAGCTATGGTTTTTTTTATTTTCCTGATTGTTCCTATGGACGCTATAGGATATAGTCAGCCGATTTTTGAGGATATAATTGAGGAAAGTCAGTTGGGATTTCTTGTTCGAGAGCGCTTTTATAGAAAAGACCTCCAGCAGTGCGACCTATTGAACGGAATCTCAGTTGTGACTTTTCCGGGAAAACACTTTCACAGTGGGACCATCGATGTTGTTTCCAACTAAACAGGATACAGATTTTTCGATATTTTCAACCAACGGTTTTAAATAATAATAAATAAAAAAGAATCTCTTATAGTTAATAGATTTAGGAAAACACAGAAATATCTAAATCTTTAAATTTATTCGTTAGATATCAAAAAATTAACAAACACGATTATAACAAGAACTTGTTAACGCTTTCCGCATAGGCAGCATTCGATAGCTTCCCATTAAGCGCCTCCTTAGGCAGCCACTCGAACTTGGCCTGGGGGTTCTTTGCCGCCACCTGTCCGGATCGCAGAGATGCCCGGTAGAAGAAGACCTTGGCTCCGACGCTCTCCGTCCGCTGATTGGCAGGGTACTTGTACTTGTGGAAGCCCACAGGGGCATTGCCATAGAAGAGCACCTGCAGCTCCTGGCCGCACTGCTCCCGGAGCACGCGTTCCGCCGTCTGCCGCATGGTTTCCCCCTCCTCACGCTTGCCCTGAGGCAGAAGCAAGTGTTGCTGCTGGCCAAGTTTCTGCTGGACGAGCAGATACAGCGTGTCCTCCAGACAGCGGTCCGTGGAACTGGTCTTGTTTGCCTGGTCATCGGGCGTGGTACGTGGCCCCAGCTGGAACTTCTTCAGCTCCTCAACGTAGGCATCCTTCAGATCTTGCGCCGTTTGCTTGGCTCCGCTGTCCTCTAGGTCCACCTGCACCTTGCCCTTCTTGATCAGCTCCGCCTGGACAATCTCCCGCTCATGCTTCAGCTCGTGGTCGGATTTCAGACTATTCTCGTACTCCACGCGCCACAGCATGTCCTGAAACTGCTTTTCCAGAGGATTCAGGCTCTTCGACACCACAGGCAGCCGCTCAACGAGCACGCCGGCGTAAAGGTCCCATTTTTCGGAAGCAGCAGCAGTGGACTGTGTCCGCCGTAGTTCCCGGACACCCACTTGCATAAACCGACGCAGCATTCTTCGAGTTTTAATTGAATTTTTAAGAAAAATAAAATCAGAAAACCAGCACCGATTACATGAGCACCGCGGTGGAACAGCTGTTCGCGATAGGACACCAGGGCGGCTATCGGTGTAGCTATCGTTATCGGAGAGCAGCGCGTCTCAGATTTTTCTCAATTTGTATTTACCGGCCGAATTATTATTGAAAAGACTGCGCCACAATGTCCGGTTTGGAGTCGTACATAAACCACACAGTGTCCATCATTACGGCGGACGGACGGAACTTCATCGGGACACTGAAGGGCTTTGACCAGACCATAAACATCATCATCGACGAGTGTCATGAGCGCGTCTTCTCCACGACGTCCGGAATCGAACAGATCGTCCTGGGATTGCACATCATCCGCGGCGACAATATCGCGGTGATCGGGCTGATAGACGAGACCATCGACTCCCGCCTGGATCTGGCCAACATCCGGGGCGAGCCGCTGGGACCCGTAGTGCACTAAATATAAGATAACGAATAAAACCAGAGACTCTCAGACTTAACCGGCGTATATTTAGTTTCTTGATATTTATCCTAATGGTTGCTCTCATTCTGCATCCACGTTGAAGTTGACCTGGCGACAGTCCAAGGTGTCCAAATCGACCACGGCCACGCTCTGCGTCCGGCTGAAGCTGGGCACGCACACCAGACGCGTTCGCTTGCCGTCGGCGCCCTCGTGCAGCGCCGTCTCGAAGGACTCACAGTTGCCGGCGAAGTACACGTGCGGACACTCGCGCAGGATAAACGGATCGCTGTCGATGTACGGGTAGCAGGCTAGCGTATCCGGTGCAGTGGGCGCCACATGGCCCCAGATGAGGGTGCAGCGCAGAGCCTCTAGAGCGGATTCCAACGAAGTACTTCGCAGCAGATCGGATACATTCTGGCCCGAGGTTCCAACCACAATCGCCTCATCCAGCCGGCAGTTGTATGGATTGGTCACCGACTGAAAGGAGGCAAGTTGGCCGGCCAGCGGGAACATGCACTTGTGGAAGGGCTGCTGCGGCAGCATGAAGTTGGCTGGGTCGTAGGCTCCCGGCATGATGTCTACGGGCAGGCTCCGTGCCCACGAGGCAAACCACTTGTCCAGCTGTGTGACGGCCTGGACAGTGTCATTAGCATTGGCCTGGGTTCGAGCCACTTGCAGCGTGGGCACATGGGCCATGGCACTGGCTCGCACCGAGTTTCCGGCCACAATGAGTCGCACCATAGAGCTGGCTTCTTTTCCATTGCCCAGACTTCCGGCCAGCCAGTACTGGAAGAGGTTCAGGGCATCCGCAAAAGTATGGGCTTGCAGCTGATCCAATCCGGAGACCAGCACAAGCGTTCGGGTGTGTTTGACTGAGGCCAGCGGTTTCTGGGGTCCACCTTCGTAGAACAGAACGTCCTCGACGTTAAAGAAGCCCTCGCTGTCGGTTCCCCCGAGGACGGCGCACACAACGCCGGTGGCCATGAGCTGGCCTTTGAGCTCTCCCTGGAGACGCACCCGCTGCAACTCGTCTTCCAGAACTATTTTGTCTTCGGGCTCCGAGTAGTTTTGCCGCGGCGGCTGCGGCGCCAGCTGGTTCTCCTCGGATATGTCCCGCAAGATGCTGGGCTTGTGCGCCTGGTGTTTGTAGATGGTGCCAATGAGGATGCAGTGAACGTCCTGCTCGCCCCGCAGCTCGCACAGCTTCTTGATGGGCTCCTGCTTTCCCCACTTTTTCTGGGCCAGCGGCGTGAGGAGGCGCGTCATGTCGGCCAGGCGGTGGGCGTACAGGTGACAGAACTGTTTCTGATAGTCGTGGCCCTTCAGCCGGTAGTGGCTGCTCAGATTCTCGTACTTGCTCTCCAGGCGGTCGGCCATGATTCCAGTTTTACTATTTTATTTGCGGACTCGGGAATCTTTCAAGACGCTTTCGCTTTTAAGGCGCCAAACAACTGCAGTGCGCCCCTATCGGTAACCGATATATCCACACCCGAATCCAGCTGTTATACACATATCGAGAGGAGGAAGAAGAAGCAGAGTAGGCAGAGAACAGCGAAAAAGTGTTTTGTGATTGTGGAAAAACATTCGATTTAAATGTACGCAGGCGATGCATTTAGTGTGTAAACGCACCGAGGAGATGTGGGACTCTGCGGCCAGCACCACCGGATCAGCCTGTCGCCTGCCAGTCGTCATCCAGTGCTGATTCGGGAGAGTGTTTTCAGGGCTCCTATTGATTTTTACGGTTTCTCCGACTGATACGCATTTCGCTGCATACCCAATCTCCCTTGAAACTGCGGCGCAGGAGAGACTAGCATGCCGTCAGGGTGCTAGCCGTTCGAGGAACTTAACAGCCAGCGGAGCCATGGGCGGCTCCGTTAGCCAGGTATTCCGCTCCGGATCGGCGCTTCTCTCGCATCGCGATGGCAAACTGTCGAAGGCCACCGAGGAGACCATCCAGACGCTGTTCGACATTCTGCGCGCCAACCCCAAGGTGTCGCTGCAGACACTCGAAAGCCTGCTCATCCAGATACCCAAGAACGAAAACATCCTGGCCATGCACGACGACTACGGCTACAATATACTGCAGCGCAGCGTTGGTCTCAATCACATAGATCTCACCAAGTGGCTGCTGCACCGCCACCGGCCCGATGTCAACCGGTCGCCCTGCTCTCTGCCGCTGCACATCGCCACCCTGCGTGGCTACGAGGAGTGCGTGGAACTGCTTCTCCGCCACGGGGCCCGCATCGATGTGGACACGCGGATGTGCTTTCCCGGAGCTCACACCCGCAACTGCGAGGAGAGCGGCAAGTGGCACAACAACGTGGACGATGTCAGCGAGCGGCTAAACACGAAGCTGCAGAACGCCCTCTACTACGCCATCGATGGCGATCAGTACAATGTGCTCAGCCTGCTCACACAGAAGATGGAGGAGCCGTGGATTCCGTTTCGGGTGAAGAAGCCCCTGCTGCACCTTGCCTGCGAGCGCGGTGCCTGGAACTGCGTCCAGCAGCTGGTCGTCACGCGGTCTGAGGAGATCAATCTCATAATGGACGAGTATTATCCCATTCACCATGCCGTGCTGCACGACGGCCGTTTCCTCGAGCTGCTCATCCATCAAGGCGCAGTCACCACGGTACGGACTTGCACCCAGCAAATGACGCTGTTGCATGTGGGTAAGTTTCTACTCGAATAAAGCAGCAAATTGGAATTAATTTGAATGCAAATTCTTTAGTTATATTTGCTGCTCGCAAATCGGCTGAGGACACGCTGGCCACCCTTCGCATCCTGCTGGAGCGTGGCTGCAAGGAGCTTATCAACGCACCGGATTCGCTGGGCAACACACCGCTGCACGCTTTGATAGTACGTTATGCTCTCGAGGAGGCCCGCTACGGCTACGACAAGTGGAGCAAGTGGGACGTCCTGCATCTTGTGCGATTCCTGCTCCAAAATGGAGCCAAGCAATCGATCAATCAGGCGGGAAACAGTGCCATGGCCTGCGTGTTTCGCCATCTGCGTGACTGGGAGGTCTGCTACGAGTTGCTGAACATGCTCATTAAGGAGGATGGTAAGCAGTAGGAATTCAATTTAGATTTACTGCTTATTAAACATGGAACTTGTTCTCGCTTTAGGTGATCCCAACATCGTGGGCCGGGATGGATCTGTACCCATAATGGTGCTGCTAGTGCCTCTAATCAATAAGGATCACCTGCATCACTTTACGCACTCCATGAAGGTGTGCTATCTGAACTGCATTCGCATGCTGCTTCAGCACGGAGCCAATCCCAATTGCTCCTATCGAGCCAACCTCAAGCCACTGCACGTGCTCGTGTTCACGGTGAGCGAGAACTTCACCCTGAACTGCGACGCCCAGAAGCGCACCAACTTCGACTTTATCAAGAACATACTGCTGCTGCTGCTGCAGCACGGCCTGGACTGCAACAAGACATATCAGCACATTCTGCAGGCGGTGATGGATATGGTGCAGAATGTGCGCACCTGCCACGACATGGAGTGTGTCTACGAACTGACGCTGACGCTTATCCAGTATGGGGCCGATCCCAATATCGTGCTGAGCGGTAAGACGACGCCGGGTATTGCCATCTTCTCCAGCGAGCTGGCCACATTCCGCAGCTCGTTTCGCACCAATTCGTGCTACCTGCTGTTCTACTACATCATCCTGATCACCAAGAAGGAGTTCATTCTGGCAGATCCGCTGGCGATATACACGCGCGTCATTCATCTCTTCTACCTTACCATGGAGCACGAGCCGCTCTTCAATTGCCTGAAGTCGCTGCACAATTTCTATGTGGCCCAGGTGCCCAGCAAGAAGACAGAGCAGCTGATAGCCCTGATCTCGTCCCTCTACCGTCGGCCGCGCAGCCTGAAGGAGCTCTCCCGTTGGACCATCTACGAAGCGATGAATCGCAAGCTGGCGCAGAACATCAATCGCCTGAACCTGCCCGGCCAGCTCAAGGACTATGTGCTGCAGTTCGAGAGGTAGCGCGTGGAGGAAGAGGACCAATGAATCCCAACCGTGACCGCGGCGAACTAGAGTCAATCACTTACCAACTGTTGCCCCCCAAGGCTATGTACTGTTTAATATGCATATTCACCTATTCGGGCCAGTTCCGGGCAACAGTATCGAGGAATTTACTATTCTTATTCAGCTTCAGTCAACACACAATTTTTTGAGATTCGCTTACACATTTTATCCCGGGATTTCGCTGATTTTAACACTTGCTTGTCGCTTGCTGCGACTTTGTTTGAAGGGTCAAAACTTTAAACAATTTGAGAGTAAAGCACGGACTTTGAGTTGCGAAACAAGTTAGTGAAACAAGAACCCAACTTGCAGGCTCTGATTTATACACATTCGTTTTCATATTTGATCCCCAAGATTTACGCTGATTTTAAATCGAAGGAACGACGAGAAACCAATCGGAATATTGTCAAATCTAATACACGCGCAATTTCTTTGATACGAATCTATATACTACTATATATATATATATGATGTGAGGCAGGAACGAACGCTCATCTATGTTTTTGTAATTATCTATACGTACAACTTTTGTGAACTGTCTGTAATGCGCTTTACGCTCCACGCTATATACGCACGGCCCCGCCTCCAGCACAACAATTCCCAGGATCCCGATTCCCTCTCATATGCTGCATAAGTTATAGGAAATAAACTTAAGGCTGTTTTTTTGACAAACATTTCGGGTGTTTTAGAATATTGTATATTCGGCCGAGAGGATATGTAATTATTATTGTAACTATTATTACAATTATTAATTATTATTATTATGTATTGTTGCTAAACCGTTGTTAATCTCTGTTAATCTGTAATGTCATTTCAATCGAATTGGTGAACGCTATTGATCAATAAATAAGCATGAACTATCACACCAACCAAGCAGGTAACAGTGTCCAGGTCATCGCACCCCCCGGAAACCTTAGCAAGAAAAAACAAGAAAGAAAGCTACAGTCGAGTGAGCTCGACTGTGAGATACCCTCTACCCATACTTATACCAGAAAAGCGTCAGGACGCCAGAAAAAACAGTTAATACAATTTTGAACATAACGGACAAATGCAAATGCAAGTGTAATAATCACATGCATACAAATTTACTCACACATGTATCTATGTGTGTAAAAACTCGTCATTATTGCATTCAAGCGGCTAATAATTATTACCATTTATTAAAATTGCTTCTCGAATATCTTATACGATTCTTTTCCGAACACAACCAAGAACTGATAAGAATATTTAGTTGGTCTAATTGGTCACCCAAATGAGGCATGCTGCCAGCAGCCGTTTGTGGCCATACAAAATTATTTCTTTAATAACTTCGACAATTTTTATCTGATCGCAACCAAATTTTCAGGGATCACACAGACTATAGTTCTTAATATACATACCGAAATTCGCGACTCTAGCTTTAAAATTATACGCTTAATACGCTTTTTTATGATTTGCGGGGGCGGAAGTGGGCGTGGTAAAAATTTGAAACAAACTTGATCTGCGTGCAAGCATAAGAAATACTGTCGAAAAAAAATAAGAGCTCTATCTCTTATAGTCTCTGAGATCCAGTGTTTCATACGGACAGACGGACAGACAGACAGACAGACAGACAGACAGACAGACAGACGGACATGGCTAGATCGACTTGGCTGTTGATCCTGATCAAGAATATATATACTTTATAGGGTCGGAAATGCTTCCTTCTACCTGTTACATACATTTCCTGCCGGCACAAAGTTATAATACCCT